>CM060940.1:376825465-386012009 GCA_030765085.1 Allium cepa
TTAACACATAACCTATCACTGTGTATCATACATACTATCAATTTCATACTCATATGTACATACATAAAACAACATGCAGGCATATTAACCATCATTCAAGAGCATCATCAAAACAATATCACTGGGTACAGGCAAATAAAAGTGGGTTTGCTCACTTTGAAATAGGAAACAGAGAGGCTTCTGCTTTGAAAAAGAAACAGTTTATATCTTTTCTCTTCTTTTTTTTTGGTTGTATAACTGAGCTTTGAATTTACAAAATAAATGCTTTCTTTGTTTGTTTTCAGGCTTTGCTAGGATTTGTTTAAATGAAATAAAACAACTATGCATGAGTATTTATAAAGGAATTTACAGGGTTTAGCAACATTTTTTTTTTATCCTGAAGCTAATCAGGGAGTTACTTTCTCGTGCAATCATACACAGGGCAACATTAATTCACTTACTCAAAATTCTTGCCTGCAACCTAATGATTAATTCTACTGTATTATCCAAGAATTTACACAGCAATAAGATTGTGAAAGAATCAAAAGTTTACCCACTTTGAAATATTGAAACAGGGGCTATATTGGTTTTGAAGCTACAGTTTTAAATCTCCACTCTGGTTTGTTTTTCTTTCTTCAGCAATTAGTTTTGAAGTTGTATATTTTTTTTTAAGTTTATTTTCTATTCTTTGTTAGGGTTTTTCTTTGAACAAATAGAACTATGGTCATGTATATAAGGAGGTGTGCAGGCTTTACTTGAGTGCGGCTGAGGCAAGACCCCTCTTTTTATTTTTATTTTTATTTTTGTTGTGCTTATGTATGGTTGAATAAGAAAGCATTTAATGAAGCATTAATGTTACATGCTTCCTATCCTTGCATGTTTACAGATCATGCTGTTTGATCTTTATAAGTACAGATTATATTCTTTTTGTTCTTTTCATACACTCTCGTTACCTTGTTGTTTTAATCTTTTGATAAGTGTTATTTTGTTTCATTTTCTTATTTATATGACTAATTGTATAGGCCTGGATTGTATATTTTCTTGTTTATTTGTTTACATTGCTATGGTTTACAGCAACTTCTTTTATTTTTGTAAAACTAAGTCTTGTTTGTTTGGTTAATTTGTTTCTTATTTTACTTTGTTAAAAGAAAAGTTATTTTAGTTATTAACATTAAATAACTATGTGATTTTATTACAATATTTTATTTCTTTTGAAATTCTCAAATTTACATTTAAAAGTTCCAATAAATTACCGAATTTTTAAATTCAAAATTTCCGGGATGTTACAGTATCCCCTCCTTAAGAAAATTTCGTCCTCGAAATTGAAAGAGAGAGAAACGTAAACAAAGAATAGACGAATTTATAAATAAGGAAATGACTTACAGTTTTAAGTCGAGATGTCAATTCTGCAGTTGGGATATGATTTCTTCATATTATCTTCGGTCTCCCAATTACAGTCCTTTGGATCGCCACTCCATTGAACTTTGACCAATTTCACAATCTTGTTTCTTAATCGCTTCTCATCACGATCTACAATTTTTATCGGTTCCCTTCTAACTGCCAAGTTGGGAGTGATTTCAAGATCCTGCTGAGCAGCTTCTTCAATAATATCATCTGGATCGTGCACATATTTCCGAAGATTAGAAATATGGAACACATCATGTACGCCAGACAACCAGCTGGGTAACTGCACTCTATATGCTAGAGAACCAATCCTTTCCAGAATAGGAAAAGGACCAATATAACGTGGTGCTAGCTTTCCAGTTTTCCCGAATCTCAATACACCCCGCATCGGAGATACTTTTAGAAATACAGAATCTCCAACTTGAAATTCCAAATTTCTCCTTCGACGGTCATAATAGCTCTTCTTCTTCTCGTTGCCTTGCAAGGTTTCTTGCCTCCGAATTTTCGCTTCTTCCAATTTTGATTTCCTAAATTACCTTTCTCCACAGTTGCTTCCTATATATCAAGAGTAGCGTATCTGTACCCCATATCCACTAAATCTGAAAAAGAGTCTTTAACATGGCCCTTCATTCTTTCATGATATTTCTGGTTCATACCACGGATAAAACTTTCGTTTTTCTTAAGAGGTGTATATAGCAATTCCGGGCCAAACCGAGATAGTTCGCTGAATTTATTCAAGTATTCTTCAAACGACAAACTTCCTTGTTTCAAATCCAGAAATTCCTGACACATTCTGGAAACTCCCGCCGATGGCATGTAACGTTTCTCAAACACTTCCTTAAAATGATCCCAAGTAAATTCTTCCTCGGGTTCATCTATAATGATGGTTTCCAACCAAGCTGAAGCTTCTCCTTGGAGTTGCCAAGAAGCTATAAGTCTTTTCTGCTCATCCTGCAGTTTTAGCCCTTTAAAAATCTTTTCACACGATCTTACCCAAGCTTGAGCGTCAATAATTGACTCCTTGCCGATGAACGGTTTGGCACCAAGCTTTTCGAACTTCTTATATAAATCAGCCAAGTCCGGCTGCTGCTGAATTTCTATTACTGCTTCTGTGGCTGGGGGAATTTGATTAGGTGCTGCAGCATTGCCTTGACCCCTAGCTCTTCCTCTGCGTCAACTCATTTTCGCTATCTGAGATTAGTAAGAAAATTGATTTAGATATACAGACGAGATATCTTAAGGAATATCAGCAGTAAAAAGAAATAGACTAAGAAATTTTTAAAGTTTCACTCTTGGTTATACTCATTCTAGGGTATACTTCACCCTATCTCTAATAAGCCATCTAATGTGTTATACTGCGTAGCTAAAGTTCTTACTCAACCAACAGCTCCGATACCACTTGTGACGACCCAAACTCGATGTTCGATAAACAACACCAAATTTGCATCGCCGGAGCATATAACAACAATTAGATGAATATAAAACAGCAGAACAGAATCAATATCATAATAATCATCACAGTTACAACATCAACATAATATCCATACTGCAACAGAGTACATAATACATACACTACAACTCCAAATACAACATCATGATAATACAACAGTGAACATATATCCAAAAGTTCTCAAATGAGAGAGATGATAACGAACTCCCAAAAGCTAACACCTGAAATCTCCAATAGCTCCTAAGATATCTCCAAGATAAGAGCTCCAAAATACTGCTACTCCAAAATACAGAAACCTGCTACTAGGCTGCCCATGTGGAAATAATGGGCACCCAGAGTTTAGGAAAGAAAACAATAAACTCCGGATCAGTCATGGGACTGGTATGAGTAAACAAAAACAGTTGCATTTAAATAAAACAAGATTTATAAAAGAATTTTCGGAATGCTTTTAAAAATGGAACTACCATAAGACCTCCCGCCACACACACAATGCAAACGCAGAATTGGAGGAGATTTCTTCTTATGATAGTTAAATATGCTTGGTACGAGAAAAGAAATTCTTTGATATTATAACTAGTGCATAGAGAAGAAAACATTTCAAAAGTAGAATATTAATCTTAGCCAGCATAGGTACCATTATATTATGCCTACTATAGCTACCATATTAGATGGCAGGTTCTACAACTAAAACCGTACAGGGTTTCGTATTGGGAATTGGATTTCAACAAATGGTCAGGCCATGGAACTTCCCATTGCCACATGGAAACGCCTCTGGAAAGACGCCCCGAGAACCTAACCGGATCTCTTCCAACACAAGGCCGGGTTACCCTTCAAACTGGGTAACAACTGACACGAGTATGCCATCTCCCGGTTGTAAACAACCTTTAACCGGGGCCCCAGCAACAAATCACAAAGTAATATATATATATATATCTGCGATATCAACATAAGTTAAGTATCTGGGCTCCATACCATGATACCACTTCTATCCAGAAGGAAATGCAAATACCCTAAAGGGAGCTACCCCTCATAACCCTGCCGCATCTTTCCTGTTTTGACCATTCCGGGGTGTGAGGCTCGACGAAGTCACGTCCACAAAGCCATGCTTTATACAAAAGCTATGCTTTGGGTCAACAAATGATCATAGAAATGATCACAAAGATAAACGATCAAACAAATGATCCTATCACAAATGATCAACACAATGATCATTTCACAGCAACACTCAGCATGTCACATTACCAAATTGGGAATATATCGCTGATAACCTTCAACTACATAACCTTTGAGCTCGTACGTCTCAGAGAAGGGTGTTAAGCTAAAAGAATAAATTCTCCGCCACCAACAGATATATTTTTGAAAGAAATCAGCTTTATATCTCAACTTGTAATGTCAGACATACAATCCATACAAGTCTGTTCCGGGCTCGAACAGAACCGAAGGCACTTCCAAAGAAGTCCTTGCAATCCGGATATCCACAATCCTGATCGGATTCCCCATCACATATGGAGAACTCTATACCGGAGCAACTCGGTGCAGAGTCAATCGACATGTCATCCTATCGCTCTCGCAAATACCCGGTCTTCAACACCGGTCTTCAAATGCTATCCATAACGTCGAATCACATATTCGAAATGGGTTATACGACCCAAAGGTCCTTTCCTGGATAATTCGAATAGTGAGTGTCAATATTTAAAACATGTGGATGTCATTCACAAATATTCACAGGTTCGATGTGGGTTTCGGATAACCAAATGAAATCTGATTCCCTGTCGCATCGAAGTTTAAATGCCGTTTTACGGACAACAGGGTTTTCACATCAATGCAGAACGAATCACAATCACAGTGTAGAACATGACAATTTACATAACACAGCATCACAATCAGAACAGAAATATCAATATAATGCACAACGATAGTTAACCGTTTTCCAATCAAAGTGAATGGGATTTAATAAATTAACCATATAAGTATTATTTTTTTGCTTGATTACTTTAAAACGATGATTTATTATTTATAATTACAATTTAATTAAATCTCAATTGACTATATTAATTTATTATTCCTTAATAAATTATCTTAATGTAACTATCGATTTTGAATCAATCAACTTAAATTATCAAATTAATGATTCTTAATTTACAATTTTAATTTTAATTTGCTTTTATTTATTTATTATTATTAATTACAAAGTAATTATAAATCATAAATTATTTAATCATTATTTAATTAACTTCACATTCCATTTACAAACGATCATCATTTTATAAACAATGCTTATAAAAATTGTTCAAACTTAAGTTTTCGACAAATTTCAAACTGAATATGCTGTTTCAGGTGGCCAACCCGAGGCTCCCCTTGAGTCATGCCCGAGCTCGAACGCTCCCTGCTTCGAGTTTCAACCCAAAGCTACCCGTGTAATAAAAAATTTCATAATTTGTTGAAGTCCAAATTTTGTCACGACACAACGCTGAAATCCCCGAGTCTCCCTTCGAGTTCTGCCCTATTTTCCACGAGTCAAGCTTCGAGTACAACCCATAAGAAAACCAAACCTGAAACGCTTCAGGCTATAAACTTCCAGGTTATCAATTTGTGCATGTATACGTGCACAACTGGAATCGCCTCCTCCGGTCGAACTTCTGGTCGTCCACACATCATCGACGACGTGCTCGTGCCTCTCAAACACTCACAAGTTCGAACTATTCACAATTTCGAAATCTCGTTCCCAAACCCAAAAGCTTGAACGAACAACCCTTAAACAATTGCCTCGCCCCGACGCCTGACGCCGCCAGAAACCAAGCAACTTCGTCCATAGTTGCCTCAATGACCCCTGACCCTTACCCCCTAGGACCGATCATCTCAGACCCCTCGACGAAGAAGCGGTTTGCTCGAAAACGCGGGCAACCCAAACCTGCCCACAAACCCTATATCCTCCTCGTATAGCTTCTCTGATGATTTAAAAATGTTGTGACCATTTTTCTGGTGACCATCAGCGCTCAAGCTATCCCTGACACCAAGCTCGAGATCATACGATCTCGAGGTCATGGGAATTTGCCACCAGATGAATTTCCGTTCAACTCGAAACGCCGCTCGATCAATCAAGTTAAAAATCTAGATTTTTGCTTTAAAAATCATGGTTTTTGAAAAGAAATTATATCGTGCCATTGAATCAAGATTTCAAAACATTCGAATTTTATGAAATTTCAAGTTCTACTGTATATTTTTCTTCCTCGGTAAGATATATATATTTTTCTCTTCCAATCTCCACTACAAATATATTTCAAGCTTGGATCTCACTTTAACAAACCTGTCTTATTGATGCCTAAACGTATACCAAAGATTTGAGGGAAAGTTTTAAGTTTTAAAACAAATTCTGAAACCTGTTAACACATAACCTATCACTGTGTATCATACATACTATCAATTTCATACTCATATGTACATACATAAAACAACATGCAGGCATATTAACCATCATTCAAGAGCATCATCAAAACAATATCACTGGGTACAGGCAAATAAAAGTGGGTTTGCTCACTTTGAAATAGGAAACAGAGAGGCTTCTGCTTTGAAAAAGAAACAGTTTATATCTTTTCTCTTTTTTTCTTTTTTTTGTTTGGTTGTATAACTGAGCTTTGAATTTACAAAATAAAGGCTTGCTTTGTTTGTTTTCAGGCTTTGCTAAGATTTGTTTAAATGAAATAAAACAACTATGCATGAGTATTTATAAAGGAATGTACAGAGTTTAGCAACATTTTTTTTTTATCCTGAAGCTAATCAGGGAGTTACTTTCTCGTGCAATCATACACAGGGCAACATTAATTCACTTACTCAAAATTCTTGCCTACAACCTAATGATTAATTCTACTATATTATCCAAGAATTTACACAGCAATAAGATTGTGAAAGAATCAAAAGTTTACTCACTTTGAAATATTGAAACAGGGGCTATATTGGTTTTGAAGCTACAGTTTTAAATCTCCACTCTGGTTTGTTTTTCTTTCTTCAGCAATTAGTTTTGAACTTGTATATTTTTTTTAAGTTTATTTTCTGTAACGACCCGCCTTTTTGGACAGTTTAAACCGACGATCAAATACACATATCGATTCCAAACCATTAAAAGGGCAGATAGTTATTGGGGTAATTAAGAAAAGAAAATGAAGGGAAATAAAGGAAATGAAACAACACAGAATCTCACAGCGGAAGGCTAAAGTATAATAATAAAATAACAGTTCATGAAGCTGTTAATTAAATGAATACATTTGAAATGAATACATTTGATTATTATTATACAACATTTATCAGAGTTACATATACAACAAATATCATACAACAATGCAGCGGAATGGAATGAATATAATAGTAGTAGATAATATACCAAATCTTCGTCTCCGTCCTCCAAGGAAATGATCTTCAACCTAAACTGAAAACTCAGGACTGACCCGAGCGTAATGAAAAGACAAAACACTCGAGTCAGGACTAAAATATCCTTATGAAAGTTAAATCAATCGTAATTAAATATGAGTGTAACGGCGTCAGAGATGTTTACGGGGTTTGACATCTCATATCCAGTGTCAACGTGCGTGCAATAACTCAAGAGATGTTACGGGATTTTCCATCTCTCAAGGATCCGTTAAACTATCTACTATGTAGTAATATACGCTAAGTAGATAATGTCTATCAGTAATATAAAGTATCAAAATAGCTTTAAGGCGTTACCATAATCCCCCTTAACACATTTTATATTCCCAAAAGCATATACAAGACCGTAGTTTCCCCAAAACCGGAAGTCACCAGAGGGCAATCCATATACTCAAGGTACAAATCAAAACGTAGTGGTCGCGAATAGGATAATCAGTATGACAAGGTACATGAGGCAATACCAACTAGGATACTAGAAGTTGCGTGATCCGGACTGATGTTGGGCATAGCCAGCAGCTACCCCAACACCGCGAAACAACACTCCCAAATCAAGGGGTGCACCCAAATCGCATCACAAATGTAATAGATATGGTATCGAAGAAGTGTGTCCGCTAGAGGTGGCGAACCTCAATGGCCCGGCGCGGCTCCTGTTTTAGTCATGTCAGGGGTCATCCAATAATCGTTCTCTTTCTTCAGTCAACGCGTTCACCAAACCATCCACTTCATTCTGGATCAACACTCCGCGTATAATAGTTATTAAAGTGGTTTTCGGTATCGACAGAGAGTATGTCCATATCCGATCCCGGTCTCTTTAATAACTACGTATTATTACACCTTTGGCTCTTTATATTTCAAATCGATTCATAATTGATATCAAAACATCATATTCGCTTCAAAAATCAAATCCATTCAAATATCATCGTATCTTTCAAAATATCAGATTTCATATTTAAATTCAAGATTTAGATATAAACATTTCACCTTATTGACCAGCTTAGGATTTTAGAAAAATAGTTTTAAGTAGTTTAAAAGTAGTTTTAAATAATTAAAATAGTTAAAAACACTTAAAATCTTTAAAATGGATTTAAAATAGATAAATTAGTTTAAAATAATTTAAATTGGGTTAAGTAGATTTAAAATAGATTAAAATAGTTTAAGTATTCAAAATGGTTTATATAACAGAGTAATTTGGAAAACAAATTAAAACAGCTTCAAAATCAATCTATTTCAATTATAACTTCCCAATTCAAATCAATTTCAATTTCCATTCTACCGATTCAATTTCGATTTCAATTCAAAATAATGTCAACTTTTACTTCAAATCAATTCAATTCTACATTCACCTTTAATTAATTCAATTTCAATTTATATCGATTTGGAGCTTGATTTCTCAAAATATCAATTTATAACACTTAACAAAATTTCCAACAATATTCAAGTTTAAATCCAAATTCCAAATATGATTCAATTCCAAACTCGATTTCAAAATATCATTTTCATATCACTTTTACTTAGTAATATTCAAAGCTCGAAATAATGTTCAATCTTTAAAATAAATAGATTTTCGAAATTCAATCATATCCAAATTTTAAATTTTAAAGTCATAACTTAAATTATTTACCAATTTCTTTTAACCAAAATTTATTTCAACATTCCAACTCAATTTTTCGACAAATTCGATTTCTATAAATTGATTTCTATTTATAACTTTTAAATCAAAACATTTAAATAAATTTTAAATCGACGATTTCAAAAATTATTTATTTAGCCAATTCGGTGTCCGTATATAATTTTCTATCCTATGGCCAAGTAGTTATTTATTTCAATTAAATGTCAAGAATGAGTATATATTACTTAAATTAAATCACGGTATCATATGTATGCATAACAGGATATATATAAGCAATAAACATCCAAACATTTAAATATCAAACTATAACATCCATCGAAATAAATCATCCAATAGACAATACAATCCATGGCAATTTCATAGTTATCAAGGTCAGGTAATTTAATCGCCACTCAAATTTCAATTTCAATTTAACTGTCAATTTAATTTTTCAACGGTTAATTCAAATAACAAGCTATACGACAATTAAATTCATATCAAACAACGACAAATAAAATTCATATCACTTCATAATATCAATTTAACTAGCATAAAGATATTTAGTACGTTGTGAGCGTTATAAAACACTCACCTTGATTTTACGATTTTAAATCAAATCGAACGACGTTCGATTGAACTCAAAATTTTCTATAGCTCCAAATGATTCCAATCCAATTCCATAGCGTAGTATTCGACAATACGAACGCAACGCAACTTGTTTCGACCGATTCCGACCTCGCATGACAAAGTTAAGATGGTTTAAAGTTTATTCGGATTATAATATAAATAAAATTTACAACTTTAATTTAATTTTTAACCTTGCCAAACATCTGCCGTTCGTCCCTTGCATAGCCGATCAGGGCCGCACCCTAATCCTTCCTCACGCACGCGTATCATCTTCCAGGTAGTAAATCACGCAACTTGAACCCATTCATACGCCACTAGGGTTTGATTTTGCGACCTCCACGACGAACATGAACACGATCAGGTTACACCACTTCGAAGCCACCGCCTTACTCCACCTTCACCATCAATAGCCTGAAGCTCGGCCATCCCCTCTGCCTCGAATTGCGTGAAAACGCAGCAACTTAAATCTCGATTTCCCGTTGATCCGTGGCTCCGTTTTCGATCATCTCCGTATGGATTTGAAGCTTTCATCGTGCTCTACAACTTTGTAGTTGAGAGTTTTTGCTAATTGTTGATGGATTGAGAGGAAAATGAGGAAGAAGTTTCGAATTTTCGTGGCCATTGATTCAGTAAAATGGCGGCTAGGGCTGAAGTAAATTAGGGTTTGCAAAGTGAAAGGGTGAAGGTCCTTTTATAGAAAAAAATTCCCAATTTACTATTCATCGAAATTTTCCGAACTCCAAACGAAGCGTGCCGACTGGCGTTTCTAGGGTTTACCCCGCGTTCCGGACACAATGGAATAGGTTTCGGAGGCTAATTCGATCATATGCGCGAGTTACGGCAATAAACGATCAAATTTAAATTAAACCGATTCAACTAATTTCTATGCGTTTTGGCTTGCCCCGGACAAACGGTAAATCCGATTGACACGAAATTTGAAACCTTACAATAATATCACATTACGGATCCAATGAAACTAGTTTCGTCGAAATCCGAGACCGTTTGAAAAATGACTATTTTAACTCGCCAAATTAATATTAAAACAATTTCAACGCGTTTCGAGCTGCCACGGTCAAACGACAACTCCGATTGCTACGAAAATTGAAATCCGATAATAACTAACTATTACAGATCCAATGGAACTAGTTTTGTCCAATTCTGAGACTGTTCAAAAATTGGCTATTTTCCAGTCGATAATTAAATATTAAAATATTCAATTTTCACAAATAAATTTTAAATTCAGTTTTAAAAGTTCTATAACATCACTATAACTCCAATATGATAAAATAAAATTTTACAAATCATTTTTAATCATATTAAACCCGTTATTTTATTTATCCAATAAATTCCAAATATTTAATTTAGACAATTTCGCTTATCCAATAATTCATTATCTTTTGAAATATTGAAATTGAACTTATAAGATTCAACTTTTAAAACCATTTCAAAATTTAGAACACTATTTTCATTTTACAATTATTCAATTATTCAATAAGTTTTAAATATTTAATTTAAACAATTACGTGTTCAATATTCAATATTTGATTTCAAATAGATTTTACTTATCAATCAACTACTTTCTTATACCAAATGAATTCAACATTTATCACCCTATTCAACTATCGATTGCAAAGGAATTTACTAAGTAGCATTTATTTTTCATTACTTGGATAATTGTTGCAATTCATTCCAGTTATTATTATTCCAAATGAATTACAATTTTTTTCTAACATTAAATCACGAAATCTTATTAAATTAGCTAATTTAGTTATCGAAAATTTACGGGTCGTTACACTCTCCCCCACTCAAAACTTTTCGTCCTCGAAAAGGAAAAGAAGGGAAAAGAAAGGAAAAGAAACTAAGTATAGAATTTAACATTAGATATATTTTATTCAAAGTTACCAACTTATAAAACAATGAAATTCCATTTATAAAGTCATAACTACGCTTCCACTAAGTTACTCCAAACGGCTTTCTAAACTTAAAAGTTAGTTATCAAAACAAGTTATAAAAAAAATTAAACTTGAAAAATTTTCTAACACCCGGATTTACGGAAAAATTCGGCAGAGTCTCCTTTGCGCGGCTCGATCGGAAAAATATAATAACATATATATCACAAATATACATCTCATCTCAATGATGAGGCATCCCATATGTGGGGAAACAACATATAAATATCACCAATATCATATAAAACCGTAAGCGTACCTTTTATTTAGCATTTATTAGCATTTTACTTACATTATGCATTTAGCGTAGAAGCGAGTTCCACAACGAAGCGCAACCCCTTTGCTACCTACTAAAATGCTCAACAACTAAGTTAGAACCATGCATATAAAGATAGATAGATATACTTAGCCTACACAACATATACATAACATATTTAGCTTCAAAACTGAGATTTCAATTTCAGGACAGCAAACAAATCTTAGTTTTAGGTCATCTAAACGATAAAATTTGACAACATAATCTAAACAAAATTTGTTTTATTCATTTCAGGCTTTCCGGAATGTCCAAAATCATCGAATTCGGACCATCCGTTCAAAAGTTATGGCCGTTTTACTTAGAGGATATGCCTCAGCCTGGGCAATGAATTGCGCAGGTCAGCGACGTTCACCCACGTTTTCGACCTTCTAAACAATATCAAAACACAAAACACTTAAAACAAAAGTTTTAGTTTATGTTCTTAGCTTTCCAGAAAGTACAAGATCATCAAAATCCGATAAACCAGTAAAAAGATATGTCAAAAATACTAAGGGTGTATACTACAGATTTTACTTATTTTTACACAGGACAGCGAGTAACATTCAAGTTTTTAACCTAGTAGACGAAGGAATTTTCTCAAGTTATCTAAACAAAATTTGTGCTATAGTTTTTGAGCTTTTCGAAAAGTCCAAGATCGTCGAATTCCGTTCAGCCATTTAAAAGTTATGGTTGTTTTCGTTTCTGCATATATTGGACAAATTTGGATTTTCCCAAAAATTTGCTTTTATTATTTCAAAGTGCAAACCATCAAAACTTCAAATTTTCTAAAAAAAACAATCATAAACACAAAGTCATTTATTTTCTTATTCATCAATGCAATAGGTTTACATTCAATTTGTTTCTGATGCATTCAAGTTTGTTTCATTCACATTTTAAATTCAAGTCAATTTGCTTCAATTTAAATTGAATTCAATTATATTTAATTTCACTTTGCTTCAAATTTGAATTTAATTATTTTACAATTTTATTCCGTTTATTCAATTCCATTAACACTAATGAATTCTACTTAATCAATTATCATCCATCTAACAGCCAATGCATATCAACTGTAACGACCCGCCTTTTTGGACAGTTTAAACCGACGATCAAATACACATATCGATTCCAAACCATTAAAAGGGCAGATAGTTATTGGGGTAATTAAGAAAAGAAAAGGAAGGGAAATAAAGGAAATGAAACAACACAGAATCTCACAGCGGAAGGCTAAAGTATAATAATAAAATAACAGTTCATGAAGCTGTTAATTAAATGAATACATTTGAAATGAATACATTTGATTATTATTATACAACATTTATCAGAGTTACATATACAACAAATATCATACAACAATGCAGCGGAATGGAATGAATATAATAGTAGTAGATAATATACCAAATCTTCGTCTCCGTCCTCCAAGGAAATGATCTTCAACCTAAACTGAAAACTCAGGACTGACCCGAGCGTAATGAAAAGACAAAACACTCGAGTCAGGACTAAAATATCCTTATGAAAGTTAAATCAATCGTAATTAAATATGAGTGTAACGGCGTCAGAGATGTTTACGGGGTTTGACATCTCATATCCAGTGTCAACGTGCGTGCAATAACTCAAGAGATGTTACGGGATTTTCCATCTCTCAAGGATCCGTTAAACTATCTACTATGTAGTAATATACGCTAAGTAGATAATGTCTATCAGTAATATAAAGTATCAAAATAGCGTTAAGGCGTTACCATAATCCCCCTTAACACATTTTATATTCCCAAAAGCATATACAAGACCGTAGTTTCCCCAAAACCGGAAGTCACCAGAGGGCAATCCATATACTCAAGGTACAAATTAAAACGTAGTGGTCGCGAATAGGATAATCAGTATGACAAGGTACATGAGGCAATACCAACTAGGATACTAGTAGTTGCGTGATCCGGACTGATGTTGGGCATAGCCAGCAGCTACCCCAACACCGCGAAACAACACTCCCAAATCAAGGGGTGCACCCAAATCGCATCACAAATGTAATAGATATGGTATCGAAGAAGTGTGTCCGCTAGAGGTGGCGAACCTCAATGGCCCGGCGCGGCTCCTGTTTTAGTCATGTCAGGGGTCATCCAATAATCGTTCTCTTTCTTCAGTCAACGCGTTCACCAAACCATCCACTTCATTCTGGATCAACACTCCGCGTATAATAGTTATTAAAGTGGTTTTCGGTATCGACAGAGAGTATGTCCATATCCGATCCCGGTCTCTTTAATAACTACGTATTATTACACCTTTGGCTCTTTATATTTCAAATCGATTCATAATTGATATCAAAACATCATATTCGCTTCAAAAATCAAATCCATTCAAATATCATCGTATCTTTCAAAATATCAGATTTCATATTTAAATTCAAGATTTAGATATAAACATTTCACCTTATTGACCAGCTTAGGATTTTAGAAAAATAGTTTTAAGTAGTTTAAAAGTAGTTTTAAATAATTAAAATAGTTAAAAACACTTAAAATCTTTAAAATGGATTTAAAATAGATAAATTAGTTTAAAATAATTTAAATTGGGTTAAGTAGATTTAAAATAGATTAAAATAGTTTAAGTATTCAAAATGGTTTATATAACAGAGTAATTTGGAAAACAAATTAAAACAGCTTCAAAATCAATCTATTTCAATTATAACTTCCCAATTCAAATCAATTTCAATTTCCATTCTACCGATTCAATTTCGATTTCAATTCAAAATAATGTCAACTTTTACTTCAAATCAATTCAATTCTACATTCACCTTTAATTAATTCAATTTCAATTTATATCGATTTGGAGCTTGATTTCTCAAAATATCAATTTATAACACTTAACAAAATTTCCAACAATATTCAAGTTTAAATCCAAATTCCAAATATGATTCAATTCCAAACTCGATTTCAAAATATCATTTTCATATCACTTTTACTTAGTAATATTCAAAGCTCGAAATAATGTTCAATCTTTAAAATAAATAGATTTTCGAAATTCAATCATATCCAAATTTTAAATTTTAAAGTCATAACTTAAATTATTTACCAATTTCTTTTAACCAAAATTTATTTCAACATTCCAACTCAATTTTTCGACAAATTCGATTTCTATAAATTGATTTCTATTTATAACTTTTAAATCAAAACATTTAAATAAATTTTAAATCGACGATTTCAAAAATTATTTATTTAGCCAATTCGGTGTCCGTATATAATTTTCTATCCTATGGCCAAGTAGTTATTTATTTCAATTAAATGTCAAGAATGAGTATATATTACTTAAATTAAATCACGGTATCATATGTATGCATAACAGGATATATATAAGCAATAAACATCCAAACATTTAAATATCAAACTATAACATCCATCGAAATAAATCATCCAATAGACAATACAATCCATGGCAATTTCATAGTTATCAAGGTCAGGTAATTTAATCGCCATTCAAATTTCAATTTCAATTTAACTGTCAATTTAATTTTTCAACGGTTAATTCAAATAACAAGCTATACGACAATTAAATTCATATCAAACAACGACAAATAAAATTCATATCACTTCATAATATCAATTTAACTAGCATAAAGATATTTAGTACGTTGTGAGCGTTATAAAACACTCACCTTGATTTTACGATTTTAAATCAAATCGAACGACGTTCGATTTAACTCAAAATTTTCTATAGCTCCAAATGATTCCAATCCAATTCCATAGCGTAGTATTCGACAATACGAACGCAACGCAACTTGTTTCGACCGATTCCGACCTCGCATGACAAAGTTAAGATGGTTTAAAGTTTATTCGGATTATAATATAAATAAAATTTACAACTTTAATTTAATTTTTAACCTTGCCAAACATCTGCCGTTCGTCCCTTGCATAGCCGATCAGGGCCGCACCCTAATCCTTCCTCACGCACGCGTATCATCTTCCAGGTAGTAAATCACGCAACTTGAACCCATTCATACGCCACTAGGGTTTGATTTTGCGACCTCCACGACGAACATGAACACGATCAGGTTACACCACTTCGAAGCCACCGCCTTACTCCACCTTCACCATCAATAGCCTGAAGCTCGGCCATCCCCTCTGCCTCGAATTGCGTGAAAACGCAGCAGCTTAAATCTCGATTTCCCGTTGATCCGTGGCTCCGTTTTCGATCATCTCCGTATGGATTTGAAGCTTTCATCGTGCTCTACAACTTTGTAGTTGAGAGTTTTTGCTAATTGTTGATGGATTGAGAGGAAAATGAGGAAGAAGTTTCGAATTTTCGTGGCCATTGATTCAGTAAAATGGCGGCTAGGGCTGAAGTAAATTAGGGTTTGCAAAGTGAAAGGGTGAAGGTCCTTTTATAGAAAAAAATTCCCAATTTACTATTCATCGAAATTTTCCGAACTCCAAACGAAGCGTGCCAACTGGCGTTTCTAGGGTTTACCCTGCGTTCCGGACACAATGGAATAGGTTTCGAAGGCTAATTCGATCATATGCGCGAGTTACGGCAATAAACGATCAAATTTAAATTAAACCGATTCAACTAATTTCTATGCGTTTTGGCTTGCCCCGGACAAACGGTAAATCCGATTGACACGAAATTTGAAACCTTACAATAATATCACATTACGGATCCAATGAAACTAGTTTCGTCGAAATCCGAGACCGTTTGAAAAATGACTATTTTAACTCGCCAAATTAATATTAAAACAATTTCAACGCGTTTCGAGCTGCCACGGTCAAACGACAACTCCGATTGCTACGAAAATTGAAATCCGATAATAACTAACTATTACGGATCCAATGGAACTAGTTTTGTCCAATTCTGAGACTGTTCAAAAATTGGCTATTTTCCTGTCGATAATTAAATATTAAAATATTCAATTTTCACAAATAAATTTTAAATTCAGTTTTAAAAGTTCTATAACATCACTATAACTCCAATATGATAAAATAAAATTTTACAAATCATTTTTAATCATATTAAACCCGTTATTTTATTTATCCAATAAATTCCAAATATTTAATTTAGACAATTTCGCTTATCCAATAATTCATTATCTTTTGAAATATTGAAATTGAACTTATAAGATTCAACTTTTAAAACCATTTCAAAATTTAGAACACTATTTTCATTTTACAGTTATTCAATTATTCAATAAGTTTTAAATATTTAATTTAAACAATTACGTGTTCAATATTCAATATTTGATTTCAAATAGATTTTACTTATCAATCAACTACTTTCTTATACCAAATGAATTCAACATTTATCACCCTATTCAACTATCGATTGCAAAGGAATTTACTAAGTAGCATTTATTTTTCATTACTTGGATAATTGTTGCAATTCATTCCAGTTATTATTATTCCAAATGAATTACAATTTTTTTCTAACATTAAATCACGAAATCTTATTAAATTAGCTAATTTAGTTATCGAAAATTTACGGGTCGTTACATTTTCTATTCTTTGTTAGGGTTTTTCTTTGAACAAATAGAACTATGGTCATGTATATAAGGAGGTGTGCAGGCTTTACTTGAGTGTGGCTGAGGCAAGACTCCTCTTTTTATTTTTATTTTTATTTTTGTTGTACTTATGTGTGGTTGAATATGAAAGCATTTAATGAAGCATTAAATGTAACATGCTTCCTATCCTTGCATGTTTACAGATCATGTTGTTTGATCTTTATAAGTACAGATTATATTCTTTTTGTTCTTTTCATGCACTCTCGTTACCTTGTTGTTTTAATCTTTTGCTAAGTGTTATTTTGTTTCATTTTCTTATTTATATAACTAATTGTATAGGCCTGGATTGTATATTTGCTTGTTTATTTGTTTACATTGCTATGGTTTACAGCAACTTGATTTATTTTTGTAAAACTAAGTCTTGTTTGTTTGGTTAATTTGTTTCTTATTTTACTAAGAAAAGTTATTTTAGTTATTAACATTAAATAACTATGTGATTTTATTACAATATTTTATTTCTTTTGAAATTCTCAAATTTACATTTAAAAGTTCCAATAAATTACCGAATTTTTAAATTCAAAATTTCTGGGATGTTACAATTACCTTTATAGGACATAACACTTAGAATGCTCATCGTCCGCCTGACGATGTTCTGAAAGCATTCGATCCATACAAGTTCGTTCCGGGTTCGAACGAAACCGAAGGCATTATTTCGTTACACTCGTATTGGAATCACCCTCAGAGTTAACGACAATAACCCTTGCACTTTAAACCACCATCTCGAATCTATAAGTACTATTCCGTCAAACTCATTACGGAATCACCCACAGAGTTATACTGACGTATAGCCCTTACACCTTGAGTCTTCACTCGCTCCACTTGGGTTAACGACCTAACGTTATTTGGAATCGATGTGGTTTTCGGATTCCAAATATGGAAACCTGATCCCAGTCTCATCGAAATCCAAAGCGCGTCTTTTAAGGTCCAAGTTGTTTTAAGTTTAAAACAATTCAATTCATTATCTAACTATACACAGATAGATAATTCATCACAATAGAAAATCAACATTATCATTATCAACAGATAGTTCATATCATAATCAGATAATCCATATTATCATCCAACAGCAACAAATGCGTCCATATCACATACACTACTCATCTCATAATTGAGACTACAAACCATACCAAGCAACCAATACCAATCATCAAACATAAGCAACTATCTAATGATCACCTATTATAATTAATTTAAAATGAATTAAATTAATTACTTATCCTCTAATTAATTTAAAATGAATTAAATTAATTACTTCATCATTAAAATTCTGCTTATCTTAACCATCAATTGATTACAAATCAATTTATAAATCATCATCTCAATATTCATTTCAATTAACCATTATTGATTAACTATCTCTAATTACAATAAGTAATTAGCATTTAATATTAATTATACCTTAATTAATCAATTCCAAATTACATCATTAATTAATTAATTAATGTTTTCTAATTACATTTAATCAATCTCTATATAAATTAATTACATAAGTAATTAATCTTGAATTTAAACCATATATATTAATCACCTATGATTAATATTAATTACTCATCCCATAAATTAATTACTCTTAATTAATTATCTCAATTAATCCTTGATTAATTCTAAAGTAGTTTAAATCCAAATTACTTTTATAATAAATATCTTAATTACATTCAGTAATTATTAATTAATTACTTCTCTAAGTAATTACAAATTCATAAATTACATAAAGTAATTATCAACATTCAACAAATGTTTAAATTAATTTAACTTAATTAATCTAAACTAATCACATTAATTAAATTAATTACACTAAGTAATTAATTCATTAATTACTTCATTAAGTAATTAGACAATTGATTATTAATAATTAATTAATCTAATTAATTATTAAAATTAATCACATTAATTAATTGTTAAATAATCTTAAGTTAATGACCTTCATTAACATTTCTTAATTACATAATTAAGAATTAACTTCAATTAATCATTATTAATTATCAATTAATTAATCTTTAATTATCATTTAATTAATCTCTAATTATTGATTAATTTAGGTGTTAATCAAAATCTAAATTATCTTTTAATCACTTGATTAAGTAAATCTTAATCATAAATTAAAATTTAATTAATCTTCCTTAATTATAGATTAATTAACCTTAATTAATTAATCTCAAATCTTAATTATCTAACTTAAAAATTATTAATTACTTAATTAATCATCCACATTATTCATTAAGTAAAAAATTAATATTCCATTTAAATTAATTAAATAATGTAAATGAAATCAATTTCTTAAGTTCAAAATTTAAGAAACATTCTTTTTTATACAAAATATTTCAACACTTTATTTCAAAACAAAATTCATTTTAAAATTTCTTTTTAAATTCAAACTGAATGACAAATTAAATTTCTATTTTAGATTCAAACCTAAAGATTTAAAACTTTACTTACATCTCCATTTTCATTTTCAAATCCAAATTTATTTAAACTTTCTAAATAGTTAAACCAAATTTAAATTTAAAAACTTATTTAAATTTTAAAAACTGGCTTAAAGTCAAATTCCAGATTTTCAAACTAAATTTAAACTTATTTACACCTTATTTCATAAATTTAAAACTTATAGTTCAAACTCAAAACCAAGGTTCCTTAATACTGTAAAGTTTAAAATCTAAATTTAAATTTCCAGTTTTAAATTCAAACTCAGGTTCATTAACTCAAAAGTTCAGTTTTCCAGATTTAAACTTATTTAAAATTTCAGTTGCCATTTAAAAATTTACTTTTCAATTTAAAACAGAAAACAGAAAAATAGTTTCCTGTTTAGTTTAACCACTTAAGTTTGAATTCAAAAATGATTAAAAATCCAAGATTTAAATATTTGATTTCATACTTAAGTTTCAGATTTAAACATTTTCAGATTGAACTTCATCTTTAAGTTTAAACTCTTCTTTTAAATTTTCAAAACAGAAAAACAGTTTCTATTTTAAGTTTAAAACCAAACTTGGATTTTAAAAACATTTCAAATTTAATTCAAAGATTTAAAATTTAAAACTTATTGAATACAAATTCAACTTCAGATTCAAGGCTTAATCCATATTTTTGATTGCATCTTACCCTTACTGTAAATATTTAATAAACCTGGAAAAACTGGTTTGAGCAACTTTAAAAACTATAGTATTTACATTTTTAAAAACTCAAATTACTTAAAAATAAACAGAATTCAAATTCTCGAATTCATATTTATATTCAGTTTAAATTTAATGCTTAGTTCAGGTTTGTGTTTATATTTAAATTCTTACCTACAATTTTTTTTTTAAAAAAAAACTGGGAAAATAGGCTCTGTTAAAATGCCAAAACCTGAAGCACTAAGACCCGAGCTTCCATAAATTTACTTCGGGGAAACAACATACTGGCTTCGAGTTTCCCTTCCCATTTACCCGAGACTAACCCGAGTACAAAAAAACCCTGCAACCACTACAACACTCATAAATCCCTACCCTGTAAACAAACACAGTTCTTCCCCCTCAAACCTGTCAACAGCGACCCTACGCGCCTCCGGCCACCATCTCCACCCAAACTTCGGCGACAACTCCATCAACACCTCCCCTATCCATACTCAAAAGAGCTTTGGACTCGATCCAATTTTGAAACCACAGTACCAAATTTTCTTAAATCTAGTAAACTAGGGTTCTAAACCTGGAAACCCAAATTTCAACATCAAAACCCAATTTCAACTCAATCCAATAATTTTCCCATAACCTATGATAGCTATACTATCTTCAGAATCAAATACAATCAATTTAATTGCGTGCATCATCTGAACTTGATCAAAATTGTAAAATACAGTCAAGTTAAAATTGCATTCTGTCCTTAACTCTAAAATTTGAAATATTTTTTTTTTAAATCATGCTTTTGCATTATGATTCAATTTATAATCCTGTAACATTAAGTTATAAATGATAGAGTTTTGTTTATTTTCAAACTTGCTTGTTTCTTTCAAATTTCAGAAACAGTTCCCAAATTTTTATCTTAAGTAAAAACTTTAGTCTAAAGTATGTGATAAAACAAATGAATATACTTTAAGTCTTGAGTTGTACCACAGACAAAACTGAAAGTTTTGAATTTAAAATTAAACAGGGAGTTAAAACATTTTGAACAGAGGGGACATACAGATTCCACAGTCATGTATACAACATGCATAAGAGCATTCATCAATTAAACATTCCAAAAAATATTCATTACATACAATAAACATGCAACCTGATTTTATAAAGATTCTTTTTATAAATAAAGTTACTCACCTGATATAAATGCAGAGCCCAAATTGATCATGCAGAAAGAGCTTGATTTTTGAATCATGGAGAGCATAGTTTCATGAATACAGGCCTCTTGTTTTAATGCTTTTTCCCAGATTCATTTGAAAAAATGCAGGCTTTTGAATAACTGAAATGCAGATTTTTCTTGACAAAAATTTGAAATCCAGGCCTTTAGTTTTTAATGCTTTTGATCTTTGAATGTTGCTTGAAATTGGAGTGCATGTTTCAGAGTTTTAAAAAGTGAATGCATGCTTTAGTTTACACACATGCAGGCTTTTGTATTTTGGGGAAATGCAGGTTTGTATGTTGAGGAGTTGAATGCAATGCAGGGTAATGATTTTTTAGTCTTACAAGTTTTAAAGAGGAGTTACAGGTTTGTAATTTGTAATGCATGCAGATTTTATTTTGGATGCAGATTGCATGTTTGAATGCAAATGCATTTACAGGTTCGAGGAGATGAATTTTTTTCCTTTCAGGTTTCTTTGTTTTAGAATCAAAAATGAGAAAAAGCTAAAGAATGAATATACGCAAGTTAAATAACAATGTTTGATTTAAATTAAAATTAAAGAAAAACAAAATTAAACAAATGACACATGGCTTGTGCTGTTAACACTTGTCAACTTATATCTTAAATTACTTACATATGTAAATTAAGCTTACATATGTCTTTTGAATGGGTTTGTTATTTAATTAAGGTTAAAGAAAATTAACTTAATGAATGCATGTTCCTATTTTAAATTGTATTTTAAATTTCAAATTAAATTAACAAATCTCATTTTATAAATTAATAGTTTAAAAAGAAAAACACAAACATTTTATAACTTATTTTAATATTTAATATTTAAGTCAAAAATGAATTTTAAACCAATTAAAACATTTTTCTTATATTTAAAAATCATATAGTATTTTATTAAATATTTTTGAAAAGCTTAAATAAATAATAAATCTCAATTCCTATTTTCAAACATTAAAATTATGCTATACTAAATTTAATTGAAAATAACTTTCCTATTTATAATATATACAAATACATATACATTACTAAATAGAAAACAATTTATTAGTTTATTAAAAATAAATTCACAAATTAAATATTTAAATAAAGAAGATTATTAAATCAAATCAAATTTATTAACAAAATTCATCAATTCAATTTAAATTTAAACTCAGATTATTAAATTTAAATTGTCCAAAATTCTGGGATATTACAACCTTGTTTTGAATAATATTGTTTTAACATAATTAAGTTATTTTTTTTTTGAAAATTAAATTAAGATTTATGTTTTAGAATCAATTAATAAGGTGATTAAGATTAATTAATTAATTTAAATTAATTAATTAAATTTGGAATTAATGATTGATTAATGATTAATCAATTTGGAATAAAGATCATTAATTAAATTTTTAATTAATGATAAATGAATATTAATTATGTATTTCAGTTTTAAATTAAGTTTAATTAATTTAATAATTAACTTTAATTAATGAATGATTAAGATAATTTAATATGTAATTAATTTAAGTTAATTACTTTATAAAATAATTAAAGAATGGTTAATAAAGGTCATTAACCAGGATTATTTAACAATTAATTAATGTAGTTAATTTTTATAATTAATTAGATTAATTAATTTAATAATAATCAATTATGAATGGTTTGAGTATAATTACTTAGTAAAGTAATTAAGAATTAATTACTTAACGTAATTAATTTAATTTAATATGATTGTTTAATTCAATTAAATAAGTTTAATTAATTTTAAACACTTGGGTTTTAAAGATAATTACTTTATGTAATTAATGATTTGGAAATTACTTAGTTAAGTAATTATTTAATAATTACATGATTGTAATTAAGTGGAGATGTTTAAGAATGAAGTAATCTGGATTAATTATTTAGTAATTAATCAAATAATTAATTAAGAAATTAATTTAAGGATAATTAATTTGGTTTATTATAGTAATTAAGTTAGTTAATTACTTAGGGTGATTAATTTAAGAAATAATTAAGGATCATTAATTATTTTAATTAATGATGTAATTAAGATTGATTATTATGATTAATTAATCAATAATAGGTAATAAAGGTAATTAATTAATATATTAATTAAGGATTAGGATAATTAATTATGATTAATTAATTAATTGAAGTAATTAAAAGTTAATTACTATTTAGTTGAGAATGATTAATTTTGTGAAATTAATTGAAGATAATTACATGAATGTAATTAAGGATAATTAATCATGGGTGATTAATTAAGGTGATTAATAATGGATTAATAGATTCATTGTAATCAATTAAATAATTAAGTAAGCAAGGTTTATATTGATGAAGTAATTAATTTTATTTATTTTAAATTAGTTAAAGATGAAGGAATTAATTTAATTCGTTTTAAATTAATTTGAGATAGAGATAATTAATTTAATTCATTTTAAATTAATTTATATTATGGTATGAGTAAATCTTTGCTTATGTTTGAATGGATGTCATTGATTGTCTTGGATGCTTTGTGATCTCAGTAATGAGATAAATATTATTGTGTGGCATGGATGTTTGATTGCATTGTCATGATAACATAGGTTATCTATTGTGATGGTGATATATGGAATATCTATTTGATATTGATAATGTAGATTACCTGTTATGTGATAATGTTGATTATCAAATGTGATTTATGAATTATCTATCTGTGTGTGTATAGATACTGTGATTGAATTGTTTTAAAACCCTTAAAACAACTTGGACCCTAAAAGACACGCTTTGGTTTTCGATGAGACCGGGATCGGGTTTCCATATTTGGATATCCGAAAACCACATCGATTCCAAATAACGTTAGGTCGTGAATCAAAGTGGAAATTTGTGAAGACTCGAGGTGTAAGGACTATGAGTCAGTATAACTCTGTGGGTGATTCCGTAATGAGTTGACGGAATTAGTTCTTATAGATTCAAGATGGTGGTTTAGAGTGAAAGGGTTATTGTCGTTAACTCTGAGGGTGATTCCAAAACGAGTGTAACGAGATAATGCCTTCGGTTTCGTTCGAACCCGGAACGAACTTGTATGGATTGAATGCTTTCAGAACATCGTCAGGTGGACGATGAGCATCCTAAGTGATATGTCCTATAAAGGTAATCGTAGCCTCAAGCCTCATCAATCGGGAATTGCTAAAACAGGGGAGGTACAGCAAGGCTTCGTGGGTCGCACCCACTGGAGAGAAAGATTTACCTCTGTCTAGAAGTCCCTTTATATTCGGCTGTGTGGGTGGTTGCTAGCTACAACCATGGGGTTGTCTTGTTCGGAACTATTCAGTAAGGAATGGGTCCGGCTTTGTGTTGCAGGGGGTCGGGAGTGATCCTCGGTACGTTGATCTAGGCCACGTACTGTGATGGGCAGTACCCCAGTAGCCCTGCTATTGTATGGAATCCAAAATCTAATAAGTGTCGTACGTATTAGTTGTGCCCAACTATGTTGGAACGTGAGATGTAAGCATTCCAGCTATTTCTGTATTTTACTTGAAAACCCTAGACATTATTATAATATCATCAGATTTCCTATCAAATGTTTTGCTTAGCGTAAGGTAAAAACTTTTCCATGTTTATGTGTGGGAAGTCTTACATGATACCTTTCTTTTCAAAAGGTTTTGAAAGTTAAGCAACTTTAACCTGTTACTCACACCAGACCCATGTCTGACCCGGAGTTTATTTTTGTTTTCATAAACTCTTGGGTTCTCAAATTTTTATGAGTAGTCAAGAGAATTCAGGTTAGGATTCAGGTTTGCTTTGACGAATTATGGAGGAGAAATGGAGCAGGAGGCTTCCGCATGTGGATATATATCTAGTATTCCGTTGTGTAGTGTTCTCTGAGTTGTTGTCTTTGAGTTGTATTGAGTTGTATAACTAGACAGGCGTTTATAACTGTCTAGTATGTGTTGTATATCTGTGTACTCTGATAATGGTTGTAATCTATGTAATATTTATGTTATTAATATAATTTATTCGTTCCGCTGTTAGATTCTGATGTGTTGTTTCTTTCTTCTCTTCTTTCTTTTCTCTTTTCTATCCCTTTCTTTCTTCAAGATGATGCGATTTTCTGGTGGTAGAAAGTCGGGTCGTCACAGCTGGTATCAGAGCATTAGGCTTAGTGAATACCTAGGCTCTGAAGTATGTCTTTCTTTAGGGAGCATTAGGTTGAGTGAATACCTAGGCTCTGAAGTATGTCTTTCTTTAGGGAGCATTAGGTTGAGTGAATACCTAGGCTTTATAGCGGTGTCTTTCTTGAGAGAGCGTATTTGTAATTTTTAATATATATATATATATATATTTCTACCTATCTGTTGGGTTACGTGTTCAGGTTTTCCAATATAAGTTATAAAGGTAGATGGGGTAGTAGTGTGTGTAACACGACCTACCAATGGTTGGAGTTTGAATGCTTGAAGTTGGAAGTATCTATTGAGACTGTAGACCTAATACCGTCTCGAGTGAGTTCTGCAGTGATGAAGAATTTCATTGATCTCTGAAGGAAACCTGTGAAGGTTTGGAGTCTATTTCTGAAGTTGAGTGAGTAGAGTTTTGATCTGTTGGTTGGCAGAAGCAAGTGATGGTATTTTGATACCTTAAAGGAATAGTAGCTGCGTGATGAGATGCATGACTATAGATGTTTCCGAAGATGTTTTCTTTGGAACAAGTTAAGGAGGTAAGTCTGCTTCGGTGTTGTGGCTGTGTTCAGCTGGAGATTCTGTTTGCTGTGAGGTCCAAGTTTCTAGGAGAGCTTTGATTTGGAATTCTTTGGCATCTGTGGCAGCAATGTAGTTTGGAGTGTTCTCGGTGTTGGCAAGAGATCTTTTGGCTTAGCATTTTTCTGAAGTGGAGTTCAGAAGCAGCAGAGTGGACCCCTTTTTGGGAGGACTGGCTAGTGAAGTTTAAGCTGTTCCGTTGGTTAAGGGAGAACAGTTTTTCTTTGGATTTGGTTTGGGTTGGTCGCAAAAGTGACTTGCGATTGTGTGAGTGTTATCTTGGGTTATCTGAGTTTTCTGGATATCTTCAGGAAGTCGGAGTTTTTTTCGCATCTGGAGGTTGAGCTTTCTTATTGACTGGGATTCCAGGAGTGGAACCGGTAGTTCAGCTTTATAGTAGGATGGTTCCAAGGAGATGTAGTTGGTGTAGCAGCTCAGAGTTTTGGAGGAACTTCTGAATTTTTTTTATGGATATGTTGAACCATATCTCTGGGGTGTGTTGTCCTGTTTGTGCTTGCGTTCTTCTTCAGCATTTTCTTCTACTTTGGATTAGAATTGAGCAGCGGAAGCAGTTTGGAAGTGCATCTGTTTTGTTCTTTTCCCGGACAGGAGAAGTGAGTTGTTGTCTTCTGATGTTGAGGAGTTGAGTTTGAGATCTTGATTTTGGTTGATCTTGAGGAGATCATTTTGTTGAGTTGATTGGTCTAGTTTGTATACAGCCCGGGATCGTCTGAAGAGTTTTTGTGGATAAGAGTCGGAGGGATTTGGACTCTGAAGTCGGAGATTTAATTTTGGATAAGTTTTCTCCGATCAAAGGTGAGCTATAAGTTTGGGTAAGGCTGGGAAGTTAGCTCTGAAGTGTTTTTGGATCTTTTCTGTGATCTTGAAGGTCAAGTGATTGATCTACAGAATTGAATTGCCAGTTTGGATAACTGGGATTCGATGAGTTTCACGTATCTCTGAGGGAGTACTTGTATGATCTATCTTTGGTTGTGAAACCAGCAATTCTGGAGTTTTGGTTGTTGAATCAGACTCGTTTGTAGTCTGATACCTTGTCTAGTGTTATAGATAAAGATGAATAGGAATTTTGTAACTTCATAGTATTGTTTGTTTGGATTCTCTGGAGCGAGTATCCTGGTATATATATATCTGGGGAAAACTCGATAAAATTCTATCCAGAATTTGTCTGGATAATTAGATTTGTTTGATTGGTTGAATTGGTTGTTTTTGGTTGTTAGCATATGTTTTGATATAAGCTTGTGTTTTAAAAATAAATCTTTAATAAGATTATTAAATTACCTTTATTTGAAATTTCGAGGACGAAATTCTTTTAAGGGGGAAGGATTGTAATATCCCGGAATTTTTAACAATATCAATTTAATAATCTGTAGTTAAAATTAAATTGATATTGATAATCTGTTAATAATTATTCAAATAGATTTAATAATCTTCTTCAATAATTGTTTAAATTGGTTATTTTATCTTTTAAAAATAATAGATTGATTTCTATTTATAATATAACTATTTGGTTTATATTTTAAATACATTAGTATTGTTTTAACTTTAATTAGTAAAGCATATTTTCTAGTTTAATATTTGTAGTAATTTGGAAAATTTGTTTTATTTAATTTTAGCTTTTCAAAATTATTGAATAAATGATTTTGGTTTAAATTTAATAAATGAACCATGTTTTAAAATTCTAATATATACATTATAAATTGGAAATTTTGATTTTAATTAGTATTGAATTTTTGAAACTATGATTTTAAAATTGATAAGTAAAAATTATTAAATGTTTAAAGTAAATTGGCTTAAGTTTTAAATTTAGAATATGTAACAACCCGATATTTTCAACCATTCGCATCCATTATAAGTGTATAGGTAGACACTCATGCCAGAATTGAATTGCTAAAAATACCGCGTTGTAAATAAAAATTTGGCAAATCTCAGAATATACAGTAAATAAAAATTACAGATCACAGACACAGAGTAATAAAGATGCAGCGGAAGTAAAAGAAATAGTAGTTCATGAAGCTACTATATAAATATATCAGAGTTAAATAAAATACAACAGAAGAAATAAAGTACGAAGGAAGTCTCACTACATAGAAGTCTACTAATACAAGAGCTGAAAGGAACAACAGACTGCAAAAGATAAAACTTGACAAGTAGATAATCTCCAGCGATTCCAATCTCCAGAAAGTGGAAATCCAAATCTGTGAACAACTCAGGCTGACCCGAGCGTAAATAAAAATACAAACACTCGAGTCAGGACATACATACTTATGCAATGTAAACCAACTCAAGTGAACTGTAGCAAAGGTACAAATAACTTAGAAGATGCTTGGGACCGCCCATCCTCTAAGGATCCATTAAACTATTTACTATGTAGTAATATACGCTATATACAATAGTGTCTAATCAGTAAAGTATAATCATATAGAAAATAGCGTTAAGGGGATGGTGAACCTTAACACGGTCGGATCTTTAAAACCAAAATCGTAGTAGGCTCGCTATAAGGATATGACACGGCACGCGAGGCAATGCCAGGGTGGATACACCATTTGCACTCCTGGACTGGTGGTGACGGCAAGCCAGCAGCTTCCGCCCACCTCGAACAATACCCCCGAATCAAAGTGGTGCCACCGAATCAAATCACAAAAATAATAGAATGGTTTCCGATGGAGCATGCTCGATGAAAAGGTGCGACCCTTTGTGTAGCCCGGTATAGCTCCTGTTTTAGTCATATATGCCAACTCACGGGAGTTGGGTCCACGTAATATACCTCAAGAACGTCGCCACCATCCTACTTCATTCTGGAATCTCCACCGCGTACACAGTTGTTAAAGTGGTTTTCGGTATTGGCCGGCTATAAGACAATATCCGATCCCGGTCTCTTTAACAACCAATCGTTATTATAACCGATGGATATTTATTTCAAATAATTTATACTTTCAAAACAAAAATATCATACTCATTTCAAAACCATATCACAATAGTATCATTTCCATTTCAAAAATAATTCAATAGTATATCATTTAAATAAAACCCAAATTTCCAAATCATTGAATATTTCTTTCAATTTATTAAACTTAAAATATTCCTTAAAATTATCATAGCATTTTGGAAATGTTACCTTAAGGAATCATGGCATTTTTGAAATGTAATACTTTCCGCATTAACATTTTATATAATCAAAGTATTTATAAGCTTACAATTTTAACATGGTCAATTTATCATAGCCTTATAGTTAAATAAACTTTCTTACTGTAATATCCAATTTAAAACCGAAATTCTTATGTTAAGTTAAAAGTACCTTATTAACTTACATTATTATTACAATAAAGAAAATTTATTATTTTAATCATTTAAAGTATGCCATTTACATAAATTAAAACTTCCTTATCAAATGTACGTTATCAACTTACATTTTATTATTACAGTAAGTAACATTTATCATTTTAATCAATTTAAAATACACCATTACATTGATTAAAATCTACACGTCAGATGTACGTTTTAACTTACATTTATTATAATAAAGAGCATTTATCATTTTTCAATATTACACTAATTAAATCTTGCATTATCAAATGTACGTTTTAAATTTACATTCCTATTACAGTAATGAGCATTTATTAATTTAATCAATACCACGCTACTTAAAACTTTACATGTTTCTTTCCTTAATTAAAACTTTACACGTTTCTTGCATTAATTAAAAACTTTCATGTTCTCTCATTAATTAGGACTTTACACGTTTCTTTCATTACCTAAAAACTTATACCTTTCTTTCATTAATTAAAACTTACACTTTTCTTTCATAAATTAGGAATTTACATGTTTCTGTCATTAATTAGAACACCATACGTTTCTTTCATTAATTAAAACTTATACGTTTCTTTCATTAATTAAAACTTATACGTTTCTTTCATTAATTGAAACTTACACTTTTCTTTCATAAATTAAAACTTGCACTATTTCTTGCATTAATTAAAAACTTGCAGGTTTCTTTCATTAATTAAAACTTACACTTTTCTTTCATTACTGTTATTACGATAAAGAAAATTTATTACATTAACCAATTAAAATATTAATTAAACTTACATCTCACATGTGCGTTTAACTTACATTTTCCATTTCAAAGTCATAGCTATTTATCTTACAAAACATAACATTTTACAAAAGAATATTTTATCATAGTTAAAACAATCAAATTCTTTACAAATTTTATTCCTTTAGACATCAATTCCACTATGATTCTAAAACTTATTACAAGATGTCACATATAAGTGTATTTCATTTTATTTATTCAAAAATACATTGTTTATTTTACAAAATATGTCCATCGTGGGAAACAACCTTTATTACAATTACTAGGCTAGATTTAAGATTCCAAATTTAATCAAACTTAATTATTAAGTTATTTATCATAAATAAGACTCTTTAAATTCCATTCAAAACCAATTAACTTATAAAAAATTTAACTTATATAAAAACAATATTTCTTTACACTTTAAAGCATTAAATCAAATTAAGTTAAAATTTTCATATATTTATAATTCAAAATACTTAATAATTTTCTGAAATATTTAAAGTACTTACTAAATTTTTAGGAAAATATCATTTAAAAATATAACCATGGGCCTGTATGATATTTTCTAACCTATGCCAAATGATACGGATAATATGTCATTTCAATCCGTGATTTAAGAAGAAAATCCGGGTTCTCATTTCAAACCCGCAATCCTAAGTAAAATAAATACAATAAAATCACTCGAGCCTATCATTTCAGCCCTTAGTGATAGGGAACTTGCAGTGTGATAAACAGGAAATAAATAACAGTATAACAAATAAAATCATAACAGATGATGTAACAGGGATATATCAATATTTAACATCATATAGATTTATCACAGGCATATATGAACATAATGACATAACATATTAATTTATACAATTCACATGTCATCGTTTCACAAATTAAAAGTACGTATGTCTAGAGAGATAAAACTCACCTTTTTAAAGCTAGAAATCAAATTCAAGACACAAGTCTAAACTCTGCAAAGCACGACAAGGCACGACAAAGCATGACTATACTTGAGTGATGGAGAGTCAAGATCCAATCTTGTACATAAACAAATACACAAATTATAAGGATATAATTCAACACAAGATTGTAAATCAAAAAAATGAAAAGAATATGGATCAAATGGCATAACCTTGACCTTAAACATCATGGGTCTTAGCCATGATAGTTTTGGTGGCATGCGGGACCGGTTATGGAGGTGGTGGAGAGAGGATGAGGTCGGAATTATGGTGAAGAGGTGAACAAGGTGGTGGCTGAACTAGCATGAAGAAAACAAAAGGAAAACAAAATGAAAAAGAGGAGAAAGAGAAGGAAGAAGAAGAGGAGGCCATGGAATTGAGAACTTGAATATAATTTTTTTTTCACGCAAAAAGGAAATGAGATGCTAATTTGTACGTGAATCTCAAAGTGGCGGCTAGGGTTTCCCAAAGGATTTGAATGGCTAAAGGAAGGGAATGACAAGGGAAATTAAATGGAAAGTTTAGAAAATAAAGAGGCAAAGAGGAATGAAATGTTAGGGAATTATTTTGTACGTGATTTGTGGAATGAATACATGGCTAGAAATTTATTAAGGAGATAGGAAATAAAAGATAGGCAAATAAAGAGGCAGGAAATAAAACAATGTAACGTATGTCAATTAAAGCAAAGTAACGTACGCCTAATTAATTTGTTTCCTTGCCATTAAAATAGATAAATCAAATAAATAAAATCTAAGTTTATATAATTAAAATAAAAATAAAAATAAAAATGAAAGAAACAAACATAGGGAAATAAATATGAAATATATATATATATATAATGAAAACACATAAATTTATTGCGCGTAAAACGCTGTATTTTAAATTTAAAAGTATAAGTTTTAAGTTCCCAATAAACCCATATAAACATTGGTTTAGATACTAATTTATATCCTCCTAATGCACCTAAATCTTCAATTGGAAAAGTAATTAATTCCATTCTCTTACCATAATTCTATTTGTTATGAATTGAATTCACATTTAATTAAATTTCCAATAATTGCCTTGCTTCAATTCTTTTCTTTTTATAAATCTATTATCACTCTATAAACCTAGCTATTATTTGTTTATCATTCATTACATAAATATATATTCAAATTTTCATCTTTCTATTATAATAACTGTTATTTTCAATTATATTGAGTTTTCTAAATATATACGTTTATTATAATTAAAACCTCAATCCATTTATCCAACTTGGTTTCATTCCTTTATTTCATCTTATGGATAAAATATACGTTTCATAAAATATACATTCCCATTTATATCATTACATTCACACTTTACAATTACTGTCCTATCTCATATAAATGAAAATTTACTTACATTTAAGTGTAATTGATTTCCTACTTTAAATTTAGCAGCCTAAATAAATGTAACTTGCAATAAATGTTATCCTTATCTTTATATTACACTCAAGTTTATCATGTCCACTAATTATCATAATTGCTTACATAATGTTTAATTCATTTAATTACCATAAATTATACACTAATTCATTTACCCACACAACTTACATTTATTTACTTATATCCATTTTTACACCTAAATGTAACATTTACAACTAGATTAATAGACCCACTAAATAGTAACTTACAACCGTTACTATAACTTTTAATCACACCTTTGAATTCACTGTTCACAGACATAAGTTACCATTCTTATATACCAAATCTTTATTCAATGGTCATTTTTCATACTAAATCATTTATAAATTTTAATGTTTGCATTTTTTTTCTTCCATAAATTTATAGCCAAGTATAACAATTTACATTACTTTAATAAACTGTAGTTTCATTTCAATTTTTAATAATTAGTTTTTTTTTTTTAAGTACAAACTTACATCTCATTTTGGCATTCATTTCATTATTAAATTACAATTTTTTTTTTATTTCTTCCAAAATATTTATCAAAATCTTATTAAATCGACAGCTTTGATTATTGAAAATTTACGGGTCGTTACACTCTCCTCCACTCAAAACTTTTCGTCCCCGAAAAGGAAGAGGTAGGAGAATAGAACAACCTAACAGAAAAAAGATTGGACAGCAAAGAAGATAATAAAATTTAAATCCATGGAAACTTCAACTTAAATTAATAATTGATTTCATTCATTTGATTTCACTTAAGTTAAATAATTCTTAACTATTTCAAATTTTATTTTCTTAAGTTAACAATTTTCCAAAGTCATGAATTTGAAAATCATTTATTATACTCATAATTTATTCAATAAATTTAATTCTTCTTTATTCCATAATTATTATTAAATTTATTCCACTTAATATATCTAATCATATATATTAAGTTTATTTACACTTATTATATCTGCTCCAATTTATTTATAAATTCCTTTATCACCATTATGTTGTAAATTATTCAATTAACTTTTATTCTGTTTACCCCTTATTAATCTATTATAACTAAAATTTAAGTGTATAACATTTATTATAACTACTTAAATTTTATTTATAAAAGTCCTTTTTATATTGTATTTTATCCAATTAAATATTCAACTTCTGAATAATTTAGGTAAGTTATATTACATTGTACTTGAGTATTATACAAATAAACCTTCTAATTCAATTATTCAAGCTTAAGTATTTATTCAAAATTTTGATCATTTAAAATTTTAAATCATCCTTTAAGATAGAATTCAAGAATTCAATTTTCGATTAACTTCAAACAATTTTTTAGAGGTAAATAACTAAATATATACATACACAATATATACATATCAAATAAAATTTACATCATATATCAATATATAGTATAAGTCAAGTCATATTTTAGAAATCCAAATCAATTTAATTCTCCGAAGCAAGACTGTAGCAAAACTACAGAATGGTCTCTTCACTTCGAAAGTCGAAAATGAATGATGATGATGCTGCAGTCATCACCGAAACTATTCTCCAGCGACAAAGAGAAGAGCACTGATTTAAAACTTGAAAATTCTTTAAAAACTATTTCTAATCGGAAAATACTACAAATAATATATCTTTTAAAACTTTAAACCAAAGTTCGAAATCATCAGAAATTAAATTCTCAAATTCTTGATTTTAAATTCATCTAAATTTCCAAATTAATTTAAAACCATGTTTTATAGTTCAATTATTCATATATGAAACAAAAGTTAATGGTTACAAGTTATATATAAAGTCAAATATTATTTCTTAGTAACCTATTCAATTAATTATCAGAATTTAGAAAATAAAACTCATACATAATATAATTATACAAAATTTATCATTTACTAAATTTGAAATCAACATGGTGTCAGTTTGCTCTGTTCAAGTGTTTTGGAAATCCTATCGATAGCATTGATCAGACGAATCGATCGAAAACCCAAATCAACATCAACAATTCAAACAACACAATGTATAAAACATTTTAAATATAGGTTTACAAAGCAAGAATAGGGATTCAAATTTGATTGACTCAAATCAGGAGAATTCTGATTCGAAGATAAGTTGGAAATAAAAGATAAGATGATTAAACTGACAGAATAAGGAATGGATAAGCTTACATAAATCGCGGGCAACCTTAACTGCGTCAACCGCGACTTCAAGAATAAGATCGATGTGGAGTTCTGGGACAAATCTACATCCGATCTCAAGAGATAGAATTCAGGATAACAAGAGATACTAACATCTAAACCGAGGATATATAAATCTCCGGTGAATGGATGCCTATGGTAAAGGAGTTCCACCACTTTACAAGTCATTCAAAGATTGGCGAGACCGCCGACTCAATCTGATGATCATTCGAAGTGGATTTATGGGACACTCCAGAATCAAAAGAAGATGAATAGTGGGGATAAGAATGTATTTTGGAACCGCAGAGAACGTTCCAAAATTCAAAAGGAATCGAGTTAAAAGTAAGAGATTCACACTCGAATGAAAGTGATTCTGTAAATAAATTTACCATATACGCTAAGTATTGCCTAGAGCCAAAGCTCTGATACCAACTGTAACAACCCGATATTTTCAACCATTCGCATCCATTATAAGTGTATAGGTAGACACTCATGCCGGAATTGAATTGCTCAAAATACCGCGTTGTAAATAAAAATTTGGCAAATCTCAGAATATACAGTAAATAAAAATTACAGATCACAGACACAGAGTAATAAAGATGCAGCGGAAGTAAAAGAAATAGTAGTTCATGAAGCTAATATATAAATATATCAGAGTTAAATAAAATACAACAGAAGAAATAAAGTACAAAGGAAGTCTCACTGCATAGAAGTCTACTAATACAAGAGCTGAAAGGAACAACAGACTGCAAAAGATAAAACTTGACAAGTAGATAATCTCCAGCGATTCCAATCTCCAGAAAGTGGAAATCCAAATCTGTGAATAACTTAGGCTGACCCGAGCGTAAATAAAAATACAAACACTCGAGTCAGGACATACATACTTATGTAATGTAAACCAACTCAAGTGAACTGTAGCAAAGGTACAAATAACTTAGAGGATGCTTGGGACCGCCCATCCTCTAAGGATCCATTAAACTATTTACTATGTAGTAATATACGCTATATACAATAGTGGCTAATCAGTAAAGTATAATCATATAGAAAATAGCGTTAAGGGGATGGTGAACCTTAACGCGGTCGGATCTTTAAAACCGAAATCGTAGTGGGCTCGCTATAAGGATATGACACGGCACGCGAGGCAATGCCAGGGTGGATACACCATTTGCACTCCCGGACTGGTGGTGACGGCAAGCCAGCAGCTTCCGCCCACCTCGAACAATACCCACGAATCAAAGTGGCGCCACCGAATCAAATCACAAAAATAATAGAATGGTTTTCGATGGAGCATGCTCGATGAAAAGGTGCGACCCTTTGTGTAGCCCGGTATAGCTCCTGTTTTAGTCATATATGCCAACTCACGGGAGTTGGGTCCACGTAATATACCTCAAGAACGTCGCCACCATCCTACTTCATTCTGGAATCTCCACCGCGTACACAGTTGTTAAAGTGGTTTTCGGTATTGGCCGGCTATAAGACAATATCCGATCCCGGTCTCTTTAACAACCAATCGTTATTATAACCGATGGATATTTATTTCATATAATTTATACTTTCAAAACCAAAATATCATACTCATTTCAAAACCATATCACAATAGTATCATTTTCATTTCAAAAATAATTCAATAATATATCATTTAAATAAAACCCAAATTTCCAAATCATTGAATATTTCTTTCAATTTATTAAACTTAAAATATTCCTTAAAATTATCATAGCATTTTGGAAATGTTACCTTAAGGAATCATGGCATTTTTGAAATGTAATACTTTCCGCATTAACATTTTATATAATCAAAGTATTTATAAGCTTACAATTTTAACATGGTCAATTTATCATAGCCTTATAGTTAAATAAACTTTCTTACTGTAATATCCAATTTAAAACCGAAATTCTTATGTTAAGTTAAAAGTACCTTATTAACTTACATTATTATTACAATAAAGAAACTTTATTATTTTAATCATTTAAAGTATGCCATTTACATAAATTAAAACTTGCTTATCAAATGTACGTTATCAACTTACATTTTATTATTACAGTAAGTAACATTTATCATTTTAATCAATTTAAAATACACCATTACATTGATTAAAATCTACACGTCAAATGTACGTTTTAACTTACATTTATTATAATAAAGAGCATTTATCATTTTTCAATATTACACTAATTAAAACTTGCATTATCAAATGTACGTTTTAAATTTACATTCCTATCACAGTAATGAGCATTTATTAATTTAATCAATACCACGCTACTTAAAACTTTACATGTTTCTTTCCTTAATTAAAACTTTACACGTTTCTTGCATTAATTAAAAACTTTCATGTTCTCTCATTAATTAGGACTTTACACGTTTCTTTCATTACTTAAAAACTTATACCTTTCTTTCATTAATTAAAACTTACCCTTTTCTTTCATAAATTAGGAATTTACATGTTTCTGTCATTAATTAGAACACCATACGTTTCTTTCATTAATTAAAACTTATACGTTTCTTTCATTAATTAAAACTTATACGTTTCTTTCATTAATTGAAACTTACACTTTTCTTTCATAAATTAAAACTTGCACTATTTCTTGCATTAATTAAAAACTTGCAGGTTTCTTTCATTAATTAAAACTTACACTTTTCTTTCATTACTGTTATTACAATAAAGAAAATTTATTACATTAACCAATTAAAATATTAATTAAACTTACATCTCACATGTGCGTTTAACTTACATTTTCCATTTCAAAGTCATAGCTATTTATCTTACAAAACATAACATTTTACAAAAGAATATTTTATCATAGTTAAAACAATCAAATTCTTTACAAATTTTATTCCTTTAGACATCAATTCCACTATGATTCCAAAACTTATTACAAGATGTCACATATAAGTGTATTTCATTTTATTTATTCAAAAATACATTGTTTATTTTACAAAATATGTCCATCGTGGGAAACAACCTTTATTACAATTACTAGGCTAGATTTAAGATTCCAAATTTAATCAAACTTAATTATTAAGTTATTTATCATAAATAAGACTCTTTAAATTCCATTCAAAACCAATTAACTTATAAAAAATTTAACTTATATAAAAACAATATTTCTTTACACTTTAAAGCATTAAATCAAATTAAGTTAAAATTTTCATATATTTATAATTCAAAATACTTAGTAATTTTCTGAAATATTTAAAGTACTTACTAAATTTTTAGGAAAATATCATTTAAAAATATAACCATGGGCCTGTATGATATTTTCTAACCTATGCCAAATGATACGGATAATATGTCATTTCAATCCGTGATTTAAGAAGAAAATCCGGGTTCTCATTTCAAACCCGCAATCCTAAGTAAAATAAATACAATAAAATCACTCGAGCCTATCATTTCAGCCCTTAGTGATAGGGAACTTGCAGTGTGATAAACAGGAAATAAATAACAGTATAACAAATAAAATCATAACAGATGATGTAACAGGGATATAGCAATATTTAACATCATATAGATTTATCACAGGCATATATGAACATAATGACATAACATATTAATTTATACAATTCACATGTCATCGTTTCACAAATTAAAAGTACGTATGTCTAGAGAGATAAAACTCACCTTTTTAAAGCTAGAAATCAAATTCAAGACACAAGTCTAAACTCTGCAAAGCACGACAAGGCACGACAAAGCATGACTATACTTGAGTGATGGAGAGTCAAGATCCAATCTTGTACATAAACAAATACACAAATTATAAGGATATAATTCAACACAAGATTGTAAATCAAAAAAAATGAAAAGAATATGGATCAAATGGCATAACCTTGACCTTAAACATCATGGGTCTTAGCCATGATAGTTTTGGTGGCATGCGGGACCGGTTATGGAGGTGGTGGAGAGAGGATGAGGTCGGAATTATGGTGAAGAGGTGAACAAGGTGGTGGCTGAACTAGCATGAAGAAAACAAAAGGAAAACAAAATGAAAAGGAGGAGAAAGAGAAGGAAGAAGAAGAGGAGGCCATGGAATTGAGAACTTGAATATAATTTTTTTTTCACGCAAAAAGGAAATGAGATGCTAATTTGTACGTGAATCTCAAAGTGGCGGCTAGGGTTTCCCAAAGGATTTTAATGGCTAAAGGAAGGGAATGACAAGGGAAATTAAATGGAAAGTTTAGAAAATAAAGAGGCAAAGAGGAATGAAATGTTAGGGAATTATTTTGTACGTGATTTGTGGAATGAATACATGGCTAGAAATTTATTAAGGAGATAGGAAATAAAAGATAGGCAAATAAAGAGGCAGGAAATAAAACAATGTAACGTATGCCAATTAAAGCAAAGTAACGTACGCCTAATTAATTTGTTTCCTTGCCATTAAAATAGATAAATCAAATAAATAAAATCTAAGTTTATATAATTAAAATAAAAATAAAAATAAAAATGAAAGAAACAAACATAGGGAAATAAATATGAAATATATATATATATATATATATATATATATATATATATATATATAATTAAAACACATAAATTTATTGCGCGTAAAACGCTGTATTTTAAATTTAAAAGTATAGGTTTTAAGTTCCCAATAAACCCACATAAACATTGGTTTAGATACTAATTTATATCCTCCTAATGCACCTAAATCTTCAATTGGAAAAGTAATTAATTCCATTCTCTTACCATAATTCTATTTGTTATGAATTGAATTCACATTTAATTAAATTTCCAATAATTGCCTTGCTTCAATTCTTTTCTTTTTATAAATCTATTATCACTCTATAAACCTAGCTATTATTTGTTTATCATTCATTACATAAATATATATTCAAATTTTCATCTTTCTATTATAATAACTGTTATTTTCAATTATATTGAGTTTTCTAAATATATACGTTTATTATAATTAAAACCTCAATCCATTTATCCAACTTGGTTTCATTCCTTTATTTCATCTTATGGATAAAATATACGTTTCATAAAATATACATTCCCATTTATATCATTACATTCACACTTTACAATTACTGTCCTATCTCATATAAATGAAAATTTACTTACATTTAAGTGTAATTGATTTCCTACTTTAAATTTAGCAGCCTAAATAAATGTAACTTGCAATAAATGTTATCCTTATCTTTATATTACACTCAAGTTTATCATGTCCACTAATTATCATAATTGCTTACATAATGTTTGATTCATTTAATTACCATAAATTACACACTAATTCATTTACCCACACAACTTACATTTATTTACTTATATCCATTTTTACACCTAAATGTAACATTTAGAACTAGATTAATAGACCCATTAAATAGTAACTTACAACCGTTACTATAACTTTTAATCACACCTTTGAATTCACTGTTCACAAACATAAGTTACCATTCTTATATACCAAATCTTTATTCAATGGTCATTTTTCATACTAAATCATTTATAAATTTTAATGTTTGCATTTTTTTTCTTCCATAAATTTATAGCCAAGTATAACAATTTACATTACTTCAATAAACTGTAATTTCATTTCAATTTTTATTAATTAGTTTTTCTTTTTTTTTTTAAGTACAAACTTACATCTCATTTTGGCATTCATTTCATTATTAAATTACAATTTTTTTTTATTTCTTCCAAAATATTTATCAAAATCTTATTAAATTGACAGCTTTGATTATTGAAAATTTACGGGTCGTTACAGAATAAATTCAACAAATGGTTTTATGGCTTAATAAAATAGATATTATTTAATAATAATGTAATTTCTTGTAAAATGATTTTTAATTTAATAAGAAATTTATAAAAATAATATTGATATTGTATTGTCTTTATAAATAAGTTTTGAATAGAATTTGTAATTTTTATTTCAAATTGAATTTCTATTCATAACTTGATTTGGAATTATTTGATTTTGAATTTAGTTTGAATTTAAATTCAAAGTATAAAATTTAAATTTTTTAATTATATTGATTTTAATATGTATAAGTTTCAATTTGTAAAACATTGTTTGTTTTTATTTCTTTTGTAAATTTATACACATATTTTTAAATAAATTAACAACTTAAATTAAGCTAACACACATGCATTACTTTATAAATTGAAAAACAAATTATCTTAAAGAAAACAAGTGTTAGATTCATATGCATTCAAATTGACAAGTGTTGTAAAAAAATTGACAAGTGTAAATTTTAGTTTTTATTTTTCTTTTATTACATTAAATCTGAAATACATCTAGTACAAACTTGCATTTTCATTCATTCATATTACATTTTCATTTCCTTAATAAAATGAAGACCAAAATTCATTTTTCATATCCACAATCAAAAACTTGCATTTCCTAAAAATTCAGAAACCCTGTACAAATCCAAAAATCTGCATTTCCCAAAACCATATTCAAATCTGCACACCTAAAATTCAAATCTGCATACTCCACTTCTTCAAAACCTAACCCACCTTAATCTAAGAATCAAAATGAAGAGCCTGCATTGTTTCTTTCTGCACTCTGTTTCAAACCTGGAATGAATGAAGACCTTTGCATTTCTGTTTGAACCTGGGTTGAATGAACGTCTGCATGAATATGGGAAGTTTAGCTACTGCATCTACATCTACATGCAAGTAATTAGAGTAAGAAGCATGAGCATTTCATCAAAATTCAAACTCAGATTTCAACAAAAAAGTCAAGCCTGCAATTTTCATTTTCCTGCAAATTTCAAAAGGACAACAGAGGTCTGCATTTTTAATAGGTGAGTAACTTTGAACTTTAAGTTTTAAACAGGTTGCATGCTATTTTATTAAAATGAAATAGCTAAATTCTTATGTTATGAATAACTGTTGTTATGAATATGCATGGTATGCATGCTGTTTTTTTTTCTTTTTAATTGCCTATTTTATTTCTCTGATTTTTCAAGCACCCATAATTTTATTTATATACTTATTACTAAAATTGTTTCCTGATATAATGAAATAATAAAGCAAAGTTGTTTTAAGTTAACATTTAAAGGTTTTTAGAAAGTTATATACAGGTTGTTGCCTTTGTAAAACCAGAATCATCTTGCATGTTTAAAATTTTTTCCAAACCCAATCAAATTTATATGGTAATTTAGTAATACAAATCAAAAAATAAACTGGAACTTGATTTTTAAATCAAGTAGTAGAATTTTTAGGTGTTTGATTTAGTGACAGTTTATTCTTGAACAAAATATGAGTTTGTGAAAATTCTTGCAATCTGTAGTATAAGAAAACTCAAATTTCTTTTGAGTTATTAAGTAAGGATCATAGATCCTTGGGAAAATCAGAGAAGTAATTAAAATTTACTAGATAGGGTGTAGTTGGGAAATCATTGTATGAACCCTAGTTTGAATAGGGGTTAAAGATTGGGACAGTGAGAGGGGAAGAGTGGATCGAGTGATGTGATACTTGGTGATTGTGTAGCTGATGTGTGGATTGTTTCATGGCCGGAGAGGAGGATACTCAGGTGATTGGAGTGGCGAACAATTGGCCGTTGACAGGTTGGACAAAAACCTGGAAAAGCATTTCAGGTTTGGGTTGTTTGAGCAAATTTTTGAATTCTTGTTTAATTGCTTGATCTGGGTTGATGTTTGAAGTTGTGGTGGGTTTCTGGTTGTGGTTGGATTATCTATGATGATGAGAAGGGGCGGTGATCGCCGTGCATATGCACAACGACATGTTTTCTGGTAAACTGTTTGGTTGTTGGATGTTACAGGGGAGTTTTTGTATTGGCTCGAAGTAAGTTGAGATAAAACTCGAAGTAAGGCAGCTTGAAACCCGAAGTAAAATTTTGTTTTCTCGGGTCACTTCAGTGTTCAGGTTTCAGAAACCTGTTTCTTTTTTTTTAATCTAGGTTTAAACTTTTAAATCTGCAGTTTCATGTTTAGACTAAAGTTTAAGTTCAAATTCAAATGAAAGTTTAAATTTCTGATTTGAATTTAAATTCCAGTTTTAGTATTAAAATGGAAGTTTTAGAAATTTAACTTAATTATATAATTTGTTTTGGTAAATAGTTTAAAACTTTAAATATTAAGGTTTTAAAAATGTGAGTAAGGATTTACAGATTTATTTAAATCTGGAAATTCTATATTTAAAAATGAAGTTCGGTTTAAATTTAAAAGAAGATTTAAATTTAAAAGTTATAAACTAAGAATGAATGGAAGTTATCAAAATTTTGAAATGAATTTAACTTTAAATTTTTCATGGCACTTGTTTGATTTGAAATTTACATAAGTTTTAAAAAAATTTCAAACCTGATAAGTTTAAATTACTTTTAATTTAAACTTGAATTTAAAATGAAAATTTAAAAGGAGTTCAAAAAGCACCTTGTTTTGAATAATATTGTTTTAACATAATTAAGTTACTTTTTTTTGAAAATTAAATTAAGATTTATGTTTTAGAATTAATTAATAAGGTGATTAAGATTAATTAATTAATTTAAATTAATTAATTAAATTTGGAATTAATAATTGATTAATGATTAATCAATTTGGAATTAAGATCAGTAATTAAATTTTTAATTAATGATAAATGAATATTAATTATGTAATTAAGTTTTAAATTAAGGTTAATTAATTTAATAATTAACTTTAATTAATGAATGATTAAGATAATTTAATGTGTAATTAATTTAAGTTAATTACTTTATAAAATAATTAAAGGATGATTAATGAAGGTCATTAACCAGGATTATTTAACAATTAATTAATGTAGTTAATTTTTATAATTAATTTGGTTAATTAATTTAATAATAATCAATTATGAATGGTTTGAGTATAATTACTTAGTAAAGTAATTAAGAATTAATTACTTAATGTAATTAATTTAATTTAATATGATTTTTTAATTTAATTAACTAAGTTCAATTAATTTTAAACACTTGGGTTTTAAAGATAATTACTTTATGTAATTAATGATTTGGAAATTACTTAGTTAAGTAATTGTTTAATAATTACATGATTGTAATTAAGTGGAGATGTTTAAGAATGAAGTAATCTGGATTAATTATTTAGTACTTAATCAAATAATTAATTAAGAAATTAATTTAAGGATAATTAATTTGGTTTATTATAGTAACTAAGTTAGTTAATTACTTAGGGTAATTAATTTAAGAAATAATTAAGGATCATTAATTATTTGAATTAATGATGTAATTAAGATTGATTAATTATGATTAATTAATCAATAATAGGTAATTAAAGGTAATTAATTAATTTATTAATTAAGGATTAGGATAATTAATCATGATTAATTAATTAATTGAAGTAATTAAAAGTTAATTACTGTTTAGTTGAGAATGATTAATTTTGTGAAATTAATTGAAGATAATTACATGAATGTAATTAAGGATAATTAATCATGGGTGATTAATTAAGGTGATTAATAATGGATTAATAAATTGATTGTAATCAATTAAATAATTAAGTAAGCAAGGTTTATATTGATGAAGTAATTAATTTTATTTATTTTAAATTAATTAAAGATGAAGGAATTAATTTAATTCATTTTAAATTAATTTGAGATAGAGATAATTAATTTAATTCATTTTAAATTAATTTATATTATGGTATGAGTAAATCTTTGCTTATGTATGAATGGATGTCATTGATTGTCTTGGATGCTTTGTGATCTCAGTAATGAGATAAATATTATTGTGTGGTATGGATGTTTGATTGCATTGTGATGATAACATAGATTATCTACTGTGATGGTGATATATGGAATATCTATTTGATATTGATAATGTAGATTACCTGTTATGTGATAATGTCGATTATCAATTGTCATTTATGAATTATCTATCTGTGTGTATATAGATACTGTGATTGAATTGTTTTAAACCCTTAAAACAACTTGGACCCTAAAATACACGCTTTGGTTTTCGATGAGACTGGGATCGGGTTTCCATATTTGGATATCCGAAAACCACATCGATTCCAAATAACGTTAGGTCGTGAATCAAAGTGGAGCTTTGTGAAGACTCGAGGTGTAAGGACTATGAGTCAGTATAACTCTATGGGTGATTCCGTAATGAGTTGACGGAATTAGTTCTTATAGATTCGAGATGGTGGTTTAGAGTGCAAGGGTTATTATCGTTAACTCTGAGGGTGATTCCAAAACGAGTGTAACGAAATAATGCCTTCGGTTTCGTTCGAACCCGGAACGAACTTGTATGGATTGAATGCTTTCAGAATATCGTCAGGTGGATGATGAGCATTCTAAGTGATATGTCCAATAAAGGTGATGTAGCACAACCTACGGAAGCACAAGGCTTAGGTCGTTCACGAGTTAATGAAGGTCGGCCCCGACCTAACGGGTCACGTGAGGAGGAGGAACGACCTAACAGGTCACATGGGAAGGAGCAACAACTTAACCAAGCCTTAAGTCGCTCGACATGTTTAGGTCCTCTACGACCTATAGCTACAAGCGACCTAACAAAGCAGATGGTCCAACCTCGCGAGTTACAAGATTCGAGGCAACATGTCTTAGGTCGGTTGCGACCTAATGGAATGCGGCCGAAGGAAGAGGCAACACTTGAGTTATTCTCTAGGTCGCTAACGGGTTACGACTAAACAAAGTCACGACCTAAAGCATCAGGATGTTACGAAGATGAAGCGCATGAAGGCCTTAAGTCGCTGAAGGCTAAGTCGCTGCCGGGTTATCTTCAGTAGGTCGTTCACGACCTATGTTGAGTCGTTGTGTTGTAAATAATAGGTCGTAAGTCGGAGTTGTAAATGGTGTTAAGTCGTATGTCGTGTATTCGTTAAGTCATGTACTATCTTAAGTCGTTGTTGTTGTTGAGTCGTCATACTGTTATGTCGCTTGCGTTTGTAACCCGTAAGTCGGCAAGGAGTTAAGTCGGTCATGTGTGTGTGGTGATGTAATAAGCTGAGTCGTTGAAGGCTTAGGTCGTGAGCGACCTTGGCTAAGTCGTAAGTCGTTAGGTCGTATACGACCTAGGTGTTGTAAATATATGTGTGTGTTGTAACTTGAATCTTGTACCGTTGAGTCGTAAGTCGTCACTTTTGAGTGTTTTAGGTCGTGTACGACCTAAGTTGAGTCGGCATTTTGTTGTAACTGATAAGCCGTGTACGTTGAGTCGCTGCCGACTTATGATGAGTCGTAAGTCATGAACGACTTAAGGCATCGGTTGCAAAATGCTATAAATAGGGAGTGAGTTGTACATTTTGAGAAGTTGATTTTGTTGAATAAAAACTTTGTTTGATTGCTGTGTGCTTTCATCTAAATTGGTAGTTGAGTGTGATCTCCTATCTCCACTTTCGGTTATTCGAGTGCGCTCGAATCAACGATCATTGAAGCCAATTCACGGTATCAAGTGCGCTTGATCAACGTTTGAAGAATTGTAGATCTTCTTTCATGGTATCGTGCGCGATCAACGTGTCGAAGATAGCTAGAATTCAGTATCTTTATGATCAACGAATTTAGGCATTTCAGTATCTTCAATCCACCCTTTGCTACTTTCATCGATCTATATCGTTTTGTTATTATCCGCTGCGTCAGTTTTGGTATCAGAGCTAGACTTAGCCAATCATAGCTAAGCCGAGTCTTGGAGCCGAGGAATTTGAAGATTGTGTTCATCGTGTTCATCGCATAGTTGCAACAAGTTTAGAAGCTTTCGATCCATTTCATTTTGGATCAAAGTTGGAAAGGTGTTTGAGTTTGAGTCGAGATGGGTAAAGCCGTGCATCACTTGTTTAAGCCGAGAGTTTGAAGTGTAGGCCGAGTTTGTATTGAAGTGTTGAACTTGTGCGAGCTAGTTGAAGTTTGATTTGTAGAAGATTTGTGAAGTTTTGAAGTGTTTGTATTGATTTAATCATGCCACCGAGGAGAGCTAACCGCCATCAGAATGTTGAAGCTTTGTATAGAAGAGAAGAGGCCGAGCAAATGGAACAACGTATTAATGAGAAATTTGATGAAGGTATTGGAAAGCTAGAGAAGTTGATGATTGATATGAATCAAACTCAAAGGAGGAGATCACCCATCTCGAACCATGGAGGAAACCGAGTTTCGCCATCGGTTACGGAAGCGAGAAGGGTATCACCGCAATGTTTTAGAGGGAGAAGAGAAACATCAATTTCATCAAGGAGAGATCACCATGACTATGGACATAAAGAGAGAAGAACTCCACGAGAGTTTTAAAATGAATCATATCCCGACATGCAAAGACCAGATAGGAGGACCATGCATGATCATAGAGATGTGGATGGATGGAATCAATATCAAAGAGCATTTGATTTTGATACGGATGGTGATAGAGGTAGTATGCATTATCAAGATCGAGATCAAAGGCGGAATCGATTTGGGGATGTAGATGATGATCGTCGATGGGAATCGGGTATGAAGATGGAAATTCCAGAATTCAAGGGTGGTATGGTAGCAGAAGAATTCTTGGATTGGTTGTCTAATGTTGAAGAGATCTTTGATTTCAAAGAGGTTCCGGAGAATCGTCGAGTGAAGTTGGTTGCTACTAGATTGAGAGGTAGAGCTTTAGCATGGTGGCAGCAGACTAAACTTACGCGGGAGAGAATGGGGAAGTCAAAGATTGTTACATGGGAGAAGATGAAGAAGTTAATTAAGGCTACATTCTTGCCTTACAATTATCAATCACTCATGTATCAGAGATTGCAGAATCTGAGGCAAGGGACGAAGACTGTTAATGATTATGCTGATGAATTTTATCAACTGATTGCTCGAAATGATATAATGGAGACAGAGGAACAATTGACTGCTAGATTTGTTGGAGGGTTGAGGATGCAGATTCAGGATATGGTGAACATGTTTGATCCTAGATCTGTAGCAGAAGCACATCAGAAAGCGTTGGCTTGGGAGAAGCAGGTAAGACGTGGAGGTGGTGTGTTTACAAGTTCCAATATTCAGAACAAAGGTTCTAGTGGGAGTTCCAATGTTTCTAAAGCTGTCAGTAAACCAGTTGTGAATGAAGTTGCGAAGGCAAAGGTCAACAACAGTTTCAAATGTTATAATTGCCAGGAAGTGGGTCACAAGAGTAATGAATGTCCGAAGCCGAAGAAACGAGCTATGATTGCTGAAGTTAAAGGTGAGGATGTTAGTGAAGGTTATTCTAGTCCAGCTGAGGAGGATGAACAGGATGTTGCGTCAGGAGATGAAGGATGTAATCTAATGATGAGGAGGTCTTGTTTAATACCGAAGCAGGAAGAAGAGGCTAGTTGGTTGAGGAGTAACATCTTTCAGTCAACGTGCACGATTCTGGGGAAGGTTTGTAAATTTGTGATTGACGTAGGAAGTTGTGACAATATTATTTCTACCGAAGCTGTGAGAAAGTTGAAGCTGAAAACAGAGAAGCGTCCAAATCCTTACAAGTTAGCGTGGTTGAGAAAAGGAGGAGATGTGAAGGTGGATAGGCGAGTTCGAGTTCCATTTTCCATTGGGACGAAGTATAAAGACGAGATTTGGTGTGATGTTGTGGAGATGGATGTTTGTCATTTGCTTTTGGGAAGACCATGGCCGTATGATCGAGCAGTACAACATGACGGTCGGACCAATAGCTACAGTTTTATGTTTGAAGGTGTTAAGATCATTTTGGTTCCAAAGAAGAGATAACAAGGAGAAAGCAAGTCAGAAGAGATTGAGGAGCTGAAGATTTTATCGACTTTGAAGGAATTTATTGAAGAAGCAGAGGAGAGTCCAGAGGTATTTTTTTGATTGGACGTGAAACGAATGAATCTGTTGAAATCCCAGAGGAAGTAAAGCCGGTATTAGAAGAATTCAGTGATGTGTTTCCTGAAGAGTTGCCAATGGAGTTGCCACCGTTGAGGGATATTCAACATCAGATTGATCTCGTGCCAGGGGCAGTATTACCACACAGGCCACATTACAGAATGAGTCCTAAGGAGCATGAGGAACTGAGGAGGCAAGTGGAGGAGCTGTTAGAACAGGGGCGTGTTCAGGAGAGCTTGAGTCCTTGTGCAATGCCTGCTTTATTGGTGCCAAAGAAAGATGGTTCGTGGAGGATGTGTACGGACAGTCGGGCACTAAATAAGATCGCTGTGAGATATAGATTTCCTATGCCGAGGTTCGATGATTTGATTGACCAGTTGAGTGGAGCTGTTGTGTTTTCGAAGATTGACATGAAGAGTGGATACCATCAGATTCGTATTAGACCGGATGATGAGTGGAAGACTGCTTTCAAAACCAGGGAAGGTTTATACGAATGGTTGGTTATGCCGTTTGGCTTATCAAATGCTCTGAGTACTTTTATGAGAGTAATGAACCAGATTTTCAGACCATACATTGGGAAGATTGTGGTAGTTTACTTTAATGATATTTTGATCTATAGTGGGAGTATGGAAGAACACATCCAGCATGTGCGAGAAGTACTGTTGATTCTACGGCAGGAGAAATTTTATGCTGCAACGAAGAAGTGTGTGTTCATGACGCCCAGTGTTTTGTTTCTACGATACGTTCTATCGAAAGAAGGAATTCAAGTGGATGAAAGTAAAGTAGAAGCTGTCAGGAGTTGGCCGCAGCCAAAGACAATTACTGAAGTGAGGAGTTTTCATGGATTGGTATCTTTCTATCGAAGATTCATTCCACATTTTAGTAGTGTAATGGCACCTGTAACCGATTGCATGAAGGGAAAGAAGTTTGAGTGGTTAGAGGAAGCAGGGGTTGCTTTCGAGAAGATCAGGACACTATTGACGACAGCACCAATTCTAGTTTTACCAGATTTTCAATTGTTGTTTGAGTTACATACTGATGCGTCGAAGGTTGGGGTTGGTGGAGTTTTGATTCAGAAAGGAAGACCAGTTGCTTATTTCAGTGAGAAGTTATCTGGAGCTAAGTTGAGATATAGCACTTATGATGTTGAGTTTTACGCAATTGTTCAAGCAGTGAAGCATTGGAGACATTATCTATTTCATAAGGAGTTTGTTCTCTATACGGATCATGAAGCTTTGAAGCATTTGCAAGGACAGGATAAAATCTCAGCTAGGCACGCTTCATGGGTCGCGTATTTACAACAGTTTACTTTTGTTGTTAAGCACAAATCAGGGGTGACGAATCGGGTAGCTGATGCATTGAGCAGGAGGAATCATTTGTTGACGACAATGAAAGTTGAAGTGATAGAGTTTGAACTATTTCCAGAGTTGCTTGAAGAAGATCCTTACTTTATGAAATTTGTTGAGAAAGTCAAGGACGGGAGTACTGATGAATTCGTGTTGGTAGATGGGTTCTTATTCAAGGGGAATCAATTGTGCGTACCAGAAGGTAGTTTGAGAATGAAGATTATCAAAGAATTACATGAAGAAGGCCACGTGGGTAGAGATCGAACATTGCAGTTGATTTCTCAATCTCATTATTTGCCGTCAATGAGAAATGAAGTTGAAAAGTTTGTGCGCAGATGTCATATTTGTCAGGTTTCGAAAGGGACAGCTACAAATGCGGGATTGTATATGCCTTTACCTGTTCCTACAAAACCTTGGGTAGACATTAGCATGGATTTTGTGTTGGGTTTGCCGAGAACTCAAAGGGGAAATGACTCTATATATGTGGTGGTGGATCGTTTCTCGAAGATGGTACATTTTATTGCTTGTAAGAAGGCGGCGGATGCTGTTCATGTTGCTCAGTTATTTTTCAAAGAGATTTATCGACTTCATGGGTTGCCAGAATCTATTGTGTCTGATAGGGATACCAAATTTTTAAGTCATTTTTGGCTAAGTTTGTGGAAGATGGTGGGAACGAAGTTAAACTTTAGCAGCGCTTATCATCCGTAGACAGATGGACAGACCGAAGTTGTTAACAGATCGTTGGGAAATTTGTTGCGATGTCTTGTGAAGGACAATCTGAAGAGTTGGGACATGAAGTTATGCCAAGCAGAGTTTGCTCATAATCATGCAGTGAATCGTAGTACGGGATTCAGTCCATTTCAGATTGTATATTCAAATTTACCAAGGGGACCGTTGGACCTATCGATAGTGCCACAACCGAAGGGGACGGTTAAACGAGCTGTAGATTTTGTTGATGGGTTGACCGAATGTCATAAAATCGTTCAGGAACGATTGGTGAAGGCAAATGAGAAGTATAAGCGAACTGCAGATTTGAAGCGACGAAGTGTTGAATTTAACGAAGGTGATTTGGTTTACGCAGTATTGACAAAAGATTGTTTTCCGGTGGGAACGTACAATAAATTGAAGGCACGGAAAATTGGTCCAGTTGAAATTCTAAAGAAAATCAATGAGAATGCGTATCAATTGAAGTTACCAGAAGATGTTCATACTTCTGATGTTTTCAACGTCAAATATTTAATTCCGTACCATGGAGCTGAACTTGTTGTGGAAGAAGATGGTGAAAATTCGAGGTCGAATTTCTGTCAACCAGGGGAGGATGATGCAGCACGACCTACGGAAGCACAAGGCTTAGGTCGTTCACGAGTTAATGAAGGTCGGCCCCGACCTAACGGGTCACGTGAGGAGGAGGAACGACCTAACAGGTCACATTGGAAGGAGCAACGACTTAACCAAGCCTTAAGTCGCTCGGCATGTTTAGGTCGTCTACGACCTATAGCTACAAGCGACCTAACAAAGCAGAAGGTCCAACCTCGCGAGTTACAAGATTCGGGGCAACATGTCTTAGGTTGGTTGCGACCTAATGGAACGCGGCTGAAGGAAGAGGCAACACTTGAGTTATTCTCTAGGTCGCTAACGGGTTACGACTTAACAAAGTCATGACCTAAAGCATCAGGACGTTATGAAGATGAAGCGCATGAAGGTCTTAAGTCGCTGAAGGCTAAGTCGCTGCCGGGTTATCTTCAGTAGGTCGTTCACGACCTATGTTGAGTCGTTGTGTTGTAAATAATAGGTCGTAAGTCGGAGTTGTAAACGGTGTTAAGTCGTATGTCCTGTATTCATTAAGTCATGTACTATCTTAAGTCGTCGTCGTTGTTGAGTCGTCATACTGTTATGTCGCTTGCGTTTGTAACTCGTAAGTCGGCAAGGAGTTAAGTCGGTCATGTGTGTGTGGTGATGCAATAAGTTGAGTCGCTGAAGGCTTAGGTCGTGAGCGACCTTGGCTAAGTCGTAAGTCGTTAGGTCGTATACGACCTAGGTGTTGTAAATATATGTGTGTGTTGTAACTTGAATCTTGTACCGTTGAGTCGTAAGTCGTCACTTTTGTGTGTTTTAGGTCGTGTATGACCTAAGTTGAGTCGGCATTGTGTTGTAACTGATAAGCCGTGTACGTTGAGTCACTGCCGACTTATGATGAATCGTAAGTCGTGAACGGCTTAAGGCACCGGTTGCGAAATGCTATAAATAGGGAGTGAGTTGTACATTTTGAGAAGTTGATTTTGTTGAATAAAAACTTTGTTTGATTGCTGTGTGCTTTCATCTAAATTGGTAGTTGAGTGTGATCTCCTATCTCCACTTTCGGTTATTCGAGTGCGCTCGAATCAACGATCGTTGAAGCCAATTCACGGTATCAAGTGCGCTTGATCAACGTTTGAAGAATTGTAGATCTTCTTTCACGGTATCGTGCGCGACCAACGTGTCGAAGATAGCTAGAATTCGGTATCTTTGTGATCAACGAATTTGGGCATTTCAGTATCTTCAATCCACCCTTTGCTACTTTTATCGATCTATATCGTTTTGTTATTTTCCTCTGCGTCAAAAGGTAATCGTAGCCTCAAGCCTCGTCAACCGGGAATGGCTAAAACAGGGGAGGTGCAGCAAGGCTTCGTGGGTCGCACCCACTGGAGAGCAAAATTTACCTCTGTCTAGAAGTCCCTTTATATTCGGCTGTGTGGGTGGTTGCTAGCTACAACCACAGGATTGTCTTGTTTAGAACTATTCGGTAAGGAATGGGTCCGGCTTTGTGTTGTAGGGGGTCGGGAGTGATCCTCGGTACGTTGATCTAGGCCACGTACTGTGACGGGCGGTACCCCAGTAGCCCTGCTATTGTATGGAATCCAAAATCCAATAAGTTCCATACGTATTAGTTGTGCCCAACTATGTTGGAACGTGAGATGTAAGCATTCCAACTATTTCTGTATTTTACTTGTAAACCCTAGACACTATTATAATATCATCAAATTTCCTATCAAATGTTTTGGTTAGCGTAAGGTAAAAACTTTTTCATGTTTATGTGTGGGAAGTCTTATGTGATACCTTTCTTTTCAAAAGGTTTTGAAAGTTAAGCAACTTTAACCTGTTACTCACACCAGACCCATGTCAGACCCGGAGTTTATTTTTGTTTTCATAAACTCTTGGTTACTCAAATTTTTATGAGTAGTCAAGAGAATTCAGGTTAGGATTCAGGTTTGCTTTGACGAATTATGGAGGAGCAATGGAGCAGGAGGCTTCCGCGTGTAGATATATATCTAGTATTCCGTTGTGTAGTGTTCTCTGAGTTGTATTGAGTTGTATAACTAGACAGGTGTTTATAACTGTCTAGTATGTGTTGTATATCTGTGTACTCTGATAATGGTTGTAATCTATGTAATATTTATGTTATTAGTATAATTTATTCGTTCCGCTGTTAGATTCTGATGTGTTGTTTCTTTCTTCTCTTCTTTCTTTTCTCTTTTCTATCCCTTTCTTTCTTCAAGATGATGCGATTTTCTGGTGGTAGAAAGTCGGGTCGTCACAATTTGGTAGTGTTTTTTCTTATGCTGGTTCTCCAGACTGACCCAGGTGTTATTTTATTTTAATGCTCGGGTCCGACCGAGCCTGTAGCAGATTAGATTGGATGCTTGGAGCTTCAAGAGACGAGTTGGAAGCCTACAGACCTATTCATGTAGATGGTTATTTTTCTGCTATATTCTTTGATGTGTTATCAAAAATTGTGAAAATTATCAAATTAAAAATCTTTTCCACAAGTGATCAACTCCAAAACATAGATTATATCATCAAATTTTGATTTTGAGGTTTTGGGTTGGTCTAAGCTTTGTTTTTTCTCCATGCATGTCTTTGTGTTTCTATGTATAGGTTGTTCAAGCCATCTCTTACACAAAACATCTATCTTTCAGTTGTAATACAAGTATTTGTTCTTCGATTGCAAGGTGAGTTGCTGCTCATATAATGCCAGATGAAGCAAAACTTCAAATGCCAAAAACATAAGCAAAAATAGCTTGAAAATATTGATTTTGTTGATGTTTTTGTTTCTGTAAAAACTATGTTTGGGTGTCACTTTGCATGCTAATATCTTTTGATTTCGACAACGATATGTTGCCAAATTTCTTACATTTGGTAGTTTGCATGTTGAAATTTGTTGTTGCAAAATTTGGTTTGAAAATATTGTAATTTGTGTGTTCAAAACTTTGCCGCAAAATCAACTCAAACACAGATATTTGCCAGTAGTTGTTTTCTTAGTTGCTGCAAACATGGCCTGAGTCCATGTTTGTGACAGCATAACTCATTCATTTCATACTGGATTTGAGTGATGCTTTTTGTAGAGTGAAATAGGAGTGTTGAATTTTGCAAATTTTCATGGCAATTTGTGTTCTTTTTCTATTTTGAAACTGCGGTTGAACTTGAACCCGTAGCATGTTGGAATTCGGCGATTTAACCTTGTTTTAGTCCAACTTTGAAATGACACATATTCTTTGTTTCAAATTGGATCTGAGGATTCTTTTTGCAGATTGAAGTAGGAGTGTTGAATTACATTCCTGTAAATTTTCATGACAATCTGGGTTTTTTCCTATTATGAAACTGCGGTCGAACTTGAACCCACAGCATGCAAGAATTTAGCGATTTAACCTTGTTTTAGTGCAACTTTGAAATGATGCCGATTCTTCGTTACAAATTGGATTTGAGTGATTCTTTTTGTAGATTGAAGTAGGAGTGTTGATTTGCATTTCTAAAAATTTTAATGACAATCTAGGTTTTTTTACTATTTTGAAACTATGGTCGAACTTGAACCCACAACATGCCGGAATTCAGCGAGTTAACCTTGTTTTTAGTCCAACTTTGAAACGAGGCAGATTCATCATTTCAAATAGGATTTGAATAATTATTTTTGAAAATTGAATTGGGAACGTTGAACTACATTCTTGCAAAATTTCAAGCTATTTTGCCACTGCTAACTTGTTCAAACCTGCTGTCGAATATTGAGTCGTAGCTTGTTTTAAATGGATAATATTGCTGTGTAAAGATATTTTGATCAAATTTTAGAAAGTAATTTTATTAATTAAAGATTAATTAACAAAATATTTAGTGGATCCCATATTGAATCAAATCAATGTTGAATGTTTATTTATTTGATAATCTAATATTTGACTAAAAAAATTTGTACCAAAACGCAACTTTGGAAATATGTACGAGAAACATAGAAATTATATGGTACGGTTACCATCGATGGTGCTATACTATACGTGTAAATTCTTTTGTTCTTCTAGGATAAATGATAAGGAAATCCATCTGTTAATGGTTAGGGGTGATCTTCGTTCTTATCTTTGTCTATTTATTTCCTAAAGAATGGAGGCCGAGTTTGTTGGAAATTATCGAAAGTTGTTTCGGAGAGACCGGAATCGGATGTGCTATTCGAAAACAACTTCAATCTAACTCGAGCATTTCAAACTAAAGACATCTTAAAGAGTATGGAATTGGAGATGGAGATTTAAAGTGCAAGGGTTATTTTCTATTAATCTTGGGGGTGATTCAAAATGGGTGTGCCAGAAGTAGTGCCTTCAGTTTCGTTCAAACCCAAGAAAGAACTTATAAGGATGACTGTTTGCACTGCTGCTTGGAGGGAAGTGTTAGCATTCCAAGAAGGTTGCTATATAAAAAGGTAATCGTTGCCTCATGCCTCATCAACCTGGAACGAATAAAACATGGGAGATGAAGTAGGGCCATTAGGTCACATCCATTAGGTATCATCACCAAATGTAGAATCGATATTTGAAACCCTTGTATGCCTCGATGCGGTTGTTGATCCTTACCATGGTGGTGATGTACTGGGTACTATCCAACAAGGTGTAGGCCAGTCCTATCTTGGAAGGGAATCCAAGTGAGGTTCTCACTGTGTTTATCTGTAGACGCACTGTAGCGGACGGTACCCCAGTAGCGCAGTCATGGTATGGAATCCATTCTTCAATAAGTACCGTATATTTTTAGTTGTTCCCAAATATAAGAGATGCAAGCATTTTAGCTATATTATATATTTACTATAATCCTTTGGACATTATCATAATATCGTTGGATGTAAAAGGTATTTTGGTTATATTAAGGTAAAAACCCATCCTTTTTTATATGCGGCGTAGTATTATGAGATCCCTTTATTTTAAAAGGATTTTAAACATAATAATTAAGTTGTTTGACTTTACTTACAACTGACCCATGTTTTACCTAAAACTCTTGGGTGCTCAAATTGTTTTGTGCAGCAAAGTAGTTTAGGTTTTCCCACGGATGCATTTTAGAGGATCATGGAGCAGGAGGCTTCATCAGTAGCTAGTTATTATCTTGTTTCCACGGTATTATATGTATTTTGTATCGGTTAGGTAAGGATAGACTGTTATAACTGTCCAATGGTAGAATTGTATTAGTATGACACTGATGTATCGTTTTAGAAATGACTTCATAAGGTATTATGTGGATTAATATATGTTATTCCATTTCGTTGTGAGATTCTATGATTTCTTATCTTCTTTTTATCTTCTATCTCCTTTCTTTCCCCTAACAATCGGTCTTTTCGACACTTAGTTGTTTGGCATGCGAATATCATAAATGTATTGCTGCTGACTTCTGAGGTTCGAAATGGCAGATTGTTAAAAACTGCAATGCATATTTAGTCTGAATGCCTAAATTTTTGTGTGCTTCTCATCATGTAAATCCAGTCACAAATCAATTTTTATTTTCAGCGTTCTTTGTTGACGTATATCAGCATACTCAAGTTTTGGTATTAGTTTATATATGTTTACTCTAGATTTAATACTAAGATAATATATGACCTACTTGATGTAACTTATATAGAAGGGTATAATTTCCACAATCTTTATGTGCACGCGTCGGTTTAGTTTGAATGCCTACTCATTTACGTGATGTTGGAGCTTCTAGGCCAAATACCGCATGCTTATCTCATTCAAGGTGCAGACTAAATTCTTCAGTCACATTATTCATTAACCACAAGCTTATTAAGGATGAATATGAAATTTTTCAATGTTCATAGTTCTTCCACTAAATTGGACAGTTGGAATGACCGGGATTTTGGCAACAACTGTGGAAGATACTCTTATCGCATTAGTTATTTTTCCCTTTTCTCTTTTTCCCCATATTGTGCACTAAACTTTATATGGGCCAAAATATTATAAACATAGTTTTGGTAATTTTTATTTCAGATATGCTGCTATATGCGATCCTCTTCCATTGGATCAACTTAAAAGCTTTCATGTGAGGGTCATGTTCATGTTGTCGTGTTTCAGTAGTGCATACAATTTTACCTACGATATGAAGACCTTGTTTGGGTCATTTTTATAAAACGTGTTCATTTCGAAGCAATATTTTTTTGGATGAGGTTGTTTGTATGGTTTAATAAAGATATTTTGTTGGTGGTGGATGTGATATAGTGTAAATGTCATTGCATCATTGTTTGAACATTATGCATAAAGTGAATGTTGTGTTGTATGTAAAGGGTCATTGTTGAATATATGAATTTTAACTACTTTAATCGGCGAATTTTATGTATGTGAATTTCTAAAATTTTAACTCCATAATAGTAGTATTTAGGACAAAGCTACAAGTTAAAAAATAGATGAAAGAACCATGCAAGTATTTTCCAAAAAAGCTATATATATTTAACAACATTTAAAAATGTTGAAAAATATATTTTGGAACAGTTTTAAAACTTTGTAAAACATATTTTGCAACATCTAAAAATTGTTTTTATTGTAATTATTACAATGTCTTTCGCCAGAAAAATATTGTAGAGGATGCCAACCCTATGACAACTTACCCTAGTACCATGTTTGCAAAATGTTGCGAAACTCATATAACAACAATTTTTTTATCTTTAATAAGGCATATTTGTTGTGTTTTATTAAGTTTTGTCCTAAATGCTTGGGATTACTATTCTAGGTTGTTAAAAACTATCATTGAATGTTCTCTATTTCAGGTATATGTAAAACTAATATGTATTATGTGTCATAATGAATTATAATCGCAGGATATCAATTGTATTTATTACCATTTGAACAAGAAGTGCGTACAAAATGAATTTTCACAGATAAAGTAGATATACTTTTGGTATGCAAATTTGTTTCTGTTAAGAAATATTAGCCGGATCATTAACATTTACAGCAGGCATTACAAGGCTCGTACTATTGTGCATTGATTTAGTTGGATGGTCATTTCATTTTCAATATATAATGGACATCAATGTTGTTCTCTATTATATTGATCCTACAAATGCATTTTAAAAGGTAAATCTTACTTGAGAAAAATTTATGTTATAATTAGTTGCTTTGTAACATTTGGAATAATAATATCGATGAAATATTATATTCTAAACTGATAATTTTCTAAAGTACACCTTGGGCGTAGCATGCAATCCCGCTAGTTAAAGTATAATAATTTAACTTTTAATACTTGGTGGATTGATAAATTGCAAATATTTCGCATTAGAGTGCTAAAAATAAAAAAATAAAATAAATGTATATGTAATATGTAAACGAATCTTAGTTTTTCTATACTAAAAGTTTTTAAAACCTACACCAGGTGCTAGTAAAATATTATGATTTGTATCCTATATAATCACGTATACTCGAAAGTTGTGTGTGTACATACACACACACACACTTATGTATACACACACATATATATACACATATACACATATATTTACATACACCTAAACATATGGTATAAAATCTAAGCTTTAACAAACTTTGCATTGCAAACATAAGCTGAATAGAAATCAGTACCCAAAGAGTCAACTGAAAATAAGCAACACTACGATATCTTTGGTCCAAGTGTCCTTTTCATTTACAAATTTTACCTTTGCAAGGTTCTTACAAAATTCTAATAGTCTGCAAATAATATAATATTAATAAGCAAAAAATTATGACATTCTACTCTATTGTATTTATGGTAAGGGGGTTCACAAAGGGACTGAGTTGCATGCTTACCTTAACAATATATGAATTCTAAAATCTGGCTTTTACTGCTATATAACAACAAACCGGAGCACTGAAGTAAACCAATATGTTTAACAATTTATATATACTGCAATTTACTAACAAATGTAACCTAAAAGAATTCTAATATCGTTTTATTATGAGTATGCATCAACACAATCAAAATTCTAAATTTCATTTTCCAGATTCCTCAACTGCCACCGCAACACCATGGAAATTTAATCTTTGCTCGAAATCCAAGTATCCGAGCCCATGTGAGAAAAGAGATTAATTTTGCTTTCAAATTATTAAAATATCATGGTGTAAATAGCAAGTAATAGATATTGGTGCGTCATGGACGTGCCACCGCCTTGAAAGTGAAATTCAATGCGACTATGCTCTAGTCGATAATTGTAGTTTTCTCTGAAGCATTAATACAATGATCTTTCAAATTTGTGCACTCAAAGTTGAAGAATTTGGTGACTTGCAGAGTTCACTGCCTAAAATATTTTGACGAGTTTGGAAGATGGTTTTGACTTGCAGAGTTCACTGCCTAACATTTTGTGATTAGTTAACACAAATATTTTATTCGGTTAACCAAAAAAAAGGTATTATTAAAGGGACTCCAAAAGTTATTTGAGGAGGGGGTGTACCTTTTTAACCATCGTCCTGAGTACAAGGAAATAATTCAACATTAATATCTTCTTCTTTTGTTGGATATTTAGTTAGACATTTGAAACCAGATTAATATGAAGATTAATCTATATTTTCTACATCAACTTAAAATTGGAGAACTAGGGTTTAAAACAAAAGAACTATGATCCATGGTAAAGGAATAAAGAGAATGTATAAGAAAATGACAAAGAACGGCAAGGAAGATCAATTTTAAAATGAACAATATAGTATTTTTTAGTTCGATGTTATAAGGAAAGGATCAATTATTTGTTTCTCCCCTCAACCAAAATATCATGTATGTATGTATTTATGTATGTTTGTATGTATGTATATGTATATACATATATCAACAAATGTTGAGAAAATTAAGAAAATACCAATTTTATTTAAAAGTAAAAGAACTTGCTACAAGAGCTTTGTCTTAGACATACAGAAAAACTTATATTGCACTAATCAATACCGAAGTGGTTTATTTGTCACATGGAGGGCAATTAAGCTTGCACTCATCAAGTGAGTTAAAACAAGTAGCGGTTTGAATGCAGTACGCCCTTTTTGGACACATACTTTCATCTTGCAAAGAGCAACATGGCTTTCCTTTGTCAGGCGAAATTCCATTTGAAATCGAGTCAAATATCTTCTCATTGAGTGGGATGGCTCCACCTGCATTGGAATTCATACATTTATGAAATTTGAGAACATCATTCTTTCTTCAACAGTTGCTCTTAAATAAATTAAAAGTAACATTATTTCTAAACTTACATTGGTGTATAGCAGAGAAAGCCAAGGAAAGAAGGAGGAGTGCAAATACAAAGCTTACTCTCATTTTGATGAAATGTTTTTGCTAATATATGTTGAAATGGGTCGTGGTTGCTTAAATTTATACTGAGTAGGACTATGTGAAATTAGTACGTAATTAATAAATGAATACATTTTCATTAATTTTCTTTCTTTATTCTTCTGAAATTATTATCTTTCAAATTAATGGGAATATATAATACATTCTCTTGATATTTCCTAAGGTTGTTTCAAGTTATGTAACATAAAAATCAAATATTCGCATATTAATTGACCATGTGATTTTTAAGGACCCAAAGGTTTTATGTCTGTGCACTTCATCAAAATCATCCAATTGATTAATTGGATTAATTCTATAATAAATACAAAATGAATAAAGGATATCATGCATGCATTTTTAGCTTTTGATTTGCTTCCTATTTTTGCTACATATGTTTTAAATGGAGAAATAAGAATTAACTACAATTGATGAATGGTTCCTATATATTTAAAATTAGAAAAATAATATTAATATCAAGATTGCAATTACACATAAATCGTCGCCACATTAATTAATTTCAAATAAATTTAATATACAGAATAAATTATATTTGAAGTGAGAACATCAATTTTTTAAGAAATGAAGTGTAAATAATTTTTATTTTTCTAAAATAGGGAATAGCCAAAAGTAAAAAATTTAACAATACTTTTGAGCTAGTCCGCAAATTTCAAAGTTTAGACATAATGTAATGCCCCGCCTTTTCACATGCTTTAAATCGACGATAAACCACATACGTCAGACTTAAACCATACAGAAGGGCGGATTGTTATGGGGTAAATAAGAAAAAGTAGAGAAAGAAAAAAAATAGAATCTTGCAGTGGAACGATAAAATATAATAATCAAATACACAGTTCATGAAGCTGTTTACAAAACATTTGATTTTGCAGCAGAATTAAATGGTGTAGTGGGGTAATATAGTAGATAATAGTACTACAAAATCTTCGTCTTCGTCCTCCAGAATAAAATCTTCAAATCCTGAAATGCTCGGACTGACCCGAGCGAATTGAAAGGAAAAACACTCGAGTCGTAACTAAAATATATTAAGTAAGTTAAATCAACAATAAACAATATGAGTGGAACGACGTCAGAGATGTTTACGGGATTTGACATCTCCTATCCAGTGTCTAACATGAGTGTAGTAACTCAAGAGATGCTCAGGATTCACATATCCTAAGGATTCGTTAAACTATTTACTATGTAGTAATATTTCGCTATTATAATCATGCCTATAGTAAAATAAACATACATTAAAATAGCGTTAAGGAGTCATCATGACCCGAACTCGATGTCCAACAAACAACATCAAATTCGTTTCGCAGGAGCTTGTAACACCATTAAATGATAAATAACACAGCGGAAATAAAAGATGATATCACTGATATAACATGAATACAATATCCGATACATCAATTTGATACAATGATAATCATCAACATCAGAGAATATACAACATAGAATACAGCGGAACACGATACAATATGGGATAAGTCTTCTCAGAATATAATACTGCAACTCTAATCCAAAAAGCTCCATAGACAAAGCTCCAAAACTCCTTGCTCGATCCACCATCAAGATTGCACCAAGCTAAACAAGTCTCGTCCATATCCAAAGGAAACTGAACTAGCTCCAAATGATCTACTGAACCTAATTATCTGAAAAACCAAACTCTAGACTGCCCGTGTGGAAAAATTTTGAGCACCCAGAGTTTAGGAAATAAACAATAAACTCTGGGTCAGTCATGGGACTGGTGTGAGCAAACAAAAACAGTTTATCTTTAAGAACAGAAAAAGAAATATTTTAAAATCAATTCGTAATGCTTTTTAGAAATGAGACTACCATAAGGCCTCCCGCACACACACACAATGCAAACGCAGAATCGGAGGAGATTTCTCCTTATGATAGTCAAAGATGCTTGATACGCATTAAAAAGAAACATTTGATATTATTACTAGTGCATAGTGAATGAAAAATCATTTCGAAAGTAAAGATATAAATCTTAGCCAACATAGACATTTCGAACTATGTCTACTATAGCTACCATCCAAACAGTGGGGCGCCACCATAAGTAGATGGCGGGCAATACAACTAATACCGTACAAGGCTCGTATTGGATGAATGGATTTTTCCAACAAATGGTCTGGCCAAGGAACTTCCCATTGCCACATGGAAACGCCTCTGGAAGGACGCCCCGAGAACCCAACTGGATCTCTACCAAACAAGGCCGGCTACCCCCCTTCCCGGGGAATAAGAAACCTCAGATATACCATCCCCGGTCCTTTGGGACCTTTAAACGAGAGCTCTCTAACCAACATCACACAATGATAAATAAAGTGTTTCAACATGAGTAAGTATCTGGGCTCCATTCCATGATACTACCCTTTTCCAGAAGGAATGGTCATACCCTAGGGAAGCTATCCCTGAAAACCTTGCCGCACAATTCCTGTTTCGACCATTACCGGTTTGTGAGGCTCGACGAAGTCTCGTCCACAAAGCCATGCTTTATACAAAAGCTGTGCTTTGGGTCAACAAATGATCATAGAAATGATCATAAAGATAAAAGATCAAACAAATGATCATATCCCAAATGATCAACAGAATGATCATTTCACAGCAACACTCAGCATGTCATATTACCAAATTGGGAATATATCGCTGATAACCATCAACTACATAACCTCTGAGCTCGTACGTCTCAGAGAAGGGTGTTAAGCTAAGAGAATAAATTCTCCGCCACCAACAGAAATATATTTGAAAGAAATCAGCTTTATATCTCAATTTGTAATGTCAGACATAACAATCCATACAAGTCTGTTCTGGGTTCGAACAGAACCGAAGGCACTTCCAACGAAGCTCTTGCAATCCGGGTATTCACAATCCCGAATGGACTTCCCATCACTTAGGGAGTCTCTCTACCGTTGCAACTCAGTGCAGAGACAATCGATAGGTCATCCTATCGTTCTCGCAAATACCCGGTCTTCACCACCGGTCTTCAAATGCTATCCATAACGACATATCACATATTCGGAATGGGTTATACGACCCAAAGGTCCTTTCCCGGCTAACCCGAATAGTGAGCGCAACATTTAAGCATATGGATATGGGATTTCGATTAAGTCACAACTTAATAATTCCAAACTTTCTCTCAAATGGTTTAAACCAATTACCATTTCAAATCTTTTAAACAAAAAGGTTTATTTCACAAAGTTCACTCAGTTTCACAAAGATTCATTTACGGATTTCAAAACAATTTCCGTTTCAATTGGATTAACTCATTTAAATCTTTAAATCAAAGATTTATCTCATAGCTTTCAAAACTTATTTCCAAAGATTCATTCATAACTTGGAAAATCATTTTCGATTCAAACTTGAAATCTCTTTATATAAATTGGAAGTTCATTACTCATATGAAAGCTTTTTATCACTTAGAAACAATAGTTTTATTTTGGAAAAACCCCTATTCTATTTATACAAGTTAAAAATCTTTGAGTTAATTCAAATTTCCAAATCAACGCTTAAAAATGGTTTAAACCCGTATAACTAGTAAAATCCTTTTTAAATCATAAATACTGAACATAGAATTCGATTTCAGATTTTTGAATTTCAATTTAAATCCGATTATTCAAATTCCAAATCTTTATTAGTTATTCAAAATAACTTTTATTCTTAAAACAGCTTTTCAAAATCTTTTCCACATTAAAACTTAATTTATTTCCAAAAATATTTGAATTAAAAATTCAAATTCAAACTTATTTGAAAATCTGTGACTTAACCGATTTCCACGTGAAATCCATATTTGTGTGTGTATGAGTGTGGTCCAAGGATTTTACACAATAGTGCACAACATCAATAAATCATCACAGATCAAATACGACAATATATCCAATAAGCGATATAAACTATAACGCTTGTCTTCATTCACAGATCACAGATATACATATCACAGGTAATGAATTACATCAAAAATAATTAATTACATTACAGATCACAATACGAATCAGGATATAACACAAAGCATCACATGTCAGGGATATCAAACAATTCATCATCCAATATAATCCAAACATCCATAAATAGGGTCAATTTAATTATCTGATTAATTTAAATCAGATTAATTTCTATGAGTAAATTCGCTAGTCACAGTAAATAAAAAAAATCAATTAATTTCAAAACATTTAATAAATTATCTTTTAAATGAAATCATTAATTAACTCTTCATTAAAATTAATCTTTAATTTATTATCTTTAAATAAATTTGCAATAACTAAGTAATTGCTCATTAATTAATAAATCTTTAAACTTTAATTAAGTAATTAAATCTTTAATTATTTATTTAATTTACCCAAACAATTAATTAATTTAAATAATAAATTATCCTTTTTAATTTAACTTAATTTACAAATTAATTCCTATTCCTTTTCAAATTATTAAATTAATAAATTATTTTGAAATCAATTATTAGGTCTTAATTACTAAATTTATTACTTTAAATCATTAAGTAAAAATCTAAATTATAAATCAATGATCACTTAATTTTGTTTTAAAATAGTTTACTTGGTCTACTATTATGTTTTACAGCCATGGGAAGAAAGACCCGAGCCATCTCCCCAGTTTTCTCGAGTAACACTCGAGTGCTTCCCTTATCTTCCCCGAGACCTCTCCCCGTCCCCACGTTTTTTCTTCTTTTTTTTTTCTTCCAGTAAATCAATATTTAAACTTCGGTTAAATTTAAACAACAGAAAAAAAATTCCTTGCGTGCTCTAGTGAAACCCGAGGCATGCTACCCCAATTTCTCGAGTGTAACTCGAGTTAAAACCCCATCAACCTGATAAGCTTCATCTTCCCCAAACGTTCGCACTGCAGCTGATACACGCCTTCGTGGGTGCACGTGCACACGGGGACGACGCCACTCTGGCGAACTCCTTCATCGGCGGCAAGTCACAAACTACCCATATACTCGAAATCAAACTCGATTCAACGCAACAAAACCCAAAATCAAATTTTCACCCATTCGTTCGAACTGCACTCGAACACAATCAAACCCAAACGCCTCGTTCCATCACGTGACATCACCGGAACCTGAGCCCCTCTGGCCAAGGGAACTTCGATCCATCACGCATCTATCGCCACCGGTGCGATGGCCTCCAATTTCCCCTAGCCTCCCCAATGGCCTCGCGAACGTAGTCGACAAATTCGAACCCTTAAACCCTAAAGTGCTCTCATCCCTTTGATTCTTGCAATAGAAAATTTTTCTAATATTTTTCCCGTAATCAATGAGTATCAAGCAAGCTCCAAAACAAATCACAATATCTAAAATTTGTTAAATCATCAGGAATCGATGATTAGGCATTTTTGGTTTCTTTATAAGTTGCACCTGATATACTTATCTAAAAATCAACATTTTGGTTTTAAAAAAATCCTAACTTTCTAAGATGATTCAATTTCTATAAATTGCATCAGTCAATTACAGTATTTGATTTTATCATTAAACTAGAATTTGCTACTGTATTTTCTTGGACTCAGAGGATTTTCAAACTTAAAGTACTTGAATTTTTTTCTTTTCTTTGAAACGGGTTTTAAAGTTTAGAAAACCTGGAACAAAAAATTTACTTGTGTACAAGCATATACAGAAGTTCATATTCATGCATCATCCTTTATATCATTCATACAAACAATAGCATCAAAATATTATAGCAAGTTCAAGGTTAATTTGCTCACAGTTTTGAGAAGAGGAAGAACAGAGGACCTCTGTTGTTTTGAAAACTACAGTGTTGTTTTCTTCTTTTATTTTCCAGGTTCAAACTTGCTTTTGCTTTCTTTTTAGTTTCTGTTTTTTTTCTTTGCTATTTTTCTTTCTTTCTTGAGTAAAAGATTTTGAACAAATTGGAGGCAACTCATATATATAAAGAGATGTGCAGGGTTTTTTTTTTTTTTTTTTTTTTTTTTTTAGGCAGCACTGAGCATTTTTCTTTTGTATAATTATTTTATACTAGCTTTGTACTTTGTGTATAGGCATGTTTGAAATAATTAAATGAAAGTATGTAAGTAACACTTTCATTTATTTGCAGCATGTCGTGCTCATGCTTTGATTACGGCTAGTAGGATCTTTATCCATGCTAGATGGTATATGCATTAAATGCATGTGCTATTGGGTTTATAACCTATTCTATTTTAATTATGTTTGTACAGTTCTTTGCCTCTTGTTTATATCTTACTTTCTTCTTGCCTGCATACTTTTACCATATTTTATTCTTTTATTCATACATGTGTATAGATTCTCAGATCTTTGTTTTGCATATGCATGTACAGTTTGCTTGTTTTTAATTTATGTATGTATTTTTATGTTATAGATATTTTTTTTTTGCTATTCTATGTTTCATTTGTTATCATTTATAGTTTGATTATTTCTCGTATTTGCTGTTTTATGTTTTGTTTGTTTTTATTTGCTTTGTATATATCTAGGTATTTTGTTTTACTCTCCTATGCTATGTATTTTTTTATGTATGTATTTATATTTCTATGTTATTTCTTTATGTTTGCATTTGTTTATTTTCATATTTGTTTTACTGAGATACTTTTAGTACGGTTTTTTAAGTGTACATACTTATATACATTTGTTTTATTAACATTTTCTTTGATTTTTTTCCTTACTTTATGTTTCATATGTTCTTATCTTTTTATTGTTCACACTTGAGTAAATCGTATTGTTTTGTAATTTATCTTCTAATTATATTTCTAACATAAGTATTACATTCACAAAGTACATTTTATTTTATATTTTGTTTTCTTAAGATTGATAAGTAGTTTTATTCTATTTTGTTTTAAACTTTTTATTTATAATTCAATTCAATTCATTCGCTTTGAGTTTCAAATCAATTTCAAAAACAAATAAATATAAATTTCTTATTAAATTTGAAAAATTCAACCAAATCCATAATTTAATCTAAAATTCAATTAAATTATAAATTGAAATTCGTCTTTAAAACTGGGATCGTTACAGACTTCCCCCCTTAAAAAGAATTTCGTCCTCGAAATTCGCCAGAGAGATAACGAAGATAGATGGAAGATAGAGAAATATCTTTCCAAATCAAATTGGATATCAATTCTACATTTGGCTTACCAAATCAGAATACCAACAATAGATATGATAACAACTCAATCAATTACGAAAAATAGGGTTTCCTGATCTACAAAGTATACAGGGGATTGGTTAGTTCGAAGGAATAACTAACCGTTTGTAGAATATATCGAAACCCAATGAAATAGATAGAAATAGATTCGATTACGATTTCAGATTCAAGATCCAATTCGTTTACGAATTGCTGAGAAACACGACTAAGGATAGTTCTAGTGTCGAACAAAATTCGAACAATTTAATCGTAAACGAGAAGATTACCTTATAAAACTTCTTTTCCTAAATCAGCTTGTTGAGGTTGAAGAATCGTCTGTAATTGCATATACATTCTTTACTAAAGTCTGCTTCTTTGCTGGACAGTTGTTGATCCTATGTCCCGGCTTGCGGCATTTATAGCATCCCGTAGATTCCTGATCTGGCCTCATAAATGGCTCTCTCATTCCTTCCTTCCAAGAATTCTTACATTTATCCGAGTAGTGACCTTTCTCCAATCAATTGAGACAAGTAACATCCTTCCTTTTCTTTTGTATACTCTTCTTTCCTTTATCTTTCCTCGATTTCTTTCCGCCAAACTTCCTTTTTCTCCAATTCATATTACTTGCATTTCCATTCTCCTCCGGATCTTTTTGCTTTTCCAGAGTATCATATCTATAGCCCATATCAATTAATTCAGAAAAAGATTCCTTGACGTGAGTAGTCATCCGTTCCTGAAACTCCTTGTTCATTCCCCAAATAAACTTTTCATTCTTCTTTAACGGTGTATTCACCAATTCTGGACCAAATCGAGATAATTCAATAAATTTATTTAAGTATTCTTCAAACGATAAACTCCCTTGCTCTAAATCCATAAACTCCTGGTATACTCTAGAGATACCAGCAGACGACATATATCGCTGCTCAAACACTTCCTTGAAATGACTCCAAGTAAATTCATCTGTCGACTCATCCACGGCAACAGTTTCCCACCAAACTAAAGCCTCTTCCTGGAGTTGCCAAGAAGTTATCAACCACATTTGATCATTTTCTAATTTTAGTCCTTTGAAAATCTTTTCACACGATCGAATCCATGCTTGAGCTTCGATAACGGTTTCTTTGCCTGTGAATGGCTTTCCACCAAGTCTAGAAAACTTTTGATATAAATCAGCCAAATTCAATTGAGATTGAATAGGCATATCTGTTGTTGCAAGGTTTTGGCCAGTTGAAGTGGTATTTTCCTGTCTCATATTTCGTCCTCTTCTTCCACTCATTCTTACTATCTGTAAATAGTAAGAAATCCGATTTAGGCATTTAGACGAAATATCTTAGAGAATAATAAAAGATAAAGAAAATAGATTAAGAAATTTGGATTTTGGTTCCACTGGTTGTACTCATTCTAGGGTATACTTCACCCTACCTCTAATGAGCCATCTAAGGTGTTACACTCCGTAGCTAAAGTTCTTACTCAACCTTCAGCTCTGATACCAATCTGTCACGACCCGAACTCGATGTCTAACAAACAACATCAAATTCGTTTCGCGGGAGCTTGTAACACCATTAAATGATAAATAACACAGCGGAAATAAAAGATGATATCACTGATATAACATGAATACAATATCTGATACATCAATTTGATACAATGATAATCATCAACATCAGAGAATATACAACATAGAATACAGCGGAACACGATACAATATGAGATAAGTCTTCTCAGAATATAATACTGCAACTCTGATCCAAAAAGCTCCATAGACAAAGCTCCAAAACTCCTTGCTCGATCCACCATCAAGATTGCACCAAGATAAACAAGTCTCGTCCATATCCAAAGGAAACTGAACTAGCTCCAGATGATCTACTGAACCTAATTATCTGAAAAACCAAAATCTAAACTGCCCGTGTGGAAAAATTTTGAGCACCCAGAGTTTAGGAAATAAACAATAAACTCTGGGTCAGTCATGGGACTGGTGTGAGCAAACAAAAATAGTTTATCTTTAAGAACAGACAAAGAAATATTTTAAAATCAATTCGTAATGGTTTTTAGAAATGAGACTACCATAAGGCCTCCCGCACACACACACAATGCAAACGCAGAATCGGAGGAGATTTCTCTTTATGATAGTCAAAGATGCTTGATACACATTAAAAAGAAACATTTGATATTATTACTAGTGCATAGTGTATGAAAAATCATTTCGAAAGTAAAGATATAAATCTTAGCCAACATAGACATTTCGAACTATGTCTACTATAGCTACCATCCAAACATTGGGGCGCCACCATAAGTAGATGGCAGGCAATACAACTAATACCGTACAAGTCTCGTATTGGATGAATGGATTTTTCCAACAAATGGTCAGGCCAAGGAACTTCCCATTGCCTCATGTAAACGCCTCTGGAAGGACGCCCCGAGAACCCAACTGGATCTCTGCCAAACAAGGTCGGCTACCCCCCTTCCCGGGGAATAAGAAACCTCAGATATACCACCCCCGGTCCTTTGGGACCTTTAAACGAGAGCTCTCTAACCAACATCACACAATGATAGATAAAGTGTTTCAACATGAGTAAGTATCTGGGCTCCATTCCATGATACTACCCTTTTCCAGAAGGAATGGTCATACCCTAGTGAAGCTATCCTTGAAAACCTTGCCGCACAATTCCTGTTTCGACCATTACCGGTTTGTTAGGCTCGACGAAGTCTCGTCCACAAAGCCACGCTTTATACAAAAGCTGTGCTTTGGGTCAACAAATGATCATAGAAATGATCACAAAGATAAAAGATCAAACAAATGATCATATCCCAAATGATCAACACAATGATCATTTAACAGCAACACTCAGCATGTCACATTACCAAATTGGGAATATATCGCTGATAACCATCAACTACATAACCTCTGAGCTCGTACGTCTCAGAGAAGGGTGTTAAGCTAAGAGAATAAATTCTCCACCACCAACAGAAATATATTTGAAAGAAATCAGCTTTATATCTCAATTTGTAATGTCAGACATAACAATCCATACAAGTCTGTTCTGGGTTCAAACAGAACCGAAGGCACTTCCAATGAAGCCCTTGCAATCCGGGTATTCACAATCCCGATTGGACTTCCCATCACTTAGGGAGTCTCTGTACCGTTGCAACTCAGTGCAGAGACAATCGATAGGTCATCCTATCGTTCTCGCAAATACCCGGTCTTCACCACCGGTCTTCAAATGCTATCCATAACGACATATCACATATCCGGAATAGGTTATACGACCCAAAGGTCCTTTCCCGGCTAACCCGAATAGTGAGCGCAACATTTAAACATATGGATATGGGATTTCGATTAAGTCACAACTTAATAATTCCAAAATTTCTTTCAAATGGTTTAAACCAATTACCATTTCAAATCTTTTAAACAAAAAGGTTTATTTCACAAAGTTCACTCAGTTTCACAAAGATTCATTTACGGATTTCAAAACAATTTCCGTTTCAATTGGATTAACTCATTTAAATCTTTAAATCAAAGATTTATCTCATAGCTTTCAAAACTTATTTCCAAAGATTCATTCATAACTTGGAAAACCATTTTCGATTCAAACTTGAAATCTCTTTATATAAATTGGAAGTTCATTACTCATATGAAAGCTTTTTATCACTTAGAAACAATAGTTTTATTTTGGAAAAACCCCGATTCTATTTATACAAGTCAAAAATCTTTGAGTTAATTCAAATTTCCAAATCAACGCTTAAAAATGGTTTAAACCCGTATAACTTGTAAAATCCTTTTTAAATCATAAATACTGAACATAGAATTCGATTTCAGATTTTTGAATTTCAATTTAAATCCGATTATTCAAATTCCAAATCTTTATTAGTTATTCAAAAATAACTTATATTCTTAAAACAGCTTTTCAAAAGCTTTTCCACATTAAAACTTAATTTATTTCCAAAAATATTTGAATTAAAAATTCAAATTCAAACTTATTTAAAAATCTGTGACTTAACCGATTTCCACGTGAAATCCATATTTATGTGTGTATGAGTGTGGCCCAAGGATTTTACACAATAGTGCACAACATCAATCAATCATCAAAGATCAAATACGACAATATATCCAATAAGCGATATAAACTATAAGGCTTGTCTTCATTCACAGATCACAGATATACATATCACAGGTAATGAATTACATCACAGATAATTAATTACATTACAGATCACAATACGAATCAGGATATAACACAAAGCATCACATGTCAGGGATATCAAACAATTCATCATCCAATATAATCCAAACATCCATAAATAGGATCAATTTAATTATCTGATTAATTTAAATCAGATTAATTTCTATGAGTAAATTCGCTAGTCACAGTAAATAAAAAAAAATCAATTAATTTCAAAACATTTAATAAATTATCTTTTAAATGAAATCATTAATTAACTCTTCATTAAAAATTAATCTTTAATTTATTATCTTTAAATAAATTTGCAATAACTAAGTAATTACTCATTAATTAATAAATCTTTAAACTTTAATTAAGTAATTAAATCTTTAATTATTTATTTAATTAACCCAAACAATTAATTAATTTAAATAATAAATTATCCTTTTTAATTTAACTTAATTTACAAATTAATTCCTATTCCTTTTCAAATTATTAAATTAATAAATTTTTTTGAAATCAATTATTAGGTCTTAATTACTAAATTTATTACTTTAAATCATTAAGTAAAAATTTAAATTATAAATCAATGATCACTTAATTTTGTTTTAAAATAGTTTACTTGGTCTACTATTATGTTTTACAGCCATGGGAAGAAAGACCCGAGCCATCTCCCCAGTTTTCTCGAGTAACACTCGAGTGCTTCCCTTATCTTCCCCGAGACCTCTCCTCGTCCCCACGTTTCTTCTTCTTTTTTTTCTTTTTTTTCCAGTAAATCAATATTTAAACTTCGGTTAAATTTAAACAACAGAAAAAAAAATTCCTTGCGTGCTCCAGTGAAACCCGAAGCATGCTACCCTAATTTCTCGAGTGTAACTCGAGTTAACACCCCATCAACCTGATAAGCTTCATCTTCCCCAAACGTTCGCACTGCAGCTGATACACGCCTTCGTGGGTGCACGTGCACACGGTGGCGACGCCACTCTGGCGAACTCCTTCATCGGCGGAAAGTCACAAACTACCCATATACACGAAATCAAACTCGATTCAACGCAACAAAACCCAAAATCAAATTTTCACCCATTCGTTCGAACTGCACTTAAACACAATCAAACCCAAACGCCTCGTCCCATCACGTGACGTCACCGGAACCTGAGCCCCTCTGGCCAAGGGAACTTCGATCCATCACGCATCTATCGCCACCGGTGCGATGGCCTCCAATTTCCCCTAGCCTCCCCAATGGCCTCGCGAACGTAGTCGACAAATTCGAACCCTTAAACCCTAAATTTCTCTCATCCCTTTGATTCTTGCAACAGAAAATTTTTCTAATATTTTTCCCGTAATCAATGAGTATCAAGCAAGCCCCAAAACAAATCACAATATCTAAAATTTGTTTAATCATCAGGAATCGATGATCAGGCATTTTTGGTTTCTTTATAAGTTGCACCTGATATACTTATCTAAAAATCAACATTTTGGTTTTAAAAAAATCCTATCTTTCTAAGATGATTAAATTTCTATAAATTGCATCAGTCAATTACAGTATTTTATTTTATCATTAAACTAGAATTTGCTACTGTATTTTCTTGGACTCAGAGGATTTTCAAACTTAAAGTACTTGAATTTTTTTCTTTTCTTTGAAACGGGTTTTAAAGTTTAGAAACCTGGAACAAAACATTTACTTGTGTACAAGCATATACAGAAGTTCATATTCATGCAGCATCCTTTATATCATTCATACAAACAATAACATCAAAATATTATAGCAAGTTCAAGGTTAATTTGCTCACAGTTTTGAGAAGAGGAAGAACGGAGGACCTCTGTTGTATTGGAAACTACAGAGTTGTTTTCTTCTTTTATTTTCCAGGTTCAAACTTGCTTTTGCTTTCTTTTTAATTTCTGTTTTTTTTTCTTTGCTATTTTTCTTTCTTTCTTCAGTAAAAGATTTTGACAAATTGGAGGCAACTCGTATATATAAAGAGATGTGCAGTTTATTATTTTTTTTATTTTTTTTTAGACAGCACTGAGCATTTTTCTTTTGTATAATTATTTTATACTAGCTTTGTACTTTTTGTATAGGCATGTTTGAAATCATTAAATGAAAGTATGTAAGTAACACTTTCATTTATTTGCAGCATGCCGTGCTCATGCTTTGATTACGGCTAGTAGGATCTTTATCCATGCTAGACAGTATATGCATTAAATGCATGTGCTATTGGGTTTATAACCTATTCTATTTTAATTATGTTTGTACAGTTCTTTGCCTCTTGTTTATATCTTACTTTCTTCTTGCCTGCATACTTTTACCTTATTTTATTCTTTTATGCATACATGTGTATAGATTCTCAGATCTTTGTTTTGCATATGCATGTACAGTTTGCTTGTTTTTAATTTAAGTATGTATTTTTATGTTATAGATATTTTTTTTTTGTTTTGCTATTTTATGTTTCATTTGTTATCATTTATAGTTTGATTATTTCTCGTATTTGCTGTTTTATGTTTTGTGTGTTTTTATTTGCTTTGTATATATCTAGGTATTTTGTTTTACTCTCCTATGCTATGTATTTTTTTATGTATGTATTTATATTTGTATGTTATTTCTTTATGTTTGCATTTGTTTGTTTTCATATTTGTTTTACTGAGATACTTTTAGTACTGTTTTTTAAGTGTACATACTTATATACATTTGTTTTATTAACATGTTATTTGATTTTTTTTCCTTACTTTATGTTTAATATGTTCTTATCTTTTTATTGTTCACACTTGAGTAAATCGTATTGTTTTGTAATTTATCTTCTAATTATATTTCTAACATAAGTATTACATTCACAACGTACATTTTATTTTATATTTTTTTTGTCTTAAGATTGATAAGTAGTTTTATTCTATTTTGTTTTAAACTTTTTATTTATAATTCAATTCAATTCATTCGCTTTGAGTTTCAAATCAATTTCAAAAACAAATAAATATAAATTTCTTATTAAATTTGAAAAATTCAACCAAATCCATAATTTAATCTAAAATTCAATTAAATTATAAGTTGAAATTCGTCTTTAAAACTGGGATCGTTACAGGAGTGACCCAATATTCCCCTTAACACATAATAGTCCCAGTAATCCATCCAATATCATAGTCCCTCCTGATTGGGAAGCCACCAGAGTATGGGAGAAGACCTAACTCGTGCAAGGCATGCTAGGGTAGGTGACACGGCACAACTAGACAATGCTAGGGTAGATATACCAATTACGCTTCTGGGTCGGTGGTAAAGCGTAGCGTGCGGCTACCGCCCACCTCGATCCACACCCCCAAATAAAAAAAAATCAAAAGTGGCCACCTAATCAATCCAAAAGTCAAAATATAATATCGAAGGGATGTGTCCGATCAAAGGTGCTACCTCATTAACCCGTCGATCGCTCCTATTTTAGCCACCTTATGCCAGCTCACGGGAGTTGGGTCCACGTATTTACCTCAAAGGAACCGCCGCAGCCATCCTACTTCATTCTGGAATCTCCACCGCGTACACGGTTGTTAAAGTCGTTTTCGGAGTTGGCAGAGAGTATGACAACTTCCGATCCCGGACTCTTTAACAACCAAACGTTATTATAACACCGCGGTCATTTTAAAAATAATTATACTTTCAATACCAGATTATAATTATCCATTTTTAAAACCCATACAGAAGAGCGGATTGTTATGGGGTAAATAAGAAAAAGTAGAGAAAGAAAAAAAATGAATCTTGCAGCGGAACGATAAAATATAATAATCAAATATACAGTTCATGAAGCTGTTTACAAAACATTTGATTATACTTATAGAATACATATCAGAGTTACACATACCAGAGAATAATAATTAATGCAGCAGAATTAAATGGCGTAGTGGAGTAATATAGTAGATAATAGTACTACAAAATCTTCGTCTTGCAGAATAAAATCTTCAAATCCTGAAACGCTCGGACTAACCCGAGCGAATTGAAAGGAAAAACACTCGAGTCAGAGCTAAAATATCTTATGTAAGTTAAATCAACAATAAACAATATGAGTGGAACGACGTCCGAGATGTTTACAGGGTTTGACATCTCCTATCCAATACGTGAGTGCACTAACTCAAGAGATGCTCGGGATTCACATCTCCTAAGGATCCGTTAAAGTAATTACTATGTAGTAGTATTTCGCTATTATAATAATGTCTATAGTAAAATAAACATACTTTTAAATAGCGTTAAGGAGTGACCCAATATTCCCCTTAACATGTAATAGTCCCAGTAATCCATCCAATATCATAGTCCCTCCTGATCGGGAAGCCACCAGAGGATACCACACGTGCTACGGGAGAAAACCAAACTCGTACAAGGCATGCTAGGGTAGGTGATACGGCACAACTAGGCAATGCCAGAGTAGATATACCAATTACGCTTCCGGGTCGGTGGTAACGCATAGCGCGCAGCTACCGCCTACCTCGAGCCACACCCCCAAATAAAAAAAAAATCAAAAGTGGCCACCGAATCAATCCAAAAGTCAAAGTATAATATCGAAGGGATGTGTCCAATCAAAGGTGCTACCTCATTAACCTGTCGATCGCTCATGTTTTAGCCACCTTATGCCAACTCACGGGAGTTGGGTCCATGTATTTACCTCAAAGGAACCGCCGCCACCATCCTACTTCATTCTGGAATCTCCACCACGTACACGGTTGTTAAAGTGGTTTTTGGAGTTGGCAGAGAGTATGACAACTTCCGCTCTCGGTCTCTTTAACAACCAAACATTATTATAACATCGCGGTCTTATCAAAATAGTTTATGCTTTTAAAACCAGAATATAATATCCATTTCAAATCCGTATAAATACGATATCATTTCCTCTTTTAAAAACCCAAATCAAATTTGATATCGTTTTCAAATATATCCTCTTCTAAAATTATAACATTTCAAAGTTATAATATTTCGAAACCAAAACTTGAAATATAGCCTTTCAAAACATAAAACTTTGAATTTCATAACTTTGAAACATACTACACCACTTAAATGGTTTAAATATTAAATTACTTTATATAATAAAATAGCTTCTTCACCTTCACAAATCAATTTCAATATGGATTTTAAATTCCCAAACAAACCAATATAATTTCCATATATTTCAAAGCTTTAATTGTTCCACCATTTCAAAACTTATTCTTTGATAATTTCATATATATCTATTTCAACTACTATTTAAATGTTTACTTAATAAATCAAATATCATTTTAGTAAAACCTTTAGACTCCAAATAACCGGATATTCTTTCAATTACATTAACGTGATAATATTCATTTAAATCAATTTGATATACATTTAAATCCTCTAAACAAAAATCAAGTTATAAAATCATACCTTTTAAATCTCAATTTATTTATATTTCAAATCAAATTTTTTGAGGATATTCCTTAAATCATAAATTCAAATCAAATTCATATTTATCTTCCAAATCCAAATTTATTTAAATCATTATAACCTCTATATGAAATATTATTTAAACACTTAAACGTATTTATTTTAATAAATCAAACTCCATTTTTCAACTTATTGTCATTAAAAGATTTATACCTAGCTTAATACATGAATTTAACTATATATAATTATTTTTATATAATATCAAAAAGAACCAATATTTATTTAAACCATATACTTCTATCCAAAACCATATAAATCATTTTCAAAATATTTATATATATAGACCGACGGTGTCTATATAAAATTTTCTATCCTATGGTCAAGTGGTGCGGATATTTATCATTTCAATCCGTAATTTAAAAAAAAATACAGTTATATATCATTTCAAACCGTAATCCCGAATGAAATAAAATGCATAACAACTTGCAGTTTAAAATAATATATAATACAACATCCATTCATTTATCAACATATCATACATCCATCACAATCATCATCCACAACAATCAAGCAATACCAATAAATAACTGATAATATATATAACAGGTATTTAACTGGAAGTTTTTATGCAATAATTAATTTGATAACAATTTAATTCAAATAAATGCAATTTAACTTAGATGATGACTAAATATATGCCAAACAACTATAAATAAATTTCAAATCACATCATAAATAAATTTAACAAACATAAGAAATTTTAGAAGTTGTGAGTGGGTTAAAACACTCAAATTTTGAATTTAAATTGAATTTAGATCCAATTTAAACCCAAAAATTTGACAGTCTCAGAATTTGTCCAAACCAGCGCTAAAATGTTTGGAATTTTAATACGATCGTAACCAAAAAACCGTGCGTGAATTGGTTTTCGTATGTGAAAGATATAATGAAAATTATGTTTGAATTTCAATTTTTTTAAAAAAAAAAGAGAACACATTTACCTTGCTTGCCACGTCATAGGCAAATCACTTTCTTCCAGAAAACACCACTCACGCACGCATGGACCAATGCACGCGATACTGCCGCTGATCACAAACTTTGACCACGATTCTCTCTCGCCTACGGCCACCAGGGAGCCCCCGAACCCCACCATCCTCCTTCCCTCGCCTAGCCGCACCGTGCCTACCACCTATTGTGACGCCCCACCTCTATGCTCACAATAACAAAGAGTATTAAAAGAAAAACTATCTGTTATTACGAAGAATAAGGCTGGATAGGAGCGGCCATCCGTAGTTAGGCCTTACACTAGTACTGGCTATCTCGATAGGAGTGGTATATATTTATATTTTTCATCTCTTATTTATTTACTCCCATCGACATACCTAATTCCAGTATAAAACGAACTACAGTGGTTCATAATAGTTTAGGACAATATATATAATAATAACACAGATAAGCTAAATGCGGAACACAGATAATATCAAATCTCATAAATATATAACTGAAGTGTAACGGCCCGCTATTTGGACCATTCAAATCGACAATAAAACCATACATGTCCGACTTGAATAATTCAAAATACCGAATTGTTAATTTAAATTTGGCAAAACTTAAACATATACAGTAAATAAATCCATCACAGAATCACAGATACAAAGTAGTACAATAATATGCAGCGGAATAAATGAATAGTAGTTCATAAAGCTACTATATAAATATCAGAGTTAGAAATAAAGTACATCCGAATATCTCAAATACAGTGAGGTCTTTAGTACGAACCAATGACTCCACTGAAATAATCAACTGGAAAAGCTGAAAGATAAATCGATAGTTGGACCTCTAACGAAGCTCCAAACTCCAAAGGTTAGTCTTTAATGCTGTGTCACTCATTCTGACCCGAGCGTAACGCAAAACACAAAACACTCGAGTCAGGATTAACATTCTTATATCTATAAATCCAACTCAAGTGAAATATCAACTGAAATACAATTAACTTAGAGGATGTTTTGGATACCCATCCTCTAAGGATGCAAGGAACTATCTACAGGGTAGAAATATACACTATAACACCGTGGTCATTTCAATTTTATTTATATTTCAAAACTAAAATATCATTTTCATTTCAAATATCACTATTTTCCAAATTAGTATATATATATCCAATAATTTATAAAGTAAAGTATTTTTATTTCCTCAAACTTCACAAATCGCTTCAAAAATCAACTCGACCTTCCCGTTCAAATTTAATTAAATCGAAATTTATCAATTTCCATTCAATTTAGTTTCTGACTAAACTAATTCAAATTTTATCTATTTCAAATCCGGATTTGAACCACAAAATAAACCATTTAAATTTCAATATAATTCGAACTTAATATATGTCGGAGCTTTAAATATTCAACATTTCAAAGACTAAACTTTGATAGTTGCGTTTATCTCCCAACTTGACTTCACTATTATTTAGTTTTGAAATATTCACTTAATAAATTCAATATTATTTATATGACCTTAAATTTACATTTTCTATATATTACCTTCGATTTCTTTAGACATGAATCATCCATTAAATTTCTTAAATAAAAATTCAATTTATAGGATAACATGTTAAAGTTTCGAATTTAATAGTTTCAAATTGATTTAACTAAATAAAATACTTAATTAATGACAAATTCAAATAAGTCCCAAATATATCTTCAAACCTTAGCTTATAAAATTTATTCCACAAATCTATTTCAGAAATACAAATTTAACAAATCCTTAAACATATTTCATATTATTAAAATCAATCTTAATTAAATTATCTTAATATTAAATCTATATATAAAATAACCTTTATATATAATACTTTAAATCAATATTCATTAAAACCATATATTTCTTTTCAAGACCATAGAAAATATTTTCAAAACATTCATATAGACCAAAGTATTTTCAAAACATTCATATAGACCCCAACGTCGATGTAAAATTTTATATTTTATAGACAAGGGATACAGATATTTATCATTTCAATCCGTAAGTTAAATATATATACGGATGGATATCATTTCAACCCGTAATCCCAAATTCAATTCAAATGAAAATAGCTTGGGTTTATCATTTCAACTCATAACGAAATTTTCCTATTCTAAAATCCGTTCGGGTATGTATCATTTCAACCCATAGTGACTTTTATACTAACAGGGAACTTGCAGAGTGATAACAGATATGAAAATAATAATAACAACGGGCATATAGCATCAAAAATAAATATAAACAATAGGATATAGTGTCGTATCCCATAAGTGAACAGTTATAGATAATAGCATATATAACAATTTAAATAACTACAGCATCATATTTCAATTGTCGTTTCAATTTAATCAAATTTAACAAATAAAAGAATGTTAATCGTGAGTGTTTGCTCACCTTTCGAGGCTAGAGAATACAAAGATGACATGGATACACACATTGATACGGACACTGAAATTTGAATTATAAATCCGAGCTCGAATTTCAAAGCAAAGTAGGATTGGCACGAATTGGACGAACGAGGCTGATAATCAAGAATTTATGAATTGAATAAGAATCAGTCTGATATATACAGAAATTTTGGCTATTTTAATAAAAATCAAAATTGCATCCCTAAGAAAAAATTAAAGTCGAATCACACACACACACACACACACACACACACACACACATATATATATAATTTACCATTTTTTCCATACATAAACCAATAGTTTTAACATTTGAAATAAAACATATATGTTAAATAAAAATCCTTATAATTTTTCCAAACCATTTTAATTTTTACACATAGATCAAAATTTCTATTTACAAATCTAAGACCCAAACCACCCCATACGACCTATGTACATAATATCATTAAGATTTATATTTTAAAATAAGATTAATATATAAAACTTCAACAAATTACACTGTTCAAATCTCATTTATAAACTACTGTATACATATGGCACAAAATCCACTTCACGATACAATTATAAATTTTAAACACTTTACCTATATATAAACTAATATATAACTACCCATACATAAACAATAAAGCCTATACACAGACTTTTATAAAAATTTAGATAACGGATGTACGAATTACTTATATAACTTATATTATAACTTATTTTATAAATATATATAATACTGTAACCTGTGCAGACCGAAAGTATAAGTTAGAATGTAAACTTTATACAATATATATAAATAGCAACTAATATAACTTCATTTATTTATTTATTTGAGAAAGCAACTGGTCTACAATAAAACACATATACACCCTTAACTTTTATGCAAACATGCATGCTAACTGAAATGAAAACTTATATATTAGAAAACTTACTCCATACATTAGTGTATGCAAATTATATAGATATATATATATATAAGGCCATAAAGATATATCTATAATTATTGTAACTTTATATAAATATATGTCATATACGAACTTAGGAAAATAAACAACTTCAAAAATCCTATACAACTTCCATAATAATAAGATGTACATTGACCTTCAAATAAAAGTTATAAACCTGTTTATTATAAAACTATATATATATATATATATATATATATATATATATAATAACGGATTTACAAAACTTATAAAATAAATCATATAATATGGTTTGTAAAATATACATATATGGACTCAAAGTTAAAACAAAAACAAATATAAATCTACTTGACAAATATGTAGACTCCATTTGCATATCCAACACACAACTCACACATATTAAATATGCATACACTTCTAGAAACAAAACAAACTTTCAAAAAAAAGGAAACCACGTTTGGTATATATATGTATTCAAATCCAACAACTTTATATAAACCACTATACGTATGCATCTTATATTTCTATACCACTATCAATATATCATAACCATACTCCATGTAAAAAAATATGCATACCAACTTTGAATGCTAGAATATGCATCAACAACACGTACAAGGGACGTGTATTGATTAAATCATCCATATCATAGCTAAATATAAAACTATATATAATGTATATATAAATAACACTTGCAAATACAAGCTTAACTTACCTGTAACGCTTCGATTTTTCGTTGCCGAAAAACCGAATAGTTATGGGTTTTAAGAAAAAGAATTTAAGAAAAGAGAAGAGAAAAAGATAGAAAATTTAGATAGGGAAAAGAAGATAGAATATTTTAAGATAGAGATTAGAGAACATAGAAGGGGAAAGAAAAATAGAACATAATTTTAAAATAGAACGAAAAAGAGAATAGAGGAAAAAGAAAAACAGAAGAAATAGGACGGAACAGAAAACAAGAACAACATCAGAATCTCACAATTTGCAGCGGAACAACATATAATAATAAATGAATAATCTTTAAACAAAGAACTATATCAGTTATTACATTTTATACATTTCATTACATCATATCATCAGAGTGTACAACATCAAACAACAACAACAGTGCAGCGGAAAAAGAAATACTATATAACTAGTAATACGCCATGCCATCCAGCTTGCCTCCAGCAACTCCAGAATATCCAGAATATCCTGATAAACCTTAACTCTTGACTGCCCGTGTGAAAATTGGCGGGCACCCAGAGTTTAGGAAGGAAAACAATAAACTCCAAGTCAGTCATGTGACTGGTGTGAGAACTCAAAACAGTTTATTTATCTTCAAAATCAAAATAGAGGAATATTTTTAAATTCAATTCGCAATGCTTTTAAAAATGAGACTACCATAAGGCCTCCCGCACACACACACAATGCAAACGCATAATCGGAGGAGATTTGTAACATCCCGCCTTTTCGCACACTTTAAAACGACACACGTGCCAATTCAAAGCATACGCAAGGGCGGATTGTTATGGGGTAAATAAGAAAAACAGAGAAGGAATAAAACAAAATAGAATCTCACAGCGGAAGGATAAAATATAATAATAAATATACAGTTCAAAACAGTTTACAAAACAGTTATTTCACTTATACAATGAACATCAGAGTTACACATACCAATACAACAATGCAGCGGAATAAAAAGAGTGTGGTGCAATACTATATATAGAATAATACTGATTCTTCGTCTTCGTCCTCCAAAGCTAAAATCTGCTATCCTGAAACGCTCGGACTGACCCGAGCGAATTTGAAAAGACAAAAACACTCGAGTCAGACTAGAAAATCTTATGTGAGTTAAATAAACAGAAATAAATATGGGTACAGTAACTCAAGAGATGCTCGGGATTTACATCTCCTAAGGATCCGTTAAACTATTTACTATGTAGTATATTGCGCTATTATAATAGTGTCTATTTATAAAATAAACTTACTTTTTAATAGCGTTAAGGGGTTACCCATATAGCCCTTAACACGTAATAGTCCCAGTAGTCCATCCAATATCATAGTCCCTCCTGATCGGGAAGCCACTAGAGGATACCACACGGGCTACGGGAGAAAACCAAACTCGTACAAGGCGCGATAGGGTAGGTGACACGGCACAACTAGGCAATGCCAGGGTAGATATACCAATTGCTATCCAGGCTGATGGTAACGCGCAGCGCGCAGCTGCCGCCCACCTCGAACTAACTCCCCCAAAAATCAAAATATAGAAGTGGCCACTGAATCAATCCAAGTCAAAGTATAATATCGAAGAGGAGCGTCCGATCAGAGGAATGACCTCATTGGCCTGAGAATCGCTCCTGTTTTAGCCACCTTATGCCAACTCATGGGAGTTGGGTCCACGTATTTACCTTACAGGGAACGTCGCCACCACCTACTTCATTCTGGAATCTCCACCGCGTACACGGTTAGTCAAAGTGGTTTTCGGTATCGACAGAGAGTATGTCCATATCCGATCCCGGTCTCTTTGCCAACCCATCGTTATTATAACACCGCGGTTATTTAAAAATAGTTTATCCTTTAAAACCAGAATATAATCCATTTCAAAATCATAATATTACGATATCATTTCTTCTTTTAAAACCCAAACAATTCATTTTGATATCAATTTGTAAAAAACCCAAATCAATGATATCGTTTCCCAAATATTTCCTTTCCAAATTTTGTCACCTTTTATTATTAAAATGCCTTGAACTAAATATTTGGAAATTTAACTCTTAATATAATACTTTAAAATTCATAGAATTTAAAACCATTACCTTCAAAACTAAATGGTTTGGATATTCAACAGTATATAAAATAAGTGGTTTAACTTAAATGTTACTTTGAAAAGAAATATCTCTCGTGGCTTTACAATACATTTCTTTATTTAAAGTTAAAACCAAAATTTAATATCGCTTCAAGTTCCAAAACCATTTCAATCAATTCATATGTATACGTATATCCATTTTGAGTATAAATATTTCAACTAAAGTTGGATTTTATTCTTTCAAATCAAATGTTCTATTAATTAGCCTTGAATATTCACATAAAATCCATAATTAATAAGACTTCAATTTCTAATAAAAAATATATATATATATATATCCAAATTCAAATTTTACTAGAATATTCATTTCAATATAATTTGGGAAAAATCCAAATTTAAACATCATATCTTTAAAATTTCCAACTTAATATTTAAACATAGGGTATAAATCATCAAACTCCATTTCTTAATTTTTCTTCCATTTTAATAAAGAAATTTATTCACCTTTTAATTCCAAAATTTCAACTTCATAGGTATATAAATATGGAATAAAATATTTATACAATATAAAATTTAAGATTTATAAACCGTATTCAATCCAAACCATAGAAATCACATTAAAATAGTTATATATAGACCGCGGTGCCTGTATATAATTTTCTATCCTATGGTCAAGTGATACGGATATTTATCATTTCAATCCGCAATTTAAAAATAAAAATTTGCAGTTTTATCATTTCAAACCACAATCCCGAAAAATGAAATATGCATGATAAATTTTCAATTTAATGATATGAAATAAACATTCATTCATCAACAACATCCATCATCCAATCGCAACCATCAACCAATCTCAATCAATAACAATATATATATATATATATGAACATATACAACAGGTGATAACTGTCAGTTTGTTCAAATTAAATTTATCAACTATTTATCTAACAGTTTATTCAGTAATAATTTACATAACTGTTAACTAGCATTTCTTATGCAAACAATAATTTCTAACAGCCAATTAATACGCAATCAATCAATTTAATTAACAGCTAAATTTGATAAAAATGCAATTCAACAGATATGGGTGAAATAACATGCCAAAAGCTCATAAATAAATTTCTATTCATTTTATTTAACAAACATAAAAGCTTCTAGTAATTGTGAGTGGGTTTAAACACTCACCTTTTGAATTTAAATCGAATTTAAATCCGATTTAAACCCAAAAATTCGCCCGTCTCAGAATTCGTCCAAACCAGCGTCATCGAGTCCGGAATTAAATTACGATCCTAGCAAAAAAAACTGCGCGTGAAACGGAGTCCGTATGCGAGAGATATTGCGAAAATTGCGATTGAAATTTATAAAAAAAAACAAAATGAGAGCACATTTTCAACTCACCTGCATCCTTTCCCCCATCCACGCGCGTGCTACAGGCGCGAACCAAAGGACACGCATACGCAGCCGCCACCTCCAAAACTCAAACCCTAATCGAATTTTTCCGCCAATCCAACCGTTGAAACGCCAAACTAACCACATAGATGCGATCCCCATCGTCCATTCTACAAAACCCAGAAACCGTTTTCCGATCCGACGAAGTTTTGCGCGACGATGATGAACGGTTTTGGGGCTGTTTGAATTTATTCTGGATGAACGACAGCTCCAATTGAAAAACGAATTTCACCAGTATTTTACGCGTATCGAATACTTCAACATATATTTTTTCTGGAATTTTCTGAAATTTTTGAGTTTTGACTTTTGATTTTGAACTGTGGATGGATCTGAAATTGGATCTGAGATGTATACATTTGGGGAAGAGAAAAGAGTGAAGAAATGAACGTACAGCAAATGAAAAAGAAAGGAGCTAGGGTTTATAGATGTATATTTATAGATAGGCTAGAGGTAGGGTAGCTAGACTGGATACGCGAACGTGCGTGACAAACCATGGTCCAAAAAGCCCGCTATGCCTCCGGAGTCGGATTTGTTAAAACTATATATCCAAATAGGTGTTTTAAAATATTCTGAACGCAATGGAAAAAGTTTCGCGACCAAATTCGATCGTATGAAGAAGTTATGCCAAAAAACAAAAATTTCACATTGATTTCAAAATGCGTAAATTTCAAGGCGTTTCGAGTCCGTACGATCAAACGACAAGTCCGATCGCAACGAAACTTGAAACATTATTATAATTCACCGTTACGGATCCGATGAAACTGTTTTCGTCGAAATCCGAGTCCGTGACAAAAATGGCTATTTTTAATATTTATTAAATAAATTAAAATTAATCATAAAATCCAAATTTTCTTTCAACTTTAAATATTGGCCAAATTTCATTACTTATATAATCCAATCAATTCCAAATAATTTAGCAAGCTTGGATGTGAATTAAAATTTATAAGTATATAAATTTCGCAGTGTTAACCTCTGCGTTTTCTTATTATTCGGGAATTATAAATTTATTCTCACAAATTACCTAATCTTATACTTATACACTCTCATCTTAAACCAAATTAAATAAATAACTTGATTTCCATCTCAACTTACTTTTAATTGCAGTTAACCCTTTTCACCGTAATTAAAATTCCAAATTATAAATAAATTTTTATTCCCATTCCCTTAATTTTCTTAACTATTTATTTATTCAAATTTTCAATATTCAACATAAATAATTTGGTTAAGTTCATTTATTTACCTTCTTCCTATGATTCACAGTTATGGATGTCAATATGATGAAGTTTACATTAGTTAAGATTTCACTCAATTGTTCTCTAAGTCAAATGTTTACAGCTTTCATTTAACTTTAATAACGTACAAATTTATGTTAAATTCCATTTTTAAATGAAGTAATTACCATTCGTTGAATCAAATACTCAATTCATAAATAAAGTCTTGTTTTCAAAAAGTTATATCACAAATGGTCAACTAAAATTTGAATAAGCTTTACTAAATTCTATGGTATTAAATGTTGCAATAAATCCAAATTGCCATGTCTTAAATCCAAATTACTAATTAAGTCTTGATTCCTTTATTATTCCTTTGGTTTTCAAATAAGTTTTTATGATGAATGTGAATTCAAATGAACAATGGAAACCCATTCCCATTTGATTTCACTATTCCATTAAATATCTTCATATTCCAGCTAAATCAACTAACGTATGAATTAGCTATTTCAATCTTCATTAAATTGCGGTTTTTATACAATAGAAATTAAATCCCATTAACATATAAATAAAGGTTGATATCCATCTATTTACATTATATCACACTTGTGCTTCTATTTAGCTTTGTATAAATGTATGAATGCGGAGTCTTGCCTATTAACGTATTAAATAAGCCTTAAAATCAATTAATGCCCCTCCTTAGTTTAACCTCTTTTTATCCGTATTTATTTTTAGAGTAACCCTTGGATTAAATTCCCAAATCACCAATTCAATTAATTATACCTTTCAATCCAAATGTAAATCTTCCACCTTTGAATTCTTATATTAAATGAATTTTATTCTAGGCAATATTTTTTTACAAATGTTTACTGATTCCACATTTATAGGTTTCTTAAATTTTACTCCATCTAAATGTGACACATTTTTATTTCATTTCAAACCAATATATATATTCATTCCTATTCAATATATATATTCATTCCTATTCCTTTCATTTGGTTACTGCATTGAAATCTATTTATTAGCTAATACTACGTTACTATCATTAATTAAATTTTGGATTATATTCCAATTCCTATAACTAGGCCTTAAGTCACCATTTTACATAGTTTTAATTTAGCGTTTATTTAAATCTTCGTTTATCGTTTAGAATTTCTACTAAATTGAAATGCACAACTTATGAACTTTAACCAATTTAGTCCACCTAATAAATTTTTCAAATGTTTGTGTGTATGTAATCCAATTCAGTTATTGTTACATTAATACCATTAAACCAACAAATTAAGACTTATAACTACAACACAACTTTCAGTTATTTTCAAATCTATGTCACATAACCTTTTAAATCTCTACCTGTAATTACAGTTACTATCTAACTCCTACATTCATCCTTTTAAAATCCTAAGACTTTAATTTTATACTGGATTAAATTAGCAAACATATAAATTAAATTTATAAAAATATCATAAATTTATCAGGTCGTTACAATCTCCCCCACTCAAAACTTTTCGTCCCCGAAAAGGAAAAAAGAAGGGAGAAGGAAGAATAAACAGTACTTTTTATTTCAATTTTTAATTTATAAACAATATTTTCCTGGATTAATCCTCCTAAATGAAATATTCTTGTTTTATAATCATTATATCCTTTAATACTTGAGTTATTAAAGTTGGAAAAATATATTTTTTTTTTTTTTTTTTTTTTTTTTGGCAGAGTCTCCTTTGTACGGAGGGACTCTGGAGAAAATATAATATCCAAATATACAAATATATTACATATATATATCCAAAATAAAATATCCCGCACGGGAGAATATATGAAATAGCGCTTTAAACGTAATCCGGAAACGTACCTATTTGTCGGGCAATACGCTTTTATTATTTTGGAACCAAAAGCCGTAGCAGTTGCTTCCATTACCTGTATTTACTTATATAATCTAAAAGGTTAAATATTTATTTTACAGTGAAAGGTTTAGGTGGATTCAATCATTCATATCCAATCAAATGCAACAACCACAATTTTTTTCAACAGCACACACCACATTCAACAAACAATCATTTAATCAAACAACAATTAGTTGTTCGGGTTCAAATTCTGAAGTTGTACGAATGAAGAATAACTATCAAGTACATCCATTGCTCAACAGCCTTGGATGGAACAAAGATAGATTATTTGTAAATCTAACAACTCCATAATTCCTTACCCAACAACATACATCAACCAACAATTCAAATCAACACCAAAATATCTCATTATACATTTATTTCATAATTCAGTGTTTTGATTTTTCTTTCCTTCATTTATGAGGGATTTCTTTGTTTCTTACAAGTTTATTTTCCAATTATCACCAAATTCATTATATTTGTATTTCCTTTTTATTACTTAAGTTTCCTTTTATTACTTAAGTCTATAAAATAAATTCTCATTAATAACAACAAATATTTTGAATATCTTCACTTGTAAGATTTCCCTTAAATTCTCATTAATAACATTCATTAACTATGAATTGCAGTCATTAAAATTTTCCTACTTTCCATTATATTAGAATAGGGGAGATAAAACATACTTAAGTGAATACTCATATAATAAATTCTTATTTTGAATTTCATGTTATACACTCAGGTTCCTATCATCTATTACTAATTCTTAACTTTATTTTCAATAAAGTTATAACCTAAGTTTATACCATTAAATTCTTGTTATAACCGTAATTTATTGAATACTTCATTATTCCTAAATCCCTACTTGTAAAATATTCAATTCTAGTTTCTTGTTTAACATTTCAACTTTTATATTTGGGTAAGTTATTTATGTTAAAGAAATGCAATTGAACCTTATACAAGTTAAATCTCCATTCTTTTAATTCATTGATTATTCACTAAGTCTTTACCAATATTCATAAGTTAAAATATTTATCTTCCTTTATCCTTAGCATTAATTCTCTTATTTCAATTAGGGGTTTCAATTCATTTATTACCTAACTTTTATTTCACTAAAATTTTCAATTAGTTAACGGAAAATTTTAGAATTAAATACCGAGTTGAATTTCCATTTATTTCAAAATAATAGATAAATAAGTTCTTACTACTCAATATCTCTAATTATAGTTAGAACAATAAAAGAAAATTTTTAGAAAGTTCTAAAATAAATCTGTAGTAGAATTTACTACAGTGGCCTTTCCTCTTCGAACCTCGAAAATGAAAGTCGATGATGCGGCCGTCATCACCGAATTTATTTTCCAGCGACAGAGAAGAAAGTACAAAATAAAAATTTTCCAAAATCTTCTTTAAACAGTTTTTTTTTTTCGAATTATGCTAAATATTTACATAAGAAAATACTTGTAAACCGAATCATTATATCTCATAAATTCTTTGAAAACGAATTCGGAAAAATCCCGGACTTAAGTTCTAAAATCTCCAAATTGGGTTTATTATGATTTCACCTAGCTTCAGTTATTATAAATATTTTATTTCCTAACACCCAATCTATAGCAACCAAAAAATATATATATATCTTTATAAAATATTTTTATATATGGAAAATATAATAGGCAAAATTATTTCATTCACCTATATTAAAAACAAATATTATGTCGGTCTGTCCTATTTAGTGTTTAGAAATCCCTATTGATGGCATAGCGTCCCATGCATCAACCAGAATTTATAAATACAAAGCGGAACAGATTAACACAATATTAAAATCTTTTATGAATACTAACAAATACGCTCTCTCATATATATACACTCAGCGACTCCCATAGGATATTACTACCCTATTAACAAAGAGTCAAACCCCACAAAGCCAAGGTTTATCGCTAAACCAAAGCTCTGATACCAGATGTAACATCCCGCCTTTTCGCACACTTTAAAATGACACACGTGCCAATTCAAAGCATACGCAAGGGCGGATTGTTATGGGGTAAATAAGAAAAACAGAGAAGGAATAAAACAAAATAGAATCTCACAGCGGAAGGATAAAATATAATAATAAATATACAGTTCAAAACAGTTTACAAAACAGTTATTTCACTTATACAATGAACATCAGAGTTACACATACCAATACAACAATGCAGCGGAATAAAAAGAGTGTGGTGCAATACTATATATAGAATAATACTGATTCTTCGTCTTCGTCCTCCAAAGCTAAAATCTGCTATCCTGAAACGCTCGGACTGACCCGAGCGAATTTGAAAAGACAAAAACACTCGAGTCAGACTAGAAAATCTTATGTGAGTTAAATAAACAGAAATAAATATGGGTACAGTAACTCAAGAGATGCTCGGGATTTACATCTCCTAAGGATCCGTTAAACTATTTACTATGTAGTATATTGCGCTATTATAATAGTGTCTATTTATAAAATAAACTTACTTTTTAATAGCGTTAAGGGGTTACCCATATAGCCCTTAACACGTAATAGTCCCAGTAGTCCATCCAATATCATAGTCCCTCCTGATCGGGAAGCCACTAGAGGATACCACACGGGCTACGGGAGAAAACCAAACTCGTACAAGGCGCGATAGGGTAGGTGACACGGCACAACTAGGCAATGCCAGGGTAGATATACCAATTGCTATCCAGGCTGATGGTAACGCGCAGCGCGCAGCTGCCGCCCACCTCGAACTAACTCCCCCAAAAATCAAAATATAGAAGTGGCCACTGAATCAATCCAAGTCAAAGTATAATATCGAAGAGGAGCGTCCGATCAGAGGAATGACCTCATTGGCCTGAGAATCGCTCCTGTTTTAGCCACCTTATGCCAACTCATGGGAGTTGGGTCCACGTATTTACCTTACAGGGAACGTCGCCACCACCTACTTCATTCTGGAATCTCCACCGCGTACACGGTTAGTCAAAGTGGTTTTCGGTATCGACAGAGAGTATGTCCATATCCGATCCCGGTCTCTTTGCCAACCCATCGTTATTATAACACCGCGGTTATTTAAAAATAGTTTATCCTTTAAAACCAGAATATAATCCATTTCAAAATCATAATATTACGATATCATTTCTTCTTTTAAAACCCAAACAATTCATTTTGATATCAATTTGTAAAAAACCCAAATCAATGATATCGTTTCCCAAATATTTCCTTTCCAAATTTTGTCACCTTTTATTATTAAAATGCCTTGAACTAAATATTTGGAAATTTAACTCTTAATATAATACTTTAAAATTCATAGAATTTAAAACCATTACCTTCAAAACTAAATGGTTTGGATATTCAACAGTATATAAAATAAGTGGTTTAACTTAAATGTTACTTTGAAAAGAAATATCTCTCGTGGCTTTACAATACATTTCTTTATTTAAAGTTAAAACCAAAATTTAATATCGCTTCAAGTTCCAAAACCATTTCAATCAATTCATATGTATACGTATATCCATTTTGAGTATAAATATTTCAACTAAAGTTGGATTTTATTCTTTCAAATCAAATGTTCTATTAATTAGCCTTGAATATTCACATAAAATCCATAATTAATAAGACTTCAATTTCTAATAAAAAAAATATATATATATATCCAAATTCAAATTTTACTAGAATATTCATTTCAATATAATTTGGGAAAAATCCAAATTTAAACATCATATCTTTAAAATTTCCAACTTAATATTTAAACATAGGGTATAAATCATCAAACTCCATTTCTTAATTTTTCTTCCATTTTAATAAAGAAATTTATTCACCTTTTAATTCCAAAATTTCAACTTCATAGGTATATAAATATGGAATAAAATATTTATACAATATAAAATTTAAGATTTATAAACCGTATTCAATCCAAACCATAGAAATCACATTAAAATAGTTATATATAGACCGCGGTGCCTGTATATAATTTTCTATCCTATGGTCAAGTGATACGGATATTTATCATTTCAATCCGCAATTTAAAAATAAAACTTTGCGGTTTTATCATTTCAAACCACAATCCCGAAAAATGAAATATGCATGATAAATTTTCAATTTAATGATATGAAATAAACATTCATTCATCAACAACATCCATCATCCAATCGCAACCATCAACCAATCTCAATCAATAACAATATATATATATATATATGAACATATACAACAGGTGATAACTGTCAGTTTGTTCAAATTAAATTTATCAACTATTTATCTAACAGTTTATTCAGTAATAATTTACATAACTGTTAACTAGCATTTCTTATGCAAACAATAATTTCTAACAGCCAATTAATACGCAATCAATCAATTTAATTAACAGCTAAATTTGATAAAAATGCAATTCAACAGATATGGGTGAAATAACATGCCAAAAGCTCATAAATAAATTTCTATTCATTTTATTTAACAAACATAAAAGCTTCTAGTAATTGTGAGTGGGTTTAAACACTCACCTTTTGAATTTAAATCGAATTTAAATCCGATTTAAACCCAAAAATTCGCCCGTCTCAGAATTCGTCCAAACCAGCGTCATCGAGTCCTGAATTAAATTACGATCCTAGCAAAAAAAACTGCGCGTGAAACGGAGTCCGTATGCGAGAGATATTGCGAAAATTGCGATTGAAATTTATAAAAAAAAAACAAAATGAGAGCACATTTTCAACTCACCTGCATCCTTTCCCCCATCCACGCGCGTGCTACAGGCGCGAACCAAAGGACACGCATACGCAGCCGCCACCTCCAAAACTCAAACCCTAATCGAATTTTTCCGCCAATCCAACGTTGAAACGCCAAACTAACCACATAGATGCGATCCCCATCGTCCATTCTACAAAACCCAGAAACCGTTTTCCGATCCGACGAAGTTTTGCGCGACGATGATGAACGGTTTTGGGGCTGTTTGAATTTATTCTGGATGAACGACAGCTCCAATTGAAAAACGAATTTCACCAGTATTTTACGCGTATCGAATACTTCAACATATATTTTTTCTGGAATTTTCTGAAATTTTTGAGTTTTGACTTTTGATTTTGAACTGTGGATGGATCTGAAATTGGATCTGAGATGTATACATTTGGGGAAGAGAAAAGAGTGAAGAAATGAACGTACAGCAAATGAAAAAGAAAGGAGCTAGGGTTTATAGATGTATATTTATAGATAGGCTAGAGGTAGGGTAGCTAGACTGGATACGCGAACGTGCGTGACAAACCATGGTCCAAAAAGCCCGCTATGCCTCCGGAGTCGGATTTGTTAAAACTATATATCCAAATAGGTGTTTTAAAATATTCTGAACGCAATGGAAAAAGTTTCGCGACCAAATTCGATCGTATGAAGAAGTTATGCCAAAAAAACAAAAATTTCACATTGATTTCAAAATGCGTAAATTTCAAGGCGTTTCGAGTCCGTACGATCAAACGACAAGTCCGATCGCAACGAAACTTGAAACATTATTATAATTCACCGTTACGGATCCGATGAAACTGTTTTCGTCGAAATCCGAGTCCGTGACAAAAATGGCTATTTTTAATATTTATTAAATAAATTAAAATTAATCATAAAATCCAAATTTTCTTTCAACTTTAAATATTGGCCAAATTTCATTACTTATATAATCCAATCAATTCCAAATAATTTAGCAAGCTTGGATGTGAATTAAAATTTATAAGTATATAAATTTCGCAGTGTTAACCTCTGCGTTTTCTTATTATTCGGGAATTATAAATTTATTCTCACAAATTACCTAATCTTATACTTATACACTCTCATCTTAAACCAAATTAAATAAATAACTTGATTTCCATCTCAACTTACTTTTAATTGCAGTTAACCCTTTTCACCGTAATTAAAATTCCAAATTATAAATAAATTTTTATTCCCATTCCCTTAATTTTCTTAACTATTTATTTATTCAAATTTTCAATATTCAACATAAATAGTTTGGTTAAGTTCATTTATTTACCTTCTTCCTATGATTCACAGTTATGGATGTCAATATGATGAAGTTTACATTAGTTAAGATTTCACTCAATTGTTCTCTAAGTCAAATGTTTACAGCTTTCATTTAACTTTAATAACGTACAAATTTACGTTAAATTCCATTTTTAAATGAAGTAATTACCATTCGTTGAATCAAATACTCAATTCATAAATAAAGTCTTGTTTTCAAAAAGTTATATCACAAATGGTCAACTAAAATTTGAATAAGCTTTACTAAATTCTATGGTATTAAATGTTGCAATAAATCCAAATTGCCATGTCTTAAATCCAAATTACTAATTAAGTCTTGATTCCTTTATTATTCCTTTGGTTTTCAAATAAGTTTTTATGATGAATGTGAATTCAAATGAACAATGGAAACCCATTCCCATTTGATTTCACTATTCCATTAAATATCTTCATATTCCAGCTAAATCAACTAACGTATGAATTAGCTATTTCAATCTTCATTAAATTGCGGTTTTTATACAATAGAAATTAAATCCCATTAACATATAAATAAAGGTTGATATCCATCTATTTACATTATATCACACTTGTGCTTCTATTTAGCTTTGTATAAATGTATGAATGCGGAGTCTTGCCTATTAACGTATTAAATAAGCCTTAAAATCAATTAATGCCCCTCCTTAGTTTAACCTCTTTTTATCCGTATTTATTTTTAGAGTAACCCTTGGATTAAATTCCCAAATCACCAATTCAATTAATTATACCTTTCAATCCAAATGTAAATCTTCCACCTTTGAATTCTTATATTAAATGAATTTTATTCTAGGCAATATTTTTTTACAAATGTTTACTGATTCCACATTTATAGGTTTCTTAAATTTTACTCCATCTAAATGTGACACATTTTTATTTCATTTCAAACCAATATATATATTCATTCCTATTCAATATATATATTCATTCCTATTCCTTTCATTTGGTTACTGCATTGAAATCTATTTATTAGCTAATACTACGTTACTATCATTAATTAAATTTTGGATTATATTCCAATTCCTATAACTAGGCCTTAAGTCACCATTTTACATAGTTTTAATTTAGCGTTTATTTAAATCTTCGTTTATCGTTTAGAATTTCTACTAAATTGAAATGCACAACTTATGAACTTTAACCAATTTAGTCCACCTAATAAATTTTTCAAATGTTTGTGTGTATGTAATCCAATTCAGTTATTGTTACATTAATACCATTAAACCAACAAATTAAGACTTATAACTACAACACAACTTTCAGTTATTTTCAAATCTATGTCACATAACCTTTTAAATCTCTACCTGTAATTACAGTTACTATCTAACTCCTACATTCATCCTTTTAAAATCCTAAGACTTTAATTTTATACTGGATTAAATTAGCAAACATATAAATTAAATTTATAAAAATATCATAAATTTATCAGGTCGTTACAAGATTTCTCCTTATGATAGTCAAGGATGCTTGATACGCATTTAAAAATAACATTTGATATTATTACTAGTGCATAGTGTAGGGGAAAAATTCATTTCGAAAGTAGAATATAAATCTTAGCCAACATACGACCATTATCGTATGCCTACTATAGCTACCATCCAAACAGTGGTGACCACCATAAGTGAATGGCAGGTTCTACAACTAATACCGTACAAGTTTCGTATTGGGAATTGGATTTCCAACAAATGGTCAGGCCAAGGAACTTCCCATTGCCACATGAGAATGCCTCTAGAAAGACATCCCCGAGAACCAAACCGGAATTCTGCCAACACAAGGCCGGGTTACCCCTAACTGGGTAACTACTGACACGAGCACGCCATTCCCCGATCGTAAACGACCTTTCTCATGGGATCCCGAAAACCAACAACCACAAAGTAATAAATTCGTAATAACCACATAGGTTAAATATCTAGGCTCCATACCATGATACCACCTCTATCCAGAAGGAAACGTACATACCCTAAAGGGTGCTACCCCTCATAACCTTGCCGCATCTTTCCTGTTTTGACCATTTCCGGGGTGTGAGGTTCGACGAAGTCACGTCCACAAAAACATACTTTATACAAAAGCCATGCTTTGGGTCAACAAATGATCAACACAATGATCACCAAGATAGACGATCAAATAAACGATCCTATCACAATAATCAACACGATGATCATTTACAGCAACACTCAGCATGTCACATTACCAAATTGGGAATATATCGCTGATAACTTCAACTATATAACCTCTGAGCTCGTACGTCTCAGAGAAGGGTGTTAAGCTAAAAGAATAAATTCTTCGCCACCAACAGAAATATATTTGAAAGAAATCGGCTTTATATCTCAACTTGTAATGTCAGACACACAATCCATACAAGTCTGTTCCGGGATCGAACAAAACCGAAGGCACTTACAAAGAAGTCCTTGCAATCCGGATATTCACAATCCTGATCGGATTCACCATCACATATGGAGAACTCTATACCGTAGCTACTCGGTGCAGAGTAAATCGACAGGTCATCCTATCGCTCTCGCAAATACCGGGTCTTCAACACCGATCTTCAAATGCAATTCATAACGACGTATCACATATTCGGAATGGGTTATACGACCCCATGGTCCTTTCCCGGTTAACCCGAATAGTGAGCGCTTATTCAAAAATAAGTGTAGCATTCACATTCAATCAAATCACATCAATTACCCATTCAAAGGGAAATATTGATAGTCGGTTATTGAAAGAGTCAATGGATATGCACACATCACCAGTTTTCCAAATAATTTTCCAAATTATTTATTTCACAAAATATCTTCACTAGATATATAATTTCATACTTCAAAAATAAATCAATATTTATTTTTTTAGACAAATTCCACTTCCTTTATAAATTCCTTAGTGAATTTATAATTCCAAAATATCAATGAATATTCGATTTCAATTATTCATTTTCAATTTATCTTCAAAAAGATAAATTCTAAATATCACTTCATATTGGAAAACAATTCCATACTTATTTAATAAGTAATTCACAAATTTTATTTATTTTCAACACTTGGAAAATATTCAATATACTTAAATCGAAATTAAGTATATATTTCATTCTTTAAGGAAATCATTCTCATAAATATATTTATTTGGGCCCAAAACGAATGTTACGTAAAACATCGTTACGACAACCCAAAATCACTAGTATAGGGATTCGAAGTTAAAATAGATATATAAATCCCAATACTATGCAAAACATTTCCTTTCGGAAATCATTTACTATAACAACAGTGTTATAGTCCATCATCTCCTTCTATTTCTCGAAAACGTCTATTTCAACAATAAATGTTGAAATCTATGGTTTCGAATCTCAACACAATTAAAACTTCGTTAGATCGTTTTAATTCTATTTCAAATATCACATTCAAAACAATTTCTTTAACATCTTATTCACTATTCAAAAACGTGAATATACTATGTTAACACATTTCATCCTTTTATTCATTTTTTTTAAAAGAATTATTCACTATTAAAAAATGTGAATATAACTCCATTTATAGGTTTCAACAAATTTTCTTGTCAAAATAAATCATTTGCAAATTTATAAAACAACGTTTATAAATTCCATTTCTATTTATTTATAAAAACTTCCTTATTATAAATTTCCTTTATTAATCTATTCCAGTTTATAACTCAATTATAAACTAAAAGTTCATATTATAAGTTAAATACTTATCAAACGATTATTTTACAAAATCGTTCTTTTTAACTTCCCAAATTATAAATCTTATAACTTATAAGATTCATTTATTTAACCAAATCTATTCTTTCAATAACTTCACAAATTTATAAATCTTACTATTTATAAATTTCATTTATAACTTCACCATTTATAATTTTATAAATCCCATTCACATATGCAATCCATTTTCACTTCATTCAAACATTTATAAAACTCGTTTTATAATTCAAATGTTTTAATTTATAAATATCAATTTATAAATCCTTTAATATAAATCAATTTATATTATTCTTTAAAACGTCTTTAATTTCCTTTATAATTTCATCCTTTCTCTTGATTTATAAAATAATCAAATTTTATAAATCCTATATTTTAAACTTTTCACAATAATTCTAAAATATCTCGATTAAACTATTTTATAAAATCAATAGCATCATATTCTCAAAAATCAGTTTTTAACTGTATTTCACAAAAATCATAATTTTTATAACATTAAAAATTATAACGTTTATTTATTTAAAATGGATCAATTCCAAAATATTATATATTCTCAAAAATCACTTTAAAAAATCATTTTAAAATCCCAAAATCTGGGTCCAATGATGCTACACACCAAATAGTCAATCACGACAACAACGATATCATATATCAATATGATAATCCATCAAATATCAAAATATCTGAAATCAAATAAATACTGTTGAGGAATCCAGTTGGATCCCTCCAACCTGTTTTCCTGCATCCAAAAACATTAGCACAATACCAATTTCGTTCCAGTACGAAATTATCGCGGTATATGTTTTTATTAAATATTATCCGCTTAATAACGGCGCAATAGGGTCTCATCCGCTAAACAAATAAATGCGGGAAATCAATAACTCCAATATATACATATGCCAATATATATATATTGCTATTATATATAATACCAATTTCACTGTTTATGAAATATTCGCGGTATATGTTTTTAATAAATAACATCCGCTTACTAACGGCGTATAATGTCTATTTTAACAATCAATAGATATCAATCATCATTCAAACATGCATTCAAATATTTTAAATCTAACTATTTAAAATAAAATCGAAACTGATTCGATTGAGTGAGAAGTTCTCACCTTGATTTTAATTTCCGTTTTAGCGATTTATTTTGAATAAAATTAAACGCGCGTTTAATTTTACTCGAAATTCTCACTAACTCCAAACGACTCCAATCCATCTCCATCGCGTAGTGCTCATCCATACGATTCCAACGCAACTGATTTTGCATTTTTTCGACCTCGTATGAAAAAGTTATGAATATTTGAAGTTTACACGTATTTATATTAACAAATTACAACATAACTTTATAAATTTTTAAACCTAACTGATTCCTAGCCGTAGGATCTACTTCTAGCAACATCAGGCCGTGCGCACCCTATCTCCCCCCTTCTCCTTTTTTGACGTTCTACAGCCGTGCAAGAGAACCCATACCCACCAATTTAGGGTTAATTTTTGCAACAACTCCGTTCAACTTGAACACGATCGAGATGTGCCATCACGTAGCCCTCTCCCACCACCATGCTCAGCCACAATAGCATAGAGTTCGGTCACCCCTAGATGCTCGCGCACGAAGGTGAACAGCCCACAAACGCAGGTGCCTTGACGAAAATCCGTAGCTCCAAATGCGATCTCCACCGTTGAAAACGTAGTTCTCATCGCCCTCTCCAACTTTCATGTTGACAACTTCCTCTAATTGTTGACGGATTGGAAGAAATCGAGGGGGAGAGGAGAGTGATTTTCGACCCTTCATTATGTGGGTGGCGGCTGCTGTATAGATTAGGGTTAAAAAAAAAATTTTTATTATGAAGAGGTGGGTGCTATTTATAAAGAAAAATCGAACACTATTCATCCCGGAAATTCCGAACTTCGATTTACGCGCCGAAACTGACGTACCTAGGGTTTACCCCGCGTTTCGGACACAATGGAACAGGTTTCGGAAGCTAATTCGGACATCTGTGCGAGTTATGGCTATAAACGCTCAATTTGAATTAAACCGATTTGAACGATTTTCTAGGCGTTTTAATTCGTACCGGACAAACGGTAAATCCAATTGACTTGAAATTTGAAACGTTACAATAATATCACATTACGGATCCGATGAAACTCGTTTTGTCGAAATCCGAGACATTTTGAAAAATGGCTATTTTAGCTCGTCAAATTTAAATTAAAAATAAATCGATGCGTTTCGAGCTGCTACGATCAAACGATAGCTCCGATTGACACGAAAATTGAAATCCGGTAATAACTAACTATTACGGATCCAATGGAACTGGTTTCGTTCAATTCTGAGACTGTTCAAAAATTGACTATTTTTACTAGTCGATTTTAATATTAAAATATTCAATTTTCACAAATTAACTCTTAATTCGATTATAAAAGTTCTAAAATATCGTTCTAACTCCAATATGATAAAATAAAATTTTACAAATCATTTTCAATCATATTTTACATAATTTTCAATTATTTCCATAATTTAACGTATTAAATTATCGATTTAATTATCCAATTAAATCCAATAATTCAAATAAAAATTTATTTGACTTATAAATTCACTTATTTATATTTAAAATTAATTAAATATTCAAATTTTAATTTCTAAAAATTCTGGGTCGTTACAATCTATGCCTGGTTATGCGAGCAGTAGAGGAAACTAGGGAGTGTCGCTGCGTCTTCGATGGATATTGCACAAGGGGAAGAGTGGGTTCGGTGGAGGAGCGGAGTTCGAAAAAGGTGAAGGTGCGGCCGAAATTTGTAGTGCCACGCAAGTTTATATAGAAGAGGAAGGAACAATAGAGAGGGAAAGAAGAGAAATGTGGGAAGAAGCAATAAAAAGGGAAGAAAATACGAACAGAAGTAAATGGAAACGACTAAATAAAAGTAACCAAAGAAATAGCACAATCACGTGCTATGATTCAGTTGAGGATTTGAGGTAAAATATTCAAGTCGATTCAGGAAAATAATCAAAGAAAATAAATGGTAGCACGTTTCAAATTTGAATGGAAGGAAAGAGAAAAGTAACAATTACGGAAAAATATCAAAGTAACAGCTACACATTGATTCAAGAGCTATTAAAGCAATTTTTAAATTGTGAAGGCAATGTAACTCTGCGTTATATTTTTAAAATAAGAATGCTGAACGAAAATCAACAGTCAAATATGGTGCGGTGTAAATGGCAAGAGTCACGCTGATTACTGAATAAAATAAAACGAATAACCATTTATTTATTTTTCTAGGCGGTGGATAAATGAAGAAATAAAAGGTCAGTGAAGGTAGGAATGAATATATTGGAAAAGTAACGATTCTAGTAGCAACGGTCATCTTAGATTAATTTGGAAAAATTATAATAATTTATTACCGTGGCTATGGTTCAAATTTTTTTTGAAAGAAAGGAAACCAAAAGATCACAATTAAAGGTAAGCTTTAAATTTTTAATAAATACAAAACGTATCTAAGGTTATACGTTTATAACTTTCCAGCTGTAGTGTATATATATAATGAACAGTCATAATGAAAGAAGTGGAAACAGGGAGCGTAGGAAAGGAAAGGTTAGAAAAATAAAATTTTCACCCTTAAATTCCGAAGATTAATAAGGTAACGTACCTCTTTAATGAAATGTACAGAAACGGTCACAAACCAAAATTTAGCTGAAAGTTTAAAGAAATGAGGGGAAGATGGGTTTTTTTTAAAATTAGTCACTTCCCAGAATTAATATGTCAATGAAAAAAGGAAAGGAGATGAATTAGCGAAACGTATTATAACTTATATATAACTATTAAATGGATAGATGGAAGAAAAGGTGAGCAGGTGAGTAAAAGTGGAAACTGATTTATGAGCGAAATGGAATGTGAGCTGTTGCCTGGGAAGAAAATGGAACAATTTAAAAATTAAGGGCAATGGACTGCTGAAATTAAATGAGTATAAAACGTGTAAAAGTTATACACTGAAACGGCTATAAATTTCAATTATTATTATAAAATGGGGAATAACGAAAGGCAAGGACGATGATTTCAAAGTCTATTAATGGCTAGGAATGGGGAAGTCTATCTGTGAATTGGAAAAATTATTAAGCAATTGAAATCGGTAGAAAAAGTAACAGCTACACAGTGTTTTAGAAACAATTAAAGCAATTAATAGCTTGATTGGACAGCAAGAATAAATACGGAAGGACACGTTATAAAGGCAAAATGAACCGTTTGAAAATAAATAAAATAAATGATGGCAAATAAAATAGCTGTGCCTTGAATTTTCCAAAATAAATTATTTTATGAACATCAATTATTACTGAATTAAATTGAACAGAATCACACCCTAAAATATACTTTCTTAATTGCTGATGAAAATTTATCATTTGCCACATTTAACTATACGTAATCCAAATGTAAGATTTTATTTCAAAATATTATTATTTAAAATTTCTCAAAAATCAAATTAAATACGTTAAAAAGTAACAAAATTTTACGGGTCGTTACACTCTCGCCCACTCAAAACTTTTCGTCCCCGAAAAGGAAGAAGGTCGGAGAATAGAAACAAGCAAAAAGATAAATAGATTGAAAGACAAGGATAAACAATTAATTTAAGACAATATAAATTTTACTTGAAATATTCATTTGAAAACTTCATTTGAAATTAAATTTTCTTCAGTACTTAAGAAAAAATTTCAAACCCATTTGTAAAATTTCTTGCTTCCTTTATAAATACCATTTATATATTTTAACTAACACCTTTATAAATATATATGAAAACTATTTGGAAACAGTTATTCACATCCTTGGTTATATTTTCAAGGAAGTTATTCGACAACATTAAATCCATAATTTATAAATTTACTAATTTATCTTAAGACACTTTCAACATTATAGATAAATTAATACTCATTTCTTAAATATGTTATATTAAACTAATAACTTCTGAAATATTAATGACACTAATGATTTACTATTAAACCATGTAGTATATAAATAAACAACATTTTAAACATTATGTTCAAAAAGGAAAGGAGGGTAGATTCGAAAAAATGGAATATAAGTGAATAAATAAAGCTGAGCAGATAAGGTAGGTTCAAAGCGATAGTATCGAGCTCGAATAATTAAATCAAACCATAAAATTTTAATCTCAAATATTAATACAAAATTTCTTTGTTGAAAATACCTTTATAATAAAATACTTTTATATCGAAATGAATTTTTCCTTTCAAAAATACTTTTATAACTCGATGTTTCAACAAGTTTATCCTCGTTCTTGCAGACTCTGGCCATGTGTTGTTCAGGCGTAAAGCTAGAATTCTTCAAGCACTTAGTAGACCTGTTTCAACACCCAGTGAAAATACTTGAAAAACCTTAAAAAAACAGACATGGAAAGTACAATCCAAACAAAACAATCAAATCAAAACCTTGTCCAACCATGGTTCGCAGGTACACAATGGTTACGCCTGGATCCCTCAGGAAACAATCAGTACCCCTAGGCCATCTCAGCCAGGCAGTTTCGCTACTAATGCGACCTACACATATTGCAGGATACATAATGGTTACACCTGGATCCCCCAGGAAACAATCCGTACCCCTAGGCCAGACTCAGCCAGTCAGTTGCGCTATGCAGTCGCGAGAGAAAAAAAACCGTGGGTTACGCCACGGTGGGAACACCCGAGTATCACATCCGAAAAACCAAAAATCAGAGAGAATAATATAGATAGAATAAATCCACAATGTGGACACAAAGCGGATATCAAACATAAGGCACTTTCCATATCTTTACTTTGAAAAATATATATCATATAGTACCTTTCCAAATACTTTCAAATATCATACTCATATAAAGTCCATTATATATAGGATTCCTTTTCCAAATCGAATACTTTCCAAATCAATAGTATATCAAATCATACTTATATAGACTTCGATTATAAAAAAATTCTCTTTCCAAATTGAATATCTTTCAAATCAATAGATTTCAAATTAACTTCGTACTTATACAAATCCATTTTATATAAGTTCGACCACTCCCGAATCAAGTATTTAGTAAATCAAGGTTCTCAAAAAATTTCTCGTCTCAATAACATTTCGGTTTCAAGATCATATATGATTTCACCAAATTTTCTTCCAAATTAAATATATTCAGTTTCAAAGTTTCTTAAACAATAGGTTTAGAAAATAATCCAAATTTCCAAATCAACAAAATTTAGGTCAAACGAATTCATTTCCAAAATCACCATATAAGTACTGGTTTTAATTCCCATCTAATTTCAAAACCAAATATTCTTCTCAAAATCAATTATACTCAAAATGGTTTTTAAATTTATAATTATCCCTTTAAAACCTTTAACTATTTATTTCTATATGAAAAATCCAATTTTCCTTTTTCGAATTATTTATTTAACAAAAGTTTCAAATTTACTTAAGTCATACTCTTCATACTTTAAACATACAAAACTAAACAATATTCTTTATCAAATATTTTATACTCTTCGAAATTTCTTAGTTTTAAAATTTTAAACCTTGATTTGGAAGTGCTCGAACCTTCAAAATAGTCAGTGAAATCAAATTTCAAATCCAAGAGTTGGAAATTAGCAATAAATCAGTAAATCAAATTTTTATAAATAGAGTTATACTAAATCAAATCGAAAACTAGAGGATTGAACCGGCTCTCTTTATATCATTTTAAATATGTATACATATATCTTTCGAATATCGAATTCTACTTCGGAATTTGAAATCAAAATTTATTTCACAATATCACTCGCATAGCAAAGCTAATAGAGTGGCCTCTCCCCCACTCTGAAACTCAAAAATCAATGTCGATGATGCGTGCACTCATCCCCAAAATTGTTTTCTAGCGACAAAGTGAGTTCTGGACTTCTATTTTTTTCAAAACTTTATTGAAATTTCTTCTAAATCGTTGTAATTCTTTTGAACTCTTTTGGAATATTTCTTATCCAGAAAATACTTTTAAATCCTAATATTATTATAATTTCAAAAATCTCAAAATCAATTTCAACATACCGAAGTTCAATTCCTCGAAATTATGACTTAAAATCCCTCAGTTATAAATCCTTTATATAATCGAATTCCTTATAAATTTCCAAAATTTCAAATCCTTTCAAAATTTCAGACTTTCGTTTATAAAAGATATATAATCCTTATCGAAAATATTTCGCTTTTATATATAGGATAAAATCATACTTATCAAAATAATAATTTCGATATATAAAACAATTTCAAAAATGCAAACATACCTGATTTTCGAAGGGTGATTCATAGATGGATTTCAAAACAAAGCTAGAGATTCAATTATAAGGACTCTAGACAAATAGAATTCTGATTCGAAGATAGGCTCGATCGAGGATTAGAGAATTAAATTACAGAATAGAAGATGGATATACTTATATAAATCGTGGGCGACCTTAACTGGGTCAACCGTGACTTCAGGAATATGATCGATGCGGAATTCTAAGGCAAATCAACATTCGATTGCCAGAGATAGAATTCGACATATCAAGATATAGCAGCATCGTAAACCGAGGATACAAAAATCTTTGGTGAATAGATGCCAATTGTAAAGGAGTTTCCACCCCCTTTACAAAACATTCAGTGGAGTTATGGGATACTCCAGAACCAAACGGATATAAATAGAAAGAGACAAGAATGAATTTCGGAACTGAAGGACATTCCAAAATTCAACGGAAATGGAGTCAAAAAGGAAGAGATTCAACTCGAATGAAAGTGATTCTGTAAATAAATTTACCATATATGCTAAGTTCTGCCTAGAGCTATAGCTCTGATACCAACTGTAACGGCCCACTATTTGGACCATTCAAATCGACAATAAAACCATACATGTCCGACTTAAATAATTCAAAATACCGAATTGTTAATTTAAATTTGGAAAAACTTAAACATATATAGTGAATAAATCCATTACAGATACAAAGTAGTACAATAATATGCAGCGGAATAAATGAATAGTAGTTCATGAAGCTACTATATAAACATCAGAGTTAGAAATAAAGTACATCCGAATATCTCAAATACAGTGAGGTCTTTAGTACGAACCAATGACTCCTCTGAAATAATCAACCGGAAAAGCTGAAAGCTGAATCGATAGTTGGACCTCTAACGAAGCTCCAAACTCCAAAGGTGAGTCTCTAATGCTGTGTCACTCAGTCTGACCGGAGCATAAAGCAAAACACAAAACACTCGAGTCAGGATTAACAATCTTATATCTATAATTCCAACTCAAGTGAAATATCAGCTGAAATATAATTAACTTAGAGGATGTTTGGGATACCCATCCTCTAAGGATCCAAGGAACTATCTACGGGGTAGAAATATACACTACAACACCGTGGTCATTTCAGTTTTATTCATATTTCAAAACTAAAATTTCATTTTCATTTCAAATATCTCTATTTTTCAAATTAGTATATATATATCCAATAATTTATGAAGTAAAGTATTTTTATTTCCTCAAGCTTCATAAATCGCTTCAAAAATCAACTCGACCTTCCCGTTAAAATTTAATTAAATCAAAATTTATCAATTTCCATTCAATTTAGTTTCTGACTAAACTAATTCAAATTTTATCTATTTTAAATCCGGATTTGAACCACAAAATAAACCATTTAAATTTCAATATAATTCAAAGTTAATATATGTCGGAGCTTTAAATATTCAACATTTCAAAGACTAAACTTTGATGGTTGCGTTTATCTCCCAACTTGACTTCACTATTATTTAGTTTTGAAATATTCACTTAATAAATTCAATATTATTTATATGACCTTAAATTTACATTTTCTATATATTACCTTTGATTTCTTTAGACACGAATCATCCATTAAATTTCTTAAACAAAAATTCAAGTTATAGGATCATATGTTGAAGTTTCGAATTTAATAGTTTCAAATTGATTTAACTAAATAAAATCCTTAATTAATGACAAATTCAAATAAGTCCCAAATATATGTTCAAACCTTAGCTTATAAATATTTTCCACAAATCTATTTCAGAAATAAAAATTTAATAAATCCTTAAACATATTTCATATTAATAAAATCAATCTTAATTAAATTATCTTAATATTAAATCTATATATAAAAGAACCTTTATATATAATACTTTAAATCAATATTCATTAGAACCATATATTTCTTTTCAAGACCATAGAAATTATTTTCAAAACATTCATATAGACCACGACGTCGATGTAAAATTTTCTATTCTATGGACAAGGGATACGGATATATATCATTTCAATCCGTAAGTTAAATATATACGGGTGGATATCATTTCAACCCGTAATGCAAAATTCAATTCAAATGAAAATCGCTTGGGCTTATCATTTCAACCCATAACGAAATTCACCTATTCTAAAATCCGTTCGGGTATGTATCATTTCAACCCATAGTGATTTTTATTCTAACATGGAACTTGTAGAGTGATAACAGATATGAAAATAATAATAAGAACAGGCATACATCATCAAAAATAAATATAAACAATAGGATATAGTGTCATGTCCCATAGGTGAACAGTCACAGATAATAACATATATAACAATTTAAATAACTACAGCATCATATTTCAATTGTCGTTTCAATTTAATCAAATTTAACAAATAAAAGAATGTTAATCGTGAGTGATTGCTCACCTTTCGAGGCTAGAGAATACAGAAGATGACATGGATACACACACTGATACGGACACTGAAATTTAAATTATATATCCGAGCACGAATTTCAAACCAAAGTAGGATTGGCACGAATTGGACGAACGAGGCTGATAATCAAGAATTTATGAATTGAATCAGAATCAGTCTGATATATACAGAAATTTTTGCTATTTTAATAAAAATCAAAATTGCATCCCTAAGAAAAATTTAAAGTCGAATCACACACACACACACACACAGATATATATATATATATATATATAATTTACCTTTTTTTCATACATAAACCAATAGTTTTAACATTTGAAATAAAACATATATGTTAAATAAAAATCCTTATAATTTTTCCAAACCATTTTAATTTTTACACATAGATCAAAATTTCTATTTACAAATCTAAGACCCAAACCACCCTATACGACCTATGTATATAATATCATTAAGATTTATATTTTAAAATAAGATTAATATATAAAACTTCAACAAATAACACTGTTCAAATCTCATTTATAAACTACTATATACATATGGTACAAAATCCACTTCACAATACAATTATAAATTTTAAACACTTTACCTATATATATAAACTAATATAAACTACACATACATAAACAGTAAATCCTATACACTGACTTATATAAAAATTTAGACAACGGATGTACGAATTACTTGTATAACTTATATTATAACTTATTTTATAAATATATATAATACTGTAACTTATGCAGACCGAAAGTATAAGTTAGAATGTAAATTTATACAATATATATAAATAGCAACTAATATAACTTCATTTATTTATTTATTTATTTATTTGAGAAAGCAACTGGTCTACAATAAAACACATATACACCCTTAACTTTTATGCAAACATGCATGCGAACTGAAATGAAAACTTATATATTAGAAAACTTACTCCATACATTAGTGTATGCAAATTATATAGATATATATATATAAGGCCATAAAGATATATCTATAATTATTGTAACTTTATATAAATATATGTCATATACGAACTTAGGAAAATAAACAACTTCAAAAATCCTATACAACTTCCATAATAATAAGATGTAAATTGACCTTCAAATAAAAGTTATAAACCTGTTTATTATAAAACTATATATATAGAATAACGGATTTACAAAACTTATAAAATAAATCATACAATATGGCTTGTAAAATATACATATATGGACTCAAAGTTAAAACAAAAATGAATATAAATCTACTTGCCAAATATGCAGACTCCATTTGCAGATCCAACACCACTCACACATATTAAATATGCATACACTTCTAGAAACAAAACAAACTTTTCAAAAAAAAATGGAAACAAAGTTTGGTATATATATGTATTCAAATCCAACAACTTTATATAAACCACTATATGTATGCATCTTATATTTTTATACCACTATCAATATATCATAACTATACTCCATATAAACAAATATGCATACCAATTTTGAATGATAGAATATGCATCAACAGCACGTACATGGGACGTGTATTGATAAAATCATCCATATCATAGCTAAATATAAAACTATATATAATATATATATATATATATATAACATTTGCAAATATAAACTTAACTTACCTATGCCTGGTTATGTGAACAGTAGAGGAAACGGGGGAGGGCCGCTGCGTCTTCGATGGATATTGCGCAAGGGGAAGAGTGGGTTCGGTGGAGGAGCGGAGTTTGGAAAAGGTGAAGGAGAGGCCAAAATTTGTAGTGCCAAGCAAGTTTATATACAAGAGGAAGAAACAATAGAGAGGGAAAGAAGAGAAATCTGGGAAGAAGCAATAAAATGGGAAGAAAATACGAACAGAAGTAAATGGAAACAACTACATAAAAGTAACCAAAGAAATAGCACAATCACGTGCTATGATTCAGTTGAGGATTTAAGGCAAAATATTCACGTTGATTCAAGAAAATAATCAAAGCAAATAAATGGTAGCATGTTTCAAATTTGAATGGAAGGAAAGAGAAATGTCACAATTCCGGAAAAATATCAAAGTAACAGCTACACATTTATTCAAGAGCTATTAAAGCAATTTTTAAATTGTGAAGGTAACGTTACTCTACTTTATATTTTTAAAATAAGAATGCTGAACGAAAATCAACAGTCAAATATGGTGCGGTGTAAAGGCAAGAGTCACGCTGATTACTGAATAAAATAAAACGAATAACCATTTATTTATTTTTTTAGACGGTGGAAAAATGAAGAAATGAAAGGTCAGTGAAAGTAGGAATGAATATATTAGAAAAGTAACGATTCTAGTAGCAACGGTCATCTTAGATTAATTTGAAAATTTTATAACAATTTATTACCGTGGCTATGGTTCAAAATTTTTTTGAAAGCAAGGAAACCAAAAGGTCACAATTAAAGGTAAGCTTTAAATTTTTAATAAATACAAAACGTATCTAAGTTTATACGTTTATAACTTTCCAGCTTGTGTAGCGATCCTGACTTGACCTTCGAAAATCGGCACCGAATACGTTACCTATATTCGAATGCCGTAAATTCAAAAGTCGAATCCGATTCGTCGGAGCTTATAATAACATTAAGTAAATAACACAGCGGAATAAAAGAATAATACATTGATATAAAGTACAGATACAATATCTGATACAACATAGTGATACAATGAATATCAATATACATCAGAGATATGATACAATAAAATAGCAGCGGAAAAGAAAACGATAACACCAACAGCGGAAAATCTTCATCTTCAAGCACCAATCCAGAAATAGCTCGAACTCCCAAAGATAAGCAAGTGCAGTCCATATCCAAAGACTGAATTAGCTCCAGATAATCTACTGAACCTAACTATCTGAAAAACCCAACTCTAGACTGCTCGTGTAGAAAATAATGAGCACCCAGAGTTTAGGAAAGAAACAATAAACTCTGGATCAGTCGTGGGACTGGTGTGAGCAACAAAAACAGTTTATCTTTCAAAAACAAACAAAGAAATATTTTAAAGTTAATTCGCAATGCTTTTTGAAATGAGACTACCATAAGACCTCCCGCCACACACACAATGCAAACGCAGACTTGGAGGAGATTTCTTCTTATGTTAGTCAAAGATGCTTGATACGCATTAAAAAGAAACATTTGATATTATTACTAGTGCATAGTGTAGAACAAATCATTTCGAAAGTAGAATATAAATCTTAGCCAGCATAGGTACCATTATAGTATGCTTACTATAGCTACCATATTAAATGGCAGGTTCTACAACTAAAACCGTACAAGTCTCGTATTGTTTCTTTAGATTTCCAACAAATGGTCAGGCTAAGGAACTTCCCATTGCCACATGAGAACGCCTCTAGAAGGACGTCCCCGAGAACCTAACCGGATCTCTGCCAACACAAGGCCGGGTTACCCCTAACTGGGTAACTACTGACACGGGTATGCCATCCCCCGGTCCTTTGGGACCTTTATCCGAGAGCTCTCTAACTAGCATCACATAATGATAAATAACGTGTTTCAACATGAGTAAGTATCTGGGCTCCATACCATGATACCACCCTTTTCCGAAAGGAAATGCACATACGCTAAAGGGAGCTACCCCTCATAACCTTGCCGCATCTTTCCTGTTTTGACCATTTTGGGGTGTGAGGCTCGACAAAGTCTCATCCACAAAGCCACGCTTTATACAAAAGCTGTGCTTTGGGTCAACAAATGATCATAGAAATGATCACAAAGATAAACGATCAAACAAATGATCCTATCACAAATGATCAACACAATGATCATTTCACAGCAACACTCAGCATGTCACATTACCAAATTGGGAATACATCACTAATAACCTTCAACTATATAACCTCTAAGCTCGTACGTCTCAGAGAAGGGTGTTAAGCTAAGAGAATAAATTCTCCGCCACCAACAGAAATATATCTGAAAGAGATCAGCTTTATATCTCAATTTTTAATGTCAGACATACTATCCATACAAGTCTGTTCCGGGCTCGAATAGAATCGAAGGCACTTCCAAAGAAGTCCTTGCAATCCGGATATTCACCAATGACGTTCGGACTTCCCATCACATATGGAGTCTCTATACCGGGGCCATTTGATGCAAAGACATTCGACGAGTTGTCCTTACATTTTCAAAAATATCCGGTCTTCAAATGCAATTCATAACGACGTATCACATATTCGGAATGGGATATATGACACAAAGGTCCTCTCCCGGCTAAACCGGATAGTGAGCGCAATATTTCAAAAACATATGGATATTGGGATTTCAATTAAGTCACAACTTATTACCCAAAACTTTCCTTCAAATGGTTTAAACAAATTACCATTTCTAATCTTTTAAACAAAAAAGATTCATTTCATAAAGTTCACCCCCGTTTCATAAAGTCCATTCATAGATTTCAAAACAATTTCTATTTCAATTGGATTAATTCACTTAAATCTTCAAATCAAAGATTTAACTTATAGCTTTCAAACCGTTTCTATAATTTGGAAATCATTCCCATTTTAAACCAGAAATCTTTTTAACGCAAATTGGAAGTTCATTACTTATGTGAAAGCTTTTATTATTCGAAAAACAAACAGTTTTCGTTTCAGAAAAATCCAATTATGTTTACTCGAGTTAAATCCTTTGAATATAAATTCAAATTCCTAAATCAATTCCTTTAAAATAGTTTAACCCATATAAACTGGTATAACATCTTTAGTCCCTAGTTTCAAATCATAGAATTCAATTTCACATTTTGAATTTAAATTTAAATCAAATTATTTAAATTTCAAACTTTATCAAGTTGTTCAAAATAAATTTCATCTCTGAAATTCCATTTTCAAAAGCTTTTCACTTTAAACCCATTTCCATTTCAAACAATTTGAATTTAAAAATTCAAATTCAAAACTATTTTCAAAAATATCTGTGACTTAATCGATTTTGATGCAGCTCAGACCAGGGTTGAAAAATTACAAGTTATCGACATGAGTCTTTCACGACTTAATGGGAGTTTAAGTCGTTCATGACTTAACAGATCAGAAGAAGAAGTCATGAGTCATACACGACTCAAGTTGTCACGAGATAGGGAACAGAGCTGTAAGTCGAATGGAAGGATTGAGTCGTCCACGACTCAACGTGGAGGAGTTGAACCATACACGACTCAACTGGAGACCATGGAGTCTCGAGAGAAAGAGCTACGGGTTAATGAAATGATTTTAAGTCGTTTGCGACTTAACAAGAAGAATGCGAAGGAAATACGACTCGATGGGAGCCTAAATCGTTCTGATGTGATGAGTCGTACACGTCTTAACTGCATAGCTATGAGTCGTACACGACTCAACGTCTTGTATATAAGTCGTACACGACTTATCCTGGAGCAGGGAAGAGTACCAGCAAGTAAAGCCTTTGAGTGGGAGGCGGAGTACGACCTATGTTGAGTCGGTGTAGTCTTGAGTCGGTCATGTATTGAGTCGGTGAAGTCTTGAGTCGGTCATGTATGTAAATTTGTGTTGAGTCGTATGTCGCGTACTTTCTTAAGTCGTATCATTTTGGGGTCGTGTATGTGTGTGTTGTAATATAAGTCGTGAGTCGCTGTCTGTTGCATTTCCTTGAGTCTTAAATCGTTGAAGTTGAGTCGTTTAAGCCGTGTGTTGGTGATTCGCAGCTGTCCAGGTTGTGCCTTTAGGAGTTGGGTCGTGCTTGGGGATGAGTCGGTGCCGACTCAATGAGTCGTAAGTCGCAAACGACTCAAGGACCAGGGTTGTAAACTTCTATAAATACGCGTGTGTTGTACATTTTTAAGGTGGTTGATTTTGAAATAAAATTTCTTGTTGATTACTTTGAGCTTTCTTCTCCAATTGGTAGTTGAGTGTAATCTCCTATCTCCACTTACGTCATTCGAGTGCGCTCGAATCCACGTTTGTTGAAGCCGATTCACGGAATCTAGTGCGCTAGATCAACGTACGAAGAATCGTAGATCTTTGAACACGGTATAGTGCGCTATCAACGTGTTTGAGATAGCTAGGATTCGGTATCTTCGGATCAACGAATTTGGGCATTTTGGTATTCATCAATCCACCGATTGCTACTTTCACCGATGGAAGTTTATTTTGATTAATCCGCTGCGTCAGTTTTTGGTATCGGAGCTTGTTTTAGCCAATCATAGCTAAATCGGGTCTTGGAGCCAAGTGTTGAAGTTGGAAGTTGTTCATCGCGTTCATATTAAAGTTGCAACAAGAGGGAGAACTTTCGATCCATTCCATTTTGGATCAAAGTGTTGAAAGGTGTTTGAATTTGAAGTAGGCCGTGTATACTTGTGAAGTAGCCGAGCCTAGGAAGGATCATTAGAAGCTTGTTTCGAGCTAAGGAGTTAGGCCGAGCCTTGTGAAGTTGTTTTGAAGGTTGAGCCGTGACTTATTGTTGTTTTGTTGAAGTGTTGTGTTGATTCAATCATGCCGCCAAGGAGAGCTAACCGCCATCAAAATGTTGAAGCTTTGTATCGAAGAGAAGAAGCCGATCAAATGGAGCAACGTATGCATGAGAAGATTGATGAAGGCATTGGTAGGTTGGAGAAGCTTATGATTGATATGAATCAAAGTAGAAGAAGAAATTCACCTGAATCCAACCGTGGGGGTAGTAGAGAGTCATCACATTCAGAACGGGAGAGGAGAGAAAGTCAAGAGCCTAGGAGTGTTGATAATCGAAGTAGGAGGAATGTTGATGATCATGATAGACGGGATGTTGGTAGTAGGAGTGGTGGTAGAGATGCTGGAGGGCGTGAAAGACAACGATATGCATCAGACTTTGATGAGGAGTTTGATGGTGAGAGGGGAAGTATTCATTTCAGAGACCGAGATCAGGGACAACGTCAGTATCGGGTTATTGATGATGATCGATGTTGGGAATCGGGAATGAAGATGGAGATTCCGGAGTTTAAAGGAGGGATGGTAGCTGAAGAATTCTTAGATTGGTTATCTAATGTGGAGGAAATCTTTGATTTCAAGGAGGTTCCGGAGAATCGAAGGGTGAAGTTAGTTGCTACAAGGCTGAGGGTAAGAGCTTTGGCATGGCGGCAGCAAACTAAACTTACTCGTGAACGAATGGGGAAGTCAAAGATAGAATCTTGGGAGAAGATGAAGAAATTGATGCGAGCTACATTCTTACCATACAACTATCAATCACTTATGTACCAGAGATTGCAGAATCTGAGGCAAGGGACGAAGTCTGTTAGTGATTATGCTGACGAATTTTACCAACTCATTGCCAGGAATGATATTATGGAAACGGAAGAACAGCTAACTGCTCGATTCATTGGGGGATTGAGAATGCACATCCAGGATATGGTTAATATGTTTGATCCTAGATCAGTGGCAGAGGCACATCAGAAAGCGTTGGCTTGGGAGAAGCAAGGAAGGCGTGGAGGTGGTGTGTTTACCAATTCTAACAATCAAGTGAAGGGAGTCGGTGGAAGTTCTAATGTTCCTAAGATTGTTGCCAAACCAGTTGTGAAGGAAGGTGAGAAGGCGAAGGTTAGCAGTGGGTTCAAATTTTACAATTACCAGGAGATGGGTCATAAAAGCAACGAGTGTCCGAAGCCGAAGAAGAGAACTATGATAATTGAAGCTGAGGATGAAGAGGAAGAAGCTGAATGTTCTAATTCACCTTATGTTGAGGAGGAGGAAGAAGTATCGGGAGACGAAGGTTGTAATCTGATGATGAGGAGGTCTTGTTTGACGCCAAAACAAGAGGAGGAAGATAGTTGGTTGAGGAATAACATATTTCAATCTACTTGCACTATTCTTGGGAAAGTTTGTAAATTTGTCATTGATGCTGGGAGTTGCGATAATATTATCTCTACAGAGGCAGTGAGGAAATTGGAGTTGAAAACCGAGAAGCATCCTAAACCATACAAGTTAGCATGGTTAAGGAAGGGTGGTGAAGTGAAGGTGTGTCGAAGGGCTTGTGTTAATTTTTCTATTGGGAAGAAGTACAAAGATGAAATTTGGTGTGACGTTGTAGACTTGGACGTATGTCATCTGTTGTTGGGCAGACCGTGGCAGTTTGATAGATCAGTTCAACATGATGGTCGTGCTAATAGCTATAGTTTCATGTTCGAGGGTACTAAAATCACTTTGGTTCCCAAGAAGCAACAACAGAAGGAGAGCAAGTTGGAGGAGATTGAGGAATTGAAAACTCTGTTGACTTTGAAGGAGTTTGTTAAGGAGGTTTAAGAGGAGCCTGAAGTATACTTGTTGATTGGGCGTGAGAGCAGTGAAGAGGTTGAAATTCCAGAAGAAGCGAAGCCTGTTTTGAAAGAATTTGAGGATGTATTTCCAGAGGAGTTGCCTAAAGAGTTACCGCCACTGAGAGACATTCAACATCAAATCGATCTTGTTCCGGGAGCCGTATTACCACATAGACCACATTACCGAATGAGTCCGAAGGAACATGAAGAGTTACGAAGGCAGGTGGAAGAGTTGTTAGAACAGGGACGTGTTCAGGAAAGCTTGAGTCCTTGTGCAGTACCAGCTTTGTTGGTGCCGAAGAAGGATGGAACATGGAGAATGTGTACCGATAGTAGAGCTTTGAACAAGTTTACTGTTCGTTACAGATTTCCTATGCCGAGGTTAGATGACTTGTTGGATCAGTTGAGTCGGGCAACTATCTTTTCGAAGATTGATTTGAAGAGCGGTTATCACCAGATTCGAATTAGACCAGGTGACGAATGGAAGACAGCTTTCAAGACAAGAGAGGGGTTATACGAATGGTTGGTTATGCCATTTGGTTTGTCAAATGCACCTATACATTCATGGGTTGATGAATCAAATCTTTAGACCATTCATTGGGAAGTTCGTGGTGGTTTATTTCGATGATATTCTGATATACAGCAGGAGTACGGAGGAGCATGTTCAACATTTGAGGGAAGTATTGATTATTCTTCGAGAAGGTATTCAAGTTGATCAGAGTAAAGTTGAGGCAGTTAGAAATTGGCCACAGCCGAGAACTATCACTGAAGTTAGAAGTTTTCATGGATTGGCATCATTCTACCGAAGGTTCATTCCACACTTCAGTAGCGTGATGGCACCAGTTACCGATTGCATGAAAGGAAAACAGTTGGTATTGTAACGCACGCGGTTTTTCGTTGCCGAAAAACCGAATAGTTATGGGTTTTAAAAAGAATTTAAGAAAAGAAAAAGAAAGAAGAAGAGAGAGAAGAAATAAGATAGAGAGAAGAGAAATAGAGGGAAAAGAAAACAGATAGGAAATAGAAATTTTTAAAATAGAAGAAAAAGAGAATAGAGAATTTGAAAACAGAGGGAAAATAGAACGGAACAGAAAACAACAGAACAACAGAATCTCACAATTCGTAGCGGAACAACATATAATAGATAAATGAATAATCTTTAAACAAAGAACTATCAGTTATTACATATTATACATTTCATTACATCATATCATCAGAGTATACAACAACAACAAACATCAAACAGTGCAGCGGAAAAAAGAAATACTATATAGCTAGTAATACGCCATGCCATCCAGCTTGCCTCCAGCAATTCCTGAATATCCAGAATATCCTGATAAACCTAACTCTTAACTGCCCGTGTGGAAATTGGTGGGCACCCAGGGTTTAGGAAGGAAAACAATAAACTCCAAGTCAGTCATGTGACTGGTGTGAGAACTCAAAACAGTTTATTTACTTTAAAATCAAAATAGAGGAATATTTTTAAAGTCAATTCGCAATGCTTTTAAAAATGAGACTACCATAAGGCCTCCCGCACACACACACATGCAAACGCAGAATCGGAGGAGATTTCTCCTTATGATAGTCAAAGATGCTTGATACGCATTTAAAATAACATTTCATATTATTACTAGTGCATAGTGTAGGAAATATTTCGAAAGTAGAATATAAATCTTAGCCAACATACGACCATTATCGTATGCCTACTATAGCTAACTATGTTCAATAGCAGGTTACCACCACATTCCATAGCAGGTTATACAACTAATACCGTACAAGTTTCGTATTGTTTCTTTGGATTTCCAACGAATGGTCAGGCCAAGGAACTTCCCATTGCCACATGGAAACGCCTCTGGCTGGACGTCCCCGAGAACTTAACCAGCTCTCTGCCAACACAAGGCCGGGTTACCTTTATCACTAGGTAACTACTACACGAATATGGCATCCCCCGGTCCCATTGGACCTTTAACCGAGCGCTCGTCACCAACAACACCACACAGTAATAAATATAGTGTATCAACATGAGTAAGTATCTGGGCTCCATACCGTGATACCACCCTTTCCAGAAGGAAATGCACATACCCTAAAGGGAGCTACCCCTCATAACCTTGCCACATCTTTCCTGTTTTGACCATTCCGGGATGTGAGGCTCGATGAAGTCACGTCCACAAAAACATACTTTATACAAAAGCCATGCTTTGGGTCAACAAATGATCAACACAATGATCACAAGGATAGACGATCAAATAAACGATCCTATCACAAATAATCAACACAATGATCATTTCAGCATCACTCAGCATGTCACATTACCAAATTGGGAATATATCGCTGATAACATTCAACTACATAACCTCTGAGCTCGTACGTCTCAGAGAAGGGTGTTAAGCTAAAAGGATAAATTCTCCGCCACCAACAGAAATATATCTGAAAGAAATCGACTTTATATCTCAACTTGTAATGTCAGACATACAATCCATACAAGTCTGTTCTGGGCTCGAACAGAACCGAAGGCACTTACAAAGAAGTCCTTGCAATCCGAATATTCACAATCCTGATCGGATTCACCATCACATATGGAGAACTCTATACCGGAGCAACTCGGTGCAGAGTCAATCGACAAGTCATCCTATCGCTTTTGCAAATACTCGGTCTTCAACACCGATCTTCAATGCAATTCACAACGACGTATCACATATTCGGAATGGGTTATACGACCCCTTGGTCCTTTCCCGGTTAACCCGAATAGTGAGCGCTTATTCAAAAATAAGTGTAGCATTCACATTCAAACAAATCACATCAAATACCCATTCAAAGGGAAATATTGATAGTCGGTTATTGAACTATCAATGGATATGCACACATCACCAGATTCCAAATAATTTTCCAAATTATTTATCGTCCAAAATATCTTCACTAGATATTAAATTTCAACACTTCAAAAATAAATCAATATTTATTTTTAACAAATTCCACTTTCTTGTATAAATTCCTTAGTGAATTTATATTCTAAAATATTCATGCATATATGATTCCAATTATTCTTTTCAATTTATCTTCAAAAAGATAAATTCTAAATATTCACTTCATATTGGAAAACATTTCCATACTTATTTATTCATAAGTAATTCACAAATCTTTTTATTTCCAACCTTGGAAAATATTAAATATACTTAAATCGAGATTAAGTATATATTTCATTCTTTAAGGAAATCATTCTCTTAAACATATTTATTTGGGCCAAAACGAATGTTGCGTAAAACATCGTTACGACGTCCCAAAATCACTAGTATAGGGATTCGAAATTAAATAGATATATAAATCCCAATACTATTCAAAACATTTCCTTTCGGAAATTATTTACTATAACAACAGTGTTATAGTCCATCATTTCCTTTTATTTCTCGAAAACGTCTATTTCAACAATAAATGTTGAAATCTATGGTTTCGAATCTCAACATCTTTTAAAACATCGTTAGATCGTTTTAATTCTGTTTAAAACACCAAATCTAAAACAATTTCTTTAACGTGTTATTCACTATTCAAAAACGTGAATAAACTTCGTTAACAAATTTCATCCTTTTATTCATTTCAATTCAAAGGATTATCCACTATTCAAAAATGTGAATATAACTCCATTAAATAAGTTATGACAATTAACTTATCAAAATAAGTTGTTTGCGGATTTATAAAACAACGTTTATAAATTCCATTTCTATTTATTTATAAAAACTTCCTTTTTTATAAATCCTTTTATTAACCTATTCCAGTTTATAACTAAATTATAAACTAAACGTTCATATTATAAGTTAAATACTTATAATTTATTCGTCACTAAAATCGTTCCTTTGAACTTCATAATTATAAATCTTATAACTTATAAGATTCGTTTATTTATCAAAACTCCATTCTTTCAATAACTTTATAAATTTTATAAACCTACTGTTTATAAAATTTCATTTATAACTTCACTGTTTATAATCCTATAAATTTCATTCATTAATGAAATTCATTTTTACTTCATTCAAACACTTATAAAAACTCGTTTTATAATGTCAATATTTCAATATATAAATATCCATTTATAAATCTCTTAATATAAATCAATTTATATTATTCTTTAAAAACATCTTTAAATTCCTTTATAATTCCACCATTCTGATTTATAAAATAATCAAATTTTATAAATTTTATATTCAAACTTTTAATAATAAACTCAAAAATCCAGTTTAGACTATTTTATAAAATCATTAATTCACATTTCTCAAAAATCAGCTTTTAACTATATTTCACAAAAACCATAATTTTTATAACATTAAAAATTATATCGTTATTTATTCATAATGGATTAATTCCAAAATATAGTATATTCTCAAAAATCACTTTAAAATCATTTTAAAATCCCAAAATCTGGGTCCAATGATGCTACACACCAAATAGTCAATCACGACAACAACGATATCATATATCCATATGATAATCCATCAAATATCAAAATATCTGAAATCAAATAAATACTGTTGAGGAATCCAGTTGGATCCCTCCAACCTGTTTTCCTGCATCCAAAAACATTAGCACAATACCAATTTCGTTCCAGTACGAAATTATCGCGGTATATGTTTTTATTAAATATTATCCGCTTAATAACGGCGCAATAGGGTCTCATCCGCTAAACAAATAAATGCGGGAAATCAATAACTCCAATATATACATATGCCAATATATATATATTGCTATTATATATAATACCAATTTCACTGTTTATGAAATATTCGCGGTATATGTTTTTAATAAATAACATCCGCTTACTAACGGCGTATAATGTCTATTTTAACAATCAATAAATATCAATCATCATTTAAACATGCATTCAAATATTTTAAATCTAACTATTTAAAATAAAATCGAAACTGATTCGATTGAGTGAGAAGTTCTCACCTTGGTTTTAATTTCGGTTTTAGCGATTTATTTCGAATAAAATTAAAAGGACGTTTAATTTTACCCAAAATTCTTACTAACTCCAAACGACTCCAAACTAACTCCATCGCATAGTGCTCGTCCATACGATTCCAACGCAACTGAGTTTGCATTTTTTCGACCTCGTATGAAAAAGTTATGCATTTATGAAGTTTGTACACGATTTTTATATAACAATTATAACATAACTTTTATAATTAAAACCTTCTTCATCACAGCCCTCCATTCCATCTACCTGCAAATCATAGCCGACCCTTTCATCTTCCTTACTCACGTTCATTCCCAGTAAATCACGAACGCACATGAACCCATTACACTCAATTTAGGTTTAAACTTTACAACCTTGTTTCACAACGATACTTCGATCAAGACGCGCCAAATCGAAGGCCTTCACCCCCCTCATGTTCGGCCTGAACAGTGGCGAACTCGGCCCCCCCACGATGCTCGAATTCCGTGCCAAACCGAAGCCATACGCGACCAATTTTCTCACAAATTACAACTCCTATCTCGATCATAACCGTTGAATCTGTAGAGCTTGACGTCCTCTTCAATTTGTTAGTTGAAACCTAAGGCTAATTGTCGACGGATTTGAAGATTTGGAGGGATGAATGTCGCGTGTTTCTGGCCGTGGGTTATGTGGGTGGCGGCTAGGGTTACAATTTTCTTTTTCTTTTTCTTTAATGAAGGGTGGGGCTATTTATAAGAGAACCGATCGACACTATTCATCCGGAAATTCCGAACTCCGATTTACGCGCCGTAACCAGCGTTTCTAAGGTTTACCCCGCGTTCCGGACACAATGGAACAGGTTTCGGAAGCTAATTCGGAAGTATGTGCGAGTTATGGCTGTAAACGCTCAATTTGAATTAAACCGATTTAAGTCGATTTCTAGGCGTTTTAATTTGTACCGGACAAACGGTAAATCCAATTGACTTGAAATTTGAAACCTTACAATAATATCACATTACGGATCCGATGAAACTAGTTTCGTCGAAATCCGAGACTTTTTGAAAAATGGCTATTTTGACTCGCCAAATTTAAATTAAAAATAATTCGATGCGTTTCGAGCTGCCACGATCAAACGATAACTCCGATTGACACGAAAATTGAAATCCGGTAATAACTAACTATTATGGATCCAATGAAACTGGTTTCGTTCAATTATGAGACTGTTCAAAAATTGACTATTTTCACTAGTCGATTTAAATATTAAAATATTCAATTTTCACAAATTAACTTTTAATTCGATTTTAAAAGTTCTAAAATATCATTCTAACTTCCATATGATAAAATAAAATTTTACAAATCATTTTCAATCATATTTAACCCAATTTTCAATTATTTCCATAATTTAACATATTAAATTATCGATTTAATTATCCAATTAAATCCAATAATTCAAATTAAAATTTATTTGACTTATAAATTCACTTATTAATATTTAAAATTAATTAAATATTCAAATTTTAATTATCAAAAATTCTGGTTCGTTACAATCTTTCCCCCTTAAAAGAATTTCGTCCTCGAAATTAACAAGTAAGAAAAGTTCCAGAATTTATTAATTTTCCAAAATTCATAGTCAAACTTCTTACAAATCTTTACTAAGTTTTCAAATCATACTTAGTTATCTTTTCAAAAACAACTACTATTGTTTAACTTTCAATTCCAAAATCAAAGTTAAAGTTTTCAAAATTTTCCAATTTTCTCTAATTTTTTCTAACGCCTTAAATTTTCGGAAAAATTCGCCATAGTCTCCTTTGCGCGGCTCGATCCGAAAAAAAAATGACAGTATATATATCACAAATATACATCTCATCAAGTAATGAGGCATCCCGCAGGGAAAAAAGTATAAAAGTACGATATTTAATCCGAGATATGTACCTTATATTTTATTAGCGAGCATATACGGCTAATATAGCGCAAAAGCGAGCTCCAAATGCGAAGCAAACGCGATCTGCACCTACTAATCACTCAACAAACAACATGAGAATCATGCATATAGACAATAGTATCGATATACAACATATAGCAACAGAATAACTATACATGCTAACATAGCAAATGAAACAAAACAACAAATGCAAACATCAACCAACTATCATCCAACTAACATCCATAACCAATAAATATTCATTCATATTCTCATTAATATTCAATGAAATGGGTTTTCACTCTAAATCATATTTGATTTATTTACATTGGATTTTATCAACATTCATTCTCAATTCAATTAGTTATCATTTACTAATTAAATCCAATTCACATTCAATTCTATTCAAATTTATTTACTTCTAATTTGAATTTCAATTTCATAGCTTCCAATTTCATTAACTCTTAATGAATTATATACAATCAACTAACAACTAATGTTTAATCAATACAACCAAATTTATTCACTTTACATTAAATTTGGTTCAACACATTTAATTCCATTTGGTTTAACATTAAATTGATTTCCATTCCAATTTATTCAACTCCCAATAACATTAGATTTCAATGAATTAACACTTACATTCATTATTCCATATCAACTTAAATTTACATTTAATTGATTTACATTCAATCCAATTCAATTTCTAAAGTTGAATTTCATTTAAATAACTTAAGTCCTATCTATCACTTAACTTTATTAATTTACTTCGATACCAATATCAACTTTATTCAACATCTTCTAAGTTATATTCCATTTAACTTTAAATTCACTTTTATTTACATAAGTTTATTTCACAATTGTAAATCACTTTAATTATAATTCAATTCTTATAATTCATTTTACTTATACAATTATTCTCTTATTTAGATTATTCAAACAACCTAACAATCAACTTACATACACTTTAATAATTCTGAAAAATTATTCCTTTATAATATATAATCAAGGTAAAATTATTTCATTTACCCAATTTAAAATCAATATTGTGCCGAATTGTTCTATTCAAGTGTTTAGAAACCCCTTCGGCATAGTTTGACAAACCGTGCTGACGAAGGTTCATATACCACTCAACAAACCAATCATCACAATATAAAACAATTTTATATATTCACTAACAAATACGCTCTCATAGCTATTATTACACTCAAACTCATTCTAGAGCACTACTGACTCTATCTCTAATGAGCAATACCCAACAGAACCATGGTTGTCGCTTAACCATATGCCCTGATACCAAATGTAACGCACGCGGTTTTTCGTTGCCGAAAAACCGAATAGTTATGGATTTTAAAAAGAATTTAAGAAAAGAAAAAGAAAGAAGAAGAGAGAGAAGAAATAAGATAGAGAGAAGAGAAATAGAGGGAAAAGAAAACAGATAGGAAATAGAAAATTTTAAAATAGAAGAAAAAGAGAATAGAGAATTTGAAAACAGAGGGAAAATAGAACGGAACAGAAAACAACAGAACAACAGAATCTCACAATTCGCAGCGGAACAACATATAATAGATAAATGAATAATCTTTAAACAAAGAACTATCAGTTATTACATATTATACATTTCATTACATCATATCATCAGAGTATACAACAACAACAAACATCAAATAGTGCAGCGGAAAAAAGAAATACTATATAGCTAGTAATACGCCATGCCATCCAGCTTGCCTCCAGCAATTCCTGAATATCCAGAATATCCTGATAAACCTAACTCTTAACTGCCGGTGTGGAAATTGGTGGGCACCCAGGGTTTAGGAAGGAAAACAATAAACTCCAAGTCAGTCATGTGACTGGTGTGAGAACTCAAAACAGTTTATTTACTTTAAAATCAAAATAGAGGAATATTTTTAAAGTCAATTCGCAATGCTTTTAAAAATAAGACTACCATAAGGCCTCCCGTACGCATACACATGCAAACGCAGAATCGGAGGAGATTTCTCCTTATGATAGTCAAAGATGCTTGATACGCATTTAAAATAACATTTCATATTATTACTAGTGCATAGTGTAGGAAATATTTCGAAAGTAGAATATAAATCTTAGCCAACATACGACCATTATCGTATGCCTACTATAGCTAACTACGTTCAATAGCAGGTTACCGCCACATTCCATAGCAGGTTATACAACTAATACCATACAAGTTTTGTATTGTTTCTTTGGATTTCCAACGAATGGTCAGGCCAAGGAACTTCCCATTGCCACATGGAAACGCCTCTGGCTGGACGTCCCCGAGAACTTAACCAGCTCTCTGCCAACACAAGGCCGGGTTACCTTTATCACCAGGTAACTACTACGCGAATATGGCATCCCCCGGTCCCATTGGACCTTTAACCGAGCGCTCGTCACCAACAACACCACACAGTAATAAATATAGTGTATCAACATGAGTAAGTATCTGGGCTCCATACCATGATACCACCCTTTCCAGAAGGAAATGCACATACCCTAAAGGGAGCTACCCCTCATAACCTTGCCGCATCTTTCCTGTTTTGACCATTACGGGATGTGAGGCTCGACGAAGTCACGTCCGCAAAAACATACTTTATACAAAAGCCATGCTTTGGGTCAACAAATGATCAACACAATGATCACAAGGATAGACGATCAAATAAACGATCCTATCACAAATAATCAACACAATGATCATTTCAGCATCACTCAGCATGTCACATTACCAAATTGGGAATATATCGCTGATAACATTCAACTACATAACCTCTGAGCTCGTACGTCTCAGAGAAGGGTGTTAAGCTAAAAGAATAAATTCTCCGCCACCAACAGAAATATATTTGAAAGAAATCGGCTTTATATCTCAACTTGTAATGTCAGACATACAATCCATACAAGTCTGTTCCGGGCTCGAACAGAACCGAAGGCACTTACAAAGAAGTCCTTGCAATCCGGATATTCACAATCCTGATCGGATTCACCATCACATATGGAGAACTCTATGCCGGAGCAACTCGGTGCAGAGTCAATCGACAGGTCATCCTATCGCTTTTGCAAATACTCGGTCTTCAACACCGATCTTCAATGCAATTCACAACGACGTATCACATATTCGGAATGGGTTATACGACCCCATGGTCCTTTCCCGGTTAACCCGAATAGTGAGCGCTTATTCAAAAATAAGTGTAGCATTCACATTCAAACAAATCACATCAAATACCCATTCAAAGGGAAATATTGACAGTCGGTTATTGAACTATCAATGGATATGCACACATCACCAGATTCCAAATAATTTGCCAAATTATTTATCTTCCAAAATATCTTCACTAGATATTAAATTTCAACACTTCAAAAATAAATCAATATTTATTTTTAACAAATTCCACTTTCTTTTATAAATTCCTTAGTGAATTTATATTCCAAAATATTCATGCATATGTGATTCCAATTATTCTTTTCAATTTATCTTCAAAAAGATAAATTCTAAATATTCACTTCATATTGGAAAACATTTCCATACTTATTTATTCATAAGTAATTCACAAATCTTTTTATTTCCAACCTTGGAAAATATTCAATATACTTAAATCGAGATTAAGTATATATTTCATTCTTTAAGGAAATCATTCTCTTAAACATATTTATTTGGGCCAAAACGAATGTTGCGTAAAACATCGTTACGACGTCCCAAAATCGCTAGTATAGGGATTCGAAATTAAATAGATATATAAATCCCAATACTTTTCAAAACATTTCCTTTCGGAAATTATTTACTATAACAACAGTGTTATAGTCCATCATTTCCTTTTATTTCTCGAAAACGTCTATTTCAACAATAAATGTTGAAATTTATGGTTTCGAATCTCAACATCTTTTAAAACATCGTTAGATCGTTTTAATTCTGTTTAAAACACCAAATCTAAAACAATTTCTTTAACGTGTTATTCACTATTCAAAAACGTGAATAAACTTCGTTAACAAATTTCATCCTTTTATTCATTTCAATTCAAAGGATTATCCACTATTCAAAAATGTGAATATAACTCCATTAAATAAGTTATGACAATTAACTTATCAAAATAAGTTGTTTGCGGATTTATAAAACAACGTTTATAAATTCCATTTCTATTTATTTATAAAAACTTCCTTTTTTATAAATCCTTTTATTAACCTATTCCAGTTTATAACTAAATTATAAACTAAACGTTCATATTATAAGTTAAATACTTATAATTTATTCGTTACTAAAATCGTTCCTTTGAACTTCATAATTATAAATGTTATAACTTATAAGATTCGTTTATTTATCAAAACTCCATTCTTTCAATAACTTTATAAATTTTATAAACCTACTGTTTATAAAATTTCATTTATAACTTCACTGTTTATAATCCTATAAATTTCATTCATTAATGAAATTCATTTTTACTTCATTCAAACACTTATAAAAACTCGTTTTATAATGTCAATATTTCAATTTATAAATATCCATTTATAAATTTCTTAATATAAATCAATTTTTATATTATTCTTTAAAAACATCTTGAAATTCCTTTATAATTCCACCATTCTGATTTATAAAATAATCAAATTTTATAAATTTTATATTCAAACTTTTAATAATAAACTCAAAAATCCAGTTTAAACTATTTTATAAAATCATTAATTCACATTTCTCAAAAATCAGCTTTTAACTATATTTCACAAAAACCATAATTTTTATAACATTAAAAATTATATCGTTATTTATTCATAATGGATTAATTCCAAAATATAGTATATTCTCAAAAATCACTTTAAAATCATTTTAAAATCCCAAAATCTGGGTCCAGTGATGCTACACACCAAATAGTCAATCACGACAAACAACGATATCATATATCGATATGATAATCCATCAAATATCAAAATATCTGAAAATCAAATAAAAACTGTTGAGGAATCCAGTTGGATCCTTCCAACCTGTTTCCTGCATCCAAAAACATTAGCACAATACCAATTTCGCTCCAGTACGAAATTATCGCGGTATATGTTCTTATTAAATATTATCCGCTTAATAACGGCGCAATAGGGTCTCATCCACTAAAAATACGGGAAATCAATCAACTGCAATATATACATATGCCAATATATATATATTGATAATATTTATAATACCAATTTCACTGTTTATGAAATATTCGCGGTATATGTTTTTATTAAATAACATCCGCTTACTAACGGCGCATAATGTCTATTTTAACAATCAATAAATATCAATCATCATTTAAACATGCATTCAAATATTTTAAATCTAACTATTTAAAATAAAATCGAAACTGATTCGATTGAGTGAGAAGTTCTCACCTTGGTTTTAATTTCCGTTTTAGCGATTTATTTCGAATAAAATTAAACGGACGTTTAATTTTACCCAAAATTCTCACTAACTCCAAACGACTCCAAACCAACTCCATCGCGTAGTGCTCATCCATACGATTCCAACGCAACTGAGTTTGCATTTTTTCGACCTCGTATGAAAAAGTTATGCATTTATGAAGTTTGTACACGATTTTTATATAACAATTATAACATAACTTTTATAATTAAAACCTTCTTCATCACAGCCCTCCATTCCATCTACCTGCAAATCATAGCCGACCCTTTCATCTTCCTTACTCACGTTCATCCCCAGTAAATCACGAACGCACATGAACCCATTACACTCAATTTAGGTTTAAACTTTACAACCTTGTTTCACAACGATACTTCGATCAAGACGCGCCAAATCGAAGGCCTTCACCCCCCTCATGTTCGGCCTGAACAGTGGCGAACTCGGCACCCCCACGATGCTCGAATTCCGTGCCAAACCGAAGCCATACGTGACCAATTTTCTCACAAATTACAACTCCTATCTCGATCATAACCGTTGAATCTGTAGAGCTTGACGTCCTCTTCAATTTGTTAGTTGAAACCTAAGGCTAATTGTTGACGGATTTGGAGATTTGGAGGGATGAATGTCGCGTGTTTCTGGCCGTGGGTTATGTGGGTGGCGGCTAGGGTTACAATTTTCTTTTTTCTTTTTTCTTTAATGAAGGGTGGGGCTATTTATAAGAGAACCGATCGACACTATTCATCCGGAAATTCCGAACTCCGATTTACGCGCCGTAACCAGCGTTTCTAAGGTTTACCCCGCGTTCCGGACACAATGGAATAGGTTTCGGAAGCTAATTCGGAAGTATGTGCGAGTTATGGCTGTAAACGCTCAATTTGAATTAAATCGATTTAAGTCGATTTCTAGGCGTTTTAATTTGTACCGGACAAACGGTAAATCCAATTGACTTGAAATTTGAAACCTTACAATAATATCACATTACGGATCCGATGAAACTGGTTTCGTCAAAATCCGAGACTTTTTGAAAAATGGCTATTTTGACTCGCCAAATTTAAATTAAAAATAATTCGATGCGTTTCGAGCTGCCACGATCAAACGATAACTCCGATTGACACGAAAATTAAATCCGGTAATAACTAACTATTATGGATCCAATGAAACTGGTTTCGTTCAATTCTGAGACTGTTCAAAAATTGACTATTTTCACTAGTCGATTTAAATATTAAAATATTCAATTTTCACAAATTAACTTTTAATTCGATTTTAAAAGTTCTAAAATATCATTCTAACTTCCATATGATAAAATAAAATTTTACAAATCATTTTCAGTCATATTTAACCCAATTTTCAATTATTTCCATAATTTAACATATTAAATTATCGATTTAATTATCCAATTAAATCCAATAATTCAAATTAAAATTTATTTGACTTATAAATTCACTTATTAATATTTAAAATTAATTAAATATTCAAATTTTAATTATCAAAAATTCTGGGTCGTTACAGGTATGGTCAGAGGAAGCGGGAGTTGCTTTTGAACGAATCAAAGAACTATTGACGACAGCACCAATTCTTGTATTACCGGATTTTCAGTTGTTGTTTGAGCTACATACTGATGCATCGAAGGTGGGAATTGGAGGAGTGTTGAGTCAGAGTGGGAGACCTATTGCATATTTCAGTGAAAAATTGTCAAGGGCAAAGATGAGATACAGTACATACGATGTTGAATTCTATGCTGTGGTACAAGCTATTAAGCACTGGAGACACTATCTATTTCAGAAGGAATTTGTTCTATACACTGATCATGAGGCATTGAAGCATATGCAAGGGCAGGACAAGATTTCCGCGAGACATGCGTCATGGATTGCTTATTTACAGCAGTTTACTTTTGTCGTTAAGCACAAATCAGGGGTAACAAATCGTGTAGCGGATGCTTTGAGTAGAAGGAACCATTTGTTGACTACAATGAAAGTTGAGGTGACAGGGTTTGAATTATTGCCAGAATTGTTTGGGGAGGATCCTTACTTTGCAAAGTTTGTTGAGAAAGTTAAGGATGGAGATACTGATGAATTTATGTTGGTTGATGGATTCTTGTTTAAAGGAAATCGATTATGTATTCCAGAGAGCAGCTTAAGAATGAAGATTATCAAAGAATTGCACGAGGAAGGACATGTGGGTCGTGATCGTACATTACAGTTGATTTCTCAATCTTACTTTTGGCCGTTGATGAGAAAAGAAGTTAAAAGATTTGTGGAGAGATGCCACATTTGCCAGGTTTCAAAGGGAACAGCGACGAATGCAGGGTTATATATGCCATTACCTGTACCGTCTAAGCCATGGGTTCATATCAGCATGGATTTTGTTTTGGGTTTACCTAGAACTCAAAGGGGGAATGATTCTATATTTGTTGTGGTGGACAGATTTTCGAAGATGGCACATTTTATTGCCTGCAAGAAGACAGCGGATGCAGTTCGAGTGGCACAATTATTCTTTAAGGAGGTGTATCGATTGCATGGTTTACCAGAATCTATTGTTTCTGATCGGGATACTCGTTTTCTGAGTCACTTTTGGTTAAGTTTGTGGAAGATGGTGGGAACGAAGCTGAAATTTAGTAGTTCTTATCATCCGCAAACTGATGGACAGACAGAAGTTGTAAACAGGTCGTTGGGAAATTTGTTGCGATGTCTTGTACAGGATAATTTGAGAAGTTGGGACATGAAATTATGCCAAGCAGAATTTGCTCATAATCATGCCATGAATCGCAGTACGGGATTCAGTCCATTTCAGATTGTGTATTCAAATTTACCAAGGGGGCCGTTGGATTTAGCACTAGTACCACAATCGAAGGGGACAGTTAAACGAGCTGCTGATTTTGTTGATGAGTTGACTGAATGTCATAAAATCGTTTAGGAACGATTGGTGAAAGCAAATGAGAAGTATAAGCGAGTTGCAGATTTAAAGCGACGAAATATTGAATTTAACGAAGGTGATTTGGTGTATGCTGTGTTAACAAAGGATCGTTTTCCAGTGGGCACTTATAATAAGTTGAAAGCCAGAAAGATTGGTCCTGTAGAAGTTGTGAAACGGATCAATGAAAATGCTTATAAATTGAAGCTACCGAAGGACGTATACACTTCTAACGTATTCAATGTTAAGCATCTTGTACCATATTATGGGGATGAACAATCTGAGGTGGAGGAAGTTACAAATTCGAGGTCGAATTTTTCTCAACCAGGGGAGGATGATGCAGCTCAGACCAGGGTTGAAAAATTACAATTTATCGACATGAGTCGTTCACAACTTAGTGGGAGTTTAAGTCCTTCACGACTTAACAGATCAGAAGAAGAAGTCATGAGTCATACACGACTCAAGTTGTCACGAGATAGGGAACAGAGCTGTAAGTCGAATGGAAGGATTGAGTCGTCCACGACTCAACGTGGAGGAGTTGAACCTTACACGACTCAACTGGAGACCATGGAGTCTCGAGAGAAAGAGCTACGGGTTAATGAAATGATTTTAAGTCGTTTGCCACTTAACAAGAAGAATGCGAAGGAAATACGACTCGATGGGAGCCTAAATCGTTCTGATGTGATGAGTCGTACACGTCTTAACTGCATAGCTATGAGTCGTACACGACTCAACGACTTATATATAAGTCGTACACGACTTATCCTGGAGCAGGGAAGAGTACCAGCAAGTAAAGCCTTTGAGTGGGAGGCGGAGCACGACCTATGTTGAGTCGGTGAAGTCTTGAGTCGGTCATGTATTAAGTCGGTGAAGTCTTGAGTCGGTCATGTATGTAAATTTGTGTTGAGTCATATGTCGCGTACTTTCTTAAGTCGTATCATTTTGGGGTCGTGTATGTGTGTGTTGTAATATAAGTCGTGAGTCGCTGTCTGTTGCATTTCCTTGAGTCTTAAAGCGTTGAAGTTGAGTCGTTTAAGCCGTGTGTTGGTGAGTCGCAGCTGTCCAGGTTGTGCCTTTAGGAGTTGGGTCGTGCTTGGGGATGAGTCGGTGCCGACTCAATGAGTCGTAAGTCGCAAACGACTCAAGGACCAGGGTTGTAAACTTCTATAAATACGCGTGTGTTGTACATTTTTAAGGTGGTTGATTTTGAAATAAAATTTCTTGTTGATTGCTTTGAGCTTTCTTCTCCAATTGGTAGTTGAGTGTAATCTCCTATCTCCACTTACGTCATTCGAGTGCGCTCAAATCCACGTTTGTTGAAGCCGATTCACGGAATCTAGTGCGCTAGATCAATGTACGAAGAATCGTAGATCTTTGAACACGGTATAGTGCGCTATCAACGTGTTTGAGATAGCTAGGATTCGGTATCTTCGGATCAACGAATTTGGGCATTTTGGTATTCATCAATCCACCGATTACTACTTTCACCGATTGAAGTTTATTTTGATTAATCCGCTGCGTCAGTTTTCCTCGTGAAATCCATATTTGTGTGTGTATGGTGTGGTCCAGGGGTTTAACACAATAGTGCCACATCATAAATCATCACAAATTTGCAATCACAAAATATCGATAAGCAGTATATCCCAATAATGCTTATCTATATACACAGATTCACAGATAGAAAATATGAATGCATTATAAATAAATAAATTACATTCATCACAGATCATACTGAAAACAATTCATAGCCCAAAGCATAGCATCTCAGAAATATCAAACAGTTCAACAGTCAATAGGGTTCAAACATCCATAAGTGAACTCAATAAATTACGTGATTTATTTAAATCAGATGGGTCATGGATCATGGTCAATTAACTTTAATTGGTTTCAAATCATTTGATTAGTTATCCTTTAATCGTTTATTAATTAATCAACTTTAAATTATTTAACCACATACTGTACAGATATCTGATTTTTTTTATTAATTAAGTGTTTACTGTTACTTAATTAATCCTTGATTGCTTAATTAGTTCTCCCTTCATAAATTAATCTTAAACCTCAATAAATGAATTTAAACCTTTAATTTCTTATTTAATTGATCCAGACATTTATTAATTAATTATCCATTTTAAATTATCTTAAAAATTTATGAATACAAATCATTAAATTCTACTTATCTTTAAGTTAAAACATTTCTTACTTAATCAAAGTATCTAAAACAATTTGCTTTCAAATTTTACTTTAACATTTCATTTTAAATTTTAGATTTAAAATAAATTTATTCTAACAAGATTTAAATAGTTTCAAAACGCTTTTTATTTTACAAGTTAAAGCATTATTTATTTTTACACTAGAAGTAAAGAGAATTTAAAGCTCAATTTCATTTAAATTCAAATAAATTTACAAATTTATTTTATCATTTAAATTGTTTAAAATATTTAAATATTTGAAAATTCTATTATTATTCCTACTAACTTTCAATTCAAAACTTGATTTATATTAATATCTTGTTTTAAGATTCAGTTTAAAACTTATTTAAATTTTTAGATTCGGATTCAAAAGACTTGAATTCATAATTTAAATTTTTGATTTAACTTTGAATTTTATCTTTGTTTTAAAATCTTGATTTTAAAACTTAAATTAAAAATCCAATTTCATAATTAAAACCTCAAGATTGAAATTTTACTTCGTACTAGATTTAAAACTAGTTTAAATCTAACTCATAATTTAATTTCAGTTTTAAACTTGCTTTTAAAACTTAATTAAAAAAACAATAACAGGTTAATTCAAAACCAAACATGCTAACTACCCAACACCCAGGTGAACAACCCCAGATCAACTCCAACATACAGAAATCCAAAGCAATCTTCTTCTTCCCACACAACATCGTCTTCCAAGCAACACGAGTGCACAGGTGCACGTGCACGTGTCCCAACGCCTCCGACCCCTGGCGATCGCCACGACGATGCTCCACGACCACTCAAGCTCACTCGAACACGAAGACGAACCCAGCTCTCGCGAAAACTCACCGTGACGAAATCGAGTGAAAACAAAACCTGGAAACGCAAGTACATCCCTAACTTCAAAACCTGACAGCGCCTCGCGTTCAAGGCTCCGACCACCAGAGGCCACCAAACTCCGGCCATGAATTCGTCCACCCACCAACTTCCAACACCCAAGACCCCATTACACTCGATCGATCCTACAAGCAGAAATGTTCGATTCTTCAAGACCCATTACAAACTAGGGTTTAAAAAAATAACCACCACTGCAACTTCAACCGTAAACTTCACCACCATTAATGATTTTTCCCAGCTTTGTCGTAAACTCCTCCACCTCCACGCAAAACCCCGATCTTCCTCAACGGCGAGATCACCAGAGTTTGACCGTATAAGGAAATTCAAACAAACCATAACTGCTCTTACAATCTAACTCTAAAAGTTATAATTTATGCTTTAAAAATCATATTTTGGTATACGAATTCGATCTACATAACTGAATTCGTGAATCAACAAGTTTGAAATTCGACTAAATTTAAGTTTGGCTCTGTTCTTTAAATTTCCAGAAACATTACTTGTATACATTTTTTTAATATATATATATTAGGTAACAAACAACTTTTGTTTTAATCCCAAGTCCATAAAGTCACTAGATCAAGAGGGATTGAGCAACTTGGGTTCAAGGTTTAAAACGGAGAATAAACAAAGCCTGTACACAATTCACTTTCCAGAAAACTCATATCTATATATAAGCACCCCCATACATTATTCACTGATATGCAAGAAATAAATTATATTGTTAAATTTCAAAAGATGAGGTTACTCACCTTGGTCTGAGAAGAAGAACAGAGGGCTGCTATGGCTTGAGCTGCTGTGAAAAATTGCAAGCTGAAGCCTTTTTCTTTTTGATTCTTTGATGTTTTATGTTGAATGATTGTTTAAGTTAAAGAATGATCTTTACTTCATATTTTCTACTCAGCTGGAATGGAACGACATTGAAATGAGGAGATGATGTATATATGGAAATGAGGTTTACAGGTGATGATATTACTTTGTACAGGGTGATGTATTTTTTTTCTTTCTAGTATAAATATTTGTACTATAGGTAGTGATATTTGCTAGTAGACGGAGGCTAACATTTGTTACTATGTACAATTTATACTCATCTTATTGCTTTTCTTCATTTCGGCTGATATCTTGTGTACTAAAGATAATGGCATTACATGCCTTAGTACTTTATGTCTTGCTTTTCAACTCTATAGGCTGCATTACTTATGTTTACTTCAGCCATACCTACTTGTCTCGGCAGAGATGATTCTTATATTTAATTGTTTTTGTACATATTCTTTTTCTTTTTAAGTTTACAGCTTAATGATTTTTTTCTTGTTTCATACTTACCCAGCTTTTATACTTTATGTTGATAGATTTTCTTTTGCTTGCCTTGCTTATTTAACTTCTCTACATACTTTATTTTCTTTCTTTCTTTTGTTTTATACATAGATGCTTTTATATTTCTATTCAGTTGAAGCTGAAAAAGGTGTAAAGTGTGCTAGCATTAAATGCATGAGTACTTGTTCCCATGCTTGCTTATATCTATTTAACTTGGCTGATGTATACTATATTCATGGCTAATATGCTATTGTTAGTTATTTTACTTTCTTCTTTTATTATATTTTTGCTTTGCTTTGCATTTTGTTGTTGAATGAATATATTTACATTTTCTTCTTGTTTACATCATTGTTTTGCATATCCACTTTATTATTTTAGTTATGTTTTGTTTGTACTTAATTTTGTATTTTATTTTATTTTTTCTTTGTCTTGCTTACTTGTTTTTACTTTTTTTTTTATGTTCTTTCACAGCAACATATACTTTTGTTTCTTGCTTTATATACTTGATTTTATTTGCCCATTTTAAATTTGTTTGTATGCAATGTGTTTGCACTGTCTTGTGGCTTCATAGGTATGTTTACTTGTTGTTATTATTTTTATTTATTTGTTTTCTACTTGCATGTATTTTCTCGGCTGATATGTTTGCATTTTCTTGTAGTGCAAGTGTAAATGTTAATATATTTTGTTTGGTCATATACTTTGAAATCTAATGAAGTGTCTTTTATTATTATTATATGTTAGATTTTTATTTAGTTTGTTTACTTACTTGATATTTTACAAAACTACATATATATATATATTCATTTTCAAAATATAGATGAATTTCTAGGTTTTTATTTTGTTGTTTAAATCTTATCTAATTTATTTACTTTATAGTTATCTTATGTATATTTTTTTTAAACCATTTATTTAAGATTTTATTTCAAATCCAACATATACATATATATATTCTCATATATACACATATATGCAAATTTTCAAATCAATTTGACTTAATATATTTTCTATTTGAATCGGGGAAACTCGCATCATTTAAAATCAGTTTTACAATTTTTAATTCAAAAATTCATTTAAATTATCAATTTAAATTCATAAAAAATCCTAGGTCGTTACATAATGTATATATATAATGAACGGTCATAATGAAAGAAGTGGAAATTGGGAGCGTAGGAAAGGAAAGGTTAGAAAAATAAATTTTTCACCCTTAAATTTCGGAGATTAATAAAGTAATGTACCTCTTTAATGAAATGTACAACAACGGTCACAAGCTAAAATTTAGCTGAAAGTTTAAAGAAATGAGGGGAAGATGGGTTTTTTTTTAAATTAATCACTTCCAGAATTAATATGTCAATGAAAAAAGAAAAGGAGATGAATCAGGGAAACGTATTATAACTTATACATAACAATTAAATGGATAGATGGAAGAAAAGGTGAGAAGGTGAGTAAAAGTGAAAACTGATTTATGAGCGAAATGGAATGTGAGCTGTTGCCTGGGAAGAAAATGGAACAGTTTAAAAAGTAATGGTAATGGACTGCTGAAATTAAATGAGTATAAAATGTGTAAAAGTTATATACTGAAACGGCAATAAATTTCAATTATTATTATAAAACGGGGAATAACGAAAGGCAAGGATGATGATTTCGAAGTTTATTAATGGCTAGGAATGGGGAAGTCTATTTGTGAATTGGAAAAATTATTAAGCAATTGAAATCGGTAGAAAAAGTAACAGCTACACACTGTTTTAGAAACAATCAAAGCAATTAATAGCTTGATTGGACAGCAAGAATAAATATGGAAGGACACGTTATAAAGGAAAAATGAACCGTATGAAATAAATAAAAGAAATGATGGAAAATAAAACAGTTGTGCCTTGAATTTTCCAAAATAAATTATTTTATGAACATTAATTATTACTTACTTAAATTGAACAGAATCACACCCTAAAATATACTTTCTTAATTTTTGATGAAAATTTATCATTTGCTGCAATTAACTATACGTAATCCAAATGTAAGATTTTATTTCAACATATTATTATTTAAAATTTCTCAAAAATCAAATTAAATATGCTAAATAAAACCATTAAAAATTAACAAAATTTTACGGGTCGTTACATGAAGTCAGTTACAATACACGTGATACAATACATATGATACAACTACAACTATCGACACAGGATGTTACACATACAAGTACATTAATATAATTAATATACATGAATGCACATCATCCTATACTATGACAACAACTACTCCAAAAGATATAAAGAGACTTCATAGCTCAATCAGCAACCCAAAGCAAGATATCAACAACCTGTAATAACTCGCTCTGACCCGAGTATTAAATTCAAAAGAAAATAATACATGGGTCAGTCTAATTCGAACTCAGTTATTAATGCACGGAAGCAATAATAATTAAATAACAATTAGACGACAGTCATAAATAAATCTCCACTATCCAATCCTTTAATGAGGAATCGGATAATGGTAAATATAACACGAACAGTGTTAAACAACAAATCAGCAAATCCAAATTATCGACGAAGATAAATTAAAAGATTACCAATGAAGATAATTTAGAAAACAACGGAATTGCCTAAACGGCAATTAACAACAAAATCTAATTATTGAATAAATAATTAGAAACTCATAATCTAATTATCAAATAGATAATTAGACAACACCAAAATGATCGAATCAAATCAAATCAAAATACAATTTCAAAATATTGAATTGAATAAACAAAACAATTCAAACAATTGAAATATCAAAAGAGTCAATACTGTGTGGCTGCAGTACACGCACGCGTGCACTACCTCGCCACTACAGCATATAAAGTCACCACAACTCCAAATATTGACAGCAACTCGTAACTGCAAAGCCAAATCATTTACAGAATGCAGAGGTCAAGTCACTGTTACCAGGACTCAACACAACTGCGAGGCCAAACCAAAGTTAATAGCAATACAAAGAAAAGGTTTGGGCAACAATGAATGACCAAGTGCACAAGGCAGTGGTACAAACATGATGAAACAACAAAATGGATTATGCAACCTGCACCAACAGAGCACGAAGGCTCGGATGCCCAAACGCACATGGCAGTGGTACAAACATGATGACATAGCAAAATGGAGGTGAATGAAAACACAAATAAGACAATGCAGCATGACAAAATGCACAAAAGAATCGGTACACAACAGAGACAAAACTGCTGCAAATATGAACTGCCTCGATGTGAATATATGGCCAAACTGTGCACCAGATATACCACTGAACAACAAGTGGCCAGAGGAGCAAATGAAATTCACGAGTATATCCAGGCAGCAAGCTTAAACAAACTAAGGTATGCATGCTACGACTGGTCAGTGCAATAAGCAATCAAAATCAAGTGCTTTCAAAGGAACTCGACCAAATCGCTTCAAGTAAAACAAAGTACAACTAGTATCAAGACAGTTCACCAGCATGAAGTTCAACAAGCAGCCTCAACATCGAAGACCAGACCCCGAGTGCATAAAACAGTGGTGAACCCTGAGAGCGGGTTTAATGCACAGCAAAAACTCGAGCACTAGAAGAAAAATGGCACTCCATAGCAACATAAATGACTATGTACACAAGTGACACAGCAGTAATAAAAACAAAGAACAAAGCATCATGTGTAGAACATCATTCAAACGCCATCACTATATCAAATAGAATTATGAACAAAATCCTGTTACATGAAGATTCTTCTGAAATCAAGACATGATCGCAAAAGCATATCAAAACCGTGATGGTCACGAGGTACGACAGTGCCGAGATCACCAGGAAACAATAAGTGAACATCAAGCACATGAATGCACAAGATTTGTGACAAGCTTAACACATAATTACTTATATACAGTAGATATAAAACTAATGCAACGAATTAGAATGTTGACAGAAGATGCCAAGTGATAAAAATCACATATTTGAAGTAACCAAAGTCACAAAATAAATCACAGTAGCAAGTTCAACCTTGAAAGCCCAAAATCATCTCATAAACAACATCACAAACCGAAGTCAGGCGATAACTAAATTGAAGCAGAAACAAAATTCACGTTAATGCCGATGCCAACAGAAAAATGTTCAAAGTCATTTGCAGTTCAAATCAAACTGTACCCAAGTTACAGATATCAAATAGCTATTCAAAGCCGTGGATAACAGAAATCGAACCAAGACAATTAAAAATCATCAACATCGAAATAAACTCGAACGGCCTAAGAATGAAGCAGATGTGAGTGATAGTTCACTCACCTTGTTTAATGAGGAGCTAAACCCAATTCGCAGTATCAAATCACAAGCTGGTAAACAACCGATTAAGCAACCGAAAGCATCTCGAGAGACAGCGACCGAATAAAAGTCGGCTACCACAAATTACGAAAACCATAATTTAGTTGAAGAAGAAATGAGCAAAAATGAGCCGCTATTTTTTCGTATGTTTTTTTTAGGGTTTTCGAAAAGATAAATGAATGAAAAAGGAAATTGGGTATCATCCTTTGTTAAATAACACCGCACCAACAAAAACATAGGCCAAAATTGTATTGAAGCCCACATAACATTCAACGAATTACTAAAAGAATTTCAACCGATTTAAAAACGCCAAATAGCAATTTGCTAACACATTAATCGTTTAATGATGATTATAAATTGTTACAAAATCCCAGGTTGTTACAGACTCCCCTCCTTATAAAAATTGCGTCCCCGTAATTTTCATAATTAAAGTTGTCAATAATAATTATTTTTCTAACATAAACTGGTTAAGCTAGAAAAATAAGAGTCGAGCATATAAACCCCAAAGAAATCTTTTAATTTCATAGAAGAAATTCACAAATTTTCAACAAAAATCTAATTATCAAATAGATAATCAGAAAACAACAAAACTGAATAAATGCAATTATCAGCAATATTCAATTATCACTTAGATAATTAGAATACAAAATCACAAAACATCAATATCTAATTATCGATACGATAATTAGCAAACAGCAAAATCTAATTATCAACAAAGATAACTAGAAAACCCAAATCACAATTCGCAAAACTGCAATCATCTAGTTATCAATCAGATAATTAGAAAACACAAACTCCATAATCAACAAACTCTAACTATCAACAGAGATAGGTAGAAAACAGCAATTCAATATAATCAACATAATCTAGAATCAATTAGAGACTAGAAAATCTTATAATCAGCAAAATTAGAAATTATCTAATTATCAAAAACGATAGTCAGAAATCTCGAATCAACAAATATCTAATTATCAAAAACGATAATTAGAAATCATCAAATCAACAAATATCTAATTATCAAAAACGATAATCAGAAATCTCAAATCAACAAATATCTAATTATCAAAAACGATAATCAGAAACAACAAATATTCGATTATCAAAACGATAACCAGAAATAACAAATATCCGATTATCAAAAACGATAACCAGAAACAACAAATATCCGATTATCAAAAACGATAACCAAAAACAACAAATATCCGATTATCAAAAACGATAAGCAGAAACAACAAATATCCGATTATCAAAAACGATAATCAGAAACAACAAATATCCGATTATCAAAAACGATAATCAGAAACAAAAATATCCAATTGCCAAAAACAATAATCAGAACTCATATCAACAAATATCTAATTATCACAAACGATAATCAGAAATCTCAAATCAACAAATATCTAATTATCATAAACGATAATCAGAAATCTCAAATCAATAAATATCTAATTATCAAAAACGATAATCCGAATCAACAAATATCCGATTATCAAAAACGATAATCAGAAACAACAAATATCCGATTATCAAAAACGATAATCAGAAATCTCAAATCAACAAATATCTAATTATCAAAAACGATAATAAGAATCAACAAATATCCGATTATCAAAACGATAACCAGAAACAAAAAATATCCAATTATCAAAAACGATAATCAGAAATCTCAAATCAACAAATATCTAATTATCAAAAACGATAATTAGAATCAACAAATATCCGATTATCAAAAACGATAATCAGAAATCTCAAATCAACAAATATCTAATTATCAAAAACGATAATCAGAATCAACAAATATTCGATTGTCAAAAACGATAATCAGAAATCTCAAATCAACAAATATCTAATTATCAAAAACGATAATCAGAATCAACAAATATTCGATTATCAAAAACGATAATCAGAAACAACAAATATCTAATTATCAACAAAGATAATTAGAACTCATATCAACAAATATGAAATTACCTGCAGATAATTGAAAACAACAAATATCTAGAAATCAATTAGGATAATCTAGAAAATCAACATAAAAGGTTCGATCGATCCCATCAGATGGCGAGTTTTTAGCTACGCCGCACGTGCATCAACAAATGGCCGAGGCCTACCAAGTATTATAAATTTTGGCGCCCATCAGATGACCCGAAGGTCCACAGAGTGACCCGAAGGTCTAGTACTAGTATTTGACCCGAAGGTCTGCAGAGTGGCTCGAAAGCCCAACAAATGACCCGAAGGTCCAGCAGAGTGGCCCGAAAGCCCAACAAATGACCCGAAGGTTCATCATATGACCCGAAGGTCCATCATATGACCCGAAGGTCCAACAAATGACCCGAAGGTCCATCAGAATGGCTCGAAAGCCAAATAAAATCATTAGAATCATCAAAACAGCAAATATTTCAATTAACGAGTCTGGAATTAATCGAAATAGCAAATGCACATGTCCCATACCACGTTTTTTACTAAATCGTTTGATTCTCTTCATCGTTTCCTTGAAAGTGCAAAATTGTGTATTCCGAAAATAACATTTCACATTCTCAAACGAACAAGTCTGGAATTAAGCGAATCAGTAAAAGAAACGGATCATAGTCCTCGATTTTGCTGAAACGTTTAAATTGCTTCCTCATTCTTTTGAAAGCGCAAACTGCAAAACTTCTGAAAACAATTTCATTTATTTTATAAAAGTAATAATTTACATTCTCAAACGGACAAGTCCGGGATTAAGCGAATCAGTAAAAGTGAGGGTTCATAGTCCTCGATTTTGCTGAAACGTTTAAATCGCTTCCTCGTTCTTTCTAAAGCGCAAACTGTAAAAAAATTTGAAAACAATTTTTATTTTGAAACAATTTTTAAAACACATGATTAAAACAGCAACATCAGTAGCAACTTTGATAAGGAAATTGCACTTCTCCAAATACCATAAAAACGGACAACAAAATCAGCAGTGCGGGATAACCGCTTGAAAATCCACTTTAAAATTTGACGGTTACTGAAGTCAAAGCGACAGTAATTTTAAACGTCAAAATCTCATCAAAATAATTTGCATCAAAATATAATACCAGTGAATTTTCATTCATTAAAAATGTCAACAAAATACCGTGCTTCAAAAACTTAGCACCAGTGTGAAAATCCCATTATAGAAATAACGGCAACAAAATACGTTTAAAACCAAACACCCGTTCAACGTAAAATTAATGCAGTAACGTGCAACTCAAATTTGCACGTATACTACAAAATTAACAGAGAAATCATTCGAATATATCTTCAATGAAGATAATTCAAAATAGCAAAAATCTCAACAAAATCACATATATGCAATCGCTTCGGATCCTCAAATCGGATTCGAAATTTTCAAAGGAAACAAATTAAACACGGCTATGTGAACAACAAATGAAATTATTTCAATTTCATATTTTGATTTTTAAATCAAAAAGGTTATCAGCTGTACTCAGCGAAGACAGCATCACTATTCCCGTTGCGCACTCTGATAAACCGACACAAATTACTCAATCATCAAACACAGTTTCGCTGTTATTTTTAAATAAAGATATTTAAAAATTTCATCATACTTCCAAAACTTTAGTTTTGACTCAAAGCACAACTAAAAACATCGACAAATATTTGTAACACATGTTCCATCTAAGTAATGTTTTATATTATGTCCATAAACCCCAAGCTCTGACACCAACTGTGACGCCCCACCTCTATGCTCACAATAACAAAGAGTATTAAAAGAAATATTGTCTGTTATTACGAAGAATAAGGCTGAATATGAGCGGCCATCCGTAGTTAGGCCTTACACTAGTACTGGCTATCTCGATAGGAGTGGTATATATTTTTATTTTTCATCTCTTATTTATTTACTCCCATCGACATACCCAATTTCAGTATAAAACGAACTACAATGGTTCATAATAGTTTAGGACAATATATATAATAATAACATAGATGAACTAAATGCGGAACACAGATAATATCAAATCTCATATATATATAACTGAAGTCAGTTACAATACCCGTGATACAATACATATGATAAGACTACAACTGTCGACACAGGATGTTACATATACAAGTACATTAATATAAGTAATATACATGAATACACATCATCCTATGCTGTGACAACAACTACTCCAAAAGATATAAAGAGACTTCATAGCTCAAGCAGCAACCTAATGCAAGATATCTACAACCTGTAATAACTCGGTCAGACCCGAGTATTAAATTCAAAAGAAAATAATACATGGGTCAGTCTAATTCGAACTCAGTTATTAATGCATGGAAGTTATAATAATTAAATAACAATTAGACGACAGTCACAAATAAATCCCGTCTATCCAATCCTTTAATAAGGAATCAGATAATGGTAAATATAACACGTAACAGTGTTAAACAACAAATCAGCAAATCCAAATTATCAACGAAGATAAATTAAAAAGATTATCAGTGAAGATAATTTAGAAAACAACAGAATTGCCTAAATGGCAATTAACAAAAAAGTCTAATTATTAAATAAATAATTAGAAACTTATAATCTAATTATCAATTAGATAATTAGACAACACCAAAATGATCGAATCAAATCAAATCAAATCAAAATACAATTTCAAAATATTGAATTGAATAAACAAAACAATTCAAACAATTGAAATATCACAAAAGTAAATACTATGTGGCTGCAGTACACGCACGCGTGCACTGCCTCGCCACTACAGCATATAAAGTCACCGCAACTCCAAATATTGACATCAAGTCGTAACTGCAAAGCCAAATCATTTACAAAAAGTAGAGATCAAGTCACTATTACCAGGACTCAACACAATTGCGAGGCCAAGAAAAGGTCTGGGCAACAATGAATGATCAAGTACACAAGGCAGTGGTACAAACATGATGACACAGCAAAATGGCTTATGCAACATGCAACAACAGAGCACGAAGGCTCGAAAGCCCAAACGCACATTGCAGTGGTACGAACATGATGACACAGCAAAATAGAGGCGAAAGCAAACAAAAATAAGGCAATGCAACATGACAAAACGCACAAAAGAATCGGTACACAACAGAGACAAAACTGCTACAAATACCAACTGAATCTGTAACGACCCAGAATTTTTATTTATTTAAATTTGAATATTTAATTAATTTTAAATATTAATAGGTGAATTTATAAGTCGAATAAATTTTTATTTTATTTATTGGATTTAATTGAATAATTTAAATCGATAATTTAATACGTTAAATTATGGAAATAATTAAAAATTTGGGTTAAATATGATTGAAAATGATTTGTAAAATTTTATTTTATCATATTGGAGTTAGAATGATATTTTAGAACTTTTAAAATTGAATTAAAAGTTAATTTGTGAAAATTGAATATTTTAATATTTAATTATCGACTGTAAAATAGTCAATTTTTGAACAGTCTCAGAATTGAACGAAACCGGTTCCATTGGATCCGTAATAGTTAGTTATTACCGGATTTCAAATTTCGTGTCAATCGGAGTTATCGTTTGATCGTGGCAGCTCAAAACGCATCGATTTATTTTTAATTTAAATTTGGCGAGCTAAAATAGCCATTTTTCAAAAAGTCTCGGATTTCGACGAAACCAGCTTCATCGGATCCGTAATGTGATATTATTGTAATGTTTCAAATTTCAAGTCAATTGGATTTACCGTTTGTCCGGTACGAATTAAAACGCCTAGAAATCGAGTTAAATCGGTTTAATTTAAATTGAGCGTTTACAGCCATAACTCGCACATACTTTCGAATTAGCTTCCGAAACCTGTTCCATTGTGTCCGGAATGCGGGATAAACCCTAGGTACGTCAGTTTCGGTGCCTAAATCGGAGTTCGGAATTTCCGGGATGAATAGTGTTTCGATTTTCTCTATAAATAGCACCACTCTCTTCATAATTTGATAAAAAAAATAAACAAAACCCTAAATTTTAACCCTAGCCGCCACTTATACAACCAAAGGCCAGAAATGATCTTCCTATCCCCCTCAATCTCTCTCAATCTACAAAGATTTAGCCAAGGTGTTCAACACGAAAGTCGTAGAGCTCGACGAGAGCTTCGATTCCATACGGTGATGATCGGAAACGGTGCAACGTGGAAGGAGAAAAGGGGGCCGACAGGGGGGGAGATGCGCACGCATTTCCAGGTGGAGGAGATGGCCGAGCTTGCTCTCCTTGGGGCCGAACTTAGAGCATGTGATGGCGTTCGCGATGGCGCATCTTGATCGAAGTGAAGATGGAAGGAGATGGCTCAAAGTTAAACCCTAGTTCAACATTATGGGTTTGTGCGTTCGGCCTTGGATCTGTAGGCGTGTGTGATGTAGAAGAAAGATGGGGACGGTCCAGATGTGGGGGTGCTGGATCTTGTGGCTAGGATTTGTTGTGGGTTTATAAAATTTTAAATTATGTTGTATTTGTGTATATAAATACGAGCAAACTTCAAAAATTCATATCTTTTTCATACGAGGTCGAAAAAATGCAAACTCAGTTGCGTTGGAATCATATGGACGAGCACTACGCGATGAAATTAGATTGGAGTCGTTTGGAGTTAGTGAGAATTTTGGGTAAAATTAAACGTCCGTTTAATTTTATTCAAAATAAATCGCTAAAACGGAAATAAAATCAAGGTGAGAACTTCTCACTCAATCGAATCAGTTTCGATTTTATTTTAAATAGTTAGATTTAAAATATTTGAATGCATGTTTGAATGATGATTGATATCTATTGATTGTTAAAATAGACATTATACGCCGTTAGTAAGCGGATGTTATTTAATAAAAACATATACCGCGAATATTTCATAAACAGTGAAATTGGTATTATAAATAATATCAATATATATATATATTGGCATATGTATATATTGGAGTTATTGATTTCCCGCATTTATTTGTTTAGCGGATGAGACCCTATTGCGCCGTCTATTAAGCGGATAATATTTAAATCCCATATACCGCGATAATTTCGTACTGGAGCGAAATTGGTATTGTGCTAATGTTTTTGGATGCAGGAAAACAGGTTGGAGGGATCCAACTGGATTCCTCAACAGTTTTTATTTGATTTCAGATATTTTGATATTTGATTGATTTTCATATTGATATATGATATCGTTGTAGTCGTGATTGACTATTTGGTGTGTAGCATCATTGGACCCAGATTTTGGGATTTTAAAATGATTTTAAAAGTGATTTTGAAAGTATACTATATTTTTGGAATTGATCCATTATAAATAAATAAACGTTATAATTTTTAAAGTTATAAAAATTATGATTTTGTGAAATATAGTTAAAAGTTGATTTTTGAGAAATATGGGATTTATGATTTTATAAAAATAGTTTAAATTGGATTTTTGAATCTATTATGAAAAGATTAAAAATAGGATTTATAAAATTTAATTATTTTATAAATCAATAGAATGGTGAAATTATAAAGGAATTTAAAGACGTTTTAAAAGAATAATATAAATTGATTTATATTAAGAGATTTATAAATGGATATTTATAAATTGAGATATAGACATTATAAAACGAGTTTTTATAAGTGTTTGAATGAAGTGAAAATGAATTTCATTAAAGAATGAAATTAATAGAATTATAAACGGTGAAGTTATAATGGAATTTTATAAACAGTAGGTTTATAAAATTTGTAAAGTTATTAAAAGAATAGACTTGGGTAAATAATTGAATCTCATAAGTTATAAGATTTATAATTATGAAATTCTAAGGAACGATTTTGTAAAATAATCGTTTTATAAGTATTTAACTTATAATATGAACGTTTAGTTTATAATTTAGTTATAAACTGGAATAGGTTAATAAAGAAATTTATAAAAAGGAAGTTTTTATAAAATAAATAGAAATGGAATTTATAAACGTTGTTTTATAAATTTCCAAACGACTTATTTTGATAAGTTAATTGTCATAACTTATTTAATGGAGTTATATTCACATTTTTGAATAGTGAATAATCCTTTGAATTGAAATGAATAAAAGGATGAAATTTGTTAACGAAGTTTATTCACGTTTTTGAATAGTGAATAACACGTTAAAGAAATTGTTTTAGATTTGGTGTTTTAAACAGAATTAAAACGATCTAACGATGTTTTAAAAGATGTTGAGATTCGAAACCATAGATTTCAACATTTATTGCTGAAATAGACGTTTCCGAGAAATAAAAGGAAATGATGGACTATAACACTGTTGTTATAGTAAATAATTTTCGAAAGGAAATGTTTTGAATAGTATTGGGATTTATATATCTATTTAATTTCGAATCCCTATACTAGTGATTTTGGGTTGTCGTAACGATGTTTTACGCAACATTCGTTTTGGCCCAAATAAATATGTTTAAGAGAATGGTTTCCTTAAAGAATGAAATATATACTTAATTCGATTTAAGTATATTAAATATTTTCCAAAGTTGAAAATAAAAAGATTTGTGAATTACTTGTGAATAAATAAGTATGGAAATGTTTTCCAATATGAAGTGAATAATTAAAATTTATCTTTTTGAAGATAAATTGAAATGAATAATTGAAATCGTATATGCATGAATATTTTGGAATATAAATTCATTATGGAATTTATATGTGAAAGTAGAATTTGTTTAAAAATAAATATTGATTTATTTTTGAAGTGTTGAAAATTATATATCTAGTGAAGATATTTTGGAAAATAAATAATATGGAAAATTATTTGGAAACTGGTGATGTGTGCATATCCAGTGATAGTTCAATAACCGACTATCAATATTTCCCTTTGAATGGGTATTTGATGTGATTTGTTTGAATGTGAATGCCACACTTATTTTTGAATAATCGCTCACTATTCGGGTTAACCGGGAAAGGACCATGGGGTCGTATAACCCATTCCGAATATGTGATACGTCGTTGTGAATTGCATTTGAAGATCGATGTAGAAGACCGGATATTTGCGAGAGCGATAGGATGACCTGTCGATTGACTCTGCACCGAGTAGCTACGGTATTGAGTTCTCCACATGTGATGGTGAATCCGATCAGGATTGTGAATATCCGGATTGCAAGGACTTCTTTGTAAGTGCCTTCGGTTTTGTTCGAGCCCGGAACAGACTTGTATGGATTGTGTGTCTGACATTACAAGTTGAGATATAAAGCCGATTTCATTCAAATATATTTCTGTTGGTGGCGGAGAATTTATTCTTTTAGCTTAACACCCTTCTCTGAGACGTACGAGCTCAGAGGTTATGTAGTTGAAGGTTATTAGCGATATATTCCCAATTTGGTAATGTGACATGCTGAGTGTTGCTGTGAAATGATCATTGTGTTGATTATTTGTGATAGGATCATTTATTTGATCGTCTATCCTTGTGATCATTGTGTTGATCATTTGTTGACCCAAAGCATGGCTTTTGTATAAAGTATGTTTTTGTGGACGTGACTTCGTCGAGCCTCACACCCCGTGAATGGTCAAAATAGGAAAGATGCGGCAAGGTTATGAGGGGTAGCGCCCTTTACGATGTGTCCATTTCCTTCTGGAAAAGGGTGGTATCATGGTATGGAGCCCAGATACTTACTCATGTTGAAAACACTTTGTTATGATTGTGTGAATTGATTACGAGCGCTCGGTTGATAAAGGTCCCAAAGGACCGGGGGATGGCATATTCGGTCAGTTGTTACTCAGTTAGGGGTAACCCGGCCTTGTGTTGGTAGAGATCCGGTTTGGTTCTCGGGGATGTCCATCCAGAGGCATTCTCATGTGGCAATGGGAAGTTCCTTGCCCTGATCATTCGTTGGAAATCCAATTCCCAATACGAAACTTGTACGGTATTAGTTGTAGAACCTGCCATTCACTTATGGTGGTCACCACTGTTTGGATGGTAGCTATAGTAGGCATAGTTCGAAATGTCTATGCTGGCTAAGATTTATATTCTACTTTCGAAATAAATTTTTCCCCTACACTATGCACTAGTAATAATATCAAATGTTATTTTAAATGCGTATCAAGCATCTTTGACTATCATAAGGAGAAATCTCCTCCGATTCTGCGTTTGCATTGTGTGTGTGTGCGGGAGGCCTTATGGTAGTCTCATTTTTAAAAGCATTGCGAATTGACTTTAAAATATTCCTCTATTTTGATTTCTAAAGTAAATAAACTGTTTTGAGTTCTCATACCAGTCTCATGACTGACTCGGAGTTTATTGTTTTCCTTCCTAAACTCTGGGTGCCCACCAATTTCCACACGGGCAGTCAAGAGTTAGGTTTATCAAGATATTCTGGATATTCTGGAGTTGCTGGAAGCAAGCTGGATGGCATGACGTATTACAAGTTATATAGTATTTCTTTTTCCGCTGCACTGTTTTTTGTTGTTGTACACTCTGATGATATGATGTAATGAAATGTAATGTATAAAATGTAATAACTGATATAGTTCTTTGTTTAAAGATTATTCATTTATTATTATATGTTGTTCCGCTGCGAATTGTGAGATTCTGTTGTTGTTCTGTTGTTCTCTATTCTCTTTTTCTTCTATTTTAAAATTTTCTATTTCCTATCTGTTTTCTTTTCTCTCTATTTTCTACCTTCTTATCTCTTCTTCTTTCTTTTCCTTTTCTTTTCTTAAATTCTTTTTAAAAACCCATAACTATTCGGTTTTTCGGCAACGAAAATCCGCGTACGTTACAGAGTCGATGTGAATATATGGCCAAACTGTGCACCAGATATACTACTGAACAACAAGTGGCCAGAGGAGCAAATGAAATTCACGAGTATATCCAGGCAGCAAGCTTAAACAACAATAAAGTATGTATGCCATGACTGGTCAGTGCAATAAGCAATCAAAGTCAAGTGCTTTCAAAGGAACTCGACCAAATCGCTTCAAGTAAAACAAAGTACAACTGGTATCAAGATAGTTCACCAGCATGAAGTTCAACAAGCAGCCTCAACATCAAAGACCAGACCCCAAGTGCATAAAACAGTAGTGAAACCTGAGATCAGGTTTAATGCATAGCAAAAACTCGAGCGCTAGAAGAAAAATGGCACTCCAGAGCAACATAAATGACTATGTACACTAGTGACGTAGCAACAATAAAAACAAAGAACAAAGCATGAAGATTCTTCTAAAATCAAGACATGATCGCAAAAGCATATCAAAACCGTGATGGTCACGAGGTACGATAGTGCCCTGATGACTAGAAAACAACAAGTGAACATCAAGCACATGAATGCACAAACATGATGACACAACAAAATGGCTTATGCAACCTGCAACAACAGAGCATGAAGGCTCGAATGCCCAAGCGCACATGGCAATGGTACAAACATGATGACACAGCAAAATGGAGGCAAAAGCAAACAAAAATAAGGCCACGCAGCATGAAAAAACGCACAAAAGAATCGGTACACAACAGAGACAAAACTGCTACAAATACCAACTGCCTCGATGTGAATATATGGCCAAACTATGCACCAGATATACCACTGAACAACAAATGGCCAGAGGAGCAAAAGAAATTCACGGGTATATCCAGGAAGCAAGCTTAAACAACAATAAAGTATGTATGCCACGACTTGTCAGTGCAATTAGCAATCAAAGTCAAGTGCTTTCAAAGGAATTCGACCAAATCGCTTAAAGTAAAACAAAGTACACCTGGTATCAAGACAGTTCACCGGCATGAAGTTCAACAAGCAGCCTCAACATCAAAGACCAGACCCCAAGTGCATAAAACAGTAGTGAAACCAGAGATCAGGTTTAATGCATAGCAAAAACTCGAGCGCTAGAAGAAAAATGGCACTCCAGAGCAACATAAATGACTCTGTACACAAGTGACGCAGCAACAATAAAAACAAAGAACAAAGCATGAAGATTCTTCTAAAATCAAGACATGATCGCAAAAGCATATCAAAACTGTGATGGTCACGAGGTACGACAGTACCGAGATGACCAGAAAACAATAAGTGAACATCAAGCACATGAATGCACAAGATTTGTGACAAGCTTAACACATAATTACTTATATACAGTTGTTATAAAACTAATGCAACGAATTAGAATGTCGACAGAAGGTGCCAAGTGATAAAAGTCACATATTTGAAGTAACCAAAGTCACAAAAGAAATCACAGTAGCAAGTTCAACCTTGAATGTAACGATCCTGAATTTTTGAACAATTTAAATTGAGAATATTTAATTAATTTTAAATATTGGAATGATGATCTAAAATAAATTCCCAATATAACAATGAATTTGGCGATTAAATTTTAAAATTTACTCTATAAAAAATTGAATAAAAATTTAAATTTGACTTTGGAGTTGAAATTGAATATTGAATTTGTATTTTTAATTCAAACTAATGACTTAGGAAAATAATTTGGATACAAGTATTATTTATGTAAATTTATAAATGGATGGTTAGTTTTAAATAAAAAATTTCTTTTCTTTAAAATAGAAAGGAATAAATTTCTAATCAAAACAAGATAAATAAATACACATAGTTAAAGTTCAAACAACATATTTATAAAACTTTGTAGAATAGAATGTAACTACATTGGAGAAATTTTAACAACATAATTTAAACAAAAACATGACAAAGCAAAGTAATAATAAAACCCATTGAAATTCAAAATAAAAATATAAGAGGAAAATTTGTTGATTGTTGTTTGGGCTTTGAAAATTTTGGTCGGCCCATATTTGACATTGGTGCCATGATTAAGTATACCCGGTTCCTCCATTATCCATTTTCACAAACCCTAAACAAAATCACGAAAGAAGAAAAAAAAATGGCGGCCTCGTCCTTTCGTCCCTCTACATCAAATTAGGGATTTCATTCGTCTTCCTTCAACAAATTAGGGCTTCGGCTTCTAATTTGCTCGACACCTCCTTCGCCTCGTCGCGGCTGCTCCAATTCGCTTCGACAAAGGTGAGTTTTCTCACGATTAATCGTTATTCAAGTTTTTAAATTTGTTTGAATTGGGTGCTTGGTTGCATGCTATGATTTGGGGTGTTATTTGTTATCATTTGCTCGGTTAATTTAATTTAAACTGATAAGACCAGATAAGTCTCTGCATGTATGTTTGTTGGGTGTAATTTGCTATCATTTGCTCGATTGCTTGAATTTGAACTGATAAGAACAAAAGCTATTTAAAATTTGTTTTTAAACTGATGAGAACAGATGCTGTCATAAAAAAAAACTGATAAGAACAGATGCTATCAAACTTTGTTTTTAAACTGATGAGGACAGATGCTATCAAAAACTTTGCTTGTTTTGTTTTTTTTGCTGCATGTGTTGAATCTTTGAATCTGGTTAAGGAAAATGTAGTAAGGAAAATGAATACTTGTGAGCAAACTTGAAAATTTTCCCTTTGAATATGATATCTATAAATCTGTGAATTTGCCTTGTTGTGCTTGCTTGTTGATATGGATAAATGCTTGCATGTCTCAGTGATCTCTGACTGTATGGATATTAGTTTAAATCTGGGTTAAAGTAAGCTGAACTTTAGGTTTTGAAATAATTTAAATCTTTGAAAATTTAACTTTGTTTTAACACCTTTAAGTATTTAAAGTGTATTTAGCTTGGAATTAAAACTTAAAGGTTTGAACTGTAAACTAAAGGTTTAAACAAGTTTAAATATAAGTTTTAAAAATTGCCACTGTTCTAATCACAAACTCAAGAAGTTAAGAAAAAATTTATGTGAATGATAAAATGTGTGAATGTTTAAACTTTTGATTTAATTTACTTACTTGATCTTAAAATAAAATAAAAAAAGGGGCCAGTTTTTTTTATTTTCAGAAAAGAGAACTATCTCTGCTAAATTTTTTTTTTACAGGTGAGCAAACTTCACCTTCTTTAGTTGAGATGCCTGTGAGTAAACTGTTTTTTTTTATGCTTAAAACCTGTTTGAAACTGATGCTTGTGGGTAATCTCTTACTTGAAACTTTGTCCATACTTTGCATGTGTGCTCGTATGTCCTTGTACATTTGCCTGCGCACTTGTGCATTTTTTGTTTGAAACAATATATTTCATTTGACGTAAATTGAACTGGTTGCCTTAGTTGTTCTTGTGATATACTTGAGTTTACTTGAATGTGTTCACTGACCTGTCCATGGTCATCCCTGACCCTGTTCATGTATGTCCCTGACCCAGTATGCACCCCTTCTAATCAATCTAGATGTGAAATTATGTGAGTAACTTATTTTCTAAAATAAATAAATAAAAAGTATAAATTTGTTGTTATTTATATATCTGTGAATAGGTTATATAAATATATATGGATCCTCTGAATATTGAAACTGGAAGTGTTTTATTCAGTCTATTGTTGGCTCATGACCTCTGTTTTGAGTTTCTCAATCCAATGTTTGTTTTAAAAATCATTCTCTCTTGATATATTTATTGTTTGAGCTTGTCTCTGTTGTCACCCTGATCTGGTGTCTGTAGTGTTGTTGCCATTTCCTTGAGTTCGAATTGTACTTCATGCTAGCATTTTTTTTCCCTGCATGTACTCAGTTTGGGACTGACTTCGTGTCTGTCTTAATGCTATGGTCTTTGATTTGTGAAATGTTTTGAGCCTGTTTGCACTGCCTTGTTGCCTTGAGAATTTATCATGCACCGGTGCCTTGACTTGTTTCATATTTTCCCCCTATTGTTCATCTTTGCTCGTATGCTTTCAGAACACGTCCCTCATTTTACCTGATGCCTAACTTTGTAAATCTTTTATTTATGCCAAGCCTTGAAATTGGACACACATCCTATATCTTATTGCTTTGACTTGTACATCCTTTGTATTTTTATGCCTTGAAAGTCGTTCTTGCATCTTTGCTTATGTTTTGTTTTAATACGTCCCTGAAGCTTTGATTTGTGGCCGCTCTCAATAGTGTGCTGTGTTTGCAAGGACTAAGAAAATAAATGTAAAGTGTACTGTGTTCAAAGAACTAAGAAAGTAAATGTAAACCATGCGACAGAGAGAATTAATGTAGTGTATATACTGCTTGTTTATGTAAGACTGAGTGAATAAGTTGTATGCATTTCTTTGTAGGAGGAGATTGAACAAGTTTTTTTTGATAAAAGTAATAACCAAGTTTTTTAGGGCAAGACAAATTCTAAAATAAGTTGTCAGGAAACATTTTCAAATAAAGTATTGGTCAAGCTTATAAATTCCTAGATGTTTCCAAATATTTCAGGTAAGTGCTTAAAATTTATGTATTAAACTTAACTAACCAAAGAGGGACCCAAGTGACTTCGTATAAATTGTGTTCATATACACTGCTGCATATCACTGTTCATGTTGTTGCTTCTTTTTGCTTATTTTAGTTTGCTTGGTGGCATTTTGTGGTCTGCACTGAGCACTTGAACTCGTATTTGGTTTCCATTGTCTAGTTGAGTTGTCTGCACCTTGTATGTTTTTGCATTGGTGCATTGGGTTTGTCTCAGCCTTGAACCTTTGTAGTTATTCCAGTCTTCATGTTCACATATGCCTTCCAATTCACTGTTGCCTGGTCTAGTCTTGAATGCATTCTGTAGCCCCATCTTGACTTGGGCTTGTGGTTTAATGTCTTACTGTTACCATATTTGAGTGTTTCCTCTGACCAGATGGCTTGGTTTCCATTGTCCACACCTGTTCATGCTTTACTACTGTTTCCATTTTATTTCAATTCATTGCAAATTTATTTACTTGAATAAAGATTAATCCTGACTCGAGTGTTTTTTTGTGTTTTGCATAAAACGCTCGGGTCAAACCGAGTATTTTTACAGCTTGGAGATTTTCTCGCAGCGAAGTTAGAGAGAGAGGGGAAAGCACTTCACTAAAGCTTTTCAGAAAATTTTTCTTGTACTTTAAAAAGGTATATGTTTGTTCCGCTGTATAAAATGTAATTCATTGTATAACTCTGATATTTGTATATAAAAGAAAAGTTCATTTATAAAATATATCATTGTTTCTGTGATTCTGTGACTGATTCTGTTTAAATGTTATAAACTAAATAACAATCCGTCATTTTGAACGTTTCTAGTTGGTTTAAGTACCGACTAGAGGCGGTCAGAGCGGCGGGTCGTTACAAAAGTGGTATCAGAGCTTTGGTTTACACAAAGCTTAGTTTATGGCGTTTAATATGAATAGTTACTAGAATCACTTTAAAGAAAGCGTTTTTCAAATTTAAAGAAGTATAAAATTATTTTCTTTAAAATAAAAAGTATTTTGAAAATTAGAATTATTTTTGAAAATTCCCCTCTCTAAATTTAGGTTTGCGATAGTTTCTATTCGGTGAGGTCTCCTTAGATTTGAGTTTCGATCGTTTGGAAACTCATTATCGAATTTTTGAGAGTTATGGAAAAATAAAATTTGAGTTAAGTGAATTGATAAATTGGTTTAAATCGAATATTTTGAATATCTCCGAAGTAATTGGGAAATAAAATGACATGTCAATTTAGTTATAGCCAAGGGGATCATTGACCTATAACTTGGGAATTTGATTCTGAATTCTTTTGAAGATTGATTTCAAATGTTCCGAAGAATGATTTAGTAAATAAATGGGTTATAAGTACTTAACTTATGAATGGACTTTTGGTATGTAACTGAGTTATATAGATTGAATCAAATTAATGAAGGAGATTATAATCGAAGTTTTATGAATAGAAGTGGAATTTGTAAAGATTGTTTATAAATTTGAAACCAATTGAATTTGATAAATGAAACATAAAAGTTGTTAAAGGAGATATATTCGTAATTTTGGACAGCGAATTATCCTTTAAGTTAAATATTGTGATAATAAAAGTTGGTTGGGAATTTTATTCACAATTTTGGACAGTGAATATATTATTAAATAAATCGGTTATGTCTTGGGAAAATGATTGAATGATCCGACCTTTGCTAATGAGGATTGCAAAGTTTGATAGGAAATTTAATTGTCGACTTAACTGTATGAATAAAACAAGTTTGATGTAAAGCTTATATTTCAAGTTTAGACTAATGTCTAAAATAGTTAATATGGAGATATAAATCTAATGAAACCAAGTCGATGAGTGGTTTACTAAAGAATTAGTTGATTATTTTTGGAAATAGAAAGCAAATGCAAAGTTCAAATGAGATTTAGATTTCAAATTAAAATTTGTCAACATGAAAATCCATAATAGATATAATACATTCAGTGATGAAATTGAATTTGAATGTGCAGAAAGTGAAGTTAATCCATTTCAAGTTGTTTTAAAATGTGTTAAGAATCGAAATCGTAGATTTCAACATTTATTGTTCAAATAGACGTTTTCGAGAGAAAGAAAGGAAATGGTGGACTATAACACTGTTGTTATAATAAATGGTTTCCGAAAGGAAATGTTTTTTATATAGTATTGGGATTTATATATCTATCTTAAATTCAAATCCCTATATTAGTGATTTTGGGTCGTCGTAACGATGTTTTACGCAACATTCGTTTTGACTCAAGTTAATGTGTTTAAAGAATGATTTCCTTTAAGAATGAAATATATACTTGATTATGATTTAAGTATGTTTAATATTTTCAAAGTGTTGAAAATAAATGGATTTGTGAATTTCTTATTATTAAATAAGTATGGGATAATTTTCCAATATGAAATGAAAGGTTTGAAATTTTATCTTTTAAAGATAAAGTGAAAAGTGAATGTTTTGAGATTTTATCTTTTAAAGATAAATTGAAAATGAATATTTGAAATCGATTTGAAAATCGCATATTCATAGATATTTTGGAAATGTGAATTCATTATGGAATTTATAAAAGAAAGGGAAATTTGTTAAAAATAAATATTGATTTATTTTTGAAATATGGAAATAAATTTACGGATTTGGAACATAAGTTTAAAATAAATCGGTAAGCATTTATTTGATTGATTTAAATGAGCCATTTTAAGTTAAAATGGATAAATATTTGGAAGTGTTTCCGTTTAAGGAAATTGCTTTGAAATTTGTTTTCAAAGATTGAAGGGTGAAAAAAAATGATTTGAAATTTGTTTTCAAATGGTTAAGTGTGGAAAAAAATTATATATATCTTGTGTAGATATTTTTGGGGAATTAGAACAATTAGTTCAACTTGAAATTGGATGGTTGATTTGGATTGTATGTCTAACATTGTGAATTGACGACATAGCAGTTGATCTCTATTAAATATATATCTGTTGGTGGCGGAGAATTTATTCTCTTAGCTTAACACTCTTCTCTGAGACGTACGAGCTCAGAGGTTATATATCGATAGACATCAATTATGTGTTGAGAATTGACGATGTAACATGAAACCCAAATCGAGTGTGAAGTCGATAATAAATTGGATTATGAATGTGAATTAGGTTTGAGATAACCTTAAATTTCCAAATCGACTTAGAGGAAAAAAAATTAAATGGATAATGAAATGGAAAATTTATGAATCCTCTATTTGTTATGGGTATGAGATTTTGAGGTTTTCAGAACGTATATATGAGAATACGATAAATTCGAAAACCATTAGTTTGGAAAGTAATTGTTATGGAAAACTTATGTAAGTACATGAGTATGATATGTACGAATTGTGAAATGAAATATTATATATGTATGTATGATATTATGTTTTCCAAATTGAGGATATGCAAAAGTACCTTCCATTTAAAATTTGTGAAGGTTGTTGGAACTCGAGATGAGTGTCCATTTGAAAATCGTAGCTACGTAGAATTCCATTAGTTGGATTGACCATTTGAATTCCATTAGTTGGATTGGCCATTTGATTTCCATTAGTTGGATTGGCCATTTGTTTTCCATTAGTTGGATTGGCCATTTGTTTTCCATTAGTTGGAGTGACTAGCATAATTTGAGGGGCGTGATGCCTACAATTACAAGCGATTCCACTGGGATAGTGGCGCAACCGCCGAGTAAACTGCAATCTAGATGCCAAAGCGAAATTCGAGGGGCGAGATGCCTACGATCACAAGCGATTCTACTGGGATAGTAGCGTAACCGCCGTGTGGACCGCGATCTTTGGCAACAACCATGGAGAAATTCAAGAGATGAGAAATCTACAGTTACAAGCGATTCTACTGGGATAGTAGCGTAACCGCCGGGTAACTGTGATCCATGGGGGAATGTGCGTTCCATATCCATTTTTAAAAGATTTTTAAGTATTTTCACTGGGAATTAAAGCAAGTATATTTAGTACTTGGAGATTTTTAGACTTGCGCCTGGCCAGCGTATGCCTAATGTCTTTAAGAACGACAATAGACTTGTTAAATTTCGAGTTAGCAAGTATTTTCAAACTTTAAATAGAAAATCAATTATCTGAAATTAAAATTACATAATTCCAACCTAATAAACTAAGGAAGAGGATTTTTGAAATGTTTTGAAAGTCCAAAGCTTTGGAAAGGTTATACTATGTAAATTTCTTAAATGAAGAATTTCAAATTTAACATTTGGGTTTTGTAAGTTGAAAACCTTAGTAAAAGACTTTTGCGTCTTGATTGTAGAAAATGATGAACAAATGAGTTAGTTAACAAAGTTAGTGAGATAAAACAAATAGAATGAATTCTATACTCATTTATTTTTAAAAAAAGTTTTGAGCTTGGTAAAATTGTGTAAAATATAAATATCGGTGAAATTTTAACAATCATTTTTCCTTATTTGTAATTTCGGGACGAAATTCTTTTATGGAGGGGAGATTGTAACGATCCTGAATTTTTGAACAATTTAAATTGAGAATATTTAATTAATTTTAAATATTTGAAAGATGATTTAAAATAAATTCCCAATATAACAATGAATTTGGCGATTAAATTTTAAAATTTAATCTATAAAAAGTCGAATAAAAATTTAAATTTGACTTTGGAGTTGAAATTGAATATTGAATTTGTATTTTTAATTCAAACTGATGACTTAGGAAAATAATTTGGATACAAGTATTATTTATGTAAATTTATAAATGGATGGTTAGTTTTAAATAACATTTTTCTTTTCTTTAAAATAGAAAGGAATAAAATTTTAATCAATACAAGATAAATAAATACACATAGTTAAAGTTCGAACAACATATTTATAAAACTTTGTAGAATAGAATGTAACTACATTGGAGAAATTTTAACAACATAATTTAAACAAAAACATAACAAAGCCAAGTAATAATAAAACCCATTGAAATTCAAAATAAAAATATAAGAGGAAAATTTGTTGATTGTTGTTTAGGCTTTGAAAATTTTGGTCGGCCAATATTTGATATTGGTGCCATGATTAAGTATACCCGGTTCCTCCATTATCCATTTTCACAAACCCTAAACAAAATCACGAAAGAAGAAAAAAAAATGGCGGCCTCATCCTTTCGTCCCTCTACATCAAATTAGGGATTTCGTTCGTCTTCCTTCAACAAATTAGGGCTTCGGCTTCAATTTTGCTCGACACCTCCTTCGCCTCGTCGCGGCTGCTCCAATTCGCTTCGACAAAGGTGAGTTTTCTCACGATTAATCGTTATTCAAGTTTTTAAATTTGTTTGAATTGGATGCTTGGTTTCATGCTATGATTTGGGGTGTTATTTGTTATCATTTGCTCGATTAATTTAATTTAAACTGATAAGACCAGATATGTCTCTGCATGTATGTTTGTTGGGTGTTATTTGCTATCATTTGCTCGATTGCTTGAATTTGAACTGATAAGAACAAATGCTATTTAAAATTTATTTTTAAACTGATGAGAACAGATGCTGTCATAAAAAAAACTGATAAGAACAGATGCTATCAAACTTTGTTTTTAAACTGATGAGGACAGATGCTATCAAAAACTTTGCTTGTTTTGTTTTTTTTTGCTGCATATGTTGAATCTTTGAATCTGGTTAAGGAAAATGTAGTAAGGAAAAAGAATACTTGTGAGCAAACTTGAAAATTTTCCCTTTGAATATGATATCTATAAATCTATGAATTTGCCTTGTTGTGCTTGCTTGTTGATATGGGTAAATGCTTGCATGTCTCAGTGATCTCTGACTGTATGGATATTAGTTTAAATCTGGGTTAAAGTAAGCTGAACTTTAGGTTTTGAAATAATTTAAATCTTTGAAAATTTAACTTTGTTTTAACACCTTTAAGTATTTAAAGTGTATTTAGCTTGGAATTAAAACTTAAAGGTTTGTACTGTAAACAAAAGGTTTAAACAAGTTTAAATATAAGTTTTAAAAATTGCCACTGTTCTAATCACAAACTCAAGAAGTTAAGAAAAAATTTATGTGAATGATAAAATGTGTGAATGTTTAAACTTTTGATTTAATTTACTTACTTGATCTTAAAATAAAATAAAATAAAAGGGCCAGTGTTTTTTTATTTTCAGAAAAGAGAACTGTCTCTGCTAAAAAAAATTTTTTACAGGTGAGCAAACTTCACCTTCTTTAGTTGAGATGCCTGTGAGTAAACTGTTTTTTTTTTATGCTTAAAGCCTGTTTGAAACTGATGCTTGTGGGTAATTTCTTACTTGAAACTTTGTTCATACTTTGCATGTGTGCTCGTATGTCCTTGTACATTTGCCTACGCACTTGTGCATTTTTTGTTTGAAACAATATATTTCATTTGACGTAAATTAAACTGGTTGCCTTAGTTGTTCTTGTGATATACTTGAGTTTACTTGAATGTGTTCACTGACCTGTCCATGGTCATCCCTGACCCTGTTCATGTATGTCCCTGACCCAGTATGCGCCCCTTCTAATCAATCTAGATGTGAAATTATGTGAGTAACTTATTTTCTAAAATAAATAAATAAAAAGTATAAATTTGTTGTTATTTATATATCTGTGAATAGGTTATATAAATATATATGGATCCTCTGAATATTGAAACTGGAAGTGTTTTATTCAGTCTATTGTTGGCTCATGACCTCTGTTTTGAGTTTCTCAATCCAATGTTTGTTTTAACAATCATTCTCTCTTGATATATTTATTGTTTGAGCTTGTCTCTGTTGTCACCCTGATCTGGTGCCTGTAGTGTTGTTGCCATTTACTTGAGTTCGAATTGCACTTCATGCTAGCATTTTTTTTCCCTGCATGTACTCAGTTTGGGACTGACTTCGTCTCTGTCTTAATGCTATGGTCTTTGATTTGTGAAATGTTTTGAGCCTGTTTGCACTGCCTTGTTGCCTTGAGAATTTTATCATGCACCGGTGCCTTGACTTGTTTCATATTTTCCCCCTATTGTTCATCTTTGCTCGCATGCTTTCAGAACACGTCCCTCATTTTACCTGATGCCTAACTTTGTAAATCTTTTATTTATGCCGAGCCTTGAAATTGGACACACATCCTATATCTTATTGCTTTGACTTGTACATCCTTTGTATTTTTATGCCTTGAAAGTCGTTCTTGCATCTTTGCTTATGTTTTGTTTTCATACGTCCCTGAAGCTTTGATTTGTGGCCGCTCTCAATAGTGTGCTGTGTTTGCAAGGACTAAGAAAATAAATGTAAAGTGTATTGTGTTCAAAGAACTAAGAAAGTAAATGTAAACCATGCGTCAGAGAGAATTAATGTAGTGTATATACTGCTTGTTTATGTAAGACTGAGTGAATAAGTTGTATGCATTTCTTTGTAGGAGGAGATTGAACAAGTTTTTTTTGATAAAAGTAATAACCAAGTTTTTTAGGGCAAGACAAATTCTAAAATAAGTTGTCAGGAAACATTTTCAAATAAAGTATTGGTCAAGCTTATAAATTCCTAGATGTTTCCAAATATTTCAGGTAAGTGCTTAAAATTTATGTATTAAACTTAACTAACCAAAGAGGGACCCAAGTGACTTCGTATAAATTGTGTTCATATACACTGCTGCATATCACTGTTCATATTGTTGCTTCTTTTTGCTTATTTTAGTTTGCTTGGTGGCATTTTGTGGTCTGCACTGAGCACTTGAACTTGTATTTGGTTTCCATTATCTAGTTGAGTTGTCTGCACCTTGTATGTTGTTGCATTGGTGCATTGGGTTTGTCTCAGCCTTGAACCTTTGTAGTTGTTCCAGTCTTCATGTTCACATATGCCTTCCTATTCACTGTTGCCTGGTCTAGTCTTGAATGCATTCTGTAGCCCCATCTTGACTTGGGCTTGTGGTTTAATGTCTTACTGTTACCATATTTGAGTGTTGCCTCTGACCAGATGGCTTGGTTTCCATTGTCCACACATGTTCATGCTTTACTACTGTTTCCATTTTATTTCAATTCATTGCAAATTTATTTACTTGAATAAAGATTAATCCTGACTCGAGTGTTTTTTTGTGTTTTGCATAAAACGCTCGGGTCAAACCGAGTATTTTTACAGCTTGGAGATTTTCTCGCATCGAAGTTAGAGAGAGAGGGGAAAGCACTTCACTAAAGCTTTTCAGAAAATTTTTCTTGTACTTTAAAAAGATATATGTTTGTTCCGCTGTATAAAATGTAATTCATTGTATAACTCTGATATTTGTATATAAAAGAAAAGTTCATTTATAAAATATATTATTGTTTCTGTGATTCTGTGACTGATTCTGTTTAAATGTTATAAACTAAATAACAATCCGTCATTTTGAACGTTTCTAGTTGGTTTAATTACCGACTAGAGGCGGTCAGAGCGGCGGGTCGTTACAAAAGTGGTATCAGAGCTTTGGTTTACACAAAGCTTAGTTTATGGCGTTTAATATGAATAGTTACTAGAATCACTTTAAAGAAAGCGTTTTTCAAATTTAAAGAAGGATAAAATTGTTTTCTTTAAAATAAAAAGTATTTTGAAAATTAGAATTATTTTTGAAAATTCCCCTCTCTAAATTTAGGTTTGCGATAGTTTCTATTCGGTGAGGTCTCCTTAGATTTGAGTTTCGATCGTTCGGAAACTCATTATCGAATTTTTGAGAGTTATGGAAAAATAAAATTTGAGTCAAGTGAATTGATAAATTGGTTTAAATCGAATACTTTGAATATCTCCGATGTAATTGGGAAATAAAATGACATGTCAATTTAGTTATAGCCAAGGGGATCATTGAATTTTTCCGTCGATCTGACCGTTGATTCGCCAAATAAACAGCATGGATGATGTCCCCTCGGCCCTCTCTTTAAAACCCAGAAATGGTTCGTCGATCCGACAACGTTCATCGACGCGCGATGAACGGCCGAGAATTGATTCAGAAATTCTGGACAAAAGATGCATCTAATCGGAAAATGAATTTCAGTTTTGAGATGCGTACATCGAAAGCTTAGATATATAATTTTTCATAATTTTTTTGAGGAGTTTGAAATTTGACTTTGATTTTGAATTGCAGTTGGAATTAGGTGTTTGTCTACCATTGAACTGAGGAGGTGAAACAAATTGTACGCAAAGACAAATGAGAATGATGGAACAAATAGGGTTTATAACAGAGTACATACAGACAAGGTTGAAAAAGAATAGAAAGATCAGATTGGTAAACGCGCTGAATGACGAATGGCCCAAAAAGCCCGTTCTAACTTCGGAACGAAATTGGGTCACTCCATATATCAAAATAGATGTTTTAAAATATTTTAAATGCAATGGAAAAGGTTTAAGTTTCAAATTGCATCATATGAAGAAATTATGCTAAAATCAATATTTTTCAAATTGATTTCAATTTCATTGATTTCAAGGCGTTTCGAGTCCGTATGATCAAAGGACAAGTTCGATCGCTACGAAACTTGAAATCATACAATAATTCACCGTTACGGATCCGATGAAATTGGTTTCTTCGAAATCCGAGTCAGTGGCCAAAATGGCTATTTTTACATTAATTAAATAATTTAACAATTAATTAAATAAAATCCAAATTTTTATTTCAATTCTATAATTGACAATTTCATCACTTTTATATTTCTTAATTATCTACAAAAAATTTAAACAAGTTTAGATGTCAATTTAAAGTTGATAAATCTATCAATTGCAGTGTCAAATTTTCAATTTCATTATATTCAAAATTATAAATTAAATTTCCAATAATTCTATTAAATTATTTTTCATTCTACTATTCATTTCATTGTTATTGAACGGATAAAATTAACACTGGTTCATGGCTTATTACATTATTATTCTCAAATTTCATCTTATTCTCAACTAACGCAAAATTAAATATTAAATTTCATTTAAATTGCAATTAATCCAATTATTGAATTTTACACTTCAATTAAATTAATAAATCTTGCTTTCTATTCTTTAAATCAACCAATTGTCATATTATAAATAGAGTTAACATTAATTTCAATTAATTCCTTAATTTACACAAATATAACCTTAAATTGAGATTCATTGTAATTTATTACAAACTTGATTTAATGGAATACATAAAATGATTACTTTAAAATAATCGTTGCCACTAACCCTTAATCATATTTGTATAAGTTATCATTTCCAACAATTACATACAAAACATTGATTTTTATCCAATCACTATTTATTCATTGTTAATTCATTGATTAATCCAATATTTACAATTAATTTTCTAATATTAACTTATTACCAAATATTCCTATTTACCATCAATTATAACCCAAATAGTTGTTTCAATCAATTGGGATTGCACTGAATTAATTATTTATTAGTTTACATTTTATTCCCGTTATAAATTCATTAACAAATTACAATTTCCTTTATTGATACATCACTTACATTCATACCTAATTACATTAGTTTTATCCCATTACACTAATATATGCATACTTACCTCTTAATTTGAATAAATATTCCATTTCTAAATTTGTAATTCTAGCAATTGTACACATTAATTTAGGTTTAAATCCAGTAAATGAATTTACCTTAATTCCATTCTTTTTACCAATTTATTACCTTATCAATAAATTTATGATTCTATTTAATTTACATTCACACTTCCATTATTTTATTAATTACCATTAAAGTAACGTTTATTTTAAATTGGTAAACCACTGGTAACGACCAACATTTGTCACCATTTCCCTTTATAATACATGTATGTTTATTCTTCACAAATGATTTCCATCTATTACACTATTTCATACATTAATCCAATAATTTCATTTGTTTTCTCATATTCCATTTATAACCAAGTCATAACATTTAAATTATTTTATTTAATTTGAATTTCATTCAAATCATTAATTATTAACATTAATTAACCTTGTTACGTTTCCTCTAAGTTAATTTTCATTACATTATCACAGATTTTATTAATAATTCATCAATTTTTATTTTCTTCAATATTAAATTTCAATAATCTTAATAAATTAACCATTTTAATTATTGAGAATTTACGGGACATTACACTCTCCCCCACTCAAAACTTTTCGTCCCCGAAAAGGAAATAGAAGGGAGAAGGAGAATTAAGAGATCAATATATCTTACTTAAAATATTAACTTTATAAACAATTAAATTTACAAAATTAATTACCTTTAAATAAAATATACAAATTTATAACCATTAGATCTTTTTATATTTAAATTCATAAAGTTTGGAAAACATTTCAAAATATTTTCTAAGTCCAAAATTTACGGAAAAATTTGGCAGAGTCTCCTTTGTACGGAGAGGCTCGGGAGAAATATAATATCAAATAAAATAATATACAACATATATTTTTCAAATAATATATATCCCAACCCAGGAAAAACAATATAATAACGCTATAAACCATAATCCAAAAAACGTACCTATTTGTCGGGCAATTTACGCTTATTTTATGAAACCAAAAGCAGTAGCAATTGCTTCCATAACCTGTATTTTATTTATATAATCCAGAAGAATTAATAATTATATAAATTGAAATATGTAAAGTTGTTTCAACCATAAACAACAAATCAATACAAACAACAATCCCTTGCAACAGGGCATACAACCATCACATAGAATCAATACAAATCAATTATTCATTCATATCAAACAAAACAAATAGTTGTTCGGGTTCAAAACTTCAAATTGTACAGAATGAAAAATAAACTACTGAGCGCACCCTTTTACTCAACAGTCTCTGATGAAACTAAATAGATTATTTATTCATCCAAACAAATTTAAAGTGTCCTTGCCCAAACAACCATAATCCAAACAAACAACTATTTCAACAATAGATCAAGTTTATTAATTTCATTGATATAATAATTTATCTATTTTAATTTGCCTTTTATTTCTTACAGTTTCATTTACTTTTTTTTTTCATTTCTAATAAAGTCTCATTTTCACTTATACATATCATGAAATTTCCCTTTTTATTATATTACATTCATTTATTCACTGCTTAATTTCATTTATTACTATATTCATCTTTCTGCTTATTTCCAAATAAATAACTTCAATCATTTACTTAAGTCTATAATTACTTGCTTAAGGATATAACAATTATAACCTCAATTCTTATTAATAAAAGCAATTTATTGAACAGTTCATTACATACTTTTATTTGTACGATTTCCATTACATTTTCATACAAAACATTTCAACTTTTAATATTTGGTAAGTTATATATATGCTTTTTAAGAATGTAATTGAAAGTTATACAAGTTTTCTCATTTTCTTTAATAAATTTACTGTTCAATAATCATATCATTTGTAATATAGATTATAATTTCTAACTTTCTTATAGTCTTATTTATACTTAGCATTTAGTCTCTTATTTCATTTAGAGGTTCCGATTATTAGTTAAATTCCATTTCACTAAAGTAATTGAAACCATTAATTGATGGAAAATTAAGAATTTAAATACCGGGTAAATTTTTTAAATCATTTTAAAATAATAGATAGATGTATACACTTAAAATTCATATATCCAAGTATATTTAAAACAATTAAAAATTTATATTTGGTTATCAAAAATAAATCTGCAGTAGAACTACTACAGTGGCCTTCCCACTTTGAAACTCGAAATTGAATTTCGATGATGCGGCCGCCATCACCGAAATTATTTTCCAGTGACAGAGAAGGAAGTACAGAACTTATTTTTTCCAAAATCTTCTTTAAAACATTTCTTTCGAATTATATTGAAATATTAATATTAGAAAATACTTCTAAATAATATCACTATTATAATCTAAAATCATCCAAAAGAAATTTTCAAAAGCCCGAAACTTTAAGTTCTAAATTTCCAATTTCATTTATCTTATTTTCAATCTTATTTCGACTATTATTTCTAAATTTCATTACCTAACAACCAATATTAAAACAAATATTGTGTCGGTCTATCCTATTAAGTGTTTAGGAATACCTATTGATATCATAGCGTCCCATACTCTCTCTCATATATTCTCTCTCTCATATATACTCTCAGTGACTCATCATAGGGTATTACTACCCTATTAGGAAAGAGCCAAAACCCCACAAAGCTAAGGTTTATCGCTAAACCAAAGCTCTAATACCAGATGTAATGCCCCGCCTTTTCACATGCTTTAAATGGATGATCAACCACACACGTCAGACATAAACCATACAGAAGAGCGGATTGTTATGGGGTAAATAAGAAAAAGTAGAGAAAGAAAAAAAATAGAATCTTGCAGCGGAACGATAAAATATAATAATCAAATATACAGTTCATGAAGCTGTTTACAAAACATTTGATTATACATATACAATACACATCAGAGTTACACATACCAGAGAATAATAATTAATGCATCAGAATTAAATGGCGTAGTGGAGTAATATAGTAGATAATAGTACTACAAAATCTTCGTCTTCGTCCTCCAGAATAAAAATCTTCAAATCCTGAAATGCTCGGACTGACCCAAGAGATGCTTACGGGGTTTGACATCTCCTATCCAATACGTGAGTGCACTAACTCAAGATATGCTCGGGATTCACATCTCCTAAGGATCCGTTAAAGTAATTACTATGTAGTAATATTTCGCTATTATAATAATGTCTTTAGTAAAATAAACATACTTTTAAATAGCGTTAAGGAGTGACCCAATATTCCCCTTAACACGTAATAGTCCCAGCAATCCATCCAATATCACAGTCCCTCCTGATCGGAAAGCCACCAGAGGATACCACACGGGTTACGGGAGAAAACCAAACTCGTACAAGGCGCGCTAGGGTAGGTGATACGGCACAACTAGGCAATGCCAGAGTAGATATACCAATTATGCTTCCGGGTCGGTGGTAACGCGTAGCGCGCAGCTACTGCCTACCTCGAGCCACACCCCCAAATAAAAAAAAATCAAAAGTGGCCACCAAATCAATCCAAAAGTCAAAGTATAATATCGAAGGGATGTGTCCGATCAAAGGTGCTACCTCATTAACCCGTCGATCGCTCCTGTTTTGGCCACCTTATGCCAACTCACCGGAGTTGGGTCCACGTATTTACCTCAAAGGAACCGCCGCTACCATCCTACTTCATTCTGGAATCTCCACCGCGTACACGGTTGTTAAAGTCGTTTTCAGAGTTGGCATAGAGTATGACAACTTCCGATCCCGGACTCTTTAACAACCAAACGTTATTATAACACCGCAGTCTTATCAAAATAGTTTATACTTTTAAAACCAAAATATAATATCCATTTCAAATCCATATAAATACGATATCATTTCCTCTTTTAAAAACCCAAATCAAATTTGATATCGTTTTCAAATATACCCTTTTCTAAAATTATAACATTTCAAAGTTATAATATTTCGAAACCAAAACTTGAAATATAGCCTTTCAAAACATAAAACTTTGAATTTCATAACTTTGAAACATACTACACCACTTAAATGGTTTAAATATTAAATTACTTTATATAATAAAATAGCTTCTTCACCTTCACAAATCAATTTCAATATGGATTTTAAATTCCCAAATAAACCAATATAATTTCCATATATTTCAAAGCTTTAATTATTCCACCATTTCAAAACTTATTCTTTGATAATTTCATATATATCAATTTCAACTACTATTATTTAGATTTGAAATATTTACTTAATAAATCAAATGTCATTTTAGTAAAACCTTTAGACTTCAAATAATTGGATATTCTTCCAATTACATTAACTTGATAATATTCATTGAAATCAATTTGATATTCATTTAAATCCTCTAAACAAAAATCAAGTTATAAAATCATACCTTTTAAATCTCAATTTATTTATATTTCAAATCAAGTTTTTCGAGGATAATCCTTAAATCTTAAATTGAAATAAAATTCATATTTATCTTCCAAATCTAAATTTATTTAAATCATTATAACCTCTATATAAAATATGATTTAAATACTTTACCATATTTATTTTAATAAATCAAACTCGATTTTTCTACTTATTGTCATTAATTGATTTATACCTAACTTAATACATGAATTTAACTATATATAAATATTTTTATATAATATAAAAAAGAATCAATATTTATTTAAACCGCATAATTCTATCCAAAACCATATAAATCATTTTCAAAATGTTTATATATATATACCGACGGTGTCTGTATAAGATTTTCTACCCTATGGTCAAGTGATACAGATATTTATCATTTCAATCAGTAAGTTAAAAAAATTACGGTTATATATCATTTCAAACCACAATCCCGAATGAAATAAAATGCATAACAACTTGCATATTAAAATACTATAGAATATAACATCCATTCATCCATCAGCAGATCATACATCCATCACAATCATCATCCACAACAATCAATCAATACCAATAGATAACCGGTAATATATATAACAGGTATTTAGCTGGCAGTTTATATGCAATAATAAATTTGATAACAGTTTAATTCAAAAAAAAGCAATTTAACTTAGACGAGGATTAAATATATGCCAAACTGCTATAAATAAATTTCAAATCACATCATAAATAAATTTAACAAACATAAGAAATTTTAGAAGTTGTGAGTGGGTTAACACACTCACCTTTTGAATTTAAATTGAATTTAAATCCAATTTAAACCTAAAAATTTAATGGTCTCGGAATTCGTCTAAACAAGCGTCAAAATGTTCGGAATTTTAATACGATCCTAATAAAAAAACCGTGTGTGAATTGGTGTTCGTATGTGAAAGATATAATGAAAAATGTGTTTGAATTTCAATTTTTTTTTAAAAAAGAGAACACATTTACCTTTCTTGCCACGTCATAGGCAAATCACTTTCTTCCAGAAAACACCACTCACGCATGCAAGGACCAACGCACGTGAAACTGCCGCCGACCATAAAATTTGACCACGATTCTCTCTCGCCTACGGCCACCAGGGAGCCGCCAAACCCAACCATCCTCCTTCCCTCGCCTAGTCGCCCCGCGCCTTCCACCTATGCTGCCTCCGGTCATAAAATTTTGCCGCGCCGTCGCTGATTTTTGTTGACCTAATCGAATTTTGCAGTCTATCAGACCGTTGATTCGCCAAATAAACAGGATGGACGAAGTCCCTCGGTCCTCTCTTCAAAACCCAAAAATGGTTCAACGATCCGACAACGTTCATCGACGCGCGATGAACGGCCGAGAATTGATTCAGAAATTCTAGAAAAACAATGCATTAAATCGGAAAACGAATTTCAGTTTTAAGACCCGTTCATCGAAAGCTTCGATATATAATTTTTATGGATTTTTTTGAGGAGTCTGAAATTTGGCTTTGATTTTGAATTGCAGTTGGAATTAGGTGTCTGTTTGCCATTGAACTGAGGAGATGAAACAAATTGTAAACAGAGTATTTATAGACAAGGTTGCAAAAGAATAGATGGATCAGATTGGTATACGCGCTGAACGATGAATGGCCCGAAAAGCCCGTTCTGACTCCGAAACGAAATTGGGTCTACCCATGCAACAACCCGGGGTTCTGTAACAATTAATTACCATCATTAGGCGATTAAATTGGCTGGCTAATTGCTATTGGGATTTTATCGGGTTGAAGTTCTCTTAAAAATTTGTTAAGGGTTTGTGGGCTTTATATTGAATTTTGGCCCACGTGTTATTTTGGTGTTGGGTTGTATTAAAGTGGATACCCGTTCCCTCCTCTCTATTCATTCTCTTCGAAAACCCTAAACAAAATAAACGAAAAAAAATTGGCGGCTCGATCCTTTTGCTATGTCGATCGGCTAATTCTATTTGCAAATGTTTTGCTTTGCTTTAAGCTTGGTCGGACCGTGCTTAGGAGAGCTGCAAGTGGGGGAAAAAGATAAATTTTGGCAGTGGATCGGTGCTCTTCAAAACAAAGGTGAGTGATTTTTCACTCACATCTAATTCAATTTCGTATATTCGTGACTTTCGTAGCTTGATTTCTAGGCTATCATGGTGTTGAATTCTTCGACACATGATTTTGATTTTCAATCGTCTGGAATTACTTGAATTCGTTGATTGCTTTGTTCAGGCCGTTTAATTTTGATCGAATGCCAGGATTTGAATTGATTTCATGAAGATATTTTTAGATGAGAATTCGTTTGACTTTGCATTAGCATTAAGTATTTGACTTCGGTCCTGATTTGGGTATGCGGTTCCATGACTTTGGTCTGTAGCTCATGTCTTCAACTTGTACTACTTGCTGTATATTATTAGTTTGGAACTGCTACTTGATACTGGTATTCATCTGGATATTTTGCGTGTTGTTTTTCTTTGGGCTTGGACTTGATGAATGTGATTTGTAAGAATAATTTGGGTTCGACACTGCCTTGATGGCTTTGTTCGAACTACCTATGTCACTTGCATATGCTATTGCTGTTTCATTCAATATAGATATGTATGTGTATTCATATATATGCATACATTCATTCATGTATTTGTGTTGCTAGCTGTCGCAGCTTTGGAATTGTTCGAACCTGATACCTTTTGAAGTTTGCATCTGTTGGGTTCATTGCTTTATATGTTGATGTTGTTCTTTGTTTCCCTTGACTCCGGTCAGTAGCTCACTGCTGGTTCATGTGTCTTCGACCTTGACTCCTGATAGCACTGGCTTTGACAATTAGATTGATGCTTCGAGTTACAGCAGTTTTCACTCCTGTTCATACTATATGTTGTACACATGTGCATTTGTATCACTTGATGTTGCACTTGATTGATCCAGTTCGTAGTTGCATACTTGCTGTGCACTTTTCATGTCATTCCCTTGGTATTGTGTAGACCACTTGGTCACTGGTGTACATATGCTGTTAGATTTGGGTTTCACCGACGACACATGTATATACTTGTATCTTTGAATTTGATTCACTTGCAGCTTGATGGTCATATTCACTTACTGTTGATCTTCACGTGGCTGTAGTTTTTTTTGCAGTTTTACCCTTGTAATCATGTGGTGGCTGCAGTTTCATTTCGTTGCAGTTTTACCCTTGTATTCATGTGGTAACTGCAGTTTCATTTTGTTTGCAGTTTTTCCCTTGTTGGTTGGTATTGCACTGAGTTAATCCTCATGTGCACTGATGCATTGTATATGCATTTTCCCATTGTTTGTTCGCTTTGATTCTGCTGTGTTATACAGTAGTCTAGTTTGCTGTTGCATCTCTGTTTAGTACCACTGCACACCTTGCAGTTTCGACTTGCTCTTAGTAGTTGTAGTCGTGATGATATCACATGCTGTAGTGGCGAGGCAGTGCACGCGAGTGTGTACTACAGCCAAACAGAATTGACGTTTTAATTGATATTTCAATTGTTTGAATTGTTTCGTGTGTCCAATTCAACATTTTTAAATTGTATTTTGATTTTGTTTCATTTGATCATTTTGTTGCTATCTAATTATCTTCTGGATAATTATATTTTGTGTTTTCTAATTATCGTATCGATAATTAGATTTTGTGGTTATGCTATTTCACTGGCTTGGGTTTTGCTCTAGCCACTTGCTGTTAATTGTTGTTTAGGCAATTTTGTTGTTTTCTAAATTATCTTCATTGATAAGCCTTTTATTTATCTTTGTTGATGATTTAGCTTTGTTGATTTGCGGTTTATTGCTGTTACGTATTATTTCTACTATTATTCGATTCTCTTACGAAGGATTGGATAGGTGAAATTTATTGTGACTGTCGTCTATTTGTTATTTAATTATTATTGCTTCCGTGCATTAATAACTGAGTTTGAATTAGACTGACCCGCGTATTATTTTCTTTTGAATTAGACTGACCCACGTAAGAGCGGATGAACCTTTGTATACGAATCCTGCTACGAAGCATTTGATTTATATTTATTGATTATCAAACATTTGTGATGCAGGGAAATAGGTTGGAGGGATCTAACGGGATTCCATGCTATTATTGAATTGTTCAATGATATTTTTTTATGTCTTTTATTTACTAACAAATATGATTACGGATGATGTGGTAATAACATCATTATATGTTTGTAAATAAAATCCAATAGTGAAAAGAAAAATCAATATCGCTATGGTTATGTGTTGGGTGGTTATTGGCCTCGAATTTTTTTTTAAAATGCCATGAATTACTGATTAAGTTAGAACTGGTTTTTGAGACAAAACGTATTTTTTAAAAATCTAAAAATTGGATTTCGAAAATATTTTAAAGATTATCTAATTAATTATATTAATATTATTTTAAATTATTGCTTATAATAATATTAATTTATGTTTATTTAATTAAAATAATGTTCTTTTAAAGTTATTTTATTATATATTTTTTTAAGTTATATAGTCATATTAATATTATTTTAAAGTCATTTCATTATTTTAATATTGTAAAAGTTATTTGTTTTTTTGTTAATATGTTTTAAGAAATTATAAAAGGTTAATAAATTGAAAGTCTAATTTTTTAAGAATAATTATGGTTTAAAATTAATAATAATGATTATTAATAGTTTAAAAAAATTATTATTATGTAACGATCTGATTTTTCGATGTCTGAAAATCGACATCAATACGTCCACTGTATCCAATGCCGAACAATCGAATACCGGAAAACCGAACCATTGGGGTTAAAGAAGAAGGAGGTGGAACAAGAATATAGAAGACAATATCAGAATCTCACAATCGCAGCGGAACAATATACAACTCTAATTCATTTTCTTACCCTCTTGAATCAATTAGTTTAATCACTTATTTTATTTCAGTCCTTTATTTTATTTAGTCAAATCTTGACTATCTTGCATTACACACAATTCAAATTAATTCCCAATATTGTTTATTTCCACTGAAAATCACCAAGTCCAAATACTTTAGATTTCAAAATAATTTAAATCACTTCATTCTAAAATATACTTTAAAGCATTTAAATTAAAACTAATATACATTTTTGAATAAAGTGTTTAAGTAACTGTGTGTATAAAGACTTATTAAAGGGGGCTAATGATTGATTATATACTGAGCCTGTATTAATTTTCCAAATGAAATAAAATCTTGATTGAATATTTGTTATTTGATATTTAAATAACCGACCATCGAAATATAGACCCAACGTAACTTTGGAAATATTAAGGAGAAACACGTGAATTATAAGGCACAGTCATCTCCGATAATGCTGTATTGTGCGTATATATCTCGTTTCGTTCTTCTATGACGATGGTAGGAAAATTCGTCCACTAACGGTTAGGTGGTGATCTCCGATCTTATCTTTGTCTCTTTATTTCCTAGAGAACCGGGGTTGAGTTTACCTGAAATTATCACATGTTGTTTCGAAGAGACCGGGATCAAATGTATTATCTAAAAACCACTTTGATCCTATGAATGCATTTCAAAGTGAAGACATCATGAAGAGCATGGAATCGAAGATATAGATGTGAAGTGAATGGGCTAATTGCTATCAATCCTGAGGGTGATTCCAAAATGGATATGGTAGGAATAGGGCCTTCGGTTTCATTCAGAAGTAGAACGGACTTGTATGGATAAATGCTATCAGCACATTGTCATTGGGGGGATGAGCATTCCCAGTGTAGATTTCTTGAATGGTAACCATAGCCTCATGCCTCATCAACAGGAAAATGACTAAAGCAGGGCATGTAGCTGGGCTAAGTGGGTTGCTCCCATTTGGGTATGCCAGCATCTTTCTAGATTACTCTATTTTGATGGATTTGGTTGTGCATGAGAGATCTCGATTAAGGTTGGAAGACCGGGATGAAGACTTATTTGGTACTTCTATTCAAGTGGTAAGTCGATTCTGTGTGGTGGGGTACAAGATGTTCTGATTAGACCCGGGTGCATTGATTTAGAGATGCACCCATCAGAGGTAGTTCCTTACCTGGTCATAGTATAGAATCCACTCTCCAATACGTGCCTTTAGGGTTTTGATTGTAGAGCCTAGTATGCTGGAATTTAATTAATGTAACAATCTGGGCTGTTTTAATAAGTATTTGTACTTGGACACTATTATAATATCACTGGATTTTCTATAAAAGTGTTTTGGTTTTCATAAGGTAAAAGCCCGTCGCGTTTATGTGTGGTGTGGTCTTACGAGATACCTTATGTTTTCGAAGATTTTCTTGCAACTTTAAATCCATTTGGTAGTGTTTTTTCTTATGCTTGTTCTCCAGACTGACCCAGGTGTTATTTTATTTTAATGCTCGGGTCCGACCGAGCATATAGCAGATTAGATTGGATGGTTGGAGCTTCAAGAGATGAGTTGGAGCCCTTAGACCTATTCATGTAGATGGTTATTTTTTTGCTACATTCTTTGACGTGTTATCAGAAATTGTGAAAATTATCAAATTAAAAATCTTTTCCACAAGTAATCAACTCCAAAACATAGATTATATCATCAAGTTTTGATTTGAGGTTTTGGGTTGATCTAAGCTTTGTTTTTTCTCCATGCATGTCTTTGTTTTTCTATGTATAGGTTGTTGAAGCCGTCTCTTACACAAAACATCTATCTTTCAGTTGTAATCCAAGTATTTGTTCTTCAATTGCAAGGTGAGTTGCTGCTCATATAATGCCAGATGAAGCAAAACTTCAAATGCCAAAAACATAAGCAAAACTAGCTTGAAAATATTGATTTTGTTGATGTTTTTGTTTCTGTAAAAACTATGTTTGGGTGTCACTTTGCATGCTAATATCTTTTGATTCGGACAACGATATGTTGCCCAATTTCTTACATTTGGTAGTTTGCATGTTGAAATTTGTTGTTGCAAAATTTGGTTTGGAAATATTGTAATTTGTGTGTTCAAAACTTAGCCGCAAAATCAACTCAAACATAGATTTTTGCCAGTAGTTGTTTTCTTAGTTGCTGCAAACATGGCCTGAGTCCATGTTTGTGACAGCATAACTCATTCATTTCATAATTGGTTTGAGTGATGCTTTTTGTAGAGTGAAATAGGAGTGTTGAGTCTTTCAAATTTTCATGGCAATTTGTGTTCTTTTTCTATTTTGAAACTGCGGTTGAACTTGAACCCGTAGCATGTTGGAATTCAGCGATTTAACCTTGTTTTAGTCCAACTTTGAAATGACACATATTCTTTGTTTCAAATTGGATGTAACGACCCGTTAAATTTGATAATATTAAATGGATTAACTTAATATAATTTTTAATCTAATGTAGGAGTTGGATATAGTACTGAGATTAAAGATTTAACAATTGGAATGTTATATGGCAATAGGTAGAATAACGAAGATTTGTGTTGTGGTTATAAGTCATAATTAGTTGATTAAAATGGTATTAATGAAATAATAACTGAATTGAATTGCAATATATAAACATCAGAAAAATCTAATTGGTGGATTAAATTTGTTAAAGTTCATAATTTTTGTAATTTAGTTTAGTAGAACTTTAAATTATAAACGAAGATTGAAATAAACGATAAATTTAATTATGTAAATGGTGACTCAAGACCTAGGTTATAGGAATTGGAACATAATCCAATTTGAATTAAGTAGAAGAAGGATTTGGTTAATACGTAAGTTATTGTTCAAGATATTGAATAAAAACTTGGAATCCAATCATAATTTAATGATAATAACGTTAGTATTAGAGAATAAAAATATTTCAATGCAGTACCCGAATGAACGGAATAAAATGAATATATATTGAATAGAAATGAAATGTAAATTGGCACATTTGGTTGAAAGTTAATTTTAAGAAACATATAAATGTTGAATTTGTGAATATTAATATAAATATTAACTTGAATGGGATTTAGTAATACAAAGATGTAATAAGTGTAGATAGTAAAAATTTAATGGCTGTAGTGGATAAAAAAAAATCTAGTAGTAACATAAAATTTATTTATATGGAAAAAGAGTATAGATTTGAACAAATTTATGAAAATTTGATATGAACAGTGGTTGTAATCAGTTTGGTTATTTAATATTTGGAAGATAGAGATTTGTAAATCCGTTAATGAATTTATAATGGGAAGGAATGGTAAGAATGTAAAAATTATAAGCATTTGATTCAATTAAGGGAATTAAATTATAATAAATGGTCATTTAATAAATTCAACGTTCTGTGAGAAATCATAAAAGTTGTGTAAAATGTGTACAAACTTCGATTTGGAAATTTATTGGATTTATAACGGTTTTGGTATTACATTTATGAGTTTAAAAGTTATTCCATTTTGTAAAGTAATAAAAGCTTATTTAGGTGACTAGAATTTAGCGTAACGACTATTGTGTGTTACCTATTCTTGTTGCTTGTTAATTTAAATTTTGGGAATCAAATTCAATTTATCCGCCAATTTACCGCAGTTAAAGTGAAATGAATTGGTGAATGAGTAATGTTAAATACAAATAAGATGTAACCAAAAAATCCCATTTATAATAATTTATGTAGAATATAGTAAAGAAACCAGGAAATGAAAATGTGAAAATGTGGATGCAATGAGATCTTAAGTAATAATAACTTTGTTAGGTAAGTGATAACGGATTTTTTTTTGTATAACCAAATAAAGATCCAAATTTATTTGTAAATTAATTGCAATCAATTGAATTTATTGCAATTAAATGGATTTAATATTTAATAGTTATGTAATTATTATTTGGAAGAAATTGGAGTTATTTGTAATAAGTATGAACCTAATGTTAATTTTTCTTATAGGATTGACAATTGATATGGAATGAAAAGAAGAAAATGTGGGTCAGTAAAATTTGGAATTTATGCATAATAAAATGGATTCTAACGTTAAATACTACGTTATTGAGATTTAAATTAGACTTAAAGAATAATGATGTGAATCAGGAACTAAGGTTTATGGCATCTTTATTTTAGGTGAAAGTTGAGAATATAAAGATTAAAAATCTAAAGTATGGGTTTTGAGAATATAATTTATAAAATTCTTAAATATAAGAAAGTGTAGAAATTAACATTTGCAATTAATATACTGTCAACTTTTAATTCACAACTAAGCCTGTTAAATCTTTTCAATTGATTACGAATCATATAAGAAATAAAATTTGGCCAAATTTAGAATTTAATATAAAATTTGGATTTTTATAATTTATTTAATTTATTTAATGAATATTAAAAATAGCCATTTTGGCCACGGACTCGGATTTCGACGAAACCAGTTTCATCGGATCCGTATCGGTGAATTATTATAGGGTTTCAAGTTTCGTATCGATCGGACTTGTCGTTTGATCGTACGGGCGTGAAACGCCTTGAAATCAATTTTAATAAAATCAATTTGAAATCAATTTGGAAATTTTGTTTTCAACATAACTTCTTCATACGATCGATTTGGTCGTGAAACTTTTTCCATCGCGTTCAGAATATTTTAAAATACCTATTTGGATATATGGGTTTAATAAATTTTGTTCTGGAGGCTAAACGGGCTTTTTGGGCCATAGTTTGTGGCGTACGTTCATCCTTCTAGTCTATACGCTCTAACCCAACCCTAACTATAAATATACAGTTATAAACCCTAGCCACTCCTTATTTTCATCTTCTATACATACATCTCCTTCTCACCTCCTCATTCTAATGGCAGAAAAAAAACCTAATTCCCAAATTCCAAAAAAAAAAAAAAAAAAATTCAAATTTAAAAAAAAAAAAATTGCGGATCTGCAGCAGCTTCTGGTCGCCCTTCGGGTTTCAGGGGAGAAAACCCTAGAGCAACTTCGGGTCAGGAAGAAAATGACTCGGGTCGGTCCGGGTCGTTTTGGCGAAAACTCCAAGCAGGCACCGGGGAATTGAGGCGGCGCACCGAAGTCGAACCCAAAGTCGACCCAGGACCAGAATTTTCCATTTTTCAAATTTTCATAACTTTTGCATACGAGCTCGGATTCACGCCGGTTTGTTTTGCTGGGATCGTATCGGAATTTCTGACTTTTTGATGCTGGTTTGGACAAATTCTGAGACCGTCAAAATTTTGAGTTTAAATTGAATTTAAATTCGATTTAAATTTCAAAGGTGAGTGTTTTAACCCACTCACAACTACTAGAAGCTTTTATGTTTGTTAAATTAATTTTAGAATGAATAGAAATTTATTTATGAGTATTTGGCATGTTTATTTCACTCATATTTGTGAAATGCATTTATTAAATTTAACTGTTAATTTAATTCATTTATTGCGTATAAATTTACAGTTAAAATTTATTTGTTTGTATATGAACTGCTAGTTAACAGTTATATAATTTATTTCTGAATATAGACTGTAGATAAATAGCTGTTAAATTTAATTTGAATAAAATTGCCAGTATTACCTGTTATGTAGTACCAAAAATAATATTGTTATTGATTGATATTGATTGATGATTGTGATTTGGATGATGGATGATGTTGATGAATGGATGTTTATTGGATATCATTAAATTGCAAATTATCGTGCATATTTCATTTCATTCGGGATTGTGGTTTGAAATGATATATAACCGCAAATTTTTATATCTTTTAAATTGCGGATTGAAATGATAAATATCCGTATCACTTGACCATAGGATAGAAAATTTTATACAGGCACCGCGGTCTATATATAACTATTTTTATGTGATTTCTATGGTTTGGATGGAATACGGTTTATAATAATCTTAAATTTTATATTGTATAAATATTTTTCTTCCATATATATATACATATGAAGTTGAAAATTTTGAAATTAAAAGGTGTATAATAATCTTTATTAAAAATGGAAGAAAATTAAGAAAATGGAGTTTAATAATTTATATCATATGTTTAAATGTTAAGTTTGGAAATTTTAAGATATGATATTTATAATTGGATTTTTCCCAAAATAAATTGAAATGAATATTCTAGTATAATTTGAATTGGGAAAAATATATATATTTTATTACTAGAAATTGAAGTCTTATTATTTATGGATTTTATATGAATATTCAAGACTAATTAATAGAACAATTGATTTGTTGAAAGCATAAAATCCGACTTTAGTTTGAAATATTGATACTCAAAATGGATATACGTATATATAAATAAATTGAAGTGGTTTTGCAACTTGAGAGAGATAATATAAATTTTGGTTTAGACTTTAATAAAGAAATGTATTTGTAAAGCCATGAGAACTATTTTCTTTACAAAGTAACATTTAAGTTAAACCATTTAATTCATACACCGTTGAATGTCCAAACCATTCAAGTTTTAGAAGTTATGGTTTTGAATTATGATTTTCAAAATATTATGCTTTGAAATATTTGATTTTCAGACGTTATGAAGTTAAAGCATTATGATTTTGGAAAAGAATTATATTTGGGTAAGTGATAAAATATGGTTTTGGGTTTTGAAATGATATCGTATTCATGGTTATGAAATGGAATGTTTATTCTGATTTTTAAAGTATAACCTATTTTTAAATGACCGCGGTGTTATAATAACGATGGGTTGGCAAAGAGACCGGGATCGGATATGGACATACTCTCTGTCGATACCGAAAACCACTTTGACTAACTGTGTACGCGGTGGAGATTCCAGAATGAAGTAGGTGGTGGCGACGTTTCCTGTAAGGTAAATACGTGGACCCGACTCCCGTGAGTTGGCATAAGGTGGCTAAAACAGGAGCGATTCTCAGGCCAATGAGGTCATTCCTCTGATCGGACCCTCCTCTTCGATATTATACTTTGATTTTGGATTGATTCAGTGGCCACTTCTATATTTTGATTTTGGGGAGTTAGTCCGAGGTGGGCGGTAACTGCGGCTACGCGTTTCCACCAGCCTGGATAGCAATTGGTATATCTACCCTGGCATTGCCTAGTTGTACCGTGTCACCTACCATACCGAGCCTTTACTACGAGTTTCTATTTGTGTCGTACCTATGGAGTATCCTCTGGTAGCTTCCCGGTCAGGAGGTATTACGGTATTGTATAGACTATTGGCATTATTTGTGTTAAGGGCTATATGGGTAACCCCTTAACGCTATTAAAAAGTAAGTTTATTTTATAAATAGACACTATTATAATAGCACAATATACTACATAGTAAATAGTTTAATGGATCCTTAGGAGATGTAAATCCCGAGCATCTCTTGAGTTACTGTACTCATATTTATTTCTGTTAATTTAACTCACATAAGATCTTTTAGTTCTGACTCGAGTGTTTTTGTCTTTTCAAATTCGCTCGGGTCAGTCCGAGCATTTCAGGATCGAAGACTTTAGCTTTGGAGGACGAAGACGAAGAATCCGTATTATATTATTTATAGTATTGCACCACACTCATACTGTTCCGCTGCATTGATTGTATTGGTATGTGTAACTCTGATATTCATTGCATAAGTAAAATAAATATTTTGTAAATAGTTATCATGAACTGTATATTGATTATTATATTTTATCCTTCCGCTGTGAGATTCTGTTTAGTTTTTTCTTCTCTGTTTTCTTATTTACCCCATAACAATCCGCCCTTGCGTATGATTTGAATTGGCACGTGTGTCGGTTTAAATCGTGCGAAAAGGCGGACGTTACAGTTGGTATCAGAGCTTTGGTTTAGCGGTAAACTTTGGCTTTGTGGGATTTGACTCTTTGTTAATAGGATAGTAATACCCTATGGGAGTCGCTGAGAGTATATATATGAGAGAGCGTATTTGTTAGTTTTATAAAAAGATTTTGATGTTGTGTTCATCTATTCCACTTTGTATTTATAAATTCTGGTTGATGCATGGACGCTGTGTCATCAATAGGGATTTCTAAACACTTAATAGGACAGACCGACATAATATTTGTTTTTATACAGGTGAATGAAATAATTTTGCCTATTATATTTTCTATATATAAAAATATTTTTATAAGGATATATATTTGGTTGCTATAGATTGGGTGTTAGGTAATAAAAATATTTATAATAAATTAAAGCTAAGTTGAAATTTTAATAAATCAAATTGGAGATTTTAGAACTTAAGTCCGGGATTTTTGAAAATCTTCTTTCAAAGGATTTATGAAATATAATGATTTGGTTTATAAGTAATTTCTTATATAAATATTTAGTATAATTCGGAAGAATTGTTTTAAAAGAAGATTTTGTACTTTCCTCTCTGTCGCTAGAAAATAATTTCGGTGATGGCGGCCGCATCATCGACTTTCATTTTCGAGTTTCGAAGGGGAAAGGCCACTGTAGTAAAATTCTACTGCAGATCTATTTTGAAATTATCTAAAAATTTTAATTGTTTTAAATATAATTGAGATATAAAGGTTGTAGGAAACTAATTATCTATTATTTCAAAATAAATTGAAATTTGACCCGGAATTTAATTCTAAAATTTTCCATTAATTAATTGTTAAATTTTAGTGAAATAAAAAGTAAGAAATAAATGGATTGAAACCTCTAATTTTAGGTAAGAGAATTAATGCTAAGTATAAAGGAAGTTAAAATTTTAACTTATAAGTAATGGTAAAGATTTATTGAACAATCAATGAATTAGAAGAATTGAGATAAAACTTGTATAAGTTCAATTGCATTTTTCTTTAACATAAATAACTTACCAAATATAAAAAGTTGAAATGTTAAATAAGGGATTGAAATTGAATATTATACAAGTAAATTTTTGGAAATAGTGAAGTATTCAATAAATCGTTGTTATAAATGAGAAATTATTGGTATAAACTTAAGTTATAATTGAAATCTCAAGTTAAAGATAAGTAATATAAATAGGTGATATGAACTTAAGTAGATAAAATGAAATTCTTTATTAAATAAGGATTGATGTGGAAGGTTATAAACTTCAGTACGGTATGAAAGCTACTAGTTTAAAATTAATAAAATGGAATTGAGAAGAAACTTGTAAATTTTCACTTACATTCTTAAAACATACATAACTTACCATATAATGAAAGTTGCAATGTTATTAAGAAAATGAAAGGAGAAATCTTACAAGTGAAGCTTGAGGTAATAAAGGTATTCTATTAATTTGCTATTGTTAATGAGAATTAATTGTATAAGCTTAAGATAAATTGGAAATTTTACTATATAAGTAAAGGTAAGTAGTATAAATAGATGATATATACTTTAGTCAATAAATTGGAATACAAATATAATGAATTTTGTAATAAATGGAAAATAAAATTGTAAGAAACAAAGAAATCCCTCCATGAATGAAAGAAAGAAAATCAAGCCACGGAAGCATGAAATAAATGTATAATAAGTAATTTGGTTGTTGGTTTGAATTGTATTGTTTGATTTATGTTTGTTGGGTAAGAAAATTGAAGTTGTTGGGTGAATAAATAATCTATCTTTGTTCCATCCAAGACTGTTGAGTAAAGGATGCACTTGATAGTTAATTTCATTTCATACAAATTTCAAGTTTGAACCCAAACAACAAATTGGTTGATGGATTAATGGTTGCTTGTTTGTGGTGTGTGCTATTTGTTAAAAATCTATGGTTGTTGCATTTGATTGGTTGATTAATGGTCGAAACCACCTAAACATTTCACTTTCATATAAATATTTAACCTTTTAGATTATATAAGTGAATACAGGTGATGGAAGCAACTGCTACTGCTTTTGGTTCCAAAATAATAAGCGTATATTGCCCGACAAATGGGTACGTTTCCGGGTTACGTTTTAGCGCTATTTTATATAATTTTCCCGTGTTGGGATATAATATTTTGATAATATATGTAATATATTTGTATATTTTGATATTATATTTTCCCCAGAGTCTCTCCGTACAAAGGAGACTCTGCCAAAATTTTCCGTAAATTTTAGACTTAGAATTTTGTGAAAATATTTTCCCAACTTTAATAATTTAAGTACAAAAGAATATAATGATTATAAAACTGGTATATTTTATATAAGGGAATTAATTTAGTAATATTGTCAATAAGTTAATGGTTGAAATAAGATGTACTGTGTTAACCCCGCCTCGGTCGTGGGTCACCGATCCAAAATGATAGACGACCTAACATTCTGCCGACTTAGCGAGGGGGTGCCGACCTAATATCTTAGCACGGAAGACCGACCTAATTGCATAAGGTTTAAGATAGATACCGACCTAAAAGACTTGAGAAGGAGACCGACTTAAGGCTCAAAGGAAGTTCCGACTCAATAGCCTTAGCTTGTTGCAGACCTAGCCATTCACATCGTCTGCCGACCCAACTGCTAAGAGTGTGCCGACCTAACGCTTTGAAGTAATGCCGACTCAATGACTCGACCAAGTTACCGACCTAAGGGGCCTTAGAAGATGCCGACTTAAAGTTCAAGGAGATTCTGACCTAGGACTTACAAAGGTCTACCGACCTAACACAATCACCGATCTAAACGACTCAAGTTGTTTGCCGACATAACTGTTAAGAACAAGTTGTCCACACCCAAGTCATGGCCGACCTATGGTTTACGGTAAGTCGTAACCGACCTATGGCTTGTGATAAGTCGTAACCGACCTAGAGATATGAAGGAAGAAGTAGTGCAACAGTTGAACGTGCGGCACGTTACCTCGGCGACGACTTAAGACAGATGATATGAATTCAGACAAGCTTGCTTCTATTAAGCCGGGGACTTGGCTCGGTAAATCGGCCACGACTTATACTAAGTCGGCCACGACTTCGAACTTGGCAGTAATTCCAGCCCAGAATCCCTATAAATACGCGACTACCTCCAACACTTAAGGGACTTTTGGCACATTCTCTTCACACACCGTTACCTTGCTGCATTGAGAACTTCATCAACACTTAGAGCTTCCAAGATTAGGGGAATACATCAAAGAAATTCACGAAGAAACCACACATCTTCAACATGAATCTAAGAACTTTAATCGACATTGAAGCTTAAGACTTGTTCCAAATCACTTGTAACTTGAAGTGTATTGTACTTGAGAAGAATTGTATCAGTTTGTAACGGGATTATTAATAAAAGTACTTAGAGTGGACGTAGGCTATACCCTTAAGCCGAACCACTATAAAATCGTTGTTTTTTACTGCTTTTCTGCTATTACTTGCTTGTAATTCTTTCCTGATCTATCGGGTGGTGCTTTCACAACTACACTTTACACACCGGGGTGTTAGCGTTCACATTTTAGCGTTAACATTTTTGGTGCTTTCACTGAGAATTGAACTCAGGAAAACTGTCATCATTGCTTCACAGAGATTTGAAGAAAGAATTTCCTTAAAAACCAGAAGTCTATCTGAGATTATGGCTCCTGGAAGGAAAAGTAGATCTATCAGATCTGGAAACATTCAAGAGGGAACCTCCGCTTCCCCTGTACCTAATCAACCCACTCCGTCTGTTGGAGTTACGAAAGCGGAGTTGGATGCTGTGATTCTAGGGCTAAACCAGCAGATAAACGCCCAAAATGCACAATTAGAGGCTCAAAGTGCCCAGAATGCTCTGATTCTGAATAAGTTGAACGATTTACTTGGGGCAAACAATCAACCAGCTGGTAATGAAAGGAACTATGCTGGCAACATTCATGATGTTAGTGAGAGGAATGCTCCGGAAAGGGCTACTAGTCCCTTTGAGCAGGCAGTTCCTGAGGCTGGTGGATTTAGAACTCGGCATGATGAGGAATATCTTTCTGGAATGGTCCGGCAGATCATGAAAGAAAGTATGCAAAGGGTTGAAGATGAGAAGGAATGGGGTTTCGCCCCAAGTAAAACTCCGTTTACTGAAAAAATCTTGAAGGCGGAATTTCCAAGGAAGTTTGTCCCTCCGACTATTCCAGCTTACAAAGGGACAATTGATCCGAATGAGTTCTTGTATAAATATGATTGGCACATGACAGGCGCCAGGGCCTCTGACGAAATAAAGTGTCGATATTTCCCTGTATACCTGGAAGGTGTGGCTCTACTATGGTTCACCAAGTTGCCAGTCCGATCTATCGATCAGTTTTCAGACTTGACCAGAAAATTCAAGGAGCAGTTTAGACTATATGCTTCGAAGGCCAAGGACATTATGTCACTATCGAGTTTAGAGCAGAATCCTGGTGAGTCTATCAGATCCTTCTTGAACCGCTTTAATATAGCGCTGGCTGAGGTGGACAATGCTGAACCACGAATGATATTGACTTATCTGATGAGGGCTATTGATAAGTCAAGCGAATTTGGGAAATGGTTAAATATGAAGGAGCCAACCTCTCTCGAAAAGTTCTACAAAAAAGCAGATGAATTCATTCGCTTGGAAAGCCGTCCTTTACCAGTAAAGACAGTGTTGGAGAAAGCAGAAGACAACACTGTCGCTCCACGCAAGAATGAATCGGTGGGGCAAAAAAGGGAGAATAATAATGGGAAGAAACAGGGTAATCTGAAGAAGCCCCGATCCTTCAAGCCATCAGAATATACTCCATTATCACATACACCGGAGCACATTTACCTGGCCACTAAAGATTCCGTCGATTTCCCTAAACCTATCCCTTTGAGAACCGGGAAAAAAGCCATACAGAGTGGGAAATTCTGCCGCTTCCACAATCAACCCGGTCATGAAACTGATGAATGCCGCCAGTTGAAAAATCTGATTGAAGAGTTGCTAAGAGAAAACAAACTGCAGCAATTCGTGAAGAAAAATAGCAACAATCCTGCATCGTCAAGTCAGGGGCAACAGGTTCCTGTTCATCAGCCTAGGACAGGTGAGAAAGCTGCGGGACATGAATCTGGAAGGCCCGTTATCAATGTCATTACAGGAGGGCCTCACCCAGCTGGCAAGAGCTGGGGTGAGATGGAGAGATATTCCAGGGCTTTGAAATACGCTCCAGCCGAAGAAGACGTCTTTGTTTTAGAAGACACTACGCCCCTGAAACAACAGAAAACTTTCAGCGATGATATTGTTTTCAGAGCCAGAGATTCCACAGGTATAGAAGCTCCTACCCTAGATCCCTTGGTCATCTCGGCTGGTATTGGACCGGCCATTGTCAGAAGAGTCCTCATTGACTGCGGAGCATCATGTAATATCCTCTTCAAGAAGACATTTGACCAGATGAAAATCCCTATGATCGATGTACAAGCCTCATCACAGAAGATCGCTGGCTTCACTGGGGAGCCAAAACAACCAATTGGGACCATCGATCTGCTTGTAGAACTTGGGGAAGCAGAAAGGAAAGTGGTCCGCAAGCAAACATTTGTGATTGTCGATGAGTTTTCTGCTTATAATGCTTTTCTTGGCCGTCCAACACTCGCAGCATTCAAAGCTATCCAAGCCCCGTGGTGCCTCACTATTAAATTCCCTACTGACAATGGAGTAGGAGTTATAAAAGGGGATCAAAATGCTGCGCGAGAATGCTATTTGACAGAGCTGCGAGAGTCAAGAAAAAGAGAAATGGGGAAGGATGCGGCAACCCCAGTCCGCATCAAAGAACCAGCCTTGTAGCAATTACAGGGCAGACCCTGCACTGGCGAGCACAGCGGGGCACGGAAAGAAATGGATCCCAGAAAAGCCAATGCAGGGGAGAATAGAGTGGTACCGGTGCAAACGACAGTTCCGGTACCTGTTGACCCGAAGGACCCAAATAAGGTGTTAAATGTGGGTTCACAGCTTAATGTGTCAATTCAGAATATCTTGATATCTTTCCTGAAAGCAAATCTGGATGTCTTTGCTTGGACTCATGCCGATATGTGTAGAATATCCCCAGAAGTTGCAGTACACGCTCTGAATATTGACCCAAAGTTTACGCCAGTTAAACAGAAAAGAAGAACCCAAGGTCCAGAAAGGTCAGCAGCATTAAAAGAAGAAGTTGATCGACTCATAGAAAATAACTTCATCAAAGAATCTACATATCCGAATTGGGTTTCAAATCCTGTGTTGGTCAAGAAAGCTAATGGAAAATGGAGAGTGTGCATTGATTTTTCTGATCTAAACAAGGCTTGCCCCAAAGATTGCTTCCCATTACCCAGGATCGATCAACTGGTAGACGGAACTGTGGGACATGAATTGTTATCTTTCATGGATGCCTACTCTGGTTATAAACAAATCATGATGCACGAGCCGGATCAGGAGGATACAAGCTTTATCACAGATGTTGGACTTTATTGCTACAGAGTTATGCCCTTCGGATTGAAAAATGCAGGGGCAACCTACCAAAGACTTGTTAATGCTATGTTCAAACCGCAATTGGGCAAAACTATGGAAGTCTACGTCGACGACATGTTAGTGAAGTCCAGGAAAGCAGCGGATCACATTGAACACTTAGAAGAAATGTTCGCAGTCCTCCGGAAATACAGAATGAAACTTAACCCTCTGAAATGTACATTTGGGGTCGAGTCCGGAAAGTTCTTAGGTTTCATCGTCAGTGCTAGGGGCATTGAGGCTAGTCCAGCTCAAATTACTGCCTTGAAAGAAGTTAAAGCTCCTAGAACGAAGAAGGAATTGCAGAGTCTCAACGGAAAGGTCGCCGCCCTGAGTCGGTTCATTTCCAAAGCCACTGATAAATGCATCCCATTCTTTGACGCCCTGAAGAAAGGAAAGAAGAATTTTGAATGGACTTCCGAATGCCAAAAAGCCTTCGATGAGTTGATCCGTCATATGGAAACGCCTCCAATACTTTCTAGGCCAGGCATTGGTGAGGATCTTCTTATATACTTGGCAGTATCATCTCATGCTCTAAGTGCAGCGCTGATACGGGAAGACAAAAGGATTCAACATCCGGTTTACTATATCAGCAAAAGACTCACTGGGGCAGAGCTGAATTACTCCAAGTTGGAAAAACTCGCCTATTGCCTAGTAGTTGCATCAAGGAAACTGAGGCAATATTTCCAAGCTCATCCTATCAAAGTACTCACTGATCAACCTCTAAAGCAAGTCCTATTTCGCCCTGAAACTTCGGGTCGCCTTCTAAAATGGAACATTGAACTCAGTCAATATGACATCACCTATCACCCCCGAAAAGCAATCAACGGACAAGATTTAGCTGATTTCATTGCAGAATTCACAGAGAAAGATAATGGTGAGGAAGAAACGATCAATGATTCCCCAATCCAGTGGAAGATGTATGTTGATGGCGCAAGAAATGACTACTGTTCTGGAGCCGGAGTGGTACTTGAAACTCCTGAAGGTCGATCATTATGTTATGCATTAAGATTGGAATTTCCTTCAACAAACAATGAAGCAGAATATGAAGCTCTTATTGCAGGTCTGAAAATCGCTAAAGAGCTAAACATTCGAGCATTACAGATCTTCAGTGATTCTCAGCTTATTGTATGCCAAGTCAAGAAGGAATTTCAAGCAAAAGGTGGAAACCTGCCTTCCTACTTGTCAAAGGCTTGGGAACTCCTATGTGAACTTGATCACTATTCAATAAGCCACATTCCTCGGGAAGAGAATATGAAGGAAGATTCCCTCGCAAAGTATTCAAGTTCTGGTGAAGCTCAACTATTGGGATTGGTCCCTGTAGAAGTCCTTTCAGCACCGAGTATAGACGAGATGGATATAGACTGGATTATGAATGTATCTCAAGAACAAGAGTCATGGATGACTCCAATACTGGACTACCTACTCAGAGGTTCTCTGCCAGAAAATTCGATAGAAAGACGAAAGCTACTAAGGAAAGCCTCTCGCTATGTAATTCAGGATGGCCGATTGTACAGACGGGGATTCTCAATGCCATTGCTTCGATGTGTATCCCGGGAAGAGTCCAAAACAATCCTAGCTGAGGTGCATGGAGGAGAATGTGGTGATCATTCAGGTGGTCAAACATTAGCAAAGAAAATTCTCCGATACGGATATTTTTGGCCAGAAATTAATCGAGATGCTGCAGATTACTCCCGAAAATGTGACAAATGCCAAAGATTTGCCAAAATTCCTAGAGCACCTTCTACCGAACTCACACAGATGGTCAGTCCATGGCCATTTGCAATTTGGGGAATGGATCTCATTGGGCCGCTACCAACTGCTAAATCAGGGATTAAATATGCTATTGTTGCAGTTGATTACTTTACTAAATGGGCTGAAGCTGAACCATTGGCTACTATCACTTCTAAGAAAATGATAAGCTTTGTGACCAAGAATATCATTTGCAGATACGGTGTGCCTCAGAAAATAATCACAGACAATGGTACTCAGTTTGAAAGCGAGGAATTCCAGGATTTTTGCAAACTATTCAAAATCCAGAAAAGCTTTTCGGCAGTAGCTCATCCGCAGGCAAACGGGCAAGTGGAAGCAGTGAACAAGATCATCAAATCAACCATCAAAAAGCAACTCGAAAGAGCAAAAGGTGGTTGGTTCGATAAACTACCACTTGCACTATGGGCATACAGAACTACTCACAAAACTGCAACTGGGCATACTCCTTTTTCGTTAGCATACGGATCGGAAGCAATGATCCCGGTTGAAACAGAGGTCCCTTCACACAGAAGAATCCATTTCAATCGAGCAGAAAATGAGAAGCTACAACTTGAAGCGCTGGATCTCCTTGATGAAAAAAGAGATGAAGCTAACCTCAGAGTTGCAGCTCATCAGCAAAGGATAGCCAGACATTTCAATTCCAAAGTTCGTCAACGCAGCTTTGAAATTGGAGATCTAGTCCTGAAAAGAATTATGACCGCGACAGGTGTGTTTGGGCCAAATTGGGAAGGACCGTATGTAATAGGTCAGAAACTTCTTGACGGCACATTCAAGCTCACCACTGTTGATGGAGATCAAATTCCAAGGGCATGGAACAGCAACCATTTGCGTCCATACTTTACTTGAAAATTTTGTTGAAACATTGTAAAAAGAATTATGAATGTATGATTCTTGTAATTGAAAGCAATTGTGAAACTGATGCAAGTAAATAATGAAAGAATATAAAGTGGATGTAGGCCCAATTTCATGGCCGAACCACTATAAATCTTGTGTTCCTTATTATTATTATATGTTTGCTTTGTTTTCGATATAAAAATACATAAAATGTATTGCTGAAATGTCGATTTAAATTTTTGCAGACAATGGAAATAAAACTTGCGCATAATAAGACCGAGTGATTCTCACCATCATTCAACAAACAAATTTCAAGTCATAAAGGCCCCGAATTCAAATCCTAGATAGGAAATACTTCAATTGAACGGCTTATGATTTCGATAGAAACGAGCCCTTGCTAATAAATTGAGATTGTTTGAACAAACAAACATCCAATTAGGAAGCTAGTGCCCGTTCTCACGAACTTGCCTGACAATGAAGTACGCTTCCTTGGATTAAACAAGCCACTTGCGAGAAAAGGGAATGAAAACTTGAAAAGAAAAAAAAAGAGGATCGCTGAAAAGGCATAAGCAAGTGAACAGAGGAACAACCAAAGCTACCATCAGCAGCACAAGTCCTCTTCGGAGGCGCAACTCTTCGGAGGATAAAAGACCTCTAATGGGTCATACGCCACAAAAAAGAAAGTTCTCTACTCAACAAAAAAAGATTGGAGGAGTCATGACCCTCCAACCATGAGAGAGTAACTTCCAGGCGATGAAAACCCTCTCTGAGGCACATTTCACCAGGAGTTGAAGTGTTATGACCGCTCTTCGGGATTTCACTTCACCAGAGTTGAAATGCAAAAAAAAAAATAAAAAAAAATAAAAGCCCTCTTCGGAGGCCCATTTCACCAGGAGTTGAAGTGTTATGACCGCTCTTCGGGATTTCACTTCACCAGAGTTGAAATGTAAACAAAATAAAAGCCCTCTTCGGAGGCACATTTCACCAGGAGTTGAAGTGTTATGACCGCTCTTCGGGATTTCACTTCACCAGAGTTGAAATGTAAACAAAATAAAAGCCCTCTTCGGAGGCACATTTCGCCAGGAGTTGAAGTGTAACAACCGCTCTTCGGAATTTCACTTCACCAAAGTTGAAATGCAAAAACAAAATAAAGACCTTCCTGAAAGCCCACGTTTCACCGAGATTGAAATAAAACTTCCAAGTGTTGAAACGTGAAAAGGCTTTCTTCGAAGGCACAACTCTTTGGAGGTACACGTTTCACCAAGATTGAAATAAAACTTCCAAGTGTTGAAACGTGAAAAATCCCTCCTTAGAGGTACAACCCCCTCCCGGGGACACAATTCAAAGGAAAGACCTCTTCGAAGGCACAATCAAGAAGAAAGACCTCTTCGGAAGCCCACGTTTCACCAAGATTGAAATAAAACTTCCAAGTATTGAAACGTGAAAAGGCTTTCTTCGAAGGCACAACTCTTTGGAGGTGCACGTTTCACCGAGATTGAAATAAAACTTCCAAGTGTTGAAACGTGAAAAATCCCTCCTCAGAGGTACAACTTTGTATAAAAAAAAATCCTCATCAAAAGCGTACTTTAACTTTCAAAGGAAGAGTAATTTACCTACTATGGAAAATGATCGTCAAAAAAAAAAAAAAAAAAGAAGTTAAAGTACCCTTCAGAGGTCCGCTTTACCACATAGAGGAATTCACTTGGTAAAATATGCACATAAGCAAAAGAAAAAAAGTGATTTCTTCGAACGACAAAGCGTAGAAACTTATACGAAGGGAGTTGTACTCTACAAAAATTTTCTTTAAAGAATAAAATAATTATTATTTAGCAAATAAGAGTGCAAGTCCCCTCGAAGTATAAAATATTGCAGCAAACTTAAGGTATGGGGGCAACATGGTATAATAGTATAGCTGCATCAGTAAAGTAATACTCAAACAACATACCATAAGCCCGCTGCAATATCATATAAATAAACTTGTGCAAAAATGAATAATAAATGCATTCTCAAATTCAAACAGAAGTATGTACAAATAAAGAATCATTTTATTCAATTGCAGATATTGCAGATACAGGTTTCAAAATAAGAAGCAGGGGCCGGTGCCTGCACAACATCCGACCATTACACAAAAAAGGAATCAAAAAGCTCAACTCTTCATTTCTTCTTGCCGCCTTTAGACCCTTTACCCGGCCGAGTGGTTAGCTTTTCGGGTCTTCCAGGTTGGTCTGAAGGCATGAGGGAAGAAGGGGAGGGAGGTACAACTGGCGCAATTTCCGGTTCCTCTTCAGTGGTGATAATTTTCTTCCCCCTCCTCTTCAATGTCCCAAGCTTCTTTCTTCTCTGCGAAGAAGACTCACTCCCCGGAGTAACGAGAGCGGACAAAACTACGTCGTCAGAAGGAGTCCGCTCCGGAGAGATCTCGCCTCCTTCGAGTCCCTCATCTTTTTGCTCCTGCGAGGCAACAGGGTCATCCAAACCATGAAGAGCCTCAATTTTCTCCTCTTGTGACCCAGGTTGTGAAGCAGAAGGAGGAGTCACCTGAAGAGATGGAGGAGGAATAACCAGAGAAGGCGAAGTCTGCGCGGCACTTGTTGTTTCAACTGCAGAAGAAGAAAAATTGAAAATGTTAGTATCTTCCCGAAAGAAGGGAGATATGGGTTCATCGAGATTCAGGAGGTAATCGAGAAGCTCATCAAATTTTTGAGGAATAAGCAAGCAATCCACCTGAATCGGACCGATGTCGAAATTACCTGAAGATATTGGCTTTGTCAGTTCAATCTCATAATTCTGAGCCCCAATGTCCTCCAAAGCCTCTTCATCAGTAGGGGTGATTACCCCAGTTCTTGTAGGAGGCGGCAAATGAGCACTAGGGCCTGTAATGTCCACCTCGGGAGAAACTAGAGGACGTTCGGAGATGGTAGGCGGTACTTCTTTTTCAGAACGCTCTTCTTCCGCCATCCCGGCCCGCGCTCTGGCAAGCTGCTCCTTACCCTTGGCAAGAGCGGCACGGGCTTCGTCATCAAGATAATGCTCTTCAAGGGCTGACTCAGCATATCCAGCACCTTTACCACCGAGCATATCAAGTGCTGTCTCCCAAACTTCAGCCAGTGTGATTTCATACTTGGGGCCTAGAAAGGCAAGGCTTCCACGCCCCAAGACGCTGTGCAAGTAGAAGTCGAATAATGTTGAACTGATGCTGCTTTTAGTCGCCTCATGAGATTCTTCAGCTGCGATTCTGCCGGCGACAGCCTCATCACGCTCCCTTTCAGTTTTGGCAAGCTGAAGCTTAAGCATTTGTATCTCCGCCTCCTGGGAGTTGTTTTTCTTTCGGAGCTCAGCAATATCAGTAGCATAGCCTTCACTGATTCTTTTTTGTACTTCTAGCCTGTCTTCGGCATCCCTTTGGCTAGCGTGAGCATCTCTCACTTGTTTCAGGAGCACTTCTTCTTTTTGAGAATAGGAAGTAGAGGAAGAAGCAAGCTCATGTTTCAATTCCTCGACTTTTGCTTCAAGCTCCTCATTGTAAGAAGCAATGTTCCTCATCTCGGTGTCGTGTTGCTCAACGACCTTTTGCCATTCGGCCTTATCGTTTTCCATAGTAAGCATGGCCTCTATGTTGGCACGGTTAACTCTTTGAAGCTCATCGACAAGCTTCTGCCAGTTTGACATCCTCTCGATATCGAGCTTGACGGCATCAAGATTGCGCAACATAGCAGACTTGTCGATGGGGACCAAGTCTAGGTCGAACCTCACCCCCTTAAGGCACCATTGAGGAAATCGGCTCTGCAGAGTGGCAGGACCCGGTCCAACTTGAAATTTGGGCCTGCTAATTATCGTTTGAATATCTGATTTCCCAAGAGCGGGAGAGTCAGAAGGAATGTCGAGTGAGGCAGGAATAGTAACTTTCTCAGGAGTAGTAGAGGCCTGCTTTTCACTGTGACGAGCTCGTTTGCTTAAGTCTTCACTCATGTGACCTTTTCCTCGATCGTCATGAGATTTTCTCTTGTGAGAGTCATCGCCTTTTTGCCAAGAATCATGGCGCTCTTCTCTCTCCCTTCTTTCACGATGTTCTTCTTCAGTCCTCCTTTCATGAGCCTTTCGAGCAGCCCTCTCTTCATCCGACTCTCTGTAGGAAGGAAGGTAACGCCTGTAATCATACTGGCTACGCCTCCCGTAGCACTGGAAATCGTCATAGTACGAGCCGCTGCGCCCCATAGGAGAATCTGGAATTAAAATAATAAGCTTTAGAAATCTTTAGAGTGCAAGAAGATAAGTGCATAGAAGTGATGAGAAATTCTAAGTGTGTGGGTTGTGCAAACTACGCGCATTCATCTACGAACCACTCTTTATTTGGGGAGTGGTTGTGGGTGTAATAGTTAATGTCAACTCTTGAGTCGACGACGACTGTTGCAAAATAGAAGTAGCTTCAACTACTGAAGAAGAAATCCCGGCGGTAGTAGGGTCATCTTTGAAGATCTCTTGTGAAGTAGCGAAGAGGTCGCTCAATCCTTCGAAGGTATCGTCCCTGCTTTGCTTGACAGGACTGGATTTCTTAGCCTTTTCACCAGATTCTTGTGAATGGTGAGAGGATCCCTGAGGCTCTTCTTCCTCGATAACCGGGGCAAGTTTACCAGATGGCCCCGCAACATCAACAGAAGTGGAGCACTTCACCAGCGAAGATTCAGGAGTCTTTATCGGAGAATCGGGGACTTCCGTTGGAACTTCATGAGCATGCATAGAGCGAGAAGTGTGTAGAATCCCATGTTGATGTAAAAATTCATCCCTCAACAGAAATTTTATGCTCCTCTCTTCTGTGGCCACGGCACTCAACCTCTCAAAAACTTGCTTGTGAATTGGATCTCTAGAAGGGAGAGGAAGTGCTGAAAGGAACAAAGAATGAAATTAGCAACTGAAAGTTCGACCTCGAAAAAGTTTCAAAACGGAAAAAATAGAAACACTAATCTTACTTCCTACTCTCCAGATGGCATAAAACCCTGAGGGACAGCGGGCAAAGAAAAACTGGTTCAAAAATCCATGAACGCTTTCAGTAAGATCGGAAATGAGCTTGCGGTTTCTGGCACTTCTCACAATAATGAGGGAAGGATGATCTTTACTCTTTGCAAACGAGCACAGATAATGAATTTCTTCAAAACTCGGTAGGCGATCAAGGGTTCTTCTAAACAAAACACATAACCCCGTCAAGATGGCATAGCCATTGGGATGAAGTTGAAACGGAGAGATTGTCAACCGAAGGAGAAGAGTTCGAAGGAAGTCATTAAAAGGAGGAATCGCCCCACTTAAGCACATTTGGCGATTGATTGCAACAAAGCCATAGGGAGGATTGTCAGCAGTATCACTTGGCCCAGGGAGAAGAACATCACTTTCAGCAAAGCCAAATTGAGTGCGCAGCTGGACAAACGCTCTCGAAGTTAGAATAGTTGAGGTTCTCTCCGGAGGATTCTCTATGGGAACAGCTATCGGAAAAGTTTCTTCCTCTTGAGTTACCACTTCTTCTTCTCGGTGGGAAGTCATTCTACATAAACAACTGGGTATTCAAACATGAAGGTGCACGTTTCCTAAAGTGTGTGAAGTGTTGTGTAAAATCAATCAAGCAGTGAACAAATATAACTGGAATAAAAACTAGCAAGCATTTGTTAGTTATGAAATCCAGGGACTATTGTTTTAAGCCTAAATATACAAGTATGATGTTGATGCAGACAAATCAGTCCAGATTGTTGATACTTTGCATTAATGTTTAACTTTAATTGATTGATTCACAAACATTTCATGCAATATATTTAAGTTGCTTGTCTTGTTTCGACTAATCTGTCATCTGACATGGGCAATGAATGGCAGTATTTTCGCCTTGGTTTTCTTTGTTTGTTATTTTCAGCAGGTTAGCAGCTTATAAGTTAATGCGGCCTGTGAAATAATACAATGAGATTCAAGCAAGTTTAAAGTTGGGGCAGTTCAAAATTCAAACAATATAGTTCGGTAGCTCAAGACAAATGCTCAAAGTGGGTCTATGCTCCTAAATGATAACACGTCTAAAGCTCAAGTATTAAGTCGTCTAAAGCTCAAGTATTAAGTCGGCTACGGTTCAAAAGTTTTTCGCGAGATAAGGCTAGGTCGGTAGCGGGTCAGAGTCTAAGCATTTTAATTTGGCAACTCAGTCCTCTAGGTCGCAAGGGAGAGATAAGAATGTAAGCTCCGGTCCGAAAGACAGGAACTTTTCCAAGTATTAACTCGGTCACGATTCAGGCCTTAAAGTTTAAATCGGCAAGTGTTCTTCAAGCACTATCTCAGCCACGACTTAAGGTTGCTAAGAGCCAGGTCGGCTAAAGGATAAGCCACCCAAAATCACTGACTCGCTCCTGAACCAACATCACACTCCATCTACCCATTAACCCGATAACCATTCCATCAACAACAGCCTTCATTCATGCTATCGAATCACCCAATATAACAGTTCGAAGTTGTCACAAATCCAATTCCCTGCCATCAGAGATCATCGAGCCTAAGGTGATAAATCACCTTCGTTGTATCAGCGATCATCTGAAGCCGGATTGAGTAACCTAGGCTCCATCAGCTATAAACGTAATGAGATTCGTGATGGAGCGTCATATAGGGAGGCGATTCGAGTTTAGGCAACAGAATTCACGAATCAATGGTAATCTATGGTCGAAAAAAGAATGAAATCGCTTACGCAATGAATAGCAGATGTTTTCAGTAGTTGATTGGAATTAAATCGTCTTTTTTGAGCCCGGAAGATTTTTAATGGCGGAATCGAAGAAATAGGTAATGAGAAGGAAGAAGAAAATGGACGATTTATATCTCACTATGGTAGGGACTGAAGGGACATAGGCCGGCCAACTGTTAGGTCGCGTACGACCTACCGATCTAAAAAGGAACGGGTTAAAGGATATCGAAGCATACGACCTAACTATTAGGCGTATGTTTCGAGGGGCAAAAGTTAACCCCGCCTCGGCCGTGGGTCACCGATCCAAAATGATAGACGACCTAACATTCTGCCGACTTAGCGAGGGGGTGCCGACCTAATATCTTAGCACGGAAGACCGACCTAATTGCATAAGGTTTAAGATAGATACCGACCTAAAAGACTTGAGAAGGAGACCGACTTAAGGCTCAAAGGAAGTTCCGACTCAATAGCCTTAGCTTGTTGCAGACCTAGCCATTCACATCGTCTGCCGACCCAACTGCTAAGAGTGTGCCGACCTAACGCTTTGAAGTAATGCCGACTCAATGACTCGACCAAGTTACCGACCTAAGGGGCCTTAGAAGATGCTGACTTAAAGTTCAAGGAGATTCTGACCTAGGACTTACAAAGGTCTACCGACCTAACACAATCACCGATCTAAACGACTCAAGTTGTTTGCCGACATAACTGTTAAGAACAAGTTGTCCACACCCAAGTCATGGCCGACCTATGGTTTACGGTAAGTCGTAACCGACCTATGGCTTGTGATAAGTCGTAACCGACCTAGAGATATGAAGGAAGAAGTAGTGCAACAGTTGAACGTGCGGCACGTTACCTCGGCGACGACTTAAGACAGATGATATGAATTCAGACAAGCTTGCTTCTATTAAGCCGGGGACTTGGCTCGGTAAATCGGCCACGACTTATACTAAGTCGGCCACGACTTAGAACTTGGCAGTAATTCCAGCCTAGAATCCCTATAAATACGCGACTACCTCCAACACTTAAAGGACTTTTGGCACATTCTCTTCACACACCGTTACCTTGCTGCATTGAGAACTTCATCAACACTTAGAGCTTCCAAGATTAGGGGAATACATCAAAGAAATTCACGAAGAAACCACACATCTTCAACATGAATCTAAGAACTTTAATCGACATTGAAGCTTAAGACTTGTTCCAAATCACTTGTAACTTGAAGTGTATTGTACTTGAGAAGAATTGTATCAGTTTGTAACGGGATTATTAATAAAAGTACTTAGAGTGGACGTAGGCTATACCCTTAAGCCAAACCACTATAAAATCGTTGTTTTTTACTGCTTTTCTGCTATTACTTGCTTGTAATTCTTTCCCGATCTATCGGGTGGTGCTTTCACAACTACACTTTACACACCGGGGTGTTAGCGTTCACATTTTAGCGTTAACATACTGTTTTACTCTTCCTTCTTCCTTCTCCCTTCTTTTTCCTTTTCGGGGACGAAAAGTTTTGAGTGGGGGAGATTGTAACGACCCGTTAAATTTGATAATATTAAATGGATTAACTTAATATAATTTTTAATCTAATGTAGGAGTTGGATATAGTAACTGAGATTAAAGATTTAACAATTGGAATGTTATATGGCAATAGGTAGAATAACGAAGATTTGTGTTGTGGTTATAAGTCATAATTAGTTGATTAAAATGGTATTAATGAAATAATAACTGAATTGAATTGCAATATATAAACATCAGAAAAATTTAATTGTTGGATTAAATTTGTTAAAGTTCATAAGTTTTGTAATTTAGTTTAGTAGAATTTTAAATTATAAACAAGATTGAAATAAAGGATAAATTTAATTATGTAAATGGTGACTCAAGACCTAGGTTATAGGAATTGGAACATAATCCAATTTGAATTAAGTAGAAGAAGGATTTGGTTAATATGTAAGTTATTGTTCAAGATATTGAATAAAAACTTGGAATCCAATCATAATTTAATGATAATAACGTTAGTATTAGAGAATAAAAATATTTCAATGCAGTACCCGAATGAACGGAATAAAATGAATATATATTGAATAGAAATGAAATGTAAATTGGCACATTTGGTTGAAAGTTAATTTTAAGAAACATATAAATGTTGAATTTGTGAATATTAATATAAATATTAACTTGAATGGGATTCAATAATACAAAGATGTAATAAGTGTAGATAGTAAAAATTTAATGGCTGTAGTGGATAAAAAAAATCTAGTAGTGACATAAAATTTATTTATATGGAAAAAGAGTATAGATTTGAACAAATTTATGAAAATTTGATAAGAACAGTGGTTGTAATCAGTTTGGTTATTTAATATTTGGAAGATAGAGATTTGTAAATCCGTTAATGAATTTATAATGGGAAGGAATGGTAAGAATGTAAAAATTATAAGCATTTGATTCAATTAAGGGAATTAAATTATAATAAATGGTCATTTAATAAATTCAACGTTCTGTGAGAAATCATAAAAGTTGTGTAAAATGTGTACAAACTTCGATTTGGAAATTTATTGGATTTATAACGGTTTTGGTATTACATTTATGAGTTTAAAAGTTATTCCATTTTGTAAAGTAATAAAAGCTTATTTAGGTGACTAGAATTTAGCGTAACGACTATTGTGTGTTACCTATTCTTGTTGCTTGTTAATTTAAATTTTGGGAATCAAATTCAATTTATCCGCCAATTTACCGCAGTTAAAGTGAAATGAATTGGTGAATGAGTAATGTTAAATACAAATAAGATGTAACCAAGAAATCCCATTTATAATAATTTATGTAGAATATAGTAAAGAAACCAGGAAATGAAAATGTGAAAATGTGGATGCAATGAGATCTTAAGTAATAATAACTTTGTTAGGTAAGTGATAAAGGATTTTTTTTGTATAACCAAATAAAGATCCAAATTTATTTGGAAATTAATTGCAATCAATTGAATTTATTGCAATTAAATGGATTTAATATTTAATAGTTATGTAATTATTATTTGGAAGAAATTGGAGTTATTTGTAATAAGTATGAACCTAATGTTAATTTTTCTTATAGGATTGACAATTGATATGGAATGAAAAGAAGAAAATTTGGGTCAGTAAAATTTGGAATTTATGCATAATAAAATGGATTCTAACGTTAAATACTACGTTATTGAGATTTAAATTAGACTTAAAGAATAATGATGTGAATCAGGAACTAAGGTTTATGGCATCTTTATTTTAGGTGAAAGTTGAGAATATAAAGATTAAAAATCTAAAGTATGGGTTTTGAGAATATAATTTATAAAATTCTTAAATATAAGAAAGTGTAGAAATTAACATTTGCAATTAATATACTGTCAACTTTTAATTCACAACTAAGCCTGTTAAATCTTTTCAATTGATTACGAATCATATAAGAAATAAAATTTGGCCAAATTTAGAATTTAATATAAAATTTGGATTTTTATAATTTATTTAATTTATTTAATGAATATTAAAAATAGCCATTTTGGCCACGGACTCGGATTTCGACGAAACCAGTTTCATCGGATCCGTATCGGTGAATTATTATAGGGTTTCAAGTTTCGTATCGATCGGACTTGTCGTTTGATCGTACGGGCGTGAAACGCCTTGAAATCAATTTTAATAAAATCAATTTGAAATCAATTTGGAAATTTTGTTTTCAACATAACTTCTTTATACGATCGAATTTGGTCGTGAAACTTTTTCCATCGCGTTCAGAATATTTTAAAATACCTATTTGGATATATGGGTTTAATAAATTTTGTTCTGGAGGCTAAACGGGCTTTTTGGGCCATAGTTTGTGGCGTACGTTCATCCTTCTAGTTTATACGCTCTAACCCAACCCTAACTATAAATATACAGTTATAAACCCTAGCCACTCCTTATTTTCATTTTCTATACATACATCTCCTTCTCACCTCCTCATTCTAATGGCAGAAAAAAAACCTAATTCCCAAATTACAAAAAAAAAAAAAAAAAAAAAAAAAATTCAAATTTAAAAAAAAAAATTGCGGATCTGCAGCAGCTTCTGGTCGCGCTTCGGGTTTCAGGGGAGAAAACCCTAGAGAAACTTCGGGTCAGGAAGAAAATGACTCGGGTCGCTACGGGTCGTTTTGGCGAAAACTCCAAGCAGGCACCGGGGAATTGAGGCGGCGCACCGAAGTCGAACCCAAAGTCGACCCAGGACCAGAATTTTCCATTTTTCAAATTTTCATAACTTTTGCATACGAGCTCGGATTCACGCGCGGTTTGTTTTGCTGGGATCGTATCGGAATTTCTGACGTTTTGACACTTGTTTGGACAAATTCTGAGACCATCAAAATTTTGAGTTTAAATTGAATTTAAATTCGATTTAAATTCCAAAGGTGAGTGTTTTAACCCACTCACAACTACTAGAAGCTTTTATGTTTGTTAAATTAATTTTAGAATGAATAGAAATTTATTTATGAGTATTTGGCATGTTTATTTCACTCATATTTGTGAAATGCATTTATTAAATTTAACTGTTAATTTAATTCATTTATTGCGTATAAATTTACAGTTAAAATTTATTTGTTTGTATATGAACTGCTAGTTAACAGTTATATAATTTATTTCTGAATATAGACTGTAGATTAATAGCTGTTAAATTTAATTTGAATAAAATTGCCAGTATTACCTGTTATGTAGTACCAAAAATAATATTGTTATTGATTGATATTGATTGATGATTGCGATTTGGATGATGGATGATGTTGATGAATGGATGTTTATTGGATATCATTAAATTGCAAATTATCATGCATATTTCATTTCATTCGGGATTGTGGTTTGAAATGATACATAACCGCAAATTTTTATATCTTTTAAATTGCGGATTGAAATGATAAATATCCGTATCACTTGACCATAGGATAGAAAATTTTATACAGGCACCGCGGTCTATATATAACTATTTTTATGTGATTTCTATGGTTTGGATGGAATACGGTTTATAATAATCTTAAATTTTATATTGTATAAATATTTTTCTTCCATATATATATACATATGAAGTTGAAAATTTTGAAATTAAAAGGTGTATAAAAATCTTTATTAAAAATGGTAGAAAATTAAGAAAATGGAGTTTAATAATTTATATCATATGTTTAAATGTTAAGTTTGGAAATTTTAAGATGTGATATTTATAATTGGATTTTTCCCAAAATAAATTGAAATGAATATTCTAGTATAATTTGAATTGGGAAAAATATATATATTTTATTACTAGAAATTGAAGTCTTATTATTTATGGATTTTATATGAATATTCAAGACTAATTAATATAATAATTGATTTGTTGAAAGCATAAAATCCGACTTTAGTTTGAAATATTGATACTCAAAATGGATATACGTATATATAAATAAATTGAAGTGGTTTGCAACTTGAGAGAGATAATATAAATTTTGGTTTAGACTTTAATAAAGAAATGTATTTGTAAAGCCATGAGAACTATTTTCTTTACAAAGTAACATTTAAGTTAAACCATTTAATTCATACACCGTTGAATGTCCAAACCATTCAAGTTTTAGAAGTTATGGTTTTAAATTATGATTTTCAAAATATTATGCTTTGAAATATTTGATTTTCAGACGTTATGAAGTTAAAGCATTATGATTTTGGAAAAGAATTATATTTGGGATAAGTGATAAAATATGGTTTTGGGTTTTGAAATGATATCGTATTCATGGTTATGAAATGGAATGTTTATTCTGATTTTTAAAGTATAACCTATTTTTAAATGACCGCGGTGTTATAATAACGATGGGTTGGCAAAGAGACCGGGATCGGATATGGACATACTCTCTGTCGATACCGAAAACCACTTTGACTAACTGTGTACGCGGTGGAGATTCCAGAATGAAGTAGGTGGTGGCGACGTTTCCTGTAAGGTAAATACATGGACCCGACTCCCGTGAGTTGGCATAAGGTGGCTAAAACAGGAGCGATTCTCAGGCCAATGAGGTCATTCCTCTGATCGGACCCTCCTCTTCGATATTATACTTTGATTTTGGATTGATTCAGTGGCCACTTTTATATTTTGATTTTGGGGAGTTAGTCCGAGGTGGGCGGTAACTGCGGCTACGCGTTTCCACCAGCCTGGATAGTAATTGGTATATCTACCCTGGCATTGCCTAGTTGTGCTGTGTCACCTACCATACCGAACCTTTACTACGAGTTTCTATTTGTGTCGTACCTATGGAGTATCCTCTGGTAGCTTCCCGATCAGGAGGTATTACGGTACTGTATAGACTATTGGCATTATTTGTGTTAAGGGCTATATGGGTAACCCCTTAACGCCATTAAAAAGTAAGTTTATTTTATAAATAGACACTATTATAATAGCGCAATATACTACATAGTAAATAGTTTAACGGATCCTTAGGAGTTGTAAATCCCGAGCATCTCTTGAGTTACTGTACTCATATTTATTTCTGTTAATTTAACTCACATAAGATCTTTTAGTTCGGACTCGAGTGTTTTTGTCTTTTCAAATTCGCTCGGGTCAGTCCGAGCGTTTCAGGATCGAAGACTTTAGCTTTGGAGGACGAAGACGAAGAATCCGTATTATATTATTTATAGTATTGCACCACACTCATATTGTTCCGCTGCATTGATTGTATTGGTATGTGTAACTCTGATATTCATTGCATAAGTAAAATAAATATTTTGTAAATAGTTATCATGAACTGTATATTGATTATTATATTTTATCCTTCCGCTGTGAGATTCTGTTTAGTTTTTTTCTTCTCTGTTTTCTTATTTACCCCATAACAATCCGTCCTTGCGTATGATTTGAATTGGCACGTGTGTCGGTTTAAATCGTGCGAAAAGGCGGACGTTACATTGGATCTGAGGATTCTTTTTGCAGATTGAAGTAGGAGTATTGATTTACATTCCTGTAAATTTTCATGACAATCTGGGTTTTTTCCTATTTTGAAACTGCGGTCGAACTTGAACCCACAGCATGAAAGAATTTAGCGGTTTAACCTTGTTTTAGTGCAACTTTGAAACGATGCTAATTCTTCGTTTCAAATTGGATTTGAGTGATTCTTTTTGTAGATTGAAGTAGGAGTGTTGAGTTTCATTGCTGAAAATTTTAATGACAATCTAGGTTTTTTTGCTATTTTGAAACTATGGTCGAACTCGAACCCACAACATGCTGGAATTCGGCGATTTAACCTTGTTTTTAGTCCAACTTTGAAACGAGGCAGATTCATTATTTCAAATAGGATTTGAATAATTATTTTTGAAAATTGAATTGGGAATGTTGAACTACATTCTTGCAGAATTTCAAGCCATTTTGCCACTGCTAACTTGTTCAAACCTGCTGTCGAATAATAAGTCGTAACTTGTTTTAAACGGATAATAATGCTATGTAAAGATATTTTGATCAAATTTTAGAAAGTAATTTTATTAATTAAAGATTAATTAACAAAATATTTAGTGGATCCCATATTGAATCAAATCAGTGTTGAATGTTTATTTGTTTGATAATCTAATATTTGACTAAAAAAATTTGTACCAAAACGCAACTTTGGAAATATGTAGGAGAAACATAGAAATTATATGGTACGGTTACCATCGATGATGCTATACTATACGTGTAAATTCTTTTGTTCTTCTAGGATAAATGATAAGGAAATCCATCTGTTAACGGTTAGGGGTGAACTTCGTTCTAATCTTTGTCTATTTATTTCCTAAAGAATGGAGGCCGAGTTTGTCGGAAATTAACGAAAGTTGTTTCGGAGAGACCGGAATCGGATGTGCTATTCGAAAACAACTTCAATCTAACTCGATCATTTCGAACTAAATACATCTTAAAGAGTATAGAATTGGAGATGGAGATTTAAAGTGCAAGGGTTATTTTCTATTAACCCTGGGGGTGATTCAAAATGGGTGTGCCAGAGGTAGTGCCGTCAGTTTCGTTCAAACCCAAGAAAGAACTTATAAGGATGATTGTTTGCACTGCTGCTTGGAGGGAAGTGTTAGCATTCCAAGAAGGTTTCTACATAAAAACGTAATCGTTGCCTCATGCCTCATCAACCTGGAATGAATAAAATAGGGGAGATGAAGTAGGGCCATATTGGTCGCACCCATTAGGTATCATCACCAAATGTAGAATCGATATTTGAAACCCTTGTATGCCTCGGTGCGGTTGCTGATCCCTACCATGGTGGTGATGTACTGGGTACTATCCAGCAAGGTGTAGGCCAGTCCTATCTTGGAAGGGAATCCAAGTGAGGTTCTCACTGTGTTTATCTACAGATGCACTGTAGCGGACGGTACCCCACTAGCGCAGTCATGGTATGGAATCCATTCTTCAATAAGTACCGTATATTTTTAGTTGTTTCCAAATACGTTGGAATGTGAGATGCAAGCATTTTAGCTATATTATATATTAACTATAATCCTTTGGACATTATCATAATATCGTTGGATGTAAAAGGTATTTTGGTTATATTAAGGTAAAAACCCGTCCCTTTTTATATGCGGCATAGTTTTATGAGATCCCTTTATTTTAAAAGGATTTTAAACGTAATAATTAAGTTGTTTGACTTTACTTACAACTGACCCATGTTTTACCTAAAACTCTTGGGTGCTCAAATTGTTTTGTGCAACCAAGTAGTTTAGGTTTTCCCACGGATGCATTTTGGAGAATCATGGAGCAGGAGGCTTCATCAGTAGCTAGTTATTATCTTGTTTCCACGGTATTATATATATCTTGTATCGGTCAGGTAGGGATAGACTGTTATAACCGTCCAACGGTAGAATTGTATTAGTATGACACTGATGTATCGTTTTAGAAATGACTTCATAAGGTATTATGTGGATTAATATATGTTATTCCATTGCGTTGTGAGATTCTATTATTTCTATCTTCTTTTTATCTTCTATCTCCATTCTTTCCCCTAACAATCGGTCTTTTTGACACTTAGTTGTTTGGCATGCGAATATCATAAATGTATTACTGCTGACTTCTGAGGTTCGAAATGGCAGGTTGTTAAAAATTGCAATGCATACTTAGTCTGAATGCCTAAATTTTTGTGTGCTTCTCATCTTGTAAATCCAGTCCCAAATCAAATTTTATTTTTAGCGTTCTTTTTTGACGTATATCAGCATACTCAAGTTTTGGTATTAGTTTATATATGTTTACTCTAGATTTAATACTAAGATAATATATGACCTACTTGATGTAACTTATATAGAAGGGTATAATTTCCACAATCTTTATGTGCACACGTAGGTTTAGTTTGAATGCCTACTCGTTTACGCGATGTTGTAGCTTCTACGCCAAATACTGCATGCTTATCTCATTCAAGGTGTAGACTAAATTCTTCAGTCACATTATTCATTAACCACAAGCTTATTAAGGATGAATATGAAATTTTTCAATGTTCATAGTTCTTCCACTAAATTGGACAGTTGGAATGACCGGGATTTTGGCAACAACTGTGGAAGATACTCTTATCGCATTAGTTATTTTTCCCTTTTCTCTTTTTCCCCATATTGTGCACTAAACTTTATATGGATCAAAATATTATAAACATAGTTTTGGTAATTTTTATTTCAGATATGCTTCTATATGTGATCCTCTTCCATTGGATCAACTTAAAAGCTTTCATGTGAGGGTCATGTTCATGTTGTCATGTTTCAGTAGTGCATACAATTTTACCTGCGATATGAATACCTTGGTTGGGTCATTTTTATAAAACGTGTTCATTTCGAAGCAATATTTTTTTGGATGAGGTTGTTTGTATGGTTCAATAAGGATATTTTGCTGGTGGTGGATGTGATATAGTGTAAATGTCATTGCATCATTGTTTGAACATTATACATAAAGTGAATGTTGTGTTGTATGTAAAGGGTCATTGTTGAATATATGAATTTTAACTATTTTAATCGACGAATTTTATGTATGTGAATTTCTAAAATTTTAACTCTATAATAGTAGTATTTAGGACAAAGTTACAAGTTAAAAAACAGATGAAAGAACCATGCTAGTATTTTCCCAAAAAGCTATATATATTTAACAACATTTAAAAATGTTGAAAAATATATTTTGAAACAGTTTTAAAACTTTGTAAAACATATTTTGCAACATCTAAAAATTGTTTTTATTGTAATTATTACAACCTATTTCGCCAGAAAAATATTGTAGAGGATGCCAATCCTATGACAACTTACCCTAGTACCATGTTTGCAAAAATGTTGAGTAACTCATATAACAACAATTTTTTTATCTTTAATAAGGCATATTTGTTGGGTTTTATTAAGTTTTGTCCTAAATGCTTGGGATTACTATTCTAGGTTGTTAAAAACAGTCATTGAATGTTCTCCGTTTCAGGTATATGTAACACTAATATGTATTATGTGTCATAATGAATTATAATCGCAGGATATCAATTGTATTTATTACCATTTGAACAAGAAGTGTGTACAAAATGAATTTTCACAGATAAAGTAGATATGATTTTTGGTATGCAAATTTGTTTCTGTTAAGAAATATTAGCCGGATCATTAACATTTATAGCAGGCATTACAAGGCTCGTGCTATTGTGCATTGATTTAGTTGGATGGTCATTTCATTTTCAATATATAATGGACATCAACGTTGTTCTCTATTATATTGATCCTACAAATGCATTTTAAAAGGTAAATCTTACTTGAGAAAAATTTATGTTATAATTAGTTGCTTTGTAACATTTGGAATAATAATATCGATGAAATATTATATTCTAAACTGATAATTTTCTAAAGTACACCTTGGGCGTAGCATGCAATCCCGCTAGTTAAAGTATAATAATTTAACTTTTAATACTTGGTGGATTGATAAATTGCAAATATTTCGCATTAGAGTGCTAAGAATAAAAAACTAAAATAAATGTATATGTAATATGTAAACGAATCTTAGTTTTTCTATACTAAAAGTTTTTAAAACCTACACCAGGTGCTAGTAAAATATTATGATTTGTATCCTATACAATCACATATACTCGAAAGTTGTGTGTGTACATATACACACACACACTCTTATGTATACACACACACACATATATACACATATACACATATATTTACATACACCTACACATATGGTATAAAATCTAAGCATTAACAAACTTTGCATTGCAAACATAAGCTGAATAGAAATCATTACCCAAAGAGTCAACTGAAAATAAGCAACACTACGGTATCTTTGGTCCAAGTGTCCTTTTCATTTACAAATTTTAACTTTGCAAGGTTCCTACAAAATTCTAATAGTCTGCAAATAATATAATATTAATAAGCAAAAAATTATGACATTCTACTCTATTTTATTTATGGTAAAGGGGTTCACAAAGGGACTGAGTTGCATGCTTACCTTAACAATATATGAATTCTAAAATCTGGCTTTTACTGCTATATAACAACAAACCGGAGCACTGAAGTAAACCAATATGTTTAACAATTTATATATACTGCAATTTACTAACAAATGTAACCTAAAAGAATTCCAATATCATTTTATTATGTGTATGCATCAACACAATCAAAATTCTAAATTTCATTTTCCAGATTCCTCAACTGCCACCGCAACACCATGGAAATTTAATATTTTCTTGAAATCCAAGTATCCGAGCCCATGTGAGAAAAGAGATTAATTTTGCTTTCAAATTCTTAAAATATCATGGTGTAAAGAGCAAGTAATAGATATTGGTGCGTCATGGACGTGCCACCGCCTTGAAAGTGAAATTCAATGCGACTATGCTCTAGTCGATAATTGTAGTTTTCTCTAAAGCATTAATACAATGATCTTTCAAATTTGTGCACTCAAAATTGAAGAATTTGGTGACTTGCAGAGTTCACTGCCTAAAATATTTTGACAAGTTTGGAAGATGATTTTATTTTGAATGAATGTGTGGTGAAAGAGAGATGAAGAATGCTAATATACGTACTATTTTATTTCTCATGGAAGATGGAGAAAGAAAGAGTGTAACATCCCGCCTTTTCGCATGCTTTAAATCGACGATAAACCACACACATCAGACTTAAAACATACAAAAGGGCGGATTGTTATGGGGTATAAGAAAAACAGAGAAGAGAAAAAACTGAACAGAATCTCACAGCGGAAGGATAAATATAATAATAAATATACAGTTCATAAAACTGTTGACAAACATTTGATTCTATTTTATACAATAAATATCAGAGTTCACATACCCATAAATATCAATGCAGTGGAATTTAATAGTGTAGTGGAATAATATAGTAGATAGCAATACTACAATCTTCATCTTCGTCCTCCAGAACTGAAGTCTTCGATCCTGAAATGCTCGGACTGACCCAAGCGAATTGAAAAGACAAAACACTCGAGTCAGAACTAAAAGATCTTATGTAAGTTAAATTAATAGAAATAAATATGAGTGCAGTAACTCAAGAGATGCTCGGGATTTACATCTCCTAAGGATGCGTTAAACTATTTACTATGTACTATATTGCGCTATTATAATAGTGTCTAGTTGTAAAATAAACTTACTTTTAAATAGCATTAAGGCTTTACATTTTCCACCTTAACACGTAATAGTCCCAGTAGTCCATCCAATATCATAGTCCCTCCTGATCGGGAAGCCACCAGAGGATACCACATGGGCTACGGGAGAAATCCAAACTCGTACAAGGCGCGATAGGGTAGGTGACACGGCACAACTAGGCAATGCTAGGGTAGATATACCAATTACGCTTCTGGGTCGGTGGTAACGCATAGCGCGCAGCTACCGCCCACCTCGAGCCACACCCCCAAATAAAAATCAAAAGTGGCCACCGAATCAATCCAAAAGTCAAAGTATAATATCGAAGGAATGTGTCCGATCAAAGGTGCTACCTTATTAACCCGTCAATCGCTCCTGTTTTAGACACCATATGCCAACTCACGGGAGTTGGGTCCACATATTTACCTTACATGAAACACCGCCGCCATACTACTTCATTCTGGAATCTCCACCGCGTACACGGTTGTTAAAGTGGTTTTCGGAGTTGGTAGAGAGTATGACAACTTCTGATCCCGGTCTCTTCAACAACAACGTTATTATAACACCGCGGTCATTTAAAAATTAATTATACTTTCAAAAATCAGAATATAATTATCCATTTCAAAACCCATAAATACGATATCATTTCCTTTCAAAAACAAACTCATTTGATATTATTTTTATAAAAACCCAAATTAATATAATATCATTTTATTTCAAATATATATTTCTTTTTCAAAATCATATTGTTTTCAAACCTATAATCATCAATCATCAATCATTAATCATTAATTATAATCATCATCCATTTTAAACAAACATCAATATATAACAGGTGATAAATAACTGGTATCAATTTCAGTTTATACTCAAATAAATTTAATAACTATTAATTGGTAGTTTATACGCAAAATAAATATAATTTAACTGGCAATTAATATGCAATAATGAAATAAATAACGCGTAAATTAAATGAATGCAATTTAACTGAGAAATCGATGAAATATATACCAAACAACTATAAACAAAAATTTAAACACATCAAAAATCAATTTAACAAACATAAGAAATTTTAAAATCGTGAGTGTTTGTGAGTGGGTTAAAACACTCACCTTTTGAATTTAAATTGAATCTAAATTCAATTAAAACCGAAAAATTTGACAGTCTTAAAATCCGCCCAAACCAGCGCCAAAATGTCTGGAATTCCGATACAATCCCAACAAAAAAAACCGTGTAAATCCGAGCTCGTACGCAAAACTTATGAAAATTTAAAAATTGGAAAATTCTGGCCCTGTGTAGACTTCGGGTTCGACTTCGGTGCGCCGCCTCAAATCCCCGGTGCTTGCTTGGAGTTTTTGCCAAAACGACCCGGAGCGACCCGAGTCATTTTCTTCCTAACCCGAAGTAGATACAGCGTTTTTGCCTCTGAAACACGAAGCGTGACTCGAAGTGGCTGCAGATTCGAAATTTTTTTTTTATTGAAATAAATTTTTGGAATTTGGGAATTAGGTTTTTTTTCTGCCATTGGAATGAGGAGTTGAGAAGGAGATGTACATATAGACAAATGAAAATAAGGAGTGGCTAGGGTTTATAACTGGTTATATATAGACAAGGCTGAAAAATAATAGATGGATCAGATTGGTATACGCGCTGAACGCTAAATGGCCCGAAAAGCCCGTTTCTACTCCGGAACGAAATTGTGTCGAACCATATATCAAAATAGATGTTTTAAAATATTTTAAACGCAATGGAACAGGTTTCATGTCCAAATTCCATCGTATGCAGAAGTTATGCTGAAAATAATATTTTCCAAATTGATTTCAATTGCAGAAATTTCAAGGCGTTTCGAGTCCGTACGATCAAACGATAAGTTCGATCGCTACGAAACTTGAAATACTATTATATTTCACCGTTACGGATCCGATGAAACTTGTTTCGTCGAAATCCGAGTCAGTGGCCAAAATGGCTATTTTTCCATTAATTACATAAATTTAAAATAAATAAATTAAATAAAATTTCGCGTTAAAATTTTGAAATTTGAAATCTTTATCACTTTATAATTCTCAAACATTTACAATGATTTAACAATTTATAAATGTAAATTTATTAAAGATTAATCAATATAAATCTTTAATTTCATAAAATTCAAATAAATAAACAAATCTTGATTTACAATCTTTTCATTTAGCAATAGTCATATTAGAAATGGAATTTACATTACCTTCAATTATTAATTATTATCAGTTTAGATCTTAAAATTTGTTCCATAAATTTTATTTGCCCTGAATTAGTTACCGCATTTATCTAATTCCAATTTTGTGACCACATTCAATCCATTAACTGGTATTACATTGACATTTAACTTATTAGCTTATATCGACACTATTGTCATTAATTGCAAATGGATTACCAAATTTAGTCGCTACCCTAAATAACTAACGTAAATTAATTTCCATTTATTCCACTGATTTAACTTTTATTCAATTAATTAATGATTCCCTCGGTTAGAAATAACGTAACATTTTCTTTATTTGTATTGCGAATAATTCAAAATTCAATTCCTAATTCTTAATATCCTCTGAATTACAACTTCCAAATATGGTATTAATCATCATTTACGCACCTATAATTCTTTTAATTTACATTAACATAATAAATAAATTACCTTTAATGAAATCTATCCCCCAATTTATTATATGCAATAAATTTTGACCTTACAATAGTTTCAATTAATTATTTATATTTATTGCGATTGAATACCAAAATTTATTTAACACATCAAATAAATGAACAATCTATATTCATTATCACCTATTTTCTTTTAAATTCAGTTATAAGTTTGTTACTTACCAACTAGGTTATAATAACACTAATTTTTTTATTCCACTGCTATATATGATATATTTGCATCACATACTTGAATTTTTCAATTTCATCTTAATTCCAATTCACGGTAGTATAATTTCTTACTATAAACCCATTTATAATTTTCATACCAATTAATTAGTTTCAACTAAATAGATTGATTCAATTCAACTCTTTTATTAAGTTTATATAAATCAATGTACTATTTCATTGGTAAATGTTTATTTCAATTATTCCTTTATTACTTACAAATCTTATTTCATTCATGAATGCCATCATTTATCAATTATTACATAATTTCATTTGTAAATTAAATGCTTACAATTTATAAGCTTTCATTCCAACCAATATTTCAATTTCTACCGGACATTGATTTAATTCAATTTACTATTTAATATTATTAATTCATTAACTAAATTCACTACTTACCTTTGTTCTCTTATATGCAACTCTTAGCCTAGTATAACAATTTACACCACTTCAATTTATTCGTCATTTTGTTTCAACGGTAAATACTTAGCCTTATATTCCCCTGGTTTCATTTCATTCTCAGCATTTGCTTCATTATTAATTATAAAATCTTTATTTCTTTTAAATTAAATTTACGTAAATCTTATTAAAATGAAAAATGTAATTAACGAAAATTACGGGTCGTTACAAAGAGTAAAAATTGAACTTATATTTTTTTATTGGTCGTACCAAACCAAATAAATAAACATTTCAAAAATGAAGCTGTACTGATACAAAATACAAAAGGTTATAGTGAAAGGACTTTTTACATCGTACTTATAACACATGTTTCATTGATTGATTATCATGAAAGGACCGTGTGAAGTTAATTTAGTCTGTGATAATTAATAGATGATATTTTATGACCAACATGATTTTATCTATACAAATATTTTATTCTACAAAATTATACTAGTTCATGTACTTCTTTCGGTTCTTTATGGTAGGAACACAAGTGTCTAATTATTATTTTTCACTGTCTATCATTGAATATTGTATTTTACAAACATATAATTGAATACTCAATGTCTGAAGAAGAAGAATGAAATTTTATTCTATAATTGGTTTCCACTTATCTGCCATATTGGCAGGTTTCATAAACAATTTGATCATGGGTTTTTCTATTGTGACAAATGAATTTTATGTCAAAATGTAAGAATGGAGTATTCGAGGATTTAGAGGAATTCAAATGATTAACTTGTTAATTTTCTTTGGGGTCCCTCCTCATATTTTGTTTTCGATGTAGAATTTGACCCAAAAAAGCAGTCATCGTAGCAGTATCGTTGATTATTTCAAGTATATATGTATTACAAGTAAAATATTATACTTTAGTCGAAAATTTTGATTAAAATTTAGAATCAAAACAAAGTGACATTATAGTCAAACCAGTAATTAAGCAGTAATCCCATTTTTTGATTAGTTAACACAAATATTTTGTTTGGTTAACCAAAAAAATGGTATTATTAATGGGACTCCAAAAGTTATTTGAGGAGGGGGTGTACCTTTTTAACCATCGTCCTGAGTACAAGGAAATAATTCAACATTAATATCTTCTTCTTTTGTTGGAGATTTAGTTACACATTTGAAACCAGATTAATATGAAGATTAATCTATGTTTTCTACATCAACTTAAAATTGGAGAACTAGGGTTTAAAACAAAAGAACTATGATCCATGGTAAAGGAATAAAGAGAATGTGTAAGAAAATGACAAAGAACGGCAAGGAAGATCAATTTTAAAATGAACAATATAGTATTTTTTAGTTCGATGTTATAAGGAAAGAATCAATTATTTGTTTCTCCCCTCAACCAAAATATCATGTATGTATGTATTTATGTATGTTTGTATGTATGTATATGTATATACATATATCAACAAATGTTGAGAAAATTAAGAAAATACCAATTTTATTTAAAAGTAAAAGAACTTGCTACAAGAGCTTTGTCTTAGACATACAGAAAAGCTTATATTGCACTAATCAATACCGAAGTTGTTTATTTGTCACATGGAGGGCAATTAAGCTTGCACTCATCAAGTGAGTTAAAACAAGTAGCGGTTTGAATGCAGTACGCCCTTTTCGGACACATACTTTCATCTTGCAAAGAGCAACATGGCTTTCCTTTGTCAGGCGAAATTCCATTTGAAATCGAGTCAAATATCTTCTCATTGAGTGGGATGGCTCCACCTGCATTGGATTCATACATTTATGAAATTTGAGAACATCATTCTTTCTTCAGCAGTTGCTCTTAAATAAATTAAAAGTAACATTATTTCAAAACTTACATTGGTGTAGAGCAGAGAAAGCCAAGGAAAGAAGGAGGAGTGCAAATACAAAGCTTACTCTCATTTTGATGAAATGTTTTTGCTAATATATGTTGAAATGGGTCGTGGTTGCTTAAATTTATACTGAGTTGGACTGTGTGAAATTAGTACGTAATTAATAAATGAATACATTTGCATTAATTTTCTTTCTTTATTCTTCTGAAATTATTATCTTTCAAATTAATGGGAATATATAATACATTCTCTTGATATCTCCTAAGGTTGTTTCATGTTATGTAACATAAAAATCAAATATTCGCATATTAATTGACCATGTGATTTTTAAGGACCCAAAGGTTTTATGTTTGTGCACTTCATCAAAATCATCCAATTGATTAATTGGATTAATTCTATAATAAATACAAAATGAATAAAGGATATCATGCATGCATTTTTAGCTTTGGATTTGCTTCCTATTTTTGCTACATATGTTTTAAATGGAGAAATAAGAATTAACTACAGTTGATGAATGGTTCCTATACATTTAAAATTAGAAAAATAATATTAATATCAAGATTGCAATTACATATAAATTGTCACCACATTAATTAATTTCAAATAAATTTAATATACAGAATAAATTATATTTGAAGTGAGAACATCAATTTTTTTAGAAATGAAGTGTAAATAATTTTTATTTTTCTAAAATAGGGAATAGCCAAAAGTAAAAAATTTAACAATATTTTTGAGCTAGTCTGCAAATTTCAAAGTTTAGACATAATGTAATGCCCCGCCTTTTCACATGCTTTAAATCGACGATAAACCACACACGTCAGACTTAAACCATACAGAAGGGCGGATTGTTATGTGGTAAATAAGAAAAAGTAGAGAAAGAAAAAAAAATAGAATCTTGCAGCGGAACGACAAAATATAATAATCAAATATACAGTTCATGAAGCTATTTACAAAACATTTGATTATACTTATACAATATATATCAGAGTTACACATACCGAAGAACAATAATCAATGCAGCAGAATTAAATGGTGTAGTGGAGTAATATAGTAGATAATAGTACTACAAAATCTTCATCTTCGTCCTCCAGAATAAAATCTTCAAATCCTGAAATGCTCGGACTTACCCGAGCGAATTGAAAGGAAAAACACTCGAGTCAGAACTAAAATATCTTAAGTAAGTTAAATCAACAATAAACAATATGAGTGCAACGACGTCAGAGATGTTTACGGGATTTGACATCTCCTATCCAGTGTTTAACATGAGTGCAGTAACTCAAAAGATGCTCAGGATTCACATCTCCCAAGGATCCGTTAAACTATTTACTATGTAGTATTATTTCGCTATTATAATAATGTCTATAGTAAAATAAACATACTTTAAAATTGTAACAACCAGATATTTTCAGTCATTCGCAACCGCACATGTCGAACTTGAATTGCTCAAAATACCGCGTTGTAAATAAATTTGGAGCAAATGAAATACTGTAACGACCCGCAAATCCGTACCCCTTGAGCCAACACTATTCTACAACAATTAACTCAAGTTGCACAGAAATACGAACCATTTCGGTTTAAGAAGAAGAGGTAGAAGAAGAGAAAACAAAATCAACATCAGAGTCTAACCATCGCAGCAGAATAAAATATAATAGATAGTAAATAATCTTTACTCAAAATCAAATATATCTGTTTACATACATTACATCATCAGAATACATCAGTCAAAACTCAACATCAATATCATACAATGGGTACACAACAACTCAACACAGCGGAATACATATATAAATATACAAGTACGAGAGTACGTTTCGTCATCCAGCTCGTCTCCTGAGCTCCACAGCATCATATCCTGTATCCTATAATACTCAGTCTGACCCGAGCATTACAGTCAAATAACACCCGAGTCAGTCTGGATTACCAACGTGAGAAAATCACACCCAATTTATTATTAAAGTTTCAAAAATCCTTTGAAAACAAAAGCATCTCGTAAGACCACGCCACAAATAAACATGTCGGGTTTTTACCTTACGATAGCTAAAACAATTTTATAGAAATCCTCTGATATTATAATAGGGTCTATACACAAGTACTTATAAAATAGCCGAAATTGTTACATTATTAAATTCCAGCTACTAGCCACAAAAGTGGGTAATATAAACAAAACTCGTACAAGGCTCGTAGGGAGAATGGATTTCCAACTAATGACTAGGCACTGGGGTACCACCTGTCACAGTACGGGGCCTAGATCACCGTACCGAGGATTACTCCCTTCATCCCCTGCAACACAAGGCTGGAACCATCCCTTACTGGACAGTCCCGAGTGAGATCACCCCGCGGTTGGGATCAGCAACCGCACCACTAAGCCGAAAAAGAAATAAGGGACATCTAGACTGGAATGACCTCACCCTGCTTGGGTGCTACCCACCTAACCTTGCTGCATATCCCCTGATTTTCAGTCATTCCCATTTGATGAGGCTTGAGGCTAAGTGTTACCTTTATAACGTTTCACTTAGAATGCCCATCGCCCACCTGACGATGTTTCGCAAGCATTCGTCCATACAAGTCCGTCCCGGGTTCGAACGGAACCGAAGGCACTATTCCTACTACATCCATTTTGGAAATATCCTCAGGATTAGTAGCGACTAGCCCTTGCACTTCACTGCTCCATCTTCGACTCCGAACACGTTTTTCGCACGAAACGTACAAACCGGATCGAAGTGGTTTTCGAGAAATAAATCTCGATCCCGGTTTCTTCGAAACGATCAACGCATTTGTCCAATATTGATAGTCGGTTATTTAACTATCAATTAATATTCACAAACATCCATCAACCAATAAATAATTTTCCAAATTATTTATTAATCCTAAAATATCTTCCCGAGATATATATATCCAATTTTCAACACCTTTTGAAAACAGTTTCAAAACCCGTTTTCCCTTCCCAGGGTACATTCCCAATTATTATTTCCATTGGAACGCCAAGTACAAACACTTAAGTTTAAAATAATTTTAAAAACATTTTTTTATAAAATGTACTTATAACTTTTAAAATTATAACTTAAATATTTTATTAAAATAAATATACTAACAAAATATTTTGTATAAGACAATTTATAAAATATAAACTAATTTCCTCTTTTAAACTCAATACCAAGTTACTTTATATAGTTATTTCAATAATAGATTTAGAAAAATAACTTTCTTTAAAAATTTAGATTTAGAAATAATAAACTTTCCAAAACCTGCTTTTTAAAACGATTTTAAAAACTTTAAATATTTTTGAAAACCATACTTTGCTGTCCAGGGAAATCCTCTTCTGTTTCCCATTTCTTAAAAATAAATCACCATTTATTTTTAAACAAATACCCATTCCTTTGATAAATTCTTACCTTGAATTTATAAAATATCCACCGATATTTTATTTCACTTTATAACCCAGTCATAAAGTCCCAAAATCTCTCTTCACTTTAAATTTAAATTTCAACACCTAAATCAATTTTACAATTGATTTCTATTTACTTTACCAGGAAATAAATTCTCTTACTTCATTTATTTCAAAATTTATTAACTTTAGATTTAATTTCCAATTTATGTTTTTAAAATCTTTAAACTGAAAAATACCAAATTCAGATTCCTCAATTTCCTTTCTTTACCTTTAAATTTAATCCTTACATTTAAAATAATGACTTTTATTCACTTAAGTTCCAGAATTTATTATTCCTCTGTTAATTCAATTTCCTCATATTCCATATTTTGTTAGAGTTTATAAATCACTCTATTTTATTTTATTTTCACTTCATTATTCAATTTATTCCAATTTACTAGAATTATTTACTTAAAATTTTACTCTTTTATTACCTTTCAAAAATCCAATTCCATAGATTTTGGTAACTCTTTATACTGAGTTATTCCATCCAACCATACTATCACATATTCCAATTATCCATAAAACAATCACAGGATATCAAATATTCATCACACAGAATATTAAATAATCTAATAAATTTGAGGAATCCAGTTGGATCCCTCCAACCTGTTTCCCTGCATCCACAAATGTTAGCACAATATTATTTACTAATTTCAGAATATATCATTATATAGCACATCAATCAATCAATTTCAACCATTCAAACAATTATTTAAATTTAATCATTTAAATTTAAATTTAAACTGAGTGAGATTAACTCACCTTTACTCATTTAATTTGCAGTCTATCCAACCCGACTTGATTTTCCGTGATTCCAGACCTTGTAAAAATATGTATATAGTTTGTTAATATCCGAACAAATCGAACCATCAATTTTTGTTCAATAAGATTTAATTTCAAAATAAATGATTTAATTAAAAAAAAATTTCTTTCAAATAATTCAATTTAGACAACAATTGAATTTTAAACAAATTTTCCTATTATCAATACAATTTAAGTTTCAAAAGTAATTAAATTTAAGTTGAAACCAATTTCCCTTTGTAATAGCATATGTTAGCAACCAAATAAACAACTAAGTTAATTAAATAAATTAACTTCCAAAAATATACTATATATATATATATATTTATTTAATTTATAGATTCAAAAGTCTAACGTTTATAAAACCCTTCAGCATTTAAAATCCTTACATACCTTGCTTTCTCTTCACTGTATATGAACAACAGTAATTAATTTTTATTTTCTCTTCTCCCTTTTTTTTTTTTTATAGAAAACTGCATATACTAATAAACCCAGAACTTTAAATATATATAAAATTTTCTTGAATCGATCTAATTGTTCTAAATTAAGTTTTAATTAAACAAAATAAATTCTTACCATCTCAGCTCGACCCAAACCTACCGCCAGCGACTGCCTCGACAAATGGCGAACCCACCACCAGCCTCAACCGCTCGAATGTCTCGAACTCGCGAACCCTAATTCCCAACATATAATCGCGAGTATCCCCAACCCATCGCGAGTTGCTTCGGCCCCTTCCACCAGCGATGCGCCTCACGAACGTACGCCCATGCCGAGCCAAGTGCTCCCCTTTCCCTCTCGACCAACCTCGAACACAGATCCAAATCGAAACCTCCCCCCTTCATTCGCGGGCTTCCAATTCCTTCGTCTTCGACGAGACATCGCAACTCCCCTACAACTCAACGCTCGCGAATCGACCTAGCAACGAGTTAGGGATGCAAAAGAACTAGTGGTCATGATTTTATTTTGAGGTTTTTTTTTATTAGAAACGAGATTTAGGGCTGAAGAGGAGAAAGGAGGAGTCGGCCACCATTTTTATTTGGAACAAAGAACTCGGCTTGATTAATTTCAAAAAGGAATCGCGGCCATTATTATTATTTTTCTCGAGCCACCTATGTGTCTGTACGAAAGTGAACAAAGGAACCAAGTGGAAGGAACGAATGCGCGCAAAATTATTTCTGTGTCGGCTGTAGATATTAAAAGAGGATCGTGCTTCAGAAGACATCAATGACCTTTATTTAATCAAATTAAAGTTTTATTAAATTTTAACGCGTTTATGAATCGTATGCTTACAAAACAACTTCAATCAATACGAAATTTGGAATCCCATAATAATTCAATATTACGGATCCAATGGAACTTGTTTCGTCGAATTCCGAGACCGTGCCTCGGAAGGCTATTTTTAAATTCAATTTAAACAATCAAATTTTAAAACTGAACAAACCATCGTTAATTTAAATTTTGCAACTTCTATCGTCTTCAGTATTATTAATATAAATTAAATAAGCCTTCTAATTATTTTTAACGAGCTTTAAAATCAAGATTCAATATTTTTACCCAATCCCGATAGTTAAATTTAATAATTAATTATTCAATAAATATTGATATTTGAAATTAAAGTTAATAATTAACTTTCGAATATTTAAAATTAATTAAATATTCCCATTTCAAATGTCTAAAAATTCCGGGTCGTCACATTCCTCCCCTCTTAAAAGAATTTCGTCCCCGAAATTACTAGTTGGAAGACTGATCCATAACCCATTAACTATTTCCTCAAACCAAACAATTTTTAACAACTTAGCAAACAAATCTTTTTATCGAAGACACTCTAACTCTATCCTAGCCTTTTAAACTTATCCATAACCCTTAAACCATATTACATACTTACTTATCAATTCAAATCTTAAATTTGAATTCAAATTTTAAATTATCAAAATTTTCTCAAAATTTTTCTAACTCTCTAAATTTTCGAAAAATTTCGCCAGCGTCTCCTTTGCGCGGCTAGCTCGGTACAACTACAAAATGGCTCTACGGCCTCCCAAATCCAACAAGAAAACAAAAAGCCAAGTGGCTCGACAAAAACCCAATCAAAATCTCATATAGAAATTCAAATATATACCTTTTTGTCGGGCCATTTAAATTTTATCTTCTGAAATCAAACATCAATTTCCTTCTGCTTTTAAAACACATGTATATCCTGTTATAACAATAATGTCCATCCAAAACATTCAAAATCATTTTGCATTATTTTTACACAAATTTCAATATTTGCTTTATTTAAGCCCATACGATGCACACATATTATTCGTATGCAATACCAAATCCGATCGCTCACTCAATCACAAAATTTCATTTCCGAACTAGTATCGTCCACCCGACTTCCTAGTGCGGACTCAGATCTGGTCCCTTGATCAGAAACCGTCATTCTCCTTGCATAGCCGTAACTATGATAGAGAATTTCCAAAGTCAACCAGAATTCCATATCCAGGCTCGCTGTCGAAAATCGAGTGAAAAATCCTAACTCGGATCGATATAACTATCTCGAAATTCTGTGCTCGAATTCTGGATCCATATAGCTATGCGAATAAATAATATACATACACCTTACGTAATTAGCCCAATTGGTTTTTAGCTATACCAATCCTCCTTTATTCACATTCATTTGGGTTTCTATACTCTTATTCACAACCTTTCAGTTTTATTTCCATTTAATTATTCACTTGGAATAATTTTCTCAATATCAAATTTACTTAAGAATTTCACCATTCACTTCTTAAGTTCCATATAAACATTTTACATAATTCTTATATTTATCTTCACTTTACTATTGAAGTTTATTTCCATTACCATCCTCTTTGCCTTTACAATTTCATTTAAGTTTAAATTTTGGTTTCCACTTTGAATATTGTATTAGTTGCACTTACTAATTAATTTAAATCTCAATTAAAGTTTATTTGCAAACTTTACTTCTTTAGTTTCTTCAATTTCATTCTCTTTACATTTACATTCCAATTAGATTTCAATATCCAATTTCAATTTTATTTGCTTAGCAAATTTAGATCATTTGCCGTTAATGAAAATTTTCGAAAATTTCAAAAATTTTCTAACTCCCCAAAATTTACGGAAAATTTTGGCAGAGTCTCCCTTGTACGGAGGGACTTCTGCGATATCGCAGGATGCACAAAAACATATATACATCGGCCTCGGGCCGGAAATCACAATATATAATAATATATACAGTTCATATTTCCTATTTTGAATTTCTTTGCGTAAGCGTACCTTATTTAGCAATTTTAAGCAAAGCGGCTATTTAGTTTTAGCAAATTGAGCAATCAAATCCAGCCAAACGGCTTCCAAACACCTGTACTAACTCAACTTAAACAGGTAAGTGACAAATATACAAAGTTTATTAACATTTCACTTCAATAGCTAACCACATGCATAACATAAACAATGTGCACTAACACTTTCCATAAGTGAATTTATAAAGTTTCAACCTGAATTTATATGCCTTCAATCCATTTACACACCATCTTACTCAATACATTCTTATTCCGTTCCATTTAAATGGTTTACACTTTATTTCCAACATTCAATTCATTTTAATCCAAACGAACACATATTTATTTCAATTGATTCCAAAAATAAATTTTATTGCTTATATTAACTCAATTGATTTCAAAACCAGTTTTAATTCACTTCTATCCATTCATAGAATTTATTTAATCCCGTTTTCTTCAAATGAAAATTTACTTCTACGAAATTTGACCATATACAAGTGAATAAATAACTACGTAAGCTCGTATCCACTTTAAATTGATTTCAACTCAAATTAGTCAATTCTTCCATTCTAATTCATTTGCAACCATTTCAAATTTTATTTTTATTCACTTAAATTTTATTTTCAACTCAACCATCACTATTTCAATTCCATTTTGTTTAACTAGAGTTCATTGCCAGCTCCATTCATTTAAATTAAACTGGTATATTTCGTTGAATCAATATGAATTCTAATTCGCATTCAATAATTTATCTCTGAATTCCTTTTATCTTATAACGAGGCCATTTCCAATTTATCTCTACTTGGATTTTTATTTGCAATACAAGTTATTTTTATGTTAATTCAATTCCATTCAACTCCAATTCAAATTTAATTCACTTGTAATTTCAAGTTGAATTTCTATTTATAACTCAACTTCACTTTCAATTTTAATCATTTATTTACAACTCAAATTTTTATTAACCAATTCGAGTTCCATTTCCATATTCCATTATTTAATCTTGGAGCATTCCACATTATTTACGTCGAATATTCATCCCATAATTCATTTACAAACTAAACATTTTTCACCACAAATTGGTATTCAACGTGCATTTACCCAATTCAAGTTCCATCTCCATATTTCATTACCAATTAATTATTAATTTGTTTAGACAAGGTGTATTCCAAATATTTGATTTTCATTTCAAAAATCATGTTAACTATTTTACTGGAGTTCAATCCATTTTATAGTTTAAGTTTTGGATTTAATTCATTTCCCAAATTAATTTTATTTTGCTTAATTATCCCACTTCTAAATTTTATGAGTCACAAACTTATTTATATTCATTCACTTATCCATTATAATCAATTCTATTCACATTTTACTTTTAACTCAGAATAATACATTTTATTTAGCCAAATATATATTTATTATCAAACAAACATTTTCACTAAGATTCCAGAGTTTATACAATTTTCAAAATTTCAAAATCACCTTTGAAATAAACCACATCCAAAATCCTTTTGAATTTCAAAACCAAACCCAGTTTTGCAACAACCACCAACCCAAAACACCCAGGCAGCAATTCCTCTTTTGGAAACTCGAAAATGAACACCGATGAAGTCGCGATCATCATCGGAATTATTTTCCAGCGACCGAAAGAGTTTAGTGCTTTTATCTCTTTAACAACATTACAAATATTTTTAATTTCCAAATCTCTCCAGATTTCAAATTCAACTCAAAAATATTCCTGAAATAATATCATTATTATTTCTCCAAAACTTTGAAAATCATTTCCAAATCCAAAGGAATTTAGATTTTTCCCAAAAATTCCAAATTGCAATTCCTTTAAACCTATATTCAAACATTCTCTGGAATTTTATCCCATTTCAATTTCAAAATTATAATCACCTTTACAGTTTACATTTACAGATCTCATTTGTATATGAAATTTATTTCAATTTATAAATTACATTTATAATCTATATTTCAGATTCCATTTTTTTATATAAATTTATTCTTCAACTTTGGTTATAAGTTTCAATTTCTTATTCAATTTCTACACAATGGTGTTAATAATTTAATATTAACATTCCTTAACAATCAAGCATCCAAATACTATAATAATTTCTGAAAATTATCTCTTTCATATACAAAAATAATTTGGGTAAAATTATTTCATTTACCGTACTTTAAAACAATACTGTGTCGAATTGTTCTATTCAAGTGTTTAGAGATCCCTATCAATAACGTTAATTACTCGTATTGACCAGAATCCATAAACCACTCAATAAACCAATCAACACAATATAAAACCATTTTATATTCACTAACAAATACGCGCTCATATCTATTAATACACTCAAACTCATTATAGAGTACTACGGACTCTATTTGAGTAATTCCCACCAGAGCCAAGGTTATCACCAACCTAAGCTCTGATACCAACTATAACGACCCGCAAATCCGTACCCCTTGAGTCAACACTATTCTACAACAATTAACTCAAGTTGCACAGAAATACGAACCATTTGGGTTTAAGAAGAAGAGGTAGAAGAAGAGAAAACAAAATCAACATCAGAGTCTAACCATCGCAGCAGAATAAAATATAATAGATAGTAAATAATCTTTACTCAAAATCAAATATATCTGTTTACATACATTACATCAACAGAATACATCAGTCACAACTCAACATCAATATCATACAATGGGTACACAACAACTCAACACAGCGGAATACATATATAAATATACAAGTACGAGAGTACGTTTCGTCATCCCGCTCGTCTCCTGAGCTCCACAGCATCATATCCTGTATCCTATAATACTCAGTCTGACCCGAGCATTACAGTCAAATAACACCCGAGTCAGTCTGGATTACCAGCGTGAGAAAATCACACCCAATTTATTATTAAAGTTTCAAAAATCCTTTGAAAACAAAAGCATCTCGTAAGACCACGCCACAAATAAACATGTCGGGTTTTTACCTTACGATAGCTAAAACAATTTTATAGAAATCCTCTGATATTATAATAGGGTCTATACACAAGTACTTATAAAATAGCCGAAATTGTTACATTATTAAATTCCAGCTACTAGCCACAAAAGTGGGTAGTATAAACAAAACTCGTACAAGGCTCGTAGGGAGAATGGATTTCCAACTAATGACTAGGCACTGGGGTACCACCTGTCACAGTACGGGGCCTAGATCACCGTACCGAGGATTACTCCCTTCATCCCCTGCAACACAAGGCCGGAACCATCCCTTACTGGACAGTCCCGAGTGAGATCACCCCGCGGTTGGGATCAGCAACCGCACCACTAAGCCGAAAAAGAAATAAGGGACATCTAGACTGGAATGACCTCACCCTGCTTGGGTGCTACCCACCTAACCTTGCTGCATATCCCCTGATTTTCAGTCATTCCCATTTGATGAGGCTTGAGGCTAAGCGTTACCTTTATAACGTTTCACTTAGAATGCCCATCGCCCACCTGACGATGTTTCGCAAGCATTCGTCCATACAAGTCCGTCCCGGGTTCGAACGGAACCGAAGGCACTATTCCTACTACATCCATTTTGGAAATATCCTCAGGATTAGTAGCGACTAGCCCTTGCACTTCACTGCTCCATCTTCGACTCCGAACACGTTTTTCGCACGAAACGTACAAACCGGATCGAAGTGGTTTTCGAGAAATAAATCTCGATCCCGGTTTCTTCGAAACGATCAACGCATTTGTCCAATATTGATAGTCGGTTATTTAACTATCAATTAATATTCACAAACATCCATCAACCAATAAATAATTTTCCAAATTATTTATTAATCCCAAAATATCTTCCCGAGATATATATATCCAATTTTCAACACCTTTTGAAAACAGTTTCAAAACCCGTTTTCCCTTCCCAGGGTACATTCCCAATTATTATTTCCATTGGAACGCCAAGTACAAACACTTAAGTTTAAAATAATTTTAAAAACATTTTTTTATAAAATGTACTTATAACTTTTAAAATTATAACTTAAATATTTTATTAAAATAAATATACTAACAAAATATTTTGTATAAGACAATTTATAAAATATAAACTAATTTCCTCTTTTAAACTCAATACCAAGTTACTTTATATAGTTATTTCAATAATAGATTTAGAAAAATATACTTGCTTTAAAAATTTAGATTTAGAAATAATGAACTTTCCAAAACCTGCTTTTTAAAACGATTTTAAAAACTTTAAATATTTTTGAAAACCATACTTGGCTATCCAGGGAAATCCTCTTCTGTTTCCCATTTCTTAAAAATAAATCACCATTTATTTTTAAACAAATACCCATTCCTTTGATAAATTCTTACCTTGAATTTATAAAATATCCACCGACATTTTATTTCACTTTATAACCCAGTCATAAAGTCCCAAAATCTCTCTTCACTTTAAATTTAAATTTCAACACCTAAATCAATTTTACAATTGATTTCTATTTACTTTACCAGGAAGTAAATTCTCTTACTTCATTTATTTCAAAATTTATTAACTTTAGATTTAATTTCCAATTTATGTTTTTAAAATCTTTAAACTGAAAAATACCAAATTCAGATTCCTCAATTTCCTTTCTTTACCTTTAAATTTAATCCTTACATTTAAAATAATGACTTTTATTCACTTAAGTTCCAGAATTTATTATTCCTCTGTTAATTCAATTTCCTCATATTCCATATTTTGTTAGAGTTTATAAATCACTCTATTTTATTTTATTTTCACTTCATTATTCAATTTATTCCAATTTATTAGAATTATTTACTTAAAATTTTACTCTTTTATTACCTTTCAAAAATCCAATTCCATAGATTTTGGTAACTCTTTATACTGAGTTATTCCATCCAACCATACTATCCCATATTCCAATTATCCATAAAACAATCACAGGATATCAAATATTCATCACACAGAATATTAAATAATCTAATAAATTTGAGGAATCCAGTTGGATCCCTCTAACCTGTTTCCCTGCATCCACAAATGTTAGCACAATATTATTTACTAATTTCAGAATATATCATTATATAGCACATCAATCAATCAATTTCAACCATTCAAACAATTATTTAAATTTAATCATTTAAATTTAAATTTAAACTGAGTGAGATTAACTCACCTTTACTCATTTAATTTGCAGTCTATCCAACCCGACTTGATTTTCCGTGATTCCAGACCTTGTAAAAATATGTATATAGTTTGTTAATATCCGAACAAGTCGAACCATCAATTTTTGTTCAATAAGATTTAATTTCAAAATAAATGATTTAATTAAAAAAAAATTCTTTCAAATAATTCAATTTAGACAACAATTGAATTTTAAACAAATTTTCCTATTATCAATACAATTTAAGTTTCAAAAGTAATTAAATTTAAGTTGAAACCAATTTCCCTTTGTAATAGCATATGTTAGCAACCAAATAAACAACTAAGTTAATTAAATAAATTAACTTCCAAAAATATACTATATATATATATATATATATATATAATTTATAGATTCAAAAGTCTAACGTTTATAAAACCCTTCAGCATTTAAAATCCTTACATACCTTGCTTTCTCTTCACTATATATGAACAACAGTAATTAATTTTTATTTTCTCTTCTCCCTTTTTTTTTTATAGAAAACTGCATATACTAATAAGCCCAGAACTTTAAATATATATAAAATTTTCTTGAATCGATCTAATTGTTCTAAATTAAGTTTTAATTAAACAAAATAAATTCTTACCATCTCAGCTCGACCCAAACCTACCGCCAGCGACTGCCTCGACAAATGGCGAACCCACCACCAGCCTCAACCGCTCGAACGTCTCGAACTCGCGAACCCTAATTCCCAACATATAATCGCGAGTATCCCCAACCCATCGCGAGTTGCTTCGGCCCCTTCCACCAGCGACGCGCCTCACGAACGTACGCCCATGCCGAGCCAAGTGCTCCCCTTTCCCTCTCGACCAACCTCGAACACAGATCCAAATCGAAACCTCCCCCCTTCATTCGCGGGCTTCCAATTCCTTCGTCTTCGACGAGACATCGCAACTCCCCTACAACTCAACGCTCGCGAATCGACCTAGCAACGAGTTAGGGATGCAAAAGAACTAGCGGTCATGATTTTATTTTGAGGTTTTTTTTTATTAGAAACGAGATTTAGGGCTGAAGAGGAGAAAGGAGGAGTCGGCCACCATTTTTATTTGGAACGAAGAACTCGGCTTGATTAATTTCAAAAAGGAATCGCGGCCATTATTATTATTTTTCTCGAGCCACCTATATGTATGTACGAAAGTGAACAAAGGAACCAAGTGGAAGGAACGAATGCGCGCAAAATTATTTCTGTGTCGGCTGTAGATATTAAAAGAGGAGCGTGCTTCAGAAGACATCAATGACCTTTATTTAATCAAATTAAAGTTTTATTAAATTTTAACCCGTTTATGAATCGTATGCTTACAAAACAACTTCAATCAATACGAAATTTGGAATCCCATAATAATTCAATATTACGGATCCAATGGAACTTGTTTCGTCGAATTCCGAGACCGTGCCTCGGAAGGCTATTTTTAAATTCAATTTAAACAATCAAATTTTAAAACTGAACAAACCATCGTTAATTTAAATTTTACAACTTCTATCGTCTTCAGTATTATTAATATAAATTAAATAAGCCTTCTAATTATTTTTAACCAGCTTTAAAATCAAGATTCAATATTTTTACCCAATCCCGATAGTTAAATTTAATAATTAATTATTCAATAAATATTGATATGTGAAATTAAAGTTAATAATTAACTTTCGAATATTTAAAATTAATTAAATATTCCCATTTCAAATGTCTAAAAATTCTGGGTCGTCACAAATACAATCACAGAATCACCGACATAGAAATATCAGAATAACTCGCAGCGGAAATAAAATACATAATAGTTCATGAAGCTACTACGGCAGAGTCTCAAACCAAATACATAATACAGTCTGAAAACAACATAATAGAAATCCCAAATACATAGAAGTTCACTAATACATGAGATAAACTAGAACAGCTGAAACAGAGAGTAGATATAAATGTAGAAAAGCAGAAACTCCAGCAAAGACCAGCTCCAGAAAGAGAATCCAAAGCTGTGAATACTCAGGCCGACCCGAGCGCAAAGTAAAACACAAAACACTCGAGTCAGGACAATATATACTTATATAATGTAAACCAACTCAAGTGAACTGTAGTAGAAATGCACAATAACTTGAAGGATGCTTGGGATCGCCCATCCTTTAAGAATCAGTTAAACTATAAATTAATTACATCCCGTGGTTAAAATTTAAAAATAGTATTTTATACTTCAAAATCAAATATAATTTCAAAATTCAATATCGTTCAAAATATCATATCTTCCAAACCACATTCATTTTTATTTAATTTAAATACCATTACAAAACACATTTCAAAATAGTTTATATTTCGAAACAAATTACTTCATTTTAAATCATAAAATGAAGTTATTATATTTAATAATTAAATTATTAAATTTCCAAAATTTTAGTCTTTCAAAATTCATTTATTCACTTAATTTATTAAAACAGATGAAAATTCAACTTTCGCAGCATTTAGAAATTGCTACGGAAAGTTACATTCAAAACAGTTCAATTTAACAAAAGATAGCATTTAAAAATGCTGTAATAGGGTTACATTAGTTTCAAATAAACCTTACTTAAATTCAACAATTATAGAATTTACAAAATGCTATAATAACCTTTAATTAAACTTAGCCATTTGGTTCATTATTATAAACTACAGCATTTACAAATGCTGTATTATCATTTACATTAGAATTAATAGCATTTCAAAAATGCAGTTAATTAACTTCAAGTATTCAATATAATTTCACAAACAATCATATTTTTATTTAAATCATTTTTAGCTTATAAAATCATATATTTTCACTTTTAAAACAGTCATTCAAATACCCTTATATTCATGATTTTATAAAGTTAAATCTCCATTCAAAAAAAATCAAAATTTAATAATAATTCACTTATTAAATTCCAACATTAATTTTTAAATTCATTAAATTAAATTTAACTTAACATTTAGTTTTAAAATTTTCAAATATAACTTAATTTCATTTTTATTTACTTAACTTAAAATTCACTTTTAAGCCAAATTCACAAATTTCCAATTTTAGTTATATTTCCAAATTTCAACCTAAATATTCATTCATTTCACATTTTAACTTTATTAAAAAATCATTAATATATTATAAAAATCATTTTTAATTCATTTAATTCAAAATATCATTAATTTATCATATTTTAGTATTTAATTTAAATTCTATTTATCACCAAATTATAATTTCCAAAATAACTTACATTTCAGATTTCCTAACTTTACCATTTATTTATTTCACTTATAAATTTTCAAAAAATCAATAATGCTTTACAAAAATCATTTTTAGTCAAATTTAAATCAAAATATTATAATATTTACATTTCTAAAATAATTTAAAAATTTTAGAAAACATATTTTAACAACGGGTCTGTATTTCATTTTCTAGCCTAGGTAAAGTGATACGGGTAATATATCATTTCAACCCGTAATTTACAAAGAAAACCCGGGTTTGATCATTTCAAACCCGCAATCCCAAGTAAAAGAAAATAATTGAAAATCATTCAGGCCTATCATTTCGGCCCATAAAGATTTTCTCCTATTCTAAAGTCCGTTCGGGTATGTATCATTTCAACCCATAGTGATTCTAGTCTACAGGGAACTTGCAGTGTGATAAACTGATGAAAGTAGCAGAATAGCATGAAATAATAGTAACATATGATATAACAGGTGTAAATATAGGTGTGAACATCATATGAACATAATATAGCAGTTATAACAGGATAATATGCAATTTACAGATTCAAAAGTGGTCAATTTACTATTTATATATGTACATATTGTCTGGTGAGAATAAATCACTGTTTTGAGCTGGAGACACAACGACGAATGCACGAATGAGATCCAAACAAGCACGATAACACGACACAAAGATGAGTGGAAGAGCCAAAGATTAATTCTCCTTGGATACATGAGACAAAACAAATAAATATAACATAAGTTTTCAACCCAAATTCAATTAAACAAAGCTAGAAATGAATACACAAAACATCACCGGAGTGTTTGCACTTGCTTTCTACCACCTATGCTTCAACTCCAGATCTGAAATGTATGGCTAAGGGGTGTGTTTGGATTTGGTTTTGGGTTCATAGGTCAGCATTGCATGGATATAAAGGAGTAGAGATATATGTGCAAAGGTATGAGCATGACACTACACTACAAGGCAAAAAAAAAAAATTGGTTTCAAGGCAAAACAAGCCACGGCCAAAGGCAAGTGGTCACGGCCAGGTCTGGTGTGGTTAGTAGGAGGACATGGCAGTGGTGTCAGGTCAGGAATTTGCTGGAGATGGTGGTGCAAGTGGCGGCCAAGGTGATGGTTCGAGTGGTGGAACAAGATTGGCGCTCGGCTAGGTTGAACAAGTGGAGTGTTTGCATAAACTTTGGTGGATCTAGTCATAGATGACCACAGCATGGCTTGGTCAGTGGGCTGGAGGAGATGGTGACCTGATGTGGTGATGGTGGAGGCGGCTATGGTGGTGGAGGAGCAAGGGCCGAACCATGGAAGGTAGAAGGCATGTTCAAAAATCAAACAACAAGTAGAAAAAATGGAAAAAGAAGATGAAAGTTTACCAAATTTTCTTTGTTCAGACGGAGGCCGAAAATTTTTAGGTGAGAAGTGTTTCAATACGTGAAAAATGAATAGGAATGCAGCTGAAAGAATGAGACATGGTCAGCCCCAAAATGAATGCAAGTGTTGGTGAAAAATGAAGAGGCAGGGAGGTGAAAAGTCTAAGGTAAATGAAAGGTTAAAAACACTTCAAATTTCTCCATTTCTTTTGAATTTTTTTTATAACTAAAATATATTAATAAATACAGATAAAAACACGAAAATTTAGTAAATAAACAAAAATAAATAAATAAATATTAATTAAATATAATTAGATTAAGAAAATAGCTTAAAAATACAAACTAGTCTTGGAAATATGAAAATAAATGGAACAAACTTCGGAAAATTTCTATGTACTTGAAAATATTTATAAATAAAGGTAAGAACATAAAAATAAAATGAATACATAAAAATGAATAAATAAATTTTAATTAAATATAATTTAATGAAGAAAATAGCAGAAAAATGAAAACTAGCCTTTAAAAATAGAAAACAAATTCAATAAATTTTTGGAAAAATTCAAGCATCACTTTAAAAATATTTAAAATACAAAAAATATATAATGCAACATATTACACACATATATATAAAAATTAAAATAGACAATTTTTTTATTAAATAAATCAATTTACGTACAATATTGTAAAAAGCATAACTTTCACAATATAAATCGGATTTCAACGAAACGAAAAGCAGTATTCTTAAATTTCAATATATTTTCATAATAAAAGATAAAATTTAAGAATTTAAGTATTTAAATTTGAAATTTAAAAATCAAAGTTTGACCCAAATTCACCAAAGTCAACATTTCAGGAAAATATTCAATTTATACCATTTGGAATTGTAATTCACATAATAATCAAAGTTTATATTTAAAAATGAAATGTTTGAAATGAAACAAGTTTTAAACAAAATTCAAAATGAAATAAAGTCAAAATTAAAATATATATAAAAATCTAGGGTTGTTACACTCTCCCCCACTCAAATCTTTTCGTCCTCGAAAAGGAAGGAAGCGGAGAAACAACAAGAAAGAACAATAGGTTGGAATACATCCCCGAAAGGAGGTAGGGAAAAAAGATAACTAGGAGGTAAAGTAGGCTGAAAGGTAAGGATGAACCTTATTTGAACCATTATACATTTCAATTTAATTTTTTTTTTAGTATGATGAATAGTCATTTGATTCAAATCTGATGGTTCAAAGTAAACAATATTTAAAACATTTTAAATTTAAAAGGGAAAATAACTGATCAAAATATATTTTTTATACAGTACTTTATCAAGATGCTTTTATCCAAATACTTTTATAACTTGATGTCTTAACAAGTTTACTTTCGTTCCTGCAGACTCTTGCTATGCGTTGATCAGGCGCAAAGCTAGAATTCTCCAAGTACTTAGTAGACTTGTTTCAACACCCAGTGAAAATAATGGAAACACTTTTAAAAATAGATATGGAAAGTACAATCCAAAAAACTCAACCAAACCGAAACAGTTGTCTAACCATGGATTGCAGATACACAATGGTTACGCCTGGATCCCCTAGGAAACAATCCGTATCCTTAAGCTTTCTCAGCCCTGCGAGTTACGCCATGATGACGAGTAGAATGCAGGATGCACAATGGTTACGCCTGGATCCCCCAGGAAACAATCCGTACCCCTAGGCAAGACTCAGCCAGGCACTTGCGCTACTCTTCGCGACCTACACAGATTGCAGGATACACAATGGTTACGCCTGGATCCCCCAGGAAACAATCCGTACCCCTAGGCAAGACTCAGCCAAGCAGTTGCGCTATGTAGTCGCGATCATAAGACCACGGGGATCGCCGTGGAATTCGATGGACACTCGAGTATCATATCCGGAAAACCCAAATCAAAGAGAGAGAATAATATCGATAGAATGAATCCACGGTGTGGCCATAAAGCGGATATCAAGCAGAAGGCACTTTCCATATCTTTACTTCGAAAATATGTATCATATAGTACCTTTCAAAATCACTTTCAAATATCATACTTATATAAAGTCCATTACATATAAGATTTCATTTCAAATCAAATACTTTCCAAAATAATAGTATATCAAATCACACTTATATAAATTTCGATTATATAGGATTTCATTTTTCAAAATTGAGTACCTTTTCAAATCAACAGTTCTCAAATCAATGGTTTACTTATACAAATCATTTTGATATAAGTTCGATAGCTCCCAAATCAAGTATTAAATAAAATAGGTTCTCAATTTTAATTCATTTCAATAGTATTTCAGTTTAAAAATCGTATATGATTTCACCAAATCATTTCTTTCAAGTTATACATATTCATTTTCAAAATTTCTTAAAACAATAATTTTAGAAAATAATCCAAATTTCCAAATCAACAAAATTTAGGTCAAATAAATTCATTTCCATTTCAAACATGTATTCACTTCAAAAGTCATAATACTTTCAAAGTTATGAATCTTTCGAAACCAAAATACTTGAAATCATTTCACTTTGAAAATCATAACATTTTGAAATCATACATTTGAAATCATAAAACATGCCCTTAATTCTTTACATTTCAAATTTTTTCTCAATTAAACCAAAATCTAAAATTTCCAATTTTAATTCAATTCAAACCATCAGTTTCAATTCAATTTAGTTTTCCATCGAAACAATTTCAAATATTATCAAATTTCAAATATAGATTTGATTTACAAAATAAACTATTAAATCTTAAATACGTTTCAAGGCTTAAATACACCATATTTCAAAACTAAATTTCATAATTTCATATATCTCAAATTTTACTTCATTATTACTTAGTGTTGAGATATTTATTTCATAAATCCATTATTTTTAAATAAACTCAAATTACAGGTAAACCAAATATCCTTTCATACTAATATAAGCTTCAATTATTAATTTATCAAAATGCATGGTTTTCAAAATCATCTTATACTTACATAAATTTTATCTTATATAAGGATCAAAATTTTCAAAAAAATAAATTTCGCTGCATGAAATGCCATATGTGATCGAACATCTTTGCTTACTAAAGATTTTTAACTAAGAACAGTTTTGTATATAAAATAGTTTGTATAAAAAAAATAGAATAAAACAGTTAGTTTAAGAAGAATAAAAGAAAAATAGTTTTGAAAAATGGTTTTAAATTTGATAGTAGTTTTTCATAAAAGAAAATTTTCAATTAAATTACAAAGATATCCAACCCAACAACTTTCAATTTCAACGTCAAGTATATAAGGATATAAGATGTACATATGTCATCATTTCGCAACATTACATTCGATCGCTCGCTCGATCACACAAGTTCGCTTTCGAACTAGTATTGTCCATTCGACTTCCCTAATGCAGACTTCGATATGGTTTCTCGACTAGAAGCCATCAGTCTCCTTGCATAGCCATATACTATGATAGAGAATTCTAGAATCAAGCCAAAAATCCGTATCAAATATTCGCCATCAAGAATCAAATGAAAAATCCTAACACGAAATGGTGTAATTCACCTCGAACTTTTGTACTCAAACTTGGATCAGATTAATTATGCGAATAAAACAGCATACGTACAACTTATGTGCCTATTCCAACTTGTTAAATAAATAGTTTCATAAAGATGTTACTAAGTTAAAACATTTAAAACCAAATTTTTCTCAAACATTTGAAGACTAATTTTTTTTATCCAAAACATTTAAAAACTAAATTTCATATTAGTATAATTCAAAATAGTCTTATTTATTTACTTAACAAAACAGTTTCAACTTATACAAATCATATTATTTCATACTTGAAACTTGCAAACTAAACTTATATTCTTTATCAAATACCTTATACCTTTCAAAATTTCTTAGCTTTGAAAAGTTAAAGTTGATTTGGAAGTGCTCGAACCTTCAAAATAGTCGAAGAAATCATATTTTCAAATCCAAGAGTGGGAAATCACTAACAAATCAGTAAACCAATTTCAAAAGATAGTGTTATACAATAACAAATCTGAATCTCGAGGACTGAACACCGGCTTACTTTAAATCATTTGAAATGTGTGTATATATATATATATCTTTCGAATATCAAACCATACTTCAAAATCAAAAATCAAAATTGGTTTCACAAAATCACTCGCATAGCAAAGCTACAAGAGTGGCCTCTCCCCCACTCAGAAACTCGAAAATCAATATCGATGATGCATGCATTCATCACCGAAATTATTTTCCAGCGACATAAGTGGTTCTGGACTTTTACTTCTTGAAACTTCTTTAAAATCTCTTCAAAATCTTTGGAATTCATTCAAATACATTTGAAATATTTCTTATTCAGAAAATATCTTTAAATCATATTATTATTATATATTTTCCAAAATCTTAAAACCGATTTCAAAACACCAGAGTTCGATTCCTTGAAATTTAAATTCAAAACCTTTCAGCTATAAATCATTTTATACAAATTTAAATTTTTCATAAATTTTCAAAATTTCAAATCTTTTCGAAATTTCAAATTTTCATTTTTGAAAGGTATATAATCCTTATCGAAAACATTTCACTTTTATATATAAAAATATGGCCATCCTTAATCATTTCGATGTATGCACAATTTAAAAATACAACCAAACACAAATTTCCAAAGGATGATTCAAGGAAGGATTTCAAACAAACAAAGATTCAAAATTAGAGGAACTCTAATAAAAAAGAATTCTAGTTCGAAGATAAACTCATACGAAGATGAGATAATTTAATTACCAAATAGAGGATAGATAAGCCTATATAAATCGCGGGCGACCTTAACCGGTCAACCGAGACTTTAGGAATATAATCAATACGGAAATCTAAGGCAAATCGACCTTCGATCGCCAGAGATAGAATCCGGCTAGAGCAGGAGATAGATAGCATCGACATCCGAGGATATAGAAATCTCCAGTGAATCAAAGCCAATTGTAAAGGAGTTTCACCCCTTTACAAATCATTCAATGATTTACAGAATCACCGCCCTTTAGAGAGGTCATTCCAAAGTAGAGTTATGGAATGCTCCGAATCAAAAGGAAAAATGGGGAAAACAAGACTGGATTCCAGAACAAGTGGGAGCGTTCCAAAGTTCAAGAAATCCTAATCGATAAGAATCTTAACCAAGAGATTTCTAACAAGGTGGATACCAAAGAGATGAAGTTTAGAAAATCTTGATTTCGAAATAAGAACATTTTTATACCAAAATAATCTTTGAAAATCCTTTAAAAATCATTTGGAAATCATTTTATACTTTGAAAATACGTCCTCTCACAAAGAAAGGATTCTGAGATTGATTTCACTCATTCTAGGGTATCAACCCTATCTCTAATGAGTTTTTGCTCCGCAGGCTAAGGTTTGCCTAAAACCAAAGCTCTGATACCAACTGTAACAACCCGATATTTTCAGCCATTCGCATCCGCACATGTCGGACTTGAATTGCTCAAAATACCGCGTTGTAAATAAATTTGGAGCAAATGAAATACAATCACAGAATCACCGACACAGAAATATCAGAATAACACGCAGCGGAAATAAAATACGTAGTAGTTCATGAAGCTACTACGGCAGAGTCTCAAACCAAATACATAATACAGTCTGAAAACAACATAATAGAAATCCCAAATACATAGAAGTTCACTAATACATGAGATAAACTAGAACAGCTGAAACAGTGAGTAGATATAAATGTAGATAAGCATAAACTCCAGCAAAGACCAGCTCCAGAAAGAGAATCCAAAGCTGTGAATACTCAGGCTGACCCGAGCGCAAAGTAAAACACAAAACACTCGAGTCAGGACAATATATACTTATATAATGTAAACCAACTCAAGTGAACTGTAGTAGAAATGCACAATAACTTGAAGGATGCTTGGGATCGCCCATCCTTTAAGAATCAGTTAAACTATAAATTAATTACATCCCGTGGTTAAAATTTAAAAATAGTATTTTATACTTCAAAATCAAATATAATTTCAAAATTCAATATCTTTCAAAATATCATATCTTCCAAACCACATTCATTTTTATTTAATTCAAATACCATTACAAAACACATTTCAAAATAGTTTATATTTCGAAACAAATTACTTCATTTTAAATCATAAAATGAAGTTATTATATTTAATAATTAAATTATTAAATTTCCAAAATTTTAGTCTTTCAAAATTCATTTATTCACTTAATTTATTAAAACAGATGAAAATTCAACTTTCGCAGCATTTAGAAATTGCTACGGAAAGTTACATTCAAAACAGTTCAATTTAACAAAAGATAGCATTTAAAAATGCTGTAATAGGGTTACATTAGTTTCAAATAAAACTTAGTTAAATTCAACAATTATAGCATTTACAAAATGCTATAATAACCTTTAATTAAACTTAGCCATTTGGTTCATTATTATAAACTACAGCATTTACAAATGCTGTATTATCATTTACATTAGAATTAATTGCATTTCAAAAATGCAGTTAATTAACTTCAAGTATTCAATATAATTTCACAAACAATCATATTTTTATTTAAATCATTTTTAGCTTATAAAATCATATAATTTCACTTTTAAAACAGTCATTCAAATACCCTTATATTCATGATTTTATAAAGTTAAATCTCCATTCAAAAAAAATCAAAATTTAATAATAATTCACTTATTAAATTCCAACATTAATTTTTATATTCATTAAATTAAATTTAACTTAACATTTAATTTTAAAATTTTCAAATATAAATTAATTTCATTTTTATTTACTTAACTTAAAATTCACTTTTAAGCCAAATTCACAAATTTCCAATTTTAGTTATATTTCCAAATTTCAACCTAAAAATTCATTCATTTCACATTTTAACTTTATTCAAAAATCATTAATATATTATAAAAATCATTTTTAATTCATTTAATTCAAAATATCATAAATTTATCATATTTTAATATTTAATTTAAATTCTATTTATCACCAAATTATAATTTCCAAAATAACTTACATTTCAGATTTCCTAACTTTACCATTTATTTATTTCACTTATAAATTTTCAGAAAATCAATAATGCTTTACAAAAATCATTTTTAATCAAATTTAAATCAAAATATTATAATATTTACATTTCTAAAATAATTTAAAAATTTTAGAAAACATATTTTAACAACGGGTTTGTATTTCATTTTCTAGCCTAGGTAAAGTGATACGGGTAATATATCATTTCAACCCGTAATTTGCAAAGAAAACCCAGGTTTGATCATTTCAAACCCGCAATACCAAGTAAAAGAAAATAATTGAAAATCATTCAGGCCTATCATTTCAGCCCATAACGATTTTCTCCTATTCTAAAGTCCGTTCGGGTATGTATCATTTCAACCCATAGTGATTCTAGTCTACAGCGAACTTGCAGTGTGATAAACTGATGAAAGTAACAGAATAGCATGAAATAATAGTAACATATGATATAACAGGTGTAAATATAGGTGTGAACATCATATGAACATAATATAGCAGTTATAACAGGATAATATGCAATTTACAGATTCAAAAGGGGTCAATTTACTATTTATATATGTACATATTGTCTGGTGAGAATAACTCACTGTTTTGAGCTGGAGACACAACGACGAATGCACGAATGAGATCCAAACAAGCACGATAACACGACACAAAGATGAGGGGAAGAGCCAAAGATTAATTCTCCTTGGATACATGAGACAAAACAAATAAATATAACATAAGTTTTCAACCCAACTTCAATTAAACAAAGCTAGAAATGAATACACAAAACATCATCGGAGTGTTTGCACTTGCTTTCTACCACCTATGCTTCAACTCCAGATCTGAAATGTATGGCTAAGGGGCGTGTTTGGATTTGGTTTTGGGTTCATAGGTCAGCCATTGCATGGATATAAAGGAGTAGAGATATATGTGCAAAGGTATGAGCATGACACTACACTACAAGGCAAAAAAAAATGGTTTCAAGGCAAAACAAGCCACGGCCAAAGGCAAGTGGTCACGGCCAGGTCTGTTGTGGTTAGTAGGAGGACATGGCAGTGGTGTCAGGTCAGGAATTTGCTGGAGATGGTGGTGCAAGTGGCGGCCAAGGTGATGGTTTGAGTGGTGGAACAAGATTGGCGCTCGGCTAGGTTGAACAAGTGGAGTGTTTGGATAAACTTTGGTGGATCTAGTCATAGATGACCACAGCATGGCTTGGTCAGTGGGCTGGAGGAGATGGTGACCTGATGTGGTGATGGTGGAGGCGGCTATGGTGGTGGAGAAGCAAGGGCCGAACCATGGAAGGTAGAAGGCATGTTCAAAAATCAAACAACAAGTAGAAAAAATGGAAAAAGAAGATGAAAGTTTGCCAAATTTTCTTTGTTCAGAAGGAGGCCGAAAATTTTGAGGCGAGAAGTGTTTCAATACGTGAAAAATGAATAGGAATGCAGCTGAAAGAATGAGACATGGTTAGCCCCAAAATGAATGCAAGTGTTGGTGGAAAATGAGGAGGCAGGGAGGTGAAAAGTCTAAGGTAAATGAAAGGTTAAAAACTCTTCGAATTTCTCCATTTCTTTTGAATTTTTTTTATAACTGAAATATATTTATAAATACAGATAAAAACACGAAAATTTACTAAATAAACAAAAATAAATAAATAAATATTAATTAAATATAATTAGATTAAGAAAATAGCTTAAAAATACAAACTAGTCTTGGAAATATGAAAATAAATGGAACAAACTTTGGAAAATTTCTATGTACTTGAAAATATTTATAAATAAAGGTAAGAACATAAAAATAAAATGCATACATAAAAATGAATAAATAAATTTTAATTAAATATAATTTAATGAAAAAAATAGCAGAAAAATGAAAACTAGCCTTTAAAAATAGAAAACAAATTCAATAAATTTTTGGAAAAATTCAAACATCACTTTAAAAATATTTAAAAGACAAAAAATATATAATATAACATATTACACACACATATATATAAATTAAATTATTTTTTTATATAAATTAAAATAGACAATTTTTTTATTAAATAAATCAATTTACGTACAATATTGTAAAAAGCATAACTTTCACAATATAAATCGGATTTCAACGAAACGAAAAGCAGTATTCTTAAATTCTAATATATTTTCATAATAAAAGATAAAATTTAAGAATTTAATTATTTAAATTTGAAATTTAAAACTCAAAGTTTGACCCAAATTGACCAAAGTCAACTTTTCAGGAAAATATTCAATTTATACCATTTGGAATTGTAATTCACATAATAATCAAAGTTTATATTTAAAATTGAAATGTTTGAAATGAAACAAGTTTTAAAAAAAAATTCAAATTGAAATAAAGTCAAAATTAAAATATACATAAAAATCTAGGGTTGTTACAAAAATAGCGTTAAGGAGTGACCCAATATTCCCCTTAACACATAATAGTCCCAGTAATCCATCCAATATCATAGTCCCTCCTGATTGGAAAGCCACCAGAGTATGGGAGAAAACATAACTCGTACATGGTGCGCTAGGGTAGGTGACACGGCACAACTAGGCAATGCCAGGGTAGATATACCAATTACGCTTCTGGGTCGGTGGTAACACGTAGCGTGCAGCTACCGCCCACCTCGAGCCACACCCTCAAATAAAAAAAAATCAAAAGTGGCCACCGAATCAATCCAAAAGTCAAAGTATAATATCGAAGGGATGTGTCCGATCAAAGGTGCTACCTCATTAACCCGTCGATCGCTCCTGTTTTGGCCACCTTATGCCAGCTCATGGGAGTTGGGTCCACGTATTTACCTCAAAGGAACCGTCGCCACCATCCTACTTCATTCTGGAATCTCCACTGCGTACACGGTTGTTAAAGTCGTTTTCAAAGTTGGCAGAGAGTATGACAACTTTCGATCTTGGACTCTTTAACAACCAAACGTTATTATAACACCGCAGTCTTATCAAAATAGTTTATACTTTTAAAACCAAAATATAATATCCATTTCAAATCCATATAAATACGATATCATTTCCTCTTTTAAAAACCCAAATCAAATTTGACATCGTTTTCAAATATACCCTTTTCTAAAATTATAACATTTCAAAGTTATAATATTTCGAAACCAAAACTTGAAATATAGCCTTTCAAAACATAAAACTTTGAATTTCATAACTTTGAAACATACTACACCACTTAAATGGTTTAAATATTAAATTACTTTATATAATAAAATAGCTTCTTCACCTTCACAAATCACTTTCAATATGGATTTTAAATTCCCAAACAAACCAATATAATTTCCATATATTTCAAAGCTTTAATTATTCCACCATTTAAAAACTTATTCTTTGATAATTTCATATATATCAATTTCAACTACTATTTAAGTGTTTACTTAATAAATCAAATATCATTTTAGTAAAACTTTTAGACTCCAAATAACTGGATATTCTTTCAATTATATTAACGTGATAATATTCATTTAAATCAATTTGATATTCATTTAAATCCTCTAAACAAAAATCAAGTTATAAAATCATACCTTTTAAATCTTAATTTATTTATATTTCAAATCAAATTTTTCGAGGATAATCCTTAAATCTTAAATTCAAATCAAATTCATATTTATCTTCCAAATCTAAATTTATTTAAATCATTATAACCTCTACATAAAATATGATTTAAATACTTAACTATATTTATTTTAATAAATCAAACTCCATTTTTCAACTTATTGTCATTAAAAGATTTATACCAAGCTTAATACATGAATTTAACTATATATAAATATTTTTATATAATATCAAAAAGAATCAATATTTATTTAAACCGTATAATTCTATCCAAAACCATATAAATCATTTTCAAAATATTTATATATATAGACCGACGGCGTCTATATAAAATTTTCTATCCTATGGTCAGGTGGTGCGGATATTTATCATTTCAATCCGTAATTTTAAAAAAATCACGGTTATATATCATTTCAAATCGTAATCCCGAATGAAATAAAATGCATGACAACATGCAGTTTAAAATAATATATAATACAACAGTCATTCATCCATCAACAGATCATACATCCATCACAATCATCATCCACAACAATCAAGCAATACCAATAAATAACTGATAATATATATAACAGGTATTTAACTGGCAGTTTTTGTGCAATAATTAATTTAATAATAATTTAATTCAAATAAATGCAATTTAACTTAGATGATGATTAAATATATGCCAAATAACTATAAATAAATTTCAAATCACATCATAAATAAATTTAACAAACATAAGAAATTTTAGAAGTTGTGAGTGGGTTAAAACACTCACCTTTTGAATTTAAATTGAATTTAAATCCAATTTAAACCCAAAAATTTGACAGTCTTAGAATTTGTCCAAACCAGTGCCAAAATGTTTGGAATTTTAATACGATCCTAACCAAAAAACCGTGCGTGAATTGGTTTTCGTATGTGAAAGATATAATGAAAATTATGTTTGAATTTCAATTTTTTTTTAAAAAAAGGAGAACACATTTACCTTTCTTGCCACGTCATAGGCAAATCACTTTCTTCCAGAAAACACTACTCACGCACGCAAGGACGAATGCACGCGATACTGCCGCTGATCACAAACTTTGACTACGATTGTAACAACCCGCATATTTATCGAGTTTGTATTTAAATATTTTATTTAAATATTAACTCGTTAACCGGGTTTTGGTCCGAAAAGCTACTTTTTGCAAACGGTCAAATTAGGACTCGAGACCACTTCCATTGAGTTCGAAATGTCGTTTACAATTTTTTAAGTATAAACATCGATAGGTTTGGAGTTATAGCAATTTCACTAACTTTTCCCGCTTTGGACTTTGGGTTAGTTTAGCCTATTAAGCCCAAGTTCCAACCCTCTTCTCCTCACTCTTCATAAATTTCCTAACTAACTCAAGCTTTGGCATTAATGGTGAAGAGAATGGGAAATTAAAACTCCAAGCTCAAATTCAATTGCAAATCCAACATTCAACTCCAAATTCAAGTAGAAGATATTGGATTCAAGCTTTGGATTGCTTCTCCTTGCTTTCAAGCTTCATCTTCATAAACTTTAGTGCAAAGGTGAGATTTTTATCTCACAAATCTAGTCTATAACTATATTGGACTGTTGGGAATGATTCCCTATCACTTTTGCATGCACATTTGCATTTGGCTTGGATTGGATTGGCGAAAAACTCCAATTTTTAGCGTTTTGGTGAATTTTCTGCACTTAGGTCGTTCTGGCCATTTTCGTGTGTTCGGAGTTAGGTCGCTCGCGACCTAACCCTTAGGTCGTTCGCGACCTAACCCTTAGGTCGTTCGCGTGGAAAAGTCTCGGCCTTCGAATAGCTCGTTTCCGACCTAAAATGGCCTATAACGTTAGGTCGCTCGGCGCTTCGGAATTAGGTCGTGGGTCGTTGGGCTTTAGGTCGCAAGCTCCTTAGGTTGTAGGTCGTTCGAATGTTAGGTCGCTGCATCCTATGCCTCTATAGGTCGCTCGACCTCGTTTATGACCATAGGTCGCTCACCCCCTCTTCGTTAGGTCGCTTGGCCTTGCCTTCCATTTTTAGGTCGCTAGGTCGCGACGTTTTTGGTCGTTAGGTCGCGACGTTTTAGGTGGCTTGACCTTGTTTTCCTCTAGGTCGCATGGCCTTTAGACCGTTAGGTCGCGAGCGTTAGGTCGTTAGACCTTACCTTCCTTAGGTCGCTTGACCAGTTAAACCTTTAGGTCGCTCAACCCTACTACCATTACTAGGTCGTTTGGCCATAGCTCGTTAGGTCGCATGACCTTATAAACCGATAGGTCACATGACATTATAACCCTATAGGTCGTTGGACCTTTGACTCGTAGGTCGTTGGACCTTATCCCGATAGGTCGCTTGACCCCTTGGACTCCTAGGTCGCAACCCTTAGGTCGCTCGACCCTATTCCCCTTAGGTCGTTAGACCTCATTTTGTCTTCACTAGGTCGTACCGTTTTGGTCGGGGCGCTGCCCCGCACCCTGCCGGGGGCGCTGCCCCCTGGACCCCCGCGACCTGACCGGGCAGGTCGAACCCAGTAAGCGGTGGCGTTGCCCCTGCACCCCTACCTTGGGGGGTTGCCACCCCCCTGGACCCCCCCTCCGTAGGGCATCTTATCTGAAAAATATTCAACAGAACTTGCTGAGCTGATTTCCTTGGATTTTTATCACATCTTCGAATGTGACCTTTGTGATTGATTGTTTCTACAATCGCTTCTGTGATTTGTCACTTTAAAATATAAAGGTTTCAAAACTAGTAGTAAATATCAAAACTCTTTCAACAAAATGATTTCAACTCTATTTTTAGTAACAAAGCTCTTTTCTTAAACCGTTTTCCAATCTATTAGTATATACAAGCCTTTACCTCACTCGGATGAGAAATCTAATTAAACGACTTAGTAAAAAAAGTGGTATGAAACGCTTGCGTTCACTTCGTCGGTTAATTCTTGGACTTGTTCGATTGAACCTCTTGTGACAATTTTATTAGTGAAGATTTACAGTTTGTTCGTAAATATTTAAGTTAAGCAAGTGGTTATGGGACATGAAGCTAAACTTCTATATTTACTAGCTTAGTGTAATTGACACTTCTCGTTGATCTTGATGATCGCTTTATGAATTAGATTAAACATTGCGCGATGTCTCTTTCATTGCAAGGTTAGACTAGACACCACTTGTGTGATTCCATTCACACATACCTTTCTGCTTTTTGGTTAGTCTTGACCTCAATCTGTGTGATTCCATTCACACATGCGGGGTAGCTCCCCATGGTCTTCGGACCGTCATGTGATAGGCCTCTTTCCCTTTTTATGATTTCTGGATTTCTCGTGTTGATTTCTGGAATTTATGTCATTGACTTGTTATGAGTACAAGTTTAGGGTATGATGCCCTCTTCGAATCTTTGAGAAGATTCTTGTGATATTGATTATCTCTTATTGATTGATCTTCTGTTGATCATTATTTACATACTTATAGTGGTATGTCGTTATGCATGTTTATGTTTATGCCATATTGTAACGCCCCGGAAATTTTCGACTTTCGAAAATTCAACATCGATATTCACTTTATCGACTGCCGAGAAATCGAAGGCCAAAAACCCGAAATGTTATGGTTTAAGAAAAAGAATTTAAGAAAAGAGAAGAGAAGAAGGGAGAAGATGGAGAATAGAGAGAAAAGAAAATAGAAAATAGAAGAGGGAAAAGATAGAAGAGAGAGAAATAGATAGGGAAAAGAAGATAGAAATTTTTTAAATATAGAATAGAAAGAAAACAGAGAATAGAAAATAGATCATTTTAAAATAGAAGGAAAAGAGAATAGAAAATTTGAAAATATAGAAAAATGGAGAATAGAACGGAAAACAACAGAATCTCACAATTCGCAGTGGAACAACATATAATAAATAAATGAATAATCTTTAAACAAAGAACTATATCAGTTATTACATTTCATTTCATTACATCATATCATCAGAGTGTACAACAATATACAACAACAAACAGTGCAGCGGAAAAAAAAGAGAAGAAATACTATATAAACTAGTAATACGCCATGCCATCCAGCTTGCCTCCAGCAACTTCAGAATATCCAAAATATCCTGATAAACCTAACTCTTAACTGCCCGTGTGGAAATTGGTGGGCACCCAGAGTTTAGGAAGGAAAACAATAAACTCCAAGTCAGTCATGTAACTGGTGTGAGAACTCAAAACAGTTTATTTAACTTTAAAATCAAAATAGAGGAATATTTTTAACTCAATTCGCAATGCATTTAAAAATGAGACTACCATAAGGCCTCCCGCACACACACACATGCAAACGCAGAATCGGAGGAGATTTCTCCTTATGATAGTCAAAGATGCTTGATACGCATTTAAAATAACATTTGATATTATTACTAGTGCATAATGTAGGGAAAATTCATTTCGAAAGTAGAATATAAATCTTAGCCAACATACGACCATTATCGTATGCCTACTATAGCTAACTTTGTTCAATGGCAGGTTACCGCCACATTCCATAGCAGGTTATACAACTAAAACCGTACAAGTCTCGTATTTGAAGAATGGATTTTCCAACAAATGGTCAGGCCAAGGAACTTCCCATTGCGACATGGAAACGCCTCTGGATGGACGCCCCGAGAACCACCATCTTCTACTAAACAAAGCCGGGAATCCCTTTTCCCAAGGAATATTACAAACCCTCAGATATGCCACCCCCGGGCCTTTGGGACCTTTAAACGAGAGCTCTCTAACCAACATCACACCATAAAAATAAGTGTTTCAACATGAGTAAGTATCTGGGCTCCATACCATGATACTACCCTTTTCCAGAAGGAATGGTCATACCCTAGGGAAGTTATCCCTGAAAACCTTGCCCCACAATTCCTGTTTCGACCATTACCGGGTTGTGAGGCTCGACGAATTCACGTCCACAAAAACATACTTTATACAAAAGCCATGCTTTGGGTCACAAATGATCAACACAATGATCACAAGGATAGACGATCAAATAAACGATCCTATCACAAATAATCAACACAATGATCATTTCAGCATCACTCAGCATGTCACATTACCAAATTGGGAATATATCGCTGATAACTTCAACTATATAACCTCTGAGCTCGTACGTCTCAGAGAAGGGTGTTAAGCTAAAAGAATAAATTCTCCGCCACCAACAGAAATATATTTGAAAGAAATCGGCTTTATATCTCAATTTGTAATGTCAGACATACAATCCATACAAGTCTGTTCCGGGCTCGAACAAAACCGAAGGCACTTCTTACGAAGCCCTTGCAATACGGGTATTCACAATCCCGATCGAATTTCCCATCACTTAAGGAATCTCTATACCAGGAGCTACCCAGTGTAGAGACAATCGATAGGTCATCCTATCGCTTTCACAAATACTCGGTCTTCAACACCGATCTTCAATGCAATTCATAACGACGTATCACATATTCGAAATGGGTTATACGACCCCATGGTCCTTTCCCGGTTAACCCGAATAGTGAGCGCTTATTCAAAAATAAGTGTGGCATTCAAATTCAAACAAATCACATCATATACCCATTCAAAGGGAAATATTGATAGCCGACTATTGAACTATAAATGGATATGCACACATCACCAGATTCCAAATAATTTTCCAAATTATTTATTTTCCAAAATATCTTCACTAGATATATAATTTCAATACTTCAAAAATAAATCAATATTTATTTTCATACAAATTCTACTTTCTTTTATAAATTCCTTAGTGAATTTATATTCCAAAATATCCGTGCATATACGATTTCAATTATTCATTTCAATTTATCTTCAAAAAGATAAATTTTCAAAATATTCACTTCATATTGGAAAACATTTCCATACTTATTTATTCATAAGTAATTCACAAATCTTTTTATTTTCAACTTTGGAAAATATTCGATATACTTAAATCGAATTAAGTATATAATTCATTCTTTAAGGAAATAATTCTCTTAAACATATTTATTTGGGCCAAAACGAATGTTACGTAAAACATCGTTACGACGTCCCAAAATCACTAGTATAGGGATTCGAAATTAAAATAGATATATAAATCCCAATACTATACAAAACATTTCCTTTCGGAAATCATTTATTATAACAACAGTGTTATAATCCACCATTTCCTTTTATTTCTCGAAAACGTCTATTTCAACAATGAATGTTGAAATCTATGGTTTCGAATCTTAACATGTTTAAAAACATCGTTAGATAGTTTTAATTCTATTTAAAACATCATATCTAAAACAATTTCTTTAACATATTATTCACTATTAAAAAACGTGAATATACTTTGTTAACAAATTTCATCCTTTTTATTCAATTTATTTTAAAGGATTATTCACAGTCTAAAACGTGAATATAACTCCATTTATAAGTTATAACAATTTTACTTATCAAAATAAGTCGTTTGTGAATTTATAAAACAACGTTAATGAATTCTATTTCTATTTATTTTATAACATCTCCTTTTATAAATTCCTTTATCAACCTATTCACTTTATAACTCAATTATAAACCAAAGATTCTTATTATAAGTTAGATGCTTATAATTTATTCGTTCACAAAAATCGTTCCTGTGAACTTCATAATTATAAATCCTATAACTTATAAGATTCAATTATTCATCCAAATATATTTCTTTAATGACTTTATAAATTTTATAAACCTACTGTTTATAAAATTCCATTTATAATCTCACCGTTTATAATTCTATAAACTTCATTCAATTATGAAATTCATTTTCACTTCATTCAAACACTTATAAAAACTCGTTTTATAATGTCAATATTTCAATTTATAAATATCCATTTATAAATCTCTTAATATAAATCAATTTACATTATTCTTTAAAAACATCTTTAAATTCCTTTATAATTTCACCATTCTATTGATTTATAAAATAATTAAATTTTATAAATCCTATTTTTAATCTTTTCATAATAGATTCAAAAATCCAATTTAAACTATTTTTATAAAATCATAAATCCCATATTTCTCAAACATCAACTTTTAACTATATTTCACAAAATCATAATTTTTATAACTTTAAAAAAAATTATAACGTTTATTTATTTAACATGGATCAATTCCAAAAATATTTTATAACTTATACTTTCAAAAATCACTTTGAAATCATTTTAAAATTCCAAATTTGGTCCAATGATGCTACACACCAAATAGTCAATCACGACTACAACGATCCATCATATATCGATATGATAATCCATCAAATATCAAAATATCTGAAATCAAATAAAAACTGTTGAGGAATCCAGTTGGATCCCTCCAACCTGTTTTCCTGCAACCACAAACATTAGCACAATACCAATTTCGCTCCAGTACGAAATTATCGCGGTATATGTTCTTATTAAATATTATCCGCTTAATAACGGCGTAATAGGGTCTCATCCGCTAAAAATACGGGAAATCAATCAACTGCAATATATACATATGCCAATATATATATATTGATATTATTTATAATACCAATTTCACTGTTTATGAAATATTCGCGGTATATGTTTTTATTAAATAACATCCGCTTATTAACGGCGTATAATGTCTATTTTAACAATCAATAGATAACAATCATCATTCAAACACGCATTCAAATATTTTAAATCTAACTATTTAAAATAAAATCGAAACTGATTCGATTGAGTGAGAAATTCTCACCTTGGTTTTAATTCCGTTTTAGCGATTTATTTCGAATAAAATTAAACGGACGTTTAATTTTACCCGAAATTCTCACTAACTCCAAACGACTCCAATCTAACTTCATCGCGTAGTGCTCGTCCATACGATTCCAACGCAACTGGTTTCGCGCGTTTTCGACCTCGTATGAAAAAGTTATGAATTTTTGAAGTTACACGATTTTATATTAACTAATTTACAACGAAATTAACTATTTTTAAACCTACACAAGATCGTAGCCGTAGGATCCAAGCCCAAGCCATCATAGCCGCACTTCCCTTTCTCCCCAACCTTCGTTCACACGCGCGTTCCCCTGAAGAAGCCGAACCCAACATATAGAATTAGGGTTTATTAATTCGACCTCCACATCGCACTTGAACTCGATCAAACACCTCCATGCTGTGCGCCTCCCCACCCTCCATGCTCGGTTCAATCATCATTGAGCTCGGTCACCAATTGTGTCTCGAAACGCGTGCGCAAGTGCAGGTCTTTGAAGACGATTTGCCGCCAATCCATCGCACCAAATCCAATCACAACCGTTCACATCCAAGATCTCACCATCCTCAACGATTCTCTAGTTTGGAGTTTGTGATAAAAGTGAATGGATTTCGAAATCTGAGAGGGGGAAGAAGAAGAAACGCTGGTCGTTCATAATAGGGTGGCGGCTGCAACGTGATTAGGGTTTTGTTTACATATTTTTTTTTTATTATGTGGGGGGCTATTTATAGGAAAAATTCGAACACTATTCATCCCGGAAATTCCGAACTTCGATTTACGCGCCGTAACCAGCGTTTCTAGGGTTTATCCCGCGTTCCGGACACAATGGAATAGGTTTCGGAAGCTAATTCGATCATCTGTGCGAGTTATGGCTGAAAACGTTCAATTTAAATTAAACCGATTTAAATCGATTTCTAGGCGTTTTAATTCGTACAGGACAAACGGTAAATCCAATTGACTTGAAATTTGAAACCTTACAATAATATCACATTACGGATCTGATGAAACTGGTTTCGTCGAAATCCGAGACTTTTTGAAAAATGGCTATTTTAGCTCGCCAAATTTAAATTAAAAATAATTCCATGCGTTTCGAGCTGGCACGATCAAACGATAACTCCGATTGACACGAAAATTGAAATCCGGTAATAACTAACTATTACGGATCCAATGAAACTAGTTTCGTTCAATTCTGAGACTGTTCAAAAATTGACTATTTTACAGTCGATTATTAAATATTAAAATATTCAATTTTCACAAATTAACTTTTAATTCGATTTTAAAAGTTCTAAAATATCGTTCTAACTCCCATATGATAAAATAAAATTTTACAAATCATTTTCAATCATATTTAAAGCTATTTTCAATTATTCCCATAATTTAACATATTAAATTATCGATTTAATTATTCAATTAAATCCAATAATTCAAATAAAAATTTATTTGACTTAAAAATTCACTTATTAATATTTAAAATTAATTAAATATTCAAATTTTAATTTCTAAAAATTCTGGGTCGTTACAATCTTCCCCCCTTAAAAGAATTTCGTCCTCGAAATTATTAAGTAAGAAAAGTTATAGAATTTATTAACTTTCCAAAAATTTATAATTAAACTTCTTACAATAACTTTACTAAGTTTTCAAATCATACTTAGTTATCTTTTCAAAACAAACTACTATTGTTTAACTTTCAATTCCAAATCAAAGTTAAGGTTTTCAAAAAAAAAAATTCCAATTTTCTCAAATTTTTTCTAACGCCTTAAATTTCCGAAAAAATTCGCCATAGTCTCCTTTGCGCGGCTCGATCCGAAAAAAAATGACAGTATAAATATCACAAATATACATCTCATCAAGTAATGAGGCATCCCGCAGGGAAAAAAGTGTAAAAGTACGATATTTAATCCGAGATATGTACCTTATATTTTATTAGCAAGCATATACGGCTAATATAGCGCGAAAGCGAGCTCCAAATGCGAAGCAAACGCGATCCGCACCTACTAATCACTCAACAAACAACATGAGAACATGCATATATGACAATAATCTCAATATACAACATATAGCAACATAATAACTATATATGCCAACATAGCAAATGTATGAAAAGCAATATATTCAACCATCAACCAACTAAATACTCATTCATATTCTCATTTATATTTAATGAATTGGTTTTCAATTTAATCACATTTGATTCCTTAACAGTGGATGTTTTTACTAACATTCATTTTCAATTAGTTTATATTCACTAATTCATATTCAAGTTGGTTCACTTCTAAATCAAATTCAATTCTACTTAAAATTCACTTAACTTTCAATTGAATTTCAATCACTTTAACTTTCAATTTCATTAATACTTAATGAATTATATACAATCAACTAACAATCATATAACAACCAATGTTTATTACTTACAACCAAATTCCTTTGCTTATATTCATTCATTTTGGTTTAACACCATCACTTTCAATTGGTTTAATTAAATTGATTTTCATTCAACTATTCAACTTTCAATAACATTAGATTTTAATGAATTAACACTTATATTCATTATTTCATATCAATTATTAACATTTAATTGATTAATATTCAATCCATTCATTCAATTCAATTACAAAAGTTGAATTTCATTTATATAACTCAAGTTCATATCTATCACTTAATTTTATTAATTTACTTTGATACTAATATCAACTTCATTCAATATCACTTAAGTTATATTCCATTTATAAACATCACTTGTTTTTACATAACTTAAATTCCTAAATATATCCATATAGTTTCACTTCTTATATATATATATTTATTTCACAATTGTAAATCACATTAATTATAATTCAATTCTTATAATTCTTTTGCTTATACAATTATTCTTTTATTTAGATTATTCAAACAACTAAACAATCAACTTATATACACTTTAATAATTCTAAAAAATTATTCCTTTATATATCAAATATAATCAAGGTAAAATTATTTCATTTACCCAATTTAAAATCAATATTGTGTCGAATTGTTCTATTCAAGTGTTTAGAAACCCCTTCGGCATAGTCTTGCGGACCACGCTGACGAAAGTTCATATGCCACTCAATAAACCAATCATCACAATACAAAACAATTTTATATTCACTAACAAATACGCTCTCATAGCTATTATTACACTCAAACTCATTCTAGAGTATTGCTGACTCTATCTCTAATGAGAAATACCCAACAGAACCATGGTTGTTGCTTAACCATATGCTCTGATACCAACTGTAACGCCCCGGAAATTTTCGACTTTCGAAAATTCAACATCGATACTCACTTTATCGACTGCCGAGAAATCGAAGGCCAAAAACCCGAAATGTTATGGTTTAAGAAAAAGAATTTAAGAAAAGAGAAGAGAAGAAGGGAGAAGATGGAGAATAGAGAGAAAAGAAAATAGAAAATAGAAGAGGGAAAAGATAGAAGAGAGAGAAATAGATAGGGAAAAGAAGATAGAAATTTTTTAAATATAGAATAGAAAGAAAACATAGAATAGAAAATAGATCATTTTAAAATAGAAGGAAAAGAGAATAGAAAATTTGAAAATATAGAAAAATGGAGAATAGAACGGAAAACAACAGAACAACAACAAAATCTCACAATTCGCAGCGGAACAACATATAATAAATAAATGAATAATCTTTAAACAATGAACTATATCAGTTATTACATTTCATTTCATTACATCATATCATCAGAGTGTACAACAATATACAACAACAAACAGTGCAGCGGAAAAAAAGAAGAAGAAAAAGAAATACTATATAAACTAGTAATACGCCATGCCATCCAGCTTGCCTCCAGCAACTTCAGAATATCCAAAATATCCTGATAAACCTAACTCTTAACTGCCCGTGTGGAAATTGGTGGGCACCCAGAGTTTAGGAAGGAAAACAATAAACTCCAAGTCAGTCATGTGACTGGTGTGAGAACTCAAAACAGTTTATTTAACTTTAAAATCAAAATAGAGGAATATTTTTAACTCAATTCGCAATGCTTTTAAAAATGAGACTACCATAAGGCCTCCCGCACACACACACATGCAAACGCAGAATCGGAGGAGATTTCTCCTTATGATAGTCAAAGATGCTTGATACGCATTTAAAATAACATTTGATATTATTACTAGTGCATAATGTAGGGAAAATTCATTTCGAAAGTAGAATATAAATCTTAGCTAACATACGACCATTATCGTATGCCTACTATAGCTAACTATGTTCAATGGCAGGTTACCGCCACATTCCATAGCAGGTTATACAACTAAAACCGTACAAGTCTCGTATTTGAAGAATGGATTTTCCAACAAATGGTCAGGCCAAGGAACTTCCCATTGCCACATGGAAACGCCTCTGGATGGACGCCCCGAGAACCACCGTCCTCTGCTAAACAAAGCCGGGAATCCCTTTTCCCAAGGAATATTACAAACCCTCAGATATGCCACCCCCGGTCCTTTGGGACCTTTAAACGAGAGCTCTCTAACCAACATCACACCATAAAAATAAGTGTTTCAATATGAGTAAGTATCTGGGCTCCATACCATGATACTACCCTTTTCCAGAAGGAATGGTCATACCCTAGGGAAGTTATCCCTGAAAACCTTGCCGCACAATTCCTGTTTCGACCATTACCGGGTTGTGAGGCTCGACGAATTCACGTCCACAAAAACATACTTTATACAAAAGCCATGCTTTGGGTCACAAATGATCAACACAATGATCACAAGGATAGACGATCAAATAAACGATCCTATCACAAATAATCAACACAATGATCATTTCAGCATCACTCAGCATGTCACATTACCAAATTGGGAATATATCGCTGATAACTTCAACTATATAACCTCTGAGCTCGTACGTCTCAGAGAAGGGTGTTAAGCTAAAAGAATAAATTCTCCGCCACCAACAGAAATATATTTGAAAGAAATCGGCTTTATATCTCAATTTGTAATGTCAGACATACAATCCATACAAGTCTGTTCCGGGCACGAACAAAACCGAAGGCACTTCTTACGAAGCCCTTGCAATACGGGTATTCACAATCCCGATCGAATTTCCCATCACTTAAGGAATCTCTATACCAGGAGCTACCCAGTGCAGAGACAATCGATAGGTCATCCTATCGCTTTCACAAATACTCGGTCTTCAACACCGATCTTCAATGCAATTCATAACGACGTATCACATATTCGAAATGGGTTATACGACCCCATGGTCCTTTCCCGGTTAACCCGAATAGTGAGCGCTTATTCAAAAATAAGTGTGGCATTCAAATTCAAACAAATCACATCATATACCCATTCAAAGGGAAATATTGATAGCCGACTATTGAACTATAAATGGATATGCACACATCACCAGATTCTAAATAATTTTCCAAATTATTTATTTTCCAAAATATCTTCACTAGATATATAATTTCACTACTTCAAAAATAAATCAATATTTATTTTCATACAAATTCCACTTTCTTTTATAAATTCCTTAGTGAATTTATATTCCAAAATATCCATGCATATACGATTTCAATTATTCATTTCAATTTATCTTCAAAAAGATAAATTTTCAAAATATTCACTTCATATTGGAAAACATTTCCATACTTATTTATTCATAAGTAATTCACAAATCTTTTTATTTTCAACTTTGGAAAATATTCGATATACTTAAATCGAATTAAGTATATAATTCATTCTTTAAGGAAATAATTCTCTTAAACATATTTATTTGGGCCAAACGAATGTTACGTAAAACATCGTTACAACGTCCCAAAATCACTAGTATAGGGATTCGAAATTAAAATAGATATATAAATCCCAATACTATACAAAACATTTCCTTTCGGAAATCATTTATTATAACAACAGTGTTATAATCCACCATTTCCTTTTATTTCTCGAAAACGTCTATTTCAACAATGAATGTTGAAATCTATGGTTTCGAATCTTAACATGTTTAAAAACATCGTTAGATAGTTTTAATTCTATTTAAAACATCATATCTAAAACAATTTCTTTAACATATTATTCACTATTCAAAAACGTGAATATACTTTGTTAACAAATTTCATCCTTTTTATTCAATTTATTTTAAAGGATTATTCACAGTCTAAAACGTGAATATAACTCCATTTATAAGTTATAACAATTTTACTTATCAAAATAAGTCGTTTGTGAATTTATAAAACAACGTTTATGAATTCTATTTCTATTTATTTTATAACATCTCCGTTTATAAATTCCTTTATCAACCTATTCACTTTATAACTCAATTATAAACCAAAGATTCTTATTATAAGTTAGATGCTTATAATTTATTCGTTCACAAAAATCGTTCCTTTGAACTTCATAATTATAAATCCTATAACTTATAAGATTCAATTATTCATCCAAATATATTCCTTTAATGACTTTATAAATTTTATAAACCTACTGTTTATAAAATTCCATTATAATCTCACCGTTTATAATTCTATAAACTTCATTCAATTATGAAATTCATTTTCACTTCATTCAAACACTTATAAAAACTCGTTTTATAATGTCAATATTTCAATTTATAAATATCCATTTATAAATCTCTTAATGTAAATCAATTTATATTATTCTTTAAAAACATCTTTAAATTCCTTTATAATTTCACCATTCTATTGATTTATAAAATAATTAAATTTTATAAATCCTATTTTTAATCTTTTCATAATAGATTCAAAAATCCAATTTAAACTATTTTTATAAAATCATAAATCCCATATTTCTCAAACATCAACTTTTAACTATATTCCACAAAATCATAATTTTTATAACTTTAAAAAAAATTATAACGTTTATTTATTTAACATGGATCAATTCCAAAAATATTTTATAACTTATACTTTCAAAAATCACTTTGAAATCATTTTAAAATTCCAAATTTGGTCCAATGATGCTACACACCAAATAGTCAATCACGACTACAACGATCCATCATATATCGATATGATAATCCATCAAATATAAAAATATCTGAAATCAAATAAAAACTGTTGAGGAATCCAGTTGGATCCCTCCAACCTGTTTTCCTGCAACCACAAACATTAGCACAATACCAATTTCGCTCCAGTACGAAATTATCGCGGTATATGTTCTTATTAAATATTATCCGCTTAATAACGGCGTAATAGGGTCTCATCCGCTAAAAATACGGGAAATCAATCAACTGCAATATATACATATGCCAATATATATATATTGATATTATTTATAATACCAATTTCACTGTTTATGAAATATTCGCGGTATATGTTTTTATTAAATAACATCCGCTTATTAACGGCGTATAATGTCTATTTTAACAATCAATAGATAACAATCATCATTCAAACACGCATTCAAATATTTTAAATCTAACTATTTAAAATAAAATCGAAACTGATTCGATTGAGTGAGAAATTCTCACCTTGGTTTTAATTCCGTTTTAGCGATTTATTTCGAATAAAATTAAACGGACGTTTAATTTTACCCAAAATTCTAACTAACTCCAAACGACTCCAATCCAACTTCATCGCGTAGTGCTCGTCCATACGATTCCAACGCAACTGGTTTCGCGCATTTTCGACCTCGTATGAAAAAGTTATGAATTTTTGAAGTTACACGATTTTATATTAACTAATTTACAACAAAATTAATTATTTTTAAACCTACACAAGATCGTAGCCATAGGATCCAAGCCCAAGCCATCATAGCCGCACTTCCCTTTCTCCCCAACCTTCGTTCACGCGCGCGTTCCCCTGAAGAAGCCGAACCCCAACATATAGAATTAGGGTTTATTAATTCGACCTCCACATCGCACTTGAACTCGATCAAACACCTCCATGCTGTGCGCCTCCCCACCCTCCATGCTCGGTTCAATCATCATTGAGCTCGGTCACCAATTGTGTCTCGAAACGCATGCGCAAGTGCAGGTCTTTGGAGACGATTTGCCGCCAATCCATCGCACCAAATCCAATCACAACCGTTCACATCCAAGATCTCACCATCCTCAACGATTCTCTAGTTTGGAGTTTGTGATAAAAGTGAATGGATTTCGAAATCTGAGAGGGGGAAGAAGAAGAAACGCTGGCTGTTCATAATAGGGTGGCGGCTGCAACATGATTAGGGTTTTGTTTATATATATTTTTTTATTATGTGGGGGGCTATTTATAGGAAAAATTCGAACACTATTCATCCCGGAAATTCCGAACTCCGATTTACGCGCCATAACCAGCGTTTCTAGGGTTTATCCCGCGTTCCGGACACAATGGAACAGGTTTCGGAAGCTAATTCGATCATCTGTGCGAGTTATGGCTGAAAACGTTCAATTTAAATTAAACCGATTTAAATCGATTTCTAGGTGTTTTAATTCGTACAGGACAAACGGTAAATCCAATTGACTTGAAATTTGAAACGTTACAATAATATCACATTACGGATCCGATGAAACTGGTTTCGTCGAAATCCGAGACTTTTTGAAAAATGGCTATTTTAGCTCGCCAAATTTAAATTAAAAATAATTCCATGCGTTTCGAGCTGCAACGATCAAACGATAACTCCGATTGACACGAAAATTGAAATCCGGTAATAACTAACTATTACGGATCCAATGAAACTGGTTTCGTTCAATTCTGAGACTGTTCAAAAATTGACTATTTTACAGTCGATTATTAAATGTTAAAATATTCAATTTTCACAAATTAACTTTTAATTCGATTTTAAAAGTTCTAAAATATCGTTCTAACTCCCATATGATAAAATAAAATTTTACAAATCATTTTCAATCATATTTAACGCTATTTTCAATTATTCCCATAATTTAACATATTAAATTATCGATTTAATTATTCAATTAAATCCAATAATTCAAATAAAAATTTATTTGACTTAAAAATTCACTTATTAATATTTAGAATTAATTAAATATTCAAATTTTAATTTCTAAAAATTCTGGGTCGTTACACATATCTTTTATGTTATATCATGTCATCTGATATTTATAGCTAGACTGATCCGTTTATTATTTTCTTAAATAATACTCGGGTCAGACCGAGATGTTACAGGTGCTTCTGCTTGACTTCTTCCCAGGGATTCATCACTCTGACTTTTGGCTAACTGTTTAGATTAGCAGTTTTTATTGTATACACTTGAGATATAGACTCATAGTTGTATTCTTTTGTATAGCACGTGTTGCTATTCTTTTGTATTATCGTGGATCTTAATGACCACTACTCTGATGTACACTTTCATGTGTTAGTTATATATTCATATCTTCTTCCGCCTTTGTGATATGGATATCTGTGACTGATTTGTGATATGATTATTTCTATGTTTGTTTCCGAAGATTATTTATAGCCACCGTGTGATAAGCAATTACATGGATGGTCGCTCCTCAACAGCCTTATTCTCCGTGCTAGTTGACAGCACTACTCCGGAGTGTTCTTGGCTAGTGTGGGTATAGAGGTGGGGCGTCACAACGATTCTCTCTCGCCTACGGCCACCAGGGAGCCCCCAAACCCTACCATCCTCCTTCCCTCGCCTATCCGCACCATGCCTACTACCTATTGTAACGCCCCACCTCTATGCTCACAATAACAAAGAGTATTAAAAGAAAAACTGTCTGTTATTACGAAGAATAAGGCTGGATAGGAGCGGCCATCCGTAGTTAGGCCTCACTCTATTACTGGCTATCTCGATAGGAGTGGTATATATTTTTATTTTTCATCTCTTATTTATTTACTCCCATTGACATACCCAATTCCAGTATAAAATGAACTACAGTGGTTCATAATAGTTTAGGACAATATATATAATAATAACACAGATAAGCTGAATGCGGAACACAGATAATATCAAATCTCATAAATATATAACTGAAGTGTAACGGCCCGCTATTTGGACCATTCAACTCGACAATAAAACCATACATGTCCGAATTGAGTAATTCAAAATACTGAATTTTTAATTTAAATTTGGCAAAACTTAAACATATACAGTAAATAAATCCATCAAAGAATCACAAATACAAAGTAGCACAACAATATGCAGCGGAATAAATTAATAGTAGTTCATGAAGCTACTATATAAACATCAGAGTTAGAAATAAAGTACATCCGAATATCTCAAATAAAGTGAGGTCTTTATTACGAACCAATGAATCCTCTGAAATAATCAACTAGAAAAGATGAAAGCTTAATCGATAGTTGGACCGATAACGAAGCTCCAAACTCCAAAGGTGAGTCTCTAATGCTGTGTCACTCAGTCTGACCCGAGCGTAAAGAAAAACACAAAACACTCGAGTCAGGATTAACATTCTTATATCTATAAATCTAACTCAAGTGAAATATCAACTGAAATACAATTAACTTAGAGGATGTTTTGGATACCCATCCTCTAAGGATGCAAGGAACTATCTACATGGTAGAAATATACACTATAACACCGTGGTCATTTCAATTTTATTTATATTTTAAAACTAAAATATCATTTTCATTTCAAATATCACTATTTCCAAATTAGTATATATATATCCAATAATTTATGAAGTAAAGTATTTTTATTTCCTCAAACTTCACAAATCGCTTCAAAAATCAACTCGACCTTCCCGTTCTAATTTAATTAAATCAAAATTTATCAATTTCCATTCAATTTAGTTTCTGACTAAACTAATTCAAATTTTATCTATTTTAAATCTGGATTTGAACCACAAAATAAACCATTTAAATTTCAATATAATTCGAAGTTAATGTATGTCGGAGCTTTAAATATTCAACATTTCAATGACTAAACTTTGATAGTTGCGTTTATCTCCCTACTTGACTTCACTATTATTTAGTTTTGAAATATTCACTTAATAAATTCAATATTATTTATATGACCTTAAATTTACATTTTCTATATATTACCTTCGATTTCTTTAGACATGAATCATCCATTAAATTTTTTAAATAAAAATTCAAGTTATAGGATCATATGTTAAAGTTTCGAATTTAATGGTTTCAAATTGATTTAACTAAATAAAATCCTTCATTAATGACAAATTAAAATAAGTCCCAAATATAGCTTCAAACCTTAGCTTATAAAATTTATTCCACAAATCTATTTCAGAAATACAAATTTAATAAATCCTTAAACATATTTCATATTAATAAAATCAATCTTAATTAAATTATCTTAATATTAAATCTATATATAAAATAACCTTTATATATAATACTTTAAATCAATATTCATTAAAACCATATATTTCTTTTCAAGACCATAGAAATTATTTTCAAAACATTCATATAGACCACGGCGTCGATGTAAAATTTTCTATTCTATGGAGAAGGGATACAGATATTTATCATTTCAATTCGTAAGTTAAATATATACGGGTGGATATCATTTCAACCCGTAATCCCAAATTCAATTCAAATGAAAATCGCTTGGGTTTATCATTTCAACCCATAACAAAATTCACCTTTTCTAAAATCCGTTCGGGTATGTATCATTTCAACCCATAGTGATTTTTATACTAACATGGAACTTGTAGAGTGATAACAGATATGAAAATAATAATAAGAACAGGCATATATCATCAAAAATAAATATAAACAATAGGATATAGTGTCATGTCCCATAGGTGAACAGTTACAGATAATAGCATATATAACAATTTAAATAGCCACAGCATCATATTTCAATTGTCGTTTCAATTTAATCAAATTTAAGAAATAAAAGAATGTTGATCGTGAGTGATTGCTCACCTTTCGAGGCCAGAGAATACAAAAGATGACATGGATACGCACACTGATACGGACACTGAAATGTGAATTATAAATCCGAGCACGAATTTCAAAGCAAAGTAGGAATGGCACGAATTGGACGAACGAGGCTGATAATCAAGAATTTATGAATTGAATCAGAATCAGTCTGATATATACAGAAGTTTTTGCTATTTTAATAAAAATCAAAATTGCATCCCTAAGAAATATTTAATGTCGAATCACACACACACACACACATATATATAATTTACCCTTTTTTCATACATAAACCAATAGTTTTAGCATTTGAAATAAAACATATATGTTAAATAAAAATCCTTATAATTTTTCCAAACCATTTTAATTTTTACACATAGATCAAAATTTCTATTTACAAATCTAAGACCCAAACCACCTCATACGACCTATGTATATAATATCATTAAGATTTATATTTTAAAATAAGATTAATATATAAAACTTCAACAAATTACACTGTTCAAATCTCATTTATAAACTACTATATACATATGGTACAAAATCCACTTCACAATATAATTATAAATTTTAAACACTTTACCTATATATATAAACTAATATATAACTACCCATACATAAACAGTAAAGCCTATACACAGACTTATATAAAAATTTAGACAACGGATGTACGAATTACTTATATAACTTATATTATAAATATATAATACTGTAACCTGTGCAGACCGAAAGTATAAGTTAGAATGTAAATTTATACAATATATATAAATAGCAACTAATATAACTTCATTCATTTATTTATTTATTTATTTATTTTTTTGCGAAAGCAACTGGTCTACACTAAAACACATATACACCCTTAACTTTTATGCAAACATGCATGCCAACTGAAATGAAAACTTATATATTAGGAAACTTACTCCGTACATAAGTGTATGCAAAGTGTGTGTGTGTGTGTGTGTGTATAAGGACACAAAGATATATCTATAATTATTATAACTTTATATAAATATATGTCATATACGAACTTAGGAAAATAAACAACTTCAAAAATCCTATACAACTTCCATAATAATAATATGTAAATTAACCTTCAAATAAAAGTTATAAACCTGTTTATTATTAAACGATATATATATAATAACGGATTTACGAAACTTATAAAATAAATCATACAATATGGCTTGTAAAATATACATATATGGACTCAAAGTTAAAACAAAAATGAAGATAAATCTACTTGCCAAATATGCAGACTCCATTTGCAGATCCAACACCACTCACACATATTAAATATGTATACACTTCTAGAAACAAAACAAACTTTTCAAAAAAAATGGAAACAACGTTTGGTATATATATGTATTCAAATCCAACAACTTTTTATAAACCACTATATGTATGCATCTTATATTTTTATACCACTATCAATATATCATAACTATACTCCATATAAACAAATATGCATACCAATTTTGAATGCTAGAATATGCATCAACAGCACGTACAGGGGACAAGGAGAATAATCAAACGTCGATACCGAAAACCACTTTAATAACTATTATACGCGGAGTGTTGATCCAGAATGAAGTGGATGGTTTGGTGAACGCATTGACTGAAGAAAGAGAACGATTATTGGATGACCCCTGATATGACTAAAACAGGAGCCGCGCCGGGCCATTGAGGTTCGCCACCTCTAGCGGACACACTTCTTCGATACCATTTCTATTACATTTGTGATGCGATTTGGGTGCACCCCTTGATTTGGGAGTGTTGTTTCGCGGTGTTGGGGTAGCTGCTGGCTATGCCCAACATCAGTCCGGATCACGCAACTACTAGTATCCTAGTTGGTATCGCCTCATGTACCTTGTCATACTGATTATCCTATTCGCGACCACTACGTTTTGATTTGTACCTTGAGTATATGGATTGCCCTCTGGTGACTTCCGGTTTTGGGGAAACTACGGTCTTGTATATGCTTTTGGGAATATAAAATGTGTTAAGGGGGATTATGGTAACGCCTTAACGCTATTTTGATACTTTATATTACTGATAGACATTATCTACTTAGCGTATATTACTACATAATAGATAGTTTCACGGATCCTTGAGAGATGGAAAATCCCGTAACATCTCTTGAGTTATTGCACGCACGTTGACACTGGATATGAGATGTCAAACCCCGTAAACATCTCTGACGCCGTTACACTCATATTTATTTACGATTGATTTAACTTTCATAAGGATATTTTAGTCCTGACTCGAGTGTTTTGTCTTTTCATTACGCTCGGGTCAGTCCTGAGTTTTCAGTTTAGGTTGAAGATCATTTCCTTGGAGGACGGAGACGAAGATTTGGTATATTATCTACTACTATTATATTCATTCCATTCCGCTGCATTGTTGTATGATATTTGCTGTATATGTAACTCTGATAAATGTTGTATAATAATAATCAAATGTATTCATTTCAAATGTATTCATTTAATTAACAGCTTCATGAACTGTTATTTTATTATTATACTTTAGCCTTCCGCTGTGAGATTCTGTGTTGTTTCATTTCCTTTATTTCCCTTCCTTTTCTTTTCTTAATTACCCCAATAACTATCTGCCCTTTTAATGGTTTGGAATCGACATGTGTATTTGATCGTCGGTTTAAACTGTCAAAAAGGGCGGGTCGTTACAGTTGGTATCAGAGCTTTGGTTTAGCGATAAACCTTGGCTCTAGTGGGGAATAACTCATTGAAATAGAGGTAAACTATATGAATGAGTTGAGTGTATATGAGAGAGCGTACTTGTTATTTGATATAAAATGGTTTTATATTGTGTTACTTTGTTCCGTTGAGTATTTATGGATTCTGGTCGATACTTGGGACGCCAAGGCGTCGATAGGAATTTCTAAACACTCGAATAGGACAAACCAACACAATATTGTTTTGGAATATATTTTATATAAAAGAATTATTCGAATATTTATTCATTTTGATTGAATTGATTGTTAGGAGATGATAATATTAGATGATTATCGTTATTATTTGATCAGTCAATATTTATAACAATTGATTAAATAACAATGGATTTAGGAAAATGAAATCTTATAAACACAATTGATAATGAATATAAATGAATTTTAACTTGGATTTGAGAACTTAAATTCCGGTGTTTGAAATTGACTTACAAGAATTTGAAAAATATAATACGAGTATTATATGATAGTATAATTGAGTTGAAATTGTTTTCGAAGGATTTTTTTTTATGATAAGTGTTATATTCCCTTCTCTTGACGATAGAAAATGATTTCGGTGATGAGTGCACGCATCATCGACGTTTATTTTCGAGAGTCCGAGTGGGGGAGACCACTTAATAGCTTGTCTAAACCTTGTTTGATTCAAATTTCATTTTATTTTGTATTCTCTATAGTATGATTTGATATATAAATTATATAAGTATATATTATTTCAAAACTTGATTTGAAATGAAACTGGGATTGAAATTCTTAAGTCCTTTAATAATTAATGATTTCTTTTAAATGATTGAAATGAATTTAGACTTGAATCATTAAGGAACTTCTGAATTGTGAAATGAGAAATGAACCTAAGAGCTAAGTGAAAATATCAATTGAAGTAGAAATCCTTAGAATTAGGAAATTATGAACTTAAAATAAAATTGAAACTGTAAAACTCGCATAGTATTAAATTTCATTCTATAGCATAGATATAACTTACCAAAATATTTAAGAAGTTCAAAAATGTTATATGAATTGTTAATTGGATAATATACAAGTATAGGTTTGAATAATAAAATATGCATTTAATTAATGGTTTGCAAATATAAATAAAATTGTTAGTAAATAATTAGAATTTAAATTAACATTTAAAGGTGATTCACAATTATGTTAATATAAAATGGAAATACTATATGTGAATGTAAATGTGAAATTAAATTATAGTGAAATTTAAGTAATGACTTAAGAATTAATTAATTGAAATTTCAACTTTAAATGAAAAGAAGTTGTATGTTGTTTAACTACATTCTATTTGCATAACTATAACTTACCAAATACTTAAAAGGTTTAAAATGCTAATAAGGATAAGTAGAGAAATAATATACCAATGTGAGAGTGAATAATAAAATGTGAAGATCTATTTGATAGTTGTAAATATAAAAGAAATTTAAGCGGTAAAATAAATGATATATATAAGTGAATGAATAAAATTTAAACTTAATGAAATATAGAATTGGTAAATGGAAACTAATTAAATTTGAATATAACTAAATGTCTATAAGCTTGGAAGTGTATGAAATTAAAATTGACATGGAAATGTATAATTGATTTAGTGTAGATTTTGGATGGATGTCAATGTTTGATATGCGTTGGTTGTTAGATGGATGATAATTGATTAAGTAGAATTCATTGGTGTTAATGGAATTGAATAAACGGAATAAAATTTTTTAAAAAAAAAAAATTAACTTCAAATTTGAAGCAAAGTGAAATTAAATATAATTGAATTCAATTTAAATTGAAGCAAATTGACTTGAATTAAAAATGTGAATGAAACAAACTTGAATAAATCGGAAACATATTGAATGTAAACCTATTGTGTGGATGAATAAGAAAATAAATGGCTTTGTGTTTATGATTGTTCTTTAGAAAATTTGATGTTTTGATGGTTTGTACTTTGAAATAATAAAAGCAAAATTTTGGAAGAAAAAAAAAAATCCAAAATGGTCCAATACATGCTGAAAATAAAACAACCATAACTTTTAAATGGCTAAATGGAATTTGGCGATTTTGGACTTTTCGGAAAGCTTAGAAACTATAGCACAACTTTTATTTAGAGTGTCTTGAGAAATTCCTTCGTCTACTAGGTTAAAAACTTGAATGTTACTCGCTGGCCTGTGTAAAATAGGTAAAAATCTGTAGTATACATCTTTAGTATTTTCGCCATATCTTTTGACTGGTTTATCGGATTTTGATGATCTTGCCCTTTCTGGAAAGCTAAGAACTTAAGTTAAAACTTTTGTTTTAAGTGTTTTGTGTTTTCATGTCGTTTAGAAGGTCGGAAATATAGGTGAACGTCGCGGACCTGCGCAAACACTGCCCAGGCTGAGGCGTATACTCTAAGTAAAACAGCCATAACTTTTGAACGGATGATCCGAATTCGATGATTTTGGACATTCCGGAAAGCCTGAAATGAATGCAACAACTTTTGTTTAGATTCTGTTGTCAAATTTTACCGTTTAGATGACCTAAAGCTAAAATTTGTTTGCTGTCCAGAAATTGAAATCTCAGTTTTGAAGCTAAATATGTTATATATATGTTGTGTAGGCTAAGTATAGTGATCTATCTTTATATGCATGGTTCTAACTTAGTTATTGAGCATTTTAGTAGGTAGCAAAGGGGATGCGCTTCGTTGTGGGGCTCGCTTCTACGCTAAACGCATAATGTAAGTAAAATGCTAATAAATGCTAAATAAAAGGTACGTTTACGGTTTTATATGATATTGGTGATATTTATATGTTGTTTCCCCACATATGGGATGCCTCATCATTGAGATGAGATGTATATTTGTGATATATATGCTATTATATTTTTTCCGATCGAGCCGCGCAAAGGAGACTCTGCCGAAATTTTCCGTAAAATCCGGGTGTTAGAAAAATTTTCAAGTTTTAAAAAATTTTATAACTTGTTTTGATAACTAACTTTTAAAGTTAAAAAGGCAATTGGAATAACTTAGTAAAAGTGTAGTAATGACTTTATAGATGGAATTTCATTGTTTTATAAGTAGGTAACTTTGGATAAAATGTATCTAATGTTGAATTCTATACTTAGTTCTTTTTCCCTTCTTTTTTCCTTTTCGGGGACGAAAAGTTTTGAGTGGGGGAGAATGTAACGACCCGTAAATTTCCGATAATTAAAATAGCTAATTTAATAAGTTTTCGTGATTTTAGTGTTAGAGAAAATTTTATAAGTCGTTTGGAATAATAATAAATGGAATGAATTTCGACAACAATTATCCAAGTAATGAAAAATAAATGCTACTTAGTGAATGCCTTTGAAATCAATAGTTGAATAGGATAATAAATGTTGCAATTCATTGGGTATAATAGAGTAATTGATTGATAAGTAAAATCTATTTAAAATCAAATATTGAATATTGAACCGGTAAAATATTTTAAATTAAATATTTGGAAATTATTCAATAATTTAATAATGGGAATTAAATAACCGTATAATGGAAATAGTTGTTCTATAATTTTAATTCGTTTCAAAAGTTAAATTTTATAAGTTCATTTTGAATATTTCAAAAGATAGTGATTTAAGAATAATCAAATTTGTTAAATTTAATATTACGAATGTTTGAATAAATTAAATTCCGAATTTGATATGATTAATTTGATATTGAAATTTAATATACGAAAATAGAGTGAATAATTGAAATTTGATTTAATATGATTCAAATTGGTTTACAAAGTGAATGTAAGTTATATTTGGATTTTAATAGAGTTAATAAGATTTTAAAATTGGAATTTATTGGATAAATTGAATAATGGGTTTACTATGATTAAAAATGATTTGTAAAATTTTATTTTATCATATGAAAGTTAGAATGATGTTGTAGAACTTTTAAAACTGAATTTAAAATTTGTTTGTGAAAATTGAATATTTTAATATTTAATTATCGACTGGAAAATAGCCAATTTTTGAACAGTCTCAGAATTGGACAAAACTAGTTCCATTGGATCCGTAATAGTTAGTTATTATCGGATTTCAATTTTCGTAGCAATCGGAGTTGTCGTTTGACCGTGGCAGCTCGAAACGCGTTGAAATTGTTTAATATTAATTTTGCGAGTTAAAAATAGTCATTTTTCAAACGGTCTCGGATTTTGACGAAACCAGTTTCATCGGATCCGTAACGTGATATTATTGTAAGATTTCAAATTTCAGGTCAATCGGATTTATCGTTTGTCCGGGGCGAGCCAAAACGCATAGAAATTCGTTTAATCGATTTAATTTAAAAATTGATCGTTTATTTCCGTAACTCACACATACGATCGAATTAGCTTCCGAAACCTGTCCCATTGTGTCCGAAACGCGGGATAAATCCTAGGAACGTCAGTGATCGCGCGAAATTCGGAGTTCGAAAAACCCGGGATGAATAGTTTTCATCGTCTCTATAAAAGCACTCCATTATTTATTATTTTCATTGAGAAACCCTAGCTTGTTCGTGGCCGCCACCTTCATACAGTCAATGGCCGAAAAATGTCCAACTCCCTCCTCATTTTTCTCTTGATCCACTCATTATTAGCAGAAATCTCCAACTACAACATCGTAGAGCACGTTGAGATCTTCGATGTGAACGGACATGATCGTTTCTGGTGCCCTAGATCGTCGGCAAATCAAGCTCAAAGGCTACGCGTTCAAGCACGCCGTTCGAGGAAAATTGGTGACCGAGTGGGGCCGCATTCTGGGCGTGGGTGGTGTTGCATGCGAGCTTCGTTGTGGGAGTGCCTGATCGATGTAGAAGCAAGGGGAGGAGGTTCGAAAATTAACCCTAGGGTGGCGGCATGGGTTCGAACGGGCCTGGAAGCTAACGTGAAGATGGGGAAGGAAGCACGTGCGGCTTTGATCGGATGAAGGCATATCTAATGGCTAAGATTCGTTGAGGGTAAATTAACAAAAGAAATTGTTAATTTATTTATATTAAAATTCGTGATATCTTTGTAAAATCATATCTTCTTCATACGAGGTCGAAAACGCACGAGACTTTTTGCGTTGGAATCGTATTGACGAGCACTACGCTATGGAATTGGATTGGAATCGTTTGGAGCTAGAGAAAATTTTGGGTTAAATCGAACGTCGTTCGATTTGATTTAAAATCGTAAAATCAAGGTGAGTGTTTTATAACGCTCACACCGTACTAAATATCTTTATGCTAGTTAAATTTGATATTATGAAGTGTTATGATCTTATTTGTCGTTGTTTGATAAAAATTTAATTGTCATATAGCTTGTCTTTTGCATTAACCGTTGAAAAATTAAATTGACAGTTAAATTGAAATTAAAATTGAATTGCGATTAAATTACCTGACATTGATAACTATGAAACTGCCATGAATTGTATTGTTTATTGGATGATGTACTTTGATGGATGCTATTGGTTGATAATTGAATGTTTGGATGTTTATTTGCTTATATAGATCCTGTTATGAATACATATGATAGTGAGATTTAATTTAAGTAATATATACTCATCCCTGACATTTAATTGAAATAAATAATTACTTGGCCATAGGATAGAAAATTATATACGGGCACCGAATTGGCTAAATTAATAATTTTTGAAATCGTCGATTTGAAATTTATGTAAATGTTTCGATTTAAAAGTGATAAATAGAAATCAATTTATAGAAATCGAATTTATCGAAAAATTGAGTTTGAAATGTTGAAATAAAATTTTGGTTAAAAGAAATTGTTGAATAAATTTAAGTGGAGACTTTGAGATTTAAAATTTGGATATGATTGAATTTTGGAAATTTATTTGTTTTAAAGATTGAACATTAAATGGATTGATTTTGAAGCTGTTTTAATTTGTTTTCCAAATTACTCTGTTATATAAACCATTTTGAATACTTAAACTATTTTAATCTATTTTTAATCTACTTAACCCAATTTAAATTATTTTAAACTAATTTATCTATTTTAAATCCATTTTAAAGATTTTAAGTATTTTTAACTATTTTAATTATTTAAACTACTTTTAAACTACTTAAAACTATTTTCTAAAAATTTCAAGCTGGTTAATAAGGTGGAATGTTTATGTTTAAATCTTGAATTTAAATACGAATTGGGTTAAATGAAGTTGCAACATAAAATTGAAATTCGGAATGATTTTGAAACCGAAATGAGTTATTGAGACGCAAAATGATTTTTAAAAAGGAACCTTATATTTTGAATGGCTATGTCGATATTTGAAATGGATTTGATTTTGAAGTGAATATGACATTTGATATCAATTATGAATCGATTTGAAATGTAAAAGAGCCAACGGTGTAATAATACGTAGTTATTAAGGAGACCGGGATCGGATATGGACATACTCTCTGTCGATACCGAAAACCACTTTAATAACTATTATACGCGGAGTGTTGATCCAGAATGAAGTGGATGGTTTGGTGAACGCATTGACTGAAGAAAGAGAACGATTATTGGATGACCCCTGATATGACTAAAACAGGAGCCGCGCCGGGCCATTGAGGTTCGCCACCTCTAGCGGACACACTTCTTCGATACCATTTCTATTACATTTGTGATGCGATTTGGGTGCACCCCTTGATTTGGGAGTGTTGTTTCGCGGTGTTGGGGTAGCTGCTGGCTATGCCCAACATCAGTCCGGATCACGCAACTACTAGTATCCTAGTTGGTATCGCCTCATGTACCTTGTCATACTGATTATCCTATTCGCGACCACTACGTTTTGATTTGTACCTTGAGTATATGGATTGCCCTCTGGTGACTTCCGGTTTTGGGGAAACTACGGTCTTGTATATGCTTTTGGGAATATAAAATGTGTTAAGGGGGATTATGGTAACGCCTTAACGCTATTTTGATACTTTATATTACTGATAGACATTATCTACTTAGCGTATATTACTACATAATAGATAGTTTCACGGATCCTTGAGAGATGGAAAATCCCGTAACATCTCTTGAGTTATTGCACGCACGTTGACACTGGATAGGAGATGTCAAACCCCGTAAACATCTCCGACGCCGTTACACTCATATTTATTTACGATTGATTTAACTTTCATAAGGATATTTAGTCCTGACTCGAGTGTTTGTCTTTTCATTACGCTCGGGTCAGTCCTGAGTTTTCAGTTTAGGTTGAAGATCATTTCCTTGGAGGACGGAGACGAAGATTTGGTATATTATCTACTACTATTATATTCATTCCATTCCGCTGCATTGTTGTATGATATTTGCTGTGTATGTAACTCTGATAAATGTTGTATAATAATAATCAAATGTATTCATTTCAAATGTATTCATTTAATTAACAGCTTCATGAACTGTTATTTTATTATTATACTTTAGCCTTCCGCTGTGAGATTCTGTGTTGTTTCATTTTCTTTATTTCCCTTTCTTTTCTTAATTACCCTAATAACCATCGGCCCTTTTAATGGTTTGGAATCGACACGTGTATTTGATCGTCGGTTTAAACTGTCCAAAAAGGCGGGTCGTTACAGGAAGGAAAGAGAAATGTCACAATTCTGGAAAAATATCAAAGTAACAGCTACACAATGATTCAAGAGCTATTAAAGCAATTTTTAAATTTTGCAGGCAACGTTACTTTGCTTTATATTTTTAAAATAAGAATGCTGAACGAAAATCAACAGTCAAATATGGTGCGGTGTAAATGGAAAGAGTCATGCTGATTACCGAATAAAACAAAACGAATAACCATTTATTTATTTTTTTAGATGGTGGAAAAATGAAGAAATGAAAGGTCGGTGAAAATAGGAATGAATATATTAGAAAAGTAACGATTCTAGTAGCAATGGTCATCTTAGATTAAGTTGAAAAATTTATAACAATTTATTACCGTGGCTATGGTTCAAAAATTTTTTGAAAGCAAGGAAACCAAAAGGTCACAATTAAAGGTAAGCTTTAAATTTTTAATAATCAAAACGTATCTAAGTTTATACGTTTATAACTTTCCAGCTGTAATGTATATATATAATGAACGGTCATAATGAAAGAAGTGGAAATAGGGAGCCTAGGAAAGGAAAGGTTAGAAAAATAAAATTTTCACCCTTAAATTCCGGAGATTAATAAGGTAATGTACCTCTTTAATGAAATGTACAGCAACGGTCACAAGCTAAAATTTAGCTGAAAGTTTAAAGAAATGAGGGGAAGATGGTTTTTTTTTTAAAATTAATCACTTCCCAGAATTAATATGTCAATGAAAAAAGGAAAGGAGATGAATCAGGGAAACGTATTATAACTTATATATAACTATTAAGTGGATAGATGGAAGAAAAGGTGAGCAGGTGAGTAAAAGTGAAAACAGATTTATGAGCGAAATGGAATGTAAGCTGTTGCCTGGGAAGAAAATGGAACAGTTTAAAAATTAATGGCAATGGACTGCTGAAATTAAATGAGTATAAAATGTGTAAAAGTTATATACTGAAACGGAAATAAATTTCAATTATTATTATAAAACGGGGAATAACGAAAGGCAAGGATGATGATTTCAAAGTTTATTAATGGCTAGGAATGGGGAAGTCTATCTGTGAATTGGAAAAATTATTAAGCAATTGAAATCGGTAGAAAAAGTAACAGCTACACACTGTTTTAAAAATAATCAAAGCAATTAATAGCTTGATTGGACAGCAAGAATAAATATGGAAGGACACGTTATAAAGGCAAAATGAACCGTATGAAAATAAATAAAAGAAATGATGGAAAATAAAACAGCTGTGCCTTGAATTTTCCAAAATAAATTATTTTATGAACATCAATTATTACTTACTTAAATTGAACAGAATCACACCCAAAAATATACTTTCTTAATTTTTGATGAAAATTTATCATTTGCTACATTTAACTATACGTAATCCAAATGTAAGATTTTATTTCAAAATATTATTATTTAAAATTTCTCAAAAATCAAATTAAATACGCTAAATAAAACCATTAAAAATTAACAAAATTTTATGGGTCGTTACATGAAGTTAGTTACGATACACGTGATACAGTACATATGATACAACTACAACTATCGACACAGGATGTTACATATACAAGTACATTAATATGATTAATATACATGAATATACATCATCCTATACTATGACAACAACTACTCCAAAAGATATAAAGTGACTTCATAGCTCAAGCAGCAACCCAAAGCAAGATATTTACAACCTGTAATAACTCGGTCTGATCCGAGTATTAAATTCAAAAGAAAATAATACACGGGTCAGTCTAATTAGAACTCAGTTATTAATGCACGGAAGCAATAATAATCAAATAACAATTAGACGACAGTCGCAAATAAATCTCGTCCATCCAATCCTTTAATAAGGAATCAGATAATGGTAAATATAACACGTAACAGTGTTAAACAACAAATCAGCAAATCCAAATTGTCGACGAAGATAAATTAAAAGATTACCAATGAAGATAATTTAGAAAACAACGGAATTGCCTAAACGGCAATTAACAACAAAATCTAATTATTAAATAAATAATTAGAAACTCATAATCTAATTATCAGATAGATAATTAGACAACACCAAAATGATTGAATCAAATCAATTCAAAATACAATTTCAAAATATTGAATTGAATAAACAAAACAATTCAAACAACTGAAATATCAAAAAAGTCAATACTGTGTGGCTGCAGTACACGCACGCGTGCACTACCTCGCCACTACAACATATAAAGTCACCACAACTCCAAATATTGACAGCAAGTCGTAACTGCAAAGCCAATCATTTACAAAATGCAGAGGTCAAGTCACTGTTACCAGGACTCAACACAACTGCGAGGCCAAACCAAAGTTAATAGCAATACCAAGAAAAGTTCTAGGCAACAATTAATGACCAAGTGCACAAGGCAGTGGTACAAACATGATGACACAGCAAAATGGATTATGCAACCTGCACCAACAGAGCACGATGGTTCGGATGCCCAAACGCACATGGCAGTGGTACAAACATGATGACATAGCAAAATGGAGGTGAAATCAAACAAAAATAAGGCAATGCAGCATGAAAAAATGCACAAAAGAATCGGTACACAACAGAGACAAAACTGCTACAAATACGAACTGCCTCGATGTGAATATATGGCCAAACTGTGCACCTGATATACCACTGAACAACAAGTGGCCAGAGGAGCAAATGAAATTCACAAGTATATCCAGGCAGCAAGCTTAAACAACAATAAGGTATGCATGCCACGACTGGTCAGTGCAATAACCAATCAAAGTCAAGTGCTTTCAAAGGAACTCGACCAAATCGCTTCAAGTAAAACAAAGTACAACTAGTATCAAGACAGTTCACCGGCATGAAGTTCAACAAGCAGCCTCAACATCAAAGACCAGACCCCAAGTGCATAAAACAGTGGAGAACCCTGAGATCGAGTTTAATGCACAGCAAAAAATCGAGCGCTAGAAGAAAAATGGCACTCCAGAGCAACAAAAATGACTCTGTACACAAGTGACGCGGCAACAATAAAAACAAAGAACAAAGCATCATGTGTAGAACATCATTCTAACGCCATCACTATATCAAATAGAATTATGAACAAAGTCCTGTTACATGAAGATTCTTCTGAAATCAAGACATGATCGCAAAAGCATATCCAAACCATGATGGTCACGAGGTACGACAGTGCCGAGATGACCGGAAAACAATAAGTGAACATCAAGCACATGAATTCACAAGATTTGTGACAAGCTTAACACATAATTACTTATATACAGTAGTTATAAAACTAACGCAACGAATTAGAATGTTGAAAGAAGATGCCAAGTGATAAAAATCACATATTTGAAGTAACCGAAGTCACAAAAGAAATCATAGTAGCAAGTTCAACCTTGAAAGCCCAAAATCATCTCATAAACAACATCACAAACCGAAGTCAGGTGATAAATAAATTGAAGCAGAAACAAAATTCACGTTAATGCCGATGCCAACAGAAAAATGTTCAAAGTCATTTGCAGTTCAATCACACTGTACCCAAGTTACAGATATCAAATAGCTATTCAAAGCCGTGGATAGTACAAATCGAACCAAGACAATTAAAAATCATCAACATCGAAATAAACTCGAACGACCTAAGAATGAAGTAGATGTGAGTGATAGTTCACTAACCTTGTTTAACGAGGAGCTAAACCCAATTCGCAGTCTCAAATCACAAGCTGGTAAACATCCGATTAAGCAACCGAAAGCATCTCGTGAGACAGCGATCGAATAATAGTTGGCTACCACAAATTACGAAAACCCTAATTTAGTTGAAGAGGAAATGAGCAAGAATGAGTCGCTATTTTTTCGTATGATTTTTTTTAGGGTTTTCGAAAAGATGAACGAATGAAAAAGGAAATTGGGTATCGGCCTTTGTTAAATAACACCGCACCAACAAAAACATAGGCCAAAATTGTTTTGAAGCCCACATAACATTCAACGAATTACTAAAAGAATTTCAACTGATTTAAAAACTCCAAATAGCAATTAGCTAACACATTAATCGTTTAATGACGATTATAAATTGTTACAAAATCCCGGGTTATTACAGACCCCCCCTTATAAAAATTGCATCCCCGCAACTTTCATAATTAAAGTTGTCAACAACAATTATTTTTCTAACATAAACTGGTTAAGCTAGAAAAATAAGAGTCGAGCATAAACCCCAAAGAAATCTTTTTATTTCATAGAAGAAATTCACAAATTTTCAACAAAAATCTAATTATCAAATAGATAATCAGAAAACAACAAAACTGAACAAATGCAATTATCAGCAATATTCAATTATCAGTTAGATAATTAGAATACAAAATCACAAAACATCAATATCTAATTATCGATACGATAATTAGCAAACAGCAAAAATCTAATTATCAACAAAGATAATTAGTAAATACAAATCACAATTCGCAAAACTGCAATCATCTAGTTATCAATCAGATAATTAGAAAACACGAACTCCATAATCAACAAACTCTAACTATCAACGGAGATAGATAGAAAACAACAATTCAATATAATCAACATAGTCTAGAATCAATTAGAGACTAGAAAATCTTATAATCAGCGAAATAAGAAATTATCTAATTATCAAAAACGATAGTCAGAAATCTCGAATCAACAAATATCTAATTATCAAAAACGATAATCAGAAATCATCAAATCCACAAATATCTAATTATCAAAAACGATAATCAGAAATCTCAAATCAACAAATATCTAATTATCAAAAACGAATCAGAAACAACAAATATTCGATTATCAAAAACGATAACCAGAAACAACAAATATCCGATTATCAAAAACAATAATCAGAAACAACAAATATCTGATTATCAAAAACGATAACCAAAAACAACAAATATCCGATTATCAAAAACGATAAGCAGAAACAACAAATATCCGATTATCAAAAACAATAATCAGAAACAACAAATATCCGATTATCAAAAACGATAATCAGAAACAACAAATATCTGATTACCAAAAACGATAATCAGAACTCATATCAACAAATATCTAATTATCACAAACGATAATCAGAAATCTCAAATCAACAAATATCTAATTATCACAAACGATAATCAGAAATCTCAAATCAACAAATATCTAATTATCAAAAACGATAATCCGAATCAACAAATATCCGATTATCAAAAACGATAATCAGAAACAACAAATATCCGATTATCAAAAACAATAATCAGAAATCTCAAATCAATAAATATCTAATTATTAAAAATTATAATCAGAATCAACAAATATCCGATTATCAAAAACGATAATCAAAAACAACAAATATCCGATCATCAAAAACGATAATCAGAAATCTCAAATCAACAAATATCTAATTATCAAAAACGATAATCCGAATCAACAAATATCTGATTATCAAAAACGATAATCAGAAATCTCAAATCAACAAATATCTAATTATCAAAAACGATAATCAGAATCAACAAATATTCGATTATCAAAAACGATAATCAGAAATCTCAAATCAACAAATATCTAATTATCAAAAACGATAATCAGAATCAACAAATATCCGATTATCAAAAACGATAATCAGAAAAAACAAATATCTAATTATCAACAAAGATAATTAGAACTCATATCAACAAATATCCTATTACCTGCAGATAATTGAAAACAACAAATATCTAGAAATCAATTAAGATAATCTAGAAAATCAACATAAACGGTTGGATCGATCCCATCAGATGGCGAGTTTTTAGCTACGCCGCACGTGCATCAACAAATGGCCAAAGCCTACCAAGTACTATAAATTTTGGCGCCCATCAGATGACTCGAAGGTCCACGGAGTGACCCGAAGGTCTAGTACTGGTATTTGACCCGAAGGTCTGCAGAGTGGCTCGAAAGCCCAACAAATGAGCCGAAGGTCCAGCAGAGTGGCCCGAAAGTCCAACAAATGACCCGAAGGTTCATCATATGACCCGAAGTTCCACCATATGACCCGAAGGTCCAACAAATGACCCGAAGGTCCATCAGAATGGCTCGAAAGCCAAATAAAATCATCAGAATCATCAAAACAGCAAATATTTCAATTAACGAGTTCAGAATTAATCGAAATAGCAAACGCACATGTCCCATACCACGTGTTTTACTAAATCGTTTGATTCTCTTCATCGTTTCCTCGAAAGTGCAAAATTGTATTCCAAAAATAACATTTCACATTCTCAAACGGACAAGTCTGGAATTAAGCGAATCAGTAAAAGAAAGGGATATAGTCCTCGATTTTGCTGAAACGTTTAAATTGCTTCCTCATTCTTTTGAAAGCGCAAACTGCAAAACTTTTGAAAACAATTTCATTTATTTTATAAAAGTAATAATTTACATTCTCAAACGGACAAGTCTGGGATTAAGCGAATCAGTAAAAGTAAGGGTTCATAGTCCTCGATTTTGCTGAAACGTTTAAATCGCTTCCTCATTCTTTTGAAAGCGTAAACTGTAAAAAAATTTGAAAACAATTTTTATTTTGAAACAATTTTTAAAACACGTGATTAAAACAGCAACATCAGTAGCAACTTTGACAAGGAAATTGCACTTCTCAAAATACCGTAAAAACGGACAACAAAATAAGCATTGCGGGATAACCGCTTGAAAATCCACTTTTAAATTTGACGGTTATTGAAGTAAAAGCGGCAGTAATTTTAAACGTCAAAATCTCATCAAAATAATTTGCATCAAAATATAATACCAGTGAATTTTCATTCATTAAAAATGTCAACAAAATACTGTGTTTCAAAAACTTAGCACCAGTGTGAAAATCCCATTATAAAAATAACGGCAACAAAATACGTTTAAAACCAAACACCCTGTGACGACCCGACTTTCCACTCCCAAAAAATCGCATCATCAATTAAGAAAGAAAGGGATAGAAGAAGAAAAGAAAGAAGAGAAAGAAGAAAACAACACTAGAATCTCAACAGCGGAACGAATAAATTATATTAATAACATAAGTATTTACATAACATACAATACCAATCAGAGTTACTCAGCATACACATCACATATACTAGACAGTTATAAACACCTGTCTAGTATTTACAACTCAATACAAACACAATACAGAGATTACACAGCGGAAACTATATATCTACAACGCAGAAGCCTCCTGCTCCATTGCTCTTCCAATATTTGTCAAAGCCAACCTGGATCCCTTGGCTACTCGTAAAAATTTAAGTACCCAAGAGTTTAAGAAAACAAAGATAAACTCCGGGTCAGACATGGGCCTGGTGTGAGTAACAGGTTAAGGTTGCTTAACTTTAAAAACCATTTGAAAAGAAAGGTATCACGTATGACTTCCCACACATAAACATGGAAAAGTTTTTACCTTACGCTAATAAAAAAAAAATGATAGGAAATCCGATGATATTATAATAGTGTCTAGGGTTTTCAAGTAAAATACAGAAATAGATGGAATGCTTACATCTCACATTCCAACATAGTTGGGTACAACTAATACGTACGGCACTTATTGGATTTTGGATTCCATACAATGGCAGGGCTACTGGGGTATCGCCCGTCACATTACGTGGCCTAGATCACCGTACAGAGGAGTACTCCCACTCCCCTGCAACACAAGGCCAGAACCATTCCTTACTGAACAGTTTCGAACAAGACAACCCCGGCAGTTGTTGCAATCAACCGCCCACACAACCGAATATAAAGGGACTTCTAGACAGGGATCAATCTCGCTCTCCAGTGGGGGCTACCCACAAAGCCTTGCTGCACCTCCCCTGTTTTAGCCATTCCCGGTTGATGAGGCATGAGGCTACGATTACCTTTAGAGAACACATCTCTAAGAATGCTCATCGTCCACCTGACGATGTTCTGAAAGCATTCAATCCATACAAGTTCGTTCCGGGTTCGAACGAAACCGAAGGCATTATCTCGTTACACTCATTTTGGAATCACCCTCAGAGTTAACGATGATAACCCTTGCACTCTGAATCTCCATCTCGAACCTATAAGTACTATTCCGTCAAACTAATTACGGAATCACCCACAGAGTTACACCTCGAGTCTTCACTCTTCACATAAGATTCACGACCTATCGTTAATTTGGATCGATGTGTTTTTCGGATATCCAAATATGGAAACCCGATCCTGGGTCTCATCGAAATCCAAAGCATGTCTTTTAGGTCCAAGTTGTTTTAAAGTTTAAAAAAATTCAATTCAATATTATCTATATACACACAGATAGATAATTCTCAACATTTAATAGATAATCAATATTATCATCACATCAGATAATCTATATTATCAACTCAAACAGATAAATCATATTATCAACTCAATGCAACCACAACATCCAAATCACACAACAACATTTATCTCATAACTGAGATCTCAACCATTCAGGGTAATAAATATCAATCATCATTCATAAGCAATGCCTTATTAATCACCATCCTATAATTAATTTAAAATGAATTAAATTAATTACTCATCCATATAAATCTTTCTTACACATTCCTTAATTAATTATAAATCAATCAATTAATTATTCTTAATTAAATTACCCTAATTAATCATCTTGATTAATTATCCTTTAATTACATTCAAGTAATTAACCTCTAATTAATTTTCCCAAATTAATTATTCCAAACCAAACCAGTAATTAGCCTGTAATTACTTCATTAATTAATTAATCATAATTAATTACATTAATCCTTAATTAATTACATTAATTAACACCTTCATTGATTAATTGTTCTTAATTAATCAATCCTTAATTATATCATTAATTATATAAATTAATGATCTCAAATTATTTTATTTTAAATAACTTCTTTAAATTAATTATCATTTATCTCTATTGATTAATCATTCTTGATTAAGTAATTAATTACATTAAATTAATTACATCTTTTAATCATTTTCAAATAACTCAATTATCTAAACCTAAATTAATTAAACTAAGTAATTAATTATTAATTACTTACTTAAGTAATTATACAACATATAAATTACATATTAATTACACAAAGTAATTAATTTCCAAATCTCCCCCATTAAATTACATCCAGTAATTTATTTCCTTAATTACTTCACTAAGTAATTTTCCATTTTTAATTACATTTGTAGTTACTTCTCAAATCAACCAGTGATTAAATTAAATTAATTAAACTTAATTAATTAACTTAATTAATCAACAACTTAATTAATCAACAACTTAATTAATTACAATGCAGTAATTAATTTCCTTAATTACTTTCATTAAGTAATTATACTTAAATAATTCTCAAATGATTATCTTTAAATTAATTAAAACAATTAATCATTAAAATTAATCACATTAATTAATTATAAAATAATAATATGTTAATGACCTTCATTAACCAATAAAAAAACTTTAATTACTTTTCCATGGTAATTAATTGAATTAATCAATATTAATTCTTAATTTATTTATAAAACTCATTAACTAATCTATAATTATTAAATTAACCAAATGATAATTAAAAACTTAATTAATTATTAATTACTTGATTAATATAATTCAATTCATTAATTAAATTAATCAAATCTTATTTAAATTAATTTCTAAATCACACTTTAATCAAATTTAATTAACTTACTTAAAACTTTTAATTAATTAAATAAATCCTTAATTATTTATTTAACTAACCTAATTATTAATTAATTAAATTAATTAATTACAATATTAATTACCTTAATCAAATAATTATTAAGTTCAACATTATGAAAATCATAAATCTCATTAATGATTAAATTATCATTATCAAAGTAAATTAAAAATAATTTACTTTTAAATTTCTCTGAATTCCATTTTAAAATAAAATTAAATTTAAACTTAAACAAGGTTTTAAGTATTTAAAAACTCTTTAGTTTTCATTTTTAAGGATCACTTACCTCTTAAAGCAAATTTAGAAAAAAAATTTAACTTCACCCTATACTCAATTTAAATAAATTTAAAATACCTTAAATATTTCGAATGATATTGAAACATATAAATTCAAATTTTATTTATATTACAACCCAAAATTCAAATCATGTTTCAGATTTAAATTCAAAGATTTAAATTTAAACCTTGTTTTAAATTTCATTTCAGATTTTATAAAACACATGTTATACATACTAAAATATTCAAACTTAATTATAACATTTGAACTTATCAACTTATTCCCCTTTGAAAATTTCCAGATTCAAATTCCAAATTTGAATTCAGGATTTCAAATTCAGATTTAAACTAAATTTTTTATCTTGTTTTAAAATCTTATTTTCAGACATATAATCACTTTTAAAAAAAACTATGCAGATTTTAGTTGCTAACCATTTCATCTTTTATAATTTATTTATTTTCAAAAACTAAAATTCAAATTAATTTTGAAACCATAGTTTAAACTTGCTTCAATTCCTGTTTAAATCAGGCTTTACTTTGCTCTTTTTAAATTTAGTTTTTTTTTTAAAAAAAAAATTAAAGCCTGAAGCAGTTCAGGTTACAGAGAACAACACTGCAACCAAACTACCCGAGCTCATCTCCATCCTGCTTCGAGTCACCCATACCATAACTTCGAGCAAAAACAGAATTTACCCGAGCACCATCTCTTCACCATATTCTAGTAACCAAACTCATCCCTATGGCCATTGTGCATATGCACATAACCATGGCCATCTTCCGATCATCAACGATGATCACCTTCATCCACCAACCCTCTCTTGAATCCAACAGAATCATCCAAACATCAGAAAAACTCCAAATACCCAAAATCAAACAGAACATCCCCCTTTCAAAACGTGGAAACCACAATACACCAGAACTCCTCATCCTGTCAACAGCGAATTCACCTCCCTCCGACCATCGTTCAAGCTAAATCCAGCTAGTTACTCCTCTAGGGCCCAGAAATCATTTCCCATAGTTGCTAAACACTCAATCAAATATTGAGTGAGAAAAATTCCATTATCCACAGGTTCAAATATTAGGGTTACTGAACCAAATCCCTTACTGCTGTTAACCCGAAAATCAATTCACAAATTCGATAATTTATATGATGTTCCTGATCCTTCATATTTATTCACAAGAAACTTCAAACCCCAAATGTTTCAAATCCTTAAAATTTTCCAAAATCATCTTTTTAGCCCATACCTGCATTACTCCCCCAATTCACAACTAAATATTATGTTTTCTGATCTAAAAATCATGTTTTCATATGGACTTCAATTCATAATCTTAAATTAAGGAATTAAGGAATTTATATTTGTTAAACACAATCATGTTTCAGGACATTTTGATTTACAGAGAAGTTTTTGTTTTCAATTGACCACATTTTAAATTCTTATGCTTCGTTTATTTTTAAACAAACACATTTGTTTGTAATCCATTTCTCAATAATGGTTAAGTTATGAAACTACTAAAAGTTTGAATTTAAATGTCTAAGTCAGATACATCAGCAATTACTGATACAGACCAAAGCATACATACTTATATAAGTATAAAGTAATTTCCAGAAATTCATATACAAACAAATTGCTGCAAATTTTATCATGCATATCAATCCATTCCAAAGATAATAACATGCAACCAGATTTTGTTAAAGAAAATTTAGAAGTTACTCACCTAAAATTTGAAGAACAGAGCACCCAGATTTTAAAGCTTTGAACCCTATCCGAATTGATTGTTGCAGGTTCAATGATTTTAGTTTTGAAGATTGCTTGCATTTGAAACTTAATCCCAAAATTAGATGCATGCAAGTGAAATTCCAGAGATGAAAATGCAAAGAATCTTCAGGTTGAAAGAAAAATGCATGCAGGCTTGATTTCAATTTGCTCAAATTTGCAGAGATATAAATGCAGTGGGTTTCCAGGTTGTAAAAATGTAGGTTGCATGTTGATATTCTTGTTACAGGTTTTAGTTTTGAGAGGAATTACAGATTTCAAAGTTTGCTTTTGAAATGAATTTGCAGATATGTTTTTAGGGGTTTTGAGTTTTCATATTTTTTTTAGGTGAAGTGTTTCTTTGATTCAACAAGCATTTAATTTTTAAAAGATAATAAGAAAAGTGAAAATGTTTTTAAAAGAGAGCTAAAATAAATTTGATAAAATAAATAAAAGAAAAATAGAAATTTAATGACACTTGTCATTTTGTTTGATTTACAGTTTACACATGTTGCTTAGATTTGTTAAATACTTAACACTTGTCTTTATTTAATTAAGCTATACTTTTAAATGTTTAAAAAGAGTTTTCTTTAATTTATTTTATGTTTGTATGATTTTCATATTTTTAGAAAATGTAAACGAAACAATTTATCAATTAAAACTTATACAAATATTTTAAATTCAATAAATTTGAATTTCAAAATAAAATTTCCAAATCAAATTAATTCTTTGAAATAAAAAAAAAATCAATTTATTCAAATTAAAATGAAGATTCTATTTTCCTATTCTAATCCCTTTTTTTTATTTATGAAAATAGTATATTTATTAACATGGCTTAAAAAATAACAATTTTATATGATTTATATAGATATTATAAATTACTTTTATATTCAAGTGAATTTAAATCATAGGCTATTTTATATTTAGACTTATATAAAATATTTCTAAATCATATTTATACCAAGTAATATTTAAAAAGAAATAAAAATCAATTTTTATTTAATTTTAAAACAAAAATTAAGCTAACACAAATTTTAAACAATATAACATTTATTATTAATATTACAAACCATATAATCACTAATTTAAATAAATTTTAAAAGCTTAATATTAATTTAAAACACAATTTCCTAATTACTCAATATTTTATTAGAATTTAAAAACAAAACTTCATTTATTTATTTTCATGTTAGAATTTAGAAACAAAACTTCATTTATTTATTTTCATGTAAGTTAAATTCCAAAACAAAAATAAACTGTAATATATATACAAATATATATATATACATTATAATTTAAAACATTTATTTTAGCTTTTTTAAAAGACAAATCACAAATTAAATATTTATTTAAATCTGATTATTAAACCAAAACATATTTTATTAATCAATATTCTCAATATCAATTTATTTTTTTATAAAGATTATTAAATTGATATTGTCAAAAATTTCGGGATATCACATTGCTTCCCCCTTAAAAGAATTTCGTCCCCGAAATTTAAAACAAAGGTAATTTAATAACCTATTTTAGATTTTAAATTTTAAAAACAAGCATATCAAACATATGCTAACATCCATAGCAATCAATTCATCCAATCAAACAAAATTAACTATCCAAACAAAATTCTGGATAGAGTTTCCTCGAGTATCCCAAGTAAACACTAGGATACTCGCTCTATAAAACCCAAACAATCAACACTACTAAGTTACAGAACTCCTACTCATCTAGATCTATAACTGAACAAGACATCAGACTACAGACAAGTCTGACTCAACAACCAAATCTCCCCGACAGCTGATTCCAAAACCCGAAATAGACCATACACGTACTTCCTCAGAGATACGTGAAACACAACGAATTCCAGTTGTCCAAACTGGCAATTCAATCCAGATAATCAAACACTTATCCAAAACAGAACACAGAAGAAATCCAAAACATCTCGGAGCTAGCTTACCCACCCTTACCAAAATTTATAGCTCCTAAAACTGGGAAAACTTATCCAAAACCAGAATTTAGATCCACAAAACTCTTTGGACGATCTTGAGCTGCCTACCTCCTACCTGATCAGCTCAATTCTTGCTGATGTGTCAAGAAACAAACTGGTCCAAACTCAATCCACCAGAATGATCCTCCACGATCAATCAAGATCAAGAACAAACTCCACTCACTACCATTAGAAGGAAACAAACTTCTCCTATCCGGAAAAGAATAGCAGATGCACTTCCAAACTGCTTCCGCTGCACAACTCTGATCTGGAGTAGAAAAGAATGCTGATAAAGGACACAAACACAACTAGACAGCAAAACCAAGAAGAAGATCTCAAAGAACCATGAGAAAACTCAGAAGTTCCTCCAATCCTGAGTTGCTTCAACAAACTCCATCTCAAGAAACCAACCTTCAATCAGTTGATCCACCGGTAGATAAAGACAAACTCTGACTTTCCTGAAAATATTCAGAAAAATCTCCAACAACCCAAGAGAATACCCAATCATCACAAGTCACTTTTGCGATCAACCCAAACTAAAATCCAAAGAAAACTATTCTCTCTTTACCAATCAGAACAGCTTATGCTGGTCTTGCCAACCCATCGAAGAAATGGATTCTACTCTACTGCTTCTGTACTCCATCTCTAGAAAACTTCTAAGCCAGAAAATCCTGCCGACACACTGAACACTCCGAGCTGCACTGCTGACACCAATGCCGAAGAATTCTCAATCCAAAGCTCTTCGAGAAACTCGGACTTCAAACCACACAGAAACATCCTGCTGAACTCAGCCACAACACCGAAGCAGACTCACTTCCTTAACTTGTTCCAAAGAAATCATCTTCGGAAACATCTATAGTCACTGCATCACATCACGCAACTACTATTTCCTGAGGTAACAAGATACCATTACTCGCTTCTTCTCAGCCAACAAATCAAAACTCTACTCATCCAACCGCAAAGGTGAACTCCGAACCTTAACAGGTTGCCTTCAGAGATCAATGAAGTCCCACACCACTTCAAAGTTCACTCGAGACGGTATTAGGTCTACAGTCTCAACAAATACACTCCCAACCTCAAACATTCAAACTCCAACCAATGGTAGTCGCGTTATACACACCACTACCTCAATCTACCTTTATAACTTATATTGGAAAATCCAAACAGGTAACCCAATAGATAGGCAGAAAAAATAATATATATATATAATAAAAATTACAAATACGCTCTCTCAAGATAGACACCACTACAGAGCCTAGGTATTCACTCAACCTAACGCTCTGATACCACCTATGACGACCCAACTTTCCACGCCCAGAAAATCGCATCATCAATTAAGAAAGAAAGGGATAGAAGAAGAAAAGAAAGAAGAGAAAGAAGAAAACAACACTAGAATCTCAACAGCGGAACGAATAAATTATATTAATAACATAAGTATTTACATAACATACAATACCAATCAGAGTTACTCAGCATACACATCACATATACTAGACAGTTATAAACACCTGTCTAGTATTTACAACTCAATACAAACACAACACAGAGAATACACAGCGGAAACTATATATCTACAACGCAGAAGCCTCCTGCTCCATTGCTCCTCCAATATTCGTCAAAGCTAGCCTGAATCCCTTGGCTACTCGTAAAAATTTGAGTACCCAAGAGTTTAAGGAAACAAAGATAAACTCCAGGTCGGACATGGGTCTGGTGTGAGTAATAGGTTAAGGTTGCTTAACTTTAAAAACCTTTTGAAAAGAAAGGTTTCACGTAAGACTTCCCACACATAAACATGGAAAAGTTTTTACCTTACGCTAACCAAAACATTTAATAGGAAATCCGATGATATTATAATAGTGTCTAGGGTTTTCAAGTAAAATACAGAAATAGCTGGAATGCTTACATCTCACGTTCCAACATAGTTGGGCACAACTAATACGTACGGCACATATTGGATTTGGGATTCCATACAATGGCAGGGCTACTTGGGTACCGCCCGTCACAGTACGTTGCCTAGATCACCGTACCGAGGAGTACTCCCACTCCCCTGCAACACAAGGCCAGAACCATTCCTTACTGAACAGTTCCGAACAAGACAACCCCGGCAGTTGTTGCAATCAACCTCCCAGACAACCGAATATAAAGGGACTTCCAGACAGGGATCAATCTCGCTCTCCAGTGGGGGCTACCCACGAAGCCTTGCTGCACCTCCCCTGTTTTAGCCATTCCCGGTTGATGAGGCTTGAGGCTACGATTACCTTTAGAGAACACATCTCTTAGAATGCTCATCGTCCACCTGACGATGTTCTGAAAGCATTCAATCCATACAAGTTCGTTCCGGGTTCGAACGAAACCGAAGGCATTATCTCGTTACACTCATTTTGGAATCACCCTCAGAGTTAACGACGATAACCCTTGCACTCTGAATCTCCATCTCGAACCTATAAGTACTATTCCGTCAAACTAATTACGGAATCACCCACAGAGTTATACTGACTCATAGTCCTTACACCTCGAGTCTTCACTCTTCACACAAGATTCACGACCTATTGTTAATTTGGATCGATGTGGTTTTCAGATATCCAAATATGGAAACCTGATCCCGGTCTCATCGAAATCCAAAGCGTGTCTTTTAGGTCCAAGTTGTTTTAAAGTTTAAAACAATTCAATTCAATATTATCTATATACACACAGATAGATAATTCTCAACATTTAATAAATAATCAATATTATCATCACATCAGATAATCTATATTATCAACTCAAACAGATAAATCATATTATCAACTCAATGCAACCACAACATCCAAATCACACAACAACATTTATCTCATAACTGAGATCTCAACCATTCAGCGTAATAAATATCAATCATCATTCATAAGCAATGACTTATTAATCACCATCCTATAATTAATTTAAAATAAATTAAATTAATTACTTCTTCCTTAATTAATTTAAAATGAATTAAATTAATTACTCATCCATATAAATCTTTCTTACATATTCCTTAATTAATTATAAATCAATCAATTAATTATTCTTAATTAAACTACCCTAATTAATCATCTTGATTAATTATCCTTTAATTAAATTCAAGTAATCAACCTCTAATTAATTTTCCCAAATTAATTATTCCAAACCAAACCAGTAATTAACCTGTAATTACTTCATTAATTAATTAATCATAATTAATTACATTAATCCTTAATTAATTACATTAATTAATACCTTCATTGATTAATTGTTCTTAATTAATCAATCCTTAGTTATATCATTAATTATATAAATTAATGATCTCAAATTATTTTATTTTAAATAACTTCATTAAATTAATTATCATTTATCTCTATTGATTAATCGTTCTTGATTAAGTAATTAATTACATTAAATTAATTACATCTTTTAATCATTTTCAAATAACTCAATTTTCTAAACCTAAATTAATTACACTAAGTAATTAATTATTAATTACTTACTTAAGTAATTATACAACATATAAATTACGTATTAATTACACAAAGCAATTAATTTCCAAAACTCCTCCATTAAATTACATCCAGTAATTTATTTCCTTTATTACTTCACTAAGTAATTTTCCATTTTTAATTACATTTGTAATTACTTCTCAAATCAACAAGTGATTAAATTAAATTAAAAAAACTTAATTAATTAACTTAATTAATCAACAACTTAATTAATTACAATTCAGTAATTAATTTCCTTAATTACTTTCATTAAGTAATTATACTTAAATAATTCTCAAAGGATTATCTTTAAATTAATTAATACAACTAATCATTAAAATTAATCACATTAATTAATTATAAAATAATACTATGTTAATGACCATCATTAACCAATAACAAAACTTTAATTACTTTTCCATGGTAATTTATTGAATTAATCAATATTAATTCTTGATTTATTCATAAAAATCATTAATTAATCTATAATTATTAAATTAATCAAATGATAATTAAAAACTTAATTAATTATTAATTACTTGATTGATATTATTGAATTCATTAATTAAATTAATCAAATCTTATTTAAATTAATTTCTAAATCACACTTTAATCAAATTTAATTAACTTACTTACATCTTTTAATTAATTAAATAAATCCTTAATTATTTATTTAACTAACCTAATTATTAATTAATTAAATTAATTAATTAGAATATTAATTACCTTAATCAAATAATTATTAAGTTCAACATTATGAAAATAATAAATCTCATTAATGATTAAATTATCATTATCAATGTAAACTAAAAATGATTTACTTTTAAATTTCTCTAAATTCCATTTTAAAATAAATTTAAATTTGAACTTAAACAAGGTTTTAAGTATTTAAAAACTCTTTAGTTTTCATTTTTAAGGATCACTTACCTCCTAAAGCAAATTTAGAAAAATAATTTAACTTCAGCCTATACTCAATTTAAATAAATTTAAAATACCTTAAATATTTCGAATGATATTGAAACATATGAATTCAAATTTTATTTATATTACAACCCAAAATTCAAATCATGTTTCAGATTTAAATTCGAATATTTAAATTTAGACCCTGTTTTAAATTTCATTTCAGATTTTATAAAACACATGTTATACATACCAAAATATTCAAACTTAATTATAACATTTGAACTTATCAACTTATTCCCCTTTGAAAATTTCCAGATTCAAATTCCAAATTTGAATTCAGGATTTCAAATTCAGATTTAGGCTAAATTTTTAATCTTGTTTTAAAATCTTATTTTCAGACATATAATCACTTTTTAAAAAAAACTGTGCAGATTTTAAGTTGCTAACCATTTCATCTTTTATAATTTATTTATTTTCAAAAACTAAAATTCAAATTCATTTTGAATCCATAGTTTAAACTTGCTTCAATTCCTGTTTAAATCAGGCTTTACTTTGCTCTTTTTAAATTTAGTTTTTTTTTAAAAAAAATTAAAACCTGAAACAGTTCAGGTTACAGAGAACAACAGTGCAACCAAACTACCCGAGCTCATCTCCATCCTGCTTCGAGTCACCCCTACCTTAACTTCGAGCAAAAACATAAATTACCCGAGCACCATCTCTTCACCGTATTCCAGAAACCAAACTAATCCCTTTGGCCACTGTGCACATGCACATAACCGTGGCCATCTTTCGATCATCAACGATGATCACCTTCATCCACCAACCCTCTCTTGAATCCAACAGAATCACCCAAACATCAGAAAAACTCCAAATACCCAAAATCAAACAGAACATCCCTCTTTCAAAACCTGGAAACCACAATACAGCAGAACTCCTCATCCTGTCAACAGCGAATCCACCTCCCTCCGACCATCGTTCAAGCTAAAATTCCGGCTAGTTACTCCTCTAGGGCCGAGAAATCATTTCCCATAGCTGCTAAACACTCGATCAAATATTGAGTGGGAAAAATTCTATTATCCACAGGTTCAAATATTAGGGTTACCGAACCAAATCCCTTACTGCTGTTAACCCGAAAATCAATTCACAAATTTGATAATTTATATGATGTTCCAGATCTTTCATATTTATTCACAAGAAACTTCAGACCCCAAATGTTTCAAATCCTTAAAATTTTCCTAAATCATCTTTTTAGCCCATCCCAGCATTACTCCCATAATTCACAACTAAATATTATGTTTTCTGATCTAAAAATCATGTTTTCATATGGACTTCAAATCAAAATCTTAAATTAAGGAATTAAGGAATTTATATTTGTCAAACACAATCATGTTTCAGGACATTTTGATTTACAGAGAAGTTTTTGTTTTCAATTTACCATACTTTAAATTCTTATGCTTCAGTTTATTTTTAAACAAACACATTTGTTTGTAATCCATTTCTAAATAATGGTTAAGTTATGAAACTACTAAAAGTTTGAATTTAAATGTCTAAGTCAGATACATCAGCAATTACTGATACAGACCAAAGCATACATACTTTTATAAGTATAAAGTAATTTCCAGAAATTCATATACAAACAAATTGCTGCAAATTTTATCATGCATATCAATCCATTCCAAAGATAATAACATGCAACCAGATTTTGTTAAAGAAAATTTAGAAGTTACTCACCTAAAATTTGAAGAACAGAGCACCTAGATTTTAAAGCTTTGAACCCTGTCTGAATTGATTGTTGCAGGTTCAATGATTTTAGTTTTGAAGATTGCTTGCATTTGAAACTTAATCCCAAAATTAGATGCATGCAGGTGAAATTCCAGAGATGAAAATGCAAAGAATCTTCAGGTTGAAAGAAAAATGCATGCAGGCTTGATTTCGATTTGCTCAAAATTGCAGAGATATAAATGCAGTGGGTTTCCAGGTTGTAAAAATATAGGTTGCATGTTGATATTCTTGTTACAGGTTTTAGTTTTGAGAGGAATTACAGATTTCAAAGTTTTCTTTTGAAATGAATTTGCAGATATGTTTTTAGGGGTTTTGAGTTTTCAGATTTTTTTAGGTGATGTGTTTCTTTGATTCAACAAGCATTTGATTTTTAAAAGATAATAAGAAAAGTGAAAATATTTTTAAAAGAGAGCTGAAAAAAATTTGACAAAATAAATAAATGAAAAATAGAAATTTAATGACACTTGTCATTTTGTTTGACTTACAATTTACACATGTTGCTTAGATTTGTTAAATACTTAACACTTGTCTTTATTTAATTAAGCTATACTTTTAAATGTTTAAAAAGAGTTTTCCTTAATTTATTTTATGTTTGTATGATTTTCTTATTTTTAGAAAATGTAAATGAAACAATATATAAATTAAAACTTATACAAATATTTTAAAGAATCAATAAATTTGAATTTCAATAAAATTTCCAAATCAAATTAATTCTTTGAAATCAAAATAAAAATCAATTTATTCAAATTAAAATGAAGATTCTATTTTCCTATTCTAATCACTTTTTTTTTAATTTATGAAAATAGTATATTTATTAACATGGCTTAAAAAATAACAATTTTATATGATTTATAAAGATATTATAAATCACTTTTATATTCAAGTGAATTTAAATCATAGGCTATTTTGTATTTAGACTTATATAAAATATTTCTAAATCATATTTATATCAAGTAATATTTAAAAAGAAATAAAAATCAATTTTTATTTAATTTTAAAACAAAAATTAAGCTAAAACAAATTTTAAACAATATAACATTTATTATTAATATTAAAAACCATATAATCACTAATTTAAATAAATTTTAAAAGCTTAATATTAATTTAAAACACAATTTCCTAATTACTCAATATTTTATTAGAATTTAAAAACAAAACTTCATTTATTTATTTTCATGTAAGTTAAATTCCAAAACAAAAATAAATTATAATATATATACAAATATATATATATACATTATAATTTAAAACATTTATTTTAGCTTTTTTTAAAAGACAAATCACAAATTAAATATTTATTTAAATCTGATTATTAAACAAAAACATATTTTATTAATCAATATTGTCAATATCAATTTTTTTTATAAAGATTATTAAATTAATATTGTCAAAAATTCCGGGATATCACACACCCGTTCAACGTAAAATTAACGCAGTAACGTGCAACTCAAATTTGCACGTATACTATAAAATGAACAGAGAAATCATTCGAATATATCTTCAATGAAGATAATTCAAAACAGCAAAAATCTCAACAAAATCACATATATGCAATCGCTTCGGATCCTTAAATCGGATTCAAAATTTTCTAACGAAACAAATTAAACATAGCTATGTGAACAACAAATGAAATTTATTTCAATTTCATATTTTGATTATTAAATCAAAAAGGTTATCAGTTGTACTTAGCGAAGACAGCCTCACTGTTTCCGTTGCCCACTCTGATAAACCGACGCAAATTACTCAATCATCAGACACAGTTTCGCTGTTATTTTTAAATAAAGATATTTAAAAATTTCATCATACTATCAAAACTTTAGTTTTGACTCAAAGCACAACTAAAAACATCGACAAATAGTTGTAACACATGTTCCATCTAAGTAATGTTTTATATTATGTCCATAAACCCCAAGCTCTGATACCAACTTTAACGCCCCACCTCTATGCTCACAATAACAAAGAGTATTAAAAGAAATACTGTCTGTTATTACGAAGAATAAGGCTGAATAGGAGCGGCCATCCGTAGTTAGGCCTTACATTAGTACTGGCTATCTCGATAGGAGTGGTATATATTTTTATTTTTCATCTCTTATTTATTTACTCCCATCGACATACCCAGTTTCAGTATAAACGAACTACAATGGTTCATAATAGTTTAGGACAATATATATAATAATAACATAGATGAACTGAATGCGGAACACAGATAATATCAAATCTCATATATATATAACTGAAGTCAGTTACAATACACGTGATACAATACATATGATGCGACTACAACTGTCGACACAGGATGTTACATATACAAGTACATTAATATAAGTAATATACATGAATACACATCATCCTATGCTATGACAACAACTACTCCAAAAGATATAAAGAGACTTCATAGCTCAAGCAGCAACCTAATGCAAGATATCTACAACCTGTAATAACTCGGTCAGACCCGAGTATTAAATTCAAAAGAAAATAATACACGGGTCAGTCTAATTCAAACTCAGTTATTAATGCATGGAAGTTATAATAATTAAATAACAATTAGACGACAGTCACAAATAAATCCCGTCTATCCAATCCTTTAATAAGGAATCAGATAATGGTAAATATAACACGTAACAGGGTTAAACAACAAATCAGCAAATCCAAATTATCAACAAAGATAAATTAAAAAGATTATCAGTGAAGATAATTTAGAAAACAACAGAATTGCCTAAATGGCAATTAACAAAAAAATCTAATTATTAAATAAATAATTAGAAACTTATAATCTAATTATCAAATAGATAATTAGACAACACCAAAATGATCGAATCAAATCAAATCAAATCAAAATACAATTTCAAAATATTGAATTGAATAAACAAAACAATTCAAACAATTGAAATATCACAAAAGTAAATACTGTGTGGCTGCAGTACGCGCACGCGTGCACTGCCTCGCCACTACAGCATATAAAGTCACCGCAACTCCAAATATTGACAGCAAGTCGTAACTGCAAAGCCAAATCATTTACAAAATGTAGAGATCAAGTCACTATTACCAGGACTCAACACAATTGCGAGGCCAAGAAAAGGTTTGGGCAACAATGAATGACCAAGTGCACAAGGCAGTGGTACAAACATGATGACACAGCAAAATGGCTTATGCAACATGCAACAACAGAGCACGAAGGCTCGAAAGCCCAAACGTACATTGCAGTGGTACGAACATGATGACACAGCAAAATAGAGGCGAAAGAAAACAAAAATAAGGCAATGCAGCATGACAAAACGCACAAAAGAATCGGTACACAACAGAGACAAAACTGCTACAAATACCAACTGAATCGATGTGAATATATGGCCAAACTGTGCACCAGATATACTACTGAACAACAAGTGGCCAGAGGAGCAAATGAAATTCACGAGTATATCCAGGCAGCAAGCTTAAACAACAATAAAGTATGTATGCCATGACTGGTCAGTGCAATAAGCAATCAAAGTCAAGTGCTTTCAAAGGAACTCGACCAAATCGCTTCAAGTAAAACAAAGTACAACTGGTATCAAGATAGTTCACCAGCATGAAGTTCAACAAGCAGCCTCAACATCAAAGACCAGACCCCAAGTGCATAAAACAGTAGTGAAACCTGAGATCAGGTTTAATGCATAGCAAAAACTCGAGCGCTAGAAGAAAAATGGCACTCCAGAGCAACATAAATGACTATGTACACTAGTGACATAGCAACAATAAAAACAAAGAACAAAGCATGAAGATTCTTCTAAAATCAAGACATGATCGCAAAAGCATATCAAAACCGTGATGGTCACGAGGTACGACAGTGCCCTGATGACTAGAAAACAATAAGTGAACATCAAGCACATGAATGCACAAGATTTGTGACAAGCTTAACACATAATTACTTATATACAGTTGTTATAAAACTAATGCAACGAATTAGAATGTTGACAGAAGATGCCAAGTGATAAAAGTCACATATTTGAAGTAACCAAAGTCACAAAATATATCACAGTAGCAAGTTCAACCTTGAAAGCCCAAAATCATCTCATAAACAACATCACAAACCAATGTCAGGTGATAAATAAATTAAAGCAGAAACAAAATTCACGTTAATGCCGATGCCAACAGAAAAATGTTCAAAGTCATTTGCAGTTCAAATCACACTGTACCCAAGTTACAGCTATCAAATAGCTATTCAAAGCCGTGGATAATAGAAATCGAACCAAGACAATTAAAAATCATCAACATCGAAATAAACTCGAACGACCTAAGAATGAAGTAGATGTGAGTGATAGTTTACTCACCTTGTTTAACGAGGAGCTAAACCCAATTCGCAGTCTCAAATCACAAGCTGGTAAACAACCGATTAAGCAACCGAAAGCATCTCGAGAGACAGCGATCGAATAAAAGTCGGCTACCACAAATTACGAAAACCCTATTTTAGTTGAAGAGGAAATGAGCAAGAATGAGCTGCCATTTTTTCGTATGATTTTTGTTTTAGGGTTTTCGGAAAGATGAACCAATGAAAAAGGAAATTGGGTATCAGCCTTTGTTAAATAACACCACACCAACAAAAACGTGGGCCAAAATTGTTTTGAATCCCACATAACATTCAACGAATTACTAAAAGAATTTCAACCGATTTAAAAACTCCAAATAGCAATTAGCTAACACATTAATCGTTTAATGACGATTATAAATTGTTACAAAATCCTGGGTTGCTACACCCATGCTGCCTCCGGTCATAAAATTTTGCCGCGCCACCGGTGATTTTTTTGACCTAATTGAATTTTGCCGTCGATCAGACCGTTGATTCGCCAAGTAAACAGCATGGATGAAGTCCCCTCGGTCCTCTCTTTAAAACCCAGAAATGGTTCGTCGATCCGACAACATTCATCGACGCGCGATGAACGGCCGAGAAATGATTTAGAAATTCTGGACAAAAGATGCATCGAATCGGAAAACGAATTTCAGTTTTGGGATGCGTACATCGAAAGCTTCGATATATAATTTTTCTGAATTTTTTTGAGGAGTTTAAAATTTGACTTTGATTTTGAATTGCAGTTGGACTTAGGTGTTTGTTTGCCATTGAACCGAGGAGGTGAAACAAATTGTATGCATAGACCAATGAGAATGAGGGACAAATAGGGTTTATAACAGAGTACATATAGACAAGGTTGAAAAAGAATAGAAGGATCAGATTGGTATACGCGTTGAACGACGAATGGCCCGAAAATCCCGTTCTGACTCCGGAACGAAATTGGGTCAACCCATATATCAAAATAGATGTTTTAAAATATTTTAAATGCAATGGAAAAGGTTTCAGGTTCAAATTACATCGTATGAAGAAATTATGCTAAAATCAATATTTTTCAAATTGATTTCAGTTTCATTGATTTCAAGGCGTTTCGAGTCCATACGATCAAACGACAAGTCCGATTGCTACGAAACTTGAAATCATACAATAGTGCACCGTTACGGATCCGATGAAATTGGTTTCGTCGAAATCCGAGTCAGTGGCCAAAATGGCTAATTTTACATTAATTAAATAATTTAATAATTAATTAAATAAAATCCAAATTTTTATTTCAATTCTATAATTGACAATTTCATCACTTTTATATTTCTTAATCATCTACAAAAATTTTAAACAAGTTTAGATGTCAATTTAAAGTTGATAAATCTATCAATTGCAGTGTCAAATTTTCAATTTCATTATATTCAAAATTATAAATTAAATTTCCAATAATTCTATTAAATTGTTTTTCATTCCACTATTCATTTCATTATTATTCAACGGATGAAATTAACACTGGTTCATGGCTTATTACATTATTATTCTCAAATTTCATCTTAATCTCAACTAACGCAAAATTAAATATTAAATTTCATTTAAATTGCAAGTAATCCAATTATTGAATTTTACACTTTAATTAAATTAATAAATCTTTCTTTCTATTCTTTAAATCAACCAATTATCATATTATAAATAGAATTAGCATTAATTTCAATTAATTCCTTAATTTACATAAATATAACCTTAAATTGAGATTCATTGTAATTTATTACAAACTTGATTTAATGGACTACATAAATGATTACTTCGAAATAATCGTTGCCACTAAGCCTTAATCATATTTGTATAAGTTATCATTTCCAACAATTACATACAGAACATTGATTTTTATCCAATCACTATTTATTCATTGTTAATTCATTAATTAATCCAATATTTACATTTACTATTCTAATATTAATTTATTACCAAATATTCCTATTTACCATCAATTATAACCCAAATAGTTGTTTCAATCAATTGGGATTGCATTGAATTAATTATTTATTAGTTTACATTTTATTCCCGTTATAAATTCATTAACAAATTACAATTTCCTTTATTGATACATCACTTACATTCATACCTAATTACATTAGTTTTACCCCATTACACTAATATATGCCTACTTACCTCTTAATTTGAATAAATATTCCATTTCTAAATGTGTAATTCTAGCAATTGTACACATTAATTTAGGTTTAAATCCAGTAAATGAATTTACCTTAATTTCATTCTTTTTACCAATTTATTACCATATCAATAAATTTACGATTCTATTTAATTTACATTCACACTTCCGTTATTTTATTAATTACCATTAAAGTAATGTTTATTTTAAATTGGTAAACCAGTGGTAACGACCAACATTTGTCACCATTTCCCTTTATAATACATGTATGTTTATTCTTCACAAATGATTTCCATCTATTACACTATTTCATACATTAATCCAATAATTTCATTTGTTTTCTCATATTCCATTTATAACCAATTCATAACATTTAAATTATTTTATTTAATTGGAATTTCATTCAAATCATTAATTATTAACTTTAATTAACCTTGTTACGTTTCCTCTAAGTTAATTTTCATTACATTATCACAACTTTTATTAATAATTCATCAAATTTTATTTTCTTCGGTATTAAATTTCGATAATCTTAATAAATCAACAATTTTAATTATTGAAAATTTACTGGTCGTTACACTCTCCTCCACTCAAAACTTTTCGTCCCCGAATAGGAAATAGAAGGGAGAAGGAGAATTAAGAGATCAATATATCTTACTTAAAATATTAACTTTATAAACAATTAAATTTACAAAATTAATTACCTTTAAATAAAATATACAAATTTATAACCATTAGATCTTTTTATACTTAAATTAATAAAGTTTGGAAAACATTTCAAAATATTTTCTAAGTCCAAAATTTACGGAAAAATTTGGCAGAGTCTCCTTTGTACGGAGAGGCTCGGGAGAAATATAATATCAAATAGAATAATATACAACATATATTTTTCAAATAATATATATCCCAACCCGAAAAAAACAATATAACAACGCTATTGTAACGACCCGTAGATTTTAATAGTTTTTAATTGGTTTTTAACGTATTTAATTTGGATTTTGAGAAATTTTAATAATAATATTTTGAAATAAATTTTTAATATTTGGTTTACGTATAATTAAATATAGAAAAATGGTAAATTTTCAATTAATTTTATGAAAGTTTATTTATTTTGTGAAATTCTATTAAATTCATGCTGACTTGCTAATGATATGTAATCTAAATTTTAATAAAAGGATCTGCAACATCGTAGTTGTAAATTATGAATGATATTGTTTATAATCATACATGTAAGTCTAATGATACGATTTTAATAACGAATTCCGTGTTCAAGATATGGATTTCATAATAGTATTTTCTTAATATCCTTAACTTTCAACAATAATCAATTAGCGACCTTAATCTTAATAGGATTTGAAAATCATCAACATTCGGATAAGTCAAATGATATTCTAAATGTTAATAATAATCTTGAAAAAAAAAAACTTTATCAGAAGAACATTTTAAGTACACATAAATTTTTATGGGATTATGTTAATATGTATTCAGTAGGCATATGCTAACAACCGCTCAAACAAGAGATAATCACTAATACACAGTGTTAATTGTTAAAAACTCAAACTATCTATATTTATCACGCAAAAATGCAAAATCATAAAGGTCATTAGTGAAATTATGCAATCTTAACATGTGCGTAGAAGGCACATGCTGATATTTTCCGATTTTGTGCATTGCACTAAGAATTATTGGATCCTATTCATCGTTAATTTGCTACCATTTCACGACTTTGACCACCACCTTAATTTGTTGAATGCCACGAATGCCAAAATGATGAATGATGTTGCAAGTCAGAAGAAAATGCATGCTCCTATATGTGTTTTTGCGTTAAATGACATTAGATGCCAACAATATTATTATGCATTTTCATTATCTTAATTCTTTTATCAATTAACCTCTCCACTTTTCTTTCCAATCTGATTTATAACCTGCCTATATACTTTTCTTACCATATTTATTATTTGCTAGAATCTAGCCGTTTCATAATTCCCTTTTTCAGCATTTGATGTGTCTTCTCTAAATCTAAGCGGAAAATCTAGCTTACCCCTTTTATTCATTTACATTTTTTTCTGTTTCAAATTTCATCGTGACTGACACGCAACCTTACTTTAATCACTGCGTCAATCAAGCATCCATCTATTAATTTTCATTTATTTTATATTTATTGCCAACGTTATAAATTTGAAAGATCACTTGCTTCCCTTGTCTCCCTGATTTCACGTCTCTGTGCCTATCCTTTTGAGTTTCTTACTTTTATATTCTATTATTTGCCTAAATGTGCATTTTGACTGTTGCCATCCCCGTATTTATTTCTTTCCTTTTTGAAATTAAAACGTATACGTTTTACATTTATTTATTTCTAAACCATTCATTGCCTTTCCTTTAAATCAATCCATTCTCTTCTTATTTGTTTTAATTTATTTCCTCTTTTCACCAACACTCAATCTTTATACATATTTGTTTTAATTCATTTTCTCTATACATGTGCATTCAATCTTTATACATATTTGTTTTAATTTATTTTCTCTTTTCACCAGCATTCAATGTTTATATACATATTTTTTTCATTTTATTTCCTCTGTTCACCAGCATTTAATCTTTATATATTTGTTTTAATTTATTTCCTCTTTCTTTTTTTTACTTCTCCTTAATTTATAGGAATAAATTCTTAAATTTCCTCTAGCCATTACTATCTTTATTTCTTGCCACTTTAAACAAAATTTCTTTCCACTTTATCAATGTGAGGCTTCTCTTATAAATACAAATCACTCGTACATACCCTACTCCATATCTATAGACCTTCATCTCCTCTCTTGCGTGTGAAGCTTCTTCTGTAGGTAAATGGCTGCACTAAATTTTTTTTTCCTTCTTATTTCTTTTCTTTTTCTTCTTCTTTTTCATCCTTTTCTTTTGTTTTATTATTGTTTATATTTCTTTTGCTTTTCCCTAATTTTAAGCATAACATGCTTCAAGTATATATTTTACATTATAAGTATGTTTATATAGTGCAGCGCAAGTATACATTAAATTTAAAGTTATAAACATTTGCATTTGTTCTATGGTTAGTTTTATATGAGTATTTATTAGAATTTGTATAGTCTGACTTTTGAATATACATTGGGTTATTTCATACGGTTTATATATAATATAAGATGTTTAACAGTCTGCATATATGTTACAGTATGTAAGACTTTTATAAAAAAAAAGAAAGGGTTAATTTTATACCGTATTGTTTATAAAAAGGTGTTAATTTTATAATATATATTGTGGGACAATATACATTTATAAACATATTAATATACAGTAAGTTATAAAACATAAGTTTGATATATAGGTAGAGTTTGCATGGGTTTAAATTTTCCTTCTGTTGTTTAAAATATAGTTGTAGAGTTATAAAATTTTGGGGAGAATATATAATATAATATATTTTAAGTTAGTTTGTGTGTCTGTCCAGAGATGAATTAGTATACAAATACAGTTTTATAAGATCTAAGATCTGTTGTTTTAAAATGTAAGTTTATACTAGTGATTATATGGGTTAAAATTTGACATTGATATTTTTAAGATGATAAAGAAAGTTTAGTGTAAGTGTTAACATGTAAGAAATGCCTGAAGCCTGTTTTAATATTATAGAAAATACTGGAATTTAAATTGTTAAATTAAGTTGGAGCTGTGCTCTCGCCCTTCTCTTTCTTATAAATATTTTGCATAAGGTAAATTTATATCAAGCATAAGGTGTGTAGTGTTTCAGCAAATCAAGGAAAGTCGATATTGGTCTTAACAATAATAATGTGGAATGTTGACTTAAATGTTGATTTAAATATGATTATAAAAAAAATTATGTTAATATTGGTTTTAAACATAGTTTTGCAGTTTTCTATTATTTGCATTTGTTTGAAAACGTATGTATGTATATGTAATTTTAATGCGTTTCAAAACTAATATTGGTTAAGAGAGTAATATAATAGAATAATATTTGTATTTCATTTCGGTCTACATAAAGCAGTTTCTGATCTATTTTCATCGATCTCTATTTATCAGTTGTCCATCGTATTCGTGCCAATCTTGCTTCGCTTTGAAAATTTTGTTTGGATTTGTTCGATGTCTAGATAGTGATCCAGCGTAGCTCAATTCTTTGTCCAATCTATCTAGCCTCGAAAGGTGAGCAATAACTCACGATTTAACATTCTTATATTTATTAAATTTTATTTCAATTGAAACGACAATTGAAATATGTTGTTATTAGTTATTTAAATTGTTTATATGCTATTATTTGTAACTGTTCACCTGTGGGATATGACACCATATCCTGTTGTTTATTTTATACATTTATTAATGATATATGCCTGTTATATTATTATTATATGTTATCACTCTACAAGTTCCCTGTAGTTTAGAATTCACTATGGATTGAAATGATACATACCCGAACGGACTTTAGAATAGGAGAATTTCGTTATGAGTTGAAATGATAGACCCAAGCGATTTTCATTTAATTGAATTTGGGATGACGGGTTGAAATGATATCCACCCGTATATATTTATTGTACGGTTTGAAATGATAAATGTCCGTAGCACTTGACCATATGATAGGAAATATATACAGACACCGTTGGTCCATATATATAAAAATATTTTGAAATAAATTCATTGTTTTGGAAAGAAATATACGGTCTTAATAAATATTAATTCTTAAATTATTAATATGGTCTTAATAATATTGAATTCAATTAAGATTGATTTAATACATAAATTATGTTAATTATTTAGGTAAATTATAGTTCAAATAAATTTTTGCAATAATTGGGATAAATTAAGATTGGGAGATAAATTTGAGTTTATTAAAAATGGTATTTAAATAAGGATTTATTTAATTAAATCAATTTGAAATTTTGAACGGGAAATTTAAGGGTATAATTTTGTAACTGGATTTTTGATGTAAGCGATTTAATGAATATTTCACGTTTAAATATATTAAAGAAAATATTGAGTAAAATGTAATTAAGGTTACTTAAATGATATTGAATCTAATAAGGGAGTATTTCAAGACTAAATAATAATGAGGTTAAATCGAGATCTATATGAAACTGTTATATTGAACTTTTAAATATTAAAGCCTTGAACTATATTGGAATTTAAATGGTTTTTTGAGATTCGAATCTGTATTTGAAATAAATATAGTTGAATTCGCTATTTAGAAACTAAATTGAATTTAAATTGATAAATTAAGATTGGGTTTAATTTGAATAGGAAGGTCGGGTTGATGTTGAAACAATTTGTTAAGTTGAGGAAATTGAAAATACTTTACTCTATAAATTATTTAATATATATATATATATATATATATATATATATATATATATATATATATATATATACTATTTTGCGAAATATAGAGATATTTGAAGTGAAAATGATATTTGGTTTTGAAGTATAAATTAAGTTGAAAGGACTACGGTGTTATAGTGTATATTTCTACCTTGTAGATAGTTCTATGGACCCTTAGAGGATGGTTATCCCAAACATCCTTTAAGTTAATTGTATTTCAGTTGATATTTCACTTGAGTTGGATTTATTTAGATAAGAATGTTAATCCTGACTCGAGTGTTTTGTGTTTTGCTTTACGCTCGGGTCAGACTGAGTGATACAGCATTTGAGACTCACCTTCGAAGTTGGAGTTTGCTTGAAGATCCAGCTATCTATCCTTTCAGGCATCCAGTTGATTGGTCCAGAGAAGTCTTCCGCACGTACTGGAGACTTCACTGTATCTGAGATATTCTATTGTGCTTTATCTCTAACTCTGATTTTTTTTATGGTAGCTTCATGAACTACTATCTATTTATTCCGCTGCGTATTTTTGTACTACTCTGTATCTGTGATTCTGTGTTTGATTTATTTACTGTATATGTTGGGTTTTGCCAAATTTTAATTAACAATCTGATATTTTGAGCAATTCAAGTCCGACATCTGTGGATGCGAATGGTTGAAAATAGCAGGTCGTTACAGCTATAAACCGTAATCCAAAAACGTACCTATTTGTCGGGCAATTTACGCTTATTTTATGAAACCAAAAGCAGTAGCAATTGCTTCCATAACCTGTATTTCACTTATATAATCCAAAAGAATTAATAATTATATAAATTGAAATATGTAATGTTGTTTCAACCATAAACAACAAATCAATACAAACAACAATCCCTAGCAACAGGGCATACAACCATCACATAGAATCAATACAAATCAATTATTCATTCATATCAAACAAAACAAATAGCTGTTCGGGTTAAAAACTTCAAATTGTACAGAATGAAAAATAAACTACTGAGCGCACCCTTTTACTCAACAGTCTCCGATGAAACTAAATAGATTATTTATTCATCCAAACAAATTTAAAGTGCCCTTGTCCAAACAACCATAAACCAAACAAACAACTATTTCAACAATAGATCAAGTTTATTAATTTCATTAATATAATAATTTATCTTTTTTAATTTGCCTTTTATTTCTTACAGTCTCATTTACTTTTTTTTTTCATTTCTAACAAAGTCTCATTTTCACTTATTTATATCATGAAATTTCCCCTTTTATTATATTACATTCATTTATTCACTGCTTAATTTCATTTATTACAGTATTCATCTTTCTGCTTATTTCCAAATAAATAACTTCAATCATTTACTTAAGTCTATAATTACTTGCTTAAGGATATAACAATTATAACCTCAATTCTTATTAATAAAAGCAATTTATTGAACACTTCATTACATACTTTTATTTGTACAATTTCCATTACATTTTCATATTAAACATTTCAACTTTAGTATTTGGTAAGTTATATATATGCTTTTTAAGAATGTAATTGAAAGTTATACAAGTTTTCTCATTTTCTTTAATAAATTTACTATTCAATAATCATATCACTTGTTTTATAGATTCTAATTTCTAACTTTCTTATAGTCTCATTTATACTTAGCTTTTAGTCTCTTATTTCATTTAGAGGTTCCAATTATTAGTTAAATTCCATTTCACTAAAGCAATTGAAACCATTAATTGATGGAAAATTAAGAATTTAAATACCGGGTAAAATTTTTAAATCATTTTAAAATAATAGATAGATGTACACACTTAAAATTCATATATCCAATTATATTTAAAACAATTAAAAATTTATATTTGGTTGTCAGAAATAAATCTGCAGTAGAACTACTACAGTGGCCTTCCCACTTTGAAACTCGAAATTGAATGTCGATGATGAGGCCGCCATCACCGAAATTATTTTCCAGCGACAGAGAAGGAAGTACAGAACTTATTTTTTCCAAAATCTTCTTTAAAACATTTCTTTCGAATTATATTGAAATATTTATATTAGAAAATACTTCTAAATAATATCACTATTATATTCTAAAATCATCCGAAAGAAATTTTCAAAAGCCCGAAACTTTAAATTCTAAATTTCCAATTTCATTTATCTTATTTTCAATCTTATTTCGACTATTATTTATAAATTTCATTACCTAACAACCAATATTTTGCAACCAAATATAAATCATTTATAAAAGGTTTATTTTATATATAGAAAATATAATAGGAAAAATTATTTCATTCATCTATATTAAAACAAATATTGTGTCGGTCTGTCCTATTAAGTGTTTAGGAATACCTATTGGTGTCATAACGTCCCATGCATCAACCAGAATTTATAAATACAAATCGAAATAGATTAACACAATATTAAAACCTTTTTATAACACTAACAAATACTCTCTCTCATATATACTCTCAGTGACTCATCATAGGGTATTACTACCCTATTAGCAAAGAGCCAAAACCCCACAAAGCTATGGTTTATTGCTAAACCAAAGCTCTGATACCAGATGTAACGCCCCGCCTTTTCACATGCTTTAAATCGACGATCAACCACACACGTCAGACTTAAACCATACAGAAGAGCAGATTTTTATGGGGTAAATAAGAAAAAGTAGAGAAAGAAAAAAAATAGAATCTTGCAGTGGAACGATAAAATATAATAATCAAATATACAGTTCATGAAGCTGTTTACAAAACATTAGATTATACTTATACAATACACATCAGAGTTACACATACCAGAGAATAATAATTAATGCAGCAGAATTAAATGGCGTAGTTGAGTAATATAGTAGATAATAGTACTACAACATCTTCGTCCTCGTCCTCCAGAATAAAATCTTCAAATCCTAAAACGCTCGGACTGACCCGAGCGAATTGAAAGGAAAAACACTCGAGTCAGAGCTAAAATATCTTATGTAAGTTAAATCAACAATAAACAATATGAGTGGAACGGCGTCCGAGATGTTTACGGAGTTTGACATCTCCTATCCAATACGTGAGTGCACTAACTCAAGAGATGCTCGGGATTCACATCTCCTAAGGATCCGTTAAACTAATTACTATGTAGTAATATTTCTCTATTATAATAATGTCTATAGCAAAATAAACATACTTTTAAATAGCGTTAAGGAGTGACCCAATATTCCCCTTAACACGTAATAGTCCCAGTAATCCATCCAATATCATAGTCCCTCCTGATCGGGAAGCCACCAGAGGATACCACACGTGCTACGGGAGAAAACCAAACTCGTACAAGGCGTGCTAGGGTAGGTGACACGGCACAACTAGGCAATGCCAGAGTAGATATACCAATTACGCTTCCGGGTCGGTGGTAACGCGTAGCGCGCAGCTACCGCCAACCTCGAGCCACACCCCCAAATAAAAAAAATCAAAAGTGGCCACCGAATCAATCCAAAAGTTAAAGTAAAATATCGAAGGGATGTGTCCGATCAAAGGTGCTACCTCATTAACCCGTCGATCGCTCATGTTTTAGCCACCTTATGCCAACTCACGGGAGTTGGGTCCACGTATTTACCTCAAAGGAACCGCCGCCACCATCCTACTTCATTCTGGAATCTCCACCGCGTACACGGTTGTTAAAGTGGTTTTCGGAGTTGGCAGAGAGTATGACAACTTTCGATTCCGGTCTCTTTAACAGCCAAACATTATTATAACATCGCGGTCTTATCAAAATAGTTTATGCTTTTAAAACCAGAATATAATATCCATTTCAAATCCATATAAATACGATATCATTTCCTCTTTTAAAAACCCAAATCAAAATTGATATCGTTTTCAAATATATCCTTTTCTAAAATTATAACATTTCAAAGTTATAATATTTCCAAACCAAAACTTGAAATATAGCCTTTCAAAACATAAAACTTTGAATTTCATAACTTTGAAACATACTGCACCACTTAAATGGTTTAAATATTAAATTACTTTATATAATAAAATAGCTTCTTCACCTTCACAAATCAATTTCAATATGGATTTTAAATTCCCAAACAAACCATTATAATTTCCATATATTTCAAAGCTTTAATTATTCCACCATTTCAAAACTTATTCTTTGATAATTTCATATATATCAATTTCAACTACTATTATTTAGATTTGAAACGTTTACTTAATAAATCAAATATCATTTTAGTAAAACCTTTAGACTTCAAATAACCGGATATTCTTCCAATTACATTAACTTGATAATATTCATTTAAATCAATTTGATATTCATTTAAATCCTCTAAACAAAAATCAAGTTATAAAATCATACCTTTTAAATCTCAATTTATTTATATTTGAATTCAAGTTTTTCGAGGATAATCCTTAAATCTTAAATTCAAATCAAATTCATATTTATCTTCCAAATCTAAATTTATTTAAATCATTATAACCTCTATATAAAATAAGATTTAAATACTTAACCATATTTATTTTAATAAATCAAACTTCATTTTTCTACTTATTGTCATTAACTGATTTATACCTAACTTAATACACGAATTTAACTATATATAAATATTTTTATATAATATAAAAAAGAATCAATATTTATTTAAACCGTATAATTCTATTCAAAACCATATAAATCATTTTCAAAATATATATATATATATAGACCGACGGTGTCTGTATAAAAGTTTCTATCCTATGGTCAAGTGATACAGATATTTATCATTACAATCCGTAAGTTAAAAAAATTACGGTTATATATCATTTCAAACCGCAATCCCGAATGAAATAAAATGCATAACAACTTGCATATTAAAATACTATAGAATATAACATCCATTCATCCATCAACAAATCACACATCCATTACAATCATCATCCACAACAATCAATCAATACCAATAGATAACCGATAATATATAACAGGCATTTAGCTGACAATTTATATGCAATAATAAATTTGATAACAATTTAATTCAAATAAATGCAATTTAACTTGGATAATGATTAAATATATGCCAAACAGCTATAAATAAATTTCAAATGACATCATAAATAAATTTAACAAACATAAGAAATTTTAGAAGTTGTGAGTGGGTTAAAACACTCACCTTTTGAATTTAAATTGAATTTAAATCCAATTTAAACCTAAAAATTTGACAGTCTCAGAATTCATCCAAACAAGCGTCAAAACGTTCGGAAGTTTATTACGATCCTAACATAAAAACCGTGCATGAATTGGTGTTCGTATGTGAAAGATATAATGAAAAATGTGTTTGAATTTCAATTTTTTTTTTAAAAAGAGAACACATTTACCTTTCTTGCCACGTCATAGGCAAATCACTTTCTTCCAGAAAACACCACTCACGCATGCAAGGACCAATGCACGCGATACTATCGCTGACCATAAACTTTGACCACAATTCTTTCTCGCCTACGGCCACCAGGGAGCCGCCGAACCCAACCATCCTTCTTCCCTCGCCTAGCCGCACGGCGCCTTCCACCTATGCTGCCTCCGGTCATAAAAATTTTCTGCACCGTCGCTGATTTTTGTTGACCTAATCGAATTTTGCAGTCTATCAGACCGTTGATTCGCCAAATAAACAGCATGGATGAAGTCCCCTTGGTCCTCTCTTCAAAACCCAGAAATGGTTCAACGATCGGACAACGTTCATCGACGCGCGATGAACGGCCGAGAATTGATTCAGAAATTCTGGACAAACAATGCATTGAATCGGATAACGAATTTCAGTTTTGAGACGCGTTCATCGAAAGCTTCGATATATAATTTTTTTGAATTTTTGAGGCGTCTGAAATTTAGCTTTGATTTTGAATTGCAGTTGGAATTAGGTGTTTGTCTGCCATTGAACTGAGGAGGTGAAACAAATTGTAAACAGAGTATTTATAGACAAGGTTGCAAAAGAATAGATGGATCAGATTGGTATACGCGCTGAACGATGAATGGCCCGAAAAGCCCGTTCTGACTCCGAAACGAAATTGGGTCAACCCATGTAACAACCCGGGGTTTTGTAACAATTAATTATCGTCATTAGGCGATTAAATTGGCTGGCTAATTGCTATTGGGATTTTATCGGGTTGAAGTTCTCTTAAAAATTTGTTAAGGGTTCGTGGGCTTTATATTGAATTTGGCCCACGTTTATTTTGGTGTTGGGTTGTATTAAAGTGGATACCCGTTCCCTCCTCTCTATTCATTCTCTTAGAAAACCCTACACAAAATAAGTGGAAAAAAATTGGCGGCTCGATCCTTTTGCTATATCGATCGGCTATCTCTATTTGCAAATGTTTTGCTTTACTTTGAGCTTAGTCTGGCCGTGTGACGCAGCGGATTAATCAAAACAAACTTCAATCGGTGAAAGTAGCGATCGATGGAATGAAGATACCGAAATGCCCAAATTCGTTGATCCGAAGATACCGAATTCTAGCTATCTCAAACACGTTGATAGCGCACTATACCATGTTCAAAGATCTACGATTCTTCGTACGTTGATCTAGCGCACTAGATTCCGTGAATCGGCTTCAACAAACGTGGATTCGAGCGCACTCGAATGACGTAAGTGGAGATAGGAGATTACACTCAACTACCAATTGGAGAAGAAAGCACAAAGCAATCAACAAGAAATTTTATTTCAAAATCCAACAACCCTAAAAAATGTACAACACACGCGTATTTATAGCAGTTTATAACCCTGGTCCTTGAGTCGTTTGCGACTTACGACTCATTGAGTCGGCACCGACTCATCCCAAGCACGACCCAACTCCTAAAAGCACAACCTGGTCAGCTGCGACTCACCAACACACGGCTTAAACGACTCAACTTCAACGCTTTAAGACTCAAGGAAATGCAACAGACAGCGACTCACGACTTATATTACAACACACACATACACGACCCCAAAATGATACGACTTAAGAAAGTACGCGACATACGACTCAACACAAATTTACATACATGACCGACTCAAGACTTCACCGACTCAATACATGACCGACTCAAGCCTTCACCGACTCAGCATACTTCCAACGACTCAAGCTTCCAAGTTCCTTGCGACATATCCCTTCAACCGAGTCAACTCCGAACGACTCATCTAGGTCGTAACCCGTCTCCGCCTTATGGTCTTCAATTACTGGAATCCCTCTTTGTTTCTTGATGAGTCGCGGACGACTCATGGTCATGCAGTTAGGTCATGTATGACTCACCAATCCAGAACTATTTAAACTCCCATTGAGTCGTAACTCGTGCCCTTCCTCTGACTCAAGATCTTTACTTGCTGAAACTTTATCCTTCTTCATGTTAAGTCGTAAACGACTTATGGATGAGCCGTTGAGTCGTGTGCGACTCATCAAGCACGAACGACTTAAGCTGTTAAGAGTTGCCACTTTCCCACATGACTCCTTCACCTGAGTCGTGCGCGCCTTACGGGTTAAACCCGAAACTCCTTTAGATCGTGCTACATCATCCTCCCCTGGTTGAGAAAAATTCGACCTCGAATTTGTAAATTCTTCCTCAACAATCTCACCTCCATGATATAGAATTAAATGTTTGACGTTAAAAACATCAGAAGTATAAACAACATTTGGTAGCTTTAATCGATAAGCATTCTCATTGATTTTCTTCAAAACTTCAACTGGACCAATTTTTCTGGCTTTCAGCTTATTATAAGTGCCTACTGGAAAACGATCCTTCGTCAACACAGCATACACCAAATCGCCTTCGTTAAATTCAACATTTCGTCGTTTCAAATCTGCAGACTTCTTATACTTCTCATTCGCTTTCTCCAATCGTTCCTGAACGATTTTATGACATTCAGTCAGCTCACCAACGAAATCAGCAGCTCGTTTAACTGTCACCTTCGGTTGTGGTACTACTGCTAAATCCAATGGCCCCCTTGGTAAATTTGAATATACAATCTGGAATGGACTGAATCCCGTACTACGATTCACTGCATGATTATGAGCAAACTCTGCTTGGCATAACTTCATGTCCCAACTTCTCAAATTATCCTGTACAAGACATCGCAACAAATTTCCCAATGACCTGTTTACAACTTCTGTCTGTCCATCAGTTTGCGGATGATAAGCACTACTAAATTTCAGCTTCGTTCCCACCATCTTCCACAAACTTAACCAAAAGTGACTCAGAAAACGAGTATCCCGATCAGAAACAATAGATTCTGGTACACCATGCGATCGATACACCTCCTTAAAGAATAATTGTGCCACTCGAACTGCATCAGCTGTCTTCTTGCAGGCAATAAAATGTGCCATCTTCGAAAATCTGTCCACTACAACAAATATCGAATCATTTCCCCTTTGAGTTTTAGGCAAACCCAAAATGAAATCCATGCTGATATCAACCCATGGCTTAGATAGTACAGGTAATGGCATATACAACCCTGCATTCGTCGCTGTTCCCTTTGAAACCTGGCAAATATGGCAGCTCTCCACAAATCTTTCAACTTCTTTTCTCATCGACGGCCAAAAATAAGACCATGAAATCAATTGCAAAGTACGATCTCTACCCACATGGCCTTCTTCATGCAACTCCTTGATAATTTTCATTCTCAAGCTGCCCTCTGGAATACATAACTGATTTCCTTTAAACAAGAATCCATCAACCAACATAAATTCATCGGTACTCCCATCCTTCACTTTTTCAACATATTTCGCAAAGTAAGGATCTTCTTTAATCATCTCTGGCAGTAATTCAAACCCCGTCACTTCAACTTTCAATATTGTCAGCAAATGACTCCTCCGACTTAAAGCATCAGCCACACGGTTCGTCACCCCCGATTTGTGCTTAACAACAAAGGTAAACTGCTGTAAATATGCAATCCATGATGCATGCCTCGCTGAAATCTTATCCTGCCCCTGTAAATGCTTCAAAGCTTCATGATCAGTATAAAGAACAAATTCCTTCTGAAACAGATAGTGCCTCCAGTGCTTAACAGCTTGTACAACAGCATAGAATTCAACGTCATATGTACTGTATCTCATCTTTGCCCCTGACAACTTCTCACTAAAATAAGCAACTGGCTTCCCATTCTGACTCAGAACTCCTCCAATACCAACCTTCGATGCATCAGTATGTAGCTCAAACAACAACTGAAAATTAGGTAAAACAAGAATTGGCGCTGTCGTCAACAGTTCTTTGATTCGTTCAAAAGCAACTCCCGCTTCTTCTGACCATACAAACTGCTTTCCCTTCATGCAATCGGTAACTGGTGCCATCACGCTACTGAAGTGTGGAATGAACCTTCGGTAGAATGATGCCAATCCATGAAAACTTCTAACTTCAGTGATAGTTCTCGGCTGTGGCCAATTTCTAATAGCTTCAACTTTACTCTGGTCAACTTGAATACCCTTTCCAGAAACAACATAACCCAGAAATAAAACACTGTGCGTCATAAACACACATTTCTTCGTAGCAGCATAAAATTGTTCCTCATGAAGAATGATCAATACTTCCCTCAAATGTTGAACATGCTCCTCCATACTCCTGCTATATATCAGAATATCATCAAAATAAACTACCACGAACTTCCCAATGAATGGTCTAAAGATTTGATTCATCACCCGCATGAATGTACTAGGTGCATTTGATAAACCAAATGGCATAACCAACCATTCGTATAACCCCTCTCTCGTCTTGAAAGCTGTCTTCCATTCGTCTCCTGGTCTAATTCGAATTTGATGATAACCACTCTTCAAATCAATCTTCGAAAATATAGTTGCCCCACTCAACTGATCCAGCAAATCATCCAAACTCGGCATATGAAATCTGTAATGAACAGTAATCTTGTTCAAAGCTCGACCATCTGTACACATTCTCCATGTTCCATCCTTCTTCGGTACCAACAAAGCTGGCATAGCACAAGGACTCAAGCTTTCCTGAACACGTCCCTGCTCAAGTAACTCTTCCACCTGCCTTCGTAACTCTTCAATGTTCCTTCGGACTCATTCGGTAATGTGGTCTATGTGGTAATACGGCTCCCGGAACAAGATCGATTTGATGTTGAATGTCTCTCAGTGGCGGTAACTCTTTAGGCAACTCCTCTGGAAACACATCTTCAAACTCTTTCAAAACTGGTTTCGCTTCTTCAGGAATTTCGACCTCTTCACTACAATCCCGTCCAATCAACAAAAATACTTCCAGCTCCTCTTCAACCTCCTTAACGAACTCCTTTAACGATAGCAACGTTTTCAGCTCTTCAATTTCTTCCAACTTGCTTTCTTCTAGTTGTCGCTTCTTAGGAACCAAAGTGATCTTTGTACCCTCGAACATGAAACTATAGCTATTGGCTCGACCATCGTGTTGTACTGCTCGATCAAACTGCCATGGCCTGCCCAACAACAGATGACACACATCCATGTCTGCAACGTCACACCAAATTTCGTCTTTGTACTTCTTCCCAATAGAAAAATTAACACAAACTCTTCGACACACCTTCACCTCACCACCCTTCCTTAACCATGCTAGCTTATACGGTTTAGGATGTTTCTCAGTTTTCAAGTTCAACTTCATCACAACCTCGGTAGAAATAATATTATCGCAACTTCCAGCATCAATAATGAACTTGCAAACTTTTCCCAGAATAGTGCATGTCGACTGAAAAATATTGCTTCTCAACCAACTACAATCCTCCTCTTGCTTTGGTGTAAGACATGACCTCCTCATCATAAGATTACAACCTTCATCTCCAGACACTTCTTCCTCCTCCTCAACATAAGGTGTATTTGAACATTCTGCCTCCTCACCATCATCCTCCTCAACTTCTGCAACCATTGCTCTCTTCTTCGGCTTCGGACATTCATTGCTTTTGTGACCCAACTCCTGACAATTATAACATTTGAAACCACTGTTAACCTTCGCCTTCTCAGCCTCCTTCACCACTGGCTTATTGACAGGTTTAGGAACATTAGAACTTCCACTAACACCCCTCGCTTGATTATTGGAATTAGTAAACACACCACCTCCACGCCTTCCTTGCTTCTCCCAAGCCAACGCTTTCTGATGTGCCTCTGCCACTGATCTAGGATCAAACATATTAACCATATCCTGGATCTGCATTCTCAATCCCCCAATGAATCTAGCAGTTAGCTGTTCTTCCGTTTCCATAATATCATTCCTGGCAATGAGTTGGTAAAATTCATCAGCATAATCACTAACAGACTTCGTCCCTTGCCTCAGATTCTGCAACCTCTGGTACATAAGTGACTGATAGTTGTAAGGCAAAAATGTAGCTCGCATCAACTTCTTCATCTTCTCCCATGATTCAATCTTTGACTTTCCCATTCTCTCCCTGGTAAGTTTAGTTTGCTGCCACCATGCCAAAGCTCTCCCCCTCAACCTAGTAGCAACCAACTTTACTCTCCTATGCTCAGGAACCTCCTTGAAATCAAAGATCTCTTCAACATTTGATACCCAATCAAGAAATTCTTCTGCTACCATCCCTCCTTTAAACTCCGGAATTTCCATCTTCATTCCCGATTCCCAACGTCGATCATCATCAATAACCCGATACTGACGTTGTCCTTGATCTCGGTCTCTGAAATGAATACTTCCCCTCTCACCGTCAAACTCCTCATCAAAGTCTGATGCATATCGTTGTCTTTCACGCCCTCCAACATCTCTACCACCACTCCTACTACCCACATCTCTTCAATCACGACCATCATCATTCCTCCTACTTCGATTATCAACACTCCGATGATCCTGACTCTCTCTCCTCTCCCGATCTGAATGATGTGAAACTCTACTTCCTCCACGAATGGATTCAGGTGAATTTCTTCTTCTACTTTGATTCATGTCAATCATAAGCTTCTCCAACCTACCAATGCCTTCATCAATCTTCTCATGCATAGGTTGTTCCATTTGATCGGCCTCTTCTCGTCTATATAATGCTTCAACATTTTGATGGCGGTTAGCTCTCCTTGGCGGCATGATTGATTCAACACAATCTTCAACAAATCTCCAAACTTCAACACAAAAATCAAATGAAGCAAAGCACGGCTTGAACTTAACTCGGCAACAACAATACTTGTCACGACCCAAGGCTTAGGTCGGCTCAAACAATCTCCAACTATTTTGGCGCGCAAACTTCCAATAAGTCCAAATTCAAACACTTTCCAACACTTTGATCCAAAATGAAATGGATCGAAAGTTCTTCCTCTTGTTGCAACTTCAATATGAACGCGATGAACAACTTCAAACTTCAACTTCAAATACTTGGTTCCAAGAATCAACTTAGCTATGATTGGCTAAGTATGGCTCTGATACCAAAAAACTGACGCAGCGGATTAATCAAAACAAACTACAATCGGTGAAAGTAGCGATCGATGGAATGAAGATACCGAAATGCCCAAATTCGTTGATCCGAATATACCGAATTCTAGCTATCTCAAACACGTTGATAGCGCACTATACCGTGTTCAAAGATCTACGATTCTTCGTACGTTGATCTAGCGCACTAGATTCCGTGAATCGGCTTCAACAAAGGTGGATTCGAGCGCACTCGAATGACGTAAGTGGAGATAGGAGATTACACTCAACTACCAATTGGAGAAGAAAGCACAAAGCAATCAACAAGAAATTTTATTTCAAAATCCAACAACCCTAAAAATGTACAACACACGCATATTTATAGCAGTTTATAACCCTGGTCCATGAGTCGTTTGCGACTTACGACTCATTGAGTCGGCACCGACTCATCCCAAGCACGACCCAACTCCTAAAAGCACAACCTGGTCAGCTGCGACTCACCAACACACGGCTTAAACGACTCAACTTCAACGCTTTAAGACTCACGGAAATGCAACAGACAGCGACTCACGACTTATATTACAACACACACATACACGACCCCAAAATGATACGACTTAAGGAAGTACGCGACATACAACTCAACACAAATTTACATACATGACCGACTCAAGACTTCACCGACTCAATACATGACCGACTCAACACTTCACCGACTCAGCATACTTCCAACGACTCAAGCGTCCAAGTTCATTGCGGCATATCCCTTCAACCGAGTCAACTCCGAACGACTCATCTAGGTCGTAACCCGTCTCCGCCTTATGGTCTTCAATTACTGGAATCCCTCTTTGTTTCTTGATGAGTCGCGGACGACTCATGGTCATGCAGTTAGGTCGTGTACGACTCACCAATCCAGAACTATTTAAACTCCCATTGAGTCATAACTCGTGCCCTTCCTCTGACTCAAGATCTTTACTTGATGAAACTTTATCCTTCTTCATGTTAAGTCGTAAATGACTTATGGATGAGCCGTTGAGTCGTGTGCTACTCATCAAGCACGAACGACTTAAGCTGTTAAGAGTTGCCACTTTCCCACACGACTCCTTCACCTGAGTCGTGCGCGCCTTACGGGTTAAGCCCGAAACTCCTTTAGATCGTGCTACATCATCGTGCTTAGGTGAGGTGCAAGTGGGGGAAAAAGAGGAATTTTGGCAGTGGATCGGTGCTCTTCAAAACAAAGGTGAGTGATTTTTCACTCACATCTAATTCAATTTCGTATATTCGTCACTTTCATACCTTGATTTCTAGGCTATCATGGTGTTGAATTCTTTGACAAATGATTTTGATTTTCATTCGTCTGGAATTACTTGAATTCGTTGATTGCTTTGTTCATGCCGTTTAATTTTTATCGAATGCCAGGATTTGAATTGATTTCGTGAAGATATTTTTAGATGAGAATTCATTTGACTTTGCATTTGCTTTAAGTATTTGACTTCGGTCCTGATTTGGGTATGCGGTTCCATGACTTCGGTCTGTAGCTCATGTCTTCAACTTGTACTACTTGCTGTATATTATTAGTTTGGAACTGCTACTTGATACTGGTATTCATCTGGATATTTTGTGTGTTGTTTTGCTTTGGGCTTCGACTTGATGAAAGTGATTTGTAAGAATAATTTGGGTTCGACACTGCCTTGATGGCTTTGTTTGAACTACCTATGTCACTTGCATATGCTAATGCTGTTTCATTCAATATAGATATGTATGTGTATTCATATATATGCATACATGCATTCATGTATTTGTGTTGCTAGCTGTCTCAGCTTTGGAATTGTTCGAACTGATACCTTTTGAAGTTTTCATCCGTTGGGTTCATTGCTTTATATGTTGATGTTGTTCTTTGTTTCCCTTGACTCCGGTCAGTAGCTCACTGCTGGTTCATGTGTCTTCGACCTTGACTCCTGATAGCACTGGCTTTGACAATTAGATTGATGCTTCGAGTTACAGCAGTTTTCACTCCTGTTCATACTCTATGTTGTACACATGTGCATTTGTATCACTTGATGTTGCACTTGCTTGATCCAGTTCGTAGTTGCATACTTGCTGTGCACTTTTCATGTCATTCCCTTGGTATTGTGCAGACCACTTGGTCACTGGTGTACATATGCTGTTAGATTTGGGTTTCACTGACCACACATGTATATTGTAACAACCCGGTATTTCGCGTCTATTTTTAATCGACATTAAATAATTAATATTATTGCAAATTTCCTTTTTGAAGTTTTTAAATTTGAATTTAAATTCTTTTATAAATTTTTTAAAAGGAATTTTGGGCTTTGAAAATCAAGTAGTGGCCCATGTTTTTAAATGTTGCCGTGAAATTAGCAAAATGAATAATCGATCCCCTTTTCTTGTTTTCATTCATTTCAAACCCGATCCCCTCTTTCTTTTTTTTCGAACCCTAATTAAAACAACATGAGAGAAAAATATGGCGCCTCGTGTTCATCGTCCAAATTAGGGTTTTGAGCTAAATCGAAGGCCGACTTCAACTGCACGATTCGACTTGGTGCTCGCCGATACTAGGGTGAGTGGTTCCACTCACATTCTAATTCAAGCCCTAGTGCTTTGCTGTAGTCAATTGATTTCCTTTAAATAATGTTGGTTTCTCTGTTTTTTTTTGTGGTTTTGAACTGTGATATGATTCGACTTTTCGATTGCTAGGATTTTCTGGCACTGGTGGGTTTTCGTGGCCATTTTGGTTTCACATGTTTTCATTACTTTACTGGGTTTACGCGAGTTGAATCTAGACATTGGTTTAGGTTGTAACTTGGTTTTCGGATCTCTGTAGCATTTATCTAGGCTACAACATGTTCATAAGTTTACACAAAGCACGGTGGTGCACTGTAAAATTCCAGTGTGCTTCAGTATACTTTGATCTCTGACTTTGGCCACTTCGTTGATTTTAAACTAGTGACTTCGGTCTTGATTGTGGTGATGGTTTTAGATTATCACTACACATCTTTCTTTTGCATTAATTCTGACCTGTTGGCACACAGTTTTCATTCTATTTAGTTTGTGTCAAGTCAGCCGCGTTCATAAATTTCTGTAGTTCACTGTGTTTTGGCTACCGGTGCATTGTTTTGACGGCCTTGTTCAATCTGTGATACATGTGCACTGATGCATTGTATTCATTTGTATTTGGTACAACTGCCATGTGCACTGTGTTGTTTGGGTCGAGTTCCTTCATGCTGTTAGTATACATAACTGTCTGTTTCCTTTATTACCTGTTCTCCAAGGCATGTAGTCTGGGGATAATTTGATTTATCACTTGCTGTGTGTGAGACAGCCATCCACTTCATTTCAAGGTTGTACCTCTTGATCTTTGATTGGAGTTCAGTAGTTTGCCTTCATTTTGGCTGGGTCTTCATGGACCCTTTTATATTTGAGCATGTTGTATAGGTGTTGCATATCTAGCTTTGTTGTCTCGACCATATTTGGTTTTCTATTCTACCTGATTTTGTCTTCGAGACAATCTGCAGTGTTTTATGATGTAGCTTCTTCTTATTACATCATATAGTTTTCCCTTATGAACTACATGTGTAGTTGTTATTGGTGCCATGTATCTGTACCATTATGTTTTTGTACATTGGTGCTGCTCCCTGATCGTATGCATTTGTGTCATGCTGTGCATATGTGCATTTGTAACCTTGAGTATGGTGTCACCTTTATTGGCCTATATGTCTGCATTCCATTTGCACCTCTGATTCATTTGTCAATGTGCAGTGTTATTACATTCCCTTAGTGGCATTTGGTTTGCATTCCATTTGCACTGTGCAGCCCTACCCACTGCTGCATTTGTTTCGATTGTGCATCTGAGTTTTTGGTTGTGGTCTTGCCCTTATGACCTTGAGGTGGCTGTCGTTTTGTTGCAGTTGCCTTGAGTTCTTGTGGTGACTGCAGTACTTCTGATTTTTTTAGTGGTTGCACTGAAATTGATTCTTCAATGATTTTGGTTCGTTGAGCTTTTGTGTACATCATCACTTTAGTGGCAAGGCAGTGCACGCAAGCGTGAACTGCAGCCACACGGTATTCGGTTGAGTACATCATCACTATAGTGGCAAGGCAGTGCACGCAAGCGTGAACTGCAGCCACACGGTATGGTTTTGTGATATTCTATTTGTTTTGACTTATGGATCTTTTTGCGTATTCCATATTCTGTAGTGGCGAGGCAGTGCACGCGTGCGTGTACTGCAGCCCTACTTGAATTAATATTTTATTGATATTTCAATGGGTTGAACTGTTTGTTCATTTCAATTCAATATTCTGAATTTCATTCTGATTTGGTTTAATTACTGTCGTCTATTCAGTATTTAATTATTATTGCTCCTGTGCACTAATAACTGAGTTTGAATTAGACTGACCCGAGTATTATTTTCTTTTGAATCTAATACTCGGGTCAGACCGAGTATTTACAGGTTGTAGATATTCTGCTTTGGGTTGCTGCTAGAGCTATGAAGTTCTTTCATATCTTTTGGAGTAGTCGTCATTTGTAGTAGTCTGTATTATTGTATAGGAAGATATGTATTCATGTATATTATATACGTTAATGTACTTGTATATGTAACTTCCTGAGTCGACTGTTGTAGTTGTATCATATGTACCGTGTCAAATGTATTGTAACTGACATCAGTTATTATATATATATGAGACCTTCTGTTTCATCTGTGTTCCGCATTTACATTATCTGTGTTGTTATTTTATATTTAATGTTCTAAACTATTATGAACCATCGTAGTTCGTTTTATACTGGAATTGGGGTATTTCGATGGGAGAAAATAAACCAGAGATGAAAAATGAAAGAATATATATATCACTCCTATCGAGATAACCAATACTAGTGTAAGGCCAACTATTGATGGCCGCTCCTCAACAGCCTTATTCTCCGTGCTAGTTGACAGCACTACACCGTAGTGTTCTTGGCTAGCGTGGGTATAGAGGTGGGGCGTCACAGCTTGGTATCAGAGCCTGGGGTTTAGAACAAATATAAAACATAACTTAGATAGTACATGTGTTACAACTATTTGTCGACGTTTTATCTCTCATATTTGCATATGATTGTCTTTGAATTGTTAGGTATGAATTCCTAACTCTTATTCGTGAGTATTGCTGCTATTCTGTCGCACTTGCTCACTTGAGTTTACACTTCTAAGTATCAGAGTATATATGCTCTACCAAGTTGCATATTGCTGCAACTAGTACCCACTTCGATTTGAACTCGCATTGTTTATTCGAACTGCTATATATATGCATTCTTATCTCTGATTCGTGTACTTAATGCAGTCTCCATGCAATTAAGTTTTGGGTATCAATCTTTGAGACAAATTGCATTCCAATTGTCGACTCTGTCTGTTTATCCATGGTTTGTTGGTTTTCATGTGCCTCTCTCTGATAGTTTTAAAATTTCTTTGGTATAAAAGAAATTGTCTTGGACTTTGCCTTGTCGATATCGACGTTGACTTGACTTTTACTTTTGCTAAAGTCATTCAAGCATTTATGCTCGTTCTGCTTTGTTTTTCCAATTGTTGATCGGTTCTTCTTTTCCGGTTAGTTGTTATCACCTTTGTCGACTTTGATAACTTCTATTTCAGGAATTTTGGGTATTCCTACTTTGATGGATTTGGAATCGAATTCTTTATATTTTATTCACGTCTTCGAATGTGAATCTTAGTGAATTGATTTGGTTTTCGAATTTAATCGATTCTTGATTATTTCCCGATTTGTTGCTATCATTTATTAGCAACTTTGATGACCTTTTCTTCGGGATTTTTGTGAACATACCTTTCGATGAATTCGGTATCGATTTCTTTGGATTCTATTCACGTCTTCGTATGTGAATTCTTGTGATTGATTGTTTCTACAATCATTTTCGTGATTTGTCACTTTAAAAATATAAAGGTTTCAATACTAGTAGTAAATATCAAAACTCTTGTATCAAAATGTTTTCAACTCTATTTTCAATACCAAACTCGTTTTTGAAACTGTTTTTTTAATCTATTAGTATATACAAATCTTTATTTCACTCGTATGGGAAATCTAATTAAACGACTTAGTAAAACGAGTGGTATATAACGCTTGCGTTTACTTCGTCGGTTAATTGTTGGACTTGTTCGATTGAACCTCTAGTGACAAATTTTATTAGTGAAGATTTACAGTTTGTCCGTAAATATTTAAGTTAAGTAAGTGGTTATGGGACATGATGCTAAACTTTTACATTTACTGACTTAGTGTAATTGACACTTCTCGTTGATCATGACGATCATTTTTACGGTTAGACTAGGCCTCATCGGTGTGATTTCGTCTCACACATATCTCTTGGGCTTTGAGGATTGTCTAGACACCACTTGTGTGATTTCATTCACACATACTTTTCTTTTGATTGTGAGGTTAGACTAGACACCACTTGTGTGATTCCACTCACACATACCTCTTTTGATTTTTTGGTTAGTCTGGACCTCAATCTGTGTGATTTCGACTCACACATGTGGGGTAGCGCCCCACGGTCTTCGGGCCATTCTTGTGTCAAAATTAATGGCTTGCAACCATGAGATAGCGCCTCGTTATGCGTTGCACGTGTTGATGATTTTTCATGCGCGCGGGTAGGTGAGATTCCGTGCCCCCGTTCTCGCTTTGCGTTGCACGTGTTGATGATTTTTCATGCTCGCGTGTAGGTGAGATTCCGTGCTCCCGTTCTCGCTTTGCGTTGCCCGTGTTGGTGATTTTCATGCTCTCGTGTAGGTGAGATTCTGTGCTCCCGTTCTCGCTTTGCATTGCACGTGTTGGTGATTTTCATGCTCATGTGTAGGTGAGATTCCGTGCTCCCGTTCTCGCTTTGCGTTGCACGTGTTGATGATTTTTCATGCTCGCGGGTAGGTGAGATTCCGTGCTCCCGTTCTCGCTTTGCGTTGCACGTGTTGATGATTTTTCATGCTCGCGTGTAGGTGAGATTCCGTGCTCCCGTCCTCGCTTTGCGTTGCCCGTGTTGGTGATTTTCATGCTCACGTGTAGGTGAGATTCTGTGCTCCCGTTCTCGCTTTGCGTTACATGTGTTGATGAATTTTCATGCTCGCGTGTTGGTGAGTTTCCATACTCTCCTTCGAGTTTTCATACTCCGGTTCGAGTTTTCATACTCCGTTTGAGTTTTCATACTCTGTTCGAGTTTTCATACTCCGTTCGAGTTTTCATACTCCGTTCGAGTTTTCATACTCCGTTTGAGTTTTCATACTCCGTTTGAGTTTTCATACTCCGTTTGAGTTTTCATACTCAGTTTGAGTTTCCATACTCTCCTTCGAGTTTTCATACTCGCGTTCGAGTTTTCATACTCCGGTTCGAGTTTTCATACTCCGTTTGAGTTTTCATACTCTGTTCGAGTTTTCATACTCCGTTCGAGTTTTCATACTCCGTTTGAGTTTTCATACTCCGTTCGAGTTTTCATACTCCGTTTGAGTTTTCATACTCCGGTTCGAGTTTTCATACTCGCGTTCGAGTTTTCATACTCCAGTTCGAGTTTTCATACTCGCGTTCGAGTTCTCATACTCTTAGCTTGTGTTATATGGATTTCTTGTGAGGATTTCTAGAATTTGTGCTTCACCAATTTTCGTGATTTCTATTGATAAGTTTTATCAATTCTTGTGCATTGGTGAATTCGTGTGTTATTGACTTGTTATGAATACAAGTTTAGGGTATGATACCCCTTTCTATCTTTGAGAAGATTCTTGTGACTCTTTGGATGAATGAAAATCCACTTATCGGAGTTGCTTCTGATGTCGTTGTTTTAATCACATAATAATAAAAAAAAAATTGTTTCAAAATATAAATCAAAATTGTTTTCAAAATTTTTACGATTTGCGCTTTCAAAAGAATGAGGAAGCGAATTAAACGTTTCAGTAAAATCGAGGACTATGACCCCTTTCTTTTACTGATTCGCTTAATTCCGGACTTGTCCGTTTGAGAACGTAAAATGTTATTTATTTAAAATACACAATTTAACACTTTCAAGGAAACGATGAAGTGAATTAAACGATTTAGTAAAACTCGTGGTTATGAGTCATGTGCGTTTGCTATTTCGGTTAATTTCGGACTCGTTAATTGAAAAATTTGTAATTTGAAATTTGATTACCGTTGTGGTAATTTCTGATGATCGTTTTGATAATCAGATATTTATTGTTTCTAATTATCTATTGATAATTAGATATTTGAGATTTAATTGTCGTTTGTGATAATTAAATATTTGTGATTTAAGATTGATTTTCGATTTTTGATAATCGAATACTTGTTGATTTGATTATCGTTTTTGATAATCGAATATTTGTGATTTGAGATCTCTGAATTATCTATTGATAATTAGATTTTGTTGATAATTTGTGAATTTCCTTTATGAAATTAAAAGATTTCTTTGGCGTTTATATTGTACTACGCCAGTGTACCGGCTCAATTTTCTGCTATTCATGACGTTTTCCACGTCTTCCAATTACGGAAATGCCTTTGGGATTTCCGATCTTTATTCTTGAGCCCGGTATTATTGAAGAAATTGAAGTTTCACCAGATTTGACGTTGAGCAACATTCTATTCACATCAATGTTTCGGGGGTTCGGCACCTTCGAAATAAAGATGTTTTCTCGTGAAAGTTTATTGGTTCTCAAATCCTTTGAATTTCACTTTGGAATCCAGAGAATTCATCGAGCAATCACGATCAGGCTTTCTCTATCATGCTCTTTATGGTGAACTTCCTACTTCGAATTTCTTCATCTTGTGATGATATGCTCTTTTGGTTGTTACCTTTTATCCGTTGTTCCTTATGATTGCGAGGACGCAATTTCTTTAAGGAGGGGAGTCTGTAACAACCCGGTATTTCGCGTCTATTTTTAATCGACATTAAATAATTAATATTATTGCAAATTTCCTTTTTGAAGTTTTTAAATTTGAATTTAAATTCTTTTATAAATTTTTTAAAAGGAATTTTGGGCTTTGAAAATCAAGTAGTGGCCCATGTTTTTAAATGTTGCCGTGAAATTAGCAAAATGAATAATCGATCCCCTTTTCTTGTTTTCATTCATTTCAAACCCGATCCCCTCTTTCTTTTTTTTCGAACCCTAATTAAAACAACATGAGAGAAAAATATGGCGCCTCGTGTTCATCGTCCAAATTAGGGTTTTGAGCTAAATCGAAGGCCGACTTCAACTACACGATTCGACTTGGTGCTCGCCCATACTAGGGTGAGTGGTTCCACTCACATTCTAATTCAAGCCCTAGTGCTTTGCTGTAGTCAATTGATTTCCTTTAAATAATGTTGGTTTCTCTGTTTTTTTTTGTGGTTTTGAACTGTGATATGATTCGACTTTTCGATTGCTAGGATTTTCTGGCACTGGTGGGTTTTCGTGGCCATTTTGGTTTCACATGTTTTCATTACTTTACTGGGTTTACGCGAGTTGAATCTAGACATTGGTTTAGGTTGTAACTTGGTTTTCGGATCTCTGTAGCATTTATCTAGGCTACAACATGTTCATAAGTTTACACAAAGCACGGTGGTGCACTGTAAAATTCCAGTGTGCTTCAGTATACTTTGATCTCTGACTTTGGCCACTTCGTTGATTTTAAACTAGTGACTTCGGTCTTGATTGTGGTGATGGTTTTAGATTATCACTACACATCTTTCTTTTGCATTAATTCTGACCTGTTGGCACACAGTTTTCATTCTATTTAGTTTGTGTCAAGTCAGCCGCGTTCATAAATTTCTGTAGTTCACTGTGTTTTGGCTACCGGTGCATTGTTTTGACGGCCTTGTTCAATCTGTGATACATGTGCACTGATGCATTGTATTCATTTGTATTTGGTACAACTGCCATGTGCACTGTGTTGTTTGGGTCGAGTTCCTTCATGCTGTTAGTATACATAACTGTCTGTTTCCTTTATTACCTGTTCTCCAAGGCATGTAGTCTGGGGATAATTTGATTTATCACTTGCTGTGTGTGAGACAGCCATTCACTTCATTTCAAGGTTGTACCTCTTGATCTTTGATTGGAGTTCAGTAGTTTTCCTTCATTTTGGCTGGGTCTTCATGGACCCTTTTATATTTGAGCATGTTGTATAGGTGTTGCATATCTAGCTTTGTTGTCTCGACCATATTTGGTTTTCTATTCTACCTGATTTTGTCTTCGAGACAATCTGCAGTGTTTTATGATGTAGCTTCTTCTTATTACATCATATAGTTTTCCCTTATGAACTACATGTGTAGTTGTTATTGGTGCCATGTATCTGTACCATTATGTTTTTGTACATTGGTGCTGCTCCCTGATCGTATGCATTTGTGTCATGCTGTGCATATGTGCATTTGTAACCTTGAGTATGGTGTCACCTTTATTGGCCTATATGTCTGCATTCCATTTGCACCTCTGATTCATTTGTCAATGTGCAGTGTTATTACATTCCCTTAGTGGCATTTGGTTTGCATTCCATTTGCACTGTGCAGCCCTACCCACTGCTGCATTTGTTTCGATTGTGCATCTGAGTTTTTGGTTGTGGTCTTGCCCTTATGACCTTGAGGTGGCTGTCGTTTTGTTGCAGTTGCCTTGAGTTCTTGTGGTGACTGCAGTACTTCTGATTTTTTTAGTGGTTGCACTGAAATTGATTCTTCAATGATTTTGGTTCGTTGAGCTTTTGTGTACATCATCACTTTAGTGGCAAGGCAGTGCACGCAAGCGTGAACTGCAGCCACACGGTATTCGGTTGAGTACATCATCACTATAGTGGCAAGGCAGTGCACGCAAGCGTGAACTGCAGCCACACGGTATGGTTTTGTGATATTCTATTTGTTTTGACTTATGGATCTTTTTGCGTATTCCATATTCTGTAGTGGCGAGGCAGTGCACGCGTGCGTGTACTGCAGCCCTACTTGAATTAATATTTTATTGATATTTCAATGGGTTGAACTGTTTGTTCATTTCAATTCAATATTCTGAATTTCATTCTGATTTGGTTTAATTACTGTCGTCTATTCAGTATTTAATTATTATTGCTCCTGTGCACTAATAACTGAGTTTGAATTAGACTGACCCGAGTATTATTTTCTTTTGAATCTAATACTCGGGTCAGACCGAGTATTTACAGGTTGTAGATATTCTGCTTTGGGTTGCTGCTAGAGCTATGAAGTTCTTTCATATCTTTTGGAGTAGTCGTCATTTGTAGTAGTCTGTATTATTGTATAGGAAGATATGTATTCATGTATATTATATACGTTAATGTACTTGTATATGTAACTTCCTGAGTCGACTGTTGTAGTTGTATCATATGTACCGTGTCAAATGTATTGTAACTGACATCAGTTATTATATATATATGAGACCTTCTGTTTCATCTGTGTTCCGCATTTACATTATCTGTGTTGTTATTTTATATTTAATGTTCTAAACTATTATGAACCATCGTAGTTCGTTTTATACTGGAATTGGGGTATTTCGATGGGAGAAAATAAACCAGAGATGAAAAATGAAAGAATATATATATATCACTCCTATCGAGATAACCAATACTAGTGTAAGGCCAACTATTGATGGCCGCTCCTCAACAGCCTTATTCTCCGTGCTAGTTGACAGCACTACACCGTAGTGTTCTTGGCTAGCGTGGGTATAGAGGTGGGGCGTCACATATATACTTGTATCTTTGAATTTGATTGACTTGCAGCTTGATGGTCATATTCACTTACTGTTGATCTTCACGTGGCTGTAGTTTTTGTTGCAGTTTTACCCTTGTAGTCATGTGGTGGCTGCAGTTTCATTTCGTTGCAGTTTTACCCTTGTATTCATGTGGTGGCTGCAGTTTTTCCCTTGTTGGTTGGTATTGCACTGAGTTAATCCTCATGTGCACTGATGCATTGTATATGCATTTTCCCATTGTTTGTTCGCTTTGATTCTACTGTGTTATACAGTAGTCTAGTTTGCTGTTGCATCTCTCTTTAGTACCTCTGGACACCTTGCAGTTTTGACTTGCTGTTAGTAGTTGTATTCGTGATGATATCACATGCTGTAGTGGCGAGGCAGTGCACGCGAGCGTGTACTACATCCAAACAGAATTGACGTTTTACATGATATTTCAATTGTTTGAATTGTTTCGTGTAACGACCCATGAAATTTTAATAAATTTTAATTGGTTTTATAACGGATTTAATTGGATTTTTGAGAAATTTTAATGATAATATTTTGAAATAAAGTTTTATTATTTGGATTACGTATCATTAAATATAGAAAATGGTAAATTTTCATTTAATTTTATGAAAGTTTATTTATTTTGTAATTCTATTAAATTCAAGCTAGCTAATAAATTGCTTTAATTATCTGCCCGTCAATCTAGGAACCTGCTGTTACTTTTGAAATAAGTTCTAACCTTTATTGTTCCAAACGTTCAAATTTTGTTTTAGCGTAATCTGAGCACGCTGTTATTAATTTCTTTAAATTTGCAGAGGTTATCAATCAATCGTTTCAATTTATTTTATGGTCCGTTACACTGCCTTTTTGAATCTTTTCCGTGCGTCTCAAGCAAATAATCAATTGCTGTTATGTGTCAGCTAAATCAAAGCAACGTGACCGTTGCTATTTTATTTGCTTTTAATTTCAGCTGGATTACTAGGCGGCCCTTGTTATCACTTTCGTTACTTTTTATATATATTCTTTTCTAATTTTCCTTTGCGTTTCTTTCGGTTTCAAATTTGAAAACTTACGGTCGAAAACAACAAATTAGAATTGATTTTAGCTAAATTTCATGAGACCGTTGCCACTCCTATCTCTTTTATTTATTGGCTTACGATTTCACTAGCTTCCTTTACACGGTTCCTCTATTTTACCTTTTCTTTTCTATGAATAACTGTTGCATTCATCTCTTCCCCTCTACATCTTTAAATTGCTGCTCCTCTCCACTTTTCTTCTTCCCCTCTGGGTTACTTCTCCTTTACTTTATTTCGATCCCAACCCACTCCCTCAAGCCGATCTACCACCCTCTCTCCCACGCAAGGCCGACCGCCTCCACCATAAACAGACCAGCCGAACCACCCTAGATCCCACGCCACCCCTCTGGATGGCAAACCCCATCATCGACCCTTGGTGCAGCCCTCAGCGAGATCCAGTCCGTCCACCCCCATCAACTTTCCAGCCCAGCGCAACCTCAGCCTCCGCGTCATCCCTTCAAGCAACGTCTAGCCATCATCACCCCTAGTCGGCCGTGTTCCTTCCACTTCACCCTCTACCGCGGCCTGGCACCATCACCTCCCCCTTCACCAAAGCCAAACACGGCCTTCTCCACGTCTGTACAAACCAAACTCATCATACCCGCGAACATCAAACCAACCATACAACCCCACACCCTGTCCTCCAAGACTCCATATCTGTCGAGACGTGAACCAACAGCAGTGCCTTCCTCCACTTTGCTTTTGTTTATACACTTGGGTATGACAGTTTTATCAATTCACTTATATATATAAGTTGTGTTTTTTATATATATAGAAAGTATATGAACTATAAGATGCGTTTATAGCTAAAGTTATATATATTTATAACCTAGTTTCAATAATATAATCTGTTATATATTTATAAATCATATAAATAAAACATGTTTTGATAAGCTGTTGGAATTAACTGTAAGTTTATATAAGCATATTTTAGTTTGGTTTCAAATATAAAAACAAAGATTTTTGGGCGATGTGTTTACTAGGTACATAAATGTAACAACCCGCATATTTATCGAGTTTACATTTAAATATTTTTATTTAAATATTAAATCGTTAATCGGATTTTGGTCCGAAAAACTACTTTTTGCAAACAGTCAAATTAGGACTCGAGACCACTTCCATTGAGTTCGAAATGTCGTTTACAACTTTTTAAGTATAAACATCGATAGATTTGGAGTTAGTGAAATTTCACTAACTTTTCCCGCTTTGGACTTTGGGTTAGTTTAGCCTATTAAGCCCAAGTTCCAACCCTCTTCTCCTCACTCTTCATAAATTTCCTAACTAACTCAAGCTTTGGCATTAATGGTGAAGAGAATGGGAAATTAAAACTCCAAGCTCAAATTCAATTGCAACTCCATCATTCAACTCCAAATTCAAGTAGAAGATATTGGATTCAAGCTTTGGATTGCTTCTCCTTGCTTTCAAGCTTCATCTTCATAAATTTTAGTGCAAAGGTGAGATTTTTATCTCACAATTCTAGTCTATAACTATCTTGGGTTGTTGGGAATGATTCCCTATCACTTTAGCATGCATATTTGCTTTTGGTTTGGATTGGATTGGCGAAAAACTCCGATTTTTGGCGTTTTGGCGAAATTTCTGCATTTAGGTCGTTCTGGCCATTTTAGGTCGTTCGGAGTTAAGTCGTTCGTCCCTGAGTCGCTGAGTCGTTCACCCTTGAGTCGCTGAGTCGTTGGACCCTTGAGTCGCTGAGTCGTTCACCCTTGAGTCGCTGAGTCGTTCACCCTTGAGTCGCTGAGTCGTTCACCCTTGAGTCGCTGAGTCGTTGACCCTTGAGTCGCTGAGTCGTTAGACCCTTGAGTCGCTGAGTCATTCACCCTTGAGTCGCTGAGTCGTTGGACCCTTGAGTCGCTGAGTCGTTCACCCTTGAGTCGCTGAGTCGTTGGACCCTTGAGTCGCTGAGTCGTTCACCCTTGAGTCGCTGAGTCATTGGACCCTTGAGTCGCTGAATCGTAGACCCTTGAGTCGTTAGGTCGTATGACCCTTGAGTCGTTAGGTCGTTAGACCCTTGAGTCCTTAGGTCGTATGACCCTTGAGTCGTTAGGTCGTTAGACCCTTGAGTCCTTAGGTCGTTAGACCTCATTTTATCTTCACTAGGTCGTACCGTTTTGGTCGGGGCGCTGCCTCGCACCCCGCCGGGGGCGCTGCCCCCTGGACCCCCGCGACCTGACCGGTCAGGTCGAACCCCGTAAGCGGTGGTGTTGCCCCCGCACCCCCACCTTGGGGGGTTGCCACCCCCCCTGGACCCCCCCTCCGTAGGGGATCTTATCTGAAAAACATTGAGCTGATTTCCTGGGATTTTATTCGCATCTCCGTATGCGATCTTTGTGACTGATTGTTTCTACACTTGTTTATTTGTTTTGTCACTTTATAATATAAAGGTTTCAATACTAGTAGTAAATATCAAAACTCTTTTAACAAACAATTTCAACTCTATTTTTAATAACAAAGCTCTTTTCTTAAACCGTTTTCCAATCTATTAGTATATACAAGCCTTTACCTCACTCGGATGAGAAATCTAATTAAACGACTTAGTAAAACAAGTGGCATGAAACGCTTGCGTTCACTTCGTCGGTTAATTCTTGGACTTGTTCGATTGAACCTCTTGTGACGATTTTATTAGTGAAGATTTACAGTTTGTTCGTAAATATTTAAGTTAAGCAAGTGGTTATGGGACATGAAGCTAAACTTCTATATTTACTAGCTTAGTGTAATTGACACTTCTCGTTGATCTTGATGATCGCTTTATGAATTAGACTAGCAATTGCGCGATGTCTCTTTCATTGCAAGGTTAGACTAGACACCACTTGTGTGACTCCATTCACACATACCTTTCTGCTTTTTGGTTAGTCTTGACCTCAATCTGTGTGATTCCATTCACACATGCGGGGTAGCTCCCCTTGGTCTTCGGACCGTCATGTGATAGGCCTCTTTCCCTTTTTATGATTTCTGGATTTCTCGTGTTGATTTCTGGAATTTATGTCATTGACTTGTTATGAGTACAAGTTTAGGGTATGATGCCCCCTTCGAATCTTTGAGAAGATTCTTGTGATATTGATTATCTCTTATTGATTGATCTTCTGTTGATCATTATTTACATACTTATAGTGGTATGTCGTTATGGATGTTTATGTTTATGCCATATCTTTTATGTTATATCATGTCATCTGATATTTATAGCTAGACTGATCCGTTTATTATTTTCTTAAATAATACTCGGATCAGACCGAGATGTTACAGGTGCTTCTGCTTGACTTCTTCCCAGGGATTCATCACTCTGACTTTTGGCTAACTGTTTAGATTAGCAGTTTTTGTTGTATACACTTGAGATATAGACTCATAGTTGTATTCTTTCGTATAGCACGTGTTGCTATTCTTTTGTATTATCGTGGATCTTATTGACCACTACTCTGATGTACACTTTCATGTGTTAGTTATATATTCATATCTTCTTCCGCCTTTGTGATATGGATATCTGTGACTGATTTGTGATATGATTATTTCTATGTTTGTTTCCGAAGATTATTTATAGCCACCGTGTGATAAGCAATTACATGGATGGTCGCTCCTCAACAGCCTTATTCTCCGTGCTAGTTGACAGCACTTCTCCGGAGTGTTCTTGGCTAGCGTGGGTATAGAGGTGGGGCGTCACAGCTTGGTATCAGAGCCAAACTTCGGAACAATGTAGAATAACTTAACAAGGATCATCGTCCTAGGTCTATCTTAGGAGTCATACCATAGGATTAATTTGAGTCTTCGTACCGACTCATCCTATTTCCTTTATGATTCCTTGTTTTATCTATCAAGATTGCTTGATGTTCATTGGTAAATAACCTTCTTCCTTCTCTTCTTTCTTTCTTTAAGGAAGAGAATGTCTAGACCAGGCCGTCCCAGAACTGGATCATCTGGTGCTGCTCCTCCGGATGGAGTTTTTATGACTGCTCAACAGCTTCTTGATTTAGTAACTAATGCTCAAGCAGCTGGAGCTAACCCGGAACCTACTCACCCAAAGTCGGGATTTGCACGCTTGTGCAGCGATTACACCAACTTGGGTGGGAAGCCCTTCAAAGGTTCGGAAAATATCATCGAGGTCCAGGCTTGGTTAAAATCATGCGATCGAATCTTTTCTCGCATGAATCTTATCGATCTCCACCGCGTTCAGGTGGCTTCCAGCATGCTCCAAGAGAGAGCATTGGACTGGTACGAACTCCTTATTTCAGAAATTAATGAAGCGGATCTCACCTGGGAGCAATTTCAGGGACGCTTCGAGTTAAAGTTTGTACCAGAAGCTGGGAAAGTAAGCTTGGCTCGACGTTTTATAGACCTTGTTCAAGGTCAATCCTCTGTGACTGATTACGTCGCAGCCTTCGAGTCGCTTTCCAAATATGGGGTTGAATACATCAACACCCCATTGAAGAAGAACCAGAGGTTCGTTTATGGCTTAAATAAGAGTCTTAAGAAGCCACTGCTCCTGAAACTAGAAGTCGCATTTGACCAACTCGTCGATATCGCTCTTCGTCTTGAAGAGGCTGATAGAGAGAGTGATGTTGAAGTGGAAGGCGCTAAACCAAACTTCAACAACAAGAAGAGGCCAAACAAATTCAAGGGTCCTTATCCCAACAAAAAGGGTAAGCAGGCAACCCCTGCGGCAAAGTCTCCTTCTCCTAGTGGTGCGAGTTGCTTCAACTGTGGGTCTGGGGATCATTATGCGAATAAGTGCTCTAAGCCCAAATCTTGTCGCTATTGTAAGAGCCCAGATCACTTTATACATCAATGCCTCAAACGTAAAAGCAGGAATGAGGGAAAGTTAAATGTGGCTCAAGCCCCTGGCAACACATCTCGTGGCCAAGGTATTTCTCATTCCATTCTTGATGGTATTATTTTATTTCATGATCAACCTATTAGAGTTCTCTTTGATACGGGTGCATCCCATTCCTTTATATCAAAGGAACTGGTAGGCACTTTTTCCTTAAGTATTACTGCATTGATGACTTCTTTAAAAATTGCGAATCCTGTTGGTGGATCCGCAACTCTTAGTTCGCTTTGTAAAGATGTGGAGATTATTTTATGTGATTTTTCTTTCCTAGCCGATTTGCATGTCATGCGTTACTTAGGCTTTGGAATAATTTTGGGAATGGATTGGCTTAACTGTTATCAAGCCCATATCCTATGTCCTGAGCGGACTATTCATCTCCGACATCCACAATCTGTTAAACAGATTTCTGTTAATCTTAAAGATTCAGAATCATGTTTGGTGGCATCTTTATATTCTTTAAATCCTCGTGATAACGATGATGATGATGAAGATGATATTATTTCTTGTATTCATGTTGTTCGTGAATTTTCCGACATATTCGAGCCCGTTTTAGGTTTAACACCTAAACGAGCAATTGAGTTCAGAATTAATCTTGTTTCTGGAGCTCAACCTATTACTCGTCCTCCTTATCGCATGTCCAATAAGGAAAATGAGGAGATGCGTAAACAATTATCTGAGTTGGAGACGAGGCAATTTATTCGCTCTAGTTCCTCGCCTTGGGGAGCTTCGGCTATTTTCGTAAAGAAATCCGATGGTACTCTGAGGCTCTGCGTTGATTATCGCAAGCTTAACGATCTTACTATTAAAAATAAATATCCTTTACCTCGGATTGATGATCTATTCGATCAGCTTAGTGGTGCTAAGGTCTTTTCACAATTGGACTTGGCTACCGGTTTCCATCAGCTTCGTATCGCTGAGGATAGCATTCCGTTGACATCATTCCGTACTCGATATGGATCTTATGAATGGCTTGTTATGCCATTTGGGTTAACAAATGCTCCAGCTTATTTCGTTGACCTCATGAATCGAGTTTTCAAAGATTTCCTCGATCGGTTTGTTCTCATATTCATTGATGATATTCTTGTGTATTCAAAAACCGAGGAGGAACATGAGAAACATCTTCGGATTGTATTGGAAACACTTAGGAGTAATCAATTAAAGGCGAAATTTTCTAAATGCCACTTTTGGCAATCTCGTGTGAAGTTTCTCGGTCATATTATTTCCGAATCCGGGATATCTGTGGATCCTTCAAAGATTGAAGCGATTCAAGATTGGAAGAGACCGGAGAGTGTGACAGAGATTCGTAGTTTTCTCGGATTAGCGGGCTATTACCGTCGTTTTATTAAAGACTTTTCTAAGATTGCCGTGCCTCTTACTGGCTTGACTAAGAAGGGAGTTAAATACATTTGGTCGGACAAATGTGAAGCCTCTTTTCAGAAATTGAAAGAACTCCTTTCCGATGCTCCTATTCTTGTTATTCCCGAGGGGAATCAAGATTTTGTTGTTTATACCGATGCTAGTCACGTTGGTTTGGGTGCCGTTCTTATGCAAAAAGAACGTGTTGTTGCTTATGCTTCTAGGCGATTGAAGCCGGCCGAGACTAGAAATGCCACACATGATGTAGAGCTCGCGGCTATTGTTTTCACCCTTCGAATGTGGCGTCATTATCTATTGGGAGAGAAATTTATTCTTTACACGGATCATAAGTCTTTGAAATATTTATTTTCTCAAAAAGAACTTAATTTACGTCAACAGCGTTGGCTCGAGTTCCTTGCACCTTATGATCTTGATATTCTTTATACCCCCGGTAAGGGTAATCGAGTCGCCGATGCTCTTAGCCGTAAGCAACAAGCAGTTGTTTCTATGATGATATCCGAATGGAACGATCTCGAGATCTTATCCACTTGTGAGATTCGAGAGTGCGTATCCGATTTATGCTCATCACTTGTTTTATGTAGCCTTGAGGCTCATCCTTCTCTTTTAGACCGCATTCTTGAAGCTCAAGGGCTAGATTCTGAATTGGCTCTTCTTGGCAAAAATGTTAAGGATAAAATTGATATTGAAGGTTTGAAAGACTATGATATTGATTCTCGTGGCGGCATTCGAAAATTTGGTAGACTTATCGTACCAAATATTGGAGATCTTCGTAAAGATATTTTAGAAGATTCCCATTGTTCTAAATTCACCATTCATCCCGGTAGTAGTAAAATGTATGCTCATATGAAGCGACTTTATTATTGGGAGGGAATGAAATCTGATATTGCTAACTTTGTTAAGTGTTGCATGACTTGCCAACTTGTCAAGGCCGAACATCAAAGGCCTGGTGGGTTATTGCAACCTTTAGAAATTCCAATTTGGAAGTGGGATCAAATTTCCATGGACTTTATAGATGGCCTTCCCCGTTCTCGTTCGGGTCATGATAGCTTATGGGTGATTGTTGATAGACTTACCAAATCCGCCCATTTTATTCCGGTTCGGTCTAACCGAACCGTTCCTCTTTTGGCCAAACTATTTGTCAAGGAAATTGTAAAATTTCATGGAGTCCCTACTTCTATTGTTAGCGATCGTGATCCATTGTTTACTAGTGGATTTTGGAAGAGTCTTCAAAAAGCTTTAGGAACGAAGCTTAATTTTAGCATCGCTTATCACCCCCAGTCCGATGGACAAACCGAGCGTGTGAATCAAACTCTTGAAGATCTTCTTCGTGCTTGTGTGCTTGATTTTGGTGGAAGTTGGGAAGATCATATTTCACTTGTTGAATTTTCCTATAATAATAGCTTCCAATCTAGTATTGGTATGGCACCTTTCGAGGCACTCTACGGAAGGCCATGCCGATCTCCTTCTTGTTGGCTTGAGGCCGGTGAGAAGCTGGTTTTAGGTCCAGACTTTTTTCGTGATTCCACGGAAAAGATTGAACTTATTTGACATAGGATGAAAGAAGCCCAGAGTAGACAAAAATCCTATGCCGATAATCGAAGAAGGAAATTAGAATTTTCTGTTGGGGATCCTGTTTTTATTCGTGTTTCACCTATGAAGGGTGTTGTACGTTTCAGTCGATCGGGGAAGTTAGCGCCTCGATATATTGGGCCATTTCCTATCACTGAACGTATTTGTTCCATGGCTTATCGCCTTGCATTGCCAGCTCAGTTTTCTGCTATACATGATGTATTTCACGTTTCTCAATTACGGAAATGCCTTCGGGATTCCGATTCTATTCTTGAGCCTGCTGTTGTGGAAGAAATTGAAGTTTCGCCGAATTTAACTTATGAGCAGCATCCTATTCGAATTATAGCTTCTGAGGTTAAACGACTTCGAAATAAAGATGTTCCACTTGTAAAGGTTCAATGGTCCTCAAATCCTAAGGATTGTTCTTGGGAATCCAGAGAATTCATCGAGCGTACACATCCGGACTTGCTTACTCTTGCCCTTTGAGGTGGGGCGTCACAGCTTGGAGGTGAACTTCTTATTTCAAATTTCTCTTGTGTTAATATGCTTTCATGGTTGTTACTTTTTATTTCCACCTTATATATATATTGCGAGGACGCAATTTCTTTAAGGAGGGGAGTCTGTAACAACCCGCATATTTATCGAGTTTACATTTAAATATTTTTATTTAAATATTAAATCGTTAATCGGATTTTGGTCCGAAAAACTACTTTTTGCAAACAGTCAAATTAGGACTCGAGACCACTTCCATTGAGTTCGAAATGTCGTTTACAACTTTTTAAGTATAAACATCGATAGGTTTGGAGTTAGTGAAATTTCACTAACTTTTCCCGCTTTGGACTTTGGGTTAGTTTAGCCTATTAAGCCCAAGTTCCAACCCTCTTCTCCTCACTCTTCATAAATTTCCTAACTAACTCAAGCTTTGGCATTAATGGTGAAGAGAATGGGAAATTAAAACTCCAAGCTCAAATTCAATTGCAACTCCATCATTCAACTCCAAATTCAAGTAGAAGATATTGGATTCAAGCTTTGGATTGCTTCTCCTTGCTTTCAAGCTTCATCTTCATAAATTTTAGTGCAAAGGTGAGATTTTTATCTCACAATTCTAGTCTATAACTATCTTGGGTTGTTGGGAATGATTCCCTATCACTTTAGCATGCATATTTGCTTTTGGTTTGGATTGGATTGGCGAAAAACTCCGATTTTTGGCGTTTTGGTGAAATTTCTGCATTTAGGTCGTTCTGGCCATTTTAGGTCGTTCGGAGTTAAGTCGTTCGTCCCTGAGTCGCTGAGTCGTTCACCCTTGAGTCGCTGAGTCGTTGGACCCTTGAGTCGCTGAGTCGTTCACCCTTGAGTCGCTGAGTCGTTTGACCCTTGAGTCGCTGAGTCGTTCACCCTTGAGTCGCTGAGTCGTTCACCCTTGAGTCGCTGAGTCGTTCACCCTTGAGTCGCTGAGTCGTTGGACCCTTGAGTCGCTGAGTCGTTCACCCTTGAGTCGCTGAGTCGTTGGACCCTTGAGTCGCTGAGTCGTAGACCCTTGAGTCGTTAGGTCGTATGACCCTTGAGTCGTTAGGTCGTTAGACCCTTGAATCCTTAGGTCGTATGACCCTTGAGTCGTTAGGTCGTTAGACCCTTGAGTCCTTAGGTCGTTAGACCTCATTTTATCTTCACTAGGTCGTACCGTTTTGGTCGGGGCGCTGCCTCGCACCCCGCCGGGGGCGCTGCCCCCTGGACCCCCGCGACCTGACCGGTCAGGTCGAACCCCGTAAGCGGTGGCGTTGCCCCCGCACCCCCACCTTGGGGGGTTGCCACCCCCCTGGACCCCCCCTCCGTAGGGGATCTTATCTGAAAAACATTGAGCTGATTTCCTGGGATTTTATTCGCATCTCCGTATGCGATCTTTGTGACTGATTGTTTCTACACTTGTTTATTTGTTTTGTCACTTTATAATATAAAGGTTTCAATACTAGTAGTAAATATCAAAACTCTTTTAACAAACAATTTCAACTCTATTTTTAATAACAAAGCTCTTTTCTTAAACCGTTTTCCAATCTATTAGTATATACAAGCCTTTACCTCACTCGGATGAGAAATCTAATTAAACGACTTAGTAAAACAAGTGGTATGAAACGCTTGCGTTCACTTCGTCGGTTAATTCTTGGACTTGTTCGATTGAACCTCTTGTGACAATTTTATTAGTGAAGATTTACAGTTTGTTCGTAAATATTTAAGTTAAGCAAGTGGTTATGGGACATGAAGCTAAACTTCTATATTTACTAGCTTAGTGTAATTGACACTTCTCGTTGATCTTGATGATCGCTTTATGAATTAGACTAGCAATTGCGCGATGTCTCTTTCATTGCAAGGTTAGACTAGACACCACTTGTGTGACTCCATTCACACATACCTTTCTGCTTTTTGGTTAGTCTTGACCTCAATCTGTGTGATTCCATTCACACATGCGGGGTAGCTCCCCTTGGTCTTCGGACCGTCATGTGATAGGCCTCTTTCCCTTTTTATGATTTCTGGATTTCTCGTGTTGATTTCTGGAATTTATGTCATTGACTTGTTATGAGTACAAGTTTAGGGTATGATGCCCCCTTCGAATCTTTGAGAAGATTCTTGTGATATTGATTATCTCTTATTGATTGATCTTCTGTTGATCATTATTTACATACTTATAGTGGTATGTCGTTATGGATGTTTATGTTTATGCCATATCTTTTATGTTATATCATGTCATCTGATATTTATAGCTAGACTGATCCGTTTATTATTTTCTTAAATAATACTCGGATCAGACCGAGATGTTACAGGTGCTTCTGCTTGACTTCTTCCCAGGGATTCATCACTCTGACTTTTGGCTAACTGTTTAGATTAGCAGTTTTTGTTGTATACACTTGAGATATAGACTCATAGTTGTATTCTTTCGTATAGCACGTGTTGCTATTCTTTTGTATTATCGTGGATCTTATTGACCACTACTCTGATGTACACTTTCATGTGTTAGTTATATATTCATATCTTCTTCCGCCTTTGTGATATGGATATCTGTGACTGATTTGTGATATGATTATTTCTATGTTTGTTTCCGAAGATTATTTATAGCCACCGTGTGATAAGCAATTACATGGATGGTCGCTCCTCAACAGCCTTATTCTCCGTGCTAGTTGACAGCACTTCTCCGGAGTGTTCTTGGCTAGCGTGGGTATAGAGGTGGGGCGTCACAATAAAGTTAGTGTATAAAGTATACCATGTATTTGAATGCTTCGTTGTAGATTCTGATGATTAGGAATATTATGATTTAATATATAATTGAGGACTTTGAAAAGAGAATATATTCATATCTGAGTCAAATATTAGCTGGCATATTCGAATTTTATCGACAGGTATATATATACGTTTTGTTTCGAAAGCTATAGTTTTTCTTAGCGTCCAAGCATAGTCAATTATAAAGGTCATTATGTATATTAGAGTGTTATATATGAGTTTGGTTAGGATTTAAGTATAAATTTAGATAGGTAGTTTATATTTTACCTTACAGAGTTTTGGGTCGACCTACATATTTTACAGATATATATATATATATATATATATATATATATATATATATTACTTTGTGTTGTAGTTCTATATAGAGTATATGTCAATAAAATAAAAAGAAAAAAATAATCTGTTTTACAATTTTGGTTGTTGTTATAGTTTTATATTACCGGGTTTGTACAAGCTAGATAAAGGAGATTGGTTTATGTATAAAGCTGTATAACATATTTTGTCTACAATGTTGTATTGTATATATAGATTTTGATTTTTTTGGGTTTTGATTTTTGATTTTAAATAAATAAATTTTTATTTTTGAGTTATTTAAATATGTATTTTTAGATTGAGTATTGAATTAAATGTATATAATACAATAATAATAGATCCATTTTCAGTTTATATCAAAATCTGATTCTGATTGGTTCTCATCGATTTTCCATTTTTCAGCTTTGTCCGTCATGCTCGTTGTCTTCATCGAATCGCTCCATCTAGCGTTTCTTTGGAATTCGTAGCTCAATTTCATTATCTATCTATCTAGCCCCGAAAGGTGAGCAATCACTCACGATTAACAATTTTTTTTATTCATTAAATTTGATTTCAATTGAAACGACAATTGAAATATGCTGCTGTAGTTGTTTAAATTTATTATATATGCCATTATCTGTAACTGTTCACCTGTGGGATATGACACCTTATCCTGTTGTTTATATTATATTGTTATTTATGATATGCGCCTGTTATTTGATTGTACTATCTGTTACCACTCTGCAAGTTCCCTGTAGTTTAGAAATCACTATGGGTTGAAAAGATACGTACCCGAACGGACTTTAGAATATGAGAAAATCGTTATGGGTTGAAATGATAAACCCAAGCGATTTTCATTTAATTGAATTTGGGATTACGGGTTGAAATGATATCCACCCGTATAAATTTAGTGTACGGATTGAAATGATAAATATCCGTAGCACTTGACTATATGATAGGAATTATATACAGACATAGTTGGTCCATATAATTATTTTGAAAATAAATTCTACAGTTTGAAGAGAAATATATGGGATTTAATAAATATTGGTTCTTAAAATATTATATATAAATGGAAATTTTATATATAGATTTAATAATATTATTATTAAGATTGATTTAATCCATATAATATGTTTAAGTAGTATTTAAGATTTATGTTCCAAAATTTACCGTTGTGAAAATTTGAATGATTAAGATGGGAGATAAATTTGGGTTTATTAAAAATGGTATCTAAATAAGGATTTATTTAATTAAATCAATTTGGAATTATCGAATGGGAAATATAAAGGTATGATTTTATAACTGGATTTTTGATTTAAGTGATTTAATAAAATATTTCACGTTTAAATAAATTAAGGAAAATATTGAGTAGAAATGGAATTTAAGGTTACTTAAATAATATTGAATCAAATGAGGATGTATTTCAAGACTAAATAATAGTGAGGTTAAATCGAGATCCATATGAAATTGTTAAATTGAACATTTAAATATTAAAGCTTTGAACTATATTGGAATTTAAATGGTTTATTTAGAGATTCGGATCTGTATGAAAAATCAAAATAGTTGAATTGTTATTTAGAAACTAAAATTGAATTAAAATGGAAATTTAGGTTGAACTAAATTGAATTTATTATGTAGAAAACTACATTGAATAAAATTTAGTTTGAAACGCTAAATACTTAAAGTTTTGAAATATATTGAAATAAAAAGGGGTATTGGTGATTTCAAACCCGAATTGGGATCGATAAAATTTAAGTGGTTAATTTAAGATTTAAATTGAATTTAAATTGATCATTTGAGATTTAATTTAATTTGAATGGGAAGGTCAGGTTGATGTTGAAACGATATGTTAAGTTGAGGGAATTGAATACTTTACTTTATAAATTATTTATTTTATATAAATACTATTTTGGGAAATATAGAGATAATTGAAGTAAAATGATATTTGGTTTGAAGTATAAATAAATGGGAATGGCCACTGTGTTATAGTATATATTTCTACCTTGTAGATAGTTCCATGGACCCTTGGAGGATGGTTATCCCAAACATCTTTTAAGTTATTTGTATTTTAGTTGATATTTCACTTGAGTTGGATTTATTGATATAAGAATGTTAATCCTGACTCAAGTGTTTTGTGTTTTGCTTTACGCTCGGGTCAGACCGAGTGATACAGCATTTGAGACTCACCTTTGGAGTTCGGAGCTTCATTTGGAGATCCAACTATCGATTCAGATTCCAGTCTTTCCAGTTGATTGGTTCAGAGAAGTCATCTGTTGCATTGGAGACTTCACTGCATTTGAACTATTCGGTTGTATTTTATTTCTAACTCTGATGTATATAGTAGCTTCATGAACTACTATTCTTTATCTGTTCCGCTGCATTATATTACTCTGTGATCTGTGATTGATTTATTTACTGTATATTTTAAGTTTTACCAAATTTCAATTAACAATTCGGTATTTTGAATTATTCAAGTCGGAAATGTATGGTTTTATTGTCGATTTGAATGGTCCAAAATAGCGGGTCGTTACAGTTGGTATCAGAGCTTGGCTCTAGGCAAAACTTAGCATATACGGTAAATTTATTGACAGAATCACTTTCGCTCGAGTTGAATCTCTTCCTTTTGACTCGATTTCCTTCGAATTTTGGAATGTCCCTCGGTTCCGAAATTCATTCGGTCTCTCCCTATTTATATTCGTTTGATTCTGGAGTATCTCATAACTCCACTAAATGATTTGTAAAAGGGGTGAAACTCCTTACAACTGACATTGATTCACCGGAGATTTATGTATTCCTCAGTTTGCGATGCTGTTATATCTAGTTATGCCGAATTCTGTATCGAGGCATATTCCGCATCGATCATATTCCTGAAGTCACGGTGGACCGGTAAAGGTCGCCCGCGATTTATAGAAGTATATCCATCTTCTATTTTGTAATAAAATTTCCCCATTTTCGTTTGAGACTTCCCACTTTGTTTTGAAACTTCCTTTGGCCAGTTTCCCTTAAAATTTTGAACCTCTATCTTGTTTGATTTTGGACTCCTTGATGATAGGAAACTATTTTATAGATGGCAAAATCGGAAGAGCAGAAAGCAGCTCGTCGAGCTCGCAGAGCACTAGCCCGTAAGGAACAGGAGGAAGCAATGGAGAAGTAGGAAAGGTTGTGGAGGGAAAGGGCAGGACCTGGCCCTTATGACCATGTCATCTGTTATCGGTGTCAGGGGAAGGGACATTATGCAGCCATGTGCGGAAAGAGAGATGAAGGAAAGAAGAAAGAGGGCAAGCGTTATCGATCCAAGATCTTCTGTTTTAAATGCCGTAGTATGGGGCACTTTCCCAGTCGCTGCCAGAAGGTGAAGAAAGTAAAAGCTGCACCCACTACATCAGTCGACCAATCAACCATTTGCTATCACTGCAGGCTGCCTGGGCATATAGCCAGGAATTGTCCTGTGAGGAAGTACGGAAGGAAGGCTGCGTTTCCGTAGTTCGTTAGGGAGGATGGGCGTGTCGTGCATTTATGCAAGAAATACAGAAGTTGGGGCCATATTGAGGGGGAGTGTTCTGGACCCGTTGAAGTGCCACCCGGTAGAATTAATACTGATGCTTTGTTTATGTAGAGTGGTTTTCTGCGGATCTGTTTGTTTGCAGCAGTTGTTATGTACTTTCGGTAAACTCTATTGTATCTTTTGCTTAACTGATGTTCTCAAATTAAGATATTCATGTTCCTGTTTCGTTTGATATGAAATTTAAATCTCTATCTTTGTTTTGAAATCCTTTCTTGAATCACCCTTTGAAAAATCGAGTATGTTGTATTTTTGAAATTGTTTTATATATCGAAATTATTATTTTGATAACTATAATTTTATTATACATATAAAAGTGAAAATGTCTTCGATAAGGATTATATACCTATATATAAAACAAATAAGAAATATTATTCTATATAAAAAGTTTGAAAGGATTTGAAATTTTGAAAAATTATAAGAAATTGATTTATATAAAAATGATTTATAACTGTAAAGTTAAATTTGAAATTCGAGAATTGAATTCCGGTATTTTGAAATTGGTTTTAAGATTTTGGAAAATATATAAGAATAATACGATTTAAAGGTATTTTTCGGATAGGAAATGTTTTTAATGAGTTCAAATGAATTCCAATAATTTTGAAGAAGTTTTAAAGAAGTTTTCAAGAAAATAGAAGTCCAAAACTCACTTATCTTGCTGGAAAATATTTTCGGTGATGAGTGCACGCATCATCGACATTGATTTTCGAGCCTCAGAGTGGGGGAGAGGCCACTTTAATAGCTTCGCTATGCGAGTGATTTTGTAAACCGTTTTGATTTCAAATTCCGAAGTATAATTTAATATTTTAGAAAGATATAAGTATATATTTGAAACCATTTAAAATGAGACTGGTGTTCAGTCCTCGAGTTTTGGATTTAATAATTGATTTATTGATTTATTGTTGATTTTCCACTCTTGAATTGAAAATTTGATTTCCCTAACTATTTTGAATGTTCGAACACTTCCAAATCGAGATTTAATTTTCAAAGCTAAGAAATTTCGAAGAGTGTAAAATGTTTGATAAAGAATATAAATTTAGTTTTGAAATGTTTTGAAAAAAAAGAAATAGTTGAATAATGGTTTTCAGAAAGGTAAATTGGATATTTCACATAGAAATAGATAGTTTAAAAGTTTTAAAAAAAGGGATAATTATAAATTTAGAAACCAATTTGAGTATAATTGATTTTGGGAAAATATTTTGTTTTGAAAATTTAATTGAAATTAAAAACCAGTACTTATATGGTGATTTTGAAAATGAATTTGTTCGACTTGAATTATTTTAATTTGGAAACTGGGAACTTTGAAATTTAGATATTTAATTTGGAAGAAAATTTGATGAAATCATATATGATTTTGAAACTGAATTGATATTGAAATGATTTGAAATTGAGAACCTTAAATTACTATGCACTTGATTTGGGAGTGGTCGAACTTATATAAAATGGATTGTATAAGTATGAAGTTGATTTGAAATCTATTGATTTGAAAGGTACTCAATTTGGAAAGAGATTTTATATAATCGAAGTCTATATAAGTATGATTTAATCTACTATTGATTTGGAAAGTATTCGATTTGGGAAAAACAGAATCCTATACATATGGACTTTATATAAGTACAATATTTGAAAGTGATTTGTAAAGGTACTATATGATATATATTTTCAAATTAAAGATATGGAAAGTGCCTTCTGCTTGATATCCGCTTTGTGGCCACATCGTGGATTCATTCTGTCGATATTACTCACTCTGATTTTTGGTTTTCCGGATGTAATACTCGAGTGTTCCCACCGTGGCGTAACCCATGGCTTCTTTTTTTTCTCTCGCGAATGCATAGCGCAGTTGCCTGGCTGAGTCTTTCGTAGGGGTACGGATTTTTTCCTGGGGGATCCAGGCGTAACCATTGTGTATCCTGCAATCTGTGTAGGCCGCGAATAGTAGCGCAAGTGCCTGGCTGAGTCTTGCCTAGGGATACAGATTGTTTCCTGGGGGATCCAGGCGTAACCAGTGTGTATCCTGCACTCTACTAGTCATCATGGCGTAACTCGCAGGGCTGTGAAAGCTTACGGATATGGATTGTTTCCTGGGGGATCCAGGCGTAACCATTGTGTATCTGCGAACCATAGTCGGACAAAGGTTTTGGTTTGGTTGTTTTGTTTGGATTGTACTTTCCATATCTGTTTTTTTTTTAAAAAAAGTTTTTCAAGTATTTTCACTGGGTGTTGAAACGGGTCTACCAAGTACTTGAAGAATTCTAGCTTTGCTCCTGATCAACGCATGGCCAGAGTCTGCAAGAACGAGAATAAACTTGTTGAAACATCGAGTTATAAAAGTATTTTCGAAAGAAAAAATTTGTTTTGATATAATAGTATTTTATTATAAAGGTATTTTATTTTAAACTATTTCAAAAAGAAAAAAAATTGTGTTAATATTTGAAATTAAAACTCTTTTGGTTTGAAATTAACTATTCGTGCCCGTTACAATTCATTTGAATCTACCTTATCTGCTCAGCTTATTTATTCACCTATATTCTGTTTCCTGAATCTACCTTTCTTTCCTTTTGAATATAATCTTTGAAATACTTTTTATTTATATACAACTTGGCTTAATAGAAGATTTTAAATATTGTAAATATTTTTGATAGAAAATGTTTATTAATTTATTAATAATATTAGAAAGGTATCTCTAGATGAATTAAAAATTTCATAAATTTTGGATTTAATACTTTCAATAGTCTTTGTAAAAATAAGTAATAATGTAAATAATTGATTTCAAAGGAGTTTGAAAAGTATTAAATATTAAAGAAAATTAAATTTCAAATGAAGTTTTCAAATAGATATTTCAAATAAAATTTGTGTAGTTTTAAAATTTATTGTTTATCTGATCTTTCAATCTATAGATTTCTGGTTCCTTTATTCTCCTACCTCCTTCCTTTTCGGGGACGAAAAATTTTGAGTGGGGGAGACTGTAACGACCCATGAAATTTTAATAAATTTTAATTGGTTTTATAACGGATTTAATTGGATTTTTGAGAAATTTTAATGATAATAGTTTGAAATAAAGTTTTATTATTTGGATTACGTATCATTAAATATAGAAAATGGTAAATTTTCAATTAATTTTATGAAAGTTTATTTATTTTGTAATTCTATTAAATTCAAGCTAGCTAATAAATTGCTTTAATTATCTACCCGTCAATCTAGGAACCTACTGTTACTTTTGAAATAAGTTCTAACCTTTATTGTTCGAAACGTTCAAATTTGGTTTTAGCGTAATCTGAGCACGCTGTTATTAATTTCTTTAAATTTGCAGAGGTTATCACTCAATCGTTTCAATTTATTTTATGGTCCGTTACACTGCCTTTTTGAATCTTTTCCGTGCGTCTCAAGCAAATAATCAATTGCTGTTATGTGTCAGCTAAATCAAAGCAACGTGACCGTTGCTATTTTATTTGCTTTTAATTTCAGCTGGATTACTAGGTGACCCTTGTTATCACTTTCGTTACTTTTTATATATATTCTTTTCTAATTTTCCTTTGCGTTTCTTTCGGTTTCAAATTTGAAAACTTACGGTCGAAAACAACAAATCAGAATTGATTTTAGCTAAATTTCATGAGACCGTTGCCACTCCTATCTCTTTTATTTATTGGCTTACGTTTTCACTAGCTTCCTTTTCACTGTTCCTCTATTCTACCTTTTCTTTTCAATAAATAACTGTTGCATTCATCTCTTCCCCTCTACATCTTTAAATTGCTGCTCCTCTCCACTTTTCCTCTTCCCCTCTGGGTTACTTCTCCTTTACTTTATTTCTATCCCAACCCACTACCTCAAGCCGATCTACCACCCTCTCTCCCACGCAAGGCCGACCGCCACCACCATACGTACCAGCCGAACCACCCTAGATCCCACGCCACCCCTCTGGACGGCAAACCCCATCACCGACCCACGGTGCAGCCCTCAGCGAGATCCAGTCCGTCCACCCCCATCAACTTTCCAGACGAGAGCAACCTCAGCCTCCGCGTCATCACTTCAAGCAACGTCCTACTCTGGTTCCTCTCTCCGCCTTGGCAGCTACATCTAGCCACCATCACCCCTAGCCGGCCGTGCTCCTTCCACTTCACCCTCTACCACGGCCTGGCACCATCACCTCCCCCTTCACCGAAGCCAAACACGGCCTTCTCCACGTCTGTACAAACCAAACTCATCATACCCGCGAATATCAAACCAACCATACATCCCCACACCCTATCCTCCAAGACTCCACATCTGTCGAGACGTGAACCAATAGCAGTGCCTTCCTCCACTTTGCTTTTGTTTATACACTTGGGTATGACAGTTTTATCAACTCACTTATATATATAAGTTGTGTTTGTTATATATATAGAAAGTATATAACTATAAGATGCGTTTATAGCTAAAGTTATATATATTTATAACCTGGTTTCAATAATATAATCTGTTATATATTTATAAATCATATAAATAAACATGTTTTGATAAGCTGTTGGAATTAACTGTAAGTTTATATAAGCATATTTTAGTTTGGTTTCAAATATAAAAACAAAGATTTTTGGGCGATGTGTTTACTAGGTACATAAAGTTAGTGTATAAAGTATACCATGTATTTGAATGCTTCGTTGTAGATTCTGATGATTAGGAATATTATGATTTAATATATAATTGAGGATTTTGAAAAGAGAATATATTCATATCTGAGTCAAATATTAGCTGGCATATTCGAATTTTATTGACACGTATATATACACGTTTTGTTTGGAAAGCTACAGTTTTTCTTAGCGTCCAAGCATAGTCAATTATAAAGGTCAGTATGTATATTAGAGTGTTATATATGAGTTTGGTTAGGATTTAAGTATAAATTTAGATAGGTAGTTTATATTTTACCTTACAGAGTTTTGGGTCGACCTACATATTTTACAGAGAGATATATATATTACTTTATGTTGTTGTTCTATATAGATTATATGTTAATAAAATAAAAAGAAAAAAAAAATCTGTTTTACAGTTTTGGTTGTTATAGTTTTATATTACCAGGTTTGTAGAAGCTAGATAAAGGAGATAGGTTTATGTATAAAGCTGTATAACATATTTTGTCTATAATGTTGTATTGTATATATAGATTTGGATTTTTTTGGGTTTTGATTTTTGATTTTAAATGAATAAATTTTTATTTTTGAGTTATTTAAATATGTATTTTTAAATTGAGTATTGAATTAAATGTATATAATACAATAATAATAGATCCATTTTTAGTTTATATCAAAATCTGATTCTGATTGGTTCTCATCGATTTTCCATTTATCAGCTTTGTCCGTCATGCTCGTTGTCTTCATCGAATCTCGTCCATCTAGCGTTTCTTTGAAATTCGTAGCTCAATTTCATTATCTATCTATCTAGCTCCGAAAGGTGAGCAATCACTCACGATTAACAATTTTTTTTATTCATTAAATTTGATTTCAATTGAAACAACAATTGAAATATGCTGCTGTAGTTATTTAAATTTGTTATATATGCCATTATCTGTAACTGTTCACCTGTGGGATATGACACCATATCCTGTTGTTTATATTATATTGTTATTTATGATATACGCCTGTTATTTTATTGTTCTATCTGGTTACCACTCTGCAAGTTCCCTGTAGTTTAGAAATCACTATGGGTTGAAAAGATACGTACCCGAACGGACTTTAGAATAGGAGAAAATCGTTATGGGTTGAAATGATAAACCCAAGCGATTTTCATTTAATTGAATTTAGGATTACGGGTTGAAATGATATCCACCCGAATAAATTTAGTGTACGGATTGAAATGATAAATATCCGTAGCACTTGACTATATGATAGGAATTATATACAGACACCGTTGGTCCATATAATTATTTTGAAAATAAATTCTACAGTTTGAAGAGAAATATATGGGATTTAATAAATATTGGTTCTTAAAATATTATATATAAATGGAAATTTTATATATAGATTTAATAATAATATTATTAAGACTGGTTTAATCCATATAATATGTTTAAGTAGTATTTAAGATTTGTGTTTCAAAATTTACCGTTGTGAAAATTTGAATGATTAAGATTGGGAGATAAATTTGGGTTTATTAAAAATGGTATATAAATAAGGATTTATTTAATTAAATCAATTTGGAATTATCGAATGGGAAATATAAAGGTATGATTTTATAACTGGATTTTTGATTTAAGTGATTTAACGAATATTTCACGTTTAAATAAATTAAGGAAAATATTGAGTAGAAATGGAATTTAAGGTTACTTAAATAATATTGAATCAAATGAGGAAGTATTTCAAGACTAAATAATAATGAGGTTAAATCGAAATCCATATGAAATTGTTAAATTGAACATTTAAAAATTAAAGCATTGAACTATATTGGAATTTAAATGGTTTATTTTGAGATTCGGATCTGTATGAAATATCAAAATAGTTGAATTGTTATTTAGAAACAAAAATTGAATTAAAATGAAAATTTAGGTTGAACTAAATTGAATTTATTATGTAGAAAACTAAATTGAATAAAATTTAGTTTGAAACGCTGAATACTTAAAGTTTTGAAATATATTGAAATAAAAAGGGGTATTGGTGATTTCAAACCCGAATTGGGATCGATAAAATTTAAGTGGTTAATTTAAGATTTAAATTGAATTTAAATTGATAATTTGAGATTGAATTTAATTTGAATGGGAAGGTCGGGTTGATGTTGAAACGATATGTTAAGTTGAGGGAATTGAATACTTTACTTTATAAATTATTTATTTTATATAAATACTATTTTGGGAAATATAGAGATAATTGAAGTAAAATGATATTTGGTTTGAAGTATAAATAAATGGGAATGGCCACGGTATTATTGTATATATTTCTACCTTGTAGATAGTTCCATGGACCCTTGGAGGATGGTTATCCCAAACATCTTTTAAGTTATTTGTATTTCAGTTGATATTTCACTTGAGTTGGATTTATTGATATAAGAATGTTAATCCTGACTCGAGTGTTTTGTGTTTTGCTTTACGCTCGGGTCAAACTGAGTGATACAGCATTTGAGACTCACCTTTGGAGTTTGGAGCTTCAATTGGAGATCCAACTATCGATTCAGATTCCAGCCTTTCCAGTTGATTGGTTCAGAGAAGTCATCTGTTGCATTGGAGACTTCACTGCATTTGAACTATTCGGTTGTATTTTATTTCTAACTCTGATGTATATAGTAGCTTCATGAACTACTATTCTTTATCTATTCCGCTGCATTATATTACTCTGTGATCTGTGATTGATTTATTTACTGTATATTTTAAGTTTTACCAAATTTTGAATTAACAATTCGGTATTTTGAATTATTCAAGTCGGAAATGTATGGTTTTATTGTCGATTTGAATGGTCCAAAATAGCGGGTCGTTACATTTCGTATGTCCAATTTAATATTTTTAAATTGTATTTTGATTTTGTTTCATTTGATCATTTTGTTGCTATCTAATTATCTTCTAGATAATCATATTTTGTGTTTTCTAATTATCGTATCGATAATTAGATTTTGTGGTTATGCTGTTTCACTGGCTTGGGTTTTTCTCTAGCCACTTGCTGTTAATTGCTGTTTAGGCAATTTTTTTGTTTTCTAAATTATCTTCATTGATAAGCCTTTTATTTATCTTTGTTGATGATTTGGCTTTGTCGATTTGCGGTTTATTGCTGTTACGTATTATTTCTACCGTTATCCGATTCTCTTACGAAGGATTTGATAGGTGAAATTTATTTTGACTGTCGTCTATTTGTTATTTAATTATTATTGCTTTCGTGCATTAACAACTGAGTTTGAATTAGACTGACCCGCGTATTATTTTCTTTTGAATTAGACTGAACCACGTAAGAGCGGATGAACCTTTGTATACGAATCCTGCTACGAAGCATTTGATTTATATTTATTGATTATCAAACATTTGTGATGTAGGGAAACAGGTTGGAGGGATCTAACAGGATTCCATGCTATTATTGAATTGTTCAATGATATTTTTTTATGTCTTTTATTCACTAACAAATATGATTACGGATGATGTGGTAATAACATCATTATATGTTTGAAAATAAAATCCAATAGTGATAAGAAAAATCAATATCGCTATGGTTAAGTGTTGGGTGGTTATTGACCTCGAATTATTTTTTTTAAAATACCATGAATTACTGATTAAGTCAGAATTGGTTTTTTAGACAAAAAGGATTTTTTTAAAATCTAAAAATTAGATTTCGAAAATATTTTAAAGATTATCTAATTAATTATATTAATATTGTTTTAAATTATTGCTTATAATAATATTAAATTATGTTTATTTAATTAAAATAATATTCTTTTAAAGTTATTTTATTATATTAGTTTTTTTAAAAGTTATATAGTCATATTAATATTATTTTAAAGTCATTTCATTATTTTAATATTGTTAACAGTTATTTGTTTTTATGTTAATATGTTTTAAGAAATTATAAAAGGTTAATAAATTGAAAGTCTAATTTTTTAAGAATAATCATGGTTTAAAATTAATAATAATGATTATTAATAGTTTTAAAAAAAAAAATTATTATGTAATGATCTAATTTTTCGAGGTCTGAAAATTGACATCAATACGTCCACTGTATCCAATGCCGAACAATCGAATGCCCGAAAACCGAACCATTGGGGTTAGAGAAGAAGGAGGTGGAACAAGAATATAGAAGACAATATCAGAATCTCACAATCGCAATGGAACAATATACAACTCTAATTCATTTGCTTACTCTCTTGAATCAATTAGTTTAATCACTAATTTTATTTCAGTCCTTTATTTTATTTAGTCAAATCTTGACTATCTTGCATTACACACAATTCAAATTAATTCCCAATATTGTTTATTTCCACAGAAAATCACCAAGTCCAAATACTTTAGATTTCAAAATAATTTAAATCACTTTATTCTAAAATATACTTTAAAACATTTAAATTAAAACTAATATACATTTTTGAATAAAGTGTTTAAGTAACTGTGCGTATAAAGACTTATTAAAGGGGGCTAATGATTAATTATATACCGAGCCTGTATTAATTTTCCAAATGAAATAAAATCTTGATTGAATGTTTGTTTTTTGATATTTAAATAACCGACCATCGAAATATAGACCCAACGTAACTTTGGAAATATCTAGGAGAAACACGTGAATTATAAGGCACATTCATCTCCGATAATGTTGTATTGTGCGTATATATCTCATTTCGTTCTTCTATGACGATGGTAGGAAAATTCGTCCACTAACGGTTAGGTGGTGTCTCCGATCTTAACTTTTCTCTTTATTTCCTAGAGAACCGGGGTTGAGTTTACCTGAAATTATCACATGTTGTTTCGAAGAGACCGGGATCAAATGTATTATCTAAAAACCACTTTGATCCTATGAATGCATTTCAAAGTGAAGACATCATGAAGAGCATGGAATCGAAGATATAGATGTGAAGTGAATGGGCTAATTGCTATCAATCCTGAGGGTGATTCCAAAATGGATATGGTAGGAATAGGGCCTTCGGTTTCATTCAGAAGTAGAATAGACTTGTATGGATAAATGCTATCAGCACATTGTCATTGGGGGAATGAGCATTCCCAGTGTAGATTTCTTGAATGGTAACCATAGCCTCATGCCTCATCAACAGGAAAATGACTAAAGCAGGGCATGCAGCAGGGCTAAGTGGGTCGATCCCATTTGGGTATGGCAGCGTCTTTCTAGATTACTCTATTTTGATGGATTTGGTTGTGCATGAGAGATGTCGATTAAGGTTGGATGTGACGACGCGGATTTTTCGCGCTCGAAAATCGACATCCATACTTCAAATCGTATTCGAATGCCATAGATTCGACCGTTCAAATTCGATTCGCCGGAGCTTATAACAACATTAAGTAAATAACACAGCGGAATAAAAGAATAATACATTGATATACAGCTTTTGTGACGCCCCACCTCTATACCCACGCTAGACAAGAACACTCCGGAGTAGTGCTGTCAACTAGCACGGAGAATAAGGCTGTTGAGGAGCGACCATCCATGTAATTGCTTATCACATGGTGGCTATAAATAATCTTCGGAAACAAACATAGAAATAATTATATCACAAATCAGTCACAGATATCCATATCACAAATGCGGAAGAAGAATGAATATATAACTAACACATGAAAGTGAACATCAGAGTAGTGGTCAGTAAGATCCACGATAATACAAAAGAATAGCAACACGTGCTATACAAAAGAATACAACTATGAGTCTATATCTCAAGTGTATACAACAAAAACTGCTAATCTAAACAGTTAGCCAAAAGTCAGAGTGATGAATCCCTGGGAAGAAGTCAAGCAGAAGCACCTGTAACAGCTCGGTCTGACCCGAGTTTTATTTAAAAAAATAATAAACGGATCAGTCTAGCTATAAATATCAGATGACATGATATAAAATAAAAGATATGGCATAAACATAAAATATCCATACTGACATACTACTATAAGTATGCAAATAATGATCAACAGGAGATCAACCGATAAGAGATAAATCAATATCACAAGAATCTTCTCAAAGATCCAAAGAGGGCATCATACCCTAAACTTGTACTCATGACAAGTCAAAGAGATAAATTCCAGAAATCAACACAAGAAATCCAGAAATCATAAAAAGGGAAAGAGGCCTATCACATGACGGTCCGAAGACAATGGGGAGCTACCCCGCATGTGTGAATGGAATCACACAGATTGAGGTCAAGACTAACCAAAAAAACAGAAAGGTATGTGTGAATGGAATCACACAAGTGGTGTCTAGTCTAACCTTGCAATGAAAGAGACATCGCGCAATTGCTAGTCTAATTCATAAAGCGATCATCAAGATCAACGAGAAGTGTCAATTACACTAAGCTAGTAAATATAGAAGTTTAGCTTCATGTCCCATAACCACTTGCTTAACTTAAATATTTACGAACAAACTGTAAATCTTCACTAATAAAATTGTCACAAGAGGTTCAATCGAACAAGTCCAAGAATTAACCGACGAAGTGAACGCAAGCGTTTCATACCACTTGTTTTACTAAGTCGTTTAATTAGATTTCTCATCCGAGTGAGGTAAAGGCTTGTATATACTAATAGATTTGAAACGGTTTAAGAAAAGAGCTTTGTTATTAAAAATAGAGTTGAAGTTGTTTGTTAAAAGAGTTTTGATATTTACTACTAGTATTGAAACCTTTATATTTTAAAGTGACAAAACACAGAAGCAATTGTAGAAACAATCAGTCACAAAAATCGCATACGGAGGTGTGAAAAAAATCCAAGGAAATCAGCTCAATGTTTTTCAGATAAGATCCCCTACGGAGGGGGGGTCCAGGGGGGTGGCAACCCCCCAAGGTGGGGGTGCGGGGGCAACGCCACCGCTTACGGGGTTCGACCTGCCCGGTCAGGTCGCGGGGGTCCAGGGGGCAGCGCCCCGTCCAAAACGGTACGACTTAGTGAAGACAAAATGAGGTCTAACGACCTAAGAGGGATAGAGTCGAGTGACCTAATGGTTGCGACCTAGGGGTCTAAGGGGCACGACCTAGTGGTCCAGCGACCTAAAGGGTAAAGGTCATGCGACCTAAAATGGGTTCACGACCTAACGGAGACGAGGTCATGCGACCTAAAGTGGTTCGCGACCTAAAGGTGTTCGCGACCTAACAAGGTTCACGACCTAACGGAGACGAGGTCATGCGACCTAAAGTGGTTCGCGACCTAAAGTTGTTCGCGACCTAATAGGGTTCGCGACCTAAAGGTGCACGACCTAAGGTCTTTCGACCTAGGGGTATATAGGTAACACGACCTAAAGATGTCGCGACCTAAGGGGCCAAGCGACCTAGTGGGTCATACGACCTAAAGGAAACAGGGTCCAACGACCTAAGGAAAACAAGGTCCAACGACCTAAAGGGATGGGAGTCATGCGACTTAAAGGAGTATGCGACCTAAAGAAGTGCGCGAGCTAAATGAAGGCGGAATAACTCAGGGTCTAACGACCTGGGGGGGGGGGCGACCTAAGGTCTAACGACCTAAGACCGAGGAGACGTTTCCAACAGAGGGAACGACTTAACGACCTAAGCCTAACGACCTACGACCTAAGGTCCCACGACCTAATGAGGCAGGCAAGGCCGAACGACCTATACGCGAACGACCTAAAGTCCAACGACCTACGACCTAAATCCGAGGCGACCTAAATCCGAGGCGAACGAAATATGCAGGCTTTGACTTTTCCACACGCGCGACCTAATGATTCCGAGCGACCTATACCTGGGCAGAGCGACCTAAGCTCAGGAAGTTCACCAAACAACTAAAAATTGGAGTTTTTCGCCAATCCAATCCAAACCAAATGCAAATATACATGCTAAAGTGATGGGGAATCATTCCCAACAGCCCAATATAGTTATAGACTAGAATTGTGAGATAAAAATCTCACCTTTGCACTAAAATTTATGAAGATGAAGCTTGAAAGCAAGGAGAAGCAATCCAAAGCTTGAATCCAATATCTTCTACTTGAATTTGGAGTTGAATGTTGGAGTTGCAATTGAATTTGAGCTTGGAGTTTTAATTTCCCATTCTCTTCACCATTAATGCCAAAGCTTGAGTTAGTTAGGAAATTTATGAAGAGTGAGGAGAAGAGGGTTGGAACTTGGGCTTAATAGGCTAATCTAACCCAAAGTCCAAAGCGGGAAAAGTTAGTGAAATTTCACTATCTTCAAACCTATCGATGTCTATACTTAAAAAGTTGTAAATGACATTTCGAACTCAATGGAAGTGGTCTTGAGTCCTAATTTGACCGTTTGCAAAAAGTAGTTTTTCGGACCAAAATCCGATTAACGACTTAATATTTAAATAAAAATATTTAAATATAAACTCGATAAATATGCGGGTTGTTACAGCTTTGATACAATATCTGTTAAAATAGATGATCCAATAGATATCAATATACATCAGAGATATGATACAATAAAATAGCAACGGAAAATGAAAATAGATAACATCTAGCAGTGGAACAATATAACTCTAAGATAGTCTTCAAAGAAGAACTCCAGCAGTAGCACGAACTTCCAATAACGATGTACAAAGATAAGCAAGTCTCGTCCACATCCAAAGATTGAACTAGCTCCAGATAACCTACTAAACCTGACTACCTAAAAAACCCAACTCTAGACTGCTCGTGTAGAAAATTTTGAGCATCCAGAGTTTAGGAAAGAAACAATAAACTCCGGATCAGTCTTGGGACTGGTGTGAGCAACAAAGACAGTTTATCTTTAAAAACAAACAACGAAATATTTTAAAATCAATTCGCAATGCTTTTTAGAAATGAGACTACCATAAGGCCTCCCGCACACACACATAATGCAAACGCAGAATCGGAGGAGATTTCTCCTTATGATAGTCAAAGATGCTTGATACGCATTAAAAAGAAACATTTGATATTATTACTAGTGCATAGTGTAGTAAAAATCATTTCGAAAGTAAAGATATAAATCTTAGCCAACATAGACAATTCGAACTATTCCTACTATAGCTACCATGTTCAATAGCAGGTTACCACCACATTCCATGGTAGGTTATACAACTAAAACCGTACAGGGTACGTATTTGAAGAATGGATTTCCAACAAATGGTCGGGCAAAGGAACTTCCCAAACCCCGAAATGAAACGCCTCTGGAAGGACGTCCCCGAGCATCCCAAATGGATCTCTGCCAAACAAGGCCGCCTACCCCTTTCCCAGGGAGTAAGAAACCTCAGATATACCACCCCCGGTCCTTTTGGACCATTATACGAGGCCTCGATTCCAACAACACCACACAGTAATAGATATAGTGTATCCACATGAGTAAGTATCTAGGCTCCATACCATGATACTACCCCTTTCCAGAAGGAATGGTCCTACCCTAAGGAAGCGATCCCTGAAACCTTGCCGCCACGATTCCTGTTTCGACCATTACCGGGTTGTGAGGCTCGACGAAGTCTCGTCCACAAAGCCACGCTTTATACAAAAGCTGTGCTTTGGGTTAACAAATGATCATAGAAATGATCACAAAGATAACGATCAAACAAATGATCATATCACAAATGATCAACACAATGATCATTTCACAGCAACACTCAGCATGTCACATTACCAAATTGGGAATATATCGCTGATGACCATCAACTACATAACCTCTGAGCTCGTATGTCTCAGAGAAGGGTGTTAAGCTAAGAGAATAAATTCTCCGTCACCAACAGAAATATATTTGAAAGAAATCAGCTTTATATCTCAAATTGTAATGTCAGACATAACAATCCATACAAGTCTGTTCTGGATTTAGAACAGAACCGAAGGCACTTCCAAAGAAGTCCTTACAATCCGAGTATTCACAATCCCGATCGGATTTCCCATCACTTAGGGAGTCTCTATACCGTTGCAACTCAGTGCAGAGACAATCGATAGGTCATCCTATCGTTCTCGCAAATACCCGATCTTCATCACCGGTCTTCAAATGCTATCCATAACGTCGAATCACATATTCGGAATGGGTTATACGACCCAAAGGTTCTTTCCCGGCTAACCCGAATAGTAAGCGCAACATTTAAACATATGGATAAGGGATTTCAATTAAGTCACAACTTAATAATTCAAAACTTTTCTTTCAAATGGTTTAAAAAAATTACGATTTCAAATCTTTTTAAACAAAAAAGATTAATTTCACAAAATTCCATTTACGGATTTCAAAACAAGTTTTCATTTCAATTAGATTAACTCGTTAATCTTTAAATCAAAGATTTAACTCATAGCTTTCAAAATTCGATTAACTTGTGAATCTTTAAATCAAAGATTCAACTTATAGCCTTCAAAATCATTTCCAAAGATTCATTCATAGCCTTTCGAAAACAATTTCAATTCAAGTTGGATTAACTCATTTGGTCTTTGAATCAAAGATTTATTTCATAGCTTTCAAAACATTTCAATTCTATTTCAGCTTGAAACCTTTTCAACATAATTGGGAGATCCTTTCTTTAAAATGAAAGCTATTATTATTTGAAAACAAGTAGTTTTCGTTTCGAAGAAATTCGATCTTAAAAATAAATCTTTTGGATTAATTCAAATTCCCAAAAACAACACTTCAAAAATGGTTTAAAACCCATATAAACTTGTATACCGTTTAATATCATAAATACTGAATATAGAATTCAATTTCAGATATTGAATTCCAATTTTAATCAAATTATTCAAATTTCAAACTTAATCAAGTTGTTCCAAATAACTTTCATCTTTGAAATTCCATTTCAAAAGATTTTCACTTTAATCTCAATCCATTTCCAAAACATTTGAATTCAAATATTCAATTTTATAAATCATTTCAAAATCTGTGAGTTAATCGATTTCCTCGTGAAATCCATATTGGTGTATGTATAAGTGTGGTCCAGGGTTTTAACACAATAGTGCAACATCATTCAATCATCACAGATTAAAAACACATAAATATGGTTAAGTGACAAGCGATATAAGTATAACGCTTATCGCTCATTCACAGATTCACAGATAATATATAAATGTAAATAAACGAATGAATCATACTCAACTCAATCCACAAAACATATCACAAATCAGTTAGGACAATCAATTCAAAGTATCTTATACCATACAATCATTCATAAGTAAGGTCAAACATTCAATAATCATTTGAAAGTAGGATTAATCAATTGTTTAATCCTAATTAATTCAATTTATTTTCAATTAAATTAACTACTTATGAATTTATTATACAATCCTGATTAATTTATTACAAATCATTTGATATAATTAATCAATCAAACTCTTAAATTAATTAAATTATCCTTAATTAATAAATCAATTAGATTAACCTTAAGTTAATTACAAAATCATTCAACCTTAATTAATTTCATTAAATAATTATCTTTAAGTAATTAATTATCTTTATAAATAAATCAACATTCTAATTACATTAAATGTAATTTTTCCTTAATCACTTGATTAATTAACTTTAGTAATTAACTACTTGCAATAACTAATTAATCTTCAATTAATTATAACTCATTAATTAATTAATCTTTAATTAACTATCATTCAATTAATTATCCTTAAGTGGCTACAATAAGTGCTTATCCCACACCACTTGTTTTAATAAATCACAATTTAATTACATCGAGTAATTATACTTAAATCTCGTGATTAATTATCCTTAAATTAATCATCCTTTAATTAGTATCATCAAAGTCCCATTCGTAAAACATTTATAAGTTAATGAAATTAACCTATCATATAATCCTTTTAGAACAAATCAATTTTGAATATTTAAATTTATAAAACTCTATTTTATTTCAAAATTTGGGATTCAATTTTGATTCAGGTTCAGTTTTCAAGTTTTCAAGTTTATTTTAAATACAAGTCTTCCATTTCACTTAGTTGCTTAAACCCTTTTTAAATTACTAAAACAATTTAAATTTTAAAAAATTTATTCCAAACTAAACCTCAAATTAACCCTAAATTCATGTCTAAACTTTTAATTTAAAACTTAGTTTAACTTTGTTTGAAATTTTAAATGCAGTTTTAATGTAAAACAAAAAAAAACAGGACATGCAAACCTGTACCAACATTCTACCCGAGGAAATCACAATATACACTCGAGTATACACTCGAGTTCCCTTCCTTTCTTCCCCGAATTCTCTACTTCCTCTCTCACATACTTTTCTTTGCCAAAGTTAGTTTTAAACTTGTAAACCTGGAGAGCGAGTTATGCAAACAAAAATGACCCGAGGCAAAACCATATTTTACACGAGCTACTCGAATACCCTCAACCCCATCTTCTTCTCCAACAAGCGCTTTCCCAGATACACGATCGGCCGCGTGCACGTGCACACTGGGTCGAAGCGCCACCGACCATCATTCTGATCACCCCCATGTCACCAGCGATCACGCATACAATCCCTTGTACTCAGATTTTTGAAATTGTCAGAGAATCAAAATCGCACCATACCAACCATTCCTGGCACTAACATGACCAACCCAAAACAACCCGCGTCCCCACATGCCGCCACCAGAAGCTTAGCAACTCTGTCTGAAGCTCCCACGATCACCCACAATTCGTTCCCCCACGACCGATGTAAATCCGAAGTCTTGACGAAATCACGGTGACCAGTTTCACCCCCCTCACTAAAAACTAGGGTTAAATCCAAAATCACCCTCGTTCGCCATCCACAATACATTATAAAATTATCGAATATTTTTCTGATGGTCTTCAATCTTCCAGCGAGCTTCAACTTCAATCTCGAGATCTAAAAACCCTCTAAGCATCATAATTTCGTTAAAACCCAATTTAAGTTCAACCAGCAAGTTTTCATAATTTACTAATTTAAAAATCTTGGTTTCTCTTTTAAAAATCATGATTTCCTAAAGTAAATCATGCCGTATAAGTAAATCAAAAATTTATGATGCCTAATTTTTGACATCAATTTGAGTTTTACTGCATATTTCTTCCTCCAGTAAAAGTTATTTTCAAATTTAACTTAAAACAATTTTTAAAAGTTAGATTCTGATTGTATGAACAAAGTTTGTTTAAATCTTGAAGCCTATAATGGATCAGAGAAAGGAGTATTGGTTTTTTTTTCTTTTTTTATTTTTTTTTCTTTTTTTCTTTATTTGCAGCCTGTAAGTTTGAACAGGATATATTCATACCTGTCATCGGTTATAAACCCAATCACACACTTATATACACATAAACTCAGGCACAACATTCATATACATTCACAACATAGCTTCTCATACGAATCCAAACATCCAGATAAAAATCAGGGTTAAGAGGTTTGCTTACATGTTTCCTGAAAGAACAAAGAAGAACAGAGCATGTTGTTTTGTTTTGTTTACTTCATTCATTTTTTTTCTTTTGTAATGGGTTTTTAAGCTTGTAAATTTAACAAAGAGTATACATTTGTGAATATATAACATACACACAGACATGCATTCTCACAGAACATCATAGTTCAAAGCAACTTTCACAACAGCTAGAAGTATCACATATATAAATAGATTAAATCATTAGAACAGGTCAGTTTGCTCACCTGTCTATTGATAAAACAGAGGAGAATCAGGCTTGAAAATAAAAGTTACTCACCTTGTTTTTCCAGAGAAGAACAGAGATCTGCTAATGATTTCCTTTTGCTCTGGTTTGTTTGATTTGAAAGCCTGCATTGCTTTGATCTGAGTAAAACTTGTATCTGAATTTACTTAGCTTCAGAATGGAACCTTGATCCACTTGAAGTTGTTTCTATTTGTCTCAGGTAGAATTTTGGATCTGCTTTTTTTTTATTGAAGAAGAGTGTAAACTTTTGAATTGAAGATTAATAGTCAGGCTTTCTTCTTTTTATAGATGATGATGTTTACATTCTTTTCTCTGGTTTTGCTTAACTTCCTATAGCTACGAACCAGAACAAAGTTGATGTATATATGAAGAGTATAGTTGTACAAATAGGTGTTTGTGCGATAGAATGCATGCTGAAGACATTTGCATTAAATGCATGAGGCGTGTTACATTTATTACCATTGTACAATATCCTTTGTTTATTCCTTTGCATTTCTTTGTTTCGGATGAAGTGATTTTGCTTTACTTGTTTATGCATATTTATATTTTAATTTGTTTGTTCATATCTAAATATATCTTGTTCTTTGCTTTTCAAGCCTGCATACTTACTTACCTTTGCTTGTCTCGGCTATGCAGATATTGTGGTGGCTGATATATTCTCTGGTGTACAAAAGTTATGTGGCATTAATTGCCTTTGTACAAATATATGTTTATTTATCTATATGCTAGTAACTTCCTTTGGAAGCTAATACATGTATATATTAAGCTTTGTTTTCATGTTTATATTTTATTTGCTTTCCTTGTTTGCTCGGCTGAAGCTTTGTACATTGCTTTACCTGAATATTTTTACTTTGATCTTGCTTTTACAAGTTTATATTTTAATATAAAGTTTTGTTTGTTTGTTTCACTTTCACACTATACATTTTTTTGATGTATTTTATAATACAATTTTTTTTTTGTTTGTGTTTTATTTTACTTTGTATATTTGCTTATATTTTAACTTAAATATTTATTTCAACAATTTTGTTATATTTACACAACTTCTAAAATCCATTTCGTAAGATTGAATTCAAATATCTTTATATTAATATTGTTTAAAAATAACTCAATACTAAATTTTAAAATAATTTATAAAAGAAACAATATCTTTCTTAACAAATAACATATTTTATTTGGATTTGGATAAACTCAAATCAATTTATCCTTTAATTTCACAATTTTAAATCAAATAAAATTAAATCATCAATTTAAAATAAATTAAAATTCGAGATCGTTACAGACTTCCCCCCTTAAAAGAATTTTGTCCTCGAAATTCGCCAGAAAGAGATAATGAAAATAGATGAAAGATAGAGAAATATCTTTTCAGATCAAACTGGATATCAATTCTGCATTTGGCTCACCAAATCAGAATATTAACAATAGATACAAGAAATTACGATAGAATTTCAATTTGGTTTTAAAAAAAATCATTTTTTCGATACAATTCTAATCATTCTTCATATTCTATTAATCAAGTTAACTCAATTTAAAATTTCCAATTTCAAATTCATTAAGGTTTAAATCAAAAGGCTGATAAAAAACCGATGAAGATACGAAGTAAGGATTTTCTACAACGATTCATAGGGCCATCATCGCACCGAAACTTCTTCTGGAGCTGTCACGAAGCAATCAAAAGAATTTAGAATCGAATCAAAGAAATTGATACGAAAGTTATTTCCACTATTGCAGGGTATTGACCATATAGTCGTATTTCCCTGTCACCTATCTCGTCCTCTTCTTGCACTCACTTACTATCAGTGAATAGTAAGAGAATTTACTGAGGCATTCGAACGGATATCTTAGGGATTAGTCATTCTAGGGTATACTACACCCTATCTCTAATGAGTTACTTAATGTGTTATACTCCAGAGCTAAAGTTTAACCTTAGCTCTGATACCAAATGTGACGAAGCGGATTTTTCGCGCTCGAAAATCGACATCCATACTTCAAATCATATTCGAATGCCATAGATTCGACCGTTCAAATCCGATTCGCCGGAGCTTATAACAACATTAAGTAAATAACACAGCGGAATAAAAGAATAATACATTGATATACAGCTTTGATACAATATCTATTACAACAGATGATCCAATAGATATCAATATACATCAGAGATATGATACAATAAAATAGCAACGGAAAACGAAAATAGATAACATCTAGCAGCGGAACAATATAACTCTAAGATAGTCTTCAAAGAAGAACGCCAGCAGTAGCACGAACTCCCTATAACGATGCACAAAGATAAGCAAGTCTCGTCCACATCCAAAGACTGAACTAGCTCCAGATAACCTACTAAACCTGACTATCTGAAAAACCCAACTCTAGACTGCTCGTGTAGAAAATTTTGAGCATCCAGAGTTTAGGAAAGAAACAATAAACTCCGGATCAGTCATGGGACTGGTGTGAGCAACAAAGACAGTTTATCTTTAAAAACAAACAACGAAATATTTTAAAATCAATTCGCAATGCTTTTTAGAAATGAGACTACCATAAGGCCTCCCGCACACACACACAATGCAAACGCAGAATCGGAGGAGATTTCTCCTTATGATAGTCAAAGATGCTTGATACGCATTAAAAAGAAACATTTGATATTATTACTAGTGCATAGTGTAGTAAAAATCATTTCGAAAGTAAAGATATAAATCTTAGCCAACATAGACATTTCGAACTATGCCTACTATAGCTACCATGTTCAATAGCAGGTTACCACCACATTCCATGGCAGGTTATACAACTAAAACCGTACAGGGTACGTATTTGAATAATGGATTTCCAACAAATGGTCGGGCAAAGTAACTTCCCAAACCCCGAAATGAAACGCCTCTGGAAGGACGTCCCCGAGCATCCCAAATGGATCTCTGCCAAACAAGGCCGGCTACCCCTTTCCCAGGGAGTAAGAAACCTCAGATATACCACCCCCGGTCCTTTTGGACCTTTATACAAGGCCTCGATTCCGACAACACCACACAGTAATAGATATAGTGTATCCACATGAGTAAGTATCTGGGCTCCATACCATGATACTACCCCTTTCCAGAAGGAATGGTCCTACCCTAGGGAAGCGATCCCTGAAACCTTGCCGCCACGATTCCTGTTTCGATCATTACCGGGTTGTGAGGCTCGACGAAGTCTCGTCCACAAAGCCACGCTTTATACAAAAGCTGTGCTTTGGGTCAACAAATGATCATAGAAATGATCACAAAGATAACGATCAAACAAATGATCATATCACAAATGATCAACACAATGATCATTTCACAGCAACACTCGGCATGTCACATTACCAAATTGGGAATATATCGCTGATAACCATCAACTACATAACCTTAGAGCTCGTATGTCTCAGAGAAGGGTGTTAAGCTAAGAGAATAAATTCTCCATCACCAACAGAAATATATTTGAAAGAAATCAGCTTTATATCTCAAATTGTAATGTCAGACATAACAATCCATACAAGTCTGTTCTGGATTTAGAACAGAACCGAAGGCACTTCCAAAGAAGTCCTTGCAATCCGGGTATTCACAATCCCGATCGGATTTCCCATCACTTAGGGAGTCTCTATACCGTTGAAACTCAGTGTAGAGACAATAGATAGGTCATCTTATCGTTCTCGCAAATACCCGGCCTTCATCACCGGTCTTCAAACGCTATCCATAACGTCGAATCAAATATTCGGAATGGGTTATATGACCCAAAGGTCCTTTCCCGGCTAACCCGAATAGTAAGCGCAACATTTAAACTTATGGATAAGGGATTTCAATTAAGTCACAACTTAATAATTCAAAACTTTTCTTTCAAATGGTTTTAAACAAATTACCATTTCAAATCTTTTTAAACAAAAAAGATTAATTTCACAAAATTCCATTTACGGATTTCAAAACAAGTTTTCATTTCAATTGGATTAACTCGTTAAATCTTTAAATCAAAGATTTAACTCATAGCTTTCAAAATTCGATTAACTTGTGAATCTTTAAATCAAAGATTCAACTTATAGCTTTCAAAATCATTTCCAAAGATTCATTCATAGCCTTTCGAAAACAATTTCAATTCAAGTTGGATTAACTCATTCGGTCTTTGAATCAAAGATTTATTTCATAGCTTTCAAAACATTTCAATTCTATTTTAGCTTGAAACCTTTTCAACATAATTGGGAGATCCTTTCTTTAAAATGAAAGCTATTATTATTTGAAAACAAGTAGTTTTCGTTTCGAAGAAATTCGATCTTAAAAATAAATCTTTTGGGTTAATTCAAATTCCCAAAAACAACACTTCAAAAATGGTTTAAAACCCATATAAACTTGTATACCGTTTAATATCATAAATACTGAATATAGAATTCAATTCCAGATATTGAATTCCAATTTTAATCAAATTATTCAAATTTCAAACTTAATCAAGTTGTTCCAAATAACTTTCATCTTTGAAATTCCATTTCAAAAGCTTTTCACTTTAATCTCAATCCATTTCCAAAACATTTGAATTCAAATATTCAATTTTATAAATCATTTCAAAATCTGTGACTTAATCGATTTCCTCGTGAAATCCATATTGGCGTGTGTATAAGTGTGGTCCAGGGTTTTAACACAATAGTGCAACATCATTCAATCATCACAGATTAAAAACACATAAATATGGTTAAGTGACAAGCGATATAAGTATAACGCTTATCGCTCATTCACAGATTCACAGATAATATATAAATGTAAATAAACGATGAATCATACTCAGCTCAATCCACAAAACATATCACAAATCAGTTAGGACAATCAATTCAAAGTATCTTATACCATACAATCATTCATAAGTAAGGTCAAACATTCAATAATCATTTGAAAGTAGGATTAATCAATTGTTTAATCCTAATTAATTCAATTTATTTTCAATTAAATTAACTACTTATGAATTTATTATACAATCCTGATTAATTTATTACAAATCATTTGATATAATTAATTAATCAAACTCTTAAATTAATTAAATTATCCTTAATTAATAAATTAATTAGATTAACCTTAAGTTAATTACAAAATCATTCAACCTTAATTAATTTCATTAAATAATTATCTTTAAGTAATTAATTATCTTTATAAATAAATCAACATTCTAATTACATTAAATGTAATTTTTCCTTAATCACTTGATCAATTAACTTTAGTAATTAACTAATTGGAATAACTAATTAATCTTCAAGTAATTATAACTCATTAATTAATTAATCTTTAATTAACTATCATTCAATTAATTATCCTTAAGTGGCTACAATAAGTGCTTATCCCACACCACATGTTTTAATAAATCACAATTTAATTACATCGAGTAATTATACTTAAATCTCTTGATTAATTATCCTTAAATTAATCATCCTTTAATTAGTATCATCAAAGTCCCATTCGTAAAAAATTTATAAGTTAATGAAATTAACCTATCATATAATCCTTTTAGAACAAATCAATTTTGAATATTTAAATTTATAAAACTCTATTTTATTTCAAAATTTGGGATTCAATTTTGATTCAGGTTCAGTTTTCAAGTTTTCAAGTTTATTTTAAATACAAGTCTTCCATTTCACTTAGTTGCTTAAACCCTTTTTAAATTACTAAAACAATTTAAATTTTAAAAACTTTATTCCAAACTAAACCTCAAATTAACCCTAAATTCATGTCTAAACTTTTAATTTAAAACTTAGTTTAACTTTGTTTGAAATTTTAAATGCAGTTTTAATGTAAAAAAAAAAAAACAGGACATGCAAATCTGTACCAACATTCTACCCGAGGAAATCACAATATACACTCGAGTATACACTCGAGTTCCCTTCCTTTCTTCCCCGAATTATCTACTTCCTCTCTCACATACTTTTCTTTGCCAAAGTTAGTTTTAAACTTGTAAACCTGGAGAGCGAGTTATGCAAACAAAAATGACCCGAGGCAAAACCATATTTTACACGAGCTACTCGAGTACCCTCAACCCCATCTTCTTCTCCAACAAGCGCTTTCCCAGATACACGATCGGCCGCGTGCACGTGCACACTGGGTCGAAGCGCCACCGACCATCATTCCGATCACCCCCATGTCACCAGCGATCACGCATACAATCCCTTGTACTCAGATTTTCGAAATTGTCAGAGAATCAAAATCGCACCATACCAACCATTCCTGGCACTAACATGACCAACCCAAAACAACTCGCATCCCCATATGCCGCCACCAGAAGCTTTGCAACTCCGGCTGGAGCTCCCACGATCACCCACAATTCGTTCCCCCACGACCGATGTAAATCCGAAGTCTTGACGAAATCACGGTGACTAGTTTCACCCCCCTCACTAAAAACTAGGGTTAAATCCAAAATCACCCTCGTTCGCCATCCACAATACATTATAAAATTATCGAATATTTTTCTGATGGTCTTCAATCTTCCAGCGAGCTTCAACTTCAATCTCGAGATCTAAAAACCCTCTAAGCATCATAATTTCGTTAAAACCCAATTTAAGTTCAACCAGCAAGTTTTCATAATTTACTAATTTAAAAATCTTGGTTTCTCTTTTAAAAATCATGATTTCCTAAAGTAAATCATGCCGTATAAGTAAATCAAAAATTTACGATACCTAATTTTTGACATCAATTTGAGTTTTACTGCATATTTCTTCCTCCGGTAAAAGTTATTTTCAAATTTAACTTAAAACAATTTTTAAAAGTTAGATTCTGATTGTAAGAACAAAGTTTGTTTAAATCTTGAAGCCTATAATGGATCAGAGAAAGGAGTATTGGTTTTTTTTTTCTTTTTTTCTTTTTTTTTTCTTTATTTGCAGCCTGTAAGTTTGAACAGGATATATTCATACCTGTCATCAGTTATAAACCCAATCCCACACTTATATACACATAAACTCAGGCACAACATTCATATATATTCACAACATAGCTTCTCATACGAATCCAAACATCCAGATAAAAATCAGGGTTAAGAGGTTTGCTTACATGTTTCCTGAAAGAACAAAGAAGAACAGAGCATGTTGTTTTGTTTTGTTTACTTCATTCATTTTTTTTTCTTTTGTAATGGGTTTTTAAGCTTGTAAATTTAACAAAGAGTATACATTTGTGAATATATAACATACACATGGACATGCATTCTCACAGAACATCATAGTTCAAAGCAACTGTGACGACCGCCCATGACTCCTGCACCAAAACAAGGAAATAGTGTGCTGAAAAGCATGCCAGGTAGCCATGGACGATAGTCAAAGTAAAATAAAACAGCAAACTCTATCGTACAACTCACAGCGCATGGATAAAATACAATAGAGAGATATATAGTGAAGCTCCATAACAGAAAAATCATCATATAAGCATCGTAGTAGTTTTATACAAACATGAATCATCCATACATCAAAGCCTCACTACAAACACTCAATCAGATATAACAGCGGAACACCCAGTACATATAGTAAGAAAACTAGTATGCAAAGCCTCCTGCTCGTCTTCGTCATCATCAGCGTAGATCTCTAAGAACAGCACCTGTCACCTGCTACCTAGTCTGCCCATCCCAACATGGATGAACAGCCCAAGGTAATAAGGGGAGACATAAAACCTTGAGTCAGACAAAGTCTTAGTGAGCAGTAAATTAACTATCAAACATACCAAAAGAGCATAAGGGATAAAAGGAATAGGAACCAAACCATCCCACTCCACTTCTTTCTACGGTGATAGCCCCCAGACACACACCAAGGAGAAGTAAGCATAACATAGCAGATAATTAAGGTAAAGCAATAATCACTCGAGTCAAGGGCGATGTTTTCCAAATACAAACCCCCAAGGCCTAAACCAAGATCAGATAAGCACCTAGAAAATACCGCCCTTGAGACCGAATGATGATACAACCAAACGTCCAAACATCCATGACTCTGGCTATCACTGTTATCCTTGCTTTGATATCACCGTTAGTTGAATGACCATCCGTCAAGGGCTAATGGTAACCCCGGTTCTAGACATAACTCCGCACGTCGTCGCAGCCCGTGCCTAGGAATTTTCGCAACTACCCAGAGTACTAGCACGTCGTCGCAGCCCGTGCTTGGAACGTCGTCGCAGCCCGTTCCAACGTACTCTTGCTTTGAGCATGCTAGAACCTTCAACAACGATAAGATCTTAGCCTCCTAGTCATCTTCCTCGACGACTATTTCCATACTAGCTCAAGCGCCTCTCAAGCTAACCATTATCACCTACCCGGATCGTATTACCGAGTTATCAACATAACTTTGCACGTCGTCGTAGCCCGTGCTTGGAACGTCATCATGACCCGTCCCATCTCAACATCACACTTTGCCTCATCGCATCGTAGCAAAGTCCCATCTCGATCTCATGCTTTGCCTCCTTGCATCATGGCAAAGTCCATCATCATCGAATCCATCCATATGAGCTTCCACATCCGCTTCATACGCCATAGGCAGCTTTCAACATTCAAGAGCCTTTCCACTTAGCTTTTGAATCATCTTCAACCATCTTGTTCCAAATCTATCAACTAGATAGCTCATTCACAACAATCAATCAAGGCAAACATTAATCCAAACAAATAAGTATTCAATCAAGATCTAATTAGGCATTTATAACTAAAATGGCAATTTCGTAAATAAATGAGCATAGAACTAACATACATGAATCATGGGTTTTTAGCATAGATCTAGCAAATATAAAACATGGGTTTTGTTTCTATAACTTAATAAATGAACTTGCATAGGTAAACATCTTCAGAAACAATGGATCTATACTTGGATCAAAGGAAAAATGCACAAAATCACTATCTACAACACTCCAACAAACCACCAATCCAATATACTCCTTTGGGTCCGCGTGAGAGATAACTACCACTCACCAAATCACCTAAACACCTCAAAAACTAAACACTTCAGATCCGGACAGCGAAGATCAAGGCTTGATCCGGCGAAATCTCGCTTAAGACGATGAAATCTAGCTTCGTTGGATGAAGATCTTCAACTTTGTCTCTTGGATCTTCAATCTCGATCTTCGATCTTGGATGGATGTTAGAATTAGATTGGAATGGAGAAAAGAAGATGAAGAAATGTTGTAGTCGAGTTCCCAAAATGGCAGCACTTCGTTGCTTCAAAAACCGGTGCCAAAAAGTGAGCCGAACCCCTCTATTTATAGTCTGGAAAAACCCTTATCTCGGCCGTCCCTAAGTCGCCGCCGACCTAACCTCGCCGACCTAACCTTGCCGACCCAACACTCTGCCGACCTAACTCATAAACCACTCCAAGACTCAACAGTTACACGACCTAACGACCTAACAGAGATACCACATGGCCGACCTAACACTAAGTCGTTCTGCGACTTAACAAAAGACACGAGGCCACACGACCTAGTTATAACACGGCCTAACTTTAACTCGCTCGCTTCTTAAGGTTGCCCAAACCCCTAAACCACTTATCACGTTAAGTCGGCAACACTGTTAAGTCGGTCTCCCTTATGAGCCGGCCAACCTTTAAACCACTAACCTCCTTAAGTCGGTCAAGCACTATAGGTCGGTCACTACCTTATCTCGGTGACCCTTTAACTCGGTAATACGTTAGCCTTACTAACCCGGCCATCACGACCCAAGCTTTAGGTCGTCTACCCCTTAACTCGTCTAAGCTTATAAGTCGGTCACGACTCAACACTACACATGAGTTAACTCCCCATTCGACTCATGCTAGAGACAACATAAACAATACTAACGACCTGTAAATTCTACGATTTATCGACACGTAAAATACGGGTCGTTACATTCTCTCCCCCTTAGGAATTTCGCCCCCGAAATTCCAAGCAAACATCAGCAATCAAAAATATTCTGCATGCCTACCATCCATAGCAATCAACAAACCATGCATCCAATTCTAGCCTAGCATGCAGAATTCTAAGACTTAGAACAAGCTACAAATTCATGAGATGTCACGACACTTTAGGGCCATACCTCGAAGAGTCCGGGATGAGCTGCCTTCATCCTCTCTTCCTCCTCCCACGTACAGTCGTTAACATCATCACTCCATTGTACCTTGAGCAACGTAATCGTCTTCCTCCTAAGCTGTTTCGTATCGGTTTCAACAATACGAAGCGGCTTACCAGGTTTCGTACCCACTGGATCAACCTCCAAACTTTCACAGTTATCAGCAGAAACCACTGTAGTTGGATCATGCACATACTTCCGTAGATAAGATACATGAAAAACATTGTGCACACCCGCCATCTTTTCCGGTAACTTTAATCTATAAGCGAGCTTTCCAATTCGCTCTATAATTGGGAATGGTCCAACAAATCTCGGAGTTAACTTTCCTTTCTTTCCGAATCTAATAGCACTCTTTAATGGAGAAATCTTCACAAAAACCATCTCACCTACGTCGAATTCCAAATCCTTACGACGATTATCGGCATAACTTTTCTGACGATCTTGGGCTGCTTTCATTCGTTGCCGAATGATCTCTATACAATCCGAAGTCTGTCGAATCATCTCTGGCCCAAGTATCAGCTTTTCTCCAGTTTCCAACCAACATGTCGGAGAGTTACCCGGTCTTCCATATAATGCCTCATATGGTGCCATACCAATGCTCGACTAATAACTGTTGTTATATGCAAATTCCACCAAATGAAGGTGATCTTCCCATGATCCTCCGAAGTCCAAAACACAAGCTCTGAGAAGATCTTCCAAAACTCGGTTAACTCTCTCAGTCTGACCATCTGTTTGAGGGTGATAAGCTGTACTCAAACACAACTCAGTTCCCAAAACTTCCTGGAAGCTCTTCCAAAATCCACTTGTGAACAATGGGTCTCGATCGCTCACTATACTCTTCGGAATACCATGGAATCGAACTATCCACTTAACATACAATTCAGCCAACTTCGATGCAGTCCTAGTTGATCGAACAGGAATGAACCTTGCACTCTTTGTCAAACGATCTACTATGACCCAAATCCCTTCATTTCCTGCTCTTGTCCTAGGTAGACCATCGATAAAATCCATTGACACTTGCTCCCACTTCCATGTAGGAACTTCTAATGGATGAAGCAATCCACTGGGCTTCTTCTGCTCAGCTTTCACCAACTGGCAGTTCATACACTTGGAAATAAAATTTCCAACATCCTTCTTCATACCTTCCCAGTAGTAAGCTCTCTTCATATCCCGATACATCTTATTTCCACCTGGATGAATTGTCAACTTCGAGTGATGACTTTCCCTTAGAACTTCATCTCTCAATCCATCAATATCGGGAACAACCAGTCGTCCTTGCTTTCGAAGCCGACCCTCTCGATCGATCTCGAATCCTTTATCCTTCTCTGGTTCCAATCCAGATTCCAAACCACGGATAATCCTGACAAGCTTATCGTCTTGCTTTTGGCTCTCGCCAATCCTTTCCACAAGAGTAGGTCTTATCGATAAGTTTGCCAACATCTCAGGTTCCAATTCACATCTAGGCCTGAAGTCAAACTCAGCCAAATACTTGAGACTCTTCCACTCCGAAAACATGGCTCCCAATCCTGCATGTCTTCGACTTAACGCATCTGCCACTGCGTTTCCTTTTCCCGGAGTATAGGCTATACCAAAATCATATGATGCTAGAAACTCCAGCCACCGTTGCTGTCGAAGATTCAAATCCTTTTGGGAGAACAGATACTTCAACGACTTATGATCTGTAAACAACTCGAATCTAACTCCCAATAGATAATGTCTCCACATCTTCAAAGCAAACACAATTGCCGCTAACTCCAAATCATGAGTCGGATAATTCCTTTCATGCGGCTTCAGTTGTCGACTTGCATACGCAACAACTTTATCCCTCTGCATTAGCACTGCTCCAAGTCCAGTGCCACATGCATCGGTGTAAACCACCATCTCATCATTCCCACTAGGAATAGTCAAGACAGGAGCACTCGTCAGTCGCTCTTTCAGGATTACGAAAGCTTGCTCACACTTATCATCCCATCTGAACACTTGGTTCTTTTTCGTCAATCCTGTCAACGGTGCAGCTATCTTGGAAAAGTCTTTAATAAACCGACGATAATATCCTGCTAATCCAAGAAAACTTCTTACATCAGACGCATTCTTAGGTCTAACCCAATCCTGGATTGCTGCCACCTTAGCGGGATCAACCGCTATTCCATTTCCCGAGATAACATGGCCTAAGAACCTCACTTCACTCTTCCAGAAGTGACACTTCGAAAACTTATCCTTCAGCTGATGTTTCCGTAAGATCCCCAAAACAATCCTCAAGTGTGTCTTGTGCTCTTCTTCAGTTCTGGAATAAATCAGAATATCATCCACGAACACAAGCACGAACTTATTCAACTGATCTCTGAACACTCTATTCATAAGATCCACAAAATATGCTGGTGCGTTAGTCAACCCAAACGGCATTACCAGCCACTCATAAAAACCAGATGGCGTCCTGAAAGCAGTCTTCGGCACACTATCCTTAGCCACTCTCAACTGGTGAAATCCCGTTGCCAAATCCATCTGAGAAAACACCTTGGCCTCGTGAAGCTGATCAAACAAGTCATCTATTCTCGGCAATGGATACTTGTTCTTCTTAGTCAACTTATTCAGCTCACGATAATCCACACACAACCTCAACGATCCATCCGCTTTGGTTGTGAACACAACTGGTGCACCCCATTCGGACACACTTCTCCGAATGAATCCTTTCTGCAAAAGGTCATCAACCTGCACCCTCAACTCTAGCTGCTCCCTAGGCGCCATCCGCCTAAGAGGCATCACAACAGGTCTGGCTCCCTCAACTAGATCGATACGAAACTCGATCTCCCTATGCGGCGGCAACCCTTTGACTTCGTCAAAGACATCCTCAAATCCATTCACAATAGGCACCGATGACAGTCCATCTCGTGGAACAACCAGCGAATACATGAAGCTCATGAAGACGTCTTCCTCATGCTTACATCGTATCACAACCTTTCGCCCTTCCACATTCCCGACTGTCACCTCAAGCCTCTCACAATCAATCCTTGCCGCATATTTCCTAAGCCAGTCCATACCCAAAATAATTCCGAACCCCGCAAAGTTCAGAACAAAGCAATCACAAACAAACGAGCAATCATGACTCGACACAACTAGACCACGGCATATCATACACAAACATGACGAACCCCCAACTGGATTAGTCACAACCAATGGCCTATCAACAATATCCGGTTCCAAACCTAACCGGCCCACCAAATCATCACAAACAAAAGAATGCGATGCTCCAGTATCAAACAACACTCTAACTGGAACACCACAAATAGAAAGAGTACCTTGAACCACCACACCCTTTCCCTTCTCTTCAGCAGTAGGGGCTTTTGAAGACGACGGCACAGCTCCCAAAGCATAAGCTTGCACAATCTGCCTGTCCTTCCTCGGTTCTGGACAGTCCTTCCTGAAATGCCCTGGCTTATCACAGTTGTGGCATTTCGCCGGTGCCCTTGGATTCCTACAATCCTTGGAGAGATGGCCCTTCTGCTGACAATTATAGCAAATCACCTTGCCCTTCGGCTTCTTCTGGCCATCCTTTCCCTTCTGTTGCTGCTGCTTCCTCTTCTTGTTTCCATTTTGCTGGGGTTTAGATCCTTCCTTGGTTACAGAAACAACAGAACTTTCCTTAGGAAACAAACTCTCATGCCTAAGAGCTTTCTCCACCAGCTTCTCAAATGGATCGTCCAAATGATCCACTAACTGCCTCCCAAGATAAGCATCCAGACCAGTCACAAACTTTTCGTTCTTCTGGTAGGGAGAATCAATATACGATCTGGCATACTTGGACAAGGCTTCAAACTCGGAAATATACTCAAGAACAGGCCTCCCACCTTGCTTGAGCTCTACAAACCTTTTGAACAAAGCAGACTTCTGAGCAGTAGAGATGAACTTGGCTTCAAATTTAACTTGGAATTGCTCCCAAGTAATCTCTTCTTCTGAAGTATCTATGGTGATAGAATTCCACCAGTCAGCAGCTCTTCCCTGAAGCTGTCTCGATGCAAGCTTCCTCTTGGTTGCATCCTCAATTCCCAAGTCCCCAAAGATTCTTCGGCAAGCATCAATCCACCTCTGCACTTCAATAGTCGACTCTGTCCCCAAGAAAGCTTTTCCTCCAAGAGAAGTATAATCCTTGCAAAGCTTGGCAAAATTCACCGGTCTTGGAGCTTGGACTTGAACTCCAACATCTACAAATGGCCCTGGAGCTGGCATCCTTCTCATGATCGAAGTCATCATCGCTTCGAACATAGTCCCATAATCAACCGCTCCTTCAGTAGCACGGCTTTCCCTTGCAGCTGGTCTCCCTCTTCGACTCATCCTTAATATCTACAAAAAGGAATGACTTAGAACACCTTGAGAAACAACTGCAAAAAGGAGTTCAAATCCTCCTAAACTACTATATTATATATAGTAATCATTCATCAAAATACAATTACGTCTCTCATACGTAGTTACGTCAGCGAGCGTTGGCTAAATCGATTAACCTCGCTCTGATACCAAATGTGACGACCGCCCATGACTCCTGCACCAAAACAAGGAAATAGTGTGCTGAAAAGTGTGCCATGTAGCCATGGACGATAGTCAAAGTAAAATAAAACAGCAAACTCTATCGTACAACTCACAGCGCATGGATAAAATACAATAGAGAGATATATAGTGAAGCTCCATAACAGAAAAATCATCATATAAGCATCGTAGTAGTTTTATACAAACATGAATCATCCATACATCAAAGCCTCACTACAAACACTCAATCAGATATAACAGCGGAACACCCAGTACATATAGTAAGAAAACTAGTATGCAAAGCCTCCTGCTCGTCTTCGTCATCATCAGCGTAGATCTCTAAGAACAGCACCTGTCACCTGCTACCTAGTCTGCCCATCCCAACATGGATGAACAGCCCAAGGTAATAAGGGGAGACATAAAACCTTGAGTCAGACAAAGTCTTAGTGAGCAGTAAATCAACTATCAAACATACCAAAAGAGCATAAGGGATAAAAGGAATAGGAACCAAACCATCCCACTCCACTTCTTTCTACAGTGATAGCCCCCAGACACACACCAAGGAGAAGTAAGCATAACATAGCAGATAATTAAGGTAAAGCAATAATCACTCGAGTCAAGGCCGATGTTTTCCAATTACAAACCCCCAACGCCTAAACCAAGATCAGATAAGCACCTAGAAAATACCGCTCTTGAGACCGAATGATGATACAACCAAACGTCCAAACATCCATGACTCTGGCTATCACTGTTATCCTTGCTTTGATATCACCGTTAGTTGAATGACCATCCGTCAAGGGCTAATGGTAACCCCGGTTCTAGACATAACTCCGCACGTCGTCGCAGCCCGTGCCTAGGAATTTTCGCAACTACCCAGAGTACTAGCACGTCGTCGCAGCCCGTGCTTGGAACATCGTCGCAGCCCGTTCCAACGTACTCTTGCTTTGAGCATGCTAGAACCTTCAACAACGATAAGATCTTAGCCTCCTAGTCATCCTCCTCGACGACTATTTCCATACTAGCTCAAGCGCCTCTCAAGCTAACCATTATCACCTACCCGGATCGTATTACCGAGTTATCAACATAACTTTGCACGTCGTCGTAGCCCGTGCTTGGAACGTCATCATGACCCGTCCCATCTCAACATCACACTTTGCCTCATCGCATCGTAGCAAAGTCCCATCTCGATCTCATGCTTTGCCTCCTTGCATCATGGCAAAGTCCATCGTCATCGAATCCATCCATATGAGCTTCCACATCCGCTTCATACGCCATAGGCAGCTTTCAACATTCAAGAGCCTTTCCACTTAGCTTTTGAATCATCTTCAACCATCTTGTTCCAAATCTATCAACTAGATAGCTCATTCACAACAATCAATCAAGGCAAATATTAATCCAAACAAATAAGTATTCAATCAAGATCTAATTAGGCATTTATAACTAAAATGGCAATTTCGTAAATAAATGAGCATAGAACTAACATACATGAATCATGGGTTTTTAGCATAGATCTAGCAAATATAAAACATGGGTTTTGTTTCTATAACTTAATAAATGAACTTGCATAGGTAAACATCTTCACAAACAATGGATCTATACTTGGATCTAAGGAAAAATGCACAAAATCACTATCTACAACACTCCAACAAGCCACCAATCCAATATACTCCTTTGGGTCCGCGTGAGAGATAACTACCACTCACCAAATCACCTAAACACCTCAAAAACTAAACACTTCAGATCCGGACAGCGAAGATCAAGGCTTGATCCGGCGAAATCTCGCTTAAAACGATGAAATCTAGCTTCGTTGGATGAAGATCTTCAACTTTGTCTCTTGGATCTTCAATCTCGATCTTCGATCTTGGATGGATGTTAGAATTAGATTGGAATGGAGAAAAGAAGATGAAGAAATGTTGTAGTCGAGTTCCCAAAATGGCAGCACTTCGTTGCTTCAAAAACCGGTGCCAAAAAGTGAGCCGAACCCCTCTATTTATAGGCTGGAAAAACCCTTATCTCGGCCGTCCCTAAGTCGCCGCCGACCTAACCTCGCCGACCTAACCTTGCCGACCCAACACTCTGCCGACCTAACACATAAACCACTCCAAGACTCAACAGGTACACGACCTAACGACCTAACAGAGATACCACATGGCCGACCTAACACTAAATCGTTCTGCGACTTAACAAAAGACACGAGGCCACACGACCTAGTTATAACACGACCTAACTTTAACTCGCTCGCTTCTTAAGGTTGCCCAAACCCCTAAACCACTTATCCCGTTAAGTCGGCAACACTGTTAAGTCGGTCTCCCTTATGAGCCGGCCAACCTTTAAACCACTAACCTCCTTAAGTCGGTCAAGCACTATAGGTCGGTCACTACCTTATCTCGGTGACCCTTTAACTCGGTAATACGTTAGCCTTACTAACCCGGCCATCACGACCCAAGCTTTAGGTCGTCTACCCCTTAACTCGGCTAAGCCTATAAGTCGGTCACGACTCAACACTACACATGAGTTAACTCCCCATTCGACTCATGCTAGAGACAACATAAACAATACTAACGACCTGTAAATTCTACGATTTATCGACACGTAAAATACGGGTCGTTACAGCAACTTTCACAACAGCTAGAAGTATCACATATATAAATAGATTAAATCATTAGAACAGGTCAGTTTGCTCACCTGTCTATTGATAAAACAGAGGAGAATCAGGCTTGAAAATAAAAGTTACTCACCTTGTTTTTCCAGAGAAGAACAGAGATCTGCTAATGATTTCCTTTTGCTCTGGTTTGTTTGATTTGAAAGCTTGCATTGCTTTGATCTGAGTAAAACTTGTATCTGAATTTACTTAGCTTCAGAATGGAACCTTGATCCACTTGAAGTTGTTTCTATTTGTCTCAGGTAGAATTTTGGATCTGCTTTTTTTTTTATTGAAGAAGAGTGTAAACTTTTGAATTGAAGATTAATAGTCAGGCTTTCTTCTTTTTATAGATGATGATGTTTACATTCTTTTCTCTGGTTTTGCTTAACTTCCTATAGCTACGAACCAGAACAAAGTTGATGTATATATGAAGAGTATAGTTGTACAAATAGGTGTTTGTGCGATAGAAAGCATGCTGAAGACATTTGCATTAAATGCATGAGGCGTGTTACATTTATTACCATTGTACAATATCCTTTGTTTATTCCTTTGCATTTCTTTGTTTCGGATGAAGTGATTTTGCTTTACTTGTTTATGCATATTTATATTTTAATTTGTTTGTTCATATCTAAATATATCTTGTTCTTTGCTTTTCAAGCCTGCATACTTACTTACCTTTGCTTGTCTCGGCTATGCAGATATTGTGGTGGCTGATATATTCTCTGGTGTACAAAAGTTATGTGGCATTAATTGCCTTTGTACAAATATATGTTTATTTATCTATATGCTAGTAACTTCCTTTGGAAGCTAATACATGTATATATTAAGCTTTGTTTTCATGTTTATATTTTATTTGCTTTCCTTGTTTGCTCGGCTGAAGCTTTGTACATTGCTTTACCTGAATATTTTTACTTTGATCTTGCTTTTACAAGTTTATATTTTAATATAAAGTTTTGTTTGTTTGTTTCACTTTCACACTATACATTTTTTTGATGTATTTTATAATACAATTTTTTTTTTTGTTTGTGTTTTATTTTACTTTGTATATTTGCTTATATTTTAACTTAAATATTTATTTCAACAATTTTGTTATATTTACACAACTTCTAAAATCCATTTCGTAAGATTGAATTCAAATATCTTTATATTAATATTGTTTAAAAATAACTCAATACTAAATTTTAAAATAATTTATAAAAGAAACAATATCTTTCTTAACAAATAACATATTTTATTTGGATTTGGATAAACTCAAATCAATTTATCCTTTAATTTCATAATTTTAAATCAAATAAAATTAAATCATCAATTTAAAATAAATTAAAAATCGAGATCGTTACATTGGAAGACTGGGATGAAGACTTATTTGGTACTTCTATTAAAGTGGTATGTCGATTCTGTGTGGCGGGGTACAAGATGTTCATGTTAGACCCGGGTGCATTGATTTAGAGATGCACCCATCAGAGGTAGTTCCTTACCTGGTCATAGTATAGAATCCATTCTCCGATACGTGCCTTTAGGGTTTTGATTGTAGAGACTAGTATGTTGGAATTTGATTAATGTAACAATCTGGGCTGTTTTAGTAAGTATTTATACTTGGACACTATTATAATATCACTGGATTCTCTATAAAAGTGTTTTGGTTTTCGTAAGGTAAAAACCCGTCGGGTTTATGTGTTGTGTGGTCTTACGAGATACCTTATGTTTTTGAAGATTTTCTTGCGACTTTAAATCCATTTGGTAGTGTTTTTTCTTATGCTGGTTCTCCAGACCGACCCAGGTGTTATTTTATTTTAATGCTCGGGTCCGACCGAGCATATAGCAGATTAGATTGGATGCTTGGAGCTTCAAGAGACGAGTTGGAAACCTACAGACCTATTCATGTAGATGGTTATTTTTCTGCTATATTCTTTGATGTGCTATCAGAAATTGTGAAAATTATCAAATTATAAATCTTTTCCACAAGTAATCAACTCCAAAACATAGATTATATCACCATGTTTTGATTTTGAGGTTTTGGGTTGGTCTAAGCTTTGTTTTTTCTCCATGCATGTCTTTGTTTTTCTATGTATAGGTTGTTGAAGCCATCTCTTACACAAAACATCTATCTTTCAGTTGTAATCCAAGTATTTGTTCTTTTAATTGCAAGGTGAGTTGCTGCTCATATAATGCCAGATGAAGCAAAACTTCAAATGCCAAAAACATAAGCAAAAAGAGCTTGAAAATATTGATTTTGTTGATGTTTTTGTTTCTGTAAAAACTATGTTTGGGTGTCACTTTGCATGCTAATATCTTTTGATTCGGACAACGATATGTTGCCAAATTTCTTACATTTGGTAGTTTATATGTTGAAATTTGTTGTTGCAAAATTTGGTTTGGAAATACTGTAATTTGTATGTTCAAAACTTTGCCGCAAAATCAACTCAAACACAGATTTTTGCCAGTAGTTGTTTTCTTAGTTGCTGCAAACATGGCCTGAGTCCATGTTTGTGACAGCATAACTCATTCATTTCATAATGGATTTGAGTGATGCTTTTTGTAGAGTGAAATAGGAGTGTTGAATCTTGCAATTTTTCATGGTAATTTGTGTTCGTTTTCTATTTTGAAACTGCGGTTGAACTTGAACCCGTAGCATGTTGGAATTCAGCGATTTAACCTTGTTTTAGTCCAACTTTGAAATGACACATATTCTTTGTTTCAAATTGGATCTGAGGATTCTTTCTGTAGATTGAAGTAGGAGTGTTGAATTACATTCCTGTAAATTTTCATGACAATCTGGGTTTTTTCCTATTTTGAAACTGCGGTCGAACTTGAACCCACAGCATGCAAGAATTTAGCGATTTAACCTTGTTTTAGTGCAACTTTGAAACGATGCTGATTCTTCGTTTCAAAATGAATTTGAGTGATTCTTTTTGTAGATTGAAGTAGGAGTGTTGAGTTGCACTGCTTAAAATTTTAATGAAAATCTAGGTTTTTTTGCTATTTTGAAACTATGGTCGAACTCGAACCCATAACATGCCGGAATTCAGCGATTTAACCTTGTTTTTAGTCCAACTTTGAAACGAGGCAGATTCATCATTTAAAATAGGATTTGAATAATTATTTTTGCAAATTGAATTGGGAATGTTGAACTACATTCTTGCAGAATTTCAAGCCATTTTGCCACTACTAACTTCTTCAAACCTGCTGTCGAATATTGAGTCGTAGCTTGTTTTAAACGGATAATATTGCTGTGTAAAGATATTTTGATCAAATTTTAGAAAGTAATTTTATTAACTAAAGATTAATTAACAAAATATTTAGTGGATCCCATATTGAATCAAATCAGTGCTGAATGTTTATTTATTTGATAATCTAATATTTGACTAAAAAAATTTGTACCAAAACGCAACTTTGGAAATATGTAAGAGAAACATAGAAATTATATGGTACGGTTACCATCGATGGTGCTATACTATACGTGTAAATTCTTTTGTTCTTCTAGGATAAATGATAAGGAAATCCATCTGTTAACGGTTAGGGGTGATCTTCGTACTTATCTTTGTCTATTTATTTCCTAAAGAATGGAGGCCGAATTTGTTGGAAATTATCGAAAGTTGTTTCGGAGAGACCGGAATCGGATGTGCTATTCGAAAACAACTTCAATCTAACTCGATCATTTCGAACTAAAGACATCTTAAAGAGTATGGAATTGGAGATGGAGATTTAAAGTGCAAGGGTTATTTTCTATTAACCCTGGGGGTGATTCAAAATGGGTGTGCCAGAGGTAGTCCCTTCAGTTTCGTTCAAACCCAAGAAAGAACTTATAAGGATGACTGTTTGCACTGCTGCTTGGAGGGAAGCGTTAGCATTCCAAGAAGGTTGCTATATAAAAAGGTAATCGTTGCCTCATGCCTCATCAACCTGGAATGAATAAACCAGGGGAGATGAAGTAGGGCCATATAGGTCACACCCAGTAGGTATCATCACCAAATGTAGAATCGATTTTGAAACCCTTGTATGCCTCGATGCGGTTGCTGATCCCTACCATGGTGGTAATGTACTGGGTACTATCCAGCAAGGTGTTAGCCAGTCCTATCTTGGAAGGGAATCCAAGTGAGGTTCTCACTGTGTTTATCTGCAGATGCACTGTAGCGGACGGTACCCCACTAGCGCAGTCATGGTATGGAATCCATTCTTCAATAAGTACCGTATATTTTTAGTTGTTCCCAAATACGTTGGAATGTGAGATGCAAGCATTTTAGCTATATTCTATATTTACTATAATCCTTTGGACATTATCATAATATCGTTGGATGTAAAAGGTATTTTGGTTATATTAAGGTTAAAACCCGTCCCTTTTTATATGCGGCATAGTATTATGAGATCCCTTTAATTTAAAAGGATTTTAAACATAATAATTAAGTTGTTTGACTTTACTTACAACTGACCCATGTTTTACCAAAAACTCTTGGGTGCTCAAATTGTTTTGTGCAGCCAAGTAGTTTAGGTTTTCCCACGGATGCATTTTAGAGGATCATGGAGCAGGAAGCTTCATCAGTAGCTAGTTATTATCTTGTTTCCACGGTATTATATGTATCTTGTATCGGTTAGGTAGGGATAGACTGTTATAATTGTCCAACGGTAGAATTGTATTAGTATGACACGGATGTATCGTTTTAGAAATGACTTCATAAGGTATTATGTGGATTAATATATGTTATTCCATTGCGTTGTGAGATTCTATGATTGCTTATCTTCTTTTTATCTTCTATCTCCTTTCTTTCCCCTAACAATCGGTCTTTTTGGCACTTAGTTGTTTGGCATGCGAATATCATAAATGTATTACTGCTGACTTCTGAGGTTCGAAATGGCAGGTTGTTAAAAACTGTAATGCGTATTTAGTCCGAATGCCTAAATTTTTGTGTGCTACTCATCATGTAAATCCAGTCCCAAATCAAATTTTATTTTTAGCGTTCTTTTTTTACGTATATCAGCATACTCAAGTTTTGGTATTAGTTTATATATGTTTACTCTAGATTTAATACTAAGATAATATATGACCTACTTGATGTAACTTATATTGAAGGGTATAATTTCCACAATCTTTACGTGCACGTGTAGGTTTAGTTTGAATGCCTACTCATTTACGCGATGTTGTAGCTTCTAGGCCAAATACCGCATGCTTATCTCATTCAAGGTGCAGACTAAATTCTTCAGTCACATTATTCATTAACCACAAGCTTATTAAGGATGAATATGAAATTTTTCAATGTTCATAGTTCTTCCACAAAATTGGACAGTTGGAATGACCGGGATTTTGGCAACAACTACGGAAGATACTCTTATCGCATTAGTTATTTTTCCCTTTTCTCTTTTTCCCCATATTGTGCACTAAACTTTATATGGACCAAAATATTATAAACATAGTTTTGGTAATTTTTACTTCAGATATGCTGCTATATGTGATCCTCTTCCATTGGATCAACTTAAAAGCTTTCATGTGAGGGTCGTGTTCATGTTGTCATGTTTCAGTAGTGCATACAATTTTACCTGCGATATGAAGACCTTGTTTGGGTCATTTTTATAAAACGTGTTCATTTCGAAGCAATATTTTTTTGGATGAGGTTGTTTGTATAGTTTAATAAAGATATTTTGTTGGTGGTTGATGTGATATAGTGTAAATGTCATTGCATCATTGTTTGAACATTATACATAAAGTGAATGTTGTGTTGTATGTAAAGGGTCATTGTTGAATATATGAATTTTAACTATTTTAATCGGCGAATTTTATGTATGTGAATTTCTAAAATTTTAACTCTATAGTAGTAGTATTTAGGACAAAGCTACAAGTTAAAAAAACAGATGAAAGAACCATGCAAGTATTTTCCCAAAAAGCTATATATATTTAACAACATTTAAAAATGTTGAAAAATATATTTTGAAACAGTTTTAAAACTTTGTAAAACGTATTTTGCAACATCTAAAAATTGTTTTTATTGTAATTATTACAACGTCTTTCGCCAGAAAAATATTGTAGAGGATGCCAACCCTATGACAACTTACCCTAGTACCATGTTTGCAAAAATGTTGCGAAACTCATATAACAACAATTTTTTTATCTTTAATAAGGCATATTTGTTGTGTTTTATTAAGTTTTGTCGTAAATGCTTGGGATTACTATTCTAGGTTGTTAAAAACAATCATTGAATGTTCTCCGTTTTAGGTATATGTAAAACTAATATGTATTATGTGTCATAATGAATTATAATCGTAGGATATCAATTGTATTTATTACCATTTGAACAAGAAGTGCGTACAAAATGAATTTTCACAGATAAAGTAGATATGATTTTTGGTATGCAAATTTGTTTCTGTTAAGAAATATTAGTCGGATCATTAACATTTATAGCAAGCATTACAAGGCTCGTGCTATTGTGCATTGATTTAGTTGGATGGTCATTTCATTTTCAATATATAATGGACATCAACGTTGTTCTCTATTATATTGATCATACAAATGCATTTTAAAAGGTAAATCTTAATTGACAAAAATTTATGTTATAATTAGTTGCTTTGTAACATTTGGAATAATAATATCGATGAAATATTATATTCTAAATTGATAATTTTATAAAGTACACCTTGGGCATAGCATGCAATCCCGCTAGTTAAAGTATAATAATTTAACTTTTAATACTTGGTGGATTGATAAATTGCAAATATTTCGCATTAGAGTGCTAAGAATAAAAAAAAATAAAATAAATGTATATGTAATATGTAAACGAATCTTAGTTTTTCTATACTAAAAGTTTTTAAAACCTACACTAGGTGCTAGTAAAATATTATGATTTGTATCCTATACAATCACGTATACTCGAAAGTTGTGTGTGTACATATACACACACACACTTATGTATACACACACACATATATATACATATACACATATATTTACATACACCTACACATATGGAATAAAATCTAAGCTTTAACAAACTTTGCATTGCAAACATAAGCTGAATAGAAATCATTACCCAAAGAGTCAACTGAAAATAAGCAACACTACGATATCTTTGGTCCAAGTGTCCTTTTCAATTACAAATTTCACCTTTGCAAGGTTCTTACAAAATTCTTATAGTCTGCAAATAATATAATATTAATAACCAAAAATTATGACATTCTACTCTATTTTATTTATGGTAAGGGGGTTCACAAAGGGACTGAGTTGCATGCTTACCTTAACAATATATGAATTCTAAAACCTGGCTTTTACTTCTATATAATAACAAACCAGAGCACTGAAGTAAACCAATATGTTTAACAATTTATATATACTGCAATTTACTAACAAATGTAACCTAAAAGAATTCTAATATCGTTTTATTATGAGTATGCATCAACACAATCAAAATTCTAAATTTCATTTTCCATATTCCTTAACTGCCACCGCAACACCATGGAAATTTAATCTTTGTTCGAAATCCAAGTATCCAAGCCCATGTGAGAAAAGAGATAAATTTTGCTTTCAAATTCTTGAAATATCATGGTGTAAAGTGCAAGTAATAGATATTGGTGCGTCATGGACGTTCCACCGCCTTGAAAGTGAAATTCAATGCGACTATGCTCTAGTCGATAATTGTAGTTTTCTCTGAAGCATTAATAAATGATCTTACAAATTTATGCACTAAAAGTTGAAGAATTTGGTGACTTGCAGAGTTCACTGCCTAAAATATTTTGACAAGTTTGGAAGATGATTTTATTTTGAATGAATTTGTGGTGAAAGAGAGATGGAGAATGCTAATTTACATACTATTTTATTTCTCATGGAAGATGGAGAAAGAAAGAGTAAAAATTGAACTTATATTTTTTATTGGCCGTACCAAACCAAATAAATAAACTTTTCAAAAATGAAGCGGTACTAATACAAAATACAAAAGGTTATAGTGAAAGGACTTTTTATATTGTAATTATAACACATGTTTCATTGATTGATTATCATGAAAGGACCGTGTGAAGTTAATTTAGTCTGTGATAATTAATAGATGATATTTTATGACCAACATGATTTTATCTATACAAATATTTTATTCTACAAAATTGTACTAGTTCATGTACTTCTTTCGATTCTTTATGGTAGGAACATAAGTGTCTAATTATTATTTTTCACTGTCTATCATTGAATATTGTATTTTACAAAAATATAATTGAATACTCAATGTCTGAAGAAGAAGAATGAAACTTTATTCTATAATTGGTTTCCATTTATCTGCCATATTTGCAGGTTTCATAAACAATTTGATTATGGGTTTTGCTATTGTGACAAATGAATTTTATGTCAAAATGTAAGAATGGAGTATTCGAGGATTTGGAGGAATTCAAATGATTAACTTGTTAATTTTCTTTGGGGTCCCTCCTCATATTTTGTTTCCGATGTAGGATTTGACCCAAAAAAGCAGTCATGGTAGCAGTATCGTTGATTATTTCAAGTATATATGTATTACAAGTAAACTATTATACTTCAGTCGAAAATTTTGATTAAAATTTAGAATCAAAACAAAGTGACATTATAGTCAAACCAGTAATTAAGCAGTAATCCCATTTTTTGATTATTTAACACAAATATTTTATTCGGTTAACCAAAAAAATGGTATTATTAAAGGGACTCCAAAAGTTATTTGAGGAGGGGGTGTACCTTTTTAACCATCGTCCTGAGTACAAGGAAATAATTCAACATTAATATCTTCTTCTTTTGTTGGATATTTAGTTAGACATTTGAAACCAGATTAATATGAAGATTAATCTATGTTTTCTACATCAACTTAAAATTGGAGAACTAGGGTTTAAAACAAAAGAACTATGATCCATGGTAAAGGAATAAAGAGAATGTGTAAGAAAATGACAAAGAACGACAAGGAAGATCAATTTTAAAATGAACAATATAGTATTTTTTAGTTTGATGTTATAAGGAAAGAATCAATTATTTGTTTCTCCCCTCAACCAAAATATCATGTATGTATGTATTTATGTATGTTTGTATGTATGTATATGTATATACATATATCAACAAATGTTGAGAAAATTAAGAAAATACCAATTTTATTTAAAAGTAAAAGAACTTGCTACAAGAGCTTTGTCTTAGACATACAGAAAAGCTTATATTGCACTAATCAATACCGAAGTTGTTTATTTGTCACATGGAGGGCAATTAAGCTTGCACTCATCAAGTGAGTTAAAACAAGTAGCGGTTTGAATGCAGTACGCCCTTTTTGGACACATATTTTCATCTTGCAAAGAGCAACATGGCTTTCCTTTGTCAGGCGAAATTCCATTTGAAATCGAGTCAAATATCTTCTCATTGAGTGGGATGGCTCCACCTGCATTGGAATTCATACATTTATGAAACATCATTCTTTCTTCTGCAGTTGCTCTTAAATAAATTAAAAGTAACATTATTTCTAAACTTACATTGGTGTATAGCAGAGAAAGCCAAGGAAAGAAGGAGGAGTGCAAATACAAAGCTTACTCTCATTTTGACGAAATGTTTTTGCTAATATATGTTGAAATGGGTCGTGGTTGCTTAAATTTATACTGAGTTGGACTGTGTGAAATTAGTACGTAATTAATAAATGAATACATTGTGACGCCCCACCTCTATACCCACGCTAGCCAAGAACACTACGGTGTAGTGCTGTCAACTAGCGCGGAGAATAAGGCTGTTGAGGAGCGACCATCCATGTAATTTCTTATCACACGGTGGCTATAAAATAATCTTCGGAAACAAATATAGAAGTAAGCATAACATGCGAATCAATCACAGATATCCATATCACAAAGGCGGAAAGAGATATGAATATATATCACATAAAAGTGTACATCAGAGTAGTGGTCTGAAAAGATCCACGATAATACAAAAGAATAGCAACGCGTGCTATACAAAAGAATACAACTATGAGTCTATATCTCAAGTGTAAACAACAAAAGCTGCTAATCTAAACAAATAGCCAAAGGTCTGAGTAGTGAATCACTGGGGGAGGAGTCAAGCAGTAGCACCTGTAACATCTCGGCCTGACCCGAGCATTATTTATAAGAAAATAATAAACGGATCAGTCTAGCTATAAATATCAGATGACATGATATAAAATAAAAGATATGGCATAAACATAAAATATCCATACTGACATACTACTATAAGTATGCAAATAATGATCAACAGGAGATCAACCGATAAGAGATAAATCAATATCACAAGAATCTTCTCAAAGATCCAAAGAGGGCATCATACCCTAAACTTGTACTCATGACAAGTCAAAGAGATAAATTCCAGAAATCAACACAAGAAATCCAGAAATCATAAAAAGGGAAAGAGGCCTATCACATGACGGTCCGAAGACCATGGAGAGCTACCCCGCATGTGTGAATGGAATCACACAGATTGAGGTCAAGACTAACCAAAAAGCAGAAAGGTATGTGTGAATGGAATCACACAAGTGGTGTCTAGTCTAACCTTGCAATGAAAGAGACATCACGCAATTGCTAGTCTAATTCATAAAGCGATCATCAAGATCAACGAGAAGTGTCAATTACACTAAGCTAGTAAATATAGAAGTTTAGCTTCATGTCCCATAACCACTTGCTTAACTTAAATATTTACGAACAAACTGTAAATCTTCACTAATAAAATTGTCACAAGAGGTTCAATCGAACAAGTCCAAGAATTAACCGACGAAGTGAACGCAAGCGTTTCATACCACTTGTTTTACTAGGTCGTTTAATTAGATTTCTCATCCGAGTGAGGTAAAGGCTTGTATATACTAATAGATTGGAAAACGGTTTAAGGAAAGAGCTTTCTTATTAAAAATAGAGTTGAAATTGTTTGTTAAAAGAGTTTTGATATTTACTACTAGTATTGAAACCTTTATATTATAAAGTGACAAAACATAGAAGCAATTGTAGAAACAATCAGTCCCAAAAATCGCATACGGAGATGTGAATAAAATCCAAGGAAATCAGCTCAATGTTTTTCAGATAAGATCCCCTACGGAGGGGGGGTCCGGGGGGGTGGCAACCCCCCAAGGTGGGGGTGCGGGGGCAACGCCACCGCTTACGGGGTTCGACCTCCCGGTCAGGTCGCGGGGGTCCAGGGGGCAGCGCCCCGTCCAAAACGGTACGACTTAGTGAAGACAAAATGAGGTCTAACGACCTAAGAGGGATAGAGTCGAGCGACCTAATGGTTGCGACCTAGGGGTCTAAGGGGCACGACCTAGTGGTCCAGCGACCTAAAGGGTAAAGGTCATGCGACCTAAAATGGGTTCGCAACCTAACGGAGACAAGGTCATGCGACCTAAAGTGGTTCGCGACCTAAAGGTGTTCGCGACCTAACAAGGTTCACGACCTAACGGAGACGAGGTCATGCGACCTAAAGTGGTTCGCGACCTAAAGGCGTTCGCGACCTAATAGGGTTCGCGACCTAAAGGTGCACGACCTAAGGTCTTACGACCTAGGGGTATATAGGTAACACGACCTAAAGATGTCGCGACCTAAGGGGCCAAGCGACCTAGTGGGTCATACGATCTAAAGGAAATAGGGTCCAACGACCTAAGGAAAACAAGGTCCAACGACCTAAAGGGATGGGAGTCATGCGACTTAAAGGAGTATGCGACCTAAAGAAGTGCGCGAGCTAAATGAAGGCGGAACAACTCAGGGTCTAACGACCTAGGGGGGGCGACCTAAGGTCTAACAACCTAAGACCGAGGAGACGTTTCCAACAGAGGGAACGACTTAACGACCTAAGCCTAACGACCTACGACCTAAGGTCATACGACCTAGTGCAACACGCGACTTAAAAGGTACACGACCTAATGCGGCCGAGTGGTTTAAGGTCGGAGACGACCTACGACTTATAAAGGTAGACGGTTGAGCGAGCTAATGAAGTCCAGAGTCGAGCGACCTAGCGGCACGGTGTGTTGAGCGACCTAACGAGGTCAATGTTGTGCGACCTAACAAGGTCCATAGAAGGGCTACTTAAAAGAGGCGCGACCTAATAGAGGCGCGACCTAAAAGAGGCGCGACCTAAAGGAGCGCGACTTAATGGGTTATATGACCCAACGACCTAAGCCACTAACTCGCGAGCGACCTAAGTCCTAGGTCATGAGCGACCTAACTGCGAGTGAGCAAAAATGGCCAGAGTCAAAGCAGAGCGACCTAACGACCATACGACCTACGACCTAAGGTCCTGAGCGACCTACGACCTAAGGTCCTGAGCGACCTAACTCCGAAAACACGAAAATGGCCAGAACGACCTAAGTGCAGAAATTTCACCAAAACGCTAAAAATTGGAGTTTTTCGCCAATCCAATCCAAACCAAATGCAAATGTGCATGCAAAAGTGATAGGGAATCATTCCCAATAGTCCAATATAGTTATAGACTAGATTTGTGAGATAAAAATCTCACCTTTGCTCCAAAACCCAATGAAAATGAAGAACAAAGCTTGAAGGCAAATGGAGAAGCAACCACAAGCTTGAATCCGATGTCTTCTTCTTGAATTTGGAGTTGAATGTTGGAGTTGCAATAAAACAAAGACTTTGGAGTTTTAATTTCTCATTCCATTCACCATTTTTGTTGAAGCTTTAGTGTTAGGAAATGAAATGAAGCAATGAAGAAGAAGGGGGGTGGAACTTGGGCCTAATGGGCTAAAAGTCCAAACCAAAGGCTCGAGTGAAAAAGTGGTGAAATTCCGCTAACCCCAAACATATCAATGTTTATACTTAGAAGATTGCAAACGACGTTTCGAACTCAATGGAAGTGGTCTCGAGTCCTAATTTGACCGTTTGCAAAAAGTAGCTTCGGACCAAAATCCGATTAACGATAAAATATTTAAATAAAATATTTAAATATAAAAATCGATAAATATGAGGGTTGTTACATACATTTGCATTAATTTTCTTTCTTTATTCTTCTGAAATTATTATCTTTCAAATTAATGGGAATATATAATACATTCTCTTGATATCTCCTAAGGTTGTTTCATGTTATGTAACATAAAAATCAAATATTCGCATACTAATTGACCATGTGATTTTTAAGGACCCAAAGGTTTTATGTCTGTGCACTTCATCAAAATCATCCAATTGATTAATTGGATTAATTCTATAATAAACACAAAATGAATAAAGGATATCATGCATGCATTTTTAGCTTTTGATTTGCTTCCTATTTTTGCTACATATGTTTTAAATGGAGAAATAAGAATTAACTACAATTGATGAATGGTTCCTATATATTTAAAATTAGAAAAATAATATTAATATCAAGATTGCAATTACACATAAATCGTCGCCACATTAATTAATTTCAAATAAATTTAATATACAGAATAAATTATATTTGAAGTGAGAACATCAATTTTTTTAGAAATGAAGTGTAAATAATTTTTATTTTTCTAAAATAGGGAATAGCCAAAAGTAAAAAATTTAACAATATTTTTGAGCTAGTCCGCTAATTTCAAAGTTTAGACATAATGTAATGCCCCGCCTTTTCACATGCTTTAAATCGACGATAAACCACACAAGTCAGACTTAAACCATATAGAAGGGCGGATTGTTATGAGGTAAGTAAGAAAAAGTAGAGAAAGAAAAAAAATAGAATCTTGCAGCGGAACGATAAAATATAATAATCAAATATACAGTTCATGAAGCTGTTTACAAAACATTTGATTATACTTATACAATATATATCAGAGTTACACATACCCAAGAACAATAATCAATGCAGCAGAATTAAATGGTGTAGTGGAGTAATATAGTAGATAATAGTACTACAAAATCTTCGTCTTTGTCCTCCAGAATAAAATCTTCAAATCCTGAAACGCTCGGACTGACCCGAGCGAATTGAAAGGAAAAACACTCGAGTCAGAACTAAAATATCTTAAGTAAGTTAAATCAACAATAAACAATATGAGTGGAACGATGTCAAAGATGTTTACGGGATTTGACATCTCATATCCAGTGTCTAACATGAGTGGAGTAACTCAAGAGATGCTCAGGATTCACATCTCCTAAGGATCCGTTAAACTATTTACTATGTAGTATTATTTCGCTATTATAATAATGTCTATAGCAAAATAAACATACTTTAAAATAGCATTAAGGAGTGACCCAATATTCCCCTTAACACATAATAGTCCCAGTAATCCATCCAATATCATAGTCCCTCCTGATTGGGAAGTCACCAGAGTATGGGAGAAAACCTAACTCGTACAAGGCGCGCTAGGGTAGGTGACACGGCACAACTAGGCAATGCCAGGGTAGATATACCAATTACGCTTCTGGGTCGGTGGTAACGCGTAGCGTGCATCTACCGCCCACCTCGAGCCACACCCCCAAATAAAAAAAATGAAAAGTGGCCACCGAATCAATCCAAAAGTCAAAGTATAATATCGAAGGGATGTGTCCGATCAAAGGTGCTACCTCATTAACCTGTCGATCGCTCCTATTTTAGCCACCTTACGCTAGCTCACTGGAGTTGGGTCCACGTATTTACCTCAAAGGAACCGCCGCCACCATCCTAATTCATTCTGGAATCTCCACCGCGTACACGGTTGTTAAAGTCTTTTTCAGAGTTGGCAGAGAGTATGACAACTTCCGATCCCGAACTCTTTAACAACCAAACGTTATTATAACACCGCAGTCTTACCAAAATAGTTTATACTTTTAAAACCAAAACATAATATCCATTTCAAATCCATATAAATACGATATCATTTCCTCTTCTAAAAACCCAAATCAAATTTGATATCGTTTTCAAATATACCCTTTTCTAAAATTATAACATTTCAAAGTTATAATATTTCGAAACCAAAACTTGAAATATAGCCTTTCAAAACATAAAACTTTGAATTTCATAACTTTGAAACATACTACACCACTTAAATGGTTTAAATATTAAATTACTTTATATAATAAAATAGCTTCTTCGCCTTCACAAATCAATTTCAATATGGATTTTAAATTCCCAAACAAACCAATATAATTTCCATATATTTCTAAGCTTTAATTATTCCACCATTTCAAAACTTATTCTTTGATAATTTCATATATATCAATTTCAAATACTATTTAAATGTTTACTTAATAAATCAAATATCATTTTAGTAAAACCTTTAGACTCCAAATAACTGGATATTCTTTCAATTACATTAACGTGATAATATTCATTTAAATCAATTTGATATTCATTTAAATCCTCTAAACAAAAATCAAGTTATAAAATCATACCTTTTAAATCTCAATTTATTTATATTTCAAATCAAATTTTTCGAGGATAATCCTTAAATCTTAAATTCAAATCAAATTCATATTTATCTTCCAAATCTAAATTTATTTTAATCATTATAACCTCTATAAAAAATATGATTTAAATACTTAACCATATTTATTTTAATAAATCAAACTCCATTTTTCAACTTATTGTTATTAAAAGATTTATACCTAGCTTAATACATGAATTTAACTATATATAAATATTTTTATATAATATCAAAAAGAATCAATATTTATTTAAACCGTATAATTCTATCCAAAACCATATAAATCATTTTCAAAATATTTATATATATAGACCGACGGTGTCTATATAAAATTTTCTATCCTATGGTCAAGAGGTGCGGATATTTATCATTTCAATCCGTAATTTATAAAAAATTACGGTTATATATCATTTCAAACCGTAATCCCGAATGAAATAAAATGCATAGCAACTTGCAGTTTAAAACATTATATAATACAACATCCATTCATCCATCAACATATCATACATCCATCACAATCGTCATCCACAACAATCAAGCAATACCAATAAATAACTGATAATATATATAACAGGTATTTAACTGGCAGTTTTTATGCAATAATTAATTCGATAACAATTTAACTCAAATAAATGCAATTTAACTTAGATGATGATTAAATATATGCCAAACAACTATAAATAAATTTCAAATCACATCATAAATAAATTTAACAAACATAAGAAATTTTAGAAGTTGTGAGTGGGTTAAAACACTAACCTTTTGAATTTAAATTGAATTTAAATCCAATTAAACCCAAAAATTTGACTGTCTCAGAATTTGTCCAAACCAGCGCCAAAATGTTTGGAATTTTAATACGATCCTAACCAAAAAACCGTGCGTGAATTGGTTTTCATATGTGAAAGATATAATGAAAATTATGTTTGAATTTCAAATTTTCTTTACAAAAAAGAGAACACATTTACCTTTCTTGCCACGTCATAGGAAAAACACTTTCTTCCAGAAAACACCACTCACGCACGCTAGGACCAATTCACGCGATACTGCGCCTGATCGCAAACTTTGACCACGATTCTCTATTCTTCTACGGCCACCAGGGAGCCCCCGAACCCCACCATCCTCCTTCCCTCACCTAGCCGCACCGTGTCTGCCACCTATTGTGATGCCCCACCTCTACGCTCACAATAACAAAGAGTATTAAAAGAAAAACTGTCTGTTATTACGAAGAATAAGGCTGGATAGGAGCGGCCATCCGTAGTTAGGCCTTACACTAGTACTGGCTATCTCGATAGGAGTGGTATATATTTTTATTTTTCATCTCTTATTTATTTACTACCATCGACATACCCAATTCCAGTATAAAACGAACTACAGTGGTTCATAATAGTTTAGGACAATATGTATAATAATAACACAGATAAGCTGAATGCGGAACACAGATAATATCAAATCTCATAAATATATAACTAAAGTGTAACGGCCCGCTATTTGGACCATTCAAATCGACAATAAAACCATACATGTCCGACTTGAATAATTCAAAATACCTAATTGTTAACTTAAATTTGGCAAAACTTAAACATATACAGTAAATAAATCCATCACAGAATCACAGATACAAAGTAGTACAATAATATGCAGCGGAATAAATGAATAGCAGTTCATGAAGCTACTATATAAACATCAGAGTTAGAAATAAAGTACATCTGAATATTTCAAATACAATGAGGTATTTAGTACGAACCAATGACTCCTCTGAAATAATCAACTAGAAAAGCTGAAAGCTTAATCGATAGTTGGACCTCTAACGAAGCTCCAAACTCCAAAGGTGAGTCTCTAATGCTGTGTCACTCAGTCTGACCCGAGCGTAAAGAAAAACACAAAACACTCGAGTCAGGATTAACATTCTTATATCTATAAATCCAACTCAAGTGAAATATCAACTGAAATACAATTAACTTAGAGGATGTTTTGGATACCCATCCTCTAAGGATGCAAGGAATTATCTACAGGGTAGAAATGTACACTATAACACCGTGGTCATTTCAAGTTTATTTATATTTCAAAACTAAAATATCATTTTTATTTCAAATATCACTATTTTACAAATTAGTATATACATATCCAATAATTTATGAAGTAAAGTATTTTTATTTCCTCAAACTTCACAAATCGCTTCAAAAATCAACTCGACCTTCCCGTTCAAATTTAATTAAATCGAAATTTATCAATTTCCATTCAATTTAGTTTCTGACTAAACTAATTCAAATTTTATCTATTTTAAATCCGGATTTGAACCACAAAATAAACAATTTATATTTCAATATAATTCGAAGTTAATATATGTCGGAGCTTTAAATATTCAACATTTCAAAGACTAAACTTTGATAGTTGCGTTTATCTCCCAACTTGACTTCACTATTATTTAGTTTTGAAATATTCACATAATAAATTCAATATTATTTATATGACCTTGACTTTACATTTTCTATATATTACCTTCGATTTCTTTAGACATGAATCATCCATTAAATTTCTTAAATAAAAATTCAAGTTATAGGATCATATGTTAAAGTTTCGAATTTAATAGTTTCAAATTGATTTAACTAAATAAAATCCTTAATTAATGACGTATTCAAATAAGTCCCAAATATATGTTCAAACCTTAGCTTATAAAATTTATTCCACAAATCTATTTCAGAAATACAAATTTAATAAATCCTTAAACATATTTCATGTTAATAAAATCAATATTAATTAAATTATCTTAATATTAAATCTATATATAAAATAACCTTTATATATAATACTTTAAATCAATATTCATTAAATCATATATTTCTTTTCAAGACCATAGAAATTATTTTCAAAACCTTCATATAGACCACGGCGTCGATGTAAAATTTTCTATTATATGGACAAGGGATACGGATATTTATCATTTCAACCCGTAATTTAAATATATACGGGTGGATATCATTTCAACTCGTAATCCCAAATTCAATTCAAATGAAAATCGCTTGGGTTTATCATTTCAACCCATAACGAAATTCACCTATTCTAAAATCCGTTCGGGCATGTATCATTTCAACCCATAGTGATTTTTATACTAACATGGAACTTGTGGAGTGATAACAGATATGAAAATAATAATAAGAACAGGTATATATCATCAAAAATAAATATAAACAATAGGATATAGTGTCATGTCCTACAGGTGAACAGTTACAGATAATAGCATATATAACAATTTAAATAACTACAACATCATATTTCAATTGTCGTTTCAATTTAATCAAATTTAACAAATAAAAGAATGTTAATCGTAAGTGATTGCTCACCTTTCGAGGCTAGAGAATACAGAAGATGACGAGGATACGCACACTGTTACGGACATTGAAATTTGAATTATAAATTCGAGCATGAATTTCAAAGCAAAGTAGGATTGGCACGAATTAGACGAATGAGGCTGATAATCAAGAATTTATGAATTGAATCAGAATCAGTCTAATATATACAGAAATTTTTGCTATTTTAATAAAAATCAAAATTGCATCCTTAAGAAAAATTTAAAGTCGAATCACACACACACACACACACACATATATAATTTACCCTTTTTTCATACATAAACCAATAGTTTTAACATTTGAAATAAAACATATATGTTAAATAAAAATCCTTATAATTTTTCCAAACCATTTTAATTTTTACACATAGATCAAAATTTCTATTTAAAAATCTAAGACCCAAACCACCCCATACGACCTATGTATATAATATCATTAAGATTTATATTTTAAAATAAGATTAATATATAAAACTTCAACAAATTAAACTGTTCAAATCTCATTTATAAACTACTATATACATGTGGTACAAAATCCACTTCACAATACAATTATAAATTTTAAACACTTTACCTATATATATAAACTAATATATAGCTACCCATACATAAACAGTAAAGCTGATACACAGACTTATATAAAAATTTAGACAACGGATGTACGAATTACTTATATAACTTATATTATAACTTATTTTATAAATATATATAATACTGTAACCTGTGCAGAACGAAAGTATAAGTTAGAATGTAAATTTATACAATATATATAAATAGCAACTAATATAACTTCATTAATTTATTTATTTATTTATTTATTTTTTTTGTGAAAGCAACTGGTCTACACTAAAACACATATACACCCTTAACTTTTATGCAAACATGCATGCCAACTGAAATGAAAACTTATATATTAGGAAACTTACTCCATACATAAGTGTATGCAAAGTATATAGATATATATATAAGGACATAAAGATATATCTATAATTATTATAACTTTATATAAATATATGTCATATACGAACTTAGGAAAATAAAAAACTTCAAAAATCCTATACAACTTCCATAATAATAAGGTGTAAATTGACCTTCAAATAAAAGTTATAAAACTGTTTATTATAAAACTATATATATAATAACGGATTTACAAAACTTATAAAATAACCCATACAATATGGCTTGTAAAATATACATATATGGACTCAAAGTTAAAACAAAAATGAATATAAATCTACTTGCCAAAAATGCAGACTCCACTTGCAAATCCAACACCACTCACACATATTAAATATGCATACACTTCTAGAAGCAAAACAAACTTTTCAAAAAAAATGGAAACAACGTTTGGTATATATATGTATTCAAATCCAACAACTTTATATGAACCACTATATGTGTAACGACCCGTATAATTCATGGATTTAACTAGGTTGGATTTATGAGCTTTGTAATTTAATTTAGTGGAAGATTTTCACTTTATAAACAAATATTGAAATAAAGGCTAAAATAAATTATATGAATGATGCCTTAAAAACCTATTTATATAGAAATTTGTATAATATTCAAATGAAGTAAGTAGGAAAATGATTCTTACCTGGATAGAAGATCTAATAAGAGAAATTTAAGAAAGTATTAATTTGATTTAGTGCAATAAAAGTTGTAAATGGAAATTTAAATAAATTAAGGTATCATATTTATGACTTGAATAAAATATCGATCCAATAAAATAAGTTAAATGCTATAATTTGATTTTTAAATATGAGAGAAACAAAAGTAAGAACATGATTGATATTTATGTTATTTATTCAGGGTATTGAATAAAATTAGGAATCCAATTGTAATAAATGGTAATAATGTGGTATTGGCTAAAAAATTTAATTTCAATGCAATACCCATAAATGAATGTATGTAAAGGTATACTGGATTTTTTTATCAAATAGAAGGATAGAAAGTAAATATCGGATTTGATTGATGACTAAATATACATTGAATAGTAATTTAACGTAAAGTTATAATAATAAATAAAAATTTGATGACATTAATATAAGGTGATGAATTGCAGATTTGGGTTTATAATAAAGAGTCAATGGAAATTTGTGGATTAATTTATGAATTCATGAAATCAGTGTATTGACTTAGTTGTAACTATATGTAAATGTACGCAATAAGGTTGTGCAATACCAATGATTTGGATTCAAATTTATATTAAATATAATGTTGGTAGCAATTGGAATTTACCGTTTTGTAAGATAAATGAGAAATCAAGTCAAATGTAAATTATATCGTAAAGGATAAATTCATTTAAACAGTAAGATTTTTAAATAAATAAACGTTTCACTTAGATTTCATTTGGATAGTTTATGCAGTTTAATGGGAAAGCAATTGAAATTGATTACCCAAAATTTGTGCAGTTAGGGTAGTTTTGATTTGTCACTTAAGATGGTAAATTCTATAAAATGTGATAAATGTAGTTTTAATTAAATTATGAAGATTGGGTATTTAAGAAGTGATAAACCAAAATTTATTGATTTATTTGAAATTAAATTGTGGATTTATTTCAAATAAGTGAAATTTATGTTTAACTATTACATCAATAGGAATTAATCTAATTTAAGGATATGTTAATATAAATTGGGCAAAAGGGTGTTTGGACTAGGGAATAATATTAATCGGTTTTAGAAACCTTAAATATAAAATGGGAAGTAGACAAGATTTAACGTTACAACCATTTACACAAAATCCAGGATGTGTGTAGAAGTATTTATGGAATAAAACGTAAACAATTGTTGGATAAAAAGAGTAGGAATCAACATTTATTTATTTAATTGGATATAACTACGACAGTATGATTTATTGCATTTAAATGAAATCTAATATATAGAACATTGCCTAAAAAGGAAGAATAGATAAAATTTATGATAAATCTATATACTATATGAAGATTTATTGATTTAAAGAGAAAAGGAGCAAGATGTATAAATTAGGTTAAGTGCAACCTTCAGTAAATAAAACTTGATGGAATAAGAACATTTGGGTAATTTATTTCCAATTAAATCAATTCACGTTTCAAAATTTAATGCTAGTTTATTGCATATATGTTTATGCCTAAATTTAAACTTATGTTTAGATCCAATCCGATCCATCTATTATTTTTCAGCCTTGTCTATATATAACCTGTTATAAACCCTAGCCACTCCTTATTTTCATTTTTCTATACGTACATCTCCTTCTCAACTCCTCATTCTAATGGCAGAAAAAAAACCTAATTCTCAAATTCCCAAAAAATAATTTCAACTTCAAAAAAAAAAAAAAAAAAATTGCGGAACTGCAGCAGCTTTTGGTCGCGCTTCGGGTTTCAGGGAAGAAAACCTAGAGCAACTTCGGGTCAGGAAAAAAATGACTCGGGTCGGTCCGGGTCGTTTTGGCGAAAACTCCAAGAAAGCACCGGGGAATTGAGGCGGCGCACCGAAGTCGAACCCGAAGTCGACCCAGGACCAGAATTTTCCATTTTTCAAATTTTCATCACTTTTGCATACGAGCTCGGATTCGCGCGCGGTTTGTTTTGATGGGATCGTATCGGAATTTTTGACGTTTTGGCACTAGTTTGGATGAATTTGGAGAATGTCCAATTTTTGGGTTTAAATTGGATTTGAATTCAATTTAAATTCAAAAAGGTGAGTGTTTTAACCCACTCACAACTTCTAAAGTTTTTATGTTTGTTAAATTTATTTTAGATATGAGTAGAAATTTATTTATAACTGTTTGGCATGTTTTGTTCATCATATTTGCTAAATAGCGTTATTTAATTTAAGTGTTAAATTATTTTATTTATTACATAATAATTGACAGTTAGAATTTATTTATTTGCATAGGAACTGCTAGTAAACAGTTATAAAATTTATTGCTAAATATAAACTGTTAGTTTAATAGTTGATTTAATTTATTTTTGAATATAACCGCCAGTTATTACCTGATATATATTATCAGATATATATTGATATTGAATTATTATTGGATGATGATTGTGATTTGGATGATGGATGATGCTGATGAATGGATGTTTTTATTTTATATCATTAAACTGCAAGTTATCATGCATTTTTCGTTTCATTCGGGATTGTGGTTTGAAATGATATACAACCGCAAAATTTTATTTTTAAATTGCGGATTGAAATGGTAAATATCCGTATCACTTGACCATAGGATAGAAAATTATATACAGGCACCGTGGTCTATTTATAAATTATTTTAAAGTGATTTCTATGGTTTGGATGGGATACGGTTTATAAAAATTTGATTTTGATATTTTATAAAATATTAATCTTCGATATATATACATATGAAGTTAAAAATTTGAAAATTAAGTTGTGTATAAACCTGTTGAATAAAAAATGAAAAATTGAGAAAATGGAATTTGGAAATTTATCTTATATGTTTAAGTTTGGAAATTTTAAGGTATGATATTTATAACTGAATTTTCCAAGATGAATTAAAAATGAAAATTCTAGTATAAAGTAAATTTGAGAAAATATTTAATTGCTAGAAATTGGAGTTTTATTTATGGAATTTATATGAATATTCAAGACTAAATAATAGAATATTAATTGTGGAAAGAACAAAATCCAACTTTAGTTTTGAAATATTAATACTCCAAATGGATATATATATATATATATATATATAGAAATTGAAGGGGTTTTTGGAACTTGAAGTGATATTTAAATTATGGTTTAAACTTTAAATAAAGAAATATATTTGAAAAGCCATGGAAATTATTTTTCTTTACAAAGTAACTTTAAAGTTAAACCATTTATTTTACATTTTTTGAATATCCAAACCATTCAAGTTTTAGAAGTTATGGTTTTAAAATTTTGAATTTCGAAATATTATGCTTTGAAAGTATATTTCAAATATTTGGTTTCCAGATATTTTAAATTGTAAACCAGCATGATTTTGGAAAAGAATTATATTTGAGATAAAATGATATCATATTGTTTTGGGTTTAATTTGATATCGTACTCATAGTTTTGAAATGGAAAATTTTATTCTGGTTTTAAAGTATAAACTATTTTTAAATGACCGCGGTGTTATAATAACGATGGGTTGGCAAAGAGACCGGGATCGGATATGGACATACTCTCTGTCGATACCGAAAACCACTTTTACTAACCGTGTACGCGGTGGAGATTCCAGAATGAAGTAGGTTGGTGGCGACGTTTCCTGTAAGGTAAATACGTGGACCCAACTCCCGTGAGTTGGCATAAGGTGGCTAAAACAGGAGCGATTCTCGGGCCAATGAGGTCATTCCTCTGAACGAACGCACTCCTTCGATACTATACTCTGACTTTGGATTGTTTCGGTGGCCACTATTGATTTCTTTGATTTGGGGGTGTTAGTTCGAGGTGGGCGGTAGCTGCGACTATGCGTTACCATCAGCCCGAGTAGCAATTGGTATATCTACCCTAGCATTGCCTAGTTGTGCCGTGTCACCTACCCTAGCGCGCCTTATACGATTTTGGTTTTGTACCATACATATGGAGTGCCCTCTGACGACGCCCAGTACGGGGGAGATTACGGTACTGTATAGACTATGGGAATATATTCTGTGTTAAGGGCTATATGGGTAACCCCTTAACGCTATTTAAAAGTAAGTTTATTTTATGAATAGACACTACTATAATAGCGCAATATACTATATAGTAAATAGTTTAATGGATCCTTAGGAGATGTAAATCCCGAGCATCTCTTGAGTTACTGCACTCATATTTATTTCTGTAAATATAACTTACATAAGATCTTTTTGTTCTGACTCGAGTGTTTTTGTCTTTTCAAATTCGCTCGGGTCAGTCCGAGCGTTTCAGGATTGAAGTTTTAGCTCTGGAGGACGAGGACGAAGATTTGTAGTATTACTATCTACTATTTTATTCCACTACACTGTATTCCGCTGCATTGATATTTTGGTATGTGAACTCTGATAATTATTATATAAAGAAGAAGCAAATGTTTGTAAACAGTTATATAAACTGTATATTTTATTATTATATTTTATCCTTCCGCTGTGAGATTCTATTTTGTTTTATTTCTTCTCTGTTTTCTTATTTACCCCATAACAATCCGCCATTCCGTATGGTTTGAATTGGCACGTGTGTCTGTTTAAATCGTGCGAAAAGGCGGGATGTTACAGTTGGTATCAGAGCTTTGGTTTAGCGATAAACCTTAGCTTTGTGGGTTTTGACTCTTTGTTAATAGGATAGTAATACCCTATGGGAGTCGCTGAGTGTATATATATGAGAGAGCGTATTTCTTAGTGTTATAAAAAGATTTTGATATTGTGTTATTCTGTTCCGTTTTGTATTTATAAATTCTGGTTGGTGCATGTGACGCTATGTCATCAATAGGGATTTCTAAACACTTAATAGGATAGACCGACATAATATTTGTTTTAATATAAGTGAATGAAATAATTTTGCCTACTATATTTTCTATATATAAAATAAATTTTTAAATGATATTATTTATTTATATATATATATATATATATATATATTTGGTTGCAATAGATTGATTGTTAGGAATAAAATTTTAAATAATAGGTAAAATAAGATTGAAATTAAAATCAATGAAATTTGGAAATTTTAGAACTTAAGTCCGGGATTTTGGAAATTTGCTTTCAAAGGATTTATGAATTATAATAATTTTGTTTATAAGTATTTTCTTATATAAATATTTAGTATAATTTGGAAAAATTGTTTTAAAGAAGATTTTGGAGAAAATAAGTTTCGTACTTTCCTCTCTGTCGCTGGAAAATAATTTCGGTGATGGTGGCCGCATCATCGACTTCTATTTTCGAGTTTCGAAGGGGAAAGGCCACTGTAGTAATTCTACTGCAGTTTTATTTTGAAATTATCTAAATTTTTAATTGTTTTATATAAAACTAGAGGTATATAAGTTATAAGAATATATTTATCTATTAAATTTTAACTCGGTATTTAATTCTTAATTTCCATTAATTAATTGTTTCAATTATAGTAGTGAAACAGAATTTAATTAATAATTGAAACCCTAAATAAAATAAGAGTCTTAAATGCTAAGTTATAGAGGAGGTTAAAAATTTTAACTTATAAGAAAAAATAAAAGTAAAGATTTATTGAACAATGAATGAATTAAAAGAATTGAGATAAACTTGTATAAGTTCTTTTGCATTTTCTTTAACATAAATAACTTACCAAATATAAAAAAAGTTGAAATGTTAAGTAAGAGATTGGAATAGAATATTATACAAGAAGAAATTTTGGAAATAATGAAGTATTCAATAAATTGCTATTATAAATAAGAATTTAATGGGATAAACTTAAGTTATAATTGAAATTTTACTAAAATTAAAGGTAAGTATTATTAATAGGTGATTTAAACTTAAGTAAATAAAATGAAATTCTCTAATAAATAAGGATGGATGTGTAAGGTTATTAACTTAAGTATGATTTAAATGCTACTAGTCTAATATAATAAAAAGTAGGTAATACAAATAAATGACTGTAAACCCTAGGTAATAAATTAATAAAATCCCTTATTTATAAGAATGAAGGTTATAAGGTTAATAATTTAGGTATAACTAAAAGGGTTACTGTAATTAAATATAATAGAATGTAAGCATTTAATAAATGATTGGAAAGTGAGAAGTGCATTAAATGTAATACAATAGAAGAAATTTACATGACCTAAATTAATGGAAAGGAATAATTATAAGTAATAAGTAAAAATAAATGAAACAAACATTTAATGAATAAATAAAATTAAAAGTTGTTAGAAATAAATGTAAATTATAAAAGGATAATTTAGGTGGTATATGAATGAAAATGAATGAAAATAAAAGATAAACTGTTATATGAATGAAAAGATCAAACAGCCAATGTATGAAATAAAAATTTATAATGAGTTAATTGATTTGTTGGTTGAATTGTTATTGGTTGATTTATGGTTGGTCGGGTAAGGAAATTTGAAGTAGTTGGATGAATAAATAATATATTCAGTACCATCTAAGACTGTTGAGTAAATGATGCACTGGATAGTTATTTTTCATTCCGTACCATTTCAAGTTTTGAACCCGAACAACTATTTGTTTGTTTGACTGAATGGTTGTTTTGTTTTGTTATGTATGCTGTTTGTTGAAATGGATGATTGTGTATTGATTGTTGTTAGTAGTTGAAACCATGAAAATAGTTCACTTGAGATAAATTGTTAAACCTTTGGATTTTATAAGTGAAATGCAGGTTATGGAAGCAACTGCTACTGCTTTTGGTTCCATAAATTAAGCGTAAATTGCCCGACAAATATGTACGTTTCGGATTACGGTTTATAGCGCTATTTTATATATTTTTCCGTGTTGGGATATTATATTTTGGATATTATATGAGATATTTTGATATATTTGATATTATATTTTCTCCCGAGCCTCCCCGTACAAAGGAGACTCTGCCAAAATTTTCCGTAAATTTTGGACTTAGAAAATACCTTGAAAATGTTTTCCAAAGTTTATTAGTTTGAGTATAAAAAAAAATTAGTGATTATAAATTAGTATATTTTGTCTAAATTAATTTTGTAAATTTATTTGTTTATAAATTTAATATTTGATATGATATTGATTTCTTAATTCTTCTTTTCCCTTCTTTTTCCTTTTCGGGGACGAAAAGTTTTGAGTGGGGGAGAGTGTAACGACCCGTATAATTCATGGATTTAACTAGGTTGGATTTATTAGCTTTATAATTTAATTTAGTGGAAAATTTTCACTTTATAAACAAATATTGAAATAAAGGCTAAAATAAATTATATGAATGATCCCTTAAAAACCTATTTATATAGAAATTTGTATAATATTCAAATTAAGTAAGTAGGAAAATGATTCTTACCTGGATAGAAGATCTAATAAGAGAAATTTAAGAAAGTATTAATTTGATTTAGTGCAATAAAAGTTGTAAATGGAAATTTAAATAAATTAAGGTATCATATTTATGACTTGAATAAAATATCGATCCCATAAAATAAGGTAAATGCTATAATTTGATTTTTAAATATGAGAGAAACAAAAGTAAGAACATGATTGATAGTTATGTTATTTATTCAGGGTATTGAATAAAATTAGGAATCCAATTGTAATAAATGGTAATAATGTGGTATTGGCAAAAAAATTTAATTTCAATGCAATACCCATAAATGAACGTATGTAAAGGTATGCTGGATTTTTTTATCAAATAGAAGGATAGAAAGTAAATATCGGATTTGATTGATGAATAAATATACATTGAATAGTAATTTAACGTAAAGTTATAATAATAAATAAAAATTTGATGACATTAATATAAGGTGATGAATTGCAGATTTGGGTTTATAATAAAGAGTCAATGGAAATTTGTGGATTAATTTATGAATTCATGAAATCAGTGTATTGACTTAGTTGTAACTATATGTAAATGTACGCAATAAGGTTGTGCAATACCAATGATTTGGATTCAAATTTATATTAAATATAATGTTGGTAGCAATTGGAATTTACCGTTTTGCAAAATAAATGAGAAATCAAGTCAAATGTAAATTATATCGTAAAGGATAAATTCATTTAAACAGTAAGATTTTTAAATAAATAAACGTTTCACTTAGGTTTCATTTGGATAATTTATGTAGTTTAATGGGAAAGCAATTGAAATTGATTACCCTAAATTTGTGCAGTTAGGGTAGTTTTGATTTGTCACTTAAGATGGTAAATTCTATAAAATGTGATAAATGTAGTTTTAATTAAATTATGACGATTGGGTATTTAAGAAGTGATAAACCAAAATTTATTGATTTATTTGAAATTAAATTGTGGATTTATTTCAAATAAGTGAAATTTATGTTTAACTATTACATCAATAGGAATTAATCTAATTTAAGGATATGTTAATATAAATTGGGCAAAAGGGTGTTTGGCCTAGGGAATAATATTAATCGGTTTTAGAAACCTTAAATATAAAATGGGAAGTAGACAAGATTTAACGTTACAACCATTTACACAAAATCCAGGATGTGTGTAGAAGTATTTATGGAATAAAACGTAAACAATTGTTGGATAAAAAGAGTAGGAATCAACATTTATTTATTTAATTGGATATAACTACGATAGTATGATTTATTGCATTTAAATAAAATCTAATATATAGAACATTGCCTAAAAAAGAAGAATAGATAAAATTTATGATAAATCTATATACCATATGAAGATTTATTGATTTAAAGAGAAAAGGGGCAAGATGTATAAATTAGATTAAGTGCAACCTTCAGTAAATAAAATTTGATGGAATAAGAACATTTGGGTAATTTATTTCCAGTTAAATCAATTCACGTTTCAAAATTTAATGCTAATTTATTGCATATATGTTTATGCCTAAATTTAAACTTATGTTTAGATCCAATCCGATCCATCTATTATTTTTCAGCCTTGTCCATATATAACCTGTTATAAACCCTAGCCACTCCTTATTTTAATTTTTTTATACGTACATCTCCTTCTCAACTCCTCATTCTAATGGCAGAAAAAAAACCTAATTCTCAAATTCCAAAAAAATAATTTCAATTTCAAAAAAAAATAAAAAAAATAAATGCGGATCTGCAGCAGCTTCTGGTCGCGCTTCGGGTTTCAGGGGAGAAAACCTAGAGCAATTTCGGGTCAGGAAAAAAATGACTCGGGTCGTCCGGGTCGTTTTGGCGAAAACTCCAAGCAAGCACCGGGGAATTGAGGCGGCGCACCGAAGTCGAACCCGAAGTCGACCCAGGACCAGAATTTTCCATTTTTCAAATTTTCATAACTTTTGCATACGAGCTCGGATTCGCGCACGGTTTATTTCGATGGGATCGTATCGGAATTTCTGACGTTTTGGCACTAGTTTGGATGAATTTGGAGACTATCCAATTTTTGGGTTTAAATTGGATTTGAATTCAATTTAAATTCAAAAAGGTGAGTGTTTTAACCCACTCACAACTTCTAAAGTTTTTATGTTTGTTAAATTTATTTTAGGTATGAGTAGAAATTTATTTATAACTGTTTAGCATGTTTTGTTCATCATATTTGCTAAATCGCGTTATTTAATTTAACTGTTAAATTATTTTATTTACTGCATAATAATTGACAGTTAGAATTTATTTATTTGCATAGGAACTACTAGTAAATAGTTGTAAAATTTATTACTAAACATTAACTGTTAGTTTAATAGTTGATTTAATTTATTTTTGAATATAACCGCTAGTTATTACCTGATATATATTATCAGATATATATTGATATTGAATTATTATTGGATGATGATTGTGATTTGGATGATGGATGATGTTGAAGAATGGATGTTTTATTTTATATCATTAAACTGCAAGTTATCATGCATTTTTCATTTCATTCGGGATTGTGGTTTGAAATGATATACAACCGCAAAATTTTATTTTTAAATTGCGGATTGAAATGATAAATATCCGTATCACTTGACCATAGGATAGAAAATTATATACAGGCACCGTGGTCTATATATAAATTATTTTAAAGTGATTTCTATGGTTTGGATGGGATACGGTTTATAAAAATTTGATTTTGATATTTTATAAAATATTATTCTTCGATATATACACATATGAAGTTAAAAATTTGAAAATTAAGTTGTGTATAAACCTGTTGAATAAAAAATGAAAAATTGAGAAAATGGAATTTGGAAATTTATCTTATATGTTTAAGTTTGGAAATTTTAAGGTATGATATTTATAACTGAATTTTCCAAGATGAATTAAAAATGAAAATTCTAGTATAAAGTAAATTTGAGAAAATATTTAATTGCTAGAAATTGGAGTTTTATTTATGGAATTTATATGAATTTTCAAGACTAAATAATAGAATATTAATTGTGGAAAGAAGAAAATCCAACTTTAGTTTTGAAATATTAATACTCCAAATGGATATATATATATATATATATAGAAATTGAAGGGGTTTTTGGAACTTGAAGTGATATTTAAATTATGGTTTAAACTTTAAATAAATAAATATATTTGAAAAGCCATGGAAATTATTTTTCTTTACAAAGTAACTTTAAAGTTAAACCATTTATTTTACATTTGTTGAATATCCAAACCATTCAAGTTTTAGAATTATGGTTTTAAAATTTTGAATTTCGAAATATTATGCTTTGAAAGTATATTTCAAATATTTGGTTTCCAGATATTTTAAATTGTAAACCAGCATGATTTTGGAAAAGAATTATATTTGAGATAAAATGATATCATATTGTTTTGGGTTTAATTTGATATCGTATTCATAGTTTTGAAATGGAAAATTTTATTCTGGTTTTAAAGTATAAACTATTTATAAATGACCGCGGTGTTATAATAACGATGGGTTGGCAAAGAGACCGGGAACGGATATGGACATACTCTCTGTCGATACCGAAAATCACTTTGACTAACCGTGTACGCGGTGGAGATTCCAGAATGAAGTAGGTTGGTGGCGACGTTTCCTGTAAGGTAAATACGTGGACCCAACTCCCGTGAGTTGGCATAAGGTGGCTAAAACAGGAGCGATTCTCGGGCCAATGAGGTCATTCCTCTGATCGAACGCACTCCTTCGATACTATACTCTGACTTTGGATTGTTTCGGTGGCCACTATTGATTTCTTTGATTTGGGGGTGTTAGTTCGAGGTGGGCGGTAGCTGCGGCTATGCGTTACCATCAGCCCGAGTAGCAATTGGTATATCTACCCTGGCATTGCCTAGTTGTGCCGTGTCACCTACCCTAGCGCGCCTTATACGATTTTGGTTTTGTACCATACCTATGGAGTGCCCTCTGACGACGCCTAGTACGGGGGAGATTACGGTACTGTATAGAATATGGGAATATATTCTGTGTTAAGGGCTATATGGGTAAACCCTTAACGCTATTTAAAAGTAAGTTTATTTTATGAATAGACACTACTATAATAGCGCAATATACTATATAGTAAATAGTTTAACGGATCCTTAGGAGATGTAAATCCCGAACATCTCTTGAGTTACTGCACTCATATTTATTTCTGTAAATTTAACTTACATAAGATCTTTTAGTTCTGACTCGAGTGTTTTTGTCTTTTCAAATTCGCTTAGGTCAGTCCGAGCGTTTCAGGATTGAAGTTTTAGCTCTGGAGGACGAAGACGAAGATTTGTAGTATTACTATCTACTATTTTATTCCACTACACTGTATTCCGCTGCATTGATATTTTGGTATGTGAACTCTGATAATTATTATATAAAGAAGAAGCAAATGTTTGTAAACAGTTATATAAACTGTATATTTTATTATTATATTTTATCCTTCCGCTGTGAGATTCTATTTTGTTTTATTTCTTCTCTGTTTTCTTATTTACCCCATAACAATCCGCCATTCCGTATGGTTTGAATTGGCACGTGTGTCTGTTTAAATCGTGCGAAAAGGCGGGATGTTACAATATGTATGCATCTTATATTTTTATACCACTATCAATATATCATAACTATACTCCATATAAACAAATATGCATACCAATTTTGAATGCTAGAATATGCATCAACAGCACGTACATGGGACGTGTAATGAAAAAATCATCCATATCATAGCTAAATATAAAACTATATATAATATATATAAATAACACTTGCAAATATAAACTTAACTTACCTATGCCTGGTTATGCGAACAGTAGAGGAAACGGGGGAGGGTCGCTGCGTCTTCGATGGATATTGCGCAAGGGGAAGAGTGGGTTCGGTGGAGGAGCGGAGTTTGGAAAAGGTGAAGGAGAGGCCGAAATTTGTAGTGCCAGGCAAGTTTATATAGAAGAGGAAGAAACAATAGAGAGGGAAAGAAGAGAAATCTGGGAAGAAGCAATAAAAAGGGAAGAAAATACGAATAGAAGTAAATGGAAACAACTACATAAAAGTAACCAAAGAAATAGCACAATCACGTGCTATGATTCAGTTGAGGATTTAAGGCCAAATATTCACGTTGATTCAGGAAAATAATCAAAGCAAATAAATGGTAGCACGTTTCAAATTTGAACGGAAGGAAAAAGAAATGTCACAATTCCGGAAAAATATCAAAGTAACAGCTACACATTGATTCAAGAGCTATTAAAGCAATTTTTAAATTGTGAAGGCAACTTTACTCTGCGTTATATTTTTAAAATAAGAATGCTGAACGAAAATCAACAGTCAAATATGGTGCGGTGTAAATGGCAAGAGTCACGCTGATTACTGAATAAAATAAAACGAATAACCATTTATTTATTTTTTTAGATGGTGGAAAAATGAAGAAATGAAAGGTCAGTGAAAGTAGGAATGAATATATTTGAAAAGTAATGATTCTAGTAGCAATGGTCATCTTAGATTAAGTTGAAATTTTTTTAACAATTTATTACCGTGGCTATGGTTCAAATGTTTTTTGAAAGCAAGGAAACCAAAAGGTCACAATTAAAGGTAAGCTTTAATTTTTTAATAAATACAAAATGTATCTAAGTTTATACGTTTATAACTTTCCAGCTGTAATGTACATATATAATGAACGGTCATAATGAAAGAAGTGGAAATAGGAAGCATAGGAAAGGAAAGGTTAGAAAAATAAAATTTTCACCCTTAAATTCCGGAGATTAATAAGGTAATGTACCTCTTTAATGAAATGTGCAGCAACGGTCACAAGCTAAAATTTAGCTGAAAGCTTAAAGAAATGAGTGGAAGATGGGGTTTTTTTTTTTTTTAAATTAATCACTTCCTTGAATTAATATGTCAATGAAAAAAGGAAAGGAGATGAATCAGGGAAACGTATTATAACTTATATATAACTATTAAATGGATAGATGGAAGAAAAGGTGATCAGGTGAGTAAAAGTGAAAACTGATTTATGAGCGAAGTGGAATGTGAGCTGTTGCCTGGGAAGAAAATGGAACAGTTTAAAAATTAATGGCAATGGACTGCTGAAATTAAATGAGTATAAAATGTGTAAAAGTTATATACTGAAACGACAATAAATTTCAATTATTATTATAAAACGGGGAATCACGAAAGGCAAGGATGATGATTTCAAAGTTTATTAATGGCTAGGAATGGGGAAGTCTATCTATGAATTGGAAAAATTATTAAGCAATTGAAATCAGTAGAAAAAGTAACAGCTACACACTGTTTTAGAAACAATCAAAGCAATTAATAGCTTGATTGGACAGCAAGAATAAATATGGAAGGACACGTTATAAAGGCAAAATGAACCGTATGAAAATAAATAAAAGAAATGATGGAAAATAAAACAGCTGTGCCTTGAATTTTCCAAAATAAATTATTTTATGAACATCAATTATTACTTACTTAAATTGAATAGAATCACACCCTAAAATATACTTTCTTAATTTTCGATGAAAATTTATCATTTGCTGCATTTAACTATACGTAATCCAAATGTAAGATTTTATTTCAAAATATTATTATTTAAAATTTCTCAAAAATCAAATTAAATACGCTAAATAAAACCACTAAAAATTAACAAAATTTTACGGGTCGTTAGATGAAGTCAGTTACAATACACGTGATACAATACATATGATACAACTACAACTATCGACACAGGATGTTACATATACAAGTACATTAATATAATTAATATACATGAATACACATCATCCTATACTATGACAACAACTACTCCAAAAGATATAGAGACTTCATAGCTCAAGCAGCAACCCAAAGCAAGATATCAACAACCTGTAATAACTCGGTCTGACCCGAGTTTTAAATTCAAAAGAAAATAATACACGGGTCAGTCTAATTCAAACTCAGTTATTAATGCACGGAAGCAATAATAATTAAATAACAATTAGACGACAGTCACAAATAAATCTCGTCTATCCAATCCTTTAATAAGGAATCAGATAATGGTAAATATAACATGTAACGGTGTTAAACAACAATTCAGCAAATGCAAATTATTGACGAAGATAAATAAAAAAGATTACCAATGAAGATAATTTTGAAAACAACGGAATTGCCTAAATGGCAATTAACAACAAAATCTAATTATTAAATAAATAATTAGAAACTCATAATCTAATTATCAAATAGATAATTAGACAACACCAAAATGATCGAATCAAATCAAATCAAAATACAATTTCAAAATATTGAATTGAATAAAAAAACAATTCAAACAATTGAAATGTCAAAAAAGTCAATACTGTGTGGCTGCAGTACACGCACGCGTGCAGTACCTTGCCACTACAGCATATAAAGCCACCACAACTCCAAATATTGACATCAAGTCGTAACTGCAAAGCCAAATCATTTACAAAATGCAGAGGTCAAGTCACTGTTACCAGGACTCAACACAACTGCGAGGCCAAACCAAAGTTAATAGCAATACCAAGAAAAGGTCTGGGCAACAATGAATGACCAAGTGCACAAGGCAGTGGTACAAACATGATGACACAGCAAAATGGATTATGCAACCTGCACCAACAGAGCACGAAGGCTCGGATGCCCAAACGCACATGGTAGTGGTACAAACATGATGGCATAGCAAAATGGAGGTGAAAGCAAACAAAAATAAGGCAATGCAAGATGACAAAATGCACAAAAGAATCGGTACACAACAGAGACAAAACTGCTACAAATATGAACTGCCTCGATGTGAATATGTGGCCAAACTGTGCACCAGATATACCACTGAACAACAAGTAGCCAGAGGAGCAAATGAAATTCATGAGTATATCCAGGCAGCAAGCTTAAACAACAATAAGGTATGCATGCCACGACTGGTCAGTGCAATAAGCAATCAAAGTGAAGTGCTTTCAAAGGAACTCGACCAAATCGCTTCAAGTAAAACAAAGTACAACTAGTATCAAGACAGTTCAACAGCATGAAGTTCAACAAGCAGCCTCAACATCAAAGACCAGACCCCAAGTGCATAAAACAGTGGTGAACCCTGAGATCGGGTTTAATGCACAGCAAAAAATCGAGCACTAGAAGAAAAACGGCACTCCAGAGCAACATAAATGACTCTGTACACAAGTGACGCAGCAACAATAAAAACAAAGAACAAAGCATCATGTGTAGAACATCATTCAAACGCCATCACTATATCAAATAGAATTATGAACAAAGTCCTGTTACATGAAGATTCTTCAGAAATCAAGACATGATCGCAAAAGCATATCAAAACCGTGATGGTCACGAGGTACGACAGTGCCGAGATGACCAGAAAACAATAAGTGAACATCAAGCACATGAATGCACAAGATTTGTGACAAGCTTAACACATAATTACTTATATACAGTAGTTATAAAACTAATGCAACGAGTTAGAATGTTGAAAGAAGATGCCAAGTGATAAAAATCACATATTTGAAGTAACCAAAGTCACAAAAGAAATCACAGTAGCAAGTTCAACCTTGAAAGCCCAAAATCATCTCATAAACAACATCACAAACCGAAGTCAGGTGATATATAAATTGAAGCAGAAACAAAATTCACGTTAATGCCGATGCCAACAGAAAAATGTTCAAAGTCATTTGCAGTTCAAATCACACTGTACCCAAGTTACAGATAACAAATAGCTATTCAAAGCCGTGGATAATAGAAATCAAACCAAGAAAATTAAAAATCATCAACATCGAAAAAAACTCGAACGACCTAAGAATGAAGTAGATGTGAGTGATAGTTCACTCACCTTGTTTAACGAGGAGCTAAACCCAATTCGCGGTCTCAAATCACAAGCTGGTAAACAATCGATTAAGCAGCCGAAAGCATCTCGAGAGACAGCGATCGAATAAAAGTCGGCTACCACAAATTATGAAAACTCTAATTTAGTTGAAGAGGAAATGAGCAATAATGAGCTGTTATTTTTTCGTATGATTTTTTTTAGGGTTTTCGAAAAGATGAACGAATGAAAAAGGAAATAGGGTATCAGCCTTTGTTAAATAACACCGCACCAACAAAAACATAGGCCAAAGTTGTTTTGAAGCCACATAACATTCAACGAATTACTAAAAGAATTTCAACCGATTTAAAAACTCCAAATAGCAATTAGCTAACACATTAATCGTTTAATGACGATTATAAATTGTTACAAAATCCCGGGTTGTTACAGACTTCCCTCCTTATAAAAATTGCGTCCCCGCAACTTTCATAATTAAAGATGTCAATAACAATTATTTTTCTAGCATAAACTGCTTAAGCTAGAAAAATAAGAGTCGAGCATATAAACCCCAAAGAAATCTTTTAATTTCATAGAAGAAATTCACAAATTTTCAACAAAAATCTAATTATCAAATAGATAATCAGAAAACAACAAAACTAAATAAATGCAATTATCAGCAATATTCAATTATCAGTTAGATAATTAGAATACAAAATCACAAAACATCAATATCTAATTATCGATACGATAATTAGCAAACAGCAAAATCTAATTATCAACAAAGATAACTAGAAAACATAAATCACAATTCGCAAAACTGTAATCATCTAGTTATCAATCAGATAATTAGAAAACAAGAACTCCATAATCAACAAACTCTAACTATCAACAGAGATAGATAGAAAACAGCAATTCAATATAATCAACATAATCTAGAATCAATTAGAGACTAGAAAATCTTGTAATCAGCAAAATTAGAAATTATCTAATTATCAAAAACGATAGTCAGAAATCTCGAATCAACAAATGTCTAATTATCAAAAACGATAATCGAAAATCATCAAATCAACAAATATCTAATTATCAAAAACGATAATCAGAAATCTCAATCAACAAATATCTAATTATCAAAAACGATAATCAGAATCAACAAATATCCGATTATCAAAAACGATAACTATAGAAAACAAATATCCGATTATCAAAAACGATAATCAGAAACAACAAATATCCGATTATCAAAAACGATAACCACAAACAACAAATATCCGATTATCAAAAACGATAAGCAGAAACAACAAATATCCGATTATCAAAAACGATAATCAAAAACAACAAATATCCGATTATCAAAAACGATAATCAGAAACAACAAATATTCGATTATCAAAAACGATAATCAGAAACAACAAATATGCAATTACCAAAAACGATAATCAGAACTCATATCAACAAATATCTAATTATCACAAACGATAATCAGCAATCTCAAATCAACAAATATCTAATTATCACAAACGATAATCAGAAATCTCAAATCAACAAATATCTAATTATCAAAAACGATAATCCGAATCAACAAATATCCGATTATCAAAGACGATAATCAGAAACAACAAATATCCGATTATCAAAAACGATAATCAGAAATCTCAAATCAACAAATATCTAATTATCAAAAATGATAATTAGAATCAACAAATATCCGATTATCAAAAACGATATTCAGAAACAAAAAATATCCGATTATCAAAAACGATAATCAGAAATACTCAAATCAACAAATATCTAATTATCAAAAACGATAATCAAAATCAACAAATATCCGATTATCAAAAACGATAATCAGAAATCTCAAATCAACAAATATCTACTTATCAAAAACGATAATCAGAATCAACAAATATTCGATTATCAAAAACGATAATCAGAAATCTCAAATCAACAAATATCTAATTATCGAAAAAGATAATCAGAATCAACAAATATCCGATTATCAAAAAAGATAATCAGAAACAACAAATATCTAATTATCAACAAAGATAATTAGAACTCATATCAACAAATATCCAATTACCTGCAGATAATTGAAAACAACAAATATCTAGAAATCAATTAAGATAGTCTAGAAAATCAACATAAAAGGTTAGATTGATCCCATCAGATGGTGAGTTTTTAGCTACGCCGCACGTGCATCAACAAATGGCCGAAGCTTGCCAAGTACTATAAATTTTGGCGTCCATCAGATGACCCGAAGGTCCACAGAGTGACCCGAAGGTCCACAGAGTGACCCGAAGGTCTAGTACTGGTATTTGACCTGAAGGTCTGCAAGTGGCTCGAAAGCCCAACAAATGACCCGAACGTCCAGCAGAATGGCCCGAAAGCCCAACAAATGACCCGAAGGTTCATCATATGACCCGAAGGTCCACCATATGACCCGAAGGTCCAACAAATGACCCGAAGGTCCATCAGAATGGCTCGAAAGCCAAATAAAATCATCAGAATCATCAAAACAACAAATATTTCAATTAACGAGTCCGGAATTAATCGAAACAGCAAACGCACATGTCCCATACCACGTGTTTTACTACATCGTTTGATTCTCCTCATCGTTTCCTTGAAAGTGCAAAATTGCGTATTCCAAAAATAATATTTCACATTCTCAAACGGGCTAGTCCGGAATTAAGCGAATCAGTAAAAGAAAGGGATCGTAGTCCTCGATTTTGCTGAAACGTTTAAATTGCTTCCTTATTCTTTTGAAAGCGCAAACTGCAAATCTTCTGAAAACAATTTCATTTATTTTATAAAAGTAATAATTTACATTCTCAAAAGGACAAGTCCGGGATTAAGCGAATCAGTAAAAGTAAGCGTTCATAGTCCTCGATTTTGCTGAAACGTTTAAATCGCTTCCCCATTCTTTTGAAAGCGTAAACTGTAAAAAAAATTGAAAACAATTTTTATTTTGAAACAATTTTTAAAACACGTGATTAGAACAGCAACATCAGTAGCAACTTTGACAAGGAAATTGCACTTCTCAAAATACCGCAAAAACGGGCAACAAAATCAGCATTGTGGGATAACCGTTTGAAAATCCACTTTAAAATTTGACGGTTACTGAAGTCAAAGCGACAGTAATTTTAAACGTCAAAATCTCATCAAAATAATTTGCATCAAAATATAATACCAGTGATTTTCATTCATTAAAAATGTCAACAAAATACCGTGCTTCAAAAACTTAGCACCAGTGTGAAAATCCCATTATAGAAATAACGACAACAAAATACGTTTAAAACCAAACACCCGTTCAACGTAAAAGTAATGCCGTAATGTGCAACTCAAATTTGCACGTATACTACAAAATTAACAGAGAAATCATTCGAATATATCTTCAATGAAGATAATTCAAAATAGCAAAAAACTCAACAAAATCACATATATGCAATCGCTTCGGATCCTCAAATCGGATTCAAAATTTTCAAAGGAAACAAATTAAACAATGCTATGTAAACAACAAATGAAATTTATTTCAATTTCATATTTTGATTTTTGAATCAAAAAGGTTATCAGCTGTACTCAGCGAAGACAGCCTCACTGTTTCCGTTGCGCACTCTGATAAACCGACACAAATTACTCAATCATCAACCACAGTTTCGGTGTTATTTTTAAATAAAGATATTTAAAAATTTCATCATACTTTCAAAACTTTAGTTTTGACTCAAAGCACAACTAAAAACATCGAAAAATAGTCATAACACATGTTCCATCTAAGTAATGTTTTATATTATGTCTATAAACCCCAAGCTCTGATACCAACTGTGACGCCCCACCTCTATGCTCACAATAACAAAGAGTATTAAAAGAAATATTGTCTGTTATTACGAAAAATAAGGCTGAATAGGAGCGGCCATCCGTAGTTAGGCTTTACACTAGTACTGGCTATCTCGATAGGAGTGGTATATATTTTTATTTTTCATCTCTTATTTATTTACTCCAATCGACATACTCAATTTCAGTATAAAACGAACTACAATGGTTCATAATAGTTTAGGACAATATATATAATAATAACATAGATGAACTGATTGCGGAACACAGATAATATCAAATCTCATATATATATAACTGAAGTCAGTTACAATACACGTGATACAATATGTAACGCCCGCCTCTATACCCACGCTAGCCAAGAACACTACGGAGTAGTGCTGTCAACTAGCACGGAGAATAAGGCTGTTGAGGAGCGACCCTCCATGTAATTGCTTATCACACGGTGGCTACAAATAATCTTCGGAAACAAACATAGAAATAAGCATAACGCAAACAGACATCCATATCACAAAGGCGGAAGAAGATATGAATATATAACTAACACATGAAAGTGTACATCAGAGCAATAATACAAAAGAATAGCAACACGTGCTATACAAAAGAATACAACTATGAGTCTATATCTCAAGTGTATACAACAAAAACTGCTAATCTAAACAGTTAGCTAAAAGTCAGAGTGATGAATCCCTGGGAAGAAGTCAAGCAGAAGCACCTGTAACATCTCGGTCTGACCCGAGTATTATTTAAGAAAATAATAAACGGGTCAGTCTAGCTATAAATATCAGATGACATGATATAACATAAAAGATATGGCATAAACATAAAATATCCATAATGACATACCACTATAAGTATGTAAATAATGATCAACAGAAGATCAATCAATAAGAGATAATCATTATCACAAGAATCTTCTCAAAGATTCGGAAAGGGCATCATACCCCAAGCTTGTACTCATAACAAGTCAATGACATAAATTCTAGAAATCAATGCAAGAAGTCCAGAAATCATAGAAAAAAGAAAGAGGCCTATCACATGACGGTCCGAAGACCAAGGGGAGCTACCCCACATGTGTGAATGGAATCACACAGATTAAGGTCCAGACTAACCAAAAAGCAAAAAAGGATGTGTAAGTGGAATCACACAAGTGGTGTCTAGTCTAACCTCGCAACAAGAGACATCGCACAGTTGCTAGTCTAAAGCATCAGAATGATCGTCATGATCAACGAGAAGTGTCAATTACACTAAGCTAGTAAATATAGAAGTTTAGCTTCATGTCCCATAACCACTTGCTTAACTTAAATATTTACGAAAAAACTGTAAATCTTCATTAATAAAATTGTCACAAGAGGTTCAATCGAACAAGTCCAAGAATTAACCGACGAAGTGAACGCAAGCGTTTCATACCACTTGTTTTACTAAGTCGTTTAATTAGATTTCTCATCCGAGTGAGGTAAAGGTTTGTATATACTAATAGATTGGAAAACGGTTTAAGAAAAGAGCTTTGTTATTAAAAATAGAGTTGAAATTGTTTGTTAAAAGAGTTTTGATATTTACTACTAGTATTGAAACCTTTATATTATAAAATGACAAAACACAGAAGCAATTATATAAACAATCAATCACAAAGATCGCATACGGAGATGTGAATAAGATCCAAGGAAATCAGCTCAATGTTTTTCAGATAAGATCCCCTACGGAGGGGGGGTCCAGGGGGGGTGGCAACCCCCCAAGGTGGGGGTGCGGGGGCAACGCCACCGCTTACAACCTAGTGAAGACAAAAAGGGGGTCTAACGACCTAAGAGGGATAAGGTCGAGCGACCTAACGGTTGCGACCTAGGGGTCTAAGGGGTCAAGCGACTTAGTGGTTGCGACCTAGAGGTGTTCGCGACCTAACGATGACTCACGACCCAACATGGCCGACTTAACAGAGGTCGCGACCTAACAGGATAACTCGTGACCGACTTAAGAGTTGCGTGACTGAAGGGTTGCACGACTTAAGGGTTAACGACTTAAGGGTTGCACGACTTAAGGGTTGCACGACTTAAGGGTTGCCCGACTTAAGGGTTAGGCCAGGAGCAACCTAACGAGATAAGGTCCAACGACCTACGAGTTAAGGGTCCAACGACCTATCGGGATAACTCGTAACCGACTTAAGAGTTGCGTGACTGAAGGGTTGCACGACTTAAGGGTTGCACAACTTAAGGGTTGCACGACTTAAGGGTTGCACGACTTAAGGGTTAAGCCAGGAGCGACCTAACGAGATAAGGTCCAACGACCTACGAGTTAAGGGTCCAACGACCTATCGGGATAACTCGTAACCGACTTAAGAGTTGCGTGACTGAAGGGTTGCACGACTTAAGGATGAACGACTTAACTCCGAACGAGCTAAAAGTGGCCAGAACGACCTAGGGTTAACTCATAAATGACTCACGACCTATGGATGAACGACTTAACTCCGAACGAGCTAAAACTGGCCAGAACGACCTAGGGTTAACTCGTAAACGACTCACGACCTATGGATGAACGACTTAACTCCGAACGAGCTAAAACTGGCCAGAACGACCTAGGGTTAACTCGTAAACGACTCACGACCTATGGATGAACGACTTAACTCCGAACGAGCTAAAAGTGGCCAGAACGACCTAGGGTTAACTCGTAAACGACTCACGACCTATGGATGAACGACTTAACTCCGAGCGAGCTAAAAATGGCCAGAACGACCTAAGTGCAGAAAATTCACCAAAACGCTAAAAATTGGAGTTTTTCGCCAATCCAATCAAAACCAAATGCTAACATGCATGCAAAAATGATAGGGAATCATTCCCAACAATCCAATATAGTTATAGGCTAGAATTGTGAGATAAAAATCTCACCTTTGGACAAATTCAATGAAGAAGGAGCTTGAAACAATGGAGAAGCAACTACAAGCTAGAATCCAATGTCTTCACTTTGATTTTGGAGTCGAATGATGGATTTAAAGTTGAAACCTAAGCTTGGAGTTTTAATTTCCTCTTCCACTCACCATTAATGCAAAAGCTTGGTTGTTAGGAAATTTATGAAGAGTGAGAAGAAGGAAGGGGGTTTGGGCTTGAGTTATAACGGCAATCTAACCCAAAGTCCAAAGCGGGAAAAGTTAGTGAAATTCCACTAACTCCAAACCTACCAATGTTTATACTTAAAAAAATTGTAAACGGCATTTCGAACTCAATGGAAGGGGTCTCGAGTCCTAATTTGACCTTTTGCAAAAAGTAGCTTTTCGGACCAATATCCGATTAACGACAAAATATTTAAATATAAAATCGATAAATATGCGGGTTGTTACACAATACATATGATACAACTACAACTGTCGACACAGGATGTTACATATACAAGTACATTAATATAAGTAATATACATGAATACACATCATCCTATACTATTGTTATCCCGCTTTTTGGCAAAGCCGTGATACCAAAAGATTGGCCGAAAACGAAAGACAGTTCGTCTCAGAGATTGGTCATACTTCACTTTGCTATGGATATCGATGAATTTTGTCCGAGTCCGGAACGGGCCACAATTGATAGGACATGACTAGAGAGATCGTAGGAGTCATCATTTCAAATTCCAAGACAATCCGAGTTCGTATGCTCGAGATATGATGGATCCAATTTAAGAAAAGTAGTCATTGTCTGGTTCGAAACCGTCACCTTCGAACCCATCCAATACCCCTACCTCGAAACCATCGGCTTGTTGAGAGGACGCCCGTTTCGAACCGATGGAGTTCGAATCCATCAGTAACCCCTCTATTCGAACCCATCAGTCTGCACATACTTCGAATCGAACGAGTTCGAACCGATCAGGCGTGATAATTGTTCGCTTCGAACCCAACGGTTCAAACCCATCAGAAAGGCATCATCTCAACAAGTTCGAACCCATCAAGCTTCGTGTACTTCGAACCGATCAGTTCGAACCCATCACCTGAGCGCTGTTTCATTTGTCCGGAGTACTTCGAACCCATCACCATGTACCCTACTTCGTATCGATCAACCACGCCTCCATCAAAAATGCCAGATCGTTCTTTCGTACCCATGAATTCTGCCATGTTCGAATCCACTCGGCTCGCCTTGATCCCCTTCGTATTGATCCATTTCGAATCCATTGATGCGAGCTGGGTCGCGGCGCATGATACGAACGAGGCGAAATCCATGGGTGCGAAGCGGTCAACTCGGAGATAAAGTAGGGTCGATTCGAGAGATACGCGCCACGTCACTGCAGAATCACGTGCGTCCATGGGTTCGAAGTCGTGGTTTCGAAGTGATCGGTTCGAACTCAACAGCCAACCGAGAATCCCCATTTCGAACCGAGTATATCTCCTCAACCACACATCCAAATGCAACCAAATTTTCACAGTAGCTTCCGTATGAGGTAAAGATTGTCCCTGCCAAGTTTCAGCTCGATTGGACCAATTCTTGATGGGTTCGAAATCACTTCGAACCGATGTCAGATCGAGACGAAACTTGGTGGGATCGGTCGCGTGGGCCCACTCACGTGCCAGAAGAAGTCTCACGAAGTTTCAGCCAGATCTGGGCCTCCAACGCCTATAAATAGCACCCTGAAGCCTTCAGAAAGGGGGGTCTTCGAACAACTTCTGCCATTGAACGCCAAGACTCTGCCGAATTCAAGTCTATCTACCATAACCACTGTTGTATTCAGATTTCAAAGCTATCACCTACTGTAATCCATTGTAATCGATTGAATCGAGCAAAGCAATAAAGAGAAACCCTTCAAAGTGGACGTAGGCACGAACGCCGAACCACTATAAATCCTGTGTTTGTGATTGTTGTTTGTGAATAACTGTGATTTGTTACGTAGAGCTGAATTTTATATTGATTGTTGCTGAGTTCTGTGTTGATTATTATGAAGTTGAATACGCAAACGGGTGCTTTCGTGATATTGGGTGTTTGTGACCAATTTTGGCGCAAACATTTTGGTGCTTTCACTGAGAATTGAACTCAGGAGTTCTGCCAGTTGATAATTGATTCAGAGAAAGTTTGGAAGTTTAAATTTGAGAAGTTATGACGAGACAATCGAGTAGAAGGCCAAGGCCAGAAAGGAGTGAACAACAAGGAAGTCAGGAGGCTTCCTCAGGAGCGAATCAACCATCGATCTACATCACTAGAGACGATATGGAGACGATGATGAAGAAGCAGGAGGAGTTGATCCAGAGTTTGTTTCAACAGATAGGACAGCTTGGAGCGCAGAATAGGGAAACCAATGGAGTTCAGAACGAAGCAGGACCATCTGGCGTCGCACCCGGATTAGGGGGCACACCCATGGAGAATGTTGGTCCAATTTCGGAAGGAGAAAGAGGAATATCTGCACAACCTGGAGACAGCAGAGGAATGAACGCTCAGTCAAGGGGGCACATCTCGGAATTCCCTCGTGAACTCGGGGGGCAGGATGAAAGTGACGAACGAAGGCTGCATCTTGGAGACACCGACAAGCTGGCAGAGATGGTTAGGCGAGCAATGAGAGGTGGTTTGGTGAACAAGGACCTAGAGGATGTTAATAGGAGTCCTTTCACTCCGGCAATCAGACGAGCTAGAAACCCACCAGATTTCAAACTACCATCATTGGACATGTATGACGGGAGAACGGACCCCACGGTCCATCTGACAAAATATATGAGGCATATGGAAGTGCTAGGGGCATCAGAGGAAGTTATGGCCCGGTGCTTTCCACTGTACTTGGCGGATATTGCGGCGTTATGGTTCAGGCAATTAGATAGTGGGTCCATCGGAACATGGAACGATTTAACTGAGAGGTTTATGAGGCAGTTCAGGGTTCACATTACAAGACCTAAGAATGTGATGACACTGGCAACTTTGAAACAGAAGGCTGGAGAAACATTGAGAAGTTTCCTGACACGGTTCAATGCAGCGGCGGCTTCCGTGGATAGACCGGATCCATCCATGGTTATGATGGCGGCTGTGTCCGGAATAGCGGACGTAACAGAATTCAAAAATTCGCTAACTAAGGATCCACCTATGGATCTAGGAGAATTTTATCACGAGGCGGAAAAGTTTTTACGATTAGAGGATGCGAGTGTAGAAAGAGAAGAAGGAGACGGGATAGAAGTTTATGCACTCAAAGACGAAAAGCCCCCTAGAAGGGACTCGGACAAGGATAAAGGTAAAAGAAGGATTGAGAATAATGGAGACAGATCAAAGCGGCAACAGAGGGAGCCGCGATTTACCACCTACACTGAGCTGAACGAGAGCCTGGAGCGAATTTACCAGGATACCAAAGAACAGATTCCGTATCGTAGGCCAATGCGAAGGGATCCTACCTCTGACGAAAGGAAATCAGATAAGTTCCGTGTATTCCATGAATTAAATGGTCATAACACTAATGATTGTAGGCACCTGAAGGACGAGGTGGAAGGGCATATCAGGAACGGTATGCTCCTTCAATATGTAAGGAGGCGAGCTCCTGTGGCGGAACCAGAGCGACCACCGTCCACATCAGCTAGAGGCGACCCCGAATCCAGGCACCGTTTGGTTATCAATTGAGTGAGATAACGATGAACAAGTTGTAAGCTTCCACTAACGCAATCAAATCATTTACACATGTGCGAGATCGCGAACGATCTCCAAGCATGCTCTGGATGATCATTGACTGTTTCGTAGTGGGAACTTACACTTCGACATCCATGCTTTGCTTTCATGTCATTTCAATTTGAACATTTAGACTCTGTTTGTTTGGACATTGTTTTTGAAACTCATCCGTGTAATAGATATTTGATTCTGATAACTCTGGAATGGCTAAGCTACTTACACATGTACGGGGTCGCGAACGATCCTTAGGCATGCTCTGAGATGGCGATGAACCGCCCTGACAAACGATCCAGGATCTCACCCGAACGTGACCCTGACATCGATAACATCAAGCCCTCCCGGGCACACAACTCGCCTCGAACGGCACCCGATCGCGAACGATCACCACTCGACTTCGAACAGTCACAACTCACCACGCCTCAAACGGCTTGATCGCGAACGGTCGCCACTTGAGGTCCAACACCCGACCGCGAACGGTCACAAAACCGCCTCGAACGGCACACGATCGCGAACGATCACTCTCTGCCTTGAACGGCACCGACCGCGAACGGTCATGATTCACTAATTATAAAATCCGACCTCGAACGGTCACCCTTCGCCTTGAACGGCACTTGGTCGCGAACGATCATCAATTGCCGCGAACGGCATCGACCGCGAACGGTCTCATTCAATCTTTTTGCCATAAATAGCATCGACCGCGAACGGTCCTATTCTCATCATTTGCCGCGAACGGCATCGACCGCGAACGGTCCTATTCCATCCTATGCCGCGAATGGCACGGACCGCGAACGGTCCCAATTCACCTCAAACAGCATATGATCCCGAACGATCGATGCATGGATTTATACGCTCGACCGCGCACGGTCGCACTTCACCTCGAATGACTCGATCATGAACGATCGTCATTTGAAGTTAAGCGCTCGACCATGAACGGCCGCGCTTCGTCCCAAATGGCTTGATCCCGAACGATCGCCATTTGAGGCCATATGAAAACTATCAAGTTCTTTGCAGGTTGATGATCGGATACGAACATCCAACTCGAGGCATTACAAAACACACCTTCCTACTGCAAGGCATGTTTTGGGGGGCAAAATGTTATCTCGCTTTTTGGCAAAGCCGTGATACCAAAAGATTGGCCGAAAACGAAAGACAGTTCGTCTCAGAGATTGGTCATACTTCACTTTGCTATGGATATCGATGAATTTTGTCCGAGTCCGGAACGGGCCACAATTGATAGTAATGACAAGAGAGATCGTAGGAGTCATCATTTCAAATTTCAAGACAATCCGAGTTCGTATGCTCGAGATATGATGGATCCAATTTAAGAAAAGTAGTCATTGTCTGGTTCGAAACCGTCACCTTCGAACCCATCCAATACCCCTACCTCGAAACCATCGGCTTGTTGAGAGGACGCCCGTTTCGAACCGATGGAGTTCGAATCCATCAGTAACCCCTCTATTCGAACCCATCAGTCTGCACATACTTCGAATCGAACGAGTTCGAACCGATCAGGCGTGATAATTGTTCGCTTCGAACCCAACGGTTCGAACCCATCAGAAAGGCATCGTCTCAACAAGTTCGAACCCATCAAGCTTCGTGTACTTCGAACCGATCAGTTCGAACCCATCACCTGAGCGCTGTTTCATTTGTCCGGAGTACTTCGAACCCATCACCATGTACCCTACTTCGTATCGATCAACCTCGCCTCCATCAAAAATGCCAGATCGTTCTTTCGTACCCATGAATTCTGCCATGTTCGAATCCACTCGGCTCGCCTTGATCCCCTTCGTATTGATCCATTTCGAATCCATTGATGCGAGCTGGGTCGCGGCGCACGATACGAACGAGGCGAAATCCATGGGTGCGAAGCGGTCAACTCGGAGATAAAGTAGGGTCGATTCGAGAGATACACGCCACGTCACTGCAGAATCACGTGCGTCCATGGGTTCGAAGTCGTGGTTTCGAAGTGATCGGTTCGAACTACACAGCCAACCGAGAATCCCCATTTCGAACCGAGTATATCTCCTCAACCACACATCCAAATGCAACCAAATTTTCACAGTAGCTTCCGTATGAGGTAAAGATTGTCCCTGCCAAGTTTCAGCTCGATTGGACCAATTCTTGATGGGTTCGAAATCACTTCGAACCGATGTCAGATCGAGACGAAACTTGGTGGGATCGGTCGCATGGGCCCACTCACGTGCCAGAAGAAGTCTCACGAAGTTTCAGCCAGATCTGGGCCTCCAACGCCTATAAATAGCACCTTGAAGCCTTTAGAAAGGGGGGTCTTCGAACAACTTCTGCCATTGAACGCCAAGACTCTGCCGAATTCAAGTCTATCTACCATAACCACTGTTGTATTCAGATTTCAAAGCTATCACCTACTGTAATCCATTGTAATCTATTGAATCGAGCAAAGCAATAAAGAGAAACCCTTCAAAGTGGACGTAGGCACGAACGCCGAACCACTATAAATCCTGTGTTTGTGATTGTTGTTTGTGAATAACTGTGATTTGTTACGTAGAGCTGAATTTTATATTGATTGTTGCTGAGTTCTGTGTTGATTATTATCAAGTTGAATACGCAAACGGATGCTTTCGTGATATTGGGTGTTTGTGACCAATTGTGGCGCAAACAACTATGACAACAACTACTCCAAAAGATATAAAGAGACTTCATAGCTCAAGCAGCAACCCAAAGTAAGATATCTACAACCTGTAATAACTCGGTCTGACCCGAGTATTAAATTCAAAATAATACACGGGTCAGTCTAATTCAAACTCAGTTATTAATGCACGGAAGTTATAATAATTAAATAACAATTAGACGAAAGTCACAAATAAATCCCGTCTATCCAATCCTTTAATAAGGAATCAGATAATGGTAAATATAACACGTAACAGTGTTAAACAACAAATGAGCAAATCCAAATTATCAACAAAGATAAATTAAAAAGATTATCAATGAAGATAATTTAGAAAACAACAGAATTGCCTAAATGGCAATTAACAACAAAATCTAATTATTTGATAATTAGACAACACTAAAATGATCGAATCAAATCAAATCAAAATACAATTTCAAAATATTGAATTGAATAAACAAAACAATTCAAACAATTGAAATATCACAAAAGTAAATACTGTGTGGCTGCAGTACACGCACACATGCACTGCCTCGCCACTACAGCATATAAAGTCACCACAACTCCAAATATTGACAGCAAGTCGTAACTGCAAAGCCAAATCATTTACAAAATGTAGAGGTCAAGTCACTATTACCAGAACTCGACACAATTGCGAGGCCAAACCAAAGTTAACAGCAATAACAAGAAAAGTTCTGGGCAACAATGAATGACCAAGTGCACAAGGCAGTGGTACAAACATGATGACACAGCAAAATGGCTTGTGCAACCTGCAACAACAGAGCACGAAGGCTCGAATGCCCAAACGCACATGGAAGTGGTACAAACATGATGACACAGCAAAATGGAGGCGAAAGCAAACAAAAATAAGGCAATGCAGCATGACAAAATGCACAAAAGAATCGGTACACAACAGAGAAAAAACTGCTACAAATACCAACTGCCTCGATGTGAATATATGGCCAAACTGTGCACCTGATATACCACTAAACAACAAGTGGCCATAGGAGCAAATGAAATTCACGAGTATATCCAGGCAGCAAGCTTAAACAAAAATAAAGTATGTATGCCACGACCGGTCAGTGCAATAAGCAATCAAAGTCAAGTGCTTTTAAAGGAACTCGACCAAATCGCTTCAAGTAAAACAAAGTACAACCGGTATCAAGACAGTTCACCAGCATGAAGTTCAACAAGCAGCCTCAACATCAAAGACCAGACCCCAAGTGCATAAAACAGTAGTGAAACCTGAGATCTGGTTTAATGCATAGCAAAAACTCGAGCGCTAGAAGAAAAATGGCACTCCAGGGCAACATAAATGACTCTGTACACAAGTGACGCAGCAACAATAAAAACAAGGAACAAAGCATGAAGATTCTTCTGAAATCAAGACATGATCGCAAAAGCATATCAAAACTGTGATGGTCACGAGGTACAACAGTGCCGAGATGACTAGAAAACAATAAGTGAACATCAAGCACATGAATGCACAAGATTTGTGACAAGCTTAACACATAATTACTTATATACAGTTGTTATAAAACTAATGCAACGAATTAGAATGTTGACAGAAGATGCCAAGTGATAAAAGTCACATATTTGAAGTAACCAAAGTCACAAAAGAAATCACAGTAGCAAGTTCAACCTTGAAAGCCCAAAATCATCTCATAAACAACATCACAAACCGAAGTCAGGTGATAATAAATTAAAGCAGAAACAAAATTCACGTTAATGCCGATGCCAACAGAAAAATGTTCAAAGTCATTTGCAGTTCAAATCACACTGTACCCAAGTTACAGATATCAAATAGCTATTCAAAGCCGTGGATAATAGAAATCGAACCAAGACAATTAAAAATCATCAACATCGAAATAAACTCGAACGACCTAAGAGTGAAGTAGATGAGAGTGATAGTTTACTTACCTTGTTTAACGAGGAACTAAACCCAATTCGCAGCCTCAAATCACAAGCTGGTAAACAACCGATTAAGCAACCAAAAGCATCTCGAGAGACAGCGATCGAATAAAAGTCGGCTACTACAAATTACGAAAACCCTAATTTAGTTGAAGAGGAAATGAGCAAGAATGAGCTGTCATTTTTTCGTATGATTTTTGTTTTAGGGTTTTCGGAAAGATGAACGAATGAAAAAGGAAATTGGGTATCAGACTTTGTTAAATAACACCGCACCAACAAAAACATGGGCCAAAATTGTTTTGAAGCCCACATAACATTCAACGAATTACTAAAAGAATTTCAACCGATTTAAAATCTCTAAATAGCAATTAGCTAACACAATAATCGTTTAATGACGATTATAAATTGATACAAAATCCCGGGTTGTTACACCTATGTTGCCTCCGGTCATAAAATTTTGCCACGCCGCCGGTGATTTTTGTTGACCTAATCAGATTTTGCCATCGATCAGACCGTTGATTCGCCAAATAAACAGCATGGATGAAGTCCCCTCGGTCCTCTCTTTAAAACCCAGAAATGGTTCGTCGATCCGACAATGTTCATCGATGCGCGATGAACGGTCAGGAAATGATTCAGAAATTCTGGAAAAAAGATGCATTGAATCGGAAAACGAATTTCAGTTGTGAGATGCGTACATCGAAAGCTTCGATATATAATTTTTCTGAATTTTTTTGAGGAGTTTGAAATTTGACTTTGATTTTGAATTGCAGTTGGAGTTAGGTGTTTGTCTGCCATTGAACTAAGGAGGTGAAACAAACTGTACGCACAGACAAATGAGAATGAGGGACAAATAGGGTTTATAACAGAGTACATGTAGACAAGGTTGAAAAAGAATAGAAGGATCAGATTGGTATACGCGCTGAACGACGAATGGCCCGAAAAGCCCGTTCTGACTCCGGAATGAAATTGGGTCAACCCATATATCAAAATAGATGTTTTAAAATATTTTAAATGCAATGGAAAAGGTTTCAGGTTCAAATTGCATCGTATGAAGAAATTATGCTAAAATCAATATTTTTCAAATTGATTTCAATTTCATTGATTTTAAGGCGTTTCGAGTCCATACGATCAAACGACAAGTCCGGTCGCTACGAAACTTGAAATCATACAATAATTCACCGTTTCAAGTCCATACGATCAAACGACAATAACCATACAATAAAGTAGTAAAATTTTAAATTATGGATTTAATATTTTCAAATAACTTCCTTGAAAATATAACCAAGGATGTGAATAACCGTTTTCATAAAGTTTTCATATATTTATAAAGGTGTTATTTAAACATATAAATGTATTTATAAAGGAAGCAGAAGATTTTACAAAAAGGATTTTGAAAAGTTTTAAAGTATTAAAAATAAATTGAACTGCAAGTGAAGTTTCCAAATGAATATTTCAAATAAAATTTATATAGTCTTAAAATAATGTTTATCCATGTCTCTCAATCTATTTATCTTTCCGGTTGTTTCTGTTCTCCCACCTCTTCCTTTTCGGGGACGAAAAGTTTTGAGTGGGGGAGAGTGTAACGACCTGTAAAATTTTAATAATTTTTAATTGGTTTATAACATATTAAATAGGATTTTTGAGAAATTATTAATAATAAAATTTTGAAATAAAAATTTAATATTTGGATTTCGTCCAATTAAACATAGAAGATGGGAATTTTTCAATTAATTTTATCAAAGTTTATTTCATTATGAAATTCTATTAAATTCAAGCTAGCTAATAATTGTTGATAATTGAATATTTTGCAAACCTGAATATTTTTACATAGAAAAATTCTAAATCATCTTCTGACTGAGGCGTCATTTTTCGTTTTCCAACTTTGGACTTCTTTAGCTCCGTCGATTTTATTTTTTCTACGTTTTGCTGCACTTTCCACTAGTAGAAAATTCGAATTTTTATAAATTCAATCGGACCACTAATATCTGTATACCGTTTTGATCGTCTTGTCGTGCTGATCTCAGCGGTATATTTATTCATGTATTTTGAAATCCGATACGTGCTGAAAATATTGATAACAGTTTGTGGTAACGATACCACTTTTAAACTTTTCACTTCCTTCTGTTTCAACATTTAAATCGTGCAACGGGGCCACAATAATTATTTCCTTTAACTTTCTAGTGAATCATAGCGTGAACATTGATTTCATTTATTACTTTGTTTCTTCTGTCCTTTCACATTTCAAACAGCTAGAATAAAACAACCGCTAGCATTTATTTCCGACATTTATTCCAAAAATTTCAGCGGTTACCATCCCATGCCGTTCAAAAGTCTCAACGTATAAACTTTATACGTTTAATTTATTAATTGATTTCCTAGATTCACGGGCTTAAAGTTTTCTTTTTCTTTTGTTATAAAATAAATGGTGATTTATAATTCCATTTCCAATTACAACCCACCACCGCCTCCAACATCCAACTCTAGCAGCCTACAACAACAATTTACTATCATCCTTCACACTGATTCACATACCGTTCCTTCACCATCGGCCTGCCACCCTCCACGGCATCACCTCTGACCTCCGCGCTGCCTTCTCACCAACCAGCCCTCCTCAAACCTACTCCAAACCCATGCACAGCCTGCACCATTTCCAGCGGCCATCATCTGTGCCTAAACCGAGCTTGCGTGCATCCATCCTGACCTCCCCTCCTCCAGCTTGCGCCAACTTTCCCCTGTTCGGCCGAAATAACACCATCTCCCTGTTGCCGATGCTTCCAGATCTCCGTGTCGCAACCCGCCTCGGCCTTGAAACCCTCTGGTCGGCCCCCTCCTGTTGCATATATATGTAAGTCGTCGTTGTTAATATATTCAGTTATTTAAACTAAATATGGAATTTTATGTGTTATATATATATATATATTTGGGTATGTAGATATATTTAGCCTTCATTCAAATATTGGTTTGCGTCTATATTCTTCAGTATATATGGCATGTTCTATTCTCAAATTTGTGCCTGTATGTTGTGTCAGAATTGGTATAGGTTATGTCTTTATAAAGTATGTGCAAGATCTTTTAAATGTATATTAGTTTATCTATTTGGCTGTATAGGTTTGGGAGATTTGTTTTTAGGTGATATATATAAAGTCATACTTGTTGTATATGCTAGGTACTGTGTTTAAATTTATTTATATGTGTGAGTCTGCATATTTTCTTTTAAATGTATATTAGTATTTTATATAATCTGTGGTTTATATTTATATTAGTTTACATAGTTGGCAGTTTATAATAAGTTTGTATATTTATATATCAGTTATTTAAACTTTAAGTTCTAGTGTATATGATGCCACATATATATACTTTTACTTTAATGTATATAGTTGTCTGGAAATTTAGTATATCTATGTTTGTATTATATGTCAGTATTGATATTTCTAGTAATATATTAATGTATATATATGTATGTATAGGTTGTATATGTTATTTGCATATGTACGCATAGGGTCAGTTAGTTTGCATATTAGTGAGTTTCGTCTTGAGTATAGGAACAAGTTAATTGTTTTGCTTAGAAGTGGTTTGATCTGCTATATGTATTTGGTTGCATGTGTATGGTTACATATATTTGAATAAATGAGTCTGCATATGTGATGCATTTGACTTGGTTCAATTAGTCCATTTTATGCGTACATTTTTCACACATTTTATTTATATAAATTTAGTTGTATATCTCTCTTATGGGTGGTTGCAAGTTTATATATTTATATATGTATATGAATTTGTTCGGCTGTAGCTTATACGCTTGTTGAAACATATATACGATTTTATAATAAAGTGTATTTGTATATATTTTGTAATAGTCGGTTTGTTTAAGGGATATGCTTTATACTATTTTAAACAAATTAAGGTACTGTTAGATGTCAGATGTTATGTATAAATGATAATTTTAATATAGGCGTTAAATTGAAGAAATGGACTTTGAAATATGTATGTATTTAAATATTAAGCATGTTTGAATCTAAAATACAATATATAGCTATATATGGTAGTATATATAAATTCACTTATGCCATTTATCATCTTCGATCCAATTCTGATTCGATTTCGTCTATCCCTTTTTATCAGCCTTGTCGACCGAATGCGTGCCAATCTTACTTTTCTTTGGAATATGTGCTTGGATTCATAACTCATCTCACTCTCGTACTTCTCTCTAGCCTCGAAAGGTGAGCAATCACTCACGATTAACGTTTTCATTTTTATTAAGTTTGATTTCAATTGAAATGACAATTGCAATATGCGGCTATTTTGAACTATTATATTATTTAAATTGTTATATATGCTAGTATCTGTAACTGTTCACTTATGGGATATGACACCATATCCTGTTGTTTATATTTTATTGTTATTGATGATATATGCTTGTTATTTCATTTTATTGTATTATCTGTTATCACTCTGCAAGTTTCTTATAGTTTAGAATTCACTATGGGTTGAAATGATACATACCCGAACGGACTTTAGAATAGGAGAATTTCATTATGGGTTGAAATGATAGACCCAAGCGATTTTCATTTAATTGAATTTGGGATTACGGGTTGATATGACATCCACCCGTATATATTTAGTATACGGATTGAAATGATAAATATCCGTAGCACTTGACTATATGATAAGAAATATATACAGACACCGTTGGTCCATATAAATATTTGAAATTTCTATAATTTTGGAAAGAAATATATGGTTTAATAAATTTTGATTCTTAAGATATTATATAAAATGGAAATTTTATATATAGATTTCGTCGTAATATTTGATTTAAATTAGATTGATTTAATACATATAATATGGTTAAGTATTTATGTAAATCTATATTTCAAATAGATTCTCTTGAAATAAAATTGAATAATCAAGATTGGGAGATAAATTTGGGTTTATTAAAAATGGTATTTAAAAAGGATCTATTTAATTAAATCGTTTTGAAATTATTAAATGGGAAATTTAAAGGGTATGATTTTGTAACTGGATTTTCAATTTAAGTGATTTAATGAATAATTCACGTTTAATAAAGATTAAAGAAAATATTTAGGAAAAATGGAATTTAAGGTTAATTAAATAATCTTGAATCAAATGAGGAAGTATTTCAAGACTAAATAATAATGAGGTTAAATCGAGATCTATATGAAACGGTTAAATTGAACATTTAAATTTTTAAGCCTTGAACCATATTGGAATTTAAATGGTTTAAATTTGAGATTCAGATCTGTATTTGAAATCAATATAGTTGAATTTGTTATTTAGAAACTAAATTGAATTAAAATGAAAATTTAGGTTGAACTAAATTTGAATTTATTATTTAGAAAACTAAATTGAATAAAAATTTAGTTGAAACGTTGAATACTTAAAGGTTTAAAAATATTGAATATAAAGGGGTATTTTGTGATTATAAATCAGAATTTGAGATCGATAAAATTTAAGTGGTTATTTTAGAAATTGAGTTGAATTTAAATTGATAAATTGAGATTGAATTTAATTTGAATGGGAAGGTCGGGTTGATGTTGGAACGATTTGTTAAGTTGAGGAAATTGAAATACTTTGCTGTATGAATTATTTAATTAATATAAATACTATTTGGGAAATATAGAGATATTTGAAGTGAAAATGAGATTTGGTTTTGAAACATAAGTTAAGCTGAAATGACCACGGTGTTATAGTGTATATTTCTACCCTGTAGATAGTTCCATGGACCCTTAGAGGATGGTTATTCCAAACATCCTTTAAGTTATTTGTATTTCAGTTGATATTTCACTTGAGTTGGATTTATTGATATAAGAATGTTAATCCCGACTCGAGTGTTTTGTGTTTTGCTTTACGCTCGGGTCAGACCGAGTGATACAGCATTTGAGACTCACCTTCGAAGTTGGAGCGTCGCTTGAAGATCCAGCTATCTATCCTTTCAGTCATCCTGTTGATTTGTTTAGAGAAGTCATCTGCGCATACTGGAGACTTCACTACATCTAATATATTCAGTTGTATTTTATTTCTAACTCCAATGTATATAGTAGCTTCATTAACCACTATTCTTTATCTATTCCGCTGCATTATATTACTCTGTGTCTGTGATCTGTGATGATTTATTTACTATATATGTTAAGTTTTGCCAAATTTCAATTAACAATTCGGTATTTTGAATTATTCAATTCAGACATGTATGGTTTATTGTCGATTTGAATGGTCCAAATTAGCGGGTCATTACAGTTGGTATCAGAGCTTTAGCTCTAGGCAAAACTATTCATATATGGTTAATTTATTTACAGAATCACTTTCGCTCGAGTTGAACCTCTTCCTTTCTGACTCGATTTTCCTTTGAATTTTGGAATGTCCCTCAGCTTCAAAATTCGTTCTTGTCTCTCTCTATTTATATTCTTTTGATTCTGGAGTATCCAATAACTCCACTAAATGATTTGTAAAGGGGGATGAAAACTCCTTTACAATTGGCGTCGATTCACCGAAGATTTTTGTATCCTCAGTTTAGATGCTACTATCTCCTGTTATTCCAAATTCTATCGCTAGCGATCGAATGTCGATTTGCCTTAGAATTCTGCATCCATCATATTGCTAAATGCACGATTGACCCGATTAAGGTCGCCCGTGATTTATAGAAGTATATCCATCTCCTATTTCGTAATTTAATCATCTTCGATCGAGTCTATCTTCGAATCAGGATTCTATTGGTTAGAGTCTTCTAATTTAAATCTCTGCCTTTCTTTTGAAATCCGTTCTTAAATTGCCCTTTGAAAAAATCGAGTACGTTGTATTTTTGAAAATTTGAAAACTTGTAAGAAATTGATTTATATAAAAATGATTTACAACTGAAGGGTTAAATTTGAAATTTGAGAATTGAATTCCGGTATTTTAAAATTGGATTTAAGATTTTGGAAAATATATAAAAATAATACGATTTAAAGGTATTTTTCCAAATAAGAAATGTTTCAAATGAGTTCAAATGAGTTCCAATAATTTTGAAGAAATTTCAAAGAAGTTTTCAGGAAAATAGAAGTCTAGAACTCACGTATGTCGTTGGAAAATAATTTCTGTGATGAGTGCTGTAACGACCCAGAATTTTTGAACATTTGAAAATGAAATATTTAATTAATTTTAAATATTTGAATAATGGTTTGGATTGAATTTTCAATATAACTTTGAATTTGGCGATTAAATTTTAGAAATTAATCTATTGAAAGTTGAATAAAAATTTGAATCTTCAATTTTAAGCCAATTAAAAATATTTCAAAGGCCTGTTTATATTGATAATATTGAAAATTATAGAAGCTTCAGAATTTAATTTGGAAGTGAATTGTTCATCTTTGAAATTATATCGTTTGAATCGATATTTAAAATAGCCGTCCGAGGTACAGTCTCGGAATTCGACGAAACCAGTTCCATTGGGTCCGTAATATTGAATTATTCTCGGATTTCAAATTTCGTATTTTTCGGAGCTGTTATGTGAGCACACGGTGAGTAAACGCGTTGAAAATTGTATTGAAACAAATTTAATTTAAATTTAAATTTAAAAATTTTATTACAGACAGCATCCCTATATTCTCGCCTAAAATCACGCAGGGGATGATGGGAAGAGATCGTGCAAAGCATGGCCGCGTATCCTTTTGTCTCGTTCAAAATCTATAACAGCTGAGCTTTATATTCTTCTTCCCTCAAAATGAAATCTTTAAAAACGAACGAAAATTTCGTTCGACAATATAAAATCAAGGGCCGCTCCCCATTTGAAATCGAAAATTCAAATCGAGTGAAATCAGAAGGGCCGAAGTTCTCGAATCAATGCCGAGCTTCTCTGGAAAAAAAAATATATGCAATACCAAATCATTTCAAATCTGTAAGGCTAAGAGCAGGTTGGAGGCGTCGCGAGTTTGATTGGTGATGGCGGCGACTTCGACGTGGCTAGGGGATCGCAACCATCTCGCGACTGCCATTCTCGAGCTTGGCATCACCAGCGCTGTCGCGCGCATCGAGCTGGAAGGCGCAGCGATTTTTCGATGGATGGCGACGACGACGAGGCCGCGAGTTAGGGTTTCATGGATCGCGAATTCAATGGGGCGATCGATCTGGGTTCTCGAGCACAACTGGGTGGTCGGCGAGTTCGTTGTCGCGAGATGGAGGTCGCGTTGTTGGGGATTATCGGGTCGTAGGAGATTCGCGACTCAGGTGATCGTAATTGCAGGTGAGAAAATTTATTTCAATTTATATATATATATATATATCGATTTGTAAAAGAAGAAAAGAAAGAAAAAATTAAGTTATTTACTTTAATGATATTTTTTTTAAGTAGAAAAGAAAAGAATTTATTTTACAGTAAGCTATAGAAAAAAAAATGAATGAAAATGAATTTGACAATGTGAACAGTAAAATAAATTCGGTTAATTACTGAAGAAGAAAAATTATAGTTAAAAGAAATTTAGTTTTTATTGAACCTTTGTTAATTCAATCATTAAAACAAGTTTAATATTTTGTTGAGTATATTTATCAAATGGAAATTCAATTTATTAAGTGAAAGATTTATTTAAAGGGAATTTAGTTTCAAAATTTAAATTTTTAGTTAAACGAATTCTTAAAAAAAGTTAAACGTATTGGTTTAAAACCAAAAAGGTATTAGTTTAAAATTAATTCTTTGATATCATTAATTAAAAGTGTATCGTTGGTTAAAATTGAATTGTTTAGTTAACTTAGGGAATTATTTTGATTGCTAAATATTTTTAAGGAGAAAATTGGTTTAAAATTTAATCATTGGAAAATTAAATTTATTAAAAGAAAAATTTGTTTAAAATAAAACCACTGGGAAATTTACACTTATAAATGAAATTTAATTTATTCGATTGATTCGAATATTAATAAATTGTGTAAATATTTATACAAGGTATAAATCAAGAAAATCGAGTCAAGATGGGAAATGGATTGCAAAATAAAAGCAAAGGTGAGAACTTCTCACTCAAAAGGATTTATTTAAATTTTAAATAGTTAGATTTAATTGTTAGTTGTGTTGATTGAATGCTTGAATGATGATTGTTATATATATATATATATATATATATATATATATATATATATATATATATTGGATGTGAATAGACCCTATACGCCGTTAGTAAGCGGAGGTTATTTATTACACCCATATACCGCGATAATTCCACCTCGAAGTGGAATTGGTATATTATTAGTATATAGCAATATATATATATATTGGCATATGTATATATTGCAGTCGATTGATTTCCCACATTGTATAGCGGATGAGACACTATTGCGCCATTAGTAAGCGGATAATATTTTATAAATCTCATATACCGCGATATTCCACCTCGAAGTGGAATGGGTATTGTGCTAATGTCTGTGGATGCAGGGAAACAGGTTGGAGGGATCCAACTGGATTCCTCACAAATATTTATTTGATTTTAAATATTGTGATATTTGATTGTTTATCATATCGATATATGATGTTTGAAAGTCGTGATTGACTATTTGATGTGTTGCATCATCGGATCCAATTTTGAAGTTTAAAAATAACGATTTTGATTTTTATGGGATTTCTAAAGTGATTTTTGAAAGTATACGTTATAAAATATTTTTGGAATTGATTCATCTTAAAATAAATAAACGTTATAATTTTAATATTATGAAAATTATGATTTTTGAGAAATACAGTTAAAAGTTGATTTTCGAAAATATGGGGATGAATGATTTTATAAAATAGTTTAAACTAGAATTTCTGAATTTTTTTATAAAAAGTTTAAAAATAAGATTTATGTAATTTGATTTTTTTTATAAATCAAAATGATGAATTATAAAGGAGTTCAAAGACGTTTTAAAAGAATAATATAAATTGATCCATATAAAAGATTTATAAAATGGATAATTATAAATTAGAATATTGTGTATTATAAAACGAGCTTTTATAAGTGTTAAAATGAATTGTGAATGAATTTCGTAAATGAATGAAATTTATAGAATTATAAACGCTGAAGTTATAAATGGAATTTTATAAGCAGTAGGTTTATAAAATTTATAAAGTTATTTAAGGGATATTTTTGGATAAATAAATGAATCTTATAAGTTATAAGATTTATAAATTTGGAAAGTTTAAAAGAACGTTTTTGCAAATAAATAAATTATAAGTATTTAACTTATAATATGAACTTTTGGTATATCATCGAGATATGAAATTGAATAGATTGATAAAGGAGATTTATAAAGAAAATCGTAAAAAAATGAATAGAAATGGAATTTATAAACATTGTTTTATAAATTCGCAAACTACTTATTTTGATAAGTAAATTGTTGTAATTTATTAATGGAGTTATATTCACATTTTAGACAGTGAATAATCCTTTAAAACAAATTGAATAGAAGGGATGAAATTGGTTAACGAATTATATTCACGTTTTTGAATAGTGAATAATATGTTAAAGAAATTGTTTTGGAGGAGATGTTTTAAATAGAATTTAAAACGATCTAAAGATGTTTTAAAATGTATTAACCATCGAAACCATAGATTTCAACATTTATTGTTGAAATAGACGTTTTCGAGAAATAGAAGGAAATGGTAGACTATAACACTGTTGTTATAGTAAATAATTTCCGAAAGGAAATGTTTTGTATAGTATTAGGATTTATATATCTGTTTTAATTTTGAATCCCTATACTAGTGATTTTGGGTTGTCGTAACGATGTTTTACGCAACATTCGTTTTGGCCCAAATAAATATGGTTAAGAGAATGATTTCCTTAAAGAATGAAATATATACTTAATTTCGATTTAAGTATATTGAATATTTTCCAAAGGTTGAAAATAAATAAGATTTGTGAATTACTTATAAATAAATAAGTATGGAAATGTTTTTCCAATGTGAAATGAAAATTTTGGAGAATTTATCTTTTTGAAGATAAATTGAAAAGGAATAATTGAAAATCGTATGTTCACAAATATTTTTGGAAATATGAAAATTCAATATGGAATTTATAAATGAAATTTGGAAAATGGGTTTAAAAATAAATATTGATTTATTTTTAAAGAATGGAAAATATATATATCTTATAAAGATATTTTTGGAAAATAAATAATTTGGAAAATTATTTGGAATCTGGTGATGTTGGCATATCTATTGATAGTTCAATAACCGACTATCAATATTTACCTTTAAATAGGTATTTGTTGTGATTTGCTGGAATTTGAATGCCACACTTATTTTTTTTTAAAAATAAGCGCTCACTATTCGGGTTAACCGGGAAAGGACCTTGGGGTCGTATAACCCATTCCGAATATGTGATACGTCGTTATGAATTTCATTTGAAGATCGGTGTTGAAGACCGGATATTTTCAAAAACGAAAGGGTTTCTTGTTGATTGTCTCTGCACTGGCTGATCCCCGGTATAGAGATCTCCATATGTGATGGGAAATTCGGGCGTGATTGGAGATTATCCGAATTGCAAGGACTTCTTTGTAAGTGCCTTCGGTTCTGTTCGAGCCCGGAACAGACTTGTATGGATTGTATGTCTGACATTACAAATTGAGATATAAAGCCGATTTCTTTCAAATATATTTCTGTTGGTGGCGGAGAATTTATTCTCTTAGCTTAACACAATTCTCTGAGACGTACGAGCTCAGAGGTTATGTAATTGAAGGTTATCAGCGATATATTCCCAATTTTGGTAATGTGACATGCTGAGTGTTGCTGTGAAATGATCATTGTGTTGATTATTTGGGATAGGATCATTTGTTTGATCGTCTATCCTGGTGATCATTTCTATGATCATTTGTTGACCCAAAGCATGGCTTTTGTATAAAGTATGTTTTTGTGGACGTGACTTCGTCGAGCCTCACAAACCGGTAATGGTCGAAACAGGAATTGTGCGGCAAGGTTTTCAGGGATAGCGTCCCTAGGTTATGACCATTCCTTCTGGAAAAGGGTAGTATCATGGTATGGAGCCCAGATACTTATTCACGTTGAAACACTTATTATTATGGTGTGATGTTGGTTAGAGAGCTCTCGTTTAAAGGTCCCAAAGGATCGGGGGTGGCATATCTGAGGGTTTGTAATATCCCTTGGGAAAAGGGGTTCCCGGCCTTGTTTGGCAGAGATCCAGTTGGGTTCTCGGGGCGTCTTTCCAGAGGCGTTTCCATGTGGCAATGGGAAGTTCCTTGGCCTGACCATTTGTTGAAAAATCCATTCTTCAAATACGAGCCTTGTACGGTATTAGTTGTAGAACCTGCCATTTACTTATGGTGGTCACCACTATTTAGATGGTAGCTATAGTAGGCATAGTTCGAAATGTCTATGCTGGCTAAGATTTATATTTTACTTTCGAAATGATTTTTCATACACTATGCACTAGTAATAATATCAAATGTTCTTTTAAATACGTATCAAGCATTTTGACTATCATAAGGAGAAATCTCCTCCGATTCTGCGTTTGCATGTGTGTGTGTGCGGGAGGCCTTATGGTAGTCTCATTTTTAAAAGCATTGCGAATTGACTTTAAAAATATTCCTCTATTTTGATTTTAAAGAAAAATATACTGTTTTGAGTTCTCACACCAGTCACATGACTGACTCGGAGTTTATTGTTTTCCTTCCTAAACTCTGGGTGCCCACCAATTTTCACACGGGCAGTCAAGAGTTAAGGTTTATCAGGAGATTCTGGAATTCAGGAGTTACTGGAGGCAAGATGGATGGCATGGCGTATTCACTAGTATATAGTATTTCTTTTTCCGCTGTTTGTTTGTTGTTGTACACTCTGATGATATGATGTAATGAAATGTAATGTAATAACTGATATAGTTCTTTGTTTAAAGATTATTCATTTATCTATTATATGTTGTTCCGCTGCGATTGTGAGATTCTGATATTGTTCTGTTATTTCTTTTTGTTTTATGTTCTATCTTCTTTTCTCTCTTCTTCTACCTCTTTCTTTTTCTTAAAACCCTAAGGGTTCGTATTTCCGTTCATCTTGAGTTAATCATTAGAGATTAGTGTCTATTCAAGGGTATGGATTTGCGGGTCTTTACATTTGGTATCAGAGCATATGGTTAAGCGACAACCATGGTTCTGTTGGGTGTTACTCATTAGAGATAGAGTCAGCAGTACTCTAGGATGAGTTTGAGTGTAATAATAGATATGAGCGCGTATTTGTTAGTGAATATAAAATTGTTTTTGAATCGGGTAAATAAAATAATTTTGCCCAAAACTATTTTTGTATAGAAAAGAAATGATTTTCTATGAATTATTATAGTATATGGTTGCATGATTGTTAGGAAGTAATAATATTAAATTATTATCATTATTATATGGAATTAAATAAGAAATAAAATGGATTGAATTCAAGTAAACTAACTTGATAAATTATTAATTCATGGACTGATGAATTGGAATTTGAATTGGTTAAATTAAAGTTTAATCCTGAGCTAAATTTGAAGATAAATTTGAATTTGTATATAAATTCAAGTAAGTAAAAGAAAAATTGAAATTCCCTTTGTTAGTAATTAAGTAAATTCGGGATGAATTGAATATGGAAATTGAAATTGAAAATGAATAAGTGAATGCACTAATTGAAATGAATTAGTGAATAAAACTAATTTAAAGTAGTAATATGGATTAGTAAATGAAAGTTAATCGTTAGAATTCAATATTTAGAATTGAGAATTGAATTCAAATAGAATTGAAATTGTGAATTGAATTGAAATGTAAAATTGAATGAAAATAAATATGTAACTTCAATAGTGAAGTAAAAATGTATAAGAAGCATATATTGGAAATTTTATAATAAATTGGCAAAATGGTTTGAATGTTGGAATTGGATATTATGGATAGCAGGATATACAGGTGTATAAAGGGATTGGATTTTGATTTTGAAGATAATTTAAATGGCTCGACAAAAAGGTACGTATTTCAATTTCAGTATGAGATTTGATGATTTTCTTCTCCAGCCACTTGGCTTTCTCTTTTCTTTTTGATTCTGAGGGGCCGTGGTGCCATTTTGTAGTCGTACCGATCGAACCGCGCAAAGGAGACGCTGGCGAAATTTTTCGAAAATTTAGATTGTTAGAAAATTTTTGAGAAATTTTGGAAGTTTGAAATTTGAATTGTTAGGAAAACAATGTTGTTTGAAACTTATAATTGAAGTTGGAAAGCTAGTTGAAATGATAGCGAATCTCTAGTAAAAAGATTTAGGTTAGTAAGTTGATAAAACTATTTGAATTGTGAAAAATAGTAGACGGATTAAGGATCGTTCTTCTTAACTTGTAATTTCAGGACGAAATTCTTTTAAGGGGGGAAGATTGTAACGACCCAGAATTTTTGAACATTTGAAAATGAAATATTTAATTAATTTTAAATATTTGAATAATGGTTTGGATTGAATTTTCAATATAACTTTGAATTTGGCGATTAAATTTTAGAATTTAATCTATTGAAAGTTGAATAAAAATTTGAATCTTCAATTTTAAGCCAATTTAAAATATTTCAAAGGCTTGTTTATATTGATAATAGTGAAAATTATAGAAGCTTCAGAATTTAATTTGGAAGTGAATTGTTCAGCTTTGAAATTATATCGTTTGAATCGATATTTAAAATAGCCGTCTGAGGTACAGTCTCGGAATTCGACGAAACCAGTTCCATTGGGTCCGTAATATTGAATTATTCTCGGATTTCAAATTTCGTATTTTTCGGAGCTGTTATGTGAGCACACGGTGAGTAAACGCGTTGAAAATTGTATTGAAACAAATTTAAATTAAATTTAAATTTAAAAATTTTATTACAGACAGCATCCCTAGATTCTTGCCTAAAATCACGCAGGGGATGATGGGAAGAGGTCGTGCAAAGCATGGCCGCGTATCCTTTTGTCTCGTTCAAAATTTATAACAGCCGAGCTTTATATTCTTCTTCCCTCAAAATGAAATCTTCAAAAACGAAGGAAACTTTCGTTCGAAAATATAAAATCAAGGACCGCTCCCCATTTGAAATCGAAAATTCAAATCGAGTGAAATCAGAAGGGCCGAAGTTCTCGAATCAATGCCGAGCTTCTCTGGAAAAAAAAAATATATGCAATACCAAATCATTTCAAATCGCGTAAGGCTAAGAGCAGGTTGGAGGCATCGCGAGTTTGATTGGTGATGGCGGCGACTTCGACGTGGCTAGGGGATCGCGACCATCTCGCGACTGCCATTCTCGAGCTCGGCATCACCAGCGCTGTCGCGCGCATCGAGCTAGAAGGCGCAGCGATTTTTCGATGGATGGCGGCGACGACGAGGCCGCGAGTTAGGGTTTCATGGATCGCGAATTCAATGGGGCGATCGATCTGGGTTCTCGAGCACAACAGGGTGGTCGGCGAGTTCGTTGTCGCGAGATAGAGGTCGCGTTGTTGGGGATTATCGTGTCGTAGGAGATTCGCGACTCAGGTGATCGTAATTGCAGGTGAAAAAATTTATTTCAATTTATATATATATATATATATCGATTTGTAAAAGAAGAAAAGAAAGAAAAAATTAAGTTATTTACTGTAATGATATTTTTCTTTAAGCAGAAAAGAAAAGAATTTATTTTACAGTAAGCTATAGAAAAAAAAATGAATGAAAATGAATTTGAAAACGTGAACAGTAAAATGAATTCGGTTAATTACTGAAGAAGAAAAATTATAGTTAAAAGAAATTTAGTTTTTATTGAACCTTTGTTAATTCAATCATTAAAAGAAGTTTAATATTTTGTTGAGTATATTTATCAAATGGAAATTCAATTTATTAAGTGAAAGATTTATTTAAAGGGAATTTAGTTTCAAAATTTAAATTTTTATTTAAACGAATTCTTAAAAAAAGTTAAACGTATTGGTTTAAAACCAAAAAGGTATTAGTTTAAAATTAATTCTTTGATATCATTAATTAAAAGTGTATCGTTGGTTAAAATTGAATTGTTTAGTTAACTTAGGGAATTATTTTGATTGCTAAATATTTTTAAGGAGAAAATTGGTTTAAAATTTAATCATTGGAAAATTAAATTTATTAAAAGGAAAACTTGTTCAAAATAAAACCACTGGGAAATTTACACTTATAAATGAAATTTAATTTATTCGATTGATTCGAATATTAATAAATTGTGTAAATATTTATACAAGGTATAAATCAAGAAAATCGAGTCAAGATGGGAAATGGATTGCAAAATAAAAGCAAAGGTGAGAACTTCTCACTCAAAAGGATTTATTTAAATTTTAAATAGTTAGATTTAAAATTGTTAGTTGTGTTGATTGAATGCTTGAATGATGATTGTTATATATATATATATATTGGATGTGAATAGACCCTATACGCCGTTAGTAAGCGGAGGTTATTCATTACACCCATATACCGCGATAATTCCACCTCGAAGTGGAATTGGTATTATATTAGTATGTACCAATATATATATATATTGGCATATGTATATATTGCAGTCGATTGATTTCCCGCATTGTATAGCGGATGAGACCCTATTGCCCCGTTAGTAAGCGGATAATATTTTATAAATCCCATATACCGCGATATTCCACCTCGAAGTGGAATGGGTATTGTGCTAATGTCTGTGGATGCAGGGAAACAGGTTGGAGGGATCCAACTGGATTCCTCACAAATATTTATTTGATTTTAAATATTGTGATATTTGATTGTTTATCATATCGATATATGATGTTTGAAAGTCGTGATTGACTATTTGATGTGTTGCATCATCGGATCCAATTTTGAAGTTTAAAAATAACGATTTTGATTTTTATGGGATTTCTAAAGTGATTTTTGAAAGTATACGTTATAAAATATTTTTGGAATTGATTCATCTTAAAATAAATAAACGTTATAATTTTAATATTATGAAAATTATGATTTTTGAGAAATACAGTTAAAAGTTGATTTTCGAAAATATGGGGATTAATGATTTTATAAAATAGTTTAAACTGGAATTTCTGAATTTTTTTTATAAAAAGTTTAAAAATAAGATTTATGAAATTTGATTTTTGTTATAAATCAAAATGATGAATTATAAAGGAGTTCAAAGACGTTTTAAAAGAATAATATAAATTGATCCATTTAAAAGATTTATAAATGGATAATTATAAATTAGAATATTGTGTATTATAAAACGAGCTTTTATAAGTGTTAAAATGAATTGTGAATGAATTTCGTAAATGAATGAAATTTATAGAATTATAAACGCTGAAGTTATAAATGGAATTTTATAAGCAGTAGGTTTATAAAATTTATAAAGTTATTTAAGGGATATTTTTGGATAAATAAATGAATCTTATAAGTTATAAGATTTATAAATTTGGAAAGTTCAAAAGAACGTTTTTGCAAATAAATAAATTATAAGTATTTAACTTATAATATGAACTTTTGGTATATCATCGAGATATGAAATTGAATAGATTGATAAAGGAGATTTATAAAGAAAATAGTAATAAAATGAATGGAAATGGAATTTATAAACATTGTTTTATAAATTCGCAAACTACTTATTTTGATAAGTAAATTGTTGTAATTTATTAATGGAGTTATATTCACGTTTTAGACAGTGAATAATCCTTTAAAACAAATTGAATAGAAGGGATGAAATTGGTTAACGAATTATATTCACGTTTTTGAATAGTGAATAATATGTTAAAGAAATTGTTTTGGAGGAGATGTTTTAAATAGAATTCAAAACGATCTAAAGATGTTTTAAAATGTATTAACCATCGAAACCATATATTTCAACATTTATTGTTGAAATAGACGTTTTCAAGAAATAGAAGGAAATGGTAGACTATAGCACTGTTGTTATAGTAAATAATTTCCGAAAGGAAATGTTTTGTATAGTATTGGGATTTATATATCTGTTCTAATTTCGAATCCCTATACTAGTGATTTTGGGTTGTCATAACGATGTTTTACGCAACATTCGTTTTTGCCTAAATAAATATGGTTAAGAGAATGATTTCCTTAAAGAATGAAATATATACTTAATTTCGATTTAAGTATATTGAATATTTTCCAAAGGTTGAAAATAAATAAGATTTGTGAATTACTTATAAATAAATAAGTATGGAAATGTTTTTCCAATGTGAAATGAAAAGTTTGGAGAATTTATCCTTTTGAAGATAAATTGAAAAGGAATAATTGAAAATCGTATGTTCACAAATATTTTTGGAAATATGAAAATTCAATATGGAATTTATAAATGAAATTTGGAAAATGGGTTTAAAAATAAATATTGATTTATTTTTAAAGAATCGAAAATATATATATATCTTATAAAGATATTTTTGGAAAATAAATAATTTGGAAAATTATTTGGAATCTGGTGATATTGGCATATCTATTGATAGTTCAATAACCGACTATCAATATTTACCTTTAAATAGGTATTTGTTGTGATTTGCTTGAATTTGAATGCCACACTTATTTTTTTTTTAAATAAGCGCTCACTATTCGGGTTAACCAGGAAAGGACCTTAGGGTCGTATAACCCATTCCGAATATGTGATACGTCGTTATGAATTTCATTTGAAGATCGGTGTTGAAGACCGGATATTTTCTAAAACGAAAGGGTTTCTTGTTGATTGTCTCTGCACTGGCTGATCCCCGGTATAGAGATCTCCATATGTGATGGGAAATTCGGGCGTGATTGGAGATTATCCGGATTGCAAGGACTTCTTTGTAAGTGCCTTCGGTTCTGTTCGAGCCCGGAACAGACTTGTATGGATTGTATGTCTGACATTACAAATTGAGATTTAAAGCCGATTTCTTTCAAATATATTTCTGTTGGTGGCGGAGAATTTATTCTCTTAGCTTAACACAATTCTCTGAGACGTACGAGCTCAGAGGTTATGTAATTGAAGGTTATCAGCGATATATTCCCAATTTTGGTAATGTGACATGCTGAGTGTTGCTGTGAAATGATCATTGTGTTGATTATTTGGGATAGGATCATTTGTTTGATCGTCTATCCTGGGTATCATTTCTATGATCATTTGTTGACCCAAAGCATGGCTTTTGTATAAAGTATGTTTTTGTGGACGTGACTTCGTCGAGCCTCACAAACCGGTAATGGTCGAAACAGGAATTGTGCGGCAAGGTTTTCAGGGATAGCGTCCCTAGGGTATGACCATTCCTTCTGGAAAAGGGAGTATCATGGTAGGGAGCCCAGATACTTACTCATGTTGAAACACTTATTATTATGGTGTGATGTTGGTTAGAGAGCTCTCGTTTAAAGGTCCCAAAGGACCGGGGGTGGCATATCTGAGGGTTTGTAATATCCCTTGGGAAAAGGGGTTCCCGGCCTTGTTTGGCAGAGATCCAGTTGGGTTCTCGGCGCGTCCTTCCAGAGGCGTTTCCATGTGGCAATGGGAAGTTCCTTGGCCTGACCATTTGTTGGAAAATCCATTCTTCAAATACGAGCCTTGTACGGTATTAGTTGTAGAACCTGCCATTTACTTATGGTGGTCACCACTGTTTAGATGGTAGCTATAGTAGGCATAGTTCGAAATGTCTATGCTGGCTAAGATTTATATTTTACTTTCGAAATGATTTTTCATACACTATGCACTAGTAATAATATCAAATGTTCTTTTAAATACGTATCAAGCATCTTTGACTATCATAAGGAGAAATCTCCTCCGATTCTGCGTTTGCATGTGTGTGTGTGCGGGAGGCCTTATGGTAGTCTCATTTTTAAAAGCATTGCGAATTGACTTTAAAAATATTCCTCTATTTTGATTTTAAAGAAAAATAAACTGTTTTTGAGTTCTCACACCAGTCACATGACTGACTCAGAGTTTATTGTTTTCCTTCCTAAACTCTGGGTGCCCACCAATTTTCACACGGGCAGTCAAGAGTTAAGGTTTATCAGGAGATTCTGGAATTCAGGAGTTGCTGGAGGCAAGATGGATGGCATGGCGTATTCACTAGTATATAGTATTTCTTTTTCCGCTGTTTGTTTGTTGTTGTACACTCTGATGATATGATGTAATGAAATGTAATGTAATAACTGATATAGTTCTTTGTTTAAAGATTATTCATTTATCTATTATATGTTGTTCCGCTGCGATTGTGAGATTCTGATATTGTTCTGTTATTTCTTTTTGTTTTATGTTCTATCTTCTTTTCCCTCTTCTTCTACCTCTTTCTTTTTCTTAAAACCCTAAGGGTTCGTATTTCCGTTCATCTTGAGTTAATCACTTGAGATTACTGTCTATTCAAGGGTATGGATTTGCGGGTCTTTACAAGTGCACGCATCATCGACATTGATTTTCGAGTTTCAGAGTGGGGGAGAGGCCACTTTAATAGCTTCGCTATGCAAGTAATTTTGTAAAACCGTTTTTGATTTCAAATTCTGAAGTATAATTTGCTATTTTAGAAAGATATAAGTATATATTTGAAACAATTTAAAGTGAGACCGGTGTTCAGTCCTCGAGTTTCGAATTTGTTTTGGTATAACCCTATATATTGAAATTGATTTATTATTGATTTTCAACTCTTGAATTGAAAATGTAATTTCCCCTTATCATTTTGAAGGTTCGAACACTTCCAAGTCAAGGTCTAAAATTTTAAAACTAAGAAATTTCGAAGAGTATAAAATGTTTGATAAAGAATATAAATTTAGTTTGAAATGTTTTGAAAAATATATATATAGTTTTGAATAATAGCTTTCAGAAAGGTAAATTGAATATTTCAACTAGAAATAGATAGTTTAAAGGTTTTAAAGGGATAATTATAAATTTGGAGACCATTCGAGTATAATTGATTTTGAGAAAATTTTTAGTTTTGAAATTAAATTGAAATTAAAAACCAGTACTCTTATGGAGATTTTGGAAATGAATTTGTTTGACTCGAATTATTTTAATTTAGAAACTGGGATAATTTTCTAAACCTATTATTTTGGGAACTTTGAAATTTAGATACTTAATTTGGAAGGAAATTTGGTGAAATCATATATGATTTCGAAACTGAATGGATATTGAATAATTTGAAATTGAGAACCTTATATTATTAAGCACTTGATTTGGGAGTGGTCGAACTGATATAAATTGGATTTGTAAAAGTATGAAATTGATTTGAAATCCATTGATTTGAAGGTACTCAATTTGGAAAGATATTTTATATAATCGAAGTCTATTTAAGTATGATTTGATCTACTATTGATTTGGCAAGTATTCGATTTGGGAAAAAGGGAATCCTATATATAATGGACTCTATATAAGTATGATATTTGAAAGTGATTTGAAAAGGTACTATATGATATATATTTTCGAAGTAAAAATATGGGAAGTGCCTTCTGCTTAATATCCGCTTTGTGGTCACATCGTGGATTCATTCTATCGATATTATTCTTTCCGATTTTTGGTTTTTCGGATGTAATACTCGAGTGTTCCCACCGTGGCGTAACCCATGGTTTTTTTTCTCTCGTGAATGCATAGCGCAATTGCCTGGCTGAGTCTTGCCTAGGGGTACGGATTGTTTCCTGGGGGATCCAGGCGTAACCATTGTGTATCCTGCAATCTGTGTAGGTCACGAATAGTAGCGCAAGTGCCTGGCTGAGTCTTTCTTAGGGGTACGGATTGTTTCCTGGGGGATCCAGGCGTAACCATTGTGTATCCTGCACTCTACTAGTCATCATGGGGGAACTCGCAGGGCTGAGAAAGCTTACGGATGTGGATTGTTTCCTGGGGGATCCAGGCGTAACCATTGTGTATCTACGAACCATGGTCGGACAAAGGTTTCGGTTTGGTTGTTTTGTTTGGATTGTACTTTCCATATCTGTTTTAAAGGTTTTTCAAGTATTTTCATTGGGTGTTGAAACAAGTCTACTAAGTATTTGAAGAATTCTAGCTTTGCGCCTGATCACAGCATGGCCAGAGTCTGCAAGAACGAGGATAAACTTGTTGAAACGTCGAGTTATAAAAGTATTTTCGAAAGGAAAATTTATTTCGATATAATAGTATTTTATTATAAAAGTATTATTATAAAGATATTTATTATAAAAGAATTTTTCCCAATAAAGAAATGTTGAATTAATATTTGAAATTTAAATTCTTATGGTTCTAGATTAATTATTCGTGCCCGATACTATTCCTTGCATCTACCTTATCTGCTCAGTTTAGTTATACACCTTGATTCTATTTTCCAAATCTACCTTCCTTCCTTGTTGGATATATCCTTTTTAAATATTGCTTATTTGTATATTACAATGTTTAATAGGAAATTTTAGTGTTATAAATATTTTGAAGTTATTAATTTAATAAAACATGTTTAAATAAAATGATTATTAATTTATCTATGATGTTGAAAGTATCTTATGATAAAGTAGTAAAATTTTAAATTATGGATTTAATGTTTTCAAATAACTTCCTTGAAAATATAACCAAGGATGTGAATAACTGTTTTCAAAAAGTTTTCATATATTTATAAAGGTGTTATTTAAACATATAAATGTATTTATAAAGGAAGAAGAAGATTTTACAAAAAGGATTTTGAAAAGTTTTAAAGTATTAAAAATAAATTGAACTGCAAGTGAAGTTTCCAAATGAATATTTCAAATAAAATTTATATAGTCTTAAATTAATGTTTATCCATGTCTCTCAATCTATTTATCTTTCCGGTTGTTTCTGTTCTCCCACCTCTTCCTTTTCGGGGACGAAAAGTTTTGAGTGGGGGAGAGTGTAACGACCCGTAAAATTTTAATAATTTTTAATTGGTTTATAACATATTAAATAGGATTTTTGAGAAATTATTAATAATAAAATTTTGAAATAAAAATTTAATATTTGGATTTCATCCAATTAAACATAGAAGATGTGAATTTTTCAATTAATTTTATCAAAGTTTATTTCATTATGAAATTCTATTAAATTCAAGCTAGCTAATAATTGTTGATAATTGAATATTTTGCAAACCTGAATATTTTTACATAGAAAAATTCTAAATCATCTTCTGACTGAGGCGTCATTTTTCGTTTTCCAACTTTGGACTTCTTTAGCTCCGTCGATTTTATTTTTTCTACGTTTTGCTACACTTTCCGCTAGTAGAAAATTCGAATTTTTATAAATTCAATCGGACCACTAATATCTGTATACTGCTTTGATCGTCTTGTCGTGCTGATCTCAGTGGTATATTTATTTCTGTATTTTGAGATCCGATATGCGCTGAAAATATTGATAAATGTCCATGGTAACGATACCACTTTTAAACTTTTCACTTCCTTCTGTTTCAACATTTAAATCGTGCAACGGGGCCACAATAATTATTTGCTTTAACTTTCTACTGAATCATAGCATGAACGTTGATTTCATTTATTACTTTGTTTCTTCTGTCCTTTCACGTTTCAAACAGCTAGAATAAAACAACCGCTAGCATTTATTTCCAACATTTATTCCAAAAATTTCAGCGGTTACCATCCCATGCCATTCAAAAGTCTCAACGTATAAACTTTATACGTTTAATTTATTAATTGATTTCCTAGATTCACGGGCTTAAAGTTTTCTTTTTCTTTAGTTATAAAATAAATGGTGATTTATAATACCATTTCCAATTACAACCCACCACCACCTCCAACATCCAACTCTAGCAGCCTACAACAACAATTTACTATCATCCTTCACGCTGATTCACATACCGTTCCTTCACCATCGGCCTGACACCCTCCACGGCATCACCTCTGACCTCCACGCCGCCTTCTCACCAACCAGCCCTCCTCAAACCTACTCCAAACCCATGTACAGCCTGCACCATTTCCAGCGGCCATCAACTGTGCCAAAACCGAGCTTGCATGCATCCATCCTGACCTCCCCTCCTCCAGCTTGCGCCAACTTTCCCCTGTTCGGCCGAAATACCACCATCTCCCTGTTGCCGATGCTTCCAGATCTCCATGTCGCAACCCGCCTCGGCCTTGAAACCCTCTGGTCGGCCCCCTCCTGTTGCATATATATGTAAGTCGTCGTTGTCTATATATTCAGTTATTTAAACTAAATCTGGAATTTTATGTGTTATATATATATTTTTGGGTATGCAGATATATTTAGCCTTCATTCAAATATTGGTTTGCGTCTATATTCTTCAGTATATATGGCATGTTCTATTCTCAAATTTGTGCCTGTATGTTGTGTCAAAATTGGTGTAGGCTATGTCTTTATAAAGTATGTGCAAGATCTTTTAAATGTATATTAGTTTATCTATTCGGCTGTATGGATTTGGGTGATTTGTTTTTAGGTGATATATATAAAGTCATACTTGTTGTATATGCTAGGTACTGTATTTAAATTTATTTATATGTGTGAGTCTGCATATTTTCTTTTAAATGTATATTAGTATTTTATATAATCTGTTGTTTATATTTATATTAGTTTACATAGTTGGCAGTTTATAATAAGTTTGTATATATATATATCAGTTATTTAAACTTTAAGTTGTAGTGTATATGATGCCACATATATATACTTTTACTTTAATGTATATAGTTTTCTGGAAATTTAGTATATCTATGTTTGTATTATATGTCAGTATTGATATTTCTAGTAATATATTAATGTATATATATGTATGTATAGGTTGTATATGTTATTTGCATATGTACGCATCGGGTCTGTTAGTTTGCATATTAGTGAGTTTCGTCTTGAGTATAGGAACGAGTTAATTGTTTTGCTTAGAAGTGGTTTGATCTGCTATATGTATTTGGTTGCATGTGTATGGTTACATATATTTAAATAAATGAGTCTACATATGTGATACATTTGTCTTGGTTCAATTAGTCCATTTTAAGCGTACATTTTTCACACATTTTGTTTATATAAATTTAGTTGTATATCTCTCTTATGGGTGGTTGCAAGTTTATATATTTATATATGTATATGAATTTGTTCGGCTGTAGCTTATACGCTTGTTGAAACATATATACGATTTTATAATAAAGTGTGTTTATATATATTTTGTACTAGTCGGTTTGTTTAAGGGATATGCTTTATACTATTTTAAACAAATTAAGGTACTGTTAGATGTCAGATGTTATGTATAAATGATAATTTTAATATAGGCGTTAAATTGAAGAAATGGACTTTGAAATACATATGTATTTAAATATTGAGCATGTTTGAATCTAAAATACAATATATAGCTATATATGGTAGTATATATAAATTCACTTATGCCATTTATCATCTTCGATCCAATTCTGATTCGATTTCGTCTATCCCTTTTTATCAGCCTTGTCGACCGAATGCGTGCCAATCTTACTTTTCTTTGGAATATGTGCTTGGATTCGTAACTCATCTCACTCTCGTACTTCTCTCTAGCCTCGAAAGGTGAGCAATAACTCACGATTAACGTTTTCATATTTATTAAGTTTGATTTCAATTGAAATGACAATTGAAATATGCTGGTATTTTGAACTATTATATTATTTAAATTGTTATATATGCTAGTATCTGTAACTGTTCACCTATGGGATATGACACCATATCCTATTGTTTATATTTTATTGTTATTGATGATATATGCTTGTTATTTCATTTTATTGTATTATCTGTTATCACTCTGCAAGTTTCTTGTAGTTTAGAATTCACTATGGGTTGAAATGATACATACCCGAACGGACTTTAGAATAGGAGAATTTCATTATGGGTTGAAATGATAGACCCAAGCGATTTTCATTTATTTGAAATTGGGTTTACGGGTTGAAATGACATCCACCCGTATATATTTAGTATACGGATTGAAATGATAAATATCCGTAGCACTTGACTATATGATAAGAAATATATACAGACACCGTTGGTCCATATAAATATTTGAAATTTCTATAATTTTGGAAAGAAATATATGGTTTAATAAATTTTGATTCTTAAGATATTATATAAAATGGAAATTTTATATATAGATTTCGTCGTAATATTTGATTTAAATTAGATTGATTTAATACATATAATATAGTTAAGTATTTATGTAAATCTATATTTCAAATAGATTTTCTTGAAATAAATTGGAATAATCAAGATTGGGAGATAAATTTGGGTTTATTAAAAATGGTATTTAAAAAGGATTTATTTAATTAAATCATTTTGAAATTATTAAATGGGAAATTTAAAGGGTATGATTTTGTAACTGGATTTTTGATTTAAATGATTTAATGAATATTTCACGTTTAATAAAGATTAAAGAAAATATTTAGGAAAAATGGAATTTATGGTTAATTAAATAATCTTGAATCAAATAAGGAAGTATTTCAAGACTAAATAATAATGAGGTTAAATCGAGATCTATATGAAACGATTAAATTGAACATTTAAATTTTTAAGCCTTGAACCATATTGGAATTTAAATGGTTTAAATTTGAGATTGAGATCTGTATTTGAAATCAATATAGTTGAATTTGTTATTTAGAAACTAAATTGAATCAAAATGAAAATATAGGTTGAACTAAATTTGAATTTATTATTTAGAAAACTAAATTTAATAAAAAATTAGTTGAAACGTTGAGTACTTAAAGGTTTTAAAATATTGAATATAAAGGGGTATTTTGTGATTATAAATCCGAATTTGAGATCGATAAAATTTAAGTGGTTATTTTAGAAATTGAGTTGAATTTAATTGATAAATTGAGATTGAATTTAATTTGAATGGGAAGGTCGGGTTGATGTTAGAACGATTTGTTAAGTTGAGGAAATTGAAATACTTTGCTGTATAAATTATTTAATTAATATAAATACTATATAGGGAAATATAGAGATATTTGAAGTGAAAATGAGATTTGGTTTTGAAGTATAAGTTAAGCTGAAATAACAACGGTGTTATAGTGTATATTTCTACCCTACAGATAGTTCCATGGACCCTTAGAGGATGGTTATTCCAAACATCCTTTAAGTTATTTGTATTTCAGTTGATATTTCACTTGAGTTGGATTTATTGATATAAGAATGTTAATCCTGACTCGAGTGTTTTGTGTTTTGCTTTACGCTCGGGTCAGACTGAGTGATACAACATTTGAGACTCACCTTTGAAGTTGGAGCCTCGCTTGAAGATCCAGCTATCTATCCTTTCAGTCATCCTATTGATTTGTTCAGAGAAGTCATCTGCGCATACTGGAGACTTCACTACATCTAAGATATTCAGTTGTATTTTATTTCTAACTCCAATGTATATAGTAGCTTCATGAACCACTATTCTTTATCTATTCCGCTGCATTATATTACTTTGTGTCTGTGATCTGTGATGATTTATTTACTATATATGTTAAGTTTTGCCAAATTTTAATTAACAATTCGGTATTTTGAATTATTCAAGTCGGACATGTATGGTTTTATTGTCGATTTGAATGGTCCAAATTAGCGGGTCGTTACATTCAATTAATTCCTTAATTTACACAAATATAACCTTAAATTGAGATTCATTGTAATTTATTACAAACTTGATTTAATGGACTACATAAATGATTAATTTAAAATAATCGTCGCCACTAACCCTTAATCATATTTGTATAAGTTATCATTATCAACAATTACATACAGAACATTGATTTTTATCCAATCACTATTTATTCATTGTTAATTCATTGATTAATCCAATATTTACATTTACTTTTCTAATATTAATTTATTACCAAATATTCCTATTTACCATCAATTATAACCCAAATAGTTGTTTCAATCAATTGGGATTGCATTGAATTAATTATTTATTAGTTTACATTTTATTCCCGTTATAAATTCATTAACAAATTACAATTTCCTTTATTGATACATCACTTACATTCATACCTAATTACATTAGTTTTATCCCATTACACTAATATATGCCTACTTACCTCTTAATTTGAATAAATATTCCATTTCTAAATGTATAATTCTAGCAATTGTACACATCAATTTAGGATTAAATCCAGTAAATGAATTTACCTTAATTCCATTCTTTTTACCAATTTATTACCATATCAATAAATTTACGATTCTATTTAATTTACATTCACACTTTCGTTATTTTATTAATTACCATTAAAGTAACGTTTATTTTAAATTGGTAAACCACTGGTAACGACCAACATTTGTCACCATTTCCCTTTATAATAATGTATCTTTATTCTTCACAAATGATTTCCATCTATTACACTATTTCATACGGTAATCCAATAATTTCATTTGTTTTCTCATATTCAATTTATAACCAAGTCATAACATTTAAATTATTTTATTTAATTTGAATTTCATTCAAATCCATTAATTATTAACTTTAATTAACCTTGTTACGTTTCCTCTAAGTTAATTTTCATTACATTATCACAACTTTTATTAATAATTCATCAATTTTTATTTTCATCAATATTAAATTTCAATAATCTTAATAAGTTAACAATTTTAATTATTGAAAATTTATGGGTCGTTACACTCTCCCCCACTCAAAACTTTTCATCCCCGAAAAAGAAATAGAAGGGAGAAGGAGAATTAAGAGATCAACATATCTTACTTAAAATATTAAATTTATAAACAATTAAATTTACAAAATTAATTACCTTTAAATAAAATATACAAATTTATAACCATTAGATCTTTTTATACTTAAATTAATAAAGTTTGGAAAACATTTCAAAATATTTTCTAAGTCCAAAATTTACGAAAATTTTTGGCAGAGTCTCCTTTGTACGGAGAGGCTCGGGAGAAATATAATATCAAATAAAATAATATACAACATATATTTTTCAAATAATATATATCCCAACCCTGGAAAAATAATATAATAATGCTATAAACCTAATCCAAAAACGTACCTATTTGTTGGGCAATTTACGCTTATTTTATGAAACCAAAAGCAGTAGCAATTGCTTCCATAACCAGTATTTCACTTATATAATCCAGAAGAATTAATAATTATATAAATTGAAATATGTAAAGTTTTTTCAACCATAAACAACAAATCAATACAAACAACAATCCCCTGCAACAGGGCATACAACCATCACATAGAATCAATACAAATCAATTATTCATTCATATCAAACAAAACAAATAGTTGTTCGGGTTCAAAACTTCAAATTGTACAGAATGAAAAATAAACTACTGAGCGCACCCTTTTACTCAACAGTCTCCGATAAACCAAATAAATTATTTATTCATCCAAACAAATTTAAAGTGTCCTTGCCCAAACAACCATAAACCAAACAAGCAACTAATAGATCAAGTTTATTAATTTCATTGATATAATAATTTATCTTTTTTAATTGGCCTTTTATTTCTTACAGTTTCATTTACTTTTTTTTTCATTTCTAACAAAGTCTCATTTTCACTTATTCATATCATGAAATTTCCCTTTTTATTATATTACATTCATTTATTCACTGCTTAATTTCATTTATTACAGTTATCATCTTTCTGCTTATTTCCAAATAAATAACTTCAATCGTTTACTTAAGTCTATAATTACTTGCTTAATGAAACGTCCCACCTTTTCACACGATTTAAACCGACACACATGCCAATTCAAACCATACGGAAGGGCGGATTGTTATGGGGTAAATAAGAAAAAACAGAGAAGAAAAAAACTAAACAGAATCTCACAGCGGAAGGATAAAATATAATAATCAAATATACAGTTTATAAATCTGTTTACAAAACCATTTATATAATACATATCAGAGTTACACATACCAATAACAATGCAGCGGAACAGTGTGTAGCGCACTAGTAAACATAATAATATTATAAATCTTCGTCTTCGTCCTCCAGAGCTAAATCTTAAAATCCAGAAACGCTCGGACTGACCCGAGCGAATTTGAAAAGACAAAAACACTCGAGTCAGACTAAAAGATCTTATGTGAGTTAAATTAACAGAAATAAATATGAGTGCAGTAACTCAAGAGATGTTCGGGATTTACATCCCCTAAGGATCCGTTAAACTATTTACTATGTAGTATATTGCGCTATTATAATAGTGTCTATTTATAAAATAAACTTACTTTTTAATAGTGTTAAGGGGTTACCCATATAGCCCTTAACACAAATAATGCCAATAGTCTATACAGTACCGTAATACCTCCTGATCGGGAAGCTACCAGAGGATACTCCATAGGTACGACACAAATAGAAACTCGTAGTAAAGGCTCGGTATGGTAGGTGACACGACACAACTAGGCAATGCCAGGGTAGATATACCAATTGCTATCCAGGCTGGTGGAAACGCGTAGCCGCAGTTACCGCCCACCTCGGACTAACTCCCCAAAATCAAAATATAGAAGTGGCCACTGAATCAATCCAAAATCAAAGTATAATATCGAAGAGGAGGGTCCGATCAGAGGAATGACCTCATTGGCCTGAGAATCGCTCCTGTTTTAGGCACCTTATGCCAACTCACGGGAGTCGGGTCCACGTATTTACCTTACAGGAAACGTCGCCACCACCTACTTCATTCTGGAATCTCCACCGCATACACGGTTAGTCAAAGTGGTTTTCGGTATCGACAGAGAGTATGTCCATATCCGATCCCGGTCTCTTTGCCAACCCATCGTTATTATAACACCGCGGTCATTTAAAAATAGGTTATACTTTAAAAATCAGAATAAACATTCCATTTCATAACCATGAATACGATATCATTTCAAAACCCAAAACCATATTTTATCGCTTATCCCAAATATAATTCTTTTCCAAAATCATAATGCTTTAACTTCATAACGTCTGAAAATCAAATATTTTCAAAGCATAATATTTTGAAAATCATAATTTAAAACCATAACTTCTAAAAAAAAAATTTAATGGTTTTGACATTCAACGGTATATGAAATAAATGGTTTAACTTAAATGTTACTTTGTAAAGAAAATAGTTCTCATGGCTTTACAAATACATTTCTTTATTAAAGTCTAAACCAAAATTTATATTATCTCTCTCAAGTTCCAAAACCACTTCAATTTATTTATATATACGTATATCCATTTTGAGTAACAATATTTCAAACTAAAATTGGATTTTATTCTTTCAACAGATCAATTATTCTATTAATTAGTCTTGAATATTCACATAAAATCCATAAATAATAAGACTTCAATTTCTAGTAATAAAATATATATATTTTCCCAATTCAAATTATACTAGAATATTTATTTCAATTTATTTTGGGAAAAATCCAATTATAAATATCATATCTTAAAATTTCCAAACTTAACATTTAAACATATGATATAAATTATTAAACTCCATTTTCTTAATTTTCTTCCATTTTTAATAAAGATTTTTATACACCTTTAAATTTCAAAATTTTCAACTTCATATGTATATATATATGGAAGAAAAATATTTATACAATATAAAATTTAAGATTATTATAAACCGTATTCCATCCAAACCATAGAAATCACATTAAAATAGTTATATATAGACCGCGGTGCCTGTATATAATTTTCTATCCTATGGTCAAGTGATACGGATATTTATCATTTCAATCCGCAATTTAAAAGATATAAAATTTTGCGGTTGTATATCATTTCAAACCACAATCCCGAATGAAATGAAATATGCATGATAATTTGCAATTTAATGATATACAATAAACATCCATTCATCAACATCATCCATCATCCAAATCGCAATCATCAATCAATATCAATCAATAACAATATTATTTTTGGTACTACATAACAGGTAATACTGGCAATTTTATTCAAATTAAATTTAACAGCTATTAATCTACAGTCTATATTCAGAAATAAATTATATAACTGTTAACTAGCAGTTCATATACAAACAAATAAATTTTAACTGTAAATTTATACGCAAAAATTAATTAAATTAACAGTTAAATTAAATAAATGCAATTCAACAGATATGAATAAAATAAACATGCCAAATACTCATAAATAAATTTCTATTCATTTCTAAAATTAATTTAAACAAACATAAAAGCTTCTAGTAGTTGTGAGTGGGTTTAAACACTCACCTTTTGAATTTAAATCGAATTTAAATTCGATTTAAACCCAAAAATTCGCCCTTCTCGGAATTCGTCCAAACTAGCGTCATCAAGTCCGGAATTAAATTACGATCCTAACAAAAGAAATTTCGTGTGAATCCGACTTCGTATGAGAAAGTTATGGCGAAAATGATGATTGAATTCAAAATTGAAAATAAATAAAACGACACACATTCATCACTTACAAATATATGTGCCACGTCACTCCTTCTATTCCCAGAAACGCACGCGGCCCCCTTCCAGAAACCCTAATCGAAGATCTACGACGATCTAACCGTTGAATCGGCACAAAAACCATATAGATGCGATCCCCATCGTCCACTCTACAAAACCCAGAAAAGGTTTGACGATCCGACGAAGTTTGCGACGACGATGATGAATGGTCACGGACTGTTAGAATTAATTCTGGTCAAACGAATGTTCAGAACAGAAAACGAATTGCACCAGTAGATTACGTGCCTCGAGAACATTAACATATATTTTTTTGTGGAATTTTTCTTAAGTGTTTGCATTTTCATTGAAATTTGGATTGAAGTAGATCTAGGTTTTGCAACCATTTGAGGAGGAGAAGGAGATGAAGAAATGAATATACAGCAAATGACAATAGGATGGAGCTAGGGTTTATAACTGTATATATATATTAAATTTCCAAAATTTAATTAAATTTACTTTCCATTATTTATTATCAATTAGATTGATTTATTATTGGATTCATATTTCAATATGTAAATATCCCCAATTTCATCTGCACTTATATTTACATAGTTTCTAAATATTAAATTTCAAATATTACTTCATTTAACGTTACGTATTTATCATTTATTACTTGCTGCAGTTGATTATCAATTATACTTAATATACTAAATAGATGGTAAATTTTGAATACTTGTTATCATTAACGTTTTATTTCCACTTACAAAATAAATGAAATTATTACATAAACTCCCTTAATTAAGTCAACCATTATCTTATATAACTTAACTGGTAATATATATACCCAATTGCCCTAATTGTTTTATAGTTATCAGCTAAATACATACTAACTTGTAAATAAATTCGTTTAATTGCAAAAGGATCTGATCAAATTTAATAGATTGAATAGATGGGTAAGCAAATAATAAATTTTCCTTTTTGTCAAATTCAAACCCATTCCTACTTAATTATCAATTACAATTTATTACGAAACATTGATTTTATGCAGTTACCTTTTATTTGCGTAGTATTACATCAATTCCTATAACCTTGGATTCATTCCCAATTCACCAAATTCAATTAATTACACTAAATTTATCTATTAAAGGTTGCACTTAACCCAAATACATAAAACTTGCCCAATTTCTCCTTAAATCAATAACCTTCATATACAAATATGTTTATCATAAATTTTATCTACTCTTCCTTTTTAGGTAATGTCCTATATATTAGATTTCCATGTAATTTGCAATAAATCATACTCGTAGTTATATCACATTAAATGAATAAATAAGTGTTGACTCTATTCTTTTGATTCAACATTGGTTTACGTTATATTTCATAAATTTTTCTACATACATCAGGATTTTTAAAAATGGTTGTAACGTGAAATCTCGTCTACTTCCCATTTTATATTTAAGGCTTCTAAAATCGATTCATATCATTCCTCTAGTCCAAATTTTATTAATATAACCTTAAATTTAATTTATTCCTATCGATGTAATGGTTAAACACAAATTTCACTTATTTGCAATAAATCCACAAATTGGATTTCAAATTTTCAAATAAATAGATAAATTTTAGTTTATCACTTCTTAAATACCCAAACGTCAATGCCTTAATTTAAACTGCATTTATTACATTTTATAAAAATCCACCATCTTAAGTGACAAATCAAAACTACACTAACTACACAAATCATCGTATTATAAAGATATTTACACTATCCTCCATTTATTACCTTAATTTATTTAAGGTAACCTTAAATTAATATCTATTGCAATGATTTCAAATTATTATTCCCCCATTCCTTTTTAATTTCAATAACGCCAAATTTAACCGTTATATTCTCTTTATTTATGCGATAAATGCAATTATTGAATCTAATACTCCATTTAATTAATAGATCCTGCTTCCTAGAATCTATATCAACAATAGGTCAAATATATACATAGAATTAGCCTTAACTTCACCTAAAAGAATTAGCTATTTCAACTACCGCACAAAACTACGCTACTGCACTATTTAATCAAATAAATTAATTGAACTTAAATCAGCATAAAGGTTATAAAATTATAAATGTAATCTTAATAAATACATTTATTGATTTAGACTCTTTCTATACAGTAATTAACCTATTTGTGGGTATAAATAACTTTGGAATTATATTACATCTCATTAGTGCGCGTTTTATTTCCTATAACTTCTCCTTATTTAACTATACCCATTAACAACAAAAAAATAAATAAAATTAAATTAGCTTTATTTCAATCTATTTCCCTTCTTAACTAAATAAAATAAATGGTTAACCTAAACACTTGTTATCCTTTGATATATTCAAATTCACTTCCAACATTTATTAACAAAATGTTGCCATAGGTTTAGATTTACATAAATAAATTATATGAATAGGTAGAAAAATTGGTAATCCGCAAATGCCTAATATACACGCATTAATTACTACCTATAGTTAGAATCCATTTATTAATTTACTAGTTAATAACGGTTTTTTTATTTCTATTTACTACCAAACTCTCTATTTTATTATAGTTCCAATATATTAATACTTAGGCACATCAAGTGTTAGCCCTTTTGTTATTTATATTAAATTAGGTATGCACAAATAAGTTGTTAATTAACTATTTCTACAAAATTATATTCATACATTCAGTTCCATATCTTATAGGGTTAAATTCTAATTACTTACGCTTAATCTATCAATTTAATACTCTATTCAAACATGCATTTAAATTCTTTTTATTCTAAATAAATTTTATTAAGTGTTGACATCCACTAATAGCATTCACCTTTATTACAACCAAAGGTGACATCTTCACTACTGATTTTATATTAATGAATCTCATTTTAGTTAATATTTTTTATTAATATTCTCAATTCAACATTTATTGATTTCCTAAAATTTACTTTTAACAAAAAGTGACAAATTACATTATCCAAATCTATTGTCATAAAATTTTTATTGTTACACTAGGTTACAACTACTATACCAAATTTCTACATTTATTCTTAAACAAATTAGAAATTATATTAATTTAATTTATTGAATATTATTAATTTAACGGGTCGTTACAATCTCCCCCACTCAAAACTTTTCGTCCCCGAAAAGGAAAAAGAAGGGAGAAGGAAGAATAAAACAGTACATCTTATTCCAAATATTAACTTATAACAATAATTTACTAAATTTATTTTCTTAAATAAAATATACCTGTTTATAATCATTATATTATTTTATACTTAATTATTAAAGTTGGGAAAATATTTTCACAAAATTCTAAGTCCAAAATTTACGGAAAATTTTGGCAGAGTCTCCTTTGTACGGAGAGACTCTGGAGAAAATATAATATCAAAATATACAAATATATTACATATATTATCAAAATATTATATCCCAACACGGAAAAATAGCGCTTTTAACGTAATCCGAAAACGTACCTATTTGTCGGGCAATATACGCTTATTATTTTGGAACCAAAAGCAATAGCAGTTGCTTCCATCACCTGTATTCACTTATATAATCTAAAAGGTTAAATATTTATTTTAAAGTGAACTATTCAAGTGGATTCAATCATTAATCAACTAAACAATTCAACAACCATCAACCTTACAAACAACATACATACACAACAAAGCAACCATTTAATCCATCAAACAAATAGTTGTTTGGGTTCAAACTTGAAATTTGTATGAAATGAAATTAACTATCAAGTGCATCCTTTATTCAACAGTCTTAGATGGAACAAAGATAGATACTTATTCATTTAACCACTTCAAATTTCTTACCCAACAACATAAATCAAACAACACAATTTAAACCAACACCCAAATTTATTTATTATACATTTATCTCATGCTTCAATGGTTTGATTTTCTTTCTTTCATTTATGGAGTGATTTCTTTATTTCTTACAAATTTTCATTTTCCATTTATCACAAAATTCATTATATTTGTATTCCAATTTATTTACTAAAGTTTCTATCATCTATTTATACCACTTACCTTTACTTATAGTAAAATTTCCAATTCAACTTAAGTCTATACAATTAATTCTCATTAATAATAGCAAATTAATAGAATACCTTTATTACCTTACTCTTCACTTGTAAGATTTCCCCTTACATTTTCCTACTAACATTGCAACTTTTTATTATATGGTAAGTTATGTATGTTTTAAGAATGTAAGTGAAAATTTACAAGTTTCTTCTCCATTCCTTTAATTAATATATATTTGTTTTATAACCTACAATTTCAACTTACCTTTAATCTCATTTATTTATTTAATGTGGAAGTTTCCATTATATTTAATAGTAGTAACAGTTTAATTACCCACTTTCTATAATATTTAATTACAGTAACCCTTTTTATTCATTGATTACTTAACCTTTATTTCACTAACCTAAATTTTTTTTTCTTCTTTTTTTTCACAACTAATTAATGGAAATTCAAGAATTAATACCGGGTCAAATTCCAAAATTACTTTACTTTAAAATAATAGATAATTAATTTCTTACAACTTTTATATCTCTAATTACCTTTAAACAATTAAAATTTTAAATAATTTCAAAACAGATCTGCAGTAGAATTTACTACAGTGGCCTTTCCCTTCGAAACTCGAAAATGAAAGTCGATGATGCGGCCGTCATCACCGAAATTATTTTCCAGCGACAGAGAGGAAAGTACAAACTTATTTTCTTCAAAATCCTCTTTAAACCAATTTTTTCGAATTATACTAAATATTTATATAAGAAAATATTTATAAACCAAATCATTATATTTCATAAATCCTTTGAAAGAAGATTTCAAAAATCCCGAACTTAAGTTCTAAAATCTCCAATTTGATTTATTAAAATTCAACTTAGCTTTAATTCATTACAAATATTTTTATTACCTAACACCCAACTATAGCTACCAAAATATCTTTATAAGAATATTTTTATATATAGAAAATATAATAGGCAAAATTATTTCATTCACCTATATTAAAACAAATATTATGTCGGTCTGTCCTATTAAGTGTTTAGAAATCCCTATTATTGACATAGCGTCCCATGCATCAACCAGAATTTATAAATACAAAGCGGAACAGATTAACACAATATCAAAATCTTTTATTAACACTAACAAATACGCTCTCTCATATATATACTCTCAGCGACTCCCATAGGGTATTACTACCCTATTAACAAAGAGTCAAACCCCACAAAGCCAAGTTTATCGCTAAACCAAAGCTCTGATACCAACTGTAACGTCCCACCTTTTCGCACGATTTAAACCGACACACATGCTAATTCAAACCATACGGAAGGGCGGATTGTTATGGGGTAAATAAGAAAAAACAGAGAAGAAAAAAACTAAACAGAATCTCACAGCGGAAGGATAAAATATAATAATCAAATATACAGTTTATAAATCTGTTTACAAAACCATATATATAATACATATCAGAGTTACACATACCAATAACAATGCAGCGGAACAGTGTGTAGTGCACTAGTAAACATAATAATATTATAAATCTTCGTCTTCGTCCTCCAGAGCTAAATCTTGAAATCCTGAAACGCTCGGACTGACCCGAGCGAATTTGAAAAGACAAAAACACTCGAGTCAGACTAAAAGATCTTATGTGAGTTAAATTAACAGAAATAAATATGAGTACAGTAACTCAAGAGATGTTCGAGATTTACATCTCCTAAGGATCCGTTAAACTATTTACTATGTAGTATATTGCGCTATTATAATAGTGTCTATTTATAAAATAAACTTACTTTTTAATAGTGTTAAGGGGTTACCCATATAGCCCTTAACACAAATAATGCCAATAGTCTATACAGTACCGTAATACCTCCTGATCGGGAAGCTACCAGAGGATACTCCATAGGTACGACACAAATAGAAACTCGTAGTAAAGGCTCGGTATGGTAGGTGACACGGCACAACTAGGCAATGCCAGGGTAGATATACCAATTGCTATCCAGGTTGGTGGAAACGCGTAGCCGCAGTTACCGCCCACCTCGGACTAACTCCCCAAAATTAAAATATAGAAGTGGCCACTGAATCAATCCAAAATCAAAGTATAATATCGAAAAGGAGGGTCCGATCAGAGGAATGACCTCATTGGCCTGAGAATTGCTCCTGTTTTAGCCACCTTATGCCAACTCACGGGAGTCGGGTCCACATATTTACCTTACATGAAACGTCACCACCACCTACTTCATTCTGGAATCTCCACCGCGTACACGGTTAGTCAAAGTGGTTTTCGGTATCGACAGAGAGTATGTCCATATCCGATCCCGGTCTCTTTGCCAACCCATCGTTATTATAACACCGCGGTCATTTAAAAATCAGTTATACTTTAAAAATCAGAATAAACATTCCATTTCATAACCATGAATACGATATCATTTCAAAACCCAAAACCATATTTTATCACTTATCCCAAATATAATTCTTTTCCAAAATCATAATGCTTTAACTTCATAACGTCTGAAAATCAAATATTTTCAAAGCATAATATTTTGAAAATCATAATTTAAAACCATAACTTCTAAAAAAAAACTTGAATGGTTTGGACATTCAACGGTATATGAAATAAATGGTTTAACTTAAATGTTACTTTGTAAAGAAAATAGTTCTCATGGCTTTACAAATACATTTCTTTATTAAAGTCTAAACCAAAATTTATATTATCTCTCTCAAGTTCCAAAACCACTTCAATTTATTTATATATACGTATATCCATTTTGAGTAACAATATTTCAAACTAAAATTGGATTTTATTCTTTCAACAGATCAATTGTTCTATTAATTAGTCTTGAATATTCACATAAAATCCATAAATAATAAGACTTCAATTTCTAGCAATAAAATATATATATTTTCCCAATTCAAATTATACTAGAATATTTATTTCAATTTATTTTGGGAAAAATCCAATTATAAATATCATATCTTAAAATTTCCAAACTTAACATTTAAACATATGATATAAATTATTAAACTCCATTTTCTTAATTTTCTTCCATTTTTAATAAAAAATTTTATACACCTTTAAATTTCAAAATTTTCAACTTCATATGTATATATATATATGGAAGAAAAATATTTATACAATATAAAATTTAAGATTATTATAAACCGTATTCCATCCAAACCATAGAAATCACATTAAAACAGTTATATATAGACCGCGGTGCCTGTATATAATTTTCTATCCTATGGTCAAGTGATACGGATATTTATCATTTCAATCCGCAATTTAAAAGATATAAAATTTTGCGGTTGTATATCATTTCAAACCACAATCCCGAATGAAATGAAATGTGCATGATAATTTGCAATTTAATGATATACAATAAACATCCATTCATCAACATCATCCATCATCCAAATTGCAATCATCAATCAATATCAATCAATAACAATATTATTTTTGGTACTACATAACAGGTAATACTGGCAATTTTATTCAAATTAAATTTAACAGCTATTAATCTACAGTCTATATTCAGAAATAAATTATATAACTGTTAACTAGCAATTCATATACAAAAAAATAAATTTTAACTGTAAATTTATACGCAAAAATTAATTAAATTAACAGTTAAATTAAATAAATGCAATTCAACAGATATGAATAAAATAAACATGCCAAATACTCATAAATAAATTTCTGTTCATTTCTAAAATTAATTTAAACAAACATAAAAGCTTCTAGTAGTTGTGAGTGGGTTTAAACACTCACCTTTTGAATTTAAATCGAATTTAAATTCGATTTAAACCCAAAAATTCGCCCTTCTCGGAATTCGTCCAAACCAGCGTCATCAAGTCTGGAATTAAATTACGATCCTAACAAAAGAAATTTCGTGTGAATCCGACTTCGTATGAGAAAGTTATGGCGAAAATGATGATTGAATTCAAAATTGAAAATAAATAAAACGACACACATTCATCACTTACAAATATATGTGCCACGTCACTCCTTCTGTAACAAACAGGAATTTTCGACTTTCGAAAATCCGACATCGACACTCACTTTATCGACTGCCGAGAAATCAAAGGCCGAAAACCGAGATGTTATGGGTTTTAAAAAGAATTTAAGAAAAGAAAAGTAGAAAAGAAGAAGAAGAGAAGAAGAAAGAAAATTTAGATAGGGAAAAGAAGATAGAAAATTTTAAAATAGAAAGAAAAGAGAAGAGAAAGGAAAAAGAAAAACAGAAGAAAATAGGACGGAATAGAAAACAACAGAACAACAACAGAATCTCACAATTCGCAGCGGAACAACATATAATAATAAATGAATAATCTTTAAACAAAGAACTATATCAGTTATTACATTACATTTCATTTCATTACATCATATCATCAGAGTGTACAACATCAACAACATCAAACAGTGCAGCGGAAAAAGAAATACTATATACTAGTAATACGCCATGCCATCCAGCTTGCCTCCAGCAACTCCAGAATATCCTGATAAACCTAACTCTTGACTGCCCGTGTGGAAATTGGTGGGCACCCAGAGTTTAGGAAGGAAAACAATAAACTCCAAGTCAGTCATGTGACTGGTGTGAGAACTCAAAACAGTTTATTTATCTTTAAAATCAAAATAGAGGAATATTTTTAATCAATTCGCAATGCTTTTAAAAATGAGACTACCATAAGGCCTCCCGCACACACACACATGCAAACGCAGAATCGGAGGAGATTTCTCCTTATGATAGTCAAAGATGCTTGATACGCATTTTAAAATAACATTTGATATTTTTATTAGTGCATAGTGTATAACAAATTCATTTCGAAAGTAGAATATAAATCTTAGCCAACATACGACCATTATCGTATGCCTACTATAGCTACTATCCAAACAGTGGTGACCACCATAAGTGAATAGCAGGTTCTACAACTAATACCGTACACGTTTCGTATTGGGAATTGGATTTCCAACAAATGGTCAGGCCAAGGAACTTCCCATTGCCACTGAGAATGCCTCTGGATGGACATCCCCGAGAACCAAACCGGATCTCAACCAACACAAGGCCGGGTTACTCCTAACTGAGTAACAACTGACCGAATATGCCATCCCCCGGTCCTTTGGGACCTTTTTCCGAGAGCGCTCTCTAATCAATTCACACAATCATAACAAAGTGTTTTCAACATGAGTAAGTATCTGGGCTCCATACCATGATACCACCCTTTTCCAGAAGGAAATGGACACATCCTAAAGGGTGCTACCCCTCATAACCTTGCTGCTTCTTTCCTGTTTTGACCATTTCCGGGATGTGAGGCTCGACGAATTCACGTCCACAAAAACATACTTTATACAAAAGCCATGCTTTGGGTCAACAAATGATCAACACAATGATCACTAAGATAGACGATCAAATAAATGATCCTATCACAATAATCAACACAATGATCATTTCAGCATCACTCAGCATGTCACATTACCAAACTGGGAATATATCGCTGATAACTTCAACTATATAACCTTTGAGCTCGTACGTCTCAAAGAAGGGTGTTAAGCAAAGAATAAATTCTCCGCCACCAACAGAAATATATTTGAAAGAAATCGGCTTTATATCTCAAATTGTAATGTCAGACATACAATCCATACAAGTCTGTTCCGGGATCGAACAGAACCGAAGGCACTTACAAAGAAGTCCTTGCAATCCGGATATTCACAACCCTGATCGGATTTCCCATCACTTAGGGAGTCTCTATACCGTTGCAACTCAGTGCAGAGACAATCGATAGGTCATCCTATAGCTTTCGCAAATACCGGGTCTTCAACACCGATCTTCAATGCAATTCACAACGACGTATCACATATTCGGAATGGGTTATACGACCCCATGGTCCTTTCCCGGTTAACCCGAATAGTGAGCGCTTATTCAAAAATAAGTGTGCATTCAATTTCAATCAATTCACATCAAATACCCATTCAAAGGGAAATACTGATAGTCAGTTATTGAACTATCACTGGATATGCACACATCACCAGATTCCAAATAATTTTCCAAATTATTATTTTCCAAAATATCTTTACAAGATATAAAATTTCAACACTTCAAAAATAAATCAACATTTATTTTCAAACAAATTCCCTTTTCACTTATAAATTCCATAATGAATTTATATTTCAAAATATTCGTGCATATACGATTTCAACTATCCATTTCCAATTTATCTTCAAAAAGATAAATTCTAAATATTCACTTCATATTTGAAAACATTTCCATACTTATTATTCATAAGTAATTCACAAATCTTTTTATTTTCAACCTTGGAAAATATTCAATATACTTAAATCGAATTAAGTATATATTTCATTCTTTAAGAAAATCATTCTCTTAAACATATTTATTTGGGTCAAAACGAATGTTGCGTAAAACATCGTTACAACAACCCAAAATCACTAGTATAGGGATTTGAATTTTAAATAGATATATAAATCCCAATACTATACAAAAACATTTCCTTTCGGAAATCATTTACTATAACAACAGTGTTATAGTCCATCATCTCCTTTCATTTCTCGAAACATCTATTTCAACAATAAATGTTGAAATCTATGGTTTCGAATCTCAACATGTTTAAAAACATCGTTAGATTGTTTTAATTCTATTTAAAACATCACATTCAAAACAATTCCTTTAACGTGTTATTCACTATTCAAAAATGTGAATAAACTTCGTTAACAAATCTCATCCTTTTATTCATTTTAATTCAAAGGATTATTCACTATTAAAAAATGTGAATATAACTCCATTTCTAAGTTATAACAATTAACTTGTCAAAATAAGTCATTTGCGAATTTATAAAACAACGTTTATAAATTCCTTTTCTATTTATTTATAAAAACTTCCTTTTTATAAATCCTTTTATTTACCTATTCAGTTTATAATTCAATTATAGACTAAAAGTTCATATTATAAGTTAACTACTTATAAATCGATTATTTTACAAAATCGTTCTTTTTAAAGACTTTTCAATTTATAAACCTTATAACTTATAAGATTTATTTATTTAATCAATCTATTCTTCAAATAATTTCACCAAATTTATAAATCTTACTATTTATAGATTTCATTTATAACTTCACAGTTTATAACTCTATAAATTTCATTCATTTATGAAATTCATTTTCACTACATTCAAACACTTATAAAACTTGTTTTATAATGTCAATTTTTCAATTTATAAATATCCATTTATAAATCTCTTAATATAAATCAGTTTATATTATTATTCTAAAACGTCTTTAAATTCCTTTATAATTTCATCATTTCGATTTATAAAATAATCAAATTTTATAAATCCTATATTTAAACTTTTATCATATATTCAAAAATCCAATCTAAATTATTTTATAAAATCATTAGTTCATATTTCTCAAAAATCGACTTTTAATCGTATTTCTAAAAATCAGCTTTTTTTACTATATTTCACAAAAACCATAATTTTTATAACTTTAAAAATTATAACGTTTATTTATTTATAATGGATCAATTTCAAAAATATAGTATATTTTCAAAATCACTTTTAAAATCATTTTAAAATCCCAAAATCTGGGTCCAATGATGCTACACACCAAATAGTCAATCACGACAACAACGATCCATCATATATCGATATGATAATCAATCAAATATCAAAATATCTGAAAATCAAATAAAAACTGTTGAGGAATCCAGTTGGATCCCTCCAACCTGTTTTCCTGCATCCAAAAACATTAGCACAATACCAATTTCGCTCCAGTACGAAATTATCGCGGTACATGTTCTTATTAAATATTATCCGCTTAATAACGGCGCAATAGGGTCTCATCCGCTAAACAAAAAATGCGGGAAATCAACAACTGCAATATATACATATGCCAATATATATATATATATTGATATTATATATAATACCAATTTCACTGTTTATGAAATATTCGCGGTATATGTTTTTAATAAATAACATCCGCTTACTAACGGCGCATAATGTCTATTTTAACAATCAATAATTTACAGTCATCATTCAAACATGCATTCAAATATTTTAAATCTAACTATTTAAAATAAAATCGAAATCTATTCGATTGAGTGGGAAGTTCTCACCTTGGTTTTAATTTCCGTTTTAGCGATTTATTTCGAATAAAATTAAACGCGCGTTTAATTTTACCCGAAATTCTCACTAACTCCAAACAACTCCAAACCAACTCCATCGCGTAGTGCTCGTCCATACGATTCCAACGCAACTGAGTTTGCATTTTTTCGACCTCGTATGAAAAAGTTATCAATATTACAAGTTCGTACACGTTTTAACTCAATAATTATAACATAAATATATAATTTTCAACCCTACACCATTTCCAGCCCTTAGATCCTTCAAATGCAAATCTGGCCGCACAAGATAATCTTCCCCATCCCTTCGTTCTATCTCCAGGCTTACGTATAATAGCCGAACCCAACAAATGCAACTTAGGGTTTCAATTTACACCATTCATACTCGACGAAATCTCGATCGGGGAGTGCCAAATCAAAGCCACAACCCAAAGCCATGTTCGGCCTGAATAGGGAGGAGCTCGGCCCCCTTGTTTGCGTGGAAATGCGTGCGCAAACCCCCCAGGACGCGGCCAAAATCTGGCGTCTTCGTCGAGCTTCAAGCGATCACCGCCATACAGATTCGAAGCTCACGCAATGCTCTACGATCTTCATGTTGACAACTTTTCGAAATAATGCATGGATTGAGAGAGATTGAAAGTTAAAATTGGGAAATTTCTGGCCCTAGATTCTAATGGTGGCGGCTGGCATATGTAAATTAGGGTTTTAGGTTATTTTTTTTATTTTTTTGAGTGAGGTTGTATTTATAGGAAAAGCAAGCGTAAACACTATTCATCCCGGGAATTCCGAACTCCGATTTAGGCGCCGTAACCAGCGTTTCTAGGGTTTACCCCGCGTTCCGGACACAATGGAACAGGTTTCGGAAGCTAATTCGGAAGTATGTGCGAGTTATGGCTGCAAACGCTCAATTTAAATTAAACCGATTTAAATCGATTTCTAGGCGTTTTAATTTGTACCGGACAAACGGTAAATCCAATTGACTTGAAATTTGAAATCTTACAATAATATCACATTACGGATCCGATGAAACTAGTTTCGTCGAATTCCGAGACTTTTTGAAAAATGGCTATTTTGACTCGCCAAATTTAAATTAAAAATAATTCGATGCGTTTCGAGCTGCCACGATCAAACGATAACTCCGATTGACACGAAAATTGAAATCCGGTAATAACTAACTATTACGGATCTAATGGAACTGGTTTCGTTCAATTCTGAGACTGTTCAAAAATTGACTATTTTACAGTCGATTATTAAATATTAAAATATTCAATTTTCACAAATTTACTTTTAATTCGTTTTTAAAAGTTCTAAAATATCGTTCTAACTTCCATATGATTAAATAAAATTTTACAAATCATTTTAAATCATATTTAACTCGATTTTCAATTATTTCCATAATTTAACGTATTAAATTATCGATTTAATTATTCAATTAAATTCAATAATTCAAATAAAAATTTATTTGACTTATAAATTCACTTTTTAATATTTAAAATTAATTAAATATTCAAATTTAAATTATTAAAAATTCTGGGTCGTTACAATCTTTCCCCCTTAAAAGAATTTCGTCCTCGAAATTACAAGTAAGAAAAGTTACAGAATCTATTAATTTTCCCAAAATTTATAATTAAACTTATTACAAATCTTTACTAAGTTTTCAAATCATACTTAGTTATCCTTTCAAAAACAACTACTATTGTTTAACTTTCAATTCCAAATCAAAGTTTAAAGTTTTCAAAAACTTTCAATTTTCTCAAATTTTTCTAACGCCTTAAATTTTCGGAAAAATTCGCCATAGTCTCCTTTGCGCGGCTCGATCCGAAAAAAAAAATGACAGTATATATATCACAAATATACATCTCATCAAGTAATGAGGCATCCCGAAGGGAAAAAGTGTAAAAGTGCGATATTTAATCCGAGATATGTACCTTATATTTTTATTAGCGAGCATATACGGCTAATATAGCGCTAAAGCGAACTCCAAATGCGAAGCAACGCGATCCGCACCTACTAAACACTTAACAAACAACATGAGAACCATGCATATAGATAATAATATCAATATACAACAAAAGCAATATATATTCAACCATCAACCAACTAACATTCATAACCAATAATATTCATTCATATTTTCATTAATATACAATGAATTGGTTTTCACTTTCAAATCACATTTGATTTATCAACATTGGATTTTATCAACATTCATTCTCAATTCAATTAGTTTACATTACTAATTAAATCCAATTCACTTTCGATTCTATTCAAATTTATTTACTTCTAATTTGAATTCAATTTCCTAGCTTTCAATTTCATTAATACTTAATGAATTATATATACAATCAATCAACAATCATATAACAACCAAAGTGTATTGATTACAACCAAATTTCTTCGCTTCACTTACATTCATTTTGGTTTTATTAAATTGACTTTCATTCAAGTATTCAACTTCCAATAACATTAGAATTTAATGAATTAACACTTATATTCATTATTCCATATCAATTTAATTCACACTTAATTGATTAACATTCAATTCATCCATTCAATTACAAAAGTTGAATTTCTATTCACATAACTTAAGTTCATATCCATCACTTAACTTAATTAATTTAGTTTGATACCAATATCAACTTCATTTACATTACTTAAGTTATATTTCATTTAATCTTGAAATTCACCTTTATTTACAACTCATATTCATGTAATTTTACTTCTTATATATGTAAGTTTATTTCACAATTGTAAATACTTTAATTATAATTTCAATTCTTATAATTCTTTTGCTTATACAATTATTCTTTTATTTAGATTATTCAAACAATCTAACAATCAATTTATATACATTTAATAATTCTGAAAAATTATTTCTTTCATATATAAAATATAATCAAGGCAAAATTATTTCATTTACCCAATTTAAAAACAATATTATGTCGAATTGTTTTATTCAAGTGTTTAGAAACACCTTCGGCTCAGTTTCGAGGCTGTGCTGACGAAAGTTCATATGCCACTCAATAAACCAATCATCACAATATAAAACAAATTTTATATTCACTAACAAATACGCTCTCATAGCTATTATTACACTCAAACTCATTCTAGAGTACTGCTGACTCTATCTCTAACGAGTAATACCCAACAGAACCATGGTTGTCGCTTAACCATCAGCTCTGATACCAAATGTAACAAACGGGAATTTTCGACTTTCGAAAATCCGACATCGACACTCACTTTATCGACTGCCGAGAAATCAAAGGCCGAAAACCGAGATGTTATGGGTTTTAAAAAGAATTTAAGAAAAGAAAAGTAGAAAAGAAGAAGAAGAGAAGAAGAAAGAAAATTTAGATAGGGAAAAGAAGATAGAAAATTTTAAAATAGAAAGAAAAGAGAAGAGAAAGGAAAAAGAAAAACAGAAGAAAATAGGACGGAATAGAAAACAACAGAACAACAACAGAATCTCTCAATTCGCAACGGAACAACATATAATAATAAATGAATAATCTTTAAACAAAGAACTATATCAGTTATTACATTACATTTCATTTCATTACATCATATCATCAGAGTGTACAACATCAACAACATCAAACAGTGCAGCGGAAAAAGAAATACTATATACTAGTAATACGCCATGCCATCCAGCTTGCCTCCAGCAACTCCAGAATATCCAGAATATCCTGATAAACCTAACTCTTGACTGCCCGTGTGGAAATTGGTGGGCACCCAGAGTTTAGGAAGGAAAACAATAAACTCCAAGTCAGTCATGTGACTGGTGTGAGAACTCAAAACAGTTTATTTATCTTTAAAATCAAAATAGAGGAATATTTTTAATCAATTCGCAATGCTTTTAAAAATGAGACTACCATAAGGCCTCCCGCACACACACACATGCAAACGCAGAATCGGAGGAGATTTCTCCTTATGATAGTCAAAGATGCTTCATACGCATTTTAAAATAACATTTGATATTTTTATTAGTGCATAGTGTATAACAAATTCATTTCGAAAGTAGAATATAAATCTTAGCCAACATACGACCATTATCGTATGCCTACTATAGCTACTATCCAAACAGTGGTGACCACCATAAGTGAATAGCAGGTTCTACAACTAATACCGTACACGTTTCGTATTGGGAATTGGATTTCCAACAAATGGTCAGGCCAAGGAACTTCCCATTGCCACTGAGAATGCCTCTGGATGGACATCCCCGAGAAACAAACCGGATCTCAACCAACACAAGGCCGGGTTACTCCTAACTGAGTAACAACTGACCGAATATGCCATCCCCCGGTCCTTTGGGACCTTTTTCCGAGAGCGCTCTCTAATCAATTCACACAATCATAACAAAGTGTTTTCAACATGAGTAAGTATCTGGGCTCCATACCATGATACCACCCTTTTCCAGAAGGAAATGGACACATCCTAAAGGGTGCTACCCCTCATAACCTTGCTGCTTCTTTCCTGTTTTGACCATTTCCGGGATGTGAGGCTCGACGAATTCACGTCCACAAAAACATACTTTATACAAAAGCCATGCTTTGGGTCAACAAATGATCAACACAATGATCACTAAGATAGACGATCAAATAAATGATCCTATCACAATAATCAACACAATGATCATTTCAGCATCACTCAGCATGTCACATTACCAAACTGGGAATATATCGCTGATAACTTCAACTATATAACCTTTGAGCTCGTACGTCTCAAAGAAGGGTGTTAAGAAAAGAATAAATTCTCCGCCACCAACAGAAATATATTTGAAAGAAATCGGCTTTATATCTCAAATTGTAATGTCAGACATACAATCCATACAAGTCTGTTCCGGGATCGAACAGAACCGAAGGCACTTACAAAGAAGTCCTTGCAATCCGGATATTCACAATCCTGATCGGATTTCCCATCACTTAGGGAGTCTCTATACCGTTGCAACTCAGTGCAGAGACAATCGATAGGTCATCCTATCGCTTTCGCAAATACCGGGTCTTCAACACCGATCTTCAATGCAATTCACAACGACGTATCACATATTCGGAATGGGTTATACGACCCCATGGTCCTTTCCCGGTTAACCCGAATAGTGAGCGCTTATTCAAAAATAAGTGTGCATTCAATTTCAATCAATTCACATCAAATACCCATTCAAAGGGAAATACTGATAGTCAGTTATTGAACTATCACTGGATATGCACACATCACCAGATTCCAAATAATTTTCCAAATTATTATTTTCCAAAATATCTTTACAAGATATAAAATTTCAACACTTCAAAAATAAATCAACATTTATTTTCAAACAAATTCCCTTTTCACTTATAAATTCCATAATGAATTTATATTTCAAAATATTCGTGCATATACGATTTCAACTATCCATTTCCAATTTATCTTCAAAAAGATAAATTCTAAATATTCACTTCATATTTGAAAACATTTCCATACTTATTATTCATAAGTAATTCACAAATCTTTTTATTTTCAACCTTGGAAAATATTCAATATACTTAAATCGAATTAAGTATATATTTCATTCTTTAAGAAAATCATTCTCTTAAACATATTTATTTGGGTCAAAACGAATGTTGCGTAAAACATCGTTACAACAACCCAAAATCACTAGTATAGGGATTTGAATTTTAAATAGATATATAAATCCCAATACTATACAAAAACATTTCCTTTCGGAAATCATTTACTATAACAACAGTGTTATAGTCCATCATCTCTTTTCATTTCTCGAAACATCTATTTCAACAATAAATGTTGAAATCTATGGTTTCGAATCTCAACATGTTTAAAAACATCGTTAGATTGTTTTAATTCTATTTAAAACATCACATTCAAAACAATTCCTTTAACGTGTTATTCACTATTCAAAAATGTGAATAAACTTCGTTAACAAATCTCATCCTTTTATTCATTTTAATTCAAAGGATTATTCACTATTAAAAAATGTGAATATAACTCCATTTCTAAGTTATAACAATTAACTTGTCAAAATAAGTCATTTGCGAATTTATAAAACAACGTTTATAAATTCCTTTTCTATTTATTTATAAAAACTTCCTTTTTATAAATCCTTTTATTTACCTATTCAGTTTATAATTCAATTATAGACTAAAAGTTCATATTATAAGTTAACTACTTATAAATCGATTATTTTACAAAATCGTTCTTTTTAAAGACTTTTCAATTTATAAACCTTATAACTTATAAGATTTATTTATTTAATCAATCTATTCTTCAAATAATTTCACCAAATTTATAAATCTTACTATTTATAGATTTCATTTATAACTTCACAGTTTATAACTCTATAAATTTCATTCATTTATGAAATTCATTTTCACTACATTCAAACACTTATAAAACTTGTTTTATAATGTCAATTTTTCAATTTATAAATATCCATTTATAAATCTCTTAATATAAATCAGTTTATATTATTATTCTAAAACGTCTTTAAATTCCTTTATAATTTCATCATTTCGATTTATAAAATAATCAAATTTTATAAATCCTATATTTAAACTTTTATCATATATTCAAAAATCCAATCTAAATTATTTTATAAAATCATTAGTTCATATTTCTCAAAAATCGACTTTTAATCGTATTTCTAAAAATCAGCTTTTTTTACTATATTTCACAAAAACCATAATTTTTATAACTTTAAAAATTATAACGTTTATTTATTTATAATGGATCAATTTCAAAAATATAGTATATTTTCAAAATCACTTTTAAAATCATTTTAAAATCCCAAAATCTGGGTCCAATGATGCTACACGCCAAATAGTCAATCACGACAACAACGATCCATCATATATCGATATGATAATCAATCAAATATCAAAATATCTGAAAATCAAATAAAAACTGTTGAGGAATCCAGTTGGATCCCTCCAACCTGTTTTCCTGCATCCAAAAACATTAGCACAATACCAATTTCGCTCCAGTACGAAATTATCGCGGTACATGTTCTTATTAAATATTATCCGCTTAATAACGGCGTAATAGGGTCTCGTCCGCTAAACAAAAAATGCGGGAAATCAACAACTGCAATATATACATATGCCAATATATATATATATATTGATATTATATATAATACCAATTTCACTGTTTATGAAATATTCGCGGTATATGTTTTTAATAAATAACATCCGCTTACTAACGGCGCATAATATCTATTTTAACAATCAATAATTTACAGTCATCATTCAAACATGCATTCAAATATTTTAAATCTAACTATTTAAAATAAAATCGAAATCTATTCGATTGAGTGAGAAGTTCTCACCTTGGTTTTAATTTCCGTTTTAGCGATTTATTTCGAATAAAATTAAACGCTCGTTTAATTTTACCCGAAATTCTCACTAACTCCAAACGACTCCAAACCAACTCCATCGCGTAGTGCTCGTCTATACGATTCCAACGCAACTGAGTTTGCATTTTTTCGACCTCGTATGAAAAAGTTATCAATATTACAAGTTTGTACACGTTTTAACTCAATAATTATAACATAAATATATAATTTTCAACCCTACACCATTTCCAGCCCTTAGATCCTTCAAATGCAAATCTGGCCGCACAAGATAATCTTCCCCATCCCTTCGTTCTATCTCCAGGCTTACGTATAATAGCCGAACCCAACAAATGCAACTTAGGGTTTCAATTTACACCATTCATACTCGACGAAATCTCGATCGGGGAGTGCCAAATCAAAGCCACAACCCAAAGCCATGTTCGGCCTGAATAGGGAGGAGCTCGGCCCCCTTGTTTGCGTGGAAATGCGTGCGCAAACCCCCCAGGACGCGGCCAAAATCTGGCGTCTTCGTCGAGCTTCAAGCGATCACCGCCATACAGATTCGAAGCTCACGCAATGCTCTACGATCTTCATGTTGACAACTTTTCGAAATAATGCATGGATTGAGAGAGATTGAAAGTTAAAATTGGGAAATTTCTGGCCCTAGATTCTAATGGTGGCGGCTGGCATATGTAAATTAGGGTTTTAGGTTATTTTTTTTTATTTTTTTGAGTGAGGTTGTATTTATAGGAAAAGCAAGCGTAAACACTATTCATCCCGGGAATTCCGAACTCCGATTTAGGCGCCATAACCAGCGTTTCTAGGGTTTACCCCGCGTTCCGGACACAATGGAACAGGTTTCGGAAGCTAATTCGGAAGTATGTGCGAGTTATGGCTGCAAACGCTCAATTTAAATTAAACCGATTTAAATCGATTTCTAGGCGTTTTAATTTGTACCGGACAAACGGTAAATCCAATTGACTTGAAATTTGAAATCTTACAATAATATCACATTATGGATCCGATGAAACTGGTTTCGTCGAATTCCGAGACTTTTTGAAAAATGGCTATTTTGACTCGCCAAATTTAAATTAAAAATAATTCGATGCGTTTCGAGCTGCCACGATCAAACGATAACTCCGATTGACACGAAAATTGAAATCCGGTAATAACTAACTATTACGGATCCAATGGAACTGGTTTCGTTCAATTCTGAGACTGTTCAAAAATTGACTATTTTACAGTCGATTATTAAATATTAAAATATTCAATTTTCACAAATTTACTTTTAATTCGTTTTTAAAAGTTCTAAAATATCGTTCTAACTTCCATATGATTAAATAAAATTTTACAAATCATTTTAAATCATATTTAACTCGATTTTCAATTATTTCCATAATTTAAAGTATTAAATTATCGATTTAATTATTCAATTAAATTCAATAATTCAAATAAAAATTTATTTGACTTATAAATTCACTTTTTAATATTTAAAATTAATTAAATATTCAAATTTAAATTATTAAAAATTCTGGGTCGTTACACCTTCTATTCCCAGAAACGCACGCGGCCCCCTTCCAGAAACCCTAATCGAAGATCTATGACGATCTAACCGTTGAATCGACACAAAAACCATATAGATGCGATCCCCATCGTCCACTCTACAAAACTCAGAAAAGGTTTGACGATCCGACGAAGTTTGCGACGACGATGATGAATGGTCACGGACTGTTAGAATTAATTCTGGTCAAACGAATGTTTAAAACAGAAAACGAATTGCACCAGTAGATTACGTGCCTCGAGAACATTAACATATATTTTTTTGTGGAATTTTTCTGAAGTGTTTGCATTTTCATTGAAATTTGGATTGAAGTAGATCTAGGTTTTGCAACCATTTGAGGAGGAGAAGGAGATGAAGAAATGAATATACAGCAAATGACAATAGGATGGAGCTAGGGTTTATAACTGTATATATATATTAAATTTCCAAAATTTAATTAAATTTACTTTCCATTATTTATTGTCAATTAGATTGATTTATTATTGGATTCATATTTCAATATGTAAATATCCCCAATTTCATCTGCACTTATATTTACATAGTTTCTAAATATTAAATTTCAAATATTACTTCATTTAACGTTACGTATTTATCATTTATTACTTGCTGCAGTTGATTATCATTTATACTTAATATACTAAATAGATGGTAAATTTTGAATACTTGTTATCATTAACGTTTTATTTCCACTTACAAAATAAATGAAATTATTACATAAACTCCCTTAATTAAGTCAACCATTATCTTATATAACTTAACTGGTAATATATATACCCAATTGCCCTAATTGTTTTATAGTTATCAGCTAAATACATACTAACTTGTAAATAAATTCGTTTAATTGCAAAAGGATCTGATCAAATTTAATAGATTGAATAGATGGGTAAGCAAATAATAAATTTTCCTTTTTGTCAAATTCAAACCCATTCCTACTTAATTATCAATTACAATTTATTATGAAACATTGATTTTATGCAGTTACCTTTTATTTGCGTAGTATTACATAAATTCCTATAACCTTGTATTCATTCCCAATTCACCAAATTCAATTAATTACACTAAATTTATCTATTAAAGGTTGCACTTAACCCAAATATATAAAACTTGCCCAATTTCTCCTTAAATCAATAACCTTCATATACAAATATGTTTATCATAAATTTTATCTACTCTTCCTTTTTAGGTAATGTCCTATATATTAGATTTCCATGTAATTTGCAATAAATCATACTCGTAGTTATATCACATTAAATGAATAAATAAGTGTTGACTCTATTCTTTTGATTCAACATTGGTTTACGTTATATTTCATAAATATTTCTACATACATCAGGATTTTTAAAAATGGTTGTAACGTGAAATCTCGTCTACTTCCCATTTTATATTTAAGGCTTCTAAAACCGATTCATATCATTCCTCTAGTCCAAATTTTATTAATATAACCTTAAATTTAATTTATTCCTATTGATGTAATGGTTAAACACAAATTTCGCTTATTTGCAATAAATCCACAAATTGGATTTCAAATTTTCAAATAAATAGATAAATTTTAGTTTATCACTTCTTAAATACCCAAACGTCAATGCCTTAATTTAAACTGCATTTATTACATTTTATAAAAATCCTCCATCTTAAGTGACAAATCAAAACTGCACTAACTACACAAATCATCGTATTATAAAGATATTTACACTATCCTCCATTTATTACCTTAATTTATTTAAGGTAACCTTAAATTAATATCTATTGCAATGATTTCAAATTATTATTCCCCCATTCCTTTTTAATTTCAATAACGCCAAATTTAACCGTTATATTCTCTTTATTTATGCGATAAATGCAATAATTGAATCTAATACTCCATTTAATTAATAGATCCTGCTTCCTAGAATCTATATCAACAATAGGTCAAATATATACATAGAATTAGCCTTAACTTCACCTAAAAGAATTAGCTATTTCAACTACCGCACAAAACTACGCTACTGCACTATTTAATCAAATAAATTAATTGAACTTAAATCAGCATAAAGGTTATAAAATTATAAATGTAATCTTAATAAATACATTTATTGATTTAGACTCTTTCTATACAGTAATTAACCTATTTGTGGGTATAAATAACTTTGGAATTATATTACATCTCATTAGTGCGCGTTTTATTTCCTATAACTTCTCCTTATTTAACTATACCCATTAACAAAAAAAAAAAAAAATTAAATTAGCTTTATTTCAATCTATTTCCCTTCTTAACTAAATAAAATAAATGGTTAACCTAAACACTTGTTATCCTTTGATATATTCAAATTCACTTCCAACATTTATTAACAAAATGTTGCCATAGGTTTAGATTTACATAAATAAATTATATGAATAGGTAGAAAAATTGGTAATCCGCAAATGCCCAATATACACGCATTAATTACTACCTATTGTTAGAATCCATTTATTAATTTACTAGTTAATAACGGTCTTTTTATTTCTATTTACTACCAAACTCTCTATTTTATTATAGTTCCAATATATTAATACTTCGGCACATCAAGTGTTAGCCCTTTTGTTATTTATATTAAATTGGGTATGCACAAATAAGTTGTTAATTAACTATTTCTACAAAATTATATTCATACATTCAGTTCCATATCTTATAGGGTTAAATTCTAATTACTTACGCTTAATCTATCAATTTAATACTCTATTCAAACATGCATTTAAATTCTTTTTATTCTAAATAAATTTTATTAAGTGTTGACATCCACTAATAGCATTCACCTTTATTACAACCAAAGGTGACATCTTCACTACTGATTTTATATTAATGAATCTCATTTTAGTTAATATTTTTTATTAATATTCTCAATTCAACATTTATTGATTTCCTAAAATTTACTTTTAACAAAAAGTGACAAATTACATTATCCAAATCTATTGTCATAAATTTTTTATTGTTACACTAGGTTACAACTACTATACCAAATTTCTACATTTATTCTTAAACAAATTAGAAATTATATTAATTTAATTTATTAAATATTATTAATTTAACGGGTCATTACACTTAAGGATATAACAATTATAACCTCAATTTTTATTAATAAAAGCAATTTATTGAACACTTCATTACGTACTTTTATTTGTACAATTTCCATTACATTTTCATATTAAACATTTCAATTTTTAATATTTGGTAAGTTATATATATGCTTTTTAAGAATGTAATTGAAAGTTATACAAGTTTTCTCATTTTCTTTAATAAATTTACTGTTCAATAATCATATCATTTGTTTTATAGATTATAATTTCCAACTTTCTTATAGTCTCATTTATACTTAGCATTTAGTCTCTTATTTCATTTAAAGGTTCCAATTATTAGTTAAATTCCATTTCACTAAAGCAATTGAAACCATTAATTGATGGAAAATTAAGAATTTAAATACCGGGTAAATTTTTTAAATCATTTTAAAATAATAGATAGATGTATACACTTAAAATTCATATATCCATTATATTTAAAACAATTAAAAATTTATATTTGGTTATCAAAAATAAATCTACAGTAGAACTACTACGGTGGCCTTCCCACTTTGAAACTCGAAATTGAATGTCGATGATGCGGCCGCCATCACCGAAATTATTTTCCAGCGACAGAGAAGGAAGTAGAGAACTTATTTTTTCCAAAATCTTCTTTAAAACATTTCTTTCGAATTATATTGAAATATTTATATTAGAAAATACTTCTAAATAATATCACTATTATATTCTAAAATCATCCGAAAGAAATTTTCAAAAGCCCGAAACTTTGAGTTCTAAATTTCCAATTTCATTTATCTTATTTTCAATCTTATTTCGACTATTATTTATAAATTTCATTACCTAACAACCAATATTTTGCAACCAAATATAAATCATTTATAAAAAGTTTATTTTATATATAGAAAATATAATAGGCAAAATTATTTCATTCACCTATATTAAAACAAATATTGTGTCGGTCTGTCCTATTAAGTGTTTTGGAATACCTATTGATATCATAGCATCCCATGCGTCAACCAGAATTTATAAATACAAATCGAAACAGATTAACATAATATTAAAACCTTTTTATAACACTAACAAATACTCTCTCTCATATATACTCTCAGTGACTCATCATAGGGTATTACTACCCTATTAGCAAACAGCCAAAACCCCACAAAGCCAAGGTTTATCGCTAAACCAAAGCTCTGATACCAGATGTAACGCCCCGCCTTTTCGCATGCTTTAAATGGACGATCAACCACACATGTCAGACTTAGACCATACAGAAGAGCGGATTGTTATGGGGTAAATAAGAAAAAGTAGAGAAAGAAAAAAAACATAATCTTACAGCGGAACGATAAAATATAATAATCAAATATACAGTTCATGAAGGTGTTTACAAAACATTTGATTATACTTATACAATACATATCAGAGTTACACATACCAGAGAATAATAATTAATGCAGCAGAATTAAATGGCGTAGTGGAGTAATATAGTAGATAATAGTACTACAAAATCTTCGTCTTCGTCCTCCAGAATAAAATCTTCAAATCCTGAAACGCTCGGATTGACCCGAGCGAATTAAAAGGAAAAACACTCGAGTTAGAGCTAAAATATCTTATGTAAGTTAAATCAACAATAAACAATATGAGTGGAACGGCGTTCGAGATGTTTACGGGGTTTGACATCTCATATCCAATACGTGAGTGCACTAACTCAAGAGATGCTCGGGATTCACATCTCCTAAGGATCCGTTAAACTAATTACTATGTAGTAATATTTCGCTATTATAATAATGTCTATAGTAAAATAAACATAATTTTAAATAGCGTTAAGGAGTGACCCAATATTCCCCTTAACACGTAATAGTCCCAGTAATCGATCCAATATCATAGTCCCTCCTGATCGGGAAGCCACCAGAGGATACCACACGGGCTACGGGAGAAAACCAAACTCGTATAAGGCGCGCTAGGGTAGGTGACACGGCACAACTAGGCAATGCCAGAGTAGATATACCAATTACGCTTCCGGGTCGGTGGTAACGCGCTGCGCGCAGCTACCGCCTGCCTCGAGCCACACCCCCAAATAAAAAAATAAAAGTGGCCACCGAATCAATCCAAAAGTCAAAGTATAATATCGAAGGGATGTGTCCGATCAAAGGTGCTGCCTCATTAACCCGTCGATCGCTCATGTTTTAGCCACCATATGCCAACTCACGGGAGTTGGGTCCACGTATTTACCTCAAAGGAACCGCCGCCACCATCCTACCTCATTCTGGAATCTCCACCGCGTACACGGTTGTTAAAGTGGTTTTCGGAGTTGGCAGAGAGTGTGACAACTTTCGATCCCGGTCTCTTTAACAACCAAACATTATTATAACATCGCGGTCTTATCAAAATAGTTTATGCTTTTAAAACCAGAATATAATATCCATTTCAAATCCATATAAATACGATATCATTTCCTCTTTTAAAAAACCAAATCAAATTTGATATCTTTTTCAAATATATCCTTTTCTAAAATTATAACATTTAAAAGTTATAATATTTCGAAACCAAAACTTGAAATATAGCCTTTCAAAACATAAAACTTTGAATTTCATAACTTTGAAACATACTACACCACTTAAATGGTTTAAATATTAAATTACTTTGTATAATAAAATAGCTTCTTCACCTTCACAAATCAATTTCAATATGGATTTTAAATTCCCAAACAAACCAATATAATTTCCATATATTTCAAAGCTTTAATTATTCCACCATTTCAAAACTTATTCTTTGATAATTTCATATGTATCAATTTCAACTACTATTATTTAGATTTGAAATGTTTACTTAATAAATCAAATATCATTTTAGTAAAATCTTTAGACTTCAAATAACTGGATATTCTTCCAATTACATTAACTTGATAATATTCATTTAAATCAATTTGATATTCATTTAAATCCTCTAAACAAAAATCAAATTATAAAATCATACCTTTTAAATCTCAATTTATTTATATTTCAATTCAAGTTTTTCGACGATAATCCTTAAATCTTAAATTCAAATCAAATTCATATTTATCTTCCAAATCTAATTTTTTTTAAATCATTATAACCTCTATATAAAATATGATTTAAATACTTAACCATATTTATTTTAATAAATCAAACTTCATTTTTCTACTTATTGTCATTAACTGATTTATACCTAACTTAATACATGAATTTAACTATATATAAATATTTTTATATAATATAAAAAAGAATCAAAATTTATTTAAACCGCATAATTCTATCCAAAACCATATAAATCATTTTCAAAATATTTATATATATAGACCGACGGTGTCTGTATAAAAGTTTCTATCCTATGGTCAAGTGATACGGATATTTATCATTTCAATCCGTAATTTAAAAAAATTACGGTTATATATCATTTCAAACCGCAATCCCGAATGAAATAAAATTCATTACAACTTGCATATTAAAATACTATAGAATATAACATCCATTCATCCATCAACAGATCATACATCCATCACAATCATCATCCACAACAATCAACCAATACCAATAGATAACCGATAATATATATAACAGGCATTTAGTTGACAATTTATATGCAATAATAAATTTGATAACAATTTAATTCAAATAAATGCAATTTAACTTAGATAATGATTAAATATATGCCAAATAGCTATAAATAAATTTCAAATCACATCATAAATAAATTTAACAAAAATAATAAATTATAGAAGTTGTGAGTGGGTTAAAACACTCACCTTTTGAATTTAAATTGAATTTAAATCTAATTTAAACCTAAAAATTTGACAGTCTCAGAATTCGTCCAAACAAGCGTCAAAATGTTCGGAATTTTAATACGATCCTAACAAAAAAACTATGCATGAATTGGTGTTCGTATGTGAAAGATATAATGAAAAATGTGTTTGAATTTCATTTTTTTTTTAAAAAAAGAGAACACATTTACCTTTCTTGCCACGTCATAGGCAAATCACTTTCTTCCAAAAAACACCACTCACGCATGCAAGGACCAATGCACGCGATACTGCCGCTGACCATAAACTTTGACCGCGATTCTCTCTCGCCTACGGCCACCAGGGAGCCGCCGAACCCAACCATGCTTCTTCCCTCGTCTAGCCGCACCGCGCCTTCCACCTATGCTGCCTCCGGTCATAAAAAATTTCTGCGCCGTCGCTAATTTTTGTTGACCTAATCGAATTTTGCAGTCTATCAGACCGTTGATTCTCCAAATAAACAGCATGGATGAAGTCCCCTCGGTCCTCTCTTCAAAACCCAGAAATGGTTCAACGATCCGACAACGTTCATCGACGCGCGATGAACGGCCGAGAATTGATTCAGAAATTCAGGAAAAACAATGCATTGAATCGGAAAACGAATTTCAGTTTTGAGAAGCGTTCATCGAAAGCATCGATATATAATTTTTATGAATTTTTGAGGAGTTTGAAATTTGGCTTTGATTTTGAATTGCTGTTGGAATTAGGTGTTTGTCTGCCATTGAACTGAGGAGGTGAAACAAATTGTAAACAGAGTATTTATAGACAAGGTTGCAAAAGAATAGATGGATCAGATTGGTATACGCGCTAAACCATGAATGGCTCGAAAAGCCCGTTCTAACTCCGAAACGAAATTGGGTCAACCCACGTAACAACCCGGGGTTTTGTAACAATTAATTATCGTCATTAGGCGATTAAATTGGCTGGCTAATTGCTATGGGATTCTATCGAGTTGAAGTTCTCTTAAAATTTTTTTAAGGGTTTGTGGGCTTTATATTGAATTTGGCCCACGTTTTATTTTGGTGTTGGGTTGTATTAAAGTGGATACCCGTTCCCTCCTCTCTATTCATTCTCTTCGAAAACCCTAAACAAAATAAACGGAAAAAAAATTGGCGGCTCGATCCTTTAGCTATGTCGATCGGCTAATTCTATTTGCAAATGTTTTGCTTTGCTTTGAGCTTGGTCGGGCCGCGCTTAGGTGAGCTGCAAGTGGGGGAAAAAGAGGAATTTTGGCAGTGGATCGTTGCTCTTCAAAACAAAGGTGAATGATTTTTCACTCACATCTAATTCAATTTCGTATATTCGTGACTTTCGTAGCTTGATTTCTAGGCTATCATGGTGTTGAATTCTTTGACACATGATTTTGATTTTCATTCATCTGGAATTACTTGAATTCGTTGATTGCTTTGTTCAGGCCATTTAATTTTGATCGAATGCCAGGAATTAAATTGATTTCGTGAAGATATTTTTAGATGAGAATTCATTTGACTTTGCATTTGCTTTAAGTATTTGACTTCGGTCCTGATTTGGGTATGCGGTTCCATGACTTCGGTCTGTAGCTCATGTCTTCAACTTTTACTACTTGCTGTATATTATTAGTTTGGAACTGCTACTTGATACTGGTATTCATCTGGATATTTTATGAGTTGTTTTGCTTTGGGCTTGGAATTGATGAAAGTGATTTGTAAGAATAATTTGGGTTCGACACTGCCTTGATGGCTTTGTTCGAACTACCTATGTCACTTGCATATGCTAATACTGTTTCATTCAATATAGATATGTATGTGTATTCATATATATGCATACATGTATTCATGTATTTGTGTAACGACCCAGAATTTTTAGTAATTAAAATTTGAATATTTAATTAATTTTAAATATTAATGAGTGAATTTATAAGTCGAATAAATTTTAATTTGAATTATTGGATTTAATTGGATAATTAAATCGATAATTTAATATGTGAAATTTTGGAAATAATTGAAAATTGAGTTAAATATGATTGAAAATGATTTGTAAAATTTTATTTTATCATATTGAAGTTAGAATGATATTTTAGAACTTTTAAAATCGAATTAAAAGTTAATTTGTGAAAATTGAATATTTTAATATTTAAATCGACTAGTGAAAATAGTCAATTTTTGAACAGTCTCAGAATTGAACGAAACTAGTTCCATTGGATCCGTAATAGTTAGTTATTACTGGATTTCAATTTTCGTGTCAATCGGAGCTATCGTTTGATCGTGGCAGCTCGAAACGCATCGATTTATTTTTAATTTTTATTTGGCGAGCTAAAATAGCCATTTTTCAAAAAGTCTCGAATTTCGACGAAACCAGTTTCATCGGATCCATAATGTGATATTATTGTAAGGTTCCAAATTTCGTGTCAATTGGATTTACCGTTTGTCCGGTACGAATTAAAACGCCTAGAAAGTCGTTTAAATCGGTTTAATTTAAATTGAACGTTTGCAGCCATAACTCGCACAGATGTCCGAATTAGCTTTCGAAACCTGTTCCATTGTGTCCGGAACGCGGGGTAAACCCTAGGAACGTCAGTTTCGGCGCGTAAATCGGAGTTCGAAATTCCCGGATGAATAGTGTTCGTTCGTTCTTCTATAAATAGCACCCCTCTCTTTAGAAATAAAAAAAAAATCCTAACCCTAACTAAACGCAGCCGCCACCCTAGGTTCAACGGCCAGAAAGCTCCCATTTTCATTCCTTAATCTCTTCCAATCCGTGAAGTTTTAGCCAAAGTTGTTAACTACAACATTATAGAGCACGTGAGATCTTGAAATCTATACGGATATGATGGGGTTTAGTGTCGCGTGGAGGGAGCTAGGGGAGGCCGACCATGACAGCTTGCGCATGCAAATCGCGACGCTACAGGCAGCCGAGTGTCACATCATTGGGGCCGGTGGTGGCTATGGGCGAGGCGCATGACATGGAGCTCTTGGATCGTGTTCGTGTTGCTCGTGGAAATCGAATTATTTAACCCTAAATAATCAAATGGGTTCGGTTTTGAACGTGATGGCCTGAAGATATGTCGCGTGGGAGAAGGAAGGTGTATGTGGCCTGATGGGCTTGGGGTTGTGATGAACGGTCTTGATTGTGTTAGGTTTGAAAATATTTATTAATGTTGTAATTTGTTTATAAAAATTCATATAAACTTCATAATATCATAACTTTTTCATACGAGGTCGAAAACGCGCGAAACCAGTCGCGTTGGAATCGTATCGTCGAGCACTACGCGATGGAAATGGATTGGAGTCGTTTGGAGTTAGTGAGAATTTTGGGTAAAATTAAACGCGCGTTTAATTTTATTCGAAATAAATCGCTAAAACGGAAATTAAAATCAAAGTGAGAACTTCTCACTCAATCAAATCAGTTTCGATTTTATTTTAAATAGTTAGATTTAAAATATTTGAATGCATGTTTGAATGATGATTGTTATATATTGATTGTTAAAATAGACATTATGCGCCGTTAGTAAGAGGATGTTATTTATTAAAAACATATACCGCGAATATTTCATAAACAGTGAAACTGGTATTATATATAATAGCAATATATATATATTGGCATATGTATATATTGGAGTTATTGATTTCCCGTATTTGTTTAGCGGATGAGACCCTATTGCGCCGTCTATTAAGCGGATAATATTTTAAATCCCATATACCGCGATAATTTCGTATTGGAGCGAAATTGGAATTGTGCTAATGTTTGTGGATGCAGGAAAACAGGTTGGACGGATCCAATTGGATTCCTCAGCAGTATTTATTTGATTTCAGATATTTTGATATTTGATGGATTATCATATCGATATATGATATCGTTGTTGTCGTGATTGACTATTTGGTATGTAGCATTATTGGACCAAATTTGGAATTTTAAAAAAAAATGTTTTTAAAGTGATTTTTGAAAAGTATACAATTATAAGATATTTTTGGAAATTAATTTATTTTAAATAAATAAACTTATAATTTTAATGTTATAAAGAATTATGATTTTGAGAAATATAGTTAAAAACTGATTTTTGAGAATGTGATGCTAATGATTTTATAAAAATAGTTTAAACTGGATTTTAGAATTTATTGTGAAAAGTTTAAATATAGGATTTATAAAATTTAATTATTTTATAAATCAAAATGGTGAAATTATAAAGGAGATTAAATATGTTTTAAAGAATAATATAAATTGACATATATTAAGAGATTTATAAATGGATATTTATAAATTGAAATATTGACATTATAAAACGAGTTTTTATAAGCATTTGAATGAAGTGAAAATGAATTTTTTAAATGAATGGAATTCATAAAATTAAAAATGGTGAAGTTATAAATGAAATTTATAAATAGTAAGATTTATAAATTTTATAAAGTTATTAAAAGAATAGTTTTGAATAAATAATTGAAGCTTACAAATTATAGGATTTATAATTATGAAGTTCAAAAGAATGATTTCTTGTAAACAAATAAATTATAAGTGTTTAACTTATAATATGAATTTTAGTAGATAATTGAGTTACAAATCGAATAAATTAATAAAGGAATTTATAAAAGGAAGTTGTTATAAAATAAATAGAAATGGAGTTTATAAACGTTGTTTTATAAATTCGCAAACGACTTATTTTGATAAGTAAATTGTTGAAACTTAGTAATGGAGTTATATTCACGTTTTTGACTGTGAATAATCCTTTAAAATAAAATGAATAGAAAGGATGAAATTTGTTAACATAGTATATTCATGTTTTGAATAGTGAATAAGATGTTAAAGAAATTGTTTTGAATGTGATGTTTCAAATAGAATTAAAACGATCTAACGATGTTTTAAATATGTTGAGATTCGAAACCATAGATTTCAACATTGATTGTTGAAATAGACGTTTTCGAGAAATAAAAGGAAATGGTGGACTATAACACTGTTGTTATAGTAAATGATTTCCGAAAGGAAATGTTTTGTATAGTATTGGGATTTATATATCTATTTTAATTTTGAATCCCTATACTAGTGATTTTGGGACGTCGTAACGATGTTTTACGTAACATTCGTTTTGGCCCAAATAAATATGTTTAAGAGAATGATTTCCTTAAAGAATGAAATATATACTTAATTTTGATTTAAGTATATTGAATATTTTCCAAAGGTTGAAAATAAAAAGATTTGAATTACTTATTTTTAATAAGTGTGGAATTGTTTTCCAATATAAAGTGAATATTTTGAATTTATCTTTTTGAAGATAAATTGAAAATGAATATTAGAAATCGAATTGAAGTCGTATATTCATTAATATTTTGGAATGTAAATTCACTATTGAATTTATAAAAGAAAGTGGAATTGGTTCAAAAATAAATATTGATTTATTTTTGACATATTGAAATTTTATATCTTGTAAAGATATTTTGGAAAATAAATAATTTGGAAAATTATTTGGAATTTGGTGATGTGTGCATATTCATTGATAGTTCAATAACCGACTATCAATATTTCCCTTTGAATGGGTAATTGATGTGATTTGTTTGAATTTGAATGCCACACTTATTTTTGAATAAGCGCTCACTATTCGGGTTAACCGGGAAAGGACCATGGGGTCGTAAAACCCATTCCGAATATGGGATACGTCGTTATGAATTGCATTTGATGACCGATGTTGAAGACCGAGTATTCGTGAAAGCGATAGGATGACCTATCGATTGTCTCTGCACTGGGTAGCTCCTGGTATAGAGATCTCCTAAGTGACGGGAAATTCGATCGGGATTGTGAATACCCGGATTGCAAGGGCTTCGTAAGAAGTGCCTTCGGTTTTGTTCGAGCCCGGAACAGACTTGTATGGATTGTTTGTCTGACATTACAAGTTGAGATATAAAGCCGATTTCTTTAAAATATATTTCTGTTGGTGGCGGAGAATTTATTCTTTTAGCTTAACACCCTTCTCTGAGACGTACGAGCTCAGAGGTTATGTAGTTGAATGTTATCGGCGATATATTCCCAATTTGGTAATGTGACATGCTGAGTGTTGCTGTGAAATGATCATTGTGTTGATTATTTGTGATAGGATCGTTTATTTGATCGTCTATCTTGGTGATCATTTATATGATCATTTGTTGACCCAAAGCATGGCTTTTGTATAAAGTATGTTTTTGTGGACGTGACTTCGTCGAGCCTCACACCCCGTGAATGGTCAAAACAGGAAAGATGTGGCAAGGTTATGAGGGGTAGCGCCCTTTAGGATGTGTGCATTTCCTTCTGGAAAAGGGTGGTATCATGGTATGGAGCCCAGATACTTACTCATGTTGAAAACACTTTGTCATGATTGTGTGAATTGATTACGAGCGCTCGGTGAAAAGGTCCCAAAGGACCGGGGGATGGCATATTCGGTCAGTTGTTACTCAGTTATGGGTAACCCGGCCTTGTGTTGGTAGAGATCCGGTTTGGTTCTCGGGGATGTCCATCCAGAGGCATTCTTATGTGGCAATGGGAAGTTCCTTGGCCCGATCATTCGTTGGAAATCCAAAGAAACAATACGTGACTTGTACGGTTTTAGTTGTAGAACCTGCCATCTAATATGGTAGCTATTAGTAGGCATAATATAATGGTACCTATGCTGGCTAAGATTTATATTCTACCTTCGAAATTGTTTCCTACACTATGCACTAATAATAATATCAAATGTTTCTTTTTAATGCGTATCAAGCATCTTTGACTATCATAAGGAGAAATCTCCTCCAAGTCTGCGTTTGCATTGTGTGTGTGGCGGGAGGTCTTATGGTAGTCTCATTTTTAAAAAGCATTGCGAATTGACTTTAAAAATATCCTTCTATTTGATTTTAAAGATAAATAAACTGTTTTGAGTTCTCACACCAGTCACATGACTGACTCGGAGTTTATTATTTTCCTTCCTAAACTCTGGGTGCCCACCAATTTTCACACGGGCAGTTAAGAGTTAGGTTTATCAGGATATTCTGGATATTCTGGAGTTGCTGGAGGCAAGCTGGATGGCATGGCGTATTACTAGTTATATAGTATTTCTTTTTCCGCTGCACTGTTTGTTGTTGTTATTGTTGTACACTCTGATGATAAGATGTAATGAATTGAAATGTATGAAATGTAATAACTGATATAGTTCTTTGTTTAAAGATTATTCATTTATTATTATATGTTGTTCCGCTGCGAATTGTGAGATTCTGATGTTGTTCTGTTGTTTTCTGTTCCGTTCTATGTTCTCTATTTTCTTTTTCTTCTATTTGAAAAAAAATTCTATTTTCTGTTTTCTTTTCCCTCCATTTTCTACCTTATCTATTATCTTCTTTTCTTCTCTCTTCTTCTGCCTTTTTCTTTTCCTAAATTTTTCTTAAACCCCTAAGGGTTCGTATTTTCGTTCATCTTGAATTAATGAATGGAGATTAGTGTCTATTCAAGGAGTACGGATTTACGGGTCTTTACAGTTGGTATCAGAGCATATGGTTAAGCGACAACCTTAGTTCTGTTAGGTATTACTCATTAGAGATAGAGTCAGTAGTACTCTAGAATGAGTTGAGTGTAATAATAGCTATGAGAGCGTATTTGTTAGTGAAATATAAAATTGTTTTATATTGTGATGATTGGTTTATTGAGTGGTATATGAACCTTCGTCGGCGCAGCCTCGAAACTGAATCGAAGGGGTTTCTAAACACTTGAATAGAACAATTCGACACAATATTGTTTTAAAATTGGGTAAATGAAATAATTTTACCTTGAGTATATTTTGTATATGAAGAAATAATTTTCAGAATTATTAAAGTGTATGTAAGTTGATTGCTTAGTTGTTTGAATAATCTAGATAAAAGAATAATTGTATAAGCAAAATGAATTATAAGAATTGAATTATAATTAAAGTGATTTGCAATTGTGAAATAAACTTATATATATGAGAAGTGAAACTATATGAATATATTTATGAATATGAGTTTTAATAAAGAAATGAAATTCAACTTTAGAAATTGAATTGGATTGAATGTAAATCAATTAAATGTAAATTTAAGTTGATATGGAATAATGAATATAAGTGTTAATTCATTAAAACTAATGTTATTGAAAGTTGAATAAATTGGAATGGAAATCAATTTAATGATTAAACCAAATGGAATTAAATGTGTTGAACCAAATTTAATGTAAAGTGAAAAATTTGGTTATGTTGAATATGCATTGGTTGTTATTTGATTGTTAATTGATTGAATATAAGTTCATTAAGTATTAATGGAATTGAAAGCTAAAGTAATTGAAATTTAAGTAAATCTTAAATAGAATTGAATTTGATTTGGAAGTGAACCAACTTGAATATGAATTACTGAATATAAACTAATTGAAAATGAATGTTAGTAAGAACATCCATTGTTAATGAATCAAATATGATTAAATTGAAAACCCAATTCATTTAATATTAATGAGAATATGAATGAATATTTATTGGTTATGAATGGTAGTTGGTTGATGTTTGCATTTGTTGTTGGTTGCATTTGCTATGTTGACATATGTAGTAGTTATGTTGCTATATGAAGTATATTGATGCTATTTTCATAAATGCATGTTCTCATGTTGTTTGTTGAGTGATTAGTAGGTGCGGATCGCGTTTGCTTCGCATTTGGAGCTCGCTTTCGCGCTATATTAGCCGTATATGCTTGCTAATAAAATATAAGGTACATATCTCGGATTACATACCGTACTTTTATACTTTTTCCCTACGGGATGCCTCATTACTTGATGAGATGTATATTTGTGATATATATACTGTCATTTTTTTTTTCGGATCGAGCCGCGCAAAGGAGACTATGGCGAATTTTTCCGAAAATTTAAGGCGTTAGAAAAATTTGAGAAAATTTGGAAAATTTTGAAAACTATAAACTTTGATTTTGGAATTGAAGTCAAACAAGATAGTAATTGTTTTTGAAAAAAATAACTAAGTATGACTTGAAAACTTAGTAAAGATTTTGTAAGAAATTTAACTATGGATTTTGGGAAAATTAATAAATTTTGTAACTTTCTTACTTGTTAATTTCGAGGACGAAATTCTTTTAAGGGGGAAAGATTGTAACGACCCAGAATTTTTAATAATTAAAATTTGAATATTTAATTAATTTTAAATATTAATGAGTGAATTTATAAGTCGAATAAATTTTAATTTGAATTATTGGATTTAATTGGATAATTAAATCGATAATTTAATATGTGAAATTTTGGAAATAATTGAAAATTGAGTTAAATATGATTGAAAATGATTTGTAAAATTTTATTTTATCATATTGAAGTTAGAATGATATTTTAGAACTTTTAAAATCGAATTAAAAGTTAATTTGTGAAAATTGAATATTTTAATATTTAAATCGACTAGTGAAAATAGTCAATTTTTGAACAGTCTCAGAATTGAACGAAACCAGTTCCATTGGATCCGTAATAGTTAGTTATTACCGGATTTCAATTTTCGTGTCAATCGGAGCTATCGTTTGATCGTGGCAGCTCGAAACGCATCGATTTATTTTTAATTTTTATTTGGCGAGCTAAAATAGCCATTTTTCAAAAAGTCTCGGATTTCGACGAAACCAGTTTCATCGGATGCTTAATGTGATATTATTGTAAGGTTTCAAATTTCGTGTCAATTGGATTTACCGTTTGTCCGGTACGAATTAAAACGCCTAGAAAGTCGTTTAAATCGGTTTAATTTAAATTGAACGTTTGCAGCCATAACTCGCACAGATGTCCGAATTAGCTTTCGAAACCTGTTCCATTGTGTCCAGAACGCGGGGTAAATCCTAGGAACGTCAGTTTCGGCGCGTAAATCGGAGTTCAAAATTCCCGGATGAATAGTGTTCGTTCGTTCTTCTATAAATAGCACCCCTCTCTTTAGAAATAAAAAAAAAAATTCCTAACCCTAACTAAACGCAGCCGCCACCCTAGGTTCAACGGCCAGAAAGCTCCCATTTTCATTCCTTAATCTCTTCCAATCCGTGAAGTTTTAGCCAAAGTTGTTAACTACAACATTATAGAGCACGATGAGATCTTGAAATCTATACGGATATGATGGGGTTTAGTGTCGCGTGGAGGAAGCTAGGGGAGGCCGACCATGAAAGCTTGCACACGCAAATCGCGATGCTACAGGCAGCCGAGTGTCACATCATTGGGGCCGGTGGTGGCTATGGGCGAGGCGCACGACATGGAGCTCCTGGATCGTGTTCGTGTTGCTCGTGGAAATCGAATTATTTAACCCTAAATAATCAAATGGGTTCGGTTTTGAACGTGATGGCCTGAAGATATGTCGCGTGGGAGAAGGAAGGTGTATGCGGCCTGATGGGCTTGGGGTTGTGATGAACGGTCTTGATTGTGTTAGGTTTGAAAATATTTATTAATGTTGTAATTTGTTTATAAAAATTCGTATAAACTTCATAATATCATAACTTTTTCATACGAGGTCGAAAACGCGCGAAACCAGTCGCGTTGGAATCGTATCGTCGAGCACTACGCGATGGAATTGGATTGGAGTCGTTTGGAGTTAGTGAGAATTTTGGGTAAAATTAAACGCGCGTTTAATTTTATTCGAAATAAATCGCTAAAACGGAAATTAAAATCAAAGTGAGAACTTCTCACTCAATCGAATCAGTTTCGATTTTATTTTAAATAGTTAGATTTAAAATATTTGAATGCATGTTTGAATGATGATTGTTATCTATTGATTGTTAAAATTGACATTATGCGCCGTTAGTAAGCGGATGTTATTTATTAAAAACATATACCGCGAATATTTCATAAACAGTGAAATTGGTATTATATATAATAGCAATATATATATATATTGGCATATGTATATATTGGAGTTATTGATTTCCCGCATTTGTTTAGCGGATGAGACCCTATTGCGCCGTCTATTAAGCGGATAATATTTTAAATCCCATATACCGCGATAATTTCGTACTGGAGCGAAATTGGTATTGTGCTAATGTTTGTGGATGCAGGAAAACAGGTTGGAGGGATCCAACTGGATTCCTCAACAGTATTTATTTGATTTCAGATATTTTGATATTTGATGGATTATCATATCGATATATGATATCGTTGTTGTCGTGATTGACTATTTGGTATGTAGCATCATTGGACCAAATTTGGAATTTTAAAAAAAAATGTTTTTAAAGTGATTTTTGAAAAGTATACAATTATAAGATATTTTTGGAAATTAATTTATTTTAAATAAATAAACGTATAATTTTAGTGTTATAAAGAATTATGATTTTGAGAAATATAGTTAAAAACTGATTTTTGAGAATGTGATGCTAATGATTTTATAAAAATAGTTTAAACTGGATTTTAGAATTTATTGTGAAAAGTTTAAATATAGGATTTATAAAATTTAATTATTTTATAAATCAAAATGGTGAAATTATAAAGGAGATTAAATATGTTTTAAAGAATAATATAAATTGACTTATATTAAAAGATTTATAAATGGATATTTATAAATTGAAATATTGACATTATAAAACGAGTTTTTATAAGCATTTGAATGAAGTGAAAATGAATTTTTTAAATGAATGGAATTCATAAAATTAAAAATGGTGAAGTTATAAATGAAATTTATAAATAGTAAGATTTATAAATTTTATAAAGTTATTAAAAGAATAGTTTTGAATAAATAATTGAAGCTTATAAATTATAGGATTTATAATTATGAAGTTCAAAAGAATGATTTCTTGTAAACAAATAAATTATAAGTGTTTAACTTATAATATGAATTTTAGTAGATAATTGAGTTACAAATCGAATAAATTAATAAAGGAATTTATAAAAGGAAGTTGTTATAAAATAAATTGAAATGGAGTTTATAAACGTTGTTTTATAAATTCGCAAACGACTTATTTTGATAAGTAAATTGTTGAAACTTAGTAATGGAGTTATATTCACGTTTTTGACTGTGAATAATCCTTTAAAATAAAATGAATAGAAAGGATGAAATTTGTTAACATAGTATATTCACGTTTTGAATAGTGAATAAGATGTTAAAGAAATTGTTTTGAATGTGATGTTTCAAATAGAATTAAAACGATCTAACGATGTTTTAAATATGTTGAGATTCGAAACCATAGATTTCAACATTGATTGTTGAAATAGACGTTTTCGAGAAATAAAAGGAAATGGTGGACTATAACACTGTTGTTATAGTAAATGATTTCCGAAAGGAAATGTTTTGTATAGTATTGGGATTTAAATATCTATTTTAATTTCGAATCCCTATACTAGTGATTTTGGGACGTCGTAACGATGTTTTACGTAACATTCGTTTTGGCCCAAATAAATATGTTTAAGAGAATGATTTCCTTAAAGAATGAAATATATACTTAATTTTGATTTAAGTATATTGAATATTTTCCAAAGGTTGAAAATAAAAGATTTGAATTACTTATTTTTAATAAGTATGGAATTGTTTTCCAATATAAAGTGAATATTTTGAATTTACCTTTTTGAAGATAAATTGAAAATGAATATTAGAAATCGAATTGAAGTCGTATATTCATTAATATTTTGGAATGTAAATTCACTATTGAATTTATAAAAGAAAGTGGAATTGGTTCAAAAATAAATATTGATTTATTTTTGACATATTGAAATTTTATATCTTGTAAAGATATTTTGGAAAATAAATAATTTGGAAAATTATTTGGAATTTGGTGATGTGTGCATATTCATTGATAGTTCAATAACCGACTATCAATATTTCCCTTTGAATGGGTAATTGATGTGATTTGTTTGAATTTGAATGCCACGCTTATTTTTGAATAAGCGCTCACTATTCGGGTTAACCGGGAAAGGACCATGGGGTCGTATAACCCATTCCGAATATGTGATACGTCGTTATGAATTGCATTTGATGACCGGTGTTGAAGACCGAGTATTTGTGAAAGCGATAGGATGACCTATCGATTGTCTCTGCACTGGGTAACTCCTGGTATAGAGATCTCCTAAGTGATGGGAAATTCGATCGGGATTGTGAATACCCGGATTGCAAGGGCTTCGTAAGAAGTGCCTTCGGTTTTGTTTGAGCCCGAACAGACTTGTATGGATTGTATGTCTGACATTACAAGTTGAGATATAAAGCCGATTTCTTTCAAATATATTTCTGTTGGTGGCGGAGAATTTATTCTTTTAGCTTAACACCCTTCTCTTAGACGTACGAGCTCAGAGGTTATGTAGTTGAATGTTATCAGCGATATATTCCCAATTTGGTAATGTGACATGCTGAGTGTTGCTGTGAAATGATCATTGTGTTGATTATTTGTGATAGGATTGTTTATTTGATCGTCTATCTTGGTGATCATTTGTTGACCCAAAGCATGGCTTTTGTATAAAGTATGTTTTTGTGGACGTGACTTCGTCGAGCCTCACACCCCGTGAATGGTCAAAACAGGAAAGATGCGGCAAGGTTATGAGGGGTAGCGCCCTTTAGGATGTGTGCATTTCCTTCTGGAAAAGGGTGGTATCATGGTATGGAGCCCAGATACTTACTCATGTTGAAAACACTTTGTTATGATTGTGTGAATTGATTAGAGAGCTCTCGGATAAAGGTCCCAAAGGACCGGGGGATGGCATATTCGGTCAGTTGTTACTCAGTTAGGGGTAACCCGGCCTTGTGTTGGTAGAGATCCGGTTTGGTTCTCGGGGATGTCCATCCAGAGGCATTCTCATGTGGCAATGGGAAGTTCCTTGGCCTGATCATTCGTTGGAAATCCAAAGAAACAATACGAACCTTGTACGGTTTTAGTTGTATAACCTGCCATGGAATGTGGCGGTAACCTGCTATTGAACATGGTTAGCTATAGTAGGCATAGTTCGAAATGTCTATGTTGGCTAAGATTTATATTCTACTTTCGAAATGAATTTTTCCTACACTATGCACTAGTAATAATATCAAATGTTTCTTTTAATACGTATCAAGCATCTTTGACTATCATAAGGAGAAATCTCCTACGATTCTGCGTTTGCATTGTGTGTGTGTGCGGGAGGCCTTATGGTAGTCTCATTTTTAAAAAGCATTGCGAATTGACTTTAGAATTCTTTCTTTGATTGTTTTTTAATGATAAACTGTTTTTGTTGCTCACACCAGTCCCACGACTGATCCGGAGTTTATTGTTTCTTTCCTAAACTCTGGGTGCTCATTATATTTCTACACGAGCAGTCTAGAGTTGGGTTTTACAGATAGTTAGATATAGTGGATTATCTGGAGTTAGTTCAGTCTTTGGACCACACCAGTCTTGCTGAGCTTGGTGATATGTTATTGGGAGTTCGAGCTACTGCTGGATTGATTCTTGGAAATGGAGTTACAGTTCCGATTTGGAGTTCTTCGTTGAAGACTATCTTAGAGTTATTTGTTCCGCTGTTAAATGTTATCTATTTTCTTTCCGCTGCTATTTTATTGTATCATATCTCTGTTGTATATTGATATCTATTGGATCATCTGTTGTATCAGATATTGTATCAAAGCTGTATATCAATGTATTATTCTTTTATTCCGCTGTGTTATTTACTTAATGTTGTTGTAAGCTCCGGCGAATCGGATTTGAACGGTCGAATCTATGGCATTCGAGTACGATTTGAAGTACGGATGTCGATTTTTGAGCAGGCAAAATACGAGTCGTTACATGTGGTATCAGAGCTAAGGGTTGAACTTTAGCTCAGGAGTATAACACATTAAGTAGCTCATTAGAGATAGGGTGAAGTATATCCTAGAATGAGTAATCCTTAAGATATCCGTTTGAATGCCTCAGTAAATTCTCTTACTATCCACTGATAGTAAGTATGGGTGCAAGAAGAGAACGAGATAGAGGACAGGGAAATACGACTATAATTGGTCAATACTCTATAACAACGGTGGAAATAACTTTCTCTATCAATCTCCTTTGATTCATCTTTCCAAATTTCTTTTGAATTGCTTCGAGACGGCTCCAGAAAGAAGTTTCGGTGCATTGATGCTCTACGAATCGTTATAGAAAATTTTTACTTCGTATTTCATCGGTTTCTTATCAGTTTTTGATTTAAACTTTAATGAATATGAATTGGAAATTTGGAATTGAAAATTTAAATTAAATGGGAAATTTTAAATTGAGTTAAAATTGATTAATAAAATATGAAGCTAAATTTGAATTGTATCGATAAATGATTTTGTTTAAAACCAAATTTTGAAATTCTATTGAAATTTATTGTGAATACCAAAGTTCGAAGAGGGACAAATTGGTATGTATTCTGAGATATTCCGACTTGAATTTGGAATCCATATCTTAAGTTTGAAGAATTATAGGAGATCGAATCTGTCTATCTCTGTGTTGTTTTCGTGCCTGCGAATTTCGAGGACGAAATTCTTTTAAGGGGGGAAGTCTGTAACGACCCTAGATTTTAATTTAATTTAAATTAATAATTAAATGAAATTTTGAATAAAAATTTATAAAATTAATTATAAATAGTGATGTGAGTTTCCCCGAGTTCAAATATATTCTATATAAATCATTTAAATTTTTTAAATATTGTATATATATGTATATATGTGAATATATATATATATATATGTATGTATGTATGTATGTATATTTGGGTATATATGAGTCAATTTGAAATTATAAAATCTTGTGTGTATATATATATATATTTTGATTTGAATTTTAATCTCATATAAATGGTTTAATAATAATAAATACAAGACAATAAATAAGAAGTAAATAAAATATAAGATATAATAATATAAAGTAAATATATATATATATATATATCTTAATCTCATATTAATAAATCAATACAAAATAATACCAATGGAGTAGTCTACAAAAGTAATAAGAGTAAAATAAAAATAGAAGTTCACTTATTTTGTAAAGTAAAATAATTCATACTTAAGCTATGAATAAAAAAATAAGAACATTGATATATAAAATATAATCAATAAGGATTCAAAACAAATAAATAAGCAAAGTATGAATCAAAACAAAGTAGAACATAGAAACAAATTTATTAAATCTAACAACATGTTATTCATTAAAATTACAAAGCAATATATATACTCAGCTGAAAATAAGAAGTAAGTAAAAACATTAACTAATAACTTAACAACATAATTAAAATAGAAACTTATTTACATTATAAAGTGCTAATTTATAACCAATATATTCAAGTGTGAACAATAAAAAGACAAGTATCTAAAAGAAAATAACAAACAAATAAAAACATATCAAGTACATAAGAAAAATAAAAGTATATATTTTTACATAAATAAACAAATGCATAAGAAAGAACAAAATAGAATATATTGGTACCTGTATAAGTTAAAGTTATAACCAAAAACAAAACAAATCAAACATAATAAATACAAACAAATATAAATAGTTTTAGTATGTAGCTTGCAAAAGAAAGAAATCAAGTAGAATACAAAGCAGGTTACAAAGCTAAATAAATAAACATATAATAACAAAATATGAAACCAGGTTAAGTAATAAAGCAAGCCAAGGCAAGTGGAATCTTATCTGTAAAGTTTAATATGCAAGACAAGTTCATTCTTTCAAAAGCAAAACAAATAAAGTATAAAAAAGAAATGTAGCAACAAAGGTGTCAGACCTTATTTTATACAAGTATGGTAAAGAGTAGTAATGCAAGCATGCCTAGTATTGTACAAACACTATTTTATCACCCTGTAGTTTTCCTATAAATCAACTTCTCCTTCCCTTCAGCTCGTTCCTGCAAAGCTAATAATAAACTGAAGTAAAATCCCTTTCAAACATAAACAAATTTCAACTTAAATAATACAATCAACTCGAGCCAGAGATCAAAGAAGATGTACTCTGTGCCCTGTTCAAAAAGATGCAGCTCTGTTTAATTTCTTTTGCCAGGTGAGTAACATCACCTTTCTAATCTAAAAATGAATATGGTTACATTTTCTATGATAATTATTTTTGTGATATATATGTATGTTTATCTGCATATATGGATGGATGTTATACACTTGTTGAAATCTCTGGAACAAAATCTCTGGAACAAGCTGTTCCAGTTTTCAAGTTGAAGTTGATTCAAAGTTTATTATTATTATTATTTCCTGATAACTTTTAAAATTTCAAACATGATAAGTTGAAACTTAAACACCATCTAGATTTTGAAAACTAGTTTAAGTAGTTTAGTTTGAAAACTTCCTGTAAGTAAGAAAAATACTGTTGAAACTTAAATAATGGGATAAATCAAATGTCGTGTTATATTGATTCTGGTATATGCCTCGAATCATCGTTGAAAAGTATGATTTTTAAAATAAAAATCCAAATTTTAAATGTTGAATTGCATATGAATTTGGAGATTGCCTGGAAAATGAGTTTTGGCCGAACTCTGATGATCTATGGAGTCGTGGTGGTCGAGCTTCCTCCTGGAGGTGGAGGAATGATCAGTGGCCCTAGGAAAAATACTTGGAGGATGAACGAAGCTTTGTGGTGGCTGCGGGAAGTGATCAAACTTCGGTGACCTAGTTTTGGGGTGGCCGATATTTTCTACTTGCGCGACGTCAACGATGGATCGAGTGTCACGCGGTTCCGTGGGGAGGTAGAGGGAAGATTGATGACGCTATGGACGGAGTTTGGTGGTGAATGGTGGTCGGAGTGTCGAGCGAACGGCGTTGACAGGTTGGGCTTTCGTTTGCAGTTCGAGTTCCAGGTTTGGGAATTACCACTCGATTTTGATGTGAAGTTGTTTTGAGTGTTTTGAGGATCGGGATCGTATGGATGGTCGTTAGTCGACTGCTGGGTGATCGACTCTGGTGACGGAAGTTCGCCAGTGGCGAGTGCATGTGCACAGTTGATCGTGTGCACGTCTGAGTTTTTGGGTTCGGTGACGTTTTCGAGCATGTGGGGTTGGAACTCGGGGTCGAGTGCGTGAGAACGACGAATAGACTCGAAGCAGTTTTATAACTTAAAGAAAAAGAGAGAAAATATAAGAAAGGAAGAAAGAAAACTGGGACGAGGAAAGAAGAAGGGAAAGGAAAGGGTATGGGCCGAGAATAGATGGGCCGGGAAAAGAAAAAAAGAAAAAAAGAAAAAAGAAGACTGGGGAGAAGAACATGATGGGTGGGAGAGAGAGAGACGCGGGGGAAACAAGGTGGAGACACAGGTTTCACCCGGGTAAACCAAGTGTTTGCCTCGGGTCGGTTTTCTTTGCAAATCAACTTAATGAACTTTTAAGTTATTTTGCTAAGTAAAGATTTGTAATAATAAAACTGACTATGTTGTAAGGTTTTTAGTTAAGTTTTGATTTAAAACTTATGAAGAAAGTTGGAAAATTTAAAGTGTTTAATTAATTTAGGTAAGTAAATTTAAAAATATAATTAATTTATACTTGTAATTTAATAAATAACTTAAGGTTAAATAAATTTGTAATTAGAAATTGATAATTATAATCTCGTGTTTAATCAATTTTAAACTTAAAATTTTAATTTAATTTCTTAAAGTTATATAATAAATAATAGTTAACTAATTAAGGGATAAATTAAGGATAATTAATATGGTTAATAAATTAAAGCAATTAATTTGAAGATAATTAATCAAAGATTAATTAATTAATGTAAATGGTTAGGGATGATCACTTATTGGAATTTTATTAAAGTAAATGGTAATTAATCAATTAAGGGTTAAATTATTAAAAATAATTAATTAAATGGTGAATTAAATAATTAAAAGTTAATTAATTTATCATTAATGATTAATTAATAAATGATTAAAAATAATAATTAATCAAAATGATTTGTAAAATTATCGATGTTAATTAACCAGGATTAGAAATTCATAAGAAATTAATCTGATTTGAATAAATCAGACAATTAAATGCTTGACCTTACTTAGGGATGATCGTATTATATATGATGCCTTGAATTAATTGTCCTGTCTGATCTGTGATATTTTATTCTGTGGTTTGTGCCGTGTATGATTTATTCATTTATTTACATCTGCATATTATCTGTGAATCTGTGAATGGGCGATAAGCTTTATAGCTATATCGCTTATCAACTATATTTCTATGTTTTAAATCTGTGATGATTGAATGATGTTGCACTATTGTGTTAAAACCCTGGACCACACCATACACACACAAATATAGATTTCACGAGGAAATCGATTAAGTCACAGATTTTGAAATGATTTATAAAAAATTGAATATTTGAATTCAAACGTTTTGGAAATGGAATCGGACTAAATGCGAAAAGCAATTGAAAAGGAAATTTCAAAGATGGAAATTTATTTTGAATAACAGGATTAAGTGTTGGAATTTAAATACTTTAAATTAAATTTGAATTCAATATTCAAATTGAATTCTGTATTTTGAAACTAGGGATTAATGATATTATACTAGTCATTATGAGTTAAATCATTTTTTTTAAAAGTATTATTTTTGAATTTGAATTTAACCCAAGGATTTCAACTCGTATAAATGAATCAGATTTCCAAAATGAAAACTGTTGTTTTCAGATGATAAACACTTTTAGATAAGAACTGAGATTCCAGTTAATTAGGGGAATTTCAAGATTGAATAGAGAAATGATTTTCCTAAGTTATAAATGAATTCTTTTTTTGAAAGCTATGAATTAAATCTGTTTATTTTCAACATATTTAAATTGATGATTTGTTTAAATCAAATTGAAATGAAATTGTTTTGAAGGCTATAAGTTAAATCTTTGATTTAAAGATTTAACGAGTTAATCAAATTGAAATGAAAATTGATTTGGAAAATCTGTGAATGAATCTTTTGTTTAAAAGATTAAAATGTGAAAATTGTTTTAACCATTAAAAGGTTGTGAAAATAAATCTCTTTGTTAAAAGATTTGAAATGGTAATTTATTAAAACCATTTGAAAGAAAATTTTGAATTATTAAGTTGTGACTTAATTGAAATCCCAATATCCATATGTTTTTGAACTATTTCGCTCACTATTCGGTTTAGCCGGGAAAGGACCTTTGTGTCGTATAACCCATTCCGAATATGTGATTCGACGTTATGGATAGCATTTGAAGACCGGTGATGAAGACCGGGTATTTGCGAAAGCAATAGGATGACCTATCGATTGTTTCTGCACCGAGTCGCGCCGGTATGGAAACTCCCTAAGTGATGGGAAATCCGATCGGGATTGTGAATATCCGGATTTGCAAGGACTTCTTTGTAAGTGCCTTCGGTTCTGTTCGATCCCAGAACAGACTTGTATGGATAGTATGTATGACATTACAAATTGAGATATAAAGCCGATTTCTTTCAAATATATTTCTGTTGGTGGCGGAGAATTTATTCTCTTAGCTTAACACCCTTCACTGAGACGTACGAACTCAGAGGTTATATAGTTGAAGTTATCAACGATATATTCCCAATTTGGTAATGTGACATACTGAGTGTTGCTGTGAAATGATCATTGTGTTGATTATTTATGATAGGATCATTTATTTGATCGTCTATCTTTGTGATCATTTCTATGATCATTTGTTGACCCAAAGCATGGCTTTTGTATAAAGTATGTTTTTGTGGACGTGACTTCGTCGAGCCTCACACCCCGTGAATGGTCAAAACAGGAAAGATGCGGCAAGGTTATGAGGGGTAGCGCCCTTTAGGATATGTGCATTTCCTTCTGGAAAAGGGTGGTATCATGGTATGGAGCCCAGATACTTACTCATGTTGAAAACACTTTGTTATGATTGTGTGAATTGATTAGAGAGCTCTCGGATAAAGGTCCCAAAGGACCGGGGGATGGCATATTCGGTCAGTTGTTACTCAGTTAGGGGTAACCCGGCCTTGTGTTGGTAGAGATCCGGTTTGGTTCTCGGGGATGTCCATCCAGAGGCATTCTCATGTGGCAATGGGAAGTTCCTTGGCCTGATCATTCGTTGGAAATCCAAAGAAACAATACGAACCTTGTACGGTTTTAGTTGTATAACCTGCCATGGAATGTGGCGGTAACCTGCTATTGAACATGTTTAGCTATAGTAGGCATAGTTCGAAATGTCTATGTTGGCTAAGATTTATATTCTACTTTCGAAATGAATTTTTCCTACACTATGCACTAGTAATAATATCAAATGTTTCTTTTAATACGTATCAAGCATCTTTGACTATCATAAGGAGAAATCTCCTCCGATTCTGCGTTTGCATTGTGTGTGTGTGCGGGAGGCCTTATGGTAGTCTCATTTTTAAAAAGCATTGCGAATTGACTTTAGAATTCTTTCTTTGATTGTTTTTAAAAGATAAACTGTTTTTGTTGCTCACACCAGTCCCACGACTGATCCGGAGTTTATTGTTTCTTTCCTAAACTCTGGGTGCTCATTATATTTCTACACGAGCAGTCTAGAGTTGGGTTTTACAGATAGTTAGATATAGTGGATTATCTGGAGTTAGTTCAGTCTTTGGACCACACCAGTCTTGCTGAGCTTGGTGATATGTTATTAGGAGTTCGAGCAACTGCTGGATTGATTCTTGGAAATGGAGTTACAGTTCCGATTTGGAGTTCTTCGTTGAAGACTATCTTAGAGTTATTTGTTCCGCTGTTAAATGTTATCTATTTTCTTTCCGCTGCTATTTTATTGTATCATATCTCTGTTGTATATTGATATCTATTGGATCATCTGTTGTATCAGATATTGTATCAAAGCTGTATATCAATGTATTATTCTTTTATTCCGCTGTGTTATTTACTTAATGTTGTTATAAGCTTCGGCGAATCGGATTTGAACGGTCGAATCTATGGCATTCGAGTACGATTTGAAGTACGGATGTCGATTTTTGAGCGGGCAAAATCCGCACTCGTTACATTATTCTTTAAAATAAAATTTAAGAACTAAATTTTCGATTGCATTCAAACCATTTAGAGATAAGTAATAATGTATACATAATATGTCAAATCAAATTTCAATCATATATCTCTATATATTAAAATCAAGTCATATTTTAGAAATTCAAATCAATTAAATTTCCCAAAACAAAGCTGTAGCAAGACTACAGCGTGGTCTCTTCACTTTGAAATTTGAAAATGAACGTCGATGATGTAGCGATCATCACCGAAGTTATTTTCCAGCGACAAAGAGAAGAGCACTTTAAAATTCTTTGGAAACAAATTCTGTTTGAAAATACTTTAAATATTATATCCCTTTTAAAACTTTGAACCAAAGCTCGAAATAGTCGGAATTTAAATTCTCAAATTCTTGTTCTAAATTCATTTCAGTTCCCAAATAAATTTATAAACAACTATTTATAGATTCATTTGTAGAACAATAAATGATAAATCAAGTATTATCATTTCAAGTTACCAATTTAAATCATTTTATTAAGTTCCATAAATTTACTTCTATCAAAATTTATTTCATTAACCAAATTTTTAAAATAATATTATATCAGTTTGTTCTGTCAAAGTGTTTTGGAAATCCTATCGATAGCGTTGATCAGACGAATCGATCAGAAACCCAATTCAACATCAACAACTCAAACAACACAATATATAAAACAAAACATAGATATACAAGTACAATTCAAAATGTTTGGAAGAATAGATTGGAAACAAAAGACACGATGATGAAATAATAGAGTAGAGAGGTGTATAAGCTTAAATAAATCACTGGCAACTTTTACCGGGTCAACCGTGACTTAAAGAATGAGATCAATGTGGATTTTTCTGGGGTAAATCTACATTCGATCTCAAGAGTTAGAGTTTGGGATAACAAAAGATATTAGCATCTAAACCAAGGATAGATATAAATCTCTGGTGAATCCATGCTAATTGTAAAGGAGTTTTCCCCTTTTTTTCAATTTAATTTGAAATTGGCGTGACCACCGACTCACTAAAAAGATCATTCGAAGCGGAGTTATGGAATACTCCGGAGTCAAAAGAAGATGAATAGTGAGGGATACGAATGGATTTTGGAACCGTAGGGAATGTTCCAAAATTCAAAGGAATCGAGTCAAAAAGGAAGAGATTCAAACTCGAATGAAAGTGATTCTGTAAATACGTTCACTCTATATGTTGAGTTTTTCCTAGAGTGTAACATCCCGCCTTTTCACACACTTTAAAACGACACACGTGCCAATTCAAAGCATACGCAAGGGCGGATTGTTATGGGGTAAATAAGAAAAACAGAGAAGGAATAAAACAAAATAGAATCTCACAGCGGAAGGATAAAATATAATAACAAGTATACAGTTCATAAACAGTTTACAAAAGCTTGATTTTTCTTATACAATGAATATCAGAGTTACACATACCAAATACAACAATGCAGCGGAATAGAAAGAGTGTGTAGTGCAATACTATATATAAAATAATACTGAATCTTCGTCTTCGTCCTCCAAAGCTAAAACCTGCTATCCTGAAACGCTCGGACTGACCCAAGCGAATTTGAAAAGACAAAAACACTCGAGTCAGACTAGAAAATCTTATGTGAGTTAAATAAACAGAAATAAATATGGGTACAGTAACTCAAGAGATGCTCGGGATTTACATCTCCTAAGGATCCGTTAAACTATTTACTATGTAGTATATTGCGCTATTATAATAGTGTCTATTTATAAAATAAACTTACTTTTTAATAGCGTTAAGGGGTTACCCATATAGCCCTTAACACGTAATAGTCCCAGTAGTCCATCCAATATCATAGTCCCTCCTGATCGGGAAGCCACTAGAGGATATCACACGGGCTACGGGAGAAAACCAAACTCGTACAAGGCGCGATAGGGTAGGTGACACGGCACAACTAGGCAATGCCAGGGTAGATATACCAATTGCTATCCAGGCTGATGGTAACGCGCAGCGCGCAGCTGCCGCCCACCTCGAACTAACTCCCCCAAAATCAAAATATAGAAGTGGCCACTGAATCAATCCAAGTCAAAGTATAATATCGAAGAGGAGCGTCCGATCAGAGGAATGACCTCATTGGCCTGAGAATCGCTCCTGTTTTAGCCACCTTATGCCAACTCACGGGAGTTGGGTCCACGTATTTACCTTACAGGAAACGTCGCCACCACCTACTTCATTCTGGAATCTCCACCGCGTACACGGTTAGTCAAAGTGGTTTTCGGTATCGACAGAGAGTATGTCCATATCCGATCCCGGTCTCTTTGCCAACCAATCGTTATTGTAACACCGCGGTTATTTAAAACAGTTTATACTTTAAACCAGAATATAATCCATTTCAAAACCATAATATTACGATATCATTTCTTCTTTAAAAACACAAACAATTTATTTCCATATTATTTTATAAAAGCCCAAATCAATGATATCGTTTCCCAAATAAAATTTTCCTTTCCAAAATTTATGTCACTTTTTTATTATTTAATATCCCATATAACCAATATTTTGTTTGTAACTTTCAACATAATTCTTCGAAAATCCATAGTATTTTAAAACCATTTTTTTTTAAAACTAAATGGTTTGGATATTCAACGGTATGCGAATTAAAAAGGTTTAACTTTACTGTTGCTTTATAAAGAAATAAATTACATGGCTTTCCAAATATTTCTTCCTTTAAAGTTAAACCAAAATCCAAAATATTACTTCAAGTCCCAAAACCATTTCAATTTTATATATATTTATATCCATTTTTGAGCATTAATATTTCAACTAAAGTTGGTTTTTTTTTATCCTTTCAAAATCAATATTCTATTAATTAATCTTGACCATTCACATAAAATCCATAATTAATAAAACTTCAATTTCTAGTAAAATATATATATAAATTTTCCAATTCAATTTTTACTAGAATATCCATTTCTATTTATTTTGGGAAAATCCAATTACAAATATCATATCTTAAAATTTCCAACTTTACATTTAAACATAGGATATAAATTTACCAACTCCATTTTCTAAATTTCTTCCATTTCAATAAAGAAATTTATCCACCTTTTAAATTCCTAAATTTTAACTTCATAGGTATATAAATATGGAATAAAATATTTATACAATACAAAATTTAAGATTTATAAACCGTATTCAATCCAAACCATAGAAATCACATTAAAATAGTTATATATAGACCGCGGTGCCTGTATATAATTTTCTATCCTATGGTCAAGTGATACGGATATTTATCATTTCAATCCGCAATTTAAAAATAAAACTTTGCAGTTTTATCATTTCAAACCACAATCCCGAATGAAATGTAAAATGTATGCTAACTTGCAGTTTAATGATGTCCAAATAAACATCCATTCAACAACACATCCATAATCCAATCACAAACATCCATCTATATCAATCAATAACAATATATGTTTGGTAATATACAACAGGTAATAATTGGCAGTTTATTTCAAATTATATTTATCAACTATTAACCTAACAGTTTATATTCCCCAATAATTTATATAACTGTTAATCTAGCAGTTCATATGCAACAATAATTTCTAACAGCCAATTTATACGCAATCAATCAGTTTAATTAACAGCTAAATTCAATAAAATGCAATTCAACAGTTATGGATGAAATAACATGCCAAAAACTCATAAATAAATTTCTATTCATTTCTAAAATTTATTTAACAAACATAAAAGCTTCTAGTAATTGTGAGTGGGTTAAAACACTCACCTTTTGAATTTAAATCGAATTTAAATTCGATTTAAACCCAAAAATTCGTCTGTCTCAGAATTCGTCCAAACCAGTGTCATCAGATCTGGAATTTAATTACGATCCTAACGAAGAAAATTTCGTGAAAAACGGATATCGTATGGAGAAATTACAGCGATAAATGGAATAAACATCGAATTAAACTAAAACAAAATCACAAACTCACCCATACCACCAAGCCACGTAGGCACATAATTCTCGCAACAGCTACAGGAAAGGCATGCGAACGAACAAACCACGGCCTGGAACCCCAACACGCGAACACTGCACGAAACTTCCCCCGCCTCCTTCACGTCGCTGGCCGTCTCGGCACCACCACCAGCCTCGTCACGCATTCACTTCCTCCTGCCGGCCTTCCTGGCGTGATCATTGCTGACGTTATGGCCACCATCGGTCACGGTTCCAGCAGCCGCCCCCTAATTTAGAAACCCTAACAAAATTTTGCAAGCAATCTGACCGTCGAATCGACGAACGAACCACATAGATCTGACCCCCTCAGTCCCCTCTCCAATACCCAGAAATAGTTTCTCGATCCGATGAAGTTTTGTGCGATGATGATGAACGGTTTTGGGGCTGTTTGAATTTATTCTGGATAAACGACAGCTCCAATTGAAAAACGAATTTCACCAGTATATTACGCGTATCGAATACTTCAACATATATTTTTTCTGGAATTTTTTGAAATTTTTGAGTTTTGACTTTTGATTTTGAACTGTGGATGGATCTGGAATTGGATCTGAGATGTATACATTTGGGAAAGAGAAAAGAGTGAAGAAATGAACTTACAGCAAATGAAAAAGAAAGGAGCTAGGGTTTATAGATGTATATTTATAGATAGGCTAGAGGTAGGGTAGCTAGACTGGATACGCGAACGTGCGTGACAAACCATGGTCCAAAAAGCCCGCTATGCCTCCGGAGTCGAATTTGTTAAAACTATATATCCAAATAGGTGTTTTAAAATATTCTGAACGCAATGGAAAAAGTTTCGCGACCAAATTCGATCGTATGAAGAAGTTATGCCAAAAAAAACAAAAATTTCACATTGATTTCAAAATGCGTAAATTTCAAGGCGTTTCGAGTCCGTACGATCAAACGACAAGTCCGATCACTACGAAACTTGAAACATTATTATAATTCACCGTTACGGATCCGATGAAACTGGCTTCGTCGAAATCCGAGTCCGTGACAAAAATGGCTATTTTTAATATTATTAAATCAATTAAATAAATCATAAAAAATCAATTTTTATGTTTCAACTCCTATTATTGGCCAAATTTCATTACTTAGATAGTTCAATTAATCCCAATAAATTTAACAAGCTTGGATGTGAATAAAAATTTATAGGTATATAAATTTGCAATTTTAATTTCTGCACTTTCTTATTAATTGGGAATTATAAATTTATTCTCACAAATTACCTAATCTTATACTTATACACTCTCATCTTAAACCAAATTAAATAAATAACTTGATTTCCATCTCAACTTACTTTTAATTGCAGTTAACCCTTTTCACCGTAATTAAAATTCCAAATTATAAATAAATTTTTATTCCCATTCCCTTAATTTTCTTAACTATTTATTTATTCAAATTTTCCATATTCAACATAAATAGTTTGGTTAAGTTCATTTATTTACCTTCTTCCTATGATTCACAGTTATGGATGTCAATATGATGAAGTTTACATTAGTTAAGATTTCACTCAATTGTTCTCTAAGTCAAATGTTTACAGCTTTCATTTAACTTTAATAACGTACTAATTTACGTTAAATTCCATTTTTTAAATGAAGTAATTACCATTCGTTGAATCAAATACTCAATTCATAAATAAAGTCTTGTTTTCAAAAAGTTATATCACAAATGGTCAACTAAAATTTGAATAAGCTTTACTAAATTCTATGGTATTAAATGTTGCAATAAATCCAAATTGCCATGTCTTAAATCCAAATTACTAATTAAGTCTTGATTCCTTTATTATTCCTTTGGTTCTCAAATAAGTTTTTATGATGAATGTGAATTCAAATGAACAATGGAAACCCATTCCCATTTGATTTCACTATTCCATTAAATATCTTCATATTCCAGCTAAATCAACTAACGTATGAATTAGCTATTTCAATCTTCATTAAATTGCAGTTTTTATACAATAGAAATTAAATCCCATTAACATATAAATAAAGGTTGATATCCATCTATTTACATTATATCACACTTGTGCTTCTATTTAGCTTTGTATAAATGTATGAATGCGGAGTCTTGCCTATTAACGTATTAAATAAGCCTTAAAATCAATTAATGCCCCTCCTTAGTTTAACCTCTTTTTATCCGTATTTATTTTTAGAGTAACCCTTGGATTAAATTCCCAAATCACCAATTCAATTAATTATACCTTTCAATCCAAATGTAAATCTTCCACCTTTGAATTCTTATATTAAATGAATTTTATTCTAGGCAATATTTTTTACAAATGTTTACTGATTCCACATTTATAGGTTTCTTAAATTTTACTCCATCTAAATGTGACACATTTTTATTTCATTTCAAACCAATATATATATTCATTCCTATTCAATATATATATTCATTCCTATTCCTTTCATTTGGTTACTGCATTGAAATCTATTTATTAGCTAATACTACGTTACTATCATTAATTAAATTTTGGATTATATTCCAATTCCTATAACTAGGCCTTAAGTCACCATTTTACATAGTTTTAATTTAGCGTTTATTTAAATCTTCGTTTATCGTTTAGAATTTCTACTAAATTGAAATGCACAACTTATGAACTTTAACCAATTTAGTCCACCTAATAAATTTTTCAAATGTTTGTGTGTATGTAATCCAATTCAGTTATTGTTACATTAATACCATTAAACCAACAAATTAAGACTTATAACTACAACACAACTTTCAGTTATTTTCAAATCTATGTCATATAACCTTTTAAATCTCTACCTGTAATTACAGTTACTATCTAACTCCTACATTCATCCTCTTAAAATCCTAAGACTTTAATTTTATACTGGATTAAATTAGCAAACATATAAATTAAATTTATAAAAATATCATAAATTTATCAGGTCGTTACAATCTCCCCCACTCAAAACTTTTCGTCCCCGAAAAGGAAAAAAGAAGGGAGAAGGAAGAATAAACAGTACTTTTTATTTCAATTTTTAATTTATAAACAATATTTTCCTGGATTAATCCTCCTAAATGAAATATTCTTGTTTTATAATCATTATATCCTTTAATACTTGAGTTATTAAAGTTGGAAAAATATTTTTTTTTTTTTTTTTTTTTTAAAAAAAAATTCTAAGTCCAAAATTTATGAATTTTTTTTTTTTTTTTTTTTTTTTTTTTGGCAGAGTCTCCTTTGTACGGAGGGACTCTGGAGAAAATATAATATCCAAATATACAAATATATTACATATATATATCCAAAATAAAATATCCCGCACGGGACAATATATGAAATAGCGCTTTAAACGTAATCCGGAAACGTACCTATTTGTCGGGCAATACGCTTTTATTATTTTGGAACCAAAAGCCGTAGCAGTTGCTTCCATTACCTGTATTCACTTATATAATCTAAAAGGTTAAATATTTATTTTACAGTGAAAGGTTTAGGTGGATTCAATCATTCATATCCAATCAAATGCAACAACCACAATTTTTTTTTTCAACAGCACACACCACATTCAACAAACAATCATTTAATCAAACAACAATTAGTTGTTCGGGTTCAAATTCTGAAGTTGTACGAATGAAGAATAACTATCAAGTACATCCATTGCTCAACAGCCTTGGATGGAACAAAGATAGATTATTTGTAAATCTAACAACTCCATAATTCCTTACCCAACAACATACATCAACCAACAATTCAAATCAACACCAAAATATCTCATTATACATTTATTTCATAATTCAGTGTTTTGATTTTTCTTTCCTTCATTTATGAGGGATTTCTTTGTTTCTTACAAGTTTATTTTCCAATTATCACCAAATTCATTATATTTGTATTTCCTTTTTATTACTTAAGTTTCCTTTTATTACTTAAGTCTATAAAATAAATTCTCATTAATAACAACAAATATTTTGAATATCTTCACTTGTAAGATTCCCTTGAATTCTCATTAATAACATTCATTAACTATGAATTGCAGTCATTAAAATTTCCTACTTTCCATTATATTAGAATAGGGGAGATAAAACATACTTAAGTGAATACTCATATAATAAATTCTTATTTTGAATTTCATGTTATACACTCAGGTTCCTATCATCTATTACTAATTCTTAACTTTATTTTCAATAAAGTTATAACCTAAGTTTATACCATTAAATTCTTGTTATAACCATAATTTATTGAATACTTCATTATTCCTAAATCCCTACTTGTAAAATATTCAATTCTAGTTTCTTGTTTAACATTTCAACTTTTATATTTGGGTAAGTTATTTATGTTAAAGAAATGCAATTGAACCTTATACAAGTTAAATCTCCATTCTTTTAATTCATTGATTATTCACTAAGTCTTTACCAATATTCATAAGTTAAAATATTTATCTTCCTTTATCCTTAGCATTAATTCTCTTATTTCAATTAGGGGTTTCAATTCATTTATTACCTAACTTTTATTTCACTAAAATTTTCAATTAGTTAACGGAAAATTTTAGAATTAAATACCGAGTTGAATTTCCATTTATTTCAAAATAATAGATAAATAAGTTCTTACTACTCAATATCTCTAATTATAGTTAGAACAATAAAAGAAAATTTTTAGAAAGTTCTAAAATAAATCTGTAGTAGAATTTACTACAGTGGCCTTTCCTCTTCCAAACTCGAAAATGAAAGTCGATGATGCGACCGTCATCACCGAATTTATTTTCCAGCGACAGAGAAGAAAGTACAAAATAAAAATTTTCCAAAATCTTCTTTAAACAGTTTTTTTTCGAATTATGCTAAATATTTACATAAGAAAATACTTGTAAACCGAATCATTATATCTCATAAATTCTTTGAAAACGAATTCGGAAAAATCTCGGACTTAAGTTCTAAAATCTCCAAATTGGGTTTATTATGATTTCACTTAGCTTCAATTATTATAAATATTTTATTTCCTAACACCCAATCTATAGCAACCAAAAATATATATATATATATATCTTTATAAAACTATTTTTTTATATTGAAAATATAATAGGCAAAATTATTTCATTCACCTATATTAAAAACAAATATTATGTCGGTCTGTCCTATTAAGTGTTTAGAAATCCCTATTGATGACATAGCGTCCCATGCATCAACCAGAATTTATAAATACAAAGCGGAACAGATTAACACAATATCAAAATCTTTTATTAATACTAACAAATACGCTCTCTCATATATATACACTCAGCGACTCCCATAGGATATTACTACCCTATTAACAAAGAGTCAAACCCCACAAAGCCAAGGTTTATCGCTAAACCAAAGCTCTGATACCAACTGTAACATCCCGCCTTTTCACACACTTTAAAACGACACACGTGCCAATTCAAAGCATACGCAAGGGCGGATTGTTATGGGGTAAATAAGAAAAACAGAGAAGGAATAAAACAAAATAGAATCTCACAGCGGAAGGATAAAATATAATAACAAGTATACAGTTCATAAACAGTTTACAAAAGCTTGATTTTTCTTATACAATGAATATCAGAGTTACACATACCAAATACAACAATGCAGTGGAATAGAAAGAGTGTGTAGTGCAATACTATATATAAAATAATACTGAATCTTCGTCTTCGTCCTCCAAAGCTAAAACCTGCTATCCTGAAACGCTCGGACTGACCCAAGCGAATTTGAAAAGACAAAAACACTCGAGTCAGACTAGAAAATCTTATGTGAGTTAAATAAACAGAAATAAATATGGGTACAGTAACTCAAGAGATGCTCGGGATTTACATCTCCTAAGGATCCGTTAAACTATTTACTATGTAGTATATTGCGCTATTATAATAGTGTCTATTTATAAAATAAACTTACTTTTTAATAGCGTTAAGGGGTTACCCATATAGCCCTTAACACGTAATAGTCCCAGTAGTCCATCCAATATCATAGTCCCTCCTGATCGGGAAGCCACTAGAGGATATCACACGGGCTACGGGAGAAAACCAAACTCGTACAAGGCGCGATAGGGTAGGTGACACGGCACAACTAGGCAATGCCAGGGTAGATATACCAATTGCTATCCAGGCTGATGGTAACGCGCAGCGCGCAGCTGCCGCCCACCTCGAACTAACTCCCCCAAAATCAAAATATAGAAGTGGCCACTGAATCAATCCAAGTCAAAGTATAATATCGAAGAGGAGCGTCCGATCAGAGGAATGACCTCATTGGCCTGAGAATCGCTCCTGTTTTAGCCACCTTATGCCAACTCACGGGAGTTGGGTCCACGTATTTACCTTACAGGAAACGTCGCCACCACCTACTTCATTCTGGAATCTCCACCGCGTACACGGTTAGTCAAAGTGGTTTTCGGTATCGACAGAGAGTATGTCCATATCCGATCCCGGTCTCTTTGCCAACCAATCGTTATTGTAACACCGCGGTTATTTAAAACAGTTTATACTTTAAACCAGAATATAATCCATTTCAAAACCATAATATTACGATATCATTTCTTCTTTAAAAACACAAACAATTTATTTCCATATTATTTTATAAAAGCCCAAATCAATGATATCGTTTCCCAAATAAAATTTTCCTTTCCAAAATTTATGTCACTTTTTTATTATTTAATATCCCATATAACCAATATTTTGTTTGTAACTTTCAACATAATTCTTCGAAAATCCATAGTATTTTAAAACCATTTTTTTTTAAAACTAAATGGTTTGGATATTCAACGGTATGCGAATTAAAAAGGTTTAACTTTACTGTTGCTTTATAAAGAAATAAATTACATGGCTTTCCAAATATTTCTTCCTTTAAAGTTAAACCAAAATCCAAAATATTACTTCAAGTCCCAAAACCATTTCAATTTTATATATATATTTATATCCATTTTTGAGCATTAATATTTCAACTAAAGTTGGTTTTTTTTTATCCTTTCAAAATCAATATTCTATTAATTAATCTTGACCATTCACATAAAATCCATAATTAATAAAACTTCAATTTCTAGTAAAATATATATATAAATTTTCCAATTCAATTTTTACTAGAATATCCATTTCTATTTATTTTGGGAAAATCCAATTACAAATATCATATCTTAAAATTTCCAACTTTACATTTAAACATAGGATATAAATTTACCAACTCCATTTTCTAAATTTCTTTCATTTCAATAAAGAAATTTATCCACCTTTTAAATTCCTAAATTCTAACTTCATAGGTATATAAATATGGAATAAAATATTTATACAATACAAAATTTAAGATTTATAAACCGTATTCAATCCAAACCATAGAAATCACATTAAAATAGTTATATATAGACCGCGGTGCCTGTATATAATTTTCTATCCTATGGTCAAGTGATACGGATATTTATCATTTCAATCCGCAATTTAAAAATAAAACTTTGCAGTTTTATCATTTCAAACCACAATCCCGAATGAAATGTAAAATGTATGCTAACTTGCAGTTTAATGATGTCCAAATAAACATCCATTCAACAACACATCCATAATCCAATCACAAACATCCATCTATATCAATCAATAACAATATATGTTTGGTAATATACAACAGGTAATAATTGGCAGTTTATTTCAAATTATATTTATCAACTATTAACCTAACAGTTTATATTCCCCAATAATTTATATAACTGTTAATCTAGCAGTTCATATGCAACAATAATTTCTAACAGCCAATTTATACGCAATCAATCAGTTTAATTAACAGCTAAATTCAATAAAATGCAATTCAACAGTTATGGATGAAATAACATGCCAAAAACTCATAAATAAATTTCTATTCATTTCTAAAATTTATTTAACAAACATAAAAGCTTCTAGTAATTGTGAGTGGGTTAAAACACTCACCTTTTGAATTTAAATCGAATTTAAATTCGATTTAAACCCAAAAATTCGCCTGTCTCAGAATTCGTCCAAACCAGTGTCATCAGATCTGGAATTTAATTACGATCCTAACGAAGAAAATTTCGTGAAAAACGGATATCGTATGGAGAAATTACAGCGATAAATGGAATAAACATCGAATTAAACTAAAACAAAATCACAAACTCACCCATACCACCAAGCCACGTAGGCACATAATTCTCGCAACAGCTACAGGAAAGGCATGCGAACGAACAAACCACGGCCTGGAACCCCAACACGCGAACACTGCACGAAACTTCCCCCACCTCCTTCACGTCGCTGGCCGTCTCGGCACCACCACCACCCTCGTCACGCATTCACTTCCTCCTGCCGGCCTTCCTGGCGTGATCATTGCTGACGTTATGGCCACCATCGGTCACGGTTCCAGCAGCCGCCCCCTAATTTAGAAACCCTAACAAAATTTTGCAAGCAATCTGACCGTCGAATCGACGAACGAACCACATAGATCTGACCCCCTCAGTCCCCTCTCCAATACCCAGAAATAGTTTCTCGATCCGATGAAGTTTTGTGCGATGATGATGAACGGTTTTGGGGCTGTTTGAATTTATTCTGGATAAACGACAGCTCCAATTGAAAAACGAATTTCACCAGTATATTACGCGTATCGAATACTTCAACATATATTTTTCTGGAATTTTCTGAAATTTTTGAGTTTTGACTTTTAATTTTGAACTGTGGATGGATCTGGAATTGGATCTGAGATGTATACATTTGGGAAAGAGAAAAGAGTGAAGAAATGAACTTACAGCAAATGAAAAAGAAAGGAGCTAGGGTTTATAGATGTATATTTATAGATAGGCTAGAGGTAGGGTAGCTAGACTGGATACGCGAACGTGCGTGACAAACCATGGTCCAAAAAGCCCGCTATGCCTCCGTAGTCGAATTTGTTAAAACTATATATCCAAATAGGTGTTTTAAAATATTCTGAACGCAATGGAAAAAGTTTCGCGACCAAATTCGATCGTATGAAGAAGTTACGCCAAAAAACAAAAATTTCACATTGATTTCAAAATGCGTAAATTTCAAGGCGTTTCGAGTCCGTACGATCAAACGACAAGTCCGATCACTACGAAACTTGAAACATTATTATAATTCACCGTTACGGATCCGATGAAACTGGCTTCGTCGAAATCCGAGTCCGTGACAAAAATGGCTATTTTTAATATTATTAAATCAATTAAATAAATCATAAAAAATCAATTTTTATGTTTCAACTCCTATTATTGGCCAAATTTCATTACTTAGATAGTTCAATTAATCCCAATAAATTTAACAAGCTTGGATGTGAATAAAAATTTATAGGTATATAAATTTGCAATTTTAATTTCTGCACTTTCTTATTAATTGGGAATTATAAATTTATTCTCACAAATTACCTAATCTTATACTTATACACTCTCATCTTAAACCAAATTAAATAAATAACTTGATTTCCATCTCAACTTACTTTTAATTGCAGTTAACCCTTTTCACCGTAATTAAAATTCCAAATTATAAATAAATTTTTATTCCCATTCCCTTAATTTTCTTAACTATTTATTTATTCAAATTTTCAATATTCAACATAAATAGTTTGGTTAAGTTCATTTATTTACCTTCTTCCTATGATTCACAGTTATGGATGTCAATATGATGAAGTTTACATTAGTTAAGATTTCACTCAATTGTTCTCTAAGTCAAATGTTTACAGCTTTCATTTAACTTTAATAACGTACTAATTTACGTTAAATTCCATTTTTTAAATGAAGTAATTACCATTCGTTGAATCAAATACTCAATTCATAAATAAAGTCTTGTTTTCAAAAAGTTATATCACAAATGGTCAACTAAAATTTGAATAAGCTTTACTAAATTCTATGGTATTAAATGTTGCAATAAATCCAAATTGCCATGTCTTAAATCCAAATTACTAATTAAGTCTTGATTCCTTTATTATTCCTTTGGTTTTCAAATAAGTTTTTATGATGAATGTGAATTCAAATGAACAATGGAAACCCATTCCCATTTGATTTCACTATTCCATTAAATATCTTCATATTCCAGCTAAATCAACTAACGTATGAATTAGCTATTTCAATCTTCATTAAATTGCGGTTTTTATACAATAGAAATTAAATCCCATTAACATATAAATAAAGGTTGATATCCATCTATTTACATTATATCACACTTGTGCTTCTATTTAGCTTTGTATAAATGTATGAATGCGGAGTCTTGCCTATTAACGTATTAAATAAGCCTTAAAATCAATTAATGCCCCTCCTTAGTTTAACCTCTTTTTATCCGTATTTATTTTTAGAGTAACCCTTGGATTAAATTCCCAAATCACCAATTCAATTAATTATACCTTTCAATCCAAATGTAAATCTTCCACCTTTGAATTCTTATATTAAATGAATTTTATTCTAGGCAATATTTTTTACAAATGTTTACTGATTCCACATTTATAGGTTTCTTAAATTTTACTCCATCTAAATGTGACACATTTTTATTTCATTTCAAACCAATATATATATTCATTCCTATTCAATATATATATTCATTCCTATTCCTTTCATTTGGTTACTGCATTGAAATCTATTTATTAGCTAATACTACGTTACTATCATTAATTAAATTTTGGATTATATTCCAATTCCTATAACTAGGCCTTAAGTCACCATTTTACATAGTTTTAATTTAGCGTTTATTTAAATCTTCGTTTATCGTTTAGAATTTCTACTAAATTGAAATGCACAACTTATGAACTTTAACCAATTTAGTCCACCTAATAAAATTTTCAAATGTTTGTGTGTATGTAATCCAATTCAGTTATTGTTACATTAATACCATTAAACCAACAAATTAAGACTTATAACTACAACACAACTTTCAGTTATTTTCAAATCTATGTCATATAACCTTTTAAATCTCTACCTGTAATTACAGTTACTATCTAACTCCTACATTCATCCTCTTAAAATCCTAAGACTTTAATTTTATACTGGATTAAATTAGCAAACATATAAATTAAATTTATAAAAATATCATAAATTTATCAGGTCGTTACATAGAGCTACCAAAGCTCTGAAACCAACTGTAACAACCAGGTATTTTCAACCATTCGCATCCATCATAAGTGTATAGGCAGACACTCATGCCGGAATTGAATTGCTCAAAATACCGCATTGTAAATAAAAATTTGGCAAATCTCATAATATACAGTAAATAAAAATAACAGACACAGAGTAATAGTAATACAGCGGAAGTAAAAGAGATAGTAGTTCATGAAGCTACTATATAAATATATCAGAGTTACATAAGATACAACAGAAGAAATAAAGTACAACAAAAGTTTCAATATGATAACCAAGTACAAGATGAATAGAACAACCGAACTGAAATAGATAAGACTACATAAGTAGATAATCTCCAGCGATTCAAATCTCCAGAAGTGGAATCCAAATCTGTGAATAACTCAGGTTGACCCGAGCGTAAATAAAAATACAAACACTAGAGTCAGGACATACATACTTATACAATGTAAGCCAACTCAAGTGAACTGTAGCAAAGATACAAGTAACTTAGAAGATGCTTGGGACCGCCCATCCTCTAAGGATCCGTTAAACTATTTACTATGTAGTAATATACGCTATATACAGTAGTGTCTAATCAGTAAAGTAAAATCATATAGAAAATAGCGTTAAGGGGATGGTGAACCTTAACGCGGTCGGATCTTTAAAACTAAAATCGTAGTGGGCTCGCTATAAGGAGATGACACGGCATGCGAGGCAATGCCAGGGTGGATACACCGTTTGCACTCCCGGACCGGTGGTGACGGCAAGCCAGCAGCTTCCGTCCACCTCGAACAATACCCCCGAATCAAAGTGGCGCCACATATCGAATCACAAAAGTAATAGAATGGTTTTCGATGGAGCATGCTCGATGAAAGGGTGCGACCCTTTGTGTAGCCCGGTATAGCTCCTGTTTTAGTCATTTATGCCAACTCACGGGAGTTGGGTCCACGTAATATACCTCGAGAACGTCGCCACCACCCTACTTCATTCTGGAATCTCCACCGCGTACACAGTTGTTAAAGTGGTTTTCGGTATTGGCCGGCTATAAGACAATATCTGATCCCGGTCTCTTTAACAACCAATCGTTATTATAACCCGTAGTTATAACTTTAAAACAATATTTTATACTTCAAAAATAAAATGTCGTTTCAACCCAAATCTTTATCAAAATAAAGATTAAATCATTTCCAAACCATTTCAATATATCATCATACCATATCTTTCAATTCAAATATTTACCAAAATAAATATCAAGTCATTTCTAACCATTTCAATATTTTAAATTATCATATCCTTTAAAAACTTCCTTTCAAATCATTTTAATATCAAAATATCATATCTTTCAAAACTCCGTTTTCAAATCATTTTAATATATCAAAATATCATATTTTGTTAAAACCACATTTCAATCATTTAATATATCAAAATATCATCTCTTTTCAAAACCACATTCATTTCAAATCATTATTCATTTTATTCAATTTAAAATACCATTTCAATTCACATTTCAAAACAGTTTATATTCAAAAAAATTTGTTTTTAATCATAAAAATGAAGTTACCAAGTTAAATAATTAAATTATTAAATTTCCAAAATTTTCAACTTCCAAAGTTCATTTATTCACTTAAGTTTATCAAAACAGTGAAAATTCACTTTTCGCGGCATTTAGGAAAGGCTACGGAAAGATACATTCAAAACAGTTCAATTTAACAAAAGATAACATTTTAAAATGCTATAATAGGGTTTACTTAAATTCCAAATAAACTTTGTTAAATTCAAAAATTATAGCACTTACACAATTTCTATAATAGTTTTTAATTCAATAGCTTTTTAGTTCATTATCATCAACTACAACATTTACAAATGCTGTAATACCATTTACATTGTAATTAATAGCATTTCAAAAATGCAGTCAATTAACTTCAAATATTCAATATAATTTCTCAACCAATTATATTTTTATTTAAAACATTTTTAACTTATAAAATCATACATTTTCACAGTTATAAACATCATTTAATTTTCCTCAAGTTCATGATTTTACAAAGTTAAATTTCCATTGAAAAATCAAGATTTAATAATAATTCACTTATTAAAATGCAATGTTCAATTTTAAATTCATTACATTAAATTTCAACGTAACACTTAAGTTCAAATTCTCAAATATAACATAATTTTATTTTTATTTACTTAACTAAAAGTTCACTTTTAAGTCAATTTCATAAATTTCCAATTTTAGTTATATTTCAAAATTTCAACTTAAAATATCCATTCATTTCACATTTTAACTTTATTCAAAATCATTAATATGTTATAAAATCATTTTAAATTCAAAATATCATAAATTTATCATATTTTGAAACATATTTAAATTCCATTAAAAATTAAGTCAAAATTTCCAAAATAACTTACATTCATATTTTCTAACTTTTCCATAATTTATTTAACTTATAGATTTCCAGCAAATAAATAATACTTTACAAAAGTTATATTTTTATTAAATTTCAAATAAAATATTATAATAATTAAATTTCTAAAATATTTTAAAATTTTTAGAAAAACATATTTTAACAACGGGCCTGTATATAATTTTCTACGCTAGGTAAAGTGATACGGGTAATATATCATTTCAACCCGTAATTTACAAATAAAAATCCGGGTTTTATCATTTCAAACCCACAATCCCAAGTTAAAATAAATTAAATAAAAACCGTTCAAGCCTATCATTTCAGCCCACAATCATTTTTCCCTATTCTAAAGTCCGTTCGGGTATGTATCATTTCAACCCATAGTGATTCTAATTTACAGGGAACTTGCAGTGTGATAAACTGATAAAATATACAGAATAACATGAAATAACAGTAACATATGATATAAAAAGTGTTTAACAGGTGTGAACATCATATGATAATAATATAAGCAGTTATTACATGTTAATATAGTTCTACAGATTCGTAGGTGGTCAATTTACTACTTATATAAGTACATAATGTCTGGTGAGAAATACTCACACTTTTATGCTGGAGATATTAATTTGAATGACACAACGGATCCAGAAGGCACGACCTTTGATTTTGAGTGGAGAGAAATAGCCGATATATCATCTTGTAAACAACCCCAAAACAAGACAATATAACTTATGAATATTCAACCAAAATATATTGAAATAAATTGAAATTGAAAGGCAACAAAGACAAGATAACTTGACCTTGCTACAACCATTCAAAAGCTCGACTAAGGGGTTCGTTTTCTTAGCCATGATGATGATATGAGTGTGGGAGAGACAAGGCTAATAGCCTTGCAAACATTCAAACAAAACAAACAAATAACATAAGTTTTCAAACCCAAATTCAATAAAACAATGTTAGAATTAAATGCATAAAACAAAGCCAAAGTTTTTGCACTTGCTTTCTACCGCCTATGCTTCAGCTATAGATCTGAAATACATGTCTAAGGAGTGGGTTAGGATCAGGTCTTGGGCTCATAAGGGTCAGCCATAGCTTGGAAGTAATGGTGCAAAGGTGGATGGACATAGGTGCAACAAAACAACAACTACAAGGCAAATTCATCACTTCTATGCTATAAATGGGTTCGGCCATAGGCTCTAGGGGCATGGCCAATGGGTCCAGGTGGTGGTAGGTGATGTGGCAGAGGGTGGAGGTCAGGTCAGAGGTGGTGGTGGTGGTGGAAGTGGCGGCAAAAGTTGGATGAAGGTGATGGTACCAAAACATGGTCAGCTTGAGTGCATAGGTGGTAGATTTGTGGATTTTGGTGGTGGTGTTTGCCTTGGGTTTGCTCGGCCTTCCATGGTGGTGATCTAGGGTGGATGATGATCAGAGAATAAAGTGGTGGAGGTTGGCCTAGATCTGTTTGAGGAGGAATGGAGCCATGAAGTTGAGAACAAGTTGCAAAATCACATAGAAAAACTAGAAAACAAGAGAAGAGAAGAAGATTTTACCAAATTTTTGCAAGATGGAGGCCATAATTTTTTTTTAGGGTTGAGAAGATTTGAAAATACGTGAAAAAGATGAGAGAATGCAGCTGAAAAGAATAGAGAAAGGTACGGCCAAAATAAATGGTGTATTGATTGAAAAAGAAACGGTAAAAGAAACGGTGAAACGACTTTACGTTTCTTATAAGCTTTTAAAACCTTCCATACTTTCTTTTCTTTTAAATCAAGTAAAAAAAAATAAACTTCAGCAAGTACATCTAAAACCGAAACAAAGTGAAAAAAAATAAAAATATATAATTAAATTTAAAGAAAATATAAAAAGAATTAAGTAAATTGCTTAAAAATTGAAAACAGGGTTCAAAAATTACAATTAAAACATCAATGGCTTTGGAAAAATATCTACTTCATTTTAAAAATATTATAAATAAAATTTTTGAAATAAAGTAATTTATTTATCATTTCTAAAATAAAATAAATAATTAAATTGGAGAAAAATAGAAAAGAACTAAAGAAAATGTTTAAAAATTGAAAATATGGCATGGAAATTACAAGAAAAATACTACTAGCTCTAGAAAAATACCTACCTCACTTCAAAAATATTAAAAGACAAAGACATACATAAAATAACATATCAATACATATTACAACAAAATATGACAAAGAAAAATAAAATTTATACTATTTAAAATAATAAAATTGCAGAATAAACAAATTGCACTCAATATTGAAATATACATAACTTTCACAATTTAAATCCGTTTCCAACGAAACAAAAGGCACTGTTCTTAAAATTTTATGTACCTTCATAATAAAAGACAAAATTTAAATTTTCAAACTTTTAAAATTTTAAAATAAAAGTCAAAGTTTGACTATTTTGACCAAAAACTCACTTTTTTGGAAAATATTCTTTTTAGTCATGCTTTGGAATGATAATTCATATCAAAACTAAAGTTTATCATTCAAAATAAATTAAATAAGTTATTAAATCAAAAATTTAATTAAAATAGTTAAAAATATACAAAAAAATCACAAAATACAGGGTTGTTACAGTTTGAAAATAAAATCCAATAGTGATAAGAAAAATCCATATAAATACGATATCATTTCCTCTTTTAAAAACCCTAATCAAATTTGATATCGTTTTCAAATATATCCTTTTCTAAAATTATAACATTTCAAAGTTATAATATTTCGAAACCAAAACTTGAAATATAGCCTTTCAAAACATAAAACTTTGAATTTCATAACTTTGAAACATACTACACCACTTAAATGGTTTACATATTAAATTACTTTATATAATAAAATAGCTTCTTCACCTTCAGAAATCAATTTCAATATGGGTTTTAAATTCCCAAACAAACCAATATAATTTCCATATATTTCAAAGCCTTAATTATTCCACCATTTCAAAACTTATTCTTTGATAATTTCATATATATCAATTTCAACTACTATTATTTAGATTTGAAATGTTTACTTAATAAATCAAATATCATTTTAGTAAAACCTTTAGACTTCAAATAAATGGATATTCTTCCAATTACATTAACTTGATAATATTCATTTAAATAAATTTGATATTCATTTAAATCCTCTAAACAAAAATCAAGTTATAAAATCATACCTTTTAAATCTCAATTTATTTATATTTCAAATCAAGTTTTTCGAGGATAATCCATAAATCTTAAATTCAAATCAAATTCATATTTATCTTTTAAATCTAAATTTATTTAAATCATTATAACCTCTATATAAAATATGATTTAAATACTTAACCACATTTATTTTAATAAATCAAACTCCATTTTTCTACTTATTGTCATTAACTGATTTATACCTAACTTGATACACGAATTTAACTATATATAAATATTTTTATATAATGTAAAAAAGAATCAATATTTATTTAAACCACATAATTCTATCCAAAACCATATAAATCATTTTCAAAATATTTATATATATAGAACGACGGTGTCTGTATAAAATTTTCTATCCTATGGTCAAGTGATACAGATATTTATCATTTCTATCCATAAGTTAAAAATTTACGGTTATATATCATTTCAAACCGCAATCCCGAATGAAATAAAATGCACAACAACTTGCATATTAAAATACTATAGAATATAACATCCATTCATCCATCAACAGATCATACATCCATCACAATCATCATCCACAACAATCAATCAATACAAATAGATAACCGATAATATATATAACAGGTATTTAGCTGGTATTTTATATGCAATAATAAATTTGACAACAATTTAATTCAAATAAATGCAATTTAACTTAGATGATGATTAAATATATGCCAAACAGCTATAAATAAATTTCAAATCACATCATAAATAAATTTAACAAACATAAGAAATTTTAGAAGTTGCGAGTGGGTTAAACCACTCACCTTTTGAATTTAAATTGAATTTAAATCCAATTTAAACCTAAAAATTTGACGGTCTCAGAATTCATCCAAACAAGCGTCAAAATGTTCGGAATTTTAATACGATCCTAACAAAAAAAACCGTGCGTGAATTGGTGTTCGTATGTGAAATATATAATGAAAAATGTGTTTGAATTTCAATTTTTTCTTTAAAAAAGAGAACACATTTACCTTTCTTGCCACGTCATAGTCAAATCACTTTCTTCCACAAAACACCACTCACGCATGCAAGGACCAACACACGCGATACTACCGCCGACCATAAACTTTGACTGCGATTCCCTCTCGCCTACGACCACCAGGGAGCCGCCGAACCCAACCATCCTCCTTTCCTCGCCTAGCCGCACCGCGCCTTCCGCCTATGCTGCCTCCGGTCATAAAATTTTGCCGCGCCATCGCTGATTTTTGTTGACCTAATTGAATTTTGCAGTCTATCAGACCGTTGATTCGCCAAATAAACAGCATGGATGAAGTCCCCTCGGTCCTCTCTTCAAAACCCAGAAATGGTTCAACGATCCGACAACGTTCATCGACGCCCGATGGACGGCCAAGAATTGATTCAGAAATTCTGGACAAACAATGCATTGAATCGGAAAACGAATTTCAGGTTTGAGACGCGTTCATCGAAAGCTTCGATATATAATTTTTATGAATTTTTTTGAGGAGTCTGAAATTTGGCTTTGATTTTGAATTGCAGTTGGAATTAGGTGTTTGTCTGCCATTGAACTGAGGAGGTGAAACAAATTGTAAACAGAGTATTTATAGACAAGGTTGCAAAAGAATAGATGGATCAGATTGGTATACGCGCTGAACGATGAATGGCCCGAAAAGCCCGTTCTGACTCCGAAACGAAATTGGGTCAACCCATGTAACAACCCGGGGTTTTGTAACAATTAACTATCGTCATTAGGCGATTAAATTGGCTGGCTAATTGCTTTTGGGATTTTATCGGGTTGAAGTTCTCTTAAAAATTTGTTAAGGGTTTGTGGGCTCTATATTGAATTTTGGCCCACGTTTTATTTTGGTGTTGGGTTGTATTAAAGTGGATACCCGTTCCCTCCTTGCTATTCATTCACTTCGAAAACCTTAAACAAAATAAACAAAAAAAAAAATTGCCGGCTCGATCCTTTTGCTATGTCGATCGGCTAATTCTATTTGCAAATGTTTTGCTTTGCTTTGAGCTTGGTCGGGCCATGCTTAGGGGAGCTGCAAGTGGGGGAAAAAGAGGAATTTTGGCAGTGGATCGGTGCTCTTAAAAACAAAGGTGAGTGATTTTTCACTCACATCTAATTCAATTTCGTATATTCGTGACTTTTGTAGCTTGATTTCTAGGCTATCATGGTGTTGAATTCTTTGACACATGATTTTGATTTTCAATCGTCTGGAATTACTTGAATTCGTTGATTGCTTTGTTCAGGCCGTTTAATTTTGATCGAATGCCAGGATTTGAATTGATTTCGTGAAGATATTTTTAGATTAGAATTCATTTGACTTTGCATTTGCTTTAAGTATTTGACTTCGGTCCTGATTTGGATATGTGGTTCCATGACTTCGGTCTGTAGCTCATGTCTTCAACTTGTACTACTTGCTGTATATTATTAGTTTGGAACTGCTACTTGATGCTGGTATTCATCTGGATATTTTGTGTGTTGTTTTTCTTTGGGCTTGGACTTGATGAAAGTGATTTGTAAGAATAAATTGGGTTCGACACTGCCTTGATGGCTTTGTTCGAACTACCTATGTCACTTGCATATGCTAGTGCTGTTTCATTCAATATAGATATGTATGTGTATTCATATATATGCATACATGCATTCATGTATTTGTGTTGCTAGCTGTCTCAGCTTTGGAATTGTTCGAACCTGATACCTTTTGAAGTTTGCATCCGTTGGGTTCATTGCTTTATATGTTGATGTGGTTCTTTGTTTCCCTTGACTCCGGTCAGTAGCTCACTGCTGGTTCATGTGTCTTCGACCTTGACTCCTGATAGCACTAACTTTGGCAATTAGGTTGATGCTTCGAGTTACAGCAGTTTTCACTCCTGTTCATACTCTATGTTGTACACATGTGCATTTGTATCACTTGATGTTGCACTTGCTCGATCCAGTTTGTAGTTGCATACTTGCTGTGCACTTTTCATGTCATTCCCTTGGTATTGTGCAGACCACTTGGTCAATGGTGTACATATGCTATTAGATTTGGGTTTCACCGACTACACATGTATATACTGTATCTTTGAATTTGATTGACTTGCAGCTTGATGGTCATATTCACTTACTGTTGATCTTCACGTGGCTGTAGTTTTTGTTGCAGTTTTACCCTTGTAGTCATGTGGTGGCTGCAGTTTCATTTCGTTGCAGTTTTACCCTTGTATTCATGTGGTGGCTGCAGTTTCATTTTGTTTGCAGTTTTTCCCTTGTTGGTTGGTATTGCATTGAGTTAATCCTCATGTGCACTGATGGATTGTATATGAATTTTCCCATTGTTTGTTCGCTTTGATTCTACTTTGTTATACAGTAGTCTAGTTTGCTGTTGCATCTCTGTTTAGTACCTCTACACACCTTGCAGTTTCGACTTGCTGTTAGTAGTTGTAGTCGTGATGATATCACATGCTGTAGTGGCGAGGCAGTGCACGCGAGCATGTACTGCAGCCAAACAGAATTGACGTTTTAATTGATATTTCAATTGTTTGAATTGTTTCGTGTGTCCAATTCAATATTTTTAAATTGTATTTTGATTTTGTTTCATTTGATCATTTTGTTGCTATCTAATTATCTTCTAGATAATCATATTTTGTGTTTTCTAATTATCGTATCGACAATTAGATGTTGTGGTTATGATGTTTCACTGGCTTGGGTTTTGCTCTAGCCACTTGGTGTTAATTGCTGTTTAGGCAATTTTGTTTTTGTCTAAATTATCTTCATTGATAAGCCTTTTATTTATCTTTGTTGACGATTTGGCTTTGTCGATTTGCGGTTTATTGCTGTTACGTATTATTTCTACCGTTATCTGATTCTCTTACGAAGGATTGGATAGGTGAAATTTATTGTGACTGTCGTCTATTTGTTATTTAATTATTATTGCTTCCGTGCATTAATAACTGAGTTTGAATTAGACTGACCCACGTATTATTTTCTTTTGAATTAGACTGACCCACGTAAGAGCGGATGAACCTTTGTATACGAATCCTGCTACGAAGCATTTGATTTATATTTATTGATTATTAAACATTTGTGATGCAGGGAAACAAGTTGGAGGGATCTAACGGGATTCCATGCTATTATTGAATTGTTCAGTGATATTTTTTTATGTCTTTTATTTACTAACAAATATGATTACGGATGATGTGGTAATAACATCATTATATGTTTGAAAATAAAATCCAATAGTGATAAGAAAAATCAATATCGCTATGGTTAAGTGTTGGGTGGTTATTGGCCTCGAATTATTATTTTTTAAATACCATGAATTACTGATTAAGTCAGAATTGGTTTTTGAGACAAAAAGGATTTTTTTAAAATCTAAAAATTGGATTTCGAAAATATTTTAAAGATTATCTAATTAATTATATTAATTTTATTTTAAATTATTGCTTATAATAATATTAATTTATGTTTATTTAATTAAAATAATATTCTTTTAAAGTTATTTTATTATATTAATTTTTTAAAAGTTATATAGTCATATTAATATTATTTTAATGTCATTTCATTATTTTAATATTGTTAAAAGTTATTTGTTTTTTTGTTAATATGTTTTAAGAAATTATAAAAGGTTAATAAATTGAAAGTCTAATTTTTAAAGAATAATTATGGTTTAAAATTAATAATAATGATTATTAATAGTTTTAAAAAAATTATTATTATGTAACGATCTGACTTTTCGACGTCTGAAAATCGTCATCAATACGTCCACTGTATCCAATGCCGAACAATCAAATGCCGGAAAACCGAACCATTAGGATTAAAGAAGAAGGAGGTGGATCAAGAATATAGAAGACAATATCAGAATCTCACAATCGCAGCGGAATAATATACAACTCTAATTCATTTGCTTACCCTCTTGAATCAATTAGTTTAATCACTAATTTTATTTCGGTCCTTTATTTTATTTAGCAAAATCTTGACTATCTTGCATTACACACAATTCAAATTAATTCCCAATATTGTTTATTTCCACTGAAAATCACCAAGTCTAAATACTTTAGATTTCAAAATAATTTAAATCACTTTATTCTAAAATATACTTTAAAACATTTAAATTAAAACTAATATACATTTTTGAATAAAGTGTTTAAGTAACTGTGTGTATAAAGACTTATTAAAGGGGGCTAATGATTGATTATATACTAATCCTGTATTAATTTTCCAAATGAAATAAAATCTTGATTGAATGTTTGTTATTTGATATTTAAATAACGGACCATCGAAATATAGACCCAACGTAACTTTGGAAATATCTAGGAGAAACACGTGAATTATAAGGCACAGTCATCTCCGATAATGTTGTATTGTGCGTATATATCTCATTTCGTTCTTCTATGACGATGGTAGGAAAATTCGTCCACTAACGGTTAGGTGGTGATCTCCGATCTTATCTTTGTCTCTATATTTCCTAGAGAACCGCGGTTGAGTACCTAAAATTATCACATGTTGTTTCGAAGAGACCGGGATCAAATGTATTATCTAAAAACCACTTTGATCCTATGAATGCATTTCAAAGTGAAGACATCATGAAGAGCATGGAATCGAAGATATAGATGTGAAGTGAATGGGCTAATTGCTATCAATCCTTAGGGTGATTCCAAAATGGATATGGTAGGAATAGGGCCTTCGGTTTCATTCAGAAGTAGAACAGACTTGTATGGATAAATGTATCAGCACATTGTCATTGGGGGAATGAGCATTCCCAGTGTAGATTTCTTGAATGGTGACCATAGCCTCATGCCTCATCAACAGGAAAATGACTAAAGCAGGGCATGCAGCAGGGCTAAGTGGGTCGCTCCTATTTGGGTATGTCAGCATCTTTCTAGATTACTCTATTTTGGTGGATTTGGTTGTGCATGAGAGATCTCGATTAAGGTTGGAAGACTGGGATGAAGACTTATTTGGTACTTCTATTCAAGTGGTAAGTCGATTCTGTGTGGTGGGGTACAAGATGGTCTGGTTAGACCCGGGTGCATTGATTTAGAGATGCACCCATCGGAGGTAGTTCCTTACCTGATCATAGTATAGAATCCATTCTCCAATACGTGCCTTTAGGGTTTTGATTACAGAGCCTAATATGATGGAATTTAATTAATGTAACAATCTGGGCTGTTTTAATAAGTATTTGTACTTGGACACTATTATAATATCACTGGATTTTCCATAAAAGTGTTTTGGTTTTCGTAAGGTAAAAATCCGTCGGGTTTATGTGTGGTGTGGTCTTACGAGATACCTTATGTTTTCGAAGATTTTCTTGCAACTTTAAATCCATTTGGTAGTGTTTTTTCTTATGCTGGTTATCCAGACTGACCCGGGTGTTATTTTATTTTAATGCTCGGGTCCTACCGAGCATATAGCAGAATAGATTGGATGCTTGGAGCTTCAAGAGACGAGTTGGAAGCCCACAGACCTATTCATGTAGATGGTTATTTTTCTGCTATATTCTTTGATGTATTATCAGAAATTGTGAAAATTATCAAATTAAAAATCTTTTCCACAAGTAATCAACTCTAAAACGTAGATTATATCATCAAGTTTTGATTTTTAGGTTTTGGGTTGGTCTAAGCTTTGTTTTTTCTCCATGCATGTCTTTGTTTTTCTATGTATAGGTTATTGAAACCATCTCTTACAAAAAACATCTATCTTTCAGTTGTAATCCAAGTATTTGTTCTTCAATTGCAAGGTGAGTTGCTGCTCATATAATGCCAGATGAAGCAAAACTTCAAATGCCAAAAACATAAGCAAAAATAGCTTGAAAATATTGATTTTGTTGATGTTTTTGTTTCTGTAAAAACTATGTTTGGGTGTCACTTTGCATGCTAATATCTTTTGATTCCGACAACGATATGTTGCCAAATTTCTTGCATTTGGTAGTTTGCATGTTGAAATTTGTTGCTGCAAAATTTGGTTTGAAAATATTACAATTTGTGTGTTCAAAACTTTGCCGCAAAATCAACTCAAACACAGATTTTTGTTAATAGTTGTTTTCTGAGTTGCTGCAAACATGGCCCGAGTCCATGTTCGTGACAGCATAACTCATTCATTTCATACTGGATTTGAGCGATGCATTTTGTAGAGTGAAATAGGAGTGTTGAATCTTGCAAATTTTCATGGCAATTTGTGTTCGTTTTCTATTTTGAAACTGCGGTTGAACTTGAACCCGTAGCATGTAGGAATTCAGCAATTTAACCTTGTTTTAGTCCAACTTTGAAAGACACATATTCTTTGTTTTCAAATTGGATCTGAGGATTCTTTTTGCAGATTGAATTAGGAGTGTTGAATCACATTCCTGTAAATTTTCATGACAATCTGGGTTTTTTCCTATTTTGAAACTGCGGTCGAACTTGAAACCACAACATGCAAGAATTTAGCGATTTAACCTTGTTTTAGTGCAACTTTGAAACGATGTTGATTCTTCGTTTCAAATTGGATTTGAGTGATTCTTTTTGTAGATTGAAGCAGGTGTGTTGAGTTGCACTGCTGAAAATTTTAATGACAATCTAGGTTTTTTTGCTATTTTGAAACTATGGTCGAACTCGAACCCACAACATGCTGGAATTCAGCGATTTAACCTTGTTTTTAGTCCAACTTTGAAACGAGGCAGATTCATCATTTCAAATAGGATTTGAATAATTATTTTTGCAAATTGAATTGAGAATGTTGAACTACATTCTTGCAGAATTTCAAGCCATTTTGCCACTGCTAACTTGTTCAAACCTGCTGTCGAATATTGAATCGTAGCTTGTTTTAAACGGATAATATTGCTGTGTAAAGATATTTTGATCAAATTTTAGAAAGTAATTTTATTAATTAAAGATTAACTAACAAAATATTTAGTGGATCCCATATTGAATAAAATCAGTGTTGAATGTTTATTTATTTGATAATCTAATATTTGACTAAAAAAATTAGTACCAAAACACAACTTTGGAAATATATAGGAGAAACATAGAAATTATATGGTACGGTTACCATCGATGATGCTATACTATATGTGTAAATTCTTTTGTTCTTCTAGGATAAATGATAAGGAAATCCATCTGTTAACGGTTAGGGGTGATCTTCGTTCTTATTTTTGTCTATTTATTTCCTAAAGAATGGCGGCCGAGTTTGTTGGAAATTATCGAAAGTTGTTTCGGAGAGACCGGAATCGGATGTGATATTCGAAAACAACTTCAATCTAACTCGAGCATTTCGAACTAAAGACATCTTAAAGAGTATGGAATTGGAGATGGAGATTAAAGTGCAAGGGTTATTTTCTATTAACCCCGGGGGTGATTCAAAATGGGTGTGCCAGAGGTAGTGCCTTCAGTTTCGTTCAAACCCAAGAAAGAACTTATAAGGATGATTGTTTGCACTACTGCTTGGAGGGAAGTGTTAGCATTCCAAGAAGGTTGCTGTATAAAAAGGTAATCGTTGCCTCATGCCTCATCAACCTGGAATGAATAAAACAGGGGAGATGAAGTAGGGCCTTATAGGTCGCACCCATTAGGTATCATCACCAAATGTAGAATCGATATTTGAAACCCTTGTATGCCTCGGTGCGGTTGCTGATCCCTACCATGGTGGTGATGTACTGGGTACTATCCAGCAAGGTGTAGGCCAGTCCTATCTTGGAAGGGAATCCAAGTGAGGTTCTCACTGTGTTAATCTGCAGATGCACTGTAGCGGACGGTACCCCACTAGCGCAGTCATGGTATGGAATCCATTCTTCAATAAGTACCGTATATTTTTAGTTGTTCCCAAATACGTTGGAATGTGAGATGCAAGCATTTTAGCTATATTATATATTTACTATAATCCTTTGGACATTATCATAATATCGTTGGATGTAAAAGGTATTTTGGTTATATTAAGGTAAAAACCCGTCACTTTTTATATGCGGCGTAGTATTATGAGATCCCTTTATTATAAAAGGATTTTAAACATAATAATTTAGTTGTTTGACTTTACTTACAACTGACCCATGTTTTACCTAAAACTCTTGGGTGCTCAAATTGTTTTGTGCAGCCAAGTAGTTTAGGTTTTCCCACGGATGCATTTTGGAGGATCATGGAGTAGGAGGCTTCATCAGTAGCTAGTTATTATCTTGTTTCCACGGTATTATATGTATCTTGTATCAGTTAGGTAGGGATAGACTGTTATAACTATCCAACGGTAGAATTGTATTAGTACCACACTGATGTATCGTTTTAGAAATGACTTCATAAGGTATTATGTGGATTAATAGATGTTATTCCATTGCGTTGTGAGATTCTATGATTGCTTATCTTCTTTTTATCTTCTATCTCCTTTCTTTCCTCTAACAATCGGTCTTTTCGACACTTAGTTGTTTGGCATGCGATTATCATAAATGAATTACTGCTGACTTCTGAGGTTCGAAATGGCAGGTTGTTAAAAACTGCAATGCATATTTAGTCCGAATGCCTAAATTTTTTTGTGCTTCTCATCATGTAAATCCAGTCCCAAATCAAATTTTATTTTTAGCATTCTTTTTTGACGTATATACGCATACTCAAGTTTTGGCATTAGTTTATATATGTTTACTCTAGATTTAATACTAAGATAATATATGACCTACTTGATGCAACTTATATAGAGGGGTATAATTTCCACAATCTTTATGTGCACGCGTAGGTTTAGTTTGAATGCCTACTCGTTTACGCGATGTTGTAGCTTCTAGGCCAAATACTACATGCTTATCTCATTCAAGGTGTAGACTAAATTCTTCAGTCACATTATTCATTAACCACAAGCTTATTAAGGATGATATGAAATTTTTCAATGTTCATAGTTCTTCCACTAAATTTGACAGTTGGAATGACCGGGATTTTGGTAATTTTTCAATGTTCATAGTTCATACTCTTATCGCATTAGTTATTTTTCCCTTTTCTCTTTTTCCCCATATTGTGCACTAAACTTTATATGGACCAAAATATTATAAACATAGTTTTGGTAATTTTTATTTCAGATATGCTACTATATGTGCTCCTTTTCCATTGGATCAACTTAAAAGCTTTCATGTGAGGGTCATGTTCATGTTGTCATATTTCAGTAGTGCATACAATTTTACCTGCAATATGAAGACCTTGGTTGGGTCATTTTTATAAAACGTGTTCATTTCGAAGCAATATTTTTTTGGATGAGGTTATTTGTATGGTTTAATAAAGATATTTTGTTGGTGGTGGAAGTGATATAGTGTAAATGTCATTGCATCATTGTTTGAACATTATACATAAAGTGAATGTTGTGTTGTATGTAAAGGGTCATTGTTGAATATATGAATTTTAACTATTTTAATCGACGAATTTATGTATGTGAATTTTTAAAATTTTAACTCCATAATGGTAGTATTTAGGACAAAGCTACAAGTTAAAAAACAGATGAAAGAACCATGCAAGTATTTTCCCAAAAAGCTATATATATTTAACAACATTTAAAAATGTTGAAAAATATATTTTGAAACAGTTTTAAAACTTTGTAAAACATATTTTGCAACATCTAGAAATTGTTTTTATTGTAATTATTACAACGTCTTTCGCCAGAAAAATATTATAGAGGATGCCAACCCTATGACAACTTACCCTAGTACCATGTTTGCAAAAATGTTGCGAAACTCATATAACAACAATTTATTTATCTTTAATAAGGCATATTTGTTGTGTTTTATTAAGTTTTGTGCTAAATGCTTGGGATTACTATTCTAGGTTGTTAAAAACAATCATTGAATGTTCTCCATTTCAGGTATATGTAAAACTAGTATGTATTATGTGTCATAATGAATTATAATCGCAGGATATCAATTGTATTTATTACCATTTGAACAAGAAGTGCGTACAAAATGAATTTTCACAGATAAAGTAGATATGATTTTTGGTATGCAAATTTGTTTCTGTTAAGAAATATTAGCCGGATCATTAACATTTATAGCAGGCATAACAAGGCTCATGCTATTGTGCATTGATTTAGTTGGATGGTCATTTCATTTTCAATATATAATGAACATCAACGTTGTTCTCTATTATATTGATCCTACAAATGCATTTCAAAAGGTAAATCTTACTTGAGAAAAATTTATGTTATAATTAGTTGCTTTGTAACATTTGGAATAATAATATCGATGAAATATTATATTCTAAATTGATAATTTTCTAAAGTACACCTTGGGCGTAGCATGCAATCCCGCTAGTTAAAGTATAATAATTTGACTTTTAATACTTGGTGGATTGATAAATTGCAAATATTTCGCATTAGACTGCTAAGAATAAAAAAATAAAATAAATGTATATGTAATATGTAAACGAATCTTAGTTTTTCTATACTAAAAGTTTTTAAAACCTACACCAGGTGCTAGTAAAATATTATGATTTGTATCCTATACAATCACGTATACTCGAAAGTTGTGTGTGTACATACACACACACACACTTATGTATATACACACACATATATATATACATACACATATATTTACATACACCTACACATATGGTATAAAATCTAACCTTTAACAAACTTTGCATTGCAAACATAAGCTGAATAGAAATTATTACCCAAAGAGTCAACTGAAAATAAGCAACACTACGATATCTTTGGTCCAAGTGTCGTTTTCATTTACAAATTTTACCTTTGCAAGGTTCTTACAAAATTCTAATAGTCTGCAAATAATATAATATTAGTAAGCAAAAAATTATGACATTCTACTCTATTTTATTTATGGTAAGGGGGTTCACAAAGGGACTGAGTTGCATGCTTACCTTAACGTTATATGAATTCTAAAATCTGGCTTTTACTTCTATATAATAACAAACCAGAGCACTGAAGTAAACCAATATGCTTAACAATTTATATATACTGCAATTTACTAACAAATGTAACCTAAAAGAATTCTAATATCGTTTTATTATGAGTATGCATCAACACAATCAAAATTCTAAATTTCATTTTCCAGATTCCTCAACTGCACCGCAACACCATGGAAATTTAATCTTTGCTCGAAATCCAAGTATCCGAGCCCATGTGAGAAAAGAGATTAATTTTACTTTCAAATTCTTAAAATATCATGGTGTAAAGAGCAAGTAATAGATATTGGTGCGTCATGGACGTGCCACCGCCTTGAAAGTGAAATTCAATGCGACTATGCTCTAGTCGATAATTGAAGTTTTCTCTGAGGCATTAATACAATGATCTTTCAAATTTGTGCACCCAAAGTTGAAGAATTTGGTGACTTGCAGAGTTCACTGCCTAAAATATTTTGACAAGTTTGGAAGATGATTTTATTTTGAATGAATTTGTGGTGAAAGATAGATGAAGAATGCTAATTTACATACTATTTTATTTCTCATGGAAGATAGAGAAAGAAAGAGTAAAAATTGAACTTATATTTTTCTATTGGTCGTACTAAACCAAATAAATAAACATTTCAAAAATGAAGCGGTACTAATACAAAATACAAAAGGTTATAGTGAAAGGACTTTTTACATCGTACTTATAACACATGTTTCATTGATTGATTATCATGAAAGGACCGTGTGAAGTTAATTTAGTCTGTGATAATTAGTAGATGATATTTTATGACCAACATGATTTTATCTATACAAATATTTTATTCTACAAAATTATACTAGTTCATCTACTTCTTTCGGTTCTTTATGGTAGAAACACAAGTGTCTAATTATTATTTTTCAGTGTCTATCACTGAATATTGTATTTTACAAAAATATAATTGAATACGCAATGTCTAAAGAAGAAGAATGAAATTTTATTCTATAATTGGTTACCATTTATCTGCCATATTTGCAGGTTTCACAAACAATTTGATTATGGGTTTTTCTATTGTGACAAATGAATTTTATGTCAAAATGTAAGAATGGAGTATTCAGGGATTTGGAGGAATTCAAACGATTAACTTGTTAATTTTCTTTGGGGTCCCTCCTCATATTTTGTTTCCGATGTAGAATTTGACCCAAAAAAGCATTCATGGTAGCAGTATCGTTGATTATTTCAAGTATATATGTATTACAAGTAAAATATTATACTTCAGTCGAAAATTTTGATTAAAATTTAGAATCAAAACAAAGTGACATTATAGTCAAACCAGTAATTAAGTAGTAATCCCCTTTTGTGATTAGTTAACACAAATATTTTGTTCGGTTAACCAAAAAAATGGTATTATTAAAGGGACTCCAAAAGTTATTTGAGGAGGGGGTGTACCTTTTTAACCATCGTCCTAAGTACAAGGAAATAATTCAACATTAATATCTTCTTCTTTTGTTGGAGATTTATTTAGACATTTGAAACCAGATTAATATGAAGATTAATCTATGTTTTCTACATCAACTTAAAATTGGAGAACTAGGGTTTAAAACAAAAGAACTATGATCCATGGTAAAGGAATAAAGAGAATGTGTAAGAAAATGACAAAGAACGGCAAGGAAGATCAATTTTAAAATGAACAATATAGTATTTTTTAGTTCGATGTTATAAGGAAAGAATCAATTATTTGTTTCTCCCCTCAACCAAAATATCATGTATGCATGTATTTAGGTATGTTTGTATGTATGTATATGTATATACATATATCAACAAATGTTGAGAAAATTAAGAAAATACCAATTTTATTTAAAAGTAAAAGAACTTGCTACAAGAGATTTGTCTTAGACATACAGAAAAGCTTATATTGCACTAATCAATACCGAAGTTGTTTATTTGTCACATGGAGGGCAATTGAGCTTGCATTCATCAAGTGAGTTAAAACAAGTAGCGGTTTGAATGCAGTACGCCCTTTTTGGACACATACTTTCATCTTGCAAAGAGCAACATGGCTTTCCTTTGTCAGGTGAAATTCCATTTGAAATCGAGCCAAATAACTTCTCATTGAGTGGGATGGCTCCACCAGCATTGGAATTCATACATTTACGAAATTTGAGAACACCATTCTTTCTTCGGCAGTTGCTCTTAAATAAATTAAAAGTAACATTATTTCTAAACTTACATTGGTGTAGAGCAGAGAAAGCCAAGGAAAGAAGGAGGAGTGCAAATACAATGCTTGCTCTCATTTTGATGAAATGTTTTTGCTAATATATGTTGAAATGGATCGTGGTTGCTTAAATTTATACTAAGTTGGACTGTGTGTGTGATAACCCAAATTTCTGGACATCTGCTAATTGGATAATTAACAGGATGAAAAAAAAGTTTTAAAATACAAGTTTGTAATTTAAACAAATAAAATAAGTCTTAATTTAATATATATTTATAAAAATAGTTTTTTTTAAATAAAATTTGGATTTATAATTCAATTGAAAATGTCATAGGAATAAATTAGGATTAAAACTCTACAGTTGAAATGAATAAAAATTTATTTGTTTTCTAATTTTAATATACTTACATAAGGAAATGTATAAAATATGAAGTTTTAGTGTCTAAGAAGTGTAATAGTTAAAATAAGAATTAAATTAAATATATAAATAAAATAGTTTGAGAATATTATTGGAATTTCAAATATAAAACATTTAAACATATGTAGATGTAAAAATTTAGCAATTTAAGAAACGAAAAGTCTAAATAAAGATAAAAGTATACATATATACTAAGTTATAGATATTATATAAATATATATAACCTATTAATACATTGTAATTACACTTGTAAATTAGTATTAGCATCCTTATGACAAGTGTAAGTAATTTAACATGTGTCCCTTATAATTTTATTCTTTTCTTTATCAAATTTTCAGCCTTTGTAAACATGGTTTCTTTACCTTCCTTTCTCTTAAAAAAAACAATACTTTCAATTTATTAAAAACCTGATCAAGCATGGATTTCAACTCAACATATAATGGATTCAAATCAAACCACTCAACCAAGCAGAAGATCAAGCCTGTAGCAGGGATAGCAGCAGTGTTCGCCTTCTTTTGATAGGTGAGTACAACTGTAAGATTCTGCCTACCTGAAATATATATATTTCTGCATGTTTGGACTTGAACAAATTCTTGTATTTTTGCACCAATCCATGAAGTATCATATGCTATGCTGCATATATATGAGAACTAGACATGACTGGCACTCTGTGAAACAAAAGCAAAAGTAACACCCCTTGATTTTAAAAATCTATACCTCCCTATTTAAGAAATTTTAAGATCTGATAAAAAAAAAGGAGATTTGCTTGTAATGAAGTTTGCTTTAAAAATCATTTTGTTGTTTATAGTAATGTATATAGAGAGAAGAACTGATCAAAAATTTCCTGATTAATAGAAGAAACAGTTCTCTGTTCATAATCAGGAAAGCAAACTTCACCTTTAAATCAAACCTATCAATGTTCTGGGAAGTAAATCTTTCTTATACCCTGATGCATGTAACATAATCTGGAAGTGTTGGTATGAAAATGTTTTTATGAAAATGGAAATATGTTTGAATGTATATTGTAACAGCCCTAGTTTTTAGCTATTTATTTTATTTTAATTATTTAATTTTGAAATATATTTTTATATAAATTGTGTTTAACAATATAGTTTAATTATTTAATTTGAAGATATATTTTATACAATTGTATATGTCAATAAAATTAAATAATAACTGTGAAAATTTAAGCTATGATTTAACTGTTAGATTTCGCGTTTAAAAGACGCATCAATTATAGGGTATAAGCAACGTAATAAAACGTGTGTTTTTAAAATGTTATTTTTACTGGAATTTTTGATGTTTTGGATTGCGTCTGTTTAACGTAGTGTAAAAATCAAGTTTTCGAATAAATTTGAAGAAAAATATCAGTCAGAGATTTTGGCTAACGTTACGTTATTTAACTGACAGCCTGATTTTAATAAATTATATACGTTTTTTTTCTAAGCTTTGCATAAATTCTTGCCATTCCATTTATTGTTTTCAAATCAAAAAAAATCAAAGTGTAAAATGAAATGAAGTTAGCATAAAGTAACTAGACATATATCACGCAAGCTTTAAATGTTAGAAAGTAACGTATACTGTCACTTTCTTCATAATACCAGAGAGCAAAATTTTTGTTAAAACTGACATTCTAAACTAGGCAGCTGTTTCTTCCTTTGATCAAGCAAGTTTTAAATTTTTATGGTAACGTGCATATTTAACTCTTCCCTTACCCTCCTAGAATCACTCATGTAAAATCTTTTGAAACTGATAGTTAAAACCTTTTAGATGTTTGCCCTTTTCTTCCCATTTTTCCATTTGATTCCGCCTCAAACAAAGCCTTTTTCTGCAAATCATCAATCTGTAATCATGCTATAAATAAATGAGAACTATTGAAATCAAAATTTGAAATCCAGATAATCACGCTGGTGTTAGGATGGGTGTTACTTGTTGACTCTCTGGTTTTCTCAAGCCTTGCCGTTCTTCCTTCAATCAAGCTTAAGTAACATTTAAAATTTGATTATAACTGCTCTTTAAATATTTATATTAATTTCGAGCGAAACAAAAATCAAATTTTCATACAAACTTTTGTGTAACATTCGAAATGTATAAACTGAGAACATCTCAGCCTTCTACCTTATCAAATTCTTCAATCACACGCAAGCATTCATGAAAGAAAACTGACAATTCTATTTGCCTTCCCTTAAATTCCTCAAGCACTGCCTATATGTATCTACCCACTTCATCATTTTCTTCCTGGATCTCAACCTCTCTGGCTTCATCTCATCCATCAGGTAACTGTCTTATTGTTCTCCGTCTTTTAGTCTTTCCTTTCCTCGGTCTTTTGTTCTGATCATTCTTGCTCGGCTACCCATCCATCAGACTGTGCCACATAGGGAACATATAGGCATGTATACAAATTCATAATAGCATCAGTAATATTGGTAGGGGGCATGCATATGATATTATAGAGCCTGTCTAAACATTGGTTCAATGGGTAACAGTTGCATAACAAATAGTAAAGGACTTAGGCTGGAAATTTAAAAGTGGGAACATGTTCTTTTGATGTCAGTCGATACTTATTTGAGTTGCTTGTGATTTGATGCATAACTATAGTTGTTTTGTATAGGCAGTTGTGTTTGAAATCAGATAATAGGAGGAAAGTGGAATGTTTGTCAGAGGTTGGCAAGAACTTTGTGCATACATTAGTTGTAGATTGGGTAGGTTTCAAACTGGAAAGTCTGGAAACATTATTGAATAAGTTATAGTAGCGTGAGTTTGTAGTGGCATGTGTGGGCATTGGAAAGGTGTAACTTGAGTAGTGGGTTTTCAGATTGTGTTCATACCTATAAGACTGCATATGTACAAAATCTGGGTATAGGCTGTGCATGTTGGGATCTGGGTGCATGTTTCAAGTGACAGGGGTGTTTAGATGAATGACCAGGAGGTGTTAAGGCTTGATTAGGTAGATAAGTACATATGACATAGGTTTGTCTGCATATATTGTTCAGATTTGCATTTATGTCATAGGCTGCATTTGTGTCATAGGTTGGCCTTTGTATCTTTTCAGTTTTAAGAGCTGGAAAGTTTATAAGTTAGGATGTGAAATAACTGTGAAACAATAGTGTAAATCTAAGTTAAAATGGAAAGTATATATATATATATATTGAAGAGGATTAGGTGTATAGTTATGATGTGCATTAGAAAAGGTGGTCTGCATATCTTTTGGCTTGAGAGTTGAGTGCATATAGATATCTTAGGATTGCCTGCCTATTTACCCAGAGATTTGGCATAATTTACTCGAAGCAACTATATGAGATTCTCGAAGTAACTACGGCTTTGACTCGGGGAAGTGAGGATAGTTGGGTCTGCATTTGAACAAATTAAACTGGGAATTTGTGTTGGATGGTAGAAATGAGATTTAGGGAGGAGGCTAGTTCTGTGAAAGAAGAGAAATAAATATAACTCCTAAATAGCTGTGCACATCCCCTGTGTCGCAGTGTGCATGTGTGTCACCGTATCACAGTCACATTTAGATTAGAAGCATGCATTTTGTATCTGGGTGAGTTGGGTTCTGTCATGAGTGAGTTGGGGACTGGGCTGGTAGTTGTAAAGATGGAAGCTGTTTGATGTGGATGATGAACTGGAAATGATTTGGAAGGGTAGCTGTTATTCAAGATAGTTGTCTAGAAAAGAACAAGAGAAGGACTGGCTTTTAGCATTTATGCAGAGAAGTAGTGAAAAAATTCACTCGAAGCCTTGCATTTTTCTCGAAGTCGTTGCAGTTCTGACTCGAAGCATGTAGGAAGAAGACTCGAAGTAACTGCATATTTGTCTCGAAGCACTGTTGGGGTTTGCCTAGGAAGTACAAATTAGAAGTGGGTGAGCATGTTCAAGTGAGCAAGTCTGTGCATGTTAGGTTGATGCATGCGTGCATGTGTTTTGACTTGGCAGAGAAATGGTTGGTGAATAAGCTGAATAGGTGGAGATGTTGGGATGTTTTGGGATGGGTTGAGAATTTTATAGAACTGGGAATTTTGTCGTATACCGGTGTGTATCACCATATTGTTTAGTCGACCTCTAGGAAATTTGGTCGTAAATTCTAGAGTTAGCCCGGCTCACGTTTAGGGTATATTTTGGTCATATTACACGGTGGAGTGGTCGAGCAAGTCAAACAAATTTTCGTCCCATTTTAATTTTTCTTTGACCGTAAATTCTAAAGTCGCGTATTCTATATTTTTACTTTTGTTCTAGATTTGAATCTAGGCGACATCCGAGAAATTGTATCGTTACCCTCTGTCGGTCTCTACCGGTGAAACGTCGTTTTGAAATTCAATTTTTCTGCAACTTCCAGGTGAGTATTTCTCACCAGAAATACGTATTTATATTTTGGTAAATTATTGCAAGTGTATGTGTAAAATTGTATTTCACTATTATCTGTCTGTAATGTAATATAGAATGATGGACCCCATTTAAATTGACACCTCATCAGTATTATCTGTTATATTATTTCTGCAGTTATATTATTAATTGTTATTTACTGCTTAAATCGCCACTGCAAGTTCCCTGTTAAAGTTGGATTGTTATGGGCTGAAATAATGATTATTGTTAAACTAGTCTGTTAACTGCTTAACTGATAACTTGGGATTGCGGGTTTGAAATGATAGAACCCGGGGTTTTGTAAATTACGGGTTGAAATGATATAAATCCATATCACTTGACCTAGGCTAGAAAACTATATACAGGCCCGTGGTTCTTATAATATTTTCTGAAATATTTAAAATTATTTTGGAAGTTAAATATTTGATTTAATATCTTTAAAGGATTTTTTTATTTTTATTTTTGAATGAGTTATAAATGTTAATAAATAAATAAATATTTGAATAGAATTTTGGAATATAACTTATTTTGGAAATTCTGGATTTTGAAAAATAAGCCTTCAGTTAATAAATAAATAGATAAATAAGTTATATTTGGAAATATTTATTTAGTTAAACAAATCTGCTACAACATTTTAAATGCTGTCTTTTTGAAATTGGACTTGTTTTACCCGTAACTTTAGGTAGCATTTCCTAAGTGCTACAGAATCTAGAATTGATTGTTTTAAAACTCATGGAATTTGATAAATTTTATTTTATGTTAAGTTTTGGAAAATCTTAAGATATGATATTTATAACTGGATTTTCCTTAATAAATTTAAGATGAATATTCTAGTATTAAGTGAATTTTGAAGATATTAAATGACTAACACTTGGAGTTTATTTATGGAATTTATGGGAATATTCAAGACTAAATAATAAAACATTGATTTGTTGAAAGAATAAAATCCAAACTTAGTTTTGAATAGGAAATACTCCAATTGGATATATATATATATATAGGAATTGTAATGGATTTGGGGACATAAAGTGATATTTAAATTATGGTTTAAACTTTAAATAAAGAAATATATTTGTAAAGCTATATAAATTATCTTCTTTACAAAGTAACCATAAAGTTAAACCATTATTCTATATACCGTTGAATATCCAAACCATTTGTGTGTTGGGAGTTATGGTTTTAAAGTAAAAATTCCAAATATTATGTTTTGAAGATATAATTCAAATATTTGGCTTCCAGATATTATAAATTTTAAGCAGTATGGTTTTTGGAAAGAATTATATTTGAATATAACGATATTATATTGTTTTTGGGTTTTAAAATGATATCGTATTTATATTTTGAAATGGAAATGTTTATTCTGGTTTTAAAGTATAAAATGTTTTAAATGACCACGGGTTATAATAACGATGGGTTGGCAAAGAGACCGGGATCGGATATGGACATACTCTCTGTCGATACCGAAAACCACTTTGACTAGCCGTGTACGCGGTGGAGATTCCAGAATGAAGTAGGTGGTGGCGACGTTTCCTGTAAGGTAAATACGTGGACCCAACTCCCGTGAGTTGGCATAAGGTGGCTAAAACAGGAGCGATTCTCAGGCCAATGAGGTCATTCCTCTGATCGGACGCTCCTCTTCGATATTATACTTTGACTTGGATTGATTCAGTGGCCACTTCTATATTTTGATTTTGGGGAGTTAGTCCGAGGTGGGCGGTAACTGCGGCTACGCGTTTCCACCAGCCTGGATAGCAATTGGTATATCTACCCTGGCATTGCCTAGTTGTGCCGTGTCACCTACCCTATCGCGCCTTGTACGAGTTTGGATTTCTCCCGTAGCCCGTGTGGTATCCTCTGGTGGCTTCCCGATCAGGAGGGACTATGATATTGGACGGACTACTGGGACTATTACGTGTTAAGGGCTATATGGGTAACCCCTTAACGCTATTAAAAAGTAAGTTTATTTTATGAATAGACACTATTATAATAGCGCAATATACTATATAGTAAATAGTTTAACGGATCCTTAGAGGATGGGCGATCCCAAGCATCCTTTAAGTTACTTGTTCTATATTACAGTACACTTGAATTAGCTTACATTATATAAGTATGTATGTCCTGACTCGAGTGTTTATGTTTATTTTACGCTCGGGTCAGCCTGAGTTGCAGCTTCAATTTCTTCTCCGTAGCTAGGACACTCAGTAGATCATTCGTGCTGCTGGAAGTGTTTCAGCCTTTATCTTTTCTGGAATTCAAGACTTTGAAGACTCTATCTCTATTTATGTCTTAAATTGTATTGAGGATTATAGACAATGTAAGTTCTGTTTTGTAAAAGTTATATCGGTGGCTTCATGAACCACTAAATTTTAAATTTCCGCTGCGAGATTCTGATATCTGTGTATGTGATTTTGTGATTTATTTACTGTATATTCTGAGTTTTGCCAAATTTATTCTACAACGCAGTATTTTGAACAATTCAAGTCCGACATGTGCGGATGCGAATGGTTGAAATATTGGGTCGTTACATTTGGTATCAGAGCTTTGGCTCTAGGCAAAACTTAGAATGTATGGTAAATTTGATTTATAGAATCACCTTCATTCGAGCTTGAATCTCTTTCTTTTCGACTTTTGGAACATTCCCTGCGATTCCAAAGTTCATTCGTGTCCCTCACTTCCATCTACTTTAGATTCTGGAGTATCCCATAACTCCACTTCGAATGACCTTTATAGTGAATTGACGGTCTCGCCATTTCTCTAATAAAGGGGTGAAACTCCTTTACCATTTGCATTGATTCACCAGAGATTTAGATTTATTCTCGGTTTATATGCTAGTATCTTTGGTTATTCCGAACTCCCTCTTCGGATCGAATGGTAAATCTACATTCGATCTGACTTTTTAAGTCACGGTTGACCCGGTCAAGGTTGTCCGCGATTTATATAGACTTACCCAGTTCCTTATTTTGTTATTCAATTAACAGATCTGCTGATTCCAACTTATCTTGAGATCTCTTTGATTTGAGTTCATCAAAATTTAAATTTCTATCCTTGTTTTGAAATTTATTCCTATATTTGAAAGAAAATCTGAATATATATATATGTATAATTTTCAGAAATTTTATAATTAATTTAACTAGTTGTCAAGAGATAATAGTTTTGATTTTATGGTTTTGTAAGCCATGTGTTTTGTCTAATATAAATAATTGAATATAAACAATGGTTATAAATTAATTGAATTTAAAACAAGAACTTGAGAATTCAATTTCTGATGATTTCAAACCTTGGGTCTAAAAATTTTAAAGGATATATTATTTAAAGTATTTTCGAATAGAAATTGTTTCCAAAGAATTTTTAAAATTAGTGCTCTTCTCTTTGTCACTGTAAAATAATTTCGGTGATGACTGCAGCATCATCGATATTCATTTTCGAGTTTCGAAGTGAAAAGACCATTCTGTAGTCTGGCTACAGTGTACCTTGAGGTTTTGATTGATTTGAATTTTTAAAGTATGACTTAATATATATAGATATATAATTTAAATTTGATTTGACATATTTTGTACATATATTTAATTATCACTAAATGGTTTGAAGGGAATCAGAAATTTAATTCTTAAAGTTTACCTTGAAAAATAAAATAAGATTCTTGAATAAGAATAATTTCAACTTGAAGATAATTGATTTTCAAAAGTTAAACAAAGAAATTGGATAATATACAATATAAAAAGGATTTTATAAATAAAATTCGAGTGGTTATAATAAATGTTATACACTTAAATTTTAGTTATAAAAGGTTAATGGAGGTAAATAAGGAAAAAGGAATTTAAGGAATTTATTTAAATAACCTAATAATCAAAGTTGATTTAATAAGGAACCTTAAATCAACCAAGAAATTTTAATAAAAGTTATTTCCTGAAATGAATATGTTGTGTAATAAATAATGTATCTTTGAAAGAAAAATATTTTTTTAGGATATTTTGTAATAAGGTTTATTTATCTTAAAATCATAGTTAACTGATGTCTAAATGGATAATTATGATTTAAATAGCTAAGACATATTTTAATATCACTAAAATTTGATAATTGAGAATTTGGTTTTTCAAATGGAAATTTCAAGTATAACGTATTAAAGGGATATCTTATTTATAAAATAGGAATTTTAAATTAAGTGTTAGGTTATTTGTTAAATTAAGAGTTAAGAAAAATATTGAACTAATTTGAAATACTATTATATCTACTGTAGCATATTATAAGTGCTGCTGTTTCTAAAAATAAAATGTTTGAAAATTTTATAATTGAATAAATGAACCTAGAAATATTTCAACTTTGAAATAAATATTATTTGGCATTAAATTTAAAGGGTATAAATGAAGATTATTTTAAAAGTGTTATGATTTTAGTAGTATGATTTCCAAACGATAATGTCTATAAAATCTTAATGACTTTCAAAGTATTATAAATTCAAAGGCATTATGATTTCAAAATTTATTATCTTATTTTGTTTCAAACTATCTTTAAATGTCCTTGGCTTCCCTATCTGCCATGGATTGGGGAGGCTATCGCTTCCACCGGTCTATTTAGAAATCTTTCTATAATATTTGAATCTTGATTACTCATCGGGACCTGAGCACCGCTGAGCACCCATAGACTGGCGGTCAAACTGAAAGGGAAATCCGATTCTAGAGGATCTTCTTCGTGCTCCCAATACTCGAACTATTCGTTTACGATACTTGTTATCTAGCTGATCTTCCTTTGTTTCTCTTCTTCCGTTCCTTTTCGAGGACGAAAAGTGCTTAAGTGGGGGAGAGTGTAACGGCCCTAGTTTTTAGCTATTTATTTTATTTTAATTATTTAATTTTGAAATATATTTTTATATAAATTGTGTTTAACAATATAGTTTAATTATTTAATTTGAAGATATATTTTATACAATTGTATATGTCAATAAAATTAAATAATAACTGTGAAAATTTAAGCTATGATTTAACTGTTAGATTTCGCGTTTAAAAGACGCGTCAATTATAGGGTATAAGCAACGTAATAAAACGTGTGTTTTTAAAATGTTATTTTTACTGGAATTTTTGATGTTTTGGATTGCGTCTGTTTAACGTAGTGTAAAAATCAAGTTTTCGAATAAATTTGAAGAAAAATATCAGTCAGAGATTTTGGCTAACGTTACGTTATTTAACTGACAGCCTGATTTTAATAAATTATATACGTTTTTTTTCTAAGCTTTGCATAAATTCTTGCCATTCCATTTATTGTTTTCAAATCAAAAAAAATCAAAGTGTAAAATGAAATGAAGTTAGCATAAAGTAACTAGACATATATCACGCAAGCTTTAAATGTTAGAAAGTAACGTATACTGTCACTTTCTTCATAATACCAGAGAGCAAAATTTTTGTTAAAACTGACATTCTAAACTAGGCAGCTGTTTCTTCCTTTGATCAAGCAAGTTTTAAATTTTGATGGTAACGTGCATATTTAACTCTTCCCTTACCCTCCTAGAATCACTCATGTAAAATCTTTTGAAACTGATAGTTAAAACCTTTTAGATGTTTGCCCTTTTCTTCCCATTTTTCCATTTGATTCCGCCTCAAACAAAGCCTTTTTCTGCAAATCATCAATCTGTAATCATGCTATAAATAAATGAGAACTATTGAAATCAAAATTTGAAATCCAGATAATCACGCTGGTGTTAGGATGGGTGTTACTTGTTGACTCTCTGGTTTTCTCAAGCCTTGCCGTTCTTCCTTCAATCAAGCTTAAGTAACATTTAAAATTTGATTATAACTGCTCTTTAAATATTTATATTAATTTCGAGCGAAACAAAAATCAAATTTTCATACAAACTTTTGTGTAACATTCGAAATGTATAAACTGAGAACATCTCAGCCTTCTACCTTATCAAATTCTTCAATCACACGCAAGCATTCATGAAAGAAAACTGACAATTCTATTTGCCTTCCCTTAAATTCCTCAAGCACTGCCTATATGTATCTACCCACTTCATCATTTTCTTCCTGGATCTCAACCTCTCTGGCTTCATCTCATCCATCAGGTAACTGTCTTATTGTTCTCCGTCTTTTAGTCTTTCCTTTCCTCGGTCTTTTGTTCTGATCATTCTTGCTCGGCTACCCATCCATCAGACTGTGCCACATAGGGAACATATAGGCATGTATACAAATTCATAATAGCATCAGTAATATTGGTAGGGGGCATGCATATGATATTATAGAGCCTGTCTAAACATTGGTTCAATGGGTAACAGTTGCATAACAAATAGTAAAGGACTTAGGCTGGAAATTTAAAAGTGGGAACATGTTCTTTTGATGTCAGTCGATACTTATTTGAGTTGCTTGTGATTTGATGCATAACTATAGTTGTTTTGTATAGGCAGTTGTGTTTGAAATCAGATAATAGGAGGAAAGTGGAATGTTTGTCAGAGGTTGGCAAGAACTTTGTGCATACATTAGTTGTAGATTGGGTAGGTTTCAAACTGGAAAGTCTGGAAACATTATTGAATAAGTTATAGTAGCGTGAGTTTGTAGTGGCATGTGTGGGCATTGGAAAGGTGTAACTTGAGTAGTGGGTTTTCAGATTGTGTTCATACCTATAAGACTGCATATGTACAAAATCTGGGTATAGGCTGTGCATGTTGGGATCTGGGTGCATGTTTCAAGTGACAGGGGTGTTTAGATGAATGACCAGGAGGTGTTAAGGCTTGATTAGGTAGATAAGTACATATGACATAAGTTTGTCTGCATATATTGTTCAGATTTGCATTTATGTCATAGGCTGCATTTGTGTCATAGGTTGGCCTTTGTATCTTTTCAGTTTTAAGAGCTGGAAAGTTTATAAGTTAGGATGTGAAATAACTGTGAAACAATAGTGTAAATCTAAGTTAAAATGGAAAGTATATATATATATATTGAAGAGGATTAGGTGTATAGTTATGATGTGCATTAGAAAAGGTGGTCTGCATATCTTTTGGCTTGAGAGTTGAGTGCATATAGATATCTTAGGATTGCCTGCCTATTTACCCAGAGATTTGGCATAATTTACTCGAAGCAACTATATGAGATTCTCGAAGTAACTACGGCTTTGACTCGGGGAAGTGAGGATAGTTGGGTCTGCATTTGAACAAATTAAACTGGGAATTTGTGTTGGATGGTAGAAATGAGATTTAGGGAGGAGGCTAGTTCTGTGAAAGAAGAGAAATAAATATAACTCCTAAATAGCTGTGCACATCCCCTGTGTCGCAGTGTGCATGTGTGTCACCGTATCACAGTCACATTTAGATTAGAAGCATGCATTTCGTATCTGGGTGAGTTGGGTTCTGTCATGAGTGAGTTGGGGACTGGGCTGGTAGTTGTAAAGATGGAAGCTGTTTGATGTGGATGATGAACTGGAAATGATTTGGAAGGGTAGCTGTTATTCAAGATAGTTGTCTAGAAAAGAACAAGAGAAGGACTGGCTTTTAGCATTTATGCAGAGAAGTAGTGAAAAAATTCACTCGAAGCCTTGCATTTTTCTCGAAGTCGTTGCAGTTCTGACTCGAAGCATGTAGGAAGAAGACTCGAAGTAACTGCATATTTGTCTCGAAGCACTGTTGGGGTTTGCCTAGGAAGTACAAATTAGAAGTGGGTGAGCATGTTCAAGTGAGCAAGTCTGTGCATGTTAGGTTGATGCATGCGTGCATGTGTTTTGACTTGGCAGAGAAATGGTTGGTGAATAAGCTGAATAGGTGGAGATGTTGGGATGTTTTGGGATGGGTTGAGAATTTTATAGAACTGGGAATTTTGTCGTATACCGGTGTGTATCACCATATTGTTTAGTCGACCTCTAGGAAATTTGGTCGTAAATTCTAGAGTTAGCCCGGCTCACGTTTAGGGTATATTTTGGTCATATTACACGGTGGAGTGGTCGAGCAAGTCAAACAAATTTTCGTCCCATTTTAATTTTTCTTTGACCGTAAATTCTAAAGTCGCGTATTCTATATTTTTACTTTTGTTCTAGATTTGAATCTAGGCGACATCCGAGAAATTGTATCGTTACCCTCTGTCGGTCTCTACCGGTGAAACGTCATTTTGAAATTCAATTTTTCTGCAACTTCCAGGTGAGTATTTCTCACCAGAAATACGTATTTATATTTTGGTAAATTATTGCAAGTGTATGTGTAAAATTGTATTTCACTATTATCTGTCTGTAATGTAATATAGAATGATGGACCCCATTTAAATTGACACCTCATCAGTATTATCTGTTATATTATTTCTGCAGTTATATTATTAATTGTTATTTACTGCTTAAATCGCCACTGCAAGTTCCCTGTTAAAGTTGGATTGTTATGGGCTGAAATAATGATTATTGTTAAACTAGTCTGTTAACTGCTTAACTGATAACTTGGGATTGCGGGTTTGAAATGATAGAACCCGGGGTTTTGTAAATTACGGGTTGAAATGATATAAATCCATATCACTTGACCTAGGCTAGAAAACTATATACAGGCCCGTGGTTCTTATAATATTTTCTGAAATATTTAAAATTATTTTGGAAGTTAAATATTTGATTTAATATCTTTAAAGGATTTTTTTATTTTTATTTTTGAATGAGTTATAAATGTTAATAAATAAATAAATATTTGAATAGAATTTTGGAATATAACTTATTTTGGAAATTCTGGATTTTGAAAAATAAGCCTTCAGTTAATAAATAAATAGATAAATAAGTTATATTTGGAAATATTTATTTAGTTAAACAAATCTGCTACAGCATTTTAAATGCTGTCTTTTTGAAATTGGACTAGTTTTACCCGTAACTTTAGGTAGCATTTCCTAAGTGCTACAGAATCTAGAATTGATTGTTTTAAAACTCATGGAATTTGATAAATTTTATTTTATGTTAAGTTTTGGAAAATCTTAAGATATGATATTTATAACTGGATTTTCCTTAATAAATTTAAGATGAATATTCTAGTATTAAGTGAATTTTGGAGATATTAAATGACTAACACTTGGAGTTTATTTATGGAATTTATGGGAATATTCAAGACTAAATAATAAAACATTGATTTGTTGAAAGAATAAAATCCAAACTTAGTTTTGAATAGGAAATACTCCAATTGGATATATATATATATATAGGAATTGTAATGGATTTGGGGACATAAAGTGATATTTAAATTATGGTTTAAACTTTTGTAACGACCCGGAATTTTGAGCAATATCAATTTAATAATCTTTGATAAAAATTAAATTGATTTGATCATTTTACATTATAAATTGACAAGTTAAATCTATTTTAAGGGTTAATGATAATAATTTGTTAATATCTGTTCATATTTTTCTTTGCAATATGAATAGGCAAGATTAAATTCTTTTGAAAGCTGATAATAATTTGATTTTGAAATATTTATTTTGGTAAATAAGAAGTTTTAATGTAATAAACTTTGTATTCAAATTATAATATATATGAATGTATATATATTGTGATTTGGTATTTGTTTTAAAATTTAATTTGGAAATTAACAAATTTAATATTAGAATATGTTTCTATTTGAAATGTGTATATATATTTGTATATATATATTTGAAATAGGAATTGCATTAATTTGAATTTAATAAGAGTTTTCAAACTTGAATATATTTAGTTTTGAATTTAAAATGATAATTTGATTTAAATGACTTTAAATTGATAATTGAGATTTAAATTTAAAATAACAAAGTTAATTCCTTATTTATGATAAATATGTACTTTAAGCTTTTAAATAAGATTTAATTTTAAAAATAGAAATTTCAAACATATAAACATTTAATTTAATTTAAAATGTAAGTTACTTGAATGAATACTTATTAAAATATATGTATGTACATTTTATATTATATAAATATATATAAGGCTTAAATAAGTTATTAAAAATAAAGTAAAATTTAAAGAAAAACATTAATAAAACAATATTATAACACATATAAAACACTTGTTAACATTTTAATGTGGGTTAAGACATGTGTAAGTTAAATAGAATTATAAAGTGACAAATGTCTTCTACATTAATAATTAAATTTAAGATTTAATTGTAAATTATAAAATGTAAGTTTTATTATTCAGCTGAAATATTTTCTTCAACTCAAACAAGAATGCATGTAAACCAAATCAAAAACAAGATGAATACAAATCTGATAAAATCAAAACAAAGTTCTGAAACAAATGCAGAAAACTGTAAACCTGGAAACTCAATCAAATGCAAGCTCATCATCAAAACAAAGTTCAGGGAAAAGAAAAGAAAGTGTGAATCTGGAAATCCAGGAAACATAGGGAAAATTCAATCTGAGGCTAAACCATGATAAATTCAAATGCAACAAGTTCAGGAAGAAATCATCAACATACAAACTGGAACAAATGCAGTTCCTATTCTCTGCTACAGGTGAGTAAATGAATCTTTAAAAAAAAAAACAGTTTTAAAACCTGAATTGCATCTTGCTTCTGAATGTTGCCTTGATATCTGAAATGTTTGATTTGAAATGAGTGCATGTTTTAGGAAGTATGAAATTTTAAATGCCTGTGAATTGAACTGCTGTTCTCTGTCCTCTGCATTAAACAAGTGAGTAAATAAATTTTAAAAACAGATTAAACTTGAATTCTATCTTGGATTGTGAATAAATATCATGCTGTTATCTGAATTGAATTATATGTATGTTTGTATGTGAGTGTTTGATTGCATGTTTGAGTATATGGGTTGAAATACCTGTACAGTTTAAAAGATTTCAACATTTATAAAACAGTTCAACCTCATGATAAAATCAATAACTTGATAATAGATGTGAATTTTACTTTGATTTGTATATAAAAGATGTTTGTAATCATCTAACGTATCATCTAAAAATGCTTGTAGGTTATAAAATTGAATAACTAGTTTAAAATATTCAAGTTTACAGTAGATTTCAAATTGGGTCAAAAGTTTTTGAATCCAAACTTGAGTTTTGATTTCATAATCATAATGCAAATATGAAATCATGATTTTAGAAGCTTGAATCACAAATTTTAGATAAATAATTTGTGAGAATTTGGAGTTTTAGTGTTTTGTGTATTTTGATCAAATTGAGGCGAAGGATGGCAAGGTTGTGGACGAGTTTGTGCTCGAAGGAGGGGAAAGCAACAAGGATCATGGGAAAAATACTCATGTATTTATTTTTGATCGAGTTAGTAGCGAATGGAATGATTAGGGTTTTAGTACCTGTTTGTGGCCGATGAGTTCTTCGTGGGTTCGTGGTGTCGTGGAGATACCGGAGGCTGTCGCGGTGAGGCTATAGGTTCGAGTTGACGTGGGGAGGCTACGGCGGCGGTGGCATGTTTTCTCGAGCTCGGTGTTGCCGTGGAGGGGAGGTTTTGGGTGATGATGTTTCGAGCAGTTTTTGGGTCGTAGGGCTTAATTTTGTTTGTCGATCGTATTTGGGTTTCTGGGTGTAGCGTTAGGAAGTTAGGGTCGAGGATGACTTGTCGGAGCTGCGGCGATGGTCGTCGGTGGAAGGTGTGGTGGTGCACGTTGCACGGTGCAGGTGATATCGAGAAGTATGGATTCAGGAATGAGAAGGAGGGAGGAACTCGATGTAGGCATCGTGTTTTGTTTGATGGAACTCGAAGCAGGAGGACTAGGTGGGATGCACGGGGTTGACGCGATATTTTTGTGAAGGTTACTCGGGTTTTAGTGGGGTCACTCGAGTATTGGTAAGTTCTGGTTTTAGAACTAGATGTTTAAGTGTTAATACTAAGTAAATTTGATTTTAGGAATTAAGTTATTAAAACAAGAGTTAGACTAGTTCAAATTGAATTGGTTTTCAATGTTATGTTTTAAACAAGTTTATATATTTTAAATATGGGAATTTTAAAATAAAATATGTAGATTTGAAATAAAGTTTATATTAAACTTTATTAAATAAATGTGGGAAGTTTTTTAAAGACTTAAAGGTTCAATTTAAAATATGTTTTAAATTTAATTGATTTCTAATTATTATATTTTACTTAAATAAGTCAATGATTTAGAATTTGATGATCAATTGTAATAAAACTTATCTTTAGTTAGTTTGAATTTGTTTTAATTAAACATAATTAAATTTGTAAAGATAATTGAGATAGTTAAATCATTCTTAATTATCAAGTTTTATTTGTTAATAAATGATTTAATTAAGATAATGGTTTCTTAATTAAGAGTTTTATAATATAATAAGTTAAGAATCATTTAATTAATTTTAAATGATTTAGTTAAATAGTTAATTAAATAATTAACTTATGATTAATTAAGATAATCACTTTGGATTAATCTAATTACTTAGGGAAGTAATTAAAGTAAATAAGAAATTAATTCAGAAGGTAATTAAGTAAGAGTTAATTACTTTATGAAAAGTAATTAAGTAATGTGATTAAGAGTTAATCACTTTAGTTATTAATTAAAGAATTAATTAATAATTAGTTAAAGATTTAAATTATTTGATTAATGATTAATTAATTGAAGTATTAAGAGTAATTAATTAAGTCCTTAATTACTTGTTTAAGTAATTAATTAAGATAGAATTTAATTAATGAGTAATCATTAATTAATGAAAATAATTAATTAATTGTTAATTAATAATTTAAAAATAATTAATTTATAATTTAGTTTTAATTACTAAATGTAATTAAAGCAATTAATCAAAGGTGATTAATTAAAAGTAATTAACTAAGTATGATTAATTAAAAGTAATTAATCAATGTGATTAATTAATAATTATTAATCAAGTGTAATTAATTAAAGATAATTAAGGAATAATTATCAGAATAATTAGAGAATAATTAATCAAGGTTGATTAATTTAGAAAGTAATTAAGAGGTAATTACTTAGTATAATTTGTAAGTAATTAATCAGGATGATTAATTAATTTGGTAATTAAGTAATAATTACTTATAGTAATTAAGTGATAATTAATCAAGGAAGATTAATTGAGTTGGGTAATTAAGTGATGTTAGTTAATTAATTTGTAATTAATTAATGAATAGTATTGGATTGAAGATAATCCAAGTGTTTAATGAAGAATTAATTTAATTTAAGGATTAATTAAATTAATCGAGTTTGAATCAAACTTGTTTATGAATGGTTAATGATTGGATGATATATCATTGGATGAGTGATGATATTGGTTGTTGTTGGATGATATTGATTGATATGTGATGATGTGATTATGCTATATCTGATTTTGATATATATGCTGCTATGTGATGAATAGATGCATGTGATATTAGATGCTTATCAATCTGTGTTATGAATACATCCATTTATGTTAAGTGATATTTTATGAAATATCTATTGTTTAAAATCCCTTAAGTATAACTTGGACATTAAAATGGCGTTTGGTTTCGATGAGACCGGGATCGGGTTTCCATATTTGGAATCCGAAAACCACATCGATTCCAATTAAACGTTAGGTCGTTAATCCAAATGGAGCAAGTGAAGACTCGAGGTGTAAGGGCTATACGTCAGTATAACTCTGTGGGTGATTCCGTAATGAGTTTGACGGAATAGTGCTTATAGATTCGAGATGGTGAATCAGAGTGCAAGGGCTATGGTCGTTGACTCTGAGGGTGATTCCAAAATGAGTGCAACGAGATAGTGCCTTCGGTTTCGTTCGAACCCGGAACGAACTTGTATGGATTGAATGCTTTCAGAACATCGTCAGGCGGACGATGAGCATTCTAAGATAATTGGTCCTATAAAGGTAATCGCAGCCTCAAGCCTCATCAACCGGGAATGGCTAAAACAGGGGAGGTGCAGCAAGGCTTCGTGGGTCGCGCCCACTGGAGGGCAAGATACATCCCTGTCTAGAGGTCCCTTTATATTTCGGCTTTGTGGGCGGTTGGAACTGCAGCCAACTGCGGGGTGGTCTTGTTCGGGACCGTTCAGTAAGGAACGGTGCCGGTCTTGTGTTGCAGGGGATGAAGGGAGTAATCCTCGGTACGGTGATCTAGGCCACGTACTGTGACGGGCGGTACCCCAGTAGCCCTGCCATTGTTGGAAACCCATTTTCCCTACGAGACCCTACGGTTTTGTTTGTATTACCCACTTTTGTGGCTAGTAGCTGGAATTTAATGAATGTAACAATTTCGGCTATTTCATATTTATTTGAAAACCCTAGACACTATTATAATATCACTGGATTTCCTATCAAATGTTTTGGTTAGCGTAAGGTAAAAACTTTTCCATGTTTATGTGTGGGAAGTCTTACGTGATACCTTTTCTTTCAAAGGTTTTTCTAAAGTTAAGCAATCTTAAACCGTTTACTCACACCAGACCCCTGTCTGACCCGAGTGTTTATTTTCTGTTTTATTAAACTCTTGGGTACTCATATTATATATGAGTAGTCAAGTGATTCAGGTTATCTCTTGACGAATTCTGGAGGAGCTTTGGAGCAGGAGGCTTCAGCGTGTAGATATATGGTTAGAGTTTCCGCTGTGTATATTCTATGTTGATGTCTTGTATTGTATTAGACAGAAATGTTATAACTGTCTAATTTGAGATGTTTAGTTGTGTACTCTGATGTATATGATACTCTGTATATGTTCTATATTATATTTAAATCGTTCCGCTGTGAGATTCTGATGTGTTGTTTTCTCTTTCTTCTCTTTCTTTTCTTCTTCTATCCCTTTCTTTCTTAATTAGTGATGCGATTTTCCGGTAGTGGAAAGTCGGGTCGCTACAGCTGGTATCAGAGCGTTAGGTTGAGTGAATACCTAGGCTCTGGAGTGGTGTCTATCTTGAGAGAGCGTACTTGTAATTTTTATATAAATATATATTTATATAACTACCTAATCTGTTGGGTTATCTGTTCGGATTTTCCAACATAGGCTATAAAGGTAGATAGGTAGAAGTGTGTGGAACACGACTACCACTTTTGGTTGAGACTCATATGTTGTGGTTGGAGATGTGTCTGTCGAGATTGTAGACCCAATACTGTCTCGAATAAGATTTAGTGGATTGTAGAAAGGATTTCTTTGAGTCCAGAGGAAGTCTTTTCCCAAGAATTGGAGTATATTCTTGAAGTGTGAGGTTGATTTGTTCTGGAATGAGTAGGGATTTCCAAGAGTTGAGTTGTCAGCTTAATAGAAGCAAGTGGTGACTTCAAGAAGGAATAGCTGTGTGATGAGATGCAGTATCCACAGATGGTTCTGAAGATGTTTCTTTTGAAGCCAGTTTTAGATGGTGTTGGAAGAGCATTGATGTCTTCTACAAGGAAGGTTCAGATGTTCTGAGATTTTCTGGATCTCAAGTAAGGGTATCTTATCTTTATTGAAGTAGGAGACTAAGGTCGATGAGTTACCTCATTTCGGACATGGTCTCATTTGTTTTCTTAAGAAGATAAGTGGTTGGTGTTTAGTTTGGAGCCGAGTTTCTTGAGGAGATGTCTACTCGTCTCAAGGATGTTTTAGAGGAATTGGATGTTAATTTTGAGTTTCAAGGAGCTTTTGGTTAAGGATGATCTTGTGGCTTAGCTGTATCATTGAAGTGAAGTTTGGAAGCAGCAGTATGGATCTGTTTCTTCGATGATTCAGTAATCTGTGGGATTCTACTATCAGCAGACCAGGCAGATGGTGAAGGCTTATTCATTTCTTTGGAAGGCTCAGCAAAGCGAGATATTTGTTGGAAGGGATCTATCAGTTTCTGATAGGTGAGCCATTCTTGAAGATTGATCTTGGATAGGGAAAGCTGTTCGAGTTGGGGAGACAGTTCTTTGGAATCTGAACTGAGAGAGATCGCAAAAGTGACTTGCGATTAGTTTGGGAATCTTGGAGCATTCCTTGGTTTGATATTGAGGCATCTCAAGTAGAGGTGGAAGATATGGAAGTAGTCGGAGGATCTCTAGATGTTTTTGGGGAAATCTGAGGTCTACCTGAATCGAAGATTGAGATTTCTTATCGACTTGGATTTTCAGGAGTAGTATTGATGGTTTAATCTTATAGTGGGATGACTCTTGGAGCGAGGTGAGTTTGGTAAGGCAGCTCAGGATTCTTTGGAATTGATCATCTTATTCCGAGTTAAGATTCTGCTAAGATGTTTTGACCAAGTGGAATGGTCAATAAGATTTTTATGAGTCGGATGAACCGTGTATAGTGAAAGATTGTGCTTGTGTCCTTCGATAGCATTCTTATCTGCTCTAGATCAGAGTTGTGCAGCGGAAGCGAGTTGGCAGTTATTCTGGTATAGGAGCAACCGGATGTTGGATTATAGGATTTCTACTGGAAATTTAAGTATGAAGGAATTTTCTAAATTTGAAGGCAAGGTTGTCAAGTACAACTGTTTGGCTATTTAGATTTGAGATATAGGTCTGGAGTCCATTGGTGCTTATGGTATAGAGTTGTATTTGGATTTCAGCAAATTATTTTTGGAAAGGCATTTGTTGAGTAGGACCTGGAGATTTGGTTTGAGCTGGTGCTGTTGTTTCATGGAGCAATCAGCAAGAGTTAGGCTGATCAGGATATTGGAGGTGACTCAGGCTCATCTGAAGAGTTGTGCAGTTAAGAATTGAGGAGATTTTGGAATGTGCAGTTAGATTTTGAATATTGATTGGGTTTTATCCAATCAAAGGAGATACAAGGTTTGGTAAAACTGGAGAGTTAGCTTTGTAGGTATTTGGAGTTTTATCTGTGATCTCTAGAGATTTGATTTTGAACTACAGGATTGAGTTGCCAGTTTGGATAGCTGGAATTCATTGTATTTCACATATCTCTGAGGAATATGTGTATGATTCTTTGAGTGATAAAATCAGCAGTTCAGAAGAAATCTGGTGGTTGTGCTGGTTTTGAGTTAGTCTGATGTCTTGTTCAGATTTGTAGAATCAGGTGAGGGAGTTCTTGGTTTTAGTAGTGTAGTTAGTTAAGATTTGTAGAGCAAGTATTCCAGTATAGGTGCCTGGAAAACTCTAGATAATATTAGGAGGTTCTATTCAGAATTTTTCTGAATAGATAAATTGTTTGTTTGAATTGGTTGCTATGATTGATTGTTTGTTTTCTGATAGGAATTTAAATTCTTTAACTGGGTTATTAAATTATCTTTGCTTTTAAATTTCGGGGACGAAATTCTTTTTAAGGGGGAAGGAATGTGACGACCCGGAATTTTGAGCAATATCAATTTAATAATCTTTGATAAAAATTAAATTGATTTGATCATTTTACATTATAAATTGACAAGTTAAATCTATTTTAAGGGTTAATGATAATAATTTGTTAATATCTGTTCATATTTTTCTTTGCAATATGAATAGGCAAGATTAAATTCTTTTGAAAGCTGATAATAATTTGATTTTGAAATATTTATTTTGGTAAATAAGAAGTTTTAATGTAATAAACTTTGTATTCAAATTATAATATATATGAATGTATATATATTGTGATTTGGTATTTGTTTTAAAATTTAATTTGGAAATTAACAAATTTAATATTAGAATATGTTTCTATTTGAAATGTGTATATATATTTGTATATATATATTTGAAATAGGAATTGCATTAATTTGAATTTAATAAGAGTTTTCAAACTTGAATATATTTAGTTTTGAATTTAAAATGATAATTTGATTTAAATGACTTTAAATTGATAATTGAGATTTAAATTTAAAATAACAAAGTTAATTCCTTATTTATGATAAATATGTACTTTAAGCTTTTAAATAAGATTTAATTTTAAAAATAGAAATTTCAAACATATAAACATTTAATTTAATTTAAAATGTAAGTTACTTGAATGAATACTTATTAAAATATATGTATGTACATTTTATATTATATAAATATATATAAGGCTTAAATAAGTTATTAAAAATAAAGTAAAATTTAAAGAAAAACATTAATAAAACAATATTATAACACATATAAAACACTTGTTAACATTTTAATGTGGGTTAAGACATGTGTAAGTTAAATAGAATTATAAAGTGACAAATGTCTTCTACATTAATAATTAAATTTAAGATTTAATTGTAAATTATAAAATGTAAGTTTTATTATTCAGCTGAAATATTTTCTTCAACTCAAACAAGAATGCATGTAAACCAAATCAAAAACAAGATGAATACAAATCTGATAAAATCAAAACAAAGTTTGAAACAAATGCAGAAAACTGTAAACCTGGAAACTCAATCAAATGCAAGCTCATCATCAAAACAAAGTTCAGGGAAAAGAAAAGAAAGTGTGAATCTGGAAATCCAGGAAACATAGGGAAAATTCAGTCTGAGGCTAAACCATGATAAATTCAAATGCAACAAGTTCAGGAAGAAATCATCAACATACAAACTGGAACAAATGCAGTTCCTATTCTCTGCTACAGGTGAGTAAATGAATCTTTAAAAAAAAAAACAGTTTTAAAACCTGAATTGCATCTTGCTTCTGAATGTTGCCTTGATATCTGAAATGTTTGATTTGAAATGAGTGCATGTTTTAGGAAGTATGAAATTTTAAATGCCTGTGAATTGAACTGCTGTTCTCTGTCCTCTGCATTAAACAAGTGAGTAAATAAATTTTAAAAACAGATTAAACTTGAATTCTATCTTGGATTGTGAATAAATATCATGCTGTTATCTGAATTGAATTATATGTATGTTTGTATGTGAGTGTTTGATTGCATGTTTGAGTATATGGGTTGAAATACCTGTACAGTTTAAAAGATTTCAACATTTATAAAACAGTTCAACCTCATGATAAAATCAATAACTTGATAATAGATGTGAATTTTACTTTGATTTGTATATAAAAGATGTTTGTAATCATCTAACGTATCATCTAAAAATGCTTGTAGGTTATAAAATTGAATAACTAGTTTAAAATATTCAAGTTTACAGTAGATTTCAAATTGGGTCAAAAGTTTTTGAATCCAAACTTGAGTTTTGATTTCATAATCATAATGCAAATATGAAATCATGATTTTAGAAGCTTGAATCACAAATTTTAGATAAATAATTTGTGAGAATTTGGAGTTTTAGTGTTTTGTGTATTTTGATCAAATTGAGGCGAAGGATGGCAAGGTTGTGGACGAGTTTGTGCTCGAAGGAGGGGAAAGCAACAAGGATCATGGGAAAAATACTCATGTATTTTATTTTTGATCGAGTTAGTAGCGAATGGAATGATTAGGGTTTTAGTACCTGTTTGTGGCCGATGAGTTCTTCGTGGGTTCGTGGTGTCGTGGAGATACCGGAGGCTGTCGCGGTGAGGCTATAGGTTCGAGTTGACGTGGGGAGGCTAAGGCGGCGGTGGCATGTTTTCTCGAGCTCGGTGTTGCCGTGGAGGGGAGGTTTTGGGTGATGATGTTTCGAGCAGTTTTTGGGTCGTAGGGCTTAATTTTGTTTGTCGATCGTATTTGGGTTTCTGGGTGTAGCGTTAGGAAGTTAGGGTCGAGGATGACTTGTCGGAGCTGCGGCGATGGTCGTCGGTGGAAGGTGTGGTGGTGCACGTTGCACGGTGCAGGTGATATCGAGAAGTATGGATTCAGGAATGAGAAGGAGGGAGGAACTCGATGTAGGCATCGTGTTTTGTTTGATGGAACTCGAAGCAGGAGGACTAGGTGGGATGCACGGGGTTGACGCGATATTTTTGTGAAGGTTACTCGGGTTTTAGTGGGGTCACTCGAGTATTGGTAAGTTCTGGTTTTAGAACTAGATGTTTAAGTGTTAATACTAAGTAAATTTGATTTTAGGAATTAAGTTATTAAAACAAGAGTTAGACTAGTTCAAATTGAATTGGTTTTCAATGTTATGTTTTAAACAAGTTTATATATTTTAAATATGGGAATTTTAAAATAAAATATGTAGATTTGAAATAAAGTTTATATTAAACTTTATTAAATAAATGTGGGAAGTTTTTTAAAGACTTAAAGGTTCAATTTAAAATATGTTTTAAATTTAATTGATTTCTAATTATTATATTTTACTTAAATAAGTCAATGATTTAGAATTTGATGATCAATTGTAATAAAACTTATCTTTAGTTAGTTTGAATTTGTTTTAATTAAACATAATTAAATTTGTAAAGATAATTGAGATAGTTAAATCATTCTTAATTATCAAGTTTTATTTGTTAATAAATGATTTAATTAAGATAATGGTTTCTTAATTAAGAGTTTTATAATATAATAAGTTAAGAATCATTTAATTAATTTTAAATGATTTAGTTAAATAGTTAATTAAATAATTAACTTATGATTAATTAAGATAATCACTTTGGATTAATCTAATTACTTAGGGAAGTAATTAAAGTAAATAAGAAATTAATTCAGAAGGTAATTAAGTAAGAGTTAATTACTTTATGAAAAGTAATTAAGTAATGTGATTAAGAGTTAATCACTTTAGTTATTAATTAAAGAATTAATTAATAATTAGTTAAAGATTTAAATTATTTGATTAATGATTAATTAATTGAAGTATTAAGAGTAATTAATTAAGTCCTTAATTACTTGTTTAAGTAATTAATTAAGATAGAATTTAATTAATGAGTAATCATTAATTAATGAAAATAATTAATTAATTGTTAATTAATAATTTAAAAATAATTAATTTATAATTTAGTTTTAATTACTAAATGTAATTAAAGTAATTAATCAAAGGTGATTAATTAAAAGTAATTAACTAAGTATGATTAATTAAAAGTAATTAATCAATGTGATTAATTAATAATTATTAATCAAGTGTAATTAATTAAAGATAATTAAGGAATAATTATCAGAATAATTAGAGAATAATTAATCAAGGTTGATTAATTTAGAAAGTAATTAAGAGGTAATTACTTAGTATAATTTGTAAGTAATTAATCAGGATGATTAATTAATTTGGTAATTAAGTAATAATTACTTATAGTAATTAAGTGATAATTAATCAAGGAAGATTAATTGAGTTGGGTAATTAAGTGATGTTAGTTAATTAATTTGTAATTAATTAATGAATAGTATTGGATTGAAGATAATCCAAGTGTTTAATGAAGAATTAATTTAATTTAAGGATTAATTAAATTAATCGAGTTTGAATCAAACTTGTTTATGAATGGTTAATGATTGGATGATATATCATTGGATGAGTGATGATATTGGTTGTTGTTGGATGATATTGATTGATATGTGATGATGTGATTATGCTATATCTGATTTTGATATATATGCTGCTATGTGATGAATAGATGCATGTGATATTAGATGCTTATCAATCTGTGTTATGAATACATCCATTTATGTTAAGTGATATTTTATGAAATATCTATTGTTTAAAATCCCTTAAGTATAACTTGGACATTAAAATGGCGTTTGGTTTCGATGAGACCGGGATCGGGTTTCCATATTTGGAATCCGAAAACCACATCGATTCCAATTAAACGTTAGGTCGTTAATCCAAATGGAGCAAGTGAAGACTCGAGGTGTAAGGGCTATACGTCAGTATAACTCTGTGGGTGATTCCGTAATGAGTTTGACGGAATAGTGCTTATAGATTCGAGATGGTGAATCAGAGTGCAAGGGCTATGGTCGTTGACTCTGAGGGTGATTCCAAAATGAGTGCAACGAGATAGTGCCTTCGGTTTCGTTCGAACCCGGAACGAACTTGTATGGATTGAATGCTTTCAGAACATCGTCAGGCGGACGATGAGCATTCTAAGATAATTGGTCCTATAAAGGTAATCGCAGCCTCAAGCCTCATCAACCGGGAATGGCTAAAACAGGGGAGGTGCAGCAAGGCTTCGTGGGTCGCGCCCACTGGAGGGCAAGATACATCCCTGTCTAGAGGTCCCTTTATATTTCGGCTTTGTGGGCGGTTGGAACTGCAGCCAACTGCGGGGTGGTCTTGTTCGGGACCGTTCAGTAAGGAACGGTGCCGGTCTTGTGTTGCAGGGGATGAAGGGAGTAATCCTCGGTACGGTGATCTAGGCCACGTACTGTGACGGGCGGTACCCCAGTAGCCCTGCCATTGTTGGAAACCCATTTTCCCTACGAGACCCTACGGTTTTGTTTGTATTACCCACTTTTGTGGCTAGTAGCTGGAATTTAATGAATGTAACAATTTCGGCTATTTCATATTTATTTGAAAACCCTAGACACTATTATAATATCACTGGATTTCCTATCAAATGTTTTGGTTAGCGTAAGGTAAAAACTTTTCCATGTTTATGTGTGGGAAGTCTTACGTGATACCTTTTCTTTCAAAGGTTTTTCTAAAGTTAAGCAATCTTAAACCGTTTACTCACACCAGACCCCTGTCTGACCCGAGTGTTTATTTTCTGTTTTATTAAACTCTTGGGTACTCATATTATATATGAGTAGTCAAGTGATTCAGGTTATCTCTTGACGAATTCTGGAGGAGCTTTGGAGCAGGAGGCTTCAGCGTGTAGATATATGGTTAGAGTTTCCGCTGTGTATATTCTATGTTGATGTCTTGTATTGTATTAGACAGAAATGTTATAACTGTCTAATTTGAGATGTTTAGTTGTGTACTCTGATGTATATGATACTCTGTATATGTTCTATATTATATTTAAATCGTTCCGCTGTGAGATTCTGATGTGTTGTTTTCTCTTTCTTCTCTTTCTTTTCTTCTTCTATCCCTTTCTTTCTTAATTAGTGATGCGATTTTCCGGTAGTGGAAAGTCGGGTCGCTACAACTTTAAATAAAGAAATATATTTGTAAAGCTATATAAATTATCTTCTTTACAAAGTAACCATAAAGTTAAACCATTATTCTATATACCGTTGAATATCCAAACCATTTGTGTGTTGGGAGTTATGGTTTTAAAGTAAAAATTCCAAATATTATGTTTTGAAGATATAATTCAAATATTTGGCTTCCAGATATTATAAATTTTAAGCAGTATGGTTTTTGGAAAGAATTATATTTGAATATAACGATATTATATTGTTTTTGGGTTTTAAAATGATATCGTATTTATATTTTGAAATGGAAATGTTTATTCTGGTTTTAAAGTATAAAATGTTTTAAATGACCACGGGTTATAATAACGATGGGTTGGCAAAGAGACCGGGATCGGATATGGACATACTCTCTGTCGATACCGAAAACCACTTTGACTAACCGTGTACGCGGTGGAGATTCCAGAATGAAGTAGGTGGTGGCGACGTTTCCTGTAAGGTAAATACGTGGACCCAACTCCCGTGAGTTGGCATAAGGTGGCTAAAACAGAAGCGATTCTCAGGCCAATGAGGTCATTCCTCTGATCGGACGCTCCTCTTCGATATTATACTTTGACTTGGATTGATTCAGTGGCCACTTCTATATTTTGATTTTGGGGAGTTAGTCCGAGGTGGGCGGTAACTGCGGCTACGCGTTTCCACCAGCCTGGATAGCAATTGGTATATCTACCCTGGCATTGCCTAGTTGTGCCGTGTCACCTACCCTATCGCGCCTTGTACGAGTTTGGATTTCTCCCGTAGCCCGTGTGGTATCCTCTGGTGGCTTCCCGATCAGGAGGGACTATGATATTGGACGGACTACTGGGACTATTACGTGTTAAGGGCTATATGGGTAACCCCTTAACGCTATTAAAAAGTAAGTTTATTTTATGAATAGACACTATTATAATAGCGCAATATACTATATAGTAAATAGTTTAACGGATCCTTAGAGGATGGGCGATCCCAAGCATCCTTTAAGTTACTTGTTCTATATTACAGTACACTTGAATTAGCTTACATTATATAAGTATGTATGTCCTGACTCGAGTGTTTATGTTTATTTTACGCTCGGGTCAGCCTGAGTTGCAGCTTCAATTTCTTCTCCGTAGCTAGGACACTCAGTAGATCATTCGTGCTGCTGGAAGTGTTTCAGCCTTTATCTTTTCTGGAATTCAAGACTTTGAAGACTCTATCTCTATTTATGTCTTAAATTGTATTGAGGATTATAGACAATGTAAGTTCTGTTTTGTAAAAGTTATATCGGTGGCTTCATGAACCACTAAATTTTAAATTTCCGCTGCGAGATTCTGATATCTATGTATGTGATTTTGTGATTTATTTACTGTATATTCTGAGTTTTGCCAAATTTATTCTACAACGCAGTATTTTGAACAATTCAAGTCCGACATGTGCGGATGCGAATGGTTGAAATATTGGGTCGTTACATATATAAGTTGTGTAAAATGTGCATATCTGAAACAGGTCTCTGTTTAGTCTATAACAAACAAAATATATTCTAAATTTAATCTTTCTTCACATAAATTTGAAGAAAAATGATGTTAAGGGAATAATGATTGGGTTAACTAAATAAATAAAAAAATGCTCATAGGTTAAACTATTAAGTAATTATCTGGAAGTTATAGGGTAAAAACACATTTTTACTGTAAATTATGAAGTTATGGTTGAGTATGGACTATCTTGATTTAACTAAATGATTATATAAATGTTGTAACGACCCTAGATTTTTATTTAATTTAAATTAATAATTAAATGATTTTTTGAATAAAAATTTGTAGAATTAATTATAAATGGAAGCGAGTTTCCTCGATTCAAATAGAAAATATGTAAAGTCATATGGATTTGAAAATTTGTATATATGTGAATATATATGTATATATTGGATTTTAAATAAATTCTTAAATAAATGATTTTGAAAAATAAATAATATACTTTGGACACAAGTATAAAAAATAAATAAATAAATTGATTTAAAAATTTATAAATGATGATAATTTGAGTTATATAAAATATATGTGTACATAGAGAAATGTAAAACAATAATTTTTAAAGTAAAATTTATGATAAATATTTAAACTAACAATAGAAACACAAAAGAAATAGAAGACAAAAGAAGTAATAAAACATATACCAAATAAAGTCAAATAAGAAATAGAAACAAATACAAATATAAGCAAACATAGGAACTAGTACTCGTGCATTTAATGCTAACACACTTTAAATCTTTTTCAGCCTCAAATATAAAAGCTTCTATGTGTAAACAAAAGATGTACAAAGCTTATAATCACCTGTATAAAAGAATAATAAAAAAATGGAACAAGTAAAATAGGTAGCTGTGAAGTAGTGTGTAGGCAAGTAAAAGTATCTAAAACAAATAAAATATAAACATGAAAACATAAAGTACAAGCAAGACACCTCTAGCAATGCAGCCTATGATTAAAATATCTCAAGCCATTAAAGCAAGATTCGGCCACCAAAGTAGAAAAGAAAAAAAATCTCTTTGGTCAATAAAAAAGTAAACAAATGAGAAATAAAATGTCTTTAGTCAACCAAAGCAATGTTACCAGACATGCCTGTTGTACAAAATAATATACATCCTGTAAATTCACTTTTTTTTATATATAGTTCATCACTTGTACTAAATATATCAACCTGTAGACATGTTTCCCCTATATCATCTTCATGTCATTTCGTCCATCTTCCAAACTGAGAAAGAAAAGGAAAAAAATATATATAAACAAAACAAAATTCAAGTTAGAAAGCAAGCTCCAGGTTTAACTTCAAATTCATGAAGCAAAGCAAGTAGCAGATTGAACAAGCTAAAAACAAATCATTACAGATCAAAAGCATTTCCAGAATTATGTTCAAGGCCCCTCTGTTCTTTGTTTTCTGCTCTGCCTCTTCTTTTATAAGGTGAGTAACCTTTAAAATTTAAAATAAACTCGGTTGCATACTAACTAATCTGAAATGAATGTGAATCATATGACATCTGCTGTGTATATAATTTTGTATAGTATGTCTGTTATTCCTTCAGAGTATCCTCTGCTCATACCTTCCAGTACTCAAGTTTTGTTTTTTTTAAAAAAAAAATTATCTTGTTATCTTATCTTTGTTTAAATTTAAGTTTCATATGAAACTGGTCTGCTGATCATGAACTTTAGTTTTAACTTATACTTGAGTTGAAATAATATGTAAATATCTCTAGAATTTTTTTTAACAGATGAATCAACTTTGAAATAGTGAAAATTTAAACTTCATAAATTTTTGTTTCAGAGTTAAGATCTGAACCAACATTTAAAAACATGAATTTTAAAATAAAAATCAAGATTTTTAGAAAAAGGGGTATAGTGCAGTTTTGAAATAAACTGCAAATGCAAATTTGGGATTTTTGGGTGACCACTGTTATCGGGGTGGTCGGGCTTGCTCATGGCGATCGAGGAGGCTAAGGTGGTGATGGGAAAATTCGCTGATGATGGTACATTTCACTGTGGAGGAAGTGGTTGGAGTTTTGAATCTGGAACCCTAGTTTTTGCTGCGTCTATTGAATTGATCACCATGGTCTGTGTGATGGACCGAGTGTCACGAGCTTTTGAGGGAAGGCTGAGGAGAGGTGGACGAGGCTACGGCCGGAGTTTGGTGGCCTCCGGTGGTCGGAGCATCGAGCGCGACGTGTTGACAGGTTTGAGTAGCACCTGTCCTTTTTGCTGTTCCAGGTTTTGAGCTCGCCTTCGATTTTGAATGGCGACATGAATCTTGGGTTTTTGGTGAACGAGATCAGGTTGGGGGAAGATCGATGACTTGCTCGACATCGCGGTGGTGGCTAGAAGCGATTAACTGGGTTGTACACGTGCACGCGGTGCACGTTGAAGTTGGAGAGGCTGTAGTGTTTTGGGAAGAAGTTGATTTGGGAATGTCTGCATAAATCTTGGGTTTGTCTCCAATATTTTGAACAGAGTTTAAAACTGTCTCCAGTAAGTTTTTCAGTTTAATTTAATTTCAAATTATAAAATACTATAAACAAAGTTTTAAACTGAGTTTTAAAATCAAAGTTTTAATAATAAATTCAAGTTGTCTGGAACCAAGTTTGTAAATAAATCAGGTTTTAAAAGTTTAAAATTGTTTTATTTATTAAAAAGTGTTTTGTTTGATGATGTTTGGTCTCGAGTGGATTCGGGCAATTCGAGTATTTGACTCGAAGCAGAAGGGATGATGACTCGAAGCAGTTTTATTTGCCTCGGGTTAGTTAAATAACCTGGCAGCAAATTTTGAGATTTAAACAAATTTAAGTGAAATTTAAATTTGTGTACTAGATTTAAACAAAGTTTAAATCCAGTTTGAATTATGGATTCAAATTCACTTTTGAATCCTTAATGTGAAATAAAAGTTTAAATATTTAAATGTTTAAAACAAGGTTTAAACTTAAAGTAGATTTTAAAAGAATGAAATTGGTTTTCAAACAATTCCTTAATATGATAAGTGATAAATGTTCTTTACATTGATTTAAAAAGGATTATAAATTTAATTTAAATTTGATTGATGTTTAAATGGTTAATCATTTCGAATCTTAAATTCAAATAAATTTAAATTTAAACATAAAAGTGTAATGTTTGAAATACACTTAAATGATTAATGAAAATCAGTAATAAAGAAATTTGTTATCTTAGAGATAATTAAGGTAATAAAATGACTAAATTAATATGGTAATTAAAGAATGATTTATTTAATTTATAAATAAATAATTTAGATTAATTTATAATTATAAATGATTAATAATGAATTAATCTAAGATAATTTCTTAAGAAAGTGATTAAGAAATATTATTAGTTAATAAGGATAATTAACTAAGGATTATTAAGTAATTGATTTAAAGTGATTAATGTTAATGATTTATTGGATTAAATAAATTAGATAATCAACTATAAATGATTTAAATGTAATTACTTAATGAAAATAATTTAATCAGAATAGGATAATAAATTCATAAGTAATTAATTTAATTGGAGATAAATTGAATTACATCGGATTAAACAATTAATTAATCCTACTTCCAAATGATTATTGAATGATTGACCTTACTTATGAATGACTGTATAGTATAAAATACCTTGAATTGATTGTCCTAATTGGTTGTGATATTTTGTACTGTGGATTGAGCTGTGTATGATTTATTCATTTATTTACATTTGTATATTATCTGTGAATCTGTGAATGAGCGATAAGCGTTATGTTTATATCGCTTATCAATTATATTCCTGTATTCTGATCTGTGATAATTGTATGATGTTGCACTACTGTGTATAACCCCTCGACTACACCATACACACACAAATATGGATTTCACGAGGAAATCGGTTAAGTCACGGATAATTTAAATTTAATGTCTTTGAAATTAAAATTTTAATTTCAAATTGATTTTGAAAATGGATTTGGGTTAAACGGTAAAGCTTTTGAAAAAGGTTTTCACAGATAAAAGCTATTTTGAATAACTCGGTAAAATCTCCAATTTAAATAATTCAATTTGAATTTGAATTCGATATTTGGAATTGAATTCGATGATTGGAAATTATGGTTAAGGATATTATAAACATGTTTGTATGAATTTAAACCATTTTAAAGGTATGGTTTGGGAATTTGAATTTAACCCAAGGATTTCAACTCATATAAATGAATCAGATTTCCAAAATGAAAACTGTTGTTTTCAAATGATAAACACTTTTAGATAAGAACTGAGATTCCAGTTAATTAGGGGAATTTCAAGATTGAATAGAGAAATGATTTTTCCTAAGTTATGAATGAATTCTTTTTGAAAGCTATGAATTAAATCTGTTTATTTTTAACAGATTTAAATTGATGATTTGTTTAAATCAAATTGAAATGAAATTGTTTTGAAGGCTATAAGTTAAATCTTTGATTTAAAGATTTAACGAGTTAATCAAATTGAAATGAAAATTGATTTGGAAAATCTGTGAATGAATCTTTTGTTTAAAAGATTAAAATGTGAAAATTGGTTAAACCGTTAAAGGTTGTGAAAATGAATCTTTTTGTTTAAAAGATTTGAAATGATAATTGGATTAAACCATTTTAAAGAAGGTTTTGAATTATTAAGTTGTGACTTAATAGAAATCCCATATCCATATGTTTTAAATATTGCGCTCACTATTCGGGTTAGCCGGGAAAGGACCTTTGCGTCGTATAACCCATTTCGAATATGTGATTCGACGTTATTGATAGCATTTGAAGACCGGTGGTGAAGTCCGGGTATTTGCAAGAACGATAGTATTACCTATCGATTGTCTCTGCACTGAGTTGCAATGGTATAGAGACTCCCTAAGTGATGGGAAATCCGATCGGGATTGTGAATATCCGGATTGCAACGACTTCTTTGTAAGTGCCTTCGGTTCTGTTCGATCCCGGAACAAACTTGTATGGATTGTATGTCTGACATTACAAACTGAGATATAAAGTCGATTTCTTTCAAATATATTTCTGTTGGTGGCGGAGAATTTATTCTCTTAGCTTAACACCCTTCTCTGAGACGTACGAGCTCAGAGGTTATGTAGTTGAAGGTTATCAGCAATATACTCCCAATTTGGTAATGTGACATACTGAGTGTTGCTGTGAAATGATCATTGTGTTGATTATTTGTGATAGGATCATTTATTTGATCGTCTATCTTGGTGATCATTTCTATGATCATTTGTTGACCCAAAGCATGGCTTTTGTATAAAGTATGTTTTTGTGGACGTACCTTCGTCGAGCCTCACCCCCCGGAATGGTCAAAACAGGAAAGATGCGGCAAGGTTATGAGGGGTAGCTCCCTTTAGGGTATGTGCATTTCCTTCTGGAAAAGGGTGGTATCATGGTATGGAGCCCAGATACTTACTCATGTTGAAAACACTTTATTATGATTGTGTGATGATGGTGACGAGCGCTCGGTTAAAGGTCCCGAAGGACCGGGGGATGGCATACTCGTGTAGTAGTTACCTAGTGGTAAAGGTAACCCGGCCTTGTGTTGGCAGAGAGCTGGTTAAGTTCTCGGGACGTCCATCCAGAGGCGTTTCCATGTGGTAATGGGAAGTTCCTTGGCCTGATCATTCGTTGGAAATCCAAAGAAACAACACGAGACTTGTACGGTTTTAGTTGTATAACCTGCTATGGAATGTGGCGGTAACCTGCTATTGAACATAGTTAGCTATAGTAGGCATACGATAATGGTCGTATGTTGGCTAAGATTTATATTCTACTTTCGAAATGAATTTTTCCTACACTATGCACTAGTAATAATATCAAATGTTCTTTTAAATGCGTATTAAGCATCTTTGACTATCATAAGGAGAAATCTCCTCCGATTCTGCGTTTGCATTGTGTGTGCGTGCGGGAGGCCTTATGGTAGTCTCATTTTTAAAAACGCATTGCGAATTGACTTTGAAAATCTTTTGTTGAATGTTTTAAAAGATAAACTGTTTTTGTTGCTCACACCAGTCCCACGACTGATCCGGAGTTTATTGTTTCTTTCCTAAACTCTGGATGCTCAAAATTTCCTACACGAGCAGTCTAGAGTTGGGTTTTTTTAGATAGTCAGGTTTAGTAGATTATCTAGAGTTAGTTCAGTCTTTGGACCGGACCAAACTTGCTTATGCTAGGTGAATCGTTATTGGGGGTTCGAGCTATTGCTGGATTGATTCTTGGAAATGGAGTTGCAGTTCTAGGAGTTCTCTTTCGAAGACTATCTAAGAGTTATATTGTTCCGCTGCTAGATGTCATCTATTTTCTTTTCCGCTGCTATTTATTGTATCATATCTCTGATGTATATTGATATCTATTGGATCATCTGTTGTATCAGATATTGTATCAAAGTTGTATATCAATGTATTATTCTTTTATTCCGCTGTGTTATTTACTTAACGTTGTTATAAGCTCCGGCGAATCGGATTTGAACGGTCGAATCTATGGCATTCGAATACGATTTGAAGTATGGATGTCGATTTTTGAGCGGGCAAAATTCGAAACGTTACATTTGGTATCAGAGCTAAGGGTTGAACTTTAGCTCAGGAGTATAACACATTAAGTAGCTCATTAGAGATAGGGTGAAGTATCCCTAGAATGAGTATATCCCTAAGATATCCGTTTGAACGCCTTAGTAAATTCTCTTGCTATACAGTGATAGCAAGTATGAGCGCAAGAAGAGAACGAGATAGGGGACAGGGAAATACGACTATAAATAGTCAATACCCTGCAACAGTGGAAACAATCTTTCTTTGTCAGTCTCCTTTGATTCGTTTCCAAATTTCTTTTGATTTGCTTCGTGGCAGCTCCAGAAAGAAGTTTCGATATGATTGTGGCCTACAAGTCGTTGTAGGAAATTTTACTTCGTACTTCATCGATTTCTTATCGGCTTTTCGATTTAAACTCTAGTAAATGAATTAGAAATTAGAAATTTTGAATAAATTAGAAATTTTGAATAAATTAGAAATTTTGAATAAATTAGAAATTTTAAATTGAGTTAAAATTGATTAATAAAAGATGAAGCTAAATCGAATTGTATCGATAAAATGATTTCGTTTAGAAACCGAATTTGGAGTTCTATTGTAATTTCTTGTATCTGTTGTTGATATTCTGATTTGGTGAGCCAAATGAAGAATTGATATCCAGTTTGATCTGAAAAGATATTTCTCTATCTTTCATCTATCTCCGTGTTGTTTTCGTGCCTGCGAATTTCGAGGACGAAATTCTTTTAAGGGGGGAAGTTTGTAACGACCCTAGATTTTTATTTAATTTAAATTAATAATTAAATGATTTTTTGAATAAAAATTTGTAGAATTAATTATAAATGGAAGCGAGTTTCCTCGATTCAAATAGAAAATATGTAAAGTCATATGGATTTGAAAATTTGTATATATGTGAATATATATGTATATATTGGATTTTAAATAAATTCTTAAATAAATGATTTTGAAAAATAAATAATATACTTTGGACACAAGTATAAAAAATAAATAAATAAATTGATTTAAAAATTTATAAATGATGATAATTTGAGTTATATAAAATATATGTGTACATAGAGAAATGTAAAACAATAATTTTTAAAGTAAAATTTATGATAAATATTTAAACTAACAATAGAAACACAAAAGAAATAGAAGACAAAAGAAGTAATAAAACATATACCAAATAAAGTCAAATAAGAAATAGAAACAAATACAAACAAATACAAATATAAGCAAACATAGGAACTAGTACTCGTGCATTTAATGCTAACACACTTTAAATCTTTTTCAGCCTCAAATATAAAAGCATCTATGTATAAACAAAAGATGTACAAAGCTTATAATCACCAGTATAAAAGAATAATAAAAAAAAAATGGAACAAGTAAAATAGGTAGCTGTGAAGTAGTGTGTAGGCAAGTAAAAGTATCTAAAACAAATAAAATATAAACATGAAAACATAAAGTACAAGCAAGACACCTCTAGCAATGCAGCCTATGATTAAAATATCTCAAGCCATTAAAGCAAGATTCGGCCACCAAAGTAGAAAAGAAAAAAAATCTCTTTGGTCAATAAAAAAGTAAACAAATGAGAAATAAAATGTCTTTAGTCAACCAAAGCAATGTTATCAGACATGCCTATTGTACAAAATAATATACATCCTGTAAATTCACTTTTTTTTATATATAGTTCATCACTTGTACTAAATATATCAACCTGTAGACATGTTTCCCCTATATCATCTTCATGTCATTTCGTCCATCTTCCAAACTGAGAAAGAAAAGGAAAAATATATATATAAACAAAACAAAATTCAAGTTAGAAAGCAAGCTCCAGGTTTAACTTCAAATTCATGAAGCAAAGCAAGTAGCAGATTGAACAAGCTAAAAACAAATCATTACAGATCAAAAGCATTTCCAGAATTATGTTCAAGGCCCCTCTGTTCTTTGTTTTCTGCTCTGCCTCTTCTTTTATAAGGCGAGTAACCTTTAAAATTTGAAATAAACTCGGTTGCATACTAACTAATCTGAAATGAATGTGAATCATATGACATCTGCTGTGTATATATTTTTGTATAGTATGTCTGTTATTCCTTCAGAGTATCCTCTGCTCATACCTTCCAGTACTCAAGTTTTGTTTTTAAATTTTTTTTTTTATCTTGTTATCTTATCTTTGTTTAAATTTAAGTTTCATATGAAACTGGTCTGCTGATCATGAACTTTAGTTTTAACTTATACTTGAGTTGAAATAATATGTAAATATCTCTGGAATTTTTTTTAACAGATGAATCAACTTTGAAATAGTGAAAATTTAAACTTCATAAATTTTTGTTTCAGAGTTAAGATCTGAACCAACTTTTAAAAACATGAATTTAAAATAAAAATCAAGATTTTTAGAAAAAGGGGTATAGTGCAGTTTTGAAATAAACTGTAAATGCAAATTTGGGATTTTTGGGTGACCACTGTTATCGGGGTGGTCGGGCTTGCTCATGGCGATCGAGGAGGCTAAGGTGGTGATGGGAAAATTCGCTGATGATGGTACATTTCACTGTGGAGGAAGTGGTTGGAGTTTTGAATCTGGAACCCTAGTTTTTGCTGCGTCTATTGAATTGATCACCATGGTTTGTGTGATGGACCGAGTGTCACGAGCTTTTGAGGGAAGGTTGAGGAGAGGTGGATGAGGCTACGGCCGGAGTTTGGTGGCCTCCGGTGGTCGGAGCATCGAGCGCGACGTGTTGATAGGTTTGAGTAGCACCTGTCCTTTTTGCTGTTCTAGGTTTTGAGCTTGCCTTCGATTTTGAATGGCGACATGAATCTTGGGTTTTTGGTGAACGAGATCAGGTTGGGGGAAGATCGATGACTTGCTCGACATCGCGGTGGTGGCTAGAAGCGATTAACTGGGTTGTACACGTGCACGCGGTGGACGTTGAAGTTGGAGAGGCTGTAGTGTTTTGGGAAGAAGTTGATTTGGGAATGTCTGCATAAATCTTGGGTTTGTCTCCAATATTTTGAACAGAGTTTAAAACTGTCTCCAGTAAGTTTTTCAATTTAATTTAATTTCAAATTATAAAATACTATAAACAAAGTTTTAAACTGAGTTTTAAAATCAAAGTTTTAATAATAAATTCAAGTTGTCTGGAACCAAGTTTGTAAATAAATCAGGTTTTAAAAGTTTAAAATTGTTTTATTTATTAAAAAGTGTTTTGTTTGATGATGTTTGGTCTCGAGTGGATTCGGGCAATTCGAGTATTTGACTCGAAGCAGAAGGGATGATGACTCGAAGCAGTTTTATTTGCCTCGGGTTAGTTAAATAACCTGGCAGCAAATTTTGAGATTTAAACAAATTTAAGTGAAATTTAAATTTGTGTACTAGATTTAAACAAAGTTTAAATCCAGTTTGAATTATGGATTCAAATTCACTTTTGAATCCTTAATGTGAAATAAAAGTTTAAATATTTAAATGTTTAAAACAAGGTTTAAACTTAAAGTAGATTTTAAAAGAATGAAATTGGTTTTCAAACAATTCCTTAATATGATAAGTGATAAATGTTCTTCACATTGATTTAAAAAGGATTATAAATTTAATTTAAATTTGATTGATGTTTAAATGGTTAATCATTTCGAATCTTAAATTCAAATGGATTTAAATTTAAACATAAAAGTGTAATGTTTGAAATACACTTAAATGATTAATGAAAATCAGTAATAAAGAAATTTGTTATCTTAGAGATAATTAAGGTAATAAAATGACTAAATTAATATGGTAATTAAAGAATGATTTATTTAATTTATAAATAAATAATTTAGATTAATTTATAATTAGAAATGATTAATAATGAATTAATCTAAGATAATTTCTTAAGAAAGTGGTTAAGAAACATTATTAGTTAATAAGGATAATTAACTAAGGATTATTAAGTAATTGATTTAAAGTGATTAATGTTAATGATTTATTGGATTAAATAAATTAGATAATCAATTATAAATGATTTAAATGTAATTACTTAATGAAAATAATTTAATCAGAATAGGATAATAAATTCATAAGTAATTAATTTAATTGGAGATAAATTGAATTACATCGGATTAAACAATTAATTAATCCTACTTCCAAATGATTATTGAATGATTGACCTTACTTATGAATGACTGTATAGTATAAAATACCTTGAATTGATTGTCCTAATTGATTGTGATATTTTGTACTGTGGATTGAGCTGTGTATGATTTATTCATTTATTTACATTTGTATATTATCTGTGAATCTGTGAATGAGCGATAAGCGTTATGTTTATATCGCTTATCAATTATATTCCTGTATTCTGATCTGTGATAATTGTATGATGTTGCACTACTGTGTATAACCCCTCGACTACACCATACACACACAAATATGGATTTCATGAGGAAATCGGTTAAGTCACGGATAATTTAAATTTAATGTCCTTGAAATTAAAGTTTTAATTTCAAATTGATTTTGAAAATCGATTTGGGTTAAACGGTAAAGCTTTTGAAAAAGGTTTTCACAGATAAAAGCTATTTTGAATAACTCGGTAAAATCTCCAATTTAAATAATTCAATTTGAATTTGAATTCGATATTTGGAATTGAATTCGATGATTGGAAATTATGGTTAAAGATATTATAAACATGTTTGTATGAATTTAAACCATTTTAAAGGTATGGCTTTGGGAATTTGAATTTAACCCAAGGATTTCAACTCATATAAATGAATCAGATTTCCAAAATGAAAACTGTTGTTTTCAAATGATAAACACTTTTAGATAAGAACTGAGATTCCAGTTAATTAGGGGAATTTCAAGATTGAATAGAGAAATAATTTTTCCTAAGTTATGAATGAATTCTTTTTGAAAGCTATGAATTAAATCTGTTTATTTTTAACAGATTTAAATTGATGATTTGTTTAAATCAAATTGAAATGAAATTGTTTTGAAGGCTATAAGTTAAATCTTTGATTTAAAGATTTAACGAGTTAATCAAATTGAAATGAAAATTGATTTGGAAAATCTGTGAATGAATCTTTTGTTTAAAAGATTAAACTGTGAAAATTGTTTAAACCGTTAAAGGTTGTGAAAATGAATCTTTTTGTTTAAAAGATTTGAAATGATAATTGGATTAAACCATTTGAAAGAAAGTTTTGAATTATTAAGTTGCGACTTAATAGAAATCCCATATCCATATGTTTTAAATATTGCGCTCACTATTCAGGTTAGCCGGGAAAGGACCTTTGCGTCGTATAACCCATTTCGAATATGTGATTCGACGTTATGGATAGCATTTGAAGACCGGTGGTGAAGTCCGGGTATTTGCAAGAACGATAGTATTACCTATCGATTGTCTCTGCACTGAGTTGCAACGGTATAGAGACTCCCTAAGTGATGGGAAATCCGATCGGGATTGTGAATATCCGGATTGCAACGACTTCTTTGTAAGTGCCTTCGGTTCTGTTCGATCCCGGAACAAACTTGTATGGATTGTATGTCTGACATTACAAACTGAGATATAAAGCCGATTTCTTTCAAATATATTTCTGTTGGTGGCGGAGAATTTATTCTCTTAGCTTAACACCCTTCTCTGAGACGTACGAGCTCAGAGGTTATGTAGTTGAAGGTTATCAGCAATATACTCCCAATTTGGTAATGTGACATACTGAGTGTTGCTGTGAAATGATCATTGTGTTGATTATTTGTGATAGGATCATTTATTTGATCGTCTATCTTGGTGATCATTTCTATGATCATTTGTTGACCCAAAGCATGGCTTATGTATAAAGTATGTTTTTGTGGACGTACCTTCGTCGAGCCTCACACCCCGGAATGGTCAAAACAGGAAAGATGCGGCAAGGTTATGAGGGGTAGCTCCCTTTAGTGTATGTGCATTTCCTTCTGGAAAAGGGTGGTATCATGGTATGGAGCCCAGATACTTACTCATGTTGAAAACACTTTGTTATGATTGTGTGATGATGGTGACGAGCGCTCGGTTAAAGGTCCCGAAGGACCGGGGGATGGCATACTCGTGTAGTAGTTACCTAGTGATAAAGGTAACCCGGCCTTGTATTGGCAGAGAGCTGGTTAAGTTCTCAGGACGTCCATCCAGAGGCGTTTCCATATGGTAATGGGAAGTTCCTTGGCCTGATCATTCGTTGGAAATCCAAAGAAACAACACGAGACTTGTACGGTTTTAGTTGTATAACCTGCTATGGAATGTGGCGGTAACCTGCTATTGAACTTAGTTAGCTATAGTAGGCGTACGATAATGGTCGTATGTTGGCTAAGATTTATATTCTACTTTCGAAATGAATTTTTCCTACACTATGCACTAGTAATAATATCAAATGTTCTTTTAAATGCGTATCAAGCATCTTTGACTATCATAAGGAGAAATCTCCTCCGATTCTGCGTTTGCATTGTGTGTGTGTGCGGGAGGCCTTATGGTAGTCTAATTTTTAAAAAAGCATTGCGAATTGACTTTGAAAATCTTTTGTTGAATGTTTTAAAAGATAAACTGTTTTTGTTTCTCACACCAGTCCCACGACTGATCCGGAGTTTATTGTTTCTTTCCTAAACTCTAGATGCTCAAAATTTCCTACACGAGCAGTCTAGAGTTGGGTTTTTTTCAGATAGTCTGGTTTAGTAGATTATCTAGAGTTAGTTCGGTCTTTGGACCGGACCAGACTTGCTTATGCTAGGTGAATCGTTATTGGGGGTTCGAGCTATTGCTGGATTGATTCTTGGAAATGGAGTTGCAGTTCTAGGAGTTCTCTTTCGAAGACTATCTAAGAGTTATATTGTTCCGCTGCTAGATGTCATCTATTTTCTTTTCCGCTGCTATTTATTGTATCATATCTCTGATGTATATTGATATCTATTGGATCATCTGTTGTATCAGATATTGTATCAAAGTTGTATATCAATGTATTATTCTTTTATTCCGCTGTGTTATTTACTTAATGTTGTTATAAGCTCCGGCGAATCGGATTTGAACGGTCGAATCTATGGCATTCGAATACGATTTGAAGTATGGATGTCGATTTTTGAGCGGGCAAAATTCGAAACGTTACATTTGGTATCAGAGCTAAGGGTTGAACTTTAGCTCAGGAGTATAACACATTAAGTAGCTCATTAGAGATAGGGTGAAGTATCCCTAGAATGAGTATATCCCTAAGATATCCGTTTGAACGCCTTAGTAAATTCTCTTGCTATACAGTGATAGCAAGTATGAGCGCAAGAAGAGAACGAGATAGGGGACAGGGAAATACGACTATAAATAGTCAATACCCTGCAACAGTGGAAACAATCTTTCTCTGTCAGTCTCCTTTGATTCGTTTCCAAATTTCTTTTGATTTGCTTCGTGGCAGCTCCAGAAAGAAGTTTCGATATGATTGTGGCCTACAAGTCGTTGTAGGAAATTTTACTTCGTACTTCATCGATTTCTTATCGGCTTTTCGATTTAAACTCTAGTAAATGAATTAGAAATTAGAAATTTTGAATAAATTAGAAATTTTGAATAAATTAGAAATTTTGAATAAATTAGAAATTTTAAATTGAGTTAAAATTGATTAATAAAAGATGAAGCTAAATCGAATTGTATCGATAAAATGATTTCGTTTAAAAACCGAATTTGGAGTTCTATTGTAATTTCTTGTATCTGTTGTTGATATTCTGATTTGGTGAGCCAAATGAAGAATTGATATCCAGTTTGATCTGAAAAGATATTTCTCTATCTTTCATCTATCTCCGTGTTGTTTTCGTGCCTGCGAATTTCGAGGACGAAATTCTTTTAAGGGGGGAAGTTTGTAACGACCCTAGATTTTTATTTAATTTAAATTAATAATTAAATGATTTTTTGAATAAAAATTTGTAGAATTAATTATAAATGGAAGCGAGTTTCCTCGATTCAAATAGAAAATATGTAAAGTCATATGGATTTGAAAATTTGTATATATGTGAATATATATGTATATATTGGATTTTAAATAAATTCTTAAATAAATGATTTTGAAAAATAAATAATATACTTTGGACACAAGTATAAAAAATAAATAAATAAATTGATTTAAAAATTTATAAATGATGATAATTTGAGTTATATAAAATATATGTGTACATAGAGAAATGTAAAACAATAATTTTTAAAGTAATATTTATGATAAATATTTAAACTAACAATAGAAACACAAAAGAAATAGAAGACAAAAGAAGTAATAAAACATATACCAAATAAAGTCAAATAAGAAATAGAAACAAATACAAACAAATACAAATATAAGCAAACATAGGAACTAGTACTCGTGCATTTAATGCTAACACGCTTTAAATCTTTTTCAGCCTCAAATATAAAAGCATCTATGTATTAACAAAAGATGTACAAAGCTTATAATCACCTGTATAAAAGAATAATAAAAAAAAATGGAACAAGTAAAATAGGTAGCTGTGAAGTAGTGTGTAGGCAAGTAAAAGTATCTAAAACAAATAAAATATAAACATGAAAACATAAAGTACAAGCAAGACACCTCTAGCAATGCAGCCTATGATTAAAATATCTCAAGCCATTAAAGCAAGATTCGGCCACCAAAGTAGAAAAGAAAAAAAATCTCTTTGGTCAATAAAAAAGTAAACAAATGAGAAATAAAATGTCTTTAGTCAACCAAAGCAATGTTATCAGACATGCCTGTTGTACAAAATAATATACATCCTGTAAATTCACTTTTTTTTATATATAGTTCATCACTTGTACTAAATATATCAACCTGTAGACATGTTTCCCCTATATCATCTTCATGTCATTTCGTCCATCTTCCAAACTGAGAAAGAAAAGGAAAAAAATATATATAAACAAAACAAAATTCAAGTTAGAAAGCAAGCTCCAGGTTTAACTTCAAATTCATGAAGCAAAGCAAGTAGCAGATTGAACAAGCTAAAAACAAATCATTACAGATCAAAAGCATTTCCAGAATTATGTTCAAGGCCCCTCTGTTCTTTGTTTTCTGCTCTGCCTCTTCTTTTATAAGGCGAGTAACCATTAAAATTTGAAATAAACTCGGTTGCATACTAACTAATCTGAAATGAATGTGAATCATATGACATCTGCTGTGTATATATTTTTGTATAGTATGTCTGTTATTCCTTCAGAGTATCCTCTGCTCATACCTTCCAGTACTCAAGTTTTGTTTTTAAATTTTTTTTTTTTTATCTTGTTATCTTATCTTTGTTTAAATTTAAGTTTCATATGAAACTGGTCTGCTGATCATGAACTTTAGTTTTAACTTATACTTGAGTTGAAATAATATGTAAATGTCTCTAGAATTTTTTTTAACAGATGAATCAACTTTGAAATAGTGAAAATTTAAACTTCATAAATTTTTGTTTCAGAGTTAAGATCTGAACCAACATTTTAAAAACATGAATTTAAAATAAAAATCAAGATTTTTAGAAAAAGGGGTATAGTGCAGTTTTGAAATAAACTGTAAATGCAAATTTGGGATTTTTGGGTGACCACTGTTATCGGGGTGGTCGGGCTTGCTCATGGCGATCGAGGAGGCTAAGGTGGTGATGGGAAAATTCGCTGATGATGGTACATTTCACTGTGGAGGAAGTGGTTGGAGTTTTGAATCTGGAACCCTAGTTTTTGCTGCGTCTATTGAATTGATCACCATGGTTTGTGTGATGGACCGAGTGTCACGAGCTTTTGAGGGAAGGTCGAGGAGAGGTGGATGAGGATACGGCCGGAGTTTGGTGGCCTCCGGTGGTCGGAGCATCGAGCGCGACGTGTTGACAGGTTTGAGTAGCACCTGTCCTTTTTGCTGTTCCAGGTTTTGAGCTCGCCTTCGATTTTGAATGGCGACATGAATCTTGGGTTTTTGGTGAACGAGATCAGGTTGGGGGAAGATCGATGACTTGCTCGACATCGTGGTGGTGGCTAGAAGCGATTAACTGGGTTGTACACGTGCACGCGGTGCACGTTGAAGTTGGAGAGGCTGTAGTGTTTTGGGAAGAAGTTGATTTGGGAATGTCTGCATAAATCTTGGGTTTGTCTCCAATATTTTGAACAGAGTTTAAAACTGTCTCCAGTAAGTTTTTCAATTTAATTTAATTTCAAATTATAAAATACTATAAACAAAGTTTTAAACTGAGTTTTAAAATCAAAGTTTTAATAATAAATTCAAGTTGTCTGGAACCAAGTTTGTAAATAAATCAGGTTTTAAAAGTTTAAAATTGTTTTATTTATTAAAAAGTGTTTTGTTTGATGATGTTTGGTCTCGAGTGGATTCGGGCAATTCAAGTATTTGACTCGAAGCAGAAGGGATGATGACTCGAAGCAGTTTTATTTGCGTCGGGTTAGTTAAATAACCTGGCAGCAAATTTTGAGATTTAAACAAATTTAAGTGAAATTTAAATTTGTGTACTAGATTTAAACAAAGTTTAAATCCAGTTTGAATTATGGATTCAAATTCACTTTTGAATCCTTAATGTGAAATAAAAGTTTAAATATTTAAATGTTTAAAACAAGGTTTAAACTTAAAGTAGATTTTAAAAGAATGAAATTGGTTTTCAAACAATTCCTTAATATGATAAGTGATAAATGTTCTTCACATTGATTTAAAAAGGATTATAAATTTAATTTAAATTTGATTGATGTTTAAATGGTTAATCATTTCGAATCTTAAATTCAAATGGATTTAAATTTAAACATAAAAGTGTAATGTTTGAAATACACTTAAATGATTAATGAAAATCAGTAATAAAGAAATTTGTTATCTTAGAGATAATTAAGGTAATAAAATGACTAAATTAATATGGTAATTAAAGAATGATTTATTTAATTTATAAATAAATAATTTAGATTAATTTATAATTAGAAATGATTAATAATGAAATAATCTAAGATAATTTCTTAAGAAAGTGATTAAGAAACATTATTAGCTAATAAGGATAATTAACTAAGGATTATTAAGTAATTGATTTAAAGTGATTAATGTTAATGATTTATTGGATTAAATAAATTAGATAATCAATTATAAATGATTTAAATGTAATTACTTAATGAAAATAATTCAATCAGAATAGGATAATAAATTCATAAGTAATTAATTTAGTTGGAGATAAATTGAATTACATCGGATTAAACAATTAATTAATCCTACTTCCAAATGATTATTGAATGATTGACCTTACTTATGAATGACTGTATAGTATAAAATACCTTGAATTGATTGTCCTAATTGATTGTGATATTTTGTACTGTGGATTGAGCTGTGTATGATTTATTCATTTATTTACATTTGTATATTATCTGTGAATCTGTGAATGAGCGATAAGCGTTATGTTTATATCGCTTATCAATTATATTCCTGTATTCTGATCTGTGATAATTGTATGATGTTGCACTACTGTGTATAACCCCTCGACTACACCATACACACACAAATATGGATTTCACGAGGAAATCGGTTAAGTCACGGATAATTTAAATTTAATGTCTTTGAAATTAAAGTTTTAATTTCAAATTGATTTTGAAAATCGATTTGGGTTAAACGGTAAAGCTTTTGAAAAAGGTTTTCACAGATAAAAGCTATTTTGAATAACTCGGTAAAATCTCCAATTTAAATAATTCAATTTGAATTTGAATTCGATATTTGGAATTGAATTCGATGATTGGAAATTATGGTTAAAGATATTATAAACATGTTTGTATGAATTTAAACCATTTTAAAGGTATGGCTTTGGGAATTTGAATTTAACCCAAGGATTTCAACTCATATAAATGAATCAGATTTCCAAAATGAAAACTGTTGTTTTCAAATGATAAACACTTTTAGATAAGAACTGAGATTCCAGTTAATTAGGGGAATTTCAAGATTGAATAGAGAAATGATTTTTCCTAAGTTATGAATGAATTCTTTTTGAAAGCTATGAATTAAATCTGTTTATTTTTAACAGATTTAAATTGATGATTTGTTTAAATCAAATTGAAATGAAATTGTTTTGAAGGCTATAAGTTAAATCTTTGATTTAAAGATTTAACGAGTTAATCAAATTGAAATGAAAATTGATTTGGAAAATCTGTGAATGAATCTTTTGTTTAAAAGATTAAACTGTGAAAATTGTTTAAACCGTTAAAGGTTGTGAAAATGAATCTTTTTGTTTAAAAGATTTGAAATGATAATTGGATTAAACCATTTGAAAGAAAGTTTTGAATTATTAAGTTGTGACTTAATAGAAATCCCATATCCATATGTTTTAAATATTGCGCTCACTATTCGGGTTAGCCGGGAAAGGACCTTTGCGTCGTATAACCCATTTCGAATATGTGATTCGACGTTATGGATAGCATTTGAAGACCGGTGGTGAAGTCCGGGTATTTGCAAGAACGATAGTATTACCTATCGATTGTCTCTGCACTGAGTTGCAACGGTATAGAGACTCCCTAAGTGATGGGAAATCCGATCGGGATTGTGAATATCCGGATTGCAACGACTTCTTTGTAAGTGCCTTCGGTTCTGTTCGATCCCGGAACAAACTTGTATGGATTGTATGTCTGACATTACAAATTGAGATATAAAGCCGATTTCTTTCAAATATATTTCTGTTGGTGGCGGAGAATTTATTCTCTTAGCTTAACACCCTTCTCTGAGACGTACGAGCTCAGAGGTTATGTAGTTGAAGGTTATCAGTAATATACTCCTAATTTGGTAATGTGACATACTGAGTGTTGCTGTGAAATGATCATTGTGTTGATTATTTGTGATAGGATCATTTATTTGATCGTCTATCTTGGTGATCATTTCTATGATCATTTGTTGACCCAAAGCATGGCTTTTGTATAAAGTATGTTTTTGTGGACGTACCTTCGTCGAGCCTCACACCCCGGAATGGTCAAAACAGGAAAGATGCGGCAAGGTTATGAGGGGTAGCTCCCTTTAGTGTATGTGCATTTCCTTCTGGAAAAGGGTGGTATCATGGTATGGAGCCCAGATACTTACTCATGCTGAAAACACTTTGTTATGATTGTGTGATGATGGTGACGAGCGCTCGGTTAAAGGTCCCGAAGGACCGGGGGATGGCATACTCGTGTAGTAGTTACCTAGTGATAAAGGTAACCCGGCCTTGTGTTGGCAGAGAGCTGGTTAAGTTCTCAAGACGTCCATCCAGAGGCGTTTCCATATGGCAATGGGAAGTTCCTTGGCCTGATCATTCGTTGGAAATCCAAAGAAACAATATGAGACTTGTACGGTTTTAGTTGTATAACCTGCTATGGAATGTGGCGGTAACCTGCTATTGAACTTAGTTAGCTATAGTAGGCGTACGATAATGGTCGTATGTTGGCTAAGATTTATATTCTACTTTCGAAATGAATTTTTCCTACACTATGCACTAGTAATAATATCAAATGTTCTTTTAAATGCGTATCAAGCATCTTTGACTATCATAAGGAGAAATCTCCTCCGATTCTGCGTTTGCATTGTGTGTGTGTGCGGGAGGCCTTATGGTAGTCTCATTTTTAAAAAAGCATTGCGAATTGACTTTGAAAATCTTTTGTTGAATGTTTTAAAAGGTAAACTGTTTTTGTTGCTCACACCAGTCCCACGACTGATCCGGAGTTTATTGTTTCTTTCCTAAACTCTGGATGCTCAAAATTTCCTACACGAGCAGTCTAGAGTTGGGTTTTTTTCAGATAGTCAGGTTTAGTAGATTATCTAGAGTTAGTTCGGTCTTTGGACCGGACCAGACTTGCTTATGCTAGGTGAATCGTTATTGGGGGTTCGAGCTATTGCTGGATTGATTCTTGGAAATGGAGTTGCAGTTCTAGGAGTTCTCTTTCGAAGACTATCTAAGAGTTATATTGTTCCGCTGCTAGATGTCATCTATTTTCTTTTCCGCTGCTATTTATTGTATCATATCTCTGATGTATATTGATATCTATTGGATCATCTGTTGTATCAGATATTGTATCAAAGTTGTATATCAATGTATTATTCTTTTATTCCGCTGTGTTATTTACTTAATGTTGTTATAAGCTCCGGCGAATCGGATTTGAACGGTCAAATCTATGGCATTCGAATACGATTTGAAGTATGGATGTCGATTTTTGAGCGGGCAAAATTCGAAACGTTACAAATGTTATCATCATTAGAAATCTCGATTTTTGGGTTCGGTTTGGAAATTTTTAGTGGGAATTTGGGGTGGAAATTTGTGGTTGAACGAAGGGGAGTTTTTGGTAAATTTCAGGCTAACAGGTTGATGATGGTGGGGGACGTTTGGCCAGGAGATGGATCTGGTAGTGGGGCACAGGAAAAATGCCGTGGCATTTCATCTTGGGTTCGGATGTGGCGTCAGAATGGATTTAGGGTTTAGCACGTAATTTTAGACGAGGTTGAATTTGGGGTTACCGCGTCGTCTTCTTAGCAATGGAAGAGATGGGTCGTTGGGGAGAAGAGTGAAGGAACTTAGATGTAGCTCCAGTGGGGTCGTCGTGAATTTCGGTGATCAAAGATAGGTGGCGCAAGGTGGTTTAGGACATTGGTTACAGCCTGCTGAGTTCATTCACGTTCGATTTTCTTCTACAGGGCATTTGGGGATTCGGAGTGATCGATCGGGGTAAGTTAGTCGTTGATGACTTGCAAAGGGTATGGATGACAATCGGAGGTGATAGGAGGAGTCGTGCACGTGCATGGTGTATTTTGTGTCAGGGTAATGTTTGTTTGGGAAAGAAGGTTAAAGCTCGGGGAGGGTCTCGGAGCAGCTACTTGATACCTCGCGTATGGTGTCGAGTGGCAATCATGTGAAGCTTGCGTGTTTCCAGTTTTGACGCTTAACTAAGTTTTGGGAAGGAAAGGAGACAGTAAGATGATTTCTCGGTCGAACTTGAGGAAGTATACGGGTTGGAACCGAAGTTTAATTCACGACAAGTTTTTAAGATAAATATAAACAAGTTTTAGAGAAGAAAAGTTTGATGAATTTAGTTTAAACTGTTATATCATAAATACTTTAAAATGTTTGATTAAAGAGAATAATTATGATTTGTTAAATTAAGTTTGATAAATACTAAAGTTACTTTAATTCAAATTAAAATGATATAATTGAGTAGAATAATTTGAATGGGTAATGTTTTAAATATGACTGTGATGATTAAGTAACTAAATAAGGATAAATGTTTATCTTAAGAATAATCAAGCCCTTGAATAATTAAATAAAGTAATTAAAGAATAGGTAATTTATTTAATAAATAAATGATTAAAGGGTAGTTAATTAATTATGAGTTAATTAATTTAAGGTTAATTAATTCGTAATTAATAATAAATTAATTAAGTAATTAGATATTAATTACTTAAAAGATAATTACTTAATGTAAGTAATTAAGAATAAATTGTTAAAGGTCGATTAATTTAATAGTAGTTAAAGGTTAATTAGAATAATCAATTAAAAGATTGATAAATTAAGATGATTAATTAAAAGGTTAGTTAATTTATGAATGAGATTGATAAAAACATAATTAATCAATGGAGTGATTATAGAATAATTAATTTGAGTAATTAATTAAGGATAAAGGTAATTAATGTAATGGGTGAAGGTAAATTGATTTGTGCAATAAATCAAAGGCTAATTACTTAATGTAATTAAAGAAAATAATTAAGGGATAATTAATTAATGGTTTGTAATTAACTAATATTAAGTAAGCGAGACTAAAAATGATTGAAGTAATTAATTTAAATTATTTAAATTAATTAGAAATGTTGTGGACTATTAATGTTGCTTATGAATAATCGAGTTGCATGCCTTAGATCAGTTGATATCTCTATGTGATTTGTGATATTATGTGATAGAATATGTTTGGATTGAACTGTATGGTTTGTCTATCTATGATAAATGGCTTTGTAAATATGTATTTCTGGATATGAGTGGAATTTTTTTAAACTTAAGCAGCCTTCTTTAAGAAAGATATTGGTTTCGAAGAGACCGGGTTCGGGTATCAGTACATACCCAAAACTACTTCGATTGGAAATCTATAATTCTTATAGATTTGATATGTGGAACCAATGGACTACGATGGAGTAATTTAAATGACTGGACCATTTAAATCTAAGTTTGGCACTTTGAAAATTGATGTGTGAAATGATTGATGTCTATAACAACTTGTGAATTTGTAAACTAATATAAGTTACCCCGGGTTTATATAAATTGTATGCTTTTGTATTCCATGTTAGATGGATTTACTCACGCTGGTTTCCAGCCTGACCCGGGTGTTACTTTGATGTAATGCTCGGGTCAGACCGAGTATTTCAGATTTTCAGGTAAGGACGTTCTGGAGCTCAGGAGGCGAGCTGGATGGCGGAGACGTATGGAGAGTTTCCACTATGATATTATATATATCTGAGACATGTAAATTGTATCTGTCCAATATTGTGTAAATTGTTGTAACTCTGATATATCGATGAAAATTGATAGATACAGTTTCTCTTTGTATAACTGTTATTATTAAGTGATATTATATTTTGATCCGCTGCGAATGTGAGGTTTCTGCGTCTTGTTCTTGTTTCTTCTTCTTTCTCTTTCTTCTTCTTTCTAACTATCTGGAATTTTCGGGATTGGAAATTCCGGGTTGTTACATTTGGTATCAGAACTGAAGGTTAAGCGAGAACCTTGGCTCTATTGGGATTATTCATTAAGGATAGGGTAAGTAGTACCCTAGAATGAGTTGAGTGTGTGTGTGTGTGTCTATATATATATGAGAGAGCGTACTTGTTATTTTCTTATATAAAGGTTTTTAAAATGATTTCAAAAATAATTGAATCTTATATAAGAAATAGATTATCTATTACATAAAGGAAATTGGTTGTAGTATTAATTAAACTAAAAGTAATAATAAGAATTAAGTGGTAATAGAATTACCACCAAATTGAAATTAAATTGAAGACAAGTTTGAAATAGATTCAAACTGGAATTCAATCTTGAAATTGGGAAAGGGTAAATTTCTGAAATGGTTTGAGGACAATCAATCGACGATGATTAATCTAGAAGGATAATTAAAAGAATATTAGTTAATTGACTTGTAGTTAATTAAAGATAGTCTAAGTGAATAAAGATTTGTAATTTATTTAATGAGATTAATTAATGGATAATAATTGGAAATGATAAATAAAGAGGGAGTTACTTAATGAAGTAACTAGAGGTAAGTAATTTAAGGGACAATTACTTAATGAAGGTAATTAAGAAATAAGTTAATTACCGAATGTGATTAATTGAAATTAATTAATGACGTAATTAATTTAAAGAAACAATAAATAATATTATATAATGCATATGAATGAAATGGTCCTATTTCAAACAAGAGTTGTTTGAAATTTAAAAAAAAAAATTGTTTTGAATTAAAAACCAAGGGTGGTTTAAAATTTTAAAGTATAACTTGGTATGTAAAAGAAATTAATATGTATACATGTAGATATACATAATATCAAAGGTGGTTGGAAATAAACTCTAAACGGTGAGTTTTGAATTTGGAATAAGATGTGATACCCAAGGTGATAAGTTTTTGAACTTATAAATGGAAAGATTATTAATCTGAAGTTTAGAATTTGAAATGGAAGTTCAAACTAGGTAAGGTTGACCGGATTAAGTGAATTGAGTTTAACTTGGGAAAAGTTAAATATGTTGGGATATTCAACCTGATTTGTAAATTTTAAGATGAAATTAAGATTTAACTTGGGAAGTTAAATAGTTGATTGTAATTAAGAGTTTGAATGATCACAAATTGGGTTTGAGATCTAGAAATTTTAAATGAATGGATGTTTTAAAATAAATTAGATAATATCATCCTATTGTTGTTAAAAATCTTTAAGTTGTGAATTGGAATTGTTTAAATGAATGGGAGATGGTTTAAATTTGAAATTTGAATTAGTTCAAATTGAATTTGATTTGAATTAATTGAAATGGTGATTGAAGATGTATGAGTATAAGATTCAAATGGAAAATTTGAATTGGATTGATTTGAATAAATTGAAATTGGAATTAAAGTTGAATAATTTTTAAATTCAAATGGAACTTGAATTGAATTTGGGAAGAAATCAAGAATAATTCAACTTGATTTGGAAATGGAGTTTGAAATTGGGATTAATTAAACCTGGGGTTGAAATTAATTGAAATTGGAACTAGTTCAATTAAAATTTATTTGAATTAGTAGAATTTGAGATCAAGGTTGAATAAAGTTAAATTTGAAAAGAGACCGTGGCTAATTCAACTTGAATTGGTGTTGAATCAATTTCAATAGAAATTGAAGTTATTTAAATTGAAATTGGGTCAATTTAAATGTAAAAGGGAATTTAAATTGAATTGATGAGAATGGGGATTTGGAAGTGTGTAGTTTTGACTCTGGACTATTTTTAATATAAATTGTTTTAATATAAACCTATTTTTCCAAGTTATTCATTATATATACAACTTTTCTTTTAAAAGCCAAATTATCTTATACTTGTTTTACAATTATTTTGAAACTGTTTAACAATTTTCCAACTGTGTTGTAAACTAATTACTGTATTTCAACTATTTTACAAAATTAATTACTATCTTACTATTATTTTGCAATTATTTAAAATTTCTATAATTATTTGACTATTTTCTAACTATTTTACAACTACCTAACTATTTTACACCTATTTTACAAACTAATAATTTTTTTCCAACTACTTATCTAATTTTAAATATTTCAAGCTATTTTCTAAATAAACTGGTCGGATTTCAAACTGTTATTGGTTAAATACCCAATCGAGATAAGAATAGAGGTGATAATCCAAATGGATTGTAGTAATTGTGAGTAAGTGAATGAAAATCAAAGTGAATGTGAATAGAAATAGAATTGATTTGGCTAATAACCAATAAAGATAAATACATAGGGTGTACGTATGTTATTCTATTCGCATAGTGATTTGATCCAGATTCGAGCACAGAATTTCGAGATAGTTATATCGATCCGAATTGGAATTTTCCACTCGATTTTTGAAGGCGAACCTGGATATGGATTGTTGATTGGTTCTGGATATTCTCTATCATAGTTATGACTATGCAAGGAGAATGACGGTTTCTGATCAAGAAACCAGATCTGTGTCCGCACTAGGAAGTCGGGTGGACAATACTAGTTCGGAAATGAAATTGTGCGATCGAGTGAGCGATCTGATTGGTATAGCGTACGGATGATATGTGTACATCGTACGGATTTGAGTAAAATTTATACTGGGAATTTATGGGTAAGAAATGTGAAATGGTTTTTGAAATGAAAAATAAATTTTGTGAAATATATGATGAAGTAAAGTGGAAATTGGATATTTCTATGGTTGAAATTTTGTTTATGGAAGTAAGTGATATGGTAAGTAGTTTTGTAAAGAATAATCAAATCTGATTACTTGATTTGGAATAAACAAAGTTATATATCTTTGATATATAACATACACCTTCCCTTGTTGAATCTTTTGCCAGAAGAAAAGGGTTTTTGAAAATGTTTGAAGTATAACAATAGTTTTATACAGGTTTGAAATGATCCAAAGTTTTAAAAAATTATATATATATATATATATATATATATATATGTATGTATGTATGTATATGTACAAAGTATCTTATGGGGATTTTGGAATAAGGTTTTGGGAACCTATGGATTTGGAAAGGCTTTTGATTTTTGGGTAAAATCAATATTGAATTTGGAAAGCCTAGTTTGAGAATTATCGATTTTTTTGGGATAATCGATTTTGTGTAAATGAGCTTTGTATGAGATCATATTAGGTGTATGATTTGAAGATACTATATGTGTACAGTATAAATGTTTTGACGATGGCTCTGGGGAAAAAGGCGCTCCCTTGGAATGAACTTCTCAGGAGTACCACCGAGTGGTGCTGCCTTGAGCCCCAAGGGGGGTTCTAAAGTTGATCCTGTGAGGAGTCCGAACGAAACTAGTTCCTGGGGATTTTGAGTAGAGTATACCATAGCGAAAGTCGTGTGTGCCGCTGAGAGCCAACAGTTACATGGACTTTTGCTGTGACGGCAACGTAACCCAGGATGTAACTGCGATCTATGGTATAACATAGCGAAAGTCGTGTGTGCCGCTGAGAGCCAACAGTCTGTGTTTGATTTTATATCGGTAGACTGCGACCTATGTAGGAGTGGAGAGGTTTCATTTCGACGACGAAAATCAGAGGCCGCTGAGAGCCTGCGGTTACATGGACTTTTGCAGCGACGGCAACGTAACCCTGGAATGTAACTATGACCATGGATGGGGGTGATGATTTCCAGAGCATTCTGACCAAAATATATATCCTCTATTTTCAAAAACTATTTTCTATATTTTCAATAAAAATTATTTTCCAAGTATTTTCACTGGGTGTTGAAGATGGGTCTACTAAGTACTTATAGATTTTCAGTCTTACGCCTGATCAATGTAAGACCGAATTTCTACGAGAACAAGAATGGACCGATTGAAACATCGAGTTATAAAAAGTATTTTTATAAAACTATTTTGGAAATATTATATAGATTTTAAAATGTTTTAAAGTTATCAAAGAGAAATTTTTCTAATAATAATCATTTTAACATATTCTGGCCTCGTTCCTTTTCGAGGACGAAAAGATTCTAAGGGGGAAGGAATGTGATAACCCAAATTTCTGGACATCTGCTAATTGGATAATTAACAAGATGAAAAAAAAGTTTTAAAATACAAGTTTGTAATTTAAACAAATAAAATAAGTCTTAATTTAATATATATTTATAAAAATAGTTTTTTTAAATAAAATTTGGATTTATAATTCAATTGAAAATGTCATAGGAATAAATTAGGATTAAAACCCTACAGTTGAAATGAATAAAAATTTATTTTTTTCTAATTTTAATATAAATACATAAGGAAATGTATAAAATATGAAGTTTTAGTATCTAAGAAGTGTAATAGTTAAAATAAGAATTAAATTAAATATATAAATAAAATAGTTTGAGAATATTATTGGAATTTCAAATATAAAACATTTAAACATATTTAGATGTAAAATTTAGCAATTTAAGAAATGAAAAGTTTAAATAAAGACATAAGTATACATATATACTAAGTTATAGATATTATATAAATATATATAACCTATTAATACATTGTAATTACGCATGTAAATTAGTATTAGCATCCTTATGACAAATGTAAGTAATTTAACACGTGTCCCTTATAATTTTATTCTTTTCTTTATCAAATTTTCAGCCTTTGTAAACATGGTTTCTTTACCTTCCTTTCTCTTAAAAAAACAATACTTTCAATTTATTAAAAACCTGATCAAGCATGGATTTCAACTCAACATATAATGGATTCAAATCAAACCACTCAACCAAGTAGAAGATCAAGCCTGTAGCAGGGGTAGCAGCAGTGTTCACCTTCTTTTGATAGGTGAGTTCAACTGTAAGATTCTGCCCACCTGAAATATACATATTTCTTCATGTTTGGACTTAAACAAATTCTTGTATTTTGTACCAATCCATGAAGTATCATATGCTATGCTGTAAATATATGAGAATTAGACATGACTGGCACTTTGTGAAACGAAAGCAAAAGTAACACCCCTTGATTTTAAAACTCTATACCTCCCTGTTTAAGAAATTTTAAGATCTGATTAAAAAAAAAGGAGATTTACTTGTAATGAAATTTTCTTTAAAAATCATTTTGTTGTTTATAGTAATGTATATAGAGAGAAGACCTGATCAAAAATTTCCTGATTAATAGAAGAAACAGTTCTCTGTTCATTATCAGGAAAGCAAACTTCACCTTTAAATCAAACCTATCAATGTTCTGGGAAGTAAATCTTTCTTATACCCTGATGCATGTAACATAACCTGGAAGTTTTAGTATGAATTTTTTTTATGAAAATGGAAATATGTTTGAATGTGTATAAGTTGTGTAAAATGTGCATATCTGAAACAGGTCTCTGTTTAGTCTATAATAAACAAAATATATTCCAAATTTAATCTTTCTTCACATAAATTTGAATAAAAATGATGTTAAGGGAATAATGATTGGGTTAACTAAATAAATAAAAAAATGCTCATAGGTTAAATTGGGAAGTAATTATCTGGAAGTTATAGGGTGAAAACACATTTTTACTGTAAATAATCAAGTTATGGCAGAGTATGGACTATCTTGATTTAACTAAATGATTATATAAATGTTATCATCATTAGAAATCTCGATTTTTGGGTTTGGTTTGGAAATTTTTAGTGGGAATTTGGGGTGGAAATTTGGGGTTGAACGAAGGGGAGTTTTTGGTCAATTTGAGGCTAACTGGTTGATGATGGTGGGGGACGTTTGGTCAGGAGATGGATCTGGTAGTGGGGCACAGGAAAAATGACGTGGCATTTCATCTTGGGTTCGGGTGTGGCGTCAGAATGATTTTAGGGTTTAGCATGTAATTTTAGACGAGATTGAATTTGGGGTTATCGCGTCGTCTTCTTAGCATCGGAAGAGACGGGTCGTGGGGGAGAAGAGTGAGGGAACTCAGATGTAGCTCCAGTGGGGTCGTCGTCAATTTCGGTGATCAGAGATAGGTGGCGCAAAGTGGTTTAGGAAATTGGTTATAGCCTACTGAGTTCATTCACGTTCGATTTTCTTCTACAGGGCGTTTGGGGATTCGGAGTGATCGATCAGGGTAAGTTGGTCGTTGATGACTTGCGAAGGGTATGGATGACAATCGGAGGTGATAGGAGGAGTCGTGCACATGCACGGTGTATTTTTTGTCAGGGTAATGTTTGCTTGGGAAAGAAGGTTGAAGCTCGGGGAGGGTCTCGGGGCAGCTACTTGATACCTCGCGTATGGTGTCGAGTGGGAATCATGTGGAGCTTGCATGTTTCCAGTTTTGACGCCTAACTAAGTTTTGGGAAGGAAAGGAGACAGTAAGATGATTTCTCGGCCGAACTTGAGGAAGTATACGTGTTGGAAGTTTAATTCAAGGCAAGTTTTTAAGATAGCTGTGACGCCCCACCTCTATACCCACGCTAGCCAAGAACACTACGGAGTAGTGCTGTCAACTAGCACGGAGAATAAGGCTGTTGAGGAGCGACCATCCATGTAATTGCTTATCACACGGTGGCTATAAATAATCTTCGGAAACAAACATAGAAATAATCATATCACAAATCAGTCACAGATATCCATATCACAAATGCGGAAGAAGATATGAATATATAACTAACACATGAAAGTGTACATCAGAGTAGTGGTTAGTAAGATCCACGATAATACAAAAGAATAGCAACACGTGCTATACAAAAGAATACAACTATGAGTCTATATCTCAAGTGTATACAACAAAAACTGCTAATCTAAACAGTTAGCCAAAAGTCAGAGTGATGAATCCCTGGGAAGAAGTCAAGCAGAAGCACCTGTAACATCTCGGTCTGACCCGAGTATTATTTAAGAAATTAATAAACGGGTCAGTCTAGCTATAAATATCAGATGACATGATATAACATAAAAGATATGGCATAAACATAAACATCCATAATGACATACCACTATAAGTATGTAAATAATGATCAACAGAAGATCAATCAATAAGAGATAATCAATATCACAAGAATCTTCTCAAAGATTCGGAAAGGGCATCATACCCCAAACTTGTACTCATAACAAGTCAATGACATAAATTTTAGAAATCAATGCAAGAAGTCCAGAAATCATAGAAAAGAGAAAGAGGCCTATCACATGACGGTCCGAAGACCAAGGGGAGCTACCCCACATGTGTGAATGGAATCACACAGATTAAGGTCCAGACTAACCAAAAAAAAGCAAAAAGGTATGTGTGAGTGGAATCACACAAGTGGTGTCTAGTCTAACCTCGCAACAAGAGACATCGCACAGTTGCTAGTCTAAATCATCAGAATGATCGTCATGATCAACGAGAAGTGTCAATTACACTAAGCTAGTAAATATAGAAGTTTAGCTTCATGTCCCATAACCACTTGCTTAACTTAAATATTTACGAACAAACTGTAAATCTTCACTAATAAAATTGTCACAAGAGGTTCAATCGAACAAGTCCAAGAATTAACCGACGAAGTGAACGCAAGCGTTTCATACCACTTGTTTTACTAAGTCGTTTAATTAGATTTCTCATCTGAGTGTGGTAAAGGTTTGTATATACTAATAGATTGGAAAACGGTTTAAGAAAAGAGCTTTGTTACTAAAAATAGAGTTGAAATTGTTTGTTAAAAAGTTTTGATATTTACTACTAGTATTGAAACCTTTATATTATAAAGTGACAAGACACAGAAGCAATTGTAGAAACAATCAGTCACAAAAATCGCATACGGAGATGTGAATAAAATCCAAGAAAATCAGCTCAATGTTTTTCAGATAAGATCCCCTACGGAGGGGGGTCCGGGGGGGGGGGGGTGGCAACCCCCCAAGGTGGGGGTGCGGGGGCAACGCCACCGCTTACGGGGTTCGACCTGCCCGGTCAGGTCGCGGGGGTCCAGGGGGCAGCGCCCCCGGAGGGGTGCGGGGCAGCGCCCCGACCAAAACGGTACGACCTGGTGAAGTCAAGCGACCTACGACCTAAAACAAAAAAATGAGGTCTTACGACCTAAGGGGGGTGCGCGACCTAAGAAGGTTCGCGGGCTAAGGATGAGCGACCTAATAAGGTTCACGACCTAACGGAGACGAGGTCATGCGACCTAAAGTGGTTCGCGACCTAAAGGCGAACGACCCATCGAGTTATAGGTCTAACGACCTAACGGTTTAAAGGTCATACGACCTAAAAGTGAAACGACCTAAGGTCGAAAACAAGGTCACGTGACCTAACAGGAAACAAGGTCAAGCGACCTAAGGGGTTACGCGACCTAACATAACACGGGTCAAACGACCTAAGGCATCACAGGACGAACGACCTAACTACTTAAGGGACAGGCGACCTAAAGAGGTTCGCGACCTGATAGGGTTCGCGACCTAAAGGTGCACGACCTAAGGTCTTTCGACCTAGGGGTATATAGGTAACACGACCTAAAGATGTCGCGACCTAAAAATAGAAAGCATGGCCGAACGACCTATCGAAGTAGAAAGGCATGCGACCTAACGGTCAAAAGGCCAACGACCTACGACCTAAAAGCCATATGACGTACGACCTAAAAGCCATACGACCTACGACCTAAAAGCCATACGACCTACGACCTAAAAGCCATACGACCTGCGACCTAAAAGCCATACGACCTAACGTGAAACGACCTAACTCCGAAGTGAAGATTCAAGGCAGTGCGACTTAGCGCGATAACACGCGAACGACCTAAGGGTTAGGTCGCGAACGACCTAACTCCGAACACCAAAAATGGCCAGAACGACCTAAGTGTAGAAAATTCACCAAAACACTAAAAATTGGAGTTTTTCGCCAATCCAATCCAAACCAAATGCTAATATGCATGCAAAAGTGATAGGGAATCATTCCCAACAGTCCAATATGGTTATAGACTAGAATCGTGAGATAAAAATCTCACCTTTGCACCAAATATCAATGAAAATGAAGTTTTAAGCAAGCAAGAATCAATCCTTCTTCTATCTAAGCACAAGAAGCTTGAATCCAATGTCTTCTTCTTGAATTTGGAGTAGAAAGATGGATTGCAATTGAATTTGAGTTTTGGAATTTTAATTTCCCATTCCCTCCACCATTAATGCCAAAGCTTGATTAGTTAGGAAATTTATGAAGAGTGAGGAGAAGAGGGTTGGAACTTGGGCTTAATAGGCTAAACTAACCCAAAGTCCAAAGCGGGAAAAGTTAGTGAAATTTCACTAACTCCAAACCTATCGATGTTTATACTTAAAAAAGTTGTAAACGACATTTCGAACTCAATGGAAGTGGTCTCGAGTCCTAATTTGACCGTTTGCAAAAAGTAGCTTTTTCGGACCAAAATCCGATTAATGAGTTAATATTTAAATAAAATATTTAAATACAAACTCGATAAATATGCGGGTTGTTACAGACTCCCCTCCTTAAAGAAATTGCGTCCTCGCAATATATATAAGATGGAAATAAAAAGTAACAACCATAAAAGCATATTAACACAAGAGGAATTTTGAAATAAAAAGTTCACCTCAAGGAGCAGGAGTAAGTAAGTCCGGATGTGTACGCTCGATGAATTCTCTGGATTCCCAAGAACAATCCTTAGGATTTGAGGACCATTGAACCTTCACAAGCGGAACATCTTTATTTCGAAGTCGTTTAACCTCAGAAGCTATAATTCGAATAGGATGCTGCTCATAAGTTAAATTCGGCGAAACTTCAATTTCTTCCACAACAGCAGGCTCAAGAATAGAATCGGAATCCCGAAGGCATTTCCGTAATTGAGAAACGTGAAATACATCATGCATAGCAGAAAACTGAGCCGGCAATGCCAGGCGATAAGCCATGGAACCAATACGTTCAGTGATAGGAAATGGCCCAATATATCGAGGCGCTAACTTCCCCGATCGACTGAAACGTACAACACCCTTCATAGGTGAAACACGAATAAAAACAGAATCCCCAACAGAAAACTCTAATTTCCTTCTTCGATTATCGGCATAGGATTTTTGTCTACTATGGGCTTCTTTCATCCTATGTCGAATAAGTTCAATCTTTTCCGTGGAATCATGAATAAAGTCTGGACCTAAAACCAGCTTCTCACCGGCCTCAAGCCAACAAGAAGGAGATCGGCATGGCCTTCCGTAGAGTGCCTCGAAAGGTGCCATACCAATACTAGATTGGAAGCTATTATTATAGGAAAATTCAACAAGTGAAATATGATCTTCCCAACTTCCACCAAAATCAAGCACACAAGCACGAAGAAGATCTTCAAGAGTTTGATTCACACGCTCGGTTTGTCCATCGGACTGGGGGTGATAAGCGGTGCTAAAATTAAGCTTCGTTCCTAAAGCTTTTTGAAGACTCTTCCAAAATCCACTAGTAAACAATGGATCACAATCGCTAACAATAGAAGTAGGAACTCCATGCAATTTTACAATTTCCTTGACAAATAGTTTGGCCAAAAGAGGAACGGTTCGGTTAGACCGAACCGGAATAAAATGGGCGGATTTAGTAAGTCTATCAACAATCACCCATAAGCTATCATGACCCGAACGAGAACGGGGAAGGCCATCTATAAAGTCCATGGAAATTTGATCTCACTTCCAAATTGGAATTTCTAAAGGTTGCAATAACCCGCCAGGCCTTTGATGTTCGGCCTTGACAAGTTGGCAAGTCATGCAACACTTAACAAAGTTAGCAATACCAGATTTCATTCCCTCCCAATAATAAAGTCGCTTCATATCAGCGTACATTTTACTACTACCAGGATGAATGGTGAATTTAGAACGATGGGAATCTTCTAAAATATCCTTACGAAGATCACCAATATTTGGTACGATAAGTCTACCAAATTTTCGAATGCCGCCACGAGAATCAATATCAAAGTCTTTCAAACTTTCAATGTCAATTTTATCCTTAATATTTTGGCCAAGAAGAACCAATTCAGGATCTAGCCTTTGAGCTTCAAGAATGCGGTCTAAGAGGGAAGGATGAGCCTCAAGGCTACATAAAACAAGTGATGAGCACAAATCGGATACGCGCTCTCGAATCTCACAAGTGGATAAAATCTCGAGATCGTTCCATTCGGATATCATCATAGAAACAACTGCTTGTTGTTTACGGCTAAGAGCATCGGCGACACGATTACCCTTACCGGGGGTATAAAGAATATCAAGATCATAGGGTGCAAGGAACTCGAGCCAACGCTGTTGACGCAAATTGAGTTCCTTTTGAGAAAATACATATTTCAAAGACATATGATCCGTGTAAAGAATAAATTTCTCTCCTAATAGATAATGACGCCAAATTCGAAGGGCGAAAACAATAGCCGCGAGTTCTAAATCATGTGTAGCATATCTAGTCTCGGCCGGCTTTAATTGCCTAGAGGCATAAGCAATAACACGTTCTTTTTGCATAAGTACGGCACCCAAACCAACGTGACTAGCATCAGTATAAACAACAAAATCTTGATTCCCTTCGGGAATAACAAGAATAGGAGCATCAGAAAGGAGTTCTTTCAATTTCTGAAAAGAGGCTTCACATTTGTGCGACCAAAGGTATTTAACTCCCTTCTTAGTCAAGCCAGTAAGAGGCACGGCAATCTTAGAAAAGTCTTTAATGAAACGACGGTAATAACCCGCCAATCCGAGAAAACTACGAATCTCTGTCACACTCTCCGGTCTCTTCCAATCTTGAATCGCTTCAATCTTTGAAGGATCCACGGAGATTCCGGATTCGGAAATAATATGACCGAGAAACTTCACACGAGATTGCCAAAAGTGGCATTTAGAAAATTTCGCCTTTAATTGATTGCTCCTAAGAGTTTCCAATACAATCCGAAGATGCTTTTCATGCTCCTCCTCGGTTTTAGAATACACAAGGATATCATCAATGAAGATGAGAACAAACCGATCGAGGAAATCTTTGAAAACTCGATTCATGAGGTCAACGAAATAAGCTGGAGCATTCGTTAACCCAAATGGCATAACAAGCCATTCATAAGATCCATATCGAGTACGGAGTGATGTCAAAGGATGCTATCCTCTGCGATACGAAGCTGATGGAAACTGGTAGCCAAGTCCAATTGTGAAAAGACCTTAACACCACTAAGTTGATCGAACAGATCATCAATCCGAGGTAAAGGATATTTATTTTTAATAGTAAGATCGTTAAGCTTGCGATAATCAACGCAGAGCCTAAGAGTACCATCGGATTTCTTTACGAAAATAGCCGAAGCTCCCCAAGGCGAGGAACTAGAGCGAATAAATTGCTTCGTCTCCAATTCGGATAATTGTTTGCGCATCTCTTCATTTTTCTTATTGGACATGCGATAAGGAGGACGAGTAATAGGTTGAGCTCCAGAAACAAGATTAATTCTGAACTCAATTGCTCGTTTAGGTGGTAAACCTAAAACGGGCTCGAATATGTCGGAAAATTCACGAACAACGTGAATACAAGAAATAATATCATCTTCATCATCATCATCGTTATCACGAGGATTTAAAGAATATAAAGATGCCACCAAACAGGATTCTGAATCTTTAAGATTAACAGAAATCTGATTAACAAATAGTGGATGTCGAAGATGAATAGTCCGCTCAGGACATAGGATATGGGCTTGATAACGGTTAAGCCAATCTATTCCCAAAATTATTCCAAAGCCTAAGTAACGCATGACATACAAATCGGCTAGGAAAGAAAAATCACATAAAATAATCTCCACATCTTTACAAAGCAAACTAAGAGTTGCGGATCCACCAACAGGATTCGCAATTTTTAAAGAAGTCATCAATGCAGTAACACTTAAGGAAAAAGTGTCTACCAGTTCCTTTGATATAAAAGAATGAGACGCACCCGTATCAAAGAGAACTCTAATAGGTTGATCATGAAATAAAATAATACCATCAAGAATGGAATGAGAAATACCTTGGCCACGAGATGTGTTGCCAGGGGCTTGAGCCACATTCAACTTTCCTTCCTTCTTGCCTTTACGCTTGAGGCATTGATGTATGTAATGATCCGGGCTCTTACAATAGCGACAAGATTTGGGCTTAGAGCACTTATTCGCATAATGATCCCCAGACCCACAGTTGAAGCAACTCGCACCACTAGGAGAAGGAGACTTTGCCGCAAGGGTTGCCTGCTTACCCTTTTTGTTGGGATAAGGACCCTTGAATTTGTTTGGCCTCTTCTTGTTGTTGAAGTTTGGTTTAGCGCCTTCCACTTCAACATCACTCTCTCTATCAGCCTCTTCAAGACGAAGAGTGATATCGACGAGTTGATCAAATGCGACTTCTAGTTTCAGGAGCAGTGGCGTCTTAAGATTCTTATATAAGCCATAAACGAACCTCTGATTCTTCTTCAATGGGGTGTTGATGTATTCAACCCCATATTTGGAAAGCGACTCGAAGGCTGCGACGTAATCAATCACAGAGGATTGACCTTGAACAAGGTCTATAAAACGTCGAGCCAAGGTTACTTTCCCAGCTTCTGGTACAAACTTTAACTCGAAGCGTCCCTGAAATTGCTCCCAGTTGAGATCCGCTTCATTAATTTCAGAAATAAGGAGTTCGTACCAGTCCAATGCTCTCTCCTGGAGCATGCTGGAAGCCACCTGAACGCGGTGGAGATCGATAAGATTCATGCGAGAAAAGATTCGATCGCATGATTTTAACCAAGCCTGGACCTCGATGATATTTTCCCAACCTTTGAAGGGCTTCCCACCTAAGTTGGTGTAATCGCTGCACAAGCGTGCAAATCCCGACTTTGGGTGAGTAGGTTCCGGGTTAGCTCCAGCTGCTTGAGCATTAGTTACTAAATCAAGAAGCTGTTGAGCAGTCATAAAAACTCCATCCGGAGGAGCAGCACCAGATGATCCAGTTCTGGGACGGCCTGGTCTAGACATTCTCTTCCTTAAAGAAAGAAAGAAGAGAAGGAAGAAGGTTATTTACCAATGAACATCAAGCAATCTTGATAGATAAAACAAGGAATCATAAAGGAAATAGGATGAATCGGTACGAAGACTCGAATTAATCCTATGGTATGACTCCTAAGATAGACCTAGGACGATGATCCTTGTTAAGTTATTCTACATTGTTCCGAAGTTTGGCTCCGATACCAAGCTGTGACGCCCCACCTCTATACCCACGCTAGCCAAGAACACTATGGAGTAGTGCTGTCAACTAGCACGGAGAATAAGGCTGTTGAGGAGCGACCATCCATGTTGTTAACTCCCCTTCATTAGCGACCTAAGACCTAAAGACATGGAACGACCTAACTATAGGAATGGTCTAGCGACTTAAAGATGGCTCGACCTAAAGAGGAGAGCGGCCTATCAAGCTTCGCGACCTAACAGAGAGCTGTGACCTAAAGGAGGCCGCGACCTAAGAGTAGCTGCGACCTAAAGTGTTGCGACCTAAGACTGTCTCGACCTAAAGGCAGCAGCGACCCAAAAAGGCCACGACCTAAAAGAACAAGCAACCTAAAAAAGGGGACGATCTAATTACTGAAGTAACCTGGCGAGCTAAGGATTGCCACGACCTAACCAGATAAGCAAGCAAGCGACCTAAAGATTTTATGCGACCTAACTGTCCACCGACCTATGAAGCTCCGCGACCTAAGGAAGGCTGCAACCTATAGAAATCACACGACCTAGCGGAGTGCTTCGCCCTAAGGAAGGTCGCAACCTAAGGAACTCAACGATTTAAGATTAACTATGGATGCAGGAAATTACTCACGACCTAGGATAGGTCGTTAGCGACCTAAATGCCAGAGTAAAGGAGTTGAACTATACTATGCCGTAGGGGGATAGGTCGCTCGCGACCTAGAACTTATGCAAATCAGCATAAGGAAGGAAGCACCAATACTCTTCAGGTTGACTACAACCATACTTAGGTCGGTCACGACCTACGACCTATGACCTAACTCTAAAAACTGCCTATAAATATGACCCTAACTCCAACTAGTAAAGGACTTTTGGCTCACTCTCTTCAAGCGCCGATACTCTGCTGCATTCCGAACCAATCTAACATTTGAAACTCTCAAGACACTAAGAACGCTATAAACAACTTCAAGAAGAGATCACATACATCCAACATGGATTCGAAAACTCTCATCTTCATCGAAGTTTAGGCTACTTGTTCTAAGTCTCTTGTAATTCAAAGTGTATTGAACTTGGGAAGAATTGTATCAGCTTGTAACGAGATCATCAATAAAAGTACTTAAAGTGGACGTAGGCTATACCCTTAAGCCGAACCACTATAAAATTGTTGTTGTTTACTGTTTTTCTGCTATTATCTGCTTGTAATCTGTTCCCGAGCTATCGGGTGGTGCTTTCACAACTATAACTCATACACCGGGGTGTGAGCGTTCAAATTTTAGCGTTAACATTTTTGGTGCTTTCACTGAGAATTGAACTCAGGTGAGTTATCATCATTACTTCACAGAGATTTGTAGAGGGAATTTCCTTGAAAACCAGAAGTCTATCCGAGATTATGGCTCCTGGAAGGAAGAGTAGATCTGTCAGATCTGGGAATATTCAAGAGGGAACCTCCGCTTCCCCTATATCGAATCAAGCCACTCTAGCTGTCGGAGTTACAAAGGCAGAGCTGGATGCTGCAATTTTAGGGCTGAACCAACAGATCAATGCCCAAAATGCACAACTCGAGGCTCAAAATGCCCAGAATGCCCTAATTCTAAATAGGTTAAACGATCTGCTTGGGGCAAACCGTCAACCAGCGGGTAATGAGAGGAATTTTCCTGGCAACCTTCATGATGCTGAAGAAAGAAATGCTCCTGAAAGGGCTGCTAGCCCCTTTGAACAAACACTTCCAGAGGTTGGCGGATCTAGTACTCGACATGATGAGGAGTATCTTTCTGGAATGGTCCGACAAATTTTGAAAGATAGTATGCAGAGGGTTGAAGACGAGAAAGAATGGGGTTTCGCCCCAAGTAAAACTCCATTTACCGAGAAAATCTTAAAGGCTGAATTCCCAAGGAAGTTTGTCCCACCAACCATTCCAGCTTACAGGGGGACGAGTGATCCGAACGAATTCTTATACAAGTATGATTGGCACATGACTGGTGCCAGGGCCTCTGATGAAATAAAGTGTCGATATTTTCTTGTGTGTCTCGAAGGTGTAGCTCTGCTTTGGTTCACCAAGCTTCCAGTCCGATCTATCGATCAGTTTTCTGACTTAACTCGGAAGTTCAAGGAGCAGTTCAGACTATACGCCTCAAAAGCTAAGGATATCATGTCACTGTCAACTTTGGAACAGAATCCAGGGGAAACTATCAGATCTTTCTTAAACCGCTTTAATATAGCGCTAGCTGAGGTGGACAATGCAGAACCGCGAATGATATTGACTTATCTGATGAAGGGTATTGACAAGTCAAGCGAATTTGGAAAATGGCTAAACATGAAGGAACCAAATTCCCTTGAAAAATTCTATAAAAAAGCAGATGAACTCATAGCTTGGAAAGCCGTCCCGTACCGGTAAAGGCAGTGTTGGAAAAAGCTGAAGATAACACTATTGCTCCACGCAAGAATGAATCTGTAGGGCAAAAGAGGGAAAATAACAATGGGAAGAAACAGGGTAATCTGAAGAAGCCCCGATCCTTCAAGCCATCAGAGTATACTCCTTTATCAGATACGCCGGAACGTATCTACCTTGCCATTAAAGATTCTGTTGACTTTCCTAAACCTCCTCCTCTAAGGACCGGGAAAAAGGCTATACAGAGTGGGAAGTTCTGCCGCTTCCATAATCAACCCGGTCACGAGACCGACGAATGCCGCCAGTTGAAAAATCTGATTGAAGAGTTGCTAAGGGAAAACAAACTGCAGCAATTTGTGAAAAAGAATAACAACAATCCTGCTTCATCTAGTCAAGGGCAACAGGCTCCTACTCAACAGCCTAGGACGATTGAGAAGGCTGCAGGGCATGAATCTGGAAGGCCCATTATTAATGTCATTACAGGGGGACCTCACCCAGCAGGCAGAAGCTGGGGTGAGATGGAAAGGTATACCAGAGCTTTAAAGTATGTGCCGACTGAGGAAGATGTATTTGTTTTGGAAGGTGCTACGCCTTTGAAGCAACAAAGAACTTTCGATGATGATATAGTGTTCAGAGCCAGGGATTCCGCAGGTATTGAAGCTCCTACTTTGGATCCTCTAGTCATCTCGGCTGGTATCGGACCAGCTATTGTCAGAAGAGTTCTCATTGATTGTGGCGCATCCTGCAATATTCTCTTTAAGAAAACATTCGACCAAATGAAGATCCCTATGGCTGATGTGCAAGCCTCATCGCAGAAAATTGCTGGTTTCACTGGGGAGCCAAAGCAGACGGTAGGGACCATTGATTTGTTCGTGGAACTCGGAGAAGGAGAGAGAAAAGTGGTCCGCAAGCAAACTTTTGTGATTGTCGACGAATTTTCTGCTTACAATGCTTTCCTTGGTCGCCCAACTCTGGCAGCGTTCAAAGCTGTTCTTGCCCCGTGGTGCCTCACTATTAAATTCCCTACAGACAATGGAGTAGGAGTTATAAAAGGTGATCAAAATGCTGGGCGAGAGTGCTATCTGACAGAGCTACGAGAAACCAGAAAAAGAGAAATGGGAAAGAATGCGGCAGCCCCAGTCCGCATCAAAGAACCAGCCTTGTAGCAATTACAGGGCGGACCCTGCACTGGCGAGCACAGCGGAGCAAGGAAAGAAATGGACCCTAGAAAAGTCAGTGCAGGGGAAAATAGAGTGGTACCGGTGGAAACGACAATACCAATACCTGTTGACCCAAAGGACCCAAACAAAGTGTTGAATGTGGGTTCACAACTTAATGCGTCAATTCAGAATATCTTAATATCTTTTTTAAAGGCAAATCTGGATGTTTTTGCTTGGACTCATGCCGATATGTGCGGAATATCCCCAAAAGTTGCAGTGCATGCTCTAAATATTGATCCAAAATTTACACCTGTAAAGCAGAAAAGGAGAACTCAAGGTCCGGAAAGGTCAGCGGCATTAAAAGAAGAAGTTGATCAGCTCATGGAGAATAATTTTATCAAAGAATCTACATATCCGAATTGGGTTTCAAATCCAGTGCTGGCTAAGAAAGACAACGGAAAATGGAGAGTATGCATCGATTTTTCAGATCTAAACAAGGCCTGCCCCAAAGACTGCTTCCCATTACCCAGAATCGATCAACTGGTAGACGGAACAGCGGGACACGAATTGTTATCTTTTATGGATGCTTACTCCGGATATAATCAGATCATGATGCATGAGCCAGATCAGGAGGACACAAGCTTTATCACCGACACTGGTCTTTACTGCTACAGAGTTATGCCCTTCGGGTTGAAGAATGCAGGGGCAACATACCAAAGACTCGTTAATGCTATGTTCAAACCGCAACTGGGCAAAACCATGGAAGTTTAGGTCAATGACATGTTAGTAAAGTCTAAGAAGGCACTGGATCACATAGAACACTTAGCAGACATGTTCGCTGTCCTCCGAAGATACGGAATGAAGCTCAATCCTTTAAAATGTTCATTTGGAGTGGAATCCGGCAAGTTTTTAGGTTTCATCGTGAGCGCTAGGGGCATTGAGGCCAGTCCAGCTCAAATTACTGCATTGAAAGAAGTCAAAGCTCCTAGAACAAAGAAGGAATTGCAAAGTCTTAATGGAAAAGTTGCCGCCTTGAGTCGGTTCATTTCCAAAGCCACAGATAAATGCATTCCATTCTTTGACGCCCTAAAGAAAGGAAAGAAAAACTTCGATTGGACTCCCGAATGCCAAAGAGCCTTTGATGAATTGATTCGCCATATGGAGACGCCTCCAATACTTTCTAGGCCTGGCGATGGCGAGGATCTTCTTATATACTTGGCAGTATCATCTCATGCTTTAAGTGCAGCGCTGATACGGGAAGACAAAAGGATTCAACATCCAGTTTACTATATCAGCAAAAGACTCACTGGGGCAGAGATGAATTACTCTAAGTTGGAAAAACTCGCCTATTGCTTACTAATTGTGTCTAGGAAGTTGAGGCAATATTTTCAAGCTCATCCTATCAGAGTCCTCACTGATCAACCTTTAAAGCAAGTCCTGTTTCGCCCTGAAACTTCGGGTCGTCTTCTAAAGTGGAATATTGAACTCAGTCAGTATGACATCACTTATCATCCCCGGAAAGCGATCAATGGACAAGCTTTAGCAGATTTATTACAGAATTTACAGATAAGGGTAACAGTGAGGAAGAAACGGTCGACAATTCCCCGATCCAGTGGAAGTTATATGTCGATGGTGCGAGAAACGACCACTGTTCTGGCGCCGGAGTTGTACTTGAGACTCCTGAAGGTCGATCATTATGCTATGCACTAAGATTGGAATTTCATTCAACAAACAATGAAGCAGAATACGAAGCCCTTATCGCTGGCTTAAGGATTGCTAAAGAATTAAACATCCGAGCGCTACAGATATTCAGTGATTCTCAGCTTATTGTATGCCAAGTCAAAAAGGAATTCCAAGCAAAAGGGGGGAATCTGCCCGCCTACTTGTCAAAGGCTTGGGAACTCCTGGGTGATTTCGATCATTACATGATAAGCCACATTCCTCGAGAAGAAAACATGAAAGCAGATTCTCTCGCGAAGTATTCGAGCACAGGCGAAGCTCAATTTCTGGGGCTAACTCCAGTAGAGATCCTGTCGACTCCTAGCATTGATAAGATGGACATTGATTGGATCATGAGCATGTCTCAAGAAAAAGAATCATGGATGACTCCGATAATAGAATATCTGCTCAATGGATCCTTACCAGGGAACTCAAAAGAACGACAAAAGCTACTGAGAAAAGCCTCTCGGTACGTAGTCTAGGATGGCCAGTTATACAGACGGGGATTCTCAATGCCATTACTTTGATGTGTATCCAGGGAAGAGTCTAAAGCAATCCTAGCAGAGGTACACGGAGGAGAATGTGGTGATCATTCAGGTGGCCAAACATTAGCAAAGAAAATTCTCCGGTACGGATATTTTTGGCCAGAAATTAATCGAGATGCAGCAAAGTATTCCCGAGAATGTGACAGATGTCAAAGATTTGCCAAAATTCCTAGAGCTCCTTCCACCGAACTCACACAGATGGTCAGTCCATGGTCGTTTGCAATATGGGGGATAGACCTTGTAGGACCGTTACCAACTGCCAAATCTGGAATTAAATATGCCATTGTTGCTGTAGATTATTTTACTAAGTGGGCAGAAGCTGAATCACTAGCTACTATCACCTCAAAAAAGATGATAAGTTTTGTGACTAAAAACATCATTTGCAGATACGGTGTGCCTCAAAAAATAATTACAGACAATGGAACTCGGTTTGAAAGTGAAGAATTCCAAGATTTTTGCAAGCGATTCAAAATCCGAAAAAGCTTCTTAGCAGTAGCTCATCCACAGGCGAAAGGGCAAGTGGAAGCCGTGAACAAAATCATTAAGTCAACCATCAAGAAGCAACTTGAAAGAGCAAAAGGTGGTTGGGTCGATAAGCTACCACTGGCACTACGGGCATACAGAACCACTCACAAAACTGCGACTGGGCACACCCCGTTTTCATTGGCATACGGGTCAGAGGCAATGATTCCGGTAGAAATAGAAGTCCCTTCACACAGAAGAATCCATTTCAATCAAGCAGAAAACGAAAAGCTACAGCTTGAAGCGCTAGATCTCCTTGATGAAAATAGAGACGAGGCTAATCTCAGAATTGCAGCTCATCAGCAAAGAATAGCCAGACATTTCAATTCCAAAGTCCGCCAACGCAGCTTTGAGATTGGAGACCTAGTCCTGAAGAGAATTATGACAGCGACAGGTGTGTTTGGGCCAAATTGGGAAGGACCATATGTCATAGGTCAAAAGCTTCTTGACGGCACATTCAAACTCACCACTGTTGAAGGAGATCAAATTCCAAGGGCATGGAACAGCAATCATTTGCGTCCATACTTTACTTGAAAATTTTGTTGAAATATTGTAAAAAGAATTATGAATGTATGATTCTTGTAATTGAAAGCAATTGTAAAACTGATGCAAGTAAATAATGAAAGAATATAAAGTGGATGTAGGCCCAATTTCCTGGCCGAACCACTATAAATCCTGTGTTCCTTATTATTATTACATGTTTGCTTTATTCTCGATATAAAAAGTAAATAGAATGTATTGCTGAAATGTCGATTTGAATTTTTGCAGACAATGGAAGTGAAACTTGCACATAAAAAGACCAAGTGATTCTCGCCAAATTTCAAGTCACAAGAGCCCCGAATTCAAATCCTAGATAGGAAGTACTTCAATTGAACGGCCTATGATTTCGGCAGAAACGGGTCTTTGCTAATAAATTGAGATCGTTTGAACAAACAAACATCCAATTAAGAAGCTAGTGCTCGTTCTCACGAAGTTGCCTGACAATGAAGCACACTTCCTTGGATTAAACAAGTTACTTGTATAAAAAAAAAGGGCAGAGGATCATTGAAAAGGCATGAGCAAGTGAACAGAGGAACAACCAAGGCCATCATCGGCAGCACAAGTCCTCTTCGAAGGCACAACTCTTCGGAGGATAAAGACCTCTAATGGGTCATACGCCACAAAAAAGAAAGTTCTCTACTCAACAAAAAAGATTAGAGGAGTCATGACCCTCCAACCATGAGAGAGTAACTTCCAGGCGATGAAAACCCTCTCTGAGGCACATTTCACCAGGAGTTGAAGTGATATGACCGCTCTTCGGAATTTCACTTCACCAGAGTTGAAATGCAAACAAAATAAAAGCCCTCTTCGGAGGCCCATTTCACCAGGAGTTGAAGTGTTATGACCGCTCTTCGGAATTTCACTTCACCAGAGTTGAAATGCAAGCAAAATAAAAGCCCTCTTCGGAGGCCCATTTCACCAGGAGTTGAAGTGTTATGACCGCTCTTCGGGATTTCACTTCACCAAAGTTGAAATGCAAACAAAATAAAAGCCCTCTTCGGAGTCCCATTTCGCCAGGAGTTGAAGTGTAACAACCGCTCTTCGGAATTTCACTTCACCAAAAGTTGAAATGCAAAACAAGATAAAGACCTTCCTGGAAGCCCATGTTTCACCGAGATTGAAATAAAACTTCCAAGTGTCGAAACGTGAAAAGGCTTTCCTCAAAGGCACAACTCTTTGGAGGTACACGTTTTACCAAGATTGAAATAAAACTTCCAAGTGTTGAAACATGAGAAATCCCTCCTCAGAGGTACAACCCCCTCCCGGGGACACAATTAAAAAGAAAGACCTCTTCAGAAGCCCACGTTTCACCGAGATTGAAATAAAACTTCCAAGTGTTGAAACGCGAAAAGGCTTTCTTCAAAGGCACAACTCTTTGGAGGAACACGTTTCACCAAGATTGAAATAAAACTTCCAAGTGTTGAAACGTGAAAAAATCTCTCCTCAGAGGCACAAATTTTTATTAAAAAAAGAAAAAAAAAAGAAAAAAGAAAAATCCTCATCAAGAGCATACTTTAACTTTCAAAGGAAGAGCGATTTACCTGTTCTAAAAAAAAGAAGGGGGAAAGAAAGTTAAAGTACATTCGGAGGTCCGCTTTACCACATAGAAGAATTCACTTGGCAAAATGTATACATACGCAAAAGGAAAAAGTGATTTCTTCGAAGGACAAAGCGTAGAAACTTATATGAAGGAAGTTGCACTATACGAAAATTCTCTTCGAGAATGAAGTAATTATTCTTTAGAAAACGAGAGTGCAGGTCCCCTCAAAGTATACGATATTGCAGTAAGCTCATGGTATAGGGGCAACATGGTATAGTTACATACAAGGTGGTATAGCTACGTCGGTAAAGTACGATCAAACAACATACCACAAGCTCACCGCAATATCGTATAAATAAACTTGTGCAAAAATGAATAATAAATGCATTCTCAAATTCAAACAAAAGTCTGTACAAATAAAGAATCATTTTATTCAATTGCAGATATTGCAGATACAGGTTTCAAAATAAAAAGCAGGGGTCGGTGCCTGCACAACATCCGACCATTACACAAAAAAGGAATCAAAAAGCTCAACTCTTCATTTCTTCTTGCCGCCTTTAGACCCTTTACCCGGCTGAATGATTAGCTTTTCAGGTCTTTCAGGTCGGTCTGAAGGCATAAGGGAAGAAGGGGAGGGAGGTGCAACTGGCGCAATTTCCGGTTCCTCTTCAGTGGTGATAATTTTCTTCCCCCTTCTCTTCGATGTCCCATGCTTCTTTTTTCTCTTCGAAGAAGACTCACTCCCTGGAGTAACGAGAGCGGACAAAACTACGTCGTCAGAAGGAGTCCGTTCCGGAGAGATCTCGCCTCCTTCAAGTCCCTCATCTTTTTGCTCCTGCGAAGCAATAGGGTCATCCAAGCCATGAAGAGCCTCAATTTTCTCCTCTTGTGACCCGGGTTGTGAAGCAGAAGGAGGAGTCACCTGAAGAGATGGAGGAGGAATAACCAGAGGAGGCGAAGTCTGCACAGCACTTGTTGTTTCAACTGCAGAAGAAGAGAAATTGAAAATGTTAGTATCTTCCCAAAAGAAGGGAGATATGGGTTCATCAAGATTCAAGAAGTAATCGAGAAGCTCATCAAATTTTTGAGGAATAAGCAGGCAATCCACCTGAATCGGACCAATGTCAAAATTACCTAAAGATGATGGCTTCGTCAGTTCAATCTCATAATTCTGAGCCCCAATGTCCTCCAAAGCCTCTTCATCTGTAGGGGTAATTACCCCGGTTCTTGTAGGAGGCGGCAAATGAGCACTAGAGCCTATAATGTCCACCTCGGGAGAAACTAGAGGACGTTCAGAGGTAGTAGGCAGTACTTCTTTTTCAGAACGCTCCTCTTCCGCCATCCCGGCCCGCGCTCTGGCAAGCTGCTCTTTTCCCTTGGCAAGAGCGGCGCGGACTTCATCATCAAGATAATGTTCTTCAAGGGCTGACTCAGCATATCCAGCACCTTTACCACCGAGCATATCAAGTGCTGCCTCCCAAACTTCAGACAGTGTGATTTCATACTTGGGGCCTAGAAAGGCAAGGCTGCCACGTCCCAAAATGCTGTGCAGATAAAAATCGAATAATGTGGAGCTAATGTCAGCTTTGGTTGCTTGATGAGCCTCTTCGACCGCAAGTTTACCAGCAACAGCCTCGTCGCGCTCCTTTTCGGCCATAGCAAGTCGAGTTTTTAACAACTCTATCTCCAAGCTTTGAGAGCCGGTCTGTTCTCGCAGTTGTACAGTTTCAGCACGATATTCTTCTATGACCTTTTCCTTGTGCGCAAGCTTATCTTCGACTGCTCTTTGACTGGCATGCGCATCTCGTACTTGTTGCTGAAGCATGCTCTCCTTTTGAGAATGGAAAGTAGATGAAGTAGCTAATTCTTCCTTAAGTTTTTCGACTTCCGCTTCCAGCTTTTCATTGTAGGAAGCAATACTTCTCATTTCGGCGTCATGCTGCTCGAGAGTCTTCAGCCACTCAGCCTTATCATTCTCCATTGTTAGCATGGCCTCGAGATTGACTCGGTTAACCCTCTGAAGTTCGTCGACAAGTTTTTGCCAGTTCGACATTCTTTCGATATCGGTCCTGACAGTATCAAGATTTCGCAGCATAGCCGGTTTGTCGAGAGGAACCAAGTCGAGATCAAATCGAACCCCTCTCAGGCACCACTGAGGAAATCGACTTTGAAGAGTGGGAGGACCTTGCCCGACTTGGTATGCGGGACGGTTGATGATTACTTGAATGTCGGAGCGAACGGGAGCAGGAGATTGAGCAGGGACATGTTCAGAAGCTGAAGGAGTTGTTTCTTCAGTAAGTCTAGCCCGCTTGCTAGAAGAATCGTCTATGTGACTCTTTCCTCTCTCATCATGAGCTTTTCTCTTTTGGGTATCATCATCTCTGTGGGGAAGATCATGTCTTTCTTGTTCTCTTCGGCGACGTTCTTCATATGCTCGCCTCTCGTCGGCTTTCCTGATGGCCCTCTCTTCATCCGACTCTGTGTAAGAAGGAAGGTAACGCCTGTAATCATACTGGCTACACCTCCCGTAGCGCTGGAAATCATCATAGTACGAGCCGCTGCGCCCCATAGGAGAATCTGGAATTAAAATAATAAGCTTTAGAAATCTTTAAAGTACAAGAAGATAAGTGCGTAGAAGTGATGAGAAATCCAAAGTGTCGTGTAACGTGTAAACTACGCGCATCGAGTTACAAACCACTCTGTGGAATAGAGGTAGTGATAACTTGAGTAGGAGGAGTTGACATTTGTTGTAAAGAAGATGTCGCCTCGATTACAGAAGCGACAGTTTTAGAAACATCATCTTTGAAAAGTTCTTGAGATGTCACAATTAAATCACTCAACCCCTCAAAAACATCATCGCCATCTTGTTTTTTGGAGCTTGCTTTCTTAACTCCTTCACTAGTAGATCGAGGGGGTTCTTCCTCTCCAGTAACTGGGGCAAGTACAGACTTATCAGATGGCCCCGCAACATCTTTCGGAATTGAACACTTAACTAGTGAGGTTTCTATAGAGGTTCCTCCCTGCAAGTGCTCTTTAGCGGAGACTGGGGCATCAGGAGTGTTCGTCGGAGAATCAGGAACCTCCGTTGGAACTTCATGTATTTGAGTGGAACGATAAGGATGTAGAAGCTCAAACTAATGAAGAAGTTCTTCTGTCAATAGAAATTTTGCGCTTCTTTCTTCAGTAGCCATAGTGCTTAGCCTTTCAAAAACTGACTTATGGCTGGAATCTCTAGAAGGAGGAGGAAGTGCTGTAAAAATAAGGAATGGAATCAGCATCGAGCAATACGAACCAGGTAAAACTTAGAATAAAATTAAAGAAAGAAGAGAAAAAAGATCTCACTTCCTACTCTCCAGTCTGCGTGAAATTCTGCGGAGCAACGAATGTAGAAGTATTGATTCAGGAAACCATGTGCACTCTCCGGCAAATCCAAAATAAGTTTGCGGTTCCTCGCACCTCTTACAAGTACAATTGAAGGATGGTCCTTGTTCTTCGCAAAAGTGCACAAGTAACAGATTTCCTCAAAACTCGGAAGACTATCAAGAGTCCTCCTGAACAGAACACACAAACCCATCAAAATAGCATAGCCATTGGGGTGCAGCTGGAAAGGAGAGATCGTCAATCGAAGAAGGATTTGCCGGAGAAATTCATTAAAAGGAGGAATTGCTCCACTCAAGCACATTTGTCGATTAATGGCAACAAAACCGTAAGGTGGTCTATCAGTAGAGTCATTTGGTCCAGGGAGTAAAACTTCTGCCTCGGCAATGCCAAATTGAACGCATAATTGATTAAGCGCCCGCTATTTCAAAAGGGTAGGAGTTCTTTCCGAAGGATTCTCTAGTGGAATAGCAATCGGGAAAACCCCTTCAGCGTGTTCTATCATCTCTTCTTGTTGAGACATCATTCTACATAAGTGACTGGATGTTCAGATGAGAAGGTGCATGTTTCCTAAAAAGTGTGAAGTGTTGTGCAGAACTAAAAAAAAAAAAGAGGAAAGCAAACATAACTGAAATCAAACTAGTTGACAATTAGTCGACTATGAGATTTCAGAACTTGTTAATATAGATCTCAAGTGTAGTGTTAATGCGAACGAATCAGCTTTAACTGGATATTTTAGTTTTGCTTTAACACTTCACTTGAATTCATTGGTTCACAGCATTTCGTTCACACAGTTCATTTAAATTAATTACTCTTTATCGACTAATCTGCCATTCGATGTGGGCAGTCAACGGCAGTATATTCGTCCTAATTTTCTGCAAATATTATGTTTAACAGGTTATTAACATTAGAGATAATCTACAACAAAGTGCAACAGAATTCAAGTTCAAACAATTCAACCAAGTCTTCACAAAATTTCACAAGTCTTAGGTCGTCCAGCGACCTAGCATAGGTCGGGGCTTCATTAGGACGCATTGTGCAAATAAAAGAGTTCAAGGCTTTATGTCAAAATGATGCGAATCGGTCAAGTCCTAACTCGGCCGCGACCTAAAGCTTATATCGCAAAAGATAGGTCGTTGATATGTTAAGTCCCTATGCGGTCATTCAAAGGTGATAAGTTGCTAAGCTGTTAAGTCGTTCGGTTTAAAGTTCATGTGCAAACCATCCAAGTGCTAGGTCGGTAGTGACCTAACTTCTGTGTCACAGGAATTTAAGTCTAAGGTCGGCCGCGACCTAAAACCAATGCCGCGAAAACTTAGGTCATTACAAAGTTAGATCGCTAAGAAGTTAGGTCGCATGGTTCATATTCAAGCAGACCACCCTAAGGTTGATCCTCCACTCACACGCTGCCACATCATCTCCTCCATTAACTCGTTAACCCGTTGGAACCTTCCTCATCTCCTCCAAATTTGTAAGCCAATTAGTTCGAAACACCATCTTCCTCCTACATCGTCACGAATTACCCAAGAATCCAACCCAAATCGCCTCAAACTCATCACAAATCCGATATACTACCATGTTCACAGGAATCACGAATTCAACTCACTACTGTGCTTTCATGAATTACAACTAATGGCGATCAAAATCGACCACGACTTGACTCGAAAGATGAAACGCGGCATACAAAATTGTTATGAGGTTCGGAGATGGAAATTCGTGGTTCAATGATGATCGCGAGATGGATAGAGATTAAGTATACTTACGCAATACGATAGCAGGAATGAATCGGTGGACGATTAAACTCAGAATTGCTCTCGAAATCACAAGATTGTGTTAATGGCCGAATGAGATAATAAAACAGATGAGATGAAGAAGGAACGACCTAATCTATTTATACCCCGGAGAAGTAAAATGTGAATCGACACGCACGACCTAGTTTCCTCAATAGGTCGCTTGCGACCTAACAACTCATCAGAGCACGAGTTAAGAAGATCGAAGCACACGACCTACGACCTAGGCGTATACTTCGAGGGGCAAATGTTAACTCCCCTTCATTAGCGACCTAAGAACTAAAGACATGGAACGACCTAACTATAGGAATGGTCTAGCGACTTAAAGATGGCTCGACCTAAAGAGGAGAGCGACCTATCAAGCTTCGCGACCTAACAGAGAGCTGTGACCTAAAGGAGGCCGCGACCTAAGAGTAGCTGCGACCTAAAGTGTTGCGACCTAAGACTGTCTCGACCTAAAGGCAGCAGCGACCCAAAAAGGCCACGACCTAAAAGAACAAGCAACCTAAAAAAGGGGACGATCTAATTACTGAAGTAACCTGGCGAGCTAAGGATTGCCGCGACCTAACCAGATAAGCAAGCAAGCGACCTAAAGATTTTATGCGACCTAACTGTCCACCGACCTATGAAGCTCCGCGACCTAAGGAAGGTTGCAACCTATAGAATTCACACGACCTAGCGGAGTGCTTCGACCTAAGGAAGGTCGCAACCTAAGGAACTCAACGATTTAAGATTAACTATGGATGCAGGAAATTACTCACGACCTAGGATAGGTCGTTAGCGACCTAAATGCCAGAGTAAAGGAGTTGAACTATACTATGCCGTAGGGGGATAGGTCGCTCGCGACCTAGAACTTGTGCAAATCAGCATAAGGAAGGAAGCACCAATACTCTTCAGGTTGACTACAACCATACTTAGGTCGGTCACGACCTACGACCTTGCTTAGGTCGGCCACGACCTACGACCTAACTCTAAAAAATGCCTATAAATATGACCCTAACTCCAACTAGTAAAGTACTTTTGGCTCACTCTCTTCAAGCGCCGATACTCTGCTGCATTCCGAACCAATCTAACATTTGAAACTCTCAAGAAACTAAGAACTCTACAAACAACTTCAAGAAGAGATCACATACATCCAACATGGATTCGAAAACTCTCATCTTCATCGAAGTTTAGGCTACTTGTTCTAAGTCTCTTGTAATTCAAAGTGTATTGAACTTGGGAAGAATTGTATCAGCTTGTAACGAGATCATCAATAAAAGTACTTAAAGTGGACATAGGCTATACCCTTAAGCCGAACCACTATAAAATTGTTGTTGTTTACTGCTTTTCTGCTATTATCTGCTTGTAATCTGTTCCCGAGCTATCGGGTGGTGCTTTCACAACTATAACTCATACACCGGGGTGTTAGCGTTCAAATTTTAGCGTTAACACATGTAATTGCTTATCACACGGTGGCTATAAATAATCTTCGGAAACAAACATAGAAATAATCATATCACAAATCAGTCACAGATATCCATATCACAAATGCGGAAGAAGATATGAATATATAACTAACACATGAAAGTGTACATCAGAGTAGTGGTCAGTAAGATCCACGATAATACAAAAGAATAGCAACACGTGCTATACAAAAGAATACAACTATGAGTCTATATCTCAAGTGTATACAACAAAAACTGCTAATCTAAACAGTTAGCCAAAAGTCAGAGTGATGAATCCCTGGGAAGAAGTCAAGCAGAAGCACCTGTAACATCTCGGTCTGACCCGAGTATTATTTAAGAAATTAATAAACGGGTCAGTCTAGCTATAAATATCAGATGACATGATATAACATAAAAGATATGGCATAAACATAAACATCCATAATGACATACCACTATAAGTATGTAAATAATGATCAACAGAAGATCAATCAATAAGAGATAATCAATATCACAAGAATCTTCTCAAAGATTCGGAAAGGGTATCATACCCCAAACTTGTACTCATAACAAGTCAATGACATAAATTCTAGAAATCAATGCAAGAAGTCCAGAAATCATAGAAAAGAGAAAGAGGCCTATCACATGACGGTCCGAAAACCAAGGGGAGCTACCCCACATGTGTGAATGGAATCACACAGATTAAGGTCCAGATTAACCAAAAAAAAGCAAAAAGGTATGTGTGAGTGGAATCACACAAGTGGTGTCTAGTCTAACCTCGCAACAAGAGACATCGCACAGTTGCTAGTCTAAATCATCAGAATGATCGTCATGATAAACGAGAAGTGTCAATTACACTAAGCTAGTAAATATAGAAGTTTAGCTTCATGTCCCATAACCACTTGCTTAACTTAAATATTTACGAACAAACTGTAAATATTCACTAATAAAATTGTCACAAGAGGTTCAATCGAACAAGTCCAAGAATTAACCGACGAAGTGAACGCAAGCGTTTCATACCACTTATTTTACTAAGTCGTTTAATTAGATTTCTCATCCGAGTGAGGTAAAGGTTTGTATATACTAATAGATTGGAAAACGGTTTAAGAAAAGAGCTTTGTTATTAAAAATAGAGTTGAAATTGTTTGTTAAAAAGCTTTGATATTTACTACTAGTATTGAAACCTTTATATTATAAAGTGATAAGACACAGAAGCAATTGTAGAAACAATCAGTCACAAAAATCGCATATGGAGATGTGAATAAAATCCAAGGAAATCAGCTCAATGTTTTTCATATAAGATCCCCTACGAAGGGGGGTCCGGAGGGGGGGTGGCAACCCCCCAAGGTGGGGGTGCGGGGGCAACGCCACCGCTTACGGGGTTCGACCTGCCCGGTCAGGTCGCGGGGGTCCAGGGGGCAGCGCCCCGACCAAAACGGTACGACCTAGTGAAGTCAAGCGACCTACGACCTAAAACAAAAAAAATGAGGTCTTACGACCTAAGGGGGGTGCACGACCTAAGAAGGTTCGCGGGCTAAGGATGAGCGACCTAATAAGGTTCACGACCTAACGGAGACGAGGTCATGCGACCTAAAGTGGTTCGCGACCTAAAGGGGAACGACCCATCGAGTTATAGGTCTAACGACCTAACGGTTTAAAGGTCATACGACCTAAAAGTGAAACGACCTAAGGTCGAAAACAAGGTCACGCGACCTAACAGGAAACAAGGTCAAGCGACCTAAGGGGTTACGCGACCTAACATAACACGGGTCAAACGGCCTAAGGCATCACAGGACGAACGACCTAACTACTTAAGGGATAGACGACCTAAAGAGGTTCGCGACCTGATAGGGTTCGCGACCTAAAGGTGCACGACCTAAGGTCTTTCGACCTAGGGGTATATAGGTAACACGACCTAAAGATGTCGCGACCTAAAAATAGAAAGCATGGCCGAACGACCTATCGAAGTAGAAAGGCATGCGACCTAACGGTTAAAAGGCCAACGACCTACGACCTAAAAGCCATACGACGTACGACCTAAAAGCCATACGACCTACGACCTAAAAGCCATACGACCTACGACCTAAAAGCCATACACCTAACGTGAAACGACCTAACTCCGAAGTGAAGATTCAAGGCAGTGCAACTTAGCGTGATAACACGCGAACGACCTAAGAATTAGGTCGCGAACGACCTAACTCCGAACACCAAAAATGGCCAGAACGACCTAAGTGCAGAAAATTCACCAAAACGCTAAAAATTGGAGTTTTTCGCCAATCCAATCCAAACCAAATGCTAATATGCATGCAAAAGTGATAGGGAATCATTCCCAACAGTCCAATATGGTTATAGACTAGAATCGTGAGATAAAAATCTCACCTTTGCACCAAATATCAATGAAAATGAAGTTTTAAGCAAGCAAGAATCAATCCTTCTTCTATCTAAGCACAAGAAGCTTGAATCCAAGTCTTCTTCTTGAATTTGGAGTAGAAAGATGGATTGCAATTGAATTTGAGTTTTGGAATTTTAATTTTCCATTCCCTCCACCATTAATGCCAAAGCTTGATTAGTTAGGAAATTTATGAAGAGTGAGGAGAAGAGGGTTGGAACTTGGGCTTAATAGGCTAAACTAACCCAAAGTCCAAAGCGGGAAAAGTTAGTGAAATTTCACTAACTCCAAACCTATCGATGTTTATACTTAAAAAAGTTGTAAACGACATTTCGAACTCAATGGAAGTGGTCTCGAGTCCTAATTTGACCATTTGCAAAAAGTAGCTTTTTCGGACCAAAATCCGATTAACGAGTTAATATTTAAATAAAATATTTAAATACAAACTCGATAAATATGCGGGTTGTTACAATAAATATGAACAAGTTTTAGAGAAGAAAAGTTTGATGAATTTGGTTCAAACTGTTATATGATAAATACTTTAAAATGTTTGATTAAAGAGAATAATTATGATTTGTTAAATTAAGTTCGATAAATACTAAAGTTACTTTAATTCAAACTAAAATGATATAATTGAGTATATTAATTTGAATGGGTAATGTTTTAAATATGACTATGATGATTAAGTAACTAAATAAGGATAAATGTTTATCTAAGAATAATCAAGCCCTTGAATAATTAAATAAAGTAATTAAAGAATAGGTAATTTATTTAATAAATAAATGATTAAAAGGGTAGTTAATTAATTATGAGTTAATTAATTTAAGATTAATTAATTCGTAATTAAGAATAAATTAATTAAGTAATTAGATATTAATTACTTAAAAGATAATTACTTAATGTAAGTAATTAAGAATAAATTGTTAAAGGTCGATTAATTTAGTAGTAGTTAAAGGTTAATTAGAATAATCAATTAAAAGATTGATAAATTAAGATGATTAATTAAAAGGTTAGTTAATTTATGAATGAGATTGATAAAAACATAATTAATCAATGAAGTGATTATAGAATAATTAATTTGAGTAATTAATTAAGGATAAAGGTAATTAATGTAATGGCTGAAGGTTAATTGATTTGTGCAATAAATCAAAGGCTAATTACTTAATGTAATTAAAGAAAATAATTAAGGGATAATTAATTAATGGTTTGTAATTAATTAATATTAAGTGAGCGAGATTAAAAATGATTGAAGTAATTAATTTAAATTATTTAAATTAACTAGAAATGGTGTGGACTATTAATCTTGCTTATGAATAATCGAGTTGCATGCCTTAGATCAGTTGATATCTCTATGTGATTTGTGATACTATGTGATAGAATATGTTTGGATTGAACTGTATGGTTTGTCTATCTATGATAAATGGCTTTGTAAATATGTATTTCTGGATATGAGTGGAATTGTTTTAAACTTAAGCAGCCTTGTTTAAGAAAGATATTGGTTTCGAAGAGACCGGGTTCGGGTATCAGTACATACCCGAAACTACTTCGATTGGAAATCTATAATTCTTATAGATTTGATATGTGGAACCAATGGACTACGATGGAATAATTTAAATGACTGGACCATTTAAATATAAGTTTGGCACTTAGAAAATTGATGTGTGAAATGATTGATGTCTATAACAACTTGTGAATTTGTAAACCGATATAAGTTACCCGGGGTTTATATAAATTGTATGCTTTTGTATTCCATGTTAGATGGGTTTACTCACACTGGTTTCCAGCCTGACCCGAGTGTTACTTTGATGTAATGCTCGGGTCAGACCGAGTATTACAGATTTTCAGGTAAGGACGTTCTGGAGGTGAGGAGGCGAGCTGGATGGCGAAGACGTATGGAGAGTTTCCACTATGATATTATATATATCTGAGACATGTTAAATTGTATCTGTCCAATATTGTGTAAATTGTTGTAACTCTGATATATCGATGAAAATTGATAGATACAGTTTCTCTTTGTATAACTGTTATTATTATGTGATATTATATTTTGATCCGCTGCGAATGTGAGGTTTCTGTGTCTTGTTCTTATTTCTTCTTCTTTCTCTTTCTTCTTCTTTCTAACTATCTGGAATTTTCGGGATTGGAAATTCCGGGTCGTTACAGTGTGAAATTAGTACGTAATTAATAAATGAATACATTTGCATTAGTTTTCTTTCTTTATTCTTCTGAAATTATTATCTTTCAAATTAATGGGAATATATAATACATTCTCTTGATATCTCCTAAGGTTGTTTCATGTTATGTAACATAAAAAACAAATATTCGCATATTAATTGACCATGTGATTTTTAAGGACCCAAAGGTTTTATGTCTGTGCACTTCATCAAAATCATCCAATTGATTAATTGGATTAATTCTATAATAAATACAAAATGAATAAAGGATATCATGCATGCATTTTTAGCTTTTGATTTGCTTCCTATTTTTGCTACATATGTTTTAAATGGAGAAATAAGAATTAACTACAATTGATGAATGGTTCCTATAGATTTAAAATTAGAAAAATAATATTAATATCAAGATTGCAATTACACATAAATCGTCGCAACATTAATTAATTTCAAATAAATTTAATATACAGAATAAATTATATTTGAAGTGAGAACATCAACTTTTTTAGAAATGAAGTGTAAATAATTTTTATTTTTCTAAAATAGGGAATAGCCAAAAGTAAAAAATTTAACAATATTTTTGAGCGAGTCCGAAAATTTCAAAGTTTAGACATAATGTAATGCCCCGCCTTTTCACATGCTTTAAATCAACGTTAAACCACACACGTCAGACTTAAACCATACAGAAGGGCGGATTGTTATGGGGTAAATAAGAAAAAGTAGAGAAAGAAAAAAATAGAATCTTGCAGCAGAATGATAAAATATAATAATCAAATATACAGTTCATGAAGCTGTTTACAAAACATTTGATTATACTTATACAATATATGTCAGAGTTACACATACCGAAGAATAATAATCAATGCAGCAGAATTAAATGGTGTAGTGGGGTAATATAGTAGATAATAGTACTACAAAATCTTCGTCTTCGTCCTCGAGAATAAAATCTTCAAATCCTGAAATGCTCGGACTGACCCGAGCGAATTAAAAGGAAAAACACTTGAGTCGGAACTAAAATATCTTAAGTAAGTTAAATCGACAATAAACAATATGAGTGGAACGACATCAGAGATGTTTACAGGATTTGACATCTCCTATCCAGTGTCTAACATGAGTGCAGTAACTCAAGAGATGCTCAGGATTCACATATCCTAAGGATTCGTTAAACTATTTACTATGTAGTAATATTTCGCTATTATAATAATGTCTATAGTAAAATAAACATAATTTAAAATAGCGTTAAGGAGTGACCCAATATTCCCCTTAACACTTAATAGTCCCAGTAATCCATCCAATATCATAGTCCCTCCTGATTGGGAAGCCACCAGAGTATGGGAGAATGCCTAACTCGTACAAGGCGCGCTAGGGTAGATGGCACGACACAACTAGGCACTGCCAGGGTAGATATACCAATTACGCTTCTGGGTCGGTGGTAAAGCGTAGGGTGCAGCTACCGCCCACCTCGAGCCTTACCCCCAAACAAAAAAAATCAAAAGTGGCCACCGAATCAATCCAAAAGTCAAAGTATAATATCGAAGGGATGTGTCCGATCAAAGGTGCTACCTCATTAACCCGTCGATCGCTCATGTTTTAGCCACCTTATGCCAGCTCATGGGAGTTGGGTCCACGTATTTACCTCAAAGGAACCGCCGCCGCCATCCTACTTCATTCTGGAATCTCCACCGCGTATACGGTTGTTAAAGTCGTTTTCGAAGTTGGTAGAGAGTATGACAACTTCCGATCCCGGACTCTTTAACAACCAAACGTTATTATAACACCGCGGTCATTTTAAAAATAATTATACTTTCAAAACCAGATTATAATTATCCATTTTTAAAACCCATACAGAAGAGCGGATTGTTATGGGGTAAATAAGAAAAAGTAGAGAAAGAAAGAAAAATAGAATGTTGCAGCGGAACGATAAAATATAATAATCAAATATACAGTTCATGAAGCTGTTTACAAAACATTTGATTATACTTATACAATACATATCAAAGTTACACATACCAGAGAATAATAATTAATGCAGCAGAATTAAGTGGCGTAATGGAGTAATATAGTAGAAAATAGTACTAAAAAATCTTCGTCTTCGTCCTCTAGAATAAAATCTTCAAATCCTAAAACGTTCGGACTAACCCGAGCGAATCGAAAGGAAAAACACTCGAGTCAGAGCTAAAATATCTTATGTAAGTTAAATCAACAATAGACAATATGAGTGGAACCGCGTCCGAGATGTTTACGGGGTTAGACATGAGACGACCCGACTTGCTTACCACAGAAAATCGCATCATCTTTAAGAAAGAAAGGGATAGAAAAGAGAATAGAAAGAAGAGAAGAAAGAAACAACACATCAGAATCTAACAGCGGAACAAATAAATTATATTAATAACATAAATATTACATAGTTTACAACAAATATCAGAGTTACACAGCTAAAACAACACATACTAGACAGTTATAACACCTGTCTAGTTATTACAACTCAATACAACTCAAAGACAACAACTCAGATAACACACGGCGGAAACTATATATATACTTGCAGAAGCCTCCTGCTCCATTGCTCCACCACAATTCGTCAAAGCCAACCTGAATCCTAACCTGAATTCCCTTGACTACTCATAAAAATTTGATTACCCAAGAGTTTATGAAAAACAAAATAAACTCCGGGTCAGACATGGGTCTGGTATGAGTAACAGGTTAAAGTTGCTTAACTTTCAAAAACCTTTTGAAAAGAAAGGTATCACGTAAGACTTCCCACATATAAACATGGAAAAGTTTTTACCTTACGCTAACCAAAACATTTGATAGGAAATCCGATGATATTATAATAGTGTCTAGGGTTTTCAAATAAATAAGAAATAGCCGAAATTGTTACATTCATTAAATTCCATCTACTAGCCACAAAAGTGGGTAATACAATAAAACCGTTGGCACTTATTGGATTTTGGATTCCATACAATGGCAGGGCTACTGGGGTACCGCCCGTCACAGTACGTGGCCTAGATCAACGTACCGAGGATCACTCCCGACCCCCTGCAACACAAAGCCGGACCCATTCCTTACTGAACAGTTCCGAACAAGACAACCCCGTGGTTGTAGCTAACAACCACCAACACAGCCGAATATAAAGGGACTTCTAGACAGGGATAAATCTTGCTCTCCAGTGGGTGCGACCCACGAAGCTTTGCTGCACCTCCCTTGTTTTAGCCATTCCCGGTCGATGAGGCTTGAGGCTACGTTTACCTTTAAAGGACATATCACTTAGAATGCTCATCGTCCACCTGACGACGTTCTGAAAGCATTCAATCCATACAAGTTCGTTCCGGGTTCGAATGAAACCGATGGCATTATCTCGTTACACTCATTTTGGAATCACCCTCAGAGTTAACGACAATAACCCTTGCACTCTAATTCACCATCTCGAATCTATAAGAACTAATTCCGTCAACTCATTACGGAATCACCCATAGAGTTATATTGACTCATAGTCCTTACACCTCGAGTCTTCACAAAAGCTCCACTTTGATTTCACGACCTAACGTTATTTGGAATCGATGTGGTTTTCGGATATCCAAATATGGAAACCCGATCCCGTTCTCATCGAAATCCAAAGCGTGTCTTTTAGGTCCAAGTTGTTTTAAAGTTTTTAAAACAATTCAATATAGTATCTATATACACACAGATAGATAACTCACAGATAATAACTGATAATCAACATTATCACATAATAGGTAATCCACATTATCAATCTCAAATAGATATTTCATATATCACCATCACAATACATAACCTATGTTATCATCACAATACAATCAAGTCATTCATACCACACAATATCATTTATCTCATTACTGAGATCTCAAGCATCCAAGAGAATCAAGTTCAACCATTCATCCATAAGCAATGATTTACTCATACCATATAATTAATTAAAATGAATTAAATTAACTATCTCTATTACTAATTAATTTAAAATGAATTAAATAAATCACTTCATCTTTAATTAATTTAAAATAAATTAAAGTAATAACTTCACCAATATAAATCTTGCTCACTTAATCATTTAATTAATTGCAATCAATTTATTAATCCATTATTAATCACCTCAATTAATCACCCATGATTAATTATCCCTAATTACATTCATGTAATTATCTTCAATTAATTTCACAAAATTAATTATCCTCAACTAAACAGTAATTAACCTTTAATTACTTCAATTAATTAACTAATCATAATTAATTACATTAATCCTTAATTAATTAATTAATTACCTTAATTATCTATTATTGATTAATTAATCATAATTAATCAACTTTAATTACATCATTAATTATAATAATTAATGATCCCTTTTTATTAATTACCTTAAGTAATTAACTTATAATTATTAATCATTTCAGATTACATTTAGTAATTAACTAAGTTAATTACTTTATTAAACAAATTCATTATCCTTTAATTTATTATTTAATTAATCCCTTGATTAATTATTAAATAATTTAAAACAAATTACTTCATTCTTAACATCTCCACTTAATTACAATCATATAATTATTAATTAATTACTTAACTAAGTAAATTCCAAATTATTAATTACATACAGTAATTATTTATAAACCCAAGTGTTTAAAATTAATTAAACTTAATTAATTAAATTAAACAATCTCATTAACTTAAATTAATTACATTAAGTAATTAATTCCTTAATTACTTTACTAAGTAATTATACTCAAACCATTCATAACTGATTATTATTAAATTAATTAATCTAATTAATTATAAAAATTAACCATATTAATTAATTGTTAAATAATCCTGGTTAATGACCTTCATTAACCATTCTCAAATTATTTTATAAAGTAATTAACTTAAATTAATTACCAATTAAATTATCTTTAATCATTCATTAATTAAAGTTAATTATTAAATTAATTAACCTTGATTTAAAACTTAATTACATAATTAACAATATTCATTCATCATTAATTAATAATCTAATTATTGATCTTAATTATAAATTGATTAATCATTAATCAATTATTAATTCCAAATTCAATTAATTAAATTAATTGATTAATCTTAATTACCTTGTTAATTAAATTAATCCTGAAATATTAATCTAAATTTAATTTTCAAGATGAAACATAACTTAATTATGTTTAAGACAATTTAATTGAAACAAAGTCTTTGAAGCTACTTTTAAATTTCCATTTTTAAATACAACTTTAAAATTAAAAGTATTTTAAACTTATCAAAGTTTAAAAATTTTTAAAACTTAAATTTCAAGACAAAACAAAAGTTTGTCTTAAAAATCAAATCATAAGAATTTGAAGTTAAATTCATTTCAAAATTTTAGAAGTTTCAATTCATTTTTAGTTTAAACTTTCAAATTTAAATCTTCTTTCTAAATTTGAACTGAAGTTCATTTTAAACTCAGATTTCCAGTTTTAAAATTTATCTTTAAATCTTACTTCATTATTAACATTTAAACTATTTACCAAATTGAAATAGTTAATTAAGTTAAAATTTTAAACTTTTATTTTTATTTAAAAACTGGAATTTGAATTAAAATCAGTAATGCAAACTTGAATTGCATTTGAACTTTAACTTTGCTTTATACATAAATTACAGATTTAAAATTTTTAAAAAACCCAGTTTTAAAGAAAACTGGTTTAAAACCCTGGAAGTTTCAGGTTCAACCCGAGAACCTAAATTCTACTTCGGGTTAAAAACTGCTTTACTTCGAGTTTTATACCTACTCGCTTCGGGTTCACTTTCTATTTACTTCGAGCCAATTACTGACTTACCCTGCAACATCCAAAACCCCAATATACATCACCAGAACCTCCTCGCCGTGCGACCATCACCTCTATAACGACCCGTAAATTTAACCGGTTTTATTAACGTTATTAATTTAAATTTTGTGGGAATTTAACGATAAAATTTTGAAATATAAATTTGATATTTGGAACGCGTCTAGTTAAATATAGTAATGTGTAAATTTTCGTCCAAAAATATGAAAATTTATTTCGTGCATAAAATTACTTCAATTTAATCAGTTAAAAAGCGATGAAAATAAAACATTTTCAAAACCAAAATATTTTTACATAGAAAAATTTTAAAACATCTTTTGAGCAAGTTGTCAGTTTGTCGTTTTTCCAAATTCGGACATCTTTAGCTCCGTCGATCTTATTTTTCTGTATTTTTCATGCATTTTCAGTTAGTATAAAATTTCGAATTTTATAACTAAATCGTACACCTGATATTTGTATACCGTTTTGATCGTCACGTCGTGCCGATCTCTGCGGTATATTCAACTCTGTGTTTTGAAGTTCGGTTCGTTGCGGGATCCATTAAACGATTTGCAGTATCGGTACCGGTTTTGTGAAGTTGATTTTTGTGACCATTTAAAATCATTGTTCATTCAACTTCTCTTCGTAAAACTCAATAGCCGTTGCTATTATTATTCTCCTTAATTCACGCTCAAACTTTCTCTATTCCCGTAGTTAAAGTATAATTCACGCTCAAACTCAATAACCATTTTTTCGCACTGTTCATTTGAAGAAAAACACATATATTTTCTTTTTGAATCAGTACATCTTCTTCCCTTAGTATTGATTGTTCACCATCCCTCTCCCACCTTTTCAACAACGACCTCCGCGCATACTTCCTCCAACACGTCAGCAACCTGAGCTCGCCTACCGCTTTCTCCTCTCACTCTCCTCGGCCTCACCTTGCAGTGCCTCACCATGAGCTGTTATCCCCTCCGACCTGCCTCCTTTCCTCTCCAACAATCGCCGTGCAGCCGAGCTCCTCCTCCCATATAACTTCCGCCCTCCACCTACGTTACACCCGAGCAACCTACGCCTAATCCTACGCCTTCCGACTCATGCATGCAACTGCCACCGAGACAAGCACCACCTTCTTTCGGCATGCAATCTCTAACAGTTGACAGCACCATGCACGAGCCGAGCTCCATAATTCGTTGTTGTCTCCTCATCCACGTATGGCCTTCCATACATGCAAGCCGAGTCCCTTCGTTTTATAATGTAAGCTAAATATTTGTAGTATAATAATTCATATATTTTAGTTGCATCATTCTGAAATATTATATTTGCATGCATATGGGATTTTCCATAATTGATTTAGTTAAGTGTTATAGTATGTAGCGGTTTATGGATGGACACAGTCACACAAGTTGAATTTGATAAGTAAATTTGCATCTGAGCCTATTATATGTTATGTACATTGATTTTAAGTATTGATTTTATATAAGGTAACCTTTTATACGTGAAGTTGTGTGTGGTAAAGCAAATTTCATATGTTTTATAAAGTATATAAGTAAGTATACACTGGTTTTATAATAAAGTTTAAATTAAGATACAGTGTATATATATAGGTTATGCAAGCTAAGTTTAAAAAGTGTTGGACATCATATTATTGCAGTATATATAGTTTATACGTATATATACATTTTATCTATTAAAGTGTCATAGTGTATAATGTACATCTGTTTAAACGTATGACAATATATAAGTTTATATGACTTGATTAAGTGAGATATATTAATAATATACAAGATTTCCAATTCTGATAGTTATATAAGTTTATTTTTTTATTTTTTTCTGAACAGCAGTTAGACTTCATGTTCACGATATCATATCTCACTCATATTTTATCGGAATGGGTTGATTCTATTTTTAAAAAAGAGTCGAAGTTACCTAGTTTATGCATGTCAAATTTCAGCAAAACCCGACATCGTTTGATTAGTGGTCGAGGATCTAGAAGTTTGACCCAGGCAGCTGTTCTTTTGTACTTGGAATTATTTTACCCTGCTGCAAACATGACCTGTGTTCATGTTTGACGCATCGTATCTCTTCCATCTTACGTCGGAATACAGTGATTCTTTTTTTGTTTAAAAGATAAAGTTTTCTACTTTCTGTATATAAAATTTTAGCTTCATACGATGTGGTTCAGTCCTCTGTTTTTTTCCTGAAAGTCAGACCCAGAGAGGTTTTCAGACCTGAACATTTGACAGTCGCAGCATGGCCTAAGTCTATGTTCGTGACATCGTAACTTTTCTCGTCTCTTGTCCAAATCAAGTCATTCTCTTGCAGATTGAAATACAAATTTTGATATTTATTCATACCAAATTTCAGACCATTTCGATCTCGGTAGCACATATAATTATATTGTTAAGCATTGACGCAGGACATGTTTTGTAATTATTGCTATGTTGAATGTTTTGATTTGATTTCGGCAATTCCTATTTAACAGCTTTGCTCGTCGATTCGTGTCAATCTAGTTTATTTCTGATATCGTGCTTGCAAATTCATAGCTCAACTTCGTTGTCTAGCCTTAAAAGGCGAGCAATCACTCACGATTAATATTCTTTTATTTATTAAATTTGATTTCAATTGAAACCACAATTGAAATATGCTGCAGTTAGTTAATTACACTGTTATATCTGCTATCACCTTTATCTGTTCACCTATGACATCTGACACCATTATCTGTAAATTATTTATGCGATTATAATCCAGTTTGGTTGATAATTGATTGATTGTTTGTTGTTTATATTGGATGTGAAATTGTAATTTATAAAGTGATAAATATTATGCAATTGAATTTGACGTAGGATAGTTTAAAAATGTGAATCGACATATGTGTTGAATTTGATTAGTTAACTTGAATAATATGACACCTTTTAATTGTTAAGTTAATTGACACGTAAAATTTGATAAATTACACTTCGAACCTTTGAACGTATATTGGATTAATTTGTTGTAGTATTAGATTTGAAATCAAAATTGAACGACAAGTGGAAAAACCATAATGTAATAATCTTTAATCTACATGAAATGATAGTGTGGATTCTAGAAATAATTATATTAATTCACACAAACAACAATGTGAATTGATACGATTATTTCGGGATTATTTGAATTGATTATTGGATTGTGTTTGATTGTTATTGCTTGTTTATTTACTTTGACACCATCCCAGTTATCACACTGCAAGTTCCCTTTGTTATGTTTGATTTTTGAATTGGAATTGGAATCGGGTTGAAATGATAAATACCCAAAATGAACTTGACTTAGGATAGAGAATTTAATAAATCCGATTGGTAAATAATTTGATTTTAAAAATAAAATAATGATTTTATTCGAGTAAAGAATAAGTTTTGAAATAAAGTTGGAATTTGGATTTTTGATAGGCAAATATAAAGATGGAATATGAAGCAAATATTAATATAGTAATGGCTGAAAGGACGTTGTTTGAAATTTAATTATTTAATAATTAAAGTTGGAATTATTAATAAATAATTTGGAATAAGTAATAATTGAGTTTTGAAATTATTAAGTTTGAAACATTTAATAATTAAATTTGAAATTATAATTAAGTTTGGAATTATAATTAAGTTGAAATTATTAAGTTGAAATTATAATTAAGTTTTGAAATGATTTGATAATTGAGTTTGAATTTATAATTAAGCTGAAATTATTAAGTTTTGAATTTATTAATAATTAAGTTTGAAATTATTTAATAATTGAATAAGATTGAATTATTTGATAATTGAATAAAAATTGAATTCTTTAATAAGAGAAATTGGACTTTTGAATAAGTAAATTTGGAACTTCGTAAATAATTGAAATTGAGAGTCTTTGTTAATTAAGTTTTGGAAATTATTTAAGTAAGTAAATAAGTGAAAATGGATTTCTTTAACAAGAAATAAAATGTGATTTATTGAAATTAATGCAGGACTTGAAATTTTGAGAATTTGATTTGACGAATCTAATTTAGTAAATTTGAAGTTTTGATAAAATGAAGATGAGCTTAAGTAAGTGATTTAATGAATTGGGAATTAAGTAAAATTGTTTGAATGATTAAGTAACTTGACGAATGAAATCGATAAAGGAATTTAAATTAGTTTGAATGTTGAATTTAATCATTTAAATAATTTTCGGAATAAAACTTATAGATGAACTTGAATCAATATTTGAATTGTTTAAATATAATTGAAATTGAATTGTAAGACTTTGAAATGATAATTTGGGAGTTTTGAAACATAGATTTTGGAAATAGATTTTGAAAGACAAATGAAATGTTGATTTATAAATTCTAATTGAAATTGGATTTGATTTGGTTTTGAAATTTATTAAACGACCAATCGGTGTAAAAATTACGAAAGTTATTAAAGAAACCGGAATCGGTTATGGATATACTCTCTATCTAAACCGAAAACCACTTTAATAACTATACGTGGAGTGATGATCCAGAATGAAGTGGTTGGAATGATGTACGTGCTGACTGAAGAAAGTGAACGATAATGGATAGCCTTGACACTTGTGTCAAATTGGAAATGACTAAAATCAGGAGCCGTGCCGGACCAAATGAGGTTAGCCACCTCGAGCGAACACACTTCTTCGTAACTACTACTCATTACTTGTGATTGATTGGTGCACCCTCGGAATTTCAGGAGTGTTGTTTCGCGGTGTTGTGATCGCTGCGGCGATGCGTTCTCACCAGTCCGGATCAGGCAAACGGTAGTTTCACTACCTTGGGTATTGCCTCATGTGCCTTGTCATACTTGTATCCCTATATACGCGACCACTACGAATTTGTTTTGTGTTATACCTATGGAGTACTCCCTGATATCCCACTAGTTTACGGTGGAGTTTACAGTGCTGTATAGACTATGACATTTACATAAAATGTGTTAAGGGGGATAATGGTAACGCCTTAACACTATTTTGATACTTTATATTACTGACAGACATTATCTATTTAGCGTACACTACTACATAGTAGATAGTTTAACGGATCCTTAGAGGATGGTGATTCCAACATCCTTTGAGTTACTTGTATTTCGATTACTATTTCACTTGAGTTGGATTTATTGATATAAGAATATTAATCCTGACTCGAGTGTTTTGTGTTTTGCTTTACGCTCGGGTCAGACTGAGAGTACCAGCTTTCGAGGCTTATCTTTGGAGTTGGAGCTTTGCCTGGAGATCCAGTTATCTATCCAGCTTTCAGATATTCGATGATTCCAGTGATGTATTCTGATTCTTATATTTGACTGTTGTATCTTGTTACTCTTCTGTTGTATCTAGTTAACTCTGATGTATCTTATATATTTATATAGTAGCTTCATGAACTACTATCTCTTTTATTTCCGCTGCATATTATTAATCTGTGTCTATGATTCTATGGTTATTTATTTACTATATATCTGAGTTTTGCCAAATTTAAATTAACAATTCGGTATTTTGAATTATTCAAGTCCGACATGTGCGGATTCGAATAGTCCAAAATAGTGGGTCTTTACAGTTGGTATCAGAGCTTTTGGTAGCTCTAGGCAAAACTTAGTATATGTGGTAAATGTATTTACAGGATCACTCTCATTCGAGTTTCAATCTCATCCTTTTGACTCAATTTCTTTGAATTTTGGAACGTTCCCTACGGTTCCGAAATTCCTTCTTGTACCTCACTATTCGTCTTCTTCCAATTTTGGAGCATCCCATAACTCCACTTCGAATGACACTAATAATGAATCGGCGGTCTCGTCAAACTTCAAATGATTTGAAAAGGGGGGTAAACTCCTTTATAATAGGCAACGATTTACCGAATATTTCTATATCCTCGGTTTGTGATGTTGTCTATCTCCTGCTATGCCTGAATTCTATTTCTTAAGATGAAATGTTGATTCGCCTCGGAATTCTGCATTGATCTAATTCTTGAAGTCACGGTTGATCCGGAAGGTTGTCCGTGAATTAAATAAGCTTACCCATTCCCCGATTCGGTTAATTGAATCATCTTATCTTTTCTTTCGAACTTGTATTCGAATAAAAAAAAATATTCTCTTTGATTCGTCCTTATTTTGAAGTCCATTCTTGTATCATCGAACGACGAAATGTATTTGTAAATTAATTTTAAATGTTTTGTGTTGTGTTGTTTGAGTTGTTGATGTTGATTTGGATTTTCGATCGATTTGTCTGATCAACGCTATCGATAGAATTTCTAAAACACTTGAATAGAGCAAGCTGATACAATATTGTTTTCAAATTTGGTATATAAAATAGTTTTGTATGATTATGTGATATATAAGTATAAAGTTTTGAAATTAATTGGTTAATGAATTTGTTGCCTGAAATAATAATATTTGATTTTCATTTATTGTTTGTAAATCATTGAGTATTGAATAATATAAATAAATGAATTTATAAAACTTTGGTTATAATTTGAATTGGAATTTGAAATGAAGGTAAATCAAGAATTTGAGAATTTGATTTTTGGTGATTCCAAACTTTGACTTTAAATTTTAAAGCGTATAGTATTTAAATTATTTTCAAATAGAAGCCGTTTCAAAGAATTTTAATTGGCTAAATCTGTGCTCTCCTATTTTGTCGCTGGAAAATAATTTCGGTGATGACGGCCGCATCATCGACATTCATTTTCGAGTTTCGAAATGGAAAGACTATCATGTAGCTTTGATACGGTTTGTTGTGAAAAATAAACTGATTAGAATTTCTAAACTTGACTTGACTTATAATATATATTAAAATTAAAATTTGTTTTGATATATTATGTATGAATGCATATATATTTATTTTATTTCTAAATTATTTAAGTTAATCGAAAATTAATTCTTAAAATGTGTTAAAGATGATTTTCAATTATAAATGAAACCAAAATTCTTTTATATAAATACTTAACTTGAAATAACTGGATTATAAAATTTTATTTCATAATATTCAATTGCATTATATGTAACTTACCTAAATTTTCAAAGTTAATTATGTAATTGAATATTATACAATATAAATGATATCAAAGGAATTTTTAAATGAATTTGAGTAGTTATAATAAGTGTAAATTTACTCAATATTGTGATAAGGTATATTAAGGGAAATAAATTTAATAATAATTTGGAATAAAGAATAATTAAATTTGTCGAATAAAATATGATTATAATAATGGACTATTCAATTTGTGATTTCAGAAATTGTAAATTTAAGAAAATTGGATGATATATAATATAAATTGTCTTTATAAATAAAAATGTGAGTGTGTATAATAAATGTTATTCACTAAAATTTTAAATTATAAATGTTTATGGAAATAAATAGAATAATAAGTTAATTGAACAATAGATGTGATTAATCAAATAAAAATTTTGTTTGAAAGTTAATAAAATTGAAATTAAATCAACTTAATGGGACATCTTGAATTAATTGAATTTAAATTAAATTTCGTTTTGAAAGAAACCTTTTGTACCTAACATTAATAAATGTGAAATCAAATCAATTTAATGAAAACCTTGAATTTAAAAACAAATGGTTGAATATGAATGATTTAAAATTAAAATTTATATGGGTTAAATTAATTGTTTATAATGTAATTCAAGTTTATTTTCTTTTGGTTGTTTCTATTCTCCTACTTCCTTCCTTTTCGGGGACGAAAAGTTTTGAGTGGTGGAGAATGTAACGACCCGTAAATTTAACCAGTTTTATTAACGTTATTAGTTGAAATTTTGTGGGAATTTAACGATAAAATTTTGAAATATAAATTTTATATTTGGAACGCGTCTAGTCAAATATAGTAATGTGTAAATTTTCGTCCAAAAATATGAAAATTTATTTCGTACATAAAATTACTTCAATTTAATCAGTTAAAAAGCGATGAAAATAAAACATTTTCAAAACCAAAATATTTTTACATAGAAAAATTCTAAAACATCTTTTGAGCAAGTTGTCAGTTTGTCGTTTTTCCAAATTCGAATATCTTTAGCTCCGTCGATCTTATTTTTCTGTGTTTTTCATGCATTTTCAGTTAGTATAAAATTTCGAATTTTATAACTAAATCGTACACCTGATATTTGTATACCGTTTTGATCGTCACGTCGTGCCGATCTCTGCGGTATATTCAACTCTGTGTTTTGAAGTTCGGTTCGTTGCGGGATCCATTAAACGATTTGCAGTATCGGTACCGGTTTTGTGAAGTTGATTTTTGTGACCATTTAAAATCATTGTTCATTCAACTTCTCTTCGTAAAACTCAATAGCCGTTGCTATTATTATTCTCCTTAATTCACGCTCAAACTTTCTCTATTCCCGTAGTTAAAGTATAATTCACGCTCAAACTCAATAACCATTTTTTCGCACTGTTCATTTGAAGAAAAACACATATATTTTCTTTTTGAATCAGTACATCTTCTTCCCTTAGTATTGATTGTTCACCATCCCTCTCCCACCTTTTCAACAACGACCTCCGCGCATACTTCCTCCAACACGTCAGCAACCTGAGCTCGCCTACCGCTTTCTCCTCTCACTCTCCTCGGCCTCACCTTGCAGTGCCTCACCATGAGCTGTTATCCCCTCCGACCTGCCTCCTTTCCTCTCCAACAATCGCCGTGCAGCCAGCTCCTCCTCCCATATAACTTCCGCCCTCCACCTACGTTACACCCGAGCAACCTACGCCTAATCCTACGCCTTCCGACTCATGCATGCAACTGCCACCGAGACAAGCACCACCTTCTTTCGGCATGCAATCTCTAACAGTTGACAGCACCATGCACGAGCCGAGCTCCATAATTCGTTGTTGTCTCCTCATCCACGTATGGCCTTCCATACATGCAAGCCGAGTCCCTTCGTTTTATAATGTAAGCTAAATATTTGTAGTATAATAATTCATATATTTTAGTTGCATCATTCTGAAATATTATATTTGCATGCATATGGGATTTTCCATAATTGATTTAGTTAAGTGTTATAGTATGTAGCGGTTTATGGATGGACACAGTCACACAAGTTGAATTTGATAAGTAAATTTGGATCTGAGCCTATTATATGTTATGTACATTGATTTTAAGTATTGATTTTATATAAGGTAACCTTTTATACGTGAAGTTGTGTGTGGTAAAGCAAATTTCATATGTTTTATAAAGTATATAAGTAAGTATACACTGGTTTTATAATAAAGTTTAAATTAAGATACAGTGTATATATATAGGTTATGCAAGCTAAGTTTAAAAAGTGTTGGACATCATATTATTGCAGTATATATAGTTTATACATATATATACATTTTATCTATTAAATTGTCATAGTGTATAATGTACATCTGTTTAAACGTATGACAATATATAAGTTTATATGACTTGATTAAGTGAGATATATTAATAATATACAAGATTTCCAATTCTGATTGTTATATAAGTTTATTTTTTTATTTTTTTCTGGACAGCAGTTAGACTTCATGTTCACGATATCATATCTCACTCATATTTTATCGGAATGGGTTGATTCTATTTTTAAAAAAGAGTCGAAGTTACCTAGTTTATGCATGTCAAATTTCAGCAAAATCCGACATCGTTTGATTAGTGGTCGAGGATCTAGAAGTTTGACCCAGGCAGCTGTTCTTTTGTACTTGGAATTATTTTACCCTGCTGCAAACATGACCTGTGTTCATGTTTGACGCATCGTATCTCTTCCATCTTATGTCGGAATACAGTGATTCTTTTTTTGTTTAAAAGATAAAGTTTTCTACTTTCTGTACATAAAATTTTAGCTTCATACGATGTGGTTCAGTCCTCTGTTTTTTTCCTGACCCAGAAAGGTTTTCAGACCTGAACATTTGACAGTCGCAACATGGCCTAAGTCTATGTTCGTGACATCGTAACTTTTCTCGTCTCTTGTCCAAATCAATTGATTCTTTTGCAGTTTGAAATACAAATTTTGATATTTATTCATACCAAATTTCAGACCATTTCGATCTTGGTAGCACATAGAATTATATTGTTAAGCATTGACGCAGGACATGTTTTGTAATTATTGCAATGTTGAATGTTTTGATTTGATTTCGGCAATTCCTATTTAACAGCTTTGCTCGTCGATTCGTGCCAATCTAGTTTATTTCGGATATCGTTCTTGCAAATTCATAGCTCAACTTCGTTGTCTAGCCTTAAAAGGTGAGCAGTCACTCACGATTAATATACTTTTATTTATTAAATTTGATTTCAATTGAAACGACAATTGAAATATGCTGTAGTTAGTTAATTACACTGTTATATCTGCTATCACCTTTATCTGTTCACCTATGACATCTGACACCATTATCTGTAAATTATTTATGCGATTATAATCCAGTTTGGTTGATAATTGATTGATTGTTTGTTGTTTATATAGGATGTGAAATTGTAATGTATAAAGTGATAAATATTATGCAATTGAATTTGACGTAGGATAGTTTAAAAATGTGAATCGACATATGTGTTGAATTGGATTAGTCAACTTGAATAATATGACACCTTTTAATTGTTAAGTTAATTGACATGTAAAATTTGATAAATTACACTTCGAACCTTTGAACGTATATTGGATTAATTTGTTGTAGTATTAGATTTGAAATCAAAATTGAACGACAAGTGGAAAAACCATAATGTAATAATCTTTAATATACATGAAATGATAGTGTGGATTCTATAAATAATTATATTAATTCACACAAACAACAATGTGATTTGATACGATTATTTCGGGATTATTTGAATTGATTATTGGATTGTGTTTGATTGTTATTGCTTGTTTATTTACTTTGACACCATCCCAGTTATCACACTGCAAGTTCCCTTTGTTATGTTTGATTTTTGAATTGGAATTGGAATCGGGTTGAAATGATAAATACCCAAAATGAACTTGACTTAGGATAGAGAATTTAATAAATCCGATTGGTAAATAACTTGATTTTAAAAATAAAATAATGATTTTATTCGAGTAAAGAATAAGTTTTGAAATAAAGTTGGAATTTGGATTTTTGATAGGAAAATGTAAAGATGGAATATGAAGCAAATATTAATATAGTAATGGCTGAAAGGACGTTGTTTGAAATTTAATTATTTAATAATTAAAATTGGAATTATTAATAAATAATTTGGAATAAGTAATAATTGAGTTTTGAAATTATTAAGTTTGAAACATTTAATAATTAAATTTGAAATTATAATTAAGTTTGGAATTATAATTAAGTTGAAATTATTAAGTTGAAATTATAATTAAGTTTTGAAATGATTTGATAATTGAGTTTGAATTTATAATTAAGCTGAAATTATTAAGTTTTGAATTTATTAATAATTAAGTTTGAAATTATTTAATAATTGAATAAGATTGAATTATTTGATAATTGAATAAAAATTGAATTCTTTAATAAGAGAAATTGGACTTTTGAATAAGTAAATTTGGAACTTCGTAAATAATTGAAATTGAGAGTCTTTGTTAATTAAGTTTTGGAAATTATTTAAGTAAGTAAATAAGTGAAAATGGATTTCTTTAACAAGAAATAAAATGTGATTTATTGAAATTAATGCAGGACTTGAAATTTTGAGAATTTGATTTGACGAATCTAATTTAGTAAATTTGAAGTTTTGATAAAATGAAGATGAGCTTAAGTAAGTGATTTAATGAATTGGGAATTAAGTAAAATTGTTTGAATGATTAAGTAACTTGACGAATAAAATCGATAAAGGAATTTAAATTAGTTTGAATGTTGAATTTAACCATTTAAATAATTTTCGGAATAAAACTTATAGATGAACTTGAATCAATATTTGAATTGTTTAAATATAAATGAAATTGAATTGTAAGACTTTGAAATGATAATTTGGGAGTTTTGAAACATAGATTTTGGAAATAGATTTTGAAAGACAAATGAAATGTTGATTTATAAATTCTAATTGAAATTGGATTTGATTTGGTTTTGAAATTTATTAAACGACCAATCGGTGTAAAAATTACGAAAGTTATTAAAGAAACCGGAATCGGTTATGGATATACTCTCTATCTAAACCGAAAACCACTTTAATAACTATACGCGGAGTGATGATCCAGAATGAAGTGGTTGGAATGATGTACGTGCTGACTGAAGAAAGTGAACGATAATGGATAGCCTTGACACTTGTGTCAAATTGGAAATGACTAAAATCAGGAGCCGTGCCGGACCAAATGAGGTTAGCCACCTCGAGCGAACACACTTCTTCGTAACTACTACTCATTACTTGTGATTGATTGGTGCACCCTCGGAATTTTAGGAGTGTTGTTTCGCGGTGTTGTGATCGCTGCGGCGATGCGTTCTCACCAGTCCGGATCAGGCAAACGGTAGTTTTACTACCTTGGGTATTGCCTCATGTGCCTTGTCATACTTGTATCCCTATATACGCGACCACTACGAATTTGTTTTGTGTTATACCTATGGAGTACTCCCTGATATCCCACTAGTTTACGGTGGAGTTTACAGTGCTGTATAGACTACGACATTTACATAAAATGTGTTAAGGGGGATAATGGTAACGCCTTAACACTATTTTGATACTTTATATTACTGATAGACATTATCTATTTAGCGTACACTACTACATAGTAGATAGTTTAACGGATCCTTAGAGGATGGTGATTCCAACATCCTTTGAGTTACTTGTATTTCGATTGCTATTTCACTTGAGTTGGATTTATTGATATAAGAAAATTAATCCTGACTCGAGTGTTTTGTGTTTTGCTTTACGCTCGGGTCAGACTGAGAGTACCAGCTTTCGAGGCTTATCTTTGGAGTTGGAGCTTTGCCTGGAGATCCAGTTATCTATCCAGCTTTCAGATATTCGATGATTCCAGTGATGTATTCTGATTCTTATATTTGACTGGTGTATCGTGTTACTCTTCTGTTGTATCTAGTTAACTCTGATGTATCTTATATATTTATATAGTAGCTTCATGAACTACTATCTCTTTTATTTCCGCTGCATATTATTACTCTGTGTCTGTGATTCTGTGATTATTTATTTACTATATATCTGAGTTTTGCCAAATTTAAATTAACAATTCGGTATTTTGAATTATTCAAGTCCGACATGTGCGGATTCGAACAGTCCAAAATAGTGGGTCTTTACAACCTCTGCCGATCATCTCAGATGATCCAATCAATTCCAGAAGCCCACCACTACTCTAACATCAACCCAGATCAAGAAATTAATCAAAGAATCTAATATGCCCCTAATTCAAAACATGTAAAACAGGAAACAGATTTCACTGTCAAAACCTGTCAACGGCAATTTCTTGCCACTCCAATCATCTTGACATCCACCTCTCCGGCCTCGAGCTCCTTCACCCATTAGCTACACAATCACCAATTATCACCTCACTCGATCCATCCTACACCTCTCACAGTCCTCATTGCTAACCACTATTCAAAACTAGGGTTAAAAAGTTTAAATTCAAACTGCAACTATCCTACTTAATTAAATCCATACTTCTGATTTTTCTAAGGATCTAAGATCCTTACTTTATAACTCAAAAGAAATTTGAGTTTCCTTAAATCACAAATTGCAAGAGCTTGCACAAATTCATATTTTTGTTCAAGAACAAACAGTCACTAAATCAAACGCCTAAAAATCCTACTACTTGATTTAAAAATCAAGTTCCAGTTTATATTTTTGATATATATTACTAAATTACCATATAAATTTGATTGGGTTTGAAAAAAAAATTAAATATGTATGATGTTTCTACAGTTTCCAGACTCCAAAAACAAGTCTAAATAAAATCTAACACTTTAATTAGGATATACTACATGTTTTGTTTGAAAATTTTCATCTAAACATGGATTAGATCCTGAGTTCATGAATTTTGAATTATGTCTTTAAGTTTGGAATCTAGAACAAGAAAGAATTCATCACAGCATGCGGGCATTCAAACTCATACATATATACATACATTTCATCATACTCATCAGTAAACAATTTAAGCAACTATATCAATTTAAATTAGTTTTTAAAATAAATTGTTACTCACCTTATCAAATGCAGAGCTCCTGTTTTGAGTTTTGCAGAAAACAAATGCAGGCTTGACCCCTCTGTTGCTCATTTATGCAGAAACAAGAATATGCAGTTTGCCTAAGTTTCCTGACCCAAATGCTGGCATGCAGATGTAGATGCAATTGCTAACTCCCCCAAATACATGAGGATGCTTCCATGTTTTCAAATCCATTCCAGGACTTAAAAAACAGAATGCAGAAAAATCAGTGTGCATGCTTCATTTGATTTTTAGGAAATGCAGAATTTTGGTAAACAGGGGTTGATTTGATTTGTATAAGAAGTGAGGTCTGCAGGTTTTACTTTGATTTGAGGAAATGCAGATTGATGGATTTGTACAGGGTTTTGATAAATTTGTATATGCAGATGGAAGCTTTGAATATGCAAGTTTACTTGAATTTGATGGGGAGTTTTGATCTCTTTTTCTTTTGATTAAGGAGAATGAAAAATGCAATATGTATGAAGATGCAACTAAACCAATGTATTTTCAGATTTTAATGAAAGCAAAGAAAAATAAAAACTAAAATTTTAACACTTGTCTATTTTTTTCAACACTTGTCAAAAGAATGCTTATGAATCTAACACTTGTTTCTTTTTTAAATGTAATTAGTTTTTAAATTAACAAAGTAATGCATGTGTTTTAGTTTAATATAGCTTGTTAGTTTATGTTAGATATGTGTATGAATTTATAAATGAAAACAAACCATGTTTACAAATAAACTTATACATATAAAAATTAAAATAATTAAACAATTAAGATTTCATGCTTTTGAATTTAAATTCAAAATCAAACAATTTCAAATCAAGTTATAAATATAAATTCAATTTGAAATAAAAATTACAAATTTTATTCAAAACTTATTAATAAGGACAATACAATATCAATATTGTTTTTATAAATATCTTCTTATTAAATTAAAAATCATTTTACAAGAAATTACATTTTTATTAAATAAATATCTATTTTATTAAGCCATAAAACCATTTTGTTAAATTTATTCTAAATTTAAAACTCATTCTAAATTAATTTAAACATTTAAATATTTCTCTTATCAAATTTTAAAATCATATATTTTTTATTGAAATAGTTTTAAAAACTCAATACTAATTTAAAACAAAATTTTCCCAAATTAAAATGTCTATATTAGAATTTTAAAACATGATTTAATTATTAAATTAAACCAAAATCATTTATTCAATAACTTTGAAAAACTTAAATATTAAATAAAACAAATTTTCCAAATTATTAAAACTAGAAATTATGCTTTGCTTATTGAAATTAAAACAATACCAATCTATTTAAAATATAACCATATACTTATATTGAAAATAGAAATCAATTTATTATTTTAAAAGATAAAATGACCAATTTAAATATTAATTGAAGAAGATTATTAAATCTATTTGAATAATTATTAACAGAATATCAGTATCAATTTAATTTTAACTACATATTATTAAATTGATATTGTTAAAAATTCCGGGATGTTACATGACGTCTCCTATTCAATACGTGAGTGCACTAACTCAAGAGATGCTCGGGATTCACATTTCCTAAGGATCCGTTAACGTAATTACTATGTAGTGATATTTCGCTATTATAATAATGTCTATAGTAAAATAAACATACTTTTAAATAGCGTTAAGGAGTGACCCAATATTCCCCTTAACACGTAATAGTCCCAGAATCCATCCAATATCATAGTCCCTCCTGATCAGGAAGCTACCAGAGGATACCACATGGGCTACGGGAGAAAACCAAACTCGTACAAGGCACGCTAGGGTAGGTGATACGACACAACTAGGCAATGCCAGAGTAGATATACCAATTATGCTTCCGGGTCGGTGGTAACGTGTAGCTACCGCCTACCTCGAGCCACACCCCCAAATAAAAAAAAATCAAAAGTGGCCACCGAATCAATCCAAAAGTCAAAGTATAATATCGAAGGGATGTGTTCGATCAAAGGTGCTACCTCATTAACCCGTCGATCGCTTATGTTTTAGCCACCTTATGCCAACTCACGGGAGTTGGGTCCACGTATTTACCTCAAAGGAACCGCCGCCGCCATCTTCTTCATTCTGGAATCTCCACTGCGTACACGGTTGTTAAAGTGGTTTTCGGAGTTGGCAGAGAGTATGACAACTTCCGATCCCGGTCTCTTTAACAGCCAAACATTACTATAACATCGCGGTCTTATCAAAATAGTTTATACTTTTAAAACCAGAATATAATATCCATTTCAAATCCATATAAATACGATATCATTTCCTCTTTTAAAAACCCAAATCAAATTTGATATCGTTTTCAAATATATCCTTTTCTAAAATTATAACATTTCAAAGTTATAATATTTCAAAACCAAAACTTGAAATATAGCCATTCAAAACATAAAACTTTGAATTTCATAACTTTAAAAAATACTACACCACTTAAATGGTTTAAATATTAAATTACTTTATATAATAAAATAGCTTCTTCACCTTCACAAGTCTATTTCAATATGGATTTTAAATTCCCAAACAAGCCAATATAATTTCCATATATTTCAAAGATTTAATTATTCCACCATTTCAAAACTTATTCTTTGATAATTTCATATATATCAATTTCAACTACTATTTAGATGTTTACTTAATAAATCAAATATCATTTTAGTAAAACCTTTAGACTCCAAATAACTGGATATTCTTTCAATTACATTAACGTGATAATATTCATTTAAATCAATTTGATATTCATTTAAATCCTCTAAACAAAAATCAAGTTATAAAATCATACCTTTTAAATCTCAATTTATTTATATTTGAAATCAAATTTTTCGAGGATAATCCTTAAATCTTAAATTCAAATCAAATTCATATTTATCTTCCAAATCCAAATTTATTTAAATCATTATAACCTCTATATGAAATATGATTTAAATACTTAACCATATTTATTTTAATAAATCAAGCTCCATTTTTCAACTTATTGTCATTAAAAGATTTATACCTAGATTAATACATGAATTTAACTATATATAAATATTTTTATATAATATCAAAAAGGATCAATATTTATTTAAACCGTATAATTCTATCCAAAACCATATAAATCATTTTCAAAATATTTATATATATATAGACCGACGGTGTCTATATAAAATTTTCTATCCTATGGTCAAGTGGTGCGAATATTTATCATTTCAGTCCGTAATTTAAAAAAAATTACGGTTATATATCATTTCAAACCGTAATCCCGAATGAAATAAAATGCATAACAACTTGCAGTTTAAAATAATATATAATACAACATCCATTCATCCATCAACAGATCATACATCCATCACAATCATCATCCACAACAATCAAGCAATACCAATAAATAACTGATAATATATATAACAGTATTTAACTGGCAGTTTTTATGCAATAATTAATTTGATAACAATTTAATTCAAATAAATGCAATTTAACTTAGATGATGATTAAATATATGCCAAACAACTATAAATAAATTTCAAATCACATCATAAATAAATTTAACAAACATAAGAAATTTTAGAAGTTGTGAGTGTGTTAAAACACTCACCTTTTGAATTTAAATTGAATTTAAATCCAATTTAAACCCAAAAATTTGACAGTCTCAGAATTTGTCCAAACCAGCGCCAAAATGTTTCGAATTTTAATACGATCCTAACCAAAAAACCATGCGTGAATTGGTTTTCGTATGTGAAAGATATAATGAAAATTATGTTTGAATTTCAATTTTTTTTTAAAAAAGAGGGAACACATTTACCTTTCTTGCCACGTCATAGGAAAATCACTTTCTTCCAGAAAACACCACTCTCGCACGCAAAGACCAATGCACGCGATACTACCGCTGATTACAAAATTTGACCACGATTCTCTCTCGCCTACGGCCACCAGGGAGCACCCGAACCCCACCATCCTCCTTCCCTCGCCTAGCCGCACCGTGCCTACCACCTATTGTGACGCCCCACCTCTATGCTCACAATAACAAAGAGTATTAAAAGAAAAACTATCTGTTATTACGAAGAATAAGGCTGGATAGGAGCGGCCATCCGTAGTTAGGCCTTACACTAGTACTGGCTATCTCGATAGGTGTGGTATATATTTTTATTTTCATCTCTTATTTATTTACTCCCATCGACATACCTAATTACAGTATAAAACGAACTACAGTGGTTCATAATAGTTTAGGACAATATATATAATAATAACACAGATAAGCTGAATGCGGAACACAGATAATATCAAATCTCATAAATATATAACTGAAGTGTAACGACGCGCTATTTGGACCATTCAAATCGACAATAAAACCATACATGTCCGACTTGAATAATTCAAAATACCAAATTGTTAATTTAAATTTGGCAAAACTTAAACATATACAGTAAATAAATCCATCACAGAATCATAGATACAAAGTAGTACAATAATATGCAGCGGAATAAATGAATAGTAGTTGATGAAGCTACTATATAGACATTAGAGTTAGAAATAAAGTACATCCGAATATCTCAAATAAAGTGAGGTCTTTAGTACGAACCAATGACTCCTCTGAAATAATCAACTAGAAAAGCTGAAAGCTTAATCGATAGTTGGACCTATAACGAAGCTCCAAACTCCAAAGGTGAGTCTCTAATGCTGTGTCACTCAGTCTGACCCGAGTGTAAAGAAAAACACAAAACATTCGAGTCAGGATTAACATTCTCATTTCTATAAATCCAACTCAAGTGAAATATCAACTGAAATACAATTAACTTAGAGGATGTTTTGGATACCCGTCCTCTAAGGATGCAAGGAACTATCTACAGGGTAGACATATACACTATAACACCATGGTCATTTCAATTTTATTTATATTTCAAAACTAAAATATCATTTTCATTTCAAATATCACTATTTTCCAAATTAGTGTATATATATATATATATATCCAATAATTTATGAAGTAAAGTATTTTTATTTCCTCAAACTTCACAAATCGCTTCAAAAATCAACTCGACCTTCCCGTTCAAATTTAATTAAATCGAAATTTATCAGTTTCCATTCAATTTAGTTTCTGACTAAACTAATTCAAATTTTATCTATTTTAAATCCGGATTTGAACCACAAAATAAACCATTTAAATTTCAATATAATTCGAACTTAATATATGTCGGAGCTTTAAATATTCAACATTTCAAAGACTAAACTTTGATAGTTGCGTTTATCTCCCAACTTGACTTCACTATTATTTAGTTTTGAAATATTCACTTAATAAATTCAATATTATTTATATGACCTTAAATTTACATTTTCTATATATTACCTTCGATTTCTTTAGACATGAATCATCCATTAAATTATTAAATAAAAATTCAATTTATAGGATCATATGTTAAAGTTTCGAATTTAATAGTTTCAAATTGATTTAACTAAATAAAATACTTAATTAATGACAAATTCAAATAAGTCCCAAATATATCTTCAAACCTTAGCTTATAAAATTTATTCCACAAATCTATTTCAGAAATACAAATTTAATAAATCCTTAAACATATTTCATATTAATAAAATCAATCTTAATTAATTTATCTTAATATTAAATCTATATATAAAATAACCTTTATATATAATACTTTAAATCAATATTCATTAAAACCATATATTTCTTTTCAAGACCATAGAAATTATTTTCAAACCATTCATATAGACCCCAGTGTCGATGTAAAATTTTATATTTTATAGACAAGGGATACGGATATTTATCATTTCAATTCGTAAGTTAAATATATATACGGGTGGATATCATTTCAACCCATAATCCCAAATTCAATTCAAATGAAAATCGCTTGGGATTATCATTTCAACTCATAACGAAATTTTCCTATTCTAAAATTCGTTCAGGTATGTATCATTTCAAACCATAGTGATTTTTATACTAACAGGGAACTTGTAGAGTGATAACAGATATGAAAATAATAATAACAACGGGCATATATCATCCAAAATAAATATAAACAATATAGTGTCATATCCCATAAGTGAACAGTTACAGATAATAGCATATATAACAATTTAAATAACTACAGCATCATATTTCAATTGTCATTTCAATTTAATCAAATTTAACAAATAAAAGAATGTTAATCGTGAGTGTTTGCTCTACTTTCGAGGCTAGAGAATACAGAAGATGACATGGATACGCACATTGATACGGACACTGAAATTTGAATTATAAATTCGAGCTCAAATTTCAAAGCAAAGTAGGATAGGCACGAATTGGACGAATGAGGATGATAATCAAGAACTTATGAATTGAATCAGAATCAGTCTGATATATACAGAAATTTTGGCTATTTTAATAAAAACCAAAATTGCATCCCTAAGAAAAATTTAAAGTCGAATCATATATATATATATGTATATATATATATATAATTTACCTTTTTTTCCATACATAAACCAATAGTTTTAACATATGAAACAAAACATATATGTTAAATAAAAATCCTTATAATTTTTCCAAACCATTTTAATTTTTACACATGGATCAAAATTTATTTACAAATCTAAGACCCAAACCACCCCATACGACCTATGTATATAATATCATTAAGATTTATATTTAAAAATAAGATTAATATATAAAACTTCAACAAATTACAATGTTCAAATCTCATTTATAAACTACTGTATACATATGGTACAAAATCAACTTCACGATACAATTATAAATTTTAAACACTTTACCTATATATATAAACTAATATATAACTACCCATACATAAATAGTAAAGCCTATACACAGACTTATATAAAAATTTAGACAACGGATGTACGAATTACTTATATAACTTATATTATAACTTATTTTATAAATATATATAATACTGTAACCTGTGCAGACCGAAAGTATAAGTTAGAATGTAAACTTTATACAATACATATAAATAGCAACTAATATAACTTCATTTATTTATTTATTTATTTATTTATTTATTTGCGAAAGCAACTGGTCTACAATAAAACACATATATACCCTTAACTTTTATGCGAACATGCATGCTAACTGAAATGAAAACTTATATATTAGAAAACTTACTCCATACATAAGTGTATGCAAAGTATATAGATATATATATAAGGACATAAAGATATATCTATAATTATTATAACTTTATATAAATATATGTCATATACGATAGGAAAATAAACAACTTCAAAAATCCTATACAATTTCCATAATAATTAGATGTAAATTGACCTTCAAATAAAAGTTACAAACCTGTTTATTATAAAACTATATATATATATATATATAATAACGGATTTACAAAACTTATAAAATAAATCATATAATATGGTTTGTAAAATATACATATATGGACTCAAAGTTAAAACAAAAATGAATATAAATCTACTTGCCAAATATGCAGACTCCATTTGCATATCCAACACAACTCACACATACTAAATATGCATACACTTCTAGAAACAAAACAAACTTTCAAAAAAAATGGAAACCACGCTTGGTATATATATGTATTCAAATCCAACAACTTTATATAAACCACTATATGTATGCATCTTACATTTTTATACTACTATCAATATATCATAACCATACTCCATATAAACAAATATGCATACCAACTTTGAATGCTAGAATATGCATCAACAACACGTACAAGGGACGTGTATTGATAAAATCATCCATATCATAGCTAAATATAAAACTATATATAATATATATATAAATAACACTTGCAAATATAAACTTAACTTACCTATGCCTGGTTATGCGAACAGTAGAGGAAACATGGGAGGGTCGTTGCGTCTTCGATGGATATTGCACAAGGCGAAGAGTGGGTTCGGTGGAGGAGCGGAGTTCGGAAAAGGTGAAGGTGAGGCCGAAATTTGTAGTGCCAGGCAAGTTTATATACAAGAGGAAGGAACAATGGAGAGGGAAAGAAGAGAAATGTGGGAAGAAGCAATAAAAAGGGAAGAAAATACGAAAAGAAGTAAATGGAAACGACTAAATAAATGTAACCAAAGAAATAGCACAATCACGTGCTATGATTCAGTTGAGGATTTAAGGTAAAAAATTCACGTTGATTCAAGAAAATAATCAAAGAAAATACATGGTAGCACGTTTCAAATTTGAACGGAAGGAAAGAGAAAAGTAACAATTCCGGAAAAATATCAAAGTAACAGCTACACATTGATTCAAGAGCTATTAAAGCAACTTTTAAATTGTGAAGGCAATGTTACTCTGCGTTATATTTTTAAAATAAGAATGCTGAACGAAAATCAACAGTCAAATATGGTGCGGTGTAAATGGCAAGAGTCACGCTGATTACTGAATGAAATAAAACGAATAACCATTTATTTATTTTTTTAGGCGGTGGATAAATGAAGAAATAAAAGGTCAGTGAAAGTAGGAATGAATATATTAGAAAAGTAACGATTCTAGTAGCAACAGTCATCTTAGATTAAGTTGGAAAAATTAAAATAATTTATTATCGTGGCCATGGTTCAAAATTTTTTTGAAAGCAAGGAAACCAAAAGGTCACAATTAAAGGTAAGCTTTAAATTTTTAATAAATACAAAACGTATCTAAGTTTATACGTTTATAACTTTCCAGCTGTAGTGTATATATATAATGAACGGTCATAATGAAAGAAGTGGAAACAGGGAGCATAGAAAAGGAAAGGTTAGAAAAATAAAATTTTCACCCTTAAATTCCGGAGATTAATAAGGTAACGTACCTCTTTAATGAAATGTACAGCAACGGTCACAAGCCAAAATTTAGCTGAAAGTTTAATGAAATGAGGGGAAGATGGGTTTTTTTAAAATTAATCACTTCCCAGAATTAATATGTCAATGAAAAAAGGAAAGGAGATGAATCAGGGAAACGTATTATAACTTGTATATGACTATTAAATGGATAGATGGAAGAAAAGGTGAGCAGGTGAGTAAAAGTGGAAACTGATTTATGAGCGAAATGGAATGTGAGCTGTTGCCTGGGAAGAAAGTGGAACAATTTAAAAATTAAAGGCAATGGACTGCTGAAATTAAATGAGTATAAAACGTGTAAAAGTTATACACTGAAATGGCTATAAATTTCAATTATTATTATAAAAAGGGGAATAACGAAAGGCAAGGACGATGATTTCAAAGTTTATTAATGGCTAGGAATGGGAAAGTCTATCTGTGAATTGGAAAAATTATTAAGCAACTGAAATCGGTAGAAAAAGTAACAGCTACACACTGTTTTAGAAACAATCAAAGCAATTAATAGCTTGATTGGACAGTAAGAATAAATATGGAAGGACACGTTATAAAGGCAAAATGAACCGTTTGAAAATAAATAAAAGAAATGATGGCAAATAAAACAGCTGTGCCTTGAATTTTCCAAAATAGATTATTTTATGAACATCAATTATTACTGAATTAAATTGAACAGAATCACAACCTAAAATATACTTTCTTAATTGTTGATGAAAATTTACCATTTTCCATATTTAACTATACGTAATCCAAATGTAAGATTTTATTTCAAAATATTATTATTTAAAATTTCTCAAAAATCAAATTAAATACGTTAAAAATTAACAAAATTTTACGGGTCGTTACACTCTCGCCCACTCAAAACTTTTCGTCCCCGAAAAGGAAGAAGGTAGGAGAATAGAAACAACCAGAAAGATAAATAGATTGAAAGACAAGGATAAACAATTAATTTAAGACCATATAAATTTTACTTGAAATATTCATTTGAAATTAAATTTTCTTCAATACTTAAAAAAAATTTCAAACCCATTTGTAAAATTTCTTGCTTCCTTTATAAATACCATTTATATGTTTTAACTAACACCTTTATAAATATATATGAAAACTATTTGGAAACAGTTATTCACATCCTTGGTTATATTTTCGAGGAAGTTATTTGACAACATTAAATCCACAGTTTATAAATTTACTAATTTATCTTAAGACACTTTCAACATTATAGATAAATTAATACTCATTTCTTAAATATGTTATATTAAATTAATAACTTCTGAAATATTAATGACACCAATGATTTACTACTAAACCATGTAGTATATAAATAAACAATATTTTAAACATTATATTCAAAAAGGAAAGGACGGTAGATTCGAAAAAATGGAATATAGGTGAATAAATAAAGCTGAGAAGATAAGGAAGGTTCAAAGGGATAGTATCGGGCTCGAATAATTAAATCAAACCATAAAATTTTAATCTCAAATATTAATACAAAATTTCTTTGTTGGAAATACCTTTATAATAAAATACTTTTATATCGAAACGAATTTTTCCTTTCAAAAATACTTTTATAACTCGATGTTTCTACAAGTTTATCCTCGTTCTTGCAGACTCTGGCCATGCGTTGTTCAGGCGCAAAGCTAGAATTCTTCAAGCACTTATGTAACAACCCGCATATTTATCGATTGTATATTTAAATATCTGTAACAACCTGCATATTTATCGATTGTATATTTAAATATTTTATTTAAATATTTCATCGTTCGTCAGATTTTTGTCCAAAAACCTACTTTTAGCAAACATTCGAATTGGGACTCGAGACCACTTCCATTGAGTTCAAAATGTCGTTCGCAACCTTTTTGAGTATAAGATTCGATATGTTTGGAGTAAGTTGATTTTTGCTACTTTTTCACTTAGGGCTTTGGTTTGGGTTTCAGCCCATTAACCTAACATATGAACCCAACTCCACTTCAACTCTTCATTACTTCATTTCATATTCCTAACACTTCAAGCTAAAGCAATAATGGGGGAAGGAAGTGGAAATTAGAAATTCCAAGCCCTAGTTTCATTGCAAATCCAAGATCTAGCTCCAAATTCTAAGAGAACCCATTGGTAAGCCTTCTCTTCTTCTTCTCCAACTCATTCTCTTATCAATTTCAGAAATTCCTAAACCTAACTTTAGGAATGTTCTTCTTTTAAAGCTTAGAATCAAGCTTCTTGTGTTGGATTTGAAGAGTGGTTAATTCTCCTTTGCTTTCAAGCTTCTTCTTCATTTGTTTGGGTTCAAAGGTGAGATTTTTATCTCACATCTAAGCCTATATTTATCTTCGATTGTTAGGTATGAATTCCTAGCACTTAATCATGTGCATTTTCTTTAGGTTTGGATTGATTTGGTGAATATTCCAATTTTTGGTGTTTTGGGTTCAATTCTTTCAAAATCATAACTTTGATGTTTGAATATGCTTTTGGTGGCGGATCGGAGAGCTAATGGAGCTGGGGTATCAATTGGCTAAGGCCCCTTAGGTCCATTGCTCGAACGGTCGCGTTTTGGAGGAATTTGCACTTCATTGAAAAAGGGCAGGAACTGCAGAAATTTGCAGTTCGGCCGACCGAGCCCTGTAGCCGGTCGACCGACCTGCTACTAAAAGTGCATAGCACTTCTCTGTCTCAGGTCCGGTCGACCAACTACAGAGCTCGTTCGACCGACCTGCTTCCCGAGGATTTTTCAGAACAGGGTCCGGTCGACAGAGCTTTGTAGCCGGCCGACCGACTTGTTGCTGTTTTGCCTATTTTGCCTATTTTGCGTGGTTTCCAAATTTACTCGATTCGTGTTATTTTCCTATTTGTTGTTATCATCTGTTATTAACTTTGGTGACTTCTTTTCTTCGGGAATTTTTGGAATATCCGTTTTGAAGGATTCGGTATCGATTTCTTTGGATTTTCATTCACGTCTCCGTATGTCAATTTTAGTGATTGATTGTTCCTACAATCAATTTTTGTTTTTTGTCACTTCAAAATATAAAGGTTTTGAATACTAGTAGTAAATATCAAAACTCTTTCTTCAAACGATTTCAACACTATTTTATTACAAAGCTCGTTTCTTAAACCGTTTTCCAATCTATTAGTATATACAAACCTTTACCTCACTCGTATGAGAAATCTAATTAAACGGCTTAGTAAAACGAGTGGTATGAAACGCTTGCGTTTACTTCGTTGGTTAATTCTTGGACTTGTTAGATTGAATCTCTTGTGAAAATTTTCTAGTGGAGATCTACAATTTGTTCGTAAATATTTAAGTTAAGCTGGTGGTTATGGGACATGAAGCTAAGCTCATATATTTACTAGCTTACTGTAATTGACACTTCTTGATGATCGATGATGATCATTTCATGGTTTAGATTAGCAATGTGCGATGTTTCTTTGTTTATGTGGAGGACTGTACTTCATTTTTATCGAGCTTCGTCTCATTTCTCGCATGGGTCGTACCTATTTAGGTGCGTCGATGTTTATTTACACATGGGTCGTATCTATTTAGGTGCGTCGATGTTTGTTTACTTCGTGGAGCAAACGGATCAATAAGTCGGGACTGTATCTTTCTAGGTGCATCGATGTTCGTCTATGCATGGGACGTATCTTTCTAGGTGCGTCGATGTTCGACTTTGCATGGGGTGTATCTTTCTAGGTGCATCGATGTTAGACATTACATGGGGCGTATCTTTCTAGGTACGTCGATGCTTATTTATGCATGGGGTGTATCTTTCTAGGTGCATCGATGTTAGACACTACAGGGGCGTATCTATTTAGGTGCGTCGATGTTTGCCTTTGCATGGGTCATACCTTTCTAAGTGCGACGATGTTTGACTGTGCATGGGGCGTATCTATTTAGGTATGTCGATGCCCGGTTTATGGAATAGTGTTCCGTTTGGGATTGGCCATTCTTTTCTTGTGGTTTCTGGATTTCTAATTGATGATTTCTAGAATTTGTGTTTTACCAATTTTATGATTGGCATTTATATGTTGTCAAAATTTGTGGCTTGGTGAATGAAATTAGGAGTATGGCATTCCTTTTGATCTTTGAGAAGATTTTTTTGATATTGATTAATCGCTTGTTGATTTTTCAATTACTTATTTATCACAGCTTGGCATTGTGATTATTATACGTTTAGTCATATCTCTTATTCTATATCATTTTATCTGATATTTATAGCTAGACTGATCCGTTTATTATTTTCTTATAATTAATACCCGGGTCAGACCGAGATGTTACAGGTGCTTCTGCTTGACTTCTCTTCTGAGGTTATCATCCTGACTTTTGGTTAACTACTTAGATTAGTAGTTTTTGTTGTATACATTTGAGATATAGACTCATAGTTGTGTACTTATTCTTTTGTATATCACATGTTGCTATTCTTTGGTGTCATTGTGGATCTTTTAGACCACTACTTTGATGACACTTTTATGTGTTAGATATATATTCATATCTTCTTCCGCCTTTGTGATATGAAATTATCTGTGACTGATTTGTGTTATGCTTATTTCTATATTTGTTTCCGAAGATTATTATAGCCACTGTGTAGTAGCTTCGTGTTTGTATCGGTATGTCGGATTTCCTCTTGAAATAAAATGCATGTTATACTATCTGACATATCGGTGCTCGCGCAAAGTAATTACACGGATGGTCGCTCCTCAACGGCCTTATTCTCCATGCTAGTTGACAGCATTACACCGTAGTGTTCTTGGCTAGCGTGGGTATAGAGGTGGGGCGTCGCAGCTTGGTATCAGAGCCAAACTTCGGAACAATGTAGAATAATTTAACAAGGATCATCGTCCTAAGTCCATCTTAGGAGTCATGCTTTAGGATTTTATTCGAGTCTTCGTACCGATTCATCCTATTTTCTTTATGATTCCTTGTTTTATCTATCAAGATTGCTTGATATTTATTTTGAGAATAACTTTTTCCTCTTCTTTCTTTCTTTCTTAAAGAAGAGAAATGGTTAGACCAGGCCGTCCCAGTGCCGGTCAATCTAGTGCTACTCCCCAGGATGGAGTATTTATGTCTGCCCAGCAGCTTCTTGATCTAGTAAAGAACGCCCAAGCTGCCGGACCCATTCCAGAGCCTACTCATCCTAGATCCGGTTTTGCACGCTTATGAGAGACTACACCGATTTGGGTGGAAGGCCATTCAAGGGATCCGAGAGTGTTATTGAAATTCAAGCTTGGCTCAAATCATGCGATCGTATCTTTTCTCGCATGAACCTTATTGATCTACATCGAGTCCAAGTGGCTTCTAGCATGCTCCAAGAAAGAGCGTTAGATTGGTATGAGCTTTTAATTTCTGAAATCGTTGAAGCGGATCTCACTTGGGAGCAATTCCGGGAAAGATTCGAATTGAAATTTGTGCTGGAGGCTGAAAAAGAAACTTTAGCATGGCGTTTTATTGACCTTGTTCAAGGTGAATCTTCGGTGACAGACTATGTCGCATCTTTCGAATCTCTTTCCAAATACGGGGTTGAGTACATTAATACCCCATTGAAGAAAAATCAGAGATTTGTCTATGGCTTGAATAAGAATCTTAAGAAGCCATTACTTTTGAAACTAGAAGTTTCTTTTGGTCAGCTTATTGATATCGCTCTTCGTCTTGAAGAGGACGATAAAGAGTGTGATGTTGAAGTTGTGGATGCCAAACAAAACTTCAACAAAAACATGAAAAGGCCTATTAAATTCAAAGGCCCCATTCCCAACAAGAAAGGGAGGCAAGAAACCCCGGTAGCAAAGGTTCCTACCTCTAGTCGTGGGCAATGCTACAATTGTGGTTCTACGAACCACTATGCAAGGGAGTGTCCGAAACCTCTTTATTGTCGCTATTGTAAAAATTCGGGTCACCATATAACTGCATGTCCCATACTTCAAAGTAGGAAGGGGGGAAAGCTCAATGTAGTGCAAGCTCCTGGTAACACTTCTCGTGGTCAAGGTATTTCTCATTTAATCCTTGATTACATTTGTTTTGTGATCATCCTTTTGAGTTCTTGTTGATATGGGTTCATCTCATCATTTTTATATCAAAAGAACTAGTTGATTCCTTTTCTTTAAACATTTTGGGCTTGATGACTTCTTTGAGAATTGCGAATCCGGATGGTAGATCCGCAACACTCAATTTGATTTCTATTGATGTCGAAATTATTTTATGTGATTTTTCTTTCCGAGCCGATTTTTACTTAGGCTTCGGAATTGATTTTTGTAAGGATTGGCTTAATCGTTGTGAAGCCCATATCCTATTTTCCGTGTGGACTATTCATCTTCGACATTTTCTATCTGTTAAGCAGATTTCTATTTTTCCTTTGTGATTTTGATTCCAACTTAATGGCATCAATCTATTCTTTACGTCCTCATGACGAGGAAAGTGATATTTCTCTCATTCATGTAGTTTGAGAATTTTCCGATATTATTGAGTTTGTCTTAGGATTATCACCTAAGAAATCTTTCGTGTGGTGTTAAGGTCTTTCTAGTTCGACCTTGCCACCGATTTTCATTTGGTTACGAATTGCAGGAGTTAGCATTCCACTTACCGCATTCCGCACTCGTTACGATTCTTATGAATGACTTATTTTGTCATTCAGTTTGTCCAGCTTTTTTCATCCATTTTATAAATCGAATATTTTATGAATATTTCGATGAGACCATTCTTGTATTTATTGATTTTGGATGAAAATAACAATTTAAATTTTTTTTGCAAATCTTTTTCATAAGATTTATTTATAAGTATAAATAGGATTTCTGTTTTTAGAACGAACAAAGAGAATTTTCAAAAAGTTTTTAGAAAATGTTTATCCTATAAAAGATGATTTTGTGATTGTATTGCCCATTTAGTTTTTTAAGAATTTTGGTCGATGCGCTTGATCAACGTTATCGATAGGAATTTCCTAAACGCTTAGATGTGACAGTCAGACACAATAAATTGACTAATGTAAATTTTTCTAGAAAGATTTTTACATTGAGATAATTATGATTTTGAAAGTTTTAGCTTTTTGGGAAAGAAAATTATTTAAAAGAAGTTCCTTCTTTTCGATACTCTTATTCTTGTGATTCCCGTGGGGAACCAAACCTTTATCTTTTGTAATAATGCTAATCGTATTGGTTTGGATGCCGCTCTCTTGCAAATGAGAACGTGCTATCACTTGTGCTTCTAAATCGTTATAGCCGATCAAGACTAGGTGTGCCACTCATGATCTAGTGCTCGCAGCTGTTGTTTTCGCTTTTAGAGTTTGGCATCATCATTTTGGATGAGAAATTTGTTCTCCACCCCGATCATAAATCTTTGGAATATTTATTTTCTCATAAGGAACTTCATGTCGACTCAAGTTCCTGGCATCTTATGATCTTGATATTCTTTTTATTCCCGGAAGGGAAATCCTGTTGCCAATGCGTTTAGTCGTAAGCAACAAGTGGTTGATTCTTTGATGTTGTCTGAATGGAATTATCTTTTTATCAAGTTCATCGGACGTTTTGATATACTTCGTTCTATTGAGCTTTATCTCATTTCTTTTATGGACTAGCGTCCGATGTTCTTTTATGGTGTTCGGTTCATCGGATGTACTGTTATTATACTACATCGATGTTCCTTCTTATCTGGATCAATGGATGTACCATTATTATACTACATCATTGTTCCGGTTTATCGGTTCATTGGACGTACCGTTTTTGTACTACGTCGGTGTTCCAAATTATTCGAGTTTCTAGTTTCTCGGGCGTACCGTTTCTGTACTACGCCGTTGCACTGGCTCAATTTTCTGCTATTCTTGACGTTTTCTGCGTCTTTTAACTATGGAAATGCTTTTAGGTTTCCTATTTTATTCTGGAGCCCGGTGATATTGAGGAAATTGAAGTTTCACCAGATTTGACCTTTGAGCAACATTCTATTCGCATCATTGCTTCGGAGGTTGAGTGCCTTCGAAATAAAGATGTTCTTTTTATGAGAGTTCAATGGTTCTCAAATCCTATGGATTGCTCTTGGGAATCCAGAGAATTCACCGTGCGAACCGGTTCAGGCTAACTCTTTCATGCTCCTTATGGTGAACTTCCTATTTCAAATTTTCTTTTGTGTTGATATGCTTCTATGGTTGTTACTTCTTATTTTCTTCTTAAGTATTGCGTGGACGCAATTTCCTTAAGGAGGGGAGTCTGTAACAACCCGTATATTTATCGATTGTATATTTAAATATCTGTAACAACCCGCATATTTATCGATTGTATATTTAAATATTTTATTTAAATATTTCATCATTCGTCGAATTTTTGTCTGAAAACCTACTTTTAGCAAATAGTCGAATTGGGAATCGAGACCACTTCCATTGAGTTCAAAATGCCGTTCGCAACCTTTTTGAGTATAAGCTTCGATATGTTTGGAGTAAGTTGATTTTTGCTACTTTTTCACTTAGGGCTTTGGTTTGGGTTTCAGCCCATTAACCTAACATATGAACCCAACTCCACTTCAACTCTTCATTACTTCATTTCATATTCCTAACACTTCAAGCTAAAGCAATAATGGGGGAAGGAAGTGGAAATTAGAAATTCCAAGCCCTGGTTTCATTGCAAATCCAAGATCTAGCTCCAAATTCTAAGAGAACCCATTGGTAAGCCTTCTCTTATTCTTCTCCAACTCATTCTCTTATCAATTTCAGAAATTCCTAAACCTAACTTTGGGAATGTTCTTCTTTTAAATCTTAGAATCAAGCTTCTTGTGTTGGATTTGAAGAGTGGTTAATTCACCTTTGCTTTCAAGCTTCTTCTTCATTTGTTTGGGTTCAAAGGTGAGATTTTTATCTCACATCTAAGCCTATATTTATCTTCGATTGTTAGGTATGAATTCCTAACACTTAATCATGTGCATTAGCTTTTGGTTTGGATTGATTTGGTGAATATTCCATTTTTTGGTGTTTTGGGTTCAATTCTTTCAAAATCATAACTTTGATGTTTGAATATGCTTTTGGTGGCGGATCGGAGAGCAAATGGAGCTGGGGTATCAATTGGCTAAGGCCCCTTAGGTCCATTGCTCGAACGGTCGCGTTTTGGAGGAATTTGCACTTCATTGAAAAAGGGCAAGAACTGCAGAAATTTGCATTTCGGCCGACCGAGCCCTGTAGCCGGTCGACCGACCTGCTACTAAAAGTGCGTAACACTTCTCTGTCTCAGGTCCGGTCGACCAACTACAGAGCTCAGTCGACCGACCTACTTCCCGAGGATTTTTTAGAACAGGGTCCGGTCGACCGAGCTCTGTAGCCGGCCGACGACCGGTTGCTATTTTGCCTATTTCGCCTATTTTCGTGGTTTCCAAATTTAATCGATTCGTGTTATTTCCCGATTTGTTGTTATCATCTGTTATTAACTTTGGTGACTTCTTTTCTTCGGGGATTTTTGGAATATCCGTTTTGAAGGATTCGGTATCGATTTCTTTGGATTTTCATTCACGTCTCCGTATGTGAGTTTTAGTGATTGATTGTTCCTACAATCAATTTTTATGTTTTGTCACTTCAAAATATAAAGGTTTTGAATACTAGTAGTAAATATCAAAACTCTTTCTTCAAACGATTTCAACACTATTTTATTACAAAGCTCGTTTCTTAAACCGTTTTCCAATCTATTAGTATATACAAACCTTTACCTCACTCGTATGAGAAATCTAATTAAACGGCTTAGTAAAACGAGTGGTATGAAACGCTTGCGTTTACTTCGTTGGTTAATTCTTGGACTTGTTCGATTGAATCTCTTGTGACTATTTTCTAGTGGAGATCTACAATTTGTTCGTAAATATTTAAGTTAAGCTAGTGGTTATGGGACATGAAGCTAAGCTCATATATTTACTAGCTTACTGTAATTGACACTTCTTGATGAGCGATGATGATCATTTCGTGGTTTAGACTAGCAATGTGCTATGTCTCTTTGTTTATGTGGAGGATTATACTTCATTTTCATCGAGCTTCGTCTCATTTCTCGCATGGGTCGTACCTATTTAGGTGCGTCGATGTTTATTTACACATGGGTCGTATCTATATAGGTGCGTCGATGTTTGTTTACTTCGTGGAGCACTCGGATCAATAAGTCGGGACATGGGGTGTATCTTTCTGGTGCATCGATGTTCGTCTATGCATGGGACGTATCTTTCTAGGTGCGTCGATGTTCGACTTTGCATGGGGTGTATCTTTCTAGGTGCATCGATGTTAGACATTACATGGGGCGTATCTTTCTAAGTACGTCGATGCTTATTTATGCACGGGGTGTATCTTTTTAGGTGCATCGATGTTTGACTGTGCATGGGGCGTATCTATTTAGGTGCGTCGATGTTTGCCTTTGCATGGGTCATACCTTTCTAAGTGCGACGATGTTTGACTGTGCATGGGGCGTATCTATTTAGGTGCGTCGATGCCCGGTTTATTGAATAGCGTTCCGTTTGGGATTGGCCATCCTTTTTTTTGTGGTTTCTAGACTTCTAATTGATGATTTCTAGAATTTGTGTTTCACCAATTTTATGTTTGGCATTTATATGTTGTCAATATTTGTGGCTTGGTGAATGAAATTAGGAGTATGACATTCCTTTTGATCCTTGAGAAGATTTTTGTGATATTGATTAATCGCTTGTTGATTTTTTAATTACATATTTATCGCAGCTTGGCATTGTGATTATTATACGTTTAGTCATATCTCTTGTTCTATATCATTTTATCTGATATTTATAACTAGACTGATCCGTTTATTATTTTCTTATAAATAATACTCAGGTCAGACCGAGATGTTACAGGTGCTTCTGCTTGACTTCTCTTCTGGGGTTATCATCCTGACTTTTGGTTAACTACTTAGATTAGTAGTTTTTGTTGTATACATTTGAGATATAGACTCATAGTTGTGTACTTATTCTTTTGTATAGCACATGTTGCTATTCTTTGGTGTCATTGTGGATCTTTTAGACCACTACTCTGATGAACACTTTTATGTGTTAGATATATATTCCTATATTCTTCCGCCTTTGTGATATGAAATTATTTGTGACTGATTTGTGTTATGGTTATTTCTATATTTGTTTCCGAAGATTATTATAGCCACTGTGTAGTAGCTTTGTGTTTGTATCGGTTTGTTGGATTTCCTCTTGAAATAAAACGCATGTTATACTATCTGACATATCGGTGCTCGCGCAAAGTAATTACACGGATGGTCGCTCCTCAACAGCCTTATTCTCCGTGCTAGTTGACAGCATTACACCGTAGTGTTCTTGGCTAGCGTGGGTATAGAGGTGGGGCGTCACTAGTTAGTAAACCTGTTTTAACACCCAGTGAAAATACTTGAAAAACCTTAAAAAAACAGACATGGAAAGTACAATCCAAAAAAAACAGTCAAACCAAAACCTTGTCCAACCATGGTTCGCAGGTACACAACGGTTACGCCTGGATCCCCCAGGAAACAATCCGTACCCCTAGGCCATCTCAGCCAGGCAGTTTCGCTACTAATGCGACCTACACAGATCGCAGGATACACAATGGCTACGCCTGGATCCCCAGGAAACAATCCGTACCCCTAGGCCGGACTCAGCCAAGTAGTTGCGCTATGCAGTCGCGAGAGAAAAAAAACCATGGGTTACGCCACGGTGGGAACACCCGAGTATCACATCCGGAAAACCAAAAATCAGAGAGGATAATATCGATAGAATGAATCCACAATGTGGCCACAAAGCGGATATCAAGCAGAAGGCACTTTCCATATCTTTACTTCGAAAAATATATATCATATAGTACCTTTCCAAATACTTTCAAATATCATACTTATATAAAGTCCATTATATATAGGATTCCTTTTCCAAATCGAATACTTTCCAAATCAATAGTATATCAAATCATACTTATATAGACTTCGATTATAAAAAAATTCTCTTTCCAAATTGGGTATCTTTCAAATCAATAGATTTCAAATCAACTTGATACTTATACAAATCCATTTTATATAAGTTCGACCACTCCCGAATCAAGTATTTAGTAAATCAAGGTTCTCAAAATTTTTCTCGTTTCAATAACATTTCAGTTTCAAGATCATATATGATTTCACCAAATTTTCTTCCAAATTAAATATATTCCGTTTCAAAGTTTCTTAAACAATAGGTTTAGAAAATAATCCAAATTTCCAAATCAACAAAATTTAGGTCAAAAAATTCATTTCCAAAATCACCATATAAGTATTGGTTTTAATTCCCATCTAATTTCAAAACCAAATATTCTTCTCAAAATCAATCGGTAAATCAAATTTTTATAAATAGAGTTATACTGAATCAAATCGAAAACTAGAGGATTGAACACCGACTCTCTTTAAATCATTTTAAATATATATACATATATCTTTCGAATATCGAATTCTACTTCGGAATTTGAGATGACCCGACTTCCTATCTCCAGGAAATCGCATCATCTTGAAGAAAGAAAGGGATAGAAGAAGAAAAGAAAGAGAAAGAAGAACACAAACAACATCAGAGAACTCACAGCGGAACATATAATATATCACATAAAATATTACATAGTATCTCATTATATCAGAGTTACATGACTTATTCAACACATATTAGACAGTTATAAACTTCTGTCTAACTATACAACTCAAGTACAATAGAAACAGATACTAAACATACACAGCGGAATCAATATATATAACTACACGTCGAAGCCTCCTGCTCCATATCTCCTCCAGAATTCGTCAAGCTAACCTGATTCACTTGACTACTCATACATAAATGAGTACCCAAGAGTTTAATAAAACAGAAAATAAACACTCGGGTCAGACAGGGGTCTGGTGTGAGTAAACGGTTAAAGTTGCTTAACTTAGAAAAACCTTTGAAAAGAAAAGGTATCACGTAAGACTTCCCACAAATAAACATGGAAATTTTTTTTACCTTACGCTAACCAAAACATTTGATAGAAAATCCAGTGATATTATAATAGTGTCTAGGGTTTTCAAAATAAAATACAGAAATAGCTGGAATGCGTACATCTCACGTTCCAACATAGTTGGGCACAACCAAAACCGTACAGGCACTTATTGGATTTTGGATTCCATACAATGGCAGGGCTACTGGGGTACCGCCCGTCACGGTACGTGGCCTAGATCAACGTACCGAGGAGCCACTCTAACTCCCCTGCAACACAAGGCCGGAACCATCCCTTACTGGACAGTCCCGAACAAGACCACCCCATAGTTGGCGCGACCAACCACACACTAAGCCGAAATAGAAAGGGACCTCTAGACAGGGGTAAATCTCACTCTCAAGTGGAGGCTACCAACGAAGCCTTGCTGCACCTCCCCTGTTTTAGCCATTCCCGGTTGATGAGGCTTGAGGTTACGATTACCTTTATAGGACACATCTATCTTAGAATGCTCATCGTCCACCTGACGATGTTCTGAAAGCATTCAATCCATTCAAGTTCGTTCCGGGTTCGAACGAAACCGAAGGAACTATCTCGTTGCAATCATTATTGGAATCACCCTCAGAGTCAACGACCATAGCCCTTGCACTCTAATTCACCATCTCGAATCTATAAGCACTATTCCATCAAACTCATTACGGAATCACCTACAGAGTTATACTGACGTATAGCCCTTACACCTCGAGTCTTCACTTGCTCCACTTGGATACACGACCTAACGTTTAATTGGATTCGATGTGGTTTTCGGATATCCAAATATGGAAATCCGATCCCGGTCTCACCGAAACCAAACGCCATTTTAGTGTCCAAGTTGTACTTAAGGGTTTAAACAATTTAATTTATATTCAGGATGACATGTAAACAGATAGATGAATCATATTATTACAAGAGATAATTCACATCACTATTCATCTTCACAAAGCAGCATATCACATAACAGATATATCCAAATCATCCAATATCAGACCAATATCAAACATCCAATATCAACCAATCATCCAATACAAATTTCCAAATATTGATCATCCAATATCAATCAATTAACCAATATTAATCAATCAATCCATATTAATCAACCATCCAAAACAGAATTGATTATTTCTTAATTAATTGGATTACCATAATCCTTCTTCATTAATTAATATTCCAAATGGAATAAATTACTCATCTCTAATGATTTTCCTTAATTTTTCTTCCTTGATTAATTATATTTAATTACAATCAAGTAATTATCCTCAACCATATACAGTAATTATCCTTTAATTACTATCATTAATTACAATAATTAATGATCATTCATTAATTAATTAACTATAATTAATCACGTCAAACCTTAATTAATTACAATTAATTAATCACACTTTAATTAATCATTTAATTAATCAACCTTGATTAATTTCATTAATTAACTATTCCTTATTAACTAATAATTACTTTAATTAATTAAATAATTAATTTGTATTTAATCATCTTATAAATCATAAACAGTAATTAACAATTTGTAATTACTTATCTTGAATAATTAACTTCTTAATTAATTATCTTAACCCTTGATTAATTAATCTAAATAATTAATCTTTAATTACTTCATTAAGTAATTATTAACCAATTTAAATTAACAATTAATCCTTAATTAATTAATTAATTAATTAATTATATTTTAATTAATTACACTTAGCAATTAATCTCAAATTAATCACATTTATTAATTAATCACATTAATTAATTAACTAAAATAAATTAAGTAATTAACTCTTAATTACTTACATAAGTAATTATCTCTAATTACTTCATTAATAAATCTTAATTAATCTCTTAATTAATTACTTAACAAATAATTAATTCTATTATTAAATAATTCTTAAACCTTTAATTAATTAATTATTCCATAATTAATTAACTTTAAAACAATTAATTTAATTAATTCTTAATTAATAACATTATGTGATTAACCATTAATCACCTCCAAATTAATTACTCCCATGAGTATCTTCGTTAATTACTTCTATAATTAATTAAATTCAATAATTAATCAATAATTACTTCATTTAAGTAATTACACTTAATTAATCCATAATTAAGTGATTATTTAAAATTAAATAAATAATTAACAAATTATTTAAAATTAATTAAACAATTAATTAATCAACTTCTAATATAACTTCCTTTATTAAGAAAACATTAATCTTAATTAATTCTTTAACTTATTAACGATTCACATTAAATAAGTATTCTTAAGTTAATTACCTAAATAATTTAACCTTATTTATTTCCATAAATAAATTATTTGAATTAATCAAATTTTTATATAACCTAAAAAAAAAAACTATTCTATTTGGTTTACAAAAATTATAATTTTAACTTTATTTGAAAATAAAGCATTTAGAAATCAATTTGAAATTTAAAACAATTCATTCATCAAATTTAAACTTATTTGTCTTCTATATAATTTGAAAACTTTGATTTTAAACTTTACTTAAACTTTTATTTAATACTTCAAATTTGAAAACACCCCTTTGAATTAAAATTCAAAATTAAATCAAGATAATTACTTTCAAAAGCAATCATCTTAAACAATTTAAGTTTGAAATTAAATTCAATTATCACTTCTAATAATTTGATTTATATTTACTTCAAAGAACAAGTTATAACCTATAAATTTATTTCCCCTTTTATAAAAACTTAGGCTAGCATTTATTTATTCAACATCAAGTAACCTTTGCAGTTTAACATTGTACAGAATACCAACTCGAGATGACTACCCCTAAAACCCGAGTAAATCACTCCCACCCCACGCGACAGCCCCGAAGAAAAAAAACAACTCCCTGCTTCGAGTCGACTCAACGAAAACACGAGATGATCATCGAGCAAAAACTTGTCTTCTCCAAACCAGAAGAACAGTGCACAAGCGTACACGTGTGTATGTCTCCCACCGACTCCGGCCACCGTGGGCAACCAGGATCATCGCCAACGTCCACTCGTGTGCACGCGAACTCGACCCAAAACCCAGATCGAACCCAAACTACACGAATCACAAAATGACCCTTCAACTCGAGAATCAGCAGCAATAACCGACCACAAAAGCTCCCCCACGGCCATGCTCCTCGACGCCGACCAACCCTGCCGTCCTCACCATCAAAGCGTCGCGACTCAAACTTTATTTTCACCAAAAATGAACCAACTCGAATCATTACCTATGTCGCAAAACCCATTACAGTTCGATCGAAACCAATTAACTCTAAAACCCTATTTTGCTCAATTCCTAACTCCTCTGCCATTAGAAAAATTAATTTACATTTTTCCCATCATCTATGGCATTCAAGCAAGCTTCAATTCAAATATGAGCTCAGTTTATCAAGTAAATCTTCGGCAATTGCCTAAAACCCAATTTACAAACAAACCCCAAATTCATCTTAATTCCTCAACTAAAAATTACGATACTTCCATCAAAATTCATCAATTTGTTATACAAATCAGATTTTATAACCAAATATAGAATTTGACTCGAACGAATTTTACCCATGTTTGAAAATTTACTGTATCTTATAAAATTTTAAGTAAAAAAAAACATAACATAATTCCCGAGTTCATTTTTATGACTAACATCACATTGTTATTTATACTTCTCTTTAGAAATCAAAGTTTGAAATTTAATACAAAAGAAGATAATGAATTTACAAATTTATCTTCTTTCTATAAATTAACAGATGTAAGCTTTTTTTTCATACAGGCATCGCAGTTATTCGAGCATGCATTCATTTTAAGATATAGATACAACCAAAATTTCCACAAAATTCAATCATAGGTACTTAATTAAAATCTCAGGTTTAAACTATTTTTAAAAGAATGCATGTTTACTCACCTCAAACTTGCAGAGAACAAAGCAGAGCATGTATTTTTAGGTTTGAATCTTAAAATCTGTAGAAAACTTTAATTGCTTGCTGATGAAATTGCTGAGTTGAACATCATTTGGTTTGCAGGTTGATAATTCTTTTGCATGCATATTTAATTTGTTGCTGTTGAAACTGATACTTCATTTGAATATGTAGTTTTTCACTTGCAAATTTAATATGAAGGTTGCAGAAAGTTTTACAGATTTTATTTTCAGTTTTGATTTTGCTTTTTCATCTTCAATTTCAGGTTTGAGAGAATAGTTACTAGTTGCCATTAATGTTCAACTGAAGATAGAAAATAGGAATTTGAAGAAGAAGAGAAAAGTGTTTGTGGGGAAACTAGTTTCTTCTAAAAGTTTTTATTAAAAATTAAGATAAAAAAAACATTGCCACATGCTAGCTTAAGAATAACATTTGTCATCAATTTGTAAATTTTTCTTACAAGTGTTAAATCCTTGCATAATTGTATTTAAAACCTTATTACAAAGATAATTATATTTTATATTTAATTTAGCAAATACTTACATATGTATATATATAAGTTTACCTTTAAAAGAAAATGTTTCAAAATTAATATAAATAATTTCTTTGTATTTTAAAAATCTAAAACCATTATACATATGCATTTATAACCATTTTAAAATTTAAACATTTTAAAAGAGAACAAATTAAAACTTGTTTAAATCCTTTTTATAAACTATCATATTTTTAAAACAACAATTATCTTACATTTTGAAAACAAATGAATTAATCTTTAAATTAACTTTTTGAAAAGTATTAAATTTTAAAACAAAGCTTCATATTACAATTCATTCATTTATTCCTAAAATATCAATAGATTGAACTAAATTCAAAGCAAAATCAAATTATAACATATACGTACATATATATTACAATTTGCAAAACTCAATTTTTTTTTAATTTGAAACAAAAGATCTCCTATTCACAATATGTATCAAATGTATATATTATAAACAGAATAAAAATTTATTAGCTTTGAGAAACAAATCTTATCAATATTGCCATATTAAAAATTCATTGACCATTAAAAAGAATAAGTTAGCCAATTTTAAATTAAAATTATAAAGAAAATTATCAAACCAATCAAATTATTAACACAGATTATTAAATTGTTATTGCCCAAATTTCCGGGTCGTTACAATCCTCCCCCCTTAAAAGAATTTCGTCCCCGAAATTTAACAGCAAAGGTAATTTAATAACCCAGTACAGATTTTAATTTAAATTAGCAAACATTCCTATCAACCAGTAACTATCAACCATAGCAACAAATCAAACAAACAAACAATTCTAACTAATTATTCTGACACAAATTAGAATAAATTTCTAATACTATCTCGAGTTTCCCAAGTATAAATCCCCGGGAGACTCGCTCTACAAAAGCTAACAAACCAACTACACAACCAAAATCCAGAGCTCAACTCATCTCTAGATCCATCAATCTGAATAGAACATCAGACTATACTCAAATCCAGCTTAACATCCAACTCCAACCGAACTACATATTCAACAACCAATCAATGAATCATACACTTACTCTCTCAAAGACACGTGTTACAAAATGAATTCCAGTTATCCAAACTGGCAATTCAATGTCATCCTATCAAAAACACAGATAAGAAATCCTCAAATGCCTCAGCACTAACCAACCAATCTTATCCAATTACTGCTCTCTTAACCAGAGAAATCTTAACAACACTGAAGTCTCCAACTTCAAATGCCAAACTCACTATCTCATATCTGTAACTCAACAGACAATCCTGGACTGCCAATCTTTTCCTAATCAGCTCAGCCTATGCTGATACTCGCAGAAACAACTAGACCAAAGCAAACCAGTTTCTGGATCCTATTTAACAAAAAAGTCTTCCAAATCCGTCGAAATCCAGAACTCACGCCCTATTACTCAAGCAATAGCAAACTGAACTTACTTCCTTCCTTGCACAGCTGCTACCTCGCTTCCGTTGCACAACTCTGATTCTAAAATAGATGAGAATACTTCTGATGAACACGAATACAAACTTATCCACTATATCCGGAAAACTTTGTTCATCAAATCCATAAAAATTTGAGCAACTTATCTGACTCAGGCACACAACCTTATAACAGAATCCAATTCAAAAACTAGATCAGTCCAATTCCAATTCCAGAAATAATTCTAAGCTGCTATACCAACTCTGCTTTCTTCAAAAACCATCCAACTACCAGGCTAACTACCAAAATTGCTTCTGGAACCAAACCAATATGGAACTCAATTCCAGATGCAGACAAACTTCAGATTACCTCAGTAGCTCTTACTTCTACATGAGAATCCTCAGTCTCAACACAGATCACCCAAGATAGCCTAAGAAAATTCCCAACTAATCGCAAGTCACTTTTGTGATCCTACCTAGTTCGGATTCCAAATAAAACTGTCCCCTCTTTACCCATTTGGAACAGCTTGAAGCTTTTCCAAACAAAGCTAACCCTTCAAGAAAACATCACCAACTACCCGGGCTGCTGATAGAAGAACCACCAAGATTTATGAACCTACGGAGAAACAAACACACTACTGCTGCTTCCAAACTCTACCTCGATGATACAGCGAAGCTAAAAGATCTCCTCGATAGCATACCGAACACTTCAAGTTGCACTGCTACCACATCTAACCAAAGACTTCAAATCCAAATGTTTCTCCAAAACCCAAAACCATCAACAAACCACACAACTAACTTCCAAGATGGCATACAACTCTTTAAGAAACTCGGGCTCCAAGCCAAGCATCCACAACTCGCTTACCTTAAGGAATAACAAATGAGACCATGCCAAAGCAAATAACTTATAGACCTTAGTCTCATATTCCAAAATAGCCAAACTCCTCGCTAGAGATCCAAACAACTTCTACACAGACGAGTCTTCTCTTCAGCAGGTAAAGACTGCTTCTCAACTACTTCTAAAACTGCTTCAAGAGAAAACACCTTCCGAAAATATCCAAGGATACTGCATCTCATCACGCAGTTATCGGGATATCATCACTTACTTCTGCACTTCCAACAGATCCAAACTCAAGAATAATTCGCTCACTCGAGCGAAATCCAAACTTATACTTCAAAGACAAACTCCGAATCTTTAAAAGATTTCCTTCGGACATCAGAGAAATCCTTGCTCTAAACTAAAAATCTCACTCAAGATGGCATTAGGTCTACAGTCTCGACAAATACACTTCCGACCTCAAACATATGGACCTCTTCCATCAGTGGTAATCGTGTTACACACACAAACCACTACTCCATCCATCTACCTCTAAAACTTATGTTGGAAAATCCAAACAGATAACCTAACAGATCAGGTATATATATATATATATATATATATATATATATATATATATATATATATAGGGTTATATATAAAATTTACAAGTACGCTCTCTCAAGAAAGACACCACTACAGAGCCTAGGTATTCACTCAACCTAACGCTCCCTAAAGAAAGACACTCTTCAGAGCCTAGGTATTCACTCAGCCTAATGCTCTGATACCAAGTGAGACGACCCGACTTCCTATCTCCAGGAAATCGCATCATCTTGAAGAAAAAAAGGGATAGAAGAAGAAAAGAAAGAGAAAGAAGAACACAAACAACATCATAGAACTCACAGTGGAACGAATAAAATATAATATATCACATAAAATATTACACAGTATCTCATTATATCAGAGTTACATGACTTATTCAACACATATTAGACAGTTATAAACTTCTGTCTAACTATACAACTCAAGTACAACAGAAACAGATACTAAACATACACAGCGGAATCAATATATATAACTACACGTCGAAGCGTCCTGCTCTATATCTCCTCCAGAATTCGTCAAGCTAACCTGATTCACTTGACTACTCATACATAATATGAGTACCCAAGAGTTTAATAAAACAGAAAATAAACACTCGGGTCAGACAGGGGTCTGGTGTGAGTAAACGGTTAAAGTTGCTTAACTTAGAAAAACCTTTGAAAAGAAAAGGTATCACGTAAGAATTCCCACACATAAACATGGAAAAGTTTTTACCTTACGCTAACCAAAACATTTGATAGAAAATCCAGTGATATTATAATAGTGTCTAGGGTTTTCAAAATAAAATACAGAAATAGCTGGAATGCTTACATCTCACGTTCCAACATAGTTGGGCACAATCAAAACCGTACAGGCACTTATTGGATTTTGGATTCCATACAATGGAAGGGCTACTGGGGTACCGCCCGTCACAGTACGTGGCCTAGATCAACGTACTGAGGAGCCACCCTAACTCCCCTGCAACACAAGGCCGGAACCATCCCTTACTGGACAGTCCCGAACAAGACCACCCCGTAGTTGGCGCGACCAACCACACACAAAGCCGAAATAGAAAGGGACCTCTAGACAGGGGTAAATCTCACTCTCAAGTGGGGGCTACCCACGAAGCCTTGCTGCACCTCCCCTGTTTTAGCCATTCCCGATTGATGAGGCTTGAGGTTACGATTACCTTTATAGGACACATCTATCTTAGAGTGCTCATCGTCCACCTGACGATGTTCTGAAAGCATTCAATCCATACAAGTTCGTTCCGAGTTCGAACGAAACCGAAGGCACTATCTCGTTGCACTCATTATTGGAATCACCCTCAGAGTCAACGACCATAGCCCTGGCACTCTAATTCACCATCTCGAATCTATAAGCACTATTCCGTCAAACTCATTACGGAATCACCCACAGAGTTATACTGACGTATAGCCCTTACACCTCGAGTCTTCACTTGCTCCACTTGGATACACGACCTAACGTTTAATTGGAATCGATGTGGTTTTCGGATATCCAAATATGGAAATCCGATCCCGGTCTCACCGAAACCAAACGCCATTTTAGTGTCCAAGTTGTACTTAAGGGTTTAAACAATTTAATTTATATTCAGGATGATATGTAAACAGATAGATGAATCATATTATTACAAGAGATAATTCACATCAATATTCGTCTTCACAAAGCAGCATATCACATAACAGATATATCCAAATCATCCAGTGTCAAACCAATATCAAACATCCAATATCAACCAATCATCCAATACAAATTTCCAAATATTGATCATCCAATATCAATCAATTAACCAATATTAATCAATCAATCCATATTAATCAACCATCCAAAACAGAATTGATTATTTCTTAATTAATTAGATTACCATAATCCTTCTTCATTAATTAATATTCCAAATGGAATAAATTAATCATCTCTAATGATTTTCCTTAATTAATCTTCCTTGATTAATTATATTTAATTACAATCAAGTAATTATCCTCAACCATATACAGCAATTATCCTTTAATTACTATCATTAAATACAATAATTAACGATCATTCATTAATTAATTAACTATAATTAATTACATCAAACCTTAATTAATTACAATTAATTAATCACACTTTAATTAATCATTTTATTAATCAACCTTGATTAATTTCATTAATTAACTATTCCTTATTAACTAATAATTACTTTAATTAATTAAATAATTAATTTATAATTAATCATCTTATAAATCATAAATAGTAATTAACAATTTGTAATTACTTATCTTGATTAATTAACTTCTTAATTAATTATCTTAACCCTTGATTAATTAATCTAAACAATTAATCTTTGATTACTTCATTAAGTAATTATTAACCAATTTAAATTAACAATTAATCCTTAATTAATTACTTTATTAATTAATTATATTTTAATTAATTACACTTAGTCATTAATCTCAAATTAATCACATTTATTAATTAATCACATTAATTAATTAACTAAAATAAATTAAGTAATTAACACTTAATTACTTACATAAGTAATTATCTCTAATTACTTCATTAATAAATCTAAATTAATCTCTTAATTAATTACTTAACAAATAATTAATTCTATTATTAAATAATTCTTAAACCATTAATTAATTAATTATTCCATAATTAATTAACTTTAAAACAATTAATTTAATTAATTCTTAATTAATAACATTATGTGATTATCCATTAATCACCTCCAAATTAATTACTCCTATGAGTATCTTCGTTAACTACTTCTCTAATTAATTACATTCAATAATTAATCAATAATTACTTCATTTAAGTAATTACACTTAATAAATCCATAATTAAGTGATTATTTAAAATTAAATAAATAATTAACTAATTATTTAAAATTAATTAAACAATTAATTAATTAACTTCCTTTATTAAGAAAACATTAATCTCAATTAATTCTTTAACTTATTAACGATTCACATTAAATAAGTATTCTTAAGTTAATTACCTAAATAATTTAACCTTATTTATTTCCATAAATAAATTATTTGAATTAATCAAATTTTTATATAACCTAAAAACAAACTATTCTATTTGGTTTACAAAAATTATAATTTTAAATTTATTTGAAAATAAAGCATTTAGAAATCAATTTGAAATTTAAAACAATTCAATCGTGAAATTTAAACTTATTTGTCTTCCATATAATTTGAAAATTTTGATTTTAAACTTTACTTAAACTTTGATTTAATACTTCAAATTATAAAACACCCCTTTGAATTAAAATTCAAAATTAAATCCAGATAATTGCTTTCAAAAGCAATCATCTTAAACAATTTAAGTTTGAAATTAAATTCAATTATCACTTCTAATAATTTGATTTATATTTACTTCAAAGAACAAGTTGTGACCTATAAATTTATTTCCCCTTTTATAAAAACTTAGGCTTGTATTTATTTATTCAACATCAAGTAACCTTTGTAGTTTAACATTATACAGAATACCAACTCGAGATGACTACTCCTAAAACCCGAGTAAATCACTCCCACCCCACGCGACAGCCCCGAAGAAAAAAAACAACTCCCTGCTTCGAGTCGACTCAACGAAACACGAGATGATCACCGAGCAAAAACCTGTCTTCTCCAAACCAGAAGAACAGTGCACAAGCGTACACGTGTGTACGTCTCCCACCGACTCCGGCCACCGTGGGCAACCACGATCATGGCCAACGTCCACTCGTGTGCACGCGAACTCGACCCAAAACCCAGATCGAACCCAAACTACACGAATCACAAAATGACCCTTCAACTCGAGAATCTGCAGCAATAATCGACCACAAAAGCTCCCCCACGGCCATGCTCCTCGACGCCGACCAACCTTGCCGTCCTCACCATCAAAGCGTCGCGACTCAAACTTCATTTTCACCAAAAATTAACCAACTCGAATCATTACCTATGTCGCAAAACCCATTACAGTTCAACCGAAACCAATTAACTTTAAAACACTATTTTTCTAAATTCCTAACTGCTCTGTCATTAGAAAAATTAATTTACATTTTCCCCATCATCTATAGCATTCAAGCAAGCTTCAATTAGAATATGAACTCAGTTTATCAAGCAAATCTTCGGCAATTGCCTAAAACCCAATTTACAAACAAACCCCAAATTCATCTTAATTCCTCAACTAAAAATTACGATACTTCCATCAAAATTCATCAATTTATTATACAAATCAGATTTTATAACCAAATATAGAATTTGACTCGAACGAATTTTACCCATGTTTGAAAATTTACTGTATCTTATAAAATTTTAAGTAAAAAAAACATAACATAATTCCCGAGTTCATTTTTATGACTAACATCACATTATTACATATACTTCTCTTTAGAAATCAAAGTTTGAAATTTAATACAAAAGAGGATAATGAATTTACAAATTTATCTTCTTTCTATAAACTAATAGAGGTAAGCTTTTTTTTTCATACAGGCACCACAGTTATTCGAGCATGCATTCATTTTAAGATATAGATACAACCAAAATTTCCACAAAATTCAATCATAGGCACTTAATTAAAATCTCAAGTTTAAACTATTTTTAAAAGAATGCATGTTTACTCACCTCAAACTTGCAGAGAACAAAGCAGAGCATGTATTTCCAGGTTTGAATCTTAAAATCTATAGAAAACTTTAATTGCTTGCTGATGAAATTGCTGAGTTGAACATCATTTGGTTCGCAGGTTGATAATTCTTTTGAATGCATATTTAATTTGTTGCTGTTGAAACTGATACTTCATTTGAATATGCAGATTTCACTTGCAGATTTAATATGAAGGTTGCAGAAAGTTCTACAGATTTTATTTTCAGTTTTGATTTTGCTTTTTGTTCTTCAATTTCAGGTTTGAGAGAATAGTTACTAGTTGCCATTAATGTTCAACTGAAGATAGAAAATAGGAATTTGAAGAAGAAGATAAAAGTGTTTGTGGGGAAACTAGTTTCTTCTAAAAGTTTTTATTAAAAATTAAGATAAAAAAAAACATTGCCACATGCTAGCTTAAGAATAACATTTTTCATCAATTTGTAAATTTTTCTTACAAGTGTTAAATCCTTGCATAATTGTATTTAAAACCTTATTACAAAGATAATTATATTTTATATTTAATTTAGCAAATACTTACATATGTATATATATAAGTTTACCTTTAAAAGAAAATGTTTCAAAATTAATATAAATAATTTCTTTGTATTTTAAAAATCTAAAACCATTATACATACGCATTTATAACCATTTTAAAATTTAAACATTTTAAAAGAGAACAAATTAAAACTTGTTTAAATCCTTTTTATAAACTACCATATTTTTAAAACAACAATTATCTTACATTTTGAAAACAAATGAATTAATCTTTAAATTAACTTTTTGAAAAGTATTAAATTTTAAAACAAAGCTTACAATTCATTCATTTATTCCTAAATTATCAATAGATTAAATTAAATTCAAAGCAAAATCAAATTATAACATATACGTACATATATATTACAATTTGCAAAACTCAATTATTTTTTTAAATTTGAAACAAAAGATCTCCTATTCAAAATATATATCAAATGTATATATTATAAACAGAATAAAAATTTATTAGCTTTGAGAAACAAATCTTATCAATATTGCCATATTAAAAATTCATTGACCTTTAAAAAGAATAAATTAGCCAATTTTAAATTAAAATTATAAAGAAAATTATCAAACCAATTAAATTATTAACACAGATTATTAAATTGTTATTGCCCAAATTTCCGGGTCGTTACAAAATTTGAAATCAAAATTTATTTCACAATATCACTCATATAGCAAAGCTTCTAGAGTGGCCTCTCCCCCACTCTGAAACTCGAAAATCAATGTCGATGATGCGTGTACTCATCCCCAAAATTGTTTTCCAGCGACAAAGTGAGTTCTGGACTTCTATTTTTTTCAAAACTTTATTGAAATTTCTTCTAAATCGTTGTAATTCTTTTGAACTCTTTTGAAATATTTCCTATCCATAAAATACTTTTAAATCGTAATATTATTATAATTTCAAAAATTTTAAAACCAATTTCAAAATACCGGAGTTCAATTCCTCGAAATTATGATTTAAAATCCCTCAGTTATAAATCCTTTATATAATCGAATTCCTTATAAATTTCCAAAATTTCAAATCCTTCCAAAATTTCAGACTTTCGTTTATAAAAGATATATAATCCTTATCGAAAATATTTCACTTTTATATATAGGATAAAATCATACTTACCAAAATAATAATTTCGATATATAAAACAATTTCAAAAATGCAAACATACCCGATTTTCAAAGGGTGATTCATAGATGGATTTCAAAACAAAGCTAGAGATTCAAATTAGAAGGACTCTAGTCAAATAGAATTCTGATTCGAAGATAGGCTCGATCGACGATTAGAGAATTAAATTACAGAAATAGAAGATGGATATACTTATATAAATCGTGGGCGACCTTAACTGGGTCAACCGTGACTTCAGGAATATGATCGATGCGGAATTTTAAGGCAAATCAACGTTCGATTGCCAGAGATAGAACTCGGCATATCAAGATATATCAGTATCGTAAACCGGGGACACAAAAATCTTCGGTGAATCGATGCCATTTGCACAGGAGTTTACACCCCCTTTACAAAACATTCAGTGGAGTTATGGGATAATCCAGAATCAAACGAATATAAATAGAAAGAGACAAGAATGAATTTCGGAACTGAGGGACATTCCAAAATTCAAAGGAAACCGAGTCAAAAAGGAAGAGATTCAACTCGAACGAAAGTGATTCTGTAAATAAATTTACCATATATGCTAAGTTCTGCCTAGAGCTATAGCTCTGATACCAACTATAACGGGCCGCTATTTGGACCATTCAAATCGACAATAAAACCATATATGTCCAACTTAAATAATTCAAAATACCGAATTGTTAATTTAAATTTGGCAAAATTTAAACATATATAGTAAATAAATCCATTACAGATACAAAGTAGTATAATAATATGCAGCGGAATAAATGAATAGTAGTTCATGAAGCTACTATATAAACATCAGAGTTAGAAATAAAGTACATCCGAATATCTCAAATACAGTGAGGTCTTTAGTACGAACCAATGACTCCTCTGAAATAATCAACCGAAAAAGCTGAAAGCTGAATCGATAGTTGGACCTCTAACGAAGCTCCAAACTCCAAAGGTGAGTCTCTAATGCTGTGTCACTTAGTCTGACCCGAGCGTAAAGCAAAACACAAAACACTCGAGTCAGGATTAACATTCTTATATCTATAATTCCAACTCAAGCGAAATATCAACTGAAATATAATTAACTTAGAGGATGTTTGGGATACCCATCCTCTAAGGATCCAAGGAACTATCTACAGGGTAGAAATATACACTATAACACCGTGGTCATTTCAGTTTTATTCATATTTCAAAACTAAAATATCATTTTCATTTCAAATATCTCTATTTTTCAAATTAGTATATATATATCCAATAATTTATGAAGTAAAGTATTTTTTATTTCCTCAAACTTCACAAATCGCTTCAAAAATCAACTCGACCTTCCCGTTCAAATTCAATTAAATCAAAATTTATCAATTTCCATTCAATTTAGTTTCTGACTAAACTAATTCAAATTTTATCTATTATAAATCCGGATTTGAACCACAAAATAAACCATTTAAATTTCAATATAATTCGAAGTTAATATATGTCAGAGCTTTAAATATTCAACATTTGAAAGACTAAACTTTGATAGTTGCGTTTATCTCCCAACTTGACTTCACTATTATTTAGTTTTGAAATATTCACTTAATAAATTCAATATTATTTATATGACCTTAAATTTACATTTTCTATATATTACCTTTGATTTCTTTAGACATGAATCATCCATTAAATTTCTTAAATAAAAATTCAAGTTATAGGATCATATGTTAAAGTTTCGAATTTAATAGTTTCAAATTGATTTAACTAAATGAAATTCTTAATTAATGACAAATTCAAATAAGTCCCAAATATATCTTCAAACCTTAGCTTATAAAATTTATTCCACAAATCTATTTCAGAAATACAAATTTAATAAATCCTTAAACATATTTCATATTAATAAAATCAATCTCGATTAAATTATCTTAATATTAAATCTATATATAAAATAACCTTTATATATAATACTTTAAATCAATATTCATTAAAACCATATATTTCTTTTCAAGACAATAGAAATTATTTTCAAAACATTCATATAGACTACGGCGTCGATGTAAAATTTTCTATTCTATGGACAAGGGATACAGATATTTATCATTTCAATCCGTAAGTTAAATATATACGGGCGGATATCATTTCAACCCGTAATCCCAAATTCAATTCAAATGAAAATCGCTTGGTTTTATCATTTCAACCCATAACGAAATTAACCTATTCTAAAATCCGTTCGGGTATGTATCATTTCAACCCATAGTGATTTTTATACTAACATGGAACTTGTAGAGTGGTAACAGATATGAAAATAATAATAAGAACAGGCATATATCATCAAAAATAAATATAAACAATAGTATATAGTGTCATGTCCCATAGGTGAACAGTCATAGATAATAGCATATATAACAATTTAAATAACAACAGCATCATATTTCAATTGTCATTTCAATTAAATCAAATTTAACAAATAAAAGAATGTTAATCGTGAGTGATTGCTCATCTTTCGAGGCTAGAGAATACAGAAGATGACATGGATACACACACTGATACAGACACTGAAATTTGAATTATAAATCCGAGCACGAATTTCAAAGCAAAGTAGGATTGGCACGAATTGGACGAACGAGGCTCATAATCAAGAATTTATGAATTGAATCAGAATCAGTCTGATATATACAGAAATTTTTGCTATTTTAATAAAAATCAAAATTGCATCCCTAAGAAAAATTTAAAGTCGAATCACACACACACACAGATATGTATATATATATATATATATATATATATATAATTTACCTTTTTTTCATACATAAACCAATAGTTTTAACATTTGAAATAAAACATATATGTTAAATAAAAATCCTTATAATTTTTCCAAACCATTTTAATTTTTACACATAGATCAAAATTTCTATTTACAAATCTTAGACCCAAACCACCCCATACGACCTATGTATATAATATCATTAAGATTTATATTTTAAAATAAGATTAATATATAAAACTTCAACAAATTACACTGTTCAAATCTCATTTATAACTACTATATACATATGGTACAAAATCCACTTCACAATACAATTATAAATTTTAAACACTTTACCTATATATATAAACTAATATATACTACCCATACATAAACAGTAAAGCCTATATACAGACTTATATAAAAATTTAGACAACGGATGTATGAATTACTTGTATAACTTATATTATAACTTATTTTATAAATATATATAATACTGTAACCTGTGTAGACCGAAAGTATAAGTTAGAATGTAAATTTATACAATATATATAAATAGCAACTAATATAACATCATTTATTTGTTTATTTGTTTATTTATTTATTTTTTTGCGAAAGCAACTGGTCTACACTAAAACACATATACACCCTAAACTTTTATGCAAACATGCATGCCAACTGAAATGAAAACTTATGTATTAGGAAACTTACTGCATACATAAGTGTATGCAAAGTATATATATATATATATATATATATATATATAAGGACATAAAGATATATCTATAATTATTATTACTTTATATAAATATATGTCATATACGAACTTTGGAAAATAAACAACTTCAAAAATCCTATACAACTTCCATAATAATAAGATATAAATTGACCTTCAAATAAAAGTTATAATCCTGTTTATTATAAAACTATATATATATATATATATATATATAATAACGGATTTACAAAACTTATAAACTAAATCATACAATAAGTGAACATCAAGCACATGAATGCACAAGATTTGTGACAAGCTTAACACATAATTACTTATATACAGTTGTTATAAAACTAATGCAACGAATTAGAATGTTGACAGAAGATGCCAAGTGATAAAAGTCACATATTTGAAGTAACCAAAGTCACAAAAGAAATCACAGTAGCAAGTTCAACCTTGAAAGCTGAAAATCATCTCATAAACAACATCACAAATCGAAGTCAGGTGATAAATAAATTGAAGAAGAAACAAAATTCACGTTAATGCCGATGCCAACAGAAAAATGTTCGAAGTCATTTGCAGTTCAAATCACAATGTACCCAAGTTACAGATATCAAATAGCTATTTAAAGCCGTGGATAATAGAAATTGAACTAAGACAATTAAAAATCATAAACATCGAAATAAACTCGAACGACCTAAGAATGAAGTAGATGTGAGTGATAATTTACTCACCTTGTTTAACGAGGAGCTAAACCCAATTCGCAGTCTCAAATCACAAGCTGGTAAACAACCGATTAAGCAACCGAAATCATCTCGAGAGACAGAGATCGAATAAAAGTCGGCTACCACAAATTACGAAAACCCTAATTTAGTTGAAGAGGAAATAAGCAAGAATGAGCTGCCAATTTTTCGTATGATTTTTATTTTAGGGTTTTCGAAAACATGAACGAATGAAAAAGGAAATTGGGTAACAGCCTTTGTTAAATAACACCGCAACAACAAAAACATGGGCTAAAATTGTTTGGAAGCCCACATAACATTCAACGAATTACTAAAAGAATTTCAACCGATTTAAAAACCCCAAATAGCAATTAGCTAACACATTAATCGTTTATGACGATTATAAATTGTTACAAAATCCCGGGTTGTTGCACCTATGCTGCCTCCGGTCATAAAATTTTGCCGCGCCGCCGCTGATTTTTGTTGACCTAATCGAATTTTGCCGTCGATCAGACCGTTGATTCGCCAAATAAACAACATGGATGAAGTCCCCTCGGTCCTCTCTTTAAAACCCAGAAATGGTTCGTCGATCCGACAACGTTCATCGACGCGCGATGAACGGCCGAGAATTGATTCAGAAATTCTGGACAAAAGATGCATCGAATCGGAAAATGAATTTCAGTTTTTAGATGTGTACATCGAAAGCTTAGATATATAATTTTTCTGAATTTTTTTGAGGAGTTTTAAATTTGACTTTGATTTTGAATTGCAGTTGGAATTAGGTGTTTGTCTGCCATTGAACTGAGGAGGTGAAACAAATTGTACGCAAAGACAAATGAGAATGATGGACAAATAGGGTTTATAACAGAGTACATATAGACAAGGTTGAAAAAGAATAGAAGGATCAGATTGGTATACGCGCTGAACGACGAATGGCCCGAAAAGCCATTTCTAACTCCGGAACGAAATTGGGTCAACCCATATATCAAAATAAATGTTTTAAAATATTTTAAATGCAATGGAAAAGGTTTTAGGTTCAAATTGCATCATATGAAGAAATTATGCTAAAATCAATATTTTTCAAATTGATTTCAAGGCGTTTCGAGTCCGTACGATCAAACGACAAGTCCGATCGCTACGAAACTTGAAATCATAAAATAATTCACCGTTACGGATCTGATGAAATTGGTTTCTTCGAAATCTGAGTCAGTGGCAAAATGGCTATTTTTACATTAATTAAATAATTTAGTAATAAATTAAATAAAATCCAAATTTTTATTTCAATTCTATAATTGACAATTTCATCACTTTTATATTTCTTAATCGTCTACAAAAATTTTAAACAAGTTTAGATGTCAATTTAAAGTTGATAAATCTATCAATTGCAGTGTCAAATTTTCAATTTCATTATATTCAAAATTATAAATTAAATTTCCAATAATTCTATTAAATTATTTTTCATTCTACTATTCATTTCATTGTTATTCAACGGATGAAATTAACACTGGTTCATGGCTTATTACATTATTATTCTCAAATTTCATCTTAATCTCAGCTAACGCAAAATTAAATATTAAATTAAATTTAAATTGCAATTAATCCAATTATTGAATTTTACACTTCAATTAAATTAATAAATCTTTCTTTCTATTCTTTAAATCAACCAATTGTCATATTATAAATAGAGTTAGCATTAATTCCAATTAATTCCTTAATTTACACAAATATAACGTTAAATTGAGATTCATTGTAATTTATTACAAACTTGATTTAATGGACTACATAAAATGATTACTTTAAAATAATCGTTGCCACTAACCCTTAATCATATTTGTATAAGTTATCATTTCCAACAATTACATACAGAACATTGATTTTTATCCAATCACTATTTATTCATTGTTAATTCATTGATTAATCCAATATTTACATTTACTTTTCTAATATTAATTTGTTACCAAATATTCCTATTTACCATCAATTATAACCCAAATAGTTGTTTCGATCAATTGGGATTGCATTGAATTAATTATTTATTAGTTTACATTTTATTCCCGTTATAAATTCATTAACAAATTACAATTTCCTTTATTGATACGTCACTTACATTCATACCTAATTACATTAGTTTTATCCCATTACACTAATATATGCCTACTTACCTCTTAATTTGAACAAATATTCCATTTCTAAATGTGTAATTCTAGCAATTGTTCACATTAATTTAGGTTTAAATCCAGTAAATGAATTTACCTTAATTCCATTCTTTTTACCAATTTATTCCCTTATCAATAAATTTATGATTCTGTTTAATTTACATTCACACTTCGATTATTTTATTAATTACCATTAAAGTAACGTTTATTTTAAATTGGTAAACCACTGGTAACGACCAACATTTGTCACCATTTCCCTTTATAATACATGTATGTTTGCACAAAAAATGGGCAAACACCTCCAAGTCGTATGAATTAGTTGATTTTATGTTGTTTCTACTGGTCTGGGTGATTCGTGCAAATATAAAAAAAATAGGGACTGAACTGTAAAAGACACACAGATTTATAGTGGTTCGGCCAGAACGTGCCTACGTCCACTTTATATGTTATTCTCCTTTTTCTTTCAGATTACAAGTACAAAGCTTTGTATACAAGTATATGAAAGTTGTTTGAAAGTTCCTTCCGTGCTTGAGCTCTCAAACTTGTCTGCCATTGTTGTACCCCTGCCCCTTTATTTATAGAGTGAGGCTGGGGGCAGGGGTCCTGGGTGTATATAGCTGGTGGTGGGCTTGGACTGATGCAATCTGGCCTGGCAAATTTGGATCGGCAAGGCCCTGGCTCGGTGGTGGCTGGTCCGGCTTGGTCGTGGAGGTGAGATGGTTCGGTGGTGGTGAGGACATGGGTTGGTTCGGTGGCAGTTGGAGGTGAGATGGTTCGGTGATGGTGAGGACATGGGTTGGTTCGGTGGTAGTTGGTTTGGTCCGGTAGTGGGTTTGGTTCGGTAGTGGGTTGATCCGGGAATGGGAGGAGTGGTAGATGGATCGGCTACGTAGGGAAGTGTAGGGTGGTTCGGTGGACCGGATGGTTCGGTGGTGAAGGCGTGGCTTGGTGCGGTAGGTTGATTCGATGGGTGGTAGATTCGTACCCAACAATGTATGTTTATTCTTCACAAATGATTTCCATCTTGTAACAACCCGTATATTTGGACCATTTAAATTGACAATAATCCACACATGTCAACTTAAATAGTACAAAACACGAATTATTAATGGAGTATAGATATACATAAATGAGAATCATCACAGAATCACAGAAATATAACATCACAGAATAGTGCATCGGAAATATAACATAGTCATAAGAGTAGTTCATGAAGCTACCCATAAGTACAACAATGTCTCAAATAAAAGGAAATAAACAACATAGAAGTCTAAATAGTCCAAATGGAAAGAACAAGTACTGATAAGATAAGATAGTGAAAGTCTTCATTCTTCAGCTCCAAATAAACAGCAGCAGCAATCCTCAATCTGATCCGAGCATATGCACAAACAAACACTCGAATCAGGACATATATTCTTATACAGATAATATGGTTCAAAATTCAAATAACAATAACTCAAAGATGAATGGAATAAACATCTTTCAGGATCCGATAAACTATTTATACATAAAAGTGTACGATACATAGATAATGTCTAACAGTAAAGTAAAATATCAAAATAGTGTTAAGGAGTTACCATTATCCCCCTTAACACATTTTATATAGCATCATAGACTATACAGCACTGTAAACCCCACCGTAAACTGGTGGGATATCAGGGAGTACTCCATAGGTATAATACAAAACAAATTCGTAGTGGTCGTGTATACGGAATACAAGTATGACAAGGCACATGAGGCAATACCCAAGATAGTGAAACTACCGTTTGCCTGATCCGGACTGGTGAGAACGCATCACCGCAACGATCGCAACACCGCGAAACAACACTCCGAATTCAAGGGTGCGCACCAATCAATCACAAAAGTAAATGAGTAGTTTACGAAGAAGTGTGTTCGCTCGAGGTAGCTAACCCCATTTGGCCCGGCACGGCTCCTGATTTTAGTCATTTCCAATTTGACACAAGTGTCAAGGCTATCCATTATCGTTCACTTTCTTCAATCATCAACGTACGTCATTCCAACCACTTCATTCTGGATCACACTCCGCGTATAGTTATTAAAGTGGTTTTCGGTTTAGACAGTGAGTATGTCCCTAACCAATTCCGGTTCCTTTAATAACCTTCGTAATTAATTTACCGATTGGTCGCTTAATATTTTCAAAACCAATTCAATTTCAATTTCAATTATAATTCGTAAATCAATATTTCGTTAGTCATTCTAAATCAATTTCTAACATTACGTTTTATAACTTCATAACTCATTCTATAATTCAATTTCAAAGTTTCAACTTAAAATAATTTCAAATATTCATTTAATTCCATGTATAAGTTCATTCCAAAATCAATTAACGTACAAATCGTTTTAAATTCAATTATCGATTTTATTCGATATTCATTTCATTATTTATCATTAAACAATTTCAATTAAATTTCCAATTTATTACTTCCTTAAGTTCGTTTCATTATCAAAGCTTATATATTTATTCAATTTGAATTTATCGAATCCAATTCTCTAAATTATAAGCATTTCATTTGTTTTCGATAAAGCGCGTTCTATTTCTTATTAAAGAAATTCAATTTCATATATTTATTTCTTCCGTTACAAATTTCAAATCTCAATTAAGAATTTAGTTTCATTTATTCGAAAATTCGATTTCTCTTAATAAAGAATATTCAATTCAATTCAATTATTACATAATTCATTCTATTCAATTTAGTTTAATCATTAAACAATTCAATCATATTCAATTATCAAATAATTTCAAGTCTTAGTTATTATCATTTCAAACTCATTCATTAATAATTCCAAACTTAATTATAAATTTTAAAACCAAAATAATAATTTCAAAACTTAATTTTTTTTATAATTAATAATTTCAAAACTTTATTATTAATAATTTCAAGACTTGATTCCAAAATCAATTATCAAATAATTCTACATTTAATCATTAATTAAATTTAAAACAATGTTCGTTGTAAATTACGACGTAAATATTTGTTTCAAATTCAAATATTCACAATTACATTTATTCGAATCTACATTCCAATTTTATTCAAAACCTTGTTATTAGTCAGACAAATTTTATTTCATTTAAATCAAAACATTGACCAATCGGTTTTAATTTAATTTTCTATCCTAAGTCAAGTTCATTTGGGTATCTATCATTTCAACCCGATTCCATTTCAATTCAAAATCAAAGCATACAAAGGGAACTTGCAGTGTGATAGCTGGGATGGTGTCAAAGTAAATAAACAAGCAATAGCATCCATTCACAACAATTCAACAATTTATTTAAATAATCCCGAAATAATCGTATTAATTTACATTTGTTATTTATGCAAATTAATATAATTATTCCTATAATCTACACTATCATTTCATGTAGATTAAAGATTATTCTATTAGGGTTTTTCACTTGTCGTTCAATTTCAATTTCAATACTACAACAATATACGTTCGAAGGTTCAAAGTGAAATTTTATCAAATTCCTACGTATCAATTAACTAATCAATGTTCACCATATAAATGAGTCACGTTTAACTAATCAAATTTAACATATAAAGGGTCAAGTTTAACAAATCAAGTTCGACATATATAATCCATTTTAATTGTTAACTATCCTATTTCATTTTCACTTGCAAATTATTTATCACTTAACAATAACAATTAGTATCCAATTCAACATCACATAGCAATCAAACTAAACTTGCATAAGAATATATGTAACAACCCTAGTTTCAGCCAGTTATTTTATTTATTTTATTTAATTTATTTTCAATTTTAAATAAAATATTTTATAAATTTGGGTTTAACAATATAGTTGGATATTTAAAATTTGAGATATATTTTGAAAATTTTTATATGACAATAAAATTTAATAATAACTGTAAAATTTTAAGCTAGGTTTGAACCGTTAAATTTCGAGTTTGAAAGACGCGTGATTTATAGGGTAAAAAGTGACGTTATATAACGTGTGTTTTCGAAATGTTATTTTGTGAAAATTTTCTGAAGTTTTTAACTGCGTCTGTCTAGCGTAGGGTAAAAATCAAGTTTTAAATAATTTTGAACATAAAATATCAGTCAGCGTTTTAACTAACGTACCTATTTTAAACTGTCAGCTGATTTTATATATTTTGACGTACGTTCAAATTTTAAACTGACTACATATAAACGTAACTTTAACATTAGCATTTAACAAATCAAACTAAATCAGATAAAACTTTAAACCAAAATAAATCACAACGTTTAAAGATGTAAAACGTTCAAGCATTTTGTTCATATTCTCTCTGGCCATTCGTTTGCATCTTGTACACTTTCTTGTTTCCATCCATCTATGCCTGACCGTTGCGTTGCCAAGAATCACGCAATCACCTGTAGAATATACCAAACTTTCCTTTGAACCCGCCTCCATCAGTTATCAAAACTTACATCACGCATAGGTGTTGAAATCAAGTTTATAAACTTGAAATAGCAAATCAACCGCATGCATTCAAATGAGCATAAGTCAAAACATAAAAACTGAAAACATACATCAACCCTCGCCTTTATTTCTGCCTTCAATTATCAAATTTAATGCTTGCAAATCAGGGAATCCAATAACCACGCAAGTTTTAAATTATTAAAGTAACGTGTGTATGTGACTAGGCTTCATCCATGCTTCATCAGTTTCTTCATCAAACGCTTGCTTATTCCTTTGCCCAGAAGCATGCATAAATCACGCATAATGCAAGATGGCACTAAGAAACTCTCAGCCCTTTAATTCACGCGAAAACTTTTGCATTTACTCCCTTGATTTCCTCTGGAATTTCAAGCCTCTGCCTATATATTTCTCATCCCTCTCTACATTTTTTCTCTACATCTCTTTACTCTGCCTCCATCCCATTCCTTCGCTCAAGCTATCAGGTAATAATATTTTTTTTTTTTTCTAAGTTCTCTCTGTTATTTTGCTTTTGCTCGGCAGCACAAGGGTTAGGGGAGTTTGTTTCAGTTTGCCTTCATGTTTTGATGGAGTCTGCATACATAAAAAGGAATCTGAAGTCTGTGCATGGTTTGGGTGTCACTGTGTGCACGTGTGCACCAGAAGACTTGGTTTAATCGACCAGACTGGTGCGAGTGTGTTGACGACTAGATAGGAGTAGGAGAAGTGGATATTGGGTCTGGGAATGCCTGATTCAGTTGAGTATGGGTGTTTGTCTTCCTTTTACTTTATTGGATATTGGTGCATGTGTGAGAGATGAACAAGAGAGACTGGTAGGCAGGGTTGATGAGTTCACTTTAGTTGGGAATCAGGAATGCTAGTTGGTTGCAGACTGGGTTGTGCAAGTGTCACCATCATATGTACATGTAGAAGCTTGCTTTTGATCGTGCATCTGGTTGAGTTTGGGGACTGGTAACTTTTGGTGAATGGATAGGGATTAGTGTGTCCAAGTGCAGTGGTGGATAGGGTAGTCTCCAAATGTTGTGCAGGTGGAAGAAGTAGGCTATGGATTGGTTATAGGAGCTGTCTGCATCTGGGTAGGCATATGTTTTGGTTTGCATCTATATACATATTTAAGTGGCAGACCCACCATACATATAAATTTTGCATAAGTATGTCTGCATCATGGTAGGAGTCAGTGCATATGAATATGATTTTAGTTTGCAGCATGTAAGCATGTTATAAGTATCATAGGAGACATGGTTTCAGTTACATATGTATGGGGTTCAGATCTACCTCCATATCACAAGTCTGCACATATAAAAGGGGTATAGCAGTGTTGATGCAAGGGAGGAGGGTAGCAAGTATAACTGGAAAGTATAGTTGCATAGTCAAGTGGCAAATCTGGAATGAAGAAACATGTTTGGTGAAGAGACAGGCAGATCTGGTGAGAGGCATGGTGAAGTGATGTTTGGTGATGCATTTTTGGGTTGCTCAGTTAAGTTTTGTAATAAGATAGCAGGAAAGTTGTGTAAGAGGAAGAGGATGCCACGGTTTTCAAAATCTGAAGTGTGCACGTGCACAGAGCATGCACACAAAGAGGGATGAAGTCTGACACCATAACTTGGTATGGGAGGTGGATAGACTAGTGGTGGCAGTGGTAGGAGGTAGCAGGGGCAGGGAAGGCCAGAGGAGGAAGAGTGCCTGGAAAAATAAGTGATTCAACACTTCCAGATTTTGACTCGAAGCAGATACCAATTTACCCGGAGTAGAACTAGTTTGGACTCGAAGCTAACCCTGACCTGACTCGAAGCAAAATGAAGGAAGCTCGGGTTTGGGCTGGTGGCAGTGAAACCTGATATTTATTTGAGATTTTTGGTAATCAAAATAAAATAATAAAAAAAAAAAAAAAAAAAAAAAAAAAATTAATTGATGAATGAAGAAAAGGGTAGGCATTGCATATGTATAGGGTAGGCATGAACAAGTTAGGGGTACACTCGTATTCATTTTTGCAATCGTGTCTTAGAAAATTTGGTCGAGCAAGTCAAATTTCTTTTCCTATCTTTAATTTTTTTCGTTGACTATAAAATCTAAGTCGCGTTCCTATATTTTTGAAATTTGTTCTAGATCTAAATCTAGGCGACGCCCGCAAAATTTGACTGTTATTCTCTGTCAGTCTGTACCAGTAAATTTTCAATTTTGAATTCGAATTTGCTGCAACACCCAGGTGAGTATTTCTCACCAGACATACGTATTTATATTTCGTAAATTATTACAAGTGTATGTGTAAATTTGTATTTCACTATTATCTGTCTGTAGTGTAATATAGAATGATAAACCCCATTAAATTGACACCCCATCAGTTATTTATATGTTATATGATATCTGCAGTTATATTATGTTATTATTTACTGTTTAAAATCACACTGCAAGTTCCCTGTTATATATATATTGTTATGGCTGAAATGATAGGCCTAATTGATTATTATTGTTCACCTATTCTGTTAACTGTGTAAATTATCTTGGGATTGCGGGTTCGAAATGATAGAACCCGGAATTGTGTAAATATCGGATTGAAATGATATAGATCCGTTTCACTTGACCTAGGCTAGAAAATCTTATACAGGCCCGTGGTTTATATATATTATTTTCTGGAAATATTTAAATTATTTTTAAGAAATTGAAGATATTCTAGTAAATAATTTTATAGGACTTATAATGATTTAAATGATAAATAAATAAATATAGAATAAATTTTAGTATAACTTGTTCCGGAAATTCTAGAGTTTGAAAGAGTAAGATTTGAATTTAGAAAATTATATATATATAACAAGTTATATTTGGAAATAGATTTAAATCTAAAGGTCTACAACAGTATTTAAATGATATCTTTTTGAAATTAGACCAGGTTAAACTCACAACTTTAGACAGCATTTCCTAGGTGCTGTAGAAATTGAAATTGATTTATTTAAAAATCTATGGAAGATTTTTGAGAATAAGTTAAACTTTGGAATTTAAATATGTAATAAATAAAAGAATCTAGAAATTGAGTTTGGATAGATTTTAAAGGAAAATATGATTTCTATTATAAAAGAAATAAATTCCAAATTTGATTGAATAAATTGAATTGGTATAGTTTCAAAGAAAGGTTTAAATCAAGGATTTGAAAATTTTAAGGTATTTGAAGTATATATATTGATTTAAATATAAATACCATTGTTTCCAAACTGTAACCACGGGTTATAATAACGTTTGGTTGGCAAAGAGACCGGGATCGGATATGGGCATACTCTCTGTCGATACCGAAAACCACTTTGACAACCGTGTACGCGGTGGAGATTCCAGAATGAAGTAGGATGGTGGTGACGGTTTCTTGAAAGGTATATACGTGGACCCGACTCCCATGAGTTGGCTTAAGGTGGCTAAAACAGGAGCGATTCTCGGATTAATGAGGTAGCTCCTCTGATCGAACGCACTTCTTCGTATGCCATTCTATTACTCTTGTGATTGTATTGGTGCGCACCTTTGATTTGGGAGTGTTGTTCGAGGTGGGCGGTTGCTGCGGCTTCGCGTTACCACCGGTCCGGATAGCAATTGGTATATCTACCCTGGCATTGCCTAGTTGTGCCGTGTCACCTACCATATCGAGCCTTGTACGAGTTTGGTTTTCTCCCGTAGCCCGTGTGGTATCCTCTAGTTGCTTCCCGAGTAGGAGGAGCTATGATATTGGATGGACTACTGGGACTATTATGTGTTAAGGTGGAAAATGTAAAGCCTTAATGCTATTTAAAAGTAAGTTTATTTTACTATAGACACTATTATAATAGCGCAATATACTATATAGTAAATAGGTTAACGGATCCTTAGAGGATGGGCGATCCCAAGCATCCTTTAAGTTACTTGCTCTTTACATTACAGTACACTTGATTTAGCTTACATTATATAAGTATGTATGTCCTGACTCGAGTGTTTTGTTTATTGTACGCTCGGGTCAGCCTGAGTTGCAGATTCAGCTTTTTTTTCTGGAGCTAGGACTAGATCACTCTTGCTAGTTGGAAGCTTCTTCGTCTTTATCTATTTTGTAATTCAAGACATTTTGGAAGACTATGTTTTATTATGGCTTAAAAATTTGTATTAGAGTTTTGAACAATGTATTTCTGTTTATAAAAGTTTCCAGTGGCTTCATGAACCACTGTAGTATTTTATATTCCGCTGTGAGATTCTGATATCTGTGTCTGTGATTCTGTGTATTTGGTTTCATTTGTTCCTTAGCAATATTTACAATCTATTATTTTGAACTATTCCAGCTCGACAATTATCATATTTGTCGAATTCGAATGGCACAAAATAGTGGGTCGTTACAGTTGGTATCAGAGCCAGGTTTAACCATAGCCTAAGGAACAAAAACTCATTAGAGATAGAGTAGCAATACCCTAGAATGAGTGGAGTCAAATTCCAGAATCCTTTCCTTGTGAGAGGACGTATTTTCAAAGTATAAAAGGATTTTCAAAAGTATTTTGGTATAAAACTTCCTAGGTTAAATAAGTTTCCAATACTTCTTCCATTTCTCTCCATTGTTATACTCGAGCTTTTGTTAGTTGCTTAATTCTATCTTATCCTAGAACATCTTGATATTTTTCCTCTATCCTTAGTACCCATCCTTAATCTTTCAGGATGAATAGAAGAAATAACCGAGGTCGAGGGCAAGTCGCTCCTCCTCCTGCTGCCCTGTCCGTTTCACTAAATTGTGCAAGGACTATGTTGAGCTAGGTGGCACAAAATTTATGGGGACAGAAACTATCATAGAAGCTCAGCAATGGCTTCGAGATCTAGAAAGGATTTTCTCCTGCCTTGAGATTACTAATGCCCAGCAAAGGCAACTCGCAGCCTGGCAGATGAAGGGCGCTGCCTTGAATTGGTGGCTATCTATTACTGCTCAGACAAATGAGGCTGACCTCACTTGGGAGCAATTTAGGTATCTTTTGGTTGTCAAAATTCGGATTTGAATTCCATCTTTGAATCTATCTTTTAAACTCTTATCGTGCTTTAGGGAGGCCTTTTTGGCCAAGTGGATGCCCGAAGCAGGCAAGTCTCAGCTCTATCGAGACTTCATGGATCTAAAGCAAGGCAGTATGACCTTCACGGAATATGAGAGGAAGTTTAACGAACTCTCACAATATGGCCTGAACCTGATTGACACCCCGCTCAAGCTGAACGAGAAGTTTATCGCTGGAGCTCGTCCTGAGTTCTACGATAGACTCACTACACATGTGCATGGGACATTTACGGCATTGATGGATATGGCTCTCCGGTACGAGAACCCTACATCTAAGAACACTCCAGCTGCCCAGTCTGCATCAGCTCGGTTTTCCGGTAATTCAAGGAAGAGGAAGTCAAGTTTCTACCGCAATAAGAGGAACAAGACTCAAGGGTTGGGATCATCATCATCTTCTACATCTGCAAGGCCACCTGTAGATCTGTCTACCATCACTTGCCACAGATGTCAGCAGAAGGGACATTTTGCAAATCGCTGTCCTACTTTGGGTGCTGCTGTTCCACCCCCTGCTCAGTTTGCTAGGAGGGATCTATGTCACATCTGCCTCCAGCCAGGACACTACAAGAAGGATTGTCCCACTCAAAAGAGAGGCACAACATCCGGGGTCTTTGCAGTAACTTCTGCATCTTCTACAGCTCCGCAGCCTGCACCTGCACCCGTATCAGCTCCAGCCCCAGATGATTCTCAAGGTACTCTTCAAGGATCTTTTACTTTGTTCAAATTACCTGTTCGAGTTTTATTCGATACCGGAGCTTCCCACAGCTTCATTTCATCTGATCTCTGTAATAAATTTGAACATCGCCTTTCTCCTGAACTTTCTCCCATACCTTTATGTGTCTCAAACCCCATCGGTGGTCCTGCGAACCTTAATAAAGTTTGTAGGGATGTGAAGCTCCTCCATTTCCAACAGTGCTTCACTGGAGACTTTTATGTTTTGGGTTTCGACGCTTTCGACCTTTTACTCGGAGGCGATTGGTTAGATAGGCATGGTGCAGATATCTCTTGTAGTACTCGTACTGTTGTTCTTAAAGATGATTTAGGGAATCCATTAGAGATCCAGTGTAAGCTGCCTCAAGAGTTTGCTGGTAGTTTCATCTATTCTCTTGACACTTTCCCAGATGATATCCATTCTACCCCTGTAGTCAAACTATTCCCCGACGTGTTTGGTGAAGTCATTTCTCTACCTCCAAAACGGGAAATTGATTTCCATATCGATCTTATCCCGGGAGCACGACCTGTAGTCCTTCCACCTAGAAGAATGGCACCACGAGAGAAGAGCGAATTAAGGAATCAGATTCAAGACTTATCTTCTAAAGGACTGATTAGACCAAGTTTCTCTGAATGGGGAGCAGCTGTTGTATTTGTCACCAAATCTGATGGTTCTCTCAGGATGTGTGTTGATTATAGAGAACTCAACAAGCTTACCATGAAGAACAGATATCCTATGCCCCGCATAAATGATATGTTCGACCAACTCTATGGAGCAACTGTTTTCTCTCAGCTTGATTTAGCCACAGGTTTCCATCAGCTTAGAATTTCTGAGGAGAGCATCCCCAAAACTGCTTTCCGAACTGAGAACGGCTTCTTTGAATGGCTAGTTATGCCTTTTGGTTTGACTAATGCCCCTGCTTTCTTCGTTGATTTGATGAACCGTGTCTTCCGCGATGTACTCAATAAATTTGTTCTTGTCTTTATTGATGACATCCTTGTTTTCTCCAAATCTGAGGAAGAACATAGAACCCATTTGAAGTATGTTTTAGAGACTCTTCGGAACCACCAATTGAAGGCTAAGTTCTCTAAATGCCATTTCTGGGAAGAAGAAGTCCGATTCCTTGGACATATTGTCTCTAGAAAAGGAGTTTCTGTTGATCCAGTCAAGATTTTTTAGAGACTCTTCGGAACCACCAATTGAAGGCTAAGTTCTCTAAATGCCATTTCTGGGAAGAAGAAGTCCGATTCCTTGGACATATTGTCTCTAGAAAAGGAGTTTCTGTTGATCCAGTCAAGATTGCTACAATCCAAGATTGGGAAGAACCTAAGACTCCCACCGATATCCGCAGTTTTCTAGGCCTTGCCGGCTACTATCGAAGGTTCATCGAGAATTTTGCTCGGATTTCGGCACCTCTGACTGCTCTAACCCGGAAGAATGTTAAGTTTGTATGGAGCAGTAAGTGTAAAGCTGCTTTCAAAGAGTTAAAAGATAAGCTCACCTCCGCACCTGTTCTTACTGTACCAAATGGAAGTGAAAGATTAATAGTATTCACCGATGCTTGTCGAGAAGGATTGGGGGCAGTACTTATGCAAGACGGGAGAGTAATTGCTTATGCTAGTCGACAGCTGAAGACACATGAAGCTAACTATGCTGCCCATGATTTAGAATTGCTGGCTGTTGTATTTGCTTTGAAGCTTTGGAGACACCATCTCTTAGGAGCTAAGTTTGATCTGTTCACTGATCATAAATCTCTGAAATATATCTTTACCCAGAAAGATTTAAATCAGAGACAAGTGCGATGGCTCGAGTTCCTTGCTGCATATGACCTCGACATCAACTATACTCCCGGAAAAGCTAATGTAGTGGCAGATGCGCTGAGCAGGAAGAAATCTTTGTTGTGTCAGATTTTTGTCTCTTCTCCTTTGGTGGATCGGATCGTAGCTAAACAGGATGAGGATAGGATCATCAGATTGATTAAGGAGAATGTTCGTAGCAGAGGTAACAATAATTCTGATGGAAAAGGAGCTCAGATTGATGATAGAGGAGTTTTAAGGATAAATGGAAGGATTTGTGTGCCAAATGTTGATGGGTTGAGGCAGGAATTACTTCGGGAACATCATCAGTCCCGACTTTCTATCCATCCTGGCGTAGCTAAGATGTACCAGGATTTGAAGAAACTATATTGGTGGAGAGGTATGAAGCGAGATGTCTCTATTTATGTGAGTAGATGTGCGACTTGCCAGCAAGTTAAGGCAGACCATCAGAAAACACCCGGTTTATTGCAGCCTTTGGAAATTCCAAACTGGAAGTGGGAACAAGTTTCTATGGACTTTATTGATGGATTGCCGAGATCTCGAAGGGGAAATGAAAGTATCTGGGTTATTGTGGATAGACTGACTAAGTCTGCTCATTTTATTCCAGTCAGATCTACCCGCACAGCTTCGAGTTTATCTGAGATCTATATGAGGGAGATTGTTCGCCTCCATGGCGTTCCTCTTAGCATTGTCTGCGATCGTGACCCTATTTTCACTAGTCAGTTTTGGAAAGCATTCCAAGAATCCTTGGGTACTCGTTTGAACCTAAGCACCGCTTACCACCCACAAACTGACGGTCAGACTGAAAGGGTAAATCAAATTCTTGAAGATCTTCTTCGTGCTTGCATCTTAGACTATGGAGGATCTTGGGAAGATCACCTCCATCTGGTGGAATTCACCTATAACAATAGTTATCAGGTATAAATTCCAATCATTTGTTCTTATTTTATCTTAGTTCTCTATCGATCTCATTCTATCTTTTCAGGCTAGCCTTGAGATGTCCCCTTTTGCTGCTCTATACGGGAAACCGTGTAGATCTCCTTCGTGTTGGATTGAGTCTGGTAATCGTCTAGTTCTTGGTCCTGAGATGATTCTAGAAGCTTCAGAGAGGGTAGAGGAGATTAAGAGGAGATTAAAGGTTGCTCAAGACAGACAAAAGAAGTACGCTGATCGGCGTAGGAGGAAGTTAGAATTTGATGTGGGTGATTTGGTGTTTCTGAAGATCTCTCCTCTAAAGAATATAGTCCGGTTTGGTCGAAGAGGAAAGCTAGCCCCTAGATTCATCGGTCCATTCCGTATTTTGGAAAGAATTGGATCTCTGGCTTATCGACTAGATCTACCAGAGAAATTTGCCGGAATCCACAATGTTTTCCATGTATCCCACCTTCGTCGCTGTCTGCACGATCCATCTTTAGTCATCCAACCTACTGCTCTCGATGGTCTGGACATTGAGCCTGATTTGACTATGGAAAGGAAGCCACTTCGTATCGTCGATCAAGGTACGAAACAGCTCAGAAGAAAATCAGTCCCGTTGGTCAAAGTGCAATGGAGCACCGATGAGCGAGATTGCACATGGGAAACGGAGGAGAGCATTCGTGCTTCAAATCCGGAACTATTCGTTTAAGGTACTCTGTTTATCTAGCTTGTCTTTCCTTTGTTTCTTTCTTTCGTTCCTTTTCGAGGACGAAAAGTTCTTAAGTGGGGGAGAGTGTAACAACCCTAGTTTCAGCCAGTTATTTTATTTATTTTATTTAATTTATTTTCAATTTTAAATAAAATATTTTATAAATTTGGGTTTAACAATATAGTTGGATATTTAAAATTTGAGATATATTTTGAAAATTTTTATATGACAATAAAATTTAATAATAACTGTAAAATTTTAAGCTAGGTTTGAACCGTTAAATTTCGAGTTTGAAAGACGCGTGATTTATAGGGTAAAAAGTGACGTTATATAACGTGTGTTTTCGAAATGTTATTTTGTGAAAATTTTCTGAAGTTTTTAACTGCGTCTGTCTAGCGTAGGGTAAAAATCAAGTTTTAAATAATTTTGAACATAAAATATCAGTCAGCGTTTTAACTAACGTACCTATTTTAAACTGTCAGCTGATTTTATATATTTTGACGTACGTTCAAATTTTAAACTGACTACATATAAACGTAACTTTAACATTAGCATTTAACAAATCAAACTAAATCAGATAAAACTTTAAACCAAAATAAATCACAACGTTTAAAGATGTAAAACGTTCAAGCATTTTGTTCATATTCTCTCTGGCCATTCGTTTGCATCTTGTACACTTTCTTGTTTCCATCCATCTATGCCTGACCGTTGCGTTGCCAAGAATCACGCAATCACCTGTAGAATATACCAAACTTTCCTTTGAACCCGCCTCCATCAGTTATCAAAACTTACATCACGCATAGGTGTTGAAATCAAGTTTATAAACTTGAAATAGCAAATCAACCGCATGCATTCAAATGAGCATAAGTCAAAACATAAAAACTGAAAACATACATCAACCCTCGCCTTTATTTCTGCCTTCAATTATCAAATTTAATGCTTGCAAATCAGGGAATCCAATAACCACGCAAGTTTTAAATTATTAAAGTAACGTGTGTATGTGACTAGGCTTCATCCATGCTTCATCAGTTTCTTCATCAAACGCTTGCTTATTCCTTTGCCCAGAAGCATGCATAAATCACGCATAATGCAAGATGGCACTAAGAAACTCTCAGCCCTTTAATTCACGCGAAAACTTTTGCATTTACTCCCTTGATTTCCTCTGGAATTTCAAGCCTCTGCCTATATATTTCTCATCCCTCTCTACATTTTTTCTCTACATCTCTTTACTCTGCCTCCATCCCATTCCTTCGCTCAAGCTATCAGGTAATAATATTTTTTTTTTTTTTTCTAAGTTCTCTCTGTTATTTTGCTTTTGCTCGGCAGCACAAGGGTTAGGGGAGTTTGTTTCAGTTTGCCTTCATGTTTTGATGGAGTCTGCATACATAAAAAGGAATCTGAAGTCTGTGCATGGTTTGGGTGTCACTGTGTGCACGTGTGCACCAGAAGACTTGGTTTAATCGACCAGACTGGTGCGAGTGTGTTGACGACTAGATAGGAGTAGGAGAAGTGGATATTGGGTCTGGGAATGCCTGATTCAGTTGAGTATGGGTGTTTGTCTTCCTTTTACTTTATTGGATATTGGTGCATGTGTGAGAGATGAACAAGAGAGACTGGTAGGCAGGGTTGATGAGTTCACTTTAGTTGGGAATCAGGAATGCTAGTTGGTTGCAGACTGGGTTGTGCAAGTGTCACCATCATATGTACATGTAGAAGCTTGCTTTTGATCGTGCATCTGGTTGAGTTTGGGGACTGGTAACTTTTGGTGAATGGATAGGGATTAGTGTGTCCAAGTGCAGTGGTGGATAGGGTAGTCTCCAAATGTTGTGCAGGTGGAAGAAGTAGGCTATGGATTGGTTATAGGAGCTGTCTGCATCTGGGTAGGCATATGTTTTGGTTTGCATCTATATACATATTTAAGTGGCAGACCCACCATACATATAAATTTTGCATAAGTATGTCTGCATCATGGTAGGAGTCAGTGCATATGAATATGATTTTAGTTTGCAGCATGTAAGCATGTTATAAGTATCATAGGAGACATGGTTTCAGTTACATATGTATGGGGTTCAGATCTACCTCCATATCACAAGTCTGCACATATAAAAGGGGTATAGCAGTGTTGATGCAAGGGAGGAGGGTAGCAAGTATAACTGGAAAGTATAGTTGCATAGTCAAGTGGCAAATCTGGAATGAAGAAACATGTTTGGTGAAGAGACAGGCAGATCTGGTGAGAGGCATGGTGAAGTGATGTTTGGTGATGCATTTTTGGGTTGCTCAGTTAAGTTTTGTAATAAGATAGCAGGAAAGTTGTGTAAGAGGAAGAGGATGCCACGGTTTTCAAAATCTGAAGTGTGCACGTGCACAGAGCATGCACACAAAGAGGGATGAAGTCTGACACCATAACTTGGTATGGGAGGTGGATAGACTAGTGGTGGCAGTGGTAGGAGGTAGCAGGGGCAGGGAAGGCCAGAGGAGGAAGAGTGCCTGGAAAAATAAGTGATTCAACACTTCCAGATTTTGACTCGAAGCAGATACCAATTTACCCGGAGTAGAACTAGTTTGGACTCGAAGCTAACCCTGACCTGACTCGAAGCAAAATGAAGGAAGCTCGGGTTTGGGCTGGTGGCAGTGAAACCTGATATTTATTTGAGATTTTTGGTAATCAAAATAAAATAATAAAAAAAAAAAAAAAAAAAAAATTAATTGATGAATGAAGAAAAGGGTAGGCATTGCATATGTATAGGGTAGGCATGAACAAGTTAGGGGTACACTCGTATTCATTTTTGCAATCGTGTCTTAGAAAATTTGGTCGAGCAAGTCAAATTTCTTTTCCTATCTTTAATTTTTTTCGTTGACTATAAAATCTAAGTCGCGTTCCTATATTTTTGAAATTTGTTCTAGATCTAAATCTAGGCGACGCCCGCAAAATTTGACTGTTATTCTCTGTCAGTCTGTACCAGTAAATTTTCAATTTTGAATTCGAATTTGCTGCAACACCCAGGTGAGTATTTCTCACCAGACATACGTATTTATATTTCGTAAATTATTACAAGTGTATGTGTAAATTTGTATTTCACTATTATCTGTCTGTAGTGTAATATAGAATGATAAACCCCATTAAATTGACACCCCATCAGTTATTTATATGCTATATGATATCTGCAGTTATATTATGTTATTATTTACTGTTTAAAATCACACTGCAAGTTCCCTGTTATATATATATTGTTATGGCTGAAATGATAGGCCTAATTGATTATTATTGTTCACCTATTCTGTTAACTGTGTAAATTATCTTGGGATTGCGGGTTCGAAATGATAGAACCCGGAATTGTGTAAATATCGGATTGAAATGATATAGATCCGTTTCACTTGACCTAGGCTAGAAAATCTTATACAGGCCCGTGGTTTATATATATTATTTTCTGGAAATATTTAAATTATTTTTAAGAAATTGAAGATATTCTAGTAAATAATTTTATAGGACTTATAATGATTTAAATGATAAATAAATAAATATAGAATAAATTTTAGTATAACTTGTTCCGGAAATTCTAGAGTTTGAAAGAGTAAGATTTGAATTTAGAAAATTATATATATATAACAAGTTATATTTGGAAATAGATTTAAATCTAAAGGTCTACAACAGTATTTAAATGATATCTTTTTGAAATTAGACCAGGTTAAACTCACAACTTTAGACAGCATTTCCTAGGTGCTGTAGAAATTGAAATTGATTTATTTAAAAATCTATGGAAGATTTTTGAGAATAAGTTAAACTTTGGAATTTAAATATGTAATAAATAAAAGAATCTAGAAATTGAGTTTGGATAGATTTTAAAGGAAAATATGATTTCTATTATAAAAGAAATAAATTCCAAATTTGATTGAATAAATTGAATTGGTATAGTTTCAAAGAAAGGTTTAAATCAAGGATTTGAAAATTTTAAGGTATTTGAAGTATATATATTGATTTAAATATAAATACCATTGTTTCCAAACTGTAACCACGGGTTATAATAACGTTTGGTTGGCAAAGAGACCGGGATCGGATATGGGCATACTCTCTGTCGATACCGAAAACCACTTTGACAACCGTGTACGCGGTGGAGATTCCAGAATGAAGTAGGATGGTGGTGACGGTTTCTTGAAAGGTATATACGTGGACCCGACTCCCATGAGTTGGCTTAAGGTGGCTAAAACAGGAGCGATTCTCGGATTAATGAGGTAGCTCCTCTGATCGAACGCACTTCTTCGTATGCCATTCTATTACTCTTGTGATTGTATTGGTGCGCACCTTTGATTTGGGAGTGTTGTTCGAGGTGGGCGGTTGCTGCGGCTTCGCGTTACCACCGGTCCGGATAGCAATTGGTATATCTACCCTGGCATTGCCTAGTTGTGCCGTGTCACCTACCATATCGAGCCTTGTACGAGTTTGGTTTTCTCCCGTAGCCCGTGTGGTATCCTCTAGTTGCTTCCCGAGTAGGAGGAGCTATGATATTGGATGGACTACTGGGACTATTATGTGTTAAGGTGGAAAATGTAAAGCCTTAATGCTATTTAAAAGTAAGTTTATTTTACTATAGACACTATTATAATAGCGCAATATACTATATAGTAAATAGGTTAACGGATCCTTAGAGGATGGGCGATCCCAAGCATCCTTTAAGTTACTTGCTCTTTACATTACAGTACACTTGATTTAGCTTACATTATATAAGTATGTATGTCCTGACTCGAGTGTTTTGTTTATTGTACGCTCGGGTCAGCCTGAGTTGCAGATTCAGCTTTTTTTTCTGGAGCTAGGACTAGATCACTCTTGCTAGTTGGAAGCTTCTTCGTCTTTATCTATTTTGTAATTCAAGACATTTTGGAAGACTATGTTTTATTATGGCTTAAAAATTTGTATTAGAGTTTTGAACAATGTATTTCTGTTTATAAAAGTTTCCAGTGGCTTCATGAACCACTGTAGTATTTTATATTCCGCTGTGAGATTCTGATATCTGTGTCTGTGATTCTGTGTATTTGGTTTCATTTGTTCCTTAGCAATATTTACAATCTATTATTTTGAACTATTCCAGCTCGACAATTATCATATTTGTCGAATTCGAATGGCACAAAATAGTGGGTCGTTACAATATATGTCGTGAAAATTTATTTCACCTTTCGTGGATAGGAAATGTGACTGCAAAACAAAAGAAGCACGAATGAAGCAAGAATAGAGTCGGTATAGCACGAACAACGAACACTGTAATATCGACAAAAGAAAACGATATTAATACAATGAACGTTTGTATATAATTTATAATTTATACAAATGCGCTTACCGACGACGAAGATAAGAACAAAAGTTGAAGATCGATGCTGCTGCGAAAACTCAACCGGTTGCTTCTGCACAAAACGAGAAAAGAAAAACGGTTACTATCTTCTCAACCAAACGATACCGTTCAATTTCATATATATATATATATTTTTTTTTTTACTCCACGCATGAAATATCATGCAAATTCTTTGGCCAAGAACAAAATGCAAACTCATGCCCTGAAGCATGTTGCTTTACCCCTCCCATCTCATGCATGCCTCACCCATGCATGCATATAACTCACGCATGCCTCACTATCCCACCATTTCATTTTTTTCGATGCGTTCTCACCAGTCCGGATCAGGCAAACGGTAGTTTCACTATCTTGGGTATTGCCTCATGTGCCTTGTCATACTTGTATTCCGTATACGCGACCACTACGAATTTGTTTTGTATTATACCTATGGAGTACTCCCTGATATCCCACAAGTTTACGGTGGAGTTTACAGTGCTGTATAGTCTATGATGCTATATAAAATGTGTTAAGGGGGATAATGGTAACGCCTTAACACTATTTTGATATTTTACTTTACTGTTAGACATTATCTATGTATCGTACACTATTATGTATAAATAGTTTATCGGATCCAGAAAGATGTTTATTCCATTCATCTTTGAGTTATTGTTATTTGAATTTTGAACCATATTATCTGCATAAGAATATATGTCCTGATTCGAGTGTTTGTTTGTGCATATGCTCGGATCAGATTGAGGATTGCTGCTGCTGTTTATTTGGAGCTGAAGACTGAAGACTTTCACTATCTTATCTTATCAGTATTTGTTCTTTCCATTTGGACTATTTAGACTTATATGTTGTTTATTTCCTTTTATTTGAGACATTGTTGTACTTATGGGTAGCTTCATGAACTACTCTTATGACTATGTTATATTTCTGCTGCACTATTCTGTGATGTTATATTTCTATGATTCTCATTTATGTATATCTATACTCCATTAATAATTCGTGTTTTGTACTATTTAAGTTGACATGTGTGGATTATTGTCAATTTAAATGGTCCAAATATACGGGTTGTTACACATCTATTACACTATTTCATACATTAATCCAATAAATTCATTTGTTTTCTCATATTCCATTTATAACCAAGTCATAACATTTAAATTATTTTATTTAATTGGAATTTCATTCAAATCATTAATTATTAACTTTAATTAACCTTGCTACGTTTCCTCTAAGTTAATTTTCATTACATTATCACAACTTTTATTAATAATTCATCAATTTTTATTTTCTTCAATATTAAATTTCAATAATCTTAATAAATTAACCATTTTAATTATTGAAAATTTACGGGTCGTTACACTCTCCCCCACTCAAAACTTTTCGTCCCCGAAAAGGAAATAGAAGGGAGAAGGAGAATTAAGAGATCAATATATCTTACTTAAAATATTAACTTTATAAACAATTAAATTTACAAAATTAATTACCTTTAAATAAAATATAAAAATTTATAACCATTAGATCTTTTTATATTTAAATTAATAAAGTTTGGAAAACATTTCAAAATATTTTCTAAGTCCAAAATTTACGGAAAAATTTGGCAGAGTCTCCTTTGTACGGAGAGGCTCGGGAGAAATATAACATCAAATAAAATAATATACAACATATATTTTTCAAATAGTATATATCCCAACCCGGGAAAAACAATATAATAACGCTATAAACCGTAATCCAAAAACGTACCTATTTGTCGGGCAATTTACGCTTATTTTATGAAACCAAAAGAAGTAGCAATTGCTTCCATAACCTGTATTTCACTTATATAATCCAGAAGAATTAATAATTATATAAATTGAAATATGTAAAGTTGTTTCAACCATAAACAACAAATCAATACAAATAACAATCCCTTGCAACTGGGCATACAACCATCACATAGAATCAATACAAATCAATTATTCATTCATATCAACAAAACAAATAGCTGTTCGGGTTCAAAACTGCAAATTGTACAGAATGAAAAATAAACTACTGAGCGCACCCTTTTACTCAACAGTCTCTAGTGAAACTAAATAGATTATTTATTCATCCAAACAAATTTAAATTGTCCTTGCCCAAACAACTATAAACCAAACAAACAACTATTTCAACAATAGATCAAGTTTATTAATTTCATTGGTATAATAATTTATCTTTTTTAATTTGCCTTTTATTTCTTACAGTTTCATTTACTTTTTTTTCTCATTTCTAATAAAGTCTCATTTTCACCTATTCATATCATGAAATTTCCCTTTTTATTATATTACATTAATTTATTCACTGCTTAATTTCATTTATTACAGTATTCATCTTTATGCTTATTTCCAAATAAATAACTTCAATCATTTACTTAAGTCTATAATTACTTGCTTAAGGATATAACAATTATAACCTCAATTCTTATTAATAAAAGCAATTTATTGAGCACTTCATTACATACTTTTATTTGTACAATTTCCATTACATTTTCATATTAAACATTTCAACTTCTAATATTTGGTAAGTTATATATATGCTTTTTAAGAATGTAATTGAAAGTTATACAAGTTTTCTCATTTTCTTTAATAAATTTACTGTTCAATAATCATATCATTTGTTTTATAGATTATTATTTCCAACTTTCGTATAGTCTTATTTATGCTTAGCATTTAGTCTCTTATTTCGTTTAGAGGTTCCAATTATTAGTTAAATTCCATTTCACTAAAGCAATTGAAACCATTAATTGATGGAAAATTAAGAATTTAAATACCGGGTAAAATTTTTAAATCATTTTAAAATAATAGATAGATGTATACACTTAAAATTCATATATCCAATTATATTTAAAACAATTAAAAATTTATATTTGGTTATCAAAAATAAATCTGCAGTAGAACTACTACAGTGGCCTTCCCACTTTGAAACTCGAAATTGAATGTCGATGATGCGGCCGCCATCACCGAAATTATTTTTCAGCGATAGAGAAGGAAGTACAGAACTTATTTTTTCCAAAATCTTCTTTAAAACATTTCTTTCGAATTATATTGAAATATTTATATTAGAAAATACTTCTAAATAATATCACTATTATAATCTAAAATCATCTGAAAGAAATTTTCAAAAGCTCGAAACTTTAAGTTCTAAATTTCCAATTTCATTTATCTTATTTTCAGTCTTATTTCGACTATTATTTATAAATTTCATTACCTAACAACCAATATTTTGCAACCAAATATAAATCATTTATAAAAAGTTTATTTTATATATAGAAAATATAATAGGCAAAATGATTTCATTCACCTATATTAAAACAAATATTGTGTCGGTCTGTCCTATTAAGTGTTTAGGAATACCTATTGATGTCATAGCGTCCCATGCATCAACCAGAATTTATAAATACAAATCGCAACAGATTAACACAATATTAAAACCTTTTTATAACACTAACAAATACTCTCTCTCATATATACTCTCAGTGACTCATCATAGGGTATTACTACCCTATTAGCAAAGAGCCAAAACCCCACAAAGGTAAGGTTTATCGCTAAACCAAAGCTCTGGTACCAGATGTAACGCCCCGCATTTTCGCATGCTTTAAATGGACGATCAACCACACACGTCAGACTTAAACCATACAGAAGAGCGAATTGTTATGGGGTAAATAAGAAAAAGTAGAGAAAGAAAAAAAATAGAATCTTGCAGCGGAACGATAAAATATAATAATCAAATATACAGTTCATGAAGCTGTTTACAAAACATTTGATTATACTTACACAATATATATCAGAGTTACACATACCAGAGAATAATAATTAATGCAGCAGAATTAAATGGCGTAGTGGAGTAATATAGTAGATAATAGTACTACAAAATCTTCGTCATCGTCCTCCAGAATAAAATCTTTAAATCCTGAAACGCTCGAACTGACCCAAGCGAATTGAAAGGAAAAACACTCGAGTTAGAGCTAAAATATCTTATGTATGTTAAATCAACAATAAACAATATGAGTGGAAAGGCGTCTGAGATGTTTACGGGGTTTGACATCTCCTATCCAATACGTGAGTGCACTAACTCAAGAGATGTTCGGGATTCACATCTCCTAAGGATCCGTTAAAGTAATTACTATGTAGTAATATTTCGCTATTATAATAATGTCAATAGTAAAATAAACATACTTTTAAATAGCGTTAAGGAGTGACCCAATATTCCCCTTAACACGTAATAGTCCCAGTAATCCATCCAATATCATAGTCCCTCCTGATCGGGAAGCCACCAGAGGATACCACACGGGCTACGGGAGAAAACCAAACTCGTACAAGGCGCGCTAGGGTAGGTGATACGGCACAACTAGGCAATGCCAGAGTAGATATACCAATTACGCTTTCGGGTTGGTGGAAACGTGTAGCGCGCAGCTACCGCCTACCTCGAGCCACACCCCCAAATAAAAAAAATCAAAAGTGGCTACCGAATCAATCCAAAAGTCAAAGTATAATATGGAAGGGATGTGTCCGATCAAAGGTGCTACCTCATTAACCCGTCGATCGCTCATGTTTTAGCCACCATATGCCAACTCACGGGAGTTAGGTCCACGTATTTACCTCAACGGAACCGCCGCCGCCATCTTACTTTATTCTGGAATCTCCACCACGTACAAGGTTGTTAAAGTGGTTTTCGGAGTTGGCAGAGAGTATGACAACTTCCGATCCCGGTCTCTTTAACAAGCAAACATTATTATAACATCGCGGTCTTATCAAAATAGTTTATACTTTTAAAACTAGAATATAATATCCATTTCAAATCCATATAAATACGATATCATTTCCTTTTTTAAAAACCCAAATCAAATTTGATATCGTTTTCAAATATATCCTTTTCTAAAATTATAACATTTCAAAGTTATAATATTTCGAAACCAAAACTTGAAATATAGCCTTTCAAAACATTAAACTTTGAATTTCATAACTTTGAAACATACTACACCACTTAAATGGTTTAAATATTAAATTACTTTATATAATAAAATAGCTTCTTCACCTTCACAAATCAATTTCAATATGGATTTTAAATTCCCAAACAAACCAATGTAATTTCCATATATTTCAAAGCTTTAATTATTCCACCATTTCAAAACTTATTCTTTGATAATTTCATATATATCAATTTCAACTACTATTATTTAGATTTGAAATATATACTTAATAAATCAAATATCATTTTAGTAAAACCTTTAGACTTCAAATAACTGGATATTCTTCCAATTACATTAACTTGATAATATTCATTTAAATCAATTTGATATTCATTTAAATCCTCTAAAAAAATCAAGTTATAAAATCATACCTTTTAAATCTCAATTTATTTATATTTCAAATCAAGTTTTTCGAGGATAATCCTTAAATCTTAAATTCAAATCAAATTCATATTTATCTTCCAAATCTAAATTTATTTAAATCATTATAACCTCTATATAAAATATGATTTAAATACTTAACCATATTTATTTTAATAAATCAAACTCCATTTTTCTACTTATTGTCATTAACTGATTTATACCTAACTTAATACATGAATTTAACTATATATAAATATTTTTATATAATATAAAAAAGAATCAATATTTATTTAAATTGCATAATTCTATCCAAAACCATATAAATCATTTTCAAAATTTTAATATATGTAGACCGACGGTGTGTGTATAAAATTTTCCATCCTATGGTCAAGTGATACGGATATTTATCATTTCAATCCGTAAGTTAAAAAAATTACGGTTATATATCATTTCAAACCGCAATCCCGAATGAAATAAAATGCATAACAACTTGCATATTAAAATACTATAGAATATAACATCCATTCATCCATCAACAGATCATACATCCATCACAATCATCATCCACAACAATCAATCTATACCAATAGACAGCCGATAATATATATAACAGGTATTTAGCTGGCAGTTTATATGCAATAATAAATTTAATAACAATTTAATTCAAAAAAACGCAATTTAACTTAGATGAGGATTAAATATATGCCAAACAGCTATAAATAAATTTCAAATCACATCATAAATAAATTTAACAAACATAAGAAATTTTAGAAGTTGTGAGTGGGTTAAAACACTCACCTTTTGAATTTAAATTGAATTTAATCCAATTTAAACCTAAAAATTTGACGGTCTCAGAATTCGTCCAAACAAGCGTCAAAATGTTCGGAATTTTAATATGATCCTAACAAAAAAACCGTGCGTGAATTGGTGTTCGTATGTGAAAGATACAATGAAAAATGTGTTTGAATTTCAATTTTTTTTTAAAAAAGAGAACACATTTACCTTTCTTGCCACGTCATAGGCAAATCACTTTCTTCCAGAAAACACCACTCACGCATGCAAGGACCAACGCACGGGATACTGCCGCCGACCATAAACTTTGACCGCGATTCTCTCTCGCCTACGGCCACCAGGGAGCCGCCGAACCCAACCATCCTCCTTCCCTCGCCTAGCCGCACCGCGCCTTCCACCTATGCTGCCTCCGGTCATAAAATTTTGCCGCGCCGTCGCTGATTTTTGTTGACCTAATCGAATTTTGCAGTCTAGAAGACCGTTGATTTGCCAAATAAACAGGATGGATGAAGTCCCCTCGGTCCTCTCTTCAAAACCCAGAAATGGTTCAACGATCCGACAACATTCATCGACACGCGATGAACGGCCGAGAATTAATTCTGGACAAACAATGCATTGAATCGGAAAACGAATTTCAGTTTTGAGACGCATTCATCGAAAGCTTCGATATATAATTTTTATGAATTTTTGAGGAGTCTGAAATTTGGCTTTGATTTTGAATTGCATTTGGAATTAGGTGTTTGTCTGCCATTGAACTGCGGAGGCGAAACAAATTGTAAACAGAGTATTTATAGACAAGGTTGCAAAAGAATAGATGGATCGGATTGGTATACACGCTTGAACGATGAATGGCCCGAAATGCCCGTTTTGGCTCCGGAACGAAATTGGGTCAACCCGTGTAATAACCCAGGGTTTTGTAACAATTAATTATCGTCATTAGGCGATTAAATTGGCTAGCTAATTGCTATTGGGATTTTATCGGGTTGAAGTTCTCTTAAAAATTTGTTAAGGGTTTGTGGGCTTTATATTGAATTTTGGCCCACGTTTTATTTTGGTGTTGGGTTATATTAAAGTGGATACCCGTTCCCTCTTCTCTATTCATTCTCTTCGAAAACCCTAAACAAAATAAACGGAAAAAAATTTGGCGGCTCGATCCTTTCGCTATGTCGATCGGCTAATTCTATTTCCAAATGTTTTGCTTTGCTTTAAGCTTGGTCGGGCCGTGCTTAGGGGAGCTGCAAGTAGGGGAAAAAGAGAAATTTTGGCAGTGGATCGGTGCTCTTCAAAACAAAGGTGAGTGATTTTTCACTCACATCTAATTCAGTTTCGTATATTCGTGACTTTCGTAGCTTGATTTCTAGGCTATCATGGTGTTGAATTCTTTGACACATGATTTTGATTTTCAATCGTCTGGAATTACTTGAATTCGTTGATTGCTTTGTTCAGGCCGTTTAATTTTGATCGAATGCCAAGATTTGAATTGATTTCGTGAAGATATATTTAGATGAGAATTCATTTGACTTTGCATTTTGCTTTAAGTATTTGACTTCGGTCCTGATTTGGGTATGCAGTTCCATGAATTCGGTCTGTAGCTCATGTCTTCAACTTGTACTACTTGCTGTATATTATTAGTTTGGAACTGCTACTTGATACTGGTATTCATCTGGATATTTTGTGTGTTGTTTTTCTTTGGGATTGGACTTGATGAAAGTGATTTGTAAGAATAATTTGGGTTCGACACTGCCTTGATGGCTTTGTTCGAACTACCTATGTCACTTGCATATGCTAGTGCTGTTTCATTCAATATAGATATGTATGCGTATTCATATATATGCATACATGTATTCATGTATTTGTGTTGCTAGCTGTCTCAGCTTTGGAATTGTTCGAACCTGATACCTTTTGAAGTTTGCATCTGTTGGGTTCATTGCTTTATATGTTGATGTTGTTCTTTGTTTCCCTTGACTCCGGTCAGTAGCTCACTGCTGGTTCATGTATCTTCGACCTTGACTCCTGATAGCACTGGCTTTGACAATTAGATTGATGCTTCGAGTTACAACAGTTTTAACTCCTGTTCATACTCTATGTTGTACACATGCGCATTTGTATCACTTGATGTTGCACTTGCTTGATCCAGTTCGTAGTTGCATACTTGCTGTGCACTTTTCATGTCATTCCCTTGGTATTGTGTAGACCACTTGGTCACTGGTGTACATATGCTGTTAGATTTGGGTTTCACTGACCACACATGTATATACTTGTATCTTTGAATTTGGTTGACTTGCAGCTTGATGGTCATATTCACTTACTGTTGATCTTCACGTGGCTGTAGTTTTTGTTGCAGTTTTACCCTTCTAGTCATTTGGTGGCTGCAGTTTCATTTCGTTGCAGTTTTACCCTTGTATTCATGTGGTGGCTGCAGTTTCATTTTGTTTGCAGTTTTGCCCTTGTTGGTTGGTATTGCACTGAGTTAATCCTCATGTGCACTGATGCATTGTATATGCATTTTCCCATTGTTTGTTCGCTTTGATTCTTCTGTGTTATACAGTAGTCTAGTTTGTTGTTGCATCTCTGTTTAGTACCTCTGCACACCTTGCAGTTTCGACTTGCTGCTAGTAGTGGTAGTCGTGATGATATCACATGCCGTAGTGGCGAGGCAATGCACGCGAGCGTGTACTGCAGCCAAACAGAATTGACGTTTTAATTGATATTTCAATTGTTTGAATTGTTTCGTGTGTCCAATTATATATTTTTAAATTGTATTTTGATTTTGTTTCATTTGATCATTTTGTTTCTGTCTAATTATCTTCTAGATAATCATATTTTGTGTTTTCTAATTATCGTATCGATAAATAGATTCTGTGGTTATGCTGTTTCACTGGCTTGGGTTTTGCTCTAGCCACTTGCTGTTAGTTGCTGTTTAGGCAATTTTGTTGTTTTCTAAATTATCTTCATCGATAAGCCTTTTATTTATCTTTGTTGATGATTTCGCTATGTCGATTTGCGGTTTATTGCTGTTACGTTTTATTTCTACCGTTATCCGATTCTCTTATGAAGGATTGGATAGGTGAAATTTATTGTGACCGTCGTCTATTTGTTATTTAATTATTATTGCTTCCGTGCATTAATAGCTGAGTTTGAATTAGACTGACCCGCGTAAGAGCGGATGAACCTTTGTATACGAATCCTGCTACGAAGCATTTGATTTATATTTATTGATTATCAAACATTTGTGATGCAAGGAAACAAGTTGGAGGGATCTAACGGGATTCCATGCAATTATTGAATTGTTCAATGATATTTTTTATGTCTTTTATTTACTAACAAATATGATTACAGATGATGTGGTAATAACATCATTATATGTTTGAAAATAAAATCCAATGGTGATAAGAAAAATCAATATCGCTATGGTTAAGTGTTGGGTGGTTATTGGCCTCGATTTTTTTTTTAAAAAGCCGTGAATTACTGATTAAGTTAGAATTGGTTTTTGAGACAAAAAGGATTTTTTTAAAATCTAAAAATTGGATTTCGAAAATATTTTAAAGATTATCTAATTAATTATATTAATATTATTTTAAATTATTGCTTATAATAATATTAATTTATGTTTATTTAATTAAAATAATGTTCTTTTAAAGTTATTTTATTATATTAATTTTTTTAAAGTTATATAGTCATATTAATATTATTTTAAAGTCATTTCATTATTTTAATATTGTTAAAAGTTATTTGATTTTTTGTTAATATGTTTTAAGAAATTATAAAAGGTTAATAAATTGAAAGTCTAATTTTTTAAGAATAATTATTGTTTAAAATTAATAATAATGATTATTAATAGTTTTAAAAAAATTATTATTATGTAACGATCTGATTTTTTCGATGTCTGAAAATCAACATCAATACGTCCACTATATCCAATGCCGAACAATCGAATGCCGGAAAACCGAACCATTGGGGTTAAAGAAGAAGGAGGTGGAACAAGAATATAGAAGACAATATCAGAATCTCACAATCGCAGCGGAACAATACACAACTCTAATTCATTTGCTTACCCTCTTGAATCAATTAGTTTAATCACTAATTTTATTTCAGTCCTTTATTTTATTTGGTCAAATCTTGACTATCTTGCATTACACACAATTCAAATTAATTCCCAATATTGTTTATTTCCACTGAAAATCACCAAGTCCAAATACTTTAGATTTCAAAATAATTTAAATCACTTTATTCTAAAATATACTTTAAAGCATTTAAATTAAAACTAATTTACATTTTTGAATAAAGTGTTTAAGTAACTATGTGTATAAAGACTTATTAAAGGGGGCTAATGATTGATTATATACTGAGCCTGTATTAATTTTCCACATGAAATAAAATCTTGATTGAATGTTTGTTATTTGATATTTAAATAACCGACCATCGATATATAGACCCAACGTAACTTTGGAAATATCTAGGAGAAACACGTGAATTATAAGGCACAGTCATCTCCGATAATGGTGTATCGTGCGTATATATCTCGTTTCGTTCTTCTATGACGATGGTAGGAAAATTCGTCCACTAAAGGTTAGGTGGTGATCTCCGATCTTATCTTTGTCTCTTTATTTCCTAGAGAAACGAGGTTGAGTTTACCTGAAATTATCATATGTTGTTTCGAAGAGACCGGGATCAAATGTATTATCTAAAAACCGCTTTGATGCTATGAATGCATTTCAAAGTGAAGACATCATGAAGAGCATGGAATCGAAGATATTGATGTGAAGTGAATGGGCTAATTGCTATCAATCCTGAGGGTGATTCCAAAATGGATATGGTAGGAATAGGGCCTTTGGTTTGATTCAGAAGTAGAACAGACTTGTATGGATAAATGCTATCAGCACATTGTCATTGGGGGAATGAGCATTCCCAGTGTAGATTTCTTGAATGGTAACCATAGCCTCATGCCTCAGCAACAGGAAAATGACTAAAGCAGGGCATGCAGTAGGGCTAAGTGGGTCGCTCCCATTTGGGTATGTCAGCATCTTTCTAGATTACTCTATTTTGATGGATTTGGTTGTGCATGAGAGATCTCGACTAAGGTTGGAAGACCGGGATGAAGACTTATTTGGTACTTCTATTCAAGTGGTAAGTCAATTCTGTGTGGCGGGGTACAAGATGTTCTGGTTAGACCTGGGTGCATTGATTTAGAGAAGCACCCATCAGAGGTAGTTCCTTACCTGGTCATAGTATAGAATCCATTCTCCAATACGTGCCTTTAGGGTTCTGATTGTAGAGCCTAGTATGCTGGAATTTAATTAATGTAACAATCTGGGCTGTTTTAATAAGTATTTGTACTTGGACACTATTATAATATCACTGGATTTTCTATAAAAGTGTATTGGTTTTCGTAAGATAAAAACCCGTCGGGTTTATGTGTGGTGTGGTCTTACGAGATACCTTATGTTTTCGAAGATTTTCTTGCAACTTTAAATCCATTTGGTAGTGTTTTTTCTTATGCTGGTTCTCCAGACCGACCCAGGTGTTATTTTATTTTAATGCTCGGGTCCGACCGAGCATATAGCAGATTAGATTGGATGGTCGGAGCTTCAAGAGATGAGTTGGAAGCCCACAGACCTATTCATGTAGATGGTTATTTTTCTGCTACATTCTTTGATGTTTATCAGAAATTGTGAAAATTATCAAATTAAAAATCTTTTCCACAAGTAATCAACTCCAAAACATAGATTATATCATCAAGTTTTGATTTTGAGGTTTTGGGTTGATCTAAGCTTTGTTTTTTCTCCATGCATGTCTTTGTTTTTCTATGTATACGTTGTTGAAGCCATCTCTTACACAAAACATCTATCTTTCAGTTGTAATCCAAGTTATTTGTTCTTCAATTGCAAGGTGAGTTGCTGCTCATATAATGCCAGATGAAGCAAAACTTCAAATGCCAAAAACATAAGCAAAAATAACTTGAAAATATTGATTTTGTTGATGTTTTTGTTTTTGTAAAAACTATGTTTGGGTGCCACTTTGCATGCTAATATCTTTTGATTCCGACAATGATATATTGCCAAATTTCTTACATTTGGTAGTTTGCATGTTGAAATTTGTTGCTGCAAAATTTGGTTTGAAAATATTGTAATTTGTGTGTTCAAAACTTTGCCGCAAAATCAACTCAAACACAGATTTTTTGCCAGTAGTTGTTTTCTGAGTAGCTGCAAACATGGCCTGAGTCCATGTTTGTGACAGCATAACTCATTCATTTCATACTGGATTTGAGTGATGCTTTTTGTAGAGTGAAATAGGAGTGTTGAATCTTGCAAATTTTCATGGCAATTTGTGTTCTTTTTCTATTTTGAAACTGCGGTTGAACTTGAACCCGTAGCATGTTGGAATTCAGCGATTTAACCTTGTTTTAGTCCAACTTTGAAATGACACATATTCTTTGTTTCAAATTGGATCTGAGGATTGTTTATGCAGATTGAAGTAGTAGTATTGATTTACATTCCTGTAAATTTTCATGAGAATCTTGGTTTTTTCCTATTTTGAAACTGCGGTCGAACTTGAACCCACAACATGCAAGAATTTAGCGATTTAACCTTGTTTTAGTGCAACTTTGAAACGATGCCGATTCTTCGTTTCAAATTGGATTTGAGTGATTCTTTTTGTAGATTGAAGTAGGAGTGTTGAGTTTCATTGTTCAAAATTTTAATGCCAATCTATGTTTTTTTGCTATTTTGAAACTATGGTCGAACTCGAACCCACAACATGCTGGAATTCAGCGATTTAACCATGTTTTTAGTCCAACTTTGAAACGAGGCAGATTCATCATTTCAAATAGGATTTGAATAATTATTTTTGCAAATTGAATTGGGAATGTTGAGCTACAATCTTGCAGAATTTCAAGCCATTTTGCCACTGCTAACTTGTTCAAACCTGCTGTCGAATATTGAGTCGTAGCTTGTTTTAAACGGATAATATTGCTGTGTAAAGATATTTTGATCAAATTTTAGAAAGTAATTTTATTAATTAAATATTAATTAACAAAATATTTAGTGGATCCCATATTGAATCAAATCAGTGTTGAATGTTTATTTATTTGATAATCTAATATTTGACTAAAAGAATTTGTACCAAAACGCAACTTTGGAAATATGTAGGAGAAACATAGAAATTATATGGTACGGTTATCATCGATGGTGCTATACTAAACGTGCAAATTCTTTTGTTATTCTAGGATAAATGATAAGCAAATCCATCTGTTAACGGTTAGGGGTGATCTTCGTTCTTATCTTTGTCTATTTATTTCCTAAAGAATGGAGGCCGAGTTAGTTGGAAATTATCGAAAGTTAATTCGGAGAGACCGGAATCGGATGTGCTATTCGAAAACAACTTCAATCTAACTCGAGCATTTCGAATAAAGACATCTTAAATAGCATGGAATTGGAGATGGAGATTTAAAGTGCATGGGTTATTTTCTATTAACCCTGGGGGTGATTCAAAATGGGTGTGCCAGAGGTAGTGCCTTCAGTTTCGTTCAAACCCAAGAAAGAACTTATAAGGATGACTGTTTGCACTGCTACTTGGAGGGAAGTGTTAGCATTCCAAGAAGGTTGCTATATAAAAAGGTAATCGTTGCCTCATGCCTCGTCAACCTGGAATGAATAAAACAGGGGAGATGAAGTAGGGCCATATTGGTCGCACCCATTAGGTATCATCACCAAATGTAGAATCGATATTTGAAACCCTTGTATGCCTCGGTGCGGTTGTTGATCCCTACCATGGTGGTGATGTACTGGGTACTATCCAGCAAGGTGTAGGCCAGTCCTATCTTGGAAGGGAATCCAAGTGAGGTTCTCACTGTGTTTATCTACAGATGCACTGTAGCGGACGGTACCCCACTAGCGCAGTCATGGTATGGAATCCATTCTTCAATAAGTACCGTATATTTTTAGTTGTTCCCAAATACGTTGGAATGTGAGATGCAAGAATTTTATCTATATTATATATTTACTATAATCCTTTGGACATTATCATATTATCGTTGGATGTAAAAGGTATTTTGGTTATATTAAGGTAAAAACCCGTCCCTTATTATATGCGGCGTAATATTATGAGATCCCTTTATTTTAAAAGGATTTTAAACATAATAATTAAGTTGTTTGACTTTACTTACAACGGACCCATGTTTTACCTAAAACTCTTGGGTGCTCAAATTGTTTTGTGCAGCCAAGTAGTTTAGGTTTTCCCACGGATGCATTTTGGAGGATCATGGAGCAGGAGGCTTCATCAGTAGCTAGTTATTATCTTGTTCCCACGGTATTATATGTATCTTGTATCGGTTAGGTAGGGATAGACTGTTATAACCGTCCAACGGTAGAATTGTATTAGTATGACACAGATGTATCATTTTAGAAATGACTTCATAAGGTATTATGTGGATTAATATATGTTATTCCATTGCGTTGTGAGATTCTATGATTGCTTATCTTCTTTTTATCTTCTATCTCTTTTCTTTCCCCTAACTATTGGTCTTTTCGACACTTAGTTGTTTGGCATGCGAATATCATAAATGTATTACTACTGACTTCTGAGGTTCGAAATGGCAGGTTGTTAAAAACTGCAATGCATATTTAGTCCGAATGCCTAAATTTTTTTGTGCTTCTCATCATGTAAATCCAGTCCCAAATCAAATTTTATTTTTAGCGTTCTTTTTTGACGTATATCAGCATACTCAAGTTTTGGTATTAGTTTATATATGTTTACTCTAAATTTAATACTAAGATAATATATGACCTACTTGATGTAACTTATATAGAAGGGTATAATTTCCACAATCTTTATGTGCACGCGTAGGTTTAGTTTGAATGCCTACTCGTTTACGCGATGTTGTAGCTTCTAGGCCAAATACTGCATGCTTATCTCATTCAAGGTGTAGACTAAATTCTTCAGTCATATTATTCATTAACCACAAGCTTATTAAGGATGAATATGAAATTTTTCAATGTTCATAGTTCTTCCACTAAATTGGACAGTTGGAATGACCGGGATTTTGGCAACAACTGTGGAAGATACTCTTATCGCATTAGTTATTTTTCCCTTTTCTCTTTTTCCCTATATTGTGCACTAAACTTTATATGGACTAAATTATTATAAACATAGTTTTGGTAATTTTTATTTCAGATATGCTGCTATATGTGATCCTCTTCCATTGGATCAACTTAAAAGCTTTCATGTGAGGGTCATGTTCATGTTGTCATGTTTCAGTAGTGCATACAATTTTACTTGCAATATGAAGACCTTGGTTGGGTCATTTTTATAAAACGTGTTCATTTCGAAGCAATATTTTTTTGGATGAGGTTGTTTGTATGGTTTAATAAAGGTATTTTGTTGGTGGTGGATGTGACATAGTGTAAATGTCATTGCATCATTGTTTGAACATTATACATAAAGCGAATGTTGTGTTGTATGTAAAGGGTCATTGTTGAATATATGAATTTTAACTATTTTAATCGACGAATTTTATGTATGTGAATTTCTAAAATTTTAACTCTATAATAGTAGTATTTAGGACAAAGCTACAAGTTAAAAAACAAATGAAAGAACCATGCAAGTATTTTCCCAAAAAGCAATATATATTTAACAACATTTAAAAATGTTGAAAAATATATTTTGAAACAGTTTTAAAACTTTGTAAAACATATTTTGCAGTATCTAAAAATTGTTTTTATTGTAATTATTACAACGTATTTCGCCAGAAAAATATTGTAGAGGAAGCCAACCCTATGACAACTTACCCTAGTACCATGTTTGCAAAAATGTTGCGAAACTCATATAACAACAATTTTTTTATCTTTAATAAGGCATTTGTTGTGTTTTATTAAGTTTTGTCCTAAATGCTTGGGATTACTATTCTAGGTTGTTAAAAACAATCATTGAATGTTCTCCATTTCAGTTATATGTAAAACTAATATGTATTATGTGTCATAATGAATTATAATCGCAGGATATCAATTGTATTTATTACCATTTGAACAAGAAGTGCGTACGAAATTAATTTTCACAGATAAAGTAGATATGATTTTTGGTATGCAAATTTGTTTCTATTAAGAAATATTAGCCGGATCATTAAGATTTATAGCAGGCATTACAAGGCTCGTGCTATTGTGCATTGATTTAGTTGGATGGTCATTTCATTTTCAATATATAATGGACTTCAACGTTGTTCTCTATTATATTGATCCTACAAATGCATTTTAAAAGGTAAATCTTACTTGAGAAAAATTTATGTTATAATTAGTTGCTTTGAAACATTTGGAATAATAATATCGATGAAATATTATATTCTAAACTGATAATTTTCTAAAGTACACCTTGGGCGTAGCATGCAATCCCGCTAGTTAAAGTATAATAATTTAACTTTTAATACTTGGTGGATTGATAAATTGCAAATATTTTACATTAGAGTACTAAGAATAAAAAAATAAAATAAATGTATATGTAATATGTAAACGAATCTTAGTTTTTCTACACTAAAAGTTTTTAAAACCTACACCAGGTGCTAGTAAAATATTATGATTTGTATCCTATACAATAATGTATACTCGAAAGTTGTGTGTGTACATACACACACACACACTTATGTGTATACACACACATATATATACATATACACATATATTTTCATACACCTACACATATGGTATAAAATCTAAGCTTTAACAAACTTTGCATTGCAAACATAAGGTGAATAGAAATCATTACCCAAAGAGTCAACTGAAAATAAGCAACACTACGATATCTTTGGTCCAAGTGTCCTTTTCATTTACAAATTTTACCTTTGCAAGGTTCTTACAAAATTCTAATAGTCTGCAAATAATATAATATTAATAAGCAAAAAATTATGACATTCTACTCTATTTTATTTATGGTAAGGGGGCTCACAAAGGGACTGAGTTGCATGCTTACCTTAACATTATATGAATTCTAAAATCTGGCTTTTACTGCTATATAACAACAAACCAGAGCACTGAAGTAAACCAATATGTTTAACAATTTATATATACTGCAATTTACTAACAAATGTAACCTAAAAGAATTCTAATATCGTTTTATTATGAGTATGCATCAACACAATCAAAATTCTGAATTTCATTTTCCAGAATCCTCAACTACCACCGCAACACCATGGAAATTTAATCTTTGCTTGAAATCCAAGAATCCGAGCCCATGTGAGAAAAGAGATTAATTTTGCTTTCAAATTCTTAAAATATCATGGTGTAAAGAGCAAGTAATAGATATTGGTGCGTCATGGACGTGCCACCGCCTTGAAAGTGAAATTCAATGCGACTATGCTCTAGTCGATAATTGTAGTTTTCTCTGAAGCATTAATACAATGATCTTTCAAATTTGTGCACTCAAAATTGAAGAATTTGGTGACTTGCAGAGTTCACTGCCTAAATATTTTTGACAATTTTGGAAGATGATTTTATTTTGAATGAATTTGTGGTGAAAGAGAGATGAAGAATGCTAATTTACATACTATTTTATTTCTCACGGAAGATGGAGAAAGAAAGAGTGTAACATCCCGCCTTTTCGCATGCTTTAAATCGACGATAAACCACACACATCAGACTTAAAACATATAAAAGGGCGGATTGTTATGGGGTAAATAAGAAAAAAAGAGAAGAGAAAAAACTAAATAGAATCTCACAGTGGAAGGATAAATATAATAATAAATATACAGTTCATAAAACTATTTACAAACATTTGATTCTTTTTTATACAATAAATATCAGAGTTCACATACCCATAAATATCAGTGCAGTGGAATTTAATAGTGTAGTGGAATAATATAGTAGATAGCAATACTACAATCTTCGTCTTCGTCCTCCAGGACTGAAGTCTTCGATCCTGAAATGCTCGGACTGACCCGAGCGAATTGAAAAGACAAAACACTCGAGTCGAGTCAGAACTAAAAGATCTTATGTAAGTTAAATTAACAGAAATAAATATGAGTGCAGTAACTCAAGAGATGCTCGGGATTTACATCTCCTAAGGATCCGTTAAACTATTTACTATGTAGTATATTGCGCTATTATAATAGTGTCTAATTGTAAAATAAACTTACTTTTAAATAGCATTAAGGCTTTACATTTTCCACCTTAACACGTAATAGTCCCAGTAGTCCATCCAATATCATAGTCCCTCCTGATCGGGAAGCCACCAGAGGATACCACATGGGCTACGGGAGAAATCCAAACTCGTACAAGGCGCGATAGGGTAGGTGACACGGCACAACTAGGCAATGCCAGGGTAGATATACCAATTACGCTTCCGGGTCGGTGGTAACGCATAGCGCGCAGCTACCGCCCACCTCGAGCCACAACCCCAAATAAAAATCAAAAGTGGCCACCGAATCAATCCAAAAGTCAAAGTATAATATCGAAGGAATGTGTCCGATCAAAGGTGCTACCTTATTAACCCGTCAATCGCTCCTGTTTTAGCCACCTTATGCCAACTCACGGGAGTTGGTTCCATGTATTTACCTTACATGAAACGCCGCCACCATCCTACTTCATTCTGGAAACTCCACCGCGTACACGGTTGTTATAGTGGTTTTCGGAGTTGGCAGAGAGTATGACAACTTCTTATCCCGGTCTCTTCAACAACCAAACGTTATTATAACACCGCGTCATTTAAAAATTAATTATACTTTCAAAAACCAGAATATAATTATCCATTTCCAAACCCATAAATACGATATCATTTCCTTTCCAAAACAAACTCATTTGATATTATTTTTATAAAAACCCAAATTAATATAATATCATTTTATTTCAAATATATATTTCTTTTCCAAAATCATATTTTTTTTCAAACTTATAATAATTGGAAACCAAAAATTGAATTATAACTTTCAAACTATAATACTTCGAAAATTCATAGCTTTAAACCATAATTTCTAAAACTTAAATGGTTTGGATATTCAAACAGTATATAGCATCAATAGTTTGGATTTAAAATTTCTTTATAAAATAAAATAATTTCCGCGACTTACAATTTATTTCATTTAAGATTAAGTCAAAATCGATAAATTTAAAACCGCTTTCAGTTTAAATAAACCACTTCAGTTAATATATTTCAAACTTTGAATATTAAACAATTGGAACTAAGGTTGGAAATTTCTATTTCACCAATTTAAAGTCCTATTATTTAGTTTGAAATAATAATTACATAATAAACCCATAATCATTTAAGTAAAACTCAAATTACTTATAAAATAAATTTTCCATCAATTTTTATACTTGAAATATTCATTTAATTCACCTTGAATAGAGTTCGATCATAAATATCATACCTTTTCTAAAATTTCAAGTTAATAAATTTTACATCAACTTATGAAGTTAACTTCTTAATTAAGCTCAATTCCAAATAAATTTTCCAATTTAACTCCCAATCTTAATTAATTTAAATCCTTTAAAATTATATGTAATTTCAATATCTTAACATGCACTTAACCATATAATATAAAATAATCAAACTCCGTCATTCAACTTATTTATTTTATTTAACAAATCCATACATAGCTTATCTTCAATACTTTAGCTATAGATGTATATATAAAATAAGATTTTATATAATATCAAAATCTATATTTATTAACCGTATCCTATCCAAACCATAGAAAAATCATTTCAAAAATAATTTTTATATATATACCGCGGTGCCTGTATATAATTTTCTATCCTATGGTCAAGTGATACGGATATTTATCATTTCAATCCGCAATTTAAAAAAATAAAAAAAATGCGGTTGTATATCATTTCAAACCGCAATCCCGAAGGAATGAAATACATGATAACTTGCAGATTTTAAAATACAGTACACATCATCCATTCACCAAACATCAATCATCAATCATTAATTATAATCATCATCCAATTTAAACAAACATCAATATATAACAGGTGATAAATAACTGGTATCAATTTCAGTTTATATTCAAATAAATTTAATAATGGTTAATTGGCAGTTTATATGCAAAATAAATATAATTTAACTGGTAGCTAATACGCAATAATGAATAAAATAACGCGTAAATTAAATGAATGTTATTTAACTAATAAATTGTTGAAATATATACCAAACAGCTGTAAATAAAAATTTTAAACACATCAAAAATCTATTTAACAAACATAAGAAATTTTAGAAATCGTGAGTGGGTTAAAACACTCACCTTTTGAATTTAAATTGAATCTAAATTCAATTAAAACCCAAAAATTTGACAGTCTTCAAATCCGCCCAAACCAACGCAATAATGTCTGGAATTCCGATACAATCCAAAAAAAAAAACCGTGCGTGAATCCGAGTCCGTACGCAAAACTTATGAAAATTGGAAAATTCTGGCCCTGTGTCGACTTCGGGTTCGACATCAGTGCGCCGCCTCAAATCCCCGGTGCTTGCTTGGAGTTTTTACCAAAACGACCCAGAGCGACCCGAGTCATTTTCTTCCTAACCCGAAGTAGATACAGTGTTTTTGCCTCTGAAACTCGAAGCGTGGCTCGAAGTGGCTGCAGATCCGAAATTTTTTTTATTTATTTTTTTATTAAAATAAATTTTTTGGAATTTGCGAATTAGGTTTTTTTTACCATTGGAATGAGGAGTTGAGAAGGAGATATACGTATATACAAATGAAAATAAGGAGTGGCTAGGGTTAATAACGGGTTATCTATAGACAATGCTGAAAAATAATAAATGGATCAGATTGGTATACGCGCTGAATGTTAAATGGCCCGAAAAGCCCGTTTCTACTCCGGAACGAAATTGGGTCAAACCATATATCAAAATAGATGTTTTAAAATATTTTAAACGCAATGGAACAGGTTTCATGTCCAAATTCCATCATATGCAGAAGTTATGCTGAAAATAATATTTTCCAAATTGATTTCAATTGATTTCAATTGCATAAATTTCAAGGCGTTTCGAGTCCGTACGATCGAACGATAAGTCCGATCGCTACGAAACTTGAAATACTATTATAATTCACTGTTACGGATCCGATGAAACTTGTTTCGTCAAAATCCAAGTCAGTGGCCAAAATGGCTATTTTTCCATTAATTACATAAATTTAAAATAAATTAATTAAATCAAATTTCGCGTTAAAATTTTGAAATTTGAAATCTTTATCACTTTATAATTCTCAAACATTTACAATGATTTAACAATTTATAAATGTAAATGTAACATTCCTGAGAATTTATCAAGTTTAATTTGGCAACTAAATTTATTTTTGAAAATAAATTGTGCATTACTTAGAGATTTCTAGAATAAATGAATAATTTTTTATTATAGATAGAAATTTAATTAGAAATTTAAGTGTAAGTATCTTACAAATAAATATTGGATTTAGGAAAAATAAGATGTATAGTTATATAAATGAATTATAAATAGGAATTTGAGATTTATAAGATTTCAAAATAAAATGCATTAAAAATAAAGTAGAATTTAAAAACTTTAAAAAGCTAATGATAGTTTGTTTTCTAAAATATTAAATATATGTGGGAGATGTAAAAAAATTCAAAAGATTATTTTTAAAGATTTAATTATCTTATATAAATAAATATGACTATTGTTAATATGAAATTTAAATTTTTAAAACCCTTCTTTTCTTTTATAAAATTGTACAAAAAAATAAATAATAAAATAATGTATGAATGAAAATTGTAAAAATATATATAAGTATATAAACATGTTGAACAAAAATTAAATGTAAGAAAATAATTGGAATAAAATTTTCTTGTGTAAATATAAATATAAACATGAAGGAAAATGTAAACAATTTTGAAATAAAGGCATATGTACACATGTATATACTAAGGAATAAAAGTTATGTTTATTTATAAAGTAAATATGAAATAAAAATTTATTAAAGAAAATTCTTTTATCTTTGAAGATTACAAATGTAGAAATACATAATGGAGATAAGTAAGCAAATCAACATGCCTTTAGGTTTTATAATTAATTCTCTACACATGGCATTCAAATTATTTAATTGAATAAAATAATGGAATTTAAAATTATGAAAAACTTTTCAGTTTCCCATAAGAGATTATCAAATATCTCAGCAAATCTGAAGCACAGTAGAGGGAAGATTGAGTATCTTATATCTCAACTCCCAAAGAAGAAAGAGAGAAAAAAAAGTGAAAAACAAAGAAACAGAAAAAAAGTCAGAAAAGAAGATCTGTCATTTCTGCTAAAAATCTGAAAACTAAATCCTTGTTTTCAAAGAACTTCAACCTGGAATAAGTGAGAGCTTCAGATTGAAACTCAGTTTCAAAACCAAAAAGGAGAATCAAAGTTCAATGAAAAAAAAAAAGCAATGCAGAGCTTCACCTTTAAAAAAAATGGCAAATCACAAACAAATTTGAAAGTATGTGTAACATCCCGCCTTTTCGCACGATTTTAACAGACACATGTGCCAATTCAAACCATACGGAAGGGCGGATTGTTATGGGGTAAATAAGAAAACAGAGAAGAAATAAAACAAAATAGAATCTCACAGCGGAAGGATAAAATATAATAATAAAATATACAGTTTATATAACTGTTTACAAAACATTTGCTTCTTCTTTATATAATAATTATCAGAGTTCACATACCAAAATATCAATGCAGCGGAACAGTGTGAGTGTGGTGCAATAGTATAATTAATAATAATACATGTAACAACCCGCATATTTATCGATTTTATATTTAAATATTTTATTTAAATATTCTATCGTTAGTCGGATATTAGTCCGAAAAGCTACTTTTTGCATACGGTCGAATTAGGACTCGGGACCACTCCCATTGAGTTTAAAATGCCGTCTGCGACCTTTTTGAGTATAAGCTTCGATATGTTTGGAGAAAGTTGATTTTTGCTACTTTTCACTTTGGGTTTGGTTTGGGCTGAGCCCATTAACCCCACTTAACTCAGTTCCAACCCCCTCCTCTTCATTCACTTCTTTTCTATTTTCCTAATACTCAAAGCTTTTATGTTAATGGAGAGTGGAAGTGGAAATTAAAACTCCAAGCCCTAGTTCCATAGCAAAATCCAAGTTCTAGCTCCAAACTCAAGAAGAACCCATTGGTAATCTTCTCTTCTTCTTCTCCAACTTGTTCTCTTACCAATTTCAGAAATTCCTAAACCTAATTTTGGGAATGTTTTTGTTTTGAGCTTAGATTCCAGCTCATTTGGGTTGTGTTGAAGAGAGGTTGATTCTCCATTTGCTTTCAAGCTTCTTCTTGTTCGATTTTGTAAAAAGGTGAGATTTTTAATCTCACATATAAGTCTATGAATTATCTTTGATTGTTAGGTATGAATTCCTAATACGTATTCTTGTGTAATTGCTTTGGATTTGGATTGCTTTTTGAGAATAATCCAAATTTTAGTGTTTAAAAGTCATATCCTTAAAAATAATAGCTTTGAGGATCAAATGTGTTTTTGGTGATGCATCGAGGAGCCAATAGGGCCGGGTAGCCGTTAGGCATAATTCCCTTGCGTCCGTGCTCGTTCGGTTGCGAATTGATGGAGTTTTCATATCAATACATGGGCGTAAATATGCTGAGCATCACGTTCGGCTGACCGACCCCCCTGGTCCGGTCGACCGACCGAATGCCAAGTGCATAAGCACTTTCTGTTTTAGGGTCCGGTCGACCGACTACAGGGGTTCGGCCGACCGACCTGATGCCCGAGGAGTTTTTCAATACAAGGTTCGGTCGACCGAGCACTGCATGCCGGCCGACCGACCTGATGATTTTTGCCTACTTGGCCTTATTGCTTGAATTTCCAACTTAAATCGATTCGTGTTGTTTCCTGGTTATTGTTATCAATTATTATGACTTTGATGACTCCTTTTTAGGGATTTTTGAATATCCATTTTGATGGATTTCTTTATCGGTTTCGTTGGATTTTTATTCACATATTCGTATGTGAATTTTAGTGATTGATTGTTCCTACAATTTTCTTTGTGATTTGTCACTTTAAAAATATAAAGGTTTCAATACTAGTAGTAAATATCAAAACTCTTTCAACAAAATGATTTCAACTCTATTTTCAATAACAAAGCTCGTTTCTTAAACCATTTTCCAATCTATTAGTATATACAAACCTTTACCTCACTCGTATGAGAAATCTAATTAAACGGCTTAGTAAAACAAGTGGTATGAAACGCTTGCGTTTACTTGTTCGGTTAATTCTTGGACTTGTTCGATTGAATCTCTTGTGACAATTTTCTAGTGGAAACTTACAATTTGTTCGTAAATATTTAAGTTAAGCTAGTGGTTATGGGACATGTTGCTAAACTCATATATTTACTAGCTTAGTGTAATTGACACTTCTTGATGATCATGACGATCATCTTTGTGATTTAGACTAGCAATGTGCGATGTCTCTTTGTCTGCGAGGGAGACTAAACCCCGTTTTGTGGAGTTTCGACTCAATTTCGTGGGGTAGCAACCCATGGTCTTCGGGCCGTTTGTGGAGCTTCGGCTCAATTTGTGATGGTTAGCAACCATGGAATTAGCATTCCGTTTGTGATACACGTGTTGGTGGGCTTTATGCTCCCGTTTGTGATAGGCCTCCCCCCCTTTGTGATTTCTGGATTTCTTGAGATGATTTCTAGAATTTGTGTTTCACCAATTTTCGTGATTTCCATTGATAAGTTTTTTCAATATTTGTGCATTGGTGAATTTGTGTGTCATTGACTTTTGTGATTGACATTGATATTATTGTCAATATTTGTACATTGGTGAATTTGTGTGTCATTGACTTTTGTGATTGACGTGATATTATCGTCAATATTTGTGATTTGGTGAACGAAATAAGGAGTATGACATTTCTTTGATTCTTGTGTAGATTTGGTGATATTGATTAATCTCTTGTTGATTTTCAATTACTTATATATATCACAGCTTGGCATGGTGATTATTATGTGTTTAGTCATATCTCTTATTCTATATCGTTTCACCTGATATTTATAGCTAGACTGATCCGTTTATTATTTTCGTACTAAATAATACTCGGGTCAGACCGAGATGTTACAGGTGCTTCTGCTTGACTTCTCTCTTGGGATTGATTCCTCTGACTTTTGGTTAACTACTTAGATTAGTAGTTTTTGTTGTATACATTTGAGATATAGACTCCATAATGTATACTTATTCTTTTGTGTAGTTCATGTAACTATTCTTTTGTGATATTGTGGATCTTTTTAGACCACTACTCTGATATACACTTTCATGTGTAATATTCATATCTATTTCCACCTTTGTAATATGAATTGTCTGTGACTGATTTGTGTTATGTTTATTTCTGTATTTGTTTCCGAAGACCTTTATAGCCACTGTGTAGTAGCTTTGAGTTTGTGTCGGTATGTCGGATTTCCTCTTGAGAGGAAAAGATATATTTTTATCCAGTATATCAGTACTCGCATAAAGCAATTATACAGATGGTCGCTCCTCAACAGCCTTATTCTCCGTGCTAGTTGACAGCATTCACAGTAATGTTCTTGGCTAGCGTGGGTATAGAGGTGGGGCATCACAATACAAATCTTCGTCTTCGTCCTCCAGAGCTAAAACTTCAAATCCTGAAACGCTCGGACTGACCCGAGCGAATTGAAAAGACAAAACACTCGAGTCAGAACTAAAAGATCTTATGTAAGTTAAATTAACTGAGATAAATATGAGTGTAGTAACTCAAGAGATCCTCGGGATTTACATCTCCTAAGGATGCGTTAAACTATTTACTATGTAGTTTCACTATTATAATAGTGTCTAATTGTAAAATAAACTTACTTTTAAATAGCGTTAAGGGGTTACCCATATAGCCCTTAACACAGAATATATTCCCATAGCCTATACAGTATATTCTGTGTTAAGGGCTATATGGGTAACCCCTTAACGCTATTTAAAAGTAAGTTTATTTTACAATTAGACACTATTATAATAGCGCAATATACTACATAGTAAATAGTTTAACGGATCCTTAGGAGATGTAAATCCCGAGCATCTCTTGAGTTACTACACTCATATTTATCTCAGTTAATTTAACTTACATAAGATCTTTTAGTTCTGACTCGAGTGTTTTGTCTTTTCAATTCGCTCGGATCAGTCCGAGCATTTCAGGATTTGAAGTTTTAGCTCTGGAGGACGAAGACGAAGATTTGTAGTATTACTAGTATCTACTATATTATTCCACTACACCATTTAATTCCGCTGCATTGATATTATTGGTATGTTAACTCTGATATTTAATTGTATGAAGAAGAAGCAAATGTTTTGTAAACAGTTATATAAACTGTAAATTTTATTATTATATTTTTCCTTCCGCTGTGAGATTCTATTTTGTTTTATTTCTTCTCTATTTTCTTATTTACCCCATAACAATCCGCCCTTCCGTATGGTTTGAACTGGCACGTGTGTCGGTTAAATCGTGCTTAAAGGCGGGATGTTACAGGTGTAGTGAACTTCGGCAAAGGTTTGGATGCAGTGGTGGGGCGTCTGATCGAAGGTGGTGGTGATGCGTGACATTTTTCGTTCGATGAGTTTCATCTGGTCAGGTCTCAAACTTTAGATTTTGATTGATGGTTTTTCCACGAGTTTGGGTAGTCGCGAGGATCGAAAGCATTGTTGTTGACTTGCTGGTGATCACGACAGTGATCGGAAGCGATCGTAGTCAGTGTACACGTGCACGCGTGGGATGGTGTATCTGGGTTGTTGAAGTTGGGGAAGAAGAAGTCATCTCGGGGTTGTCCCGAAGTAAATAAGGGTTTGGCTCGGGGAAACTTGCTTTGGGCTCCATTTCAATATAGAGGCGTTGCGCGAGTAAATTAGCGTGTCAGGTTTTGGGGAAAAAAAAGAAGAGGGAAGGCTTGAAGCTAACTTCAGGGAAAGTGGCATCTGGCTCGGGTAAGAACTCGAGTCACCTCAGGGTTGAAAATTTTAACAGTTCAAAAAAAAAAATTAAGATAAAACAAGCTTTTATCCAAATTTAATTATATCGAGTTGAAACTTTTTCCAATCCATCCTTGAAGAAAAATAAATGTTTTGATTTAGTTTTGGAGTTAAGTTTGGAGTAAATTATTTTAAAACTAATTGAGTTCAAGTTTAATTTAGAAGTTAAATGAATTTTTAAAAAAAAGAAAAAAACAAAGATGATGCTTAAAATTGTTATCTGGCTTTAAAGTCTCAATTCGATTTATGAAAAATATACTTTGTTTCAAAGATTTAAGGTTTAAGGATTAAATGTTTTAAAGTTTATTAGTTTAAAAAGATAATCACTTTGCGTAATTCAATAAAGATTAATTAAATAAAATAAAAAATATAGTTAATCAACTCCTTAATTGATGTTTGCAAATAATAATTAATTACTTAAGGATAGTTACTTAATAAAAGTAATTAAGGTTAATTGATTAATGATTTATGACTGATAAATCAAATGATTAAAATATAATTACTCAATGTAATTAAATTAGTAATTACAATTTATAAGTAATTAGGATGATCACTTATTAATTTAAGATAATTAATGAAATGGTATAAATAAAAGTAAATTGTTCAATATTTAAAAGCTAATTCATTTACGAAAGTGATTATAGGGTGATTTTTAAATAAGGATTAATTAATTAATGTAATTAATTAAAGATGATGATTTTGTGTAATCAAATGAGGGCTAATTACTTTGTGTAGTTAAATAAGAGGTAACTACTTTATGTAATTAAATAATGCTAATTCCTTAGTGAAGTTAATAAAGGATAATTTATCAAGGGTTAATTTATTTACTAAAGATAATTAAATTATTCCTAATAAATGATTAAAGAATAATTAATCAAAATGATTTGTAATTTATTAATATTAATTAACCAGGATTAGTAAGTCATAATTAATTAAATCTGATTTGAATGAATCAGACAATTAACCGATTTTACTTATGGATGTTTGGATTCTATTGGATGATTGTTTGATATCCCTGATTGTGATGCTCTGTTTTGATTTGAGCTATGTTTACTGTAATTTATTATCTGTGATACATACCCGTGATCTGTGAATGAAAGATAAGCGTTACAATTTGGTTTGTTCCGCTTATCAAATATAAGCGTTATAGTTTGTGCCGCTTATTAAATATATTGTTGTATTTGAATCTGTGCTGATTGACAAGGTGACACTTTTATTGTGTAAAACCCCTGGACCACACGTATACACACACAAATATGGATTGCACGTGGATATGGGTTAAGTCATCGAATTTGAAATAGTTTTAAAGATTGAATTTTTGAACCCAAAATAGTTTTGGAATTGAAAGCTTTTGAAAAGATAATTTCAAAAGTAAAAGTTATTTTAAATAGCTTGATTGAGTTTTGGAAATTTAGATAATGTGATTTAAAACTTGAATTCAATATTTGAAATTGAATTCTATGATTTAGGAACTATGGTTTAAAAAGAGGGTATTCAACTTATAAATGTGTTTATATAGATTTAAATGATTTTAAAGGTGTTGTTTTGGGACTTTAAATTTAACCCAAGATTTTAACTTGTATAATAAAATTGGATTTTTCCGAAACGAAAACTATTTGTTTTCAAGTAATAAAAGCTTCCACATAAGAAATGGACGTCCAATTTGTGTTAAAACGGATTTCAAGTCTAAAATGGGAATAGTTTTCCAAGTTATGAATAAATCTTTGGAACGTGTTTGAAAACTATAAATTAAATCTTAATTTAAAGATTTAATTTAGCTAATCCAAATTGAATGAAAATTGTTTTGAAATTTATGAATAGATCTTTGTGAAACTAGGTGAACTTTGTGAGATAAATCTTTTGTTTAAAGATTTGAAATGGTAATTTGTTCAACCATTTGAATAAAAACTTTGGATTTTTAAGTGTGACTTAACTGAAATCCCATATCCATATGTTTTTAAATATCGCGCTCGCTATTCGGTTTAGCCGGGAGAGGACCTTGTGTCATATAACCCATTCCGAATAGTGATACGTCGTTATGGATTGCATTTGAAGACCGGTGTTGAAGACTGGGTGTCTTCAAGAATGTTAGGATAACCTATCGATTGTCTCTGCACCGAGTAGCTACGGTATAGAGATTCCCTAAGTGTGGGAAGTCCGATCGGGATTGTGGATACCCGGATTTGCAAGAGCTTCTTCGAAAGTGCCTTCGGTTCTGTTCGAACCCGGGACAGACTTGTATGGTTGTATGTCGGACATTACACTTTGAGAAATTAAACTGATCTCTATCAAATACATTTCTGTTTGGTGGCGGAGAATTTATTCTCTTAGCTTAACACCCTTCTCTGAGACGTACGAGCTCAGAGGTTATGTAGTTGATATTTATCAGTGATATATTCCCAATTTGGTAGTTTGGCATGCTGAGTGCTTCTGTGTATCATTTGTTGATCAAAGCATGGCTTTTGTATAAAGCGTAGCTTTGTGGACGAGACTGCATCAGGACCTCACACCCCGGAAATGGTCGAAACAGGAAAGGTGCGGCAAGGTTATGAGGGTCACGCCCTTTAGGGTTTGTCATTCCCTTCTGGAAAAGGGTGGTATCATGGTATGGAGCCCAGATATTTCACTCATGTGGATACTGCAGATCTATTACTTTGTAATTGCTTTGTGGTTATTGGATTAGAGGTACCTCGGATAAAGGTCCCAACGGACCGGGGGATGGCACGCTCGTGTAGTAGTTACCTTGTTACAGAGGTAACCCGGCCTTGTGTTGGCAGCGATCTAACTGTAACGTTAGGTTCTCGGGACGTCCCACCAGAGGCGATCCCATGTGGTAGTAGGAAGTTCCATAGCCTGACCATTTGTTGGAAATCCAATCAAAACAATACGCGCCCTGTACGGTTTTAGTTGTAGAACCTGCCATTTAACATGGCAGCTATAGTGGCATAATATCATGGTACCTATGCTGGCTAGGATTTATATTATACTTTCAAAGGTTTTTCTACATTATGCACTAGTAATAATATGATAGAATTTTCTCGTATTAAGCATATTTGACTACCATAAGGAGAAATCTCCCCCATGTGTGCGTTTGCATTGTGTGTGTGTCGGGAGGCCTTATGGTAGTTTCATTTTCCAAAAAGCATTGCGAATTTCAAATTTAAATTCTTTTGTTTGTTTTAAAGACCAAATATTTTTGTTTGCTCATACCAGTCCCATGACTGACCTGGAGTTTATTGTTCCCTTCCTAAACTTTGGGTGCCCACTATTTTCCCACACGGGCAATCTAGGGTTGGGGTTTTCAGATAATCAATAGTAGGTGTAGATTCATTAGCTTTCAGCCTAGGATTTGGCATTCCTTTGTGGACGAGACTTGCTTATCTTTGTGCATTGTGATTGGGAGTTCGAGCTATTGTTGGATTGGTGTTTTGAAGATGGAGTTCTTTCTTGAAGACTATATTGGAGATTTTTGTTCGGCTGTTAGTGTTGTCTTTTTCTTTCCGCTGCTTTTGTCTTGTATCATATCTCTGATGTATATTCATTATATCATTCTGTTGTATCAAATGTTGTTTATTGATATATTCTGTTTCTTCCGCTGTGTTGTACTTAATGTGTTATAAGCTCCGGCACGACTCGAATTTCAACGTTTGAATCTGCGGCATTCAAGTACATTGGAGTACGGATGTCGATTTCCGAACGCTGGAATTTGGAGCGCGACAGTAAATTTATTAAAGATTAATCAATATAAATCTTCAATTTCATAAAATTCAAATAAATAAACAAATCTTGATTTACAATCATTTCATTTACCAGTAGTCATATTATAAATGGAATTTACATTACCTTCAATTATTAATTATTATCAGTTTAGATCTTAACATTTGTTCCATAAATTTTATTTGCCCTGAATTTGTTACCGCATTTATCTAATTCCAATTTCGTAACCACATTCAATCCATTAACTGGTATTACATTGACATTTAACTTATTAGCTTATATCAAAACTATTGTCATTAATTGCAAATGGATTACCAAATTTAGCTGCTACCCTAAATAACTAATGTAAATTAATTTCCATTTATTCCATTGATTTAACTTTTATTCAATTAATTAATGATTCCCTCGGTTAGAAATAACGTCACATTTTCTTTATTTGTATTGCAAATAATTCAAAATTCAATTCCTAATTCTTAATATCCTCTGAATTACAACTTCCAAATATGGTATTAATCATCATTTACGTACCTCTAAATATTTTAATTTACATTAACATAATAAATAAATTACCTTTGATGAAATCTTTCCCCCAATTTATTATATGCAATAAATTTTGACCTTCCAACAGTTTCAATTAATTATTTATATTTATTGCAATTGAATACCAAAATTTATTTAACACATCAAATAAATGAACAATCTATATTCATTGTCACCTATTTTCTTTTAAATTCAGTTATAATTTTGTTACTTACCAACTAGGTTATAATAACACTAATTTTTTTATTCCACTGCTATATATGATATATTTGCATCACATACTTGAATTTTTCAATTTCATCTTAATTCCAATTCACGGTAGTATAATTTCTTACTATAAACCCATTTGTAATTTGCATACCAATTAATTAGTTTCAACTAAATAGATTGATTCAATTCAACTCTTTTATTAAGTCTTTATAAATCAATATACTATTTCATTGGTAAATGTTCATTTCAATTATTCCTTTATTACTTACAAATCTTATTTCATTCATGAATGCCATCATTTATCAATTATTACATAATTTCATTTGTAAATTAAATGCTTACAATTTATAAGCTTTCATTCCAAACAATATTTCAATTTCTACCGGACATTGATTTAATTCAATTTACTATTTAATATTATTAATTCATTAACTAAATTCACTACTTACCTTTGTTCTCTTATATGCAACTCTTAGCCTAGTATAACAATTTACATCACTTCAATTTATTCGTCATTTTGTTTCAACTGTAAATACTTAGCCTTATATTCCCATGGTTTTATTTCATTCTCAGCATTTGCTTCATTATTAATTATAAAATCTTTATTTCTTTTAGGGGTTTTAGGCTCAAGGAAAAATTAAGACAAAAATTTAGTTTTAGGGACAAGAAGTTTGTTTTTTAGGCCGATGGATACTTTTTAGTGTAATTTACAGAATGATAGTTGTAACTATCATTTTCAGTTTACACTAAAAAGTGTCCTTCATCCTAAAAAGCAAACTTGTTGTCCTTGAGATTAATTTTTTTTTGCAACTTCTTCTTGTGCATATTTACCTGTTTCTTTTAAATTAAATTTACGTAAATCTTATTAAAATGACAAATGTAATTAACGAAAATTACGGGTCGTTACACTCTCCCCCACTCAAAACTTTTCGTACCCGAAAAAGAAAAAGAAGGGAAAAGAAGAATTAAGAAATCAATATCATATTAAATATTAAATTTATAAACAAATTAATTTACAAAATTAATTTACATAAAATATACTAATTTATAATCATTAAAAAAAAATTCTTTTTTTTATACTCAAACTAATAAAATTTGGAAAACATTTTCAAAATATTTTCTAAGTTCAAAATTTACGGAAAATTTTTGGCAGAGACTCCTTTGTACGGGAAGGCTCGGGAGAAAATATAATATCTAATATATCAAAATATAACATATAATATCCAAAATATAATATCCCAACAAGGGAAAATATATAAAATAGTGCTATAAACCATAATCCAAAACGTACCTATTTTTCGGGCAATTTGCACTTATTTTATGGAACCAAAAGCAGTAGAAATTTGCTTCCATAACCTGCATTTCTCTTATATAATCTAAAAGGTTTAAAAGTTAAATAAAATAAAATGTTTAAGTGGTTTCAATCACTAACAAACAAATCAATACAACAACCATCAATTTCAACAAACAGCATACACAACAAAACAAAACAACCATTCAATCAAACAAGCAAATAGTTGTTTGGGTTCAAAACTTGAAATTGTACGGAACGAAAAATAACTATCAAGTGCATCATTTACTCAACAGTCTTAGATCGAACAAAAATAGATTACTTATTCATCCAACAATTTCAAATTTCCTTACCCAACCAACCATAAATCAAACAATAACAATTCGAACCACAAATCAAACTAACTTATTATAAATTTATTTCATACTTTAGTTGTTTAATTTCCTTCCTTTCATTTATTCACTGCTAAATTTCATGATCTAAAGTTTAAAATATTATATTTACAATACTTACGATATTTGCCTTTATCGTTTTAATTAGTAACATTCAATTATACTTAAGTTTATACAACTACACGTTAATTCTTATTTATTATAGAAATTCGTTTTATTTTCTTAAGTTTAAAATCATCTAATTATAATACTTACCTTTAATTATGGTAAAATTTCAATTCATAACTTAAGTTTATAACATTAAATTCTCATTTATAACAGCAAATTCATTGAATACTTTCATTACCTCAAGCTTTACTTGTAAGATTTCCCATTTACATTTTCTTGTTAACATTGTAACTTTTATTACATGGTAAGTTATATATATGCTTTAAGAATGTAAGTGAAAATTATACAAGTTTCTTCTCAATTCCTTCAATTAATTAATGGTTCAATAATTATATATTCGTTTTATAAGTTACAATTTCAACTTACTTTTAATTTCATTCATTTATTTAATGCTTACATTTCTATTATATTTAATAATAGTAACATTTTAATTAGACCAAATTTGTAACCTTATAACATCAATTCTTATAAATAAAGGCTTTCATTAATTCATTTACTAAGGTTTACAATCGTTTATTTACATTACTTATCTTCCTATTGTATTAAAATTTTACTTCAATTAAAGCTTCCAATTTGCTATACTTAATTTACTATTAATTAACTAGAACTTTAAGAACCAATTACCGGGTTTTATTTTTTAAATCATTTAAGATAATAGATAGATATCTACACTTAACATATATATATCCGATTATAATTAAAACGATAAAATTTTCTTAAACAATTCTGCAGTAAATTACTACAGTGGCCTTCCCACTTCGAAACTCGAAAATGAATGTCGATGATGCGTGCACTCATCACCGAAATTATTTTCCAGCGACAGAGATGGGAGTACAAAACTTATTCTTTCCAAAATTTCTTTTAAAACATTTCTTTCAAATTCTAATGAAATATTTATATCAGAAAATACTTCTAACAATATTATTATTATATTCCAAAATACATTGAAAGAAATCTTCAAAAACCCCAGAACTTAAGTTCTAAGTTTCCACTTTTCATTTATTTTATTTTCAACTTAGTTTCAACTATTATTTATATTTTCATTACCTAACACCCAATCTATAGCAACAAAATATATGTCATTATAAAATATTTTTATATATAGAAAATATAATAGGCAAAGTTATTTCATTCACCTATATTAAAAACAAATATTATGTCGTTCTGTCCTATTAAGTGTTTAGAAATTCCTATTAATGTCACAGCGTCCCATGCACCAACCAGAATTTACAAATACAAAACGGAACAGATTAACACAATATTAAAAACATTTATAACACTAACAAATACGCTCTCTCATATATACACTCAGCGACTCCCAGAGGGTATTACTACCCTATTAGTAAAGAGTCAGACCCCACAAAGCTAAGGTTTATCGCTAAACCAAAGCTCTGATACCAGATGTAACATCCCGCCTTTTCGCATGCTTTAAATCGACGATCAACCACACACATCGGACTTAAAACATAGAAAAGGGCGGATTGTTATGGGATAAATAAGAAAAACAGAGAAGAGAAAAAAGTAAATAGAATCTCACAGCGGAAGGATAAAATATAATAATAAATATACAGTTCATAAAACTGTTTACAAATATTTGATTTTTTTTATACAATAAATATCAGAGTTCACATATACATAAATATCAATGCAGCGGAGTTTAATAGTTGATGCAGCTCAGGCGAGAGAAGAAAATAAGCAACCAAAAATTCTTCAAGTGATAAGTCGTACGCGACTCAAGAAAACTTTAAGTCATCCACGGCTTAAGCTGGAAGCGATAGGTCGTCCACGACCTAAGGAGTTATACGAAAAGGAGCTGGGAGTTAATGAGGATGCTTTAGGTCGTCTTCAGCCTAACAAAGCAGATGAAAAAAAGTTACGACTTAGTGGGAGTTTAAGTCGTTCACGACTTAACAGATCAGAAAGTGAAGGCATGAGTCGTATACGACCTAGTGGAGGAGTTTTAGGTCGGTCACGACCTAACAAGCTATGTGAAGAGCTATGAGAAGAGGAGTCACCACCTAACAAAACGTTAAGTCGTTCGCGACCTAACAAGGTGAAGGATAATGTGTCACGGAGGGATGAGTCGTTCGGAGTTAAGTCGCCTGGAGATGAGTTGCCTGGAGATGAGTCGTTCGGAGTTATGTCGCACTGGAAGAAAAGCTACTCTTGAAGTTAACTCGTTACCGACCTAAGAGGCTTGAGTCGTTGGGAGTTTAAGTCGTTAACGAGCTAACTTAGGTCGTAGGTCGCAATGATGTTAAGATGTAAATGCTGCGTTTGTTGAGTCGCATGTAACATTGTGTCGTATGTCGTGATGTAATGTGTTTGTGTTTTCTTAAGTCGTGCACCAATGGTTATTTTTTAGATCGTGTGAGTTGTATAGGTCGTATACGACCTAAGTATTGTAAATATGGGTCGAGTGTCTTAAGCCGTGAATGACTTAAGTGTTGAATGACGTTTGTTGATAGGTCGTCCAAGACATAGGGATGAGTCGTAAGTCGTATACGACTTAAGGGGCAGTTTGTGAAATGCTATAAATAGGGAGTGAGTTGTACATTTTAAGTTGTTGATTTTTGAATAAAATTTCTTGTTGATTGCTGTGTGCTTTCATCCTAAATTTGTAGTTGAGTGTAATCTCCTATCTCCACTTTCGGTTATTCGAGTGCGCTCGAATCAACGATTGTTGAAGCCGATTCGCGGAATCAAGTGCGCTTGATCAACGCTTGAAGAATTGAAGATCTTCTTTCATGGTATCGTGCGCGATCAACGTGACGAGGATAGCTAGAATTCGGTATCTTTGTGATCAACGAATTTGGGCATTTCAGTATCTTCAATCCACTGTTTGCTACATTCCATCGATTTCATTTGTTTTCGTATTATCCGCTGCGTCAGTTTGGTATCAGAGCTAGACTTAGCCAATCATAGCTAAGCCGAGTCTTGGAGCCAAGGAGTTTGAAGTTTGGTGTTCATCGTGTTCATCTTGAAGTTGCAACAAGTTTGGAGTTTTCGATCCATTCCATTTTGGATCAAAATCCGAAAGTTGTTTGTATTTGATTTGTGTTGAAGGTGAATGCCGTGCGTCAATTTTGGTATCATTGTTTGAAGTAGGAGCCGTGCCTGGTTGTTTGAATTGAAGGGTTGAAGCGAGCCGAGTCAAGTGACACTTGTTGCCGAGTTAAGTGTTAAGCCGTGTAGAGCTATTGCCGAGTCAAGGTTGAGGTCGTGACTTGTTTGATTTGAGTTGAAGTATTTGTTGAAGTACTTGAGAGGTGTTCAATCATGCCACCAAGGAGAGCTAATCATCATCAAAATGTTGAAGCGTTGTATAGAAGAGAAGAAGCCGACCAGATGGAACAACGTATCAATGAGAAGTTTGATGAAGGCATTGGAAAGCTAGAGAAGTTGATGAATGATTTGAATCAAAGTCAAAGGAGGAGATCACCAATCTCGAACCATGGAGGAAACCGAGTTTCGCCATCGGTTACGGAAGCGAGGAGGGTATCACCGCAATCTTTTAGAGAGAGAAGAGAAACATCAATTTCATCGAGGAGAGATCACCATGACTATGGACGTGAAGAGAGAAGAACTCCACGTGAGTTTGAAGAAGAGCCATGTAGAGATGAAGAGAGACGTAGTAGAAGAGATATGCGTGATCGAAGGAATGTTGATGGTCGAGATCGATATAGACGTACATTTGATTTTGATGAAGAGGGTGATAGAGCTAGCATTCATTATCGAGATCGAGACCAAATTCGAAATTCATATCGAGATGTAGATGATGATCGTCGATGGGAATCGGGTATGAAAATGGAAATTCCAGAATTCAAGGGTGGAATGGTAGCAGAAGAATTTCTTGATTGGTTGTCCAATGTTGAAGAGATCTTTGATTTCAAGGAGGTTCCTGAGCATAGAAGAGTGAAGTTAGTTGCTACAAGGTTGAGGGGAAGAGCTTTAGCGTGGTGGCAGCAAACTAAACTTACAAGGGAAAGAATGGGAAAGTCAAAGGTTGAATCATGGGAGAAGATGAAGAAGATGATGAGAGCTACATTTTTACCTTACAATTATCAATCACTTATGTATCAGAGATTGCAAAATCTAAGGCAGGGGACGAAGTCAGTTAATGAATATGCAGATGAATTTTACCAACTCATTGCCAGAAATGATATTATGGAGACAGAAGAACAGCTGACTACTAGATTTGTTGGAGGGCTGAGAATGCAGATCCAGGATATGGTTAATATGTTCGATCCAAGATCCGTAGCGGAGGCACATCAGAAAGCGTTGGCTTGGGAGAAGCAGGGAAGGCGCGGAGGAGGTGTGTTTACCAATTCTAACAATCAAGTGAAGGGTGTTAGTGGAAGTTCTAATGTTCCTAAAGCTATCGCAAAACCAGTTATGAAGGAGGTTGAGAAGGCAAAGGTTAATAGCAGTTTCAAATGTTACAATTGTCAGGAGTTGAGTCACAAAAGCAATGAATGTCCGAAGCCGAAGAAGAGAGCAATGGTTGCAGAGATTGAAGAAGAGGATGTGGATGCAGAATGTTCTAATTCATTACCAGTTGAGGAGGAAGACTTATTGTCCGGAGATGAGGGTTGTAACCTTATGATGAGGAGGTCTTGTCTTACACCGAAGCAAGAGGATGATACTATTTGGTTGAGAAGCAATATTTTTCAGTCGACATGCACTATTCTGGGAAAGGTTTGCAAGTTCGTTATTGATGCTGGAAGCTATGACAATATTTTCTCTACAGAAGCAGTAAAGAAGTTGAACTTGAAAACTGAGAAGCATCCTAAACCGTACAAGCTAGCATGGTTGAGGAAGGGTGGTGAAGTGAAAGTTTGTCGAAGGGCTTGTGTGAATTTTTCTATTGGAAAGAAGTACAAAGATGAAATTTGGTGTGATGTTGTGGACATGGATGTGTGTCATCTGTTGTTGGGCAGACCATGGCAGTTTGATAGGGCAGTGCAACATGATGGTCGTGCTAATAGTTATAGTTTCATGTTCGAAGGTACTAAAATCACTTTAGTTCCCAAGAAGCAACAACAGAAGGAAAGCAAGTTGGAGGAGATTGAAAAGCTGAAAACTTTGCTATCTTTGAAGGAGTTTGTTAAGGAGGTTGAAGAGAAGCCTGAAGTCTTTTTGTTGATCGGACCGGAGAGTCATGAAGAGGTTGAAATTCCAGAAGAGGCGAAACCAGTTTTGAAAGAATTTGAGGATGTATTTCCAGAAGAGTTGCCTAAGGAGTTACCACCGTTGAGGGATATTCAAAATCAAATCGATCTTGTTCCGGGAGCAGTATTACCACATAGACCACATTATCGAATGAGTCCGAAGGAACATGAAGAGTTACGAAGGCAGGTGGAAGAGTTGTTAGAGCAGGGACGTGTTCAGGAAAGCTTGAGTCCTTGTGCAGTACCAGCTTTGTTGGCGTCGAAGAGGGATGGAACATGGAGAATGTGTACCGATAGTAGAGCTTTGAACAAGATTACTGTTCGCTACAGATTTCCTATGCCAAGATTGGATGACTTGCTAGATCAGTTGAATGGGGCTACTATCTTTTCGAAGATTGATTTGAAGAGTGGTTATCATCAAATTCGAATTAGACCAGGAGATGAGTGGAAGACAGCTTTCAAGACGAGGGAAGGATTATATGAATGGCTGGTTATGCCATTTGGTCTATCGAATGCGCCGAGTACGTTCATGCGGGTGATGAATCAAATCTTTAGACCATTCATTGGGAAATTCGTGGTGGTGTATTTTGATGATATTCTGATATATAGCAGGAGTACGGAGGAGCATGTTCAACATTTGAGGGAAGTGTTGATTATTCTTCGTGAGGAACAATTTTATGCTGCTACGAAGAAATGCGTGTTCATGACGCATAGTGTTTTATTTCTGGGATATGTTGTGTCAGGAGAAGGTATACAAGTGGACCGGAATAAAGTTGAAGTAGTCAGAAATTGGCCACAGCCGAGGACAATTACAGAAGTGAGAAGTTTTCATGGGCTAGCGTCATTCTACCGAAGATTCATTCCACACTTCAGTAGCGTGATGGCTCCAGTTACTGATTGCATGAAAGGGAAACAGTTTGTATGGTCAGAGGAAGCGGAAGTTGCTTTTGAGAAGATCAAGGAACTATTGACGACAGCACCGATTCTTGTTTTACCAGATTTTCAGTTATTGTTTGAATTTCTTACTGATGCGTCGAAGGTGGGAATTGGTGGAGTCTTGAGTCAGAGTGGGAAACCCGTTGCTTATTTCAGTGAGAAGTTATCAGGAGCAAAGATGAGGTATAGCATGTACGATGTGTAGTTTTATGCAATTGTTCAGGCTGTTAAGCATTGGAGACACTGTCTATTTCAGAAAGAATTTGTTCTGTACGCTGATCATGAGGCGTTGAAGCATATGCAAGGGCAAGACAAGATTTCAGCGAGACATGCATCGTGGATTGCCTATTTACAGCAGTTTACTTTTGTTGTCAAACACAAATCAGGGGTGACGAATCGTGTAGCTGATGCTTTGAGTAGGAGGAGTCATTTATTAACGACAATGAAAGTTGAAGTGACAGGGTTTGAATTATTGCCAGAGCTGATTAAAGAAGATCCTTACTTTAAGAAATTTGTTGAGAAAGTCAAGGAGGGAAGTTCTGATGAGTTTGTGTTGATTGAAGGTTTCTTATTTAAGGGAAATCAATTATGTGTACCGGATTGTAGTTTGCGAATGAAGATAGTAAAGGAACTTCATGAGGAAGGACATGTGGGTAGAGACCGAACATTGCAGTTAATCTCTCAATCCTACTATTGGCCATCGATGAGGAAGGAAGTTGAAAGGTTTGTTCAGAGATGTCACGTTTGTCAAGTTTCGAAAGGAACGGCTACAAATGCGGGTTTGTATATACCTTTACCTGTACCTACAAAACCTTGGGTGGACGTTAGTATGGATTTCGTATTGGGTTTGCCGAGAACGCAAAGGGGAAATGACTGGATATATGTTGTGGTGGATCGTTTCTCGAAGATGGTACATTTTGTTGCTTGTAAGAAGACGGCGGATGTTGTTCATATGGCTCAGTTATTTTTCAAGGAGATCTATCGACTTCATGGATTGCCAGAGTCTATTGTGTCAGATAGAGATACTCGTTTTCTGAGTCATTTTTGGTTGAGTTTGTGGAAGATGGTTGGAACGAAGTTGAATTTTAGTAGTGCTTATCATCCGCAAACAGATGGGCAAACAGAGGTGGTGAATAGATCGTTGGGAAATTTACTGAGATGTCTTGTGAAGGACAATCTGAAGAGCTGGGACACGAAGTTATGCCAGGCGGAGTTTGCTCATAATCATGCAGTGAATCGTAGCACGGGATTCAGTCCATTTCAGATTGTATATTCAAATTTACCCAGTGGACCGTTGGACTTAACAGTAGTACCACAACCGAAGGGGACGGTTAAACGGGCTGTTGATTTTGTTGATGAATTAACTGAATGTCATAAAATCGTTCAGGAACGATTGGTGACAGCAAATGAGAAGTATAAACGATCTGCAGATTTGAAGCGATGAAATGTCGAATTTAGCGAAGGTGATTTGGTTTACGCTGTGTTAACGAAGGATCATTTTCTAGCAGGCGCTTATAACAAGTTGAAAGCCAGAAAAATTGGTCCTTTAGAAGTTGTGAAACGAATTAATAAAAATGCTTATAAGTTGAAGCTGCCAGAGGATGTGTACATTTCTGACGTGTTCAATGTTAAGCATCTTGTGCCATATTATGGAGATGAACAATCTGATGAAGAACAATTTACAAATTCGAGGATGAATTTTTCTCAACCAGGGGAGGATGATGCAGCTCAGGCCAGAGAAGAAAATAAGCAACCAAAAATTCTTCAAGTGATAAGTCGTACGCGACTCAAGAAAACATTAAGTCATCCACGGCTTAAGCTGGAAGCGATAGGTCGTCCACGACCTAAGGAGTTATACGAAAAGGAGCTGCGAGTTAATGAGGATGCTTTAGGTCGTCTTTAGCCTAACAGAGCAGATGAAAAAAAGTTACGACTTAGTGGGAGTTTAAGTCGTTCACGACTTAACAGATCAGAAAGTGAAGGCATGAGTCGTATACGACCTACTGGAGGAGTTTTAGGTCGGTCACGACCTAACAAGCTATGGGAAGAGCTATGTGAAGAGGAGTCACCACCTAACAAAACGTTAAGTCGTTCGCGACCTAACAAGGTGAAGGATAATGAGTCACGGAGGGATGAGTCGTTCGGAGTTAAGTCGCCTGGAGATGAGTTGCCTGGAGATGAGTCGTTCGGAGTTATGTCGCACTGGAAGAAAAGATACTCTGGAAGTTAACTCGTTACCGACCTAAGAGGCTTGAGTCGCTGGGAGTTTAAGTCGTTAACGACCTAACTTAGGTCGTAGGTCGCAATGATGTTAAGATGTAAATGCTGGGTTTGTTGAGTCGCATTTAACATTGTGTCGTATGTCGTGATGTAATGTGTTTGTGTTTTCTTAAGTCGTGCACCAATGGTTATTTTTTAAATCGTGCGAGTTGTATAGGTCGTATACGACCTAAGTACTGTAAATATGGGTCGAGTGTCTTAAGCCGTGAACGACTTAAGTGTTGAATGACGTTTGTTGATAGGTCGTCCAAGACCTAGGGATGAGTCGTAAGTCGTATACGACTTAAGGGGCAGTTTGTGAAATGCTATAAATAGGGAGTGAGTTGTACATTTTAAGTTGTTGATTTTTGAATAAAATTTCTTGTTGATTGCTGTGTGCTTTCATCCTAAATTGGTAGTTGAGTGTAATCTCCTATCTCCACTTTCGGTTATTCGAGTGCGCTCGAATCAACGATTGTTGAAGCCGATTCGCGGAATCAAGTGCGCTTGATCAACGCTTGAAGAATTGAAGATCTTCTTTCACGGTATCGTGCGCGATCAACGTGACGAGGATAGCTAGAATTCGGTATCTTTGTGATCAACGAATTTGGGAATTTCAGTATCTTCAATCCACCGTTTGCTACATTCAATCGATTTCCTTTGTTTTCATATTATCCGGTGCGTCAATAGTGTAGTGGAATAATATAGTAGATAGCAATACTACAATCTTCGTCTTCGTCCTCCAGGACTGAAGTCTTCGATCCTGAAATGCTCGGACTGACCCGAGCGAATTGAAAAGACAAAACACTCGAGTCGAGTCAGAACTAAAAGATCTTATGTAAGTTAAATTAACAGAAATAAATATGAGTGCAGTAACTCAAGAGATGCTCGGGATTTACATCTCCTAAGGATCCGTTAAACTATTTACTATGTAGTATATTGCGCTATTATAATAGTGTCTAATTGTAAAATAAACTTACTTTTAAATAGCATTAAGGCTTTACATTTTCCACCTTAACACGTAATAGTCCCAGTAGTCCATCCAATATCATAGTCCCTCCTGATCGGGAAGCCACCAGAGGATACCACATGGGCTACGGGAGAAATCCAAACTCGTACAAGGCGCGATAGGGTAGGTGACACGGCACAACTAGGCAATGCCAGGGTAGATATACCAATTACGCTTCCGGGTCGGTGGTAACGCGTAGCGCGCAGCTACCGCCCATGTAACGACCCGCTATTTTGGACTATTCGCATCCGCACATATCGGACTTGAATAATACAAAATACCGAATTGTTAATTTAAATTTTGGCAAAACTCAGATATACAGTAAATAAATTGTCACAGAATCACAGACATAGAGTAATAATATGCAGCGGAAGTAAAATGAATAGTAGTTCATGAAGTTACTATGTAAATATATAAGATACATCAGAGTTTACAACAGAAGTGAAATACGATACATCAAGTACAAATCAGAATACATCACTGGAATCATCGAATACTGAAAGCAGAATAGATGGCTGGACCTTCAAGCAAAGCTCCAACTCCAAAGGTGAGTCTCAAAAGCTGAACCACACAATCTGACCCGAGCGTAAAAAAAATACAAAATACTCGAGTCAGGATTAATATTCTCATATCAATAAATCCAACTCAAGTGAAATAGCAATCGAAATACAAGTAACTCAAAGGATGTTGGAATCACCATCCTCTAAGGATCCGTTAAACTATCTACTATGTAGTAGTGTACGCTAAATAGATAATGTCTATTAGTAATATAAAGTATCAAAATAGTGTTAAGGCGTTACCATTATCCCCCTTAACACATTTTTATATCGATGTCATAGTCTATACAGCACTGTAAACTCCACCGTAAACTGGCGGGATATCAGGGAGTACTCCATAGGTATAACACAAAACAAAGTCGTAGTGGTCGCGTATACAGGGATACAAGTATGACAAGGCACATGAGGCAATACCCAAGGTAGAGAAATTACCGTTCGCCTGATCCGGACCGGTCAGAACGCATCGCCGCAGCGATCGCAACACCGCGAAACAACACTCCTGAATTTCCGAGGGTGCACCAATCAATCACAAGTAATGAGTAGTGGTTACGAAGAAGTGTGTCCGCTCGAGGTGGCTAACCCCATTTGGCCCGGCACGGCTCCTGATTTTAGTCATTTCCAATTTGACACAAGTGTCAAGGCTATCCATTATCGTTCTCTTTCTTCAGTCAACACGGACATCATTCCAACCACTTCATTCTGGATCATCACTCCGCGTATAGTTATTAAAGTGGTTTTCGGTTTAGATAGAGAGCATATCCATAACCGATTCCGGTCTCTTTAATAACTTCCGTAATTATTACACCGATTGGTCGTTTAATATATTTCAAACCAAATCAATTTCAATTTCAATTTCAATTCATAAACCAACATTCCGTTCGTCTTTCTATATCAGTTCCATAATTTACGATTCAAAACTTCCAAATTACCAATTCAAAATCTTACAATTCAATTCCAACTTTTATTTAAACAATTCAAATATGGATTCAAGTTCGTATATTAGTTTCATTCCAAAATCATTAAATTAATTAAATTTAACATTCAAATCAATTTAGACTCATTTATCGATTTCATTCAATATTGGTTAAGTTTATTTATCATTCAAACAGTTTGCATTTAATTTCCAATTCATTAAATCAATTACTTAAGTTCAACTTCATTATATCAACTTACAAATTTAATTAAGTTATATTCGTCAAATCCAATTCTTAAATTCCAAGTCTTACATTAATTCCATTAAATCGCAATTTATTTCTTGTTAAAGAAATTCAACTTCAATTATTTATTTACTTAGTTTCAAATTTCAAAACTCAATCAATAAAGGACTGAATTTCACATATTCAATAAGTTCAATTCCACTTATTAACTTGCTTAAATAATTTCCAAAACTTAATTGATACCAATTTCATTTATTTACGAAGTTCAAATTCACTTAATCAAAAATTCAATTTCTCTTCTCGAAGAATTCAATTTCTATTCAATTATCAAATAATTCAATTTTGTTCAATTGTTAAATAATTTCAATCTTAATTATTAATAATTTCAAAAATTAAAAATTACAAATTTGATTATCAATTCAAACTTAATTATTAAATCATTTCCACTTCATTATGAATTCAACTTAATCATCAAATCATTTCAACTTAATTATAAATTCGACTTAATAATTTCAAACTTAATTATAATTTCAAATTCAATTATTAAATGATTTCAACTTAATAATTTCAAACTCAATTATTACTAATTCCAAATTATTTATTAATAATTCCAAATTTCAAACAACGTTCTCTCATCAATTACTACGTTAATATTTGCTTTAGATTTCAATCTTTACATTTCCTTTCAAAAATTCAAATTCCGACTTCATTTCAAAACTTATTCTTTACTCGAATAAAATCATTATTGTATTTATAAATCAAATTATTGACCAATCGGATTTATTAAATTCTCTATCCTAGGTCAAATTCATTTGGGTATTTATCATTTCAACCCGATTCCAATTCAATTCAAAAATCAAACATAACAAATGGAACTTGCAGTGATAACTGGGATGGTGTCAAAGTAAATAAACAAGCAATAATAATAATCAACAACAATCCAATAATCAATTCAAATAATCCCGAAATAATCGTATTAATTCGCATTGTTGTTTGTGCGAATTAATATAATTATCTCTAGAATCTACACTATCATTTCATGTAGATTAAAGATTATTACATTACGGTTTTCCCCACTTGTCGTTCAATTTCAATTTCAAATTTAATACTACGCCAATTAATCCAATATACGTTCAAGGGTTCAAAGTAAAATTTATCAAATTCTACGTGTCAATTAACTTAACAATTAAATGGGGTCATATTATTCAAATTAACTAATCAAATTCAATACATACGTCAATTCACAAATTTAAACCATCCTACGTCAAATTCAATTACATAATATTCATCACTTTATACATTACAATTTAACATCCAATATAAACAGCAAACAAACAATCAATTATCAACCAAACTGGATTATTATTGCATACATAACAGATAACGGTGTCAGATGTCAAAGGTGAACTGATACACAAATAACAGTGCAATAAATAACAGCAGTATATTTCAATTGTCGTTTCAGTTGAAATCAAATTTACTAAATAAAAGAATATCAATCGTGAGTGATTACTCACCTTTCGAGGCTAGAGAGATGAATAGACAACGAAGTTGAGTCACGGATCGTAAGCACGACTTTCAGAATAACTAGATTGGCACGAATCGACTAGCAAAGCTGTTAAATATGAATCGTCGAAATCAAATCAGAATAGGAGCGATGAAAGTAAATGGTATCAGTGAACATATATACATAACTATATTCCAAAATTAAACACATAAAATATGTAATTAAAAAATCAATTTTAAACATATATTTTCAAAACGATATTTAATTTAACACAGATAAAATTCCATAGATATGCATTTCTAACGCCATCTTACAATTAAATCACATATATTTAAATTCAAGCATATTATCATTTATCTATTATTATTATTATTTTATTAACAACAATATCCAAAATCATCTTTCTTAAATACATCATTTAAAAGAAATCAAATCAAAACATTCAACATAGCAATAATTACAGAACATATCCTGCGTCAAAGTTTAACAATATAATTCTATGTGCTACCGAGATCGAAATGGTCTGAAATTTGGTATGAATAAAGATCAAAACTTGTATTTCAAACTGCAAAAAAAATTACATGATTTGGACAAGAGACGAGAAAAGTTACGATGTCACGAACATAGACTCAGGCCATGTTGCGACTGTCAAATGTTCAGGTCTGAAAACCTCTATGGGTCTGACTTTCAGGTAAGAAACAGAGGACTGAACCACCTCGTATGAAGCTAAAATTTTATATACAGAAAGTAGAAAACTTTATCTTTAAATCAAAAAGAGAATCACTGTATTCCGACGTAAGACGGAAGAGATACGATGCGTCAAACATGAACACAGGTCGTGTTTGCAGCAGTGTAAAATAATTCCAAGTACAAAAGAGCAGCTGCCTGGGTCAAACTTCTAGATCCTCGACCACTAATCAAACGATGTCGGGTTTTGCTGAAATTTGACATGCATAAACTAGGTAACTTCGACTCTTTTAAAAAAATAGAATTAGCCCATTCCGATAAAACATGAGTGAGATATGATATCGTGAACATGAAGTCTAACTTTAAAATATAGTATACTATCTACTGTAATATATAAAACAGGAGTTGCATTTCAAAAAAACAGCGAAGAAGAAACAGCAGAAGAGAAAATTGTGATCTAGTATATAATCAACATATGTATATACGTTCATAATGAACTTTGTTATAAATGCTTTAAATCCAAAATCAAGCAAAATCTTAAACACAATGTATGTATACACTTGCAATTCAGCAAAAAGCATGCAACATATAGCATTCGCAGGATGAAGTTATTACAAAAAAAATCATTTATACAAGAACAGATGCCAACAAAGCATATATATACTTTGTAACCATATACTTTTACAGGCTAAAATAGCTTTATATTCGAACACATACTATATGTATATAAAAATAAAATCTGACATGTATATAAACCTTACGTACATATTATATCAAAATATAATCTTTATTAAATTTGCAGCCAATATATAACTATATAGAACATATATTAAATAATGCTTAAAAGGTATGTATACCTTTTTGATCAGGTCAGTGATGCAAGGCCTTTAGGCCACTCGAGTTGGAGAAAAAGGCGGAGGTGGCAGATGTTTGCGTTAGTCAGAAGACGTACGCGGTGGCGGTTTGAGCTGCTGAGGTGGAGGAGAGCTCGTGAGAAAAGGAGCGAAGTTTCTTCGGAAGGGAAGGGGAGGCGAGCGGATAAGGTGGGTCGGTTAAAGGGGTGGAGGCCGTGGATGGTGACAAGCGTGAGAGAAGTTATGGAAAACAAGATCAGGTTAATAAAATTTTGTAAAGCATGAATGCTCTAGGAGGAAGACACGTGCAGGAGTAGTGGGAGAGAACTCAGGCATAATATAAAATGACATACAAATTTCAATTGGAAACTCAAACAACAGAGAGAAAAAGAAAGAGTAAAGGCAGAGAAACGCACAGAAAGAGGTGAACCGAAAATATAAATGAAAAAGCAAAATTAGTTGAAAAGGTGGAAATGGCAAGGGTCACTAAGTCCAATTTTGGGGATATGAAAAATTAAATAGTCGCATGCTGAATTCAAGAATCATAAATGCTATGAGGCTGTTGGTTTGCACGGCCAAATAACGAAAGGATGAATGGAAATAAAAGACTAAACGGATAACGATACGGGTGACCGTTTTGCGGTTTTCGCGGCATAACGGATTTCAAAACATGTAAATGAACATATCGTAGTGATCAGCACGACGAGGCGATCAAAACGGTATATAGAAATCAGTGGTGCGATTGAATTATAAAATTTCGAAAATTTATACTACGGAAAATGCATAAAAATCGCAGAAAAATAAGATCGACAGAGCCAAAAATGTCCGAATTTGAAAAAATGACCAACTGACATCTTGCTCAGAAGATAGTTTAGAATTTTTCTATGTAAAAATATTTTGGTTTTGAAAACGTTTTATTTTCATCGCTTTTTAACTGATTAAATTGAAGTAAATTTATGCGCGAAATAAACTTTCATATTTTCGGACGAAACTTTATCAGTTGCTATGTTTAACTAGACGCATTCCAAATATCAAATTTTTATTTCAAAATTTTATCGTTAAAATTTCACAAAATTTCAATTAAATACGTTACTAAAACTGGTTAAATCTACGGGTTGTTACACTCTCCCCCACTCAAAACTTTTCGTCCCCGAAAAGGAAGGAAGTAGGAGAATAGAAACAATCAAAAGAGAATAAACTTGAATTACATTATAAATAATTAATTTAAACCATATAAATTCCAATTTAGATAAATTCTATATTCAACAGTTTTTATTCAAGGTTTTCATTAAATTGATTTGATTTCACATTCATTAATGTTAGTTACAAAAGGTTTCTTTCAAACCAATTTCTGTTTAAACTCAATTAATTCAAGATATCTCATTAAGTTGATTTAATTTTAATTTTATTAACTTTCAAAACAAAATTTATTTTATTAATCACATCTATTACTCAATTAACTTATTATTCTATTTATCTCCATAAACATTTATAGTTAAAATTTAAATGAATAACATTTATTATACGCACTCACATTTTATTTATGAAGACAATTTATATTATACATTATCCAATTTCCTTGAATTAACAATTTCAAAGATCACAAATTTGATTAGTCATTTATTATAATCATAATTTATTCGACAAATTTAATTCTTCTTTATTCAGAATTATTATTAAATTTATTCTCCTTAATATATCTTATCACATATATATTAAGTATATTTACATTTAATATAAATGCTCAAATTTATTTAAAATTTCTTTGATATCATTTCATGTTGTATAACATTCATTTACATTGTTAACTTTTGACAATTTAGACAAATTATATTGAATGCAATTGAGTATTATTTAAATAAAATTCCTAATTCAATTCTCTCAAGTTTAAATATTAATTCAAAATTTGGTTTCATTTATAATTGAAAATAATTCTTTACCCAAATTTTTTAGAATTAAATTCACGATTAACTTTAACAATTTAGAGAAAATTATGTCTATACCATATATATTAGATTAACTAAATTTAAAATAATATACCTATATACATATAAATCAAATCATACTTAAGGAATTTAAATCGATTAAATTTCCAAATCAAAGTTGTAGAAAAGCTACGAATTTGTCTCTTCATTTCGAAACTCGAAAATGAATGTCGATGATGCGGCCGCCATCACCGAAATTATTTTCCAGCGACAAAAGAGAAGAGCTCTAATTTAAGCATTTAAAATTTCTTGAAAACGATTTCTATTCGAAAATATTTTTAAACAATATACATTTAAACTTTAAAACCATAACTCGAAATTATCGAAAATTAAGTTCTCAAATTCTAATTTTAAATTCACTTCAAATTTGAAATCAAATTATAACTAAGTTTTATAAATTTATTTATTTATATTATGCAATAGTCAATGATTCATAAAACAATAAATGAAAATTAAATTTTAACATTTCGGACAACAGTTTCATTAACATTTTAATTTCAGAAAAATTTATACTTATATATAATGTAATCATTCAATATTATTTTATTTACTAAATTTGAAAACAATATTGTGTCAGTTTGCTCTGCTCAGGTGTTTTAGAAATTCTATCGATAGCTTTGATCAGACGAATCAATCGAAAATCCAAATCAACATCAACAACTCAAACAACACAATATATAAAACATTTTTAATGAAATTTACAATACGCTTCCTCACTCGACGATACAAGAATGGATTTCAAAATAAGTATAGAGATTTAAATTTGATGGAAATCAAATCAAAGAGAATTTTGATTCGATGATAAGTTCGAAACAGAAGATAAGATAATTCAATTTTACAGAATCGGGAGATGGATGAGTTTTTTTTTAATTTCACGGGCAACCTTTCATGTCAACCGTAACTTTAAGAATAAGATCGATGCTGAATTCCGAGGTAAATCAACATTTGATCTCAAGAGATGGAATTTAGGTATAGCAGGGAATAGATTGCATCGTAAACCGTGGATACAGAAATCTATGGTAAATCAATGCCTATTGCAAAGGAGTTTCACTCATTTACAAATAAATTTGGGATTGGCGAGACCGCCGATTCATTTTAAGGGTCATTCGAGGTGGAGTTATGGGGTGCTCCAGAATTGAAAGAAAACGAATAGTGAGGGACACGAATGAATTTTGGAACCGCAGGGAACGTTCCAAAATTCGAAGGAACTGAGAAAAAGGAAGATTGAAACTCGAGTGGGAGTGATTCTGTAAATACATTTACCATATATGCTAAGTTTTGCCTAGAGCTACCAAGGCTCTGATACCAACTGTAACAACCCGCTATTTTGGACTATTCGCATCCGCACATATCGGACTTGAATAATACAAAATACCGAATTGTTAATTTAAATTTTGGCAAAACTCAGATATACGGTAAATAAATAGTCACGGAATCACAGACATAGAGTAATAATATGCAGCGGAAGTAAAATGAATAGTAGTTCATGAAGTTACTATGTAAATATATAAGATACATCAGAGTTTACAACAGAAGTGAAATACAATACATCAAGTACAAATCAGAATACATCACTGGAATCATCGAATACTGAAAGCAGAATAGATGGCTGGACCTTCAAGCAAAGCTCCAACTCCAAAGGTGAGTCTCAAAAGCTGAACCACACAATCTGACCCGAGCGTAAAAAAAATACAAAATACTCGAGTCAGGATTAATATTCTCATATCAATAAATCCAACTCAAGTGAAATAGCAATCGAAATACAAGTAACTCAAAGGATGTTGGAATCACCATCCTCTAAGGATCCGTTAAACTATCTACTATGTAGTAGTGTACGCTAAATAGATAATGTCTATTAGTAATATAAAGTATCAAAATAGTGTTAAGGCGTTACCATTATCCCCCTTAACACATTTTTATATCGATGTCATAGTCTATACAGCACTGTAAACTCCACCGTAAACTGGCGGGATATCAGGGAGTACTCCATAGGTATAACACAAAACAAAGTCGTAGTGGTCGCGTATACAGGGATACAAGTATGACAAGGCACATGAGGCAATACCCAAGGTAGAGAAATTACCGTTCGCCTGATCCGGACCGGTCAGAGCGCATCGCCGCAGCGATCGCAACACCGCGAAACAACACTCCTGAATTTCCGAGGGTGCACCAATCAATCACAAGTAATGAGTAGTGGTTACGAAGAAGTGTGTCCGCTCGAGGTGGCTAACCCCATTTGGCCCGGCACGGCTCCTGATTTTAGTCATTTCCAATTTGACACAAGTGTCAAGGCTATCCATTATCGTTCTCTTTCTTCAGTCAACACGGACATCATTCCAACCACTTCATTCTGGATCATCACTCCGCGTATAGTTATTAAAGTGGTTTTCGGTTTAGATAGAGAGCATATCCATAACCGATTCCGGTCTCTTTAATAACTTCCGTAATTATTACACCGATTGGTCGTTTAATATATTTCAAACCAAATCAATTTCAATTTCAATTTCAATTCATAAACCAACATTCCGTTCGTCTTTCTATATCAGTTCCATAATTTACGATTCAAAACTTCCAAATTACCAATTCAAAATCTTACAATTCAATTCCAACTTTTATTTAAACAATTCAAATATGGATTCAAGTTCGTATATTAGTTTCATTCCAAAATCATTAAATTAATTAAATTTAACATTCAAATCAATTTAGACTCATTTATCGATTTCATTCAATATTCGTTAAGTTTATTTATCATTCAAACAGTTTGCATTTAATTTACAATTCATTAAATCAATTACTTAAGTTCAACTTCATTATATCAACTTACAAATTTAATTAAGTTATATTCGTCAAATCCAATTCTTAAATTCCAAGTCTTACATTAATTCCATTAAATCGCAATTTATTTCTTGTTAAAGAAATTCAACTTCAATTATTTATTTACTTAGTTTCAAATTTCAAAACTCAATCAATAAAGGACTGAATTTCACATATTCAATAAGTTCAATTCCACTTATTAACTTGCTTAAATAATTTCCAAAACTTAATTGATACCAATTTCATTTATTTACGAAGTTCAAATTCACTTAATCAAAAGTTCAATTTCTCTTATCGAAGAATTCAATTTCTATTCAATTATCAAATAATTCAATTTTGTTCAATTATTAAATAATTTCAATCTTAATTATTAATAATTTCAAAAATTAAAAATTAGAAATTTGATTATCAATTCAAACTTAATTATTAAATCATTTCCACTTAATTATGAATTCAACTTAATCATCAAACATTTCAACTTAATTATAAATTCGACTTAATAATTTCAAACTTAATTATAATTTCAAACTTAATATTAATTTCAAATCCAATTATTAAATGATTTCAACTTAATAATTTCAAACTCAATTATTACTAATTCCAAATTATTTATTAATAATTCCAAATTTCAAACAACGTTCTCTCATCAATTACTACGTTAATATTTACTTTAGATTTCAATCTTTACATTTCCTTTCAAAAATTCAAATTCCGACTTCATTTCAAAACTTATTCTTTACTCGAATAAAATCATTATTTTATTTATAAATCAAATTATTGACCAATCGGATTTATTAAATTCTCTATCCTAGGTCAAATTCATTTGGGTATTTATCATTTCAACCCGATTCCAATTCAATTCAAAAATCAAACATAACAAAGGGAACTTGCAGTGATAACTGGGATGGTGTCAATGTAAATAAACAAGCAATAACAATAATCAACAACAATCCAATAATCAATTCAAATAATCCCGAAATAATCGTATTAATTCGCATTGTTGTTTGTGCGAATTAATATAATTATCTCTAGAATCTACACTATCATTTCATGTAGATTAAAGATTATTACATTACGGTTTTCCCCACTTGTCGTTCAATTTAATTTCAAATTTAATACTACGCCAATTAATCCAATATACGTTCAAGGGTTCAAAGTAAAATTTATCAAATTCTACGTGTCAATTAACTTAACAATTAAATGGGGTCATATTATTCAAATTAACTAATCAAATTCAATACATACGTCAATTCACAAATTTAAACCATCCTACGTCAAATTCAATTACCTAATATTCATCACTTTATACATTACAATTTAACATCCAATATAAACAGCAAACAAACAATCAATTATCAACCAAACTGGATTATTATTGCATACATAACAGATAACGGTGTCAGATGTCAAAGGTGAACTGATACACAAATAACAGTGCAATAAATAACAGCAGTATATTTCAATTGTCGTTTCAGTTGAAATCAAATTTACTAAATAAAAGAATATCAATCGTGAGTGATTACTCACCTTTCGAGGCTAGAGAGATGAATAGACAACGAATTTGAGTCACGGATCGTAAGCACGACTTTCAGAATAACTAGATTGGCACGAATCGACTAGCAAAGCTGTTAAATATGAATCGTCGAAATCAAATCAGAATAGGAGCGATGAAAGTAAATGGTATCAGTGAACATATATACATAACTATATTCCAAAATTAAACACATAAAATATATAATTAAAAAATCAATTTTAAACATATATTTTCGAAACGATATTTAATTTAACACAGATAAAATTCCATAGATATGCATTTCTAACGCCATCTTACAATTAAATCACATATATTTAAATTCAAGCATATTATCATTTATCTATTATTATTATTATTATCATGTATCAAAATAGATGTTTTAAAATATTTTAAACGCAATGGAATAGGTTTCATGTCCAAATTCCATCGTATGCAGAAGTTATACTGAAAATAATATTTTCCAAATTGATTTCAATTGATTTCAATTGCATAAATTTGAAGGCGTTTCGAGTCCGTACGATCAAACGATAAGTTCGATCGCTACGAAACTTGAAATACTATTATAATTCACCGTTACGGATCCGATGAAACTTGTTCCGTCGAAATACGAGTCAGTGGCCAAAATGACTATTTTTCCATTAATTACATAAATTTAAAATAAATAAATTAAATCAAATTTTGCGTTAAAATTTTGAAATTTGAAATCTTTATCACTTTATAATTCTCAAACATTTACAATGATTTATCAATTTATAAATGTAAATTTATAAAGTTAATCAATATAAATCTTTAATTTCATAAAATTAAAATAAATAAACAAATCTTGATTTACAATCTTTTCATTTACCAATAGTCATATTATAAATGGAATTTACATTACCTTCAATTATTAATTATTATCAGTTTAGATCTTAACATTTGTTCCATAAATTTTATTTGCCCTGAATTAGTTACCGTATTTATCTAATTTCAATTTCGTAACCACATTCAATCCATTAACTGGTATTACATTTACGTTTAACTTATTAGCTTATATCAACACTATTTTCATTAATTGCAAATGGATTACCAAATTTAGTCGCTACCCTAAATAACTAACGTAAATTAATTTCCATTTATTCCACTGATTTAACTTTTATTCAATTAATTAATGATTCCCTCGGTTAGAAATAACGTAACATTTTCTTTATTTGTATTGCAAATAATTCAAAATTCAATTCCTAATTCTTAATATCCTCTGAATTACAACTTCCAAATATGGTATTAATCATCATTTACGTACCTCTAATTGTTTTAATTTACATTAACATAATAAATAAATTACCTTTAATGAAATCTATTCCCTAATTTATTATATGCAATAAATTTTGACCTTACAACAGTTTCAATTAATTATTTATATTTATTGCGATAGAATACCAAAATTTATTTAACACGTCAAATAAATGAACAATCTATATTCATTGTCACCTATTTTCTTTTAAATTCAGTTATAAGTTTGTTACTTACCAACTAGGTTATAATAACACTAATTTTTTTATTCCACTGCTATATATGATATATTTGCATCACATACTTGAATTTTTCAATTTCATCTTAATTCCAATTCACGGTAGTATAATTTCTCACTATAAACCCATTTATAATTTGTATACCAATTAATTAGTTTCAACTAAATAGATTGATTCAATTCAACTCTTTTATTAAGTCTATATAAATCAATGTACTATTTCATTGGTAAATGTTTATTTCAATTATTCCTTTATTACTTACAAATCTTATTTCATTCATGAATGCCATCATTTATCAATTATTACATAATTTCATTTGTAAATTAAATGCTTACAATTTATAATCTTTCATTCCAAACAATATTTCAATTTTTACGGGACATTGATTTAATTCAATTTACTATTTAATATTATTAATTCATTAACTAAATTCACTACTTACCTTTGTTCTCTTATATGCAACTCTTAGCCTAGTATAACAGTTTACATCACTTCAATTTATTCGTCATCTTGTTTCAACTGTAAATACTTAGCCTTATATTCCCATGGTTTCATTTCATTCTCAGCATTTGCTTCATTATTAATTATAAAATCTTTATTTCTTTTAAATTAAATTTACGTAAATCTTATTAAAATGACAAATGTAATTAACGAAAATTACGGGCCGTTACAAAGAGTAAAAATTGAACTTATATTTTTTATTGGCCGTACCAAACCAAATAAATAAACATTTCAAAAATGAAGCGATACTAATACAAAATACAAAAGGTTGTAGTGAAAGGACTTTTTACATCGTACTTATAACACATGTTTCATTGATTGATTATCATGAAAGGACCGTGTGAAGTTAATTTAGTCTGTGATAATTAATAGATGATATTTTATGACCAACATGATTTTATCTATACAAATATTTTATTCTTCAAAATTATACTAGTTCATGTACTTCTTTCGGTTCTTTATGGTAGGAACACAAGTGTCTAATTATTATTTTTCACTGTCTATCATTGAATATTTTATTTTACAAAAATATAATTGAATACTCAATGTCTGAAGAAGAAGAATGAAATTTTATTCTATAATTGGTTTCCATTTATCTGCCATATTTGCAGGTTTCATAAACAATTTGATCATGGGTTTTGCTATTGTGACAAATGAATTTTATGTCAAAATGTAAGAATGGAGTATTCGGGGATTTGGAAGAATTCAAATGATTAACTTGTTAATTTTCTTTGTGGTCCCTCCTCATATTTTGTTTCCGATGTAGAATTTGACCCAAAAAAGCAGTCATGGTAGCAGTATCGTTGATTATTTCAAGTATATATGTATTACAAGTAAAATACTATACTTCAGTCGAAAATTTTGATTAAAATTTAGAATCAAAACAAAGTGACATTATATTCAAACCAGTAATTAAGCAGTAATCCCATTTTTTGATTAGTTAACACAAATATTTTGTTCGGTTAACCAAAAAAATGGTATTATTAAAGGGACTCCAAAAGTTATTTGAGGAGGGGTGTACCTTTTTAACCATCGTCCTGAGTACAAGGAAATAATTCAACATTAATATCTTCTTCTTTTGTTGGAGATTTAGTTAGACATTTGAAACCAGATTAATATGAAGATTAATCTATGTTTTCTACATCAACTTAAAATTGGAGAACTAGGGTTTAAAACAAATGAACTATGATCCATGGTAAAGGAATAAAGAGAATGTGTAAGAAAATGACAAAGAACGGCAAGGAAGATCAATTTTAAAATGAACAATATAGTATTTTTTAGTTCGATGTTATAAGGAAAGAATTAATTATTTGTTTCTCCCCTCAACCAAAATATCATGTATGTATGTATTTATGTATGTTTGTATGTATGTATATGTATATACATATATCAACAAATGTTGAGAAAATTAAGAAAATACCAATTTTATTTAAAAGTAAAAGAACTTGCTACAAGAGCTTTGTCTTAGACATACAGAAAAGCTTTTATTGCACTAATCAATACCGAAGTTGTTTATTTGTCACATGGAGGGCAATTAAGCTTGCACTCATCAAGTGAGTTAAAACATGTAGCGGTTTGAATGCAGCACGCCCTTTTTGCACACATACTTTCATCTTGCAAAGAGCAACATGGCTTTCCTTTGTCAGGCGAAATTCCATTTGAATTCGAGTCAAATATCTTCTCATTGAGTGGGATGGATCCACATGCATTGGAATTCATACATTTATGAAATTTGAGAACATCATTCTTTCTTCAGCAATTGCTCTTAAATAAATTAAAAGTAACATTATTTCTAAACTTACATTGGTGTAGAGCAGAGAAAGCCAAGGAAAGAAGGAGGAGTGCAAATACAAAGCTTACTCTCATTTTGATGAAATGTTTTTGCTAATATATGTTGAAATGGGTCATGGTTGCTTAAATTTATACTGAGTTGGACTGTGTGAAATTAGTACGTAATTAATAAATGAATACATTTGCATTAAGTTTCTTTCTTTGTTCTTCTGAAATTATTATCTTTCAAATTAATGGGAATATATAATAAATTCTCTTGATATCTCCTAAGGTTGTTTCATGTTATGTAACATAAAAATCAAATATTCGCATATTAATTGACCATGTGATTTTTAAGGACCCAAAGGTTTTATGTCTGTGCACTTCATCAAAATCATCCAATTGATTAATTGGACTAATTCTATAATAAATAAAAAATGAATAAATGATATCATGCATGCATTTTTAGCTTTTGATTTGCTTCCTATTTTTGCTACATATGTTTTAAATGGAGAAATAAGAATTAACTACAATTGATGAATGGTTCGTATATATTTAAAATTAGAAAAATAATATTAATATCAAGATTGCAATTACACATAAATCGTCGCCACATTAATTAATTTCAAATAAATTTAATATACAGAATAAATTATATTTGAAGTGAGAACATCAACTTTTTTAGAAATGAAGTGTAAATAATTTTTATTTTTCTAAAATAGGGAATAGCCAAAAGTAAAAATTTTAACAATATTTTTGAGCTAGTCCGCAAATTTCAAAGTTTAGACATAATGTAATGCCCCGCCTTTTCACATGCTTTAAATCGACAATAAACCACACACATCGGACTTAAACCATACAGAAGGGCGGATTGTTATGGGGTAAATAAGAAAAAGTAGAGAAAGAAAAAAAAAATAGAATCTTGCAGCGGAACGATAAAATATAATAATCAAATATACAGTTCATGAAGCTGTTTACAAAACATTTGATTATACTTATACAATATATATCAGAGTTACACATACCGAAGAACAATAATCAATGCAGCAGAATTAAATGGTGTAGTGGAGTAATATAGTAGATAATAGTACTACAAAATCTTCGTCTTCGCCCTCCAGAATAAAATCTTCAAATCCTGAAACGCTCGGACTGACCCGAGCGAATTGAAAGGAAAAACGCTCGAGTCAGAACTAAAATATCTTAAGTAAGTTAAATCAACAATAAACAATATGAGTGGAACGACGTCAGAGATGTTTACGGGATTTGACATCTCCTATCCAGTGTCTAACATGAGTGCAGTAACTCAAGAGATGCTCAGGATTCACATCTCCTAAGGATCCGTTAAACTATTTACTTTGTAGTATTATTTCGCTATTATAATAATGTCTATAGTAAAATAAACATACTTTAAAATAGCGTTAAGGAGTGACCCAATATTCCCCTTAACACATAATAGTTGTAACGACCCGGAATTTCAATCCAGAAAATTCCAAATAGTTATGAAAAAGAAGAAAAAATAGATAGAAGAAAAAGAAGAAACACCAGAACACATATCAGAAACCTCACATTCACAGCGGATCAAAATATAATATAACATAAATAATAGTTATACAAAGGAAAATTGTACTTGTCAAATTACACTTTAATGTATCAGAGTTACAACATATTTACAACCACTGGACAGATAAATAATCTTTACCAAATACTATAATATAACACAGTGGAAACTCTCCATATGTTCCTGCTCTCCAGCTCGCCTCCTAAGCTCCAGAACGTCCTAACCTGAAAATCTGTAATACTCGGTCTGACCCGAGCATTACATCAAAGTAACACCCGGGTCAGGCTGGAAACCAGCATGAGTAAATCCATCTAACATACTATTCAACAGTCATAAAACATAATTTAAACCTAGAGGTAACTCGTACTTCTCTAAGAGTTTTCAATTTATCATGGTCAACACCTTCACACATCAATATCTATGTACCTCTACATAGTTTAAAGGATCCAATTTCTTAATTCATTCCATTTCCAGCCTATTGATTTCACTTATTAAATCCATAAGGAATTTTATAGATGATTATAAATCGAAGTGGTTTTCGGGTATTTACTAATACCTGACTCCGATCTCTTCGAATTTCCTACCATCTTATCTCAAATTATTCAGGTGAAACCCAATTCAAACTTAAATACAGGGTGTCACCTATATGCATTAATTCATCATCAATGAATGACCACATTATCTCAGTTTAAAATCCAATCATATCACACTACTCAGCATCTCAGAATACATACCCAAGATATCAATGAATCTAAGGCATACAATATTATTCAATCATTCCTAATCAAGATAAATTAGTCTTACCATTTCTAATTACTTCAAATAAATTAATTACTTCAATCTCCATTAATACTGTTTAACATTAATTAATTACAAACAACTTAATTGATCATCTCTTAGTTAATCATCTTAACCCTCTAATTAATTACACCAAATAATTGATCCTTAATTACTTCTCCTAAGTAATTAGCCTTATATTAATTACATTCGATAATTTTATCCATCAATTACTTCATTAAGTAATTATACTTATCCATTCCCTTAAGTAATTAAATCAAATTAGTCATCAAGTGACGATTAACAAATTAATTAATCACATTCATTTCATTAATTAATCTGGTAATTTATCTATTAATTACCTTACAAATCAATTAATTAATCTTAAATTATTGATTAATTAATGTTAATTATTAATTTATCTCTTTGAATACAAAGTAATCAATCCTTACATACTTTTAGAATCAATAAGTTAACCTTTAATTAACTGATTTATTATCCATTAACTATTAATTAATAACCCTAATTATTAATCAATACTTCACAACACAAATTTATAAATTCAAAACGAATTAATCAATCTTTGATTATAGATTAATTATTCCTTAACTATAAATTAATAAACCTTAAGTTAGTAATTGATTAATCTCAATTAACCCTTACATTAAGTGATCATTCTTTGATTTACTTCCGTCAACAATTATTGTTTACTTAATTACTTCATTAAGTAATTCAACCTCCATTAAAATATTCTTCAAAACCCTTTGTGACGACCCGCCCTTCTACTAGCAGAAAGACGTATCATCATTAAGAAAGAAAGGGATGAGAAAATAGAAAAGATAGAGAAGAAAGAACAACAACATCAGAATCTCACAGCGGAACGGAACAAAATATAATATATCACTTAAATAATACATAGTTTGTACATATATCAGAGTTATACAATATCAATACATGTGACAATCTTACATACATCACATACTAGACAGTTATAAACACCCATCTAGTTAATACAACTCAAACAATATGACTCAGAGATACCAACACAGCAGAACTATATATATCTACAACGCTGAAGCCTCCTGCTCCATTGCTCCTCCGGAGTTCGTCAAAGCTAACCTGAATCTCTTGGCTACCCGTAAAAATTTGGGTACCCGAGAGTTTATGAAAACAAAAATAAACTCCGGGTCAGACATGGGTCTGGTATGAGTAAACGGTTTAAAGTTGTTTAACTTTGAAAAACATTTGAAAATAAAGGTATCACGTAAGACTCCCCACAAATAAATACGGGTAAGTTTTTACCTTACGCTAACCAAAACATTTCATAGGAAATCCAGTGATATTATAATAGTGTCTAGGGTTTTCAAGTAAATAGGAAATAGCCGAATTTGTTACATTCATTAAATTCCAGCTACTAGCCACAAAAGTGGGTAATACAAATCAAAACCGTAGGGTCTCGTAGGGAAAATGGATTTCCAACAATGGCAGGGCTACTGGGGTACCGCCCGTCGCAGTACGGGGCCTAGATCACCGTACCGAGGATTACTCCCTCCATCCCCTGCAACACAAGGCCGGAACCATTCCTTACTGAACAGTCCCGAACAAGATAAACCCCGCGGTTGTAGCTAGCAACCGCCCACTAAGCCGAAATATAAAAAGGGACATCTAGACAGGGGAAATATCTTGTCCTGCTTGGGCATGACCCACCTAACCTTGCTGCACATCCCCTGTTTTAGCCATTCCCGGTTGATGAGGCTTGAGGCTACGATTACCTTTATAGAACATATCACTTAGAATGCTCATCGTCCGCCTGACGATGTGTTGAAAGCATTCAATCCATACAAGTTCGTTCTGGGTTCGAACGAAACCGAAGGCATTATCTCGTTACACTCGTTTTGGAATCACCCTCAGAGTTAACGACGTTAACCCTTGCATTCTGAAACACCATCTCGATCACCATTTGATAAGTCACGACCTATCGTTTAATTTGGATCGATGTGGTTTTCGGAGAATTAAAATTTGATTCTTCCGATCCCGATCTCATCGAATCCAAACGCCATTTTAAGGGCCAAGTTGTCTATTTAACTTAATAGTTTAAAGGTAACAATTTGAATTCATATAGCAATTTAACGCAGATAAATAACATCAGATAAACATATAGCAATTAACATAGATAAATCATACACAGTTATCACAGATATCCATAACATCACAACATATCACAGAAATATCATCGAACAGGTATCAAAGTAAATCAAACATAATTATCAGTGCATACCAAACAGTTTGGTTTACTTTTACTTAATTGTTTGCTTAAGAATAAAATATTTTTATTTTGCTTAATTAATTACTGATTAATTAGCTGATTTATGATTAATTAATTAATTAATTAATCATTAATTATTAATTTATTAATTATCTAATCTTCAATTACTAAACTTTTCTTCAGTAACTGATACTTAATTACTCAGTTAATTAGTTGATTCTTACTTATTAATTATTAATTAATAACATACTTATTAATAAGTAATCACTTATTTAATTACCACGAATTACTTTAGGAATTTATTATCAATTCAATTAAAGTGTAATATCTTTAATTAATCTCATAAGTTAACTTTCATTCACTAATTAACTTTTTAGTGATAAGCTTACATTCTTAAGATTTGAATTGATTTAACTCATGATTAAATTTTTATTTCAAAATCAACTTAAAGTTACCAACTAAAAATTCAAGTATAAATTTAATCAACATTCTAACTACTTACTGATAATCTACTACCTTTACATATTTACCTAAATCAACTTTTAATTAAAACACTAACTTAACTAATTAACAATTATTTATTGAACTTAGTTACACACCTGTACAAAAATCAGTATACATGTCCATTTGGGAAAGCACCGAGACCAACATCGTTCCTTACTCGAGAAAACTCGAGTTTTCCCTCGTCTCTCTCCCGTGTCACTCTCCCATCCCCTTCCCTCTTCTTTTTCTTCTTCTAGTTGTACTCTTTTTATTTTTATTTTTTTTTATATAAAGTTGTAAATCGAACTGCTGTAGCTACTTTCGTACGACTCGGAGGCCACCAAAGGAACACTCGAAGCTACCTCACAAAACTCCCGCGCATCCCACACGCGATAACCCAAAAACAAAACCACGGCACTGACCACCACCGTGCACGTGCACGGTGGTTCGCGTTGCCAATGGCGACTCACACCCACCCCCACAAACCACAAATCACCTACTCATACGAAATCGAAACCCAAAATTTCAATTACAAGTCGAAAACAAAATTCGACCTGATGCTCGAACTTGCGACGCAAACACTTACTGACAAATCCCTCGTGCTGCCACATTTCATCACCGTAGGCGTTGAAACTCCACCAATACGTCGCTCATAACCTCCCCTACTTACTCCAAGAATCGCGATGCACTCGATAGAAGCACGGCGACAAAACCACAATTTTACAGAGCTTTGAAAAAATGAAGGCAGTAAACCCTATCTTCAATCCAAACTCAAACTCCTTGCATTTGAAAATTATTTCGACATTTTTCTAAAATCAATTAGCTTACAATCTTGCTTCCTGTTGATTTACAGAAGTTAAAATTAACTCAATCACCTAAAATCGACAAAAACCCATTTTTGATTCATTTTAACACTGCTCTGTTGATCCTTGCTTAAAAATCAAGATTTTTATGTTAAAAATCATAATTATGTTGATGAATACTAAATATGTTATTGGATTTACAAATTTAAAACATTCGAGTTTTAATCATTTGATTTCTTTAAGTTTTTACCTGTAACTTGAAAAAAAAAACAGTGATTATAATTTACTGTTATACTGCAATATATTTCCAGGCTTATGTTTTTAAAAAAAAATTAACTTAAGTCAGCAACAAACACCAGGTTACAAAAATTATAGGAACAAGTGTGTATACTTTCCCTGGCTTCACTTTGTTCAAAACTTGAATTTACTGAAGAACAAGCTATAAAAGTTCCCAGTGCAAACCAATATACACAGAGTAGTTTGCTTAAACTATATCAAGCACAGATCATTCAAAAAGCAAATATACAAGCTAAATTTGAAAACAGTTTGTTTACTCACCAATCAAAACTTTGAATAGAAATGAGGTGATGAAAAACTTGCAGTTGAAATTTCCCTGAAACCTTCTTGAGTTTCCTGACTTCTGTTTCTTTTTTCTTTGTTTGATTTTCTGTTTTAAATTAACATATATTTGCAAAGCAGATAGATGTGTTTTCAGGTTTGATTTTAAGCTAAAGTTTTGTATAAACTAATGATATATAGGTGTGTATATATATAAAGAAGCTACTGATCAGGTTATAACTGGCCAGCCACTATGTTTGACCAAACAAAGATCTTAATATTAAATTTTCTGCAAAATGAAATGATTTTGTAACCACGGCTGCATGTACTTGTGAAAACAAGATGTTAGGCTAGTTAATGCTTATGCTTTTAATTATAGTAGCATGTAATAAATGTTTGCTGTCTAATGCAAATTTGGTACAAAGATATTTATTGTTTTCTTACTTTGTGTTGTACAAGACAGTATCATTTTCGGCCAAACATGTTTAGAAAGATACAGGTTTTGTTTTAAAGTGAAACTCATTTTCTTATACATAAAACTGAACAAAGCACATATATGTATTATTCTTAGTGAAACCTGCTTTTTTTGATTTTGTTCTTATCAGTTAAGTACAACAATATACAACTTGTCTTGTTTCTTTGCATTATACAGATTATATTTTCAAATCTTTTGATATGATTGTTTTCAAGTTATTTTTAGCATATTAGTTGTAGTTTATTTGTTAATTAAATTCTCAAACATTTGATTTACAACATACATGTATTTATATATTTCAAGTTATATTTTATATTTGTATATTTATACTTTTAGTTACATATTATAATTTATGATTATGTTTATACTAGTTTTGTATGTTTATATTTATAATTATTTATATTGTTTTATACTTCCATGTTTAAGTTTAATATTCTTATGCTTGTTAATTTTAAAACTTACCATTTTAAAAAACTAAAATTGTATTCATATAAATTATCAAATAACACAATATTGAATCTTTGATTTGATTTTATTAAATAAGACGGATTTTGTTTTAATGAGTTAAAGCATTCTATTTAAGATTTTCAAATCAAAATTTTCTTTTACAAATATATATAACTATTAAATATCCAAAATTTCATCAATTTAAACATTGACTAGCTTACATTTAATTCTAAATTGGATTAAATATTCATTAAAATATGCTGTAAAAATTCCGGGTCGTTACATTCCTCCCCCCTTAAAAGAATTTCGTCCCCGAAATTTAAACAACAGTAAATTCAAAAGCTTTTATATTAACAATCCAAACATACATATCATTCATACAATAACAAACAAACAACAGTTTATTCTAACAAACGACCCTAGTTATCCGAACACAATTCCAGATAAGCTTCCCTAAAATTATCGAGCGTTGTCTCTCGATGATCAACAATCCGAAGTGGATTCCTGACCACAGTTAAATTTGATTCAACCTCCAAATTCTTGAATTACCAGTTTAACAATTAATGATGAATTATGAACAAATTTCCTGAGATATATGGGATACACAATAAATTCCAGACATCCATTCTAGCAATTCAATTTTAAAAGCTACAGTATTAACTCTTTCTAAATTTTATTGACTCTTTTACAGAATTTCCATATCTATTCAATTAAGCCCGTACGATGTACATATACCTTTCGTACGCAATACCAAATCCGATCACTCACTCGATCACACAATTTCACTTCCGAACTAGTATTGTCCACCCGACTTCCTAGTACGAACTCAGAACTGGTTTCTTGATCAGCAACTGCCATTCTCCTTGCATAGTCACAACTATGATAGAGAATTTCCAGTATCAGTCAAAATCCAAATCCATGGTTCGTCGTCGAAAATCGAGTGAAAAATCCTAATTCGGATCGATATAACTATCTCGAAATTCTGTGCTCGAACCAGGATCAAACTGTTATGCGAACAAAATAATATACGTACATCCTACGTATTATATCCATTGATTATCAACTATATCAATTTTCTTTTTATTCATATTATTTTGATTATATTCAGTTGGAATAATTTTCTCAATGTCAAATTTTACTTAAGAATTTCACCATTCATTTATTAAGCTTAATATAAGCATTATATATATACCCTTACATTATTATTTGTCACTTAAGCCTTAATCTTCTTATTTAAACCTGAATTACCAATTCCATATGAATTCAACTTTCTTAATCTCTGAATATTGAACCTTTATTGATCATCTCCATTTATAACTGATTCCTATTATTATTATTATTATTATTATTATTATTATTAGTTTCATTTATTAGTTTACTTTAAATTTTCAATTTGAAATTGTTTTGTTGCTAGAAATTTGGTTTTTTTTTTATAGTTTTCAAATTCTGAAAAGCTTTGACATATTCTCCATTACATATTTTCATAAGCACATATGTAAGATTCCAATCCTCAACACAATTAATCTCAATCAATTCTCAAACCATTCCCTTTTTATTAAAAGGAATTTACAACTTACTTGCTTATATAATTCATTTAAGCACAACCAACTCATATTCAAAATCATCTTATTTTGCTTCCAATAATTCATAGAATTTTATTCAATCTTATCTACTTCAAACAACCCATTTCCTTAGGCAATTTAACAATATCATTGTGAATAAATAATCACTAAAGCTTAATAACAAATCTTAAATTGATTTCAACTCAATTTATACTTGAGTCCATCTCAATTAATTTATTCACAATCCTTTTGTTGCATTTTCTTTTATTTCAAAAGTTTGATTCCAAACCATTTTATTAAATTTGACAATCCATATTTTAAATTAATCATCTCACAATTTATTTAAGTCATTAACTGTTTCACTCAATAACTTAAGTTCATTCTATTCCACCAAATTTTATCCAAATCTTTGATTTGATTTTCTTTTAATCAAATCCCAACTATTTACTAATTTATTTGATTAGTTTATTCTTTTATCCTTTCTTAAATTTTAATTTACATTAACAACTCATTATTCCATTTATTCACAATCAATTATTTAATTTATACTTGAATTAAATTTATTAACAACTTACACCATTTCTATTTAATTCCAATTCAATACTTACTTTGATTCACATTTACTTATTTACATAAGAATTTTATTTCATTCAATATTATCTATACTTGACTGAATTCATATAAATTCTATTTTATTCTAACTCAACTACAGTTAAATTTAGCTACTTACAAACCTTTAAATTTATTTCTTAATATATGAGCTCAAAACGTATTTATTTACCTTAAGGTTTATATTACTCATTTGGGTCATTTCATCTTATAACCACAATTTCAGATTATATAAATAACACTTAGCATCTTAAGATATAAATTTCCACCTTACAATCACAATCATTTTACCTTCAAATTTTATAGTCAATTAAGTTCACTTTGAACTTCAATTTCATTTAACTTTATCTCGGGTTAAGCTCCAATATGTTCCCTATTGTCATTTACTTAAATTAAATTTTAATTTCCGGATTAAAATTCCCAATTCCATCATATTAATATCAACTTTACTTTATAAATTCAATAGTTGATCCATTTAAACCTTCCACATTATCTGAATAGAATTTTTCTTAAAATTCAATTGCCCGGTTTCCATTTCCAAAACCAATTTGAAATGATAACTACACATACCTACTTGGTATATCAACTCAAATTTTCAACTTTCAAACACTTATTTTCACCAAAACAAATTTTCTCCTTTTGAAAATTTTAAAATAACTTGCCTGCCTAACAACCACAAACAATATCATAACTCCCAATATTTTCCAAAACAAGATTCCATTATTTCCTTCAAATCTTTGGATAAACTTTTCAAACATTCCCAAGATTTTAAATTTCCAAATCCTTTGTTTAAATTCATTTAAACACTTTCAAATTTCCGGGACTTAAATTCTTGTTTAATCAAATTTTAGCTATATTCCTTTTGTATTAAAGATCATATTTAGTCAATTTTATTTGTTTAAAGACCCCTCAATTTTTTTTATTTTTTTATTTTTTGATTGTACTATTAACAATCAAACATCCAAGTATATATATAGTTATTTCAGAAAAAATATTTCTTTTATATTAAAATATAATTTTGGGTAAAATTATTTCATTTACCCTACTTTTAAAAAAATCAATATTGTGTCGAATTGCTCTATTTAAGTGTTTAGAAACCCCTTCGATACAGTTTTCGAGACTGTGCCGACGAAGGTTCATATACCACTCAATAAATCAATCAACGCAATATAAAACAACTTTATATTCACTAACAAATACGCGCTCATATCTATTAATACACTCAAACTCATTTTAGAGTTCTACTGACTCTATTATATGAGTAATCACTACCAGAGCCAAGGTTATCACCAACCTATGCTTTGATACCAAATGTGACGACCCGCCCTTCTACTACCAGAAAGACGTATCATCATTAAGAAAGAAAGGGATGAGAAAATAGAAAAGATAGAGAAGAAAGAACAACAACATCAGAATCTCACAGCGGAACGGAACAAAATATAATATATCACTTAAATAATACATAGTTTGTACATATATCAGAGTTATACAATATCAATACATGTGACAATCTTACATACATCACATACTAGACAGTTATTGATGTAGCCCAGGATAAAGGAAAAAGTCGTCCACAACTTAAGGTAGGAGATGACATAGGTCGAATGGAGGGGACATCAGAATTGAGTCGTCCACAACTTAACTTGAGTCGTCCACGACTCAACATGAGTCGTCCGCGACTTAACAGATCAAGTGGAAGGGGGCTGCGACCTAACGGGTCTGAAGGAAAAGGTTTCCGACCTAACAAAACTACTATGAGTCGTCCACGACTCATCAAGCAACAAAGACAAGTTCCAGTCATCAGAAGCTTTGAATCGGAGATGGGTTACGACATAGATGAGTCGTTCGGAGTTGACTCGCTTGAAGGGTTATGCCGCAGGGGACTTGGAAGCTTGAGTCGTTGGAAGGATGTTGAGTCGGTGAAGCTATGAGTCGTGAGTCGGCATGAAGTTGAGTCGATGGAAGGTGATGTGTATATATGAGTCGTTGTATCTTTGAGTCGTATATGTCTTTAATGTGTTAGGTCGTGAGTCGCGACCTAAGTTGAGTCGCGTTTTCTTTGAGTCGTATGTGCCTTGAGTCGTATGTCGTGTGCTCTGAAGCATGTATGTGATGCACTGTTGCTAAGTCATGAGTCCTAAGTCGTGAGTTGTGAGTCTGTGGAGTCATGAGTCATTGAGTCGGCATTGTGTTGTAAGTATAAGCCGTGTGCATTGAGTCGCCGCCAACTTATATTGAGTCGTAGGCCGTGTACGACTTAGGGCTTGGTTGTAAACACTATAAATCGGGGTGTGTGTTGTACATTTGAAGGTTGATTTTTGAATAAAATTCTCTTTTGTTAGCCTTGTGCTTTCATACAAATTGGTGGTTGAGTGTAATCTCCTATCTCTTCTTTCGGCTAATCGAGTGCGCTTGATTCAACGATCGTAGAAGCCGATTCACGGTATCTAGTGCGCTAGATCAACGTACGAAGAATCGTAGATCTTCTTTCTCGGCATCGTGCGCGATCAACGAGACGAAGATAGCTAGAATCCGGTATCTTTGGATCAACGGATTTGGGCCTTTCAGTATTCTCAACTCACCGATTGCTACATTCCATCGATTGAAGTTTGTTTCAATTAACCCGCTGCGTCAGTTTGGTATCAGAGCCATACTTAGCCAATCATAGCTAAGTTGATTCTTGGAGCCAATTTTTGAAGTTGAAGTTTGAAGTTGTGTTCATCGTGTTCATATTGAAGTTGCAACAAGAGGGAGAACTTTCGTTCCATTCCATTTCGAATCAAAGTGTTGAAGGTGTTTGAAATTGAAGGCCGTATGTACTTGTGGGAAGTAGCCGAGCCTTGTAAAGGGTTTGAGCTGTACCTTGTGCTTGAGTAGGAGCTGACCTTACTTTGAGTCATTCCTTATTGCCGAGCTAGAGCAAGCCGAGTCAAGGGAAGCTGTGACTTGTTGTTTTGTTAAAGCTTTGAAGTCTTGTGTTCAAATTGTTGAAGTTTTGTGAAGAGTTTCAATTATGCCACCAAGGAGAGCTAATCGTCATCAAAACGTTGAAGCTTTGTATCGAAGAGAAGAAGCCGAGCTTATGGAACAACATATTAATGAGAAGTTTGATGAAGGCATTGGTAAATTGGAGAAATTGATGAATGATTTGAATCAAAGGAGGAGATCACCAAACTCGAACCATGGAGGAAACCGAGTTTCGCCATCGGTTACGGAAGCGAGGAGGGTATCACCACATTCTTGTAGAGATAGAAGAGAAACATCAATTTCATCACGAAGAGATCATCATGACTATGCACATGAAGAGAGAAGAAGTCAACGTGAATTTGACAATGAAGCATATAGGGATGAAGAAAGACATTGTCAAAGAAGCATGCATGAACGAAGGGATGATAATGGTCAAGATCGATGTAGGCGTACTTTTGATTTTGTTGAAGAGGGTGATAGAGCTAGTATTCATTATCGAGATCGAGACCAAGTTCGAAATTCTTATCGGGATGTTGAAGATGATCGTCGATGGGAATCGGGTATGAAGATGGAAATTCCAGAATTTAAAGGAGGGATGGTAGTGGAAGAATTTCTCGATTGGATTTCTAATGTTGAAGAGATCTTTGATTTCAAGGAGGTTCCTGAGCATAGAAGGGTGAATTTGGTTGCTACTAGGTTGAGGGGGAGAGCATTGGCGTGGTGGCAGCAAACTAAACTTACTCGAGAACGGATGGGGAAGTCAAAGATAGAATCGTGGGATAAGATGAAAAAGTTGATGAGATCTACTTTCTTACCTTACAACTATCAATCACTTATGTATCAAAGGTTGCGGAATCTGAGGCAAGGGACGAAGTCTGTTAGCGATTATGCTGATGAATTTTACCAACTCATTGCCAGGAATGATATTATGGAAACGGAAGAACAGCTAACTGCTAGATTCATTGGGGGATTGAGAATGCAGATCCAAGATATGGTTAATATGTTTGATCCTAGATCAGTGGCAGAGGCACATCAGAAAGCGTTGGCTTGGGAAAAGCAGGGAAGGCGTGGAGGTGGTGTGTTTACTAATTCCAATAATCAAGTGAGGGGTGTTGTTGGAAGTTCTAATGTTCCTAAACCTGTCAGTAAGTCAGTGGTGAAAGAGGCTGAGAAGGCGAAGATTAGCAGTGGTTTCAAATGTTATAATTGTCAGGAGTTGGGTCATAAAGGCAATGAATGTCCGAAGCCAAAGAAGAGAGCAATGGTTGCAGAAGTGGAGGAGGATGATGGTGAGGAGGCAGAATGTTCAAATGCACCTTATGTTGAGTAGGAAGAAGAATTGTTTGGAGATGAAGGTTGTAATCTTATGCTGAGAAGAAGTTGTTTGACACCAAAGCAAGAAGAGGATTCTAGTTGGTTAAGAAGCAATATATTTCAGTCGACATGTACTATTCTGGGAAAAGTTTGCAAGTTCGTTATTGATGCGGGGAGTTGCGATAATATTATTTCTACAGAGGCTGTGAAGAAATTGAACTTGAAGACTGAGAAGCATCCTAAACCATACAAGCTAGCATGGTTAAGGAAAGGGGGTGAAGTGAAAGTGTGTCGAAGGGCTTGTGTTAATTTTTCTATTGGGAAGAAGTACAAAGATGAAATTTGGTGTGATGTAGTGGACATGGACGTGTGTCATCTGTTGTTGGGCAGACCGTGGCAGTTTGATAGAGCAGTTCAGCATGATGGTCGGGCCAATAGCTATAGTTTCATGTTCGAGGGTACTAAAATCACTTTGGTTCCCAAGAAGCAACAACAGAAGGAGAGCAAGCTAGAAGAGATTGAGGAATTGAAAACTTTATTATCTTTGAAGGAATTTGTGAAAGAAATTGAAGAAGAGCCTGAAGTATTTTTGTTGATTGGGAGAGAGAGTAATGAAGAAGTTGAAATTCCAGAAGAAGCAAAGCCAATTTTGAAAGAATTTGAAGATGTCTTTCCAGAGGAGTTGCCTAAGGAGTTACCTCCACTTAGAGACATTCAACATCAGATTGATCTTGTTCCGGGAGCAGTTTTACCACATCGACCACATTACCGAATGAGTCCGAAGGAGCATGAGGAGTTACGAAGGCAAGTGGAAGAGTTGTTAGAACAGGGACGTGTTCAGGAAAGCTTGAGTCCTTGTGCAGTGCCAGCATTGTTGGTGCCAAAGAAGGACGGAACTTGGAGAATGTGTACAGATAGTAGAGCTTTGAATAAGATCACCGTTCGTTATCGATTTCCTATGCCAAGGTTGGATGATTTGCTAGATCAGTTGAGTGGGGCAACTATATTTTCGAAGATTGATTTGAAGAGTGGTTATCATCAAATTCGAATCAGACCTGGTGATGAATGGAAGACAGCTTTCAAGATGAGAGAAGGGTTATACGAATGGTTGGTTATGCCATTTGGTTTGTCAAATGCACCTAGTACATTCATGCGGGTGATGAATCAAATCTTTAGACCGTTCATTGGGAAGTTCATGGTGGTTTATTTCGATGATATTCTGATTTACAGCTGGAATACGGAGGAACATGTTCATCATTTGAGGGAAGTATTGATTATTCTTCGTGAGGAACAATTTTATGCTGCTACGAAGAAATGTGTGTTTATGACGCATAGTGTTTTATTTCTGGGCTATGTTGTTTCAGGAAAAGGTATTCAAGTTGATCAGAGTAAAGTTGAGGCAGTCAGGAATTGGCCACAACCAAAGACAATTACGGAAGTGAGAAGTTTTCATGGGCTAGCGTCATTCTACCGAAGATTCATTCCACACTTCAGTAGCGTGATGGCTCCAGTGACTGATTGCATGAAAGGGAGACAGTTTGTATGGTCAGAGGAAGCAGGGGTTGCTTTTGAGAAAATCAAGCAACTATTAACGACAGCACCAATTCTTGTATTACCTGATTTTCAGTTATTGTTTGAACTACATACTGATGCATCAAAGGTTGGGATTGGAGGAGTGTTGAGCCAGTGTGGGAGACCTATTGCATATTTCAGTGAAAAGTTGTCAGGGGCGAAGATGAGATACAGTACATATGACGTTGAATTTTGCGCTATTGTACAAGCTGTTAAGCATTGGAGACATTATCTACTTCAGAAAGAATTTGTTCTGTACACTGATCATGAGGCATTGAAGCATTTACAGGGACAGGATAAGATTTCAGTGAGACATGCATCATGGATTGCATATTTACAGCAGTTTACTTTTGTCGTTAAGCACAAATCAGGGGCGACGAATCGGGTAGCTGATGCTTTGAGTAGGAGGAGTCATTTATTAACGACAATGAAGGTTGAAGTGACAGGGTTTGAAATGTTGCCAGAACTGTTTGGGGAGGATCCTTACTTTGCAAAGTTTGTTGAGAAAGTTAAGGATGGAAGTTCGGATGAATTTGTGATGGTTGATGGATTCTTGTTCAAAGGAAATCAATTATGCATTCCAGACTGTAGTTTGAGAATGAAGACTGTAAAAGAGTTGCACGAAGAAGGGCATGTGGGCCGTGATCGTACTTTGCAGTTGATTTCACAGTCTTACTTTTGGCCGTCGATGAGGAAAGAAGTGGGAAGGTTTGTGGAGCGATGTCATATTTGCCAAGTTTCGAAAGGAACCGCGACCAATGCTGGTTTGTATATGCCATTGCCTGTACCGGCTAGACCATGGGTTGATATGAGTATGGACTTTGTATTGGGATTGCCGAGAACACAGCATGGTAATGATTCGATATTTGTTGTAGTTGACAGATTTTCTAAAATGGCACATTTTATTGCTTGCAAGAAGACGACGGATGCTGTTCGTGTTGCTCAACTATTTTTCAAGGAAATCTATAGACTTCATGGATTGCCAGAGTCTATTGTGTCAGATAGGGATACTCGTTTTCTGAGTCACTTTTGGTTAAGTTTGTGGAAGATGGTGGGAACGAAGCTGAAATTTAGTAGTGCTTATCATCCGCAAACTGATGGACAAACAGAAGTTGTAAACAGGTTATTGGGAAATTTGTTGCGATGTCTTGTACAGGATAATTTGAAAAACTGGGACATGAAGTTATGCCAAGCCGAGTTTGCACATAATCATGCAGTGAATCGTAGCACGGGATTCAGTCCATTTCAGATTGTTTATTCAAATTTACCCAGGGGACCGTTAGAATTGGCAGTAGTACCACAGTCGAAGGGAACAGTTAAAAGGGCTGTTGATTTTGTTGATGAGTTGACTGAATGTCATAAAATCGTTCAGGAACGATTGGAGAAATCGAATGAGAAGTATAAGAAGTCTGCAGATTTAAAACGTCGAAGCGTTGAATTTAAGGAAGGTGATTTGGTTTATGCTGTATTAACCAAGGATCGTTTTCCAGTGGGCGCTTATAACAAGTTGAAAGCCAGGAAAATTGGTCCTGTCGAAGTTGTGAAACGAATTAATGACAATGCTTATAAGTTGAAGCTGCCGGAGGATATATACACTTCCGACGTATTCAATATTAAACATCTGGTGCCATATTATGGAGATGAACAATCTAGTACAGAAGAAATTATAAATTCGAGGGCGAATTCTTCTCAACCAAGGGAGGATGATGTAGCCCAGGATAGAGGAAAAAGTCGTCCACAACTTAAGGTAGGAGATGACATAGGTCGAATGGAGGGGACTTCAGAATTGAGTCGTCCACAACTTAACTTGAGTCGTCCACGACTCAACATGAGTCGTCCGCGACTTAACAGATCAAGTGGAAGGGGGCTGCAACCTAACGGGTCTGAAGGAAAAGGTTTCCGACCTAACAAAACTACTATGAGTCGTCCACGACTCATCAAGCAACAAAGACAAGTTCCAGTCATCAGAAGCTTTGAATCGGAGACGGGTTACGACATATATGAGTCGTTCGGAGTTGACTCGCTTGAAGGGTTATGCCGCAGGGGACTTGGAAGCTTGAGTCGTTGGAAGGATGTTGAGTCGGTGAAGCTATGAGTCGTGAGTCGGCATGAAGTTGAGTCGATGGAAGGTGTTGTGTATATATGAGTCGTTGTATCTTTGAGTCGTATATGTCTGTAATGTGTTAGGTCGTGAGTCGCGACCTAAGTTGAGTCGCGTTTTCTTTGAGTCGTATGTGCCTTGAGTCGTATGTCGTGTGCTCTGAAGCATGTATGTGATGCACTGTTGCTAAGTCATGAGTCCTAAGTCGTGAGTCGTGAGTCTGTGGAGTCATGAGTCATTGAGTCGGCATTGTGTTGTAAGTATAAGCCGTGTGCATTGAGTCACCGCCAACTCATATTGAGTCGTAGGCCGTGTACGACTTAGGGCTTGGTTGTAAACACTATAAATAGGGGCGTGTGTTGTACATTTGAAGGTTGATTTTTGAATAAAATTCTCTTTTGTTAGCCTTGTGCTTTCATACAAATTGGTAGTTGAGTGTAATCTCCTATCTCCTCTTTCGGCTAATCGAGTGCGCTCGATTCAACGATCGTAGAAGCCGATTCACGGTATCTAGTGCGCTAGATCAACGTACGAAGAATCGTAGATCTTCTTTCTCGGCATCGTGCGCGATCAACGAGACGAAGATAGCTAGAATCCGGTATCTTTGGATCAACGGATTTGGGCCTTTCAGTATTCTCAACTCACCGATTGCTACATTCCATCGATTGAAGTTTGTTTCAATTAATCCGCTGCGTCAGCTATAAACACCCATCTAGTTAATACAACTCAAACAATATGACTCAGAGATACCGACACAGTAGAACTATATATATCTACAACGCTGAAGCCTCCTGCTCCATTGCTCCTCCAGAGTTCGTCAAAGCTAACCTGAATCTCTTGGCTACCCGTAAAAATTTGGGTACCCAAGAGTTTATGAAAACAAAAATAAACTCCGGGTCAGACATGGGTCTGGTATGAGTAAACGGTTTAAAGTTGTTTAACTTTGAAAAACATTTGAAAATAAAGGTATCACGTAAGACTCTCCACAAATAAATACGGGTAAGTTTTTACCTTACGCTAACCAAAACATTTCATAGGAAATCCAGTGATATTATAATAGTGTCTAGGGTTTTCAAGTAAATAGAAAATAGCCGAATTTGTTACATTCATTAAATTCCAGCTACTAGCCACAAAAGTGGGTAATACAAATCAAAACCGTAGGATCTCGTAGGGAAAATGGATTTCCTACAATGGCAGGGCTACTGGGGTACCGCCCGTCACAGTACGGGGCCTAGATCACCGTACCGAGGATTACTCCCTTCATCCCCTGCAACACAAGGCCGGAACTGTAACGACCCAGGATTTTTATTAATTTAAATTTGGATATTTAATTAATTTTAAATATTAAGAAGTGAATTTATAAGTCAAATAAATTTTTATTTGAATTATTGGATTTAATTGAAAAATTAAATCGATAATTTAATATGTGAAATTATGGAAATAATTGAAAATATAGTTAAATATGATTGAAAATGATTTGTAAAATTTTATTTTATCATATTGGAGTTAGAACGATATTTTAGAACTTTTAAAATCGAATTAAAAGTTAATTTGTGAAAATTGAATATTTTAATATTTAAATCGACTAGTGAAAATAGTCAATTTTTGAACAGTCTCAGAATTGAACGAAACAAGTTCCATTGGATCCGTAATGGTTAGTTTTTACCGGATTTCAATTTTCGTGTCAATCGGAGTTATCGTTTGATCGTGGCAGCTCGAAACGCATCGATTTATTTTTAATTTTAATTTGGCGAGTTAAAATAGCCATTTTTCAAAAAGTCTCGGATTTCGACGAAACTAGTTTCATCGGATCCGTAATGTGATATTATTGTAAGGTTTCAAATTTCAAGTCAATTGGATTTACCGTTTGTCCGGTACGAATTAAAACGCCTAGAAAATCGCTTAAATCGGTTTAATTCAAATTGAACGTTTGTAGCCATAACTCGCACAGATGTCCGAATTAGCTTTCGAAACCTGTTCCATTGTGTCCGGAACGCGGGGTAAACCCTAGAAACGCTGGTTTCGGCACGTAAATCGGAGTTCTGGAAAATCGGATGAATAGTGTTCGTTCAAATTCCTATAAATATACCACTACCCTTCATAATTTTAAAAAATAAAAAATAAAAACCCTAATTAATAAACCCTAGCCGCCACCTCCCTGACCAATGGCCAGAAACGTCCCAACTTCAACATCGATTATCTCCTCATCCATCGACATTTACCAACAACTTTCAACTAACAAATTGAGGAGGACGTCAAGATCTATCATATCAACGGTGGAGATCGCGATTGGAGTTGTATTTTGTGTGTTAATAGCCTGCGTGCGTGACCGTTATGCCTCGAGATTCGAGCATCAAAGGGGGGCCAAGCTTCACTAGCTTAGGGCCGAAGGTAGCTCAGGTCAAGAGCTTCGAATTGCAAGTTGTTGATCGAGTTTTCATCGTGTGTGGTGTTAGCAATATTAAACCCTAATCATGGAATATGGGTTCGGTTTCTTCGTTGTTGCCTGGGTGTTCTTGCGCGTGAGGGAGATGGAGGTGATACACGGCCTGATGTTGAGCAGTGCAAATCCAAGGGCCCAGGTTGCTTAGGGTATTAAAATTGTTAATTTAGTTGTAATTATAGTTATTAAAATCGTGTACAATCTTTAAAAATTCATAACTTTTTCATACGTGGTCGAAAACACGCGAAAAAAGTTGCGTTGGAATCGTATGGACGAGCACTACACGATGAAATTGGATTGGAGTCGTTTGGAGTTAGTGAGAATTTTGGGTAAAATTAAACGTCCGTTTAATTTTATTCGAAATAAATCGCTAAAACGGAATTAAAATCAAGGTGAGAACTTCTCACTCAATCGAATCAGTTTCGATTTTATTTTAAATAGTTAGATTTAAAATATTTGAATGCATGTTTGAATGATGAGTGTTATCTATTGATTGTTAAAATAGACATTATACGCCGTTAGTAAGCGGATGTTATTTATTAAAAACATATACCGCGAATATTTCATAAACAGTGAAATTGGTATTATATATAATATCAATATATATATATTGGCATATGTATATATTGCAGTTGTTGATTCCCCGCAATTTTTTTGCGGATGAGACCCTATTGCGCCGTCTATTAAGCGGATAATATTTAATAAAAACATATACCGCGATAATTTCGTACTGAAGCGAAATTGGTATTGTGCTAATGTTTGTGGATGCAGGAAAACAGGTTGGAGGGATCCAACTGGATTCCTCAACAGTATTTATTTGATTTCAGATATTTTGATATTTGATGGACTATCATATCGATATATGATGTCGTTGTAGTCGTGATTGACTATTTGGTGTGTAGCATCATTGGACCCAAATTTTGGGATTTTAAAATGATTTTAAAGAGATTTTTGAAAATATAAAATATTTTTGGAATTGATCCATTTTAGATAAATAAACGTTATAATTTTTAAAGTTATAAAAATTATGATTTTTGGGAAATATAGTTAAAAACTGATTTTTGAGAATATAATGCCAATGATTTTATAAAATAGTTAAATTGGGATTTCTGAAATAATTGTGAAAAGTTTAAATATAGGATTTATAAAATTTGATTATTTTATAAATCAAAAAAAAAATGATGAAATTATAAAGGAGTTTAAAGACGTTTTTAAAATATTAATATGAATTGATTTATACAAGAGATTTATAAATGGATATTTATAAATTGAGATATTGAAATTATAAAATGAGTTTTTATAAGTGTTTGAATGAAGTGAAAATGAATTTCATTAAAGAATGAAATTTATAGAATTATAAACAGTGAAGTTATAAATGAAATTTATAAATAGTAAGAATTATAAATTTGTGAAGTTATTTGAAGAATAGATTTGGTTAAATAAATGAATCTTATAAGTTATAAGATTTATGGTTTGGAAAGTCTTTAGAGGAACGATTTTGTAAAATAATCGTTTTATAAGTATTTAACTTATAATATGAACTTTTAGTTTATAATTGAGTTATAAACTGGAATAGGTCAATAAAAGAATTTATAAAAAGGAAGTTTTTATAAATAAATAGAAATGGAATTTATAAACGTTGTTTTATAAATTCGCAAATGACTTATTTTGACAAGAAAATTTGTTGAAACCTATAAATGGAGTTATATTCACATTTTTGAATAGTGAATAATCCTTTAAATTAAAATGAATAAAATGATGAAATTGTTAATAAAGTATATTCACGTTTTTGAATAGTAAATAACACGTTAAAGGAATTGTTTTGGATTTGGATGTTTTAAATAGAATTAAAACGATCTAACGATGTTTTAAATGCATTGAGATTCGAAACCATAGATTTCAACATTCATTGTTGAAATAGACGTTTTCAAGAAATAGAAGGAAATGTGTACTATAACATTGTTGTTATAGTAAATGATTTCCGAAAGGAAATGTTTTGTATAGTATTGGGATTTATATATCTATTTTAATTTCGAATCCCTACACTAGTGATTTTGGGTTGTCGCAACGATGTTTTACGCAACATTCGTTTTGGCCCAAATAAATATGTTGAAGAGAATGATTTCCTTAATAGAATGAAATATATACTAAATTTCGATTTAAGTATATTGAATATTTTCCAAGGGTGAAAATAAATGAAATTTGTGAATTACTTATTTATAAATAAGTATGGAAATGTTTTTCCAATGTGAAATGAAATGTTTTGAGAATTTATCTTTTTGAGGATAAATTGAAATGAATAATTGAAATCATATGCATGAATATTTTGAAATATAAATTCATTATGGAATTTATATAAGAGAGTGGAATTTGTTTAAAAATAAATATTCATTTATTTTTGAAGAATTGAAATTATATATCTTGTAAAGATATTTTGGAAAATAAATAATTTGGAAAATTATTTGGAAACTGGTGATGTGTGCATATCCAGTGATAGTTCAATAACCAACTATCAATATTTCCCTTTGAATGGGTATTTGATGTGATTTGTTTGAATTTGAATGCTACACTTATTTTTGAATAAGCGCTCACTATTCAGGTTAACCGGGAAAGGACCATGGGGTCGTATAACCCATTCCGAATATGTGATACGTCGTTGTGAATTGAATTTGAAGATCAGTGTTGAAGACCCGGTATTTGCGAAAGCGATAGGATGACCTGTCGATTTACTCTGCACCGAGTAGCTACGGTATAGAGTTCTCCATATGTGATGGTGAATCCGATCAGGATTGTGAATATCCGGATTGCAAGGACTTCTTTGTAAGTGCCTTCGGTTTTGTTCGAGCCCGGAACAGACTTGTATGGATTGTATGTCTGACATTACAAGTTGAGATATAAAGCCGATTTCTTTCAAATATATTTCTGTTGGTGGCGAAGAATTTATTCTTTTAGCTTAACACCCTTCTCTGAGACTTACGAGCTCAGAGGTTATATAGTTGAAGGTTATCAGCGATATATTCCCAATTTGGTAATGTGACATGCTGAGTGTTGCTGAAATGATCATTGTGTTGATTATTTGTGATAGGATCATTTATTTGATCGTCTATCTTGGTGATCATTGTGTTGATCATTTGTTGACCCAAAGCATGGCTTTTGTATAAAGTATGTTTTTGTGGACGCGACTTCGTCGGACCTCACACCCCGGAAATGGTCAAAACAGGAAAGATGCGGCAAGGTTATGAGGGGTAGCTCCCTTTAGGGTATGTACATTTCCTTCTGGATAGAGGTGGTATCATGGTATGGAGCCCAGATATTTAACCTATGTGGTTACTGCGAATTTATTACTTTGTGTTGTTGGTTATCGGGATCCCGTGAGAAAGGTCGTTTACGATCGGGGAATGGCGTGCTCGTGTCAGTAGTTACCCAGTTAGGGGTAACCCGGCCTTGTGTTGGCAGAGTTCCGGTTTGGTTCTCGGGGATGTCTTTTCAGAGGCATTCTCATGTGGCAATGGGAAGTTCCTTGGCCTGACCATTTGTTGGAAATCCAAAGAAACAATACGAAACTTGTACGGTATTAGTTGTAGAACCTATCATTCACTTATGGTGTCGAAACACTGTTTGGATGGTAGCTATAGTAGGCATAGTTCGAAATGTCTATGTTGGCTAAGATTTATATTCTACTTTCGAAATGAATTTTTCCTACACTATACACTAATAATAATATCAAATGTCTTTTTAAATGCGTATCAAGCATCTTTGACTATCATAAGGAGAAATCTCCTCCGATTCTGCGTTTGCATGTGTGTGTGCGGGAGGCCTTATGGTAGTCTCATTTTTAAAAGCATTGCGAATTGACTTTAAAAATATTCCTCTATTTTGTTTTCAAAGATAAATAAACTGTTTTGAGTTCTCACACCAGTCACATGACTGACTCGGAGTTTATTGTTTTCCTTCCTAAGCTCTGGGTGCCCACCAATTTCCACACGGGCAGTCAAGAGTTAAGGTTTATCAGGATATTCTGGATATTCAGGAATTGCTGGAGGCAAGCTGGATAACATGGCGTATTACTTATATAGTATTTCTTTTTCCGCTGCACTGTTGTTGTTGTTTGATGTTGTATACTCTGATGATATGATGTAATGAAATGAAATGTATAAAATGTAATAACTGATATAGTTCTTTGTTTAAAGATTATTCATTTATTATTATATATTGTTCCGCTGCGAATTGTGAGATTCTGATATGTTGTTCAGTTGTTTTCCGTTCTATTTTTTCTTTCCCCTCCATTTTCTATTCTCTTTTTCTTCTATTTTAAAATGTTCTGTTTTCTTTCTGTTCTATCTTCTATTTTTCTTTTCCCTCTATCTTCTACCTTTTTCTCTCTTTTTCTTTTCTTAAATCCTTTTTAAAAACCCTAACTATTCGGTTTTTCGGCAACGAAAAATCGACATGTTACATTTGGTATCAGAGCATATGGTTAAGCGACAACCATGGTTCTGTTGGGTATTACTCATTAGAGATAGAGTCAGCAGTACTCTAGAATGAGTTTGAGTGTAATAATAGCTATGAGAGCGTATTTGTTAGTGAATATGAAATTGTTTTATATTGTGATGATTGGTTTGTTGAGTGGTATATGAACCTTCGTCGGCGCAGCTTCGAAACTGAATCGAAGGGGTTTCTAAACACTTAAATAGAACAATTCGGCACAATATTGATTTTAAAAATTAGGTAAATGAAATAATTTTGCCTTGATTATATTTTATATATAAAGAAATTATTTTTCAAAATTATTAAAGTGTATATAAGTAGATTGTTGATTGTTTAGTTGTTTGAATAATCTAAATTGAAGAATAATTGTATAAGCAAAGGAATTATAAGAATTGAATTATAATTAAAGTAATTTACAATTGTGAAATAAACTTATACATATAAGAAGTGAAACTATATGAAACTATATGAATATGAGTTGAAATAAAAACAAATTTAAAGTTGAATGGAATATAACTTAAGTGTTGTTGAATGGAATTGATATTAGTATCAAAGTAAAATAATAAAGTTAAGTGATAAATATGAACTTGAGTTATATGAAATGAAATTCAACTTTAGAAATTGAATTGAATGAATGGATTGAATGTTAATCAATTGAATGTGAATTAAATTGATATGGAATAATGAATGTAAGTGAAATTCATTAAAATCTAATGTTATTGGAAGTTGAATAAAAATCAATTAATTAAACCAATTGTAAGCAAAGGAATTTGGTTGTAATTAATATACATAGGATGTTATATGATTGTTAGTTGATTGTATATAATTCATTAAGTGTTAATGAAATTGATTTAATGAAATTGAAAGCCAAAGTAATTGAAATCCAATTGGAAGTTAAGTGAAATTTGAATAGAATTGAATTTGAATTGGAAGTGAACCAACTTGAATATGAATTAGTAAATATAAACTAATTGAAAATGAATGTTAGTGAGAACATCCACTGTTAATGAATCAAATATGATTTAAATTGAAAACCAATTCATTTAATATTAATGAAAATATGAATGAATATTTATTGGTTATGGATGTTAGTTGGTTGATGGTTGAATATATATTGCTATTGAATGCATTGTTATGTTAGCATATGGAAATATATGTTGTATATTGATACTATTATCTATATGCATGATTCTCATGTTGTTTGTTGAGTAATTAGTAGGTGCGGATCGCGTTTGCTTCGCATTTGGAGCTCGCTTTCGCGCTATATTAGCCGTATATGCACGCTAATAAAATATAAGGTACATATCTCGGATTACATACCGTACTTTTACAAATTTTTCCCTGCGGGATGCCTCATTACTTGATGAGATGTATATTTGTGATATATATACTGTCATTTTTTTTCGGATCGAGCCGCGCAAATGAGACTATGGCGAATTTTTCCGGAAATTTAAGGCGTTAGAAAAAATTTGAGAAATTTGGAAAATTTTGAAAACTTAAACTTTGATTTTGGAATTGAAAGTTAAACAATAGTAGTTGTTTTTGAAAAGATAACTAAGTATGATTTGAAACCTTAGTAAGTTATTGTAAGAAGTTTGACTATGGATTTTGGAAAATTAATAAATTCTATAACTTTTCTTACTTAATAATTTCGAGGACGAAATTCTTTTAAGTGGGGAAGATTGTAACGACCCAGGATTTTTATTAATTTAAATTTGGATATTTAATTAATTTTAAATATTAAGAAGTGAATTTATAAGTCAAATAAATTTTTATTTGAATTATTGGATTTAATTGAAAAATTAAATCGATAATTTGATATGTGAAATTATGGAAATAATTGAAAATATAGTTAAATATGATTGAAAATGATTTGTAAAATTTTATTTTATCATATTGGAGTTAGAACGATATTTTAGAACTTTTAAAATCGAATTAAAAGTTAATTTGTGAAAATTGAATATTTTAATATTTAAATCGACTAGTGAAAATAGTCAATTTTTGAACAGTCTCAAAATTGAACGAAACCAGTTCCATTGGATCCGTAATGGTTAGTTATTACCAGATTTCAATTTTCGTGTCAATCGGAGTTATCGTTTGATCGTGGCAGCTCGAAACGCATCGATTTATTTTTAATTTTAATTTGGCGAGTTAAAATAGCCATTTTTCAAAAAGTCTCGGATTTCGACGAAACCAGTTTCATCGGATCCGTAATGTGATATTATTGTAAGGTTTCAAATTTCAAGTCAATTGGATTTACCGTTTGTCCGGTACGAATTAAAACGCCTAGAAAATCGCTTAAATCGGTTTAATTCAAATTGAACGTTTGTAGCCATAACTCGCACAGATGTCCGAATTAGCTTTCGAAACCTGTTCCATTGCGTCCGGAACGCGGGGTAAACCCTAGAAACGCTGGTTTCGGCGCGTAAATCGGAGTTCTGGAAAATCGGATGAATAGTGTTCGTTCAAATTCCTATAAATATACCACTACCCTTCATAATTTTAAAATAAAAAATAAAAACCCTAATTAATAAACCCTAGCCGCCACCTCCCTGACCAATGGCCAGAAACGTCCCAACTTCCACCTCGATTATCTCCTCATCCATCGACATTTACCAACAACTTTCAACTAACAAATTGAAGAGGACGTCAAGATCTATCATATCAACGGTGGAGATCGCGATTGGAGTTGTATTTTGTGTGTTAATAGCCTGCGTGCGTGACCGTTATGCCTCGAGATTCGAGCATCAAAGGGGGGCCGAGCTTCACTAGCTTAGGGCCGAAGGTAGCTCAGGTCAAGAGCTTCGAATTGCAAGTTGTTGATCGAGTTTTCATCGTGTGTGGTGTTAGCAATATTAAACCCTAATCATGGAATATGGGTTCGGTTTCTTCGTTGTTGCCTGGGTGTTCTTGCGCGTGAGGGAGATGGAGGTGATACACGGCCTGATGTTGAGCAATGCAAATCCAAGGGCCCAGGTTGCTTAGGGTATTAAAATTGTTAATTTAGTTGTAATTATAGTTATTAAAATCGTGTACAATCTTTAAAAATTCATAACTTTTTCATATGAGGTCGAAAACGCGCGAAAAAAGTTGCGTTGGAATCGTATGGACGAGCACTACGCGATGAAATTGGATTGGAGTCGTTTGGAGTTAGTGAGAATTTTGGGTAAAATTAAACGTCCGTTTAATTTTATTCGAAATAAATCGCTAAAACGGAATTAAAATCAAGGTGAGAACTTCTCACTCAATCGAATCAGTTTCGATTTTATTTTAAATAGTTAGATTTAAAATATTTGAATGCATGTTTGAATGATGATTGTTATCTATTGATTGTTAAAATAGACATTATACGCCGTTAGTAAGCGGATGTTATTTATTAAAAACATATACCGCGAATATTTCATAAACAGTGAAATTGGTATTATATATAATATCAATATATATATATTGGCATATGTATATATTGCAGTTGTTGATTCCCCGCAATTTTTTAGCGGATGAGACCCTATTGCGCCGTCTATTAAGCGGATAATATTTAATAAAAACATATACCGCGGTAATTTCGTACTGGAGCGAAATTGGCATTGTTCTAATGTTTGTGGATGCAGGAAAACAGGTTGGAGGGATCCAACTGGATTCCTCAACAGTATTTATTTGATTTCAGATATTTTGATATTTGATGGACTATCATATCGATATATGATGTCGTTGTAGTCGTGATTGACTATTTGGTGTGTAGCATCATTGGACCCAAATTTTGGGATTTTAAAATGATTTTTAAAGAGATTTTTGAAAATATAAAATATTTTTGGAATTGATCCATTTTATATAAATAAACGTTATAATTTTTAAAGTTATAAAAATTATGATTTTTGGGAAATATAGTTAAAAACTGATTTTTGAGAATATAATGCCAATGATTTTATAAAATAGTTAAATTGGGATTTCTGAAATAATTGTGAAAAGTTTAAATATAGGATTTATAAAATTTGATTATTTTATAAATAAAAAAAAATGATGAAATTATAAAGGACTTTAAAGACGTTTTTAAAATATTAATATGAATTGATTTATATAAGAGATTTATAAATGGATATTTATAAATTGAGATATTGAAATTATAAAACGAGTTTTTATAAGTGTTTGAATGAAGTGAAAATGAATTTCATTAAAGAATGAAATTTATAGAATTATAAACGGTGAAGTTATAAATGAAATTTATAAATAGTAAGAATTATAAATTTGTGAAGTTATTTGAAGAATAGATTTGGTTAAATAAATGAATCTTATAAGTTATAAGATTTATGGTTTGGAAAGTCTTTAGAGGAACGATTTTGTAAAATAATCGTTTTATAAGTATTTAACTTATAATATGAACTTTTAGTTTATAATTGAGTTATAAACTGGAATAGGTTAATAAAAGAATTTATAAAAAGGAAGTTTTTATAAATAAATAGAAATGGAATTTATAAACGTTGTTTTATAAATTCGCAAATGACTTATTTTGACAAGAAAATTTGTTGAAACCTATAAATGGAGTTATATTCACATTTTTGAATAGTGAATAATCCTTTGAATTAAAATGAATAAAAGGTTGAAATTGTTAATGAAGTATATTCACGTTTTTGAATAGTAAATAACACGTTAAAGGAATTGTTTTGGATTTGGATGTTTTAAATAGAATTAAAACGATTTAACGATGTTTTAAATGCATTGAGATTCGAAACCATAGATTTCAACATTCATTGTTGAAATAGACGTTTTCGAGAAATAGAAGGAAATGTGGACTATAACATTGTTGTTATAGTAAATGATTTCCGAAAGGAAATGTTTTGTATAGTATTGGGATTTATATATCTATTTTAATTTCGAATCCCTACACTAGTGATTTTGGGTTGTCGCAACGATGTTTTACGAAACATTCGTTTTGGCCCAAATAAATATGTTGAAGAGAATGATTTCCTTAATAGAATGAAATATATACTAAATTTCGATTTAAGTATATTGAATATTTTCCTAGGGTGAAAATAAATGAAATTTGTGAATTACTTATTTATAAATAAGTATGGAAATGTTTTTCCAATGTGAAATGAAATGTTTTGAGAATTTATCTTTTTGAAGATAAATTGAAATGAATAATTGAAATCATATGCATGAATATTTTGAAATATAAATTCATTATGGAATTTATATAAGAGAGTGGAATTTGTTTAAAAATAAATATTGATTTATTTTTGAAGAATTGAAATTATATATCTTGTAAAGATATTTTGGAAAATAAATAATTTTGAAAATTATTTGGAAACTGGTGATGTGTGCATATCCAGTGATAGTTCAATAACCGACTATCAATATTTCCCTTTGAATGGGTATTTGATGTGATTTGTTTGAATTTGAATGCTACACTTATTTTTGAATAAGCGCTCACTATTCGGGTTAACCGGGAAAGGACCATGGGGTCGTAAAACCCATTCCGAATATGTGATACGTCGTTGTGAATTGCATTTGAAGATCGGTGTTGAAGACCCGGTATTTGCGAAAGCGATAGGATGACCTGTCGATTTACTCTGCACCGAGTAGCAACGGTATAGAGTTCTCCATATGTGATGGTGAATCCGATTAGGATTGTGAATATCCGGATTGCAAGGACTTCTTTGTAAGTGCCTTCGTTTTTGTTCGAGCCCAGAACAGACTTGTATGGATTGTATGTCTGACATTACAAGTTGAGATATAAAGCCGATTTCTTTCAAATATATTTCTGTTGGTGGCGAAGAATTTATTCTTTTAGCTTAACACCCTTCTCTGAGACTTACGAGCTCAGAGGTTATATAGTTGAAGGTTATCAGCGATATATTCCCAATTTGGTAATGTGACATGCTGAGTGTTGCTGAAGTGATCATTGTGTTGATTATTTGTGATAGGATCATTTATTTGATCGTCTATCTTGGTGATCATTGTGTTGATCATTTGTTGACCCAAAGCATGGCTTTTGTATAAAGTATGTTTCTGTGGACGTGACTTCGTCGAACCTCACACCCCGGAAATGGTCAAAACAGGAAAGATGCGGCAAGGTTATGAGGGGTAGCTCCCTTTAGGGTATGTACATTTCCTTCTGGATAGAGGTGGTATCATGGTATGGAGCCCAGATATTTAACCTATGTGGTTACTGCGAATTTATTACTTTGTATTTGTTGGTTATCGGGATCCCGTGAGAAAGGTCGTTTACGATCGGGGAATGGCGTGCTCGTGTCAGTAGTTACCCAGTTAGGGGTAACCCGACCTTGTGTTGGCAGAGTTCCGGTTTGGTTCTCGGGGATGTCTTTCCAGAGGCATTCTCATGTGGCAATGGGAAGTTCCTTGGCCTGACCATTTGTTGGAAATCCAAAGAAACAATACGAAACTTGTATGGTATTAGTTGTAGAACCTATCATTCACTTATGGTGTCGCAACACTGTTTGGATGGTAGCTATAGTAGGCATAGTTCGAAATGTCTATGTTGGCTAAGATTTATATTCTACTTTCGAAATGAATTTTTCCTACACTGTACACTAATAATAATATCAAATGTCTTTTTAAATGCGTATCAAGCATCTTTGACTATCATAAGGAGAAATCTCCTCCGATTCTGCGTTTGCATGTGTGTGTGCGGGAGGCCTTATGGTAGTCTCATTTTTAAAAGCATTGCGAATTGACTTTAAAAATATTCCTCTATTTTGTTTTCAAAGATAAATAAACTGTTTTAAGTTCTCACACCAGTCACATGACTGACTCGGAGTTTATTGTTTTCCTTCCTAAACTCTGGGTGCCTACCAATTTCCACACGGGCAGTCAAGAGTTAAGGTTTATCAGGATATTCTGGATATTCAGGAATTGCTGGAGGCAAGCTGGATAGCATGGCGTATTACTTATATAGTATTTCTTTTTCCGCTGCACTGTTGTTGTTGTTTGATGTTGTACACTCTGATGATATGATGTAATGAAATGAAATGTATAAAATGTAATAACTGATATAGTTCTTTGTTTAAAGATTATTCATTTATTATTATATATTGTTCCGCTGCGAATTGTGAGATTCTGATATGTTGTTCAGTTGTTTTCCGTTCTATTTTTTCTTTCCCCTCCATTTTCTATTCTCTTTTTCTTCTATTTTAAAATGTTCTGTTTTCTTTCTGTTCTATCTTCTATTTTTCTTTTCCCTCTATCTTCTACCTTTTTCTCTCTTTTTCTTTTCTTAAATCCTTTTTAAAAACCCTAACTATTCGGTTTTTCGGCAACGAAAAATCGACATGTTACATGAACCATTCCTTACTGAACAGTCCCGAACAAGATAAACCCCGCGGTTGTAGCTAGCAACCGCCCACTAAGCCGAAATATAAAAAGGGACATCTAGACAGGGGAAATATCTTGTCCTGCTTGGGCATGACCCACCTAACCTTGCTGCACATCCCCTGTTTTAGCCATTCCCGGTTGATGAGGCTTGAGGCTACGATTTCCTTTATAGAACATATCACTTAGAATGCTCATCGTCCGCCTGACGATGTGTTGAAAGCATTCAATCCATACAAGTTCGTTCCGGGTTCGAACGAAACCGAAGGCATTATCTCGTTACACTCGTTTTGGAATCACCTTCAGAGTTAACGACGTTAACCCTTGCATTCTGAAACATCATCTCGATCACCATTTGATAAGTCACGACCTATCGTTTAATTTGGATCGATGTGGTTTTCGGAGAATCAAAATTTGATTCTTCCGATCTCGGTCTCATCGAATCCAAACGCCATTTTAAGGGCCAAGTTGTCTATTTAACTTAACAGTTTAAATGCAACAATTTGAATTCATATAGCAATTTAACGCAGATAAATAACATCAGATAAACATATAGCAATTAACACAGGTAAATCATACACGGTTATCACAGATATCCATAACATCACAACATATCACAGAAATATCATCGAATAGGTATCAAAGTAAATCAAACATAATTATCAGTGCATACCAAACAGTTTGGTTTACTTTTACTTAATTGTTTGCTTAAGAATAAAATATTTTTATTCTGCTTAATTAATTACTGATTAATTAGCTGATTTATGATTAATTAATTAATTAATTAATTGATTAATCATTAATTATTAATTTATTAATTATCTAATCTTCAATTACTAAACTTTTCTTCAGTAACTGATACTTAATCACTCAGTTAATTAGTTGATTCTTACTTATTAATTATTAATTAATAACTTACTTATTAATAAGTAATCACTTATTTAATTACCACGAATTACTTTAGTAATTTATTATCAATTCAATTAAAGTGTAATATCTTTAATTAATCTCATAAGTTAACTTTCATTCACTAATTAACTTTTTAGTGATAAGCTTACATTCTTAAGATTTGAATTGATTTAACTCATGATTAAATTTTTATTTCAAAATCAACTTAAAGTTACCAACTAAAAATTCAAGTATAAATTTAATCAACATTCTAACTACTTACTGATAATCTACTACCTTTACATATTTACCTAAATCAACTTTTAATTAAAACACTAACTTAACTAATTAACAATTATTTATTGAACTTAGTTACACACCTGTACAAAAATCAGTATACATGTCCATTTGGGAAAGCACCGAGACCAACATCGTTCCTTACTCGAGAAAACTCGAGTTTTCCCTCGTCTCTCTCCCGTGTCACTCTCCCATCCCCTTCCCTCTTCTTTTTCTTCTTCTAGTTGTACTCTTTTTTTTTTCTTTTTTTTTATATAAAGTTGTAAATCGAACTGCTGTAGCTACTTTCGTACGACTCGGAGGCCACCAAAGGAACACTCGAAGCTACCTCACAAAACTCCCGCGCATCCCACACGCGATAACCCAAAAACAGAACCACGGCACTGACCACCACCGTGCACGTGCATGGTGGTTCGCGTTGCCAATGGCGACTCACACCCACCCCCACAAACCACAAATCACCTACTCATACGAAATCGAAACCCAAAATTTCAATTACAAGTCGAAAACAAAATTCGACCTAATGCTCGAACTTGCGACGCAAACACTTACTGACAAATCCCTCGTGCTGCCACCTTTCATCACCGTAGGCGTTGAAACTCCACCAATACGTCGCTCATAACCTCCCCTACTTACTCCAAGAATCGCGATGCACTCGATCGAAGCACGGGACAAAACCACAATTTTACAGAGCTTTGAAAAAATGAAGGCAGTAAACCCTATCTTCAATCCAAACTCAAACTCCTTGCATTTGAAAATTATTTCGACATTTTTCTAAAATCAATTAGCTTACAATCTTGCTTCCTGTTGATTTACAGAAGTTAAAATTAACTCAATCACCTAAAATCGACAAAAACCCATTTTTGATTCATTTTAACACTGCTCTGTTGATCCTTGCTTAAAAATAAAGATTTTTATGTTAAAAATCATAATTATGTTGATGAAAACTAAATATGTTATTGGATTTACAAATTTAAAACATTCGAGTTTTAATCATTTGATTTCTTTAAGTTTTTACCTGTAACTTGAAAAAAAAACAGTGATTATAACTTACTGTTATACTGCAATATATTTCCAGGCTTATGTTTTTTAAAAAAAATTAACTTAAGTCAGCAACAAACACCAGGTTACAACAATTATAGGAACAAGTGTGTATACTTTCCCTGGCTTCACTTTGTTCAAAACTTGAATTTACTGAAGAACAAGCTATAAAAGTTCCCAGTGCAAACCAATATACACAGAGTAGTTTGCTTAAACTATATCAAGCACAGATCATTCAAAAAGCAAATATACAAGCTAAATTTGAAAACAGTTTGTTTACTCACCAGTCAAAACTTTGAACAGAAATGAGGTGATGAAAAACTTGCAGTTGAAATTTCCCTGAAACCTTCTTGAGTTTCCTGACTTCTGTTTCTTTTTTCTTTGTTTGATTTTCTGTTTTAAATTAACATATATTTGCAAAGCAGATAGATGTGTTTTCAGGTTTGATTTTAAGCTAAAGTTTTGTATAAACTAATGATATATAGGTGTGTATATATATAAAGAAGCTACTGATCAGGTTATAACTGGCCAGCCACTATGTTTGACCAAACAAAGATCTTAATATTAAATTTTCTGCAAAATGAAATGATTTTGTAACCACGGCTGCATGTACTTGTGAAAACAAGATGTTAGGCTAGTTAATGCTTATGCTTTTAATTATAGTAGCAAGTAATAAATGTTTGCTGTCTAATGCAAATTTGGTACAAAGATATTTATTGTTTTCTTACTTTGTGTTGTACAAGACAGTATCATTTTCGGCCAAACATGTTTAGAAAGATACAGGTTTTGTTTTAAAGTGAAACTCATTTTCTTATACATAAAACTGAACACAACACATATATGTACTATTCTTAGTGAAACCTGCTTTTTTTGATTTTGTTCTTATCAGTTAAGTACAACAATATACAACTTGTCTTGTTTCTTTGCATTATACAGATTATATTTTCAAATCTTTTGATATAATTGTTTTCAAGTTATTTTTAGCATATTAGTTGTAGTTTATTGTTTAATTAAATTCGCAAACATTTGATTTACAACGTACATGTATTTATATATTTCAAGTTATATTTTATATTTGTATATTTATACTTTTAGTTACATTTTATAATTTATGATTATGTTTATACTAGTTTTGTATGTTTATATTTATAATTATTTATATTGTTTTATACTTCCATGTTTAAGTTTAAAATTCTTATGCTTGTTAATTTTAGAACTTACCATTTTAAAAAACTAAAATTGTATTCATATAAATTAGCAAATAACACAATATTGAATCTTTGATTTGATTTTATTAAATAAGACGGATTTTGTTTTAATGAGTTAAAGCATTCTATTTAAGATTTTCAAATCAAAATTTTCTTTTACAAATATATATAACTGTTAAATATCCAAAATTTCATCAATTTAAACATTGACCAGCTTACATTTAATTCTAAATTGGATTAAATATTCATTAAAATATGCTGTAAAAATTCCGGGTCGTTACACCCTTTATCTCCTTATATTTACCACTTCATAACCATGGTTTCCTTGCCAAAAGAAATCTGGGTTCTGCTTATAACTAAAATATCCTAAACATGCCTATCTTCCCACAATTCTGGTCATCAACGCTTACCTGAGCACAAACAGCAAAATCTCGAGAATCTCACGAGTTCCTCTCGTCTCTAATTACTTCGAGTCAACGCATAAAACACCCGAGTACGGCCCGAGACAATGCCTCCTTCCCAAATCCAGTTCCTCATGTCACCACCGTGCACGTGTACACACGTGTGCCACCGATCCAATCACATCCGATGACGTCCCTGATTCGCTAACGACCCCTACCCACGTTCCAACCACCCAGAGCAGAAAATCACAACACCAATACAAATCGAGCAATTCTGAACAACCCAGAATCAACTTCCTCGACCAAGAAGATGTTCGCCACGGCGATCACGGCTACTGGAATCCACGCCCCTCTGACAACAACCTTGTCATTAACCCACGCAGCTATTCCATCACACGCGATCAACCTCGACATCACGATTTAGGCTAGATCTCCTCGTCAACAAAAATGGGTTCGAAACCCTACATCACCTCCTTATCGCCGCCTTGGTGGTCGTTGATCCTTCCGAACAATTTTTCCAAGATCAACGACCATCAAACAACCTCCGACCCAAATTCCCAAATTCCTTAAGTCACGCAATCGCGGAAATCACAATAAATCACATTTCTGTCCATCTTATGATTTCTAATGATTTAAGAGATTAAAATTCAAGATTCTGTTTTTAAAAATCCTAACTTTCGATAACAAAAAAGATTAAGTACTCGAAACAACATATTATTTAATTCGAGATTTTGTTATGTTTAACTATTCACTGTAATTTATCCTTTTGTTAAAAATTTACCTTTAAGCCTTGCGTGGAAATATATTTTTTATCAAATATCTAGTTATTACAAACAAAATCTGTTTATATTTCAAAGTCTAAAAAGGATTGAGGAAAGAGATATGATTTTGAACAAAGTTTTATAACCAGGAAACATGAGCAGAGCCTTAAACAGACATGCCAACCAATATATTCATATTCATATATATATATATATATATATATATATATATATATATATATATAAATGCATTCATATAAAACTATCATGCAATCACATATCACCCATTCAATTCAAGATCACTGCATGCAACAAGTTTTAAATCAGATTAAACTTTGTTTACCCACTGTTAAATTTTAAACAGAGAAGATAGACATGACCTTGTACAGGCAATAACATTTCATATCCAGGCATAAGTACTTTTACTTCCAGAGAATACTATAAAATGTTTTTTTTATATATAAACTAAATATAAACGTAAATGTGAATAACCATCGTGTTGGTTAGTTGTTCAAAATCTGAATAGTTGATGAGATAATGAATTTTAGAGTTGAAATATTTAACTGTTATTTACAATAACATGATCATTTCTAGGAGCTTATCCAGAAGCACAAAGTTATAACCAGTATATACATAGTTTATTCTCAATTAACCAATTCTTGTTTAAAATAAACCAAGGAGATTTCGACCTACTAATTTTAAAAGGGGTGCCTCTACCTGTTAATCACCAAGAAGTTTTGAATCAGAAGCTAGTGTGGTATTTTCTCTGGACACAGGCTTGTCTAAAATTTACATCTATAGAAGCATGCATACCAATCCACCGTGTATACTTGTCATAAGTAAGAATGCATTCAAAAATTTATGGTCTGCAGCTATATAGAATGACCAGAAACAGAAGTCTAATATGATTTACTCACATTTTTTTTTTGAAAATGAAGAACAGAGCACTCCATTTGAAACAGCTTTTGAAAACTATTGAAACATGAATGCCTTAGCTTCTCTGATTTGAAAACTCGAATACCTTAGCTTCAAAAACTGAAATTTCTTGTCTCAGATTTGCATGCAGTAACAAATTCTAAGTTTGAAGAGAAAATGCTCAAGCCCCCGCTTTTTTTTCTCAGATTTGGAAAAAGAAGAAACGGGCTTGATCTTGGAACTTGCTTTTAAAGATGGTTAACAGGTTTATGGGGTTTATCTTGCAAATGAATGATAGGGTATCGAATTTATTTTCTGGTTTTGAAAAGGATGTTGGCAGATTTTGTTTTAAGAATTGGATTTGAGTTTTCTTAGTATTTGAGAAGAAAATAGGGAAAAAAGAATGAATTTTTAAGAAACATATGTTTATATAAGTTAATTTTTGTGATTTATTATTAAAATAAAAGAATAAAAATTTATGATGACACTTGTTTCTCATCTCACATTTGTCATTTATTATAGCTTACCACTTAACACTTGTTTTAAACAAGCTTCCATGTATTTACACATGTCATTTAAGTAATTCTCACTTATCTTAATGTTAAATAAGAGCTTTTACTTAATTTTATAATTACCTATCTAAATATATATATATCTATGTAAACTCTTTTTTTTGTATTTATATATAACCTTTAAGAATAATAAATTTGAAACTAATTTACGTATAAATAAGTAATCACATTCTCATATATGTATTCAAATCTAACTTTATTTCAAGATATTTATCTTTTGAATTTTCAATCTCAAATTCAAACTAAATATTAAATTGACACATATATATATTTAAATAAACACACACAAATTTAGTAAATAATCATTATAACTCAAAAATCTATTTTCCTTTATATTTAAAGCAACACATTATTATTTTTATTTGTAAATAAATAATTTTACAAATTTTTAAATAAATACAAATCCAACTTGTATATAATAATTCTGTTAAAATCTATGTATATATATACAACATAATTAAAAATATAATATTTATTTGATCAGGTTCATTTGTTCAATCTATAAATTTAGTATTTCTATTGATTAATCCAACTATATTATTATTTATAATGCCCAGAAATCCGGGCTATTACATTCCTCCCCCCTTATTATCTTTTCGTCCTCGAAAAGAAGCGAAGCCAGAATTTATTAAATATTTTAAAACCAGTAAAATATATTCTTTATCATTTTAAAACACCTTTTAAAATCTGTATAATATTTCCAAAATAGTTTTTATAAAATACTTTTATAACTCGACGTTTCAACCAGTCCATCCTTGTTCTCATAGAAATTCGGTCATACGTTGATCAGGAGTATGACTGAAAATCTACAAGTGCTTGGCAGACTCGTTTTCAACATCCAGTGAAAATAATTTGAAAAATAGTTTTATTGAAAATATTGAAAATAGTTTTTGAAAATAGAGGATATATCTTTGTTGAGAATGCTCTGGAAATCATCACCCCCATCGATGGTCACAGTTACATTCCAGGGTTACGTTGCCGTCACAGCAAAAGTCCATGTAACTGCAGGCTCTCCGCGGCCTCTCGATTACGCCATGGAACCCACACAACAGATCACAGTTACATCCAGGGTTACGTTGCCATCGCAGCAAAAGTCCATGTAACTGTTGGCTCTCAACGGCCTCTGATTTTCGCTGTCGAAATGAAACCTCTCCACTCCTACATAGGTCGCAGTCTACCGATATAAAATCAAACGCAGACTGTTGGCTCTCAGCGGCACACACGACTTTCGCTATGTTATAACATAGATCGCAGTTACATCCTGGGTTACGTTGCTGTCGCAGCAAAAGTCCATGTAACTATTGGCTCTCAGTGGCACACACGACTTTCGCTATGGTATACTCTACTCAAAATCCCCAGGAACTAGTTTCGTCCGGACTCCTCATAGGATCAACTTTAGAACCCCCACTTGGGGCTCAAGGCAGCACCACCTAGTGGTACTCCTGAGAAGTTCATTTCAAGGGAGCGCCTTTTTCCCCAGAGCCATCATAAGAACATTTATATTATACATGTATAGTATCTTCAAATCATACACCTAGTACGATCTTATACAAAGCTCTTTTATACCAAAATCGATTATCTCAAAATCGATAATTCTCAAACTAGGCTTTCCAAATTCTCATATTGATTTTACCCAAAAATCAAAAGCCTTTCCAAATCCAAAGGTTCCCAACATTTTCCAAAATCCTCATATGATCCTTTATATATATATTCAGATATATAAAATATTTTCAAAACTTTGGATCATTTCAAACTTGTATAAAACTCCTTTTATACTTCAAACATTTCCAAAAACCATTTTCTTCTGGCAAAAGATTCAACAAGGGGAGTTTTATCTTATAAAACAAAGATATATAACTTTGTTTATTCAAAATCAAAAATTCAAATTTGATTACTCTTTTCAATATCGATTCCATTCAAATCCGTACGATGTACACATATCATTCGTACGCCATACCAATCTGATCGCTCACTCGATAACACAATTTCATTCTCGAGCTAGTATTGTCCACCCGACTTTCTAGTGCGGACTCATATCTGGTTTCTTGATCAGAAACCGTCATTCTCCTTGCATAGTCATAACTATGATAGAGAATATACAGAACTAATCAACAATCCATATCCAGGTTCGCCGTCGAAAATTGAGTGAAAAATTCCAACTCGGATCGACATACTATCCCGAAATTCTGTGCTCGAATCTGGATCAAATCACTATGCAAATAGAATAACATACGTACACCCTACGTATTTATCTTTATTGGTTATTAGCCAAATTAATTCTATTTCTATTCACATTCACTTTGATTTTCATTCACTTACCCAAAATTGCATCAACCCATTGGATTATCACCTTTATTCTTATCTTGATTGGGTATTTAACCAATAACAGTTTGAACTCTGTCCAGTTTAAATTTAGAAAATAGCTTGTAAAGTAGATAAGTAATTGGAAAATAATTATTTAGTTTGTAAAAAAGGTGTAAAATAGTTAGAAAATAGTTTAATAATTATAGAAATTTTAGATAATTGCAAAATAGCCATAAAATAGTAATTAATAATTGAAAATAGTAATTAGTTTATAAAATAGTTAAAATATAGTAATTAGTTTAGAAAACAGTTGGAAAATTGTTAAACAGTTTCAAAAATAATTGTAAAACAAGTATAAGATAGTTTGCTTTTAAAAGAAAGGTTGTATATATAATAAATAGCTTGGAAAAGTAGGTTTATATTAAAACAATTAAAAATAGTCCAGAGTCAAAACCGTTCACTTCCCAATCTCCATTCTCATTAATTCAATTTAAATTTCCTCTATCATTTAAATTGACCCAATTCCAATTTAAATAACTTCAATTTCCATTGAAATTGATTCAACCCTAAATCAAGTTGTATTATCTTCAGTTTCTTTTCAAATTTAACTTTATTCAAGTTTGATCTCAAATTCTTCTAATTCAGATAAATTTCAATTGAACTAGTTCCAATTTCAATTCATTTCAACTCCAGCTTGAATTAATTCCAATTTCAAACTTCATTTCCAAATCAAGTTGAATTATTCTTGATTTCCTCCCAAATTAAATTCAAATTCCATTTGAATTTAAAACCATTCAACATCAATTATAATTCCAAATTATTCCAATAAATTTGGACTAATTTCAAATTGAACCACTTCAATTGCAAATTGTTTCAAATTCATCCAATTCAAATTTTCCATTTGGAACTTATACTCATACATTCTCAATCACAATTTCAATTACTTCAAATCAAATTAAACTTGAACAAATTTCAATTCAAATTTCAAATTTAATCCATTCCGAATTATATAAATTCGAGTTAAATTTTTAAATATTGATTTAATCCTTTAAATCAATCAACATATGTCTTTAAACCACTTAATCCTGAATCCAATTTCCAATTTACTTTAATAATGGATATATTACCACACCACATTCTCATTCCTTTAAAACAAATCCAATTCACAACTTAAAGATTTGTAACAATGGAATGATACCATTCAAATTATTTTAAATCATCCCTCCATTTCCAATTTCCAAATCAGGTTGATCATTCCAACTTATTTAACTTTTTCCTCAGTTAAACTCAATTTACTTAATCCAGTCAACCTTTCCCAATTTGAACTTCCATTTCAAATTTTAAACTTCTCATAAATAATCTTTCCACTTATTAAGTTCAAAAACTTATCACCTTGGGTATCATATCTTATTCCAAACTCAAAACTCACCATTTAGAGTTTATTTCCAACCACCTTGTATGTATATCCACATGTATATATATTAATTTCTTTTACATACCAAGTTATACTTTAAAATTTTAAACCACCTTTTGTTTTAATTCAAAACAAATTTCTTTTTAAATTTTCAAACAACTATTATTTGAAATAAGACCATTTCATTCAAATGCATTAAATAATATTATTTGTTATTTCTTTAAATTAATTACATCATTAATTAATCATTTTCGGTAATTAACTTATTTCTTAATTACCTTCATTAAGTAATTGTCCCTTAAATTACTTACCTCTAGTTACTTCATTAAGTAACTTCCTCTTTATTTATCATTTCCAATTATTATCCATTAATTAATCTCATTAAATAAAGTTTAATTAATTGATTATCCTGAACCCTTTTCCAATTTCAAGATTTAATTCCAGTTTGAATCCATTTGAAACTTGTCTTTAATTTAATTTCAATTTGGTTGTGATTCTATTACCACTTAATTCTTACTATTAATTTTAATTTAATTAATACTACAGCCAATTTTCTTAATATAATAGATAATCGACTTCTTATATAAAATTCATTTACTTTTGAAATCATTTAAAATCCTTTATATAAGATAATAACAAGTACGCTCTCTCTTATTTATATACTCAACACATTCTAGGGTGCCATTGACCCTTTCCTTAATGAGTATCCCCCACCAGAGCCAAGGTTCTCGCTTAACCTTTGCTCTGATACCAAATGTAACGACTCCGAATTTTCGATCCAGAAAATTCCAGATTGTGACGCCCTACCTCTATACCCACGCTAGCCAAGGACACTACGATGTAATGCCGTCAACTAGCACGGAGAATAAGACTGTTGAGGAGCGACCATCCGTGTAATTGCTTTGTGCGAGCATCGATATGTCAGATAGTATAACATGCAATTCTTTTCAAGTGGAAATCCGACATGCCGACACAAACTCAAAGCTACTACACAGTGGCTATAATATCTTCGGAAACAAATATAGAAGTAAACATAACATAAATCAGCCACAGATAATTCATATCACAAAGGCGGAAGAAGATATGAACACATAATTAACACATGGAAGTGTATATCAGAGTAGTGGTCAAAAGGATCCACAATAATACAAAAGAATAGCAGCACGTGCTATACAAAAGAATACAACTATGAGTCTATATCTCAAGTGTATACAACAAAATAAACTACTAATCTAAGTAGTTTGCCAAAAGTCAGAATAATGAATCCCAGGGGAGAAGTCAAGCAGAAGCACCTGTAACATCTCGGTCTGAACCGAGTATTATTTAATAAGAAAATAATAAACGGATTAGTCTAACTATAAATATCAGATGAAACGATATAGAATAAGAGGTATGACTAAACACATAATAATCACAATGCCAAGCTGTGATATATATAAGTAATTGAAAATCAACGAGAGATTAATCAATATCACCAAATCTACACAAGAATCAAAGAAATGTCATACTCCTCATCTCGTTCACCAAACCATAAATATTGACAATTATATCAATGCCAATCACAAAAGTCAGTGACACACAAATTCACCAATGCACAAATATTGATAAAACTTATCAATGCAAATCACGAAAATTGGTGAAGCACAAATTCTAGAAATCATCTCAAGAAATCCAGAAATCACAAAAAGGGGGAAGGCCTATCACAAACGGGAGCATAAAGCCCACCAACACGTGTATCACAAACGGAACGCTAATTCCATGGTTGCTAACCATCACAAATTGAGCCGAAGCTCCACAAACGACCCGAAGACCATGGGTTGCTACCCCACCAAATTGAGTCGAAACTCCACAAAACGGGGTTTAGTCTCCTTCGTAGACAAAGAGACATCTCACATTGCTAGTCTAAATCACAAAGATGATCGTCATGATCAACGAGAAGTGTCGATTACAGTAAGCTAGTAAATATATGAGCTTAGCATCATGTCCCATAACCACTAGCTTAACTTAAATATTTACGAACAAATTGTAGATCTCCACTAGAAAATTGTCACAAGAGTTTCAATCGAATAAGTCCAAGAATTAACCAACAAAGTGAACGCAAGCGTTTCATACCACTTGTTTTACTAAGTCGTTTAATTAGATTTCTCATACGAGTGAGGTAAAGGTTTATATATACTAATAGATTGGAAAACGATTTTATAAACGAATTTGGTATTAAAATAGTATTGAAATCGTTTGAGGAAAGAGTTTTGATATTTACTACTAGTATAGAAAACCTTTATATTTTTAAAGTGACAAATCACAAAGAAGATTGTAAGAACAATCAATCACTAAAATTCACATTCGAAGACGTGAATAAAATCCAACGAAATCGATATTAAATCCATCAAAGTGGATATTTCCAAAAATTCCCAAGAAAATGTCATCAAAGTCGATAATTAAATGATAACAATAGAAGGGAACCAACACAAGTCGATAAAATTGGAATTCGTAAACAAAATAGGCAAGCAGGCAAAACACTGCAGTTTCAGACGTCTGAAACAAGTGGTTCAGACGTCTGAATCTGGAAATATAAAGATTTCCAGAACACAATTCAGACGTCTGAATCAAGTGTTTCAGACGTCTGAAATAGGCATATTTTAGCCTATTTTCTTTCTGTTTGAAATAGAACCAATTCAGGCGTCTGAAACCATATATTCAGACGTCTGAATCTGGGAATAGAAATCTTCCCAGAACAATATTCAGACGTCTGAATATTACATTTCAGACGTCTGAATTTGGGGTTCAGGGCATTCCCTGAACCTAGGCCAAAAATGGGCAAACGAATATCGAAAACGATCGAACGAGCAAATGGCGATGACTAAGGAATTACGTCGAACGACAACCCAGCCTAAACGGCTCTTTGATACGCCTCATATATCAATGTCCAAACATCCATAATAGGATTTTCATAAATTAGACCAAAACACCAAAAATTGGAATATACACGAAATCGATCCAAACCAAAATCAATTGCACCCGAATAAACGTTAGGAATTCATACCTAACAATCGAAGATAATTATAGACAAAGATGTGAGATAAAAATCTCACATTTTTACAAAATCAACCAAGAAGAAGCTTGAAAGTAAATGGAGAATCAACCTCTCTTCAACACAACCCAAATGAGCTTGAATCTATGCTCAAAACAAGAACATTCCCAAAATTAGGTTTAGGAATTTCTGAAATTGGTAAGAGAATAAGTTGGAGAAGAAGAAGAGAATGCTTACCAATGGGTTCTCTTGAATTTGGAGTTAGGAATTTGAGGTTGCAAGAGGAACTAGGGTTTTGGAGTTTTAATTTCCAATCTCTCCCACCATTATTGCCATAGAACTGAAAAGAGGAAGAAGTGAGGGTGAATGGGGAAGAGTGGTTCAGTTTTGAGTATAAGTTGGCTAGTGGGCTAAACCCAAACTCAAACCCAAAGTGAAAAAGGTCAAATTTTTGACTAACTCCAAATATATCGAAGTTTATACTCAAAAAGGTCGCAAACGACATTTTGAACTCAACGGAGATGGCCTCGAGTCCTAATTCGGCTGTTTGCAAAAAGTAGCTTTTCGGACTAAAATCCGACTAACGATAAAATATTTAAATAAAATATTTAAATATAAAATCGATAAATATGCGGGTTGTTACACAGATAGTTATGAAAAAGTAGAAGAAATAGATAGAAGAAAAAGAAGAAACACCAGAACACATATCAGAAACCTCACATTCGCAGTGGATCAAAATATAATATCACATAAATAATAGTTATACAAAGGAAAACCGTAGTTGTCAAATTACACTTTAATATATCAGAGTTACAACATATTTACAACCACTGGACAGATAAATAATCTTTTCCAAATACTATAATATAGCACAGTGGAAACTCTTCGTACGTTCCTGCTCTCCAGCTCGCCTCCTGAGCTCCAGAACGTCCTAACCTGAAAATCTGTAATACTCGGTCTGACCCGAGCATTACATCAAAGTAACACCCGGGTCAGGCTGGAAACCAGCGTGAGTAAATCCATCTAATATACTATTCAACAGTCATAAAACTTAATTTAAACCCAGGGGTAACTCGTACTTCTCTACGAGTTTTCAATTTATCATGGTCAACACCTTCACACATCAATATCTATGTACCTCTACATAGTTTAAAGGATCCAATTTCTTAATTCATTCCATTTCCAGCCTATTGATTTCACTTATTAAATCCATAAGGAATTTTATAGATGATTATAAATCGAAGTGGTTTTCGGGTATTTACTAATACCTGACCCCGATCTCTTCGAATTTCCTACCATCTTATCTCAAATTATTCAGGTGAAAACCAATTCAAACTTAAATACGGAGTGTCACCTATATGCATTAATTCATCATCAATGAATGACCACATTATCTCAGTTTAAAATCCAATCATATCACACTACTCAGCATCTCAGAATACATACCCAAGATATCAATGAATCTAAGGCATACAATATTATTCAATCATTCCTAATCAAGATAAATTAGTCTTACCATTTCTAATTACTTCAAATAAATTAACTACTTCAAATAAATTAATTACTTCAAACTCCATTAATACCGTTTAACATTAATTAATTACAAACAACTTAATTGATCATCTCTTAATTAATCATCTTAACCCTCTAATTAATTACACCAAATAATTGATCCTTAATTACTTCTCCTAAGTAATTAACCTTATATTAATTACATTCGATAATTTTATCCATCAATTACTTCACTAAGTAATTATACTTATCCATTCCCTTAAGTAATTAAATTAAATTAATCATCAAGTGACGATTAACAAATTAATTAATCACATTCATTTCATTAATTACATCTGGTAATTTATCTATTAATTACCTTATAAATCAAATAATTAATCTTAAATAATTGATTAATTAATCTTAATTATTAATTTATCTCTTTGAATACAAAGTAATCAATCCTTACATACTTTTAGAATCAATAAGTTAACCTTTAATTAACTGATTTATTATCCATTAACTATTAATTAATAACCCTAATTATTAATCAATACTTCACAATACAAATTTATAAATCCAAAACGAATTAATCAATCTTTAATTATAGATTAATTATTCCTTAACTATAAATTAATAAACCTTAAGTTAGTAATAGATTAATCTCAATTAACCCTTACATTAAGCGATCATTCTTTGATTTACTTCCATCAACAATTATTGTTTACTTAATTAAGTAATTCAACCTCCATTAAAATATTCTTCAAAACCCTTTATCTCCTTATATTTGCCACTTCATAACCATGGTTTACTTGCCAAAAGAAATCTGGGTTCTGGTTATAACTAAAATATCCTAAACATGCCTATCTTCCCACAATTCTGGTCATCAACGCTTACCTGAGCACAAACAGCAAAATCTCGAGAATCTCACGAGTTCCTCTCGTCTCTAATTACTTCGAGTCAACGCATAAAACACCCGAGTACGGCCCGAGAGAATGCCTCCTTCCCAAATCCAGTTCCTCATGTCACCACCGTGCACGTGTACACACGTGTGCCACCGATCCAATCACCTCCGATGACGTCCCTGAGTCGCTAACGACCCCTACCCACGTTCCAACCACCCAGAGCAGAAAATCACAACACCAATACAAATCGAGCAATTCTGAACAACCCAGACTCAACTTCCTCGACCAAGAAGATGTTCGCCACGGCGATCACGGCTACTGGAATTCACGCCCCTCTGACAACAACCTCGTCCTTAACCCACGCAGCTATTCCATCACACGCGGTCGACCTCGACGTCACGATTTAGGCTAAATCTCCTCGTCAACAAAAATCGGTTCGAAACCCTACATCACCTCCTTATCGCCGCCTTGGTGGTCGTTGATCCTTCCAAACAATTTTTCCAAGATCAACGACCATCAAACAACCTCCGACCCAAATTCCCAAATTCCTTAAGTCACGCAATCACTGAAATCACAATAAATCACATTTCTGTCCATCTTATGATTTCTAATGATTTAAGAGATTAAAATTCAAGATTCTATTTTTAAAAATCCTAACTTTCGATAACAAAACAGATTAAGTACTCGAAATAACATATTATTTAATTCGAGATTTTGTTATGTTTAACTATTCACTGTAATTTATCCTTTTGTTAAAAATTTACCTTTAAACCTTGCCTGGAAATATATTTTTATCAAATATCTAGTTATTACAAACAAAATCTGTTTATATTTCAAAGTCTAAAAAGGATTGAGGAAAGAGATATGATTTTGAACAAAGTTTTATAACCACGAAACATGAGAAGAGCCTTAAACAGACATGCCAACCAATATATTCATATATATATATATATATATATATATATATATATATAAATGCATTCATATAAAACTATCATGCAATCACATATCACCCATTTAATTCAAGATCACTGCATGCAACAAGTTTTAAATCAGATTAAACTTTGTTTACCCACTGTTAAATTTTAAACAGAGAAGATAAACATCACCTTGTACAGGCAATAACATTTCATATCCAGGCATGAGTACTTTTACTTCCGGAGAATACTATGAAATGTTTTTTTATATATATATAAACTAAATATAAACGTAAATGTGAATAACCATCGTGTTGGTTAGTTGTTCAAAATCTGAATAGTTGATGAGATAATGAATTTTAGAGTTGAAATGTTTAACTGTTATTTACAATAACATGATCAAGTCTAGGAGCTTATCCAGAAGCGCAAAGTTATAACCAGTATCTACATAGTTTATTCTCAATTAACCAATTCTTATTTAAAATAAACCTAGGGGATTTCGACCTACTAATTTTAAAAGGGGTTCCTCTACCTGTTAATCACAAAGAAGTTTTGAATCAGAAGCTAGTGTGGTATTTTCTCTGGATACAGGCTTGTCTAAAATTTACATCTATAAAAGCATGCATACCAATCCACCGTGTATACTTGTCATAAGTAAGAATGCATTCAAAAATTTATGGTCTGCAGCTATATAGAATGACCAGAAACAGAAGTCTAATATGATTTACTCACATTTTTTTTTTGAAAATGAAGAACAGAGCACTCCATTTGAAACAGCTTTTGAAAACTATTGAAACATGAATGCCTTAGCTTCTCTGATTTGAAAACTCGAATACCTTAGCTTCAAAAACTGGAATTTCTTGTCTCAGATTTGCATGCAGTAACAAATTCTAAGTTTGAAGAGAAAATGCTCAAGCCCCCGCTTTTTTTTCTCAGATTTGGAAAAAGAAGAAACGGGCTTGATCTTGGAACTTGCTTTTAAAGATGGTTAACAGGTTTATGGGGTTTATCTTGCAAATGAATGATAGGGTATCGAATTTATTTTCTGGTTTTGAAAAGGATGTTGGCAGATTTTGTTTTAAGAATTGGATTTGAGTTTTCTTAGTATTTGAGAAGAAAATAGGGAAAAAAGAATGAATTTTTAAGAAACATATGTTTATATAAGTTAATTTTTGTGATTTATTATTAAAATAAAAGAATAAAAATTTATGATGACACTTGTTTCTCATCTCACATTTGTCATTTATTATAGCTTACCACTTAACACTTGTTTTAAACAAGCTTCCATGTATTTACACATGTCATTTAAGTAATTCTCACTTATCTTAATGTTAAATAAGAGCTTTTACTTAATTTTATAATTACCTATCTAAATATATATATATCTATGTAAACTCTTTTTTTTGTATTTATATATAACCTTTAAGAATAATAAATTTGAAACTAATTTACGTATAAATAAGTAATCACATTCTCATATATGTATTCAAATCTAACTTTATTTCAAGATATTTATCTTTTGAATTTTCAATCTCAAATTCAAACTAAATATTAAATTGACATATATATATATATATATATATTTAAATAAACACACACAAATTTAGTAAATAATCATTATAACTCAAAAATCTATTTTCCTTTATATTTAAAGCAACACATTATTATTTTTATTTGTAAATAAATAATTTTACAAATTTTTAAATAAATACAAATCCAACTTGTATATAATAATGCTGTTAAAATCTATGTATATATATACAACATAATTAAAAATATAATATTTATTTGATCAGGTTCATTTGTTCAATCTATAAATTTAGTATTTCTATTGATTAATCCAACTATATTATTATTTATAATGCCCAGAAATCCGGGCTATTACAATAGTCCCAGTAATCCATCCAATATCATAGTCCCTCCTGATTGGGAAGCCACCAGAGTATGGGAGAAAACCTAACTCGTACAAGGCGCGCTAGGGTAGGTGACACGGCACAACTAGGCAATGCCAGGGTAGATATACCAATTACGCTTCTGGGTCGGTGGTAACGCGTAGCGTGTAGCTACCGCCCACCTCGAGCCACACCCCCAAATAAAAAAAATCAAAAGTGGCCACCGAATCAATCCAAAAGTCAAAGTATAATATCGAAGGGATGTGTCCGATCAAAGGTGCTACCTCATTAACCCGTCGATCGCTTTTGTTTTAGCCACCTTATGCCAGCTCATAGGAGTTGGGTCCACATATTTACCTCAAAGGAACTGCCGCCACCAGCCTACTTCATTCTGGAATCTCCATCGTGAACACGGTTGTTAAAGTCGTTTTCAGAGTTAGCAGAGAGTATGACAACTTCCGATCCCGGACTCTTTAACAACCAAACGTTATTATAACACCGCAGTCTTATCAAAATAGTTTATACTTTTAAAACCAAAATATAATATCCATTTCAAATCCATATAAATACGGTATCATTTCCTCTTTTAAAAACCCAAATCAAATTTGATATCATTTTCAAATATACCCTTTTCTAAAATTATAACATTTAAAAGTTATAATATTTCGAAACCAAAACTTGAAATATAGCCTTTCAAAACATAAAACTTTGAATTTCATAACTTTGAAACATACTACACCACTTAAATGGTTTAAATATTAAATTACTTTATATAATAAAATAGCTTCTTCACCTTCACAAATCAATTTCAATATGGATTTTAAATTCCCAAACAAACCGATATAATTTCCATATATTTCAAAGCTTTAATTATTCCACCATTTCAAAACTTATTCTTTGATAATTTCATATATATCAACTTCAACTACTATTTAAATGTTTACTTAATAAATCAAATATGATTTTAGTAAAACTTTTAGACTCCAAATAACTGGATATTCTATCAATTACATTAACGTGATAATATTCATTTAAATCAATTTGATATTCAATTAAATCCTCTAAAAAAAATCAAGTTATAAAATCATACCTTTTAAATCTCAATTTATTTATATTTCAAATCAAATTTTTCGAGGATAATCCTCAAATCTTAAATTCAAATCAAATTCATGTTTATCTTCCAAATCTAAATTTATTTAAATCATTATAACCTCTACATAAAATATGATTTAAATACTTAACCATATTTATTTTAATAAATCAAACTCCATTTTTCAACTTATTGTCATTAAAAGATTTATACCAAGCTTAATACATGAATTTAACTATATATAAATATTTTTATATAATATCAAAAGGAATCAATATTTATTTAAACCGTATATTTCTATCCAAAACCTTATAAATCATTTTCAAAATATTTATATATATGGACCGACGGTGTCTATATAAAATTTTCTATCCTATGGTCAAGTGGTGCGGATATTTATCATTTCAATCCATAATTTCAAAAAAATTACGGTTATATATCATTTCAAACCGTAATCCCGAATGAAATAAAATGCATGACAACTTGCAGTTTAAAATAATATATAATACAACATACATTCATCCATCAACAGATCATACATCCATCACAATCATCATCCACAACAATCAAGCAATACCAATAAATAACTGATAATATATATAACAGGTATTTAACTGCAGTTTTTATGCAATAATTAATTTGATAACAATTTAATTCAAATAAATGCAATTTAACTTAGATGATGATTAAATATATGCCAAACAACTATAAATAAATTTCAAATCACATCATAAATAAATTTAACAAACATAAGAAATTTTAGAAGTTGTGAGTGGGTTAAAACACTCACCTTTTGAATTTAAATTGAATTTAAATCCAATTTAAACCCAAAAATTTGACAGTCTCATAATTTGTCCAAACCAGCGCCAAAATGATTGCAATTATAATATGATCCTAACCAAAAAACCGTGCGTGAATTGATTTCGTATGTGAAAGATATAATGAAAATTATGTTTGAATTTCGATTTTTTTTTTAAAAAAAAGAGAACACATTTACCTTTCTTGCCACGTCATAGGCAAATCACTTTCTTCCAGAAAACACCACTCACGCATGCAAGGACCAATGCACGCGATACTGCCGCTGATCACAAACTTTGACCACGATTCTCTCTCGCCTACGGCCACCAGGGAGCCCCCGAACCCCACCATCCTCCTTCCGTCGCCTAGCCGCACCGTGCCTACCACCTATTGTGACGCCCCACCTCTATGCTCACAATAACAAAGAGTATTAAAAGAAAAACTGTCTGTTATTACGAAGAATAAGGCTGGATAGGAGCGGCCATCCGTAGTTAGGCCTCACTCTAGTACTGGCTATCTCGATAGGAGTGGTATATATTTTTATTTTTCATCTCTTATTTATTTACTCCCATCTACATACCCAATTCCAATATAAAACGAACTACAGTGGTTCATAATAGTTTAGGACATTGTATATAATAATAACACAGATAAGCTGAATGCGGAACACAGATAATATCAAATCTCATAAACATATAACTGAAGTGTAACGCCTCGCTATTTGGACCATTCAACTCGACAATAAAACCATACATGTCCGACTTGAATAATTCAAAATACCGAATTTTTAATTTAAATTTGGCAAAACTTAAACATATACAGTAAATAAATCCATCACAGAATCACAGATACAAAGTAGTACAATAATATGCAGCAGAATAAATGAATAGTAGTTCATGAAGCTACTATATAAACATCAGAGTTAGAAATAAAGTACATCAGAATATCTCAAATACAGTGAGGTCTTTAGTACGAACCAATGACTCCTCTGAAATAATCAACTAGAAAAGCTGAAAGCTTAATCGATAGTTGGACCTCTAACGAAGCTCCAAACTCCAAAGATGAGTCTCTAATGCTGTGTCACTCAGTCTGATCCGAGCGTAAGGAAAAACACAAAACACTCGAGTCAGGATTAACATTCTTATATCTATAAATCCAACTCAAGTGAAATATCAACTGAAATACAATTAACTTAGAGGATGTTTTGGATACCCATCCTCTAAGGATGCAAGGAACTATCTATAGGGTAGAAATATACACTATAACACCGTGGTCATTTCAATTTTATTTATATTTTAAAACTAAAATATCATTTTCATTTCAAATATCACTATTTTCCAAATTAGTATATATATATCCAATAGTTTATGAAGTAAAGTATTTTTATTTCCTCAAACTTCACAAATCGCTTCAAAAATCAACTCGACCTTCCCGTTCAAATTTAATTAAATCGAAATTTATCAATTTCCATTCAATTTAGTTTCTGACTAAACTAATTCAAATTTTATCTATTTTAAATCCGGATTTGAACCACAAAATAAACCATTTAAATTTCAATATAATTCGAAGTTAATATATGTCGGAGCTTTAAATATTCAACATTTCAAAGACTAAACTTTGATAGTTGCGTTTATCTCCCAACTTGACTTCACTATTATTTAGTTTTGAAATATTCACTTAATAAATTCAATATTATTTATATGACCTTAAATTTACATTTTCTTTATATTACCTTCGATTTCTTTAGACATGAATCATCCATTAAATTTCTTAAATAAAAATTCAAGTTATAGGATCATATGTTAAAGTTTCGAATTTAATAGTTTCAAATTGATTTAACTAAATAAAATCCTTAATTAATGACAAATTCAAATAAGTTCCAAATATATCTTCAAACCTTAGCTTATAAAATTTATTCCACAAATCTATTTCAGAAATACAAATTTAATAAATCCTTAAACATATTTCATATTAATAAAATCAATCTTAATTAAATTATCTTAATATTAAATCTATATATAAAATAACCTTTATATATAATACTTTAAATCAATATTCATTAAAACCATATATTTCTTTTCAAGATCATAGAAATTATTTTCAAAACATTCATATAGACCACGGCGTCGATGTAAAATTTTCTATTCTATGGACAAGGGATACAGATATTTATCATTTCAATCCGTAAGTTAAATATATACGGGTGGATATCATTTCAACACGTAATCCCAAATTCAATTCAAATGAAAATCGCTTGGGTTTATCATTTCAACCCATAACGAAATTCACCTTTTCTAAAATCTGTTCGAGTATGTATCATTTCAACCCATAGTGATTTTTATACTAACATGGAACTTGTAGAGTGATAAAAGATATGAAAATAATAATAAGAACAGACATATATCATCAAAAATAAATATAAACAATAGGATATAGTGTCGTGTCCCATAGGTGAACAGTTACAGATAATAGCATATATAACAATTTAAATAGCTACAACATTATATTTCAATTGTCGTTTCAATTTAATCAAATTTAACAAATAAAAGAATGTTAATCGTGAGTGATTGCTCACCTTTCGAGGCTAGAGAATACAGAAGATGACATGGATACGCACACTGATACGGACATTGAAATTTGAATTATAAATCCGAGCACGGATTTCAAAGCAAAGTAGGATTGGCACAAATTGGACGAACGAGGCTGATAATCAAGAATATATGAATTGAATCAGAATCAGTCTGATATATACAGAAACTTTTGCTCTTTTAATAAAAATCAAAATTGCATCCCTAAGAAAAATTTAAAGTCGAATCACACACACACACACACACACATATATATAATTTACCCTTTTTTCATACATAAACCAATAGTTTTAATATTTGAAATAAAACATATATGTTAAATAAAAATCCTTATAATTTTTCCAAACCATTTTAATTTTTACACATAGATCAAAATTTCTATTTACAAATCTAAGACCCAAACCACCTCATACGGCCTATGTATATAATATCATTAAGATTTATATCTTAAAATAAGATTAGTATATAAAACTTCAGCAAATTACACTGTTCAAATCTCATTTATAAACTACTATATACATATGGTACAAAATCCCCTTCACAATACAATTATAAATTTTAAACACTTTACCTATATATAAACTAATATATAACTACCCATAAATAAACAGTAAAGCCTATACACAGACTTATATAAAAATTTAGACAACGGATGTACGAATTACTATATAATACTGTAAGTTGTGCGGACCGAAAGTATAAGTTAGAATGTAAATTTATACAATATATATAAATAGCAACTAATATAACTTCATTTATTTATTTATTTATTTTTTTGCGAAAGCAACTGGTCTACACTAAAACACATATACACTCTTAACTTTTATGCAAACATGCATGCCAACTGAAATGAAAACTTATATATTAGGAAACTTACTCCGTACATAAGTGTATGCAAAGTATATAGATATATATATAAGGACATAAAGATATATCTATAATTATTATAACTTTATATAAATATATGTCATATACGAACTTAGTAAAATAAACAACTTCAAAAATCCTATACAACTTCCATAATAATAAGATGTAAATTGACCTTCAAATAAAAGTTATAAACCTGTTTATTATTAAACTATATATAATAACGGATTTACAAAACTTATAAAATAAATCATACAATATGTCTTGTAAAATATACATATATGGACTCAAAGTTAAAACAAAAATGAATATAAATCTACTTGCCAAATATGCAGACTCCATTTGCAGATCCAACACCACTCACACATATTAAATATGCATACACTTGTAGAAACAAAACAAACTTTTTAAAAAAAATGGAAATAACGTTTGGTATATATATGTATTCAAATCCAACAACTTTATATAAACCACTATATGTATGCATCTTATATTTTTATACAACTATCAATATATCATAACTATACTCCATATAAACAAATATGCATACCAATTTTGAATGCTAGAATATGCATCAACAGCCCGTACAAGGGACATGTGTTGATAAAATCATCCATATCATAGCTAAATATAAAACTATATATAAATAACACTTGCAAATATAAACTTAACTTACCTATGCCTGGTTATGCGAACAGTAGAGGAAACGGGGGAGGGTCGCTGCGTCTTCGATAGATATTGCGCAAGGGGAAGAGTGGGTTCGGTGGAGGAGCGGAGTTTGGAAAAGGTGAAGGAGAGGCCGAATTTGTAGTGCTAGGCAAGTTTATATAGAAGAGGAAGAAACAATAGAGAGGGAAAGAAGAGAAATCTGGGAAGAAGCAATAAAAAGGAAAGAAAGTACGAACAGAAGTAAATGGAAACAACTACATAAAAGTAACCAAAGAAATAGCACAATCACGTGCTATGATTCAGTTGAGGATTTAAGGCAAAATATTCACGTTGATTCAGGAAAATAATCAAGGAAAATAAATGGTAGCACGTTTCAAATTTGAACGGAAGGAAAGAGAAATGTCCCAATTTCGGAAAAATATCGAAGTAACAACTACACATTGATTCGAGAGCTATTAAAGCAATTTTTAAATTGTGCAGGCAACGTTACTTTGCGTTATATTTTTAAAATAAGAATGCTGAACGAAAATCAACAGTCAAATATGGTGCGGTGTAAATGGCAAGTGTCATGCTGATTACTGAATAAAATAAAACGAATAACCATTTATTTATTTTTTTAGACGGTGGAAAAATGAAGAAATGAAAGGTCAGTGAAAGTAGGAATGAATATATTAGAAAAGTAACGATTCTAGTAGCAATGGTCATCTTAGATTAAGTTGAAAAATTTATAACAATTTATTACCACGGCTATGGTTCAAAATTTTTTTGAAAGCAAGGAAACCAAAAGGTCACAATTAAAGGTAAGCTTTAAATTTTTAATAAATACAAAACGTATCTAAGTTTATACGTTTATAACTTTCCAGCTGTAATGTATATATATAATGAACGGTCATAATGAAAGAAGTGGAAATAGGGAGCGTAGGAAAGGAAAGGTTAGAAAAATAAAATTTTCACCCTTAAATTCCGGAGATTAATAAGGTAATGTACCTCTTTAATGAAATGTACAGCAACGGTCACAAGCTATAATTTAGCTGAAAGTTTAAAGAAATGAGGGGAAGATGGTTTTTTTTTTTTAAATTAATCACTTCCCAGAATTAATATGTCGATGAAAAAAGGAAAGGAGATGAATCAAGGAAACGTATTATAACTTATATATAACTATTAAATGGATAGATGGAAGAAAAGGTGAGCAGGTGAGTAAAAGTGAAAACTGATTTATGAGCGAAATCTAATGTAAGCTGTTGCCTGGGAAGAAAATGGAACAGTTTAAAAATTAATGGCAATGAACTGCTGAAATTAAATGAGTATAAAATGTGTAAAAGTTATATACTGAAGCGGAAATAAATTTCAATTATTATTATAAAACGGGGAATAACGAAAGGAAAGGATGATGATTTCAAAGTTTATTAATGGTTAGGAATGGGGAAGTCTATCTGTGAATTGGAAAAATTATTAAGCAATTGAAATCGGTAGAAAAAGTAACAGCTACACGCTGCTTTAGAAACAATCTAAGCAATTAATAGCTTGATTGGACAGCAAGAATAAATATGGAAGGACACGTTATAAAGGCAAAATGAACCGTATGAAAATAAATAAAAGAAATGATGAAAATAAACAGCTGTGCCTTGAAGTTTCCAAAATAAATTATTTTATGAACATCAATTATTACTTACTTAAATTGAACAGAATCACACCCAAAAATATACTTTCTCAATATTTGATGAAAATTTATCATTTGCTGCATTTAACTATACGTAATCCAAATGTAAGATTTTATTTCAAAATATTATTATTTAAAATTTCTCAAAAATCAAATTAAATACGCTAAATAAAACCATTAAAAATTAACAAAATTTTACGGGTCGTTACATGAAGTCAGTTACGATACACATGATACAATACATATGATACAACTACAACTATCGGCACAGGATGTTACATATACAAGTACATTAATATAATTAATATACATGAATACACATCATCCTATACTATGACAACAACTACTCCAAAAGATATAAAGAGACTTCATAGCTCAAGCAGCAACCCAAAGCAAGATATCTACAACCTGTAATAACTCGGTCTGAGCCGAGTATTAAATTCAAAAGAAAATAATACATGGGTCAGTCTAATTCAAACTCAGTTATTAATGCACGGAAGCAAAAATAATTAAATAACAATTAGACGACAGTAACAAATAAATCTCGTCCGTCCAATCCTTTAATAAGGAATCGGATAATGGTAAATATAATACGTAACAGTGTAAAACAACAAATCAGCAAATCCAAATTATCGACGAAGATAAATTAAAATATTACCAATGAAGATAATTTAGAAAACAAGGGAATTGCCTAAACGACAAATAACAACAAAATCTAATTATTAAATAAATAAATAGAAACTCATAATCTAATTATCAAATAGATAATTAGACAACACCAAAATGATCGAATCAAATCAAATCAAAATACAATTTCAAAATATTGAATTGAATAAACAAAACAATTCAATTGAAATATCAAAAAAGTCAATACTGTGTGGCTGCAGTACACGCACGCGTGCACTACCTCGCCTCTACAGCATATAAAGTCACCACAACTCCAAATATTGACAGCAAGTCATAACTGCAAAGCCAAATCATTTACAAAATGCAGAGGTCAAGTCACTGTTACCAGGACTCAACACAACTGCGAGGCCAAACCAAAGTTAATAGCAATACCAAGAAAAGGTCTGGGCAACAATTAATGACCAAGTGCACAAGGCAGTGGTACAAACATGATGACACGGCAAAATGGATTATGCAACCTGCACCAACAGAGCACGAAGGCTCGGATGCCCAAACACACATGGCAGTGGTACAAACATGATGACATAGCAAAATGGAGGTGAAATCAAACAAAAATAAGGCAATGCAGCATGAAAAAATGCACAAAAGAATCGGTACACAACAGAGACAAAACTGCTACAAATATGAACTGCCTCGATGTGAATATATGGCCAAACTGTGCACCAGATATACCACTGAACAACAAGTGGCCAGAGGAGCAAATGAAATTCACAAGTATATCCAGGCAGCAAGCTTAAACAACAATAAGGTATGCATGCCACGACTGGTCAGTGCAATAAGCAATCAAAGTCAAGTGCTTTCAAAGGAACTCGACCAAATCGCTTCAAGTAAAACAAAGTACAACTAGTATCAAGACAGTTCACCAGCATGAAGTTCAACAAGCAGCCTCAACATCAAAGACCAGACCCCAAGTGCATAAAACAGTGGTGAACCCTGAGATCGGGTTTAATGCACAGCAAAAACTCGAGCACTAGAAGAAAAATGGCACCCTAGAGCAACATAAATGACTCTGTACACAAGTGACGCAGCAACAATAAAAACAAAGAACAAAGCATCATGTGTAGAACATCATTCAAATGCCATCACTATATCAAATAGAATTATGAACAAAGTTGTAACGATCGCGATTTTTCGTTGCCGAAAAATCGAACCGTTAGGGTTTTAGAAGAAGAAAGAGGTAGAAGAAGAAAGAAAAGAAAGAGAAGAGAAAACAGAAAAACAAGTAACAGAACGAGAAACAATAACAGAATCTCACAGTCGCAGCGGAACAATATATAATAGATAAATGAATATTCATTAAAACAAAAGAACTATACATTTTATACATTACATCACATTACATCAATCAGAGTGTATGACAACAACAGCGGAAAGAAATACTATATACAATAAATAATAGACTACGCTATCTGGCTCGCCTCCAGATCTGCACAGCAACTCCCGAATCCAGAATAACCTGATAACCTAACTCTAGACTGCCCGTGTGGAAAATAGTGGGCACCCAGAGTTTAGGAAAGGAACAATAAACTCCAGGTCAGTCATGGGACTGGTGTGAGAACTCAAAAATAGTTTATCTTTAAACAAGCAACAAGAAAATTTAAATTTTTAAATCCGCAATGCTTTTTTTGAAAATGAAACTACCATAAGGCCTCCCGCCACACACACAATGCAAACGCAGAATTGGAGGAGATTTCCCCTTATGATAGTCAAAGATGCTTACTACGCGAAAATCAAATCATTTTTGATATTATTACTAGTGCATAGTGTAGAAAACAATTTCGAAAGTAGAATATAAATCCTAGCCAGCATAGACATTCCGAACTATGCCTACTATAGCTACCATCCAAACAGTGGTGACCACCATAAGTGAATGGCAGGTAATACAACTAAAACCGTACAAGGCGCGTATTGGAGGAATGGATTTCCAACAAATGGTCAGGCTAAGGAACTTCCTACTGCCACATGGGATCGCCTCTGGCGGGACGTCCCGAGAAACTAACGTTACGGTTAGATCTCTGCCAACACAAGGCCGGGTTACCTCTGTAACTAGGTAACTACTACACGAATATGTCATCCCCCGGTCCTTTGGGACCTTTATCCGAGCGCTCGATACCAACAACACCACACAGAAATAGATATAGTGTTTTCCACATGAGTAAATATCTGGGCTCCATACCATGATACCACCCTTTTCCAGAAGGGAATGACATACCCTAAAGGGAGCGACCCTCATAACCTTGCCGCATATTCCTGTTTCGACCATTTCCGGGGAGTGAGGTCCTGACGAAGTCTCGTCCACAAAGCTACGCTTTGTGCAACAAAGCCATGCTTTGGGTCCACAGATGACCAAAGCAATAATCACAAAGATAAATGATCAAACAAATGATCATATCCAAACGATCAACCAATGATCATCACACAGCAGCACTCAGCATGCCACATTACCAGATTGGGAAATATCGCTGATAACCTTCAACTACATAACCTCTGAGCTCGTACGTCTCAGAGAAGGGTGTTAAGCTAAGAGAATAAATTCTCCGCCACCAACAGAAATGTATTTGAAAGAAATCTGCTCTATCTCTCAAAATGTAATGTCAGACACGTAACCATACAAGTCTGTTCCGGGTTCGAACAGAACCGAAGGCACTTCCAAAGAAGCCCTTGCAATCCGGGTATTCACAATCCCGATAAAATTTCCCATCACAAAGGAAATCTCCATATCGTAGCTAACGATGCGGAGACAATCGATAGGTCATCCTATCGTTTTCACAAATACCCGGTCTTCAACACCGGTCTTCAAATGCAATCCAAACGACGTATCGCATATTCGGAATGGGATATATGACACAAAGGTCCTCTCCCGGCTAAACCGAATAGCGAGCGCTTATTTTAAAAAAAATAAGTGTGCATTCAATTCCAAACAAACACAATCAATACCATCCAAGGGTAAATATTGATAGTTGGTTATTTAACTATCAATAAAGATGCGCCACATCATCAGATTCCAAATAATTTTCCAAAATTATTAAGTCCCAAAATATCTTTACAAGATATATATACACAATTTCCAAATAATTGCCCAATTTATTTGCTTTACCAAAACCACTTCACGATAAAATTTTCCACACTTAACCAATTGAAAAACCAATTTTCAATTTACCTTTACCATTTGAAAACAAATTTTCAAATTACATTAACCATTTGCAAACCAATTTCAAATCACCTTAACCATTTGAAAACTAATTTCAAATCACCTTAACCATTTGAAAACTAATTTCAAATTACTTTTCATCCTTTATATCCTTTGAAAACAAATTTCAAATCATCAAATAAATCTTTACCGATTTAATTTAAATTTACGTCCCAAATCCGTAAATTCATTTTCATACTTCAAAATAAATCAATATTTATTTTTAAACAAATTTCCCTTCATATATATAAATTCCAAAGTGGATTTAAATCCCAAATACCCATTCATAATTGATTTCAAATCGATTCCAAAATATTCGCTTACAATTTACCCTTAAAAGGTGAATTCACAAAAACATTCCATTCCATATTGAAAAATCATTTCTAAACTTATTTAAAAATAAGTAATTCACAATTCAATTTATTTTCAACAATTCGAAAATATTCCATATGCTTAAACCATAGTTAAGTATTAATTTCATTCCTTTAAAGAAATATTCTTTTATTCACATTTATTTGGGTTAAAACGAATGTTGCGTAAAACATCGTTACGACAACCCAAAAACACTAGTATATGGGTTTGAAATTAAAAATAGATATATAAATCCAATACTATACCAATTATCCCCTTCTGTTTCTCGAAAACGTCTATTTCAACAATCAATGTTGAAATCTATGTTTTCAATACTCAATACATTTTAAAACACCTTTAATTCGTTTTAAATTCCATTTAAAACATTCCTTTCCCAAAAACAAACCCATTTTATTTAATAATCTATTCAATATTCAAAATAGTGAATATAGCCCACTTAACAAATTCCCATATTTCAATTTATCAAATTCGATGAATTTCAAATTTATAAACATAGTTTATAAATTCCATTTCTATTATAAACCCCAATTTTATAAATTCCTTTATTAATCCGATGCAATTTACATAACCCAGTTTCATACCCAAAAGCCATATTGTAAGTTAAATACTTATAATATTATTTATTTACCAAATCGTTCCTTTGAACTTCACCAATTTAAAATCTTATCACTTACAAGATTTCTTTATGGTTTATAATAATTTCAACTAATGAAATCTTCATTTATTAACAATTTCTATAAAATTCCCCTTTTTAATGCCCCAAATTCATTTCTATAAGTTAATAACTTATAAACTTAAAATTTTCCAACAACCATTCGTTTTATAAATTTCACATATTATATATCTATAGATTTATAATGAAATTCATGTTATACATCAACTCAGCATTTTATAAATTTATTCTATAACTCCAATGATTTAATCTAGAAACATCCATTTATAAAATCCTTTATATAAACCATTAATAATCATATCTTCCCAAAAACCAAATTTAACTATTTTATAAAAACCTATTATTGTTAAAAATTTCTTTTAAGTTATATTTTATAAAAATATAAATTTTTAAAACATAAAATTTTATCCATCTATTTACTTTAAAATTTAATCAATTCAAAATTTTTAATAAACCATATTCTTTGAAAAAATCGATTTAAAACCCCTTTTAAATTCAAAACCGTTATTTTTAATTTAAAGATTAGAATCCGATGATGCAACAACATCAGATGGTCAATCACGGGAATAACATCATATATCAATGTGATTATCAACAATCAACATAATATTCATAAACAAATAAATATGTGAGGAATCCAGTTGGATCCCTCCAACCTGTTACCCTGCATCCACAGACGTTAGCACAATACCAATTCCACTTCAAGGTGGAATATCGCGGTATATGGGATTTTATAAAATATCCGCTTAATAGGCGGCGCAATAGGGTCTCATCCGCTATACGAGGCGGGAAATCAAATCCGATATATACATATGCCAATATATATATATCGCTATATATAGTATATATCCTACTATATCTACTAGCACAATCAACAGCAATCAACAATCAATAATAACTATTTAAAATTTTAAACAAAACCTTTCGATTGAGTGAGGAGTTCTCACCTTGATTTTATTTCCGGTTTCGTCGTTCGTTTCGAATAAAATTAAACGAACGTTTAATTTTACCCAAAATTCAAACGACCTCCAATCGACTCCAAACCAGCTGCATTGCGAAGAGCACGACGATACGAAGCCAACGCAAAAAATCTCGTTCGAATCCGACCTCGCATGCAAAAGTTATCACGTTTTAAAGTTACACGATTTTGAATTTCAGATTTAAACTTAAAAAAAAAAAAAAAATAAATAAAAGAAACACCCTCACCTTCTCACGCGCATGGGGCCCACCCCATTTCTTCTTCCCGTTCGCATTTCTCTTCCCAGTAACACTTGAACGCACTTGAACCCATATAGTAAATACTAGGGTTTCAAAACGCAACTAATGTACTTCACTTCGTGACGATCGGGAAGCGCCATCCTGAAGCTTGTCTCGAGCAGCACCACCACCAGGAATCACATGGAGCTCGGCCCTGGCTTTGGCCTCGAAGTGCGTGCGCAGCCTCCAAGGAACGCGGCCCCCTATCCTCCAACCCGTCGCTCCAATTTCGATCTCGACCGTTGAAGTTGTAGTTCACAGCGTGCTCTTCGATTTCCGTTTAGAAAGTTCGTGGAAAATGTCGACGGATTGGTGTGGATTTGAGGTGGAAGTTGGGTGATTTCTGGCCTTTGAATAATTAGGGCCGGCCATAAACATGATGAGCTAGGGTTTTGAAAAATATTAAGAGATATATGTTATTAATCTTATTTTAATAATAAAATTCTCTTTTTAATAACTTATGCAAACGAACTCCAATCTACGCGTTCCGACAGGCGATTCTAAAGTTTTTCCGCGTTCCGGACGCAATGGAACAGGTTTCGTAAGCTAATTCGGAAGTATGTGTGAGATACGGCAATAAACGGTCGATTTAAATTTAAACCGATTTAAGCGATTTCTAGGCGTTTTGGCTTGTACCGGACAAACGGCAAATCCAAACGACTTGAAATTTGAAATCTCACAATAATATCACATTACGGATCCGATGAAACTGGTTTCGTCGAAATCCGAGACCGTTTGAAAAATGGCTATTTTAACTCGCCGAATTAAAATTAAAACGATATCGATGCCTTTCGAGCTGCCACGGTCAAACGACAACTCCGTTTGCTACGAAATTTGAAATCCGATAATAACTAACTATTACGGATCCAATGGAACTCGTTTCGTTCAATTCCGAGACTGTTCAAAAATTGGCTATTTTTCAGTCGATAATTAAATATTAAAATATTCAATTTTTACAAATTAACTCCAAATTCAGTTTTACAAGTTCTAAAATATTTCTATAACTTCAATATGATAAAACAAAATTTTCCAAATCATTTTCAATCATATTTAACCCAATATCTAATTATTTGTGGAATTTCACTATTAAATAAATCGATTTAATTATCCCATTAAATCCAATATTCGAAAAATAAATTATTCGACTTAAAAATTCCACTTATTAATATTAAAAATAAATTAAATATTCAAATTTAAGTTATCAAAAATTCTGGGTCGTTACAATCTTCCCCCCTTAAAAGAATTTCGTCCTCGAAATTGCAAGTTAAGGAGAATGATCCTAAACCGTTTATTATTTTTCCAAAGCTAATAGTTTTATCAACTTCTAACACCAATCTTTTTATTAAAGATTTACTATCATTTCAATTAGCTTTCCAACTTCAATTATAGGTTTCAAACAACATTGTTTACTCAACAATTCAAATTTAAATTTAAATTCAAATTTCAAACTTTCAAAATTTCTCAAAATTTTACTAACTCCCTAAATTTTCGAAAAATTTCGCCAGAGTCTCCTTTGCGCGGCTAGATCGGTACGACTACAAAACGGCTCTACGGCCCCTCAGAATCAAAAAGAAAAGAGAAAGCCAAGTGGCTGGAGAAGGAAATCATCAAATCTCATATAAAAACTGAAATACGTACCTTTTTGTCGAGCAATTCAATTTTTTAACTTTGAAATCAAAATCCCAATTCCTTTATAACCTGTATATCCTGCTAGTAATAGTATTCAATTCCAACATTCAAACTATTTTGCCAATTCAAGTTCAAAATTTCCAATGCATGCTTCTTACACATTTTTTTTAGTTTACTATTGAAGTTGCATATTCACTTTCATTCAACTTTGCATTTCAATTTTCATTTGAATTCAATTACATAGCTTTCAATTTAGCAGATTCAATTTCGTTAACACTTAAGGAATTTTCATACAATCAACCAACAAGCAAATAACAACCAATGCACATCCAATACAACCAAATTTTATCCATTTTACTTACATTCAATTTGGTTCAACTGTTTTAATTTCAATTGGTTTAACATTCAACTGATTTTTATTCAATTATTCAACTAGCTCGAAATGAATTTACACTTACATATATCATTTCATATCAACTTATTCACATTCGATTAATTAACATTCAATCCATACTTTAATTCAATTGCTAGTTCTTTTTTTACAAATAAAATTGAATTTCATTTATATAATTTAAGTTCACATCTTTAACAATTTCATTTACTCACTTTATTCACTTACTTTGATATTAACATCAATTCTTTCAACATTACTTAACTTGCATTCCATTTCAACTTTATTTACATCATTTAATTCACTTGATTATTTAACTTTGATGCAAAGATCGATTTTTTTATTCAACTTCACTTAAGTTATTCCATTTAAACATCATTTGTTAATTAAACTTAAGTTCTACTTATCAATTCAATTCGGATTTTAAATTCCAAAGTAAATCCTATTTAACTTTTACTTAAGCCAAATTCATATCCATATTCAAATTCATATTCCATTTTACTTAACTTAATTGTTTAACCACTTCAACAACTGGTTTCACTTACATTTTCCCATTCTATAAGTTATAAAACTTATTATTCAACTTCTAACTTATATTATAAGTTCAAAACCTTTTTTCGCTTATACTTATCAACTTCAAGTTGAATTTTAATTTCAAATTGATTTATTACAACAAAACTTCAATTTTAAATTCATTTTTGTAGCAAATCCATCACATAGAAACTCGAAAATGATACTGATGATGCTGCAGTCATCACCCTTATTATTTCCCAGTGACAATAGTGAAATCAATGCTAAATATTCTTTCAAAAAGTTTTCTTTTATTATTCATAAATCACTTTTATTAACCTTTTACTTATATAATTTTAGTTCTTATATACATACATGCTTATCTTACAATTGTAAATCATCATTAATTATTATTTCATCTTATGATTCATTGGTTTATACCATTATTCTTTTTACAATAGTTGCTTTTATTAGCTTATTCAAACAACTTTTAATTATTTTATATATATATCATTTACAACAACCAAGCAATCAATTATATACACACTTCAATAATTCCTGAAAAATTATTTTCTTTTTATATATATAAAATATAATCGAGGTAAAATTATTTCATTTACCCAATTTAAAACAATATTGTGTCGAATTGTTCTATTCAAGTGTTTAGGAACCCCTTCGATTCAGTTTTCGAGGCTGCGCCGACGAAGGTTCATATACCACTCAACAAACCAATCATCACAATATAAAACAATTTTATACTCACTAACAAATACGCACTCATATCTATTATTACACTCACACTCATTCTAGAGTACTACTGACTCTATCTCTAATGAGTAATACCCAACAGAGCAGGTTGTCGCTTAACCATATGCTCTGATACCAAATGTAACGATCGCGATTTTTCGTTGCCGAAAAATCGAACCGTTAGGGTTTTAGAAGAAGAAAGAGGTAGAAGAAGAAAGAAAAGAAAGAGAAGAGAAAACAGAAAAACAAGTAACAGAACGAGAAACAATAACAGAATCTCACAGTCGCAGCGGAACAATATATAATAGATAAATGAATATTCATTAAAACAAAAGAACTATACATTTTATACATTACATCACATTACATCAATCAGAGTGTATGACAACAACAGCGGAAAGAAATACTATATACAATAAATAATAGACTACGCTATCTGGCTCGCCTCCAGATCTGCACAGCAACTCCCGAATCCAGAATAACCTGATAACCTAACTCTAGACTGCCCGTGTGGAAAATAGTGGGCACCCAGAGTTTAGGAAAGGAACAATAAACTCCAGGTCAGTCATGGGACTGGTGTGAGAACTCAAAAATAGTTTATCTTTAAACAAGCAACAAGAAAATTTAAATTTTTAAATCCGCAATGCTTTTTTTGAAAATGAAACTACCATAAGGCCTCCCGCCACACACACAATGCAAACGCAGAATTGGAGGAGATTTCCCCTTATGATAGTCAAAGATGCTTACTACGCGAAAATCAAATCATTTTTGATATTATTACTAGTGCATAGTGTAGAAAACAATTTCGAAAGTAGAATATAAATCCTAGCCAGCATAGACATTCCGAACTATGCCTACTATAGCTACCATCCAAACAGTGGTGACCACCATAAGTGAATGGCAGGTAATACAACTAAAACCGTACAAGGCGCGTATTGGAGGAATGGATTTCCAACAAATGGTCAGGCTAAGGAACTTCCTACTGCCACATGGGATCGCCTCTGGCGGGACGTCCCGAGAAACTAACGTTACGGTTAGATCTCTGCCAACACAAGGCCGGGTTACCTCTGTAACTAGGTAACTACTACACGAATATGTCATCCCCCGGTCCTTTGGGACCTTTATCCGAGCGCTCGATACCAACAACACCACACAGAAATAGATATAGTGTTTTCCACATGAGTAAATATCTGGGCTCCATACCATGATACCACCCTTTTCCAGAAGGGAATGACATACCCTAAAGGGAGCGACCCTCATAACCTTGCCGCATATTCCTGTTTCGACCATTTCCGGGGAGTGAGGTCCTGACGAAGTCTCGTCCACAAAGCTACGCTTTGTGCAACAAAGCCATGCTTTGGGTCCACAGATGACCAAAGCAATAATCACAAAGATAAATGATCAAACAAATGATCATATCCAAACGATCAACCAATGATCATCACACAGCAGCACTCAGCATGCCACATTACCAGATTGGGAAATATCGCTGATAACCTTCAACTACATAACCTCTGAGCTCGTACGTCTCAGAGAAGGGTGTTAAGCTAAGAGAATAAATTCTCCGCCACCAACAGAAATGTATTTGAAAGAAATCTGCTCTATCTCTCAAAATGTAATGTCAGACACGTAACCATACAAGTCTGTTCCGGGTTCGAACAGAACCGAAGGCACTTCCAAAGAAGCCCTTGCAATCCGGGTATTCACAATCCCGATAAAATTTCCCATCACAAAGGAAATCTCCATATCGTAGCTAACGATGCGGAGACAATCGATAGGTCATCCTATCGTTTTCACAAATACCCGGTCTTCAACACCGGTCTTCAAATGCAATCCAAACGACGTATCGCATATTCGGAATGGGATATATGACACAAAGGTCCTCTCCCGGCTAAACCGAATAGCGAGCGCTTATTTTAAAAAAAATAAGTGTGCATTCAATTCCAAACAAACACAATCAATACCATCCAAGGGTAAATATTGATAGTTGGTTATTTAACTATCAATAAAGATGCGCCACATCATCAGATTCCAAATAATTTTCCAAAATTATTAAGTCCCAAAATATCTTTACAAGATATATATACACAATTTCCAAATAATTGCCCAATTTATTTGCTTTACCAAAACCACTTCACGATAAAATTTTCCACACTTAACCAATTGAAAAACCAATTTTCAATTTACCTTTACCATTTGAAAACAAATTTTCAAATTACATTAACCATTTGCAAACCAATTTCAAATCACCTTAACCATTTGAAAACTAATTTCAAATCACCTTAACCATTTGAAAACTAATTTCAAATTACTTTTCATCCTTTATATCCTTTGAAAACAAATTTCAAATCATCAAATAAATCTTTACCGATTTAATTTAAATTTACGTCCCAAATCCGTAAATTCATTTTCATACTTCAAAATAAATCAATATTTATTTTTAAACAAATTTCCCTTCATATATATAAATTCCAAAGTGGATTTAAATCCCAAATACCCATTCATAATTGATTTCAAATCGATTCCAAAATATTCGCTTACAATTTACCCTTAAAAGGTGAATTCACAAAAACATTCCATTCCATATTGAAAAATCATTTCTAAACTTATTTAAAAATAAGTAATTCACAATTCAATTTATTTTCAACAATTCGAAAATATTCCATATGCTTAAACCATAGTTAAGTATTAATTTCATTCCTTTAAAGAAATATTCTTTTATTCACATTTATTTGGGTTAAAACGAATGTTGCGTAAAACATCGTTACGACAACCCAAAAACACTAGTATATGGGTTTGAAATTAAAAATAGATATATAAATCCAATACTATACCAATTATCCCCTTCTGTTTCTCGAAAACGTCTATTTCAACAATCAATGTTGAAATCTATGTTTTCAATACTCAATACATTTTAAAACACCTTTAATTCGTTTTAAATTCCATTTAAAACATTCCTTTCCCAAAAACAAACCCATTTTATTTAATAATCTATTCAATATTCAAAATAGTGAATATAGCCCACTTAACAAATTCCCATATTTCAATTTATCAAATTCGATGAATTTCAAATTTATAAACATAGTTTATAAATTCCATTTCTATTATAAACCCCAATTTTATAAATTCCTTTATTAATCCGATGCAATTTACATAACCCAGTTTCATACCCAAAAGCCATATTGTAAGTTAAATACTTATAATATTATTTATTTACCAAATCGTTCCTTTGAACTTCACCAATTTAAAATCTTATCACTTACAAGATTTCTTTATGGTTTATAATAATTTCAACTAATGAAATCTTCATTTATTAACAATTTCTATAAAATTCCCCTTTTTAATGCCCCAAATTCATTTCTATAAGTTAATAACTTATAAACTTAAAATTTTCCAACAACCATTCGTTTTATAAATTTCACATATTATATATCTATAGATTTATAATGAAATTCATGTTATACATCAACTCAGCATTTTATAAATTTATTCTATAACTCCAATGATTTAATCTAGAAACATCCATTTATAAAATCCTTTATATAAACCATTAATAATCATATCTTCCCAAAAACCAAATTTAACTATTTTATAAAAACCTATTATTGTTAAAAATTTCTTTTAAGTTATATTTTATAAAAATATAAATTTTTAAAACATAAAATTTTATCCATCTATTTACTTTAAAATTTAATCAATTCAAAATTTTTAATAAACCATATTCTTTGAAAAAATCGATTTAAAACCCCTTTTAAATTCAAAACCGTTATTTTTAATTTAAAGATTAGAATCCGATGATGCAACAACATCAGATGGTCAATCACGGGAATAACATCATATATCAATGTGATTATCAACAATCAACATAATATTCATAAACAAATAAATATGTGAGGAATCCAGTTGGATCCCTCCAACCTGTTACCCTGCATCCACAGACGTTAGCACAATACCAATTCCACTTCAAGGTGGAATATCGCGGTATATGGGATTTTATAAAATATCCGCTTAATAGGCGGCGCAATAGGGTCTCATCCGCTATACGAGGCGGGAAATCAAATCCGATATATACATATGCCAATATATATATATCGCTATATATAGTATATATCCTACTATATCTACTAGCACAATCAACAGCAATCAACAATCAATAATAACTATTTAAAATTTTAAACAAAACCTTTCGATTGAGTGAGGAGTTCTCACCTTGATTTTATTTCCGGTTTCGTCGTTCGTTTCGAATAAAATTAAACGAACGTTTAATTTTACCCAAAATTCAAACGACCTCCAATCGACTCCAAACCAGCTGCATTGCGAAGAGCACGACGATACGAAGCCAACGCAAAAAATCTCGTTCGAATCCGACCTCGCATGCAAAAGTTATCACGTTTTAAAGTTACACGATTTTGAATTTCAGATTTAAACTTAAAAAAAAAAAAAAAATAAATAAAAGAAACACCCTCACCTTCTCACGCGCATGGGGCCCACCCCATTTCTTCTTCCCGTTCGCATTTCTCTTCCCAGTAACACTTGAACGCACTTGAACCCATATAGTAAATACTAGGGTTTCAAAACGCAACTAATGTACTTCACTTCGTGACGATCGGGAAGCGCCATCCTGAAGCTTGTCTCGAGCAGCACCACCACCAGGAATCACATGGAGCTCGGCCCTGGCTTTGGCCTCGAAGTGCGTGCGCAGCCTCCAAGGAACGCGGCCCCCTATCCTCCAACCCGTCGCTCCAATTTCGATCTCGACCGTTGAAGTTGTAGTTCACAGCGTGCTCTTCGATTTCCGTTTAGAAAGTTCGTGGAAAATGTCGACGGATTGGTGTGGATTTGAGGTGGAAGTTGGGTGATTTCTGGCCTTTGAATAATTAGGGCCGGCCATAAACATGATGAGCTAGGGTTTTGAAAAATATTAAGAGATATATGTTATTAATCTTATTTTAATAATAAAATTCTCTTTTTAATAACTTATGCAAACGAACTCCAATCTACGCGTTCCGACAGGCGATTCTAAAGTTTTTCCGCGTTCCGGACGCAATGGAACAGGTTTCGTAAGCTAATTCGGAAGTATGTGTGAGATACGGCAATAAACGGTCGATTTAAATTTAAACCGATTTAAGCGATTTCTAGGCGTTTTGGCTTGTACCGGACAAACGGCAAATCCAAACGACTTGAAATTTGAAATCTCACAATAATATCACATTACGGATCCGATGAAACTGGTTTCGTCGAAATCCGAGACCGTTTGAAAAATGGCTATTTTAACTCGCCGAATTAAAATTAAAACGATATCGATGCCTTTCGAGCTGCCACGGTCAAACGACAACTCCGTTTGCTACGAAATTTGAAATCCGATAATAACTAACTATTACGGATCCAATGGAACTCGTTTCGTTCAATTCCGAGACTGTTCAAAAATTGGCTATTTTTCAGTCGATAATTAAATATTAAAATATTCAATTTTTACAAATTAACTCCAAATTCAGTTTTACAAGTTCTAAAATATTTCTATAACTTCAATATGATAAAACAAAATTTTCCAAATCATTTTCAATCATATTTAACCCAATATCTAATTATTTGTGGAATTTCACTATTAAATAAATCGATTTAATTATCCCATTAAATCCAATATTCGAAAAATAAATTATTCGACTTAAAAATTCCACTTATTAATATTAAAAATAAATTAAATATTCAAATTTAAGTTATCAAAAATTCTGGGTCGTTACAAAAGTCCTGTTACATGAAGATTCTTATGAAATCAAGACATGATCGCAAAAGCATATCAAAACCGTGATGGTCACGAGGTACGACAGTGCCGAGATGACAAGGAAACAATAAGTGAACATCAAGCACATGAATGCACAAGATTTGTGACAAGCTTAAGACATAATTACTTATATGCAATAGTTATAAAACTAATGCGACGAATTAGAATGTTGACAGAAGATGCCAAGTGATAAAAATCATATATTTGAAGTAACCAAAGTCACAAAAGAAATCACAGTAGCAAGTTCAACCTTGAAAGCCCAAAATCATCTCATAAACAACATCACAAACCGAAGTCAGGTGATAAATAAATTGAAGTAGAAACAAAATTCACGTTAATGCCGATGCCAGCAGAAAAATGTTCAAAGTCATTTGCAGTTCAAACCACACCGTACTCAAGTTACAGATATCAAATAGCTATTCAAAACTGCGGATAGTAGAAATCGAACCAAGAGAATTAAAAATCATCAACATCGAAATAAACTCGAACGACCTAAGAATGAAGTAGATGTGAGTGATAGTTCACTAACCTTGTTTAACGAGGAGCTAAACCCAATTCGCAGTCTCAAATCACAAGCTGGTAAACATCCGATTAAGCAACCGAAAGCATCTCGAGAGACAGTGTAACAACCCTGGGTTGGATAGTACCTGTCAATTTGACAATAACTTCATCATCTCTTATCCGATTTTGATAATTTTAGATGTTCCGGAAAATATTGACAGGTACTCTCCAACCCAGGGTTGTTACAGACAGCGATCGAATAAAAGTCGGCTACCACAAATTACGAAAACCCTAATTTAGTTGAAGAGGAAATGAGCAAGAATGAGTCGCTATTTTTTCGTATGATTTTTTTTTAGGGTTTTCGAAAAGATGAAAGAATGAAAAAGGAAATTGGGTATCAGCCATTGTTAAATAACACCGCACCAACAAAAACATAGGCCAAAATTGTTTTGAAGCCCATATAACATTCAACGAAATAATAAAAGAATTTCAACCTATTTAAAAACTCTAAATAGCAATTAGCTAACACATTAATCGTTTAATGATATAAACTGTTACAAAATCCCAGGTTATTACAGACTCCCCTCCTTATAAAAATTGCGTCCCCGCAACTTTCATAATTAAAGTTGTCAATAACAATTATTTTTCTAATATAAACTGGTTAAGCTAGAAAAATAAGAGTCGAGCATATAAACCCCAAAGAAATCTTTTAATTTCATAGAAGAAATTCACAAATTTTAAACAAAAATCTAATTATCAAATAGATAATCAGAAAACAACAAAGCTGAATAAATGCAATTATCAGCAATATTCAATTATTAGTTAGATAATTAGAATACAAAATCACAAAACATCAATATCTAATTATCGATACGATAATTAGCAAACAGCAAAATCTAATTATCAACAAAGATAATTAGAAAACACAAATCACAATTTGCAAAAATGCAATCATCTAGTTATCAATCAGATAATTAGAAAACACGAACTCCATAATCAACAAACTCTAACTATCAACGGATATAGATAGAAAACAGCAGTTCAATATAATCAACATAATCTAAAATTAATTACAGACTAGAAAATCTTATAATCAGCAAAATTAGAAATTATCTAATTATCAAAAACGATAGTCAGAAATCTCGAATCAACAAATATCTAATTATCAAAAACGATAATCAGAAATCATCAAATCAACAAATATCTAATTATCAAAAACGATAATCAGAAATCTCAAATCAACAAATATCTAATTATCAAAAACGATAATCAAAAACAACAAATATTCGATTATCAAAAACGATAAACAGAAACAACAAATATCCGATTATCAAAAACCATAATCAGAAACAACAAATATCTGATTATCAAAAACGATAAGCAGAAACAACAAATATCGGATTATCAAAAACGATAATCAGAAACAACAAATATCCGATTATCAATAACGATAATCAGAAACAACAAATATACGATTATCAAAAATGATAATCAGAAACAACAAATATCCAATTACCAAAAACGATAATCAGAACTCATATCAACAAATATCTAATTATCACAAAAGATAACCAGAAATCTCAAATCAACAAATATCTAATTATCACAAACGATAATCAGAAATCTCAAATCAACAAATATCTACTTATCAAAAACGATAATCCGAATCAACAAATATCCGATTATCAAAAACGATAATCAGAAACAACAAATATTCGATTATCAAAAACGATAATCAGAAATCTCAAATCAACCAAATATCTAATTATCAAAAACGATAATCAGAAACAACAAATATCCGATTATCAAAAACGATAATCAAAAATCTCAAATCAACAAAAATCTAATTATCAAAAACAATAATCAGAATCAACAAATATCCGATTATCAAAATCGATAATCAGAAATCTCAAATCAACAAATATCTAATTATCAAAAACGATAATCAGAATCAACAAATATTCGATTATCAAAAACGATAATCAGAAATCTCAAATCAACAAATATCTAATTATCAAAAACGATAATCAGAATCAACAAATATCCGATTATCAAAAACGATAATCAGAAACAACAAATATCTAATTATCAACAAAGATAATTAGAACTCATATCAACAAATATCCAATTACCTGCAGATAATTGAAAACAACAACTATCTAGAAATCAATTAAGATAATCTAGAAAATCAACATAAAAGGTTGGATCGATCCCATCAGATGGCGAGTTTTTAGCTACGCTGCACGTGCATCAACAAATGGCCGAAGCCTACCAAGTACTATAAATTTTGGCGCCCATCAGATGACCCGAAGGTCCATAGAGTGACCCGAAGGTCTAGTACTGGTATTTGATCCGAAGGTCTGCAGAGTGGCTCGAAAGCCCAACAAATGACCCGAAGGTCCAGCAGAGTGGCCCAAAAGCCCAACAAATGACCTGAAGGTTCATCATATGACCCGAAGGTCCACGATATGACCTGAAGGTCCAACAAATGACCCGAAGGTCCATCAGAATGGCTCGAAAGTGTAATGACCCGGAATATTGGGCAATATAAATTTAATAATCTGTGTAAATAATTTAACTGGTTTGATAATTTTTCTTTGCAATTTTAATTTTAAACTGATAAATTTATTCTTTTTAAGGTTAATAAATATTTAATCTGTTAATGGTAATCAATATCTTTCTGACAATTTAAATTTGATAAGAACTGTTTTTCAAAAGCTAATTAAATTTTTATTCTGTTTATGATATATAAAATTGATATATATTGTGAATAGAAGAACTTTTGTTTTAAATTAAAAATTGAAGTTTCAAATTGTAATATATATGTATGTATATGTTATAATTTGGATTGTTTTGGAATTTAATTTATTCTATTAATAATTAGTATATGAATGAATTGTAATTTAAAGCTTTGTTTTAAATTCAATAAGACTTTTCAAAAGTTAATTTAGATTTATTCAATTGTTTTCAAAAATATAAGATTTGTTATTTATTTTTAAGATGATAGTTTAATTAGGATTTAATCAAAGTTTTATTGTTGTTTCAAAGTGTTTAATTTTAAATGGTTAAAAATGTTTTAGATTTTTAAAATACATGTATATGAATATATATTTGCATCATAATTAGTTTTAGAATAATTACTTTTAAAAGTGAATTTATATACTTATGTGAACATTTATAAATTAAGTAACTTAAAAGGAAAGAAAAAAAGAAAGCTTAGATTATCTTTTAAATTAAATGAAAATTAATAAAAATTTATTTAAAATTCTACAATACATGTGTAAACATGTTAAGGCTCTCTAAACACATGTGTTGATAAATTAAGCTATATAGTGACAAGTGTCCTTATCTTTAAAATTCATTTTTCTTTAATCTTTAATAAATGAAAAAGAAGAAAAAATTAATTTTCTTTTTCAATTCCAAACACTTTCCTTTGTCTTCACTTCTTAACCAAATTAATGGCAACCTGGAATATTTCCTCAAACCTGAAATTCATAACCCCAAAAGCAATTCTGCAAAACAAAAGTAAATCTGATGTTTTTCTCAACAAAGATGAATTCAAGTTTAAAAACTCCTCAGACCCAAAACTCAATGATTCCAAAACTTGAGATTTTCAAAATAAAAGCTAATGAACTTGCAAATCTGCAATCAACCTACAACTGCAATCTGAAATGCTAAAAGAAGATCAACATCTGTTTCAACTGCAACTGCATGTTTCAACTTTTATTCAACTCAGCAAGTTAAAGAAATCTGTAAACAACAAAAAGTGACAGGCATGCAGGGAGTTTCAAACAGTTTTCAAATTTAAAAAGTTCAAACCTAGGCATTAAAATCTGCTCTGCACATTCTAGAAAGGTGAGTAAATTTTATTTTAAAAACAGTTTTACATCTTAGAATTTACTGGGAAATATGAATAAGATCTTGAAGTATAATGGTATGAATTTTTCTCATGTATGCTTGATTGTGAATGCATGTTCGTATTTATGAATTGTCTGTATAAAATATGCTCCTCTGTTTAGTTACAGACTACAGAAGAAAAAAAATATAATGTTAAAATCTCTGCCTGTGATCGAATTTATGCTTCGATCTTTAAATTATAGATGATTGAAGGATTATAAACTAAATCTTAAAAATAATTTCAAGGGATTATATTAAGACACTATTTCAAATTTGGATTTCTTTTTTTTACAATAAATACAATATATATATATATATATATATATATATATATGTCAAAATAAATCATCACAATTCAGTAATTTGAATTCAGGAACATATTAGTAATTGAAGATGATGATTTTAGAAATCAAAATCAGGATTTTTGGTGAAGTGACTGTTGGGTTTGCAGTAATGAGCAATATTAGGAATTTTCTTGATTTCTGATTATATATTCATTGATTCGATTTTGATTTTTTAATCATAGCTAGCTTGTAAGCTATAGACTATAGGAAAAATGCAAAATATTTTTTCTAATGAACGAATCAATGGAAATTTAATGAAGTAGGGTTTAGCATTGTTTTTTGTCTGGGTAGCCGAGAGATTTGTGATGTGGATATGGTATCGGAATTGACCGCGGCTTGGGAATAGAGGCGTGGTGCTTGTAGTGATGTTGTAAGATGATCGTTGGGATTTTTATGGTGGAGGCGACATCCGAGGTGATGGATTTTGGGTTTGAGTCATCTGCAGTATTTCGAACTCGAGTATGAAATTTCGATTTGCATGTTGATGATTGAATCTGGGTGCTCGGTCGAGATGTAGGGGTTGCGTGTGATGGTGGTTGGGGGTCGCAACGACCGTTGGTGGGCGGAGGCGAGGGGAGACGTGCACCGTGCACGTTTGTATACTCTGAAGTTTTTCGTTTGGGGAAGACAATCGGTGGCTCGAAGATGCTCTCGGGATTTATGCGTGTTGGACTCGAAGTCAGAGTGGTTTGGGTTTTCTTCGGGGTTTGCTTCGGGGTTTACTAAGGGTAATTAATTAAAATTGTAATTAATTAATAAAGTAACTAAAGATTAATTAATTGGATTAATTAATCAAAGATTAATATAATTAAACTAGAAATTAATTAATTAAGAAGTTCATTAATTAAAATAAGTAATTACAAATTGTTAATTACTGATTATGATTTATGAGTTGATTAATTATAAGTTAATTAATTAAAGTATAATTAATTAATAAGCATTATTAATTAATGTGATTAATGATATTAATCAAGGTTGATTAATACAAGTAATTAATTTAAATGTGATTATTAATTGAAATTAATTAAGAATTAATGTAATTAATTATAGTTGATTAATTAATGAATGATCATTAATTTTTGTAATTAATGATAGTAATTAAAGGGTTAATTACTGAATATGGCTAAGGACAATTACTTGAATGTAATTAAGATAATTAGTCAAGGAAGATTAATTAGTGAAGATCATTAGAGATAATTGATTAATTTATTTGGAATAATAATTAATGAAGAAGGATTATGGAAATTCAATTGATTAGAGATAATCAATTCTGGTTTGGATGTTTGATTAATATGGATTGATTCATTAATATTGGTTAATAAATTGATATTGGATGATCAATGTTTGGTGATTGCTATTGGATGATTGATTTGGGTGATATTGGTTGATATTGGATATCTTTGTTATGTGATATGCTGCTTTGTGAAGATGAATATTGATACGAATTATCTCTTGTAATGATAAGATTCATCTATCTGTTTATTTCATCATGAATATAAGTTTAAATTGTTTAAAACCCTTAAGTATAACTTGGACATTAAAATGGCGTTTGGTTTCGGTGAGACCGGGATCGGATTTCCATATTTGGAATCCGAAAACCACATCGATTCCAATTAAACGTTAGGTCGTTAATCCAAGTGGAGCAAGTGAAGACTCGAGGTGTAAGGGCTATACGTCAGCATAACTCTGTGCGTGATTCCGTAATGAGTTGACAGAATAGTGCTTATAGATTCGAGATGGTGAATCAGAGTGCAAGGGCTATGGTCGTTGACTCTGAGGGTGATTCCAATAATGAGTGCAACGAGATAGTGCCTTCGGTTTCGTTCGAACCAGGAACGAACTTGTATGGATTGAATGCTTTCAGAACATCGTTAGGTGGACGATGAGCATTCTAAGTGATGTGTTCTATAAAGGTAATCGAAACCTCAAGCCTCATCAACCGGGAATGGCTAAAACAGGGGAGGTGCAGCAAGGCTTCGTGGGTAGCTTCCACTTGAGAGTGAGATTTACCCCTGTCTAGAGGTCCCTTCTATTTCGGTTTTGTGTGTGGTTGGTCGCGCCAACTACGGGGTGGTCTTGTTCGGGACTGTCCAGTAAAGGATGGTTCCGGCCTTGTGTTGCACGGGAGTGGGAGTACTCCTCGGTACGTTGATCTAGGCCACGTACTGTGACGGGCTGTACCCCAGTAGCCCTACCATTGATGGAAACCCATTCTTCCTACGAGATCCTACGGTTTTGATTGTATTACCCACTTTTGTGGCTAGTAGCTGGAATTTAATGAATGTAACTATTTCGGCTATTTCTTATTTACTTGAAAACCCTAGACACTATTATAATATCACTGGATTTCCTATTAAATGTTTTGGTTAGCGTAAGGTAAATTTTTTTCCATGTTTATGTGTGGGAAGTCTTACATGATACCTTTTCTTTTCAAAGGTTTTCTAAAGTTAAGCAATTTTAACCCGTTTACTCACACAAGACCCCTGTCTGACCTGAGTGTTTATTTTCTGTTTTATTAAACTCTTGGGTACTCATATTATGTATGAGTAGTCAAGTGGTTCAGGTTAGCTTGACGAATTCTGGAGGAGATATAGAGCAGGAGGCTTCGACGTGTAGATATAGATTGGTTCCGCTGTGTTTGTTGTATCTGTTTATCTTGTATCTTGAGTTGTATAGTTAGACAGACGTTTATAACTGTCTAATCTCTGTTGTTTAAGTTGTGTAATCTGATGTATTGAGATACTACGTAATATTTTATGAGATATATTATATTTTATTCGTTCTGCTGTGAGTTCTCTGATGTTGTTTGTGTTCTTCTTTCTCTTTCTTTTCTTCTTCTATCGCTTTCTTTCTTTAAGATGATGCGATTTTCTGGGAGTAGAAAGTCGGGTCGTTTCACTTGGTATCAGAGCATTAGGCTGAGTGAATACCTAGGCTCTGAAGTATGTCTTTCTTTAAGGGGCATTAGGTTAAGTGAATACCTAGGCTCTGTAGTAGTATCTTTCTTGAGAGAGCGTAATTGTAATTTTTATATATAACTATATATATATCTACCTAATAGGTTGGGTTATCCGTTCGGATTTTCCAACATAAGTTTTAGAGGTAGATAGATGGAGTAGTGGTTTGAGTGTGTAACACGAATACCACTAATGGAAGAGTTCCATATGTTTGAGGTTGGAAGTATTTGTTGAGACTGTAGACCTAATATCGTCTCGAGTAAGATTTGTAGTTTGGAGTGAGGATTTTTCTAATATCCGAAGGAAATCTTTTGAAGATTCGGAGTTTGTCTTTGGAGTATAAGTTTGGATTTCGCTCAGGTAAGCGAATTTTTCCTGAGTTTTGATTTGTTGGAAGTGCAGAAATAAGTGATGATATCCTGATAACTGCGTGATGAGATGCAGTATCCTTAGACATTTTCTGAAGATGTTTTCTCTTGAAGCAGTTTTAGTAGTGGTTGAGGAGCAGTTTTTACCTACCAAAGAGAAGACTCGTCTGTGTAGAAGTTGTTTGGATCTTTAGTAAGGAGATTGGCTGTTTTGGGATATGAGACTAAGGTCTATGAGTTGTTTCTTTTCAGGCATGGTCTCATTGTTATTCCTTAAGGTAAACGAGTTGTGGATGCTTGGTTGGAGTCCGAGTTTCTTGAAAGGTTGTTTGCCATCTTGGAAGTCAGTTGCGTGGTTTGTTGGTGTTTTTGGTTTTGAAGAAACCTTTGGATTGGAGTCTTTGGTTAGCTGTGGTAGCAGTGCATCTCGAAGTGTTCGTTGTGTTGTCGAGAAGATCTTTTAGCTTTGCAGTGTCATCGAGGGAGAGTTTGGAAACAACAGTGTTGGTTGTTTCTCCGATGGTCCAGGAATCTTGGTGGTTCTTCTATCAGCAGCCCGGGCAGTTGGTAATGTTTTCTTGTAGGGTTAACCTGGTTTGGAAAAGCTTAAAGCTGTTCTAACGGTCTATGTTTTATTTTATATCGGCAGACTGCGACCTATGTAGGAGTGGAGGAGTTTCATTTCGACAGCGAAAATCAGAGGCCACTGAGAGCCTGCAGTTACATGGACTTTTGCTGCGACGGCAACGTAACCCTTGATGTAACTGTGATCTGTTGTGTGGGATCCATGGCGTAATCGAGAGGCCGCGGAGAGCCTGCAGTTACATGGACTTTTGCTACGACGGCAACGTAACCCTGGAATGTAACTATGACCATGGATGGGGGTGATGATTTCCAGAGCATTTTTACCAAAGATATTTCCTCTATTTCAAACTGTTTTCTGTATTTTCAATAAAAAAATTAATTTCAAACTATTTTCACTTGATGTTGAAAACGAGTCTGTCAAGCACTTGCAGATTTTCAGTCATACGCCTGATCAACGTATGACCAAATTTCTATGAGAATAAGGATGGACTGGTTGAGACATCGAGTTATAAAAAAGGTAATTTTATAAAACTATTTTGGAAAGTATTACAGATTTTAAAAGTATTTTAAATTGATCGAAGAATATTTTAACTGGTTTTAAAATATTTCATAAATTTTAGCTTCGTTCCTTTTCTAGGACGAAAAGATTCAAAAGGGGGGACGAATGTGATAACCCTGATTTTCAAGCAGTAGATAATTGAATAGTTATCTAATTTGACTTCTGAAAATATTGAACAAATAAATGTGATAATCTCCTTTATGATTATTTTTGTTTTCAAAACAATAATAATAATGTGTTATTTTATATATATATAAATAAATTTTAAGTAAAATATCTGTTTACCAATTTGAATTTGTGTTTTGTTTAAATATTTATATTTAAGTTGAATTTAAATTAAATTTAATATTGGGTTTGGATTTGGATTAAATTATTGAAATTCAAAAGATAGACACATATTTGTGGGAGAATTGAAAGCATTAATTTGGATTCGGTATATTAAATTTTTAAAAATATATAATAACTGGTGTATTTATATAATTATTTTTAAGTTTATAATTTCAGTTTTTCCTTTATTTTATTTCATTTCCTTTCAAATTTTATTTAAGAAAGTAAAGAAGAAGTTTGAATATTAAAACAATTGAGACACTTATAAATATAAAACTAAATTAAAATATTACATAAATACACATTAAAACATACTAAAGCAAGGCAATTACAAATGTAATTCATATAGAATACAAGATTTACAAGTGTAAGTCAATAAGCAAAGAAATAGACAAGTGTAGTAATTATAATATTGTAACAACCCGCATATTTATCGATTTTATATTTAAATATTTTATTTAAATATTTTATCGTTAGTCGGATTTTAGTCCGAAAAGCTACTTTTTGCAAACAGCCAAATTAGGACTCGAGACCACTTCCATTGAGTTCAAAATGTCGTTTGCGACCTTTTTGAGTATAAGCTTCGACATGTTTGGAGATAGTTGATTTTTGCTACTTTTTCCCGCTTATGACTTTGGTTTGGACTGCACCCTTATTAGCTCAGCCCAACCCCCCTTCTCTTCCTAACTTCTCCTCTTTGCTTAAACACTCAAGCTTTAGCAACAATGGTGTAAGAGAATGGGAAATTAAAACTCCAAAACCCTAGTCTTCATTACCAAATCCAACTTCTAGCTCCAAATTCAAGTGAACCCATTGGTAAGCATCTCCTTCTTCTTCTCCAACTCATTCTCTCTTTGATTTCAGAAAATTCCTAAACCTAATTTACGAAATGTTTCTCTTTTAAGCTTAGATTCAAGCTTCTAGTATTGAGATTGAAGAGGGATTGATCTTAGCTTGTTCTTAAAGCTTCTCCTTCATTGATTTGGGTTCAAAGGTGAGATTTTTATCTCACATCTTTGTCTATAATTATCTTCGATTGTTAGGTACGAATTCCTAACGTTTATTCGTGTGCAATTGATTTTGGTTTGGATCGATTTCATGTATATTCCAATTTTTGGTGTTTTGGTCTAATTTAGGAAAATCCTATTATGGATATTTGGACATTGATATTTGAGGCGTATCTGTAACACCCCTGAAATTTTCGACTTTCGAAAATTCAACATCGATACTCACTTTATCGACTGCCGAGAATTCGAAGGCCGAAAACCGGATAGTTATGGATTTTTAAAAAGAATCGAGAACCCCCCATCACATAGCCCAATAGCTTAACAAGACTGGTGTGAGAACTCAAAACAGTTTATTTATCTTTAAAATCAAAATAGAGAAATATTTTTAAATTCAATTCGCAATGCTTTTAAAAATGAGACTACCATAAGGCCTCCCGCACACACACACAATGCAAACGCAGAATCGGAGGAGATTTCTCCTTATGATAGTCAAAGATGCTTGATACGCATTTAAAATAACATTTGATATTATTATTAGTGTATAGTGTAGGAAAATATTTCGAAAGTAGAATATAAATCTTAGCCAACATACGACCATTATCGTATGCCTACTATAGCTAACTATGTTCAATAGCAGGTTACCGCCACATTCCATAGCAGGTTATACAACTAAAACCGTACAAGTCACGTATTGTTTCTTTGGATTTCCAACGAATGATCAGGCCAAGGAACTTCCCATTGCCACATGAGAATGCCTCTGGATGGACATCCCCGAGAACCAAACCGGATCTCTACCAACACAAGGCCGGGTTACCCCTAACTGAGTAACAACTGACCGAATATGCCATCCCCCGGTCCTTTGGGACCTTTATCACCGAGCGCTCGTAATCAATTCACACAATCATAACAAAGTGTTTTCAACATGAGTAAGTATCTGGGCTCCATACCATGATACCACCCTTTTCCAGAAGGAAATGGACACATCCTAAAGGGTGCTACCCCTCATAACCTTGCTGCTTCTTTCCTGTTTTGACCATTCACGGGGTGTGAGGCTCGACGAATTCACGTCCACAAAAACATACTTTATACAAAAGCCATGCTTTGGGTCAACAAATGATCAACACAATGATCACAAGGATAGACGATCAAATAAACGATCCTATCACAAATAATCAACACAATGATCATTTCAGCATCACTCAGCATATCACATTACCAAATTGGGAATATATCGCTGATAATATTCAACTACATAACCTCTGAGCTCGTACGTCTCAGAGAAGGGTGTTAAGCTAAAAGAATAAATTCTCCGCCACCAACAGAAATATATTTGAATGAAATCGGCTTTATATCTCAACTTGTAATGTCAGACATACAATCCATACAAGTCTGTTCCGGGATCGAACAAAACCGAAGGCACTTCTTACGAAGCCCTTGAAATACGGGTATTCACGATCCCGATCGAATTTCCCATCACTTAAGGAATCTCTATACCAGGAGCTACCCAGTGCAGAGACAATCGATAGGTCATCCTATCGTTTTCACAAATACTCGGTCTTCAACACCGATCTTCAAATGCAATTCATAACGACGTATCACATATTCGGAATGGGTTATACGACCCCATGGTCCTTTCCCGGTTAACCCGAATAGTGAGCGCTTATTTAAAAATAAGTGTGGCATTCAAATTCAAACAAATCACATCAAATACCCATTCAAAGGGAAATATTGATAGTCGGTTATTGAACTATCAATTGATATGCACACATCACCAGATTCCAAATAATTTTCCAAATTATTTATTTTCCAAAATATCTTCACTAGATATATAATTTCATACTTCAAAAATAAATCAATATTTATTTTTAAACCAATTCCACCTTCTACATATAAATTCCATAATGAATTTATATTTCAAATATTCATGCATATACGATTTCAATTATCCATTTCAATTTATCTTTAAAAAGATAAATTCTAATTATTCACTTCATATTGGAAAACATTTCCATACTTATTAAAAATAAGTAATTCACAAATCTTTTTATTTTCGACCTTGGAAAATATTCAATATACTTAAATCGAATTAAGTATATAATTCATTCTATTAAGGAAATCATTCTCTTAACATATTTATTTGGGCCAAAACGAATGTCACGTAAAACATCGTTACGACAACCCAAAATCACTAGTATAGGGATTCGAAATTAAAATAGATATATAAATCCCAATACTATATGAAACATTTCCTTTCGGAAATCATTTACTATAACAACAGTGTTATCGTCCATCATTTCCTTTTATTTCTCGAAAACGTTTATTTCAACAATACATGTTGAAATCTATGATTTCAAATCTTAACACATTTTAAAACATCGTTAGATCGTTTTAATTCTGTTTAAAATATCACATCCTAAACATTTTCTTTAACATATTATTCACTATTCAAAAACGTGAATATACTACGTTAATCAATTTCATCATTTCTATACATTTTATTTCAAAGGATTATTCACAGTCAAAAATGTGACTATAACTCCATTAATAAGTTATAACAATTTATTTATCAACATAAGTCATTTGCGAATTTATAAAACAACGTTTATAAATCCCTTTTTTTATTTATCTTATAAAAACTTCTTTTTATAAATTCCTTTATTAACCCATTCCAGTTTATAACTCAATTATAACTAAAGGTTCATATTATAAGTCAAATGCTTATAAAACGATTATTTTACAAAATCGTTCTTTTAAAGACTTTCCAAATCATAAATCTTATAACTTATAAGATTTATCTATTTAACCAAATCTATTCTTCAAATAATTTCACCAAATTTATAAATCTTACTATTTATAAATTTCTTTTATAACTTCACAGTTTATAATTCTATAAATTTCATTCATTTATGAATTTCATTTTCACTTCATTCAAACACTTATAAAAACTCGTTTTATAAGTCAATATTTCAATTTATAAATATCCGTTTATAAATCCCTTAATATAAATCAATTTATATTATTCTTTTAAAACGTCTTTAATTTCCTTTATAGTTTCACCATTTTGATTTATAAAATAATCAAATTTTATAAATCCTATTTTTAATCTTTTATAATATATTTAAAAAATCCAATTTAAACTATTTTATAAAATCATAAATCCCCTATTTCTCAAAAATCAACTTTTAACTATATTTCACAAAATCATAACTTTTTATAACTTTAAAAATTATAATGTTTATTTATTTAAAATGGATCAATTCCAAAAATATTTTATCTTTTCAAAAATCACTTTAAAAACCCTTTTAAAATCCCAAAATTTGGGTCCAATGATGCTACACATCAAATAGTCAATCACGACAACAACGATATCACATATCGTATATGATAATCAACGAATATCAAAATATCCATAATCAAATAAATACTGTTGAGGAATCCAGTTGGATCCCTCCAACCTATTTTCCTGCATCCAAAAACATTAGCACAATACCAATTTCGCTGCAGTACGAAATTATTGCGGTATATGTTCTTATTAAATATTATCCGCTTAATAACGGCGTAATAGGGTCTCATCCGCTAAAAAATATGGGGAATCAACAACTGCAATATATACATATGCCAATATATATATATTGATATTATATATAATACCAATTTCACTGTTTATGAAATATTCGCGGTATATGTTTTTATTAAATAACATCCGCTTACTAATGGCGCATAATGTCTATTTTAACAATCAATAGATATCAATCATCATTCAAACATGCATTCAAATATTTTAAATCTAACTATTTAAAATAAAAATCGAAACTGGTTCGATTGAGTGAGAAGTTCTCACCTTGATTTTAAATTCCGTTTTAGCGATTTATTTCGAATAAAATTAAACGGACGTTTAATTTTACCCAAAATTCTCACTAACTCCAAACGACTCCAAACCAACTCCATCGCGTAGTGCTCATCCATACGATCCCAACGCAACTGGTTTCGCATTTTTTCGACCTCGTATGAAAAAGTTATGTATTTTACAAGTTTGTACACGATTTATATAAACAAATTTACAAATCCTTTTTAATTTTATACCCTAAGCAATCCAGGCCTTAGGATCCACCTCCAACCTGATCACAGCCGCACGTCTCCTCTCCCTCTCCCTTCATTCTCTTCAACAGATAATACCCAAAACGCAAGAACCCATAGACGTAGATTAGGGTTCGAATTTTCAAACTCATTTCTCAACGAAACTCGATCAAACTACCACCATCGCGAAGCCCCCAGCTCCCTCTAGGTTCGGCTGTGAGCTTGTGAAGCTCGGTCATCTCCTCCTCCTCGAAATGCGTGCGTGATGGCAGGCCTTTGAGCCCAAATTCCCATCGATCTACAGCTCCGTTTCCAATCACAACCGTTGGATTTATAGATCGTGCTGTGCTCTACAATATTGTAGTTGAGGGTTTCGTCTAAAAGCTGATGGATTGAGAGATCGAAGGGGAAGAATGTTGAGCATTTCTGGCCATTGGTGGGGTGAACGGTGGCTAGGGTTTTATTTTTATTTATTTTTTATTTTCTAAATGGAGGGTAGGGGCTATTTATAAGGAAATATCGAACACTATTCATCCGGAAATTCCGAACTCCGATTTAGGCGCCGTAACCAGCGTTTCTAGGGTTTACCCCGCGTTCCGGACACAATGGAATAGGTTTCGGAAGCTAATTCGGAAGTATGTGCGAGTTATGGCTGTAAACGCTCAATTTGAATTAAACCGATTTAAGCCGATTTCTAGGCGTTTTATTTCGTACAGGACAAACGGTAAATCCAATTGACTTGAAATTTGAAACCTTACAATAATATCACATTACGGACCCGATGAAACTGGTTTCGTCGAAATCCGAGACTTTTTGAAAAATGGCTATTTTAACTCGCCAAATTAAAATTAAAAATAATTCGATTCGTTTCGAGCTGCCACGCTCAAACGATAACTCCGATTGACACGAAATTTGAAATCCGGTAATAACTAACTATTACGGATCCAATGGAACTGGTTTTGTTCAATTCTGAGACTGTTCAAAAATTGACTATTTTCACTTGTCGATTTTAATATTAAAATATTCAATTTTCACAAATAAACTTTTAATTCGATTTTAAAAGTTCTAAAATATCATTCTAACTCCCATATGATAAAATAAAATTTTACAAATCATTTTCAATCATATTTAATCCAATTTTCAATTATTTCCATAATTTAACGTATTAAATTATCGATTTAATAATCCAATTAAATCCAATAATTCAAATAAAAATTTATTTGACTTATAAATTCACCTATTAATATTTAAAATTAATTAAATATTCATATTTTATTTAATGAAAATTCTGGGTCGTTACAGTATCGAAGAGCCGTTTAGGCTGGGTTGTCGTTCAACGTAATTCCTTAGTCATCGCCATTTGCTCGTTCGATCGTTTCCGATATTCGTTTGGCCATTTTTGGCCTAGGTTCAGGGAATGCCCTGAACCCTAGATTCAGACGTCTGAAACGTAATATTCAGACGTCTGAATATTGTTCTGGGAAGATTTCTATTCCCAGATTCAGACGTCTGAATATATGGTTTCAGACGTCTGAATTGGTTCATTTTGAACCAGAAAGGAAATAGGCTAAAAAGTTCCTATTTCAGACGTCTGGATTCAAGGATTCAGACGTCTGAATTCTGTCTTTGGAAAATATTTATTTTCCAGATTCAGACGTCTGAATCCTTGATTTCAGACGTTTGAATCAGTACTATTTTGCCTATTTGCCTATTTGCTTGAGAATTCCAAATTAAATGGATTCGTGATGATCCTATTTGTTGTTATCATTTATTATGACTTTGATGACTCCTTTTTAGGGATTTTTGAATATCCATTTCGATGGATTCTTTATCGGTTTCTTTGGATTCTGTTTACGTCTTCGAATGTGAATTTTAGTGATTGATTGTTCCTACAATCTTCTTTGTGATTTGTCACTTTAAAAATACAAAGATTTTCTATACTAGTAGTAAATAACAAAATTCTTTCATCAAAACGATTTCAACACTATTTTATTACAAAGCTCGTTTCTTAAACCGTTTTCCAATCTATTAGTATATACAAGCCTTTACCTCACTCGTATGAGAAATCTAATTAAACGACTTAGTAAAACAAGTGGTATGAAACGCTTGCGTTTACTTCGTCGGTTAATTCTTGGACTTGTTCGATTGAACTCTTGTGACAATTTTCTAGTGGAGACCTACAATTTGTTCGTAGTTAAGCTAGTGGTTATGGGACATGAAGCTAAGCTCATATATTTACTAGCTTACTGTAATCGACACTTCTCGTTGATCATGACGATCATCTTTGTGATTTAGACCAGCAATGTGCGATGTCTCTTTGTCCATGTCGAGGACGATACTTCATTTTTGTGGAGCTTCGGCTCACCAGGAGGAGCTTCAGCTCAATGTCCACAATGGGGGACTATACCTTGTCAGGAGGAGTTTTGACTCACTAGGAGGAGCTTCGGCTCAATGTCCGCAATGGGGGACTATACCCTGTCTGGAGGAGCTCCGGCTCATTTTTATGGGATTGGCCATCCTTTTCTTGTGATTTCTGGATTTCTTGTGTTGATTTATGGAATTTATGTTTCACCACCTTTTTCGATTGACATTGATATGTATGTCATTTATCGTGGCTTGGTGAAAGAAATTAGGAATATGACATTCCTTTTGATCTTTGAGAAGATTTTTGTGGTATTGATTAATCTCTTGTTGATTTTTCAGTTACTTATTTATCACAGCTTCACATTGTGATTATTATATGTTTATGCCATATCTCTTAATTCTATATCATGTTATTTGGTAATTATAGCTAGACAGATCCGTTTATTATTTTCTTCTTAAATAATACTCGGGTCAGACTGAGATTTACAGGTGCTTCTGCTTGCCACCTCATCGGACCATCATATGATCCTTTGGCAAGCTACTTAGATTAGTAGTTTATTTTGTTGTATACACTTGGGATATAGACTCATAGTTGTATTCTTTTGTATAGCACGTGTTGCTATTCTTTTGTATTATTGTGGATCTTTTTGACCACTACTCTGACATACACTTCCATGTGTTAATTATGTATTCATATCTATTTCCGTCTTTGTGATATGAATTATCTGTGACTGATTTAGGTTATGCTTATTTCTATATTTGTTTCCGAAGGATTTATATTGCCACTGTGTAGTAGCTTTGAGTTTGTGTCGGCATGTCGGATTTCCACTTGAAAAGAATTGCATGTTATACTATCTGACATATCGATGCTCGCACAAAGCAATTACACGGATGGTCGCTCCTCAACAGCCTTATTCTCCGTGCTAGTTGACAGCATTCACCGTAATGTTCTTGGCTAGCGTGGGTATAGAGGTGGGGCGTCACAGCTTGGTATCAGAGCCAAACTTCGGAACAATATGGAATATTATAACAAGGATCATCGTCCTAAGTCCATCTTAGAAGTCGTGCTTTAGGATTTTATTCGGGTGTTCGTACCGTCCTATCCTATTTTCTTTTATGATTCCCTGTTTTATCTATCAAGATTGCTTGATATTTATTTTGAGAATAACTTTCCTCCTTCTTTCTTTCTTAAAGAAGAGAAAGGGTTAGACCAGGCCGTCCCAGCGCCGGTCAATCTAGTGCTACTGCTCAGGATGGAGTATTCATGTCTGCTCAGCAGCTTTTAGATCTCGTGAAGAATGCTCAAGCTGCAGGACCCATTCCAGAGCCTACTCATCCTAGATCCGGTTTTGCACGCTTGTGCAGAGACTATACCGATTTGGGTGGAAGGCCACTCAAAGGATCCAAGGGTGTTATAGAAATTCAAGCTTGGCTCAAACATGCGATCGAATCTTTTCTCGCATGAACCTTATTGACCTTCATCGAGTCCAAGTGGCTTCTAGCATGCTCCAAGAAAGAGCGATAGATTGGTATGAGCTTTTAATTTCTGAAATCGTTGAGGCGGATCTCACTTGGGAGCAATTCCGGGAAAGATTCGAATTGAAATTTGTGCCGGAGGCTGAAAAAGTAACTTTAGCACGGCGTTTTATTGACCTTGTTCAAGGTGGATCTTCTGTGACAGACTATGTCGCATCTTTCGAATCTCTTTCCAAATACGGGGTTGAATACATTAACACCCCATTGAAGAAAAATCAGAGATTTGTCTATGGCTTGAATAAGAATCTTAAGAAGTCATTACTCCTGAAACTTGAGGTTTCATTTGATCAGCTTATTGATATCGCTCTTCGTCTTGAAGAGGCCGATAGAGAAATTGATGTCGAGGTTAGGAGTGCCAAACCGAACTCCAACAACAACAAGAAGAGGCATCCCTTTATTAGGTTTGAAAGTCCTAATCCTAACAAGAGGGCGAAGCAAGAGACTTCTATAGCAAATACTCCCATCCCTAATCGTGGAGAATGCTACAATTGTGGCTCTAGGGACCACTATATAAATAGGTGTCCAAGGCCTATCTCTTGCCGCTATTGCAAAAGTGCGGATCATTATATCTCTTCGTGTCCCAAGCGTCAAAGCAGGAGAGAAGGAAAGCTGCAAGCCCCCAGCAACTCTTCTCTTAGTCAAGGAATTTTACATTCAATCCTTGATGGCATTGTTTTATTTCGTGAACTTTCTATTTGAGTTCTTTTTGATATGGGTTTCATCTCACTATTTTATATCAAAAGAACTTGTCGATTCTTTTTCTTTGAATATTTTGGGCTTGATGACTTCTTTGAGGATTGCGAATCCGGATGGTAGATCTACAACACTCAATTCGCTTTTATTTGATGTCGAAAATTATTTTATGTGTTTTTTCTTTCCGAGCCAATATTTTTACTTAGGCTCCGGAATTGATTTGTGCGATAGGATTGGCTTAATCATTAATGAAGCCTATATCCTATTTTCTCGTGTGAACTATTCCTCTTCGACATTTTCAATCTGTTAAGCAGATTTCTATTTTTCCTTTATGATTTTGATTCCAACTTGATGGCATCATTTTATTCCTTAAGCCCACTTATAAGAAAAGTGTTATTTCTCTCATTCATGTAGTTAGAGAAATTTTCCAGTATTTTTGAGCTTGTCTTAGGATTATCACCTAAGTAATCTTTTGTGTGGTGCTAAGGTCTTTTCAGTTTAACCTTGCCACCGATTTTCATTTGGCTACGAGTCGCATGAGTTAGCATTCCACTTACGCACTCCACACTCGTTATGATTCTAATGAATGACTTATTTTGTCATTCAATTTGTCCAGCTTATTTCATCAATTTTATATATCAAATATTCTATGAATATTTCGATGAGACCATTCTTGTATTTATTGGTTTTGGATGAAAATAGAAATTTAAAATTTTGTAAATCTTTTTTGTAAGATTTATTTATAAGTACAATTCGATTTTGATCTTAAAACGAGCAAAGAATATTCTTAAAGGTTTTTGAGAAACATGTTTATCATATAGAAGATGATTTTGTGATTGTATTTCCCGTTGAGTGCTTTTAGAATTTTGGTCGATGCGCTTGATCAACGTTATCGATAGGAATTTCCTAAACGCTTTGATGAGACAATCAGACATAGTATATTAACTTGAAAATAGTAAATTTTCTGGAATGATTATTACATAGTGATAAATGTAATTTTGAAAGTTTTAACATTTGAGGAAAGAAGATTATTTAAAAGAAATTCTTTCTTTTCGATACTCTTGTTCTTGTGATTCCCGAGGGGGAACCAAGACTTTATCTTTTGTACCAATGCTTATCGTATTGGTTTGGATGTCGTTCTCTTGCATAAGATAACGTGCTATCACTTGTGCTTCTAAATCATTAAAAGCCGATTGAGACTAGGTATGCCACTCATGATCTAGTGCTCGCGGCTATTGTTTTCACTTTTAGAGTTTGGCATCATCATTTTTGGATGAGAAATCTATTCTCTACCCCGATCATAAATCTTTGGGATAATTATTTTCTCATATGGAACTCCATGTTGACTCGAGTTCCTGACATCTTATGATCTTGATATTCTTTTTATTCCTGGAAGGGAAATCGTGTTGCCAATGCACTTTGTCGTAAGCAACAAGTGGTTGATTTTTTGATGTTGTCTGAATGGAATTATCTTTTTATCAAGTTCATCGGACGTTTTGGTATAATTCATTTTATTAAGCTTTATCTCATTCCTTTTATGGACTAGTGTCCGGTGTTCTTTTATGGTGTTCGGTTCATCGGATGTACTGTTATTATACTACATCGATGTTTCGTCTCATTTGGATCAATGGATGTACCATTATTATACTACATCGTTGTTCCGGTTTATCAGTTCATTGAAGTACCGTTTTTGTACTACGTCAGTGTTCCAAATTATTCGAGTTTGAAGTTTCTTGGGCGTACCGTTTCTGTACTACGCCGTTGCACTGGCTCAATTTTCTGCTATTCTTGACGTTTTCTGCGTCTTTTAACTATAGAAATGCATTTAGGTTTCCTATTTTATTCTTGAGCCCGGTGTTATTGATGAAATTGAAGTTTCACCAGATTTGACTTATGAGCAACATTCCATTCGCATCATTACTTCGGAGGTTGAGCGCCTTCGGAATAAAAATGTTCTTCTTGTGAAAGTTCAATGGTTCTCAGATCCTAAGGATTGCTCTTGGGAATCCAGGGAATTCATCGAGCGATCCCGTTCAGGCTTACCCTTTCATGCTCTTTATGGTGAACTTCCTATTTCAAATTTTCTTTTGTGTTAATATGCTTTTATGGTTGTTACTTCTTATCTTCTTCTTAAATATTGCGAGGACGCAATTTCTTTAAGGAGGGGAGTCTGTAACAACCCGCATATTTATCGATTTTATATTTAAATATTTTATTTAAATATTTTATCGTTAGTCGGATTTTAGAACGAAAAGCTACTTTTTGCAAACAACCGGATTAGGACTCGAGACCACTTCCATTGAGTTCAAAATGCCGTTTGCGACCTTTTTGAGTATAAGCTTCGATATGTTTGGAGATAGTTGATTTTTGCTACTTTTTCCCGCTTATGACTTTGGTTTGGACTGCACCCTTATTAGCTCAGCCCAACCCGCCTTCTCTTCATAACTTCTCCTCTTTGCTTAAACACTCAAGCTTTAGCAACAATGGTGTAAGAGAATGGGAAATTAAAACTCCAAAACACTAGTCTTCATTACCAAATCCAACTTCTAGCTCCAAATTCAAGTGAACCCATTGGTAAGCATCTCCTTCTTCTTCTCCAACTCATTCTCTCTTTGATTTCAGAAAATTCCTAAACCTAATTTAGGAAATGTTTCTCTTTTAAGCTTAGATTCAAGCTTCTAGTGTTGAGATTGAAGAGGGATTGATCTTAGCATGTTCTTAAAGCTTCTCCTTCATTGATTTGGGTTCAAAGGTAAGATTTTTATCTCACATCTTTGTCTATAATTATCTTCGATTGTTAGGTATGAATTCCTAACGTTTATTCGTGTGCAATTGATTTTGGTTTGGATCGATTTCATGTATATTCCAATTTTTGGTGTTTTGGTCTAATTTAGGAAAATCCTATTATGGATATTTGGACATTGATATTTGAGGCGTATCGAAGAGCCGTTTAGGATGGGTTGTCGTTCAACGTAATTCCTTAGTCATCGCCATTTGCTCGTTCGATTGTTTCCGATATTCGTTTGGCCATTTTTGGCCTAGGTTCAGGGAATGCCCTGAACCCCAGATTCAGACGTCTGAAACGTAATATTCAGACGTCTGAATATTGTTCTGGGAAGATTTCTATTCCCAGATTCAGACGTATGAATATATGGTTTCAGACATCTGAATTGGTTCATTTGGAACCAGAAAGGAAATAGGCTAAAAAGTGCCTATTTCAGACGTCTGGATTCAAGGATTCAGACGTCTGAATTCTGTCTTTGGAAAATATTTATTTTCCAGATTCAGACGTCTGAATCCTTGATTTCAGACGTCTGAATCAGCACTATTTTGCTTATTTGCCTATTTGCTTGAGAATTCCAATTTAAATCGATTCGTGATGATCCTATTTGTTGTTATCATTTATTATGACTTTGATGACTCCTTTTTAGGGATTTTTGAATATCCATTTCGATGGATTCTTTATCGGTTTCTTTGGATTCTATTTACGTCTTCGAATGTGAATTTTAGTGATTGATTGTTCCTACAATCTTCTTTGTGATTTGTCACTTTAAAAATACAAAGGTTTTCTATACTAGTAGTAAATAACAAAATTCTTTCATCAAAACGATTTCAACACTATTTTATTACAAAGCTCGTTTCTTAAACCGTTTTCCAATCTATTAGTATATACAAGCCTTTACCTCACTCTTATGAGAAATCTAATTAAACGACTTAGTAAAACAAGTGGTATGAAACGCTAGCGTTTACTTCGTCGGTTAATTTTTGGACTTGTTCGATTGAAACTCTTGTGACAACTTTCTAGTGGAGACCTACAATTTGTTCGTAAATATTTAAGTTAAGCTAGTGGTTATGGGACATGAAGCTAAGCTCATATATTTACTAGCTTACTGTAATCGACACTTCTCGTTGATCATGACGATCATCTTTGTGATTTAGACTAGCAATGTGCGATGTCTCTTTGTCCATGTCGAGGACGATACTTCATTTTTGTGGAGCTTCGGCTCACCAGGAGGAGCTTCGGCTCAATGTCCACAATGGGGGACTATACCCTGTCAGGAGGAGTTTTGACTCACCAGGAGGAGCTTCGGCTCAATGTCCGCAGTGGGGGACTATACCCTGTCTGGAGGAGCTCCGGCTCATTTTTATGGGATTGGCCATCCTTTTCTTGTGATTTCTGGATTTCTTGTGTTGATTTATGGAATTTATGTTTCACCACCTTTTTCGATTGACATTGATATGTATGTCATTTATTGTGGCTTGGTGAATGAAATTAGGAGTATGACATTCCTTTTGATCTTTGAGAAGATTTTTGTGGTATTGATTAATCTCTTGTTGATTTTTCAGTTACTTATTTATCACAGCTTCACATTGTGATTATTATATGTTTATGCCATATCTCTTAATTCTATATCATGTTATCTAATAATTATAGCTAGACTGATCCGTTTATTATTTTCTTCTTAAATAATACTCGGGTCAGACTGAGATTTACAGGTGCTTCTGCTTGCCACCTTATCGGACCATCATATGATCCTTTGGCAAGCTACTTAGATTAGTAGTTTATTTTGTTGTATACACTTGGGATATAGACTCATAGTTGTATTCTTTTGTATAGCATGTGCTGCTATTCCTTTGTATTATTGTGGATCTTTTTGACCACTACTCTGACATACACTTCCATGTGTTAATTATGTATTCATATCTGTTTCCGTCTTTGTGATATGAATTATCTGTGACTAATTTAGGTTATGCTTATTTCTATATTTGTTTCCGAAGGATTTATATAGCCACTGTGTAGTAGCTTTGAGTTTGTGTCGGCATGTCGGATTTCCACTTGAAAAGAATTACATGTTATACTATCTGACATATCGATGCTCGCACAAAGCAATTACATGGATGGTCGCTCCTCAACAGCCTTATTCTCCGTGCTAGTTGACAGCATTCACCGTAATGTTCTTGGCTAGCGTGGGTATAAAGGTGGGGCATCACAAATATACTTTTGAAACAAGTGTAGCTAGTATTAACAAATGGCTATATACATTTCTCTCAAACTTTCTCATCTCTTCTTGGATCTTCATTTTTCAAACCTGAAGAGAAAAAATACAGAAACAAAAATCTGCTTTAAAATCAAAACCAGAGATATTCAACCTAGAAATTTAAAACCAGGAATTCATAATCCTGTAAAATAGAGGGGATCAGGGTCTAGCAAGGGTAGACTCGAATTAAAATATAGCAAGCGAACTAACAAGTTCGAAGATTCAAATCATCTCAAACCCAAAAAGCAACCCAAATTTCAGAAAAGTGAAATATGCAGACCTGTTCAGGGAAATCACAGGTGAGTAAACTTGAAAATCTGGTATAGCTTGAAATTGCCTGTGATGATTAATGAAATATGATATGAACTCTGATGTGCATGTCCATTAAAAAGTTTTTTTTAATATATGTGTGTTATACTCTGTGTATATGTTTGAATCAGGCATGACATGCCTCTGTCTGGACATCCAGGTTTAAACTTGGTTATAAAATTTTAAATCATTCATCTAAATGATTTCTAGGCCTTGATTTCTAAGTAAAGGTGTGTGAATGTGTATAACAACATAAAGAAAATATATATTCGAGTGAAATAACTAGTGAATATTTCAGAAATTTAAGTTTACAGTAAAAATTCAAACAATGTCACAGATTTGATTTTTAAATTTTCATGCTTTGATTTTATAATCAGATTCATTATCAAAAATGATGAATTTTAAAAATAATATGGAGATTTTAAAGTTGTTGGATTTGGAGAATTTTTGGGTGGAATGGAAATCACGTTTCGAACAAATTCGGGAGATCAATGTAGATAGGGTGGTCGGGGTTCATATCAGGGTTGGCTAGTGGGTCAACGATGGTAGGAAAAATGGTTGGGGTTTTTACTGATGGTCGTGGGGGCCGGTGCGAGTTAAACTAGGGTTTTGAACTAGGTTTGGATAGTGGTTGTTCGCAAAGTGTAACGTCCCGCCTTTTCGCACGATTTAAACCGACACACGTGCCGATTCAAACCATACGGAAGGTCGGATTGTTATGGGGTAAATGAGAAAGATAGAGAAGAAATAAAACAAAACAGAATCTCACAGCGGAAGGATAAAATATAATAATCAAATATACTGTAACGACCCAGAATTTTTGATAATTTGAATTTGAGTATTTAATTAATTTTAAATATTAATAAGTGGAATTTTTAAGTCGAATAATTTATTTTTCGAATATTGGATTTAATAGGGTAATTTAAATCGATTTATTTAATAGTGAAATTCTAGAAATAATTAAATATTGGGTTAAATATAATGGGAAATGATTTGGAAAATTTTGTTTTATCATATTGAAGTTATAGAAATGTTTTAGAACTTGTAAAATTGAATTTGGAGTTAATTTGTAAAAAATTGAATATTTTAATATTTAATTATCGACTGAAAAATAGCCAATTTTTGAACAGTCTCGGAATTGAACGAAACGAGTTCCATTGGATCCGTAATAGTTAGTTATTATCGGATTTCAAATTTCGTAGCAAACGGAGTTGTCGTTTGACCGTGGCAGCTCGAAACGCATCGATATCGTTTTAATATTAATTTAGCGAGTTAAAATAGCCATTTTTCAAACGGTCTCGGATTTCGACGAAACCAGTTTCATCGGATCCGTAATGTGATATTATTGCAAGATTTCAAATTTCAAGTCGTTTGGATTTGCCGTTTGTCCGGTACAAGCCAAAACGCCTAGAAATCGTTTAAATCGGTTTTAATTTAAATTGAGCGTTTATAGCCGTATCTCACACATATGATGGAATTAGCTTACGAAACCTGTTCCATTGCGTCCGGAACGCGGAAAAACCTTAGGAACGCCTGTCGGCATGCGTTGTTTGGAGATCGTTTGCAAAAGTGTTAAATTGGGTATTTTATTATTAAAATAATATGGGTATATATATCATTTTCTTGTTCAAAACCCTAGAATATTGCTCCAGCCGCCTCTTACACTTTAATGGCCAGAAATTTTCGAATTTCATCCCTCAAGATCTCTCAATCCATCAACATTTAGGAAAAACTCCCAACTACAATGTTGTAGAGCACAGTAAGATCTCCCTATCCAACGGTTAAGATCGAGATTGGAGCGACGGATTGGAGGCTAGGGACCCGCGTTTGCCACCAGGCCATGCACGTGTATCGAGGCAGGGGGGAGGCCGCACGTGGCCGGTCATAGGCCGAAGGTGGTGGAGGTTTGGGGCTTCAAAATGGCACATCCTGATCGTCATAGATTCAAGCGCGGAGGTGGTGAAATCAAACCCTAGTTTGGTTTTGTGATGGGTTTGCTTGCGTTCACTTCCTGTAGCCGTGCACGCAAGAGAGGGAGGGGGAGAGAAGCTTGATGTGCGGCTGTGATCTGGGGAAGGGTTTGTAATAGAGATTTGTAAATAATTTACTATATTAACGATTGTACAACGTTTAAAATGCGATATCTTTGTCATATGATGTCAGATTCGGACGAGATTTTTTGCGTTGGCTTCGTATCGCCGAGCTCTTCGCAATGCAGCTGGTTTGGAATCGATTGGAGCTCGTTTGAATTTCGGGTAAAATTAAACGTTCGTTTAATTTTATTCGAAACGAACGCCGAAACCGGAAATAAAATCAAGGTGAGAACTCCTCACTCAATCGAAAGGTTTTGTTTAAAATTTTAAATAGTTAATGTTGATTGTTGATTGCTGATTGGTTGTGTTAGTAGATATACTAGGATATATACTATATATAGCGATATATATATATTGGCATATGTATATATCGGATTTGATTTCCCGCCTCGTATAGCGGATGAGACCCTATTGCGCCGTTATTAAGCGGAATATTTATAAAATCCCATATACCGCGATATTCCACCTTGAAGTGGAATTGGTATTGTGCTAACGTCTGTGGATGCAGGGTAACAGGTTGGAGGGATCCAACTGGATTCCTCGCATATTTATTTGTTTATAAATATTATGTTGATTGTTGATAATCATATTGATATATGACACTTATTCCCGTGGTTGACCATCTGATGTTGTTGCATCATCGGATTCAAATTTTTAAAATTAAAATAACGGTTTTGAATTTAAAAAGGGGTTTTAAATCGATTTTTCAAAGAATATGGTTTATTAAAATTTTGAATTGATTAAATTTTAAAATAAATAGATGGATAAAATTTTATGTTTTAAAAATTTATATTTTTATAAAATATAACTTAAAAGAAATTTTTAACAATAATAGGTTTTTATAAAATAGTTAAATTTGGTTTTTTGGGGAGTTATTATTATTAATGGTTTATATAAAGGATTTTATAAATGGATGTTTTTAAATAAAAAATTATTGAAGTTATAGAATAAATTTATAAAGTGTTAAGTTGATGTATAACATGCATTTCACTAGGATTTATAGATTAATAAATGTGAAATTTATAAACGAATGGTTATTGGAAAAAATTTTAAGTTTATAAGTTATTAACTTATAGAAATGGATTTGGGCATTAAAAAGGGGAATTTTATAGAAATTGTTAATAAATGAAGATTTCATTAGTTGAAATTATTATAAACCATAAAGAAATCTTGTAAGTGATAAGATTTTAAATTGGTGAAGTTCAAAGGAACGATTTGGTAAATAAATAATATTATAAGTATTTAACTTACAATATGGCTTTTGGGTATGAAATTGGGTTATGTAAAATTGCATCGGATTAATAAAGGAATTTATAAAATTGGGGTTTATAATAGAAATGGAATTTATAAACTATGTTTATAAATTTGAAATCCATCGAATTTGATAAATTGAAATATGGGAATTTGTTAAGTGGGCTATATTCACTATTTTGAATATTGAATAGATTATTAAATAAAATGGGTTTGTTTTTTTGGAAAGGAATGTTTTAAATGGAATTTAAAACGAATTAAAGGTGTTTTAAAATGTATTGAGTATTGAAAACATAGATTTCAACATTGATTGTTGAAATAGACGTTTTCGAGAAACAGAAGGGGATAATTTGTATAGTATTGGATTTATATATCTATTTTTAATTTCAAATCCATATACTAGTGTTTTTGGGTTGTCGTAACGATGTTTTACGCAACATTCGTTTTTAACCCAAATAAATGTGAATAAAAGAATGTTTTCTTAAAGAGAATGGAATAAAATACTTAACGGTAACTTAAGTATATTGAATATTTCCAAATTGTTGAAAATAAATAAATTTGTGAATTACTTATTTTTAAAATAAGCATGGGAATGGTTTTCTAATATGAAATGGAACGGTTTTTGTGAATTCACCTTTAAAGTAATTGAAAGCAAATAACTTGAAATCGATTTGGGAATCGTATGCTAGTAGATGCTTGGAATTTAAATCCACTTTGGAATTTATATATATGAAGGGAAATTTGTTTAAAAATAAATGTTGATTTATTTTGAAATATGAAAATATAATTTACGAATTTGGAACGTAAGTTAAAATAAATCGGTAAAGATTTATTTGGTGGTTTGAAATTTGTTTCAAAAAGTATATATGGTTAAGGTGATTTGAAATTAGTTTTCAAATGGTTAAGGTGATTTGAAATTGGTTTGCAAATGGTTAATGTAATTTGAAAATTGGTTTTCAAATGGTAAAGGTAAATTGAAAATTGGTTTTCAATTGGTTAAGTGTGGAAAATTATATCGTGAAGGTGTTTTGGTAAAGCAAATAAATTGGGCAATTATTTGGAAATTGTGTATATATATCTTGTAAAGATATTTTGGGACTTAATAATTTTGGAAAATTATTTGGAATCTGATGATGTGGCGCATCTTTATTGATAGTTAAATAACCGACTATCAATATTTACCCTTGGATGGTATTGATTGTGTTTGTTTGGAATTGAATGCACACTTGTTTTTAAAATAAGCGCTCGCTATTCGGTTTAGCCGGGAGAGGACCTTTGTGTCATATATCCCATTCCGAATATGCGATACGTCGTTTGGATTGCATATTGAAGACCGGTGTTGAAGACCGGGTATTTGTGAAAACGATAGGATGACCTATCGATTGTCTCCGCATCGTTAGCTACGATATGGAGATTTCCTTTGTGATGGGAAATTTTATCGGGATTGTGAATACCCGGATTGCAAGGGCTTCTTTGGAAGTGCCTTCGGTTCTGTTCGAACCCGGAACAGACTTGTATGGTTACGTGTCTGACATTACATTTTGAGAGATAGAGCAGATTTCTTTCAAATACATTTCTGTTGGTGGCGGAGAATTTATTCTCTTAGCTTAACACCCTTCTCTGAGACGTACGAGCTCAGAGGTTATGTAGTTGAAGGTTATCAGCGATATTTCCCAATCTGGTAATGTGGCATGCTGAGTGCTGCTGCGTGATGATCATTGGTTGGTCATTTGTGATATGATCATTTGTTTGATCATTTATCTTTGTGATTATTGCTTTGGTCATCTGTGGACCCGAAGCATGGCTTTGTTACACAAAGCGTAGCTTTGTGGACGAGACTTCGTCAGGACCTCACTCCCCGGAAATGGTCGAAACAGGAATATGCGGCAAGGTTATGAGGGTCGCGCCCTTTAGGGTATGTCATTCCCTTCTGGAAAAGGGTGGTATCATGGTATGGAGCCCAGATATTTACTCATGTGGAAAACACTATATCTATTTCTGTGTGGTGTTGTTGGTATCGAGCGCTCGGATAAAGGTCCCAAAGGACCGGGGGATGACATATTCGTGTAGTAGTTACCTAGTTACAGAGGTAACCCGGCCTTGTGTTGGCAGAGATCTAACCGTAACGTTAGTTTCTCGGGACGTCCCGCCAGAGGCGATCCCATGTGGCAGTAGGAAGTTCCTTAGCCTGACCATTTGTTGGAAATCCATTCATCCAATACGTGCCTTGTACGGTTTTAGTTGTATTACCTGCCATTCACTTATGGTGGTCACCACTGTTTGGATGGTAGCTATAGTAGGCATAGTTCGGAATGTCTATGTTGGCTAGGATTTATATTCTACTTTCGAAATTGTTTTCTACACTATGCACTAGTAATAATATCAAAAATGATTTGATTTTCGCGTAGTAAGCATCTTTGACTATCATAAGGAGAAATCTCCTCCAATTCTGCGTTTGCATTGTGTGTGTGGCGGGAGGCCTTATGGTAGTTTCATTTTCCAAAAAGCATTGCGAATTTCAAAAATTGAAATTTTTCTTGTTGCTTTTTTTAAAAGATAAACTGTTTTGAGTTCTCACACCAGTCACATGACTGACCTGGAGTTTATTGTTCCTTTCCTAAACTCTGGGTGCCCACTATTTTCCACACGGGCAGTCTAGAGTTAGGTTATCAGGTTATTCTGGATTCGGGAGTTGCTGTGCAGATCTGGAGGCGAGCCAGATAGCGTAGTCTATTATTTATTGTATATAGTATTTCTTTCCGCTGTTGTTGTCATACACTCTGATTAATGTGATGTAATGTGATGTAATGTATAAAATGTATAGTTTTTCTTGTTTTAATGAATATTCATTTATCTATTATATGTTGTTCCGCTGCGACTGTGAGATTCTGTTATTGTTTCTCGTTCTGTTACTTGTTTTTCTGTTTTCTCTTCTCTTTCTTTTCTTTCTTCTTCTACCTCTTTCTTTTTCTTAAACCCTAACGGTTCGTTTTTTTCGACAACGAAAAATTCGCGATCGTTACATTTGGTATCAGAGCTTATGGTTAAGCGACAACCTGCTCTGTTGGGTGTTACTCATTAGAGATAGAGTCAGTAGTACTCTAGAATGAGTATGAGTGTAATAATAGACGTGAGTGCGTATTTGTTAGTGAATATAAAATTGTTTTATATTGTGATGATTGGTTTATTGAGTGGTATATGAACCTTCGTCGGCGCAGCCTCGAAAACTGAATCGAAGGGGTTCCTAAACACTTGAATAGAACAATTCGACACAATATTGTTTTAAATTGGGTAAATGAAATAATTTTGCCTCAATTATATTTTATATATAAAAAGAAAATAATTTTTCAGGAATTATTGAAGTGTGTATATAATTGATTGCTTGGTTGTTGTAAATGATATATATATAAAATAATTAAAAGTTGTTTGAATAAGCTAATAAAAGCAACTATTGTAAAAAGAATAATGGTATAAACCAATGAATCATAAGATGAAATAATAATTAATAATGATTTACAATTGTAAGATAATCATGTATGTATATAAGAAGTAAAAATTATATAAGTAAAAGGGTTATAAAAGTGATTTATGAATAGAAAGAAAACTTTTTGAAAGAATATTTAGCATTGATTTCACTATTGTCACTGGGAAATAATAAGGGTGATGACTGCAGCATCATCAGTATCATTTTCGACTTTCTATGTGATGGATTTGCTACAATAATGAATTTAAAAACTGAAGTTTTGTTGTAATAAACAAATTTGAAAATTAAAATTCAACTTGAAGTTGATAAATATAAGTGAAAAAGGTTTTGGACTTATAATAAATGTTGGAAGTTGAATAATAAATTGTATAAGTTATAGAATGGAAAATGTAAGTAAAACCAATTATTGAAATGGTTAAACAATTAAGTTAAGTAAAATGGAATATGAATTTGAATATTGATATGAATTTGACTTAAGTAAAAGTTAAATAGGATTTACTTTGGAATTTAAAATCCGAATTGAATTGATAAGTAAAACTTAAGTTTAATTAACAAATGATGTTTAAATGGAATAACTTAAGTGAAGTTGAATAAAAAATCGATCTTTGCATCAAAGTTAAATAATCAAGTGAATTAAATGATGTAAATAAAGTTGGAATGGAATGCAAGTTAAGTAATGTTGAAAGAATTGATGTTAATATCAAAGTAAGTGAATAAAGTGAGTAAATAAAATTGTTAAAGATGTGAACTTAAGTTATATAAATGAAATTCAATTTTATTTGTAAAAAGAACTAGCAATTGAGTTAAAGTATGAATTGAATGTTAATCAATAGAATATGAATAAGTTGATATGAAATGATGCATGCAAGTGTAAATTCATTGAAGTTAGTTGAATAATTGGATGAAAATCAATTGAATGCTAAACCAATTGGAATTAAAACAGTTGAACCAAATTGAATGTAAGTAAAATGGATAAAATTTGGTTGTATTGGATGTGCATTGGTTGTTATTTGCTTGTTGGTTGATTGTATGAAAATTCCTTAAGTGTTAACGAAATTGAATCTGCTAATTTGAAAGCTATGTAATTGAATTCAAACGAAAATTGGAATGCAAAGTTGAATAAAAATGAATATGCAACTTTAATAGTAAACTAAAAGTGGTATAAGAAGCATGCATTGGAAATTTTATAATTGAATTGGCAAATTGGTTTGAATATTATAATTGGATGTTATGCTAGCAGGATATACAGGTTATAAAGGAATTGGGATTTTGATTTCAAAGTTAAAAAAATTGAATCGCTCGACAAAAGGTACGTATTTCACTTTTAGTATGAGAATTGATGATTTCCTTCTCCAGCCACTTGGCTTTCTCTTTTCTTTTTGATTCTGAGGGGCCGTAGAGCCGTTTTGTAGTCGTACCGATCTAGCCGCGCAAAGGAGACTCTGGCGAAATTTTTCGAAAATTTAGGGAGTTAGAGAAATTTTGAGAAATTTTGAAAGTTTGGAATTTAAATTTAAATTTAAATTTGAATTGTTAAGTAAACAATGTTGTTTGAAACCTATAATTGAAGTTGGAAAGCTAATTGAAATGATAGTAGATCTTTAATAAAAAGATTTGTTTGAAAAGTTGATAAAACTAATTAACTTTGGAAAAATAATAAACGGTTTAGGATCATTTCTCCTTAACTTGCAATTTCGAGGACGAAATTCTTTTAAGGGGGGAAGATTGTAACGACCCAGAATTTTTGATAATTTGAATTTGAGTATTTAATTAATTTTAAATATTAATAAGTGGAATTTTTAAGTCGAATAATTTATTTTTCGAATATTGGATTTAATAGGGTAATTTAAATCGATTTATTTAATAGTGAAATTCTAGAAATAATTAAATATTGGGTTAAATATAATGGGAAATGATTTGGAAAATTTTGTTTTATCATATTGAAGTTATAGAAATGTTTTAGAACTTGTAAAATTGAATTTGGAGTTAATTTGTAAAAATTTGAATATTTTAATATTTAATTATCGACTGAAAAATAGCCAATTTTTGAACAGTCTCGGAATTGAACGAAACGAGTTCCATTGGATCCGTAATAGTTAGTTATTATCGGATTTCAAATTTCGTAGCAAACGGAGTTGTCGTTTGACCGTGGCAGCTCGAAACGCATCGATATCGTTTTAATATTAATTTAGCGAGTTAAAATAGCCATTTTTCAAACGGTCTCGGATTTCGACGAAACCAGTTTCATCGGATCCGTAATGTGATATTATTGCAAGATTTCAAATTTCAAGTCGTTTGGATTTGCCGTTTGTCCGGTACAAGCCAAAACGCCTAGAAATCGTTTAAATCGGTTTTAATTTAAATTGAGCGTTTATAGCCGTATCTCACACATATGATGGAATTAGCTTACGAAACCTGTTCCATTGCGTCCGGAACGCGGAAAAACCTTAGGAACGCCTGTCGGCATGCGTTGTTTGGAGATCGTTTGCAAAAGTGTTAAATTGGGTATTTTATTATTAAAATAATATGGGTATATATATCATTTTCTTGTTCAAAACCCTAGAATATTGCTCCAGCCGCCTCTTACACTTTAATGGCCAGAAATTTTCGAATTTCATCCCTCAAGATCTCTCAATCCATCAACATTTAGGAAAAACTCCCAACTACAATGTTGTAGAGCACAGTAAGATCTCCCTATCCAACGGTTAAGATCGAGATTGGAGCGACGGATTGGAGGCTAGGGACCCGCGTTTGCCACCAGGCCATGCACGTGTATCGAGGCAGGGGGGAGGCCGCACGTGGCCGGTCATAGGCCGAAGGTGGTGGAGGTTTGGGGCTTCAAAATGGCACATCCTGATCGTCATAGATTCAAGCGCGGAGGTGGTGAAATCAAACCCTAGTTTGGTTTTGTGATGGGTTTGCTTGCGTTCACTTCCTGTAGCCGTGCACGCAAGAGAGGGAGGGGGAGAGAAGCTTGATGTGCGGCTGTGATCTGGGGAAGGGTTTGTAATAGAGATTTGTAAATAATTTACTATATTAACGATTGTACAACGTTTAAAATGCGATATCTTTGTCATATGATGTCAGATTCGGACGAGATTTTTTGCGTTGGCTTCGTATCGCCGAGCTCTTCGCAATGCAGCTGGTTTGGAATCGATTGGAGCTCGTTTGAATTTCGGGTAAAATTAAACGTTCGTTTAATTTTATTCGAAACGAACGCCGAAACCGGAAATAAAATCAAGGTGAGAACTCCTCACTCAATCGAAAGGTTTTGTTTAAAATTTTAAATAGTTAATGTTGATTGCTGATTGGTTGTGTTAGTAGATATACTAGGATATATACTATATATAGCGATATATATATATTGGCATATGTATATATCGGATTTGATTTCCCGCCTCGTATAGCGGATGAGACCCTATTGCGCCGTTATTAAGCGGAATATTTATAAAATCCCATATACCGCGATATTCCACCTTGAAGTGGAATTGGTATTGTGCTAACGTCTGTGGATGCAGGGTAACAGGTTGGAGGGATCCAACTGGATTCCTCGCATATTTATTTGTTTATAAATATTATGTTGATTGTTGATAATCATATTGATATATGACACTTATTCCCGTGGTTGACCATCTGATGTTGTTGCATCATCGGATTCAAATTTTTAAAATTAAAATAACGGTTTTGAATTTAAAAAGGGGTTTTAAATCGATTTTTCAAAGAATATGGTTTATTAAAATTTTGAATTGATTAAATTTTAAAATAAATAGATGGATAAAATTTTATGTTTTAAAAATTTATATTTTTATAAAATATAACTTAAAAGAAATTTTTAACAATAATAGGTTTTTATAAAATAGTTAAATTTGGTTTTTTGGGGAGTTATTATTATTAATGGTTTATATAAAGGATTTTATAAATGGATGTTTTTAAATAAAAAATTATTGAAGTTATAGAATAAATTTATAAAGTGTTAAGTTGATGTATAACATGCATTTCACTAGGATTTATAGATTAATAAATGTGAAATTTATAAACGAATGGTTATTGGAAAAAATTTTAAGTTTATAAGTTATTAACTTATAGAAATGGATTTGGGCATTAAAAAGGGGAATTTTATAGAAATTGTTAATAAATGAAGATTTCATTAGTTGAAATTATTATAAACCATAAAGAAATCTTGTAAGTGATAAGATTTTAAATTGGTGAAGTTCAAAGGAACGATTTGGTAAATAAATAATATTATAAGTATTTAACTTACAATATGGCTTTTGGGTATGAAATTGGGTTATGTAAAATTGCATCGGATTAATAAAGGAATTTATAAAATTGGGGTTTATAATAGAAATGGAATTTATAAACTATGTTTATAAATTTGAAATCCATCGAATTTGATAAATTGAAATATGGGAATTTGTTAAGTGGGCTATATTCACTATTTTGAATATTGAATAGATTATTAAATAAAATGGGTTTGTTTTTTTGGAAAGGAATGTTTTAAATGGAATTTAAAACGAATTAAAGGTGTTTTAAAATGTATTGAGTATTGAAAACATAGATTTCAACATTGATTGTTGAAATAGACGTTTTCGAGAAACAGAAGGGGATAATTTGTATAGTATTGGATTTATATATCTATTTTTAATTTCAAATCCATATACTAGTGTTTTTGGGTTGTCGTAACGATGTTTTACGCAACATTCGTTTTTAACCCAAATAAATGTGAATAAAAGAATGTTTTCTTAAAGAGAATGGAATAAAATACTTAACGGTAACTTAAGTATATTGAATATTTCCAAATTGTTGAAAATAAATAAATTTGTGAATTACTTATTTTTAAAATAAGCATGGGAATGGTTTTCTAATATGAAATGGAACGGTTTTTGTGAATTCACCTTTAAAGTAATTGAAAGCAAATAACTTGAAATCGATTTGGGAATCGTATGCTAGTAGATGCTTGGAATTTAAATCCACTTTGGAATTTATATATATGAAGGGAAATTTGTTTAAAAATAAATGTTGATTTATTTTGAAATATGAAAATATAATTTACGAATTTGGAACGTAAGTTAAAATAAATCGGTAAAGATTTATTTGGTGGTTTGAAATTTGTTTCAAAAAGTATATATGGTTAAGGTGATTTGAAATTAGTTTTCAAATGGTTAAGGTGATTTGAAATTGGTTTGCAAATGGTTAATGTAATTTGAAAATTGGTTTTCAAATGGTAAAGGTAAATTGAAAATTGGTTTTCAATTGGTTAAGTGTGGAAAATTATATCGTGAAGGTGTTTTGGTAAAGCAAATAAATTGGGCAATTATTTGGAAATTGTGTATATATATCTTGTAAAGATATTTTGGGACTTAATAATTTTGGAAAATTATTTGGAATCTGATGATGTGGCGCATCTTTATTGATAGTTAAATAACCGACTATCAATATTTACCCTTGGATGGTATTGATTGTGTTTGTTTGGAATTGAATGCACACTTGTTTTTAAAATAAGCGCTCGCTATTCGGTTTAGCCGGGAGAGGACCTTTGTGTCATATATCCCATTCCGAATATGCGATACGTCGTTTGGATTGCATATTGAAGACCGGTGTTGAAGACCGGGTATTTGTGAAAACGATAGGATGACCTATCGATTGTCTCCGCATCGTTAGCTACGATATGGAGATTTCCTTTGTGATGGGAAATTTTATCGGGATTGTGAATACCCGGATTGCAAGGGCTTCTTTGGAAGTGCCTTCGGTTCTGTTCGAACCCGGAACAGACTTGTATGGTTACGTGTCTGACATTACATTTTGAGAGATAGAGCAGATTTCTTTCAAATACATTTCTGTTGGTGGCGGAGAATTTATTCTCTTAGCTTAACACCCTTCTCTGAGACGTACGAGCTCAGAGGTTATGTAGTTGAAGGTTATCAGCGATATTTCCCAATCTGGTAATGTGGCATGCTGAGTGCTGCTGCGTGATGATCATTGGTTGGTCATTTGTGATATGATCATTTGTTTGATCATTTATCTTTGTGATTATTGCTTTGGTCATCTGTGGACCCGAAGCATGGCTTTGTTACACAAAGCGTAGCTTTGTGGACGAGACTTCGTCAGGACCTCACTCCCCGGAAATGGTCGAAACAGGAATATGCGGCAAGGTTATGAGGGTCGCGCCCTTTAGGGTATGTCATTCCCTTCTGGAAAAGGGTGGTATCATGGTATGGAGCCCAGATATTTACTCATGTGGAAAACACTATATCTATTTCTGTGTGGTGTTGTTGGTATCGAGCGCTCGGATAAAGGTCCCAAAGGACCGGGGGATGACATATTCGTGTAGTAGTTACCTAGTTACAGAGGTAACCCGGCCTTGTGTTGGCAGAGATCTAACCGTAACGTTAGTTTCTCGGGACGTCCCGCCAGAGGCGATCCCATGTGGCAGTAGGAAGTTCCTTAGCCTGACCATTTGTTGGAAATCCATTCATCCAATACGTGCCTTGTACGGTTTTAGTTGTATTACCTGCCATTCACTTATGGTGGTCACCACTGTTTGGATGGTAGCTATAGTAGGCATAGTTCGGAATGTCTATGTTGGCTAGGATTTATATTCTACTTTCGAAATTGTTTTCTACACTATGCACTAGTAATAATATCAAAAATGATTTGATTTTCGCGTAGTAAGCATCTTTGACTATCATAAGGAGAAATCTCCTCCAATTCTGCGTTTGCATTGTGTGTGTGGCGGGAGGCCTTATGGTAGTTTCATTTTCCAAAAAGCATTGCGAATTTCAAAAATTGAAATTTTTCTTGTTGCTTTTTTTAAAAGATAAACTGTTTTGAGTTCTCACACCAGTCACATGACTGACCTGGAGTTTATTGTTCCTTTCCTAAACTCTGGGTGCCCACTATTTTCCACACGGGCAGTCTAGAGTTAGGTTATTAGGTTATTCTGGATTCGGGAGTTGCTGTGCAGATCTGGAGGCGAGCCAGATAGCGTAGTCTATTATTTATTGTATATAGTATTTCTTTCCGCTGTTGTTGTCATACACTCTGATTAATGTGATGTAATGTGATGTAATGTATAAAATGTATAGTTTTTCTTGTTTTAATGAATATTCATTTATCTATTATATGTTGTTCCGCTGCGACTGTGAGATTCTGTTATTGTTTCTCGTTCTGTTACTTGTTTTTCTGTTTTCTCTTCTCTTTCTTTTCTTTCTTCTTCTACCTCTTTCTTTTTCTTAAACCCTAACGGTTCGTTTTTTTCGACAACGAAAAATTCGCGATCGTTACATATACAGTTCATGAAACTGTTTTACAAAATAATTTATTTTTCTTGTGCAATAAATATCAGAGTTACACATACCAATACAACAATGCAGCGGAATTAAATGGTGTAGTGCACTAGTATAAATAATAATAATACAAATCTTCGTCTTCGTCCTCCAAAGCTAAATCTTCAAATCCTGAAACGCTCGGACTGACCCGAGCGAATTTGAAAAGACAAAAACACTCGAGTCAGAACTAAAAGATCTTATGTAAGTTAAATTTTAGAGAAATAAATATGAGTACTGTAACTTAAGAGATGCTCGGGATTTACATCTCCTAAGGATCCGTTAAACTATTTACTATGTAGTATATTGCGCTATTATAATAGTGTCTAATTGTAAAATAAACTTACTTTTAAATAGCGTTAAGGCTTTACATTTTCCACCTTAACACAGAATATATTCCCATAGTCTATATAGTACCGTAATCTCCCCCGTACTGGGCGTCGTCAGAGGGCACTCCATAGGTATGGTACAAAGCCAAAATCGTATAAGGCGCGCTAGGGTAGGTGACACGACACAACTAGGCAATGCCAGGGTAGATATACCAATTACGCTTCCGGGTCGATGGTAACGCGTAGCCGCAGCTACCGCCCACCTCGAACAACTCCCCCAAAATCAAAATATAGAAGTGGCCACTGAATCAATCCAAAGTCGAAGTATAATATCGAAGAGGAGTGTCCGATCAGAGGAATGACCTCATTAACCCGTCAATCGCTCCTGTTTTAGCCACCTTATGCCAACTCACAGGAGTCGGGTCCACGTATTTACCTTACAGGAAACGTTGCCCCAACCTACTTCATTCTGGAATCTCCACCGCGTACACGGTTAGTCAAAGTGGTTTTCGGTATCGACAGAGAGTATGTCCATATCCGATCCCGGTCTCTTTGCCAACCAATCGTTATTATAACACCGCGGTCATTTAAAAATAGTTTAAACTTTAAAACCAGAATATAATCCATTTCAAAACCATAATATTACGATATCATTTCTTCTTTAAAACCCAAAAAGATTCATTTTGATATTATTTTATAAAACCCAAATCAATGATATCATTTCCCAAATATAAATCTTTTCCAAAAATTATGCCACTTTTAAAATTTATAATTCCTTGTAACCAAATATTTGAATATTAACTTTCAACATAATACTTCGAAATCCATAGTTTTTAAAACCATTACTTTCAAAACTAAATGGTTTGGATATCCAACAGTATATAAAGTAAGTGGTTTAACTTAAATGTTACTTTGAAAAGAAATATTTCTCATGGCTTTACAATACATTTCTTTATTTAAAGTTAAAACCAAAATTTAATATCGCTTCAAGTTCCAAAACCATTTCAATAAATTCATATATATACGTATATCCATTTTGAGTATAAATATTTCAACTAAAGTTGGATTTTATTCTTTCAAATCAAATGTTCTATTAATTAGCCTTGAATATTCACATAGAATCCATAATTTATAAGACTTCAATTTCTAGTAATAAATTATATATATTTTCCAATTCAAGTTATACTAGAATATTCATTTAATTTATTTTGGGAAAATCCAATTATAAATATCATATCTTAAAATTTCCAACTTAACATTTAAACATAGGATATAAATTATCAAACTCCATTTACTAAATTTTCTTCCATTTTAATAAAGGGATTTATACACCTTTTTATTTCAAATTTTTCAACTTCATATGTATATAAATATGGAAGAAAACATTTATTCAGTATAAAATTTAAGATTTTTATAAACCGTATTCCATCCAAACCATAGAAATCACATTAAAAATAGTTATATATAGACCGCGGTGCCTGTATATAGTTTTCTATCCTATGGTCAAGTGATACGGATATTTATCATTTCAATCCGCAATTTAAAAAAAAATAAAACTGCGGTTGTATATCATTTCAAACCGCAATCCCGAATGAAATGTAAATGCATACTAACTTGCAGTTTAATGATATCCAAATAAAACATTCATTCAACAACACATCCATCATCCAATCCCAACATCGATCAATATCAATCAATAACAATTATATATATGATCATATATAACAGGTGATAACTGGCAGTTTATTCAAATTAAATTTATCAACTATTAATCTAACAGTTTATTCAGTAATAATTTATACAACTGTTAACTAGCAATTCATATGCAACAAAAATTTCCAACAGTCAATTAATACACAATAAATCAATTAAATTAACAGTTAAATTTAATAAAATGCAATTCAACAGATATGACTGAAATAAACATGCAAATACTCATAAATAAATTTCTATTCATTTCTAAAATTTATTTAACAAACATAAAAGCTTCTAGTAATTGTGAGTGGGTCAAAACACTCACCTTTTGAATTTAAATCGAATGTAAATCCGATTTAAACCCAAAATTTGACGGTCTCTAAATTTATCCAAACCAGCGTCATCAGATCCGGAAGTTAATTACGATCCTAACAAAAGAAATTTCGTGTGAAACGGAGTTCGTATGTGAAAGTTATCACAAGTAAACGATTTGCAATTGAAATAAAAAAAAATTAAAAATAAACAAAACAAAAATAAAATACCGTGCCACATCCACCTTCCCTCGTGAAAAATGCATATGCTTCTTCTTGATTGCTAACTTTGTTCCGTAATTTTTCTTTTATTTCGATTTACTTTAATTTTCCTCCTTATTATATGAATGTATGTATTTTTAAAAGGTTTGAAAGAAAAAGAAGATTTGAAAAAGAAGAATTGAAAAAAAATGATTAAATAAGAACTGAAAACGGAAGAGAAGATCTAGATTTGAAAAGAAGAAAGTTTGAAATAGAAGTAAATTTGAAGAAGAAGAAGAAGAATATTTGAAGAGAAAGAAAAAAAATTAAAATGAGAGATAATAAGGAGCTTTGAGAAAAACAAGAAAAAAAGAAGAAGAAGAAGAAGAAGAAGAAGAAGAATAGCATGGAGGCTAGGGTTAGAATTAGGAGAAACAAAATGTAATGGAAGAATAAGAAGTGGGTTATTTATAAGGTTAGAGTTAGGTTTAGGGACAAATAGATTTGAAAGGAGAGGCTGCTGTTAATTAGAAATAAAGTGAATATGAACACTTGGTATTGAAATATAGCAAATATGAACAGTCCTTTTTTTTTTTTTTTAAAGTAGCAGGTATTAAAAAGAGGTATTTATTAATTAGAAAGAAAATGAATATGGAGGGACAAAAATAAATGACACGTTTCGTTAGTTTGATTCTAAATTAATTAAGTGCTAGATACAGAAAAATTTGAATACATCATATATATATATTCATACTTTAACTGTGTGACAAAATTGCTAAACATACATCATGTACGATTAATTGGTGACAATATATAGGAATAATCAACAATAAATGTGGATGCAATCACATAAGGATCTAATAGGGAAGGAGATAAAAGTAACAACGTTGATTAATTCCACTTTCCCACTTTAGCCAATCCAATTACAAAATTTAAAATTTTATAAAATTTCTCTCCTTTGATTTCTTAAACAATTTTAATAACTAACAACAAGTTCTATGTTAATTCAATCATTAATCATTTCGCCAATTACCAAATTAAATTTCAATTATTCGCAATAAATCAAATTATAAATTTTTCATTCCAATAAATAAAATAAATCTTGATTTTTTTTTCTTCCATCCTTATTAATTCCACAACTTGTTCAATTTGAAAATCATTATCATATTTTCCAAATGTTACCTTAATTTAACACTTATGTAACGTATTATTAGATTCGTTGCAAGATTTCAATTTCAATCCCCATTTCTTAATATAATCAAATTCTGGACATTTTTATTTCCTTACCCATAAGTGTAACATTTATTGCCAATTCCATCCAAATTTAACAGGTAACCCTTAACAATGTTTTCAATCCAAAGGTTATACTTAAGTTTACGTTGTATTCTACAACTTATCATATTATGAAGAAAATTCACATTATTCCCCAATATTACCTTAATTCATATTAACTTAACATTAAATTTACTCTTCATTCTATTATTAACCTATTAGTATTAAATAGATGAAATTAACATTGGTTTTACACTCTATTACGTAGATATCCTTAAATTTTATCTAAGTTTATATTTACATAATATTCCAACATTAAATTTCATCCAATTTTTTTTCCTTCCTTTTTATTTTAATTAAATCCAATTTCCCTAAAGTTACATTCAAACAAGTAAATTTTGATTTCCAATCAATCATTATACTATAACATTCTTAACATTTTTTCATTACACTACTAAATTCTACCTTGATAAGTTTACGCTTCTATTGCTTTACTTTCACACTTCCGTTAAAATATAAATTAATTCTAAAGTAACGTTTATTGTTGACCCCGCCATTTTAATTACTCATATTTAGATGAACGTTATTTCAAATAAGTTCATTGACTCATTTAAATTAGGTAGTTTATAGTAGTTGTTATCCCACCCTTACAATTATTTCCTACTAACGTGCTACCAACTCCTTTAATTAAAATTTGAATTCCAAACCTTATTTAATATACTAAGTAAGATAAATAACATATATAGATTGCTACCAACTTTCCTTTTCTTGCATCTATGTGTTTATTACTTGACACACCAGTAAATATTACATATACACAAAATTCCGTTATCACTTGCCTAACAAGGTTATTATCACTTAAGATCTCACTTCATCCACATTTTCACATTTTCATTTCCTAGTTTCTTTACTTTATTCTACATAATTTATTACAAATGGGATTTTCTTTGGTTTACATCTTATTTGTATTTAACATTTCTCAATCACCAATTCATTTCACTTTAACTGTGGTAAATTGGCGGATAAATTGAATTTGATTCCCAAAATCTAAATTAACAAGAAACAAGGGTAGGTAACATACAATAGTCTTTACTCCAAATTCTAGTCACCTAAATAGTCTTTTATTCCTTGCAAATAAATGTTACTATTTATTTTCATAGTACAAATCTCAATGATTATCCCATTTTAATTTGCTTAGGCCATTTATTTCACTATACATATCTACCTAAATGGGTAATTTATTCAATTCATTAAGTGTCAATTCTATTAAGCCCTGTTTATACCTTTATGCATTCTTCTATAACTTTACAAAAGGGAATAACTTTTAAACTCATACACTTAATAACAAAACCGTTATAAATCCAATAAACTTCCAAATCCAAGTTTGTACACATTTTACACAACTATTATGATTTCTCACAAACGTTGAATTTATTAAATGACCATTTATTAAAATTTAATTCCCTTAATTGAATCAAATGCTTATTATTATATATATTCTTTTCATTCTACCATTCCTTCCCATTATAAATTCATTAACGTATTTACACATCTCTATCTTTCAAATATAAAATAATCAAACTGATTACAAACACTGTTTCTATCAATTTTCATAAGTTTGTTCAAAACTATACTTTTGTTTACATAAAATAAATTTTATGTTTCTATTAGTTTTCTTTTCCTTTCACTACAGGCATAAATTATTACTATCTACACTAATTACATCTTTGTATTAATGAACACCATTTAAGTTAATATTTATACTAACATTCACAAATTCAACATTTATTTGTTTCTTCAAAATTACTTTAAATCAAGTTGTGAAAATTTACATTATCCACATCTATTATCATAAAATTTTATAGTTACACTAAATTGCAACCACTATACCAAATTTCTACATTTATTTTTAAACCAAATTAGAAATTATATTAATTCATTTTATTAAATATCATAAATTTAACGGGTCGTTACAATCTCCCCCACTCAAAACTTTTCGTCTCCGAAAAGGAAAAAAGAAGGGAGGAGGAAGATTTACAGTGCATCTTATTTCAAATATTAACTTATAAACAATATTTTACTGGATTAATTTCCTTTAATGAAATATACTTGTTTTATAATCATTATATCCTTTAATACTTGAATTATTAAAGTTGGAAAAATACTTTCACAAAATTCTAAGTCCAAAATTTACGAAATTTTTTGGCAAAGTCTCCTTTGTACGGAGGGACTCTGGAGAAAATATAATATCCAAATATACAAATATATTACACATATTATCCAAATATAATATCCCAACACGGGAAAATATATAAAATAGCGCTTTATACGTAATCCGGAAACGTACCTATTTGTCGAGCAATACGCTTATTATTATGGAACCAAAAGCAATAGCAGTTGCTTCCATAACCTGTATTTTCTTATAAGCCTAAAAAGTTAAATATTTATTTTAAAATGAACTATTCTAGTGGATTCAATCATTCATATCCAATCAAATGCAACAACCATACATTTTAACAAACAGCACACACCGCAAACAAAATCATTCAATCAAACAAACAATTAGTTGTTAGGTTCAAATTCCGAAATTGTACGAAATGTAAAATAACTATCAAGTGCATCCTTTACTCAACAGTCTTAGATGGAACAAAGATAGATTATTTCTCCATCCAACAACTTCAAAATTCCTTACCCAACAACCATACATCAACCAAACAATTCAAATCAACACCAAAATAGCTTATTATACATTTATTTCATACTTCAGTGGTTTGATTTTCTTCCCTTCATTTATGAGGGATTTCTTTGTTCTTACAAGTTTTATTTTCCAATTATCCCAAAATTAATTATATTTGTATTTCCTTTTTATTACTTAAGTTTATAAAATAATTCTCATTAATAACAATAAATATTTTGAATATCTTCCTTTCTTTACTCTTTACTTGTAAGGTTTCCCTTAAATTCTTAATCTGCTAACATTCATTCTTATAAGTGGAAGTTTTTATTTATCTATTAACTATGGATTACAGTCATTTAATTTTTCCTACTTTCCATTATATTAGAATAGGGAAGATTAAAACATACTTAAGTCAATAATCATACAATCAATTCTTATTTTGAATTTCATTTTATATACTTAGGTTCATATCATCTATTAATAATTCTTAACCCTTTTTCAGTAAAATTTCAATTATAACCTAAGTTTATACCATTAAATTCTTATTATAACAGTAATTTATTGAATACTTCATTTTTCCTAAATTCCTACTTGTAAAATATTCAATTCCAGTTTCTCATTTAACACTTCAACTTTTATATTTGGGTAAGTTATTTATGTTAAGGAAATTGCAATTGAACTTATACAAGTTTAATCTCCATTCTTTTAATTAAATTTAATGTTTATCCATATTACTCTTTGTCTCATATGTATGCAAATTCCTCTTTATAGCTTTGCAATTATTCTCTTATTTCAATTAGAGGTTTCAATTCATTTATTACTTAACTTTTATTTCACTACAATTTAACAATTGATTAATTAATGGAGAATTTTAGAATTGGATTCCGGGTCAGATTTCAATTTATTTCAAAATAATAGATAAATAAGTTCTTACAACTCAAAATCTCTAATTATAGTTAGAACAATAAAAGAAATTTTTTTTAGAAAATTTCATAATAAATCTGCAGTAGAATTTACTACAGTGGCCTTTCCCCTTCGAAACTTGAAATGAAAGTCGATGATGCGGCCGTCATCACTGAATTTATTTTCCAGTGACAGAGAGGAAAGTACAGAATTTAATTTTTTTTCCCAAATCTTCTTTAAAACAATTCTTCCAAATTATACGAAATATTTATATAAGAAATTACTTATAAACCAAATCAATAAATTTCACAAATTCTTTGAAAGCAGATTAGGAAAAATCCCGGACTTAAGTTCTAAAATCTCCAATTTGATTTATCATAATTTCAACTTAGCTTCAGTTATTATAAATATTTTATTTCCTAACACCCAATCTATAGCAACCAAATATATATATATATATATATCTTTATAAAAATATTTTTATATATAGAAAATATAATAGGCAAAATTCTTTCATTCACCTATATTAAAACAAATATTATGTTGGTCTGTCCTATTAAGTGTTTAGAAATCCCTATTGATGACATAGCGTCCCATGCATCAACCAGAATTTATAAATACAAAGCGGAACAGATTAACACAATATAAAAATCTTTTTATTAATACTAACAAATACGCTCTCTCATATATATACACTCAGCGACTCCCATAGGATATTACTACCCTATTAACAAAGAGTCAAACCCCACAAAGACAAGGTTTATCGCTAAACCAAAGCTCTGATACCAGATGTAACGTCCCGCCTTTTCGCACGATTTAAACCGACACACGTGCCGATTCAAACCATACGGAAGGTCGGATTGTTATGGGGTAAATGAGAAAGATAGAGAAGAAATAAAACAAAACAGAATCTCACAGCGGAAGGATAAAATATAATAATCAAATATACAGTTCATGAAACTGTTTTACAAAATAATTTATTTTTCTTGTGCAATAAATATCAGAGTTACACATACCAATACAACAATGCAGCGGAATTAAATGGTGTAGTGCACTAGTATAAATAATAATAATACAAATCTTCGTCTTCGTCCTCCAAAGCTAAATCTTCAAATCCTGAAACGCTCGGACTGACCCGAGCGAATTTGAAAAGACAAAAACACTCGAGTCAGAACTAAAAGATCTTATGTAAGTTAAATTTTACAGAAATAAATATGAGTACTGTAACTTAAGAGATGCTCGGGATTTACATCTCCTAAGGATCCGTTAAACTATTTACTATGTAGTATATTGCGCTATTATAATAGTGTCTAATTATAAAATAAACTTACTTTTAAATAGCGTTAAGGCTTTACATTTTCCACCTTAACACAGAATATATTCCCATAGTCTATACAGTACCGTAATCTCCCCCGTACTGGGCGTCGTCAGAGGGCACTCCATAGGTATGGTACAAAGCCAAAATCGTATAAGGCGCGCTAGGGTAGGTGACACGGCACAACTAGGCAATGCCAGGGTAGATATACCAATTACGCTTCCGGGTCGATGGTAACGCGTAGCCGCAGCTACCGCCCACCTCGAACAACTCCCCCAAAATCAAAATATAGAAGTGGCCACTGAATCAATCCAAAGTCGAAGTATAATATCGAAGAGGAGTGTCCGATCAGAGGAATGACCTCATTAACCCGTCAATCGCTCCTGTTTTAGCCACCTTATGCCAACTCACAGGAGTCGGGTCCACGTATTTACCTTACAGGAAACGTCGCCCCAACCTACTTCATTCTGGAATCTCCACCGCGTACACGGTTAGTCAAAGTGGTTTTCGGTATCGACAGAGAGTATGTCCATATCCGATCCTGGTCTCTTTGCCAACCAATCGTTATTATAACACTGCGGTCATTTAAAAATAGTTTATACTTTAAAACCAGAATATAATCCATTTCAAAACCATAATATTACGATATCATTTCTTCTTTAAAACCCAAAAAGATTCATTTTGATATTATTTTATAAAACCCAAATCAATGATATCATTTCCCAAATATAAATCTTTTCCAAAAATTATGCCACTTTTAAAATTTATAATTCCTTGTAACCAAATATTTGAATATTAACTTTCAACATAATACTTCGAAATCCATAGTTTTTAAAACCATTACTTTCAAAACTAAATGGTTTGGATATTCAACAGTATATAAAGTAAGTGGTTTAACTTAAATGTTACTTTGAAAAGAAATATTTCTCATGGCTTTACAATACATTTCTTTATTTAAAGTTAAAACCAAAATTTAATATCGCTTCAAGTTCCAAAACCATTTCAATAAATTCATATATATACGTATATCCATTTTGAGTATAAATATTTCAACTAAAGTTGGATTTTATTCTTTCAAATCAAATGTTCTATTAATTAGCCTTGAATATTCACATAGAATCCATAATTTATAAGACTTCAATTTCTAGTAATAAATTATATATATTTTCCAAATCAAGTTATACTAGAATATTCATTTAATTTATTTTGGGAAAATCCAATTATAAATATCATATCTTAAAATTTCCAACTTAACATTTAAACATAGGATATAAATTATCAAACTCCATTTACTAAATTTTCTTCCATTTTAATAAAGGGATTTATACACCTTTTTATTTCAAATTTTTCAACTTCATATGTATATAAATATGGAAGAAAACATTTATTCAGTATAAAATTTAAGATTTTTATAAACCGTATTCCATCCAAACCATAGAAATCACATTAAAAATAGTTATATATAGACCGCGGTGCCTGTATATAGTTTTCTATCCTATGGTCAAGTGATACGGATATTTATCATTTCAATCCGCAATTTAAAAAAAAATAAAACTGCGGTTGTATATCATTTCAAACCGCAATCCCGAATGAAATGTAAATGCATACTAACTTGCAGTTTAATGATATCCAAATAAAACATTCATTCAACAACACATCCATCATCCAATCCCAACATCGATCAATATCAATCAATAACAATTATATATATTTGATCATATATAACAGGTGATAACTGGCAGTTTATTCAAATTAAATTTATCAACTATTAATCTAACAGTTTATTCAGTAATAATTTATACAACTGTTAACTAGCAATTCATATGCAACAAAAATTTCCAACAGTCAATTAATACACAATAAATCAATTAAATTAACAGTTAAATTTAATAAAATGCAATTCAACAGATATGAATGAAATAAACATGCCAAATACTCATAAATAAATTTCTATTCATTTCTAAAATTTATTTAACAAACATAAAAGCTTCTAGTAATTGTGAGTGGGTCAAAACACTCACCTTTTGAATTTAAATCGAATGTAAATCCGATTTAAACCCAAAATTTGACGGTCTCTAAATTTATCCAAACCAGCGTCATCAGATCCGGAATTTAATTACGATCCTAACAAAAGAAATTTCGTGTGAAACGGAGTTCGTATGTGAAAGTTATCACAATTAAACGATTTGCAATTGACATAAAAAAAAATTAAAAATAAACAAAACAAAAATAAAATACCGTGCCACATCCACCTTCCCTCGTGAAAAACGCATATGCTTCTTCTTGATTGCTAACTTTGTTCCGTAATTTTTCTTTTATTTCGATTTACTTTAATTTTCCTCCTTATTATATGAATGTATGTATTTTTAAAAGGTTTGAAAGAAAAAGAAGATTTGAAAAAGAAGAATTGAAAAAAAATGATTAAAATAAGAACTGAAAACGGAAGAGAAGATCTAGATTTGAAAAGAAGAAAGTTTGAAATAGAAGTAAATTTGAAGAAGAAGAAGAAGAATATTTGAAGAGAAAGAAAAAAAATTAAAATGAGAGATAATAAGGAGCTTTGAGAAAAACAAGAAAAGAAGAAGAAGAAGAAGAAGAAGAAGAAGAAGAAGAAGAAGAATAACATGGAGGCTAGGGTTAGAGTTAGGAGAAACAAAATGTAATGGAAGAATAAGAAGTAGGTTATTTATAAGGTTAGAGTTAGGTTTAGGGACAAATAGATTTGAAAGGAGAGGCTGCTATTAATTAGAAATAAAGTGAATATGAACACTTGGTATTGAAATATAGCAAATATGAACAGTCCTTTTTTTTTTTTAAAGTAGCAGGTATTAAAAAGAGGTATTTATTAATTAGAAAGAAAATGAATATGGAGGGACAAAAATAAATGACACGTTTCGTTAGTTTGATTCTAAATTAATTAAGTGCTAGATACAGAAAAATTTGAATACATCATATATATATATTCATACTTTAACTGTGTGACAAAATTGCTAAACATACATCATGTACGATTAATTGGTGACAATATATAGGAATAATCAACAATAAATGTGGATGCAATCACATAAGGAGCTAATAGGGAAGGAGATAAAAGTAACAACGTTGATTAATTCCACTTTCCCACTTTAGCCAATCCAACTACAAAATTTAAAATTTTATAAAATTTCTCTCCTTTGATTTCTTAAACAATTTTAATAACTAACAACAAGTTCTATGTTAATTCAATCATTAATCATTTCGCCAATTACCAAATTAAATTTCAACTATTCGCAATAAATCAAATTATAAATTTTTCATTCCAATAAATAAAATAAATCTTGATTTTTTTTTTCTTCCATCCTTATTAATTCCACAACTTGTTCAATTTGAAAATCATTATCATATTTTCCAAATGTTACCTTAATTTAACACTTATGTAACGTATTATTAGATTCGTTGCAAGATTTCAATTTCAATCCCCATTTCTTAATATACTCAAATTCTGGACATTTTTATTTCCTTACCCATAAGTGTAACATTTATTGCCAATTCCATCCAAATTTAACAGGTAACCCTTAACAATGTTTTCAATCCAAAGGTTATACTTAAGTTTACGTTGTATTCTACAACTTATCATATTATGAAGAAAATTCACATTATTCCCCAATATTACCTTAATTCATTTTAACTTAACATTAAATTTACTCTTCATTCTATTATTAACCTATTAGTATGATATAGATGAAATTAACATTGGTTTTACACTCTATTACGTAGATATCCTTAAATTTTATCTAAGTTTATATTTACATAATATTCCAACATTAAATTTCATCCAATTTTTTTTCTTCCTTTTTATTTTAATTAAATCCAATTTCCCTAAAGTTACATTCAAACAAGTAAATTTTGATTTCCAATCAATCATTATACTATAACATTCTTAACATTTTTTCATTACACTACTAAATTCTACCTTGATAAGTTTACGCTTCTATTGCTTTACTTTCACACTTCCGTTAAAATATAAATTAATTCTAAAGTAACGTTTATTGTTGACCCCGCCATTTTAATTACTCATATTTAGATGAACGTTATTTCAAATAAGTTCATTGACTCATTTAAATTAGGTAGTTTATAGTAGTTGTTATCCCACCCTTACAATTATTTCCTACTAACGTGCTACCAACTCCTTTAATTAAAATTTGAATTCCAAACCTTATTTAATATACTAAGTAAGATAAATAACATATATAGATTGCTACCAACTTTCCTTTTCTTGCATCTATGTGTTTATTACTTGACACACCAGTAAATATTACATATACACAAAATTCCGTTATCACTTGCCTAACAAGGTTATTATCACTTAAGATCTCACTGCATCCACATTTTCACATTTTCATTTCCTAGTTTCTTTACTTTATTCTACATAATTTATTACAAATGGGATTTTCTTTGGTTTACATCTTATTTGTATTTAACATTTCTCAATCACCAATTCATTTCACTTTAACTGCGGTAAATTGGCGGATAAATTGAATTCGATTCCCAAAATCTAAATTAACAAGAAACAAGGGTAGGTAACATACAATAGTCATTACTCCAAATTCTAGTCACCTAAATAGTCTTTTATTCCTTGCAAATAAATGTTACTATTTATTTTCATAGTACAAATCTCAATGATTATCCCATTTTAATTTGCTTAGGCCATTTATTTCACGATACATATCTACCTAAATGGGTAATTTATTCAATTCATTAAGTGTCAATTCTATTAAGCCCTGTTTATATCTTTATGCATTCTTCTATAACTTTACAAAAGGGAATAACTTTTAAACTCATACACTTAATAACAAAACCGTTATAAATCCAATAAACTTCCAAATCCAAGTTTGTACACATTTTACACAACTATTATGATTTCTCACAAACGTTGAATTTATTAAATGACCATTTATTAAAATTTAATTCCCTTAATTGAATCAAATGCTTATTATTATATATATTCTTTTCATTCTACCATTCCTTCCCATTATAAATTCATTAACGTATTTACACATCTCTATCTTTCAAATATAAAATAACCAAACTGATTACAAACACTGTTTCTATCAATTTTCATAAGTTTGTTCAAAACTATACTTTTGTTTACATAAAATAAATTTTATGTTTCTATTAGTTTTCTTTTCCTTTCACTACAGGCATAAATTATTACTATCTACACTAATTACATCTTTGTATTAATGAACACCATTTAAGTTAATATTTATACTAACATTCACAAATTCAACATTTATTTGTTTCTTCAAAATTACTTTAAATCAAGTTGTGAAAATTTACATTATCCACATCTATTATCATAAAATTTTATAGTTACACTAAATTGCAACCACTATACCAAATTTCTACATTTATTTTTGAACCAAATTAGAAATTATATTAATTCATTTTATTAAGTATCATAAATTTAACGGGTCGTTACACAAAGCCAGTGTGACGTCGACGGGGCATCGGACCTGGTGGGTCGTGGGAAAAGTGAAGCGTAGGCTTCAGTGAGGCTATGGGCGAGGTGCCAGGGGTTCAGGTAATCGGAACTGGTGGCACAAACCGATTTTGTGGGAAAATTGTGGGTTCTGATGTTTGGGAATTTAGGTCGATTTCGATCTGGAGATTGATTCGTGGTTCTGAAGGATGAGATTGTTGGTGAGCATGGTTATCGTCATGCTGGAGACGGTTGAGGTGGTCGAAGTGCCACCGATGAATTGTACATGTGCACCGTATCACCGTGTGCATAGCAAAGGATGAGAAAGGAGCAGCAGAAGAATTAAAGGGAATGTAGAAGAAGAGGGAAGTGATAAGGAATCAGGTTTTGATGGAGTTCTGCTAGGGTTGAGTACGTGATTCTGGCTCGAGGTTAACTCGAGTATTTCCACCTTTTGACTCGAGAATATGGGAGTTGGGGTGAACTTGTGACTAAGCTTATCAATGTGTAAAGCAAGTTTCTTAAGTTTCAAAATGTTTTCAAATTTTTGAAATTGGGTAATTTTTAATTGGCCAAATCCAATATGTTTTTCAAAAGTAAGTTAAATGATGAAGTTTAATAAAGTAATAATTAATCAATATATTAGGGGATGGTTAAATTGATTAATGAAATCAATTAAGTAAACAATTAGTTTTATTATTAAGATAATGCATAAAGATTGGTTTATTGGTGTAATCAATTTTAAGAATTTATGTATTAATGTGATTAATTAATCAAGATAATCAATTTAAAGAATGGTTAATTGATTAAAGATTGATTACATAATGAAGTTAACTAGTAATTTGGAAGGGTAATTAATTAGTAATTACTAAATATGATTTGTTTATTGAAAATTACTTATTAGAAGTGATTAAGAATTAATTACTCAGTGTAATTAATTAAGTGATTGTGGATAATTTTAATTAATTAATTAAAAAGAATTAATTAATGATGGGATTAAGTAATGTAATTAAGGAGGTATAATTACTTAGTGAAGTAATTAATGAATAATTACTTAATGTAATTAATTAATAAAATTACTTGATGGATAGTAATTAAAGGATAATTACTTAAGGGAAGTAATTAAGTGATAATTACTCGGTGTAATTAAGTTGTTAATTAATAATTAAGTTTTATTAATTAATAATTAAGATATAATTGATTTGTGAATTTGAATTAAGAAATATTGATTAATAATTACGGTTGTTAATCAATAGTTGATGGTTAATTAATCAGTAAATTGGAGGTTAATTAATTGATTTATAAAGTAAATTAAGGATAGATTACTTTATATTAAAGGAGATTAATTAATAATTAAAGATTATTAATTGATAATTAAAGGACAATTAATCTATGATTAGAGATTAATTAGTTGATTGATAAGGAAATCAAGGAGCAATGAATTAATTAAATGATTGTAAATTAATTAATGGTTAATTAAGCAGGATTAGATGATTAATTATGATATGAATGGATAATGCTTGCTTATGGATGGTGGTTGTTGAATAAATTGATTGATATCTATTGGACAATGAGCTGTGACATTTTATTGATATGGTATTGGTTATGTCAATGATAAATGGGTGATGTTTATCTATGTTATTGCTGTGTAAAGTGACATCCAGTAGTTGAATTTAATCACTTGAATAACTTGAGTTAAGATGATCTTGGATTCGAAGAGACCGAAGTCGGGTATTAGTAAATATCCAAAACCACTTCGATTCCTTATAGATTGATATGTGAGATCAATAGGCTGGTATGGAATGATTTAATCGAATTGGACCATTTAATCTAAGTATTTTTACTTAGAAAATGATGTGTGAAATAAGTGATGTCTATAACAAATTGTGAAGTTGTAAATTGATATACGTTACCCGGGTTTATATATGTTGTATGCTTTTGTATTCTATGTTAGATGTGTTTACTCACGCTGGTTTCCAGCCGGACCCGGGTGTTACTTTGATATAATGCTCGGGTCAGACCGAGTATTACAGATTTCCAGGTATGGACGTTTCGGAACTCAGGAGGGGAGCTGGATAGCAGGAACGTATGGAGAGTTTCCACTATGATATTGTATATATCTGAGACATATTAAATTGTATATGTCCAATGTTGTATAAAATTGTTGTAACTCTGATATATCGATGTAAAATTGATAGATACAGTTTTCTTTGGTATAATTATTATTATTGATATTATATTTTATCCGCTGCGAATGTGAGTTTGTGTGTTTCTTTTCTGTTCTTCTTCTATCTCTTTTTTTTTTCTAACTATCTGGGATTTTCGGGATCGGAATTTCTGGGTCGTTACATTGAAAGCCCAAAATCATCTCATAAACAACATCACAAACCAAAGTCAGGTGATAAATAAATTGAAGCAGAAACAAAATTCACGTTAATGCCGATGCCAACAGAAAAATGTTCAAAGTTATTTGCAGTTCAAATCACAATGTACCCAAGTTACAGATATCAAATAGCTATTCAAAGCCGTGGATAATAGAAATCGAACCAAGACAATTAAAAATCATCAACATCGAAATAAACTCGAACGACCTAAGAATGAAGTAGATGTGAGTGATAGTTTACTCACCTTGTTTAACGAGGAGCTAAACCCAATTCGCAGTATCAAATCACAAGCTGGTAAACAACCGATTAAGCAACCAAAAGCATCTCGAGAGACAGCGATCGAATAAAAGTCGGCTACCACAAATTACGAAACCCTAATTTAGTTGAAGAGGAAATGAGCAAGAATGAGCTGCCATTTTTTCGTATGATTTTTGTTTTAGGGTTTTCGGAAAGATGAACGAATGAAAAAGGAAATTGGGTATCGGCCTTTGTTAAATAACACCACACCAACAAAAACATGGGCCAAAATTGTTTTGAAGCCCACATAACATTCAACGAATTACTAAAAGAATTTCAACCGATTTAAAAACTCCAAATAGCAATTAGCTAACACATTAATCGTTTAATGATGATTATAAATTGTTACAAAATCCCGGGTTGTTACACCTATGCTGCCTCCCGTCATAAAATTTTGCCACGCCGCCGGTGATTTTTTTTGACCTAATCGAATTTTGCCGTCGATCAGATCGTTGATTCGCCAAATAAACAGCATGGATGAAGTCCCCTCGGTCCTCTCTTTAAAACCCAGAAATGTTCGTCGATCTGACAACATTCATCGACGCGCGATGAACGGCCGAGAAATGATTCAGAAATTCTGGACAAAAGATGCATCGAATCGGAAAACGAATTTCGGTTTTGAGATGCGTACATCGAAACTTCGATATATAATTTTTCTGAATTTTTTTGAGGAGTTTGAAATTTGACTTTGATTTTGAATTGCAGTTGGACTTAGGTGTTTGTCTGCCATTGAACTGAGGAGGTGAAACAAAATGTACGCACAGACAAATGAGAATGAGGGACAAATAGGGTTTATAACAGAGTACATATAGACAAGTTTGAAAAAGAATAGAAGGATCAGATTGGTATACGCGCTGAACGACGAATGGCCCGAAAAGCCCGTTCTGACTCTGGAACGAAATTGGGTCAAACCATATATCAAAATAGATGTTTTAAAATATTTTAAATGCAATGGAAAAGGTTTCAGGTTCAAATTGCACCGTATGAAGAAATTATGCTAAAATCAATATTTTTCAAATTGATTTCAATTTCATTGATTTCAAGGCGTTTCGAGTCCATACGATCAAACGACAACTCCGATCGCTACGAAACTTGAAATCATACAATAATTCACCGTTACGGATCCGATCAAATTGGTTTCATCGAAATCCGAGTCAGTGGCCAAAATGGCTATTTTTATATTAATTAAATAATTTAATAATTAATTAAATAAAAACCAAATTTTTATTTCAATTCTATATTTGAAATTTTCATCACTTTTATATTTCTTAATCATCTACAAAAATTTTAAACAAGTTTAGATGTCAATTTAAAGTTGATAAATCTATCAATTGTAGTGTCAAATTTTCAATTTCATTATATTCAAAATTATAAATTAAATTTCCAATAATTCTATTAAATTATTTTTCATTCTACTATTCATTTCATTGTTATTCAACGAATGAAATTAACGCTGGCTCATGGCTTATTACATTATTATTCTCAAATTTCATCTTAATCTCAACTAACGCAAAATTAAATATTAAATTTCATTTAAATTGCAATTAATCCAATTATTGAATTTTACACTTCAATTAAATTAATAAATCTTGCTTTCTATTCTTTAAATCAACCAATTGTCATATTATAAATAGAGTTAGCATTAATTTCAATTAATTCCTTAATTTACAGAAATATAACTTAAAATTGAGATTCATTATAATTTATTACAAACTTGATTTAATGGACTACATAAATGATTACTTTAAAATAATCATTGCCACTAACCCTTAATCATATTTGTATAAGTTATCATTTCCAACAATTACATACAGAACATTGATTTTTATCCAATCACTATTTATTCGTTGTTAATTCATTGATTAATCGAATATTTACATTTACTTTTCTATTATTAATTTATTACCAAATATTCCTATTTACCATCAATTATAACCCAAATAGCTATTTCAATCAATTGGGATTGCATTGAATTAATTATTTATTAGTTTACATTTTATTCCCGTTATAAATTCATTAACAAATTACAATTTCCTTTATTGATACATCACTTACATTCATACCTAATTACATTAGTTTTATCCCATTACACTAATATATGCCTACTTACCTCTTAATTTGAATAAAATTCCATTTCTAAATGTGTAATTCTAGCAATTGTACACATTAATTTAGGTTTAAATCCAGTAAATGAATTTTCCTTAATTCCATTCTTTTTACCAATTTATTACCATATCAATAAATTTACGATTCTATTTAATTTTCATTCACACTTCCGTTATTTTATTAATTACCATTAAAGTAACGTTTATTTTAAATTGGTAAACCACTGGTAACGACCAACATTTATCACCATTTCCCTTTATAATACATGTATGTTTATTCTTCACAAATGATTTCCATCTATTACACTATTTAATACATTAATCCAATAATTTCATTTGTTTTCTCATATTCCATTTATAACCAAGTCATAACATTTAAATTATTTTATTTAATTGGAATTTCATTCAAATCATTAATTATTAACTTTAATTAACCTTGTTACGTTTCCTCTAAGTTAATTTTCATTACATTATCACAACTTTTATTAATAATTCATCAATTTTTATTTTCTTCAATATTAAATTTCAATAATCTTAATAAGTTAACAATTTTAATTATTGAAAATTTATGGGTCGTTACACTCTCCCCCACTCAAAACTTTTCGCCCCGGAAAAGGAAATAGAAGGGAGAAGGAGAATTACGAGATCAATATATCTTTCTTAAAATATTAACTTTATAAACAATTAAATTTACAAAATTAATTACCTTTAGATAAAATATACAAATTTATAACCATTAGATCTTTTTATACTTAAATTAATAAAGTTTGGAAAACATTTCAAAATATTTTCTAAGTCCAAAATTTACGGAAAATTTTGGCAGAGTCTCCTTTGTACGGAGAGACTAGGGAGAAATATAATATCAAATAAAATAATATACAACATATATTTTTCAAATAATATATATCCCAACCCGGGAAAAACAATATAATAACGCTATAAACCGTAATCCAAAAACGTACCTATTTGTCGGGCAATTTACACTTATTTTATGAAACCAAAAGCAGTAGCAATTGCTTCCATAACCTGTATTTCACTTATATTATCCTGAAGAATTAATAATTATATAAATTGAAATATGTAAAGTTGTTTCAACCATAACCAACAAATCAATACAAACAACAATCCCTTGCAACTGGGCATACAACCATCACATAGAATCAATACAAATCAATTATTCATTCATATCAAACAAAAAAAGTAGCTGTTCGGGTTCAAAACTTCAAATTGTACAGAATGAAAAACAAACTACTGAGCGCACCCTTTTACTCAATAGTCTCTGATGAAACTAAATAAATTATTTATTCATCCAAACAAATTTAAAGTGTCCTAGCCCAAACAACCATAAACCAAACAAACAACTATTTCAATAATATATCAAGTTTATTAATTTCATTGATATAATAATTTATCTTTTTTAATTTGCCTTTTATTTCTTACAGTTTAATTTACTTTTTTTTTCATTTCTAACAAAGTCTCATTTTCACTTATTCATATCATGAAATTTCCCTTTTTATTATATTACATTCATTTATTCACTGTTTAATTTCATTTATTACAGTTATCATCTTTCTGCTTATTTCCAAATAAATAACTTCAATCATTTACTCATGTCTATAATTACTTGCTTAAGGATATAACAATTATAACCTCAATTCTTATTAATAAAAGCAATTTATTGAACACTTCATTACGTACTTTTATTTGTACAATTTCCATTACATTTTCATATTAAACATTTCAATTTTTAATATTTGGTAAGTTATATATCTTCTTTTTATGAATGTAATTGAAAGTTATACAAGTTTTCTCATTTTCTTTAATAAATTTACTGTTCAATAATCATATCATTTGTTTTATAGATTATAATTTCCAACTTTCTTATAGTCTCATTTATACTTAGCATTTAGTCTCTTATTTCATTTAGAGGTTCCAATTATTAGTTAAATTCCATTTCACTAAAGCAATTGAAACCATTAATTGATGGAAAATTAAGAATTTAAATACCGGGTAAAATTTTTAAATCATTTTAAAATAATAGATAGATGTATACACTTAAAATTCATATATCCAATTATATTTAAAACAATTAAAAATTTATATTTGGTTATCAAAAATAAATCTACAGTAGAACTGTAACAACCCGCATATTTATCGATTTTATATTTAAATATTTTATTTAAATATTTTAGCGTTAGTCGGATTTTAGTCCGAAAAGCTACTTTTTGCATACGGTCGAATTAGGGCTCGGGACCACTCCCATTGAGTTTAAAATGCCGTTTGCGACCTTTTTGAGTATAAGCTTCAATATGTTTGGAGAAAGTTGATTTCTTCTACCTTTTACTTTGGGTTTGGTTTTTGGGCTCAACCCTATGTTAACTTATGCTCAAATCTGAGCCACTCTTCCCCACTCACCCTCATTCTCTTCTCATTTCAGTTTTTAGAGTGTTAATGGTGGGAGAGATTGGAAATTAAAATTCCAAAACCCTAGTTTCTCTTGCAAATAAAATTCCTTGCTCCAAACTCAAGAAGAACCCATTGGTAAGCTTCTCTTCTTCTTCTCCAATTTATTCTCTTCCCAATTTCAGAAATTCCTAAACCTAATTTCGGGAATGTTCTTGTTTTTGAGCTTAGATTCAAGCTCATTTGGGTTGTGATTGAAGAGAGGTTGATTCTCCTTTTGCTTTCAAGCTTCTTCTTGTTCGATTTTGTGAAAAGGTGAGATTTTTATCTCACATCTTTGACTATAATTATCTTTGGTTGTTGGGTATGAATTCCTAACACTTACTCATGTGCATTTGCTCTTGATTTGGATTGGTTTTGTGAATATTCCAATTTTTGGGTTTTTAAACCAAATTTGTGTTAAATCCTTTTATGGATGTTTGATCATGCTTTTAGTGATGCACCGAGGAGCATATAGGGCCGGGTTGCCGATTGGCATAAACCCTTAGAGCCAATGTCCGTCCGGTTGCATTTTGGAAGAGTTTGCTCTTCATTTGAATAAGGCTGAAAAACAGCCCAGGCATGATTCAGTCGACTGAAAAACTCTGTTCAGTAGACTGAACCTGAAACCCGAGAGTTTCCAGGCATGATTTAGTCGACTGAAAATCTCTGCACAGTCGACTGAAACTGGAAACAGAAAGTTTCCTGAACCTGGAAAATTTCCAGGTACAGGGTCAGTCGACTGAAAATCTCTGTTCAGTCGACTGAACCTGCTGTTTGAGTCCAATTTGTCTTTTTGGATTGAAATTCCAATTTAAATCGATTCGTGATAATCCTATTTGTTGTTATCATCTATTATGACTTTGATGACTCTTTTTAGGGGATTTTTGAATATCCATTTCGATGGATCCTTTATCGATTTCGTTGGATCTTATTCACGTCTTCGTATGTGAATTTTTGTGATTGATTGTTCTTACAATCTTCTTCGTGATTTGTCACTTTAAAAATATAAAGGTTTTCTATACTAATAGTAAATATCAAATCTCAATTCCTCAAACGATTTCAATACTATTTTAATACCAAATTCGTTTATAAAACCGTTTTCCAATCTATTAGTATATACAAACCTTTACCTCACTCGTATGAGAAATCTAATTAAACGACTTAGTAAAACAAGTGGTATGAAACGCTTGCGTTCACTTTGTCGGTTAATCCTTGGACTTGTTCGATTGAATCTCTTGTGACAATTTTCTAGTGGAGATTTACAGTTTGTTCGTAAATATTTAAGTTAAGCAAGTGGTTATGGGACATGAAGCTAAACTCATATATTTACTAGCTTAGTGTAATTGACACTTCTCGATGATCATGACGATCATTTTTGTGATTTAGACTAGCAACGTGCGATGTCTCTTTGTCTGCGTGGGAGACTAAACCCCGTTCGTGTGTCAAATTTGTGGGGTAGCAACCCACGGTCTTCGGACCATTCGTGTGTCAAATTAATGGTTAGCTACCATGAGATAGCTTCTCGTTCATGTGTTACAGTTGTTGGTGAGTTTTCATGCTCCCGTTCATGTGATAGGCCTCCCCCCTTTATTTTGTGTGATTTCTGGATTTCGTGTGTCGAATTCTGGAATTTTCTTCTTTACCTATTTTTTTTGGGATTTCTATTGATATGATTTATCAATTCTTGTGCATAGGTGATTTCATGTGTCATTAACTTGTTGTGAATACAAGTTTTGGGTATGATGCCCTTTTTGGATCTTTGAGAAGATTCTTTGATATTGATTAATCGTTTGTTGATTATCATTTACATACTTATAGTAGTATGCCATTATGGATATTATACGCCTATGCCATATCTTATATGTCATTTATTGTGGCTTGGTGAATGAAATTAGGAGTATGACATTCCTTTTTATCTTGTGTAGATTTGGTGACATTGATTAATCTCTTGTTGATTTTCAATTACTGATATATATCACAGCTTGGCATTATGATTATTATGTGTTTAGTCATATCTCCTATCCTATATCATGTTATCTGATATTTATAGTTAGACTGATCCGTTTATTATTTTCTTATAAATAATACTCGGGTCAGACCGAGATGTTACAGGTGCTTCTGCTTGACTTCTCATCCGGGATTAACTCCTTGACTTTTGGGTTAACTACTTAGATTAGTAGTTATTTTGTTGTATACATTTGAGATATAGACTCCTTAATGTATACTTATTCTTTTGTGTAGTTCGTGTAACTATATTTTTGTGATATTGTGGATCTTTTTAGACCACTACTCTGATGTACACTTTCTAGTGTAATATTCATATCTTATTCCGCCTTTGTGATATGAATTGTCTGTGACTGATTTATGTTATGTTTATTTCTATATTTGTTTCCGAAGAAATTATAGCCACTGTGTAGTAGCTTTGAGTTTGTATCGGTATGTCGGCTTTCCTTTTGAGATGAAAAGTTATATTTTTATCCGGTATATCGGTACTCGCGCAAAGCAATTATACAGATGGTCGCTCCTCAACAGCCTTATTCTCCGTGCTAGTTGACAGCATTCACAGTAATGTTCTTGGCTAGCGTGGGTATAGAGGTGGGGCGTCACAGCTTGGTATCGGAGCCAAACTTCGGAACAATATGTAATATTATAACAAGGATCATCGTCCTAAGTCTTTCTTAGGAGTTGTGCTTTAGGATTTTATTCGGGTCTTCGTACCGTTCTATCCTATTTTCTTTATGATTCCTTGTTTTATCTATCAAGATTGCTTGATATTCAATTTGGTGAATAACCTTTTCTTCTTCTTCTTTCTTTCTAAAGGAAGAGAAATGTCTAGACCAGGCCACCCCAGAGCCGTGCCATCTAGCACTCCACCCCAAGATGGAGTTTTTATGACTGCTCAACAGCTTCTTGATTTGGTAACTAACGCTCAAGCAGCTGGAGTTAACCCGGAACCTACTCACCCAAAGTCGGGATTTGCACGCTTGTGTAGCGATTACACTAATTTGGGTGGGGAGCCATTCAAAGGTTCCGAAACTGTTATTGAAGTACAGGCTTGGCTAAGAACATGCGATCGCATCTTTTCGCGCATGAATCTTATTGACCTTCACCGAGTTCAGGTGGCCTCTAGTGTTAACGCTAAAATTTAAACGCTAACACCCCGGTGTGTGAAGTGCAGTTGTGAAAGCACCACCCGATAGATCGGGAAAGAATTACAAGCAAGTAATAACGGAAAAGCAGTAAAGAACAGCAATTTTATAGTGGTTCGGCTTATGGGTACAGCCTACGTCCACTTTAAGTACTTTTATTGATGATCTCGTTACAAGTTGATACAATTCTTCCCAAGTACAATTCACTTTGAACTACAAGAAACTTAGAACAAGTATTTTAAAACTTCGATGGAGATGAGAGTCTTCGAATCCATGTTGGATGTACGCGATCTCTTGTTGAAGTTGTTTGTAGCGTTCTTAGTGTCTCGAGAGCTTCAAGTGTTGAATTGGTTTGGAATGCAGCAGAGTATCAGCGCTTGAAGAGAATGAGCCAAAAGTCCTTTGAATGTTGGAGGTGGCTGCCTATTTATAGAAATTCTCGGAGTTGAGTCGCCCCCCCTATGAGTCGTACGCGACTCATATTGCTCAATAGGTCGTTCGCGAGTCACGAGTCATCGAGTCATGAGATAAGTATCACCCCTTAACTCCTCTTTGCTTACGAGTACCGGCTCACACCTTATGAGAAGCGGCATCACTTTTTCTCTAAGTGTTAGGTCGCACGCGACTCATCGCTATGAGGCATGAGTCGGCAACGACTCATAATAAGTCGTAGATCGTGTCTTTGGGTTGTAGTTGAAGCATTTGTCAGTACTTCATTGATGTCTCGCCAAGTGCTTCATACGATGAGTCGCTAAGCCGGTGTGCCATGAGTCGGTGGGCCTCTGAGTCGTTGAACCACTTCACTCATGAGTCGCTAGAAGTACTGAGTCGCTAAGTTCCTTTACTGGTAAGTCGCTGAGTACCATGTCGCTTCATTCCTAAGTCGCTAGCTTATGATAACTCAATGAGTCGCATATCCCATGAGTCGTTCGCATCTTAACACACTAGGTCGCAAAGCATTTTAAGTCGCTAAAGCCACTGAGTCGCTCCTTTACATGAGTCGGTAACTATCATGAGTCGTAAGCTCCTTGAGTCGCTCGGCGTTAACAATTGCCCCTCGAAGTATACGCTTAGATCATGAGTCGTGTGCTTCGACTTTCTTCTTGAGTCGTGACCGACTCAGGGCGGCTTATGACTCGTGAGTCTTTTCTTATTCTCCCCTGTCTTGTATATAAGCTAATGCGTTACTCTTCTTCCTCATTTAATCATTGCCTTAACACCTGGTGCCGGCATTAACGAATCTTCGAATCTCATTTCCGAAGGCGAATTCAACCCTGTTACTCTCCGATTCATCCCAACCATCATACTTCGTAAGCAAATCCGATCTTAATCCATAATAATCAATGTTGAATCACAAATTCTCATCTTTCGGCTTTAGTTTGTTTTCATGCGTTGCGCTTTACTTCGAATTGTTATAATTGATTCTGGATCACTATCCGATACGCGAGCTCAGCAATGCATTGAATATAAGATCGATGCGAAACATTTCAGATTGTTTTTCAGGTGATTTGTTGGTATGGACAGATGATGGGTTCCATTGGGAATGTGACAGATCTTTGATGCCTTAGTACTAACGGGTTAGCGGGTTGAGGCAGAGAAAAGGGGGCTGTGAGATGAGGCGTGACGAGGAATTCCACGAGTTAGCAAATCAGGTTTTGAGTCGCTGGTCGAGTCAGCTAGGAGCCATGAGTCGTGGCCGAGACATCCTGAGTCGCTGCCGAGTTAGGACTTGGAGAATTCCGCATGCCCTTGAACCGAGACCCCTTGACTCATACAATGCGACTTACTGATGCAGTGATCTTCCTGTTAGGTTATGAGCGACCTTAGGTTTGGATGCATGGTGTCGTGCCTTGTGTCTCTTTACTTGATTCAGATTGCCCTGAGTTTTTAAGCGACTTTGGGAACTTGAAATTTTGACAGAACTAGCTTATGTTTCTATCCTGAAATTTGAATTGCTGTGACAATTCCAATAACTATGTTATGCTTTGCCGCTGGATTATGCTACCTTTAATATTGATAACCTGTTAAATATAACATTCACAGAAAACTGGGACGAATATACTGTCATTGATTGCCCACATCGAACGACAGATTAGTTAATGATAGATGATTAACTTGAATAAACTGTATGTATGAAGTGCTTTTAACGTATCAATTTCAAACAAAATACCAAAGCAATACTGAAATAGTCAATTGAAATCGACTTGCTTGCACTAATATTATGTTTGAACTTTTAGATTAACAAGTTCTGAAATGTTTACAATCGATCAAGCATCGATTAGTATAATTCCAGTTATATATACTTGTCACTTTTTATTAGTCCTGCACAACACTTCACACTTTTTAGGAAACGCGCACCTTCGCATTTGAACATCCAGTTGCTTGTGTAGAATGACCTCCCACCGAGAAGAAGAAGTGGTAACTCAAGAGGAAGAAACTTTTCCGATAGCTGTTCCCATAGAGAATCCTCCGGAGAGAACCCCGACTATTCTAACCTCGAGAGCGTTTGTCCAGCTGCGCACTCAATTTGGCTTTGCTGAAAGTGATGTTCTTTTCCCTGGGCCAAGTGATACTGCTGACAATCCTCCCTACGGCTTTGTTGCAGTCAATCGCCAAATGTGCTTAAGTGGGGCGATTCCTCCTTTTAACGACTTTCTTCAACAGTTCATGCTTCGGTTGTCTATCTCTCCATTCCAATTACACCCCAATGGCTACGCCATTCTGATGGGGTTATGTGTTCTATTTAGGAGAGTTTTGGATCGATTACCAAGCTTCGGGGAGATCTGCTATTTTTGCTCATTCACGAAAATTAAAGACCATCCCTCCATCGTGGTTATAAGAAGCGCTCGAAACCGCAAACTTATTACTGATCTCTTCGAAAGCGCTCACGGATTTTTGAATCAGTTTTTCTTTGTTCGCTGCCCTCCAGGGTTTTATGCCATCTGGAGAGTGGGAAGTAAGATTTCCTGTCTTTACTTTTTCCGTTTTGAAACTTTCTTGAGATCTGAACTCTCAGTTGCTAATTTCATTCTTTTCCTGTTTTTAGCACTTCCACCCCCTGCTAGGGACCCAAGTCTTAAGCAAATTTTTGAAAGATTAAATGTCGTGCCAGTAGAAGAGAGGAGCATAAAGTTTCTGCTAACTGATGAATTTTTACATCAATACGGACTCCTCCATCCCTCTCGCTTTACTCAGCCTCATGAACCTCCAACAGAAGTTCCTGATTCTCCGGCGAAAACTCTTGATCCCCCAGTTTCCACTAAAGAGCACATGCGAGGAGAAACTTCTGCAAAAACTTCACTAATAAAGTGTTCTGTTCCAAGAGATGACATGGGGCAATCCGAAAAACCCGCGCTTGCCCCCATTACTGAAGAGGAAGAGGAGCCCCCTTCCCAAACCAGGAATAGTGCCGATAAAGGAACTAATGGAGGGAAACAGGTTAGGCATGACGACGATGACGTCTTTGGGGACTTAAGTGACTTGATTATCACTTCCCAAGAGCTCTTTAAAGAAGACCCTGCTCATGGTAAAGCTATACCTCCGACGATTGAAGCAACATCTGCCCTCCAACAGACTCTAACTCCTTTATCTCAAGAATTGTCATCAACAGTGAAATCTATCACTTCCCCCCAACAGAGGAGTGGTTCGTTAGTCCAACGCGAGTAGCTTGCACTTCACACACAACTAAGGATTTTCCAGCACATTTATGCACTTATCTTCTTATACTTTGAACATTTCTAAAGCTTATCTTTTCTTTTTTCAGATTCTTCAATGACACGCGGCGGATCATATTATCAGGATTTCCAACGCTACGGGGGGCGTGGTCAATATGATTATCGGCGTTACTTTCCCTCCTACAGAGAATCCGATGAAGAAAGGGCTGCCCGAAAGGCTCATGAAAGGAGGACTGAAGAAGAGCGTCGCGAAAGAAGGGAGAGAGAAGAGCGCCATGATTCTTGGCAAAAAGGCGATGACTCTCACAAGAGAAAATCTCATGACGATCGAGGAAAAGGTCACATGAGTGAAGACTTAAGTAAACGAGCCCGTCACAGTGAAAAGCAGGCCTCTACTACTCCTGAGAAAGTTACTATTCCTGCTTCACTCGACATCCCTTCTGACTCTCCCGCTCTTGGGAAATCAGATATTCAAACGATAATTAACAGGCCCAAATTTCAAGTTGTACCGGGTCCTGCCACTCTGCAGAGCCGATTCCCTCAATGGTGCCTTAAGGGGGTGAGGTTCGACCTAGACTTGGTCCCCATCGACAAGTCTGCTATGTTGCGCAATCTTGATGCAGTCAAGCTCGATATCGAGAGGATGTCAAACTGGCAGAAGCTTGTCGATGAGCTTCAAAGAGTTAACCGTGCCAACATAGAGGCCATGCTTACTATGGAAAACGATAAGGCCGAATGGCAAAAGGTCGTTGAGCAACACGACACCGAAATGAGGAACATTGCTTCTTACAATGAGGAGCTCGAAGCAAAGGTTGAGAATTTGAAACATGAACTTGCTGCTTCCTCTACTTCATATTCTCAGAAAGAAGAAGTGCTCCTGAAACAAGTGAGAGACGCTCACGCTAGCCAGAGGGATGCCGAAGACAGGCTCGAAGCACAAAAAAGAATTAGTGAAGGCTATGTTTCCGATATTGCTGAGCTTCGAAAGAAAAACAACTCCCAGGAGGCAGAGATACAAATGCTTATGCTTCAGCTTGCCAAAACTGAAAGGGAGCGTGATGAGGCTGTCGCCGGCAAAATCACAGCCGAAGAATCTCATGAGGCGACCAAAAACAGCTTCGGCTCAACATTATTCGACTTCTACTTGCATAGCGTCTTGGGGCGTGGAAGCCTCGCTTTTCTTGGTCCTAAGTATGAAATCACTTTAGCTGAAGTATGGGAGGCCGCTCTTGAGATGCTTGGTGCTGAAGGTGCTGGTTATGACGAATCAGCCCTGGAAAGGCATTATTTTGATGATGACGCTCGCGCTGCCCTTGCCAAGGGAAAGGAACAACTTGCCAAATTAAGAACTGAAGTGACGGAAGGGGACCGGCTGGGGAAAACCACTTCAACTACTCTAGTCCAGCCGCCTTCTTCGTCTGAAGTCGACATTATTGGTTCCAGTTCCCATCTTGCATCTCCCACCAAAGTTACCACTGAGATTACAAGCATACAAGGTGGAGACGAGGGTGATGAGAGCGCTGATGCGCAAGCTTATGAAGTCGATATCAGGAAACCAGCTTCTCCAGGTAATTTCACTGTTAATCTCGCTACTGTCAATTCTGCTCAAGAGGGTTACTCATTTATTTCGCATGAGTTTCATGAGCTCCTTGGCTATTTTCTCAACCTTGATGAGCCTTCATCTCCTCTCTTTACTGACTTCATTGGTGAACCTTCATCTCCTCTCTTTACTGACTTTAACCTCTTTTCTTCTGTAGAAAAAGTATCAAGCACTGCTCAAATCTCTACTTCTCCGGTAATCCCTCCCCCATCTCTTCAGGTGGCTCCTCCTTCTGCTTCGCAGCCTGGATCACAGGAGGAACAAATAGAGGCTCTCCATGGTCTGGATGATCCCATTGCTTCGCAAGAGCAGAAAGATGAGGGACTTGAGGGAGGTGACATGTCTCCGGAGCGGACTCCTTCTGACGATATAATTCTATCTAAACTTGTCACTCCAGGAAGTGAGTCTTCCTCAAAGAGGAGAAGGAAGCAAGGAGCATCAAAGAGGAGAGGGAAGATAATCACTGCCACTGAAGAGGAGCCAGAAGTTGGGCCAGCTGCGCCTACCTCTCCTTCCTCCCTTATACCCACTGGTCGACCTGAAAAGCTGGTCATTCGGCCGGGTAAAGGGTCCAAAGGCAGTAAAAAGAAGTGAAGACTTTAACTTCTTGTCTTTTGTATGAACTGGCCGAGAGTTGTGCGGGTACCGGCCCCCGCTTTTATTTTGAAACCTGTATCTGCATTATAGTTGAATAAAATGATTCTTCGTTTGTACAAACTTCTGTTTGAATTTTGAGTATGCATTTATTATTCATTTTTGCACAAGTTTATTTATATGATATTGCAGCGGGCTTATGGTATGTTGTTTGAGTATTACTTTACTGATGCAGCTACACTACTATACCATGTTGCCCCCACACCTTAAGCTTGCTGCAATATTTTATACTTTGAGGGGACTTGCACTCTTATTTGCTAAAGAATAATTATTTTATTCTTTAAAGAAAATTTTTGTAGAGTACAACTCCCTTCGTATAAGTTTCTACGCTTTGTCGTTCGAAGAAATCACTTTTTTCTTTTGCTTATGTGCATTTTTTACCAAGTGAATTCCTCTATGTGATAAAGCGGACCTCTGAAGGGTACTTTAACTTCTTTTCTTTTTCTCTTTTTTTTTTACGATCATTTTCCATAGTAGGTAAATTACTCTTCCTTCGAAAGTTAAAGTACGCTTTTGATGAGGATTTTTTTTTTTATACAAAATTGTACCTCTGAGGAGGGATTTTTCACGTTTCAACACTTGGAAGTTTTATTTCAATCTCGGTGAAACGTGTACCTCCAAAGAGTTATGCCTTAGAAATCCTTTTCACGTTTCAACACTTGGAAGTTTTATTTCAATCTCGGTGAAACGTAGGTTTCCGAAGAGGTCTTTCTTCTTAATTGTGTCCCCAGGAGGGGGTTGTACCTCTGAGGAGGGATTTCTCACGTTCCAACACTTGGAAGTTTTATTTCAATCTTGGTGAAACGTGTACCTCCAAAGAGTTGTGCCTTCGAGGAAAGCCTTTTCACGTTTCAACACTTGGAAGTTTTATTTCAATCTCGGTGAAACGTGGACTTTCAGAAAGGTCTTTATTTTGTTTTGCATTTCAACTTTGGTGAAGTGAAATTCCGAAGAGCGGTTGTTACACTTCAACTCCTGGCGAAATGTGCCTCCGAAGAGGGCTTTTATTTTGTTTGCATTTCAACTCTGGTGAAGTGAAATTCCGAAGAGCGGTCATAACACTTCAACTCCTGGTGAAATGTGCCCCCGAAGAGGTCTTTATTTTGTTTGCATTTCAACTCTGGTGAAGTGAAATTCCGAAGAGCGGTTGTTACACTTCAACTCCTGGCGAAATGTGCCTCCGAAGAGGGCTTTTATTTTGTTTGCATTTCAACTCTGGTGAAGTGAAATTCCGAAGAGCGGTTGTTACACTTCAACTCCTGGCGAAATGTGCCTCCGAAGAGGGCTTTTATTTTGTTTGCATTTCAACTCTGGTGAAGTGAAATTCCGAAGAGCGGTCATAATACTTCAACTCCTGGTGAAATGTGCCCCCGAAGAGGTCTTTATTTTGTTTGCATTTCAACTCTGGTGAAGTGTAATTCCAAAGAGCGGTCATAACACTTCAAGTCCTGGTGAAATGTGCCCCAGAGATGGTTTACATTGACTGGAAGTTACTCTCTCATGGTTGGTGGGTCATGACTCCTCCAATCTTTTTTGTTGAGTAGAGAACTTTCTTTTTTGTGGCATATGTCCCATTAGAGGTCTTTGTCCTCCGAAGAGTTGTGCCTCCGAAGAGGAGCATTTTGCCTCTGAAGAGGGCTTTGGTCTCTAAGGAGAAGCATTTGGTCCCCGTAGAGAAGCATTTTGCCTCCGAAGAGGGCTTTGGCCTCTGAGGAGAAGCATTCGGTCTCCGTAGAGAAGCATTTTGCCTCCGAAGAGGGCTTTGGCCTCTGAGGAGAAGCATTCGGTCTCCGTAGAGAAGCATTTCGCCTCCGAAGAGGGCTTCGGTCTCTGAGGAGAAGCATTCGGTCTCCGTAGAGAAGCATTTCGCCTCCGAAGAGGGCTTCGGTCTCTGAGGAGATGCATTCGGTCTCCGTAGAGAAGCATTTCGCCTCCGAAGAGGGCTTCGGTCTCTGAGGAGAAGCATTCGGTCTCCGTAGAGAAGCATTTCGCCTCCGAAGAGGGCTTTGGTCTCTGAGGAGAAGCATTCGGTCTCCGTAGAGAAGCATTTCGCCTCCGAAGAGGGCTTTTCACATTTCATCTCACGGGAGTATTTCGACCGGGTGTGGTGAAATGCGTGCCCTAAGTAGGGTTATTGTCAGGATGTTTGGAGTTTTCCTTTCTCGGTTGGATGGGTTCTCGGGAGTGTGTCGACCGATAACTCCACGACTTTGTAGCGAGAAAGACGCCTTTTTTCGGTGAAGCCCGCTTGAGGTTTTTATCCTCTGAGGAGTTATGCCTTCAAAGAGGGCTTGTGCTTCTTGAAATATTCTTTTTGTTGGGTGACGCTTGCTCTCGCATGTCTCTTTGCCGTTGATTCATGTTGATAATCCCCATTGCTTCGCAAGTGTCACCATTTTCAGCTGCCAAGCCTCTCCCTTACCCAAAGGAGTATATTTTATAGTTAAGCAAATTGGTGGTGGCAGATATAGGTTCTTTAACTTGATGTTTGTTTGTTCAAGCATTTGTAGTTAGCCATATATGATCTGCTTCTATCCACCTTGCTTTCTTTCGTCTGAAGTTCTCCTTTTGTAGGATTTGAATATGGGAATTTTGAATGGCTCAATGCTTGATTGCTGGATGATGTTGTGGATCACTTGGTCTTGTGACTGGTAAGCTTTGCTTTTATGGCGAATTATAGCGGTTTAGCCGAAACTGGGCCTATATCCACTTTATAGCTTTTGTTATTCGCCTGCCTTGCAATTGCCCTTAACAAGAGAATCATAGATTTGTAAATTCCTTGCAATATTTCTGCAAAGTCTTCATGCAAAATATGGATGTAAATGGTTGCTGTTCCAAGTTCTTGGAATTGGTTTTCTTTTGATAGTTTTGAATTTGATTCATTATATTAGCAATTCCTTAGTGCCGCCTTTAAGTGTGCATCATCTTCTTCTGTTGGCGGGTGGTTTTAACTGAAGAAACATACTCTAGCCAAATTTTATTTGTTTGCTTAGAGTATTTGACCCTGGAATTCTGTTGTTTAAGGCTTGCTTTTGAATGCTACCAAGGGTTGCTTGATATTGCAATGAATCAGCTTGGTATTGATTGCCTGCAAATTTAGATCGATAATCTTAGTGATATTCTCAGAATATTTCACATATCGAAATAAAATAAGCGACTTGTAATAATAGGGAAAGTAAGACTTATAGTTTTTATTATTTATTGGCGTTGTTTTTACAACAGATTTTGATACAAGAATCATTGGATCAGCACTTTTTTAGAAATTTGAAACAAAGTGTTCAAGTAAGGTATGGAAGCAATTGCTGCCCCAGGCTTTAGGGATTGAATCTTTTGGCATAAGAGGACTGGATGGCAACATCTTTCAGAATCGAAACTTCCCTTCACTTTGAAGGTCTCCTTGGAGCGTGAGCACGTCTTCCCGCCTCATCCAATTTTTCCCTGGCTGGTGAGGGCTTGCTGTGATGATACTGATGATAGGACCTTCATCTCCCTGTGCCACAGTTCTTTTATTTGAGCTACATTGTTGAGCGGGAACCAGCTGCACCTTAGAGGATGAGGAATGGTTAATTCCATCTTTTTTCACATACTGTTGCAGTTCATTCTGCTTGATCAATTCTTCAATCTCCTTCCTTAGATGGCAACATTGGTTAGTTTCATGGCCAGGTTGATTGTGAAATTGACAGAATTTCCCATTGTCTGTCGCGCTTCTCCTCATCAGAGATGGTTTGGGGTAAACAACAACATCCTTTGTTGCCAAGAAGATACTTTCCGGAGTGTCGGTCAAGGGAGTGAAGTCGGAGGGTATGAAGCGTCGAGCTTTTTTCAAGAGTTTCTGTTTTCTTCTTCCCCCATTCTTCTCTTTCTGTTCAATCATTTCCGGTATGTATTCTTCGTCGTTACCAGGACTCAATGGGTAATCATCAACCATTCTTTCAAAAGCTCGCCTTGACAAACGCTCGTGGATAGTTGGTCGTGGCCATGAATTCTCTGTTTGGGGGAATGTTCCAATAGTAATGCCAGTTGCTAGTTGAGGGGCATTCCATTCTTCTGAAACCTGGACCTCTTTGGCAATGGTTTTTATATCACTTTCTAGTCGATGGACTTCTTCCTGCAATGCGTTCATCTTATCCAGTATCCTATTGCTTTGAACTTCCATGTGTCGATATATTCCATATATCACAGCATTTAATTCAGCCCTTGTGACTCCAATATTTGAAGCTGTTTCACTTAGCGGGGGAAGAGCAATGGCATTGCTGCGAGTACCTTCAAACCTTAACAACTTCCGTTTCTTTTCTGAAACCATGGTTTCTGTTAGAATTTTGTTGAACAATGGTCGAAGTTTGCCCCTGAGTTCAACTCTCAATGAAAGCACCAAAAATGTTAACGCTAAAATTTAAACGCTAACACCCCGGTGTGTGAAGTGTAGTTGTGAAAGCACCACCCGATAGATCGGGAAAGAATTACAAGCAAGTAATAACGGAAAAGCAGTAAAGAACAGCAATTTTATAGTGGTTCGGCTTATGGGTACAGCCTACGTCCACTTTAAGTACTTTTATTGATGATCTCGTTACAAGTTGATACAATTCTTCCCAAGTACAATTCACTTTGAACTACAAGAAACTTAGAACAAGTATTTTAAAACTTCGATGGAGATGAGAGTCTTCGAATCCATGTTGGATGTACGTGATCTCTTGTTGAAGTTGTTTGTAGCGTTCTTAGTGTCTCGAGAGCTTCAAGTGTTGAATTGGTTTGGAATGCAGCAGAGTATCAGCGCTTGAAGAGAATGAGCCAAAAGTCCTTTGAATGTTGGAGGTGGCTGCCTATTTATAGAAATTCTCGGAGTTGAGTCGCCCCCCCTATGAGTCGTATGCGACTCATATTGCTCAATAGGTCGTTCGCGAGTCACGAGTCATCGAGTCATGAGATAAGTATCACCCCTTAACTCCTCTTTGCTTACGAGTACCGGCTCACACCTTATGAGAAGCGGCATCACTTTTTCTCTAAGTGTTAGGTCGCACGCGACTCATCGCTATGAGGCATGAGTCGGCAACGACTCATAATAAGTCGTAGATCGTGTCTTTGGGTTGTAGTTGAAGCATTTGTCAGTACTTCATTGATGTCTCGCCAAGTTCTTCATACGATGAGTCGCTAAGCCGGTGTGCCATGAGTCGGTGGGCCTCTGAGTCGTTGAACCACTTCACTCATGAGTCGCTAGAAGTACTGAGTCGCTAAGTTCCTTTACTGGTAAGTCGCTGAGTACCATGTCGCTTCATTCCTAAGTCGCTAGCTTACGATAACTCAATGAGTCGCATATCCCATGAGTCGTTCGCATCTTAACACACTAGGTCGCAAAGCATTTTAAGTCGCTAAAGCCACTGAGTCGCTCCTTTACATGAGTCGGTAACTATCATGAGTCGTAAGCTCCTTGAGTCGCTCGGCGTTAACATCTAGTATGCTCCGAGAAAGAGCATTGGACTGGTACGAGCTTCTTATTTCTGAAACTAATGAAGCGGATCTCACTTGGGAGAAATTCCGAGAATGCTTCGAGTTGAAATTCGTACCGGAAGCTGAAAAAGTGACATTGGCTCGACGATTTATAGACCTTGTTCAAGGTGAGTCATCCGTGACTGATTACGTCGCCTCCTTCGAGTCGCTTTCCAAATATGGGGTTGAATACATCAACACCCCTCTTAAGAAGAATCAGAGATTCGTCTATGGCTTAAACAAAAGTCTCAAGAAGCCATTACTTCTAAAGTTAGAAGTTTCTTTCGACCAACTCATTGATATCGCTCTTCGTCTTGAAGAGACGGATAGAGAGAATGATGTTGAAGTGGTGGGTTCCAAACCAAACTTCAACAACAAGAAGAGACCAAGCAAATTCAAAGGTCCTTATCCCAATAAGAAAGGGAGGCAAGCAACTCCTGCTGAAAAGTCCTTTTCCTCTACTCAAGGGAAATGCTATAATTGTGGTTCGAAAGACCATTTTGCGAACAAGTGTTCAAAGCCTCGTACTTTTCGCTATTGCAAAAGCCCGGACCATTTTATGCATGTGTGTCCCAAACTTCAAAATAGGAGGGAGGGCAAGTTAAATGTTGCTCAAGCCCCTGGCAACACATCTCGTGGCCAATGTATTTATCATTCTATTTTAGATGGAATTATTTTGTTTCGTGATCATCCTATTCGAGTTCTTTTTGATACGGGTGCGTCCCATTCTTTTATATCAAAAGAACTTGTTGATACCTTTTCTTTGGATGCTTTGTGTTTAATGACTTCTTTGAGAATTGCGAATCCGATTGGTGGATCCGCAACAATCAGTTTATTGTGTAAAGATGTCGAGATTATTTTGTGTGATTTTTCTTTCCGAGCCGATTTGCATGTCATGCGTTATTTAGGCTTTGGAATGATTTTGGGAATGGATTGGCTTAACCGTTATGAAGCTCATATCCTATGTCCTGAGCGGACTATTCATCTTCGACATCCTCAATCTGTTAATCAGGTTTCTGTTATTCTTAAAGATTCAGATTCTGCTATGGTCGCATCTTTATATTCTTTAAATCCTCGCGATGACGATGATGATGATGAGGGTGATATTATTTCTCTTATTCACGTCGTTTGTGAATTTTCCGACGTATTCGAGCCCGTTTTAGGATTACCACCTAAGCGAGCAATTGAGTTCAGAATTAATCTTATTCCAGAAGCTCAACCTATCACTCGTCCTCCTTATCGTATGTCCAATAAAGAAAACGAGGAGATGCGTAAACAATTATCTGAACTGGAAACGAAGCAATTTATTCACTCTAGTTCCTCGCCATGGGGAGCTTCAGCTATTTTTGTGAAGAAATCCGATGGTACACTTAGGCTTTGTGTTGACTACCGCAAGCTTAATGATCTTACTATCAAAAATAAATATCCTTTACCTCGGATTGATGATCTATTCGATCAACTTAGTGGTGCTAGAGTCTTTTCACAATTGGACTTGGCTACCGGTTTTCATCAGCTTCGTATTGCAGAGGATAGCATTCCTTTGACATCATTCCGTACTCGGTATGGATCTTATGAATGGCTTGTTATGCCATTTGGGTTAACAAATGCCCCGGCTTATTTCGTTGACTTAATGAATCGAATTTTTAAAGACTTTCTCGGCCGGTTTGTTCTCATCTTTATCGATGATATTCTTGTGTATTCTAAAACCGAGGAGGAGCATGAAAAACATCTTCGGATTGTGTTGGAAACTCTTAGGAGTAATCAATTAAAGGCAAAATTTTGTAAGTGCCACTTTTGGCAATCTCGTGTGAAGTTTCTCGGTCACATTATTTCTGAATCCGGAGTTTCCGTGGATCCTTCAAAGATTGAAGCGATTCAAGATTGGAAGAGACCGGAGAGTGTGACAGAGATTCGTAGTTTTCTTGGATTGGCGGGCTATTACCGTCGTTTTATTAAAGACTTTTCTAAGATTTCCGTGCCTCTCACTAGCTTGACGAAGAAAGGTGTTAAATACATTTGGTCGGACAAATGTGAAGCTTCTTTTCAGAAATTAAAAGAACTTCTTTCTGATGCTCCTATTCTTGTTATTCCCGATGGGAATCAAGATTTTGTTGTTTATACCGATGCTAGTCGCATTGGTTTGGGTGCTGTTCTTATGCAAAAGGAACGTGTTATTGCTTATGCTTCTAGGAAATTAAAGCCTGCTGAGACTAGATATGCCACTCATGATTTAGAGCTCGCGGCTATTGTTTTTGCTCTTCGGATTTGGCGTCATTATCTCTTAGGAGAGAAATTTGTTCTTTACACAGATCATAAGTCTTTGAAATATTTATTTTCACAAAAGGAACATAATTTGCGTCAACAGCGTTGGCTCGAATTTCTTGCACCATATGATCTTGATATTCTTTATACTCCCGGTAAGGGTAATCGTGTCGCCGATGCTTTTAGCCGAAAACAACAAGCTGTTGTTTCTATGATGATATCCGAATGGAACGATCTCGAGATTTTATCCACTTGCAAAATTCGAGACCGTGTTTCCGATTTATGCTCATCATTTGTTTTATGTAGCCTTGAGGCTCATCCATCTCTTTTAGGCCGCATTCTTGAAGCTCAAAGGCTAGATACTGAATTGGTTCTTCTTGGCCAAAATATTAAGGATAAAATTGATATTGAAGGATTGAAAGACTTTGATATCGATTCTCGTGGCGGTATTCGGAAATTTGGTAGACTTGTCGTGCCAAATATTAGTGATCTTCGTAAAGATATTTTAGAGGATTCTCATCACTCTAAATTTACCATTCGTCCCGGTAGTAGTAAAATGTACGCGGATATGAAGCGACTTTATTATTGGGAGGGAATGAAACTTGACATCGCTAACTTCGTTAAACGTTGCATGACTTGCCAACTCGTTAAGGCCGAACATCAAAGGCCCGGTGGGTTATTGCAACCTTTAGAAATTCCGGTTTGGAAGTGGGACCAAATTTCCATGGATTTTATAGATGGCCTTACCCGTTCTCGTTCGGGTTATGATAGCTTATGGGTAATTGTTGATAGACTTACTAAATCCGCCCATTTTATTCCCGTTCGGTCTAACCGAACCGTTCCTCTTTTGGCCAACACTTTATTAAAGAGATTGTTAAATTGCATGGGGTTCCTACTTCAATTGTTAGTGATCGTGATCCATTGTTTACTAGTGGATTTTGGAAGAGTCTTCAAAAAGCTTTGGGAACGAAGCTTAATTTTAGCACCGCTTATCATCCCCAGTCCGATGGACAAACCGAGCGTGTGAATCAAACTCTTGAAGATCTTCTTCGTGCTTGTGTTCTTGATTTTGGTGGAAGTTGGGAAGATCATATTTCACTTGTTGAATTTTCCTATAATAATAGCTTCCAATCTAGTATTGGTATGGCACCTTTTGAGGCACTCTACGGAAGGCCATGCCGATCTCCTTCTTGTTGGCTTGAGGCCGGTGAGAAGCTGGTTTTAGGTCCAGATTTTATTCAGGATTCCACAGAAAAGATTGATCTTATTCGTCATAGGATGAAAGAAGCCCAGAGTAGACAAAAATCCTATGCCGATAACCGGAGAAGGAAGTTAGAATTTTCTGTGGGAGATCTTGTGTTTATTCGTGTTTCACCAATGAAAGGTGTTGTACGTTTCAGTCGATTGGGAAAGCTTGCGCCTCGATATATTGGGCCATTTCCTATCACCGAACGTATTGGTTCTTTGGCTTATCGCCTTTTATTACCGGCTCAGTTTTCTGCTATGCATGACGTGTTTCACGTTTCTCAACTTCGGAAATGTCTTCGAGATTCCGATTCTATTCTTGAGCCCGGTGTTGTGGAAGAGATTGAAGTTTCGCCTAATTTAACTTATGAGCAGCATCCTATTCGCATCATAGCTTCGGAAGTCAAACGACTTCGAAATAAAGATGTTCCGCTTGTTAAAGTTCAATGGTCTTCAAATCCTAAGGATTGTTCTTGGGAATCTAGAGAGTACATCGAGCGTACACATCCGGACTTACTTTCTCGTGCCCTTTGAGGTGAACTTCTTATTTCAAACTTCTTTTGTGTTGAAAATGCTTTTATGGTTGTTACTATATATCTTCTTCTTGTAATATTGCGAGGACGCAATTTCTTTAAGGAGGGGAGTCTGTAACAACCGCATATTTATCTATTTTATATTTAAATATTTTATTTAAATATTTTAGCGTTAGTCGGATTTTAGTCCGAAAAGCTACTTTTTGCATACGGTCGAATTAGGGCTCGGGACCACTCCCATTGAGTTTAAAATGCCGTTTGCGACCTTTTTGAGTATAAGCTTCAATATGTTTGGAGAAAGTTGATTTCTGCTACCTTTTACTTTGGGTTTGGTTTTTGGGCTCAACCCTATGTTAACTTATGCTCAAATCTGAGCCACTCTTCCCCACTCACCCTCATTCTCTTCTCATTTCAGTTTTTAGAGTGTTAATGGTGGGAGAGATTGGAAATTAAAATTCCAAAACCCTAGTTTCTCTTGCAAATTAAATTCCTTGCTCCAAACTCAAGAAGAACCCATTGGTAAGCTTCTCTTCTTCTTCTCCAACTTATTCTCTTCCCAATTTCAGAAATTCCTAAACCTAATTTCGGGAATGTTCTTGTTTTTGAGCTTAGATTCAAGCTCATTAGGGTTGTGATTGAAGAGAGGTTGATTCTCCTTTTGCTTTCAAGCTTCTTCTTGTTCGATATTGTGAAAAGGTGAGATTTTTATCTCACATCTTTGACTATAATTATCTTTGGTTGTTGGGTATGAATTCCTAACACTTACTCATGTGCATTTGCTCTTGATTTGGATTGGTTTTGTGAATATTCCAATTTTTGGGTTTTTAAACCAAATTTGTGTAAAATCCTTTTATGGATGTTTGATCATGCTTTTAGTGATGCACCGAGGAGCATATAGGGCCGGGTTGCCGATTGGCATAAACCCTTAGAGCCAATGTCCGTCCGGTTGCATTTTGGAAGAGTTTGCTCTTCATTTGAATAAGGCTGAAAAACAGCCCAGGCATGATTCAGTCGACTGAAAAACTCTGTTCAGTCGACTGAACCTGAAACCCGAGAGTTTCCAGGCATGATTTAGTCGACTGAAAATCTCTGCACAGTCGACTGAAACTGGAAACCGAAAGTTTCCTGAACCTGGAAAATTTCCAGGTACAGGGTCAGTCGACTGAAAATCTCTGTTCAGTCGACTGAACCTGCTGTTTGAGTCCAATTTGTCTTTTTGGATTGAAATTCCAATTTAAATCGATTCGTGATAATCCTATTTGTTGTTATCATCTATTATGACTTTGATGACTCTTTTTAGGGATTTTTGAATATCCATTTCGATGGATCCTTTATCGATTTCGTTGGATCTTATTCACGTCTTCGTATGTGAATTTTTGTGATTGATTGTTCTTACAATCTTCTTCGTGATTTGTCACTTTAAAAATATAAAGGTTTTCTATACTAATAGTAAATATCAAATCTCAATTCCTCAAACGATTTCAATACTATTTTAATACCAAATTCGTTTATAAAACTGTTTTCCAATCTATTAGCATATACAAACCTTTACCTCACTCGTATGAGAAATCTAATTAAACGACTTAGTAAAACAAGTGGTATGAAACGCTTGCGTTTGTCGGTTAATCCTTGGACTTGTTCGATTGAATCTCTTGTGACAATTTTCTAGTGGAGATTTACAGTTTGTTCGTAAATATTTAAGTTAAGCAAGTGGTTATGGGACATGAAGCTAAACTCATATATTTACTAGCTTATTGTAATTGACACTTCTCGATGATCATGACGATCATTTTTGTGATTTAGACTAGCAATGTGCGATGTCTCTTTGTCTGCGTGGGAGACTAAACCCCGTTCGTGTGTCAAATTTATGGGGTTGCAACCCACGGTCTTCGGACCATTCGTGTGTCAAATTAATGGCTAGCTACCATGAGATAGCTTCTCGTTCATGTGTTACAGCTGTTGGTGAGTTTTCATGCTCCCGTTCATGTGATAGGCCTCCCCCCCTTTATTTTGTGTGATTTCTGGATTTCGTGTGTCGAATTCTGGAATTTTCTTCTTCACCTATTTTTTTGGGGATTTCTGTTGATATGATTTATCAATTCTTGTGCATAGGTGCTTTCGTGTGCCATTAACTTGTTGTGAATATAAGTTTTGGGTATGATGCCCTTTTTGGATCTTTGAGAAGATTCTTTGATATTGATTAATCGTTTGTTGATTATCATTTACATACTTATAGTAGTATGCCATTACGGATATTATACGCCTATGCCATATCTTATATGTCATTTATTGTGGCTTGGTGAATGAAATTAGGAGTATGACATTCCTTTTTATCTTGTGTAGATTTGGTGACATTGATTAATCTCTTGTTGATTTTCAATTACTTATATATATCACAGCTTGGCATTATGATTATTATGTGTTTAGTCATATCTCCTATCCTATATCATGTTATCTGATATTTATAGTTAGACTGATCCGTTTATTATTTTCTTATAAGTAATACTCGGGTTAGACCGAGATGTTACAGGTGCTTCTGCATGACTTCTCATCCGGGATTAACTCCTTGACTTTTGGGTTAACTACTTAGATTGGTAGTTATTTTGTTGTATACATTTGAGATATAGACTCCTTAATGTATACTTATTCTTTTGTGTAGTTCGTGTAACTATATTTTTGTGATATTGTGGATCTTTTTAGACCACTACTCTGATGTACACTTTCTAGTGTAATATTCATATCTTATTCCGCCTTTGTGATATGAATTGTCTGTGACTGATTTATGTTATGTTTATTTCTATATTTGTTTCCGAAGAAATTATAGCCACTGTGTAGTAGCTTTGAGTTTGTATCGGTATGTCGGATTTCCTCTTGAGAAGAAAAGTTATATTTTTATCCGGTATATCGGTACTCGCGCAAAGCAATTATACAGATGGTCGCTCCTCAACAGCCTTATTCTCCGTGCTAGTTGACAGCATTCACAGTAATGTTCTTGGCTAGCGTGGGTATAGAGGTGGGGCGTCACAAGAACTACTACAGTGGCCTTCCCACTTTGAAACTCGAAATTGAATGTCGATGATGCGGCCGCCATCATCGAAATTATTTTCCAACGACAGAGAAGGAAGTATAGAACTTATTTTTTCCAAAATCTTCTTTAAAACATTTCTTTTGAATTATATTGAAATATTTATATAAGAAAATACTTCTAAAGAATATCACTATTATATTCTAAAATCATCCGAAAGAAATTTTCAAAAGCCCGAAACTTTAAGTTCTAAATTTCCAATTTCGTTTATCATATTTTCAATCTTATTTCAACTATTATTTATAAATTTCATTACCTAACAACCAATATTTTGCGACCAAATATAAATCATTTATAAAAAATTTATTTTATATATAGAAAATATAATAGGAAAATTTATTTCATTCACCAATATTAAAACAAATATTGTGTCGGTCTGTCCTATTAAGTGTTTAGGAATATCTATTGATGTCATAACATCCCATGCATCAACCAGAATTTATAAATACAAATCGAAACAGATTAACACAATATTAAAACCTTTTTTATAACACTAACAAATACTCTCTCTCATATATACCCTCAATGACTCATCATAGGGTATTACTACCCTATTAGCAAAGAGCCAAAGATCCACAAAGCTAAGGTTTATCGCTAAACCAAAGCTCTGATACCAGATGCAATGCCCCGCCTTTTTCGCATGCTTTAAATGGACGATCAACCACACACGTCAGATTTAGACCATACAGAAGAGCGGATTGTTATGGGGTAAATAAGAAAAAGTAGAGAAAGAAAAAAAATAGAATCTTGCAGCGGAACGATAAAATATAATAATCAAATATACAGTTCATGAAGCTGTTTACAAAACATTTGATTATACATATACAATACATATCAGAGTTACACATACCAGAGAATAATAATTAATGCAGCAGAATTAAATGGCGTAGTGGAGTAATATAGTAGATAATAGTACTACAAAATCTTCGTCTTCGTCCTCCAGAATAAAATCTTCAAATCCTGAAACGCTCGGACTAACCCGAGCAAATTTAAAGGAAAAACACTCGATTCAGAGCTAAAATATCTTATGTAAGTTAAATCAACAATAAACAATATGAATGGAACGACGTCCGAGATGTTTACGGGGTTTGACATCTTCTATCCAATACGTGAGTGCACTAACTCAAGAGATGCTCGGGATTCACATCTCCTAAGGATCCGTTAAACTAATTACTATGTAGTAATATTTCGCTATTATAATAATGTCTATAGTAAAATAAACATACTTTTAAATAGCGTTAAGGAGTGACCCAATATTCCCTTTAACACGTAATAGTCCCAGTAATCCATCCAATATCATAGTCCCTCCTGATCGGGAAGCCACCAGAGGATACCACACGGGCTACGGGAGAAAACCAAACTCGTACAAGGCGCGCTAGCGTAGGTGACACGGCACAACTAGGCAATGCCAGAGCAGATATACCAATTACGCTTCCGGGTCAGTGGTAACGCGTAGCGCGCAGCTACCGCCTACCTCGAGCCACACCCCCAAATAAAAAAAATCAAATGTGGCCACCGAATCAATCCAAAAGTCAAAGTATAATATCGAAGGGATGTGTCCGATCAAAGGTGCTACCTCATTAACCCAGCGATCGCTCATGTTTTAGCTACCTTATGCCAACTCACAGGAGTTGGGTCAACGTATTTACCTCAAAGGAACCGCCGCCGCCATCCTACTTCATTCTGGAATCTCCACCGCGTACACGGTTGTTAAAGTGGTTTTTGGAGTTGGCAGAGAGTATGACAACTTCCGATCCCGGTTTCTTTAACAACAAAACATTATTATAACATCGCGGTCTTATCAAAATAGTTTATACTTTAAAACCAGAATATAATATCCATTTCAAATCCATATAAATACGATACCATTTCCTCTTTCAAAAACCCACATCGTTTTCAAATATATCCTTTTCTACAATTATAACATTTCAAAGTTATAATATTTTGAAACCAAAACTTGAAATATAGCCTTTCAAAACATAAAACTTTGAATTTCATAACTTTGAAACATACTACACCACTTAAATGGTTTAAATATTAAATTACTTTATATAATTAAATAGCTTCTTCACCTTCACAAATCAATTTCAATATGGATTTTAAATTCCCAAAAAAACCAATAAAATTTCCATATATTTCAAAGCTTTAATTATTCCACCATTTCAAAACTTATTCTTTCATAATTTCATATATATCAATTTCAACTACTATTATTTAGATTTGAAATGTTTACTTAATAAATCAAATATCATTTTAGTAAAACCTTTAGACTTCAAATAACTGGATATTCTTCCAATTACATTAACTTGATAATATTCATTTAAATCAGTTTGATATTCGTTTAATCCTCTAAACAAAAATCAAGTTATAAAATCATACCTTTTAAATCTCAATTTATTTATATTTCAAATCAAGTTTTTCGAGGATAATCCTTAAATCTTAAATTCAAATCAAATTCATATTTATCTTCTAAATCTAAATTTATTTAAATCATTATAACCTCTATATAAAATATGATTTAAATACTTAACCATATTTATTTTAATAAATCAAACTCCATTTTTCTACTTATTGTCATTAACTAATTTATACCTAACTCAATACATGAATTTAACTATATATAAATATTTTTATATAATATAAAAAAGAATCAATATTTATTTAAACCACATAATTCTATCCAAAACCATATTAATCATTTTCAAAATATTTATATATATAGACCGACGGTGTCTGTATAAAATTTTCTATCCTATGGTCAAGTGATACGGATATTTATCATTTCAATCCGTAAGTTAAAAAAATTACGGTTATATATCATTTCAAACCGCAATCCCGAATGAAATAAAATGCATAGCAACTGCATATTAAAATACTATTGAATATAACATCCATTCATCCATCAACAAATCATACATCCCTCACAATCATCATCCACAACAATCATTCAATACCAATAGATAACCGATAATATATACAACAGGTATTTAGCTGGTAGTTTATGTGCAATAATAAATTTGATAAAAATTTAATTGAAATAAATGATATTTAACTTAGATGATGATTAAATATATGCCAAATAGCTATAAACAAATTTCAAATCACATCATAAATAAATTTAACAAACATAAGAAATTTTAGAAGTTGTGAGTGGGTTAAAACACTCACCTTTTGAATTTAAATTGAATTTCAATCCAATTTAAACCTAAAAATTTGACGGTCTCAGAATTCGTCCAAACAAGCGTCAAAATGTTTGGAATTTTAATACGATCCTAACAAAAAAACAGCGTGTGAATTGGTGTTCGTATGTGAAAGATATAATTAAAAATGTGTCTGAATTTCAATTTTTTTTAAAAAGAGAGAACACATTTACTTTCTTGCCACGTCATAGGCAAATCACTTTCTTCCAGAAAACACCACTCACGCATGCAAGGACCAATGCACGCGATACTACAGCCGACCATAAACTTTGACCGCGATTCTCTCTCGCTTACGGCCACCAGGGAGCCGCCGAACCCAACCATCCTCCTTCCCTCGCCTGGACGCACCGCGCCTTCCACCTATGCTGCCTCCGGTCATAAAATTTTGCCGCGCCGTCACTGATTTTTGTTGACCTAACCGAATTTTGCAGTCTATCAACCGTTGATTCGCCAAATAAACAACATGGATGAAGTCCCCTCGGTCCTCTCTTCAAAACCCAGAAATGGTTCAACGATCCGACAACGTTCATCGACGCGGGATGAACGGCCGAGAATTGATTCAGAAATTCTGGACAAACAATGCATTGAATCGGAAAACGAATTTCAGTTTTGAGACGCGTTCATCGAAAGCTTCGATATATAGGAGTCTGAAATTTGGCTTTGATTTTGAATTGCAGTTGGAATTAGGTGTTTGCCTGCCATTGAACTGAGGAGGTGAAACAAATTGTAAACAGGGTATTTATAGACAAGGTTGCAAAAGAATAGATGGATCAGATTGGTATACGCGTTGAACGATGAATAGCCCGAAAAGCCCGTTCTGACTCCGAAACGAAATTGGGTCAACCCATGTAACAACCCGGGGTTTTGTAACAATTAATTATCGTCATTAGGCAATTAAATTGGCTGGCTAAATGCTATTGGGATTTTATCGGGTTGAAGTTCTTTAAAAAATTTGTTAAGGGTTTGTGGGCTTTATATTGAATTTTGGCCCACGTTTTATTTTGGTGTTGGGTTGTATTAAACTGGATAGCCGTTCCCTCCTCTCTATTCATTCTCTTCGAAAACCTTAAACAAAATAAACGAAAAAAAATTGGCGGCTCGATCCTTTTGCTATGTCGATCGGCTAATTCTATTTGCAAATGTTTTGCTTTGCTTTGAGCTTGGTCGGGCCGTGCTTAGGGGAGCTGCAAGTGGGGGAAAAAGAGGAATTTTGGCAGTGGATCGGCGCTCTTCAAAACAAAGGTGAGTGATTTTTCAATCACATCTAATTCAATTTCGTATATTCGTGACTTTCGTAGCTTGATTTCTAGGCTATCATGGTTTTGAATTCTTTGACACATGATTTTGATTTTCAATCGTCTGGAATTACTTGAATTCGTTGATTGCTTTGTTCAGGCTATTTAATTTTGATCGAATGCCAGGATTTGAATTGATTTCGTGAAGATATTTTTAGATGAGAATTCATTTGACTATGCATTTGCTTTAAGTATTTGACTTCGGTCCTGATTTGGGTATGCGGTTCCATGATTTCGGTCTGTAGCTCATGTCTTCAACTTGTACTACTTGCTATATATTATTAGTTTGGAATTGCTACTTGATACTGGTATTCATCTGGATATTTTGTGTGTTGTTTTTCTTTGGGCTTGGACTTGATGAAAGTGATTTGTAAGAATAATTTGGGTTCGACACTGCCTTGATGGCTTTGTTCGAACTGCCTATGTCACTTGCATATGCTAGTGCTGTTTCAATCAATATAGATATGTATGTATATTCATATATATGCATACATGCATTCATGTATTTGTGTTGCTAGCTGTCTCAGCTTTGGAATTGTTTGAACCTGATACCTTTTGAAGTTTGCATCTGTTGGGTTCATTGCTTTATATGTTGATGTTGTTCTTTGTTTCCCTTGACTCCGATCAGTAGCTCACTGCTGGTTCATGTGTCTTCGACCTTGACTCCTGATAGCACTGGCTTTGAAATTCGATTGATGCTTCGAGTTACAGCAGTTTTCACTCCTGTTCATACTCTATGTTGTACACATGTGCATTTGTATCACTTGATGTTGCACTTGCTTGATCCAGTTCGTAGTTGCATACTTGCTGTGCACTTTTCATGTCATTCCCTTGGTATTGTGTAGACCACTTGGTCACTGGTGTACATATGCTGTTAGATTTGGGTTTCACTGACCACACATGTATATACTTGTATCTCTGAATTTGATTGACTTGCAGCTTGATGGTCATATTCACTTACTGTTGATCTTCACGTGGCTGTAGTTTTTGTTGCAGTTTTACCCTTGTAGTCATGTGGTGGCTGCAGTTTCATTTCGTTGCAGTTTTACCCCTGTATTCATGTGGTGGTTGCAGTTTCATTTTGTTTGCAGTTTTTCCCTTGTTGGTTGGTATTGCACTGAGTTAATCCTCATGTGCACTGATGCATTGTATATGCATTTTCCCATTGTTTGTTCGCTTTGATTCTACTACGTTATACAGTAGTCTAGTTTGCTGTTGCATCTCTGTTTAGTACCTCTGCACACCTTACAGTTTCGACTTGCTATTAGTAGTTGTAGTCGTGATGATATCACATGCTGTAGTGGCGAGGCAGTGCACGCGAGCGTGTACTGCAACCAAACAGAATTGACGTTTTAATTGATATTTCAATTGTTTGAATTGTTTCGTGTGTCCAATTCAATATTTTTAAATTGTATTTTGATTTTGTTTCATTTGATCATTTTGTTGCTATCTAATTATCTTCTAGATAATCATATTTTGTGTTTTCTAATTATCGTATCGATAATTAGATTTTGTGGTTATGCTGTTTCACTGGCTTGGGTTTTGCTCTAGCCACTTGCTGTTAATTGCTGTTTAGGCAATTTTGTTTTTTTTTAAATTATCTTCATTGATAAGCCTTTTATTTATCTTTGTTGATGATTTGGCTTTGTCGATTTGCGATTTATTGCTGTTACGTATTATTTCTACTGTTATCTGATTCTCTTACGAAGGACTGGATATGTGAAATTTATTGTGACTGTCATCTATTTGTTATTTAATTATTATTTCTTCCGTGCATTAATAACTGAGTTTAAATTAGACTGACCCGCGTATTATTTTCTTTTGAATTAGACTGACCCACGTAAGAGCGGATGTACCTTTGTATACGAATCCTGCTACGATGCATTTGATTTATATTTATTGATTATCAAACAATTGTGATGCAGGGAAAAAGGTTGGAGGGATCTAACGGGATTCCATGCTATTATTGAATTGTTCAATGATATTTTTTATGTCTTTTATTTACTAACAAATACGATTACGGATGATGTGGTAATAACATCATTATATATTTGAAAATAAAATCCACTAGTGATAAGAAAAATCAATATCGCTATGGTTAAGTGTTGGGTGGTTATTGGCCTTGAATTTTTTTTTTAAAATACCATGAATTACTGATTAAGTCAGAATTGGTTTTTGAGACAAAAAGGATTTTTTTTAAAATCTAAAAATTGGATTTCGAAAATATTTTAAAGATTATCTAATTAATTATATTGATATTATTTTAAATTATTTCTTATAATAATATTAATTTATGTTCATTTAATTAAAATAATATTCTTTTAAAGTATATTAAATTTTTTAAAAGTTATATAGTCATATTAATATTATTTTAAAGTCATTTCATTATTTTAATATTGTTAAAAGTTATTTGTTTTTTTGTTAATATGTTTTAAGAAATTATAAAAGGTTAATAAATTGAAAGTTTAATTTTTTAAGAATAATTATGGTTTAAAATTAATAATAATGATTATTAATAGTTTTAAAAAAATTATTATTATGTAACGATCTGATTTTTCGACGTCTGAAAATCGACATCAATACGTCCACTGTATCCAATGCCGAACAATCGAATGCCGGAAAACCGAACCTTTGGGGTTAAAGAAGAAGGAGGTGGAACAAGAATATAGAAGACAACATCAGAATCTCACAATCGCAGCGGAACAATATACAACTCTAATTCATTTGCTTACCCTCTTGAATCAATTAGTTTAATCACTAATTTTAGTTCAGTCCTTTATTTTATTTAGTCAAATCTTGACTATCTTGCATTACACACAATTCAAATTAATTCCCAATATTGTTTATTTCCACTGAAAATCACGAAGTCCAAATACTTTAGATTTCAAAATAATTTAAATCACTTTATTCTAAAATATACTTTAAAACATTTAAATTAAAACTAATATACATTTTTGAATAAAGTGTTCAAGTAATTGTGTGTATAAAGACTTATTAAAGGGGGCTAATGATTGATTATATACTGAGCCTGTATTAATTTTCCAAATGAAATGAAATCTTGATTGAATGTTTTTTATTTGATATTTAAATAACCGACCATCGAAATATAGACCCAACGTAACTTTGGAAATATCTAGGAGAAACACGTGAATTATAAGGCGCAGTCATCTCCGATAATGTTGTATTGTGCGTATATATCTTGTTTCATTCTTCTATGACGATGGTGGAAAATTCGTCCACTAACGGTTAGGTGGTGATCTCCGATCTTATCTTTGTCTCTTTATTTCCTAAAGAACCGGGGTTGAGTTTACCTGAAATTATCACATGTTGTTTCGAAGAGACCGGGATCAAATGTATTATCTAAAAACCACTTTGATCCTATGAATGCATTTCAAAGTGAAGACACCATGAAGAGCATGGAATTGAAGATATAGATGTGAAGTGAATGGGCTAATTGCTATCAATCCTGAGGGTGATTCCAAAATGGATATGGTAGGAATAGGGCCTTCGGTTTCATTCAGAAGTAGAACGGACTTGTATGGATAAATGCTATCAGCACATTGTCATTGGGGGAATGAGCATTCCCAGTGTAGATTTCTTGAATGGTAGCCATAGCCTCATGCCTCATCAACAGGAAAATGACTAAAGCAGGGCATGCAGCAGCGCTAAGTGGGTCGCTCCCATTTGGGTATGTCAGCATGTTTCTAGATTACTCTATTTTGATGGATTTTGTTGTGCATGAGAGATCTCGATTAAGGTTGGAAGACCGAGATGAAGACTTATTTGGTACTTCTATTCAAGTGGTAAGTCGATTCTGTGTGGCAGGGTACAAGATGTTCTGGTTAGACCCGGGTGCATTGATTTAGAGATGCACCCATCGGAGATAGTTCCTTACCTGGTCATAGTATAGAATCCATTCTCCAATACGTGCCTTTAGGGTTTTGATTATAGAGCCTAGTATGCTGGAATTTAATTAATGTAACAATCTGGGCTGTTTTAATAAGTATTTGTACTTGGACACTATTATAATATCACTGGATTTTCTATAAAAGTGTTTTGGTTTTCGTAAGGTAAAAACCTGTCGGGTTTATGTGTGGTGTGGTCTTACGAGATACCTTATGTTTTCGAAGATTTTCTTGCAACTTTAAATCCACTTGGTAGTGTTTTTTCTTATGCTGGTTCTCCAGACTGACCGAGCATATAGCAGATTAGATTGGATGCTTGGAGCTTCAAGAGACGAGTTGGAAGCCCACAGACCTATTCATGTATATGGTTATTTTTCTTCCATATTCTTTGATGTGTTATCAGAAATTGTGAAAATTATCAAATTAAAAATCTTTTCCACAAGTAATCAACTCCAAAACATAGATTATACCATCAAGTTTTGATTTTGAGGTTTTGGGTTGGTCTAAACTTTGTTTTTTCTCCATGCATGTCTTTGTTTGTCTATGTATAGGTTGTTGAAACCATCTCTTACAAAAAAATCTATCTTTCAGTTGTAATCCAAGTATTTGTTCTTCAATTGCAAGGTGAGTTGCTGCTCATATAATGCCAGATGAAGCAAAACTTCAAATTCCAAAAACATAAGCAAAAATAGCTTGAAAATATTGATTTTGTTGATGTTTTTGTTTCTGTAAAAACTATGTTTGGGTGTCACTTTGCATGCTAATATCTTTTGATTCCGACAACGATATGTTTCCGAATTTCTTGCATTTGGTAGTTTGCATGTTGAAATTTGTTGATGCAAAATTTGGCTTGAAAATATTGTAATTTGTGTGTTCAAAACTTTGCCGCAAAATCAACTCAAACACAGATTTTTGCCAGTAGTTGTTTTCTGAGTTGCTGCAAACATTGCCCGAGTCCATGTTTGTGGCAGCATAACTCATTCATTTCATACTGGATTTGAGTGATGCTTTCTATAGAGTGAAATAGAAGTGTTGAATCTTGCAAATTTTCACGGCAATTTGTGTTCTTTTTCTATTTTGAAACTGCGGTTGAACTTGAACCCGTAGCATGTTGGAATTCAGCGATTTAACCTTCTTTTAGTCCAACTTTGAAATGACACATATTCTTTGTTTCAAATTGGATCTGAGGATTCTTTTTTCAGATTGAAGTAGGAGTGTTGAATTACATTCCTGTAAATTTTCATGACAATCTGAGTTTTTTCCTAGTTTGAAACTGCGGTCGAACTTGAAACCACAGCATGCAAGAATTTAGCGATTTAACCTTGTTTTAGTGCAACTTTGAAACGATGCTGATTCTTCGTTTCAAATTGGATTTGAGTGATTATTTTTGTAGATTGAAGTAGGAATGTTGAGTTGCGTTGCTGAAAATTTTAATGACAATCTAGGTTTTTTTGCTATTTTGAAACTATGGTCGAACTCGAACCCACAATATGCTGGAATTCAGCGATTTAACCTTGTTTTCAGTCCAACTTTGAAACAAGGCAGATTCATCATTTCAAATAGGATTTGAATAATTATTTTTGAAAATTGAATTGGGAATGTTGAACTACATTCTTGCAGAATTTCAAGCCATTTTGCCACTGCTAAATTGTTCAAACCTGCTGTCGAATCTTGAGTCGTAGCTTGTTTTAAAGGATAATATTGCTGTGTAAAGATATTTTGATCAAATTTTAGAGAGTAATTTTATTAATTAAAGATTAATTAACAAAATGTTTAGTGGATCCCATATTGAATCAAGTCAGTGTTGAATGTTAATTTATTTGATAATCTAATATTTGACTACAAAAATTTGTACCAAAACGCAACTTTGGAAATATGTAGGAGAAACATAGAAATTATATGGTACGGTTACCATCGATGGTGCTATACTATATGTGTAAATTCTTTTGTTCTTCTTGGATAAATGATAAGGAAATCCATCTGTTAACGGTCAGGGGTGATCTTCGTTCTTATCTTTGTCTATTTATTTCCTAAAGAATGGAGGCCGAGTTTGTTGGAAATTATCGAAAGATGTTTCGGACAGACCGGAATCGAATGTGCTATTCGAAAACAACTTCAATCTTACTCGAGCATTTCGAACTAAAGACATCTTAAAGAGTATGGAATTAGAGATGGATATTTAAAGTGCAAGGGTTATTTTGTATTAACACTGGGGGTGATTCAAAATGGGTGCGCCAGAGGTAGTGCCTTCAGTTTCGTTCAAACCCAAGAAAGAACTTATAAGGATGACTGTTTGCACTGCTGCTTGGAGGGAAGTGTTAGCATTCCAAGAAGGTTGCTATATAAAAAGGTAATCGTTGCCTCATGCCTCATCAACCTGGAATGAATAAAACAGGGGAGATGAAGTAGGTCCATATAGGTCGCACCCATTAGGTATCATCACCAAATGTAGAATCGATATTTGAAACCCTTGTATGCCTTGGTGCGGTTGTTGATCCCTACCATGGTGGTGATGTACTGGGTACTATCCAGCAAGGAGTAGGCCAGTCCTATCTTGGAAGGGAATCCAAGTGAGGTTCTCACTGTGTTTATCTGCAGATGCACTGTAGCGGACGGTACCCCACTAGCGCAGTCATGGTATGGAATCCATTCTTCAATAAGTACCGCATATTTTTAGTTGTTCCCAAATACGTTGTGTAACGACCCAGGATTTTTATTAATTAAAATTTGAATATTTAATTAATTTTAAATATTAATAAGTGAATTTATAAGTCAAATAAATTTTATTTTGAATTATTGGATTTAATTGAATAATTTAATCGATAATTTAATACGTTAAATTATGGAAATAATTGAAAATTGAGTTAAATATGATTGAAAATGATTTGTAAAATTTTATTTTATCATATTGGAGTTAGAACGATATTTTAGAACTTTTAAAATCGAATTAAAAGTTAATTTGTGAAAATTGAATATTTTAATATTAAAATCGACTAGTAAAAATAGTCAATTTTTGAACAGTCTCAGAATTGAACGAAACCAGTACCATTGGATCCGTAATAGTTAGTTATTACTGGATTTCAATTTTCGTGTCAATCGGAGTTATCGTTTGAGCGTGGCAGCTCGAAACGCATCGAATTATTTTTAATTTAAATTTGGCGAGTCAAAATAGCCATTTTTCAAAAAGTCTCGGATTTCGACGAAACCAGTTTCATCGGATCCGTAATGTGATATTATTGTAAGGTTTCAAATTTCGTATCAATTGGATTTACCGTTTGTCCTGTACAAATTAAAACGCCTAGAAAATCGCTTAAATCGGTTTAATTCAAATTGAGCGTTTATAGCCATAACTCGCACATACTTCCAAATTAGCTTTCGAAACCTGTTCCATTGTGTCCGGAACGCGGGGTAAACCCTAGAAACGCTGGTTACGGCGCGTAAATCGGAGTTCGGAATTTCCGGAATGAATAGTGTTTCGGTTTTCTCTATAAATAGCCCTCACACAAATTAAAAAAATAAAATAAAACAAAACCCTAATTAATAACTGCAGCCGCCACTACCCCATGAACGGCCAGAAAACTCCCAACTTCCACCGCGATTATCTCCTCATCCATCGACATTTACCAACAACTTTCAACTAGAGAATCGAAGAGCATGAAGAGATCTTTAATATCAACGGTCAAGATCGCGAATGGCTTCACGAATCAACGGGAATTTGTGTTCAAAGGGCTGTAGTTCGGCCTCGAACTGCATGCGACCTAGGGGGCCGAGCTCCACAGGGTGATGGCCGAAGTTTGAGCATGTTGAAGGCTTCGATCTGCAACTCCCTGATCGACATATAGTTGAGTATTTTGCTCGTGAAATCAAAACCTAATTTGAGTTGTATGGGTTCTTTTGTTCGAAGATGCGTACTTGAATGGAGCGTAGGAGAAGGAAGCATATGCACGGCCAGAATTTCATGGAGTTGGATCTAAGGGCTGTGGATGGTTAAGGTTTAATATTTTAAAGATTTTGTTGTAATTAGTTTATTTAAATTAGTATAAACTTGTAAAATACATAACTTTTTCATACGAGGTCGAAAACGCGCGAAACCAGTTGCGTTGGAATCGTATGGACGAGCACTACGCGATGGAGTTGGTTTGGAGTTGTTTGGAGTTAGTGAGAATTTCGGGTAAAATTAAACGTCCGTTTGATTTTATTCGAAATAAATCGCTAAAACGGAATTTAAAATCAAGGTGAGAACTTCTCACTCAATCGAATCAGTTTCGATTTTATTTTAAATAGTTAGATTTAAAATATTTAAATGCATGTTTGAATGATGATTGATATCTATTGATTGTTAAAATAGACATTATACGCCGTTAGTAAGCGGATGCTATTTATTAAAAACATATACCGCGAATATTTCTTAAACAGTGAAATTGGTATTATATATAATATCAATATATATATATATATATATTGGCATATGTATATATTGGAGTTGTTGATTTCCCGCATTTATTTGTTTAGCGGATGAGACCCTATTACGCCGTTATTAAGCGGATAATATTTAATAAGAACATATACCGCGATAATTTCGTACTGGAGCGAAATTGGTATTGTGCTAATGTTTGTGGATGCAGGAAAACAGGTTGGAGGGATCCAACTGGATTCCTCAACAGTTTTTATTTGATTTCAGATATTTTGATATTTTATGGATTTTCATATTGATATATGATAGCGTTGTTGTCGTGATTGACTATTTGGTGTGTAGAATCATTGGACCCAGATTTTGGGATTTTAAAATGATTTATAAAGTGATTTTTGAAAATATACTATATGTTTGGAATTTGATCTATTTTAAATAAATAAACGTTATAATTTTTAATGTTATAAAAATTATGCTTTTTGAGAAATATAGTTAAAAACTGATTTTTGAGAATATGATGCTAATGATTTTATAAAATAGTTAAATCGGAATTTTTGAATTTATTATGAAAAGTTGAAATATAGGATTTATAAAATTTAATTATTTTATGAATCAAAAGGAAGAAGTTTTTAAAGGAATTTAAAGACGTTTAAAAAGAATAATATAAATTGATTTATATTAAGAGATTTATAAATGGATATTTATAAATTGAAATATGGACATTTTAAAACGAGTTTTTATAAGTGTTTGGATGAAGTGAAAATGAATTTCATAAATGAATGAAATTTATAGAATTATAAACTGTGAAGTTATAAATGGAATTTTATAAACAGTAGGTTTATAAAATTTGTAAAGTTATTAAAAGAATAGACTTGGGTAAATAATTGAACCTTATAAGTTATAAGATTTATAATTTTGAAATTCTAAGGAACGATTTTTGTAAAATAATCGTTTTATAAGCACTTAACTTATAATATGAACTTTGAGTTATAATTGAGTTATAAACTGGAATAGGTTAATAAAAGAATTTATAAAAAGGAAGTTTTTATAAATAAATAGAAATGGAATTTATAAACGTTGTTTTATAAATTTGCAAATGCTTTATTTTGACAAGAAAATTTGTTGAAACCTATAAATGGAGTTATATTCACATTTTTGAATAGTGAATAATCCTTTGAATTAAAATGAATAAAAGGGTGAAATTTGTTAACAAAGTATATTCACGTTTTTGAATAGTGAATAACACGTTAAAGAAATTGTTTTGGATGTTTTAAATAGAATTAAAACGATCGAACAATGTTTTAAAATGTGTTGAGATTCGAAACCATAGATTTCAACATTTATTGTTGAAATAAACGTTTTCGAGAAATAGAAGGAGATGATGGACTATAACACTGTTGTTATAGTAAATGATTTCCGAAAGGAAATGTTTTGTATAATATTGGGATTTATATATCTATTTTAATTTCGAATCCCTATACTAGTGATTTTGGGACGTCGTAACGATGTTTTACACAAAATTCGTTTTGGCCCAAATAAATATGTTTAAGAGAATGATTTCCTAAAAGAATGAAATATGTACTTAATTTTGATTTAAGTATGTTAAATATTTTCCAAGTGTTGAAAATAAATAAAATTTGTGAATTACTTATTAAATAAGTTTGGAATTGTTTTCCAATATGAAGTGATATTTAGAATTTATCTTTTTGAAGATAAATTGAAAATGAATAATTGAAATCGAATATCCATAGATATTTTGGATTATAAATTCACTAAGGAATTTATAAAGGAAGGGGAATTTGTTTAAAAATAAACATTGATTTATTTTTGAAGTGTGAAATAATATATCTTGTAAAGATATTTTTGGAAAATAAATAATTTGGAAAATTATTTGGAATCTGGTGATGTGTGCATATCCACTGATAGTTCAATAGCCGACTATCAATATTTCCCTTTGAATGGGTATTTGATGTGATTTGTTTGAATGTGAATGCTACACTTATTTTTGAATAAGCGCTCACTATTCGGGTTAACCGGGAAAAGACCATGGGGTCGTATAACCCATTCCGAATATGTGATACGTCGTTGTAAATTGCATTTGAAGATCGGTGTTGAAGACCGAGTTTTTGCGAAAGCGATAGGATGACCTATCGATTGTCTCTGCACTGGGTAGCTCCTGGTATAGAGATTCCTTAAGTGATGGGAAATTCGATCGGGATTGTGAATACCCGGATTGCAAGGGCTTCGTAAGAAGTGCCTTCGGTTTTGTTCGAGCCCGGAACAGACTTGTATGGATTGTGTGTCTGACATTACAAGTTGAGATATAAAGCCGATTTCTTTCAAATATATTTCTGTTGGTGGCGGAGAATTTATTCTTTTAGCTTAACACCCTTCTCTGAGACGTACGAGCTCAGAGGTTATGTAGTTGAATGTTATCAGCGATATATTCCCAATTTGGTAATGTGACATGCTGAGTGATGCTGAAATGATCATTGTGTTGATTATTTGTGATAGGATCGTTTATTTGATCGTCTATCCTTGTGATCATTGTGTTGATCATTTGTTGACCCAAAGCATGGCTTTTGTATAAAGTATGTTTTTGTGGACGTGACTTCGTCGAGCCTCACACCCCGGAAATGGTCAAAACAGGAAAGATGCGGCAAGGTTATGAGGGGTAGCACCCTTTAGGGTATGTACATTTCCTTCTGGATAGAGGTGGTATCATGGTATGGAGCCCAGATATTTAACCTATGTGGTTACTGCGAATTTATTACTTTGTGGTTGTTGGTTTTCGGGATCCCGTGAGAAAGGTCGTTTACGATCGGGGAATAGCGTGCTCGTGTCAGTAGTTACCCAGTTAGGGGTAACCCGGCCTTGTGTTGGCAGAGTTCCGGTTTGGTTCTCGGGGATGTCTTTCCAGAGGCATTCTCATGTGGCAATGGGAAGTTCCTTGGCCTGACCATTTGTTGGAAATCCAAAGAAACAATACGAACCTTGTACGGTATTAGTTGTAGAACCTGCCATCTAATATGGTAGCTATTAGTAGGCATAATATAATGGTACCTATGCTGGCTAAGATTTATATTCTACTTTCAAAATGAATTTTTTCCTACACTATACACTAATAATAATATCAAATGTTTTTTTTAATACGTATCAAGCATCTTTGACTATCATAAGGAGAAATCTCCTCCGATTCTGCGTTTGCATGTGTGTGTGTGCGGGAGGCCTTATGGTAGTCTCATTTTTAAAAGCATTGCGAATTGAAATAAAAATATTCCTCTATTTTGATTTTAAAGTTAAATAAACTGTTTTGAGTTCTCACACCAGTCACATGACTGACTTGGAGTTTATTGTTTTCCTTCCTAAACTCTGGGTGCCCACCAATTTCCACACGGGCAGTCAAGAGTTAGGTATATCAGGATATTCTGGATATTCTGGAGTTGCTGGAGGCAAGCTGGATGGCATGGCGTATTACTTATATAGTATTACTTTTCCGCTGCACTGTTTGATGTTGTATGTTGTTGTACACTCTGATGATATGATGTAATGAAATGTGATGTAATGTAATAACTGATATAGTTCTTTGTTTAAAGATTATTCATTTATTATTATATGTTGTTCCGCTGCGAATTGTGAGATTCTGTTATTGTTCAGTTGTTTTCTGTTCCGTTCTATTCTCTGTTCTCGGTTTTTCTATCTCTTCTCTATTTTCTCTTTTCTATTCTATTTTAAAATTTGCTGTCTTCTTTTCCCTATCTAAATCTTCTACCGTTTTCTCTCTTTCTCTTTCCTTAAATTCTTTTTAAAAACCCTCAGTGTTCGGTTTTCCGTCGTTCGATTCCTCGGCAGTCGATAAAGTGAGTGTCAATGTCGAATTTTCGGAAGACGAAGAATCATGTCCTGACAATGTGGTATCAGAGCTTATGGTTAAGCGACAACCATGGTTCTGTTGGGTATTACTCATTAGAGATAGAGTCAGTAGTACTCTAGAATGAATTTGAGAGTAATAATAGCTATGAGAGCGTATTTGATAGTGAATATAAATTGTTTTATATTGTGATGATTGGTTTATTGAGTGGCATATGAACTTTCGTCAGCGTGGTCCGCAAGACTATGCCGAAGGGGTTTCTAAACACTTGAATAGAACAATTCGACACAGTATTGTTTTAAATTGGGTAAATGAAATAATTTTACCTTGATTATATTTTATATATAAAGGAATAATTTTCAGAATTATTAAAGTGTATATAAGTTGATTGTTTAGTTGTTTGAATAATCTAAATAAAAGAATAATTGTATAAGCAAATGAATTATAAGAATTGAATTATAATTAAAGTGATTTACAATTGTGAAATAAACTTATATATAAGAAGTGAAACTATATGAATATAACTTAAGTGATATTGAATGAAGTTGATATTAGTATCAAAGTAAAATAATAAAATTAAGTGATAGATATGAACTTGAGTTATATGAAATGAAATTCAACTTTAGAAATTGGATTGAATATTAATCAATTAAATGTGAATTAAATTGATATGAAATAATGAATATAAGTGTTAATTCATTAAAATCTAATGTTATTAGAAGTTGAAAGTTTGAATGAAAATCAATTAAATTAAACCAATTGTAAGCAAAAGAAGTTGGTTGTAATTAATATACATTGATTGATATATGATTGTTAGTTGATTGTATATAATTCCTTAAGTGTTAATGAAATTGATTTAATAAAATTGGAAGCCATGTAATTAAATTCAAATTGAAAGTAAATAAATTTGAATATAATTGAAAGTGAATTGGATTTAATTAGTGAATGCAAACTAATTAAAATCGAATAAGAATGAATGTTAGCAAACCCAATGTAAATGAATCAAATGTGATCAGATTGAAAACCAATTCATTGAATATTAATGAGAATATAAATAAATATTTATCGGTTATGAATGATAGTTGGTTGATGTTTGCATTTATTGCTTTAGTTGCATTTGCTATGTTGGCATATATAGTTATTATGTTACTATATGTTGTATATTGAGATTATTGTCTATATGCATGATTCTCATGTTGTTTGTTGAGTGATTAGTAGGTGCGGATCGCGTTTGCTTCGCATTTGGAGCTCGCTTTCGCGCTATATTAGCCGTATATGCTCGCTAATAAAATATAAGGTACATATCTCGGATTAAATATCGTACTTTTACACTTTTTTCCCTTCGGGATGCCTCATTACTTGATGAGATGTATATTTGTGATATATATACTGTCATTTTTTTTTCGGATCGAGCCGCGCAAAGGAGACTATGGCGAATTTTTCCGAAAATTTAAGGCGTTAGAAAATTTTTGAGAAAATTGGAAAATTTTGAAAACTATAACTTTGATTTTGGAATTGAAAGTTAAACAATAGTAGTTGTTTTTGAAAAGATAACTAAGTATGATTTGAAAATTTAGTAAAGATTTGTAAGAAGTTTAATTACAAATTTTTGGAAAGTTAATAAATTCTGTACTTTTCCTACTTGTTAATTTCGAGGACGAAATTCTTTTAAGGGGGGAAGATTGTAGCGACCCAGGATTTTTATTAATTAAAATTTGAATATTTAATTAATTTTAAATATTAATAAGTGAATTTATAAGTCAAATAAATTTTATTTTGAATTATTGGATTTAATTGAATAATTTAATCGATAATTTAATACGTTAAATTATGGAAATAATTGAAAATTGAGTTAAATATGATTGAAAATGATTTGTAAAATTTTATTTTATCATATTGGAGTTAGATCGATATTTTAGAACTTTTAAAATCGAATTAAAAGTTAATTTGTGAAAATTGAATATTTTAATATTAAAATCGACGAGTAAAAATAGTCAATTTTTGAACAGTCTCAGAATTGAACGAAACCAGTTCCATTGGATCCGTAATAGTTAGTTATTACCGGATTTCAATTTTCATGTCAATCAGAGTTATCGTTTGAGCGTGGCAGCTCGAAACGCATCGAATTATTTTTAATTTAAATTTGGCGAGTCAAAATAGCCATTTTTCAAAAAGTCTCGGATTTCAACGAAACCAGTTTCATCGGATCCGTAATGTGATATTATTGTAAGGTTTCAAATTTCGTATCAATTGGATTTACCGTTTGTCCTGTACAAATTAAAACGCCTAGAAAATCGCTTAAATCGGTTTAATTCAAATTGAGCGTTTATAGCCATAACTCGCACATACTTCCGAATTAGCTTTCGAAACCTATTCCATTGTGTCCGGAACGCGGGGTAAACCCTAGAAACGCTGGTTACGGTGCGTAAATCGGAGTTCGGAATTTCCGGAATGAATAGTGTTTCGGTTTTCTCTATAAATAGCCCTCACACAAATTAAAAAAATAAAATAAAACAAAACGCTAATTTATAACTGCAGCCGCCACTACCCCATGAACGGCCAGAAAACTCCCAACTTCCACCTCGATTATCTCCTCATCCATCGACATTTACCAACAACTTTCAACTAGAGAATCGTAGAGCATGAAGAGATCTTTAATATCAACGGTCAAGATCGCGAATGGCTTCACGAATCAACGGGAATTTGTGTTCAAAGGGCTGTAGTTCGGCCTCGAACTGCGTGCGACCTAGGGGGCCGAGCTCCACAGGGTGATGGTCGAAGTTTGAGCATGTTGAAGGCTTCGATTTGCAACTCCCTGATCGACATATAGTTGAGTATTTTGCTCGTGAAATCAAAACCTAATTTGAGTTGTATGGGTTCTTTTGTTCGAAGATGCGTACGTGAATGGAGCGTAGGAGAGGGAAGCGTATGCATGGCCAGGATTTCATGGAGTTGGATCTAAGGGCTGTGGATGGTTAAGGTTTAATATTATAAAGATTTTGTTGTAATTAGTTTATTTAAATTAGTATAAACTTGTAAAATACATAACTTTTTCATACGAGGTCGAAAACGCGCGAAACCAGTTGCGTTGGAATCGTATGGACGAGCACTACGTGATGGAGTTTGGTTGGAGTCGTTTGGAGTTAGTGAGAATTTCGGGTAAAATTAAACGTCCGTTTAATTTTATTCGAAATAAATCGCTAAAACGGAATTTGAAATCAAGGTGAGAACTTCTCACTCAATCGAATCAGTTTCGATTTTATTTTAAATAGTTAGATTTAAAATATTTAAATGCATGTTTGAATGATGATTGATATCTATTGATTGTTAAAATAGACATTATACGCCGTTAGTAAGCGGATGCTATTTATTAAAAACATATACCGCGAATATTTCTTAAACAGTGAAATTGGTATTATATGTAATATCAATATATATATATATATATTGGCATATGTATATATTGGAGTTGTTGATTTCCCGCATTTATTTGTTTAGCGGATGAGACCCTATTACGCCGTTATTAAGCGGATAATATTTAATAAGAACATATACCGCGATAATTTCGTACTGGAGCGAAATTGGTATTGTGCTAATGTTTGTGGATGCAGGAAAACAGGTTGGAGGGATCCAACTGGATTCCTCAACAGTTTTTATTTGATTTCAGATATTTTGATATTTGATGGATTTTCATATTGATATATGATATCGTTGTTGTCGTGATTGACTATTTGGTGTGTAGCATCATTGGACCCAGATTTTGGGATTTTAAAATGATTTATAAAGTGATTTTTGAAAATATACTATATGTTTGGAATTTGATCTATTTTAAATAAATAAACGTTATAATTTTTAATGTTATAAAAATTATGATTTTTGAGAAATATAGTTAAAAACTGATTTTTGAGAATATGATGCTAATGATTTTATAAAATAGTTAAATCGGAATTTTTGAATTTATTATGAAAAGTTGAAATATAGGATTTATAAAATTTAATTATTTTATGAATCAAAAGGAAGAAGTTTTTAAAGGAATTTAAAGACGTTTAAAAAGAATAATATAAATTGATTTATATCAAGAGATTTATAAATGGATATTTATAAATTGAAATATGGACATTTTAAAACGAGTTTTTATAAGTGTTTGGATGAAGTGAAAATGAATTTCATAAATGAATGAAATTTATAGAATTATAAACTGTGAAGTTATAAATGGAATTTTATAAACAGTAGGTTTATAAAATTTGTAAAGTTATTGAAAGAATAGACTTGGGTAAATAATTGAACCTTATAAGTTATAAGATTTATAATTTTGAAATTCTAAGGAACGATTTTTGTGAAATAATCGTTTTATAAGCACTTAACTTATATTATGAACTTTGAGTTATAATTGAGTTATAAACTGGAATAGGTTAATAAAAGAATTTATAAAAAGGAAGTTTTTATAAATAAATAGAAATGGAATTTATAAACGTTGTTTTATAAATTTGCAAATGCTTTATTTTGACAAGAAAATTTGTTGAAACCTATAAATGGAGTTATATTCACATTTTTGAATAGTGAATAATCCTTTGAATTAAAATGAATAAAAGGATGAAATTTGTTAACAAAGTATATTCACGTTTTTGAATAGTGAATAACACGTTAAAGAAATTGTTTTGGATGTTTTAAATAGAATTAAAACGATCGAACAATGTTTTAAAATGTGTTGAGATTCGAAACCATAGATTTCAACATTTATTGTTGAAATAGACGTTTTCGAGAAATAGAAGGAGATGATGGACTATAACACTGTTGTTATAGTAAATGATTTCTGAAAGGAAATGTTTTGTATAGTATTGGGATTTATATATCTATTTTAATTTCGAATCCCTATACTAGTGATTTTGGGACGTCGTAACGATGTTTTACGCAACATTCGTTTTGGCCCAAATAAATATGTTTAAGAGAATGATTTCCTTAAAGAATGAAATATGTACTTAATTTTGATTTAAGTATATTAAATATTTTCCTAGTGTTGAAAATAAATAAAATTTGTGAATTACTTATTAAATAAGTATGGAATTGTATTCCAATATGAAGTGATATTTAGAATTTATCTTTTTGAAGATAAATTGAAAATGAATAATTGAAATCGAATATCCGTAGATATTTTGGATTATAAATTCACTAAGGAATTTATAAGGGAAGGGGAATTTGTTTAAAAATAAACATTGATTTATTTTTGAAGTGTGAAATAATATATCTTGTAAAGATATTTTTGGAAAATAAATAATTTGGAAAATTATTTGGAATCTGGTGATGTGTGCATATCCATTGATAGTTCAATAGCCGACTATCAATATTTCCCGTTGAATGGGTATTTGATGTGATTTGTTTGAATGTGAATGCTACACTTATTTTTGAATAAGCGCTCACTATTCGGGTTAACCGGGAAAAGACCATGGGGTCGTATAACCCATTCCGAATATGTGATACGTCGTTGTAAATTGCAATTGAAGATCGGTGTTGAAGACCGAGTTTTTGCGAAAGCGATAGGATGACCTATCGATTGTCTCTGCACTGGGTAGCTCCTGGTATAGAGATTCCTTAAGTGATGGGAAATTCGATCGGGATTGTGAATACCCGAATTGCAAGGGCTTCGTAAGAAGTGCCTTCGGTTTTGTTCGAGCCCGGAATAGACTTGTATGGATTGTGTGTCTGACATTACAAGTTGAGATATAAAGCCGATTTCTTTCAAATATATTTCTGTTGGTGGCGGAGAATTTATTCTTTTAGCTTAACACCCTTCTCTGAGACGTACGAGCTCAGAGGTTATGTAGTTGAATGTTATCAGCGATATATTCCCAATTTGGTAATGTGACATGCTGAGTGATGCTGAAATGATCATTGTGTTGATTATTTGTGATAGGATCGTTTATTTGATCGTCTATCCTTGTGATCATTGTGTTGATCATTTGTTGACCCAAAGCATGGCTTTTGTATAAAGTATGTTTTTGTGGACGTGACTTCGTCGAGCCTCACACCCCGGAAATGGTCAAAATAGGAAAGATGTGGCAAGGATATGAGGGGTAGCACCCTTTAGGGTATGTACATTTCCTTCTGGATAGAGGTGGTATCATGGTATGGAGCCCAAATATTTAACCTATGTGGCTACTGCGAATTTATTACTTCGTGGTTGTTGATTTTCGGGATCCCGTGAGAAAGGTCGTTTACGATCGGGGAATGGCGTGCTCGTGTCAGTAGTTACCCAGTTAGGGGTAACCCGGCCTTGTGTTGGCAGAGTTCCGGTTTGGTTCTCGGGGATGTCTTTCCAGAGGCATTCTCATGTGGCAATGGGAAGTTCCTTGGCCTGACCATTTGTTGGAAATCCAAAGAAACAATACGAACCTTGTACGGTATTAGTTGTAGAACCTGCCATCTAATATGGTAGCTATTAGTAGGCATAATATAATGGTACCTATGCTGGCTAAGATTTATATTCTACTTTCGAAATGAATTTTTTCCTACACTATACACTAATAATAATATCAAATGTTTTTTTTTAATGCGTATCAAGCATCTTTGACTATCATAAGGAGAAATCTCCTCCGATTCTGCGTTTGCATGTGTGTGTGTGCGGGAGGCCTTATGGTAGTCTCATTTTTAAAATCATTGCGAATTGAAATAAAAATATTCCTCTATTTTGATTTTAAAGTTAAATAAGCTGTTTTGAGTTCTCACACCAGTCACATGACTGACTTGGAGTTTATTGTTTTCCTTCCTAAACTCTGGGTGCCCACCAATTTCCACACGGGCAGTCAAGAGTTAGGTATATCAGGATATTCTGGATACTCTGGAGTTGCTGGAGGCAAGCTGGATGGCATGACGTATTACTTATATAGTATTACTTTTCCGCTGCACTGTTTGATGTTGTATGTTGTTGTACACTCTGATGATATGATGTAATGAAATGTGATGTAATGTAATAACTGATATAGTTCTTTGTTTAAAGATTATTCATTTATTATTATATGTTGTTCCGCTGCGAATTGTGAGATTCTGTTATTGTTCATTTGTTTTCTGTTCTGTTCTATTCTTTGTTCTCTGTTTTTCTATCTCTTCTCTATTTTCTCTTTTCTATTCTATTTTAAAATTTTCTGTCTTCTTTTCCCTATCTAAATCTTCTACCTTTTTCTCTCTTTCTCTTTCCTTAAATTCTTTTTAAAAACCCTTAGTGTTCGGTTTTCCGTCGTTCGATTCCTCGGCAGTCGATAAAGTGAGTGTCAATGTCGAATTTTCGGAAGACGAAGAATCATGTCCTGACACGTTGGAATGTGAGATGCAAGCATTTTAGCTATATTATATATTTACTATAATCCTTTCGACATTATCATAATATCGTTGGATGTAAAAGGTATTTTGGTTATATTAAGGTAAAAACCCGTCCCTTTTTATATGCGGCGTAGTATTATGAGATCCCTTTATTTTAAAAAGATTTTTGTTAACTCCGCCTCGGCCATGACTCAGCGACCTAATGCTTCGACAAGGTTGCCGACCTAACATGAATGCCGATCTAACTACCTAAGACTTAAGATGGGTACCGACCTAACACAGGTACCGGCCTAATGCCTTAAACATTACCGACCTAAAAGGGATGCCGACCTAAGGCCTAAGAGGGATACCGACTTAAGGCCTAAGAGGTATGCCGACCTAATGCTTCAACATGGTTGCCGACCTAAGGTAGCTACCGACCTAAGATAGCTACCGACCTATGATAGAAGCCGACCTAACTATCCAGAAAGTCTGCCGCTCTAACTGCTCAGGACAGAGACAAGATCATGAACTATACCTAAGTCGCAACCGACCTATGACGTATGTTAAGTCGTTCATGACCCAAGCAAAGGAAGACAGGTTCAATGCAGCTACTTGGCACAGTGGCCACTTAACTTGTACACGATCCAGGACTTACCTGTTAAGCCGTGACTTGCGACTTGCCAGTTAACTCGTTCACGACTCACGACCTAGCGTGGGTCGTCCACGACCTAAAGCCACTGAATATAAGCCCGATGCCGTATTACTTAATACACGGTTGTATTGACTCGGGGGCGACTTGGAGCTTACACAAGGGAACCTTTGTGAAACCATGGAGGGGCCAGATGAGTCGGCCACGACTTACCTTAGACCGGCCACGACTTACCTTAGACCGGTCACGACTTACGACCTAAGGGGCGGATTTCCCCTATAAATACCAACCTACCTCAAGCATGAAGGGGACTTTTGGCCGATCTCTTTAAGCACCGATACTCTGCTGAATTCTCGTCTCACTCGACACTTCAAGTACGAAAGGCATCTCAACTAACTTTGAGAGGAAATCTAACGCAATCTACATGGATTCAAAGAATTCTTCTGCATCAAAGTTCTAGTTATTTCTCTCATCAGGATTGTAATTGAAGATTGTTCTAAAGTTGTAATCGATTCAGTAATAAAGAGAATTAATGTGGACGTAGGCTTACCCTAAGCCGAACCACTATAAAAGTTGTTTTCTTTTCTGTTTTCTCTGTGAATTTTCTACTTGTTTTTAGTTCCCGTGTTTACGGGTGGTGCTTTCGCTCAACTTCAATCTACACCGGGGTGTTAGCGTCTGATTTTTACGTTAACATTTTTGGTGCTTTCACTGAGAACCCAACTCAGGACACTTCCATCATTGCTCCGCAAAGCTCTGTCAGAAGTAATGGCCCCTGGAAGAAAGCGTAGATCTGTTAGCCTCGACGATGTTCGTGAAAACACGGCCATTTCTCCTCCATTAAGTCAGACTGCTCCAACTATTGGAATTACAAGGGTAGAATTGGACGTCGTAGTTTTGGGGCTAAGTTAGCAGTTGAATGCCCAGAATTCGCAGTTGGAAGCCCAGAGTACCCAGAATGCCTTGATTATGGATAGGTTAAACGTCCTGCTTGAGGCAAATCACCAACGACAGGATAATGAAACAATCTTTGCTGAAGATGCCCGTGACCCCCAAGAGAAAGGTATTCCTCAAAGAGCAGACAATAACGCTGCAAGGGCACCTTCCCAAGCTGAAGGGTCAAGGCCACAGCCAACTTTTCAAGCTTCCGAAAGGGCAGCTAACTTCTACCAGGCAAAGCCTTTAAACGATGAGGAGTATTTATCAGGGATGGTTCGCTCAATCATGAAGGAAAGCATGCAGAGGCAAGGGGATGAAAATGATAGGGGATTCGCCCCGAGCAAGACTCCGTTCACCGAAAAGATTTTAAAGGCGGAATTCCCCGGGAAATTTGTACCTCCTACCATCCCGGCCTATCGAGGAACAAGTGACCCTAACCAATTTCTATACAGATACGATTGGCATATGACTGGGGCACGAGCATCGGATGAGATTAAATGCCGATATTTTCCAGTATATTTAGAAGGGGTGGCTTTGCTTTGGTTCATCAAGCTACCGGTTCGATCCATAGACCAATTCTCCGATTTAACCCGAAAATTTAAAGAACAATTCAGGTTGTATGCGTCAAAGGCAAAAGATATAATGTCACTGTCCAGCCTAGAACAATCACCCGGAGAACCCATCAAGTCTTTTTTGAACCGTTTTAATATAGCTTTGGCCAAGGTAGATAACACTGAGCCCCGAATGATCATAACATACTTAATGCGGGCCATCGACAAGTCAAGTGAATTCGGGATGTGGCTTAAAATGAAGGAACCAAACTCACTCGAGAAATTTTATAAAAAGGCCGACGAATTCATACGCCTAGAAAATCTCTCGATGCCAGTAAAAGCAGTGGTGGCCGAAATCAAGAATGACGATGTCATCTCTAACAAGAGAGGATTTGGAAACCAGAAAAGGGAGAATGATGAAGGAAAGAGGCAGGGAAATAAGAAGAAACCTCAACGTTTTAACCCTTCAGATTTCACCCCCTTAACTGATACACCGGAAAAAATCTTCTTGGCAACGAAGGATGTTGTCAAGTACCCTAAACCACCTGAGATGGGGAGAGGTGCGGTGCAAAACGGGAAATTCTGTCGATTTCACAATCAATTCGGCCACGATACTAACCAATGTCGCCAGTTAAAAAATGTGATTGAAGAATTGCTGAAACAGAATAAACTTCAACAATATGTGAAGAAAGACGGAATCGACCCAACCTCATTCACTCAGGGGCAACCATGTCCTGCTTATCGATCCAGCTCAGGCAACAGAACTACAGAGCAGGAATCCGAGAATCTGGTCATTGACTGACATATGAATCACAAGATCATGGAATGGCATTCACTTACACCCATATTTTACTTAATAGCACTGCTTAAACCTATAAAATGATTATGGATGTATAATTCTTGTGCTGTTAACCACTGTAAAATTGATGTGACTCAGTAATGAGCAACTATAAATCTTGTGTTCCTTAATGCCGTAAAAATGCCTGTATCATTTCGATATGCAAATATTACTAAAATGTCGATTTAGTATCGCAGATTATCAAAGTAAAGCTTGCTCATTCAACACATCATAAAGCGAAGCGATCCTTACAAATCACGAAGTAAACAAATGACAAGTCACAAATGTTCCGAATTCAAATATTTCGAAAGAAGTGCAATTTGCAAACGATTGAGGATTCCACCAAAGAGGGCACCTTTCTAATAAGAAGGTTCCAAACCTTTGCTAATCAACCATGACCGTTTGTGTAAACGAACATCTGGTGAAGCAGCTTGCATCTGCCCTGTGAATTCGCTCAGCAATAAAGCACATTTCTCTAGCGAAAAACAAGCGAAAGAACGGGACATGTACTTGAAGTGATTGCGAGGAATTGCTAAGAAGCGCAGGATATAAAGACACAAGCGCCAACGCTACTCTTTAGAGTCCAACGTACTCTTTAGAGTCCAAGTGCTTCTCTTAGGAGACCAAATGCTACTCTTTAGAGACCAACGTACTCTTTAGAGTCCAAATGCTTCTCTTTCTCTTCGGAGACCAAATGCTACTCTTTAGAGTCCAACGTACTCTTTGGAGTCCAAATGCTTCTCTTCGGAGACCAAATGCTACTCTTTAGAGTCCAACGTACTCTTTAGAGTCCAAATGCTTCTCTTCGGAGACCAAATGCTACTCTTTAGAGTCCAACGTACTCTTTAGAGTCCAAATGCTTCTCTTCGGAGACCAAATGCTACTCTTTAGAATCCAACGTACTCTTTAGAGTCCAAATGCTACTCTTTAGAGTCCAAATCAAAGACCTCGAGCGAGCTAAACCAGAAAAACAGAGATCTTTCTCGATACAAGTTGCGGACTGATCGGTTGATACACTCCCGTGAATCCGTCCAACCGAGAGAAAGAAACTCTAAACTTCCAGGCAAAAGCCCTACTCAGAGGCACACGTTTCACTGAGATTAAAATAAAACTTCCAAGTGTTGAAACGTGAAAAGCCCTCTTCGGAGGCCCATTTCACCACAGTTGAAGTGCTAAAAGACCTCGAGCGGGCTAAACCAGAAAAAGAGAGATCTTTCTCGATACAAAGTTGCGGACTGATCGCTCGATACACTCCCGTGAATCCGTCCAACCGAGAGAAAGAAACTCCAAACTTCCAGGCAAAAACCCTACTCAGAGGCACACATTTCACCATGATCGGTGATACACTCCCGTGAGATGAAATGTGAAAAGCCCTCTTCGGAGGCCCGCTTCCCAGCGAACAGGGAAAAATAAAAGCCTCTCCCAAGGGCCAGAAACAAAAGACCTCTTCCCAGAGGCACAATCACACAAAAAAGACCCCTTCCCAGGGGCACAATCAAACAAAAAACCTCTTCCCAAAGGTCCAATCAGACAGAAAGACCTCTTCGGGGGCACACGTTTCACCGAGATTGAAATAAAACATCCAAGTGTTGAAACGTGGAAAGCCCTCCTCGGAGGCACAACTCTTCGGAGGCACACGTTTCACCGAGATTAAAATAAAACTTCCAAGTGTTGAAACGTGAAAAAGCTCTCCTCAGACGTACAACTTTTCAAAGAAGCATTTCACTAGAAATGCAAAGCAAAGATCAAAAGCCCTCCACCGAGGCGCAATAAACAAAAAAGAGAAAAGAAGCCCTCTTCAAAGGCACACTTTAGCTTTCGAAGGAAGACTGGTTCTTCTATTCTTGAAAATAGTCTTCCCCAAAAAGAAGTTAAAGTGCCCTTCAGAGGCCCGCTTTACCACATAGGACAATTCACTTGGTAAAAATGTGTGAAAGCACAAAAGAAAAAGTGATATCTTCGAAGGATGAAGCGTAGAAACTCATATGGAGTGAGCTGTACTCTATTTTGAGCAGAATAGTATTCCTCCAAGTATGGAATAGTTATTTTCCAGAAAATAAGAGTACAAGTCCCCTCAAAATATAAAATATTGCAACGAGCTTATGGTATAGTGGCAACATGGTATAGCTACATTGGTAAAATTACGCTCGAACAACATACCACAAGCTCACTGCAATATCATATAATGAAACTTGTACAAAAATGAATAGTAAATGCATTCTCAAATACAGACAGAAGTTTGTACAAACAAAAAGAATCATTTTATTCAATGCTGTCAAAATATTGTATAGGTACAGGTTTCAAAATAAAAAGAAAAAGAAAAGCGGAGGCCGGTACCCGCACAATCTCCGGCCAGTACATGCAAAAAGCAAAAATTAGAAGTAAATCGAAGCAGGACCCCTTACTTCTTCTTACCACCACCCTTAGAGCCTTCACCTGACCTAATAGGAAGCTTTTCAGGACGGCTTGGGAGAGTCGGGGATGAAGGAGAAAGGGTTACTGCCGGATCAACTTTCGCTTCCTCCTTAGAAACAAGAATGTCTTTGCTTCTCTTCTTGGAAGTGACACGCTTCCTCCTCCTCCTTGAAGAAGACTCACTTCCCGGAGTAACGAGAGTAGATAATTTTATGTTATCAGAAGTGGTTCGCTCCGGAGACTCATTGCCTTCTCCAAGCCCTTCTCCCCCATGTTCTTGAGAAGCAATAGGATCATCTAAGTCATGAAGAGCTTCTATTTGCTCCTCTTACGACCCGGGTTAAGAGGCGGACGGAGGAGTGACCTGGAGAACCGAAGGAGGAATAATTGGAGGAGGGGAAGTTTGAACAATGCTCGATGCTTTCTCTACAGAAGAAAAGAAGTTAAAGTCAGTAAAGAGAGGAGATAAAGGCTCGCTGAGGTTCAGGAAATAGTCAAGAAGCTCATCAAATTCATAAGAAGCAGATGAGCAGTCTACTTGGGCAAGATTAACAGTAGAGTTACCTGGAGAAGTCGGTTTCCTGATATCAACCTCATAAGCCTGTGCTTCGGCGCTCCCTTCGCCTTCATCTCCACCCTGTGTACCTGTGATCTCAGTGGTAACTTTAGCAAGGGATGGAGAATGAGAACTGGAGCGGACAATGTCGATTTCGGCCGTAGGCTGAACAGGAATAGTTGAGGTAGTTTTTCCTAAACGTTCCCCTTCGGCCATTTCGGCTCATAATTTCGCAAGTTTCTCTTTTCCCTTGGCAAGAGCCGCGCGAGCTCCGTCATCTAGATAATGTTCCTCAAGCTCTGTTTCGACATAGCCAGCACCTTTAGCACCAAGCATATCAAGTGCGGCCTCCCACACCTCAGCCAGAGTAATTTCGTATTTGGGACCTAGAAAGGCGAGACTACCGCGCCCCAAGATGCTGTGCAGGTAGAAGTCAAATAATGTCGAGCTGATGCTGGTCTTCGTTTCCTCATGAGATTCTTCAGCTGCAATTTTACCGGCAACGGCCTCATCACGCTCTCTTTCAGCTTTGGAGAGTTGAAGCTTAAGCATTTCGATCTCTATCTCTTGAGAGTCAGTTTTCTTTCGAAGCTCTGCACTATCAGCAATATACCTCTCATTGATTCTTTTTTGCACTTCGAGCCTGTCTTCGGCGTCTTTTTGGCCGGCATGAGCATCTCTCACTTGTTTCTAAAGCACCTCTTCTTTTTGAGTGTAAGAAGTAGAAGAAGTGGCGAGTTCTTCTTTAAGTTTCTCGATCTTCGCCTCAAGCTCTTCATTATAAGTAGTGATGCTCCTCATCTCGGTATCATGCTGCTCAAGAACCTTCTGCCATTCAGCTTTGTCATTTTCCATCGTAAGCATGGCCTCGAGATTCGCACGGTTTACCCTTTGAAGCTCGTCAAAAAGCTTTTTCCAGTTCGACATTCTTTCAATATCAAGCCTGACGGCATCGAGATTTCGCAGCATGGCAGGCTTGTCAATTATAACTAGATCGAGATCGAAACGATCCCCCTTCAAGCACCATTGTGGAAACCGGCTTTGCAGAGTGGCGGGCCTGGTCCAATTTGAAATTTAGGCCTGTTAACTATTGCCTGAATGTCTGTCTTCCCAAGAGCAGGAGAGCCAGAAGGGATGTCGAGTGAAACGGGAGCAGTGGTCTTTTCAGGAGTTGAAGATGTATGCTTCTCACTGTGCCGGGAACGCTTGCTTGGGTCCTCAACTATATGACTTTTTCCCCGATCATCATGCGACTTTCTCTTGTGAGAGTCGTCACCTCTCTAGGAAGAATCATGGTGCTCCTACCTTTCTTTTCTCTCATAACGCTCTTCTTGAGCCCTCCTCTCCTGAGCCTTTCGGGCGGCTCTGTCTTCATCGGTTTCTCTGTGGACGGGAAGGTAGCGCCTATAATCATATTTACTACGCCTCCTGTAGCGCTGAAAGTCGTCATAGTAAGAGCCGCTGCATCCCATCGGAGAATCTGAAATAAAAAAAAGAGACAAGTCTTAAAAGTCTTCAGAGAGAAGAGGTGTAACTGTAGAATCTTCAAAGTACAAAGAATTAGGTGTATGGAAATGCCGAAAGATTCTAAGTGTGTGTGATGTGCAAACTACGCGCATCAAATTACGGACCGCTCTTCGATTGCGGAGTAGTTGTGGGGGTAGTAGTTAACGTCAACTCTTGGGTCGACGGAGCTTGTTGCAAAGAAGAAGTCACTTCCACTACTGAAGAAGAAACCTTAGTAGTGACAGGGTCGTCTTTAAAGATCTCCTGTGAGGTGGCAAAGAGGTCGCTCAACCCTTCGAAAGTGTCGTCCCCGCTCTGCCTAACATGGCTTGTTTTCCTGGCTTCTTTGCCAGACTTCTGTGAACGTTGGGGAGATCCCTGAGGCTCTTCTTCCTCAATAACCGGGGCAAGTGTGAATTTTCCAGATGACCCCGCAACATCGACAGTAGTAGAACATTTCACTACAGAAGCTTCGGAAGCGGGATCTTTTGGTACGGGTGCGTCAGAAGAAACCGGGGCATCTGATGCTCTAGCCGGGAAGTCTGGGATCTCATGAGGATGTGTAGAGCGAGAGATGTGTAAAAGCCCGTAACGATGCAAAAATTCATCCCTCAACAAAAACTTTGCACTTCTCTCTTCTGCAGCCATGACACTCGGTCTTTCAAAAACTTGCTTATGGATTGGATCTCTAGAAGGGAGAGGAAGTGCTGAAAAAAGCAAAGAATGAGATTAGCAATTGAAAATTCGGATCTCGAAAAAGTTTGGAAATGGAGAAAATAGAAAAAGGTAATCTTACTTCCTACTCTCCAGATGGCATAAAACCCTGGGGGGCAGCGAGCAAAGAAAAACTGGTTCAAAAATCCATGAACACTTTCAGTAGGATCAGAAATAAGCTTGCGGTTTCTAGCACTTCTCACAATAATAAGGGAAGGATGGTCTTTACTCTTTGCAAACGAGCATAGGTAGTGAATTTCTTCAAAACTCGACAAGCGATTAAGAGTTCTCCTAAACAAAACACACAACCCCATCAAGATGGCATAGCCGTTAGGATGAAGTTGGAACGAAGAGATTGTCAACCGAAGGAGAAGGGTTCGAAGGAAGTCGTTAAAGGGAGGGACCGCCCCGCTTAAGCACATTTGACGATTGACTGCAACAAAACCGTGGGGAGGACTGTCGGCAGTATCATTTAGTCCGGGAAGTAGAGCATCATTTTCAGCAAAACCAAATTGAGTACGTAGCTGAATAAACGCTCTCGGAGTTAGGATAGTCGAAGTTCTCTCTGGAGGATTCTCTACGGGAATAGCTATCGGAAAGGTCTCTTCAGCTTGAGCTACCCCTTCTTCTTCTTGATGGGAAGTCATTCTACACAAACAACTGGATATTCAAACATGAAGGTGCACGTTTCCTAAAGTGTGTGAAGTGTTGTGTAAAATCAATCAAGCAATAAGCAAATGTAACTGGAATAAAAACTAGCAAGTATTTGTCAGTTATAAAGTCCAGGGTTTGTTGCTTTAATATGCAAGTGTAATGTTGATGCGAACAAATCAGCTCAAGTTAGCGATGCTTTGCATTAATACTTCACTTTAGTTGATTGGTTCACAGCATTTCATATAGTGTATTAAGTTGATTACTTTATGTCGACTAATCTGTCGTTTGATGTGGGCAGTCAATGACAGTATATTCGCCTTGGTTTTTTGTGATTGTTGTTTTTAGCAGATTGTTAGCCTATGAGTTAATGTGGTCTGCGAAATAAGGCAGCAAAGTTGAAACAATCCAGGATTTGAGCAGTTCAGTACAGTAGATCAAGTTAAGAATTCAAATTGGAACTATGCTTTTAGGTGAGAATTCGAGTTGGGCATCCAAGTGTTAACTCGGCTGCGACCCAAGGAATATCTCGCGAGTTAAGATTAAAGTTTCCGGTTCCCTAAATCGGTAGTTCTTTAAGTCGTGAGGAGTAGTAAAGAGGAAAGATCCGGTTCAAAAAGTGGTGTGAAATTCCCCAAGGGTTAACTCGGCCATGGCTTAAGGATTAACTCGGCCACGGTTTAAGGGTTAGATCGGCAGAAGAATAGGTCGGCAGATTTCCCCCAAGGGTTAACTCGGCTACGATTTAAGGATTAGGGCGGCCAAAGGTTAGGTCACCCAAAATTACTGGGTCGCGTCCAGGTCAGTATCCCACTCCAGTCAACGTGTTAACCCGTTAGCCACTCCATCCACAAAAAACCCTCATTCCATTCATGCTGTCTCATTCATGATATCAGATCATCCACTAAATCAGTTCGAAACCACTACAAGTTCAACACCTTGCAATCCTAACACAAATCAAAATCAACTTGCCAGAAGCAGTAAACCATCTTCATCATCTCATCGATCATTTAAACCCAAAACCTAGCTAACTCGGGCTCATAAACTACAGGTGTAATGAGATTCACAGTGAAGCAGTGCGCAAGGGGTGGGTTTGGTTTGAATGGAATTCGTGAATCGATGACAATAAACGATCAAGAGAAGAGCAGGATTACTTACGTGATGAATAACAAAGATTATCGGTGATTGTTTGGAATGGAATCGCCTTTTGGAGCTTGAGAAAGTTTTTAATGGCAGAAGCAAGAGAGTAAGTAATGAGAAGGAAGGAGAGAATATACGACTTATAGCAGAGAGACCTGAAGCGGCGCGTGTGACCTAACTGTTAGGTCGTGCTCGACCTACCGACCTAGAAAGTGGACGGGTTAGAGAATGTCGAAGCATACGACCAAACCATTAGGCGTATACTTCGAGGGGCAAATGTTAACTCCGCCTCGGCCATGACTCAGCGACCTAATGCTTCGACAAGGTTGCCGACCTAACATGAATGCCGATCTAACTACCTAAGAATTAAGATGGCTACCGACCTAACACAGGTACCGGCCTAATGCCTTAAACATTACCGACCTAAAAGGGATGCCGACCTAAGGCCTAAGAGGGATACCGACTTAAGGCCTTAGAGGTATGCCGACCTAATGCTTCAACATGGTTGCCGACCTAAGGTAGCTACCGACCTAAGATAGCTACCGACCTAAGATAGAAGCCGACCTAACTATCCCGAAAGTCTGCCGCTCTAACTACTCAGGACAGGGACAAGATCATGAACTATACCTAAGTCGCAACCGACCTATGACCTATGTTAAGTCGTTCACGACCCAAGCAAAGGAAGACAGGTTCAATGCAGCTACTTGGCACAGTGGCCTCTTAACTCGTACACGATCCAGGACTTACTTGTTAAGCCGTGACTTGCGACTTGCCAGTTAACTCGTTCATGACTCACGACCTAGCTTGGGTCGTCCACGACCTAAAGCCACTGAATATAAGCCCGATGTCGTATTACTTAATACACGGTTGTATTGACTCGGGGGCGACTTGGAGCTTACACAAGGGAACCTTTGTGAAAGCATGGAGGGGCCAGATGAGTCGGCCACGACTTACCTTAGACCGGCCACGACTTACCTTATACCGGCCATGACTTACCTTAGACCGGTCACGACTTACGACCTAAGGGGGGATTTCCCCTATAAATACCAACCTACCTCAAGTATGAAGGGGACTTTTGGCCGATCTCTTTAAGCACCGATACTCTGCTGAATTCTCGACTCACTCGACACTTCAAGTACGAAAGGCATCTCAACTAACTTCGAGAGGAAATCTAACGCAATCTACATGGATTCAAAGAATTCTTCTGCATCAAAGTTCTAGTTGTTTGTCTCATTAGGATTGTAATTGAAGATTGTTGTAAAGTTGTAATCGATTCAGTAATAAAGAGAATTAAAGTGGATGTAGGCTTACCCTAAGCCGAACCACTATAAAAGCTGTTGTCTTTTCTGTTTTCTCTGTGACTTTTCTACTTGTTTTTAGTTCCCGTGTTTACGGGTGGTGCTTTCGCTCAACTTCAATCTACACCGGGGTGTTAGCGTCTGATTTTTACGTTAACAATTTTAAACATAATAATTAAGTTGTTTGACTTTACTTACAACTGACCCATGTTTTACCTAAAACTCTTGGGTGCTCAAATTGTTTTGTGCAGCCAAGTAGTTTAGGTTTTCCCACGGATGCATTTTGGAGGATCATGGAGCAGGAGGCTTCATCAGTAGCTAGTTTTATATTGTTTCCATGGTATTATATGTATCTTGTATCGGTTAGGTAGGGATAGACTGTTATAACTGTCCAACGGTAGAATTGTATTAGTATGACACTGATGTATCGTTTTAGAAATGACTTCATAAGGTATTATGTGGATTAATTTATGTTATTCCATTGCGTTGTGAGATTCTATGATTGCTTATCTTCTTTTTATCTTCTATCTCCTTTCTTTCCCCTAACAATCGGTCTTTTCGACGCTTAGTTGTTTGGCATGTGATTATCATAAATGTATTACTACTGACTACTGAGGTTCGAAATGGCAGGTTGTTAAAAACTGCAATGCATATTTAGTCCAAATGCCTAAATTTTTATGTGCTTCTCATCATGTAAATCCAATCCCAAATCAAAATTTATTTTTAGCATTCATTTTTGACGTATATCAGCAAACTCAAGTTTTGGTATTAGTTTATATATGTTTACTCTAGATTTAATACTAAGATAATATATGACCTACTTGATGTAACTTATATAGAAGGGTATAATTTCCACAATCTTTATGTGCACGCGTAGGTTTAGTTTGAATGACTACTCGTTTACGCGATGTTGTAGCTTCTAGGCCAAATACTGCATGCTTATCTCATTCAAGGTGTAGACTAAATTCTTCAGTCACATTATTCATTAACCATAAGCTTATTAAGGATGAATATGAAATTTTTCAATGTTCATAATTCTTCCACTAAATTAGACAGTTGGAATGACCAGGATTTTGCCAACAACTGTGGAAGATACTCTTATCGCATTAGTTATTTTTCCCTTTTCTGTTTTCCCCCATATTGTGCACCAAACTTTATATGGACCAAAATATTATAAACATAATTTTGGTAATTTTTATTTCAGATATGATGCTATATGTGATCCTTTTCCATTGGATCAACTTAAAAGATTTCATGTGAGGGTCATGTTCATGTTGTCATGTTTCAGTAGTGCATACAATTTTACCTACGATATGAAGACCTTGTTGGGTCATTTTTATAAAACATGTTCATTTCGAAGCAATATTTTTTTGGATAAGGTTGTTTGTATGGTTTAATAAAGATATTTTGTTGGTGGTGGAAGTGATATAGTGTAAATGTCATTGCATCATTGTTGGAACATTATACATAAAGTGAATGTTGTGTTGTATGTAAAGGGTCACTGTTGAATATATGAATTTTAACTATTTTAATCGACGAATTTTATGTATGTGAATTTCTAAAATTTTAACTCCATAATAGTAGTATTTAGGACAAAGCTACAAGTTAAAAAACAGATGAAAGAACCATGCAAGTATTTTCCCAAAAAGCTATATATATTTAACAACATTTAAAAATGTTGAAAAATATATTTTGAAACAGTTTTAAAACTTTGTAAAACATATTTTGCAACATCTAAAAATTGCTTTTATTGTAATTATTACAACGTCTTTCGCCAGAAAAATATTATAGAGGATGCCAACCCTATGACAACTTGCCCTAGTACCATGTTTGCAAAAATGTTGTTAAACTCATATAACAACAATTTTTTTATCTTTAATAAGGCATATTTGTTGTGTTTTATTAAGTTTTGTCCTAAATGCTTGGGATTACTATTCTAGGTTGTTAAAAACAATCATTCAATGTTCTCCGTTTCAGGTATATGTAAAACTAATATGTATTATGTGTCATAATGAATTATAATCGCAGGATATCAATTGTATTTATTACCATTTGAACAAGAAGTGCGTACAAAATGAATTTTCACAGATAAAGTAGATATGATTTTTGGTATGCAAATTTGTTTCTGTTAAGAAATATTAGCCGGATCATTAACATTTATAGCAGGCACTACAAGGCTCGTGCTATCGTGCATTGATTTAGTTGGATGGTCATTTCATTTTCAATATATAATGGACATCAACGTTGTTCTCTATTATATTGATCCTACAAATGCATTTTAAAAGGTAAATCTTACTTGAGAAAAATTTATGTTATAATTAGTTGCTTTGTAACCTTTGGAATAATAATATCGATGAAATATTATATTCTAAATTGATAATTTTCTAAAGTACACCTTGGGCGTAGCATGCAATCCCGCTAGTTAAAGTATAATAATTTAACTTTTAATACTTGGTGGATTGATAAATTGCAAATATTTCGCATTAGAGTGCTAAGAATAAAAAAATAAAATAAATGTATATGTAATATGTAAACAAATCTTAGTTTTTCTATACTAAAACTTTTTAAAACCTACACTAGGTGCTAGTAAAATATTATGATTTGTATCCCATACAATCACGTATACTCGAAAGTTGTGTGTTTACATACACACACACACACACTTATGTATATACACACACATATATATACATATACACATATATTTACATACACCTACACATATGGTATAAAATCTAAGCTTTAACAAACTTTGCATTGCAAACATAAGCTGAATAGAAATCATTACCCAAAGAGTCAACGGAAAATAAGCAACACTACGATATCTTTGGTCCAAGTGTCCTTTTCATTTACAAATTTCACCTTTGCAAGGTTCTTACAAAATTCTAATAGTCTGCAAATAATATAATATTAGTAAGCAAAAATTATGGCATTCTACTCTATTTTATTTATGGTAAGGGGGTTCACAAAGGGACTGAGTTGCATGCTTACCTTAACAATATATGAATTCTAAAATCTGGCTTTTACTGCTATATAATAACAAACCAGAGCACTGAAGTAAACCAATATGTTTAACAATTTATATATACTGCAATTTACTAACAAATGTAACCTAAAAGAATTCTAATATCGTTTTATTATGAGTATGCATCAACACAATCAAAATTCTAAATTTCATTTTCCAGATTCCTTAACTGCCACCGCAACACCATGGAAATTTAATCTTTGCTCGAAATCCAAGTATCTGAGCCCATGCGAGAAAAGTGATTAATTTTGCTTTGAAATTCTTAAAATATCATGGTGTAAAGTGCAAGTAATAGATATTGGTGCGTCATGGACGTGCCACCGCCTTGAAAGTGAAATTAAATGCGACTATGCTCTAGTCGATAATTGTAGTTTTCTCTGGAGCATTAATACAATGATCTTTCAAATTTGTGCACTAAAAGTTGAAGAATTTGTTGACTTGCAGAGTTCACTGCCTAAAATATTTTGACATGTTTGGAAGATGATTTTATTTTGAATGAATTTGTGGTGAAAGAGAGATGAAGAATGCTAATTTACATACTATTTTATTTCTCATGGAAGATGGAGAAAGAAAGAGTAAAAATTGAACTTATATTTTTTATTGTCCATACCAAACCAAATAAATAAACTTTTTAAAAATGATGCGGTACTAATACAAAATAGAAAAGGTTATAGTGAAAGGACTTTTTACATCGTACTTATAACACATGTTTCATCGATTGATTATCATGAAAGGACCGTGTGAAGTTAATTTAGTCTGTGATAATTAATAGATGATATTTTATGACCAACATGATTTTATCTATACAAATATTTTATTCTACAAAATTATACTAGTTCATGTACTTCTTTCGGTTATTTATGGTAGGAACACAAGTGTCTAATTATTATTCTTCACTGTCTATCATTGAATATTGTATTTTACAAAAATATAATTGAATACTCAATGTCTGAAGAAGAAGAATGAAATTTTATTCTATAATTGGTTTCCATTTATCTACCATATTTGCAGGATTCATAAACAATTTGATTATGGGTTTTGCTATTGTGACAAATGAATTTTATGTCAAAATGTAAGAATGGAGTATTCGGGGATTCGGAGGAATTCAAATGATTAACTTGTTAATTTTCTTTGGGGTCCATCCTCATATTTTGTTTCCGATGTAGAATTTGACCCAAAAAAGCAGTCATGGTAGCAGTATCGTTGATTATTTCAAGTATATATGTATTACAAGTAAACTATTATACTTCAGTCGAAAATTTTGATTAAAATTTAGAATCAAAACAAAGTGACATTATAGTCAAACCAGTAATTAAGCAGTAATCCCAATTTTTGATTAGTTAACACAAATATTTTGTTCGGTTAACCAAAAAAATGGTATTATTAAAGGGACTCCAAAAGTTATTTGAGGAGGGGGCGTACCTTTTTAATCATCGTCCTGAGTACAAGGAAATAATTCAACATTAATATCTTCTTCTTTTGTTGGATATTTAGTTAGACATTTGAAATCAGATTAATATGAAGATTAACCTATGTTTTCTACATAGACTTAAAATTGGAGAACTAGGGTTTAAAACAAAAGAACTATAATCCATGGTAAAGGAATAAAGAGAATGTGTAAGAAAATGACAAAGAACGGCAAGGAAGATCAATTTTAAAATGAACAATATAGTATTTTTTAGTTCGATGTTATAAGAAAAGAATCAATTATTTGTTTCTCCCCTCGACCAAAATATCATGTATGTATGTATTTATGTATGTTTGTATGTATGTATATGTATATACACATATCAACAAATGTTGAGAAAATTAAGAAAATACCAATTTTATTTAAAAGTAAAAGAACTTGCTACAAGACCTTTGTCTTTGACATACAGAAAAGCTTATATTGCACTAATCAATACCGAAGTGGTTTATTTGTCACATGGAGGGCAATTAAGCTTGCACTCATCAAGTGAGTTAAAACAAGTAGCGGTTTGAATGCAGTACGCCCTTTTTGGACACATACTTTCATCTTGCAAAGAGCAACATGGCTTTCCTTTGTCAGGCGAAATTCCATTTGAAATCGAGTCAAATATCTTCTCATTGAGTGGGATGGCTCCACCTGCATTGGAATTCATACATTTATGAAATTTGAGAACATCATTCTTTCTTCAGCAGTTGCTCTTAAATAAATTAAAAGTAACATTATTTCTAAACTTACATTGGTGTATAGCAGAGAAAGCCAAGGAAAGAAGGAGGAGTGCAAATACAAAGCTTACTCTCATTTTGATGAAATGTTTTTGCTAATATATGTTGAAATGGGTCGTGGTTGCTTAAATTTATACTGAGTTGGACTGTGTGAAATTAGTACGTAATTAATAAATGAATACATTTGCATTAATTTTCTTTCTTTATTCTTCTGAAATTATTATCTTTAAAATTAATGGGAATATATAATACATTCTCTTGATATCTCCTAAAGTTGTTTCATGTTATGTAACATAAAAATCAGATATTCGCATATTAATTGACCATGTGATTTTTAAGGACCCAAAGGTTTTATGTCTGTGCACTTCATCAAAATCATCCAACTGATTAATTGGATTAATTCTATAATAAATACAAAATGAATAAAGGATATCATGCATGCATTTTTAGCTTTTGATTTGCTTCCTATTTTTGCTACATATGTTTTAAATGGAGAAATAAGAATTAACTACAATTGATGAATGGTTCCTATATATTTAAAATAAGAAAAATAATATTAATATCAAGATTGCAATTACACATAAATCGTCGCCACATTAATTAATTTCAAATAAATTTAATATATAGAAAAAAAAATATTTGAAGTGAGAACATCAATTTTTTTAGAAATGAAGTGTAAATAATTTTTATTTTTCTAAAATAGGGAATAGCCAAAAGTAAAAAATTTAACAATATTTTTGAGCTAGTCCGCAAATTTCAAAGTTTAGGCATAATGTAATGGCCCGCCTTTTCACATGCTTTAAATCGACGATAAACCACACAAGTCAGACTTAAACCATATAGAAGGGCGGATTGTTATGGGGTAAATAAGAAAAAGTAGAGAAAGAAAAAAAAAGAATCTTGCAGCGGAACGATAAAATATAATAGTCAAATATACAGTTCATGAAGCTGTTTACAAAACATTTGATTATACTTATACAATATATATCAGAGTTACTCATACCGAAGAACAATAATCAATGCAGCAGAATTAAATGGTGTAGTGGAGTAATATAGTAGATAATAGTACTACAAAATCTTCGTCTTCGTCCTCCAGAATAAAATCTTCAAATCCTGAAACGCTCGGACTGACCCGAGCGAATTGAAAGGAAAAACACTCGAGTCAGAACTAAAATATCTTAAGTAAGTTAAATCAACAATAAACAATATGAGTGGAACGACGTTAGAGATGTTTACGGAATTTGACATGTCCTATCCAGTGTCTAACATGAGTTTAGTAACTTAAGAGATGCTCATGATTCACATCTCCTAAAGATCCGTTAAACTATTTACTATGTAGTATTATTTCGCTATTATAATAATGTCTATAGTAAAATAAACATACTTTAAAATAGCGTTAAGGAGTGACCCAATATTCCCCTTAACACATAATAGTCCCAGTAATCCATCCAATATCATAGTCCCTCCTGATTGGAAAGCCACCAGAGTATGGGAGAAAACCTAACTCGTACAAGGCGCGCTAGGGTAGGTGACACGGCACAACTAGGCAATGCCAGGGTTGATATACCAATTACGCTTCTGGGTCGGTGGTAACGAGTAGCGTGCAGCTACCGCCCACCTCGAGCCACACCCCCAAATAAAAAAAATCTAAAGTGGCCACCGAATCAATCCAAAAGTCAAAGTATAATATCGAAGGGATGTGTCCGATCAAAGGTGCTACCTCATTAACCCGTCGATCACTCCTGTTTTAGCCACCTTATGCCAGCTCACGGGAGTAGGGTCCACGTATTTACCTCAAAGGAACCACCGCCGCCATCCTACTTCATTCTGAAATCTCCACCGCGTACACGGTTGTTAAAGTCGTTTTCAGAGTTGGCAGAGAGTATGACAACTTCCGATCCCGAACTCTTTAACAACCAAACGTTATTATAACACTGCAGTCTTATCAAAATAGTTTATACTTTTAAAACCAAAATATAATATCCATTTCAAATCCATATAAATACGATATCATTTCCTCTTTTAAAAACCAAAATCAAATTTGATATCGTTTTCAAATATGCCCTTTTCTAAAATTATAACATTTTAAAGTTATAATATTTCGAAACCAAAACTTAAAATATAGCCTTTCAAAACATAAAACTTTGAATTTCATAACTTTGAAACATACTACACCACTTAAATGGTTTAAATATTAAATTACTTTATATAATAAAATAGCTTCTTCACCTTCACAAATCAATTTCAATAAGGATTTTAAATTCCCAAACAAACCAATATAATTTACATATATTTCAAAGCTTTAATTATTCCACCATTTCAAAACTTATTCTTTGATAATTTCATATATATCAATTTCAACTACTATTTAAATGTTTACTTAATAAATCAAATATCATTTTAGTAAAACCTTTAGACTCCAAATAACTGGATATTCTTTCAATTACATTAACGTGATAATATTCATTTAAATCAATTTGATATTCATTTAAATCCTCTAAACAAAAATCAAGTTATAAAATCATACCTTTTAAATCTCAATTTATTTATATTTCAAATCAAGTTTTTTGAGGATAATCCTTAAATCTTAAATTCAAATCAAATTCATATTTATCTTCCAAATCTAAATTTATTTAAATCATTATAACCTCTATATAAAATATGATTTAAATACTTAACCATATTTATTTTACTAAATCAAACTCCATTTTTCAACTTATTGTCATTAAAAGATTTACACCTAGCTTAATACATGAATTTAACTACATATAAATATTTTTATATAATATCAAAAAGAATCAATATTTATTTAAACCGTATAATTCTATCCAAAACCATATAAATCATTTTCAAAATATTTATATATATAGACCGACGGCGTCTATATAAAATTTTCTATCCTATGGTCAAGTGGTGTAGATATTTATCATTTCAATCCATAATTTAAAAAAAATTATGGTTATATATCATTTCAAACCGTAATCCCGAATGAAATTAAATGCATAACAACTTGCAGTTTAAAATAATATATAATACAACATCCATTCATCCATCAACAGATCATACATCCATCACAATCATCATCCACAACAATCAAGCAATACCAATAATTAACTGATAATATATATAACAGGTATTTAACTGGCATTTTTTATGCAATACTTAATTTGATAGCAATTTAATTCAAATAAATGCAATTTAACTTAGATGATGATTAAATATATGCCAAACAACTATAAATAAATTTCAAATCACATCATAAATAAATTTAACAAACATAAGAAATTTTAGAAGTTGTGAGTGGGTTAAAACACTCACCTTCTGAATTTAAATTGAATTTAAATCCAATTTAAACCCAAAAATTTGACAGTCTCAGAATTTGTCGAAACTAGTGCCAAAATGTTTGGAATTTTAATACGATCCTAACCAAAAAACCGTGCGTGAATTGGTTTTCGTATGTGAAAGATATAATGAAAATTATGTTTGAATTTCAATTTTTTTTTTAAAAAAAGAGAACACATTTACCTTTCTTGCCACGTCATAGGAAAATCACTTTCTTCAAGAAAACACCACTGACGCACGCAAGGACCAATGCACGCGATACTGCCGCTGATCACAAACTTTGACCACGATTCTCTCTCGCCTACGGCCACCAGGGAGCCCCCGAACCCCACCATCCTCCTTCCCTCGCCTAGCCGCACCGCGCCTACCACCTATTGTGATTCCCCACCTCTATGCTCACAATAACAAAGAGTATTAAAAGAAAAACTGTCTGTTATTACGAAGAATAAGGTCGGATAGGAGCGGCCATCCGTAGTTAGGCCTTACACTAGTACTGGCTATCTCGATAGGGGTGGTATATATTTTTATTTTTCATCTCTTATTTATTTAATCCCATCGACATACCCAATTCCAGTATAAAACGAACTATAGTGGTTCATAATAGTTTAGGACAATATGTATAATAATAACACAGACAAGCTGAATGCGGAACACAGATAATATCAAATCTCATAAATATATAACTGAAGTGTAACGGCCTGCTATTTAGACCATTCAAATCGACAATAAAACCATACATGTCCGACTTGAATAATTCAAAATACCGAATTGTTAATTTAAATTTAGCAAAACTTAAACATATACAGTAAATAAATCCATCACAGAATCATAGATACAAAGTAGTACAATAATATGCAGCGGAATAAATGAATAGTAGTTCATGAAGCTACTCTATAAACATCAGAGTTAGAAATAAAGTACATCCGAATATTTCAAATACAGTGAGGTCTTTAGTACGAACCAATGACTCCTCTGAAATAATCAACAAGAAAAGCTGAAAGCTTAATCGATAGTTGGTCCTCTAACGAAGCTCCAAACTCCAAATGTGAGTCTCTAATGCTGTGTCACTCAGTCTGACCCGAGCGTAAAGAAAAACACAAAATACCCGAGTCAGGATTAACATTCTTATATCTATAAATCCAACTCAAGTGAAATATCAACTGAAATACAATTGACTTAGAGGATGTTTTGGATACCCATCCTCTAAGGATGCAAGGAACTATCTACAGGGTATAAATATACACTATAACACCGTGGTCATTTCAATTTTATTTATATTTCAAAACTAAAATATCATTTTCATTTCAAATATCACTATTTTCCAAATTAGTATATATATATCCAATAATTTATGAAGTAAAGTATTTTTATTTCCTCAAACTTCACAAATCACTTCAAAAATCAACTCGACCTTCCCGTTCAAATTTAATTAAATCGAAATTTATCAATTTCCATTCAATTTAGTTTCTGACTAAACTAATTCAAATTTTATCTATTTTAAATCTGTAACAACCCGCATATTTGTTGATTTTGTATTTAAATATTTTATCGATACTCGGAATTTAGTTCGAAAAGCTACTTTTTGCATACGGTCGAATTAGGACTCGAGACCACTCCCATTGAGTTTAAAATACCGTTTGCAACCTTTTTGAGTATAAGCTTCGATATGTTTGGAGATAGTAGAATTTTGCTACTTTTTCTTTAGGGCTTTGGGTTGGGTTTCAGCCCATTAACCCCACTTATACTCTAGCTCAGCCCTCTCCTCTCCATTCACTCATTCTAACTCCTCAAACTCAAGCTCCAACTGAAAATGGTGGAGAGGAAAGGGAATTAGAAACTCCAAGCCCTAGTTCCTCTTGCTAGCTCAAGTTCTTACTCCAAAATCAAAGAGAACCCATTAGTAAGCATCTCCTTCTTCTTCTCCAACTCATTCTCCTTCCAATTTTAGAAATTTCCTAAACCTAACTTAGGGAATGTTATTCTTTTGAGATTAGATTCAAGCTCCTAGTGTTGAGATTGAAGTGTGGTTGATCTTCCCTTGTCTTAAAGCTTCTCCTTCATTGATTTGGGTTCAAAGGTGAGATTTTTATCTCACATCTATGCTTATATTTATCTTCGAATGTTAGGTATGAATTCCTAACACTTATTCGTGTGCATTTGCTTTTGGTTTGGATTGATTTGGTGAATATTCCAATTTTTGGTGTTTTGAGTTCAATTCGTTAAAAATCCTAACTTTGATGTTTAAACGTGTTTTTGGTGATGCATCGTGGAGTATATAGGGCCGGGTAGTCGTTGGCATAAACCCTTAGCGCCGTTGCTCGTGCGAATGCAATTTGATCGAGAGTTTCACCCCATTTGAAATAGGGCATGGGAGTGCCAGCAACAGGTTCGGCCGACCGAGCCCCTGGGCCGGCCGACCGACCTATAGAACGGGCACTTCCCGCCTTTGTTTGGAAGTGCAGGCTACAGGGCTCGGTCGACCGAGCTCAGGGTCCGGTCGACCGACCTGCTACCCCGTGCACTTCTGTTTTTGTTCGATCAACCGACTCAGGGAGTCCGGTCGACCGACCTGCTGCTATTTGCCAACTATGCCTATTTTGCCTAGTTGTCTGAATTTCCAACTCTAATCGATTTGTGTTATTTCCCTATTTGTTGTTATCATTTGTTATTGACTTTGATGACTTATTTTCTTTGGGAATTCTTGGAATATCCATTTCGATGGATTCGGTATCGATTTCATTGTATTTTATTCACGTTTTCGAATGTGAATCTTAGTGATTGATTGTTCCTACAATCTTCTTTGTGATTTGTCACTTTAAATATATAAAGGTTTTCTATACTAGTAGTAAATATCAAAACTCTTTCTTCAAATGATTTCAACACTATTTTATTAAAAAGCTCGTTTTCTTAAACCGTTTTCCAATCTATTAGTATATACAAGCCTTTACCTCACTCGTATGAGAAATCTAATTAAACGACTTAGTAAAACAAGTGGTATGAAACGCTTGCGTTTACTTCATCGGTTAATTCTTGGACTTGTTCGATTGAATCTCTTGTGACAATTTTCTAGTGGAGATCTACAATTTGTTCGTAAATATTCAAGTTAAGCTAGTGGTTATGGGACATGAAGCTAAGCTAATATATTTACTAGCTTACTGTAATTGACACTTCTCTTTGATCATGACGATCATTTTATGGTTTATACTAGCATTATGCGATGTCTTTTTGTCCACGTGGAGGACCGTACGTCGTTTTTATTGAGCTTCGACTCACCAGGAGGAGCTTCGGCTCAATGTCCGCAAAGGGGGACTATACCCTGTCAGGAGGAGTTTTGACTCACCAGGAGGAGCTTCGGCTCAATGTTTGCAATGGGGGACTATACCCTGTCAGGAGGAGTTTCGACTCACCAGGAGGTGCTTCGGCTCAATGTCCGCAATGGCGGACTATACCCTGTCATGAGGAACTTCGGTTCACGAGGAGGAGCTTCGGTTCACCAGGAGGAGCTTTGGCTCAATGTCCGCAATGGGGGACTATACCCTGTCAGGAGGAGTTTTTGACTCACCAGGAGGAGCTTCGGCTCAAAGTCCGCAATGGGGCACTATACCCTGTCTGGAGGAGCTCCGGCTCATTTTTCTGGGATTGGCCATCCTTTTCTTGTGATTTCTGGATTTCGTGGTTGAATTCTGAAATTTATGCTTCACCTATTTTCGTGATTTCTATTGATTTGATTTATCAATTATTGTGGCTTGGTGAATGAAATTAGGAGTATGACATTCCTTTTTATCTTGAGTAGATCTTTGCGATATTGATTAATCTCTTATTGATTTTTCAATTACTTATATATCACAGCTTGGCATTGTGATTATTATACGTTTAGTCATATTTCTTATTCTATATCATTTCATCTGATATTTATAGCTAGACTGATCCGTTTATTATTTTCTTATTAAATAATACTCGGGTCAGACCGAGATGTTATAGGTGCTTCTGCTTGACTTCTCATCCAGGATCATTACTCTGACTTTTGGCTAACTACTTAGATTAGTAGTTTATTTTGTTGTATACGCTTGAGATATGGACTCATAGTTGTATTCTTTTGCATAGCACGTGTTGCTATTCTTTTGTATTATTGTGGATCTTATTTGACCACTACTCTGACATACACTTTCATGTGTTATATATATTCATATCTATTTCCGCCTTTGTGATATGAATTATCTGTGACTGATTTGTGTTATGTTTATTTCTATATTTGTTTCCGAAGACCTTTATAGCACTGTGTAGTAGCTTTGAGTTTGTGTCGGTATGTCGGATTTCCTCGCAACATGAAATGCATGTTATATTTTTATCTGGCATATCGGTACTCGCACAAAGCAATTATACAGATGGTCGCTCCTCAACAGCCTTATTCTCCGTGCTAGTTGACAGCATTACAGCGTAGTGTTCTTGGCTAGCGTGGGTATAGAGGTGGGGCGTCACGAAATCCATATTTGAACCACAAAATAAACCATTTAAATTTCAATATAATTCGAAGTTAATATATGTCGGAGCTTTAACTATTCAACATTTCAAAGACTAAACTTTGATCGTTGCGTTTATCTCCCAACTTGACTTCAGTATTATTTAGTTTTGAAATATTCACTTAATAAATTCAATATTATTTATATGACCTTAAATTTACATTTTCTATATATTACCTTCGATTTCTTTAGACATGAATCATCCATTAAATTTCTTAAATAAAAATTCAAGTTATAGGATCATATGTTAAAGTTTCGAATTTAATAGTTTCAAATTGATTTAACTAAATAAAATCCTTAATTAATGACAAATTCAAATAAGTCCCAAATATATCTTCAAACCTTAGCTTATAAAATTTATTCCACAAATCTATTTCAGAAATACAAATTTAATAAATCCTTAAACATATTTCATATTAATAAAATCAATCTTAATTAAATTATCTTAATATTAAATCTATATCTAAAATAACCTTTATATATAATACTTTAAATCAATATTCATTAAATCATATATTTCTTTTCAAGACCATAGAAATTATTTTCAAAACATTCATATAGACCACGGCGTCGATGTAAAATTTTCTATTCTATGGACAAGGGATACAGATATTTATCATTTCAACCCGTATGTTAAATATATACGGGTGGATATCATTTCAACCCATAATCCCAAATTCAATTCAAATGAAAATCGCTTGGGTTTATCATTTCAACCCATAACGAAATTCACCTATTCTAAAATCCATTCGGGCATGTATCATTTCAACCCATTGTCAGGACACGATTCTTCGTCTTCCGAAAATTCGACATCGACACTCACTTTATCGACTACCGAGAAATCGAACGACGGAAAACCGAACACTGAGGGTTTTTAAGAAAAAGAATTTAGGAAAAGTGAAGAGAAAAAGATAGAAGATGTTGAGGAAAAGAAAACAGAAAATTTTAATTTTTTAAAATAGAAAGAAAAGAAAAATAGAACAGAAAGAAAATAGAGAAAATAGAACGGAACAGAAAACAAGAACAACATCAGAATCTCACAATTCGCAGCGGAACAACATATACTAATAAATGAATAATCTTTAAACAAAGAACTATATCAGTTATTACATTACATGACATTTCATTACATCATATCATCAGAGTGTACAACAACATACAACAAATAGTGCAGCGGAAAAAGAAATACTATATAAACTAGTAATACGCCATGTCATCCATCTTGCCTCTAGCAACTCCAGAATATCCAGAATATCCTGATAAACCTTAACTCTTGACTGCCCGTGTGGAAATTGGTGGGCACCCAGAATTTAGGAAGGAAAACAATAAACTCCAAGTCAGTCATGTGACTGGTGTGAGAACTCAAAACAGTTTATTTATCTTTAAAATCAAAAATAGAGGAATATTTTTATTTCAATTCGCAATGCTTTTAAAAATGAGACTACCATAAGGCCTCCCGCACACACACACAATGCAAACGCAGAATCGGAGGAGATTTCTCCTTATGATAGCCAAAGATGCTTGATACGCATTTAAAATAACATTTGATATTATTATTAGTGCATAGTGTAGGAAAAATTCATTTTGAAAGTAGAATATAAATCTTAGCCAACATAGACATTTCGAACTATGCCTACTATAGCTACCATCCAAACAGTGGAGACCACCATAAGTGAATGGCAGGTTCTACAACTAATACCGTACAAGTTTCGTATTGGGAATTGGATTTCCAACAAATGGTCAGGCCAAGGAACTTCCCATTGCCACATGAGAATGCCTCTGGAAAGACATCCCCGAGAACCAAACCGGAACTCTGCCAACACAAGGCCGGGTTACCCCTAACTGGGTAACTACTGACACGAGCACGCCATTCCCCGATCGTAAACGACCTTTCTCACGGGATCCCGAAAGCCAACAACCACAAAGTAATAAATTCGTAGTAACCACATAGGTTAAATATCTGGGCTCCATACCATGATACCACCTCTATCCAGAAGGAAATGTACATACCCTAAAGGGTGCTACCCCTCATAACCTTGATGCATCTTTCCTGTTTTGACCATTTCCGGGGTGTGAGGTTCGACGAAGTCACGTCCACAAAAACATACTTTATACAAAAGCCATGCTTTGGGTCAACAAATAATCAACACAATGATCACCAAGATAGACGATCAAATAAACGATCCTATCACAATAATCAAACAATGATCATTTCAGCAACACTCAGCATGTCAAATTACCAAATTGGGAATATATCGCTGATAACTTCAACTATATAACCTCTGAGCTCGTACGTCTCAGAGAAGGGTGTTAAGCTAAAAGAATAAATTCTTCGCCACCAAACAGAAATATATTTGAATGAAATCGGCTTTACATCTCAACTTGTAATGTCAGACACACAATCCATACAAGTCTGTTCCGGGCTCGAACAAAACCGAAGGCACTTACAAAGAAGTCCTTGCAATCCGGATATTCACAATCCTGATCGGATTCACCATCACATATGGAGAACTCTATACCGGAGCAACTCGGTGCAGAGTCAATCGACAGGTCATCCTATCGCTCTCGCAAATACCGGGTCTTCAACACCGATCTTCAATGCAATGCACAACGACGTATCACATATTCGGAATGGGTTATACGACCCCATGGTCCTTTCCCGGTTAACCCGAATAGTGAGCGCTTATTCAAAAATAAGTGTAGCATTCACATTCAAACAAATCACATCAATTACCCATTCAAAGGGAAATATTGATAGTTGATTATTGAACTATCAATGGATATGCACAACATCACCAGATTCCAAATAATTTTCCAAATTATTTATTTTCCAAAATATCTTTACAAGATATATAATTTCAATACTTCAAAAATAAATCAATATTTATTTTTCTAAACCAATCCCGCTTTCTTTTATAAATTCCTTAGTGAATTTATATTCCAAAATATTCATGCATATACGTTTTCAATTATTCATTTCAATTTATCTTCAAAAAGATAAATTCTCAAAGTATTCACTTTATATTGGAAAACATTTCCATACTTATTTAATAAGTAATTCACAAATTTTATTTATTTTCAACACTTAGAAAATATTCAATATACCTAAATCGAAATTTAGTATATATTTCATTCTACTAAGGAAATCATTCTCTTCAACATATTTATTTGGGCCAAAACGAATGTTGCGTAAAACATCGTTACGACAACCCAAAATCACTAGTATAGGGATTCGAAATTAAAATAGATATATAAATCCCAATACTATACAAAACATTTCCTTTCGGAAATCATTTACTATAACAACAGTGTTATAGTCCATTATTTCCTTCTATTTCTCGAAAACGTCTATTTCAACAATAAATGTTGAAATCTATGATTTCGAATCTCAATACCTTTTAAAAACATCGTTAGATAGTTTTAATTCTATTTAAAACATCATATCTAAAACAATTTCTTTAACATATTATTCACTATTCAAAAACGTGAATATACTTTGTTAACAAATTTCATCCTTTTATTCATTTTATTTTAAAGTATTATTCACAGTCAAAAACGTGAATATAACTCCATAAATAAATCATAACAATTTACCTATCAAAATAAGTCGTTTGTGAATTTATAAAACAACGTTTATAAATTCCATTTTTATTTATTTATAAAAACTTCCTTTTTGTAATTTCCATATTAACCTATTCCAGTTTATAACTAAATTATAAACTAAACGTTCATATTATAAGTTAATTACTTATAAAACGATTATTTTACAAAATCGTTCTTTTTTTAAAGACTTTCCAATTTATAAATCTTATAACTTATAAGATCCATTTATTTAACCAATCTATTCTTCAAATAATTTCACCAAATTTATAAATCTTACTATTTATAAATTTCTTTTATAACTTCACAGTTTATAATTCCATAAATTTCATTCATTTATGAAATTCATTTCCACTTCATTCAAACACTTATAAAAACTCGTTTTATAATGTCAACATTTCAATTTATAAATATCCATTTATAAATCTCTTAATATAAATCAATTTATATTATTCTTTAAAACGCCTTTAATCTCCTTTATTATTTCACCATTTTGATTCATAAAATAATTAAATTTCATGAATTCTATATTTAAACTTTTCACAATAAATTCTAAAATATCTCGATTAAACTATTTTATAAACTCAATAGCATCATATTCTCAAAAATCAGTTTTTAACTATATTTCTCAAAAATCATAATTTTTATAACTTTAAAAATTATAACGTTTATTTATTTAATATGGATCAATTCCAAAAATATTTTATAAACGTATACTTTCAAAAAATCACTTTGAAATCACTTTAAAATTCCAAAATCTGGGTCCAATGATGCTACACACCAAATAGTCAATCACGACTATAACGATATCATATATCAATATGATAATACATCAAATATCAAAATATCTGAAATCAAATAAAAACTGTTGAGGAATCCAGTTGGATCCCTCCAACCTGTTTTCCTGCATCCAAAAACATTAGCACAATATCAATTTCGCTCCAGTACGAAATTATCGCGGTATATGTTCTTATTAAATATTATCCGCTTAATAGACGGCGCAATAGGGTCTCATCCGCTAAACAAAAATGCGGGAAATCAATAACTCCAATATATACATATGCCAATATATATATATTGCTACTATATATAATACCAATTTCACTGTTTATGAAATATTCGCGGTATATGTTTTTATAAATAACATCCGCTTAATAACGGCGTATAATGTCTATTTTAACAATCAATAGATAACAATCATCATTCAAACATGCATTTAAATATTTTAAATCTAACTATTCAAAATAAAATCGAAACTGATTCGATTGAGTGAGAAGTTCTCACCTTGATTTGAATTTCGTTTTAGCGATTTATTTCGAATAAAATTAAACGGACGTTTAATTTTACCCAAAATTCTCACTAACTCCAAACGACTCCAAACCAACTCCATCACGTAGTGCTCGTCCATACGATTCCAACGCAACTGGTTTCGCGCGTTTTCGACCTCGTATGAAAAAGTTATGAATTATTGAAGTTTGTACACGATTTTAATAACATTTTATAACATAAATTAAAAAAATAAAACCCACATCCATCATCCACCGTCCATTCCTTCTCAAGCAAATCTGGGCCGTCCCTACCCTTCTTCTCCCTCACGTTCACCCTACAGGAAATAGCCGCACCATAGAACCCACTAGCACGACATTAGGGTTCATTCTTGCTCTCACTACACTCGACGAAATCACATCAAACCACTTGCAATTCGAAGCTCTTCGCGAGAGCTACCACCACCATCCATGGCTTGAAGCTCGGCCTCATCATGTGCCTAGGAAAACATGCGTGAGCTGCTGCAAACGGCCTCCCCTAGCTCCTCCTCCGTTGCACCAAAACCCATCATCACCGTATGGATTTAAAGCCCTCTTCATGCTCTACAATGTTGTAGTTGATCACTTTGGCTAAAACTTCACGGATTTGAAGAGATTAAGGAATGAAAATTGAAAAATTCTGGCCATTGGTTGTAGATAGTGGCGGCTAGGGTTTTATAACCTAATTTTATTTTTTATTTTTTAATTTTAAGAAGGGTAGGGGGCTATTTATAGAGAAAAATCGAACACTATTCATCCGGAAATTCCGAACTCCGATTTACGCGCCGAAACTGACGTACCTAGGGTTTATCCCGCGTTCCGGACACAATGGAACAGGTTTCGGAAGCTAATTCGGACATCTGTGCGAGTTATGGCTGTAAACGCTCAATTTAAATTAAACCGATTTAAGCGATTTTCTAGGCGTTTTAATTTGTACCGGACAAACGGTAAATCCAATTGACACGAAATTTGAAACCTTACAATAATATCACATTACGGATCCGATGAAACTAGTTTCTTCGAAATCCGAGACTTTTTGAAAAATGGCTATTTTCACTCGTCAAATTTAAATTAAAAATAAATCGATGCGTTTCGAGCTGCCACGATCAAACGATAACTCCGATTGACCAGAAATTTGAAATCCGGTAATAACTAACTATTACGGATCCAATGGAACTGGTTTCGTTCAATTCTGAGACTGTTCAAAAATTAACTATTTTCACTAGTCGATTTAAATATTAAAATATTCAATTTTCACAAATTAACTTTTAATTCGATTTTAAAAGTTCTAAAATATCATTCTAACTTCAATATGATAAAATAAAATTTTACAAATCGTTTTCAATCATATTTAACCCAATTTTCAATTATTTCCATAATTTAACGTATTAAATTATCGATTAAATTATCCAATTAAATCCAATAATTCAAATAAAAATTTATTTGACTTATAAATTCACTTATTAATATTTAAAATTAATTAAATATTCATATTTTAATTATTAAAAATTCTGGGTCGTTACACCCATAGTGATTTTTATACTAACATGGAACTTGTAGAGTGATAACAGATATGAAAATAATAATAAGAACAGGCATATATCATCAAAAATAAATATAAACAATAGGATATAGTGTCATGTCCCATAGGTGAACAGTTACAGGTAATAGCATATATAACAATTTAAATAACTACAACATCATATTTCAATCGTCGTTTCAATTTAATCAAATTTAACAAATAAAAGAATGTTAATCGTGAGTGATTACTCACCTTTCGAGGCTAGAGAATACAGAAGATGACGAGGATACGCACACTGTTACAGACACTGAAATTTGAATTATAAATCCGAGCATGAATTTCAAAGCAAAGTAGGATTGGCACGAATTGGACGAACGAGGCTGATAATCAATAATTTATGAATTGAATCAGAATTAGTCTAATATATATAGAAATTTTTTCTATTTTAATAAAAATCAAAATTGCATCCTTAAGAAAAATTTAAAGTCGAATCACACACACACACACACACACATATATATAATTTACCCTTTTTTCATACATAAACCAACAGTTTTAACATTTGAAATAAAACATATATGTTAAATAAAAATCTTTATAATTTTTCCAAACCATTTTAATTTTTACACATAGATCAAAATTTCTATTTACAAATCTAAGACCCAAACCACCCCATACAACCTATGTATATAATATCATTAAGATTTATATTTTAAAATAAAATTAATATATAAAACTTCAACAAATTACACTATTCAAATCTCATTTATAAACTACTATATACATACGGGACATAATCACTTCACAATACAATTATAAATTTTAAACACTTTACCTATATATATAAACTAATATATAACTACCCATACATAAACAGTAAAGCCAATACACAGACTTATATAAAAATTTAGACAACGGATGTACGAATTACTTATATAACTTATATTATAACTTATTTTATAAATATATATAATACTATAACCTGTGCAGAATGAAAGTATAAGTTAGAATGTAAATTTATATAATATATATATAAATAGCAACTAATATAACTTCATTTATTTATTTATTTATTTATTTATTTTCGCGAAAGCAACTGGTCTACACCAAAACACATATATACCCTTAACTTTTATGCAAACATGCATGCCAACTGAAATGAAAACATATATATTAGGAAACTTACTCCATACATAAGTGTATGCAAAGTATATAGATATATATATATATATAAGGACATAAAGATATATCTATAATTATTATAACTTTATATAAATATATGTCATATACGAATTTAGGAAAATAAACAACTTCAAAAATCCTATACAACTTCCATAATAATAAGATGTAAATTGACCTTCAAATAAAAGTTATAAACCTGTTTATTATAAAACTATATATATATATATATATATAATAACGGATTTAAAAAACTTATAAAATAACTCATACAATATGGCTTGTAAAATATACATATATGGACTCAAAGTTAAAATAAAAATGAATATAAGTCTACTTGCCAAAAATGCAGACTCCATTTGCAAGTCCAACACCACTCACACATATTAAATATGCATACACTTCTAGAAACAAAACAAACTTTTCGAAAAAAATGGAAACAACGTTTGGTATATATATGTATTCAAATCCAACAACTTTATATAAACCACTATATGTATGCATCTTATATTTTTATACCACTATCAATATGTCATAACTATACTCCATATAAACAAATATGCATACCAATTTTGAATGCTAGAATATGCATCAACATCACGTACAGGGGACGTGTATTGATAAAATCATCCATATCATAGCTAAATATAAAACTATATATAATATATATATAAATAACACTTGCAAATATAAACTTAACTTACCTATGCCTGGTTATGCGGACAGTAGAGGAAACGGGGGAGGGTCGCTGCGTCTTCGATGGATATTGCGCAAGGGGAAGAGTGGGTTCGGCGGAGGAGCGAAGTTTGGAAAAGGTGAAGGAGAGGCCGAAATTTGTAGTGCCAGGCAAGTTTATATAGGAGAGGAAGAAACAATAGAGAGGGAAAGAAGAGAAATCTGCGAAGAAGCAATAAAAAGGGAAGAAAATACGAACAGAAGTAAATGGAAACAACTACATAAAAGTAACCAAAGAAATGGCACAATCACGTGCTATGATTAAGTTGAGGATTTAAGGAAAAATATTCACGTTGATTCAGGAAAATAATCAAAGCAAATAAATGGTAGCACGTTTCAAATTTTAACGGAAGGAAAGAGAAATGTCACAATTCCGAAAAAATATCGAAGTAACAGCTACACATTGATTCAAGAGCTATTAAAGCAATTTTTAAATTGTGAAGGCAACGTTACTTTGCGTTATATTTTTAAAATAAGAATGTTGAATGAAAATCAACAGTCAAATATGGTGCGGTGTAAATGGCAAGTGTCATGCTGATTACTGAATAAAATAAAACGAATAACCATTTATTTATTTTTTTAGATGGTGGAAAAATGAAGAAATGTAAGGTCAGTGAAAGTAGGAATGAATATATTAGAAAGTAACGATCCTAGTAGCAACGGTCATCTTAGATTAAGTTGAAAAATTTATAACAATTTATTACCACGGTTATGGTTCAAATTTTTTTTTAAAGCAAGGAAACTAAAAGGTCACAATTAAAGGTAAGCTTTAAATTTTTAATAAATACAAAACGTATCTAAGTTTATACGTTTATAACTTTCCAGTTGTAATGTATATATATAATGAACGGTCATAATGAAAGAAGTGGAAATAGGGAGCGTAGGAAAGGAAAGGTTAGAAAAATAAAATTTTCACCCTTAAATTCCGGAGATTAATAAGGTAATGTACCTCTTTAATGAAATGTACAGCAACGGTCACAAGCTAAAATTTAGCTGAAAGTTTAAAGAAATGAGGGGAAGATGGTTTTTTTTAAATTAATCACTTCCCAGAATTAATATGTCATTGAAAAAAGGAAAGGAGATGAATCAGGGAAACGTATTATAACTTATATATAACTATTAAATGGATAGATGGAAGAAAAGGTGAGCATGTGAGTAAAAGTGAAAACTGATTTATGAGCGAAATGGAATGTAAGCTGTTGCCTGGGAAGAAAATGGAACAGTTTAAAAATTAATGGCAATGTACTACTGAAATTAAATGAGTATAAAATGTGTAAATGTTATATGCTGAAACGGAAATAAATTTCAATTATTATTATAGAACGGGGAATAACGAAAGGCAAGGATGATGATTTCAAAGTTTATTAATGGCTAGGAATGGGGAAGTCTATCTATGAATTGGAAAAATTATTAAGCAATTGAAATCGGTAGAAAAAGTAACAGCTACACACTGTTTTAGAAACAATCAAAGCAATTAATAGCTTGATTGGACATCAAGAATAAATATGGAAGGACATGTTATAAAGGCAAAATGAACCGTATGAAAATAAATAAAAGAAATGATGGAAAATAAAACAGCTGTGCCTTGAATTTTCCAAAATAAATTATTTTATGAACATCAATTATTACTTACTTAAATTGAATAGAATCGCACTGTAACGTCCCGCCTATTCGCACGATTTAAACAGACACACGTGCCAATTCAAACCATACGGAAGGGCGGATTGTTATGGGGTAAATAAGAAAACAGAGAAGAAATAAAACAAAATAGAATCTCACAGCGGAAGGATAAAATATAATAATAAAATATACAGTTTATATAACTGTTTACAAAACATTTGCTTATTCTTTATATAATAATTATCAGAGTTCACATAACAAAATATCAATGCAGCGGAACAGTATGTAGTGCACTAGCATAAATAATAATAATACAAATCTTCGTCTTCGTCCTCCAAAGCTAAATCCTCAAATCCTGAAACACTCGGACTGACCCGAGCGAATTTGAAAAGACAAAAACACTCGTGTCAGAACTAAAAGATCTTATGTGAGTTAAATTAACAGAAATAAATATGAGTGCAGTAACTCAAGAGATGCTCGGGATTTACATCTCCTAAGGATCCGTTAAACTATTTACTATATAGTATATTGCGCTATTATAATAGTGTCTAATTGTAAAATAAACTTACTTTTAAATAGCGTTAAGGGGTTACCCATATAGCCCTTAACACAGAATATATTCCCATAGTCTATATAGTACCGTAATCTCCCCCGTACCGGGCGTCGTCAGAGGGCACTCCATAGGTATGGTACAAAGCCAAAATCGTATAAGGCGCGCTAGAGTAGGTGACACGACACAACTAGGCAATGCCAGGGTAGATATACCAATTGCTATCCGGGCTGGTGGTAACGCATAGCCACAGCTACCGCCCACCTCGAACTAACACCCCAAATCAAAGAAATCAATAGTGGCCACCGAACAATCCAAAGTCAGAGTATAGTATCGAAGGAGTGCGTTCGATCAGAGGAATGACCTCATTGGCCCGAGAATCGCTCCTGTTTTAGCCACCTTATGCCAACACACGGGAGTTGGGTCCACGTATTTACCTTACAGGAAACGTCGCCACCATCCTACTTCATTCTGGAATCTCCACCGCGTACACGGTTAGTCAAAGTGGTTTTCGGAATCGACAGAGAGTATATCCATATCCGATCCCGGTCTCTTTGCTAACCCATCATTATTATAACACCGCGGTCATTTAAAAATAGTTTATACTTTAAAACCAGAATAAATTTTCCATTTCAAACTATGAATACGATATCATTTTAAAACCCAAACAATATGATATCATTTTATCCCAAATATAATTCTCTTCCAAAAATCATACTGCTTTAAAATTTATAATATCTGGAAACCAAACATTTGAATTATACTTTCAAAACATAATATTTCGGACTTCATACTTTTAAAAATCATACTTCTAAAACTTGAATGGTTTGGATATTCAACAGTATATAAAATAAACGGTTTAACTTTAAGGTTACTCTGTAAAGAAAAATAATTTCCATGGCTTCACAAATATATTTCTTTATTTAAAGTCTAAACCAAAATTTAAATATCCCTTCAGGTTACAAAACCACTTCAATTTCTATATATATATATATATATATATATATATATATCTATATATATATATATCCATTTGGAGTATTCATATTTCAAAACTAAAGTTGGAATTTATTCTTTCAGCAAATTAAACGTACTATTATTTAGTCTTGAATATATAAAATAAAAACTCCAATTTCTAGCAATTAAATATTTTCTTCGATTTAATTTATACTAGCATATTCATTTTTAATTATCTTGAAAAATCCAGTTATAAATATCATATCTTAAAATTTCCAAAATTAAAAATTAAACGTATGATATAAATTATCAAATCCCATTTCTCAAAATTTTTCCATTTTCATTTGCAGATTTATACCCAGCTTGAATTCAAAATTTTAACTTCATATGTATATATATAGGAAAAAATATACTATTTATAAAATATCAAAATTAAAATTTTTATAAACTGTATCCCATCCAAACCATAGAAATCACTTTAAAAATATTTATAAATGGACCTCGGTGCCTGTATAAAATTTTCTATCCTATAGTCAAGTGATACGGATATTTATCATTTCAATCCGCAATTTAAAATAAAATGCGGTTGTATATCATTTCAAACCGCAATCCCGAATGAAATGAAAATGCATGATGACTTGCAGTTTATACAATATAATTATAGCATTCATTCATCCAAATATCAATCATCAATCATCAATTGCAATCATCATCCAATTTTAAACAATCATCGATACATAGCATATGAATTTATACAGAAATCCATAACAGATATTAACTAGCAGTTTATATTCCATAATAAATTAAATGACTGTTAACTAGAAGTTTATGTGCAAAAATAAATTCTAACTGTCAAATTTTATGCAATAAATAAAATAAATTAACAGTTAAATTAACTAAATGCAAATTAACAGATATGCTGAATAAAACATACCAAACAGTCATAATTAAATTTCTACACATATCTAAAATAAATTTAACAAACATAAAAACTTTTAGAAGTTGTGAGTGGGTTAAAACACTCACCTTTTGAATTTAAATCGAATTTGAATTCGATTTAAACCCAAAAATCCGACGGTCTCCAAATCTGTCCAAACCCACGTCATCAGATCCGGAATTTAAATACGATCCTAACAAAAGAAATGTCACGTGAAACGGAGTTCATATGACGAAGTTACAGAAATTTGATCGAGTTAAACATCAAAATAGAATAAATCAGAAAAAAATATAGCTCACAATCCTTTCACGTGGCCGCACCGTCTTCGTTTACAGAAGAAAGCTCCTCGCGTTCGAAGGTCACGAGCCGCCACACTCGAAACCCTAAACTCAATTTTCGCCGCTACCCTAGCCATCTCCAGCTTGATCTCACACCACCACCGAACAACCCTCCACGAGCCGCCCCTACCACGGCCAAACGGCCACCTCCGGTGCCCCCTCCAAAATGCGATGCCGCATGAGATAAACGGCCAAATTCAGGCGATCCCAACCCCTCTGGCGAACACGAAACCACTAGATCAACATCTCGCGAAGCCCACTACGATGCAGTAACCCCCGATCGACTTCTCGTTACAGATCCACCGTTGATTCTCGCTAATTACCCATGAACTGCAGGAACAAAACCATAATTTCTGGTCGAACTACAGACCAAATCGAGGAACCACTCAAACCAGGAGATTACGTATCTCGAGAGCTATGGCATATATTTTTTTGGAATTTTTCTGGAGAGTTTGAATTTCCATTGAAATTTTGAATTGTAGATAGATCTAGGTTTTGCAACCATTGAGGAAGAGAAAGAGATGAAGAAAATGAACGTACAGACAAATGATAGAAGATGGAGGCTAGGGTTTATCACAGCATATATATAGACAAATAGTAGTAGGCTAGGTGGGCACGAATTACGAACGTGCTAAACGGTAGTTGGCCCAAAAAGCCCGTTCTGACCCCGAAACGAAATTTATTAAACCCATATACCTAAATAGGTATTTTAAAATATTCTGAACGCGATGGAAAAAGTATCACGTCCAAATTTGATCGTATGAAGAAGTTATGATGAAAACAAAATTTCCAAATTGATTTCAAATTGATTTTAATTAAATCGATTTCAAGGCGTTTCGCATCCGTACGATCAAACGACAGGTCCGATCGATATGAAACTTGAAACCCTATAATAATTCACCGATACGGATCCGACGAAACTAGTTTCATCGAAATCCGAGTCCGTGGTCAAAATGGCTATTTTTATATTCATTAAAATTATAAAAATCAAATTTTATATCTAAATTCCAGAATTTGACCAAATTTTATCGCTTAAATATTTCTTTATTAATTTAAATGATTTAACAAGTTTAGATGTGAATTAAAAGTTGATAAGTCTATAAATTTCAGTGTTAATTTCATTTATTTCCATTTATTCAATTATTGAAATTAACTTAAAAATATTTTTTTTTCTTTCTTTCCATTCCTCTAAATTCAGTCAAACCATTATCCTATGGGTAAATTTTACCTTACTGTAAAATTCAATTCCCTAAATGTTTTCCAGAAATCAACTAAATTTATATCCACGTAGTGATTAATTACGTTTTATTGAAATGGATTTAGATCTAATTCACTAAATTATATACATAGGTAAACAATTTATAGTTATCACAATAAGCCAACTCTACTTCCATACATACCTATTAACAATATACTAAAATAAAATTTCTTACCTATCATTGATTAAGTCAAATTACAATTTTACTGCGTATTATTTCACCAATTATTATAACTTGAATTTAACTTCCAATTTGCTGATTACAATAAATTAAAACTTTACCATCTGTTTTAATAAATTGGGTATGCACAGATTTAGCCATTCAATCAATTTCAATTTATGGTACAATTAGCATGGTTTATATCGTATTGCCTTAATATCTCTATTAATCTTAATTCAAATGATTGAATATTAAATTCCATTCACTACAATAGATCCAACCTGTTATATTATTAATGAAATTAACATTGGTTACATCCTCTGGAATTTACAATCTTTTACGAAAAAACGAATTTATCCTAACTGAAAATTAGGTCACTTAACTGCAATAAATTTTACATTAAATTTTATAAATTACCAATTTAAAACTTTAACAAATCCGTTACTTGATTTAAAACCCTGCTATTAAATAAATTGACATTTATAGGTGAAATTTGCATTGACTTATATTTCATATCATAAATGCATACTTATTTCATATTAGTTAGTTATATTTGCCAACCATGTCCACAAATTTACTATTTATATCCTTAATTAATTTATTACTATTTTAAGTACGTTTATTATTGACAAAATTCATTAAATTTCACTTATCTACACTTATTGCATTGGTTTATTCAACGGTCACTTTTATTTAGTCATTATCTAATTTACAACCAAATGTAACAATCTCCACTAATTTTATTTTTTTATAAATGAATCCCATTCAAGTTAATATTTTTATTAATATTCACTAATTCAACATTTATATAGGTTTCTTATATTTAACTTAAAACTAAGTATGAAAATTTACATTGTTCAAATCTATTGCCATATAAATATTAAATGGTTAACATTAAATTACAATTACTATATCTAATTCCTACATTTACTCAAATAAAATCTTAAGACTTTTATTTCATTCTAAATTAGATTAGAAATCATATTAAATTAACTCATTTAATATCATCGAATTTAACGGGTCGTTACACTCTCCCCCACTCAAAACTTTTCGTCTCCGAAAAGGAAAAAGAAGGGAAAAGGAAGAATAGTAAAAAAACAGTACATCTTATTTCAAATATTAACTTATAAACAATAATTGTGACTCCCCACCTTTATACCCACGCTAGCCAAGAACACTCCGGAGTAGTGCTGTCAACTAGCACGGAGAATAAGGCTGTTGAGGAGTGACCATCCATGTAATTGCTTATCACACAGTGGCTATAAATAATCTTCGGAAACATACATAGAAATAATCATATCACAAATCAGTCACAGATATCCATATCACAAAGGCGGAAGAAGATATGAATATATAACTAACACATGAAAGTGTACATCAGAGTAGTAGTCAGTAAGATCCACGATAACACAAAAGAATAGCAACACGTGCTATACAAAAGAATACAACTATGAGTCTATATCTCAAGTGTATACAACAAAAACTTCTAATCTAAACAGTTAGCCAAAAGTCAGAGTGATGAATCCCTGGGAAGAAGTCAAGCAGAAGCACCTGTAACATCTCGGTCTGACCCGAGTATTATTTAAGAAAATAATAAACGGATCAGTCTAGCTATAAATATCAGATGACATGATATAACATAAAAGATATGGCATAAACATAAACATCCATAACGACATACCACTATAAGTATGTAAATAATGATCAACAGAAGATCAATCAATAAGAGATAATCAATATCACAAGAATCTTCTCAAAGATTCGAAGAGGGCATCATACCCTAAACTTGTACTCATAACAAGTCAATGACATAAATTCCAGAAATCAACACGAGAAATCCAGAAATCATAAAAAGGGAAAGAGGCCTATCACATGACGGTCTGAAGACCAAGGGGAGCTACCCCGCATGTGTGAATGGAATCACACAGATTGAGGTCAAGACTAACCAAAAAGCAGAAAGGTATGTGTGAATGGAATCACACAAGTGGTGTCTAGTCTAACCTTGCAATGAAAGAGACATCGCGCAATTGCTAGTCTAATTCATAAAGCGATCATCAAGATCAACGAGAAGTGTCAATTACACTAAGCTAGTAAATATAGAAGTTTAGCTTCATGTCCCATAACCACTTGCTTAACTTAAATATTTACGAACAAACTGTAAATCTTCACTAATAAAATTGTCACAAGAGGTTCAATCGAACAAGTCCAAGAATTAACCGACGAAGTGAACGCAAGCGTTTCATACCACTTGTTTTACTAAGTCGTTTAATTAGATTTCTCATCCGAGTGAGGTAAAGGCTTGTATATACTAATAGATTGGAAAACGGTTTAAGAAAAGAGCTTTGTTATTAAAAATAGAGTTGAAATTGTTTGTTAAAAGAGTTTTGATATTTACTACTAGTATTGAAACCTTTATATTATAAAGTGACAAAACACATAAGCAAGTGTAGAAACAACCAGTCACAAAGATCGCATACGGAGATGCGAATAAAATCCAAGGAAATCAGCTCAATGTTTTTCAGATAAGATCCCCTATGGAGGGGGGGTCCAGGGGGGTGGCAACCCCCCGAGGTGGGGGTGCGGGGGCAACGCCACCGCCTACGGGGTTCGACCTGCCCTGTCAGGTCGCGGGGGTCCAGGGGGCAGCGCCCCGACCAAAACGGTACGACCTAGTGAAGACAAAATGAGGTCTAACGACCTAAAGGGATAGGGTCGAGCGACCTAAAGGTGTTCGCGACCTAACGATGACTCGCGACTTAAGGAAGAGGGGGTGAGCGACCTATGGTCATAAACGAGACCGAGCGACCTAAGGGAATAAGGGCCGAGCGACCTAGCATTCGAACGACCTAAAAGAGGCGTGGCCTAAAGGAGACGCGACCTAAAAGAGGCGCGACCTAAAGGAGACGCGACCTAAAAGAACATAAGGTCAAACGACCTAACTGTATTGGGTCACGCGACCTAAAGAGAGGCGGCCTAAAAGAGGCGCGACGTAAAGGAGACGCGACCTAAAAGAACATAAGGTTAAACGACCTAACTGTATTGGGTCACGCGACCTAAAGAGAGGCGGCCTAGCGACCTAGAGTGCACACGTCCAAAAGTGGGAACGACCTATCGAGGTAAGGTCCAACGACCTACGACCTAAACAAATAGGCCAAGCGACCTATAGGGTTAACGGTCTAACGACCTAACAGTTATGGGGTCACGCGACCTAACTAAGTACGCGACCTAGTGGGTAAGGGAGTCGAGCGACCTAACTGCATCCAGTGACGAGCGACCTAATGGAGTCAAGTAGCGAGCGACTTAACTAGTTAACGACTCAAGGGGGTCAACGACCTAAAGGTCCAACGACCTAAACCCAAACACACGAAAAGTGGCCAGAACGACCTAGGGGTTAACTCACATGCGACCTACGACCTAAGGCCCAAGCGACCTACGACCTAACTCCGATACGAGCTAATAAGGCCAGAACGACCTAGGAGCAGAAAATCCACCAAAACGCTAAAAATCGGAGTTTTTCGCCAACCCAATCCAAACCAAATGCAAATATACATGCAAACACGATAGGGATTCATTCCCAACAGTCCAATATTGATATAGACTAGATTTGTGAGATAAAAATCTCACCTTTGCACTAAAGTTTATGAAGATGAAGCTTGAAAGCAAGGAGAAGCAATCCAAAGCTTGAATCCAATATCTTCTACTTGAATTTGGAGTTGAATGTTGGATTTGCAATTTAATTTGTGCTTGGAGTTTTAATTTCCCATTCCCTCCACCATTAATGCCAAAGCTTGATTAGTTAGGAAATTTATGAAGAGTGAGGAGAAGAGGGTTGGAACTTGGGCTTAATAGGCTAAACTAACCCAAAGTCCAAAGCGGGAAAAGTTAGTGAAATTTCACTAACTCCAAACCTATCGATGTTTATACTTAAAAAGTTGTAAACGACATTTCGAACTCAATGGAAGTGGTCTCGAGTCCTAATTTGACCGTTTGCAAAAAGTAGCTTTTCGGACCAAAATCCGATTAACGAGTTAATATTTAAATAAAATATTTAAATACAAACTCGATAATTATGCGGGTTGTTACAATAATTTTCTAAATTAATTTCCTTAAATGAAATGTACCCGTTTTATAATCATTATATTCTTTTATACTTATATAATTAAAGTTAGGAAAACATTTTCAACATAATTCTAAGTCCAAAATTTACGGAAAAATCTTGGCAGAGTCTCCTTTGTACGGGGAGGCTCAGAAGAAAATATAATATCAAAATATAGCAATTATATTACATATATTATCCAAAATATTATATCCTAACACGGGAAAATTATATAAATAGCGCTTCAAAACGTAATCCGAAACGTACTATTTGTCGGGTAATTTTTCGCTTATTATTATGGAACCAAAAGCAGTAGCAGTTGCTTCCATAACCTGCATTTCACTTATAAAAATCCAAAGGTTTAACAATTTATCTCAAGTGAACTATTTTCATGGTTTCAACTACTAACAACAATCAATACACAATCATCCATTTCAACAAACAGCATACACAACAAAACAAAACAACCATTCAGTCAAACAAACAAATAGTTGTTCGGGTTTAGAACTTGAAATGGAACGGAATGAACAATAACTATCCAGTGCATCATTTACTCAACAGTCTTAGGTGGGCTAAAATAGATTGTTTATTCATCCAACCACTTCAAATTTCCTTACCCAACCAACCCTAAATCACACAATAACAATTCAATCTAGCAAATCAAATTAACTTATAAAATTTCATTACATACTTAAGTTGTTTGCTTTCCTTTCTTTTATCCAAACCACATAACCTTTCTTTTTATAATTTACATTTATTTCTAACTACTACAAATTTTATTTCTCATTCAATGGTTGTTTCCTTATTTCTACTTATTACTTGCCCTTATTCATTTTTAGTTTTCCAGGTTATGTAAGTTTCTTTTATTTGTATTACATTTAATGCACTTCTCAATTTCAATCATTTATTAAGTGCTTACATTCTATTATATTTAATTACAGTAACCCCTTTTAATTACACTTAAATTCTTAACCTTATAACCTCCATTCTTATAAATACAGGATTTTATTAATTTATTACCTAGGGTTTACAGTCATTTATTTATATTACCTACTTTTTATTATATTAGATTAGTAGCATTTAAATCATACTTAAGATAATAACCTTACACATCCATCCTTATTTATTTGAGAATTTCATTTTATTTACTTAAGTTTAAATCACCTATTAATAATACTTACCTTTAATTGTAGTAAAATTTCAATTATAACTTAAGTTTATCCCATTAAATTCTTATTTATAATAGCAATTCATTGAATACTTCATTATTTCCAAAATTTCTTCTTGTATAATATTCTATTCCAATCTCTTATTTAACATTTCAACTTTTTATATTTGGTAAGTTATTTATGTTAAAGAAAATGCAAAAGAACTTATACAAGTTTATCTCAATTCTTTTAATTCATTCATTGTTCAATAAATCTTTACTTTTATTTTTTTCTTATAAGTTAAATTTTTTAACTTCCTTTATAACTTAGCATTTAAGTCTCTTATTTTATTTAGGGTTTCAATTATTAATTAAATTCTGTTTCACTACCATAATTGAAACAATTAATTAATGGAAATTTACAATTAAATTCCGGGTTAAATTTCAATAGATAAGTATATTCTTATAACTTATATACCTCTAATTATATTTAAAACAATTAAATTTTAGATAATTTCAAAATAAATCTGCAGTAGAATTTACTACAGTGGCCTTTCCCCTTCGAAACTCGAAAATGAAAGTCGATGATGCGGCCGCCATCACCGAAATTATTTTCCAGCGACAGAGAGGAAAGTACGAAACTTATTTTCTCCAAAATCTTCTTTAAAACAATTCTTCCGAATTATACTAAATATTTATATAAGAAAATATTTATAAATTTTTTTTTATATTTCATAAATCCTTTGAAAGCAAATTTTCAAAAACCCCGGACTTAAGTTCTAAAATTTCCAAATTCCATTGATGTTAATTTCATTCTTATTTTTCTTATTATTTGTAAATTTTATTCCTAACAGCCCATCTATCGCAACCAAATATAGATATCATTTGAAAAAAAATTATTTTATATATAGAAAATATAATAGGCAAAATTATTTCATTCACCTATATTAAAAACAAATATTATGTCGGTCTGTCCTATTAAGTGTTTAGAAATCCCTATTGATGTCATAGCGTCCCATGCACCAATCAGAATTTATAAATACAAAACGGAACAGATTAACACAATATCAAAATCTTTTTATAACACTAACAAATACGCTCTCTCATATATATACACTCAGCGACTCCCATAGGGTATTACTACCCTATTAACAAAGAGTCAAACCCCACAAGCTAAGGTTTATCACTAAACCTCGCTCTGATACCAGATGTAACGTCCCGCCTATTCGCACGATTTAAACAGACACACGTGTCAATTCAAACCATACGGAAGGGCGGATTGTTATGGGGTAAATAAGAAAATAGAGAAGAAATAAAACAAAATAGAATCTCACAGCGGAAGGATAAAATATAATAATAAAATATACAGTTTATATAACTGTTTACAAAACATTTGCTTCTTCTTTATATAATAATTATCAGAGTTCACATACCAAAATATCAATGCAGCGGAACAGTATGTAGTGCACTAGTATAAATAATAATAATACAAATCTTCGTCTTCGTCCTCCAAAGCTAAATCTTCAAATACAGAAACGCTCGGACTGACCCGAGCGAATTTGAAAAGACAAAAACACTCGAGTCAGAACTAAAAGATCTTATGTGAGTTAAATTAACAGAAATAAATATGAGTGTAGTAACTCAAGGGATGCTCGGGATTTACATCTCCTAAGGATCCGTTAAACTATTTACTATATAGTATATTGCGCTATTATAATAGTGTCTAATTGTAAAATAAACTTACTTTTAAATAGCCTTAAGGGGTTACCCATATAGCCCTTAACACAGAATATATTCCCATAATCTATACAATACCGTAATCTCCCCCGTACTGGGCGTCGTCAGAGGAAACTCCATAGGTATGGTACAAAGCCAAAATCGTATAAGGCGTGCTAGGGTAGGTGACACGGCACAACTAGGCAATGCCAGGGTAGATATACCAATTGCTATCCGGGCTGGTGGTAACGCATAGCCGCAGCCACCGCCCACCTCGAACTAACACCCCAAATCAAAGAAATCAATAGTGGCCACCGAACAATCCAAAGTCAGAGTATAGTATCGAAGGAGTGCGTTCGATCAGAGGAATGACCTCATTGGCCCGAGAATCGCTCCTGTTTTAGCCACCTTATGCCAACTCACGGGAGTTGGGTCCACGTATTTACCTTACAGGAAACGTCGCCACCATCCTACTTCATTCTGGAATCTCCACCGCGTACACGGTTAGTCAAAGTGGTTTTCGGTATCGACAGAGAGTATATCCATATCCGACCCCGGTCTCTTTGCTAACCCATCGTTATTATAACACCGCGGTCATTTAAAAATAGTTTATACTTTAAAACCAGAATAAATTTTCCATTTCAAACTATGAATACGATATCATTTTAAAACCCAAACAATATTATATCATTTTATCCCAAATATAATTCTTTTCCAAAAATCATACTGCTTTAAAATTTATAATATATGGAAACCAAACATTTGAATTATACTTTCAAAACATAATATTTCGGACTTCATACTTTTAAAAATCATACTTCTAAAACTTGAATGGCTTGGATATTCAACAGTATATAAAATAAACGGTTTAACTTTAAGGTTACTCTGTAAAGAAAAATAATTTCCATGGCTTCACAAATATATTTCTTTATTTAAAGTCTAAACCAAAATTTAAATATCCCTTCAGGTTACAAAACCACTTCAATTTCTATATATATATATATCCATTTGGAGTATTAATATTTCAAAACTAAAGTTGGAATTTATTCTTTCAGCAAATTAAACGTACTATTATTTAGTCTTGAATATATAAAATAAAAACTCCAATTTCTATCAATTAAATATTTTCTTCAATTTAATTTATACTAACATATTCATTTTTAATTATCTTGAAAAATCCAGTTATAAATATCATATCTTAAAATTTCCAAACTTAAACATTAAACATATGATATAAATTATCAAATCCCATTTCTCAAAATTTTTCCATTTTCATTTGCAGATTTATACCCAGCTTGAATTCAAAATTTTAACTTCATATGTATATATATAGGAAAAAATATACTATTTATAAAATATCAAAATTAAAATTTTTATAAACCGTATCCCATCCAAACCATATAAATCACTTTAAAAATATTTGTATATAGACACCGGTGCCTGTATAAAATTTTCTATCCTATAGTCAAGTGATAAGGATATTTATCATTTCAATCCGCAATTTAAAAATAAAATGCGGTTGTATATCATCTCAAACCGCAATCCTGAATGAAATGAAAATGCATGATGACTTGCAGTTTATACAATATAATTATAGCATTCATTCATCCAAATATCAATCATCAATCATCAATTGAAATCATCATCCAATTTTAAACAATCATCGATACATAGCATATGAATTTATACAGAAATCCATAACAGATATTAACTAGCAGTTTATATTCCATAATAAATTAAATGACCGTTAACTAGCAGTTTATGTGCAAAAATAAATTCTAACTGTCAAATTTTATGCAATAAATAAAATAAATTAACCGTTAAATTAACTAAATGCAAAATAACAGATATGCTGAATAAAACATACCAAACAGTCATAATTAAATTTCTACTCATATCTAAAATAAATTTAACAAACATAAAAACTTTTAGAAGTTGTGAGTGGGTTAAAACACTCACCTTTTGAATTTAAATCGAATTTGAATTCGATTTAAACCCAAAAATCCGACGGTCTCCAAATCTGCCCAAACTAACGTCATCAGATCCGGAATTTTAATACGATCCTAACAAAAGAAATTTCACGTAAAATGGAGTTCGTATGACGAAGTTACAGCAATTTGATCGAGTTAAACATCAAAATAGAATAAATCAGAAAAAAAATAGCACACAATCCTTTCACGTGGCCGCATCGTCTTCGTTTTCCGAAGAAAGCTCCTCGCGTTCGAAGGTCATGAGCCGCCACACTCGAAACCCTAAACCCAATTTTCGCCGCTACCCTAGCCATCTCCAGCTTGATCTGACACCACCACCGAACAACCCTCCACGAGCCGCCCTTACTACGGCCAAACGGCCACCTCCGGTGCCCCCTCCAAAACGCGATGCCGCATGAGATAAACGGCCAAATTCAGGCGATCCCAACCCCTCTGGCGAACATGAAACCACTAGATCAACATCTCGCGAAGCCCACTACGATGCAGTAACCCCCGATCGACTTCTCGTTGCAGATCCACCATTGATTCTCGCTGATTACCCATGAACGACCGGAACAAAACCATAATTTCTGGTCAAACTACAGACCAAATCGAGGAACCACTCACACCAGGAGATTACGTATCTCGAGAGCTATGGCATATATTTTTTTGGAATTTTTCTGGAGAGTTTGAATTTCCATTGAAATTTTGAATTGTAGATAGATCTAAGTTTTGCAACCATTGAGGAAAAGAAAGAGATGAAGAAAATGAACGTACAGACAAATGATAGAAGATGGAGGCTAGGGTTTATCACAGCATATATATAGACAAATAGTAGTAGGCTAGATGGGCACGAATTACGAACGTGCTAAACGGTAGTTGGCCCAAAAAGCCCGTTCTGACCCCAGAACGAAATTTATTAAACCCATGTACCCAAATAGGTATTTTAAAATATTCTGAACGCGATGGAAAAAGTTTCACATCCAAATTTGATCATATGAAGAAGTTATGATGAAAACAAAATTTCCAAATTGATTTCAAATTGATTTTAATTAAATCGATTTCAAGGCGTTTCGCATCCGTACGATCGAACGATAGGTTCGATCGATACGAAACTTGAAACCCTATAATAATTCACCGATACGGATCCGATGAAACTGGTTTCATCGAAATCCGAGTCCGTGGTCAAAATGGCTATTTTTATATTCATTAAAATTATAAAAATCAAATTTTATATCTAAATTCCAGAATTTGACCAAATTTTATCGCTGAAATATTTCTTAATCAATTTAAATGATTTAACAAGTTTAGATGTGAATTAAAAGTTGATAAGTCTATAAATTTCAGTGTTAATTTCATTTATTGCCATTTATTCAATTATTGAAATTAACTTAATTTTTTTTTCTTTCTTTCCATTCCCCTAAATTCAGTCAAACCATTACCCTATGGGTAAATTTTACCTTACTGTAAAATTCAATTCCCTAATTGTTTTCCAGAAATCAACTGAATTTATATCCACGTAGTGATTAATTACGTTTTATTGAAATGGATTTAGATCTAATTCACTAAATTATATACATAGGTAAACAATTTATAGTTATCACAATAAGCCAACTCTACTTCCATACATACGTATTAACAATATACTAAAATAAAATTTCTTACCTATCATTGATTAAGTCAAATTACAATTTTACTGCGCATTATTTCACCAATTATTATAACTTGAATTTAACTTCCAATTTGCTGATTACAATAAATTAAAACTTTACCATCTGTTTTAATAAATTGGGTATGCACAGATTTAGCCATTCAATCAATTTCAATTTACGGTACAATTAGCATGGTTTATTTCGTATTGCCTTAATATCTCTATTAATCTTAATTCAAATGATTGAATATTAAATTCCATTCACTACAATAGATCCAACCTGTTATATTATTAATGAAATTAACATTGGTTACATCCTCTGGAATTTACAATCTTTTACGAAAAAACCAATTTATCCTAACTGAAAATTAGGTCACTTAACTGCAATAAATTTTACATTAAATTTTATAAATTACCAATTTAAAACTTTAACAAATCCGTTACTTGATTTAAAACCCTGCTATTAAATAAATTGACATTTATAGGTGAAATTTTCATTGACTTATATTTCATATCATAAATGCATACTTATTTCATATTTTTTAGTTATATTTACCAACCATGTCCACAAATTTACTATTTATATCCTTAATTAATTTATTACTATTTTAAGTACGTTTATTATTGACAGCATTCATTAAATTTTACTTATCTACACTTATTGTATTGGTTTATTCAACGGTCACTTTTATTTAGTTATTATCTAATTTACAACCAAATGTAACAATCTCCACTAATTTCTAATTTTTTTTATAAATGAATCCCATTCAAGTTAATATTTTTATTAATATTCACTAATTCAACATTTATATAGGTTTCTTATATTTAACTTAAAACTAAGTATGAAAATTTACATTGTTCAAATCTATTGCCATATAAATATTAAATGGTTAACATTAAATTACAATTACTATATCTAATTCCTACATTTACTCAAATAAAACCTTAAGACTTTTATTTCATTCTAAATTAGATTAGAAATCATATTAAATTAACTCATTTAATATCATCGAATTTAACGGGTCGTTACACACACCCTAAAATATACTTTCTTAATTTTTGATAAAAATTTATCATTTGCTGCATTTAATAATACGTAATCCAAATGTAAGATTTTATTTCAAAATATTATTATTTAAAAATTCTCAAAAATCAAATTAAATACGCTAAATAAAAACATTAAAAATTAACAAAATTTTACGGGTCGTTACATGAAGTCAGTAACAATACACGTGATACAATACATATGATACAACTACAACTATCGACACAGGATGTTACATATACAAGTACATTAATATAATTAATATACATGAATACACATCATCCTATACTATGACAACAACTACTCCAAAAGATATAAAGAGACTTCATAGCTCAAGCAGCAACCCAAAGCAAGATATCTACAACCTGTAATAACTCGGTCTGACCCGTGTATTAAATTCAAAAGAAAATAATACACGGGTCAGTCTAATTCAAACTCAGTTATTAATGCACGGAAGCAATAATAATTAAATAACAATTAGACAATAGTCACAAATAAATCTCGTCTATCCAATCCTTTAATATGGAATCGGATAATGGTAAATATAACACGTAAAAGTGTTAAACAACAATTCAGCAAATGCAAATTATCGACGAAGATAAATTAAAAAGATTACCAATGAAGATAATTTAGAAAACAACGGAATTGCCTAAACGACAATTAACAACAAAATCTAATTATTAAATAAATAATTAGAAACTCATAATCTAATTATCAAATAGATAATTAGACAACACAAAAATGATCGAATCAAATCAAATCAAAATACAATTTCAAAATATTGAATTGAATAAACAAAACAATTAAAACAATTAAAATATCAAAAAAGCCAATACTGTGTGGCTGCAGTACACGCACGCGTGCATTACCTCGCCACTACAGCATATAAAGTCACCACAACTCCAAATATTGACAGCAAGTCGTAACTGCAAAGCCAAATCATTTACAAATTGCAAAGGTCAAGTCACTGTTACGAGGACTCAACACAACTGCGAGGCCAATCCAAAGTTAATAGCAATACCAAGAAAAGGTCTGGGCAACAATGAATGACCAAGTGCACAAGGCAGTGGTACAAACATGATGACACAGCAAAATGGATTATGCAACCTGCACCAACAGAGCACGAAGGCTCGTATGCCCAAACGCACATGGTAGTGGTACAAACATGATGACATAGAAAAATGGAGGTGAAAGCAAACAAAAATAAGGCAATGCAGCATGAAAAAATGCACAAAAGAATCGGTACACAACAGAGACAAAACTGCTACAAATATGAACTGCCTCGATGTGAATATGTGGCCAAACTGTGCACCAGATATACCACTGAACAACAAGTGGCCAGAGGAGCAAATGAAATTCACGAGTATATCCAGGCAGCAAGCTTAAACAACAATAAGGTATGCATCCCACGACTGGTCAGTGCAATAAGCAATCAAAGTCAAGTGCTTTCAAAGGAACTCTACCAAATCGCTTCAAGTAAAACAAAGTACAACTAGTATCAAGATAGTTCACCAGCATGTAGTTCAACAAGCAGCCTCAACATCAAAGACCAGACCCCAAGTGCATAAAACAGTGGTGAACCCTGAGATCGGGTTTAATGCACAGCAAAAACTCGATCGCTAGAAGAAAAATGGCACTCCAGAGCAACATAAATGACTCTGTACACAAGTGACGCAGCAACAATAAAAACAAAGAACAAAGCATCATGTGTAGAACATCATTCAAACGCCATCACTATATCAAATAGAATTATGAACAAAGTCCTGTTACATGAAGATTCTTCTGAAATCAAGACATGATCGCAAAAGCATATCAAAACCGTGATGGTCACGAGGTACGACAGTGCCGAGATGACTAGAAAACAATAAGTGAACATCAAGCACATGAATGCACAAGATTTGTGACAAGCTTAACACATAATTACTTATATACAGTAGTTAATGCAACGAATTAGAATGTTGAAAGAAGATGCCAAGTGATAAAAATCACATATTTGAAGTAACCAAAGTCACAAAAGAAATCACAGTAGCAAGTTCAACCTTGAAAGCCCAAAATCATCTCATAAACAACATCACAAACCGAAGTCAGGTGATAAATAAATTGAAGCAGAAACAAAATTCACATTAATGCCGATGCCAACAGAAAAATGTTCAAAGTCACTTGCAGTTCAAATCATACTGTACCCAAGTTACAGATAACAAATAGCTATTCAAAGCCGTGAATAATAGAAATCGAACCAAGACAATTAAAAATCATCAACATCGAAATAAACTCGAACGACCTAAGAATGAAGTAGATGTGAGTGATAGTTCACTCACCTTGTTTAACGAGGAGCTAAACCCAATTCGTGGTCTCAAATCACAAGCTGGTAAACAACCGTTTAAGCAACCGAAAGCATCTCGAGAGACAGCGATCGAATAAAAGTCGGCTACCAAAAATTACGAAAGCTCTAATTTAGTTGAAGAGGAAATGAGCAAGAATGAGCCTCTATTTTTTCGTATGATTTCTTTTAGGGTTTTCGAAAAGATGAACGAATGAAAAAGGAAATTGGGTATCAGCATTTGTTAAATAACACCGCACCAACAAAAACATAGGCCAAAATTGTTTTGAAGCCCACATAACATTCAACGAATTACTAAAAGAATTTCAACCGATTTAAAAACTCCAAATAGCAATTAGCTAACACATTAATCGTTTAATGACGATTATAAATTGTTACAAAATCCCGGGTTGTTACAGACTTCCCTCCTTATAAAAATTGCGTCCCCACAACTTTCATAATTAAATTTACCAATAACAATTATTTTTCTAACATAAACTGCTTAAGCTAGAAAAATAAGAGTCGAGCATATAAACCCCAAAGAAATCTTTTAATTTCATAGAAGAAATTCACAAATTTTCAACAAAAATCTAATTATCAAATAGATAATCAGAAAACAACAAAACTGAATAAATGCAATTATCAGCAATATTCAATTATCAGTTAGATAATTAGAATACAAAATCACAAAACATCAATATCTAATTATCGATACGATAAGTAGCAAACAGCAAAATATAATTATCAACAAAGATAACTAGAAAACACAAATCACAGTTCGCAAAACTGCAATCATCTAGTTATCAATCAGATAATTAGAAAACACGAACTCCATAATCAACAAACTCTAACTATCAACAGAGATAGATAGAAAACAGCAATTCAATATAATCAACATAATCTAGAATCAATTAGAGACTAGAAAATCTTATAATCAGCGAAATTAGAAATTATCTAATTATCAAAAACGATAGTTAGAAATCTCGAATCAACAAATATCTAATTATCAAAAATGATAATAAGAAATCATCAAATCAACAAATATCTAATTATCAAAAACGATAATCAGAAATCTCAAATCAACAAATATATAATTATCAAAAATGATAATCAGAAACAACAAATATTCGATTATCAAAAACGATAACCAGAAAAAACAAATATCCGGTTATCAAAAACGATAATCAGAAACAACAAATATCCGATTATCAAAAACGATAACCACAAACAACAAATATCCGATTATCAAAAACGATAAGCAGAAACAACAAATATCCGATTATCAAAAACGATAAGCAGAAACAACAAATATCCGATTATCAAAAACGATAATCAGAAACAACAAATATCCAATTACCAAAAACGATAATCAGAACTCATATCAACAAATATCTAATTATCACAAACGATAATCAGTAATCTCAAACCAACAAATATCTAATTATCACAAACGATAATCAGAAATCTCAAATCAACAAATATCTAATTATCAAAAACGATAATCCGAATCAACAAATATCCGATTATCAAAAACGATAATCAGAAACAACAAATATCCGATTATCAAAAACGATAATCAGAAATCTCAAATCAATAAATATCTAATTATCAAAAACGATAATCAGAATCAACAAATATCCAATTATCAAGAATGATAATCAGAAACAAAAAATATCCAATTATCAAAAACGATAATCAGAAATACTCAAATCAACAAATATCTAATTATCAAAAACGATAATCAGAATCAACAAATATCCGATTACCAAAAACGATAATCAGAAATCTCAAATCAACAAATATCTAATTATCAAAAACGATAATCAGAATCAACAAATATTCGATTATCAAAAACGATAATCAGAAATCTCAAATCAACAAATATCTAATTATCGAAAAAGATAATCAGAATCAACAAATATCCGATTATCTAAAACGATAATCAGAAACAACAAATATCTAATTATCAACAAAGATAATTAGAACTCATATCAACAAATATCAAATTACCTGCAGATAATTGAAAACAACAAATATCTAGAAATCAACTAAGATAATCTAGAAAATCAACATAAAAGGTTGGATTGATCCCATCAGATGGCGAGTTTTTAGCTACGCCGCACGTGCATCAACAAATGGCCGAAGCCTACCAAGCACTATAAATTTTGGCGCCCATCAGTTAACACGAAGGTCCACAGAGTGACCCGAAGGTCTAGTACTGGTATTTGGCCTGAAGGTCTGCGGAGTGGCTCGAAAGCCCAACAAATGACCCGAAGGTTCATCATATGACCCGAAGGTCCACCATATGACCCGAAGGTCCAACAAATGACCCGAAGGTCCATCAGAATGGCTCGAAAGCCAAATAAAATCATCAGAATCATCAAAACAGCAAATATTTCAATTAACGAGTCCGGAATTAATCGAAATAGCAAACGCACATGTCCCATACCACGTGTTTTACTAAATCTATTGATTCTCCTCATCGTTTCCTTGAAAGTGCAAAATTGTGTATTCCAAAAATAACATTTCACATTCTCAAACAGACAAGTCCGGAATTAAGCGAATCGGTAAAAGAAAGGGATCATATTCCTCGATTTTGCTGAAATGTTTAAATTGCTTCCTCATTCTTTTGAAAGCACAAACTGCAATACTTCTGAAAACAATTTCGTTTATTTTATAAAAGTAATAATTTACATTCTCAAATGGACAAGTCCGGGATTAAGCGAATCGGTAAAAGTAAGGATTCATAGTCCTCGATTTTGCTGAAACGTTTAAATCGCTTCCTCATTCTTTTGAAAGCGTAAACTGTAAAACAAATTGAAAAAAAATTTTATTTTGAAACAATTTTTAAAACACGTGATTAAAACAGCAACATCAGTAGCAACTTTGACAAGGAAATTGCACATCTCAAAATACCGTAAAAACGGACAACAAAATCAGCATTGCGGGATAACCGCTTGAAAATCCACTTTAAAATTTGACGGTTACTGAAGTCAAAGCGACAGTAATTTTAAACGTCAAAATATCATCAAAATAATTTGCATCAAAATATAATACCAGTGAATTTTCATTCATTAAAAATGTCAAAAAATACCGTGCTTCAAAAACTTAGCACCAGTGTGAAAATACCATTATAAAAATAACGACAACAAAATACGTTTAAAACCATACACCCATTCAACGTAAAATTAATGCAGTAACGTGCAACTCAAATTTGCACGTATACTACAAAATTAACAGAGAAATCATTCGAATATATCTTCAATGAAGATAATTCAAAATAGCAAAAATCTCAACAAAATCACATATATGCAATCGCTTCGGATCCTCAAATCGGATTCGAAATTTTCAAAGGAAACAAATTAAACACAGCTATGTGAACAACAAATGAAATTTATTTCAATTTCATATTTTGATTTTTAAATCAAAAAGGTTATCAGCTGTACTCAGCGAAGACAGCCTCACTGTTTTCGTTGCGCACTCGGATAAACCGACACAAATTACTCAATCATCAAACACAGTTTCACTGTTATTTTTAAATAAAGATATTTAAAAATTTCATCATACTTTCAAAACTTTAGTTTTGACTCAAAGTACAACTAAAAACATCGACAAATAGTTGTAACACATGTTCCATCTAAGTAATGTTATATATTATGTCCATAAACCCCAAGCTCTGATACCAACTGTGACGCCCCACCTCTATGCTCACAATAACAAAGAGTATTAAAAGAAATACTGTCTGTTATTACGAAAAATAAGGCTGAATAGGAGCGACCATCCGTAGTAAGGCCCTACACTAGTACTGGCTATCTCGATAGGAGTGGTATATATTTTTATTTTTCATCTCTTATTTATTTACTCCCATCGACATACTCAATTTTAGTATAAAACAAACTACAATGGTTCATAATAGTTTAGGACAATATATATAATAATAACATAGATGAACTGAATGCGGAACACAGATAATATCAAATCTCATATATATATAACCGAAGTCAGTTACAATACACGTGATACAATACATATGATACAACTACAACTATCGACACAGGATGTTACATATACAAGTACATTAGTATAAGTAATATACATGAATACACATCATCCTATACTATGACAACAACTACTCCAAAAGATATAAAGAGACTTCATAGCTCAAGCAGCAACCCAAAGCAAGATATTTACAACCTGTAATAACTCGGTCTGACCCGAGTATTAAATTCAAAAGAAAATAATACACGGGTCAGTCTAATTCAAACTCAGTTATTAATGTACGGAAGTTATAATAATTAAATAACAATTAGACGACAGTCACAAATAACTCCCGTCTATCCAATCCTTTAATAAGGAATCAGATAATGGTAAATATAACATGTAACAGTGTTAAACAACAAATCAGCAAATCCAAATTATCAACGAAGATAAATTAAAAAGATTATCAATGAAGATAATTTAGAAAACAACAGAATTGCCTAAATGGCAATTAACAATAAAATCTAATTATTAAATAAATAATTAGAAACTCATAATCTAATTATCAAATAGATAATTAGACAACATCAAAATGATTGAATCAAATCAAATCAAAATACAATTTCAAAATATTGAATTGAATAAACAAAACAATTCAAACAATTGAAATATCACAAAAGTAAATACTGTGTGGCTGAAGTACACGCACGCGTGCACTGCCTCGCCACTACAGCATATAAAGTCACCACAACTCCAAATATTGACAGCAAGTCATAACTGCAAAGCCAAATCATTTACAAAATGTAGAGGTCAAGTCACTATTACCAGGACTCAACACAATTGCGAGGCCAAACCAAAGTTAACAGCAATACCAAGAAAAGGTCTGGGCAATAATGAATGACCAAGTGCACAAGGCAGTGGTACAAATATGATGACACAGCAAAATGGCTTATGCAACCTGCAACAACAGAGCACGAAGGCTCGAATGGCCAAGCGCACATGGCAGTGGTACAAACATGGTGACACAGCAAAATGGAGGCGAAAGTAAACAAAAATAAGGCAATGCAGCATGAAAAAACGCACAAAAGAATCGGTACACAACAGAGACAAAACTGCTACAAATACCAACTGCCTCGATTTGAATATATGGCCAAACTGTGCACCAGATATACCACTGAACAACAAGTGGCCAGAGGAGTAAATGAAATTCACGAGTATATCCAGGCAGCAAGCTTAAACAACAATAAAGTATGTATGTCACGACCGGTCAGTGCAATAAGTAATCAAAGTCAAGTGCTTTCAAAGGAACTCGACCAAATCGCTTCAAGTAAAAAAAGTACAACTGGTATCAAGACAGTTCACCAACATGAAGTTCAACAAGCAGCCTCAACATCAAAGACCAGACCCCAAGTGCATAAAACAGTAGTGAAACCTGAGATCAGGTTTAATGCATAGCAAAAACTCGAGCGCTAGAAGAAAAATGGCACTCCCGGGCAACATAAATGACTCTGTACACAAGTGACGCAACAACAATAAAAACAAAGAACAAAGCATGAAGATTCTTCTGAAATCAAGACATGATCGCAAAAGCATATCAAAACCGTGATGGTCACGAGGTACGACAGTGCCGAGATGACCAGAAAACAATAAGTGAACATCAAGCACATGAATGCACAAGATTTGTGACAAGCTTAACACATAATTACTTATATACAGTTGTTATAAAACTAATGCAACGAATTAGAATGTTGACAGAAGATGCCAAGTGATAAAAGTCACATATTTGAAGTAACCAAAGTCACAAAAGAAATCACAGTAGCAAGTTCAACCTTGAAAGCCCAAAATCATCTCATAAACAACATCACAAACCGAAGTCAGGTGATAAATAAATTGAAGCAGAAACAAAATTCACGTTAATTCCGATGCCAATAGAAAAATGTTCAAATTCATTTGCAGTCAAATCACACTGTACCCAAGTTACAGATATCAAATAGCTATTCAAATCCGTGGATAATAGAAATCGAACCAAGACAATTAAATATCATCAACATCGAAATAAACTCGAACGACCTAAGAATGAAGTAGATGTGAGTGATAGTTTACTCACCTTGTTTAACGAGGAGCTAAACCCAATTCGCAGTCTCAAATCACAAGCTGGTTAACAACCGATTAAGCAACCAAAAGCATCTCGAGAGACAGCGAACGAATAAAAGTCGGCTACTACAAATTACGAAAACCCTAATTTAGTTGAAGAGGAAATGAGCAAAAATGAGCTGTCATTTTTTCGTATGATTTTTGTTTTAGGGTTTTCGGAAAGATGAACGAATGAAAAAGGAAATTGGGTATCAGCCTTTGTTAAATAACACCGCACCAACAAAAACATGGGTCAAAATTGTTTTGAAGGCCACATAACATTCAAAGAATTACTAAAAGAATTTCAACCGATTTAAAAACTCCAAATAGCAATTAGCTAAAACATTAATCGTTTAATGACGATTATAAATTGTTACAAAATCCCGGGTTGTTACACCTATGCTTCCTCCGGTCATAAAATTCTGCCGTGCCGCCGGTGATTTTTGTTGACCTAACCGAATTTTGCCGTCGATCAGACCGTTGATTCGCCAAATAAACAGCATGGATGAAGTCCCCTCGGTCCTCTCTTTAGAACCCAGAAATGGTTCGTCGATCCGACAAAGTTCATCGACGCGAGATGAACGGCCGGGAAATGATTTAGAAATTCTGGACAAAAGATGCATCGAATCGGAAAACGAATTTCAGTTTTGAGATGCGTACATCGAAAGCTTCGATATATAATTTTTCTGAATTTTTTTGAGGAGTTTGAAATTTGACTTTGATTTTGAATTGCAGTTGGACTTAGGTGTTTGTCTGCCATTGAACTGAGGAGGTGAAACAAAGTGTACGCACAGACAAATGAGAATGAGGGACAAATAGGGTTTATAACAGAGTACATATAGACAAGGTTGAAAAAGAATAGAAGGATCAGATTGGTATACGCGCTGAACGACGAATGGCCCGAAAAGCCCGTTCTGACTCCGGAACGAAATTGTGCCAACCCATATATCAAAATAGATGTATTAAAATATTTTAAATGCAATGGAAAAGGTTTCAGGTTCAAATTGCATCGTATGAAGAAATTATGCTAAAATTAATACTTTTCAAATTGATTTCAATTTCATTGATTTCAAGGCGTTTCGAGTCCATACGATCAAACGACAAGTCCGATCGCTACGAAACTTGAAATCATACAATAATTCACCGTTACGGATTCGATGAAATTGGTTTCGTCGAAATCCGAATCAGTGGCCAAAATGGCTTTTTTTATATTAATTAAATAATTTAATAATTAATTAAATAAAATCCAAATTTTTATTTCAATTCTATAATTGACAATTTCATCACTTTTATATTTCTTAATCATCTACAAAAATTTTATACAAGTTTAGATGTCAATTTAAAGTTGATAAATCTATCAATTGTAGTGTCAAATTTTCAATTTCATTATATTCAAAATTATAAATTAAATTTCCAACAATTCTATTAAATTATTTTTCATTCTACTATTCATTTCATTGTTATTCAACGGATGAAATTAACACTTGTTCATGGCTTATTACATTATTCTCAAATTTCATCTTAATCTCAACTAACGCAAAATTAAATATTAAATTTCATTTAAATTGCAATTAATCCAATTATTGAATTTTACACATCAATTAAATTAATAAATCTTGCTTTCTATTCTTTAAATCAACCAATTGTCATATTATAAATAGAGTTAGCATTAATTTCAATTAATTCCTTAATTTACACAAATATAACCTTAAATTGAGATTCATTGTAATTTATTACAAACTTGATTTAATGGACTACATAAATGATTACTTTAAAATAATCGTTGCCACTAACCCTTAATCATATTTGTATAAGTTATCATTTCCAACAATTACATACAGAACATTGATTTTTATCCAATCACTATTTATTTATAGTTAATTCATTGATTAATCCAAAATTTACATTTACTTTTCTAATATTAATTTATTACCAAATATTCCTATTTACCATCAATTATAACCCAAATAGTTGTTTCAATCAATTTGGATTGCATTGAATTAATTATTTATTAGTTTACATTTTATTCCCGTTATAAATTCATTAACAAATTACAATTTCCTTTATTGATACATCACTTACATTCATACCTAATTACATTAGTTTTATCCCATTACACTAATATGTGCCTACTTACCTCTTAATTTGAATAAATATTCCATTTCTGTAACGATCCGAGTTTTAAAGACGAATTTCAATTTATAATTTAATTGAATTTTAGATTAAATTATGGATTTGGTTGAATTTTTCAAATTTAATAAGAAATTTATATTTATTTGTTTTTGAAATTGATTTGAAACTCAAAGCGAATGAATTGAATTGAATTATAAATAAAAAGTTTAAAACAAAATAGAATAAAACTACTTATCAATCTTAAGAAAAAAATATATAAAATAAAATGTACATTGTGAATGTAATACTTATGTTAGAAATATAATTAGAAGATAAATTACAAAACAATACGATTTACTCAAGTGTGAACAATAAAAAGATAAGAACATATGAAACATAAAGTAAGAAAAAAAATCAAATAACATGTTAATAAAACAAATGCAAACATAAAGAAATAACATACAAATATAAATACATACATTAAAAATACATAGCATAGGAGAGTAAAACAAAATACCTAGACATAAACAAAGCAAGTCTTGAAATCATACAGCCGAGTACAAAGCAAGTAAATTAATGAACTATACAAGCATGTACCAAGTAAGCTTGTAAACAAGAAAGGACTATTGCATTTAATACCAAGCACAAAACAATATCTTCTCAGCATAATACAAAATCACTAGCCAAGTACATGCATATGCAAAAACAAACCTGAAGACAAACTCAACAACTAAAATTGTAAAAAAAGAAAAGAAAAGATATAAACAAGAGGCAAAGAACTGTACAAACATAATTAAAATAGAATAGGTTATAAACCCAATAGCACATGCATTTAATGCATATACTGTCTAGCATGGATAAAGATCCTACTAGCCGTAATCAAAGCATGAGCACGGCATGCTGCAAATAAATGAAAGTGTTACTTTCATACTTTCATTTAGTGATTTCAAACATGCCTATACACAAAGTACAAAGCTAGTATAAAATAATTATACAAAAGAAAAATGCTCCGTGCTGTCAAAAAAAAAAAAGAAACTGCACATCTCTTTATATATATGAGCTGCCTCCAATTTGTTCAAAATCTTTTACTGAAGAAAGAAAGAAAAATAGCAAAAAAAAACAGAAATTAAAAAGAAAGCAAAAGCAAGTTTGAACCTGGAAAATAAAAGAAGAAAACAACTCTGCAATTTTCAGAACAACAGAGGTCCTCTATTCTTCCTCTTCTCAAAACTGTGAGCAAATTAACCTTGAACTTGCTATAATATTTTGATGCTATTGTTTGTATGAATGATATAAAGGATGCTGCATGAATATGAACTTCTGTATATGCTTGTACACAAGTAAATGTTTTGTTCCAGGTTTTCTAAACTTTAAAACCCGTTTCAAAGAAAAGAAAAAAAATTCAAGTACTTTAAGTTTGAAAATCCTCTGAGTCCAAGAAAATACAGTAGCAATTTCTAGTTTAATGATAAAATCAAATACTGCAATTGACTGATGCAATTTATAGAAATGGAATCATCTTAGAAAGTTAGGATTTTTAAAACCAAAATGTTGATTTTTAGATAAGTATATCAGGTGCAACTTATAAAGAAACCAAAAATGCCTTTTCATCGATTCCTGATGATTTAACAAATTTTAGACATTGTGATTTGTTTTGGAGCTTGCTTGATACTCATTGATTACGGGAAAAATATTAGAAAAATTTTCTATTGCAAGAATCAAAGGGATGAGAGCACTTTAGGGTTTAAGGGTTCGAATTTGTCGACTACGTTCGCGAGGCCATTGGGGAGGCTAGGGGAAATTGGAGGCCATCGCACCGGTGGCGATAGATGCGTGATGGATCGAAGTTCCCTTGGCCAGAGGGGCTCAGGTTCCAGTGACGTCACGTGATGGGACGAGGCGTTTGGGTTTGATTGTGTTCGAGTGCAGTTCGAACGAATGGGTGAAAATTTGATTTTGGGTTTTGTTGCGTTGAATCGAGTTTGATTTCGAGTACATGGGTAGTTTGTGACTTGCCGCCGATGAAGGAGTTCGCCAGAGTGGCGTCGCCGCCATGTGCACGTGCACCCACGAAGGCGTGTATCAGCTGCAGTGCGAACGTTTGGGGAAGATGAAGCTTATCAGGTTGATGGGGTTTTAACTCGAGTTACACTCGAGAAATTGGGGTAGCATGCTTCGGGTTTCACTGGAGCACGCAAGGAATTTTTTTTCTGTTGTTTAAATTTAACCGAAGTTTAAATATTGATTTACTGGAAAAAAAAAGAAAAAAAGAAGAAGAAACGTGGGGACGGGGAGAGGTCTCGGGGAAGATAAGGGAAGCACTCGAGTGTTACTCGAGAAAACTGGGGAGATGGCTCGGGTCTTTCTTCCCATGGTGGTAAAACATAATAGTAGACCAAGTAAGCTATTTTAAAACAAAATTAAGTGATCATTGATTTATAATTTAGATTTTTACTTAATGATTTAAAGTAATAAATTTAGTAATTAAGACCTAATAATTGATTTCAAAATAATTTATTAATTTAATAATTTGAAAAGGAATAGGAACTAATTTGTAAATTAAGTTAAATTAAAAAGGATAATTTATAATTTAAATTAATTAATTGTTTGGGTTAATTAAATAAATAATTAAAGATTTATGTGACGCCCCACCTCTATACCCACGCTAGCCATGAACATTACGGTGAATGCTGTCGACTAGCACGGAGAATAAGGCCGTTGAGGAGCGACCATCCGTGTAATTTCTTTGCGCGATGTTAACGCTAGAAAATAAACGCTAACACCCTGGTGTATAGATGGAAATTGTGAAAGCACCACCCGTTGGTACGGGAACAAAGTATATGCAAAGAAATCACAGGAAAGCTATAAAAGACACAGTATTTATAGTGGTTCGGCTTAGGATCAAGCCTACGTCCACTTTAAAGCTCTTTATTGCTGATTTAGTTACAATTCTTTACAATCAACTCTGATTACAACACACTTAGACAAATATCTCAAACCCCGATGTAGAAGAATCCTTCGAATGCATGATGAATGAGTTATTTTTCTTCTTGAGATTTGTCGAAATGTCTTTGGTGATTGGAGTGATAGAAGTGTTGTTTGAGTGTTGCTTGAAGTCGAGATAACAGCAGAGTAATGGCGCCTAGGAAGTCATTCCCCCAAAAGTCCTCCCAAAATGTTGAATATGGCCATGTATTTATAGGCAAAATGTTAGGCTGAAACTGTCAAGTTATGAGTCGTGACCGACTCATGATGAGTCGTGACCGACTCATGATGAGTCGTGAGTCATCTATGAGTCACCCCTTTGCAGCATGACATTGAACTTGCCTCTGAGTCTTGTGTCGTGCGTCGACTTATCTTTTGAGTCGTAAACCTCCTTGAGTCGTGCCATCCTTAACTCATAGAATCTCCTTAACTCGCCAGGCTCCTTAGGTCGTAGGTTTCTTGAGTCGTTAGCCCGTTGAATCGGTACCTTCCTTAAGTAGATGAGTCGGTAATCTATTGAGTCGCTGCCAGCTTTGAGTCGTTGGTCTATTGAGTTGCTTATCTCTATGAGTCGTGAGTCCTTCTTGAGTAGGTGAGTCGCTATCAGTTGAGTCGGTGCTTTCCTTGAGTCGTAGCTCCAATGAGTCGTTGAGCAAAACGGGATTAACACTTGCCCCTCGAAGTACACGCCTAAGTCGTAGGTCGTGTGCTTCGACTCATTCTGTCTCGTGCGCCGATTCAACTTTCATTGCCCTCAGCTATAAAAGATTTGAGTCATCACCCCTACCCCCTTCTTCTCATTATCCATCTGCTTCACTTGACCCTGCCATTAACGATCTTCCAAGCTTTCTGAGACAGGCTCAAGCTAATCAATCACCAGTACATCTTCACCTTCATACTGCGTAAGTAATCTTAGTCAAGGCTCTGTCACGACCATCTCAGAAACGCGTTTCTCCGCTTTTTCCGATCTTAATCCAATTTAATGTATTACGCCTCACTGTGAATTTCATCATGACCGGTAGTTGTCAGACACGCTGGCACCACGATTCATGATAGCACGGTGATGCGTTGGATCCATGATGGATTTGAGATGGTTCAAATCAACCTTAGGTGATTCTATGACGTTAAACAATGATGGGTTATTGGGTCACATACCAACTGGTTGTCGAATTTGGGGATGAAGCAGAGTTTTCTAAGAACTTGGTGGAAATGATGGAGTTATTAGGTGTTTGGGGAAGACGGGTGGATGCTAGGTTGATGGCGTTAACGGGTATCGGGCTGGATAGGAGATGACCGGTCGAGGAAATGACTTAGGATCTCACGACCTAGTCGGTCTTGCCTTTCGACCACTGATTTTGAAATGCCTTGCAATCTCAACCGTACACGACTTAATGCTTCAGCCATAAACCGTAGATGACTCAAACTATAAGCCGTGAACGACTTAAGTCATAGGCCGTGAATGACTCAAACCATAAACTGTGAACGACCCAGCACTTGCTACTTTCCCGTGACTCATCCTTTAAACGGTACACGACTTAAACCATAAGCCGTGTACGACTTAGCAGCTTCCATGCGACCCAGTAGCTTTTACTATTGACTTTTAATCTGACCTAGCAAGTTTTACGACTTAAGCCATGAGTCGTAACCGAGTTAGAACTTAGAAGGTTTCTTGTTGCTTCGATCTGGAGCCTTCCCCCTGTTTTTTGACTTACGACTCATAGTACTGCCGACTTATAACATCAGCGATTTAGAGTTGGAACAACCTAACTTAACTCGCCTTACTTTCCTTAGGTCGTAGTCGAGCCACCTAAATAGCCAACGACTTAGCTTAACCCGTACAAAGAATCCTTGAGTCGTTTTCGACTTAGTACTTGTAAATTTTGTTTGAACTCCGAATTATTGCATGGACTCTGAACTGCTATACTGCTGCATTCTTTTACTGATTACTTCAACTTGTAAGCTAATAATCTGTTAATACAACATTCACAGAAAACTGGGACGAATATACTGTCATTGATTGTCCACATCGAACGACAGATTAGTTAATGATATATAATTAACTTAAATAAATCGTGTGAATGAAGTGCTACCAATTTCAAGTGGAATATTAAAGCAGCACTGGATTAGTCAATTGAAACTGACCAGCCCGCATTAATATTGTGCTTGAGCTTTAAATAACAAGTTCCGAAATTATCATAGTCAATCAATCGTCAACCAGTTTAATTCCAGTTATCTTTACTTGTTATTATTATTATTTTATTAGCTTTGCACGACACCTCACACTTTTTAGGAAACGTGCACCTTCGCATTTGAACATCCAGTTGCTTGTGTAGAATGACCTCTCGTCAAGAAGAGCCGATGGGTCAGGCCGAAGATGTCTTTCCAGTAGCCATCCCTATAGACAACCCTCCGGAGAGAACACCCACAACTTTGAATCAGCGGGTGTTTAACCAACTGCGCATTCAGTTTGGCATTGATGATGCTGACACCTTATTTCCGGGGCCAAATGACACTGCTGACAATCCTCCCTACGGCTTTGTTGCAGTCAATCGCCAAATGTGCTTAAGTGGGGCGATTCCTCCTTTTAACGGCTTTCTCCAACAGCTTCTGCTTCGGTTGTCTATCTCTCCATTCCAATTACACCCCAATGGCTATGCCATTTTGATGGGGTTATGTGTTCTATTCAGGAGAGTTTTGGATCGGTTACCAAGCTTCGAGGAGATCTGCTATTTTTGCTCATTCACGAAAACTAAAGACCATCCCTCCATTGTGGTTGTAAGAAGCGCTCGAAATCGCAAACTTATTACTGATCTCTCCGAAAGCGCTCACGGATTTTTGAATCAGTTTTTCTTCGTTCGCTGCCCCCCAGGGTTTTATGCCATCTGGAGAGTAGGAAGTAAGATTTCCTGTCTCTACTTTTTCCGTTTTGAAACTTTCTCGAGATCTGAACTCTCAGCTGCTAATTTCATTCTTTCTCTGTTTTTAGCACTACCACCCCCTGCTAGGGACCCAAGTCTCAAGCAAATTTATGAAAGATTAAGTGCCGTGCCGGTAGAAGAGAGGAGCATAAAGTTTCTGCTAAACGATGAACTTTTACATCAATACGGACTCCTCCATCTCTCTCGCTTTACTCGGCCTCGTGAAGCTCCAACGGAGGTTCCTGACTCTCCGGTGAAAACTCCTGATCTTCCGATCTCCACTAAAGAGCACATACGAGGAGAAATTTCTGCAGAAACCTTATTAGTAAAGTGTTCTACTCCCAGAGACGATACGGGACCCTCCGAAAAGCCCGCACTTGCTCCCATTATTGAAGAAGAAGAGGAGCCCCTTTCCCAAACCAGGGAGAGTGCTGACAAAGGAGATGATGGAAGGAATCAGGTTGGGCATGCCGGTGATGACGTCTTTGGGGATTTAAGCGACATAATTATTACTTCCCAAGAGCTCTTTAAAGAAGACCCTGCTCATGGTAAAGCTATACCTCCGACGATTGAAGCAACATCTGCCCTCCAACAAACTCTTACTCCTTCATCTCAAGAATTGTCATCAACAGTGAAATCTATCACTTCCCCCCAACAGAGGAGTGGTTCGTTAGTCCAACGCGAGTAGCTTGCACTTCACACACAACTAAGGATTTTCCAGCACATTTATGCACTTATCTTCTTATACTTTAGAGATTTCTAAAGCTTATCTTTTCTTATTTCAGATTCTTCAATGACACGCGGCGGATCGTATTATCAGGATTTCCAACGCTACGGGGGGCGTGGTCAATATGATTATCGGCGTTACTTTCCCTCTTATAGAGAGTCTGACGAAGAGAGGGCTGCTCGAAAGGCTCGTGAAAGGAGGGATGCAGAAGAGCGTCACGACAGAAGGGATAGGGATGATTACCATGATTCTTTGCAAAGGAGTGACGACTCTCACAAAAGGAAATCTTACGACGACCGGGGAAAAGGTCATGTAACTGAAGATTCAGGCAAACGAGCCCGACATGGTGAGAGACATACTTCCACTATTCCCGAAAAGCCTACTGCCCCTGCCCCTCTTGACATTACTTCTGACTCTCCTGCTCTTGCGAAGGAGGACATCCAGACAATAATAAGTAGGCCTAAATTTCAAGTGGGACCGGGCCCAGCCACTTTACAAAGTCGTTTTCCGCAGTGGTGTTTAAAGGGCGTGAGGTTCGATCTCGACCTAGTCCCTATTGACAAGCCTGCTATGCTACGAAATCTTGACGCCGTTAAACTTGATATCGAGAGGATGTCAAACTGGCAGAAGCTTGTTGATGAGCTTCAACGAGTTAACCGTGCCAACTTGGAGGCTATGCTCACCATGGAAAACGATAAGGCTGAGTGGCAAAAGGTCCTTGAGCAGCATGATACTGAGATGAGAAGTATTACTTCCTACAACGAGGAGCTCGAAGCAAAGGTTGAGAAGTTGAAAGATGAGCTTGCTGCTTCCTCTACTTCATACTCTCAAAAAGAAGAAGTGCTTCTCAGACAAGTTAGAGATGCTCATGCCAGTCAGAGAGACGCTGAGGACAGGCTTGAAGCACAAAAAAGAATCAGTGACGGCTATGTCTCTGATATTGCTGAGCTTCGAAAGAAAAACAACTCCCAGGAGGCGGAGATACAAATGCTTAAGCTTCAGCTTGCCAGAACTGAAAGGGAGCGCGATGAGGCTGTCGCCGGTAAAATCGCAGCCGAAGAGTCTCATGAGGCGACCAAAAACAGCTTTGGCTCAACATTATTCGACTTCTACTTGCATAGCGTCCTGGGGCGTGGAAGTCTCGCCTTTCTTGGTCCCAAGTATGAGATCACTTTAGCTGAAGTGTGGGAGGCCGCCCTCGATATGCTTGGTGCTGAAGGTGCTGGTTATGACGAGCCAGCCCTGGAAAGGCATTATTTTGATGAAGACGCTCGCGCTGCTCTTGCCAGGGGAAAGGAACAACTTGCCAAACTAAGAACCGAAGTGACGGAAGGGGACCAGCTGGGGAAAACCACTTCAACTACTCTAGTCCAGCCACCTTCTTCGTCTGAAGTCGACATTATTGGTTCCAGTTCCCATCTCGCTTCTCCTACCAAAGTTACCGCTGATATTACAAGCACACAAGGTGGAGACGAGGGTGAAGAGAGCGCTGATGCGCAAGCTTATGAAGTCGATATCAGGAAACCAGCTTCTCCAGGTAACTTCACTGTTAATCTTGCTACTGTCGATTCTGCTCAAGCTGGTTATCCGTTTATTTCTCATGAGTTTCACGAGCTCCTTGGCTATTTTCTCAACCTTGACGAGCCTTCATCTCCTCTCTTTACTGACTCCATTGGTGAACCCTCATCTCCTCTTTTTACTGACTTTAACCTTTTTTCTTCTGTAGAGAAAGTACCAAGCACTGCTCAAACTTCTACTCCTCCGGTCATCCTTCCTTCATCTCTTCAGGCGGTGCCTCCTTCTGCCTCGCAACCTGGATCACAGGAGGAACAAATAGAGGCTCTTCACGGCTTGGATGATCCCATCACTTCGCAAGAGCAGAAAGATGAGAGACCTGAGGGAGGTGACATTTCCCCAGAACGGACTCCTTCTGACGACATTGTTCTATCAAAACTTGTCACTCCGGGGAGTGAGTCTTCCTCACAAAGGAGAGAGAAGCGTGGGACATCAAAAAGGAGGGGGAAGAAAATCACCGCCACTGAAGAGGAGCCGGAAGTTGAACCGGTTACACCTGCCTCTCCTACTTCCCTTATACCCACTGGCCGACCTGAAAAGCTGGTTATCCGACCGAGCAAAGGGTCCAAAGGAGGGAAGAAAAAGTGAAGATTTTAGTTTTTTGCCTTTTGTATGAACTGGCCGAGAGTTGTGCGGGTACCGGCGCCCGCTTTTATTTTGAAAACCTGTATCTGCATTATAGTTGAATAAAATGATTCTTCGTTTGTACAAACTTCTGTTTGAATTTGAGAATGCATTTACTATTTATTTTTGCACAAGTTTGTTTATATAGTGTTGCAGCGGGCTTATGGTATGTTGCTTGAGTATTACTCTACTGATGCATCTATACTACTATACCATGTTGCCCCCATACCTTAAGCTTGCTGCAATATTTTACACTTCGAGGGGACTTGCACTCTTATTTGCTAAAGAATAATTATTTTATTCTTTAAAGAAAATTTTTTATAGAGTACAAATCCCTTCGTATAAGTTTTTACGCTTTGTCGTCCGAAGAAATCACTTTTTTTTCTTTTGCTTACGTGCATATTTCACCAAGTAAATTCCTCTATGCGGTAAAGCGGACCTCTGAAGGGTACTTTAACTTCTTTTCTTTTTACGATCATTTCCCATAGTAGGCAAATTACTTTTCCTTTGAAAGTTAAAGTACGCTTTTGATGAGGATTTTTTCTTTATATATAGAAAGTTGTACCTCTAAGGAGGGATTTTTTCACGTTTCAACACTTGGAAGTTTTATTTCAATCTTGGTGAAACGTGTACCTCCAAAGAGTTATGCCTTAGAAATCCTTTTCACGTTTCAACACTTGGAAGTTTTATTTCAATCTCGGTGAAACGTGGGTTTCTGAAGAGGTTTTTCTTCTTAATTGTGTCCCCGGGAGGGGGTTGTACCTCTGAGGAGGGATTTCTCACGTTCCAACACTTGGAAGTTTTATTTCAATCTTGGTGAAACGTGTACCCCCAAAGAGTTGTGCCTTTGAAGAAAGCCTTTTTACGTTTCAACACTTGGAAGTTTTATTTCAATCTTGGTGAAACGTGTGCTTTCAAGAAGGTCTTTGTTTTTGCATTTTAACTTTGGTGAAGTGAAATTCCGAAGAGCGGTTGCTACACTTCAACTCCTGGCGAAATGTGCCTCCGAAGAGGGCTTTTATTTTGTTTACATTTCAACTCTGGTGAAGTGAAATCCCGAAGAGCGGTTATAACACTTCAACTCCTGGTGAAATGGGCCTCCGAAGAGGGCATTTATTTTGTTTACATTTCAACTCTGGTGAAGTGAAATCCCGAAGAGCGGTTGCTACACTTCAACTCCTGGCGAAATGTGCCTCCGAAGAGGGCTTTTATTTTGTTTACATTTCAACTCTGGTGAAGTGAAATCCCGAAGAGCGGTTATAACACTTCAACTCCTGGTGAAATGGGCCTCAGAGAGGGTTTTCATCGCCTGGAAGTTACTCTCTCATGGTTGGAGGGTCATGACTCCTCCAATCTTTTTTTGTTGAGTAGAGAACTTTCTTTTTTGTGGCGTATGACCCATTAGAGGTCTTTTATCCTCCGAAGAGTTGCGCCTCCGAAGAGGACTTGTGCCGCTGATGGTAGCTTTGGTTGTTCCTCTGTTCACTTGCTTATGCCTTTTCAGCGATCCTCTTTTTTTTTTCTTTTTAAGTTTTCATCCCCCTTTCTCTCACAAGTGGCTTGTTTAATCCAAGGAAGTGTACTTCATTGCCAGGCAAGTTCGTGAGAACGGGCACTAGCTTTCTAATTGGATGTTTGTTTGTTCAAACGATCTCAATTTATCAGCAAGGGCTCGTTTCTATCGAAATCATTAGCCGTTCAATTGAAGTATTTCCTATCTAGGATTTGAATTCGGGGTCTTTGTGACTTGAAATTTGTTTGTTGAATGATGGTGAGAATCGCTCAGTCTTATTATGCGCAAGTTTTATTTCCATGGTCTGCAAAAATTTAAATTGACATTTTAGCAATACATCTTATGTATTTTTATATCGAAAACAAAGCAAACATATAATGATAATAAGGAACACAAGATTTATAGTGGTTCGGCCATGAAATTGGGCCTACATCCACTTTATATTTTTTTTATTATTTACTTGCATCATTTTCACAATTGCTTTCAATCACAAGAATCATACATCCATAATTCTTTTTACAATTTTTCAACAAAATTTTCAAGTAAAGTATGGACGCAAGTGGTTGCTGTTCCATGCCCTTGGAATTTGCTCTCCATCAACAGTGGTGAGCTTGAATGTGCCGTCAAGAAGCTTCTGACCTACTACATATGGTCCTTCCCAATTTGGCCCAAATACACCTGTCGCGGTCATAATTCTTTTCAGGACTAGATCTCCAATTTCAAAGCTGCGTTGACGAACTTTGGAATTGAAATGTCTGGCTATCCTTTGCTGATGAGCTGCAACTCTGAGGTTAGCTTCATCTCTTTTTTCATCAAGGAGATCCAGCGCTTCAAGTTGCAACTTTTCATTTTCTGCTTGATTGAAATGAATTCTTCTGTGTGAAGGGACCTCTGTTTCAACCGGGATCATTGCTTCCGATCCGTATGCTAACGAAAAAGGAGTATGCCCAGTTGCAGTTTTGTGAGTAGTTCTGTATGCCCATAGTGCAAGTGGTAGTTTATCGACCCAACCACCTTTTGCTCTTTCGAGTTGCTTTTTGATGGTTGATTTGATGATCTTGTTCACTGCTTCCACTTGCCCGTTTGCCTGCGGATGAGCTACTGCCGAAAAGCTTTTTTGGATTTTGAATCGTTTGCAAAAATCCTGGAATTCCTCGCTTTCAAACTGAGTACCATTGTCTGTGATTATTTTCTGAGGCACACCGTATCTGCAAATGATATTCTTGGTCACAAAGCTTATCATTTTCTTAGAAGTGATAGTAGCCAATGGTTCAGCTTCAGCCCACTTAGTAAAATAATCAACTGCAACAATAGCATATTTAATCCCTGATTTAGCAGTTGGTAGCGGCCCAATGAGATCCATTCCCCAAATCGCAAATGGCCATGGACTGACCATCTGTGTGAGCTCGGTAGAAGGTGCTCTAGGAATTTTGGCATATCTTTGGCACTTGTCACATTTTCGGGAGTAATCTGCGGCATCCCGATTAATTTCTGGCCAAAAATATCCGTATCGGAGAATTTTCTTTGCTAGTGTTTGACCACCTGAATGGTCACCGCATTCTCCTCCATGCACTTCCGCTAGGATTGTTTTGGACTCTTCCCGGGATACACATCGAAGCAATGGCATTGAGAATCCCCGTCTGTACAATCGGCCATCCTGAATTACATAGCGAGAGGCCTTCCTTAGAAGCTTTCGTCTTTCTATCGAGTTTTCTGGCAGAGAACCCCTGAGTAGGTAACCCAGTATTGGAGTCATCCATGACTCTTGTTCTTGAGATACATTCATAATCCAGTCTATATCCATCTCGTCTATGCTTGGCGCTGAAAGGACTTCTACAGGGACCAATCCCAATAGTTGAGCTTCTCCAGAACTTGAATACTTTGCGAGGGAATCTGCCTTCATATTCTCTTCACGAGGAATGTGGCTTATTGAATAGTGATCGAGTTCATATAGGAGTTCCCAAGCCCTTAACAAATAGGAAGGCAGATTTCCACCTTTTGCTTGAAATTCCTTCTTGACTTGACATACGATAAGCTGAGAATCACTGAAAATTTGTAATGCTCGAATGTTTAGCTCTTTAGCGATCTTCAGACCTGCAATAAGAGCTTCATATTCCGCTTCATTGTTTGTTGAAGGAAATTCCAGTCTTAGTGCATAACATAATGATCGACCTTCAGGAGTTTCAAGTACCACTCCGGCTCCAGAACAGTAGTCATTTCTTGCGCCATCAACATACATCTTCCACTGGATTGGAGAATCATCGATCGCTTTGTCCTTACCATTATCTTTCTCTGTGAATTCTGCAATGAAATCAGCTAAAGCTTGTCCATTGATTGCTCTTCGGGGGTGATAGGTAATGTCATATTGACTAAGTTCAATGTTCCATTTTAGAAGACGACCCGAAGTTTCAGGGCGAAACAGGACTTGCTTTAGAGGCTGATCAGTGAGTACTTTGATAGGATGAGCTTGGAAATATTGCCTCAGTTTCCTCGATGCAACTAGTAGGCAATAGGCGAGTTTTTCCAACTTGGAGTAATTCAGCTCTGCCCCAGTGAGTCTTTTGCTGATATAGTAAACTGGATGTTGAATCCTTTTGTCTTCCCGTATCAGCGCTGCACTTAGAGCATGAGATGATACTGCCAAGTATATAAGAAGATCCTCACCATTGCCTGGCCTAGAAAGTATCGGAGGCGTTTCCATATGACGGATCAACTCTTCAAAGGCTTCTTGGCATTCGGGAGTCCATTCAAAGTTCTTCTTTCCTTTTTTCAGGGCATCGAAGAATGGGATGCATTTATCAGTAGCTTTGGAAATGAACCGACTCAAAGCGGCGACCTTTCCGTTGAGACTTTGCAATTCCTTCTTCGTTCTAGGAGCTTTAACTTCTTTTAAGGCGGTGATTTGAGCTGGACTGGCCTCAATGCCCCTAGCACTGACGATAAAACCTAAGAACTTTCCGGATTCGACCCCAAACGTACATTTCAGAGGGTTAAGTTTCATTCTGTATTTCCGGAGGACTGCGAACATTTCTGCTAAGTGTTCAATGTGATCCACTGCTTTCCTGGACTTCACTAACATGTCGTCGACGTAGACTTCCATAGTTTTTCCCAATTGCGGTTTGAACATAGCATTAACAAGTCTTTGGTAGGTTGCCCCTGCGTTTTTCAATCCGAAGGGCATAACTCTGTAGCAATAAAGTCCAACACCCGTGATAAAGCTTGTATCCTCCTGGTCTGGCTCATGCATCATGATTTGGTTATAACCGGAGTTGGCATCCATGAAGGATAACAATTCATGTCCCGCAGTTCCGTCTACCAGTTGATCGATCCTGGGTAATGGGAAGCAATCTTTGGGGCAAGCCTTGTTTAGATCAGAAAAATCGATGCACACTCTCCATTTTCCATTAGCTTTCTTGACCAACACAGGATTCGAAACCCAATTCGGATATGTAGATTCTCTGATGAAGTTATTTTCCATGAGTCGATCAACTTCTTCTTTTAATGCTGCTGACCTTTCTGGACCTTGGGTTCTTCTTTTCTGTTTAACTGGCGTAAACTTTGGGTCAATATTCAGAGCGTGTACTGCAACTTCTGGGGATATCCCACACATATCGGCATGAGTCCAAGCAAAGACATCCAGATTTGCTTTCAGGAAAGATATCAAGACATTCTGAATTGACACATTAAGCTGCGAACCCACATTCAACACCTTATTTGGGTCCTTCGGGTCAACAGGTACCGGAATTGTCGCTTCCACCGGTACTACTCTATTCTCCCCTGTACTGGCTTTTCTGGGATCCATTTCTTTCCGTGCCCCGCTGTGCTCGCCAGTGCAGGGTCCGCTCTGTAATTGCTACAAAGTTGGTTCCGTGATGCGGACTGGAGTTGCCGCATCCTTTCCCATTTCTCTTTTTCTTGACTCTCGCAGCTCTGTCCAATAACATTCTCGCGCAGCATTTTGATCCTCTTTTATAACTCCTACTCCATTGTCAGTAGGGAATTTAATAGTGAGGCACCATGGGGCTAGGATAGCTTTGAATGCTGCGAGTGTTGGGCGGCCGAGAAAAGCATTATAGGCAGAAAACTCATCGACAATCACAAATGTTTGCTTTCGGACCACTTTCCTTTCTCCTTCCCCAAGTTCTACAAACAAATCGATGGTTCCTACTGGTTGCTTTGGCTCCCCTGTGAAGCCCACGATTTTCTGTGATGAGGCTTGCACATCGATCATAGGGATTTTCATCTGGTCAAATGTCTTCTTGAAGAGAATATTGCATGATGCTCCGCAGTCAATGAGGACTCTTCTGACAATGGCTGGTCCAATACCAGCCGAGATGACCAAGGGATCTAGAGTAGGAGCTTCAATACCTGTAGAATCTCTGGCTCTGAAAATAATATCGTCACTGAAAGTTTTCTGTTGTTTAAGGGGCGTAGTGTCTTCTAGAACAAAGACGTTTTCTTCGGCTGGAGCATATTTCAAAGCCCTGGAATATCTCTCCATCTCACCCCAACTTTTACCAGCTGGGTGAGGTCCTCCTGAAATGACATTAATAACGGGCCTTCCAGATTCGTGCCCCGTAGCTTTCTCTCCTGCCCCAGGCTGATGAACAGGAGCCCGCTGCCCCTGACTCGATGATGCAGGATTGTTGCTACTCTTTTTCACAAATTGCTGCAACTTGTTTTCTCTTAGCAACTCTTCAATCAAATTCTTCAGCTGGCGGCATTCATCAGTTTCATGACCTGGTTGATTGTGGAAGCGGCAAAATTTCCCACTTTGTATGGCTTTTCTCCCAGTTCTCAAAGGGATAGGTTTAGGGAAGTCGACGGAATCTTTGGTGGCAAGGTAGATGTGCTCCGGCGTATGTGATAATGGAGTATATTCTGATGGCTTGAAGGACCGGGGCTTTTTCAGATTACCCTGTTTCTTTCCATTATTATTCTCCCTTTTCTGCCCTACCGACTCATTCTTGCGTGGAGCAACAGTATTGTCTTCAGCTTTTTCCAACACTGCCTTTACTGGCAAAGGACGACTTTCCAAGCGAATGAATTCGTCTGCTTTTTTGTAGAACTTCTCGAGAGAGGTTGGCTCCTTCATATTTAACCATTTCCCAAATTCGCTTGACTTATCAATAGCCCTCATCAGATAAGTCAATATCATTCGTGGTTCAGCATTGTCCACTTCAGCCAATGCTATATTGAAACGGTTCAAGAAAGATCTGATAGACTCACCAGGATTCTGCTCTAAACTGGACAATGACATGATATCCTTGGCCTTCGAAGCATATAGCCTAAACTGCTCCTTAAATTTTCTGGTCAAGTCTGAAAACTGATCGATAGATCGAACTGGCAACTTGGTGAACCACAGCAAAGCCACGCCTTCCAGGTATACGGGGAAATATCGGCACTTTATTTCGTCGGAGGCCCTGGCACCTGTCATGTGCCAATCATATTTATACAAGAACTCATTCGGATCACTTGTCCCTTTGTAAGCTGGAATAGTTGGAGGGACAAACTTCCTTGGAAATTCCGCCTTCAAGATTTTTTCAGTAAACGGAGTTTTACTTGGAGCGAAACCCCATTCCTTTCATTAACATCATGAATGTTGCCAGCATAGTTCCCTTCATTACCAGCCGGTTGATTGTTAGCCCCAAGTAAGTCGTTTAATTTATTCAGAATCAGAGCATTCTGGGCACTTTGAGCCTCTAGTTGTGCATTTTGGGCGTTGATCTGCTGGTTTAGCCCTAGAATCACAGCATCCAATTCCGCTTTTGTAACTCCAACAGACGGAGTGGGTAGATTAGGCACAGGGGAAGCGGAGGTTCCCTCTTGAATATTCCCGGATCTGATAGATCTACTCTTCCTTCCAGGAGCCATAATCTCAGATATACTTCTGGTTTTTAAAGAAATTCTTTCTTCTAATCTCTGCGAAGCAATGATGACAGCTGTCCTGAGTTCAATTCTCAGTGAAAGCACCAAAAATGTTAACGCTAGAAAATAAACGCTAACACCCCGGTGTATAGATGGAAATTGTGAAAGCACCACCCGTTGGTACGGGAACAAAGTATATGCAAAGAAATCACAGGAAAGCTATAAAAGACACAGTATTTATAGTGGTTCGGCTTAGGATCAAGCCTACGTCCACTTTAAAGCTCTTTATTGCTGATTTAGTTACAATTCTTTACAATCAACTCTGATTACAACACACTTAGACAAATATCTCAAACCCCGATGTAGAAGAATCCTTCGAATGCATGATGAATGAGTTATTTTTCTTCTTGAGATTTGTCGAAATGTCTTTGGTGATTGGAGTGATAGAAGTGTTGTTTGAGTGTTGCTTGAAGTCGAGATAACAGCAGAGTAATGGCGCCTAGGAAGTCATTCCCCCAAAAGTCCTCCCAAAATGTTGAATATGGCCATGTATTTATAGGCAAAATGTTAGGCTGAAACTGTCAAGTTATGAGTCGTGACCGACTCATGATGAGTCGTGACCGACTCATGATGAGTCGTGAGTCATCTATGAGTCACCCCTTTGCAGCATGACATTGAACTTGCCTCTGAGTCTTGTGTCGTGCGTCGACTTATCTTTTGAGTCGTAAACCTCCTTGAGTCGTGCCATCCTTAACTCATAGAATCTCCTTAACTCGCCAGGCTCCTTAGGTCGTAGGTTTCTTGAGTCGTTAGCCCGTTGAATCGGTACCTTCCTTAAGTAGATGAGTCGGTAATCTATTGAGTCGCTGCCAGCTTTGAGTCGTTGGTCTATTGAGTTGCTTATCTCTATGAGTCGTGAGTCCTTCTTGAGTAGGTGAGTCGCTATCAGTTGAGTCGGTGCTTTCCTTGAGTCGTAGCTCCAATGAGTCGTTGAGCAAAACGGGATTAACACGCGAGCACCGATATGTCAGATAATATAAGATGCATTCTATTTCAAGAGGAAATCCGACATACCGACACAAACTCAAAGCTACTACACGGTGGCTATATAAATCCTTCGGAAAACAAATATAGAAATAAGCATAAGACAAATCAGTCACAGACAATTCATATCACAAAGGCGGAAATAGATATGAATATTAGACTAGGAAGTGTACATCAGAGTAGTGGTCTAAAAAGATCCACAATATCACAAAAGAATAGTTACATGAACTACACAAAAGAATAAGTATACATTAAGGAGTCTATATCTCAAATGTATACAACAAAATAACTACTAATCTAAGAAGTTAACCCAAAAGTCACGGAGTTAATCCCGGATGAGAAGTCAAGCAGAAGCACCTGTAACATCTCGGTCTGACCCGAGTATTATTTAATAAGAAAATAATAAACGGATCAGTCTAACTATAGATATCAGATGAAACGATATAGAATCAGAGTTATGACTAAACACATAATAATCACAAGGCCAAGCTGTGATATATAAGTAGTTGATAATCAACAAGAGATTAATCAATATCACAAAATCTACACAAGAATCCAAGAAGTGTCAAACTCTTTATTTCGTTCATCAAACCGCAAGTATTGACGATAATATCAATGTCAATCGCAAAAGTCAATGACGCACAAATTCCAGAAGACTACATAAGAAATCCAGAAATCACTAAAGTCACCAATGCACGAACATCGATAAGACTTATCAATGGAGATCACGAAAAATTGGTGAAACACAAATTCTAGAAATCTACACAAGAAATCCAGAAATCACAAAAAAAAGGGGGAAGGCCTATCACAAACGGGAGCATAAAGCCCACCAACACGTGTATCACAAAGGGAACGCTAATTCCATGGCCGCTAACCATCACAAATTGAGCCGAAGCTCCACAAACGGCCCGAAGACCATGGGTTGCTACCCCATCGCAAATTGAGTCGAAACTCCACAAAACGGGGTTTAGTCTCCCTCGCAGACAAAGAGACATCACACATTGCTAGTCTAAATCACAAAGATGATCGTCATGATCAACGAGAAGTGTCAATTACACTAAGCTAGTAAATATATGAGTTTAGCTTCATGTCCCATAACCACTTGCTTAACTTAAATATTTACGAACAAATTGTAAACCTCCACTAGAAATTGTCACAAGAGGTTCAATCGAACAAGTCCAAGAATTAACCGACAAAGTAAACGCAAGCGTTTCATACCACTTGTTTTACTAAGCCGTTTAATTAGATTTCTCATAGGAGTGAGGTAAAGGTTTGTATATAGTAATAGATTGGAAAACGGTTTTATAAACGAATTTGGTATTAAAATAGTATTGAAATTGTCTGAAGAAAGAGTTTTGATATTTACTACTATTATAGAAAACCTTTATATTTTTAAAGTGACAAATCACGAAGAAGATTGTAAGAACAATCAATCACAAAAATTCACATACGAAGACGTGGATAAAATCCAAAGAAATCGATAAAGGATCCATCGAAATGGATATTCAAAAATCCCTAAAAAGAGTCATCAAAGTCGTAATAGATGATAACAACAAATAGGATTATCACGAATCGATTTAAATTGGAATTTCAATCCAAAAAGGAAAATTGGACTCAAACAGCAGGTTCAGTCGACTGAACAGAGTTTTCAGTCGACTGACCCTGTGCCTGGAAATTTTCCAGGTTCAGGAAACTTTCTGTTTCCAGTTTCAGTCGACTGTACAGAGTTTTTCAGTCGACTGAATCATGCCTGGAAACTCTCGGGTTTCAGGTTCAGTCGACTGAACAGAGTTTTCAGTCGATTGAATCATGCCTGGGCTGTTTTTCAGCCTTATTCAAATGAAGAGCAAACTCTTCCAAAATGCAACCGGACGAACATTGGCTCTAAGGGTTTATGCCAATCGGCAACCCGGCCCTATATGCTCCTCGATGCATCACCAAAAGCATGATCAAACATCCATAAGAGGATTTCACACAAATTTGACTTAAAAACCCAAAAATTGGAGTATTCACAAAACCAATCCAAATCAAGAGCAAATGCACATGAAGAAGTGCTAGGAATTCATACCCAACAACCAAAGATAATTATAGTCATAGATGTGAGATTAAAATCTCACCTTTTCTCAAAATCAAACGAGAAGAAGCTTGAAAGCAAATGGAGAATCAACCTCTCTTCAACACAACCCAATTGAGCTTGAATCTAAGCTCAAAAACAAGAACATTCCCAAAATTAGGTTTAGGAATTTCTGAAATTGGTAAGAGAATAAGTTGGAGAAGAAGAAGAGAAGCTTACCAATGGGTTCTTCTTGAGTTTGGAGCTAGGAATTTGTTTTGCAATAGAAACTAGGGTTTTGGAGTTTTAATTTCTAATCTCTCCCACCATTAAAGCTAAGAAAACTGAAAAGAGAAAGAAGTGAGGGAGAATGGGGAGAGTGGTTCAGTTTTGGAGTATAAGTTAACATAGGGCTGAGCCCAAAAACCAAACCCAAAGTAAAAAGTAGCAAAAATCAACTTTCTCCAAACATATCGAAGCTTATACTCAAAAAGGTCGCAAACGACATTTTAAACACAATGGGAGTGGTCCCGAGTCCTAATTCGACCGTATGCAAAAAGTAGCTTTTTGGACTAAAATCCGACTAACGATAAAATATTTAAATAAAATATTTAAATATAAAATCGATAAATATGCGGGTTGTTACAGACTCCCCTCCTTAAAGAAATTGCGTCCTCGCAATATTTTAAGAAGAAGATATATATAGTAACAACCATAAAGGCATATTCAACACAAAAGAAGTTTGAAATAAGAAGTTCACCTCAAAGAGCACGAGAAAGCAAGTCCGGATGTGTTCGCTCGATGTACTCTCTAGATTCCCAAGAACAATCCTTAGGATTTGAAGACCATTGAACTTTAACAAGCGGAACATCTTTATTTCGAAGTCGTTTGACTTCCGAAGCGATGATACGAGTAGGATGTTGCTCATAAGTTAAATTAGGCGAAACTTCAATCTCTTCCACAACAGCGGGCTCAAGAACAGAATCAGAATCTCGAAGACATTTCCGAAGTTGAGAAACGTGAAACACGTCGTGCATAGCAGAAAACTGAGCCGGTAATAAAAGGCGGTAAGCCATGGAACCAATACGTTCGGTGATAGGAAACGGCCCAATATATCGAGGCGCTAGTTTTCCCAATCAATTGAAACGTACAACACCTTTCATAGGTGATACACGAATGAACACAAGATCTCCCACAGAAAATTCTAACTTCCTTCTCCGGCTATCGGCATAGGATTTTTGTCTACTCTGGGCTTCTTTCATCCTATGACGAATAAGATCAATCTTTTCTGTGGAATCACGAATAAAATCTGGACCTAAAGCCAGCTTCTCACCGGCCTCAAGCCACCAAGAAGGAGATCGGCATGGCCTTCCGTAGAGTGCCTCAAAAGGTGCCATACCAATACTAGATTGGAAGCTATTATTATAAGAAAATTCAACAAGAGAAATATGATCTTCCCAACTCCCACCGAAATCAAGCACACAAGCACGAAGAAGATCTTCAAGAGTTTGATTAACACGCTCGGTTTGTCCATCGGACTGGGGATGATAAGCGGTGCTAAAATTAAGCTTTGTTCCTAAAGCTTTTTGCAGACTCTTCCAAAATCCACTAGTAAACAATGGATCACGATCGCCAACAATAGAAGTAGGAACTCCATGCAATTTAACAATTTCTTTGATAAAGATTTTGGCCAAAAGAGGAACGGTTCGATTAGATCGAATGGGAATAAAATGGGCGGATTTAGTAAGTCTATCAACGATCACCCATAAGCTATCATGACCCGAACGAGAACGGGGAAGGCCATCTATAAAATCAATGGAAATTTGATCCCACTTCCAAACTGGATTTTCTAAAGGTTGCAATAACCCACCCGGCCTTTGATGTTCGGCCTTAACGAGTTGGCAAGTCATGCAACACTTAACAAAGTTAGCAATATCGAGTTTCATTCCCTCCCAATAATAAAGTCGCTTCATATCCGCATACATTTTACTACTACCGGGATGAATGGTAAATTTAGAACGATGAGAATCTTCTAAAATATCTTCACGAAGATCACCAATATTTGGCACGACAAGTCTACCAAATTTCCGAATGCCGTCACGAGAATCGATATCAAAGTCTTTCAATCCTTCAATATCAATTTTATCCCTAATATTTTGGCCAAGAAGAGCCAATTCAGGATCTAACCCTTGAGCTTCAAGAATGCGGTCGAAAAGAGAAGGATGAGCCTCAAGGCTACATAAAGCAAGAGATGAACATAAATCGGGAACACACTCTCGAATCTCACAAGTGGATAAGATCTCGAGATCGTTCCATTCGGATATCATCATAGAAACAACAGCTTGTTGTTTACGGCTAAGAGCATCGGTGACACGATTACCCTTACCGGGAGTATAAAGAATATCAAGATCATATGGCGCAAGAAATTCGAGCCAACGCTGTTGACGCAAATTAAGTTCCTTTTGAGAGAATAAATACTTCAAGGATTTATGATGGTATAAAGAACAAATTTCTCTCCCAAGAGATAATGACGCCAAATACGAAGGGCGAAAACAATAGCCGCGAGCTCTAAATCATGAGTGGCATATCTAGTCTCAGCAGGCTTCAATTGCCTAGAAGCATAAGCAATAACACGTTCTCTTTGCATAAGAACGGCACCCAAACCAACGCGACTAGCATCGGTATAAACAACGAAATCTTGATTCCCCTCGGGAATAACAAGAATAGGAGCATTAGATAGGAGTTCCTTTAATTTCTGAAAAAAAGCTTCACATTTGTCCGACCAAATGTATTTAACACCTTTCTTCGTCAAGCTAGTGATAGGCACTGCAATCTTAGAAAAGTCTTTAATAAAACGACGGTAATAGCCCGCCAATCCAAGAAAACTACAAATCTCTGTCACACACTCCGGTCTCTTCCAATCTTGAATCGCTTCAACCTTTGAAGGAACCACGGAAATTCCGGATTCGGAAATAATGTGACCGAGAAATCTCACACGAGATTGCCAAAAGTGGCACTTAGAAAATTTTGCCTTTAATTGATTACTCCTAAGAGTTTCCAGCATAATCCGAAGATGTTTTTCATGCTCCTCCTTGGTTTTAGAATACACAAGAATATCATCAATAAAGATGAGAACAAATCGATCGAGGAAGTCTTTGAAAACTCTATTCATAAGGTCAACGAAATAGGCCGGGGCATTCGTCAGACCAAATGGCATAACAAGCCATTCATAAGATCCATACCGGGTATGGAACGATGTCAAAGGAATACTATCCTCTGCAATACGAAGCTGATGAAATCCAGTAGCTAAGTCTAATTGTGAAAAGACCTTAGCACCACTAAGCTGATCGAATAGGTCATCAATCCGAGGTAAAGGATATCTATTTTTGATAGTAAGATCATTAAGCTTGCGGTAGTCAACGCAAAGCCTAAGTGTACCATCAGATTTCTTCACAAAAATAGCTGAAGCTCCCTAAGGCGAGGAACTAGAGCGAATAAATTGCTTCATTTCAAATTCAGATAATTGTTTACGCATCTCCTCGTTTTCTTTATTGGACATACGATAAGGAGGACGAGTGATAGGTTGAGCTCCAAGAATAAGATTAATTCTGAACTCAATTGCTCGCTTAGGTGGTAATCCTAAAACGGGCTCGAATATGTCGGAAAATTCACGAATGACATGAATAAGAGAAATAATATCACCCTCATCATCATCATTGCAACATCCCGCCTTTTCGCACACTTTAAACCGACACACGTGCCAGTTCAAACCATACGGAAGGGCGGATTGTTATGGGGTAAATAAGAAAAACAGAGAAGAAATAGAACAAAACAGAATCTCACAGCGGAAGGATAAAATATAATAATCAATATACAGTTCATGATAACTGTTTACAAATTATTTATTTTACTTATACAATGAATATCAGAGTTACACATACCAATACAATCAATGCAGCGGAAATTTAGTGTGTGGTGCAATACTATAAATAATATAATACGGATTCTTCGTCTTCGTCCTCCAAAGCTAAAATCTTCGATCCTGAAACTCTCGGACTGACCCGAGCGAATTTGAAAAGACAAAAACACTCGAGTCAGACTAAAAGATCTAATGTGAGTTAAATTAACAGAAATAAATATGAGTACAGTAACTCAAGAGATGTTCGGGATTTACATCTCCTAAGGATCCTTTAAACTATTTACTATGTAGTATATTGCGCTATTATAATAGTGTGTATTTATAAAATAAACTTACTTTTAAATAGCGTTAAGGCTTTACATTTTCCACTTAACACGTAAAATGCCAATAGTCTATACAGTACCGTAATACCTCCTGATCGGGAGGCTACCAGAGGATACTCCATAGGTACGACACAAATAGAAACTCGTAGTAAAGGCTCGGTATGGTAGGTGACACGGCACAACTAGGCAATGCCAGGGTAGATATACCAATTGCTATCCAGGCTGGTGGAAACGCGTAGCCGCAGTTACCGCCCACCTCGGACTAACTCCCCAAAATCAAAATATAGAAGTGGCCACTAAATCAATCCAAAATCAAAGTACAATATCGAAGAGGAGGGTCCGATCGGAGGAATGACCTCATTGGCTTGAGAATCGCTCCTGTTTTAGCCACCTTATGCCAACTCACGGGAGTCGGGTCCACGTATTTACCTTACAGGACACGTCGCCACCACCTACTTCATTCTGGAATCTCCACCGCGTACACGGTTAGTCAAAGTGGTTTTCGGTATCGACAGAGAGTATGTCCATATCCGATCCCGGTCTCTTTGCCAACCCATCGTTATTATAACACCGCGGTCATTTAAAAATAGGTTATACTTTAAAAATCAGAATAAACATTCCATTTCATAACCATGAATACGATATCATTTCAAAACCCAAAACCATATTTTATCACTTATCCCAAATATAATTCTTTTCCAAAATCAAAATGCTTTAACTTCATAACGTCTGAAAATCAAATATTTTCAAAGCATAATATTTTGAAAATCAAAATTTAAAACCATAACTTCTAAAACTTGAACGGTTTGGACATTCAACGGTATATGAATTAAATGGTTTAACTTAAATGTTACTTTGTAAAGAAAATAGTTCTCATGGCTTTACAAATACATTTCTTTATTAAAGTCTAAACCAAAATTTATATTATCTCTCTCAAGTTCCAAAACCACTTCAACTTATTTATATATATGTATATCCATTTTGAGTATCAATATTTCAAACTAAAGTTGGATTTTATGCTTTCAACAAATCAATTATTCTATTAATTAGTCTTGAATATTCATATAAAATCCATAAATAATAAGACTTCAATTTCTAGTAATAAAATATATATATTTTTCCCAATTCAAATTATACTAGAATATTTATTTCAATTTATCTTGGGAAAAATCCAATTATAAACATCATATCTTAAAATTTCCAAACTTAACATTTAAACATATGATATAAATTATCAAACTCCATTTTCTTAAAATTTTTGTTTTTTTTTTCCATTTTTAATAAAGAGATTTATACACCTTTTAATTTCAAAATTTTCAACTTCATATGTATATATATATGGAAGAAAAATATTTATACAATATAAAATTTAAGATTATTATAAACCGTATTCCATCCAAACCATAGAAATCACATTAAAATAGTTATATATAGACCGCGGTGCCTGTATATAATTTTCTATCCTATGGTCAAGTGATACGGATATTTATCATTTCAATCCGCAATTTAAAAGATATAAAATTTTGCGGTTGTATATCATTTCAAACCACAATCCCGAATGAAAGGAAATATGCATGATAATTTGCAATTTAATGATATACAATAAAACATCCATCAACATCACCCATCATCCAATCACAATCATCAAGCAATATCAATCAATAACAATTTATATTTGATAATATATAACAGGTAATAACTGGCAATTTTATTCAGATTAAATTTAACAACTATTAATCTAACAGTTTATATTCAGTAATAAATTATATAACTGTTAACTAGCAGTTCATGTACAAACAAATAAATTATAACTGTAAATTTATACGCAATAAATTAATTAAATTAACAGTTAAATTAAATAAATGCAATTCAACAGATATGAATAAAATAAACATGCCAAATACTCATAAATAAATTTCTATTCATTTCTAAAATTAATTTAAACAAACATAAAAGCTTCTAGTAGTTGTGAGTGGGTTAAAACACTCACCTTTTGAATTTAAATCGAATTTAAATTCGATTTAAACCCAAAAATTTGACCGTCTCAGAATTCATCCAAACCAGCAGCATCAGGTCCGGAATTTCAATACGATCCTAACAAAGAAAATTTCACGTGAAACGGATAACGTATGAGAAAGTTATGTCGAAAATTGCGATTGAAAACAAAAATTGAATTAAAACAAAACTAAAACTTACCCTCTTGCTAACAAAATATGCCACGTGTTTCAGTTTGTAACTCACGCTACAGCAGGAAGAAAAACACGCACTCAAACCAACCTATGCACGAAACTTTCGAAACCACCCAGTCAAATCCCACCGTTGACCGCCTCCCTTGCATCGAATTCGCCGCCGCACCCCTTGGCACCACCGCCTCTGCTCTCCCCCACTCCGTTCGCCTAAGCCATGTCACTGCGAACGCCCATTTGTGCCGCAGCCGCCAGTGTATTTTAAACCCTAGTCGAATTTATTTGCCAAATCCAACCGTTGATTCACCTGATAAACTGCATAGATGCAGTCCCCTCGGTCCACTCAACAATACCCAGAAACAGTTTGACGATCTGACGAAGTTTGATGCGACGCCGATGAACGCCCGTAACTGATTTGGCTCAGATCTGGACACACAGAAATTCGAATCGAAAAACGGACTGCAGATCTGAGTTGCGCTTGCCAAAATCTTCAACATATATTTTTTTCAGAATTTTTAGAGTAGTTTGAAATTTCATTATGTTTTTGAATTGTTTGGATCTAGGGTTTGCACCCATTGAAGAAGAAGAGGAGCTTGAAGAAAATACGCGCAAATAAATGAAATTAGGCGAAGGCTAGGGCTGAATAGCTGGGTTTATATAGAGGGTTAGAGGTAGCGTAGATAGACCGTAGAATGAACGTGCGGAACAAACTATGGCCCAAAAAGCCCGCTATGTCTTCGGAACGAAATTTCGTAAATCTATATATCCAAATAGGTAATTTAAAATATTCTGAACGCGATGGAAAAAGTTTCACGTCCAAATTTGATCGTATGAAGAAGTTATGCTGAAAACAAAATTTCCAAATTGATTTCAGATTGGTTTTAATTAAATCGATTTCAAGGCGTTTCGCGTCCGTACGATCAAACGACAAGTCCGATCGATACGAAACTTGAAACCCTATAATAATTCACCGATACGGATCCGATGAAACTGGTTTCATCGAAATCCGAGTCCGCGGCCAAAATGGCTATTTTTAATATTCATTAAATAAATTAAATAAATTATAAAAATCCAAATTTTTATATTATATTCTAAAATTGTCCAAATTTTATTACTTATATAATTTAATCAATTTCAAATGATTTAACAAGCTTGGATGTGAATTAAAATTATAAGTATATCAATTTGCAGTGTAAATTTCTGCACTTTCCTATATTTAAGAATTATGAAATTAAATGCTCAAAACCCCATATATTAGATTTTAACTTTTATATACTCATTCTTTATCCAAATAGGGATGCCACATACTTTGATTCATAATTCAAAATATTATTCTTAAAGTCCATTTTAAATTTCAGTAACGTAGTATTCAACGTTAAATTTAATAAATCCTGTTATTTAATAATTATTGCTTAGAACCTGATTTTAATCTTCCCATTATCTACTTAATTCCTTCTAGAATCATAGCTAATATTTGTCATCCCTTCATTACCCAAATGTTCTTATCCCATCAAATTTTAAGTTATCGAAATATTAAATGTCAATTTCTTTAATTGCACTAAATTTATCTATTAAAGGTTGCACTTAACCCAAATACATAAAACTTGCCCAATTTCTCCTTAAATCAATAACCTTCATATGCAAATATGTTTATCATAAATTTTATCTACTCTTCCTTTTTAGGTAATGTCCTATATATTAGATTTCCATGTAATTTGCAATAAATCATACTCGTAGTTATATCACATTAAATGAATAAATAAGTGTTGACTCTATTCATTTGATTCAACATTGGTTTACGTTATATTTCATTAATATCTCTACATACATCAGGATTTTTAAAAATGGTTGCAACGTGAAATCTCGTCTACTTCCCATTTTATATTTAAGGCTTCTAAAACCGATTCATATCATTTCTCTAGTCCAAATTTTATTAATATAACCTTAAATTTAATTTATTCCTATCGATGTAATGGTTAAACACAAATTTCACTTATTTGCAATAAATCCACAAATTGGATTTCAAATTTTCACATAAATAAATAAATTTTAGTTTATCACTTCTTAAATACCCAAACGTCAATGCCTTAATTTAAACTGCATTTATTACATTTTATAAAAATCCTCCATCTTAAGTGACAAATCAAAACTACCCTAACTACACAATTTATGGTAATTAATTCCAATTGCTTTTCCATTAAACTACATAAATTGTCCAATTGCAACCTACGTAGAATGTTTATTTATTTACAATCCTACTGTTTAAATGAATTGATCCTTTACGGTATAATTCACATTTGACTTGATTCCTCATTTATTTTGCAAAACAGTAAATTTCAATTGCTGCCAACATTATATTTAATTTTAGATTTCCAATTAATTCTATTGGAATCAATATATCTTTATATATATACTTTACGTATGAATATCTAAATTACCAAATCAAGTACATTTATTAGAGACAACATTCAATAAAATTACTTATCACACTTATTGCATTGATTTATTCCAACGGACACTTTTATTTAGTCACTATTTATTATTACAACCAAATGTACAATCTCCACTATTTATTTTATATTAAATGAATTCCATTCTAGTAAATATTTTTATTAATATTCACTGATTCACATTTATATTGGTTTCTTATATTTAACTTATAACAAGGTGTGCAAATTTACATAGTTCAAATCTATTTCCATGTAACTATTAAATTGTTACATTAAATTCCAATTACTATAACAAATTACTACATTTTCTCAAATAAAATCTTAAGACTTTTATTTTATTCTAAATTAGGTTAGAAATCGTAATAAATTTATTCATTAAATATCATCAAATTTAACGGGTCGTTACAATCATCGTCATCACGAGGATTTAAAGAATATAAAGATGCAACCAAGCTAGAATCTGAATCTTTAAGATTAATAGAAATCTGCTTAACAGATTGAGGATGTCGAAGATGAATAGTCCGCTCAGGACATAGGATATGAGCTTCATAACGGTTAAGCCAATCCATTCCCAAAATCTTTCCAAAGCTTAATTAACGCATGACATGCAAATCGGCTAGGAAAGGAAAATCACACAAAATAATTTCGACATCTTTACACAATAAACTGATTGTTGCGGATCCACCAACCGGATTCACAATTCTCAAAGAAGTCATTAAACACAAAACATCCAAAGAAAAAGCATCAACAAGTTCTTTTGACATAAAATAATGGGACGCACCCGTATCAAAAAGAACTCGAATAGGATGATCATGAAATAAATTATTTCCATCGAGGATAGAATAATGCGTACCTTGACCACGAGATGTGTTGCCAGGGGCTTGAGCAACATTTAACTTTCCCTCCTTCCTGCCCTGAAGCCTGGGGCATGAAGATATAACATGACCGGGAACTTTGCAGTAGCGACAAGAGAGAGACTTTGGGCACTTGTTCGCATAATGGTCCTTCGAACCACAATTATAGCATTCCCCACGACCAAAGGAAGAAGTCTTTGCCACGGAGGTTGCTTGCTTCCCTTTCTTATTGGGATAAGGGCCTTTAAATTTGTTTGGCATCTTCTTGTTGTTGAAGTTTGGTTTGGAACCCACCACTTCAACATCATTCTCCTTATCCGCCTCTTCAAGACGAAGAGCAATATCAACGAGTTGGTCGAAAGAAATTTCTAACTTTAGAAGTAATGGCTTCTTGAGATTTTGTTTAAGCCATAGACGAACCTCTGGTTCTTCTTTAAAGGGGTGTTGATGTATTCAACCCTGTATTTGGAAAGCGACTCGAAGGAGGCGACGTAATCAGTCACGGAGGACTCACCTTGAACAAGGTCTATAAATCGTTGAGCCAATGTCACTTTCTCAGCTTCCGGTACGAATTTCAACTCGAAGCGTTCTCGGGATTTCTCCCAAGTGATATCCGCTTCATTAATCTCAGAAATAAGAAGCTCGTACCAGTCCAATGCTGACGCAGCGGATTAATCAAACAAAACTTCAATCGATGAAATGTAGCAATCGGTGAGTTTAAGATACCAAAATGCCCAAGTTCGTTGATCCAAAGATACCGAACTCTAGCTATCTCAAACACGTTGATAGCGCACTATACCGTGTTCAAAGATCTACGATTCTTCGCACGTTGATCTAGCGCACTAGATTCCGTGAATCGGCTTCTTCGATCGTTGAATCGAGCGCACTCGATTAACCGAAAGAGGAGATAGGAGATCACACTCAACTACCAATTGTATGAAAGCACAAAGCTAACAAAAGGAAATTTTATTCAATATTCAACCACCCAAAAATGTACAACACACGCGTATTTATAGGTGTTACAACCCAACACAACACATTAACACCTAACTCTTAGGTCGGCAGGCGACTTACGACTTAACTAAGTCGGTACCGACTTATACAATGGCGACTCAAGCTTTTACAACACAGCACAATGTAACGACTCAAAACCTGGCCGACTTAACCAAGTACGACCTACTTACAACATACGACTCAACGTAATTACATACAGGACCGACTCAACATTTAAGTCGCACACAACTTAGTATCATACGTCTCACAACACCCATAGGTCGGTAACGACCTACAATACAACACGACTCAACTGTATGACGACTTATAGATGCTGCCACTTATCAGTACCGACTCATCTTAAGTCGTAGCTTGTTAGCCCGGCGCAACTGTCTCGCTGATCTCCCTTAGCTCGCACCCTTCCCACTCCTGCTTCCTTAGGTCGGAGACGACCCAATATACCTCTGTTAGGTCGGTGACGACTCAATGCTTTGTTAAGTCGGCTTCCCTTTCCCCTTGGCTTGTTAACTCGTGGCCTTTCTTCCATAGCTCGTAACTCGTCATCCTTGACCCTGTTAACTCGGAAACGACTTAAGGCCTCTTTATTAGCTTGTGAACAACCTTTGTTAAGTCGTGAGTGACTTATGCTTCTCAAACGACTTAAAGTTACTTCATTAACTCGTGAATGGTTTAACTTCTGGACTTCTATAGGTCGTGCTACATCATCCTCCCCTGGTTGAGAAAAATTCGACCTCGAATTTGTAAATTCTTCCTCAACCATCTCACCCCCATGATATGGAATTAAATGTTTAACGTTAAAAACATCAGAAGTATAAACATCATCTGGTAACTTTAATCGATAAGCATTCTCATTAATTTTCTTCAAAACTTCGACTGGACCAATTTTTCGCGCCTTCAACTTGTTATAAGCACCCACCGGAAAACGATCCTTTGTCAATACGGCATAAACCAAATCACCTTCCTTAAATTCAACATGTCGACGTTTCAAATCTGCAGACTTCTTATACTTCTCATTCGATTTCTCCAATCGTTCCTGAACGACTTTATGACATTCAGTCAGCTCATCAACAAAATCAGCAGCTCGTTTAACTGTTCTCTTTGACTGTGGTACAACTGCTAAATCCAATGGCCCCCTGGGTAAATTTGAATAAACAATCTGAAACGGACTGAATCCTGTGCTTCGATTTACTGCATGATTATGAGCAAATTCTGCCTGGCATATCTTCATGTCCCAACTTCTCAAATTATCCTGTACAAGACAGCGCAACAAATTTCCCAATGACCTGTTAACAACTTCTGTCTGCCCATCTGTTTGTGGATGATAAGCACTGCTAAAATTCAACTTCGTTCCCACCATTTTCCACAAACTCAACCAAAAGTGACTCAGAAAACGAGTATCTCGATCAGAAACAATAGATTCTGGTAAACCATGAAGTCGATAAATCTCCTTGAAAAATAACTGTGCCACTCGAACTGCATCTGCTGTCTTCTTGCAAGCAACAAAATGTGCCATCTTTGAAAACCTGTCCACCACAACAAATATTGAATCATTTCCCCTTTGAGTTCTCGGCAAACCCAAAACAAAATCCATGCTAATATCAACCCATGGCTTAGATGGTACTGGTAATGGCATATACAATCCTGCATTCGTTGCTGTTCCCTTTGAAACTTGGCAAACATGACATCGCTCCACGAATCTTTCAACCTCTTTCCTCATCGACGGCCAAAAGTAAGACTGCGAAATCAACTGTAAAGTACGATCACGGCCAACATGTCCTTCCTCGTGCAATTCCTTCACAATCTTCATCCTCAAACTACAGTCCGGAATACATAAACGATTTCCTTTAAACAGAAAACCATCAACTAACATGAATTCATCGGTACTCCCATCCTTCACTTTCTCAACATATTTCTCAAAGTAAGGATCTCCTTCAATCATCTCAGGCAACATTTCGAACCCCGTCACTTCAATCTTTATTGTCGTTAGTAAATGACTCCTCCTACTCAAAGCATCAGCTACCCGATTTGTCACCCCTGATTTGTGCTTAATGACAAAAGTAAACTGCTGCAGATAAGCAATCCATGATGCATGTCTCGCTGAAATTTTATCCTGCCCCTGCAAATGTTTCAAAGCTTCGTGATCAGTGTACAGAACAAATTCCTTCTGAAATAAGTAATGTCTCCAATGCTTAACAGCCTGAACAACAGCATAAAATTCAACGTCATATGTACTGTATCTCATCTTCGCCCCTGACAACTTTTCACTGAAATATGCAACTGGCTTCCCATTCTGACTCAGAACTCCTCCAATACCAACCTTCGATGCATCAGTATGCAATTCAAACAATAACTGAAAATTAGGTAGAACAAGAATTGGTGCAGACGTTAACAATTCCTTGATCTTCTCAAAGGCAACCCCTGCTTCCTCTGACCACACAAACTGTTTACCCTTCATGCAATCAGTCACTGGAGCCATCACGCTACTGAAGTGTGGAATGAATCTTCGGTAGAATGACGCTAGCCCATGAAAACTTCGCACTTCTGTAATTGTCTTTGGCTGTGGCCAATTCCTGACTGCCTCCACTTTACTCTGGTCAACTTGAATACCTTTTTTTGAAACAACATAACCCAGGAATAAAACACTAGGTGTCATAAGCACACATTTCTTTGTAGCAGCATAAAATTGTTCTTCACGAAGAATAAGCAACACTTCCCTTAGATGAAGAACATGCTCCTCCGTACTCCTGCTATAAATCAGAATATCATCGAAATAAACCACAACGAACTTTCCAATGAATGGTCGAAAGATTTGATTCATCACCCGCATGAAGGTACTAGGTGCATTTGACAAACCAAATGGCATAACCAACCATTCGTACAACCCCTCTCTAGTTTTGAAAGCTGTCTTCCATTCGTCTCCAGGTCTGATACGAATTTGATGATAACCACTCTTCAAATCAATCTTTGAAAATATAGTTGCCCCACTCAACTGATCCAACAAATCATCCAACCTCGGCATAGGAAATCTGTAACGAACAGTGATCTTATTCAAAGCTCTACTATCTGTGCACATCCTCCATGTTCCGTCTTTCTTTGGTACTAACAATGCTGGCACGGCACAAGGACTTAAACTTTCCTGAACACGTCCCTGTTCCAACAACTCTTCCACCTGCCTTCGTAATTCCTCATGTTCCTTCGGACTCATACGGTAATGTGGTCGATGTGGTAACACTGCTCCTGGAACAAGATCAATTTGATGCTGAATGTCTCTAAGTGGCGGTAACTCCTTTGGCAACTCCTCTGGAAAGACATCTTCAAATTCTTTCAAAACTGGCTTTGCTTCTTCCGGAATTTCAACCTCTTCACTACTCTCTCGCCCAATCAACAAAAATACTTCAGGTTCTTCCTCCACTTCCTTGACAAACTCTTTCAAAGTCAACAGAGTTTTCAATTCCTCAATCTCCTCCAGTTTGTTCTCCTTCTGTTGTTGCTTCTTAGGAACCAAAGTGATTTTAGTACCCTCGAACATGAAACTGTAACTGTTGGCACGACCGTCATGCTGAACTGCTCTATCAAACTGCCATGGTCTGCCCAACAATAAATGACAAACATCCATATCTACGACATCACACCAAATTTCATCCTTGTACTTCTTTCCAATCGAAAAATTCACACAAGCTCTCCGACACACTTTCACTTCACCTCCCTTCCTTAACCATGCTAGCTTGTATGGTTTAGGATGCTTCTCGGTCTTCAAGTTCAACTTTCTCACTGCTTCTGTCGAAATAATATTATCACAACTTCCTGCATCAATAACGAACTTGCAAACTTTCCCCAGAATAGTACATGTCGATTGAAAAATATTGCTTCTCAGCCAACTACAATCCTCCTCTTGCTTTGGTGTCAAACAACTTCTCCTCATCATAAGATTACAACCTTCATCACCCGACACTTCTTCTTCCTCCTCAACATAAGGTGTATTTGAACATTCTGCCTCCTCACCATCATCTGCCTCAACCTCTGCAACCATGGTTCTCTTCTTCGGCTTTGGACATTCGTTGCTTTTGTGACCCAACTCCTGGCAATTATAACATTTGAAAACACTATTAGCCTTTGATTTCTCAGCCTCCTTCACCACTGGCTTGGTAACTGGTTTAGGAACATTAGAACTTCCGCCAACACCCTTCACTAGATTATTAGAATTAGTAAACACACCACCTCCACGCCTTCCCTGTTTCTCCCAAGCTAACGCTTTCTGATGTGCCTCTGCAACTGATCTAGGATCGAACATATTAACCATATCCTGGATCTGCATTCTCAATCCCCCTATGAATCTAGCAGTTAGCTGTTCTTCTGTCTCCATAATATCATTCCTGGCAATGAGTTGGTAAAATTCATCAGCATAATCACTAACAGACTTTGTCCCTTGCCTCAGATTCTGCAACCTTTGGTACATAAGTGATTGGTAGTTGTAAGGTAAGAAAGTAGATCTCATCAACTTCTTCATCTTATCCCACGATTCTATCTTTGACTTCCCCATCCGTTCACGAGTAAGTTTAGTTTGCTGCCACCATGCCAATGCTCTCCCCCTCAACCTAGTAGCAACCAACTTCACCCTTCTATTCTCCGGCACCTCCTTGAAATCAAAGATTTCCTCCACATTAGACAACCAATCTAAGAACTCCTCAGCAACCATCCCGCCTTTAAACTCCGGAATTTCCATCTTCATACCCGATTCCCATCGTCGATCATCTTCCATATCACGGTAAGAATTCCGAATTTGGTCTCGATCTCGATAATGTATACTAGCTCTATCACCCTCTTCAGCAAAATCAAAGGTACGTCTACATCGATCTCGACCATTATCATCCCTTCGTTCATGCATGCTTCTTTGACTATGTCTCTCTTCTTCTCTATATGCTCCGTGGTCAAATTCTCGTTGACTTCTTCTTTCTTCATGTACATAGTCATGATGATCTCTTCGTGATGAAATTGATGTTTCTCTTCGATCTCTACAAGAATGTGGCGATACCCTCCTCGCTTCCGTAACCGATGGCGAAACTCGGTTTCCTCCATGGTTCGAGTTTGGTGATCTCCTCCTTTGATTCAAATCATTCATCAATCTCTCCAATTTACCAATGCCTTCATCAAATTTCTCATTAATACGTTGTTCCATAAGCTCGGCTTCTTCTCTACGATACAAAGCTTCAACGTTTTGATGTCGGTTAGCTCTCCTTGGTGGCATGGTTGTAAACTTCACAAGACTTCAAAAATTCAACACAAGACTTCAAGCTTTCCACTCAACAAAGCAATCTAGGCTCAACAATACACGGCTATGCTTGTCTCGGCTCACACTAACTCGGCAACGAGTTAACGATTCAAGTAAAGTCGGCTCCAACTTGTCTCGGCCTTGACACTTCACGGCTTGGCTTCACACTTACTCCAAAACCCTCCAAAAATTGGCGCGCAAACACCAATTAAAAATCCAAACAAAGTCCAACTCCTCGATCCAAAATGAAATGGATCAAACACTCCAAACTTGATGCAACTTCAATATGAACACGATGAACTCCTTCAAATTTCAAAACTTGGCTCCAAGAATCAACTTAGCTATGATTGGCTAAGTATGGCTCTGATACCAAAACTGACGCAGCGGATTAATCAAACAAAACTTCAATCGATGAAATGTAGCAATCGGTGAGTTTAAGATACCAAAATGCCCAAGTTCGTTGATCCAAAGATACCGAACTCTAGCTATCTCAAACACGTTGATAGCGCACTATACCGTGTTCAAAGATCTACGATTCTTCGCACGTTGATCTAGCGCACTAGATTCCGTGAATCGGCTTCTTCGATCGTTGAATCGAGCGCACTCGATTAACCGAAAGAGGAGATAGGAGATCACACTCAACTACCAATTGTATGAAAGCACAAAGCTAACAAAAGGAAATTTTATTCAATATTCAACCACCCAAAAATGTACAACACACGCGTATTTATAGGTGTTACAACCCAACACAACACATTAACACCTAACTCTTAGGTCGGCAGGCGACTTACGACTTAACTAAGTCGGTACCGACTTATACAATGGCGACTCAAGCTTTTACAACACAGCACAATGTAACGACTCAAAACCTGGCCGACTTAACCAAGTACGACCTACTTACAACATACGACTCAACGTAATTACATACAGGACCGACTCAACATTTAAGTCGCACACAACTTAGTATCATATGTCTCACAACACCCATAGGTCGGTAACGACCTACAATACAACACGACTCAACTGTATGACGACTTATAGATGCTGCCACTTATCAGTACCGACTCATCTTAAGTCGTAGCTTGTTAGCCCGGCGCAACTGTCTCGCTGATCTCCCTTAGCTCGCACCCTTCCCACTCCTGCTTCCTTAGGTCGGAGACGACCCAATATACCTCTGTTAGGTCGGTGACGACTCAATGCTTTGTTAAGTCGGCTTCCCTTTCCCCTTGGCTTGTTAACTCGTGGCCTTTCTTCCATAGCTCGTAACTCGTCATCCTTGACCCTGTTAACTCGGAAACGACTTAAGGCCTCTTTATTAGCTTGTGAACAACCTTTGTTAAGTCGTGAGTGACTTATGCTTCTCAAACGACTTAAAGTTACTTCATTAACTCGTGAATGGTTTAACTTCTGGACTTCTATAGGTCGTGCTACATCAAATGCTCTTTCTCGGAGCATACTAGAGGCCACCTGAACTCGGTGAAGGTCAATAAGATTCATGCAAGAAAAGATTCGATCGCATGACCTTAGCCAGGCCTGTACTTCAATAACAGTTTCGGAACCTCTGAATGGCTCCCCACCCAAATTAGTGTAATCGCTACACAAGCGTGCAAATCCCGACTTTGGGTGAGTAGGTTCCGGGTTAGCTCCAGCTGCTTGAGCATTTGTCACTAAATCAAGAAGCTGTTGAGCAGTCATAAAAACTCCATCCTGGGGCGGAGTGCTAGATGGCACGGCTCTGGGGCGGCCAGGTCTAGACATTTCTCTTCCTTTAGAAAGAAAGAAGAGGAAGAAAAAGGTTATTCACCAAATTGAATATCAAGCAATCTTGATAGGCAGAACAAGGGATCATAAAAGAAAATAGGATAGAACGGTACGTAGACCCGAATAAAATCCTAAAGCACGACTCATAAGAAGAACTTAGGATGATGATCCTTGTTATAATATTCCATATTGTTCCGAAGTTTGGCTCTGATACCAGGCTGTGACGCCCCACCTCTATACCCACGCTAGCCAAGAACATTACGGTGAATGCTGTCGACTAGCACGGAGAATAAGGCTGTTGAGGAGCGACCATCCGTGTAATTTCTTTGCGCGAGCACCGATATATCAGATAATATAACATGCATTCTATTTCAAGAGGAAATCCGACATACCGACACAAACTCAAAGCTACTACACGGTGGCTATATAAATCCTTCGGAAAACAAATATAGAAATAAGCATAACACAAATCAGTCAGAGACAATTCATATCACAAAGGCGGAAATAGATATGAATATTACACTAGGAAGTGTACATCAGAGTAGTGGTCTAAAAAGATCCACAATATCACAAAAGAATAGTTACACGAACTACACAAAAGAATAAGTATACATTAAGGAGTCTATATCCCAAATGTATACAACAAAATAACTACTAATCTAAGAAGTTAACCCAAAAGTCACGGAGTTAATCCCGGATGAGAAGTCAAGCTGAAGCACCTGTAACATCTCGGTCTGACCCGAGTATTATTTAATAAGAAAATAATAAACGGATCAGTCTAACTATAGATATCAGATGAAACGATATAGAATCAGAGTTATGACTAAACACATAATAATCACAAGACCAAGCTGTGATATATAATTAGTTGATAATCAATAAGAGATTAATCAATATCACAAAATCTACACAAGAATCCAAGAAGTGTCATACTCTTTATTTCGTTCATCAAACCGCAAGTATTGACGATAATATCAATGTCAATCGCAAAAGTCAATGACGCACAAATTCCAGAAGACTACACAAGAAATCCAGAAATCACTAAAGTCAATGACACACAAATTCACCAATGCACAAACATCGATAAGACTTATCAATGGAAATCACGAAAAATTGGTGAAACACAAATTCTAGAAATCTACACAAGAAATCCAGAAATCACAAAAAAAAGGGGGAAGGCCTATCACAAACGGGAGCATAAAGCCCACCAACACGTGTATCACAAACGGAACGCTAATTCCATGGTCGCTAACCATCACAAATTGAGCCGAAGCTCCACAAACGGCCCGAAGACCATGGGTTGCCACCCCATCACAAATTGAGTCGAAACTCCACAAAACAGGGTATAGTCTCCCTCGCAGACAAAGAGACATCGCACATTGCTAGTCTAAATCACAAAAATGATCGTCATGATCAACGAGAAGTGTCAATTACACTAAGCTAGTAAATATATGAGTTTAGCTTCATGTCCCATAACCACTTGCTTAACTTAAATATTTACGAACAAACTGTAAACCTCCACTAGAAAATTGTCACAAGAGGTTCAATCGAACAAGTCCAAGAATTAACCGACAAAGTAAACGCAAGCGTTTCATACCACTTGTTTTACTAAGCCGTTTAATTAGATTTCTCATACGAGTGAGGTAAAGGTTTGTATATACTAATAGATTAGAAAACGGTTTTATAAACGAATTTGGTATTAAAATAGTATTGAAATCGTTTGAAGAAAGAGTTTTGATATTTACTACTAGTATAGAAAACCTTTATATTTTTAAAGTGACAAATCACGAAGAAGATTGTAAGAACAATCAATCACAAAAATTCACATACGAAGACGTGAATAAAATCCAAAGAAATCGATAAAGGATCCATCGAAATGGATATTCAAAAATCCCTAAAAAGAGTCATCAAAGTCATAATAGATGATAACAACAAATAGGATTATCACGAATCGATTTAAATTGGAATTTCTATCCAAAAAGGCAAATTTGACTCAAACAGCGGGTTCAGTCGACTGAACAGAGTTTTCAGTCGACTGACCCTGTGCCTGGAAATTTTCCAGGTTCAGGAAACTTTCTGTTTCCAGTTTCAGTCGACTGTGCAGAGTTTTTCAGTTGACTGAATCATGCCTGGAAACTCTCGGGTTTCAGGTTCAGTCGACTGAATCATGCTTGGGTTGTTTTTCAGCCTTATTCCAATGAAGAGCAAACTCTTCCAAAATGCAACCGGACGAACATTGGCTCTAACGGTTTATGCCAATCGGCAACCCGGCCCTATATGCTCCTCGATGCATCACCAAAAGCATGATCAAACATCCATAAGAGGATTTCACACAAATTTGACTTAAAAACCCAAAAATTGGAGTATTCACAAAACCAATCCAAATCAAGAGCAAATGCACACGAAGAAGTATTAGGAATTCATAACTAACAACCAAAGATAATTATAGTCATAGATGTGAGATTGAAATCCCACCTTTTCTCAAAATCAAACAGGAAGAAGCTTGAAAGCAAATGGAGAATCAACCTCTCTTCAACACAACCCAATTGAGCTTGAATCTAAGCTCAAAAACAAGAACATTCCCAAAATTAGGTTTAGGAATTTCTGAAATTGGTAAGAGAATAAGTTGGAGAAGAAGAAGAGAAGCTTACCAATGGGTTCTTCTTGAGTTTGGAGCTAGGAATTTGTTTTGCAAGAGAAACTAGGGTTTTGGAGTTTTAATTTCCAATCTCTCCCACCATTAAAGCTAAGAAAACTGAAAAGAGAAAGAAGTGAGGTAGAATGGGGAGAGTGGTTCAGTTTTGGAGTATAAGTTAACATAGGGCTGAGCCCAAAAACCAAACCCAAAGTAAAAAGTAGCAAAAAACAACTTTCTCCAAACATATCGAAGCTTATACTCAAAAAGGTCGCAAACGGCATTTTAAACTCAATAGGAGTGGTCCCGAGTCCTAATTCGACTGTATGCAAAAAGTAGCTTTTCGGACTAAAATCCGACTAACGATAAAATATTTAAATAAAATATTTAAATATAAAATCGATAAATATGCGGGTTGTCACAATTTAATTACTTAATTAAGGTTTAAAGATTTATTAATTAATGAGTAATTACGTAGTTATTGCAAATTTATTTAAAGGTAATAAATTAAAGATTAATTTTTAATGAAGAGTTAATTAATGATTTCATTTAAAAGATAATTTATTAAATGTTTTGAAATTAATTGATTTTTTAATTTACTGTGACTAGCGAATTTACTCATAGAAATTAATCTGATTTAAATTAATCAGATAATTAAATTGACACTATTTATGGATGTTTGGATTATATTGGATGATGAATTGTTTGATATCCCTGATATGTGATGCTTTGTGTTATATCCTGATTCGTATTGTGATCTGTAATGTAATTAATTATCTGTGATGTAATTCATTACATGTGATATGTATATCTGTGATCTGTGAATGAAGACAAGCGTTATAGTTTATATCGCTTATTGGATATACTGTCGTATTTGATCTGTGATGATTGAATGATGTTGCACTATTGTGTTAAACCCTTGAACCACACTCATACACACACAAATATGGATTTCACGTGGAAATCGGTTAAGTCACAGATTTTTAAATAAGTTTGAATTTGAATTTTTAATTCAAATATTTTTGGAAATAAATTAACTTTTAATGTGGAAAAGCTTTTGAAAAGTTGTTTTAAGAATAAAAGTTATTTTTGAATAGCTAATAAAGATTTGGAATTTGAATAATCGGATTTAAATTGAAATTCAAAAATCTGAAATCGAATTCTATGTTCAGTATTTATGATTTAAAAAGGATTTTACAAGTTATACGGGTTTAAACCATTTTTAAGTGTTGATTTGGAAATTTGAATTAACTCAAAGATTTTTAACTTGTATAAATAGAATCGGGGTTTTTCCAAAATAAAACTATTCTTTCTAAGTGATAAAAAGCTTTCATATGAGTAATGAACTTCCAACTTATATTAAAGAGATTTCAAGTTTGAATCAAAAATGATTTTCCAAGTTATGAATGAATCTTTGGAAACAAGTTTTTAAAGCTATGAGATAAATCTTTGATTTAAAGATTTAAATGAGTTAATCAAATTGAAACGGAAATTGTTTTGAAATCCGTAAATGAATCTTTGTGAAACTAAGTGAACTTTGTGAAATAAACCTTTTTGTTTAAAAGATTTGAAATGGTAATTGGTTTAAACCATTTGAAAGAAAGTTAGGAATTATTAAGTTGTGACTTAATCGAAATCCCATATCCATATGTTTAAATGTTGCGCTCACTATTCGGGTTAGCCGGGAAAGGACCTTTGGGTCGTATAACCCATTCCGAATATGTGATATGTCGTTATGGATAGCATTTGAAGACCGGTGGTGAAGACCGGATATTTGGGAGAACGATAGGATGACCTATCGATTGTCTGTGCACTGAGTTGCAATGGTATAGAGACTCCCTAAGTGATGGGAAGTCCAATCGGGATTGTGAATACCCGGATTGCAAGGGCTTCATTGGAAGTGCCTTCGGTTCTGTTCGAACCCAGAACAGACTTGTATGGATTGTTATGTATGACATTACAAATTGAGATATAAAGCTGATTTCTTTTAAATATATTTCTGTTGGTGGCGGAGAATTTATTCTCTTAGCTTAACACCCTTCTCTGAGACGTACGAGCTCAGAGGTTATGTTGTTGATGGTTATCAGTGATATATTCCCAATTTGGTAATGTGACATGCTGAGTATTACTGTGAAATGATCATTGTGTTGATCATTTGGGATATGATCATTTGTTTGATCTTTTATCGTTGTGATCATTTCTATGATCATTTGTTGACCCAAAGCATAGCTTTTGTATAAAGCGTGGCTTTGTGGACGAGACTTCGTCGAGCCTCACAAACCGGTAATGGTCGAAACAGGAATTGTGCGGCAAGGTTTTCAGGGATAGCTTCCCTAGGGTATGACCATTCTTTCTGGAAAAGGGTAGTATCATGGAATGGAGCCCAGATACTTACTCATGTTGAAACACTTTATTTATCATTGTGTGATGTTGGTTAGAGAGCTCTCGTTTAAAGGTCCCAAAGGACCGGGGGTGGTATATCTGAGGTTTCTTATTCCCCGGGAAGGGGGGTAGCCGGCCTTGTTTGGCAGAGATCCAGTTGGGTTCTCGGGGCGTCCTTCCAGAGGCGTTTCCATGTGGAAATGGGAAGTTCCTTGGCCTGACCATTTGTTGGAAAAATCCATTCATCCAATACGAGCCTTGTACGGTATTAGTTGTATTACCTTCCATCTACTTATGGTGGCGCCCTACTGTTTGGATGGTAGCTATAGTAGGCATAGTTCGAAATGTCTATGCTGGCTAAGATTTATATCTTTACTTTCGAAATGATTTTTCATACACTATGCACTAGTAATAATATCAAATGTTTCTTTTTAATGCGTATAAAGCATCTTTGACTATCATAAGGAGAAATCTCCTCCGATTCTGCGTTTGCATTGTGTGTGTGTGCGGGAGGCCTTATAGTAGTCTCATTTCTAAAAAGCATTGCGAATGTATTTTGAAATATTTCTGTCTATTTTTTTTAAAGATAAAGTTTTTGTTTGCTCACACCAATCCCACGACTGTTCCAGAGTTTATTGTTTCTTTCCTAAACTCTGGGTGCTCAAAATTTTCCACACGGGCAGTCTAGAGTTTGGTTTTTCAGATAATTAGGTTCAGTAGATCATTTGGAGCTAGTTCAGTTTTCTTTGGATATAGACGAGACTTGCTTAGCTTGGTGCAATCTTGATGGTGGATCGAGATAGGAGTTTTGGAGCTCTGTCTTTGGAGATTTTTGGATCAGAGTTGCAGTATTATATTCCGAGAAGACTTATTTCATATTGTATCGTGTTCCGCTGTATTCTATGTTGTATATTCTCTGATGTTGATGATTATCATTGTATCAAATTGATGTATCGGATATTGTATTCATGTTATATCAGTGATATCATCTTTTATTTCCGCTGTGTTATTTATCATTTAATGGTGTTGCAAGCTCCCGCGAAACGAATTTGATGTTGTTTGTTGGACATCGAGTTTGGGTCGTGACAAATTGGCATCAGAGCTGAAGGTTGAGTAAGAACTTTAGCTACGGAGTGTAACACCTTAGATGGCTCATTAGAGATAGGGTGAAGTATACCCTAGAATGAGTAAAACCAGTAGAACCAAAACCCAAATTTCTTAATCTATTCTTTTTATCTGTTGTTATTCTCTAATATATTTCGTCCGAATGCCTAAATCTGATTTCTTACTATTTACAGATAGTAAGAATGAGTGGAAGAAGAGGACGAAATATGAGACAGGAAAATACCACTTCAACTGGCCAAAACCCTACAACGACAGATATTCCTATTCAATCTCAATTGAATTTGGCTGATTTATATCAAAAGTTTTCTAGACTTGGTGGAAAGCCATTCACAGGCAAAGAAACCGTTATCGAAGCACATGCCTGGATTCGATCGTGTGAAAAGATTTTCAAATGATTAAAATTAGAAGATGATCGGATGCGACTGATAGCTTCTTGGCAACTCCAGGAAGAGGCTTTAGTTTGGTGGGAAACTGTTACCGTGGATGAGTTGGCAGATGAATTTACTTGGAGTCGTTTCAAGGAAGTGTTTGAGCAGCGATATATGTCGTCTGCTGGTATCTCTAGAGTGTACCAGGAGTTTATGGATTTAGAGCAAGGGAGTTTATCATTTGAAGAATACTTAAACAAATTTATTGAATTATCTCGATTTGGTCCAGAATTGGTGAATACACCGTTAAAGAAGAATGAAAAGTTTATTCGGGGAATGAACAAGGAGTTTCAGGAACGGATGACTACTCACGTAAAAGAATCTTTTTCTGAATTAATTGATATGGGCTATAGATATGATACTCTGGAAAAGCAGAAAGATACGGAGGAGAATGTAGATGCAAGTAATCTGAATTGGAGAAAAAGGAAGTTTGGCGGAAAGAAATCGAGGAAAAATAAAGGAAAGAAAAGTATACCGAAGAAAAAGAAGGATGTTACTTGTCTCAATTGTTTGGAGAAAGGTCACTACTCGGATAAATGCAAGAATGATTGGAAGCTAGGAATGAGAGAGCCATTTATGAGGCCAGATCAGGAATCTACGGGATGTTATAAATGTCGCAAGCTAGGACATAGGATCAAAAACTGTCCAGCAAAGAAGCAGACTTTAGTAAAGAAAGTGTATGCAATTAGAGATGATTCTTCAACCTCAACAAGTTGATTTAGGAAAATAAATTTTATAAGGTAATCTTCACGTTTACGATTAAATTGTTCGAATTTTGTTCGACACTGGAACTATCATTAGTTGTATTTCTCAGCAAATCGTAAATGAATTAAATCTTGAATCTGAAATTGTAATCGAAACTATTTATATCTATTTCGTTGGGTTTCGATATAATCTATGAACGGTTAGTTATCCCTTCGAACTAACCAATACCCATGTATACTTCGTAGATCAGGTAACCCAATTATTACATAATTGATTGAGTTGTTCTCATATCTATTGTTGATAATTCTGATTTGGTAAGCCAAATGCAGAATTGATATCCAGCTTGATCTGGAAAGATATTTCTCTATCTTTCATCTATCTTCGTTATCTCTCTGGCGAATTTCGAGGACGAAATTCTTTTTAAGGGGGGAAGTCGGTAATGATCCCAGTTTTAAAGACGAATTTCAATTTATAATTTAATTGAATTTTAGATTAAATTATGGATTTGGTTGAATTTTTCAAATTAAATAAGAAATTTATATTTATTTGTTTTTGAAATTGATTTGAAACTCAAAGCGAATGAATTGAATTGAATTATAAATAAAAAGTTTAAAACAAAATAGAATAAAACTACTTATCAATCTTAAGAAAAAAATATATAAAATAAAATGTACGTTGTGCATGTAATACTTATGTTAGAAATATAATTAGAAGATAAATTACAAAACAATACGATTTACTCAAGTGTGAACAATAAAAAGATAAGAACATATGAAACATAAAGTAAGAAAAAAAAATCAAATAACATGTTAATAAAACAAATGCAAACATAAAGAAATAACATACAAATATAAATACATACATAAAAAATACATAGCATAGGAGAGTAAAACAAAATACCTAGACATAAACAAAGCAAGTCTTGAAATCATATCAGCCGAGTACAAAGCAAGTAAATTAATGAACTGTACAAGCATGTACCAAGTAAGCTTGTAAACAAGAAAGGACCATTGCAATTAATACCAAGCACAAAACAATATCTTCTCAGCATAATACAAAATCACTAGCCGAGTACATGCATATGCAAAAACAAACCTGAAGACAAACTCAACAACTAAAAATGTAAAAAAAGAAAAGAAAAGATATAAACAAGAGGCAAAGAACTGTACAAACATAATTAAAATAGAATAGGTTATAAACCCAATAGCACATGCATTTAATGCATATACTGTCTAGCATGGATAAAGATCCTACTAGCCGTAATCAAAGCATGAGCACGACATGCTACAAATAAATGAAAGTGTTACTTACATACTTTCATTTAATGATTTCAAACATGCCTATACACAAAGTACAAAGCTAGTATAAAATAATTATACAAAAGAAAAATGCTCAGTGCTGTCTAAAAAAAAAAAAAAAAAATCTACACATCTCTTTATATATATGAGCTGCCTCCAATTTGTTCAAAATCTTTTACTGAAGGAAGAAAGAAAAATAGCAAAAAAAAAAATTTAAAAAGAAAGCAAAAGCAAGTTTGAACCTGGAAAATAAAAGAAGAAAACAACTCTGCAATTTTCAAAAAAACAGAGGTCCTCTGTTCCTCCTCTTCTCAAAACTGTGAGCAAATTAACCTTGAACTTGCTATAATATTTTGATGCTATTGTTTGTATGAATGATATAAAGGATGCTGCATGAATATGAACTTCTGTATATGCTTGTACACAAGTAAATGTTTTGTTCCAGGTTTTCTAAATTTAAAACCCGTTTCAAAGAAAAGAAAAAAAATTCAAGTACTTTAAGTTTGAAAATCCTCTGAGTCCAAGAAAATACAATAGCAAATTCCAGTTTAATGATAAAATTAAATACTGTAATTGACTGATGCAATTTATAGAAATTGAATCATCTTAGAAAGTTAGGATTTTTAAAACCAAAATGTTGATTTTTAGATAAGTATATCAGGTGCAACTTATAAAGAAACCAAAAATGCCTTTTCATCGATTCCTGATGATTTAACAAATTTTAGATATTGTGATTTGTTTTGGAGCTTGCTTGATACTCATTGATTACGGGAAAAATATTAGAAAAATTTTCTATTGCAAGAATCAAAGGGATGAGAGCACTTTAGGGTTTAAGGGTTCGAATTTGTCGACTACGTTCGCAAGGCCATTGGGGAGGCTAGGGGAAATTGGAGGCCATCGCATCGGTGGCGATAGATGCGTGATGGATCGAAGTTCCCTTGGCTAGAGGGGCTCAGGTTCCGGTGACGTCACGTGATGGGACAAGGCGTTTGGGTTTGATTGTGTTCGAGTGCAGTTCGAACGAATGGGTGAAAATTTGATTTTGGCTTTTGTTGCGTTGAATCGAGTTTGATTTCGAGTATATGGGTAGTTTGTGACTTGCCGCCGATGAAGGAGTTCGCCAGAGTGGCGTCGCCGCCGTGTGCACGTGCACCCACGAAGGCGTGTATCAGCTGCAGTGCGAACGTTTGGGGAAGATGAAGCTTATCAGGTTGATGGGATTTTAACTCGAGTTACACTCGAGAAATTAGTGTAGCATGCTTCGGGTTTCACTGGAGCACGCAAGGAATTTTTTTCTGTTGTTTAAATTTAACCGAAGTTTAAATATTGATTTACCGGAGAAAAAAAGAAAAAAAAGAAGAAGAAACGTGGGGACGGGGAGAGGTCTCGGGGAAGATAAGGGAAGCACTCGAGTGTTACTCGAGAAAACTGGGGAGATGGCTCGGGTCTTTCTTCCCATGGTGGTAAAACATAATAGTAGACCAAGTAAACTATTTTAAAACAAAATTAAGTGATCATTGATTTATAATTTAGATTTTTACTTAATGATTTAAAGTAATAAATTTAGTAATTAAGACCTAATAATTGATTTCAAAATAATTTATTAATTTAATAATTTGAAAAGGAATAGGAATTAATTTGTAAATTAAGTTAAATTAAAAAGGATAATTTATTATTTAAATTAATTAATTGTTTGGGTTAATTAAATAAAAAATTAAAGATTTAATTACTTAATTAAGGTTTAAAGATTTATTAATTAATGAGTACTTACTTAGTTATTGCAAATTTATTTAAAGATAATAAATTAAAGATTAATTTTTAATGAAGAGTTAATTAATGATTTCATTTAAAAGATAATTTATTAAATGTTTTGAAATTAATTGATTTTTTAATTTACTGTGACTAGCGAATTTACTCATAGAAATTAATCTGATTTAAATTAATCAGATAATTAAATTGACCCTATTTATGGATGTTTGGATAATATTGGATGATGAATTGTTTGATATCCCTGACATGTGATGCTTTGTGTTATATCCTGATTCGTATTGTGATCTGTAATGTAATTAATTATCTGTGATGTAATTCATTACCTGTGATATGTATATCTGTGATCTGTGAATGAAGACAAGCGTTATATTTTATATCGCTTATTGGATATATTGTCGTATTTGATCTGTGATGATTGAATGATGTTGTACTATTGTGTTAAACCCTTGAACCACACTCATACACAAACAAATATGGATTTCACGTGGAAATCAGCTAAGTCACAGATTTTTAAATAAGTTTGAATTTTTAATTCAAATATTTTTGGAAATAAATTAAGTTTTAATGTGGAAAAGCTTTTGAAAAGCTGTTTTAAGAATAAAAGTTATTTTTGAATAACTAATAAAGATTTAGAATTTGAATAATCAGATTTAAATTGAAATTCAAAAATCTGAAATCGAATTCTATGTTCAGTATTTATGATTTAAAAAGGATTTTACAAGTTATACGGGTTTAAACCATTTTTAAGCGTTGATTTGGAAATTTGAATTAACTCAAAGATTTTTAACTTGTATAAATAGAATCGGGGTTTTTCCAAAATAAAACTATTGTTTCTAAGTGATAAAAAGCTTTCATATGAGTAATGAACTTCCAATTTATATTAAAGAGATTTCAAGTTTGAATCAAAAATGATTATCCAAGTTATGAATGAATCTTTGGAAACAAGTTTTAAAAGCTATGAGATAAATCTTTGATTTGAAGATTTAAATTAGTTAATCAAATTGAAACGGAAATTGTTTTCAAATCCGTAAATGAATCTTTGTGAAACTGAGTGAACTTTGTGAAATAAACCTTTTTGTTTAAAAGATTTGAAATGGTAATTGGTTTAAACCATTTGAAAGAAAGTTTGGAATTATTAAGTTGTGACTTAATCGAAATCCCATATCCATATGTTTAAATGTTGCGCTCACTATTCGGGTTAGCCGGGAACGGACCTTTGGGTCGTATAGCCCATTCCGAATATGTGATATGTCGTTATGGATAGCATTTGAAGACCGGTGGTGAAGACCGGGTATTTGCGAGAACGATAGGATGACCTATCGATTGTCTCTACACTGAGTTGCAACGGTATAGAGACTCCCTAAGTGATGGGAAGTCCAATCGGGATTGTGAATACCCGGATTGCAAGGGCTTCATTGGAAGTGCCTTCGGTTCTGTTCGAACCAAGAACAGACTTGTATGGATTGTTATGTCTGACATTACAAATTGAGATATAAAGCTGATTTCTTTTAAATATATTTCTGTTGGTGGCGGAGAATTTATTCACTTAGCTTAACACCCATCTCTGAGACGTACGAGCTCAGAGGTTATGTAGTTGATGGTTATCAGCGATATATTCCCAATTTGGTAATGTGACATGCTGAGTGTTGCTGTGAAATGATCATTGTGTTGATCATTTGGGATATGATCATTTGTTTGATCTTTTATCTTTGTGATCATTTCTATGATCATTTGTTGACCCAAAGCACAACTTTTGTATAAAGCGTGGCTTTGTGGACGAGACTTCGTCGAGCCTCACGAACCGGTAATGGTCGAAACAGGAATTGTGCGGCAAGGTTTTCAGGGATAGCTTCCCTAGGGTATGACCATTCTTTCTGGAAAAGGGTAGTATAATGGAATGGAGCCCAGATACTTACTCATGTTGAAACACTTTATTTATCATTGTGTGATGTTGGTTAGAGAGCTCTCGTTTAAAGGTCCCAAAGGACCAGGGGTGGTATATCTGAGGTTTCTTATTCCCCGGGAAGGGGGGTAGCCGGCCTTGTTTGGCAGAGATCCAGTTGGGTTCTCGGGGCGTCCTTCCAGAGGCGTTTCCATGTGGCAATGGGAAGTTCCATGGCCTGACCATTTGTTGGAAAAATCCATTCATCCAATACGAGCCTTGTACGGTATTAGTTGTATTACCTTCCATCTACTTATGGTGGCGCCCCACTGTTTGGATTGTAGCTATAGTAGGCATAGTTCGAAATGTCTATGCTGGCTAAGATTTATATCTTTACTTTCGAAATGATTTTTCATACACTATGCACTAGTAATAATATCAAATGTTTCTTTTTAATGCGTATCAAGCATCTTTGACTATCATAAGGAGAAATCTCCTCCGATTCTGCGTTTGCATTGTGTGTGTGTGCGGGAGGCCTTATAGTAGTCTCATTTCTAAAAAGCATTGCGGATCTATTTTAAAATATTTCTTTGTCTGTTTTTTTTAAAGATAAAGTTTTTGTTTGCTCACACCAGTCCCACGACTGATCCAAAGTTTATTGTTTCTTTCCTAAACTCTGGGTGCTCAAAATTTTCCACACGGGCAGTCTAGAGTTTGGTTTTTCAGATAATTAGGTTCAGTAGATCATTTGGAGCTAGTTCAGTTTTCTTTGGATATAGACGAGACTTTCTTAGCTTGGTGCAATCTTGATGGTGGATCGAGATAGGGGTTTTGGAGCTCTGTCTTTGGAGCTTTTTGGATCAGAGTTGCAGTATTATATTCTGAGAAGACTTATTTCATATTGTATCGTGTTCCGCTGTATTCTATGTTGTATATTCTCTGATGTTGATGATTATCATTGTATCAAATTGATGTATCGGATATTGTATTCATGTTATATCAGTGATATCATCTTTTATTTCCGCTGTGTTATTTATCATTTAATGGTGTTGCAAGCTCCCGCGAAACGAATTTGATGTTGTTTGTTGGACATCGAGTTTGGGTCGTGACAATTTCTAAATGTGTAATTCTAGCAATTGTACACATTAATTTAGGTTTAAATCCAGTAAATGAATTTACCTTAATTCCATTCTTTTTATCAATTTATTACCATATCAATAAATTTACGATTCTATTTAATTTACATTCACACTTCCGTTATTTTATTAATTACCATTAAAGTAACGTTTATTTTAAATTGGTAAACCACTGGTAACGACCAACATTTGTCACCATTTCCCTTTATAATACATGTATGTTTATTCTTCACAAATGATTTCCATCTATTACACTATTTCATACATTAATCCAATAATTTCATTTGTTTTCTCATATTCCATTTATAACCAAGTCATAACATTTAAATTATTTTATTTAATTGGAATTTCATTCAAATCATTAATTATCAAATTTAATCAACCTTGTTGCGTTTCCTCTAAGTTAATTTTCATTACATTATCACAACTTTTATTAATAATTCATCAATTTTTATTTTCTTCAATATTAAATTTCAATAATCTTAATAAGTTAATAATTTTAATTATTGAAAATTTATGGGTCGTTACACTCTCCCCCACTCAAAACTTTTCGTCCCCGAAAAAGAAATAGAAGGCAGAAGGAGAATTAAGAGATCAATATATCTTACTTAAAATATTAACTTTATAAATAATTAAATTTACAAAATTAATTACCTTTAAATAAAATATACAAATTTATAACCATTAGATCTTTTTATACTTAAATTAATAAAGTTTGGAAAACATTTCAAAATATTTTCTATGTCCAAAATTTACTGAAAATTTTGGCAGAGTCTCCTTTGTACGGAGAGGCTTAATATCAAATAAAATAATATACAACATATATTTTTCAAATAATATATATCCCAACCCGGGAAAGACAATATAATAAAGCTATAAACCGTAATCCAAAAACGTACCTATTTGTCGGGCAATTTACGCTTATTTTATGAAACCAAAAGCAGTAGCAATTGCTTACATAACCTGTATTTCACTTATAAAATCCAGAAGAATTAATAATTAAATATATTGAAATATGTAAAGTTGTTTCAACCATAAACAACAAATCAATTCAAACAACAATCCCTTGCAACAGGGCATACAACCATCACATAGAATCAATACAAATCAATTATTCATTCATATCAAACAAAACAAATAGTTGTTCGGGTTCAAAACTTCAAATTGTACAGAATGAAAAATAAACTACCGAGCACACCCTTTTACTCAACAGTCTCTGATGAAACTAAATAAATTATTTATTCATCCAAACAAATTTAAAGTGTCCTTGCCCAAACAACCATAAACCAAACAGACAACTATTTTAATAATAGATCAAGTTTATTAATTTCATTGATATAATAATTTATCTTTTTTAATTTGCCTTTTATTTCTTACAGTTTCATTTACTTTTTTTTACATTTCTAACAAAGTCTCATTTTCACTTATTCATGTCATGAAATTTCCCTTTTTATTATATTACAATCATTTATTCACTGCTTAATTTCATTTATTACAGTTATCATCTTTCTGCTTATTTCCAAATAAATAACTTCAATCATTTACTTAAGTCTATAATTACTTGGTTAAGGATATAACAATTATAACCTCAATTCTTATTAATAAAAGCAATTTATTGAACACTTCATTACGTACTTTTATTTGTACAATTTCCATTACATTTTCATATTAAACATTTCAATTTTTAATATTTGGTAAGTTATATATATGCTTTTTAAGAATGTAATTGAAAGTTATACAAGTTTTCTCATTTTCTTTAATAAATTTACTGTTCAATAATCATATCATTTGTTTTATAGATTATAATTTCGAACTTTCTTATAGTCTCATTTATACTTAGCATATAGTCTCTTATTTCATTTAGAGGTTCCAATTATTTGTTAAATTCCATTTCACTAAAGCAATTGAAACCATTAATTGATGGAAAATTAAGAATTTAAATACCGGGTAAATTTTTTAAATCATTTTAAAATAATAGATAGATGTACACACTTAAAATTCATATATCCAATTATGTTTAAAACAATTAAAAATTTATATTTGGTTATCAAAAATAAATCTACAGTAGAACTACTACAGTGGCTTTCCCACTTTGAAACTCGAAATTGAATGTCGATGATGTGGCCGCCACCATCGAAATTATTTTCCAGTGACAGAGAAGGAAGTAGAGAACTTATTTTTTCCAAAATCTTCTTTAAAACATTTCTTTCGAATTATATTGAAATATTTATATTGGAAAATACTTCTAAATAATATCACTATTATATTCTAAAATCATCCGAAAGAAATTTTCAAAAGCCCGAAACTTTAAGTTCTAAATTTCCAATTTCATTTATCTTATTTTCAATCTTATTTCGACTATTATTTATAAATTTCATTACCTAACAACCAATATTTTGCAACCAAATGTAAATCATTTATAAAAAGTTTATTTTATATATAGAAAATAAAGAGGCAAAATTATTTCATTCACCTATATTAAAACAAATATTGTGTCGGTCTGTCCTATTAAGTGTTTAGGAATACCTATTGATGTCATAGCGTCCCATGCATCAACCAGAATTTATAAATACAAATCGAAACAGATTAACACAATATTAAAACCTTTTTATAACACTAACAAATACTCTCTCTCTCATATATACTCTCAGTGACTCATCATAGGGTATTACTACCCTATTAGCAAAGAGCCAAAACCCCACAAAGCTAAGGTTTATCGCTAAACCAATGCTCTGATACCAGATGTAACGCCCCGCCTTTTCGCATGCTTTAAATGGACGATCAACCACACACGTCAGACTTAGACTATATAGAAGAGTGGATTGTTATGGGGTAAATAAGAAAAATTAGAGAAAGAAAAAAAAAATAGAATCTTGTTGCGGAACGATAAAATATAATAATCAAATATACAGTTCATGAAGCTGTTTACAAAACATTTGATTATACTTATACAATACATATCAGAGTTACACATACCAGAGAATAATAATTAATGCAGCAGAATTAAATGGCGTAGTGGAGTAATATAGTAGATAATAGTACTACAAAATCTTCGTCTTCGTCCTCCAGAATAAAATCTTCAAATCCTGAAACGCTCGGACTAACCCGAGCGAATTGAAAGGAAAAACACTCGAGCCAGAGCTAAAATATCTTATGTAAGTTAAATCAACAATAAACAATATGAGTGGAACGACGTTCGAGATGTTTACGGGGTTTGACATCTCCTATCCAATACGTGAGTGCACTAACTCAAGAGATGCTCGGGATTCACATCTCCTAAGGATACGTTAAACTAATTACTATGTAGTAATATTTCGCTATTATAATATTGTCTATTGTAAAATAAACATACTTTTAAATAGCGTTAAGGAGTGACCCAATATTCCCCTTAACACGTAATATTCCCAGTAATCCATCCAATATCATAGTACCTCCTGATCGGGAAGCCACCAGAGGATACCACACGGGCTACGGGAGAAAACCAAACTCGTACATGGCGCGCTAGGGTAGGTTATACGGCACAACTAGGCAATGCCAGAGTAGATATACCAATTACGCTTCCGGGTCGGTGGTAACGCGTAGCGCGCAGCTACCGCCTACCTCCAGCCACACCCCCAAATAAAAAAAAGCAAAAGTGGCCACCGAATCAATCCAAAAGTCAAAGTATAATATCGAAGGGATGTGTCCGATCAAAGGTGCAACCTCATTAACCCGTCGATCGCTCATGTTTTACCCACCTTATGCCAACTCACGGGAGTTGGGTCCACGTATTTACCTCAAAGGAACCGCCGCCACCATCCTACTTCATTCTGGAATCTCCACCGCGTACACGGTTGTTAAAGTGGTTTTCGGAGTTGGCAGAGAGTATGACAACTTTCGATCCCGGTCTCTTTAACAACCAAACATTATAATAACATCGCAGTCTTATCAAAATAGTTTATGCTTTTAAAACCAGAATATAATATCCTTTTCAAATCCATATAAGTACGATATCATTTCCTCTTTTAAAAACCCAAAGCAAATTTGATATCGTTTTCAAATATATCCTTTTCGAAAATTATAACATTTCAAAGTTATAATATTTCGAAACCAAAACTTGAAATATAGCCTTTCAAAACATAAAACTTTGAATTTCATAACTTTGAAACATACTGCACCACTTAAATGGTTTAAATATTAAATTACTTTATATAATAAAATAGCTTCTTCACCTTCACAAATCAATTTCAGCATGGATTTTAAATTCCCAAACAAACCAATATAATTTCCATATATTTCAAAGCTTTAATTATTCCACCATTTCAAAACTTATTCTTTGATAATTTCATATATATCAATTTCAACTACTATTATTTAGATTTGAAATGTTTACTTAATAAATCAAATATCATTTTAGTAAAACCTTTAGACATCAAATAACTGGATATTCCTCCAATTACATTAACTTGATAATATTCATTTAAATCAATTTGATATTCATTTAAATCCTCTAAACAAAAATCAAGTTATAAAATCATACCTTTTAAATCTCAATTTATTTATATTTCAATTCAAGTTTTTCAAGGATAATCCTTAAATCTTAAATTCAAATCAAATTCATATTTATCTTCCAAATCTAAATTTATTTAAATCATTATAAACTCTATATAAAATACGATTTAAATACTTAACCATATTTATTTTAATAAATCAAACTTCATTTTTCTACTTATTGTCATTAACTGATTTATACCTAACTTAGTACATGAATTTAACTATATATAAATATATTTATATAATATAAAAAAGAATCAATATTTATTTAAACCGCATAATTCTATCCAAAAGCATATAAATCATTTTCAAAATATTTATATATATAGACCGACGGCGTCTGTATAAAAGTTTCTATCCTATGGTCAAGTGATACGGATATTTATCATTTCAATCCGTAAGTTAAAAAAATTACGGTTATACATCATTTCAAACCGCAATCCCGAATGAAATAAAATGCATAACAACTTGCATATTAAAATACTATAGAATATAACATCCATTCATCCATCAACAGATCACACATCCATCACAATCATCATCCACAACAATCAATCAATACCAATAGATAACCGATAATATATATAACAGGTATTTAGCTGATAATTTATATGCAATAATAAATTTGATAACAATTTAATTCAAATAAATGCAATTTAACTTAGATAATGATTAAATATATGCCAAACAGCTATAAATAAGTTTCAAATCACATCATAAACAAATTTAACAGACATAAGAAATTTTAGAAGTTGTGAGTGGGTTAAAACACTCACCTTTTGAATTTAAATTGAATTTAAATCCAATTTAAACCTAAAAATTTGACAGTCTCAGAATTCGTCCAAACAAGCATCAAAATGTTCGGAATTTTAATACGATCCTAACGAAAAAACCGTGCATGAATCGGTGTTCGTATGTGAAAGATATAATGAAAAATGTGTTTGAATTTCAATTTTTTTTAAAAAAGAGAACACATTTACCTTTCTTGCCACGTCATAGGCAAATCACTTTCTTCCAGAAAACACCACTCACGCATGCAAGGACCAATGCACGCGATACTGCCGCTGACCATAAACTTTGACCGCGATTCTCTCTCGGCTACGGCCACCAGGGAGCCGCCGAACCCAACCATCCTTCTTCCCTCGCCTAGCCGCACCGCGCCTTACACCTATGCTGCCTCCGGTCATAAAATTTTTCCACGCCGTCGATGATTTTTGTTGACCTAATCGAATTTTGCAGTCTATCAGACCGTTGCGCCAAATAAACAACATGGATGAAGTCCCCTCGGTCCTCTCTTCAAAACCCAGAAACGGTTCAACGATCCGACAAGGTTCATCGACGCGCGATGAACGGCCGAGAATTGATTCAGAAATTCTGGACAAACAATGCATTGAATCGAAAAACGAATTTCAGTTTTGAGACGCGCTCATCGAAAGCTTCGATATATAATTTTTATGAATTTTTGAGGAGTCTGAAATTTGGCTTTGATTTTGAATTGCAGTTGGAATTAGGTGTTTGTCTGCAATTGAACTGAGGAGGTGAAACAAATTGTAAATAGAGTATTTATAGACAAGGTTGCAAAAGAATAGATGGATCAGATTGGTATACGCGCTGAACGATGAATGGCTCGAAAAGCCTATTCTGACTCCGAAACGAAATTGGGTCAACCCATGTAACAACCCGGGGTTTTGTAACAATTAATTATCGTCATTAGGCGATTAAATTGGCTGGCTAATTGCTATTGGGATTTTATCGGGTTGAAGTTCTCTTAAAAATTTGTTAAGGGTTTGTGGGCTATGTATTGAATTTGGCCCACGTTTTATTTTGGTGTTGGGTTGTATTAAAGTGGATACCCGTTCCCTCCTCTCTATTCATTCTCTTCGAAAACCCTAAACAAAATAAACGGAAAAAAATTGGCGGCTCGATCCTTTTGCTATGTCGATCGGCTAATTCTATTTGCAAGTGTTTTGCTTTACTTTGAGCTTGGTCGGGCCGTGCTTAGGTGAGCTGCAAGTGGGGGAAAAAGAGGAATTTTGGCAGTGGATCGGTTCTCTTCAAAACAAAGGTGAGTGATTTTTCACTCACATCTAATTCAATTTCGTATATTCGTGACTTTCGTACCTTGATTTCTAGGCTATCATGGTGTTGAATTCTTTGACACATGATTTTGATTTTCATTCGTCTGGAATTACTTGAATTCGTTGATTGCTTTGTTCAGGCCGTTTAATTTTGATTGAATGCCAGGAATTGAATTGATTTCGTGAAGATATTTTTAGATGAGAATTCATTTGACTTTGCATTTGCTTTAAGTATTTGACTTCGGTCCTGATTTGGGTATGCGGTTCCATGACTTCGGTCTGTAGCTCATGTCTTCAACTTGTACTACTTGTTGTATATTATTAGTTTGGAACTGCTACTTGATACTGGTATTCATCTGGATATTTTGTGTGTTGTTTTGCTTTGGACTTGGACTTGATGAAAGTGATCTGTAAGAATAATTTGGGTTCGACACTGCCTTGATGGCTTTGTTCGAACTACCTATGTCACTTGCATATGCTAATGTTGTTTCATTCACTATAGATATGTATGTGTATTCATATATATGCATACATGCATTCATGTATTTGTGTTGCTAGCTGTCTCAGGTTTGGAATTGTTCGAACCTGATACCTTTTGAAGTTTGCATCTGTTGGGTTCATTGCTTTATATGTTGATGTTGTTCTTTGTTTCCCTTGACACCGGTCAGTAGCTCACTGCTGGTTCATGTGTCTTCGACCTTGACTCCTGATAGCACTGGCTTTGACAATTAGATTGATGCTTCGAGTTACAGAGTTTTCACTCCTGTTCATACTCTATGTTGTACACATGTGCATTTGTATCACTTGATGTTGCACTTGCTCGATCCAGTTAGTAGTTGCATACTTGCTGTGCACTTTTCATGTCATTCCCTTGGTATTGTGCAGACCACTTGGTCACTGGTGTACATATGCTGTTAGATTTGGGTTTCACCGACCACGCATGTATGTACTTGTGTCATTTAATTTGATTGACTTGCAGCTTGATGGTCATATTCACTTACTGTTGATCTTCACGTGGCTGTAGTTTTTGTTGCAGTTTTACCCTTGTAGTCATGTGGTGGCTGCAGTTTCATTTCGTTACAGTTTTACCCTTGTATTCATGTGGTAGATGTAGTTTCATTTTGTTTGCAGTTTTTTCCTTATTGGTTGGTATTGCATTGAGTTAATTCTCATGTGCACTGATGCATTGTATATGCATTTTCCCATTGTTTGTTCTCTTTGATTCTACTGTGTTATACAGTAGTCTAGTTTTCCGTTGCATCTCTGTTTGGTACCTCTGCACACCTTGCAGTTTCGACTTGCTATTAGTAGTTGTAGTCGTGATGATATCACATGTTGTAGTGGCGGGGCAGTGCACGCAAGCGTGTACTGCAGCCAAACAGAATTGACGTTTTAATTGATATTTCAATTGTTTGAATTGTTTCGTGTGTCCAATTCAATATTTCTAAATTGTATTTTTATTTTGTTTCATTTGATCATTTTGTTGCTGTCTAATTATCTTCTAGATAATCATATTTTGTGTTTTCTAATTATCGTATCGATAATTAGATTTTGTGGTTATGCTGTTTCACTGGCTTGGGTTTTTCTCTAGCCACTTGCTGTTAATTGCTGTTTAGGCAATTTTGTTTTTTTCTAAATTATCTTCATTGATAAGCCTTTTATTTATCTTTGTTGATGATTTGGCTTTGTCGATTTGCGGTTTATTGCTATAACGTATTATTTCTACCGTTATCCTATTCTCTTACGAAGGATTGGATAGGTGAAATTTATTGTGACTGTCGTCTATTTGTTATTTAATTATTATTGCTTCCGTGCATTAATAACTGAGTTTAAATTAGACTGATCCGCGTATTATTTTCTTTTGAATTAGACTGACCCACGTAAGAGCGGATGAATCTTTGTATACGAATCCTGCTACGAAGCATTTGATTTATATTTATTGATTATCAAACATTTGTGATGCAGGGAAACAGGTTGGAGGGATCTAACGGGATTCCATGCTATTATTGAATTGTTCAATGATATTTTTTATGTCTTTTATTTACTAACAAATATGATTACGGATGATGTGGTAATAACATCATTATATGTTTGAAAATAAAATCCAATAGTGATAAGAAAAATCAATATCGCTATGGTTAAGTGTTGGGTGGTTATTGGCCTCGAATTATTATTTTTAAAATACCATGAATTACTGATTAAGTCAGAATTGGTTTTTGAGACAAAAAGGATTTTTTTAAAATCTAAAAATTGGATTTCGAAAATATTTTAAAGATTATCTAATTAATTATATTAATATTATTTTAAATTATTGCTTATAATAATATTAATTTATGTTTATTTAATTAAAATAATATTCTTTCGAAGTTATTTTATTATATGAATTTTTTAAAAGTTATATAGTCATATTAATATTATTTTATAGTCATTTCATTATTTTAATATTGTTAAAAGTTATTTGTTTTTTTGTTAATATGCCTTAAGAAATTATAAAAGGTTAATAAATTGAAAGTCTAATTTTTTAAGAATAATTATGGTTTAAAATTAATAATAATGATTATTAATAGTTTTAAAAAAATTATTATTATGTAACGATATGATTTTTCGACGTCTGAAAATCGACATCAATACGTCCACTGTATCCAATGCCGAACAATCGAATGCCGGAAAACCGAACCATTGGGGTTAAAGAAGAAGGAGGTGGAACAAGAATATAGAAGACAATATCAGAATCTCACAATCGCAGCGGAATTATATACAACTCTAATTCATTTGCTTACCCTCTTGAATTAATTAGTTTAATCACTAATTTTATTTCAGTCCTTTATTTTATTTAGTCAAATCTTAACTATCTTGCATTACACACAATTCAAATTAATTCCCAATATTGTTTATTTCCACTGAAAATCACCAATTCCAAATAATTTAGATTTCAAAATAATTTAAATCACTTTATTCTAAAATATACTTTAAAACATTTAAATTAAAACTAATATATATTTTTGAATAAAGTGTTTAAGTAACTGTGTGCATAAAGGCTTATTAAAGGGGGCTAATGATTGATTATATACTGAGCCTGTATTAATTTTCCAAATGAAATAAAATCTTGATTGAATGTTTGTTATTTGATATTTAAATAACCGACCATCGAAATATAGACCCAACGTAACTTTGGAAATATCTAGGAGAAACACGTGAATTATAAGGCACACTCATCTCCGATAATGCTGTATTGTGCGTATATATCTCGTTTCGTTCTTCTATGACCATGGTAGGAAAATTCGTCCACTAACGGTTAGGTGGTGATCTCCGATCTTATCTTTGTCTCTTTATTTCCTAGAGAACCGGGGTTGAGTTTACCTGAAATTATCACATGTTGTTTCGAAGATACTGGGAATAAATGTATTATCTAAAAACCACTTTTGTTCTATGAATGCATTTCAAAGTGCAGACATCATGAAGATCATGGAATCGTAGATATAGATGTGAAGTGAATGGGCTAATTGCTATCAATCCTGAGGGTGATTCCAAAATGGATATGGTAGGAATAGGGCCTTCGGTTTCATTCAGAAGTAGAACAGACTTGTATGGATAAATGCTATCAGCACATTGTCATTGGGGGAATGAGCATTCCCAATGTAGATTTCTTGAATGGTAACCATAGCCTCATGCCTCATCAACAGGAAAATGACTAAAGCAGGGCATGCAGCAGGGCTAAGTGGGTCGCTCCCATTTGGGTATGTCAGCATCTTTCTAGATTACTCTATTTTGATGGATTTGGTTGTGCATGAGAGATCTCGATTAAGGTTGGAAGACCGGGATGAAGACTTATTTGGTACTTCTATTCAAGTGGTAAGTCGATTCTGTGTGGCGGGGTACAAGATGTTCTGGTTAGACCCAGGTGCATTGATTTAGAGATGCACCCATCGGAGGTAGTTCCTTACCTGGTCATAGTATAGAATCCATTCTCCAATACGTGCCTTTAGGGTTCTGATTATAGAGCCTAGTATGCTGGAATTTAATTAATGTAACAATCTGGGCTGTTTTAATAAGTATTTGTACTTGGACACTACTATAATATCACTGGATTTTCTATAAAAGTGTTTTGGTTTTCGTAAGGTAAAAACCCGTCGGGTTTATGTATGGCGTGGTCTTACGAGATACCTTATGTTTTCGAAGATTTTCTTGCAACTTTAAATCCATTTGGTAGTGTTTTTTCTTATGCTGGTTCTCCAGACTGACCTAGGTGTTATTTTATTTTATTGCTCGGGTCCGACCGAGCATATAGCAGATTAGATTGGATGGTTGGAGCTTCAAGAGATGAGTTGGAAGCCCACAGACCTATTCATGTAGATGGTTATTTTTCTGCTACATTCTTTGATGTCTTATCAGAAATTGTGAAAGTTATCAAATTAAAAATCTTTTCCACAAGTAATCAACTCCAAAACATAGATTATATCATCAAGTTTTGATTTTGAGGTTTTGGGTTGATCTAAGCTTTGTTTTTTCTCCATGCATGTCTTTGTTTTTCTATGTATAGGTTGTTGAAGTCATCTCTTACACAAAACATCTATCGTTCAGTTGTAATCCAAGTATTTGTTCTTCTGCAATTGCAAGGTGAGTTGCTGCTCATATAATGCCAGATGAAGAAAAACTTGAAATGCCAAAAACATAAGCAAAAATAGCTTGAAAATATTGATTTTGTTGATGTTTTTGTTTCTGTAAAAACTATGTTTGGGTGTCACTTTGCATGCTAATATCTTTTGATTCCGACAACGATATGTTGCCAAATTTCTTACATTTGGTAGTTTGCATGTTGAAATTTGTTGCCGCAAAATTTGGTTTGAAAATATTGTAATTTGTGTGTTCAAAACTTTGCCGCAAAATCTACTCAAACACAGATTTTTTGCCAGTAGTTGTTTTCTGAGTTGCTGCAAACATGGCCTGAGTCCATGTTTGTGACAGCATAACTCATTCATTTCATACTGGATTTGAGTGATGCTTTTTGTAGAGTGGAATAGGAGTGTTGAATCTTGCAAATTTCCATGGCAATTTGTGTTCTTTTTCTATTTTGATACTGCGGTTGAACTTGAACCCGTAGCATATTCGAATTCAGCGATTTAACCTTGTTTTAGTCCAACTTTGAAATAACACATTTTCTTTGTTTCAAATTCGATCTGAGGTTTCTTTTTGCAGATTGAAGTAGGAGTGTTGATTTACATTCCTGTAAATTTTCATGACAATCTGGATTTTTTTCTATTTTGAAACTGCGGTCGAACTTGAACCCACAGCATGCAAGAATTTAGCGATTTAACCGTGTTTTAGTGCAACTTTGAAACGATGCTGATTCTTCGTTTCAAATTGGATTTGAGTGATACTTTTTGTACATTGAAGTAGGAGTGTTGAGTTTCACTACTGAAAATTTTAATGACAATCTATGTTTTTTTGCTATTTTGAAACTATGGTCGAACTCGAACCCACAACACGCTGGAATTCAGCGATTTAACCTTGTTTTTAGTCCAACTTTGAAACGAGGCAGATTCATCATTTCAAATAGGATTTGAATAATTATTTTTGCAAATTGAATTGGGAATGTTGAACTACATTCTTGCAGAATTTCAAGCCATTTTTCCGCTGCTAACTTGTTCAAACCTGCTGTCGAATATTGAGTCGTAGCTTGTTTTAAACGGATAATATTGCTGTGTAAAGATATTTTGATCAAATTTTAGAAAGTAATTTTATTAATTAAAGATTAATTAATAAAATATTTAGTGGATCCCATATTGAATCAAATCAGTGTTGAATGTTTATTTATTTGATAATCTAATATTTGACTAAAAAAATTTGTACCAAAACGCAACTTTGGAAATATGTAGGAGAAACATAGAAATTATATGGTACGGTTACCATCGATGGTGCTATACTATACATGTCAATTCTTTTGTTCTTCTAGGATAAATGATAAGGAAATCCATCTGTTAACGGTTAGGGGTGATCTTCGTTCTTATCTTTGTCTATTTATTTCCTAAAGAATGGAGGCCGAGTTTGTTGGAAATTATCGAAAGTTGTTTCGGAGAGACCGGAATCGGATGTGCTATTCGAAAACAACTTCAATCTAACTCGAGCATTTCGAACTAAAGACATCTTAAAGAGTATGGAATTGGAGATGGAGATTTAAAGTGCAAGGGTTATTTTCTATTAACCCTGGGGGTGATTCAAAACGGGTGTGCCAGAGGTAGTTCCTTCAGTTTCGTTCAAACCCAAGAAAGAACTTATAAGGATGACTGTTTGCACTGCTGCTTGGAGGGAAGGGTTAGCATTCCAAGATGGTTGCTATATAAAAAGGTAATCGTTGCCTCATGCCTCATCAACCTGGAATGAATAAAACAGGGTAGATGAAGTAGGGCCATATTGGTCGCACCCATTAGGTATCATCACCAAATGTAGAATCGATATTTGAAACCCTTATATGCCTCGGTACGGTTGCTGATCCCTACCATGGTGGTGATGTACTGGGTACTATCCAGCAAGGTGTAGCCCAGTCCTATCTTGGAAGGGAATCCAAGCGAGGTTCTCACTGTGTTTATCTGCAGATGCACTGTAGTGGACGGTACCCCACTAGCGCAGTCATGGTATGGAATCCATTCTTCAATAAGTACCGTATATTTTTAGTTGTTCCCAAATACGTTGGAATGTGAGATGCAAGCATTTTAGCTATATTATATATTTACTATAATCCTTTGGACATTATCATAATATCGTTGGATGTAAAAGGTATTTTGGTTATATTAAGGTAAAAACCCGTCCCTTTTTATATGCGGCGTAGTATTATGAGCTCCCTTTATTTTAAAAGTATTTTAAACGTAATAATTAAGTTGTTTGACTTTACTTACAACTGATCCATGTTTTACCTAAAGCTCTTGGGTGCTCAAATTGTTTTGTGCAGCCAAGTAGTTTAGGTTTTCCCACGGATGCATTTTGGAGGATCATGGAGCAGGAGGCTTCATCCGTAGCTAGTTATTATCTAGTTTCCACGGTATTATATGTATCTTGTATCGGTTAGGTAGGGATAGACTGTTATAACTGTCTAACGGTAGAATTGTATTAGTATGACACTGATATATCATTTTAGAAATGACTTCATAAGGTATTATGTGGATTTATATATGTTATTCCATTACCTTGTGAGATTCTATGATTGCTTATCTTCTTTTTTATCTTCTATCTCCTTTCTTTCCCCTAACAATCGGTCTTTTCGACACTTAGTTGTTTGTCATGCGATTATCATAAATGTATTACTGCTGACTTCTGAGGTTCGAAATGACAGGTTGTTAAAAACTGCAATGCATATTTAGTCCGAATGCCTAAATTTTTTTGTGCTTCTCATCATGTAAATCCAGTCCCAAATCAAATATTATTTTTAGCATTCTTTTTTGACGTATATCAGCATACTCAAGTTTTGGTATTAGTTTATATATGTTTACTCTAGATTTAATACTAAGATAATATATGACCTACTTGATCTAACTTATATAGAAGGGTATAATTTCCACAATCTTTATGTGCACGCGTAGGTTTAGTTTGAATGCCTACTCGTTTACGCGATGTTGTAGCTTCTAGGCCAAATACTGCATGCTTATCTCATTCAAGGTGTAGACTAAATTCTTCAGTCACATTAATCATTAACCACAAGCTTATTAAGGATGAATATGAAATTTTTCAATGTTCATAGTTCTTCCACTAAATTGGACAGTTGGAATGACCGGGATTTTGGTAATTTTTCAATGTTCATAGTTCATACTCTTATCGCATTAGTTATTTTTCCCTTTTCTCTTTTTCCCCATATTGTGCACTAAACTTTATATGGACCAAAATATTATAAACATAGCTTTGGTAATTTTTATTTCAGATTTGCTGCTATATGTGATCCTTTTCCATTGGATCAACTTAAAAGCTTTCATGTGAGGGTCATGTTCATGTTGTCATATTTCAGTAGTGCATACAATTTTTAGATGAGGTTGTTTGTATGGTTTAATAAAGATATTTTGTTGGTGGTGGAAGTGATGTAGTGTAAATGTCATTGCATCATTGTTTGAACATTGTACATAAAGTGAATGTTGTGTTGTATGTAAAGGGTCATTATTGAATATATGAATTTTAACTATTTTTATCGACGAATTTTATGTATGTGAATTTCTAAAATTTTAACTCCATAATAGTAGTATTTAGGACAAAGCTACAAGTTAAAAAATAGATGAAAGAACCATGCAAGTATTTTCCCAAAAAGCTATATATATTTAACAACATTTCAAAATGTTGAAAAATATATTTTGAAACAGTTTTAAAACTTTGTAAAACATATTTTGCAACATCTAAAAATTGTTTTTATTGTAATTATTACAATGTTTTTCGCCAGAAAAATATTATAGAGGATGCCAACCCTATGACAACTTACCCTAGTACCATGTTTGAAAAAATGTTGCGAAACTCATATAACAACAATTTTTTTTATCTTTAATAAGGCATATTTGTTGTGTTTTATTAAATTTTGTCCTAAATGCTTGGGATTACTACTCTAGATTGTTAAAAACGATCATTGAATGTTCTCCATTTCAGGTATATGTAAAACTAATATGTATTATGTGTCATAATGAATTATAATCGCAGGATATCAATTGTATTTATTACCATTTGAACAAGAAGTGCGTACAAAATGAATTTTCACAGATAAAGTAGATATGATTTTTGGTATGCAAATTTGTTTCAGTTAAGAAATATTAGCCGGATCATTAACATTCATAGCAGGCATTACAAGGCTCGTGCTATTGTGCATTGATTTAGTTGGATGGTCATTTCATTTTCAGTATATAATGAACATCAACGTTGTTCTCTATTATATTGATCCTACAAATGCATTTTAAAAGGTAAATCTTACTTGAGAAAAATTTATGTTATAATTAGTTGCTTTGTAACATTTGGAATAATAATATGGATGAAATATTATATTCTAAATTGATAATTTTCTAAAGTACACCTTGGGCGTAGCATGCAATCCCGCTAGTTAAAGTATAATAATTTAACTTTTAATACTTGGTGGATTGATCAATTGCAAATATTTTGCATTAGAGTGCTAAGAATAAAAAAATAAAATAAATGTATATGTAATATGTAAACGAATCTTAGTTTTTCTATACTAAAAGTTTTTAAAACCTACACCAGGTGCTAGTAAAATATTATGATTTGTATCCTATACAATCACGTATACTCGAAAGTTGTGTGTGTACATATACACACACCTACACTTATGTATACACACACATATATATACATATACACATATATTTACATACACCTACACATATGGTATAAAATCTAAGCTTTAACAAACTTTGCATTGCAAACACAAGCTGAATAGAAATTATTACCCAAAGAGTCAACTGAAAATAAGCAACACTACGATATCTTTGGTCCAAGTGTCCTTTTCATTTACAAATTTTACCTTTGCAAGGTTCTTACAAAATTCTAATAGTCTGCAAATAATATAATATTAGTAAGCAAAAAAATATGACATTCTACACTATTTTATTTATGGTAAGGTGGTTCACAAAGGGACTGAGTTGCATGCTTACCTTAACAATATATGAATTCTAAAATCTGGCTTTTACTGCTATATAACAACAAACTGGAGCACTGAAGTAAACCAATATGTTTAACAATTTATATATACTGCAATTTACTAACAAATGTAACCTAAAAGAATTCTAATATCGTTTTATTATGAGTATGCATCAACACAATCAAAATTCTAAATTTCATTTTCTAGATTCCTCAACTGCCACCGCAACACCATGGAAATTTAATCTTTTCTTGAAATCCAAGTATCCGAGCCCATGTGAGAAAAGAGATTAATTTTGCTTTCAAATTATTAAAATATCATGGTGTAAAGAGCAAGTAATAGATATTGGTGCGTCATGGATGTGCCACCGCCTTGAAAGTGAAATTCAATGCGACTATGCTCTAGTCAATAATTGTAGTTTTCTCTGAAGCACTAATACAATGATCTTTCAAATTTGTGCACTCAAAGTTGAAGAATTTGGTGACTTGCAGAGTTCACTGCCTAAAATATTTTGACAAGTTTGGAAGATGATTTTATTTTGAATGAATTTGTGGTGAAAGAGAGATGAAGAATGCTAATTTACATACTATTTTATTTCTCATGGAAGATGGAGAAAGAAAGAGTAAAAACTGAAGTTATATTTTTTTATTGGCCGTACCAAACCAAATAAATAAACATTTCAAAAATGAAGCGGTACTAATACAAAATACAAAAGGTTATAGTGAAAGGACTTTTTACATCGTACTTATAACACATGTTTCATTGATTGATTATCATGAAAGGACCGTGTGAAGTTAATTTAGTCTGTGATAATTAATAGACGATATTTTATGACCAACATGATTTTATCTGTACAAATATTTTATTCTACAAAATTATACTAGTTCATGTACTTCTTTCGGTTCTTTATGGTAGGAACACAAGTGTCTAATTATTATTTTTCACTGTCTATCACTGAATATTGTATTTTAAAAAAATATAATTGAATACTCAATGTTTGAAGAAGAAGAATGAAATTTTATTCTATAATTTGTTTCCATTTATCAGCCATATTTGCAGGTTTCACAAACAATTTGATTATGGGTTTTTCTATTGTGTCAAATGAATTTTATGTCAAAATGTAAGAATGGAGTATTCGGGGATTTGGAGGAATTCAAATGATTAAATTGTTAACTTTCTTTGGGGTCCCTCCTCATATTTTGTTTCCGATGTAGAATTTGACCCAAAAAAGTAGTCATGGTAGCAGTATCGTTGATTATTTCAAGTATATATGTATTACAAGTAAAATATTATACTTCAGTCGAGAATTTTGATTAAAATTTAGAATCAAAACAAAGTGACATTATAGTCAAACCAGTAATTAAGCAGTAATACCATTTTGTGATTAGTTAACACAAATATTTTGTTCGGTTAACCAAAAAATGGTATTATTAAAGGGACTCCAAAAGTTATTTGAGGAGGGGGTGTACCTTTTTAATCATCGTCCTAAGTACAAGGAAATAATTCAACATTAATATCTTCTTCTTTTGTTGGAGATTTAGTTAGACATTTGAAACCAGATTAATATGAAGATTAATCTATGTTTTCTACATCAACTTAAAATTGGAGAACAAGGGTTTAAAACAAAAGAACTATGATCCATGGTAAAGGAATAAAGAGAATGTGTTGCCAACAGGGTTGGCGCAGTTGGTTGATGATCCGGACTGCGTGATCGAAGGTCACGAGTTCGAGCCCCGAAACTGACAACCCTGTAACAAGTACCCGAAGTATGTGTTTTGCAGGCGCATACTTCCCTAGAGTTTACAAGCGAATCTTGGTTCTCTAGGTAATTCAAAAAAAAAGAGAATGTGTAAGAAAATGACAAAGAACGGCAAGGAAGATCAATTTTAAAATGAACAATATAGTATTTTTTAGTTCGATGTTATAAGGAAAGAATCAATTATTTGTTTCTCTCCTCAACCAAAATATCATGTATGTATGTATTTATGTATGTTTGTATGTATGTATATGTATTACATATATCAAAAAATGTTGCCAATTTTATTTAAAAGTAAAAGAACTTGCTACAAGAGCTTTGTCTTAGACATACAGAAAAGCTTATATTGCACTAATCAATACCGAAGTTGTTTATTTGTCACATGGAGGGCAATTGAGCTTGCATTCATCAAGTGAGTTAAAACAAGTAGCGGTTTGAATGCAGTACGCCCTTTTTGGACACATACTTTCATCTTTCAAAGAGCAACATGGCTTTCCTTTGTCAGGCGAAATTCCATTTGAAATCGAGCCAAATATCTTCTCATTGAGTGGGATGGCTCCACCTGCATTGGAATTCATACATTTATGAAATTTGAGAACACCATTCTTTCTTCAGCAGTTGCTCTTAAATAAATTAAAAGTAACATTATTTCTAAACTTACATTGGTTTAGAGTAGAGAAAGCCAAGGAAAGAAGGAGTGCAAATACAAAGCTTACTCTCATTTTGATGAAATGTTTTTGCTAATATATGTTGAAATGGGTCGTGGTTGCTTAAATTTATACTAAGTTGGACTGTATGAAATTAGTACGTAATTAATAAATGAATACATTTGCATTAATTTTCTTTCTTTATTCTTCTGAAATTATTATCTTCCAAATTAATGGGAATATATAATACATTCTCTTGATATCTCCTAAGGTTGTTTCATGTTATGTAACATAAAAATCAAATATTCGCATATTAATTGACCATGTGATTTTTAAGGACCCAAAGGTTTTATGTCTGTGCACTTCATCAAAATCATCCAATTGATTAATTGGATTAATTCTATAATAAATACAAAATGAATAAAGGATATCATGAATGCATTTTTAGCTTTTGATTTGCTTCCTATTTTTGCTACATATGTTTTAAATGGAGAAATAAGAATTAACTACAATTGATGAATGGTTCCAATAGATTTAAAATTAGGAAACTAATATTAATATCAAGATTGCAATTACACATAAATCATCGCCACATTAATTAATTTCAAATAAATTTAATATACAGAATAAATTATATTTGAAGTGAGAACATCAATTTTTTTAGAAATGAAGTGTAAATAATTTTTATTTTTCTAAAATAGGGAATAGCCAAAAGTAAAAAATTTAACAATATTTTTGAGCAAGTCCGCAAATTTCAAAGTTTAGACATAATGTAATGCCCCGCCTTTTCACATGCTTTAAATCGACGATAAACCACACACGTCAGACTTAAACCATACAGAAGGGCGGATTGTTATGGGGTAAATAAGAAAAAGTAGAGAAAGAAAAAGAAAATAGAATCTTGCAGCGGAATGATAAAATATAATAATCAAATATACATTTCATGAAGCTGTTTACAAAACATTTGATTATACTTATACAATATATGTCAGAGTTACACATACCGAAGAATAATAATCAATGCAGCAGAATTAAATGGTGTAGTGGGGTAATATAGTAGATAATAATACTAAAAAATCTTCGTCTTCGTCCTCCAGAATAAAACCTTCAAATCCTGAAACGCTCGGACTGAGCCGAGCGAATTGAAAGGAAAAACACTCGAGTCGGAACTAAAATATCTTAAGTAAGTTAAATCAACGATAAACAATATGAGTGGAATGACGTCAGAGATGTTTACGGGATTTGACATCTCCTATCCAGTGTCTAACATGAGTGCAGTAACTCAAGAGATGCTCAGGATTCACATATCCTAAGGATTCGTTAAACTATTTACTATGTAGTAATATTTCGCTATTATAATAATGTCTATAGTAAAATAAACATACTTTAAAATAGCGTTAAGGAGTGACCCAATATCCCTCTTAACACATAATAGTCCCAGTAATCCATCCAATATCATAGTCCCTCCTGATTGGGAAGCCACCAGAGTATGGGAGAAAACCTAACTCGTACAAGGCGCGCTAGGGTAGGTGACACGACACAACTAGGCAAAGCCAGGGTAGATATACCAATTACGCTTCTGGGTCGATTGTAAAGCGTAGCGTGCAGCTACCGCCCACCTCGAGCCACACCCCTAAATAAAAAAAATCAAAAGTGGCCACCGAATCAATCCAAAAGTCAAAGTATAATATCGAAGGGATGTGTCCGATCAAAGGTGCTACCTCATTAACCCGTCGATCGCTCCTGTTTTAGCCACCATATGCCAGCTCACGGGAGTTGGGTCCACGTATTTACCTCAAAGGAACCGCCGCCGCCATCCTACTTCATTCTGGAATCTCCACCGCGTACACGGTTGTTAAAGTCGTTTTCCGAGTTGGCAGAGAGTATGACAACTTGCGATCCCGGACTCTTTAACAACCAAACTTTATTACAACACCGTGGTCATTTTAAAAATAATTATACTTTCAAAACCAGATTATAATTATCCATTTTTAAAACCCATACAGAAGAGCAGATTGTTATGGGGTAAATAAGAAAAAGTAGAGAAAAAAAAAATAGAATCTTGCAGCGGAATGATAAAATATAATAATCAAATATACAGTTCATGAAGCTGTTTACAAAACGTTTGATTATACTTATATAATACATATCAGAGTTACATATAACAGAGAATAATAATTAATGCAGCAGAATTAAATGGCGTAATGGAGTAATATAGTAGATAATAATACTACAAAATCTTCGTCTTCGTCCTCCAGAATAAAATCTTCGAATCCTGAAACGCTCGGACCGACCCGAGCGAATTGAAAGGAAAAACACTCGAGTCAGAGCTAAAATAACTTATGTAAGTTAAATCAACAATAAACAATATGAGTGGAACGGGGTCCGAGATGTTTACGGGGTTTGACATCTCCTATCCAATACGTGAGTGCACTAACTCAAGAGATGCTCGGGATTCACATCTAAGGATCCGTTAAAGTAATTACTATGTAGTAATTATAACGATCCTGACTCGACCTTCGAAAATCGGCACCGAATACGACACTCGTATTCAAATGCCGCAGATCCAAACGTCGAATCTGGTTCGCCGGAGCTTATAACACCATTAAGTAAACAACACAGCGGAAGAATAAGAATATCATATATCAATATACAACATTGATATAATATCAGATACAATATGGTACAATAGATGATATAATGAATATCCATATACACCAGAGATATGATACAAGATAATAGCAGCGGAAAAGAAAAGATAACATCAGCAGCGGAACAATATCTCCAATATGGAGATAGTCTTCAGAAAAGAACCCCAAATAGTGATAGTAACTCCATCTTCAAAACACAAATCCAAAAATAGCTCGAACTCCCAATCACGATGCACAAAGATAAGCAAAGTCAGTTCAGATCCGAAGACCGAACTAGTTCCAGATAATCTACAAAACCTGACTATCCGAAAAACCCAACTCTAGACTGCCCGTGTGGGAAAATAGTAGGCACCCAGAGTTTAGGAAAGGAACAATAAACTCCAGGTCAGTCGTGGGACTGGTATGAGCAAACAAAAACATTTGGTCTTTTTAAAACCAACAACAGAATTTAAATTTGAAATCCGCAATGCTTTTTAGAAAATGAAACTACCATAAGGCCTCCCGCCACACACACAATGCAAACGCAGACTTGGAGGAGATTTCTCCTTATGATAGTCAAATATGCTTAATACAAGAAAATTCCTTTGATATTATTATTAGTGCATAGTGTAGAAAACCATTTCGAAAATAAAATATAAATCCTAGCCAGCATACGACATTTCGTCGTATGTCTACTATAGCTACCATGTTCAATAGCAGGTCACCACCACATTCCATGGCAGGTTATACAACTAAAACCGTACAGGGCGCGTATTGTTTTGATTGGATTTCCAATAAATGATCAGGCTAAGGAACTTCCTACTGTCAATGGGATCGCCTCTGGCAGGACGTCCCGAGAACCAAACCGGATCTCTGCCAACACAAGGCCGGGTTACCTCTGTAACTAGGTAACTACTACTCGAGCATGCCATCCCCCGGTCCTTTGGGACCTTTATCCGAGGTGCCTCAAAACCACAAAGCAATCACAAAGTAATAGATCTGCAGTATCCACATGAGTAAGCATCTGGGCTCCATACCATGATACCACCCTTTACCACAAGGGAATGACACACCCTAAAGGGCGCGACCCTCATAACCTTGCCGCATCTTCCTGTTTCGACCATTTCCGGGGTGTGAGGTCCTGATGCAGTCTCGTCCATAAAGCTACGCTTTATGCAAAAGCCATGCTTTGATCACAAATGATCAACAAATGATCATCAACACACAGCGGCACTTAGCATGCCACACTACCAAATTGGGAATATATCACTGATAAATACCAACTACATAACCTCTGAGCTCATACGTCTCAGAGAAGGGTGTTAAGCTAACAGAATAAATTCTCCGCCACCAAGCAGAAATGTATTTGATAGAGATCAGTTTAATATCTCAAAGTGTAATGTCGGACATACAACCATATAAGTCTGTTCCGGGTTCGAACAGAACTGAAGGCACTTTCGAAAAAGCCCTTGCAAATCCGGGTATCCACAATACCGATAGGACTTCCCGTCACTAAGGGAGAACTCTATACCGGAGCAACTCAGTGCAGAGTCAAACGACAGGTTATCCTATCGTTCTCGAAGACACCCGGTCTTCAACACCGGTCTTCAAATGCAATCCATAACGTCGTATCACTATTCGGAATGGGCTATATGACACAAGGTCCTCTCCCGGCTAAACCGAATAATGAGCGCAATAGTTTAAAACATATGGATATGGGATTTCAGTTAAGTCACAACTTGAAAATCCAAAGCTTTTCTTTCAAATGGTTAAACGAATTACCATTTTAAATCTTTAAATAAAAAGATTTATTTCACAAAGTTCACCTAGTTTCACAAAGATCTATTTATAGATTCCCAAAACAATATCCATTTCGATTTGATTAACTCATTTAAATCTTTAAATCAAAGATTTAGTTTATAGCTTTCAAAGCATGTTTCCAAAGATTTATCTATAACTTGGAAAACTATTTTTTTTATTTCAGAGTTGATATCAAATTGGAAATTCATTTCTTATGTGAAAGCTTTTATTATTTGAAAACATATAGTTTCCGTTTCAGAAAAATTCAATTATATTTATACAAGTTAAAATCTTTTGGTTTAAAATTTAAATTCCCAATCAACGCTTTTAAAAAAATTTAAAAACCCATTTATAAGTTGAATAACCCTTTTTAGCCCATAGTTCCCAAACCATAGAATTCAATCCCAAATATTGAATTCAAATTTAAATCAAATTATTTAAATTTCAAAAATCAATCAAGTTATTCAAAATAACTTTTATTTTTGAAAAATTCATTTTCAAAGTTCCAATTCTAATTCCAAAACTATTTTGGATTCAAAAATATAATTTTAAATATATTTCAAAAATCTATGACTTAACCCATTTCCTCGTGCAATCCATATTTGTGTGTATATAAGTGTGGCCCAGGGGTTCAACACAATAGTGCACCACATCATCATCACGGATTCAATCATATCGATAAGCGGTATATCCCATAACGCTTATCTATATTCACAGATTCATAGATAAAGTAAATTATCAATCACAAAGATTTACTAATATGATTCGATGTTGGTTTCGGATAACCAATTGGAATCCGACTCCCTGTCGCATCGAAATTCAAATGTCGTTCTACGGGTCAAGGGGTTTTCATATTCATACGACAGTATATTCATCACAAATATAGCAGCTCAGTACAAAGCATCACATAGCATCACATCACATATCAAATATATCAATCCATCGCACAGCATCCAATAACAATCAACATCTTTAATTAAAGTGAATAAATTTGTGTGGTTTTAAATTTATTATCCCCGTAATTACGTTCCTCGGTAATTTTTAATCAATGAATAATTATCCCCTAATTTAATTAAATCTTAATAAATTACCCTTAATTAAATTAAGCTCAACTTTGATTAACAAATTTAAACTTGTAATTACTAATTTAATTATTACAACATTAGTTAGCCATTCTAATTAACCTAATAATTCATGAACTACAAATCAAAAAGTTTCATTAACTTTAAAGAAAACTTATTAATAATTTCATTTATCACTCACAAATATGTTTGAAAATCTTTTATTTTAAGTTTACCCTTGAAGCTTCATTTTAAATCTTCCAATTTTAAAATGAATACGCATTGATCTTTAAATCAATTTTAAGGCTAACCTTTAAAACCTTTTAATTACAAGTTATACTTTTGTTATAAAGGAAACTGAAAAGAGTTTTAAATCAAATTCCCTTTGAATTCAAAATATTTGAACTTATTTAAAACATTTAAATTTATAAACTTTCTTTCATTTCAAAATCTGGAATTCAAATTTTTAAACTTATGTCCGGGTTACAAATTTTTGATTTAACTTGTTTCTTACAATTTCAAAACCCATTTTAAATTCAATTTCTTTTTTTTTACTTCACTTACTTACCTAAACACCTTTATTAAAAACAATTTGAATTTAAAACTTTGTTTTCATTTCTTCCCAACAAAGATTCAAACTGAATTGAATTCACTATCAAACTATGATTTAAAAACTTATTTTAAACTTTTCTTTGAATTTATAAATTCAGTTTTTAAATTCAGGAAAAGGTTTGTTTTTAAAAGCTGTACAAAACATTTACCCGAGGGAAACCCTCTGTTCACTCGAGTGAAACCCGAGTTCCCCTAACCTTTTCCCGAGTCTCCCTCTCTTACTCGTACGCTTCTTCTTCTTCTTACTCTTCCCTTTTTCTTTCTTTCTTTTCTTTTTTTTTTGCTAAGTAAAAACTGTCCTCCAATTAAACCCTCGCGTGTGACTCGATACAACACTCGAGCTTCATCTTGTTTTTCCCGAGCCAGATTGTTATTTACCTCGAGTTCGACTTCGGCTACAACTTCATCTTCTCCAACCAAACTTTTCCTGAGAGCAGATATGTACGTGTGAATGTGCACACGTGATCGCAGCATCTCCGATCATGGTCCACAATACCCATCCATCACCGAAGATTCCCCCATCTCGCTTGAGCACCCGAACCACCCAATAACGGCGTTAATCAAAATCGAGCTCTTCGACCTGACTGGGACCAAAATTGGTCGACGAAAAACTCCTCCGCCCCAACGACCTAGCTCACCAAAGCCTCCACCTATTTGTCCAAAGCAACGTCACACCACCGTGCAGCCATCCCCCTCGTGCGATGAAATCTGATGCGTCACTGATGGCGCAGTAACCCATTTCCTGACACCAACTAAAACACAGCATAAAACCCTAGTTTGATTTAAATCTCAAACTGTAATGAATTAAAAAATCTTCTAGTATTTTTCCAACAATCCATTATCACCCTAGAATCTTCACACTAAAACTCGATTTCCAAAAATTAGCCGATCATCAAAAATCGACAAAAACCCAAATTTCAGTCAAACTAAGAATTCACATACAATGCTTTACTAAAAATCGTGATTTTGATTTCAAAAATCATAACTTCCCAAGCTAATTCAAGTTATGTAATTGAATTAAAGAATTGTATCAATTGGTTTTTAAGAGATTTATAAGTTTTTACTGTATTTTCTTGAATTCAGAGGATTTTAAAGCTTAAAATACTTGAATTTATTTTTAAAACTTAAATCATGTTGAAATAAACTTCTTTTGTTTAAATCTTAAAGGTTAACAATGACCAAGAAGAAGAGATCAAATTCCAAAACAAAATTTGGAAATCTGGAACAGCAAAGGCAAATTTTGCCTAGTACTTAAGCATGCACAGTTACCTCTGCATACAGATATTCACATATACTCGCCTGCACATAAACACCTTATGATCTATCTCAAGCATCATCACAAATAACACCAAGCATTTAAAAATTTAAGGGTTTGTGCACATTGAATTGAAGAAAGAGAGGAAACAATTTTGTTTTGGACAGATTTTGAAAATCTGGAATATAGAGAACAGAACCATATGTCTATACTCTGACATGTTCAAGCATATTCATATCAACATTCTAACACATATCATAGCATATGCCAACTTATTCACAAACAAACATCAATTCTACTTGCATGCAAACCAGGATATATGTAAGGTTAAGGATTTGCTCACCTGAAGATGATGAAGAAACAAAGAACGGGGAACAGAATGAAGGCAGAGAAAAATCTTGAGCCTGTAAACTTTTTTTTGTTTTGTTTAGCCTGCCTGAATTTTCTTGGAGTTTAGACCTGTAAGTTGTAAACACAGATCTTTTTTTATTCCTTATTTTATTTATTTATTTACGTCAACAATTTTGATTTCTTACTTACAATCTGAATTTCTTGTTATATAACAAAGAAGCTTTTTATTTCCTAGATCTTGAAAAACTGCAAATAGTTTAAGCTTTTGATCTTGATTACTTTGCTGCAAATGATTGATGGATCCAATGGTTAAATTCTTGTTTTCATTAATGTTTAAAAAATTCAAATTAAAACTTTTAAAAGAAAATTTTACTTGCCTTAAGATTGTTTCAAAAATTACTGCACTGCTTCATTCTAGCCAAAGCCTGCAGCATTTCTAGCCTGCAGTTAAATTCATTTATATTAAAACTTGAGTTTTAAAATTATAATTTCAGTAAACAATAAAGTTTAAAACTACCTGAAAGATGGAATTTGTAGACCATAGCTTGAGTTTTTTTTTTCTCAGATTTAAAAACTTTGGATTGAAGAAGAGAGAATTCTTATATTCTATTTTTTTGGTTTGATGGTTTTTAAGATTTGCAAGATCTTCTTGGTTGTATTTTAGAGATTTGAGGCTTATAATTTCGAAATCTTGGGAGCTGAAAGGTTTTTAAATTTTTTTATTTGAATATTTAATTTTTATAAAGACAATTCATGCCATTTGTAAAAAGCAATGATGAGAACAAGATCTTGTTAATCTTCCTACACCATCTCTCATGTGTATATATTTACATTTGTATTTCTTTTTCTCAAGTCAAAAAATTCTATTACTTTTTATTTTATTTCCACATATTCATTTTATAAATAATTACATCCTTTATCTAATCTTATTCTATAATTATACATCTTAATTCTTTTTTTAAATGCTACTTAAAATTTAACATTTATTTTAAATTTAATTTCAAATTCCAATTCACTTGAATAAAAATTCATTTATGTCTATTATTTTTACTTATTTTATTTGTTTAAGATTTTTTTTCATTTATTTTCAAATTGAATTCCAAAAGTTTAAAACATATCATTAATTTATATTGACAAATTTTAAGATGTTATTTTACTTTATTTTATTTTATTATAAGGTATTAAATATAGAACTTCAAATCCATAGTTAAATTTTAAAAATCAATGTTCAAATAACAAATATCCTATTTTAATTTGAAAAATTCAAATTAACCCACAATTTTATTCCAAAATTCACTTAAATTATCAATTTAAATTTAATTAAAAATCGGGATCGTTACAGATTTCCCCCCTTAAATAAATTTCGTCCTCGAAATTTGCAAAGGAGACAATAGATGATAGAGAAATATCTTTCCAAATTAAACTGGATATCAATTCTGTGTTTGGCTTACCAAATCAGAATATCGACAATATGAGAACAAACTCATACCATATTACACAAGATATTTAGGTCCATCGGTCTACGAACATGCAAGGGCATTGATTAGTTCGAAGGGATAACCAATCGTTCGTAGAATATATCGGATCCCAAATAATAGATAGATGGATTCAATCTTTTACGATTTCTCAAACACTAGATACAGATTCTAAACTCAAGTCGGAATACCCCAAAATATATATCAATTTGTCCCACTTTGGACTTTGATATACACAAGAAATTATAATAAAATTTCAAATTTGATTTTAACCGATATCGTTTTATTAATACAATTCAAATTCAACTTCATATTAGTTAACCAATTTACTTAATTTAAAATTTCCAATTTATTTAATTTAAATTTTCAATTTCAAATTCATATTCAAATTCATTAAAGTTTAGATCGAAAAGCTGATAAGAAATGGATGAAGATACGAAGTAAGGATTTTCTACAACGATTCGTAAGGCCACCATCGCACTGAAACTTTTTTCTGGAGCTATCACGAAGATATCAAAGAATTTTGGAAAGGCGAATCAAAGGAGATTGAGAAGAAATGTTGCTTCCACTGTTGCAGGGTATTGACCATTTATAGTGGTACTCCCCTGTCCCCTATCTCGTCCTCTTCTCGCACTCATACATACTATCGGTGAATAGTAAGAGAATTTACTGAGGCGTTCGAACGGATATCTTAAGGATATACTCATTCTAGGGTATACTTCACCCTATCTCTAATGAGCTACTTAATGTGTTATACTCTTGAGCTAATGTTTTAACCCTCAGCTCTGATACCAAATGTAGCGGCACGAGGCAATGGCGACCGGTAGGCTTTGCAACCATCCCAGACCCACCGTGGCTTACAATGGTACCCCAGACCTTGCTTTTACGGCCAGCCTTTCGACTGTCTCGGCTTACGCCTAACCAACCTCTATTCACTAAGAGAGGACATGTAGGGGTAAGAGTCTCCCGTTCACCACCAAACCGCGAAGCGAGAACACCCTATCACATTCACTAAGAGAGCAAGACTGGTGTGAGCAAACAAAAACATTTGGTCTTTTTAAAACAAACAACAGAATTTAAATTTGAAATCCATAATGCTTTTTAGAAAATGAAACTACCATAAGGCCTCCCGCCACACACACAATGCAAACGCAGACTTGGAGGAGATTTCTCCTTATTATAGTCAAATATGCTTAATACGAGAAAATTCCTTTGATATTATTATTAGTGCATAGTGTAGAAAACCATTTCAAAAATAAAATATAAATCCTAGCCCGCATACGACATTTCGTCGTATTCCTACTATAGCTACCATGTTCAATAGCAGGTTACCACCACATTCCATGGCAGGTTATACAACTAAAACCGTACAGGGCGCGTATTGTTTTGATTGGATTTCCAACAAATGGTCAGGCTAAGGAACTTCCTACTGTCAATGGGATCGCCTCTGGCGGGACGTCCCGAGAACCTAACCGGATCTCTGCCAACACAAGGCCGAGTTACCTCTGTAACTAGGTAACTACTACTCGAGCATTCCATCCCCCGGTCCTTTGGGACCTTTATCTGAGGCGCCTCAAAACCACAAAGCAATCATAAAGTAATAGATCTACAGTATCCACATGAGTAAGCATCTGGGCTCCATACCATGATACCACCCTTTACCACAAGGGAATGACACACCCTAAAGGGCGCGACCCTCATAACCTTGCCACATCTTTCCTGTTCGACCATTTCCGGGGTGTGAGGTCCTGATGCAGTCTTGTCCACAAAGGTACGCTTTATACAAAAGCCATGCTTTGATCACAAATGATCAACAAATGATCATCAACACACAGCAGAACTTAGCATGCCACACTACCAAATTGGGAATATATCACTGATAAATAGCAACTACATAACCTCTGAACTCATACGTCTCAGAGAAGGGTGTTAAGCTAAGAGAATAAATTCTCCGCCACCAAGCAGAAATGTATTTGATAGAGATCAAATTAAGATCTCAAAGTGTAATGTCGGACATACAACCATACAAGTCTGTTCCGGGTTCGAACAGAACCGAAGGCACTTTCGAAAAAGCCCTTGCAAATCCGGGTATCCACAATACCGATCGGACTTCCCGTCACTAAGGGAGAACTCTATACCGGAGCAACTCAGTGCAGAGTCAATCGACAGGTTATCCTATCGTTCTCGAAGACACCCGGTCTTCAACACCGGTCTTCAAATGCAATCCATAGCGTCGTATCACTATTCGTAATGCTATATGACACAAGGTCCTCTCCCGGCTAAACCGAATAATGAGCGCAATAGTTTAAAACATATGGATATGGGATTTCAGTAAAGTCATAACTTGAAAATCCAAAGCTTTTCTTTCAAATGGTCAAACGAATTACCATTTTAAATCTTTAAATAAAAAGATTTATTTCACAAAGTTCACCTAGTTTCAAAAAGATCTATTTATAGATTCCCAAAATAATTTCCATTTCGATTGGATTAACTCATTTAAATCTTTAAATCAAAGATTTAGTTTATAGCTTTCAAAGCATGTTTCCAAAGATTTATCTATAACTTGGAAAACTATTTTTTTTATTTCAGAGTTGATATCAAATTGGAAATTCATTTCTTATGTGAAAGCTCTTATTATTTGAAAACATATAGTTTCCGTTTCAGAAAAATTCAATTATATTTATACAAGTTAAAATCTTTGGGTTTAAAATTTAAATTCCCAATCAACGCTTTTAAAAAAATTTAAAAACCCATTTATAAGTTGAATAACCCTTTTTAACCCATAGTTCCCAAACCATAGAATTCAATCCCAAATATTGAATTCAAATTTAAATCAAATTATTTAAATTTCAAAAATCAATCAAGTTATTCAAAATAACTTTTATTTTTGAAAAATTCATTTTCAAAGTTCCAATTCTAATTCCAAAACTATTTTGGATTCAAAAATACAATTTTAAATATATTTCAAAAATCTGTGACTTAACCCATTTCCTCGTGCAATCCATATTTGTGTGTATATAAGTGTGGTCCAGGGGTTCAACACAATAGTGCACCACATCATCATCGCGGATTCAATCATATCGATAAGCGGTATATCCCATAACGCTTATCTATATTCACAGATTCATAGATAAAGTAAATTATCAATCACAAAGATTTACTAATATGATTCGATGTGGGTTTCGGATAACCAATTGGAATCCGACTCCCTGTCGCATCGAAATTCAAATGTCGTTCTACGGGTCAAGGGATTTTCATATTCATACGACAGTATATTCATCACAAATATAGCAGCTCAGTACAAAGCATCACATAGCATCACATCACATATCAAATATATCAATCCATCGCACAACATCCAATAACAATCAACATCTTTAATTAAGGTGAATAAATTTGTGTGGTTTTAAATTTATTATCCCCGTAATTACGTTCCTTGGTAATTTTTAATCAGTGAATAATTATCATAAATTTCAACTGATTAAGTCTTAATCACCTTCATAAATCAATCATTTCTTTAATTACTTTTCTTAATTAATAAATCCTAAATTGTTAATTAATTAGCTCTTAATTACTTTTATTAATTACTTTAATTAATAAACCCCTAATTTAATTAAATCTTAATAAATTACCCTTAATTAAATTAAGCTCAACTTTGATTAACAAATTTAAACTTGTAATTACTAATTTAATTATTACAACATTAGTTAGCCATTCTAATTAACCTAATAATTCATGAACTACAAATCAAAAAGTTTCATTAACTTTAAAGAAAACTCATTAATAATTTCATTTATCACTCACAAATATGTTTGAAAACATTTATTTTAAGTTTACCCTTGAAGCTTCATTTTAAGTCTTCCAATTTTAAAATGAATACGCATTGATCTTTAAATCAATTTTAAGACTAACCTTTAAATCCTTTTAATTACAAGTTATACTTTTGTTATAAAGGAAACTGAAAAGAGTTTGAAATCAAATTCCCTTTGAATTCAAAATATTTTAACTTATTTAAAACATTTAAATTTATAAACTTTCTTTCATTTCAAAATCTAGAATTCAAATTTTTGAACTTAAGTCCAGGTTACAAATTTTTGATTTAACTTGTTTCTTACAATTTCAAAACCCATTTTAAATTCAATTTCTTTTTTTTTACTTCACTTACTTACCTAAACACCTTTATTACAATTTGAATTTAAAACTTTATTTTCATTTCTTCCCAACCAAGATTCAAACTGACTTGAATTCACTATCAAACTATGATTTAAAAACTTATTTTAAACTTTTCTTTGAATTTTTAAATTCAGTTTTTAAATTCAGGAAAAGGTTTGTTTTCAAAAGCCGTACAAAACATTTACCCAAGGGAAACCCGCTGTTCACTCGAGTGAAACCCGAGTTCCCCTAACCTTTTCCCGAGTCTCCCTCTCTTAATCGTACGCTTCTTCTTCTTCTTACTCTTCCCTTTTTTTTTTTTTTGCTAAATAAAAACTGTCGTCCAATTAAACCCTCGCGTGTGACTCAATACAACACTCGAGCTTCATCTTGTTTTTCCCGAGCCAGATTGTTATTTACCTCGAGTTCGACTTCGGCTACAACTTCAGCTTCTCCAAGCAAACTTTTCCTGATAGAAGATATGCACGTGTGAACGTGCACACACGATCACAGCAACTCCGATCATGGTCCACAATACCCATCCATCACCGAAGATTCCCCCATCTCGCCCGAGCACCCGAACCATCCAATAACGGCGTTAATCAAAATCGAGCTCTTCGACCTGACTGGGACCAAAATTGGTCGACGAAAAACTCCTCCGCCCCAACGACCTAGCTCACCAGAGCCTCCACCTTTTCGTCCAAAGCAACGTCACACCACCGTGCCGCCATCCCCCCTCGTACGATGAAATCCGATGCGTCACTGATGGCGCAGTAAACCATTTCCTGACGCCAACTAAAACACAGCATAAAACCCTAGTTTGATTTAAATCTCAAACTGTAATGAATTAAAAAATCTTCTAGTATTTTTCCAACAATCCATGATCACCCTAGAATCTTCACGCTAAAACTCGATTTCCAAAAATTAGCCGATCATCAAAAATCGACAAAAATCCAAATTTCAGTCAAACTTAGAATTCACATACAATGCTTTACTAAAAATCGTGATTTTGATTTCAAAAATCATAACTTCCCAAGCTAATTCAAGTTATGTAATTAAATTAAAGAATTGTATCAATTGGTTTTTAACATATTTATAAGTTTTTACTGTATTTTCTTGAATTCAGAGGATTTTTAAAGCTTAAAATACTTGAATTTATTTTTAAAACTTAAATCATGTTGAAATAAACATCTTTTGTTTAAATCTTAAAGTTTAACAATGACCAAAGAAGAAGAGATCAAATTCCAAAACAAATTTTGGAAATCTGGAACAGCAAAGGCAAATTTTGCCTTGTACTTAAGCATGCACAGTTACCTCTGCATACAGATATTCACATATACTCGCCTGCACATAACACCTTATGATCTATCTCAAGCATCATCACAAATAACACCAAGCATTTAAAAATTTAAGGGTTTGTGCACATTCAATTGAAGAAAGAGAGGAAACAATTTTGTTTTGGACAGATTTTGAAAATCTGGAACTTAGAGAACAGAACCATATGTCTGTACTCTGACATGTTCAAGCATATTCATATCAACATTCTAACACATATCATAGCATATGCCAACTTATTCACAAACAAACATCAATTCTACTTGCATACAAACCAGGATATATTTAAGGTTACGGATTTGCTCACCTGAAGATGACGGAGAAACAAAGAACAGGGAACATAATGAAGGCAGAGAAAAATCTTGAGCCTGTAAACTTTTTTTTGTTTTGTTTAGCCTGCCTGAATTTTCTTGGAGTTTAGACCTGTAAGTTGGAAAAACAGATCTTTTTTTGTTCCTTATTTTATTTATTTATTATCGTCAACAATTTTGATTTCTTACTTACAATCTGAATTTCTTGTTATATAACAAAGAAGCTTTATATTTCCTGGATCTTGAAAAACTGCAAATAGTTTAAGCTTTTGATCTTGATTACTTTGCTGCAAATGATTGATGGATCCAATGGCTAAATTCTTGTTTTCATTAATGTTTGAAAAATTCAAATTAAAACTTTTAAAAGAAAATTTACTTGCCTTAAGATTGTTTCAAAAATTACTGCACTGCTTCATTCTAGCCAAAGCCTGCCGCATTTCTAGCCTGCAGTTAAATTCATTTATATTAAAACTTGAGTTTTAAAATTATAATTTCAGTAAACAATAAAGTTTAAAACTACCTGAAAGATGGAATTTGTAGACCATAGCTGGAGTTTTTTTTCTCAGATTTACAAACTTTGGATTGAAGAAGAGAGCATTCTTATTTTCTGTTTTTCCGGTTTGATGGTTTTTAATATTTGCAAGATCTTCTTGGTTGTATTTTAGAGATTTGAGGCTTATAATTTCGAAATCTTGGGAGCTGAAAGGTTTTTAAATTTTTTTATTTGAATATTTAATTTTTTATAAAGACAATTCATGCCATTTGTAAAAAGCAATGATGAGAACAAGATCTTGTTAATCTTCCTACACCATCTCTCATGTGTATATATTTACATTTGTATTTCTTTTTATCAAGTCAAAAAATTCTATTACTTTTTATTTTATTTCCACATATTCATTTTATAAATAATTACATCCTTTATCTAATCTTATTCTATACTTATACATCTTAATTCTTTTTTTAAATGCTACTTAAAATTTAACATTTATTTTAAATTTAATTTCAAATTCCAATTCACTTGAATAAAAATTCATTTATGTCTATTATTTTTACTTATTTTATTTGTTTAAGATTTTTTTTTCATTTATTTTCAAATTAAATTCCAAAAGTTTAAAACATATCATTAATTTATATTGACAAATTTTAAGATGTTATTTTATTTTATTATAAGGTATTAAATATAGAACTTCAAATCCATAGTTAAATTTTAAAAATCAATGTTCAAATAACAAATATCCTATTTTAATTTGAAAAATTCAAATTAACCCACAATTTTATTCCAAAATTCACTTAAATTATCAATTTAAATTTAATTAAAAATCGGGATCGTTACAGTAATATTTCGCTATTATAATAATGTCTATAGTAAAATAAACATACTTTTAAATAGCGTTAAGGAGTGACCCAATATTCCCCTTAACACGTAATAGTCCTAATAATCCATCCAATATCATAGTCCCTCCTGATCGGGAAGCCACCAGAGAATACCACACGGGCTATGGGAGAAAACCAAACTCGTACAAGGCACGCTAGGGTAGGTGATACGGCACAACTAGGCAATGCCAGCGTAGATATACCAATTACGCTTCCGGGTTGGTGGTAACGCGTAGCGCGCAGCTACCGCCTACCTCGAGCCACACCCCCAAATAAAAAAATCAAAAGTGGCCACCGAATCAATCCAAAAGTCAAAGTATAATATCGAAGGGATGTGTCCGATCAAAGGTGCTACCTCATAACCCGTCGATCGCTCATGTTTTAGCCACCTAATGCCAACTCACGGGAGTTGGGTCCACGTATTTACCTCAAAGGAACCGCCACCGCCATCCTACTTCATTCTGGAATCTCCACCGCGTACACGGTTGTTAAAGTGGTTTTCGGAGTTGGCAGAGAGTATGGCAACTTCCGATCCCGGTCTCTTTAACAACCAAACATTATTATAACATCGCGGTCTTATCAAAATAGTTTATACTTTTAAAACCAGAATATAATATCCATTTCAAATCCATATAAATACGATATCATTTCCTCTTTTAAAAACCCAAATCAAATTTGATATCGTTTCAAATATATCCTTTTCTAAAATTATAACATTTCAAAGTTATAATATTTCGAAACCAAAACTTGAAATATAGCCTTTCAAAACATTAAACTTTGAATTTCATAACTTTGAAACATACTACACCACTTAAATGGTTTAAATATTAAATTACTTTATATAATAAAATAGCTTCTTCACCTTCACAAATCAATTTCAATATGGATTTTAAATTCACGAACAAACCAATATAATTTCCATATATTTCAAAGATTTAATTATTCCGCCATTTCAAAACTTATTCTTTGATAATTTCATATATATCAATTTCAACTACTATTTAAATGTTTACTTAATAAATCAAATGTCATTTTAGTAAAACCTTTAGACTCCAAATAACTGGATATTCTTTCAATTACATTAACGTGATAATGTTCATTTAAATCAATTTGATATTCATTTAAATCCTCTAAACAAAAATCAAGTTATAAAATCATACCTTTTAAATCTCAATTTATTTATATTTCAAATCAAATTTTTCGAGGATAATCCTTAAATCTTAAATTCAAATCAAATTCATATTTATCTTCCAAATCCAAATTTATTTAAATCATTATAACCTCTATATGAAATATGATTTAAATACTTAACCATATTTATTTTAATAAATCAAACTCCATTTTTCAACTTATTGTCATTAAAAGATTTATACCTAGCTTAATACATGATTTAACTATATATAAATATTTTTATATAATATCAAAAAGAATCAATATTTATTTAAACCGTATAATTCTATCCAAAGCCATAAAAATCATTTTCAAAATATTTATATATATAGACCGACGGTGTCTATATAAAATTTTCTATCCTATGGTCAAGTGGTGCGGATATTTATCATTTCAATCCGTAATTTGAAAAAAATTACGGTTATATATCATTTCAAACCGTAATCCCGAATGAAATAAAATGCGTAACAACTTGCAGTTTAAAATAATATATAATACAACATCCATTCATCCATCAACAGATCATACATCCATCACAATCATCATCCACAACAATCAAGCAATACCAATAAATAACTGATAATATATATAACAGGTATTTAACTGGAAATATTTATGCAATAATTAATTTGATAACAATTTAATTCAAATAAATGCAATTTAACTTAGATGATGATTAAATATATTCTAAACAACTATAAATAAATTTCAAATCACATCATAAATAAATTTAACAAACATAAGAAATTTTAGAAGTTGTGAGTGGGTTAAAACACTCACCTTTTGAATTTAAATTATGTTTTCGTATGTGAAAGATATAATGAAAATTATGTTTGAATTTCAATTTTTTTTTTTTTAAAAAAAAGAGAACACATTTACCTTTCTTGCCACGTCATAGGCAAATCACTTTCTTCCAGAAAACACCACTCAGGCACGCAAGGACCAATGCACGCGATACTGCCGCTGATCACAAACTTTGACCACGATTCTCTGTCGCCTACGGCCACCAGGGAGCCCCCGAACCCCACCATCCTCCTTCCCTCGCCTAGCCGCACCGTTTCTACCACCTATTTTGACACCCCACCTCTATGCTCACAATAACAAAGAGTATTAAAAGAAAAATGTCTATTATTACGAAGAATAAGGCAGGATAGGAGCGGCCATCCGTAGTTAGGCCTCACTCTAGTACTTGCTATCTCGATAGGAGTGGTATATATTTTTATTTTTCATCTCTTATTTATTTACTCCCATCTACATACCTAATTCCAGTATAAAACGAACTACAGTGGTTCATAATAGTTTAGGACAATATATATAATAATAACACAGATAAGCTGAATGCGGAACACAGATAATATCAAATCTCATAAATATATAACTGAAGTGTAACGGCCCGCTATTTGGACCATTCAAATCGACAATAAAACCATACATGTCCGACTTAAATAATTCAAAATACCGAATTATTTATTTAAATTTGGCAAAACTTAAACATATACAGTAAATAAATCCATCACAGAATCACAGATACAAAGTAGTACAATAATATGCAGCGGAATAAATGAATAGTAGTTCATGAAGCTACTATATAAACATCAGAGTTAGAAATAAAGTACATCCGAATATCTCAAATACAGTGAGGTCTTTAGTACGAACCAATGACTCCTCTGAAATAATCAACTAGAAAAGATGAAATCTTAATCGATAGTTGGACCTCTAACGAAGTTCCAAACTCCAAAGGTGAGTCTCTAATGTTGTGTCACTCAGTCTGACCAGAGCGTAAAGAAAAACACAAAACACTCGAGTCAGGACTACCATTCTTATATCTATAAATCCAACTCAAGTAAAATATCAACCGAAATACAATTAACTTAGAGGATGTTTTGGATACCCATCCTCTAAGGATGCAAGGAACTATCTACAGGGTAGAAATATACACTATAACACCGTGGTCATTTCAATTTTATATATATTTCAAAACTAAAATATCATTTTCATTTCAAATATCACTATTTTCCAAATTAGTATATATATATCCAATAATTTATGAAGTAAAGTATTTTTATTTCCTCAAACTTCACAAATCGCTTCAAAAATCAACTCGACCTTCCCGTTCAAATTTAATTAAATCGAAATTTATCAATTTCTATTCAATTTAGTTTCTGACTAAACTAATTCAAATTTTATCTATTTTAAATCCGGATTTGAACCACAAAATAAACCATTTAAATTTCAATATAATTCGAACTTAATAAATGTCGGAGCTTTAAATATTCAACATTTCAAAGAATAAACTTTGATAGTTGCGTTTATCTCCCAACTTGACTTCACTATTATTTAGTTTTGAAATATTCACTTAATAAATTCAATATTATTTATATGACCTTAAATTTACATTTTCTAAATATTACCTTCGATTTCTTTAGACATGAATCATCCATTAAATTTCTTAAATAAAAATTCAATTTATAGGATCATATGTTAAAGTTTCGAATTTAATAGTTTCAAATTGATTTAACTAAATAAAATACTTAATTAATGACAAATTCAAATAAGTCCCAAATATATCTTCAAACCTTAGCTTATAAAATTTATTCCACAAATCTATTTCAGAAATACAAATTTAATGAATCCTTAAACATATTTCATATTAATAAACTCAATCTTAATTAAATTATCTTAATATTAAATCTATATATATAATAACCTTTATATATAATACTTTAAATCAATATTCATCAAAACCATATATTCCTTTTCAAGACCATAGAAATTATTTTCAAAACATTCATATAGACCCAGCGTCGATGTAAAATTTTATATTTTATAGACAAGGGATACAGATATTTATCATTTCAATTCGTAAGTTAAATATATATACGGGTGGATATCATTTCAACACGTAATCCCAAATTCAATTCAAATGAAAATCGCTTGGGTTTATCATTTCAACTCATAACGAAATTTTCCTATTCTAAAATTCGTTCGGGTATGTATCATTTCAACCTATAGTGATTTTTATAATAATAGGGAACTTGCAGAGTGATAATAGATATGAAAATAATAATAACAACGGGCATATATCATCAAAAATATATATAAACAATAGGATATAGTGTCATATCCCATAAGTGAACAGTTACAGATAATAGCATATATAACAATTTAAATAACTACAGCATCATATTTCAATTGTCGTTTCAATTTAATCAAATTTAACAAATAAAAGAATGTTAATCGTGAGTGTTTGCTCACCTTTTGAGGCTAGAGAATACAGAAGATGACATGGATACGCACAGTGATACGGACACTGAAATTTGAATTATAAATCCGAGCTCGAATTTCAAAGCAAAGTAGGATTGGCACGAATTGGACGAACGAGGCTGATAATTAAGAATTTATGAATTGGATCAGAATCAGTCTGTTATATACAGAAATTTTGGCTATTTTAATAAAAATCAAAATTGCATCCCTAAGAAAAATTTAAAGTCGAATCATATATATATATATATATATATATATATATATATATATATATAATTTACCTTTTTTTCCACACATAAACCAATAGTTTTAACATATGAAATAAAACATATATGTTAAATAAAAATCCTTATAATTTTTCCAAACCATTTTAATTTTTACACATAGATCAAAATTTCTATTTACAAATCTAAGACCCAAACCACCCCATGCGACCTATGTATATAATATCATTAACATTTATATTTAAAAATAAGATTAATATATAAAACTTCAACAAATTACACTGTTCAAATCTCATTTATAAACTACTGTATACATATGGTACAAAATCCACTTCACGATACCATTATAAATTTTAAACACTTTACCTATATATATAAACTAATATATAACTACCCATACATAAACAGTAAAGCCCATACACAGACTTATATAAAAATTTAGACAACGGATGTACGAATTACTTATACAACTTATATTATAACTTATTTTATAAATATATATAATACTGTAACCAGTGCAGACCGAAAATATAAGTTAGAATGTAAACTTTATAAAATATATATAAATAGCAACTAATATAACCTCATTTATTTATTTATTTGTTTTTTTGCGAAAGCAACTGGTCTACAATAAAACACATATACACTCTTAACTTTTATGCAAACATGCATGCTAACTGAAATGAAAACTTAAATATTAGAAATCTTACTCCATACATAAGTGCATGCAAAGTATATAGATATATATATATATAAGGCCATAAAGATATATCTATAATTATTATAACTTTATATAAATATATGTCATAAACGAACTTAGGCAAATAAACAACTTCAAAAATCCTATACAACTTCCATAATAATAAGATGTAAATTGACCTTCAAATAAAAGTTATAAACATGTTTATTATAAAACTATATATATATATAATAACAGATTTACAAAACTTATAAAATAAATCGTATAATATGGTTTGTAAAATATACATATATGGACTCAAAGTTAAAACAAAATGAATATAAATCTACTTTCCAAATATGCAGACTCCATTTGCATATCCAACACAACTCACGCATATTAAATATGCATACACTTCTAGAAACAAAACAAACTTTAAAAAAAATGGAAACCACGTTTGGTATATATATGTATTTAAATCCAACAACTTTATATAAACCACTATATGTATGCATCTTATATTTTTATACCACTATCAATATATCATAACCATACTCCATATAAACAAATATGCATACCAACTTTGAATGCTAGAATATGCATCAACAGCACGTACAAGGGACGTGTATTGATAAAATCATCCATATCATAGCTATATATAAAACTATATATAATATATATATAAATAACACTTGCAAATATAAACTTAACTTACCTATGCCTGGTTATGCGAACAGTCGAGGAAATATGGGAGGGTCGCTACGCCTTCAATGGATATTGCACAAGGGGAAGAGTGGGTTCGGTGGAGGAGCGGAGTTCGGAAAAGGTGAAGGTGAGGCCGAAATTTGTAGTGCCAGGCAAGTTTATATACAAGAGGAAGGAACAATAGAGAGGAAAAAAGAGAAATGTGGGAAGAAGCAATAATAAGGGAAGAAAATACGAACAGAAGTAAATGGAAACGACTAAATAAAAGTAACCAAAGAAATAGCACAATCACGTGCTATGATTCAGTTGAGGATATAAGGTAAAATATTCACGTTGATTTAGGAAAATAATCAAAGAAAATAAATGGTAGCACGTTTCAAATTTGAACGGAAGGAAAGAGAAAAGTAACAATTCCGGAAAAATATCAAAGTAACAGCTACACATTGATTCAAGAGCTATTAAAGCAACTTTTAAATTGTGAAGGCAATGTTACTCTGCGTTATATTTTTAAAATAAGAATGTTGAACGAAAATCAACAGTCAAATATGGTGCGATGTAAATGGAAAGAGTCACGTTGATTACTGAATAAAATAAAACGAATAACCATTTATTTATTTTTTTAGGCGGTGGATAAATGAAGAAATAAAAGGTCAGTGAAAGTAGGAATGAATATATTAGAAAAGTAATGATTCTAGTAGCAACGGTCATCTTAGATTAAGTTGGAAAAATTATAATAATTTATTACCGTGGCTATGGTTCAAATTTTTTTTGAAAGCAAGGAAACCAAAAGGTCACAATTAAAGGTAAGCTTTAAATTTTTAATAAATACAAAACGTATCTAAGTTTATATGTTTATAACTTTCTAGCTGTAGTGTATATATATAATGAATGGTCATAATGAAAGAAGTGGAAACAGGGAGCGTAGGAAAGGAAACGTTAGAAAAATAAAATTTTCACCCTTAAATTCCGGAGATTAATAAGGTAACATACCTCTTTAATGAAATGTACATCAACAGTCACAAGCCAAAATTTAGCTGAAAGTTTAAAGAAATGAGGGGAAGATGGGTTTTTTTAAATTAATCACTTCCCAGAATTAATATGTCAATGAAAAAAGGAAAGGAGATGAATCAGGGAAACATATTATAACTTATATATAACTATTAAAAGGATAGATGGAAGAAAAGGTGAGCAGGTGAGTAAAAGTGGAAACTGATTTATGAGTGAAATGGAATGTGAGCTGTTGCCTGGGAAGAAAATGGAACAATTTAAAAATTAAAGGCAATGGACTGCTGAAATTAAATGAGTATAAAACGTGTAAAAGTTATACACTGAAACGGCTATAAATTTCAATTATTATTATAAAACGGGGAATAACGAAAGGCAAGGATGATGATTTCAAAGTTTATTAATGGCTAGGAATGGGGAAGTCTATCTGTGAATTGGAAAAATTATTAAGCAATTGAAATCGGTAGAAAAAGTAACAACTACACACTGTTTTAGAAACAATCAAAGCAATTAATAGCTTGATTGGACAGCAAGAATAAATATGGAAGGACATGTTATAAAGGCAAAATGAACTGTTTGAAAATAAATAAAAGAAATGATGGCAAATAAAACAGCTGTGCCTTGAATTTTCCAAAATAAATTATTTTATGAACATCAATTATTACTGAATTAAATTGAACAGAATCACACCCTAAAATATACTTTCTTAATTGTTGATGAAAATTTATCATTTGCCACATTTAACTATACGTAATCCAAATGTAAGATTTTATTTCAAAATATTATTATTTAAAATTTCTCAAAAATCAAATTAAATACGTTAAAAATCAACAAAATTTTACGGGTCGTTACACTCTCGCCCACTCAAAACTTTTCGTCCCCGAAAAGGAAGAAGGTAGGAGAATAGAAACAACCAGAAAGATAAATAGATTGAAAGACAAGGATAAACAATTAATTTAAGACCATATTAATTTTACTTGAAATATTCATTTGAAAACTTCATTTGAAATTAAATTTTCTTCAATACTTAAAAAAAATTTCAAACCCATTTGTAAAATTTCTTGCTTCCTTTATAAATACCATTTATATGTTTTAACTAACACCTTTATAAATATATATGAAAACTATTTGGAAACAGTTATTCACATCCTTGGTTATATTTTCAAGGAAGTTATTTGACAACATTAAATCCATAGTTTATAAATTTACTAATTTATCTTAAGACACTTTCAACATTATAGATAAATTAATACTCATTTCTTAAATATGTTATATTAAATTAATAACTTCTGAAATATTAATGACACTAATGATTTACTATTAAACCATGTGATGCAGCTCAAGCTAGAAGAGAAGAGTTAAGTCGTCCACGAGTTAAGAGAAAAGATATAGGTCGTTCCCGACCTAATGAATCACGTGATAACAAGTCACGAGTTAACAACACCTTAAGTCGTGCGGCTATAGGTCGTTTCCGACCTAAGAAGGCATGTGGGGAAGAGATGCGAGTTAAGGAAGAAGACCTAAATCATTTCCGACCTATCACGGGCTTAAGTCGTGCGGGGCCTTTAGGTCGTGTACGGTCTAAGGCTGCAGGAGGAGTATCACGGGATAACAAGATAATAGCACGAGTTGGAATGCGAGGTGTAAGTCGGCTACGACCCAAGTTAAGTCGGGTCACTGAAGAGTAAGCCGTTTGAGAGTTAAGTCGTCTGTGTTTTTAAGTCGTGTGATATTATAGGTCGTCACCGACTTATGTGTGTGTGGTATGTTTTTCTTGGAGTCGTAGGTCGTTAGGTCGCATACGACCTAAGTGTGTTGAGTCTGTTTTTGTGGAAGTGTAACTTAAGTCGTGTACGACTTAAGAGTTGTGTCTTGTGTCTTGTGTCTTAGGTCGCTAGGTCGGCCATGCAGGGTCATTTGTTGAGTCGTGCTGTGTTGTACATTATGTTTGCGTTGTTAGGTCGTAAGTCGGCAGGGGATGTAAGTCGGTCATGTATCTGTGTTGTATTGTAACTGAGGCGTGGAGCATTGGTTAGGTCGGCAACGACCTAGTTGAGTCGTGGGTCGTAAGTCGCAGCCGACTTAAGGTCTGAGTTGGTTGTAAAACACTATAAATAGCGCGTGGGTTGTACATTTTGAGGAGGTTGATTTTTGGAATAAAATTTCTTGTTGATTGCTGTGTGCTTTCTTCTTAAATTGGTAGTTGATTGTAATCTCCTATCTCCTCTTTCGGTTAATCGAGTGCGCTCGATTCAACGATCGTAGAAGCCGATTCACGGTATCTAGTGCGCTAGATCAACGTTCGAAGAATCGTAGATCTTTGAACACGGTATAGTGCGCTATCAACGTGTTTGAGATAGCTAGAATTCGGTAGCTTCGGATCAACGAATTTGGGCATTTTGGTATTCATCAATCCACCGATTGCTACTTTCATCGATTGAAGTTTATTTTGATTAATCCGCTGCGTCATTTTTTGGTATCAGAGCTAGACTTAGCCAATCATAGCTAAGCCGAGACTTGGAGCCAATTTTTGAAGTTGAAGTTTGAAGTTTTTCATTGTGTTCATCTTGAAGTTGCAACGAGTTTGAAGATTTCGATCAATTTTCTTTTGGATCAAACTTGGAAGAGTGTTAGAGTTTGGTCGCGAGATCTTTGCGCGCCAAAGTTGAAGGAGAAGTGCTTGGAGCCGTGTGTGCTTTATTGAGCCGAGCCAACCTAACCATAGGTCGTTACCTATTGCCGAGCTAAGGTGATAAGTCGCAAGGCCTATTCGAACCAAGTGAGGCCGAGCCAAGTTGCAAGTGAGCCGAGCTTGTATGTTTTGTGTTGAAGGATTTGAGAAGTATTTGAAGTTTTTGGGACGTTTTCAATCATGCCGCCAAGGAGAGCTAACCGTCATCAAAACGTTGAAGCATTGTATAGAAGAGAAGAAGCCGAGCTTATGGAACAACGTATTAATGAGAAATTTGATGAAGGCATTGGAAAGTTAGAGAAGTTGATGAATGATTTGAATCAAACTCAAAGGAGGAGATCACCAAACTCGAACCATGGAGGAAACCGAGTTTCGCCATCGGTTACGGAAGCGAGGAGGGTATCACCGCATTCTTTTAGAGATAGAAGAGAAACATCAATTTCATCACGGAGAGATCATCATGACTATGGACATGAAGAGAGAAGAAGTCAACGTGAATTTGACAATGAGCCATATAGAGATGAAGAGAGACATAGTCGAAGAAGCATGCATGAACGAAGGGATGACAATGGTCGAGATCGATGTAGGCGTACTTTTGATTTTGATGAAGAGGGTGATAGAACTAGCATTCATTATCGAGATCGAGACCAAGTTCGAAATTCTTATCGGGATGTAGAGGATGATCGTCGATGGGAATCGGGTATGAAGATGGAAATTCCAGAGTTTAAAGGTGGAATGGTAGCTGAAGAATTCTTAGATTGGTTGTCAAATGTTGAAGAGATCTTTGATTTCAAGGAGGTTCCTGAGCATAGAAGAGTGAAGTTGGTTGCTACTAGGTTGAGGGGGAGAGCTTTAGCGTGGTGGCAGCAAACTAAACTTACAAGGGAGAGAATGGGAAAGTCAAAGATTGAATCATGGGAGAAGATGAAGAAGTTGATGCGAGCTACATTTTTGCCTTACAAATACCAATCACTTATGTACCAGAGGTTGTAGAATCTAAGGCAAGGGACGAAGTCTGTTAGTGATTATGCTGATGAATTTTACCAACTCATTACCAGGAATGATTTTATGGAAACAGAAGAACAGCTAACTGCTAGATTCATTGGGGGATTGAGAATGCAGATCCAGGATATGGTTAATATGTTTGATCCTAGATCAGTAGCGGAGGCACATCAGAAGGCGTTGGCTTGGGAGAAGCAAGGAAGGCGTGGGGGTGGTGTGTTTACTGATTCCAATAATCAAGTGAAGGGTGTTAGTGGGAGTTCTAATGTTTCTAAACCTATCAGTAAGCCAGTGGTGAAGGAGGCTGAGAAGGCGAAGGTTAGCAGTGGTTTCAAATGTTATAATTGTCAGGAGTTGGGTCACAAAAGCAATAAATGTCCGAAGCCGAAGAAGAGAGCAATGGTTGCTGAGATTGAGGATGATGGTGAGGAGGCAGAATGTTCAAATACACCTTATGTCGAGGAGGAAGAAGAATTATCTGGAGATGATGGTTGTAATCTTATGATGAGGAGGTCATGTCTTACACCAAAGCAAGAAGAGGATTCTAGTTGGTTGAGAAGCAATATTTTTCAGTCGACATGCACTATTCTAGGGAAAGTTTGCAAGTTCGTTATTGGTGCTGGAAGCTGTGACAACATTATTTCTACAGAAGCAGTAAGGAAGTTGAACTTGAAAACTGAGAAGCATCCTAAACCGTACAAGTTAGCATGGTTGAGGAAGGGAGGTGAAGTGAAGGTGTTTCGAAGGGCTTGTGTGAATTTTTCTATTGGGAAGAAGTACAAAGACGAAATTTGGTGTGACGTTGACATGGATATGTGTCATCTGTTGTTGGGCAGATCATGGCAGTTTGATAGGGCAGTACAACATGATGGTCGTGCTAATAGCTACAGTTTCATGTTCGAGGGTACTAAAATCACTTTGGTTCCCAAGAAGTAACAACAGAAGGAGAGCAAGCTGGAGGAGTTTGAGGAATTGAAAACTCTGTTGACTTTGAAGGAGTTTGTTAAGGAAGTTGAAGAGGAACCTGAAGTCTATTTGTTGATTGGGCGAGAGAGTCATGAAGAGGTTGAAATTCCAGAAGAAGTAAAGCCTGTTTTGAAAGAATTTGAAGATGTATTTCCAGAAGAGTTGCCAAAGGAGTTGCCACCACTGAGGGACATTCAACATCAAATTGATCTTGTTCCGGGAGCAGTTTTACCACATCGACCACATTACCGAATGAGTCCGAAGGAACATGAGGAGTTGCGAAGGCAAGTGGAAGAACTGTTAGAGCAGGGACGTGTTCAGGAAAGCTTAAGTCCTTGTGCAGTACCAGCATTGTTGGTGCCGAAGAAGGATGGAACATGGAGAATGTGTACCGATAGTCGAGCTTTGAACAAGATTACTGTTCGCTACCGATTTCCTATGCCGAGATTGAATGACTTGCTAGATCAGTTGAGTGGAGCTACTATCTTTTCGATGATTGATTTGAAGAGTGGATATCATCAGATTCGAATTAGACCGGGAGACGAATGGAAGACCGCATTCAAGACGAGAGAGGGGTTATACGAATGGTTAGTTATGCCATTTGGTTTATCAAATGCACCTAGTACATTCATGCGGGTGATGAATCAAATCTTTAGACCATTCATTGGGAAGTACGTGGTAGTTTACTTTGATGATATTCTGATTTATAGTGCAAGCACAGAGGAGCATGTAGAGCATTTGAGAAAGGTGTTAATTATTCTTCGTGAGGAACAATTTTATGCAGCTACAAAGAAATGTGTGTTCATGACGAGGAGTGTTTTATTCTTGGGATATGTTGTATCTAAGAAAGGAATCCAGGTGGACCAGAGTAAAGTTGAAGCTATTAGAAATTGGCCACAGCCGAGAACTATCACTGAAGTTAGAAGTTTTCATGGATTGGCATCATTCTACCGAAGGTTTATTCCACACTTCAGTAGCGTGATGGCGCCGGTTACTGATTGTATGAAAGGGAAGCAGTTTTCTTGGTCGGAGGAAGCAGGGCTTACTTTTGAACGAATCAAAGAACTTTTGACGACAGCGCCAATTCTTGTATTACCGGATTTTCAGTTGTTGTTTGAACTACACACTGATGCATCAAAGGTTGAGATTGGAGGAGTGTTGAGTCAGAGTGGGAGGCCAGTTGCTTATTTTAGTGAGAAGTTATCAGGGGCAAAGATGAGATATAGTACATACGATGTCGAGTTTTACGCCGTTGTGCAAGCTGTTAAACATTGGAGGCATTATCTGATTCAGAAAGAGTTTGTTCTTTACACTGATCATGAAGCTTTGAAGCATTTGCAGGGGCAGGATAAAATTTCAGCGAGACATACATCATGGATTGCTTATTTGCAGCAGTTTACTTTTTCGTGAAACATAAATCTGGGGTAACGAGTCGTGTGGCTGATGCTTTGAGTAGGAGAAGTCATTTGTTGACAACATTGAAGGTTGAAGTGACAGGATTTGAATTATTGCCAGAGTTGATTGAAGAAGATCCTTACTTTGCAAAGTTCGTTGAGAAAGTTAAGGATGGGAGTACTGATGAATTTATGTTGGTTGATGGATTCTTGTTTAAAGGAAATCGATTATGTATTCCAGAGAGCAGTTTGAGATTGAAGATTATCAAGGAATTACACGAGGAAGGACATGTGGGCCGTGATCGTACTTTGCATTTGATTGCTCAATCTTACTTTTGGCCGTCGATGAGGAAAGAGGTTGAAAGGTTTGTGGAGAGATGTCATATATGTCAGGTTTCGAAGGGAACAACAACAAATGCAGGATTGTATATGCCGTTACCTGTACCGACTAAACCATGGGTTGATATCAGCATGGATTTCGTCTTGGGTTTGCCTAAAACTCAAAGGGGGAATGATTCTATTTTCGTTATGGTGGACAGATTTACGATGATGGCACTTTTTATTGCCTGCAAGAAGACAGCGGATGCAGTTCGAGTGGCACAATTATTCTTTAAGGAGGTGTATCGATTGCATGGATTGCCAGAATCTATTGTGTCGGATAGGGATACTCGTTTTCTGAGTCACTTTTGGTTAAGTTTGTGGAAGATGGTTGGAACGAAGCTGAAATTTATTAGCGCTTATCATCCGCAAACTGATGGACAAATAGAAGTTGTTAACAGATCGTTGGAGAATTTGTTACGATGTTTGGTAAAGGATAATCTGAAGAGTTGGGACATGAAGTTATGCCAGGCAGAGTTTGCTCATAATCATGCGGAGAATCGTAGTATGGGATTCAGTCCATTTCAGATTGTATATTCAAATTTACCAAGGGGACCGTTGGACTTAACGGTAGTGCCACAACCGAAAGGGACGGTTAAACGGGCTGTTGATTTTGTTGATGAATTAATTGAATGTCATAAAATCATTCGGGAACGATTGGTGAAGGCAAACGAGAAGTATAAACGATCTGCAGATTTGAAGCGACGAAATGTTGAATTTAATGAAGGAGATATGGTATATGCGGTGTTAATCAAGGATCGTTTTCCAGTAGGCGCTTATAACAAGTTGAAAGCCAGAAAAATTGGTCCTGTAGAAGTTGTGAAACGGATCAATGAGAATGCATATAAGTTGAAACTGCTGGAGGATGTATACACTTCTGACGTATTCAATGTTAAGCATCTTGTACCGTATTATGGAGATGGACAATCTGATGTGGAAGAATTTACAAATTCGAGGACGAATTTCTCACAACCAGGGGAGGATGATGCAGCTCAAGCTAGAAGAGAAGAGTTAAGTCGTCCACGAGTTAAGAGAAAAGATATAGGTCGTTCCCGACCTAATGAATCACGTGATAACAAGTCACGAGTTAACAACACCTTAAGTCGTGCGGCTATAGGTCGTTTCCGACCTAAGAAGTCATGTAGGGAAGAGATGCGAGTTAAGGAAGAAGACCTAAGTCATTTCCGACCTATCATGGGCTTAAGTCGTGCGGGGCCTTTAGGTCGTGTACAGTCTAAGGCTGCAGGAGGAGTATCACGGGATAACAAAATAACAGCACGAGTTGGAATGCGACGTCTAAGTCGGGTACGACCCAAGTTAAGTCGGGTCACTGAAGAGTAAGCCGTTTGAGAGTTAAGTCGTCTGTGTCTTTAAGTCGTGTGATATTATAGGTCGTCACCGACTTATGTGTGTGTGGTATGTTTTTCTTGGAGTCGTAGATCGTTAGGTCGCATACGACCTAAGTGTGTTGAGTCTGTTTTTGTGGAAGTGTAACTTAAGTCGTGTACGACTTAAGAGTTGTGTCTTGTGTCTTGGGTCATTAGGTCGGCCATGCAGGGTCATTTGTTCAGTCGTGTTGTGTTGTACATATGTTTGCGTTGTTAGGTCGTAAGTCGGCAGGGGATATAAGTCGGTCATGTATTTGTGTTGTATTGTAACTGAGGCGTGGAGCATTGGTTAGGTCGGCAACGACCTAGTTGAGTCGTGGGTTGTAAGTCGCAACCGACTTAAGGTATGAGCTGGTTGTAAAACACTATAAATAGCGCGTGGGTTTTACATTTTGAGGAGGTTGATTATTGGAATAAAATTTCTTGTTGATTGCTGTGTGCTTTCTTCTTAAATTGGTAGTTGAGTGTAATCTCCTATCTCCTCTTTCGGTTAATCGAGTGCGCTCGATTCAACGATCGTAGAAGCCGATTCACGGTATCTAGTGCGCTAGATCAACGTACGAAGAATCGTAGATCTTTGAACACGGTATAGTGAGTTATCAACGTGTTTGAGATAGCTAGAATTCGGTATCTTTGGATCAACGAATTTGGGCATTTTGGTATTCATCAATCCACCGATTGCTACTTTCACCGATTGAAGTTTATTTTGATTAATCCGCTGTGTCACCATGTAGTATATAAATAAACAATATTTTAAACATTATATTCATAGAGGGAAAGGAGAGTAGATTCGAAAAAATGGAATATAGGTGAATAAATAAAGCTGAGCAGATAAGGTAGGTTCAAAGGGATAGTATCGGGCTCGAATAATTAAATTAAACCATAAAATTTTAATCTCAAATATTAATACAAAATTTCCTTGTTGGAAATACCTTTATAATAAAATACTTTTATATCAAAACAAATTTTTTCTTTCAAAAATACTTTTATAACTCGATGTTTCAACAAGTTTATCCTCGTTCTTGCAGACTCTGGCCATATGCTGTTCAGGCGCAAAGCTAGAATTCTTCAAGCACTTAGTAGACCTGTGTAACGACCCGGAATTTTTACGGCATATTTTAATAAATATTTAATCTAAATTAAATCAAATATAAGCTTGTCAACATTTAAATTGACGAGTTATTAAATATTAAACAGTCATGTATGTTTATAAAAGAAGTTAATACTTCAAAACCATTTAAAGACAAAATCTGACTTATTCAATTGAATCAAATCAAAGTCTTTATATTTTTGATATTTGATAAAATACATATGAATACACCTTTAGTTTTTAAATGATAAGTTTTAAAATTTACAAACATGAAATTATTTCACATAAATATGGAAGTGCAAAATTAGTATAAAACACAAACATACATTATAAATGTAATTAAGTAACATAAAAATACAACATATAAGTTATAATGTGAAATATACAAAAAAAACAAGTATTTTTAGACAAACAATGATCTACAACACTTAAATTGTGCAACACAACAACCTTAAATAAAATGTTAAAACATCATTTGAACAAGTATGAGATTTCATATAGAATATAACTAACAAAATATAAATAAAACAAAAATATGTTGATAATAAAAATCATATCAGGAAGTTTATAAAACATATAACCTGTGTATGTAAGTTGCTTTACAAATAAAACATTCAGGCATTGGCAACAAGGCTCTTCTCAACACAAAACAAGTTTTCAACTCAAAAATAATAATAATAAACTAAAACTAAGTGTAAACCAATAATAATCACATGTGTGCTCTAGTTAAATCAATGCTATAAATAAAGTACTCATGTGCTGTGTATATGCATCAGGGAATAAAAGTTTTCACTTCAAAATGATAATATAAAACAAAGTTTACTTCCAATGAATAATGGAAGATCTGTAGCTTGTACAAAACAAATGGAAAACTAAAAACATTTATTACTTGATTAAGGAAGCATATGAAACAACTAGTCATAAGCAAATAGGAGAAAAACAAAGTTTTACTTCAAGTATATAAAACAAAAGTCTGTAACTTGCTAAATATGCTTGGCCGAAATAAATTTAATATCTTTGTACTCCATGATATAAATATCAGTATACATTAAATACTTGCCATCATAATTAAAAGCAAAGGCATTTAATAGCCTAACTTCTTGCTTAATAAGTACATGTAGCCGAGATTTTTGTCATAATCTCCTACTGCAGAAAATTTTACTCAGCCAATTAAAAGGAAATGACAATGCAAATATGAGCTGTCCAGTTACAACCTGTGTTAAGCTTCTTTATAAATCTACTTATACATCATCAGTTTGTATATATACGAACCTAAAATTTATAAAGTAAATCTGAGAAACCTCTTTTGGCTTTGCAAACAAACTTAAACTAAAAGAAGAAAACTGTAAATTATCAACCTGAGCAAAATACAAACAAGTTGGAAGTTTGGGAAGCAAGTTAACAAGTTTATGTTTATCTGGGTACTGAAGAGCTCTGTTTAATTTGGATTAAGGTGAGTAAACTAATAAATTTCAACTTTAAGTTTATATATATTTGTTTATGATATGTGCTATATATATTTTAACTGTCTGACCTGTGTATGTTGATTTAACCTGAAACTTCTACAGCTGAACTTGATCAATGCTTCAAGCTTTTACAAAATAAAGCAAATAAATTTACAAATCTTACTCATAAAACCATTTAAATTTTGTATGGTGGGAATTTAAGTTTGTTTATATGGACACAAAGACTGTAAACATTTTGAAGTTAGACAGTATGATGTACATACTGTTTTCATTCTACAGGTAACAAGAAATCAAGTGAAAAACTCAAATGTTTAAATTTGACATTTCAATAATATAGTATGATTCCATACCTGAAATTATGATTTTTAACATAAAAAGTATGATTTTTATGCAAAAGTAATATGAGCAGTTTTGAAATGAAACAAAAATGGTTTTTTGTAAATTTGGGAAGATAGAGTAATCTTTAATTCTTGAAATTTGAAATGAAGCAAGATTAAAGAAGTGTTAACACCAGAAAAATAGTAAGTTATTTTTCGAATTCATATATTTTGAGTTCGAATCATGAATAGGGTTTAAACCCATTTTTTTCCAAAGCTCTGTAAAAATTTGATCTCGGCTCCAATATGAAATCGAGTTGGCCGCGACGCTTGGAGGAGTTAGGTGGAGGTGTAGGCAACATATTGTCGAATTTTCATCACCTCTGGTGATGTGTGGTGGCCACGCGGTCGGCTTTGACAGTGACATAGCTGATGTTGTTTTTGGAGCTACAGGTCGAATTCTTCATTTCGACTTGTAATTGGATTTTGGGTTTCGTATTCACTTAAGTGGGTGTTTTGGGGTTTGTGGGGATGGACGCAAGTCGCCGCAGGCAAGGGAGACCCCCGTGCACGTGCACGGTGGCGAAGTGGGGTTCGGTGATCTTTGTCGTGTTGTTTTTCTTTGGGTTCTGGGTTAACGCGTGGGTTGCTCGAGACTTTTGTGAGGAATGCTTCGAGTGAATTTTTGTGTTCCTTTGAGTAGCGTACGAGAGTAGTTACTGCAGCTAAATTTATAACTTAACTAAAAAAAAAAAAAAAAAAAAAAAAGGGGTAGAAGAACTGGGGAGAAGAAGAGAAAGAGTGAGAGAGAGGGAAATGCACGGAAGTGACTCGAGGAAGAGTGGGAAAGACCTCGAGTAAAACGATGCGTGCTCGGCCCAGATCGTATAGTATTGCCTTAATACCGTTAAGTATTTTGATTTATAAAGTTCAACATTTATTAAGCAAATAATTGTTTAGTTAGTTTAAGCTAATATTTGATTTAAGTTTTATTAAAACCAGAGTTGTAAAGGTAAATTGACGAAATGTAATCAATTTAATAACTTTAATTTATTTTGTACTTAGAAATTGATTTGTGTTTTAAATCAATTTTAAAATCTTAAGAATCTTAATTAATCTCTTAAAGTCAATCGATAAATAAATGATAGTTAACTTATGTGGTTAATTTGGATTAAATGATAAATAAATTGATACTAAATGATTAGAAAATCAAATAAGTAATTAACTTTTACTAATTAATAATTAAAGTTATTAATTAATAATTAAGAATCGATAATTGATCATTAATCAGTAAATTTATCAGTAATTAAATTAAACAGAATAAAATAGTTTATTCTTAAGCAAATAATTAAGTAAAGTAAATCCAGATTTGTTTGGTATGCATTGATGATTCTGTTTGATTAACTTTGATATATGTTAAAGATTATTCTGTGATATGTTATGATATATTCTGGATATGTCTGTAAAAACTATATATGGTTTATCTGTTATATCTGTTCTGTGAATACTGATATTTAATTGAACTGTTAAGTTAACTAGACAACTTGGCCCTTAAAATAGCGTTTGGATCCGATGAGACCGGGATCGGAAGAATCAAATTTGATTCCCCGAAAACCACATCGATCCAAATTAAACGATAGGTCGTGACTTATCAAATGGTGATCGAGATGGTGTTTCAGAATGCAAGGGTTATCGTCGTTAACTCTGAGGGTTATTCCAAAATGAGTGTAACGAGATAATACCTTCGGTTTCGTTCGAACCCGGAACGAACTTGTATGGATTGAATGCTTACAACACATCGTCAGGCGGACGATGAGCATTCTAAGATATGTTCAATAAAGGTAATCGTAGCCTCAAGCCTCATCAACCGGGAATGGCTAAAACAGGGGAGATGCAGCAAGGTTAGGTGGGTCATGCCCAAGCAGGACAAGATTTTCCCCTGTCTAGATGTCCCTTTTTATTTCGGCTTAGTGGGCAGTTGTTGGCCACAACTGCGGGGTTATCTTGTTCGGGACTGTTCAGTAAGAAATGGTTCCGGCCTTGTGTTGCAGGGGATGAAGGGAGTAATCCTCGGTACGGTGATCTAGGCCCCGTACTGTGACGGGCGGTACCCCAGTAGCCCTGCCATTGTATGGGATCCAATTTCCAATAAGCGCCGTACGATTTGATTGTGCCCAACTATGTTGAAATGTGAGATGTAAGCATTTCAGCTATTTCTGTATTTTACTTGAAAACCCTAGACACTATTATAATATCACAGAATTTCCTATCAAATGTTTGGTTAGCGTAAGGTAAAAACTTACCCGTATTTATTTGTGGGGAGTCTTACGTGATACCTTTATTTTCAAATGATTTTCATAGTTAAGCAATTTTAACCTGTTTACTCATACCAGACCCATGTCTGACCCGGAGTTTATATTTTTGTGTTTTCATAAACTCTTGGGTACTCAAATTTTTATGAGTAGCCAAGTGATAGGTATCTAGAAGTGTTGCTTTTCTGGAGGAGCTATTTTGGAGAGAAGACAGACGTATGTATCTATATATGTAGTTCCGCTGTGTAGTTAGTGATGCTGTATTTTGGATGTATGTATGGACATGTATGTATATAACAGTCCTGTTATGTGATATTGTATGACTCTGATGTATGTATAACTATGTAATAGATATGTGATGTATTATATTTTGTTCCGTTCCGCTGTGAGATTCTGATGTTGTTGTTCTTTCTTTCTATTCTTTTCTATTTCTATCCCTTTCTTTCTTAATGATGAAACATCTTTCTGGAGTTGAGAAAGGCGGGTCGTCACAGTTGGTATCAGAGCCAGGTTAAGCGAGTACCTAGGCTCTAGTGTTATAGTTCTCTAGAGAGTGCGTATTTGTATTTTCATATAATATTATATATATATCCATCTATCTATCTAAATTGGTTGAGTTACCTTTTCAGGTGACCGACATGAGTTCAGGAAGAAGAGGCAGAGTTAGGGCCAGTACTTCTACAGATAATGGACGGAGTCAGAATGTTAGTGAGGCTGTCAATCCAGTACCATCTCAAGTTAGCTTTGCAGCCTTATGCAAGGATTTCAAACATCTTGGAGGTCAACCATTCAAAGGTTCGGAGTCAATAATTGAAGTTCAGGAATGGTTACGCTCTTGCGAGCGCATTTTCAAGAGCATGAGATTGTCTGATGAGCGTAAGAGGCATATGGCATCGTGGCAGTTGCAAGGTGGTGCAGCAGCATGGTGGGATTCAACTATTGCGAATATTTCTGAGGATGATATTTCTTGGGGCAGATTCAAGGAGTTGTTCGAAGAGAAGTATGTGCCGACGGCAGGGAAAACCCAATTGTATCAGGATTTTCTGAATTTGAAGCAAGGTAGTATGTCTATTTCGGAATATGAAACCAGATTCAACGAGCTCTCTTGTTATGGTCAAGGACTCATCGATACTCCTCTGAAAAAGAATGAGAAATTTGTGCAAGGATTGAGACCTGAATTCCATGGAAAGTTGACAGTGCTTCTGAAGGGATCTTTTGTTGATTTGATTGATATGGCGCTGAGGTTTGAAAGTATGATGAGTAAGATACCAGGGACTCCAGTTGCAGCTTCAGGAGGGAGTTCCACTAATTCGAATAAGCGAAAGTTTGATCCTAGATGGAGGAAGCCGAATAAGAAGAAACCTGGGAATAACAACGGACCCCGAAAGTGCTACATTTGTCATCAGGAAGGGCATTTGGCGAATAAGTGTTCTAGGAAGGGATTCCAGCAGCAACAGCAGCAACCGCACCAGAGTGGCCCAGGATCAGCTATGGTTCAGAAATCATTGTGCTTTAATTGTCATCAGCCAGGGCACATGATCAAGAACTGTCCACTTCTGCAGAGAGCACCTCAGAATAAAGTTTTTGTTTTGGAAGCTGGACCATCTTCTTCTTCGATGGGCAAAGGAGTATTAGAAGGTACTTTACTTTTAAATGGAAAATATATTAGAGTTTTATTTGATTCGGGTGCTTCCTTGAGTTTTATTTCTTTGGACTCTGTGGAAAAGTTTTCTCTTACCCCTAGTTCAGTAGATAGTTCTATCTTGGTATCTAATCCTATAGGAGGGGTGACTAAATTGGATACTATCTGTAAGGACTTGAAGATCTCTTATCTATCCCACAGCTTTTCTTGTGACCCGTATGTGTTGAATTTTAAGGGATTTGATCTTATTTTGGGTATGGATTGGCTGGATGAGTATAAAGCTGTCTTGAATTGTGATGAGAGAACAGTTTCGTTGGAAACTGATCTGGGTAGAATTGCCAGAGTGTCGTGTGATGATTCTGGAATTCATTTGAGCAGTCTTCTGCATGGAATGGAGACATCTGAAGAGAGTGTTGAAGTTATTGATGTGGTTCGGGATTTTGCTGATGTTTTTGAAGAAGTTAAGTGTTTGCCACCACATCGAGAAATAGAGTTCCGTATTGATTTGATTCCAGGAGCTGTGCCAGTAATTCAACCCAGTAGGAGAATGGCTCCCAGAGAAAGAGAAGAGTTGATTAAGCAGACGCAGGATCTTTTAGAGAAGGGATTGATTAGACCTAGTTTTTCTTGTTGGGGTTCGGCAGCAGTATTTGTGACTAAATCGGATGGATCACTGAGGTTCTGTGTGGATTATAGAGAATTGAATAAAGTGACTATCCGTAATAAATATCCTCTTCCTCGCATTGATGATCTTTTTGACCAGTTGCATGGTGCTTCTATCTTTTCTCAATTGGATCTAGCTTCGGGTTTCCATCAGTTGAGGGTAGCAGAAGACAGTATTCCCTTGACTGCATTTAGGGGACCGAATTGTTTCTACGAGTGGTTGGTTATGCCGTTCGGATTAACCAACGCTCCTGCTTATTTTGTTGATCTCATGAACCGAGTCTTTAGAGATGTGCTGAATAAGTTTGTGCTGGTATTCATTGATGATATCTTGGTCTATTCTAAATCCGAAGAAGAGCACAGAGAGCATTTGAGAATTGTATTGGAGACTCTGAGGAAGAATGTGCTGAAGGCGAAGTTTTCGAAGTGTCACTTCTGGAAATCGGAAGTTAAATTTTTAGGACACATTGTTTCGGGTGAAGGCATTTCTGTAGACCCAGCGAAAGTGGAAACTATTCTGGAATGGAAACAGCCAGAGACGCCGACGGAAGTTCGCAGTTTTTTAGGATTGGCTGGCTACTACAGGAGATTTATTAGAGATTATTCCAAGATTTCTTCGCATTTGACTAAGCTGACCAGAAAAGGAGCAAAATTCAAATGGATGCCTCAGTGTGAAGAAGCTTTTCAGGAATTGAAGATAAGGCTCACGAGTGCACCAGTACTTGCTGTTCCGGATGGGAAGAGCAAATTCGAGGTTTACACTGATGCTTGTATTGTGGGTTTGGGAGCAGTTCTGATGCAGAACGGAAGGGTTATTGCGTATGCTAGTCGACAGTTAAAGCCTCATGAGAAGAACTATGCTACGCATGATCTTGAATTGCTTGCCATTGTTTTTGCTCTGAAGATTTGGAGACATTATCTGTTAGGAGAGAAATTTGAATTGTTCACGGATCACAAACCGTTGAAATATTTATTCTCTCAAAAAGACCTTAATCTGAGACAGCAGCGGTGGGTCGAATTTCTTGCATCCTATGATCTGGATATTCTGTACACTCCGGGGAAAGCGAATGTCGTAGCTGATGCTCTCAGTAGAAATGCAGTTTTATCTCTTTTGGAAGTTGTTCCATCTCTCCAAGAAAGGATCATTAGTAAGCAAATGGAAGATAAATCTTTTGAGGAAATAATTCTTGGAGCTAAAGACGGGCGATATTCAGATTTCAAGGTGGATGATCAAGGTACTCTAAGGATGAATGGTCGTTTGTGTGTGCCTAATATTGATGAACTAAGGCAAGAAGTCCTAGCTGAGTGTCATCGTTCTAAATTGAATATTCACCCGGGAATTTCGAAGATGTATAAAGATATGAAGAGAGTTTTCTGGTGGCCGAATATGAAGAAGGATGTAGCTACTTTTGTGAATAGTTGTGCCATTTGTCAGCAAGTGAAGGGTGATCAGCAGAAATCTGCCGGGTTATTGCAACCTCTGGAAATTCCGAATTGGAAATGGGAAATGATCTCGATGGATTTTATTGATGGTTTGCCTAGAACCAGGAAAGGAAATGACGGTATATGGGTTATTGTAGATCGTTTAACTAAGAGTGCCCATTTTATACCAGTAAAGGCAACCCGTACTGCAGTTTCTTTGGCGGAAATTTTCTTGAAGGAGATAGTTCGATTGCATGGTGTTCCAGTCAGCATAGTAAGTGACCGTGATCCCATTTTCACTAGCAAATTTTGGGAAGCTCTGCAATCAGCAATGGGAACAGATTTGAGATTGAGTACAGCCTACCATCCTCAAACGGACGGAGAGACAGAGAGGCTGAATCGTATTCTTGAGGATATGCTACGGGCTTGTGTTTTAGATTTTGGGGGATCTTGGGAAGACCATCTTCATCTTGTGGAATTTTCTTATAATAACAGCTATCAAGCGAGTATTAAGATGGCTCCTTATGAAGCTCTATACGGAAGACCGTGTAGATCTCCATCTTATTGGGTTGAATCGAAGGATCGTCTTGTGCTCGGACCCGATCTTATTCGTGAAGCTTCTGCGAAGGTTGAACTTATTAAGAAAAGAATGAAAGCAGCACAAGATCGTCAGAAGAAATATGCGGATAGAAGACGAAGGCCATTGGAATTTGAGATCGGAGACTTGGTTTTTGTTAAAGTTTCCCCAATTAAAGGTGCTATAAGATTCGGAAAGACGGGAAAACTTGCTCCGAGATACATTGGACCGTTCCGAGTGTTGGAGAGAATTGGAGCTGTAGCCTACAGGATTGAATTACCAGAGCGGATGTCTGGGATTCACAATGTGTTCCATGTATCGCATTTGAGAAAATTTGTTCATGATCCCTCACTGGTTGTAGAACCGGTAATTCAAGAAGATTTGGAAGTGGAACCCAATTTAACTGTAGTCAGAAATCCAGTTCAGATTGTGGACAGAGACGAGAAGCAACTCAGGAACAAAGTGGTGAAACTCGTCAAGGTGCAATGGAGTGAGGATCCCAGAGACTGTACCTGGGAAACTCTCGATAGTGTTAAGAATGCTTATCCGGATTTATGTTCAGATATCTAGTGTTGTTTGTTAGCATAGACTGTTTGTTTGTTTGCTATTGTATGAATGATATGTATGTTTGGATTGTTAATATAAAAGCTTTTGATTTAACTGTTGTTTTAGTTTCGGGGACGAAATTCTTTTAAGGGGGGAGGAATGTAACGACCCGGAATTTTTACGGCATATTTTAATAAATATTTAATCTAAATTAAATCAAATATAAGCTTGTCAACATTTAAATTGACGAGTTATTAAATATTAAACAGTCATGTATGTTTATAAAAGAAGTTAATACTTCAAAACCATTTAAAGACAAAATCTGACTTATTCAATTGAATCAAATCAAAGTCTTTATATTTTTGATATTTGATAAAATACATATGAATACACCTTTAGTTTTTAAATGATAAGTTTTAAAATTTACAAACATGAAATTATTTCACATAAATATGGAAGTGCAAAATTAGTATAAAACACAAACATACATTATAAATGTAATTAAGTAACATAAAAATACAACATATAAGTTATAATGTGAAATATACAAAAAAAACAAGTATTTTTAGACAAACAATGATCTACAACACTTAAATTGTGCAACACAACAACCTTAAATAAAATGTTAAAACATCATTTGAACAAGTATGAGATTTCATATAGAATATAACTAACAAAATATAAATAAAACAAAAATATGTTGATAATAAAAATCATATCAGGAAGTTTATAAAACATATAACCTGTGTATGTAAGTTGCTTTACAAATAAAACATTCAGGCATTGGCAACAAGGCTCTTCTCAACACAAAACAAGTTTTCAACTCAAAAATAATAATAATAAACTAAAACTAAGTGTAAACCAATAATAATCACATGTGTGCTCTAGTTAAATCAATGCTATAAATAAAGTACTCATGTGCTGTGTATATGCATCAGGGAATAAAAGTTTTCACTTCAAAATGATAATATAAAACAAAGTTTACTTCCAATGAATAATGGAAGATCTGTAGCTTGTACAAAACAAATGGAAAACTAAAAACATTTATTACTTGATTAAGGAAGCATATGAAACAACTAGTCATAAGCAAATAGGAGAAAAACAAAGTTTTACTTCAAGTATATAAAACAAAAGTCTGTAACTTGCTAAATATGCTTGGCCGAAATAAATTTAATATCTTTGTACTCCATGATATAAATATCAGTATACATTAAATACTTGCCATCATAATTAAAAGCAAAGGCATTTAATAGCCTAACTTCTTGCTTAATAAGTACATGTAGCCGAGATTTTTGTCATAATCTCCTACTGCAGAAAATTTTACTCAGCCAATTAAAAGGAAATGACAATGCAAATATGAGCTGTCCAGTTACAACCTGTGTTAAGCTTCTTTATAAATCTACTTATACATCATCAGTTTGTATATATACGAACCTAAAATTTATAAAGTAAATCTGAGAAACCTCTTTTGGCTTTGCAAACAAACTTAAACTAAAAGAAGAAAACTGTAAATTATCAACCTGAGCAAAATACAAACAAGTTGGAAGTTTGGGAAGCAAGTTAACAAGTTTATGTTTATCTGGGTACTGAAGAGCTCTGTTTAATTTGGATTAAGGTGAGTAAACTAATAAATTTCAACTTTAAGTTTATATATATTTGTTTATGATATGTGCTATATATATTTTAACTGTCTGACCTGTGTATGTTGATTTAACCTGAAACTTCTACAGCTGAACTTGATCAATGCTTCAAGCTTTTACAAAATAAAGCAAATAAATTTACAAATCTTACTCATAAAACCATTTAAATTTTGTATGGTGGGAATTTAAGTTTGTTTATATGGACACAAAGACTGTAAACATTTTGAAGTTAGACAGTATGATGTACATACTGTTTTCATTCTACAGGTAACAAGAAATCAAGTGAAAAACTCAAATGTTTAAATTTGACATTTCAATAATATAGTATGATTCCATACCTGAAATTATGATTTTTAACATAAAAAGTATGATTTTTATGCAAAAGTAATATGAGCAGTTTTGAAATGAAACAAAAATGGTTTTTTGTAAATTTGGGAAGATAGAGTAATCTTTAATTCTTGAAATTTGAAATGAAGCAAGATTAAAGAAGTGTTAACACCAGAAAAATAGTAAGTTATTTTTCGAATTCATATATTCTGAGTTCGAATCATGAATAGGGTTTAAACCCATTTTTTTTCAAAGCTCTGTAAAAATTTGATCTCGGCTCCAATATGAAATCGAGTTGGCCGCGACGCTTGGAAGAGTTTGGTGGAGGTGTAGGCGACATATTGTCGAATTTTCATCACCTCTGGTGATGTGTGGTGGCCACGCGGTCGACTTTGACAGTGACATAGCTGATGTTGTTTTTGGAGCTACAGGTCGAATTCTTCATTTCGACTTGTAATTGGATTTTGGGTTTCGTATTCACTTAAGTGGGTGTTTTGGGGTTTGTGGGGATGGACGCAAGTCGCCGCAGGCAAGGGAGACCACCGTGCGCGTGCACGGTGGCGAAGTGGGGTTCGGTGATCTTTGTCGTGTTGTTTTTCTTTGGGTTCTGGGTTAACGCGTGGGTTGCTCGAGACTTTTGTGAGGAATGCTTCGAGTGAATTTTTGTGTTCCTTTGAGTAGCGTACGAGAGTAGTTACTGCAGCTAAATTTATAACTTAACTAAAAAAAAAAAAAAAAAAAAAAGGGAAGAAGAACTGGGGAGAAGAAGAGAAAGAGTGAGAGAGAGGGAAATGCACGGAAGTGACTCGAGGAAGAGTGGGAAAGACCTCGAGTAAAACGATGCGTGCTCGGCCCAGATCGTGTAGTATTGCCTTAATACCGTTAAGTATTTTGATTTATAAAGTTCAACATTTATTAAGAAAATAATTGTTTAGTTAGTTTAAGCTAATATTTGATTTAAGTTTTATTAAAACCAGAGTTGTAAAGGTAAATTGACGAAATGTAATCAATTTAATAACTTTAATTTATTTTGTACTTAGAAATTGATTTGTGTTTTAAATCAATTTTAAAATCTTAAGAATCTTAATTAATCTCTTAAAGTCAATCGATAAATAAATGATAGTTAACTTATGTGGTTAATTTGGATTAAATGATAAATAAATTGATACTAAATGATTAGAAAATCAAATAAGTAATTAACTTTTACTAATTAATAATTAAAGTTATTAATTAATAATTAAGAATCGATAATTGATCATTAATCAGTAAATTTATCAGTAATTAAATTAAACAGAATAAAATAGTTTATTCTTAAGCAAATAATTAAGTAAAGTAAATCCAGATTTGTTTGGTATGCATTGATGATTCTGTTTGATTAACTTTGATATATGTTAAAGATTATTCTGTGATATGTTATGATATATTCTGGATATGTCTGTAAAAACTATATATGGTTTATCTGTTATATCTGTTCTGTGAATACTGATATTTAATTGAACTGTTAAGTTAACTAGACAACTTGGCCCTTAAAATAGCGTTTGGATCCGATGAGACCGGGATCGGAAGAATCAAATTTGATTCCCCGAAAACCACATCGATCCAAATTAAACGATAGGTCGTGACTTATCAAATGGTGATCGAGATGGTGTTTCAGAATGCAAGGGTTATCGTCGTTAACTCTGAGGGTGATTCCAAAATGAGTGTAACGAGATAATACCTTCGGTTTCGTTCGAACCCGGAACGAACTTGTATGGGTTGAATGCTTACAACACATCGTCAGGCGGACGATGAGCATTCTAAGATATGTTCAATAAAGGTAATCGTAGCCTCAAGCCTCATCAACCGGGAATGGCTAAAACAGGGGAGATGCAGCAAGGTTAGGTGGGTCATGCCCAAGCAGGACAAGATTTTCCCCTGTCTAGATGTCCCTTTTTATTTCGGCTTAGTGGGCAGTTGTTGGCCACAACTGCGGGGTTATCTTGTTCGGGACTGTTCAGTAAGGAATGGTTCCGGCCTTGTGTTGCAGGGGATGAAGGGAGTAATCCTCGGTACGGTGATCTAGGCCCCGTACTGTGACGGGCGGTACCCCAGTAGCCCTGCCATTGTATGGGATCCAATTTCCAATAAGCGCCGTACGATTTGATTGTGCCCAACTATGTTGAAATGTGAGATGTAAGCATTTCAGCTATTTCTGTATTTTACTTGAAAACCCTAGACACTATTATAATATCACAGAATTTCCTATCAAATGTTTGGTTAGCGTAAGGTAAAAACTTACCCGTATTTATTTGTGGGGAGTCTTACGTGATACCTTTATTTTCAAATGATTTTCAAAGTTAAGCAATTTTAACCTGTTTACTCATAATAGACCCATGTCTGACCCGGAGTTTATATTTTTGTGTTTTCATAAACTCTTGGGTACTCAAATTTTTATGAGTAGCCAAGTGATAGGTATCTAGAAGTGTTGCTTTTCTGGAGGAGCTATTTTGGAGAGAAGACAGACGTATGTATCTATATATGTAGTTCCGCTGTGTAGTTAGTGATGCTGTATTTTGGATGTATGTATGGACATGTATGTATATAACAGTCCTGTTATGTGATATTGTATGACTCTGATGTATGTATAACTATGTAATAGATATGTGATGTATTATATTTTGTTCCATTCCGCTGTGAGATTCTGATGTTGTTGTTCTTTCTTTCTATTCTTTTCTATTTCTATCCCTTTCTTTCTTAATGATGAAACGTCTTTCTGGAGTTGAGAAAGGCGGGTCGTCACAACCTGTTTCAACACCTAGTGAAAATACTTGAAAAACCTTAAAAAACAGACATGGAAAGTACAATCTAAACGAAACAATCAAACCAAAACCTTGTCCAACCATGGTTCGCAGGTACATAATGGTTACGCCTGGATCCCCCAGGAAACAATCCGTACCCCTAGGCCATCTCAGCCAGGCAGTTTCGCAACTAATGTGACCTACACAGATTGCAGGATACACAGTGGTTATGCCTGGATCCCCAAGAAAACAATCCGTACCTCTAGGCCAGACTCAGCCAGGCAGTTGCGCTATGCAGTCGCGAGAGCAAAAAAACCATGGGTTACGCCACGGTAGGAACACCCGAGTATCACATCCGAAAAACCAAAAATCAAAGAGTATAATATCGATAGAATGAATCCACAATGTGGCCACAAAAAGGATATCAAGCAGAAGGCACTTTCCATATCTTTACTTCGAAAAATATATATCATATAGTACCTTTCCAAATACTTTCAAATACCATACTTATATAAAGTCCATTATATATAGGATTCCTTTTCCAAATCGAATACTTTCCAAATCAATTGTATATCAAATCATACTTATATAGACTTCGATTATAAAAAATTCTCTTTCCAAATTGAGTATCTTTAAAATCAATAGATTTCAAATCAACTTCATACTTATACAAATCCATTTTATGTAAGTTCGACCACTCCCGAATCAAGTATTTAGTAAATCAAGGTTCTCAAAATTTTTCTCGTTTCAATAACATTTCTGTTTCAAGATCATATATGATTTCACCAAATTTTCCTCCAAATTAAATATATTCAGTTTCAAAGTTTCTTAAACAATAGGTTTAGAAAATAATCCAAATTTCCAAATCAACAAAATTTAGGTCAAACAATTCATTTCCAAAATCACCATATAAGTACTGATTTTAATTCCCATCTAATTTCAAAACCAAATATTCTTCTCAAAATCAATTATACTCAAAATGGCTTTTAAATTTATAATTATCCCTTTAAAACCTTTAACTATATATTTCTATATGAAAAATCCAATTTTCCTTTTACTAATTATTTATTTAACAAAAGTTTCAAATTTACTTAAGTCATACTCTTCATACTTTAAACATATAAAACTAAACTTATATTCTTTATCAAATATTTTATACTCTTCGAAATTTCTTAGTTTTAAAATTTTAAACCTTGATTTGGAAGTGCTCGAACCTTCAAAATAGTCAGTGAAATCAAATTTCAAACCTAAGAGTTGGAAATTAGCAATAAATCAGTAAATCAAATTTTTATAAATAGAGTTATACTAAATCAAATCGAAAACTAGAGGATTGAACACCGGCTCTCTTTAAATCATTTTAAATATATATACATATATCTTTCGAATATCGAATTCTACTTCGGAATTTGAAATCAAAATTTATTTCACAATATCACTCGCATAGCAAAGCTACTAGAGTGGCCTCTCCCCCACTTTGAAACTCGAAAATCAATGTCGATTATGCGTGCACTCATCCCCAAAATTGTTTTCCAGCGACAAAGTGAGTTCTGGACTTCTATTTTTTTCAAAACTTTATTGAAATTTCTTCTAAATCGTTGTAATTCTTTTGAACTCTTTTGAAATATTTCTTATCCAGAAAATACTTTTAAATCGTAATATTATTATAATTTCAAAAATCTCAAAATCAATTTCAAAATACCGGAGTTCAATTCCTCGAAATTATGATTTAAAATCCCTTAGTTATAAATCCTTTATATAATCGAATTCCTTATAAATTTCCAAAATTTCAAATCCTTTCAAAATTTCAGACTTTCGTTTATAAAAGATATATAATCCTTATCGAAAATATTTCGCTTTTATATATAGGATAAAATCATACTTATCAAAATAATAATTTCGATATATAAAACAATTTCAAAAATGCAAACATACCCGATTTTCAAAGGGTGATTCATAGATGGATTTCAAAACAAAGCTAGAGATTCAAGTTAGAAGGACTCTAGTCAAATAGAATTCTAATTCGAAGATAGGCTCGATCGACGATTAGAGAATTAAATTACAGAAATAGAAGATGGATATACTTATATAAATCGTGGGCGACCTTAACTGGGTCAACCATGACTTCAGGAATATGATCGATGCGGAATTCTAAGGCAAATCGACAATCGATTGCCAGAGATAGAATTCGGCATATCAAGATATAGCAGCATCGTAAACCGAGGATACTAAAATCTTCGGTGAATCGATGCCAATTGTAAAGGAGTTTTCACCCCCTTTACAAAACATTCAGTGGAGTTATGGGATACTCCAGAATCAAACGAATATAAATAGAAAGAGACAAGAATGAATTTCGAAACCGAGGGACATTCCAAAATTCAAAGGAAATCGAGTCAAAAAGGAAGAGATTCAACTCGAACGAAAGTGATTCTGTAAATAAATTTACCATATATGCTAAGTTCTGCCTAGAGCTATAGCTCTGATACCAACTGTAACGGCCCGCTATTTGGACCATTCAAATCGACAATAAAACCATACATGTCCGACTTAAATAATTCAAAATACCGAATTGTTAATTTAAATTTGGCAAAACTTAAACACATATAGTAAATAAATCCATTACAGATACAAAGTAGCACAATAATATGCAGCGGAAAAAATGAATAGTAGTTCATGAAGCTACTATATAAACATCAGAGTTAGAAATAAAGTACATCCGAATATCTCAAATACAGTGAGGTCTTTAGTACGAACCAATGACTCCTCTCAAATAATCAACCGGAAAAGCTGAAAGCTGAATCGATAGTTGGACCTCTAACGAAGCTCCAAACTCCAAAGGTGAGTCTCTAATGCTGTGTCACTCAGTATGACCCAAGCGTAAAGAAAAACACAAAACACTCGAGTCAGGATTAACATTCTTACATCTATAAATCCAACTCAAGTGAAATATCAACTGAAATACAATTAACTTAGAGGATGTTTTGGATACCCATCGTCTAAGGATGCAAGGAACTATCTACAGGGTAGAAATATACACTATAACACCGTGGTCATTTCAGTTTTATTCATATTTCAAAACTAAAATATCATTTTCATTTCAAATATCTCTATTTTTCAAATTAGTATATATATATATCCAATAATTTATGAGGTAAAGTATTTTTATTTCCTCAAACTTCACAAATCGCTTCAAAAATCAACTCGACCTTCCCGTTCAAATTTAATTAAATCAAAATTTATCAATTTCCATTCAATTTAGTTTCTGACTAAACTAATTCAAATTTTATCTATTTTAAATCCGAATTTGAACCACAAAATAAACCATTTAAATTTCAATATAATTCAAAGTTAATATATGTCAGAGCTTTAAATATTCAACATTTCAAAGACTAAACTTTGATAGTTGCATTTATCTCCCAACTTGACTTCACTATTATTTAGTTTTGAAATATTCACTTAATAAATTCAATATTATTTATATGACCTTAAATTCACATTTTCTATGTATTACCTTTGATTTCATTAGATATGAATCATCCATTAAATTTCTTAAATAAAAATTCATGTTATAAGATCATATGTTAAAGTTTCGAATTTAATAGTTTCAAATTGATTTAACTAAATAAAATCCTTAATTAATGACTAATTCAAATAAGTCCCAAATATATCTTCAAACCTTAGCTTATAAAATTTATTCCATAAATCTACTTCTGAAATACAAATTTAATAAATCCTTAAACATATTTCATATTAATAAAATCAATCTTAATTAAATTATCTTAATATTAAATCTATATATAAAATAACCTTTATATATAATACTTTAAAACAATATTCATTAAAACCATATATTTCTTTTTAAGACCATAGAAATTATTTTCAAAACATTCATATAGACCACGGCGTCAATGTAAAATTTTCTATTCTATGGACAAGGGATATGAATATTTATCATTTCAATCCGTAAGTTAAATATATACGGGTGGATATCATTTCAACCCGTAATCCCAAATTCAATTCAAATGAAAATCGCTTGGGTTTATCATTTCAACCCATAACGAAATTCACCTATTCTAAAGTCCGTTCGGGTATGTATCATTCCAACCCATAGTGATTTTTATACTAACATGGAACTTGTAGAGTGATAACAGATATGAAAATAATAATAAGAACAGGCGTATATCATCAAAAATAAATATAAACAATAGGATATAGTGTCATGTCCCATAGGTGAACAGCCGCAGATAATAGCATATATAACAATTTAAATAACTAGAGCATCATATTTCAATTGTCGTTTCAATTTAATCAAGTTTAACAAATAAAAGAATGTTAATCGTGAGTGATTGCTCACCTTTCGAGGCTAGAGAATACAGAAGATGACATGGATACACACACTGATACGGACACTGAAATTTGAATTATAAATCTGAGCACGAATTTCAAAGAAAAGTAGGATTGGCACGAATTGGACGAACGAGGCTGATAATCAAGAATTTATGAATTGAATCAGAATCGGTCTAATATATACAGAAATTTTTGCTATTTTAATAAAAATCAAAATTACATCCCTAAGAAAAATTTAAAATCGAATCACACACACACACAGATATATATATATATATATATATATATATATATATATATATATATATATATATATATATATATATATATATATAATTTACCTTTTTTTCATACATAAACCAATAGTTTTAACATTTGAAACAAAACATATATGTTAAATAAAAATCCTTATAATTTTTCCAAACCATTTTAATTTTTACACATAGATCAAAATTTCTATTTACAAATCTAAGACCCAAACCACCCAATATGACCTATGTATATAATATCATTAAGATTTATATTTTAAAATAAGATTAATATATAAAACTTCAACAAATTACATTGTTCAAATCTCATTCATAAACTACTATATACATATGGTACAAAATCCACTTCACAATACAATTATAAATTTTAAACAGTTTACCTATATATATAAACTAATATATACTACCCATACATAAACAGTAAAGCCTATACACAGACTTATATAAAAATTTAGACAACGGATGTACGAATTACTTATATAACTTATATTATAACTTATTTTATAAACATATATAATACTGTAACCTATGCAGACCGAAAGTACAAGTTAGAATGTAAATTTATACAATATATATAAATAGCAACTAATATAACTTCATTTATTTGTTTATTTATTTATTTATTTATTTATTGATTTATTTGCGAAAGCAACTGGTCTACACTAAAACACATATACACCTTTGACTTTTATGCAAACATGCATGCCAACTGAAATGAAAACTTATGTATTAGGAAACTTACTGCATACATAAGTGTATGCAAAGTATATAGATATATATAAGGAAATAAAGATATATCTATAATTATTATAACTTTATATAAATATATGTCATATACGAACTTAGGAAAATAAACAACTTCAAAAATCCTATACAACTTCCATAATAATAAGATGTAAATTGACCTTCAAACAAAAGTTATAAACCTGTTTATTATAAAACTATATATATAATAACGGATTTACAAAACTTATAAAATAAATCGTATAATATGGCTTGTAAAATATACATATATGGACTCAAAGGTAAAACAAAAATGAATATAAATCTACTTGCCAAATATGCAGACTCCATTTGTAGATCCAAAACCACTAACACATATTAAATATGCATACACTTCTAGAAACAAAACAAACTTTTCAAAAAAAATGGAAACAACGTTTGGTATATATATGTATTCAAATCCAACAACTTTATATAAACCACTATATGTATGCATCTTTTATTTTTATACCACTATCAATATATCATAACTATACTCCATATAAACAAATATGCATACCAATTTTGAATGCTAGAATATGCATCAACAGCACGTACAGGGGACGTGTATTGATAAAATCATCCATATCATAGCTAAATATAAAACTATATAATATATATATGTAACACTTGCAAATATAAACTTAACTTACCTATGCCTGGTTATGCGAACATTAGAGGAAACGGGGGAGGGTCGCTGCGTCTTCGATGGATATTGCGCAAGGGGAAGAGTGGGTTCAGTGGAGGAGCGGAGTTTGGAAAAGGTGAAGGAAAGGCCGAAATTTGTAGTGCCAGGCAAGTTTATATACAAGAGGAAGAAACAATAGAGAGGGAAAGAAGAGAAATCTGGGAAGAAGCAATAAAAAGGGAAGAAAATACGAACAGAAGTAAATGGAAACAACTACATAAAAGTAACCAAAGAAATAGCACAATTACGTGCTATGATTCAGTTGAGGATTTAAGGCAAAATATTCACGTTGATTCAGGAAAATAATCAAAGCAAATAAATGGTAGCACGTTTCAAATTTGAACGGACGGAAAGAGAAATGTCACAATTCTGGAAAAATATCAAAGTAACAGCTACACATTGATTCAAGAGCTATTAAAGCAATTTTTAAATTGTGAAGGCAACGTTACTCTACGTTATATTTTTAAAATAAGAATGCTGAACGAAAATCAACAGTCAAATATGGTGCGGTGTAAATGGCAAGAGCCACGCTGATTACTGAATAAAATAAAGCGAATAACCATTTATTTATTTTTTTAGACGTTGGAAAAATGAAGAAATGAAAGTTCAGTGAAAGTAGGAAATGAATATATTAGAAAAGTAACGATTCTAGTAGCAACGGTCATACTAGATTAAGTTGAAAAATTTATAACCATTTATTGCCGTGGCTATGGTTCAAAATTTTTTTGAAAGCAAGGAAACCAGAAGGTCACAATTAAAGGTAAGCTTTAAATTTTTAATAAATACAAAACGTATCTAAGTTTATACATTTATAACTTTCCAGCTGTAATGTATAAATATAATGAACGGTCATAATGAAAGAAGTGGAAATAGGGAGCGTAGGAAAGGAAAGGTTAGAAAAATAAAATTTTCACCCTTAAATTCCGGAGATTAATAAGGTAATGTACCTCTTTAATGAAATGTACATCAACGGTCACAAGCTAAAATTTAGCTGAAAGTTTAAAGAAATGAGGGGAAGATGGTTTTTTTTTTTAAAATTAATCACTTCACAGAATTAATATGTAACGACCCAGAAAATTTTAACAATTTTAATTGATTCTATAACGTATTTAATTGAATATTTGTGAAATCTTATAATAATTGAATTTTATAATAAAATGTTTATATATTTAGAATACGTATATTTAAATATAGCAGATTGTAAATTTTCAAATAATTTTATGGAAGTTTATTTAATTGAGAAAACATGCTGTCCAATTCAAGCTATTAATTGCTTTAATTGATTTCTGAATCAGTGCGTAACGGTTTCTTTTTACTACCGTTAAAGATTTCTATTGCTTAATACTTTTCCAATTCGGGTAGACTTTTCCATTCGTAACCATTAATAAATTTGAGATCATCGACCTTGCTTTTATTATTCCTTGTAGTTTCGTGCACTTACTTTACCTTTCCCACTACCCATAATTTTCTCTATACGTTTCTTTTGCAATTGGAGTGTATATTTATATTTATGGTGGTGCGTTTATTCTGGTCTCTCTTTATTTTTGTTTTTAACGCTTGAAAGAATCTCAAATCATCAAGCTAGTAGCATCCGTTCCTTCCCTCGCTTTCATAAGGCCTATAATATATAAACCACTTGCTTATAGATCCGAACACAACTTTGTCATCAAATTTAATGTGCCTTCCTCTCCCTATTATTTCGGTTCCAACCTTCCTAGTAAATGGCTTTAATAAATTTTGGCTAAATCATAGCTACGGACTTTTCAAATTTCTTTCATTTTATATTTATTTCCAATTCCTTCATTTGCTTCAAAATTTTTGAACGTGCCTAATCATCTCAGCATGTATATATAATGTAAGCCTACTTTTCTTTAGAAAGCTATTGCTCACAAAATTTCCTGATTTCTTTCCTTTTATCCATTTTTATATCCTTGACTTTCAAAATCATTATGTGTTGTACAAACAAACAAAAATTAATTGCTTTAAGTGTATGGCTAAATCAACTATTGACCGTTACAATTACTTTTTTTTTTCATTTCAATTTATTACTTAAATAACGTTTTGATGAATTAATTGACAGCTTTACGTTTCCTTTGCTTTTGAAAACTTTATATTTATAGTGTACGTTTCTTTTGCATTTCAAAAATTTGAAACATGCTGCCCCATTTAAGCCATTAATTGTTTTAATTATTTTTCTTAATCAACATATACCCTTGCTTTTTATTATTCTAGGATTTACATCCATACTTTAATCTCTGCTGCTCCATTTATTTCATTTGAAATATAAATTTATTTACCATTCATTTATACGCCTCTTTCTCTTCCCTCTTTTACCTCTTCGTTTCCGTGTTTCTAGGAATATATATATAGTATAGCATAGATTGCATCTTCTTTTCTCTCTGTAGGCTATTCGTTGCCCTCAAACTAATATTAAAAGAGGAGAGAGCTTTGTAAATATTATATAAAGTCATATAGCACGTTCACATATTAGATGCAGACCTACCTTTATATTTAAGAAACTAGCATTTTCTCTGTTGCCTGAAGAATGCCCTTCGCCATGTCATGTTGCTTGAATCACGCAGGCATTCTTCCTTTAAAAAACGCCTGTTCTCATCTCCCTTCCATTTTTTCTTATTTCTACCAAACCTGAGCATGAGCTATCTCTTTTCCTTGGCCTGCCTCCTCCCTATGGCCGCATGCATTAGTTGGCAAAACATTTCCTCTCTGGTTTTTAAAAGTATGTACGCATTTTATTCGATATAAGTCTATTTTATATATTAAGAACAGCATAGATTATGCATAAGTTTTGTTTTATATGTTTACTGCAACTATGGGGATTTTGAATTCCCTAACAGTTGAACTTTAAAAATAATAATATATTTCATAATAGTATATATATGATAATTGTTATATTTATAAACGTGTATATAAATATTTAACTTCTGTTCATATATAAAGGTTAGTATATATTTATACTGTATTATGTATATTATTTTAAGATTTTACGGTATATAGTTTTTGACTTTTGTTAGCATATAGTTATCGTACGGCTTTTAGATATGTATGTTTTACTAACTAGTTGATAAGTTAAATATATATATATATACGCGTTTTATTTTACTATTGATAGCTTACGGTATATATGGTATAAGTTTGGCAGCCTTCTATTAATATACGTATTTTTATATGTTTTATATATTTGGTTATAATAGTTTCAACTATAATAACATATGTTATTTTATTAGCTTTCATATGTTAGATATATAAAATATACTATTTCAATTTTCGTTACTGTTTTGGTATATATATTATATAAAATTGGTGGGTACAAGTTTGATAGGTCAATTTATAATATATATTTTTATGATTGTTTTAGTATTTTAGAGTCTACCGTACTATATTTTATTTTATTTTCAACAATTTACATAAGTCATATTTAAATGTAGGTATATATATAAATTTTCTATGGTAGTTTTACAGTATAAGTTATATCAATATTTTATAATTTCAACAGTATATGCTTTCAAAAGTTTATTTCATGTCAGCCTTAAGGTTGTTTGCACTGACTGATATACGTTGGTTTTTTTTTTAAGGGATGTGTATTTTGATTTCAAGTGTAGTCATATGTATAGTCATACACAAATTTGTAGAGGAAATGTTATATAGTATATATATGGTTATATTAATATAGTCGGTCTGCACACCTATGTGTATATATTAACCGAGGCATGCATATTTTGTTGCATATTTTATAAACTTTGTCTGCATATGTTGGCTAGTTGTATATAAGCTCACTTATCCTATTTATCTTCCTTGATCCAATTCTGATTTGAATTCGTCTATTCCTATTATCAGCTTTGATCATTGAACCATGTCCATCTAGCTTTGTTTTGGAATTCGGATCTGGATTTCATAACTCACTTCTTTTTCTCTGGCCTCGAAAGGTGAGAAATCACTCACGATTAACATTCTTTTATTTACCAAATTTGATTCCAATTGAGACGACAATTGAAATATGAGGTTGTAGTTATTTAAATTGTTATATATGCTATTTTCTGTAGCTATTCACTTATGGGATATGACACCATATCCTATTGTTTATATATTTATTTTGACGATATATGCCTGTTGTTATTATTATTTACATATCTGTTATCACTCTGCAAGTTCCCTGTTAGTATAGAAATCACTATGGGTTGAAATGATACATACCCGAACAGACTTTAGAATAGGAGAAAATCGTTATGGGTTGAAATGATAAACCCAAGCGATTTTCATTTAATTGAATTGGGATTACGGGTTGAAATGCTATCCACCCGTATACATTTAGTATACGGATTGAAATGATAAATATCCGTAACACTTGACCATATGATAAGAAATATATACAGACATCGTTGGTCCATATATATAAATATTTTGAAATTTAATTCATTGTTTTGGAAAGAAATATATGGTCTTATTAAATGTTAATCCTTAAATTTTTTATATATAAAGGGTAATGATATATAGATTTAATAATATTTAATTTAGTCAAAATTTGATTTAATACATAAATTATGTTAAATATTTATGTAAATTTTATTCCAAAAAGTATTCTGCAATTTACTAAGATTGGGAGGTAAATGTGGGTTTATCTAAATGGTATTTAAATAAGGATTTATTCAATTAAATCAATTTGAAATTATTGAATGGTAAATTTAAGGGTATGATTTTGTAACTGGATTTTTATTTAAGTGATTTAATGAATATTTCACGTTTAAACAAATTGAAGAAAATATTGAGTAAATTGTAATTTAAGGTTACTTAAATGATATTGTATCTAATGAGGGATTATTTTAAGACTAGATAATAATGAGGTTAAATCGAGATCTATATGGAACTATTAAATTGAACATTTAATTAAATATTAAAGCTTTGAACTATATTGGGATTTAAATGGTTTATTTTGAGATTCGGATATGTATTTGAAATCAGTATAGTTGAATTAATTATTTAGAAACTAAATTGATTAAAAAGTTAGTTTGAAACGTTGAATACTTAAAGTTTTGAAATATATTGAATATAAAGGGTATTTTGTGATTTCAAATCCGAATTTGAGATCGATAATGTAACGATCTCGAATTTTATTAAGTTTAAATTGATAATTAAATTTTATTTTTGAATAAAATTTGTGAAATAATTGGTAATTAATATAAAATTTTAGTTAAATTTTTGATAATCGAGAATTAATTTGGATATTTGAAAATGAACATGTTTATAAAATAGTTTGAAATAATTTTTAAGTAAATTTAGTATTTAATAATATAAGTTTAAAAAAATAAAGGAAAGGTAAGATTTTAAATTTTTGTTTAAGTATAAAAGTGTGTTTATACTTGAGTTAAAATTTTATAAACAAATAACTGTAACTAAGGCATAATAAATAAAGTATTCAAACATAACTAAAAGTATGCTTATAAAATGAAAGGGAGATGTGTCAGGCCTTGTTATATACAAGTATGGTATAAAGTGTGAATTGTACAAGGCAGTTAACGCCACTATCTTTAGCCACTGAAATAAGATTTTCAACCTCCACTTGTTTATAGGAATCTCAGCATAGTTAAACAATGCAAAGGAAAAAAAATTTACAAAGCAAGATCATATCAGCCGAGGCAACAATGCAAAACAACACTAAAACAAATTCAACCTAAGACACATATATTTGTATATAAAGAGTAACCAGGCAAGAACAAGTAAAGGCATGTGTAAACAAATCAAATTCATTATAAAAATGCATAAGAAAATGGTCAAAGGACAGAGCAATTAATGCAACATGCTTCATGCATTTAATACAAGAATCACTCTAGCCATGCCTATTATACTAAATGATATAATTAACCTGTACACTTTCCTATGTATCAGCCCCTATACAAGGAAGAAAAGTATCACTTCATTGTACAAAGCATTATAATATCACCTAAACAACTCACCTTCTATATACCAAACTTCCTCCTCATTTTAGTTCGAGCATCATCAACTTGAGAAAAAAAATGGAAATCAGGAAACAAGAATCTGAAAGCATGCAAGTTAATAATAATAAAATCTTCAACAAAACAAAGAAGCAATGTGTGATAGCCCTGATTTTATGAACAAGTTTTATAATTTAATCTAGTTATGCTTGTCTAAAAATTTTGTTGCCTAGAAAACTAAAATAAAAATAATAAATATAATAAACTGACCATAAATGCATTGTGTAAGTATTGATATGTATGCAAGATGGAACACACACATGCACATATTTCTCTGGAAAAAAAAAGAGCAAAAATTAATATGTAAGATAGAGTAAACTACAAATACATGGATATGATATGATTATTACAGATAGGAATGTGTCATTGAAACAAGTCTAGAATAAGGAAAATAAAGGCTTAGGCAAGGATAGAAATATAGGTACTATACAGGCATTTTAAACAAATGCTGGCTGAAGGAAAAATTAGAAATTGCATGGAAATGGTATGAGTTGTTGAATAAATACTTTATCTACTTTTAGCAATTTCCTTAGCTTAAAAAAAAAAAAAAAAACAGAGATCATTCAAATAAGATGACTGGGGTAATAAGGTGTAATTTCTGTTAATAGAAATAGGGACCACTTACCCATTTTCTCTTGAAATAGAATGAGAGGATGATCATAAGTGACAGGGTAAAATTGACATTGGGTAAATTTTAAAAACCCTAGAGGCAGACAAGGTCTTTTATAAGAAGGCTTAAGTGTAGAAGGATCTGTCACCATTTTTCTTAAAAACAGAAAGAAAAAAAAATATACAGTAAGCAAAAGAAAGAGAAGCATTGGCCATTAGAGATAAGTAGGAAATAGCAGATCAAAAGAAAAGGATTAAGGTGAGTAACCTCACTGAAAATTGGCATTAAGTCCTGAATATTGAGGCAGCCTAAATGATTTTATATTTTTATTCAATCTGCGTCTGTTTTATGATTTTGGTGTGTTAATGATCTGTTAAATGTTTAACTCTTCTTATGTTAATATACCCAGAAAATATGTTTATGGTTTTCATGTTTAAATGTTTACTGTGTCATGAATTATCTTTGAGATGAGATGCTTTCTTTTATGTGACTTTTACATACAGATCAATTCATGGAAATTTCAAGGATACATGTTATAGATCTATGGTCAAAGGAAAAATGAATGAAAAAAATGGGACTGCAGCATAAAGTGGTTGCTGCTTATGTCTCATGATTAAATAAATGGTAACATAGAAGTGCAATGTCATACATGTGCTGAACTTCTATGTTTACAAATAAATCCAGATGAGAATAAAGACTTGTGGTTTAGTCAGATCTTATGAATTCGTGAGTACCTGATTAAATCAGAGGTAAATGGATGCATCAGAGCAAACTATATATATATATGACCATATATTTATAAGCATGACTCCTGAAAAGCCCATGATGTAAATAACATGTACACTGAGAAACCAGACTAGTTTGTATGAATAAATTTATGTTATGGAAACATGACATGTTATTCTTTGAATACATGCATGATGGTTGACTTGTTTATTTTTCTCTGATTAATTATGAGATGTAGAAGGGATTAGCACAATGGGGGAAAAGGGAAAATAAACACTTAGTAATTTAACTAAGGATTTTGGATCTTAGGGCTGCAAAGTATGGCTTGGCAAGGTGAATATTGCAAGCTCAAACATGGTATGATTATACCCAGGGGCCTGAGTGTGCTGGGTTAACAGTGAATATGCCCCAGACAATGTGTGATTTAATAGAAGGAAAGTAGCTAAAGTCCATTACAAAACACCTGACATTGAATTCTGAAAAATAAGTTCACAGGTAAGATTGGGTAAAATCCCCGATAGCCAGAAAGTTATAGATAAGGAAAATAATTAAATGATGATTATATTGGTTGGTTAGAGTATTCTATTGGAGAATTATATGTTTGTACTCCCTGATACAATTCATGGAATTATTTATTGTTCTGTTATGCATAAATGAACATGCACAGGTGATACATGAGAGTATCCAAGAGAAATGTTGTTTTACCTTACCTGTTTTAGAAGTTACTTAAAAATAAGAAAAGTTATTTAAATTTAGATTTTTCAGTAAGATTACTCATACCAGACAATGTAGTCTGACCCTTTGTGTGTTTGAACACCATTGGGTGTCTCATATTTTTATGAGGCAGCTCATGGTGATTGTGCAGGTAATTAGGCATTTCCCTGATCAAGAATTGGATGAATTAGCTGTTAAGGAATTGGATATAATAGTACAGACTCACTAATATTATGATAGAAGTTAATTTGAATTTATGTTATGAAATGTTGGTTAAGTTGTTTTAGGAGGAAACTGGTGTAGTGCTATTTTCTGTTTGCAAGTATTGAACTAACTATGATATTTCTGTTGAAAGCTGTGAAATGCTTTTGAGAATGTTTCATTAAGTAATACAGTTTTTGGCATTAAACTTCTGGAATGCTTAAGAAAATGTGCAGTACTAAAATAAATCTGAAATGATTTGTAGATTGAAAAAAAAAAGATAACCTGATATCTATTGTAAGAACTGTGAGACACATAAAGAAACCCAGATTAATTGGTATGTTGCTTGAGTAAAATAGCAAAAGAATTCTGGCTAACTCAATTTTGCCAAGCCTGGGTTCAACCAGTCTAAATGACCTAATCTTTTGGTTAGAAAAGATAATAAATAAATAAAACTAGTAAATCAGGTTAGTTGTATTGGAAAAGAGTGATTACATGAAATCATCCAAATACACACATGTACACAGAATACATATACACACTTGCACATGTGATAATTATAGTTTCAGTAAATCTGAGGTCATAGAAGTGCAAACAAACTTTAAAACAAAAAAAAAATTAACATATAGAACTTGCCAAAAATTAAATAAGACAGAAAAGTTACTATGGAAATTATTTCGCTATGAGGAAATCATATGGTGAATTCCAAAATGAATTTTCTGCGTCCAAAACTCTTATACTCTGATTGAAAGAAAAAAAGAAAAAAAAAGAAACTCAAAATATCATCCATATGTGTTTTCATATAAGTAAGTTAAGATGATTTGTTTATAACAATATTTTTATATTGGTTGAAAGGTCCTGGATAGAAGTGAAAAGAGAAAGGATGTTCTCTTGAGTAGATGACCACTGGAAAAGGAAAAAAAAAAATTGTACAACACTAAAAAAAAAAAAATTATTTGGAGTAAGAAAGTGGGTCATCTCATTTGGTATCAGAGCTATGTTGATAAATAAAATAGCAAAATTATGGATGAACTTGTTTGTTTTGAATGTATGAAAGTATTGACTGTCTTGGATACTTTATTTTATACTGGTATAATATCTGTTATGATTAAATGGTAATAAGTTAGAATAGGTTAACTTATAAAAGAATAGATAATGGACTAACTCAAGTATTATATCCATAGAACTATGGTGAGACCTAGACAACCAGATGTAGGACCAAGTGAACCACCTATGATGAATATGCAAGAATTTATGAAAGCACTAAGGGATGGAGTAGGTAACAGGTAAGAAAACCCACATGAGGAGCTTTCCAAACTTCTCAAGACCTTTACCAATCTTGGAGGCAAGACTTTTGATGGAACAGAAGGGATTATGGGAGTTCAAAATTGGCTCAGAATTTTGGATAGAATATTTGCTGATATGCAAGTTGAAGACCAAAAGAAGAGGTTAATAGCATCTAGACAACTGAGGGGAGCAGCTTTGGATTGGTGGGAAGTTATTATAGGTGGAAGACCTGAAGGGGAGGTGACATGGAACCAGTTTAAAGAGATGTTGGAAGGGAGATTTGTACCTGCATCCGCTAAAGAATCTTTGCTAGAAGAATTTATTAAACTAAGACAGGGAACTATGAGTGTAACTGAATATACACAAAAGTTTGAATCCTTAGCCAAGTATGGTGCAGTGCTTATCACAACTAAAGAGGCTAAAAATGGCAGATGTATTCAAGGACTGAATGCCCACATTAGTAGAGCTATGCTACCATATAAGGACAGGACCTTTGATCAAGTTTTGGATCTGGTTTTGAGCTTTGAACAACATGATAAAGCCAGAGAAAATTTCAGAGCATTTAAAAATAACCAAAATAAGAAGGGAAAGGGAAAGTTTCACCCTTATGACAAAAAGAAAGCAGAGGTAGCTTCCACCAAGAAATCAGAAGAAATCAAAACTGCTGAAGTTAAGAAGAAAATTACTTGCTATAATTGTGGACAAGAGGGACACATGAAAAAATAGGTGTACAAATCCTAAACCAGCATCCTTTAAATGTCACCAGTGTGGAAAGGAAGGTCACATAAGGAGGAAATTCCCAGAGTTTAAGCAAGGAAAAATGAGTACTTTGGAAGTGAAAAGCAAAGCAACTGAGGGACCAAATGTTGAGAAGCATGGCCAAGTTGAAGGTACTTTGCTTATTCACTCCATACCTTCTGTAGTAGTATATGATACTGGGGCTACACACTCCTTAATTTCTCATGATATTGTACAACAACTAAAATTGAATTGTATGATTATTGATAAGCCATTACTTATTAAAAGTCCTTTAGGAAATTCCTGTGTTTTGGGTATGATGTGTATGCAACTGGGATTGAATATAGGGGGGTATGTGTTTAGTGCAGACCTATATGTGTTGAAATACCCAGGAATAGGAGTAATTTTAGGGGTTGATTGGTTAAGAAAATATAGGGTTGTTATAAACATGGAAATCTCTACCATATCTTTGAGAACTTCTGATGGGAAAAGAGCAGTTTTTCTTTGTGAAGTAAATAAGAACAGGAACATAGCCACCCTTATTACTTTGTCTAGTGAAAAGCACATGCCTGCAATAGAAGAAATCCCTATAGTAAATCAATACGCTGATGTGTTTGGTGAAGTAAAGGGGGTTGTCAACCATAGACCAGTGGAGTTTTCTATTAAACTTATTCCAGGAGCAAACCCAATAGTTAAAAGACCCACTAGAATGGGGCCTAAAGAATTAATAGAATTGAAAAAGCAACTTGTTGAACTTGAAGAAAAAGGCTTTATCAGACCTAGTAGCTCATCATGGGGAGCACCAGTAGTTTTTGTTAAGAAGCAAGATGGATCTCTTAGATTATGTATTGATTATAGAGAGTTAAATAAAATCACAGTTAAAAACAAATACCCCTTACCAAGAATTGATGATCTCTTTGATCAATTGAGTGGTGCAAAAATATTCTCTAGACTTGATTTGGCCTCAGGATTTCATCAAATGAAAGTAGAAGAGGAAAGCATTAGATATACAGCCTTTAATACTAGATATGGACTTTATGAATTTTTAGTAATGCCATTTGGCTTGACAAATGCTCCCTCTTATTTTGTTGATTTGATGAATAGAATTTTTAGAAAATACTTAGATAAATTTGTATTGATATTTATTGATGATATCTTAATTTATTCTAAGTCAGTTGAAGAGCATGAGAATCATTTGCATATAGTACTACAGAAATTAAGGCAAGAAAATTCGAAAGCAAAATTTTCAAAGTGTACTTTTTGACAAAATGAAGTAAACTTTTTAGGTCATGTGATATCAGAAAAAGGCATATTTGTAGACCCCAATAAGGTGATGGCAGTGCAAGCATGGAAAAGGCCTACTAGTGTCACAGAGGTCAGGTCATTTATGGGAATGGCTGGTTATTATAGAAGGTTTATAAAGGATTTTGCAAAAATTTCAATTCCATTGACTAGATTAACTAGAAAGAATCAGGCTTTTGTTTGGACTGAGGAGTGTGAGAAAGCCTTTGAGAGGTTAAAAGAAGCACTAGTACAAGCCCCAATATTAAAGGTGCCTGAAGGAAATGAAAATTTGGTGATATATACTGATGCAAGTGGCCAGGGACTTGGGGCAGTATTGATGCAACAACATCAAGTGATAGCTTATGCCTCTAGACAGTTGAAGCCCAGTGAGGTAAAGTATGCTACACATGATCTCGAATTGGCTGCCATAGTGTATGCTCTTAAATTATGGAGACATTATTTGTTAGGGGCTAAATTTGAAGTATACACAGATCATAAGTCAGTCAAATATTTGTTTTCACAAAAAGAATTGAACATGAGGCAGCAAAGATGGATTGAACTCTTAGCCTCATATGATTTTGAAATATTGTATACACCTGGCAAAGCTAATAAAGTGGCAGATGCTTTAAGTAGACAACATGCCAAGATAGCTAGATTGATGATAGAAGAATTTAACACTTTATCATTACTCATTGATTCAGAAGTGGAAAGGGACAGTGTGGAGAATATGAACATATGCAGTGAGAAGGAAGAAATAGGAAAGTTGAGTTTTGTTACTTTGGGATTAGAATTGAAAAATAAAATTGTAAAGCTACAAGATCAAGATCCATTTTTACTTGAGAAGAAGACTCAGATATTAAATGGTCAAGCAGTGGAAGGATTTCAATTGAATAAGCAAGGCTGTTTGAAGAAAGGAAAAAGAATATGTGTTCCTAGCATTGAAGAATTGAAGCAAGAAATCTTAGATACTTATCACAAAAGCAAGTATACCATACACCAAGGAAGCACAAGAATGTATCACAACCTCAAGAGAGATTATTGGTGGAGTGGTATGAAGAGTGCAGTGGCATTATATGTGTCTAAATGCATGGTTTGTCAACAGGTAAAAGCTGAATACCAAAAACCCTCAGGAATGCTTCAACCTTTACAAATACCACAGTGGAAATGGGAAGATATATCAATGGATTTCATTGATGGTTTGCCCAAAACTAGGAGGGGAAATGATAGTATTTGGGTTGTAGTAGATAGGTTAACTAAATCAGCTCATTTTATACCTGTAAAATCAGATAGGAATGCAAGCACATTAGCTCAGTTATTTATTAAAGAAATAGTTAGATTGCATGGAATACCAAAAACTATAGTAAGTGATAGAGATACCATCTTCACTTCAAAATTTTGGCAAAGTTTTCACAAAGCAATGGGGACTGATTTATGCTTGAGTACAGCATATCACCCTCAATCTGATGGTCAAACAGAAATTGTGAATAAATTACTTGAAGACATGTTGAGGGCATGTATATTGGATTGGGGAGGAAGCTGGGAAGATCACATATTTCTGGCAGAATTTGCATACAACAACAGCCATCACAGTAGCATAGGCATGGCACCCTTTGAAGCACTCTATGGTAGACCATGTTCATCACCTACAAGTTGGGTTGAATCTGGGGAGAAGGTGGTCTTAGGACCAGAAAATGTAAAAGAAACTTCTGAAAAGATAGCTTTGATTAGAAAAAGAATTGCTTCTGCCCAAGACAGGCAAAAGAAGTATGCTGATCAGAGGAGAAAGGCGGTGCAATATGATGTTGGAGACTATGTATTTATTAAAGTATCACCCATGAAAAAGATTTTGAGATTTGGAAAACAAGGGAAGTTGATTCCAAGATATATAGGACCATATAAAATTATAGAAAGAATTGGAAGTGTAGCATATAAGTTAGAATTGCCCGAGGAAATGAAAGCAATACATGATGTTTTTCATGTATCTCAGTTAAGGAGATGGGTTCATGATAAGGAAACCATTTTAAAATCCTCTGAGAAAGTACAGATTGACCCCAGAATGGTGTGTGAGAAGAAGCCTGTAGGCATAGTTGCAAAGGAAATCAAGAAATTGAGAAACAAGGAAATAAAACTAGTAAAAGTGCAATGGAGTCTTGACCCAAATGATTGCACATGGGAGGTGGAAGATAAAATCAGAAATGATTATCCACAACTAATTGATTGAATAAAAGGTAAAAAAAAATATATATTTATATGTATATAAGTATACTAATGGATGACTTGATTAAATACTTTGATATGCATAGGGTTTGATTAAATGATTGGTCTGAGAATGATTGGTTTATTGAATTGAGGATGTCTGAATTAAGTACGAAAGAATTGTGGGACACAATTCCTAAAAGGAGGGGTATATGTGATAGCCCTGATTTTATGAACAAGTTTTATAATTTAATCTAGTTATGCTTGTCTAAAAATTTTGTTGCCTAGAAAAATAAAATAAAAATAATAAATATAATAAACTGACCACAAATGCATTGTGTAAGTATTGATATGTATGCAAGATGGAACACACACATGCACATATTTCTCTGGAAAAAAAAAGAGCAAAAATTAATTTGTAAGCTAGAGTAAACTACAAATACATGGATATGATATGATTATTACAGATAGGAATGTGTCATTGAAACAAGTCTAGAATAAGGAAAATAAAGGCTTAGGCAAGGATAGAGATATAGGTACTATACAGGCATTTTAAACAAATGATGGCTGAAGGAAAAATTAGAAATTGCATGGAAATGGTATGAGTTGTTGAATAAATACTTTATCTACTTTTAGCAATTTCCTTAGCTTTAAAAAAAAAACAGAGATCATGCAAATAAGATGACTGGGGTAATAAGGTGTAATTTCTGTTAATAGAAATAGGGACCACTTACCCATTTTCTCTTGAAATAGAATGAGAGGATGATCATAAGTGACAGGGTAAAATTGACATTGGGTAAATTTTAAAAACCCTAGAGGCAGCCAAGGTCTTTTATAAGAAGGCTTAAGGGTAGAAGGATCTGTCACCATTTTTCTTAAAAACAGAAAGAAAAAAAAATATACAGTAAGCAAAAGAAAGAGAAGCATTGGCCATTAGAGATAAGTAGGAAATAGCAGATCAAAAGAAAAGGATTAAGGTGAGTAACCTCACTGAAAATTGGCATTAAGTCCTGAATATTGAGGCAGCCTAAATGATTTTATATTTTTATTCAATCTGTGTCTGTTTTATGATTTTGGTGTGTTAATGATCTGTTAAATGTTTAACTCTTCTTATGTTAATATACCCAGAAAATATATTTATGGTTTTCATGTTTAAATGTTTACTGTGTCATGAATTATCTTTGAGATGAGATGCTTTCTTTTATGTGACTTTTACATACAGATCAATTCATGGAAATTTCAAGGATACATGTTATAGATCTATGGTTAAAGGAAAAATGAATGAAAAAAATGGGACTGCAGCATAAAGTGGTTGCTGCTTATGTCTCATGATTAAATAAATGGTAACATAGAAGTGCAATGTCATACATGTGCTGAACTTCTATGTTTACAAATAAATCCAGATGAGAATAAAGACTTGTGGTTTAGTCAGATCTTATGAATTCGTGAGTACCTGATTAAATCAGAGGTAAATGGATGCATCAGAGCAAACTATATATATATGACCATATATTTATAAGCATGACTCCTGAAAAGCCCATGATGTAAATAACGTACACTGAGAAACCAGACTAGTTTGTATGAATAAATTTATGTTATGGAAACATGACATGTTATTCTTTGAATACATGCATGATGGTTGACTTGTTTATTTTGCTCTGATTAATTATGAGATGCAGAAGGGATTAGCACAATGGGGGAAAAGGGAAAATAAACACTTAGTAATTTAACTAAGGATTTTGGATCTTAGGGCTACAAAGTATGGCTTGGCAAGGTGAATATTGCAAGCTCACACATGGTATGATTATACCCAGGGGCCTGAGTGTGCTGGGTTAACAGTGAATATGCCCCAGACAATGTGTGATTTAATAGAAGGAAAGTAGCTAAAGTCCATTACAAAACACCTGACATTGAATTCTGAAAAATTAGTTCACAGGTAAGATTGGGGAAAATCCCTGATAGCCAGAAAGTTATAGATAAGGAAATAATTAAATGATGATTATATTGGTTGGTTAGAGTATTCTATTGGAGAACTATATGTTTGTACTCCTTGATACAATTCATGGAATTATTTATTGTTCTGTTATGCATAAATGAACATGCACAGGTGATACATGAGAGTATCCAAGAGAAATGTTGTTTTACCTTACCTGTTTTAGAAGTTACTTAAAAATAAGAAAAGTTATTTAAATTTAGATTTTTCAGTAAGATTACTCATACGAGACAACGTAGTCTGAACCTTTGTGTGTTTGAACACCATTGGGTGTCTCATATTTTTATGAGGCAGCTCATGGTGATTGTGCAGGTAATTAGGCATTTCCTTGATCAAGAATTGGATGAATTAGCTGCTAAGGAATTGGATATAATAGTACAGACTCACTAATATTATGATAGAAGTTAATTTGAATTTATGTTATGAAATGTTGGTTAAGTTGTTTTGGGAGGAAACTGGTGTAGTGCTATTTTCTGTTTGCAAGTATTGAACTAACTATGATATTTCTGTTGAAAGCTGTGAAATGCTTTTGAGAATGTTTCATTAAGTAATACAGTTTTTGGCATTAAACTTCTGGAATGCTTAACAAAATGTGCAGTACTAAAATAAATCTGAAATGATTTGTAGATTGGAAAAAAAAGGATAACCTGATATCTATTGTAAGAACTGTGAGACACATAAAGAAACCTAGATTAATTGGTATGTTGCTTGAGTAAAATAGCAAAAGAATTCAGGCTAACTTGACCAATTTTGCCAAGCCTGGGTTCAACCAGTCTAAATGACCTAAGCTTTTGGTTAGAAAAGATAATAAATAAATAAAACTAGTAAATCAGGTTAGTTGTATTGGAAAAGAGTGATTACATGAAATCATCCAAATACACACATGTACACAGAATACATATACACACTTGCACATGTGATAATTATAGTTTCAGTAAATCTGAGGTCATAGAAGTGCAAACAAACTTTAAAACTAAAAAAAAAAATTAACATATAGAACTTGCCAAAAATTAAATAAGACAGAAAAGTTACTATGGAAATTATTTTGCTATGAGGAAATCATATGGTGAATTCCAAAATGAATTTTCTGCTTCCAAAACTCTTATACTCTGATTGAAAGAAAAAGAGAAAAAAAAAAAAAACTCAAAATATCATCCATATGTGTTTTCATATAAGTAAGTTAAGATGATTTGTTTATAACAATATTTTTATATTGGTTGAAAGGTCCTGGATAGAAGTGAAAAGAGAAAGGATGTTCTCTTGAGTAGATGACCACTGGAAAAGGAAAAAAAAATTGTACAACACTTAAAAAAAAAATTATTTGGAGTAAGAAAGTGGATCATCTCACAATGTTTCCAATGATTCAGACCTGAAGCATTTCAGATCATCAAACTCTAGTTTGCAAAAGCATTTCCAATTTCAAGCCTGAGTCTCCTCTGTTTATTTCTTCTGAGACAGGTGAGTAACTTTTAATAAACAAAAAAAAATCTTAAGTCCCTGAATTAGTTGCTTATGTAGATCTAGAAAATGTTTATATATGTGATTGTGAAAATCTGTGTATGCCTGTAACTTTTGAAACTCTGTTCCTGTTGTTTTTTTTAGACAGATTAGCAAACAAACCTTCATCACTTGATCTAGTAACTACTTGAACTTAGGATGTAAACAAATGTTGTTTGTTTGTTTTTAAGCTAGGTGTTAAAAATTTATTAAAGTTGAAACAACATGTAATTGTCTCTGGCAATCAAGAAAGATGAATACAACTTTAAATTAGTTTAAAAACAAATTTCTTAATTTAAGAAACAAGGCATATAAATTGAATCTATTTACTTAAAAATGATTTTTAAAACTAAAATTATAATTCTTAGTTTTGAAATAAGCGTGCAGCTCTGGGTTGAACAAAAATGAGAAATTGGGTAATCTCTGGTGATCTCAGGGGTTTGGGATGTTGTATTCTTCAGTGATGATAGTACGATGATCAGAGACTTAGGGAAAATTGGTAAGAAGTTGATTAAATCATTGCGGCGGTAGCGATATTCGATTTTTGGTTTGTAACCCTAGTTTTAACTAGGTTTGATAATTCGATCACCATGGTTTCTCTGGTTGATCGAGTGAAATAGGTTCTTGAGTGAGGGTAGCTTGGTCATTGACAAAGGGTTGGTCGAAGTTGCAGAGTCTCCGGTGGTCGTGATGAGGAGAATGAAGGGTTGACAGGTGAGGGTGTTCCCAGTTTTTACGTTGTTCCAGGTTTTGGAATGATGGCCTTAAATTTGATTTCGAGATTTTGAACACGATCTGATGATCGTGATGATTTGCGTGGAAGATTGTCGACTTGACGAAGATCATGGCGATGATCGGAGCCCTCGCGTTTGGCCGTGCATGTGCACAGCACAGTGGTGTTTGGATGGCCTAGGATGTTGTCGTGGTTGTCGCGTGATGTTGCTCGAGTATTTTTGGGAAACGAATCGTGTCGAACCCGATGCGCATGAGTGTTTTTATCACTGCAGTTTTAAATTTTATAAAATTGAAAAGAAGAAGAAGAGGATTAGTAGAAGAAGAAGAAAGAGCAGAGGGGAAGAACTCGGGGGTTTTGAGATTTTACACGAGGAAGGTCTCGGGGGGAAACTCGCGTTTGCTCGAAGTAGACGAGGGGAGGAGCTATGGTAGAATTGTTCAGGTTTTAAAACCTGTTGCAAGTTTTAACAGTTTTTTTTACAAGTTAAACAAAGTTATTAAATAAAGTTCAATAATGAATTTGAGTTAGTTTTGAAATTTGAATAATTTAATTTAAATTTGGAATTAAATTTAGTTTTATAAATTTAAAGGTATAAATAAGTTTAAATGTTAAAGTTCCTTTAATATGTGAATTTAATAAATAAATTTGATTTAAACTCTTTTAAAATTTCTTTATAATAAAATATTACTTCAACAAGTAATTTAAAGGATTTTTAAATTAGTTTTAAACTTTACTATAGATAAACGAGGGTTCATTTTAAATCTTGAGTTTAAAATGAAATTTAGAAAGGCAAGTTGAAATAAAAAGGTTTTCAACATATTTGTAAATGATATTTAAATCACTACTAAGAATGAGTTCACCTTAAATTAATAAAGATTGAATGATTCGTAATACATTAATTATTAAGATAATAGGAATGGATAATTAATGTTTTGTATCAATTAAATTAGTAATTGTAAGTTTAACCTTATTAATTAAGGTCTAATTTCTTAAAACAATTAATTAATTGGTTAATTAATTATGTAATTGGTTTAAAAGATTAATCTAATTAATTTATTAATTAAGAAGAATTAATAAAGGTGATTGATAAATTAATCTATATCAATTGATTTGTAATTAATAAATCAGGATTAGATAATTAATTCATAAGTAATTAATTTAATTGGAAATAAATTGAATTAATCAGGATAAAACGATTAATTAATACTACTTTCCAATGATTTTTGAATGGTTGACCTCACTTATGAATGATTATATTGTATGAAATGCCTTGAATTGATTGTCCTATCTGATCTGTGATATTTTATTCCGTGGATTGAGCTGTATATAATTTATTCATTTATTGATGATACATCTATATATTATCTGTGAATTTGTGAATGGGCGATAAGCTTTATAGTTATCTCGCTTATCAACTATATTTCTGTGTTTGATCTGTAATGATTGAATGATGTTGCACTATTGTGTTAAACCCCTTGACCACACTTATACACACACCAATATGGATTTCACGAGGAAATCGATTAAGTCACAGATTTTGAAATGATTTTTAAAGTTGAATATTTTAATTCAAATGTTTTGGAAATGGATTGGGTTTAAAGTGAAAAGCAATTGAAATAGAATTTCAAAGATAAAATTATTTTGAATAACTTGATTAAGATTTGGAATTTAAATATTTTGATTTCAATTTGAATTCAATACTTAAAATTGAATTCTATGATTTGAAACTAGGGATTAACGATATTATACTAGTTATATATGAGTCAAACCATTTTTGAAGTGTTGTTTTTGAGAATTTGAATTAACCCAAAGGATTTAACTTGTATAAATAAGATCGAATTTCTTCGAAACGAAAACTACTTGTTTTCAAATAATAACAGCTTTCATTTAAAGAAAGGATCTCCCAATTATGTTGAAAGGGTTTCAAGCCGAAATAGAATTGAAATGTTTTGAAAGCTATGAAATAAATCTTTGATTCAAAGACCGAATAAGTTAATCCAACTTGAATTGAAATTGTTTTTGAAAGGCTATGAATGAATCTTTGGAAATGATTTTGAAAGCTATAAGTTAAATCTTTGATTTAAAGATTTAACGAGTTAATCCAACTGAATTGGAATTGTTTTGAAATCCAAGAATGAATCTTTGAGAAACTAGATGAACTTTATGAAATAAATCTTTTTGTTTTAAAAGATTGGAAATGGTAATTTGTTAAACCATTTGAAAGAAAAACTTTGGATTATTAAGTTGTGACTTAATTGAAATTCCTTATCCATATGTTTTAAATTTTGCGCTCACTATTCGGGTTAGCCGGGAAAGGACCTTTGGGTCGTATAACCCATTCCGAGTATGTGATACGTCGTTATGGATAGCATTTGAAGACCGGTGTTGAAGACCGGGTATTTACGAGAGCAATAGGATGACCTGTCGATTGACTCTGCACCGAGTTGCTCCGGTATAGAGTTCTCCATTTGTGATGGGGAATCCGATCAGGATTGTGGATATCCGGATTGCAAGGACTTCTTTGTAAGTGCCTTCGGTTCTGTTCTAAATCCAGAACAGACTTGTATGGATTGTTATGTCTGACATTACAATTTGAGATATAAAGCTGATTTCTTTGATACATATTTCTGTTGGTGGCGGAGAATTTATTCTCTTAGCTTAACACCCTTCTCTGAGACGTACGAGCTCAGAGGTTATGTAGTTGATGGTTATCGGCAATATATTCCCAATTTGGTAATGTGACATGCTGAGTGTTGCTGTTAAATGATCATTGTGTTGATCATTTGTGATAGGATCATTTGTTTGATCGTTTATCTTGGTGATCATTTCTACGATCATTTGTTGACCCAAAGCACGACTTCTGTATAAAGCGTGGCTTTGTGGACGAGACTTCGTCGAGCCTCACGAACCGGAAATGGTCGAAACAGGAATCGTGGCGGCAAGGTTTCAGGGATCGCTTCCCTAGGGTAGGACCATTCCTTCTGGAAAGGGGTAGTATCATGGTATGGAGCCCAGATACTTACTCATGTGGATACACTATATCTATTACTATGTGGTTTTGTTGGAATCGAGGCCTCGTATAAAGGTGCAAAAGGACCAGGGGTGGTATATCTATGGTTTCTTACTCCCTGGGAAAGGGGTAACCGGCCTTGTTTGGCAGAGATCCATTTGGGATGCTCGGGGACGTCCTTCCAGAGGCGTTCCATTTCGGGGTTTGGGAAGTTCCTTCGCCCGACCATTTGTTGGAAATCCATTCTTCAAATACGTACCTTGTACAGTTTTAGTTGTAGAACCTATCATTCACTTATGGTGGCGCCCCACTGTTTGGATGGTAGCTATAGTAGGCATAGTTCGAAATGTCTATGTTGGCTAAGATTTATATCTTTACTTTCGAAATGATTTTTACTACACTATGCACTAGTAATAATATCAAATGTTTCTTTTTAATGCATATCAAGCATCTTTGACTATCATAAGGAGAAATCTCCTCCGATTCTGCGTTTGCATTGTGTGTGTGTGCAGGAGGCCTTATGGTAGTCTCATTTTCTAAAAGCATTGCGAATTGATTTTAAAATATTTCGTTGTTTGTTTTTAAAGATAAACTGTCTTTGTTGCTCACACCAGTCCCATGACTGATCCGGAGTTTATTGTTTCTTTCCTAAACTCTGGATGCTCAAAAATTTTCTACACGAGCAGTCTAGAGTTAGGTTTTTCAGATAGTCAGATTTAGTAGGTTATCTGGAGCTAGTTCAGTCTTTGGATGTGGACGAGACTTGCTTATCTTTGTGCATCGTTATTGGGGGTTCGTGCTACTGCTGGAGTTCTTCCTTGAAGACTATCTTAGAGTTATATTGTTTCGCTGCTAGATGTCATCTATTTTCTTTTCCGCTGCTATTTATTGTATCATATCTCTGATGTATATTGATATCTACTGGATCATTTGTTGTATCAGATATTGTATCAAAGCTGTATATCAATGTATTATTCTTTTATTCCGCTGTGTTGTTTACTTAATGTTGTTATAAGCTCCGGCGAATCGGATTTGAACGGTCGAATCTATGGCATTCGAATACGATATGAAGTATGGATGTCGATTTTCGAGCGCGAAAAATCCGCGTCGTCACAGATAAAATTGAAGTGGTTATTTTAGAAATTGAGTTGAATTTAAATTAATAAATTGAGATTGAAATAGATTTAAATGGGGTTGTCGGGTTGATGTTAAACGATTTGTTAAATTGAGGGAATTGAAATTTCTTTACTGTACAAATTATTTAATATATGAAAATACTATTTGGGAAGTATAGAGATATTTGAAGTGAAAATGATATTTGGTTTTAAAGTATAAATTAAGTTGAAAAGACTACGGTGTTATAGTGTATATTTCTATCTTTTAGATAGTTCCATGGACCCTTAGAGGATGGTTATCCCAAACATCCTCTAAGTTAATTATATTTCAGTTGATATTTCACTTGAGTTAGATTTATAGATATAAGAATGTTAATCCCGACTCGAGTGTTTTGTGTTTTGCTTTACGCTCGGGTCAGACTGAGAGATACAGCATTTGAGACTCATCTTCGAAGTTGGAGCTTTGCTTGAAGATCCAGCTATCTATCCCTTCAGTCATCCAGTTGATTGGTTCAGAGAAGCCATCTGTTGCATTGGAGACTTCATGGCATTTGAACTATTCGGTTGTATTTTATTTCTAACTCTGAGGTACATAGTAGCTTCATGAACTACTATTATTTATCTATTCCGCTGCATTGTATTACTCTGTGTAAGTGATCTATGATTGATTTATTTACTGTATATTTTAAGTTTTGCCAAATTTTATTAACAATTCGGTATTTTGAATTATTCAAGTCGGACATGTACGGTTTTATTGTCGATTTGAATGGTCCAAAATAGCGGGTCGTTACAGTTGGTATCAGAGCTTTGGCTCTAGGCAAAACCTAGCATATATGGTAAATTCATTTACAGAATCACTTTCGTTCGAGTTGAATTCCTTCTTTTTGACTTGATTTCCTTTGAATTTTGGAATGTCCCTCTATTCCGAAATTCATTCTTGTCTCTCCCTATTTATATTCGTTTGATTCTGGAGTGTCCCATAACTCCACGGAATGAATTGTAAAGGGGGTGAAAACTCCTTTACAATTGGCATTGATTCACCGGAGATTTCTGTATCCTCGGTTTACGATGCTCCTATATCTTGGTATGCCGAATTCTATCTCTGGCAATCGAATGTCGATTTGCTTTAGAATTCTGCATCAATTATATTCCTGAAGTCACGGTTGACCCGGTTAAGGTCGCCCGAGATTTATAGAAGTATATCCATCTTCTATTTTGTAATTTGATTTTCTCAACTTTGTTTGAGCCTATCTTCGAATCAGGATTCTATTGATTAGAGTTCCTCTAAATTAAATCTCTATCTTTGTTTTGAAATCCATTCTTGAATCATCCTTTGAAAATCGGGTTTGTTGTATTTTAAAATTGTTTTATACGAAATTTTTATTTTGATAACTATGATTTTATTCTCTATATAAAAGTGAAATTTTTTTCGATTAGGATTATATACCTATATATAAAACGAATAAGAAATGTTATTTTATAAATAAAAGTTTTGAAAGGATTGGAAATTTTGAAAATTTGTAAGAAAGTGATTTATATAAAAAGGATTTATAACTGAAGGGTTAAATTTGAAATTCGAGAATTGAATTCCGATATTTTGAAATTGGTTTTAAGATTTTGGGAAAATATATAAAAATAATACGATTTAAAATTATTTTTCCGAATAAGAAATGTTTCAAATGGGTTCAAATGAATTCCAATAATTTTGAAGAAATTTCAAAGAAGTTTTCAAGAAAATAGAAGTCCAGAACTCACTTTTGTCGCTGGAGAATAATATCGGTGATGAGTGCACGCATCATCGACATAGATTTTCGAGTTTCAGAGTGGGGGAGAGGCCACTTTAATAGCTTCGCTATGCGAGTGATTTTGTAAAACCGTTTTTGATTTCAAATTCCGAAGTATAATTTAATATTTTCGAAAGATATATGTATATATTTGAAACAATTTAAAGTGAGACCGGTGTTCAGTCCTCGAGTTTTCAATTTGACTAGTAATAAATCTATTTATAAAAAAAATTTGATATCCAACTCTTAGATTTGAAATTTGATTTCATCGACTATTTTGAAGGTTCGAGCACTTCCAAATCAAGGTTTAAAAGTTTTAAACTAAGAAATTTCGAAAAGTATAAAATTTTTGATAAAGCATATAAGTTTAGTTTTGAAGAGTATGACTTAAGTAAGTTTGAAACCTTTTGTTAAGTAAGTGAATATGACTATTTTTAATTATACTAATATGGAATTTAGTTTTGAAATGTTTTGGAAAAAAAAAATTTAATTTCAAATAATGGTTTTCAGAAAGGTAAATTGGATATTTCTAATAGAAATAGATAGTTTTAAAGTTTTAAAGTGATGATTATAAATTTGGAAACCATTTTGAGTATAATTGATTTTGAAAAATTATTTGGTTTTGAAATTAAATTGAATTTAAAAACCAGTACTTATATGGTGATTTTGAAAATGAATTTGTTTGACTTGAATTATTTTAATTTGGAAACTGGGATAATTTTCTAAACCTATTATTTTGGGAACTTTGAAATTTAGATACTTAATTTGGAAGAAAATTTGGTGAAATCCTATATGATTTTGAAACTGAATTGATATTGAAATGATTTGAAATTGAGAACCTTATATTGTTAAGTACATGATTTGGGAGTGGTCGAACTTATATAAAATGGATTTGTATAAGTATGAAGTGATTTCAAATCTATTGATTTGAAAGGTACTCAATTTGGAAAGAGAATTATTTTTATAAATCGAAGTCTATATAAGTATGATTTGATATACTATTGATTTGGAAAGTATTCGATTTGAAAATGCAATCTTATATATATATGGATTTTATATAAGTATGATATTTGAAAGTATTTGAAAAGGTACTATATGATATATATTTTCGAAGTAAAGATATGGAAAGTGCCTTCTTCTTGATATCCGCTTTGTGGCCACATCGTGGATTCATTCTATCGATATTATTCTCTCTGATTTTCGGTTTTCCAGATGTAATACTCAAGTGTTTCCCACCGTGGCGTAACCCATGGTTTTTTTTTTCTCTCGTGACTGCATAGCGCAACTGCCTGGCTGAGTCTTGCCTAGGGGTACAGATTGTTTCCTGGGGGATCCAGGCGTAACCATTGTGTATCCTGCAATCTGTGTAGGTCGCGAATAGTAGCGCAAGTGCCTGGATGAGTCTTGCCTAGGGGAACGGATTGTTTCCTGGGGGATCCAGGCGTAACCATTGTGTATCCTGCACTCTACTAGTCATCATGGCGTAACTCGCAGGGCTGAGAAAGCTTACGAATATGGAATGTTTCCTGGGAGACCCAGGCGTAACCATTGTGTATCTGCGAACCATGGTCGGACAAAGGTTTTGGTTTGGTTGTTTGTTTGGATTGTACTTTCCATATCTGTTTTTAAAAAGGTTTTTCAAGTATTTTGACTAGGTGTTGAAACAGGTCTACTAAGTACTTGAAGAATTCTAGCTTTGCGCCTGATCAACGCAGGGCCAGAGTCTGCAAGAACGAGGATAAACTTTTTAAAACATCGAGTTATAAAAATATTTTCGAAAGAAAGATTTATTTCGATATAAACGTATTATTATAAAGGTATTTATTATAATAGTATTTTTCCCAACAAAGAAATTTTGTATTAATATTTGAAATTAAAATTCTTATGGTTTGAAATAAATTATTCGTGCCCGATTCTATTCTTTTGAATCTACCTCATCTGCTCAGCTTCATTTTTCACCTATATTCCGTTTTCGGAATCTACCTTCCTTTCCTTTTTGAATAAATCTTTTAAATATTGCTTATTTGTATACTACATTGTTTTATATAAAATTTTAGTGTTATAAATATTTTTGAAGTTATAAATTAAATAAAACATCTTAAAAGAAAATGATTATTAATTTATTGATAATATTTGAAAGGTATCTTGAGATAAATTAAAATTTTCATAAATTTTGGATTTAATATTTTCAATAGTCTTTGTAAATAGAAGTAATAATGTAAATAATTGTTTGCAAAGGAGTTTGAGAAGTATTAAATATTAAAGAAAATTTAATTTCAAATGAAATTTTCAAATAAATATTTTAAATAAAATTTATATAGTTTTAAAATTTATTGTTTATCTTGGCTTTCAATCTATTTTTTTTTCTGGTTTTTTTATTCTCCTACCTCCTTCCTTTTCGGGGACGAAAAGTTTTGAGTGGGGGAGAGTGTAACGACCCGGAAAATTTTAACAATTTTAATTGATTCTATAACATATTTAATTGAATATTTGTGAAATCTTATAATAATTGAATTTTTAAATAAAATGTTTATATATTTAGAATACGTATATTTAAATATAGAAGATTGTAAATTTTCAAATAATTTTATGGAAGTTTATTTAATTGAGAAAACGTGTTGTCCAATTCAAGCTATTAATTGCTTTAATTGATTTCTGAATCAGTGCGTAACGGTTTCTTTTTACTACCGTTAAAGATTTCTATTGCTTAATACTTTTCCAATTCAGGTAGACTTTTCCATTCGTAACCATTAATAAATTTGAGATCATCGACCTTGCTTTTATTATTCCTTGTAGTTTCGTGCACTGACTTTACCTTTCCCACTACCCATAATTTTCTCTATACGTTTCTTTTGCAATTGAAGAGTATATTTATATTTATAGTGGTGCGTTTATTCTGGTCTCTCTTTATTTTTGTTTTTAACGCTTGAAATAATCTCAAATCATCAAGCTAGTAGCATCCGTTCCTTCCCTCGCTTTCATAAGGACTATAATATATAAACCACTTGCTTATAAATCCGAACACAACTTTGTCATCAAATTTAATGTGCCTTCCTCTCCCTATTATTTCGGTTCCAACCTTCCTAGTAAATGGCTTTAATAAATTTTGGCTAAATCATAGCTACGGAATTTTCAAATTTCTTTCATTTTATATTTGTTTCCAATTCCTTCATTTGCTTCAAAAATTTTGAACGTGCCTAATCATCTCAGCATGTATATATAACGTAAGCCTACCTTTCCTTGGAAAGCTATTGCTCACAAAATTTCCTGATTTCTTTCCTTTTATCCATTTTTAAATCCTTGACTTTCAAAATCATTATGTGTTGTACAAACAAACAAAAATTTATTGCTTTAAGTGTATAGCTAAATCAACTATTGACCGTTACAATAACTTTTTTTAATTTCAATTTATTACTTAAATAACATTTTGATGAATTAATGGACAGCTTTACGTTTCTTTTGCTTTTGAAAACTTTATATTTATAGTATACGTTTCTTTTGCATTTCAAAATTTTTAAACATGCTGCCCCATTTAAGCCATTAATTGTTTTAATTATTTTTCTTAATCAACATATAACCGTTGCTTTTTATTATTCTAGGATTTACATCCATACTTTAATCTCTGCTGTTCCATTTATTTCATTTGAAATCTAAATTTATTTACCATTCATTTATACGCCTCTTTCTCTTCCCTCTTTTACCTCTTCGTTTCCATGTTTCTAGGAATATATATATATATATATATATATATATAGTATAGCATAGATTGCATCTTCTTTTCTCTCTATAGGCTATTCGTTGCCCTCAAATTAATATTAAAAGAGGAGAGAGCTTTGTAAATATTATATAAAGTCATATAGCACGTTCACATATCAGATGCAGACCTAGCTTTATATTTAAGAAACTAGCATTTTCTCTGTTGCCTGAAGAATGCCCTTCACCATGTCATGTTGCTTGAATCACGCATGCATTCTTCCTTTAAAAATCGCCTGTTCTCATCTCCCATCCATCTTTTCTTATTTCTTCCAAACCTGAGCATGAGCTCTCTCTTTTCCTTGGCCTGCCTCCTCCCTATGGCCGCATGCATTAGTTGGTAAAACATTTCCTCTCTGGTTTTTAAAAGTAAGTATGCATTTTATTTGATATAAGTCTATTTTATATATTAAGAACAGTATAGATTGTGCATAAGTTTTGTTTTATATGTTTACTGCAACTATGGGGATTTTGAATTCCCTAACAGTTGAACTTTAAAAATAATAATATATTTCATAATAGTATATATATGATAATTGTTATATTTATAAACGTGTATATAAATATTTAACTTCTGTTCATATATAAAGGTTAGTATATATTTATACTGTATTATGTATACTATTTTAAGATTTTACGGTATATAGTTTTTGACTTTTGTTAGCATATAGTTATCGTACGGCTTTTAGATACGTATGTTTTACAAACTAGTTGATAAGTTAAATATATATATATATATATATATGCGCGTTTTATTTTACTATTGATAGCTTACGGTATATATGGTATAAGTTTGGCAGCCTTCTATTAATATACGTATTTTTATATGTTTTATATATTTGGTTATGACGCAGCGGATTATAAACAAAACGATATGAATCGATGAAAGTAGCAATCGGTGGATTGATGAATACCAAAATGCCCAAATTCGTTGATCCGAAGATACCGAATTCTAGCTATCTCAAACACGTTGATAGCGCACTATACCGTGTTCAAAGATCTACGATTCTTCGTACGTTGATCTAGCGCACTAGATACCGTGAATCAGCTTCTACGATCGTTGAATCGAGCGCACTCGATTAACTGAAAGAGGAGATAGGAGATTACCCTCAACTACCAATTTAAGATGAAAGCACACAGCAATCAACAAGAAATTTTATTCAAAAATCAACCACCAAAAAGTTACAACTCACTCCCTATTTATAGTATTTCACCACTAGCCCTTAAGTCGTATACGGCTTACGACTCAATATAAGTCGGCGGCGACTCAACGCACACGGTTTATCCCTTACAACACAATGCCGACTCAATGAACTCACGACTCAACAGACTCACGACTCAATAGACTCACGACTTAGCAGCAGTGCAACACATACATACATCAGAACATAGCACGCGACATACGACTCAAGTCCAATACGACTTAGCAGTTTATAAGCGACATAACAAAAAGGCGACTCAACTTCAACGACTTAAGAACATAACGTCCCTGGACGACTTACGCTTAAGAAAGTCATGACTTAAAACAATACAACGCAGGTACAGACGACTTACGACTCACGACTCAAAACTTCACCAGGCTAACTTTGACCACGACTTACGACTTATCAGTTACAACGACTCAACTCCTTGCCGACTTAACACACAACCTCCCTGCGACTCAACTCCTTGCCGACTTAACACACAACCTCCCTACGACTCAACCCCTTGCCGACTTAACTCTTTGTTAGCTCGCGGCTTTTCTTCCTGTGTCTCATTGAGTCGTGGACGACACCCATTGAGTCGTGGACGACCCAAAAGTCCTTCCTTAGGTCGCGCCTTGCCTTGTTGACTCGTGAACGGCTTAAGGCTTAAACCCACAGCTCCCTTAACTCGTGTACGGTTCATTCCTTGAGCTCTGTTAATTCGCAAACGACTTACATCCTCTTCATTAACTCGTATTCCTTTCCCACGTGATTCCTTAAGTCGGAAACGACTTAATTCTACCTTCCTAAGTCGTGAACGACTTAAATACTTGCCCCTATCTCGTATACGAATCATCCTTCTAGCCTGGGCTACATCATCCTCCCCTGGTTGAGAAAAATTCGTCCTCGAATTTGTAAATTCTTCCACATCAGATTGTCCATCTCCATAATACGGCACAAGATGTTTAACATTGAATACGTCAGAAGTGTATACATCCTCTGGCAGTTTCAACTTATAAGCATTCTCATTGATTCGTTTCACAACTTCTACTGGACCAATTTTTCTGGCTTTTAACTTGTTATAAGCGCCTACTGGAAAACGATCCTTCGTTAACACAGCAACCACCAAATCTCCTTCGTTAAATTCAACATTTCGTCGCTTCAATCTGCAAATTTCTTATATTTCTCATTTGACTTTTCCAATCGTTCCCGAACGATTCTATGACATTCAGTTAATTCATAAACATAATCAACAGCCCGTTTAACCGTCCCCTTCGGTTGTGGCACTACCGTTAGGTCCAACGGTCCCCTTGGTAAATTTGAATATACAATCTGAAATGGACAGATTCCCGTACTACGATTCACTGCATGATTATGAGCAAACTCTTCCTGGCATAACTTCATGTCCCAACTCTTCAGATTGTCCTGTACAAGACATCGTAACAAATTTCCCAATGATCTGTTAACAACTTCTGTCTGTCCATCTGTTTGCGGATGATAAGCACTACTAAATTTCAGCTCTGTTCCCACCATCTTCCACAAACTTAGCCAAAAGTGATTCAAAAATCTGGTATCCCTGTCCGAAACAATAGACTCTGGCAACCCATGTAAACGATAGATTTCTTTAAAGAACAACTGAGCAACACGAACAGCATCCGCCGTCTTCTTACAAGCAATAAAATGTGTCATCTTCGAAAATCTGTCCACCACAAAAAAATAGAATCATTCTCCCTTTGATTTCTAGGTAAACCCAAAACGAAATCCATGCTGATATCCACCCATGGTTTTGACGGTACAGGTAATGGCATATACAATCCCGCATTTGTCGCCGTTCCTTTCGAAACCTGACAAATATGACACCTCTCCACAAACCTTTCAACTTCTTTCCTCATCGACGGCCAAAAGTAAGATTGAGAAATCAAATGTAATGTACGATCATGACCCACATGCCCTTCCTCGTGCAACTCTTTGATAATCTTCAATCTCAAACTGCTCTTTGGAATGCATAATCGATTTCCTTTAAACAAGAATCCATCAATCAACATAAATTCATCAGTATCTCCATCCTTAACTTTCTCAACGGACTTTGCAAAGTAAGGATCTTCGTCAATCAATTCGGGTAATAATTCAAATCCCATCACTTCAACGTTGTCAACAAATGACTTCTCCTACTCAAAGCATCAGCCACACGATTCGTCACCCCAGATTTGTGCTTAACAACAAAGGTAAATTGCTGTAAATATGCAATCCATGATGCATGTCTCGCTGAAATTTTATCCTGCCCCTGCAAATGCTTCAAAGCTTCATGATCAGTGTAAAGAACAAACTCTTTCTGAAATAGATAATGCCTCCAGTGTTTCACGGCTTGAACAACGGCATAAAACTCAACATCATATGTACTGTATCTCATCTTTGCCCCTGACAACTTCTCACTGAAATAAGCAACTGGCCTCCCATTCTGACTCAACACTCCTCCAATCCCAACCTTTGATGCATCAGTGTGTAGCTCAAACAACAACTGAAAATCTGGTAATACAAGAATTGGCGCTGTCGTCAAAAGTTCTTTGATTCGTTCAAAAGCAACTCCTGCTTCATCCGACCAAGAAAACTGTTTCCCTTTCATACAGTCAGTAACCGGTGCCATCACGCTACTGAAGTGTGGAATAAACCTCCGGTAGAATGATGCCAATCCATGAAAACTTCTAACTTCAGTGATAGTTCTCGGCTGTCGCCAATTTCTAATAGCTTCAACTTTACTCTGGTCCAGCTGGATTCCCTTCTCAGATACAACATATCCCAAGAATAAAACACTTCTGGTCATGAACACACATTTCTTCGTAGCTGCATAAAATTGTTCCTCACGAAGAATAATTAACTCCTTTCTCAAATGCTTTACATGCTCCTCCGTACTCGCACTATAAATCAGAATATCATCAAAGTAAACTACAACAAACTTCCCAATGTACGGTCTGAAAATTTGATTCATCACCCGCATGAATGTACTAGGTGCATTTGATAAACCAAATGGCATAACCAACCATTCGTATAATCCTTCTCTCGTCCTGAAGGCTGTCTTCCATTCATCTCCTGGTCTAATCCGAATCTGATGATAACCACTCTTCAAATCAATCTTTGAAAAGATAGTAGCCTCACTCAACTGATCTAGCAAGTCATCCAACCTCGGCATAGGAAATCTGTAGCGAACAGTAATCTTGTTCAAAGCTCTACTATCGGTACACATTCTCCATGTTCCATCCTTCTTTGGCACCAACAATGCTGGTACTGCACAAGGACTCAAGCTTTCCTGAACACGTCCCTGCTCTAATAATTCCTCTACTTGCCTTCGCAACTCTTCATGTTCCTTCGGACTCATTCGATAATGTGGTCGATGTGGTAACACTGCTTCCAGAACAAGATCAATTTGATGTTGAATGTCCCTCAGTGGCGGTAACTCCTTAGGCAACTCTTCTGGAAATACATCTTCAAATTCTTTCAAAACTGGCTTCGCTTTTCTGGAATTTCAACCTCTTCACTACACTCTCGCCCAATCAACAAAAAGACTTTAGGCTCCTCTTCAACCTCTTTAACAAACTCCTTCAAAGAAAGCAAAGTTTTCAGCTGTTCAATCTCCTCCAGCTTGCTTTCCTTCTATTGTTGCTTCTTAGGAACTCGAATAATCTTAGTACCTTCGAACATAAAACTGTAACTATTAGCACGACCATCATGTTGTACTGCTCTATCAAACTGCCATGGTCTGCCCAACAACAGATGACAAACATCCATGTCTACAACGTCACACCAAATTTCGTCTTTGTATTTCTTCCCAATAGAAAAATTAACACAAGCCCTTCGACACACCTTCACTTCACCACCCTTCCTCAACCACGCTAACTTGTACGGTTTAGGATGCTTCTCAGTTTTCAAGTTCAACTTCCTTACTGCTTCTGTAGAAATAATGTTGTCACAGCTTCCAGCGTCAATAACGAACTTGCAAACTTTCCCTAGAATAGTGCATGTCGACTGAAAAATATTGCTTCTCAACCAACTAGAATCCTCTTCTTGCTTTGGTGTAAGACATGACCTCCTCATCATAAGATTACAACCTTCATCTCCAGACAATTCTTCTTCCTCCTCGACATAAGGTGTATTTGAACATTCTTCCTCCTCACCATCATCCTCAATCTCAGCAACCATTGCTCTCTTCTTCGGCTTCGGACATTCATTGCTTTTATGACCCAACTCCTGGCAATGGTAAAATTTGAAACCACTGCTAACCTTCGCCTTCTCAGCCTCTTTCACCACTGGTTTTGTAACAGGTTTAGGAACATTAGAACTTCCACTAACACCCTTCGCTTGATTATTTGAATTAGTAAACACACCACCTCCACGCCTTTCCTGCTTCTCCCAAGCCAATGCTTTCTGATGTGCTTCTGCAACAGATCTTGGATCAAACATATTAGCTATATCCTGGATCTGCATTCTCAACCCCCCAATGAATCTAGCAGTTAGCTGTTCTTCTGTTTCCATAATATCATTCCTGGTAATGAGTTGGTAAAATTCATCAGCATAATCACTAACAGACTTCGTCCCTTGCCTCAGATTCTGCAACCTCTGGTACATAAGTGAATGGTAGTTGTAAGGGAAAAATGTAGCTCGCATCAACTTCTTCATCTTCTCCCATGATTCAATCTTTGACTTTCCCATTCTCTCCCTTGTAAGTTTAGTTTGCTGCCACCATGCCAAAGCTCTCCCCCTCAACCTAGTAGCAACCAACTTCACTCTTCTATGCTCAGGAACTTCCTTGAAATCAAAGATCTCTTCAACATTAAACAACCAATCTAAGAATTCTTTAGCTACCATTCCTCCTTTAAACTCCGGAATTTCCATCTTCATACCCGACTCCCATCGACGATCATCTTCAACATCCCGATAAGAATTTCGAACTGGGTCTCGATCTCGATAATGAATGCTAGCTCTATCACCCTCTTCATTAAAATCAAATGTATGTCTATATCGATCTCGACCATCAACATCCCTTCGTTCATGCATGCTTCTTCGACTTTGTCTCTCTTCATCTCTATATGGCTCATTGTCAAATTCACGTTGACTTCTTCTCTCTTCATGTCCATAGTCATGATGATCTCTCCGTGATGAAATTGATGTTTCTCTTCTATCTCTAAAAGAATGCGGTAATACCCTCCTCGCTTCCGTAACCGATGGCGAAACTCGGTTTCCTCCATGGTTCGAGTTTGGTGATCTCCTCCTTTGAGTTTGATTCAAATCATTCATCAACTTCTCTAACTTTCCAATGCCTTCATCAAATTTCTCATTAATACGTTGTTCCATAAGCTCGGCTTCTTGTCTTCTATACAACGCTTCAACATTTTGATGACGATTAGCTCTCCTTGGTGGCATGATTGGAAACTCTTCACAAAAAATTCAACAAATACTTCAAACACCTTTTCAACTCTAGATCCAAAATGAAATGGATCAAAATCTTCAAACTCGTTGCAACTTCAAGATGAACACGATGAACTCCAACTTCAAACTTCAAATACTTGGCTCCAAGAATCAACTTAGCTATGATTGGCTAAGTATGGCTCTGATACCAAAACTGACGCAGCGGATTATAAACAAAACGATATGAATCGATGAAAGTAGTAATCGGTGGATTGATGAATACCACAATTCCCAAATTCGTTTATCCGAAGATACCGAATTCTAGCTATCTCAAACACGTTGATAGAGCACTATACTGTGTTCAAAGATCTACGATTCTTCGTACGTTGATCTAGCGCACTAGATACCGTGAATCGGCTTCTACGATCGTTGAATCGAGCGCACTCGATTAACCGAAAGAGGAGATAGGAGATTACACTCAACTACCAATTTAAGATGAAAGCACACAGCAATCAACAAGAAATTTTATTCAAAAATCAACCACCAAAAAGTTACAACTCACTCCCTATTTATAGTATTTCACCACTAGCCCTTAAGTCGTATACAGCTTACGACTCAATATAAGTCGGCGGCGACTCAACGCACACGGTTTATCCCTTACAACACAATGCCGACTCAATGAACTCACGACTCAACAGACTCACGACTCAACAGACTCACGACTTAGCAGCAGTGCAACACATACATGCATCAGAACATAGCACACGACATACGACTCAAGGCCATTACGACTTAGCAGTTTATAAGCGACATAACAAAAAGGCGACTCAACTTCAACGACTTAAGAACATAACGTCCCTGGACGACTTACAACTTAAGAAAGTCACGACTTAAAACAATACAATGCAGATACAGACGACTTACGACTCACGACTCAAAACTTCACCAGGCTAACTTTGACCACGACCTACGACTTATCAGTTACAACGACTCAACTCCTTGCCGACTTAACACACAACCTCCCTGCGACTCAACTCCTTGCCGACTTAACACACAACCTCCCTGCGACTCATCTCCTTGTCGAGTTAACTCTTTGGTAGCTCGCAGCTTTTCTTCCCATGTCTCATTGAGTCGTGGACGACCCCCATTGAGTCGTGGACGACCCAAAAGTCCTTCCTTAGGTCGCGCCTTCCCTGGTTGACTCGTGAACGGCTTAAGGCTTAAACCCGCAGCTCCCTTAACTCGTGTACGGTTCATTCCCTGAGCTCTGTTAAGTCGCAAACGACTTACATCCTCTTCATTAACTCGTATTCCTTTCCCACGTGATTCCTTAAGTCGGAAGCGACTTAATTCTACCTTCCTAAGTCGTGAACGACTTAAATACTTGCCCCTATCTCGTATACGACTCATCCTTCTAGCCTGGGCTACATCAGATTATAACAGTTTCAACTATAATAAAATATGTTATTTTATTAGCTTTCATATGTTAGATATATAAAATATAGTATTTCAATTTTCGTTACTGCTTTGGTATATATATTATATAAAATTGGTGGGTACAAGTTTGATAGGTCAATTTATAATATATATTTTTATGATTGTTTTAGTGTTTTAGAGTCTACCGTACTATATTTTATTTTATTTTCAACAATTTACATAAGTTATATTTAAATGTAGGTATATATATAAATTTTCTATGGTAGTTTTACAGTATAAGTTATATCAATATTTTATAATTTCAACAGTATATGCTTTCAAAAGTTTATTTCATGTCAGCCTTAAGGTTGTTTGCACTGACTGATATACGTTGGATTTTTTATTAAGGGATGTGTATTTTGATTTCAAGTATAGTCATATGTATAGTCATATACAAATTGGTAGAGGAAATTTTATATAGCATATATATGGTTATATTAATATAGTCGGTCTGCACACCTATATATATATATTAACCGAGGCATGCATATTTTGTTGCATATTTTATAAACTGTGTCTGCATATGTTGGCTAGTTGTATATAAGCTCACTTATCCTATTTATCTTCCTTGATCCAATTCTGATTTGAATTCGTCTATTCCTATTATCAGCTTTGATCATTGAACCGTGTCCATCTAGCTTTGCTTTGGAATTTGGATCTGGATTTCATAACTCACTTCTTTTTCTCTGACCTCGAAAGGTGAGAAATCACTCACGATCAACATTCTTTTATTTACTAAATTTGATTTCAATTGAGACGATAATTGAAATATGAGGCTGTAGTTATTTAAATTGTTATATATGCTATTATTTGTAACTATTCACTTATGGGATATGACACCATATCCTATTGTTTATATATTTATTTTGATGATATATGCCTGTTGTTATTATTATTTACATATCTGTTATCACTCTGCATGTTCCCTGTTAGTATAGAAATCACTATGGGTTGAAATGATACATACCCGAACAGACTTTAGAATAGGAGAAAATCGTTATGGGTTGAAATGATAAACCCAAGCGATTTTCATTTAATTGAATTGGGATTACGGGTTGAAATGCTATCCACCTGTATACATTTAGTGTACGGATTGAAATGATAAATATCCGTAACACTTGACCATATGATAAGAAATATATACAGACATCGTTGGTCCATATATATAAATATTTTGAAATTTAATTCATTGTTTTGGAAAGAAATATATGGTCTTATTAAATGTTAATCTTTAAATTTTTTATATATAAAGGGTAATGATATATAGATTTAATAATATTTAATTTAGTCAAAATTTGATTTAATACATAAATTATGTTAAATATTTATGTAAATTTTATTCCAAAAAGTATTCTGCAATTTACTAAGATTGAGAGATAAATGTGGGTTTATCTAAATGGTATTTAAATAAGGATTTATTCAATTAAATCAATTTAAATTATTGAATGGGAAATTTAAGGGTATGATTTTGTAACTGGATTTTTATTTAAGTGATTTAATGAATATTTCACGTTTAAACAAATTAAAGAAAATATTGAGTAAAATGTAATTTAAGGTTACTTAAATGATATTGTATCTAATGAGGGATTATTTTAAGACTAGATAATAATGAGGTTAAATCGAGATCTATATGGAACTATTAAATTGAACATTTAATTAAATATTAAAGCTTTGAACTATATTGGGATTTAAATGGTTTATTTTGAGATTCGGATATGTATTTGAAATCAGTATAGTTGAATTTATTATTTAGAAACTAAATTGATTAAAAAGTTAGTTTGAAACGTTGAATACTTAAAGTTTTGAAATATATTGAATATAAAGGGTATTTTGTGATTTCAAATCCGAATTTGAGATCGATAAAATTGAAGTGGTTATTTTAGAAATTGAGTTGAATTTAAATTAATAAATTGAGATTGAAATAGATTTAAATGGGGTGGTCGGGTTGATGTTAAACGATTTGTTAAGTTGAGGGAATTGAAATTTCTTTACTGTACAAATTATTTAAATATAAAAAATACTATTTGGGAAGTATAGAGATATTTGAAGTGAAAATGATATTTGGTTTTGAAGTATAAATTAAGTTGAAAAGACTACGGTGTTATAGTGTATATTTCTATCTTTTAGATAGTTCCATAGACCCTTAGAGGATGGTTATCCCAAACATCCTCTAAGTTAATTATATTTCAGTTGATATTTCACTTGAGTTAGATTTATAGATATAAGAATGTTAATCCTGACTCGAGTGTTTTGTGTTTTGCTTTACGCTCGGGTCAGACTGAGAGATACAGCATTTGAGACTCATCTTCGAAGTTGGAGCTTTGCTTGAAGATCCAGCTATCTATCCCTTTAGTCATCCAGTTGATTGATTCAGAGAAGCCATCTGTTGCATTGGAGACTTCATGGCATTTGAACTATTCGGTTGTATTTTATTTCTAACTCTGAGGTATATAGTAGCTTCATGAACTACTATTCTTTATCTATTCCGCTGCATTGTATTACTCTGTGTAAGTGATCTATGATTGATTTATTTACTGTATATTTTAAGTTTAGCCAAATTTTATTAACAATTCGATATTTTGAATTATTCAAGTCGGACATGTACGGTTTTATTGTCGATTTGAATGGTCCAAAATAGCGGGTCGTTACATAATATGTCAATGAAAAAAGAAAAGGAGATGAATCAGGGAAACGTATTATAACTTATATATAACTATTAAATGGATAGATGGAAGAAAAGGTGAGAAGGTGAGTAAAAGTGAAAACTGATTTATGAGCGAAATGGAATGTGAGCTGTTGCCTGGGAAGAAAATGGAACAGTTTAAAAATTAATGGCAATGGACTGCTGAAATTAAATGAGTATAAAATGTGTTAACGCTAACACCCCGGTGTATGAGTTATAGTTGTGAAAGCACCACCCGATAGCTCGGGAACAGATTACAAGCAGATAATAGCAGAAAAGCAGTAAACAACAACAATTTTATAGTGGTTCGGCTTAAGGGTATAGCCTACGTCCACTTTAAGTATTTTTATTGATGATCTCGTTACAAGCTGATACAATTCTTCCCAAGTTCAATACACTTTGAATTACAAGAGACTTAGAACAAGTAGCCTAAACTTCGATGAAGATGAGAGTTTTCGAATCCATGTTGGATGTATGTGATCTCTTCTTGAAGCTGTTTGTAGCGTTCTTAGTGTCTTGAGAGCTTCAAGTGTTAGGTTGGTTCGGAATGCAGCAGAGTGTCGGCGCTTGAAGAGAGTGAGCCCAAAAGTCTTTTACTAGTTGGAGTTAGGGTCATATTTATAGGCATTTTTTAGAGTTAGGTCGTAGGTCGTGGCCGACCTAAGCAAGGTCGTAGGTCGTGACCGACCTAAGTATGGTTGTAGTCAACCTGAAGAGTATTGGTGCTTCCTTCCTTATGCTGATTTGCACAAGTCCTAGGTCGCGAGCGACCTATCCCCCTACGGCATAGTATAGTTCAACTCCTTTACTCTGGCATTTAGGTCGCTACCGACCTATCCTAGGTCGTGAGTAATTTCCTGCATCCATAGTTAATCTTAAATCGTTGAGTTCTATAGGTTGCAGCCTTCCTTAGGTCGCGGAGCTTCATAGGTCGGTGGACAGTTAGGTCGCATAAAATCTTTTAGGTCGCTTGCTTGCTTATCTGGTTAGGTCGCGGCAATCCTTATCTCGCCAGGTTACTTCAGTAATTAGATCGTCCCCTTTTTTAGATTGCTTGTTCTTTTAGGTCGTGGCCTTTTTGGGTCGCTGCTGCCTTTAGGTCGAGACAGTCTTAGGTCGCAACACTTTAGGTCGCAGCTACTCTTAGGTCACGGCCTCCTTTAGGTCACAGCTCTCTGTTAGGTCGCGAAGCTTGATAGGTCGCTCTCCTCTTTAGGTTGAGCCATCTTTAAGTCGCTAGACCATTCCTATAGTTAGGTCGTTCCATGTCTTTAGGTCTTAGGTCGCTAATGAAGGGGAGTTAACATTTGCCCCTCGAAGTATACGCCTAGGTCGTAGGTCGTGTGCTTCGACCTTCTTAACTCGTGCTCTGATGAGTTGTTAGGTCGCAAGCGACCTATTGAGGAAACTAGGTCGTGCGTGTCGATTCACATTTTACTCCTCCGGGGTATAAATAGCTTAGGTCGTTCCTTCTTCATCTCATCTGTTTTAATATCTCATTCGGCCATTAACAGAATCTTGTGATTTCGAGAGCAATTCTGAGTTTAATCGTCCACCGATTCATTCCTGCTATCATATTGCGTAAGTATACTTAATCTCTATCCATCTCGCGATCATCATTGAACCACGAATTTCCATCTCCGAACCTTATAACAATTTTGTATGCCGCGTTTCATCTTTTGAGTCAAGTCGTGGTCGATTTTGATCGCCATTAGTTGTAATTCATGAAAGCACAGTAGTGAGTTGAATTCGTGATTCCTGTGAACATGGTAGTATATCGGATTTGTGATGAGTTTGAGGCGATTTGGGTTGGATTCTTGGGTAATTCGTGACGATGTAGGAGGAAGATGGTGAATTATGGTGTTTCGAACTAATTGGCTTACAAATTTGGAGGAGATGAGGAAGGTTCCAACGGGTTAACGGGTTAATGGATTTTTAGCTACACGGGTAATGGAGGAGATGATGTGGCAGCGTGTGAGTGGAGGATCGACCTTAGGGTGGTCTTCTTGAATATGAACCATGCGACCTAACTTCTTAGCGATCTAACTTTGTAATGACCTAAGTTTTTGCGGCATTGGTTTTAGGTCGCGGCCGACCTTAGACTTAAATTCCTGTGACACAGAAGTTAGGTCACTGCCGACCTAGTACTTGGATGGTTTGCACATGAACTTTAAACCGAACGACTTAACAGCTTAGCAACTTATCACCTTTGAATGACTACATAGGGACTTAACATATCAACGACCTATCTTTTGCGATATAAGCTTTAGGTCGCGGCCGAGTTAGGACTTGGCCGATTCGCATCATTTTGACATAAAGCCTTGAACTCTTTTATTTGCACAATGCGTCCTAATGAAGCCCCGACCTATGCTAGGTCGCTGGACGACCTAAGACTTGTGAAATTTTGTGAAGACTTGGTTGAATCGTTTGAACTTGAATTCTGTTGCACTTTGTTGTAGATTATCTCTAATGCTAATAACCTGTTAAACATAATATTTGCAGAAAACTGGGACGAATATACTGCCGTTGACTGCCCACGTCGAATGGCAGATTAGTCGATAAAGAGTAATTAACTTAAATGAACTGTGTGAACGAAATGCTGTGAACCAATGAATTCAAGTGAAGTGTTAAAGCAACACTAAAATATCCAGTTAAAGCTGATTCGTTCGCATTAACACTACACTTGAGATCTATATTAACAAGTTCTGAAATCTCATAGTCGACTAATTGTCAACTAGTTTGATTTCAGTTATGTTTGCTTTCCTCTTCTTTTTTTTTTAGTTCTGCACAACACTTCACACTTTTTAGGAAACGTGCACCTTCTCATCTGAACATCCAGTCACTTATGTAGAATGATGTCTCAACAAGAAGAGATGATAGAACATGCTGAAGGGGTTTTCCCGATTGCTATTCCACTAGAGAATCCTCCGGAAAGAACTCCTACCCTCTTGAAACAGCGGGCGCTTAATCAATCATGCGTTCAATTTGGCATTGCCGAGGTAGAAGTTTTACTCCCTGGACCAAATGATTCTGCTGATAGACCACCTTACGGTTTTGTTGCCATTAATCGAAAAATGTGCTCGAGTGGAGCAATTCCTCCTTTTAATGAATTTCTCCGGCAAATCCTCCTTCGACTGACGATCTCTCCTTTCCAGCTGCACCCCAATGGCTATGCTATTTTGATGGGATTGTGTGTTCTGTTCAGGAGGACTCTTGATCGTCTTCCGAGTTTTGAGGAAATCTGTTACTTGTGCACTTTTGCGAAGAACAAGGACCATCCTTCAATTGTGCTTGTAAGAGGTGCGAAGAACCGCAAACTTATTTTGGATTTGCCGGAGAGTGCACATGGTTTCCTGAATCAATACTTCTACATTCGTTGCCCCGCAGAATTTTACGCAGACTGGAGAGTAGGAAGTGAGATCTTTTTTCTCTTCTTTCTTTAATTTTATTCTAAGTTTTACCTGGTTCGTATTGCTAGATGCTGATTCCATTCCTTATTTTTACAGCACTTCCTCCTCCTTCTAGAGATTCCAGCCATAAGTCAGTTTTTGAAAGGCTAAGCACTGTGGCTGCTGAAGAAAGAAGCGCAAAATTTCTATTGACAGAAGAACTTCTTCATCAGTTTGAGCTTCTACATCCTTCTCGTTCCACTCAAATACATGAAGTTCCAACGGAGGTTCCTGATTCTCCGACGAACACTCCTGATGCCCCAGTCTCCACTAAAGAGCACTTGTAGGGAGGAACCTCTATAGAAACTTCACTAGTTAATTGTTCAATTCCGAAAGATGTTGCGGGGCCGTCTGACATGTCTGTACTTGCCCCAGTTACTGAAGAGGAAGAACCCCCTCGATCTACCAGTGAAGGAGTTAAGAAAGCAAGCTCCAAAAAACAAGATGGCGATGATGTTTTTGAGGGGTTGAGCGATTTAATTGTGACATCTCAAGAACTTTTCAAAGATGATGTTTCTAAAACTGTCTCTTCTGTAATCGAGGCGACATCTTCTTTACAACAAATGTCAACTCCTCCTACTCAAGTTATCACTACCTCTATTCCACAGAGTGGTTTGTGACTCGATGCACGTGGTTTACACGTTACACGACACTTTGGATTTCTCATCACTTCTACGCACTTATCTTCTTGTATTTTAAAGATTTATAAAGCTTATTATTTTTATTCCAGATTCTCCTATGGGGCGCAGCGGCTCGTACTATGATGATTTCCAGCGCTACGGGAGGCGTAGCCAGTATGATTACTGGCGTTACCTCCCTTCTTACAGAGAATCGGATGAAGAGAGGGCCATCAGGAAAGCCGACGAGAGACGAGCACATGAAGAACGTCGCCGAAGGGAACAAGAAAGACATGATCTTCCCCACAGAGATGATGATAGCCAAAAGAGAAAAGCTCATGATGAGAGAGGAAAGAGTCACATAGACGATTCTTCTAGCAAGCGGGCTAGACTTACTGAAGAAACAACTCCTTCAGCTTCTGAACATATCCCTGCTCAATCTCCTGCTCCCGTTCGCTCCGACATTCAAGCAATCATCAACCAGCCCGCATACCAAGTCGGGCAAGGTCCTCCCACTCTTCAAAGTCGATTTCCTCAGTGGTGCCTGAGAGGGGTTCGATTTGATCTCGACTTGGTTCCTCTCGACAAACCGGCTATGCTGCAAAATCTTGATACTGTCAGGACCGATATTGAAAGAATGTCGAACTGGCAAAAACTTGTCGACGAACTTCAGAGGGTTAACCGAGCCAATCTCGAGGCCATGCTAACAATGGAGAACGATAAGGCTGAGTGGCAGAAGACTCTCGAACAGCATTACGCCGAAATGAGAAGTATTGCTTCCTACAATGAAAAGCTGGAAGCGGAAGTAGAAAAACTTAAGGAAGAATTAGCTACTTCATCTACTTTCCATTCTCAAAAGGAGAGCATGCTTCAGCAACAAGTACGAGATGCGCATGCCAGTCAAAGAGCAGTCGAAGATAAGCTTGCACACAAGGAAAAGGTCATAGAAGAATATCGTGCTGAAACTGTACAACTGCGAGAACAGACCGGCTCTCAAAGCTTGGAGATAGAGTTGTTAAAAACTCGACTTGCTATGGCCGAAAAGGAGCGCGACGAAGCTGTTGCTGGTAAACTTGCGGCCGAAGAGGCTCATCAAGCAACCAAAGCTGATATTAGCTCCACATTATTCGATTTTTATCTGCACAGCATTTTGGGACGTGGCAGCCTTGCCTTTCTAGGCCCCAAGTATGAAATCACACTGGCTGAAGTTTGGGAGGCAGCACTTGATATGCTCGGTGGTAAAGGTGCTGGATATGCTGAGTCAGCCCTTGAGGAGCATTATCTTGATGATGAAGCCCGCGCCGCTCTTGCCAAGGGAAAAGAGCAGCTTGCCAGAGCGCGGGCCGGGACGGCGGAAGAGGAGCGTTCTGAAAAAGAAGTACCGCCTACTACCTCTGAACGTCCTCTAGTTTCTCCCGAGGTGGACATTACAGGCTCTAGTGCTCATTCGCCGCCTCCTACAAGAACCGGGGTAATTACCCCTACTGATGAAGAGGCTTTGGAGGACATTGGGGCTCAGAATTATGAGATTGAACTGACGAAGCCAACATCTTCAGGTAATTTCGACATTGGTCCGATTCAGGTGGATTACCTGCTTATTCCTCAAAAATTTGATGAGCTTCTCGATTACCTCTTGAATCTCGATGAACCCATATCTCCCTTCTTTCGGGAAGATACTAACATTTTCAATTTCTCTTCTTCAGAAGTTGAAACAACAAGTGCCGTGCAGACTTCGCCTTCTCTGGTTATTCCTCCTCCATCTCTTCAGGTGACTCCTCCTTCTGCTTCACAACCTGGGTCACAAGAGGAGAAAATTGAGGCTCTTCATGGCTTGGATGACCCTATTGCTTCGCAGGAGCAAAAAGATGAGGGACTCGAAGGAGGCGAGATCTCTCCGGAGCGGACTCCTTCTGACGACGTAGTTTTGTCCGCTCTCGTTACTCCGGGGAGTGAGTCTTCTTTGAAGAGAAGAAAGAAGCATGGGACATCGAAGAGGAGGGGGAAGAAAATTATCACCACTGAAGAGGAACCGGAAATTGCACCAGTTGCACCTCCCTCCCCTTCTTCCCTTATGCCTTCAGACCAACCTGAAAGACCTGAAAAGCTAACCATTCGGCCGGGTAAAGGGTCTAAAGGCGGCAAGAAGAAATGAAGAGTTGAGCTTTTTGATTCCTTTTTTGTGTAATGGTCGGATGTTGTGCAGGCACCGGCCCCTGCTTTTTATTTTGAAACCTGTGTCTGCAATATCTGCAATTGAATAAAATGATTCTTTATTTGTACAGACTTTTGTTTGAATTTGAGAATGCATTTATTATTCATTTTTGCACAAGTTTATTTATACGATATTGCGGTGAGCTTGTGGTATGTTGTTTGAGTGTACTTTACCGACGTAGCTATATCACCTTGTATGTAACTATACCATGTTGCCCCTATACCATGAGCTTACTGCAATATCGTATACTTTGAGGGGACTTGCACTCTCGTTTTCTAAAGAATAATTACTTCATTCTCGAAGAGAATTTTTGTAGAGTGCAACTTCCTTCATATAAGTTTCTACGCTTTGTCCTTCGAAGAAATCACGTTTTCTTTTTGCATATGTATACATTTTGCCAAGTGAATTCTTCTATGTGGTAAAGCGGACCTCCGAATGTACTTTAACTTTCTTTCCCCCTTCCTTTTTTTTAGAATAGGTAAATCGCTCTTCCTTTAAAAGTTAAAGTACGCTCTTGATGAGGATTTTTCTTTTTTCTTTTTTTTTTAATAAAAATTTGTGCCTCTGAGGAGAGATTTTTTTACGTTTCAACACTTGGAAGTTTTATTTCAATCTTGGTGAAACGTGTTCCTCCAAAGAGTTGTGCCTTTGAAGAAAGCCTTTTCACGTTTCAACACTTGGAAGTTTTATTTCAATCTCGGTGAAACGTGGGCTTCTGAAGAGGTCTTTCTTTTTAATTGTGTCCCCGGGAGGGGGTTGTACCTCTGTGGAGGGATTTCTCACGTTTCAACACTTGGAAGTTTTATTTCAATCTTGGTGAAACGTGTACCTCCAAAGAGTTGTGCCTTTGAGGAAAGCCTTTTCACGTTTCGACACTTGGAAGTTTTATTTCAATCTCGGTGAAACATGGGCTTCCAGGAAGGTCTTTATCTTGTTTTGCATTTCAACTTTGGTGAAGTGAAATTCCGAAGAGCGGTCATAACACTTCAACTCCTGGTGAAATGGGCCTCCGAAGAGGGCTTTTATTTTGTTTGCATTTCAACTCTGGTGAAGTGAAATTCCGAAGAGCGGTCATAACACTTCAACTCCTGGTGAAATGGGCCTCCGAAGAGGGCTTTTATTTTGTTTGCATTTCAACTCTGGTGAAGTGAAATTCCGAAGAGCAGTCATAACACTTCAACTCATGGTGAAATGTGCCTCAGAGAGGGTTTTCATCGCCTGGAAGTTACTCTCTCATGGTTGGAGGGTCATGACTCCTCCAATCTTTTTTGTTGAGTAGAGAACTTTCTTTTTTTGTGGCGTATGACCCATTAGAGGTCTTTATCCTCCGAAGAGTTGTGCCTCCGAAGAGGACTTGTGCTGCCGATGATGGCTTTGGTTGTTCCTCTGTTCACTTGCTCATGCCTTTTCAATGATCCTCTGCCTCTTTTTTTTTCTTTTTTTTTATACAAGTAACTTGTTTAATCCAAGGAAGTGTGCTTCATTGTCAGGCAACTTCGTGAGAACGAGCACTGGCTTCTTAATTGGATGTTTGTTTGTTCAAACGATCTCAATTTATTAGCAAAGACCCGTTTCTGTCGAAATCATAGGCCGTTCAATTGAAGTACTTCCTATCTAGGATTTGAATTCGGGGCTCTTGTGACTTGAAATTTGGCGAGAATCACTTGGTCTTTTTATGTGCAAGTTTCACTTCCATTGTCTGCAAAAATTCAAATCGACATTTCAGCAATACATTCTATGTACTTTTTATATCGAGAATAAAGCAAACATGTAATAATAATAAGGAACACAAGATATATAGTGGTTCGGCCAGGAAATTGGGCCTACATCCACTTTATATTCTTTCATTATTTACTTGCATCAGTTTTACAATTGCTTTCAATTACAAGAATCATACATTCATAATTCTTTTTACAATATTTCAACAAAATTTTCAAGTAAAGTATGGACGCAAATGATTGCTGTTCCATGCCCTTGGAATTTGATCTCCTTCAACAGTGGTGAGTTTGAATGTGCCGTCAAGAAGCTTTTGACCTATGACATATGGTCCTTCCCAATTTGGCCTAAACACACCTGTCGCTGTCATAATTCTCTTCAGGACTAGGTCTCCAATCTCAAAGCTGCGTTGGCGAACTTTGGAATTGAAATGTCTGGCTATTCTTTGCTGATGAGCTGCAATTCTGAGATTAGCCTCGTCTCTTTTTTCATCAAGGAGATCTAGCGCTTCAAGCTGTAGCTTTTCGTTTTCTGCTTGATTGAAATGGATTCTTCTGTGTGAAGGGACTTTTATTTCTACCGGAATCATTGCCTCTGACCCGTATGCCAATGAAAACGGGGTGTGCCCAGTCGCAGTTTTGTGAGTGGTTCTGTATGCCCATAGTGCCAGTGGTAGCTTATCGACCCAACCACCTTTTGCTCTTTCAAGTTGCTTCTTGATGGTTGACTTAATAATTTTGTTCACGGCTTCCACTTGCCCGTTTGCCTGCGGATGAGCCACTGCTGAGAAGCTTTTCTGGATTTTGAATCGCTTGCAAAAATCTTGGAATTCTTCACTTTCAAACTGAGTTCCATTGTCTGTAATTATTTTTTGAGGCACCCCGTATCTGCAAATGATGTTTTTAGTCACAAAACTTATCATCTTCTTTGAGGTGATAGTAGCCAGTGGTTCAGCTTCTGCCCACTTAGTAAAATAATCTACAGCAACAATGGCATATTTAATTCCAGATTTGGCAGTTGGCAACGGTCCTACAAGGTCTATTCCCCATATCGCAAACGGCCATGGACTGACCATCTGTGTGAGTTCAGTGGAAGGAGCTCTAGGAATTTTGGCGAATCTTTGACATCTGTCACATTTTCGGGAATACTCTACTGCATCTCGATTAATTTCTGGCCAAAAATATCCGTATCGGAGAATTTTCTTTGCTAATGTTTGGCCACCTGAATAATCACCACATTCTCCTCCGTGTACCTCTGCTAGGATTGCTTTAGACTCTTCCCTGGATACACATCGAAGTAATGGCATTGAGAATCCCCGTCTGTATAACTGGCCATCCTGGACCACGTATCGAGAGGCTTTTCTCAGTAGCTTTTGTCGTTCTTTCAAGTTCCCTGGTAAGGATCCATTGAGCAGATATTCTATTATCGGAGTCATCCATGATTCTTGTTCTTGAGACATGCTCATAATCCAATCAATGTCCATCTCATCAATGCTAGGAGTCGACAGGACCTCTACTGGAGTTAGCCCCAGAAATTGAGCTTCGCCTGTGCTCGAATACTTTGCGAGAGAATCTGCTTTCATATTTTCTTCTCGAGGAATGTGACTTATCATGTAATGATCGAAATCACCCACGAGTTCCCAAGCCTTTGACAAGTAGGCGGGCAGATTCCCCCCTTTTGCTTGGAATTCCTTTTTGACTTGGCATACAATAAGCTGAGAATCACTGAATATCTGTAGCGCTCGGATGTTTAATTCTTTAGCAATCCTTAAGCCAGCGATAAAGGCTTCGTATTCTGCTTCATTGTTTGTTGAAGGAAATTCCAATCTTAGTGCATAGCATAATGATCGACCTTCAGGAGTCTCAAGTACAACTCTGGCTCCAGAACAGTAGTCGTTTCTCGCACCATCGACATATAACTTCCACTGGATCGGGGAATTGTCGACTGTTTCTTCCTCACTGTTTCCCTTATCTGTAAATTCTGCAATGAAATGTGCTAAAGCTTGTCCATTGATCGCTTTCCGGGGATGATAAGTGATGTCATACTGACTGGGTTCAATATTCCACTTTAGAAGACGACCCGAAGTTTCAGGGCGAAACAGGACTTGCTTTAAAGGTTGATCAGTGAGGACTCTGATAGGATGAGCTTGAAAATATTGCCTCAACTTCCTAGACGCAATTAGTAAGCAATAGGCGAGTTTTTCCAACTTAGAGTAATTCATCTCTGCCCCAGTGAGTCTTTTGCTGATATAGTAAACTGGATGTTGAATCCTTTTGTCTTCCCGTATCAGCGCTGCACTTAAAGCATGAGATGATACTGCCAAGTATATAAGAAGATCCTCGCCATCGTCAGGCCTAGAAAGTATTGGAGGCGTCTCCATATGGCGAATCAATTCATCAAAGGATTTTTGGCATTCGGTAGTCCAATCGAAGTTTTTCCTTCCTTTCTTTAGAGCGTCAAAGAATGGGATGCATTTATCTGTGGCTTTGGAAATGAACCGACTCAAGGCGGCAACTTTTCCATTGAGACTTTGCAATTCCTTCTTTGTTCTAGGAGCTTTGACTTCTTTCAATGCAGTAATTTGAGCTGGACTGGCCTCAATGCCCCTGGCGCTCACGATGAAACCTAAAAACTTGCCGGATTCCACTCCAAATGAACATTTTAAAGGATTGAGCTTCATTCCGTATCTTCGGAGGACAGCGAACATGTCTGCTAAGTGTTCTATGTGATCCAGTGCCTTCTTAGACTTTACTAACATGTCATCGACGTAAACTTCCATGGTTTTTCCCAGTTGCGGTTTGAACATAGCATTAACGAGTCTTTGGTATGTTGCCCGTGCATTCTTCAACCCGAAGGGCATAACTCTATAGCAGTAAAGACCAGTGTCGGTGATAAAGCTCGTGTCCTCCTGATCTGGCTCATGCATCATGATCTGGTTATATCCGGAGTAAGCATCCATAAAAGATAACAATTCGTGTCCCGCTGTTCCGTCTACCAGTTGATCGATTCTAGGTAATGGGAAGCAGTCTTTGGGGCAGGCCTTGTTTAGATCTGAAAAATCGATGCATACTCTCCATTTTCCGTTGGCTTTCTTAACCAACACTGGATTTGAAACCCAATTCGGATATGTAGATTCTTTGATAAAATTATTCTCCATGAGCCGATCAACTTCTTCTTTTAATGCCACTGACCTTTACGGACCTTGAGTTCTCCTTTTCTGCTTTACAGGTGTAAATTTTGGATCAATATTTAGAGCATGCACTGCAACTTCTGGGGATATTCCGCACATATCGGCATGAGTCCAAGCAAAAACGTCCAGATTTGCCTTTAAAAAAGATATTAAGATATTCTGAATTGACGCATTAAGTTGTGAACCCACATTCAACACTTTGTTTGGGTCATTTGGGTCTACAGGTATTGGTATTGTCGTTTCCACCGGTGCCACTCTATTTTCCCCTGCACTGACTTTTCTAGGGTCCATCTCTTTCCTTGCTCCGCTGTGCTCGCCAGTGCAGGGTCCGCCCTGTAATTGCTACAAGGCTGGTTCTTTGATGCGGACTGGGGCTGCCGCATTCTTTCCCATTTCTCTTTTTCTGGTTTCTCGGAGCTCTGTCAGATAGCACTCTCGCCCAGCATTTTGATCACCTTTTATAACTCCTACTCCATTGTCTGTAGGGAATTTAATAGTGAGGCACCATGGGGCAAGAACAGCTTTGAACGCTGCCTGAGTTGGGCGACCAAGGAAAGCATTGTAAGCAGAAAATTCGTCGACAATCACAAAAGTTTGCTTGCGGACCACTTTTCTCTCTCCTTCTCCAAGTTCCACAAACAAATCAATGGTCCCTACCGGCTGCTTTGGCTCCCCAGTGAAACCAGCAATTTTCTGCGATGAGGCTTGCACATCAGCCATAGGGATCTTCATTTGGTCGAATGTTTTCTTAAAGAGAATATTGCAGGATGCGCCACAATCAATGAGAACTCTTCTGACAATAGCTGGTCCGATACCAGCCGAGATGACTAGAGGATCCAAAGTAGGAGCTTCAATACCTGCGGAATCCCTGGCTCTGAACACAATATCATCATCGAAAGTTCTTTGTTGCTTCAAAGGCGTAGCACCTTCCAAAAAAAATACATCTTCCTCAGTCGGCACATACTTTAAAGCTCTGGTATACCTTTCCATCTCACCCCAGCTTCTGCCTGCTGGGTGAGGTCCTCCTGTAATGACATTAATAATGGGCCTTCCAGATTCATGCCCTGCAGCCTTCTCAATCGTCCTAGGCTGTTGAGTAGGAACCTGTTGCCCCTGACTAGATGAAGCAGGATTGTTGTTATTCTTTTTCACAAATTGCTGCAGTTTGTTTTCCCTTAGCAACTCTTCAATCAGATTTTTCAACTGGCGGCATTCGTCGGTCTCGTGACCGGGTTGATTATGGAAGCGGCAGAACTTCCCACTCTGTATAGCTTTTTTCCCGGTCCTTAGAGGAGGAGGTTTAGGGAAGTCAACAGAATCTTTAATGGCAAGGTAGATACGCTCCGACGTATCTGATAAAGGAGTATACTCTGATGGCTTGAAGGATCGGGGCTTCTTCAGATTACTCTGTTTCTTCCCATTGTTATTTTCCCTTTTTTGCCCTACAGATTCATTCTTGCGTGGAGCAACAGTTTTATCTTCAGCTTTTTCCAACACTGCCTTTACGGGTACGGGACGGCTTTCTAAGCGTTTGAATTCATCTGCTTTTTTATAGAATTTTTCAAGGGAATTTGGTTCCTTCATGTTTAGCCATTTCCCAAATTCGCTCGACTTGTCAATACCCTTCATCAGATAAGTCAATATCATTCGCGGTTCTACATTGTCCACCTCAGCTAACGCTATGTTAAAGCGGTTTAAGAAAGATCTGATAGTCTCTCCTGGACTCTGCTCCAAACTTGATAGTGACATGATATCTTTGGCTTTTGAGGCATATAGTCTGAACTGCTCCTTGAACTTCCGGGTCAAGTCAGAAAACTGATCGATAGATCGGACGGGCAGCTTGGTGAACCAAAGCAGAGCTACACCTTCGAGATACACAGGGAAATATCGGCACTTTATTTCATCAGAGGCTCTGGCACCTGTCATGTGCCAATCATATTTGTATAGGAATTCATTTGGATCACTTGTCCCCTTATAAGCTGGAATGGTTGGAGGGACAAACTTCCTTGGGAATTCAGCCTTTAAGATTTTCTCAGTAAATGGAGTCTTACTTGGGGCGAAACCCCATTCTTTCTCGTCTTCAACCCTCTGCATACTCTCTTTCATAATTTGTCGGACCATTCCAGAAAGATACTCCTCATCATGTCGAATTCTAGATCCACCAACCTCTGGAAGTGTTTGTTCAAAGGGGCTAGCAGCCCTTTCAGGAGCATTTCTTTCTTCAGCATCGTGACGGTTGCCAGCAAAATTCCTCTCATTACCCGCTGGTTGACGGTTTGCCCCAAGCAGATCGTTCAACCTATTTAGAATTAGGGCATTCTGGGCATTTTGAGCCTCGAGTTGTGCATTTTGGGCATTGATCTGTTGGTTCAGCCCTAAAATTGCAGCATCCAGCTCTGCCTTTGTAACTCCGACAGCTGGAGTGGCTTGATTCGATATAGGGGAAGCGGAGGTTCCCTCTTGAATATTCCCAGATCTGACAGATCTACTCTTCCTTCCAGGAGCCATAATCTCGGATAGACTTATGGTTTTCAAGGAAATTCTCTCTACAAATCTCTGTGAAGCAATGATGATAACTCACCTGAGTTCAATTCTCAGTGAAAGCACCAAAAAATGTTAACGCTAAAATTTGAACGCTAACACCCCGGTGTATGAGTTATAGTTGTGAAAGCACCACCCGATAGCTCGGGAACAGATTACAAGCAGATAATAGCAGAAAAGCAGTAAACAACAACAATTTTATAGTGGTTCGGCTTAAGGGTATAGCCTACATCCACTTTAAGTACTTTTATTGGTGATCTCGTTACAAGCTGATACAATTCTTCCCAAGTTCAATACACTTTGAATTACAAGAGACTTAGAACAAGTAGCCTAAACTTCGATGAAGATGAGAGTTTTCGAATCCATGTTGGATGTATGTGATCTCTTCTTGAAGCTGTTTGTAGCGTTCTTAGTGTCTTGAGAGCTTCAAGTGTTAGGTTGGTTCGGAATGCAGCAGAGTATCGGCGCTTGAAGAGGGTGAGCCCAAAAGTCTTTTACTAGTTGGAGTTAGGGTCATATTTATAGGATTTTTTAGAGTTAGGTCGTAGGTCGTGGCCGACCTAAGCAAGGTCGTAGGTCATGACCGACCTAAGTATGGTTGTAGTCAACCTGAAGAGTATTGGTGCTTCCTTCCTTATGCTGATTTGCACAAGTCCTAGGTCGCGAGCGACCTATCCCCCTACGGCATAGTATAGTTCAACTCCTTTACTCTGGCATTTAGGTCGCTAACGACCTATCCTAGGTCGTGAGTAATTTCCTGCATCCATAGTTAATCTTAAATCGTTGAGTTCTATAGGTTGCAGCCTTCCTTAGGTCGCGGAGCTTCATAGGTCGGTGGACAGTTAGGTCGCATAAAATCTTTTAGGTCGCTTGCTTGCTTATCTGGTTAGGTCGCGGCAATCCTTAGCTCGCCAGGTTACTTCAGTAATTAGATCGTCCCCTTTTTTAGGTTGCTTGTTCTTTTAGGTCGTGGCCTTTTTGGGTCGCTGCTGCCTTTAGGTCGAGACAGTCTTAGGTCGCAACACTTTAGGTCGCAGCTACTCTTAGGTCGCGGCCTCCTTTAGGTCACAGCTCTCTGTTAGGTCGCGAAGCTTGATAGGTCGCTCTTCTCTTTAGGTTGAGCCATCTTTAAGTCGCTAGACCATTCCTATAGTTAGGTCGTTCCATGTCTTTAGGTCTTCGGTCGCTACTGAAGGGGAGTTAACAAAATGTGTAAAAGTTATATACTGAAACGGCAATAAATTTCAATTATTATTATAAAACGGGGAATAACGAAAGGCAAGGATGATGATTTCAAAGTTTATTAATGGCTAGGAATGGGGAAGTCTATTTGTGAATTGGAAAAATTATTAAGCAATTGAAATCGGTAGAAAAAGTAACAGCTACACACTGTTTTAGAAACAATCAAAGCAATTAATAGCTTGATTGGACAGCAAGAATAAATATGGAAGGACACGTTACAAAGGCAAAATGAACCGTATGAAAATAAATAAAAGAAATGATGGAAAATATACTTTCTTAATTTTTGATGAAAATTTATCATTTGTTGAATTTAACTATACGTAATCCAAATGTAAGATTTTATTTGAAAATATTATTATTTAAAATTTCTCAAAAATCAAATTAAATACGCTAAATAAAACCATTAAAAATTAACAATATTTTATGGGTCGTTACATGAAGTCAGTTACAATACACGTGATACAATACATATGATACAACTACAACAATCGACATAGGATGTTACATATACAAGTACATTAATATAATTAATATACATGAATACACATCATCCTATACTATGACAACAAGTACTCCAAAAGATATAAAGAGACTTCATAGCTCAAGCAGCAACCCAAAGCAAGATATCTACAACCTGTAATAACTCGGTCTGACCCGAGTATTAAATTCAAAAGAAAATAATACACGGGTCAGTCTAATTCGAACTCAGTTATTAATGCGCGGAAGCAATAATAATCAAATAACAATTAGACGACAGTCACAAATAAATCTCCACTATCCAATCCTTTAATAAGGAATCGGATAATGGTAAATATAACACGTAACAGTGTTAAACAACAAATCAGCAAATCCAAATTATCGACGAAGATAAGTTAAAAGATTACCAATGAAGATAATTTAGAAAACAACGGAATTGCCTAAACGGCAATTAACAACAAAATCTAATTATTGAATAAATAATTAGAAACTCATAATCTAATTATCAAATAGATAATTAGACAACACCAAAATGATCGAATCAAATCAAATCAAAATACAATTTCAAAATATTGAATTGAATAAACAAAACAATTCAAACAATTGAAATATCAAAAAAGTCAATACTGTGTGGCTGCAGTACACGCACGCGTGCACTACCTCCCCACTACAGCATATAAAGTCACCACAACTCCAAATATTGACAGCAAGTCGTAACTGCAAAGCCAAATCATTTACAAAATGCAGAGGTCAAGTCACTATTACCAGGACTCAACACAACTGCGAGGCTAAACCAAAGTTAATAGCAATACCAAGAAAAGGTTTGGGCAACAATGAATGACCAAGTGCACAAGGCAGTGGTACAAACATGATGATACAACAAAATGGATTATGCAACCTGCAACAACAGAGCACGAAGGATCGGATGCCCAAACGCACATGGCAGTGGTACAAACATGATGACATAGCAAAATGGAGGTGAAAGCAGACAAAAATAAGGCAATGCAGCATGACAAAATGCACAAAAGAATCGGTACACAACAAAAACAAAACTGCTACAAATATGAACTGCCTCGATGTGAATATATGGCCAAACCGTGCACCAGATATACCACTGAACAACAAGTGGCCAGAGGAGCAAATGAAATTCACGAGTATATCCAGGCAGCAAGCTTAAACAACAATAACGTATGCATGCCACGACTGGTCAGTGCAACAAGCAATCAAAGTCAAGTGCTTTCAAAGGAACTCGACCAAATCGCTTCAAGTAAAACAAAATACAACTAGTATCAAGGCAGTTCGCCAGCATGAAGTTCAACAAGCAGCCTCAACATCAAAGACCAGACCCCGAGTTCATAAAACAGTGGTGAACCCTGAGATCGGGTTTAATGCACAGCAAAAACTCGAGCGCTAGAAGGAAAATGGCACTCCAGAGCAACATAAATGTCTCTGTACACAAGTGACACAGCAACAATAAAAACAAAGAACAAAGCATCATGGGTAGAAGATCATTCAAACGCCTTCACTATATCAAATAGAATTATGAACAAAGTCCTGTTACATGAAGATTCTTCTAAAATCAAGACATGACCGCAAAAGCATATCAAAACCGTGATGGTCATGAGGTACGACAGTGCCGAGATGACCAGAAAACAATAAGTGAACATCAAGCACATGAATGCACAAGATTTGTGACAAGCTTAACACATAATTACTTATATACAGTAGTTATAAAACTAATGCAATGAATTAGAATGTTGACAAAAGATGCCAAGTGATAAAAATCACATATTTGAAGTAACCAAAGTCACAAAATAAATCACAGTAGCAAGTTCAACCTTGAAAGCCTAAAATCATCTCATAAACAACATCACAAACCGAAGTCAGGTAATAAATAAATTGAAGCAGAAACAAAATTCACGTTAATGCCAATGCCAACAGAAAAATGTTCAAAGTCATTTGCAGTTCAAATCACACTGCACCCAAGTTACAGATATCAAATAGCTATTCAAAGCTGTGGATAATAGAAATCGAACCAAAACAATTAAAAATCATCAACATCGAAATAAACTCGAACGGCCTAAGAATGAAGTAGATGTGAGTGATAGTTCACTCACCTTGTTTAACGAGGAGCTAAACCCAATTCGCAGTCTCAAATCACAAGCTGGTAAACAACCGATTAAGCAACTGAAAGCATCTCGACAGATAGCGATCGAATAAAAGTCGGCTACCACAAATTACGAAAACCCTAATTTAGTTGAAGAAGAAATGAGCAAGAATGAGCCGCTATTTTTTCGTATGATTTTTTTTTGGGTTTTCGAAAAGATGAACGAATGAAAAAGGAAATTGGGTATTTATAACGACCCTGAAATTTAGACCCAGTTTAACATTTTAAAATCGTTTATTTAGTGTAGAAATTCAAATTTGCACGAACAAATTCCATTCTATTAAAACTTCACATTTGGAATGCGTCTAGATAGACATAGGCGTACGCCAAATTTCGTTGAAAAATATTAAAGTAAATTTCGTGAGTCGCATTTGCCTATTGATTTAAATTATATATGTAAATTCTCTTTCGTCCGAACTCAAATATTTTTCACATTTCTGAATAAGAAAAATATTCTGAATATGACGGCGCATTTTGTTTCGTCAAATTTCGTTTAATTGCTAGATAAATTATCGTTCGAGCAAACAGTTAAATAAGATTTCTCACTTCGCAAACAATGTCAAACCATAAATATTTTTATACCGTTGTGTTCGTCTCGTCGCGCTGACCAAAATGGTATATTTGTTTGTGTCAATCGGAGTTCGGCGCTGCGAACTATAATTGTTTAACGGATTACAAATCGGTCCGTTACGCAGCACAAAACTGTACCCATCTCCTCAACGTTCAGAATCCTAACAGCCTTTGTCTATTCAGCTGCGTTGGAAACCAATAGTCAATTCAGTTGCCTTGAAAAGCCAATAGTCCTTTCGGTTACCTGGACAATAAATCTGTGGCTGTTGATTTCTATACTATTCATTATATACTGGGTTCGGTTCATCACTCCATTCGTTTGCAAATCTAAACTATTGGTACGTGCCCTTCTTTTCTACCCTCAGCTTGCCTTTCTTCTTCCTCTTCTTAATTTTTTTTTTTACGTCAGTACGAAACCCCTCCTTGCATGCACTACACCACTACCCCACGACCCCACCCAGCCGCCTTTGCCGCTGGCCACGTCGCCCATTCACTGTCCAGCCTCCTCCGCCCACACGCGCCCCACTGCCGCGCCAGCCTCCGCTCCAGTGCCTTCGCCAGCTCTGTTCCCCTGCATGCAACCACCAGCCTTCGCACTGACCCACCCCGCTCTCCTCCACCGGTTCGCCACATCGCTTAGACCCACATCCGCCTCCCTCCCTCCTCCGCACTTAGCCGACCTTCCACCCACACCCACTGCCGCTTCCCACGCCTCACTCCACCTGCCCGCCACGTCCTTCCCCACACGTCACCCACCTGCCACACGACCACCCATCCCACCCACGCAGTCCACGCCGCTACCCACTACACCAGCCCACTTCGCCTCCACTACTGCACCACCCGAGTCCATGTGCAGCACTACCTCACTGCCCACATGTCGCCTGCTCCGCCCTCCGCCAGCCCGCGACTGCACTACCCGCTCGGCCACGTACCCACTGCTGCCCATCACTACTGCGACTCGCCTTGGCCGCAACCGGGTCCAATGCACTACTGTTGCATATAAACATATATGAAACTAGTATATTTTCTAGCAGTATATATTTTGAAATTATAGTTTGCTTACATACAATGTTTTACTGTGTTTGTATCAGCTACTCCTTCGGAGACTTAGGCTTCTATTCAGCTTATCGGATCTATCTAGTTCTTTGCTTTGGTATGGTTTACATATATATCCAATCGATATATTTTGCAATGAACAAATTATTGATTAATTATTTGTTTGATTGCAGTTTGTGTTTGCTTTGTGTCGTGCTTGTTAGTGTCTCTTATCTATTCATCTTCGTGCTTCGTCATCTTCTCTAACCACGCGGGGTGAATATTTTATTCACGACTCAATTTATTATGCTATGATAATCAAGTGATAAATTGTTGTTATTATAAATTTGGATATTAAATTGTTGATTTCTAAAATTGTTGAATTATAACTGTAAATTGTTATGCAAGTTAAATTTGAATACTGTTAGTTTACGATAAATAGCTGCGACATTTAATATGTTATGTGATGCTGAATTAGGTTGTTGTAGAAGAAAATTTTAATTTGAAATTGAATCTGATAGGATAGTTAAACAAATTAAATTGGATTAAATATGTTGAATTTGACCCTTTAAATGATTCGCCCATAGAAATAGAGTTAACCTCACTTGAACTATTGAATGTATGTAGTAAAATGATAATAAGAGACCAAGTGAAACTATAATGTAATAATCTTTAATTCGCATGAAATGATAGTTTGAATTCTTGTAACGATCCCGATGTAATGACGAATTTAAATTAATAATTTAATTGAATTTTTGGATTAAATTATGGATTTTTTTGAAATTTTCAAATTTAATAAGATGGATATACTAATGTATTTTAAAATTTGTTTTGGAACTCAAAATGAATATTTTTTAGTTGAATTGAATTATAAATAAAATATTTAAGTTAAAATAAAAGCAAATATACAAAGTAAAATAAAACACAAACATAAACAAAACAAAATATCTTTTAAAATATAAACTATTGAAATAAATATATAAGAAGATACAAAACAATTTGTATGTAAGATAAAATAAATACTCAAGATAAAAATAGAAATGTGTAGGCTTGCAAAAGAAAAGAAACAATATGCATTCAAATGTGATTTGAAATGTATTCATATGACAAGTGATAAAACAAAAGAAGAAATACACATAAGAAAAGGTATGTAAACAAACTCAGCTCAATATAAAACTGCAAACAAATAAAGTATAACAAAATGAAGCAACAAAGGTAAAATAACAAATCAAATAAGATGATTTATGTACATGATATCAGCCACCAAACATAAAATCATCTCAGCCGAGTAAAAGAGTACAAGGCTAGAACAAGCAAAAGATAAGGAAGGAAGAAAATCTGCATAGTTAAGAATAAAATACTTGTACCTGATAATATACAAACAAAAATATATCTGCAGCCACCAAAGTAGAAAAGAAAAATGTCTTTAGTCAAGCAAAGCATGATATCAGCCGAGAAAAAGGGATGCATTAACTCTTCAGCCATAAACAAGATCACATCACCAATTCAAGCATGGGTTAGCAACATAAAAAAAGAATATTGTACTTGCCTATACCTTTCCATGTACAACTCTTTCTATATACCAATCAATTCCTTCTTTTTAGTTTCGTTCACCTTCAAAGCTAAGAAAAACTGAAATGGATATTCAACTTAAACTTAAACAAAAGCTTCAACTCAAACAAGAATTAAAGCCTGGAAATCGAAAGCAAATCAATCATCACAGTTATAAAGTTTCCCAGGCTATCTTTTGTTCTCTGCCTCCACTTTCCAGGTGAGTAACATCCACCTTTTAAAATTTTAACAAACTTGACTTTGTTGCATTTACATCTGGAAACAAGTATAGTTTTATATATTTGAATGCTCTGAGAGTACACATAAGTTTATAAACAGTTTTATTTTGATCTGTGTAAATTTACTTATGTGTTCATCTTCGGGAAACACAAGTGAGTAGCATATTTTTCATAAAACTTAAAGGTATAAATATGTTGGTTATATATATTTTTGAATAAGTTGTGTATATATATATGGTTTCTCTGGACAAATTTAAAAACTGGAAGTATTTTTACAGGCTATTGTTGTACAGGTTCTCTGTGTTGTGGTTTTAAAACTCAAAATTCTTATTTAAGAAAATAAATTATTTACCCTCGTTCTATGTATTGTTTGGGCTTAAGTTTCAAACAAAAATTGTTTGTTATATCATAAATTAAAGATTAAAAAATTTATTAAAGAAGAACACACAGGTTATTAGCTCTGGAAAGCAAGAATACTGAGCAAGCTTGAAATATGTTGAGATACAAATGTTTTAATTCACGATTTCAAGCATATAAACTGAATTCTCTTACTTAAACTTGATTTTTAAAACAAACATCATGATTTTTAGGGCTAAGATAAAAGAGCAGTTGCGAGATGAACGAGATATGGTTTTGGGGGAAAATCTGGTGATCGGGGTGTTAATTTTTGGCGAAATTTGGCATGGAGGTGCTAGTGTGATCGTAGATTGTAGAAAAAATATTGAAAAAATTTTCTAATGTGAGGATTTTGGGGATGAGAACGATTTAGGGTTCGAACATTACTTTCAGGTTGCTACGTTTGTGAAGCCGCCGCGATTTGCTCAGGCGACCGAGTTCGCCGTGACTTTGCGTGGGGGTAGAGGAGATATTGGAGAATAGGTAACCGGAGTTTGAAGCTTCCTGGTGGTCGACGCTTCGTGAACGAGCCGTGTTTCCAGGATGATGGTGAAACCTGGTCATGTTTTCCAGGTTTGAGTTGAACAACTCAAATTTGATTTCGTGTGCGTAAGGAAGTTTGGATGGTCGTTGTCAGATTGGGGGATGATGGTCGACTTGTTGATGACATCGACGATGACCGGAGTTGGCCAGAGGGGCTGTGCACGTGCACCGTGCAAATTGTTTTGAGGTCTGGAAAAAAATTTGGGAAGAAGAGGAAGATATGCCTCGGGGATGGTATCGAGAAGTTTTGTATTTGACTCGAGTTGTTCAGGTATCTAACTCGAAGCATTAGCAGGGGGGGCTCGAGTCAAAGTTGTAACAGGTTTTAACCTGAAACTATTTTGGTTTGAAAATTTTAAAACCCAAATTAAAATTTAAACCAAGATTTTTAAAGTTGAGTTCAAATTGAAATGTTAATATAAATTCAAGTTGAATGTAGAGTTTAGTTTGAACATAAATAAGTTTTAACTTTAACTTGTGTTAATAACTTAAAAGCAATTCAAAATATATTAAAGAAATTTGAAATGGAGTTGAAATTTTAAATGAAAAATTTAAGCAAGTTGAAATTAAAAGTTTAAATTTAAATTTAAATCTGAATTAAAGATAATTTGAGTCCTAGTCAGAAATCAAAGAAGTTTTAATATTTAAATTGTTTAAATTTGATTTGTGATGATAATTAAAACATTAGTTAGAAAATGTTTTAAAATTGAATTAGTAAAGATAAAATGATATGCACTCATTAAATTAGTTCAAGTGAATAATTGATTAATTTATTTAAATCAAGAAATTAAGATTTGAGTTAAATTAATTAAGGTAAATAAATTTGTAAATATAGATTTATTAATTTAATAAAGAGTTGTCTTTTAAACAAATGATTAAGGTTATTTAATCAAGCAATTAAGATTTATTAAGTTACAGTTTAGAACTTAATTAATTAAATAATCAGTGATTAAATATATGATTTTAAAGGTTAATTAAATGATAATTAACAATAGTTAAATTGAGTTTAATTACTTAAGAATAGTAATTAAATAATTATGAATAGTTAATGAGGATCATTTACTTGAAATTTATTTGATGATAAATGTGAAAAGAATTATTCATAGAAATTTAATCTGATTTAAATTTATCAGATGATTAAATTGATCCTACTTATGGATGTTTGGATTTTATTGGATGTTGAATTGTTGATATCCCTGATATATGATGCTTTATGATTATCCTGATTTGTGTTGTGATCTGTGATATAGTTTATTATTTGTGATATATATATCTGCGAATCTGTGTATGAAAGATAAGCGTTATAATTTACATCGCTTATCGTATAACTATTATATTTGATCTATGATGATTGAATGATGTTGCACTACTGTGTTAAACCCCTGGACCACACCATACACACACAAATATGGATTTCACGAGGAAATCGATTAAGTCGCAGATTTTTGAAATAGTTAAATTTGAATCTTTAAATTCAAATGTTTTGGAAATGGAATCGGAATAAATGCGAAAAGCTTTTGGAATGGAATTTCAAAATAAAATTTATTATTTTTAAATTACTTGATTAAGTTTTGGAATTTAAATAATTTGATTTAAATTTAAATTCAATACTTGAAATTGAATTCTATGATTTGAAATTAGGATTAAAGATGTTATATTGGTTATATAGGGATTAAACCACTTTTAAGTATTGTTTTTGGGAATTTGAATTTAACCCAAGGATTTAAATTCGTATAAATGAACCAGATTTCCAAACTGAAAACTGTTGTTTTCAAATGATAAACACTTTTAGATAAGAACTGAGATTCCAGTTAATTAGGGGAATTTCAAGATTGAATAGAGAAATGGTTTTCCTAAGTTATGAATGAATTCTTTTTGAAAGCTATGAATTAAATCTGTTTATTTTTAACAGATTTAAATTGATGATTTGTTTAAATCAAATTGAAATGAAATTGTTTTGAAGGCTATAAGTTAAATCTTTGATTTAAAGATTTAACGAGTTAATCAAATTGAAATGAAAATTGATTTGGAAAATCTATGAATGAATCTTTTATTTAAAAGATTAAAATGTGAAAACTGTTTAAACCGTTAAAGGTTGTGAAAATGAATCTTTTTGTTTAAGAGATTTGAGATGGTAATCGGTTTAAACCATTTGAAAGAAAGTTTTGAATTATTAAGTTGTGACTTAATTGAAATCCCATTATCCATTTGTTTTTGAAATATCATGCTCACTATTCGATTTAGCCGGGAAAGGACCTTTGTGTCGTATAACCCATTCCGAATAAGTGATTCGACGTTATGGATAGCATTTAAAGACCGGTGATGAAGACCGAGTATTTGCGAGAACGATAGGATAACCTATCGATTGTCTCTGCACTGGGTAGCTCCTGGTATAGAGATTCCCTAAGTGATGGGAAAATCCGATCGGGATTGTGAATATCCGGGTTGCAAGGACTTTTTTGTAAGTGCCTTCGGTTCTGTTCGAACCCAGAACAGACTTGTATGGATAGTATGTCTGACATTACAAGTTGAGATATAAAGCCGATTTCTTTCAAATATATTTCTGTCGGTGGCGAAGAATTTATTCTTTTAGCTTAACACCCTTCTCTGAGACGTACGAGCTCAGAGGTTATATAGTTGAAGTTATCAGCGATATATTCCCAATTTGGTAATGTGACATGCTGAGTGAGGCTGTAAATGATCATTGTGTTGATTATTGTGATAGGATCGTTTATTTGATCGTCTTTCTTAGTGATCATTGTGCTGATCATTTGTTGACCCAAAGCATGGCTTTTGTATAAAGTATGTTTTTGTGGACGTGACTTCGTCGAACCTCACACCCCGGAAATGGTCAAAACAGGAAAGATGCGGCAAGGTTATGAGGGGTAGCACCCTTTAGGGTATGTACATTTCCTTCTGTATAGAGGTGGTATCATGGTATGGAGCCCAGATATTTAACCTATGTGGTTACCGCGAATTTATTACTTTGTGATTGTTGGTTTTCGGGATCCCGTGAGAAAGGTCGTTTACGATCGGGGAATGGCGTGCTCGTGTCAGTAGTTACCCAGTTAGGGGTAACCCGGCCTTGTGTTGGCAGAGTTCCGGTTTGGTTCTCGGGGATGTCTTTCCAGAGGCATTCTCATGTGGCAATGGGAAGTTCCTTGGCCTGATCATTTGTTGGAAATCCAAAGAAACAATACGAAACTTGTACGGTATTAGTTGTAGAACCTATCATTCACTTATGGTGTCGCAACACTGTTTGGATGGTAGCTATAGTAGGCATACGATAATGGTCGTATGTTGGCTAAGATTTATATTCTACTTTCGAAATGAATTTTTCCTACACTATACACTAGTAATAATATCAAATGCTTCTTTTTAATGCGTATCAAGCATCTTTGACTATCATAAGGAGAAGTCTCCTCCGATTCTGCGTTTGCATTGTGTGTGTGTGCGGGAGGCCTTATGGTAGTCTCATTTTTCAAAAGCATTGCGAATTGACTTTGAAAATCTTTTGTTGAATGTTTTTACTAGATAAACTGTTTTGTTGCTCACACCAGTCCCACGACTGATCCGGAGTTTATTGTTTCTTTCCTAAACTCTGGGTGCTCATTATTTTCTACACGAGCAGTCTAGAGTTGGGTTTTACAGATAGTTAGATATAGTGGATTATCTGGAGTTAGTTCAGTCTTTGGATCGCACCAGTCTTGCTCGTCTTGGTGCATCGTTATTGGAAGTTCGAGCTATTGCTGGATTGATTCTTGGAAATGGAGTTGCTGTTATTTTTGGAGTTCTTCTTTGAAGACTATCTTAGAGTTATATTGTTCCGTATGCTAGATGTTATCTATCGTTTTCTTTTCCGCTGCTGTTTTATTGTGTCATATCTCTGATGTATATTGATATCTATTGGATCATCTGTTGTATCAGATATGTTATCAAAGCTGTATATCAATGTATTATTCTTTTGTTCCGCTGTGTTGTTTATTTAATGATTGTTATAAGCTCCGGCGAATCGGATTTGAACGGTCGAATCTACGGCATTCGAATACGATTTGAAGTATGGATGTCGATTTTTGAGCGGGCAAAATCCGACTCGTTACAATTTGGTATCAGAGCTAAGGGTTGAACTTTAGCTCAGGAGTGTAACACATTAAGTAGCTCATTAGAGATAGGGTGAAGTAAATCCTAGAATGAGTAATCCTTAAGATATCCGTTTTAACGCCTTAGTAAATTCTCTTACTATCTACTGATAGTAAGTATGAGTGCAAGAAGAGAACGAGATAGAGGACAGGGGAATACGACTATAATTAGTCAAAACTCTGTAACAACGGTGGAAATAACTTTCTCTATCAATTTTCTTTGATTCGTTTCCAAATTCTTTTGATTTCTTCGTACCAGCTACAAGAAGAAGTTTTCGGTGCGGTGATGCTCTACGAATCATTGTAGGAAATTTTACTTCGTATCTTCATCGATTTCCTATCGGCTTTTCGATTTAAACTCTAATAAACGAATTAGAAATTGGAAATTTTAAATAAATTGGAAATTTTAAATTGAGTTAAAATTGATTAATAGAAGATGATGCTAAATTTGAATTGTATCGATAAATCGATTTCGTGAAAAACCAAATTTGAAATTCTATTTTAAATTCTCATATCTATTGTTGATATTCTGATTTGGTAAGCCAAATGCAGAATTGATATCTAGTTGATCTGAAAAGATATTTCTCTATCTTTTATCTATCTTTTTTTGTCTCCTTGCCAAATTTCGAGGACGAAATTTCTTAAGGAGGGGAATCTGTAACGATCCCGATGTAATGACGAATTTAAATTAATAATTTAATTGAATTTTTGGATTAAATTATGGATTTTTTTGAAATTTTCAAATTTAATAAGATGGATATACTGATGTATTTTAAAATTTGTTTTGGAACTCAAAATGAATATTTTTTTAGTTGAATTGAATTATAAATAAAATATTTAAGTTAAAATAAAAGCAAATATACAAAGTAAAATAAAACACAAACATAAACAAAACAAAATATCTTTTAAAATATAAACTATTGAAATAAATATATAGAAAGATACAAAACAATTTGTATGTAAGATAAAATAAATACTCAAGATAAAAATAGAAATGTGTAGGCTTGCAAAAGAAAAGAAACAATATGCATTCAAATGTGATTTGAAATGTATTCATATGACAAGTGATAAAACAAAAGAAGAAATACACATAAGAAAAGGTATGTAAACAAACTCAGCTCAATATAAAACTGAAAACAAATAAAGTATAACAAAATGAAGCAACAAAGGTAAAATAACAAATCAAATAAGATGATTTATGTACATGATATCAGCCACCAAACATAAAATCATCTCAGCCGAGTAAAAGAGTACAAGGCTAGAACAAGCAAAAGATAAGGAAGGAAGAAAATCTGCATAGTTAAGAATAAAATACTTGTACCTGATAATATACAAACAAAAATATATCTGCAGCCACCAAAGTAGAAAAGAAAAATGTCTTTAGTCAAGCAAAGCATGATATCAGCCGAGAAAAAGGGATGCATTAACTCTTCAGCCATAAACAAGATCACATCACCAATTCAAGCATGGGTTAGCAACATAAAAAAAGAATATTGTACTTGCCTATACCTTTCCATGTACAACTCTTTCTATATACCAATCAATTCCTTCTTTTTAGTTTCGTTCACCTTCAAAGCTAAGAAAAACTGAAATGGATATTCAACTTAAACTTAAACAAAAGCTTCAACTCAAACAAGAATTAAAGCCTGGAAATCGAAAGCAAATCAATCATCACAGTTCTAAAGTTTCCCAGGCTATCTTTTGTTCTCTGCCTCCACTTTCCAGGTGAGTAACATCCACCTTTTAAAATTTTAACAAACTTGACTTTGTTGCATTTACATCTGGAAACAAGTATAGTTTTATATATTTGAATGCTCTGAGAGTACACATAAGTTTATAAACAGTTTTATTTTGATCTGTGTAAATTTACTTATGTGTTCATCTTCGGGAAACACAAGTGAGTAGCATATTTTTCATAAAACTTAAAGGTATAAATATGTTGGTTATATATATTTTTGAATAAGTTGTGTATATATATATGGTTTCTCTGGACAAATTTAAAAACTGGAAGTATTTTTACAGGCTATTGTTGTACAGGTTCTCTGTGTTGTGATTTTAAAACTCAAAATTCTTATTTAAGAAAATAAATTATTTACCCTCGTTCTATGTATTGTTTGGGCTTAAGTTTCAAACAAAAATTGTTTGTTATATCATAAATTAAAGATTAAAAAATTTATTAAAGAAGAACACACAGGTTATTAGCTCTGGAAAGCAAGAATACTGAGCAAGCTTGAAATATGTTGAGATACAAATGTTTTAATTCACGATTTCAAGCATATAAACTGAATTCTCTTACTTAAACTTGATTTTTAAAACAAACATCATGATTTTTAGGGCTATGATAAAAGAGCAGTTGCGAGATGAACGAGATATGGTTTTGGGGGAAAATCTGGTGATCGGGGAGTTAATTTTTGGCGAAATTTGGCATGGAGGTGCTAGTGTGATCGTAGATTGTAGAAAAAATATTGAAAAAAATTTCTAATGTGAGGATTTTGGGGATGAGAACGATTTAGGGTTCGAACATTACTTTCGGGTTGCTACGTTTGTGAAGCCGCCGCGATTTGCTCAGGCGACCGAGTTCGCCGTGACTTTGCGTGGGGGTAGAGGAGATATTGGAGAATAGGTAACCGGAGTTTGAAGCTTCCTGGTGGTCGACGCTTCGTGAACGAGCCGTGTTTCCAGGATGATGGTGAAACCTGGTCATGTTTTCAAGGTTTGAGTTGAACAACTCAAATTTGATTTCGTGTGCGTAAGGAAGTTTGGATGGTCGTTGTCAGATTGGGGGATGATGGTCGACTTGTTGATGACGTCGACGATGACCGGAGTTGGCCAGAGGGGCTGTGCACGTGCACCGTGCAAATTGTTTTGAGGTCTGGAAAAAAATTTGGGATGAAGAGGAAGATATGCCTCGGGGATGGTATCGAGAAGTTTTGTATTTGACTCGAGTTGTTCAGGTATCTAACTCGAAGCATTAGCAGGGGGGGCTCGAGTCAAAGTTGTAACAGGTTTTAACCTGAAACTATTTTGGTTTGAAAATTTTAAAACCCAAATTAAAATTTAAACCAAGATTTTTAAAGCTGAGTTCAAATTGAAATGTTAATATAAATTCAAGTTGAATGTAGAGTTTAGTTTGAACATAAATAAGTTTTAACTTTAACTTGTGTTAATAACTTAAAAGCAATTCAAAATATATTAAAGAAATTTGAAATGGAGTTGAAATTTTAAATGAAAAATTTAAGCAAGTTGAAATTAAAAGTTTAAATTTAAATTTAAATCAGAATTAAAGATAATTTGAGTCCTAGTCAGAAATCAAAGAAGTTTTAATATTTAAATTGTTTAAATTTGATTTGTGATGATAATTAAAACATTAGTTAGAAAATGTTTTAAAATTGAATTAGTAAAGATAAAATGATATGCACTCATTAAATTAGTTCAAGTGAATAATTGATTAATTTATTTAAATCAAGAAATTAAGATTTGAGTTAAATTAATTAAGGTAAATAAATTTGTAAATATAGATTTATTAATTTAATAAAGAGTTGTCTTTTAAACAAATGATTAAGGTTATTTAATCAAGCAATTAAGATTTATTAAGTTACAGTTTAGAACTTAATTAATTAAATAATCAGTGATTAAATATATGATTTTAAAGGTTAATTAAATGATAATTAATAATAGTTAAATTGAGTTTAATTACTTAAGAATAGTAATTAAATAATTATGAATAGTTAATGAGGATCATTTACTTGAAATTTATTTGATGATAAATGTGAAAAGAATTATTCATAGAAATTTAATCTGATTTAAATTTATCAGATGATTAAATTGATCCTACTTATGGATGTTTGGATTTTATTGGATGTTGAATTGTTGATATCCCTGATATATGATGCTTTATGATTATCCTGATTTGTGTTGTGATCTGTGATATAGTTTATTATTTGTGATATATATATCTGCGAATCTGTGTATGAAAGATAAGCGTTATAATTTACAGCGCTTATCGTATAACTATTGTATTTGATCTATGATGATTGAATGATGTTGAACTACTGTGTTAAACCCCTGGACCACACCATACACACACAAATATGGATTTCACGAGGAAATCGATTAAGTCGCAGATTTTTGAAATAGTTAAATTTGAATCTTTAAATTCAAATGTTTTGGAAATGGAATCGGAATAAATGCGTAAAGCTATTGGAATGGAATTTCAAAATAAAATTTATTATTTTTAAATTACTTGATTAAGTTTTGGAATTTAAATAATTTGATTTAAATTTAAATTCAATACTTGAAATTGAATTCTATGATTTGAAATTAGGATTAAAGATGTTATATTGGTTATATAGGGATTAAACCACTTTTAAGTATTGTTTTTGGGAATTTGAATTTAACCCAAGGATTTAAACTCGTATAAATGAACCAGATTTCCAAAATAAAAACTGTTGTTTTCAAATGATAAACACTTTTAGATAAGAACTGAGATTCCAGTTAATTAGGGGAATTTCAAGATTGAATAGAGAAATGGTTTTCCTAAGTTATGAATGAATTCTTTTTGAAAGCTATGAATTAAATCTGTTTATTTTTAACAGATTTAAATTGATGATTTGTTTAAATCAAATTGAAATGAAATTGTTTCGAAGGCTATAAGTTAAATCTTTGATTTAAAGATTTAACGAGTTAATCAAATTGAAATGAAAATTGATTTGGAAAATCTGTGAATGAATCTTTTATTTAAAAGATTAAAATGTGAAAACTGTTTAAACCGTTAAAGGTTGTGAAAATGAATCTTTTTGTTTAAGAGATTTGAGATGGTAATCGGTTTAAACCATTTGAAAGAAAGTTTTGAATTATTAAGTTGTGACTTAATTGAAATCCCATTATCCATTTGTTTTTGAAATATCATGCTCACTATTCGATTTAGCCGGGAAAGGACCTTTGTGTCGTATAACCCATTCCGAATAAGTGATTCGACGTTATGGATAGCATTTAAAGACCGGTGATGAAGACCGAGTATTTGCGAGAACGATAGGATAACCTATCGATTGTCTCTGCACTGGGTAGCTCCTGGTATAGAGATTCCCTAAGTGATGGGAAAATCCGATCGGGATTGTGAATATCCGGGTTGCAAGGACATTTTTGTAAGTGCCTTCGGTTCTGTTCGAACCCAGAACAGACTTGTATGGATAGTATGTCTGACATTACAAGTTGAGATATAAAGCCGATTTCTTTCAAATATATTTCTGTTGGTGGCGAAGAATTTATTCTTTTAGTTTAACACCCTTCTCTGAGACGTACGAGCTCAGAGGTTATATAGTTGAAGTTATCAGCGATATATTCCCAATTTGGTAATGTGACATGCTGAGTGAGGCTGTAAATGATCATTGTGTTGATTATTGTGATAGGATCGTTTATTTGATCGTCTTTCTTAGTGATCATTGTGCTGATCATTTGTTGACCCAAAGCATGGCTTTTGTATAAAGTATGTTTTTGTGGACGTGACTTCGTCGAACCTCACACCCCGGAAATGGTCAAAACAGGAAAGATGCGGCAAGGTTATGAGGGGTAGCACCCTTTAGGGTATGTACATTTCCTTCTGTATAGAGGTGGTATCATGGTATGGAGCCCAGATATTTAACCTATGTGGTTACCGCGAATTTATTACTTTGTGGTTGTTGGTTTTCGGGATCCCGTGAGAAAGGTCGTTTACGATCGGGGAATGGCGTGCTCGTGTCAGTAGTTACCCAGTTAGGGGTAACCCGGCCTTGTGTTGGCAGAGTTCCGGTTTGGTTCTCGGGGATGTCTTTCCAGAGGCATTCTCATGTGGCAATGGGAAGTTCCTTGGCCTGATCATTTGTTGGAAATCCAAAGAAACAATACGAAACTTGTACGGTATTAGTTATAGAACCTATCATTCACTTATGGTGTCGCAACACTGTTTGGATGGTAGCTATAGTAGGCATACGATAATGATCGTATGTTGGCTAAGATTTATATTCTACTTTCGAAATGAATTTTTCCTACACTATACACTAGTAATAATATCAAATGCTTCTTTTTAATGCGTATCAAGCATCTTTGACTATCATAAGGAGAAATCTCCTCCGATTCTGCGTTTGCATTGTGTGTGTGTGCGGGAGGCCTTATGGTAGTCTCATTTTTCAAAAGCATTGCGAATTGACTTTGAAAATCTTTTGTTGAATGTTTTTAATAGATAAACTGTTTTGTTGCTCACACCAGTCCCACGACTGATCCGGAGTTTATTGTTTCTTTCCTAAACTCTGGGTGCTCATTATTTTCTACACGAGCAGTCTAGAGTTGGGTTTTACAGATAGTTAGATATAGTGGATTATCTGGAGTTAGTTCAGTCTTTGGATCGCACCAGTCTTGCTCGTCTTGGTGCATCGTTATTGGAAGTTCGAGCTATTGCTGGATTGATTCTTGGAAATGGAGTTGCTGTTATTTTTGGAGTTCTTCTTTGAAGACTATCTTAGAGTTATATTGTTCCGTATGCTAGATGTTATCTATCGTTTTCTTTTCCGCTGCTGTTTTATTGTGTCATATCTCTGATGTATATTGATATCTATTGGATCATCTGTTGTATCAGATATGTTATCAAAGCTGTATATCAATGTATTATTCTTTTATTCCGCTGTGTTGTTTATTTAATGATTGTTATAAGCTCCGGCGAATCGGATTTGAACGGTCGAATCTACGGCATTCGAATACGATTTGAAGTATGGATGTCGATTTTTGAGCGGGCAAAATCCGACCCGTTACAATTTGGTATCAGAGCTAAGGGTTGAACTTTAGCTCAGGAGTGTAACACATTAAGTAGCTCATTAGAGATAGGGTGAAGTAAATCCTAGAATGAGTAATCCTTAAGATATCCGTTTTAACGCCTCAGTAAATTCTCTTACTATCTACTGATAGTAAGTATGAGTGCAAGAAGAGAACGAGATAGAGGACAGGGGAATACGACTATAATTAGTCAAAACTCTGTAACAACGGTGGAAATAACTTTCTCTATCAATTTTCTTTGATTCGTTTCCAAATTCTTTTGATTTCTTCGTACCAGCTACAAGAAGAAGTTTTCGGTGCGGTGATGCTCTACGAATCATTGTAGGAAATTTTACTTCGTATCTTCATCGATTTCCTATCAGCTTTTCGATTTAAACTCTAATAAACGAATTGGAAATTGGAAATTTTAAATAAATTGGAAATTTTAAATTGAGTTAAAATTGATTAATAGAAGATGAAGCTAAATTTGAATTGTATCGATAAATCGATTTCGTGAAAAACCAAATTTGAAATTCTATTTTAAATTCTCATATCTATTGTTGATATTCTGATTTGGTAAGCCAAATGCAGAATTGATATCTAATTGATCTGAAAAGATATTTCTCTATCTTTTATCTATCTTTTTTTGTCTCCTTGCCAAATTTCGAGGACGAAATTTCTTAAGGAGGGGAATCTGTAACGATCCCGATGTAATGACGAATTTAAATTAATAATTTAATTGAATTTTTGGATTAAATTATGGATTTTTTTGAAATTTTCAAATTTAATAAGATGGATATACTAATGTATTTTAAAATTTGTTTTGGAACTCAAAATGAATATTTTTTAGTTGAATTGAATTATAAATAAAATATTTAAGTTAAAATAAAAGCAAATATACAAAGTAAAATAAAACACAAACATAAACAAAACAAAATATCTTTTAAAATATAAACTATTGAAATAAATATATAGAAAGATACAAAACAATTTGTATGTAAGATAAAATAAATACTCAAGATAAAAATAGAAATGTGTAGGCTTGCAAAAGAAAAGAAACAATATGCATTCAAATGTGATTTGAAATGTATTCATATGACAAGTGATAAAACAAAAGAAGAAATACACATAAGAAAAGGTATGTAAACAAACTCAGCTCAATATAAAACTGCAAACAAATAAAGTATAACAAAATGAAGCAACAAAGGTAAAATAACAAATCAAATAAGATGATTTATGTACATGATATCAGCCACCAAACATAAAATCATCTCAGCCGAGTAAAAGAGTACAAGGCTAGAACAAGCAAAAGATAAGGAAGGAAGAAAATCTGCATAGTTAAGAATAAAATACTTGTACCTGATAATATACAAACAAAAATATATCTGCAGCCACCAAAGTAGAAAAGAAAAATGTCTTTAGTCAAGCAAAGCATGATATCAGCCGAGAAAAAGGGATGCATTAACTCTTCAGCCATAAACAAGATCACATCACCAATTCAAGCATGGGTTAGCAACATAAAAAAAGAATATTGTACTTGCCTATACCTTTCCATGTACAACTCTTTCTATATACCAATCAATTCCTTCTTTTTAGTTTCGTTCACCTTCAAAGCTAAGAAAAACTGAAATGGATATTCAACTTAAACTTAAACAAAAGCTTCAACTCAAACAAGAATTAAAGCCTGGAAATCGAAAGCAAATCAATCATCACAGTTATAAAGTTTCCCAGGCTATCTTTTGTTCTCTGCCTCCACTTTCCAGGTGAGTAACATCCACCTTTTAAAATTTTAACAAACTTGACTTTGTTGCATTTACATCTGGAAACAAGTATAGTTTTATATATTTGAATGCTCTGAGAGTACACATAAGTTTATAAACAGTTTTATTTTGATCTGTGTAAATTTACTTATGTGTTCATCTTCGGGAAACACAAGTGAGTAGCATATTTTTCATAAAACTTAAAGGTATAAATATGTTGGTTATATATATTTTTGAATAAGTTGTGTATATATATATGGTTTCTCTGGACAAATTTAAAAACTGGAAGTATTTTTACAGGCTATTGTTGTACAGGTTCTCTGTGTTGTGGTTTTAAAACTCAAAATTCTTATTTAAGAAAATAAATTATTTACCCTCGTTCTATGTATTGTTTGGGCTTAAGTTTCAAACAAAAATTGTTTGTTATATCATAAATTAAAGATTAAAAAATTTATTAAAGAAGAACACACAGGTTATTAGCTCTGGAAAGCAAGAATACTGAGCAAGCTTGAAATATGTTGAGATACAAATGTTTTAATTCACGATTTCAAGCATATAAACTGAATTCTCTTACTTAAACTTGATTTTTAAAACAAACATCATGATTTTTAGGGCTAAGATAAAAGAGCAGTTGCGAGATGAACGAGATATGGTTTTGGGGGAAAATCTGGTGATCGGGGTGTTAATTTTTGGCGAAATTTGGCATGGAGGTGCTAGTGTGATCGTAGATTGTAGAAAAAATATTGAAAAAAATTTCTAATGTGAGGATTTTGGGGATGAGAACGATTTAGGGTTCGAACATTACTTTCGGGTTGCTACGTTTGTGAAGCCGCCGCGATTTGCTCAGGCGACCGAGTTCGCCGTGACTTTGCGTGGGGGTAGAGGAGATATTGGAGAATAGGTAACCGGAGTTTGAAGCTTCCTGGTGGTCGACGCTTCGTGAACGAGCCGTGTTTCCAGGATGATGGTGAAACCTGGTCATGTTTTCCAGGTTTGAGTTGAACAACTCAAATTTGATTTCGTGTGCGTAAGGAAGTTTGGATGGTCGTTGTCAGATTGGGGGATGATGGTCGACTTGTTGATGACGTCGACGATGACCGGAGTTGGCCAGAAGGGCTGTGCACGTGCACCGTGCAAATTGTTTTGAGGTCTGGAAAAAAATTTGGGATGAAGAGGAAGATATGCCTCGGGGATGGTATCGAGAAGTTTTGTATTTGACTCGAGTTGTTCAGGTATCTAACTCGAAGCATTAGCAGGGGGGCTCGAGTCAAAGTTGTAACAGGTTTTAACCTGAAACTATTTTGGTTTGAAAATTTTAAAACCCAAATTAAAATTTAAACCAAGATTTTTAAAGCTGAGTTCAAATTGAAATGTTAATATAAATTCAAGTTGAATGTAGAGTTTAGTTTGAACATAAATAAGTTTTAACTTTAACTTGTGTTAATAACTTAAAAGCAATTCAAAATATATTAAAGAAATTTGAAATGGAGTTGAAATTTTAAATGAAAAATTTAAGCAAGTTGAAATTAAAAGTTTAAATTTAAATTTAAATCTGAATTAAAGATAATTTGAGTCCTAGTCAGAAATCAAAGAAGTTTTAATATTTAAATTGTTTAAATTTGATTTGTGATGATAATTAAAACATTAGTTAGAAAATGTTTTAAAATTGAATTAGTAAAGATAAAATGATATGCACTCATTAAATTAGTTCAAGTGAATAATTGATTAATTTATTTAAATCAAGAAATTAAGATTTGAGTTAAATTAATTAAGGTAAATAAATTTGTAAATATAGATTTATTAATTAATAAAGAGTTGTCTTTTAAACAAATGATTAAGGTTATTTAATCAAGCAATTAAGATTTATTAAGTTACAGTTTAGAACTTAATTAATTAAATAATCAGCGATTAAATATATGATTTTAAAGGTTAATTAAATGATAATTAACAATAGTTAAATTGAGTTTAATTACTTAAGAATAGTAATTAAATAATTATGAATAGTTAATGAGGATCATTTACTTGAAATTTATTTGATGATAAATGTGAAAAGAATTATTCATAGAAATTTAATCTGATTTAAATTTATCAGATGATTAAATTGATCCTACTTATGGATGTTTGGATTTTATTGGATGTTGAATTGTTGATATCCCTGATATACGATGCTTTATGATTATCCTGATTTGTGTTGTGATCTGTGATATTGTTTATTATTTGTGATATATATATCTGCGAATCTGTGTATGAAAGATAAGCGTTATAATTTACATCGCTTATCGTATAACTATTGTATTTGATCTATGATGATTGAATGATGTTGCACTACTGTGTTAAACCCCTGGACCACACCATACACACACAAATATGGATTTCACGAGGAAATCGATTAAGTCGCAGATTTTTGAAAGAGTTAAATTTGAATCTTTAAATTCAAATGTTTTGGAAATGGAATCGGAATAAATGCGAAAAGCTTTTGGAATGGAATTTCAAAATAAAATTTATTATTTTTAAATTACTTGATTAAGTTTTGGAATTTAAATAATTTGATTTAAATTTAAATTCAATACTTGAAATTGAATTCTATGATTTGAAATTAGGATTAAAGATGTTATATTGGTTATACAGGGATTAAACCACTTTTAAGTATTGTTTGTGGGAATTTGAATTTAACCCAAGGATTTAAACTCGTATAAATGAACCAGATTTCCAAAATAAAAACTGTTGTTTTCAAATGATAAACACTTTTAGATAAGAACTGAGATTCCAGTTAATTAGGGGAATTTCAAGATTGAATAGAGAAATGGTTTTCCTAAGTTATGAATGAATTCTTTTTGAAAGCTATGAATTAAATCTGTTTATTTTTAACAGATTTAAATTGATGATTTGTTTAAATCAAATTGAAATGAAATTGTTTCGAAGGCTATAAGTTAAATCTTTGATTTAAAGATTTAACGAGTTAATCAAATTGAAATGAAAATTGATTTGGAAAATCTGTGAATGAATCTTTTATTTAAAAGATTAAAATGTGAAAACTGTTTAAACCGTTAAAGGTTGTGAAAATGAATCTTTTTGTTTAAGAGATTTGAGATGGTAATCGGTTTAAACCATTTGAAAGAAAGTTTTGAATTATTAAGTTGTGACTTAATTGAAATCCCATTATCCATTTGTTTTTGAAATATCGTGCTCACTATTCGATTTAGCCGGGAAAGGACCTTTGTGTCGTATAACCCATTCCGAATAAGTGATTCGACGTTATGGATAGCACTTAAAGACCGGTGATGAAGACCGAGTATTTGCGAGAACGATAGGATAACCTATCGATTGTCTCTGCACTGGGTAGCTCCTGGTATAGAGATTCCCTAAGTGATGGGAAAATCCGATCGGGATTGTGAATATCCGGGTTGCAAGGACTTTTTTGTAAGTGCCTTCGGTTCTGTTCGAACCCAGAACAGACTTGTATGGATAGTATGTCTGACATTACAAGTTGAGATATAAAGCCGATTTCTTTCAAATATATTTCTGTTGGTGGCGAAGAATTTATTCTTTTAGCTTAACACCCTTCTCTGAGACGTACGAGCTCAAAGGTTATATAGTTGAAGTTATCAGCGATATATTCCCAATTTGGTAATGTGACATGCTGAGTGAGGCTGTAAATGATCATTGTGTTGATTATTGTGATAGGATCGTTTATTTGATCGTCTATCTTAGTGATCATTGTGCTGATCATTTGTTGACCCAAAGCATGGCTTTTGTATAAAGTATGTTTTTGTGGACGTGACTTCGTCGAACCTCACACCCCGGAAATGGTCAAAACAGGAAAGATGCGGCAAGGTTATGAGGGGTAGCACCCTTTAGGGTATGTACATTTCCTTCTGGATAGAGGTGGTATCATGGTATGGAGCCCAGATATTTAACCTATGTGGTTACCGCGAATTTATTACTTTGTGGTTGTTGGTTTTCGGGATCCCGTGAGAAAGGTCGTTTACGATCGGGGAATGGCGTGCTCGTGTCAGTAGTTACCCAGTTAGGGGTAACCCGGCCTTGTGTTGGCAGAGTTCCGGTTTGGTTCTCTGGGATGTCTTTCCAGAGGCATTCTCATGTGGCAATGGGAAGTTCCTTGGCCTGATCATTTGTTGGAAATCCAAAGAAACAATACGAAACTTGTACGGTATTAGTTGTAGAACCTATCATTCACTTATGGTGTCGCAACACTGTTTGGATGGTAGCTATAGTAGGCATACGATAATGGTCGTATGTTGGCTAAGATTTATATTCTACTTTCGAAATGAATTTTTCCTACACTATACACTAGTAATAATATCAACTGCTTCTTTTTAATGCGTATCAAGCATCTTTGACTATCATAAGGAGAAATTTCCTCCGATTCTGCGTTTGCATTGTGTGTGTGTGCGGGAGGCCTTATGGTAGTCTCATTTTTCAAAAGCATTGCGAATTGACTTTGAAAATCTTTTGTTGAATGTTTTTAATAGATAAACTGTTTTGTTGCTCACACCAGTCCCACGACTGATCCGGAGTTTATTGTTTCTTTCCTAAACTCTGGGTGCTCATTATTTTCTACACGAGCAGTCTAGAGTTGGGTTTTACAGATAGTTAGATATAGTGGATTATCTGGAGTTAGTTCAGTCTTTGGATCGCACCAGTCTTGCTCGTCTTGGTGCATCGTTATTGGGAGTTCGAGCTATTGCTGGATTGATTCTTGGAAATGGAGTTGCAGTTATTTTTGGAGTTCTTCTTTGAAGACTATCTTAGAGTTATATTGTTCTGTATGCTAGATGTTATCTATCGTTTTCTTTTCCGCTGCTGTTTTATTGTGTCATATCTCTGATGTATATTGATATCTATTGGATCATCTGTTGTATCAGATATGTTATCAAAGCTGTATATCAATGTATTATTCTTTTATTCCGCTGTGTTGTTTATTTAATGATTGTTATAAGCTCCGGCGAATCAGATTTGAACGGTCGAATCTATGACATTCGAATACGATTTGAAGTATGGATGTCGATTTTTGAGCGGGCAAAATCCGACTCGTTACAATTCTAGGAATAATTAGATTAATTCACATAAATAACAAATGTAAATTAATACGATTATTCCGGGATTATTTAAATAAATTGTGGAATTGTTATGTATGGTTGCTATTGCTTGTTTATTTACTTTGACACCATCCCTGTTATAACACTGCAAGTTCCCTTGCTATGTTTGTTTTATATTGAATAATATTAGGTTGAATTGATAAAAACAATTAAACAACTTGGCCTAGGATAGATAATTAAAAGTAAGAAACCCGAATGGTCGACAAAAATCATTTTTGTAATTGAAAATATTTTCATTAAGTAACAAACTAAATAGGTTTAATTAAAATAAATTAACAAATTAAATTAATGGACTTAATTGAAAAGAATTAATAAATCTATTTAGTCGAATAAAATGAATTTGAAAATTTAATCGAAATGAGATTTAGAAACGAGTGAGTTTTAAAATTTAATAATTTAAAGATTATTAAATGTAGATTTAAACTCGGTTTTAATTAAATAAATTTGAAACTTGTTAGAAATCTAAATTGAGATTTTAGAAAATTTTGACGTAAATGGAATACAAAACTAACTAGAGTTTTGGATTTAGTCTAGTGATAATTTAAATTTAAATGATTAAATTTTAATGAATTAATTAAATCACGACATTGTAAACGGAATATGGATTGTATCGATTTGTAACTTGAAAATAGCTTATTACGATGTATAGATCATTGAACTAAATAAATGGAAATGAATTTCTTTAAATAAAAATTTAATCGAATTTGGAAAACAAATCAAATGAAGTTTTGATAGAAGAAATTTAGTTAATGAAATTAGTTTAATCTAATTTATGATTTATTAATGTAACGATGAATGTCAGTACGAATTAAAATGAATAGAATTTGATTTAACGATTTGAACTTAATTGACCATTTAATTTGAATTAGTTAATTATGAACAAAATTTAATAAGCGAAACTTAGATCTTATTAGATTGAGTTTGAATACGTAATTATATTGTTAACTCGAACATTGAACTAAAATTCATTTGGATATATGTTTTTCAAAATCTGGAATAAATAGAATTGTAAATGTCACATTTTAGAAGTCAAATTTGCAACTTGACTTTTGGACTTTGATTTGTTTTGAACTTTAATTTAACCGACCATCGGGTAAAAAACACGTAGTTATTAAAGAGACCGGGATCGGATATGGACATACTCTCTGTCGATACCGAAACCACTTTAATAACCATTATACGTGGAGTGTTGATCCAGAATGAAGTAGATGGTTTGATGAACGCGTTGATTGAAGAAAGAGAACGATATTGGATGACCCTTGACATGACTAAAACAGGAGCCGCGCCGGGCCATTGAGGTTCGCTAGCTCTAGCAGACACACTTCTTCGATACCATATCTATTACTTTTGTGATTCGATTTGGGTGCACCCTTGATTTGGGAGTGTTGTTTCGCGGTGTTGAGATAGTAGCTACTATGCTCAACATCAGTCCGGATCACGCAACTACTAGTATCCTAGTTGGTATTGCCTCATGTGCCTTGTCATACTGATTATCCTATTCGCGACCACTACGTTTTGATTTGTACCTTGAGTATATGGATTGCCCTCTGGTGACTTCCGGTTTTGGGGAAACTACGGTCTTGTATATGCTTGTGGAAATATAAAATGTGTTAAGGGAATTATGGTAACGCCTTAATGCTATTTTGATATTCTATTTTACTGATTAGACATTACCTACATACCGCATCCTATTGTATATAGAGATAGTTTATCGGATCCTTAGAGATGTTATTTTATTCATCTTTGAGTTATGAACTTTATTCCCTGCACTTGATTATCCTGTATAAGATTTTGAGTCCTAACTCGAGTGTTTCTTTTTGTATATGCTCGGGTCAGTCTGAAGCTATCCAGTTTGCTGATCAAGGTTGGTTGAAGATGCTGAAGACTTAGCATTTATCTTTATTAGTCTATTTTGATGTCCGTGTCTATTGGGCATTTATGTATTTCATTCCAGTCATTTTATGTTGAGACATTGTTGTACTTCTGTAGTAGCTTCATGAACTACTATTATGACGATGTATTTTCCGCTGCATTATTGTGTGACTGTTCTGTGTCTGTGATGTTGTATTGATTTTCATTTACGTTTATGTATATATAATCCCATAATGATTCGTGTTTTGTATTATTTGAGTTGACATGTGTGGATTATTGTCAACTTAAATGGTCCAAATATACGGGTTGTTACAGTTGGTATCAGAGCTTTGGTTTCCACTAAAAAACCTTAGTTTGGGGTTATATAAACTCATTAGACATAGGGTAGCAATACCCTCGAATGAGGAGAATCAATTCAATATACATATCCTTTCAAATTCAAACTTCTTAATTGATTCGTTGATTAGACTTTCCTTAAAGTTCTATGATTTTCTATCCTTGGTTCTAAAAAAAAAATTCTTTTGGTATTTCAGGATGAGTGCCAGAAGAAACAACAGGGGAGGAAGGGGAAATGGTCCTGCCCTGGCTGCACCTGCCGCCCCAGCTCCAGTCAAATTCACCACTCTTAGTAAGGAGTATACACAGCTTGGTGGTGTTAAGTTCTCTGGATCCGAGAATATTATTGAAGCTCAACAATGGCTCAAAAGCTTAGAGATGATATTTTCTGGATTGGAGATCACTGATGCTCAGAAGCGTCAGCTTGCTGCTTGGCAACTTCGGGATGCCGCACGAGACTGGTGGGAATCTGTTACTTCTCGTATCGAGGAGAACACCATCACTTGGGCCCAGTTTAGGTATAAATTTATTTGGATTTCATAGTCTAAATTCCTCTTTCAATCCTTGGAATGTTATTTATCTAGTCTATCTTTTGATTAGGGATACTTTCTCAGAACAATGGATGCCAGCTGCTGGGAAAACCCAACTTTATAGAGCTTTTATGGACCTTAAGCAAGGCAGTATGACTTTTTCTAAGTACGAGAGGAAATTCAACGAGCTCTCCAAGTTTGGCCCGGGATTGATCGATACCCCACTTCTGAAGAACGAGAAATTCATTTTGGGAGCTAGATTGGTGTATTATGACTTGCTTACTGGCCACATTCACTGCACTTTCACAGAGCTTGTTGACTATGCTCTTCGATATGAGGCGAAGCACAAGGGACCCACTGCCAAGGCCACTCCTACTCAGTCCTCTTCCAGCCAGCTCGGAAAGAGGAAGATGAACTTTGATCAACAAAAGAAAGCTTGGCAAAATACTACAGGATTGGGATATGCCCAGAAAAGCCCAATCGACCTTGCTAATATCACTTGCTTCAAATGCGATAAGAAGGGTCATTATGCAAATAGCTGTCCATCCACCGGAGTTGCTATTCCACCACCTCCTCAGACGAGGAATGATTTATGCCATGTCTGCCTCCAGCCAAGTCACTTCAAGAGAGATTGCCGATTGAGGAAGAAAGGCACACCATCAGGAGTATATGCTGTCACCACTCCTGCACCACCTCCACCACCTGCTCAGGATGACCAAGGTACCTTACGAAGTACTTTTTCATTTCATAATTTACCTGTTCGGGTATTATTCGATACTGGTGCTTCTCATAGCTTCATATCTATTGATCTTTGTGATAAGCTCAAATTAGAACCTACTCTTGCTACTACTTCCTTATGTGTCTCCAACCCTATTGGAGGACTTGCCAACCTCAGTAGAATTTGTAAAGAGGTTGTGCTTCTGTATGGAAGATATCGATTCACTTGGGATTTTTATGTGCTTGGCTTCGAAGCATTTGACATCTTATTTGGTGCTGATTGGTTAAGAAAATTCGATGCTATTATTTCTTGCAAAGCTCGATCTGTTTCTCTAGTCAATGACAAGGGTCTACCGCTTGTCATCGAATGCAAATCACCTCAGAAATATGCCGGAAGCTTCATATTCTCTCTTGATGCTCACCCGGATGACCTTAGTACTACTCCTATTGTTCAGAAATTTCCCGATGTATTTGGAGAGGTCGACTCTCTACCGCCAAAACGAGAGATCGATTTCCGCATTGACCTCATTCCCGGAGCTACTCCCGTAGTTCTCCCTCACAGAAGGATGGCTCCTAAAGAAAAAGCTGAACTTAAAACCCAAATTGACGATCTATTTGCTAAGGGTTTGATCAGGAGAAGTTGTTCTGAATGAGGCGCCGCAGTTGTATTTGTCACCAAATCTGATGGATCTCTTCGCATGTGTGTTGATTACCGGGAATTAAACAAGCGCACTCTCAAGAACCGCTATCCGATGCCTCGCATCAATGATTTATTCGATCAGCTCCATGGAGCTAAAGTTTTCTCACAACTTGATCTAGCCACTGGGTTCCACCAACTCAGAGTAGCAGAGGATAGTATTCATCAGACAGCTTTCCGTACCGAGAATGGATTCTATGAATGGTTGGTTATGCCATTTGGTTTGACCAACGCACCTGCTTATTTCGTCGACTTAATGAATAGAGTCTTTCGTGATGTCCTTAACAAGTTTGTTCTCGTCTTCATTGATGATATTCTCGTCATCTCCAAAGATGAGAAAGAGCATGAGACACATCTTGCTTATGTTCTGGGAACTCTCCGAAATCATCAGCTTAAAGCCAAGTTTTCGAAATGCCACTTCTGGCGAGACGAAGTACGATTCCTTGGCCATATTGTTTCTGAAAACGGGATTTCGGTCGATCCAGCTAAGATCGCCGTAATCAATGTAAGTTCTATCCTATTCATTATTTCTATTCGATCCATCGTGTTCCTTTCTAATTTGAAAACTTATCTACAGGATTGGGAGACTCCCAAAACTCCTACTGATGTCCGAAGTTTCTTGGGCCTAGTCGGTTATTATCGCAGATTCATTGAGCGCTTTGTCCGGATTTCTTCCCCACTCACTACTTTAACTCGAAAGGATGTCAAGTTTATTTGGAGTGAGAAGTGTGAATCAGCTTTTAGTGAGTTGAAGCGTAAGTTAACTTCAGCCCCAGTTCTCGCGGTAATTGACGGGAGTGAAGGATTAACTATCTATACTGATGCTTGTCGAGAAGGTTTAGGTGCTGTCCTTATGCAAAATGGAAAGGTTATTGCTTATGCTGGTCGTTAGTTAAAGACTCATGAAGTAAACTATGCAACTCATGATTTAGAACTTCTTGCGGTTATGTTTGCTTTGAAATTATGGAGGCATCATCTTTTGGGAACAAAATTTGAATTATTCACAGACCATAAATCTTTGAGTTATATCTTCTCACAGAAGGATTTGAATCAGAAACAAGTCCGATGGCTCGAATTCTTAGCTGCATATGATCTCGACATCAATTATACTCCTGGAAAAGCAAATGTGGTAGCTAATGCTTTGAGCCATAGTAAAGCATTGTCATGTTGTAATCTTGTAGAAGGCATGCTATTTCAACTTGTTATTTCCCTATCTCTTATGGACCGCATAAAAGCTAAGCAATACGAAGACACTTTGCTCTATCGCATGAAGGAGTTAGTTCTTGGTAGAGTTGGAAATGCTGACAGTAAAGTGGGAGCACAGATAGATAGTAACGGAGTTCTGAAGATTGACAACCGTATTTGTGTTTCAAATGTTGATGGATTGAGACAAGTACTTAGTGAAAACCATCAGTCATCACTTTCATTTCATCCTGGTGTCACTAAGATGTATCAAAATATGAAACGTTTATATTGGTGGAGTGGGATGAAGAGAGATATTTCTGTATATGTCAGTAAATGCACTACCTGCCAGCAAGTCAAGGCTGATCACCGGAAAACGACAGGATTACTTCAACCCTTAGAGATTCCATGTTGGAAATGGGATCAGATTTCCATGGACTTCATTGACGGATTACCGAGGATCAGAAAGGGTAACGAGAGCATATGGGTAACTGTTGATAGATTGACCAAATCTGCTCACTTTATTCCGGTTAAGACCACTCGTACTGCTTCGAGTTTGGCCGAGATTTATATGAGAGAGTTAGTTAGACTTCATGGAGTTCCATCTAGTATTGTATGCGATAGAGATCCGTTATTCACTAGTAAATTCTGGAAGGCATTTCAGGACGTCTTGGGCACAAAAATGAATCTGAGTACAACTTATCATCCTCAAACAGATGGCCAAACTGAGAGGGTAAATCAGATTTTGGAAGATTTGCTCCGAGCTTGCATTATTGATTTCGGTGGATCTTGGGAAGACCATCTCCATTTAGTTGAATTCACTTATAATAACAGCTATCAGGGAAGTATCGATATGGTACCGTTCGAAGCTTTATATGGACGGCCATGCAAATCGCCAGCTTGCTGGATTGAGCCTGGAGATCGATTAATTCTTGGCCCAGATATGATTATGGAAGCATCTGAGAAGGTTAATGAGATTAGAAGAAAGATGAAGACCGCACAGGATAGGCAGAAAAGTTATGCTGATAGGCGTAGAAGAGATTTGGAATTCCATGTTGGAGATGAGGTATTTCTAAAGGTATCACCTTTGAAGAATGTTATTCGGTTTGGTCGTAGAGGGAAGCTCGCTCCTAGATTTGTAGGACCATTCACTATCACCGAGAGGATTGGTACACTAGCCTACAGAGTTGCGCTGCCGGAGAAATTTGAGGGCGTGCACAACGTCTTCCATGTTTCACATCTTCGGAAGGTTGTACACGATCCATCCATGACCATTCCTATTGCTCAGTTAGATGAGGTTGATATTGAGCCGGATTTGACTATAGAAAGAAGACCACTTCGTATTGTTGATAGGGATACGAAGCAGCTTAGAAGAAAATCTGTTAGCCTAGTCAAAGTCCAATGGAGTCCCGATGATAGTGATTGTACTTGGGAAACCGAGGAAAGTATCCGGGATTCAAATCCAGAATTGTTTGTTGCAGGTAAACTCTATTCTATATTCTATATTTCATCTGATAATAAATTCTATGTCCATCATACCCCTATGCTCTGTTCTTCCATTCTTTACTCTGCTCCTTTTCGGGGACGAAAAGTTTTGAGTGGGGGAGAATGTAACGACCCTGAAATTTAGACCCAGTTTAAAAGTTTTAAATCGTTTATTTAGTGTAGAAATTCAAATTTGCACGAACAAATTCCATTCTATTCAAACTTCACATTTGGAATGCGTCTAGATAGACATAGGCGTACGCCAAATTTCGTTGAAAAATATTAAAGTAAATTTCGTGCGTCGCATTTGCCTATTGATTTAAATTATATATGTAAATTATCTTTCGTCCGAACTCAAATATTTTTCACATTTCTGAATAAGAAAAATATTCTGAATATGACGGCGCATTTTGTTTCGTCAAATTTCGTTTAATTGCTAGATAAATTGTCATTCGAGCAAACAGTTAAATAAGATTTCTCACTTCGCAAACAATGTCAAACCATAAATATTTTTATACCGTTGTGTTCGTCTCGTCGCGCTGACCAAAACGGTATATTTGTTTGTGTCAATCGGAGTTCTGCGCAGCGAACTATAATTGTTTAACGGATTACAAATCGGTCCGTTACGCAGCACAAAAATGTACCCATCTCCTCAACGTTCAGAAACCTAACAGCCTTTGTCTATTCAGCTGGGTTGGAAACCAATAGTCAATTCAGTTGCCTTGAAAAGCAAATAGTCCTTTCGGTTACCGGGACAATAAATCTGTGGCTGTTGATTTCTATACTATTCATTATATACTGGGTTCGGTTCATCACTCCATTCGTTTGCAAATCTAAACTATTGGTACGTGCCCTTCTTTTCTACCCTCTGCTTGCCTTTCTTCTTCCTCTTCTTAATTTTTTTTTATTTACGTCGGTACAAAACCCCTCCTTGCATGCACTACACCACTACCCCACGACCCCGCCCAGCCGCCTTTGCCGCTGGCCACGTTGCCCATTCACTGTCCAGCCTCCTCCGCCCACACGCGTCCCACTGCCGCGCCAGCCTCCGCTCCAGTGCCTTCGCCAGCTCCGTTCCCCTGCATGCAACCACCAACCTTCACACTGACCCACCCCGCTCTCCTCCACCGGTTCGCCACATCGCTTAGACCCACATCCGCCTCCCACCCTCCTCCGCACTTAGCCGACCATCCACCCACACCCACTGCCGCTTCCCACGCCTCACTCCACCTGCCCGCCACGTCCTTCCCCACACGTCACCCTCCTGCCACACGACCACCCAGCCCACCCACGCAGTCCCCGCCGCTACCCACTGCACCAGCCCACTTCGCCTCCACTACTGCACCACCCGAGTCCATGTGCAGCACTACCTCACTGCCCACATGTCGCCTGCTCCGCCCTCCGCCAGCCCGCGACTGCACTACCCGCTCCGCCTCGTACCCACTGCTGCCCATCACTACTGCGACTCGCCTTGGCCGCAATCGGGTCCAATGCACTACTGTTGCATATAAATATATATGAAACTAGTATATTTTCTAGCAGTATATATTTTGAAATTCTAGTTTTCTTACATACAATGTTTTACTGTGTTTGTATCAGCTACTGCTTCGGAGACTTAGGCTTCTATTCAGCTTATCGGATCTATCTAGTTCTTTGCTTTGGTATGGTTTACATATATATATCCAATCGATATATTTTGCAATGAACAAATTATTGATTAATTATTTGTTTGATTGCAGTTTGTGTTTGCTTTGTGTCGTGCTTGTTAGTGTCTCTTATCTATTCATCTTCGTGCTTCGTCATCTTCTCTAACCACGCAAGGTGAATATTTTATTCACGACTCAATTTATTATGCTATGATAATCAAGAGATAAATTGTTGTTATTATAAATTTGGATACTAAATTGTTGATTTCTAAAATTGTTGAATTAAAACTGTAAATTGTTATGCAAGTTAAATTTGAATACTGTTAGTTTACGATAAATAGCTGCGACATTTAATATGTTATGTGATGCTGAATTAGGTTGTTATAGAAGAAAATTTTAAAATGAAATTGAATCTGATAGGATAGTTAAACAAATTAAATTGGATTAAATATGTTGAATTTGACCCTTTAAATGATTCGACGAATAGAAATAGAGTTAACCTCACTTGAACTATTGAATGTATGTAGTAAAATGATAATAAGAGACCAAGTGAAACTATAATGTAATAATCTTTAATTCGCATGAAATGATAGTGTGAATTCTAGGAATAATTAGATTAATTCACATAATAACAAATGTAAATTAATACGATTATTCCGGGATTATTTAAATAAATTGTTGAATTGTTATGTATGGTTGCTATTGCTTGTTTATTTACTTTGACGCCATCCCTGTTATAACACTGCAAGTTCCCTTGCTATGTTTGCTTTATATTGAATAATAGTAGGTTGAATTGATAAAAACAATTAAACAACTTGGCCTATGATAGATAATTAAAAGTAAGAAACCCGAATGGTCGACAAAAATCATTTTTGTAATTGAAAATATTTTCATTAAGTAACAAACTAAATAGGTTTAATTGAAATAAATTAACAAATTAAATTAATGGACTTAATTGAAAAGAATTAATAAATCTATTTAGTTGAATAAAATGAATTTGAAAATTTAATCGAAATGAGATTTAGAAATGAGTGAGTTTTAAAATTTAATAATTTAAAGATTATTAAATGTAGATTTAAACTCGGTTTTAATTAAATAAATTTGAAACTTGTTAGAAATCTAAATTGAGATTTTAGAAAATTTTAACGTAAATGGAATACAAAACTAACTAGAGTTTTGGATTTAGTCTAGTGATAATTTAAATTTAAATGATTAAATTTTAATGAATTAATTAAATCACGACATTGTAAACGGAATATGGATTGTATCGATTTGTAACTCGAAAATAGCTTATTACGATGTATAGATCATTGAACTAAATAAATGGAAATGAATTTCTTTAAATAAAAATTTAATCGAATTTGGAAAACAAATCAAATGAAGTTTTGATAGAAGAAATTTAGTTAATGAAATTAGTTTAATCAAATTTATGATTTATTAATGTAACGATGAATGTCAGTACGAATTAAAATGAATAGAATTTGATTTAACGATTTGAACTTAATTGACCAATTAATTTGAATTAATTAATTATGAACAAAATTTAATAAGCGAAACTTAGATCTTATTAGATTGAATTTGAATACTTAATTATATTGTTAACTCGAACATTGAACTAAAATTCATTTGGATATATGTTTTTCAAAATCTAGAATAAATCGAATTGTAAATGTCACATTTTAGAAGTCAAATTTGCAACTTTACTTTTGGACTTTGATTTGTTTTGAACTTTAATTTAACCGACCATCGGGTAAAAAATACGTAGTTATTAAAGAGACCGGGATCGGATATGGACATACTCTCTGTCGATACCGAAACCACTTTAATAACCATTATACGTGGAGTGTTGATCCAGAATGAAGTGGACGGTTTGATGAATGCGTTGATTGAAGAAAGAGAACGATATTGGATGACCCTTGACATGACTAAAACAGGAGCCGCGCCGGGCCATTGAGGTTCTCTACCTCTAGCGGACACACTTCTTCGATGCCATATCTATTACTTTTGTGATTTGATTTGGGTGCACCCTTGATTTGGGAGTGTTGTTTCGTGGTGTTGAGATAGTAGCTACTATGCTCAACATCAGTCCAAATCACGCAACTACTAGTATCCTAGTTGGTATTGCCTCATGTACCTTGTCATACTGATTATCCTATTCGCGACCACTACGTTTTGATTTGTACCTTGAGTATATGGATTGCCCTCTGGTGACTTCCGGTTTTGGGAAAACTACGGTCTTGTATATGCTTTTGGAAATATAAAATGTGTTAAGGGAATTATGGTAACGCCTTAACGCTATTTTAATATTCTATTTTACTGATTAGAAATTACCTACATACTGCATCCTATTGTATATATAGATAGTTTATCGGATCCTTAGAGATGTTATTTTATTCATCTTTGAGTTATGAACTTTATTCCCTGCACTTGATTATCCTGTATAAGATATTGAGTCCTGACTCGAGTGTTTCTTTTTGTATATGCTCGGGTCAGTCTGAAGCTATCCAGTTTGCTGATCAAAGTTGGTTGAAGATGCTGAAGATTTAGCATTTATCTTTATCAGTCTATTTTGATGTCCGTGTCTATTGGGAATTTATGTATTTCATTCTAGTCATTTTATGTTGAGACATTGTTGTACTTCTGTAGTAGCTTCATGAACTATTATAATGACGATGTATTTTCCGCTGCATTATTCTGTGACGGTTCTGTGTCTGTGATGTTGTATTGATTTTCATTTACATTTATGTATATATAATCCCATAATGATTCGTGTTTTGTATTATTTGAGTTGACATGTGCGGATTATTGTCAACTTAAATGGTCCAAATATACGGGTTGTTACAGTATCAGCCTTTGTTAAATAACACCGCACCAACAAAAACATAGGCCAAAATTGTATTGAAGCCCACATAACATTCAACGAATTACTAAAAGAATTTCAATCGATTTAAAAACGCCAAATAGCAATTAGCTAACACATTAATCGTTTAATGACGATTATAAATTGTTACAAAATCCCAGGTTGTTACAGACTCCTCTCCTTATAAAAATTGCGTCCCCGCAACTTTCATAATTAAAGTTGTCAATAACAATTATTTTTCTAACATAAACTGGTTAAGCTAGAAAAATAAGAGTCGAGCATATAAACCCCAAAGAAATCTTTTAATTTCATAGAAGAAATTCACAAATTTTCAAAAAAAATCTAATTATCAAATAGATAATCAGAAAACAACAAAACTGAATAAATGCAATTATCAGCAATATTCAATTATCAGTTAGATAATTAGAATACAAAATCACAAAACATCAATATCTAATTATCGATACGATAATTAGAAAACAACAAAATCTAATTATCAACAAAGATAATTAGAAAACACAAATCACAATTCGCAAAACTGCAATCATCTAGTTATCAATCAGATAATTAGAAAACACGAACTCCATAATCAACAAACTCTAACTATCAACAGTGATAGATAGAAAACAGCAATTCAATATAATCAACATAATCTAGAATCAATTAGAGACTAGAAAATCTTATAATCAACAAAATTAGAAATTATCTAATTATCAAAAACGATAGCCAGAAATCTCGAATCAACAAATATCTAATTATCAAAAACGATAATCAGAAATCATCAAATCAACAAATATCTAATTATCAAAAACGATAATCAGAAATCTCAATCAACAAATATCTAATTATCAAAAACGATAATCAGAAACAACAAATATTCGATTATCAAAAACGATAACCAAAAACAACAAATATCCGATTATCAAAAACGATAAGCAGAAACAACAAATATCCGATTATCGAAAACGATAATCAGAAACAACAAATATCCGATTATCAAAAACGATAATCAGAAACAACAAATATCCGATTATCAAAAACGATAATCAGAAACAACAAATATCCGATTATCAAAAACGATAATCAGAAACAACAAATATCCGATTATCAAAAACGATAATCAAAAAGAACAAATATCCGATTACCAAAAACAATAATCTGAACTCATATCAACAAATATCTAATTATCACAAACGATAATCAGAAATCTCAGATCAACAAATATCTAATTATCACAAACGATAACCAGAAATCTCAAATCAACAAATATCTAATTATCAAAAACGATAATCCGAATCAACAAATATCCGATTATCAAAAACGATAATCAGAAACAACAAATATCCGATTATCAAAAACGATAATCAAAAATCTCAAATCAACAAATATCTAATTATCAAAAACGATAATCAGAATCAACAAATATTCGATTATAAAAAACGCTAATCAGAAACAACAAATATCCGATTATCAAAAACGATAATCAGAAATCTCAAATCAAAAAATATCTAATTATCAAAAACAATAATCAGAATCAAAAAATATCCGATTATCAAAAACGATAATCAGAAATCTCAAATCAACAAATATCTAATTAGTAAAAACGATAATCATAATCAACAAATATTCGATTATCGAAAACGATAATCAGAAATCTCAAATCAACAAATATCTAATTATCAAAAATGATAATCAGAATCAATAAATATCTGATTATCAAAAACGATAATCAGAAACAACAAATATCTAATTATCAGCAAAGATAATTAGAACTCATATCAACAAATATCCAATTACCTGCAGATAATTGAAAACAACAAATATCTAGAAATCAATTAAGAAAATCTAGAAAATCAACATAAAAGGTTGGATCGATCGCATCAGATGGCGAGTTTTTAGCTACGCCGCACGTGCATCAACAAATGGCCGAAGCCTACCAAGTACTATAAATTTTGTCGCCCATCAGATGACCCGAAGGTCTAGTACTGGTATTTGACCCGAAGGTCTGCAGAGTGGCTCGAAAGCCCAACAAATGACCCGAAGGTCCAGCAGAGTGGCCCGAAAGCCCAACAAATGACCCGAAGGTTCACCATATGACCCGAAGGTCCACCATATGACCCGAAGGTCCAACAAATGACCCGAAGGTCCATCAGAATGGCACGAAAGCCAAATAAAATCATCAGAATCATCAAAACAGCAAATATTTGAATTAACGAGTCTGAATTAATCGAAATAGCAAACGCATATGTCCCATACCATGTGTTTTACTAAATCGTTTGATTCTCTTCATCGTTTCCTTGAAAGTGAAAAATTGTGTTTTCCAAAAATAACATTTCACATTCTCAAACGGACAAGTCCGGAATTAAGCGAATCAGTAAAAGAAAGGGATCATAGTCCTCGATTTTGCTGAAACGTTTAAATTGCTTCCTCATTCTTTTGAAAGCGCAAACTGCAAAACATCGGAAAATAATTTCATTTATTTTATAAAAGTAATAATTTACATTCTCAAACAGACAAGTCTAGGATTAAGCGAATCAGTAAAAGTGAGGGTTCATAGTCCTCGATTTTGCTGAAACGTTTAAATCGCTTCCTCATTCTTTTGAAAGCGCAAACTGTAAAAAAATTTGAAAACAATTTTTATTTTGAAACAATTTTTGAAACACATGATTAAAACAGCAACATCAGTAGCAACTTTGTCAAGGAAATTGCACTTCTCAAAATACCATAAAAACGGACAAGAAAATCAGCATTGCGGGATAACCGCTTGAAAATCCACTTTAAAATTTGATGGTTACCGAAGTCAAAGCGACAGTAATTTTAAACGTCAAAATCTCATCAAAATAATTTGCATCAAAATATAATACCAGTGAATTTTCATTCATTAAAAATGCCAACAAAATACCGTGCTTCAAAAACTTAGCTCCAGTGTGAAAATCCCATTATAAAAATAACGGCAACAAAATACTTTTAAAACCAAACACCCGTTCAACGTAAAATTAATGCAGTAAAGTGCAACTCAAATTTGCACGTATAATACAAAATGAACAAAGCAATCATTCAAATATATCTTCAATGAAGATAATTCAATACAGCAAAAATCTCAACAAAATCACATATATGCAATCGCTTTGGATCCTTAAATCGGATTCGAAATTTTCAAAGGAAAAAATTAAACATAGCTATGTGAACAACAAATGAAATTTATTTCAATTTCATATTTTGATTTTTAAATCAAAAAGGTTATCAGCTGCACTCAGCAAAGACAGCCTCACTGTTTTCGTTGTGCACTCTGATAAACCGACACAAATTACACAATCATCAAACACAGTTTCGCTGTTATTTTTAAATAAAGATATTTAAAAATTTCATCATACTTTCAAAACTTTAGTTTTGACACAATGCACAACTAAAAACATCGACAAATAGTTGTAACACATGTTCCATCTAAGTAATGTTTTATATTATGTCCATAAACCCCAAGCTTTGACACCAACTGTGACGCCCCACCTCTATGCTCACAATAACAAAGAGTATTAAAAGAAACACTGTCTGTTATTACGAAGAATAAGGCTGAATATGAGCGGCCATCCGTAGTTAGTCCTTACACTAGTACCGGCTATCTCGATAGGAGTAGTACATATTTTTATTTTTCATCTCTTATTTATTTACTCCCATCGACATACCCAATTTCAGTATAAAACGAACTACAATGGTTCATAATAGTTTAGGACAATATATATAACAATAACATAGATGAACTGAATGCGGAACACAGATAATATCAAATCTCATATATATATAACTGAAGTCAATTACAATACACGTGATACAATACATATGATCGACACAGGATGTTACATATACAAGTACATTAATATAAGTAATATACATGAATACACATCATCCTATACTATGACAACAACTGCTCCAAAAGATATAAAGAGACTTCATCGCTCAAGCGGCAACCCAAAGCAAGATATCTACAACCCGTAATAACTCGGTCTGACCCGAGTATTAAATTCAAAAGAAAATAATACACGGGTTAGTCTAATTCAAACTCAGTTATTAATGCACGGAAGTTATAATAATTAAATAACAATTAGAGGATAGTCACAAATAAATCCCGTCTATCCAATCCTTTAATAATTAATCGGATAATGGTAAATATAACACGTAACAGTGTTAAACAACAAATCAGCAAATCCAAATTATCAACGAAAATAAATTAAAAAGATTATCAACGAAGATAATTTAGAAAACAACAGAATTGCCTAAATGGCAATTAACAACAAAATCCAATAATTAAATAAATAATTAGAAACTCATAATCTATTTATCAAATAGATAATTAGACAACACCAAAATGATCAAATCAAATCAAATCAAAATACAATTTCAAAATATTGAATTGAATAAACAAAACAATTCAAACATTTGAAATATCACAAAAGTAAATACTGTGTGGCTGCCGTACACGCACGCGTGCACTGCCTCGCCACTACAGCATATATAGTCACCACAACTCCAAATATTGACAGCGAGTCGTAACTGCAAAGCCAAATCATTAACAAAATGTAGAGGTCAAGTCACTATTACTAGGACTCAACACAATTGCGAGGCCAAACCAAAGTTAACAGCAATACCAAGAAAAGGTCTGGGCAACAATGAATGACCAAGTGCATAAGGCAGTGGTACAAACATGATGACACAGCAAAATGGCTTATGCAACCTGCAACAATAGAGCACGAAGGCTTGAATGCCAAACGCACATGGCAATGGTACAAACATGATGACATAGCAAAATGGAGGTGAAAGCAAACAAAAATAATGCAATGCAGCATGACAAAACGCACAAAAGAATCGGTACACAACAGAGACAAAACTGCTACAAATACCAACTGCCTCGATGTGAATATATGGCCAAACTGTGCACCAGATATACCACTGAACAACAAGTGGCCAGAGGAGCAAAAAAATTTCACGAGTATATCCAGGAAGCAAGCTTAAACAACAATAAAGTATGTATGCCACGACTGGTCGGTGCAATAAGCAATAAAGTCAAGTGCTTTCAAAGGAACTCGACCAAATCGCTTTAAGTAAAACAAAGTACAACTGGTATCAAGACAGTTCACCAGCATGAAGTTCAACAAGCAGCCTCAACATCAAAGACCAACCCCAAGTGCATAAAACAGTAGTGAAACCTGAGGTCAGGTTTAATGCATAGCAAAAACTCGAGCGCTAGAAGAAAAATGGCACTCCAGAGCAACATAAACGACTCTGTACACAAGTGACGCAGCAACAATAAAAACAAAGAACAAAGCATGAAGATTCTTCTGAATGCACAAAGACATGATCGCAAAAGCATATCAAAATCTTGATGGTCACGAGGTACGACAGTGCCGAGATGACTAGAAAACAATAAGTGAACATCACGCACATGAATGCACAAGATTTGTGACAAGCTTAACACATAATTACTTATATACAGTTGTTATAAAACTAATGCAACGAATTAGAATGTTGACAGAAGATGCCAAGTGATAAAAGTCACATATTTGAAGTAACCAAAGTCACAAAAGAAATCACAGTAGCAAGTTCAACCTTGAAAGTCGAAAATCATCTCATAAACAACATCACAAACCGAAGTTAGGTGATAAATAAATTGAAAAAGAAACAAAATTCACGTTAATGCTGATGCCAACAGAAAAATGTTCAAAGTCATTTGCAGTTCAAATCACACTGTACCCAAGTTACAGATATCAAATAGCTATTCAAAGCCGAACGGCCTAAGAATGAAGTAGATGTGAGTGATAGTTTACTCATCTTGTTTAACGAGGAGCTAAACCCAATTCGCAGTCTCAAATCACAAGCTGGTAAACAACCGATTAAGCAACCGAAAGAATCTCGAGAGACAGCGGTCGAATAAAAGTCGGCTACCACAAATTACGAAAACCCTAATTTAGTTGAAGAGGAAATGAGCAAGAATGAGCTGCCATTTTTTCGTATGATTTTTGTTTTAGGGTTTTCGAAAAGATGAACGAATGAAAAAGGAAATTGGGTAATAGCCTTTGTTAAATAACACCGCACCAACAAAAACATGGGCCAAAATTGTTTTGAAGCCCACATAACATTCAACGAATTACTAAAAGAATTTCAACCGATTTAAAAACTCCAAATAGCAATTAGCTAACACATTAATCGTTTAATGACGATTATAAATTGTTACAAAATCCCGGGTTGTTACACCTATGCTGCCTCTGGTCATAAAATTTTGCCGCGCCGCCGCTGATTTTTGTTGACCTAATCGAATTTTGCCGTCGATCAGACCGTTGATTTGCCAAATAAACAGCATGAATGAAGTCCCCTCGGTCCTCTCTTTAAAACCCAGAAATGGTTCGTCGATCCGACAACGTTCATCGACGCGCGATGAACGACCGAGAATTGATTCAGAAATTCTGGACAAAAGATGCATCGAGTCGGGAAACGAATTTCAGTTTTGAGATGCGTACATCGAAAGCTTAGATATATAATTTTTCTGAATTTTTTTGAGGAGTTTGAAATTTGAAATTTGACTTTGATTTTGAATTGCAGTTGGAATTAGGTGTTTGTCTGCCATTGAAATGAGGAGGTGAAACAAATTGTATGCAAAGACAAATGAGAATGATGGACAAATAGAGTTTATAACAGAGTACATATAGACAAGGTTGAAAAAGAATAGAAGAATCTGATTGGTATACGCGCTGAACGACGAATGGCCCGAAAAGCCCGTTCTAACTCCGGAATGAAATTGGGTCAACCCATATATCAAAATAGATGTTTTAAAATATTTTAAATGCAATGGAAAAGGTTTCAGGTTCAAATTGCATCATATGAAGAAATTATGCTAAAGTCAATATTTTTCAAATTGTTTCAATTGATTTCAATTTCATTGATTTCAAGGCGTTTCGAGTCCGTACGATCAAACGACAAGTCCGATCGCTACGAAACTTGAAATCTTACAATAATTCACCGTTACGGATCCGATGAAATTGGTTTCGTCGAAATCCGAGTCAGTGGCCAAAATGGCTATTTTTACATTAATTAAATAATTTAATAATTAATTAAACAAAATCCAAATTTTTATTTCAATTCTATAATTGACAATTTCATCACTTTTATATTTCTTAATCATCTACAAAATTTTTAAACAAGTTTAGATGTCAATTCAAAGTTGATAAATCTATCAATTGCAGTGTCAAATTTTCAATTTCATTATATTCAAAATTATAAATTAAATTTCCAGTAATTCTATTAAATTATTTTTCATTCTACTATTCATTTCAATGTTATCCAACGGATAAAATTAACACTAGTTCATGGCTTATTGCATATTATTCTCAAATTTCATCTTAATCTCAACTAACGCAAAATTAAATATTAAATTTCATTTAAATTGCAATTAATCCAAATATTGAATTTTACACTTCAATTAAATTTTAACGATCCTGACTCGACCTTCGAAAAATCGGCACCGAATACGACACTCGTATTCAAATGCCGTAGATCCAAACGTCGAACCTGGTTCGCCGAAGCTTATAACACAATAAGTACAACACAGCGGAAGAAAATATGCATAATACATTTGATATACAATGTTTAATACAATGGAGTACAATAGAATGGTACAATGGATAACAATACTATCAGAGATACAAGAAAATAGCAGCGGAAAGATAGTGTCTTCAATGCCAAACTCCAAGAACTCCATCTTCAATCCAAAGCTAGCTCGAACCTTCATCACATTGCACAAAGATAGCAAGGTCAGTCTAATGCTGAAGTGTAGCAAATGCGATCCACAAATCCAAAAGAGCTTCGAAGGCTAACGAATCGATTCCTATAATTCGACTATCTGAAAACCCAACTCTAGAACTGCCCGTGTGGAAAATAGTGGGCACCCAGAGTTTAGGAAAGGAACAATAAACTCCAAATCAGTCATGGGACTGCTGTGAGCAAACAAAACAGTTCTATCTTTTAAACAAACAACAAAGCTTTTAAAGTTTAAATCCACAATGCTTTTGGGAAAATGAAACTACCATAAGCCTCCCGCCACACACACAATGCAAACGCAGAATTGGAGGAGATTTCTCCTTATGATAGTCAAATATGCTTGATACGAGAGAAATTCTTTGATATTATTACTATAAGTGCAAAGTGCATGAAAACCATTTCGAAAGTATAATATAAATCCTAGCCAGCATAGGCATTTCGAACTATGCCTACTATAGCTACCATCCAAACAGTGGGGCGCCACCATAAGTAGATGGTAGGTAATACAACTAAAACCGTACAAGGCGCGTATTGGATGAATGGATTTCCAACAAATGGTCAGGCTAAGGAACTTCCTATTGCCACATGGGAACGCCTCTGGCGGGACGCCCCGAGAACCTACCCGGCTCTCTGCCAAACAAGGCCGGCTACCCCCTTCCCGGGGAATAGAACCTGAGATATGCCACCCCCGGTCCTTTGGGACCTTTATCTGAGGGCCCTCCAACAACAACATCACACAGTAGTAAATATACTAGTGTCCACATGAGTAAGTATCTGGGCTCCCTACCGTGATACTACCCTTTTCCAGAAGGAATGGTCATACCGTAGGGGAGCTACCCCTGAAACCTTGCCGCATCTTTCCTGTTTCGACCATTTTCGGTTTGTGAGGCTCGAAGAGGTTTCGTCCACAAAGCTACGCTTTTCACAAAGCCATGCTTTGATCAACAAATGATCAACAAACGATCATCAACACACAGCAACACTTAGCATGCCACACTACCAAATTGGCAGTATATCATTGATAACCTTCAACTACATAACCTCTGAGCTCGTACGTCTCAGAGAAGGGTGTTAAGCTAAGAGAATAAATTCTCCGCCACCAACAGATGTGTATTTGAAAGAAATCGGCTTTATATCTCAAAGTGTAGTGTCAGACACACGACCATACAAGTTTTTCCGGGCTCGAACAGAACCGAAGGCACTTCCGAAGAAGCCCTTGCAAATCCGAGTATCTACAATCCCGATCGGACTTTCCATCACTTAGGAAATCTCTATACCGGCGCGACTCAGTGCAGAGACAATCGACGGGTTATCCTTTCGTTCTCGAAAATACCCGGTCTTCACCACCGGCTTCAATGCTATCCATAACGACGTATCATTATTCGGAATGGGTTATATGACACAAAGGTCCTCTCCCGGCTAAACCAAATAACGAGCGCAATATTTAAAAACATATGGATATGGGATTTCATTTAAGTCACAACTTATTATCCAAAACTTCCTTTTCAAATGGTTAAACAAGTTACCATTTTAAATCCTTTAAACAAAAAGATTCATTTCACAAAGTTTACCAATTTCTCCACAAAGGTTCATCCACGGCTTTTAAAATAATTTCATTTCAAATTGGATTAACTTACCCACATCATTAAGTTAAAGATTAAATTAATAACTTTCAAACCATTTCCAATCCAAATCTTTTATATGAAAGTTATACTATTTAAAATCCTCTTAGATTTCAAAACAAGGTTTAATAATCTTTCACATAAGTTAAAGCTGATTACCTTTATATAAGTTAAAGCCATTTAAGTATAAAACTTGGGTTTGGATTTAAATTTCCCAAAACAATACTTTTAAAAGGTTAAAAACCCATATAACACCTTTATAACTTATATAATCTTTTTAACCCATAATTTCCAAATCATAGAATTCAATTACAAATATTGAATTCAAATTCAAATCAAATTGTTTTAAATTTCAAAACTTTATCAAGTTATAAAATAACTTTTATTTTATTTTTTTGAAACTCATTTTTTCTAAAAAGCTTCCAATTCCAATTCCAAACCGTTTTGAATTCAAAAATTCAACCTTTAAAAACTATTTCAAAATCTGTGACTTAACCCATTTCCATGTGCAATCCATATTAGAGTGTGTGTATAGTGTGGTCCAGGGATTTTACACAATGGTGCAAAAACATCAATCACACCACAGATTCAATCATAACAATATCGATAAGCGGTATATCCTACAACGCTTATCTATATACATGGAATCACAAATAGAAAATATGAATGCATTATAAATAAATCAAGTACATTCATCACAGCTTGAATTAAATAATTCAGATCACAAAGCATCACACAGCAGATATGACAAAATAATTCACAGCGTTCAAATGAATACTATCATCCATAAATAAAGTTAATTGATCATTTGGTTAATTAAAACCAGATTAATCACTAATTCTGGTTGAATAACATTAATTAATTACAGTTTATGTTGATTTAATTACCCTTTAATTATTTGTTAATTAACCTCAATTTATAAACTAATTAATCCTTTAACTATTAATTTATCAACCTTAATTTATGAATTAATTAACCTTTACTAATTGATTTTAAACCAAATTTGATTAACAAATAAATCAACCTTTATTCATTAGATAATTAACACCTTATTTTAAATAATTAACCTTTAATTATTAAATTAACCTTTAATTAATTGTCTTTAATTAATTAATTAACCCCTTAATTAATCATCATTTTAAATTAATTATTCTTAATTAATAAATGATTATCCTTAATCAACAATTAATCTTAATCACTTGGTTATAGTTAATTCCTTTTTGATTAGGTAATTAATTTCCTTAATTTAATTAATCTTAACTACTTAGTTATCTTTTAATTATTTTCTTTATAAATCAACTTAAATTATTAGTTAATTTATCTTAATCACTTCAAGTAATAAATTTAATTTAACAAATAAATTTAATTTAAACTTTTAAAAGTTAATTAACGTTTACAACATTTTTTTACAAATCCTTAATATTATTGAATTAAGCTTTCAAAATAAAAGTATATGTACATCTTTAAATCATTTTAAAACTTGGTTAATTAAGACAATTTTTATTTAAAACCTTCTTAGCGTTTTATTTTAAAACTTAGATAACTTCTAATTTAACCAAAATTTATTAAAAAAAAAAACTTGATTCTTCTTTAAAGCTCAAACTGTTTTCGTATTACAACACATACCCCAAAAACTCGTTCTACCCAGCAACCTCTTTGTCCTACTCGAGCCATTTTTCACTTTACTCGAGTTATACCTTGAGTCCCCTTCGCTACCCTCTGCTTCGAGCTATCACGTGAAACACTTCGAGTCATTTCGCGCAAGTCTTCGAATCGTCCCCACTAAACTTCGTCTTCCCCAATGCTTCCTCAAGACCCAGGTGAACACATACGAGCCGTGCACGTGTACGTGCGATCAACTACGGCGTGGTCATCACCAACACCACCCACAAGTCGCTGACATCCTACCACTTCAACTCCGACCACCCAAACATTGATATTGACACGGAATCGAAATCGAGGTGCTCACACCCCTTGGAACACGTACAGTTCATCAAAATTTGCCCTGAACCATCGCCCACGACCGCAGATGGCCATGCAACCATGACTGGGGACTCGCCAACCACCCTTGCTTCAATCCCCCTGGGTCTCGTTCAACCCGATCCATCGATAACCACGAATTCGCCTCACGCCTCTCCTCGCTGAAAAACCGACATCGTACGCTAGTTCATTGATTCCAGAGTACCACTGCAAATAATAAATTCAACCATTGTTTTTCTGATGATCTCCCAACACCAACCAAGCTTCAACCTTAATCACGAGACCCCAAGTTCTTTCGTCCATCTGAATTTGCCAATGAACCCAAAATTGTTCAAACCGCATGTTCCCCACAGATTCATACTTAAATATTTTGAGTTGGCTCTTAAAAATCATGATTTCGCATTATGAATCTGTCTATAAGGTCAAAACAAAATTTTCGGATATTAATTTTCTTTCCCATATCAAATTATTACAGAAATTTCTTAAATTTGAAATAAATACTCTGTGTATTTATTTAAAACTATTTTTAAAAACAAATCTATGTTATTACAATCATTTTTCATTATGGAATCATAGCCTAAAATCGATCATGTGAGGAGCAGTAGAATTTTGTTTAAATGGCTTTTAGCCTGATGATCAACAGAACAGTGTCCAGGTATATTATATACTTACACACAGACATGTTTGCCCACATGCAACATATTCTACCAACATACATTCAATACTTAATCATAGGCAACCAAATACAGATATAGATTCAAAAAATTTCTCACCCAGCTTTGTTGTTCCAGAGAAATTTTCATACTAAAATTCCTAAACAAAATTTTAAAATATATATTATGATCCTATTATCTTATTTGCTATGAATCATTATGTCTAGTAATAGCTGGATTGGCAGATTTGTATATTAAATTTTTTTTTTAATACTAGACTCTGTAAATTCCAAACAGAGGTCAATCTTCATTGCAACATGCAGGGTCAACATATATATAAATATTTTTCATTTAAGGGTTATAACCTAAAAATCATCTTTTTGTTAGATGCTTTGGATTTAAAATCATGTTTGAAAACCTGTGACTTGTATAGGATTCAAATATCCACACAGAACATATGCATAGGCATACATCTCCAGGTATGCTTACAATGCATATAACCTAATTCAACTGTATTCCAGTTGAATACATCCAGACAATCACACATACATCATCGAAGCACAGGAATATCACATGCATCAGAATCAAACAAGTAATAAGTTGAAAGTTTTCTCACAAATAAAAGTAAAACAGATTCATAGAGGAGATTTGCTCACCTTTTTTTTCCAGAAGATAGAAATATTCCCTGACAGCTTTTTTTTTCAAACAGATGTGAAGGCCTGCAACCCTTTTTTTTCTCTTCTACTTTAATTCTTTTTAGATCTGCAAATCATAGTTACATATTTTTGTTTATTCCTTGTTGTATTTAATTGCTTAATCATTAATAACAATATTTCCTTTATTACTTACAGTTGAAACTTTTATATACAGAGAAACGTTTTTTTCTTCTCTTTCTGCAACTAGAAATCTAGAAACTAGTTAATTCCTTTGGTCTTGATTTCCTGCAAACGATTGATTAATATTGTATTACATTCTTTCTTCATTAAAGATTTTAGTTTCAAGTTTCTAGTCTCAAAAAAAAAAAAGATTACTTGCCTTTCAATTTGCTTCAGAAATCACTGCCAGACCTAAAGCTTACACTCTGCAGTTTTGCAATTTTCTTTGCGTTAAAAAAAAACCTGTTTCTTTCATTAAAAATCATAATTTGATTAACTATAAAGTTTTAAAAACTTACCTGAGAGGTTTGAACAAAGCTTACTTCCTGAATTCACTACCTAATTTTATTTCCAGATTGAAATGTTTTAAATGATCTTCAGTTTTGCTTGAATTTGATTTGTTTTCAGATCTGAAATGCTTCAGTTGAATCTGCATTTCCAACCTGAAGCCCTTTTATTTTCAGATTTCAACTTAAATTTGGAGATGATCTGCTCTTTATTTTCCAGGCTCTCTCTCTCTCTCTTTTTTTTTCTGGTTTTAACTTTGTTTCTAGAATTTAGATTAGAAGAAGATCTTGAATCTTTGCTTCTGTTTTGAAAGATCTGGAACCTTGCTTGATTATTTGATCTACCTGAGCTTGATTTTTTTTTGTTTTGAACTATAATGCTTTGGTTTCAGAGTATACCTCTGATTTGTTTCTCAAGTTTGAAGTTTTAAAAACTGAAAGAAACCTTTTGAACTAAAATGAACAGCCTAGTTTACACATTTTGATTTTTTTATTTATTTATTTACATTATCATTTCAAGAGAGAACATCTTTTCCACTTGTTAAAAAATTTCTTTTCCTACTGATTTTCAAAATCTTGCAGTAACCAAGAAAAGATAGGGAAGTTTTGGGGCTGAGATGATTTACGTTGATTATCTTTTGTCTTCTTTTTATTTGTTTCATAGCTAAATATAATTATTTCTTTCCTTTTTTGTAGTTATAAATTTGATTATTTTATAAATGTAATGATGCCATTTGTATATACATATACACAATGTTTAAAAGAATTGTTTCCAACCTTTGTAAATATTTTTACATTTTAAATTTTGTGAATATACAACTATATTTATTTTCAAAAGAAGATGTATTTTAAATCTTTTTATAAAAACAAATAAATAAGTATATAATACGTATATATTGGAATTTAATTCTTTATATAGCTTTTGTAAATTTTATTTATATCAATTTCGTAATATTACTTTCAAACCAATATCATTTTAAGCTTAGTTCATTATATTTTTCTTTTGAATTAAAACCATTATATCTTTTACATAAATAAACAAACAAATATCTATTTAAATTTGGAAAATACCACATTAATCCACAATTAAATTGCTAAAATAAAATAAATTACCAATTTAAATTGGATTTAAAATGAGAATGTTACAGATTCCCCTCTTAAAAAAATTTCATCCTCGAAATTTGCGAGGAAGACAACAAAGAATGGATAGATATACAAAGATAGAGAATCGACTCCCAAATCAAGCCGATCATCTATTCTGTATTTGGCTTACGAAATCAGAATATCAATAATAGTTATGAGAACAAACTCATATAATTTTTTTACAAGACACTAGGGTCACGAGTGTACGATATGCAAGGGCATTGATTAGTTCGAAGGGATAACTAATCATTCGTAGAATATATCGGACCCAACGATAGATAGACGGATTTAATCTTTCGAAATTCTCAAATACTAGATATGGATTCCAAACTTAAGTCGGAACACCCCAAAGTATATATCTTGTCCCACTTTGGACTTTGATATTCACAAGAAATTACAATAGAATTTCTAATTGGTTTTAATCGATATCATTTTATTGATACAATTCAAATTTAGCCTTATACTTGTTAACCAATTTATTTAATTCAAATTTCAAATTCATTAGAGTAAGATCGAAAAGCTGATAAGAATCCGACGAAGATACGAAGTAAGGATTTTCTATAACGGTTCGTAGGGCCACCATCACACTGAAACATCTTCTTGCAGCTGCCACGAGGACATCAAAGAAGTTGGAATCGGATCAAAGGTGATTGATGGAGAAGATATTCCCGTTGTTGCAGGGCATTGACCATTTGTACTGGTATTTCCCTATCCCCTATCTCGTCCTCTTCTCGCACTCTTACTTACTATCAGTGAATAATAAGAAAATTTACTGAGGCATTTGAACGGATATCTTAAGGATTACTCATTCTAGGGTATACTTTACCCTATCTCTAATGAGCTACTTAATGTGTTATACTCCTGAACTAAAGTTTTAACCTTCAGCTCTGATACCACTGTAACGGCACGAGGCAATGGCGACCGGTAGGCTTTGCAACCATCCCAGCCCCACCGTGGCATACAATGGTACCCCAGACCTTGCTTTTACGACCAGCCTTTCGACTGTCTCGGCTTACGCCTAACCAACCCCTATTCACTAAGAGAGGACATGTAGGGGTAAGAGTCTCCCGTTCGCCATGAAACCGCGAAGCGAGTACCCACTATCACATTCACTAAGAGAGCAAGACTGGTGTGAGCAAACAAAACAGTTTTATCTTTTAAACAAACAACAAAGCTTTTAAAGTTTAAATCCGCAATGCTTTTGGGAAAATGAAACTACCATAAGGCCTCCCGCCACACACACAATGCAAACGCAGAATTGGAGGAGATTTCTCCTTATGATAGTCAAATATGGTTGATACGAGAGAAATTCTTTGATATTATTACTATAAGTGCAAAGTGCATGAAAACCATTTCGAATGTATAATATAAATCCTAGCCAGCATAGACATTTCGATCTATGTCTACTATAGCTACCATCCAAACAGTGGGGAGCCACCATAAGTAGATGGTAGGTAATACAACTAAAACCGTACAAGGCGCGTATTGGATGAATGGATTTCCAACAAATGGTCAGGCTAAGGAACTTCCTATTGCCACATGGGAACGCCTCTGGCGGGACGCCCGGAGAACCTACCCGGCTCTCTGCCAAACAAGGCCGGCTACCCCCTTCCCGGGGAATAAAACCTGAGATATGCCACCCTCGGTCCTTTGGGACCTTTATCCGAGGGCCCTCCAACAACAACATCACACAGTAATAAATATACTAGTGTCCACATGAGTAAGTATCTGGGCTCCATACCATGATACTACCCTTTTCCAGAAGGAATGGTCATACCCTAGGGGAGCTACCCCTGAAACCTTGCCGCATCCTTCCTGTTTCGACCATTTCCGGTTTGTGAGGCTCGAAGAGGTTTCGTCCACAAAGCTACGCTTTTCACAAAGCCATGCTTTGATCAAAAAATGATCAACAAACGATCATCAACACACAGCAGCACTTAGCATGCCACACTACCGAATTGGGAGTATATCGCTGACAACCTTCAACTACATAACCTCTGAGCTCGTACGTCTCAGAGAAGGGTGTTAAGCTAAGAGAATAAATTCTCTGCCACCAACAGATGTGTATTTGAAAGAAATCGGCTTTATATCTCAAAGTGTAGTGTTAGACACACGACCATACAAGTCTGTTCCGGGCTCGAACAGAACCGAAGGCACTTCCGAAGAAGCCCTTGCAAATCCGGGTATCTACAATCCCGATCGGACTTCCCATCACTTAGGAAATCTCTATACCGGCGCGACTCAGTGCGTAGACAATCGACGGGTTATACTTTCGTTCTCGAAAATACCCAGTCTTCACCACCGGTCTTCAATGATATCCATAACGACGTATCATTATTCGGAATGGGTTATATGACACAAAGGTCCTCTTCCGGCTAAACCAAATAATGAGAGCAATATTTAAAAACATATGGATATGGGATTTCAGTTAAGTCACAACTTATTATCCAAAACTTCCTTTTCAAATGGTTAAACAAGTTACCATTTTAAATCCTTTAAACAAAAAGATTCATTTCACAAAGTTTACCAATTTCTCCATAAAGGTTCATCCACGGCTTTTAAACTAATTTCATTTCAAATTGGATTAACTTACCCACATCTTTAATTTAAAGATTAAATTAATAACTTTCAAACCATTTCCAATCCAAATCTTTTATATGAAAGTTATACTATTTAAAATCCTCTTAGATTTCAAAACAAGGTTTAATAATCTTTCACATAAGTTAAAGCTGATTACCTTTATATAAGTTAAAGCCATTCAAGTATAAAACTTGGGTTTGGATTTAAATTTCCCAAAACAATACTTTTAAAAGGTTAAAAACCCATATAACTCCTTTATAACTTATATAATCTTTTTAACCCATAATTTCCAGATCATAGAATTCAAATTCAAATATTGAATTCAAATTCAAATCAAATTGTTTTAAATTTCAAAACTTTATCAAGTTATAAAATAACTTTTATTTTATTTTTTTGAAACTCATTTTTCTTTAAAAGCTTCCAATTCCAATTCCAAACCGTTTTGAATTCAAAAATTCAACCTTTAAAAACTATTTCAAAATCTGTGACTTAACCCATTTCCATGTGCAATCCATATTAGAGTGTGTGTACAGTGTGGTCCAGGGATGTTACACAATGGTGCAAAATCATCAATCACACCACAGATTCAATCATAACAATATCGATAAGCGGTATATCCTATAACGCTTATCTATATACATGGAATCACAAATAGAAAATATGAATGCATTATAAATAAATAAAGTACATTCATCACAGCTTGAATTAAACAATTCAGATCACAAAGCTTCACACAGCAGATTTGATAAAATGATTCACAGCGTTCAAAAGAATACTATCATCCATAAATAAAGTTAATTGATCATTTGGTTAATTAAAACCAGATTAATCACTAATTCTTGTTGAATAACATTAATTAATTACAGTTTATGTTGATTTAATTACCCTTTAATTATTTGTTAATTAACCTCAATTTATAAACTAATTAATCCTTTAACTATTAATTTATCAACCTTAATTTATGAATTAATTAAGCTTTACTAATTGATTTTAAACCAAATTTGATTAACAAATAAATCAACCTTTATTCATTAGATAATTAACTCCTTATTTTAAATAATTAACCTTTAATTATTAAATTAACCTTTAATTAATTGTCTTTAATTAATTAATTAACCCCTTAATTAATCATCATTTTAAATTAATTATTCTTAACTAATAAATGATTATCCTTAATCAACAATTAATCTTAATCACTTGGTTATAGTTAATTCCTTTTTGATTAGGTAATTAATTTCCTTAATTTAATTAATCTTAACTACTTAGTTATCTTTTAATTATTTTCTTTATAAATCAACTTAAAATTATTAGTTAATTTATCTTAATCACTTCAAGTAATAAATTTCATTTAACAAATAAATTTAATTTAAACTTTTAAAAGTTAATTAACGTTTACAACATTTTTTTTACAAATCCTTAATATTATTGAATTAAGCTTTCAAACTAAAAGTTTATGTACATCTTTAAATCTTTTTAAAACTTGGTTAATTAAGACAATTTTTATTTAAAACCTTCTTAGCGTTTTATTTTAAAACTTGGATAACTTCTAATTTAACCAAAATTTATTAAAAAAAAAAACTTGATTCTTCTTTAAAGCACAAACTGTTTTCGTATTACAACACATACCCCGAAAACTCGTTCTACCCAGCAACCACTGTGTCCTACTCGAGCCATTTTTCACTTTACTCGAGTTATACCTTGAGTCCCCTTCGCTACCCTCTATTTCGAGCTATCACGTGAAACGCTTCGAGTCATTTCGCGCAAGTCTTCGAATCGTCCCCACTAAACTTCGTCTTCCCCAATGCTTCCTCAAGACCCAGGTGCACACATACGAGCCGTGCACATGTACGTGCGATCAACTACGGCCTGGTCGTCACCAACACCACCCACAAGCCGCTGACATCCTACCACTTCAACTCCGACCACCCAAACATTGCTATTGACACGGAATCGAAATCGAGGTACTCACCCCCCCTTGGAACACGTACAGTTCATCAAAATTCGCCCTGAACCATCGCCCACAACCGCAGATGGCCACGCAACCATGACCGGGGACTCGCCAACCACCCCTGCTTCAATCCCCCTGGGTCTCGTTCAACTCGATCCATCGATAACCATGAATTCGCCTCACGCCTCTCCACGTTGAAAAACCGACATCGAACCCTAGTTCGTTGATTCCAGAGTACCACCGCAAATAATAAATTCAACCATTGTTTTTCTGATGATCTCCCAACACCAACCAAGCTTCAACCTTAATCACAAGACCCCAAGTTCTTTCGTCCATCTGAATTTGCCAATAAACCCAAAATTGTTCAAACCGCATGTTCCCCACAGATTCATACTTAAATATTTTGAGTTGGCTCTTAAAAATCATGATTTCACATTATGAATCTGTCTATAAGGTCAAAACAAAATTTTCGGATATTAATTTTCTTTCCCATATCAAATTATTACTGAAATTTCTTGAATTTGAAGCAAATACTCTATGTATTTATTTAAAATTATTTTTAAAAACAAATCTATGTTATTACAATAATTTTTCATTATGGAATCGTAGCCTAAAATCGATCATGTGAGGAGCAGTTGATTTTTGTTTAAATGGCTTTTAGCCTGATGATCAACATAACAGTGTCCAGGTATATTATATACTTACACACAGACATGTTTGCCCACATGCAACATATTCTACCAACATACATTCAATACTTAATCATAGGCAACCAAATACAAATATAGATTCAAAATTTTCTCACCCAGCTTTGTTGTTCCAGAGAAAGTTTCATACTAAAATTCCTAAACAAAATTCTAAAATATATATTATGATCCTATAATCTTATTTGCTATGAATCATTATGTCCAGTAATAACTGGATTGGCAGATTTGTATATTTAATTTTTTTTTTAATACTAGACTCTGTAAATTCCAAACAGAGGTCAATCTTCATTGCAACATACAGGGTCAACATATATAAAAATATTTTTCATTTAAGGGTTATAACCTAAAAATCATTTTTTGTTAGATTCTTTGGATTTAAAATCATGTTTGAAAACCTGTGACTTGTATAGGATTCAAATATCCACACAGAACATATGCATAGGCATACATCTCCAGGTATGCTTACAATGCATATAACCTAATTCAACTGTATTCCAGTTGAATACATCCAGACAATCACACTTACATCATCAAAGCACAGGAATATCACGTGCATCAGAATCAAACAAGTAATAGGTTGAAAGTTTGCTCACAAACAAAAGTAAAACAGATTCATAGAGGAGATTTGCTCACCTTTTTTTTCCAGAAGATAGAAATATTCCCTGACAGTTTTTTTTCAAACAGATGTGAAGGCTGCAACCCTTTTTTTTCTCTTCTACTTTAATTCTTTTTAGATCTGCAAATCATAGTTACATATTTTTGTTTATTCCTTGTTGTATTTAATTACTTAATCATTAATAACAATATTTCCTTTATTTCTTATAGTTGAAACTTTTATATACAGAGAAACTTTCTTTCTTCTCTTTCTGCAACTAGAAATCTAGAAACAAGTTAATTTCTTTGGTCTTGATTTCCTGCAAACGATTGATTAATATTGTATTACATTCTTTCTTCATTAAAGATTTTAATTTCAAGTTTCTAGTCTCAAAAAAAAAGATTACTTGCCTTTAAATTTGCTTCAGAAATCGCTGCCAAACCTGAAGCTTACACTCTGCAGTTTTGAAATTTTGTTTGCGTTAAAAAAAACCCGTTTCTTTCATTAAAAATCATAATTTTATTAACTATAAAGTTTTAAAAACTTTCCTGAGAGGTTTGAACAAAGCTTACTTCTTGAATTCACTGCCTAATTTTATTTCCAGATTGAAATGTTTTAAATGATCTTCAGTTTGGCTTGAATTTGATTTGTTTTCAGAACTGAAATGCATCAGTTGAATCTGCATTTCCAACCCGAAGACCTTTTATTTTCAGATTTCAACTTAAATTTGGAGATGATCTGCTCTTTATTTTCCAGGCTCTCTCTCTCTTTTTTTTTTTTTCTGGTTTTAGCTTTGTTTCTAGAATTTAGATTAGAAGAAGATCTTGAATCTTTGCTTCGGTTTTGAAAGATCTGGAACCTTGCTTGATTATTTGATCTACCTGAGCTTGTTTTTTTTTTGTTTTGAACTATAATGCTTTGGTTTCAGAGTTTACCTCTGATTTGTTTCTCAAGTTTGAAGTTTTAAAAACTGAAAGAAACCTTTTGAACTAAAATAAACAGCCTAGTTTACACATTTTGATTTTTTTATTTATTTATTTACATTATCATTTCAAGAGAGAACATCTTTGCCACTTGTTAAATATTTTCTTTTCCTACTGATTTTCGAAATCTTGCAGTAACCAAGAAAAGATAGGGAAGTTTTGGGGCTGAGATGATTTACATTGATTATCTTTTGTCTTCTTTTTATTTGTTTCGTAGCTGAATATAATTATTTCTTTCCTTTTTTGTAATTTTAAATTTGATTATTTTATAAATGTAATGATGCCATTTGTATATACATATACACAATGTTTAAAAGAATTATTTCTAACCTTTGTAAATATTTTTACATTTTAAATTTTGTGAATATACAACTATATTTATTTTCAAAAGAAGATGTATTTTAAATCTTTTTATCAAAACAAAAAAATAAGTATATAATACGTATATATTGGAATTTAATTCTTTATATAGCTTTTGTAAATTTTATTTATATCAATTTTGTAATATTACTTTCAAACCAATATCATTTTAAGCTTAGTTCATTATATTTTACTTTTGAATTAAAACCATTATATCTTTTACATAAATAAACAAACAAATATCTATTTAAATTTGGAAAATACCACATTAATCCATAATTAAATTGCTAAAATAAAATAAATTACCAATTTAAATTGGATTTAAAATGAGAATGTTACATAAATTAATAAATCTTGCTTTCTATTCTTTAAATTAACCAATTGTCATATTATAAATAGAGTTAGCATTAATTTCAATTAATTCCTTAATTTACACAAATATAACCTTAAATTGAGATTCATTGTAATTTATTACAAACTTGATTTAATGGACTACATAAAATGATTACTTTAAAATAATCGTTGCCACTGACCCTTAATCATATTTGCATAAGTTATCATTTCCAACAATTACATACAGAACATTGATTTTTATCCAATCACTATTTATTCATTGTTTATTCATTGATTAATCCAATATTTACATTTACTTTTCTAATATTAATTTATTACCAAATATTCCTATTTACCATCAATTATAACCCAAATAGTTGTTTCAATCAATTGGGATTGCATTGAATTAATTATTTATTAGTTTACATTTTATTCCTGTTATAAATTCATTAACAAATTACAATTTCCTTTATTGATACATCACTTACATTCATACCTAATTTGATGCAGCTAAGGCCAGAGAAGAAAACACGCGACGACCAGTAAATAGCCAAGGGATGAGTCGTACTCGACTCATGGAAAAGTTAAGTCATCCATGACTTAAGCTGGAGGCTATAGGTTGTTCATGACCTAAGGAGTTACCTGAAGAGGAGCTGCGAGTTAATGAAGTAACTTTAAGTCGTTGGGAGAAGGCTACGTTTTTGAGTCGTTCGAGAAGTATAAGTCGCTCACGACTTAACAAAGGTTGGTCACGAGCTAATGAAGAGGTCTTAAGTCATTCGCGACTTAACAAGAATGAAGAGAAGGAGTTACGACTTAACAGGAGTTTGAGGTGTTCGAGTTTGATGAGTCGTACACGACACAACGACTCATCCATAAGTCGTTTACGACTTAACATGAAGCAGGGGAAAGTTCCAGCTATTAAAGGCCATGAGTCGAAGGAAGGGCACGACCTAGTTAAGTCGTTTGGGGTTGAGTCGTTCGGGGATAAGTTGTGGGAAGATATTGATATGTCACGAGCTACGACTCATGATAAGTCGTATGGAGTTTCTGAAGGCATTCCTTAAGTCGCCGCCAACTTAAGCTAAGTCGTAAGTCGCAGGTCAATCTGGTTATACTAAGTCGTGAGTCGTGTAACTGAAGAGTCGCTGGGTTGCTATCTCATATAATTTGTGAAGTCTTGAGTCGCTGTATGCTTGAGTCGTAAGTCGTAAGACTTCTTGTATTGAGTCGCTGTGTATATATGTGTTGTTTTATTGATTCGTATCTTCTTGAGTCGTCTGTACATGTTTGTGTTAGGTCATTGTTGACATATACTGAGTCGCACGATGATTGAGTCGCCGTTAACTTATGAGTCGTGGGTAGTGTGTACCGTTGAGTCGCTAACGACTTATGATGAGTCGTAAGTCATGAGTCGGCAACGCCTTAAGGACCGGTTGTCAAACACTATAAATACGCGTGAGTTGTACATTTGAAGAGGTTGATTTTTGAATAAAATTTCTTGTTGATCGCTGTGTGCTTTCTTCTTAAATTGGTAGTTGAGTGTAATCTCCTATCTCCTCTTTCGGTTAATCGAGTGCGCTCGATTCAACGATCGTAGAAGCCGATTCACGGTATCTAGTGCGCTAGATCAACGTACGAAGAATCGTAGATCTTGGAACACGGTATAGTGCGCTATCAACGTGTTTGAGATAGCTAGAATTCGGTATCTTCGGATCAACGAATTTGGGCATTTTGGTATTCATCAATCCACCGATTGTTACTTTCACCGATTGAAGTTTATTTTGATTAATCCGCTGCGTCAGTTTTTGGTATCAGAGCCATACTTAGCCAATCATAGCTAAGTTGATTCTTGGAGCCAAGTATTTGAAGTTTGAAGTTGGAGTTCATCGTGTTCATCTTGAAGTTGCAACGAGTTTGAAGATTTTGATCCATTTCATTTTGGATCTAGAGTTGGGGAAGTGTTTGAATTGGAAGTTGCTTGGAGACCTTGAGCCGAGCTAAGTTGAGGCCGAGCTAAGTGTTAGGCCATGACTTGTTTGACTTATATTGAAGTATTTGTGAAGTATTTGAGAAGTTTTGAAGTGTTTGTGAGGAGTTTTCAATCATGCCGCCAAGAAGAGCTAATCGTCATCAAAATGTTGAAGCGTTGTATAGAAGAGAAGAAGCCGAGCTTATGGAACAATGTATTAATGAGAAATTTGATGAAGGCATTGGAAAGTTAGAAAAATTGATGAATGATTTGAATCAAACTCAAAGGAGGAGATCACCCAACTCGAACCATGGAGGAAACCGAGTTTCGCCATTGGTTACGGAAGCGAAGAGGGTATCACCGCATTCTTTTAGAGATAGAAGAGAAACGTCAATTTCATCACGGAGAGATCATCACGACTATGGATATGAAGAGAGAAGAAGTCAACGTGAATTTGACAATGAGGCATATAGAGATGAAGAGATACAAAGTAGAAGAGACATGCGTGATCGAAGGGATGTTGATGGTCGAAATCAATATAGACATGCATTTGATTTTAATGAAGAGGGTAATAGAGCAAGTATTCATTATCGAGATCGAGACCCAGTTCGAAATTTTATCGGGATGTTGAAGATGATCGTCGATGGGAGTCGGGAATGAAGATGGAAATTCCAGATTTCAAGGGTGGAATGGTAGCTGAAGAATTCTTAGACTGGTTGTCTAATGTTGAAGAGATCTTTGAGTTCAAGGAGGTTCCTGAGCATAGAAGAGTGAAGTTGGTTGCTACTAGGTTGAGGGGGAGAGCTTTGGCATGGTGGCAGCAAACTAAACTTACAAGGGAGAGAGTGGGAAAGTCAAAGATTGAATCATGGGAGAAGATGAAGAAGTTGATGCGAACTACATTTTTGCCTTACAACTACCAATCACTTATGTACCAGAGATTGCAGAATCTGAGGCAAGGGACGAAGTCTGTTAGTGATTATGCTGATGAATTTTACCAACTCATTGCCTGGAATGATATTATGGAAACGGAAGAACAGCTGACTGCTAGATTCATTGGGGGATTGAGAATGCAGATCCAGGATATGGTTACTATGTTTGATCCTAGATTAGTAGCAGAGGCACATCAGAAAGCGTTGGCTTGGGAGAAGCAGGGAAGGCGTGGAGGTGGTGTGTTAACTAATTCCAATAATCAAGTGAAGGGTGTTAGTGGGAGTTCTAATATTCCTAAACCAATCAGTAAGCCAGTGGTGAAGGAGGCTGAGAAGGCAAAGGTTAGCAGTGGTTTCAAATGTTATAATTGCCAGGAGTTGGGTCATAAAAGCAATGAATGTCCGAAGCCAAAGAAGAGAACCATGGTTGCAGAAGTTGAGGAGGATGATGGTGAGGAGGCAGAATGTTCAAATACACCTTATGTCGAGGAGGAAGAAGAATTGTCTGGAGATGAAGGTTGTAATCTTATGATGAGTAGGTCATGTCTTACACCAATGCAAGAAGAGGATTCTAGTTGGTTGAGAAGCAATATTTTTCAGTCGACATGCACTATTCTAGGGAAAGTTTGCAAGTTCGTTATTGATGTTGGAAGCTGTGATAATATTATCTCTACAGAAGCAGTAAGGAAGTTGAACTTGAAAACTGAGAAGCATCCTAAACCGTACAAGTTAGCATGGTTGAGGAAGGGTGGTGAAGTGAAGGTGTGTCGAAGAGCTTGTGTTAATTTTTCTATTGGGAAGAAGTACAAAGATGAAATTTGGTGTGACGTCGTAGACATGGACGTGTGTCATCTGTTGTTGGGCAGACCATGGCAGTTTGATAGAGCAGTACAACATGATGGTCGTGCTAATAGCTACAGTTTCATGTTCGAGGGTACTAAAATCACTTTGGTTCCTAAGAAGCAACAACAGAAGGAAAGCAAGTTGGAGGAGATTGAAGAGCTGAAAACTTTGCTATCTTTGAAGGAGTTTGTTAAGGAAGTTGAAGATGAGCCTGAAGTCTATTTGTTGATTGGACGAGAGAGTCATGAAGAGGTTGAGATTCCAGAAGAAGCAAAGCCAGTTTTGAAAGAATTTGAAGATGTATTTCCAGAAGAGTTGCCTAAGGAGTTACCGCCACTAAGGGATATTCAACATCAAATTGATCCTGTTCCGGGAGCAGTGTTACCACATCGACCACATTACCGAATGAGTCCGAAGGAACATGAGGAGTTACGAAGGCAGGTGGAAGAGTTGTTAGAGCAGGGACGTGTTCACGAAAGCTTGAGTCCTTGTGCAGTACCAGCTTTGTTGGTGCCAAAGAAGGATGGAACATGGAGAATGTGTACCGATAGTAGAGCTTTGAACAAGATTACTGTTCGTTACAGATTTCCTATGCCGAGGTTGGATGACTTGCTAGATCAGTTGAGTGGGGATACTATCTTTTCGAAGATTGATTTGAAGAGTGGTTATCATCAGATTCGGATTAGACCTGGAGACGAATGGAAGACAGCCTACAAGACGAGAGAGGGGTTATACGAATGGTTGGTTATGCCATTTGGTTTATCAAATGCACCTAGTACATTCATGCGGGTGATGAATCAAATCTTTAGACCATTCATTGGGAAGTTGATGGTGGTTTATTTCGATGATATTCTGATATATAGCAGGAGCACAGAGGAGCATGTAGAGCATTTGAGAAAGGTGTTAATTATTCTTCGTGAGGAACCATTCTATGCCGCAACGAAGAAATGTGTGTTCATGACTCGAAGTGTATTATTTCTGGGATATGTTATATCTGAGAAGGGAATCCAGGTGGATCAGAGTAATGTTGAAGCTATTAGAAATTGGCCACAGCCGAGAACTATCACTGAAGTTAGAAGTTTTCATGGAATGGCGTCATTCTACCGAAGGTTTATTCCACACTTCAGTAGCGTGATGGCACCGGTTACTGACTGTATGAAAGGGAAACAGTTTTCTTGGTCGGAGGAAGCAGGAGTTGCTTTTGAACGAATCAAAGAACTATTGACGACAGCACCGATCCTTGTTTTACCAGATTTTCAGTTGTTATTTGAGTTAAACACTGATGCATTAAAGGTTGGGATTGGAGGAGTGTTGAGTCAGAGTGGAAGACCTATTGCATATTTCAGTGAGAAGTTATCAGGGGAAAAGCTGAGATATTGTACATACGATGTTGAGTTTTATGCTGTTGTGCAAGCTGTTAAACATTGGAGGCATTATCCATTTCAGAAAGACTTTGTTCTTTACACTGATCATGAGGCGTTGACGCATTTACAGGGGCAGGATAAGATTTCAGCGAGACATGCATCGTGGATTGCATATTTACAGCAATTTACCTTTGTTGTTAAGCACAAATCTGGGGTGACGAATCGTGTGGCTGATGCTTTGAGTAGAAGGAACCATTTGTTGACTACAATGAAAGTTGAGGTGACAGGGTTTGAATTATTACCAGAATTGTTTGAGGAGGATCCTTACTTTGCAAAGTTTGTTGAGAAAGTTAAGGATGGGAGTACTGATGAATTTATGTTGGTTGATGGATTCTTGTTTAAAGGAAATCGATTATGTATTCCAGAGAGCAGTTTGAGATTGAAGATTATCAAAGAGTTGCACGAGGAAGGACATGTAGGCCGTGATCGTACATTACATTTGATTTCTCAATCTTACTTTTGGCCGTCGATGAGGAAAGAGGTTGAAAGGTTTGTGGAAAGATATCATATATGTCAGGTTTCGAAGGGAACTGCGACCAATGCAGGATTGTGTATGCCGTTACCTGTACCATCTAAATCATGGGTTGATATTAGCATGGATTTCGTTTTGTGTTTGCCGAGAACTCAAAGGGGGAATGATTCTATATTTGTTGTGGTGGACAGATTTTCGAAGATGGCACATTTTATTGCCTGCAAGAAGACAGCGGATGCAGTTCGAGTGGCACAATTATTCTTTAAGGAGGTGTATCGATTGCATGGGTTACCAGAATCTATTGTTTCTGATCGGGATACTAGATTTTTGAGCCATTTTTGGTTAAGTTTGTGGAAGATGGTGGGAACGAAGTTGAAATTTAGCAGCGCTTATCATCCGCAAACAGATGGACAGACAGAAGTTGTTAACAGATCATTGGGAAATTTGTTACGATGTCTTGTATAGGACAATCTGAAGAGTTGGGACATGAAGTTATGCCAGGCAGAGTTTGCTCATAATCATGCAGTGAATCGTAGTACAGGATTCAGTCAATTTCAGATTGTATATTCAAATTTACCAAGGGGGCCGTTGGATTTAGCAGTAGTACCACAACCGAAGGGGACGGTTAAACGGGCTGTCGATTTTATTGATGAATTAACTGAAAGTCATAAGATCGTTCAGGAACGATTGGAAAAGTCAAGTGAGAAATATAAGAAATTTGCAGACTTGAAGCGACGAAATGTTGAATTTAACGAAGGAGATTTGGTGTATGCGGTGTTAACCAAGGATCGTTTTCCAGTAGGTGCTTATAACAAGTTGAAAGCCAGAAAAATTGGTCCTGTAGAAGTTGTGAAACGGATCAATGAGAATGCTTATAAGTTGAAGCTGCCGGAGGATGTATACACCTCTAACGTATTCAATGTTAAGCATCTTGTGCCGTATTATGGAGATGGACAATCTGATGTAGAAGAATTTACAAATTCGAGGGCGAATTTTTCTCAACCAGGGGAGGATGATGCAGCTAAGGCCAGAGAAGAAAATACGCGACGACCAGTAAATAGCCAAGGGATGAGTCGTACATGACTCATGGAAAAGTTAAGTCGTCCACGACTTAAGCTGGAGGCTATAGGTCGTTCACGACCTAAGGAGTTACCTGAAGAGGAGCTGCGAGTTAATGAAGTGACTTTAAGTCGTTGGGAGAAGGCTACGTTTTTGAGTCGTTCGAGAAGTATAAGTCGCTCACGACTTAACAAAGGTTGGTCACGAGCTAATGAAGAGGTCTTAAGTCGTTCGCGACTTAACAAGAATGAAGAGAAGGAGTTACGACTTAACAGGAGTTTGAGGTGTTCGAGTTTGATGAGTCGTACACGACACAACGACTCATCCATAAGTCGTCCACGACTTAACACGAAGCAGGGGAAAGTTCCAGCTGTTAAAGGCCTTGAGTCGAAGGAAGGGCACGACCTAGTTAAGTCGTTTGGGGTTGAGTCGTTCGGGGATAAGTTGTGGGAAGATATTGATATGTCACAAGCTACGACTCATGATAAGTCGTATGGAGTTTCTGAAGGCATTCCTTAAGTCGCCGCCGACTTAAGCTAAGTCGTAAGTCGCAGGTCAATCTGGTTATAATAAGTCGTGAGTCGTGTAACTGAAGAGTCGCTGGGTTGCTATCTCATATATGTTGTGAAGTCTTGAGTCGCTGTATGCTTGAGTCGTTAGTCGTAAGACTTCTTGTATTGAGTGGCTGTGTATATATGTGTTGTTTTGTTGAGTCGTATCTTCTTGAGTCGTCTGTACATGTTTGTGTTAGGTCGTTGTTGACATATACTGAGTCGCATGATGATTGAGTCGCTGCCAACTTATGAGTCATGGGTAGTGTGTACCGTTGAGTCGCTAACGACTTATGATGAGTCGTAAGTCATGAGTCGGCAACGACTTAAGGACCGGTTGTCAAACACTATAAATACGAGTGAGTTGTACATTTGAAGAGGTTGATTTTTGAATAAAATTTCTTGTTGATCGCTGTGTGCTTTCTTCTTAAATTGGTAGTTGAGTGTAATCTCCTATCTCCTCTTTCGGTTAATAGAGTGCGCTCGATTCAATGATCGTAGAAGCCGATTCACGGTATCTAGTGCGCTAGATCAACGTACGAAGAATCGTAGATCTTGGAACACGGTATAGTGCGCTATCAACGTGTTTGAGATAGCTAGAATTCGGTATCTTCGGATCAACGAATTTGGGCATTTTGGTATTCATCAATCCACCGATTGTTACTTTCACCGATTGAAGTTTATTTTGATTAATCCACTGCGTCATAATTACATTAGTTTTATCCCATTACACTAATATATGCCTACTTACCTCTTAATTTGAATAAATATTCCATTTCTAAATGTGTAATTCTAGCAATTGTATACATTAATTTAGGTTTAAATCCAGTAAATGAATTTACCTTAATTCCATTATTTTTACCAATTTATTACCTTATCAATAAATTTATGATTCTACTTAATTTACGTTCACACTTCCATTATTTTATTAATTACCATTAAAGTAACGTTTATTTTAAATTGGTAAACCACTGGTAACGACCAACATTTGTCACCATTTCCCTTTATAATACATGTATGTTTATTCTTCACAAATGATTTCCATCTATTACACTATTTCATACATTAATCCAATAATATCATTTGTTATCTCATATTCCATTTATAACCAAGTCATAACATTTAAATTATTTTATTTAATTGGAATTTCATTCAAATCATTAATTATTAACTTTAATTAACCTTGTTACGTTTCCTCTAAGTTAATTTTCATTACATTATCACAACTTTTATTAATAATTCATCAATTTTTATTTTCTTCAATATTAAATTTCAATAATCTTAATAAATTAACCATTTTAATTATTGACAATTTACGGGTCGTTACACTCTCCCCCACTCAAAACTTTTCGTCCCCGAAAAGGAAATAGAAGGGAGAAGGAGAATTAAGAGATCTATATATCTTACTTAAAATATTAACTTTATAAACAATTAAATTTACAAAATTAATTACCTTTAAATAAAATATACAAATTTATAACCATTAGATCTTTTTATACTTAAATTAATAAAGTTTGTAAAACATTTCAAAATATTTTCTAAGTCCAAAATTTACGGAAAAATTTGGCAGAGTCTCCTTTGTACGGAGAGGCTCAGGAGAAATATAATATCAAATAAAATAATATACAACATATATTTTTCAAATAATATATATCCCAACCCGGGAAAAACAATATAATAACGCTATAAACCGTAATCCAAAAACGTACCTATTTGTCGAGCAATTTACGCTTATTTTATGAAACCAAAAGCAATAGCAATTGCTTCCATAACCTGTATTTCACTTATATAATCCAGAAGAATTAATAATTATATAAATTGAAATATGTAAAGTTGTTTCAACCATAAACAACAAATCAATACAAACAACAATCCCTTGCAGCAGGGCATACAACCATCACATAGAATCAATACAAATCAATTATTCATTCATATCAAACAAAACAAATAGCTGTTCGGGTTCAAAACTTCAAATTGTATAGAATGAAAAATAAACTACTGAGCGCACCCTTTCACTCAACAGTCTCTGATGAAACTAAATAGATTATTTATTCATCCAAACAAATTTAAAGTGTCCTTACCCAAACAACCATAAACCAAACAAACAACTATTTCAACAATAGATCAAGTTTATTAATTTCATTGATATAATAATTTATCTTTTTTAATTTGCCTTTTATTTCTTACAGTTTCATTTACTTTTTTTTTCATTTCTAATAAAGTCTCATTTTCACTTATTCATATCATGAAATTTCCCTTTTTATTATATTACATTCATTTATTCACTGCTTAATTTCATTTATTACAGTATTCATCTTTCTGCTTATTTCCAAATAAATAACTTCAATCATTTACTTAAGTCTATAATTACTTGCTTAAGGATATAACAATTATAACCTCAATTCTTATTAATAAAAGCAATTTATTGAACACTTCATTACATACTTTTATTTGTACAATTTCCATTACATTTTCATATTAAGCATTTCAACCTTTAATATATGGTAAGTAATATATATGCTTTTTAAGAATGTAATTGAAAGTTATAAAGTTTTCTCATTTTCTTTAATAAATTTACTGTTCGATAATCATATCATTTGTTTTATACATTATAATTCCCAACTTTATTATAGTCTTATTTATACTTAGCATTTAGTATCTTATTTCATTTAGAGGTTCCAATTATAAGTTAAATTCCATTTCACTAAAGCAATTGAAACCATTAATTGATGGAAAATTAAGAATTTAAATACCGGGTAAATTTTTTAAATCATCTTAAAATAATAGATAGATGTATAAACTTAAAATTCATATATCCAATTATATTTAAAACAATTAAAAATTTATATTTGGTTATCAAAAATAAATCTGTAGTAGAACTACTACAGTGGCCTTCCCACTTTGAAACTCAAAATTGAATGTCAATGATGCGACCGCCATCATCGAAATTATTTTCCAGCGACAAAGAAGGCAGTAGAGAACTTATTTTTTCCAAAATCTTCTTTAGAACATTTCTTTTGAATTATATTGAAATATTTATATTACAAAATACTTCTAAATAATATCACTATTATAATCTAAAATCATCTGAAAGAAATTTTCCAAAGCCCGAAACTTTAAGTTCTAAATTTCCAGTTTCATTTATCTTATTTTCAGTCTTATTTCGACTATTATTTATAAATTTCATTACCTAACAACCAATATTAAAACAAATATTGTGTCGGTTTGTCCTATTAAGTGTTTAGGAATACCTATTGATGTCATAGCGTCCCATGCATCAACCAGAATTTATAAATACAAATCAAAACAGATTAACACAATATTAAAACCTTTTTATAACACTAACAAATACTCTCTCTCATATATTCTCTCAGTGAATCATCATAGGGTATCACTACCCTTTTAGCAAAGAGCCAAAACCCCATAAAGCTAAGGTTTATCGCTAAACCAAAGCTCTGATACCAGATGTAACGCCCCGCCTTTTCGCATGCTTTAAATGGACGATCAACCACACACGTCGGACTTAAACCATACAGAAGAGCGGATTGTTATGGGGTAAATAAGAAAAAGTAAAGAAAGAAAAAAATAGAATCTTGCAGCGGAAAGATAAAATATAATAATCAAATATACAGTTCATGAAGCTATTTACAAAACATTTGATTATACTTATACAATACATATCAGAGTTACACATACCATAGAATAATAATTAATACAGCAGAACTAAATGGCGTAGTGGAGTAATATAGTAGATAATAGTACTACAAAATCTTCATCTTCGTCCTCCAGAATAAAATCTTACAATCCTGAAACGCTCGGACTGACCCGAGCGAATTGAAAGGAAAAACACTCGAGTCAGAGCTAAAATATCTTATGTAAGTTAAATCAACAATAAACAATATGAGTGGAACGGCGTCCGAGATGTTTACGGGGTTTGACATCTCCTATCCAATACGTGAGTGCACTAACTCAAGAGATGCTCGGGATTCACATCTCCTAAGGATCCGTTAAAGTAATTACTATGCAGTAATATTTCGCTATTATAATAATGTCTATAGTAAAATAAACATACTTTTAAATAGCGTTAAGGAGTGACCCAATATTCCCCTTAACACGTAATAGTCCCAGTAATCCATCCAATATCATAGTCCCTCCTGATCGGAAAGCCACCAGAGGATACCACACGGGCTACGGGAGAAAACCAAACTCGTACAAGGCGCGCTAGGGTAGGTGATATGGCACAACTAGGCAATGCCAGAGTAGACATACCAATTACGCTTCCGGGTCGGTGGTAATGCGTAGCGCGCAGCTACTGCCTACCTCGAGCCACACACCCAAATAAAGAAAAATCAAAAGTGGCCACCGAATCAATCCAAAAGTCAAAGTATAATATCGAAGGGATGTGTCCGATCAAAGGTGCTACCTCATTAACCCGTCGATCGCTCATGTTTTAGCCACCTTATGCCAACTCACGGGAGTTGGGTCCACGTATTTACCTCAAAGGAACCGCCGCCACCATCCTACTTCATTCTGGAATCTCCACCGCGTACACGGTTGTTAAAGTGGTTTTCGGAGTTGGCAGAGAGTATGACAACTTCCAATCCCGGTCTCTTTAACAACCAAACATTATTATAACATCGCGGTCTTATCAAAATAGTTTATACTTTTAAAACCAGAATATAATATCCATTTCAAATCCATATAAATACGATATCATTTCCTCTTTTAAAAACCCAAATCAAATTTGATATCGTTTTCAAATATATCCTTTTCTAGAATTATAACATTTCAAAGTTATAATATTTCGAAAAAAAAACTTGAAATATAGCCTTTCAAAACATAAAACTTTGAATTTCATAACTTTGAAACATACTACACCACTTAAATGGTTTAAATATTAAATTACTTTATATAATAAAATAGCTTCTTCTCCTTCACAAATCAATTTCAATATGGATTTTAAATTCCCAAACAAACCAATATAATTTCCATATATTTCAAAGATTTAATTATTCCACCATTTCAAAACTTATTCTTTGATAATTTCATATATATCAATTTCAACAACTATTATTTAGATTTGAAATATTTACTTAATAAATCAAATATCATTTTAGTAAAACCTTTAGACTTCAAATAACTGGATATTCTTCCATTTACATTAACTTGATAATATTCATTTAAATCAATTTGATATCCATTTAAATCCTCTAAACAAAAATCAAGTTAAAAAATCATACCTTTTAAATCTCAATTTATTTATATTTCAAATCAAGTTTTTCGAGGATAATCCTTAAATCTTAAATTCAAATCAAATTCATATTTATCTTCCAAAACTTAATTTATTTAAATCATTATAACCTCTATATAAAATATGATTTAAATACTTAACCATACTTATTTTAATAAATCAAACTCCATTTTTCTACTTATTGTCATTAACTGATTTATACCTAACTTAATACATGAATTTAACTATATGTAAATATTTTTATATAATATAAAAAAGAATCAATATTTATTTAAACCGCATAATTCTATCCAAAACCATATAAATCATTTTCAAAATATTTATATATATAGATCGACGGTGTCTGTATAAAATTTTCTATCCTACGGTCAAGTGATACGGATATTTATCATTTCAATCCGTAAGTTAAAAAATTACGGTTATATATCATTTCAAACCGCAATCCCGAATGAAATAAAATGCATAACAACTTGCATATTAAAATACTATAGAATATAACATCCATTCATCCATCAACAGATCATACATCCATCACAATCATCATCCACAACAATCAATCAATACCAATAGATAACCGATAATATATATAACAGGTATTTAGCTAGCAGTTTATATGCAATAATAAATTTGATAACAATTTAATTAAAAAAAATGCAATTTAACTTAGATGAGGATTAAATATATGCCAAACAGCTATAAATAAATATCAAATCACATCATAAATAAATTTAACAAACGTAAGAAATTTTAGAAGTTGTGAGTGGGTTAAAACACTCACCTTTTGAATTTAAATTGAATTTAAATCCAATTTAAACCTAAAAATTTGACGGTGTCAGAATTCGTCCAAACAAGCGTCAAAGTGTTCGGAATTTTAATACGATCCTAACAAAAAAACCGTGCGTGAATTGGTGTTTGTATGTGAAAGATATAATGAAAAATGTGTTTGAATTTCAAACTTTTTTTAAAAAGAGAATACATTTACCTTTCTTGCCACGTCATAGGAAAATCACTTTCTTCCAGAAAACACCACTCACGCATGTAAGGACCAACGCACGCGATACTACCGCCGACCATAAACTTTGACCGCGATTCTCTCTCGCCTACGGCCACCAGGGAGACGCCGAACCCAACCATCCTCCTTCCCTCGCCTAGCCGCACCGCGCCTTCCACCAACGCTGCCTCTGGTCCTAAAATTTTGCCGCGCCGTCGCTGATTTTTGTTGACCTAATCGAATTTTGCAATCTATCAGACCGTTGATTCGCCAAATAAACAGGATGGATGAAGTCCCCTCGGTCCTCTCTTCAAAACCCAGAAATGGTTCAACGATCCGACAACGTTCATCGACGCACGATGAACGGCCGAGAATTGATTCAGAAATTCTAGAAAAACAATGCATTGAATCGGAAAACGAATTTCAGTTTTAAGACGCGTTCATCAAAAGCTTCGATATATAATTTTTATGATTTTTTTGAGGAGTCTGAAATTTGGCTTTGATTTTGAATTGCAGTTGGAATTAGGTGTTTGTCTGCCATTGAACTGAGGAGATGAAAAAAATTGTAAACAGAGTATTTATAGACAAGGTTGCAAAATAATAGATGGATCAGATTGGTATACACGTTGAACGATGAATGGCCCGAAAAGCCCGTTCTGACTCCGAAACGAAATTGGGTCAACCCATGTAACAACCCAGGGTTTTGTAACAATTAATTATCGTCATTAGGCGATTAAATTGGCTGGTTAATTGCTATTGGGATTTTATCGGGTTGAAGTTCTCTTAAAAATTTGTTAAAGGTTTGTGGGCTTTATATTGAATTTTGGCCCACGTTTTATTTTGGTGTTGGGTTGTATTAAAGTGGATACCCATTCCCTCCTCTCTATTCATTCTCTTCGAAAACCCTAAACAAAATAAACGGAAAAAAATTGGTGGCTCGATCCTTTTGCTATGTCGATCGGCTAATTCTATTTGCAAATGTTTTGCTTTGCTTTAAGCTTGGTCGGGTCGTGCTTAGGAGAGCTGCAAGTGGGGGAAAAAGAGGAATTTTGGCAGTGGATCGGTGCTCTTCAAAACAAAGGTGAGTGATTTTTCACTCACATCTAATTCAATTTCGTATATTCGTGACTTTCGTAGCTTGATTTCTATGCTATCATGGTGTTGAATTCTTCGACACATGATTTTGATTTTCAATCGTCTGGAACTACTTGAATTCATTGATTGCTTTGTTCAGGCCGTTTAATTTTGATCGAATGCCAGGATTTGAATTGATTTCGTGAAGATATTTTTAGATGAGAATTCATTTGACTTTGCATTTGCTTTAAGTATTTGACTTCTGTCCTGATTTGTGTATGCGGTTCCATGATTTCGGTCTGTAGCTCATGTCTTCAACTTGTACTACTTGCTGTATATTATTAGTTTGGAACTGCTACTTGATACTGGTATTCATCTGGATATTTTGTGTGTTGTTTTTCTTTGGGCTTGGACTTGATGAAAGTGATTTGTAAGAATAATTTGGGTTCGACAATGCCTTGATGGCTTTGTTCGAACTACCTATGTCACTTGCATATGCTAGTGCTGTTTCATTCAATATAGATATGTATGTGTATTCATATATATGCATACATGCATTCATGTATTTGTGTTGCTAGCTGTCTCAGCTTTGGAATTGTTCGAACCTGATACCTTTTGAAGTTTGCATCTGTTGGGTTCATTGCTTTATATGTTTATGTTGTTCTTTGTTTCCCTTGACTCCGGTCAGTAGCTCACTGCTGGTTCATGTGTCTTCGACCTTGACTCCTGATAGCACTGGCTTTGACAATTAGATTGATGCTTCGAGTTACAGCTGTTTTCACTCCTGTTCATACTCTATGTTGTACACATGTGCATTTGTATCACTTGATGTTGCACTTGCTTGATCTAGTTCGTAGTTGCATACTTGCCGTGCACTTTTCATGTCATTCCCTTGGTATTGTGTAGACCACTTGGTCACTGGTGTACATATGCTGTTAGATTTGGGTTTCACTGACCACACATGTATATACTTGTATCTTTGAATTTGATTGACTTGAAGATTGATGGTCATATTCACTTACTGTTGATCTTCACGTGGCTGTAGTTTTTGTTGCAGTTTTACCCTTGTAGTCATGTGGTTGTTGCAGTTTCATTTCGTTGCAGTTTTACCCTTGTATTCATGTGGTGGCTGCAGTTTCATTTTGTTTTCAGTTTTGCCCTTGTTGGTTGGTATTGCACTGAGTTAAACCTCATGTGCACTGATGCATTTTATATGCATTTTCCCATTGTTTGTTCGCTTTGATTCTGCTGTGTTATACAGTAGTCTAGCTTGTTGTTGCACCTCTGTTTAGTACCTCTGCACACCTTGCAGTTTCGACATGCTGTTAGTAGTTGTAGTCGTGATGATATCACACGCTGTAGTGGCGAGGCAGTGCATGCGAGCGTATACTGTAGCCAAACAGAATTGACGTTTTAATTGATATTTCAATTGTTTGAATTGTTTCGTGTGTCCAATTCAATATTTTTAAATTGTATTTTGATTTTGTTTCATTTGATCATTTTTTTGCTATCTAATTATCTTCTGGATAATCATATTTTGTGTTTTCTAATTATCGTATCGATAATTAGATTTTGTGGTTATGCTGTTTCACTGGCTTGGGTTTTGCTCTAGCCACTTGCTGTTAATTGCTGTTTAGGCAATTTTGTTGTTTTCTAAATTATCTTCATTGATAAGCCTTTTATTTATCTTTGTTGATGATTTAGCTTTGTCGATTTGCGGTTTATTGCTGTTACGTATTATTTCTACTATTATCCGATTCTCTTACGAAGGATTGGATAGGTGAAATTTATTGTGACTATCGTCTATTTGTTATTTAATTATTATTGCTTCCGTGCATTAATAACTGAGTTTGAATTAGACTGACCCGCGTATTATTTTCATTTGAATTAGACCGACCCACGTAAGAGCAGATGAACCTTTGTATACGAATCCTGCTACGAAGCATTTGATTTATATTTATTGGTTATCAAACATTTGTGATGCAGGGAAACAGGTTGGAGGGATCTAACGGAATTCCGTGCTATTATTGAATTGTTCAATGATATTTTTTTATGTCTTTTATTTACTAACAAATATGATTACGGATGATGTGGTAATAACATCATTATATGTTTGAAAATAAAATCCAATAGCGATAAGAAAAATCAATATCGCTGTGGTTAAGTATTGGGTGGTTATTGGCCTCGAATTTTTTTTTTTAAAATGCCATGAATTAGTGATTAAGTCAGAATTAGTTTTTGAGACAAAAAGTATTTTTTTAAAATCTAAAAATTGGATTTCGAAAATATTTTAAAGATTATCTAATTAATTATATTAATATTATTTTAAATTATTGCTTATAATAATATTAATTTATGTTTATTTAATTAAAATAATGTTCTTTTAAAGTTATTTTATTATATTAATTTTTTTAAAAGTTATATAGTCATATTAATATTATTTTAAAGTCATTTCATTATTTTAATATTGTTAAAAGTTATTTTTTTTGTTAATATGTTTTAAGAAATTATACAAGGTTAATAAATTGAAAGTCTAATTTTTTAAGAATAATTATGGTTTAAAATTAATAATAATGATTATTAATAGTTTAAAAAAAATTATTATTATGTAACGATCTGATTTTTCGATGTCTGAAAATCGACATCAATACGTCCACTGTATCCAATGCCGAATAATCGAATGCCGAAAAACCGAACCATTGGGGTTAAAGAAGAAGGAGGTGGAACAAGAATATAGAAGACAATATCAGAATCTCACAATCGCAGAAGAAAAATATACAACTCTAATTCATTTGCTTACCCTGTTGAATCAATTAGTTTAATAGCTAATTTTATTTCAGTCCTTTATTTTATTTAGTCAAATCTTGACTATCTTGCATTACACACAATTCAAATTAATTCCCAATATTGTTTATTTCCACTGAAAATCGCCAAGTCCAAATACTTTAGATTTCAAAATAATTTAAATCACTTTATTCTAAAATATACTTTAAAGCATTTAAATTAAAACTAATATACATTTTTGAATAAAGTGTTTAAGTAACTGTGTGTATAAAGACTTATTAAAGGGGGCTAATGATTGATTATATACTGAGCCTGTATTAATTTTCCAAATGAAATAAAATCTTGATTGAATGTTTGTTATTTGATATTTAAATAACCGACCATCGAAATATAGACCCAACGTAACTTTGGAAATATCTAGGAGAAAAACGTGAATTATAAGGCACAGTCATCTCCGATAATGCTGTATTGTGCGTATATTTCTCGTTTCATTCTTGTATGACGATGGTAGGAAAATTCGTCCACTAACGGTTAGGTGGTGATCTCCGATCTTATCTTTGTCTCTTTATTTCCTAGAGAACCGGGGTTGAGTTTACCTGAAATTATCACATGTTGTTTCGAAGAGACCGGGATCAAATGTATTATCTAAAAACCACTTTGATCCTATGAATGCATTTCAAAGTGAAGACATCATGAAGAGCATGGAATCGAAGATATAGATGTGAAGTGAATGGGCTAATTACTATCAATCCTGAGGGTGATTCCAAAATGGATATGGTAGGAATAGGGCCTTCGGTTTCATTCAGAAGTAGAACAGACTTGTATGGATAAATGCTATCAGCACATCGTCATTGGGGGAATGAGCATTCCCAGTGTAGATTTCTTGAATGGTAACGATAGCCTCATGCCTCATCAACAGGAAAATGACTAAAGCAGGGCATGCAGCAGGGCTAAGTGGGTCGCTCCCATTTGGGTATGTCAGCATCTTTCTAGATTACTCTATTTTGATGGATTTGGTTGTGCATGAGAGATCTCGATTAAGGTTGGAAGACCGGGATGAAGACTTATTTGGTACTTCTATTCAAGTGGTAAGTCGATTCTGTGTGGCGGGGTACAAGATGTTCTGGTTAGACCCGGGTGCATTGATTTAGAGATGCACCCATCGGAGGCAGTTCCTTACCTGGTCATAGTATAGAATCCATTCTCCAATACGTGCCTTTAGGGTTTTGATTGTAGAGCCTAGTAAGCTGGAATTTAATTAATGTAACAATCTGGGCTGTTTTAATAAGTATTTGTACTTGGACACTATTATAATATTACTGGATTTTCTATAAAAGTGTTTTGGTTTTCGTAAGGTAAAAATCCGTCGGGTTTATGTATGGTGTGGTCTTACGAGATACCTTATGTTTTCGAAGATTTTCTTGCAACTTTAAATCCATTTGGTAGTATTTTTTCTTATGCTGGCTCTCCAGACTGACCCAGGTGTTATTTTATTTTATTGCTCGGTTCCGACCGAGCATATAGCAGATTAGATTGGATGGCTGGAGCTTCAAGAGATGAGTTGGAAGCCCACAGATCATGTAGATGGTTATTTTTCTGCTACATTCTTTGATGTCTTATCAGAAATTGTGAAAATTATCAAATTAAAAATCTTTTCCACAAGTAATCAACTCCAAAACATAGATTATATCATCAAGTTTTGATTTTGAGGTTTTGGGTTGATCTAAGCTTTGTTTTTTCTCCATGCATGTCTTTGTTTTTCTATGTATAGGTTGTTGAAGTCATCTCTTACACAAAACATCTATCTTTCAGTTGTAATCCAAGTATTTGTTCTTCTTCAATTGTAAGGTGAGTTGCTGCTCATATAATGCCAGATGAAGCAAAACTTGAAATGCCAAAAACATAAGCAAAAATAGCTTGAAAATATTGATTTTGTTGATTTTTTTTGTTTCTGTAAAAACTATGTTTGGGTGTCACTTTGCATGCTAATATCTTTTGATTCCGACAACGATATGTTGCCAAATTTCTTACATTTGGTAGTTTGCATGTTGAAATTTGTTGTTGCAAAATTTGGTTTGAAAATATTGTAATTTGTGTGTTCAAAACTTTGCCGCAAAATCAACTCAAACACAGATTTTTTGCCAGTAGTTGTTTTCTGAGTTGCTGCAAACATGGCCTGAGTCCATGTTTGTGACAGCATAACTCATTCCTTTCATACTGGATTTGAGTGATGCTTTTTGTAGAGTGGAATAGGAGTGTTGAATCTTGCAAATTTTCATGGCAATTTGTGTTCTTTTTCTATTTTGAAACTGCGGTTGAACTTGAACCCGTAGCATGTTCGAATTCAGCGATTTAACCTTGTTTTAGTTCAACTTTGAAATGACACATATTCTTTGTTTAAAATTGGATCCGAGGATTCTTTTTGCAGATTGAAGTAAGAGTGTTGATTTACATTCCTGTAAATTTTCATGACAATCTGGATTTTTTCCTATTTTGAAACTGCGGTCGAACTTGAACCCGCAGCATGCAAGAATTTAGCGATTTAACCTTGTTTTAGTGCAACTTTGAAACGATGCTGATTCTTCGTTTCAAATTGGATTTGAGTGATTCTTTTTGTAGATTGAAGTAGGAGTGTTGAGTTTCATTGCTGAAAATTTTAATGACAATCTAGGTTTTTTTGCTATTTTGAAACTATGGTCGAGCTCGAACCCACAACATGCTAGAATTCAGCGATTTAACCTTGTTTTTAGTCCAACTTTGAAACGAGGCAGATTCATCATTTCAAATAGGATTTGAATAATTATTTTTGCAAATTGAATTGGGAATGTTGAACTACATTCTTGCAGAATTTCAAGCCATTTTGCCACTGCTAACTTGTTCAAACCTGTTGTCGAATATTGAGTCGTAGCTTGTTTTAAACGGATAATATTGCTGTGTAAAGATATTTTGATCAAATTTTGGAAAGTAATTTTATTAATTAAAGATTAATTAACAAAATATTTAGTGGATCCCATATTGAATCAAATCAGTGTTGAATGTTTATTTATTTGATAATATAATATTTGACTAAAAAAAATTGTACCAAAACGCAACTTTGGAAATATGTAGGAGAAACATAGAAATTATATGATACGATTACCATCGATGGTGCTATACTATACGTGTCAATTCTTTTGTTCTTCTAGGATAAATGATAAGGAAATCCATCTGTTAACGGTTAGGGGTGATCTTCGTTCTTATCTTTGTCTATTTATTTCCTAAAGAATGGAGGCCGAGTTTGTTGGAAATTATCGAAAGTTGTTTTGGAGTGACCGGAATCGGATGTGCTATTCGAAAACAACTTCAATCTTACTCGTGCATTTCGAACTAAAGACATCTTAAAGAGTATGGAATTGGAGATGGAGATAAAGTGCAAGGGTTATTTTCTATTAACCTTGGGGGTGATTCAAAATGGGTGTGCCAGAGGTAGTGCCTTCAGTTTCGTTCAAACCCAAGAAAGAACTTATAAGGATGACTTTTTGCACTGCTGCTTGGAGGGAAGTGTTAGCATTCCAAGATGGTTGCTATATAAAAAGGTAATCGTTGCCTCATGCCTCATTAACCTGGAATGAATAAAACAGGGGAGATGAAGTAGGGCCATACTGGTCGCACCCATTAGGTATCATCACCAAATGTAGAATCGATATTCGAAACCCTTGTATGCCTCGGTGCGGTTGCTGATCCCTACCATGGTGGTGATGTACTGGGTACTATCCAGCAAGGTGTAGGACAGTCCTATCTTGGAAGGGAATCCAAGTGAGGTTCTCACTGTGTTTATCTGCAGATGCACTGTAGCGGATGGTGCCCCACTAGCACAGTCATGGTATGGAATCCATTCTTCAATAAGTACCGTATATTTTTAGTTGTTCCCAAATACGTTGGAATGTGAGATGCAAGCATTTTAGCTATATTATATATTTACTATAATCCTTTGGACATTATCATAATATCGTTGGATGTAAAAGGTATTTTGGTTATATTAAGGTAAAAACCCGTCCCTTTTTATATGCAGCGTAGTATTATGAGATCCCTTTATTTTAAAAGGATTTTAAACGTAATAATTAAGTTGTTTGACTTTACTTACAACTGACCCATGTTTTACCTAAAACTCTTGGGTGCTCAAATATTTTTGTGCAACCAAGTAGTGTAGGTTTTCCCACGGATGCATTTTGGAGGATCATGGAGCAAGAGGCTTCATCAGTAGCTAGTTATTATCTTGTTTCCACGGTATTATATGTATCTTGTATCGGTTAGGTAGGGATAGACTGTTATAACCGTCCAACGGTAGAATTGTATTAGTATGACACTGATGTATCGTTTTAGAAATGACTTCACAAGGTATTATGTGGATTAATATATGTTATTCCATTGCTTGTGAGATTCTATGATTCCTTATCTTCTTTTTATCTTCTATCTCCTTTCTTTCCCCTAACAATCGATCTTTTCGACACTTAGTTGTTTGGCATGCGAATATCATAAATGTATTACTGCTGACTTCTGAGGTTCGAAATGGAAGGTTGTTAAAAACTGCAATGCATATTTAGTCCGAATGCCTAAATTTTTTTGTGCTTCTCATCATGTAAATCTAGTCCCAAATCAAATTTTATTTTTAGCGTTCTTTTTTGACGTATATTAGCATACTCAAGTTTGGTATTAGTTTATATATGTTTACTCTAGATTTAATACTAAGATAATATATGACCTACTTGATGTAACTTATATAGAAAGGTATAATTTCCACAATCTTTATGTGCACGCGTAGGTTTAGTTTGAATGCCTACTCGTTTACGCGATGTTGTAGCTTCTAGGCCAAATACTGCATGCTTATCTCATTCAAGGTGTAGACTAAATTCTTCAGTCACATTATTCATTAACCACAAGCTTATTAAGGATGAATATGAAATTTTTCAATGTTCATAGTTCTTCCACTAAATTGGACAGTTGGAATGACCGGGATTTTGGCAACAGCTGTGGAAGATACTCTTATCGCATTAGTTATTTTTCCCTTTTCTCTTTTTCCCCATATTGTGCACTAAACTTTATATGGACCAAAATATTATAAACATAGTTTTGGTAATTTTTATTTCAGATATGCTTCTATATGTGATCCTCTTCCATTAGATCAACTTAAAAGCTTTCATGTGAGGGTCATGTTCATGTTGTCATGTTTCAGTAGTGCATACAATTTTACCTGTGATATGAAGACTTTGGTTGGGTCATTTTTATAAAACGTGTTCATTTCGAAGTAATATTTTTTTGGATGAGGTTGTTTGTATGGTTCAATAAAGATATTTTTCTGGTGGTGGATGTGATATAGTGTAAATGTCATTGCATCATTGTTTGAACATTATACATAAAGTGAATGTTGTGTTGTATGTAAAGGGTCATTGTTGAATATATGAATTTTAACTATTTTAATCGACGAATTTTACGTATGTGAATTTCTAAAATTTTAACTCTATAATAGTAGTATTTAGGACAAAGCTACAAGTTAAAAAAGAGATGAAAGAACCATGCAAGTATTTTCCCAAAAAGCTATATATATTTAACAACATTTAAAAATGTTGAAAAATATATTTTGAAACAGTTTTAAAACTATGTAAAACATATTTTGCAATATCTAAAAATTGTTTTTATTGTAATTATTAGAACCTATTTCGCCAGAAAAATATTGTAGAGGATGCCAACCCTATGACAACTTACCCTAGTACCATGTTTGCAAAAATGTTGCGAAACTCATATAACAACAATTTTTTTATCTTTAATAAGGCATATTTGTTGTGTTTTATTAAGTTTTGTCCTAAATGCTTGGGATTACTATTCTAGTTTGTTAAAAACAATCATTGAATGTTCTCCGTTTCAGGTATATGTAAAACTAATATGTATTATGTGTCATAATGAATTATAATCGCAGGATATCAATTGTATTTCTTACCATTTGAACAAGAAGTGCGTACAAAATGAATTTTCACAGATAAAGTAGATATGATTTTTGGTATGCAAATTTGTTTCTGTTAAGAAATATTAGCCGGATCATTAACATTTATAGCAGGCATTACAAGGCTCGTGCTATTGTGCATTGATTTAGTTGGATGGTCGTTTCATTTTCAATATATAATGGACATCAACGTTGTTCTCTATTATATTGATCCTACAAATGCATTTTAAAAGGTTAATCTTACTTGAGAAAAATTTATGTTATAATTAGTTGCTTTGTAACATTTGGAATAATACTATCGATGAAATATTATATTCTAAACTGATAATTTTCTAAAGTACACCTTGGGCGTAGCATGCAATCCCGCTAGTTAAAGTACAATAATTTAACTTTTAATACTTGGTGGATTGGTAAATTGCAAATATTTCGCATTAGAGTTGTAACGACCCAGAATTTCTGTCAATTAAAATTTGAATATTTAATTGATTTTAAATATTAATAAGTGAAATTTATAATTTGAATAATTTATTTCCGAATATTGGATTTAACTGAATAATTAAATCGATAATTAAATAGTTGGAAATACAGAAATAATTGAAATTGGGTTAAATATGATTGAAAATGATTTGTAAAATTTTATTTTATCATATTGGAGTTAGAACTATATTATAGAACTTTTAAAATCGAATTAGAAGTTTATTTGTGAAAATTGAATATTTTAATATTAAATCGACTAGTGAAATTAGTCAATTTTCGAACAGTCTCAGAATTTGACGAAACTAGTTCCATTGGATCTGTAATAGTTTGTTATTATCGGATTTCAATTTTCGTAGCAATCGGAGTTATCGTTTGACCGTGGCAGCTCGAAACGCATCGAAATTGTTTTAATATTAATTTGGCGAGTTAAAATAGCCATTTTTCAAAAAGTCTCGGATTTCGATGAAACAAGTTTCATCGGATCCGTAATGTGATATTATTGTATGGTTTCAAATTTCGTGTCAATTGGATTTACCGTTTGTCCGATGCAAGCTAAAACGCCTAGAAAATCGTTTAATCGGTTTAATTTTAAATCGAACGTTTATTGCCATAACTCGCATAGATGACCGAATTAGCTCCCGAAACACGTTCCATTATGTCCGGAATGCGGGATAAACACTAGAAACGCCGGTCACCGCAAGTAAATTGGAGTTTGGAAAATCCAAAATGAATAGTGTTTCGATAAAATTCTATAAATAGCCCATTTATTCACCAATTAAAAAAAAAGGAAACCCTAGTTCCTAATGGCCGGCCGCCACTATCCCAAACAACGGCCAGAAAATCACAACCTTTCCCCTTCGATTTCTCCAAATTCGTTCATCAATTCAACGAATTATCAACTACAAAGTTGTAGAGGATGTTGAGATCTATAATCTCAACGGTTAAGATCGAGTTTCGTTGCACGGATTGGCGGCAATCTCTGTTTAAATGGCCGGCCTTTGTTCACGAAATTCGAGACGATAGCTCGACCAAGCTTGGCCGCATCCTGGCCGGTGGTGGGTCTGGGGGAGGCGCGCGAAAGGATGGAGCTTGATCGACGTCACGACGTCGATAGGAGGTGCGGCAATTAGGGTTTTGTGTGGCTATATGGGTTCGTACGCGATTTTGTTACTGGGAAGTTCGAACGCATGTGAGAAGATGGAGCTCACGGCCTTGATCTCGTGTGTGATGATGGACCGCTGTGATTTGGAGTTGGATGGATCCGGGGGCTGTGATTTGCAGATAGGTTTAAATATAAAAGGAAGTTGTAAATTTAGTTTATATAAATTCGTGAATCTTTAAAAATTCATATCTTTTGCATACGAGGTCAAAAACGCGCGAAACCAGTTGCGTTGGAATCGTATGGACGAGCACTACGCTATGGATTTGGATTGGAGTCGTTTGGAGTTAGTGAGAATTTCGGGTAAAATTAAACGTCCGTTTAATTTTATTCGAAATAAAAGCTGAAAACGAAATTGCAATCAAGGTGAGAACTTCTCACTCAATCGAATCGGTTTCGATTTTACTTTTAAATAGTTATATTTAAAATTCTTGAATGTATGTTTGAATGATGATTTTTATCTACTGATTGTTAAAATAGACATTATGCGTTGCTAGTAAGCGGATGTTATTTATTAAAAACATATACCGCGAATATTTCATAAATAGTGAAATTGGTATTATATATAATAGCAATATATATATATATATATTGGCATATGTATATATTGCAGTTGTTGATTTCCCGCATTATATAGCGGATGAGACCCTATTGCGCCGTCTATTAAGCGGATAATATTTATATCCCACATACCGCAATAATTCCGTACTGGAGCGGAATTGGTATTGTGCTAATGTTTGTGGATGCAGGGAAACAGGTTGGAGGGATCCAACTGGATTCCTCAACTGTATTGATTTATTTACAGATATTTTGATATTTGTTGATTATCATATCGATGTATGATATTTGGATGTCGTGATTGACTATTTGGTGTTGTTGCATCATCGGATCCATTTTTAAAGTTTAAAAATAATGTTTTTGATTTTTTTAGAAGGATTTTAAAGTGATTTTTCAAAGTATATGTTTTTATTATAATTTTGAATTGATTTATTTTAAATAATTAAAACGTTATAAATTTTTATGTTATAAAAATTAAGATTTTTTGAGAAATATAACCGAAATGAGATTTTTGGAAATAAATAGTTAATTAATTTATAAATAGTTAATTAATTTATAAATTGGTTTAAATTAGGATTTTTGAATTATTAAAAATGATGTATATAAAAGACTTATAAAATTAATATTTTATAAATTAAAAATATTGGAATATTTAAAACGAGTTTTCATAAGTGTTATAAATGAAATAAAAATGGATTTCATAAGTGAACGAAATTTATAGATTTATAGATTGTGAAGTTATAAAATGAATAGATTTTGTAAAATAGAAAATTTATAAGTAATTATCTTATAAATCGGATTTTGGCATTTAAATGAGATATAAATGGAATTTGTTAGTAATGAGATTTATAAATCGAAGCTTATAAATAGAAACGGAATTAATAAACATTGTTTATAAATTCGAAATCAAATGAATTTGATAAATTGAATATTGAAGTTTATTAAGGGAAATATATTCACGATTTTGAACTGTGGAAAATCCTTTAATTAAATATGTGGAAGAGTTGAATTTGATAAACGATGTATATCCACGATTTTGGACAGTGGATAATCTTTTGATAAAAGTGTAGAAATACTGAATTGGCGAAATAAGGTATATTCACGATTTTGGACAGTGAATATATTGTTGAATAAAATGGATATGTTTTGGGAAAGTGACATTAGAAAAAAATGAAGTTAATTGTTTTAACTATGCTTTAAAATGTATTAACTATCGAAACCATAGATTTCAACATTCATTGTTGAAATAGACGTTTTCGAGAAATAGAAGGAAATGGTGGACTATAACACTTTTGTTATAGTAAATGGTTTCCGAAAGGAAATGTTTTGTATAGTATTGGGATTTTGTAACGACCCAGAATTTTTGATAATTTAAATTTGGATATTTAATTAAATCTTGAATTGTTTGTACTAGGTTGAAAATGGAGTCAAGATGAAATGGACTGCAAAATAAAAGCTAAGGTGAGAACTTCTCACTCAAAAGGGTTTGTAAATTTTAAATAGTTATATTTAAAATTTGTTGATTGATTGTTTGCTTGATTGTGATAGTAGATATAGTAGGATATACTATATATAGCAATATATATATATATATTGGCATATGTATATATTGCAGTTGATTGATTTCCCGCCTCGTATAGCGGATGAGACCCTATTGCGCCGCCTATTAAGCGGATAATATTTTATAAAATCCCATATACCGCGATATCCCGTCTTGAAACGGGATTGGTATTGTGCTAACGTCTGTGGTTGCAGGGAAACAGGTTGGAGGGATCCAACTGGATTCCTCACAAATATTTATTTGTTTATAAATATTGTGATGATTGTTGACTATCATATCGATATATGATGTTGTTCACGTGATTGACTGTTGGATGCTGTTGCATCATCGGATTCATTTTTTTAAAGTTAAAAATAATGATTTTTATTTTTAAAAAGGATTTTAAAGTGATTCTTCCAAAGTATATGTTTTATTTAATTTTTTAATTGATTCACTTTAAAATAAATAAACATATAAGTTTTTATGTTATGAAAATTAATACTTTTATAAAATATAACCCAAAAGGAAAATTTTAAAATAAAAAGATTTATAAAATAGTTAAATTTGGGTTTTGAATAATTATCATAAATAGTTATATGAGAGATTTTATAAATTGATATTTATAAATTAAATTTATTGGAATTATGAAACGAGTCTATTAAGTGTTGAGTTGATGTATAAAATGAATTTCATTAAAAAATTTAGATTTATAAGTTGTGAAAGTTATCAAATGAATAGATGTTGAAAATAAAAGTTTTATAGGAAATTAACTTATAAACTGGTTTTGGGCATTTAAATAGATACTGATAAAAACACTTAATAAAAGAAATTTTTATAAGTTGACATTGAAAGAAAATATATAAAGAAATCTTATAAGTAATAAGATTTAAAAATTTGTGAAGTTCAAAGGAACGATTTGGTAAATAAATAATATTATAAGTATTCAACTTATAATATAGATTTTGGTTTATAATTGGGTTATATAAATTGAATTGGATTTAATAAAAGAGATTAGTAAATTGAAGTTTATAAATAGAGATGGAATTTATAAACATTGTTATAAATTCGGAAATAAATGGAATTTGATAAATTGAATATAGAATTTGTTAAAGGAGTTACATTCACTATTTTGAACGGTGAATATATTATTAAAGAAAATGGATACATTTTAGGGAAGGAATTTTTTTTAAATGGAATTTAAAAATGATTAAAGGTGTTTTAAAATGCATTAGGTATCGAATACATAGATTTCAACATTTATTGTGGAAATAGATGTTTTCGAGAAATAGAAGGAAATGATGGACTATAACACTGTTGTTATAGTAAATGATTTCCGAAAGGAAATGTTTTGTATAGTATTGGGATTTATATATCTATTTTAAATTTCGAATCCCTATACTAGTGATTTTGGGTTGTCGTAACGATGTTTTACGCAACATTCATTTTGACCCAAATAAATGTGAATAAAAGAATGATTTCCTTAGAGAATGAAATATATACTTAACCATAGTTTAAGTATATTAAATATTTTCAAGTTGTTGAAAATAAATAAGATTTATGAAATACTTATTATTAAATAAGTATGGAAATGCTTTTCTAATATGAAATGGAACGTTTTTGAGAATTTATCTTCTTGAAGATAAATTGGAATTGAGTAATTAAAACCTATTGAAAACTGTAGATCAATAGATAATTTGAAATATAAATTCACTATGGAATTTATAAATGGAAAGGGAAAATTTGTTTTCAAAATAAACGTTGTTTATTTTTGAGGTATGGAAAATTATATATCTTGTTAAGATATTTTGGGAAATTAAATAATTTGGAAAATTATTTGGAATCTGATGATGTTGCTCATCTCTATTGATAGTTAAATAACCGACTATCAATATTTACCCTTGAATGAGTATTTCTTGTGATTGCTTGAATTGGATGCCACACTTATTTTTAAAATAAGCGCTCACTATTCAGGTTAACGGAGAAAGGACCATGGGGTCGTATAACCCACTTCGGATAGTGATACATCGTTATGAATTGCATTTGAAGACCGGTGTTGAAGACCGGATATTTGTGAAAACGGATGGATTATCGTCGAGTTACTCTGCATCGGCTGATCTCCGATACAGAGGTTTTATCACCCTTAGTGACGGGTTGTCCGGACGTGATTAGTGAATATCCGGATTTGCAAGGGCTTCTTTGGAAGTGCCTTCGGTTCCGTTCGATCCCGGAATGGACTTGTATGGATTGTATGTCTGACGTTACAATTTGAGATGTAAAGCTGGTTTCTATCAAATATATTTCTGTTGGTGGCGGATAATTTATTCTCTTAGCTTAACACCCTTCTCTGAGACGTACGAGCTCAGAGGTTATATAGTTGATGGTTACTAGTGATACATTCCCGAATTGGTAATGTGGCATGCTGAGTGTTGCTGTGAAATGATCGTTGAATGATCATTTGTGATAGGATCATTTGTTTGATCGTTTATCTTGATGATCATTGCTTTGATCATTTGTTGACCCAAAGCACTGCTTTTGTAAAGCGTGGCTTTGTGGACGAGACTTCATCGAGCCTCACACCCCGGAAATGGTCAAAACAGGAAAGATGCGGCAAAGTTATTAGGGGGTAGCACCCCTTTAGTGTATGTCATTCCTTCTGGATAGAGGTGGTATCAAGGTATGGAGCCCAGATACTTAACCTATGTGGTTACTGCAAATTTATTACTTTGTGGTTGTTGGAAATCGGGGATCCTCGGATATAGATCGGTTATCATCGGGGGATGACATATTCGTGTCAGTTGTTACCCAGTTAGGGGTAACCCGGCCTTGTGTTGGCAGAGATCCGGTTAGGTTCTCGGGACGTCATTCCAGAGGCGTTTCCATGTGGCAATGGGAAGTTTCTTGGCCTGACCATTTGTTGGAAATCCAAAGAAACAATACGAGCCTTGTACGGTTTTAGTTGTAGAACCTGCCATTTAATATGGTAGCTATAGCGGGCATAATATAATGGTACCTATGCTGGCTAAGATTTATATTCTACTTTCGAAATTGTTTTCTACACTATGCACTAATAATAATATCAAAAATGATTTTATTTTGCATAGTAAGCATCTTTGACTATCATAAGAAGAAACCTCCTCCAAGTCTGCGTTTGCATTGTGTGTGTGGCGGGAGATCTTATGGTAGTCTCATTTTCTAAAAAGCATTGCGAATTTATTTAAAAATTATCCTATTCTTTGTTTTAAAGATAAATAACTGTTTTTAGTTCTCGCACCAGTCACATGACTGACCTGGAGTTTATTGTTCCCTTCCTAAACTCTGGGTGCCCACCAATTTCTACACGGGCAGTCTAGAGTTAGGTTATCAGGTTATTCTGGATTTAGGTGTTGCTACAGATATCTGAAGGCGAGCTGGATGGCGTAGTATATTATATTGTATATAGTATTTCTTCTTTTTCCGCTGTTTGTTTGTTGTACACTCTGATGATATGATGTAATGTAATGCGATGTAATGTATAAAATGTATAGTTCTTTTGTTTTAATAAATATTCATTTATCTATCATATGTTGTTCCGCTGCGACTGTGAGATTCTGATATTGTTTCTGTTGCTGTTCTGTTTTTCTTCTATCTTTTTCTCTTTTCTTCTACCTCTTTCTTCTTCTTAAAAACCATAAAGGTTCGGTTTTTCGGCAACGAAAAATCGCGATCTTTACAGATTTATATATCTATTTAAACTTTGAATCCTTATACTAGTGATTTTGGGTCGTTGTAACGATTTTTTACACAACATTCGTTTTTGACCTAAATAAATGTGTTAAGAGAATGATTTCCTTAAGGAATGAAATATATACTAAATTTTGATTTAAGTATATCGAATTTTTTCAAATGTTGAAAATAAATAGATTTGTGATGCACTTATTATTAAATAAGTATGGAAATATTTTTCCAATGTGAAATGAACGTTTAGAATTTATCCTTGTAAGATAAATTGAAAGTGAATATTGAAAATCGATTGAAAATCGTACATCATAGATATTTTGGGATTATAAATTCACTATGGAATTTATAAAAGAAAGGGGAATTAGTTTAAAAATAAACGTTAATTTATTTTTAAAGTGTGGGAATAAATTTACGGATTTGGAACGTAAATATAAAGTAAATCGGTAGGGATTTATTTAAATTGGTTTAAATGAACCATTTTGAAATGAAAGTATTTCCGAGTAAGGAAAAGTGATTTGAAAAATTGTTTTCAAAGGTTTGAAGTGTGGGAAATTTTATATCTAGTAAAGATATTTTGGAAAGTAAATAATTTGTGAAATTATTTGGAATTTGGTGATGTTGAGCATGCCTATTGATAGTTAAATAATCCGACTATCAATATTTACCTCTAAATAGGTATTTGTTGTGATTTGTTTGAATTTGAATGCCACACTTATTTTTGAATAAGCGCTCACTATTCGGGTTAGCCGGGAAAGGACCTTGGTGTCGTATAACCCATTCCGAATATGTGATACGTCGTTATGGATTGCATTTGATGACCGGTGTTGAAGACCGGATATTTGTAAAAACGGAAGGATTACCGTCGAGTTACTCTACATCGGCTGATCTCCAATATAGAGGTTTTATCACCCTTAGTGACGGGAAGTCCGGTCATGATTAGTGAATATCCGGATTGCAAGGACTTCTTTGGAAGTGCCTTCGGTTCTGTTCGAGCCCGGAACAGACTTGTATGGATTGTATGTCTGACATTACAAATTGAGATATAAAGACGATTTCTTTCAAATATATTTCTGTTGGTGGCGGAGAATTTATTATCTTAGCTTAACACCCTTCTCTGAGACGTACGAGCTCAGAGGTTATATAGTTGAAAGTTATTAGTTATATACTCCCAATTTGGTAGTGTGGCATGCTGAGTGTTGCTGTGAAATGATCATTGTTTGATCATTAGTGATAGGATCATTTATTTGATCATTTATCTTTGTGATCATTTCTATGATCATTTGTTGACCTAAAGCACGACTTTTGCATAAAGCGTGGCTTTGTGGACGAGACTTCGTCGGACCTCACACCCCGGAAATGGTCAAAACAGGAAGGATGCGGCAAGGTTATTAGGGGGTAGCACCCCTTTAGTGTATGTCATTCCTTCTGGATAGAGGTGGTATCATGGTATGGAGCCCAGATATTTAACCTATGTTGTTGCTGCAAATTTTATGGTTGTCGGAAATCGAGGATCCTCGGATAGATCGGTTACGATCGGGGGATGACATATTTGTGTCAGTAGTTACCCAGTTAGGGGTAACCCGGCCTTGTGTTGGCAGAGATCTGGTTTGGTTCTCGGGACGTCATTCCAGAGGAGTTTCCATGTGGCAATGGGAAGTTCCTTGGCCCGACCATTTGTTGGAAATCCAAAGAAACAATACGAGACTTGTACGGTTTTAGTTGTATAACTTGCCATTGAATGTGGCAGTAACCTGCTATTGAACATGGTAGCTATAGTAGGCATAAGTGCGAAATGTCTATGCTGGCTAAGATTTATATCTTTACTTTCGAAATGAATTTTTCCTACACTATGCACTAGTAATAATATCAAATGTTTCTTTTTAATGTGTATAAAGCATCTTTGACTATCATAAGGAGAAATCTCCTCCGATTCTGCGTTTGCATTGTGTGTGTGTGCGGGAGGCCTTATGGTAGTCTCATTTTTAAAAGCACTGCGAATTGACTTTAAAAAAAAATCCCTCTATTTTGTGTTAAAGATAAACTGTTTTAGTTCCCACACCAGTCTTGCTTAGCTTAGGGCTATGTGATGGGGGGTTCTCGCTTCGCGGTTTGGTGGCGAACGGGAGACTCTTGCCCCCACACATCCTCTTTTAGGGGGTTGGTTAGGCGTAAGCTGAGACAGTCGAGAGGCTGGCCATAAGCAAGTTTAGGATATCAGTGTAAGCCACGGTGGGGCTGGGATGGCTGAAAAGCCTACCAATTGTGACCGCAAATGTTACATTTGGTATCAGAGCTTATGGTTAAGCGACAACCATGGCTCTGTTGGGTATAACTCATTGGAGATAGAGTTAGCAATACTCTAGAATGAGTTTGAGTGTAATAATAGATACGAGTGCGTACTTGTTAGTGAATGTAAATTGTTTTATATTGTGATGATTGGTTTGTTGAGTGGTATATGGATTTTGGTCAACACGAGTAATTAACGTTGTTGATAGGGATCTCTAAGCACTTATACAGAACAAATTGACACGATATCGTTTTAATAGGGTAAATGAAATAATTTTACCTCGATTATATTTTGTATATAAAGGAATAATTTTTTGGAATTATTAAAGTGAATATAAGTTGATTGTTTGGTTGTTGAATAAGTTTTTTGAATAAGTTAAATAAAACTTATTGTAAAAGAATAATTGTATAAACAAATAAATTATACGTGTGAAATTATAATTAATGTAATTTACAATTGTAAAATAATCTTGTATATATATAAAGTGAAACTCTATAAGAAAAAGATTTATAAATGTCATTTATAAATGAAAGGAAAATTTTTGAAAGAATATTAAGCACTAAATTCACTATTGTTACTGGGAAATAATAAGGGTGATGACTGTAGCATCATCAGTATCATTTTCAAGTCTCCATGTGATAGATTTGCTACCATAGTAATTTGGGAATGATAAATGAGTTGATAACTTATACAATTTGAATTTTGATAGAATAAATTTAATTTAAAGGATGAAGTTAAATTAAAGGAAGTATAAGTAAATCAATAAAATCCAAGTAGTAATTGTTGAATATAAGTTGTATAACTTATAAGATGATGAATATAAATGAAATAAGTTTTGAACTTATGATAGGAGTTAACAAATTTTGCTTTGGTAAAAAGTTAAATAGGATTGGAATTTGAATTGGATTTATAAGTGAAAACTTAAGTTAAATTAAAACTAAAGGTGTTTGGAATGAAATATAACTTAAGTGATGTTGAATGAAGTTGAATTTTGGTATCGAAGTAAATTAATAAGTGAATTAATGAAGTGAAGTCATTAAGAATTTGAACTTGAGTTATATAAATGAAATTCAACATTTTATTGTTAAAGGAATTAGCAATTGAATTAATAAATGGATTGAATGTTAATCAATCGAATGTAAAAGGATTTACATGGGATAATGAATGTAAGTGTTAATTCATTAAAAGCTAATGTTATTAGAAATTGAATAAATTGAATGAAAATCAATTTAATATGATCCAATTGGAATTAAATGTGTTGAACCAAATTGAATGTAAAGTGAATAAATTTGGTTGTATTGAATAAACATTGGTTGTTATTTGATTGTTGATTGATGTATATAAATTCATTAAGTGTTAATGAAATTGAATTAGCGAAATTAGAAGCTAAAGTAATTGAATTCAAATTGGAAGTAAATAAATTTGAATAGAATTGAACGTGAATTGGATTTAAATTAGTGAATGCAAACTAATTAAAATTGGATATGAATGAATGTTGATAAAATCCAATGTAAATGAATCAAATGTTGTAACGACCCAGAATTTTATTAATTAAAATTTGAATATTTAATTAATTTTAAATATTTATAAGTGAATTTTTAAGTCGAATAAATTTTTATTTGATTTATTGGATTTAATTGGATAATTAAATCGATAATTTAATATGTTAAATAATAGAAATAATTAAAAATTGAGTTAAAAATGATTGAAAATAATTTGGAAAATTTTATTTAATCATACTGGAGTTAGAATGATATTTTAGAACTTTTAAAATCGAATTAAAAGTTAATTTGTGAAAATTGAATATTTTAATATTTAATAATCGACTGTAAAATAGCCAATTTTTGAACAGTCTCAGAATTGAACGAAACCAGTTTCATTGGATCCGTAATAGTTAGTTATTACAGGATTTCAATTTTCGTGTCAATCGGAGTTATCGTTTGATCGTGGCAGCTCGAAACGCATCGAATCGTTTTTAATTTAAATTTGACGAGTCAAAATAGCCATTTTTCAAAAAGTCTCGGATTTCGACGAAACCAGTTTCATCGGATCCATAATGTGATATTATTGTAAGGTTTCAAATTTCAAGTCAATTGGATTTACCGTTTGTCATGTACAAATTAAAACGCCTAGAAAATCGCTTAAATCGGTTTAATTTAAATTGAGCGTTTGCAGCCATAACTCGCACAGATGTCCGAATTAGCTTCCGAAACCTGTTCCATTGTGTCCGGAACGCGGGGTAAACCTTAGAAACGCTGGTTACGGCGTCTAAATCGGAGTTCGGAAATTCCCGGGATGAATAGTGTTTACGCTAGCTTTTCCTATAAATACACCTTAATTCACAAAAATAAATAACAAAACCTAAACCTAACCCTAATATGCTCAGCCGCCACATTATAACCAATGGCCAGAATTGTTCGAATTTCATCTCTCAATCTCTCCCAATCTACAAAGAATTAGAAGAAGTGTTCAACACGAAAAAGGTAGAGCATGAAGAGAGCTTTCAATCCATACGGATTTGATCGAGTTTGGAGCAACAGGGAGTGAGCAAAACGTGGCCGTTCGTGGCCGTTCAACATACGTGCGCACGCATATCTAGGAGGCCGAGCTTCCAATCCTTCAGGCCGAGCATAGCTTGGGTCGTGGGCTTCGAGATGGCGGAGGTGTGATGAAGTTTCGTCGAGCGTGGAGTTTGCAATGTTTAACCCTAAATTGCATTATTGGGTTCGGCTATACGTGCTCCTTCCTGTAGATTTTCGTGAATGAGGGAAGAAGCTAGGTGCGGCTATGATCTGATGGGGTGGGATCCTATGGCTCAGATTGAATCTAGGTTTATAAATAGTTAAGTTTTGTTGTATTTATATAAGTTAAATTGTGTACAAACTTGTAAAAATCGTAACTTTTTCATACGAGGTCGAAAAAATGCAAACTCAGTTGCATTGGAATCGTATGGACGAGCACTACGCGATGGAGTTGGTTTGGAGTCGTTTGGAGTTAGTGAGAATTTTGGGTAAAATTAAACGTCCGTTTAATTTTATTCGAAATAAATCGCTAAAACGGAAATAAAACCAAGGTGAGAACTTCTCACTCAATCGAATCAGTTTCGATTTTATTTTAAATAGTTAGATTTAAAATATTTGAATGCATGTTTGAATGATGACTGTTATTTATTGATTGTTAAAATAGACATTATACGCCGTTAGTAAGCGGATGTTATTTAGTAAAAACATATACCGCGAATATTTCATAAACAGTGAAATTGGTATTATATATAATATCAATATATATATATTGGCATATGTATATATTGCAGTTGTTGATTTCCCGCAATTTTTGTTTAGCGGATGAGACCCTATTACGCCGTTATTAAGCGGATAATATTTATTAAGAACATATACCGCGATAATTTCGTACTGGAGCGAAATTGGTATTGTGCGAATGTTTTTGGGTGCAGGAAAACAGGTTGGAGGGATCCAACTGGATTCCTCAACAGTTTTTATTTGATTTCAGATATTTTGATATTTGATGGATTTTCATATTGATATATGATATCGTTGTAGTCGTGATTGACTATTTGGTGTGTAGCATCATTGGACCCAGATTTTGGGATTTTAAAAGGTTTTTAAAAGTGATTGTTGAAAATATTCTATATTTTTGGAATTGATCCATTTTAAATAATTAAACGATATAATTTTTAAAGTTATAAAAATTATGATTTTTGAGAATATAGATAAAAGCTGATTTTTGAGAAATATGGATTAATGATTTTATAAAATAGTTTAAATTGAGATTTTGGAATTTATTTAAAAGAGTTTAAATATAGGATTTATAAAATTTGATTATTTTATAAATTAAGAGAATGATGAAGTTTTTAAAGTAATTTAAAGACGTTTTAGAGAATAATATAAATTGATTTATATTAAGAGATTTATGAATGGATATTTATAAATTGAAATATAGACATTATAAAACGAGTTTTTATAAGTGTTTGAATGAAGTGAAAATGAATCTCATTAATGAATGAAATTTATAAAATTATAAACGGTGAAGTGATAAATGGAATTTTATAAGCAGTAGGTTTATAAAATTGTAAAGTTATTAGAAGAATAGTTTGGATAAATAAATGAATCTTATAAGTTATAAGATTTATAATTTTAAAGTTTAAAGGAACGATTTTTGTAAAATAATCGTTTTATAAGTATTTAACTTATAATATAAACTGGAATAGGTTAGTAAAGGAATTTGTAAAAGGAAGTTTATAAATAAATAGAAATAGAATTTATAAACGTTGTTTTATAAATTCGCAAACGGCCTATTTTGATGAGTTAATTGTTATAACTTATAAATGGAGTTATATTCACGTTTTTAGACTGTGAATAATTCTTTGAATTAAAATGAATAAAAGAATCAAATTTGTTAACGGAGTTTATTCACGTTTTTGAATAATGAATAATATGTTAAAGAAAATGTTTAGATTTGATGTTTTAAATTGAATTAAAACGATCTAACGATGTTTTAAATGTGTTGAGATTCGAAACCATAAATTTCAACATTTATTGTTGAAATAGACGTTTTCGAGAAATAAAAGGAAATAGTGGACTATAACACTGTTGTTATAGTAAATGATTTCCGAAAGGAAATGTTTTGAATAGTATTGGGATTTATATATCTATTTTAATTTCGAATCCCTATACTAGTGATTTTGGGTTGTCGTAACGATGTTTTACGCAACATTCGTTTTGGCCCAAATAAATATGTTTAAGTGAATGATTTCCTTAAAGAATGAATTATATACTTAATTCGATTTAAGTATATTGAATATTTTCAAAGGTTGAAAATAAAAGGATTTGTCGATTACTTATTTTTGATAAGTATGAAATTTATATGTGAAAAGTGGAATTTGTTAAAAATAAATATTGATTTATTTTTGAAGTGTTGAAATAATATATCTTGTAAAGATATTTTGGAAAATAAATAATTTGGAAAATTATTTGGAATCTGGTGATGTATGCATATCCATTGATAGTTCAATAACCGACTATCAATATTTCCCTTTGAATGGGTATTTGATGTGAATTGATTGAATTTGAATGCACACTTATTTTTTGAATAAGCGCTCACTATTCGGGTTAACCGGGAAAGGACCATGGGGTCGTATAACCCATTCCGAATATGTGATACGTCGTTGTGAATTGCATTGAAGATCGGTGTTGAAGACCGGTATTTGCGAGAGCGATAGGATGACCTATCGATTGTCTCTGCACTGGGTCGCTCCTGGTATAGAGATTCCATAAGTGATGGGAAATCCGATCAGGATTGTGAATATCCGGGTTGCAAGGACTTCTTTGTAAGTGCCTTCGGTTTTGTTCGATCCCGGAACAGACTTGTTGGATTGTATGCCTGACATTACAAGTTGAGATATAAAGCCGATTTCTTTCAAATATATTTCTGTTGGTGGCGGAGAATTTATTCTTTGCTTAACACCCTTCTTTGAGACGTACGAGCTCAAAGGTTATATAGTTGAAGTTATCAGCGATATATTCCCAGTTTGGTAATGTGACATGCTGAGTGATGCTGAAATGATCATTGTGTTGATTATTTGTGATAGGATCATTTATTTGATCGTCTATCTTAGTGATCATTGTGTTGATCATTTGTTGACCCAAAGCATGGCTTTTGTATAAAGTATGTTTTTGTGGACGTGAATTCGTCGAGCCTCACATCCCGGAAATGGTCAAAACAGGAAAGAAGCAGCAAGGTTATGAGGGGTAGCGCCCTTTAGGATGTGTCCATTTCCTTCTGGAAAAGGGTGGTGTCATGGTATGGAGCCCAGATACTTACTCATGTTGAAAACACTTTATGATTGTGTGAATTGATTACGAGCGCTCGGTGATAAAGGTCCCAAAGGACCGGGGGATGGCATATTCGGTCAGTTGTTACTCAGTTAGGAGTAACCCGGCCTTGTGTTGGTAGAGATCCGGTTTGGTTCTCGGGGATGTCCATCCAGAGGCATTCTCATGTGGCAATGGGAAGTTCCTTGGCCTGACCATTTGTTGGAAATCCAATTCTCAATACGAAACTTTTACGGTATTAGTTGTAGAACCTGCTATTCACTTATGGTGGTCACCACTGTTTGGATAGTAGCTATAGTAGGCATACGATAATGGTCGTATGTTGGCTAAGATTTATATCTTTATTTTCGAAATGATTTGTTATACACTATGCACTAGTAATAATATCAAATGTTATTTCAAATGCGTATCAAGCATCTTTGACTATCATAAGGAGAAATCTCCTCCGATTCTGCGTTTGCATGTGTGTGTGTGCGGGAGGCCTTATGGTAGTCTCATTTTTAAAAGCATTGCGAATTGAATTTAAAAATATTCCTCTATTTGATTTTAAAGATAAATAAACTGTTTTGAGTTCTCACACCAGTCACATGACTGACTCGGAGTTTATTGTTTTCCTTCCTAAACTCTGGGTGCCCACAAATTTCCACACGGGCAGTCAAGAGTTAGGTTTATCAGGATATTCTGGATATTCTGGAGTTGCTGGAGGCAAGCTGGATGGCATGGCGTATTACTAGTTTATATAGTATTTCTTTTTCCGCTGCACTGTTTGATGTATGTTGTTGTACACTCTGATGATATGATGAAATGAAATGTAATAACTGATATAGTTCTTTGTTTAAAGATTATTCATTTATTATTATATGTTGTTCCGCTGCGAATTGTGAGATTCTGATGTTGTTCTGTTGTTTTCTGTCCCGTCCTATTTTCTTCTGTTTTTCTCCTTTTTCTCTATTCTCTTTTTCTTTCTATTTCTAAATTTTCTATCTTCTTTTCCCTCTATCTTCTACCTTTTTCTCTCTTCTTTCTTTTCTTAAATTCTTTTTAAAACCCATAACATTCCGTGTTTTCGGCCTTCGATTTCTCGGCAGTCGATAAAGTGAGTATCGATGTTGAATTTTCGAAGAACGAAAATCCGCGACGTTACATTTGGTATCAGAGCTGATGGTTAAGCGGCAACCATGGTTCTGTTGGGTATCGCTCATTAGAGATAGAGTCAGCAGCACTCTAGAATGAGTTTGAGTGTAATAATAGCTATGAGAGCGTATTTGTTAGTGAATAAAAAAAAATTGTTTTGTATTGTGTTGACTTATCGGTTGATTGTTTATAGATTCCAGTCGATGTAGTCTAGCTAACTATCGTAGATAGGAGTTTCTAAACTCTTAAACAAGATAAACCGACATAATATTGATTTTTAAATTTGGTAAATGAAATAATTTTACCTTGATTATATTTTATACATAAAGAATAATTTTTCAGAATTATTAAAGTGTATATAAGTTGATTGTTTGGTTGTTGAATAAGTTGTTTGAATAATCCAAATAAAAGAATAATTGTATAAGCAAAAGAATTATAAGGATTGAATTATAATTAAAATGATTTACAATTGTGAAATAAACTTATATATATAAGAAGTAAAATTATATGAATATGAGTTGTAAATAACCAAGTGGATTAAATGAATATAAACTTGAGTATATGAATGAAATTCAACTTAGAAATTGAATTGAAAAAAAAAATGGTTTGAATATAAATCAATTGAATGTAAATTGAGTGGATATGGAATAATGAATGTAAGTGTAAATTCATTGAAACCTAATGTTATTAGAAGTTGAAAGGTTGAATGAAAATCAATTTAATTAAACCAATTGAAAGTGATGGTGTTAAACCAAATTGAATGAATATAAGTAAAGGAATTTGGTTGTAATTAATAAACATTGATTTTTATATGATTGTTAGATTGATTGTATAAAATTCATTAAGTGTTAATGAAATCGAAAGCTATGAAATTGAATTCAAATTAGAAGTAAATAAATTTGAATAGAATTGAACGTGAATTGGATTTAATTAGTGAATGCAAACTAATTGAATTGAGAATGAATGTTAGTAAATCCAATGTAAATAAATCAAATATGATTTAAAGTGAAAACCAATTCATTGAATATTAATGAGAATATGAATGAATATAGATTTAATAGATGGTTGATGTTTGCATTTGTTGTTTTACTGCATTACTATGTTAGCATATATAGTTGATATGTTGCTATATGTTGTATATTGAGATTATTTGCATATGTGCATGTTCTCATGTTGTTTGTTGAGTGTTTAGTAGGTGCGGATCGCGTTTGCTTCGCATTTGGAGCTCGCTTTTGCGCTATATTAGCTGTATATGCTCGCTAATAAAATATAAGGTACATATCTCGGATTAAATATCGTACTTTTACACTTTTTTTCCCTTCGGGATGCCTCATTACTTGATGAGATGTATATTTGTGATATATACACTGTCATTATTTTTCGGATCGAGCCGCGCAAAGGAGACTATGGCGAATTTTTCCGGAAATTTAAGGCGTTAGAAAAAATTTGAGAAAATTGGAAAATTTTGAAAACTTAAACTTTGATTTGGAATTGAAAGTTAAATGATATAATTTGTTTTTGGAAAGATAACTAAGTATGATTTGAAAACTTAGTAAAGATTTGTAAGAAGTTTAACTATGAATTTTGGGAAAGTTAATAAATTGTATAACTTTTCTTACTTGTAATTTCGAGGACGAAATTCTTTCAAGTGGGGAAGATTGTAACGACCCAGAATTTTATTAATTAAAATTTGAATATTTAATTAATTTTAAATATTTATAAGTGAATTTTTAAGTCGAATAAATTTTTATTTGATTTATTGGATTTAATTGGATAATTAAATCGATAATTTAATATGTTAAATAATAGAAATAATTAAAAATTGAGTTAAAAATGATTGAAAATAATTTGGAAAATTTTATTTAATCATACTGGAGTTAGAATGATATTTTAGAACTTTTAAAATCGAATTAAAAGTTAATTTGTGAAAATTGAATATTTTAATATTTAATAATCGACTGTAAAATAGCCAATTTTTGAACAGTCTCAGAATTGAACGAAACCAGTTTCATTGGATCCGTAATAGTTAGTTATTACCGGATTTCAATTTTCGTGTCAATCGGAGTTATCGTTTGATCGTGGCAGCTCGAAACGCATCGAATCGTTTTTAATTTAAATTTGACGAGTCAAAATAGCCATTTTTCAAAAAGTCTCGGATTTCGACGAAACCAGTTTCATCGGATCCGTAATGTGATATTATTGTAAGGTTTCAAATTTCAAGTCAATTGGATTTACCGTTTGTCATGTACAAATTAAAACGCCTAGAAAATCGCTTAAATCGGTTTAATTTAAATTGAGCGTTTGCAGCCATAACTCGCACAGATGTCCGAATTAGCTTCCGAAACCTATTCCATTGTGTCCGGAACGCGGGGTAAACCTTAGAAACGCTGGTTACGGCGTCTAAATCGGAGTTCGGAAATTCCCGGGATGAATAGTGTTTACGCTAGCTTTTCCTATAAATACACCTTAATTCACAAAAATAAATAACAAAACCTAAACCTAACCCTAATATGCTCAGCCGCCACATTATAACCAATGGCCAGAATTGTTCGAATTTCATCTCTCAATCTCTCCTAATCTACAAAGAATTAGAAGAAGTGTTCAACACGAAAAAGGTAGAGCATGTAGAGAGCTTTCAATCCATACGGATTTGATCGAGTTTGGAGCAACAGGGAGTGAGCAAAACGTGGCCGTTCGTGGCCGTTCAACATACGTGCGCACGCATATCTAGGAGGCCGAGCTTCCAATCCTTCAGGCCGAGCATAGCTTGGGTCGTGGGCTTCGAGATGGCGGAGGTGTGATGAAGTTTCGTCGAGCGTGGAGTTTGCAATGTTTAACCCTAAATTGCATTATTGGGTTCGGCTATACGTGCTCCTTCCTGTAGATTTTCGTGAATGAGGGAAGAAGCTAGGTGCGGCTATGATCTGATGGGGTGGGATCCTATGGCTCAGATTGAATCTAGGTTTATAAATAGTTAAGTTTTGTTGTATTTATATAAGTTAAATTGTGTACAAACTTGTAAAAATCGTAACTTTTTCATACGAGGTCGAAAAAATGCAAACTCAGTTGCGTTGGAATCGTATGGAAGAGCACTACGCCGTGGAGTTGGTTTGGAGTCGTTTGGAGTTAGTGAGAATTTTAGGTAAAATTAAACGTCCGTTTAATTTTATTCGAAATAAATCGCTAAAACGGAAATAAAACCAAGGTGAGAACTTCTCACTCAATCGAATCAGTTTCGATTTTATTTTAAATAGTTAGATTTAAAATATTTGAATGCATGTTTGAATGATGACTGTTATTTATTGATTGTTAAAATAGACAATATACGCCGTTAGTAAGCGGATGTTATTTAGTAAAAACATATACCGCGAATATTTCATAAACAGTGAAATTGGTATTATATATAATATCAATATATATATATTGGCATATGTATATATTGCAGTTGTTGATTTCCCGCAATTTTTGTTTAGCGGATGAGACCCTATTACGCCGTTATTAAGCGGATAATATTTATTAAGAACATATACCGCGATAATTTCGTACTGGAGCGAAATTGGTATTGTGCTAATGTTTTTGGATGCAGGAAAACAGGTTGGAGGGATCCAACTGGATTCCTCAACAGTTTTTATTTGATTTCAGATATTTTGATATTTGATGGATTTTCATATTGATATATGATATCGTTGTAGTCGTGATTGACTATTTGGTGTGTAGCATCATTGGACCCAGATTTTGGGATTTTAAAAGGTTTTTAAATGTGATTGTTGAAAATATTCTATATTTTTGGAATTGATCCATTTTAAATAATTAAACGATATAATTTTTAAAGTTATAAAAATTATGATTTTTGAGAATATAGTTAAAAGCTGATTTTTGAGAAATATGGATTAATGATTTTATAAAATAGTTTAAATTGAGATTTTGGAATTTATTTAAAAGAGTTTAAATATAGGATTTATAAAATTTGATTATTTTATAAATTAAGAGAATGATGAAGTTTTTAAAGTAATTTAAAGACGTTTTAGAGAATAATATAAATTGATTTATATTAAGAGATTTATGAATGGATATTTATAAATTGAAATATAGACATTATAAAACGAGTTTTTATAAGTGTTTGAATGAAGTGAAAATGAATCTCATTAATGAATGAAATTTATAAAATTATAAACGGTGAAGTGATAAATGGAATTTTATAAGCAGTAGGTTTATAAAATTGTAAAGTTATTAGAAGAATAGTTTGGATAAATAAATGAATCTTATAAGTTATAAGATTTATAATTTTAAAGTTTAAAGGAACGATTTTTGTAAAATAATCGTTTTATAAGTATTTAACTTATAATATAAACTGGAATAGGTTAGTAAAGGAATTAGTAAAAGGAAGTTTATAAATAAATAGAAATAGAATTTATAAACGTTGTTTTATAAATTCGCAAACGGCCTATTTTGATGAGTTAATTGTTATAACTTATAAATGGAGTTATATTCACGTTTTTAGACTGTGAATAATTCTTTGAATTAAAATGAATAAAAGAATCAAATTTGTTAACGGAGTTTATTCACGTTTTTGAATAATGAATAATATGTTAAAGAAAATGTTTAGATTTGATGTTTTAAATTGAATTAAAACGATCTAACGATGTTTTAAATGTGTTGAGATTCGAAACCATAGATTTCAACATTTATTGTTGAAATAGACGTTTTCGAGAAATAAAAGGAAATAGTGGACTATAACACTGTTGTTATAGTAAATGATTTCCGAAAGGAAATGTTTTGAATAGTATTGGGATTTATATATCTATTTTAATTTCGAATCCCTATACTAGTGATTTTGGGTTGTCGTAACGATGTTTTACGCAACATTCGTTTTGGCCCAAATAAATATGTTTAAGTGAATGATTTCCTTAAAGAATGAATTATATACTTAATTCGATTTAAGTATATTGAATATTTTCAAAGGTTGAAAATAAAAAGATTTGTCGATTACTTATTTTTGATAAGTATGAAATTTATATGTGAAAAGTGGAATTTGTTAAAAATAAATATTGATTTATTTTTGAAGTGTTGAAATAATATATCTTGTAAAGATATTTTGGAAAATAAATAATTTGGAAAATTATTTGGAATCTGGTGATGTATGCATATCCATTGATAGTTCAATAACCGACTATCAATATTTCCCTTTGAATGGGTATTTGATGTGAATTGATTGAATTTGAATGCACACTTATTTTTTGAATAAGCGCTCACTATTCGGGTTAACCGGGAAAGGACCATGGGGTCGTATAACCCATTCCGAATATGTGATACGTCGTTGTGAATTGCATTGAAGATCGGTGTTGAAGACCGGTATTTGCGAGAGCGATAGGATGACCTATCGATTGTCTCTGCACTGGGTCGCTCCTGGTATAGAGATTCCATAAGTGATGGGAAATCCGATCAGGATTGTGAATATCCGGGTTGCAAGGACTTCTTTGTAAGTGCCTTCGGTTTTGTTCGATCCCGGAACAGACTTGTATGGATTGTATGCCTGACATTACAAGTTGAGATATAAAGCCGATTTCTTTCAAATATATTTCTGTTGGTGGCGGAGAATTTATTCTTTGCTTAACACCCTTCTTTGAGACGTACGAGCTCAAAGGTTATATAGTTGAAGTTATCAGCGATATATTCCCAGTTTGGTAATGTGACATGCTGAGTGATGCTGAAATGATCATTGTGTTGATTATTTGTGATAGGATCATTTATTTGATCGTCTATCTTAGTGATCATTGTGTTGATCATTTGTTGACCCAAAGCATGGCTTTTGTATAAAGTATGTTTTTGTGGACGTGAATTCGTCGAGCCTCACATCCCGGAAATGGTCAAAACAGGAAAGAAGCAGCAAGGTTATGAGGGGTAGCGCCCTTTAGGATGTGTCCATTTCCTTCTGGAAAAGGGTGGTGTCATGGTATGGAGCCCAGATACTTACTCATGTTGAAAACACTTTATGATTGTGTGAATTGATTACGAGCGCTCGGTGATAAAGGTCCCAAAGGACCGGGGGATGGCATATTCGGTCAGTTGTTACTCAGTTAGGAGTAACCCGGCCTTGTGTTGGTAGAGATCCGGTTTGGTTCTCGGGGATGTCCATCCAGAGGCATTCTCATGTGGCAATGGGAAGTTCCTTGGCCTGACCATTTGTTGGAAATCCAATTCTCAATACGAAACTTTTACGGTATTAGTTGTAGAACCTGCTATTCACTTATGGTGGTCACCACTGTTTGGATAGTAGCTATAGTAGGCATACGATAATGGTCGTATGTTGGCTAAGATTTATATCTTTATTTTCGAAATGATTTGTTATACACTATGCACTAGTAATAATATCAAATGTTATTTCAAATGCGTATCAAGCATCTTTGACTATCATAAGGAGAAATCTCCTCCGATTCTGCGTTTGCATGTGTGTGTGTGCGGGAGGCCTTATGGTAGTCTCATTTTTAAAAGCATTGCGAATTGAATTTAAAAATATTCCTCTATTTGATTTTAAAGATAAATAAACTGTTTTGAGTTCTCACACCAGTCACATGACTGACTCGGAGTTTATTGTTTTCCTTCCTAAACTCTGGGTGCCCACAAATTTCCACACGGGCAGTCAAGAGTTAGGTTTATCAGGATATTCTGGATATTCTGGAGTTGCTGGAGGCAAGCTGGATGGCATGGCGTATTACTAGTTTATATAGTATTTCTTTTTCCGCTGCACTGTTTGATGTATGTTGTTGTACACTCTGATGATATGATGAAATGAAATGTAATGAAATGTAATAACTGATATAGTTCTTTGTTTAAAGATTATTCATTTATTATTATATGTTGTTCCGCTGCGAATTGTGAGATTCTGATGTTGTTCTGTTGTTTTCTGTCCCGTCCTATTTTCTTCTGTTTTTCTCCTTTTTCTCTATTCTCTTTTTCTTTCTATTTCTAAATTTTCTATCTTCTTTTCCCTCTATCTTCTACCTTTTTCTCTCTTCTTTCTTTTCTTAAATTCTTTTTAAAACCCATAACATTCCGTGTTTTCGGCCTTCGATTTCTCGGCAGTCGATAAAGTGAGTATCGATGTTGAATTTTCGAAGAACGAAAATCCGCGACGTTACAAATGTGATTTAAATTGAAAACCAATTCATTGAATATTAATGAGAATATGAATGAATATTGATTTGGTTATGGATGATAGTTGGATGATGTTTGCATTTGTTGTTTTGTTGCATTTGCTATATTGGCACATGTAGTTGTTATGTTGCTATATGCTGTATATTGATACTATTTTCATATATGCATGATTCTCATGTTGTTGTTAAGTGTTTAGTAGGTGCGGATGGCGTTGCTTCGCATTTGGAGCTCGCTTTCGTGCTATGTTAGCCGTATATGCTCGCTAATAATACAATAAGTTACATATCTTGGATTACGTACCGTACTTTTACACTTTTTTACCTGCGGGATGCCTCATCACTTGATGAGATGTATATTTGTGATATATATGCACTGTCATTTTTTTTTCCGGATCGAGCCGCGCAAAGGAGACTATGGCGAATTTTTTCGAAAATTTAAGGCGTTAGAATATTTTTGAGGAAATTGGGAAATTTTTGAAAAATAAAGTTTGGATTTGGAAACTTAGTAAAGTTATTGTAAAAGTTTAACTATAGATTTTGGAAAGTTAATTAATTCTACAACTTTTACTTACTTTGTAATTTCGAGAACGAAATTCTTTTAGAGGGGAGATTGTAACGACCCAGAATTTCTGTCAATTAAAATTTGAATATTTAATTGATTTTAAATATTAATAAGTGAAATTTATAAGTTGAATAATTTATTTTCGAATATTGGATTTAATTGAATAATTAAATCGATAATTAAATAGTTGGAAATACAGAAATAATTGAAATTGGGTTAAATATGATTGAAAATGATTTGTAAAATTTTATTTTATCATATTGGAGATAGAACTATATTATAGAACTTTTAAAATCGAATTAAAAGTTTATTTGTGAAAATTGAATATTTTAATATTAAATCGACTAGTGGAATTAGTCAATTTTCGAACAGTCTCAGAATTTGATGAAACTAGTTCCATTGGATCCATAATAGTTTGTTATTATTAGATTTCAATTTTCGTAGCAATCAGAGTTATCGTTTGACCGTGGCAGCTCGAAACGCATCGACATTGTTTTAATATTAATTTGGCGAGTTAAAATAGCCATTTTTCAAAAATTCTCAGATTTCGACGAAACCAGTTTCATCGGATCTGTAATGTGATATTATTGTACGGTTTCAAATTTCGTGTCAATTGGATTTACCGTTTGTCCGATGCAAGCTAAAACGCCTAGAAAATCGTTTAATCCGTTTAATTTTAAATCGAAAGTTTATTGCCATAATTCGCACAGATGACCGAATTAGCTCCCAAAACACGTTCATTGTGCCCAGAACGCGGGATAAACTCTAGAAACGCCGGTCACCGCAAGTAAATCGGAGTTTGGAAAATTCAAAATGAATAGTGTTTCGATAAAATTCTATAAATAGCCCATTTATTCACCAATTAAAAAAAAAGGAAACCCTAGTTCTTAATGGCCGGCCGCCACTATCCCAAACAACGGCCAGAAATTCACGACCTTTCCCCCTCGATTTCTCCAAATCCGTTCATCAATTCAACGAATTATCAACTACAAAGTTGTAGAGGATGTTGAGATCTATAATCTCAACGGTTAAGATCGAGTTTCGTTACACGGATTGGTGGCAAACTCTGTTTAAACGACCGACCTTTATTCACGAAATTCGAGATGATAGCTCGACCGAGCTTGGCCGCATCCTGGCCGGTGGTGGCTCTGGGGGAGGCGCGCAAAGGGATGGAGCTTGATCGACGTCACGACGTCGATAGGAGGTGCGGCAATTAGGGTTTTGTGTGGCTATATGGGTTCGTACGCGATTTTGTTACTGGGAAGTTCGAACGCGCGTGAGAAGATGGAGCTCACGGCCTTGATCTCGTGTGTGATGATGGACGGCTGTGATTTGGAGTTGGATGGATCCAGGGGCTGTGATTTGCAGATAGGTTTAAATATAAAAAGAAGTTGTAAATTTAGTTTATATAAATTCGTGAATCTTTAAAAATTCATATCTTTTGCATATGAGGTCGAAAACGTGCTAAACCAGTTGCATTGGAATCGTATAGACGAGCACTACGCTATGGAATTGGATTGGAGTCATTTGGAGTTAGTGAGAATTTCGGGTAAAATTAAACGTCCGTTTAATTTTACTCGAAATAAAAGCCGAAAGTGAAATTGAAATCAAGGTGAGAACTTCTCACTCAATCGAATCGGTTTCGATTTTAATTTTAAATAGTTATATTTAAAATTCTTGAATGTATGTTTGAATGATGATTGTTATCTATTGATTGGTAAAATAGACATTATGCGCTGTTAGTAAGCGTATGTTATTTATTAAAAACATATACTGCGAATATTTCATAAACAGTGAAATTGGTATTATATATAATAGCAATATATATATAAATATATATTGGCATATGTATATATTGCAGTTGTTGATTTCCCGCATTATATAGCGGATGAGACCCTATTGCGCCGTCTATTAAGCGGATAATATTTTAAATCCCATATACCGCGATAATTCCGTACTGGAGCAGAATTGGTATTGTGCTAATGTTTGTGGATGTAGTGAAACAGGTTGGAGGGATCCAACTGGATTCCTCAACTGTATTGATTTATTTACAGATATTTTGATATTTGTTGATTATCATATCGATATATGACATTTGGATGTCGTGATTGACTATTTGGTGCTGTTGCATCATCGGATCCATTTTTAAAATTTAAAAATAATGTTTTTGATTTTTTTTTAAAGGATTTTAAAGTGATTTTTCAAAGTAAATGTTTTTTTTAAAATTTTGAATTGATTTATTTTAAATAATTAAAACGTTATAAATTTTTATGTTATAAAAATTAAGATTTTTTGAGAAATATAACCGAAATGAGATTTTTGGAAATAAATAGTTAATTAATTTATAAATAGTTAATTAATTTATAAATTGGTTTAAATTGGGATTTTTGAATTATTAAAAATGATGTATATAAAAGACTTATAAAATTGATATTTTATAAAATAAAAATATTGGAATATTTAAAACGAGTTTTTATAAGTGTTAAAAATGAAATAAAAATGGATTTCCTAAGTGAACGAAATTTATAGATTTATAGATTGTGAAGTTATAAAATGAATAGATTTTGTAAAATAGAAGATTTATAAGTAATTATCTTATAAATCGGATTTTGGCATTTAAATGAGATATAAATGGAATTTGTTAATAATGAGATTTATAAATCGAAGCTTATAAATAGAAATGAAATTTATAAAAATTGTTTATAAATTCGAAATCAAATGAATTTGATAAATTGAATATTGAAGTTTATTAAGGGAAATATATTCATGATTTTGAACTGTGGAAAATCCTTTAATTAACTATGTGGAAGAGTTGAATTTGATAAACGATGTATATCCACGATTTTGGACAGTGGATAATCTTTTGGTAAAAGTGTAGAAATACTGAATTGGGTAAATAAGGTATATTCACGATTTTGGACAGTGAATAAATTGTTGAATAAAATGGATATGTTTTGGGAAAGTGACATTAAAAAAAATGAAGTTAATTTTTTTAACTGTGTTTTAAAATGTATTAACTATCGAAACCATAGATTTCAACATTCATTGTTGAAATAGACGTTTTCGAGAAATAGAAGGAAATGGTGGACTATAACACTGTTGTTATAGTAAATGGTTTCCGAAAGGAAATGTTTTGTATAATATTGGAATTTATATATCTATTTAAACTTTGAATCCTTATACTAGTGATTTTGGGTCGTCGTAAATGTTTTACACAACATTCGTTTTTGACCCAAATAAATGTGTTAAGAGAATGATTTCCTTAAGGAATGAAATATATACTAAATTTTGATTTAAGTATATCGAATATTTTCAAATGTTGAAAATAAATAGATTTGTGATGTACTTATTATTAAATAAGTATGGAAATATTTTTCCAATGTGAAATGAACGTTTAGAATTTATCCTTGTAAGATAAATTGAAAGTGAATATTGAAAATCGATTGAAAATCGTACATCATAGATATTTTGGGATTATAAATTCACTATGGAATTTATAAAAGAAAGGGGAATTAGTTTAAAAATAAACGTTGATTTATTTTTAAAGTGTGGGAATAAATTTACGGATTTGGAACGTAAATATAAAGTAAATCGGTAGGGATTTATTTAAATTGGTTTAAATGATCCATTTTGAAATGAAAGTATTTCCGAGTAAGGAAAAGTGATTTGAAAAATTGTTTTCAAAGGTTTGAAGTGTGGGAAATTGTATATCTAGTAAAGATATTTTGGAAAGTAAATAATTTGTGAAATTATTTGGAATTTGGTGATGTTGAGCATACCTATTGATAGTTAAATAATCCGACTATCAATATTTACCTTTAAATAGGTATTTGTTGTGATTTGTTTGAATTTGAATGCCACACTTATTTTTGAATAAGCGCCCACTATTCGGGTTAGCCGGAAAAGGACCTTGGGGTCGTATAACCCATTCCGAATATGTGATACGTCGTTATGGATTGCATTTGATGACCGGTGTTGAAGACCGGATATTTGTGAAAAAAGAAGGATTACTGTCGAGTTACTCTACATCGGCTTATCTCCGATATAGAGGTATTATCACCCTTAGTGACGGGAAGTCCGGTCGTGATTAGTGAATATTCGGATTGCAAGGACTTCTTTGGAAGTGCCTTCGTTTTTGTTCGAGCCCGGAACAGACTTGTATGGATTGTATGTCGGACATTACAAATTGAGATATAAAGCTGATTTCTTTAAAATATATTTCTGTTGGTGGCGGAGAATTTATTCTCTTAGCTTAACACCCTTCTCTGAGACGTACGAGCTCAGTGGTTATATAGTTGAAGGTTATTAGTGATATACTCCAAATTTGGTAGTGTGGCATGCTGAGTGTTGCTGTGAAATGATCATTGTTTGATCATTTGTGATAGGATCATTTATTTGATCATTTATCTTTGTGATCATTTCTATGATCATTTGTTGACCTAAAGCACGACTTTTGTATAAAGCGTGGCATTGTGGACGAGACTTCGTCGGACCTCACACCACGAAAATGGTCAAAACAGGAAGGATGCGGCAAGGTTATTAGGGGGTAGCACCCCTTTAGTCTATGTCATTCCTTCTGGATAGAAGTGGTATCATGGTATGGAGCCCAGATATTTAACCTATGTTGTTGCTGCAAATTTTGTGGTTGTTGGAAATCGAAGATCCTCGTATAGATCGGTTACGATCGGGGGATGACATATTCGTGTCAGTAATTACCCAGTTAGGGGTAACCCGGCCTTGTGTTGGAAGAGATCCGGTTTGGTTCTCGGGACGTCATTCCAGAGGCGTTACCATGTGGCAATGGGAAGTTCCTTGGCCTGACCATTTGTTGGAAATCCAAAGAAACAATACGAGACTTGTACGATTTTAGTTGTATAACCTGCCATGGAATGTGGCGGTAACTTGCTATTGAACATGGTAGCTATAGTAGGCATAAGTGCGAAATGTCTATGCTGGCTAAGATTTATATCTTTATTTTGGAAATGAATTTTTCCTACACTATGCACTAGTAAAAATATCAAATGTTTGTTTTTAATGCGTATCAAGCATCTTTGACTATCATAAGGAGAAATCTACTCCGATTCTGCGTTTGCATTGTGTGTGTGTGTGCGGGAGGCCTTATGGTAGTCTCATTTTCAAAAGCATTGCGAATTGACTTTAAAAAAAATATCCCTCTATGTTGTTTTAAAGATAAACTGTTTTAGTTCTCACACGAGTCACATGACTGACTCGGAGTTTATTGTTTTCGTTCCTAAACTCTGGGTGCCCACAAATTTCCACACGGGCAGTCAAAAGTCAGGTTTATCAGGTTACTCTGGATTTAAGAGTGCTATGGAGCTCAGGAGGCGAGCTACATATCGAGACGTACCACTTTTATATGATATTATACTATATATTATTCCGCTGTGTATTCTGTATGAGGACAAGTTTATATAACTGTTCATTGATGTATTGACTCTGTTGTATATTGTTGTTGTAAACTCTGATAATGATGTAATGTATAAATGTACAGTTCTTTGTTTTAAAGATTATTCATTTATTTATTATATGTTGTTCCGCTGCGAATTGTGAGATTCTGATGTTGTTCTGTTATTTCTTTCTGCTCTGTTCTATCTTTTTCTATCTTCTTCTTTAACCCTAACATTTCGGTTTTTCGGCAACGAAAAATCGCAAACGTTACAAGAGTGCTAAGAATAAAAAAATAAAATAAATGTATATGTAATATGTAAACGAATCTTAGTTTTTCTATACTAAAAGTTTTTAAAACCTACACCAGGTGCTAGTAAAATATTATGATTTGTATCCTATACAATCACGTATACTCGAAAGTTGTGTGTGTACATACACACACACACTTATGTATACACACACACATATATATACATATACACATATATTTACATACACCTACACATATGGTATAAAATCTAAGCTTTAACAAACTTTGCATTGCAAACATAAGCTGAATAGAAATCATTACCCAAAGAGTCAACTGAAAATAAGCAACACTACGATATCTTTGGTCCAAGTGTCCTTTTCATTTACAAATTTTACCTTTGCAAGGTTCTTACAAAATTCTAATAGTCTGCAAATAATATAATATTAATAAGCAAAAAATTATGACATTCTACTCTATTTTATTTATGGTAAGGGGGTTCACAAAGGGACTGAGTTGCATGCTTACCTTAACAATATATGAATTCTAAAATCTGGCTTTTACTGCTATATAACAACAAACCAGAGCACTGAAGTAAACCAATATGTCTAACAATTTATATATACTGCAATTTACTAACAAATGTAACCTAAAAGATTCTAATATCGTTTTATTATGAGTATGCATCAACACAATCAAAATTCTAAATTTCATTTTCCAGATTCCTCAACTGCCACCGCAACACCATGGAAATTTAATCTTTGCTTGAAATCCAAGTATCCGAGCCCATGTGAGAAATGAGATTAATTTTGCTTTCAAATTCTTAAAATATCATGGTGTAAAGAGCAAGTAATAGATATTGGTGCGTCATGGACGTGCCACCGCCTTGAAAGTGAAATTCAATGCGACTATGCTATAGTCGATAATTGTAGTTTTCTCTGAAGCATTAATACAATGATCTTTCAAATTTGTGCACTCAAAATTGAAGAATTTGGTGACTTGCAGAGTTCACTGCCTAAAATATTTTGACAAGTTTGGAAGATGATTTTATTTTGAATGAAATTGTGGTGAAAGATAGATGAAGAATGCTAATTTACATACTATTTTATTTCTCATGGAAGATGGAGAAAGAAATAGTGTAACATCCCGCCTTTTCGCATGCTTTAAATCGACGATAAACCACACACATCAGACTTAAAACATACAAAAGGGTGGATTGTTATGGGGTAAGTAAGAAAAACAGAGAAGAGAAAAAACTGAACAGAATCTCACAGCGGAAGGATAAATATAATAATAAATATACAGTTCATAAAACTGTTTACAAACATTTGATTCTTTTTTATACAATAAATATCAGAGTTCACATACCCATAAATATCAATGCAGTGGAATTTAATAGTGTAGTGGAATAATATAGTAGATAGCAATACTACAATATTCGTCTTCGTCCTCCAGAACTGAAGTCTTCGATCCTGAAACGCTCGGACTGACCCGAGCGAATTGAAAAGAAAAAACACTCGAGTCAGAACTAAAAGATCTTATGTAAGTTAAATTAACAGAAATAAATATGAGTGCAGTAACTCAAGAGATGCTTGGGATTTACATCTCCTAAGGATCTGTTAAACTATTTACTATGTAGTATATTGCGCTATTATAATAGTGTATAATTGTAAAATAAACTTACTTTTAAATAGCATTAAGGCTTTACAGTTTCCACCTTAACACGTAATAGTCGCAGTAGTCCATCCAATATCATAGTCCCTCCTGATTGGAAAGCCACCAGAGGATACCACATGGGCTACGGGAGAAATCCAAACTCGTACAAGACGCGATAGGGTAGGTGACACTGCACAACTAGGCAATGCTAGGGTAGATATACCAATTACGCTTCTGGGTCGGTGGTAACGCATAGCGCGCAGCTACCGCCCACCTCGAGCCACTCCCCTAAATAAAAATCAAAAGTGGCCACCGAATCAATCCAAAAGTCAAAGTATAATATCGAAGGGATATGTCCGATCAAAGGTGCTACCTTATTAACCCGTCAATCGCTCATGTTTTAGCCACCTTATGCCAACTCACGGGAGTTGGGTCCACGTATTTACCTTACATGAAACGCCGCCGCCATACTACTTCATTCTGGAATCTCCACTGCGTACACGGTTGTTAAAGTGGTTTTCGGAGTTGGCAGAGAGTATGACAACTTCCGATCCCGGTCTCTTCAACAACCAAACGTTATTATAACACCGCGGTCATTTAAAAATTAATTATACTTTCAAAAACCAGAATATAATTATCCATTTTAAAACCCATAAATACGATATCATTTCCTTTCCAAAACAAACTCATTAGACATTATTTTTATAAAAACCAAAATTAATATAATATCATTTTATTTGAAATATATATTTCTTTTCCAAAATCATATTGTTTTCAAACTTATAATAATCGGAAACCAAAAATTGAATTATAACTTTCAAACTATAATACTTCGAAAATTCATAGCTTTAAACCATAATTTCTAAAACTTAAATGGTTTGGATATTCAAACAGTATATTGCATCAATAGTTTGGATTCAAAATTTCTTTATAAAATAAAATAATTTCCGCGACTTACAATTTGTTTCATTTAAGATTAAGTCAAAATCCATAAATTTAAAACCGCTTTCAGTTTAAATAAACCACTTCAGTTTCAATATATTTCAAACTTTGAATATTAAACAATTGGAACTAAGGTTGGAAATTTCTATTTCACCAATTTAAAGTCCTATTATTTAGTTTGAAATAATAATTGCATAATAAACCCGTAATCATTTAAGTAAAACTCAAATTACTTATAAAAGAAAATTTCCTTCAATTTTTATACTAGAAATATTTATTTAATTCACCTAGAATAGAGTTCAGTTATTGTGACGACCCGACTTTCCACTCCCAGAAAATCATATCATCAATTAAGAAAGAAAGGGATAAAAGAAGAAAAGAAAGAAGAGAAAGAAGAAAACAACACTAGAATCTCAACAGCGGAACGAATAAATTATTTTAATAACATAAAATATTACATAGTTTATAACCACTATCAGAGTACACAGATATACAACACATACTAGACAATTATAAACACCTGTCTAGTATTTACAACATAATACAACTCAGAAACAAACACAGATCACACAGCGGAACTATATATCTACACGCAGAAGCCTCCTGCTCCATTACTCCTCCAATATTCGTCAAAGCTAACCTCAATCCCTTGGCTACTCGTAAAAATTTGAGTACCCAAGAGTTTATGGAAAAAAAACTCCAGGTCAGACATGGGTCTGGTGTGAGTAACAGGTTAAAGTTGCTTAACTTTAAAAATCCTTTGAAAAGAAAAGGTATCACGTAAGACTTCTCACACATAAACATGGAAAAGTTTTTACCTTACGCTAACCAAAACATTTGATAGGAAATCCAGTGATATTATAATAGGATCTAGGGTTTTCAAGTAAATATGAAATAGCCGAAATTGTTACATTTATTAAATTCCAGCTACTAGCCACAAAAGTGGGTAATACAATCAAAACTGTTGGCACTTATTGGATTTTGGATTCCATACAATGGCAGGGCTACTTGGGTACCGCCCGTCACAGTACGTGGCCTAGATCAACGACCGAGGAGTACTCCCACTCCCCTACAACACAAAGCCGGACCCATTCCTTACTGAACAGTTCCGAACAAGACAACCCCGCAGTTGGTGTACACTGACAACTGCCCACTAAGCCGAATAAAAAGGGACCTCTAGACAGGGATCAATCTTGCTCTCTAGTGGGTGCGACCCACGAAGCCTTGCTGCACCTCCCCTGTTTTAGCCATTCCCGGTTGATGAGGCTTGAGGCTACGATTACCTTTAGTGGACACATCTCTTAGAATGCTCATCGTCCACCTGACGATGTTCTGAAAGCATTCAATCCATACAAGTTCGTTACGGGTTCGAACGAAACCGAAGGCATTATCTTATTACACTCATTTTGGAATCACCCTCAGAGTTAACGACGATAACTCTTGCACTCTAAATCTACCTCTCGAATCCATAAGTACTATTCCGTCAAACTCATTACAAAATCACCCACAGAGTTATACTGACGTAAAGCCCTTACACCTCGAGTCTTCACTTGCTCCACTTAGATTCACGACCTATCGTTAATTTGGATCGATGTGGTTTTCGGATATCCAAATATGGAAACTCGATCCCGGTCTCATCGAAATCCAAAGTGTGTCTTTTAAGGCCAAGTTGTTTTAAAGGTTTAAAACAATTCAATTATCTATATACATAGATAGATAAATCACAGATTCACAACAGATAATCAATATTATCATCATATCAGATAAACCATATTATCATTATCCAAAAAGATAATCTATATCAACATCGCAATGCAACCAATGCATCCAAATCACTCAACATTATCTATCTCATATCTGAGATTCTAACCATCCAAAGCAAACAACACTAACAACCATATAAGCAATGATTAACCACACCCAAATATAATTAATTTAAAATGAATTAAATTAATTACATCATTCCATTAATTTAAAGTAAAATAAATTAATTACTTTACCAATATCATCCTTGATCATCATTATTAATTAATTATCAAGCAATAATTAATCATCATCCAATTATTCATTTTAATCAATCATCCCAGATTAATTAACTCTTAATTACATTCAAGTAATTATTTACTAATTAATTTCTCAAATTAATTATATTTATCCAAATACAGTAATTTACCTTTAATAACTTCCTTAATTAATTACGTAAATTAATTACCTTTAATCACTTATTATTGATTAATTTATCTTAATTAATCAATCTTAATTACATCATTAATTATAATAATTAATGATCTTCTAATTACATTTTCAAATTAAATTAATTACATTAAGTAATTAATTTTCATTTAAATCATAACTGTTAATCACCCTTGATTAACTTCATTCAGTATTTATCTACCCTTAATTACTTCACCAAATAAATTAATTACTCATTAATTAATTATCTCTAATTAATTCCTTGATTAATTTACAAGTAATTATACTCAAATTACTTTTATCAACAAATCACCTTCAATTAATTATATATAGTAATTACTCATTAATTACTTTCCTAAGTAACTTCTCTTCATTTAATTACATTAAGTAATTATACTTCACAAATCATCAAATGATTATTTTAAATTAATTAAACTGAATTAATTAACTTAATCTAATCAAATTAAACTCAATTAATAAGTAATTATACTTAATAACTTACACAATTGATTATTTTTAAATTAATTAATCTAATTAAAAATTAAAATTAATCACATTAATTAATTATTAAATAATCCTTAGTTAATGATCTTTACTAACCATTAACAATTAATTAATTATTCTTTAAAATAATTAACTTATTTTAATCATTATTAATTACAAATTAATCAATCATTAATTAACCTATTAATTAACCTCTAATTAATTAAATAATTAAGTGTTAATTAAAAACTTAAAAAATCCATTATTACTTGATTAATTAATTATTAATCATTAATTAAAAACTAATTTTATTTAATTAATTATTCTTAATTACAAGTTAATTATTCAAAGAATAATTAATACTAAACCCTTAAGATTAAACCCCTAATTACTTTAAGTAATTATTTATTTCATTAATTTGTTAATAAATTAATTATTCATTTAATTACTCTAAAAATTAAATGAAATACAAAACATTAATTTATTTTTAACTTTAACAAGTTTAAAATCAATCTAAAATCCTTAATTGACAATAATACTTTTACGATAAAAGAAATTTTACAAAAGTCAAACAAATTTCCATTTTAAATTAAAACCATATAAATTTTACATTATCATTCAAATTTGGTTTTAAACACTTAAATTTATAAAACTTAAATTTATTTTTAAACCAAAGATTCAAATCCAAATTTGAATCAAATTTAAACTTGGTTTTACATTACTTTTATATTTCAATTTCAATTTCAATTTAAATTCTTTAAAAACATTCTTAAACAATAAACTTCTTTTAAAGTTAAAACAAGTTTAAATTTAAAGCTTATTTATTTCCAGACATGATTCAAAACAAAACTTGAATTCACAATATAAAGTTAGATTTAAAACTCAATTAAATTCTTTACTTGGAATTTTGAAATTCAGTTTAAAATTTGAAGCACGACAGATTCTAAACTGAAACAAATTAGCTCGAACAACTCGAAATCACTCGAGTAACTCGAGAATCGTCATTTTTTTTTAATTTGTTAATTAAGAAACAACTCAGGTTTTCATAAACCTGAACAATAACCCACCCGAGCCTACTTGATGACTGCTCCGAGTCAACCATCCCAAAGCTTCGAATCCAATGTTCAGGTACTTTGAGCAAAACAAAATACTACCCGAGACAACACTGGTAACCCATCTTCCCCAATCAACTGATACACCATTAACCTTGTGCACCTGCACCTCCGCCGCCATCACTTCCAATCTCTCGCGACCCCTTGAGCAAGTCGGTGACCATCATCACACTTCAAATCCACCTTCAATTTAACTACAAAAGCCCTAAATCAAAATCACGCACTCGAGTACCAATACTGGAAAAAGTCGATACTGTAGATCATCTGAATCCCCTCGCCTCCGACCACTAAAATGAATACCACCTCCGACAATAGACTCCCCCACACCCCAGCTACCATAAACTCAAATCAGGGAAAGCTCGATCATTTATAGAGGCCGCAACAATCGATTTTTCGAGCAACAGAAAAACTAGGGTTATAAAGTTCAATCCTAAATCACCATCACCACAATGCTTAAATCCTCCTCCCCATAATTTTCCCTGAAACCACGATCCTGCTTCTACCTCCTGGAAGAAATCCGATCTTCCATAGCCAGTGGACCACCAAAATTTGCTCAAACATCAATTTTAGTTTAAACAAGGTCAGAGCCTAAATCCTAATGCTAGAAATTAAGATTTTAGTTTTATAAATCACCATTTGGTTTAAGAATTCAAATTACATTCCTGAATTTATAAATTATGGTATTTGAATTTTCATATTATTACACATGCTCTGTTATTTTTGAATTTTCCAGAAAACAATACAAATTTTATTATATATTAAATAAGATTTTAAACATTACTTATGTTACTAAACCATATATTGCTTGAATCTTAAACCTTAACAAAGATTTGAACATGAGAACGTGATTTTGATCAAAATTTAATCCTGGAATTATGGAATCAGGCAAGAACACAACACAACCCGATCATGCATTCAGAAACCCAACATTTATACAGAGAATTTATCATATTCAACCACTTCAAACATGATTATGACAAGAATAAATTAAGCAACTATATTTACTAAGTTTATTTTAAAAAAAATGTTACTCACAAATTTAATTGAGCAGAGCACCCTGTTTAGATAAGCCTGACCCTAAGTTGCTTCTCTTATATTTTAAATCTTTAATTCCAGATTCGCTCAAATGCCTTGCTGCAATGCTTGCATCCTGAATCACATGCACGCTTCAGATTTTACTTTTGTTTTGCTTATGCATTTTGAACCTCAACTTGGTTTATAAACTACAGATTCTTTTAAAACTGCAAATGCCATTTTTTTTAAAACATCCGTCTTGCTACTGCTTTTTTTTGAAAACTTGAACTTCAGATTGCTTCAGTACTTTAAAACTTGAAATGATGTAGTACTTTGTGTTTTCCAGATGCATGCATGTTTCTAGAAAAGAATTGCAGGCTTAACTGAGCTTTTGAAGTTGCATGATTCCAGGTATAAAGATGCAGGTATTTGAGTTGAGACTGAAGTGCTAAAGGTCTTGAGAATGTTGCATGTAGGTTTGGTGATGTTGCAGTTGCAAACTTGCTTCAAGTTTATGAATTTAACAGGCTAGAGGTTTCTGGTTTGCATTTCAGGTTATATTTTATTTGGAGCATGTATTTCAGGTTTACACGCAATTTAGTTTGAAGATGGTTGATGTTTTGAACAAGAAGATTAAAGTATAAAAATGAGGGAAAATGTTTTTATATAAGAAATATTTTTGAAAAATAAAAATGAAATAAACACTTGGTTTCAATTTAACACTTGTCTTCTTAGTATACTCTATGTTTAACACTTGTCAATTTGGGTGTTAATAAACTTACATATGTAATTTAGGTATTTAAATTTTTATTTTAAATTGTTTATACAACTTTAATTCCTTTTATAAGAGCTTTTAAATCTTATTTTTTATTTCTTGTGTGTATATAAATGAATTTTATTTCTTCTTTTCTAATTTTAGAAATCAAAACAAAACAAGTTATAAACAAAATCTTATTCAAATATTTTTAAGTATTTATTCTTTTAAATTTTTAAAACATTGAATTCCAATTTAAATTAAATTATAAGCTCCAATTTCAAAATCAAGTTGTACATATGCTATGTGACTCTTATTAAATTTTAAAATAACAAATCTTATTACTACAAATCTATTTATGTTCAAAAGAATTTGAGTATTATAATTTTTATATCTAAAAATAACAAATTAAACAATATTAAATAATTTACAAAAGAGATTATAAACTAATTAAGATTATTTGTAATTTACATTGTAAATTCTTATATATATAAATCCCAAACAATACTTTAAAAAGAAAATAAAACAAAGCTTTGATGTTAATCAAATTTAACTTCATATTTAAGTTAATTAAAAATATAAATTTAAACAAATAAGATTTTCCTTTAATATAAAACATATAATTATTTATTTGAATTGCTTTGAAAAGTTATATGTTAAATTTAAATCAAATTTCCAATTTAACAAATATAAATTTGAGTTAGAAAATTAATTCATTTACTAAATTTAAAAATCAAAATTTATTAATTTACAATATATACAAATATATATTATAAACAGAAACAATTTATTCATTCAAAAGGATAAAATCTTTCAATTTAAATATTTATTCTTTAAAACATGATTATTAAATCAAATTCCAAATTTGTTATTAAAATTATCAAATCAAATTAAATTTATAACACAGATTATTAAATTTGTATTGCCCAAATTTCCGGGATATCACATTCCTCCCCCCTTAAAAGAATTTCTTCCCCGAAATTTAAAACAAAGGTAATTCAATAATCTATCTTAAGATTTTATTTTAAAACACAAGCATATATTATCAAACATATGCTAACAACCATAGCAACCAATTCAACCAATCAAACAAATCTAATTATCCAGAAAAACCTGGATAAAATTTTCACGAGTTTCCCCAGTATAAATATCGGGATACTCGCTCTATAGAATCTAAACAATCAATACTATTAAGCTATAGAGCTCCTATCCAACCATATCTACCAACAAAACAATATATCAGACTACAAACGAGTCTGAATCAACAATCACATCCTCCTGAACTGCTGGTTCACAACCAGAGATAAACCATACACGTACTCCCTCAGAGATACGAGAAACACATCGAATTCCAGTTATCCAAACTGACAATTCAACGTTGAAAACCAAACACCAATCCTCACAAAAACACAGAAAAGATCCAAATACCTCAGAGCTGACTTACCTAGTCTTACTCAATCTTATAGCTCCTTAGATTAAAGAAAACTTACCCCAGAACAAAATCTTCGACTCCGGAATCCAAACCTTCATCTCTTATCCACTAAACACTCTTGACGATCCTGGGCTGCCTTCAACTCTCCTGATCAGCTCAACCTTTGCAGATGTCTCTAGAAACAACTGGACCAAAACAGTCCAACAAAATAATCTCCTCAAGATCAATCCCAAACCAAGAACACCAACACTACTCCACAAACATCAGAAGATTAACTTGCTTCTCCTACCCGGAAAAGACAAAACAAAAGCACTTCCATTCTTCTTTCGCTGCACAACTCTGATCTGAAGTAGAAGAAAAACTCGAGCACAAACCGGACAACACATCACAAAAATATGGTTCAATAGATCCATAGAAGAAAACTCAGATGCCCCATCTGAACCAAAGCTGCTTCACTAAACCTCCGGTATCACTTCTAGAATCCAGTCGATAAGAAAACTCAACCTCCAAATATGGACAAACTACCCATAGCTCAAGAGAACACTCAAACTATTGCAAGTCACTTTTGCGATCAACCAGTCCAATATCCAAAGAAAACTATTCTCTCTTTACCAATCAGAATAGCATACACTTAACTTGCCAATCCATCGTAAAAATGGAATCTTCTCTGCTACTTCTGAACTCCTTCAGAAAAACTGCTAACAAAAAGACTTTCTTGCCAGCACCCAAAATATCCCGAACTGCACTGCTGACACCGCCGACAAAGACTTCCTAAACCAAAGCTCTTCGAGAAACTCGGACTTCAAACCAGACAGAAACATCCTGCTGAATCCAGCCACAACATCGAAGCAGACTCACCTCCTTAACTTGTTCCAAAGAAAACATCTTCAAGAACATCCATAATCACTGCGTCTCATCACACAGCTACTACTCCCTGAGATATCAAGATACCATCATTCTCTTCTGCCCAACAGACAGATCCAAATTCTACTCATCCAACTCAAAGATGGACTCCGAACCTTTACAGGTTATCTTCAGAGATCTATAAAATCCTTACTCCAAACAGAACTCACTCGAGATGGTATTCGATCTACAGTCTCGATAGAATCACTTCCAATCTCAAACACCAAACTTCAACCAAGGGTAGTAGTTGTGTTACACACCCCACTACCTTATCTACCTTTATAGCTTATATTGGATAACCCGAACAGGTAACCCAACAAATAGGTAGAAGTAATTATATAAATATATATAATAAAAATACAAATACGCTCTCTCAAGATAGACACCACTCTAGAGCCTAGGTATTCACTCAACCTAACGCTCTGATACCAACAGTGATGACCCGACTTTCCACTCCCAGAAAATCGCATCATCAATTAAGAAAGAAAGGGATAGAAGAAGAAAAGAAAGAAGAGAAAGAAGAAAACAACACTAGAATCTCAACAGCGGAACGAATAAATTATATTAATAACATAAAATATTACATAGTTTACAACCACTATCAGAGTACACAGATATACAACACATACTAGACAGTTATATACACCTGTCTAGTATTTACAACATAATACAACTCAGAAACAAACACAGATCATACAGCGGAACTATATATCTAACGCAGAAGCCTCCTGCTCCATTACTCCTCCAATATTCGTCAAAGCTAACCTGAATCCCTTGGCTACTCGTAAAAATTTGAGTACCCAAGAGTTTATGAAAAACAAAAATAATCTACAGGTCAGACATGGGTCTGGTATGAGTAACAGGCTAAAGTTGCTTAACTTTAAAAATCCTTTGAAAAGAAAAGGTATCACGTAAGACTTCCCACACATAAACATGGAAATGTTTTTACCTTACGCTAACCAAAACATTTGATAAGAAATCCAGTGATATTATAATAGGGTCTAGGGTTTTCAAGTAAATATGAAATAGCCGAAATTGTTACATTTATTAAATTCCAGCTATTAGCCACAAAAGTGGGTAATACAATCAAAACCGTTGGCACTTATTGGATTTTGGATTCCATACAATGGCAGGGCTACTTGGGTACCGCCCGTCACAGTACGTGGCCTAGATTAATGTACCGAGGAGTACTCCCACTCCCCTGCAACACAAAGCCGGACCCATTCCTTACTGAACAGTTTCGAACAAGACAACCCCGTAGTTGGTGTACACTGACAACTGCCCACTAAGCCGAATACAAAGGGACCTCTAGACAGGGATCAATCTTGCTCTCCAGTGGGTGCGACCCACGAAGCCTTGCTGCCCCTCCCCTGTTTTAGCCATTCCCGGTTGATGAGGCTTGAGGCTACGATTACCTTTAGTGGACACATCTCTTAGGATGCTCATCGTCCACATGACGATGTTCTGAAAGCATTCAATCCATACAAATTCGTTCCGGGTTCGAACGAAACCGAAGGCATTATCTCGTTACACTCATTTTGGAATCACCCTCAGAGTTAACGACGATAACCCTTGCAGTCTAAATCTACATCTCGAATCTATAAGTACTATTCCGTCAAACTCATTACGGAATCACCCGCAGAGTTATACTGACGTATAGCCCTTACACCTCGAGTCTTCACTTGCTCCACTTAGATTCACGACCTATCGTTAATTTGGATCGATGTGGTTTTCGGATATCCAAATATGGAAACCCGATCCCGGTCTCATTGAAATCCAAAGCGTGTCTTTTAAGGCCAAGTTGTTTTAAAGGTTTAAAACAATTCAATTATCTATATACACAGATAGATAAATCACAGATTCACAGCAGATAATCAATATTATCATCATATCAGATAAACCATATTATCATTATCCAAAAAGATAATCTATATCAACATCACGATGCAACCAATGCATCCAAATCACTCAACATTATCTATCTCATATATGAGATTCTAACCATTCAAAGCAAACAACACTAACCAACTATATAAGCAATGATTAACCACACCCAAATATAATTAATTTAAAATGAATTAAATTAATTACACCATTCCATTAATTTAAAGTAAAATAAATTAATTACTTTACCAATATTATCCTTGCTCATCATTATTAATTAATTATCAAGCAATAATTAATCATCATCCAATTATTCATTTTAATCAATCATCCCAGATTAATTAACTCTTAATTACATTCAAGTAATTATTTACTAATTAATTTCTCAAATTAATTATATTTATCCAAATACAATAATTAACCTTTAATTACTTCCTTAATTAATTACCTAAATTAATTACCTTTAATCACTTATTATTGATTAATTTATCTTAATTAATCAATCTTAATTACATCATTAATTATAATAATTAATGATCTTTTAATTACATTTTCAAATTGAATTAATTACATTAAGTAATTAATCTTCATTTAAATCATAACTGTTAATCACCCTTGATTAACTTCATTCAGTAATTATCTACCCTTAATTACTTCACCAAATAAATTAATTACTCATTAATTAATTATCTCTAATTAATTCCTTGATTAATTTACAAGTAATTATACTCAAATTACTTTTATCCACAAATCACTTTCAATTAATTACATACAGTAATTACTCATTAATTACTTTCCTAAGTAACTTCTCTTCATTTAATTACATTTAGTAATTATACATCACAAATCATCAAATGATTATTTTAAATTAATTAAAATGAATTAATTAACTAAATCTAATCAAATTAAACTCAATTAATAAGTAATTATACTTAATAACTTATACAATTGATTATTTTTAAATTAATTAATCTAATTAAAAATTAAAATTAATCACATTAATTAATTATTAAACAATCCTTAGTTAATGATCTTTAATAACTATTAACAATTCATTAATTATTCTTTAAAATCATTAACTTATTTTAATCATTATTAATTACAAATTAATCAATCATTAATTAACCTATTAATTAACCTCTAATTAATTAAATAATGAAGTGTTAATTAAAAACTTAATAAATCCATTATTACTTGATTAATTAATCATTAATTAAAAACTAATTTTATTTAATTAATTATTCTTAATTACAATTTAATTATTCAAAGAATAATTAATACTAAACCCTTAAGATTAAACCCCTAATTACTTTAAGTAATTATTTATTTCATTAATTTGTTAATAAATTAATTATTCATTTAATTACTCTAAAAATTAAATGAAATACAAAACATTAATTTATTTTTAACTTCAACAAGTTTAAAATCAATCTAAAATCCTTAATTGACAATAATACTTTTACTATAAAAGAAATTTTACAAAAGTCAAACAAATTTCCTTTTTAAATTAAAACCATATAAATTTTCCATTATCATTCAAATTTGATTTTAAACACTTAAATTTATAAAACTTAAATTTATTTTTAAACCAAAGATTCAAATCCAAATTTGAATCAAATTTAAACTTGGTTTTACATTACTTTTATATTTCAATTTCAATTTCAATTTCAATTCTTTAAAAACAATCTTAAACAATAAACTTCTTTTAAAGTTAAAACAAGTTTAAATTTAAACGCTTATTTATATCCAGACATTACTCACAACAAAACTTGAATTCACAATATAAAGTTAGATTTAAAACTCAATTAAATTCTTTACTTGGTATTTTGAAATTCAGTTTAAAATTTGAAACACGACAGATTCTAAACTGAAACAAATTAGCTCGAACAACTCGAAATCACTCGAGTAACTCGAGAATCAACATTTTTTTTAATTTGTCAATTAAGAAACAACTCAGGTTTTCATAAACCTGAACAATAACCCACCCGAGCCTACTTGATGACTGCTCCGAGTCAACCATCCCAAAGCTTCGAGTCCAACGTTCAGGTACTTCGAGCAAAACAAAATACTACCCGAGACAACACCGGTAACTCATCTTCCCCAATCAACTGATACACCATTAACCTTGTGCACCTACACCTCCGCCGCCATCACTTCCAATCACTCGCGACCCCTTGAGCAAGTCGGAGACCATCATCACACTTCAAATCCACCTTCAATTTAACTACAAAAGCCCTAAATCAAAATCAAGCACTCGAGTACCAATACTGGAAAAAGTCGATACTGCAGATCATCTGAATCCCCTCGCCTCCAACAACTAAAATGAATACCACCTCCGACCATAGACTCCCCCACACCCCAGCTACCATCAACTCAAATTAGGGAAAGCTCGATCATTTATAGAGGCCGCAACAATCGATTTTTCGAGCAACAGAAAAACTAGGGTTATAAAGTTCAATCCCAAATCACCATCACCACAATGCTTAAATCCTCCTCCCCATAATTTTCCCTTAAACCACGATCCTGCTTCTACCTCCTGGAAGAAATCCGATCTTCCATAGCCAGTGGACCACCAAAATTTGCTCAAACATCAATTTTAGTTTAAACAAGGACAGAGCCTAAATCCTAATGCTAGAAATTAAGATTTTAGTTTTATAAATCACCATTTGGTTTAAGAATTCAAATTACATTCCTGAATTTATAAATTATGGTATTTGAATTTTCATATTATTACACATGCTCTGTTATTTTTGAATTTTCCAGAAAATAATACAAATTTTATTATATATTAAATAAGATTTTAAACATTACTTATGTTACTAAACCATATATTGCTTGAATCTTAAACCTTAACAAAGATTTGAACATGAGATCGTGATTTTGATCAAAATTTAATCCTGGAATTATGGAATCAGGCAAGAACACAACACAACCCAATCATGCATTCAGAAACCCAACATTTATACAGAGAATTTTATCATATTAAACCACTTCAAACATGATTATCACAAGAATAAATTAAGCAACTATATTTACTAAGTTTATTTTTAAAAAAAATGTTACTCACAAATTTTAATGAGCAGAGCACCCTGTTTAGATAAGCCTGACCCTGAGTTGCTTCTCTTATATTTTAAATGTTTAATTCCAGATTCGCTCAAATGCCTTGCTACAATGCTTGCATCCTGAATCACATTGTTAACTCCTCTGCTCAAGCGACTCAAACCAGGCTCGCGACTCACAATGATTACCGACTCAACAGCCTTAACCCGTTTCCAACCTAAAATGAACGACGACTCAACTGATTGCCGACTTAACGACTCAGGAGGGACAGCGACTCATCGGGTTATAACCTTAATGCCTTAAAGGTGTTGGCCGACTCAAGGTACTTCACGACACAACAAGATACCGACTCAACAATTGAGGAGTTGCACAAGTTAAAGAATTGTGCAACTTACGACTTAAGGAGGTGAACGGTTTACGGCTTAAGGATTGAACGACTTAGTGAGTTGACAGAATGAGCGACTCGCGACTCAGAGAAATCTGCGACTTAAGGCCTCCGCGACTAAAGATATGTCACGACTCAGGGAGGTACACGACTTAAGGGGCTACGACCTAAAAGACCTAAAGGCAGAACGACCTATTGATTCAAGACAAAGGAAGGCGAGAGCGGCTGCATTTGAGTCGTGACCGACCTACGACCTAGTATAAGTCGAACACGACCTAAAACCACAGAACCAAAATTTTAGTGCTGCCTCATTTTAAGCCGTGTCTTCTTAACTCGCGAACGAGTTAGGACTTGTATCCATATGAATGAAGAAAAGCTGAGTACCACTTCACCTACTCCATTGCCTGCTGACTCTTGACCCTTGAGTCGAGCGCGACCTACGACTCTCCCTGAGTCGGTCACGACTCAGTACTTGGGTGAAAAATTCTTATCCAGATTTGCCTATAAATACGTGACGATCTCCAACATGAGGGGGACTTTTGGCTCATTCTTTCCAAGCACCGATACTCTGCTGCATTCCAAACCGACTCGACACTCAAAGCTTTCAAGACACGTAGAACGCTACCAACAACTTCAAGAAGGAATCTCATACATCCGACATGGATTTGAAGACTTTCACTCACATTGAAGTTTAAGCTATTCGTTCAAAGTGTTTAGTAATTCAAAGTGTATTGTACTTGGGAAGAATTGTATCGATCTGTAACGAATTCATCAATAAAGATATTCAAAGTGGGCGTAGGCAAACTATTAAGCCGAACCACTATAAAACCGCTGTTGTTTACTGTTTTTTCTGCAGTTTTCTGCTTATATTCTATTCCCGAATCATCGGGTGGTGCTTTCACAACTACACTTTACACACCGGGGTGTTAGCGTTCAAATTTTAGCGTTAACATTTTTGGTGCTTTCACTGAGAATTGAACTCAGGAAAACTTCCGCCATTGCTCAACAAAAGCTTGTGGAAAAGATTTTTCTCCGAACCAAAAGTCTAACAGAAATCATGACTTCTGAAAGGAAACGTAAATTTTTGAGGTTTGAAAGTACTTGTAGCAATGCCATTGCTTTTCCCACGCTAAGTGAAACAGCTTCTAGTATTGGAGTCACAAGGGCTGAACTAGACGCCGTGGTGTATGGATTATATCAACACATGGAAGTCCAGAGCAATAGGATACTCGAGAAGATGAATGCATTGCAAGAGGAGGTTCAACGACTAGAAAGTGATATAAAAACCATCGCCAAAGAGGCTCATGTTTCGGAGGGATGGAATACTCCTCAACGGGCAACTGGCATTACCATTGGAACATTCCCCCAAACGGAAAGTTCATGGCCACGACCAACTATCCACGAACGTTTGTCAAGGCGAACTTTTGAAAGAATAGTCGACGACTATCCCTGTAGTCCTCACAATGAAGAGGAATACATACCAGAGATGATCGAACAGAAAAAGGAGAATGAAGGTAGGAGAAAGCAGAAAGTCTCGAAAAAAGCTCGGCGCTTTAAATCCTCCGACTTCACTCCCTTGACTGATACTCCGGAGAATATCTTCTTGGCAACAAAAGATGTTGTCATGTACCCCAAACCACCCCCGATGGGGAGGGGTGCGCCAGGCAATGGAAAATTCTGTCAATTTCACAATCAGCCCGTCCATGATACTAACCAATGTCGCCAGTTAAAGAAAGAGATTGAAGAATTGCTGAAGCAGAATGAACTGCAACAATATGTAAAGAAAGATAGAAATGACCTCTCCTTATCTTCTACAGGGCAGCTAGTTCCCGCTCAACAATGCAGCTCATATAAAAGAACTGTAGCGCAGGGAGATGAAGGGCCTATTATCAGTATCATCACGGCAAGCCCTCACCCGGCAGGAAAAAATCGCATGAGACAGGAGGACATGCTCATGCCTCAAGGAAATCCTCAAAGTGAAAGGAGATTTCAATTTTGAAAGACGCTGTCATCTAGTCCTCTCATGCCGAAGATTCGATTCCTAAAAGCCTGGGACAGCGATTGCTTGCATATTTTACTTAAACGCCTTGTTACAAATTTATAAAAAAAGTGCTGAATGTATCATTCTTGTATCAAAAGCTATTGTAAAAACAGGGCAAATAAATAATAGAAACTATAAGTCTTGTTTTCTCCATTATTACAAGTGGCTTATTTTATTTCGATATGTAAAGTACTCTGAAAGTATCACTAAGAATGTCGATCTAAATTTGCAGGCAATACCAAACAACCCTTGGTAGCACTCAAAAGCAAGTTTTAAACAACAAAATTCCAGGGTCGAATCCAAAATAAGAAGTACTCTAAACAAACAAATAGTGATTTGGCTGGAGTATATTTCTTTGGTTAAAACTACCTACCAGCAAAAGAAGATGATGCATGCTTAAAGATGGCACCAAGAAGTTGCTAATATAATCAATCAAACTCACAACTGTCAAAGAAGAACCAATTCCAAGAACTTGGAACAGCAGCTATTTGCGTTCATACTTTACTTGAAATCTTTGCTGAAATATTGTAAAAGAATTACAAATATATGATTCTTCTATTGAAAGCAATCACAAAGCAAGCGAATAAAAAAGAGCTATAAAATGGATATAGGCCCAGTTTTTGGCTAAACCACTATAACTCTTGTGTTCCTTGCTATTATAAACCGCTTTGTTTTATTTCGACATATAAAATACGTTAACTGTGTTACTAAAATGTCAATTTAATAATGCAGGCCATAAAAACAAAGCTTACCCGTCACAAGACTGAGCGATCCTTGACATCATCCAACAATCAAACACCGAGCCATTCAAAAATTCCATATTCAAATCCTACAAAAGAAGTGCTTCAAACAGAAGCGAGCGATGTGGATAGAAGTGGACCATATCTAACTAACTAAAAATGTTTGAGCAAACAAACAACCAGTTAAATAGCCTGTGTCTGCCACCACCAACTTTCTTAACTATGAAATATACTTCTTTGGATAAGGGAAATCATTGACAGCTAAAAAGTTATAACACTTGCAGAGGACAACGGGGATCGCCAACATGAATCAACGGCAAAGAGACACGAGCAAGAATCAATCAGCAAAAGACCTCTTCAAAGGCACAAGCCCTCTTCGGAGGCACAACTCTTCGGAGGATAAAGACCTCTAACGAGGCATATGCCGCAAAAATGAAAGTTCTCTACTCAACAAAAAAGATTGGAGGAGTCATGACCCTCCAACCATGAGAGAGTAACTTCCAAGCAATTAAAGCCCTCTACGGAGGCGCATTTCACCAGGAGTTGAAGTGTAGGAGCCCCTCTTTGGAGCCCCACTTCACCAGAGTTGGAATGCCAAACGAAATGCCAAACAAAATAAAGCCCTCTTTGGAGGCACATTTCACCAGGAGTTGAAGTGTAAGAGCCACTCTTCGGAGGTCCACTTCACCAGAGTTGAAATGCAAAACAAAGTAAAGCCCTCTTCGTAGGCCCGCTTCCCAGCGAACAGGGAAAAATAAAAGCCTCCCCCAAGGGGCAGAAACAAAAAGACCTCTTCCCAGAGGCACAATCAAACAAAAAGCCTCTCCCCAGAGGTACCCTCAGAGACCAAAGCCCTCTTCGGAGGCAAAATGCTTTTCTACGGAGACCGAATGCTTCTCCTCAAAGACCGAAGCCCTCTTCGGAGGCAAAATGCTTTTCTACGGAGACCGAATGCTTCTCCTCAAAGACCGAAGCCCTCTTCGGAGGCAAAATGCTTCTCTACGGAGACCGAATGCGTCTCCTCAGAGACCGAAGCCCTCTTCGGAGGCAAAATGCTTTTCTACGGAGACCGAATGCCTCTCCTCAGAGACCGAAGCCCTCTTCGGAGGAAAAATGCTTCTCTACGGAGACCGAATGCCTCTCCTCAGAGACCGAAGCCCTCTTCGGAGGCAAAATGCTTCTCTACGGAGACCGAATGCCTCTCCTCAGAGACCGAAGCCCTCTTCGGAGGCAAAATGCTTCTCTACGGTGACCGAATGCCTCTCCTCAGAGACCGAAGCCCTCTTCGGAGGCAAAATGCTTCTCTACGGAGACCGAATGCCACTCCTCAGAGACCGAAGCCCTCTTCGGAGGCGAAATGCTTCTCTACGGAGACCGAATGCCTCTCCTCAAAGACCGAAGCCCTCTTCGGAGGCGAAATGCTTCTCTACGGAGACCGAATGCTTCTCCTCAAAGACCGAAGCCCTCTTCGGAGGCAAAATGCTTCTCTACGGAGACCGAATGCTTCTCCTCAGAGACCGAAGTCCTCTTCGGAGGCAAAATGCTTCTCTGCGAAGACTAAATGCCTCTCCTCAGAGACCAAAGTCCTCCTCGGAGGCGTAACTCTTCGAAGGCACACGTTTCACCGAGATTGAAATAAAACTTCCAAGTGTTGAAACGTGAAAAAGCCCTCCTCAGAGGTGCAACTTTTCAAAGAAGCAAAAATCAAAAAGCCCTTTACTATGGCATGTAAAAAAAAAAAGAAGAAGCCATCTTCAAAGGCACACTTTAACTCTCAAAGGAAGAATGATCCACCTATTCTGGAAAATTCTCTTCCTCAAAAAAGAAGTTAAAGTACCTTTCGGATGCCCGCTTTACCACATAGAAGAATTCACTTGGTAAAATGTGTACATGCACAAAAGAAGAAAGTGATATCTTCGAAGGATGAAGCGTAAAAACTTATTTGGAGGAAGTTGTACTCTGTTTTTAAACAAAATAATATTCCTCCAAGTATGGAATAATTATTCTCTACAAAATAAAAGTACAAGTCCCCTCAAAATATAAAATATTGCAACGAGCTTATGGTATAGGGGCAACATGGTATAACTACATCGGTAAAATTACGCTCGAACAGTATACCACAAGCTCACTGCAATATCGTGCAAAGAAACTTGTACGAAAATAAAAAGTAAATGCATTCTCAAATTCAAACAAGAGTTTGTACAAATAAAGGATCATTTTATTCAATTCTATTACAATTTCTTACAGATACAAGTTTCGAGATAAAGATAGCAGGGGCCGGTACCCGCACAATCCCCGACCAGTACGTGCAAAAAACAAAAAGCTAAAAACTTGAATCTTCATTTCTTCTTGCTACCCTTGGACCCTTCACCCGGCCGGATGGTTAACTTTTTGGGTCGATCTGTAGGCGTGAGGGAAGGAGGAGAGGGAGGAACAACTGGTTCAACTTCCGGTTCCTCTTCAGTAGCAATGATACTCTTTCTCCTTCTTTTTGATGTTCCGCGCTTCTTTCTCCTCTTTGAAGAAGACTCACTTCCTGGAGTAACAGGTTTAGACAGAGTTATGTCATCAGAAGGATTCCGCTCCGGAGATATCTCACCTCCCTCTAGTCCTTCGTCCTTTTGCTCCTGCGAAGCAGCTGGGTCATCCAAGCCCCGGAGGGCACCTATTATTTCTTCCTGTGATCCCGGATGAGTAGTAGAAGTGATTGGGGAAGGCAGAGGAACAGTAGCTGGAGGTGAAGAAGTTTGAATGACGCTCGGCACTTTCTCTACAAAGGAAAAGTCAAAAATGTCAGTAATTCCCGCAAAAAGAGGAGACAATGGCTCGTCGAGATTCAAGAAGTAGTCAAAAAGCTCATCAAGCTCGAAAGAAACAGATGAGCAGTCTACTTGGGCAAGATTAACAGTAGGGTTACCTGCAGAAGTCGGTTTTCTGACATCAACCTCGTAAGCCTGTGCCTCGGCACCCTCGTCGCCTTCATCTCCACCGTGTGTGCTTGTGATCTCGGTGGTAACTTTGGTAGGAGATAGAGAATGAGAACTAGAACCGATAATGTCAATTTCGGCCGAAGGAGAAGGTTGAATTGGAACAGTTGATATGGTTTTTCCCAAATATTCTCACGCCGCTGTTTCGGCACTTAATTTTGCAAGTTGTTCTCTCCCCTTGGCGAGAGCGGCGCGAGCATCATCATCAAGATAATGCTCCTCAAGAGCTGACTCAGCATAGCAAGCGCCTTTACCGCCAAGCATATCGAGTGTAGCCTCCCAAACTTTAGCCAGAGTAATTTCATACTTGGGGCCTAGAAAGGCGAGGCTACCGCGCCCCAAGATGCTATGCAGGTAGAAATCAAATAATGTTGAGCTGATGTTGGTCCTCGTCGCCTCATGAGATTCTTCAGCTGCAATTTTGCCGGCGACGGCCTCATCATGCTCCCTTTCAGCTTTGGAAAGTTGAAGCTTAAGCATTCGAATCTCTGCCTCTTGGGAGCTGGTTTTCTTCCGGAGTCCTGCAACATCAGCAACATAGCCCTCACTAATTCTTTTTTGCACTTCAAGCCTGTCTTCGGCATCCCTTTGGCTGGCATGAGCATCTCTCACTTGTTTTAGGAGCACTTCTTCTTTTTTAGAATAGAAAGTAGAGGAAGTAGCAAGCTCTTGTTTCAGTTCCTCAACTTTTGCTTCAAGCTCTTCATTGTAAGAAGCGATGCTCCTCATTTCAGTATCGTGTTGCTCGAGAACCTTTTGCCATTCGACTTTATCATTTTCCATAGTGAGCATGGCCTCTATATTTGCACGATTAACCCTTTGAAGCTCGTCGACAAGTTTTTGCCAGTTCGACATCCTCTCAATATCAAGCTTGACGGCATCGAGATTTCGTAACATGGCAGACTTGTCAATGGGGACCAAGTCAAGGTTGAACCTCACTCCCTTCAGGCACCACTGTGGAAACCGGCTTTGCAAAGTGGCTGGGCCCGGTCCAACTTGGAATTTGGGCCTGCTAATTATTGTTTGGATATCTGCTTTCCCAAGAGCGGGAGAGCCAGAAGGAATGTCAAGTGATGCGGGGGCAGTAACCTTTTCAGGAGTTGTAGAGGTGTGCTTCTCACCATGTCGGGCTCGCTTTCTCGAATCTTCGACCATATGACTTTTTCCTCGGTCATCATGGGATTTTCTTTTATGGGAATCGTCGCCTCTCTGCGAAGAATCGTGGCGCTCCTCCCTCTCTCTTCTTTCATAATGCTCCTCTTGAGCCCTCTTCTCTTGAGCCTTTCGGGCGGCTCTTTCTTCATCAGATTCTCTGTAAGAGGGGAGGTAACGCCTATAATCATATTGGCTACGCCTCCCGTAGCGCTGAAAGTCATCATAGTAGGATCCGCTGCGTCCCATCGGAGGATCTGAAATAAAAAAGAGCTAAATTTTAGAATTCTTCAAAGTACAAAAAGTCAGAAGCATAAAAGTGCTGAAAGATTCTAAGTGAGTGTAATGTGCAAACTACGCGCATAAAACTACGAACCACTCTTTAATTGTGGAGTAGTTATGGGTGTAGAAGTTAACATCAACTCTTGAGTTGACGGAGTCTGTTGCAGAATAGAAGTCGCATCGACTACTGAAGAAGAAACCCCGGTAGTAATAGGATCATCTTTGAAGATCTCTTGCAAGGTGGCAAAGAGGTCGCTCAGTCCTTCGAAAGTGTCGTCCCTATTCTGCTTGACAGGACTGGTTTTCTCATCTTTTTCACCAGATTTCTGTGAATGTTGAGGAGATCCCTGAAGCTCTTCTTCCTCAATGACCGGGGCAAGTTTGTCAGATGGCCCCGCAATATCGACAGAGGTGGAGCACTTCACTAGCGAAGCCTCGGGAGCAGGTCCCTTTGGTATGGATGTGTCGGTGGAAACTGGGGCATCCAACGCTCAAGTCGGGGAGTCTGGGATTTCATCAGGATGTGTAGAACGAGAAGTATGCAAAAGTCCATACTGATGCAAAAATTCGTCTTTCAACAGAAATTGAATGTCTCTCTCCTCAATTGGCATGGCCTTGAGCCTCTCGAAAGTTGGCTTATGACTGGGATCCCTGGAAGGAGGGGGGAGCGCTGAGAATAAAAAAGAAGCGGAGTTAACACTTAACAATTCAGTCTCGCAAAAGTCGGATAACAAACGTAGTGAGAATGGTTAATCTTACTTCCTTCCCTCCATACAGCGTAAAACCCCGGGGGACAGCGAACATAGAAAAACTGAGTCAAAAACCCATGAGCGCTGTCAGGAAGACCGATGATCAATTTACGATTTCGAGCATTTCTCACGACAGTAATAGAGGGGTGATCTTTAGTCCTGGTGAAAGAGCACATGAAGCAAATCTCGTCAAAGCTTGGGAATCGATCAAGCGTCCTCCTAAACAGTACACACAACCCCATTAGAATGGCACAACCATTGGGATGTAGCTGGGATGGAGCGATGGCCAGTTGACGAAGAAGATGCTGGAGAAAGTTGTTGAAAGGAGGGATGGCCCTGCTCAGGCACATTTGTCGGTTAACTGTCACAAAGCCAGGGGTGCTATGTCAGCAGTGTTACTTCTCTCGGGAAGAATGGCATCTGATTTAGCAATGCCAAACTGAGCGCATAACTAGCGAAAAACTTTGTATGATAGCGTGGTAGGGGCTCTTTCGGGAGGAATGACTAGTGAAGCCGGAATAGCAGTTGCCTCTCCAGCCTGAACTGTTGTATCTTCTTCCTGAGAAGTCATTCTACACAAGCAACTGGATATTCAAATGTGAAGGTGCACGTTCCCTAAAAAGTGTGAAGTGTTGTGCAAAACTAATAATGACAAGTAAATATAACTGAAGTTAAACTAATCGACAATTGATCGATTACTAAACTTCAGGACTTGTTAATTTCAAAAAGGTTCAAGTGCAGTATTGGTGCAAACCGGTCGATTTCAATCGACTGTCTCAATGTTGCTTTAATACTTTACTTGAATTCGTTGAATTGAAGCACTTCATTCACACAATCTGTTTTAGTTAATTACCTTTTGTCAACTAATATGTCATTTGATGTGGGGTAGTCAATGACAGTATATTCGCCTTGGTTTTCTGTAGTTGTTATTTTCAATAGGTAATTAGCTTATAAGTTAACAGGATCTGTGGAATAATGCAACAAAGTTCAAACAATTTAAAGTTTGGGCAATTCAGAGTTTAGGCAATTCAATCCGGTAATACAAGTTAAATAATCAAGTTGGGATTATGCATTTAAGTTACAACTCGTTCACGACCTAAGGGGTATGCGGCGAGTTAAGTTAAGTAATGTAAGTCGTAATGCGCATGGAGGAAAAAGCCTCAAATCAGAACAAAGCAAATTTCTCAAAGTCCTGTCTCGGCCGCGACTCAAAGCCTAGGTCTCTCCTACTTGAGTCGGTCAAGGGTTAAGCCACAAGAAACAACTCGGAATGGAAATAGCCTAAGTGCTGAGTCGTTCACAACTTATGGCTTGAGACGCTCACGGTCTAAAGGATAAGTTGTGGTAAGGATCTAAAGGGCTGAATCACTCGTATGACCTAAGTCCTAAATTGCCAGGAAGTCAACAAGACCCAAAAATTAGGTTGTGGACGGATGAGATTGCAAGGCATTCCTGATTCGGTAGATCCACAAAACCAACTAAGTCGTGAAAATTCTAAGTCATCTCCTCAACCAATTAACTCCTTTCTAACCCATTGACCCGCTAAGGACCTTCTCGTCTCCTCCAAAATCACAAACCAGTTAATTCGAGACACTGTAACTTATTATCTTCTCCTCACATGGTCAGAAATCACCCAAAAAACCAATTCGAATCGCTTCAAGTTTGCGGCAAATCTGGTGCACTACTATGTTATCGCGAATGATAACAACAATACGATCAATGGCAGTCGCATATCAATCAGAAACGTTGTTCGCGGTGGAACACGGCACAGAAATGAATTGGAGTCAGAAAATGGGGAGTCCAGATTCGTGAGTCAATGGTGATCGTGGATTGAACAGAAGGTGAATTCACTTACGCAATATAAAGATGAAGATGAGTTGATGTCTGATTAGCTTGGATTCGTCTCTGGAAGCTTGAAGGATCGTTAATGGTAGGATCAAATAAAACGGATAAGCAGTAAAGTGAGGAGGAAGGACCGCCTCAACGGATTATATGCGAAACAGGGGGGAAGATGAAAGGACTAACGAGTCATGAGCCATGAGCCTCTTTGAGTCGTTTACGACTCATGCACTGGGTCGAAGCACACGACTTACGGTTTAAGCTTGTACTTCGAGGGGCAATTGTTAACTCCTCTGCTCAAGCGACTCAAACCAGGCTCGCGACTCACAATGATTACCGACTCAATAGCCTTAACCCGTTGCCAACCTAAAATGAACGACGACTCAACTGATTGCCGACTTAACCACTCAGGAGGGACAGCGACTCACCGGGTTATAACCTTAATGCCTTAAAGGTGTTGGCCGACTCAAGGTACTTCACGACTCAACAAGATACCGACTCAACAATTGAGGAGTCGCACGAGTTAAAGAATTGTGCGACTTACGACTTAAGGAGGTGAACGGTTTACGGCTTAAGGATTGAACGACTTAGTGAGTTGACTGAATGAGCGACTCGCGACTCAGAGAAAACTGCGACTTAAGGCCTCCGCGACTAAAGATATGTCACGACTCAGGGAGGTACACGACTTAAGGGGCTACGACCTAAAAGACCTAAAGGCAGAACGACTTATTGATTCAAGACAAAGGAGGGCGAGAGCGGCTGCATTTGAGTCGTGACCGACTTACGACCTAGTATAAGTCGAACACGACCTAAAACCACAGAACCAAAATTTTAGTGCTGCCTCATTTTAAGCCGTGTCTTCTTAACTCGCGAACGAGTTAGGACTTGTATCCATATGAATGAAGAAAAGCTGAGTACCACTTCACCTACTCCAATGCCTGCTGACTCTTGGCCCTTGAGTCGAGCGCGACCTACGACTCTCCCTGAGTCGGTCACGACTCAGTACTTGGGTGAAAAATTCTTATCCAAATTTGCCTATAAATACGTGACGATCTCCAACATGAGGGGGACTTTTGGCTCATTCTTTCCAAGCACCGATACTCTGCTGCATTCCAAACCGACTCGACACTCAAAGCTTTCAAGACACGTAGAACGCTACCAACAACTTCAAGAAGGAATCTCATACATCCGACATGGATTTGAAGACTTTCACTCACATTGAAGTTTAAGCTATTCGTTCAAAGTGTTTAGTAATTCAAAGTGTATTGTACTTGGGAAGAATTGTATCGATCTGTAACGAATTCATCAATAAAGATATTCAAAGTGGACGTAGGCAAACTATTAAGCCGAACCACTATAAAACCGCTGTTGTTTACTGTTTTTTCTGCAGTTTTCTGCTTATATTCTATTCCTGAATCATCGGGTGGTGCTTTCACAACTACACTTTACACACCGGGGTGTTAGCGTTCAAATTTTAGCGTTAACACACATGCATGCTTCAGATTTTACTTTTGTTTTGCTTATGCATTTTGAACCTCAACTTGGTTTATAAACTGCAGATTCTTTTAAAAATGCAAATGCTTTTTTTTTAAAACATCCATCTTGCTATTGCTTTTTTTTTTTTTGAAAACTTGAACTTCAGATTGCTTCAGTACTTTAAAACTTGAAATGATGTAGTACTTTGTGTTTTCCAGATGCATGCATGTTTCCAGAAAAGAATTGCAGGCTTAACTGAGCTTTTGAAGTTGCATGATTCCAGGTATAAAGATGTAGGTATTTGTGTAACAGCCCAATTTTTTTATAAGTATTTTTCACTTGTATTTTTTTAAAAAAAAACTTTGGGGTTTATTTAAAGTGATTAAAAATAAAATAAAAACAATTGACCAAATTTTTAATTAAATAATAAGATCTCTGAAATTTTGACATGGTTAAGAATTAACTTTAATTTGGTAATTTGGGTTTTTGTCGAAGATGGTAAATAACTTAATTTCTTGCAAAATCAAGTTTTAATTAAGAAAACATTAATAGCTTAGGTAGTTAAGACATCTGGGCTATTCATGACAGGTCACGAGTTTGAGTCTCAGCACGGGCAGAATTTCGAATTTTATTTTAGTATATAAATAAACTGGGTAATTACGCGTTAAAAAGGGCGCGTAAATTTAGGGAATAAATATAGTGTATATATATATATATATAAGATTATATATAAGAAAATGTATAGAATTTTAATCCGTTATTTTTCTCTTTCCAGTAAAATTTACTTCCCAATTTATATACATATATAATTTGATTAAAATCATTTCCTTAAAATACTAAATATGGAAATTTAAAGTTGTGAAACGGTTAATTTTGTTAAAAGACAACTCCATTTGAATTTTAATCAAAAGGAATTTTGTATATATATATATAATATGTGAAAACCAATTAAGTTTGTTAAGTAATAATTTTGAAGAATTTAGTGTATTAATGAACTGTTGGATTTCGCGTTTATAGGACGCGTAAAATTTATGGTATAAGTAACGTAATAAACGTATAAATTTAAAACGTTATTTTTATATAAACCTTGGGTGTTTTGTATTGCGTCAGTTTGGCGTATTTTAAAAATCATATTTCAACATCTATATGAATTAAAATATCAGTCAGTAGTTTTATAGCAAATGTTACTTTTTCCATAAAACTTTAAAACATATTTTAGTGTTGCCTTGTATGTTCTGACTATTTAGTTGAAATTTAACCTTGCCTATCTTTTTAAAATTCTCACATACCCATTATATCTCTCTGGTTCCTATAATCATGCAAATCTTATTTGCCTATCTATTTCAAATAAATATATATATAAAAAAAAGAAACGTGATGTCGTTTCTTCAATCTACAATCAAATCTCTTGCCTAAATATCATCTTGATGGTCTGCATTCAAAATCACGCCACTATTAAATGGTATCAAATGTTGAAATCAAATTTTCATAAATTGGCAGTATAAATTCACGCAGACTTATCCGTTCAAGCTAAAGAAACTGGAAAGAAATCACAATCTTTTATCACTTGCCTCCTTATATTCGTTTCCTTTATCAATTTATCTCTTACGTTTTCTGGTCTACAATATAATTTCAAACCTGCCTACTATATATATCTCTCTGCAAATTTGTTCTTGCAAATATCTTTTATCAAGGGGAAACATAAATCACGCAGTCTTATCCATTCAACAAAAAGAAATCTTGCAACCAATCTGGTAACTGATCAAGCAATTTTTGTAAACATTATTTCGTTGCCTATTCAGTGCAAAGCAAATTTTAATTGCTTACTGTTATCCACTTTAATCACGCATGCATTTATCACAATTTTCGTGTAACGTTCAAACATGAAGAAACTGGAAATAAATCTCTCTGCCTTCCTTTGTTTTAATACGAAATTTATTGCTTCTCAATCAAGATATGTTGCCACTTTATAAATTTTTCCCCTGCCGTGACCACTTTTAAAGTTGTAATAACGTTGTAACCACGGGTTATAATAACGTTTTTAAAGTAAATACCATTTTTAAAGTTGTAACCACGGGTTATAATAACGTTTGGTTGTTAAAGAGACCGGGATCGGATATCTGGCATACTCTCTGTCGATACCGAAAACCACTTTGACTAACCGTGTACGCGGTGGAGATCCCAGAATGAAGTAGGTTTGTGGCGACGTTTCCTGTAAGGTAAATACGTGGACCCAACTCCCGTGAGTTGGCATAAGGTGGCTAAAACAGGAGCGATTCTCGGGCCAATGAGATCATTCCTCTGATCGAACGCACTCCTTCGATACTATACTCTGACTTTGGATTGTTTCGGTGGCCACTATTGATTTCTTTGATTTGGGGGTGTTAGTTCGAGGTGGGCGGTAGCTGTGGCTATGCGTTACCATCAGCCCGAGTAGCAATTGGTATATCTACCCTGGCATTGCCTAGTTGTGTCGTGTCACCTACCCTAGCGCGCCTTATACGATTTTGGTTTTGTACCATACCTATGGAGTGCCCTCTGACGACGCCCAGTACGGGGGAGATTACGGTACTGTATAGACTATGGGAATATATTCTGTGTTAAGGGCTATATGGGTAACCCCTTAACGCTATTAAAAAGTAAGTTTATTTTATAAATAGACACTATTATAATAGCGCAATATACTACATAGTAAATAGTTTAACGAATCCTTAGAGGATGAGCGGTCCCAAGCATCCTTTAAGTTACTTGCTCTATATTACAGTACACTTGAATTAGCTTACACTATATAAGTATGTATGTCCTGACTCGAGTGTTTATGTTTTATTTTACGCTCGGGTCAGCCTGAGTTGCAGTTCAGTCATCATCCCGGAGCTAGGACTTCTGTAGATCCTTTCAAGTTGCTGGCTTCTTTCTGTCCACTATCTTATTTATGAAATCAAGTCTTTGGGATTTTTATTTGATTATTTAAACTATATTTGGGATGGAAGACTTTGTAATTTGTTGAGACTATTTATAGTGGCTTCATGAACCACTAAGTATTTTTAAATTCCGCTGCGGGTATTCTAATTCTGTGTCTGTGATTCTGTGATTAATTATTTACTGTATATTTTGAGATTTGCCAAATTTTATTTACAACGCGGTATTTTGAACAATTCAAGTCCGACATGTGCGGATGCGAATGGTTGAAAATATCGGGTCATTACATTTGGTATCAGAGCTTTGGCTCTAGGTAAAACTTAGAATGTATGGTAAATTTGATTTACAGAATCACTTTCATTCGAGCTTGAATCTCTTCCTTTTGATTCGATTTCCTTTGAATTTTGGAACGTTCCCTGCGGTTCCGAAGTTCATTCGTGTCCCTCACTATTCATTTTCTTTCGATTCTGGAGTATCCCATAACTCCATTTCGGATGATCTTTATAGTGAATTGGCGGTCTCGCCAATATTCTAATAAAGGGGTGAAACTCCTTTACAATTAGCATGGATTCACCAGAGATTTATATTTAACCTCGGTTTAGATGCTAGTATCTTTGGTTATTCCGAACTCTATCTCTTCGGATAGAATGGTAAATCTACATTCGATCTGATTCTTTGAGTCACGGTTGACCCGGTTAAGGTTGCCCGCGATTTACATAAACTTATCTGGTTCCTTATTCTGTTATTTAACCATCGGATCTTCTGATTCCAATTTATCTTTATATCAAAATTTTCTTTGATTTGAATCCATCAAATTTGAATCTCTATCCTTGTTTTGAAAAAATTTATTCCTATATTTGGGAAAAATCTAATATAATATATATAATTATAATTTTCAGAATTTAACTAGTTGTTTAGAGATAATAGTGTTTGATTTTATTTATGGTTTTGTAAACCATTGGTTTTGTCGTATATAAATAATTGAACTATAAAACATGGTTATAAATTTATTTGGAAATAGAAATGGATTTAAAACAAGAATTTAAGAATTTAATTTCTGATAGTTTCAAACCTTGTTTTTAAAGTCTTAAAAGGATATATTATTATTTAAATTATTTTCGAATATAAATTTGTTTCCAAAGAATTTTAAAGTTTTAAAAATTAGTGCTCTTCTCTTTGCCGCTAGAAAATAATTTCGGGGATGACTACAACATCATCGACATTCATTTTCGAGTATCGAAGTAAAGATACCATGTTGTAGTTTTGCTTCAAAAATTTAATTGATTTGAATTTCTAAATATGACTTAATTTATAATATATTTAGATATATGATTTAAATTTGATTTGACATATGCTATATGTATGTATTTAGTTATCTCTAAAGGGTTTGAAGTTAATTGGAAATTTAATTCATAAATTTATGTTAAAAGGTGATTCTAATGATAAAATAAAGTCAAATTTGGAATGAATATTTAAACTTGAATAATATAGTTGGAAAATTTTACTTGTATAATTGCATGCCAATATAACTTACCTAAATCATTCAGAAATTAACTATGTAATTGGATAATGTATAATATAAAAGGATTTTATAAATAAAAATTTGAGTGGTTATAATAAATGTTATACATTTAAAGTTTCAGTTACAACAAGACAAATAGAGGTAAATAGAAATAAAATAATAATTGAATAATATACGATATCAAATAGTGTTAAAGGAAATTTAGAAATATATTGGAATAGTTATATTAAATATAATCTACTTAATATGTGCGATAAGATATATTAAGTAGAATATATTTAATAATAATCTGGAATAAAGAAGAATTAAATTTGTTGAATAAAAGATGATTATTATAAATGACTATACAAATTTCTGATTTTAGAAATTTTTAATTTCAAAATAATTGGATAATAAGATAATTAATTTGGAAATAGTTAAGATTGATTTAACTTCTGTAAAAATTAAATGAATTAAATCAATTATTGAATATTAATTAATTTAAATTGAATTTATATGGTTTAGATATTGAGAAAAATATTTGACATAGATGAGAAAAATATTGAGAAAAATAAATTTAATTATAGTTTGGAATAAAGAAGAAACTAAATGGGGAATTTAGTTTATTTTGGGAAATGGTAAATTTACTTTAAAAATTAAGTTAAATTACCATTTCAAATTTGGACTAAAATTAAACATTTTAAATTAGAATGTTATAACACCTTGTGAAAAAATTGGAAAAAAAAATGAATGATTTTTTTTTTAAGTGTAGGGATATTATACAAGTAAATATGTAAATAAATAAATGTTAAAATTTTAAGTATAAATAGATGAAATCAATGATTAATTTAAAATTGAATTTTTATTGTTTAGATTAATGATTCTAATTTAAGTTTCAATTTTGTTTTCTTTCAGGTTGTTTCTATTCCCCTACCTTCTTCCTTTTCGAGGACGAAAAGTTCTAAGTGGGGGAGAGTGTAACAGCCCAATTTTTTTATAAGTATTTTTCACTTGTATTTTAAAAAAAAAACTTTGGGGTTTATTTAAAGTGATTAAAAATAAAATAAAAACAATTGACCAAATTTTTAATTAAATAATAAGATCTCAGAAATTTTGACATAGTTAAGAATTAACTTTAATTTGGTAATTTGGGTTTTTGTCGAAGATGGTAAATAACTTAATTTCTAGCAAAATCAAGTTTTAACTAAGAAAACATTAATAGCTTAGGTGGTTAAGACATCTGGGCTATTCACGACAGGTCACGAGTTCGAGTTTCAGCATGGTCAGAATTTCGAATTTTATTTTAGTATATAAATAAACTGGGTAATTACGCGTTAAAAAGGGCGCGTAAATTTAGGGAATAAATACCGTGTGTATGTATATATATATATAAGATTATATATAAGAAAACGTATAGAATTTTAATCCGTTATTTTTCTCTTTCCAGTAAAATTTACTTCCCAATTTATATACATATATAATTTGATTTAAATCATTTCCTTAAAATACTAAATATGGAAATTTAATGTTGTGAAACGGTTAATTTTGTTAAAAGACAACTCCATTCGAATTTTAATAAAAGGAATTTTGTATATATATATATATATAATATGTGAAAACCAATTAAGTTGTTAAGTAATAATTTTGAAGAATTTAGTGTATTAATGAACTGTTGGATTTCGCGTTTATAGGACACGTAAAATTTATGGTATAAGTAACGTAATAAACGTATAAATTTAAAATGTTATTTTTATATAAATCTTGGGTGTTTTGTATTGCATCAGTTTGGCGTATTTTAAAAATCATATTTCAACATCTATATGAATTAAAATATCAGTCAGTAGTTTTATATCAAATGTTACTTTTTCCATATAACTTTAAAACATATTTTAGTGTTGCCTTGTATGTTCTGACTATTTAGTTGAAATTTAACCATGCCTATCTTTTTAAAATTCTCGCATACCCATTATATCTCTCTGTTTCCTATAATCACGCAAATCTTATTTGCCTATCTATTTCAAATAAATATATATAAAAAAAAAGAAACGTGATGTCGTTTCTTCAATCTACAATCAAATCTCTTGCCTAAATATCATCTTGATGGTCTGCATTCAAAATCACGCCACTATTAAATGGTATCAAATGTTGAAATCAAATTTTCATAAATTGGCAGTATAAATTCACGCAGACTTATCCGTTCAAGCTAAAGAAACTGGAAAGAAATCACAATCTTTTATCACTTGCCTCCTTATATTTTTTCCTTTATCAATTTATCTCTTACGTTTTCTGGTCTACAATATAATTTCAAACCTGCCTACTATATATATCTCTCTGCAAATTTGTCCTTGCCGATTTCTTTTATCAAGGGGAAACATAAATCACGCAGTCTTATCCATTCAACAAAAAGAAATCTTGCAACCAATCTGGTAACTGATCAAGCAATTTTTGTAAACATTATTTCGTTGCCTATTCAGTGCAAAGCAAATTTTAATTGCTTACCGTTATCCACTTTAATCACGCATGCATTTATCACAATTTTCGTGTAACGTTCAAACATGAAGAAACTGGAAATAAATCGCTCTGCCTTCCTTTGTTTTAATACGAAATTTATTGCTTCTCAATCAAGATATGTTGCCACTTTATAAATTTTTCCCCTGCCGTGACCACTTTAAAACCTGAAGCTCATTTATATATACTAGCTATTCCAAATACCTTTGCATCTCCTATAGCTTGTATTATCTCCTTCTTGCGTACAGAGCTTCAAATCAGGTAATGGTTTTTTCTTTGTCTTTTTCTTTTCTTCTTCCAGTTTTACTTTCTTCTTCTTGTTGTTCTCTGTTTCCCTTTTGCCTTGCTCGGCTACTTCTCCACAACGTCACATCCCTCTAAGTTTTCATAACCGAGCTTATATCCCGAACAAGCCCATGGTTAATATATTATAATATTTTTCTAAAAATTATTAAGTATTTTGGAAATAAAATTTATGTAATTTAACTAAAAATTTGACTTAAGGTTTTAAAATTTTAAAGGTGTTTTGTTTTTTTTAAGTTAAATTTTTTGCAAGTTAATAATTGGTTTTAAAGTGAATTTAAAGATTTTATTTACGATAAATGACATAATAATTAAATTTGACTTAATATGGAGTTGAAATCTAACCTAGAAATTTTAATAAAAGTTATTTCCGAAAATGGATATGTTTGGTATAATAAATAATGTACTTTAAATTGATAAAATGAAAGATGATTGAAATGGAACATTTTGGAATAACTTTTATTTAACTTGAATCATAGTTGAATTGATGTCTAAATGAATAAAGTTGTGAAGAAAATTTAGTGTATATTAACTATAAAAGGAAAAAAAAAATTATGGAACGGATGTGTTTTGTAAGTAAATAATTGAAAATGTTGTTTTCAAATAGAAAGGTGAAATGTCAATTTATGACTTAACTTGAAAATTTGAAATTGGGTTTTAAATAAAATTGTTAGGTTAAGTAAATAAATGAGAATTTAGTTTTATTTAGGAAGTGGGTATTTTTAAATTAAGTGTAAAGTTATTTGGAAAAAAAAATATATACAAGTTAAGTAAAACTGGGAAATTCTGACTTACAAATGATTCATAGTAAATTTGGATATTTTATTTATAAAATTTATTTTATTTAATCATAAGATAAATGGTATCCAAATGAACATTTTTCTGAAGTAGGAATATGATTTTTAAAGTTAAGAATGGTTAAAAATTTAAATTTTAATGTTTCTGAATTCGACAATGTTTTGAAATTGAAGTGGCAGAGACATGTTGTAATTAAGAAACAGAGAGAGTTTGCATTGAATAATAGTTTAGGCAGAGACGCAAGTTTGTGTAAATACATATTTTTCAAAACTAGATAAGTTAGGGTATGCCGGTGGAAATAATAATAATAATAATAATAATAATAATAATAATAATAATAAAATGTATAATAATAATAATAAATAGTATTGCCAAGCCTATGAAGTTGGGGTCGGGATGTGGGGTGAGGCAGTCGAGCAAAAGCTGAACCAAAATTTCTTTTATTCTATTCGTTCCAGTTGTTTCGAAAATTTTGCTTTGACCGTGATTTTAAAAGTCGCGTATTTGGTATTTGGATCTTATTTTAGATTTGAATCAAGGCGTGGCATCCGCGGAAACCTAATCGTACCATTTGTATGATCTTTTATCAAGTGGTAAAATCGTTTGAATCTGATTATCTGCAGTTTAAGGTGAGTATTTCTCACCAAACAAACATACCTATATTTCTGTGAATTATCGCAAGTGTATGTGTAAATTATTATTTAAATGTCATATGTCTGTAATATAACGTATTATGTTAAACCCATTTTAAATTGACACCTCATCAGTTGTTTATCTGTTGTAATATAGTTGCAGTTATATTATTTAATTCTTATTTACTGTTAAATCATCACTGCAAGTTCCCTGTAAATTGAGATCGTTATAGACTGAAATGATAGGCCTGTACGATAATTATTTATTCATTTATTTATTTAATTGTTTAATTTTAAATATTTAACTTGGGATTGCGGGTTTGAAATGATAGAACCCGGGGTTTTTGTAAATTGCGGATTGAAATGATATAAATCTGTATCACATGACCTAGGCTAGAAAACTATATACAGACCTGTGGTTTCTATAGTATTTTTCAGAAATATTTTAAATTTATTTTGGAAGTTTATAATATTCCGATTTAAATATATGTAAAGGATTTTATTTATAATGATTTTGAATGAGTTAAAAATGTTAAATAAATAAATAAATATTTGAATAAAATTTTGGAATATAACTTATTTTGGAAATTCTGGGTTTTGGTAAAAGTAAGAATTCAGTTAAGAAAATAATTGATAATAAGTTATATTTGGAATTTAAAACGAAATTGTTAAGTTATTAATCTATTACAGCATTTAAATGCTGTCTTTTAAAATTGGACTGTTTTAACCTGTAAACTTTAGGTAGCATTTCATAAGTGCTATAGAAACTGAAATTTGATATTTTTAATCAATTTGTGGAAATAATCTTTGGGAAAAGGGGATTAAAATTTGGAATTTAATATGTAATTAATAAAATAAGGAATTGATTTTTTTTTTGAATGGGTTTTATGGAAGAATTTAATTTTAAAAGGTGAGAAAAGAAAATTTAATTCCTAAATAAATTGAATAGATTTAAATGGCATATTAAAATGACCAATGTTTAAAAACAATATTTTGATATTGTAGTATTGGAAATATATTTTGATTTATAAAGTAAATACCATTTTTAAAGTTGTAACCATGGGTTATAATAACGTTTGGTTGTTAAATAGGCCGGGATCGGATATCTGGCATACTCTCTGTCGATACCGAAAACCACTTTGACTAACCGTATATGCGGTGGAGATCCCAGAATGAAGTAGGTTGGTGGCGACGTTTCCTGTAAGGTAAATACGTGGACCCAACTCCCGTGAGTTGGCATAAGGTGGCTAAAACAGGAGCGATTCTCGGGCCAATGAGGTCATTCCTGTAACATCCCGCCTTTCGCATACTTTAAACCGACACACATGCCGATTCTAACCATACGGAAGGGCGGATTTGTTATGGGGTAAATAAGAAAAACAGAGAAGAAATAAAACAAAATAGAATCTCACAGCGGAAGGATAAAATATAATAACAAATATACAGTTCATAAACAGTTTACAAAAGCTTGATTCTTCTTTTACAATAAATATCAGAGTTACACATACCAATACAAGCAATGCAGCGGAATAGAAAGAGTGTGGTGTAATAGTGTATATAAAATAATACTGATTCTTCGTCTTCGTCCTCCAAAGCTAAAATCTGCTATCCTGAAACGCTCGGACTGACCCGAGCGAATTTGAATAGACAAAAACACCCGAGTCAGACTAGAATATCTTATGTGAGTTAAATAAACAGAAATAATTATGAGTACAGTAACTCAAGAGATGTTCGGGATTTACATCTCCTAAGGATCCGTTAAACTATTTACTATGTAGTATATTGCGCTATTATAATAGTGTCTATTTATAAAATAAACTTACTTTTAAATAGCGTTAAGGCTTTACATTTTCCACCTTAACACGTAATAGTCCCAGTAGTCCATCCAATATCATAGCTCCTCCTACTCGGGAAGCAACTAGAGGATACCACACGGGCTACGGGAGAAAACCAAACTCGTACAAGGCTCGATATGGTAGGTGACACGGCACAACGAGGCAATGCCAGGGTAGATATACCAATTGCTATCCAGGCTGGTGGAAACGCGTAGCCGCAGTTACCGCCCACCTCGGACTAACTCCCCAAAATCAAAATATAGAAGTGGCCACTGAATCAAATCCAAGTCAAAGTATAATATCGAAGAGGAGCGTCCGATCAGAGGAATGACCTCATTGGCCTGAGAATCGCTCCTGTTTTAGCCACCTTATGCCAACTCACGGGAGTTGGGTCCACGTATTTACCTTACAGGAAACGTCGCCACCACCTACTTCATTCTGGAACTCCACCGCGTACACGGTTAGTCAAAGTGGTTTTCGGTATCGACAGAGAGTATGTCCATATCCGATCCCGGTCTCTTTGCCAACCCATCGTTATTATAACACCGCGGTCATTTAAAAATTGTTTATACTTTAAAACCAGAATATAATCCATTTCAAAACCATAATATTACGATATCATTCCAAAACCCAAAACCATATTTTTCCACTTATTCCAAATATAATTCCTTTCCAAAAATTAAAAGGCTTTAGCTTCATAATATCTGAAAATCGAATATTTTCAAAGCTTAATATTTTTGGAAATCCATAATTTCAAACCATAACTTTTAAACTCAAATGGTTTGGATATTCAACGGTATGCGAATTAAAAAGGTTTAACTTTACTGTTGCTTTATAAAGAAATAAATTACACGGCTTTCCAAATATTTCTTCTTTTAAAGTTAAACCAAAATCCAAAATATTACCTCAAGTCCCAAAACCATTTCAATTTTATATATATTTATATCCATTTTTGAGCATTAATATTTCAACTAAAGTTGGATTTTTATCCTTTCAAAATCAATATTCTATTAATTAATCTTGACCATTCACATAAAATCCATAATTAATAAAACTTCAATTTCTAGTAAAATATATATATAAATTTTCCAATTCAAATTTTTACTAGAATATCCATTTCTATTTATTTTGGGAAAATCCAATTTCAAATATCATATCTTAAAATTTCCAACTTTACATTTAAACATAGGATATAAATTTACCAACTCCATTTTCTAAATTTCTTCCATTTCAATAAAGAAATTTATCCACCTTTTAAATTCCTAAATTTTAACTCCATAGGTATATAAATATGGAATAAAATATTTATACAATATAAAATTTAAGATTTATAAACCGTATTCAATCCAAACCATAGAAATCACATTAAAATAGTTATATATAGACCGCGGTGCCTGTATAAAATTTTCTATCCTATGGTCAAGTGATACGGATATTTATCATTTCAATCCGCAATTTAAAAATAAAACTTTGCGGTTTTATCATTTCAAACCACAATCCCGAAAATGTAAAATGCATGCTAACTGGCAGTTAATGATATCCACATAAATCATCCATTCAACAACACATCCATCACCAAATTTCAACCATCAATCAATATCAATCTATATCAATCAATAACAATATTAGTTCGATAATATGCAACGGGTAATAACTGTCAGTTTATTCAAATTAAATTTCAACTATTAATCTAACCATTTATATTTAGAGATAATTTATATAACTGTTAACTAGCATTTCATATGCAAACAAAATTCCTAACAGCAAATTAATACGCAATTAATCAATTTAATTAACAGCTAAATTCAATAAATGCAATTCAACAGATATGGATGAAATAACATGCCAAAAGCTCATAAATAAATTTCTATTCATTTCTAAAATTTATTTAACAAACATAAAAGCTTCTAGTAATTGTGAGTGGGTTAAAACACTCACCTTTTGAATTTAAATCGAATTTAAACCCGATTTAAACCCAAAAATTCGCCCGTCTCAGAATTCGTCCAAACCAGCGTCATCGAGTCCGGAATTAAATTACGATCCTAACAAAAAAAATTTCGCGTGAATCCGACTTCGTATGAGAAAGTTATGGCGAAAAATGGTGATTGAAAACATAAAAAAAAAAAATGAGAAATGGAACACAATTCACCTTCTCAAAATATTACGCCACGTCACCCACGCGCTTTGCAGGCAGCAACCTAATCCTTCGTCCCTTCACGCGCACGCATGATTCTAGGATTTTGAAACCCAAATCGAAGATCTACGACGATCTAACCGTTGAACTGCCAAACAAATTACATAGATGCGCTCCCCTCGGTTCCCTCTCCAAAACCCAGAAATAGAATCTCGATCCGATAAAGTTTTGCGCTACGATGATGAACGGTTTTGGGGCTGTTTGAATTTATTCTGGATGAACGACAGCTCCAATTGAAAAACGAATTTCACCAGTATATTACGCGTATCGAATACTTCAACATATATTTTTTCTGGAATTTTCTGAAATTTTTGAGTTTTGACTTTTGATTTTGAACTGTGGATGGATCTGGAATTGGATCTGAGATGTATACATTTGGAGAAGAGAAAAGAGTGAAGAAATGAACGTACAGCAAATGAAAAAGAAAGGAGCTAGGGTTTATAGATGTATATTTATAGATAGGCTAGAGGTAGGGTAGCTAGACTGGATACGCGAACGTGCGTGACAAACCATGGTCCAAAAAGCCGCTATGCCTCCGGAGTCGGATTTGTTAAAACTATATATCCAAATAGGTGTTTTAAAATATTCTGAACGCAATGGAAAAAGTTTCGCGACCAAATTCGATCATATGAAGAAGTTATGCCAAAAAACAAAAATTTCACATTGATTTCAAAATGCGCAAATTTCAAGGCGTTTCGAGTCCGTACGATCAAACGACAAGTCCGATCACTACGAAACTTGAAACATTATTATAATTCACCGTTACGGATCCGATGAAACTGGTTTCGTCGAAATCCGAGTCCGCGACAAAAATGGCTATTTTTAATATTTATTAAATAAATTAAAATAAACCATAAAATCCAAATTTTCTTTCAACTTTAAATATTGGCCAAATTTCATTACTTACATAATCCAATCAATTTCAAATAATTTAGCAAGCTTGGATATGAATTAAAATTTATAAGTATATCAATTTCGCAGTGTTAACCTCTGCGTTTTCTTATTATTAATTTCTTAGCCTATAAATAACAATTTACAGCACTTAAATTTCTCGTCACTTTGTTCCAACTGGAAATTCTTAGACTTAAATTCCCATGGTTTCATTTCATTTAGTCATTTGCTTCAAAAAAAATCACAGATCTTAATTTCTGCACTTTCTTATTAATTGGGAATTATAAATTTATTCTCACAAATTACCTAATCTTATACTTATACACTCTCATCTTAAACCAAATTAAATAAATAACTTGATTTCCATCTCAACTTACTTTTAATTGCAGTTAACCCTTTTCACCGTAATTAAAATTCCAAATTATAAATAAATTTTTATTCCCATTCCCTTAATTTTCTTAACTATTTATTTATTCAAATTTTCAATATTCAACATAAATAGTTTGGTTAAGTTCATTTATTTACCTTCTTCCTATGATTCACAGTTATGGATGTCAATATGATGAAGTTTACATTAGTTAAGATTTCACTCAATTGTTCTCTAAGTCAAATGTTTACAGCTTTCATTTAACTTTAATAACGTACTAATTTACGTTAAATTCCATTTTTAAATGAAGTAATTACCATTCGTTGAATCAAATACTCAATTCATAAATAAAGTCTTGTTTTCAAAAAGTTATATCACAAATGGTCAACTAAAATTTGAATAAGCTTTACTAAATTCTATGGTATTAAATGTTGCAATAAATCCAAATTGCCATGTCTTAAATCCAAATTACTAATTAAGTCTTGATTCCTTTATTATTCCTTTGGTTTTCAAATAAGTTTTTATGATGAATGTGAATTCAAATGAACAATGGAAACCCATTCCCATTTGATTTCACTATTCCATTAAATATCTTCATATTCCAGCTAAATCAACTAACGTATGAATTAGCTATTTCAATCTTCATTAAATTGCGGTTTTTATACAATAGAAATTAAATCCCATTAACATATAAATAAAGGTTGATATCCATCTATTTACATTATATCACACTTGTGCTTCTATTTAGCTTTGTATAAATGTATGAATGCGGAGTCTTGCCTATTAACGTATTAAATAAGCCTTAAAATCAATTAATGCCCCTCCTTAGTTTAACCTCTTTTTATCCGTATTTATTTTTAGAGTAACCCTTGGATTAAATTCCCAAATCACCAATTCAATTAATTATACCTTTCAATCCAAATGTAAATCTTCCACCTTTTAATTCTTATATTAAATGAATTTTATTCTAGGCAATATTTTTTTACAAATGTTTACTGATTCCACATTTATAGGTTTCTTAAATTTTACTCCATCTAAATGTGACACATTTTTATTTCATTTCAAATCAATATATATATTCATTCCTATTCAATATATATATTCATTCCTATTCCTTTCATTTGGTTGCTGCATTGAAATCTATTTATTAGCTAATACTACGTTACTATCATTAATTAAATTTTGGATTATATTCCGATTCCTATAACTAGGCCTTAAGTCACCATTTTACATAGTTTTAATTTAGCGTTTATTTAAATCTTCGTTTATCGTTTAGAATTTCTACTAAATTGAAATGCACAACTTATGAACTTTAACCAATTTAGTCCACCTAATAAATTTTTCAAATGTTTGTGTGTATGTAATCCAATTCAGTTATTGTTACATTAATACCATTAAACCAACAAATTAAGACTTATAACTACAACACAACTTTCAGTTATTTTCAAATCTATGTCATATAACCTTTTAAATCTCTACCTGTAATTACAGTTACTATCTAACTCCTACATTCATCCTTTTAAAATCCTAAGACTTTAATTTTATACTGGATTAAATTAGCAAACATATAAATTAAATTTATAAAAATATCATAAATTTATCAGATCGTTACAATCTCCCCCACTCAAAACTTTTCGTCCCCGAAAAGGAAAAAAGAAGGGAGAAGGAAGAATAAACAGTACTTTTTATTTCAATTTTTAATTTATAAACAATATTTTCCTGGATTAATCCTCCTAAATGAAATATTCTTGTTTTATAATCATTATATCCTTTAATACTTGAGTTATTAAAGTTGGAAAAATATATTTTATTTTATTTTATTTTTAAAAAAAATTCTAAGTCCAAAATTTACGAAATTTTTTGGCAGAGTCTCCTTTGTACGGAGGGACTCTGGAGAAAATATAATATCCAAATATACAAATATATTACATATATATATCCAAAATAAAATATCCCGCACGGGAAAATATATAAAATAGCGCTTTAAACGTAATCCGGAAACGTACCTATTTGTCGGGCAATACGCTTTTATTATTTTGGAACCAAAAGCCGTAGCAGTTGCTTCCATTACCTGTATTCACTTATATAGTCTGAAAAATTAAATATTTAATTTACAGTGACATGTTTAGTTGGATTCAATCATTCATATCCTATTAATGCAACAACCATAATCTTTTTAACAAACAGCACACATCACAAACAACAAACAATCATTAAATCAAACAACAATTAGTTGTTCGGGTTCAAATTTTGAAGTTGTACGAATGAAGAATAACTATCAAGTACATCCATTGCTCAACAGCCTTGGATGGAACAAAGATAGATTATTTGTAAATCTAACAACTCCATAATTCATTACCCAACAACATACATCAACCAACAATTCAAATCAACACCAAAATATCTCATTATACATTTATTTCATAATTCAGTGTTTTGATTTTTCTTTCCTTCATTTATGAGGGATTTCTTTGTTTCTTACAAGTTTATTTTCCAATTATCACCAAATTCATTATATTTGTATTTCCTTTTTATTACTTAAGTTTCCTTTTATTACTTAAGTCTATAAAATAAATTCTCATTAATAACAACAAATATTTTGAATATCTTCACTTGTAAGATTTCCCTTGAATTCTCATTAATAACATTCATTAATTATGAATTGCAGTCATTAAAATTTTCCTACTTTCCATTATATTAGAATAGGGGAGATAAAACATACTTAAGTGAATACTCATATAATAAATTCTTATTTTGAATTTCATGTTATATACTAAGGTTCATATCATCTATTAATAATTCTTAACTTTATTTTCAGTAAAATTTCAATTATAACCTTAGTTTATAGCATTTAATTCTTATTATAACAGTAGTTTATTGAATACTTCGTTTTCTAAATTCCTACTTGTAAAATATTCAATTCTTGTTTCTTATTTAACATTTCAACTTTTAATTTTTGGGTAAGTTATTTATGTTAAAGAAAATGCAATTGAACCTTATACAAGTTAAATCTCCATTCTTTTAATTCATTGATTATTCACTAAGTCTTTACCAATATTCATAAGTTAAAATATTTATCTTCCTTTATCCTTAGCATTAATTCTCTTATTTCAATTAGGGGTTTCAATTCATTTATTACCTAACTTTTATTTCACTAAAATTTTCAATTAGTTAACGGAAAATTTTAGAATTAAATACCGAGTTGAATTTCCATTTATTTCAAAATAATAGATAAATAAGTTCTTACAACTCAATATCTCTAATTATAGTTAGAACAATAAAAGAAAATTTTTAGAAAGTTCTAAAATAAATCTGTAGTAGAATTTACTACAGTGGCCTTTCCTCTTCGAAACTCGAAAATGAAAGTCGATGATGCGGCCGTCATCACCGAATTTATTTTCCAGCGACAGAGAAGAAAGTACAAAATAAAAATTTTCCAAAATCTTCTTTAAACAGTTTTTTTTTTTCGAATTATGCTAAATATTTACATAAGAAAATACTTGTAAACCGAATCATTATATCTCATAAATTCTTTGAAAACGAATTCGGAAAAATCCCGGACTTAAGTTCTAAAATCTCCAAATTGGGTTTATTATGATTTCACTTAGCTTCAGTTATTATAAATATTTTATTTCCTAACACCCAATCTATAGCAACCAAAAAATATATATATATCTTTATAAAATATTTTTATATATGGAAAATATAATAGGCAAAATTATTTCATTCACCTATATTAAAAACAAATATTATGTCGGTCTGTCCTATTTAGTGTTTAGAAATCCCTATTGATGGCATAGCGTCCCATGCATCAACCAGAATTTATAAATACAAAGCGGAACAGATTAACACAATATTAAAATCTTTTATGAATACTAACAAATACGCTCTCTCATATATATACATTCAGCGACCCCCATAGGATATTTCTACCCTATTAACAAAGAGTCAAACCCCACAAAGCCAAGGTTTATCGCTAAACCAAAGCTCTGATACCAACTGTAACATCCCGCCTTTCGCATACTTTAAACCGACACACATGCCGATTCTAACCATACGGAAGGGCGGATTTGTTATGGGGTAAATAAGAAAAACAGAGAAGAAATAAAACAAAATAGAATCTCACAGCGGAAGGATAAAATATAATAACAAATATACAGTTCATAAACAGTTTACAAAAGCTTGATTCTTCTTTTACAATAAATATCAGAGTTACACATACCAATACAAGCAATGCAGCGGAATAGAAAGAGTGTGGTGTAATACTGTATATAAAATAATACTGATTCTTCGTCTTCGTCCTCCAAAGCTAAAATCTGCTATCCTGAAACGCTCGGACTGACCCGAGCGAATTTGAATAGACAAAAACACCCGAGTCAGACTAGAATATCTTATGTGAGTTAAATAAACAGAAATAATTATGAGTACAGTAACTCAAGAGATGTTCGGGATTTACATCTCCTAAGGATCCGTTAAACTATTTACTATGTAGTATATTGCGCTATTATAATAGTGTCTATTTATAAAATAAACTTACTTTTAAACAGCGTTAAGGCTTTACATTTTCCACCTTAACACGTAATAGTCCCAGTAGTCCATCCAATATCATAGCTCCTCCTACTCGGGAAGCAACTAGAGGATACCACACGGGCTACGGGAGAAAACCAAACTCGTACAAGGCTCGATATGGTAGGTGACACGGCACAACGAGGCAATGCCAGGGTAGATATACCAATTGCTATCCAGGCTGGTGGAAACGCGTAGCCGCAGTTACCGCCCACCTCGGACTAACTCCCCAAAATCAAAATATAGAAGTGGCCACTGAATCAAATCCAAGTCAAAGTATAATATCGAAGAGGAGCGTCCGATCAGAGGAATGACCTCATTGGCCTGAGAATCGCTCCTGTTTTAGCCACCTTATGCCAACTCACGGGAGTTGGGACCACGTATTTACCTTACAGGAAACGTCGCCACCACCTACTTCATTCTGGAACTCCACCGCGTACACGGTTAGTCAAAGTGGTTTTCGGTATCGACAGAGAGTATGTCCATATCCGATCCCGGTCTCTTTGCCAACCCATCGTTATTATAACACCGCGGTCATTTAAAAATTGTTTATACTTTAAAACCAGAATATAATCCATTTCAAAACCATAATATTACGATATCATTCCAAAACCCAAAACCATATTTTTCCACTTATTCCAAATATAATTCCTTTCCAAAAATTAAAAGGCTTTAGCTTCATAATATCTGAAAATCGAATATTTTCAAAGCTTAATATTTTTGGAAATCCATAATTTCAAACCATAACTTTTAAACTCAAATGGTTTGGATATTCAACGGTATGCGAATTAAAAAGGTTTAACTTTACTGTTGCTTTATAAAGAAATAAATTACACGGCTTTCCAAATATTTCTTCTTTTAAAGTTAAACCAAAATCCAAAATATTACCTCAAGTCCCAAAACCATTTCAATTTTATATATATTTATATCCATTTTTGAGCATTAATATTTCAATTAAAGTTGGATTTTTATCCTTTCAAAATCAATATTCTATTAATTAATCTTGACCATTCACATAAAATCCATAATTAATAAAACTTCAATTTCTAGTAAAATATATATATAAATTTTCCAATTCAAATTTTTACTAGAATATCCATTTCTATTTATTTTGGGAAAATCCAATTTCAAATATCATATCTTAAAATTTCCAACTTTACATTTAAACATAGGATATAAATTTACCAACTCCATTTTCTAAATTTCTTCCATTTCAATAAAGAAATTTATCCACCTTTTAAATTCCTAAATTTTAACTCCATAGGTATATAAATATGGAATAAAATATTTATACAATATAAAATTTAAGATTTATAAACCGTATTCAATCCAAACCATAGAAATCACATTAAAATAGTTATATATAGACCGCGGTGCCTGTATAAAATTTTCTATCCTATGGTCAAGTGATACGGATATTTATCATTTCAATCCGCAATTTAAAAATAAAACTTTGCGGTTTTATCATTTCAAACCACAATCCCGAAAATGTAAAATGCATGCTAACTGGCAGTTAATGATATCCACATAAATCATCCATTCAACAACACATCCATCACCAAATTTCAACCATCAATCAATATCAATCTATATCAATCAATAACAATATTAGTTCGATAATATGCAACGGGTAATAACTGTCAGTTTATTCAAATTAAATTTCAACTATTAATCTAACCATTTATATTTAGAGATAATTTATATAACTGTTAACTAGCATTTCATATGCAAACAAAATTCCTAACAGCAAATTAATACGCAATTAATCAATTTAATTAACAGCTAAATTCAATAAATGCAATTCAACAGATATGGATGAAATAACATGCCAAAAGCTCATAAATAAATTTCTATTCATTTCTAAAATTTATTTAACAAACATAAAAGCTTCTAGTAATTGTGAGTGGGTTAAAACACTCACCTTTTGAATTTAAATCGAATTTAAACCCGATTTAAACCCAAAAATTCGCCCGTCTCAGAATTCGTCCAAACCAGCGTCATCGAGTCCGGAATTAAATTACGATCCTAACAAAAAAAATTTCGCGTGAATCCGACTTCGTATGAGAAAGTTATGGCGAAAAATGGTGATTGAAAAAAAAAAAAAAAAAATGAGAAATGGAACACAATTCACCTTCTCAAAATATTACGCCACGTCACCCACGCGCTTTGCAGGCAGCAACCTAATCCTTCGTCCCTTCACGCGCACGCATGATTCTAGGATTTTGAAACCCAAATCGAAGATCTACGACGATCTAACCGTTGAACTGCCAAACAAATTACATAGATGCGCTCCCCTCGGTTCCCTCTCCAAAACCCAGAAATAGAATCTCGATCCGATAAAGTTTTGCGCTACGATGATGAACGGTTTTGGGGCTGTTTGAATTTATTCTGGATGAACGACAGCTCCAATTGAAAAACGAATTTCACCAGTATATTACGCGTATCGAATACTTCAACATATATTTTTTCTGGAATTTTCTGAAATTTTTGAGTTTTGACTTTTGATTTTGAACTGTGGATGGATCTGGAACTGGATCTGAGATGTATACATTTGGAGAAGAGAAAAGAGTGAAGAAATGAACGTACAGCAAATGAAAAAGAAAGGAGCTAGGGTTTATAGATGTATATTTATAGATAGGCTAGAGGTAGGGTAGCTAGACTGGATACGCGAACGTGCGTGACAAACCATGGTCCAAAAAGCCGCTATGCCTCCGGAGTCGGATTTGTTAAAACTATATATCCAAATAGGTGTTTTAAAATATTCTGAACGCAATGGAAAAAGTTTCGCGACCAAATTCGATCATATGAAGAAGTTATGCCAAAAAACAAAAATTTCACATTGATTTCAAAATGCGCAAATTTCAAGGCGTTTCGAGTCCGTACGATCAAACGACAAGTCCGATCACTACGAAACTTGAAACATTATTATAATTCACCGTTACGGATCCGATGAAACTGGTTTCGTCGAAATCCGAGTCCGCGACAAAAATGGCTATTTTTAATATTTATTAAATAAATTAAAATAAACCATAAAATCCAAATTTTCTTTCAACTTTAAATATTGGCCAAATTTCATTACTTACATAATCCAATCAATTTCAAATAATTTAGCAAGCTTGGATATGAATTAAAATTTATAAGTATATCAATTTCGCAGTGTTAACCTCTGCGTTTTCTTATTATTAATTTCTTAGCCTATAAATAACAATTTACAGCACTTAAATTTCTCGTCACTTTGTTCCAACTGGAAATTCTTAGACTTAAATTCCCATGGTTTCATTTCATTTAGTCATTTGCTTCAAAAAAAATCACAGATCTTAATTTCTGCACTTTCTTATTAATTGGGAATTATAAATTTATTCTCACAAATTACCTAATCTTATACTTATACACTCTCATCTTAAACCAAATTAAATAAATAACTTGATTTCCATCTCAACTTACTTTTAATTGCAGTTAACCCTTTTCACCGTAATTAAAATTCCAAATTATAAATAAATTTTTATTCCCATTCCCTTAATTTTCTTAACTATTTATTTATTCAAATTTTCAATATTCAACATAAATAGTTTGGTTAAGTTCATTTATTTACCTTCTTCCTATGATTCACAGTTATGGATGTCAATATGATGAAGTTTACATTAGTTAAGATTTCACTCAATTGTTCTCTAAGTCAAATGTTTACAGCTTTCATTTAACTTTAATAACGTACTAATTTACGTTAAATTCCATTTTTAAATGAAGTAATTACCATTCGTTGAATCAAATACTCAATTCATAAATAAAGTCTTGTTTTCAAAAAGTTATATCACAAATGGTCAACTAAAATTTGAATAAGCTTTACTAAATTCTATGGTATTAAATGTTGCAATAAATCCAAATTGCCATGTCTTAAATCCAAATTACTAATTAAGTCTTGATTCCTTTATTATTCCTTTGGTTTTCAAATAAGTTTTTATGATGAATGTGAATTCAAATGAACAATGGAAACCCATTCCCATTTGATTTCACTATTCCATTAAATATCTTCATATTCCAGCTAAATCAACTAACGTATGAATTAGCTATTTCAATCTTCATTAAATTGCGGTTTTTATACAATAGAAATTAAATCCCATTAACATATAAATAAAGGTTGATATCCATCTATTTACATTATATCACACTTGTGCTTCTATTTAGCTTTGTATAAATGTATGAATGCGGAGTCTTGCCTATTAACGTATTAAATAAGCCTTAAAATCAATTAATGCCCCTCCTTAGTTTAACCTCTTTTTATCCGTATTTATTTTTAGAGTAACCCTTGGATTAAATTCCCAAATCACCAATTCAATTAATTATACCTTTCAATCCAAATGTAAATCTTCCACCTTTTAATTCTTATATTAAATGAATTTTATTCTAGGCAATATTTTTTTACAAATGTTTACTGATTCCACATTTATAGGTTTCTTAAATTTTACTCCATCTAAATGTGACACATTTTTATTTCATTTCAAATCAATATATATATTCATTCCTATTCAATATATATATTCATTCCTATTCCTTTCATTTGGTTGCTGCATTGAAATCTATTTATTAGCTAATACTACGTTACTATCATTAATTAAATTTTGGATTATATTCCAATTCCTATAACTAGGCCTTAAGTCACCATTTTACATAGTTTTAATTTAGCGTTTATTTAAATCTTCGTTTATCGTTTAGAATTTCTACTAAATTGAAATGCACAACTTATGAACTTTAACCAATTTAGTCCACCTAATAAATTTTTCAAATGTTTGTGTGTATGTAATCCAATTCAGTTATTGTTACATTAATACCATTAAACCAACAAATTAAGACTTATAACTACAACACAACTTTCAGTTATTTTCAAATCTATGTCATATAACCTTTTAAATCTCTACCTGTAATTACAGTTACTATCTAACTCCTACATTCATCCTTTTAAAATCCTAAGACTTTAATTTTATACTGGATTAAATTAGCAAACATATAAATTAAATTTATAAAAATATCATAAATTTATCAGATCGTTACAATTCCTCTGATCGAACGCACTCCTTCGATACTGTACTCTGACTTTGGATTGTTTCGGTGGCCACTATTGATTTCTTTGATTTGGGGGCGTTAGTTCGAGGTGGGCGGTAGCTGCGGCTATGCGTTACCATCATCCCGAGTAGCAATTGGTATATCTACCCTGGCATTGCCTAGTTGTGCCGTGTCACCTACCCTAGCGCGCCTTATACGATTTTGGTTTTGTACCATACCCATGGAGTGCCCTCTGACGACGCCCAGTACGGGGGAGATTACGGTACTGTATAGACTATGGGAATATATTCTGTGTTAAGGGCTATATGGGTAACCCCTTAACGCTATTAAAAAGTAAGTTTATTTTATAAATAGACACTATTATAATAGCGCAATATACTACATAGTAAATAGTTTAACGGATCCTTAGAGGATGAGCGGTCCCAAGCATCCTTTAAGTTACTTGCTCTATATTACAGTACACTTGAATTAGCTTACACTATATAAGTATGTATGTCCTGACTCGAGTGTTTATATTTTATTTTACGCTCGGGTCAGCCTGAGTTGCAGTTCAGTCATCATCCCGGAGCTAGGATTTCTGTAGATCCTTTCAAGTTGCTGGCTTCTTTCTGTCCGCTATCTTATTTATGAAATCAAGACTTTGGGATTTTTATTTGATTATTTAAACTATATTTGGGATGGAAGACTTTGTAATTTGTTGAGACTATTTATAGTTGCTTCATGAACCACTAAGTATTTTTAAATTCCGCTGCGAGTATTCTGATTCTGTGTCTGTGATTCTGTGATTAATTATTTACTGTATATTTTGAGATTTGCCAAATTTTATTTACAACGCGGTATTTTGAACAATTCAAGTCCGGCATGTGCGGATGCGAATGGTTGAAAATATCGGGTCGTTACAATTTGAGTTGAGACTCAAGTGCTAAAGGTCTTGAGAATGTTGCATGTAGGTTTGGTGATGTTGCAGTTGCAAACTTGCTTCAAGTTTATGAATTTAAGAGGCTAGAGGTTTCTGGTTTGCATTTCAGGTTATATTTTATTTGCAGCTTGTAACGTACGTGATTTTTCGTTGCTGAAAAACCGAATAGTTATGGGTTTTAAAAAGAAGAAAAGAAAAAGAAAAAGAGAGAAAAGAAAATAGGGATAGGGAAAAGGAGATAGAAAATTTTAAAATAGAAGAAAAAGAGAATAGAGAATGAAAAAAATAGAAAACAACAGAACAATAACACAACATCAGAATCTCACAATTCGCAGCGGAACAACATATAATAATAAATGAATAATCTTTAAACAAAGAACTATATCAGTTATTACATTACATCACATTTCATTACATCATATCATCAGAGTGTACAACATCATACAACAACAACAACAAACAGTGCAGCGGAAAAAGAAATACTATATAAGTAATACGCCATGCCATCCATCTTGCCTCCAGCAATTCCAGAATATCCAGAATATCCTGATAAACCTTAACTCTTGACTGCCCGTGTGGAAATTGGTGGGCACCCAGAGTTTAGAAAGGAAAACAATAAACTCCAAGTCAGTCATGTGACTGGTGTGAGAACTCAAAACAGTTTATTTAACTTTAAAATCAAAATGGAGGAATATTTTTAAATTCAATTCGCAATGCTTTTAAAAATGAGACTACCATAAGACCTCCTGCCACACACACAATGCAAACGCAGACTTGGAGAAGATTTCTCCTTATGATAGTCAAAGATGCTTGATACGCATTAAAATCAAATCAATTTTGATATTATTATTAGTGCATGGTGTAGAAGAAATTCATTTCGAAAGTAGAATATAAATCTTAGCCAGCATAGGTACCATTATATTATGCCTACTATAGCTACCTCCTGAGGAAGCAGGTTCTACAACTAAAACCGTACAAGTTTCGTATTGTTTCTTTGGATTTCCAACAAATGGTCAGGCCAAGGAACTTCCCATTGCCACATGAGAATGCCTCTGGAAAGACATCCCCGAGAACCAAACCGGAACTCTGCCAACACAAGGTCGGGTTACCCCTAACTGGGTAACTACTGACACGAGCACGCCATTCCCCGATCGTAAACGACCTTTCTCGCGGGATCCCGAAAACCAACAACCATAAAGTAATAAATTCGTAGTAACCACATAGGTTAAATATCTGGGCTCCATACCATGATACCACCTCTATCCAGAAGGAAATGTACATACCCTAAAGGGTGCTACCCCTCATAACCTTGCCGCATCTTTCCTGTTTTGACCATTTCCGGGGTGTGAGGTTCGACGAAGTCACGTCCACAAAAACATACTTTATACAAAAGCCATGCTTTGGGTCAACAAATGATCAACACAATGATCACTAAGATGGACGATCAAATAAACGATCCTATCACAATAATCAACACAATGATCATTTCAGCAACACTCAGCATGTCACATTACCAATTTGGGAATATATCGCTGATAACTTCAACTATATAACCTCTGAGCTCGTACGTCTCAGAGAAGGGTGTTAAGCTAAAGAATAAATTCTTCACCACCAACAGAAATATATTTGAAAGAAATCGGCTTTATATCTCAACTTGTAACGTCAGACATACAATCCATACAAGTTTGTTCCGAGATCGAACAAAACCGAAGGCACTTACAAAGAAGTCCTTGCAATCCGGATATTCACAATCCTGATCGGATTTCCCATCACTTAGGGAGTCTCTATACCGTTGCAACTCAGTGCAGAGACAATCGACAGGTCATCCTATCGCTCTCGCTAATACCGGGTCTTCAACACCGATCTTCAATGCAATTCACAACGACGTATCACATATTCGGAATGGGTTATACGACCCCATGGTCCTTTCCCGGTTAACCCGAATAGTGAGCGCTTATTCAAAAATAAGTGTAGCATTCACATTCAAACAATTCACATCAATTACCCATTCAAAGGGAAATATTGATAGTCGGTTATTGAACTATCACTGGATATGCACACATCACCAGATTCCAAATAATTTTCCAAATTATTTATTTTCCAAAATATCTTTACAAGATATATAATTTCAATACTTCAAAAATAAATCAATATTTATTTTTAAACAATTCTCTTTTTCATCTTATAAATTCCTTAGTGAATTTATAATCCAAAATATCTATGAATATTCGATTTCAATTATTCATTTCAATATTCCTTTTCAATTTATCTTCAAAAAGATAAATTCTCAAAATATTCACTTTATATTGGAAAACAATTCCATACTTATTTAATAAGTAATTCACAAATCTATTTATTTTCAACACTTGGAAAATATTCAATATACTTAAATCGAGATTAAGTATATATTTCATTCTTTAAGAAAATCATTCTCTTTAACATATTTATTTGGGCCAAAACGAATGTTGCGTAAAACATCGTTACGACAACCCAAAATCACTAGTATAGGGATTCGAATTTTAAGATAGATATATAAATCCCAATACTATACAAAACATTTCCTTTCGGGAATCATTTACTATAACAACAGTGTTATAGTCCACTATTTCCTTTTATTTCTCGAAAACGTCTATCTCAACAATAAATGTTGAAATCTATGGTTTCGAATCTCAACACAATTAAAACTTCGTTAGATCGTTTTAATTCTATTTAAAATATCTCATTCTAAACAATTTCTTTAACATCTTATTCACTATTCAAAAACGTGAATATACTACGTTAACAATTTCATCCTTTTATTCATTTTAATTCAAAGGATTATTCACAGTCAAAAATGTGAATATAACTCCATTAATAAGTTTCAACAATTTACTTATCAAAATAAGTCATTTCGAATTTATAAAACAACGTTTATAAATTCCATTTCTATTTATTTATAAAAACTTCCTTTTTATAAATTCTTTTATTAACCTATTCCAGTTTATAACTCAATTATAAACTAAAAATTCACATTATAAGTTAAATGCTTATAAAAAGATTATTTTACAAAATCGTTCTTTGAACTTCATAATTATAAATCTTATAATTTATACGATTCAATTATTTATCCAAATATATTCTTTAACAATTTCACAAAATTTATAAATCTTACTATTTATAAATTTCATTTATAACTTCATCATTTATAATTTTATAAATTCCATTCACTTATGCAATCTATTTGCACTTCATTCAAAAACTTATAAAAACTCGTTTTAAAATGTCCATATTTCAATTTATAAATATCCATTTATAAATCTCTAAATATAAATCAAATTTATATTACTCTTTTAAAACGACTTTAATTCCCTTTATAATTTCATCATTCTCTTGATTTATAAAATAATCAAATTTTATAAATCCTATATTTAAACTCTTTATAATAATTCTAAAATATCTTGATTAAACTATTTTATGAACTCAATAGCATCATACTCTCAAAAATCAGTTTTTAACTATATTTCTCAAAAATCATAATTTTTATAACTTTAAAAATTATAGCGTTTATTTATTTAAAATGAATCAATTCCAAAAATATAGTATATTTTCAAAAATCACTTTATAAATCATTTTAAAATTCCAAAACTTGGTCCAATGATGCTACATACCCTATAGTCAATCACGACAATAACGATATCATATATCGATATGAAAATCAATCAAATATCAAAATATCTGAAATTAAATAAAAAAACTGTTGAGGAATCCAGTTGGATCCCTCCAACCTGTTTTCCTGCATCCAAAAACATTAGCACAATACCAATTTCGCTCCAGTACGAAATTATCGCGGTACATGTTCTTATTAAATATTATCCGCTTAATAACGGCGTAATAGGGTCTCATCCGCTAAACAAAAAATGCGGGGAATCAACAACTGCAATATATACATATGCCAATATATATATATTGATATTATATATAATACCAATTTCACTGTTTATGAAATATTCGCGGTATATGTTTTTAATAAATAACATCCGCTTACTAACGGCGTATAATGTCTATTTTAACAATCAATACATAACAATCATCATTCAAACATGCATTCAAATATTTTAAATCTAACTATTTAAAATAAAATCGAAACTGATTCGATTGAGTGAGAAGTTCTCACCTTGGTTTTAAATTCCGTTTTAGCGATTTATTTCGAATAAAATTAAACGGACGTTTAATTTTACCCAAAATTCTCACTAACTCCAAACGACTCCAAACCACCTCCATCGCGTAGTGCTCGTCCATACGATTCCAACGCAACTGGTTTCGCGCGTTTTCGACCTCGTATGAAAAAGTTATGAATATTTGAAGTTACACGTGTTTATATACACAGATTTATAACATAATTTATAAAACTTATAACCTAACTTCATCACAGCCACTTGATTCCTTCTCCTTGCATCCTGGCCGTCCCTACCCTTCTTCTCCCTCACGTTCAAGCTTCAGTAACCAAGCCGTTCTCAATCAAACCCATTACAAGAATTAGGGTTAAATTATACTCCTAACACGATCAACTAGAATTCGATCAGGAAGCTCCAGTGCATAGCCCTACTCCACCACCATGCTCGGCCTGTAGAGCGTCATGCTCGGCCTCCCCTAGCACCTAGAAACATGTGCATGACCTGTAGAGAACGGCCCCTCCTATCTCCTCCTCCGTTGCACCAAAATCCATCATCACCGTATGGATTTAAAGATCTCGTCGTGCTCTTCCATTCTCTAGTTGAAACCTAAGGCTAATTCTTTGTAGATTGAGAGAGATTGAGGGGAAAGTGAGAATGATTTCTGGCCATACATACTAAAGTGGCGGCTGCAGTTATAAATTAGGGTTAGGGTTTCTTTTTTTTTTATTTTTTTTTAATTTAATGAAGGGGTAGGGGCCTATTTATAGAGAAAATCGAAACACTATTCATCCCGGAAATTCCGAACTCCGATTTACGCGCCGTAACCAGCGTTTCTAAGGTTTACCCCGCGTTCCGGACACAATGGAATAGGTTTCGGAAGCTAATTCGGACATCTGTGCGAGTTATGGCTAAAAACGCTCAATTTAAATTAAACTGATTTAAGTCGATTTCTAGGCGTTTTAATTTGTACCGGACAAACGGTAAATCCAATTGACTTGAAATTTGAAACCTTGCAATAATATCACATTACGGATCCGATGAAACTGGTTTCGTCGAAATCCGAGACTTTTTGAAAAATGGCTATTTTCACTCACCAAATTTAAATTAAAAATAAATCGATGCGTTTCGAGCTGCCACGCTCAAACGATAACTCCGATTGACACGAAAATTGAAATCCGGTAATAACTAACTATTACGGATCCAATGAAACTGGTTTCGTTCAATTCTGAGACTGTTCAAAAATTGACTATTTTCACTAGTCGATTTAAATATTAAAATATTCAATTTTCACAAATTAACTTTTAATTCGATTTTAAAAGTTCTAAAATATCATTCTAACTTCCATATGATAAAATAAAATTTTACAAATCATTTACAATCATATTTAACTATATTATCAATTATTTCCCTAATTTAACGTATTAAATTATCGATTTAATTATCCAATTAAATTCAATAATTCAAATAAAAATTTATTCGACTTATAAATTCACTTATTAATATTTAAAATTAATTAAATATTCATATTTTAATTAATAAAAATTCTGGGTCGTTACAATCTTCCCCACTTAAAAGAATTTCGTCCTCGAAATTATAAGTAAGAAAAGTACAGAATCTATTAATTTTCCATAATTCATAGTTAAACTTCTTACAATACTTACTAAGTTTTCAAATCATACTTAGTTATCTTTTCAAAAACAGCTACTATTGTTTAACTTTCAATTCCAAATCAAAGTTTAAGTTTTCAAAAAAAATTCCCAAATTTTTCTCAAAAATTTTCTAACGCCTTAAATTTTCGGAAAAATTCGCCATAGTCTCCTTTGCGCGGCTCGATCCGAAAAAAATGACAGTATATATATCACAAATATACATCTCATCAAGTAATAAGGCATCCCGAAGGGAAAAAAGTGTAAAAGTACGGTATGTAATCCGAGATATGTACCTTATATTTTATTAGCAAGCATATACGGCTAATATAGCGCGAAAGCGAGCTCCAAATGCGAAGCAAACGCGATCTGCACCTACTAATCACTCAACAAACAACATGAGAATCATGCATATAGACAATAATCTCAATATACAACATATATTAACATAACAACTATATATGTCACATAGCAAATGCATGAAAAGAAATATATTCAACCATCAACCAACTATAATCCATAACCAATATCAATATTCATTTATATTCTCATAAATATTCAATGAATTGGTTTTCAAATTAATTCACATTTGATTTATCAACATTGGATTTTATCAACTTTCATTCATTTTCAATTAGTTAACATTTACTAATTTAAATCCAATTCACATTCAATTTTATTCAAATTTATTTACTTCTAATTTGAATTCAATTACATAGTTTTCAATTTCATTAACACTTAATGAATTTCATATAATCAATCAACTAACAATCATATAACAATCAAAGTATATTAATTACAACCAAATTCTTTTGCTTATCAATTGGTTTAAATTAAATTGATTTTCATTCTATTATTCAACTTCCAATAACATTAGATTTTAATGAATTAACACTTATATTCATTATTTCATATCAACAAAATTTACATTCAATTGATTAATATTCAATTCATTAATTCAATTCAATTTCTAAAGTTGAATTTCATTTATATAACTCAAGTTCATATCTATCACTTCACTTTATTACTTTACTTCGATACCAATATCAACTTCATTCAATATCACTTTAGTTATACTCCATTTAACTTTAAATTCATTCCTTTATTTACAACTCATATTCATAAATATATTCATATAGTTTCACTTCTTATATATATAGGTTTTATTTCACAATTGTAAATCACATTAATTATAATTCAATTCTTATAATTCTTTTGCTTATACAATTATTCTTTTATTTAGATTATTCAAACAACTAAACAATCAACTTACATACACTTTAATAATTCTGAAAAATCATTCCTTTATATATAAAATATACTCAAGGTAAAATTATTTCATTTACCCAATTTTAAAACAATATTGTGTCGAATTGTTCTATTCAAGTGTTTAGAAACCCCTTCGGCATAGTTGTCCAGACCGTGCTGACGAAGGTTCATATACCACTCAACAAACCAATCATCACAATATAAAACAATTTCATATTCACTAACAAATACGCTCTCATAGCTATTATTACTCTCAAACTCAATTTAGAGTACTACTGACTCTATCTCTAATGAGAAATACCCAACATAACCATGGTTGTCGCTTAACCATAAGCTCTGATACCAAATGTAACGTATGCGATTTTTCGTTGCCGAAAAACCGAATAGTTATGGGTTTTAAAAAGAAGAAAAGAAAAAGAAAAAGAGAGAAAAGAAAATAGGGATAGGGAAAAGAAGATAGAAAATTTTAAAATAGAAGAAAAAGAGAATAGAGAATGAAAAAAATAGAAAACAACAGAACAATAACACAACATCAGAATCTCACAATTCGCAGCGGAACAACATATAATAATAAATGAATAATCTTTAAACAAAGAACTATATCAGTTATTACATTACATCACATTTCATTACATCATATCATCAGAGTGTACAACATCATACAACAACAACAACAAACAGTGCAGCGGAAAAAGAAATACTATATAAGTAATACGCCATGCCATCCATCTTGCCTCCAGCAATTCCAGAATATCCAGAATATCCTGATAAACCTTAACTCTTGACTGCCCGTGTGGAAATTGGTGGGCACCCAGAGTTTAGGAAGGAAAACAATAAACTCCAAGTCAGTCATGTGACTGGTGTGAGAACTCAAAACAGTTTATTTAACTTTAAAATCAAAATGGAGGAATATTTTTAAATTCAATTCGCAATGCTTTTAAAAATGAGACTACCATAAGACCTCCTGCCACACACACAATGCAAACGCAGACTTGGAGAAGATTTCTCCTTATGATAGTCAAAGATGCTTGATACGCATTAAAATCAAATCAATTTTGATATTATTATTAGTGCATAGTGTAGAAGAAATTCATTTCGAAAGTAGAATATAAATCTTAGCCAGCATAGGTACCATTATATTATGCCTACTATAGCTACCTCCTGAGGAAGCAGGTTCTACAACTAAAACCGTACAAGTTTCGTATTGTTTCTTTGGATTTCCAACAAATGGTCAGGCCAAGGAACTTCCCATTGTCACATGAGAATGCCTCTGGAAAGACATCCCCGAGAACCAAACCGGAACTCTGCCAACACAAGGCCGGGTTACCCCTAACTGGGTAACTACTGACACGAGCACGCCATTCCCCGATCGTAAACGACCTTTCTCACGGGATCCCGAAAACCAACAACCACAAAGTAATAAATTCGTAGTAACCACATAGGTTAAATATCTGGGCTTCATACCATGATACCACCTCTATCCAGAAGGAAATGTACATACCCTAAAGGGTGCTACCCCTCATAACCTTGCCGCATCTTTCCTGTTTTGACCATTTCCGGGGTGTGAGGTTCGACGAAGTCACGTCCACAAAAACATACTTTATACAAAAGCCATGCTTTGGGTCAACAAATGATCAACACAATGATCACTAAGATAGACGATCAAATAAACGATCCTATCACAATAATCAACACAATGATCATTTCAGCAACACTCAGCATGTCACATTACCAAATTGGGAATATATCGCTGATAACTTCAACTATATAACCTCTGAGCTCGTACGTCTCAGAGAAGGGTGTTAAGCTAAAGAATAAATTCTTCACCACCAACAGAAATATATTTGAAAGAAATCGGCTTTATATCTCAACTTGTAACGTCAGACATACAATCCATACAAGTTTGTTCCGGGATCGAACAAAACCGAAGGCACTTACAAAGAAGTCCTTGCAATCCGGATATTCACAATCCTGATCGGATTTCCCATCACTTAGGGAGTCTCTATACCGTTACAACTCAGTGCAGAGACAATCGACAGGTCATCCTATCGCTCTCGCTAATACCGGGTCTTCAACACCGATCTTCAATGCAATTCACAACGACGTATCACATATTCGGAATGGGTTATACGACCCCATGGTCCTTTCCCGGTTAACCCGAATAGTGAGCGCTTAGTCAAAAATAAGTGTAGCATTCACATTCAAACAATTCACATCAATTACCCATTCAAAGGGAAATATTGATAGTCGGTTATTGAACTATCACTGGATATGCACACATCACCAGATTCCAAATAATTTTCCAAATTATTTATTTTCCAAAATATCTTTACAAGATATATAATTTCAATACTTCAAAAATAAATCAATATTTATTTTTAAACAATTCTCTTTTTCATCTTATAAATTCCTTAGTGAATTTATAATCCAAAATATCTATGAATATTCGATTTCAATTATTCATTTCAATATTCCTTTTCAATTTATCTTCAAAAAGATAAATTCTCAAAATATTCACTTTATATTGGAAAACAATTCCATACTTATTTAATAAGTAATTCACAAATCTATTTATTTTCAACACTTGGAAAATATTCAATATACTTAAATCGAGATTAAGTATATATTTCATTCTTTAAGGAAATCATTCTCTTTAACATATTTATTTGGGCCAAAACGAATGTTGCGTAAAACATCGTTACGACAACCCAAAATCACTAGTATAGGGATTCGAATTTTAAGATAGATATATAAATCCCAATACTATACAAAACATTTCCTTTCGGGAATCATTTACTATAACAACAGTGTTATAGTCCACTATTTCCTTTTATTTCTCGAAAACGTCTATCTCAACAATAAATGTTGAAATCTATGGTTTCGAATCTCAACACAATTAAAACTTCGTTAGATCGTTTTAATTCTATTTAAAATATCTCATTCTAAACAATTTCTTTAACATCTTATTCACTATTCAAAAACGTGAATATACTACGTTAACAATTTCATCCTTTTATTCATTTTAATTCAAAGGATTATTCACAGTCAAAAATGTGAATATAACTCCATTAATAAGTTTCAACAATTTACTTATCAAAATAAGTCATTTCGAATTTATAAAACAACGTTTATAAATTCCATTTCTATTTATTTATAAAAACTTCCTTTTTATAAATTCTTTTATTAACCTATTCCAGTTTATAACTCAATTATAAACTAAAAATTCACATTATAAGTTAAATGCTTATAAAAAGATTATTTTACAAAATCGTTCTTTGAACTTCATAATTATAAATCTTATAACTTATACGATTCAATTATTTATCCAAATATATTCTTTAACAATTTCACAAAATTTATAAATCTTACTATTTATAAATTTCATTTATAACTTCATCATTTATAATTTTATAAATTCCATTCACTTATGCAATCTATTTGCACTTCATTCAAAAACTTATAAAAACTCGTTTTAAAATGTCCATATTTCAATTTATAAATATCCATTTATAAATCTCTAAATATAAATCAAATTTATATTACTCTTTTAAAACGACTTTAATTCCCTTTATAATTTCATCATTCTCTTGATTTATAAAATAATCAAATTTTATAAATCCTATATTTAAACTCTTTATAATAATTCTAAAATATCTTGATTAAACTATTTTATGAACTCAATAGCATCATATTCTCAAAAATCAGTTTTTAACTATATTTCTCAAAAATCATAATTTTTATAACTTTAAAAATTATAGCGTTTATTTATTTAAAATGAATCAATTCCAAAAATGTAGTATATTTTCAAAAATCACTTTATAAATCATTTTAAAATTCCAAAACTTGGTCCAATGATGCTACATACCCTATAGTCAATCACGACAACAACGATATCATATATCGATATGAAAATCAATCAAATATCAAAATATCTGAAATTAAATAAAAAAACTGTTGAGGAATCCAGTTGGATCCCTCCAACCTGTTTTCCTGCATCCAAAAACATTAGCACAATACCAATTTCGCTCCAGTACGAAATTATCGCGGTACATGTTCTTATTAAATATTATCCGCTTAATAACGGCGTAATAGGGTCTCATCCGCTAAACAAAAAATGCGGGGAATCAACAACTGCAATATATACATATGCCAATATATATATATTGATATTATATATAATACCAATTTCACTGTTTATGAAATATTCGCGGTATATGTTTTTAATAAATAACATCCGCTTACTAACGGCGTATAATGTCTATTTTAACAATCAATACATAACAATCATCATTCAAACATGCATTCAAATATTTTAAATCTAACTATTTAAAATAAAATCGAAACTGATTCGATTGAGTGAGAAGTTCTCACCTTGGTTTTAAATTCCGTTTTAGCGATTTATTTCGAATAAAATTAAACGGACGTTTAATTTTACCCAAAATTCTCACTAACTCCAAACGACTCCAAACTATCTCCATCGCGTAGTGCTCGTCCATACGATTCCAACGCAACTGGTTTCGCGCGTTTTCGACCTCGTATGAAAAAGTTATGAATATTTGAAGTTACACGTGTTTATATACATAGATTTATAACATAATTTATAAAACTTATAACCTAACTTCATCACAGCCACTTGATTCCTTCTCCTTGCATCCTGGCCGTCCCTACCCTTCTTCTCCCTCACGTTCAAGCTTCAGTAACCAAGCCGTGCTCAATCAAACCCATTACAAGAATTAGGGTTAAATTATACTCCTAACACGATCAACTAGAATTCGATCAGGAAGCTCCAGTGCATAGCCCTACTCCACCACCATGCTCGGCCTGTAGAGCATCATGCTCGGCCTCCCCTAGCACCTAGAAACACGTGCATGACCTGTAGTGAACGGCCCCTCCTATCTCCTCCTCCGTTGCACCAAAATCCATCATCACCGTATGGATTTAAAGATCTCGTCGTGCTCTTCCATTCTCTAGTTGAAACCTAAGGCTAATTCTTTGTAGATTGAGAGAGATTGAGGGGAAAGTGAGAATGATTTCTGGCCATACATACTAAAGTGGCGGCTGCAGTTATAAATTAGGGTTAGGGTTTCTTTTTTTTTATTTTTTTTTAATTTAATGAAGGGGTAGGGGCCTATTTATAGAGAAAATCGAAACACTATTCATCCCGGAAATTCCGAACTCCGATTTACGCACCGTAACCAGCGTTTCTAAGGTTTACCCCGCGTTCCGGACACAATGGAACAGGTTTCGGAAGCTAATTCGGATATCTGTGCGAGTTATGGCTAAAAACGCTCAATTTAAATTAAACCGATTTAAGTCGATTTCTAGGCGTTTTAATTTGTACCGGACAAACGGTAAATCCAATTGACTTGAAATTTGAAACCTTGCAATAATATCACATTACGGATCCGATGAAACTGGTTTCGTCAAAATCCGAGACTTTTTGAAAAATGGCTATTTTCACTCGCCAAATTTAAATTAAAAATAAATCGATGCGTTTCGAGCTGCCACGCTCAAACGATAACTCCGATTGACACGAAAATTGAAATCCGGTAATAACTAACTATTACGGATCCAATGAAACTGGTTTCGTTCAATTCTGAGACTGTTCAAAAATTGACTACTTTCACTAGTCGATTTAAATATTAAAATATTCAATTTTCACAAATTAACTTTTAATTCAATTTTAAAAGTTCTAAAATATCATTCTAACTTCCATATGATAAAATAAAATTTTACAAATCATTTACAATCATATTTAACTATATTATCAATTATTTCCCTAATTTAACGTATTAAATTATCGATTTAATTATCCAATTAAATTCAATAATTCAAATAAAAATTTATTCGACTTATAAATTCACTTATTAATATTTAAAATTAATTAAATATTCATATTTTAATTAATAAAAATTCTGGGTCGTTACACAGCATGTATTTCAGGTTTACATGCAATTTAGTTTGAAGATGGTTGATGTTTTGAAGAAGAAGATTAAAGTATAAAAATGAGGGAAAATGTTTTTATATAAGAAATATTTTTGAAAAATGAAAATAAAATAAACACTTGGTTTCAATTTAACACTTGTCTTCTTATTATACTCTATGTTTAACACATGTCAATTTGGGTGTTAATAAACTTACATATGTAATTTAGGTATTTAAATTTTTATTTTAAATTGTTTATACAACTTTAATTCCTTTTATAAGAGCTTTTAAATCTTATTTTTTATTTCTTGTGTGTATATAAATGAATTTTATTTCTTCTTTTCTAAATTTAGAAATCAAAACAGAACAAGTTATAAACAAAAGCTTATTCAAATATTTTTAAGTATTTATTCTTTTAAATTTTTAAAACATTGAATTCCAATTTAAATTAAATTATAAACTCCAATTTCAAAATCAACTTATACATATGCATATATGACTCTTATTAAATTTTAAAATAACAAATCCTATTACTACAAATCTATTTATTTTCAAAAGAATTTAAGTATTATAATTTTTATATCTAAAAATAACAAATTAAACAATATTAAATAATTTACAAAAGAGATTATAAACTAATTAAGATTATTTGTAATTTACATTGTAAATTCTTATATATATAAATCCCAAACAATACTTTAAAAAGAAAATAAAACAAAGCTTTGATGTTAATCAAATTTAACTTCATATTTAAGTTAATTAAAAATATAAATTTAAACAGATAAGATTTTCCTTTAATATAAACCATATAATTATTTATTTGAATTGCATTGAAAAGTTATATGTTAAATTTAAATCAAATTTCCAATTTAACAAATATAAATTTGAGTTAGAAAATTAATTCATTTACTAAATTCAAAAATCAAAATTTATCAATTTACAATATATACAAATATATATTATAAATAGAAACAATTTATTCATTCAAAAGGATAAAATCTTTCAATTTAAATATTTATTGTTTAAAACATGATTATTAAATCAAATTCCAAATTTGTTATTAAAATTATCAAATCGAATTAAATTTCTAACACAGATTATTAAATTTATATTGCCCAAATTTCCGGGATATCACAGTTATAAATATCATACCATTTTTAAAATTTCAAGTTAATAAATTTGTAACGACCCGGAAATTTCGATCCCCAAATTTCCAGATAGTTAGTGAAAATAAGAAAAGAGAAAGAAGAAGAAACAAAAACCAGTCACAGAAACCTCACATTCGCAGCGGATCAAAATATAATATATAACGGTTTTACAAAGAAGAATCATCATTAGTACAATTGTATTTTTATACATCAGAGTTATAACCAATACAATACACCGGACAGTTTAAAACAACATGTCCAAGCCAACTATACTATACACAGCAGTAAATACTCCATACGTCCCAGCCATCCAGCTCGCCTCCTGAGCTCCAAAACGTCCTTACCTGAAAATCTGTAATACTCGGTCTGACCCGAGCATTACATCAAAGTAACACCCGGGTCAGGCTGGAAACCAGCGTGAGTAAACCCATCTAACAAGGAATACAAAAGTGTACAACTTATATAAACCCGGGTAACTTATATCAATTATAATTTCACAAATTGTTATCGACATTATTTATTTCATTCACCAATTTCTAAGTACTAAACTTAGATTAAATGATCAAGTTTACTTAAATCGTTCCATACTAGCCTAATGATTTCACATATCAACTATAAAGAATCGAAGTGGTTTCGGGTATTCACTAATACCCGACTCCGGTCTCTTCGAAACCATTGCCAACTTAACTTAAATTATTCAAGTGAAATACAATTTACTTGTAATACAGGATGTCACAGTAATTCATCATCAATAGAATCCACACCTTTACAGTTTAAATCAAACATATCATATTACATGGCATCACGAACCACCTGTTAGGGATAACAATTAATCAAGGTTTCCAATATTATTCTATTTACCCTTTAATTATGTTTAAGTAATTAACCCTTAATTAATTTCTCAAACTAATTATCCTTAACCCAATACGGTAATTAACCTTTCATTATTTCATTAATTAATTGCTACCATAATTATTAATCACCCTTGATTAATAACATCAGTAATTAACTAACCTTAATTACTTCATCAAATAAATTGATTATTCTGTAATTATCTCTAATTTATCCCTTGATTAATTATACAAAATAAATTAAACCAAATTACTTTCAAATTACATCTCGTAATTACCATTAATTACTTACTAAGTAATTATACTTTATCAATTATATTAAATAATTATTATCAAATCATCAAGTGACTATAATTAATTAAACTTAATTAATTAATTTAATCCAATCACATTAAACTCCATTAATTACACTAAGTAATTAATTTCTAAATTTCTTCCATTAAGTAATTATATTTACACAATTCTCAAATGATTATCATCAATTAATTAATCTAATCAATTATTAAAATTAATCACACTAATTAATTGTTAAATAATCCTTAGTTAATGACCTTCATTAACTATTAACAGTTCATTAATAATTTCTAAAGTAGTTTACTTGGAAATTTTAAAGTTAAGAAAACTAAACTTGCTTAAAATAACTTTAATATTATTGAGAAGAGGTTTCAAAACTAATTTCAATTTGTATTTTAAAACCTACTTGTCTAAAAAAAAGTTTAACTTCCATTTTGAATTGATGTTTTAAAACCACTTTAGATAAAAATTAAACTAACAAAATTTCAGAACTCTTAATCAATTGTTAAAGAAGAAATTTTAAATAAGGTAGGATTAAATAAGAAGTTTAACTAGATTTAAATTTAAATGCCAAACCCAATTAGCTTTTTAAAAAAAAAATTTAAAAAAAAACTGCTAATCTTCTCTGCTTCGGTTCAATCCCGAAGACCACACAGGCCTACCCCGAGTAAAAACCCCCTTCCTCCCATTTCCTCAAAATAAAAATAAAAACTTAGATTTATTTAGTTGAAAACCTATAACTTTAGACACGCAAATAAACTCGAGTTCAAACTCGAGACTTCCACCTCAATACTCGATCACCTCTTCGAGTAGCAAACTAACCCAAACATCAAACACTCCCTACCTCCGTTGTGCACCTGCACATCGAACTTCGACGCCGACGATCACCTCTGGTAACGTCAACACACCATTAATCACCGTAGCATCCATCCACAATCACTCAAACATCATCACTGTCTTCACATCAAAATCGAGTGTGGAAGTTGAAATAGTAACAAGAGATCACCACCAGAAAATTCCCTCGTCACCACGACTCCGTCCATCTGAACTGCTATGCTTCCGGCCTCACCCTGCCACACACCTCACAATCATTTTCCCAAATTCCAAGCTACTCGATCACCCAGCGAGCCCGTGATGACAAAAAAAAACAAACTCAAACAAACTAGGGTTATAAACCAAACTCCTTCACCGCAGACACCCCAGTGATCGCGAACCCCAACTACCATTTTCCCTCGCTTCACCTCACCGTGCACCACCTCCAGACAAACCCCCAGCCACTAAAAATCAGTAAAATACCAGGAATCGCCTCAGGAACAATTTCTAGTCAAACTAAAATTCCTCACCTAATACAGTATTATATTTTTGTTATTTTCCTTTAAAAATCATGTTTTACTCAGACAATCCTAAATACAAACTCGAATCAACAAAATTTAACACTTCATTAATCATGCATTTCCATTTCTATCTGGACTTTTCTAATTCCAGAAGTTTTCAAAACTTATTTTGCTAGAACTAAATCTTAAACCTTAATTTATAATGAAACAAACACATCATGTTTGCATTTTTAAGCCTAACAAAGGTCAGGTTAGTAGATTAGGATTTTTTCTTAACAACTTTTATTTTTAAACCAAGAACAGAGGTGCTTTTACAAAAAAAATCAGGCATGCACTCATAAAAACATTTATAATACAGAAGTAACCTCATATCTATGCATAATAAAGCATCATTCACCTCAGATTTAACAAGCATTGTTTAAATATCTAATGCAACAAGGTTTTTTTTAATCGAAAGAAAATTGAGAATTTGATTAAAGCTGTGTTCTGTATTTTTAAAAAACAGAGATGAACATTTTATATTTCAACACAGGCACCAGATTTGCATATACATATATTTAGTTCTACTGCATGCAAACATGTTTTCATCATGCTTCTAAATTCAATTCATGCATCTAGATTAGATTAAAACTAATAGAGTTTACTCACCTGCAATTTGCCTGAACAGAGAACATGCCTGCTATTTCATTCATCACTTCATTTTTTTTCAAAATCTGGGTTGCTTTTGGGTTTGAGATGATATGTTGCTGCTTGATTCTTAAAGCTAAGGCTTGAAATTGTAACTTGAATCTGAATCAACACTCTACTTGATCTATGAGTTGATCTTCCCTTTGTTATGTCAGATTTGAAAATTGTTAATGATCTTCATCTTGATTACACATTTGCAAACTTATTCAGATTAGTTTTGGTTTTGAACTTTCTCTCTTTTTTTTTAGATCTGGTTTCAATCTTTAGAAGAGATGAAAATTTTGAACTAAAAATGATTTTACTAAGTTTTACTTAATACATTTTTAATAAATGTTTTCAAGATAAAATTTAAGACAATGCCACTTGTCCTTAAGATTATTAGAATACTTACACATGACTTCCACATGGTATAATAACCTTACACATGTTACACTACAATATTAAAATAATTACTCATTTATTTATAAATGTATCTAAATTGATTTCTTATTTATATTATCATGTTTTAGTGTTTATATTTATTTAGCTTTTAATGTTTATATATATATAAATAAATTACCTTTATTCAATTACATGTTTTAATGTTTATTTGTATATTACAAAAATAAGACATTTGTTTTAGGTTTTTTTAAAATATATATAAACTCTACATAGCACATATGTAATTAAGAAAGAAGAATATTAACTCTAAATAAATTCTTGTTTTTAAATTTTATATTTCAATGGTTACACTTGTATGTTTTTATGTTGAATGATTTACTTTTGTTAATTTGGGTGTCAACATCTTAACACTTGCCTTCATTCAAAATGTTTTTATAAAGCTTCACTATATTCAAATCTAGTAAGTATTTATCTCTAATGTTTATAAATATAGAATTCTATCTTTAAATCTCCTTTAAAATTTTAATGTATTGAATTCAAATTAATGTTCTTACAAAAAACACACACACACACACACACACACACATATATATATATATATATACTTGTCTATGAACCCAGTTAGAATTTTCAACATATTACATTTGCACATTATTATTTATACCTAAATTTACTATAAAGCAATATATCATTCCCATATATTTTATTTGTTCGATCTATAAATAAGTATTTTCAATAATTAAATTCAGTTACTTAATCAATTACAAATATTTTGAAATTCCGGGTTATCACATTCCTCCCCCCTATAATCTTTTCGTCCCCGAAAAGGAACGAATAAAGAATATATTAAAATGATTATTATCAGAATTTTTTTTTCTCTTTTGATAACTTTAAAACATTTTTTTTAAATGTATATGATATTTCCAAAATAGTTTTTTAAAAATACTTTTATACTCGATGTTTCAACCAGTCCATCTTTGTTCCTGTAGAAATTCGGTCATACGTTGATCAGGCGTACAACTGAAAATCTATAAGTACTTAACAGACCCGTTTTCAACATCCAGTGAAAATACTTGGAAAATAATTTTATTGAAAATATAGAAAACAATTTTTTTTTGAAAATAGAGGATATATCTTTGGTGAGAATGCTCGGGAAATCATCACCCCCATCCATGGTCACAGTTAACCCGATGATTACGTTGCCGTCCCGACAAAATCCACAGATAACTGTAGGCCTCCGCGCCCCACGATTACACCATGGGACCCCGCTACAGATCGCAGCTACAACTAGGATTACGTAGCTATCACAGCTAAAACCCATATAACTGTAGGCATCAGCGCCCTCGAATTTCGCTGCCAAAAATGAAACTTCTCCACTCCACTTGACCATAGATCGCAGTCTACTGATGTTGCGTTGCCTTCTCGGCAAAATCAAGTGCAGACCGTTGACACTCATCCTCCACACGATTTTCGCTATGGTCCCCACAGTAGATCGCAGCGACATCGAGTTACACTGTCGTCACACCATAACCCAAATGCCCCTGTAGGCATCAGCGCCATCGACTTTCGCTACCCAATAATCCTCAGGAACTAGTTTTGTCCGGACTCCTCACAGGATCAACTTTAGAACCCCCCCTTGGGACTCAAGGCAGTACCACCCGGTGGTACTCCTGAGAAGTCAATTCCAAGGGAGCGCCTTTTTCCCCAGAGCATCATCAAAACATTTTATACTATACATATATAGTATCTTCAAATCATACACCTAGTATGATATCATACAAAGCTCCTTTATACAAATCGATTATCCCAAAATCGATAATTCTCAAACTAGGCTTTCCAAATTCAATATTGATTTTACCTAAAAATCAAAAGCCTTTCCAAATCCATAGGTTCACAAAACCTTTTCCAAAATACTCATAAGATCCTTTGTACATATATATACAGATATATATAATTTTCAAAACCTTGGATCATTTCAAACCTGTATAAAACTCTTTTTATACTTCAAAAATTTTCAAAATCCATTCCTTCTGGTAAAAGATTCATCAAGGGGAGTTTTATCTTATATAACAAAGATATATAACTTTGTTTATTCAAAATCAAATATTCAAATTTGATTATTCCATTCAATATCAATTTTATTCAAATCCGTACGATGTACACATATCATCCATACGCTATACCAAATCTGATCGCTCACTCGATTACACAATTCCACTTCCGAACTAGTATCGTCCACCCGACTTCATAGTGCGGACTCGGATCTGGTTTCTTGATCAGAAACCGTCATTCTCCTTGCATAGTCATAACTATGATAGAGAATATTCAGAACCAATCAACAACCCATATCCAGGTTCGCCGTCGAAAATCGAGTGAAAAATCCCACTCGGATCGGTAAAACTATCTCGAAATTCTGTGCTCGAATCTGGATCAAATCATTATGCGAATAGAATAACATACGTACGCCCTACGTATTTATCTTTATTGGTTATTAGCCAAATCAATTTCTCTTTCTATTCATATTCACTTAAATTTTCATTCACTTATTCACAATCGCTTAAATCCATTCGGATTATCACCTCTATTTTATCTCGATTGGGTATTTAACCAATAACAGTTTGAACTCCATCCAGTTTATTTAGAAAATAACTTGAAAAGTTAATGAAATAAATAAGTAGTTGAAAAATAATTACTAGTTTGTAAAATAGGTGTAAAATAGTTTAGTAATTGTAAAATAATTGAAAAATAGTTAAATAGTCATAGAAATTTTAAATAATTGCAAAACAGTTATAAAATAGTAATTAGTAGTTGAAAATAGTAATTAGTTTATAAAACAGTTGAAATATAGTAATTAGTTTATAAAACAGTTGAAATATAGTAATTAGTTTATAAAACAGTTGGAAAATTGTTAAACAGTTTCAAAAATAATTGTAAAACAAATATAAGATAATTTGGCTTTTAAAAGAAGGTTGTATATATAATAAATAGCTTGGAAAAATAGGTTTATATTAAAACAATTTATATTAAAAATTGTCCAGAGTCAAACTGTTCACTTCCCAATCTCCATTCTCATCAATTCAATTTAAATTTCCACTTTCATTTAAACTGACCTAATTCCAATTTTAAATAACTCCAATTTCCATTGGACTTGATTTATTCCTAATTCAAGCTGAATTAATTCTCAATTCCTTTTCAAATTTAAATCAAATTCCATTTGATTTTAAACATATTCAACTTTTAATTACAATTCCAAGTTATTCCAATCACTTTGGACTAATATCCATTCAGTTGAACCCACTTCAATTCCAATCCATTTCAACTCCAGTTTGAATTAACCCCAATTTCAAACTCTATTTCCAAATCAAGTTGAATTATCCTTTATTTCTTCTCAATATTTAATTCAAATTCCATTTGAATTTAAAATTATTCAACTTTAATTATAATTCCAAATTATTCAAATCAATTTGGACTAATTTTCAAATTGAACCCACTTCAATTTCAAATTGTTTCAAATTAATCCAATTCAAATTTTCCATTTGAATTTTATATTTATACATCTTCAATCCCAATCTCAATTAAGTGAAATCAAATCCAATTTGAACTAATTTCAATTCAAATTCCAAATTTAAATCATCTCGAATTATATAAATTCGAGTTAATACTTCAAATGTTGATTTAATTCCTTTAAATCAATTTACCTTTTTATCCCAACAATGGATTACCAACTCCATTTCTCATTCATTTAAACAAATCCAATTTCACAATTTAAATATTTCCAATAACTATGGGATGGTATTATTCAAATTATTTTAAAACATCCATCCATTTCCAATTCCAGATCTCAAACCTATTTTGAAATCACACAAACTCCAATTCAAATTAACCATTTAACTTTCCAAGTTAAATTCCAATTTCACCTTAAAATTTCCAAATCAGGTTGATCATTCCAACTTATTTAACTCTTCCTCAAGTTAAACTTAATTCACTTAACCCAATCAACCTTACCCAGTTTGAACTTCTATTTCAAATTTTGAACTATTCATAAATAATCTTCCCACTTATTAAGTTCAAAAACTTTCACTTTGGGTATCATATCTCATTCCAAATTAAAAACTCAATATTTAGAGTTTATTTCAAGCTACCTTTGATTCCATGTATATTCCCTATATACATATTAATTCCTTCTACATACCAAGTTACACTTTTAAAATTTTAAACCACCTTTGGTTTTTAATTTAAAACTAATTCCTTTAAATTTTCAAACAACTCTTGTTTGAAATAGGATCATTTCATTCAAATGCATTAAATAATATTATTTATTATTTCTTTAAATTAATTACGTCATTAATTAATTCTGATTAATTACATTCGGTAATTAACTTATTTCTTAACTACCTTTATTAAGTAATTGTCCTTTAAATTACTTACCTCTAGTTACTTCATTGTATAACTTCCTCTTAATTTATCATTTCCAATTATTATCCATAAATTAATCTCATTAAATAAAGCTTAATTAATTACATAAATTAATTGATTATCCTAAACCCTTTTCCAATTTCAAGATTTAATTTCGGTATGAATCCATATCAAACTTGTCTTTAATTTCAATTTGGTTGTAATTCTATTACCATTAATTCTTACTATTACTTTTAATTTAATTAATACTACAACCAATTTCCATAATATAATGGATAATCTATTTCTTATATAAGATTCATTTACCTTTGAAATCATTTAAAAACCTTTATATAAGAAAATAACAAGTACGCTCTCTCATATATATATACACTCAACTCATCCTAGGGTACCACTTACCCCATCCTTAATGAGTAATCCCACCAGAGCCTAGGTTCTCACTTAACCTTCTGCTTTGATACCAAATGTAACGACCCGGAAATTTTGATCCCGAAATTTCTAGATAGTTAGTGAAAAGAAGAAAAGAGAAAGAAGAAGAAACAGAAACCAGTCACAGAAACCTCAAATTCGCAGCGGATCAAAATATAATATATAACAGTTTTACAAAGAAGAATCATCATTAGTACAATTGTATTTTTATACATCAGAGTTATAACCAATACAATACACCGGACAGTTTAAAACAACATGTCCAAGCCAACTATACTATACACAGCAGTAAATACTCCATACGTCCCAGCCATCCAGCTCGCCTCCCGAGCTCCAAAACGTCCTTACCTGTAAATCTGTAATACTCGGTCTGACCCGAGCATTACATCAAAGTAACACCCGGGTCAGGCTGGAAACCAGTGTGAGTAAACCCATCTAACAAGGAATACAAAAGTGTACAACTTATATAAACCCGGGTAACTTATATCAATTATAATTTCACAAATTGTTATCGACATTATTTATTTCATTCACCAATTTCTAAGTACTAAACTTAGATTAAATGATCAAATTTACTTAAATCGTTCCATACTAGCCTAATGATTTCACATATCAACTATAAAGAATCGAAGTGGTTTCGGGTATTCACTAATACCCGACTCCGGTCTCTTCGAAACCATTGCCAACTTAACTTAAATTATTCAAGTGAAATACAATTTACTTGTAATACAGGATGTCACAGTAATTCATCATCAATAGAATCCACACCTTTACAGTTTAAATCAAACATATCATATTACATGGCATCACGAACCACCTGTTAGGGATAACAATTAATCAAGGTTTCCAATATTATTCTATTTACCCTTTAATTATGTTTAAGTAATTAACCCTTAATTAATTTCTCAAACTAATTATCCTTAACCCAATACGGTAATTAACCTTTAATTATTTCATTAATTAATTGCTACCATAATTATTAATTACCCTTGATTAATAACATCAGTAATTAACTAACCTTAATTACTTCATCAAATAAATTGATTATTCTGTAATTATCTCTAATTTATCCCTTGATTAATTATACAAAATAAATTAAACCAAATTACTTTCAAATTACATCCCGTAATTACCATTAATTACTTACTAAGTAATTATACTTTATCAATTATATTAAATAATTATTACCAAATCATCAGGTGACTATAATTAATTAAACTTAATTAATTAATTTAATCCAATCACATTAAACTCCATTAATTACATTAAGTAATTAATTTCTAAATTTCTTCCATTAAGTAATTATATTTACACAATTCTCAAATGATTATCATCAATTAATTAATCTAATCAATTATTAAAATTAATCACACTAATTAATTGTTAAATAATCCTTACTTAATGACCTTCATTAACTATTAACACTTCATTAATAATTTCTAAAGTAGTTTACTTGAAAATTTTAAAGTCAAGAAAACTAAACTTGCTTAAAATAACTTTAATATTATTGAGAAGAGGTTTCAAAACTAATTTCAATTTGTATTTTAAAACCTACTTGTCTAAAAAAAATTTTAACTTCCATTTTAAATTGATGTTTTAAAACCACTTTAGATAAAAATTAAACTAACAAAATTTCAGAACTCTTAATCAATTATTAAAGAAGAAATTTTAAATAAGGTAGGATTAAATAAGAAGTTTAACTAGATTTAAATTTAAATGCCAAACCCAATTAGCTTTTTAAAACATTTTTAAAAAAAAAACTGCTAATCTTCTCTGCTTCGGTTCAATCACGAAGACCACACAGGCCTACCCCGAGTAAAAAACCCCTTCCTCCCATTTCCTCAAAATAAAAATAAAAACTTAGATTTATTTAGTTGAAAACCTGTAACTTTAAACACGCAAATAAACTCGAGTTCAAACTCGAGACTTCCACCTCAATACTCGATCACCTCTTCGAGTAGCAAACTAACCCAAACATCAAACAGTCCCTATCTCCGTTGTGCACCTGCGCATCGAACTTCGACGCCGACGATCACCTCTGGTAACGTCAACACACCATTAATCACCGTAGCATCCATCCACAATCACTCAAACACCATCACTGTCTTCACATCAAAATCGAGTGTGGAAGTTGAAATAGTAACAAGAGATCACCACCAGAAAATTCCCTCGTCACCACGACTCCGTCCATCTGAACTGCTATGCTTCCGGCCTCACCCTGCCGACACACCTCACAATCATTTTCCCAAATTCCAAGCTGCTCGATCACCCAGCGAGCCCGTGATGGCAAAAAAAAAACAAACTCAAACAAACTAGGGTTATAAACCAAATTCCTTCACCCCAACACCCCAGTGATCGCGAACCCCAACTACCATTTTCCCTCGCTTCACCTCACCGTGCACCACCTCCAGACAAACCCCCGGCCACTAAAAATCCGTAAAATACCAGGAATCGCCTCAGGAACTATTTCTAGTCAAACTAAAATTCCTCACCTAATACAGTATTATATTTTTGTTATTTTCCTTTAAAAATCATGTTTTACTTAGACAATCCTAAATATAAACTCGAATCAACAAAATTTAACACTTGATTAATCATGCATTTCCATTTCTATCTGGACTTTTCTAATTCCAGAAGTTTTCAAAACTTATTTTGCTAGAACTAAATCTTAAACCTTAATTTATAATGAAACAAACACATCATGTTTGCATCTTTAAGCCTAACAAAGGTCAGGTTAGTAGATTAGGATTTTTTTCTTAACAACTTGTATTTTTAAACCAAGAACAGAGGTGCTTTTACAAAAAAAATCAGGCATGCACTCATAAAAACATTTATAATACAGAAGTAACCTCATATCTATGCATAATAAAGCATCATTCACCTCGGACTTTACAAGTATTGTTTAAATATCTAATGCAACAAGGTTTTTTTTTAATTGAAAGAAAATTGAGAATTTGATTAAAGCTTTGTTCTGTATTTTTAAAAAATAGAGATGAACATTTTATATTTCAACACAGGCACCAGATTTGCATATACATATATTTAGTTCTACTGCATGCAAGCATGTTTTATTCAATCCATGTATCTAGATTAGATTAAAACTAATAGAGTTTACTCACCTGCAATTTGCCTGAACAGAGAACATGCCTGCTATTTCATTCATCACTTCAATTTTTTTTCAAAATCTGGGTTGCTTTTGGGTTTGAGATGATATGTTGCTGCTTGATTCTTAAAGCTAAGGCTTGAAATTGTAACTTGAATCTGAATCAACCCTCTACTTGATCTATGAGTTGATCTTCCCTTTGTTATGTCAGATTTGAAAATTGTTAATGATCTTCATCTTGATTACACATTTGAAAACTTATTCAGATTAGTTTTGGTTTTGAACTTTCTCTTTTTTTTTTTAGATCAGATTTCAATCTTTAGAAGAGATGAAAATTTTGAACTAAAAATGATTTTACTAAGTTTTACTTAATACATTTTTAATAAATGTTTTCAAGATAAAATTTAAGACAATGCCACTTGTCCTTAAGATTATTAGAATACTTACACATGACTTCCACATGGTATAATAACCTTACACATGTTACACTACAATATTAAAATAATTACTCATTTATTTATAAATGTATCTAAATTGATTTCTTATTTATATTATCATGTTTTGGTGTTTATATTTATTTAGCTTTTAATGTTTATATATATATATAAATTACCTTTATTCAATTACATGTTTTAATGTTTATTTGTATATTACAAAAATAAGACATTTGTTTTAGGTTTTTTAAAATATATATAAACTCTACATAGCACATATGTAATTAAGAAAGAAGAATATTAACTCTAAATAAATTCTTGTTTTTAAATTTTATATTTCAATGGTTACACTTGTATGTTTTTATGTTGAATGATTTACTTTTGTTAATTTGGGTGTCAACATCTTAACACTTGCCTTCATTCAAAATGTTTTTATAAAGCTTCACTATATTCAAATCTAGTAAGTATTTATCTCTAATGTTTATAAATATAGAATTCTATCTTTAAATCTCCTTTAAAATTTTAATGTATTGAATTCAAATTAATGTTCTTACAAAACAAAACATATATATATATATATATATATATATATATATATATATATATATATATATATATATTTATACTTGTCTATGAACCCACTTAGAATTTTCAACATATTGCATTTGCACATTATTATTTATACCTAAATTTACTATAAAGCAATATATCATTCCCATACATTTTATTTGTTCGATCTATAAATCAGTATTTTCAATAATTAAATTCAGTTACTTAATCAATTACAAATATTTTGAAATTCTGGGTTATCACAAAATTTTACATCAACTTATGAAGTTAAATTATTAATTAAGCTCAATTCCAAATAAATTTTCCAATTTAACTCCCAATCTTAATTAATTTAAATCCTTTAAAATTATACGTAATTTCAATATTTTAACATGTACTTAACCATATAATAGAAAATAATCAAACTCCATCATTCAACTTATTTATTTTATTTAACAAATCCATACAAAGCTTATGTTCAATACTTTAACTATAGATGTATATATAAAATAAGATTTTATATAATATCAAAATCTATATTTATTAATCGTATCCTATCCGAACCATAGAAAAATCATTTCAAAAATAATTTTTATATATATACCGCGGTGCCTGTATATAATTTTCTATCCTATGGTCAAGTGATACGGATATTTATCATTTCAATCCGCAATTTAAAAAAATAAAAAAAATGAGGTTGAATATCATTTCAAACCGCAATCCCGAATGAATGAAATACATGATAACTTGCAGATTTTATAATATAGTACTGACGCAGCGGATTAATCAAACAAAACTTCAATCAATGAAATGTAGCAATCGGTGAGTTGAAGATACCAAAATGCCCAAATTCGTTGATCCAAAGATACCGAACTCTAGCTATCTCAAACACGTTGATAGCGCACTATACCGTGTTCAAAGATCTACGATTCTTCGCACGTTGATCTAGCGCACTAGATTCCGTGAATCGGCTTCTACGATCGTTGAATCGAGCGCACTCGATTAACGGAAAGAGGAGATAGGAGATTACACTCAACTACCAATTGGAGAAGAAAGCACAAAGCAATCAACAAGAAATTTTATTCAAAAATCAACCATCACAAATGTACAACACACGCCCCTATTTATAGAGTTTTCGACCCAGTCCCTAAGTCGGCAACCGACCTACGACTCAACTTAAGTCGTGACCGACTTAACACAAAGCGACTCAACCCCCTTTTCCATACAGCACATGCAACGACTCAAATATGGCCGACTTAACCAAGTACGACCTAACATACAACATACGACTCAACTTATTTACATACATGACCGACTCAAGTTATTGCCGACTCAACATATTTACATACATGACCGACTCAAGTTATTGCCGACTCAACATATTTACATACATGACCGATTCAAGTTATTGCCGACTCAACATCTTACCGACCTACGACTCATTTATGCTGCAACTTACCGACTTATCTTAAGTCGTAGCTCGTTAGCTCGGCACAACTGTCCCTCTGGTCTCCAATTAGCTCGGTCCCGACTCAGCCCTTCTTCATTAACTCGCACCCTTTCCATACATGATTCCTTAGGTCGGAAACGACTTATAGGTGAATCGTTGAGTCGTGTACGACTCATCAAGCTCCGATACCAATTCAGTCGTAACTTCTTCCCCTGTGGTCTGTTAGGTCGGGCCCGATCCAAGCACCTAACCCGTAGCCGACTTAAAGCTTCACTAACTCGTAACTCTTTCTCCTTAGGTCGGAACTGACCTAGCTTAGCCTGTGTTCGACCTAAGCCTTGTGCTTCCATAGGTTGTGCTGCATCAAGTACACATCATCCATTCACCAAACATCAATCATCAATCATTAATTATAATCATCATCCAATTTAAACAAACATCAATATATAACAGGTGATAAACAACTGGTATCAATTTCAGTTTATACTCAAATAAATTTAATAACTGTTAATTGGCAGTTTATATGCAAAATAAATATAATTTAACTAGTAGCTAATATGCAATAATGAATTAAATAACGCGTAAATTAAATGAATGCTATTTAACTGAGAAATTGATGAAATATATACCAAACAGCTATAAATAAAAATTTGAAACACATCAAAAATCAATTTAACAAACATAAGAAATTTTAGAAATCGTGAGTGGGTTAAAACACTCACCTTTTGAATTTAAATTGAATCTAAATTCAATTAAAACCCAAAAATTTGACAGTCTTCAAAACCGCCCAAACCAAGGCCAAAATGTCTGGAATTCCGATAAAATCCCAACGAAAAAAACCGCGCGTGAATCCGAGCCCGTACGCAAAACTTATAAAAATTTGATGGAAAATTCTGGCCCTATGTCGACTTCGGGTTCAACTTCGGTGTGCCGCCTCAAATCCCCGGTGCTTGCTTGGAGTTTTTGCCAAAACGACCCGGAGCGACCCGAGTCATTTTCATCCTAACCCGAAGTAGATATACTGTTTTTGCCTCTGAAACTCGAAGCGTGACTCGAAGTGGCTGCAGATCCGATTTTTTTTTTATTAAAATAAATTTTTGGAATTTGGGAATTAGGTTTTTTTTCTGCCATTGGAATGAGGAGTTGAGAAGGAGATGTACGTATAGACAAATGAAAATAAGGAGTGGCTAGCTTTTATAACGGGTTATACATAGACAAGACTGAAAAATAATAGATGGATCAGATTGGTATACGCGCTGAACGCTAAATGGCCCGAAAAGCCCGTTTCTACTCCGGAACGAAATTGGGTCAAACCATATATCAAAATAGATGTTTTAAAATATTATAAACGCAATGGAACAGGTTTCATGTCCAAATTCCATTGTATGCAGAAGTTATGCGTAAAATAATATTTTCCAGATTGATTTCAATTGATTTCAATTGCATAAATTTCAAGGCGTATCGAGTCCGTACGATCAAACGATAAGTCCGATCGCTACGAAACTTAAAATACTATTATAATTCACTGTTATGGATCCGATGAAACTTGTTTCGTCGAAATCCGAGTCAGTGGCCAAAATGGCTATTTTTCCATTAATTACATAAATTTAAAATAAATTAATTAAATCAAATTTCGCGTTAAAATTTTGAAATTTGAAATCTTTATCACTTTATAATTCTCAAACATTTACAATGATTTAACAATTTATAAATGTAAATTTATTAAAGATTAATCAATATAAATCTTCAATTTCATAAAATTCAAATAAATAAACAAATCTTGATTTACAATCTTTTCATTTACCAATAGTCATATTATAAATGGAATTTACATTACCTTCAATTATTAATTATTATCAGTTTAGATCTTAACATTTGTTCCATAAATTTTATTTGCCCTGAATTAGTTACCGCATTTATCTAATTCCAATTTCGTACCCACATTCAATCCATTAACTGGTATTACATTGACAATTAACTTATTAGCTTATATCAACACTATTGTTATTAATTGCAAATGGATTACCAAATTTAGTCGCTACCCAAAATAACTAACGTAAATTAATTTCCATTTATTCCATCAATTTAACTTTTATTCAATTAATTAATGATTCCCTCGGTTAGAAATAACGTAACATTTTCTTTATTTGTATTGCAAATAATTCAAAATTCATTTCCTAATTCTTAATATCCTTTGAATTACAACTTCCAAATAGGGTATTAATCATCATTTACGTGCCTCTAGTTATTTTAATTTACATTAACATAATAAATAAATTACCTTTAATGAAACCTATCCCCCAATTTATTATATGCAATAAATTTTGACCTTACAACAGTTTCAATTAATTATTTATATTTATTGCGATTGAATACCAAAATTTATTTAACACATCAAATAAATGAACAATCTATATTCATTGTCACCTATTTTCTTTTAAATTCAGTTATAAGTTTGTTACTTACCAACTAGGTTATAATAACACTAATTTTTTTATTCCACTGCTATATATGATATATTTGCATCACATACTTGAATTTTTCAATTTCATCTTAATTCCAATTCACGGTAGTATAATTTCTTACTATAAACCCATTAATAATTTGCATACCAATTAATTAGTTTCAACTAAATAGATTGATTCAATTCAACTCTTTTATTAAGTCTATATAAATCAATATACTATTTCATTGGTAAATGTTTATTTCAATTATTCATTTATTACATACAAATCTTATTTCATTCATGAATGCCATCGTTTATCAATTATTACATAATTTCATTTGTAAATTAAATGCTTACAATTTATAAGCTTTCATTCCAAACAATATTTCAATTTCTACCGGACATTGATTTAATTCAATTTACTATTTAATATTATTAATTCATTAACTAAATTCACTACTTACCTTTGTTCTCTTATATGCAACTCTTAGCCTAGTATAACAATTTACATCACTTCAATTTATTCGTCATTTTGTTTCAACTGTAAATACTTAGCCTTATATTCTCATGGTTTCATTTCATTCTCAGCATTTGCTTCATTATTAATTATAAAATCTTTATTTCTTTTAAGGGTTTTTAGGCTCAAGGAAAATTTAGAGAAAAATTTAGATTTAGGGACAAGAAGTTTGTTTTTTAGGCCGAAGGACACTTTTTAGTGTAATTTACAGAATGATAGCTGTAACTATCGTTTTTAGTTTACACTAAAAAGTGTCCATCCTAAAAAGCAAACTTGTTGTCTTTGAGACTAAATTTTTTTGCAACTTCTTCCTTGTGCCTATTTACCTGTTTCATTTCAATTAAATTTACGTAAATCTTATTAAAATGACAAATGTAATTAACGAAAATTATGGGTCGTTACACTCTCCCCCACTCAAAACTTTTCGTACCCGAAAAGGAAAAGGAAGGGAAAAGAAGAATTAAGAAATCAATATCATATTAAATATTAAATTTATAAACAAATAAATTTACAAAATTAATTTAGATAAAATATACTAACTTATAATCATTAAAAAAAAATTCTTTTTTTATACTCAAACTAATAAAGTTTGGAAAACATTTTCAAAATATTTTATAAGTCCAAAGTTTACGGAAAATTTTTGGTAGAGTCTCCTTTGTACGGGAAGTCTCGGGAGAAAATATAATATCAAATATATCAAAATATCACATATAATATCCAAAATATAATATCCCAACACGGGAAAATTATATAAAATATCGCTATAAACCGTAATCCAAAACGTACCTATTTGTCGGGCAATTTGCGCTTATTTTATGGAACCAAAAGCAGTAGAAATTTGCTTCCATAACCTGCATTTCTCTTATATAATCTAAAAGGTTTAAAAATTAAATAAAATAAAATGTTTATGTGGTTTCAATCACTAACAAACAAATCAATACAACAACCATCAATTTCAACAAACAGCATACACAACAAAACAAAACAACCATTCAATCAAACAAGCAAATAGTTATTCGGGTTCAAAACATGAAATCGTACGGAATGAAAAATAACTATCAAGTGCATCATTTACTCAACAGTCTTATATGGAACAAAAATAGATTATTTATTCATCCAACAATTTCAAATTTCCTTACCCAACCAACCATAAATCAAACAATAACAATTCAAACCACAAATCATATTAACTTATTATAAATTTATTTCATACTTTAGTTGTTTGATTTCCTTCCTTTCATTTATTCACTGCTAAATTTCCTGATCTTAAGTTTAAAATCTTATATTTACAATACTTACGATATTTGCCTTTATCGTTTTAATTAGTAACATTCAATTATACTTAAATTTATACAACTACACATTAATTCTTATTTATTATAGAAATTCGTTTTATTTTCTTAAGTTTAAAATCATCTAATTATAATACTTACCTTTAATTATGGTAAAATTTCAATTCATAACTTAAGTTTATAACATTAAATTCTCATTTATAACAGCAAATTTATTGAATACTTTCATTACCTCAAGCTTTACTTGTAAGATTTCCCATTTACATTTTCTTGTTAACATTGTAACTTTTATTATATGGTAAGTTATATATATGCTGTAAGAATGTAAGTGAAAATTATACAAGTTTCTTCTCAATTCCTCAAATTAGTTAATGGTTCAATAATTATATATTCGTTTTATAAGTTACAATTTCAACTTACTTTTAATTTCATTCATTTATTTAATGCTTACATTTCTATTATATTTAATAATAGTAACATTTTAATTAGACCAAATTTGTAACCTTATAACATCAATTCTTATAAATAAAGGCTTTCATTAATTCATTTACTAAGGTTTACAATCGTTTATTTACATTACTTATCTTCCTATTGTATTAAATTTTTACTTCAATTGAGGGTTCCAATTTGCTACACTTAATTTACTATTAATTAACTAGAACTTTAAGAACCAATTACCGGGTTTTATTTTTTAAATCATTTAAGATAATAGATAGATATCTACACTTAACATATATATATATCCGATTATAATTAAAACGATAAATTTTCTTAAACAATTCTGCAGTAAATTACTAAGTGGCCTTCCCACTTCCAAACCCGAAAATGAATGTCGATGATGTGTGCACTCATCACCGAAATTATTTTCCAGCGACAGAGATGGGAGTACAAAACTTATTCTTTCCAAAATTTCTTTTAAAACATTTGTTTCAAATTCTAATGAAATATTTATATCAGAAAATACTTCTAACAATATTATTATTATATTCCAAAATCCATTGAAAGAAATCTTCAAAAATCCCGGAAATTAAGTTCTAAGTTTCCACTTTTCATTTATTTTATTTTCAACTTAGTTTCAACTATTATTTATATTTTCATTGCCTAACACCCAATCTATAGCAACAAAATATATGTCTTTATAAAATATTTTTATATGTAGAAAATATAATAGGCAAAGTTATTTCATTCACCTATATTAAAAACAAATATTATGTCGGTCTGTCCTATTAAGTGTTTAGAAATTCCTACTGATGTCACAGCGTCCCATGCACCAACCAGAATTTATAAATACAAAATGGAACAGATTAACACAATATTAAAACCTTTTTATAACACTAACAAATACGCTCTCTCATATATACACTCAGCGACTCCCATAGGGTATTACTACCCGTAAAGAGTCAGACCCCACAAAGCTAAGGTTTATCGCTAAACCAAAGCTCTAATACCAGATGTTACATCCCGCCTTTTCGCATGCTTTAAATCGACGATAAACCACACACATCAGACTTAAAACATACAAAAGGGCGGATTGTTATGGGGTAAATAAGAAAAACAAAGAAGAGAAAAAACTAAACAGAATCTCACAGCGGAAGGATAAAATATAATAATAAATATACAGTTCATAAAACTGTTTACAAACATTTGATTCTTTTTTATACAATAAATAACAGAGTTCACATACCCATAAATATCAATGCAGTGGAATTTAATATTGTAGTGGAATAATATAGTCGATAGCAATACTACAATCTTCGTCTTCGTCCTCCAGAACTGAAGTCTTCGATCCTAAAACGCTCGGACTGACCCGAGCGAATTGAAAAGACAAAACACTCGAGTCAGAACTAAAAGATCTTAAGTAAGTTAAATTAACAGAAATAAATATGAGTGTAGTAACTCAAGAGATGCTCGGGATTTACATCTCCTAAGGATCCGTTAAACTATTTACTATGTAGTATATTGCGCTATTATAATAGTGTCTAATTGTAAAATAAACTTACTTTTAAATAACATTAAGGCTTTACATTTTCCACCTTAACACGTAATAGTCCCAGTAGTCCATCCAATATCATAGTCCCTCCTGATCGGGAAGCCACCAGAGGATACCACATGGGCTACGGGAGAAATCCAAACTCGTACAAGGCGCGATAGGGTAGGTGACACGGCACAACTAGGCAATGCCAGGGTAGATATACCAATTACGCTTCCGGGTTGGTGGTAACGCGTAGCGCGCAGCTACTGCCCACCTCGAGCCACATCCCCAAATAAAAATCAAAAGTGGCCAACGAATCAATCAAAAAGTCAAAGTATAATATCGAAGGGATGTGTCCGATCAATGGTGCTACCTTATTAACCCGTCAATCGCTCCTGTTTTAGCCACCTTATGCCAACTCACGGGAGTTGGGTCCACGTATTTACCTTACATGAAACGCCGCCACCATCCTACTTCATTCTGGAATCTCCACGGCGTACACGGTTGTTAAAGTGGTTTTCGGAGTTTGCAGAGAGTATGACAACTTCCGATCCCGGTCTCTTCAACAACCAAACGTTATTATAACACCGCGGTCATTTAAAAATTAATTATACTTTCAAAAACCAGAATATAATTATCCATTTCAAAACACATAAATACGATATCATTTCCTTTCCAAAACAAACTCATTTGTTATTATTTTTATAAAAACCCAAATTAATATAATATCATTTTATTTCAAATATATATTTCTTTTCCAAAATCATATTGTTTTCAAACTTATAATAATCGAAAACCAAAAATTGAATTATAACTTTCAAACTATAATACTTCGAAAATTCATAGTTTTAAACCATAATTTCTAAAACTTAAATGGTTTGGATATTCAAACAGTATATAGCATCAATAGTTTGGATTCAAAATTTCTTTATAAAATAAAATAATTTCCGCGACTTACAATTTATTTCATTTAAGATTAAGTCAAAATCCATAAATTTAAAACCGCTTTAAGTTTAAACAAACCACTTCAGTTTCAATATATTTCAAACTTTGAATATTAAACAATTGGAACTAAGGTTGGAAATTTCTATTTCACCAATTTAAAGTCCTATTATTTAGTTTGAAATAATAATTGCATAATAAACCCGTAATCATTTAAGTAAAACTCAAATTACTTATAAATGAAAATTTCCTTCAATTTTTATACTAGAAATATTCATTTAATTCACCTTGAATAGAGTTCAGTTATAAATATCATACCATTTTTAAAATTTCAAGTTAATAAATTTTACATCAACTTATGAAGTTAACTTCTTAATTAAGCTCAATTCCAAATAAACTTTTCAATTTAACTCCCAATCTTAATTAATTTAAATCCTTTAAAATTATATGTAATTTCAATATCTTAACATGTACTTAACCATATAATATAAAATAATCAAACTCCGTCATTCAACTTATTAATTTTATTTAACAAATCCATACATAGCTTATTTCAATACATTAACTATAGATGTATATATAAAATAAGATTTTATATAATATCAAAATCTATATTTATTAACCGTATCCTATCCCAACCATAGAGAAATCATTTCAAAAATAATTTTTATATATATACCGCGGTGCCTGTATATAATTTTCTATCCTATGGTCAAGTGATACAGATATTTATCATTTCAATCCGCAATTTAAAAAAATAAAAAAAAATGCGGTTGTATATCATTTCAAACCGCAATCCCAAATGAATGAAATACATGATAACTTGCAGATTTTAAAATATAGTACACATCATCCATTCACCAAACATCAACCATCAATCATTAATTATAATCATCATCCAATTTAAACAAACATCAATATATAACAGGTGGTAAATAACTAGTATCAATTTTAGTTTATACTCAAATAAATTTAATAACTGTTAATTGGCAGTTTATATGCAAAATAAATATAATTTAACTGGCAGTTAATATGCAATAATGAATTAAATAACGCGTAAATAAATGAATGCAATTTAACTGAGAAATTGATGAAATATATACCAAACAGCTATAAATAAAATTTTAAACACATCAAAAATCAATTTAACAAACATAAGAAATTTTAGAAATCGTGAGTGTTTGTGAGTGGGTTAAAACACTCACCTTTTGAATTTAAATTGAATCCAAATTCAATCAAAACCCAAAAATTTGACAGTCTTCAAATCTGCCCAAACCAATGCCAAAATGTCTGGAATTCCGATACTATCCCAACAAAAAAAACCACGCGTGAATCCGAGCTCGTACGCGAAACTTATGAAAATTTAAAAATTGGAAAATTATGGCCCTGTGTCGACTTCGGGTTCGACTTCGGTGCGCCGCCTCAAATCCCCGGTGCTTGCTTGGAGTTTTTACCAAAACGACCCGGAGCGACCCGAGTCATTTTCTTCCTAACCCGAAGTAGATACAGCGTTTTTGCCTCTGAAACTCGAAGCATGACTCGAAGTGGCTGCAGATCCGATTTTTTTTTTTTATTGAAATAAATTTTTGGAATTTGGGAATTAGGTTTTTTTTTCTGCCATTGGAATGAGTAGTTGAGAAGGAGATGTACGTATAGACAAATGAAAATAAGGAGTGGCTAGGGTTTATAACGGGCTATATATAGACAAGCCTGAAAAATAATAGATGGATCAGATTGGTACACGCGCTGAACGCTAAATGGGCCAAAAAGCCCGTTTCTACTCCGGAACGAAATTGTGTCAAACCATATATCAAAATAGATGTTTTAAAATATTTTAAACGCAATGGAACAGGTTTCATATCCAAATTCCATCGTATGCAGAAGTTATGCTAAAAATAATATTTTCCAAATTGATTTCAATTGATTTCAATTGCATAAATTTCAAGGCGTTTCGAGTCCGTACGATCAAATGATAAGTCCGATCGCTACAAACTTGAAATACTATTATAATTCACCATTATGGATCCGATGAAACTTGTTTTGTCGAAATCCGAGTCAGTGGACAAAATGGCTATTTTTCCATTAATTACATAAATTTAAAATAAATTAATTAAATCAAATTTCGCGTTAAAATTTTGAAATTTGAAATCTTTATCACTTCATAATTCTCAAACATTTACAATGATTTAACAATTTATAAATGTAAATTTATTAAAGATTAATCAATATAAATCTTCAATTTCATAAAATTCAAATAAATAAACAAATCTTGATTTACAATCTTTTCATTTACCAATAGTCATATTATAAATGGAATTTACATTACCTTCAATTATTAATTATTATCAGTTTAGATCTTAACATTTGTTCCACAAATTTTATTTGTCCTGAATTAGTTACCGCATTTATCTAATTCCAATTTCGTGACCACATTCAATCCATTAACTGGTATTACATTGACATTTAACTTATTAGCTTATATCAACACTACTGTCATTAATTGCAAATAGATTACCAAATTTAGTCGCTACCCTAAATAACTAACGTAAATTAATTTTCATTTATTCCACTGATTTAACTTTTATTCAATTAATTAATGATTCCCTCGGTTGGAAATAACGTAACATTTTCTTTATTTGTATTGCAAATAATTCAAAATTCAATTCCTAATTCTTAATATCCTTTGAATTATAACTTCCAAATATGATATTAATCATCATTTACATACCTCTAATTGTTTTAATTTACATTAACATAATAAATAAATTACCTTTAATGAAATCTATCCCCTAATTTATTATATGCAATAAATTTTGACCTTGCAACACTTTCAATTAATTATTTATATTTATTGCGATTGAATACCAAAATTTATTTAACACATCAAATAAATGAACAATCTATATTCATTGTCACCTATTTTCTTTTAAATTCAGTTGTTACTTACCAACTAGGTTATAATAACACTATTTTTTTTATTCCACTACTATATATGATATATTTGCATCACATACTTGAATTTTTCAATTTCATCTTAATTCCAATTCACGGTAGTATAATTTCTTACTATAAACCCATTTATAATTTGCATACCAATTAATTAGTTTCAACTAAATAGATTGATTCAATTCAACTCTTTTATTAAGTCTATATAAATCAATGTACTATTTCATTGGTAAATGTTTATTTCAATTATTCCTTTATCACTTACAAATCTTATTTCATTCATGAATGCCATCATTTATCAATTATTACATAATTTCATTTGTAAATCAAATGCTTACAATTTATAAGCTTTCATTCCAAATAATATTTCAATTTCTACCGGACATTGATTTAATTCAATTTACTATTTAATATTATTAATTCATTAACTAAATTCACTACTTACGTTTGTTCTCTTATATGCAACTCTTAGCCTAGTATAACAATTTACATCACTTCAATTTATTCGTCATTTTGTTTCAACTATAAATACTTAGCCTTATATTCCCATGGTTTCATTTCATTCTCAGCATTTGCTTCATTATTAACTATAAAATCTTTATTTCTTTTAAATTAAATTTACGTAAATCTTATTAAAATAACAAATGTAATTAACGAAAATTACGGGTCGTTATAAAGAGTGAAAATTGAACATATATTTTTTATTGGCCGTACCAAACCAAATAAATAAACATTTCAAAAATGAAGCGGTACTAATACAAAATACAAAAGGTTATAGTGAAAGGACTTTTTACATCGTACTTATAACACATGTTTCATTGATTGATTATTGTTAACTCCTATTTCTACCACGACCTAAAACTCCGCGACCTATAACTCAGCAGCCCAACGACCTAAGAGTACTTGACGACTTAATGGTCTCAAGGACCTAACGACATAATTGTATTAGCGACCTAACTCCACGAAGCAGCTATGCGACCTAAAGACTTAAGCATTGTCACGACCTACGACCTATGGGGAGTAGCGACCTAATTCCTGAAGATATGGAGCGACCTATCAAGCTTTGCGACCTAACAGAGAGCTGCGACCTAAAGGAGGCCGCGACCTACCAAGCTTCACGACCTAACCAGATAAGCAAACAAGCAGCCTAAAGACTTTATGCGACCTAACTGTCCACCGACCTATGAAGTTTCGCGACCTAAGGGATTCAGCGACCTAAGATCATCTATGGCTACAGGAAAGTACTCACGACCTAGGGTAGGTCGCTAACGACCTAAACACGTAAATAAAGAGGCCGCCTCTACTATGCCGCTGAGTGTTAGGTCGCGCACGACCTAGAACTTGTTGAAAAAAGCATGCGCCTACTCATGAAAAAGGAAAACCGGAGCTTCATAGGTCGGAGACAACCTACGACCTTACTTAGGTCGGTCACGACCTACAACCTAAGTCCGAGCAAAGCCTATAAATACACCCCTAATTCCAACTGAAAAAGGACTTTTGGCTGACTCTCTTCAAGCGCCGATACTCTGCTGCATTCCGAACCAATCTAACACTTGAAGCTCTCAAGACACTAAGAACGCTACAGACAACTTCAAGAAGAGATCACATACATCCAACATGAATTCGAAAACTCTCATCTTCATCGAAGTTTAGGCTACTTGTTCTAAGTCTCTTGCAATTCAAAGTGTATTGTACTTGGGAAGAATTGTATCAGCTTGTAACGAGATCATTAATAAACGTACTTAAAGTGGACGTAGGCTATACCCTTAAGCCGAACCACTATAAAATTGTTGTTGTTTACTGCTTTTCTGCTATTATCTGCTTGTAATCTGTTCCCGAGCTATCGGGTGGTGCTTTCACAACTACAACTCATACACCGGGGTGTTAGCGTTCAAATTTTAGCGTTAACATTTTTGGTGCTTTCACCGAGAATTGAACTCAGGTGAGTTATCATCATTGCTTCACAGAGATTTGTAGAGAGAATTTCCTTGAAAACCAGAAGTCTGTCTGAGATTATGGCTCCTGGAAGGAAGAGTAGATCTGTCAGATCTGGGAACGTTCAAGAGGGAACATCCGCTTCCCCTGTACCTAATTAACCCACTACGTCTGCTGGGGTTACGAAAGCGGAGTTGGATGCTGCAATTTTAGGGCTGAACCAACAGATCAATGCCCAAAATGCACAACTCGAGGCTCAAAATGCTCTAATTCTGAATAAGTTGAATGATTTGCTCGGGGCAAACAATCAACCGGCTGGTAATGGAAGGAATTATGCTGGCAACATTCATGATGCTAATGAAAGGAATGCTCCTGAAAGGGCTACCAGTCCCTTTGAGCAAACGCTTCCGGAGGTTGGTGGATCTGGAACTCGACATGATGAGGAGTATCTTTTTGGAATGGTCCGGCAAATCATGAAAGAAAGTATGCAAAGGGTTGAAGATGAGAAAGAATGGGGTTTCGCCCCAAGTAAAACTCCATTTACTGAGAAAATCTTAAAGGCAGAATTTCCAAGGAAGTTTGTCCCTCCAACTATCCCAGCTTACAAAGGGACAAGTGATCCGAATGAATTCTTGTATAAATATGATTGGCACATGACAGGTGCCAGAGCCTCTGACGAGATAAAGTGCCGATATTTCCCCGTATACCTTGACGGTGTGGCTCTACTGTGGTTCACCAAGTTGCCAGTCCGATCTATTGATCAGTTTTCAGACTTGACCCGAAAATTCAAGGAGCAGTTCAGACTTAATACTTCAAAGGCCAAGGACATCATGTCGTTGTCGAGTATAGAACAGAATCCTGGTGAATCTATCAGATCTTTCTTGAACCGCTTTAATATAGCGCTGGCAGAGGTGGACAATGTTGAACCGCGAATGATATTGACTTATCTGATGAGGGCTATTGATAAGTCGAGCGAATTTGGGAAATGGCTAAACATGAAGGAGCCAACCTCCCTCGAAAAGTTCTACAAAAAGGCAGATGAATTCATACGCCTGGAAAGCCGTCCTTTACCAGTAAAGGCAGTGTTGGAGAAAGTTGAAGATAACACTGTCGCTCCACACAAGAATGAATCGGTGGGGCAAAAAAGGGAGAGTAATAATGGAAAGAAACAGGGTAATCTGAAGAAGCCCCGATCCTTCAAGCCATCAGAGTATACTCCATTATCACATACGCCGGAGCACATCTACCTTGCCACTAAAGATTCTGTTGATTTTCCTAAACCTATCCCTTTGAGGATCGGGAAAAAGCCTATACAGAGTGGGAAGTTCTACCGCTTCCATAATCAACCCGGTCATGAGACCGATGAATGCCGCCAGTTGAAAAATCTGATTGAAGAGTTGCTAAGAGAAAACAAGTTGCAGCAATTTGTGAAAAAGAATAGCAACAATCCTGCATCGTCAAGTCAGGGGCAACAGGCTCCTGTTCATCAGCCTAGGATAGGTGAGAAAGCTACGGGGCATGAATCTGGAAGGCCCATTATCAATGTCATTACAGGAGGACCTCACCCAGCTGGCAAAAGCTGGGGTGAGATGGAGAGATATACCAGGGCTTTGAAATATGTTCCAGCCGAAGAAGACGTCTTTGTTTTAGAAGACACTACGCCCCTGAAACAACAGAAAACTTTCAGTGATGATATTATTTTCAGAGCCAGAGATTCCACAGGTATCGAAGCTCCTACCCTAGATCCCTTGGTCATCTCAGCCGGTATCGGACCGGCCATTGTCAGAAGAGTTCTCATTGACTGCGGAGCATCATGTAATATCCTCTTCAAGAAGACATTCGACCAAATGAAAATTCCTGTGGTCGATGTACAAGCCTCATCGCAGAAGATCGCTGGCTTCACTGGGGAGCCAAAGCAACCAATAGGAACCATCTATCTGCTTGTAGAACTTGGGGAAGGAGAAAGGAAAGTAGTCCGCAAGCAAACATTTGTGATTGTCGATGAGTTTTCTGCTTATAATGCTTTCCTTGGCCGTCCAACGCTCGCAGCGTTCAAAGCTATCCTAGCCCCGTGGTGCCTCACTATTAAATTCCCTACAGACAATGGAGTAGGAGTTATAAAAGGGGATCAAAATGCTGCGCGAGAGTGCTATTTGACAGAGTTGCGAGAGTCAAGAAAAAGGGAAATGGGAAAGGATGCGGCAGCCCCGGTCCGCATCAAAGAGCCAGCCTTGTAGCAATTACGGGGCAGACCCTGCACTGGCGAGCATAGCGGGGCACGGAAAGAGATGGATCCCAGAAAAGCCAGTGCAGGGGAGAATAGAGTAGTGCCGGTTGAAACGACAGTACCGGTACCTGTTGACCCGAAGGACCCAAATAAGGTGTTGAATGTGGGTTCACAGCTTAATGTGTCAATTCAGAATATCTTGATATCTTTCCTGAAAGCAAATCTGGATGTCTTCGCTTGGACTCATGCTGATATGTGTGGAATATCTCCAGAAGTTGTAGTACACGCTCTGAATATTGACCCAATGTTTACACCAGTAAAACAGAAAAGAAGAACCCAAGGTCCAGAAAGGTCAGAAACATTAAAAGAGGAAGTTGATCGACTCATGGAAAATAACTTCATCAAAGAATCTACATATCCGAATTGGGTTTCAAATCCTGTGCTGGTTAAGAAAGCTAATGGAAAATGGGGAGTGTGCATCGATTTTTCAGATCTGAACAAGGCCTGCCCTAAAGATTGCTTCCCTTTACCCAGGATCGATCAACTGGTAGATGGAACAGCGGGGCATGAATTGTTGTCTTTCATGGATGCCTACTCCGGATATAACCAGATCATGATGCATGAACCAGATCAGGAGGACATGAGCTTTATCACCGATGTTGGTCTTTATTGCTACAGAGTTATGCCCTTCGGATTGAAAAATGCAGGGGCAACCTACCAAAGACTTGTTAATGCTATGTTCAAACCGCAATTGGGCAAAACTATGGAAGTCTACGTCGACGACATGTTAGTAAAGTCTAAGAAAGCAGCGGATCACATTGAACACTTAGCAGAAATGTTCGCAGTCCTCCGGAAATACAGAATGAAGCTTAACCCTCTGAAATGCACGTTTGGGGTCGAGTCCGAAAAGTTCTTAGGGTTTATCGTCAGCGCTAGGGGCATTGAGACTAGTCCAGCCCAAATTACTGCCTTAAAAGAAGTTAAAGCTCCTAGAACGAAGAAGGAATTGCAAAGTCTGAACGGAAAGGTCGCCGCCCTGAGTCGGTTCATTTCCAAAGCTACTGATAAATGCATCCCATTCTTTGACGCTCTGAAGAAAGGAAAGAAGAACTTTGAATGGACTCCCGAATGCCAAAAAGCCTTTGATGAATTGATCCGTCATATGGAAACGCCTCCAATACTTTCTAGGCCAGGCAATGGTGAGGATCTTCTTATATACTTGGCAGTATCATCTCATGCACTAAGTGCAGCGTTGATTCGGGAAGACAGAAGGATTCAACATCCGGTTTACTATATCAGCAAAAGACTCACTGGGGCAGAGCTGAATTACTCCAAGTTGGAAAAACTCGCCTATTGTCTACTAGTTGCATCAAGGAAGTTGAGGCAATATTTCCAAGCTCATCCTATCAGAGTACTCACCGATCAACCTCTAAAGCAAGTCCTGTTTCGCCCTGAAACTTCGGGTCGCCTTCTAAAGTGGAACATTGAACTCAGTCAATATGACATCACTTATCACCCCCGAAAAGCAATCAACGGACAAGCTTTAGCTGATTTCATTGCAGAATTCACAGAGAAAGGTAATGGTGAGGAAGAAGCGATCAATGATTCCCCAATCCAGTGGAAGTTATATGTTGATGGCGCAAGAAATGACTACTGTTCTGGAGCAGGGGTGGTACTTGAAACTCCTGAAGGTCGGTCATTATGCTATGCACTAAGATTGGAATTTCCTTCAACAAACAATGAAGCAGAATATGAAGCTCTTATCACAGGACTGAAAATCACTGAAGAACTAAACATCCGAGCATTACAGATCTTTAGTGATTCTCAGCTTATTGTATGCCAAGTCAAGAAGGAATTTCAAGCGAAAGGGGGAAACCTGCCCGCTTACTTGTCAAAGGCTTGGGAACTTCTGTGTGAGCTTGATCACTATTCAATAAGCCACATTCCTCGGGAAGAGAATATGAAGGCAGATTCCCTCGCAAAGTACTCAAGTTCTGGTGAAGCTCAACTATTGGGATTAGTCCCCGTAGAAGTCCTTTCAGCACCAAGTATAGACGAGATGGATATTGACTGGATTATGAATGTATCTCAAGAACAAGAGTCATGGATGACTCCAATACTGGACTACCTACTCAGAGGTTCTCTGCCAGAAAATTCGATAGAGAGACGGAAGCTACTAAGGAAAGCCTCTCGCTACGTAATTCAGGATGGCCGATTATACAGACGGGGATTCTCAATGCCATTGCTTCGATGTGTATCCAGGGAAGAGTCCAAAACAATCCTAGCTGAGGTACATGGAGGAGAATGTGGTGATCATTCAGGTGGCCAAACATTAGCAAAGAAAATTCTCCGATACAGATATTTTTGGCCAGAAATTAATCATGATGCTGCAAGCTATTCCCGAAAGTGTGACAGATGCCAAAGATTTGCCAAAATTCCTAGAGCGCCTTCAACTGAACTCACACAAATGGTCAGTCCATGGCCGTTTGCAATTTGGGGAATGGATCTCATTGGGCCGCTACCGACTGCCAAATCAGGGATTAAATATGCTATTGTTGCAGTTGATTATTTTACTAAATGGGCTGAAGCTGAACCATTGGCTACTATCACCTCTAAGAAGATGATAAGTTTTGTGACCAAGAATATCATTTGCAGGTATGGTGTGCCTCAGAAAATAATCACAGACAATGGTACTCAGTTTGAAAGCGAGGAATTCCAAGATTTTTGCAAGCGATTCAAAATCCAGAAAAGCTTTTCAGCAGTTGCTCATCCGCAGGCAAACAGGCAAGTGGAAGCAGTAAACAAGATCATCAAATCAACCATCAAAAAGCAACTTGAAAGAGCAAAAGGTGGTTGGGTCGATAAGCTACCACTTGCACTATGGGCATACAGAACCACTCACAAAACTGCGACTGGGCACACTCCTTTCTCATTAGCATACGGATCGGAAGCAATGATCCCGGTAGCAACAGAGGTTCCTTCACACAGAAGGATCCATTTCAATCAAGCAGAAAATGAAAGGCTACAGCTTGAAGCGCTAGACTTCCTTGATGAAAAAAGAGATGAAGCTAATCTCAGAATTGCAGCTCATCAACAAAGGATAGCCAGACATTTCAATTCCAAAGTTCGCCAACGCAGCTTCGAGATTGGAGATCTAGTCCTGAAGAGAATTATGACAGCAACAGGTGTGTTTGGGCCAAATTGGGAAGGACCATATGTCATAGGTCAAAAGCTTCTTGACGGCACATTCAAACTCACCACTGTTGAAGGAGATCAAATTCCAAGGGCGTGGAACAGCAATCATTTGCGTCCATACTTTACTTGAAATTTTTTTTGAAACATTGTAAAAAGAATTATGAATGTATGATTCTTGTAATTGAAAGCAATTGTCAAACTGATGCAAGTAAATAATGAAAGAATATAAAGTGGATGTAGGCCCAATTTCCTGGCCGAACCACTATAAATCTTGTGTTCCTTATTATTATTACATGTTTTCTTTATTCTCGATATAAAAGGTACATAGAATGTATTGCTGAAATGTCGATTTGAATTTTTGCAGACAATGGAAGTGAAACTTGCACATAAAAAGACCAAGTGATTCTCGCCAAATTTCAAGTCACAAGAGCCCCGAATTCAAATCCTAGATAGGAAGTACTTCAATTGAACGGCCTATGATTTCGACAGAAATGGGTCTTTGCTAATAAATTGAGATCGTTTGAACGAACAAATATCCAATTAAAAAGCTAGTGCTCGTTCTCACGAAATTGCCTGACAATGAAGCACACTTCCTTGGATTAAACAAGTTACTTGTTAAAAAAAAAAAAAAGGGCAGAGGATCATTGAAAAGGCATAAGAAAGTGAACAGAGGAACAACCAAAGCCATCATCGGCAGCGCAAGTCCTCTTCGGAGGCACAACTCTTCGGAGGATAAAGATCTCTAATGGGTCATACGCCACAAAAAAGAAAGTTCTCTACTCAACAAAAAAGATTGGAGGAGTCATGACCCTCCAACCATGAGAGAGTAACTTCCAGGCGATGAAAACCCTCTCTGAGGCACATTTCACCAGGAGTTGAAGTGTTATGACCGCTCTTCGGAATTTCACTTCACCAGAGTTGAAATGCAAACAAAATAAAAGCCCTCTTCGGAGGCCCATTTCACCAGGAGTTGAAGTGTAACAACCGCTCTTCGGAATTTCACTTCACTAAAGTTGAAATGCAAAACAAGATAAAGACCTTCCTGGAAGCCCATGTTTCACCGAGATTGAAATAAAACTTCCAAGTGTCGAAACGTGAAAAGGCTTTCCTCGAAGGCACAACTCTTTGGAGGTACACGTTTCACCAAGATTGAAATAAAACTTCCAAGTGTTGAAACGTGAGAAATCCCTCCTCAGAGGTACAAACCCCTCCCGGGGACACAATTAAAAAGAAAGACTTCTTCAGAAGCCCACGTTTCACCGAGATTGAAATAAAACTTCCAAGTGTTGAAACGTGAAAAAATCTCTCCTCAGAGGCACAAATTTTTATTAAAAAAAAAAAAGAAGAAAGAGAAAAATCCTCATCAAGAGCGTACTTTAACTTTCAAAGGAAGAGCGATTTACCTATTCTAAAAAAAAAGAAGGGGGAAGAAAGTTAAAGTACATTCAGAGGTCCGCTTTACCACATAGAAGAATTCACTTGGCAAAATATATACATACGCAAAAGGAAAAAGTGATTTCTTCGAAGGACAAAGCGTAGAAACTTATATGAAGGAAGTTGCACTCTACGAAAATTCTCTTCGAGAATGAAGTAATTATTCTTTAGAAAACGAGAGTGCAAGTCCCCTCAAAGTATACGATATTGCAGTAAGCTCATGGTATAGGGGCAACATGGTATAGTTACATACAAAGCGGTATAACTATGTCGGTAAAGTACGCTCAAACAACATACCACAAGCTCACCGCAACATCGTATAAACAAACTTGTGCAAAAATGAATAATAAATGCATTCTCAAATTCAAACAAAAGTCTCTACAAATAAAGAATCATTTTATTCAATTGCAGATATTGCAGATACAGGTTTCAAAATAAAAAGCAGGGGCCGGTGCCTGCACAACATCCGACCATTACACAAAAAAGGAATCAAAAAGCTCAACTCTTCATTTCTTCTTGCCGCCTTTAGACCCTTTACCCGGCCGAGTGGTTAGCTTTTCAGGTCTTTCAGGTTGGTCTGAAGGCATAAGGGAAGAAGGGGAGGGAGGTGCAACTGGTGCAATTTCCGGTTCCTCTTCAGTGGTGATAATTTTCTTCCCCCTCCTCTTCGATGTCCCATGCTTCTTTCTTCTCTTCGAAGAAGACTCACTCCCCGGAGTAACGAGAGCGGACAAAACTACGTCGTCAGAAGGAGTCCGCTCCGGAGAGATCTCGCCTCCTTCGAGTCTGACGCAGCGGATTAATCAAACAAAACTTCAATCGATGAAATGTAGCAATCGGTGAGTTGAAGATACCAAAATGCCCAAGTTCGTTGATCCAAAGATACCGAACTCTAGCTATCTCAAACACGTTGATAGCGCACTATACCGTGTTTCAAGATCTACGATTCTTCGCACGTTGATCTAGCGCACTAGATTCCGTGAATCGGCTTCAACAAACGTGGATTCGAGCGCACTCGAATGACGTAAGTGGAGATAGGAGATTACACTCAACTACCAATTGGTATGAAAGCACAAAGCTAACAAAAGAGAATTTTATTCCAAAATCAACAACCTCAAAATGTACAACACACGCGCTATTTATAGCTTTCACAACTCAACACACACAAACCCTCACCTGACTCTTAGGTCGGCGACGACTTACGACCTAACTTAGGTCGCGGCCGACTCAACACAAGGCAGCTCAACTCCAGAACGACTCAACCCTGGCCGACTTAACAAGCACGACCTTCATACATCATCATATGACCTTAAGACGACTCACCATAGGTCGTATGCGACCCAACACTTCATATACATGACCGACTCAACATTACCCCTAGGTCGGTAACGACCTAAAATACAACACTCACAACCCATAGGTCGGTAACGACCTAAAATGCAACACGATCCACTACATACCGACTTAAAACTCACGACATACGACTTACAACATACAACAGTACACGACTCATCACAACAAACGACTCACGACTCATACTAGGTCGGCAACGACCTACGACTCACGACTCATAACTTCAGCGACTCAACATCCTTCCTTCGACTCAAGCTCCCATCAGTTGAATCCTTCTCCTTCTTGATGCTATCTCGGTCACGACTTATGGATACGTTGTTAAGTCGTGTACGACTCATCAAGTATGCACACTCCAAGTTTCCCTTGAGTCGTAACCCTGTTCCATTATCCCGTATACGACTCAAGCTCGCACGACTCAAACCCGATGCCTCTTTTATGCGGTTCAAATTGTTGTTAACTCGAAACTTGCTATCCCGTGCACCATTAAGTCGGAAACGACTTAACCCTGCCTTCCTAAGTCGCGTACGACTTAACCTCTCTATGAGTCGTGTACGACTCATCCTTGTTAGAAATTTTGGTTGCATTTCTTCTCTGTTCTGAGCTGCATCATCCTCCCCTGGTTGAGAAAAATTCGACCTCGAATTTGTAAATTCTTCCTCAACCATCTCACCTCCATGATATGGAATTAAATGTTTGACGTTAAAAACATCAGAAGTATAAACATCATCTGGTAACTTTAATCGATAAGCATTCTCATTGATTTTCTTCAAAACTTCAATTGGACCAATTTTTCGTGCCTTCAACTTGTTATAAGCACCCACCGGAAAACGATCCTTTGTTAATACGGCATAAACCAAATCACCTTCTTTAAATTCAACATTTCGACGTTTCAAATCTGCAGACTTCTTATACTTCTCATTCGATTTCTCCAATCGTTCCTGAACGATTTTATGACATTCAGTCAGCTCATCAACAAAATCAGCAGCTCGTTTAACTGTTCTCTTTGACTGTGGTACAACTGCTAAATCCAACGGCCCCCTAGGTAAACTTGAATAAACAATCTGAAACGGACTGAATCCTGTGCTACGATTTACTGCATGATTATGAGCAAATTCTGCCTGGCATAGCTTCATGTCCCAACTTCTCAAATTATCCTGTACAAGACAACGCAACAAATTCCCCAATGACCTGTTAACAACTTCTGTCTGTCCATCAGTTTGTGGATGATAAGCACTACTAAATTTCAGTTTCGTTCCCACCATCTTCCACAAACTCAGCCAAAAGTGACTCAGAAAACGAGTATCTCGATCAGAAACAATAGATTCTGGTAAACCATGAAGTCGATAAATCTCCTTGAAAAATAACTGCGCTACTCGAACTGCATCTGCTGTCTTCTTGCAAGCAACAAAATGTGCCATCTTCGAAAACCTGTCCACCACAACAAATATCGAATCATTTCCCCTTTGAGTTCTCGGCAAACCCAAAACGAAATCCATGCTGATATCAACCCATGGCTTAGATGGTACTGGTAATGGCATATACAACCCTGCATTCGTTGCTGTCCCCTTTGAAACTTGGCAAATATGACATCGCTCCACGAACCTTTCAACCTCTTTTCTCATCGACGGCCAAAAGTAAGACTGCGAAATCAACTGCAAAGTACGATCACGGCCCACATGCCCTTCTTCATGTAATTCCTTCACAATCTTCATCCTCAAACTACAGTCCGGTATGCATAAACGATTCCCTTTAAACAGAAAACCATCAACCAACATGAATTCATCGGTACTCCCATCCTTCACTTTCTCCACATATTTCACAAAGTAAGGATCTTCTTCAATAATTTCTGGCAACATTTCAAACCCGGTCACTTCAACCTTCATTGTCGTTAACAAATGACTCCTCCTACTTAAAGCATCAGCTACTCGATTCGTCACCCCTGATTTGTGTTTAACGACAAAAGTAAACTGCTGCAAATAAGCAATCCACGACGCATGTCTCGCAGAAATCTTATCTTGCCCCTGTAAATGTTTCAAAGCTTCGTGATCAGTGTACAGAACAAATTCCTTCTGAAATAAGTAATGTCTCCAATGCTTAACCGTCTGAACAACAGCATAAAACTCAACATCGTATGTACTGTATCTCATCTTTGCCCCTGACAACTTTTCGCTGAAATAAGCAACTGGCTTCCCATTCTGGCTCAGAACTCCTCCAATACCAACCTTCGAAGCATCAGTATGCAATTCAAACAACAACTGAAAATTAGGTAGAACAAGAATTGGTGCAGACGTCAACAATTCCTTGATCCTTTCAAAGGCAACCCCCGCTTCCTCTGACCACACAAACTGTTTACCCTTCATGCAATCAGTCACTGGAGCCATCACGCTACTGAAGTGTGGTATGAACCTTCGGTAGAATGACGCTAGCCCATGAAAACTTCTCACTTCGGTAATTGCCTTTGGCTGTGGCCAATTCCTGACTGCTTCAACTTTACTCTGGTCAACTTGAATACCTTTCCCTGAAACAACATAACCCAGGAATAAAACACTGGGTGTCATAAACACACATTTCTTTGTAGCAGCATAAAATTGTTCTTCACGAAGAATAAGCATCACTTCCCTCAAATGTAGAACATGCTCCTCCGTACTCCTGCTATAAATCAGAATATCATCGAAATAAACCACGACGAACTTCCCAATGAATGGCCTAAAAATTTGATTCATCACCCGCATGAATGTACTTGGTGCATTTGACAATCCAAATGGCATAACCAACCATTCGTACAACCCCTCTCTAGTTTTGAAAGCTGTCTTCCATTCGTCTCCAGGTCTGATACGAATTTGATGATAACCACTCTTCAAATCAATCTTTGAAAATATAGATGCCCCACTCAACTGATCCAACAAATCATCCAACCTTGGCATAGGAAATCTGTAACGTACAGTGATCTTATTCAAAGCTCTACTATCAGTGCACATCCTCCAAGTTCCGTCCTTCTTGGGTACCAACAATGCTGGCACAGCACATGGACTCAAACTTTCCTGAATACGACCCTGTTCAAGCAACTCTTCCACCTGCCTTCTCAATTCCTCATGTTCCTTCGGACTCATACGATAATGTGGTCGATGTGGTAACACTGCCCCCGGAACAAGATCAATCTGATGCTGAATGTCTCTAAGTGGTGGTAACTCCTTTGGCAACTCCTCTGGAAAGACATCTTCAAACTCTTCCAAAACTGGCTTTGCTTCTTCGGGAATCTCAACTTCTTCACTACTCTCTCTCCCAATCAACAAAAACACTTCCGGTTCTTCCTCCACTTCTTTAACAAACTCCTTCAAAGTCAACAGAGTTTTCAATTCTTCAATCTCTTCTAGCTTGCTCTCCTTCTGCTGCTGTCTCTTAGGAACTAAAGTGATTTTAGTACCCTCGAACATGAAACTGTAACTGTTGGCACGACCGTCATGCTGAACTGCTCTATCAAACTGCCATGGTCTGCCCAACAATAAGTGACAAACATCCATATCTACGACATCACACCAGATTTCATCTTTGTACTTCTTTCCGATTGAAAAATTCACACAAGCTCTTCGACACACTTTCACTTCACCTCCTTTCCTTAACCATGCTAGCTTGTATGGTTTAGGATGCTTCTCGGTCTTCAAGTTCAACTTTCTCACTGCTTCTGTAGAAATAATATTATCACAACTTCCTGCATCAATAACAAACTTGCAGACTTTCCCCAGAATAGTACATGTCGATTGAAAAATATTGCTTCTCAGCCAACTACAATCCTCCTCTTGCTTAGGTGTCAAACAACTTCTCCTCATCATAAGATTACAACCTTCATCACCCGACACTTTTTCTTCCTCCTCAACATAAGGTACATTTGAATACTCTGCCTCCTCACCATCATCTGCTTCAACCTCTGCAACCATGGTTCTCTTCTTCGGCTTCGGACATTCGTTGCTTTTGTGACCCAACTCCTGACAATTATAACATTTGAAAACACTACTAGCCTTCGCCTTCTCAACCTCCTTCACCACTGGTTTTGTAACTGGTTTAGGAACATTAGAACTTCCACCAGCACCCCTTGCTTGATTATTAGAGTTAGTAAACACACCACCTCCACGCCTTCCTTGCTTCTCCCAAGCTAACGCTTTCTGATGTGCCTCCGCAACTGATCTAGGATCGAACATATTAACCATATCCTGGATCTGCATTCTCAATCCCCCAATGAATCTAGCAGTTAGCTGTTCTTCTGTCTCCATAATATCATTCCTGGCAATGAGTTGGTAAAATTCATCAGCATAATCACTAACAGACTTTGTCCCTTGCCTCAGATTCTGCAACCTTTGGTACATAAGTGATTGGTAGTTGTAAGGTAAGAAAGTAGATCTCATCAACTTTTTCATCTTGTCCCACGATTCTATCTTTGACTTCCCCATTCGTTCTCGAGTAAGTTTAGTTTGCTGCCACCATGCCAATGCTCTCCCCCTCAGCCTTGTAGCAACTAACTTCACCCTTCGATTCTCCGGCACCTCCTTGAAATCAAAGATTTCCTCCACATTAGACAACCAATCTAAGAACTCCTCAGCAACCATCCCGCCTTTAAACTCCGGAATCTCCATTTTCATACCCGACTCCCAACGACGGTCATCCTCCACATCACGGTAAGAATTTCGAACTTGGTCTCGATCTCGATAATGAATACTTGCTCTATCACCCTCTTCAACAAAATCAAAAGTACGCCTACATCGATCTCGACCAATGTCATCCCTTTGTTCATGCATGCTTCTTTGACTATGTCTCTCCTCATCTCTATATGCTTCATGGTCAAATTCACGTTGACTTCTTCTCTCTTCATGTGCATAGTCATGATGATCTCTTCGTGATGAAATTGATGTTTCTCTTCTATCTCTACAAGAATGTGGCGATACCCTCCTCGCTTCCGTAACCAATGGCGAAACTCGGTTTCCTCCATGGTTCGAGTTTGGTGATCTCCTTCTTTGATTCAAATCATTCATCAATCTCTCCAATTTACCAATGCCTTCATCAAATTTCTCATTAATACGTTGTTCCATAAGCTCGGCTTCTTCTCTACGATACAAAGCTTCAACGTTTTGATGACGATTAGCTCTCCTTGGTGGCATGGTTAAAATTTTCACAAACTTCAACAAGTTGAACACAATACTTCAAAATTTCACACGATAAGGCAATCTAGGCTCAACTGTCTCGGCAATGCTTGTCTCGGCCTTGACTCTTCACAACTTTGCTTGGCTCGGTCAAGATTTGCCTCGGCTCACTCCAAAACCTTCAAAACTTTGGCGCGCAAATCACCAATTCAAAATCCAAACAAAATCCAACTCCTCGATCCAAAATGAAATGGATCAAACTCTCCAAACTTGATGCAACTTCAATATGAACACGATGAACTACTTCAAACTTCAAAAACTTGGCTCCAAGAATCAAACTTAGCTATGATTGGCTAAGTATGGCTCCGATACCAATAATGACGCAGCGGATTAATCAAACAAAACTTCAATCGATGAAATGTAGCAATCGGTGAGTTGAAGATACCAAAATGCCCAAGTTCGTTGATCCAAAGATACCGAACTCTAGCTATCTCAAACACGTTGATAGCGCACTATACCGTGTTTCAAGATCTACGATTCTTCGCACGTTGATCTAGCGCACTAGATTCCGTGAATCGGCTTCAACAAACGTGGATTCGAGCGCACTCGAATGACGTAAGTGGAGATAGGAGATTACACTCAACTACCAATTGGTATGAAAGCACAAAGCTAACAAAAGAGAATTTTATTCCAAAATCAACAACCTCAAAATGTACAACACACGCGCTATTTATAGCTTTCACAACTCAACACACACAAACCCTCACCTGACTCTTAGGTCGGCGACGACTTACGACCTAACTTAGGTCGCGGCCGACTCAACACAAGGCAGCTCAACTCCAGAACGACTCAACCCTGGCCGACTTAACAAGCACGACCTTCATACATCATCATATGACCTTAAGACGACTCACCATAGGTCGTATGCGACCCAACACTTCATATACATGACCGACTCAACATTACCCCTAGGTCGGTAACGACCTAAAATACAACACTCACAACCCATAGGTCGGTAACGACCTAAAATGCAACACGATCCACTACATACCGACTTAAAACTCACGACATACGACTTACAACATACAACAGTACACGACTCATCACAACAAACGACTCACGACTCATACTAGGTCGGCAACGACCTACGACTCACGACTCATAACTTCAGCGACTCAACATCCTTCCTTCGACTCAAGCTCCCATCAGTTGAATCCTTCTCCTTCTTGATGCTATCTCGGTCACGACTTATGGATACGTTGTTAAGTCGTGTACGACTCATCAAGTATGCACACTCCAAGTTTCCCTTGAGTCGTAACCCTGTTCCATTATCCCGTATACGACTCAAGCTCGCACGACTCAAACCCGATGCCTCTTTTATGCGGTTCAAATTGTTGTTAACTCGAAACTTGCTATCCCGTGCACCATTAAGTCGGAAACGACTTAACCCTGCCTTCCTAAGTCGCGTACGACTTAACCTCTCTATGAGTCGTGTACGACTCATCCTTGTTAGAAATTTTGGTTGCATTTCTTCTCTGTTCTGAGCTGCATCAGAGTCCCTCATCTTTTTGCTCCTGCGAAGCAATAGGGTCATCCAAGCCATGAAGAGCCTCAATTTTCTCCTCTTGTGACCCAGGTTGTGAAGCAGAAGGAGGAGTCGCCTGAAGAGATGGAGGAGGAATAACCAGAGAAGGCGAAGTCTGCACGGCACTTGTTGTTTCAACTGCAGAAGAAGAAAAATTGAAAATGTTAGTATCTTCCCGAAAGAAGGACGATATGGGTTCATCGAGATTCAAGAGGTAATCGAGAAGCTCATCAAATTTTTGAGGAATAAGCAGGTAATCCACCTGAATCAGACCAATGTCGAAATTACCTGAAGATGTTGGCTTCGTCAGTTCATTCTCATAATTCTGAGCCCCAATGTCCTCCAAAGCCTCTTCATCGGTAGGGGTAATTACCCCGGTTCTTGTAGGAGGCGGCGAATGAGCACTAGAGCCTGTAATGTCCACCTCGGGAGAAACTAGAGGACGTTCAGAGGTGGTAGGCGGTACTTCTTTTTCAGAACGCTCCTCTTCCGCCATCCCGGCCCACGCTCTGGCAAGCTGCTCCTTTCCCTTGGCAAGAGCGGCGCGGGCTTCATCATCAAGATAATGCTCTTCAAGGGCTGACTCAGCATATCCAGCACCTTTACCACCGAGCATATCAAGTGTTGCCTCCCAAACTTCAGCCAGTGTGATTTCATACTTGGGGCCTAGAAAGGCAAGGCTTCCACGTCCCAAAATGCTGTGCAGATAAAAATCGAATAATGTGGAGCTAATGTCAGCTTTGGTTGCTTGATGAGCCTCTTCGGCCGCAAGTTTACCAGCAACAGCCTCGTCGCGCTCCTTTTCGGCCATAGCAAGTCGAGTTTTTAACAACTCTATCTCCAAGCTTTGAGAGCCGGTCTGTTCTCGCAGTTGTACAGTTTCAGCACGATATTCTTCTATGACCTTTTCCTTGTGTGCAAGCTTATCTTCGACTGCTCTTTGACTGGCATGCGCATCTCGTACTTGTTGCTGAAGCATGCTCTCCTTTTGAGAATGGAAAGTAGATGAAGTAGCTAATTCTTCTTTAAGTTTTTCTACTTCCGCTTCCAGCTTTTCATTGTAGGAAGCAATACTTCTCATTTCGGCGTCATGCTGTTCGAGAGTCTTCTGCCACTCAGCCTTATCATTCACCATTGTTAGCATGGCCTCGAGATTGGCTCGGTTAACCCTCTGAAGTTCGTCGACGAGTTTTTTCCAGTTCGACATTCTTTCGATATCGGTCCTGACAGTATCAAGATTTCGCAGCATAGCCGGTTTGTCGAGAGGAACCAAGTCGAGATCAAATTGAACCCCTCTCAGGCACCACTGAGGAAATCGACTTTGAAGAGTGGGAGGACCTTGCCCGACTTGGTATGCGGGCCGGTTGATGATTGCTTGAATGTCGGAGCGAACGGGAGCAGGAGATTGAGCAGGGACATGTTCAGAAGCTAAAGGAGTTGTTTCTTCAGTAAGTCTAGCCCGCTTGCTAGAAGAATCGTCTATGTGACTCTTTCCACTCTCATCACGAGCTTTTCTCTTTTGGGTATCATCATCTCTGTGGGGAAGATCATGTCTTTCATGTTCCCTTCGGTGACGTTCTTCATATGCTCGTCTCTCGTCGGCTTTCCTGATGGCCCTCTCTTCATCCGACTCTCTGTAAGAAGGAAGGTAACGCCTGTAATCATACTGGCTACGCCTCCCGTAGCGCTGGAAATCATCATAATACGAGCCGCTGCGCCCCATAGGAGAATCTGGAATTAAAATAATAAGTTTTAGAAATCTTTAAAGTACAAGAAGATAAGTGCATAGAAGTGATGAGAAATCCAAAGTGTCGTGTGACGTGTAAACTACGCGCATCGAGTTACAAACCACTCTGTGGAATAGAGGTAGTGATAACTTGATTAGGAGGAGTTGACATTTGTTGAAAAGAAGATGTCGCCTCGATTACAGAAGAGACAGTTTTAGAAACATCATCTTTGAAAAGTTCTTGAGATGTCACAATTAAATCGCTCAACCCCTCAAAAACATCATCGCCATCTTGTTTTTTGGAGCTTGCTTTCTTAACTCCTTCGCTAGTAGATCGAGGGGGTTCTTCCTCTTCAGTAACTGGGGCAAGTACAGACTTGTCAGATGGCCCCGCAACATCTTTCGGAATTGAACACTTAACTAGTGAAGTTTCTATAGAGGTTCCTCCCTGCAAGTGCTCTTTAGTGGAGACTGGGGCATCAGGAGTGCTCGTCGGAGAATCAGGAACCTCCGTTGGAACTTCATGTATTTGAGTGGAACGAGAAGGATGTAGAAGCTCAAACTGATGAAGAAGTTCTTCTGTCAATAGAAATTTCGCGCTTCTTTCTTCAAAAGCCACAGTGCTTAGCCTTTCAAAAACTGACTTATGGCTGGAATCTCTAGAAGGAGGAGGAAGTGCTGGAAAGTTAAGGAATGGAATCAGCATCTAGCAATACGAACCAGGTAAAACTTAGAATAAAATTAAAGAGAAAAAAGATCTCACTTCCTACTCTCCAGTCTGCGTAGAATTCTACGGGGCAACGAATGTAGAAGTATTGATTCAGGAATCCATGTGCACTCTCCGGCAAATCCAAAATAAGTTTGCGGTTCCACGCACCTCTTACAAGTACAATTGAAGGATGGTCCTTGTTCTTCGCAAAAGTGCACAAGTAACAGATTTCCTCAAAACTCGAAAGACGATCAAGAGTCCTCCTGAACAGAACACACAATCCCATCAAAATAGCATAGCCATTGGGGTGCAGCTGAAAAGGAGAGATCGTCAGTCGAAGTAGGATATGCAGGAGAAATTCATTAAAAGGAGGAATTGCTCCACTCAAGCACATTTGTCGATTAATGGCAACAAAACCGTAAGGTGGTCTATCAGCAGAGTCATTTGGTCCAGGGAGTAGAACTTCTGCCTCGGCAATGCCAAATTGAACGCATAATTGATTAAGCGCCCGCTGTTTCAAAAGGGTAGGAGTTCTTTCCGGAGGATTCTCTAGTGGAATAGCAATCGGGAAAACCCCTTCAGCGTGTTCTATCATCTCTTCTTGTTGAGACATCATTCTACATAAGCGACTGGATGTTCAGATGAGAAGGTGCACGTTTCCTAAAAAGTGTGAAGTGTTGTGCAGAACTTTAAAAAAAAAAAAAAAGCAAACATAACTGAAGTTAAACTAGTTGACAATTAGTCGACTATGAGATTTCAGGACTTGTTAATATAAAGCTCAAGTGAAGTGTTAATGCGAACGAATCAACTTTAACTGGATATTTTAGTTTTGCTTTAACACTTCACTTGAATTCATTGGTTCACAGCATTTCGTTCACACAATTCATTTAAGTTAATTACTCTTTATCGACTAATCTGTCATTCGATGTGGGCAGTCAATGGCAGTATATTCGTCCCAGTTTTCTGCAAATATTATGTTTAACAGGTTATTAGCATTAGAGATAATCTGCAAGGAAGTACAACAAAATCCAAGTTCAAACAGTTCAATCAAAGTTGTCTCAAAATGTCACAAGTCCTAGGTCGCCCGGCGACCTAGCATAGGTCGGAACCTTCTTAGGTCGCGCTGTGCAAAGTAAAGGATAAGGCATTTCAATCTCGTCATAGTGTTAGCTCGGCCGCGACCTAGAGTCTATGTCGCAAGAAAGTTAGGTCGTGCGGTTCCTAGCTCGAGTAACTCTTAGCTCACGAAAAGTCTTAGGTCGCGCAAATATTAGGTCGTTCAGCGACCTAGTATGGGTCGAAACTATTCCTTAGGTCGCAAGGGTTCTTAGATCACGAATTATCTTAAGTTGCTCAAATTCACTAGGTCGCTAGCTTCCTCTCCACGCAATGCTTCACCGGACCTGACAACCCGCTATCAACTACACAAAAATCCATCATCCTATTCGTGAAGTTCATCATCTTTTCATACCACCAAACCATTCGAAAAACCGATTCAAAGTATCTTCGATCTATCATAAATCTAACTCACTACTGTGCGTTCGTGAATCGCAACAACCACAATAACCAGTAACGATCAAAAATCGATCACAGCGCAACTCAAAGTGAAGCGCGACGCGCAAAATCGATTTGAGGTTCAGAGGTTGGAGTTCGTGGTTCGATGGTGATTATGGAAGGAACAAAGATCGAAGATGCTTACGTAATTTGATAGCAAGAAGGAATTGATGAATGATTTGGTTGAATTCGTCTTTGAAATCGCAGAATTCTGTTAATGGCAGAGCAAGAAATTGAAGCAGTTAGGTAATGGAGAAGAAACGACCTAGCAATTTATATGGAGCTGAAAGAAGAAGGCGAGTAGACACGCGAGTTAGCGTACGTTTTAGGTCGCTTACGACCTAGCAAAGTTAAGTCGAAGCATACGACCTATCACATAGGCCTGTACTTCGAGGGGCAAATGTTAACTCCTATTTCTACCACGACCTAAAACTCCGCGACCTATAACTCAGCAGCCCAACGACCTAAGAGTACTTGACGACTTAATGGTCTCAAGGACCTAACGGCATAATTGTATTAGCGACCTAACTCCACGAAGCAGCTATGCGACCTAAAGACTTAAGCATTGTCACGACCTACGACCTATGGGGAGTAGCGACCTAATTCCTGAAGATATGGAGCGACCTATCAAGCTTTGCGACCTAACAGAGAGTTGCGACCTAAAGGAGGCCGCGACCTACCAAGCTTCACGACCTAACCAGATAAGCAAGCAAGCAACCTAAAGACTTTATGCGACCTAACTGTCCACCGACCTATGAAGTTTCGCGACCTAAGATCAGCTATGGCTACAGGAAAGTACTCACGACCTAGGGTAGGTCGCTAACGACCTAAACACGTAAATAAAGAGGCCGCCTCTACTATGCCGCTGAGTGTTAGGTCGCGCACGACCTAGAACTTGTTGAAAAAAGCATGCGCCTACTCATGAAAAAGGAAAACCGGAGCTTCATAGGTCGGAGACGACCTACGACCTTACTTAGGTCGGTCACGACCTACGACCTAAGTCCGAGCAAAGCCTATAAATACACCCCTAATTCCAACTGAAAAAGGACTTTTGGCTGACTCTCTTCAAGCGCCGATACTCTGCTGCATTCCGAACCAATCTAACACTTGAAGCTCTCAAGACACTAAGAACGCTACAAACAACTTCAAGAAGAGATCACATACATCCAACATGAATTCGAAAACTCTCATCTTCATCGAAGTTTAGGCTACTTGTTCTAAGTCTCTTGCAATTCAAAGTGTATTGTACTTGGGAAGAATTGTATCAGCTTGTAACGAGATCATTAATAAAAGTACTTAAAGTGGACGTAGGCTATACCCTTAAGCCGAACCACTATAAAATTGTTGTTGTTTACTGCTTTTCTGCTATTATCGGCTTGTAATCTGTTCCCGAGCTATCGGGTGGTGCTTTCACAACTACAACTCATACACCGGGGTGTTGGCGTTCAAATTTTAGCGTTAACAATTATCATGACAGGACCGTGTGAAGTTAATTTAGTCTGTGATAATTAAAAGATGATATTTTATGACCAACATGATTTTATCTATACAAATATTTTATTCTACAAAATTATACTAGTTCATGTACTTCTTTCGGTTCTTTATGGTAGGAACACAAGTGTCTAATTATTATTTTTCACTATCTATCATTGAATATTGTATTTTACAAAAATATAATTGATTACTCAATGTCTGAAGAAGAAGAATGAAATTTTATTCTATAATTGGTTTCCATTTATCTGCCATATTTGCAGGTTTCATAAACAATTTGATCATGGGTTTTGCTATTGTCACAAATGAATTTTATGTCAAAATGTAAGAATGGAGTATTCGAGGATTTGGAGGAATTAAAATGATTAACTTGTTAATTTTCTTTGGGGTCTCTCCTCATATTTTGTTTCCGATGTAGAATTTGACCCAAAAAGCAGTCATGGTTGCAGTATCGTTGATTATTTCACGTATACATGTATTACAAGTAAAATATTATACTTCAGTCGAAAATTTTGATTAAAATTTAGAATCATCACAAAGTGACATTATAGTCAAACCAGTAATTAAGCAGTAATCCCATTTTTTGATTAGTTAACACAAATATTTTGTTCGGTTAACCAAAAAAATGGTATTATTAAAGGGACTCCAAAAGTTATTTGAGGAGGGGGTGTACCTTTTTAACCATCGTCCTGAGTACAAGGAAATAATTCAACGTTAATATCTTCTTCTTTTGTTGGGGATTTAGTTAGACATTTGAAACCAGATTAATATGAAGATTAATCTATGTTTTCTACATCAACTTAAAATTGGAGAACTAGGGTTTAAAACAAAAGAACTTAGATCCATGGTAAAGGAATAAAGAGAATGTGTAAGAAAATGACAAAGAACAGCAAGGAAGATCAATTTTAAAATGAACAATATAGTATTTTTTTAGTTCGATGTTATAAGGAAAGAATCAATTATTTGTTTCTCCCCTCAACCAAAATATCATGTATGTATGTATTTATGTATGTTTGTATGTATGTATATGTATATACATATATCAACAAATGTTGAGAAAATTAAGAAAATACCAATTTTATTTAAAAGTAAAAGAACTTGCTACAAGAGCTTTGTCTTAGACATACAGAAAAGCTTATATTGCACTAATCAATACCGAAGTTGTTTATTTGTCACATGGAGGGCAATTAAGCTTGCACTCATCAAGTGAGTTAAAACAAGTATCGGTTTGAATGCAGTACGCCCTTTTTGGACACATACTTTCATCTTGCAAAGAGCAACATGGCTTTCCTTTGTCAGGCGAAATTCCATTTGAAATTGAGTTAAATATCTTCTCATTGAGTGGGATGGCTCCACCTGCATTGGAATTCATACATTTATGAAATTTGAGAACATCATTCTTTCTTCAGCAGTTGCTCTTAAATAAATTAAAAGTAACATTATTTCTAAACTTACATTGGTGTAGAGCAGAGAAAGCCAAGGAAAGAAGGAGGGGTGCAAATACAAAGCTTACTCTCATTTTGATGAAATGTTTTTGCTAATATATGTTGAAATAGGTCGTGGTTGCTTAAATTTATACTGAGTTGGACTGTGTGAAATTAGTACGTAATTAATAAATGAATACATTTGCATTAATTTTCTTTCTTTATTCTTCTGAAATTATTATCTTTCAAATTAGTGGGAATATATAATACATTCTCTTGATATCTCCTAAGGTTGTTTCATGTTATGTAACATAAAAATCAAATATTCGCATATTAACTAACCATGTGATTTTTAAGGACCCAAAGGTTTTATGTCTGTGCACTTCATCAAAATCATCCAATTGATTAATTGGATTAATTCTATAATAAATACAAAATGAATAAAGGATATCATGCATGCATTTTTAGCTTTTGATTTGCTTCCTATTTTTTCTACATATGTTTTAAATGGAGAAATAAAAATTAACTACAATTGATGAATGGTTCCTATATATTTAAAATTAGAAAAATAATATTAATATCAAGATTGCAGTTACACATAAATCGTCGCCACATTAATTAATTTCAAATAAATTTAATATACAGAATAAATTATATTTGAAGTGAGAACATCAATTTTTTTAGAAATGAAGTGTAAATAATTTTTATTTTTCTAAAATAAGCAATAGCCAAAAGTAAAAAAATTAACAATATTTTTGAGCTAGTCCGCAAATTTCAAAGTTTAGACATAATGTAATGCCCCGCCTTTTCACATGGTTTAAATCGACGATAAACCACACACGTCAGACTTAAACCATACAGAAGGGCGGATTGTTATGGGGAAAATAAGAAAAAGTAGAGAAAGAAAAAAAATAGAATCTTGCAGCGGAACGATAAAATATAATAATCAAATATACAGTTCATGAAGCTGTTTACAAAACATTTGATTATACTTATACAATATATATCAGAGTTACACATACCGAAGAACAATAATCAATGCAACAGAATTAAATGGTGTAGTGGAGTAATATAGTAGATAATAGTACTACAAAATTTTTGACTTCGTCCTCCAGAATAAAATCTTCAAATCCTGAAACGCTCGGACTGACCCGAGCGAATTGAAAGGAAAAACACTCGAGTCAGAACTAAAATATCTTAAGTAAGTTAAATCAATAATAAACAATATGAGTGGAACGACGTCAGAGATGTTTACGGGATTTGACATCTCCTATCCAGTGTCTAACATGAGTGCAGTAACTCAAGAGATGCTCAGGATTCACATCTCCTAAGGATCCGTTAAACTATTTACTATGTAGTATTATTTCGCTATTATAATAATGTCTATAGTAAAATAAACATACTTTAAAATAGCGTTAAGGAGTGACCCAGTATTCTGCTCAACACATAATAGTCCCAGTAATCCATCCAATATCATAGTCCCTCCTGATTGGGAAGCCACCAGAGTATGGGAGAAAACCTAACTCGTACAAGGCGCGCTAGGGTAGGTGACACGGCACAACTAGTCAATGCCAAGGTGATATACCAATTACGCTTCCGGGTCGGTGGTAACGCGTAGCGTGCAGCTACCGCCCACCTCGAGCCACACCCCCAAATAAAAAAATCAAAAGTGGCCACTGAATCAATCCAAAAGTCAAAGTATAATATCGAAGGGATGTGTCCGATCAAAGGTGCTACCTCATTAACCCGTTGATTGCTCCTGTTTTGGCCACCTTATGCCAGCTCACGGGAGTTGGGTCCACGTATTTACCTCAAAGGAATCGCCGCCGCCATCCTACTTCATTCTGGAATCTTCACCGCGTACACGGTTGTTAAAGTCGTTTTCAGAGTTGGCAGAGAGTATGACAACTTCCGATCCCGGACTCTTTAACAACCAAACGTTATTATAACACCGCAGTCTTATCAAAATAGTTTATACTTTTAAAACCAAAATATAATATCCATTTCAAATCCATATAAATACGATATCATTTCCTCTTTTAAAAACCCAAATCAAATTTGATATCGTTTTCAAATATATCCTTTTCTAAAATTATAACATTTCAAAGTTATAATATTTCGAAACCAAAACTTGAAATATAGCCTTTCAAAACATAAAACTTTGAATTTCATAACTTTGAAACATACTACACCACTTAAATGGTTTAAATATTAAATTACTTTATATAATAAAATAGCTTCTTCACCTTCACAAATCAATTTTAATATGGATTTTAAATTCCCAAACAAACCAATATAATTTCCATATATTTCAAAGCTTTAATTATTCCACCATTTCAAAACTTTTTCTTTGATAATTTCATATATATCAATTTCAACTACTATTTAAATGTTTACTTAATAAATCAAATATCATTTTAGTAAAACTTTTAGACTCCAAATAACTGGATATTCTTTCAATTACATTAACGTGATAATATTCATTTAAATCAATTTGAGATTCATTTAAATCCTCTAAACAAAAATCAAGTTATAAAATCATACCTTTTAAATCACAATTTATTTATATTTCAAATCAAATTTTTCGAGGATAATCCTTAAATCTTAAATTCAAATCAAATTCATATTTATCTTCCAAATCTAAATTTATTTAAATCATTATAACCTCTGCATAAAATATGATTTAAATACTTAACCATATTTATTTTAATAAATCAAACTCCATTTTTCAACTTATTGTCATTAAAAGATTTATACCAAGCTTAATACATGAATTTAACTATATATAAATATTTTTATATAATATCAAAAAGAATCAATATTTATTTAAATCTTATAATTCTATCCAAAACCATATAAATCATTTTCTAAATATTTACATATATAGACCGACGGTGTCTATATAAAATTTTCTATCCTACGGTCAAATGGTGCGGATATTTATCATTTCAATCCGTAATTTTAAAAAAATTACGGTTATATATCATTTCAATCCGTAATCCCGAATGAAATAAAATGCATGACAACTTGCAGTTTAAAATAATATATAATACAACAGCCATTCATCCATCAACAGATCATACATCCATTACAATCATCATCCACAACAATCAAGCAATACCAATAAATAACTGATAATATATATAACAGGTATTTAACTGGCAGTTTTTATGCAATAATTAATTTGATAACAATTTAATTCAAATAAATGCAATTTAACTTAGATGATGATTAAATATATGCCAAACAACTATAAATAAATTTCAAATCACATCATAAATAAATTTAACAAACATAAGAAATTTTAGAAGTTGTGAGTGGGTTAAAACACTCAACTTTTGAATTTAAATTTAATTTAAATCCAATTTAAACCGAAAAATTTGACAGTCTCAGAATTTGTCCAAACTAGCGGCCAAATGTTTGGAATTTTAATACGATCCTAACCAAAAAACCATGCGTGAATTGGTTTTCGTATGTGAAAGATATAATGAAAATTATGTTTGAATTTCAATTTTTGTTTAAAAAAAGGAGAACACATTTACCTTTCTTGCCACGTCATAAGCAAATCACTTTCTTACAGGAAACACCACTCACGCACACAAGGACCAATGCATGTGATACTGCCGCTGATCACAAACTTTGACCACGATTCTCTCTCTCCTACGGCCACCAGGGAGCCCCCGAATCCCACCATCCTCTTTCCCTCGCCTAGCCGCACCGTGACTACCACCTATTGTGATGCCCCACCTCTATGCTCACAATAACAAAGAGTATTAAAAGAAAAACTGTCTGTTATTACGAAGAATAAGGCTGGATAGGAGTGGCCATCCGTAGTTAGGCCTTACTCAAGTACTGGCTATCTCGATAGGAGTGGTATATATTTTTATTTTTCAACTCTTATTTATTTACTCCCATTGACATACCCAATTCCAGTATAAAACGAACTATAGTGGTTCATAATAGTTTAGGACAATATATATAATAATAATACAGATAAGCTGAATGTGGAACACAGATAATATCAAATCTCATAAATATATAACTGAAGTGTAATGGCCCGCTATTTGGACCATTCAATTCGACAATAAAACCATACATGTCCGACTTGAATAATTCGAAATACCGAATTTTTAATTTAAATTTGGCAAAACTTAAACATATACAGTAAATAAATCCATCACAGAATCACAAATACAAAGTAGTACAATAATATGCAGCGGAATAAATGAATAGTAGTTCATGAAGCTACTATATAAACATCAGAGTTAGAAATAAAGTACATCCGAATATCTCAAATACGGTGAGGTCTTTAGTACGAACCAATGACTCCTTTGAAATAATCAACTAGAAAAGGTGAAAGCTTAATCGATAGTTGGACCTCTAACGAAGCTCCAAACTCCAAAGGTGAGTCTCTAATGCTGTGTCAATCAGTCTGACCAGAGCGTAAAGAAAAACACAAAACACTCGAGTCAGGATTAACATTCTTATATCTATAAATCCAACTCAAGTGAAATATCAACTGAAATACAATTAACTTAGAGGATGTTTTGGATACCCATCCTCTAAGGATGCAAGGAACTATCTACATGGTAGAAATATACACTATAACTCCATACATAAGTGTATGCAAAGTATACAGATATATATATATATATATAAGGACATAAAGATATATCTATAATTGTTATAACTTCATATAAATATATGTCATATACGAACTTAGGAAAATAAACAACTTCAAAAATCCTATACAACTTCCATAATAATAAGATGTAAATTGACCTTCAAATAAAAGATATAAACCTGTTTATTATTAAACTATATATATATAATAACAGATTTACAAAACTTATAAAATAAATCATACAATATGGCTTGTAAAATATACATATATGGACTCAAAGTTAAAACAAAATTGAATATAAATCTACTTGCCAAATATGCAGACTCCATTTGCAGATCTAACACCACTCACACATATTAAATATGCATACACTTCTAGAAACAAAACAAACTTTTCAAAAAAAAAGGAAACAACGTTTGGTATATATATGTATTCAAATCCAGCAACTTTATATAAACCACTATATGTATGCATCTTATATTTTTATACCACTATCAATATATCATAACTATACTCCATATAAACAAATATGCATACCAATTTTGAATGCTAGAATATGCATCAACAGCACGTACAGGGGACATGTATTGATAAAATCATCCATATCATAGCTAAATATAAAACTATATATATAATATATATATATATATAAATAACACTTGTAAATATAAACTTAACTTACCTATGCCTGGTTATGCGAACAGTAGAGGAAACGGGGGAGGGTCGCTGCGTCTTCGATGGATATTGCGCAAGGGGAAGAGTGGGTTCGGTGGAGGAGCGGAGTTTGGAAAAGGTGAAGGAGAGGCCAAATTTGTAGTGCTAGGAAAGTTTATATAGAAGAGGAAGAAACAATAGAGAGGGAAAGAAGAGAAATCTGGGAAGAAGCAATAAAAAGGGAAGAAAATATGAACAGAAGTAAATGGAAACAACTACATAAAAGTAACCAAAGAAATAGCACAATCACGTGCTATGTTTCAGTTGAGGATTTAAGGCAAAATATTCATATTGATTCCGGAAAATAATCAAAGCAAATAAATGGCAGCACGCTTCAAATTTGAACGGAAGGAGAGAGAAATGTCACAATTCCGGAAAAATATCAAATAACAGCTACACATTGATTCAAGAGCTATTAAAGCAATTTTTAAATTTTGCAGGCAACGTTACCTTGCGTTATATTTTTAAAATAAGAATGCTGAACGAAAATCAACAGTCAAATATGGTGCGGTGTAAATGGCAAGAGTCATGCTGATTACTGAATAAAATAAAACGAATAACCATTTATTTATTTATTTTAGACGGTGGAAAAATGAAGAAATGAAAGGTCAGTGAATGTAACGACCCGGTGTTTTCAACCATTCGCATCCGCACATGTCGGACTTGAATTGTTCAAAATACCGCGTTGTAAAAATAAATTTGGCAGAACTCAGAATATGCAGTAAATAATTAATCACAGAATCAGAATACTCGCAGCGGAATTTAAAAATACTTAGTGGTTCATGAAGCCACTATAAATATTCTTACTCAAGTAAAATTTACATAGTCTTAAATCCAAATATAGTTTTAACTTATCAGTAAACAGTCCAAATGTCCACTAGTCTTGATTTCAAAATTTTAGATAAAGAACTGGAAAGGAAGTTTGCCAGCAGCTTTAAAGTGATCTACAGAAATCCTAGCTCCGGGATGAAAACTGAACTGCAACTCAGGCTGACCCGAGCGTAACATAAAACATAAACACTCGAGTCAGGACATACATACTTATATAGTGTAAGCTAATTCAAGTGTACTGTAATATAGAGCAAGTAACTTAAAGGATGCTTGGGACCGCCCATCCTCTAAGGATCCGTTAAACTATTTACTATGTAGTATATTGCGCTATTATAATAGTGTCTAATTGTAAAATAAACTTACTTTTTAATAGCGTTAAGGGGTTACCCATATAGCCCTTAACACAAATAATGCCAATAGTCTATACAGTACCGTAATACCTCCTGATCGGGAAGCTACCAGAGGATACTCCATAGGTACGACACAAATAGAAACTCGTAGGAGGCTCGCTATGGTAGGTGACACGGCACAACTAGGCAATGCCAGGGTAGATATACCAATTGCTATCCGGACCGGTGGAAACGTGTAGCCGCAGTTACCGCCCACCTCGAACAACACTCCCAAATCAAAGGTGCGCACCAAAACAATCACAGGAGTAATAGAATGGCATACGAAGAAGTGCGTTCGATCAGAGGTGCTACTTCATTAATCCGAGAATCGCTCCTGTTTTAGCCACCTTATGCCAACTCACGGGAGTCGGGTCCACGTATTTACCTTAAAGGAACCGTCACCACCATCCTACTTCATTCTAGGATCTCCACCGCGTACACGGTTAGTCAAAGTGGTTTTCGGTATCGACAGAGAGTATGTCCATATCCGATCCCGGTCTCTTTGCCAACCAAGCGTTATTATAACCCGTGGTTATAGTTTAAAATGGTATTCGTACTTTAAAATCAAAATATATCTCAAATTCCTTCAATATCAAATATTGATTTAAACTTTCCACTTTATACATACTTTTTAAATTTATTCAATTTATTTGGGATTTATTGCCTTTACCAAATTTTAAAGTTAAATTCTTCCTTTAAATCCATCAAAAAATCAATTTCTTAAAATTTTTCTAATTTCATATTAAATTCCAAAATTTACACCTTTTTCCCAAAATTAATTTCCATACATTTTAAAACAATCAAATTCCAGTTTCTGCAGCACTTATGAAATGCTACCTAAAGTTTATGGGTTAAACAGTCCAATTTTAAAAGACAGCATTTAAATGCTGTAATAGGTTATTAACTTATCAATTTAGTTTAAATTCCAAATACAACTTACTATCAATTATTTCTTAACTGAAATCTCATCTTAACAAAAATCCAGAATTTTTCCAAATAAGTTATATTTATTTATTTAAAATCTTAACTCATTCAAAAATCATTTTTAAATCTTTATAAAAATCCTTTAAATACATTAAACCACAATATTATAAACTTCCATTTAAAAATAATTTTAAAATATTTCAGAAAAATATTATAGGAACCACGGGTCTGTATAAAATTTTCTAGCCTAGGTCAAGTGATACAGATTTATATCATTTCAATCCGCAATTTTACAAACCCCGGGTTCTATCATTTCAAACCCGCAATCCCAAGTTAAAATTAAACAGTTAACTGAATAAATGAATAATAATCATCGTTTTAGGCCTATCATTTCAGCCTTAACGATTTAAATTTATAGGGAACTTGCAGTGATGATTTAAATCAGTAAATAAACATTTAACAATATAACTGCAGAAATATTACAACAGATAAATAACTGATGAGGTGTCAATTTAAATGGAGTTTAACATCCTACGTTATATTACAGACAGATAACAGTTAAATAATAATTTACACATACACTTGCGATAATTCACAGAAATATAGGCATGTTTGTCTGGTGAGAAAAATCACCTGAAGGCTGCAGAAATTTTTTGATTCAAAACGAAAATCCACCGGAAAAGAAACGAACAGAGAGTAACGATCAAATATCCCGGATGTCACGCCTAGATTCAAATCTATAACAAGATCCAAATACCGGATACGTGACTTTTGAAATTTACGGTCAAAGCAAAAATTAAAAATAGGACGAGAATTAGTTCGACTTGCTCGACCACTCCACTGGGTGTACTATCAAAACATAACGAAACTTTTCCTACCCATTACTGAACCATGCCATTTCAAAAATCAAGGTAAAATTTACCTAAAGGCCATCTAAAACAAAATGGTGAAGTTTTTCTCCTATAGGCCGTGATATATGCATGTACAAGTGCATCCAATACTCTACTACCTACAGGCTTATGCACTGTCCCACACAACTATAAAGCATATTGCAGTTATATGCTTTTATATGCAACTAACATCTTCTCTGTTATCTGAAGTATTACAGGCTTTCTCCCTTTTTTTTAACCGAATCTTATATATATATATATATATATATATTTTATAAAACATGCACGGATACATCATTTCTTCTTTAAAATTTTTACTATCATCAACGAATAACTACCCAAGTCAGTTACCTAAAACACGGTCAAGATTTCACTAAAAGCCTGCCTATATGATATGCCTATATGCAACTGAAGGCTCACTCACTATGTCAACATGTTATATTCTGATGAACCCTGAAAACTCTCTTTCTCTCCCTCTGTTATATTCTTCTTTACTCTCGTTTTATATTTATTTATTTATTTATTTATTTATTTTTATTTTTTTTAAACATGTCTAACATCCTATGCAAAACAAAACTCACGCAACTCTCTGCCTACAACTTGCGTCTCTCTGCTATCTACTGTTACAAGATGGTAAAACATGCACAGATCATTAGTGATAAGTACATCCAGAATAACACTTACTACATCATAACTACACTAATTCCATAACCTAGCTTCCTACAGGTTATTGACCTGACTTGAATGAATTTGCAAGGTAATGCATTTCTCTTAAGACCTCATCATCAACACACATATCCACTGCTACTAGAAACAAGGTTTTTTTTTCAAAATATATGTCTCATAGGAAACTCGGCTGAGCACTAGAGTGGTAGTCAGGGTTGGAGTGGCCGAGCCAAAAGATGGGAAAGCAAAGGAAAAAAAAACTGAAGAAGGAAAACGGAGAGGATGCAAAAGAAGAAGAGGAATGGTAATATTACCTGATAGAAGCTTTTCTCCTTGTGGATGATGTTATGCAAGATGAGGAGATAAAATACGAACCAGGCTAATATATTTATAGAGGGGAGAGTTTGCTTTAGATGCAAGAAAACATATATATGTGAAGAAAATCAAAAGGGCTCGGTACGAAAATGGCAACATATCTTGGCATGCCTAAACAATTGATTGATAAAGCAAAATTTCGTACGTTCAAAAGTTTGATTGTGAATACCTTGGCAAGAGATTGAAAAAAAACGGCAGCATTGATAGAAGATTGAACGTTTTGCAGATAAAGAATTGATTTGAGGCGAAATCAATGGAAAAAGAAAAAGCAAGCAGAGCTCAGTGATTTATTTCCAGTTTTTATCTTGTTTGAATGGATAAGGCTCGTGTGATTTTAGGGACCACGGTTAGCAATTAGATTTGATTTTATATGCGTGATATTCATTGCCAGTTTATGAGTTTTGATTTCAACATTTTTTTTAATTGATAGTTGCGTGATTGTAGATTGAAGAAACGACATTTGGAAGAACTGATATTAGGCAAGAGATTGATTTTAGGCAAAAGATATTTGGATGAAAAGGTATATACGAAAGTTTAAAATAAATTTTGACAGTTAAAACAAAAGCAACGTTTGTTATAAAAATCACTAACTGATATTTTAATCGATAAGTATATTTAAATATGATTTTTACTTTATATGCGTGATTATAGGAACGAAAAATTTTATCTTGCAAAATAAAGGCAGTGGAAACAGAGAGATATAAATAGGAATGTGAGAATTTGAAAAGATAGGCAAGGTTAAATTTGAATGCATGAGTTGATTTTAGGCAATCAAATATATTGGTCCATTTAGGTTGCGTGAATAAATGAATACAGTGACATGCTCAAGAAACAAAAAGGTAAGAGGCAAATGCCAAAAATGTTAAAAGAATAAAATTTTGTGTCACGCGCAAAGGAATGCAAAATTGATTTTCTCTCAAATGATATATGCGTGATTTAAGAAGAAATATATGGTATGTTTAAATCAAAAAAGGAAGAGTTGATTATTATCATTATATTTTAAAGAACAGTTACAAACAGATTTGAACGTTTCTTTTTTTAAATTCAGACTTGCGTGCTTTTTTTTTTATGCCTGGATATGCACGTTATTTCTCTGGATTTGAGATAAGGCTTGCGAAAATATTAATTGCCAGTTATACAAAGCCTTGGATTCTATACTTTATATGCGTGATTAAAGCAAGCGTTGATTTTGTATACAAACCATTGATACGATATTTTAAATACATATCGATGTTGAAATATGATTTTTTAAATATGCCAAACTGACGTAATATAAAACACCCAAAGTTATATAAAAAAAACGTTTTTAATTTATACGTTTATTTTGTTACTTATACCATAAATTTTTACGCGTCCTTTAAACGCGAAATTTAACAGTTCATTAATACACTAAATTCTTCAAAATTATTACCTAACAAACTTAATTGGTTTTCACATATTATATATGTATATACAAAATTCCTTTTATTAAAATTCAAATGGAGTTGTCTTTTAACAAAATTAACCGTTTCACAACTTTAGATTTCCATATTTAGTATTTTAAGGAAATGATTTAAATCAAATTATATATGTATATAAATTGGGAAGTAAATTTTACTGGAAAGAGAAAAATAACGGATTAAAATTCTATACGTTTTCTTATATATAATCTTATATATATATAGTATTTATTCCCTAAATTTACGTGCCCTTTTTAACGCGTAATTTCCCAGTTCATTTATACACAAAAAAAATTTGAAATTCTGACCATGCTGAGACTCGAACTCGTGACCTGTCGTGAATAGCCCAGATGTCTTAACCACCTAAGCTATTAATGTTTTCTTAATTAAAACTTGATTTTGCTAGAAATTAAGTTATTTACCATCCTCGACAAAAACCCAAGTTACCAAATTAAAGTTAATTCTTAACCATGTCAAAATTTCAGAGATCTTATTATTTAATTAAAAATTTGGTCAATTTTTTTTTATTATTTTTAATCACTTTAAATAAACCCCAAAGTTTTTTTTTTAGAAAAATACAAGTGAAAAATACTTGTTAAAAAAATTGGGCTGTTACAGTGAAAGTAGGAATGAATATATTAGAAAAGTAACGATTCTAGTAGCAGCGGTCATCTTAGATTAAGTTGAAAATTTTATAACAATTTATTACCGTGGCTATGGTTCAAAATTTTTTTGAAAGCAAGAAAACCATAAGGTCACAATTAAAGGTAAGCTTTAAATTTTTAATAAATACAAAACGTATCTAAGTTTATAGGTTTATAACTTTCCAGCTGTAATGTATATATATAATGAAAGGTCATAATGAAAGAAGTGAAAATAGGGAGCGTAGGAAAGGAAAGGTTAGAAAAATAATTTTTTCACCCTTAAATTCCGGAGATTAATAATGTAATGTACCTCTTTAATGAAATGTACAGCAACGGTCACAAGCTAAAATTTAGCTGAAAGTTTAAAGAAATGAGGGGAAGATGTTTTTTTTAAATTAATCACTTCCCAGAATTAATATGTCAGTGAAAAAGGAAAGAAGATGAATCAGGGAAACGTATTATAATTTATACATAACTATTAAATGGATAGATGGAAGAAAAGGTGAGCAGGTGAGTAAAAGTGAAAACTGATTTATGAGCGAAATGGAATGTAAGCTGTTGCCTGGGAAGAAAATGGAACAGCTTAAAAATTAATGGCAATGGACTGCTGAAATTAAATGAGTATAAATTGTGTAAAAGTTATATACTGAAACGGAAATAAATTTCAATTATTATTATAAAACGGGGAATAACGAAAGGCAAGGATGATGATTTCAAAGTTTATTAATGGCTAGGAATGGGGAAGTCTATCTGTGAATTGGAAAAATTATTAAGCAATTGAAATCGGTAGAAAAGTTAACAGCTACACACTGTTTTAGAAACAATCAAAGCAATTAATAGCTTGATTGGACAGCAAGAATAAATATGGAAGGACACATTATAAAGGCAAAATGAACCGTATGAAAATAAATAAAAGAAATGATGGAAAATAAAACAGCTGTGCCTTGAATTTTCCAAAATAAATTATTTTATGAACATCAATTATTATTTACTTAAATTGAACAAAATCACACCCAAAAATATACTTTCTTAATTTTTGATGAAAATTTATCATTTGCTGCATTTAACTATACATAATCCAAATGTAAGATTTTATTTCAAAATATTATTATTTAAAATTTCTCAAAAATAAAATTAAATACGCTAAATAAAACCATTAAAAATTAACAAAATTTTACGGGTCGTTACATGAAGTCAGTTACGATACACGTGATACAATACATATGATACAACTACAACGATCGACACAGGATGTTACATATACAAGTACATTAATATAATTAATATACATGAATACACATCATCCTATACTATGACAACAACTACTCCAAAAGATATAAAGAGACTTCATTGCTCAAGCAGCAACCCAAAGCAGGATATCTACAACTTGTAATAACTCGGTCCGACCCGAGTATTAAATTCAAAAGAAAATAATACACGGGTCAGTCTAATTCAAACTCAGTTATTAATGCACGGAAGCAATAATAATTAAAGAACAATTAGACGACAGTTACAAATAACTCGGTCTGACCCGAGTATTAAATTCAAAAGAAAATAATACACGGGTCAGTCTAATTCAAACTCAATTATTAATGCATGGAAGCAATAATAATTAAATAATAATTAGACGACAGTCACAAATAAATCTCGTCCATCCAATCCTTTAATAAGGAATCGGATAATGGTAAATATTACACGTAATAGTATTAAACAACAAATCAGCAAATCCAAATTATCGACGAAGATAAATTAAAAGATTACCGTTGAAGATAATTTAGAAAACAACGGAATTGCCTAAACGACAATTAACAACAAAATCTAATTATTAAATAAATAATTAGAAACTCATAATCTAATTATCAAATAGATAATTAGACAACACCAAAATGATCGAATCAAATCAATTCAAAATACAATTTCAAAATATTGAATTGAATAAACAAAACAATTCAAACAATTGAAATATCAAAAAAGTCAATACTGTGTGGCTGCAGTACACGCACGCATGCACTACCTCGCCACTACAGCATATAAAGTCACCACAACTCCAAATATTGACAGCAAGTCGTAACTGCAAAGCCAAATCATTTACAAAATGTAGAGGTCAAGTCACTGTTACCAGGACTCAACACAACTGCGAGGCCAAACCAAAGTTAATAGCAATACCAAGAAAAGGTCTGGGCAACAATTAATGACCAAGTGCACAAGGCAGTGGTACAAACATGATGACACAGCAAAATGGATTATGCAACCTGCACCAACAGAGCACGAAGGCTCGGATGCCCAAACGCACATGGAAGTGGTACAAACATGATGACATAGCAAAATGGAGGTGAAATCAAACAAAAATAAGGCAATGCAGCATGAAAAAAGCACAAAAGAATCGGTACACAATAAAGACAAAACTGCTACAAATATGAACTGCCTCGATGTGAATATATGGCCAAACTGTGCACCAGATATACCACTAAACAACAAGTGGCCAGAGGAGAAAATGAAATTCACAAGTATATCCAGGCAGCAAGTTTAGACAACAATAAGGTATGCATGCCACGACTGGTCAGTGCAATAAGCAATCAAAGTCAAGTGCTTTCAAAGGAACTCGACCAAATCGCTTCAAGTAAAACAAAGTACAACTAGTATCAAGACAGTTCACCAGCATGAAGTTCAACAAGCAGCCTCAACATCAAAGACCAGACCCCAAGTGCATAAAACAGTGGTGAACCCTAAGATCGGTTTTAATGCACAGCAAAAATTCGAGTGCTAGAAGAAAAATGGCACTCCAGAGCAACATAAATGACTCTGTACACAAGTGACGCAGCAACAATAAAAACAAAGAACAAAGCATCATGTGTAGAACATCATTCAAACGCCATCACTATATCAAATAGAATTATGAAAAAAGTCCTGTTACATGAAGATTCTCCTGAAATCAAGACATGATCGCAAAAGCATATCAAAACCGTGATGGTCACGAGGTACGACAGTGCCGAGATGACCAGAAAACAATAAGTGAACATCAAGCACATGAATGCACAAGATTTGTGACAAGCTTAACACATAATTACTTATATACAGTAGTTATAAAACTAATGCAACGAATTAGAATGTTGACAGAAGATGCCAAGTGATAAAAATCACATATTTGAAGTAACCGAAGTCACAAAAGAAATCACAGTAGCAAGTTCAACCTTGAAAGCCCAAAATCATCTCATAAACAACATCACAAACCGAAGTCAAGTGATAAATAAATTGAAGCAGAAACAAAATTCACGTTAATGCCGATGCCAACAGAAAAATGTTCAAAGTCATTTGCAGTTCAAATCACACTGTACCCAAGTTACAGATATCAAATAGCTACTCAAAGCCATGGATAGTAGAAATCGAACCAAGACAATTAAAAATCATCAACATCGAAATAAACTCGAACGACCTAAGAATGAAGTAGATGTGAGTGATAGTTCACTAACCTTGTTTAACGAGGAGCTAAACCCAATTCCCAGTCTCAAATCACAAGCTGGTAAACATCCGATTGAGCAACCGAAAGCATCTCGAGAGACAACGATCGAATCAAAGTCGGCAACCACAAATTACGAAAACCCTAATTTAGTTGAAGAGGAAATGAGCAAGAATGAGTCGCTATTTTTTCGTATGATTTTTTTCTAGGGTTTTCGAAAAGATGAACGAGTGAAAAAGGAAATTGGGCATCAGCCTTTGTTAAATAACACCGCACCTACAAAAACATAGGTCAAAATTGTTTTGAAGCCCACATAACATTCAACGAATTACTAAAAGAATTTCAACCGATTTAAAAACTCCAAATAGCTAACACATTAATCGTTTAATGACGATTATAAATTGTTACAAAATCCCGGGTTATTACAGACCCCCCTCCTTATAAAAATTGCGTCCCCGCAACTTTCATAATTAAATTTGTCAATAACAATTATTTTTCTAACATAAACTGGTTAAGCTAGAAAAATAAGAGTCCAGCATATAAACCCCAAAGAAATCTTTTGATTTCATAGAAGAAATTCACAAATTTTCAACAAAAATCTAATTATCAAATAGATAATCAGAAAATAACAAAACTGAATAAATGCAATTATCAGCAATATTCAATTATCAGTTAGATAATTAGAATACAAAATCACAAAACATCAATATCTAATTATCGATACGATAATTAGCAAATAGCAAAATCTAATTATCAACAAAGATAACTAGAAAACGCAAATCACAATTCGCAAAACTGCAATCATATATTTATCAATCAGATAATTAGAAAACACGAACTCCATAATCAACAAACTCTAACTATCAACGGAGATAGATAGAAAACAACAATTCAATATAATCAACATAATCTAGAATCAATTAGAGACTAGAAAATCTTATAATCAGCAACATTAGAAATTATCTAATTATCAAAAACGATAGTCAGAAATCTCGAATCAACAAATATCTAATTATCAAAAACAATAATTAGAAATCATCAAATCAACAAATATCTAATTATCAAAAACCATAATCAGAAATTTCAAATCAACAAATACCTAATTATCAAAAACGATAATCAGAAACAACAAATATTCGATTATCAAAAATGATAACCAGAAACAACAAATATCCGATTATCAAAAACAATAATCAGAAACAACAAATATCTGATTATCAAAAACGATAACAACAAACAACAAATATCCGATTATCAAAAACGATAAGCAGAAACAACAAATATCCGATTATCAAAAACGATAATCAGAAACAACAAATATCCAATTATCAAAAACGATAATCAGAAACAACAAATATCCGATTATCAAAAACGATAATCAGAAACAACAAATATCCAATTACCAAAAACGATAATCAAAACTCATTCAACAAATATCTAATTATCATAAACGATAATCGGAAATCTCAAATCAACAAATATCTAATTATCACAAACGATAATCAGAAATCTCAAATCAACAAATATCTAATTATCAAAAATGATAATCCGAATCAACAAATATTCGATTATCAAAAACGATAATCAGAAACAAAAAATATCTGATTATCAAAAACGATAATCAGAATTCTCAAATCAACAAATATCTAATTATCAAAAACAATAATCAGAATCAACAAATATCTGATTATCAAAAACGATAATCAGAAACAACAAATATCCAATTATCAAAAACGATAATCAGAAATCTCAAATCATCAAATATCTAATTATCAAAAACGATAATCAGAATCAACAAATATCCGATTATCAAAAACGATAATCAGAATCAACAAATATTCGATTATCAAAAACGATAATCAGAAATCTCAAATCAACAAATATCTAATTATCAAAAACAATAATCAGAATCAACAAATATCCAATTATCAAAAACGATAATCAGAAATAACAAATATCTAATTATCAACAAAGATAATTAGAACTCATATCAACAAATATCCAATTACCTGCAGATAATTGAAAACAACAAATATCTAGAAATCGATTAAGATAATCTAGAAAATCAACATAAAAGGTTGGATCGATCCCATCCGATGGCGAGTTTTTTGCTACGCCGCACGTGCATCAACAAATGGCCGAAGCCTACCAAGTACTATAAATTTTGGCGCCCATCAGATGACCCGAAGGTCCACAGAGTGACCCGAAGGTCTAGTACGGGTATTTGACCCGAAGGTCTGCAGAGTGGCTCGAAAGCCCAACAAATGAGCCGAAGGTCCAGCAGAGTGGCTCGAAAGCCCAACAAATGACCCGAAGGTTCATCATATGACCCGAAGGTCCACCATATGACCTGAAGGTCCAACAAATGACCCGAAGGTCCATCAGAATGGCTCGAAAGCCAAATAAAATCATCAGAATCATCAAAACAGCAAATATTTCAATTAGCGAGTCTGGAATTAATCGAAATAGCAAACGCACATGTGCCACACCACGTGTTTTACTAAATCGTTTGATTCTCTTCATCGTTTCCTTTAAAGTGAAAAATTGTATTCCAAAAATAACATTTCACATTCTCAAACGGATAAGTCCGGAATTAGGCGAATCAGTAAAAGAAAGGGATCATAGTCCTCGATTTTGCTGAAACGTTTAAATTGCTTCCTCATTCATTTGAAAGCGCAAACTGCAAAACTTTTGAAAATAATTTCATCTATTTTATAAAAGTAATAATTTACATTCTCAAACGGACAAGTCCGGGATTAAGCGAATCAGTAAAAGTAAGGGTTCATAGTCCTCGATTTTGCTGAAACGTTTAAATCGCTTCCTCATTCTTTTGAAAGCGTAAACTGTAAAAAAATTTGAAAACAATTTTTCTTTTTAAACAATTTTTAAAACACGTGATTAAAACAGCAACATCATTAGCAACTTTGACAAGGAAATTGCACTTCTCAAAATACCGTAAAAATGGACAACAAAATCAGCATTGCGGGATAACCGCTTGAAAATCCACTTTAAAATTTGACGGTTACTGAAGTCAAAGCGACAGTAATTTTAAACATCAAAATCTCATCAAAATAATTTGCATCAAAATATAATACCAGTGAATTTTCATTCATTAAAAATGTCAACAAAATACCGTGTTTCAAAAACTTAGCACCAGTGTGAAAATCCCATTATAAAAATAACGGCAACAAAATATATTTAAAACCAAACACCCTGTGACGACCCGACATTCCACTCCTAGAAAATCGCATCATCAATTAAGAAAGAAAGGGATAGAAGAAGAAAAGAAAGAAGAAAACAACACTAGAATCCCAACAGCGGAATGAATAAATTATATTAATAACATAAGTATTTACATAACATACAATACCAATCAGAGTTACTCAGCATACACATTACATATACTAGACAGTTATAAACACCTGTCTAGTATTTACAACTCAATACAAACACAACACAGAGAATACACAGCAGAAACTATATATCTACAATGCAGAAGCCTCCTGCTCCATTGCTCCTCCAATATTCGTCAAAGCTAACCTGAATCCCTTGGCTACTCGTAAAAATTTGAGTACCCAAGAGTTTAAGAAAATAAAGATAAACTCCGGGTCAGACATGGGTCTGGTGTGAGTAACAGGTTAAGGTTGCTTAACTTTAAAAACCTTTTGAAAAGAAAGGTATCACGTAAGACTTCCCACACATAAACATGGAAAAGTTTTTACCTTACGCTAACCAAAACATTTGATAGGAAATTCGATGATATTATAATAGTGTCTAGGGTTTTCAAGTAAAATACAGAAATAGCTGGAATGCTTACATCTCACGTTCCAACATAGTTGGGCATAACTAATACGTACGACACTTATTGGATTTTGGATTCCATACAATGGCAGGGCTACTGGGGTACCGCCCGTCACAATACGTGGCCTAGATCACCGTACCGAGGAGTACTCCCACTCCCCTGCAACACAAGGCCGGAACCATTCCTTACTGAACAGTTCCAAACAAGACAACCCCGGTAGTTGTTGCAATCAACCGCCCACACAACCGAATATAAAGGGACTTCTAGACAGGGATCAATCTCGCTCTCCAGTGGGGGCTACCCACGAAGCCTTGCTGCACCTCCCCTGTTTTAGCCATTCCCGGTTGATGAGGCTTGAGGCTATGATTACCTTTAGAGAACACATCTCTTAGAATGCTCATCGTCCACCTGACGATATTCTGAAAGCATTCAATCCATACAAGTTCGTTTCGGGTTCGAACGAAACCGAAGGCATTATCTCGTTACACTCATTTTGGAATCACCCTCAGAGTTAACGACGATAACCATTGCACTCTGAATCTCCATCTCGAACCTATACGTACTATTCCGTCAAACTCATTACGGAATCACCCACAGAGTTATACTGACTCATAGTCCTTACACCTCGAGTGTTCACTCTTCACATAAGATTCACGACCTATCGTTAATTTGGATCGATGTGGTTTTCGGATATCCAAATATGGAAACTCGATCCCGGTCTCATCGAAATCCAAAGCGTGTCTTTTAGGTCCAAGTTGTTTTAAAGTTTAAAACAATTCAATTCAATATTATCTATATACACACAGATAGATAATTCTCAACATTTAATAGATAATCAATATTATCATCACATCAAATAATCTATATTATCAACTCAAACAGATAAATCATATTATCAACTCAATGCAACCACAACATCCAAATCACACAACAATATTTATCTCATAACTGAGATCTCAACCATTTAGGGTAATAAATATCAATCATCATTCATAAGCAATGACTTGTTAATCACCATCCTATAATTAATTTAAAATGAATTAAATTAATTACTTCTTCCTTAATTAATTAAAATGAATTAAATTAAGTACTCATCCATATAAATCTTTCTTACATATTCCTTAATTAATTATAAATTAATCAATTAATTATTCTTAATTAAATTACCCTAATTAATCATCTTGATTAATTATCCTTTAATTACATTCAAGTAATTAACCTCTAATTAATTTTCCCAAATTAATTATTCCAAACCAAACCAGTAATTAACCTGCAATTACTTCATTAATTAATTAATCATAATTAATTACATTAATCCTTAATTAATTACATTAATTAATACCTTCATTGATTAATTGTTCTTAATTAATCAATCCTTAATTATATCATTAATTATATAAATTGATGATCTCAAATTATTTTATTTTAAATAACTTCATTAAATTAATTATCATTTATCTCTATTGATTAATCATTCTTGATTAAGTAATTAATTACATTAAATTAATTACATCTTTTAATCATTTTCAAATAACTCAATTATCTAAACCTAAATTAATTACACTAAGTAATTAATTATTAATTACTTACTTAAGTAATTATACAACATATTAATTACACAAAGTAATTAATTTCCAAAACTCCTCCATTAAATTACATCCAGTAATTTATTTCCTTAATTAATTCACTAAGTAATTTTCCATTTTTAATTACATTTGTAATTACTTCTCAAATCAACCAGTGATTAAACTAAATTAATTAAACTTAATTAATTAACTTAATTAATCAACAACTTAATTAATTACAATTCAGTAATTAATTTCCTTAATTACTTTCATTAAGTAATTATACTTAAATAATTCTCAAATGATTATCTTTAAATTAATTAATACAATTAATCATTAAAATTAATCAGATTAATTAATTATAAAATAATACTATGTTAATGACCTCCATTAACCAATAACAAAACTTTAATTACCTTTCCATGGTAATGAATTGAATTAATCAATATTAATTCTTAATTTATTTATAAAACTCATTAATTAATCTATAATTATTAAATTAATCAAATGATAATTAAAAACTTAATTAATTATTAATTACTTGATTAATATAATTCAATTCATTAATTAAATTAATGAAATCTTATTTAAATTAATTTTTAAATCACACTTTAATCAAATTTAATTAACTTACTTAAAACTTTTAATTAATTAAATAAATCCTTAATTATTTATTTAACTAACCTAATTATTAATTAATTGAATTAATTAATTACAATATTAATTACCTTAATCAAATAATTATTAAGTTCAACATTATGAAAATCATAAATCTCATTAATGATTAAATTATCAATATCAAAGTAAATTAAAAATAATTTGCTTTTAAATTTCTCTAAATTCCATTTTAAAATAAAATTAAATTTAAACTTAAACAAGGTTTTAAGTATTTAAAAACTCTTTAGTTTTCATTTTTAAGGATCACTTACCTCTTAAAGCAAATTTAGAAAAATAATTTAACTTTAGCCTATACTCAATTTAGATAAATTTAAAATACCTTAAATATTTCGAATGATATTGAAACGTATAAATTCAAATTTTATTTATATTACAACCCAAAATTCAAATCATGTTTCAGATTTAAATTCAATGATTTGAATTTAAACCCTGTTTTAAATTTCATTTCAGATTTTATTAAACACATGTTATGCATACTAAAATATTCAAACTTAATTATAACATTTGAACTTATCAACTTATTCCCCTTTGAAAATTTCCAGATTCAAATTCCAAATTTGAATTCAGGATTTCAAATTCAGATTTAAACTAAATTTTTAATCTTGTTTTAAAATCTTATTTTCAGACATATAATCACTTTTTAAAAAAAACTGTGTAGATTTTAAGTTGCTAACCATTTCATCTTTTATAATTTATTTATTTTCAAAAACAAAAATTCAAATTCATTTTGAATCCATAGTTTAAACTTGCTTCAAATCCTGTTTAAATCAGGCTTTACTTTGCTCTTTTTAAATTTAGTTTTTTTTTAAAAAAAAAAATTAAAACCTGAAACAGTTCAGGTTACATAGAACAACACTACAACCAAACTACCCGAGCTCATCTCCATCCTGCTTCGAGTCACCCCTACCTTAACTTCGAGCAAAAACAGAAATTACTCGAGCACCATCTCTTCACCATATTCCAGAAACCAAACTCATCCCTATGGCCACTGTGCACATGCACATAACCATGGCCATCTTCCGATCATCATAGATGATCACCTTCATCCACCAACCCTCTCTTGAATCCAACAGAATCACCCAAACATCAGAAAAACTCCAAATACCCAAAATCAAACAGAACATCCCCCTTTCAAAACCTGGAAACCATAATACACCAGAACTCCTCATCCTGTCAAAAGCGAATCCACCTCCCTCCGACCATCGTTCAAGCTAAAATTCCGGCTAGTTACTCCTCTAGGGCCCAGAAATCATTTCCCATAGTTGCTAAACACTCGATCAAATATTGAGTGAGAAAAATTCTATTATCCACAGGTTCAAATATTAGGGTTACTGAACCAAATCCCTTACCGCTGTTAACCCGAAAATCAATTCACAAATTTGATAATTTATATGATGTTCCTGATCCTTCATATTTATTCACAAGAAACTTCAGACCCCAAATGTTTCAAATCCTTAAAATTTTCCAAATCATCTTTTTATCCCATCCCAGCATTACTCCCCCAATTCACAACTAAATATTATGTTTTCTGATCTAAAAATCAAGTTTTCATATGGACTTCAAATCATAATCTTAAATTAAGGAATTAAGGAATTTATATTTGTTAAACACAATCATGTTTCAGGACATTTTGATTTACAGAGAAGTTTTTGTTTTCAATTTACCATATTTTAAATTCTTATGCTTCGTTTATTTTTAAACAAACACATTTGTTTGTAATCCATTTCTCAATAATGGTTAAGTTATGAAACTACTAAAAGTTTGAATTTAAATGTCCAAGTCAGATACATCAGCAATTACTGATACAGACCAAAGCATACATACTTATATAAGTATAAAGTAATTTCCAGAAATTCATATACAAACATATTGCTGCAAATTTTATCATGCATATCAATCCATTCCAAAGACAATAACATGCAACCAGATTTTGTTAAAGAAAATTTAGAAGTTAGTCACCTAAAATTTGAAGAACAGCGCACCCAGATTTTAAAGCTTTGAACCCTGTATGTATTGATTGTTGCAGGTTCAATGATTTTAGTTTTGAAGATTGCTGGCATTTGAAACTTAATCTCAAAATTAGATGCATGCAGGTGAAATTCCAGAGATGAAAATGCAAAGAATCTTCAGGTTGAAAGAAAAATGCATGCAGGCTTGATTTCGATTTGCTCAAATTTGCAGAGATATAAATGCAGTGGGTTTCCAGGTTGTAAAAATGTAGGTTGCATGTTGATATTCTTGTTACAGCTTTTAGTTTTGAGAGGAATTACAGATTTCAAAGTTTGCTTTTGAAATGAATTTGCAGATATGTTTTTAGGGGTTTTGAGTTTTCAGATTTTTTTTAGGTGAAGTGTTTCTTTGATTCAACAAGCATTTGATTTTTAAAAGATAATAAGAAAAGTGAAAATGTTTTTAAAAGAGAGCTGAAATAAATTTGAAAAAATAAATAAAAGAAAAATAGAAATTTAATGACACTTGTCATTTTGTTTGATTTACAATTTACACATGTTGCTTAGATTTGTTAAATACTTAAAACTTGTCTTTATTTAATTAAGCTATACTTTTAAATGTTTAAAAAGAGTTTTCCTTAATTTATTTTATGTTTGTATGATTTTCTTATTTTTAGAAAATGTAAATGAAACAATTTATAAATTAAAACTTATACAAATATTTTAAAGAATCAATAAATTTTAATTTCAAAATAAAATTTCCAAATCAAATTAATTCTTTGAAATCAAAATAAAAATCAATTTATTCAAATTAAAATGAAGATTCTATTTTCCTATTCTAATCCCTTTTTATTTATTTATGAAAATAGTATATTTATTAACATGGCTTAAAAAATAACTATTTTATATGATTTATAAAGATATTATAAATCACTTTTATATTCAAGTGAATTTAAATCATGCGCTATTTTATATTTATACTTATATAAAATATTTCTAAATCATATTTATATCAAGTAATATTTAAAAAGAAATAAAAATCAATTTTTATTTAATTTTAAAACAAAAATTAAGCTAAAACAAATTTTAAACAATATAACATTTATTATTAATATTACAAACCATATAATCACTAATTTAAATAAATTTTAAAAGCTTAATATTAATTTAAAACACAATTTCCTAATTACTCAATATTTTATTAGAATTTAAAAACAAAAATTCATTTATTTATTTTCATGTAAGTTAAATTCCAAAACAAAAATAAACTATAATATATATACAAATATATATACATTATAATTTAAAACCTTTATTTTAGCTTTTTTAAAAGACAAATCACAAATTAAATATTTATTTAAATCTGATTATTAAACCAAAACATATTTTATTAATCAATATTGTTAATATCAATTTATTTTTTTATAAAGATTATTAAATTGATATTGTCAAAAATTCCGGGATATCACACACCCGTTCAACGTAAAATTAATGCGGTAATGTGCAACTCAAATTTGCACGTATACTACAAAATGAACAGAGAAATCATTCGAATATATCTTCAATGAAGATAATTCAAAACAGCAAAAATCTCAAAAAATCACATATATGCAATCGCTTCGGATCCTCAAATCGAATTCGAAATTTTCAAAGGAAAAAAATTAAACACAGCTATGTGAACAACAAATGGAATTTATTTCAATTTCATATTTTGATTATTAAATCAAAAAGGTTATCAGCTGTACTCAGCGAAGACAGCCTCACTGTTTCCGTTGCGTACTTTGATAAACCGACGCAAATTACTCAATCATCAAACACAGTTTCGCTGTTATTTTTAAATAAAGATATTTAAAAGTTTCATCATACTTTCAAATTTTAGTTTTGACTCAAAGCACAACTAAAAACATCGACAAATAGTTGTAACACATGTTCCGTCTAAGTAATGTTTTATATTATGTCCATAAACCCCAAGCTCTGATACCAACTGTGACGCCCCACCTCTATGCTCACAATAACAAAGAGTATTAGAAGAAATACTGTCTATTATTACGAAGAATAAGGCTGAATAGGAGCGGCCATCCGTAGTTAGGCCTTACACTAGTATCGGCTATCTCGATAGGAGTGGTATATATTTTTATTTTTCATCTCTTATTTATTTACTCCCATCGACATACCCAATTTCAGTATAAAACGAACTACAATGGTTCATAATAGTTTAGAACAATATATATAATAATAACATAGATGAACTGAATGCGGAACACATATAATATCAAATCTCATATATATATATATAACTGAAGTCAGTTACAATTCACGTGATACAATACATATGATACAACTACATCTGTCGACACAGGATGTTACATATACAAGTACATTAATATAAGTAATATACATGAATACACATCATCCTATGCTATGACAAAAACTACTCCAAAAGATATAAAGAGACTTCATAGCTCAAGCAGCAACCCAAAGCAAGATATCTACAACCTGTAATAACTCGGTCTGACCCGAGTATTAAATTCAAAAGAAAATAATACACGGGTCAGTCTAATTCAAACTCAGTTATTAATGCACGGAAGTTATAATAATTAAATAACAATTAGACAACAACACAAATAAATCCCGTCTATCTAATCCTTTAATAAGGAATCGGATAATGGTAAATATAACACGTAACAGTGTTAAACAACAAATCAGCAAATCCAAATTATCAACGAAGATAAATTAAAAAGATTATCAATGAAGATAATTTAGAAAACAACAGAATTACCTAAATGGCAATTAACAACAAAATCTAATTAGTAAATAAATAATTAGAAACTTATAATCTAATTATCAAATAGATAATTAGACAACACCAAAATGATCGAATCAAATCAAATCAAAATACAATTTCAAAATATTGAATTGAATAAACAAAACAATTCAAACAATTGAAATATCACAAAAGTAAATACTGTGTGGCTGCAGTACACGCACACGTGCACTGCCTCGCCACTACAGCATATAAAGTCACCACAACTCCAAATATTGGCAGCAAGTCGTAACTGCAAAGCCAAATAATTTATAAAATGTAGAGGTCAAGTCACTATTACCAGGACTCAACACAATTGCGAGGCCAAACAAAATTTAACAGCAATACCAAGAAAAGGTCTGGGCAACAATGAATGACCAAGTGCACAAGGCAGTGGTACAAAAATGATGACACAGCAAAATGGCTTATGCAACCTACAACAACAGAGCACGAAGGCTCGAATGCCCAAACGCACATTGCAGTGGTACAAACATGATGACACAGCAAAATAGAGGCGAAAGCAAACAAAAATAAGGCAATGCAGCATGACAAAATGCACAAAAGAATCGGTACACAACAGAGACAAAACTGCTAAAAATACTAACTAAATCGATGTGAATATATGGCCAAACTGTGCACCAGATATACTACTAAACAATAAGTGGCCAGAGGAGCAAATGAAATTCACGAGTATATCCAGGCAGCAAGCTTAAACAACAATAAAGTATGTATGCCACGACAGGTCCGTGCAATAAGCAATCAAAGTCAAGTGCTTTCAAAGGAACTCGACCAAATTGCTTCAAGTAAAACAAAGTACAACTGGTATCAAGACAGTTCACCAGCATGAAGTTCAACAATCAGCCACAACATCAAAGACCAGACCCCAAGTGTATAAAACAGTAGTGAAACCTGAGATCAGGTTTAATGCATAGCAAAAACTCGAGCGCTAGAAGAAAAATAGCACTCCAGAGCAACATAAATGACTCTATACACTAATGACGCAGCAACAATAAAAACAAAGAACAAAGCTTGAAGATTCTTCTGAAATCAAGACATGATCGCAAAAGCATATCAAAACCATGATGGTCACGAGGTACGACAGTGCCCTGATGACTAGAAAACAATAAGTGAACATCAAGCACATGAATGCACAAGATTTGTGACAAGCTTAACACATAATTACTTATATACAGTTGTTATAAAACTAATGCAACGAATTAGAATGTTGACAGAAGATGCCAAGTGATAAAAGTCACATATTTGAAGTAACCAAAGTCACAAAAGAAATCACAGAAGCAAGTTCAACCTTGAAAGCCCAAAATCATCTCATAAACAACATCACAAACCAAAGTCAGGTGATAAATAAATTGAAGCAGAAACAAAATTCACGTTAATGCTGATGCCAACAGAAAAATGTTCAAAGTCATTTGCAGTTCAAATCACATTGTACCCAAGTTATAGATATCAAATAGCTATTCAAAGCCGTGGATAATAGAAATCGAACCAAGACAATAAAAATCATCAACATCGAAATAAACTCTAACGACCTAAGAATGAAGTAGATGTGAGTGATAGTTTACTCACCTTGTTTAACGAGGAGCTAAACCCAATTCACAGTCTCAAATCACAAGCTGGTAAACAACCGATTAAGCAACCAAAAGCACCTCGAGAGACAACGATCGAATAAAAGTCGGCTACCACAAATTACGAAAACCCTAATTTAGTTGAAGAGGAAATGAGCAAGAATGAGCTGCCATTTTTTCGTATGATTTTTGTTTTAGGGTTTTCGGAAAGATGAACGAATGAAAAAGGAAATTGGGTATCGACCTTTGTTAAATAACACCACACCAACAAAAACATGGGCCAAAATTGTTTTGAAGCCCACATAACATTCAACGAATTACTAAAAGAATTTCAACCGATTTAAAAACTCCAAATAGCAATTAGCTAACACATTAATCGTTTAATGACGATTATAAATTGTTACAAAATCCCGGGTTGTTACTCTTATGCCGCCTCCGGTCATAAAATTTTGCCGCGCCGCCGGTGATTTTTGTTGACCTAATCGAATTTTTCCGTCGATCAGACCGTTGATTCGCCAAATAAACAACATGTATGAAGTCCCCTCGGTCCTCTCTTTAAAACCCAGAAATGGTTCGTCGATCCGACAACATTCATCGACGCGCGATGAATGGCCGAGAAATGATTCAGAAATTCTGGACAAAAGATGCATCGAATCGAAAAACGAATTTCAGTTTTGGGATGCGTACATCGAAAGCTTCGATATATAATTTTTCTGAATTTTTTTTAGGAGTTTGAAATTTGACTTTGATTTTGAATTGCAGTTGGACTTAGGTGTTTATCAGCCATTGAACCGAGGAAGTGAAAAAAGTGTATGCACAGACAAATGAGAATGAGGGACAAATAGGGCTTATAACATAGTACAATAGACAAGGTTGAAAAAGAATAGAAGGATCAGATTGGTATACGCGTTGAACGACGAATGGCCCGAAAAGCCCGTTCTGACTCCGGAACGAAATTGGGCCAATCCATATATCAAAATAGATGTTTTAAAATATTTTAAATGCAATGGAAAAGGTTTCAGGTTCAAATTGCATCGTATGAAGAAATTATGCTAAAATCAATATTTTCCAAATTGATTTCAATTGATTTCAATTTCATTGATTTCAAGGCGTTTCGAGTCCATACGATCAAACGACAAGTCCGATCGCTACAAAACTTGAAATCATACAATAATGTACCGTTACAGATCCGATGAAATTGGTTTCGTCGAAATCCGAGTCAGTGGCCAAAATGGATATTTTTACACTAATTAAATAATTTAATAATTAATTAAATAAAATCCAAATTTTTATTTCAATTCTATAATTGACAATTTCATCACTTTTATATTTCTTAATCATCTACAAAAAATTTAAACATGTTTAGACGTCAATTTAAAGTTGATAAATCTATCAATTGCAGTGTCATATTTTCAATTTCATTATATTCAAAATTATAAATTAAATTTCCAATAATTCTATTAAATTGTTTTTCATTCTACTATTCATTTCATTGTTATTCAACGGATGAAATTAACACTGGTTCATGGCTTATTACATTATTATTCTCGAATTTCATCTTAATCTCAATTAACGCTAAATTAAATATTAAATTTCATTTAAATTGCAATTAATCAAATTATTGAATTTTACACTTCAATTAAATTAATAAATCTTGCTTTCTACTCTTTAAATCAACCAATTATCATATTATAAATAGAGTTAGCATTAATTTCAATTAATTCCTTAATTTACACAAATATAACCTTAAATTGAGATTCATTGTAATTTATTACAAACTTGATTTAATGGACTACATAAATGATTACTTTAAAATAATCGTTTCCACTAACCCTTAATCATATTTGTATAAGTTATCATTTCCAACAATTACATACAGAACATTGATTTTTATCCAATCACTATTTATTCATTGTTAATTCATTGATTAATCCAATATTTACATTTACTTTTCAAATATTAATTTATTACCAAATATTCCTATTTACCATCAATTATAACCCAAATAGTTGTTTCAATCAATTGGGATTGCATTGAATTAATTATTTATTAGTTTACATTTTATTCCCGTTATAAATTCATTAACAAATTACAATTTCCTTTATTGATACATCACTTACATTCATACCTAATTGCATTAGTTTTATCCCATTACACTAATATATTCCTACTTACCTCTTAATTTGAATAAATATTCCATTTCTAAATGTGTAATTCTAGCAATTGTACACATTAATTTAGGTTTAAATCTAGTAAATGAATTTACCTTAATTCCATTCTTTTTACCAATTTATTACCATATCAATAAATTTACGATTCTATTTCATTTACATCCACACTTCCGTTATTTTATTAATTACCATTAAAGTAACGTTTATTTTAAATTGGTAAACCAGTGGTAACGACAAACATTTGTCACCATTTCCCTCTATAATACATGTATGTTTATTCTTCACAAATGATTTCCATCTGTTACACTATTTCATACATTAATCCAATAATTTCATTTGTTTTCTCATATTCCATTTATAACCAAGTCATAACATTTAAATTATTTTATTTAATTGGAATTTCATTCAAATCATTAATTATTAACTTTAATTAACCTTGTTACGTTTCCTCTAAGTTAATTTTCATTACATTATCACAACTTTTTATTAATAATTCATCAATTTTTATTTTCTTCAATATTAAATTTCAATAATCTTAATAAATCAACAATTTTAATTATTTCAAATTTACGGGTCGTTACACTCTCCCCCACTCAAAACATTTCGTCCCCGAATAGGAAATAGAAGGGAGAAGGAGAATTAAGAGATCAATATATCTTACTTAAAATATTAACTTTATAAACAATTAAATTTACAAAATTAATTACCTTTAAATAAAATATACAAATTTATAACCATTAGATCTTTTTATACTTAAATTAATAAAGTTTGGAAAACATTTCAAAATATTTTCTAAGTCCAAAATTTACGGAAAAATTTGGCAGAGTCTCCTTTGTACGGAGAGGCTCGGGAGAAATATAATATCAAATAAAATAATATACAACATATATTTTTCAAATAGTATATATCCCAACCTGGAAAAAACAATATAATAACGCTATAAACCGTAATCCAAAAACGTACCTATTTGTCGGGCAATTTACGCTTATTTTATGAAACCAAAAGCAGTAGCAATTGCTTCCATAACCTGTATTTCACCTATATAATCCAAAAGAATTAATAATTATATAAATTGAAATATGTAATGTTGTTTCAACCATAAACAACAAATCAATACAAACAACAATCCCTAGCAACAGGGCATACAACCATCACATAGAATCAATACAAATCAATTATTCATTCATATCAAACTTCGGGTTCAAAACTTCAAATTGTACAGAATGAAAATAAACTACTGAGCGCACCATTTTACTCAACAGTCTCTGATGAAACTAAATAGATTATTTATTCATCCAAACAAATTTAAAGTGCCCATGCCCAAACAACCATAAACCAAACAAACAACTATTTCAACAATAGATCAAGTTTATTAATTTCATTGATATAATAATTTATCTTTTTTAATTTGCCTTTTATTTCTTACAGTCTCATTTACTTTTTTTCATTTCTAACAAAGTCTCATTTTCACTTATTCATATCATGAAATTTCCCTTTTTATTATATTACATTCATTTATTCACTGCTTAATTTCATTTATTACAGTATTCATCTTTCTGCTTATTTCCAAATAAATAACTTCAATCATTTACTTAAGTCTATAATTACTTGCTTTAGGATATAACAATTATAACCTCAATTCTTATTAATAAAAGCAATTTATTGAACACTTCATTACATACTTTTATTTGTACAATTTCCATTACATTTCATATTAAACATTTCAACTTTTAATATTTGGTAAGTTATATATATGCTTTTTAAGAATGTAATTGAAAGTTATACAAGTTTTCTCATTTTCTTTAATAAATTTACTGTTCAATAATCATATCATTTGTTTTATAGATTATAATTTCAAACTTTCTTATAGTCTCATTTATACTTAGCATTTAGTCTCTTATTTCATTTAGAGGTTCCAATTATTAGTTAAATTCCATTTCACTAAAGCAATTGAAACCATTAATTGATGGAAAATTAAGAATTTAAATACCGAGTAAAAATTTTAAATCATTTTAAAATAATAGATAGATGTATACACTTAAAATTCATATATCCAATTATATTTAAAACAATTAAAAATTAATATTTGGTTATCAAAAATAAATCTGCAGTAGAACTACTACAGTGGCCTTCCCACTTTGAAACTCGAAATTGAATGTCGATGATGCGGCCGCCATCACCGAAATTATTTTCCAGCGACAGAGAAGGAAGTACAGAACTTATTTTTTCCAAAATCTTCTTTTAAACATTTCTTTCGAATTATATTGAAATATTTATATTAGAAAATACTTCTAAATAATATCACTATTATATTCTAAAATCATCCGAAAGAAATTTTCAAAAGCCCGAAACTTTAAGTTCTAAACTTCCAATTTCATTTATCTTATTTTCAATCTTATTTCGACTATTATTTATAAATTTCATTACCTAAAAACCAATATTTTGCAACCAAATATAAATCATTTATAAAAAGTTTATTTTATATATAGAAAATATAATAGGAAAAATTATTTCATTCACCTATATTAAAACAAATATTGTGTCGGTCTGTCCTATTAAGTGTTTAGGAATACCTATTGATGTCGTCGCGTCTCATGCATCAACCAAAATTTATAAATACAAATCGAAACAGATTAACACAATATTAAAACCTTTTTATAACACTAACAAATACTCTCTCTCATATATACTCTCAGTGACTCATCATAGGGTAGTACTACCCTATTAGCAAAGAGCGAAAACCCCACAAAGCTAAGGTTTATCGCTAAACCAAAGCTCTGATACCAGATGTAACGCCCCGCCTTTTCACATGCTTTAAATCGATGATCAACCACACAAGTAAGACTTAAACCATACAGAAGAGCGGATTTTTATGGGGTAAATAAGAAAAAGTAGAGAAAGAAAAAAAATAGAATCTTGCAGCGGAACGATAAAATATAATAATCAAATATACAGTTCATGAAGCTGTTTACAAAACATTTGATTATACTTATACAATACATATCAGAGTTACACATACCAAAGAATAATAATTAATGCAGTAGAATTAAATAGCATAGTGGAGTAATATAGTAGATAATAGTACTACAAAATCTTCGTCTTCGTCCTCTAGAATAAAATCTTCAAATCCTGAAACGCTCGGACTGACCCGAGCGAATTGAAAGGAAAAACACTCGAGTCAGAGCTAAAATATCTTATGTAAGTTAAATCAACAATAAACAATATGAGTGGAACGGTGTCTGAGATGTTTACGGGGTTTGACATCTCCTATCCAATACGTGAGTGCACTAACTCAAGAGATGCTCGGGATTCACATCTCCTAAGGATCCGTTAAACTAATTACTATGTAGCAATATTTCGCTATTATAATAATGTCTATAGTAAAATAAACATACTTTTAAATAGAGTTAAGGAGTGACCCAATATTCCCCTTAACACGTAATAGTCTCAGCAATCCATCCAATATCATAGTCCCTCCTGATCGGGAAGCCACCAGAGGATACCACACAGGCTACGGGAGAAAACCAAACACATACAAGGCGCGCTAGGGTAGGTGACACAGCACAACTAGGCAATGCCAGAGTAGATATACCAATTACGCTTTCGGCTCGGTGGTAACGCGTAGCGCGCAGCTACCGCCAACCTCAAGCCACACCCCCAAATAAAAAAAATCAAAAGTGGCCACCGAATCAATCCAAAAGTCAAAGTAAAATATCGAAGGGATGTGTCCGATCAAAGGTGCTACCTCATTAACCCATCGGTCGCTCATGTTTTAGCCACCTTATGCCAACTCATGGGAGTTGGGTCCACGTATTTACCTCAAAGGAACCGCCGCCACCATCCTACTTCATTCTGGAATCTCCACCGCGTACGCGGTTGTTAAAGTAGTTTTCGGAGTTGGCAGAGAGTATGACAACTTTCGATCCCGGTCTCTTTAACAACCAAATATTATTATAACATCGCGGTCTTATCAAAATAGTTTATGCTTTTAAAACCAGAATATAATATCCATTTCAAATCCATATAAATACGATACCATTTCCTCTTTTAAAAATCCAAATCATATTTGATATCATTTTCAAATATATCCTTTTCTAAAATTATAACATTTCAAAGTTATAATATTTCGAAACCAAAACTTGAAATATAGCCTTTCAAAACATAAAACTTTGAATTTCATAACTTTGAAACATACTGCACCACTTAAATGGTTTAAATATTAAATTACTTTATATAATAAAATAGCTTCTTCACCTTCACAAATCAATTTCAATATGGATTTTAAATTCCCAAACAAACCAATATAATTTCCATATATTTCAAAGCTTTAATTATTCCACAATTTCAAAACTAATTCTTTGATAGTTTCATATATATCAATTTCAACTATTAATATTTAGATTTGAAATGTTTACTTGATAAATCAAATATCATTTTAGTAAAACCTTTAGACTTCAAATAACTGGATATTCTTCCAATTACATTAACTTGATAATATTCATTTAAATCAATTTGATATTCATTTAAATCCTCTAAACAAAAATCAAGTTATAAAATCATACCTTTTAAATCTCAATTTATTTATATTTCAATTTAAGTTTTTCGAGGATAATCCTTAAATCTTAAATTTAAATCAAATTCATATTTATCTTCCAAATCTAAATTTATTTAAATCATTATAACCTCTATATAAAATATGATTTAAATACTTAACCATATTTATTTTAATAAATCAAACTTCATTTTTTCTACTTATTATCATTAACTGATTTATACCTAACTTAATACATGAATTTAACTATATATAAATATTTTTATATAATATAAAAAAGAATCAATATTTATTTAAACCGCATAATTCTATCCAAAACCATATAAATCATTTTCAAAATATTTATATATATAGACCGACGGTGTCTGTATAAAAGTTTCTATCCTATGGTCAAGTGATACGGATATTTATCATTTCAATCCATAAGTTAAAAAAATTACTGTAACGACCTAACTTCCAGACTCCAGGAAGTCGCATCATTAATAAGAAAGAAAGGGATAGAGAATAGAAAGAAAGAGAAGAAGAAAGAAACAACACATCAGAATCTAAACAGCGGAACGAATAAATTATATTAATAATGTAAAATATTACATAGTTTACAACTACTATCAGAGTACACAGATATACAACACATACTAGACAGTTATAATCACCTGTCTAGTTATACAACTCAATACAACTCAATACAAGAGATACAACACAGAGAACACACAGCGGAACTATTATCTACAACGCAGAAGCCTCCTGCTCCATTGCTCCTCCAATATTCGTCAAAGCTAACCTGAATCCCTTGGCTACTCGTAAAAATTTGAGAACCCAAGAGTTTATGAAAAACAAAAATAAACTCTGGGTCAGACATGGGTCTGGTGTGAGTAACAGGTTAAAGTTGCTTAACTTTCAAAAACCTTTTGAAAAGAAAGGTATCACGTAAGACTTCCCACACATAAACATGGAAAAGTTTTTACCTTACGCTAACCAAAACATTTGATAGGAAATCCAGTGATATTATAATAGCGTCTAGGGTTTTCAAGTAAATAAGAAATAGTCGATATTGTTACATGATTAAATTCCAGCTACTAGCCACAAAAGTGGGTAATACAATCAAAACCGTTGGCACTTATTGGATTGTGGATTCCATACAATGGCAGGGCTACTGGGGTACCTCCCATCACAGTACGTGGCCTAGATCAACGTACCGAGGATCACTCCCGACCCCCTGCAACACAAGACCGGAACAATCCCTTACGGGACAGTCCCGAACAAGACAACCCCGCAGTTGGCGTACGCTCCAAACTGTCGACACACCCAAAATAAAAGGGACCTCTAGACAGGGGAAAATCTTGCTCTCCAGTGGGAGCTACCCACGAAGCCTTGCTACACCTCCCCTGTTTTAGCCATTCCCGGTTGATGAGGCTTGAGGCTACGATTACCTTTATAGAACACATCTCTTAGAATGCTCATCGTCCACCTGACGATGTTCTGAAAGCATTCAATCCATACAAGTTCGTTCCGGTTCGAACGAAACTGAAGGCATTATCTCGTTACACTCATTTTGGAATCACCCTCAGAGTTAACGACGATAACCCTTGCACTCTAAATCTACATCTCGAACCTATAAGTACTATTCCGTCAAACTCATTACGGAATCACCCACAGAGTTATACTGACGTACAGTTCCTACACCTCGAGTCTTCACTTGCTCCTCTTGGATTAACGACCTAACGTTAATTTGGATCGATGTGGTTTTCGGATATCCAAATATGGAAACCCGATCCCGGTCTCATCGAAATCCAAAGCGTGTCTTTTAAGGCCAAGTTGTTTTAAAGGTTTAAAACAATTCAATTATCTATATACACAAATAGCTAAATCATAGATTCACAGCAGGTAATCAATATCATCATCACACGGATAATCCATAATATCATTATCAAAGATAATCTATATCATCATCACAATGCAACCAATACATCCAAATCACTCAACATTATCTATCTCATATTTGAGATTCAATCCATTTAGGCAATCAACATCATCCATCCATATAAGCAATGATTTATAACCACACCACCTATAAATAATTTAAAATTTATTAAATTAACTACATCATTCTCTAATTAATTTAAAGTGAATTAAATTAATTACTCCATCAATAAAAATATTGCTTTCATAACTATTAATTAATTACAAATTAATTAATTAATCATCTTCCACTTAATCATTTTAATTAATCACCTTTGATTAATTACTCCTTAATTACATTAATGTAATTATCCTTTAATTAATTTCACAAATTAATTATACTAAACCAAATTCAGTAATCAATCTTAATTACTTCACAAATTAACCAACTATAATTAATTACATTAATCCTTAATTAATTATATTAATCAATTACGTTAATCAGTTATTATTGATTAATTAATCTTAATTAATCAATCTTAATTACATCATTAATTATATTAATTAATGATTCCTAATTACAATTTAATTAAGTACCTTATTTAAATTAATTACACTAAGTAATTAATCTTAATTTAAACCATAATTGTTAATCACTCTTGATTAACTCCATTCAATAATTAACTACTCTTAACTACTTTACCAAATAAATAAATTACTCCATAATTAATTATCTCTAATTAATCCCTTAATTAATTCATAAAGTAATTATACTTAAATTACTTCAATTATCAAATCATCTTTAATTAATTACATCTAGTAATTACCATTAATTACTACCCTAAGTAATTTCTCTTTATTAAATTACATTAAGTAATTATACTTCACAAATCATCAAATGATTATTTTAAATTAATTAAACTGAATTAATTAACTTAATCTAATCAAATTTAAACTCAATTAATTACAATTAATAATTAATTTACTTAATTACTTCCTTAAGTAATTATACTTAACAATTTACACAAATGATTATCCTTAAATTAATTAATCTAATTAATTATTAAAAATTAATTGCACTAATTAATTATTAAATAATCCTTAGTTAATGACATTCATTAACTATTAACAATTCATTAATTATTTTCTAAAATAATTAACTTATTTTAATCATTAATTACAAATTAATTAATCATTAATTGACCCATTAATTAATCCTTAATTAATTAAATAATTAAGTGTTAGTTAAAACTTAATTAATCCATTATTACCTGGTTTATTAATTATTAATCATTAATTAAAATCAAATCTTATTTAATTATTTTTAATTACAAGTTAATTATTCTAAAAATAATTAACCTTAATCCCTTAATTACTTTGAGTAATTATTCATTTCATTAATTTATTAAATAAATCAATTTTTCATTTAATTACCCTAATAATTAAATGGAATACAAATTATTAAATTATAATTTAACTTTCACAAGTTTTAAAAAAAACAATCTAAAACCTTTAAATGATAAATAATACTTCTATTATAAAAGAAATTTTACAAAAGTTAAAACAAATTTCCTTTTAAGTTAAAAACCATTTAAACTTTATATTATTATTCAAATTTGTTTTCAAACACTTATCTTTTAAAAAAAAATTAAATTTATTTTGAAACCAAGATTCAAATCCAAATTTGAATCAAATTTAACTTTGTTAAAACATTTCTTTATATTTCAATTTCCAAATTTAAATTCAAATTTATTTAAAAACAAACATTTTTAAACAATAAACAAATTTGAATTTAAATACTTGATCATTTCCAACATAAGATTCAATTCAACTTGAATCCATAATTTAAATTAGATTTAAAATTTAATTTAAATCTTTGATTAATAACTTAACCTTCAGTTTAAATTTGAAAACAAGGTAGTTTTCTAACCCTATACGAACCCTACTCGAGTGATCACAAAATTCACTCGACCCTCATCCTATCTTAACCCGAGCAAAATTCAAAACAAACTAGAGTAAACTCGAGAACAAATCCCTTTGAATTCAATTAAATCTTTCAGGGTACTATCAGGTTTAACAAAACATGCATCAACAAAATACCCGAGCCAATAACTCATCCCCTTCGAGTCTCATACCCACATGTCTCGAGAAAAACGCGATGCAACCCGAGACCAAACTCAAGAAAACCATCTTCCCCAAAAACAAACAGCTGATACCCAGATTCGCTGTGCACCTGCACCGCCGCGGCCTTCACCTCCGCCCTCTCGCAACCCCACGAGCAAGTCGACGGCCTTCCTCCAACATGATTCCGATCATCCGAGAACTGCAGAAACCCCTAAATCGAAAACGAGCTTCGAGCTCAAAACTGTAAGAAAAAGTCGAACCGGAAATTTTCCCCAAACTCCAAATTGCGATCATCAGAGAGTCAACGACGCCGGCCACATCAACTTCCACACCTCATCTTTCTCCCGTTCAAATTAGAAAAGACTCGATCACCTATTCGAGTCGCGGTGATCAATTTACTGATCAACATTGAAAAACTAGGGCATAACAACTTCAAATCCAAATTTCTACTGCTTCACTCCATAAATCCATTATCCTCCATTTTTTTTAAAACATGATCAGTACTTCATCACTGAAATAACCCATGGCCACTCCAAATCTTCTAGAATGAAAATCCCAACCTAAACCCCATTCCCAGACAAACCAGTAATGCCCAAATAAAACCAAACTATAAATTCTAAATTTGGTTTTAAAATTCATGTTTTTGATCATGTAATTGATTTATAAACTTAAATCGAAGATTCTAGATAATGAAAATTTCACTTCCAAAAGATTGCTCTGTTGAACTTTATTCTTTCCAGAGACATTACAGTTTTTATCATCATGTTTTTCATATTCAAATAAATTAAAGCTTTAACTTATATTATGATGCAGATCAGGCCAAAGTAATGAGTCGTTCACGACTTAAGATGGTACCTATAAGTCGTTTCCGACCTAAGGAGTCACGGGGGGAAGGCATACGAGTTAGTAAAGAAGGATTGAGTCACCTCCGAGCTAACTGGATACCAGAGGGAGAATGGTGCCGAGTTAACGACCTAAATCTAACAAGTCACGACCTAAGGTCTTAGGTCGGCAACGGCCTAATGTGTTGCATATGCGCCGAGTTAACGAGTTACGACTCATGATAAGTCGACCCAGTTAAGTCGTTTGAGAAGCTATGAGTTTGGGAGCTTGATTCGTTGAGAGGATGTAAGTCGTAAGTCGTCCTGCATAGAGTTGTTTTGTGTTGTATGCATGTGAGTGAGTCGTAAGTCGGTATGATGATGAGTCGGCCGAAAGTTGTTGTAGTATATTTTTCTTGGAGTCGTAGGTCGTTAGGTCGCATACGACCTAAGTGTGTTGAGTCTGTAATTTTGTGGCAGTGTAACTTAAGTCGTGTACGACTTAAGAGTTGTGTCTTGTGTCTTGGGTCGTTAGGTCGGCCATGCAAGGTCATTTGTTGAGTCGTTTTCATTGTGCTGTGTTGTACATATGTTTGCGTTGTTAAGTCGTAAGTCGGCAAGGGATATAAGTCGGTCATGTGTATGTGTTGTATTGTAACTGAGGCGTGAAGCATCGGTTAGGTCGACAACGACCTAGTTGAATCGTGAGTCATAAGTCGGCTACGACTTAAGGGTCAGGGGTGAAATACTATAAATACGCGTGAGTTGTACATTTGAACTTGGTTGATTTTTTGAATAAAATTTCTTGTTGATTGCTGTGTGCTTTCATCTTAAATTGGTAGTTGAGTGTAATCTCCTATCTCCACTTTCGGTTATTCGAGTGTGCTCGAATCAACGATTGTTGAAGCCGATTCGCGGAATCAAGTGCGCTTGATCAACGCTTGAAGAATTGAAGATCTTCTTTCACGGTATCGTGCGCGATCAACGTGTCGAAGATAGCTAGAATTCGGTATCTTTGTGATCAACGAATTTGGGCATTTCAGTATTTTCAATCCATCGATTGCTACTTTCAACGATCCATATCGTTTTGTCAATTATCCGCTGCGTCAGTTTTTGGTATCAAAGCTTGACTTAGCCAATCATAGCTAAGCCGAGACTTGGAGCCAATTTTTGAAGTTGAAGTTTGAAGTTTGGTGTTCATCGTGTTCATCGCGAGATTGCAACAAGTTTGAAGTTTTAAACCCATTTCATTTTGGATCTAGAGTTGGAGAAGTGTTAAGCCGTGCAAGCAAGTTAAGTCGTGAGGTTTTGTTTCGAGCTAAGGAGTTGAGCCGAGTTAGTGTTGAACCGAGCTAAGGAGTTGTGCGAGCTAGTGTAGAGCCGTGACTTGTTGTTGTGTTGAAGCTTTGTTGAAGAATTTTGAAGTATTTGTTGAAGTGTTGTGAAAGTTAACCATGCCACCAAGGAGAGCTAATCGTCATCAAAATGTTGAAGCGTTGTATAGAAGAGAAGAAGCCGAGCTTATGGAACAACGTATTAATGAGAAATTTGATGAAAGCATTGGAAGGTTAGAGAAGTTGATGAATGATTTGAATCAAACTCAAAGGAGGAGATCACCAATCTCGAACCATGGAGGAAACCGAGTTTCGCCATCGGTTACGGAAGCGAGGAGGGTATCACCGCAATCTTTTAGAGAAAGAAGAGAAACATCAATTTCATCGAGAAGAGATCACCATGACTATAGGCATGAAGAGAGGAGAACTCCACGTGAGTTTGAAGATGAGCCATATAGAGATGAAGAAAGACATAGTAGAAGGGACATGCGTGATCGAAGGGATGATAATGGTCGAGATCGATATAGACGTACATTTGATTTTGATGAAGAGGGTGATAGAGCTAGCATTCATTATCGAGATCGAGACCCAGCTCGAAATTCATATCGAGATGTGGATGATGATCGTCGATGGGAATCGGGTATGAAGATGGAAATTCCTAAATTTAAAGGTGGAATGGTAGCAGAAGAATTTCTTGATTGGTTGTCTAATGTTGAAGAGATCTTTGATTTCAAGGAAGTTCCGGAGAATCGTCGAGTGAAGTTGGTTGCTACTAGGTTGAGGGGGAGAGCTTTGGCATGGTGGAAGCAAACTAAACTTACAAGGGAGAGAATGGGAAATTCAAAGATTGAATCATGGGAGAAGATGAAGAAGTTGATGAGAGCTACATTTTTACCTTACAATTATCAATCACTTATGTACCATAGATTGCAGAATCTAAGGTAGGGGACGAAATCGGTTAATGACTATGTAGATGAATTTTACCAACTCATTGCCAGAAACGATATTATGGAGACAGAAGAACAACTGACTGCTAGGTTTGTTGGAGGGCTGAGGATGCAGATCCAGGATATGGTTAATATGTTCGATCCAAGATCTGTGGCAGAAGCACATCAGAAGGCGTTGGCTTGGGAGAAGCAGGGAAGACGTGGAGGTGGTGTGTTTACTAATTCCAATAATCCAGTAAAGGGTGCCAGTGGAAGTTCTAATGTTGCTAAACCTACCAGTAAACCAGTTGTGAAGGAGGCTGAGAAGGTGAAGGTTAACAGTGGTTTCAAGTGTTATAATTGCCAGGAGTTGGGTCACAAAAGTAATGAATGTCTGAAGCCGAAGAGGAGAGCAATGGTTGCAGAGATGGAAGAAGAGGATGTGGATGCAGAATGTTCTAGTTCATTACCAGTTGAGGAGGAAGACTTATTGTCCGGAGATGAGGGTTGTAACCTTATGATGAGGAGGTCTTGTCTTACACCAAAACAAGAGGAAGATTCTAGTTGGTTGAGAAGCAATATTTTTCAGTCGACATGCACTATTTTGGGAAAAGTTTGCAAGTCCGTTATTGATGCTGGGAGTTGTGACAATATTATCTCTACTGAAGCAGTTAGGAAGCTGAACTTGAAAACTGAGAAGCATCCTAAACCGTACACGTTAGCATGGTTGAGGAAGGGTGGTGAAGTGAAGGTGTGTCGAAGAGCTTGTGTGAATTTTTCTATTGGAAAGAAGTACAAAGATGAAATTTGGTGTGACGTTGTAGACATGGATGTGTGTCATCTGTTGTTGGGCAGACCATGGCAGTTTGATAGAGCAGTGTAACATGATGGTCGTGCTAATAGCTATAGTTTCATGTTCGAAGGTACTAAAATCACTTTAGTTCCCAAGAAGCAACAACAAAAGGAAAGCAAGCTAGAGGAGATCGAAGAACTGAAAACTTTACTATCTTTGAAAGAGTTTGTCAAGGAGGTTGAAGAGGAGCCTGAAGTCTTTTTGTTGATTGGGCGAGAGTGCAGTGAAGGGGTTGAAATTCCAGAAGAAGCGAAGCCAGTTTTGAAAGAATTTGAAGATGTATTTCCAGAAGAGTTGCCTAAGGAGTTACCGCCACTGAGGGACATTCAACATCAAATTGATCTTGTTCCGGGAGCAGTTTTACCACATCGACCACATTACCGAATGAGTCCGAAGGAACATGAAGAGTTACGAAGGCAGGTGGAAGAGTTGTTAGAGCAGGGACGTGTTCAGGAAAGCTTGAGTCCTTGTGCAGTACCAACATTGTTGGTGCCGAAGAAGGATGGAACATGGAGAATGTGTACCGATAGTAGAGCTTTGAACAAGATTACTGTCCGCTACAGATTTCCTACGCCAAGGTTAGATGACTTGCTAGATCAGTTGAGTGGGGCTACTATCTTTTCGAAGATTGATTTGAAGAGTGGTTATCATCAGATTCGAATCAGACCGGGAGATGAATGGAAGACCGCATTCAAGACGAGGGAAGGTTTATATGAATGGTTGGTTATGCCGTTTGGTCTATCAAATGCACCAAGTACATTTATGAGGGTGATGAATCAAATTTTCAGACCGTACATTGGGAAGTTTGTTGTAGTTTACTTTGATGATATTCCGACTTATAGTGCGAGCATAGAGGAGCATGTAGAGCATTTGAGAAAGGTGTTAATTATTCTTCGTGAGGAACAATTTTATGCAGCTACGAAGAAATGTGTGTTCATGACTCGAAGTGTGTTATTTTTGGGATATGTTGTATCTGAGAAGGGAATCCAGGTGGACCAGAGTAAAGATGAAGCTATTAGAAATTGGCCACAACCGAGAACTATCACTGAAGTTAGAAGTTTTCATGGATTGGCATCATTCTACCGAAGATTCATTCCACACTTCAGTAGCGTGATGGCACCAGTTACTGATTGTATGAAAGGGAAACAATTTTCTTGGACAGAGGAAGCTGGGGTTGCTTTTGAGAAGATCAAGGAACTATTGACGACAGCACCGATTCTTGTTTTACCAGATTTTCAGTTGTTGTTTGAATTTCATACTGATGCATCGAAGGTGGGAATTGGTGGAGTCTTCAGTCAGAGTGGGAAACCCGTTGCTTATTTCAGTGAGAAGTTATTAGGAGCAAAATTGAGATATAGCACTTACGATGTGGAATTTTATGCTGTTGTGCAAGCTGTGAAACACTGGAGACACTATCTATTTCAGAAAGAGTTTGTTTTATACACTGATCATGAGGCGTTAAAGCATTTACAAGGCCAAGACAAGATTTCAGCGAGACATGCATCACGGGTTGCCTATTTGCAGCAGTTTACTTTCGTTGTGAAACACAAATCAGGGGTAACAAATCGTGTAGCGGATGCTTTGAGCAGGAGGAATGACTTGTTGACAACATTGAAAGTTGAAGTGACAGGATTTGAATTATTGCCAGAGCTGGTTGAAGAAGATCCTTACTTTGTGAAATTTGTTGAAAAAGTAAAGGAAGGAAGCACTGATGAGTTTGTTTTGGTGGATGGTTTTCTGTTCAAAGGGAATCAATTATGTAATCAAGACTGCAGTTTGAGAATGAAGATTATCAAGGAGTTGCATGAGGAAGGACATGTGGGCCGTGATCGTACGTTGCATTTGATTTCTTAATCTTACTTTTGGCCGTCGATGAGGAAATAGGTTGAAAGGTTTGTGGAGAGATTTCATATATGTCAGGTTTCGAAGGGAACAACGACAAATGTAGGATTGTATATGCCGTTACCTGTGCCGACTAAACCATGGGTTGATATCAGCATGGATTTCGTTTTGGGTTTGCCGAGGACTCAAAGGGGGAATGATTCTATATTTGTTGTGGTGGACAGGTTTTCGAAAATGGCGCATTTTATTGCTTGCAAGAAGACGGCGGATGTTGTTCATGTTGCTCAGATGTTCTTTAAAGAAATGTATCGTTTACATGGGTTGCCGGAGTCTATTGTTTCAGACAGGGATACCAGATTTTTGAGTCATTTTTGGCTTAGTTTGTGGAAGATGGTGGGAACGAAGCTGAATTTTAGTAGTGCTTATCATCCGCAAACAGATGGACAGACAGAAGTTGTTAACAGATCATTGGGAAATTTGTTGCGATGTTTAGTAAAGGACAATCTGAAGAGTTGGGACATGAAGTTATGCCAGGCAGAGTTTGCTCACAATCATGAAATGAATCGTAGTACGGGTTTCAGTCCATTTCAGATTGTATACTCAAATTTACCCAGGGGACCGTTGGATTTGGCAGTAGTACCACAATCAAAGGGGATGGTTAAACGAGTTGCTGATTTTGTTGAAGGCTTGACAGAATGTCATAAGATCGTTCTGGAATGATTGGAGAAGTCGAATGAGAAGTATAAGAGAACTGCAGATTTGAAGCGATGAAATGTTGAATTTAACGAAGGTGATTTGGTGTATGCTGTGTTAACAAAGGATCGTTTTCTAGTAGGCGCTTATAACAAGTTGAAAGCCAGAAAAATTGGTCCTGTAGAAGTTGTGAAACGGATTAATGAAAATGCTTATAAGTTGAAGCTACCGGAGGATGTATACACTTCTGACGTATTCAATGATAAGCATCTTGTACCATATTATGGGGGTAAACAATCCGATGTGGAAGAATTTACAAATTCGAGGACGAATTTTTCTCAACCAGGGGAGGATGATGCAGATCAGGCCAAAGCAATGAGTCGTTCACGACTTAAGATGGTACCTATAAGTCGTTTCCGACCTAAGGAGTCACAGGGGGAAGGCATACGAGTTAGTGAAGGAGGATTGAGTCGCCTCCGAGCTAACTGGATAGCAGAGGGAGAATGGTGCCGAGTTAACGACCTAAATCTAACAAGTCACGACCTAAGGTCTTAGGTCGGCAACGGCCTAATGTGTTGTATATGTGCCGAGTTAACGAGTTACGACTCATGATAAGTCGACCCAGTTAAGTCGTTTGAGAAGCTATGAGTTTGGGAGCTTGAGTCGTTGAGAGGATGTAAGTCGTAAGTCGTCCTGCATAGAGTTGTTTTGTGTTGTATGCATGTGAGTGAGTCGTAAGTCGGTATGATGATGAGTCGGCCGAAAGTTGTTGTAGTATGTTTTTCTTGGAGTCATAGGTCGTTAGGTCGCATACGACCTAAGTGTGTTGAGTCTGTAATTTTGTGGCAGTGTAACTTAAGTCGTGTACGACTTAAGAGTTGTGTCTTGTGTCTTGTGTCTTGGGTCGTTAGGTCGGCCATGCAAGGTCATTTGTTGAGTCGTTTTCATTGTGCTGTGTTGTACATATGTTTACGTTGTTAAGTCGTAAGTCGACAAGGGATATAAGCCGGTCATGTATATGTGTTGTATTATAACTGAGGCGTGAAGCATCGGTTAGGTCGGCAACGACCTAGTTGAGTCGTGAGTCATAAGTCGGCTACGACTTAAGGGTCAGGGGTGAAATACTATAAATACGCGTGAGTTGTACATTTGAACTTGGTTAATTTTTTGAATAAAATTTCTTGTTGATTGTTGTGTGCTTTCATCTTAAATTGGTAGTTGAGTGTAATCTCCTATGTCCACTTTCGGTTATTCGAGTGCGCTCGATTCAATGATTGTTGAAGCCGATTCGCGGAATCAAGTGCGCTTGATCAACGCTTGAAGAATTGAAGATCTTCTTTCACGGTATTATGCGCGATCAATGTGTCGAAGATAGCTAGAATTCGGTATCTTTGTGATCAACGAATTTGGGCATTTCAGTATTTTCAATGCACCGATTGCTACTTTCATCGATCCATATCGTTTTGTCAATTATCCGCTGCGTCATATTACATACATACTTTGTTTAAATCTTAAATATTAACAAAGTTTTTAATATGAGATCATTAATTTGGTTAGAATTTTATCCTGAATCCTAGAACAGACCCAAAAACCACATTTCACAACAAGCATGCACAATTTCGTACAATCATGTATGTACTAGTAATAACTTGTAAATAGATCACAACCACATTTATTCCCAGAGTATAATAAGCAACTAAATTTATACTTAAATTAGTTTATATAAAATTGTTACTCACCTTGAAAATTCATGAGCAGAGCACTTTGTTTTTTTGAAAATGCCTGATCCTGAGTTTCTTTTTTAAAAACTGCAGCTTGTTTTTAATTTCCAAAACTTCCAGTTGCATCTTTGATTTGCCCTTTTAAAACTTAAGTTTGCCTTGAAAATCATTCATCTTATTTTTACTGAAATATTCTGCTCCTTGATGTATTGCATGTCTCCAGAATTTACAAAGAATTTGCAGGCTTCCCAGATTTCATTTTGTATGCATGCTGTAAAACTTCAAGTTACTTCTTTATTTTTTTTTGTAAACTTAAACTTTGATTTACTGCAATGCTTCTACTCTGAATCACATGCATGTTTCCAGAAATGAAATGCAGGCCTCCAGAAAGAAAATGCATGCAGTTTTGGATGTTGTTTCAAAATAGAAAAGGAGGGGGACTGCAGGCCTTTTTGGATGAAGTTGCAATTTTGCCTTTCAGGTTAATGTATCACTGAGTTGCTTCAGGTTTATGAATATGAGAATGGAATTGCAGTTTGATTTATTTTGGTTAGAGGAAACTGGTTTTAGATTTGTTTGTGAGGGGAAAGTTGCAGATCTTGTTTTGAATTACAGATTGATCAAAGAAATTAAATTCTTGGTTTGAATGTAGATTGGTTTCAGATTTCAAAGCTGAAGATTTTCTCTAGTTTTGAAAACAAAGAATGGAAAAGAAGATAAAATGAAGAGTAATAGGTTTATATAAGAATATTTTTTTTAATTTCATCAAATTAAAAGAAAAAGAAAAATAGGACACTTTATTAAGTTTTAAACATTTGTCACTTTAATTTATTTTAAGAGTAACACATGTCAACAAGGGTGTTTTAGAGATATACACATGTAATTTAAGTATTCTAATTTTAATTCAAATTGTTTCTAAGCTTTTAAATCTTAATTTACTATTCTTATGTATATATAAATGAGTTAATCTCTTTTTAAATTGAAAAGAAATGAAAACAAACAAACTTAAATATAAGCTTATTCAAATATTTTGAGGTATTTATTCTATTAAATTTTAAAACATTAAATCCAAATTTTAAATTAATTTATCAAATCCAATTTTAAAAGTCAAGTTATATATAGATGCACATATAATTCTTATTAAAATTAAAAATAACAAATCCTATTTCTAAAAATTTATTTATGTTTTATGAAACACTAAGTATTATCATTTTTATTTAAAAATAACAAATTAAACAAATTTTAAATAATTTATAAAAGAGATTGTAATTAACTTTTATTACTCAATAATTTAATATCATTTGTAAATTGTATTATAAATTCTTATATATAAATTCAAACAATATTTAAAAATAAAATAAAACCAAGCTTTTAATGTTAATCTAATTTAAATTCATATTTAAGTTAATTAAAATATAAATCTAAACAAATAAGGTTTTTCTTTAATATAAACTATATAATTATCTAGTAAATTGTTTTGAAAAGTTAAATGTTAATTTTAAATCAAATTTCCAATTTTACCAAATACAAATTAAAATTAGAAAGTTGATTCATTTACTAAGTTCCAAATCAAAGTTTATCAATTTACAATATATACAATTATATATATTATAAACAGAAAACAATTAATTAGCTTTAAAAGATAGAATCTACCAATTTAAATATTTATTAAAAGAAGATAATTAAATCAATTCAAATTTTATTATCAAATATTATCAAATCAAATAAAATTTATAACACAGATTATTAAATTTACGTTGCCCAATTTCTGGGATATCACAATTACGGTTATATATCATTTTAAACCGCAATCCCGAATGAAATAAAATGCATAACAACTTGCATATTAAAATACTATAGAATATAACATCCATTCATCCATCAACAGATCACACATCCATCACAATCATCATCCACAACAATCAATCAATACCAATAGATAACCGATAATATATATAACAGGTATTTTGCTGACAATTTATATGCAATAATAAATTTAATAACAATTTAATTCAAATAAATGCAATTTAACTTAGATAATGATTAAATATATGCCAAACAGCTATAAATAAATTTCAAATCACATCATAAATAAATTTAACAAACATAAGAAATTTTAGAAGTTGTGAGTGGGTTAAAACACTCACCTTTAATTTAAATTGAATTTAAATCCAATTTAAACCTAAAAATTTGACACCCTCAGAATTCGTCCAAACAAGCGTTAAAATGTTCAGAATTTTAATAAGATCCTAACAAAAAAACTGTGCATGAATTGGTGTTCGTATGTGAAAGATATAATGAAAAATGTGTTTGAATTTCAATTTTTTTTAAAAAGAGAACACATTTACCTTTCTTGCCACGTCATAGGCAAATCACTTTCTTCCAGAAAACACCACTCACGCACGCAAGGACCAATGCACGTGATACTGCCGCTGACCATAAACTTTGACCGCGATTATCTCTCGCCTACGGCCACCAGGGAGCCGCCGAACCCAACCATCCTTCTTCCCTCGCCTAGCCGCACCGCGCCTTCCACCTATGCTGCCTCCGTTCATAAAAATTTTCCGCGCCGTCGCTGATTTTTTTTGACCCAGTCGAATTTTGCAGTCTGTCAGACCGTTGATTCGCCAAATAAACAGCATGGATGTAGTCCCCTCGGTCCTCTCTTCAAAACCCAGAAATGGTTCAACGATCCGACAACGTTCATCGATGCGTGATGAACGGTCGAGAATTGATGCAGAAATTCTGGACAAACAATGCATTGAATCGGAAAACGAAGTTCAATTTTGAGACGCGTTCATCGAAAGCTTCGATATATAATTTTTATGAATTTTTGAGGTGTCTGAAATTTGGCTTTGATTTTGAATTGCGGTTGGAATTAGGTGTTTTCTGCCATTGAACTGAGGAAGTCAAACAAATTGTAAACAGAGTATTTATAGACAAGGTTGCAAAAGAATAGATGGATCAGATTGGTATACGCGCTAAACGATGAATGGCCCGGAAAACCCCGTTCTGACTCCGAAACGAAATTGGGTCAACCCATGTAACAACCCGGGGTTTTGTAACAATTAATTATCGTCATTAGGCGATTAAATTGGCTGGCTAATTGCTATTGGGATTTTATCGGGTTGAAGTTCTCTTAAAAATTTGTTAAGGGTTTGTGGGCTTTATATTGAATTTAGCCCACGTTTTATTTTGGTGTTGGGTTGTATTAAAGTGGATACCCGTTCCCTCCTCTCTATCCATTCTCTTCGAAAATCCTAAACAAAATAAACGAAAAAAAAATTGGCGGCTCGATTCTTTTGCTATGTCGATCGGCTAATTCTATTTGCAAATGTTTTGCTTTGCTTTGAGCTTGGTCGGGCCGTGCTTAGGTGAGCTGCAAGTGGGGGGAAAAGAGGAATTTTGGCAGTGGATCGGTGTTCTTCAAAACAAAGGTGAGTGATTTTTCACTCACATCTAATTCAATTTCGTATATTCGTGACTTTCGTAGCTTGATTTCCAGGCTATCATGGTGTTGAATTTTTGACACTTGATTTTGATTTTCATTCGTCTGGAATTACTTGAATTCATTGATTGCTTTGTTCAGACCGTTTAATTTTGATCGAATGCTAGGATTTGAAATGATTTCGTGAAGATATTTTTAGATGAGAATTCATTTGACTTTGCATTTGCTTTAAGTATTTGACTTCGGTCCTGATTTGGGTATGCGGTTCCATGACTTCGGTCTGTAGCTCATGTCTTCAACTTGTACTACTTGCTGTATATTATTAGTTTAGAACTGCTACTTAATACTGGTATTCATCTGGATATTTTGTGTGTTGTTTTGCTTTGGTCTTGGACTAGATGAAAGTGATTTGTAAGAATAATTTGGGTTCGACACTGCCTTGATGGCTTTGTTCGAACTACCTATGTCACTTGCATATGCTAATGCTGTTTCATTCAATATAGATATGTATGTGTATTCATATATATGCATACATGCATTCATCTATTTGTGTTGCTAGTTGTCTCAGCTTTGGAATTGTTCGAACCTGATACCTTTTGAAGTTTGCATCTGTTGGGTTCATTGCTTTATATGTTGATGTTGTTCTTTGTTTCCCTTAACTCCGGTCAGTAGCTCACTGCTGGTTCCTGTGTCTTCAACCTTGACTCCTGATAGCACTGGCTTTGACAATTAGATTGATGCTTCGAGTTACAACAATTTTCACTTCTGTTCATACTCTATGTTGTACACATGTGCATTTGTATCACTTGATGTTGCACTTGCTTGATCCAGTTCGTAGTTGCATACTTGCTGTGCACTTTTCATGTCATTCCCTTGGTATTGTGCAGACCACTTGGTCACTGGTGTACATATGCTGTTAGATTTGGGTTTCACCGACCACACATGTATATACTTGTATCTTTGAATTTGATTGACTTGCAGCTTGATGGTCATATTCACTTACTGTTGATCTTCACGTGGCTGTAGTTTTTGTTGCAGTTTTACCCTTGTTGTCATGTGGTGGCTGCAGTTTCATTTCGTTGCAGTTTTACCCTTGTATTCATGTGGTGGCTGCAGTTTCATTTTGTTTGCAGTTTTGCCCTTGTTGGTTGGTATTGCACTGAGTTAATCCTCATGCGCACTGATGCATTGTATATGCATTTTCCCATTGTTTGTTCGCTTTGATTCTACTGTGTTATACAGTAGTCTAGTTTGCTGTTGCATCTCTATTTAGTACCTCTGGACACCTTGCAGTTTCGACTTGCTGTTAGTAGTTGTAGTCGTGATGATATCACATGCTGTAGTGGCGAGGCAGTGCACGCGAGCGTGTACTGCATCCAAACAGAATTGACGTTTTAATTGATATTACAATTGTTTGAATTGTTTCGTGTGTCCAATTCAATATTTTTAAATTGTATTTTGATTTTGTTTCATTTGATCATTTTGTTGCTATCTAATTATCTTCTAGATAATCATATTTTGTGTTTTCTAATTATCGTATCGATAATTAGATTTTGTGGTTATGCTGTTTCACTGGCTTGGGTTTTGCTCTAGCCACTTGCTGTTAATTGATGTTTAGGCAATTTTGTTGTTTTCTAAATTATCTTCATTGACAAGCCTTTTATTTATCTTTGTTCATGATTTGGCTTTGTCGATTTGCGGTTTATTGCTGTTACGTATTATTTCTACCGTTATCTGATTCTCTTACGAAGGATTCGATAGGTGAAATTTATTTTGAATATCGTCTATTTGTTATTTAATTATTATTGCTTCCGTGCATTAATAACTGAGTTTGAATTAGACTGACCCGCGTATTATTTTCTTTTGAATTAGACTACGAAGCATTTGATTTATATTTATTGATTATCAAACATTTGTGATGCAGGGAAACATGTCAAGACCCGATTCTTCGTCTTCCGAAAATTCAACATCGATACTCACTTTATCGACTGCCGAGTAATCGAACGACGGAAAACCGAACACTGAGGGTTTTAAAAAAAAGAATTTAAGAAAAGAAAAAGAAAGAAGAAGAGATAAGAAGGTAGAAAACAGAGAGAAAAGAAAGATAGAAGATAGAACAGAAAGAAAATAGAACAACATCAGAAGCTCACAATTCGCAGCGGAACAACATATAATAATAAATGAATAATCTTTAAACAAAGAACTATATCAGTTATTACATTTTATACATCACATTTCATTACATCATATCATCAGAGTATACAACATCAAATAAACAGCGGAAAAAGAAATACTATATAACTAGTAATACGTCATGCCATCCAGCTTGCCTCCAGCAACTCCAGAATATCCAGAATATCCTGATAAACCTAACTCTTGACTGCTCGTGCAGAAATTGGTGGGCACCCAGAGTTTAGGAAGGAAAACAATAAACTCCGAGTCAGTCATGTGACTGGTGTGAGAACTCAAAACAGTTTATTTATCTTTAAAATCAAAATAGAGGAATAATTTCAAAGTCAATTCGCAATGCTTTTAAAAATGAGACTACCATAAGACCTCCTGCCACACACACAATGCAAACGCAGACTTGGAGAAGATTTCTTCTTATGATAGTCAAAGATGCTTGATACGTATTAAAAAGAATGCTTGATATTATTACTAGTGCATAGTGTAGGAAAAAAATTCGTTTCGAAAGTAGAATATAAATCTTAGCCAGCATAGGTACCATTATATTATGCCTACTAATAGCTACCATATTAGATGGCAGGTTCTACAACTAATACCGTACAAGATCGTATTGTTTCTTTGGATTTCCAATGAATGATCAGGCCAAGGAACTTCCCATTGCCACATGAGAATGCCTCTGGATGGACATCCCCGAGAACCAAACCGGATCTCTACCAACACAAGGCCGGGTTACCCCTAACTGAGTAACAACTGACCGAATATGCCATCCCCCGGTCCTTTGGGACCTTTATCCGAGCGCTCGAAATCAATTCACACAATCATAACAAAGTGTTTTCAACATGAGTAAGCATCTGGGCTCCATACCATGATACCACCCTTTTCCAGAAGGAAATGCACACATCCTAAAGGGCGCTACCCCTCATAACCTTGCTGCTTCTTTCCTGTTTTGACCATTCACGGGGTGTGAGGCTCGACGAAGTCACGTCCACAAAAACATACTTTATACAAAAGCAATGCTTTGGGTCAACCAATGATCATAGAAATGATCACCATGATAGACGATCAAATAAACGATCCTATCACAAATAATCAACACAATGATCATTTCACAGCAACACTCAGCATATCACATTACCAAATTGGGAATATATCGCTGATAACCTTCAACTACATAACCTCTGAGCTCGTACGTCTCAGAGAAGGGTGTTAAGCTAAAAGAATAAATTCTCCGCCACCAACAGAAATATATTTGAAAGAAATCGGCTTTATATCTCAATTTGTAATGTCAGACATACAATCCATACAAGTCTGTTCCGGGCTCGAACAAAACCGAAGGCACTTACAAAGAAGTCCTTGCAATCCGGATATTCACAATCCTGATCGGATTTCCCATCACTTAGGGAGTCTCTATACCGTTGCAACTCAGTGCAGAGACAATCGATAGGTCATCCTATCGCTCTCGCAAATACCGGGTCTTCAACACCGATCTTCAATGCAATTCACAACGACGTATCACATATTCGGAATGGGTTATACGACCCCATGGTCCTTTCCCGGTTAACCCGAATAGTGAGCGCTTATTCAAAAATAAGTGTGGCATTCAAATTCAAACAAATCACATCAAATACCCATTCAAAGGGAAATATTGATAGTCGGTTATTGAACTATAATGGATATGCACACATCACCAGATTCCAAATAATTTTCCAAATTATTTATTTTCCAAAATATCTTTACAAGATATATTATTTCACACTTCAAAAATAAATCAATATTTATTTTTAAACAAATTCCCCTTTCCTTTATAAATTCCTTAATGAATTTATAATCCAAAATATCTATGAATATTCGATTTCAATTATTCATTTCAATATTTCTTTTCAATTTATCTTCAAAAAGATAAATTCTCAAAATATTCACTTTATATTGGAAAACATTTCCATACTTATTTGTTCATAAGTAATTCACAAATTTTATTTATTTTCAACACTTGGAAAATATTCAATATACTTCAATCAAAAATAAGTATATATTTCATTCTTTAAGGAAATCATTCTCTTAAACATATTTATTTGGGCCAAAACGAATGTTGCGTAAAACATCGTTACGACAACCCAAAATCACTAGTATAGGGATTCGAAATTAAAATAGATATATAAATCCCAATACTATACAAAACATTTCCTTTCGGAAATCATTTACTATAACAACAGTGTTATAGTCCACCATTTCCTTTTATTTCTCGAAAACGTCTATTTCAACAATAAATGTTGAAATCTATGGTTTCGAATCTCAACACATTTTAAAACATCGTTAGATCGTTTTAATTCTGTTTAAAATATCACATTTTAAACATTTTCTTTAACATATTATTCACTATTCAAAAACGTGAATATACTACGTTAACAAATTTCATCCTTTTATTCATTTTATTTTAAAGGATCATTCACAGTCAAAAATGTGAATATAACTCCATTAATAGGTTTCAACAATTAACTTATCAAAATAAGTTGTTTGCGAATTTATAAAACAACGTTTATAAATTCCATTTCTATTTATTTTATAACAACTTCCTTTATAAATCTCCTTTATTAACCTATTCGATTTATATCCCAATTATGAACTAAAAGTCCATATTATAAGTTAAATGCTTATAAAACGATTATTTTACAAAATCGTTCTTTTAAACTTCATAATTATAAATCTTATAACTTATAAGATTCATTGATTTATTCAAAACTATTCTTTTAATAACTTCACAATTTATAAATCTTACTATTTATAAATCTCATTTATAACTTCTCCATTTATAATTCTATAAATTTCATTCATTTATGAAATTCATTTACACTTCATTCAAACACTTATAAAAACTCGTTTTATAATGTCTATATTTCAATTTATAAATATCCATTTATAAATCTCTTAATATAAATCAATTTATATTATTCTTTAAAACTTCTTTAATCTCCTTTATTATTTCACCATTTTGATTCATAAAATAATTAAATTTTATAAATCCTATATTTAAACTTTTCACAATAATTCTAAAATCCTGATTAAACTATTTTATAAAATCATTAGCATCATATTCTCAAATATCAGTTTTTAACCATATTCCTAAAAAATTCATAATTTTTATAACATAAAAATTATAACGTTTATTTATTTAAAATGGATCAATTCCAAAATTATTTTATAAAACGTATACTTCTCAAAAATCACTTTAAAAACATTTTAAAATTCCAAAACTTGGTCCAATGATGCTACATATCAAATAGTCAATCACGACAATAACGACATCATATATCGATATGATAATCCATCAAATATCAAAATATCTGAAATCAAATAAATACTGTTGAGGAATCCAGTTGGATCCCTCCAACCTGTTTTCCTGCATCCACAAACATTAGCACAATACCAATTCCGCTCCAGTACGAAATTATCGCGGTATATGGGATTTAAATATTATCCGCTTAATAGACGGCGCAATAGGGTCTCATCCGCTAAACAAAAATACGGGAAATCAATAACTCCAATATATACATATGCCAATATATATATATATATTGCTATTATATATAATACCAATTTCACTGTTTATGAAATATTCGCGGTATATGTTTTTAATAAATAACATCCGCTTACTAACGGCGTATAATGTCTATTTTAACAATCAATAGATATCAATCATCATTCAAATATTTTAAATCTAACTATTTAAAATAAAATCGAAACCGATTCGATTGAGTGAGAAATTCTCACCTTGATTTTCTATTTCGTTTTAGCGCTTTATTTCGAATAAAATTAAACGGACTTTTAATTTTACCCAAAATTCTCACTAACTCCAAACGACTCCAATCCATTTTCATCGCGTAGTGCTCGTCCATACGATTCCAACGCAACTGGTTTCGCGCGTTTTTGACCTCGTATGAAAAAGTTATGATTTTTATAAGTTTGTACACGATTTTATATAAACAATTCAACATAAATTTTAATATTATAAACCTATTCAATTTATCACCGTAGATCCCCTGGTCCCTTGCATCTGGACCGCACATGATCTTCTCCTTTCCCACTCCGTTTATGCACGCGACATGCTCGTATAGCCGAACCCAACACCCTAGATTAGGGTTAAATATCACCATCTCCATACTCGACGATACCTCATCAAACTACAGCCATTTGAAGCGCCATGCCAAGAGCTATGTTCGGCCCCAAGGTGGTGAAGCTCGGCCACCCTATGCCTCTCGAAAACCGTGCGCAACTTCATACCTTTGAGCCCAATTTGCCGCCAATCCACAACACTTCGGACGATCTCCACCGTTGGATATGGAGTACTTGATGTGCTCTACGATTTCCTAGTTGAAACTTTCTTGAATCGATACATGGATTAGAAGATTTGGAGGGAGGAAGGTAGAAGCTTTCTGGCCGTTCATGGGGGGTGGCGGCTACACGTTTAGAATTAGGGTTTATTTTTTTTTATTTTTTTTAATGAAGGGTGGGGCTATTTATAGGAAAAATTCGAACACTATTCATCCGGAAATTCCGAACTCCGATTTACGCGCCGAAACTGACGTTCCTAGGGTTTATCCCACGTTCCGGACACAATGGAACAGGTTTCGAAAGCTAATTCGGACATCTGTGCGAGTTATGGCTATAAACGTTCAATTTAAATTAAACCGATTTAAATCGATTTCTAGGCGTTTTAATTTGTACCGGACAAACGGTAAATCCAATTGACACGAAATTTGAAACCTTACAATAATATCACATTACGGATCCGATGAAACTGGTTTCGTCGAAATCTGAGACTTTTTGAAAAATGGCTATTTTAACTCGCCAAATTAATATTAAAAACAATTCGATGCGTTTCGAGCTGCCACGATCAAACGATAGCTTCGTTTGACACAAAATTTGAAATCCGATAATAACTAACTATTACGGATCCAATGGAACTGGTTTCGTTCAATTCTGAGACTGTTCAAAAATTGACTATTTTCACTAGTCGATTTTAATATTAAAATATTCAATTTTCACAAATAAACTTTTAATTCGATTTTAAAAGTTCTAAAATATCGTTCTAACTCCAACATGATAAAATAAAATTTTACAAATCATTTTCAATCCTATTTAACCCAATTTTCAATTATTTCCATAATTTAACATATTAAATTATCGATTTAATTATTCAATTAAATCCAATAATTCAAATTAAAATTTATTTGACTTATAAATTCACTTCTTAATATTTAAAATAAATTAAATATTCAAATTTTAATTATCAAAAATTCTGGGTCGTTACAATCTTCACCCCTTAAAAGAATTTCGTCCTCGAAATTACCAAGTAAGAAAGGTTATAGAATTTATTAATTTTCCAGAATCCATAGTTTAACTTCTTATAATCTTTACTAATTTTTCAAATCATACTTAGTTATCTTTTCTAAAACAACTACTATTGTTTAACTTTCAATTCCAAATCAAAGTTAAAGTTTTCAAAATTTTCCAATTTTCTCAAATTTTTCTAACGCCTTAAATTTCGGAAAAATTCGCCATAGTCTCCTTTGCGCGGCTCGATCCGAAAAAAAAATGACAGTATATATATCACAAATATACATCTCATCAAGTAATGAGGCATCCCGAAGGGAAAAAAGTATAAAAGTACGGTATGTAATCCGAGATATGTACCTTATATTTTATTAGCAAGCATATACGGCTAATATAGCGCGAAAGCGAGCTCCAAATGCGAAGCAAACGCGATCCGCACCTACTAAACACTCAACAAACAACATGAGAATCATGCATGTAGAAAATAGTATCGATATACAACATATAGCAACATAATAACTATACATGTCAACATAGCAAATGCAAACAAACAACAAATGCAACCATCAACCAACTAGCATTCATAACCAAATCAATATTCATTCATATTCTCATTAATATTCAATGAAATGGTTTTCAATTAAAATCACATTTGATTCATTAATAGTGGATGTTTGCTAACATTCATTTTCAATTAGTTTACATTTACTAATTCATATTCAAGTTGGTTCACTTCCAATTCAAATTCAATTCTATTCAAGATTCACTTAACTTCCAATTGAATTTCAATTATTTTAGCTTCCAATTTCACTAACACTTAATGAATTATATACAATCAATTACAATCATATAACAATCAATGTATATCATTTACAACCAAATTCCTTTGCTTAACAATTGGTTTAATTAATTGATTTTTATTCAATAATTCAACTTTCAATAACATTAGATTTTAATGAATTAACACTTACATTCATTATTTCATTCCAATTTATTCACTTCTTTATTAATTTACTTTGATACTAATATCAATTTCATTTAACATCTCTTAAGTTAAACTTCCATTTAAACATCACTTAGTTTACATAACTTGAATTCCCACTTATAAATCAATTCAGATTCCAAATTCTAAAGTAAATTTTCCATTTAACTTTAAATTCATTTTTATCTATAACTCATATCCATAGATATATCCATATAGTTTCACTTGTTATATATATAAGTTTATTTCTCAATTGTAAATCACTTTAATTATAATTCAATTCTTATAATTCTTTTGCTTATACAATTTATTCTTTTATTTAGATTATTCAAACAACTAAACAATCAACTTATATACACTTTAATAATTTTGGAAAATTATTTCTTTATATATAAAAATATAATCAAGTAAAATTATTTCATTTACCCAATTTAAAAATCAATATTGTGCCGAATTGTTCTATTCAAGTGTTTAGAAACTCCTTCGGCATAGTCTTGCGGACCACGCTGACGAAAGTTCATATGCTACTCAATAAACCAATCATCACAATATAAAACAATTTTATATTTCACTAACAAATACGCTCTCATAGCTATTATTACACTCAACTCATTCTAGAGTACTGCTGACTCTATCTCTAATGAGTAATACCCAACAGAACCATGGTTGTCGCTTAACCATATGCTCTGATACCACATTGTCAGGACCCGATTCTTCGTCTTTCGAAAATTCAACATCGATACTCACTTTATCGACTGCCGAGTAATCGAACGACGGAAAACCGAACACTGAGGGTTTTAATTAAAAGAATTTAAGAAAAGAAAAAGAAAGAAGCAGTGATAAGAAGGTAGAAAACAGAGAGAAAAGAAAGATAGAAGATAGAACAGAAAGAAAACAGAACAACATCAGAATCTCACAATTCGCAGCGGAACAACATATAATAATAAATGAATAATCTTTAAACAAAGAACTATATCAGTTATTACATTTTATACATCACATTTCATTACATCATATCATCAGAGTATACAACATCAAACAAACAGCGGAAAAAGAAATACTATATAACTAGTAATACGTCATGCCATCCAGCTTGCCTCCAGCAACTCCAGAATATCCAGAATATCCTGATAAACCTAACTCTTGACTGCCCGTGTAGAAATTGGTGGGCACCCAGAGTTTAGGAAGGAAAACAATAAACTCCGAGTCAGTCATGTGACTGGTGTGAGAACTCAAAACAGTTTATTTATCTTTAAAATCAAAATAGAGGAATAATTTCAAAGTCAATTCGCAATGCTTTTAAAAATGAGACTACCATAAGACCTCCTGCCACACACACAATGCAAACGCAGACTTGGAGAAGATTTCTTCTTATGATAGTCAAAGATGCTTGATACGTATTAAAAAGAACACTTGATATTATTACTAGTGTATAGTGTAGGAAAAAAATTCGTTTCGAAAGTAGAATATAAATCTTAGCCAGCATAGGTACCATTATATTATGCCTACTAATAGCTACCATATTAGATGGCAGGTTCTACAACTAATATCGTACAAGATCGTATTGTTTCTTTGGATTTCCAACAAATGATCAGGCCAAGGAACTTCCCATTGCCACATGAGAATGCCTCTGGATGGACATCCCTGAGAACCAAACCGGATCTCTACCAACACAAGGCCGGGTTACCCCTAACTGAGTAACAACTGACCGAATATGCCATCCCCCGGTCCTTTGGGACCTTTATCCGAGCGCTCGAAATCAATTCACACAATGATAACAAAGTGTTTTCAACATGAGTAAGCATCTGGGCTCCATACCATGATACCACCCTTTTCCAGAAGGAAATGCACACATCCTAAAGGGCGCTACCCCTCATAACCTTGCTGCTTCTTTCCTGTTTTGACCATTCACGGGGTGTGAGGCTCGACGAAGTCACGTCCACAAAAACATACTTTATACAAAAGCAATGCTTTGGGTCAACCAATGATCATAGAAATGATCACCAGGATAGACGATCAAATAAACGATCCTATCACAAATAATCAACACAATGATCATTTCACAGCAACACTCAGCATATCACATTACCAAATTGGGAATATATCGCTGATAACCTTCAACTACATAACCTCTGAGCTCGTACGTCTCAGAGAAGGGTGTTAAGCTAAAAGAATAAATTCTCCGCCACCAACAGAAATATATTTGAAAGAAATCGGCTTTATATCTCAATTTGTAATGTCAGACATACAATCCATACAAGTCTGTTCCGGGCTCGAACAAAACCGAAGGCACTTACAAAGAAGTCCTTGAAATCCGGATATTCACAATCCTGATCGGATTTCCCATCACTTAGGGAGTCTCTATACCGTTGCAACTCAGTGCAGAGACAATCGATAGGTCATCCTATCGCTCTCGCAAATACCGGGTCTTCAACACCGATCTTCAATGCAATTCACAACGACGTATCACATATTCGGAATGGGTTATACGACCCCATGGTCCTTTCCCGGTTAACCTGAATAGTGAGCGCTTATTCAAAAATAAGTGTGGCATTCAAATTCAAACAAATCACATCAAATACCCATTCAAAGGGAAATATTGATAGTCGGTTATTGAACTATCAATGGATATGCACACATCACCAAATTCCAAATTATTTTCCAAATTATTTATTTTCCAAAATATCTTTACAAGATATATTATTTCACACTTCAAAAATAAATCAATATTTATTTTTAAACAAATTCCCCTTTCCTTTATAAATTCCTTAGTGAATTTATAATCCAAAATATCTATGAATATTCGATTTCAATTATTCATTTCAATATTTCTTTTCAATTTATCTTCAAAAAGATAAATTCTCAAAATATTCACTTTATATTGGAAAACATTTCCATACTTATTTGTTCATAAGTAATTCACAAATTTAATTTATTTTCAACACTTGGAAAACATTCAATATACTTCAATCAAAAATAAGTATATATTTCATTCTTTAAGGAAATCATTCTCTTAAACATATTTATTTGGGCCAAAACGAATGTTGCGTAAAACATCGTTACGACAACCCAAAATCACTAGTATAGGGATTCGAAATTAAAATAGATATATAAATCCCAATACTATACAAAACATTTCCTTTCGGAAATCATTTACTATAACAACAGTGTTATAGTCCACCATTTCCTTTTATTTCTCGAAAACGTCTATTTCAACAATAAATGTTGAAATCTATGGTTTCGAATCTCAACACATTTTAAAACATCGTTAGATCGTTTTAATTTTGTTTAAAATATCACATTTTAAACATTTTCTTTAACATATTATTCACTATTCAAAAACGTGAATATACCACGTTAACAAATTTCATCCTTTTATTCATTTTATTTTAAAGGATCATTCACAGTCAAAAATGTGAATATAACTCCATTAATAGGTTTCAACAATTAACTTATCAAAATAAGTTGTTTGCGAATTTATAAAACAACGTTTATAAATTCCATTTCTATTTATTTTATAACAACTTCCTTTATAAATCTCCTTTATTAACCTATTCGATTTATATCCCAATTATGAACTAAAAGTCCATATTATAAGTTAAATGCTTATAAAACGATTATTTTACAAAATCGTTCTTTTAAACTTCATAATTATAAATCTTATAACTTATAAGATTCATTGATTTATTCAAAACTATTCTTTTAATAACTTCACAATTTATAAATCTTACTATTTATAAATCTCATTTATAACTTCTCCATTTATAATTCTATAAATTTCATTCATTTATGAAATTCATTTACACTTCATTCAAACACTTATAAAAACTCGTTTTATAATGTCTATATTTCAATTTATAAATATCCATTTATAAATCTCTTAATATAAATCAATTTATATTATTCTTTAAAACTTCTTTAATCTCCTTTATTATTTCACCATTTTGATTCATAAAATAATTAAATTTTATAAATCCTATATTTAAACTTTTCACAATAATTCTAAAATCCTGATTAAACTATTTTATAAAATCATTAGCATCGTATTCTCAAATATCAGTTTTTAATTATATTCCTCAAAAATTCATAATTTTTATAACATAAAAATTATAACGTTTATTTATTTAAAATGGATCAATTCAAAAATTATTTTATAAAACGTATACTTCTCAAAAATCACTTTAAAAACATTTTAAAATTCCAAAACTTGGTCCAATGATGCTACATATCAAATAGTCAATCACGACAACAACGACATCATATATCGATATGATAATCCATCAAATATCAAAATATCTGAAATCAAATAAATACTGTTGAGGAATCCAGTTGGATCCCTCCAACCTGTTTTCCTGTATCCACAAACATTAGCACAATACCAATTCCGCTCCAGTACGAAATTATCGTGGTATATGGGATTTAAATATTATCCGCTTAATAGACGGCGCAATAGGGTCTCATCCGCTAAACAAAAATGCGGGAAATCAATAACTCCAATATATACATATGCCAATATATATATATATTGCTATTATATATAATACCAATTTCACTGTTTATGAAATATTCGCGGTATATGTTTTTAATAAATAACATCCGCTTACTAACGGCGTATAATGTCTATTTTAACAATCAATAGATATCAATCATCATTCAAAGCAATGCATTCAAATATTTTAAATCTAACTATTTAAAATAAAATCGAAACCGATTCGATTGAGTGAGAAATTCTCACCTTGATTTTCTATTTCGTTTTAGCGCTTTATTTCGAATAAAATTAAACGGACGTTTAATTTTACCCAAAATTCTCACTAACTCCAAACAACTCCAATCCAATTTCATCGCGTAGTGCTCGTCCATATGATTCCAACGCAACTGGTTTCGCGCGTTTTCGACCTCGTATGAAAAAGTTATGATTTTTATAAGTTTGTACACGATTTTATATAAACAATTCAACATAAATTTTAATATTATAAACCTATTCAATTTATCACCGTAGATCCCCTGGTCCCTTGCATCTGGACCGCACATGATCTTCTCCTTTCCCACTCCGTTTACGCACGCGACATGCTCGTATAGCCGAACCCAACACCCTAGATTAGGGTTAAATATCACCATCTCCATACTCGACGATACCTCATCAAACTACAGCCATTTGAAGCGCCATGCCAAGAGATATGTTCGGCCCTAAGGTGGTGAAGCTCGGCCACCCTATGCCTCTTGAAAACCGTGCGCAACTTCGTACCTTTGAGCCCAATTTGCCGCCAATCCACAACACTTCAGACGATCTCCACCGTTGGATATGGAGTACTTGATGTGCTCTACGATTTCCTAGTTGAAACTTTCTTGAATCGATACATGGATTAGAAGATTTGGAGGGAGGAAGGTAGAAGCTTTCTGGCCGTTCATGGGCGGTGGCGGCTACACGTTTAGAATTAGGGTTTATTTTTTTTTATTTTTTTTAATGAAGGGTGGGGCTATTTATAGGAAAAATTCGAACACTATTCATCCAGAAATTCCGAACTCCGATTTACGCACCGAAACTGACGTTCCTAGAGTTTATCCCGCGTTCCGGACACACTGGAACAGGTTTCGAAAGCTAATTCGGACATCTGTGCGAGTTATGGCTATAAACGTTCAATTTAAATTAAACCGATTTAAATCGATTTCTAGACGTTTTAATTTGTACCGGACAAACGGTAAATCCAATTGACACGAAATTTGAAACCTTACAATAATATCACATTACAGATCCGATGAAACTGGTTTCGTCGAAATCCGAGACTTTTTGAAAAATGGCTATTTTAACTCGCCAAATTAATATTAAAAGCAATTCGATGCGTTTCGAGCTGCCACGATCAAACGATAGCTCCGATTGACACAAAATTTGAAATCCGGTAATAACTAACTATTACGGATCCAATGGAACTAGTTTCGTTCAATTCTGAGACTGTTCAAAAATTGACTATTTTCACTAGTCGATTTTAATATTAAAATATTCAATTTTCACAAATAAACTTTTAATTCGATTTTAAAAGTTCTAAAATATCGTTCTAGCTCCAATATGATAAAATAAAATTTTACAAACCATTTTCAATCATATTTAACCCAATTTTCAATTATTTCCATAATTTAACATATTAAATTATCGATTTAATTATTCAATTAAATCCAATAATTCAAATTAAAATTTATTTGACTTATAAATTCACTTCTTAATATTTAAAATAAATTAAATATTCAAATTTTAATTATCAAAAATTCTGGGTCGTTACAAAACAGGTTGGAGGGATCTAACAGGATTCCATGCTATTATTGAATTGTTCAATGATATTTTTTTATGTCTTTTATTTCTAACAAATATGATTACGGATGATGTGGTAATAACATCATTATATGTTTGAAAATAAAATCCAATAGTGATAAGAAAAACAATATCGCTATGGTTAAGTGTTGGGTGGTTATTGGCCTCGATTTTTTTTTTTAAAATACCATGAATTACTGATTAAGTCAGAATTGGTTTTTGAGACAAAAAGGATTTTTTTTAAATCTAAAAATTGGATTTCGAAAATATTTTAAAGATTATCTAATTAATTATATTAATATTATTTTGAATTATTGCTTATAATAATATTAATTTATGTTTATTTAATTAAAATAATATTCTTTTAAAGTTATTTTATTATATTAATATTTTTAAAAGTTATATAGTCATATTAATATTATTTTAAAGTCATTTCATTATTTTAATATTGTTAAAAGTTATTTGTTTTTTTGTTAATATGTTTTAAGAAATTATAAAAGGTTAATAAATTGAAAGTCTAATTTTTTAAGAATAATTATGGTTTAAAATTAATAATAATGATTATTAATAGTTTTAAAAAAATTATTATTATGTAATGATCTGACTTTTCGACGTCTGAAAATCGACATCAATACGTCCACTGTATCCAATGCCGAACGATTTAATGCCGGAAATCCGAACCATTGGGGTTAAAGAAGAAGGAGGTGGAACAAGAATATAGAAGACAATATCAGAATCTCACAATCGCAGCGGAACAATATACAACTCTAATTCATTTGCTTACCCTCTTGAATCAATTAGTTTAATTACTAATTTTATTTCAGTCCTTTATTTTATTTAGTCAAATCTTGACTATCTTGTATTACACACAATTCAAATTAATTCCCAATATTGTTTATTTCCACTAAAAATCACCAAGTCCAAATACTTTAGATTTCAAAATAATTTAAATCACTTTGTTCTAAAATATACTTTAAAACATTTAAATTAAAACTAATATACATTTTTGAATAAAGTGTTTAAGTAACTGTGTGTATAAAGACTTATTAAAGGGGGCTAATGATTGATTATATACCGAGCTTGTATTAATTTTCCAAATGAAATAAAATCTTGATTGAATGTTTGTTTTTTGATATTTAAATAACCGACCATCGAAATATAGACCCAACGTAACTTTGGAAATATCTAGGGGAAACACGTGAATTATAAGGCACAGTCATCTTCGATAATGTTGTATTGTGCGTATATATCTCGTTTCGTTCTTCTACGATGATGGTAAGAAAATTCGTCCACTAACGGTTAGGTGGTGATCTCCAATCTTATCTTTGTCTCTTTATTTCCTAGGGAACCGGGGTTGAGTTTACCTGAAATTATCACATGTTGTTTCGAAGACACCAAGATCAAATGTATTATCAAAAAACCACTTTGATCCTATGAATGCATTTCAAAGTGAAGACATCATGAAGAGCATGGAATCGAAGATATAGATGTGAAGTGAATGGGCTAATTGCTATCAATCCTGAGGGTGATTACAAAATGGATATGGTAGGAATAGGGCCTTCGGTTTCATTCAGAAGTAGAACAGACTTGTATGGATAAATGCTATCAGCACATTGTCATTGGGGGAATGAGCATTCCCAGTGTAGATTTCTTGAATGGTAACCATAGCCTCATGCCTCATCAACAGGAAAATGATTAAAGCAGGGCATGCAATAGGGCTAAGTGGGTCACTCCCATTTGGGTATGTCAGCATCTTTCTAGATTACTGTATTTTGATGGATTTGGTTGTGCATGAGAGATCTCGATTAAGGTTGGAAGACCGGGATGAAGACTTATCTGGTACTTCTATTCAAGTGGTAAGTCGATTCTGTGTGGCGGGGTACAAGATGTTCTGGTTAGACTCGGGTGCATTGATTTAGAGATGCACCCATCAGAGGTAGTTCCTTACCTGGTCATAGTATAGAATCCATTCTCCAATATGTGCCTTTAGGGCTTTGATTGTAGAGCCTAGTATGTTTGAATTTAATTAATGTAACAGTCTGGGCTGTTTTAATAAGTATTTGTACTTGGACACTATTATAATATCACTGGATTCTCTATAAAAGTGTTTTGGTTTTCGTAAGGTAAAAACCCATCGGGTTTATGTGTGGTGTGGTCTTACGAGATACCTTATGTTTTCGAAGAATTTCTTGCAACTTTAAATCCATTTGGTAGTGTTTTTTCTTGTGGTGGTTCTCCAGACTGACCCAGGTGTTATTTTATTTTAATGCTCGGGTCCGACCGAGCATATAGCAGATTAGATTGGATGCTTGGAGCTTCAAGAGACGAGTTGGAAGCCTACAGACCTATTCATGTAGATGGTTATTTTTCTGGTATATACTTTGATGTGTTATCACAAATTGTGAAAATTATCAAATTAAAAATCTTTTCCACAAGTAATCAACTCCAAAACATAGATTATATCATCAAGTTTTGATTTTGAGGTTTTAGGTTGGTCTAAGCTTTGTTTTTTCTCCATGCATGTCTTTGTTTTTCTATGTATAGGTTGTTGAAGCCATCTCTTACACAAAACATATATCTTTCAGTTGTAATCCAAGTATTTGTTCTTCAATTGCAAGGTGAGTTGCTGCTCATATAATGCCAGATGAAGCAAAACTTCAAATTCCAAAAACATAAGCAAAAATAGCTTGAAAATATTGATTTTGTTGATGTTTTTGTTTCTGTAAAAACTATGTTTGGGTGTCACTTTGCATGCTAATATCTTTTGATTCCGACAACGATATGTTGCCAAATTTCTTACATTTGGTAGTTTGCATGTTGAAATTTGTTGTTGCAAAAGTTGGTTTGAAAATATTGTAATTTGTGTGTTCAAAACTTTGCCGCAAAATCAACTCAAACACAGATTTTTGCCAGTAGTTGTTTTCTTAGTTGCTGCAAACATGGCCTGAGTCCATGTTTGTGACAGCATAACCCATTCATTTCATACTGGATTTGAGTGATGATTTTTGTAGATTGAAATAGGAGTGTTGAATCTTGCAAATTTTCATGGCAATTTGTGTTCTTTTTCTATTTTGAAACTGCGGTTGAACTTGAACCCGTAGCATGTTGGAATTCAGCGATTTACCCTTGTTTTAGTCCAACTTTGAAATGGCACATATTCTTTGTTTCAAATTGGATCTGAGGATTCTTTTTGTAGATTGAAGTAGGAGTGTTGAATTACATTCCTGTAAATTTTCATGACAATCTGGGTTTTTTCCTATTTTGAAACTGCGGTCGAACTTGAACCCACAACATGCAAGAATTTAGCGATTTAGCCTTGTTTTAGTGCAATTTTGAAACAATGCTGATTCTTTGTTTCAAATTGGTTTTGAGTGATTCTTTTTGTAGATTGAAGTAGGAGTGTTGAGTTGCATTGCTGAAAATTTTAATGACAATCTAGGTTTTTTTGCTATTTTGAAACTATGGTCGAACTCGAACCCACAACATGCCGGAATTCAGCGATTTAATCTTGTTTTAAGTCCAACTTTGAAACGAGGCACATTCATCATTTCAAATAAGATTTGAATAATTATTTTTGCAAATTGAATTGGGAATGTTGAACTACATTCTTGCAGAATTTCAAGCCATTTTGCCACTGCTAACTTGTTCAAACCTACTGTCGAATATTGAGTCGTAGCTTGTTTTAAACGGATAATATTGCCGTGTAAAGATATTTTGATCAAATTTTAGAAAGTAATTTTATTAATTAAAGATTAATTTACAAAATATTTAGTGGATCCCATATTGAATCAAATTAGTGTTGAATGTTTATTTATTTGATAATCTAATATTTGACTAAAAAAATTTGTACCAAAATGCAACTTTGGAAATATGTAGGAGAAACATAGAAATTATATGGTACGGTTACCATCGATGGTGCTATACTATACGTGTAAATTCTTTTGTTCTTCTAGGATAAATGATAAGGAAATCCAGCTGTTAACGTTTAGGGGTGATCTTCGTTCTTATCTTTGTCTATTTATTTCCTAAAGAATGGAGGCCAAGTTTGTTGGAAATTATCGAAAGTGGACCGGAATCGGATGTGCTATTCGAAAACAACTTCAATCTAACTCGAGCATTTCGAACTAAAGACATCTTAAAGAGTAAGGAATAGGAGATGGAGATTTAAAGTGCAAGGGTTATTTTCTATTAACCCTGGGGGTGATTCAAAATGGGTGTGCCAGAGGTAGTGCCTTCAGTTTCGTTCAAACCCAAGAAAGAACATATAAGGATGACTGTTTGCACTGCTGCTTGGAGGGAAGTGTTAGCATTCCAAGAAGGTTGCTATATAAAAAGGTAATCGTTGCCTCATGCCTTATCAACCTGGAATGAATAAAATAGGGGAGATGAAGTAGGGCCATATAGGTCACACCCATTAGGTATCATCACCAAATGTAGAATCGATATTTGAAACCCTTGTATGCCTCGGTGCGGTTGTTGATCCCTACCATGGTGGTGATGTACTGGGTAATATCCAGCAAGGTGTAAGCCAGTCCTATCTTGGAAGGGAATCCAAGTGAGGTTCTCACTGTGTTTATCTGCAGATGCACTGTAGCGGACGGTACCCCACTAGCGCAGTCATGGTATGGAATCCATTCTTCAATAAGTACCGTATATTTTTAGTTGTTCCCAAATACGTTGGAATGTGAGATGCAAGAATTTTAGCTATATTATATATTTACTATAATCCTTTGGACATTATCATAATATTGTTGGATGCAAAAGGTATTTTGGTTATATTAAGGTAAAAACCCGTCCCTTTTATATGCGGCGTAGTATTACGAGATCCCTTTATTTTAAAAGGATTTTAAACATAATAATTAAGTTGTTTGACTTTACTTACAACTGACCCATGTTTTACCTAAAACTCTTGGGTGCTCAAATTGTTTTGTGCAGCCAAGTAGTTTAGGTTTTCCCACGGATGCATTTTAGAGGATCATGGAGCAGGAGGCTTCATCAGTAGCTAGTTATTATCTTGTTTCCACGGTATTATATGTATCTTGTATTGGTTAGGTAGGGATAGACTGTTATAACTGTCCAACGGTAGAATTGTATTAGTATGACACTGATGTATCGTTTTAGAAATGACTTCATAAGGTATTATGTGGATTAATATATGTTATTCCATTGCGTTGTGAGCTTCTATGATTGCTTATCTTCTTTTTATCTTCTATCTCCTTTCTTTCCCCTAACAATCGGTCTTTTCGACACTTAGTTGTTTGGCATGCGAATATCATAAATGTATTACTGCTGACTTCTGAGGTTCGAAATGGCAAGTTGTTAAAAACTGCAATGCATATTTAGTCCGAATGCCTAAATTTTTGTGTGCTTCTGTGACGACCTGTCTTTCATTCCACAGAAAAACGTGTCATCCATAAGAAAAGAAAGAGATAGAAATAGAAAGATAGAAAGAAAAGAAACAACAATCATCAGAATCTCACAGCGGAAACGAACAAAATATAATATTACATATATCCTTTACATTGTTTTACATATCAGAGTTCACAAAATAATACTACTCCATTACATCAGACATTTATAAAAGTTTTCCCAACCCATACAACTCAAAACATAACACCAAAATGCCACTACAGCAAATATAGATAAATAGTACGTCTGGACTCCTGCTCCAGCTTCCAAAACACATGCTAATCCAAACCTAATCACTTGGCTACTCATAAAAATTTGAGTACCCAAGAGTTTATGGAAAACAAAATAAACTCTGAGTCAGACATGGGTCTGATGTGAGTAAATCATTTAAAGTTGTTTAACTTTAAAATCTTTTGAAACAAAAGGTATCACGTAAGACTTCCCACAAATAAACACGGGTAAGTTTTTACCTTACGCTAACCAAAACATTTGATAGGAAATTCAGTGATACTATAATAGGGTCTAGGGTTTTCAAGTAAATAGAAAATAGCCGAAATTGTTACATGATTAAATTCCAGCTACTAGCCATGAAAGTGGGTAATACAATCAAAACCGTAGGGTCTCGTAGGGAAAATGGGTTTCCATCAATGAAAGGGCTACTGGGGTACCGCCCGTCACAGTAAGGGGCCTAGATCACCGTACCGAGGAACCACCCTAACTCCCTTGCAACACAAGGACGGACCCATCCCTTACTGGATAGTTCCGAACAAGACAACCCCGCAGTTGTGGCCAACAACTGCCCACACAGCCGATATATAATAAGGGACTTCTAGACAGGGGTAAATCTCACTCTCAAGTGGTGGCTACCCACGAAGCCTTGCTGCACCTCCCCTGTTTTAGCCATTCCCGGTTGATGAGGCTTGAGGCTACGATTACCTTTATAAAGAACACATCTCTTAGAATGCTCATCGTCCATCTGACGATGATCTGGAAGCATTCAATCCATACAATTTCGTTCCGGGTTCGAACGAAACCGAAGGCATTTTCTCGTTACACTCGTTTTGGAATCACCCTCAGAGTTAACGACGATAACCCTTGCACTTTGATTCACCATCTCGAATCTATAAGTACTATTCCGTCAACTCATTACGGAATCACCCACAGAGTTATACTGACGTATAGTCCTTACACCTCGAGTCTTCACTCTTCACATAAGATTCACGACCTAACGTTATTTGGAATCGATGTGGTTTTCGGATCCAAATATGGAAACCCGATCCCGGTCTCATCGAAATCCAAAGCGTGTCTTTTAGGTCCAAGTTGTTTTAAAGGTTTAAATAATTCAATTCATATTTAAACATAGCATCACACAACATTACCAACAGATGATAACCAATATCTATCACAGATATACAACATCTCATCACAGAATATAACTCAACTATCATTCAACAGATATCAACCATATTCAGATATCAATACAAACTATCATCCACAAGCAAGCACTACTTAATTCATATCATAATTAATTTAAATTAAATTAATTACTTAAGAATTTATCACTTAATCTTGCTTAACCAAACATTAATTAATTAATCACAATCATTTAATTAATTAATCACCTCTTAATCATCTTATTATTAATTAATTACTACTTAATTAATTAATAATCTTTATTTAATTATCAATTAATTAATATAATTATTTATTAATTAAACTTGATTAAAAATTAATCATTCCTTAATTGGTTATTAATTAACCCTTAATTTATAATTAATTAACCTTAATTAATTCTTAATTACCTTAATTAATTCTTAATTAATTACAAATTAATTTCTTAATTATATAATTAGTTATTCATTAATTAACCTTAATTTTTTAATTAATTAAATCTTAGCCCTTAATTAATTTATAATTAATTATAAATTAATTAATGTTTAATTACTTAATTAATTAACTCCTAATCAATTAATTAATTAACTTCTTAATCACTAATTTATTAATCATTAATCATTTAATTAATAAATTATTAATCACTTATGAATTAACCTTAAATTAATTAATAAATTAATTAATAACCCATTAATTGTTGTTTAATTTAATCCTTAATTACTTATTAAATAATTCATAAGTAATTAATTAAATATTAATAATTTAATTTACCAAAATTAATTTATTAATTCCAACTCTAATTACTAATAAATTTAATTAACTTCAAAACAAAAGAAAGTTCATTCATCTTTAAAAACTCTTACATATTTAAGTATTCAATTTATTCAAAACTAATTACTTTAGAAAATGTTAGATTTAAAAATGTAAAACCATTTCAAATTTTCAAATAATAAGATGTGAATTACTTTTGAAATAAATATTTGATACTTAACAAAATAGAGATAATATAAGTGTTACTTAACAAATAATAAGATGTTAAACCACACTTCGACCATCCACTCGACTTCGGCCCTCAAATCATGCTTACTCAACTCGAATGCAAAATGGGTTGTTCGAACCCAAGTCGAACTACAGACGTCTGGAAATCCCCATCACCCACGGCAATGTCGACCACCTTGCGCCACCAAACTCCGGCCATACGTGCGCAACACCCAAACGCCACTCCACCTCGAACCAACCCCAACTCGATCAACCCAATACTTCACGCGATCAAATTTTTCAAGCTCGAAAAACACAGTACTCAAAACCCTACAAACCCAAATTCCCAATTCCATGTTGCAAAATAAAATCAATCACTATTTTTCTAGTGTTATACAACATCTAACATAGCTTTTGTTTAAATTTCAAGACTTAAAATCAACCCAATCTTATGAATTTGACGAAAGTCCCAAATTCAGTAAATTTAAAAATTCAAATTCATTTGTATGTTAAAAATTCTAATTTCAATTTTAAAATTCATAACATGCATTATAGATTCGGCATATATATTTGATTCATTCAAAATTCAACAAGATTTACATGATATTATTATTTTTATTTTACTGCATTTGTACTTCCTGCAGACATTTAACTGTTTCTTATGCAAATTTATTTCTTTCACTTAAATTCACATTGAATTTAACTTCTATATTAGAAGATATTAACTCAACATCATCTTATAGTTTTTAAATTTGAAGTTTGTTCTGAAATTTGCTTTGAACTTGAAATAACAGAGGAGTTCAATTTTCTTATAACATACACAGTCAAATTTTAAAACTGTAAACAAATACTTCACAGAATAAAAGACATGCAAGCATTTCATAACTAACATTCACATACAACTTTTATACTTTAAGAGTTAATTTTAAGAATTTACTCACCTGTTAGTCGTGAAGATTCAAACTGTTGGAACAAAATATGTGAACTGCAGATCTTCTTTTCCCACTTTCTTGAATTTGTTGCTTAACCTTGAAATTCTTTAAATCTTGAATTTGCTTTACACTTAATTTTGTTTTCAGGAACCTTGCTTATATGCAGATTTCTAGACCGTAATTTGTTGCAGATTTTAGCTTTGAAAAGAGGCTTGCATGATTGTTTAAATTTGGTTGAAGAAGTATAGATTTGTTTTCAGAAATTGGTTGAAGATGCAAAGATTGAAGAAGTTCAGATTTTTTAAGAGAAAGAAATGTAAAATTTGTTTTAATAAAATGAGAAAGTATGCATGAATGTTTTTTTAGAATTTGTTTTATAAAATTTTAAAGAAAAGAAAATCTAAATTTTGACACTTGTCAAAATAATACTTAAATTTCTAGCACATGTTTTATTAATAGGTTTAAATGTGAACATGTGTTTATCTCATGCAAAAAGAAATAAAATTGTTTTCTTAAATGATTTCTTATATATTTTTAAATTTTAAATTCCTATAAAAATCAATTTCTTTAAAGAATGAAGATAAAACCAATGTTATAACATAATTTAAAATTATGAGAATATTTCTTAAAATTCAAAGTAAAATTAACATAATTTAAATCCTTTAATCAATTCAAGCACAAATTGTATTTTAAAATCCAACTCAAAATCAAATTGATATGAATAAAATTTTAACACATTCAATTCCTTATATATATATATATTGGTTTTTAAATTAGAATAAATTTATTTTTCCCACTCATTTATTAGTTGTGGAATAAAATAACAAATTTATGAATTCAAATTAATTTATTATATAGTTTATCATATTTAAATTCGGTGTGAAATTCTGGGATATCACAATCCTCCCCCCTTGAAAGAATTTCGTCCCCGAAATTTAAACAAAAGATAATCCAAAATTTCATTTTATTCAACACTTCAAACATACATAACATCCGTACATAAGCAACCATCAAACAAAACATCAAACAAACATACATCCAATACAAACACCACTAGCTATCCGGACACATATCCGGATAAGCCTTCCTAAAGCTATCCAGAGTCTCCCAGGTACAATCTCTGGGATCCTCACTCCACTGGACTTTAACAAGCTTCATTATCTTGTTTCTGAGTTGCCTCTCATCTTGATCAACAATTCGAATAGGATGTCGGACAACTGACAAGTCCGGCTCAATCTTTAATTCCTCCTGCACAGATGGCTCCACAATAAGAGATGGATCATGCACATATTTCCATATATGAGATACGTGGAAAACATTATGAATTCCAGCCATCCGGACTGACCATTCAATCCTGTATGCTACAACATCAATCCTCTCGAGAACTCTGAACGGACCAATGTATCTCGGAGCGAGTTTCCCTGTCTTCCCGAATGTTACAGCTCCTTTAATAGGGGAAACTTTGACAAAGACTAAATCACCAATCTCGAACTCCAATTGTCTTCGTCTCTTATCAGTATATTTCCTTTGTCGATCCTGAGCAGCTCTCATCCTTTTCTTAATAAGCTCGACTTTAGCAGATGCTTCACGGATCAGATCTGGTCCAAGCACAATACGATCCTTCGTCTCTATCCAACAAGCTGGAGATCTACATGGTCTTCCATACAATGCTTCATAAGGAGCCATCTTCATACTTGCTTGGTAACTGTTATTATATGAGAACTCTACCAGATGTAGATGATCCTCCCACGATCCTCCAAAATCTAATACACAGGCTCTCAGTATATCTTCTAGAATTCGGTCAAGCCTTTCTGTTTGTCCATCTGTTTGTGGATGATATGCTGTACTCAGTCTCAAATTAGTCGCCAACGCTGATTGCAATGCCTCCCAGAATTTGCTGGTGAAAATTGGATCTCGATCACTTACAATGCTGACTGGAACACCATGCAATCTCACAATCTCCTTCAAGAAAATTTATGCCAAAGAAACTGCAGTACGGTTTGCTTTAACTGGTATGAAATGGGCGCTCTTGGTAAGACGATCCACAATTACCTATATTCCTTCATTACCCTTCTTTGTTCTAGGCAATCCGTCGATGAAGTCCATCGCAATCATTTCCCATTTCCATGTCGGGACCTCCAAAGGCTGTAACAAACCGGCTTGCTTCTGCTGATCTCCTTTCACTTGCTGGCAGATTGCACAACTATTGACGAATCTGGCTACGTCCTTCTTCATGCCCGGCCACCAGAAAACTCTCTTCATATCCTTGTACATCTTCGAGATTCCAGGTTGGATATTTAATCTGGAGCAATGACTTTCTGACAATACCTCCTGATGCAGATCTCTATCATACGGAACACAGATCCTACCGTTAATCCTTAGTGTTCCTTGATCATCAATCTCAAAACTAGGACACTGCCCCTTCCTAACTTTCTGATGATTCCTCTTAACCTACTATCAGATTCCTGCTTGAATGAAATCCTTTCCAGAAGAGATGGAACCACTTCCAAAAGAGAAAGAACCGCATTTCTGCTAAGAGAATCTGCCACAACGTTCGGCTTCCCTGGAGTATACAAAATATCCAAATCGTATGATGCCAAGAACTCAACCCAATGCTGCTTTCTTAGATTAAGACCTTTCTGAGAGAAAAGATATTTCAACGGTTTGTGGTCCGTGAATAACTCAAACTTTTCTCCTAAAAGATAATGCCTCCATATCTTTAAAGCAAAAACAATAGCCAACAACTCTAGATCATGCGTTGCATAGTTCCTCTCATGTGGCTTCAACTGCCGACTCGCATACGCAATAACCCTACCATTTTGCATAAGCACAGCTCCCAATCCAACAATACAGGCATCAGTATACACTTCAAACTTGCTCTTACCATCAGGAATAGCCAATACAGGAGCGCTTGTCAACATTTCCTTCAGTTTCTGGAAAGTTTCCTCACACTCCGGCGTCCACTTGAATTTAGCTCCCTTCCTTGTCAGCTTCGTTAGATGAGAAGAGATCTTAGAATAATCCTTAATAAACTTCCTGTAGTAACCGGCCAATCCAAGAAAACTGCGAACTTCTGTAGGAGTCCGAAGATGCTTCCATTCCAGAATAGTCTCTACCTTAGCTGGATCTACAGAGATTCCCTCACCAGAAACAATGTGGCCCAAATTTTTTACTTCAGACTTCCAAAATGACACTTAGAAAACTTCGCCTTCAGCACATGCCTTCTCAGAGTTTACAAAACTATTCTCAAGTGCTGCTTGTGCTCTTCTTCCGATGTAGAATAAACCAAAATATCATCGATGAAGACCAAAATAAACTTATTCAGAACATCTCTAAAGACTCGGTTCATCATATCAACAAAATAAGCAGAAGCGTTGGTTAACCCAAATGGCATAACCAACCACTCATAGAAACAATTAGGTCCCCTAAATGCGGTTAAGGGAATACTGTCTTCAGCTACCCTTAACTGATGGAAACCTGATGCTAGATCTAACTGAGAAAAGACAGATGCACCATGAAGCTGGTCGAAGATATCATCAATGCGAGGAAGAGGACACTTATTCCGAATGGTCACCTTGTTCAATTCACGGTAGTCTACACAGAACCTTAGCGACCCATCCGATTTGGTGACAAAAACTGCAGTAGAGCCCCAACAGGAAAAACTTGGTTTAATCAAACCCTTCTCCAACAAATCTTGAGTTTGCTTCACTAATTCCTCCCTCTCTATTGGAGCCATCCTCCTACTAGGTTGAATTACAGGTACTACTCCAGGAACCAAATCAATACGAAACTCTATTTCCCGGTGCGGAGGTAAACATTTAACTTCCTCAAATACATCGGAGAAATCTCGAACTATTTCAATATCTACAACCTCTTCTTGAGAAGTCTCCACTCCATGTAAAAGGCTACTCAAGTGGATTCCAGAGTTATCACACATTACTCTGGCAATCCTACCCAGATCAGTTTCCAACGAAACTGTTCTTTCATCACAATTTAAAATAGCCTTATATTTGTCAAGCCAATCAATTCCCAATATAAGGTCGAAACCTTGAAAATCCAATACATAAGGATCACAGGAAAAACTATGGGATAGATAGGAGATTCTCAATCTTTACAAATCCTATCCAATTTGGTTACCCCTCCTATAGGATTTGATACACAAATGGGATTGTCAACGATACAAGGGGTAAGTAAGAAATTCTCTACAGTTCCCAAGGAAATAAAACTTAAAGAAGCACCAGAATCAAACAAGACTTTAATATACTTTCCATTTAAAAGTAAAGTACCTTCTAAAACTCCCTTGCCCTTCGATGAGTTCGATGGTGCGCCTTCCAAAGCAAATACTTTGTTCTGTTGAACCTTATAAAGAAGCGCGCAGTCTCTAATCATGTGACCCAGTTGGTGACAGTTAAAGCAAAGAGACTTCTGAACTAAGGCTGACCCTGGTCCACTATACTGCTGTTGCTGTTGCTTCCTTTCTTGAGGACAGTGATTTGCCAAATGTCCCATTTGATTACAATTATAGCATTTCCGGGGTCCATTATTATTCCCAGACTTCTTCTTGTTTTGCTTCTTCCAGTTAGGATTGAATTTCCTCTTATTCTGTTTGGAAGAATTCCCTCCTGATGCAGCAACTTGAGCCACTGACCTCTTCTTCATCAAATCTTCATACCTTAACGCCATATCAATAAGGTCCACAAAAGAACCTTTCAGATGTGCAGTCATTCTCTCATGATACTCCGGCCTCAACCCTTGGACAAACATCTCGTTCTTCTTAAGAGGTGTGTCTATAAGTCCTGGACCGTAGCAAGATAACTCGTTGAACTTTGTCTCGTATTCAACTATGGATGTAACGTTTCGGATTTTTCGATGCCGAAAAACCAAAACGTTATGGTTTTATGAAAAAGAAAGAGGTAGAAGAAGAGAGAAAAGATAGAAAATAGAACGGGGCGGAAAGAAAACAACAGAACAATATCAGAATCTCACAATTCGCAGCGGAACAACATATAATAGATAAATGAATAATCTTTAAACAAAGAACTATATCAGTTATTACATTACATCTTATTACATTACATTTCATCATCAGAGTGTACAACAACAACAACAACAAATAGCGGAAAAGAAATACTATATACTAGTAATACGCCATGCCATCCAGCTTACCTCCAGCAACTCCTAAATTCCAGAATATCCTGATAAACCTAACTCTTGACTACCCGTGTGGAAATTGGTGGGCACCCAGAGTTTAGGAAGGAAAACAATAAACTCCGAGTCAGTCATGTGACTGGTGTGAGAACTAAAACAGTTTATTTTTCTTTAAAATCAAAATAGAGGAATATTTTTAAAGTCAATTCGCAATGCTTTTAAAAATGAGACTACCATAAGGCCTCCCGCACACACACACAATGCAAACGCAGATTCAGAGGAGATTTCTCCTTATGATAGTCAAAGATGCTTGATACGCATTAAAAAGAAACATTTGATATTATTACTAGTGCATAGTGTAGAAAAATTATTTCGAAAGTAAAGATATAAATCTTAGCCAACATAGACATTTCGAACTATGCCTACTATGGCTACCATCTAAACAGTAGTGACCACCATAAGTAAATGGCAGGTTCTACAACTAAAACCGTACAAGGTTTTGTATTGGGAATTGGATTTTCAACAAATGGTCAGGCCAAGGAACTTCCCATTGCCACATGGAAACGCTCTGGAATGACGTCCCGAGAACCAAACCGGATCTCTGCCAACACAAGGCCGGGTTACCCCTAACTTGGTAACTACTGACACGAATATGTCATCCCCCGATCGTAACCGATCTATCCGAGGATCCTCGATTTCCAACAACCACAAAATATGCAGCAACAACATAGGTTAAATATCTGGGCTCCATACCATGATACCACCTCTATCTAGAAGGAATGACATACACTAAATGGGCGCTACCCCCTAATAACCTTGCCGCATCCTTCCCGTTTTGACCATTTTCGGGGTGTGAGGTCCGACGAAGTGTCGTCCACAAAGCCACACTTTATACAAAAGCCGTGCTTTGGGTCAATCAAATGATCATAGAAATGATCACCAAGATAAATGATCGAATAAATGATCCTATCACAAATGATCAAACAATGATCATTTCACAGCAACACTCAACATGCCACACTACCAAATTGGGAGTATATCACTAATAACCTTCAACTATATAACCTATGAGCTCGTACGTCTCAGAGAAGGGTGCTAAGCTAAGAGAATAAATTCTCCGCCACCAACAGAAATATATTTGAAAGAAATCAGCTTTATATCTCAATTTGTAATGTCAGACATACAATCCATACAAGTCTGTTCCGGGCTCGAACAGAACCGAAGGCACTTCCAAAGAAGTCCTTGCAATCCGTATATTCACTAATCACGACCGGACTTCCCGTCACTAAGGGTGATAAAACCTCCATATCGGAGATCAGCCGATGTAGAGTAACTCGACGGTAATCCTTCCGTTTTCACAAATATCCGGTCTTCAACACCGGTCATCAAATGCAATCCATAACGACGTATCACATACTCGAAATGGGTTATACGACCCCAAGGTCCTTTCCCGGTTAACCCGAATAGTGAGTGCTTATTTTTTTTTAAAAATTAAGTGTGGCATTCACTTTCAAGCAAATCACAACAAATACCTATTCACAGGTAAATATTGATAGTCGGTTATTGAACTATCAATAGATATGCACAACATCACCAGATTCCAAATAATTTTCCAAATTATTTATCTTCCAAAAGTATCTTTACAAGATATATATTTTCAATACTTCAAAAATAAATCAATATTTATTTTTAAACAAATTCCCCCTTTTCATTTATAAATTCCATAGTGAATTTACATTCTAAAATATTTATGAATATACGATTTCCATTCGATTTCTAATATTCATTTTCAATTTATCTTCAAAAAGATAAATTCAAAATATTCACTTAATATTGGAAAACATTTCCATACTTATTTATTTATAAGTAATTCACAAGTCTTTTTATTTTCTACACTTGGAAAATATTCAATATACTCTAATCGAAATTAAGTATATATTTCATTCTTTAAGTAAATCATTCTCTTAAACATATTTATTTGGGCCAAAACGAATGTTGCGTAAAACATCGTTACGACAACCCAAAATCACTAGTATAGGGATTCGAAATTAAAATAGATATATAAATCCCAATACTATACTAAACATTTCCTTTCGGAAATCATTTACTATAACAACAGTGTTATAGTCTACCATTTCCTTCTATTTCTCGAAAACGTCTATTTCAACAATGAATGTTGAAATCTATGTATTCAATACTTAATGCATTTTAAAACGACTTTAAAATCATTAACTTCATTTCATAATGTTCCTTCCCCAAAAACATATCCATTTCATTTAATAATATATTCACTGTCCAAAATCGTGAATATAATTCCTTTCATATATTCCTATATCCAACTTATCAAATTCAATTGATTTCGGATTTATAAACAACGTTTATAAACTCCATTTATATTTTTATAACTCATTTTAAATGCCAAAATCCGATTTGTAAGTTGATTACTTATAAATCTTATATTTTACAAAATCTATCCATTTTATAACTTCATAATTTATAAATCTATATATTGCGTTCACTTACGAAATCCATTTTTATTTCATTTTTAATACTTATAAAAACTCGTTTTAATATTCCAATATTTTTAATTTATAAAATATATCAATTTTATAAATCTTTTATATAAACCGTTTATAATAATTCAAAATTCCCAATTAAACCATTTTATAAATTAATCACTATTTATTTCAAAAATCTTAATTTGGTTATATTTTACAAAAATTATAACTTTTATAACATTAAACTTATAACGTTAATTTATTTAAAATAAATCAATTCAAAATTTTAATAAAACGTTTACTTTCAAAAATCACTTTAAAATTCCTTTAAAAACCAAAAATCATTATTTTAAAACTTCAAAAATAGATCCGATGATGCAACAACACCAAATAGTCAATCACGACATCCAAATATCATATATCGATATGATAATCAACAAATATCAAAATATCTGTAAATAAATCAATACAGTTGAGGAATCCAGTTGGATCCCTCCAACCTGTTTCCCTACATCCAAAGATGTTAGCACAATACCAATTCCACTCCAGTACGGAATTATCGCGGTACATGGGATTTAAAATATTATCCGCTTAATAGACGGCGCAATAGGGTCTCATCCGCTATACAATGCGGGAAATCAACAACTGCAATATATACATATGCCAATATATATATATATATTGCTATTATATATAATACCAATTTCACTGTTTATGAAATATTCGCGGTATATGTTTTTAATAAAAAACATCCGCTTACTAACGGCGCATAATGTCTATTTTAACAATCAATAGATAACAATCATCATTCAAGCATGCATTCAACAATTTTGAATTTAACTATTTAAAATTAAAATCGAAACTGATTCGATTGAGTGAGAAGTTCCCACCTCGCTTTCAATTTTGTTTCAGCTTTTATTTCGAATAAAATCAAACGCGCGTTTAATTTTACCCGAAATTTTCACTAACTCCTAACGACTCCAATCTAATTGCATCGCGTAGTGCTCGTCCATACGATTCCAACGCAAAAAGTTTCGTCTCAATCCGACCTCGCAGTAAAAAGATATGAAATTTTAAAGTTACACGAATTTTTTAATTATAAATTTACACATATTCTCTTTATTTTCTAAACCTACATTCATTTTCAGCCACAAGATCCTGCTCCCTGCAATCTCAGCTGCACTTGCTTTCTTCCCTGGCGCACACATCTTCTACAGGTAACGAAACAAAGCCGAACCCATAGCTTCAAATTAGGGTTTGAAATTCGAGCCTCCTCGTGTAGTTTGAAGACGATCAACAAGTGCCATTTCGAAGAGCGTCGCCAGCACTATGCTCGGCCCAAGCATGGAGGAGCTCGGCCTTATCTAGGCACAGAAAAGTGTGCGTGACTATTCGACGTTTGAACTCGATTTGACGTTGATCCGCTAACCCAAACGCGATCATGACCGTTGAATCTGGAGATCTTGGAGTGCTCTTCAATTTTGTAGTTGGAAGTTTGTTGAATTGATTCACGGATTGGAAGATATTGGAGGAATAATTTAGGAGTTTTCTGGCCTTCGGTTTTAGGGGTGGCGGCTAGGGTTTTAAAAACCTATTTTGTTTATTTTGTTAAGAGATAAGGGTCTATTTATAGAAAATCGAACGAAACACTATTCATCCCGGGTTTTCCGAACTCCGATTTACGCGCGGTGACTGGCGTTTCTGGGGTTTACCCCGTGTTCTGGACACAATGGAACAGGTTTCGGAAGCTAATTCGGTCATCTGTGCGAGATATGGAATTAAACGATCGATTTAAAATTAATCGATTTAAACGATTTTCTATGCGTTTTCGCTTGCCCCGGACAAACGGTAAATCCGATTGACATAAAATTTGAAACCTTATAATAATATCATATTACGGATCCGATGAAACTGGTTTCGTCGAAATCCGAGACTGTTTGAAAAATGACTATTTTAACTCGCCAAATTAATATTAAAACAATTTCGATGCATTTCGAGCTGCCACGGTCAAACGACAACTCCGTTTGCTACGAAATTTGAAATCCGATAATAACTAACTATTACGGATCCAATGGAACTGTTCTCGTCCAATTCTGAGACTGTTCGAAAATTGGCTATTTTTCAATCGATAATTAAATATTAAAATATTCAATTTTCACAGATTAACTTTTAATTCGATTTTAAAAGTTCTAAAACATCATTCTAACTCCAATATGATAAAATAAAATTTTAAAAATCATTTTCAATCATATTTAAACTCAATTTCAATTATTTCTATATTCTCACTTATTAAATTATCGATTTAATTATTCAATTAAATCCAATTATTCGAAATAAAATTTATTCGACTTATAAATTTCACTTATTAGTATTTAAAATAAATTAAATATTCATATTTTAATTATCAAAAATTCCGGGTCGTTACAAACTTCCCCCCTTAAAAGAATTTCGTCCTCGAAATTACCAAGTAAGAAAAGCTACAGAATTCATTAACTTTCCAAAACAAATTTAAACTTTTTGCCATACTTTACTAAGTTTTCAAATCATACTTAGTTATCCATTTCAAAACCAATTACATCGTTTAACTTACAATTCCAAATCAAAGTTAAAGTTTTCAAAACTTTCCACTTTTCTCAAAAATATTCTAACGCCTTAAATTTTCGGAAAAATTCGCCAGAGTCTCCTTTGCGCGGCTCGATCCGGAAAAAAATGACAGTATATATATCACAAATATACATCTCATCAAGTGATGAGGCATCCCGCAGGGAAAAAAATGTAAAAGTACGATATTTAATCCGAGATATGTACCTTATTTATTATTAGCGAGCATATACGGCTAATATAGCGCGAAAGCGAGCTCTAAATGCGAAGCAAGCGCAATCCGCACCTACTAAACACTCAAAAAACAACATGAGAACATGCATATATGAAAATAATCTAAATATACATCATATAGCAACATAACAACTACATAATATAGCAAATGCAACTAAAGCAACAAATGCAACCATCAACCAACTCAATATTCATTCATATTCTCATTAATATTTGATGAATTGGTTTTCAATTTAAATCACATTTGATTCATTAACATTGGATTTACTAACATTCATTCATATTCAATTTTAATTAGTTTGCATTCACTAATTAAATCCAATTGACATTCAATTCTATTCAAATTTATTTACTTCCAATTTGAATTCAATTACATAGCTTTCAATTTCGCTAATTCACTTTCATTAACACTTAATGAATTTATATACATCAATCAACAATCAAATAACAACCAATGTTTATTCAATACAACCAAATTTATTCACTTTACATTCGATTTGGTTCAACGCTTTTAATTCCAATTAACTTAACATTAAATTGATTTCCATTCCAATTTATTCAACTAGCCTTTTAATGAATTAATACTTCATCCATTTTTCCATATCAATTCTTAACATTCAATTGATTTACATTCAATTTATTCATTAGTTCAATAGCTAATTCCTTTATCCATATAAAGTTGAATTTCATTTATATAACCCAAGTTCACATTCTTAATGACTTCATTTCATTAATTCACTTATTAATTTACTTCGATACCAAAATTCAACTTCATTCAACATCACTTAAGTTATATTTCATTCCAAACACCTTTTGTTTAATTTAACTTAAGTTTTCACTTATTAATCCAATTCAAATTCCAATCCTATTTAACTTTACTACCAAAGCTAAATTTATGAACTCCTATCATAAGTTCAAAACTTATTTCACTTATATTCATCATCTTATAAGTTATACAACTTATATTCAACAATTACTACTTGGATTTTATTGATTTACTTATACTTCCTTTAATTTAACTTCATCCTTTAAGTTAAATTTATTCTATCAAAATTCAAATTGTATAAGTTATCAACTCATTTATCATTCCCAAATTACTATTTAAATAGGATTCCAGAGTCCTTTCAATCTTTCAAAACCATTTTTTTTTTGAAATCAATTCAATTCTCTTTTGAATTTCAAAACCCAAACTCAAAATTTTCCAAACAACTTTTATTTAAAACAATTTGGCATCAATTTCTCTTTTGGAAACCCGAAAATGAATTCTAATGATGTGGCCATCATCATCAGGATTATTTTCCAGCGACCGAAAAGAGTTTAGAGCTTTAATTTCTCCAAAACAATTTTCCAAATTACCAAATCCTTTCAATACACTTCTCTGGAATTTTGTTTTCAGATTATAAATCACATTTATAAGTCTTTTACTTATATAATTTCACTTCTTATATATAAGATTATTTCACAATCGTAACTCACATTAATTATAGTTCCATACTTATAATTCATTTGCTTATACAATTATTCTTTTAAAAATTGTTGTTTTTATTCAACAACCAAACAATCAATTCATATACACTTTAATAATTCTGAAAAATTATTCCTTTATATATAAAATATAATCAAGTTAAAATTATTTCATTTACCCAATTTAAAACAATATCGTGTCGAATTGTTCTATTCAAGTGTTTAGAGATCCCTATCAACAAAGTTAATTACTCGTGTTGACCAAAATCCATATACCACTCAACAAACCAATCATCACAATATAAAACAATTTATATTCACTAACAAATACGCGCTCGTATCTGTTATTACACTCATACTCATTCTAGAGTACCACTGACTCTATCTCTAATGAGTTATACCCAACAGAGCCATGGTTGTCGCTTAACCATAAGCTCTGATACCAAATGTAACGTTTCGGATTTTTCGATGCCGAAAAACCAAACCGTTATGGTTTTAAGAAAAAGAAAGAGGTAGAAGAAGAGAGAAAAGATAGAAAATAGAACGGGACGGAAACAAAACAACAGGACAATATCAGAATCTCACAATTCGCAGCGGAACAACATATAATAGATAAATGAATAATCTTTAAACAAAGAACTATATCAGTTGTTACATTACATCTTATTACATTACATTTCATCATCAGAGTGTACAACAACAACAACAAACAGCGGAAAAGAAATACTATATACTAGTAATACGCCATGCCATCCAGCTTGCCTCCAGCAACTCCTAAATTCCAGAATATCCTGATAAACCTAACTCTTGACTGCCCGTGTGGATATTGGTGGGCACCCAGAGTTTAGGAAGGAAAACAATAAAATCCGAGTCAGTCATGTGACTGGTGTGAGAACTAAAACAGTTTATTTTTCTTTAAAATCAAAATAGAGGAATATTTTTAAAGTCAATTCGCAATGCTTTTAAAAATGAGACTACCATAAGGCCTCCCGCACACACACACAATGCAAACGCAGAATCAGAGGAGATTTGTCCTTATGATAGTCAAAGATGCTTGATACGCATTAAAAAGAAACATTTGATATTATTACTAGTGCATAGTGTAGAAAAATTATTTCGAAAGTAAAGATATAAATCTTAGCCAACATAGACATTTCGAACTATGCCTACTATGGCTACCATCTAAACAGTTGACGCAGCGGATTATAAACAAAACGATATGAATCGATGAAAGTAGCAATCGGTGGATTGATGAATACCAAAATGCCCAAATTCGTTGATCCGAAGATACCGAATTCTAGCTATCTCAAACACGTTGATAGCGCACTATACCGTGTTCAAAGATCTACGATTCTTCGTACGTTGATCTAGCGCACTAGATACCGTGAATCGGCTTCTACGATCGTTGAATCGAGCGCACTCGATTAACCGAAAGAGGAGATAGGAGATTACACTCAACTACCAATTTAAGAAGAAAGCACACAGCAATCAACAAGAAATTTTATTCCAAAAATCAACTCCCCGAAATGTACAACTCACTCCCTATTTATAGTGTTTCTCAACCTGAGCCTTAAGTCGTTTCCAGCTCATCACTTCCCTACAACTCACGACTCATCTAGGTCGTTGCCGACCTAACAAGTACTACACGCCTCAATTACAACACACGCATATGTACACGACTCAAGCCACAACATCCCAACACATACATACAACACAACGACTCAACTGACTCAATCATCGCATACGACCTATGACTTAAGTACAAACGACTCAAGCACATAACGACTTAACAAATACAACGACTTAAGAAAACACAAACACATTACATCACGACATACGACACAACGTTACATGCGACTCAACAACCAAGCATTTACATCTTAACATCATTGCGACCTACGACCTAAGTTAGGTCGTTAACGACTTAAACTCCCAGCGACTCAAGCCTCTTAGGTCGGTAACGAATTAACTTTCAGAGTAGCTTTTCTTCCAGTGCGACATAACTCCGAACGACTCATCTCCTCACATAGCTTGTTAGGTCGTGACCGACCTAAAACTCCTCCACTAGGTCGTATAGGACTCAAGCCTTCACTTTCTGATCTGTTAAGTCGTGAACGACTTAAACTCCCACTAAGTCGTAACTTTTTCCCATCTGCTCCATTAGGCCGAAGATGACCCAAAGCATCCTCATTAACCCGCAGCTCCTTTTCGTACAACTCCTTAGGTCGTGGACGACCTATCGCTTCCAGCTTAAGCCGTGGACGACTTCACTTCCTCTTGAGTCGCGTACGACTTATCACTTGCCTTTCTCTTGAGTCGCGTATGACATCTCTGGCCTGAGCTGCATCATCCTCCCCGGGTTGAGAAAAATTCGTCCTCGAATTTGTACTTTCTTCCACACAAGATTGTTCATCTCCATAATATGGAACAAGATGCTTAACATTGAACACGTCAGAAGTGTACACATCCTCTGGCAGCTTCAACTTATAAGCATTTTCATTAATTTGTTTCACAACTTCTACAGGACCAAATTTTCTGGCTTTCAACTTGTTATAAGCGCCTACCGGAAAACGATCCTTCGTTAATACAGCGTAAACCAAATCACCTTCGCTAAATTCAACATTTCGTCGCTTCAAATCTGAAGTCTGCTAATATTTATCATTTGCTTTCTCCAATCGTTTCTGAACGATTTTATGACATTCAGTCAATACATCAACAAAATCAACAGCTCGTTTAACTGTCCCCTTTGGTTGTGGTACTACTGTTAAGTCCAACGGTCCCCTGGGTAAATTTGAATATACAATCTGAAATGGACTGAATCCCGTACTACGATTCACTGCATGATTATGAGCAAACTCTGCCTGGCGTAACTTCATGTCCCAACTCTTCAGATTGTCCTTCACAAGACATCGCAATAAATTTCCCAACGATCTGTTAACAACTTCTGTCTGTCCATCTGTTTGCGGATGATAAGCGCTACTAAATTTCAACTTCGTTCCAACCATCTTCCACAAACTAAGCCAAAAATGACTTAAGAATCTAGTATCCCTGTCTGAAACAATATACTCCGGCAACCCATGTAAACGATAGATTTCCTTGAAAAATAACTGAGCAACACGAATAGCATCCGCCGTCTTTTTACAAGCAATAAAATGCGCCATTTTCGAAAACCTGTCCACCACAACAAATATAGAATCATTCCCCCTTTGAGTTCTAGGCGAACCCAAAACGAAATCCATGCTGATATCAACCCATGGTTTAGACGGTACAGGTAACGGCATATACAATCCTACATTGGTCGCAGTTCCCTTCGAAACCTGACATATATGACATCTCTCCACAAACCTTTCAACCTCTTTCTTCATCGACGGCCAAAAGTAAGATTGAGAAATCAAATGCAACGTACGATCACGGCCCACATGTCCTTCCTCATGCAACTCCTTGATAATCTTCATTCTCAAACTGCTATCTGGTATACATAATCGATTTCCTTTAAACAAGAATCCATCAACCAACATAAATTCATTAGTATCTCCATCCTTAACTTTCTCAAGGAACTTTGCAAAGTAAGGATCTTCGTCAATCAACTCTAGCAATAATTCAAACCCGATCACCTCAACTTTCATTGTAGTCAACAAATGACTCCTCCTACTCAAAGCATCAGCCACACGATTTGTTACCCCAGATTTATGTTTGACAACAAAAGTAAACTGTTGCAAATAAGCAATCCATGATGCATGTCTCGCAGAAATCTTATCCTGTCCTTGCAAATGCTTCAAAGCTTCATGATCAGTGTAAAGAACAAACTCTTTCTGGAATAGATAATGCCTCCAGTGTTTCACGACTTGAACAATGGAATAAAACTCAACATCGTATGTAATGTATCTCATCTTTGCTCCTGATAACTTCTCACTGAAATAAACAACTGGCCTCCCACTCTGACTCAACACACCTCCAATCCCAACCTTTGATGCATCAGTGTGTAGCTCAAACAACAATTGAAAATCCGGTAATACAAGAATTGGTGCTGTCGTCAAAAGTTCTTTGATTCGTTCAAAAGCAACCCCAGCTTCCTATGACCAAGAAAACTGTTTCCCCTTCACGCAATCAGTAACTGGTGCCATCACGCTACTGAAGTGTGGAATGAATCTTCGGTAGAATGATGCCAATCCATGAAAACTTCTAACTTCAGTGATAGTTCTCAGCTGTGGCCAATTTCTAATAGCTTCAACTTTACTCTGGTCCACCTGGATTCCCTTCTCAGATACAACATATCCCAAAAATAATACACTTCGAGTCATGAACACACATTTCTTCGTAGCTGCATAAAATTGTTCCTCACGAAGAATAATTAAGACCTTTCTCAAATGCTCTACATGCTCCTCTGTGCTCGTACTATAAATCAGAATATCATCAAAGTAAACTACCATGAACTTCCCAATGAATGGTCTAAAGATTTGATTCATCACCCGCATGAATGTACTAGGTGCATTTGATAAACCAAATGGCATAACCAACCATTCGTATAACCCCTCTCTTGTCTTGAAGGTTGTCTTCCATTCGTCTCCAGGTCTAATCCGAATTTGATGATAACCGCTTTTCAAATCAATCTTCGAAAAGATAGTAGCCCCACTCAACTGATCTAGCAAGTCATCCAACCTCGGCATAGGAAATCGGTAGCGAACAGTAATCTTGTTCAAAGCTCGACTATCGGTACACATTCTCCATGTTCCATCCTTCTTCGGCACCAACAATGCTGGTACTGCACAAGGACTCAAGCTTTCCTGAACACGTCCCTGCTCCAACAACTCTTCCACCTGCCTTCGTAACTCCTCATGTTCCTTCAGACTCATTCGGTAATGTGGTCGATGTGGTAACACTGCTCCTGGAACAAGATCAATTTGATGTTGAATGTCCCTCAGTGGCGGTAACTCCTCAGGCAACTCCTCTGGAAATACATCTTCGAATTCTTTCAAAACTGGCTTTGCTTCTTCTGGAATCTCAACCTCTTCATGACTCTCTCGTCCAATCAACAAATAGACTTCAGGCTCATCTTCAATCTCCTTGACAAACTCCTTCAAAGATAGCAAAGTTTTCAGTTCTTCGATCTCCTCCAACTTGCTCTCCTTCTGTTGTTGCTTCTTGGGAACCAAAGTGATTTTAGTACCCTCGAACATGAAACTGTAGCTATTAGCACGACCATCATGTTGTACTACTCTATCAAACTGCCATGGTCTGCCCAACAACAGATGACACACATCCATGTCTACAACGTCACACCAAATTTCATCTTTGTACTTCTTCCCAATAGAAAAATTCACACAAGCCCTTCGACACATCTTCACTTCTCCTCCCTTCCTTAACCATGCTAGCTTATACGGTAGGATGCTTCTCAGTTTTCAAGTTCAACTGCCTTACTGCTTCTGTAGAGATAATATTATCACAGCTTCCAGCATCAATAACGAACTTGCAAACTTTCCATAGAATAGTGCATGTCGGCTGAAAAATATTGCTTCTCAACCAACTAGAACCCTCTTCTTGCTTTGGTGTAAGACATGACCTCCTCATCATAAGATTACAACCTTCATCTCCAGACAATTCTTGATGCAGCTAAGGTTAGAGAAGAAGTTGTAAAATTTTTAAGCAGGAGTCTCACGCAGTGTAGTATGATGAGTCGTCCACAACTCAATGCAGGTTTGAGTCGTTTCCGACCTAAGGAGTTACAGGGGGAGTGATAACCATAAGTCGCATAGAGAAGGTATCGGATTTGAGTCGGTCGCGAGTCAATGATAGCTTGAGTCGGTTACGAGCTAAAGAAGGATGGCAGCGACCTAAGGAAAGACTGAAGGAAGAGATAACTGGATACAAAGAGGAAGGGTGCCGAGTCAACGAGTTACGACTCATGATGAGTCGACCTAATTTGAGTCGTGAACGAGTCAGTGAAGATATGAGTCGTTCCCGAGCTAACTGGCTATCAAAAGGAGACTGTGCCGAGTCAACGAGTCACGACCTAGATGAGTCGGCCAGAGTTAACTCGCTTGAAGAGACATGCCGAAGGGAGGCTATGAGTCGGTGAAGCCTTGAGTCGTATGAGTCGTTGTACCTTTAAGTCGTATATGTATACATGAGTTGGTGATGTGTTAAGTCGGTATGTAATAAGTCGGTTGAGTCATTGTGTGATGAAGTGTTGTGTTGAGTCGTGGGGTATAAGTCGTTACCGACTTAGTATAGGTCGTAAGATATGTTGTTGTAAGTATGTATAGTACTAAGTCGTGTAAGACCAAAATGTTGAGTCGGCAATAGCCTGAGTCGGTCCTGTAAGTAGATAAGTTGAGTCGTACATCTTTGAGTCGTGTAAATTGTGTTGTGTCGTTAAGTCGGCAACTTATGATGAGTCGGGGGGGTTTTTTCATGAGTCGCATACGACTTAAGAAGTGGCGTGAGTTGTAAATGCTATAAATAGCCGTGTGTGTCATTTGTAAAGGAGGTTGATTTTTGAATAAAATTCTCTTTTGTTAGCTTTGTGCTTTCATACCAATTGGTAGTAGAGTGTAATCTCATATCTCCTCTTTCGGTTAATCGGGTGCGCTCCATTCAACGATCGTAGAAGCCGATTCACGGAATCTAGTGCGCTAGATCAACGTGCGAAGAATCGTAGATCTTTGAACACGGTATAGTGCGCTATCAACGTGTTTGAGATAGCTAGAGTTCGGTATCTTTGGATCAACGAACTTGGGCATTTTGGTATCTTCAACTCACCGATTGCTACATTCCATCGATTGAAGTTTTGTTTGATTAATCCGCTGCGTCAGTTTTTTGGTATTTTTGGTATCGGAGCCATACTTAGCCAATCATAGCTAAGTTGATTCTTGGAGCCAAGTTTTTGAAGTTTTTGAAGTTTGAAGTTGTTCATCGTGTTCATATTGAAGTTGCATCAAATTTGGAGTGTTTGATCCATTTCATTTTGGATCGAGGAGTTGGAAATTGTTTGGATCTATCTTGGGTTTTTGCGCGCCAAGGTTTGAAGTGTTTGAATTTGTAGCCGAGCTAAAGAGGTTGAGCCGTTTCATATTGCCGAGACAAATTGTAGCCGAGTCATTGTTGAGCCGTGACTTATTGCATTGTTGAAGCTTGAATTTTTGTGTTTGAATTGTTGAAGTTTGAGAAGTTTTTCAATCATGCCACCAAGGAGAGCTAATCGTCATCAAAACGTTGAAGCTTTGTATCGTAGAGAAGAAGCCGAGCTTATGGAACAACGTATTAATGAAAAATTTGATGAAGGCATTGGAAAATTGGAGAAATTGATGAATGATTTGAATCAAAGGAGGAGATCACCAAACTCGAACCATGGAGGAAACCGAGTTTCGCCATCGGTTACGGAAGCGAGGAGGGTATCACCACATTCATGTAAAGATAGAAGAGAAACATCAATATCATCACAAAGAGATCATCATGACTATGCACATGAAGAGAGGAGAAGTCAACGTGAATTTGACAATGAAGCATATAGAGATGAAGAGAGACATAGTCAAAGAAGCATGCATGAGCGAAGGGATGATAGTGGTCGAGATCGATGTAGACGTACTTTTGATTTTGTTGAAGAAGGTGATAGAGCTAGTTTTCATTATCGAGATCGAGACCAAGTTCAAAATTCTAATCGGGATGTTGAAGATGATCGTCGATGGGAATCGGGTATGAAGATGGAAATTCCGGAGTTTAAAGGCGGAATGATGGCAGAAGAATTTCTCGATTGGATTTCTAATGTTGAAGAGATCTTTGATTTCAAGGAGGTTCCTGAGCATAGAAGGGTGAAGTTGGTTGCTACTAGGTTGAGGGGGAGAGCTTTGGCGTGGTGGCAGCAAACTAAACTAACCAGGGAGAGAATGGGGAAGTCAAAGATAGAATCGTGGGATAAGATGAAGAAGTTGATGAGATCTACTTTCTTACCTTACAACTACCAATCACTTATGTACCAGAGGTTGCAGAATCTGAGGCAAGGGACAAAGTCTGTTAGTGATTATGCTGATGAATTTTACCAACTCATTGCCAGGAATGATATTATGGAAACGGAAGAACAGCTAACTGCTCGATTCATTGGGGGATTGAGAATGCAGATCCAGGATATGGTTAATATGTTTGATCCTAGATCAGTTGCAGAGGCTCATCAGAAAGCGTTGGCTTGGGAGTAACAAGGAAGGCGTGGAGGTGGTGTGTTTACTAATTCCAATAATCAAGCAAGGGGTGTTGGTGGAAGTTCTAATGTTCCTAAACCTGTTTCAAGGCCAGTGGTGAAGGAGGCTGAGAAGGCGAAGGTTAGCAGTGGGTTCAAGTGTTATAATTGTCAGGAGTTGGGTCACAAAAGCAACGAATGTCCGAAGCCGAAGAAGAGAACCATGGTTGCAGAAGTTGAGGAGGATGATGGTGAGGAGGCAGAATGTTCAAATACACCTTATGTTGAGGAGGAAGAAGAATTGTTCGGAGATGAAGGTTGTAATCTTATGATGAGGAGGCCATGTCTTACACCAAAGCAGGAGGAAGATTGTAGTTGGCTGAGAAGCAATATTTTTCAGTCGACGTGCACTATTCTGGGAAAGGTTTGCAAGTTCGTTATTGATGCGGGAAGTTGTGATAATATTATTTCTACAGAAGCAGTGAGGAAATTGAACTTGAAGACCGAGAAGCATCCTAAACCGTACAAGCTAGCATGGTTAAGGAAGGGTGGTGAAGTGAAAGTGTGTCGAAGAGCTTGTGTTAATTTTTCTATTGGGAAAAAGTACAAAGATGAAATTTGGTGTGACGTTGTAGACATGGACGTATGTCATCTGTTGTTGGGCAGACCGTGGCAGTTTGATAGATCAGTTCAACATGATGGTCGTGCCAATAGTTACAGTTTCATGTTCGAGGGTACGAAAATCACTTTGGTTCCTAAGAAGCAACAGCAGAAGGAGAGCAAGCTAGAGGAGATTGAGGAATTAAAAACTCTGTTGACTTTGAAGGAGTTTGTCAAGGAAGTTGAGGAAGAACCTGAAGTATTTTGTTGATTGGGAGAGAGAGTAGTGAAGAAGTTGAAATTCCAGAAGCAGCATAGCCAATTTTGAAAGAATTCGAAGATGTCTTTCCAGAGGAGTTGCCTAAGGAGTTACCGCCACTTAGAGACATTCAACATCAAATTGATCTTGTTCCGGGAGCAGTGTTACCACATCGACCACATTACCGAATGAGTCCGAAGGAACATGAGGAGTTACGAAGGCAAGTGGAAGAGTTGTTGGAACAGGGACGAGTTCAGGAAAGTTTGAGTCCATGTGCTGTGCCAGCATTGTTAGTACCAAAGAAGGACGAAACTTGGAGGATGTGTACTGACAGTCGAGCTTTGAACAAGATTACTGTTCGTTATAGATTTCCTATGCCAAGGTTGGATGACTTACTGGATCAGTTGAGTGGGGCAACTATATTTTCGAAGATTGACTTGAAGAGTGGTTATCATCAAATTCGAATCAGACCTGGAGACGAATGGAAGACAGCTTTTAAGACACGAGAGGGGTTATACGAATGGTTGGTTATGCCGTTTGGTTTGACAAATGCACCTAGTACATTCATGCGGGTGATGAATCAAATCTTTAGACCATTCATTGGGAAGTTCGTCGTGGTTTACTTCGATGATATTTTGATATACAGCAGGAGTACGGAGGAGCATGTTCTACATTTGAGGGAAGTATTGATTATTCTCCGTGAGGAACAATTTTATGCTGCTACGAAGAAATGTGTGTTTATGACGCATACTGTTTTATTTCTGGGTTATGTTGTTTCAGGAGAAGGTATTCAAGTTGACCAGAGTAAAGTTGAGGCAGTCAGGAATTGGCCACAGCCAAAGACAATTACGGATGTGAGAAGTTTTCATGGGCTAGCATCATTCTACCGAAGATTCATTCCACACTTCAGTAGCGTGATGGCTCCAGTTACTGATTGCATGAAAGGGAAACAATTTGTATGGTCAGAAGAAGCGGGGGTTGCTTTTGAAAAGATCAAGGAATTGTTGACGTCTGCGCCAATTCTTGTTCTACCTAATTTCCAGTTATTATTTGAACTGCATACTGATGCTTCGAAGGTTGGTATTGGAGGAGTTCTGAGTCAGAATGGGAAGCCAGTTGCTTATTTCAGCGAAAAATTGTCAGGGGCAAAGATGAGATACAGTACATATGACGTTGAATTCTATGCTGTTGTACAAGCTGTTAAGCATTGGAGACATTACTTATTTCAGAAGGAATTTGTTTTGTACACTGATCACGAAGCGTTGAAACATTTACAGGGGCAGGATAAAATTTCAGCAAGACATGCATCATGGATTGCTTATTTACAGCAGTTTACTTTTGTCGTTAAGCACAAATCAGGGGTGACAAATCGAGTAGCTGATGCTTTGAGTAGGAGGAGTCATTTATTAACGACAATGAAGGTTGAAGTGACGGGGTTTGAATTACTGCCAGAAATGATTAATGAAGATCCTTACTTTGTGAAATATGTTGAGAAAGTGAAGGATGGGAGTACCGATGAATTTATGTTGGTTGATGGTTTCCTGTTTAAGGGAAATCAGTTATGTATTCCAGACTGTAGCTTGAGGTTGAAAATTGTCAAAGAGTTACACGAGGAAGGGCATGTGGGCCGTGATCGTACTTTGAAATTGATTTCACAGTCTTACTTTTGGCCGTCGATGAGAAAAGAGGTTGAAAGATTCGTGGTGAGATGCCATATTTGCCAGGTGTCAAAGGGAACAGCGACGAATGCAGGGTTGTATATGCCGTTGCCTGTACCGTCTAAGCCATGGGTTGATATTAGCATGGATTTCGTTTTGGGTTTGCCTCGAACTCAAAGGGGAAATGATTCGATATTTGTTGTAGTGGACAGGTTTTCGAAGATGGCACATTTTATTGCCTGCAAGAAGACAGCGGATGCAGTTCGAGTGGCACAATTATTCTTTAAGGAGGTATATCGATTGCATGGTTTACCAGAATCTATTGTTTCTGATCGAGATACTCGTTTTCTGAGTCATTTTTGGTTGAGTTTGTGGAAGATGGTGGGAACGAAGCTGAAATTTAGTAGTGCTTATCATCCACAAACTGATGGACAGACAGAAGTTGTTAACAGGTCATTGGGAAATTTGTTGCGATGTCTTGTACAGGATAATTTGAGAAGTTGGGACATGAAGTTATGCCAAGCTGAATTTGCACATAATCATGCAGTGAATCGTAGCACGGGATTCAGTCCATTTCAGATTGTTTATTCAAATTTACCCAGGGGACCGTTGGATTTGGCAGTAGTACCACAGGCGAAGGAAATAGTTAAACGAGCTGCTGATTTTGTTGATGAGTTGACTGAATGTCATAAAATCGTTCAAGAACGATTGGAAAAGTCGAATGAGAAGTATAAGAAGTCTGCAGATTTGAAGCGACGAAATGTTGAATTTAACGAAGGCGATTTGGTTTATGCAGTATTAACAAAGGATCGATTTCCGGTGGGTGCTTACAACAAGTTGAAAGCGCGAAAAATTGGTCCGATTGAAATTGTGAAGAAAATTAATGAAAATGCTTATAAGTTGAAACTACCTGAAGATGTTTACACGTCTGACGTGTTCAATGTTAAACATCTTGTTCCATATTACAAAGGTAAACAATCAGATAAAGAAGAATGTACAAATTCGAGGACGAATTTTTCTCAACCAGGGGAGGATGATGCAGCTAAGGTCAGAGAAGAAGTTGTACAATTTTTAAGCAGGAGTCTCACGCAGTGTAGTATGATGAGTCGTCCACAACTCAATGCAGGTTTGAGTCGTTTCCGACCTAAGGAGTTACAGGGGGGAGTGATAACCATAAGTCGCATAGAGAAGGTATCGGATTTGAGTCGGTCGCGAGTCAATGATAGCTTGAGTCGGTTACGAGCTAAAGAAGGATGGCAGCGACCTAAGGAAAGACTGAAGGAAGAGATAACTGGATACAAAGAGGAAGGGTGCCGAGTCAACGAGTTACGACTCATGATGAGTCGACCTAATTTGAGTCGTGAACGAGTCAGTGAAGATATGAGTCGTTCCCGAGCTAACTGGCTATCAAAAGGAGACTGTGCCGAGTCAACGAGTCACGACCTAGATGAGTCGGCCAGAGTTAACTCGCTTGAAGAGACATGCCGAAGGGAGGCTATGAGTCGGTGAAGCCTTGAGTCGTATGAGTCGTTGTACCTTTAAGTCGTATATGTATACATGAGTTGGTGATGTGTTAAGTCGGTATGTAATAAGTCGGTTGAGTCGTTGTGTGAAGAAGTGTTGTGTTGAGTCGTGGGGTATAAGTCGTTACCGACTTAGTATAGGTCGTAAGATATGTTGTTGTAAGTATGTATAGTACTAAGTCGTGTACGACCTAAATGTTGAGTCGGCAATAGCCTGAGTCGGTCCTGTAAGTAGATAAGTTGAGTCGTACATCTTTGAGTCGTGTAAATTGTGTTGTGTCGTTAAGTCGGCAACGACTTATGATGAGTCGGGGGGGTTTTTTCATGAGTCGCATACGACTTAAGAAGTGGCGTGAGTTGTAAATGCTATAAATAGCCGTGTGTGTCATTTATAAAGGAGGTTGATTTTTGAATAAAATTCTCTTTTGTTAGCTTTGTGCTTTCATACCAATTGGTAGTTGAGTGTAATCTCCTATCTCCTCTTTCGGTTAATCGAGTGCGCTCGATTCAACGATCGTAGAAGCCGATTCACGGAATCTAGTGCGCTAGATCAACGTGTGAAGAATCGTAGATCTTTGAACACGGTATAGTGCGCTATCAACGTGTTTGAGATAGCTAGAGTTCGGTATCTTTGGATCAACGAACTTGGGCATTTTGGTATCTTCAACTCACCGATTGCTACATTCCATCGATTGAAGTTTTGTTTGATTAATCCGCTGCGTCAATTCTTCTTCCTCCTCGACATAAGGTGTATTTGAACATTCGGCCTCCTCACCATCATCCTCAATCTCAGCAACCATTGCTCTCTTCTTCGGCTTCGGACATTCATTGCTTTTGTGACCCAACTCCTGACAATTATAGCATTTGAAACCACTGCTCACCTTCGCCTTCTCAGCCTCCTTCACCACTGGTTTTGTAACAGGTTTAGGAACATTAGAACTTCCACTAGCACCCTTCGCTTGATTATTGGAATTAGTAAACACACCACCTCCACGCCTTCCTTGCTTCTCCCAAGCCAACGCTTTCTGATGTGCCTCTGCCACTGACCTAGGATCAAACATATTAACCATATCCTAAATCTGCATTCTCAATCCCCCAATGAATCTAGCAGTTAGCTGTTCTTCCGTTTCCATAATATCATTCCTGGCAATGAGTTGGTAAAATTCGTCAACATAATCACTAACAGACTTCGTCCCTTGCCTCAGATTTTGCAACCTCTGGTACATAAGTGATTGGTAGTTGTAAGGCAAAAATGTAGCTCGCATCAACTTCTTCATCTTCTCCCATGATTCAATCTTTGACTTTCCCATTCTCTCCCTCGTAAGTTTAGTTTGCTGCCACCATGCCAAAGCTCTCCCCCTCAACCTAGTAGCAACTAACTTCACCCTTCTATTCTCAGGAACCTCCTTGAAATCAAAGATCTCTTCAACATTAGACAACCAATCTAAGAATTCTTCAGCTACCATTCCTCCTTTAAACTCTGGAATTTCCCTCTTCATTCCCGACTCCCATCGACGATCATCTTCAACATCCCGATATGAATTTCGAACTTGGTCTCGATCTCGATAATGAATACTTGCTCTATCACCCTCTTCATCAAAATCAAATGTACGTCTACATCTATCTCGACCATTGTCATCCCTTCATTCGTGCATACTTCTTCGACTATGTCTCTCTTCATCTCTATACGCCTCTTTGTCAAATTCACGTTGACTTCTTCTCTCTTCATGTCCATAGTCATGATGATCTCTCCTTAATGAAATTGATGTTTCTCTTCTATCTCTAAAAGAATGCGGTGATACCCTCCTCGCTTCCATAACCGATGGCGAAACTCGGTTTCCTCCATGGTTCGAGTTTGGTGATCTCCTCCTTTGAGTTTGATTCAAATCATTCATCAACTTCTCTAACTTTCCAATGCCTTCATCAAATTTTTCATTAATACGTTGTTCCATAAGCTCGGCTTCTTCTCTTCTATACAATGCTTCAACGTTCTGATGACGGTTAGCTCTCCTTGGCGGCATGGTTCAAATCTTCACAAACACTTCAAATACTTCTCAAATACTTCAACAAATACTTCAATATAAGTCAAACAAGTCACGGCCTCAACCTTGACTCGGCAATAGCTCTTCTTCAACAAAATGCACTACAAAACTCTCCAACACAAGCCAAACATTGCACGGCTTATCACCACTAGCTCGCACAACACCTTAGCTCGGTTCAACACTAACTCGGCTCGGCTTGAACTTTGCACTTCAACACAAACAAGGCACGGCCTACAATCACTAGCTCGGCCTCAATACTTCAAACACTTCTTCAACTCTTGATCCAAAATGAGATGGATCAAAATCTTCAAACTTGTTGCAACTTCAATATGAACACGATGAACTCCAACTTCAAAAAAAATTGGCTCCAAGTCTCGGCTTAGCTATGATTGGCTAAGTCTAGCTCTGATACCAAAAAACCAACGCAGCGGATTAATCAAAATAAACTTTAATCGGTGGATTGATGAATACCAAAATGCCCAAATTCGTTGATCCGAAGATACCGAATTCTAGCTATCTCAAACACGTTGATAGCGCACTATACCGTGTTCAAAGATCTATGATTCTTCATACGTTGATCTAGCGCACTAGATACCGTGAATCGGCTTCTACGATCATTGAATCGAGCGCACTCGATTAACCGAAAGAGGAGATAGGAGATTACACTCAACTACCAATTTAAGAAGAAAGCACACAGCAATCAACAAGAAATTTTATTCCAAAAATCAACTCCCCGAAATGTACAACTCACTCCCTATTTATAGTGTTTCTCAACCTGAGCCTTAAGTCGTTTCCGACTCATCACTTCCCTACGACTCACGACTCATCTAGGTCGTTGCCGACCTAACAGGTACTACACGCCTCAATTACAACACACGCATATGTACACGACTCAAGCCACAACATCCCAACACATACATACAACACAACGACTCAACTGACTCAATCATCGCACACGACCTACGACTTAAGTACAAACGACTCAAGTACATAACGACTTAACAAATACAACGACTTAAGAAAACACAAACACATTACATCACGACATACGACACAACGTTACATGCGACTCAACAACCCAGCATTTACATCTTAACATCATTGCGACCTACGACCTAAGTTAGGTCGTTAATGACTTAAACTCCCAGCGACTCAAGCCTCTTAGGTCGGTAACGAGTTAACTTCCAGAGTAGCTTTTCTTCCAATGCGACATAACTCCGAACGACTCATCTCTTCACATAGCTTGTTAGGTCGTGACCGACCTAAAACTCATCCACTAGGTCGTATACGACTCATGCCTTCACTTTCTGATCTGTTAAGTCGTGAACGACTTAAACTCCCACTAAGTCGTAACTTTTTCCCATCTGCTCTGTTAGGCCGAAGATGACCCAAAGCATCCTCATTAACTCGCAGCTCCTTTTCGTACAACTCCTTAGGTCGTGGACGACCTATCGCTTCCAGCTTAAGCCGTGGACGACTTAACTTCCTCTTGAGTCGCGTACGACTTATTACTTTCCTTTCTCTTGAGTCGCGTATGACATCTCTGGCCTGAGCTGCATCAACAGTATTGACCACCATAAGTAAATGGCAGGTTCTACAACTAAAACCGTACAAGGTTTCGTATTGGGAATTGGATTTTAAACAAATGGTCAGGCCAAGGAACTTCCCATTGCCACATGGAAACGCCTCTGGAATGACGTCCCGAGAACCAAACCGGATCTCTTCCAACACAAGGCCGGGTTACCCCTAACTTGGTAACTACTGACACGAATCTGTCATCCCCCGATCGTAACCGATCTATCCGAGGATCCTCGATTTCCAACAACCGCAAAATATGCAGCAACAACATAGGTTAAATATCTGGGCTCCATACCATGATACCACCTCTATCCAGAAGGAATGACATACACTAAATGGGCGCTACCCCCTAATAACCTTGCCGCATCCTTCCTGTTTTGACCATTTTCGAGGTGTGAGGTCCGACGAAGTCTCGTCCACAAAGCCACACTTTATACAAAAGCCGTGCTTTGGGTCAATCAAATGATCATAGAAATGATCACCAAGATAAATGATCAAATAAATGATCCTATCACAAATGATCAAACAATGATCATTTCACAGCAACACTCAGCATGCCACACTACCAAATTGGGAGTATATCACTAATAACCTTCAACTATATAACCTCTGAGCTCGTACGTCTCAGAGAAGTGTCTTAAGCTAAGAGAATAAATTCTCCGCCACCAACAGAAATATATTTGAAAGAAATCAGCTTTATATCTCAATTTGTAATGTCAGACATACAATCCATACAAGTCTGTTCCGGGCTCGAACAGAACCGAAGGCACTTCCAAAGAAGTCCTTGTAATCCGGATATTCACTAATCACGACCGGACTTCCCGTCACTAAGGGTGATAAAACCTCCATATCGGAGATCAGCCGATGTAGAGTAACTCGACGGTAATCCTTCCGTTTTCACAAATATCCGGTCTTCAACACCGGTCATCAAATGCAATCCATAACGACGTATCACATACTCGGAATGGGTTATACGACCCCAAGGTCCTTTCCCAGTTAACCCGAATAGTGGGCGCTTATTTTTAAAAAAAAAATAAGTGTGGCATTCAATTTCAAGCAAATCACAACAAATACCTATTCACAGGTAAATATTGATAGTCGGTTATTGAACTATCAATAGATATGCACAACTCACCAGATTCCAAATAATTTTCTAAATTATTTATCTTCCAAAAGTATCTTTACAAGATATATATTTTCAATACTTCAAAAATAAATCAATATTTATTTTTAAACAAATTCCCCCTTTTCATTTATAAATTCCATAGTGAATTTACATTCCAAAATATTTATGAATATACGATTTCCATTCGATTTCTAATATTCATTTTCAATTTATCTTCAAAAAGATAAATTCAAAATATTCACTTAATATTGGAAAACATTTCCATACTTATTTATTTATAAGTAATTCACAAGTCTTTTTATTTTCTACACTTGGAAAATATTCAATATACTCTAATCGAAATTAAGTATATATTTCATTCTTTAAGGAAATCATTCTCTTAAACATATTTATTTGGGCCAAAACGAATGTTGCGTAAAACATCATTACGACAACCCAAAATCACTAGTATAGGAATTTGAAATTAAAATAGATATATAAATCCCAATACTATACTAAAAATTTCCTTTCGGAAATCATTTACTATAACAACAGTGTTATAGTCTACCATTTCCTTCTATTTCTCGAAAACGTCTATTTCAACAATGAATGTTGAAATCTATGTATTCGATACTTAATGCATTTTAAAACGTCTTTAAAATCATTAACTTCATTTCATAATGTTCCTTCCCCAAAAACATATCCATTTCATTTAATAATATATTCACTGTCCAAAATCGTGAATATAATTCCTTTCATATATTCCTATATCCAACTTATCAAATTCAATTGATTTCGGATATATAAACAATGTTTATAAACTCCATTTATATTTTTATAACTCATTTTAAATGCCAAAATCCGATTTGTAAGTTGATTACTTATAAATCTTATATTTTACAAAATCTATCCATTTTATAACTTCACAATTTATAAATCTATAAATTGCTTTCACTTATGAAATCCATTTTTATTTCATTTTTAATACTTATAAAAACTCGTTTTAATTTTCCAATATTTTTAATTTATAAAATATATCAATTTTATAAATCTTTTATATAAACCGTTTATAATAATTCAAAATTCCTAATTAAACCATTTTATAAATTAATCACTATTTATTTCAAAAATCTTAATTTGGTTATATTTTACAAAAATTATAACTTTTATAACATTAAACTTATAACGTTAATTTATTTAAAATAAATCAATTCAAAATTTTAATAAAACGTATACTTTCGAAAATCACTTTAAAATTCCTTTAAAAACCAAAAATCATTATTTTAAAACTTCAAAAATAGATCCGATGATGCAACAACTCCAAATAGTCAATCACGACATCCAAATATCATATATCGATATGATAATCAACAAATATCAAAATATCTGTAAATAAATCAATACAGTTGAGGAATGTAGTTGGATCCCTCCAACCTGTTTCCCTGCATCCAAAGATGTTAGCACAATACCAATTCCGCTCCAGTACGGAATTATCGCGGTATATGGGATTTAAAATATTATCCGCTTAATAGACGGCGCAATAGGGTCTCATCCGCTATACAATGCGGGAAATCAACAACTGCAATATATACATATGCCAATATATATATATTGCTATTATATATAATACCAATTTCACTGTTTATGAAATATTCGCGGTATATGTTTTTAATAAAAAACATCCGCTTACTAACGGCGCATAATGTCTATTTTAACAATCAATAGATAACAATCATCATTCAAACATGCATTCAACAATTTTAAATCTAACTATTTAAAATAAAAATCGAAACCGATTCGATTGAGTGAGAAGTTCTCACCTCGCTTTCAATTTTGTTACGGCTTTTATTTCGAATAAAATTAAACGCGCGTTTAATTTTACCCGAAATTTTCACTAACTCCAAACGACTCCAATCTAATTGGATCGCGTAGTGCTCGTCCATACGATTCCAACGCAAAAAGTTTCGTCTCAATCCGACCTCGCAGTAAAAAGATATGAAATTTTAAAGTTACACGAATGTTTTAATTATAAATTTACACATATTCTCTTTATTTTCTAAACCTACAATCATTTTCAGCCACAAGATCCTGCTCCCTGCAATCTCAGCCGCACTTGCTTTCTTCCCTGGCGCGCACGTCTTCTACAGGTAACGAAACAAAGCCGAACCCATAGCTTCAAATTAGGGTTTGAAATTCGAGCCTCCTCGTGTAGTTGGAAGAAGATCAACAAGTGCCATTTCGAAGAGCGTCGCCAGCACTATGCTCGGCCCATGTAACGACCCGGAAAATTTTAACAATTTTAATCGATTCTATAACGTATTTAATTAAATATTTGTGAAATATTATAATAATTGAATTTTTAAATAAAATGTTTATATATTTAGAATACGTATATTTAAATATAGCAGATTTTTAATTTTCAATTTATTTTAACAAAGTTTATTTCATTAGGAAATTCTATTAAATTCAAGCTAAAAATTGCTGATAATAAATTTATTATCAAGCAATAGCCACTATCCTTTACTTTAGTAATTATTTCATCAGTTGCTAAATTTTAGCCGTTGCCATCATTTCAAAAATTAAGCGTATAATTTTGTATACGTTGTATTTATCTTTTTGAACGGTTGATATGTTAATTGCCTTTATAGCTTTAATATTTGTCAGCTAAATAAATGGGTGACCGTTACTGCCAATATTTAATTTGATACGTTTCCCGGTTGCTTTTTTCATTCACTTGATTGATTGATTTGTTGCCGTCTCTGTTATTTTCTCTCTGTCTTCATTGCTTTTTAAAGGTAAGAAACTGTTCCCTCAAAGCATAAATATTTGATTGTAGCCAGCGGTAACTTGTTTTAATAACCTTTTCCTAAATCAAAGCTTTTGAGCGTTACAAGTTCTTTTGATTGGATATATGTGTTTAGGAGAAAATATTGCAGGTGACTGTTACAATTGATTTCAGTGACTTTCTTTCTTCCCATACATCATTATATATTTGCTTTCCATTTTTCCTGAATTTATGTTTAGCAGTTTCGAAAAATCAAACGTATACATTTGTATACGTCGTAATTATTATTTTAAAACGATTCACTTTATTTTTTCTTTCCCTTTTTAACTTCGTTTCTCTCTCTTTACTTTATATTGGGACTTTTGTTTCCTTTGCTTTTCAACCAGAGCCTTGCTTGCCAAGCAATAAATTTGTTGCTTAAATAATTTTCAGCTGAAATCAAGAAATTAGACCGTTACCATTTTGGTTATATTGATTTCCCATTTATTTCTTGCTCGTATTGCTCTGACTTTTCCTTTTCCTTTTCTATACTTACGTTTCAAAAATAAATAGTACATATAATAACGTACATAATAAATTGCAGCCAGCTCATTTCTCACATATTTATTTCGTGCCTTAAAACCCCGTCACTCAACGCATCGATGACTACCTTTAATTTCGCCAGTTTTGAAATGTAAATGTTGGATACATTGCATCCATTGCCTTATTCCTATATATTTAGATTTTAACCATTTTCCTTTACCTTTTCACTTTCTTCCTCATTCATAAACCACTTCCTCCTCCTTCACGTAACCACTCACCAAACGTTACATCACTCCTTCTTCTTGCACTATCCACTCTCACGCCACCGAGGCCATCACCATCCACCTCTCCGTTTGTCTCCCCTCCTCTTCCACGCCGAAGCATGAAGCAGTGCCGTGCTCCCCTCCGAGCTCCCCACCACCCCTGACTTCGGCCTTTCTCCTTCCTTTTTGGGTTAGTATATGTATCTTAAATATAAGTATAGTATTCTGTGTAAATTATTTATATACATTAAGTAATAGATTCATAACTGTTGTATATATATGTCTAGCTTCTGTTATAATATGAGTCTAGTATATAGGCAGACTGTATGGGTTGTCTGCATAGTTGTATAAGTTTATAAATAGTCTATATAAGATATTTTAGTTATATAGTTTACATATATATTGGTATAACTTTTGTGTGGTGTGCGTATGTTTTGGGTTATAACTTTTGTATGGTGTGCGTATGTTATGGGTAGTATTTGCAGTGTATGGTTTCAGATATTATTATATTAAAGTGTACTAAGTATATTGGGTTCGAATTAAATGTAGTTTTAAATTTTTATGTTTTGAATTAATGTAAAAGCAAAAATATGAATAAGTTGTAAGATTTTGTTTCTGTTGGAGATAAAGTTGGACTTTAAATTTTATTTTATTTTACATGTCTAAATTAAATATAATATATGTATAAAGTTTTAACTGTTTAAGAAAAATATATAAAGTTTTAAGTGTTGTTAGAAGTATTGTTTTATTCGCTAGAAGGAAAGTATTTTGTTTATATTACTTATATAAACGTTGTCAGTTTAAATACATAGGTTATGGAAATTTGGTATTGAGTCTTTTCATTTGGGTAAGGTTACAATAATTTACTTATACATATAGCTGCATGTTCACCTGTATATGAATTTACCTTTTTGATTTAGGGTGCAACTACATGAATTTTGAATTCCCACGTTTTCTATTCTAATTGTTTTTCCAGATTATATTAATATGTATAGGCAATTGTTTATATTTAAGTTTACAAGATTTTTTTTTAGTCTGCATAGTGAGTTAATATAAAAAGTATATTTTATTTATAAGCGGTTGTATACACATTAGTAGTTGTTTTAGTTAACAGTAATAAAAACAAAATTTATATAGCCTGTGTTAATTTAAATATTTAAACTGTCAAGTTTATATAGGTATAAATGATTAGGTCAAAGTGCATATACAAGCTATAAAGATTTTATTGATTTTGGTTATATACATAAAAAAAAAAAATTATTTGAGATTTATTTCAAATGAATATGTATTTTAAAATAATGGGTTTAAGTGAAATATTAATATAGTATGCGTCTCGTCCAAAACTTTATATCAAGCTATTTTGATCCGTTCCCGTCATTTCTGTTACCAGATTCTGTTCATCAAATTCATGCCAATTTTGCTTTGCTTGGATTTGTAAATCAAATTTCCATGTCCGTATCAGTGTGTGTTTCCGTATCACCTTCGGTACCCTCCAGCCACGAAAGGTGAGCAATCACTCACGACTAACGTTCTTTTATTTATTAAATTTGATTCCAATTGAAACGACAATTGAAATATGCTACTGTTAGTTATTTACGTTGCTATATATTTTGTTGTTTGCAAATGTGTTCACTTGTAGGATATGACACCATATCCCATTGTTATATTATAGTGTTATTGATGATATATGTCTGTTATTTTATTATTTGTTATCACTCTGGAAGCTCCCCGTAGTTTAGAATTCAATATGGGTTGAAATGATACATACCCGAACGGACTTTAGAATAGGAGAACTTCGTTATGGGTTGAAATGATAAACCCAAGCGATTTTCAATAAAAATTGAATTTGGGATTACGGCTCGAAGTGATATCTACCCGTATATTTAAATTTCGGATTGAAATCCGTATTCCTTGACCATAGGGCATGAAATTATATACAGACACCGTTGGTCCATATGTATAAATATTTTTAAAATAATTTCTATGGGTTGAAAATAAATATACGGTTTTAATAAATATTAATTCTTCAAATATTATATGAAAATAGAAATTTTATATATAGATTTAATAGTAATATTTTGGAGATCGATTTAATCCATATAATATGTTTAAGTATTTATTTAAATTTATATTTCAAAATTGATTGTTGTAATAATTTGGATAAGTTAAGGTTGAGAAGATAAAGTTGAATTAATTGAAATTGTATTTAGTTAAGTATTTTACTTAATTGGATTATTTGAACCAAAGAATTTGAAATTTAAGATTCGATTTATAACTTGATTTTGATTTAAATGATTAAATGGAGGTTTCAAGTTTAAACAAATCGAAAGGAATATTTAGTTTAAAGGTAAATTGGGTTATTAAATAAATATTGAATTTATTTAGTGAACATTTCAAGACTAAATAACAAGGTTAAATCGAGATCTATATGAAACTGTTAAATCAAACTTTGAGTTGTTGAATATTAAAGCGTTGAAATATAGTAGAATTTAAACGGTAAAATTTTGATTTAGTTCTGTATTTGAAATGAATAAAATTTGAATTTGTTTGATCAAAAAACTGAATTGTATAAAAATTTATAAATTGAGATTGAATAAAATTTGAATGGGATGGTCTGGTTGATTTTGAAAACGATTTGTTAAGTTGAGGAAACTACAAATATTCTACTCTAAATATTTATGTATATATATATATAATGAAAAGATATTTTTGTTGTGAAGTATAAATTAATTTGAAATGACCTCGGTATTATAGTGTATATTTCTACCTTATAGATAGTTCCATGGACCCTTAGAGGATGGTTATCCCAAACGTCCTTTAAGTTAATTATATTTCAGTTGATATTTCACTTGAGTTAGATTTATAGATATAAGAATGTTAATCCTGACTCGAGTGTTTTGTGTTTTTGCTTTACGCTCGGGTTAGACTGAGAGATACAACATTTGAGACTCACCTTCGAAGTTGGAGCTTTGCTTGAAGATCCAGCTATCTATCCCTTTAGTCATCCAGTTGATTGGTTCAGAGAAGCCATCTGTTGCATTGGAGACTTCATGGCATTTGAACAATTCGGTTGTATTTTATTTCTAACTCTGAGGTATATAGTAGCTTCATGAACTACTATTCTTTATCTATTCCGCTGCATTGTATTACTCTGTGTAAGTGATCTATGATTGATTTATTTACTGTATATTTTAAGTTTTGCAAAATTTTATTAACAATTCGGTATTTTGAATTATTCAAGTCGGACATGTACGGTTTTATTGTCGATTTGAATGGTCTAAAATAGCGGGCTGTTACAGTTGGTATCAGAGCTTTGGCCCTAGGCAAAACTTAGCATATATGGTAAATTTATTTACAGAATCACTTTCGTTCGAGTTGAATCTCTTCCTTTTTGACTCAATTTCCTTTGAGTTTTGGAATGTCCCTCGGTTCCGAAATTCATTCTTGTCTCTTCCTATTTATATTCGTTTGATTCTGGAGTATCCCATAACTCCACCGAATGTTTTGTAAAGGGATGTGAAAACACCTTTACAATTGGCATCGATTCACCGAAGATTTTTGTATCCTCGGTTTACGATGCTGCTATATCTTGATATGCCGAATTCCTTCTCTGGCAATCGAATGTCGATTTGTTTTAGAATTGCGCATCGATCATATCCCTGAAGTCACGGTTGACCCGGTTAAGGTCTCCCGCGATTTATAGAAGTATATCCATCTTCTATTTTGTAATTTAATTATCTCATCTTTGATCGAGTCTATCTTCGAATCATAATTCTATTGATTGGAGTTCCTCTAATTCAAATCTGTATCTTTGTTTTGAAATCCATTCTTAAAATTATTCTTTGAAAATCGAGTATATTTGCATTTTTGAAATTGTTTTATATATCGAAATTATTATTTTGATAATTATGATTTTATTCTATATAAAAAGTGAAAATGTTTTCGATAAGGATTATACCTATATATAAAACGAATAAGAAATGTTATTCTATATATAAAAGTTTTGAAAGGATTGGAAATTTCAAAAATTTATAAGAAAGTGATTCATATAAAAATGATTTATAACTGAAGGGTTAAATTTGAAATTCGAGAATTGAATTCCGGTATTTTGAAATTGGTTTTAAGATTTTGGAAAATATATAAAAATAATATGATTTAAAAGTATTTTTTCGTATAAGAAATGTTTCAAATGAGTTCAAATGAATTCCAATAATTTTGAAGAAATTTCAAAGAAGTTTTCACGAAAATAGAAATCCAGAACTCACTTATGTCGCTGGAAAATAATTTCGGTGATGAGTGCATGCATCATCGACATTGATTTTCGAGTTTCAGAGTGGGGGAGTGGCCACTTTAATAGCTTCGCTATGCAAGTGATTTTGTAAAACCGTTTTTGATTTCAACTTCCGAAGTATAATTTGATATTTTAGAAAGATATAAGTATATATTTGAAATTTAAAATGAGACCGGTGTTCAGTCCTCGAGTTTCGGATTTAATAATTGGTTTATTGATTTATTGTTGATTTTCAACTGTTGAATTGAAAATTTGATTTCCCTAACTATTTTGAATGTTCGAACACTTCCAAATCGAGATTAAATTTTCAAAGCTAAGAAATTTCGAGGAGTACAAAATGCTTGATAAAGAATATAAATTTAGTTTTGAAATGTTTTGAAAAAAATATGGTTTTGAATAATGGTTTTCAGAAATGTAAATTGGATATTTCAAATAGAAATAGATAGTTTAAAAGTTTTAAAGGGATACTTATAAATTTGGAAACTATTCTTAGTATAATTGATTTTGAGAAGATATTTGGTTTTGAAATTTGATTGAAATTAAAACCAGTACTTATATGGTGATTTTGGAAATGAATTTGTTTGACTTGAATTATTTTAATTTGGAAACTGGGATTATTTTCTAAACCTATTATTATGGGAACTTTGAAAGTGAAATATTTAATTTGGAAGAAAATTTGGTGAAATCATATATGATTTTGAAACTGATATTGAAATGATTTGAAATTTGAGAACCTTATATTATTAAGCACTTGATTTGGGAGTGGTCGAACCTATATAAAATGGATTGTATAAGTATGAAGTTGATTTGAAATCTATTGATTTGAAAGGTACCCAATTTGGAAAGAGATTTTATATAATCGAAGTCTATATAAGTATGATTTGATCTACTATTGATTTGGAAAGTATTCGATTTGGGAAAAATGAAATCCTATACATATGGACTTTATATAAGTACGATATTTGAAAGTGATTTGAAAAGGTACTATATGATATATATTTTCGAAGTAAAGATATGGAAAGTGCCTTCTGCTTGATATCCGCTTTGTGGCCACATCGTGGATTCATTCTATTGATATTATTCTCTCTGATTTTTGGTTTTCCGGATGTAATACTCGAGTGTTCCCACCGTGGCGTAACCCATGGTTTTTTTTCTCTCGTGAATGCATAGCGCAATTGCCTGGCTGAGTCTTGCCTAGGGGTACGGATTGTTTCCTGGGGGATCTAGGCGTAACCATTGTGTATCCTGCAATCTGTGTAGGTCGCGAATAGTAGCGCAAGTGCCTGGCTGAGTCTTGCCTAGGGGTACGGATTGTTTCCTGGGGGATCCAGGCTTAACCATTGTGTATCCTGCACTCTACTAGTCATCATGGCGTAACTCGCAGGGCTGAGAAAGCTTACGGATATGGATTGTTTCCTAGGGGACCCAGGCGTAACCATTGTGTATCTGCGAACCATGATCGGACAAAGGTTTTGGTTTGGTTGATTTGTTTGGATTGTACTTTCCATATCTGTTTTTAAAAGGTTTTCAAATATTTTCACTGGTTGTTGAAACAGGTCTACTAAGTACTTGAAGAACTCTAGCTTTGCGCCTGATCGACGCATGGCCAGAGTCTGCAAGAACGAGGATAAAGTTGTTAAAACATCGAGTTATAAAAGTATTTTCGAAAGAAAAATTGGTTTCGATATAAAAGTATTTTATTTATAAAGATATTTTATTATAATAGTATTTTCAACAATGAAATTTTGTATTAATATTTGAAATTTAAATTCTTATGGTTTGAAATAAATTATTCGTGCCCGATTCTATTCTTTTGAATCTACCTCATCTGCTCAGCTTTATTTTTCACCTATATTCCGTTTTCGAAATCTACCTTCCTTTCCTTTTTGAATAAATCTTTTAAATATTGCTTATTTGTATACTACATTGTTTTATATAAAATTTTAGCGGTATAAATATTTTTGAAGTTATAAATTAAATAAAACATCTTTAAAGAAAATGATTATTAATTTATTGATAATATTTGAAAGGTATCTTGAGAAAAATTAAAAATTTCATAAATTTTGGATTTAATATTTTCAATAGTCTTTGTAAATAGAAGTAATAATGTAAATAATTGTTTGCAAAGGAGTTTGAGAAGTATTAAATATTGAAGAAAATTTAATTTCAAATGAAATTTTCAAATAAATATTTTAAATAAAATTTATATAGTTTTAAAATTTATTGTTTATCTTCGCTTTCAATCTATTTTTTTTTGGTTGTTTTATTCTCCTACCTCCTTCTTTTTCGGGGACGAAAAGTTTTGAGTGGGGGAGAGTGTAACGACCCGGAAAATTTTAACAATTTTAATTGATTCTATAACGTATTTAATTAAATATTTGTGAAATCTTATAATAATTGAATTTTTAAATAAAATGTTTATATATTTAGAATACGTATATTTAAATATAGCAGATTTTTAATTTTCAATTTATTTTAACAAAGTTTATTTCATTGGGAAATTCTATTAAATTCAAGCTAAAAATTGCTGACAATAAATTTATTATCAAGCAATAGCCACTATCCTTTACTTTAGTAATTATTTCATCAGTTGCTAAATTTTAGCCGTTGCCATCATTTCAAAAATTAAGCGTATAATTTTGTATACGTTGTATTTATCTTTTTGAACGGTTGATATGTTAATTGCCTTTATAGCTTTAATATTTGTCAGCTAAATAAATGGGTGACCGTTACTGCCAATATTTAATTTGATATGTTTTCCGGTTGCCTTTTTCATTCACTTGATTGATTGATTTGTTGCCGTCTCTGTTATTTTCTCTCTGTCTTCATTGCTTTTTAAAGGTAAGAAACTGTTCCCTCAAAACATAAATATTTGATTGTAGCCAGCAGTAACTTGTTTTAATAACCTTTTCCTAAATCAAAGCTTTTGAGCGTTACAATTTCTTTTGATTGGATATATGTGTTTAGGAGAAAATATTGCAGGTGACCGTTACAATTGATTTCAGTGACTTTCTTTCTTCCCATACATCATTATATATTTGCTTTCCATTTTTCCTGAATTTATGTTTAGCAGTTTCGAAAAATCAAGCGTATACATTTGTATACGTCGTAATTATTATTTTAAAACGATTCACTTTATTTTTTCTTTCCCTTTTTAACTTCGTTTCTCTCTCTTTACTTTATATTGGGACTTTTGTTTCCTTTGCTTTTCAACCTGAGCCTTGCTTGCCAAGCAATAAATTTATTGCTTAAATAATTTTCAGCTGAAATCAAGAAATTAGACCGTTACCATTTTGGTTATATTGATTTCCCATTTATTTCTTGCTCGTATTTCTCTGACTTTTCCTTTTCCTTTTCTATACTTACGTTTCAAAAGTAAATAGTACATATAATAACGTACATAATAAATTGCAGCCAGCTCATTTCTCACATATTTATTTCGTGCCTTAAAACCCCGTCACTCAACGCATCGATGACTACCTTTAATTTCGCCAGTTTTGAAATGTAAATGTTGGATGCGTTGCATCCATTGCCTTATTCCTATATATTTAGATTTTAACCATTTTCCTTTACCTTTTCACTTTCTTCCTCATTCATAAACCACTTCCTCCTCCTTCACGTAACCACTCACCAAACGTTACATCACTCCTTCTTCTTGCACTATCCACTCTCACGCCGCCGAGGCCATCACCATCCACCTCTCCGTTTGTCTCCCCTCCTCTTCCACGCCGAAGCATGAAGCAGTGCCGTGCTCCCCTCCGAGCTCCCCACCACCCCTGACTTCGGCCTTTCTCCTTCCTTTTTGGGTTAGTATATGTATCTTAAATATAAGTATAGTATTCTGTGTAAATTATTTATATACATTAAGTAATAGATTCATAACTGTTGTATATATATGTCTAGCTTCTGTTATAATATGAGTCTAGTATATAGGCAGACTGTATGGGTTGTTTGCATAGTTGTATAAGTTTATAAATAGTTTATATAAGATATTTTAGTTATATAGTTTACATATATATTGGTATAACTTTTGTGTGGTGTGCGTATGTTTTGGGTTATAACTTTTGTATGGTGTGCGTATGTTATGGGTAGTATTTGCAGTGTATGGTTTCAGATATTATTATATTAAAGTGTACTAAGTATATTGGGTTCGAATTAAATGTAGTTTTAAATTTTTATGTTTTGAATTGATGTAAAAGCAAAAATATGAATAAGTTGTAAGATTTTGTTTCTGTTGGAGATAAAGTTGGACTTTAAATTTTATTTTATTTTACATGTCTAAATTAAATATAATATATGTATAAAGTTTTAACTGTTTAAGAAAAATATATAAATTTTTTAATTTTTTTGAAGTATGGTTTTATTCGCTAGAAGGAAAGTATTTTGTTTATATTACTTATATAAACGTTTTCAGTTTAAATACATAGGTTATGGAAATTTGGTATCGAGTCTTTTCATTTGGGTAAGGTTACAATAATTTACTTATACATATAGCTGCATGTTCACCTGTATATGAATTTACCCTTTTGATTTAGGCTGCAACTACATGAATTTTGAATTCCCACATTTTCTATTCTAATTTTTTTTCCAGATTATATTAATATGTATAGGCAATTGTTTATATTTAAGTTTACAAGATTTTTTTTAGTCTGCATAGTGAGTTAATATAAAAAGTATATTTTATTTATAAGCGGTTGTATACACATTAGTAGTTGTTTTAGTTAACAGTAATAAAAAAAAATTTATATAGCCTGTGTTAATTTATATATCTAAACTGTCAAGTTTATATGGGTATAAATGATTAGGTCAAAGTGCATATACAAGCTATAAAGATTTTATTGATTTTGGTTATATGCATAAAAAAAATTATTTGAGATTTATTTCAAATGAATATGTATTTTAAAATAATGGGTTTAAGTGAAATATTAATATAATATGCGTCTCGTCCAAAACTTTATATCAAGCTATTTTGATCTGTTCCCGTCGTTTCTGTTACCAGATTCTGTTCATCAAATTCGTGCCAATTTTGCTTTGCTTGGATTTGTAAATCAAATTTCCATGTCCGTATCAGTGTGTGTTTCTGTATCACCTTCGGTACCCCCCAGCCACGAAAGGTGAGCAATCACTCACGACTAACGTTCTTTTATTTATTAAATTTGATTCCAATTGAAACGACAATTGAAATATGCTACTGTTAGTTATTTACATTGCTATATATTTTGTTGTTTGCAAATGTGTTCACCTGTGGGATATGACACCATATCCCATTGTTATATTATACTGTTATTGATGATATATGTCTGTTATTTTATTATTTGTTATCACTCTGCAAGTTCCCCGTAGTTTAGAATTCAATATGGGTTGAAGTGATACATACTCGAACGGACTTTAGAATAGGAGAACTTCGTTATGGGTTGAAATGATAAACCCAAGCGATTTTCAATAAAAATTGAATTTGGGATTACGGGTCGAAGTGATATCTACCCGTATATTTAAATTTCGGATTGAAATCCGTATTCCTTGACCATAGGGTATGAAATTATATACAGACACCGTTGGTCCATATGTATAAATATTTTGAAAATAATTTCTATGGGTTGAAAATAAATATACGGTTTTAATAAATATTAATTCTTCAAATATTATATGAAAATAGAAATTTTATATATAGATTTAATAGTAATATTTTGGAGATCGATTTAATCCATATAATATGTTTAAGTATTTATTTAAATTTATATTTCAAAATTGATTGTTGTAATAATTTGGATAAGTTAAGGTTTAGAAGATAAAGTTGAATTAATTGAAATTGTATTTAGTTAAGTATTTTACTTAATTGGATTATATGAACCAAAGAATTTGAAATTTAAGATTCGATTTATAACTTGATTTTGATTTAAATGATTAAATGGAGGTTTCAAGTTTAAACAAATCGAAAGGAATATTGTAACGACCCTGGATTTCGGCCCCGGTTATTTTAATAAATGATTAATCTAATTAAATAGAAATGTAATTTGATCACATTAAAATGAACGTGATCTTGGGATTTATTGTTGTTTACTTATATAAACTGTGTTTGAAAAAGATGATTAATTGGGAAATTGAAATAAGTATTTCAATAATATGCCCAATAACAATCTATATTATACAATTACTTAAGATACTTTACATTGTTTATATGTAGTATAAAATAATATATATATGATAATGTATGAAATTATAAAATAAGTTTCTTACAATATTCTTAATACAATTGAACTCATATAATTAAATTAGAATGCTATACATTATTAACATTGGTTAAATAAATCCATATGCTTGATAATGTTTAAAATTTAAAATCAAATTCTAGTCATATAAAATATAAATGTAAAATACGAGTCAAACTTATGTGTATAATTTGAATAAATTATAATTGGAAATAAATATAAAAATAAGTATTAAATATAAGTAAAACTTAAGAATATAATGTAAATATTGATAATCAAATTATAAAATACAAATATAAATAAGTAAGAAAGCAAATAATAAAAACTGTTCTTTTATATACAATATCCTCACATGTAATTCAAACTCAAAGTATAAAATGAAATAAAAACAAGTATAACATAATACAAGACAAGATTTTAACAACAAAACAAAGATCTTTATTCAAAACTTCATACACAAGCCATAATTGCTTACCTGCCATAAGTACAATCTGTATACTAATATCTATCTACAGCAAGTATGTATATAATTATTTAAGCTAGGCAATGTAAACTTGAAGGTTAATAAAAACAAGAAATATAATAACAAAACTTTTGTACAAAATTGGTCAGCAGGCCATTGTAAGTGTAAGCTTATATGTAAACATTTTAGTACAATCAATACTGCAATATCTTGTATAAAGGATGGTGTCAGCAAATATTAATATTTTGTTAGTCCAAATGAATACATTAGTACCAGAAAACCTGCACTATCTCTGTACAAGCTGTTGTGTCAGCTAGCAAATAATTTTGTTAACCTAAGTGAGAACATAAACATAAATTAGCATACTTTTCATTCTGAAACAGATTTATTCAGCCGAAATGGTTGAATTGACTTAGGTTGTAGTACATGAAAACAATAAAGCAAGATATTTATCCAGTGAAAGCTTATTGAAGAAGGCACAACTTGTTCAAGATATATATGTATTGAACATTCTTATTTCATTATTTCAGTCTTTAACTTATGAACACAAAACTGAGAAGAAGCAAAAGAAACAAACAAAACTTTATATTTGCAAGTCAAAACAAATTCAGGAAATAAGGAAGTTACAGAAATTTCAATCTGCATACTATCAAGCTTAATCGAATTCAAGCTTCAGGTTTTTGCATCAGCAACTATCTTCTGTTCAACTGTTTTTATGTGAGTAAACCTATTACTTGATTTAATCTATGAAATACTAAGTTGTTATATAGTTTGAACAAGAATTAGTATTAACCCAGTGCACTGCAAGTACTTCAGTAGCAGTTTCCTTTATCTTTTGATTACAGAACAAAAACAGTAGCTAATTTGTAGTATTTCTTGTTGCAAATACCGTGTACATAAGGATTTAAGTTGAATTTACTTGTAGGAAACTGAAAATCATGAATTGATGCTAAGTTTGAAGGTGGTAGTGAAATTCACATTCTGTAAATTCCAATTTGCGGTAACAATCAAAATATGCATAAATTCAAAAACTTTAAATTGTTAATTCAAATTCATATATTAAACAAACATGCAAAGTTAGGATTTTAAAAGGTGAAATGAGAATTTTTAGATCGAAGTTTGAAGCGCACTTTCAAGAGAAGCCGAACATTGATTTTTATCAATATTGATTGATTCAACAAAATGTAATCATTGAAATTTCCTATGAAGCTAGATTGATGTTGGATTAACACTGGAAAAATGTCAAATTAATTTTTGAATATATAGATTTTGAGGTTGTGAGTAACATAGGGTTTTGGTCACGAGTTTTACAGAGTTCTGTAAATGTTCGACCGCGACTCACCTAGATGACCGAGCTTCACGAAATTTTAGGGAATGATGGTGTGGAGGCTAATGGTGGTGTAGCCGGAGTTTCGATGTTTCCAGAGGGTTGTATCGGTTGAACGAGGGAAAATTAATCGAAGCATTATGTTGTCCTGCACCTCAAATTGTCGATTCTTCTTCTCGAGTTTCATCAGAATTTCGGGGTGCTGGGATTAAGAGGGTGAACGGTAAGTGACCTGTCGGCGATCGAATCAGGTGATGGAGGTTCGCCACGACGTTGTGCACGTGTACGGTGCTTTAGTGTGTGTCTGTATTTAGTCAGAAATCGTCTCGAGTGGGTACTCGAGTAAGGGGGTGGGTTGGCTCGGGTTAGAACTCGTGTTTACGCAAGTGTTAGTCACAGCTGTTTGTTTAACTTATAGATAACAAGAGTAAAAATTTACAGAAAAAAAAATAGAAGAAGAAATTACAGAGAAATGGAGGAGAGAAGAAGATGGGAGAGAAGCACGGGAAAGAGCACGAGGGTAACCCGAGTTTTTCTCGAGTAAGGGTAGTGCGATTCCAGGGTAGTTCTCTGAATGAACGTGTAAAATGAATTTTTGTTAATTTAACAATTAATTAGTTAATTAGGCTAACATTTGTTTAAAAGCTTAATAAGGAAAGTATGTAAAGATAGATGATTAATGATAAGTAATTAGTCTGTTAATTAATTTATATTTGTAATTTTATATTGATAACTTTAAATTGATTTTTGTACTCACAAATAAATAATATGTTAAATCGATTCAAAACTTTAAAACGTTAACTAATTACTTGAAGTTGATTATTGGAAATTAACTTAAATAGGAATTTTACTTTAATTAAAATGATAATAATTGATTTATTAAAGTAATTTCATTAAGAACAAATAAAGGGTTAAGAAAGAAATTAGTAATTAATAAAAGGATAATTAAGTTGATTAGTAATTAAGATTATTAATTAAATGGTAATTAAAGTAAATAATCGAGTTAAGAAATAATTAGGTAATTGATAGTTTGAAGTAAAATAAGTATGTAATTATGATTAAATAATTAAGAAATCATTAATTAAACAATATGAGATGAAATAGGAAATTAATTGTTAATTAATGATTAATTAAATAGAGTTAAGCGATTAACTCTCAAGTAATTAATTCTAAACGGAATTAATTACAAATAAGATTTAAAGGTGACTGTTTATGGACTGATGTGATTGAATATCTGATTGTGATAATTATGTGTTGATATCCTGTGCTATTCTGTGATATGCTATGTTATATCTATGATGCTTGTATCTGTGATAGATGCTATGTTAATTCAATTGTTGAATTTAATTTATTTAAACTATTTAAGTTAATTAGACAACTTGGCCCTTAAAATGGCGTTTGGATCCGATGAGACCGGGATCGGATTTGCTACACTACAGCGTGATAGGGGGTTCTCGCTTTGCGTTAGGTGGCGAACGGGAGACTCTTACCCCTACATGCCCCCGGGGATAGTATAAGGTCTTGCGGGGTTGGTTGCGACTCGAGAGGGTGGCCGTAAAAGCAAATTCGAGGTATCACTGTGAGCCACAGCGGGGCTGGGATGGTTGAAAAGCCTACCGGTCGTGAGCCGTTGCTGATGGTTGAAAAGCCTAGGACGTCACAGTTGGTATCAGAGCATAGGTTGGTGATAACCTTGGCTCTGGTAGTGATTACTCATATAATAGAGTCAGTAGAACTCTAAAATGAGTTTGAGTGTATTAATAGATATGAGCGCGTATTTGTTAGTGAATATAAAGTTGTTTTATATTGCGTTAATTGATTTATTGAGTGGTGTATGAACATTCGTCGGCGCAGTCTCGAAAACTGTATCGAAGGGGTTTCTAAACACTTAAATAGAGCAATTCGACACAATATTGATTTTTTTAAAAGTAGGGTAAATGAAATAATTTTACCCAAAATTATATTTTAATATAAAAGAAATATTTTTCCGAAATAACTATACATATACTTGGATGTTTGATTGTTAATAGTACAATCAAATAAAAAAAAAATTTTGAGGGGTCTTTAAACAAATAAAATTGTCTAAGTATGATCTTTAATACAAAAGGGAATATAACTAAAATTTGATTAAAACAGAATTGAAGTCCCGGAAATTTGATAGTGTTTAAATGAATTTAAACAAAGGATTTGGAAATTTAAAATCTTGGGAATGTTTGAAAAGTTTATCCAAAGATTTGAAGGGAATAATGGAATCTTGTTTTGGAAAATTATTTTTGGTTATGATATTGTTTGTGGTTGTTAGGCAGGCAAGTTATTTTAAATTTTTTTCAAAAGGAGAAAATTTGTTTTGGTGAAAATACGTGTTTGAAAGTTGAAAATTTGAGTTGATATACCAAGCAGGTATGTGTAGTTATCATTTCAAATTGGTTTTGGAAATGGAAACCGGGCAATTGAATTTTAAGAAAAATTCTATTCAGATAATGTGGAAGGTTTAAATGGATCAACTATTGAATTTATAAAGTAAAGTTGATATTAATATGATGAAATTGGGAATTTTAATCCGGGATTAAAATTTAATTTAAGTAAATGACAATAGGGAACATATTGGAGCTTAACCCGAGATAAAGTTAAATGAAATTGAAGTTCAAAATGAACTTAATTAGCTATAAAATTTTGAGGTAAAATGATTGTGATTGTAAGGTGGAAATTTATACCTTAAGATGCTATGTGTTATATATATAATCTGAAATTGTGATTATGAGATGAAATGACCCAAATGAGTAATATAGACTTTAAGGGAAATAAATAAGTTTTGAACTCATATATTGAGAAATAAAATTTAAAGATTTGTAAGTAGCTAAATTTAACTGAAGATGAGTTAGAATAAGACTGAATGTAAATGAATTCAGTCGAGTTATAAATAATATTGAATGAAATAAAATTCTTAAGTAAATGTAAACCAAAGTAAGTATTGAATTGGATTTAAATAATGGTGGGAGTTGTAAACAAATCTAATTCAAGCATAAATTGAATGACTTTATTTTAAATTCAAAAATGAATTGTTAATGTAAATAAATAAAAATTTAAGGATGGATAAAAGAATAAACTAATTAAATAGATTAGTAAATAGTTAGGATTAGATTAAAGGAAAATCAAATCAAAGATTTAAAATGGAAGTTGGTGGAATAGAATAAATTTAAGTTGTTAGTTTGAAGGAAATAATAGCATGAGTAAATTGTGATATGGTTGTTTAAAATATTGGTTGTTGAGTTTCATAAAATGGTTTGAAATCAAACCTGTTGAAATGAAAGAAAATGCAATGAAAGGATTGTGGATAAATTAATTGAGATGGACTCAAATGTAAATTGAGTTGAAATCAATTTAAAATTGTTATAAAGCTTGAGTGATTATCTATTCACCATAATATTGTTAAATTGCATATGGAAATGGGTTGTTTGAAGTAAATGAGAATTAGATAAATTCTATGTAATATTGGAAGCAAAATAGGATGATTTTGAATATGAGTTTGTATTTCTTAAATGGATTATATAAGCAAGTAAGTTGTAAATTCCTTTTAATTAAAAGGGAATGGTTTGAGAATTGGGTTGAGGATTGGAACCTTACATTTGTGCTTATGGAGAATATGTCAAAGCTTTCCAGAATTTGAAAAAAAAAAAAAAATTAGCAACAAAATAATTTCAAGTTGAAAATTTAAAATAAATTAGTGAATCAAATTAATTTAAAATAATAATAGGAATCAGTTATAAATGAAAGATAGTCAATAAAATTTAATATTCAGAGTTGAAGAAAATTGAATTCATATGGAATTGATAATTCAGATTTAAATAAGAAGATATAAAGACTAAAGTGGTAGAGTAATAATATAAGAATATATATAATGCTTATATTAAGCTTAAGAAATGAATGGTGGAATTCTTAAGTAAAATTTGATATTGAAAAAAACAAAAAAATTAATTATTCCAAGTGGATAGAATCAGGATAATGTGCATAAAAGAAAATTGATATGGTTGATAATCAATGGATATAAATACGTAGGATGTACGTATATTATTTTATTCGCATAACGAACTGATTCAGATTCGAGCACAGAATTTCGAGATAGTTATATCGATCCGAGTTAGGATTTTTCACTCGATTTTCGATGACGAACCATGGATTTGGATTTTGATTGATGCTGGAATTCTCTATCATAGTTGTGACTATGCAAGGAGAATGGCAGTTGCTGATCAAGAAACCAGTTCTGAGTCCGTACTAGGAAGTCGGGTGGACAATACTAGTTCGGAAGTGAAATTGTGTGATCGAGTGAGTGATCGGATTTGGTATTGCGTACGAATGGTATATGTACATCGTACGGGCTTGATTGAATAGATATTGAAATTCTGTAAAGAAGTCAATAAAATTTGGGAAAGAATTAATATTGTAAGATTTTAGAATTGAACTACCAGAGTGAATATCTGGAATGTATTGTATATCCCATCTAAGGAAATATGTTCATGATTCCTCATTAATTGTTAAACCAGAAATTCAGGAAATTGGAAGTTGAGTTGAATTTAATTGTGGTCAGAAATCCAGTTTGGATTATTGATTATCGAGAGACAAACTCTCGATAATTTTAGGAAAGCTTATCCGGATTTATGTTCGGATAACTAGTAACGTATGTTAGAGAAGACTGTTTGATTTTGTTATTGTATGACTGATATGTATGTTTGGATGGTTGGTATAATAGCTTTTAATTTATCTTTGTTTTAAATTTCGGGGACGAAATTCTTTTAAGGGGGAAGGAATGTAACGACCCTGGATTTCGGCCCCGGTTATTTTAATAAATGATTAATCTAATTAAATAGAAATGTAAATTGATCACATTAAAATGAACGTGATCTTGGGATTTATTGTTGTTTACTTATATAAACTGTGTTTGAAAAAGATGATTAATTGGGAAATTGAAATAAGTATTTCAATAATATGCCCAATAACAATCTATATTATATAATTACTTAAGATACTTTACATTGTTTATATGTAGTATAAAATAATATATATATGATAATGTATGAAATTATAAAATAAGTTTCTTACAATATTCTTAATACAATTGAACTCATATAATTAAATTAGAATGCTATACATTATTAACATTGGTTAAATAAATCCATATGCTTGATAATGTTTAAAATTTAAAATCAAATTCTAGTCATATAAAATATAAATGTAAAATACGAGTCAAACTTATGTGTATAATTTGAATAAATTATAATTGGAAATAAATATAAAAATAAGTATTAAATATAAGTAAAACTTAAGAATATAATGTAAATATTGATAATCAAATTATAAAATACAAATATAAATAAGTAAGAAAGCAAATAATAAAAACTGTTCTTTTATATACAATATCCTCACATGTAATTCAAACTCAAAGTATAAAATGAAATAAAAACAAGTATAACATAATACAAGACAAGATTTTAACAACAAAACAAAGATCTTTATTCAAAACTTCATACACAAGCCATAATTGCTTACCTGCCATAAGTACAATCTGTATACTAATATCTATCTACAACAAGTATGTATATAATTATTTAAGCTAGGCAATGTAAACTTGAAGGTTAATAAAAACAAGAAATATAATAACAAAACTTTTGTACAAAATTGGTCAGCAGGCCATTGTAAGTGTAAGCTTATATGTAAACATTTTAGTACAATCAATACTGCAATATCTTGTATAAAGGATGGTGTCAGCAAATATTAATATTTTGTTAGTCCAAATGAATACATTAGTACCAGAAAACCTGCACTATCTCTGTACAAGCTGTTGTGTCAGCTAGCAAATAATTTTGTTAACCTAAGTGAGAACATAAACATAAATTAGCATACTTTTCATTCTGAAACAGATTTATTCAGCCGAAATGGTTGAATTGACTTAGGTTGTAGTACATGAAAACAATAAAGCAAGATATTTATCCAGTGAAAGCTTATTGAAGAAGGCACAACTTGTTCAAGATATATATGTATTGAACATTCTTATTTCATTATTTCAGTCTTTAACTTATGAACACAAAACTGAGAAGAAGCAAAAGAAACAAACAAAACTTTATATTTGCAAGTCAAAACAAATTCAGGAAATAAGGAAGTTACAGAAATTTCAATCTGCATACTATCAAGCTTAATCGAATTCAAGCTTCAAGTTTTTGCATCAGCAACTATCTTCTGTTCAACTGTTTTTATGTGAGTAAACCTATTACTTGATTTAATCTATGAAATACTAAGTTGTTATATAGTTTGAACAAGAATTAGTATTAACCCAGTGCACTGCAAGTACTTCAGTAGCAGTTTCCTTTATCTTTTGATTACAGAACAAAAACAGTAGCTAATTTATAGTATTTCTTGTTGCAAATACTGTGTACATAAGGATTTAAGTTGAATTTACTTGTAGGAAACTGAAAATCATGAATTGATGCTAAGTTTGAAGGTGGTAGTGAAATTCACATTCTGTAAATTCCAATTTGCGGTAACAATCAAAATATGCATAAATTCAAAAACTTTAAATTGTTAATTCAAATTCATATATTAAACAAAAATGCAAAGTTAGGATTTTAAAAGGTGAAATGAAAATTTTTAGATCGAAGTTTGAAGCGCAGTTTCAAGAGAAGCCGAACATTGATTTTTATCAATATTGATTGATTCAACAAAATGTAATCATTGAAATTTCCTATGAAGCTAGATTGATGTTGGATTAACACTGGAAAAATGTCAAATTAACTTTCGAATGTATAGATTTTGAGGTTGTGAGTAACATAGGGTTTTGGTCACGAGTTTTACAGAGTTCTGTAAATGTTCGACCGCGACTCACCTAGATGACCGAGCTTCACGAAATTTTAGGGAATGATGGTGTGGAGGCTAATGGTGGTGTAGCCGGAGTTTCGATGTTTCCAGAGGGTTGTATCGGTTGAACGAGGGAAAATTAATCGAAGCATTGTGTTGTCCTGCACCTCAAATTGTCGATTCTTGTTCTCGAGTTTCATCAGAATTTCGGGGTGCTGGGATTAAGAGGGTGAACGGTAAGTGACCTGTCGGCGATCGACTCAGGTGATGGAGGTTCGCCACGACGTTGTGCACGTGTACGGTGCTTTAGTGTGTGTCTGTATTTAGTCAGAAATCGTCTCGAGTGGGTACTCGAGTAAGGGGGTGGGTTGGCTCGGGTTAGAACTTGTGTTTACGCAAGTGTTAGTCACAGCTCTTTGTTTAACTTATAGATAACAAGAGTAAAAAGTTACAGAAAAAAAAAATAGAAGAAGAAATTACAGAGAAATGGAGGAGAGAAGAAGATGGGAGAGAAGCACGGGAAAGAGCACGAGGGTAACCCGAGTTTTTCTCGAGTAAGGGTAGTGCGATTCCAGGGTAGTTCTCTGAATGAACGTGTACAATGAATTTTTGTTAATTTAACAATTAATTAGTTAATTAGGCTAACATTTGTTTAAAAGCTTAATAAGGAAAGTATGTAAAGATAGATGATTAATGATAAGTAATTAGTCTGTTAATTAATTTATATTTGTAATTTTATATTGATAACTTTAAATTGATTTTTGTACTCACAAATAAATAATATGTTAAATCGATTCAAAACTTTAAAACGTTAACTAATTACTTGAAGTTGATTATTGGAAATTAACTTAAATAGGAATTTTACTTTAATTAAAATGATAATAATTGATTTATTAAAGTAATTTCATTAAGAACAAATAAAGGGTTAAGAAAGAAATTAGTAATTAATAAAAGGATAATTAAGTTGATTAATAATTAAGATTATTAATTAAATGGTAATTAAAGTAAATAATCGAGTTAAGAAATAATTAGGTAATTGATAGTTTGAAGTAAAATAAGTATGTAATTATGATTAAATAATTAAGAAATCATTAATTAAACAATATGAGATGAAATAGGAAATTAATTGTTAATTAATGATTAATTAAATAGAGTTAAGCGATTAACTCTCAAGTAATTAATTCTAAACGGAATTAATTACAAATAAGATTTAAAGGTGACTGTTTATGGACTGATGTGATTGAATATCTGATTGTGATAATTATGTGTTGATATCCTGTGCTATTCTGTGATATGCTATGTTATATCTATGATGCTTGTATCTATGATAGATGCTATGTTAATTCAATTGTTGAATTTAATTTATTTAAACTATTTAAGTTAATTAGACAACTTGGCCCTTAAAATGGCGTTTGGATCCGATGAGACCGGGATCGGAAGAATCAATTTTGATTCTCCGAAAACCACATCGATCCAAATTAAACGATAGATCGTAACTTATCAAATGGAGATCGAGATGGAGTTTCAGAATACAAGGGTTATCGTCATTAACTTTGAGGGTTATTCCAAAACGAGTATAACGAGATAATGCCTTCGGTTTCGTTCGAACCCGGAACGAACTTGTATGGATTGAATGCTTTCAACACATCGTCAGGCGGACGATGAGCATTCTAAGTGATATGTTCTTTAAAGGTAATCGTAGCCTCAAGCCTCATCAACCGGGAATGGCTAAAACAGGGGATGTGCAGCAAGGTTAGGTGGGTCATGCCCAAGCAGGACAAGATATTTCCCCTGTCTAGATGTCCCTTTTTATATTTCGGCTTAGTGTGCGGTTGCTAGCTACAACCGCGGGGTTTATCTTGTTCGGGACTGTTCAGTAAGGAATGGTTCCGGCCTTGTGTTGCAGGGGATGAAGGGAGTAATCCTCGGTACGGTGATCTAGGCCCCGTACTGTGACGGGCGGTACCCCGGTAGCCCTGCCATTGTATGGGATCCAATTTCCAATAAGCGCCGTACGATTTGATTGTGCCCAACTATGTTGAAATGTGAGATGTAAGCATTTCAGCTATTTCTGTATTTTACTTGAAAACCCTAGACACTATTATAATATCACTGGATTTCCTATGAAATGTTTTGGTTAGCGTAAGGTAAAAACTTACCCATATTTATTTGTGGGAAGTCTTACGTGATACCTTTATTTTCAAATGTTTTCAAAGTTAAACAACTTTAAACCGTTTACTCATACCAGACCCATGTCTGACCCGGAGTTTATTTTTGTTTTCATAAACTCTCGGGTACCCAAATTTTTACGGGTAGCCAAGGAATTCAGGTTAGCTTTGACGAACTCTGGAGGAGCAATGGAGCAGGAGGCTTCAGCGTTGTAGATATATATAGTTCTGCTGTGTTGGTATCTCTGAGTCATATTGTCTGAGTTGTATTATATTAAGTTGTATTAACTAGATGGGTGTTTATAACTGTCTAGTATGTGATGTATGTAAGATTGTCACATGTATTGATATTGTATAACTCTGATATATGTACAAACTATGTATTATTTAAGTGATATATTATATATTGTTCCGTTCCGCTGTGAGATTCTGATGTTGTTGTTCTTTCTTCTCTATCTTTTCTATTTTCTCATCCCTTTCTTTCTTAATGATGACACGTCTTTCTGGTAGTAGAAGGGCGGGTCGTCACAAATATTTAGTTTAAAGGTAAATTGGGTTATTAAATAAATATTGAATTTATTTAGTGAACATTTCAAGACTAAATAACAAGGTTAAATCGAGATCTATATGAAACTGTTAAATCAAACTTTGAGTTGTTGAATATTAAAGCGTTGAAATATAGTAGAATTTAAACGGTAAAATTTTGATTTAGTTCTGTATTTGAAATGAATAAAATTTGAATTTGTTTGATCAAAAAACTGAATTGTATAAAAATTTATAAATTGAGATTGAATAAAATTTGAATGGGATGGTCGGGTTGATTTCGAAAACGATTTGTTAAGTTGAGGAAACTACAAATATTCTACTCTAAATATTTATGTATATATATATATATATAAATGAAAAGATATTTTTGTTGTGAAGTATAAATTAATTTGAAATGACCTCGGTATTATAGTGTATATTTCTACCTTATAGATAGTTCCATGGACCCTTAGAGGATGGTTATCCCAAACGTCCTTTAAGTTAATTATATTTCAGTTGATATTTCACTTGAGTTAGATTTATAGTGTTAACACTAAAATTTGAACGCTAACACCCCGATGTATGAGTTGTAGTTGTGAAAGCACCACCCGACGACTCGGGAACAGATTACAAGCAGATAATAGTAGAAAAGCGGTAAACAACAACAATTTTATAGCGGTTCGGCTTTAGGGTATAGCCTACGTCCACTTTAAGTACTTTTATTAATAATCTCGTTACAAGCTGATACAATTCTTCCCAAATACAATACACTTTGAATTACAAGAGACTTAGAACAAGTAGCTTAAACTTCGATGAAGATGAGAGTTTTCGAATCCATGTTGGATGTATGTAATCTCTTCTTGAAGTTGTTTGTAGCGTTCTTAATGTCTTGAGAGCTTCAAGTGTTGGATTGGATTAGTTTGGAATGCAGCAGAGTAACGGTGTTTGAAGGAAATCAGCCCAAAAGTCCCCTTCTAGCTGGAGCTAGGGTCGTATTTATAGGCAATTCTAGGCAGGAAACATTACCAAGTCCTAAGTCGTAACCGACCTAAGTTGGGTCGTGGACGACTTAAATTAAGTCGTGGGTCAGTTATCACTTAAATGCTGGGTCGGTCGAGACTTCTTCAAGGCATCCCTGCTGAACCCTAAATATATCACAAGTCCTAAGTCGCAAATGAGTCAACCGGTCCTCTCATAAGCGATGCGGCATTGAACCTTAACTTCGCAGTCTTAAGTCGTGTACGACTTATCATATGTCGTAGGTCGTGACCGACCTAAACTGATTCTCGGCTTGTGGCTTAACTGGGGTTAACGAGTCATGGTGCAGTATTGAATTTGCCTCTGTGGCCTTAGGTCGTGAACGACCTAGTAAAGGTCGTAAGTCGGTCACGACTTAGGCGTAGTCGTCTTAACTCCTCGTCCCTCGAGTCGTTAAGTCATAGTTCCTTTAAGTTGTTGGACCGTTACTCCCTTGGGTCATTTAGGTTGTAATGACTTAAGTCGTAAACTTCCTTAAGTCGTGTCATCCTTAACTAGTAAGATTATGCCAACCTTAGGTCGTCAGGCCGTAATGTTCTTAGGTTGTGAAGGCCTTAAGTCGTAGACCTTATCTCGTAGACCCTTTAACCCGTGGAGGCCTTAAGTCGTAGACTCCTTAACTCGTAGATTCCTTAACCCGTGAAGGCCTTAAGTCGTAAATCCTATCTCGTAGATTCCTTAACCCGTGAAGGCCTTAAGTCGTAGACTCCTTAACTCGTAGATTCCTTAAACCGTGAAGGCCTTAAGTCGTAAATCCTATCTCGTAGAGGAAACTGGGTTAACACTTGCCCCTCGAAGCACATGCCTTAAGTCGTAAGTCGTGTGCTTCGACTCATCATAACCCTGGTGTGCCGATTCGAGTCCCACTTCCCTGAGTTATAAAATGCTTGGGTCGTTCCTCCTATTTCCTTCTTCCCATTACTTACCTCTGAGCTATTTCTGCCATTAACACGTCCTCGAGCTTTCAGAAACAAATTCAACCAGTTCATCTTACCGTTGATTCAGTCCCTATAATCCTCATCATCGCATCGCGTAAGTAGATCCGCAGTTCATTTGATTCCGCGATAGCTATTATCTTGCGAATTTAATCCAGTTCCTTATACCACGCTTCATCACAATTGTTGCCACGATCGATTGCTGGTGAGCTCGAGGTAGTTTGATTAGGTTTTGGATAATTCGCGAGGAGAGGATAATGGGTTTCAATCTATTTATATTTTATTTTTATCAGGCTGTTAGGGGTTTGGAGAAGACGAGATAATAGTTAGTGGGTTCATCGGTTTAGGGGTGAGACGGTCCATGGGTTTAGGAGTGGAGATAAGGTTTTTAGGTCGTAACTGAGTTAAGACTTAGAAGAATTTGTATCTTTCTGACTTAAAGCCTTGTCCTCCTTTTATGACTCACGATTCAAAGGACTACCGACTCAAAGCCTCAACGACTCAAAAGTGAAGTGACCTATCCTGTTTCTCCTCATAATTCTTTAGGTCGTGGACGAGTCAACCAGAGAACCAACGACTTAGCTTAAACCGAAGAGAAATTCTTAACTCGTAGACGAGTTAGCACTTAAGTTGTTGTCGAGTTATCACTTGAGTCGTTTACGACTTTACTCTTGAGTCGTCTATGACTCAGCACTTGCATTTTTAAACTCTGCTTAGACCTTGAATTGTTGCATGGATTTTGATCTGTTGAACTTTGCTGCATTCTTTTACAGATTACTTTAACTTGTGGGTTAACAATCTGTTTAATATGATATTTACAGAAAATTAGGATGAATATACTGCCATCAACCGCCCACATCAAATGACAGATTAGTTAATAACAGATAATTAACTTAAGTAAATTGTGTGAACGAAGTGCTATCGATTTCAAGTAGAATATTAAAGCAACACTGAAATAGTCAATTGAAACTGACCAGCCTGCACTAATATTATGCTTGAACTTTAAATTGACAAGTTCTGAAATTACCGTAGTCGATCAATCGTCGACCAGTTTAATTCCAGTTATATTTATTTGCTATTTTTATCAGTTTTGCACGACACTTCACACTTTTAGGAAACGTGCACCTTCATATTTGAATATCCAGTTGCTTGTGTAGAATGACTTCTCAGGAAGAAGATGCAACAGTTCAGACGGGAGAGGCAACTGTTCTTCCAGCTCCACTAGTTAATCCTCCCGAAAGAGTTCCTACTACACTATCATATAAAGTTTTTCGCCAGCTGTGTGCTCAGTTTGGCATTGCTGAATCAGATGCCATTCTTCCTGAGAGAAGTAACACTGCTGACATAGCACCTTCTGGCTTTGTGACAGTTAACCGGCATATGTGCCTAAGTGGGGGCGTTCCTCCTTTCAATGACTTTTTCCAACAACTTCTTCATCAATTGGCCATTGCTCCATCCCAACTACACCCCAATGGCTACGCCATTCTAATGGGGTTGTGTGTGTTATTTAGGAGAACACTTAATCGACTTCCGAGCTTTGATGAAATTTGTTACTTATGCTCCTTTAGCCGGACCAAAGATCATCCTTCTTTTACTGTTGTGAGAAGCGCCCGAAACCGCAAATTAATTGTTGGCCTTCCCGACACTACTCACGGGTTTCTAACCCAGTTCTTCTTCGTTCGTTGCCCCCCGGGGTTTTATGCTCTGTGGAGGGAAGGAAGTAAGATCACCCATCCTTGCTTCGTTTGTTATCTGGCCTTTGTGAGACTGACCTGCTAAGTGTTAACTCTGCTTCTTTTATTTTCAGCGCTGCCTCCTCCCTCTAGGATTCCCAGTCACAAGTCGACTTTCGAGAGGCTTAAGGCCGTACCGGTTGAGGAGAGAGATATTCAATTTCTGTTGAAAGATGAGTTTCTGCATCAATACGGACTTTTGCATACTTCTCGTTCTACGCGTCCTCATGAAATTCCAGACTCCCCAGCTAGAGTGTTGGATGCCTCAGTTTCTACTAGCACATCCATATCTAAAGGACCTTCTCCTGAGACTTCGCTAGTGAAGTGTTCCACTTCTGTTGATGCTGCAGGGTCGTCTGACAAACTTGCCCCGGTTATCGAGGAAGAAGAGCCTCAGGGATCCTCCCATCATTCACAAGAATCTGGTGAAAAAGCTGAGAAATCCAGTCCTGTTAAGCAAAGCAGGGACGATACTTTCGAAGGACTGAGCGACCTTTTTGCTACTTCACAAGAGATCTTTAAAGAAGATCCTATCACTGCCGGGATTTCTTCTTCAGTAGTTGAAGCTACTTCTACTTTGCAACAGTTGCCGTCGACTCAAGAGTTGACGCTATCTATTACACCCACAACTACTCCCCAATTAAAGAGTGGTTCGTAGACTGAAGCGCGTAGTTTGCACGTCACACACACTTAGAATTCCTGGCACTTTTATGCTCTCTCTTTTCTTTTTTAAACGTTTGAAGGATTCTCAAGTTTTATTTCTTTTTCTTTTTTAAATTTTAGGTTTACCAATGAGGCGAGGCAGCTCGTACTATGATGACTTTAAGCGATATGGGAAACGCAGCCAGTATGGCTATCAATCCTATCCTCCTATTCATAGAGAGACTGATGAAGAAAGGGCAGCCCGGAAGGCTCGGGAAAGACGTGATTATGAAGAACGCTTTGGAAGACCAGATAGTCGACATGATTCCTCCCACAGAGAGAGTGACCCCCTTAAACGCAAATCTCATGATGATAGAGGGAAGAGTCACACAACTGATGACTCGAGCAAACGAGCCAAAGTTATTGAGGAGCCAATGCCTGTGCCTTCAGAGAAGATTACTGCTCCTACTTCTTCTCAATCTCCTGCCCCTTCCCCTACTGATATCCAAGCAATCATTAATAGGCCATCTTACCAAGTTGGACCAGGTCCAGCCACTCTTCAACGCCGATTTCCTAATTGGTGTTTAAAAGGAGTTCGCTTTGACCTCGATCTGGTTCCCATAGATAAAAATGCTATGCTACGGAACCTTGATGCAGTCAGAACCGATATTGAGAGGATGTCATCTTGGCAGAAACTCGTTGATGAGCTCCAAAGGGTGAATAGGGCCAATCTTGAAGCTATGCTTACCATGGAGAACGACAAAACTGAATGGAAAAAGATCCTTAAACAGCATGATGCAGAAATGAGGAGTATCGCCGATTATAATGAGAAACTTGAGGCAGAAGTTGGGAAACTTAAAGAGGAGCTTGCTACTTCTTCCACTTCTTATTCTCAAAGGGAAAGTGTGCTTCTTCAACAGGTGCGGGATGCTCATGCCGCGCAAAGGGATGCTGAGGCCAAGGCTGATGAGTTGGAGCAGATTATAGAGGGCAACCGTACTGACATTACTCAGTTGCGAGGACAAACTGGCCTTCAGGCTGCAGAGATTGAAAAATTAAAAGCCCAGTTATCCAAAGTCGAGAGAGAGCGGGATGAGGCTGTTGCGGGCAGAATTACCGCTGAAGAGGCCCATGAAGCTACCAAAGCTGATATTGGCTCGACACTATTTGATTTCTACTTGCAATGTATATTAGGGCGTGGCAGTCTTGCATTCCTAGGCCCCAAGTATGAGATTACCCTGGCCGAAGTGTGGGAGGCCGCACTAGATATGTTTAAAGGGGCCGGGTACACTGAAGAGGAGTTGGAGGTGCACTACTTAGACTTTGAGGCTCGCGTAGCCCTTGCCAGAGGGAAAGAGCAACTCGCCAGATCGCGGGTTGAAATAGTGGGGGAAGAGCATCAAGAAAAAGAAACAAATTTGACTGTTCCTATCCCTCCTTCAACTTCGGTCGATGCTGGCATTATTGGCTCTAGCTCTTATGTACCGATCCCTGCTCAAACTGATACCGGGGCCAAAATTATTCAAGTTACAGATGAATCGCAAGAGAGTGCTGAAGCCCCGGACTATGAAATTGATGTAATAAAGACAACTTCTGCAGGTAATTCCACTGTAAATTTCGCTCAAGTGGATTGCTCATTTCCTTCACATGGGTTTAATGAGCTCCTTGACTATTTTCTCAACCTTGATGAGCCTTCATCTCCTCTCTTTACTGACTTTAACCTCTTTTCTTCTATAGATAAAGTATCAAGCACCGCTCAGATTTCTCCTCCTCCAGTTATCCCTCCTCCGTCTCTCCAGGTGGCTCCTCCTTCTGCTTCTCAGCCCGGGTCGCAAGAGGAACAAATAGAAGCCCGCCATGGTTTAGATGATCCCATCGCTTCTCAGGAGCATAGAGACGAGGGACTTGTGGGAGGTGAGATATCCCCGGAGCGGACCCCTTCTGATGACATAACTTTGTCTAAACTTGCCACTCCGGGAAGTGAGTCTTCCTCAAAGAGGAGGAAAAAGCACGGGACGTCAAAGAGGAGGGGGAAGATAATCACTGTTACTGAAGGGGAGCCAGAAGTTGGACCAGCTGCACCTACCCCTCCTTCTTCCCTTGTGCCAACTGACCGGCCTGAAAAGCTAATCATTCGGCCGGGAAAAGGGTCCAAAGGTAGTAAAAAGAAGTGAACATTTTAGCTTTTTGCCTTTTGTATGTACTGGTCGAGAGTTGTGCGGGTACCGGCCCCCGCTTTTCTTTATTTTGAAACCTGTACCTGCATTTCGATTGAATAAAATGATCCTTTGTTTGTACAGACTTTTGTTTGAATGCATTTATTATTCATTTTTGCACAAGTTTATTTATATGATATTGCAGCGGGTTTATGGTATGTTGTTTGAGTATTACTTTACTGATGCGGCTATACTATTATACCATGTTGCCCCCATACCTTAAGCTTGCTGCAATATCTTATGCTTCGAGGGGACTTGCACTCTTATTTGCTAAAGAACAGTTATTTTATTCTCTTTAAAGAAAATTTTTGTAGAGTACAACTCCCTTCGTATAAGTTTCTACGCTTTGTCGTTCGAAGAAATCACTTCTTTTTTCTTTTACTTATGTGCATATTTTACCAAGTGAATTCTTCTATGTGGTAAAGCGGACCTCTGAAGGGCACTTTAACTTCTTCTTTTTTTTATATACAAAGTTGTACCTCTGAGGAGGGATTTTTCACGTTTCAACACTTGGAAGTTTTATTTCAACCTCGGTGAAACGTGTACCTCCAAAGAGTTGTGCCTTTGAAGAAAGCCTTTTCACGTTTCAACACTTGGAAATTTTATTTCAATCTTGGTGAAACGTGGGCTTCCGAAGAGGTCTTTCTTCTTGATTGCGCCCTTGAAGAGATCTTTCCTTTGAACTGTGTCCCCGGGAGGGGGTTGTACCTCTAAGGAGGGATTTTTCACGTTTCAACACTTGGAAGTTTTATTTCAATCTCGGTGAAACGTGTGCCTCCAAAGAGTTGTGCCTTCGAAGAAAGCCTTTTCACGTTTCAACACTTGGAAGTTTTATTTCAATCTTGGTGAAACGTGGGCTTTCAGGAAGGTCTTTTATTTTGTCTCTGCATTTCAACTTTGGTGAAGTGAAATTCCGAAGAGCGGTTGTTACACTTCATCTCCTGGTGAAATGGGCCTCCGAAGAGGGCTTTTATTTTTGTTTGCATTTCAACTCTGGTGAAGCGAAATCCAGAAGAGCGGTTGTTACACTTCAACTCCTGGTGAAATGGGCCTCCGAAGAGGGCTTTTATTTTTGTTTGCATTTCAACTCTAGTGAAGTGAAATTCCGAAGAGCGGTTGTTACACTTCAACTCCTGGTGAAATGGGCCTCCGAAGAGGGCTTTTATTTTGTTTACATTTCAACTCTGGTGAAGTGAAATTCCGAAGAGCGGTTGTTACACTTCAACTCCTGGTGAAATGGGCCTCCGAAGAGGGCTTTTATTTTGTTTACATTTCAACTCTGGTGAAGTGAAATTCCGAAGAGCGGTTGTTACACTTCAACTCCTGGTGAAATGTGCCTCAAAAAGGGTTTTCATCGCCTGGAAGTTAATCTCTCATGGTTGGAGGGTCATGACTCCTCCAATCTTTTTTGTTGAGTAGAGAACTTTCTTTTTTGTGGCGTATGACCCATTAGAGGTCTTTATCCTCCGAAGAGTTGTGCCTCCGAAGAGGATTTGTGCTGCCGATGATGGCCTTGGTCGTTCCTTTGTCCACTTGCTTATGCTTTTTCAGTGATCCTCTTTTTTTTTTTTTTTTTTTTTTTTTTTTTTTTTTTACAAGTGACTCGTTTAATCCAAGGAAATGTACTTCATTGCCAGGCCAGTTCGTGAGAACGAGCATCAGCTTCTTAATTGGATGTTTGTTTGTTCAAACAATCTCAACTTATTAGCAAAGGCCCGTTTCTATCGAAATCATAGGTTGTTCAATTGAAGTACTTCCTATCTAGGATTTGAATTCGGGGCTTTTGTGACTTGAAATTTGGCGAGAATCACTTGGTCCTTTCATGTGCAAGTTTCACTTCCACTGTCTGCAAAAATTTAAATCGACATTTCAGCAACACATTCTATGTACTTTTCATATCGAAAATAAAGCAAACATGTAATAATAATAAGGAACACAAGATTTATAGTGGTTCGGCCAGGAAATTGAGCATACATCCACTTTATATTCTTTCATTATTTACTTGCATCAGTTTTACAATTGCTTTCAATTACAAGAATCATACATTCATAATTCTTTTTACAATATTTCAACAAAATTTTCAAGTAAAGTATGGACGCAAATGGTTGCTGTTCCATGCCCTTGGAATTTGATCTCCATCAACAGTGGTGAGTTTGAATGTGCCGTCAAGAAGCTTCTGACCTATTACATACGGTCCTTCCCAATTTGGCCCAAACACACCTGTCGCTGTCATGATTCTCTTCAGGACTAGGTCTCCAATCTCAAAGCTGCGTTGGCGAACTTTGGAATTAAAATGTCTGGCTATTCTTTGCTGATGAGCTGCAATTCTGAGATTAGCCTCATCTCTTTTTTCATCAAGGAAATCTAGCGCTTCAAGCTGTAGCCTTTCATTTTCTGCTTGGTTGAAACGGATCCTTCTGTGTGAAGGAACCTCTGTTTCTACCGGGATCATTGCTTCCGACCCGTATGCTAATGAGAAAGGAGTGTGCCCAGTCGCAGTTTTGTGAGTGGTTCTGTATGCCCATAGTGCAAGTGGTAGCTTATCGACCCAACCACCTTTTGCTCTTTCAAGTTGCTTTTTGATGGTTGATTTGATGATCTTGTTTACTGCTTCCACTTGCCCGTTTGTCTGCGGATGAGCAACTGCTGAAAAGCTTTTCTGGATTTTGAATCGCCTGCAAAAATCTTGGAATTCCTTGGTTTCAAACTGAGTACCATTGTCAGTGATTATTTTCTGAGGCACTCCATACCTGCAAATGATATTCTTGGTCACGAAACTTATCATCTTTTTAGAGGTGATAGTAGCCAATGGTTCAGCTTCAGCCCATTTAGTAAAATAATCAACTGCAACAATAGCATATTTAATCCCTGATTTGGCAGTCGGTAGCGGCCCAATGAGATCCATTCCCCAAATTGCAAATGGCCATGGACTGACCATTTGTGTGAGTTCAATTGAAGGTGCTCTAGGAATTTTGGCAAATCTTTGGCATTTGTCGCATTTTCTGGAATAGCTTGCAACATCATGATTAATTTCTGGCCAAAAATATCCGTATCGGAGAATTTTCTTTGCTAATGTTTGACCACCTGAATGATCACCACATTCTCCTCCATGTACCTCAGCTAGGATCGTTTTGGACTCTTCCCTGGATACACATTGAAGCAATGGCATTGAGAATCCCCGTCTGTATAATCGGCCATCCTGAATTACATAGCGAGAGGCTTTCCTTAGTAGCTTCCGTCTCTCTATCGAATTTTCTGGCAGAGAACCTCTGAGTAGGTAGTCCAGTATTGGAGTCATCCATGACTCTTGTTCTTGAGATACATTCATAATCCAGTCAATATCCATCTCGTCTATACTTGGTGCTGAAAGGACTTCTACGGGGACCAATTCCAATAGTTGAGCTTCACCAGAACTTGAATACTTTGCGAGGGAATCTGCCTTCATATTCTCTTCCCGAGGAATATGGCTTATTGAATAGTGATCGAGCTCACACAGAAGTTCCCAAGCCTTTGACAAGTAAGCGGGCAGGTTTCCCCCTTTCGTTTGAAATTCCTTCTTGACTTGGCATACAATAAGCTGAGAATCGCTAAAGATCTGTAATGCTCGTATGTTTAGTTCTTTAGCGATTTTCAGTCCTGCGATAAGAGCTTCATATTCGGCTTCATTGTTTGTTGAAGGAAATTCCAATCTTAGTGCGTAGCATAATGACCGACCTTCAGGAGTCTCAAGTACAACTCCGGCTCCAGAACAGTTTCATTTCTTGCACCATCGACATATAACTTCCATTGGATAGGGGAATTGTTGAACGTTTCTTCCTCACTATTACCCTTATCTGTAAATTCTGCAATGAAATCAGCTAAAGCTTGTCCATTGATTGCTTTTCGGGGATGATAAGTGATGTCGTACTGACTGAGTTCAATATTCCACTTTAGAAGACGACCTGAAGTTTCAGGGCGAAACAGGACTTGCTTTAAAGGTTGATCAGTGAGGACTCTGATAGGATGAGCTTGAAAATATTGCCTCAATTTCCTAGACGCAATTAGTAAGCAATAGGCGAGTTTTTCCAACTTAGAGTAATTCATCTCTGCCCCAGTGAGTCTTTTGCTGATATAGTAAACTGGATGTTGAATCCTTTTGTCTTCCCGTATCAGCGCTGCACTTAAAGCATGAGATGATACCGCCAAGTATATAAGAAGATCCTCGCCATCGCCAGGCCTAGAAAGTATTGGAGGTGTCTCCATATGGCGAATCAATTCATCAAAGGCTTTTTGGCATTCGGGAGTCCAAACGAAGTTCTTCTTTCCTTTCTTTAGGGCGTCAAAGAATGGGATGCATTTATCTGTGGCTTTGGAAATGAACCGACTCAAGGCGGCAACTTTTCCATTGAGACTTTGCAATTCCTTCTTTGTTCTAGGAGCTTTGACTTCTTTCAAGGCAGTAATTTGAGCTGGACTAGCCTCAATGCCCCTAGCACTGACGATAAACCCTAAGAATTTTCCGGACTCGACCCCAAACGTGCATTTCAGAGGGTTAAGCTTCATTCTGTATTTCCGGAGGACTGCGAACATTTCTGCCAAGTGTTCAATGTGATCCGCTGCTTTCTTAGACTTTACTAACATGTCGTCGACGTAGACTTCCATAGTTTTGCCCAATTGCGGTTTGAACATAGCATTAACAAGTCTTTGGTAGGTTGCCCCTGCATTCTTCAATCCGAAGGGCATAACTCTGTAGCAATAAAGACCAACATCGGTGATAAAGCTTGTGTCCTCCTGATCTGGTTCATGCATCATGATCTGGTTATATCCGGAGTAGGCATCCATGAAAGATAACAATTCATGTCCCGCTGTTCCATCTACCAGTTGATCGATCCTGGGTTAAGGAAAGCAATCTTTGGGGCAGGCCTTGTTCAAATCTGAAAAATCGATGCACACTCTCCATTTTCCATTAGCTTTCTTAACCAACACAGGATTTGAAACCCAATTCGGATATGTAGATTCTTTGATGAAGTTATTTTCCATGAGTCGATCAATTTCCTCTTTCAATGCTGCTGACCTTTCTGGACCTTGGGTTCTTCTTTTCTGTTTCACTGGTGTAAACTTTGGGTCGATATTCAGAGCGTGTACTGCAACTTCTGGAGATATTCCACACATATCAGCATGAGTCCAAGCGAAGACATCCAGATTTGCTTTCAGGAAAGATATCAAGATATTCTGAATTGATACATTAAGTTGTGAACCCACATTCAACACCTTATTTGGGTCCTTCGGGTCAACAGGTACCGGTACCGTCGTTTCAACCGGCACCACTCTATTCTCCCCTGCACTGGCTTTTCTGGGATCCATCTCTTTCCGTGCCCCGCTATGCTCGCCAGTGCAGGGTCCGCCCCGTAATTGCTACAAGGCTGGCTCTTTGATGCGAACCGGGGTGGCCGCATCCTTTCCCATTTCCCTTTTTCTTGACTCTCGCAACTCTGTCAAATAGCACTCTCGTGCAGCATTTTGATCCCCTTTTATAACTCCTACTCCATTGTCTGTAGGGAATTTAATAGTGAGGCACCACGGGGCTAGGATAGCTTTGAACGCTGCGAGCGTTGGACGGCCAAGGAAAGCATTATAAGCAGAAAATTCATCGACAATCACAAATGTTTTCTTGCGGACTACTTTCCTTTCTCCTTCCCCAAGTTCTACAAGCAGATCGATGGTTCCAATTGGTTGCTTTGGCTCCCCAGTGAAGCCAGCGATCTTCTGCGATGAGGCTTGTACATCGACCATAGGGATTTTCATTTGGTCGAATGCCTTTTTGAAGAGGATATTACATGATACTCCGCAGTCAATGAGAACTCTTCTGACAATGGCCGGTCCGATACCAGCTGAGATGACCAAGGGATCTAGGGTAGGAGCTTCGACACCTGAGGAATCTCTGGCTCTGAAAATAATATCATCACTGAAAGTTTTCTGTTGTTTCAGGGGCGTAGTGTCTTCTAAAACAAAGACGTCTTCTTCGGCTGGAACATATTTCAAAGCCCTGGCATATCTCTCCATCTCTCCCCAGCTCTTGCCAGCTGGGTGAGGCCCTCCTGTAACGACATTGATGATGGGCCTTCCAGATTCATGCCCCGTAGCTTTCTCACCTATCCTAGGCTGATGAACAGGAGCCTGTTGCCCCTGACTTGACAATGCAGGATTGTTGCTATTCTTTTTCACGAATTGCTGCAGCTTGTTTTCTCTTAGCAATTCTTCAATCAGATTTTTCAACTGGCGGCATTCATCGGTCTCATGACCGGGTTGATTATGGAAGCGGCAGAACTTCCCACTTTGTATAGCCTTTTTTCCGGTCCTCAAAGGGATAGGTTTAGGGAGGTCAACAGAATCTTTAATGGCAAGGTAGATATGCTCCGGCGTGTCTGATAAAGGAGTATACTCTGATGGTTTGAAGGATCGGGGCTTCTTCGGATTATTCTGTTTCTTCCCATTGTTATTTTCCCTTTTTTGCCCTACAGATTTCATTCTTGCGTGGAGCAACAGTGTTATCTTCAGCTTTTTCCGACACTGCCTTCACCGGTACAGGACGGCTTTCCAGGCGTATGAATTCATCTGCCTTTTTGTAGAATTTTTCGAGGGAGGTTGGCTCCTTCATGTTTAACCATTTCCCAAATTCGCTCGACTTATCAATAGCCCTCATCAGATAAGTCAATATCATTCGCGGTTCAGCATTGTCCACCTCTGCCAGCGCTATATTAAAGCGGTTCAAGAAAGATCTGATAGATTCACCAGGATTCTGTTCTATACTTGACAATGACATGATGTCTTTGGCCTTTGAAGCATATAGTCTAAACTGTTCCTTGAACTTTCGGGTCAAGTCTGAAAACTGATCAATAGATCGGACTAGCAACTTGGTGAACCACAGTAGAGCCACACCTTCAAGGTATATGGGGAAATATCGGCACTTTATCTCGTCTGAGGCTCTGGCACCTGTCATGTGCCAATCATATTTATACAAGAATTCATTCGGATCACTTGTCCCTTTGTAAGCTGGGATAGTTGGAGGGACAAACTTCCTTGGAAACTCCGCCTTTAAGATTTTCTCAGTAAATGGAGTTTTACTTGGGGCGAAACCCCATTCTTTCTCATCTTCAACCCTTTGCATACTTTCTCTCATGATTTGCCGGACCATTCCAGAAAGATACTCCTCATCATGTCGAGTTCCAGATCCACCAACCTCAGGAAGCGTTTGCTCAAAGGGACTGGCAGTCCTTTCTGGAGCATTCCTCTCACTAGCATCATGAATGTCGCCAGCATAATTCCTTCCATTACCAGCCGGTTGATTGTTTGCCCCGAGCAAATCATTCAACTTATTCAGAATTAGAGCATTTTGGGCACTCTGAGCTTCTAATTGTGCATTCTGGGCGTTTATCTGCTGGTTCAGTCCTAATATTACAGCATCCAACTCTGCTTTCGTAACCCCAGCAGACGGAGTGGGTTGATTAGGTACAGGGGAAGCGGAGGTTCCCTCTTGAATATTACCAGATTTGACAGATCTACTCTTCCTTCCAGGAGCCATTATCTCGGATAGACTTCTGGTTTTCAGGGAAATTCTCTCTACAAACCTCTGTGAAGCAATGATGATAACTTGCCTGAGTTCAGTTCTCAGTGAAAGCACCAAAAATGTTAACGCTAAAATTTGAACGCTAACACCCCGATGTATGAGTTGTAGTTGTGAAAGCACCACCCGACGACTCGGGAACAGATTACAAGCAGATAATAGTAGAAAAGCGGTAAACAACAACAATTTTATAGTGGTTCGGCTTTAGGGTATAGCCTACGTCCACTTTAAGTACTTTTATTAATAATCTCGTTACAAGCTGATATAATTCTTCCCAAATACAATACACTTTGAATTACAAGAGACTTAGAACAAGTAGCTTAAACTTCGATGAAGATGAGAGTTTTCGAATCCATGTTGGATGTATGTAATCTCTTCTTGAAGTTGTTTGTAGCGTTCTTAATGTCTTGAGAGCTTCAAGTGTTGGATTGGATTAGTTTGGAATGCAGCAGAGTAACGGTGTTTGAAGGAAATCAGCCCAAAAGTCCCATTCTAGTTGGAGCTAGGGTCGTATTTATAGGCAATTCTAGGCAGGAAACATTACCAAGTCCTAAGTCGTAACCGACCTAAGTTGGGTCGTGGACGACTTAAATTAAGTCGTGGGTCAGTTATCACTTAAATGCTGGGTCGGTCGAGACTTCTTCAAGGCATCCCTGCTGAACCCTAAATATATCACAAGTCCTAAGTCGCAAATGAGTCAACCGGTCCTCTCATAAGCGATGCGGCATTGAACCTTAACTTCGCAGTCTTAAGTCGTGTACGACTTATCATATGTCGTAGGTCGTGACCGACCTAAACTGATTCTCGGCTTGTGGCTTAACTGGGGTTAACGAGTCATGGTGCAGTATTGAATTTGCCTCTGTGGCCTTAGGTCGTGAACGACCTAGTAAAGGTCGTAAGTCGGTCACGACTTAGGCGTAGTCGTCTTAACTCCTCGTCCCTCGAGTCGTTAAGTCATAGTTCCTTTAAGTTGTTGGACCGTTACTCCCTTGGGTCATTTAGGTTGTAATGACTTAAGTCGTAAACTTCCTTAAGTCGTGTCATCCTTAACTAGTAAGATTATGCCAACCTTAGGTCGTCAGGCCGTAATGTTCTTAGGTTGTGAAGGCCTTAAGTCGTAGACCTTATCTCGTAGACCCTTTAACCCGTGGAGGCCTTAAGTCGTAGACTCCTTAACTCGTAGATTCCTTAACCCGTGAAGGCCTTAAGTCGTAAATCCTATCTCGTAGATTCCTTAACCCGTGAAGGCCTTAAGTCGTAGACTCCTTAACTCGTAGATTCCTTAAACCGTGAAGGCCTTAAGTCGTAAATCCTATCTCGTAGAGGAAACTGGGTTAACATATAGATATAAGAATGTTAATCCTGACTCGAGTGTTTTGTGTTTTTTCTTTACGCTCGGGTCAGACTGAGAGATACAGCATTTGAGACTCATCTTCGAAGTTGGAGCTTTGCTTGAAGATCCAGCTATCTATCCCTTCAGTCATCCAGTTGATTGGTTCAGAGAAGCCATCTGTTGCATTGTAGACTTCAAGGCATTTGAACAATTCGGTTGTATTTTATTTCTAACTCTGAGGTATATAGTAGCTTCATGAACTACTATTCTTTATCTATTCCGCTGCATTGTATTACTCCGTGTAAGTGATCTATGATTGATTTATTTACTGTATATTTTAAGTTTTGCCAAATTTTATTAACAATTCGGTATTTTAAATTATTCAAGTCGGACATGTAAGGTTTTATTGTCGATTTGAATGGTCCAAAATAGCGGGCTGTTACAGCCCAAGCATGGAGGAGCTCGGCCTTATCTAGGCACAGAAAAGCGTGCGCGACTATTCGACGTTTGAACTCGATTTGACGTTGATCCGCTAACCCAAACGCGATCATGACCGTTGAATCTGGAGATCTTGGAGTGCTCTTCAATTTTGTAGTTGGAAGTTTGTTGAATTGATTCACGGATTGGAAGATATTGGAGGAAGAATTTAGGAGTTTTTTGGCCTTTGGTTTTAGGGGTGGCGGCTAGGGTTTTAAAAACCTAATTTTTTTTTTATTTTGTGAAGAGATAAGGGTCTATTTATAGAAAATCGGACGAAACACTATTCATCCCGGGTTTTCCGAACTCCGATTTACGCGCGGTGACTATCGTTTCTGGGGTTTACCCCGCATTCCGGACACAATGGAACAAGTTTCGGAAGCTAATTCGGTCATCTGTGCGAGATATGGAGTTAAACGATCGATTTAAAATTAATCGATTTAAACGATTTTCTATGCGTTTTCGCTTGCCCCGGACAAACGGTAAATCCGATTGACATAGAATTTGAAACCTTACAATAATATCACATTACGGATCCGATGAAACTGGTTTCGTCAAAATCCGAGACTGTTTGAAAAATGACTATTTTAACTCGCCAAATTAATATTAAAACAATTTCGATGCGTTTCGAGCTGCCACGGTCAAACGACAACTCCGTCTGCTACGAAATTTGAAATCCGATAATAACTAACTATTACGGATCCAATAAAACTGGTCTCGTCCAATTCTTAGACTGTTCGAAAATTGGCTATTTTTCAGTCGATAATTAAATATTAAAATATTCAATTTTCAAAGATTAACTTTTAATTCGATTTTAAAAGTTCTAAAACATCATTCTAACTCCAATATGATAAAATAAAATTTTACAAATCATTTTCAATCATATTTAAACTCAATTTCAATTATTTCTGTATTCTCACTTATTAAATTATCGATTTAATTATTCAATTAAATCCAATTATTCGAAATAAAATTTATTCGACTTATAAATTTCACTTATTAATATTCAAAATAAATTAAATATTCATATTTTAATTATCAAAAAATATGGGTCGTTACAATGGACATATTCCCTTGTTTCAGATTCAGAAAATCTTGATAAAGCCGAGTTCTTCCTATAGCAGGCATATACTTTTCCTCAAACATCTCCTTAAATTCTTCCCAAGACATACCATCTTTCGAGATATTAGCAGTCACTGAATTCCACCATACAGCGGCACCACCTTGTAATTGCCACGCAACCATTATTCTCTTCTGCTCATTTGATAACCTCATGCTCTTAAAAATCTTCTCACACGAGCGAATCCATGCTTGAACTTCTATTATAGTTTCTGATCCTTGAAATGGTTTCCCTCCTAGATGAACAAAGTCCTTGCATAATGTGGCAAAACTGGCTGAAGACGTAACTGGATTAATAGTCTCGTTATCACTCTACTCTCTTCTGTTACCAGTTGATCCACTTCCAACAACTCTTCCCCTTCGGCCTCTTGAACTCATATTGGCTACCCGAATAGGTAATCCAATCAATTTAGATAGGGATATAGTTATATAAGAAAATTACAAATACGCACTCTCAAGATAGATACTATTTCAGAGCCTAGGTGTTTCTCAACCTGGCTCTGATACCAACTGTGACGATCCGTCTTTCATTCCACAGAAAAACGTATCATCCATAAGAAAAGAAAGAGATAGAAATAGAAAGATAGAAAGAAAAGAAACAACAATCATCAGAATCTCACAGCGGAAACGAACAAAATATAATATTACATATATCCTTTACATAGTTTTACATATTAGAGTTCACAAAATAGTACTACTCCATTACATCAGACATTCATAAGAGTTTTCCCAACCCATACAACTCAAAACATAACACCAAAATGCCACTACAGCGAATATAGATAAATAGTACGTCTGGACTCCAGCTCCGGCTTCCAAAATACATGCTAATCCAAACCTAATCACTTGGCTACTCATAAAAATTTGAGTACCCAAGAGTTTATGAAAAAAAAAAAAAACTCCGAGTCAGACATGGGTCTGGTGTGAGTAAATCAGTTAAAGTTGTTTAACTTTAAAATCTTTTGAAACAAAAGGTATTACGTAAGACTTCCCATAAATAAACACGGGTAAGTTTTTACCTTACGCTAACTAAAACATTTGATAGGAAATTCAGTGATATTATAGTAGGGTCTAGGGTTTTCAAGTAAATAGAAAAGAGTCGAAATTGTTACATGATTAAATTCCAGCTACTAGCCACGAAAGTGGGTAATACAATCAAAACCGTAGGGTCTCGTAGGGAAAATGGGTTTCCATCAATGGCAGGGCTACTGGGGTACCGCCCGTCACAGTACGGGGCCTAGATCACCGTACCGAGGAGCCACCCTAACTCCCTTGCAACAAAAGGCCGGACCCATCCCTTACTGGATAGTTCCGAACAAGACAACCCCGCAGTTGTGGCAAACAACTGCCCACACAGCCGAATATATAATAAGGGACTTCTAGACAGGGGTAAATCTCACTCTCAAGTGGGGGCTACCCACGAAGCCTTGCTGCACCTCCCCTGTTTTAGCCATTCCCGGTTGATGAGGCTTGAGGCTACGATTACCTTTATAAAGAACACATCTCTTAGAATGCTCATCGTCCACCTGACGATGATCTGGAAGCATTCAATCCATACAAGTTCGTTCCGCGTTCGAACGAAACCGAAGGCATTATCTCGTTACACTCGTTTTGGAATAACCCTCAGAGTTAACGACGATAACCCTTGCACTTTGATTCACCATCTCGAATCTATAAGTACTATTCCGTCAACTCATTACGGAATCACCCACAGAGTTATACTGACGTATAGCCCTTACACCTCGAGTCTTCACTCTTCACAAAAGATTCACGACCTAACGTTATTTGGAATCGATGTGGTTTTCGGATATCCAAATATGGAAACCCGATCCCGGTCTCATCGAAATCCAAAGCGTGTCTTTTAGGTCCAAGTTGTTTTAAAGGTTTAAACAATTCAATTCAGATTTAAACATAGCATCACACAACATTATCAACAGATAATAACCAATATCTATCACAGATATACAACATCTCATCACAGAATATAACTCAACTATCATTCAACAGATATCAACCATATTCAAATATCAATACAAACTATCATCCACAAGCAAGCACTACTTAATTCATATCATAATTAATTTAAATTAAATTAATTACTTAAGAATTTATCACTTAATCTTGCTTAACCAAACATTAATTAATTAATCACAATCATTTAATTAATTAATCACCTCTTTATTATCTCATTATTAATTAATTACTACTTGATTAATTAATAATCTTTATTTAATTATCAATTAATTAATATAATTATTTATTAATTAAAATTGATTAAAAATTAATCATTCCTTAATTGGTTATTAATTAACCCTTAATTTATAATTAATTAACCTTAATTAATTCTTAATTACCTTAATTAATTCTTAATTAATTACAAATTAATTTCTTAATTACATAATTAATTATTCATTAATTAACCTTAATTATTTAATTAATTGAATCTTAACCCTTAATTAATCTATAATTAATTATAAATTAATTAATGTTTAATTACTTAATTAATTAACTCCTAATCAATTAATTAATTAACTTCTTAATCACTAATTTATTAATCATTAATCATTTAATTAATCAATTATTAATCACTTATGAATTAACCTTAAATTAATTAATAAATTAATTAATAACCCATTAATTGTTGTTTAATTTAATCCCTAATTACCTATTAAATAATTCATAAGTAATTAATTAAATCTTAATAATTTAATTAACCAAAATTAATTAATTAATTCCAACTCTAATTACTAATAAATTTAATTAACTTCAAAACAAAACAAAGTTCATTCATCTTTAAAAACTCTTACATATTTAAGTATTCAATTTATTCAAAACTAATTACTTTAGAAAATGTTAGATTTAAAAATGTAAAACCATTTCAAATTTTGAAATAATAAGATGTGAATTACTTTTGAAATAAATATTTGATACTTAACAAAATAGAGATAATATAAGTGTTAAACTTTAAACATAAAACAAAATTGAAGTTTCAAAATAAACTTAAACTTTGTTTCATTAATATGCTTAAAGCCAGGCCCAAATTCAACTACCCAAACTCTAACTCCATCTTCCCCCTACCTTTCACAACTACCCTGAACCCAACGCTCCAACACTCGCATCAACTCACCCCTCAACCCGAGAACAATATGCGATCAACACGCCCATAACTCGAGCACAGCACTCCTCAACCCGAGTACAAAACGCGATCAACACGACCCAAACGCAAGAGGCGCTTCGAGCTGTAAACCCACGCACACGAAAACTTCCCTGACACACGCACTGCCTCGTGCACCTGCACGGGCCTTCGGCACCCCCATCACCGCTGCCGACCACACGCGCAAACCACACTTCGACCATCCACTCGACTTCGGCCCTCAAATCATGCTTACTCAACTCGAATGCAAAATGGGTTGTTCGAACCCAATGTCGAACTGCAGACGTCTGGAAATCCCCATCACCCACGGCAATGTCGACCACCTTGCGCCACCAAACTCCGGCCATACGTGCGCAACACCCAAACGCTACTCCACCTCGAACCAACCCAACTCGATCAACGCAATACTTCACGCGATCAAATTTTTCAAGCTCGAAAAACACAGTACTCAAAACCCTACAAACCCAAATTCCCAATTCCATGTTGCAAAATAAAATCAATCACTATTTTTCTAGTGTTATACAACATCTAACATAGCTTCTGTTTAAATTTCAAGACTTAAAATCAACCCAATCTTATGAATTTGACAAAAGTCCCAAATTCAGTAAATTTAAAAATTCAAATTCATTTGTATGTTAAAAATTCTAGTTTCAATTTTAAAATTCATAACATGCATGATAGATTCAGCATATATATTTGATTCATTCAAAATTCAACAAGATTTACATGATATTATTATTTTTATTTTACTGCATATGTACTTCCTGCAGACATTTAACTGTTTCTTATGGAAATTTATTTCTTTCACTTAAATTCACATTGAATTTAACCTCTATATTAGAAGATATTAACTCAACATCATCTTACAGTTTTTAAATTTGAAGTTTGTTCTGAAATTTGCTTTGAACTTGAAATAACAGAGGAGTTCAATTTTCTTATAACATACACAGTCAAATTTTAAAACTGTAAACAAATACTTCACAGAATAAAAGACATGTAAGCATTTCATAACTAACATTCACATACAACTTTTATACTTTAAGAGTTGATTTTAAGAATTTACTCACCTGTTAGTTGTGAAGATTCAAACTGCTGGAACAAAATATGTGAACTGCAGATCTTCTTTTCCCACTTTCTTGAATTTGTTGCTTAACCTTGAAATGCTTTAAATCTTGAATTTGCTTTACACTTAATTTTGTTTTCAGGAACCTTGCTTATATGCAGATTTCTAGACCGTAATTTGTTGCAGATTTTAGCTTTGAAAAAGAGGCTTGCATGATTGTTTAAATTTGGTTGAAGAAGTATAGATTTGTTTTCAGAAATTGGTTGAAGATGTAAAGATTGAAGAAGTTCAGATTTTTGAAGAGAAATAAATGTAAAATTTGTTTTAATAAAATGAGAAAGTATGCATGAATGTTTTTTTAGAATTTGTTTTATAAAATTATAAAGAAAAGAAAATCTAAATTATGACACTTGTCAAGATAATACTTAAATTTCTAACACATGTTTTATTAATAGGTTTAAATGTTAACATGTGTTTATCTCATGCAAAAAGAAATAAAATTGTTTTCTTAAATGATTTCTTATATATGTTTATATTTTAAATTCGTATAAAAATCAATTTCCTTAAAGAATGAAGATAAAACCAATGTTATAACATAATTTAAAATTATGAGAATATTTCTTAAAATTCAAAGTAAAATTAACATAATTTAAATCCTTTAATCAATTCAAGCACAAATTGAATTTTAAAATCCAATTCAAAATCAAATTGATATGAATAAAATTTTAACACATTCAATTCCATATATATATATATTGGTTTATAAATTAGAATAATTTATTTTTCCCACTCATTTGTTAGCTGTGGAATAAAATAACAAAATTATCAATTCAAATTAATTTATTATATAGATTATCATATTTAAATTCGGTGTGAAATTCTGGGATATCACAGCTTCTCATCATGTAAATCCAGTCCCAAATCAAATTTTATTTTTAGCGTTTTTTTTGACGTATATCAGCATACTCAAGTTTTGGTATTAGTTTATATATGTTTACTCTAGATTTAATACTAAGATAATATATGACCTACTTGATGTAACTTATACAGAAGGGTATAATTTCCACAATCTTTATGTGCACGCGTTGGTTTAGTTTGAATGCCTACTCATTTACGCGATGTTGTAGCTTCTAGGCCAAATACCGCATGCTTATCTCATTCAAGGTGAAGACCAAATTCTTAAGTCACATTATTCATTAACCACAAGCTTATTAAGGATGAATATGAAATTTTTCAATGTTCATAGTTCTTCCACTAAATTGGACAGTTGGAATGACCGGGATTTTGGCAACAACTGTGGAAGATACTCTTATCACATTAGTTATTTTTTCCTTTTCTCCTTTTCCCCATATTGTGCACTAAACTTTATATGGACCAAAATATTATAAACATAGTTTAGGTAATTTTTATTTCAGATATGCTGCTATATGTGATCCTCTTCCATTGGATCAACTTAAAAGCTTTCATGTGAGGGTCATGTTCATGTTGTCATGTTTCAGTAGTGCATACAATTTTACCTGCGATATGAAGACCTTGGTTGGGTCATTTTTATAAAACGTGTTCATTTTGAAGCAATATTTTTTTGGATGAGGTTGTTTGTATGGTTTAATAAAGATATTTTGTTGGTGGTTGATGTGATATAGTGTAAATGTCATTGCATCATTGTTTGAACATTATACATAAAGTGAATGTTGTGTTGTATGTAAAGGGTCATTGTTGAATATATGAATTTTAACTATTTTAATCGGCGAATTTTATGTATGTGAATTTCTAAAATTTTAACTCCATAATAGTAGTATTTAGGACAAAGCTACAAGTTAAAAAACAGATGAAAGGACCATGCAAGTATTTTCCCAAAAAGCTATATATATTTAACAACATTTAAAAATGTTGAAAAATACATTTTGAAACAGTTTTAAAACTTTGTAAAACATATTTTGCGACATCTAAAAATTGTTTTTATTGTAATTATTACAACATCTTTCGCCAGAAAAATATTGTAGAGGATGCCAACCCTATGACAACTTACCCTAGTACCATGTTTGCAAAAATGTTGTGAAACTCATATAACAACAATTTTTTTATCTTTAATAAGGCATATTTGTTGTGTTTTATTAAGTTTTGTCCTAAATGCTTGGGATTACTATTCTAGATTGTTAAAAACAATCATTGAATTTTCTCCGTTTCAGGTATATGTAAAACTAATATGTATTATGTGTCATAATGAATTATAATCGCAGGATATCAATTGTATTTATTACCATTTGAACAAGAAGTGCGTACAAAATGAATTTTCACAGATAAAGCAGATATGATTTTTGGTATGCAAATTTGTTTCTGTTAAGAAATATTAGCCGGATCATTAACATTTATAGCAGGCATTACAAGGCTCGTGCTATTGTGCATTGATTTAGTTGGATCGTCATTTCATTTTCAATATATAATGGACATCAACGTTGTTCTCTATTATATTGATCCTACAAATGCATTTTAAAAGGTAAATCCTACTTGAGAAAAATTTATGTTATAATTAGTTGCTTTGTAACATTTGGAATAATAATATCGATGAAATATTATATTCTAAATTGATAATTTTCTAAAGTACACCGTGGGCGTAGCATGCAATCCCGCTAGTTAAAGTATAATAATTTAACTTTTAATACTTGTTGGATTGATAAATTGCAAATATTTCGCATTAGAGTGCTAAGAATAAAAAAATAAAATAAATGTATATGTAATATGTAAACGAATCTTAGTTTTTCTATACTAAAAGTTTTTAAAACCTACACTAGGTGCTAGTAAAATATTATGATTTGTATCCTATACAATCACGTATACTCGAAATTTGTGTGTGTACATACACACACACACACTTATGTATACACACACACACACATATATATACATATACACATATATTTTCATACACCTACACATATGGTATAAAATCTAAGCTTTAACAAACTTTGCATTGCAAACATAAGCTGAATAGAAATCATTACCCAAAGAGTCAACTGAAAATAAGCAACACTACGATATCTTTGGTCCAAGTGTCCTTTTCATTTACAAATTTCACCTTTGCAAGGTTCTTACAAAATTCTAATAGTCTGAAAATAATATAATAATAATAAGCAAAAAATTATGACATTCTACTCTATTTTATTTATGGTAAGGGGGTTCACAAAGGGACTGAGTTGCATGCTTACCTTAACAATATATGAATTCTAAAATCTGGCTTTTACTGCTATATAATAACAAACCAGAGCACTGAAGTAAACCAATATGTTTAACAATTTATATATACTGCAATTTACTAACAAATATAACCTAAAAGAATTCTAACATCGTTTTATTATGAGTATGCATCAACACAATCAAAATTCTAAATTTCATTTTCCAGATTCCTTAACTGCCACCGCAACACCATGGAAATTTAATCTTTGCTCGAAGTCCAAGTATCTGAGCCCATGTGAGAAAAGAGATTAATTTTTCTTTGAAATTCTTAAAATATCATGGTGTAAAGTGCAAGTAATAGATATTGGTGCGTCATGGACGTGCCACCGCCTTGAAAGTGAAATTCAATGCGACTATGCTCTAGTCGATAATTGTAGTTTTCTCTGAAGCATTAATACAATGATCTTTCAAATTTGTGCACTAAAAGTTGAAGAATTTGGGGACTTGCAGAGTTCATTGCCTAAAATATTTTGACAAGTTTGGAAGATGATTTTATTTTGAATGAATTTGTGGTGAAAGGGAGATGAAGAATGCTAATTTACATACTATTTTATTTCTCATGGAAGATGGAGAAAGAAAGAGTAAAAATTGAACTTATATTTTTTTATTGGCCGTACCAAACCAAATAAATAAACTTTTCAAAAATGAAGCGGTACTAATACAAAATAGAAAAGGTTATAGTGAAAGGACTTTTTACATCGTACTTATAACACATGTTTCATTGATTGATTACAATGAAAGGACCGTGTGAAGTTAATTTAGTCTGTGATAATTCATAGATGATATTTTATGACCAACATGATTTTATCTATACAAATATTTTATTCTACAAAATTATACTAGTTCATGTACTTCTTTCGGTTCTTTATGGTAGGAACACAAGTGTCTAATTATTATTTTTCACTTGCTATCATTGAATATTGTATTTTACAAAAATATAATTGAATACTCAATGTCTGAAGAAGAAGAATGAAATTTTATTCTATAATTGGTTTCCATTTATCTGCCATATTTGCAGGTTTCATAAACAATTTGATTATGGGTTTTGCTATTGTGACAAATGAATTTTATGTCAAAATGTAAGAATGGAGTATTCGGGGATTTGGAGGAATTCAAATGATTAACTTGTTAATTTTCTTTGGGGTCCCTCCTCATTTTTTATTTCCGATGTAGAATTTGACCCAAAAAAGCAGTCATGGTAGTAGTATCGTTGATTATTTCAAGTATATATGTATTAAAAGTAAACTATTATACTTCAGTCGAAAATTTTGATTAAAATTTAGAATCAAAACAAAGTGACATTATAGTCAAACCAGTAATTAAGCAGTAATCCCATTTTTTGATTAGTTAACACAAATATTTTGTTCGGTTAACCAAAAAAATGGTATTATTAAAGGGAATCCAAAAGTTATTTGAGGAGGGGGTGTACCTTTTTACCCATCGTCCTGAGTACAAGGAAATAATTCAACATTAATATCTTCTTCTTTTGTTGGATATTTAGTTAGACATTTGAAACCAGATTAATATGAAGATTACTCTATGTTTTCTACATCAACTTAAAATTGGAGAACTAGGGTTTAAAACAAAAGAACTATGATCCATGGTAAAGGAATAAAGAGAATGTGTAAGAGAATGACAAAGAACGACAAGGAAGATCAATTTTAAATGAACAATATAGTATTTTTTTAGTTCGATGTTATAAGGAAAGAATCAATTATTTGTTTCTCCCCTCGACCAAAATATCATGTATGTATGTACTTATGTATGTTTGTATGTATGTATATGTATATACATATATCAACAAATGTTGAGAAAATTAAGAAAATACCAATTTTATTTAAAAGTAAAAGAACTTGCTACAAGAGCTTTGTCTTAGGCATATAGAAAAGCTTATATTGCACTAATCAATACCGAAGTGGTTTATTTGTCACATGGAGGGCAATTAAGCTTGCACTCATCAAGTGAGTTAAAACAAGTAGCGGTTTGAATGCAGTACGCCCTTTTTGGACACATACTTTCATCTTGCAAAGAGCAACATGGCTTTCCTTTGTCTGGCGAAATTCCATTTGAAATCGAGTCAAATATCTTCTCATTGAGTGGGATGGCTCCACCTGCATTGGAATTCATACATTTATGAAATTTGAGAACATCATTCTTTCTTCAGCAGTTGCTCTTTAGATTAAAAGTAACATTATTTCTAAACTTACATTGGTGTATAGCAGAGAAAGCCAAGGAAAGAAGGAGGAGTGCAAATACAAAGCTTACTCTCATTTTGATGAAATGTTTTTTCTAATATATGTTGAAATGGGTCGTGGTTGCTTAAATTTATACAGAGTTGGACTGTGTGAAATTAGTACGTAATTAATAAATGAATACATTTGCATTAATTTTCTTTCTTTATTCTTCTGAAATTATTATCTTTCAAATTAATGGGAATATATAATACATTCTCTTAATATCTCCTAAGGTTGTTTCATGTTATGTAACATAAAAATCAAATATTCGCATATTAATTGACCATGTGATTTTTAAGGACCCAAAGGTTTTATGTCTGTGCACTTCATCAAAATCATCCAATTGATTAATTGGATTAATTCTATAATAAATAAAAAATGAATAAAGGATATCATGCATGCATTTTTAGTTTTTGATTTGCTTCCTATTTTTGCTACATATGTTTTAAATGGAGAAATAAGGATTAACTACAATTGATGAATGGTTCCTATATATTTAAAATTAGAAAAATAATATTAATATCAAGATTGCAATTACACATAAATCGTCGCCACGTTAATTAATTTCAAATAAATTTAATATACAGAATAAATTATATTTGAAGTGAGAACATTAATTTTTTTAGAAATGAAGTGTAAATAATTTTTATTTTATAAAATAGGGAATAACCAAAAGTAAAAAATTTAACAATATTTTTGAGCTAGTCCGCAAATTTCAAAGTTTAGACATAATGTAATGCCCCGCCTTTTCTGTAACGACCCGTTAAATTTGCTGATATTAAGTGAGTTAATTGAATATGATTTCTAATCTAATTTAGAATGAAATAAAAGTCTTAAGATTTTATTTGAGTAAATGTAGGAATTAGATATAGTAACTGTAATTTAAGGTTAACAATTTTAAATGTTTATATGGCAATAGATTGAAATAACGTAAATTGGCGTTTGTGGTTATAAGTTATAATTTGTTGATTAAATTGGTTTGTGAAATTAATACTGGAAGATATAAAGCAGAAATAGTATTAATGAAATAATAACTGAATTGAATTGCAACCATATAAATGAAAGTAAATTTTATTTAGTGGACGTCAACATTGAATAAATTTATTTAAATAAAAAGATTTAAATGCATGTTTGGATAGAATATATGATTGATGGATTAAGTGGTAAGTAATTAGAATTTGATTCTATAAAATTTGGAACTGAATGTATGTAAATAATTTTGTAGGAATAAGTTAATTTACAATTTATTTGTGCATACCTGTAACGACTCGAATTTTGCCCGCTCAAAAATCGACATCCATACTTCAAATCGTACTCGAATGTCATAGATTCGACCGTTCAAATCCGATTCATTTATATGAGTTGAAATCCTTGGGTTAAATTCAAATTCCCAAAAATAATGCTTAAAAGTGGTTTAATCCCTGTATAACCAATATAACATTTTTAATCCCTAATTTCAAATCATAGAATTCAATTTCAAGTATTGAATTTAAATTTAAATCGAATTATTTAAATTCCAAAACTTAATCAAGTAATTTAATAAGAAAAATAGAGAAGAAATAAAACGAAAATAGAATCTCACAGCGGAAGGATAAAATATAATAACAAATATACAGATCATAAACAGTTTACAAAAGCTTGATTCTTCTTTTACATTAAATATCAGAGTTACACATACCAATATAAGCAATGCAGCGGAATAGAAAGAGTGTGGTGTAATACTATATATAAAATAATACTGATTCTTCGTCTTCGTCCTCCAAAGCTAAAATCTGCTATCCTGAAACGCTCGGACTGACCCGAGCGAATTTGAAAAGACAAAACACCCGAGTCAGACTAGAATATCTTATGTGAGTTAAATAAACAGAAATAAATATGAGTACAGTAACTCAAGAGATGTTCGGGATTTACATCTCCTAAGGATCCGTTAAACTATTTACTATGTAGTATATTGCGCTATTATAATAGTGTCTATTTATAAAATAAACTTACTTTTAAATAGCGTTAAGGCTTTACATTTTCCACCTTAACACGTAAAATGCCAATAGTCTATACAGTACCGTAATACCTCCTGATCGGGAAGCTACCAGAGGATACTCCATAGGTACGACACAAATAGAAACTCGTAGTAAAGGCTCGGTATGGTAGGTGACACGGCACAACTAGGCAATGCCAGGGTAGATATACCAATTGCTATCCAGGCTGGTGGAAACGCGTAGCCGCAGTTACCGCCCACCTCGGACTAACTCCCCAAAATCAAAATATAGAAGTGGCCACTGAATCAAATCCAAGTCAAAGTATAATATCGAAGAGGAGCGTCCGATCAGAGGAATGACCTCATTGGCCTGAGAATCGCTCCTGTTTTAGCCACCTTATGCCAACTCACGGGAGTTGGGTCCACGTATTTACCTTACAGGAAACGTCGCCACCACCTACTTCATTCTGGAATCTCCACCGCGTACACGGTTAGTCAAAGTGGTTTTCGGTATCGACAGAGAGTATGTCCATATCCGATCCCGGTCTCTTTGCCAACCCATCGTTATTATAACACCGCGGTCATTTTAAAAATAGTTTGTACTTTAAAACCAGAATATAATCCATTTCAAAACCATAATATTACGATATCATTTCTTCTTTAAAACCCAAAAAGATTCATTTTGATATTATTTTTATAAAACCCAAATCAATGATATCATTTCCCAAATAAAATATTCCTTTTCAAAAATTATGTCACTTTTATTATTTAATATCCCATGTAACCAATATTATGTTTGTAACTTTCAACATAATTCTTCGAAAATCCATAGTATTTTAAAACCATGATTTTCAAAACTAAATGGTTTGGATATTCAACGGTATGCGAATTAAAAAGTTTAACTTTACTGTTGCTTTATAAAGAAATAAATTACATGGCTTTCCAAATATTTCTTCTTTTAAAGTTAAACCAAAATCCAAAATATTACTTCAAGTCCCAAAACCATTTCAATTTTATATATATTTATATCCATTTTTGAGCATTAATATTTCAACTAAAGTTGGATTTTTATCCTTTCAAAATCAATATTCTATTAATAAATCTTGACCATTCACATAAAATCCATAATTAATAAGACTTCAATTTCTAGTAAAATATATATATATATATTTCCAAATTCAATTTTTACTAGAATATTCATTTCAAAATATTTTGGGAAAAATCCAATTATAAATATCATATCTTTAAAATTTCCAACTTAATATTTAAATATAGGATATAAATCATCAAACTCCATTTTCTTAATTTTCTTCCATTTTTAATAAAGAAATTTATTCACCTTTTAATTTCAAAATTTCAACTTCATGTGTATATAATTATGGAAGAAAACATTTATTCAGTATAAAATTTAAGATTTTTATAAACCGTATTCCATCCAAACCATAGAAATCACATTTAAAAATAGTTATATATAGACCGCGGTGCCTGTATATAGTTTTCTATCCTATGGTCAAGTGATACGGATATTTATCATTTCAATCCGCAATTTAAAAATAAAACTGCGGTTGTATATCATTTCAAACCGCAATCCCGAATGAAATGTAAATGCATACTAACTTGCAGTTTAATGATATCCAAATAAAACATTCATTCAACAACACATCCATCATCAAATCACACATCGATCAATATCAATCAATAACAATTATATATGTGATCATATATAACAGGTGATAACTGGCAGTTTATTCAAATTAAATTTTATCAACTATTAATCTAACAATTTATATTCAGTGATAATTGACATAACTGTTAACTAGCAGTTCATATGCAAACAATAATTTCTAACAGCCAATTAACACGCAATAAATCAATTAAATTAACAGTTACATTCAAAAAAATGCAATTCAACAGATATGAATGAAATAACATGCCAAAAGCTCATAAATAAATTTCTATTCATTTCTAAAATTTATTTAACAAACATAAAAGCTTCTAGTAGTTGTGAGTGGGTTAAAACACTCACCTTTTGAATTTAAATCGAATTTAAATTCAATTTAAACCAAAAAATTCGCCCGTCTCAGAATTCGTCCAAACCAGCGTCATCAAGTCCGGAATTAAATTACGATCCTAACAAAAAAAATCTCGCGTAAAACGGAGTTCGTATGCAAAATATATAGCGAAAATTGCGATTGAATTTCAATTAAATGGAAAAACAAAAGTGAACACATTACTTCCTATGCCACGTCACCATTCATCTCTCCCAAGCCCATAGCGCACGCACAGGCAAACACGGCCCCCTTTTGCACGCACGAAACCCACCATGACCGTGCCTTTGACCAAGCTTGCACGCCACCAGGCACCACCATACGCCTTGCCGCCACCACCATTGGCTCCAGCTCGCCGAGCTGCACCTCCCTATATAGGTCCGGTCGCCTATTGGCTCGCCCAAAAACATGCATGCCGAACCCTAATTTCAAAATTCCCGGCTCCTTTGATCGAATTAGCACGAGCGACTACCGCCATCTCGAAGCCCCAGACGAGATCTACAATACCCAGATCTTGATTTTGCCAATTTCTTCCCGAATCAAAAACGCCCAAATTGGACCATATGGATTTCGAAAATTGGAGGTTTGACCGCGATTTGTCGTTGATCTGAGCATCAATTGCAAAAATCGAGACCACCCGTAGATTCGTATCGATGAAAACTACCACATATATTTTTTTCAGAATTTTTGGAGTAGTTTGAAATTTTCACTGAATTTTGCAATTTGAAAATTGGATTAGAGATGTATACATTGAGGAAGGGAGAAGATTGAAGAAATGAGCGTACAGAAGAAGGGAATAAATGGGGCTAGGGTTTATAACTGTATATTTATAGTTAGAATTGGGTTAGAGCGTATAGACTAGAAGGATGAACGTACGCGACAAACTATGGCCCAAAAAGCCCGCTATGCATCCGGAGTCGAATTTGTTAAAACTATATATCCAAATAGGTGTTTTGAAATATTCTGAATGCGATGGAAAAAGTTTCGCGACCAAATTCGATCGTATGAAGAAGTTATGCTAAAAAAACAAAATTTCAAATTGATTTCAAAATGCGTAAATTTCAAGGCGTTTCGAGTCCGTACGATCAAACGACAAGTCCGATCGCTACGAAAATTGAAACATTATTATAATTCAACGTTACGGATCCGATGAAACTGGTTTCGTCGAAATCCGAGTCCGTGACAAAAATGGCTATTTTTAATATTTATTAAATAAATTAAATAAATCATAAAAACAAATTTTATTTTTCAACTTCTATTATTAGCCAAATTTCATTACTAAGATAATTCAATCAGTTCCAATTGATTTAACACGCTTGAATTTGAATTAAAATGTATAAGTATATTAATTTGCAGCGTTAATATCCGCACTTTCTTATTATTAGGAAATTTAAAATTTTATTCTAAAACCCAATTATTAAAACTTATACCCTTATACTCTCAACAAAATCTAACTAAATAAATAATTGGATTTCCATTTCAACTCATTATCTTGATTGCAATTAGCCTTTTTACCATAATTAAATTCCAAATTATTAATAACCCTTATTTTTCTTAACTATTTATTAATTCCAATCCAATTGAATTCAACACTATAAATTTGATTAATTTATTATATTCACTTCCTTTCTATTATTCAAAGTTATTGTTGTAAATACGACGAATACTAACATTAGTTTAAGATTTCACTCAATGTTTACAAATTCCATTTCCATTTAATAACGTAATATTTTACGTTCAATTCTATTTCATTTGTCGTAAATACCACTTGTTGAATTAAATACTCAAATCATAAATAAATCTTGCTTCTAAAGTTATACCAACAATGGTCCAGTTAAATTTGAATTAGCTTTACCTTTATTCTATGAAATTAACTATTGCAATAAATCCAAATTTATAAAGAAGGTTAGATTCCTATACTACTTCTTTGGTCTCAATTAACCTTTTATGGCGAGTATGAATTTCCATGTATAATTGAAACTTTTATATCCCTTAATTTTTTTTATTTTTTTTTTTTTTTTTTTACTATCATTCAATATCTACACATTCTAGCTAATTTCAACTAACATATAAATTAGCTATTCCAACTTCCATTAATTTCGATTATCATACTATAGAAATTAAATTCCCTTAACCACATAAATAAAAGTTGATCCCCATCTATTTACATTATATCACGTTTGCATAAATTTATTCAATGGTCACTTTTAATTAATAACTATCAAATTTCCAATCCAAATGTAAATCTTCCACCTTTGAATTCTTATATTAAATGGAATTTAATATTTACTGATTCAACATTTATATGTTTCTAAAAATTAGCTCCAACCAAATGTGACAATTTACATTTCATTTCTATGCAATATATACTCATCTTATTCCATTTATTTGGTTACTGCATTGGAATCTATTTATTAACCAATACTAACGTTATTATCATTAAAAAAAATTGATTCCCAATTTTATTCAATACTTAGAACAAAAATTTTCACATTAAATCAAATCCTTCTATTCAAACCAAGTATCATGCTATGATAATATTTTACGTTGGTTACACTGAAAAAAATCAACTTTTTATCGTTATCAATTAAACATACATTAATTGCACAAATTAAAGGAATTTATTGCCATTTATCCAATTAAATTTCATACATCAATCTATTTCATCTAAATCCTTACCTATGAATATTGCAACCTTTAATTCCATTAAATACCAATTAACCCAAATTATTTCATTTATTCTAAGTCATATCACTAAAATAATTCATCATAATAAACTTAAAATCTATACGTTTATTGATTTATTTCTATTTGTCTTATGTTAAATTCTAAATTTAGTAAGACAACCTAAAGTACTCCATTCAATCGACAGTCCCTTTTCAATTGTTAATACGTACTTAAATTTCTACAGTTGCCTTCCATCTGCACTTCCGTTACTATGATAAAAATTAGTAACGTTTATGCCATCAATCCATCATAATTACTTACGCTTAATTGAGTTTGATTTCCAAATAAATTTGCTGACCCTTAATTAGACAATTTATAAAAGTTTGTCATCATACCTATAGTTCTACGCTTATGCTATGTCTTAAATTTCAATAAATTTATAAATTTTGAGATGTTCATTAGGGTTTACAAATTTATTGACTTGCAATAACAGGGTTTCTTAATCTATTCAATTTATCGTTCACAATCTTTTATTGCATTAAATTGGTTTAATATTCCCATATTAAATTTTATGTCTAGGTAAGAATTTTTCTTTCTTTCTCTACTTAATTCATTTGAATTTTATTCAAATGTCTTTAAATAGGTTTCTAAGTCACTCCTATATAATTTATTCTAGCCTTCATTTTAATATTTATCTACCACCTTTATTCTTTCAACTAAAATAAATTACAAAAATCCTATTAAACAAACAATTTTAAATGGTCGAACTTAACGGGTCGTTACACTCTCCCCCACTCAAAACTTTTCGTCCCCGAAAAGGAAAAGGAAGGGAGAAGGAAGAATAAAACAGTATATCTAGTTTCAAATATTAACTTATAACAATAATTTACTAAATTAATTTCCTTTAATGAATTACACTTGTTTTATAATCATTATGTCTTTTAATACTTGAATTATTAAAGTTGGCAAAATATCTTTAACAAAATTCTAAGTCCAAAATTTACGAAAATTTTTGGCAGAGTCTCCTTTGTACGGAGGGACTCTGGAGAAAATATAATATCCAAATATACAAATATATTACATATATATCCAAAATAAAATATCCCACACAGGAAAATATATAAATAGCGCTTTAATCGTAATCCGAAAACGTACCTATCTGTCGGGCAATACGCTTATTATTTTGGAACCAAAAGCAGTAGCAGTTGCTTCCAACCCCTGTATTCACTTATATAATCTAAAAGTTAAATATCTATATTACAGTGAAATGTTTGGGTAGATTCAATCATTCATATCCAAATCAAATGCAACAACCATACATTTTAACAAACAGCACACACCACAAACAACAATCATTCAATCAACAACCATTAGTTGTTCGGGTTTAAATTCTGAAATTTTATGGAGTGAGAAATAACTATCAAGTGCATCCGTTACTCAACAGTCTTAGATGGAATAGAGATAGATTATTGTTCCTCCAACAACTCCAAAATTCCTTACCCAACAACCATACATCAACCAAACAATTCAAACCAACACCAAAATAGTTTATTTACATTTATTTCATAATTCAGTGGTTTGATTTTCTTTCCTTCATTTATGGAGGAATTTCTTTTTTTTTTCTTACAAGTTTTATTTTCCAATTATCCCAAAATTCATTATACTTGTATTTCCTTTATTACTTAAGTTTATAGAATAAATTCTCATTAATAACAACAAAGATTTTGAATATCTTCATTTCCTTACTCTTCACTTGTAAGATTTCCCTTAAATTCTTAATCTGCTAACATTCCTTCTTATAAGTGGAAGTTTTTATTTATTCATCAACTATTAATTGTAGTCATTTCAATTTTTCCTATTTTCCATTATATTAGAATAGGGAAGATTAAAACATACTTAAGTCAATAATCATACAATCAATTCTTATTTTGAATTTCATTTTATATACTTAGGTTTATATCATCTATTAATAATTCTTAACCCTTTTTCAGTAAAATTTCAATTATAACCTAAGTTTATACCATTAAATTCTTATTATAACAGTAATTTATTGAATACTTCATTTTTCCTAAATTCCTACTTGTAAAATATTCAATTCCAGTTTCTCATTTAACACTTCAACTTTTATATTTGGGTAAGTTATTTATGTTAAGGAAATTGCAATTGAACTTATACAAGTTAAATCTCCATTCTTTTAATTAAATTTAATGTTTATTCATATTACCCTTTGTCTCATATGTATGCAAATTCCTCTTTATAGCTTGGCAGTTATTCTCTTATTTCAATTAGAGGTTTCAATTCATTTATTACTTAACTTTTATTTCACTAATAAATTTTAAACAATTAATTAACGGAAAAATTTAGAATTAAATACCGGGTTAAATTTCAATTTATTTCAAAATAATAGATAATTAATTTCTTGCAACTTTTATATCTCTAATTATATTTAGAACAATAAAAGAAATTTTTTTTAGAAAATTTCAAAATAAATCTGCAGTAGAATTTACTACAGTGGCCTTTCCCCTTCGAAACTCGAAAATGAAAGTCGATGATGCGGCCGTCATCACCGAATTTATTTTCCAGCGACAGAGAGGAAAGTACAGAATTTAATTCTTTTCCAAAATCTTCTTTAAAACAATTCTTCCAATTTATACGAAATATTTATATAAGAAAATACTTATAAACCGAACCATTATTTTTCCTAAATTCTTTGAAAACATGTTTGGAAAAATCCCGGACTTAAGTTCTAAAATCTCCAATTTGATTTATCATAATTTCAACTTAGCTTCAGTTATTATAGATATTTTTATTTTCTAACACCCAATCTATAGCAACCAAATATATATATATATATATATATATATCTTTATAAAACTATTTTTATATATAGAAAATATAATAGGCAAAATTATTTCATTCACCTATATTAAAAACGGATATTATGTCGGTCTGTCCTATTAAGTGTTTAGAAATCCCTATTGATGGCATAGCGTCCCATGCATCAACCAGAATTTATAAATACAAAGCGGAACAGATTAACACAATATAAAAATCTTTTCATTAATACTAACAAATACGCTCTCTCATATATATACACTCAGCGACTCCCATAGGATATTTCTACCCTATTAACAAAGAGTCAAACCCCACAAAGCCAAGGTTTATCGCTAAACCAAAGCTCTGATACCAACTGTAACATCCCGCCTTTTCGCACACTTTAAACCGACACACGTGCCAATTCAAAGCATACGCAAGGGCGGATTGTTATGGGGTAAATAAGAAAAATAGAGAAGAAATAAAACGAAAATAGAATCTCACAGCGGAAGGATAAAATATAATAACAAATATACAGATCATAAACAGTTTACAAAAGCTTGATTCTTCTTTTACATTAAATATCAGAGTTACACATACCAATATAAGCAATGCAGCGGAATAGAAAGAGTGTGGTGTAATACTATATATAAAATAATACTGATTCTTCGTCTTCGTCCTCCAAAGCTAAAATCTGCTATCCTGAAACGCTCGGACTGACCCGAGCGAATTTGAAAAGACAAAACACCCGAGTCAGACTAGAATATCTTATGTGAGTTAAATAAACAGAAATAAATATGAGTACAGTAACTCAAGAGATGTTCGGGATTTACATCTCCTAAGGATCCGTTAAACTATTTACTATGTAGTATATTGCGCTATTATAATAGTGTCTATTTATAAAATAAACTTACTTTTAAATAGCGTTAAGGCTTTACATTTTCCACCTTAACACGTAAAATGCCAATAGTCTATACAGTACCGTAATACCTCCTGATCGGGAAGCTACCAGAGGATACTCCATAGGTACGACACAAATAGAAACTCGTAGTAAAGGCTCGGTATGGTAGGTGACACGACACAACTAGGCAATGCCAGGGTAGATATACCAATTGCTATCCAGGCTGGTGGAAACGCGTAGCCGCAGTTACCGCCCACCTCGGACTAACTCCCCAAAATCAAAATATAGAAGTGGCCACTGAATCAAATCCAAGTCAAAGTATAATATCGAAGAGGAGCGTCCGATCAGAGGAATGACCTCATTGGCCTGAGAATCGCTCCTGTTTTAGCCACCTTATGCCAACTCACGGGAGTTGGGTCCACGTATTTACCTTACAGGAAACGTCGCCACCACCTACTTCATTCTGGAATCTCCACCGCGTACACGGTTAGTCAAAGTGGTTTTCGGTATCGACAGAGAGTATGTCCATATCCGATCCCGGTCTCTTTGCCAACCCATCGTTATTATAACACCGCGGTCATTTTAAAAATAGTTTGTACTTTAAAACCAGAATATAATCCATTTCAAAACCATAATATTACGATATCATTTCTTCTTTAAAACCCAAAAAGATTCATTTTGATATTATTTTTATAAAACCCAAATCAATGATATCATTTCCCAAATAAAATATTCCTTTTCAAAAATTATGTCACTTTTTATTATTTAATATCCCATGTAACCAATATTCTGTTTGTAACTTTCAACATAATTCTTCGAAAATCCATAGTATTTTAAAACCATTATTTTCAAAACTAAATGGTTTGGATATTCAACGGTATGCGAATTAAAAAGTTTAACTTTACTGTTGCTTTATAAAGAAATAAATTACATGGCTTTCCAAATATTTCTTCTTTTAAAGTTAAACCAAAATCCAAAATATTACTTCAAGTCCCAAAACCATTTCAATTTTATATATATTTATATCCATTTTTGAGCATTAATATTTGAACTAAAGTTGGATTTTTATCCTTTCAAAATCAATATTCTATTAATAAATCTTGACCATTCACATAAAATCCATAATTAATAAGACTTCAATTTCTAGTAAAATATATATATATATATTTCCAAATTCAATTTTTACTAGAATATTCATTTCAAAATATTTTGGGAAAAATCCAATTATAAATATCATATCTTTAAAATTTCCAACTTAATATTTAAATATAGGATATAAATCATCAAACTCCATTTTCTTAATTTTCTTCCATTTTTAATAAAGAAATTTATTCACCTTTTAATTTCAAAATTTCAACTTCATGTGTATATAATTATGGAAGAAAACATTTATTCAGTATAAAATTTAAGATTTTTATAAACCGTATTCCATCCAAACCATAGAAATCACATTTAAAAATAGTTATATATAGACCGCGGTGCCTGTATATAGTTTTCTATCCTATGGTCAAGTGATACGGATATTTATCATTTCAATCCGCAATTTAAAAATAAAACTGCGGTTGTATATCATTTCAAACCGCAATCCCGAATGAAATGTAAATGCATACTAACTTGCAGTTTAATGATATCCAAATAAAACATTCATTCAACAACACATCCATCATCAAATCACACATCGATCTATATCAATCAATAACAATTATATATGTGATCATATATAACAGGTGATAACTGGCAGTTTATTCAAATTAAATTTTATCAACTATTAATCTAACAATTTATATTCAGTGATAATTGACATAACTGTTAACTAGCAGTTCATATGCAAACAATAATTTCTAACAGCCAATTAACACGCAATAAATCAATTAAATTAACAGTTACATTCAAAAAAATGCAATTCAACAGATATGAATGAAATAACATGCCAAAAGCTCATAAATAAATTTCTATTCATTTCTAAAATTTATTTAACAAACATAAAAGCTTCTAGTAGTTGTGAGTGGGTTAAAACACCCACCTTTTGAATTTAAATCGAATTTAAATTCAATTTAAACCAAAAAATTCGCCCGTCTCAGAATTCGTCCAAACCAGCGTCATCAAGTCCAGAATTAAATTACGATCCTAACAAAAAAAATCTCGCGTAAAACGGAGTTCGTATGCAAAATATATAGCGAAAATTGCGATTGAATTTCAATTAAATGGAAAAACAAAAGTGAACACATTACTTCCTATGCCACGTCACCATTCATCTCTCCCAAGCCCATAGCGCACGCACAGGCAAACACGGCCCCCTTTTGCACGCACGAAACCCACCATGACCGTGCCTTTGACCAAGCTTGCACGCCACCAGGCACCACCATACGCCTTGCCGCCACCACCATTGGCTCCAGCTCGCCGAGCTGCACCTCCCTATATAGGTCCGGTCGCCTATTGGCTCGCCCAAAAACATGCATGTCGAACCCTAATTTCAAAATTCCCGGCTCCTTTGATCGAATTAGCACGAGCGACTACCGCCATCTCGAAGCCCCAGACGAGATCTACAATACCCAGATCTTGATTTTGCCAATTTCTTCCCGAATCAAAAACACCCAAATTGGACCATATGGATTTCGAAAATTGGAGGTTTGACCGCGATTTGTCGTTGATCTGAGCATCAATTGCAAAAATCGAGACCACCCGTAGATTCGTATCGATGAAAACTACCACATATATTTTTTTCAGAATTTTTGGAGTAGTTTGAAATTTTCACTGAATTTTGCAATTTGAAAATTGGATCAGAGATGTATACATTGAGGAAGGGAGAAGATTGAAGAAATGAGCGTACAGCAGAAGGGAATAAATGGGGCTAGGGTTTATAACTGTATATTTATAGTTAGAATTGGGTTAGAGCGTATAGACTAGAAGGATGAACGTACGCGACAAACTATGGCCCAAAAAGCCCGCTATGCATCCGGAGTCGAATTTGTTAAAACTATATATCCAAATAGGTGTTTTGAAATATTCCGAACGCGATGGAAAAAGTTTCGCGACCAAATTCGATCGTATGAAGAAGTTATGCTAAAAAAACAAAATTTCAAATTGATTTCAAAATGCGTAAATTTCAAGGCGTTTCGAGTCCGTACGATCAAACGACAAGTCCGATCGCTACGAAAATTGAAACATTATTATAATTCAACGTTACGGATCCGATGAAATTGGTTTCGTCGAAATCCGAGTCCGTGACAAAAATGGCTATTTTTAATATTTATTAAATAAATTAAATAAATCATAAAAACAAATTTTATTTTTCAACTTCTATTATTAGCCAAATTTCATTACTAAGATAATTCAATCAGTTCCAATTGATTTAACACGCTTGAATTTGAATTAAAATGTATAAGTATATTAATTTGCAGCGTTAATATCCGCACTTTCTTATTATTAGGAAATTTAAAATTTTATTCTAAAACCCAATTATTAAAACTTATACCCTTATACTCTCAACAAAATCTAACTAAATAAATAATTGGATTTCCATTTCAACTCATTATCTTGATTGCAATTAGCCTTTTTACCATAATTAAATTCCAAATTATTAATAACCCTTATTTTTCTTAACTATTTATTAATTCCAATCCAATTGAATTCAACACTATAAATTTGATTAATTTATTATATTCACTTCCTTTCTATTATTCAAAGTTATTGTTGTAAATACGACGAATACTAACATTAGTTTAAGATTTCACTCAATGTTTACAAATTCCATTTCCATTTAATAACGTAATATTTTACGTTCAATTCTATTTCATTTGTCGTAAATACCACTTGTTGAATTAAATACTCAAATCATAAATAAATCTTGCTTCTAAAGTTATACCAACAATGGTCCAGTTAAATTTGAATTAGCTTTACCTTTATTTTATGAAATTAACTATTGCAATAAATCCAAATTTATAAAGAAGGTTAGATTCCTATACTACTTCTTTGGTCTCAATTAACCTTTTATGGCGAGTATGAATTTCCATGTATAATTGAAACTTTTATATCCCTTAAATTTTTTTTTTTTTTTTTTTTTTTTTTTACTATCATTCAATATCTACACATTCTAGCTAATTTCAACTAACATATAAATTAGCTATTCCAACTTCCATTAATTTCGATTATCATACTATAGAAATTAAATTCCCTTAACCACATAAATAAAAGTTGATCCCCATCTATTTACATTATATCACGTTTGCATAAATTTATTCAATGGTCACTTTTAATTAATAACTATCAAATTTCCAATCCAAATGTAAATCTTCCACCTTTGAATTCTTATATTAAATGGAATTTAATATTTACTGATTCAACATTTATATGTTTCTAAAAATTAGCTCCAACCAAATGTGACAATTTACATTTCATTTCTATGCAATATATACTCATCTTATTCCATTTATTTGGTTACTGCATTGGAATCTATTTATTAACCAATACTAACGTTATTATCATTAAAAAAAATTGATTCCCAATTTTATTCAATACTTAGAACAAAAATTTTCACATTAAATCAAATCCTTCTATTCAAACCAAGTATCATGCTATGATAATATTTTACGTTGGTTACACTGAAAAAAATCAACTTTTTATCGTTATCAATTAAACAAACATTAATTGCACAAATTAAAGGAATTTATTGCCATTTATCCAATTAAATTTCATACATCAATCTATTTCATCTAAATCCTTACCTATGAATATTGCAACCTTTAATTCCATTAAATACCAATTAACCCAAATTATTTCATTTATTCTAAGTCATATCACTAAAATAATTCATCATAATAAACTTAAAATCTATACGTTTATTGATTTATTTCTATTTGTCTTATGTTAAATTCTAAATTTAGTAAGACAACCTAAAGTACTCCATTCAATCGACAGTCCCTTTTCAATTGTTAATACGTACTTAAATTTCTACAGTTGCCTTCCATCTGCACTTCCGTTACTATGATAAAAATTAGTAACGTTTATGCCATCAATCCATCATAATTACTTACGCTTAATTGAGTTTGATTTCCAAATAAATTTGCTGACCCTTAATTAGACAATTTATAAAAGTTTGTCATCATACCTATAGTTCTACGCTTATGCTATGTCTTAAATTTCAATAAATTTATAAATTTTGAGATGTTCATTAGGGTTTACAAATTTATTGACTTGCAATAACAGGGTTTCTTAATCTATTCAATTTATCGTTCACAATCTTTTATTGCATTAAATTGGTTTAATATTCCCATATTAAATTTTATGTCTAGGTAAGAATTTTTCTTTCTTTCTCTACTTAATTCATTTGAATTTTATTCAAATGTCTTTAAATAGGTTTCTAAGTCACTCCTATATAATTTATTCTAGCCTTCATTTTAATATTTATCTACCACCTTTATTCTTTCAACTAAAATAAATTACAAAAATCCTATTAAACAAACAATTTTAAATGGTCGAACTTAACGGGTCGTTACAAAATTCGCAGGCACGAAAACAACACAGAGATAGACAGATTCGATCTCCTATAATTTCTCAAACTTAAGATGTGAATTCCAAACTCAAGTCGAAATATCTCAGAATACATACCAATCTGTCCCTCTTCGAACTTTGGTATTCACAATAAATTACAATAGAATTTCAAAATTTGATTTTAAACGAAATCGCTTTATCAATACAATTCAATTTATCCTTCATTTTTTTATTAACCAATTTTAACTCAATTTAAAATTTCCCATTTAATTTAAATTTTCAATTCCAAATTTCCAATTCATATTCATTAAAGTTTAAATCAAAAACTGATAAGAAACCGATGAAATACGAAGTAAAAATTTTCTACAACGATTCGTAGAGCATCAATGCACCGAAACTTCTTTCTGTAACCGTCATGAATCAATCAAAAGAATTTGGAAAAGAATCAAAGAAAATTGATAGAGAAAGTTATTTCCACCGTTGTTACAGAGTTTTGACTAATTATAGTCGTATTTACCTGTCCCCTATCTCGTTCTCTTCTTGCACTCATACTTACCATCAGTGAATAGCAAGATAATTTGCTGAGGCATTCAAACAGATATCTTAGGGATTACTCATTCTAGGGATACTTCACCATATCTCTAATGAGCTACTTAATGTGTTACACTCCTGAGCTAAAGTTCAACCCTTAGCTCTGATACCAAATGTAACGACTCGAATTTTGCCCGCTCAAAAATCGACATCCACACTTCAAATCGTACTTGAATGTCATAGATTCGACCGTTCAAATCCGATTCATTTATACGAGTTGAAATCCTTGGGTTAAATTCAAATTCCCAAAAATAATGCTTAAAAGTGGTTTAATCCCTATATAACCAATATAACATTTTTAATCCCTAATTTCAAATCATAGAATTCAATTTCAAGTATTGAATTTAAATTTAAATCGAATTATTTAAATTCCAAAACTTAATCAAGTAATTTAAAAATAATAAATTTTATTTTGAAATTCATTCCAAAAGCTTTTCACATTTATTCGAGATTTTATTTCAAATCCAATATATACATATATATTCACATATATACAAATATATGCAAATATTCAAATCAATTTGACTTAATATATTTTATATTTGAATCGGGGAAACTCGCTTCCATTTATATTTAATTTTATAATTTTTTATTCAAAATTTCTTTTAATTATCAATTTAAATTAAATTAAAATCTAGGGTCGTTACAATACCCGATTTAATTGAAGTAACAGAAAGGGCAAGATCTTGATTTGCCTAGGTATGTATATATTGATAAACTATAACTAAATAGAAAGTTTGGTAGTAAATAGGATATAAGAAGACAAAGGCAACTAGTAAATTAATAAATGAATTTATAATAATAAGTAGTAATTAATGCATATATATTTGGCATTAGTGATAATTACAAAACTTTACCCATTTATCTAATTTATTTAATTAAATCTAAATCTATGGCAACATTGTTGTAATGATGGTTGTAAGTGAATTTGAATGTAAAAGGGCAACAATTATTTAGGTTAACCAATTTTAGTATGTTAAGTTAAGAATGGAAATCGATTGAAATAAATCTAAATTAATTATTTTGTTTTGGTTAATGTGTTCTAGTTAATAAATGGGAGTTTATAAGAAATGAAACATGCACTAAATGAAATGTATTATAGTTCAAATGTTATTTATACCCATAAAATGTCTATTTGCTGAATAGAAAGATTTTTAGTCAATAAACGAATTTATTGAGGTTCCAATTTATAATTTATAACATTTAATGTAGACTCAATTACAATTAATTGATTTACATTGTGTAGTTAGCCTAGATTTTGTTTGTAATTGAAAAGGGAAAATTTTAGAAGACGAAATTTATGCTAATCTTTTATAATAGGACCATTGGTTGATATAGATTATAGAAAGCAGGATTTATAAATTAATTAGAGTATCAAATTCAACAATTGCATTTATTGCATAATAAAATGGAATTTAACGGTAAAATATTACGTTATTGAAATATAAATGGACTTTGAGGATAATAATGTGAAATCATGAAGCAATGTTAGTGGAATCCTTATTTTGGATAATAGGTGAGAATATAAAAGTTGAAATCTAATAAATGAGTTTTGAGAATTAAATTTATAATTCCTAAATATAAGGAAGTGGAGAAATTAACACTGCAATGGATAGACTTATCAACTTTTAATTCACATCTATACTTGTTAAACCATTTAAATTGGTTAAGAAATATAAAAGCGATAAAATTTGGTCAAATTTTAGAATTTAAAATAAAATTGGATTTTATGATTTATTTTAATTTATTTAATGAATATAAAAATAGCCATTTTGGCCACGGACTCGGATTTCGGATCTGTATCGGAGAATTATTGTTGGGTTTCAAGTTTCGTATCGATCGGACCTGTCGTTTGATCGTACGGACGTGAGACGCCTTGAAATCGATTTAATTAAAATCAATTTGAAATAAATTTGGAAATTTTGTTTTCAGCATAACTTCTTCATACGATCGAATTTGGACGTGAAACTTTTTCCATCGCGTTCAGAATATTTTAAAATACCTATCTGGATATATGGGTTTAACATTTTTCGTTACGGGGTTAGAACGCGTTTTTGGGGCCATAGTTTGTTCCGTACGTTCATCTATCTGGTCTATCTACTCTAATCCAACCCTACTTATAAATAGACGATTATAAACCCTAGCCTCCTTTCTATTCTCTTTTGTCTATACGTTCATTTTCTTCATCTCTTTCTCTTCCTCAATGGTTGCAAAACCTAGATCTATCTACAGTTCAAAATCAAAAGTGAAAATTCAAAGTCTCGAGAAAAATTTACAAAAATTATATGTTGTAGATTTCATTGACACGAATCTGCACGTAGTTTCTGTTTTTGCGATCGATGCACGAATCATTTTGAAAACTCAGTCAAAGGTCAAAATTCGCGAACCCTACGCGACGATTTGGGGGTTTTTGATTTCGGCCTCAATCATAGAAATTGGGATATGGGTTTTGAAGAGGACAGCACGTGGAGTCGTTTGATGGTGGTCGGAGGTTGCGTAGTGGTGTGTGGTGGCGGAAATCATGAGTTAGGGTTAGAAAACCCAAACCCTACATGGCGGCCGACGTCAGAGAGAGAAGACCAGACCGGTGTGAGGGTGTGCGGCTCGGCGAGGGGAGGAGAATGGATGTGGTCGGCGAGGCAACGAAGGCCGGAGGCGAACATGGCTCTCGGTCAAAGCTTCGGTCAAGGTGCGGTAAATTGGGTTCTGGAAGTAGAGACGCGTGAGAAAGGGGGAGGGGGTTTAAAGGAGATGACGTAGCCATCATATTGGTTAAGTTTATTTTAAATTTTATTATTGTTTCCAATCGCAATTTTCGCTATAACTTTTTCATACGACCTCGTATTCACGCGAGATTTTTTTGTTATGATCGTATTTAAATTCCGGATCGGATGGCGCAGGTTTGGACAAATTTGGAGACCGTCAAATTTTGGGTTTAAATCAGATTTAAATTCGATTTAAATTCAAAAGGTGAGTGTTTTAACCCACTCACAACTTCTAAAAGTTTTTATGTTTGTTAAATTTATTTTAGATATGAGAAGAAATTTATTTATGACTGTTTGGCATGTTTATTCATCATATCTGTTAAATCGTGTTATTTAATTTAACTGTTAATTTATTTTATTTATTGCATATTAATTGATAGTTAGAATTAATTTATTTGCATATAAATTGCTAGTAAACAGTTATAAAATTTATTACTAAATATAAACTGTTAGTTTAATAGTTGATTAAATTTATTTTTGAATATAACCGCCAGTTATTACCTGATATATATTGATATTGAATTATTATTGGATGATGATTGTGATTTGGATGACGGATAATGTTGATGAATGGATGTTTTATTTTATATCATTAAACTGCAAGTTATCATGCATTTTTCGTTTCATTCAGGATTGTGGTTTGAAATGATATACAACCGCAAAATTTTATTTTTAAATTGCGGATTGAAATGATAAATATCCGTATCACTTGACCATAGGATAGAAAATTATACATAGGCACCGTGGTCTATATATAAATTATTTAAAGTGATTTCTATGGTTTGGATGGGATATAGTTTATAAAAATTTGATTTTGATATTTTATAAAATATTATTCTTCGATATATATACATATGAAGTTAAATCTTTGAAAATTAAGTTGTGTATAAACCTGTTGAATAAAAATGAAAATTTGAGAAAAAGGAATTTGGAAATTTATCTTATATGTTTAAGTTTGGAAATTTAAGGTATGATATTTATAACTGGATTTTCCAAGATGAATTAAAAATGAAAATTCTAGTATAAAGTAAATTTGAGAAAATATTTAATTGCTAGAAATTGGAGTTTTATTTATGGAATTTATATGAATATTCAAGACTAAATAATAGAATATTAATTGTTGAAAGAAGAAAATCCAACTTTAGTTTTGAAATATTCATACTCCAAATGGATATATATATATAGAAATTGAAGGGGTTTTTGGAACTTGAAGTGATATTTAAATTATGGTTTAAACTTTAAATAAAGAAATATATTTGAAAAGCCATGGAAATTATTTTTCTTTACGAAGTAAATTTAAAGTTAAACCATTTATTTTACATTCGTTGAATATCCAAACCATTCAAGTTTTAAAAGTTATGGTTTTAAAATTTTGAATTTTGAAATATTATGCTTTGAAAGTATATTTCAAATATGTGGTTTCCAGATATTTTAAATTTTAAACCAGCATGATTTTGGAAAAGAATTATATTTGAGAAAAATGATATCATATTGTTTTGGGTTTAAATTGATATCGTATTCATAGTTTTGAAATGGAAAATTTTATTCTGGTTTTAAAATATAAACTATTTTTAAATGACCGCGGTGTTTTTAATAACGATGGGTTGGCAAAGAGACCGGGATCGGATATGGACACACTCTCTGTCGATACCGAAAACCACTTTGACTAACCGTGTACGCGGTGGAGATTCCAGAATGAAGTAGGTGGTGGCGACGTTTCCTGTAAGGTAAATACGTGGATCCGACTCCCGTGAGTTGGCATAAGGTGGCTAAAACAGGAGTTATTCTCGGGCCAATGAGGTCATACCTATGATCGGACGCTCCTCTTCGATATTATACTTTGACTTTGGATTGATTCGGTGGCCACTTCTATTTTTGATTTTGGGGGAGTTTGTTCGAGGTGGGCGGTAACTGCGGCTACGCGTTTCCACCAGCTCGGATAGCAATTGGTATATCTACCCTGGCATTGCCTAGTTGTGCCGTGTTACCTACCATACCGAGCCTTTACTACGAGTTTTGTTTTGTACCATACCTATGGAGTGCCCTCTGACGACGCCCAGTACGGGGGAGATTACGGTACTGTATAGACTATGGGAATATATTCTGTGTTAAGGGCTATATGGGTAACCCCTTAACGCTATTAAAAAGTAAGTTTATTTTACAATTAGGCACTATTATAATAGCGCAATATACTACATAGTAAATAGTTTAACGGATCCTTTGGAGATGTAAATCCCGAGCATCTCTTGAGTTACTGCACTCATATTTACTCCTGTTGATTTAACTCACATAAGATCTTTTAGTTCTGACTCGAGTGTTTTGTCTTTTCAATTCGCTCGGGTCAGTCCGAGCGTTTCAGGATTTGAAGTTTAGCTTTGGAGGACGTAGACGAAGATTTGTAGTATTACTATTATTATTTATCTAGTGCACTACACATTGTTCCGCTGCATTGTTATTGGTATGTGTAACTCTGATATGTATTATATAAATGTTTTTAAACAGTTTTATAAACTGTGTATTTTATTATTATATTTTTTCCTTCCGCTGTGAGATTCTATTTTGTTTATTTCTTCTCTGTTTTTCTTATTCACCCCATAACAATCCGCCCTTCCATATGGTTTGAATCGGCTCGTGTCTCGATTTGAAGTGTGCGAAAAGGCGGGATGTTACAGTTGGTATCAGAGCTTTGGTTTAGCGATAAACCTTAGCTTTGTGGGGTTTGACTCTTTATTAATAGGGTAGTAATACCCTATGGGAGTCACTGAGTGTATATATGAGAGAGCGTATTTGTTAGTGCTATAAAAAGGTTTTAATATTGTGTTAGTTTGTTCCGTTTTGTATTTATAAATTCTAGTTGGTGCATGAGACGCTGTGACATCAATAGGGATTTCTAAACACTTAATAGGACAGACCGACATAATATTTGTTTTTAATATAGGTGAATGAAATAATTTTTCCTATTATATTTTCTATATATAAAATAAATTTTTAAATATATATATTTTTGGTTGCAATAGATGGTTGTTAGGAATAAAATTTATAAATAATAGGTAAAATAAGATTGAAATTAAAATCAATGAAATTTGGAAATTTTAGAACTTAAGTCCGGGATTTCGGAAATTTGCTTTCAAAGGATTTATGAATTATAATAATTTTGTTTATAAGTATTTTCTTATATAAATATTTAGTATAATTCGGAAGAATTGTTTTAAAGAAGATTTTGGAGAAAATAAGTTCCGTACGTTCCTCTCTGTCGCTGGAAAATAATTTCGGTGATGGCGGCCGCATCATCGACTTTCATTTTCGAGTTTCGAAGGGGAAAGGCCACTGTAGTAAATTCTACCGCAGATTTATTTTGAAATATCTAAATTTTAATTGTTTAAATATAATTAGAGGTATATAAGTTATAAGGATATACTTATCTATTGAAATTTAACCCGGTATTTTATTCTTAAATTTCCATTAATTAATTGTTTAAATTATTGTAGTGAAATAAAAGGTAAGTAATTAATGAATTTAAACCTCTAATTTAGGTAAGAGAATTAATGCAAAGTTATAAAGGGCAATTTGAAATTTTTAACATATGAGACAAAAAGTAATATTGTTGAACATTAAATTTAATTAAAAGATGAGATAAAACTTGTATAAGTTCAATTGCATTTTCTTTAACGTATATAACTTACCAAATATGAAAAGTTGAAATGTTAAATAAGTGATCGGAATAGAATATTATACAAGTAAAATTTTTGGAAATAATGAAGTATTCAATGAATTGCTGTTATAAATGAGGATTTAATGTTATAAACTTAAGTTATAAATTTGAAATTTTTCCATAATTAAAGATAAGTATTATAAATAGGTGATTTTAAACTAAGGTAAATAAAATGAAATTCTTTAATAAATAAAGATTGATGTGCAGGGTTATAAACTTAAGTATGATATAAATGCTACTAATTTAATATAATGGGAAGTAGGTAATATAAATAAATGACTGCAAACCATAGTTAATGAATAAATAAAATCTTTTACTTATAAGAATGAATGTTATAAGTTTAAGAATTTGAGTGTAATTCAAAAGGATTACTATAATTAAATATAATAGAATGTAAGCATTTAATAAATGATTGAAAGTGAGAAGTTCCTTAAACAATACAAATAAAAGAAACTCTCATGACCTAAATAAATGAAAATGAATAATTGGAAGTAATAAGTGAAAATAAATGAAGCAAACATTTAATGAGTAAATAAAATTAAAAGTTGTTGGAAATAAATGTAAATTATAAAAGGATAATTTAAAGAAATAAATGAAAAGATCAAACTGTTAATGTATGAAATATAAATTTATAACAAGTTAAATTGATTTGTTGGTTTAAATCGATATTGTTTGCTTTATGGTTGGCTGGGTAAGAAAATTTGAAGTGTTGGATGAATAAATAATCTAATTCTGTCCCATCTAAGACTGTTGAGTAAATGATGCACTGGATGGTTATTTTTCATTCCGTACCATTTCAAGTTTTGAACCCGAACAACTATTTGCTTGCTTGACTGAATAGTTGTTTTGTTTGTTGTGTATGCCGTTTGTTGAAATCGATTATTGTGCATTGATTATTTTTAGTAGTTGAAACTATGAAAATATTTCACTTTAATATAAATAGTTAACCTTTTAGATTATATAAGGGAAATGCAGGTATGGAAGCAATTGCTACTTATGTTCCATAAATTAAGCGTAATTTGCCCGACAAATAGGTACGTTTTCGGATTACGTTTTGTAGTGCTATTTTATATAATTTTCCCGTGTTGGGATATTTTATTTTGGATAATGTGTAATATATTTGTTATATTTTGATATTATATTTTTCTCCCAAACCTCTCCGTACAAAGGAGACTCTGCCAAAATTTTCCGTAAATTTTGGACTTAGAATTATGTTGAAAATGTTTTCCAAACTTTAATTATTTAAGTATAAAAGGATATAATGATTATAAAACGGGTATATTTTATTTAAGGTAATAAATTTAGTAAATTACTGTTTATAGTTAAATATTTTGAATAAGATGTATTGTTATTTAATTCTTTCTTCTCCCTTCTTTTCCTTTTCGGGGACGAAAAGTTTTGGGTGGGGGAGAGTGTAACGACCCGTTAAATTTGATGATATTAAATGAGTTAATTGAATATGATTTCTAATCTAATTTAGAATGAAATAAAAGTCTAAAGATTTTATTTGAGTAAATGTAGGAATTAGATATAGTAACTGTAATTTAAGGTTAACAATTTTAAATGTTTATATGGCAATAGATTGAAATAACGTAAATTGGCGTTTGTGGTTATAAGTTATAATTTGTTGATTAAATTGGTTTGTGAAATTAATACTGGAAGATATAAAGCGGAAATAGTATTAATGAAATAATAACTGAATTGAATTGCAACCATATAAATGAAAGTAAATTTTATTTAGTGGACGTCAACATTAAATAAATTTATTTAAAATAAAAAGATTTAAATGCATGTTTGGATAGAATATATGATTGATGGATTAAGTGGTAAGTAATTAGAATTTAATTCTATAAAATTTGGAACTGAATGTATGTAAATAATTTTGTAGGAATAAGTTAATTTACAATTTATTTGTGCATACCCGATTTAATTGAAGTAACAGAAAGGACAAGATCTTGATTTGCCTAGGTATGTATATACTGATAAACTATAACTAAATATAAAGTTTGGTAGTAAATAGGATATAAGAAGACAAAGGCAACTAGTAAATTAATAAATGAATTCATAATAATAAGTAGTAATTAATGCATATATATTTGGCATTAGTGATAATTACAAAACTTTACCCATTTATCTAATTTATTTAATTAAATCTAAATCTATGGCAACATTGTTGTAATGATGGTTGTAAGTGAATTTGAATGTAAAAGGGTAACAATTATTTAGGTTAACCATTTTGAGTATGTTAAGTTAAGAATGAAAATCGATTGAAATAAATCTAAATTGATTATTTTGTTTTGGTTAATGTGTTCTAGTTAATAAAGGGGAGTTTATAAGAAATGAAACATGCACTAAATGAAATGTATTATAATTCAAATGTTATTTATACCCATAAAATGTCTATTTACTGAATAGAAAGATTTTTAGTCAATAAACGAATTTATTGAGATTCCAATTTATAATTTATAACATTTAATGTAGACTCAATTACAATTAAATCATTTACATTGTGCAGTTAGCGTAGATTTTGTTTGTAATTGAAAAGGAAAATTTTTATAAGACGAAATTTATGCTAATTCTTTTATAATAGGACCATTGGTTGATATAGATTATAGAAAGCAAGATTTGTAAATTAATTAGAGTATCAAATTCAACAATTGCATTTATTGCATAATAAAATGGAATTTAACGGTAAAATATTACGTTATTGAAATATAAATGGACTTTGAGGATAATAATGTGAAATCATGAAGCAATGTTAGTGGCATCCTTATTTTGGATAAAAGGTGAGAATATAAAAGTTGAAATCTAATAAATGGGTTTTGAGAATTTAATTTATAATTCCTAAATATAAGGAAGTGGAGAAATTAACACTGCAATGAATAGACTTATCAACTTTTAATTCACATCTATACTTGTTAAACCATTTAAATTGGTTAAGAAATATAAAATCGATAAAATTTGGTCAAATTTTGGAATTTAAAATAGAATTGGATTTTATGATTTATTTTAATTTATTTAATGAATATAAAAATAGCCATTTTGGCCACGGACTCGGATTTCGACGAAACCAGTTTCATCGGATCCGTATCGGAGAATTATTGTAGGGTTTCAAGTTTCGTATCGATCGGACCTGTCGTTTGATCGTACGGACGCGAAACGCCTTGAAATCGATTTAATTAAAATCAATTTGAAATCAATTTGGAAATTTTGTTTTCAGCATAACTTCTTCATACGATCGAATTTGGACGTGAAACTTTTTCCATCGCGTTCAGAATATTTTAAAATACCTATCTGGATATATGGGTTTAACATTTTTCGTTCCGGGGTTAGAACGGGTTTTTGGGGCCATAGATTGTTCCGTACGTTCATCTATCTGGTCTATCTACTCCAATCTAACCCTACTTATAAATAGACGATTATAAACCCTAGCCTCCTTTCTATTCTCTTTTGTCTATATGTTCATTTTCTTCATCTCTTTCTCTTCCTCAATGGTTGCAAAACCTAGATCTATCTACAGTTCAAAATCAAAAGTGAAAATTCAAAGTCTTCAGAAAAATTTACAAAAATTATATGTTGTAGATTTCATCGACACGAATCTGCACGTAGTTTCTGTTTTTGCAATCGATGCACGAATCATTTTGAAAACTCAGTCAAAGGTCAAAATTCGCGAACCCTACGCGACGATTTGGGGGTTTTTGATTTCGGCCTCAATCACAGAAATTGAGATATGGGTTTTGAAGAGGACAGCACGTGGAGTCGTTTGATGGTGGTCGGAGGTTGCGTAGTGGCATGTGGTGGCCGGAATTCATGAGTTAGGGTTCGAAAACCCTAACCCTACATGGCGGCCGACGTCAGAGAGAGAAGACCGGACCGGTGTGAGGGCATGCGGCTCGGCGAGGGGAGGAGAATGGATGTGGTCGGCGAGGCAACGAAGGCCGGAGGCGAACATGGCTCTTTTTCAAAGCTTCGGTCAAGGTGCGGTAAATTGGGTTCTGGAAGTAGAGACGCGTGAGAAAGGGGGGGGGGGTTTAAAGCAGATGACGTGGCCATCATATTGGTTAAGTTTATTTTAAATTTTATTTTTGTTTCCAATCGCAATTTTCGATATAACTTTTTCATACGACCTCGTATTCGCGCGAGATTTTTTTTGTTAGGATCGTATTTAAATTTCGGATCTGATGACGTAGGTTTGGAAAGATTTGGAGACTGTCAAATTTTGGGTTTAAATCGGATTTAAATTCGATTTAAATTCAAAAGGTGAGTGTTTTAACCCACTCACAACTTCTAAAAGTTTTTATGTTTGTTAAATTTATTTTAGATATGAGTAGAAATTTATTTATGACTGTTTGGCATGTTTATTCATTATATCTGTTAAATCGTGTTATTTAATTTAACTGTTAATTTATTTTATTTATTGCATATTAATTGATAGTTAGAATTAATTTATTTGCATATAAACTGCTAGTAAACAGTTATAAAATTTATTACTAAATATAAACTGTTAGTTTAATAGTTGATTAAATTTATTTTTGAATATAACCGCCAGTTATTACCTATATATATTATCAGATATATATTGATATTGAATTATTATTGGATGATGATTGTGATTTGGATGATGGATAATGTTGATGAATGGATGTTTTATTTTATATCATTAAACTGCAAGTTATCATGCACTTTTCGTTTCATTCGGGATTGTGGGTTGAAATGATATACAACCACAAAATTTTATTTTTAAATTACGGATTGAAATGATAAATATCCGTATCACTTGACCATACGATAGAAAATTATACACAGGCACCGTGGTCTATATATAAATTATTTAAAGTGATTTCTATGGTTTGGATGGGATACGGTTTATAAAAATTTGATTTTGATATTTTATAAAATATTATTCTTCGATATATATACATATGAAGTTAAATTTTTGAAAATTAAGTTGTGTATAAACCTGTTGAATAAAAATGAAAATTTGAGAAAATGGAATTTGGAAATTTATCTTATATGTTTAAGTTTGGAAATTTAAGGTATGATATTTATAACTGGATTTTCCAAGATGAATTAAAAACGAAATTTCTAGTATAAAGTAAATTTGAGAAAATATTTAATTGCTAGAAATTGGAATTTTATTTATGGAATTTATATGAATATTCAAGACTAAATAATAGAATATTAATTGTCGAAAGAAGAAAATCCAACTTTAGTTTTGAAATATTAATACTCCAAATGGATATATATATATATATATAGAAATTGAAGGGGTTTTTGGAACTTGAAGTGATATTTAAATTATGGTTTAAACTTTAAATAAAGAAATATATTTGAAAAGCCAAGGAAATTATTTTTCTTTACAAAGTAACTTAAAGTTAAACCATTTATTTTACATTCGTTGAATATCCAAACCATTCAAGTTTTAAAAGTTATGGTTTTAAAATTTTGAATTTTGAAATATTATGCTTTGAAAGTATATTTCAAATATTTGGTTTCCAGATATTTTAAATTTTAAACCAGCATGATTTTGGAAAAGAATTATATTTGAGAAAAATGATATCATATTGTTTTGGGTTTAAATTGATATCGTATTCATAGTTTTGAAATGGAAAATTTTATTCTGGTTTTAAAGTATAAACTATTTTTAATTGACCGCGGTGTTTTTAATAACGATGGGTTGGCAAAGAGACCGTGATCGGATATGGACACACTCTCTGTCGATACCGAAAACCACTTTGACTAACCGTGTACGCGGTGGAGATTCCAGAATGAAGTAGGTGGTGCCGACGTTTCCTGTAAGGTAAATACGTGGACCCGACTCCCATGATTTGGCATAAGGTGGCTAAAACAGGAGTGATTCTCGGGCCAATGAGGTCATACCTCTGATCGGACGCTCCTCTTCGATATTATACTTTGACTTTGGATTGATTCAGTGGCCACTTCTATTTTTGATTTTGGGGGAGTTTGTTCGAGGTGGGCGGTAACTGCGGCTACGCGTTTCCACCAGCCCGGATAGCAATTGGTATATCTACCCTGGCATTGCCTAGTTGTATCGTGTCACCTACCATACCGAGCCTTTACTACGAGTTTTGTTTTGTACCATACCTATGGAGTGCCCTCTGACGACGCCCAGTACGGGGGAGATTACGATACTGTATAGACTATGGGAATATATTCTGTGTTAAGGGCTATATGGGTAACCCCTTAACGCTATTAAAAAGTAAGTTTATTTTACAATTAGACACTATTATAATAGCGCAATATACTACATAGTAAATCGTTTAACGGATCCTTAGGAGATGTAAATCCCGAGCATCTCTTGAGTTACTGCACTCATATTTACTCTTGTTGATTTAACTCACATAAGATCTTTTAGTTCTGACTCGAGTGTTTTGTCTTTTCAATTCGCTCGGGTCAATCCGAGCGTTTCAGGATTTGAAGTTTAGCTCTGGAGGACGAAGATGAAAATTTGTAGTATTACTATTATTATTTATCTAGTGCACTACACACTGTTCCGCTGCATTGTTATTGGTATGTGTAACTCTGGTATGTATTATATAAATGTTTGTAAACAGTTTTATAAACTGTATATTTTATTATTATATTTTTTCCTTCCGCTGTGAGATTCTATTTTGTTTATTTCTTCTCTGTTTTTCTTATTTACCCCATAACAATCCGCCCTTCCGTATGGTTTGAATCGGCTCGTGTGTCGATTTGAAGCGTGCGAAAAGGCGGGATGTTACATTTTCACATGCTTTAAATCGACGATAAACCACACAAGTCAGACTTAAACCATACAGAAGGGCGGATTGTTATGGGGTAAATAAGAAAAGGTAGAGAAAGAAAAAAAAATAGAATCTTGCAACGGAACGATAAAATATAATAGTCAAATATATAGTTCATGAAGCTGTTTACAAAACATTTGATTATACTTATACAATATATATTAGAGTTACACATACCGAAGAACGATAATCAATACAGCAGAATTAAATGGTGTAGTGGAGTAATATAGTAGATAATAGTAATACAAAATCTTCGTCTTCGTCCTCCAGAATAAAATCTTCAAATCATGAAACGCTCGGACTGACCCGAGCGAATTGAAAGGAAAAACACTCGAGTCAGAACTAAAATATCTTAAGTAAGTTAAATCAACAATAAACAATATGAGTGGAACGACGTCAGAGATGTTTACAGGATTTGACATCTCCTATCCAGTGTCTAACATGAGTGCAGTAACTCAAGAGATGCTCAGGATTCACATCTCCTGAGGATCCGTTAAACTATTTACTATGTAGTATTATTTCGCTATTATAATAATGTCTATAGTAAAATAAACATACTTTAAAATAGCTTTAAGGAGTGACCCAATATTCCCCTTAACACATAATAGTCCCAGTAATCCATCCAATATCATAGTCCCTCCTTATTGGAAAGCCACCAGAGTATGGGAGAAAACCTAACTCGTACAAGGCGCGCTAGGGTAGGTGACACGGCACAACTAGGCAATGCCAGGGTAGATATAACAATTACGCTTCTGGGTCGGTGGTAACGCGTAGCGTGCAGCTACCGCCCACCTCGAGCCACACCCCCAAATAAAAAAAAATCAAAAGTGGCCACCGATTCAATCCAAAAGTCAAAGTATAATATCGAAGGGATGTGTCCGATCAAAGGTGCTACCTCATTAACCCGTCGATCGCTCCTGTTTTAGCTACCTTATGCCATCCCACAGGAGTTGGGTCCATGTATTTACCTCAAAGGAACCGCCGCCACCATCCTACTTCATTCTGGAATCTCCACCGCGTACACGGTTGTTAAAGTCATTTTCAGAGTTGGCAGAGAGTATGACAACTTCCGATCCCGAACTCTTTAACAACCAAACGTTATTATAACACCGCAGTCTTATCAATATAGTTTATACTTTTAAAACCAAAATATAATATCTATTTCAAGTCCATATAAATACGATATCATTTCCTCTTTTAAAAACCCAAATCAAATTTGATATCATTCTCAAATATACCCTTTTCTAAAATTATAACATTTCAAAGTTATAATATTTCGAAACCAAAACTTGAAATATAGCCTTTCAAAACATAAAAATTTGAATTTCATAACTTTTAAACATACTACACCACTTAAATGGTTTAAATATTAAATTACTTTATATAATAAAATAGCTTCTTCACCTTCACAAATCAATTTCAATATGGATTTTAAATTCCCAAACAAACTAATATAATTTCCATATATTTCAAAGCTTTAATTATTCCACCATTTCAAAACTTATTCTTTGATAATTTCATATATATCAATTTCAACTACTATTTAAATGTTTACTTAATAAATCAAATATCATTTTAGTAAAACCTTTAGACTCCAGATAACTGGATATTCTTTCAATTACATTAACGTGATAATATTCATTTAAATCAATTTGATATTCATTTAAATCCTCTAAACAAAAATCAAGTTATAAAATCATACCTTTTAAATCTCAATTTATTTATATTTCAAATCAAATTTTTCGAGGATAATCCTTAAATCTTAAATTCAAATCAAATTCATATTTATCTTCCAAATCTAAATTTATTTAAATCATTATAACCTCTATATAAAATATGATTTAAACACTTAACCATATTTATTTTAATAAATCAAACTCCATTTTTCAACTTATTGTCATTAAAAGATTTATACCTAGCTTAATACATGAATTTAACTATATATAAATATTTTTATATAATATCAAAAAGAATCAATAGTTATTTAAACCGTATAATTCTATCCAAAACCATATAAATCATTTTCAAAATATTTATATATATAGACCGACGACGTCTATATAAAATTTTCTATCCTATGGTCAAGTGGTGCAGATATTTATCATTTCAATCCGTAATTTAAAAAAAATTATGGTTATATATCATTTCAAACCGTAATCCCGAATGAAATTAAATGCATAGCAACTAGCAGTTTAAAATAATATATAATACAACATCCATTCATCCATCAACAGATCATACATCCATCACAATCATCATCCACAACAATCAAGCAATACCAATAAATAACTGATAATATATATAACAGGTATTTAACTTGCAGTTTTTATGCAATAATTAATTTGATAACAATTTAATTCAAATAAATGCAATTTAACTTAGATGACGATTAAATATATGCCAAACAACTATAAATAAATTTCAAATCACATCATAAATAAATTTAACAAACATAAGAAACTTTAGAAGTTGTGAGTGGGTTAAAACACTCACCTTTTGAATTTAAATCCAATTTAAACCCAAAAATTTGAAAGTCTCGGAATTTGTCCAAACCAGCGCCAAAATGTTTGGAATTTTAATACGATCCTAACCAAAAAACCGTGCGTGAATTGGTTTTCGTATGTGAAAGAGATAATGAAAATTATGTTTGAATTTCAAATTTTTTTAAAAAAGGAGAACACATTTACCTTTCTTGCCACGTCATAGGCAAATCACTTTCTTCCAGAAAACACCACACACGCACGCAAGGACCAATGCACGCGATACTGCCGCTGATCACAAACTTTGACCACGATTCACTCTCGCCTACGGCCACCAGTGTGATGCCCCACCTCTATACCCACGCTAGCCAAGAACACTACGGTGTAGTGCTGTCAACTAGCGTGGAGAATAAGGCTGTTGAGGAGCGACCATCCATGTAATTTCTTATCACACGGTGGCTATAAAATAATTTTCGGAAATAAATATAGAAGTAAGCATAACATGCGAATCAATCACAGATATCCATATCACAAAGGCGGAAAGAGATATGAATATATATCACATAAAAGTGTACATCAGAGTAGTGGTCAAAAAGATCCACGATAACACAAAAGAATAGCAACGCGTGCTATACAAAAGAATACAACTATGAGTCTATATCTCAAGTGTAAACAACAAAAGCTGCTAATCTAAACAAGTAGCCAAAAGTCTGAGTAGTGAATCACTGGGGGAGGAGTCAAGCAGTAGCACCTGTAACATCTCGGTCTGACCCGAGTATTATTTATAAGAAAATAATAAACGGATCAGTCTAGCTATAAATATCAGATGACGTGATATAAAATAAAAGATATGGCATAAACATAAAATATCCATACTGACATACTACTATAAGTATGCAAATAATGATCAACAGGAGATCAACCGATAAGAAATATATCAATATCACAAGAATCTTCTCAAAGATCGAAAGAGGGCATCATACCCTAAACTTGTACTCATGACAAGTCAAAGAGATAAATTCCAGAAATCAACACAAGAAATCCAGAAATCATAAAAAGGGAAAGAGGCCTATCACATGACGGTCCGAAGACCAAGGGGAGCTACCCCGCATGGGTGAATGGAATTACACAGATTGAGGTCAAGACTAACCAAAAAGCAGAAAGGTATGTGTGAATGGAATCACACAAGTGGTGTCTAGTCTAACCTTGCAATGAAAGAGACATCGCGCAATTGCTAGTCTAATTCATAAAGCGATCATCAAGATCAACGAGAAGTGTCAATTACACTAAGCTAGTAAATATAGAAGTTTAGCTTCATGTCCCATAACCACTTGCTTAACTTAAATATTTACGAACAAACTGTAAATATTCACTAATAAAATAGTCACAAGAGGTTCAATCGAACAAGTCCAAGAATTAACCGACGAAGTGAACGCAAGCGTTTCATACCACTTGTTTTACTAAGTCGTTTAATTAGATTTCTCATCCGAGTGAGGTAAAGGCTTGTATATACTAATAGATTGGAAAACGGTTTAAGAAAAGAGCTTTGTTATTAAAAATAGAGTTGAAATTATTTTGTTGAAAGAGTTTTGATATTTACTACTAGTTTTGAAACCTTTATATTTTAAAGTGACAAATCACAGAAGCGATTGTAGAAACAATCAATCACAAAGGTCACATTCGAAGATGTGATAAAAATCCAAGGAAATCAGCTCAGCAAGTTCTGTTGAATATTTTTCAGATAAGATGCCCTACGGAGGGGGGGTCCAGGGGGGTGGCAACCCCCCAAGGTGGGGGTGCGGGGGCAACGCCACCGCTTACGGGGTTCGACCTGCCCGGTCAGGTCGCGGGGGTCCAGGGGGCAGCGCCCCCGGCGGGGTGCGGGGCAGCGCCCCGTCCAAAACGGTACGACCTAGTGAAGACAAAACGAGGTCTAACGACCTAAGAGGAATAGGGTCGAGCGACCTAATGGTTGCGACCTAGGGGTCTAAGGGGCACGACCTAGTGGTCCAGCGACCTAAAGGGTATAGGTCATGCGACCTAAAATGGGTTCGCGACCTAACACTCAAACGACCTAAAGAAATTAAGGAGCCGAGCGACCTATAAGAAGCAGTGACCTAAGAAGAAACGAGGCCCAACGACCTAGCGACCTAAGGTCATACGACCTAGCGACCTAAAGCCATACGACCTAGCGACCTAAAGCCATACGACCTAACGACCTAAGGTCATATGACCTAGTGCAACATGCGACCTAAAAGGTACGCGACCTAATGCGGCCGAGTGGTTTAAGGTCGGAGACGACCTACGACCTGTAAAGGTAGACGGTTGAGCGAGCTAATGAGGTCCAGAGTCGAGCGACCTAGCGACACGGTGTGTTGAGCGACCTAACGAGGTCAATGTTGAGCGACCTAACAAGGTCCAGAGAAGGGCGACTTAAAAGAGGCGCGACCTAAAAGAGGTGCGACCTAAAGGAGCGCGACTTAATGGGTTATATGACCCAACGACCTAAGCCACTAACTCGCGAGCGACCTAAGTCCTAGGTCGTGAGCGACCTAACTGCGAGTGAGCAAAAATGGCCAGAGTCAAAGCAGAGCGACCTAACGACCATACGACCTACGACCTAAAAGGCTTGCGACCTACGACCTAAAAGGCTTGCGACCTACGACCTAAAACCGAGTGAGTCAAATACGAAGGCCGTGACTTTTCCACCCCGAGCGACCTAATGAAGACAGAACGACCTAACGGCAGTTTTTTCACCAAAAACACTAAAAATTGGAGTTTTTCGCCAATCCAATCCAAACCAAATGCAAATATGCATGCAAAAGTGATAGGGAATCATTCCCAACAGTCCAATATAGTTATAGACTAGATTTGTGAGATAAAAATCTCACCTTTGCTCCAAAACCCAATGAAAATGAAGAACAAAGCTTGAAGGCAAATGGAGAAGCAACCACAAGCTTGAATCCGATGTCTTCTTCTTGAATTTGGAGTAGAAAGATGGATTGCAATTGAATTTGAGTTTTGGAATTTTAATTTCCCATTCACTCCACCATTAATGCCAAAGCTTGATTAGTTAGGAAATTTATAAAGAGCGAGGAGAAGAGGGTTGGAACTTGGGCTTAATAGGCTAAACTAACCCAAAGTCCAAAGCGGGAAAAGTTAGTGAAATTTCACTAACTCCAAACCTATCGATGTTTATACTTAAAAAAGTTGTAAACGACATTTCGAACTCAATGGAAGTGGTCTCGAGTCCTAATTTAACCGTTTGCAAAAAGTAGCTTTTCGGACCAAAATCCGATTAACGAGTTAATATTTAAATAAAATATTTAAATACAAACTCGATAAATATGTGGGTTGTTACAACCAGGGAGCCCCCGAACCCCACCATGCTCCTTCCCTCGCCTAGCCGCACCGTTCCTACCACCTACTGTGACGCCCCACCTCTATGCTCACAATAACAAAGAGTATTAAAAGAAAAACTGTCTGTTATTACGAAGAATAAGGCTGGATAGGAGCGGCCATCCGTAGTTAGGCCTTACACTAGTACTGGCTATCTCGATAGGAGTGGTATATATTTTTATTTTTCATCTCTTATTTATTTACTCCCATCGACATACCAAATTCCAGTTTAAAACGAACTACAGTGGTTCATAATAGTTAGGACAATATGTATAATAATAACACAGATAAGCTGAATGCGGAACACAGATAATATCAAATCTCATAAATATATAACTGAAGTGTAACGGCCTGCTATTTGGACCATTCAAATCGACAATAAAACCAGACATGTCCGACTTGAATAATTCAAAATACCGAATTGTTAATTTAAATTTGGCAAAACTTAAACATATACAGTAAATAAATCCATCACAGAATCACAGATACAAAGTAGTACAACAATATGCAGCGGAATAAATGAATAGTAGTTCATGAAGCTACTATATAAACATCAGAGTTAGAAATAAAGTACATCCGAATATTTCAAATACAGTGAGGTCTTTAGTACAAACCAATGACTCCTCTTAAATAATCAACTAGAAAAGCAGAAAGCTTAATCGATAGTTGGACCTCTAACGAAGCTCCAAACTCCAAAGGTTTGTCTCTAATGCTGTGTCACTCAGTCTGACCCGAGCATAAAGAAAATCACAAAACACTCGATTCAGGATTAACATTCTTATATCTATAAATCCAACTCAAGTGAAATATCAACTGAAATACAATTAACCTAGAGGATGTTTTGGATACCCATCCTCTAAGGATGCAAGGAACTATCTACAGGGTAGAAATATACACTGTAACACCATGGTCATTTCAATTTTATTTATATTTCAAAACTAAAATATCATTTTCATTTCAAATATCACTATTTTCCAAATTAGTATATATATATCCAATAATTTTTGAAGTAAAGTATTTTTATTTCCTCAAACTTCACAAATCGCTTCAAAAATCAACTCGACTTCCCGTTCAAATTTAATTAAATCGAAATTTATCAATTTCCATTCAATTTAGTTTCTGACTAAACTAATTCAAATTTTATCTATTTTTAATCCGGATTTGAACCACAAAATAAACCATTTAAATTTCAATATAATTCGAAGTTAATATATGTCGGAGCTTTAAATATTCAACATTTCAAAGACTAAACTTTGATAGTTGCGTTTATCTCCCAACTTGACTTCACTATTATTTAGTTTTGAAATATTCACTTAATAAATTCAATATTATTCATATGACCTTAAATTTACATTTTCTATATATTACCTTCGATTTCTTTAGACATGAATCATCCATTTAATTTCTTAAATAAAAATTCAAGTTATAGGATCATATGTTAAAGTTTCGAATTTAATAGTTTCAAATTGATTTAACTAAATAAAATCCTTAATTAATGACAAATTCAAATAAGTCCCAAATATATCTTCAAACCTTAGCTTATAAAATTTATTCCACAAATCTATTTCAGAAATACAAATTTAATAAATCCTTAAACATATTTCATATTAATAAAAACAATCTTAATTAAATTATCTTAAGATTAAATCTATATATAAAATAACCTTTATATATAATACTTTAAATCAATATTCATTAAATCATATATTTCTTTTCAAGACCATAGATATTATTTTCAAAACATTCATATAGACCACGGCGTCGATGTAAAATTTTCTATTCTATGGACATGGGATACAGATATTTATCATTTCAACCCGTATGTTAAATATACACGGGTGGATATCATTTCAACCCGTAATCCCAAATTCAATTCAAATGAAAATCGCTTGGGTTTATCATTTCAACCCATAACGAAATTCACCTATTCTAAAATCCGTTCAGGCATGTATCATTTCAACCCATAGTGATTTTTATACTAACATGGAACTTGTAGAGTGATAACAGATATGAAAATAATAATAAGAACAGGCATATATCATCAAAAATAAATATAAACAATAGGATATAGTGTCATGTCCCATAGGTGAACAGTTACAGATAATAGCATATATTACAATTTAAATAACTACAACATCATATTTCAATTGTCGTTTCAATTTAATAAAATTTAACAAATAAAAGAATGTTAATCGTGAGTGATTTCTCACCTTTCGAGGCTAGAGAATACAGAAGATGACGAGGATACGCACACTGTTACGGACAGTGAAATTTGAATTATAAATTCGAGCATGAATTTCAAAGCAAAGTAGGATTTGCACGAATTGGACGAACGAGGCTGATAATCAAGAATTTATGAATTGAATCAGAATTAGTCTAATATATACAGAAATTTTTGCTATTTTAATAAAAATCAAAATTGCATCCTTAAGAAAAATTTAAAGTCGAATCACACACACACACACACACACATATATAATTTACCCTTTTTTCATACATAAACCAATAGTTTTAACATTTGAAATAAAACATATATGTTAAATAAAAATCCTTATAATTTTTCCAAACCATTTTAATTTTTACACATAGAACAAAATTTCTATTTACAAATCTAAGACCCAAACCACCCCATACGACCTATGTATATAATATCATTAAGATTTATATTTTAAAATAAGATTAATATATAAAACTTCAACAAATTACACTGTTCAAATCTCATTTATAAAGTACTATATACATATGGTACAAAATCCACTTCACAATATAATTATAAATTTTAAACACTTTACCTATATATATAAACTAATATATAACTACCCATGCATAAACAGTAAAGCCAATACACAGACTTATATAAAAATTTAGACAGCGGATGTACGAATTACTTATATAACTTATATTATAACTTATTTTATAAATATATATAATACTGTAACCTGTGCAGAATGAAAGTATAAGTTAGAATGTAAATTTATACAATATATATAAATAGCAACTAATATAACTTCATTTATTTATTTATTTTTTTGCGAAAGCAACTGCTCTAAACTAAAACATATACACACCCTTAACTTTTATGCAAACATGCATGCCAACTGAAACGAAAACTTATATATTAGGAAACTTACTCCATACATAAGTGTATGCAAAGTATATAGATATATATATATATATATATAAGGACATAAAGATATATCTATAATTATTATAACTTTATATAAATATATGTCATATACGAACTTAGGAAAATAAACAACTTCAGAAATCCTATACAACTTCCATAACAATAAGTTGTAAATTAACCTTCAAATAAAAGTTATAAACCTGTTTATTATAAAACTATATATATATAATAACGGATTTACAAAACTTATAAAATAACTCATACAATATGGCTTGTAAAATATACATATATGGACTCAAAGTTTAAAAAAATGAATATAAATCTACTTGCCAAAAATGCAGACTCCATTTGTAAATCCAACACCACTCACACATATTAAATATGCATACACTTCTAGAAACAAAACAAACTTTTATAAAAAATGGAAACAACGTTTGGTGTGACGACCCGGAATTTTGAGCAATATCAATTTAATAATCTATGATAATAATTAAATTGATTTGATCATTTTACATTATAAATTGACAAGTTAAATTTATTTTAAAAGGTTAATGATAATAATTTGTTAATATCTATCAATAAATTTCTTAACAATATGAATTTGCAAATTTAATTCTTTTGAAAGTTAATAATATTTTGATTTGAAAAATATTTATTTTCGTAATTTAAAATTAGTAAGGCTTATTTTATTTTCTATTTATAATATATATATTGACATATCTAGTAAATAAGAAGTTTTTAATGTAATAAACTTTATATTCAAATTGTAATATATATATATATATATAAATGTATATATTGTGATTTGATATTTGTTTTAAAATTTAATATGGAAATTAATAAATTTAATGTTAGAATTTTTCTATTTGAAATGTGTATATATATTTTTGTATATATAAGTTTAAAATAGGAAAATTATTAATTAGAATTTAATAAGAGTTTTCAAACTTGAATATATTTAGTTTTGAAATTTGAAATGATAATTTGATTTAATGTCTTTGAAATGATATTTGAAATTTAAATCTTAAATAATAAAGTTAATTTCTTATTTTATAAACATATATTTTAGCCTTTGTTTTTAATAAGATAAAATTTGTTTAAAAATTTATATAAGGAGTTAAAATCAATTTTTCAGATTTATAAACATATATTATATAATATAAATCAAAACTATAAGTTATTTGTATTCACATGCATATTTATTAAAAGATAAGTTCATAATATTACATAATTACTTACATATAACTTAAATAAATTTATAAATAAGAAGGTAACATTTAAAAATATTAATTAGATATTAAAACACTTGTTAACATTTTGATTTATGCAAAGACAAGTGTAAGATCCTTAAGGCATTAACATGACAAATGTCTCTTTCATTTGTAATAATAAAATCTAAATCTAAAATTGTAAAATAAGAAAGAAGAAAAATCTACTCTTGAAAGCTTCAGCTGAAAAACATTTTCTTCAAACTCAAACTTAATCAAACTAAAAAGGGAAAATGTAAACAAAAACAAATCAAAGATGAATACAAATCTGTAAATCTGGATTCAAATAAAATGCAAGATCACCTTCAAAATTATCAACCAACTCAGATATCAACTGCAAGTAAAACATAAACATGCAATCTGGAAATCAAACAAGCAATTCAGAAGGATTAGTCAACATGCAGATGGAATTCAGAAGAATGCAGAAAATTTTCAAAGCCTGGAAAACAGTTTTCTTATCTACTCTCCGTTCTTTGCTAATCAGGTGAGTAAATGGAATTTTAAAAACAGTTTTATTCTGAATTTTAATTTGTTCTTACGATGAATATCATGATGCTGATAAATTCTTGAATTAAAAGTTTATGCATGTTTGAATGTTAAGCAGTTTGATGCCTGTGACGATGAAATGACTCTGTTTGTTTATAAACAGGCTTCACCTTCTTTATATAATTCAAAAATTAAATTTTAAATCCAAACTAGCTTATGATTTGAAAATAGAGTTTGTTAGAAAACATGTAATCTTCCTTCTAAAAATAATTATAGGATTTTGTAATGGATATTTAGTTCAAAGTTTAAAATTCACAGTAAAATCTTATTCTGGGTCAAAAACTAATCGAATCAATTTTGGATTTGAATTATATAATTGAGTTCCTAATGCAAAATCATGATTTTTGAGATTAGTCTCATGATTTTTAGATTAGAAATTTAAGAGAATTTTAGGATTTTCTATTTTGGGGTTTTTGGCCGATTCTTGGTGAACGGCGATGAACTGGGTTTCGGGATTGAGCCTGAAGGTGAAGGGGGCAATGGGGATCATAGGAAAAATGAGATTTGATTTTATTAGGGATGGAGTTGGCCGAGAAAGGAGTGAGTAGGGTTTAGTTTGATGTAGGAACCATAGTTGTTCTTTTGGGCTTTCAACGTGGGGATACCGGAGGTTATCGCGAGCGTTGCCAAGGATCCAGGGGATTGTGGGGAAGCTACGGAGGTGGTGGCATGGTCTCCGGTAAAGGGGATGGTCGACGGTGGTTGGAATTGAGGATGGGTTTTCTGGGCAGTTTGGGATGGAGGGCTTTATTTCGATTCTCAATCAAAATATTTTTTCTAGGTGTTGCATAAGGATGTGGTGGTCGAGTGCGACCTGGGGATGATCGGAGTGGTGATCGTCGTTGGTCAATTGCGTCGTGCACGTTCATGTGCATGATTATGGGTTACTGCAAAAGTTCTGGGGGAGAAGAAGGTGGAAGACTCGAAGATGGCATAGGGTTTTTGGCGTGCTTACTCGAAGCAGGAAGATAGGGGGGAAGCACGGGGTGTTTGCTGGTTTTACTCGGGAATGTTACTGGGTCTTTGAGTGGTTTACTCGAGTATTTAGGAATTCAGGTTTTAGTACAGGAGTTTGATATGATTAATACAAAGAATATTTGTTTTCAGAAATAAAGTTTATAGAACAAGGTTGAACAAGTTTCAAAATTTAATTTGTTTCAAAGTTATGTTTTAAACAAGTTTATATATTTTAAAATATGGAAGTTTTAAAATAAAATAAGTGGATTTGAAATAAAATTTATATTAAACTTTATTAAATAAATTTGGAAAGGTTTTAAAGATTTTAAAGTTCAATCTAAATTATGTTTAAATTATAATTGATTTCTAAATATTATATTTATTTAAATAAAGTTTAATGATTTAGAATTTGATAGTCAATTGTAATAAAGATTATCTTTAGTTATTTGAATTTGATTTAATTAAAGATAATTAAATTTGTAAAGATAATTTAGATAATTAAATCATTTTTAATTATCAAGTTTTATTTGTTCATAAATGATTTAATTAAGATGATGTTTTCTTAATTAAGAATCTCTATAATATAAGAAGTTAAGAATCGTTTAATTAATTTTAAATGGTTAAGTTAAATAGTTAATTAAGTAATTAATTGATGATTAATTAAGATAATTACTTTGGATTAATCTAATATAATTACTTAGGGAAGTAATTAAAGTAATTAAGTGGTTAATTACTAAAGGTAATTAAGGAAAGGATAATTACTTTATTAAAAGTAATTAAGTAAATGTGATTAAGAGTTAATCACTTTAGTTATTAATTAAATAATTAATTAATAATTAGTTAAAGGTTTAAATTATTTAACTAATGATTAATTAATACAAGGATTAAGAGTAATTAATTAAGTGATTAATTACTTGTAAAAGTAATTAATTAAGAAAGAAATTTAATTAATGAAGTAATCATTAATTAATGAAAATAATTAATAAATTTTTAATTAATAATTTAAGAATAATTAGTTTATAATTAAATTTTAATTACTAAATGTAATTGAAGTAATTAATCAAAGGTGGTTAATTAAAAGAAATTAAGTAAGTATGATTAATTAAGAGTAATTAATCAAATGTGATTAATTAAAGTGATCAATCAAGTATGATTAAAGGATAATTAAGGAATAATTATCAGAATAATTAAAGAATAATTAATCAAGGATTGATTAATGTTAAAAGGTAATTAAGAGGTAATTACTTAGTATAATTTGAAAGTAATTAATCAGGAAGATTAATTAATATGGTAATTAAGTAGGGATTACTTAAAGTAATTAAGTGATAATTAATCGGGGAAGATTAATTGAGATGGATAATTAAGTGATGTTAGTTAATTAATTAATTTGTAATGAATAAGTAGTTGGATGGAAGATAATCCAATTATTTAATTAATCAAGTTTGAAATCAAACTTGTTTATGAATGATAATTGATTGGATGATATATATCATTGAATGAGTTAATGATTGGATGTTATTGGATGACATTGATTGATGGATGATGATGTGAATATGCTATATCTGAATGTGATATATATGCTGCTATGTGATATGTATAGATGCATGTGATAATAGATGCTTATCTATCTGTGTTGTGAATACATCCATTTACGTTAAGTGATATTTTCTAAATATCTATTGTTTAAATCCCTTAAGTACAACTTGGACATTAAAATGGAGTTTGGAATCGGTGAGACCGGGATCGGGTTTCCATATTTGGATATCCGAAAACCACACCGTTTCCAATTAAACGTTAGGTCGTGTATCCAAGTGGAGCAAGTGAAGACTCGAGGTGTAAGGGATATACGTCAGTATAACTCTGTGGGTGATTCCGTAATGAGATTGACGGAATAGTGCTTATAGATTCGAGATGGAGATTTAGAGTGCAAGGGTTATGGTCGTTGACTCTGAGGGTGATTCCAAAATGAGTGCAACGAGATAGTGCCTTAGGTTTCGTTCGAACCCGGAACGAACTTGTATGGATTGAATGCTTTCAGCACATCGTCAGGCGGACGATGAGCATTCTAAGATAATTGGTCCTATAAAGGTAATCGCAGCCTCAAGGCTCATCAACCGGAAATGGCTAAAACAGTGGAGGTGCAGCAAGGCTTCGTGGGTCGCTTCCACTGGATAGCAAGATACGTCCCTGTCTAGAAGTCCCTTTTTATTTCGGCTGTGTGGGCAGTTGGTCTGCAGCCAACTGCGGGGTGGTCTTGTTCGGGACTGTTCAGTAAGGAATGGTCCCGGCCTTATGTTGCAGGGGATGAAGGGAGTAATCCTCGGTACGGTGATCTAGGCCACGTACTATGACGGGCGGTACCCCAGTAGCCCTACCATTGATGGAAACCCATTTTCCCTACGAGACCCTACGGATTTGTTTGTATTACCCACTTTTGTGGCTAGTAGCTGGAATTTAATAGATGTAACAATTTCGGCTATTTCATATTTATTTGAAAACCCTAGACACTATTATAATATCACTGGATTTCCTATCAAATGTTTTGGTTAGCGTAAGGTAAAAACTTTTCCATGTTCATGTGTGGGAAGTCTTACGTGATACCTTTTCTTTTCAAAGGTTTTTTCTAAAGTTAAGCAATCTTAAACCGTTTACTCACACCAGACCCCTGTCTGACCCAAGTGTTTATTTTTTGTTTTATTAAACTCTTGGGTACTCATATTATATATGAGTAGTGAAGTGATTCAGGTTATCTCTTGACGAATTCTGAAGGAGCTTTGGAGCAGGAGGCTTCAGCGTGTAGATAAATAGTTAGAGTTTCCGCTGTGTTGTTATTCTGTGATGATGTCTTGTATTGTATTAGACAGAATTGTTATAACTGTCTAAATTGAGATGTTTAGTTGTGTACTCTGATGTATATGATACTATGTATATGTTCTATATTATATTTAAATCATTCCACTGTAAGATTCTGATGTATTGTTTTCTTTTCTTCTCTTTCTTTTCTTCTTCTATCCCTTTCTTTCTTAATTAGTGATGCGATTTTCCGAAAGTGGGAAGTCGGGTCGCTACAGTTGGTATCAGAGCATTAGGTTGAGTGAATACCTAGGCACTGGAGTGGTGTCTATCTTGAGAGAGCGTACTTGTAATTTTTATATATATATATATATATATATATATATATATATATATATATATATTTATATAACTACCTAATCTATTGGGTTATCTGTTCGGATTTTCCAACATAGGTTATAAAGGTAGATAAGGTAGAAGTGTGTGGAACACAACTACCACTAATGTAAGAGGTTTATATTTTGTAGTTGGAGGTGTTTATCGAGATTGTAGACCTATTACCGTCTCGAATAAATTTTGTAGATTGGTGAGAGGATTTCTTTGTGTCCAGAGGAAGTCTTTTTCAACAATTGGAGTATATTCTTGAAGTGTGAGGTTGATTTGCTCTCGAGTGAGCGGGATTTCCAAGAGTTGAGTTGTCCGCTGAGCAGAAGTTGTGGTGGTATCTTGATAGCTTCAAGGAGGAATAGCTGTGTGATGAGATGCAGTATCCATAGGTGTTTCTGAAGATGTTGATGGTGTTGGTAGAGCATTGTTGTCTACTGCAGTGAAGATTCAAATATTTTGAAATTTTCTGGATTTCAAGTAAGGGTGTTTTATCTTTATTGAAGTAGGAGACTGAGGTCGATGAGTAAACTCATTTTGGAAAAGGTCTCATTTGTTTCTTTAAGGAGATATGTGGTTGGTGTTGGGTTTGAGCCGAGTTTCTTGAGAAGATGTAGACTCGTCTCAAGGATAGATAATGAAATTGGGTGTTAGTTTTGAGCTTCAAGGAGCTTCTGGTTAGGGATGATCTTTTGGCTTAGCTGTATCATTGAAGTGAGGTTTGGAAGCACCAGCATGGACCTATTTCTTCGATGATTCAGTAATCTTTGGGACTCTACTATCGGCAGACCAGGCAGATAGTGAAGGCTTATTCTTTTCTTCAGAAGGCTCAATGGAGTGTGATATCTGTGGGAAGTGATCTATCAGTTTCTGATAGGTAAGCCATTCTTGAAGATTGGTCTTGAGTAGGAAAAGCTGTTCTAGTTGGGGAGACATTTCTTTGGAATCAGAACTGAGTGGAATCGCAAAAGTGACTTGCAATTAGTTTGGAAATCTTTGAGTATTCTTTGGTTTGAGTTTGAGGCATCTCAAGTAGAGGTGAAAGTTATGGAAGCAGTCGGAGATTTTCTAGATGTTTTTGAGGAAATCTGATGTCTACCCGAATCAGAGATTGAGTTTTCTTATCAACTTGGAATCCAGGAGTAATTTTGATGTTTCAACCATATAGTGGGATGACTCTTAGAGCAAGAAGAGTTTGGTGAGGCAGCTCAGGATTCTTTGGATTGATCATCTTATTCAAAGTTAAGATTCTGTTGAGATGTTTTGACCAAGTGGAATGGTCACTAAGATTTTATGAGTCGGATGAACTGTGTATGGACAAAGTTTTTGCTTATGTTCTTCGATAGCATTTTTATCTGCTCTAGATCAGAGTTGTGCAGCGGAAGCGAGTTGGGATCTATTCTAGAATGGGAGCAACCAGGAGTTGCAGTTAGGGATTTCTACAAGAAATTCAAGTATGAAGGAATTTTTTGGATTTGTAGGTAAGGTTGTCTAGTGCAACTATTTGGATATTCCAGATAAGAGATGTAGGTCTGAAGTCCATTGATGCTTGTGGTATAGAGTTGTATGTTGGATTTCAGCAAATTATTTTTGGAGAGCCATTTTATTGAGTAAGATCTAGAGATTTGGTTTGAGTTGGTGCTGTTATTTCATGAAGCAATCAGCAAGGGTTAGGCTGGTCAGGAATATTAGAGGTGACTCAGAGCATCTGAAGAGTTGTGCAGTTAAGAATTGAGAAATTTTGGAATGTGCAGTTAGAGTTTGGATATTGCTTTAGTTTTATCCACTCAAAAGAGATATAAGACTGGGTAAAACTGGAGAGTTCGCTCTAGAGGTATTTTAAGTTTTTCCTGTGATCTCTGGAGATTAGAGTTTGATCTACAGGATTTAATTGCCAGTTTGGATAGCTGGAAATTCATTGTATTTCACATATCTTTGAGGAATATATGTATGATTCTTTGAGTGATAGAATCAATAGTTTAGAAGAATTTGGTAGTTGAGCTGGTTTTGAAGTTTAGTCTGATTTCTTGTTCAGATTTGTAGAATCAGATGAGGGAGTTCTTGGTTTTAATAGTGTAATTAGTTAAGATTTTGTAGAGCGAGTATTCCAGTATAGGTGGCTGGAAACTCTTGATAATATTAGTAAGTTCTATTCAGAATTTTTCTGAATAGATAAAATTGTTTGTTTGAATTGGTTGAATTGGTTGCTATGATTGGTAGTGTATGATTGATTGTATGATTGCAAATTTAAATTCTATAGCTGGGTTATTAAATTATCTTTGCTTTTAAATTTCGGGGACGAAATTCTTTTAAGGGGGGAGGAATGTGACGACCCGGAATTTTGAGCAATATCAATTTAATAATCTATGATAATAATTAAATTGATTTGATCATTTTACATTATAAATTGACAAGTTAAATTTATTTTAAAAGGTTAATGATAATAATTTGTTAATATCTATCAATAAATTTCTTAACAATATGAAATGGCAAATTTTATTCTTTTGAAAGTTAATAATATTTTGATTTGAAAAATATTTATTTTGGTAATTTAAAATTGGTAAGGCTTATTTTATTTTCTATTTATAATATATATATATATATATATATATATTGACATATCTAGTAAATAAGAAGTTTTTAATGTAATAAACTTTATATTCAAATTGTAATATATATATAAATGTATATATTGTGATTTGATATTTGTTTTAAAATTTAATTTGGAAATTAATAAATTTAATGTTAGAATTTTTCTATTTGAAATGTGTATATATATTTTTATATATATAAGTTTTAAATAGGAAAATTATTAATTTGAATTTAATAAGAGTTTTCAAACTTGAATATATTTAGTTTTGAAATTTGAAATGATAATTTGATTTAATGTCTTTGAAATGATATTTGAAATTTAAATCTTAAATAATAAAGTTAATTTCTTATTTTATAAACATATATTTTAGCTTTTCTTTTTAATAAGATAAAATTTGTTTAAAAATTTATATAAGGAGTTAAAATCAATTTTTCAAGTTTATAAACATATATTATATAATATAAATCAAAACTATAAGTTATTTGTATTCACATGCATATTTATTAAAAGATAAGTTCATAATATTACATAATTACTTACATATAACTTAAATAAATTTATAAATAAGAAGATAACATTTAAAAATATTAATTAGATATTAAAACACTTGTTAACATTTTGATTTATGCAAAGACAAGTGTAAGATCCTTAAGGCATTAACATGACAAATGTCTCTTTCATTTGTAATAATAAAATTTAAAATCTAAAATTGTAAAATAAGAAATAAGAAAAATCTACTCTTGAAAGCTTCAGCTGAAAAACATTTTCTTCAAACTCAAACTTAATCAAACTAAAAAGGGAAAATGTAAACAAAAACAAATCAAAGATGAATACAAATCTGTAAATCTGGATTCAAATCAAATGCAAGATCACCTTCAAAATTATCAACCAACTCAGAAATCAACTGCAAGTAAAACATAAACATGCAATCTGGAAATCAAACAAGCAATTCAGAAGGATTAATCAACATGCAGATGGAATTCAGAAGAATGCAGAAAATTTTCAAAGCCTGGAAAACAGTTTTCTTATCTACTCTCTGTTCTTTGCTAATCAGGTGAGTAAATGAAATTTTAAAAACAGTTTTATTCTGAATTTTAATTTGTTCTTACGATGAATATCATGATGCTGATAAATTCTTGAATTAAAAGTTTATGCATGTTTGAATGTTAAGCAGTTTGATGCACGTGATGATGAAATGACTCTGTTTGTTTATAAACAGGCTTCACCTTCTTTATATGATTCAATAATTCAATTTTAAATCCAAACTATCTTATGATTTGAAAATAAAGTTTGTTAGAAAACATGTAATCTTCCTTCTAAAAATAATTATAGGATTTTGTAATGGATATTTAGTTCAAAGTTTAAAATTTACAGTAAAATCTTATTATGGGTCAAAAACTAATCGAATCAATTTTGGATTTGAATTATATAATTGAATTCCTAATGCAAAATCATGATTTTTGATATTAGTCTCATGATTTTTAGATTAGAAATTTAAGAGAATTTTTGGATTTTCTATTTTGAGGTTTTTGGCCGATTCTTGGTGAACGGCGATGAACTGGGTTTCGGGATTGAGCATGAAGGTGAAGGGGGCAATGGGGATCATAGGAAAAATGAGTTTTGATTTTATTAGGGATGGAGTTGGCCGAGAATGGAGTGAGTAGGGTTTAGTTTGATGTAGGAACCGTAGTTGTTCTTTCTGGCTTTGCTTCAACGTGGGGACACGAGAGGTTATCGCGAGCGTTGCCGAGGATCCAGGGGATTGTGGGGAAGCTACGGAGGTGGTGGCATGGTCTCCGGTGAAGGGGATGGTCGGCGGTGGTTGGAATTGAGGATGGGTTTTCTGAGCAGTTTGGGATGGAGGGCTTTATTTTGATTTTCAATCGAAATATTTTTTCTGGGTGTTGCATAAGGATGTGGTGGTCGAGTGTGACCTGGGGATGATCGGAGTGGTGATCGCCGTTGGTCAATTGCGCCGTGCACGTTCTTGTGCATGTTTATGGGTTACTGCAAAAGTTCTAGGGGAGAAGAAGGTGGAAGACTCGAAGATGGCATCGGGATTTTGGCATGCTGACTCTAAGCCGGAAGATAGGGGGGAAGCACGGGGTGTTTGCTGGTTTTACTCGGGAATGTTACTGGGTTTTTGAGTGGTTTACTCGAGTATTTAGGAATTCAGGTTTTAGTACAGTAGTTTGAAATGATTAATACAAAGAATATTTGTTTTCAGAAATAAAGTTTTTAGAACAAGGTTGAACAAGTTTCAAAATTTAATTTGTTTCAAAGTTATGTTTTAAACAAGTTTATATATTTTAAAATATGGAAGTTTTAAAATAAAATAAGTGGATTTGAAATAAAGTTTATATTAAACTTTATTAAATAAATTTGGAAAGGTTTTAAAGATTTTAAAGTTCAATCTAAAATATGTTTAAATTATAATTGATTTCTAAATATTATATTTTATTCAAATCAAGTTTAATGATTTAGAATTTGATAATCAATTGTAATAAAGATTATCTTTAGTTATTTTGAATTTGATTTAATTAAAGATAATTAAATTTGTAAAGATAATTTAGATAATTAAATCATTTTTAATTATCAAGTTTTATTTGTTCATAAATGATTTAATTAAGATGATGTTTTCTTAATTAAGAATCTCTATAATATAAGAAGTTAAGAATCATTTAATTAATTTTAAATGATTAAGTTAAATAGTAAATTAAGTAATTAATTGGTGATTAATTAAGATAATTACTTTGGATTAATCTAATATAATTACTTAGGTAAGTAATTAAAGTAAATAATTGGTTAATTACTAAAGGTAATTAAGTAAAGGATAATTACTTTATTAAAAGTAATTAAGTAAATGTGATTAAGAGTTAATCACTTTAGTTATTAATTAAAGAATTAATTAATAATTAGTTAAAGGTTTAAATTATTTAATTAATGATTAATTAATACAAGGATTAAGAGTAATTAATTAAGTGATTAATTACTTGTAAAAGTAATTAATTAAGAAAGAAATTTAATTAATGAAGTAATCATTAATTAATGAAAATAATTAATAAATTTTTAATTAATAATTTAAGAATAATTAGTTTATAATTAAGTTTTAATTACTAAATGTAATTGAAGTAATTAATCAAAGGTGATTAATCAAAAGAAATTAAGTAAGTATGATTAATTAAGAGTAATTAATCAAATGTGATTAATTAAAGTGATTAATCAAGTTTGATTAAAGGATAATTAAGAAATAATTATCAGAATAATTAAAGAATAATTAATCAAGGATTGATTAATTTTAAAAGGTAATTAAGAGGTAATTACTTAGTATAATTTGAAAGTAATTAATCAGGAAGATTAATTAATATGGTAATTAAGTAAGGATTACTTAATGTAATTAAGTGATAATTAATCGGGGAAGATTAATTGAGATGGATAATTAAGTAATGTTAGTTAATTAATTAATTTGTAATGAATAAGAAGTTGAATGGAAGATAATCCAAGTATTTAATTAATCAAGTTTGAAATCAAACTATTTCATGAATGATAATTGATTGGATGATATATATCATTGAATGAGTTAATGATTGGATGTTATTGGATGACATTGATTGATGGATGATGATGTGAATATGCTATATCTGAATGTGATATATATGCTGCTATGTGATATGTATAGATGCATGTGATAATAGATGCTTATCTATCTGTGTTGTGAATACATCCATTTACGTTAAGTGATATTTTCTAAATATCTATTGTTTAAATCCCTTAAGTACAACTTGGACATTAAAATGGAGTTTGGAATCGGTGAGACCGGGATCGGGTTTCCATATTTGGATATCCGAAAACCACACCGTTTCCAATTAAACGTTAGGTCGTGTATCCAAGTGGAGCAAGTGAAGACTCGAGGTGTAAGGGATATACGTCAGTATAACTCTGTGGGTGATTCCGTAATGAGATTGACGGAATAGTGCTTATAGATTCGAGATGGAGATTTAGAGTGCAAGGGTTATGGTCGTTGACTCTGAGGGTGATTCCAAAATGAGTGCAACGAGATAGTGCCTTAGGTTTCGTTCGAACCCGGAACGAACTTGTATGGATTGAATGCTTTCAGCACATCGTCAGGCGGACGATGAGCATTCTAAGATAATTGGTCCTATAAAGGTAATCGCAGCCTCAAGGCTCATCAACCGGAAATGGCTAAAACAGTGGAGGTGCAGCAAGGCTTCGTGGGTCGCTTCCACTGGATAGCAAGATACGTCCCTGTCTAGAAGTCCCTTTTTATTTCGGCTGTGTGGGCAGTTGGTCTGCAGCCAACTGCGGGGTGGTCTTGTTCGGGACTGTTCAGTAAGGAATGGTCCCGGCCTTATGTTGCAGGGGATGAAGGGAGTAATCCTCGGTACGGTGATCTAGGCCACGTACTATGACGGGCGGTACCCCAGTAGCCCTACCATTGATGGAAACCCATTTTCCCTACGAGACCCTACGGATTTGTTTGTATTACCCACTTTTGTGGCTAGTAGCTGGAATTTAATAGATGTAACAATTTCGGCTATTTCATATTTATTTGAAAACCCTAGACACTATTATAATATCACTGGATTTCCTATCAAATGTTTTGGTTAGCGTAAGGTAAAAACTTTTCCATGTTCATGTGTGGGAAGTCTTACGTGATACCTTTTCTTTTCAAAGGTTTTTTCTAAAGTTAAGCAATCTTAAACCGTTTACTCACACCAGACCCCTGTCTGACCCAAGTGTTTATTTTTTGTTTTATTAAACTCTTGGGTACTCATATTATATATGAGTAGTGAAGTGATTCAGGTTATCTCTTGACGAATTCTGAAGGAGCTTTGGAGCAGGAGGCTTCAGCGTGTAGATAAATAGTTAGAGTTTCCGCTGTGTTGTTATTCTGTGATGATGTCTTGTATTGTATTAGACAGAAGTGTTATAACTGTCTAAATTGAGATGTTTAGTTGTGTACTCTGATGTATATGATACTATGTATATGTTCTATATTATATTTAAATCGTTCCACTGTGAGATTCTGATGTATTGTTTTCTTTTCTTCTCTTTCTTTTCTTCTTCTATCCCTTTCTTTCTTAATTAGTGATGCGATTTTCCGGAAGTGGGAAGTCGGGTCGCTACATTTGGTATATATATGTATTCAAATCCAACAACTTTATATAAACCACTATATGTATGCATCTTATATTTTTATACGACTATCAATATATCATAACTATACTCATATAAACAAATATGCATACCAATTTTGAGTGCTAGAATATGCATCAACAGCACGTACAGGGGACGTGTATTGATAAAATCATCCATATCATAGCTAAATATAAAACTATATATAATATATATATAAATAACACTTGCAAATATAAACTTAACTTACCTATGCCTGGTTATGCGAATAGTAGAGGAAACGGGGGATGGTCGCTGCGTCTTCGATGGATATTGCGCAAGGGGAAGAGTGGGTTCAGTGGAGGAGCGGAGTTTGGAAAAGGTGAAGGAGAGGCGAAATTTGTAGTGCCAGGCAAGTTTATATAGAAGAGGAAGAAACAATAGAGAGGGAAAGAAGAGAAATCTGGGAAGAAGTAATAAAAAGGGAAGAAAATACGAATAGAAGTAAATGGAAACAACTACATAAAAGTAACCAAAGAAATAGCATATTCACGTGCTATGATTCAGTTGAGGATTTAAGGCAAAATATTCACGTTGATTCAGGAAAATAATCAAAGCAAATAAATGGTAGCACGTTTCAAATTTGAACGGAAGGAAAGAGAAATGTCACAATTCCGAAAAAATATCAAAGTAACAGCTACACATTGATTCAAGAGCTATTAAAGCAAATTTTAAATTGTGAAGGCAACGTTACTCTACGTTATATTTTTAAAATAAGAATGTTGAACGAAAACCAACAGTCAAATATGGTGCAGTGTAAATGGCAAGAGTCACGCTGATTACTGAATAAAATAAAACGAATATCCATTTATTTATTTATTTATTTTAGATGGTGGAAAAATGAAGAAATGAAAGGTCAGTGAAAGTAGGAATGAATATATTAGAAAAGCAACGATTCTAGTAGCAATGGTCATCTTAGATTAAATTGAAATTTTTTAACAATTTATTACCATGGCTATGGTTCAAAATTTTTTTGAAAGCAAGGAAACCAAAAGGTCACAATTAAAGGTAAGCTTTAAGTTTTTAATAATTACAAAACGTATCTAAGTTTATACGTTTATAACTTTCTAGCTGTAATGTATATATATAATGAACGGTCATAATGAAAGAAGTTGAAATAGGAAGCGTAGGAAAGGAAAGGTTAGAAAAATAAAATTTTCACCCTTAAATTCCGGAGATTAATAAGGTAATGTACCTATTTAATGAAATGTGCAGCAACGGTCACAAGCTAAAATTTAGCTGAAAGTTTAAAGAAATGAGGGGAAGATGGTTTTTTTTTAAAATTAATCACTTCCTTGAATTAATATGTCAATGAGAAAAGGAAAGGAGATGAATCAGGGAAACATATTATAACTTATATATAACTATTAAATGGATGGATGGAAGAAAAGGTGAGCAGGTGAGTAAAAGTGAAAACTGATTTATAAGCGAAGTGGAATGTGAGCTGTTGCATGGGAAGAAAATGGAACAGTTTAAAAATTAACGGCAATGGACAGCTGAAATTAAATGAGTATAAAATGTGTGAAAGTTATATATTGAAACGGCAATAAATTTCAATTATTATTATAAAACGGGGAATAACGAAAGGCAAGGATGATGATTTCAAAGTTTATTAATGGCTAAGAATGGGGAATTCTATCTGTGAATTGGAAAAATTATTAAGCAATTGAAATCAGTAGAAAAAGTAACCGCTACACACTGTTTTAGAAACAATCAAAGCAATTAATAGCTTGATTGGACAACAAGAATAAATATGGAAGGACGCGTTATAAAGGCAAAATGAACCGTACGAAAATAAATAAAAGAAATGATGGAAACTAAAACAGCTGTGCCTTGAATTTTCCAAAATAAATTATTTATGAACATCAATTATTACTTACTTAAATTGAATAGAATCACACCCTAAAATATACTTTCTTAATTTTTGATGAAAATTTATCATTTGCTGCATTTAACTATACGTAATCCAAATGTAAGATTTTATTTCAAAATATTATTATTTAAAATTTCTCAAAAATCAAATTAAATACGCTAAATAAAACCATTAAAAATTAACAAAATTTTACGGGTCGTTACATGAAGTCAATTACAATACACGTGATACAATACATATGATACAACTACAATTATCGACACAGGATGTTACATATAAAAGTACATTAATATAATTAATATACATGAATACACATCATCCTATACTATGACAACAACTACTCCAAAAGATATAAAGAGACTTCATAGCTCAAGCAGCAACCCAAAGCAAGATATCTACAACCTGTAATAAGTCGGTCTGACCCGAGTATTAAATTCAAAAGAAAATAATACACGGGCCAGTCCAATTCAAACTCAGAAATTAATGCACGGAAGCAATAATAATTAAATAACAATTAGACGACAGTCACAAATAAATCTCGTCTATCCAATCCTTTAATAAGGAATCGGATAATGGTAAATATAACACGTAACAGTGTTAAACAACAATTCAGCAAATGCAAATTATCGACGAAGATAAATTAAAAAGATTACCAATGAAGATAATTTAGAAAACAACGGAATTGCCTAAACGGCAATTAACAACAAAATCTAATTATTAAATAAATAATTAGAAACTCATAATCTAAATATCAAATAGACAATTAGACAACACCAAAATGATCGAATCAAATCAAATCAAAATACAATTTCAAAATATTGAATTGAATTAACAAAACAATTCAAACAATTGAAATACCAAAAAAGTCAATACTGTGTGGCTGTAGTACACGCACGCGTGCACTACCTTGCCACCACAGCATATAAAGTCACCACAACTTCAAATATTGACAGCAAGTCATAACTGCAAAGCCAAATCATTTACAAAATGCAGAGGTCAAGTCACTGTTACCAGGACTCAACACAACTGCGAGGCCAAAACAAAGTTAATAGCAATACCAAGAAAAGGTCAGGGCAACAATGAATGACCTAGTGCACAAGGCAGCGGTACAAACATGATGACACAGCAAAATGGATTATGCAACCTGCACCAACAGAGCACGAAGGCTCGGATGCCCAAACGCACATGGTAGTGGTACAAACATGATGACATAGCAAAATGGAGGTGAAAGCAAACAAAAATAAGGCAATGCAGCATGACAAAATGCACAAAAGAATCGGTACACAACAGAGACAAAACTGCTACAAATATGAACTGTCTCGATGTGAATATGTGGCCAAACTGTGCACCAGATATACCACTGAAAAACAAGTGGCCAGAGGAGCAAATGAAATTCACGAGTATATCCAGGCAGCAAGCTTAAACAAGCAAGCTTAAACAAGTCAAGTGCTTTCAAAGGAACTCGACCAAATCGCTTCAAGTAAAACAAAGTACAACTAGTATCAAGACAGTTCACCAGCATGAAGTTCAACAAGCAGCCTCAACATCAAAGACCAGACCCCAAGTGCATAAAACAGTGGTGAACCCTGAGATCGGGTTTAATGCACTGTAAAAACTCGAGCGCTAGAAGAAAAATGGCACTCCAGAGCAACATAAATGACTATGTACACAAGTGACGCGGCAACAATTAAAACAAAGAACAAAGCATCATGTGTAGAACAGCATTCGAACGCCATCACTATATCAAATAGAATTATGAACAAAGTCCTGTTACATGAAGATTGTTCTGAAATCAAGACATGATCGCAAAAGGATATCAAAACCGTGATGGTCGCGAGGTACGACAGTGCCGAGATGACCAGAAAACAATAAGTGAACATCAAGCACATGAATGCACAAGATTTGTGACAAGCTTAACACATAATTACTTATATACAGTAGTTATAAAACTAATGCAACGAATTAGAATGTTGACAGAAGATGCCAAGTGATAAAAGTCACATATTTGAAGTAACCAAAGTCACAAAAGAAATCACAGTAGCAAGTTCAACCTTGACAGCCCAAAATCATCTCATAAACAACATCACAAACCGAAGTCAGGTGATAAATAAATTGAAGCAGAAACAAAATTCACGTTAATGCCGATGCCAACAGAAAAATGTTCAAAGTCATTTGCAGTTCAAATCATACTGTACCCAAGTTACAGATAACAAATAGCTATTCAAAGCCGTGGATAATAGAAATCAAACCAAGACAATTAAAAATCATCAACACCGAAATAAACTCGAACGACCTAAGAATGAAGTAGATGTGAGTGATAGTTCCCTCACCTTGTTTAACGAGGAGCTAAATCCAATTCGCGGTCTTAAATCACAAGCTGGTAAACAACCGATTAAGTAACCGAAAGCATCTTGAGAGACAGCGATCGAATAAAAGTCGGCCACCACAAATTACGAAAACTCTAATTTAGTTGAAGAGGAAATGAGCAAGAATGAGCCGCTATTTTTTCGTATGATTTTTTTTAGGGTTTTCGAAAAGATGAACGAATGAAAAAGGAAACTGGGTATCAGCCTTTGTTAAATAACACCGCACCAACAAAAACATAGGCCAAAATTGTTTTGAAGCCCACATAACATTCAACGAATTACTAAAAGAATTTCAACCGATTTAAAACTCCAAATAGCAATTAGCTAACACATTAATCGTTTAATGACGATTATAAATTGTTACAAAATCCCGGGTTGTTACAGACTTCCCTCCTTATAAAAATTGCGTCCCCGCAACTTTCATAGTTAAAGTTGTCAATAACAATTATTTTTCTAACATAAACTGCTTAAGCTAGAAAAATAAGAGTCGAGCATATAAACCCCAAAGAAATTTTTTAATTTCATAGAAGAAATTCACAAATTTTCAACAAAAATCTAATTATCAAATAGATAATCAGAAAACAACAAAACTGAATAAATGCAATTATCAGCAATATTCAATTATCAGTTAGATAATTAGAATACAAAATCACAAAACATCAATATCTAATTATCGATACTATAATTAGCAAATAGCAAAATCTAATTATCAACAAAGATAACTAGAAAACACAAATCACAATTCGCAAAACTGCAATCATCTAGTTATCAATCATATAATTAGAAAACACGAACTCCATAATCAACAAGCTCTAACTATCAACAAAGGTAGATAAAAAACAGCAATTCAATATAATCAACATAATCTAGAATCAATTAGAGACTAGAAAATCTTATAATCAGCAAAATTAGAAATTATCTAATTATCAAAAACGATAGTCAGAAATCTCGAATCAACAAATATCTAATTATCAAAAACGATAATCACAAATCATCAAATCAACAAATATCTTATTATAAAAAACGATAATCAGAAATCTCAAATCAGCAAATATCTAATTATCAAAAAGATAATCAGAAACAACAAATATTCGATTATAAAAAACGATAACCAGATAAAACAAATATCCGATTATCAAAAACGATAATGAGAAACAACAAATATCTGATTATCAAAAACGATAACCACAAACAACAATTATCCGATTATCAATGTTTGCACCAAAATTGGTCACAAACCCCAAGTATTGTGAAAGCACCAGTGTATGAATATAAATCAGCAATATTCAAACACAAATCGCAGATTTAAGCAAGCAATACGCAGCAAAACATAAATTATGAACAAGAACACACGATTTATAGTGGTTCAGCTATCTCCGGCTTACATCCACTTCAAAGGTTTTAACTTTTATTGATGTTCTTCGCTGATTACAGTTGATTACAGCGGATTACAATGGATTATAGCTCTGAAATTCGAGTACGATGGTAGCAATGGAGTGCACGGTAGAGTTTGGTAGAGCCTGGATGCTTCCAAATCAAGATCCCCATTTCTGAATGACCTGGGGCTCGATTTATAGGCGTAGGAGGCTGATATTTCTCCTAAAAGTATGGTAGACCGCTTCAGGCACGTGAGGGGGCCCACATGGCCGAAACCTGGAGATCCGGGCCCACATTGGGATCGATTCGACCTTTGGTTCGAATCGATAGAAGAGTGTCCAATCATGATGAAATTTGGCATGAACATTCTTCGTCATGTAGGCAAACTCCTGTAAAAAATTCAAGGCATTTGGATCAAAGGATTGAGAGACATGATCGGTTCGAAATGGTGTTTCCTGGATTTTTTCCTTCGTTCGAATCGATCAATTCGAATCGATTGATTCGAATCGATCCGAGCGTGCATTAGTAGGGTGACGTGGCATGCATTCTTCGAGTCGATCCACATTTTTCGCCGAGTTGATTGGGTCGACTCTGGGGTTTTAGCCACGTTTACTCGATGGATTCGAGGTGTTGGATTCGAGGAAAGGTGCAGGACGGGTTCGAAGTGTAGCAACTCCATTGATTCGAATCCTTTAACTTTGAGGGATACGAAGAGAGGTAGCATCATGGATTCGAAGCTAGGTGGTCTGGATGGATCCGAACTAAGGCTTGCTCGATGGAGTCGAAGCCGATGGATACTAGCTGATGGATTCGAACGACATCTCTTCCTATGGATTCGAACATGGTGCCTGCTCTGATGGATTCGAACTAGGGCAAGTGCGAATAGAGGCGAATCAACTGGGTTCGAACAGGGGTTGCTCCGATGGATTCGAAGTAGATGGGTTCGAACTTAATGGATCCGAACTAATGAAGGGTTGATGGATTCGAACCGAGCAAGGTTCATCAAATCGAATCCATCATATCTTGAGCATACGAACTCGGATTGACTTGAAATTTGAACCACTGGCTTCTATGATCTTTCTGGCCATGTCCTATCAATTGTAGCTTAATTTGGACTCAGACAAAATTCATCGATATCCATGGTCATCCTGCATTACATAGTTGATACTCAAGAATAATAATCATTGATTCTTAGCAAATTTTGGATATCTTAACTTTGCCAAAAGTTGGGATAACACTTTGCCCCCCAAAACATGTATTTTGGTAAAAGGTATGTTTTGAACGGTCTTAAATCGAATGTAGTGAATTCACGTTTCATTCATTGCCGCAGTATTATCAATCAAGTTTATGGATGTTCGAAGCCGAATCAGCATCCACGAAGTTCCGTAGTCTCTCCGGACTATTAGTGGCTACTCTGAACCCTTACTAAGTCCATTCTAGACTTAGTGATTGAATAGAAATATCCTATTGCACTCGGGCGTTGCCTTCTATCCCTTGCACTCTGATCCTGGTTAGGACGTATAGCGATGTCATGGTCGTTCTGGACCGATCATAGCCTCTCCGGGCTCTTGCTAGATCCCATCCTGTCACTCTCCGGTGAAGGGGAAACAACGCTTAAGTGAGTTGATCCTGTCGCTCTTCGGCGAAGCAACTCACTTCTTGCACTCCGGCTTAGTGTATCTGAACATTAAGCAATGTCTTGGTCGTTCGAGACCGATCATAGCCTCTCCGGGCTCTTGCTGGATCCCATCCTGTCACTCTCCGGTGAAGGGGAAACAACGCTTAAGTGGGTCGATCCTGTCGCTCTCTGGCGAAGCAACTCACTTCCTGCACTCCGGTTCAGTGTATTTGAACATTAAGCGATGTCTTGGTCATTCGAGATCGATCATGGCCTCTCCAGGCTCTTGCTGGATCCCATCCTGTCACTCTCCGGTGAAGGGGAAACAACGCTTAAGTGGGTCGATCCTGTCGCTCTCCAGTGAAGCAACTCACTTCCTGCACTCCGGTTCAGTGTATCTGAACATTAAGCGATCTCTTGGTCGTTCGAGACCGATCATAGCCTCTCCGGGCTCTTGCTGGATCCCATCCTGTCACTCTTCGGTGAAGCGGAAATAGCGCTTGAGTGGGTCGATCCTGTCGCTCTCCGGCGAAGCAACTCACTTCTTGCACTCCGGACCCCGCCTCTCTGTTTGGGTCATAAAGCGATCATGTTCATATTGGTATTTAATGTTCATTCTTTGACTCTCCGGTCAAAAAGATTTATTGTAAGAGATTCTAATTTATTTATTAAAATTCGAGTTCTAGATGTTCAATCTCAAACATCATAAAAAGCTAAACATTGCCTCTCCGGGCATATCGGTTTATCTCCATCTCAGAGCATGCCTAGGGATCTCTCCGGTTCACGTACATGTGTAAGTGGAGTAACCGTTTATTCTGAAAACAAATCTAAATATAATTATTCGACCGAAATCCAAATCCTGGCCTTGGCCCTTGCCATCTTTAATCAGTTGATGATGAGTCGTGATCCCGATCCACGATTGTTCCTGTTAGGTAGAGGCGATAGTTGTTCCGGCCTTACCGCCGCTGTCCGTTCTCTGACAAATTGTGGCAATCTACCACCCCTGGCATGTTCTTCCACCTCATCCTTTAGGTGGCGGCATTAATCTGTGGTGCGCCCATCCAGCTCATGGAATAGGCAGTATTTTCCAGTCCTGCACTCCCGCTCAGTGGGATCCCTTATAGGTGGCTTTCGATAGGGGAGTTGCCCCCGAGTTTCAGTGTTAATTCTTTCTAGGCCTGCAGTCAGATCCGTGTATTTCCTAAATCTTGGTTCTCGGAATCTCTTACGTTTGTCAGGACCATCATATCTGTCATCCTGTTTCCTCTTTCCCTTGTCCGCTCCGGACTGTTCTCTGGAGGTTCCTACGCTTTGCGTGGTATTTATTTCCTTCTCCTCGGCTCGTGATTCTTCTAATCGGATGAACTTTTTAGCTTTATGAAAGAACTCTCTAAGATCTTGAGGTGGATCTTTAGTCAGAGAATCTTTAAATTTGGTGCCTTCCGCGACTCCTGCCACTGCCGCCATCAAAATCATCGATGGATCCCGGCGATCTACAGAAGTCACTGTTGCATTGAATCTTAGTAGAAAATCTTTTATGGACTCTCCGGCCCATTGCTTGATCGAAGCTAAAGTCACCGCGCTCTTGGGTCGCGTCACATGGACCCTGAACTGTCTCATGAAGCAGTCTACAAGCTCGCTCCATGTTCTGATTGATCCAGTCTCTAGTTGCCTGAACCAAAGTGCAGCCAAATCTGACAAATATAGAGGGAAGCATCGTGCCATCACTTCTTCAGATTCCCCCAGCACTTCCATGTGCCTAATATATCTGGTAACATGCATGGTCGGGTCTGACCTCCCGTCATAAGGTTCTAGCGTTGGTAGTTTGAATTTTGGAGGGTTCCTTGTATTCCTGATGTTTGGGGTGAACGGACTCCGACTAACTTCTTATAGCCCTCCGCTAGGTAGTCCTCCTCTCATGATTCGTCGCATCAGGCCAATCATTCTCTCGTCTTCGTCTAGGGGTTGGCCCCTTGTCAAATTTCTATCCTGCCCCCCGAGCCTTGAAGGGAATTCTGGTACATATTCTTCTGGTGGCTCGTTAGCATATGCATTGGCTCCAGCTTGTTGAGCTCCGTCTGTAGGTCTTCCAGTATCGGACCCTGAGGGTCTGCCCCCAAGCCGTTGTCGGTCACCTACAGTTCCCGCATTCTAGTCTTGAGCCTGACCTTCGTTGGCTCCTGTAATCCCGATTCTTTGTCCCGCACTTGCAGTTGTTGCAGTTGGTCCAAGGTTCTGCATATTTGCCGCCCTCATCTGTTCGAGGAAATTCTGCAGCATCTCCTGTTGGGTCTTCATCATGCTTTCGCGTATTGAATTAGCCATAGCCTCCATCTTGTCTCCAGTGATGTAGACGGAAGCTTGTCCTTCTCCTGCTCCTGAGGATGCTTCTTGGCTTCCTCCTTGTTGGCTTCGACCAACTCTTTGTCTTGTTTGTCGAGTCATTTTCTCTGAATCGGAATTCTTCAAACTTTTAAATCCGAACTCTGAATCTGATGTAGCGGGTGCTGGTTCCTCTCAATGAAAGCGCCAAAGTGTTTGCGCCAAAATTGGTCACAAACCCCAAGTATTGTGAAAGCACCAGTGTATGAATATAAATCAGCAATATTCAAACACAAATCGCAGATCTAAGCAAGCAATACGCAGCAAAACAGAAATTATGAAAAAGAACACACAATTTATAGTGGTTCAGCTATCTCCGGCTTACGTCCACTTCAAAGGTTTTAACTTTTATTGATGTTCTTCGCTGATTACAGTTGATTATAGCGGATTACAATGGATTATAGCTCTGAAATTCGAGTATGACGGTAGTAATGGAGTGCACGGTAGAGTCTGGTAGAGGCTGGATGCTTCCAAATCAAGATCCCCTTTTTTGGATGACCTGCGGCTCTATTTATAGGCGTAGGAGGCTGATATTTCTCCTGAAAGTATGGTAGACCGCTTCAGGCACGTGAGGGGGACCACATGGCCGAAAGCTGGAGATCCGGGCCCACATTGGGATTGATTCGACCTTTGGTTCGAATCGATAAAAAAGTGTCCACTCATGATGAAACTTGGCGTGAACATTATTCGTCATGTAGGCAAACTCCTGTAAAAATTTCAACGCATTTGGATCAAAGGATTGAGAGATATGATCGGTTCGAAATGGTATTTCCTGGACTTTTCGCTTCGTTCGAATCAATCAATTCGAATCGATTGATTCGAATCGATCCGAGCGCGCGTTAGTAGGGTGACGTGGCATGCATTCTTCGAGTCGATCCATATTTTTGGTCGAGTTGATTGGGTCGACTCCGGGGTTTTAGCTGCGTTTACTCGATGGATTCGAGGTGTTGGATTCGAGGCAAGGTGCAGAACGGGTTCGAAGTGTAGCAACTCCATTGATTCGAATCCTTTAACTTTGAGGGATACGAAGAGAGGTAGCATCATGGATTCGAAGCTAGGTGGTCTGGGTGGATCCGAACTAAGGCTTTCTCGATGGAGTCGAAGCCGATGGATACTGGCTGATGGATTCGAACGACATCTCTTTCTATGGATTCGAACATGGTGCCTGCTCTGATGGATTCGAACTAGGGCAAGTGCGAATGGAGGCGAATCAACTGGGTTCGAACAAGGGTTGCTCCGATGGATTCGAAGTAGATGGGTTCGAACTTAATGGATTCGAACTAATGAAGGGGTGATGGATTCGAACCGAGCAAGGTTCATCAAATCGAATCCATCATATCTTGAGCATACGAACTCGGATTGACTTGAAATTTGAACCACTAGCTTCTATGATCTTTCTGGCCATGTCCTATCAATTGTAGCTCAATCTGGACTCAGACAAAATTCATCGATATCCATGGTCATCTTGCAGTACATAGTTGATACTCAAGAATAATAATCAATGATTCTTAGCAAATTTTGGATATCTTAACTTTGCCAAAAGTTGGGATAACAATCAAAAACGATAAGCAGAAACAACAAATATCTGATTATCAAAAACGATATCAAAAACTACAAATATCCGATTATCAAAAACGATAATCAGAAACAACAAATATCCGATTATCAAAAACGATAATCAGAAACAACAAATATCCGATTACCAAAAACGATAATCAAAACTCATATCAACAAATGTCTAATTATCACAAACGATAATTAGTGATCCCAAATCAACAAATATCTAATTATCACAAACGATAATCAGAAATCTCAAATCAACAAATATCTAATTATCAAAAACGATAATCCGAATCAACAAATATCCGATTATCAAAAACAATAATCAGAAACAACAAATACTCGATTATCAAAAACGATAATCAGAAATATCAAATCAACAAATATCTAATTATCAAAAACGATAATCAGAATCAACAAATATCCGATTATCAAAAACGATAATCAGAAACAAATAATATCCAATTATCAAAAACGATAATCAGAAATACTCAAATCAACAAATATCTAATTATCAAAAACGATATTCAGAATCAACAAATATCTGATTATCAAAAACGATAATCAGAAATCTCAAATCAACAAATATCTAATTATCAAAACGATAATCAGAATCAACAAATATTCGATTATCAAAAACGATAATCAGAAATCTCAAATCAACAAATATCTAATTATCGAAAAAGATAATCAAAATCAACAAATATCCGATTATCAAAAACGATAATCAGAAACAACAAATATCTAATTATCAACAAAGATAATTAGAACTCATATCAACAAATATCCAATTACCTATAGATAATTGAAAACAACAAATATCTAGAAATCAATTAAGATAATCTAGAAAATCAACATAAAAGGTTGGATTGATCCCATCAGATGGCGAGTTTTTAGCTACGCCGCACGTGCATCAACAAATGGCCGAAGCCTACCAAGTACTATAAATTTTGGCGCCCATCAGATGACCCAAAGGTCCACAGGGTGACCCGAAGGTCTAGTACTGGTATTTGACCTGAAGGTCTGCAGAGTGGCTCGAAAGCCCAACAAATGACCCGAAGGTCCAGCAGAGTGGCCCGGAAGCCCAACAAATGACCCGAAGGTTCATCATATGACCCGAAGGTCCACCATATGACCCGAAGGTCCAACAAATGACCCGAAGGTCCATCAAAATGGCTCGAAAGCCAAATAAAATCATCAAAACAGCAAATATTTCAGTTAACGAGTCCGGAATTAATCGAAATAGCAAACGCACATGTCCCATACCACGTATTTTACTAAATCGTTTGATTCTCCTCATCGTTTCCTTGAAAGTGCAAAATTGTGTATTCCAAAAATAACATTTCACATTCTCAAACGGACAAGTCCGGAATTAAGCGAATTAGTAAAAGAAAGGGATCATAGTCCTCGATTTTGCTAAAATGTTTAAATTGCTTCCTCATTCTTTTGAAAGCGCAAACTGCAAAACTTCTTAAAACAATTTCGTTTATTTTATAAAAGTAATAATTTACATTCTCAAACGGACAAGTCCGGGATTAAGCGAATCAGTAAAAGTAAGGGTTCATAGTGCTCGATTTTGCTGAAACGTTTAAATCGCTTCCTCATTCTTTTGAAAGCGTAAACTGTAAAAAAAAAATTGAAAACAATTTTTATTTTGAAACAATTTTTAAAACACGTGATTAAAACAGCAACATTAGTAGCAACTTTGACAAGGAAATTGCACTTCTCAAAATACCGTAAAAAAACGGACAACAAAATCAGCATTGCGGGATAACCGCTTGAAAATCCACTTTAAAATTTGACGGTTACTGAAGTCAAAGCGACAGTAATTTCAAACGTCAGAATATCATCAAAATAATCTGCATCAAAATATATTACCAGTGAATTTTCATTCATTAAAAATGTCAACAAAATACCGTGCTTCAAAAACTTAGCACCAGTGTGAAAATCCCATTATAAAAATAACGGCAACAAAATACGTTTAAAACCAAACACCCGTTCAACGTAAAATTAATGCAATAACGTGCAACTCAAATTTGCACGTATACTACAAAATTAACAGAGAAATCATTCGAATATATCTTCAACGAAGATAATTCAAAATAGCAAAACTCTCAACAAAATCACATATATGCAATCGCTTCGGATCCTCAAATCGGATTTGAAATTTTCAAAGGAAACAAATTAAACACAGCTATTTGAACAACAAATTAAATTTATTTTAATTTCATATTTTGATTTTTAAATCAAAAAGGTTATCAGCTGTACTCAACGAAGACAGCCTCACTGTTTCCGTTGCGCACTCTGATAAACCGACACAAATTACTCAATCATCAAACACAGTTTCGTTGTTATTTATAAATAAAGATATTTAAAAATTTCATCATGCTTTCAAAACTTTAGTTTTGACTCAAAGCACAACTAAAAACATCTACAAATAGTTGTAACACATGTTCCATCTAAGTAATGTTATATATTATGTCCATAAACCCAAGCTCTGATACCAACTGTGACGCCCCACCTCTATGCTCACAATAACAAAGATTATTAAAAGAAATACTGTCTGTTATTACGAAAAATAAGGCCGAATAGGAGCGGCCATCCGTAGTTAGGCCTTACACTAGTACTGGCTATCTCAATAGGAGTGGTATATATTTTTATTTTTCATCTCTTATTTATTTACTCCCATCGACATGCTCAATTTCAGTATAAAACGACTATAATGGTTCACAATAGTTTAGGACAATATATATAATAATAACATAGATGAACTGAATGCGGAACACAGATAATATCAAATCTCATATATATATATATATATATATATATACATACATATATATAACTGAAGTCAGTTACAATACAAGTGATACACTACATATGATACAACTACATCTGTCGACACAGGATGTTACATATACAAGTACATTAATATAAGTAATATACATGAATACACATCATCCTATACTATGACAACAACTACTCTAAAAGATATAAAGAGACTTCATAGCTCAAGCAGCAACCCAAAGCAAGATATTTACAACCTGTAATAACTCGGTCTGACCCGAGTATTAAATTCAAAAGAAAATAATACACGGGTCAGTCTAATTCAAACTCAGTTATTAATGCACGGAAGTTATAATAATTAAATAACAATTAGACGACAGTCACAAATAAATCTCGTCTATCCAATCCATTAATAATTAATCGGATAATGGTAAATATAAAACGTAACGGTGTTAAACAACAAATCAGCAAATCCAAATTATCAACGAAGATAAATTAAAATTTTTATCAATGGAGATAATTTAGAAAACAACAGAATTGCCCAAATGGCAATTAACAACAAAATCTAATAATTAAATAAATAATTAGAAACTCATAATCTAATTATCAAATAGATAATTAGACAACACCAAAATGATCAAATCAAATCAAAATACAATTTCAAAATATTGAATTGACTAACAAAACAATTCAAACAATTGAAATATCATAAAAGTAAATACTGTGTGGCTGCAGTACACGCACGCGTGCACTGCCTCACCACTACAGCATATAAAGTCACCACAACTCCAAATATTGATAGTAAGTCGTAACTTCAAAGCCAAATCATTTACAAAATGTAGAGGTCATGTCACTATTACCAGGACTTAACACAATTGCGAGGCCAAACCAAAGTTAACAGCAATACCAAGAAAAGGTCTGGGCAACAATGAATGACCAAGTGCACAAGGCAGTGGTACAAACATGATGACACATCAAAATGGCTTATGCAACCTGCAACAACAGAGCACGAAGGCTCGAATGCCCAAACGCACATGGCAGTGGTACAAACATAATGACACAGAAAAATGGAGGCGAAAGCAAACAAAAATAAGGCAATGCAGCATGAAAAAACGCACAAAAGAATCGGTACACAATAGAGACAAAACTGCTACAAATACCAACTGCCTCGATGTGAATATATGGCCAAACTGTGCACCAGATATACCTCTGAACAATAAGTGGCCAGAGGAGCAAATGAAATTCACGAGTATATCCAGGCAGCAAGCTTAAACAACAATAAAGTATGTATGCCACGACCGGTCAGTGCAATAAGCAATCAAAGTCAAGTGCTTTCAAAGGAACTCGACCAAATCCCTTCAAGTAAAACAAAGTACAACTGGTATCAAGACAGTTCACCAGCATGAAGTTCAACAAGCAGCCTCAACATCAAAGACCAGACCCCAAGTGCATAAAACAGCAGTGAAACCTGAGATCAGGTTCAATGCATAGCAAAAACTCGAGCGCTAGAAGAAAAATGGCACTCCAGGGCAACATAAATGACTCTGTACACAAGTGACGCAACAACAATAAAAACAAAGAACAAAGCATGAAGATTCTTCTGAAATCAAGACATGATCACAAAAGCATATCAAAACCGTGATGGTCACGAGGTACGACAGTGCCGAGATGACTAGAAAACAATAAGTGAACATCAAGCACATGAATGCACAAGATTTGTGTAACAACCCTAGATTTTTACGTATATTTTAATTTTGACTTTATTTCATTTTGAATCTTTTTAAAACTTGATTCATTTCAAACATTTCATTTTTAAATATAAGTATTGATTATTATGTGAATTATAATTTCAAACAGGTATAAATTGGATATTTTATTGAAAGATGAATTTCTGTTCAAACTGGTCAAACTTTGACTTTTAAATTTCAAATTTAAATATTTAAACTCCTAAATTTTATCTTTTATTATGAAAATATATTTAACAACTTGAATACTGCTTTTTGTTTCGTTGAAAACGGAATTAAACTGTGAAAGTTATGCACATTTCAATTTTGAGTATAATTTGTTTTATTTTGCAATTTTGTCTATTTTAGATTATATAAATCATATTTTCTTTGTTATATTTTATTTTAATATTTGTTAATATGTATTTTATGTATATTTTTGTTTTTTGATAATTTTAAAGTGATAATATAATTTTTCCAAAATTTATTGCATATATTTTCTATTTTTAAAGGTTGGTTTCCTTTTTTTTTGCTATTTTCTTCATTTAAATTATATTTAATTAAAATTTATTTATTTATTTTTATGCATGCATTTTATTTTTGTATCTTTATCTTTATTTATAAAAAAAATTCAAGTACGCAAAATTTTTCCAAAGTTCATTTCATTTATTTTCAAATTTTCTAGCCTAGTTTACATTTTTTTTGCTATTTTCTTAATCTAATTATATATAATTAATATTTATTCATATATTTTTGTTTATTTAATAAATTTTCGTGTTTTTATCTGAAATTATATGCATTTTTCAGTTATTTAAAAATTGCAAAAGGAATTATGGAAATATGAAGAGCTTGAGACCATTTATTTGCCTAAGTCCTTTTGTATTCCGCCGTTTTATTTTCAATCAATGCATCATTATTTTGGTCGATTCTTTTCTGATTGCTTCAGCCACTTCTCTCTTCATTTTTCATGAAAATAAAAGTTTCTCATCCAAAATTTTCGGCCATGAACTCCTCAAGCAAAAGTTTGGTAAAGTTCTTCTTCTTTTTCGCTTATTCTTCTTGTTTTCCTTATCTCTTTGCACTTGTCTTCACCTTTGTAGCTCAGCCCTTGCTCCTCCACCACCATAGCCACCTCCACCACCACCACAACCAGCTGCCATCCCCTCCATCCCACTGTCCATCCATAGCCGTGGCAATCCATGATGTAGATCCACCAAATATTTGAGCAAACTCCACCTAAACATGCATTGCCAAGCTCCTTTACCTTCACCACTCCACCACATCACCTTGGCCGACCTTTGCATCATCACCACCAGCCACTTGCTGACATGAGTACCCTTCCACATTAGTACATGACCCTACTAGGCTTGGCCATGCCTATGTATGCTTAGGGCCGAACCATTTATGCACAGAAATTCTACTTTGGTTACCTTGATTTGAGTTATACATGCCTATACACTTCATCTCCTTCATATCCATGTTATGGCCGACCCTATTGAACCCAAACCTGATCCAAACCTGATTCAAAACCATCCCATAACAGTGCCTTTCCAGTCTATAGCTGAAGCATACAAGGTTGAATGCAAGTGCAAAAGTTCTAGCTTTGAATTGTGTAGTTATTCCTAGCATTGTTTTGTAATATCTTGGTTTGTAATTCATGTTTGTATTTGTTTTGTTTGATATTTAAGGAAATTAATCTTTGGCTCTCCCGATCTCAAATCTTATTCATGTTGTCGTGCCTTCGAGGATTCCTTGTCGTGTGTTTTAGCTGTCATCTCCAGCTTAAACAGGTGAGTAAATCTCACCAGACTATTATGTACTTATGTAGTGATAAACTGACATCACCTGAATTTGTAAATGCATATCATCCTATTATAACTGCTATATTATATTCATATGATGTTCACACCTATATTTACACCTGTTATATCATATGTTACTGTTATTTCATGCTATTCTGTTACTTTCATCTGTTTATCACACTACAAGTTCCCTGTAGACTAGAATCGCTATGGGTTGAAATAATACATACCCGAACGGACTTTAGAATAGGAGAAAATCGTTATGGGCTGAAATGATAGGCCTGAATGATTTTCTATTATTTTCTTTTACTTGGGATTGCGGGTTTGAAAAGATCAAACCCAGATTTTCTTTGTAAATTACGGGTTGAAATGATATATTACCCGTATCACTTTACCTAGGCTAGAAAATGAAATATAGACCCGTTGTTAAAATATGTTTTTCTAAAAAAAAATTAATTATTTTAGAAATGTAAATATTATAATATTTTGATTATATTTGATTAAAAATGATTTTTGTAAAGCATTATTTATTTTCTGAAAATTTATAAGTGAAATAAATAAAGGGTAAAGTTAGAAATCTGAAATGTAAGTTATTTTGGAAATTATAATTTGGTGATATATGGAATTTAAATTAAATATGAAAATATGATAAATTTTTGATATTTTGAATCAAATGAATTTAAAATGATTTTTTAATACATTAATGATTTTTGAATAAAGTTAAATGTGAAATGAATGAATATTTATGTTGAAATTTTGAAATATAACTAAAATTGGAAATTTGTGAATTTGGCTTAAAAGTGAATTTTAAGTTAAGTAAATAAAAATGAAATTAAGTTATATTTGAAAATTTGAAAATTAAATGTTAAGTTAAATTTAATTTAATGAATTTAAAATTTAATGTTGGAATTTAATAAGTGGATTATTATTAAATTTTGATTTTTGAATGGAGATTTAACTTTATAAAATCATGAATATCAGGGTATTTGAATGGCTGTATTAAAAGTGAAATTATATGATTTTTTAAGCTAAAAATGATTTAAATAAAAATATAATTGTTTGTGAAATTATATTGAATACTTGAAGTTAATTAACTGCATTTCTGAAATGCTATTAATTCTAATGTAAATGATAATACAGCATTTGTAAATGTTGTAGTTGATAATAATGAACCAAATGGCTAAGTTTAATTAAAGGTTATTATAGCATTTTTGTAAATGCTATAATTGTTGAATTTAACTAAGTTTTATTTGAAACTAATGTAACCCTATTACAACATTTTTAAATGCTATCTTTTGTTAAATTGAACTGTTTTAAATGTAACTTTCTGTAGCAATTTCTAAATGCTGCGAAAGTTGAATTTTCATCTGTTTTAATAAATTAAGTGGATAAATGAATTTTGAAAGACTAAATTTTTGTAAATTTAATAATTTAATTATTAAATATAATAACTTCATTTTATGATTTAAAATGAAGTAATTTGTTTTGAAATATAAACTATTTTGAAATGTGTTTTGTAATGGTATTTAAATTAAATAAAAATGAGTGTGGTTTGGAAGATATTATATTTTTGATATTTTGAAATGGATTTTTGAATGATATTGAATTTTGAAATGATATTTGATTTTGAAGTATAAAATATCATTTCGAAATTTTAACCGCGGGATGTATTTAATTTATAGTTTAACTGATTCTTAAAGGATGGGCGATCCCAAGCATCCTTTAAGTTATTGTGTATTTCTACTACAGTTCACTTGAGTTGGTTTACATTATATAAGTATATATTGTCCTGACTCGAGTGTTTTGTGTTTTACTTTACGCTCGGGTCATCCTGAGTATTTACAGCTTAGCTTTGGATTTCTTTTCTGGAGCTAGGAATCACTGGAGATTCTACTTGTCTTGTTATCTATTTCCTTTCAGTTTTCGTTGTTCTATTTCAGCTCTGGTATTTATAAACTTCTATGTATTTGAGATTTCTATTGTATATGTTTCAGACTAATATTATGTATTATGTTTTGAGAGTTTGTTATAGTAGCTTCATGAACTACTATGGTATTTTTATTTCCGCTGCGAGTTATTCTGATATTTTTGTGTCTGTGATTCTGTAAATGTATTTCGTTTGCTCCAAATTTATTTACAACGTGGTATTTTGAGCAATTCAAGTCCGACATGTGCGGATGCGAATGACTGAAAATATCGGGTTGTTACAGTTGGTATCAGAGCTTTGGGTTTAGGCAAACCTTAGCCTGCGGAGCAAAAACTCATTAGAGATGGGGTAGAAATACCTTAGAATGAGTGAAATCAATCTCAGAATCCTTTCTTTGTGAGAGGACGTATTTTCGAAGTATAAAATGATTTCCAAATGATTTTTAAAGGATTTTCAAACATTATTTTGGTATAAAAATGTTCTTATTTCGACATCAATATTTTCTAAACTTCATCTCTTCGGTATCCACCTTGTTAGAAATCTCTTGGTTAAGATTCTTATCGATTAGGATTTCTTGAACTTTGGAACGCTCCCACTTGTTCTGGAATCCAGTCTTGTTTTTCCCATTTTTCCTTTTGATTCGGAGCATTCTTTAACTCTACTTTGGAATGACCTCCCTAAAGGGCGGTGATTCTGTAAATCGTTGAATGATTTGTAAAGGGGTGAAACTCCTTTACAATTGGCTTTGATTCACTGGAGATTTCTGTATCCTCGGATGTCGATGTTATCTATCTCCTGCTCTACCCGGATTCTATCTCTGGCGATCGAAGGTCGACTTGCCTTGGATTTCCGTATTGATTATATTCCTAAAGTCTCGGTTGACCGGTTAAGGTCGCCCACGCTTTATATAGGTTTATTTATCCTCTATTTGGTAATTAAATTGTCTCATCTTCGTATGAGTTTAACTTCGAACTAGAATTCTATTTGATTAGAGTTCCTCTAATTTTGAATCTTTGTTTGTTTGAAATCCTTCCTTGAATCATCCTTTGGAAATTTGTGTTTGGTTGTATTTTGACATTGTGCATACATCGAAATTATTAAGGATGGCCATTTTTCTATATATAAAAGTGAAATGTTTTCAATAAGGATTATATACCTTTCAAAAATGAAAATTTGAAATTTCGAAAGGATTTGAAATTTTGAATATTTATGAGAAATTTAAATTTATATAAAATGATTTATAACTGAAAGGTTTTGAATTTGAATTTCGAGGAATCGAATTCCGGTGTTTTGAAATTGGTTTTAAGATTTTGAAAAATATATAATAATAATATGATTTAAAGATATATATATATATATATATATATATATATATATATTTTCAAATAAGAAATGTTTCAAATGTATTCGAATGAATTTCAATGATTTCGAAGGAATTTCAAAGAAGTTTTTCAAAGTTAATTGAAATCCAGAACTCACTTATGTCGCCGGAAAATTATTTCGGTGATGAATGCATGCATCATCGACATTGATTTTCGAGTTTCTGAGTGGGGGAGGCCACTCTAGTAACTTTGCTACGCGAGTGATTTTGTGAAACCAATTTTGATTTTAGATTTTGAAGTATGGTTTGATATTCGAAAGATATATATACACACACACATTTGAAATGATTTAAAGTAAGTCGGTGTTCAGTCCTCGAGATTCAGATTTGTTTTGTTATAACCTTATCTATTGGAATTGATTTACTGATTTGTTAGTGATTTCCCACTCTTGGATTTGAAAATATGATTTCTTCGACTATTTTGAAGGTTCGAGCACTTCCAAATCAACTTTAACTTTTCAAAATTTGAAAGGTATAAGTTATTTGATAAAAAATATAAGTGTAGTTTGTATGTTTCAAGTATGAAATAATATGATTTGTATAAGTTGAAACTGTTTTGTTAAGTAAATAAATAGGACTATTTTGAATTATACTAATATGAAATTTAGTTTTGAAATGTTTTGGATAAAAATTAGTCTTCAAATGTTTGAGAAAAATTTGGTTTTAAATGTTTTAACTTAGTAACATCGTTATGAAACTATTTATTTAACAATTTAGAATAGGTACATAAGTTGAATGTATGTTGTTTTATTCGCATAATTAATCTGATCCAAGTTTGAGTACACAAGTTCAAGGTGAATTACACCATTTCGTGTTAGGATTTTTCATTTGATTCTTGATGGCGAATATTTGATACGGATTTTTGGCTTGATTCTAGAATTCTCTATCATAGTATATGGCAATGCAAGGAGACTGATGGCTTCTAGTCGAGAAACCATATCGAAGTCCGCATTAGGGAAGTCGAATGGATAATACTAGTTCGAAAGCGAACTTATGTGATCGAGCGAGCGATCGAATGTAATGTTGCGAAATGATGACATATGTACATCTTATATCCTTATATACTTGACGTTGAAATTGAAAGTTGTTGGGTTGGATATCTTTGTAATTTAATTGAAAATTTTCTTTTATGAAAAACTACTATCAAATTTAAAACCATTTTTCAAAACTATTTTTCTTTTATTCTTCTTAAACTAACTGTTTTATTCTATTTTTTATACAAACTATTTTAAATACAAAACTGTTCTTAATTAAAAATCTTTTAGTAAGCAAAGATGTTCAATCCCATATGGCATTTCATGTAGCGAAATTTGTTTTTTTTTGAAAATTTTGATCCTTATATAAGATAAACTTTATGTAAGTATAAGATGATTTTGATAAATGAATTTATTTGACCTAAATTTTGTTGATTTGGAAATTTGGATTATTTTCTGAACCTATTGTTTTAAGAAATTTTGAAACTGAACATGTATAACTTGAAAGAAATGATTTGGTGAAATCATATATGATTTTTAAACTGAAATACTATTGAAATGAATTAAAATTCAGAACCTGTTTTATTTAATACTTGATTTGGGAGCTATCGAACTTATATAAAAATGATATGTATAAGTAAACCATTGATTTGAGAACTGTTGATTTGAAAAGGGTACTCAATTTTGAAAAATGAAATCTTATGTAATCGAAATTTATATAAGTGTGATTTGATATACTATTATTTTGGAAAGTATTTGATTTGAAATGAAATCTTATATATAATGGACTTTATATAAGTATGATATTTGAAAGTGATTTTGAAAGGTACTATATGATACATATTTTCGAAGTAAAGATATGGAAAGTGCCTTCTGCTTGATATCCGCTTTGTAGCTACACTGTGGATTCATTCTATCGATATTATTCTCTCTCTTTGATTTGGGTTTTCCGGATATGATACTCGAGTGTCCATCGAATTCCACGGCGATCCCCGTGGTCTTACGATCGCGACTACATAGCGCAACTGCCTGGCTGAGTCTTGCCTAGGGGTACGGATTGTTTCCGGAGGGATCCAGGCGTAACCATTGTGTATCCTGCAATCTGTGTAGGTCGCGAAGAGTAGCGCAAGTGCCTGGCTGAGTCTTGCCTAGGGGTACGGATTGTTTCCTGGGGGATCCAGGCGCAACCATTGTGTATCCTGCATTCTACTCGTCATCATGGCGTAACTCGCAGGGCTGAGAAAGCTTACGGATACGGATTGTTTCCTGGGGGATCCAGGCGTAACCATTGTGTATCTGCGATCCATGGTTAGACAACTGTTTCGGTTTGGTTGATTTGTTTGGATTGTACTTTCCATATCTATTTTTTTTAAAAAGAGTTTTCTAGTATTTTCATTGGGTGTTGAAACAAGTCTACTAAGTACTTGGACAATTCTAGCTTTGCGCATGATCAACGCATAGCCAGAGTCTGCAGGAACGAAAGTAAACTTGTTAAGACATCGAGTTATAAAAGTATTTTGATAAAAGCATCTTGATAAAGTACTGTATAAACAATATTTTGATCAGTTATTTTCCCTTCTAAAAATTTAAAATGTTTTAAATGTTGTTTACTTTGAACCATCAGATTTGAATCAAATGACTATTCATCATACTAAAAAAAAAATTAAATTGAAATGTATAATGGTTCAAATAATGGTTCATCCTTGTCTTTCAACCTGCTTTACCTCCTAGCTATCTTTTTTCCGTACCTTCTTTCGGGGATGCATTCCAACCTATTGCTCTTTCTTGTTGTTTCTCTGCTTCCTTCCTTTTCGAGGACGAAATGATTTGAGTGGGGGAGAGTGTAACAACCCTTGATTTTTACTTATATTTTAATTTTGACTTTATTTCATTTTGAATTTTTTTAAAACTAGTTTCATTTCAAAAATTTCATTTTTAAATATAAGTATTAATTATTATGTGAATTATAATTTCAAATAGGTATAAATTGGATATTTTACTGAAAGATGAGTTTCTGTTCAAACTGGTCAAACTTTGACTTTTAAATTTCAAATTTAAATATTTAAACTCCTAAATTTTATCTTTTATTATGAAAATATATTTAACAACTTGAATACTGCTTTTTGTTTCGTTGAAAACGGACTTAAACTGTGAAAGTTATGCAAATTTCAATTTTGAGTATAATTTGTTTTATTTTGCAATTTTGTCTATTTTAGATTATATAAATCATATTTTCTTTGTTATATTTTATTTCAATATGTGTTAATATGTTATTTTATGTACATTTTTGTTTTTTTGATAATTTTAAAGTGATAGTGTAATTTTTCCAAAATTTATTGCATATATTTTCTATTTTTAAAGGCTAGTTTCCATTTTTTTTGCTATTTTCTTCATTTAAATTATATTTAATTAAAATTTATTTATTTATTTTTATGCATGCATTTTATTTTTGTGTCTTTATCTTTATTTATAAAAAAATTTCAAGTACACAAAATTTTTCCAAAGTTCATTTCATTTATTTTCAAATTTTCTAGCCTAGTTTACATTTTCTTTGCTATTTTCTTAATTTAATTATATATAATTAATATTTATTTATATATTTTTGTTTATTTAATAAATTTTCGTGTTTTTATCTGAATTTATATGCATTTTTCAGTTATTTAAAAATTGCAAAAGGAATTATGGAAATATGAAGAGTTTGAGACCAATTATTTGCCTAAGTCCTTTTGTATTCCGCCGTTTTATTTTCAATCAATGCATCATTATTTTGGCCGATTCTTTTCTGATTGCTTCAGCCACTTCTCTCTTCATTTTTCACGAAAATAAAAGTTTCTCATCCAAAATTTTCGGCCATGAACTCCTGAAGCAAAAGTTTGGTAAAGTTCTTCTTCTTTTTCGCTTATTCTTCTTGTTTTCCTTATCTCTTTGCACTTGTCTTCACCTTTGTAGCTCAGCCCTTGCTCCTCCACCACCATAGCCACCTCCACCACAACCAGCTGCCATCCCCTCTAGCCCACTGTCCATCCATAGCCGTGACAATCCATGATGTAGATCCACCAAATATTTGAGCAAACTCCACCTAAACATGCATTGCCAAGCTTCTTTACCTTCACCACTGCACCACATCACCTTGGCCGACCTTTGCATCATCACCACCAGCCACTTGCTGACGTGAGACCCCTGCCACATCAGTACATGACCCTACCAGGCCTGGGCGTGCCTATGTATGCTTAGGGCCGAACCATTTATGCACAGAAATTCTACTTTGGTTACCTTGATTTGAGTTATACATGCCTATACACTTCATCTCCTTCATATCCATGTTATGGCCGACCCTATTGAACCCAAACCTGATCCAAACCTGATTCAAAACCATCCCATAAAAGTGCCTTTCCAGTCCATAGCTGAAGCATACAAGGTTGAATGCAAGTGCAAAAGTTCTAGGTTTGAATTGTGTAGTTATTCCTAGCATTGTTTTGTAATATCTTGGTTTGTAATTCATGTTTGTATTTGTTTTGTTTGATATTTAAGGAAATTAATCTTTGGCTCTCCCGATCTCAAATCTTATTCATGTTGTCGTGCCTTCGAAGATTCCTTGTCGTGTGTTTTGCTTGTCATCTCCAGCTTAAACAGCTGAGTAAATCTCACCAGACTAATATGTACTTATGTAGTGATAAACTGACATCACCAGAATTTGTAAATGCATATCATCCTGTTATAACTGCTATATTATATTCATATGATGTTCACTCCTATATTTACACCTGTTATATCATATGTTACTGTTATTTCATGCTATTCTGTTACTTTCATCAGTTTATCACACTGCAAGTTCCCTGTAGACTAGAATCACTATGGGTTGAAATGATACATACCCGAACGGACTTTAGAATAGGAGAAGATCGTTATGGGCTGAAATGATAGGCCTGAATGATTTTCAATTATTTTCTTTTACTTGGGATTGCGGGTTTGAAATGATCAAACCCAGGTTTTCTTTGTAAATTACGGGTTGAAATGATATATTACCCGTATCACTTTATCTAGGCTAGAAAATGAAATATTGACCCGTTGTTAAAATATGTTTTTCTAAAATTTTTTTAAAATATTTTCGAAATGTAAATATTATAATATTTTGATTATATTTGATTAAAAATGATTTTTGTAAAGCATTATTGATTTTCTGAAAATTTATAAGTGAAATAAATAAAGGGTAAAGTTAGAAATCTGAAATGTAAGTTATTTTGGAAATTATAATTTGGTGATATAAGGAATTTAAATTAAATATGAAAATATGATAAATTTATGATATTTTGAATCAAATGAATTTAAAATGATTTTTTAATACATTAATGATTTTTGAATAAAGTTAAATGTGAAATGAATGAATATTTATGTTGAAATTTTGAAATATAACTAAAATTGGAAATTTGTGAATTTGGCTTAAAAGTGAATTTTAAGTTAAGTAAATAAAAACGAAATTAAGTTATATTTGAAAATTTTAAACTTAAATGTTAAGTTAAATTTAATTTAATGAATTTAAAATTTAATGTTGGAATTTAATAAGTGAATTATTATTAAATTTTGATTTTTGAATGGAGATTTAACTTTATAAAATCATGAATATAAGGGTATTTGAATGACTGTATTAAAAGTGAAATTTTATGATTTTTTAAGCTAAAAATGATTTAAATAAAAATATAATTGTTTGTGAAATTATATTGAATACTTGAAGTTAATTAACTGCATTTTTGAAATGCTATTAATTCTAATGTAAATGATAATACAGCATTTGTAAATGTTGTAGTTGATAATAATGAACCAAATGGCTAAGTTTAATTAAAGGTTTTTATAGCATTTTTGTAAATGCTATAATTGTTGAATTTAACTAAGTTTTATTTGAAACTAATGTAACCCTATTACAACATTTTTAAATGCTATCTTTTGTTAAATTGAACTGTTTTAAATGTAATTTTCTGTAGCAATTTCTAAATGCTGCGAAAGTTGAATTTTCATCTGTTTTAATAAATTAAGTGGATAAATGAATTTTGAAAGACTAAATTTTTGTAAATTTAATAATTTAATTATTAAATATAATAACTTCATTTTATGATTTAAAATGAAGTAATTTGTTTTGAAATATAAACTATTTTGAAATGTGTTTTGTAATGGTATTTAAATTAAATAAAAATGAGTGTAGTTTGGAAGATATTATATTTTTGATATTTTGAAATGGATTTTTGAATGATATTGAATTTTGCAATGATATTTGATTTTGAAGTATAAAATATCATTTCGAAATTTTAACCACGGGATGTATTTAATTTATAGTTTAACTGATTCTTAAAGGATGGGCGATCCTAAGCATCCTTTAAGTTATTGTGTAACGCTTCGATTTTTCGTTGCCGAAAAACCGAATAGTTATGGGTTTAAGAAAAAGAAAAGAAAGATAGAAATTAGGGAGGAGAGAAAACAGAAGATAGAAAATTTAGATAGGGAAAAGAAGGTAGAAAATTTTAAAATAGAAGAAAAAGAGAACAGAGGAAAAAGAAAAACAGAAGAAAATAGGACGGAACAGAAAAGAAACAACAGAACAACATCAGAATCTCATAATTCGCAGCGGAACAACATATAATAATAATTGAATAATCTTTAAACAAACAACTATATCAGTTATTACATTACATCACATTTCATTACATCATATCATCAGAGTGTACAACAACAACAACAAACAGTGCAGCGGAAAAAGAAATACTATATAAGTAATACGCCATGCCATCCATCTTGCCTCCAGCAACTCCAGAATATCCAGAATATCCGATAAACCTTACTCTTGACTGCCCGTGTGAAAATTGGTGGGCACCCAGAGTTTAGGAAGGAAAACAATAAACTCCAAGTCAGTCATGTGACTGGTGTGAGAACTCAAAACAGTTTATTTATTTTTAAAATCAAAATAGAGGAATATTTTTAAATTCAATTCGTAATGCTTTTAAAAATGAGACTACCATAAGACCTCCTGCCACACACACAATGCAAACGCAGACTTGGAGAAGATTTCTCCTTATGATAGTCAAACATGCTTGATACGTATTAAAATCAAATTTGATTTTGATATTATTATTAGTGCATAGTGTAGAAGAAATTCATTTCGAAAGTAGAATATAAATCTTAGCCAGCATAGGTACCATTATATTATGCTTACTAATAGCTACCATATTAGATGGTAGGTTCTACAACTAAAACCGTACAAGTTTCGTATTGTTTCTTTGGATTTCCAAAAAATGATCAGGCCAAGGAACTTCCCATTGCCACATGAGAATGCCTCTGGAAAGACATCCCCGAGAACCAAACCGGAACTCTGCCAACACAAGGCCGGGTTACCCCTAATTGGGTAACTACTGACACGAGCACGCCATTCCTCGATCGTAAACGACCTTTCTCACGGGATCCCGAAAACCAACAACCACAAAGTAATAAATTCGCAGTAACCACATAGGTTAAATATCTGGGCTCCATACCATGATACCACCTCTATCCAGAAGGAAATGTACATACCCTAAAGGGTGCTACCCCTCATAACCTTGCCGCATCTTTCCTGTTTTGACCATTTCCGGGGTGTGAGGCTCGACGAAGTCACGTCCACAAAAACATACTTTATACAAAAGCCATGCTTTGGGTCAACAAATGATCAACACAATGATCACTAAGATAGACGATCAAATAAACGATCCTATCACAATAATCAACACAATGATCATTTCAGCATCACTCAGCATATCACATTACCAAATTGGGAATATATCGCTGATAACTTCAACTATATAACCTCTGAGCTCGTACGTCTCAGAGAAGGGTGTTAAGCTAAAAGAATAAATTCTTCGCCACCAACAGAAATATATTTGAAAGAAATCGGCTTTATATCTCAACTTGTAATGTCAGACATACCATCCATACAAGTCTGTTCCGGGATCGAACAAAACCGAAGGCACTTGCAAAGAAGTCCTTGCAATCCGGATATTCACAATCCTGATCGGATTCACCATCACATATGGAGAACTCTATACCGTAGCTACTCGGTGCAGAGTAAATCGACAGGTCATCCTATCGCTCTCGCAAATACCGGGTCTTCAACACCGATCTTCAATGCAATTCACAACGACGTATCACATATTCGGAATGGGTTATACGACCCCATGGTCCTTTCCCGGTTAACCCGAATAGTGAGCGCTTATTCAAAAATAAGTGTAGCATTCACATTCAAACAAATCACATCAATTACCCATTCAAAGGGAAATATTGATAGTCGGTTATTGAACTATCAATAGATATGCACACAACACTAGTTTCCAAATAATTTTCCAATTATTTATTTCACAAAATATCTTTACAAGATATATAAATTCCAAACTTCAAAAATAAATCAATATTTATTTTTAAACAAATTCTCCTTTCACATATAAATTCCATAATGAATTTATATTTCAAAATATCCATGCATATACGATTTCAATTATTCATTTCAATTTATCTTCAAAAAGATAAATTCTCAAAATATTCACTTTATATCGGAAAACATTTCCATACTTATTTATTCATAAGTAATTCACAAATTTTATTTATTTTCAACACTTGGAAAATATTCAATATACTTCAATCGAGATTAAGTATATATTTCATTCTTTAAGGAAATCATTCTCTTAAACATATTTATTTGGGCCAAAACGAATGTTACGTAAAACATCGTTACGACGTCCCAAAATCACTAGTATAGGGATTCGAAATTAAAATAGATATATAATCCCAATACTATACAAAAACATTTCCTTTCGGAAATCATTTACTATAACAACAGTGTTATAGTCCATCATCTCCTTTTATTTCTTGAAAACGTCTATTTCAACAATAAATGTTGAAATCTATGGTTTCGAATCTCAACACAATTAAAACTTCGTTAGATCGTTTTAATTCTATTTCAAATATCACATTCAAAACAATTTCTTTAACATCTTATTCACTATTCAAAAACGTGAATACACTACGTTAACAATTTCATCCTTTTATACATTTTATTTAAAAGAATTATTCACTATTCAAAAACGTGAATATAACTCCATTAATAGGTTTCAACAATTTTCTTATCAAAATAAGTCATTTGCAAATTTATAAAACAACGTTTATAAATTCCATTTCTATTTATTTATAAAAGCTTCCTTTTTATAAATTCTTTTATTAACCTATTTCAGTTTATAACTCAATTATAAACTAAAAGTTCATATTATAAGTTAAATACTTATAAAACGATTATTTTACAAAAATCGTTCATTTAACTTCATAATTATAAATCTTATAACTTATAAGGTTCAATTATTTACCCAAGTCTATTCTTTTAATAACTTTACAAATTTTATAAACCTACTGTTTATAAAATTCCATTTATAACTTCACAGTTTATAATTCTATAAATTTCATTCATTTATGAAATTCATTTTCACTTCATTCAAACACTTATAAAAACTCGTTTTATAATGTCCATATTTCAATTTATAAATATCCATTTATAAATCTCTTAATATAAATCAATTTATATTATTCTTTTTAAACGTCTTTAAATTCCTTTAAAAACTTCTTCCTTTTGATTCATAAAATAATTAAATTTTATAAATCCTATATTTCAACTTTTCATAATAAATTCAAAAATTCCGATTTAACTATTTTATAAAATCATTATCATCATATTCTCAAAAATCAGTTTTTAACTATATTTCTCAAAAATCATAATTTTTATAACTTTAAAAATTGTAACGTTTTTTATTTAAAATGAATCAATTCCAAAAATATAGTATATTTTCAAAAATCACTTTAAAAATCATTTTAAAATTCCAAATTTGGTCCAATGATGCTACATACCAAATAGTCAATCACGACAACAACGATATCATATATCAATATGAAAATCCATCAAATATCAAAATATTTGAAATCAAATAAAAACTGTTGAGGAATCCAGTTGGATCTCTCCAACCTGTTTTCCTGTATCCACAAACATTAGCACAATACCAATTTCGCTCCAGTACGAAATTATCGCGGTATATGTTCTTATTAAATATTATCCGCTTAATAACGGCGTAATAGGGTCTCATCCGCTAAACAAATAAATGCGGGAAATCAATAACTCCAATATATACATATGCCAATATATATATATATTGATATTATATATAATACCAATTTCACTGTTTATGAAATATTCGCGGTATATGTTTTTATTAAATAACATCCGCTTACTAACGGCGCATAATGTCTATTTTAACAATCAATAGATATCAATCAACATTCAAACATGCATTCAAATATTTTAAATCTAACTATTTAAAATAAAATCGAAACTGATTCGATTGAGTGAGAAATTCTCACCTTGATTTTATTTTCGTTTTAGCGATTTATTTCGAATAAAATTAAACGGACGTTTAATTTTACCCAAAATTCTCACTAACTCCAAACGACTCCAAACCAACTCCATCGCGTAGTGCTCGTCCATACGATTCCAACGCAACTGGTTTCGCGCGTTTTCGACCTCGTATGAAAAAGTTATGAATATTTGAAGTTTGTACACAATTTATATAACATTTTATAACATAAATTTAAAAATTAAAACCTATCACAAAGCTTGGCCGTGAGATTCAGATCCAACGCACCAAAATCTTCATCTCCCTCATCACGTTACCCTCTACAGAACAACATCCCAAAACCGAACCCATTATCCTAGATTAGGGTTTTAAAATTCGACCATCACAATCCACTTCACATCGATCAGCAACTCCCATACGAAGCACCATCTCGTGCTCGACGCTCGGCCATAAGCTAGTGAAGCTCGGCCCTCATCTGATGCTTCGTTTTGCGTGCGCAGCTAGCACTGTCGGCCCCCCATTTCTCCTCCTACGCGACGCCAAACACGATCTCCACCCTTCACATCAAAGCTCTCACTCCCCTCTACATCTTTCATGTTGAAAGTTTCGTCTAATTGCTGATGGATTGGAAGAAATCGAGGGGGAGAGGAGAGACAATTCTGGCCGTAGAAATAGGGGGAGGCGGCTGCAGTTATAAATTAGGGTTAGGGTTTCTTTTTTTATTTTATTTTTAATTTAATGAAGGGGTAGGGGCCTATTTATAGAAGAACGATCGAACACTATTCATCCGGAAATTCCGAACTCCGATTTACGCGCCGAAACTGACGTTCCTAGGGTTTATCCCGCGTTCCGGACACAATGGAACAGGTTTCGGAAGCTAATTCGGAAGTATGTGCGAGTTATGGCTGCAAACGCTCAATTTAAATTAAACCGATTTAAATCGATTTCTAGGCGTTTTAATTCGTACCGGACAAACGGTAAATCCAATTGACTTGAAATTTGAAACCTTACAATAATATCACATTACGGATCCGATGAAACTGGTTTCGTCGAAATCTGAGACTTTTTGAAAAATGGCTATTTTAACTCTCCAAATTTAAATTAAAAATAAATCGATGCGTTTCGAGCTGCCACGATCAAACGATAGCTCCGATTGACACGAAAATTGAAATCCGGTAATAACTAACTATTACGGATCCAATGGAACTGGTTTCGTTCAATTCTGAGACTGTTCAAAAATTGACTATTTTACAGTCGATTATTAAATACTAAAATATTCAATTTTCACAAATTAACTTTTAATTCGATTTTAAAAGTTCTAAAATATCATTATAACTTCCATATGATAAAATAAAATTTTACAAATCATTTTCAATCATATTTAACCCTATTTTCAATTATTTCCTTAATTTAACATATTAAATTATCGATTTAATAATCCAATTAAATTCAAAAATTCAAATAAAAATTTATTTGACTTATAAATTCACTTATTAATACTTAAAATTAATTAAATATTCAAATTTTAATTTCTAAAAATTCTGGGTCGTTACAATCTTCCCCACTTAAAAGAATTTCGTCCTCGAAATTATTAAGTAAGAAAAGTTACAGAATCTATTAATTTTCCAAAATCCATAGTCAAACTTCTTACACAACTTTAGTAAGTTTTCAAATCATACTTAGTTATCTTTTCAAAAACAACTACTATTGTTTAACTTTCAATTCCCAAATCAAAATTAAAGTTTTCAAAATTTTCCCATTTTCTCAAAAATTTTCTAACGCCTTAAATTTTCAGAAAAATTCGCCATAGTCTCCTTTGCGCGGCTCGATCCGAAAAAAAAATGACAGTATATATATCACAAATATACATCTCATCAAGTAATGAGGCATCCCGAAGGGAAAAAAGTGTAAAAGTACGGTATGAATCCGAGATATGTACCTTATATTTTATTAGCGAGCATATACGGCTAATATAGCGTGAAAGCGAGCTCCAAATGCGAAGCAAACGCGATCCGCACCTACTAATCACTCAACAAACAACATGAGAATCATGCATATAGATAATAGTATCGATATACAACATATAGCAACGTAATAACTATACATGTCAACATAGCAAATGCAACTAAAGCAACAAATGCAAACATCAACCTACTATCATCCATAACCAATAAATATTCATTCATATTTTCATTAATATTCAATGAAATGGTTTTCAATATCAAATCACATTTGATTCATTAACAGTGGATGTTCTTACTAACATTCATTCTCAATTAGTTTATATTCACTAATTCATATTCAAGTTGGTTCACTTCCAAATCAAATTCAATTCCATTCAAATTTATTTACTTCTAATTTGAATTCAATTCCTTTAGCTTCAATTTCATTAACACTTAATGAATTATATACAATCAACTAACAATCACATAACAACCAAAGTATATTAATTACAACCAAATTCATTCACTTATATTCATCTTGGTTTAATTTAATTGATTTTTATTCAATTATTCAACTTTCAATAACATTAGATTTTAATGAATTAACACTTACATTCATTATTTCATATCAATTATTCACATTTAATTGATTAATATTCAATCCATTAATTCAATTCTATTACAAAAGTTGAATTTCACTTATATAACTTAAGTTCACATATATCACTTCACTTTACTAATTTACTTTGATACTAATATCAACTTCATTCAACATAATTTAAGTTATATTTCCACTTCTAAAGTAAATTTCCATTTAACTTTAAATTCATTTTCATTTACAACTCATATTCATAAATATATTCATTAGTTTCACTTCTCATATATATATAAGTTTATTTCACAATTGTAAATCACTTTAATTATAATTCAATTCTTATAATTCTTTTGCTTATACAATTATTCTTCAATTTAGATCATTCAAATAACTAAACAATCAACTTATATACACTTTAATAATTCTGAAAAATTATTCTTTTATATATAAAATATAATTATGGTAAAATTATTTCATTTACCCAATTTAAAACAATATTATGTCGAATTGTTCTATTCAAGTGTTTAGAAACCCCTTCGGCATAGTCTTGCGGACCACGCTGACGAAAGTTCATATGCCACTCAACAAACCAATCATCACAATATAAAACAATTTTATATTCACTAACAAATACGCTCTCATAGCTATTATTACACTCAAACTCAATCTAGAGTACCGCTGACTCTATCTCTAATGAGTAATACCCAACAGAACCATGGTTGTCGTTTAACCATAAGCTCTGATACCAAATGTAACGCTTCGATTTTTCGTTGCCGAAAAACCGAATAGTTATGGGTTTAAGAAAAAGAAAAGAAAGATAGAAATTAGGGAGAAGAGAAAACAGAAGATAGAAAATTTAGATAGGGAAAAGAAGGTAGAAAATTTTAAAATAGAAGAAAAAGAGAATAGAGGAAAAAGGAAAAACAGAAGAAAATAGGACGGAACAGAAAAGAAACAACAGAACAACATCAGAATCTCATAATTCGCAGCGGAACAACATATAATAATAATTGAATAATCTTTAAACAAACAACTATATCAGTTATTACATTACATCACATTTCATTACATCATATCATCAGAGTGTACAACAACAACAACAAACAGTGCAGCGGAAAAAGAAATACTATATAAGTAATACGCCATGCCATCCATCTTGCCTCCAGCAACTCCAGAATATCCAGAATATCCTGATAAACCTTACTCTTGACTGCCCGTGTGAAAATTGGTGGGCACCCAGAGTTTAGGAAGGAAAACAATAAACTCCAAGTCAGTCATGTGACTGGTGTGAGAACTCAAAACAGTTTATTTATTTTTAAAATCAAAATAGAGGAATATTTTTAAATTCAATTCGTAATGCTTTTCAAAATGAGACTACCATAAGACCTCCTGCCACACACACAATGCAAACGCAGACTTGGAGAAGATTTCTCCTTATGATAGTCAAACATGCTTGATGCGTATTAAAATCAAATTTGATTTTGATATTATTATTAGTGCATAGTGTAGAAGAAATTCATTTCGAAAGTAGAATATAAATCTTAGCCAGCATAGGTACCATTATATTATGCTTACTAATAGCTACCATATTAGATGGCAGGTTCTACAACTAAAACCGTACAAGTTTCGTATTGTTTCTTTGGATTTCCAACAAATGATCAGGCCAAGGAACTTCCCATTGCCACATGAGAATGCCTCTGGAAAGACATCCCCGAGAACCAAACCGGAACTCTGCCAACACAAGGCCGGGTTACCCCTAATTGGGTAACTACTGACACGAGCACGCCATTCCTCGATCGTAAACGACCTTTCTCACGGGATCCCGAAAACCAACAACCACAAAGTAATAAATTCGCATTAACCACATAGGTTAAATATCTGGGCTCCATACCATGATACCACCTCTATCCAGAAGGAAATGTACATACCCTAAAGGGTGCTACCCCTCATAACCTTGCCGCATCTTTCCTGTTTTGACCATTTCCGGGGTGTGAGGCTCGACGAAGTCACATCCACAAAAACATACTTTATACAAAAGCCATGCTTTGGGTCAACAAATGATCAACACAATGATCACTAAGATAGACGATCAAATAAACGATCCTATCACAATAATCAACACAATGATCATTTCAGCATCACTCAGCATATCACATTACCAAATTGGGAATATATCGCTGATAACTTCAACTATATAACCTCTGAGCTCGTACGTCTCAGAGAAGGGTGTTAAGCTAAAAGAATAAATTCTTCGCCACTAACAGAAATATATTTGAAAGAAATCGGCTTTATATCTCAACTTGTAATGTCAGACATACCATCCATACAAGTCTGTTCCGGGATCGAACAAAACCGAAGGCACTTACAAAGAAGTCCTTGCAATCCGGATATTCACAATCCTGATCGGATTCACCATCACATATGGAGAACTCTATACCGTAGCTACTCGGTGCAGAGTAAATCGACAGGTCATCCTATCGCTCTCGCAAATACCGGGTCTTCAACACCGATCTTCAATGCAATTCACAACGACGTATCACATATTCGGAATGGGTTATACGACCCCATGGTCCTTTCCCGGTTAACCCGAATAGTGAGCGCTTATTCAAAAATAAGTGTAGCATTCACATTCAAACAAATCACATCAATTACCCATTCAAAGGGAAATATTGATAGTCGGTTATTGAACTATCAATAGATATGCACACATCACTAGTTTCCAAATAATTTTCCAATTATTTATTTCACAAAATATCTTTACAAGATATATAAATTCAAAACTTCAAAAATAAATCAATATTTATTTTTAAACAAATTCTCCTTTCACATATAAATTCCATAATGAATTTATATTTCAAAATATCCATGCATATACGATTTCAATTATTCATTTCAATTTATCTTCAAAAAGATAAATTCTCAAAATATTCACTTTATATCGGAAAACATTTCCATACTTATTTATTCATAAGTAATTCACAAATTTTATTTATTTTCAACACTTGGAAAATATTCAATATACTTCAATCGAGATTAAGTATATATTTCATTCTTTAAGGAAATCATTCTCTTAAACATATTTATTTGGGCCAAAACGAATGTTACGTAAAACATCGTTACGACGTCCCAAAATCACTAGTATAGGGATTCAAAATTAAAATAGATATATAATCCCAATACTATACAAAAACATTTCCTTTCGGAAATCATTTACTATAACAACAGTGTTATAGTCCATCATCTCCTTTTATTTCTCGAAAACGTCTATTTCAACAATAAATGTTGAAATCTATGGTTTCGAATCTCAACACAATTAAAACTTCGTTAGATCGTTTTAATTCTATTTCAAATATCACATTCAAAACAATTTCTTTAACATCTTATTCACTATTCAAAAACGTGAATACACTACGTTAACAATTTCATCCTTTTATACATTTTATTTAAAAGAATTATTCACTATTCAAAAACGTGAATATAACTCCATTAATAGGTTTCAACAATTTTCTTATCAAAATAAGTCATTTGCGAATTTATAAAACAACGTTTATAAATTCCATTTCTATTTATTTATAAAAGCTTCCTTTTTATAAATTCTTTTATTAACTTATTTCAGTTTATAACTCAATTATAAACTAAAAGTTCATATTATAAGTTAAATACTTATAAAACGATTATTTTACAAAAATCGTTCTTTTAACTTCATAATTATAAATCTTATAACTTATAAGGTTCAATTATTTACCCAAGTCTATTCTTTTAATAACTTTACAAATTTTATAAACCTACTGTTTATAAAATTCCATTTATAACTTCACAGTTTATAATTCTATAAATTTCATTCATTTATGAAATTCATTTTCACTTCATTCAAACACTTATAAAAACTCGTTTTATAATGTCCATATTTTAATTTATAAATATCCATTTATAAATCTCTTAATATAAATCAATTTATATTATTCTTTTTAAACGTCTTTAAATTCCTTTAAAAACTTCTTCCTTTTGATTCATAAAATAATTAAATTTCATAAATCCTATATTTCAACTTTTCATAATAAATTCAAAAATTCCGATTTAACTATTTTATAAAATCATTAGCATCATATTCTCAAAAATCAGTTTTTAACTATATTTCTCAAAAATCATAATTTTTATAACTTTAAAAATTATAACGTTTATTTATTTAAAATGAATCAATTCCAAAAATATAGTATATTTTCAAAAATCACTTTAAAAATCATTTTAAAATTCCAAATTTGGTCCAATGATGCTACATACCAAATAGTCAATCACGACAACAACGATATCATATATCAATATGAAAATCCATCAAATATCAAAATATCTGAAATCAAATAAAAACTGTTGAGGAATCCAGTTGGATCCCTCCAACCTGTTTTCCTGCATCCACAAACATTAGCACAATACCAATTTCGCTCCAGTACGAAATTATCGCGGTATATGTTCTTATTAAATATTATCCGCTTAATAACGGCGTAATAGGGTCTCATCCGCTAAACAAATAAATGCGGGAAATCAATAACTCCAATATATACATATGCCAATATATATATTGATATTATATATAATACCAATTTCACTGTTTATGAAATATTCGCGGTATATGTTTTTATTAAATAACATCCGCTTACTAACGGCGCATAATGTCTATTTTAACAATCAATAGATATCAATCAACATTCAAACATGCATTCAAATATTTTAAATCTAACTATTTAAAATAAAATCGAAACTGATTCGATTGAGTGAGAAATTCTCGCCTTGATTTTATTTTCGTTTTAGCGATTTATTTCGAATAAAATTAAACGGACGTTTAATTTTACCCAAAATTCTCACTAACTCCAAACGACTCCAAACCAACTCCATCGCGTAGTTCTTGTCCATACGATTCCAACGCAACTGGTTTCGCGCGTTTTCGACCTCGTATGAAAAAGTTATGAATATTTGAAGTTTGTACACGATTTATATAACATTTTATAACATAAATTTAAAAATTAAAACCTATCACAAAGCTTGGCCGTGAGATTTAGATCCAACGCACCAAAATCTTCATCTCCCTCATCACGTTACCCTCTACAGAACAACATCCAAAAACCGAACCCATTATCCTAGATTAGGGTTTTAAAATTCGACCATCACAATCCACTTCACATCGATCAGCAACTCCCATACGAAGCACCATCTCGTGCTCGACGCTCGGCCATAAGCTAGTGAAGCTCGGCCCTCATCTGATGCTTCGTTTTGCGTGCGCAGCTAGCACTGTCGGCCCCCCATTTCTCCTCCTATGCGACGCCAAACACGATCTCCACCGTTCACATCAAAGCTCTCACTCCCCTCTACATCTTTCATGTTGAAAGTTTCGTCTAATTGCTGATGGATTGGAAGAAATCGAGGGGGAGAGGAGAGACAATTCTGGCCGTAGAAATAGGGGGAGGCGGCTGCAGTTATAAATTAGGGTTAGGGTTTCTTTTTTTATTTTTTTTAATTTAATGAAGGGGTAGGGGCCTATTTATAGAAGAACGATCGAACACTATTCATCCGAAAATTCCGAACTGCGATTTACGCGCCGAAACTTACGTTCCTAGGGTTTATCCCGCGTTCCGGACACAATGGAACAGGTTTCGGAAGCTAATTCGGAAGTATGTGCGAGTTATGGCTGCAAACGCTCAATTTAAATAAAACCGATTTAAATCGATTTCTAGGCGTTTTAATTCGTACCGGACAAACGGTAAATCCAATTGACTTGAAATTTGAAACCTTACAATAATATCACATTACGGATCCGATGAAACTGGTTTCGTCGAAATCCGAGACTTTTTGAAAAATGGCTATTTTAACTCGCCAAATTTAAATTAAAAATAAATCGATGCGTTTCGAGCTGCCACGATCAAACGATAGCTCCGATTGACACGAAAATTGAAATCCAGTAATAACTAACTATTACGGATCCAATGGAACTGGTTTCGTTCAATTCTGAGACTGTTCAAAAATTGACTATTTTACAGTCGATTATTAAATATTAAAATATTCAATTTTCACAAATTAACTTTTAATTCGATTTTAAAAGTTCTAAAATATCATTATAACTTCCATATGATAAAATAAAATTTTACAAACCATTTTCAATCATATTTAACCCTATTTTCAATTATTTCCATAATTTAACATATTAAATTATCGATTTAATAATCCAATTAAATTCAAAAATTCAAATAAAAATTTATCTGACTTATAAATTCACTTATTAATATATAAAATTAATTAAATATTCAAATTTTAATTTCTAAAAATTCTGGGTCGTTACATATTGTGTATTTCTACTACAGTTCACTTGAGTTGGTTTACATTATATAAGTATATATTGTCCTGACTCGAGTGTTTTGTGTTTTACTATACGCTCGGGTCAGCTTCAGTATTTACAGCTTAGCTTTGGATTTCTTTTCTGGAGCTAGGAATCACTGGAGATTCTACTTGTCTTGTTATCTATTTCTTTTCAGTTTTCGTTGTTCTATTTCAGCTCTGGTATTTATAAACTTCTATGTATTTGAGATTTCTATTGTATATGTTTCAGACTAATATTATGTATTATGTTTTGAGAGTTTGTTATAGTAGCTTCATGAACTACTATGGTATTTTTATTTCCGCTGCGAGTTATTCTGATATTTCTGTGTCTGTGATTCTGTAATTGTATTTCATTTGCTCCAAATTTATTTACAACGTGGTATTTTGAGCAATTCAAGTCCGACATGTGCGGATGCGAATGACTGAAAATATCGGGTTGTTACAATTTGTGATAAACTTAACACATAATTACCTATATACAGTTGTTATAAAACTAATGCAACGAATTAGAATGTTGACAGAAGTTGCCAAGTGATAAAAGTCACATATTTGATGTAACCAAAGTCACAAAAGAAATCACAGTAGCAAGTTCAACCTTGAAAGCCCAAAATCATCTTATAAACAACATCACAAACCGAAGTCAGGTGATAAATAAATTGAAGCAGAAACAAAATTCACGTTAATGCCGATGCCAACAGAAAAATGTTCAAAGTCATTTGCAGTTCAAATCACACTGTACCCAAGTTACAGATATCAAATAGCTATTCAAAGCCGTGGATAATAGAAATCGAACCAAGACAATTAAATATCATCAACATCGAAATAAACTCGAACGACCTAAGAATGAAGTAGATGTGAGTGATAGTTTACTCACCTTGTTTAACGAGGAGCTAAACCAAATTCGCAGCCTCAAATCACAAGCGGGTAAACAACCGATTAAGCAACCAAAGCATCTCGAGAGACAGCAGTCGAATAAAAGTCGGCTACTACAAATTACGAAAACCCTAATTTAGTTGAAGAGGAAATGAGCAAGAATGAGCTGTCATTTTTTCGTATGATTTTTGTTTTAGGGTTTTCAGAAAGATGAACGAATGAAAAAGGAAATTGGGTATCAGCCTTTGTTAAATAACACCGCACCAACAAAGACATGGGCCAAAATTGTTTTGAAGCCCACATAACATTCAACGAATTACTAAAAGGATTTCAATCGATTTAAAAACTCCAAATAGCAATTAGCTAACACATTAATCGTTTAATGACGATTATGAATTGTTACAAAATCCCGGGTTGTTACACCTATGCTGCCTTCGGTTATAAAATTTTGTCGCGCCGCCGGTGATTTTTGTTGACCTAATCGAATTTTGCCGTCGATCAGACCGTTGATTCGCCAAATAAACACCATGGATGAAGTCCCCTCGGTCCTCTCTTTAAAACCCAGAAATGGTTCGTCGATCCGACAACGTTCATCAACGCGCGATGAACTGCCGGGAAATGATTCAGAAATTCTGGACAAAAGATGCATCGAATCGGAAAACGAATTTCAGTTTTGAGATGCGTACATCGAAAGCTTCGATATATAATTTTTCTAAATTTTTTTGAGGAGTTTGAAATTTGACTTTGATTTTGAATTGCAGTTGGAATTAGGCGTTTGTCTGCCATTGAACTGAGGAGGTGAAACAAACTGTACGCACAGACAAATGAGAACGAGGGACAAATATGGTTTATAACAGAGCACATATAGACAAGGTTGAAAAAGAATAGAAGGATCAGATTGGTATACGCGCTGAACGACGAATGGCCCGAAAAGCCCGTTCTGACTCCGGAACGAAATTGAGTCAACCCATGTATCAAAATAGATGTTTTAAAATATTTTAAATGCAATGGAAAAGGTTTCAGGTTCAAATTGCATCGTATGAAGAAATTATGCTAAAATTAATATTTTTCAAATTGATTTCAATTTCATTGATTTCAAGGCGTTTCGAGTCCATACGATCAAATGACAAGTCTGATCGCTACGAAACTTGAAATCATTCAATAATTCACCGTTACGGATCCGGTGAAATTGGTTTCGTCGAAATCCGAGTCAGTGGCCCAAATGGCTATTTTTATATTAATTAAATAATTTAATAATTAATTAAATATAATCCAAATTTTTATTTCAATTCTATAATTGACAATTTCATCACTTTTATATTTCTTAATCATCTACAAAAATTTTAAACAAATTTAGATGTCAATTTAAAGTTGATAAATCGATCAATTATATTGTCAAATTTTCAATTTCATTATATTCAAAATTATAAATTAAATTTCCAATAATTCTATTAAATTATTTTTCATTCTACTATTCATTTCATTGTTATTCAATGGATGAAATTTACACTGGTTCATGGCTTATTACATTATTATTCTCAAATTTCATCTTAATCTCAACTAACGCAAAATTAAATACTAAATTTCATTTAAATTGCAATTAATCCAATTATTGAATTTTACACTTCAATTAAATTAATAAATCTTGCTTTCTATTCTTTAAATCAACCAATTGTCATATTATAAATAGAGTTTGCATTAATTTCAATTAATTCCTTAATTTACACAAATATAACCTTAAATTGAGATTCATTGTAATTTATTACAAACTTGATTTAATGGACTACATAAATGATTACTTTAAAATAATCGTTGCCACTAACCCTTAATCATATTTGTATAAGTTATCATTTCCAACAATTACATACAGAACATTGATTTTTATCCAATCACTATTTATTCATTGTTAATTCATTGATTAATCCAACATTTACTTTTCTAATATTAATATATTACCAAATATTCCTATTTACCATCAATTATAACCCAAATAGTTGTTTCAATCAATTGGGATTGCATTGAATTAATTATTTATTAGTTTACATTTTATTACCGTTATAAATTCATCAACAAATTACAATTTCCTTTATTGATACATCACTTACATTCATACCTAATTACATTAGTTTTATCCCATTACACTAATATATGCCTACTTACCTCTTAATTTGAATAAATTTTCCATTTCTAAATGTGTAATTCTAGAAATTGTACACATTAATTTAGGTTTAAATCCAGTAAATGAATTTACCTTAATTCCATTCTTTTTACCAATTTATTACCATATCAATAAATTTAGGATTCTATTTAATTTACATTCACACTTCCGTTATTTTATTAATTACCATTAAAGTAACGTTTATTTTAAATTGGTAAACCACTGGTAACGACCAACATTTGTCACCATTTCCCTTTATAATACATGTATGTTTATTCTTCACAAACGATTTCCATCTATTACACTATATCATACATTAATCCAATAATTTCATTTGTTTTCTCATATTCCATTTATAACCAAGTCATAACATTTAAATTATTTTAATTAATTGGAATTCCATTCAAATCATTAATTATTAACTTTAATTAACCTTGTTACGTTTCCTCTAAGTTAATTTTCATTACATCATCACAACTTTTATTAATAATTCATCAATTTTTATTTTCTTCAATATTAAATTTCAATAACCTTAATAAGTTAACAATTTTAATTATTGAAAATTTATGGGTCGTTACACTCTCCCCCACTCAAAACTTTTCGTCCCCGAAAAAGAAATAGAAGGGAGAAGGAGAATTAAGAGATCAATATATCTTACTTAAAATATTAACTTTATAAACAGTTAAATTTACAAAATTAATTACCTTTAAATAAAATATACAAATTTATAACCATTAGATCTTTTTATACTTAAATTAATAAAGTTTGGAAAACATTTCAAAATATTTTCTAAGTCCAAAATTTACGGAAAATTTTGGCAGAGTCTCCTTTGTACGGAGAGGCTCGGGAGAAATATAATATCAAATAAAATAATATACAACATATATTTTTCAAATAATTTATATCCCAACCCGGGAAAAACAATATAATAAAGCTATAAACCGTAATCCAAACACGTACCTATTTGTCGAGCAATTTACGCTTATTTTATGAAACCAAAAGCAGTAGCAATTGCTTCCATAACCTGTATTTCACTTATATAATCCAGAAGAATTAATAATTATATAAATTGAAATATGTAAAGTTGTTTCAACCATAAACAACAAAACAATACAAACAACAATCCCTTGCAACAGGACATACAACCATCACATAGAATCAATACAAATCAATTATTCATTCATATCAAACAAAACAAATAGTTGTTCGGGTTCAAAATTTCAAATTGTACAGAATGAAAAATAAACTACTGAGCACACCCTTTTACTCAACAGTCTCTGATGAAACTAAATAAATTATTTATTCATCCAAACAAATTTAAAGTGTCCTTGCCCAAACAACCATAAACCAAACAAACAACTATTTCAATAATAGATCAAGTTTATTAATTTCATTGATATAATAATTTATCTTTTTTAATTTTCCTTTTATTTCTTACAGTTTCATTTACTTTTTTTTTTCATTTCTAACAAAGTCTCATTTTCACTTATTCATATCATGAAATTTCCCTTTTTATTATATTACATTCATTTATTCACTGCTTAATTTCATTTATTACAGTTATCATCTTTCTGCTTATTTCCAAATAAATAACTTCAATCATTTACTTAAGTCTATAATTACTTGCTTAAGGATATAACAATTATAACCTCAATTCTTATTAATAAAAGCAATTTATTGAACACTTCATTACGTACTTTTATTTGTACAATTTCCATTACATTTTCATATTAAACATTTCAATTTTTAATATTTGGTAAGTTATATATATGCTTTTTAAGAATGTAATTGAAAGTTATATTAGTTTTCTCATTTTCTTTAATAAATTTACTGTTCAATAATCATATTATTTGTTTTATAGATTATAATTTCCAACTTTCTTATAGTCTCATTTATACTTAGCATTTAGTCTCTTATTTCATTTAGAGGTTCCAATTATTAGTTAAATTCCATTTCACTAAAGCAATTGAAACCATTAATTGATGGAAAATTAAGAATTTAAATACCGGGTAAAAATTTTAAATCATTTTAAAATAATAGATAGATGCATACACTTAAAATTCATATATCTAATTATATTTAAAACAATTAAAAATTTATATTTGGTTATCAAAAATAAATCTACAGTAGAACTACTACAGTGGCCTTCCCACTTTGAAACTCGAAATTGAATGTCGATGATGCGGCCGCCATCACCGAAATTATTTTCCAGCGACAGAGAAGGAAGTGGAGAACTTATTTTTTCCAAAATCTTCTTTAAAACATTTCTTTCAAATTATGTTGAAATATTTATATTAGAAAATACTTCTAAATAATATCACTATTATATTCTAAAATCATCTGAAAGAAATTTTCAAATGCCCGAAACTTTAAGTTCTAAATTTCCAATTTCATTTATTTTATTTTAATCTTATTTCGACTATTATTTATAAATTTCATTACCAAACAACCAATATTTTGCAACCGAATATAAATCATTTATAAAAATTTTATTTTATATATAGAAAATAAAATAGGAAAAATTATTTCATTCACCTATATTAAAACAAATATTGTGTCGTTCTGTCCTATTAAGTGTTTAGGAATACCTATTAATGTCATAGCGTCCCATGCATCAACCAGAATTTATAAATACAAATCGAAACAGATTAACACAATATTAAAACCTTTTTATAACACTAACAAATACTCTCTCTCATATATACTCTCAGTGACTCATCATAGGGAATTACTACCCTATTAGCAAAGAGCCAAAACCCCACAAAGCTAAGGTTTATCGCTAAACCAAAGCTCTGATACCAGATGTAACGCCCCGCCTTTTCGCATGCTTTAAATGGATGATCAACCACACACGTCAGACTTAGACCATACAGAAGAGCGGATTGTTATGGGGTAAATAAGAAAAAGTAGAGAAAGAAAAAAAATAGAATCTTGCAGCGGAATGATAAAATATAATAATCAAATATGCAGTTCATGAAGTTGTTTACAAAACATTTGATTATACTTATACAATACATATCAGAGTTACACATACCAGAGAATAATAATTAATGCAGAAGAATTAAATGGCGTAGTGGAGTAATATAGTAGATAATAATACTACAAAATCTTCGTCTTCGTCCTCCAGAATAAAATCTTCAAATCCTGAAACGCTCGGACTGACCCGAGCGAATTGAAAGGAAAAACACTTGAGCCAGAGCTAAAATATCTTATGTAAGTTAAATCAACAATAAACAATATGAGTGGTGCGCGTTCGAGATATTTACGGGGTTTGACATCTCCTATCCAATACGTGAGTGCACCAACTCAAGAGATGCTCGGGATTCACATCTCCTAAGGATCCATTAAACTAATTACTATGTAGTAATATTTCGCTATTATAATAATGTATATAGTAAAATAAATATACTTTTAAATAGCGTTAAGGAGTGACCCAATATTCCCCTTAACACGTAATAGTCCCAGTAATCCATCCAAAATCATAGTCCCTCCTGATGTGGAAGCCACCAGAGGATACCACACGGGCTACGGGAGAAAACCAAACTCGTACAAGGCGCGCTAGGGTAGGTGACACGACACAACTAGGCAATGCCATAGTAGATATACCAATTACGCTTCCGGTTCGGTGGTAACGCGTAGCGCGCAGCTACCGCTTACCTCGAGCCACACCCCCAAATAAAAAAAATCAAAATTGGCCACCGAATCAATCCAAAAGTCAAAGTATAATATCGAAGGGATGTGTCCGATCAAAGGTGCTACCTCATTAACCCGTCGATCGCTCATGTTTTAGCCACCTTATGCCAACTCACGGGAGTTGGGTCCACGTATTTACCTCAAAGGAACCGCCGCCACCATCCTACTTCATTCTGGAATCTCCAACGCGTACACGGTTGTTAAAGTGGTTTTCGGAGTTAGCAGAGAGTATGACAACTTTCGATCCCGGTCTCTTTAACAACCAAACATTATTATAACATCGCGGTCTTATCAAAATAGTTTATGCTTTTAAAACCAGAATATAATATCCATTTCAAATCCATTTAAATACGATATCATTTCCTCTTTTAAAAACCCAAATCAAATTTGATATCGTTTCCAAATATATCCTTTTCTAAAATTATAACATTTCAAAGTTATAATATTTCGAAACCAAAACTTGAAATATAGCCTTTCAAAACATAAAACTTTGAATTTCATAACTTTGAAACATACTGCACCACTTAAATGGTTTGAATATTAAATTGCTTTATATAATAAAATAGCTTCTTCACCTTCACAAATCAATTTCAACATGGATTTTAAATTCCCAAACAAACCAATATAATTTCCATATATTTCAAAGCTTTAATTATTCCACCATTTCAAAACTTATTCCTTGATAATTTCATATATATCAATTTCAACTACTATTATTTAGATTTGAAATGTTTACTTAATAAATCAAATATCATTTTAGTAAAACATTTAGACTTCAAATAACTGGATATTCTTCCAATTACATTAACTTGATAATATTCATTTAAATAAATTTGATACTCATTTAAATCCTCTAAACAAAAATCAAGTTATAAAATCATACCTTTTAAATCTCAATTTATTTATATTTCAATTCAAGTTTTTCGAGGATAATCATTAAATCTTAAATTCAAATCAAATTCATATTTATCTTCCAAATCTAAATTTATTTAAATTATTATAAGCTCTATATAAAATATGATTTAAATACTTAACCATATTTATTTTAATAAATCAAACTTCATTTTTCTACTTATTGTCATTAACTGATTTATACCTAACTTAATACATGAATTTAACTATATATAAATATTTTTATATAATATAAAAAATAATCAATATTTATTTAAACCGCATAATTCTATCCAAAACCATATAAATCATTTTCAAAATATCTATTACTTATATAGGAAAAGAGAAACCAAAGCGTTTTCGTAATGACACCTGTCCTTCCTTTTTCAACGGTACGCCCTTTTCTATCTAAATAAACAAAACAAAATTCACTAATACGCATCTTCCATGCCTAGACATTCTCTTTTCCAGCAACTGCATCGTGAGTAGACACCATTGTGACAAACTGTCTGAAAATCCCATGCTTGCCAACGTTGCTTTCCCTGCCTTATAATCCTACCACACATACGCTCGCGCTGATGGTATTCCTCTGCTGCTATAACGACGATTTTGAAAACTAGGGTTTTCCACGTAAGTAAATTTGATTTCTTTATTGAATTTTGGGTATTCACAATTCAGTTAAGATAAGCATTGGTTCTGGGGATTTTAAAGCGACCGAGTTTCCACTATGATATTTATGAATTTAGTCTTTTTAAATCCACTTCCCCTTTTGTGACTACTACTCATTTTAGTTTTACGATAGATAGGATGGATGATTCATCACCGTCGTCAGGATCTATACTTTGTGCAATCTGTTTGAATTGTAATACGGTCAGTTTTTGATGTTTCTACAATTTTGAATACTTTAGGTAAAGTTCTGATTTTGTCTGCATTACGCGTTTTTCTTCAATCTAAATAAGTCATTTGCAGTAAATGCAACATCATACCGACTGTCATGTGATGAGTTCATGAATAAACAAAAGTCTGTTTCTGTCATAACTAATGACAGATTAAAATATTTCTCTTTGTTTCCTAAATTTTATTTTATTCATTACATGTTTTCGATTCAAATATTGTATTTGTGTATCCTTTTGTTTTATCTCACTATTGTTAGGGTTTAACATGTATGACAGCTTATGTTTGAGGAAGGAGAAGATCTGAGGGAAAACAAAAAGGCTGGATTATTATATAATATTTGAACTATTCTTATACAATATTTAGTGCAATCCTTTTAGTTTTCTGATAATCGTTAATAGGTTTGCTATTTGTAAGACATTATCCTTTAAGTTTATACATTTAGCCTATTCTGAATACACAATAATGCTTTATGGTTACTTAAACTCTTATATGGTAGAAAATATTATGAACAAAAAGGTTTACGATAAAATTTTCTGTATCTAAATTAAGGGTAATGCGTTTTAAACTCTAAAAGCGAAAGCCTAGACATCGTGAATTTGACAAAGCCACAAAGATAAAGTCCATTATTTCACCATAAAAACAGATGTTCATATATGACGGGATAATTGAAAACAATATTCAATGATAAATAGGACTTCGCATGATTATTTGAAATGCTAATATATTTTGTAAGATATGTCAATAGAGGTTTGATATTTATTGCAGTATGTAATATTGTGTTATGGAATATTGATATTTGGAGGATATTGGGTTGACTAAATGTATGCCTATGAACTGTATTGATTATGTTTGTTAATGTGGTAGGTGCTTTGTGATAATACGATGGACATGCAAAGGTTTCATGAAGGATATCTACATCATGAGTTGCTTAAGGCAGCAACAGGTGTAAAGAAATGGGATAACCCTTAATGACCATGGATCTATAAAGACAAGGGGAACCACATAAGGTATGACTAACCAAGTACTTCAAAAAAAACTTCAGTGGATAAATTTACCTCAATCATGATAATTTTACGAATTATGTGTATTTCTACAGCTCTCCGTTACAACAGAACATCATAGTTTATGACAATTATATATTTAACTGCCAGTTGCAGTAAGATGTTCATCGTTTTCTTATTCATGCTTACAATACACTTTTAAGAGTTGTACTATATTAGTTGTCCAAGACTGCTACTTTGAGTAAAATATAACAAGATTTTTCATTATACCACATTTTTAGCTGTGAAAAATATGTATATTATGATTTTAAGAAGCTTTTATGAAATAAATTATTAAGATGTGTGCAAGTAATTATAGTGTAAAAGAATGATTAATTACGCCTTTGTCTGGAACTTATCCTTGATCTTATCTTTAAGTACAATCTATGAGTTGTGTTTTATTATAAATCAATGATACGATTTTATGAAGCTAAAAAGTGAATAAGTTAATCTTTCACTTGCTGCAAACATGAAACCATTTACATTTGTGGTTGTTTGTGTCTGGTCATGCATGCAGTTCGGTGTTTGTATTCCTTATTTATGCCCAATTGTTCAATAGAGAGATTGCAAGTTTTATTTGTGTTACGGCATGTTAATCAACTGGTTGTAGATTATATTGTCATAAATCTCTGTTTCTCATCTTTATGAAGACATATACACTAATTTGGTCTAGGTCTATGTTATGTATTTGCCTCCCAGACGTAACTGTGAATTAATTGTAGTGGTTTGTTAGTAGTGTTATCACTGTTAATTTGATTTGCTATTTTAGTCCTCTACCAATCTTTGTTTTCGCTATTTGAACAAAAACAATTGAACAAAAGCACATACGTAGGTAGAGAAACCCAAACCAAACTACTCTACGAAGATTTTGAAAACTAGGGCTTTCCACGTAAGTAATTTTGATTTCTTTATTGAATTTTGGGTATTCACAATTCAGTTGAGATAAGCGCTGGTTCTGGGTATTTTAAAGCGACCGAGTTTCCACTATGATATTTATGAATTTAGTCTTTTTAAATCCACTTCCCCTTTTGTGACTACTACTCATTTTAGTTTTACGGTAGATAGGATGGATGATTCATCACCGTCGTCAGGATCTATACTTTGTGCAGTCTGTTTGAATTGTAATTCGGTCAGTTTTTGATGTTTCTACAATTTTGAATACTTTAGTTAAAGTTCTAATTTTGTCCGCATTACGCATTTTTCTTCAATCTAAATAAGTAATTTGCAGTAAATGCAACATCGTACCGACTATCATGTGATGACTTCATGAATAAACAAAAGTCTGTTTCTGTCATAACTAATGACAGACTAAAACATTTCTCTTTGTTTCCTAAATTTTATTTTATTCATTACATGTTTTCGATTCAAATATTGTATTTGTGTATCCTTTTGTTTTATCTCACTATTGTTATGGTTTAATATGTATGAGAGCTTATGTTTGAGGAAGGAGAAGATCTGAGGTAAAACAAAAAGGCTGGATTATTATATAATATTTGATTTATTCTTATACAATATCTAGTGTAATCCTTTTAATTTTCTGATAATCTTTAGTAGGTTTGTTACTTGTAAGACATTATCCTTTAAGTTTATACATTTAGCCTATTCTGAATTCACAATAATGCTTTATGGTTACTTAAACTCTTATATGGTAGAAAATATTATGAACAAAAAGGTTTACGATAAAATTTTCTGTATCTAAATTAAGGGTAATGCGTTTTAAACTCTAAAAGCGAAAGCCTAGACATCGTGAATTTGACAAAGCCACAATGATAAAGTCCATTATTTCACCATAAAAACAGAAGTTCATATATGACGGGATAATTGAAAACAATATTCAATGATAAATAGGACTTCGCATGATTATTTGAAATGCAAATATATTTTGTAAGATATGTCAATAGTGGTTTGATATTTATTGCAGTATGTAATATTGTGTTATGGAATATTGATATTTGGAGGATATTGGGTTGACTAAATGTATACCTATGAACTGTATTGATTATGTTTGTTAATGTGGTAGGTGCTTTGTGATAATACGATGACATGGAAAGGTTTGATGAAGGATATCTACATCATGAGTTGCTTATGGCAGCAACAGGTGTAAAGAAATGGGATAACCCTTAATGACCATGGATCTATAAAGAAAAGGGGAACCACATAAGGTATGACTAACCAAGTACTTCAAAAAAAACTTCAGTGGATAAATTTACCTCAATCATGATAATTTTACGAATTATGTGTATTTCTACAGCTCTCCGTTACAACAGAACATCATAGTTTATGACAATAATATATTTAACTGCCAGTTGTAGTAAGATGGTCATCGTTTTCTTATTCCTGCTTACAAAACACTTTTAAGAGTTGTACTATATTAGCTTTCCAAGACTGCTACTTTGAGTAAAATATAACAAGATTTTTCATTATACCACATTTTTAGCTGTGAAAAATATGTATATTATGATTTTAAGAAGCTTTTATGAAATAAATTATTAAGATGTGTGCAAGTAATTATAGTGTAAAAGAATGATTAATTACGCCTTTGTCTGGAACTTATCCTTGATCTTATCTTTAAGTACAATCTATGAGTTGTGTTTTATCATAAATCAATGATACGATTTTATGAAGCTAAAAAGTGAATAAGTTAATCTTTCACTTGCTGCAAACATGAAACCATTTACATTTGTGGTTGTTTGTGTCTAGTCATGCATGCAGTTCGGTGTTTGTATTCCTTATTTATGCCCAATTGTTCAATAGAGAGATTGCAAGTTTTATTTGTGTTACGGCATGTTAATCAACTGGTTGTACATTATATTGTCATAAATCTCTGTTTCTCATCTTTATGAAGACATATACACTAACTTGGTCTAGGTCTATGTTATGTATTTGCCTCCCAGACGTAACTGTGAATTAATTGTAGTGGTTTGTTAGTAGTGCTATCACTGTTTACCATAATATTGCAAAGCAATAACGCATTTAATAGTTAATTTGATTTGCTATTTTAGTCCTATACCAATCTTTGTTTTTTCTATTTGAACAAAAACAACTGAACAAAAGCACATATGTAGGTAGAGAAACCCAAACCAAACTACTCTAGCTATTTGGTATTGCGTCCCTATCTGCTTTAGAAATGAAATTGGAGTGTCATCAACATGTGTTTGTGGTCAAACAACTATTAGGTTTTCGTATATGGATATTTTTAACTGTTTAACTACTATAATTATGAGCATTAAGAAATATGTCTTCTCTATACATGTCTTACCGTCTTCGCATATCAGATGTGAAAGGTGCAGTGATTCCAGTGGGATAAGCAAAAACAAAGATAAACTGGAAAGGAGAGGAGCCATGGGAAGACGAATGGTTCAGGTTGAAGGCGAATTTGAAGGCGAGAGTCTCAATGTTCTGGTAGTCGTAGACGATAACGAGAGTGGAACGTAAAAAGGAGTGGAGGAATGAAAAAGGCCTTGCAATTCGTGAGTAGAAAACTAACCCTGATCGATCGTCTATCAATTGTAAGTTTTGGTAACTACTAGTTTCCCTTAGTTTATTAGCTTTACATAAGGTTATCAAAGTTTATTTAGTGCAGACTTTACATGTTAAAATTAACAAGTGAATAAGCCATTGATATTGTATTAAATTTGATCTTGACTAATAACTAAGTTAAAATTGAAGCAATAGTGGTAATATATTTTTACATTCAACACATGGCAAAGTACAACCTTATTAATTTATTAGAACAACTATAATCAACTTACAAGTTATGACATACGTATATGCTTGTAACGACCCGTTAAATTAATAATATTTAATAAATTAAATTAATATAATTTCTAATTTGTTTAAGAATAAATGTAGAAATTTGGTATAGTAGTTGTAACCTAGTGTAACAATAAAATTTTATGACAATAGATTTGGATAATGTAATTTGTCACTTTTTGTTAAAAGTAAATTTTAAGAAATCAATAAATGTTGAATTGAGAATATTAATAAAAAATATATTAACTAAAATGAGATTCATTAATATAAAATCAGTAGTGAAGATGTCACCTTTGGTTGTAATAAAGGTGAATGCTATTAGTGGATGTCAACACTTAATAAAATTTATTTAGAATAAAAAGAATTTAAATGCATGTTTGAATAGAGTATTAAATTGATAGATTAAGCGTAAGTAATTAGAATTTAACCCTATAAGATATGGAACTGAATGTATGAATATAATTTTGTAGAAATAGTTAATTAACAACTTATTTGTGCATACCCAATTTAGTATAAATAACAAAAGGGCTAGCACTGGATGTGCCTAAGTATTAATATATTGGAACTATAATAAAATAGAGAGTTTGGTAGTAAATAGAAATAAAAAGACCGTTATTAACTAGTAAATTAATAAATGGATTCTAACAATAGGTAGTAATTAATGCGTGTATATTGGGCATTTGCGGATTACCAATTTTTCTACCTATTCATATAATTTATTTATGTAAATCTAAACCTATGGCAACATTTTGTTAATAAATGTTGGAAGTGAATTTGAATATATCAACGGATAACAAGTGTTTAGGTTAACCATTTATTTTATTTAGTTAAGAAGGGAAATAGATGGAAATAAAGCTAATTTAATTTTTTTATTTTTTTTTTGGTTGTTAATGGGTATAGTTAAATAAGGAGAAGTTATAGGAAATAAAACGCGCACTAATGAGATGTAATATAATTCCAAAGTTATTTATACCCACAAATAGGTTAATTACTGTATAGAAAGAGTCTAAATCAATAAATGTATTTATTAAGATTACATTTATAATTTTATAATCTTCATGCTGATTTAAGTTCAATTAATTTATTTGATTAAATATTGCGGTAGCGTAGTTTTGTGCGGTAGTTGAAATAGCCAATTCTTTTAGGTGAAGTTAAGGCTAATTCTATGTATATATTTGACCTATTGTTGATATAGATTCTAGGAAGCAGGATCTATTAATTAAATGGAGTATTAGATTCAATAGTTGCATTTATCGCATAAATAAAGAGAATATAACGGTTAAATTTGGCGTTATTGAAATTAAAAAGGAATGGGGGAATAATAATTTGAAATCATTGCAATAGATATTAATTTAAGTTTACCTTAAATAAATTAAGGTAATAAATGGAGGATAGTGTAAATATCTTTATAATACGATGATTTGTGTAGTTATGGTAGTTTTGATTTGTCACTTAAGATGGAGGATTTTTATAAAATGTAATAAATGCAGTTTCAATTAAGGCATTGACGTTTGGGTATTTAAGAAGTGATAAACTAAAATTTATTTATTTATTTGAAAATTTGAAATCTAATTTGTGGATTTATTGCAAATAAGTGAAATTTGTGTTTAACCATTACGTCGATAGGAATAAATTAAATTTAAGGTTATATTAATAAAATTTGGACTAGAGAAATGATATGAATCGGTTTTAGAAGCCTTAAATATAAAATGGGAAGTAGACGAGATTTCACGTTACAACCATTTTTAAAAATCCTGATGTATGTAGAAATATTTATGAAATATAACGTAAACCAATGTTGAATCAAAAGAATAGAGTCAACACTTATTTATTCATTTAATGTGATATAACTACGAGTATGATTTATTGCAAATTACATGGAAATCTAATATATAGGACATTACCTAAAAAGGAAGAGTAGATAAAATTTATGATAAACATATTTGTATATGAAGGTTATTGATTTAAGGAGAAATTGGGCAAGTTTTATGTATTTGGGTTAAGTGCAACCTTTAATAGATAAATTTAGTGCAATTAAAGAAATTGACATTTAATATTTCGATAACTTAAAATTTGATGGGATAAGAACATTTGGGTAATGAAGGGATGAAAAATATTAGCTATGATTCTAGAAGGAATTAAATAGATAATAGGAAGATTAAAATCAGGTTCTAAGCAATAATTATTAAATAACAGAAGTTTAGGAGTAAAGTGAGATAATTGAAAATTTTAATCATTCATATAAGTCATTTGTTTATTAATATGAGTTAGCTAATAAATTTTACTTGGGCAATACCTATATATTGGAAACACATTTGTAAAGTGTAATTAATTGAATTTGGTGAATTGGGAATGAATCCAAGGTTATAGGAATTGATGTAATACTACGCAAATAAAAGGTAACTGCATAAAATCAATGTTTCGTAATAAATTGTAATTGATAATTAAGTAGGAATGGGTTTGAATTTGACAAAAAGGAAAATTTATTATTTGCTTACCCATCTATTCAATCTATTAAATTTGATCAGATCCATTTGCAATTAAACGAATTTATTTACAAGTTAGTATGTATTTAGCTGATAACTATAAACCAATTAGGGCAATTGGGTATATATATTACCAGTAAGTTATATAAGATAATGGTTGACTTAATTAAGGGAGTTTATGTAATAATTTCATTTATTTTGTAAGTGGAAATAAAACGTTAATGATAACAAGTATTCAAAATTTACCATCTATTTAGTATATTAAGTATAATTGATAATCAACTGCAGCAAGTAATAAATAATAAATACGTAACGTTAAATGAAGTAATATTTGAAATTTAATATTTAGAAACTATGTAAATATAAGTGCAGATGAAATTGGGGATATTTACATATTGAAATACGAATCCAATAATAAATCGATCTAATTGACAATAAATAATGGAAAGTAAATTTAATTAAATTTTGGAAATTTAATATATATATACAGTTATAAACCCTAGCTCCATCCTATTGTCATTTGCTGTATATTCATTTCTTCATCTCCTTCTCCTCCTCAAATGGTTGCAAAACCTATATCTACTTCAATCCAAATTTCAATGAAAATGCAAACACTTCAGAAAAATTCCACAAAAAAAATATATGTTAATGTTCTCGAGGCACGTAATCTACTAGTGCAATTCGTTTTCTGTTTTGAACATTCGTTTGACCAGAATTAATTCAAACAGTCCGTGACCATTCATCATCGTCGTCGCAAACTTCGTCGGATCGTCAAACCTTTTCTGGGTTTTGTAGAGTGGACGATGGGGATCGCATCTATATGGTTTTTGTGTCGATTCAACGGTTAGATCGTCGTAGATCTTCGATTAGGGTTTCTGGAAGGGGGCCGCGTGCGTTTCTGGGAATAGAAGGAGTGACGTGGCACATATATTTGATCGTAATTTAATTCCGGATTTGATGACGCTGGTTTGGACAAATTTGAAGACCGTCAAAGTTTTGGGTTTAAATCGAATTTAAATTCGATTTAAATTCCAAAGGTGAGTGTTTAAACTCACTCACAACTACTAGAAGCTTTTATGTTTGTTAAGTAAATTTTAGAAATGAATAGAAATTTATTTATGAGTATTTGGCATGTTTATTTCACTCATATTTGTTGAATTGCATTTATTAAATTTAACTGTTAATTTAATTTATTTATTGCGTATTAATTGATAGTTAGAATTTATTTGTTTGCCTATAAACTGCTAGTTAACAGTTATATAGATTATTACTGAATATAAACTGTTAGATTAATAGTTGTTAAATTTAATCTGAATAAAATTGCCAGTTATTACCTGTTATATATTATCAAATATAAATTGTTATTGATTGATATTGCTTGATGATTGTGATTGGATGATGGGTGATGTTGATGGATGTTTTATTGTATATCATTAAATTGCAAATTTTCACGCATATTTCCTTTCATTCGGGATTGTGGTTTGAAATGATATACAACCGCAAAATTTTATATCTTTTAAATTACGGATTGAAATGATAAATATCCGTATCACTTGACCATAGGATAGAAAATTATATACAGGCACCGTGGTCTATATATAACTATTTTAATGTGATTTCTATGGTTTGGATGGAATACGGTTTATAATAATCTTAAATTTTATATTGTATAAATATTTTTCTTCCATATATATATACATATGAAGTTGAAAATTATGAAATTAAAAGGTGTATAAAAATCTTTATTAAAAATGGAAGAAAATTAAGAAAATGGAGTTTAATAATTTATATCATATGTTTAAATGTTAAGTTTGGAAATTTTAAGATATGATATTTATAATTGGATTTTTCCCAAAATAAATTGAAATGAATATTATAGTATAATTTGAATGGGGAAAAATATATATATTTTATTACTAGAAATTGAAGTCTTATTATTTATGGATTTTATATGAATATTCAAGACTAATTAATAGAAAAATTGATTTGTTGAAAGAATAAAATCCAACTTTAGTTTGAAATATTGATACTCAAAATGGATATACGTATATATAAATAAATTGAAGTGGTTTTGGAACTTGAGAGAGATAATATAAATTTTGGTTCAGACTTTAATAAAGAAATGTATTTGTAAAGCCATGAGAACTATTTTCTTTACAAAGTAACATTTAAGTTAAACCATTTAATTCATATACCGTTGAATGTCCAAACCATTCAAGTTTTAGAAGTTATGGTTTTAAATTATGATTTTCAAAATACTATGCTTTGAAAATATTTGATTTTCAGACGTTATGAAGTTAAAGCATTTTGATTTTGGAAAAGAATTATATTTGGGATAAGTGATAAAATATGGTTTTGGGTTTTGAAATGATATCGTATTCATGGTTATGAAATGGAATGTTTATTCTGATTTTTAAAGTATAACCTATTTTTAAATGACCGCGGTGTTATAATAACGATGGGTTGGCAAAGAGACCGGGATCGGATATCTGACATACTCTCTGTCGATACCGAAAACCACTTTGACTAACCATGTACGCGGTGGAGATTCCAGAATGAAGTAGGTGGTGGCGACGTTTCCTGTAAGGTAAATATGTGGACCCGACTCCCGTGAGTTGGCATAAGGTGGCTAAAACAGGAGCTATTCCCAGGCCAATGAGGTCATACCTCTGATCGGACACTCCTCTTCGATATTATACTATGACTTTGGATTGATTCAGTGGACACTTTTATTTTGATTTTGGGGAGTTTGTTCGAGGTGGGCGGTAACTGCGGCTACGCGTTTCCACCAGCCTGGGTACGCAATTGGTATATCTACCCTGGCATTGCCTAGTTGTGTCGTGTCACCTACCCTATCGTGCCTTTACTACGAGTTTCTATTTGTGTCGTACCTATGGAGTATCCTCTGGTAGCCTCCCGATCAGGAGGTATTACGGTACTGTATAGACTATTGGCATTTTACGTGTTAAGGTGGAAAATGTAAAGCCTTAACGCTATTTAAAAGTAAGTTTATGTTATAAATAGACACTATTATAATAGCGCAATATACTACATAGTAAATAGTTTAACGGATCCTTAGGAGATGTAAATCCCGAACATCTCTTGAGTTACTGTACTCATATTTATTTCTGTTAATTTAACTCACATAAGATCTTTTAGTCTGACTCGAGTGTTTTTGTCTATTCAAATTCGCTCGGGTCAGTCCGAGCGTTTCAGGATCGAAGACTTTAGCTTTGAAGGACGAAGACGAAGGAGTCGTACTATTATTATCTATAGTATTGCACTACACTCATACTATTCCGCTGCATTGACTGTATTGGTAGGTGTAACTCTGATATTTATTGTATAAAGCAAATCAAGTGTTTGTAAACTGTTTTGAACTATATATTTATGATTATATTTTATCCTTCCGCTGTGAGATTTTTTTTTTTTTTTATTTCTTCTCTATTTTTCTTATTTACCCCATAACAATCCGTCCTTCCGTTATGTTTTGAATTGGCACGTGTGTCGGTTTAAAGTGTGCGAAAAGGCGGAATGTTACAGTTGGTATCAGAGCTTTGGTTTAGCGATAAACTTGGCTTTGTGGGGTTTGACTCTTTGTTAATAGGGTAGTAATACCCTATGGGAGTCGCTGAGAGTATATATATGAGAGAGCGTATTTGTTAGTTTATAAAAAGATTTTGATATTGTGTTAATCTGTTCCACTTTGTATTTATAAATTCTGGTTGATGCATGGGACGCTATGTCATCAATAGGGATTTCTAAACACTTAATTAGGACAGACCGACATAATATTTGTTTTAATATAGGTGAATGAAATAATTTTGCCTATTATATTTTCTATATATAAAAATATTTTTATAAAGATATATATATATATATATATATATATATATATATATATATATATATATGGTTGCTATAGATTGGGTGTTAGGTAATAAAATATTTATAATAATTGAAGCTAAGCTGAAATTATAATAAATCAAATTGGAGATTTTTGAACATAAGTCCGGGATTTTGAAATCTGCTTTCAAAGGATTTATGAAATATAATGATTTGGTTTATAAATATTTTCTTATATAAATATTTAGTATAATTCGAAGGAATTGGTTTAAAGAGGATTTTGAAGAAAATAAGTTTGTACTTTCCTCTCTGTCGCTGGAAAATAATTTCGGTGATGACGGCCGCATCATCGACTTTCATTTTCGAGTTTCGAAGGGAAAGGCCACTGTAGTAAATTCTACGGTAGATTTGTTTTGAAATTATTTAAAATTTTAATTGTTTAAAGGTAATTAGAGATATAAAAGTTGTAAGAAATTAATTATCTATTATTTTAAAGAAATTTTGGAATTTGACCCGGTATTAATTCTTGAATTTCCATTAATTAGTTGTAAAAATTTAGGTTAGTGAAATAAAGGTTAAGTAATCAATGAATTAAAAGAGTTGAGATTAAACTTGCATAAGTTCTTTTGCTTTTTCTTTAACATAAATAACTTACCAAGTATAAAAAGTTGAAATGTAAATTAAGAGTGGAATAGAATATTATGCAAGTAGAATTTTGGAAAAAAATGAAGTATTCAATAAATTACTGTTATAAATAAGAATTTAATGGTATTAACTTAAGTGATGATTGGAATTTTACTAAAATTAAAGGTTGTATTATTAATAGGTGATTTTAACCTTAAGAAAGTAAAAATGAAATTCCTTAATTTATAAAGTTTGATTGTAGGGTTATTAACCTAAGTATGCTTTAATTCCCCCTATTCTAATATAATGGAAAGTAGGGAAAATATAAATGACTGCAATCCATAGTTAATGAATGAGTAAAATCTTTCACTTATAGGAATGCAAGTTATAAGGTTAATAAATTAAGTGTAAGTAGAGGGTTATTGTAATTAAATATAATGGAAACTTCAACATTAAATAAATGAATGAGATTAAAGGTAAGTTGAAATTGTAATTTATAAAACAAATATATATTAATTAAAGGAATGGAGAAGAAACTTGTAAATTTTCACTTACATTCTTAAAACATACATAACTTACCATATAATAAAAAGTTGCAAATGTTAGTAGGAAAATGTAAGGGGAAATCTTGCTAGTGAAGAGTAAGGTAATAAAGGTATTCTATTAATTTGCTATTATTAATGAGAATTAATTGTGTAGACTTAAGTTAAATTGGAAATTTTACTATAAGTAAAGGTAAGTAGTATAAATAGATGATAGAAACTTTAGTAAATAAATTGGAATACAAATATAATGAATTTTGTGATAAATGGAAAATGAAAATTTGTAAGAAATAAAGAAATCACTCCATAAATGAAAGAAAGAAAATCAAACCATTGAAGCATGAGATAAATGTATAATAAATAAATTTGGGTGTTGGTTTGAATTGTGTTGTTTGATTTATGTTGTTGGGTAAGAAATTTGAAGTGGTTAAATGAATAAGTATCTATCTTTGTTCCATCTAAGACTGTTGAGTAAAGGATGCACTTGATAGTTAATTTCATTTCATACAAATTTCAAGTTTGAACCCAAACAACTATTTGGTTGATGGATTAAATGGTTGCTTTGTTGTGTATGTATGTTGTTTGTAAGGTTGATGGTTGTTGAATTGTATGGTTGATTAATGATTGAATCCACTTGAATAGTTCACTTTAAAATAAATATTTAACCTTTTAGATTATATAAGTGAATACAGGTGATGGAAGCAACTGCTATTGCTTTTGGTTCCAAAATAATAAGCGTATATTGCCCGACAAATAGGTACGTTTTCGGACTACGTTTAAAGCGCTATTTTTCCGTGTTGGGATATAATATTTTGATAATATATGTAATATATTTGTATATTTTGATATTATATTTTCTCCAGAGTCTCTCCGTACAAAGGAGACTCTGCCAAAATTTTCCGTAAATTTTGGACTTAGAATTTTGTGAAAATATTTTCCCAACTTTAATAATTAAGTATAAAATAATATAATGATTATAAACAGGTATATTTTATTTAAGAAAATAAATTTAGTAAATTATTGTTATAAGTTAATATTTGGAATAAGATGTACTGTTTTATTCTTCCTTCTCCCTTCTTTTTTCCTTTTCGGGGACGAAAAGTTTTGAGTGGGGGAGATTGTAACGACCCGTTAAATTAATAATATTTAATAAATTAAATTAATATAATTTCTAATTTGTTTAAGAATAAATGTAGAAATTTGGTATAGTAGTTGTAACCTAGTGTAATAATAAAATTTTATGACAATAGATTTGGATAATGTAATTTGTCACTTTTTGTTAAAAGTAAATTTTAAGAAATCAATAAATGTTGAATTAAGAATATTAATAAAAAATATATTAACTAAAATGAGATTCATTAATATAAAATCATTAGTGAAGATGTCACCTTTGGTTGTAATAAAGGTGAATGCTATTAGTGGATGTCAACACTTAATAAAATTTATTTAGAATAAAAAGAATTTAAATGCATGTTTGAATAGAGTATTAAATTGATAGATTAAGCGTAAGTAATTAGAATTTAACCCTATAAGATATGGAACTGAATGTATGAATATAATTTTGTAGAAATAGTTAATTAACAACTTATTTGTGCATACCCAATTTAGTATAAATAACAAAAGGGCTAGCACTGGATGTGCCTAAGTATTAATATATTGGAACTATAATAAAATAGAGAGTTTGGTAGTAAATAGAAATAAAAAGACCGTTATTAACTAGTGAATTAATAAATGGATTCTAACAATAGGTAGTAATTAATGCGTGTATATTGGGCATTTGCGGATTACCAATTTTTCTACCTATTCATATAATTTATTTATGTAAATCTAAACCTATGGCAACATTTTGTTAATAAATGTTGGAAGTGAATTTGAATATATCAAAGGATAACAAGTGTTTAGGTTAACCATTTATTTTATTTAGTTAAGAAGGGAAATAGATGGAAATAAAGCTAATTTTTTTTTTTTTTTTTGGTTGTTAATGGGTATAGTTAAATAAGGAGAAGTTATAGGAAATAAAACGCGCACTAATGAGATGTAATATAATTCCAAAGTTATTTATACCCACAAATAGGTTAATTACTGTATAGAAAGAGTCTAAATCAATAAATGTATTTATTGAGATTACATTTATAATTTTATAACCTTTATGCTGATTTAAGTTCAATTAATTTATTTGATTAAATAGTGCAGTAGCGTAGTTTTGTGCGGTAGTTGAAATAGCCAATTCTTTTAGGTGAAGTTAAGGCTAATTCTATGTATATATTTGACCTATTGTTGATATAGATTCTAGGAAGCAGGATCTATTAATTAAATGGAGTATTAGATTCAATAATTGCATTTATCGCATAAATAAAGAGAATATAACGGTTAAATTTGGCGTTATTGAAATAAAAAAGGAATGGGGGAATAATAATTTGAAATCATTGCAATAGATATTAATTTAAGGTTACCTTAAATAAATTAAGGTAATAAATGGAGGATAGTGTAAATATCTTTATAATACGATGATTTGTGTAGTTAGGGTACTTTTGATTTGTCACTTAAGATGGAGGATTTTTATAAAATGTAATAAATGCAGTTTAAATTAAGGCATTGACGTTTGGGTATTTAAGAAGTGATAAACTAAAATTTATTTATTTATTTGAAAATTTGAAATCCAATTTGTGGATTTATTGCAAATAAGTGAAATTTGTGTTTAACCATTACATCGATAGGAATAAATTAAATTTAAGGTTATATTAATAAAATTTGGACTAGAGAAATGATATGAATCGGTTTTAGAAGCCTTAAATATAAAATGGAAAGTAGACGAGATTTCACGTTACAACCATTTTTAAAAATCCTGATGTATGTAGAAATATTTATGAAATATAACGTAAACCAATGTTGAATCAAAAGAATAGAGTGAACACTTATTTATTCATTTAATGTGATACAACTACGAGTATGATTTATTGCAAATTACATGGAAATCTAATATATAGGACATTACCTAAAAAGGAAGAGTAGATAAAATTTATGATAAACATATTTGTATATGAAGGTTATTGATTTAAGGAGAAATTGGGCAAGTTTTATGTATTTGGGTTAACTGCAACCTTTAATAGATAAATTTAGTGCAATTAAAGAAATTGACATTTAATATTTCGATAACTTAAAATTTGATGGGATAAGAACATTTGGGTAATGAAGGGATGACAAATATTAGCTATGATTCTAGAAGGAATTAAATAGATAATGGGAAGATTAAAATCAGGTTCTAAGCAATAATTATTAAATAACAGAAGTTTAGGAGTAAAGTGAGATAATTGAAAATTTTAATCATTCATATAAGTCATTTGTTTATTAATATGAGTTAGCTAATAAATTTAACTTGGGCAATACCTATATATTGGAAACACATTTGTAAAGTGTAATTAATTGAATTTGGTGAATTGGGAATGAATCCAAGGTTATAGGAATTGATGTAATACCACGCAAATAAAAGGTAACTGCGTAAAATCAATGTTTCGTAATAAATTGTAATTGATAATTAAGTAGGAATGGGTTTGAATTTGACAAAAAGGAAAATTTATTATTTGCTTACCCATCTATTTAATCTATTAAATTTGATCAGATCCATTTGCAATTAAACGAATTTATTTACAAGTTAGTATGTATTTAGCTGATAACTATAAACCAATTAGGGCAATTGGGTATATATATTACCAGTTAAGTTATATAAGATAATGGTTGACTTAATTAAGGGAGTTTATGTAATAATTTCATTTATTTTGTAAGTGGAAATAAAACGTTAATGATAACAAGTATTCAAAATTTACCATCTATTTAGTATATTAAGTATAATTGATAATCAACTGCAGCAAGTAATAAATAATAAATACGTAACGTTAAATGAAGTAATATTTGAAATTTAATATTTAGAAACTATGTAAATATAAGTGCAGATGAAATTGGGGATATTTACATATTGAAATATGAATCCAATAATAAATCAATCTAATTGACAATAAATAATGGAAAGTAAATTTAATTAAATTTTGGAAATTTAATGTATATATATATATATACAGTTATAAACCCTAGCTCCATCCTATTGTCATTTGCTGTATATTCATTTCTTCATCTCCTTCTCCTCCTCAAATGGTTGCAAAACCTAGATCTACTTCAATCCAAATTTCAATGAAAATGCAAACACTTCAGAAAAATTCCACAAAAAAAATATATGTTAATGTTCTCGAGGCACGTAATATACTGGTGCAATTCGTTTTCTGTAACGACCCAGTATTTTCAACCCTTCGCATCCGCACATTGTCGGACTTGAATTGTTCAAAATACTGCGTTGTAGAATAAATTTGGCAAAACTCAGAATATACAATAAATAGATCACAGAATCACATACACAGATATCAGAATCTCGCAGCGGAAATTAAAAATTTAGTGGTTCATGAAGCCACTGATATAACTTCAACAAAACAGAACTTACATTGTCTATAATCCTCAATACAAATTTTAAGACATAAATAGAGATAGAGTCTTCAAAGTCTTGAATTCCAGAAAAGATAAAGGCTGAAACAACTTCCAGCAGCGCGAATGATCTACTGAGTGTCCTAGCTACGGAGAAGAAATTGAAGCTGCAACTCAGGCTGACCCGAGCGTAAAAATAAAACATAACACTCGAGTCAGGACACACATACTTATATAATGTAAGCTAATTCAAGTGTGCTGTAATATAGAGCAAGTAACTTAAAGGATGCTTGGGACCGCCCATCCTCTAAGGATCCGTCAAACTATTTACTATGTAGTATATTGCGCTATTATACTAGTGTCTATTTATAAAATAAACTTACTTTTTAATAGCGTTAAGGGGTTACCCATATAGCCCTTAACACGTAATAGTCCCAGTAGTCCATCCAATATCATAGTCCCTCCTGATCGGGAAGCCACTAGAGGATACCACACGGGCTACGGGAGAAAACCAAACTCGTACAAGGCGCGATAGGGTAGGTGACACGACACAACTAGGCAATGCCAGGGTAGATATACCAATTGCTATCCAGGCTGATGGTAACGCGCAGCGCGCAGCTGCCGCCCACCTCGAACTAACTCCCCCAAAATCAAAATATAGAAGTGGCCACTGAATCAATCCAAGATCATAGTATAATATCGAAGAGGAGCGTCCGATCAGAGGAATGACCTCATTGGCCTGGAATTGCTCCTGTTTTAGCCACCTTATGCCAACTCACGGGAGTCGGGTCCACGTATTTACCTTACAGGAAACGCCACCACCGACCTACTTCATTCTGGAATCTCCACCGCGTACACGGTTGGTCAAAGTGGTTTTCGGTATCGACAGAGAGTATGTCCATATCCGATCCCGGTCTCTTTGCCAACCCATCGTTATTATAACCCGTGGTCATTTAAAAACAATTTATACTTTAAAACCAGTATAAACATTTCCATTTCAAAACTATAAATACGATATCATTTAAAACCCAAAACAACATGATATCGTTATATTCAAATATAATTCTTTTCCAAAACCATACTGCTTAAAATTTATAATATCTGGAAACCAAATATTTGAATTATACCTTTAAACCATAATATATTGGAAATTTTTCTTTAAAAAAACATAACTCCCAAAACACAAATGGTTTGGATATAAATGGTTTAACTTTATGGTTACTTTGTAAAGAAGATAATTTACATAGCTTTACAAATATATTTCTTTATTTTAAACCATAATTTAAATATCACTTCATGTTCCCAAGACCATTTCAATTCCTATATATATATCTAATTGGAGTATTAATATTCAAAACTAAGGTTGGATATTTTTTCTTTCAACAAATTAGTGTTTATTATTTCGTCTTGAATATTCCCATAAATTCCATAGATAAAACTCCAAAATTATGCCATTAAATAATTTAAAAATTTACTTAACACTAGAATGTTCATCTTAAATTTATTAAGAAAAATCCAGTTATAAATCTCATATCTTAAAGGTCTCCAAAACTTAAACATAAATATAATTTATCAAATTCCTTAAATTTCAAAACAATCAAATTCCAGATTCTATAGCACTTAGGAAATGCTACCTAAAGTTACGGGTAAAACTAGTCCAATTTCAAAAGACAGCATTTAAATGCTTTAGTAGATTGTTTAACTTAATAAATATTTCCAAATATAACTTATATATATATTTCTTAACTGAAATCTTATCCTTTCAAAAATCCAGAATTTCCAAAATAAGTTATATTCCAAAATTTTATTCAAATATTTATTTATTTATTTATTAACATTTATAACTCATTCAAAATCAATATAAAATCCTTTAAAGATATTAAATCAAATATTTAACTTCCAAAATAATTTTAAATATTTCAGAAAATATTATAAGGACCACGGGCCTGTATATAGTTTTCTAGCCTAGGTCAAGTGATACGGATTTATATCATTTCAATCCGTAATTTACAAACCCCGGGTTCTATCATTTCAAACCCGCAATCCCAAGTTAACAGTTAAACAGTTAACATAATAATAGCACAGTAATCATCATTTAGGCCTATCATTTCAGCCCACAACAATCTAAATTTAACAGGGAACTTGCAGTGGTGATTTAAGCAGTAAATAAACAATAATATAATATAACTGCAGAAATAATACAACAGATAATAACTGATGAGGTGTCAATTTAAATGGGATTCATCATTCTACGTTATACTACAGACAGATAATATTTAAATAAAATTTTTACACATACACTTGCGATAATTCACAAAATATATGTACATATGTCTGGTGAGAAATACTCACCTTAAACGCTGCAGTGGATCTAAATCAAACACGGTATCTACTTCGGAAAAAAAAAACGGAAAGCACGATCAAACTTCGGCGAATGCAAAGCCTTGACTTAAATCTATAAGATCCAAATACCAAGTATGCGAATTTAAAAATTACGGTCAAAGCAAAATTTCAGAACAACTGGAACGAATAGAATAAAAGAAATTTAGTTCAACTTGCTCGACTACTACAACCCGCTAACCGTCTCAACATATCCTAGGCCCATACTTCAACCGTACGCATGCATAAAATAAATTGAATAAATTGCAAAATAAATTGCAAATTTAATACAATTGATTGAATAAAAAGATGTTATGCACCCAAACAAAACAAATACATGTTTAGACATTATTAAATTATTTCTCACATTTTTAATCATATTTATCATGATCAATTATTTTCATTCTCATATATATTTATTTAAATAAAATGACAATATTGGCAACAAACACAATACTGTTCAAATTATTCGATTTAATCAAATGTAGCCACTAACTACATTCGAATTCATTAAATAATACTTTATTTCACATACATGTTCATCATGTTTAGGCAAATTATTTCTTCTTTTACTTTTATTATTAAACATTAAAAGGTGATTATTGGTATACATCACCAATATCCTTTTATTAACCATAATAAATACAATCCATTGATATTTATCCACCCAAATTCTCAAATAAGTAGTTAAATTTATTTTTAACCATCTTAAATTTATTTCAACCATTAAAAATTGAAATAAATGTCATTTTATTATATTCACCCAAGATTTATTCATACAATATTGTTTATTTGAATTAAACAACATTTCATATCATTTTCTCCTTATCAATTTATCTTCTCCATTATTAAATTGTAATTCTTTTTTTTTTTCTATGCCTTCCTCTTCAAACTGCACTTATCCAAATCCACAATACCACTAACTACATCATAACTACACTAATTCCCTAGTCTAGCTTCCTACAATCAATTTATATCATTTCTTCCAGCCTACTACTAACAAAGTTCTATATGTATTTATAAATGGCACGGCATGATGGGGAAGTAGCCGAGCAAGGAAATCAGAGAACACAAGAAGGAGGAAGGAAAATTGGAAGAAGCAAAGAAATAAACAATGCAAATTATTTACCTGATAGAAGCTTGTACCAGAGAGGGACAGACAAGGAGATATGAAAACTTATGTGAATGAGGCAAAGTATTTATAGATAAACTTGCGAAATAAAAAGGGGAGATAAATAGGCAGGTTTGAAAACGTAAGAAATAAATGCAAGCTTTGATTTTTGAGTGCATGCGTTTAGGCAAGAGATTTATTTCCAGTTCTTCTTGTTTGAACGCTACACGAAAATTGTGATAAATGCATGCGTTGATTTCTCTTTCCAGTTTTATGTTTGAACGATATCACTCTTTTGGATTTTTTTTTTTTAGATAGCTTGCGTGATTTATACCAGTTATAATCTAAATTTAAAGCATGCGTTACTGCAAATTTGAACAGATTTGATTGAGGAAGCAAAACTTGAGCTCTTGCGTGATTTATGGTAAGCAATGAAAAAAACTTTTAACTGAAAAGGCAAAAGTAATAAATGCTTACATAAATATTTACTTGATAAATGGTTCGAAAAATTTATTTATTGCAAAACAAACGCAGTGGAAACAGAGAGATATAATGGGTATGCGAAAATTTGCAAAGATAGGCAAGATTAAATTTTGAATGCATTTAATTTAGGTGACAGGAAAAATGGCAATTGGAAGAGTTGATATTTTTGTGGATAAGGCTGCGTGAATAAATGAATACAGTGACATGCTCAAGAAACAAATGGTAAGAGGCAAATGTCAAAATGTTAAAAGAATAAAATTTTGTGTCACGCGCAAAGGAAGGCAAATTTGATTTCCATATTCTTCTAATCAATTAATTCCCCTTTAATTGCCTTTAATTGATTTCAATTGATTACCTTATCCCTTTTAATTACCCTCCTTAATTGATTTCAATTAATTACCATATTACCAATTAATTATCCTCCTTTAATTACATACTCAAATTTGGTTACTAACTTAATTAGTTAATTAACCCTTTTTGTTAATTATCAATCCTGCGACGTCTCACATTAATCCGTCCGCTTTGTAGGCACTGGTAGCCGGACTGGTTACACGGGCAGATTTCTCCTACAAAATGGGGATTAACCTCGTGTCCTCATGCCATTAACCAAAAGAATTAACTTATTTATCTTTCATCAATTTTATTAATTTGCATTAATTATTCAATAAATTAATTCTGGTCAACTACTGAAATTTTACAATTAATTTCTCTATTAATTGTCATAAATTTTTTTTTTGAAATATCTATTAATTGTCATTAACTCCATTTTAAAATATCCGTATGTGCCTTTATTCAAGTTTTGAATTGCTAACTAGGAATAAGGTAGATTTATCAAATAAATTGATTGTAAGTTTCATTGTTTTAAATTGCTTAACAATGTTCACTGCTAACATAATTAATATGTCAAAATTGAGAATATTCCACCAACATGATTTGCATGTCATAACCTACCAAATTAACATAATTAATTAACTACTTTAATATGTTACAAATTTTCTCCTTTTCATTATTTTTAGGGAATGGGTATAACAACAGATATTATGATAATATCCAAAACATTTAGTTACCACACACTTCATTATACATTATAAAAATTTCCTTTTTTTTTTCTTCTTCTTAAATTTAGTTACAAAAATCATATTAAATTAACGAGTTTAATTCGCTAAATTAAATATTTAAACAATATTGGTAAACACAATTTATATAAATTATATTCCTAAAAACAAAAAAATTAAAAGAAATAAATAGCTAAAAACTAGGGCTGTTACACTCTCCCCCACTTAAGAACTTTTCGTCCTCGAAAAGGAACAAAAGAAAAGAAACAAAGGAAGATAAGCTAGATAAACAAGAACTTTAAACGAATAGTTCCGGATTTGAAGCACGAAGAAGATCTTCTAGAATCGGTTTTACTCTTTTCAGTTCGACCATCGGTCTATGGGTGGTAAGCGGTGCTTAGGCCCCGATGAGTAACAAAGATTTTTAAAGATTATAGAAAAGATTTCTAAATAGACTGGTATAAGCAATAGCCTCCTCATTCTGTAGCAGATAGGGAAACCAAGGACACTTAAAGATAGTTTGAAAACAAATAAGATAATAAATTTGCAATCATAATGCTTTGAAATCATTAAATTTATAAATATTATCATTTGGAAATCATGCTACTAAAATCATAATACCTTTAAAATAATCTTCATTTATACCTTTTAAATTCAATGCCAAACAATATTCATTTCAAGGTTGAAATATTCCTAAGTTCATTTATAAAAAAAATTCCAAAACATTTTATTTTTAGAAACAGCAGCACTCATAATATGCTATAGTAGATATAATAGTATTCCTAATCAGTTTATTATGTACTTAACTCTGAATTTTAACAAATAACCTAACACTTTATTAAAAATACTTATCTTATAAATAAGATATTCCTTCAATAAGTTACCCTTGAATTTCCATTTGAAAACCAATTCTCAATTATCAAAATTTAGTGATATTAGAATACGTCTTAACTATTTATTTAGACATCAATTAAACTATGATTTGAAGATATATAATCCTTACTCCAAAAATATCCCTTTCAAATATATTTTCCTTATTCAAAGATACCTTGTTTATTACACAAACATATTCATTTCAGGAAATAACCTTTTATTAAAATCTCTTGGTTAGATTTACGGCTCCATATTAAATTAATTTGATTATTAAGACATTTGAATAAAATTCCTTAAATTCCTTTTCCTTATTTATCCCCATTAATCTTTTATAACTAAAATTTAAGTGTATAATATTTATTATAACCACTCATAAAATCCTTTTATATTGTATATTATCCAATTACATGTTAACTTTTGAAAATCAAGGTAAGTTATATTAAATGAAATTGGGTGTTATACAAATAAAACTTTCAATTTAATTATCTCCAATTGGAACCTTTTTATTCAAATTTTTGTTATTATATTTATTTTCCTTCCTCAAGATAACTTTAAGAATTAAATTCCTGATTCCCTTCAAACCATTTAGAGATAACTAAATATATATACCTAATATGTCAAATCAAATTTAAATTATATATCTATATATATTAAGTCATACTTTAGAAATTCAAATCAATTAAAATCTCAAGGAAACACTGTAGCCAGACTACAGAATGGTCTTTTCACTTCGAAACTCGAAAATGAATGTCGATGATGCTGCAGTCATCACCGAAATTATTTTCCAGCGACAAAGAGAAAAGCACTAATTTTAAAATTTCTTTGGAAACAAATTTCTATACAAAAATACTTATTACATCCTTTTAAAATTTAAACACAAGGTTTGAAATCATCAGAAATTTAATTCTCAAGTTTTAGTTTTAAATTCATTTCTGTTTCCAAATTAATTTATAACCATTGTTTTATATTCACTTATTTATTAGACAAACACATGGCTTACAACACCATAAATAAAATCAAAACTATTATCTCTTGACAACTAGTTAAATTAATTATAAAATTTTGAAAATTATACTCATATATATAATATTAGATTTTAATTTCAAATATAGGAATAAACTTCTCAAACCAGGATAGAGACTCAAATTTGATGAACTCAAATCAAATAGAATTCAAGATAAATTGAAATCAGAAGATCAGAATAAGGAAACTGGGTAAGTCTATATAAGTCGCGGACAACCTTGACCTAGTCATCCGTGACTTAAAGAGCCATATCGATGTGGTTGGGGTAAATCTACATTTGATCCGAAGAGATAGAATTTGGAATAACCAAAGATACTAGCATATAAACCGAGGATAAATATAAATCTCCGGTGAATCAATGCTAATGGTAAAGGAGTTTCACCCCTTTATTAGAATAATGGCGAGACCGCCAATTTACAATAAAGATCATCCGAAGTGGAGTTATGAGATACTCCAGAATCTAAAGCAGATGAAAAAGTGAGGGATACGAATGAGCTTTGGAACCGTAGGGAATGTTCCAAAATTCGAAAAGAGAGTGGTTCAATCTCGAATGAACGTGATTCTGTAAATCAAATTTACCATACATTCTAAGTTTTGCCTAGAACCAAAGCTCTGATACCAAATGTAACGACCCAGTATTTTCAACCCTTCGCATCCGCACATTGTCGGACTTGAATTGTTCAAAATACTGCGTTGTAGAATAAATTTGGCAAAACTCAGAATATACAATAAATAGATCACAGAATCACATACACAGATATCAGAATCTCGCAGCGGAAATTAAAAATTTAGTGGTTCATGAAGCCACTGATATAACTTCAACAAAACAGAACTTACATTGTCTATAATCCTCAATACAAATTTTAAGACATAAATAGAGATAGAGTCTTCAAAGTCTTGAATTCCAGAAAAGATAAAGGCTGAAACAACTTCCAGCAGCGCGAATGATCTACTGAGTGTCCTAGCTACGGAGAAGAAATTGAAGCTGCAACTCAGGCTGACCCGAGCGTAAAAATAAAACATAACACTCGAGTCAGGACATACATACTTATATAATGTAAGCTAATTCAAGTGTGCTGTAATATAGAGCAAGTAACTTAAAGGATGCTTGGGACCGCCCATCCTCTAAGGATCCGTCAAACTATTTACTATGTAGTATATTGCGCTATTATACTAGTGTCTATTTATAAAATAAACTTACTTTTTAATAGCGTTAAGGGGTTACCCATATAGCCCTTAACACGTAATAGTCCCAGTAGTCCATCCAATATCATAGTCCCTCCTGATCGGGAAGCCACTAGAGGATACCACACGGGCTACGGGAGAAAACCAAACTCGTACAAGGCGCGATAGGGTAGGTGACACGGCACAACTAGGCAATGCCAGGGTAGATATACCAATTGCTATCCAGGCTGATGGTAACGCGCAGCGCGCAGCTGCCGCCCACCTCGAACTAACTCCCCCAAAATCAAAATATAGAAGTGGCCACTGAATCAATCCAAGATCATAGTATAATATCGAAGAGGAGCGTCCGATCAGAGGAATGACCTCATTGGCCTGGAATTGCTCATGTTTTAGCCACCTTATGCCAACTCACGGGAGTCGGGTCCACGTATTTACCTTACAGGAAACGCCACCACCGACCTACTTCATTCTGGAATCTCCACCGCGTACACGGTTGGTCAAAGTGGTTTTCGGTATCGACAGAGAGTATGTCCATATCCGATCCCGGTCTCTTTGCCAACCCATCGTTATTATAACCCGTGGTCATTTAAAAACAATTTATACTTTAAAACCAGTATAAACATTTCCATTTCAAAACTATAAATACGATATCATTTAAAACCCAAAACAACATGATATCGTTATATTCAAATATAATTCTTTTCCAAAACCATACTGCTTAAAATTTATAATATCTGGAAACCAAATATTTGAATTATACCTTTAAACCATAATATATTGGAAATTTTTCTTTAAAAAAACATAACTCCCAAAACACAAATGGTTTGGATATAAATGGTTTAACTTTATGGTTACTTTGTAAAGAAGATAATTTACATAGCTTTACAAATATATTTCTTTATTTTAAACCATAATTTAAATATCACTTCATGTTCCCAAGACCATTTCAATTCCTATATATATCTAATTGGAGTATTAATATTCAAAACTAAGGTTGGATATTTTTTCTTTCAACAAATTAGTGTTTATTATTTCGTCTTGAATATTCCCATAAATTCCATAGATAAAACTCCAAAATTATGCCATTAAATAATTTAAAAATTTACTTAACACTAGAATGTTCATCTTAAATTTATTAAGAAAAATCCAGTTATAAATCTCATATCTTAAAGGTCTCCAAAACTTAAACATAAATATAATTTATCAAATTCCTTAAATTTCAAAACAATCAAATTCCAGATTCTATAGCACTTAGGAAATGCTACCTAAAGTTACGGGTAAAACTAGTCCAATTTCAAAAGACAGCATTTAAATGCTTTAGTAGATTGTTTAACTTAATAAATATTTCCAAATATAACTTATATATATATTTCTTAACTGAAATCTTATCCTTTCAAAAATCCAGAATTTCCAAAATAAGTTATATTCCAAAATTTTATTCAAATATTTATTTATTTATTTATTAACATTTATAACTCATTCAAAATCAATATAAAATCCTTTAAAGATATTAAATCAAATATTTAACTTCCAAAATAATTTTAAATATTTCAGAAAATATTATAAGGACCACGGGCCTGTATATAGTTTTCTAGCCTAGGTCAAGTGATACGGATTTATATCATTTCAATCCGTAATTTACAAACCCCGGGTTCTATCATTTCAAACCCGCAATCCCAAGTTAACAGTTAAACAGTTAACATAATAATAGCACAGTAATCATCATTTAGGCCTATCATTTCAGCCCACAACAATCTAAATTTAACAGGGAACTTGCAGTGGTGATTTAAGCAGTAAATAAACAATAATATAATATAACTGCAGAAATAATACAACAGATAATAACTGATGAGGTGTCAATTTAAATGGGATTCATCATTCTACGTTATACTACAGACAGATAATATTTAAATAAAATTTTTACACATACACTTGCGATAATTCACAAAATATATGTACATATGTCTGGTGAGAAATACTCACCTTAAACGCTGCAGTGGATCTAAATCAAACACGGTATCTACTTCGGAAAAAAAAAAACGGAAAGCACGATCAAACTTCGGCGGATGCAAAGCCTTGACTTAAATCTATAAGATCCAAATACCAAGTATGCGAATTTAAAAATTACGGTCAAAGCAAAATTTCAGAACAACTGGAACGAATAGAATAAAAGAAATTTAGTTCAACTTGCTCGACTACTACAACCCGCTAACCGTCTCAACATATCCTAGGCCCATACTTCAACCGTACGCATGCATAAAATAAATTGAATAAATTGCAAAATAAATTGCAAATTTAATACAATTGATTGAATAAAAAGATGTTATGCACCCAAACAAAACAAATACATGTTTAGACATTATTAAATTATTTCTCACATTTTTAATCATATTTATCATGATCAATTATTTTCATTCTCATATATATTTATTTAAATAAAATGACAATATTGGCAACAAACACAATACTGTTCAAATTATTCGATTTAATCAAATGTAGCCACTAACTACATTCGAATTCATTAAATAATACTTTATTTCACATACATGTTCATCATGTTTAGGCAAATTATTTCTTCTTTTACTTTTATTATTAAACATTAAAAGGTGATTATTGGTATACATCACCAATATCCTTTTATTAACCATAATAAATACAATCCATTGATATTTATCCACCCAAATTCTCAAATAAGTAGTTAAATTTATTTTTAACCATCTTAAATTTATTTCAACCATTAAAAATTGAAATAAATGTCATTTTATTATATTCACCCAAGATTTATTCATACAATATTGTTTATTTGAATTAAACAACATTTCATATCATTTTCTCCTTATCAATTTATCTTCTCCATTATTAAATTGTAATTCTTTTTTTTTTTTTCTATGCCTTCCTCTTCAAACTGCACTTATCCAAATCCACAATACCACTAACTACATCATAACTACACTAATTCCATAGTCTAGCTTCCTACAATCAATTTATATCATTTCTTCCAGCCTACTACTAACAAAGTTCTATATGTATTTATAAATGGCACGGCATGATGGGGAAGTAGCCGAGCAAGGAAATCAGAGAACACAAGAAGGAGGAAGGAAAATTGGAAGAAGCAAAGAAATAAACAATGCAAATTATTTACCTGATAGAAGCTTGTACCAGAGAGGGACAGACAAGGAGATATGAAAACTTATGTGAATGAGGCAAAGTATTTATAGATAAACTTGCGAAATAAAAAGGGGAGATAAATAGGCAGGTTTGAAAACGTAAGAAATAAATGCAAGCTTTGATTTTTGAGTGCATGCGTTTAGGCAAGAGATTTATTTCCAGTTCTTCTTGTTTGAACGCTACACGAAAATTGTGATAAATGCATGCGTTGATTTCTCTTTCCAGTTTTATGTTTGAACGATATCACTCTTTTGGATTTTTTTTTTAGATAGCTTGCGTGATTTATACCAGTTATAATCTAAATTTAAAGCATGCGTTACTGCAAATTTGAACAGATTTGATTGAGGAAGCAAAACTTGAGCTCTTGCGTGATTTATGGTAAGCAATGAAAAAAACTTTTAACTGAAAAGGCAAAAGTAATAAATGCTTACATAAATATTTACTTGATAAATGGTTCGAAAAATTTATTTATTGCAAAACAAACGCAGTGGAAACAGAGAGATATAATGGGTATGCGAAAATTTGCAAAGATAGGCAAGATTAAATTTTGAATGCATTTAATTTAGGTGACAGGAAAAATGGCAATTGGAAGAGTTGATATTTTTGTGGATAAGGCTGCGTGAATAAATGAATACAGTGACATGCTCAAGAAACAAATGGTAAGAGGCAAATGTCAAAATGTTAAAAGAATAAAATTTTGTGTCACGCGCAAAGGAAGGCAAATTTGATTTCCATATTCTTCTAGTCAATTAATTCCCATTTAATTGCCTTTAATTGATTTCAATTGATTACCTTATCCCTTTTAATTACCCTCCTTAATTGATTTCAATTAATTACCATATTACCAATTAATTATCCTCCTTTAATTACATACTCAAATTTGGTTACTAACTTAATTAGTTAATTAACCCTTTTTGTTAATTATCAATCCTGCGACGTCTCACATTAATCCGTCCGCTTTGTAGGCACTGGTAGCCGGACTGGTTACACGGGCAGATTTCTCCTACAAAATGGGGATTAACCTCGTGTCCTCATGCCATTAACCAAAAGAATTAACTTATTTATCTTTCATCAATTTTATTAATTTGCATTAATTATTCAATAAATTAATTCTGGTCAACTACTGAAATTTTACAATTAATTTCTCTATTAATTGTCATAAATTTTTTTTTTGAAATATCTATTAATTGTCATTAACTCCATTTCAAAATATCCGTATGTGCCTTTATTCAAGTTTTGAATTGCTAACTAGGAATAAGGTAGATTTATCAAATAAATTGATTGTAAGTTTCATTGTTTTAAATTGCTTAACAATGTTCACTGCTAACATAATTAATATGTCAAAATTGAGAATATTCCACCAACATGATTTGCATGTCATAACCTACCAAATTAACATAATTAATTAACTACTTTAATATGTTACAAATTTTCTCCTTTTCATTATTTTTAGGGAATGGGTATAACAACAGATATTAGGATAATATCCAAAACATTTAGTTACCACACACTTCATTATACATTATAAAAATTTCCTTTTTTTTTTCTTCTTCTTTAATTTAGTTACAAAAATCATATTAAATTAACGAGTTTAATTCGCTAAATTAAATATTTAAACAATATTGGTAAACACAATTTATATAAATTATATTCCTAAAAACAAAAAAATTAAAAGAAATAAATAGCTAAAAACTAGGGCTGTTACATTTTCTGTTTTGAACATTCGTTTGACCAGAATTAATTCAAACAATCCGTGACCATTCATCATCGTCGTCGCAAACATCGTCGGATCGTCAAACCTTTTCTGGGTTTTGTAGAGTGGACGATGGGGATCGCATCTATATGGTTTTTGTGTCGATTCAACGGTTAGATCGTCGTAGATCTTCGATTAGGGTTTCTGGAAGGGGGCCGCGTGCGTTTCTGGGAATAGAAGGAGTGACGTGGCACATATATTTGATCGTAATTTAATTCCGGATTTGATGACGCTGGTTTGGACAAATTTGGAGACCGTCAAATTTTTGGGTTTAATCCGAATTTAAATTCGATTTAAATTCCAAAGGTGAGTGTTTAAACCCACTCACAACTACTAGAAGCTTTTATGTTTGTTAAGTAAATTTTAGAAATGAATAGAAATTTATTTATGAGTATTTGCCATATTTATTTCACTCATATTTGTTGAATTGCATTTATTAAATTTAACTGTTAATTTAATTTATTTATTGCGTATTAATTGATAGTTAGAATTTATTTGTTTGCCTATAAACTGCTAGTTAACAGTTATATAGATTATTACTGAATATAAACTGTTAGATTAATAGTTGTTAAATTTAATCTGAATAAAATTGCCAGTTATTACCTGTTATATATTATCAAATATAAATTGTTATTGATTGATATTGCTTGATGATTGTGATTGGATGATGGGTGATGTTGATGGATGTTTTATTGTATATCATTAAATTGCAAATTTTCATGCATATTTCCTTTCATTCGGGATTGTGGTTTGAAATGATATACAACCGCAAAATTTTATATCTTTTAAATTATGGATTGAAATGATAAATATCCGTATCATTTGACCATAGGATAGAAAATTATATGCAGGCACCGCGGTCTATATATAACTATTTTAATGTGATTTCTATGGTTTGGATGGAATACGGTTTATAATAATCTTAAATTTTATATTGTATAAATATTTTTCTTCCATATATATATATACATATGAAGTTGAAAATTTTGAAATTAAAAGGTGTATAAAAATCTTTATTAAAAATGGAAGAAAATTAAGAAAATGGAGTTTAATAATTTATATCATATGTTTAAATGTTAAGTTTGGAAATTTTAAGATATGATATTTATAATTGGATTTTTCCCAAAATAAATTGAAATGAATATTCTAGTATAATTTGAATTGGGAAAAATATATATATTTTATTACTAGAAATTGAAGTCTTATTATTTATGGATTTTATATGAATATTCAAGACTAATTAATAGAACAATTGATTTGTTGAAAGAATAAAATCCAACTTTAGTTTGAAATATTGATACTCAAAATGGATATACGTATATATAAATAAATTGAAGTGGTTTTGGAACTTGAGAGAGATAATATAAATTTTGGTTTAGACTTTAATAAAGAAATGTATTTGTAAAGCCATGAGAACTATTTTCTTTACAAAGTAACATTTAAGTTAAACCATTTAATTCATATACCGTTGAATGTCCAAACCATTCAAGTTTTAGAAGTTATGGTTTTAAATTATGATTTTCAAAATACTATGCTTTGAAAATATTTGATTTTCAGACGTTATGAAGTTAAAGCATTTTGATTTTGGAAAAGAATTATATTTGGGATAAGTGATAAAATATGGTTTTGGGTTTTGAAATGATATCGTATTCATGGTTATGAAATGGAATGTTTATTCTGATTTTTAAAGTATAACCTATTTTTAAATGACCGCGGTGTTATAATAACGATGGGTTGGCAAAGAGACCGGGATCGGATATCTGACATACTCTCTGTCGATACCGAAAACCACTTTGACTAACCATGTACGCGGTGGAGATTCCAGAATGAAGTAAGTGGTGGCGACGTTTCCTGTAAGGTAAATACGTGGACCCGACTCCCGTGAGTTGGCATAAGGTGGCTAAAACAGGAGCTATTCCCAGGCCAATGAGGTCATACCTCTGATCGGACACTCCTCTTCGATATTATGTTATGACTTTGGATTGATTCAGTGGCCACTTTTATTTTGATTTTGGGGAGTTTGTTCGAGGTGGGCGGTAACTGCGGCTACGCGTTTCCACCAGCCTGGGTACGCAATTGGTATATCTACCCTGGTATTGCCTAGTTGTGCCGTGTCACCTACCCTATCGTGCCTTTACTACGAGTTTCTATTTGTGTCGTACCTATGGAGTATCCTCTGGTAGCCTCCCGATCAGGAGGTATTACGGTACTGTATAGACTATTGGCATTTTACGTGTTAAGGTGGAAAATGTAAAGCCTTAACGCTATTTAAAAGTAAGTTTATTTTATAAATAGACACTATTATAATAGCGCAATATACTACATAGTAAATAGTTTAACGGATCCTTAGGAGATGTAAATCCCGAACATCTCTTGAGTTACTGTACTCATATTTATTTCTGTTAATTTAACTCACATAAGATCTTTTAGTCTGACTCGAGTGTTTTTGTCTTTTCAAATTCGCTCGGGTCAGTCCGAGCGTTTCAGGATCGAAGACTTTAGCTTTGAAGGACGAAGACGAAGGAGTCATATTATTATTATCTATAGTATTGCACCACACTCATATTGTTCCGCTGCATTGATTGTATTGGTAGGTGTAACTCTGATATTTATCGTATAAAGCAAATCAAGTGTTTGTAAACTGTTTTGAACTGTATATTTATTATTATATTTTATCCTTCCGCTGTGAGATTCTATTTTGTTTTTATTTCTTCTCTGTTTTTCTTATTTACCCCATAACAATCCGCCCTTCCGTTATGTTTTGAATTGGCACGTGTGTCGGTTTAAAGTGTGCGAAAAGGCAGGATGTTACAATGCTCATTCTTAACAACTTCAATTGCGCCAGAACTATATGTTCATATATGACCTATCTTGGTAGGACATGAATCGAATGTGCAATGGAGCAAGCTACATGAGTTCCATTGAAGAACAACTAGAATGGATTGAAACCGAAGAACATAATGAATGGTTAGCAGAATGAGCAAGCAATCGCATAGTGGAGCAAGCCATGAGCCAGTAGAGAAGCAAGGCTGGATAAAAATGCATGGTTTTGTGTTGCAAGGAGCAATATTGCAACGTATCAGTAGAAGAGTAGCGTCAACATACCATGGGTTGAATACCTAAAGGATGATTTGGTGTATAACCTAGGTTTGCAGTTAACCAATAAGCTTCCTCGGATTATGATTAGTTGTGAACCAACTCCAAGAACATACCTCTGTGTTTTTTTTACTTCTTCAACCCGTTTGATGCTAAATTCTATTTTTCTGGAACAAGGTAAATTGGTTCTTACTATGTTCTGTTTTTACCAATTCAATTCCTCATTAGCATATTCTCTTCTGAACTCTTATTACACTTTGTCAATGTATCTTCAAAGTTATTTTATTTTATTTCTACAAAAATAACTTGCACTGTTTGTGTAAGCAAATGAGGCGATAGCTGATACTTATGGCCTTTTTCATATTTATTTTGAAGTAACAAGATTACAATTTTTTTAACAAGGTTCATTAGTGCCAAACAAGTGTCAATCTCGAGGTTCAAACTTGTGACTATTAATCTCATATATAGTCTGATCTACCTACCAACTGAGTCGACCATGTTGGCAATTATTACATTATTATTGTTGACATCTAAATCATGATATTACACTATATGTCAACCATCATTTTAATATTTTTGCACTTCGAAATTTTTGGGTGATATAGAAAGTTTCTTCCCTTCACCATACATCATATCCAAGGCAACAAAGGTGTTTAAAGTTCACATCTTCTCCACCAGTTTGTTTTAGATGTTGCAGGTGGTTCAAAATTGCTTTTTTGAAAGGCACTAGATGCAATTTCTGGTTTGCATGCATAAGTTTACACCTATTCAAGGCAGTTTTTCTATTGCATTTCTTCTACAACAACTCGCCACTGATTGAAATAACATCACACTTATGCGTTTATTTATATGATACTTAATTTGCAATTTGATTATAAACAAGCACAACATGTATGCCACTAATTGACATTAAACTTTTGCAGTGTTTTCATCATCTTCCTTCGTTGCCATATGAGATGCAAACAATTTTGTGCTGGACTTCGAATCATACACACTGTTAGAAATGCATTGGTCCTGTTGTTTACTTATGCTTGGCCTTTTCACTTAAAAAATTAGGCTTTTTTACTTTATAAGAGGTATTTACGTAAATAACGCTTTTACCATTTGGTTCGCACTGCAAAAATTGCTATAGCGAATTATGCTTCCTCTTTTTAATATATATGCTTCTAACTTATTGCACTTTAAAACATTGTTAAACGCTAAAAAAAGGTTCAATAGAGTTAAACCCCGTTCTTTCTGTATTCATGCAAGTTTATGTTTGTTGTTACCATATGATTTATCTTTGCCTTATTTTTCTATAAAATTAATTTGTATGGTTCAAAGTACGAAAATTAAAAATCATCTCAGTAGGGGAATTCTATAAAATCATCTCAGTTGCAAAACTATTGTTTATTGCTACGTAGACCTCATTTAGTAGCAGCCCTTATTTACTCATTATTTTACACATTATTACTGAAACTACCTTAACTAATGAACCATCATTATAACTAATGAACTCATTATTTGGTACATTTGTAATTAAAATCTAGGATTCTATATAGATTTGATGGTTTACCGTGCCATATGTGTGGCACAACATAATTTCATGATCTACTATTATTCCTCTATTAGGTCATGTATGTTTTCTGTTTCAAACTAATTTTTTTGCATAAATCTAAGGAGGTAAGTTATTAGCGGACACTTACCAATTACAAGCAGAGTTGTTCCCATTACTTAAGCTATCAAAGTGCTGTGTTTTTAAAATTTATGTTTTTCTGTGAACAGGTTATTACTGACTTACAGAATATTGAACTATGGTTGAAATGTATGTAACAGGTGAATTTGTGTTATGGTAGTTCTTCAAATTTGGTAGATGGCATACTGTTTGTCAATTATCCCGAACAAGGTAATGACATTTCTGTTTATTGTGCATGCGTAACATTTGTAAATGCACTTACTGCATGCATAAATATTCCGTCTATGTATACAGACAGTAAGCGTATGTCTGTCTACTTTTATCTGTATAAACTTTTCTGTTCAAAAAGTGTGATGCTTAGAGCAGTCTCAGTATATGCAATGTTGAATTTGGTGACCCTATTTTAGTGAGCGTGGTTCTGTTAGGAAAAACATGTACTATTACGAAAGAGACAGGTTTGAATTTATTTATTTTAAATAATTATTAATGAAAATGAGTAACCTTATAGATATTTTTATTATCCATACTTGAATAGCTATGTTTGAATTCTATACTTGAAGGGTTTCCTTGAATGCACATAAAAACATTTTTTTGATCATCTACAAATTTTTTGCCAAAATCAGTACCCCTTAAACTATTAGTATTGGCAAATTGGGTATTCTTTGTCAACTGAGTTGGAAAATTAACCTTCATAAGTTAGTATTCAGGTTAGTAGTTGTACTAAGAAAATTTATAAGGCTTCTGTGCAATAAAATTTCAATCCCTGTATAGTCACATTTAATGAAAATTTATGCTGTGCGACGAGTTTAGTGGAAATTACCACTACGTCGTTGTTCACCTACAATCTCTGATTTGTTTTTTTAACTAACTCGCTGATACGATTTTCACATGCAAATCATTGCCACTTTTTCTCATACCAATTCGTGCTTTGTTCTGTCCTTCCGTATTTCTTTTTCAACACGGTTTTTGCTCAGAATTTCTTCGAACTGAGTTCCATTCAGTTATTAATACATTCAACAATTTTTTTACTGCGCATATAAATGTTAATCAGTTTTCATCTTCTACTTACTCTACCATCCCCCGTCAGCATCATCCTGTTATGTATGTACAAATATACACATATCACTATATATGTATACATATACGTATACAGATCAGCATTTATATGTATACATAAGTATCTAATTGCCTTTAAATGGTAGGAATGTTTAATTTTCTTTTCAGTCATTAAAGTGCATTCATTAATTGCAAGCTGAGTTGCTTCCAAAACTTCAGCTGTCAAATTACCGTGTTTTTAAGTTTAGAGTTTTTTATGAACATAGATATTATTGATTTATAGGATATTGAATTTTGGTTGAAATTTATGTAATAGGTGAATTTTTTATGGCATTTCTTCAAATTTGGTAGATTTGGTATACTGTCTGTCACCTGTTCTGAACAAGGTAATTTATGCATAACATTTGTACATACCCTTACTACAAACACACACACACACACTCTCCATCTGTCCGTATGTATCTGTCTGCATATACAGACAGTGAGCGTGTGTATGTCTATGTTTATCTATATAAACTTTTATGTTTAAAAGGTGTGATGCTCAGAGCATTTTCAATATATGCATTGCTGACTTTGGTGACCCTGTTATAGTGAGCCTGGTTCTATTAAGCAAAATATGAACTATTATGACGGACAGATTTGAATTTTTTTAAAAAAGAGTAACGAAAATGAATAAGCAGACAGATATTTTTATTCTCCATATTTGAATTCCTCTGTTTGAATTCATTAACTATTAATACATAGGAATGTAAGATGGAATTTTTAGTGACAATTTCAGTCTTAATTTTTTTTGATGCATACTATGTGCTAATTATGAATACATTTCAGAAGTTCATTCTACGAGTAGTATGCTGCATTTAGTTTTTACCATCAACTGTTTGGACTATGAAATTTTACCGATTTAGAGCAGTTTGAAGCTACTATATACTTTTTATATATTTGGAAGCAACTGATGCTTATTTTTGCTATTTTAACACGAACATGAGTTTATACATTATTTTTGCTGGAGAAGCGTATTCCTGCTGTGAAATATAGTGGTTGCACATATATAGAAGGGAAGACGACGGTGCTATTGCGGCATGATTGTATAAAGATGGTAAGGTGAGTTGCTGAATATTAACAGAGGGCATGTGGTGCTATCAAAATACAGTGGTGAATTACTATGGAAGAGACAGAGCAGTTGCGAGAGATATGAAGTGCACATGTAAAAATATGACAAGCTTGCAATCAACAAGAATTGAAGCTTGAGCAGAGCTTGCTATTGCAACTCCAGGGACTGATACTAGAGACATCGAATACTGAAAAGAGGCAACTGCTACATGATAGGGAAGAAATCCCATTGTATCGACTGAGACAGAAAGCTGAAGACATGGGGCTACATACAAGGAGCAAACAAATGGGCTAAACACAAAATGAAGCATTTGAGGCCTGCACAATAGGTTGGAAAGTGGGTGAGCTGGGGAGGTTTCAACTAGATGCAAATTGAGTTTGCAGGCCAAACATGAAGTGAGGCATGCAAAAGATGAGATATCTGCAGCTAGGAAGTTGGTGGTGGTCTGCTGCTATATGAGTGCTTGTTGCAGCTGTGAACCGTGATGGTGTGTGTCGGTTGCAGGCAAAACAAATGCTTCACAGTTGAGAAGTGCACAAGAAAGTACACAGCGCACAATAAATGATGGTGTATGTATTGTTTTAGATGGTTCTTTCAGTTTATAATTGTTGAGAAAGTGTTTGTTTAACTATGATTCAATAAGCACTTCAACAACTAATGAATAACTATGATGTGGTGTGCAATATGGTTCTCTTTTGGTACAAAGAGTTGCATAGACCAATGTGCATGCATTTCCCTTTTTTTAGTAGGCCATGGTTTTTTTATTATTACCTTTTGTATGATGTAAAAATTTCTCTTATTTGTGCATAAGTTAATGATATTGGTAGCTTATACTTGCAGATTTTTTAATGTGTCAGTTTAGTATCAATCCATATAATAGTTTGTAGTCTTACATGGAGAAGTAATAAATCTATATTAGCTTAAGAGTTTACCTTTATTGATTTGTACAAGATTAATTTCTTTCTTTCAACCGCACGCAATGAACTAAGGTATTTGAGCATTAGGAAACTGCCTTGCACGGTTGAAATATTTTAGATTAGAGGGTCATTAAGCTAATACTCACATTCAAAATTAGACATTCAAAATTAGTTTGGAATGTTGGACAACTTTCGGTTCAATACCCATAATAATGTAAAATTGACCATTGGAATACCATTAAAACATGGCCATAGGTGATTTAGTTCAAGTCCCTATGCATGTGAAGCTTGGAGAAAGAAAGGATATCACATAGGCTTCAGTCCTTATGTAATTTTTTTTACATATTAAAGGTAATAGTCTGAACTATGACGGTACTTTCATAAAAACTGATCTTAGTTATGGTAGTCTTGATCAGCCAATAGTCCTATTAACAAGCATTTTCATTTTTTGTCCAATATAAATTATTCTGGTGTAGAGAATGTGTCTAATATAGATATTCCCATTGACAAGTATTCTCATCTTTTGTCATCATAAAACCTAATATTATTAACGATAATATAAAACAAATACAAATTTGAATTACCATATTCACTATCTTCAGCAGTTTGTTTACAAATATTTCATCCAACATGGATTTTTTTTTCGTCTTATCCCGACAGCTGAATAAAATTACATGACAACTTTAGCATCACTTGCTTCGTACAGTTAACAATTTATGTCAATTGGTATTAGAAACACACTAAAATATATCGTTACCTATGAATTTTGTTATCAGCTTCTTGATACACATTAATATAACAAGCAAAGGTTGTTTGTAAAAAAAACAACAGTATATGACAAATTTTACTATTACTTCACTATGAAATTAACATAGCACTTCCCATGGATTGTGACAGTTGGCATCTAAACTGGGTCAACTTTACCTACGTTGTGATCACTTGCATAACTTTACAATTTATATATTACTTCCTAACTATTACTGTAAGTTCAAAGTTATTAATATGACGCTAAATCTATAGTAAAATGAGTTCAACTAGACATAAAGCAAGAATTGATTCTCTACATCACCATTTACAGAGCTTGCATTATCCTCACCTTCTATGATGCCAAAGGAGAGGAAAGGCAAACAATTTTGGAGATCAATGAACTTATTAATTATTCCATAATTAATTTTGGTTACCACGCAGACTTTAGTTGATATGTAAATATGTTTACATATAAAAAGATCATGTTGCACTTTCGTGCAATCAATATTCAAGGATATCTCACTTTTATGTTAACCTACAAAAATTTTCAATATTCCGCTCATTAAATTGTCAAATTGTATGGAACCAATTTCATTTTTATATACATCAAAATTCATTGTCCAGGTGAATTTCCTAATTATTATCTTCTATAATTAGTAATTGAAATGAAGACATGGAAAACAATAATAATATTAGGAATGAACTATAAACACATAATAGATTTAAAAAAATGGTCAAAATAGTTCAAAGCATTGAGAAGTTCACAACTTCCCATGTGCGTAGCACGGTCCACACACTATTTCCATACTTTTACTATTTGCAAACTTCTGAGCAGGCACCGAAACACTTCAGGATAGTCAGCTGTAGGCCTTCGCTACAATTTACATATGTACTCCTGACCTTGGCAGTAGCTTTTGTAACATACGGTGTGCAGAAAGTTGTAGAGCGGCCCTTCTGTTTATTCAAATTGATGATTGTACCGTTCTTATTCACGCTGGCAGTTTGAATAACAATAATGCACCGAACTCTTATCCAACGATTACTTTTACAAGTGTGCAATACAAAAACACGGTCTGCACTCCACACAGGTTTTTGTCTTCAATTTTTTTTCCTTCCCAACCTTAAAGTTTAAGGAGTTACTTCACCACATACACACATACACTTCACCACATACACACATACATACACACATAATCGGTATGCCGACTGACTGTAGTTCCTCACACCCATCCCCATCATCTTCCAGAAATATACTTTCCACTACTACATATAATCATATTACAATGACACATCATACCCTAAAACAGCTTTAACTACCTACTTAACTACCAACACTGCCCGTGTGCGTAGCACGGGCCACGCACTAGTTTATATATATAGACCAACGGTGTCTGTATAAAGTTTCTATCCTATGGTCAAGTGATACGGATATTTATCATTTCAATCCGTAAGTTAAAAAAATTACGGTTATATATCATTTCAAACCGCAATCCTGAATGAAATAAAATGCATAACAACTTGCATATTAAAATACTATAGAATATAACATCCATTCATCCATCAACAGATCACACATCCATCACAATCATCATCCACAACAATCAATCAATACCAATAGATAACCGATAATATATATAACAGGTATTTAGCTGACAATTTATATGCAATAATAAATTTGATAACAATTTAATTCAAATAAATGCAATTTAACTTAGATAACGATTAAATATATGCCAAACAGCTATAAATAAATTTCAAATCACATCATAAATAAATTTAACAAATATAAGAAATTTTAGAAGTTGTGAGTGGGTTAAAACACTCACCTTTTGAATTTAAATTGAATTTAAATCCAATTTAAACCTAAAATTTTGACGGTCTCAAAATTCGTCCAAACAAGCGTCAAAATGTTCGGAATTTTAATACGATCCTAACAAAAAAACCGTGCATGAATTGGTGTTCGTATGTGAAAGATATAATGAAAAATGTATTTGAATTTCAATTTTTTTTAAAAAAGAGATCACATTTACCTTTCTTGCCACGTCATAGGCAAATCACTTTCTTCCAGAAAAAACCACTCACGCATGCAAGGACCAATGCATGCGATACTGCCGCTGACCATAAACTTTGACCGCGATTCTCTCTCGCCTACGGCCACCAGGGAGCCGCCGAACCCAACCATCCTTCTTCCCTCGCCTAGCCGCACCGCGCCTTCCACCTATGCTGCCTCCGGTCAAAAAAAAATTCCGCGCCGTCGCTGATTTTTGTTGACCTAATCGAATTTTGCAGTCTATCAGACCGTTGATTCGCCAAATAAACAACATGGATGAAGTCCCCTCGGTCCTCTCTTCAAAACCCAGAGATGGTTCAACGATCCGACAACGTTCATCGATGCGCGATGAACGGCCGAGAATTGATTCAGAAATTCTGGACAAACAATGCATTGAATCGGAAAACGAATTTCAGTTTTGAGACGCGTTCATCGAAATCTTCGATATATTATTTTTATGAATTTTTGAGGAGTCTGAAATTTGGCTTTGATTTTGAATTGCAGTTGGAATTAGGTGTTTGTCCGCCATTGAACTGAGGAGGTGAAACAAATTGTAAACAGAGTATTTATAGACAAGGTTGCAAAAGAATAGATGGATCAGATTGGTATACGCGCTGAACGATGAATGGCCCGAAAAGCCCGTTGTAACTCCGAAACGAAATTGGGTCAACCCATGTAACAACCAGGGGTTTTGTAACAATTAATTATTGTCATTAGGTGATTAAATTGGCTGGCTAATTGATATTGGGATTTTATCGGGTTGAAGTTCTCTTAAAAATTTGTTAAGGGTTTGTGGGCTTTATATTGAATTTGGCCCACGTTTTATTTTGGTGTTGGGTTGTGTTAAAGTGGATACCCGTTCCCTCCTCTCTATTCATTCCCTTCGAAAACCCTAAACAAAATAAACGAAAAAAAAATTGGCGGCTCGATCCTTTTGCTATGTCGATTGGCTAATTCTATTTGCAAATGTTTTGCTTTACTTTGAGCTTGGTCGGGCCGTGCTTAGGTGAGCTGCAAGTGGGGGAAAAAGAGGAATTTTGGCAGTGGATCGGTGCTCTTCAAAACAAAGGTGAGTGATTTTTCACTCACATCTAATTCAATTTCGTATATTCGTGACTTTCGTAGCTTGATTTCTAGGCTATCATGGTGTTGAATTCTTTGATACATGATTTTGATTTTCATTCGTCTGGAATTACTTGAATTCGTTGATTGTTTGTTCAGGCCGTTTAATTTTGATCGAATGCCAGGATTTGAATTGATTTCGTGAAGATATTTTTAGATGAGAATTCATTTGACTTTGCATTTGCTTTAAGTATTTGACTTCGGTCCTGATTTGGGTATGCGGTTCCATGACTTCGGTCTGTAGCTCATGTCTTCAACTTGTACTACTTGTTGTATATTATTAGTTTGGAACTGCTACTTGATACTGGTATTCATCTGGATATTTTTTGTGTTGTTTAGCTTTGGGCTTGGACTTGATGAAAGTGATTTGTAAGAATAATTTGGGTTCGACACTGCCTTGATGGCTTTGTTCGAACTACCTATGTCACTTGCATATGCTAATGCTGTTTCATTCAATATAGATATGCATGTGTATTCATATATATATGCATACATGCATTCATGTATTTGTGTTGCTAGCTGTCTCAGCTTTGGAATTGTTCGAACCTGATACCTTTTGAAGTTTGCATCTGTTGGGTTCATTGCTTTATATGTTGATGTTGTTCTTTGTTTCCCTTGACTTCGGTCAGTAGCTCACTGCTGGTTCATGTGTCTTCGACCTTGACTCCTGATAGCACTGGGTTTGACAATTTGATTGATGCTTCGAGTTAAAGCAGTTTTCACTCCTGTTCATACTCTATGTTGTACACATGTGCATTTGTATCACTTGATGTTGCACTTGCTTGATCCAGTTCGTAGTTGCATACTTGCTGTGCACTTTTCATGTCATTCCCTTGGTATTGTGCAGACCACTTGGTCACTGGTGTACATATGCTGTTAGATTTGGGTTTCATTGACCACACATGTATATACTTGTATGTTTGAATTTGATTGACTTGCAGCTTGATGGTCATATTCACTTACTGTTGATCTTCACGTGGCTGTAGTTTTTGTTGCATTTTTACCCTTGTAGTCATGTGGTGGCTGCAGTTTCATTTCGTTGCAGTTTTACCCTTGTATTCATGTGGTGGCTGCAGTTACATTTTGTTTGCAGTTTTGCCCTTGTTGGTTGGTATTGCACTGAGTTAATCCTCATGTGCACTGATGTATTGTATATGCATTTTCCCATTGTTTGTTCGCTTTGATTCTACTGTGTTATATAGTAGTCTAGTTTGCTGTTGCATCTCTGTTTATTACCTCTGGACACCATGCAGTTTCGACTTGCTGTTAGTAGTTGTAGTCATGATGATATCACATGCTGTAGTGGTGAGGCAGAGCACGCGAGCGTGTACGGCATCCAAACAGAATTGACGTTTTAATTGATATTTCAATTGTTTGAATTGTTTCGTGTGTCCAATTCAATATTTTTAAATTGTATTTTGATTTTGTTTCATTTGATCATTTTGTTGCTATCTAATTATCTTCTAGATAATCAAATTTTGTGTTTTCTATTTATGGTATCGATAATTAGATTTTGTGGTTATGTTGTTTCACTGGCTTGGGTTTTGCTCTAGCCACTTGCTGTTAATTGCTGTTTAGGCAATTTTGTTGTTTTCTAAATTATCTTCATTGATAAGCCTTTTATTTATCTTTGTTGATGATTTGGCTTTCTCGATTTGCGGTTTATTGCTGTTACGTATTATTTCTACCATTATCTGATTCTCTTACGAAGGATTTGATAGGTGAAATTTATTTTGACTGTCGTCTATTTGTTATTTAATTATTATTGCTTTCGTGCATTAATAACTGAGTTTGAATTAGACTGACCCGCGTATTATTTTCTTTTGAATTAGACTGACCCACGTAAGAGCGGATGAACCTTTGTATACGAATCCTGCTACGAAGCATTTGATTTATATTTATTGATTATCAAACATTTGTGATGCAGGGAAACAGGTTGGAGGGATCTAACGGGATTCCATGCTATTATTGAATTATTCAATGATATTTTTTTATGTCTTTTATTTACTAATAAATATGATTACGGATGATGTGGTAATAACATCATTATATGTTTGAAAATAAAATCCAATAGTGATAAGAAAAATCCATATAAATACGATATCAGTTCCTCTTTTAAAAACCCAAATCAAATTTGATATCGTTTTCAAATATATCCTTTTCTAAAATTATAACATTTCAAGGTTATAATATTTTGTAACGCCCCGAAATTTTTCGACTCTCGAAGATCCGACATCGACACTCACTTTATCGACTGCCGAGAAATCAAAGGCCGAAAAACCGAGATGTTATGGGTTTTAAAAAGAAAAGAAAAGAAAGAAGAGAGAAAAAGAAGAAAGAAAAAGAAAAATAGAGGGAAAAGAAGATAGACAATTTTTAGAAAACAGAGAATTAGAAAAACAGAAGATAGAAAATTTTAAAATAGAAAAAGAGAATAGAGGAAAAAGAAAAAAACAGAAGAAAATAGGACGGGACAGAAAACAACAGAATCTCACAATTCGCAGCGGAACAACATATAATAATAAATGAATAATCTTTAAACAAAGAACTATATCAGTTATTACATTACATTTCATTACATCACATCATATCATCAGAGTGTACAACAACAACATACAACATCAAACAGTGCAGCGGAAAAGAAGTACTATATAAACTAGTAATACGCCATGCCATCCAGCTTGCCTCCAGCAACTCCAGAATATCCAGAATATCCTGATAAACCTAACTCTTAACTGCCCGTGTGGAAATTGGTGGGCACCCAGAGTTTAGGAAGGAAAACAATAAACTCCGAGTCAGTCATGTGACTGGTGTGAGAACTCAAAACAGTTTATTTAACTTTAAAATCAAAAGAGAGGAATATTTTTTTTTAATCAATTCGCAATGCTTTTAAAAATGAGACTACCATAAGGCCTCCCGCACACACACACAATGCAAACGCAGAATCGGAGGAGATTTCTCCTTATGATAGTCAAAGATGCTTGATACGCATTTAAAATAACATTTGATATTATTATTAGTGCATAGTGTAGGAAAAATTTATTTCGAAAGTAGAATATAAATCTTAGCCAACATACGACCATTATCGTATGCCTACTATAGCTACTATCCAAACAGTGGTGACCACCATAAGTGAATAGCAGGTTCTACAAGTAATACCGTACAAGTCACGTATTGTTTCTTTGGATTTCCAACGAATGATCAGGCCAAGGAACTTCCCATTGCCACATGAGAATGCCTCTGGATGGACATCCCCGAGAACCAAACCGGATCTCTACCAACACAAGGCCGGGTTACTCCTAACTGAGTAACAACTGACCGAATATGCCATCCCCCGGTCCTTTGGGACCTTTATCAACCGAGCGCTCGTAATCAATTCACACAATCATAAAGTGTTTTCAACATGAGTAAGTATCTGGGCTCCATACCATGATACCACCCTTTTCCAGAAGGAAATGGACACATCCTAAAGGGTGCTACCCCTCATAACCTTGCTGCTTCTTTCCTGTTTTGACCATTCACGGGGTGTGAGGCTCGACGAATTCACGTCCACAAAAACATACTTTATACAAAAGCCATGCTTTGGGTCAACAAATGATCAACACAATGATCACTAAGATAGACGATCAAATAAATGATCCTATCACAAATAATCAACACAATGATCATTTCAGCATCACTCAGCATGTCACATTACCAAACTGGGAATATATCGCTGATAACTTCAACTATATAACCTTTGAGCACATGCGTCTCAAAGAAGGGTGTTAAGCAAAGAATAAATTCTCCGCCACCAACAGAAATATATTTGAAAGAAATCGGCTTTATATCTCAAATTGTAATGTCAGACATACAATCCATACAAGTCTGTTCCGGGATCGAACAAAACCGAAGGCACTTACAAAGAAGTCCTTGCAATCCGGATATTCACAATCCTGATCGGATTTCCCATCACTTAGGGAGTCTCTATACCGTTGCAACTCAGTGCAGAGACAATCGACAGGTCATCCTATCGCTTTCGCAAATATCCGGTCTTCAACACCGATCTTCAAATGCGATTCATAACGACGTATCACATATTCGGAGTGGGTTATACGACCCCATGGTCCTTTCCCGGTTAACCCGAATAGTGAGCGCTTATTCAAAAATAAGTGTGCATTCAAATTCAATCAATTCACATCAAATACCCATTCAAAAGGGAAATACTGATAGTCAGTTATTGAACTATTAATTGATATGCACAACATCACCAGATTCCAAATAATTTTCCCAAATTATTTATTTTCCAAAATATCTTTACAAGATATATAATTTCAACACTTCAAAAATAAATCAATATTTATTTTCACACAAATTCCACTTTCACATATAAATTCCATAATGAATTTATATTTCAAAATATTCATGCATATATGATTTCAATTATTCATTTCCAATTTATCTTCAAAAAGATAAATTCAAAATATTCACTTCATATTGGAAAATATTTCCATAATTATTTATTCATAAGTAATTCAGAAATCTCTTTTATTTTCAACAGGTAGGAAATATTCAATATACTTAAATCGAATTAAGTATATATTTCATTCTTTAAGGAAATCATTCACTTATACTTATTTATTTGGGCCAAAACGAATGTTACGTAAAACATCGTTACGACAACCCAAAATCACTAGTATAGGGATTCGAAATTAAAATAGATATATAAATTCCAATACTATACAAAAACATTTCCTTTCGGAAATCATTTACTATAACAACAGTGTTATAGTCCACTATTTCCTTTTATTTCTCGAAAACGTCTATTTCAACAATAAATGTTGAAGTCTATGGTTTCGAATCTCAACACCTTTAAAACATCGTTAGATCGTTTTAATTCTGTTTAAAATATCACATTCTAAAACATTTTCTTTAACGTGTTATTCACTATTCAAAAACCGTGAACATACTTCGTTAACAAATTTCATCCTTTTATTCAATTTATTTTAAAGGATTATTCACTATTCAAAAATGTGAATATAAATCCATTAATAGGTTATAACAATTAACTTATCAAAATAAGTCATTTGCGGATTTATAAAACAACGTTTATAAATTCCGTTTCTATTTATTTATAAAAACTTCCCTTTTTATAAACTCCTTTATTAACCTATTCCAGTTTATAACTCAATTATAAACTACAAGTTCATATTATAAGTTAATTACTTATAAAACAATTATTTTACAAAATCGTTCATTTAACTTCCCAAATTATTAATCTTAACTTATAAGATTGTTTATTTATCCAAAAATTCATTCTTTCGATAACATTATAAATTTTATAAACATATTGCTTATAAAATTTCATTTATAACTTCACAGTTTATAATTTCATAAATTTCATTCATTTAGGAAATTCATTTTCACTACGTTCAAACACTTATAAAAAACTCGTTTTATAATGTCCATAATTCAATTTATAAATATCCATTTATAAATCTCTTAATATAAATTAATTTATATTATTATTCTAAAACGTCTTTAAATTCCTTTATAATTTCATCATTTCGATTTATAAAAAAAATCAAATTTTATAAATCCTATATTTAAACTTTTATCATATATTCAAAAATCCAATCTAAATTAGTTTATAAAATCATTAGTTCATATTTCTCAAAAATCGACTTTCAATCGTATTTCTAAAAATCAGCTTTTTAACTATATTTCACAAAAACCATAATTTTTATAACTTTAAAAATTATAACGTTTATTTATTTATAATGGATCAATTCCAAAAATATAGTATATTTTCAAAATCACTTTTAAAATCATTTTAAAATCCCAAAATCTGGGTCCAATGATGCTACACACCAAATAGTCAATCACGACTACAACGATCCATCATATATCGTATATGATAATCAACGAATATCAAAATATCCATAATCAAATAAAAACTGTTGAGGAATCCAGTTGGATCCCTCCAACCTGTTTCCTGCATCCAAAAACATTAGCACAATACCAATTTCGCTCCAGTACGAAATTATCGCGGTATATGTTCTTAATAAATATTATCCGCTTAATAACGGCGTAATAGGGTCTCATCCGCTAAACAAAAATGCGGGAAATCAATAACTGCAATATATACATATGCCAATATATATATATATATATTGATATTATATATAATACCAATTTCACTGTTTATGAAATATTCGCGGTATATGTTTTTATTAAATAACATCCGCTTACTAACGGCGAATAATGTCTATTTTAACAATCAATAATTTACAGTCATCATTCAAACATGCATTCAAATATTTTAAATCTAACTATTTAAAATAAAATCGAAATCTATTCGATTGAGTGAGAAGTTCTCACCTTGGTTTTAATTTCCGTTTTAGCTTTAATTTCGAATAAAATTAAACGCGCGTTTAATTTTACCCGAAATTCTCACTAACTCCAAACGACTCCAAACCAACTCCATCGCGTAGTGCTCGTCCATACGATTCCAACGCAACTGAGTTTGCATTTTTTCGACCTCGTATGAAAAAGATACGAATTTTACAAGATTGAACGTGATTTATATAAACAATTTCCAACATAACTTAATTAATTTATACCCTAAGCAAATCTTAGCCCTTGGATCACACAACCTCCACATCTCCACCGTTAACTCCTTCTTCTCATTTGCACGCAACAAGCTCCAGGAAGTAAAACACGGCCATGAACCCATTCATATGAATTAGGGTTAAATTATACTACCTCCACACTCATCAATTACTCGATCAAGACGTTGCATGCTATAGCCCCTCCCTCCACCTAGGTTCGGCCTGAAGGCCATGCAACTCGGCCTCAATATTGGCCTCGAAATGCGTGTACACCTGACCACGAACGGCCCCCCCTGACACCACCACGTTGCTCCGTTTCCGATCACCACCGTTCACATCGTAGCTCTCATTCCCCTCTCCAAATTTCATGTTGACAACTTCCTCTAATTGTTGACGGATTGGAAGATCTAGAGGGATGAAGTTGAGAAAATTCTGGCCATTGACAGTGGGGGTGGCGGCTACAACAATTAGGGTTAGGGTTTAGTGATTTTTTTATCAATTTATGAAGGCTAGAGGTCTATTTATAAGGAACGAGCGACACTATTCATCCCGAAAATTCCGAACTCCGATTTAGACGCCGTAACCAGCGTACCTAGGGTTTATCCCGCGTTTCGGACACAATGGAACAGGTTTCGGAAGCTAATTCGGAAGTATGTGCGAGTTATGGCTGAAAACGCTCAATTTGAATTAAACCGATTTAAGTCGATTTCTAGGCGTTTTAATTTGTACCGGACAAACGGTAAATCCAATCGACTTGAAATTTGAAACCTTACAATAATATCACATTACGGATCCGATGAAACTGGTTTCGTCGAATTCCGAGACTTTTTGAAAAATGGCTAATTTGGCTCGCCAAATTTAAATTAAAAATAATTCGATGCGTTTCGAGCTGCCACGATCAAACGATAGCTCCGATTGACACGAAAATTGAAATCCGGTAATAACTAACTATTACGGATCCAATGGAACTGGTTTCGTTCAATTCTGAGACTGTTCAAAAATTGGCTATTTTACAGTCGATTATTAAATATTAAAATATTCAATTTTCACAAATTAACTTTTAATTCGATTTTAAAAGTTCTAAAATATCGTTCTAACTCCCATATGATAAAATAAAATTTTACAAATCATCTTTAATCATATTTAACCCAATTTTCAATTATTTCCATAATTTAACGTATTAAATTATCGATTAATAATCCAATTAAATCCAAAAATTCAAATAAAGATTTATTTGACTTATAAATTCACTTATAAATATTTAAAATTAATTAAATATTCAAATTTTAATTTCTAAAAATTCTGGGTCGTTACAATCTTCCCCTCTTAAAAGAATTTCGTCCTCGAAATTATAAGTAAGAAAGTTACAGAATCTATTAATTTTCCCAAAATTCCATAGTTAAACTTCTTACAATAACTTTACTAAGTTTTCAAATCATACTTAGTTATCTTTCCAAAAACAATTATATCATTTAACTTTCAACTTTAAAACAAAGTTTAAAGTTTTCAAAATTTTCCAATTTTTCTCAAAAATTTTCTAACGCCTTAGATTTCCGGAAAAATTCGCCATAGTCTCCTTTGCGCGGCTCGATCCGAAAAAAAAATGACAGTATATATATCACAAATATACATCTCATCAAGTAATGAGGCATCCCGAAGGGAAAAAAAAGTGTAAAAGTACGATATTTAATCCGAGATATGTACCTTATATTTTATTAGCAAGCATATACGGCTAATATAGCGCTAAAGCGAACTCCAAATGCGAAGCAAACGCGATCCGCACCTACTAAACACTCAACAAACAACATGAGAACATGCATATATGCAAATAATCTCAATATACAACATATAGCAACATAACTATACATGTCACATAGAAAATGCAACAATAGCAATATATATTCAACCATCAACTAACTACATTCATAACCAATAATATTCATTCATATTCTCATTCATATATAATGAATTGGTTTTCAATTTAAATCACATTTGATTTATTTACATTGGATTTTATCAACATTCATTCTCAATTTTAATTAGTTTGCATTCACTAATTAAATCCAATTCACATTCAATTCTATTCAAATTTATTCACTTCTAATTTGAATTCAATTACATAGCTTTAAATTTCACTAATTCAATTTCATTAACTCTTAATGAATTATATACAATCATCTAACAATCATATAACAACCAAATTTCTTTGCTTCACTTACATTCATTTTGGTTTAACATCTTTACTTTCCAATTGGTTTTATTAAATTGATTTTCATTCAACCTTTCAACTTCTAATAACATTAGATTTTAAATGAATTAACACTTATATTCATTATTCCATATCAATTTAATTCACATTCAATTGATTAACATTCAATTCATTCATTCAATTCAATTACAAAGTTGAATTCTATTACATAACTCAAGTTCATATTCATTTAATCCACTTGATTATTTACTTCGATACCAATATCAATTCCATTCAACAACTCTTAAGTTATATTCCATTTAACTTGAAATTCATTTCTTATTTATAACTCATATTCATAAATATATTCATATAGTTTCACTTCTTATATATATAAGTTTATTTCACAATTGTAAATTACTTTAATTATAATTCAATTCTTATAATTCTTTTACTTATACAATTATTCTTTTATTTAGATTATTCAAACAACCTAACAATCAACTTATATACACTTTAATAATTCTGAAAAATTATTCCTTTATATATAAAATATAATCAAGGTAAAATTATTTTATTTACCCAATTTTAAAAACAATATTGTGTCGAATTGTTCTATTCAAGTGTTTAGAAACCCCTTCGGCATAGTCTTGCGGACCACGCTGACGAAAGTTCATATACCACTCAACAAACCAATCATCACAATATAAAACAAATTTTATATTCACTAACAAATACGCTCTCATAGCTATTATTACTCTCAAACTCATTCTAGAGTACTACTGACTCTATCTCTAATGAATTATACCCAACAGAACCATGGTTGTCGCTTAACCATAAGCTCTGATACCAAATGTAACGCCCCGAAATTTTTCGACTCTCGAAGATCCGACATCGACACTCACTTTATCGACTGCCGAGAAATCAAAGGCCGAAAAACCGAGATGTTATGGGTTTTAAAAAGAAAAGAAAAGAAAGAAGAGAGAAAAAGAAGAAAGAAAAAGAAAAATAGAGGGAAAAGAAGATAGACAATTTTTAGAAAACAGAGAATTAGAAAAACAGAAGATAGAAAATTTTAAAATAGAAAAAGAGAATAGAGGAAAAAGAAAAAAACAGAAGAAAATAGGACGGGACAGAAAACAACAGAACAACAACAGAATCTCACAATTCGCAGCGGAACAACATATAATAATAAATGAATAATCTTTAAACAAAGAACTATATCAGTTATTACATTACATTTCATTACATCACATCATATCATCAGAGTGTACAACAACAACATACAACATCAAACAGTGCAGCGGAAAAGAAGTACTATATAAACTAGTAATACGCCATGCCATCCAGCTTGCCTCCAGCAACTCCAGAATATCCAGAATATCCTGATAAACCTAACTCTTAACTGCCCGTGTGGAAATTGGTGGGCACCCAGAGTTTAGGAAGGAAAACAATAAACTCCGAGTCAGTCATGTGACTGGTGTGAGAACTCAAAACAGTTTATTTAACTTTAAAATCAAAAGAGAGGAATATTTTTTTTTAATCAATTCGCAATGCTTTTAAAAATGAGACTACCATAAGGCCTCCCGCACACACACACAATGCAAACGCAGAATCGGAGGAGATTTCTCCTTATGATAGTCAAAGATGCTTGATACGCATTTAAAATAACATTTGATATTATTATTAGTGCATAGTGTAGGAAAAATTTATTTCGAAAGTAGAATATAAATCTTAGCCAACATACGACCATTATCGTATGCCTACTATAGCTACTATCCAAACAGTGGTGACCACCATAAGTGAATAGCAGGTTCTACAACTAATACCGTACAAGTCACGTATTATTTCTTTGGATTTCCAACGAATGATCAGGCCAAGGAACTTCCCATTGCCACATGAGAATGCCTCTGGATGGACATCCCCGAGAACCAAACCGGATCTCTACCAACACAAGGCCGGGTTACTCCTAACTGAGTAACAACTGACCGAATATGCCATCCCCCGGTCCTTTGGGACCTTTATCAACCGAGCGCTCGTAATCAATTCACACAATCATAAAGTGTTTTCAACATGAGTAAGTATCTGGGCTCCATACCATGATACCACCCTTTTCCAGAAGGAAATGGACACATCCTAAAGGGTGCTACCCCTCATAACCTTGCTGCTTCTTTCCTGTTTTGACCATTCACGGGGTGTGAGGCTCGACGAATTCACGTCCACAAAAACATACTTTATACAAAAGCCATGCTTTGGGTCAACAAATGATCAACACAATGATCACTAAGATAGACGATCAAATAAATGATCCTATCACAAATAATCAACACAATGATCATTTCAGCATCACTCAGCATGTCACATTACCAAACTGGGAATATATCGCTGATAACTTCAACTATATAACCTTTGAGCACATGCGTCTCAAAGAAGGGTGTTAAGCAAAGAATAAATTCTCCGCCACCAACAGAAATATATTTGAAAGAAATCGGCTTTATATCTCAAATTGTAATGTCAGACATACAATCCATACAAGTCTGTTCCGGGATCGAACAAAACCGAAGGCACTTACAAAGAAGTCCTTGCAATCCGGATATTCACAATCCTGATCGGATTTCCCATCACTTAGGGAGTCTCTATACCATTGCAACTCAGTGCAGAGACAATCGACAGGTCATCCTATCGCTTTCGCAAATATCCGGTCTTCAACACCGATCTTCAAATGCGATTCATAACGACGTATCACATATTCGGAGTGGGTTATACGACCCCATGGTCCTTTCCCGGTTAACCCGAATAGTGAGCGCTTATTCAAAAATAAGTGTGCATTCAAATTCAATCAATTCACATCAAATACCCATTCAAAAGGGAAATACTGATAGTCGGTTATTGAACTATTAATTGATATGCACAACATCACCAGATTCCAAATAATTTTCCCAAATTATTTATTTTCCAAAATATCTTTACAAGATATATAATTTCAACACTTCAAAAATAAATCAATATTTATTTTCACACAAATTCCACTTTCACATATAAATTCCATAATGAATTTATATTTCAAAATATTCATGCATATATGATTTCAATTATTCATTTCCAATTTATCTTCAAAAAGATAAATTCAAAATATTCACTTCATATTGGAAAATATTTCCATACTTATTTATTCATAAGTAATTCACAAATCTCTTTTATTTTCAACAGTTAGGAAATATTCAATATACTTAAATCGAATTAAGTATATATTTCATTCTTTAAGGAAATCATTCACTTATACTTATTTATTTGGGCCAAAACGAATGTTACGTAAAACATCGTTACGACAACCCAAAATCACTAGTATATGGATTCGAAATTAAAATAGATATATAAATTCCAATACTATACAAAAACATTTCCTTTCGGAAATCATTTACTATAACAACAGTGTTATAGTCCACTATTTCCTTTTATTTCTCGAAAACGTCTATTTCAACAATAAATGTTGAAGTCTATGGTTTCGAATCTCAACACCTTTAAAACATCGTTAGATCGTTTTAATTCTGTTTAAAATATCACATTCTAAAACATTTTCTTTAACGTGTTATTCACTATTCAAAAACCGTGAACATACTTCGTTAACAAATTTCATCCTTTTATTCAATTTATTTTAAAGGATTATTCACTATTCAAAAATGTGAATATAACTCCATTAATAGGTTATAACAATTAACTTATCAAAATAAGTCATTTGCGGATTTATAAAACAACGTTTATAAATTCCGTTTCTATTTATTTATAAAAACTTCCCTTTTTATAAATTCCTTTATTAACCTATTCCAGTTTATAACTCAATTATAAACTACAAGTTCATATTATAAGTTAATTACTTATAAAACAATTATTTTACAAAATCGTTCATTTAACTTCCCAAATTATTAATCTTAACTTATAAGATTGTTTATTTATCCAAAAATTCATTCTTTCGATAACATTATAAATTTTATAAACATATTGCTTATAAAATTTCATTTATAACTTCACAGTTTATAATTTCATAAATTTCATTCATTTAGGAAATTCATTTTCACTACGTTCAAACACTTATAAAAAACTCGTTTTATAATGTCCATAATTCAATTTATAAATATCCATTTATAAATCTCTTAATATAAATTAATTTATATTATTATTCTAAAACGTCTTTAAATTCCTTTATAATTTCATCATTTCGATTTATAAAAAAAATCAAATTTTATAAATCCTATATTTAAACTTTTATCATATATTCAAAAATCCAATCTAAATTAGTTTATAAAATCATTAGTTCATATTTCTCAAAAATCGACTTTCAATCGTATTTCTAAAAATCAGCTTTTTAACTATATTTCACAAAAACCATAATTTTTATAACTTTAAAAATTATAACGTTTATTTATTTATAATGGATCAATTCCAAAAATATAGTATATTTTCAAAATCACTTTTAAAATCATTTTAAAATCCCAAAATCTGGGTCCAATGATGCTACACACCAAATAGTCAATCACGACTACAACGATCCATCATATATCGTATATGATAATCAACGAATATCAAAATATCCATAATCAAATAAAAACTGTTGAGGAATCCAGTTGGATCCCTCCAACCTGTTTCCTGCATCCAAAAACATTAGCACAATACCAATTTCGCTCCAGTATGAAATTATCGCGGTATATGTTCTTAATAAATATTATCCGCTTAATAACGGCGTAATAGGGTCTCATCCGCTAAACAAAAATGCGGGAAATCAATAACTGCAATATATACATATGCCAATATATATATATTGATATTATATATAATACCAATTTCACTGTTTATGAAATATTCGCGGTATATGTTTTTATTAAATAACATCCGCTTACTAACGGCGAATAATGTCTATTTTAACAATCAATAATTTACAGTCATCATTCAAACATGCATTCAAATATTTTAAATCTAACTATTTAAAATAAAATCGAAATCTATTCGATTGAGTGAGAAGTTCTCACCTTGGTTTTAATTTCCGTTTTAGCTTTAATTTCGAATAAAATTAAACGCGCGTTTAATTTTACCCGAAATTCTCACTAACTCCAAACGACTCCAAACCAACTCCATCGCGTAGTGCTCGTCCATACGATTCCAACGCAACTGAGTTTGCATTTTTTCGACCTCGTATGAAAAAGATACGAATTTTACAAGATTGAACGTGATTTATATAAACAATTTCCAACATAACTTAATTAATTTATACCCTAAGCAAATCTTAGCCCTTGGATCACACAACCTCCACATCTCCACCGTTAACTCCTTCTTCTCATTTGCACGCAACAAGCTCCAGGAAGTAAAACACGGCCATGAACCCATTCATATGAATTAGGGTTAAATTATACTACCTCCACACTCATCAATTACTCGATCAAGACGTTGCATGCTGTAGCCCCTCCCTCCACCTAGGTTCGGCCTGAAGGCCATGCAACTCGGCCTCAATATTGGCCTCGAAATGCGTGTACACCTGACCACGAACGGCCCCCCCTGACACCACCACGTTGCTCCGTTTCCGATCACCACCGTTCACATCGTAGCTCTCATTCCCCTCTCCAAATTTCATGTTGACAACTTCCTCTAATTGTTGACGGATTGGAAGATCTAGAGGGATGAAGTTGAGAAAATTCTGGCCATTGACAGTGGGGGTGGCGGCTACAACAATTAGGGTTAGGGTTTAGTGATTTTTTTATCAATTTATGAAGGCTAGAGGTCTATTTATAAGGAACGAGCGACACTATTCATCCCGAAAATTCCGAACTCCGATTTAGACGCCGTAACCAGCGTACCTAGGGTTTATCCCGCGTTTCGGACACAATGGAACAGGTTTCGGAAGCTAATTCGGAAGTATGTGCGAGTTATGGCTGAAAACGCTCAATTTGAATTAAACCGATTTAAGTCGATTTCTAGGCGTTTTAATTTGTACCGGACAAACGGTAAATCCAATCGACTTGAAATTTGAAACCTTACAATAATATCACATTACGGATCCGATGAAACTGGTTTCGTCGAATTCCGAGACTTTTTGAAAAATGGCTAATTTGGCTCGCCAAATTTAAATTAAAAATAATTCGATGCGTTTCGAGCTGCCACGATCAAACGATAGCTCCGATTGACACGAAAATTGAAATCCGGTAATAACTAACTATTACGGATCCAATGGAACTGGTTTCGTTCAATTCTGAGACTGTTCAAAAATTGGCTATTTTACAGTCGATTATTAAATATTAAAATATTCAATTTTCACAAATTAACTTTTAATTCGATTTTAAACGTTCTAAAATATCGTTCTAACTCCCATATGATAAAATAAAATTTTACAAATCATCTTTAATCATATTTAACCCAATTTTAAATTATTTCCATAATTTAACGTATTAAATTATCGATTAATAATCCAATTAAATCCAAAAATTCAAATAAAGATTTATTTGACTTATAAATTCACTTATAAATATTTAAAATTAATTAAATATTCAAATTTTAATTTCTAAAAATTCTGGGTCGTTACATATTTCGAAACCAAAACTTGAAATATAGCCTTTCAAAACATTAAACTTTGAATTTCATAACTTTGAAACATACTACACCACTTAAATGGTTTAAATATTAAATTACTTTATATAATAAAATAGGTTCTTCACCTTCACAAATCAATTTCAATATGGATTTTAAATTCCCAAACAAACCAATACAATTTCCATATATTTCAAAGATTTAATTATTCCACCATTTCAAAACTTATTCTTTGTTAATTTCATATATATCAATTTCAACTACTATTTAAATGTTTACTTAATAAATCAAATATCATTTTAGTAAAAACTTTAGACTCCAAACAAATGGATATTCTTTCAATTACATTAACGTGATAATATTCATTTAAATCAATTTGATATTCATTTAAATCCTCTAAACAAAAATCAAGTTATAAAATCATACCTTTTAAATCTCAATTTATTTATATTTCAAATCAAATTTTTCGAGGATAATCCTTAAATCTTAAATTCAAATCAAATTCATATTTATCTTCCAAATCCAAATTTATTTAAATCATTATAACCTCTATATGAAATATGATTTAAATACTTAACCATATTTATTTTAATAAATCAAACTCCATTTTTCAACTTATTGTCATTAAAAGATTTATACCTAGCTTAATACATGAATTTAACTATATATAAATATTTTTATATAATATCAAAAAGAATCAATATTTATTTAAACCGTATAATTCTATCCAAAACCATAAAAATCGTTTTCAAAATATTTATATATATAGACCGACAGTGTCTATATAAAATTTTCTATCCTATGGTCAAGTGGTGCGGATATTTATCATTTCAATCCGTAATTTAAAAAAATTACGGTTATATATCATTTCAAACCGTAATCCCAAATGAAATAAAATGCATAAAAACTTGCAGTTTAAAATAATATATAATACAACATCCATTCATCCATCAACAGATCATACATCCATCAGAATCATCATCCACAACAATCAAGCAATACCAATAAATAACTGATAATATATATAACAGGTATTTAACTGGCAGTTTGTATGCAATAATTAATCTGATAACAATTTAATTCAAATAAATGCAATTTAACTTAGATGATGATTAAATATATGCCAAACAACTATAAATAAATTTCAAATCACATCATAAATAAATTTAACAAACATAAGAAATTTTAGAAGTTGTGAGTGGGTTAAAACACTCACCTCTTGAATTTAAATTGAATTTAAATCCAATTTAAACCCAAAATTTGACAGTCTCAGAATTTGTCCAAACCAGCGCAAAAATGTTTAGAATTTTAATATGATCCTAACCAAAAAACCGTGCATGAATTGGTTTTCGTATGTGAAAGATATAATGAAAATTATGTTTGAATTTCAATTTTTTTTTTAAAAAAAAGAGAACTCATTTACCTTTCTTGCCACGTCATAGGCAAATCACTTTCTTCCAGAAAACACCACTCACGCACGCAAGGGCCAATGTACGCGATACTTTCGCTGATCACAAACTTTGACCACGATTCTCTCTCGCCTACGGCCACCAGGGAGTCCCCGAACCCCACCAACCTCCTTCCCTCGCCTAGCCGCACCGTGCCTACCACCTATTATGGCGCCCCACCTCTATGTCACAATAACAAAGAGTATTAAAAGAAAAACTGTCTGTTATTACGAAGAATAAGGCTGGATAGGAGCGGCCATCCGTGGTTAGGCCTTACACTAGTACTGGCTATCTCGATAGGAGTGGTATATTTGTATTTTTCATCTCTTATTTATTTACTCCCATCGACATGCCTAATTCTAGTATAAAACGAACTACAGTGGTTCATAATAGTTTAGGACAATATATATAATTATAACACAGATAAGCTGAATGCGGAACACAGATAATATCAAATCTCATAAATATATAACTGAAGTGTAACGGCCGCTATTTGGACCATTCAAATCGACAATAAAACCATACATGTCCGACTTGAATAATTCAAAATACCGAATTGTTAATTTAAATTTGGCAAAACTTAAACATATACAGTAAATAAATCCATCACAGAATCACAGATACAAAGTAGTACAATAATATGCAGCGGAATAAATGAATAGTAGTTCATGAAGCTACTATATAAACATCAGAGTTAGAAATAAAGTACATCCGAATATCTCAAATACAGTGAGGTCTTTAGTACGAACCAATGACTCCTCTGAAATAATCAACTAGAAAAGCTGAAAGCTTAATCGATAGTTGGACCTCTAACGAAGCTCCAAACTCCAAAGGTGAGTCTCTAATGCTGTGTCACTCAGTCTGACCCGAGCGTAAAGAAAAACACAAAACACTCGAGTCAGGATTAACATTCTTATATTTATAAATCCAACTCAAGTGAAATATCAACTGAAATACAATTAACTTAGAGGATGTTTCGGATACCCATCCTCCAAGGATGCAAGGAACTATCTACAGGGTAGAAATATGCACTATAACACCGTGGTCATTTCAATTTTATTTATATTTCAAAACTAAAATATCTTTTTCATTTCAAATATCACTATTTTCCAAATTAGTATATACATGTGCAATAATTTATGAAGTAAAGTATTTTTATTTCCTCAAACTTCACAAATCGCTTCAAAAATCAACTCGACCTTCCCGTTCAAATTTAATTAAATCGAAATTTATCAATTTCCATTCAATTTAGTTTCTGACTAAACTAATTAAAATTTTATCTATTTTAAATTCGGATTCGAACCAAAAAATAAACCGTTTAAATTTCAATATAATTCGAACTTAATATATGTCGGAGCTTTAAGTATTCAACATTTCAAAGACTAAACTTTGATAGTTGCGTTTATCTCCCAACTTGACTTCACTATTATTTAGTTTTGAAATATTCACTTAATAAATTCAATATTATTTATATGACCTTAAATTTACATTTTCTATATATTACCTTCGATTTCTATAGACATGAATCATCTATTAAATTTCTTAAATAAAAATTCAATTTATAGGATCATATGTTAAAGTTTCGAATTTAATAGTTTCAAATTGATTTAACTAAATAAAATACTTAATTAATGACAAATTCAAATAAGTCCCAAATATATCTTCAAACCTTAGCTTATAAAATTTATTCCACAAATCTATTTCAGAAATACAAATTTAACAAATCCTTAAACTTATTTCATATTAATAAAATCAATCTTAATTAAATTATCTTAATATTAAATCTATATATAAAATAATCTTTATATATAATACTTTAAATCAATATTCATTCAAACCATATATTTCTTTTCAAGACCATAGAAATTATTTTCAAAACATTCATATAGACCCCAGCATCGGTGTAAAATTTTATATTTTATAGACAAGGGATACGGATATTTATCATTTCAATCCGTAAGTTAAATATATATACGGGTGGAAATCATTTCAACCCACAATCCCAAATTCAATTCAAATGAAAATCGCTTAGGTTTATCATTTCAACTCATAACGAAATTTTCCTATTCTAAAATTCGTTCGGGTATGTGTCATTTCAACCCATATGGATTTTTGTAATAACAGCGAACTTGCAGAGTGATAACAGATATGAAAATAATAATAACAACGGGCATATATCATCAAAAATAAATATAAACAATAGGATATAGTGTCATATCCCATAAGTGAACAGTTACAGATAATAGCATATATAACAATTTAAATAACTACAGCATCATATTTCAATTGTCGTTTCAATTTAATCAAATTTAACAAATAAAAGAATGTTAATCGTGAGTGTTTGCTCACCTTTCGAGGCTAGAGAATACAGAAGATGACATGGATACGCATATTGATACGAACACTGAAATTTGAATTATAAATCCGAGCTCGAATTTCAAAGCAAAGTAGGATTGGCACGAATTGGACGAACGAGGCTGATAATCAAGAATTTATGAATTGGATCAGAATCAGTCTGATATATACAGTAATTTTGGCTATTTTAATAAAAATCAAAATTGCATCCCCAAGAAAAATTTAAAGTCGAATCACACACACACACACACACACACACATATATATATAATTTACCTTTTTTTCCATACATAAACCAATAGTTTTAACATATGAAATAAAACATATATGTTAAATAAAAATCCTTATAATTTTTCCAAACCATTTTAATTTTTACACATAGATCAAAATTACTATTTACATATCTAAGACCCAAACCACCCCATACGACCTATGTATATAATATCATTAAGATTTATATTTTAAAATAAGATTGATATATAAAACTTCAACAAATTACACTATTCAAATCTCATTTATAAACTACTGTATACATATGGTACAAAATCCACTTCACGATACAATTATAAATTTTAAACACTTTACTTATATATATAAACTAATATATAACTACCCATACATAAACAGTAAAGCCTATACACAGACTTATATAAAAATTTAGACAACGAATGTACGAATTACTTATATAACTTATATTATAACTTATTTTATAAATATATATAATACTGTAACCTGTGCAGACCGAAAGTATAAGTTAGAATGTAAACTTTATACAATATATATAAATAGCAACTAATATAACTTCATTTATTTATTTATTTATTTTTTTGCAAAAGCAACTTGTCTACAATAAAACACATATACACCCTTAACTTTTATGCAAACATGCATGCTAACTGAAATGAAAACTTATATATTAGAAAACTTACTCTATACATAAGTGTATGCAAAGTGTATATATATATATATATATGTATATATATATATAAGGCCATAAAGATATATCTATAATTGTTATAACTTTATATAAATATATGTCATATACGAACTTAGGAAAATAAACAACTTAAAAAATCCTATACAACTTCCATAATAATAAGATGTAAATTGACCTTCAAATAAAAGTTATAAACCTGTTTATTATAAAACTATATATATATAATAACGGATTTACAAAACTTATAAAATAAATCATATAATATGGTTTGTAAAATATACATATATGGACTCAAAGTTAAAACAAAAATGAATATAAATCTACTTGCCAAATATGCAGACTCCATTTGCATATCCAACACAACTCACACATATTAAATATGCATACACTTCTAGAAACAAAACAAACTTTCAAAAAAATGGAAACCACGTTTGGTATATATATGTATTCAAATCCAACAACTTTATATAAACCACTATATGTATGCATCTTATATTTTATACCACTATCAATATATCATAACCATACTCCATATAAAAAAATATGCATACCAACTTTGAATGCTAGAATATGCATCAACGGCACGTACAAGGGACGTGTATTAATAAAATCATCCATATCATAGCTAAATATAAAACTATATATAATATATATATATAAATAACACTTGCAAATATAAACTTAACTTACCTATGCCTGGTTATGTGAACAGTAGAGGAAACATGGGAGGGTCGCTGCGTCTTCGATTGATATTGCACAAGGGGAAGAGTGGGTTCGGTGGACGAGCGGAGTTCGGAAAAGGTGATGTCGAAATTTGTAGTGCCAGGCAAGTTTATATACAAGAAGAAGGAACAATAGAGAGGGAAAGAAGAGAAATGTGGGAAGAAGCAATAAAAAGGGAAGAAATACGAACAGAAGTAAATGGAAACGACTAAATAAAAGTAACCAAAGAAATAGCACAATCACGTGCTATGATTCAGTTGAGGATTTAAGGTAAAATATTCACGTTGATTCAGGAAAATAATCAAAGAAAATGAATGGTAGCACGTTTCAAATTTGAACGGAAGGAAAGAGAAAAGTAACAATTCTGGAGAAATATCAAAGTAACAGCTACACATTGATTCAAGAGCTATTAAAGCAACTTTTAAATTGTGAAGGCAATGTTACTCTGCGTTATATTTTTAAAATAAGAATGCTGAACGAAAATCAACAGTCAAATATGGTGCGGTGTAAATGGCAAGAGTCACGCTGATTACTGAATAAAATAAAACGAATAACCATTTATTTATTTTTTAGGCGGTGGATAAATGAATAAATAAAAGGTCAGTGAAAGTAGGAATGAATATATTAGAAAAGTAACGATTCTAGTAGCAACGGTCATCTTAGATTAAGTTGGAAAAATTATAATAATTTATTACCGTGGCTTTGGTTCAAATTTTTTTTGAAAGCAAGGAAACCAAAAGGTCACAATTAAAGGTAAGCTTTAAATTTTTAATAAATACAAAACGTATCTAAGTTTATACGTTTATAACTTTCCAGCTGTAGTGTATATATATAATGAACGGTCATAATGAAAGAATTGGAAAAAGGGAGCGTAGGAAAGGAAAGGTTAGAAAAATAAAATTTTCACCCTTAAATTCCAGAGATTAATAAGGTAATGTACCTCTTTAATGAAATGTACAGCAACGGTCACAAGCCAAAATTTAGCTGAAAGTTTAAAGAAATGAGGGGAAGATGGGTTTTTTTTTAAGTTAATCACTTCCCAGAATTAATATGTCAATGAAAAAAGGAAAGGAGATGAATCAGGGAAACGTATTATAACTTATATATAACTATTAAATGGATAGATGGTAGAAAAGGTGAGCAGGTGAGTAAAAGTGGAAACTGATTTATGAGCAAAATGGAATGTGAGTTGTTGCCTGGGAAGAAAATGGAACAATTTAAAAATTAAAGGCAATGGACCGCTGAAATTAAATGAGTATAAAACGTGTAAAAGTTATACACTGAAATGGCTATAAATTTCAATTATTATTATAAAACGGGGAATAAAGAAAGGCAAGGACGATGATTTCAAAGTTTATTAATGGCTAGGGATGGGGTAGTCTATCTGTGAATTGGAAAAATTATTAAGCAATTGAAATCGGTAGAAAAAGTAACACCTACACACTGTTTTAGAAACAATCAAAGCAATTAATAGCTTGATTGGACAGCAAGAATAAATATGGAAGGACACGTTATAAAGGCAAAATGAAACGTTTGAAAATAAATAAAAGAAATGATGGCAAATAAAACAGTCGTGCCTTGAATTTTTCAAAATAAATTATTTTATGAACATCAATTATTACTGAATTAAATTGAACAGAATCACACCCTAAAATATACTTTCTTCATTGTTGATGAAAATTTATCATTTGCCACATTTAACTATACGTAATCTAAATGTAAGATTTTATTTCAAAATATTATTATTTAAAATTTCTCAAAAATCAAATTAAATACGTTAAAAATTAACAAAATTTTACGGGTCGTTACACTCTCGCCTACTCAAAACTTTTCGTCCCCGAAAAGGAAGAAGGTAGAAGAATAGAAACAACCAGAAAGATAAATATATTGAAAGACAAGGATAAACAATTAATTTAAGACCATACAAATTTTACTTGAAATATTCATTTGAAAACTTCATTTGAAATTAAATTTTCTTCAATACTTAAAATAATAATTTCAAACCCATTTGTAAAATTTCTTGCTACCTTTATAAATACCATTTATATGTTTTAACTAACACCTTTATAAATATATATGAAAACTATTTGGAAACAGTTATTCACATCCTTGGTTATATTTTCAAGGAAGTTATTTGACAACATTAAATCCATAGTTTATAAATTTACTAATTTATCTTAGGACACTTTCAACATTATAGATAAATTAATACTTTTTTCTTAAATATGTTATATTAAATTAATAACTTCTGAAATATTAATGACACTAATGATTTACTATTAAACCATGTAGTATATAAATAAACAATATTTTAAACATTATATTCAAAAAGGAAAGGAGGGTAGATTCGAAAAAATGGAATATAGGTGAATAAATAAAGCTGAGCAGATAAGGTAGGTTCAAAGGGATAGTATCGGGCTCGAATAATTAAATCAAACCATAAAATTTTAATCTCAAATATTAATACAAAATTTCTTTCTTCGAAATACCTTTATAATAAAATACTTTTATATCGAAACGAATTTTTCCTTTCAAAAATACTTTTATAACTCGATGTTTCAACAAGTTTATCTTCGTTCTTGCAGACTCTGGCCATGTGTTGTTCAGGCGCAAAGCTAGAACTCTTCAAGCACTTAGTAGACCTGTTTCAACACCCAGTGAAAATACTTGAAAAACCTTAAAAAAACAGACATGGAATGTACAATCCAAACGAAACAATCAAACCAAAACCTTGTCCAACCATGGTTCGCAGGTACACAATGGTTACGCCTGGATCCCCCAGGAAACAATCCGTACCCCTAGGCCATCTCAGCCAGGCAGTTTCGCTACTAATGCGACCTACACAGATTGCAGGATACATAATGGTTACGCCTGGATCCCCTAGAAAACAATCCGTACCCCTAGGCCAGACTCAGCCAATTAGTTGCGCTATGCAGTCGCGGGAGAAAAAAAACCATGGGTTACGCCATGGTGGGAACACCCGAGTATCACATCCGGAAAACCAAAAATCAGAGAGAATAATATCGATAGAATGAATACACAATGTGGCCACAAAGCGGATATCAAGCAGAAGGCACTTTCCATATTTTTACTTCGAAAAATATATATCATATAGTACCTTCCCAAATACTTTCAAATATCATACTTATATAAAGTCCATTATATATAGGATTCCATTTCCAAATCGAATACTTTCCAAATCAATAGTTTATCAAATCATACTTTTATATACTTCGATTATAAAAAAATTCTCTTTCCAAATTGAGTATCTTTAAAATTAATAGATTTCAAATCAACTTCATACTTATAAAAATCCATTTTATTTAAGTTCGACCACTCCCGAATCAAGTATTTAGTAAATCAAGGTTCTCAAAAAATTTCTCGTTTCAATAACATTTCAGTTTCAAGATCATATATGATTTCACCAAATTTTCTTTGAAATTAAATATATTCAGGTTCAAAGTTTCTTAAACAATAGGTTTAGAAAATAATCCAAATTTCCAAATCAACAAAATTTAGGTCAAACAAATTCATTTCCAAAATCACCATATAAGTACTGGTTTTAATTCCCATCTAATTTCAAAACCAACTATTCTTCTCAAAATCAATTATACTCAAAATGGTTTTTAAATTTATAATTATCCCTTTAAAACCTTTAACTATTTATTTCTATATGAAAAATATAATTTTCCTTTTTCGAATTATTTATTTAACAAAAGTTTCAAATTTACTTATGTCATACTCTTCATACTATAAACATACAAAACTAAACTTATATTCTTTATCAAATATTTTATACTCTTCGAAATTTCTTAGTTTTAAAATTTTAAACCTTGATTTGGAAGTGCTCGAACCTTCAAAATAGTCAGTGAAATCAAATTTCAAATCCAAGAGTTGGAAATTAGCAATAAATCAGTAAATCAAATTTTTATAAATAGAGTTATACTAAATCAAATCGAAAACTAGAGGATTGAGCACCGGCTCTCTTTAAATCATTTCAAATATATATACATATATCTTTCGAATATCGAATTCTACTTCGGAATTTGAAATCAAAATTTATTTGACAATATCACTCGCATAGCAAAGCTACTAGAGTGGCCTCTCCCCCACTCTGAAACTCGAAAATCAATCTTGATGATGCGTGCACTCATCCCCAAAATTGTTTTCCAACGACAAAGTGAGTTCTGGACTTCTATTTTTTTCAAAACTTTATTGAAATTTCTTCTAAATCGTTGTAATACTTTTGAACTCTTTTGAAATATTTCTTATCCAGAAAATACTTTTAAATCGTAATATTATTATAATTTCAAAAATCTCAAAACCACTTTCAAAATACCGGAGTTCAATTCCTCGAAATTATGATTTAAAATCCCTTAGTTATAAATCCTTTATATAATCGAATTCCTTATAAATTTCCAAAATTTCAAATCCTTTCAAAATTTCAGACTTTCGTTTATAAAAGATATATAATCCTTATCGAAAATATTTCGCTTTTATATATAGGATAAAATCGTACTTATCAAAATAATAATTTCGATATATAAAACAATTACAAAAATGCAAACATACCCGATTTTCAAAGGGTGATTCATAGATGGATTTCAAAACAAAGCTGGAGATTCCAATTAGAAGGACTCTAGTCAAATAGAATTCTGATTCGAAGATAGGCTCGATCGACGATTAAAGAATTAAATTACAGAAATAGAAGATGGATATACTTATATAAATCGTGGGCGACCTTAACTGGGTCAACCGTGACTTCAGAATATGATCGATGCGGAATTCTAAGGAAAATCGACATTCGATTGCCAGAGATAGAATTTGACATATCAAGATATAGCAGCATCGTAAACCGAGGATACAAAAATCTTCGGTGAATCGATGCCAATTGTAAAGGAGTTTTCATCCCCTTTACAAAACATTTAGTGGAGTTATGGGATACTCCAGAATCAAATGAATATAAATAGAAAGAGACAAGAATGAATTTCGGAACCGAGGGACATTCTAAAATTCAAAGGAAATCGAGCCAAAAAGGAAGAGATTCAACTCGAACGAAAGTGATTCTGTAAATAAATTTACCATATATGCTAAGTTCTGCCTAGAGCTATAGCTCTGATACCAACTGTAACGGCCCGCTATTTGGACCATTCAAATTGACAATAAACCCATACATGTCCGACTTAAATAATTCAAAATACCGAATTGTTAATTTAAATTTGGCAAAACTTAAACATATATAGTAAATAAATCCATTACAGATACAAAGTAGCACAATAATATGCAGCGGAATAAATGAATAGTAGTTCATGAAGCTACTATATAAACATTAAATCAAATCAAAATACAATTTCAAAATATTGAATTGAATAAACAAAACAATTCCAACAATTAAATATCAAAAAAGTCAATACTGTGTGGCTGCAGTACACGCACGCATGCACTACCTCGCCACTACAGCATATAAAGTCACCACAACTCCAAATATTGACAGCAAGTCGTAACTGCAAAGCCAAATCATTTACAAAATGTAGAGGTCAAGTAAATGTTACCAGGACTCAACACAACTGCGAGGCCAAACCAAAGTTAATAGCAATACCAAGAAAAGGTTTGGGCAACAATGAATGACCAAGTGCACAAGGCAGTGGTACAAACATGATGATACAACAAAATGGATTATGCAACCTGTACCAACAGAGCACGAAGGCTCGGATGCCCAAACACACATGGCAGTGGTACAAACATGATGACATAGCAAAATGGAGGTGAAAGAAAACAAAAATAAGGCAATGCAGCATGACAAAATGCACAAAAGAATCGGTACACAACAGAGACAAAACTGCTACATATATGAACTGCCTCGATGTGAATATATGGCCAAACTATGCACCAGATATACCACTGAACAACAAGTGGCCAGAGGAGCAAATGAAATTCATGAGTATATCCAGGCATCAAGCTTAAACAACAATAAGGTATGCATGCCATGACTGGTCAGTGCAATAAGTAATCAAAGTCAAGTGCTTTCAATGGAACTCGACCAAATCGCTTCAAGTAAAACAAAATACAACTAGTATCAAGACAGTTCACCAGCATGAAGTTCAACAAGCAGCCTCAACATCAAAGACCAGATCCCGAGTGCATAAAACAGTGGTGAACCCTGAGATCGGGTTTAATGCACAGCAAAAACTCGAGCGCTAGAAGAAAAATGGCACTCCAGAGCAACATAAATGTCTCTGTACACAAGTGACACAACAACAATAAAAACAAAGAACAAAGCATCATGTGTAGAACATCATTCAAACGCCATCACTATATCAAATAGAATTATGAACAAAGTCCTGTTGCATGAAGATTCTTCTGAAATCAAGGCATGATCGCAAAAGCATATCAAAACCGTGATGGTCACGAGGTACGACAGTGCCGAGATGACTAGAAAACAATAAGTGAACATCAAGCACATGAATGCACAAGATTTGTGACAATCTTAACACATAATTACTTATATACAGTAGTTATAAAACAAATGCAATGAATTAGAATGTTGACAGAAGATGCCAAGTGATAAAAATCACATATTTGAAGTAACCAAAGTCACAGAATAAATCACAGTAGCAAGTTCAACCTTGAAAGCCCAAAATCATCTCATAAACAACATCACAAACCGAAGTCAGGTAATAAATAAATTGAAGCAGAAAAAAAATTCACGTTAATGCCGATGCCCACAGAAAAATGTTCAAAGTCATTTGCAGTTCAAATCACACTGTGCCTAAGTTACAGATATCAAATAGCTATTCAAAGCCGTGGATAATATCAATCGAACCAAGACAATTAAAAATCATCAACATCGAAATAAACTCGAACGGCCTAAGAATGAAGTAGATGTGAGTGATAGTTCACTCACCTTGTTTAACGAGGAGCTAAACCCAATTCGCAGTCTCAAATCATAAGCTGGTAAACAACCGATTAAGCAACCGAAAGCATCTCGAGAGACAGCGATCGAATAAAAGTCGGCAACCACAAATTATGAAAACCCTAATTTAGTTGAAGAAGAAATGAGCAAGAACGAGCCGCTATTTTTTCGTATGACTTTTTTTAGGGTTTTTGAAAAGATGAACGAATGAAAAAGGAAATTGGGTATCAGCCTTTGTTAAATAACACCGCACCAACAAAAACATAGGCCAAAACTGTATTGAAGCCCACATAACGTTCAACGAATTACTAAAAGAATTTCAACCGATTTAAAAACGCCAAATAGCAATTAGCTAACACTTTAATCGTTTAATGATGATTATAAATTGTTACAAAATCCCAGGTTGTTACAGAGTCCCCTCCTTATAAAAATTGCGTCCCCGCAACTTTCATAATTAAAGTTGTCAATAACAATTATTTTTCTAACATAAACGGGTTAAGCTAGAAAAATAAGAGTCGAGCATATAAACCCCAAAGAAATCTTTTAAGTTCATGGAAGAAATTCACAAATTCTCAACAAAAATCTAATTATCAAATAGATAATCAGAAAACAACAAAACTGAATAAATGCACTTATCAGCAATATTCAATTATCAGTTAGATAATTAGAATACAAAATCACAAAACATCAATATCTAATTATCGATACGATAATTAGCAAACAGCAAAATCTAATTATCAACAAAGATAATTAGAAAACACAAATCACAATTTGCAAAACTGCAATCATCTAGTTATCAATCAGATAATTAGAAAACACGAACTCCATAATCAACAAACTCTAACTATCAACAGAGATAGATAGAAAACAGAAATTCAATATAATCAATATAATCTAGAATCAATTAGAGACTAGAAAATCTTATAATCAGCAAAATTAGAAATTATCTAATTATAAAAAACGATAGTCAGAAACCTCGAATCAACAAATGTCTAATTATCAAAAACGATAATTAGAAATCATCAAATCAACAAATATCTAATTATCAAAAACGATAATCAAAAATCTCAAATCAACAAATATCTAATTATCAAAAACGATAATCAGAAACAACAAATATTCGATTATCAAAAACGATAACCAGAAAGAACAAATATCCGATTATCAAAAACGATAACCAGAAACAACAAGTATTTGATTATCAAAAACGATAACCAAAAACAACAAATATCCGATTATCAAAAACGATAACAGAAACAACAAATATCCGATTATCAAAAACAATATTCAGAAACAACAAATATCCGATTATCAAAAACGATAATCAGAAACAACAAATATCCGATTATCAAAAATGATAATCAGAAAGAACAAATATCCAATTACCAAAAAGGATAATTAGAACTCATATCAACAAATATCTAATTATCACAAACGATAATCAGAAATCTCAAATCAAGAAATATCTAATTATCACAAACGATAATCAGAAATCTCTAATCAACAAATATCTAATTATCAAAAACGATAATCCGAATCAACAAATATCCGATTATCAAAAACGATAATCAGAAACAACAAATATCCGATTATCAAAAACGATAATCAAAAATATCAAATCAACAAATATCTAATTATCAAAAACGATAATCAGAATCAACAAATATTCGATTATCAAAAACGATAATCAGAAACAACAAATATCCGATTATCAAAAACGATAATCAGAAATCTCTAATCAACAAATATCTAATTATCAAAAACGATAATCAGAATCAACAAATATCCGATTATCAAAAATGATAATCAGAAATCTCAAATCAACAAATATCTAATTATCAAAAACGATAATCAGAATAAACAAATACTCGATTAACAAAAACGATAATCAGAAATCTCAAATTAACAAATATCTAATTATCTAAAACGATAATCAGAATCAACAAATATCTGATTATCAAAAACGATAATCAGAAACAACAAATATCTAATTATCAACAAAGATAATTAGAACTCATATCAACAAATATCCAATTACCTGCAGATAATTGAAAACAACAAATATCTAGAAATCAATTAAGGTAATCTAGAAAATCAACATAAAAGGTTGGATCGATCCCATCAGATGGCGAGTTTTTAGCTACGCCGCACGTGCATCAACAAATGGCCGAAGCCTACCAAGTACTATAAATTTTGGCGCCATCAGATGACCCGAAGGTCCACAGGGTGACCCGAAGGTCTAGTACTGGTATTTGACCCGAAGGACTGCAGAGTGGCTCGAAAGCCCAACAAATGACCCGTAGGTCCAGCAGAGTGGCCCGAAAGCCCAACAAATGACCTGAAGGTTCATCATATGACCCGAAGGTCCACCATATGACCCGAAGGTCCAACAAATGACCCGAAGGTCCATCAGAATGGCTCGAAAGCCAAATAAAATCATCAGAATCATCAAAACGGCAAATATTTCAATTGACGGGTCTGGAATTAATCGAAATAGCAAACGCATATGTCCCATACTACGTGTTTTACTAAATCATTTGATTCTCTTCATAGTTTCCTTGAAAGTGCAAAATTGTGTATTCCAAAAATAACATTTCACATTCTCAAACGGACAAGTCCGGAATTAAGCGAATCAGTAAAAGAAAGGGATCATAGTCCTCGATTTTGTTGAAACTTTTAAATTGCTTACTCATTCTTTTGAAAGCGCAAACTGCAAAATTTCTGAAAACAATTTCATTTATTTTATAAAAGTAATAATTTACATTCTCAAACGGACAAGTCCGGGATTAAGCGAATCAGTAAAAGTGAGGGTTCATAGTCCTCGATTTTGCTGAAACGTTTAAATCGCTTCCTCATTCTTTTGAAAGCGCAAACTGTAAAAAAAATTGAAAACAATTTTTATTTTGAAACAATTTTTGAAACACATGATTAAAACAGCAACATCAATAGCAACTTTGACAAGGAAATTGCATTTCTCAAAATACCATAAAAACGGACAACAAAATCAGCAGTGCAGGATAACCGCTTGAAAATCCACTTTAAAATTTTACTGTTACTGAAGTCAAAGCGACAGTAATTTTAAATGTCAAAATCTCATCAAAATAATTTGCATCAAAATATAATACCAGTGAGTTTTCATTCATTAAAAATGTCGACAGAATACCGTGCTTCAAAAACTTAGCACCAGTGTGAAAATCCCATTATAAAAATAACGGCAACAAAATACTTTTAAAACCAAACACCCGTTCAACGTAAAATTAATGCAGTAACGTCCAACTCAAATTTGCACGTATACTACAAAATGAACAAAGCAATCATTCAAATATATCTTCATTAAAGATAATTCAAAACAGCAAAAATCTCAACAAAATCACATATATGCAATCGCTTCGGATCCTCAAATCGGATTCGAAATTTTCAAAGGAAACAAATTAAACACAGCTATGTGAACAACAAATGAAATTTATTTCAATTTCATATTTTGATTTTTAAATCAAAAAGGTTATCAGCTGTACTCAGCGAAGACAGCCTCACTGTTTCCGTTGCGCACTCTGATAAACCGACACAAATTATCAATCATTAAACACAGTTTCACTGTTATTTTTAAATAAAGATATTTAAAAATTTCATCATACTTTCAAAACTTCAGTTTTGACTCAAAGCACAACTAAAAACATCGACAAATAGTTGTAACACATGTTCCATCTAAGTAATGTTTTATATTATGTCCATAAACCCCAAGCTCTGACACCAACTGTGACGCCCCACCTCTATGCTCACAATAACAAAGAGTATTAAAAGAAATACTGTCTGTTATTACGAAGAATAAGGCTGAATATGAGCGGCCATCCGTAGTTAGGCCTTACACTAGTACTGGCTATCTCGATAGGAGTGGTATATATTTTTATTTTTCATCTCTTATTTATTTACTCCCATCGACATACCCAATTTCAGTATAAAACGAACTACAATGGTTCACAATAGTTTAGGACAATATATATAATAATAACATACATGAACTGAATGCGGAACACAGATAATATCAAATCCAATATATATATATATATATATATATATATATATAACTGAAGTCAATTACAATACACGTGATACAATACATATGATACAACTACAACTATCGACACAAGATGTTACATATACAAGTACATTAATATAAGTAATATACATGAATACACATCATCCTATACTATGACAACAACTACTCCAAAAGATATAAAGAGACTTCATAGCTCAAGCAGCAACCCAAAGCAAGATATCTACAACCCGTAATAACTCGGTTTGACCCGAGTATTAAATTCAAAAGAAAATAATACACGGGTCGGTCTAATTCAAACTCAGTTATTAATGCACGGAAGCTATAATAATTAAATAACAATTAGACGACAGTCACAAATAAATCCCGTCTATCCAATCCATTAATAATTAATTGGATAATGGTAAATATAACACGTAACGGTGTTAGACAACAAATCAGCAAATCCAAATTATCAACGAAGATAAATTAAAAAGATTATCAATGGAGATAATTTAGAAAACAACAGAATTGCCCAAATGGCAATTAACAACAAAATCTAATAATTAAATAAGTAATTAGAAACTCATAATCTAATTATCAAATAGATAATTAGACAACACCAAAATGATCGAATCAAATCAAATCAAAATACAATTTCAAAATATTGAATTGAATAAACAAAACAATTCAAACAATTGAAATATCACAAAAGTAAATACTGTGTGGCTGTAGTACACGCACGCGTGCACTGCCTCGCCACTATAGCATATAAAGTCACCACAACTCCAAATATTGACAGCAAGTCGTAACTGCAAAGCCAAATCATTTACAAAATGTAGAGGTCAAGTCACTATTACCAGGACTCAACACAATTGCGAGGCCAAACCAAAGTTAATAGCAATACCAAGAAAAGGTCTGGGCAACAATGAATGACCAAGTGCATAAGGCAGTGGCACAAACATGATGACACAGCAAAATGGCTTATGCCACCTGCAACAACAGAGCACGAAGGCTCGAATGCCCAAACACACATGGCAGTGGTACAAACATGATGACACAGCAAAATGGAGGCGAAAGCAAACAAAAATAAGGCAATGAAGCATGACAAAACACACAAAAGAATCGTTACACAACAGAGACAAAACTGCTACAAATACCAACTGCCTTGATGTGAATATATGGCCAAACTGTGCACTAGATATACCACTGAACAACAAGTGGCCAGAGGAGCAAAAGAAATTCACGAGTATATCCAGGAAGCAAGCTTAAACAACAATAAAGTATGTATGCCACGACTGGTCAGTGCAATAAGCAATCAAAGTCAAGTGCTTTCAAAGGAACTCGACCAAATCGCTTTAAGTAAAACCACGTACAACTGGTATCAAGACAGTTCACCGGCATGAAGTTCAACAAGCAGCCTCAACATCAAAGACCAGACCCCAAGTGCATAAAATAGTAGTGAAACCTGAGATCAGGTTTAATGCATAGCAAAAACTCGAGCGCTAGAAGAAAAATGGCACTCCAGAGCAACATAAATGACTCTGTACACAAGTGACGCAGCAACAATAAAAACAAAGAACAAAGCATGAAGATTCTTTTGAAATCAAGACATGATCGCAAAAGCATATCAAAACCATAATGGTCACGAGGTACGACAGTGCCGAGATGACTAGAAAACAATAAGTGAACATCAAGCACATGAATGCACAAGATTTGTGACAAGATTAACACATAATTACTTACATACAATTGTTATAAAACTAATGCAACGAATTAGAATGTTGACAGAAGATGCCAAGTGATAAAAGTCACATATTTGAAGTAACCAAAATCACAAAAGAAATCACAGTAGCAAGTTCAACCTTGAAAACCGAAAATCATCTCATAAACAACATCACAAACCGAAGTCAGGTGATAAATAAATTGAAGAAGAAACAAAATTCACGTTAATGCCGATGCCAACAGAAAAATGTTCAAAGTCATTTGCAGTTCAAATCACACTGTACCCAAGTTACAGATATCAAATAGCTATTCAAAGCCGTGGATAATAGAAACCGAACCAAGACAATTAAAAATCATCAACATCGAAATAAACTCGAACGACCTAAGAATGAAGTAGATGTGAGTGATAGTTTACTCACCTTGTTTAACGGGGAGCTAAACCCAATTCGCAGTCTCAAATCACAAGCTGGTAAACAACCGATTAATCAACCGAAAGAATCTCGAGAGACAGCGATCGAATAAAAGTCGGCTACCACAAATTACGAAAACCCTAATTTAGTTGAAGAGGAAATGAGCAAAAATGAGCTGCCATTTTTTCGTATGATTTTTGTTTTAGGGTTTTCGAAAAGATGAACGAATGAAAAAGGAAATTGGGTAACAGCCTTTGTTAAATAACACCGCACCAACAAAAACATGGGCCAAAATTGTTTTGAAGCCCACATAACATTCAACGAATTACTAAAAGAATTTCAACCGATTTAAAAACTCTAAATAGCAATTAGCTAACACATTAATCGTTTAATGACGTTTATAAATTGTTACAAAATCCCGGGTTGTTACACCTATGCTGCCTCCGGTCATAAAATTTTGCCGCGCCGCCGCTGATTTTTGTTGACCTAATCGAATTTTGCCGTCGACCAGACCGTTGATTAGCCAAATAAACAACATGGATGAAGTCCCCTCGGTCCTCTCTTTAAAACCCAGAAATGGTTCGTCGACCCGACAACGTTCATCGACGCACGATGAACGGCCGAGAATTGATTCAGAAATTCTGGACAAAAGATGCATCGAATCGAAAAACAAATTTCAGTTTTGAGATGCATACATCGAAAGCTTAGATATATAATTTTTCTGAATTTTTTCGAGGAGTTTGAAATTTGACTTTGATTTTGAATTGCAGTTGGGATTAGGTGTTTGTCTGCTATTGAACTGAGGAGGTGAAACAAATTGTACAAAGACAAATGAGAATGATGGAAAAATAGGGTTTATAACAGAGTACATATAGACAAGGTTAAAAAAGAATAGAAGGATCAGATTGGTATACGCGCTGAACGACGAATGGCCCGAAAAGCCCGTTCTAACTCCGGAACGAAATTGGGTCAACCCATATGTTAACCCAGCTTCCTCTACGAGTTAAGGAGTCTACGAGATAAGGTCTACGACCTAAGGCCTCTACGGGTTAAAGAGCCTACGAGATAAGGTCTACGACTTAAGGCCTCTACGGGTTAAAGAGCCTACGAGATAAGGTCTACGACTTAAGGCCTCTACGGGTTAAAGAGCCTACGAGATAAGGTCTACGACTTAAGGCCTCTACGGGTTAAAGAGCCTACGAGATAAGGTCTACGACTTAAGGCCTCTACGGGTTAAAGAACCTACGAGATAAGGTCTGCGACTTAAGAAATTACAACCTAAATGACCCAAGGGAGTAACGGCCCAACAACCTAAAGGGACTATGACTTAACGACTCAGGGGACGAGGAGCTAAGACGACTACACCTAAGTCGTGACGGACTTATGACCTTTGCTAGGTCGTTCACGACCTAAGGCTACAGAGGCAAATTCAATACCGCATCATGACTCGTTAACTCCAGTTAAGCCACAAGCCAAGAATCAGTTTAGGTCGGTCACGACCCACGACATATGGTAAGTCGTACACGACTTAAGACTACGAAGTTAAGGTTCAATGCCGCATCGCTTATGAGAGGACTGGTTGACTCATTTGCGACTTAGGACTTGTGATATATCTAGGGTTCAGCAAGGATGCCTTGAAGAAGTCTCGACCCAGCATTTAAGTGACAACTGACCCACGACTTAGTCTAAGTCGTCCACGACCCAACTTAGGTCGGTTACGACTTAGGACTTGGTAATGTTTCCTGCCTAGAATTGCCTATAAATACGACCCTAGCTCCAACTAGAGAGGGACTTTGGGGGGCTCATTTCCTTCAAACGCCGTTACTCTGCTGCATTCCAAACCAATCCAATCCAACACTTGAAGCTCTCAAGACATTAAGAACGCTACAAACAACTTCAAGAAGAGATCACATACATCCAACATGGATTCGAAAACTCTCATCTTCATCGAAGTTTAAGCTACTTGTTCTAAGTCTCTTGTAATTCAAAGTGTATTGTATTTGGGAAGAATTGTATCAGCTTGTAACGAGATTATTAATAAAAATACTTAAAGTGGACGTAGGCTATACCCTAAAGCCGAACCACTATAAAATTGTTGTTGTTTACCGCTTTTCTACTATTATCTGCTTGTAATCTGTTCCCGAGTCGTCGGGTGGTGCTTTCACAACTACAACTCATACACCGGGGTGTTAGCGTTCAAATTTAAGCGTTAACACCATATATCAAAATAGATGTTTTAAAATATTTTAAATGCAATGGAAAACGTTTCAGGTTCAAATTGCATCATATGAAGAAATTATGCTAAAATCAATATTTTTCAAATTGATTTCAATTTCATTGATTTCAAGGCATTTCGAGTCCGTACGATCAAACGACAAGTCCGATCGCTACGAAACTTGAAATCGTACAATAATTCACCGTTACGGATCCGATGAAATTGGTTTCGTCGAAATCCGAGTCAGTGGCCAAAATAGCTATTTTTACATTAATTAAATAATTAAATAATTAATTAAATAAAATCCAAATTTTTATTTCAATTCTATAATTGACAATGTCATCACTTTTATATTTCTTAATCATCTACAAAATTTTTAAACAAGTTTAGATGTCAATTTAAAGTTGATAAGTCTATCAAGTGCAGTGTCAAATTTTCAATTTCATTATATTAAAAATTATAAATTAAATTTCCAATAATTCTAAAAATTATTTTTCATTCTACTATTCATTTCAATGTTATTCAACGGATAAAATTAACACTTGTTCATGGCTTATTACATTATTATTCTCAAATTTCATCTTAATCTCAACTAATGCAAAATTAAATATTAAATTTCATTTAAATTGCAATTAATCCAATTATTGAACTTTACACTTCAATTAAATTAATAAATCTTGCTTTCTATTCTTTAAATCAATCAATTGTCATATTATAAATAGATTTAGCATTAATTTCAATTAATTCCTTAATTTACACAAATATAACCTTAAATTGAGATTCATTGTAATTTATTACAAACTTGATTTAATGGACTACATAAAATGATTACTTTAAAATAATCGTTGCCACTAACCCTTAATCATATTTGTATAAGTTATCATTTCCGACAGTTACATATAGAACATTGATTTTTTATCCAATCACTATTTATTCATTGTTAATTCATTGATTAATCCAATATTTACATTTAATTTTCTAATATTAATTTTTTACCAAATATTCCTATTTACCATCAATTATAACACAAATAGTTATATCAATCAATTGGGATTACATTGAATTATTTATTTATTAGTTTACATTTTATTCCCGTTATAAATTCATTAACAAATTACAATTTCCTTTATTGATACATCACTTACATTCATACCTAATTACATTAGTTTTATCACATTACACTAATATATGCCTACTTACCTCTTATTTTGAATAAATATTCCATTTCTAAATGTGTAATTCTAGCAATTGTACACATTAATTTAGGTTTAAATCCAGTAAATGGATTTACCTTAATTCCATTCTTTTTACCAATTTATTACCTTATCAATAAATTTATGATTCTATTTAATTTACATTCACACTTCCATTATTTTATTAATTACCATTAAAGTAACGTTTATTTTAAATTGGTAAACCACTGGTAACGACCATCATTTGTCACCATTTCCCTTTATAATACATGTATGTTTATTATTCACAAATGATTTCCATCTATTACACTATTTCATACATTAATCCAATAATTTCATTTGTTATCTCATATTCCATTTATAACCAAGTCATAACATTTAAATTATTTTATTTAATTGGAATTTCATTTAAATCATTAATTATTAACTTTAATTAACCTTATTACGTTTCCTCTAAGTTAATTTTCATTACATTATCACAACTTTTATTAATAATTCATCAATTTTTATTTTCTTAAATATTAAATTTCAATAATCTTAATAAATTAACCATTTTAATTATTGACAATTTACGGGTCGTTACACTCTCCCCTACACAAAACTTTTCGTCCCCGAAAAGGAAATAGAAGGGAGAAGGAGAATTAAGAGATCAATATATCTTACTTAAAATATTAACTTTATAAACAATTAAATTTACAAAATTAATTACCTTTAAATAAAATATACAAATTTATAGCCATTAGATCTTTTTATACTTAAATTAATAAAGTTTGGAAAACATTTCAAAATATTTTCTAAGTCCAAAATTTACGGAAAAATTTGGCAGAGTCTCCTTTGTACGGAGAGGCTCGGGAGAAATATAATACCAAATAAAATAATATACAACATATATTTTTCAAATAATATATATCTCAACCCGGGAAAAACAATATAATAACGCTATAAACCGTAATCCAAAAACGTACCTATTTGTCGGGCAATTTACGCTTATTTTATGAAACCAAAAGCAGTAGCAATTGCTTCCATAACCTGTGTTTCACTTATATAATCCAGAAGAATTAATAATTATATAAATTGAAATATGTAAAGTTGTTTCAACCATAAACAACAAATCAATACAAACAACAATCCCTTGCAACAGGGCATACAACCATCACATAGAATCAATACAAATCAATTATTCATTCATATCAAACAAAACAAATAGTTGTTCGGGTTCAAAACTTCAAATTGTACAGAATGAAAAATAAACTACTGAGCGTACCCTTTTACTCAACAGTCTCTGATGAAACTAAATAGATTATTTATTCATCCAAATAAATTTAAAGTGTCCTTTCCCAAACAACCATAAACCAAACAAACAACTATTTCAACAATAGATCAAGTTTATTAATTTCATTGATATAATAATTTATCTTTTTTAATTTGCCTTTTATTTCTTACGGTTTCATTTACTTTTTTTTTCATTTCTAATAAAGTCTCATTTTCACTTATTCATATCATGAAATTTCTCTTTTTATTATATTACATTCATTTATTCACTGCTTAATTTCATTTATTACAATATTCATCTTTCTGCTTATTTCCAAATAAATAACTTCAATCATTTACTTAAGTATATAATTACTTGCTTAAGGATATAACAATTATAACCTCAATTCTTATTAATAAAAGCAATTTATTGAACACTTCATTACATACTTTTATTTGTACAATTTCCATTACATTTTCAAATTAAGCATTTCAACTTTTAATATATGGTAAGTTATATATATGCTTTTTAAGAATGTAATTGAAAGTTATACAAGTTTTCTCATTTTCTTTAATAAATTTACTGTTCAATAATCATATCATTTGTTTTATAGATCATAATTTCCAACTTTATTATAGTCATATTTATACTTAGCATTTAGTCTCTTATTTCATTTAGAGGTTCCAATTATTAGTTAAATTCCATTTCACTAAAGCAATTGAAACCATTAATTGATGGAAAATTAAGAATTTAAATACCGGGTAAAATTTTTAAATCATCTTAAAATAATAGATAGATGTGTACACTTAAAATTCATATATCCAATTATATTTAAAACAATTAAAAATTTATATTTGGTTATCAAAAATAAATCTGCAGTAGAACTACTATAGTGGCCTTCCCACTTTGAAACTCGAAATTGAATGTCGATGATGCGGCCGCCATCACCGAAATTATTTTCCAGCGACAGAGAAGGAAGTACAGAACTTATTTTTTCCAAAATCTTCTTTAAAACATTTCTTTCGAATTATATTGAAATATTTATACTAGAAAATACTTCTAAATAATATCACTATTATAATCTAAAATCATCTGAAAGAAATTTTCAAAAGCCCAAAACTTTAAGTTCTAAGTTTCCAATTTCATTTATCTTATTTTCAATCTTATTTCGACTATTATTTATAAATTTCATTACCTAACAACCAATATTAAAACAAATATTGTGTCGATCTGTCCTATTAAGTGTTTAGGAATACCTATTGATGTCATAGCGTCCCATGCGTCAACCAGAATTTATAAATACAAATTGAAACAGATTAACACAATATTAAAACCTTTTTACAACACTAACAAATACTCTCTCTCATATATACTCTCAGTGACTCATCATAGGGTATTACTACCCTATTAGCAAAAGAGCCAAAACCCCACAAAGCTAAGGTTTATCACTAAACCAAAGCTCTGATACCAGATGTAACGCCCCGCCTTTTCGCATGCTTTAAATGGACGATCAACCACACACGTCAGACTTAAACCATACAGAAGAGCGGATTGTTATGGGGTAAATAAGAAAAACTAGAGAAAGAAAAAAAATAGAATCCTTCAGCGGAACGATAAAATATAATAATCAAATATACAGTTCATGAAGCTATTCACAAAACATTTGATTATACTTATACAATACATATCAAAGTTACAAATACCAGAGAATAATAATTAATGCAGCAGAATTAAATGGCGTAGTGGAGTAATATAGAAGATAATAGTACTACAAAATCTTCGTCTTCGTCCTCCAGAATAAAATCGTCAAATCCTGAAACGCTCGGACTGACCCGAGCGAATTGAAAGGAAAAACACTCGAGTCAGAGCTAAAATATCTTATGTAAGTAAAATCAACAATAAACAATATGAGTGGAATGACGTCCGAGATGTTTACGGGGTTTGACATCTCCTATCCAATACGTGAGTGCAATAACTCAAGAGATGCTCGGGATTTACATCTCCTAAGGATCCGTTAAAGTAATTACTATGTAGTAATATTTCGCTATTATAATAATGTCTATAGTAAAATAAACATACTTTTAAATAGCATTAAGGAGTGACCCAATATTCCACTTAACACGTAATAGTCCCAGTAATCCATCCAATATCATAGTCCCTCCTGATCGGGAAGCCACCAAAGGATACCACACGGGCTATGGGAGAAAACCAAACTCGTACAAGGCGCGCTAGGGTAGGTGATACGGCACAACTAGGCAATGCCAGAGTAGATATACAAATTACGCTTCCGGGTCGGTATTAACGCGTAGCGCGCAGCTACCGCCTACCTCGAGCCACACCCCCAAATAAAAAAAATCAAAAGCGGCCACCGAATCAATCCAAAAGTCAAAGTATAATATCGAAGGGATGTGTCCGATCAAAGGTGCTACCTCATTAACCCGTCGATCGCTCATGTTTTAGCCACCTTATGCCAACTCATGGGAGTTGGGTCCATGTATTTACCTCAAAGGAACCACCGCCACCATCCTACTTCATTTTGGAATCTCCACCGCGTACACGGTTGTTAAAGTGGTTTTCGGAGTTGTCAGAGAGTATCACAACATCCAATCCCGGTCTCTTTAACAACCAAACATTATTATAACATCGCGGTCTTATCAAAATAGTTTATACTTTTAAACCAGAATATAATATCCATTTCAAATCCATATAAATACGATATCATTTCCTCTTTTAAAAACCCAAATCAAATTTGATATCGTTTTCAAATATATCCTTTTCTAAAATTATAACATTTCAAAGTTATAGTATTTCGAAACCAAAACTTGAAATATAGCATTTCAAAACATAAAACTTTGAATTTCACAACATTGAAACATACTACACCACTTAAATGGTTTAAATATTAAATTACTTTACATAATAAAATAGCTTCTTCACCTTCACAAATCAATTTCAATATGGATTTTAAATTCCCAAACAAACCAATATAATTTCCATATATTTCAAAGCTTTAATTATTCCACCATTTCAAAACTTATTCTTTGATAATTTCATATATATCAATTTCAACTACTATTATTTAGATTTGAAATATTCACTTAATAAATCAAATATCATTTTAGTAAAACCTTTAGACTTCAAATAACTGGATATTCTTCCAATTACATTAACTTGATAATATTCATTTAAATCAATTTGATATTCATTTAAATCCTCTAAACAACAATCAAGTTATAAAATCATACCTTTTAAATCTCAATTTATTTATACTTCAAATCAAGTTTTTCGAGGATAATCCTTAAATCTTAAATTCAAATCAAATTCATATTTATCTTCCAAATATAAATTTATTTAAATCATTATAACCTCTATATAAAATATGATTTAAATACTTAACCACATTTATTTTAATAAATCAAACTCTATTTTTCTACTTATTGTCATTAACTGATTTATACCTAACTTAACACATGAATTTAACTATATATAAATATATTTATATAATATAAAAAAGAATCAATATTTATTTAAACCGCATAATTCTATCCAAAACCATATAAATCATTTTCAAAATATTTATATATATAGATCGACGGTGTCTGTATAAAATTTTCTATCCTATGGGCAAGTGATACGGATATTTATCATTTCAATCCGTAAGTTAAAAAAATTACGGTTATATATCACTTCAAAACACAATCCCGAATGAAATAAAATGCATAACAACTTGCATATTAAAATACTATAGAATATAACATCCATTCATCCATCAACAGATCATACATCCATCATAATCATCATCCACAACAATCAATCAATACCAATAGATAACCGATAATATATATATAACAGGTATTTAGCTGGCAGTTTATATGCAATAATAAATTTGATAACAATTTAATTCAAAAAAAGGCAATTTAACTTAGATGAGGATTTAATATATGCCAAACAGCTATAAATAAATTTCAAATCACATCATAATTAAATTTAACAAACATAAGAAATTTTAGAAGTTGTGAGTGGGTTAAAACACTCACCTTTTGAATTTAAATTGAATTTAAATCCAATTTAAACCTAAAAATTTGACGGTCTCAGAATTCGTCCAAACAAGCGTCAAAATGTTCGGAATTTTAATACGATCCTAACAAAAAAACTGTGCGTGAATTGGTGTTTGTATGTGAAAGATATAATGAAAAATGTGTTTGAATTTCAAATTTTTTTAAAAAAAGAGAACACATTTACCTTTCTTGCCACGTCATAGGCAAATCACTTTCTTCCAGAAAACACCACTCACGCATGCAAGGACCAACGCTCGCGATACTGCCGCCGACCATAAACTTTGACCGCGATTCTCTCTAACCTACGGCCACCAGGGAGCCGCCGAACCCAACTATCCTCCTTCCTTCGCCTAGCCGCACCGCGCCTTCCACATATGCTGCCTCCGGTCATAAAATTTTGTCGCGCCGTCGCTAATTTTGTTAACCTAATCGAATTTTGCAGTCTATCAGACCGTTGATTCGCCAAATAAACAGGATGGATGATGTCCCCTCGTTCCTCTCTTCAAAACCCAGAAATGGTTCAATGATCCGACAACGTTCATCGACGTGCGATGAACGGCCGAGAATTGTTTCAGAAATTCTAGAAAAACAATGCATTGAATCGGAAAACGAATTTCAGTTTTAAGACGCGTTCATCGAAAGCTTCGATATATAATTTTTATGAATTTTTTGAGGAGTCTGAAATTTGGCTTTGATTTTGAATTGCAGTTGGAATTAGGTGTTTGTCTGCCATTGAACTGAGGAGATGAAACAAAGTGTAAACAGAGTATTTACAGACAAGGTTGCAAAAGAATAGATGGATCAGATTGTTATACACGTTGAACGATGAATGGCCCGAAAAGCCCGTTCTGACTCCGAAATGAAATTGGGTCAACCCATGTAACAACCCGGGGTTTTGTAACAATTAATTATCGTCATTAGGCGATTAAATTGGCTGGTTAATTGCTATTGGGATTTTATCGGGTTGAAGTTCTCTTAAAAATTTGTTAAGGGTTTGTGGGCTTTATATTGAATTTTGGCCCACATTTTATTTTGGTGTTGGGTTGTATTAAAGTGGATACCCATTCCCTCCTCTCTATTCATTCTCTTCGAAAACCCTAAACAAAATAAACGAAAAAAAAATTGGCGGCTCGATCCTTTTGCTATGTCGATCGGCTAATTCTATTTGCAAATGTTTTGCTTTGCTTTAAGCTTGGTCGGGCCGTGCTTAGGAGAGCTGCAAGTGGGGGAAAAAGAGGAATTTTGGCAGTGGATCGGTGCTCTTCAAAACAAAGGTGAGTGATTTTTCACTCACATCTAATTTAATTTCGTATATTCGTGACTTTCTTAGCTTGATTTCTATGCTATCATGGTGTTGAATTCTTTGACACATGATTTTGATTTTCAATCGTCTGGAATTACTTGAATTCGTTGATTTCTTTGTTCAGGCCGTTTAATTTTGATCGAATGCCAGGATTTGAATTGATTTCGTGAAGATACTTTTAGATGAGAATTCATTTGACTTTGCATTTGCTTTAAGTATTTGACTTCGGTCCTAATTTGGGTACGCGGTTCCATGACTTCGGTCTGTAGCTCATGTCTTCAACTTTTACTACTTGCTGTATATTATTAGTTTGGAACTGCTACTTGATACTGGTATTCATCTGGATATTTTGTGTGTTGTTTTTCTTTGGGCTTGGACTTGATGAAAGTGATTTGTAAGAATAATTTGGGTTCGACACTGCCTTGATGGCTTTGTTTGAACTACCCATGTCACTTGCATATGCTAGTGCTGTTTCATTCAATATAGATATGTATGTGTATTCATATATATGCATACATGCATTCATGTATTTGTGTTGCTAGCTGTCTCAGCTTTGGAATTGTTCGAACCTGATACCCTTTGAAGTTTGCGTCTGTTGGGTTCATTGCTTTATATGTTGATGTTGTTCTTTGTTTCCCTTGACTCCGGTCAGTAGCTCAATGCTGGTTCGTGTGTCTTCGACCTTGACTCCTGATAGCACTGGCATTGACAATTAGATTGATGCTTCGAGTTACAGCAGTTTTCACTCCTGTTCATACTCTATGTTGTACACATGTGCATTTGTATCACTTGATGGTACACTTGCTTGATCCATTTCGTAGTTGCATACTTGTTGTGCACTTTTCATGCCATTCCCTTGGTATTGTGTAGACCACTTGGTCACTGGTGTACATATGCTGTTAGATTTGGGTTTCACTGACCACACATGTATATACTTGTATCTTTGAATTTGATTGACTTGCAGCTTGATGGTCATATTTACTTACTATTGATCTTCACGTGGCTGTAGTTTTTGTTGCAGTTTTACCCTTGTAGTCATGTGGTGGCTGCAGTTTCATTTCGTCGTAGTTTTACCCTTGTATTCATATGGCGGCTGCAGTTTCATTTTGTTTGCAGTTTTGCCCTTGTTGGTTGGTATTGCACTGAGTTAATCCTCATGTGCACTGATGCATTGTATATGCATTTTCCTATTGTTTGTTCGCTTTGATTCTGCTGTGTTATACAGTAGTCTAGTTTGTTGTTGCACCTCTGTTTAGTACCTCTGCACACCTTGCAGTTTCGACTTACTGTTAGTAGTTGTAGTCGTGTTGATATCACATGCTGTAGTGGCGAGGCAGTGCACGCGAGCGTGTACTGCAGCCAAACAGAATTGACGTTTTAATTGATATTTCAATTGTTTGAATTGTTTCGTGTGTCAATTCAATATTTTTAAATTGTATTTTGATTTTGTTTCATTTGATGATTTTGTTGCTATCTAATTATCTTCTGGATAATCATATTTTGTGTTTTCTAATTATCGTATCGATAATTATATTTTGTGGTTATGCTATTTCACTGGCTTGGGTTTTGCTCTAGCCACTTGCTGTTAATTGCTGTTTAGGCAATTTTGTTGTTTTCAAATTATCTTCATTGATAAGCCTTTTATTTATCTTTGTTGAAAATTTTGCTTTGTCGATTTGCGGTTTATTGCTGTTACGTATTATTTCTACCGTTATCTGATTCTCTTACGAAGGATTGGATAGGTGAAATTTATTGTGACTATCGTCTATTTGTTATTTAATCATTATTGCTTCCGTGCATTAATAACTGAGTTTGAATTAGACTGACCCGCGTATTATTTTCTTTTGAATTAGACTGACCCACGTAAGAGTGGATGAACCTTTGTATACGAATCCTTCTACGAAGCATTTGATTTATATTTATTGATTATCAAACATTTGTAATGTAGGGAAACAGGTTGGAGGGATCTAACGGGATTCCATGCTATAATTGAATTGTTCAATGATATTTTTTATGTCTTTTATTTACTAACAAATATGATTACGGATGATGTGGTAATAACATCATTATATGTTTGAAAATAAAATCCAATAGTGATAAGAAAAATCAATATCGCTATGGTTAAGTATTGGGTGGTTATTGGCCTCGATTTTTTTTTTAAAATGCCAAGAGTTACTGATTAAGTCAGAATTGGTTTTTGAGACAAAAAGTATTTTTTTAAAATCTAAAAATTGGATTTCGAAAATATTTTAAAGATTATCTAATTAATTATATTAATATTATTTTAAATTATTGCTTATAATAATATTAATTTATGTTTATTTAATTAAAATAATGTTCTTTTAAAGTCAGTTTATTATATTAATTTTTTTAAAGTTATATAGTCATATTAATATTATTTTAAAGTCATTTCATTATTTTAATGTTGTTAAAAGTTATTTGTTTTTTTGTTAATATGTTTTAAGAAATTATAAAAGGTTAATAAATTGAATGTCTAATTTTTTAAGAATAATTATGGTTAAAAATTAATAATAATGATTATTAATAGTTTTAAAAAAATTATTATTATGTAACGATCTGATCTTTCGATGTCTGAAAATCGACATCAATACGTCCACTGTATCCAATGCCGAACAATCGAATGCCGGAAAACCGAACCATAGGGGTTAAAGAAGAAGGAGGTGGAACAAGAATATAGAAGACAATATCAGAATCTCACAATCGCAGTGGAACAATATATAACTCTAATTCATTTGCTTACCCTCTTGAATCAATTACTTTAATCACTAATTTTATTTCAGTCCTTTATTTTATTTAGTCAAATCTTGACTATCTTGCATTACACACAATTCAAATTAATTCCCAATATTGTTTATTTCCACTGAAAATCACCAAGTCCAAATACTTTAGATTTCAAAATAATTTAAATCACTTTATTCTAAAATATACTTTAAAGCATTTAAATTAAAACTATTATACATTTTTGAATAAAGTGTTTAAGTAACTGTGTGTATAAAGACTTATTAAAGGGGGCTAATGATTGATTATAAAATGAGCCTCTATTAATTTTCCAAATGAAATAAAATCTTGATTGAATGTTTGTTATTTGATATTTAAATAACCGACCATCGAAATATAGACCCAACGTAACTTTGGAAATATCTAGGAGAAACACGTGAATTATAAGGCACAGTCATCTCCGATAATGCTGTATTTTGCGTATATATCTCGTTTCGTTCTTCTATGACGATGGTAGGAAAATTCGTCCACTAACGGTTAGGTGGTGATCTCCGATCTTATCTTTGTCTCTTTATTTCTGTAACAACCCTGTATTTTGTAATTATTTTATTGTATATTTTAATTATTTTAATACAAAATTTTGATTTAAAAACTTATTTTACTTGTTTGAAATGATTAAATTTAATATTTAAATATAATCTTGATTTTTATATGAGTTATAATTCCAAACTTGTGTAAGTTGAATATTTGCCTGAAATACTGATTTTGGTCAAAATAGTCAAACTGTGACTTTCAACTTAAAATTTTAAAAGTTTAAAATTTTAATTTTTTCTTTTATTATGAAAGTAAATAAAATTATAAGAACACCACTTTTCGTTTCGTTGAGTTTTGATGTAAATTGTGAAAGTTATACCCTTTACAATATTGTGCGTATATAGGGTTATTTAACAATGACTATTTTAAATTGTATAAGTTACTTCTTCTTGGTTATATTTTATTTTAATATGTGATAATATGTTATATTATGTATATTTTGACTTTTAAGTATTTTTAAAATGATAATATAATTTTTCTAAAGTTCATTTGAATTTATTTCTAATTTTAAAGCCCAGTCTACAATTTTAAGCCATTTTCTTAATTTAATTATATATAATTAAAATTTATTTATTTATTTTATGCACACACTTTTATTTGCTGTGTTTTACTTTATTTTATTCATTTTACATGTATTTAAATTAAAGTAAATTTTTCCAAAGTGTATTGAAGTTATTTCTAATTCTTAAGTCAAGTTTTCATTTTCTGTGCTATTTTTCTTATTTTAAACATATCTAATTAATATTTAATTATTAATATTTTGTTTATCTATTATATTTTTGAATTCTAACTGAAATTTATAAGTGTTTTCAGTTATTTAAGATGTATATGAATATATATAGGAAGTTTAAAAGGTTTGAAAGCAAAGAAACGTAAAACCGTTTTAACGTTTCTTCTTCCGTTTCTTTTCCAATTAATAGATTTAATTTCCTTTGACCATTCCTTTCTTTATTGTAGCTGTGCATTTCTTACCTCATTTTCACGTGAAAACATTCCTCTCCACTTCATTTTTCACGGCTAGAAAGGTTTGGTAATGGCTCCTCTTTTCCTCTTCTTTTCGCTCTTCTTTTTCCATTGTTTTCTTATATTTTGCCTTGTTTTCTCATGTGTATTGCTTGTCCTCTCCTCCATAGCCACGGCCACCACCTCCTACACCTCTTCCCAACCATCACCACCATCTACCCCATCAGATCTGACCATGGTCGAACCCCTTTTGCTGGTCAAACCCCTCAAATTACAACCTAGATGCCTAGATCCATGCTTATTTGACCTCTACATGCTCATCCACTTCAACCACCACCCAAACCACCACCATAGCCGCCACCACTCCCCAGTCCTGACCGCAACACAACCCTCCCCACCTCTGTCTAGTCATGACACATCACAGGCCGAGCCCAATCCCCATGGCCGAGCCCTTGTTTTGACCAAAAACCACCTAATTGACTTCAAAACCACATCACCTCCTCATGTACAAACTCCACCTTGTCTTGCCTTGAACCCGAGCTATGTTAGCCCAAACCTGACCCAAAACTTGACCACATCTGAACCACATCAGACCCCAAAGCCATACCAAACAATAGAGAAGGCAAAGCAAAAGACTGCGTAGTCGTATCTCCTTTTATTTCAATGTTATTGCATTTTAAAGTCGTATTGAATTTTATTGTTTTGATTTTTTTGTTTTTTTTTGTTTTGGGTTGTACAAAATGGTTGTAGATTTGATTCGATCTCCATTCATTCAAATCAAAAGTCGTGTTATATCGTGCTTGTCGTGCTTTTGGAATCGCACTTGTGTTTGTTGTTTTGGTCTTCAGCTTGAAAAAATGAGTCTTTCTCACTCTGACATTTATACTTATGAAAAGTGAATTGATGACAAGTGTTTAGTAATAAAAAATATTTATGAAAGTTAATGATGATCATATGATATGCTATGCCATGTTATTTCCATGTTATTACCATGTTAAAACTATTAATTTTCACCTGACATCTGATATATGACTGTATATTGTGATATTGACTTTGTTTATATTATTTCTGTATATGATCACACTGCAAGTTCCCTGTTAGGATAAAAATCATTATGGGCTGAAATGATAGGCCTGAGTTATTTTATTTATTTATTTAAACTTGGGATTGCGGGTTTGAAATGATAGAACCCGGATTTTTACCTTTTAAACTGCGGATTGAAATGATACATATCTGTATCACTTGACCTAGGTTAGAAACTATATACAGACCCGTGGTTATTCTATAAAGTGCTTTGAATATTTTAAGTATTTTAAAAATATTAAATTATGAAATTTGATTTAAATAGATTTTGAAAGGTTTTAAAATAAATAAATTATGATTTTTCTATGTGTTAAAAATGTAATTTATGAATGGATTAACTAGATTTTTGAAATATAACTTATGTTTGAAATTTGGAATTTTGACTAAAAATGATATTTAAGTTACATGAATAAAATGGACTTTAATTTTATTTGCAAAATGGTAAATATGATAAATTGATTTATATTTGAATTTAAGTGACTTATTAAAGAATTATTGATTTTCTATAAATTTAAGCGGTTGAATAAATGACTGTTGAAAATGAAATTTTAAAATATAACTTGACTTGAAAATGTGAAATTTGTGTTTTAACTAAAGATGTTAAATTAATTAAATAAACTGGAAGTTCAGTTAAATTTTTGAAATGGTAATATAAATCTGAAATGTTGAGTTTTAATTTATGAAAGAAACGTATAGGTCTTAATTTATGAAAGAAACGTATAGGTCTTAATTTATGAAAGTAACGTATAGGTCTTAATTTATGAAAGAAACGTATGGCTTTTAATTTATGAAAGAAACGTATAGGTCTTAATTTATGAAAGAAACGTATAGGTCTTAATTTACGAAAGAAACGTATAGGTTTTAATTTATGAAAGAAACGTATAGGTTTTAATTTATGAAAGAAACGTATGGTGTTTTAATTAATGAAAGAATGTATGGTGTTCTAATTAATGATAGGAACATGTAAATTCCTAATTAATGAAAGAAAGGTATAAGTTTTAATTAATGAAAGAAACGTATAAGTTTGGAATTAATGAAAGAAACGTGTAAAGTCCTAATTAATGAGAGAACATGAAAGTTTTAATTAATGCAAGAACATGTAAAGTTTTAATTAAGAAAGAAACATGTAAAGTTAAGTAGTGTGGTATTGATTTAATTAATAAATGTTCATTATTGTAATAGGAATACAAAATTTAAAACGTACATTTGACATGTAGATTTTAATCAATGTAATGTGTATTTTAAATTGATTAAAATTATAAATGTTACTTACTGTAATAATAAAAAGTAAGTTGATAACGTACATTTGATAAGCAAGTTTAAATTTATGTGAATGGCATACTTTAAATGATTAAAATAATAAAGTTTCTTTATTGTAATAATAATGTAAGTTAATAACGTGCTTTTAACATAACATAAGAATTTCGGTTTAAATTGTATATTACAGTAAGAAAGTTTATTTAACTATAAGGCTATGATAAATTGACATGTTAAAATTTTAAGCTTATCAATACTTTGATTATATACAATGTAAAGTGGAAAGTAGTACATTCCAAAAATGCTATGATTCCTTAAGGTAACATTTCCAAAATGCTATGATAATTTAAAGGAATATTTCAAGTTTAATAAATTTAAAGAAATATTCAATGATTTGAAAATTTGGGTTTTATTTGAATGATATAATATTGAATTATTTTGGAAATGGAAATGATACAATTGTGATATTGTTTTGAAATGAGTATGATATTTTGGTCTTGAAAGTATAAATTATTTGAAATAAATATCCATGGGTTATAATAACGATTGGTTGTTAAAGAGACCGGGATCGGATATTATCTTATAGCCGGACATTACCGAAAACCACTTTAACAACTGTGTACGCGGTGGAGATTCCAGAATGAAGTAGGATGGTGGCGACGTTCTCGAGGTATGTTACGTGGACCCATCTCCCGTGAGTTGGCATATATGACTAAAACAGGAGCTATACCGGGCTACACAAAGGGTCGCACCCTTTCATCGAGCATGCTCCATCGGAAACTATTCTATTACTTTTATGATTTGATTCGGTGGCGCCACTTTGATTCGGGGGTATTGTTCGAGGTGGGCGGAAGCTGCTGGCTTGCCGTCACCACCGGTCCATGAGTGCAAACGGTGTATCCACCCTGGCATTGCCTCGCGTGCCGTGTCATATCCTTATATTGAGCCCACTACGATTTTGGTTTTAAAGATCCGACCGCGTTAAGGTTCACCATCCCCTTAACGCTATTTTCTATATGATTATACTTTACTGATTAGACACTACCGTATATAGCGTATATTACTACATAGTAAATAGTTTAACGGATCCTTAGAGGATGGACGGTCCCAAGCATCCTTTAAGTTACTGATGCATTTTGTTACTGTTCACTTGAGTTGATTTACAGCTTATAAGTATTTATGTCCTGACTCGAGGGTTTTGTGTTTTGCTTTACGCTCGGGTCAGATTGAATGAGTTAGCATTCAAGATTCACCTTCGGAGTTGGAGCTTTCCTTGAAGATCCAGCCATCTATTTTGTTTCAGTATCCAGTGTTTCAGTGATGTATCTGATTTGTACCTGATGATCTTGTTACTCTTCGGTTGTATCTTATTTAACCCTGATGTATCTTATATTTTATATAGTAGCTTCATGAACTACTATCTCTTTTTCTTCCGCTGCATTATTATTACTCTGTGTCTGTGATATGTGATTTTATTTACTGTATATTCTGAGGTTTGCCAAAATTTTATTTACAACGCGGTATTTTGAGCAATTCAATTCCGGCATGAGTGTCTGCCTGTGCACTTATAATGGATGCGAATGGTTAAAAATACCGGGTCGTTACAGTTGGTATCAGAGCTTTGGTAGCTCTAGGCAAAACTCAGCATATGGAGTGAGTGTATTTACAGAATCACTTTCATTCGAGTTTGAATCTCTCCCTTTTGACTCGATTCCTTTGAATTTTGGAACATTCCCTACGGTTCCAAAATCCATTCGTATCCCTCACTATTCATCTTCTTTTGATTCTGGAGTAACCCATAACTCCGCTTCGAATGATCTTTCTATTGAGTCGGTGGTTACGCCAATTTCAAATTGAATTGAAAAAAGGGGAAAACTCCTTTGCAGTTAGCATCGATTCACCAGAGATTCTTATCTATCCTTGGTTTAGATGCTAATATCTTTTGTTATTTCAAACTCTAACTCTTGAGATCGAATGTAGATTTACCATAGAAAAATCCACATTGATCTTATTCTTTAAGTCACGGTTGACCCGGTTAAGGTTGCCCGTGATTTATTTAAGCTTATCCACCTCCCTACTCTGTTATTTAATCATATTGTCTTTTGTTTCCAATCTATTCTTCTAAACATTTTGAATTGTACTTGTATATCTATGTTTTGTTTTATATATTGTGTTGTTTGAGTTGTTGATGTTGATTTGGGTTTCTGATCGATTCGTCTGATCAACGTTATCATAGGATTTCTAAAACACTTTGACAGAACAAACTGACACAATATTATTTTAAAATTTGGTTAATGAAATAAATTTTGATATATAAGTAAATTTATGGAACTTAATGAAATAAATTTAAAACAAGAATTTGAGGATTTAAAATTCCGATTATTTCGTGGTTTAAAGTTTTAAAAGGTTATATTATTTAAAGTATTTTGAATAGAATTTGTTTTCAAAGAATTTTAAAGGTTTAAAATTAGTGCTCTTCTCTTTGTCGCTGGAAAATAACTTCGGTGATGATTGCGACATCAACGACGTTCATTTTCGAGTTTCGAAGTTAAGAGACTGTTCTGTAGTCTTGCCACAGCTTTGTTTTGGGAAATTAATTTGATTTGAATTTCTAAAATATGACTTGATTTATAATATATATATATATATAGATATATGATTGAAATTTGATTTGACATATTATATATGTATATATATTATTTCTTATCTCTAAATGGTCTGAAGAAATCGGAAATTTAATTCTTAAAATTCTATTTTTAAAGAATAATTTCAGTTATAAAAAGAAAAAAAATTTGATTTAAGCTTGAGATAATTGAATTGGAAAGTTTTATTTGTATAATACAAATTGCATTCCAATATAACTTACCTTAATTTCAGAAGTTAAAAATGTAATTGGATAATATACGATATAAAAAGATTTTATAAATAAAATTTGAGTGGTTATAATAAATGTTATACACTTAAATGTTAATTTAAAATGATTAACATAGGTAAATATAATAAAGGGAAATTGAATAACTTACAATAAAATGATGTTAAAAGAAATAAGAATAAAAGGAAGCAGTTATAATAAGTGTAAGTATATTGAACATGAGTGATAAATATATTGAGAGGAATAAATTTAATTTTTATTAGGAATAAAGAAGAATAAAATTTATTAAATACATTGTGAGTGTAATAAATTATTATTTTTTTCTAACCCGTGGTTTTAAAAAAAAAAATTGTTAATTTAAGATGATTGGATAATAAGATAATGAAATTTGAGATAGTTAAGATTTATGTAACTTGTGTAAAAGTTTATTTTCTATTTAAGCTGGAATCTCCATGCTTTCAAATTCATTTCCTTATTTTGTTTTTCAAACTATCTATTGGTTGTTCTTATCATCCTTATCTTGCTATACACTGGTATATGCATCTTTCTATGATCTTTCTGTTTAGAAATCTTTCTATAATCTTTGATAATCTGCACCTTGCGAAACTTACCTATAACAACAGTTATCAGGTATAATTTCAATCTCCTTGCCATCTTTTCTTAATCCTATTTCACTCTATCTTTTCTGTGCCCTTCCATACCTCATTCCTTTTCGGGGACGAAAAGTTTTGAGTGGGGGAGAGTGTAACAACCCTGTATTTTGTAATTATTTTATTGTATATTTTAATATAAAATTTTGATTTAAAAACTTATTTTACTTATTTGAAATGATAAAATTTAATATTTAAATATAATCTTGATTTTTATATGAGTTATAATTCCAAACTTGTGTAAGTTGAATATTTGCCTGAAATGCTGATTTTGGTCAAAATGGTCAAACTGTGACTTTCGACTTAAAATTTTAAAATTTTAATTTTTTCTTTTATTATGAAAGTAAATAAAATTCTAAGAACACCACTTTTCTTTTCGTTGAGTTTTGATGTATATTGTGAAAGTTATACCCTTTACAATATTGTGCGTATATAGGGTTATTTAACAATGACTATTTTAAATTGTATAAGTTACTTCTTCTTGGTTATATTTTATTTTAATATGTGATAATATGTTATATTATGTATATTTTGACTTTTAAGTATTTTTAAAATGATAATATAATTTTTCTAAAGTTCATTTGAATTTATTTCTAATTTTAAAGCCTAGTCTACAATTTTAAGCCATTTTCTTAATTTAATTATATATAATTAAAATTTATTTATTTATTTTATGTACACACTTTTATTTGCTGTGTTTTACTTTATTTTATTCATTTTACATGTATTTAAATTAAAGTAAATTTTTCCAAAGTGTTTTGAAGTTATTTCTAATTCTTAAGTCAAGTTTTCATTTACTGTGCTATTTTTCTTATTTTAATCATATCTAATTAATATTTAATTATTAATATTTTGTTTATCTGTTATATTTTCGAATTCTAACTGAAATTTATAAGTGTTTTTAGTTATTTAAGATGTATATGAATATATATAGGAAGTTTAAAAGGTTTGAAAGCAAAGAAACGTAAAACCGTTTTAACATTTCTTCTTCCGTTTCTTTTCCAATTAATAGATTTAATTTCCTTTGACCGTTCCTTTCTCTATTGTAGCTGTGCATTTCTTACCTCATTTTCACGTGAAAATATTCCTCTCCACTTCATTTTTCACGGCTAGAAAGGTTTGGTAATGGCTCCTCTTTTCCTCTTCTTTTTGCTCTTCTTTTTCCATTGTTTTCTTATATTTTGCCTTGTTTTCTCATGTGTATTGCTTGGCCTCTCCTCCATAGCCACGGCCACCACCTCCTACACCTCTTCCCAACCATCACCACCATCTACCCCATCAGATCTGACCATGGTCGAACCCCTTTTGCTAGTCAAACCCCTCAAATTACAACCTAGATGCCTAGATCCATGCTTATTTGACCTCTACATGCTCATCCACTTCAACCACCACCCAAACCACCACCATAGCCGCCGCCACTCCCCAGACCTGACCATAACACACCCCTCCCCACCTCTGTCCAGTCATGACACATCACAGGCCGAGCCCAATCCCCATGGCTGAGCCCTTGTTTTGACCAAAAACCACCTAATTGACTTCAAAACCACATCACCTCCTCATGTACAAACTCCACCTTGTCTTGCCTTGAACCCGAGCTATGTTTGCCTAAACCTGACCCAAAATTTGACCACATCTGAACCACATCAGACCCCAAAGCCATACCAAACAATAGAGAAGGCAAAGCAAAAGACTGCGTAGTCGTATCTCCTTTTATTTCAATGTTATTGCATTTTAAAGTCGTATTGAATTTTGTTGTTTTGATTTTTTTGTTTTTTTTGTTTTGAGTTGTACACAATGGTTGTAGATTTGATTCGCTCTCCATTCATTCAAATCAAAAGTCGTGCTATATCGTGCTTGTCGTGCTTTTGGAATCGCACTTGTGTTTATTGTTTTGGTCTTCAGCTTGAAAAAAGTGAGTCTTTCTCACTCTGACATTTATACTTATGAAAAGTGAATTGATGACAAGTGTTTAGTAATAAAAAATATTTATGAAAGTTAATGATGATCGTATGATATGCTATGCCATGTTATTTCCATGTTATTACCATGTTAAAACTGTTAATTTTCACCTGACATCTGATATATGACTGTATATTGTGATATTGACTTTGTTTATATTATTTCTGTATATGATCACACTGCAAGTTCCCTGTTAGGATAAAAATCATTACGGGCTGAAATGATAGGCCTGAGTTATTTTATTTATTTATTTAAACTTGGGATTGCGGGTTTGAAATGATAGAACCCGGATTTTTACCTTTTAAACTGCGGATTGAAATGATACATATCTGTATCACTTGACCTAGGTTAGAAAACTATATACAGACCCGTGGTTATTCTATAAAGTGCTTTGAATATTTTAAGTATTTTAAAAATATAAAATTATGAAATTTGATTTAAATAGATTTTGAAAGGTTTTAAAATAAATAAATTATGATTTTTCTGTGTGTTAAAAATGTAATTTATGAATGGATTAACTGGATTTTTGAAATATAACTTATGTTTGAAATTTGGAATTTTGACTAAAAATGATATTTAAGTTACATGAATAAAATGGACTTTAATTTTATTTGGAAAATGGTAAATATGATAAATTGATTTATATTTGAATTTAAGTGATTTATTAAAGAATTATTGATTTTCTATAAATTTAAGTGGTTGAATAAATGACTGTTGAAAATGAAATTTTAAAATATAACTTGACTTGAAAATGTGAAATTTGAGTTTTAACTAAAGATGTTAAATTAATTAAATAAACTGGAAGTTTAGTCAAATTTTTGAAATGGTAATATAAATCTGAAATGTTAAGTTTTAATTTATGAAAGAAACGTATAGGTCTTAATTTATGAAAGAAACGTATAGGTCTTAATTTATGAAAGAAACGTATAGGTCTTAATTTATGAAAGAAACGTATAGGTCTTAATTTATGAAAGAAACGTATAGGTTTTAATTTATGAAAGAAACGTATAGGTCTTAATTTATGAAAGAAACGTATAGGAAGAAACGTATAGGTTTTAATTTATGAAAGAAACGTATAGGTTTTAATTTGTAACAACCCGGTATTTGCATCGATTAATAATCGACATTTAGACGATTACTATTGTTGCAAATTCCTATTTGAAGTTATTTAATTTGGATTAAAATTCAAATTATAATTTGTTTAAGAATTTTTACGGGCTTTAAAAATTCATTTTGGCCCGTTCCTTTTGGGTCGCAACAATCATATAACCCGATCCCCCTTTATCCTTTTTTTTAAAAATATTTCGTTCGTAACCCTAATACCCTCGAAAGAAGATTAATGGCGGCTTCATCTCGTTGTTCGCTCGTCTTCCCTCGATTGCTCTGGCGTAGCGCGTCTCCATGATGCTTCAATTCGTCGACAAGGTGAGCTTGCTCACATCTAGTTCTATCTCAAATTTGTAGGGTTTAAACACTATGATTTTCGTTCGTATAAAGCTGTGTGAATTCGTCAATTTCTTGATTTTGGCGGTTCGATTTAGTTGATGTTAATGATTCATGTGACTTCTTTTTTTACTTGAATTTCTCCGTGCCTTGTCTGGTTTTTTTGAGCATACACTTGACATTGGCTTTGCAATGGTAGTGTGTATTGGCCTCGGCCATTACGCATTTGTTTTACTGGAAGTTTTGACTTGAGTCTTCTGCATACCGAACTTTTGATTGTTGACTACGGCTTCGAAATCTTCATTTGTTTCCAGTTTGGAACAGTTGCGACCGGGCTTCACTGTATGTCCCTTGGTTCGTTTCTTTACTGTTGTACATGGCTTGTGTGTGTTTTCGGTATACTGGTCCACTTTGCTTGCATTTTGTGTTATATTGAAAGTGTTTGAGCTTATGTGACTAGGGATGTCTGATTGAACTCCGCAATGCCTGAGTTTCATACTTGATCTTGACAACCCTATTTACATGAGTTCATTATTCTTTACTGGGCACTTGATTTTGCGAAAATAATTTGTGTTTGGCATTGTTTGTTTTCATTTGAATTTGGCTATTTTTAGTGAACTTTTGACTTCAGTCACTTTTACCTGCGATCTTATTTTGATTCGCAACTTTGGCTTCTCTGTTTACTGCTTCGGGTCATTTGCGACCTGTAACTTGGCGTGTTTGTGCATTTTCATTGCCATTTCATGACCTAGCCACTTGGGCTATTTTGATTTTGTACTGTTTCACTGAAGTGGATATGTATGTGTGTGTGTGTGTGTATATGCATACATGTATGTTTATATTTGCTCGGCTTTGAAATTGTCCGAACTTGCCATTATGGTCGGTTCATCTCTGTTGATTTCCAATTATACTTATTGCCTATATGTAATTATCACTTCCATACCTGTACACATTTTGGTCAGATATCACTGACTTTGTGTGGCATTGAGTGTTTTGTAGTCTTCATTGCAACCTGTGTTTGCATAATTAATATGGAGTTACACTTGAACATTTTGTAGCTGAAATTGCATTGGCTCATGTATACATGTAGTTTCACTTTGTCGATGATACTCTGATTGTTGAGGCAGTGCAATTGATAGTGTTTGTAATTGTGCCACTTTTACTATCTAGTGGAATACTTCATTCTTGTCACTGACTTGTCTTGATTTCACTTGAACCAGTGGCAGTGGTCTTGATCATTTTGATACTACTATTGCACCAGTAGTGTACCATGCTGGTTCATATTTTATTCTTTGGTTAGAGTCACTTCCTACTTAGCCGTACTGGTCTTGCAACACTTTTATATACACTGTTGCTTTATGCTAAATTTGTAGTTGATTGAGTCCATGAGGTTACTAGGACCATTGAGGCAGCGACATTGATGTTTGAATCTTCGGTTGCTTGTGGGATCACTGAACTGTGGTATCACTCTTTCACATATTTATGTGCTGTTGTCATGTGCAATATCTTTGTCTTTGTACCTGGTTGAAATTGTAGTTTCATTGTGACCTTTGCTTTGTATTTGCTTATGTACAATGAGTTGAACCTGATTTTGGGTTTGACCTTGTGTTCGGTGGTGAAATTTCATTTTGTACATATCACCGTGGTGGCAAGGCAGTGCACGCAAGCGTGAACTGCAGCCACACGGTATTCGGTTAGGTACATCATCACTGTAGTGGCAAGGCAGTGCATGCAAGCGTGAACTGCAGCCACACGGTATGGCGAGTATGATATTTTATTTTGTTTTGATTGTTTGATCTTTTGCATATTCCTAATGCAGTAGTGGCGAGGCAGTGCACGCGTGCGTGTACTGCAGCCCTACTTGAATTAATATTTTAATTGATATTTCAATGGTTTGAACTGTTTGATCATTTCAATTCAATATTCTGAATTGCATTCTGATTTGGTTTAATTACTGTCGTCTATTCAGTAATTAATTATTATTGCTTCTGTGCATTAATAACTGAGTTTGAATTAGACTGACCCGAGTATTATTTTCCTTGGAATTTAATACTCGGGTCAAACCGAGTATTTCAGGTTGTAGATATTCTGCTTTGGGTTGCTGCTAGAGCTATGAAGTTCTTTCATATCTTTTGGAGTAGTCGTCATTTGTAGTAGCCTGTATTATTGTATAGGAAGATATGTATTCATGTATATTATATGCGTTAATGTACTTGTATATGTAACTTCCTGAATCGATTGTTGTAGTTGTATCACATGTACCGTGTCAAATGTATTGTAACTGACATCAGTTATTATATATGTATATGAGATTTTCTGTTTCATCTGTGTTCCGCATTTTTATTCTCTGTGTTATTATTTTATATTTTGTCCTAGACTATTATAGCCACCGTGTAGTAGCTTTGAGTTTGCATCGGCATGTCGGATTTCCTCCTGAAATGAAATGCATGTTTTTACTATCTGACATATCGGTGCTCGCAAAAGCAATTACACGGATGGTCGCTCCTCAACAGCCTTATTCTCCGTGCTAGTTGACAGCACTACACCGTAGTGTTCTTGGCTAGCGTGGGTATAGAGGTGGGGCGTCACAGCTTGGTATCAGAGCCTGGGGTTTAGAACAAATATAAAACATAACTTAGATAGTACATGTGTTACAACTATTTGTCGATGTTTTATTTCACATCTTTGTCTTAAGATCATCTTTGATTGTTAGGAATGAATTCCTAACGCTTATTCGTGAGCATTGCTGCTATTCTCTATCGCACTTGCTCACTTGAGTTTACACTTCTAAGTATCAGTGTATATATGCTCTACCAAGTGCATATTGCTGCAACTAGTACCCACTTCGATTTGAACTCGCATTGTTTATTCGAACTGCTATATATATGCATTCTTATCTCTGATTCGTGTACTTCATGCAGTTTCCATACAATTGGGTTTTGGGTATCAATCTTTGAGACAAATTGCATTCCAATTGTCGACTCTGTCTGTTTATCCATGGTTTGTTGGTTTTCATGTGCCTCTCTCTGATAGTTTTAAAATTTCTTTGGTATAAAAGAAATTGTCTTGGTCTTTGCCTTGTCGATATCGACGTTGACTTGACTTTTACTTTTGCTAAAGTCATTCAAGCATTTATACTCGTTCTGCTTTGTTTTTCCAATTGTTGATCGGTTCTTCTTTTCCGGTTAGTTGTTATCACCTTTGTCGACTTTGATAACTTCTATTTCAGGAATTTTGGGTATTCCTACTTTGATGGATTTGGAATCGAATTCTTTGTATTTTATTCACGTCTTCGAATGTGAATCTTAGTGAATTGATTTGGTTTTCGAATTTAATCGATTCTTGATTATTTCCCGATTTGTTGCTATCATTTATTAGCAACTTTGATGACCTTTTCTTCGGGATTTTTGTGAACATACCTTTCGATGAATTCGGTATCGATTTCTTTGGATTCTATTCACGTCTTCGTATGTGAATTCTTGTGATTGATTGTTTCTACAATCATTTTTGTGATTTGTCACTTTAAAAATATAAAGGTTTCAATACTAGTAGTAAATATCAAAAACTCTTTTATCAAAATGTTTTCAACTCTATTTTCAATACCAAACTCGTTTTTGAAACTGTTTTCCAATCTATTAGTATATACAAATCTTTATTTCACTCGTATGAGAAATCTAATTAAACGGCTTAGTAAAACAAGTGGTATGAAACGCTTGCGTTTACTTCGTCGGTTAATTGTTGGACTTGTTCGATTGAACCTCTAGTGACAAATTTTATTAGTGAAGATTTACAGTTTGTTCGTAAATATTTAAGTTAAGTAAGTGGTTATGGGACATGATGCTAAACTTTTACATTTACTGACTTAGTGTAATTGACACTTCTCGTTGATCATGACGATCATTTTTACGGTTAGACTAGGCCTCATCGGTGTGATTTCGTCTCACACATATCTCTTGGGCTTTGAGGATTGTCTAGACACCACTTGTGTGATTTCATTCACACATACTTTTCTTTTGATTGTGAGGTTAGACTAGACACCACTAGTGTGATTCCACTCACACATACCTCTTTTGATTTTTTTGTTTAGTCTGGACCTCAATCTGTGTGATTTCGACTCACACATGTGGGGTAGCGCCCCACGGTCTTCGGGCCATTCGTGTGTCAAAATTAATGGCTTGCAACCATGAGATAGCGTCTCGTTATGCGTTGCACGTGTTGATGATTTTTCATGCTCGCGGGTAGGTGAGATTCCGTGCTCCCGTTCTCGCTTTGCGTTGCACGTGTTGATGATTTTTCATGCTCGCGTGTAGGTGAGATTCCGTGCTCCCGTTCTCGCTTTGCGTTGCCCGTGTTGGTGATTTTCATGCTCACGTGTAGGTGAGATTCCGTGCTCCCGTTCTCGCTTTGCGTTGCACGTGTTGATGATTTTTCATGCTCGCGGGTAGGTGAGATTCCGTGCTCCCGTTCTCGCTTTGCGTTGCACGTGTTGATGATTTTTCATGCTCGCGTGTAGGTGAGATTCCGTTCTCCCGTTCTCGCTTTGCGTTGCCCGTGTTGGTGATTTTCATGCTCACGTGTAGGTGAGATTCTGTGCTCCCGTTCTCGCTTTGCATTGCACGTGTTGGTGAGTTTTCATGCTCGCATGTAGGTGAGTTTTCGTGCTCCCGTTCTCGTTATGCGTTACATGTGTTGATGAATTTTCATGCTCGCGTGTTGGTGAGTTTCCATACTCTCCTTTGAGTTTTCATACTCTGTTCGAGTTTTCATACTCCGTTCGAGTTTTCATACTCCGTTTGAGTTTTCATACTCTGTTCGAGTTTTCATACTCCGTTTGAGTTTTCATACTCTGTTCGAGTTTTCATACTCCGTTTGAGTTTTCATACTCCGTTTGAGTTTTCATACTCAGTTCGAGTTTTCATACTCCGTTCGAGTTTTCATACTCCGTTCGAGTTTTCATACTCCGTTCGAGTTTTCATACTCCGTTCGAGTTTTCATACTCCGTTCGAGTTTTCATACTCCGTTGTTTTCATGCTCCGTTTGGGTTTTCATACTCCGTTTGGGTTTTCATACTCTGTTCGAGTTTTCATACTCCATTGGAGTTTTCATACTCCGTTTGAGTTTCCATACTCTCCTTCGAGTTTTCATACTCCGTTCGAGTTTTCATACTCGCGTTCGAGTTTTCATACTCCGGTTCGAGTTTTCATACTCGCGTTCGAGTTTTCATACTCCGTTCGAGTTTTCATACTCGCGTTCGAGTTCTCATACTCTTAGCTTGTGTTTTCGGGATTTCTTGTGAGGATTTCTAGAATTTGTGCTTCACCAATTTTCGTGATTTCTATTGATAAGTTTTATCAATTCTTGTGCATTGGTGAATTCGTGTGTTATTGACTTGTTATGAATACAAGTTTAGGGTATGATACCCCTTTCTATCTTTGAGAAGATTCTTGTGACTCTTTGGATGAATGAAAATCCACTTATCGAAGTTGCTTCTGATGTCGTTGTTTTAATCACGTGTTTTAAAAGTTGTTTCAAAATATAAATCAAAATTGTTTTCAAAATTTTTACGATTTGCGCCTTCAAAAGAATGAGGAAGCAAATTAAACGTTTCAGTAAAATCGAGGACTATGACCCCTTTCTTTTGCTGATCCGCTTAATTCCGGACTTGTTCGTTTGAGAATGTAAATTGTAATTTTATAAATAAAATGGTTTTCAAAATTTTTACAATTTACGCTTTCAAAAGAATGAGGAAGCGATTTAAACGTTTCAGAAAAATCGAGGACTGTGACCCCTTTCTTTTACTGATTCGCTTAATTCCGGACTTGTCCGTTTGAGAACGTAAAATGTTATTTATTTAAAATACACAATTATGCACTTTCAAGGAAATGATGAAGTGAATTAAACGATTTAGTAAAACTCGTGGTTATGGGTCATGTGCGTTTGCTATTTCGGTTAATTTCGGACTCGTTAATTGAAAAATTTGTGATTTCTGATTATCGTTTGTGATAATCAGATATTTGCTGTTTCTAATTATCGTTTGTGGTAATTAGATATTTGAGGTTTAATTATCGATTGTGATAATTAAACATCATTGCTTCGGAGGTTCAGCACCCTCGAAGTAAAGATGTTTTTCTCATGAAAGCTCAGTGGTTCTCAAATCCTATGGATTTCACTTTGGAATTCATAAAATTCATCGAGCAAACACGTTCAAGCTTACTCTTTCTTGCTCTTATGGTTGTTACCTTTTGTCCATTTATTCCTTATGATTGCGAGGACGCAATTTCTTTAAGGAGGGGAGTCTGTAACAAACCGGTATTTGCATCGATTAATAATCGACATTTAGACGATTACTATTGTTGCAAATTCCTATTTGAAGTTATTTAATTTGGATTAAAATTCAAATTATAATTTGTTTAAGAATTTTTATGGGCTTTAAAAATTCATTTTGGCCCGTTCCTTTTGGGTCGCAACAATCATATAACCCGATCCCCCTTTATCCATTTTTTTTTAAAAATATTTCGTTCGTAACCCTAATACCCTCGAAAGAAGATTAATGGCGGCTTCATCTCGTTGTTCGCTCGTCTTCCCTCGATTGCTCTGGCGTAGCGCGTCTCCGTGATGCTTCAATTCGTCGACAAGGTGAGCTTGCTCACATCTAGTTCTATCTCAAATTTGTAGGGTTTAAACACTATGATTTTCGTTCGTATAAAGCTGTGTGAATTCGTCAATTTCTTGATTTTGGCGGTTCGATTTAGTTGATGTTAATGATTCATGTGACTTCTTTTTTTACTTGAATTTCTCCGTGCCTTGTCTGGTTTTTTTGAGCATACACTTGACATTGGCTTTGCAATGGTAGTGTGTATTGGCCTCGGCCATTACGCATTTGTTTTACTGGAAGTTTTGACTTGAGTCTTCTGCAAACCGAACTTTTGATTGTTGACTACCGCTTCGAAATCTTCATTTGTTTCCAGTTTGGAACAGTTGCGACCGGGCTTCACTGTATGTCCCTTGGTTCGTTTCTTTACTGCTGTACATGGCTTGTGTGTGTTTTCGGTATACTGGTCCACTTTGCTTGCATTTTGTGTTATATTGAAAGTGTTTGAGCTTATGTGACTAGGGATGTCTGATTGAACTCCGCAATGCCTGAGTTTCATACTTGGTCTTGACAACCCTATTTACATGAGTTCATTATTCTTTACTGGGCACTTGATTTTGCGAAAATAATTTGTGTTTGGCATTGTTTGTTTTCATTTGAATTTGGCTATTTTTAGTGAACTTTTGACTTCAGTCACTTTTACCTGCGATCTTATTTTGATTCGCAACTTTGGCTTCTCTGTTTACTGCTTCGGGTCATTTGCGACCTGTAACTTGGCGTGTTTGTGCATTTTCATTGCCATTTCATGACCTAGCCACTTGGGCTATTTTGATTTTGTACTGTTTCATTGAAGTGGATATGTATGTGTGTGTGTGTGTATATGCATACATGTATGTTTATATTTGCTCGGCTTTGAAATTGTCCGAACTTGCCATTATGGTCGGTTCATCTCTGTTGATTTCCAATTATACTTATTGCCTATATGTAATTATCACTTCCATACCTGTACACATTTTGGTCAGATATCACTGACTTTGTGTGGCATTGAGTGTTTTGTAGTCTTCATTGCAACCTGTGTTTGCATAATTAATATGCAGTTACACTTGAACATTTTGTAGCTGAAATTGCATTGGCTCATGTATACATGTAGTTTCACTTTGTCGATGATACTCTGATTGTTGAGGCAGTGCAATTGATAGTGTTTGTAATTGTGCCACTTTTACTATCTAGTGGAATACTTCATTCTTGTCACTTACTTGTCTTGATTTCACTTGAACCAGTGGCAGTGGTCTTGATCATTTTGATACTACTATTGCACCAGTAGTGTACCATGCTGGTTCATATTTTATTCTTTGGTTAGAGTCACTTCCTACTTAGCCGTACTGGTCTTGCAACACTTTTATATACACTGTTGCTTTATGCTGCATTTGTAGTTGATTGAGTCCATGAGGTTACTAGGACCATTGAGGCAGCGGCATTGATGTTTGAATCTTCGGTTGCTTGTGGGATCACTGAACTGTGGTATCACTCTTTCACATATTTATGTGCTGTTGTCATGTGCAATATCTTTGTCTTTGTACCTGGTTGAAATTGTAGTTTCATTGTGACCTTTGCTTTGTATTTGCTTCTGTACAGTGAGTTGAACCTGATTTTGGGTTTGACCTTGTGTTCGGTGGTGAAATTTCATTTTGTACATATCACCGTGGTGGCAAGGCAGTGCACGCAAGCGTGAACTGCAGCCACACGGTATTCGGTTAGGTACATCATCACTGTAGTGGCAAGGCAGTGCACGCAAGCGTGAACTGCAGCCACACGGTATGGCGAGTATGATATTTTATTTTGTTTTGATTGTTTGATCTTTTGCATATTCCTAATGCAGTAGTGGCGAGGCAGTGCACGCGTGCGTGTATTGTAGCCCTACTTGAATTAATATTTTAATTGATATTTCAATGGTTTGAACTGTTTGATCATTTCAATTCAATATTCTGAATTGCATTCTGATTTGGTTTAATTACTGTCGTCTATTCAGTAATTAATTATTATTGCTTCTGTGCATTAATAACTGAGTTTGAATTAGACTGACCCGAGTATTATTTTCTTTTGAATTTAATACTCGGGTCAGACCGAGTATTTCAGGTTGTAGATATTCTGCTTTGGGTTGCTGCTAGAGCTATGAAGTTCTTTCATATCTTTTGGAGTAGTCGTCATTTGTAGTAGCCTGTATTATTGTATAGGAAGATATGTATTCATGTATATTATATGCGTTAATGTACTTGTATATGTAACTTCCTGAATCGATTGTTGTAGTTGTATCACATGTACCGTGTCAAATGTATTGTAACTGACATCAGTTATTATATATGTATATGAGATTTTCTGTTTCATCTGTGTTCCGCATTTTTATTCTCTGTGTTATTATTTTATATTTTGTCCTAGACTATTATAGCCACCGTGTAGTAGCTTTGAGTTTGCATCGGCATGTCGGATTTCCTCCTGAAATGAAATGCATGTTTTTACTATCTGACATATCGGTGCTCGCACAAAGCAATTACACGGATGGTCGCTCCTCAACAGCCTTATTCTCCGTGCTAGTTGACAGCACTACACCGTAGTGTTCTTGGCTAGCGTGGGTATAGAGGTGGGGCGTCACATAATTAATGAAAGAATGTATGGTGTTCTAATTAATGATAGGAACATGTAAATTCCTAATTAATGAAAGAAAGGTATAAGTTTTAATTAATGAAAGAAACGTATAAGTTTTGAATTAATGAAAGAAACGTGTAAAGTCCTAATTAATGAGAGAACATGAAAGTTTTAATTAATGCAAGAACATGTAAAGTTTTAATTAAGAAAGAAACATGTAAAGTTAAGTAGAGTGGTATTGATTTAATTAATAAATGTTCATTATTGTAATAGGAATATAAAATTTAAAACGTACATTTGACACGTAGATTTTAATCAATGTAATGGTGTATTTTAAATTGATCAAAATGATAAATGTTACTTACTGTAATAATAAAATGTAAGTTGATAACGTACATTTGATAAGAAAGTTTTAATTTATGTGAATGGCATACTTTAAATGATTAAAATAATAAAGTTTCTTTATTGTAATAATAATGTAAGTTAATAACGTGCTTTTAACTTAACATAAGAATTTCGGTTTAAATTGTATATTACAGTAAGAAAGTTTATTTAACTATAAGGCTATGATAAATTGACATGTTAAAATTTTAAGCTTATCAATACTTCGATTATATACAATGTAAAGTGGAAAGTAGTACATTCCAAAAATGTTATGATTCCTTAAGGTAACATTTCCAAAATGCTATGATAATTTAAAGTAATATTTCAAGTTTAATAAATTTAAAGAAATATTCAATGATTTGAAAATTTGGGTTTTATTTGAATGATATAATATTGAATTATTTTTGAAATGGAAATGATACAATTGTGATATTGTTTTGAAATGAGTATGATATTTTGGTCTTGAAAGTATAAATTATTTGAAATAAATATCCATGTGTTATAATAACGATTGGTTGTTAAAGAGACCGGGAACGGATATTGTCTTATAGCCGGACAATACCGAAAACCACTTTAACAACTGTGTACGCGGTGGAGATTCCAGAATGAAGTAGGATGGTGGCGACGTTCTCGAGGTATGTTATGTGGACCCAACTCCCGTGAGTTGGCATATATGACTAAAACAGGAACTATACCGGGCTACACAAAGGGTCGCACCCTTTCATCGAGCATGCTCCATCGGAAACTATTATATTACTTTTGTGATTTGATTCGGTGGCGCCACTTTGATTCGGGGGGTATTGTTCGAGGTGGGCGGAAGCTGCTGGCTTGCCGTCACCACCGGTCCGGGAGTGCAAACGGTGTATCCACCCTGGCATTGCCTCGCGTGCCGTGTCATATCCTTATATTGAGCCCACTACGATTTTGGTTTTAAAGATCCGATCGCGTTAAGGTTCACCATCCCCTTAACGCTATTTTCTATATGATTATACTTTACTGATTAGACACTACCGTATATAGCGTATATTACTACATAGTAAATAGTTTAACGGATCCTTAGAGGATGGGCGGTCCCAAGCATCATTTAAGTTACTGATGCATTTTGTTACTGTTCACTTGAGTTGATTTACAGCTTATAAGTATTTATATCCTGACTCGAGGGTTTTGTGTTTTGCTTTACGCTCGGGTCAGATTGAATGAGTTAGCATTCAAGATTCACCTTCGGAGTTGGAGCTTTCCTTGAAGATCCAGCCATCTATTTTGTTTCAGTATCCAGTGTTTCAATGATGTATCTGATTTGTACCTGATGTATCTTGTTACTCTTCGGTTGTATCTTATTTAACCCTGATGTATCTTATATTTTATATAGTAGCTTCATGAACTACTATCTCTTTTTCTTCCGCTGCATTATTATTACTCTGTGTCTGTGATCTGTGATTTTATTTACTGTATATTCTGAGGTTTGCCAAAATTTTATTTACAACGCGGTATTTTGAGCAATTCAATTCCAGCATGAGTGTCTGCCTATGCACTTATAATGGATGCGAATGGTTAAAAATATCGGGTCGTTACAATTTCCTAGAGAACCGGGGTTGAGTTTACCTGAAATTATCACATGTTGTTTCGAAGAGACCGGGACCAAACGTATTATCTAAAAACCACTTTGATCCTATGAATGCATTTCAAAGTGAAGACATCATGAAGAGCATGGAATCGAAGATATAGATGTGAAGTGAATGGGCTAATTGCTATCAATCCTGAGGGTGATTCCAAAATGGATATGGTAGGAATAGCGCGTTCGGTTTAATTCAGAAGTAGAACATACTTGTATGGATAAATGCTATCAGCAGATTGTCAGTGGGGGAATGAGCATTCCCAGTGTAGATTTCTTGAATGGTAACCATAGCTGCATGCCTCATCAACAGGAAAATGACTAAAGCAGGGCATGCAGCAGGGCTAAGTGGGTCGCTCCCATTTGGGTATGTCGGCATCTTTCTAGATTACTCTATTTTGATGGATTTGGTTGTGCATGAGAGATCTCGATTAAGGTTGGAAGACCGGGATGAAGACTTATCTGGTACTTCTATTCAATTGGTAATTCGATTCTATGTGGCGGGGTACAAGATGTTCTGGTTAGACCCGGGTGCATTGATTTAGAGATGCACCCATCGGAGGTAGTTCCTTACCTGGTCATAGTATAGAATCTATTCTCCAATACGTGCCTTTAGGGTTTTGATTGTAGAGCCTAGTATGTTGGAATTTAATTAATGTAACAATCGGGGCTGTTTTAATAAGTATTTGTACTTGGACACTATTATAATATCACTGGATTTTCTATAAAAGTGTTTTGGTTTTCGTAAGGTAAAAACCCGTCGGGTTTATGTGTGGTGTGGTCTTAGAGATACCTTATGTTTTCGAAGATTTTCTTGCAACTTTAAATCCATTTGGTAGTGTTTTTTCTTATGCTGGTTCTCCAGACTGACCCAGGTGTTATTTTATTTTAATGCTCGGGTCCGACCAAGCATATAGCAGATTAGATTGGATGGTTGGAGCTTCAAGAGATGAGTTGGAAGCCCACAGACCTATTCGTGTAGATGGTTATTTTTCTGCTACATTCTTTGATGTCTTATCAGAAATTGTGAAAATTATCAAATTAAAAATCTTTTCCACAAGTAATCAACTCCAAAACATAGATTATATCATTAAGTTTTGATTTTGAGGTTTTGGGTTGATCTAAGCTTTGTTTTTTCTCCATGCATGTCTTTGTTTTTCTATGTATAGGTTGTTGAAGCCATCTCTTACACAAAACATCTATCTTTCAGTTGTAATCCAAGTATTTGTTCTTCAATTGCAAGGTGAGTTGCTGCTCATATAATGCAAGATGAAGCAAAACTTGAAATGCCAAAAACATAAGCAAAAATAGCATGAAAATATTGATTTTGTTGATGTTTTTGTTTCTGTAAAAACTATGTTTGGGTGTCACTTTGCATGCTAATATCTTTTGATTCCGAAAACGATATGTTGCCAAATTTTTTTCATTTGGTAGTTTGCATGTTGAAATTTGTTGCTGCAAAATTTGGTTTGAAAATATTGTAATTTGTGTGTTCAAAACTTTGCCGCAAAATCAACTCAAACACAGATTTTTTGCCAGTAGTTGTTTTCTGAGTTGCTGCAAACATGGCCTGAGTCCATGTTTGTGACAGCATAACTCATTCATTTCATACTGGATTTGAGTGATGCTTTTTGTAGAGTGAAATAGGTTGAATCTTGCAAATTTTCATGGCAATTTGTGTTCTTTTTATATTTTGAAACTGCGGTTGAACTTGAACCCGTAGCATGTTGGAATTCAGCGATTTAACCTTGTTTTAGTCCAACTTTGAAATGACACATATTCTTTGTTTCAAATTGGATCTGAGGATTCTTTTTGCAGACTGAAGTAGGAGTGTTGATTTACATTCCTGTAAATTTTCATGACAATCTGGGTTTTTTCCTATTTTGAAACTGCGGTCGAACTTGAACCCACAGCATGCAAGAATTTAGCGATTTAACCTTGTTTTACTGCAACTTTGAAACGATGCTGATTCTTCGTTTCAAATTGGATTTGAGTGATTCTTTTTGTAGATTGAAGTAGGAGTGTTGAGTTGCATTGCTGAAAATTTTAATGACAATCTAGGTTTTTTTCTATTTTGAAACTATGGTCGAACTCGAACCCACAACATGCCGGAATTCAGCGATTTAACCTTGTTTTTAGTCCAACTTTGAAACGAGGCAGATTCATCATTTCAAATAGGATTTGAATAATTATTTTTGCAAATTGAATTGGGAATGTTGATCTACATTCTTGTAGAATTTCAAGCCATTTTACAGCTGCCAACTTGTTCAAACCTGCTGTCGAATATTGAGTCGTAGCTTGTTTTAAACGGATAATATTGCTGTGTAAAGATATTTTGATCAAATTTTAGAAAGTAATTTTATTAATTAAAGATTAATTAACAAAATATTTAGTGGATCCCATATTGAATCAAATCAGTGTTGAATGTTTATTTATTTGATAATCTAATATTTTGCTAAAAAAATTTGTACCAAAACGCAACTTTGGAAATATGTAGGAGAAACATAGAAATTATATGGTACGGTTACCATCGATGGTGCTATACTATACGTGTAAATTCTTTTGTTCTTCTAGGATAAATGATAAGGAAATCCATCTGTTAACGGTTAGGGGTGATCTTCGTTCTTATCTTTGTCTATTTATTTCCTAAAGAATGGAGGCCGAGTTTGTTGGAAATTATCGAAAGTTGTTTCGGAGAGACCGGAATCGGATGTGCTATTCGAAAACAACTTCAATCTTACTCGAGCATTTCGAACTAAAGACATCCTAAAGAGTATGGAATTGGAGATGGAGATTAAAGTGAAAGGGTTATTTTCTATTAACCCTGGGGGTGATTCAAAATGGGTGTGCCAGAGGTAGTGCCTTCAGTTTTGTTCAAACCCAAGAAAGAACTTATAAGGACGACTGTTTGCACTGCTGCTTGGAGGGAAGTGTTAGCATTCCAAGAAGGTTGCTATATAAAAAGGTAATCGTTGCCTCATGCCTCATCAACCTGGAATGAATAAAATAGGGGAGATGAAGTAGGGCCATATTCGTCGCACCCATTAGGTATCATCACCAAATGTAGAATCGATATTTGAAACCCTTGTATGCCTCGGTGCGGTTGCTGATCCCTACCATGGTGGTGATGTACTGGGAACTATCCAGCAAGGTGTAGGCCAGTCCTATCTTGGAAGGGAATCCAAGTGAGGTTCTCATTGTGTTTATCTACAGATGCACTGTAGCGGACGGTACCCCACTAGCGCAGTCATGGTATGGAATCCATTCTTCAATAAGTACCGTATATTTTTAGTTGTTCCCAAATACGTTGGAATGTGAGATGCAAGCATTTTAGCTATATTATATATTTACTATAATCCTTTGGACATTATCATAATATCGTTGGATGTAAAAGGTATTTTGGTTATATTAAGGTAAAAACCCGTCCCTTTTTATATGCGGCGTAGTATTATGAGATCCCTTTATTTTAAAAGGATTTTAAACGTAATAATTAAGTTGTTTGACTTTACTTACAACTGACCCATATTTTACCTAAAACTCTTGGGTGCTCAAATTGTTTTGTGCAACCAAGTAGTTTAGGTTTTCCCACGGATGCATTTTGGAGGATCATGGAGCAGGAGGCTACATCAATAGCTAGTTATTATCTTCTTTCCACGGTATTATATGTATCTTGTATCGGTTAGGTAGGGATAGACTGTTATAACCGTCCAACGGTAGAATTGTATTAGTATGACACTGATGTATCGTTTTAGAAATGACTTCATAAGGTATTATGTGGATTAATATATGTTATTCCATTGCGTTTTGAGATTCTATGATTGCTTATCTTCTTTTTATCTTCTATCTCCTTTCTTTCCCCTAACAATCGGTCTTTTCGACACTTAGTTGTTTGGCATGCGAATATCATAAATGTATTACTGCTGACTTCTGAGGTTCGAAATGGCAGGTTGTTAAAAACTGCAATGCATATTTAGTCCGAATGCCTAAATTTTTTTGTGCTTCTCATCATGTAAATCCAGTCCCAAATCAAATTTTATTTTTAGCATTCTTTTTTGACGTATATCAGCATACTCAAGTTTTGGTATTAGTTTATATATGTTTACTCTAGATTTAATACTAAGATAATATATGACCTACTTGATGTAACTTATATAGAAGGGTATAATTTCCACAATCTTTATGTGCACGCGTCGGTTTAGTTTGAATGCCTACTCGTTTACGCGATGTTGTAGCTTCTAGGCCAAATACTGCATGCTTATCTCATTCAAGGTGTAGACTAAATTTTTCAGTCACATTATTCATTAATCACAAGCTTATTAAGGATGAATATGAAATTTTTCAATGTTCATAGTTCTTCCACTAAATTGGACAGTTGGAATGACCGGGATTTTGGCAACAACTGTGGAAGATACTCTTATCGCATTAGTTATTTTTCCCTTTTCTCTTTTCCCCATATTGTGCACTAAACTTTATATGGACAAAAATATTATAAACATAGTTTTGGTAATTTTTATTTGAGATATGCTGCTATATGTGATCCTCTTCCATTGGATCAACTTAAAAGCTTTCATGTGAGGGTCATGTTCATGTTGTCATGTTTCAGTAGTGCATACAATTTTACCTGCGATATGAAGACCTTGGTTGGGTCATTTTTATAAAACGTGTTCATTTCGATGCAATATTTTTTTGGATGGGGTTGTTTGTATGGTTTAATAAAGATATTTTGTTGGTGGTGGATGTGATATAGTGTAAATGTCATTGCATCATTGTTTGAACATTATACATAAAGTGAATGTTGTGTTGTATGTAAAGGGTCATTGTTGAATATATGAATTTTAACTATTTTAATCGGCGAATTTTATGTATGTGAATTTCTAAAATTTTAACTCTATAATAGTAGTATTTAGGACAAAGCTACAAGTTAAAAAACAGATGAAAGAACCATGCAAGTATTTTCCCAAAAAGCGATATATATTTAACAACATTTAAAAATGTTGAAAAATATATTTTGAAACAGTTTTAAAACTTTGTAAAACATATTTTGCAATATCTAAAAATGGTTTTTATTGTAATTATTACAACCTATTTCACCAGAAAAATATTGTAGAGGATGCCAACCCTATGACAACTTACCCTAGTACCATGTTTGCAAAAATGTTGTGAAACTCATATAACAACAATTTTTTTATCTTTAATAAGGCATATTTGTTGTGTTTTATTAAGTTTTGTCCTAAATGCTTGGGATTACTATTCTAGTTTGTTAAAAAAAATCATTGAATGTTCTCCAATTCAGGTATATGTAAAACTAATATGTATTATGTGTCATAATGAATTATAATCGCAGGATATCAATTGTATCTATTACCATTTGAACAAGAATTGTATACAAAATGAATTTTCACAGATAAAGTAGATATGATTTTTGGTATGCAAATTTGTTTCTGTTAAGAAATATTAGTCGGATCATTAACATTTATAGCATGCATTACAAGGCTCGTGCTATTGTGCATTGATTTAGTTGGATGGTCGTTTCATTTTCAATATATAATGGACATCAACGTTGTTCTCTATTATATTGATCCTACAAATGCATTTTAAAAGGTAAATCTTACTTGAGAAAAATTTATGTTATAATTAGTTGCTTTGTAACATTTGGAATAATAACATCGATGAAATATTATATTCTAAACTGATAATTTTCTAAAGTACACCTTGGGCGTAGCATGCAATCCCGCTAGTTAAAGTATAATAATTTAACTTTTAATACTTTGTGGATTGATAAATTGCAAATATTTCGCATTAGAGTGCTAAGTATAAAAAAATAAAATAAATGTATATGTAATATGTAAACGAATCTTAATTTTTCTGTACTTAAAGTTTTTAAAACCTACACCAGGTGCTAGTAAAATATTATGATTTGTATCCTATACAATCACGTATACTCGAAAGTTGTGTTTGTACATACACACACACACACACACTCTTATGTATACACACACATATATATACATATACACATATATGTACATACACCTACACATATGGTATAAAATCTAAGCTTTAAAAAACTTTGCATTGCAAACATAAGCTGAATAGAAATCATTACCCAAAGAGTCAACTGAAAATAAGCAACACTACGATATCTTTGGTCCAAGTGTCCTTTTCATTTACAAATTTTACCTTTGCAAGGTTCTTACAAAATTCTAATAGTCTGAAAATAATATAATATTAATAAGCAAAAAATTATGACATTCTACTCTATTTTATTTATGGTAAGGGGGTTCACAAAGGGACTGAGTTGCATGCTTACCTTAACAATATATGAATTCTAAAATCTGGCTTATACTGCTATATAACAACAAACCGGAGCACTGAAGTAAACCAATATGTTTAACATTTTATATATACTGCAATTTACTAACAAATGTAACCTAAAAGAATTCTAATATCGTTTTATTATGAGTATGCATCAACACAATCAAAATTCTAAATTTCATTTTCCAGATTCCTCAACTGCCACCGCAACACCATGGAAATTTAATCTTTGCTTGAAATCCAAGTATCCGAGCCCATGTGAGAAAAGAGATTAATTTTGCTTTCAAATTCTTAAAATATCATGGTGTAAAGAGCAAGTAATAGATATTGGTGCGTCATGGACGTGCCACCGCCTTGAAAGTGAAATTCAATGCGACTATGCTCTAGTCGATAATTGTAGTTTTCTCTGAAGCATTAATACAATGATCTTTCAAATTTGTGCACTCAAAATTAAAGAATTTGGTGACTTGCAGAGTTCACTGCCTAAAATATTTTGACAAGTTTGGAAGATGATTTTATTTTGAATGAATTTGTTGTGAAAGAGAGATGAAGAATGCTAATTTACATACTATTTTATTTCTCATGGAAGATGGAGAAAGAAAGAGTGTAACATCCCGCCTTTTCGCATGCTTTAAATCGACGATAAACCACACACATCAGACTTAAAACATACAAATGGGCGGATTGTTATGGGGTAAATAAGGAAAACAGAGAAGAGAAAAAACTAAACAGAATCTCACAGCGGAAGGATAAATATAATAATAAATATGCAGTTCATAAAACTTCTTACAAACATTTGATTCTTTTTTGTACAATAAATATCAGAGTTCACATACCCATAAATATCAATGTAGTGGAATTTAATAGTGTAGTGGAATAATATAGTAGATAGCAATACTACAATCTTCGTCTTCGTCCTCCAGAACAGAAGTCTTCGATCCTGAAATGCACGGACTGACCCGAGCGAATTGAAAAGACAAAACACTCGAGTCAGAACTAAAAGTTCTTATATAAGTTAAAACAGAAATAAATATGAGTGTAGTTGTAACGACCCGTATTTTACGTGTCGATAAAACGTAGAATTTGCAGGTCGATAGTGTTGTTTGTGTGGCCTCTAGCTTGAGTCGTTTAGGAGTTGACCCGAGTGCAAGTGATGAGTCGTGACCGACTCATAGATAAGTCGTAGACGACTTAAGGGGATGGACCGAGTTAAGGGATAGAACGGCATAGTAGTTGCCGACTTAAGAAGAGAGGCGAAATAGGGGTCAAGTGATGAGTCGTGGCCGACTCATAGAGGGCCGACTCATAGGCATTGCCGAGTTAAGGGTTGAGTCGTGACCGACTCATAGGATAGGTCGTGTACAAGTTACGACTCATAGGATGGAAGGCTTGGGAGTTAGGTCGTTTGAAGGATAGGTCGTAGGTAGGGGTGAGCGACCTAAGGAGCTAACGGGTTAGGATGTTAATGTGTTGAGAGTTAGGTCGGTTGAGCGACCTAGGATAGAGGAACGACCTAAGAAAGTGACCGACCTAGTGGAGAGCGACCTAAGAGGGGGTAGCGACCTAAAGGAAATAGGTTGAGTCGTGAGTCGGCTATGTTGTTAGGTCGTAGCATGATAGGTCGGCAACGACCTAAGTTAGGTCGGAGGCTTTTGTATTGTGTGTTTGTTAGGTCGTTGGGGACATAGGTCGGCAGGGGTTTGAGTCGGCACTGGTATTAAGTCGTAAGTCGGCATGGTGGTTAAGTCGTCATACGACTTAGGACTTGGGATATGCGGCCTGTGTTTTAGGTTATGTCTGGGTTGTGTCGTAGGTCGTTAATGTTATAAGTCGTTAGGTCGGCCTTGGGCTTAAGTCGGCCTTGTTTGTTAGGTCGCAGGGGGTTTAGGTCGTGAGACCCTGTGTGTTTGGATAAGCCGTAGGTCGCTAGGGCGGGCTGGTTTTAGGTCGTAGGTCGTTGGAGTGTTAGGTCGGGGACGACCTAAAGGGCGACGACCTAAGGGTTGTTCAGCCTATAAATAGAGGGGTTTGGCTCACTTTTTGGCACCGGTTTTTGAAGCGACGAAGTGCTGCCATTTTGAAGACTCGACTACAACATTTCTTCATCTTCTTTTCTCCATTCCAATCTAATTCTAACATCCATCCAAGATCGAAGATCGAGATCGAAGATCCAAGTGCCAAAGTTGAAGATCTTCATCCGTTCGAGCTAGAATTCATCGATTGGAGCGAGATATTGCCGGATCAAACCTTGATCTTCGCTGTCCAGATCTGAAGTGTGTAGTTTTTGTAGTGTTTGGGTGATTTGGTGAGTGGTAGTTATCTCTCACGCGGATCCAAAGGAGTATATTGGATTGGTGGCATGTTTGGGTGTTAAAGTTAGAGATTTCATGCATTTTTCTTAGATCGAAGTCTAGATCCATGGTTTTTGAAGATGTTTACTTATGCAAGTTAGTTTAACAAGCATTAGAGACAAAACCCATGTTTTATAATTGATAGATCTATGCTAAAAACCATGATTTCACATATGTTGGACTTTTGCTCGTTTATTTACGAAATTCCCATTATAGTTGATATTGCTTAAATTGCTTAATAGATCTTGTTTGAATGATTGATTATTTGAATGTATGATTGATTTGATTGTTTCCAAGTTAGCTAGTAGTTGATTTGGAACAAGATGATGAGAGAGGATTCAAAAGCTATGGAAGAAGGCTCTTGAATGGTGAAAGCTGCTTAAGGCATATGTAGCGGATGTTGAAGCTCATATGTATAGATTGGATGATGTTGAGATGGGACTTTGCCATGATTTGATGAGGCAAACCATGTTGTTGAGTTGAGACTTTGCTTTGATGCGATGAAGCGAAGTATGATGTGAGTCTTGGCTTAATCCAAGCAGGGATCATTCCAAGCATGTTGATAACTTGAAGAGTAGTTCAAGTTGGTTGATAATGGATTGTTCAAGAGGTAGCTTGAGCTTGTATGAGGATAGTCGTCAAGAAGGATGGCTAGGAGGCTTGGATCTCGTCGTTGTTGAAGGTTCTAGCATGCTCAAAAGCAAGAGTACATGGGGCGCCCATAACGACTACAGGTAGGTAGTCGGGACACCCAAAAGACTACAGGTAGGTAGTTGAGTACTCTGGGCAAAGTAGATAAGTCCTAGGCACAAGGCAGTGTGCGGAGTTATGGTTAGAACCGGGGTTACCATTAGCCCTTGACAGATGGTCATTCAACTAACGGTGAAATCGAGGCAAGGATAACAGTGATAGCCAGAGTCATGGATGTTTGGTTGTATTATCATTCGGCTTCAAGAGCGGTGTTTTCTGGGTGCTTATCTGATCTTGGTTTAGGCCTTGGGGGTTTGTATTTGGAAAACATCGTCCTTGACTCGAGTGGTATTCGCTTTACCTTAATTGTCTATGTTGTTATGCTTGCTTCTCCTTAGTGTATGTCTGGGGCTATCACTGTAGAAAGAGGTGGAGTGGGATGGTTTGGTTCCTATTCCTTTTATCCTTTATGCTCTTTTGGTATGTTTGATAGTTAATTTACTGCTCACTAAGACTTTGTCTGACTCAAGGTTTTATGTCTCCTCTTATTACCTTGGGCTGTTCATCCATGTTTGGGATGGGCAGACTAGGTAGCAGGTGACAGGTGCTGTGCTAGGAGTTCTACGATGAAGATGACGAAGACGAGCAGGAGGCTTTGCATATTAGTTTTCTTACTATATGTACTGGGTATCCGCTGCTGTATTTGGTTGAGTGATTTGTAGTGAGGCTTTCATGTATGGATTTGAGTAGATGATTGTATGAAACTACTGTGATGCTTATATGATGATGTTCTGTTCTATGGAGCTTCACTATATTATATTTCTCTATTGTATTTTATCCATGCGCTGTGAGTTATGCGATAGAGATTCTTCTGTTTTGTTTTACCCTGACTATCGTCCATGGCTGCCTGGCACACCTTTTAGCGCATTGTTTCCTTGATTTGGTGCGGGAGTCATGGGCGGTCGTCACATTTGGTATCAGAGCCTTGGTTAATCGATTTTAGCCAACGCTCGCTGATGTAACTACGTAAGAGAGACGTAATTGTAATTTGATGGATGATTACTATATATAATATAGTAGTTTAGAAGGGTTTGAACTCCTTATGCAGTTGTTTCTTAAGGTGTTCTAATCATTCTTATTTACAGATATTAAGGATGAGTCGAAGTGAGAGACAAGCTGCGAGGGGTAGCCGTGATGCTAGGGAAGCTGTTGATTATGCTCCTATGTTTGAGGCCATGATGACTTCAATCATGAGGAGAATACCAGCTTCAGGATCATCTGTGGATGTGGGAGTTCAAGTCCAAGCTCCGAGACCGGTGGATTTTGCCAAGCTTTGCAAGGATTATACTGCTCTTGGAGGGAAAGTTTTCTTGGGGACGGAGTCGACTATTGAGGTGCAGAGATGGATTGATGCATGTCGAAGGATCTTTGGTGACTTAGGGATTGAGGATGCAACTAAGAGAAAGCTTGCATCGAGACAGCTTCAGGGAAGAGCTGCTGATTGGTGGAATTCTATCACCATTGATACCCCAGAAGAAGAGATTACTTGGGAGCAATTCCAAGTTAGATTTGAAGCCAAGTTCATCTCTACGGCTCAGAAGTCTGTTTTGTTCAAGAGGTTTGTAGAGCTCAAGCAAGGTGGGAGACCAGTTCTTGAGTATATTTCTGAGTTTGAAGCTTTGTCCAAGTATGCCAGATCGTACATTGATTCTCCCTATCAGAAGAATGAGAAGTTTGTGACTGGTCTGGATGCTTATCTTGGGAGGCAGTTAGTGGATCATTTGGACGATCCATTTGAGAAGCTTGTGGAGAAAGCCCTTAGGCATGAGAGTTTGTTTCCTAAGGAAAGTTCTGTTGTTGCTGTAACCAGGGAAGGATCTAAACCACACCAGAATGGCAATAAGAGGAGGAAGCAGCAGCAACAGAAGGGTAAGGATGGCCAGAAGAAGCCGAAGAGCGAAATGACTTGCTATAACTGCCAGCAGAAGGGCCATCTTTACAAAGATTGTAAGAATCCCAAGGTGCCGGGAAAGTGTTACAACTGTGATAAGCTGGGACATATCAAGAAGGACTGTCCAGAACCGAGGAAAGATAGGCAGGTTGTGCAAGCCTATGCTTTGGGGGCTGTTCCATCGTCTTCGAAAGCTCCTACTGCTGAGGAGAAGGGGAAGAGTGTGGTTGTTCAAGGTACTCTTTCTATTTGTGGTGTTCCAGTTAGAGTGTTGTTTGATACTGGAGCGTCGCATTCTTTTGTTTGTGATGAGTTGGTATGCCGGTTAGGTATGAAACCGGATATTGTTGATAGGCCATTGGTTGTGACTAATCCGGTTGGGGGTTCGTCATGTTTGTGTATGATATGCCGTGGTCTAGTTGTGTCGAGTCATGATTGCTCGTTTGTTTGTGATTGCTTTGTTCTGAACTTTGCGGGGTTCGGAATTATTTTGGGCATGGACTGGCTTAGGAAGTATGCGGCTAGGATTGATTGTGAGAGGCTTGAGGTGACAGTCGGGAATGTGGAAGGGCGAAAGGTTGTGATACGATGTAAGCATGAAGAAGGCGTCTTCATGAGCTTCATGTATTCGCTAGTTGTTCCACGGGATGGACTGTCATCGGTGCCTATTGTGAATGAGTTTGGTGATGTCTTTGAGGAAGTCAAAGGGTTACCGCCGCATAGGGAGATCGAGTTTCGTATCGATCTAGTTGAGGGAGCCAGACCTGTTGTGATGCCTCTTAGGCGGATGGCACCGAGGGAGCAGCAAGAGCTGAAGGTGCAAGTTGATGACCTTTTGCAGAAAGGATTCATTCGGAGAAGTGTGTCCGAATGGGGTGCGCCAGTTGTGTTCGCAACCAAAGCGGATGGATCGTTGAGGTTGTGTGTGGATTATCGTGAGCTGAATAAGGTGACTAAGAAGAACAAGTATCCATTGCCGAGAATAGATGACTTGTTTGATCAGCTTCACGAGGCTAAGGTGTTTTCTCAGATGGATTTGGCAACGGGATTTCACCAGTTGAGAGTGGCGAAGGATAGTGTGCCGAAGACTGCTTTCAGGACACCATCCGGGTTTTATGAGTGGCTGGTAATGCCGTTTGGGTTGACTAACGCGCCAGCATATTTTGTGGATCTTATGAATAGAGTGTTCAGAGATCAGTTGAATAAGTTCGTGCTTGTGTTCGTGGATGATATTCTGATTTATTCCAGAACTGAGGGAGAGCACAAGACGCACTTGAGGATTGTTTTGGGAATCTTACGGAAACATCAGCTGAAGGCTAAGTTTTCGAAGTGTCACTTCTGGAAGAATGAAGTGAGGTTCTTAGGTCATGTTATTTCTGGAAATGGAATAGCGGTTGATCCCGCTAAGGTGGCAGCGATCCAGGATTGGGTTAGGCCTAAGAATGCATCTGATGTGAGAAGTTTTCTTGGATTAGCAGGATATTATCGTCGGTTTATCAAAGACTTTTCCAAGATAGCTGCACCGTTGACAGGATTGACGAAAAAGAACCAAGTGTTCAAGTGGGATGATAAGTGTGAGCAAGCTTTCGTAATCTTGAAAGAGCGACTGACGAGTGCTCCTGTTTTGACTATTCCAAGTGGGAATGATGAGATGGTGGTTTACACCGATGCATGTGGTACTGGACTTGGAGCAGTGCTAATGCAGAAGGATAAAGTTGTTGCATATGCAAGTCGACAACTGAAGCCGCATGAAAGGAACTATCCGACTCATGATTTGGAGTTAGCGGCGATTGTGTTTGCTTTGAAGATGTGGAGACACTATCTATTGGGAGTTAGATTCGAGCTGCTTACAGATCATAAGTCGTTGAAGTATCTGTTTTCCCAAAAGGATTTGAATCTTCGACAGCAAAGGTGGCTAGAGTTCTTAGCATCGTATGATTTTGGTATAGCCTATACTCCAGGGAAAGGTAACGCAGTGGCTGATGCGTTAAGTCGAAGACATGCAGGATTAGGAGCCATGTTTTCGGAATGGAAGAGTCTTGAGTATTTGGCTGAGTTTGACTTCAGGCCTAGATGTGAATTGGAACCTGAGATGTTGGCAAACTTATCGATAAGGCCTACTCTTGTGGAAAGAATTGGTGAAAGCCAAAGGCGGGACGATAAGCTTGTTAAGATTATCTGTGATTTGGAATCCGGATTGGACCCGGAGAAGGATAAGGGATTCGAGGTCGATCGAGAGGGTTGGCTTCGAAAGCAAGGACGATTGGTTGTTCCCGATATAGATGGATTGAGAGATGAAGTTCTGAGGGAAAGTCATCACTCGAAGTTGACAATTCATCCAGGTGGAAATAAGATGTATCGGGATATGAAGAGAGCTTACTACTGGGAAAGTATGAAGAAAGATGTTGGAAATTTTATTTCCAGGTGCATGAACTGCCAGTTGGTGAAAGCTGAGCAGAAGAAGCCCAGTGGATTGCTTCAGCCATTAGAGGTTCCTACATGGAAGTGGGAGCAGGTGTCGATGGATTTTATCGATGGTCTGCCTAGGACAAGAGCGGGAAATGAAGGGATTTGGGTCATTGTAGATCGCTTGACCAAGAGTGCAAGATTCATTCCTGTTCGGTCGACTAGGACTGCATCGAAGTTGGCTGAGCTGTATGTTAAGGGGATAGTTCGTTTCCATGGTGTTCCGAAGAGTATAGTGAGCGATCGAGACCCGTTGTTCACTAGTAGATTTTGGAAGAGCTTCCAGGAAGTTTTGGGAACCGAGTTGTGTTTGAGTACAGCTTATCACCCTCAAACAGATGGTCAGACTGAGAGAGTCAACCGAGTTTTGGAAGATCTTCTTAGAGCATGTGTTTTGGACTTCGGAGGATCATGGGAAGATCACCTTCATTTGGTGGAGTTTGCTTATAATAACAGTTATCAGTCGAGTATTGGTATGGCACCATATGAGGCATTATATGGAAGACCGTGTAACTCTCCGACATGTTGGTTGGAAACTGGAGAAAAGCTGATACTTGGGCCAGAGATGATTCGACAGACTTCAGATTGTATAGAGATCATTCGGCAACGAATGAAGGCAGCCCAAGATCGTCAGAAAAGTTATGCCGATAATCGTCGTAAGGATTTGGAATTCGACGTAGGTGATATGGTTTTTGTGAAGATTTCTCCTCTGAAGAGTGTCATTAGATTCGGGAAGAAAGGAAAGTTAACTCCGAGATTTGTTGGACCATTCCCGATTATCGAGCGTATTGGAAAGCTCGCTTATAGATTGGAGTTACCGGAAAAGATGGCGGGTGTGCACAATGTTTTTCATGTAGCTTATCTACGGAAGTATGTGCACGACCCAAAGACAGTGGTTTCTGCTGATAGCTATGAAGATTTGGAGGTTGATCCAGTTGTTACAAGACCTCGTAAGCCGCTTCGTATTGTTGAAACTGATACGAAACAGCTTAGGAGGAAGACGATTACGTTGCTCAAGGTACAATGGAGTGATGATGTTAACGACTGTACATGGGAGGAGGAAGAGAGGATGAAGGCAGCTCATCCCGGACTCTTCGAGGTATCGCCCTAAAGTGTCGTGACATCTCATGAATTTGTAGCTTGTTCTGAGTCTTAGAATTCTGCATCCTAGGCTAGAATTGGTTACATGGTTTGTTGATTGCTTTGGATGGTAGGCATGCAGAATATCTTTGATTTCTGATTGTTTGCTTGGAATTTCGGGGGCGAAATTCCTAAGGGGGAGAGAATGTAACGACCCGTATTTTACGTGTCGATAAAACGTAGAATTTGCAGGTCGATAGTGTTGTTTGTGTGGCCTCTAGCTTGAGTCGTTTAGGAGTTGACCCGAGTGCAAGTGATGAGTCGTGACCGACTCATAGATAAGTCGTAGACGACTTAAGGGGATGGACCGAGTTAAGGGATAGAACGGCATAGTAGTTGCCGACTTAAGAAGAGAGGCGAAATAGGGGTCAAGTGATGAGTCGTGGCCGACTCATAGAGGGCCGACTCATAGGCATTGCCGAGTTAAGGGTTGAGTCGTGACCGACTCATAGGATAGGTCGTGTACAAGTTACGACTCATAGGATGGAAGGCTTGGGAGTTAGGTCGTTTGAAGGATAGGTCGTAGGTAGGGGTGAGCGACCTAAGGAGCTAACGGGTTAGGATGTTAATGTGTTGAGAGTTAGGTCGGTTGAGCGACCTAGGATAGAGGAACGACCTAAGAAAGTGACCGACCTAGTGGAGAGCGACCTAAGAGGGGGTAGCGACCTAAAGGAAATAGGTTGAGTCGTGAGTCGGCTATGTTGTTAGGTCGTAGCATGATAGGTCGGCAACGACCTAAGTTAGGTCGGAGGCTTTTGTATTGTGTGTTTGTTAGGTCGTTGGGGACATAGGTCGGCAGGGGTTTGAGTCGGCACTGGTATTAAGTCGTAAGTCGGCATGGTGGTTAAGTCGTCATACGACTTAGGACTTGGGATATGCGGCCTGTGTTTTAGGTTATGTCTGGGTTGTGTCGTAGGTCGTTAATGTTATAAGTCGTTAGGTCGGCCTTGGGCTTAAGTCGGCCTTGTTTGTTAGGTCGCAGGGGGTTTAGGTCGTGAGACCCTGTGTGTTTGGATAAGCCGTAGGTCGCTAGGGCGGGCTGGTTTTAGGTCGTAGGTCGTTGGAGTGTTAGGTCGGGGACGACCTAAAGGGCGACGACCTAAGGGTTGTTCAGCCTATAAATAGAGGGGTTTGGCTCACTTTTTGGCACCGGTTTTTGAAGCGACGAAGTGCTGCCATTTTGAAGACTCGACTACAACATTTCTTCATCTTCTTTTCTCCATTCCAATCTAATTCTAACATCCATCCAAGATCGAAGATCGAGATCGAAGATCCAAGTGCCAAAGTTGAAGATCTTCATCCGTTCGAGCTAGAATTCATCGATTGGAGCGAGATATTGCCGGATCAAACCTTGATCTTCGCTGTCCAGATCTGAAGTGTGTAGTTTTTGTAGTGTTTGGGTGATTTGGTGAGTGGTAGTTATCTCTCACGCGGATCCAAAGGAGTATATTGGATTGGTGGCATGTTTGGGTGTTAAAGTTAGAGATTTCATGCATTTTTCTTAGATCGAAGTCTAGATCCATGGTTTTTGAAGATGTTTACTTATGCAAGTTAGTTTAACAAGCATTAGAGACAAAACCCATGTTTTATAATTGATAGATCTATGCTAAAAACCATGATTTCACATATGTTGGACTTTTGCTCGTTTATTTACGAAATTCCCATTATAGTTGATATTGCTTAAATTGCTTAATAGATCTTGTTTGAATGATTGATTATTTGAATGTATGATTGATTTGATTGTTTCCAAGTTAGCTAGTAGTTGATTTGGAACAAGATGATGAGAGAGGATTCAAAAGCTATGGAAGAAGGCTCTTGAATGGTGAAAGCTGCTTAAGGCATATGTAGCGGATGTTGAAGCTCATATGTATAGATTGGATGATGTTGAGATGGGACTTTGCCATGATTTGATGAGGCAAACCATGTTGTTGAGTTGAGACTTTGCTTTGATGCGATGAAGCGAAGTATGATGTGAGTCTTGGCTTAATCCAAGCAGGGATCATTCCAAGCATGTTGATAACTTGAAGAGTAGTTCAAGTTGGTTGATAATGGATTGTTCAAGAGGTAGCTTGAGCTTGTATGAGGATAGTCGTCAAGAAGGATGGCTAGGAGGCTTGGATCTCGTCGTTGTTGAAGGTTCTAGCATGCTCAAAAGCAAGAGTACATGGGGCGCCCATAACGACTACAGGTAGGTAGTCGGGACACCCAAAAGACTACAGGTAGGTAGTTGAGTACTCTGGGCAAAGTAGATAAGTCCTAGGCACAAGGCAGTGTGCGGAGTTATGGTTAGAACCGGGGTTACCATTAGCCCTTGACAGATGGTCATTCAACTAACGGTGAAATCGAGGCAAGGATAACAGTGATAGCCAGAGTCATGGATGTTTGGTTGTATTATCATTCGGCTTCAAGAGCGGTGTTTTCTGGGTGCTTATCTGATCTTGGTTTAGGCCTTGGGGGTTTGTATTTGGAAAACATCGTCCTTGACTCGAGTGGTATTCGCTTTACCTTAATTGTCTATGTTGTTATGCTTGCTTCTCCTTAGTGTATGTCTGGGGCTATCACTGTAGAAAGAGGTGGAGTGGGATGGTTTGGTTCCTATTCCTTTTATCCTTTATGCTCTTTTGGTATGTTTGATAGTTAATTTACTGCTCACTAAGACTTTGTCTGACTCAAGGTTTTATGTCTCCTCTTATTACCTTGGGCTGTTCATCCATGTTTGGGATGGGCAGACTAGGTAGCAGGTGACAGGTGCTGTGCTAGGAGTTCTACGATGAAGATGACGAAGACGAGCAGGAGGCTTTGCATATTAGTTTTCTTACTATATGTACTGGGTATCCGCTGCTGTATTTGGTTGAGTGATTTGTAGTGAGGCTTTCATGTATGGATTTGAGTAGATGATTGTATGAAACTACTGTGATGCTTATATGATGATGTTCTGTTCTATGGAGCTTCACTATATTATATTTCTCTATTGTATTTTATCCATGCGCTGTGAGTTATGCGATAGAGATTCTTCTGTTTTGTTTTACCCTGACTATCGTCCATGGCTGCCTGGCACACCTTTTAGCGCATTGTTTCCTTGATTTGGTGCGGGAGTCATGGGCGGTCGTCACAGTAGTAACTCAAGAGATGCTCGGGATTTACATCTCATAAGGATCCGTTAAACTATTTTCTATGCCCAGAAAACTGCTTCGTCTTGAAGAAAGAAAGGGGTGAGAAAATAGAAAAGATAGAGAAGAAAGAACAACAACATCAGAATCTCACAGCGGAACAAATAAATTATAATAATCACATAAGTATTTACATAATATACAACATCAGTCAAAGTTATATAGATAATACATCCCATACTAGACAGTTATAAACACCTATCTAGTTAATCAATACAATACAACACAAGCAAATAACTCAGAGATACCAACATAGCGGAACTACATGTATATCTACAACGCTGAAGCCTCCTGCTCCATTGCTCCTCCAGAATTCGTCAAAGCTAACCTGAATCCCTTGGCTACTCGTAAAAATTTGGGTACCCGAGAGTTTATGAAAAACAGAAATAAACTCCGGGTTAGACATGGGTCTGGTATGAGTATCAGGTTAAAGTCGCTTAATTTTGAAAATCCTTTTGAAAATAAAAGGTATCACGTAAGACTCCCCACACATAAACATGGAAAAGTTTTTACCTTACGCTAACCAAAACATTTGATAGGAAATTCTATGATATTATAATAGGTCTAGGGTTTTCAAGTAAATAGAAAATAGCCAAAATTGTTACATTATTAAATTCCAGCTACTAGCCACAAAAGTGGGTAATACAATCAAAACCGTTGGCACTTATTGGATTGTGGATTCCATACAATGGCAGGGCTACTGGGGTATCGCCTGTCACAGTACGTGGCCTAGATCAACGTACCGAGGATCACTCCCGACCCCCTGCAACACAAGGCCGGAACCATTCCTTACTGAACAGTCCCGAACAAGATAACCCCGTAGATAGCCGTCGCTACTGCCTACTAAGCCGAAATAAAGGGACATCTAGACAGGGGAATATCCTTGTCCTGCTTGGGCATGAACCACCTAACCTTGCTGCACCTCCCCTGTTTTAGCCATTCCCGGTTGATGAGGCTTGAGGCTACGATTACCTTTATAGAATACATTTCTCAGAATGCTCATCGCCCACCTGACGATGTGTTGAAAGCATTCAATCCATACAAGTTCGTTCCGGGTTCGAACGAAACCAAAGGCATTATCTCGTTACACTCATTTTGGAATCATCCTCAGAGTTAATGACGATAACCCTTGCATTCTGAATCTTCATCTTTACTTCAGATTCATGACCTATCGTTAAATTGGAAACGATGTGGTTTTCGAATGTTTCAAATGTGGAAATCCGATCCCGGTCTCATCAAAATCCAAAACGTGTCTTTTAAGGCCAAGTGGTCTATTTAGTCTTACAGTTTAATTCAATATCATCAATATACACACAGATAGATAATTCACAATATCATAATAGATAATCACATCATCATAAACAGATAATTCACATTATCATCAAAATAGATAATTAAATATTATCATACTTAAACCAAGCATCCATATCACATAGATATTACTCATATCATATCTGAGATCAGAATCAATCAATGAAATGTTAATATCATTCATCCATAAGCAATGATTTATAATTATACTACTTGTAATTAATTTAAAATGAATTAAATTAACTACTTCTATTTCTAATTAATTTTAAAGTAAATTAAATTAATTACTTCATCTATAAATCCTGCTTATACAATCACAAATTAATTTTAAATCAAATTAATTAATTAATCTCTAGATATTTATCTTGATTAACTTCTTCGATTAATCACCTTCTAATTACAGTAAGTAATTAGTCTTTAATTAATTCTAAAAACTAATTATCCTAAATCATTTATAGTAATTAACATTTTATTGCTTTATTTATAATTAAATACAATTAATTACATTATCCTTAATTAATCACCGCATTATTAATTATTTCTTAATTAAACTATTCTTAATTTCATTATTAATTACATTAATTAATGATCTCTAATTCAGATTTAAATTAAATTACTTTATTTTATTTAATCACATTAAGTGATTAATCAATTATCAACCACCTTGATTAATATCAACCAGTAATTAACTACCCTTGATTACTCATATTAATAAATTAATTATCCCATAATAATTATATCCATTAATTAATCCCTTGATTAATTACAAAAGTAATTATCCAAATTACTTTATTAACACATCATCTTTCACTAATTACATTCAGTAATTACATTAATTACTTCCTCAAGTAATTATGCTCCATTGAATACACTAAGTGATTATACAAATCAAATCATCAAACGATTTCTTAAATTAATTAAACTAAATTAATTAACTTAACTAATAATATTATCATAATTAATTACAATAAGTAATTAATCTCTAAATTACTTTCATCAAGTAATTACACTTAACCAATTTACAAATGATTATCTCATTTATTAAACTAATTAATTAATAATATTTATCATACTAATTAATTATTAGTAATACTTAGTTAATTATTCTCATTTTCTAATAACATTTCTTAAATTACTTTCTTAATTAATTTCTAATTATAAATTAATCTAAATCATTAATTTATAAATTTAATAAATAATCATTCCTCTATCATCTTATTAATTAAGTCATTTAATACCTTAATTATCTCTAAGATAATTTATTTCTTTATTAATGACCAAATTAATATTAACATATGTATTTGAAAACATTTCACTTTGAACTTACATTTAAGTTTCATTTTAAGATTCAGAATGATTAACCTTAAACAAAATTACTTTATAAGTCTTGATTTAAATGTAAAGAACATTCATTCTTACATAAGAAACCTATATAAGGAAAGATTTACTAAACCACTTAATTATTTTAAATTGAAGCTAAAAAAAATAATTTGATTATTTAACTTACTATTTTAAGTTATACTGATTTATTAACTTTCCATTCAATGTTAAAGAAATCCTTTTTATAAAAGAATTCATATAAAGTAAGTTTAAACCTTACTTGAAACCAAATCATTTTTAACATACTTTATTCAAACTTATTTTAATCATTTAAATTTTGAAACAAAGAAATTTATTCAAATTCAACATTCACATAAAACTTGATTTTATAATTCCTTGATTTAAACTTAGTTTATAACTTGCTTTAAATTTCATTTTAAAATTTAGGCTTCAAAGGTTTATTTGAATTCAACTTAAATCTGTGATTTAAACACCTGTTTAAGACTTGCTTCAACTTTTACATTGTAATTAAAAAAATCTGAAGCAGGTACAGTTTGATTTAAATTCAATCCATATACCACGTAATTTACTTATCAACTCTAGGTTGTCTAAAACAATGCAGTTTAAACATGTTTATCCCAAAACCAGGTTATCCCAAAGCTAATTTTAATTCACTCTAATACTTTTGTTAAACTCAGTTAAATCTTGATCTGGAGTTTACATATCAACTTCAGATTTTTCCAGGGAACAGTTCAAGTTTGAACCACACACATCCCCGAGAAGGCAACAAAAAAACACTCGGGCCAAACACTTCAAATCCTTGAGTAAAATCTCGAGTTTCCCCGAGACTAACATGCCAACATCTCAATTAAACAAAACATGGAAACAGCAGGGTAACAGGCTCGTACATTTGTCAAGACAGAGGCCATAGCATCACAACAAGCTTGGAATTCAGTCCCACACTGAGTACAGGCAGAGGGATGAAAATGCTAACATGAAATACAAATCAAACTCAGTCAATGGTAGAATCACTGCAGACAATAGATCAGGGGAACAACAGAGACATGCTAAACAAGTTAAGTGGTCTAACCCATATACATCTCAAGTCAGTGAGCACTTCAAATGGGCATACCAGATTAGAGTGGCAACAGGGACAGCTCAACCAATCATGTGAGATAACCAATACAACAAGATCAATGCTCAAACTACTGCACAATGTAAATGAAGACCACACGCAAGTATACCTAGTCACACATATATTATCAGTGGCTACACAGTGCACAGACAATAAATGAAAGCAATGCTTTGGTTAAATGGAACAGTAGGTACAATCAATGATGCAAAACAATGAACAAACCAGGTTGAACAATCTTCCCAACCACACTGATCATATTTCACTAAGAATTGGATCAGTGGAATAGTAGCCTAAGTTTTACAGTGACCTGTATTTATTTTTAAAAAAATTTGTTTTATAAAACTCAGGTCAACCTGTGCCTAAAAAAAATATATAAATTAAATCCTTTTCTTGGAGTTCTTTCAGAGATTATGATCTAACTGTTTTAACTTAAAACATGTTTAAATCTTTAGTTTAGAATATACAACTTATATTGGCTTAACACCAAGCTTACATAATTAATTATATCTTGAGGAATCTATTTTGAAATCAAACATTTGTATTGAGGAACTCAAACAGAGGTCTTGAGCAATCAATAAACTGAAGTAACACCTCAGTTTCAATATTCAGAGTATCATATATACATATATAACCTATTCACACAGATATAAATAAACAACAAACTTATATTATTTTTTTAAATTTGATGAGTTACTCACCACTTTAGAGGAGATAGACAGAGCACTCCTGTTAGAAAACTGCTACCTTGATCATCTTGCTTACTTATTGTTGAATAATGGTTTCAGTTTATATTTGAGTTCGCATAGAATTGAATAGGCTTGCAATAAAATCTTCCTCTGGTTTGATATGTTTAAAATGAATTGGAAGATAAGTATATATCGAAAGATAAATTTGTATAGGGTAGGTGTTATCTGGGTTAAACACATGCAAGTACAAATATTGCTTTTGTTTGTATCAGGCCAGATCTTTGCATTAGGAGGCTGAGAGATTTTTAAAACAGTTCGAATTGACTGAATTGTTTGCTGAGAATTTGAAACATTTAATGTTAATGTACTCTATGTTCCCTAATTAGCTAATTTAATCATTTCTTATGTATAGATATTTTAGTTAGCTTTCCACTTCTCTTCTCTAACCTGTATACCATATTTGTTTTTATACTTTATGTTTATGCTTGTCTGATCCTTAATCTACAAGCTACAGACCTATTTTGTATTTAGATATTTTGCTTTTTCTTACTTTGTTTGAAGACTTTTCCTTGCCTACAGCTTAAGTACTCATGTTTGTTTCATATCAATCACCTTGTTTTAATTGTCTGGTTGTACAAAGATTTTTGTTTTATTATTTTACTTTGTTTATAAATGTTTCCCTTGCCTTTTACTTGCCTAGCTTGCTTTTATTACCTATGTACATATACATTTTCTTTTCTCTACACTTGTTCTTATTTTACAGGCATATTACAAACAAAGCCTGATTTGCATTATTTATTTTTTATATGAAGTTGTTTCGGTCATTGTTATAAATTTTAACTTATATATTTATTTACTTATGGGTTACTTTTATTTTAAACTTAAATAATTAAATACTTATGTTAAGATTTATAAAGTATTATTTTATTTAACATTTTTGAAAGACTTGTTTTTAAATCTACAAATCATAGCTTCTTTCAAAAATATACATATGTTAAAATAACAACTTCTATTTATATAAAAAAAAACCCATTTTCATGATATTACAATATTGATATAGTTTAAATATAACTTATTATTAAATTAAAATAATTTATAAAAGAACTGTTCTTTATAATACAAGTCACTTATTTTATCAAGCTATAAAACAAAACAATTTTTGTTCAAATTTAAACTTAAGCTATAATCAATTTTAAACAATTAAATTAAATCTTTTTTTTTATCTTTAGTATTCTAAAGTCATATGATTATTTATTCAATATTAAGTAAAATCAAATTCCTAATTTACTAAAAATATTAGAATTAGAAATCATGCCTTTATTTTATTAAACTTAAAACAAAGATTATCTATTTACAATATATACATATATATATATTATAAATAGAAAACAATTTAATTAGCTTTTAAAAGATAAATTATCAGTTAATTATTTATTTAAAAGAAGATTATTAAATCAATTCAAATTATTATTAACAAATATTATCAAATCAATTTATTTTTTACTGTAGATTATTAAATTGATATTGCCCAAATTTCCGAGATGTCACATTCCTTCCCCCTTAAAAGAATTTCATCCCCGAAATTTAAAACAAAGGTAATTTAACAATCTAGTTAAAGATTTAAATCTTAAACACAAGCATATATCAATCATATGCTAACAATCATAGCAACCAATTCATCCAATCAAACAAATTTAATTATCTAGACAGAATTCTAGATAGAATTTTCTCGAGTTTCCCCAAATATAAATACCGGGATACTCGCTCTACAGAATCCAAACAACCAATACTATTACTAAACTACAGCGTTCCCACTCATTTAGATCTACAAAACAAATCAAAATATCAGACCAAACTCAAGTCTGACCCAACAACCGAAATTCCCTAAACTGCTGACTCTAAAATCAAAGATAGATCTTACACGTACTCCCTCAGAGATACGTGAAACACTCTGAATTCCAGTTATCCAAACTGACAATTCAATCCTGAAGACCACACACTTATCCAAAATCAAATCTCTGCTTTCGGAATCCAAATTCCTTCGTCTCCTATCCACTAAACTCTTTGGACAATTCTGGACTTCCCTCATCCTTACTGATCAGCTCAACACTTGCTGATGCCCTAGAAATAAACTGGTCCAAAAAAATAATCCAACAAACAATTTTTCAAGATCAACGAAAAGTCATAACACAAACTCTATTCCAAATCAGAAAACAGAACTCACTTTTCTTATCCCGAAGAGATAAAATAGGTACATTCCAATCTGGCCTCAAATCCTGAAAAATTTCCTGTAGAACTCTCCAATCCAAACACTGCAACATCCAATTGCTTCCAAACTAAAACAACTGCCACCATGCTTCCACTGCGCCACTCTGACTGAATAGATGAAAATGCTGATGATGAACTCAAGCACAGACTGGACAACACACCCCAACAATAAAGTTCACAGATCAAAAATAAAATTCTGAAGTTCCTCCAAAATCCGAGTTACTTCACCAACTCAAAAATCATCCTATTACTGAGTTGAAGCATCGATATCACTTCTGGAATCCAGTCGATACCAACTCAATCTTCAGATGCTGACCAAACTCTGACTTCTCAAAGACATTCAGAAAAATATCTTTGAAACACAAGAGAACACTCAAATTATATCAAGTCACTTTGCGATCGATCCACCCTAATTCCAAAAATACTGCTCTCTCTTTACCAATCAGAACAGCTTACACTTATGTGGCCAATCCATCGAAGAAATGGAATCCTTCTGCTGCTTCTGAACTCCACTGCTGACGCTGAAGTTATAAAACTCCCTTGCCAATACACCAATGCCAAGAAATTCCTAATCCAGGGCTCTTCGAGAAACACTGACCTCAAAGCAAACAGAAACATCCAGCTGAGCACAGCCACAACACCGAGCAGACACACTTCCTTGACTTGTTCCAAAGAAAACATCTTCGGAGACATCCATAGTCACTGTGTCTCATCACACAGCTACTACACCTTGATATATCAAAATATCATGACTTCCTTCTGTCCACCCGACAGATCCAAACTTATGCTCCAAAAATGAACTCGGAATCTTAACAGATTTCCTTCAGAGATTAATGAAATCCTTACGCCACCCAAAGCTTACTCGAGACGATATTAGATCTACAGTCTCGGTAATTACACTTCTAACCTCAAACATTCAAACTCCAACCACTAGTAGTCGTGTTACACACACCACTACCTTATATACCTTTATAACTCATTGGAAAACCCGAACAGGTAACCCAACAAATAGGTAGAAATAAATAAATAAATATATTATATATTAAAATTACAAATACGCTCTCTCAGGAAAGAAATCACTCAAGAGCCTAGGTATTCACTGAACCTAGTGCTCTGATACCAACTGTGATAGCCCTAGGCTTTTCAACCGTCAGGCAACGGCCACTCTCCGCCGTGGCTCACAGTGATACCTCGGGTTTGCTTTTACGGCCACCCTCTCGAGTCGCAACCAACCCCACAAGACCTTATACTATCCCCGGGGGCATGTAGAGGTAAGACTCTCCCGTTCGCCACGTAACGCAAAGCGAGAACCCCCTATCACGCTGTAATGTAGCAAATCCGATCCCGGTCTCATCGAAATCCAAAACTTGTCTTTTAAGGCCAAGTTGTCTATTTAGTCTTACAGTTTAATTCAATATCATCAATATACACACTGATAGATAATTCACAATATCACAATAGACACAATAGATAATCACATCATCATAAATAGATAATTCATATTATCATCAAAACATATAATTAAATATTATCATACTTAAACCAAGCATCCATATCACATAAATATTACTCATATCATATCTAAGATCAGAATCAATCAATGAAATGTTAATATCATTCATCCATAAGCAATGATTTATAATTATACTACTTGTAATTAATTTAAAATGAATTAAATTAACTACTTCTATTTCTAATTAATTTTAAAGTAAATTAAATTAATTACTTCATCTATAAATCCTGCTTATACAATCATAAATTAATTTTAAATCAAATTAATTAATTAATCTCTAGATATTTATCTTGATTAACTTCTTCGATTAATCCCCTTCTAATTACAGTAAGTAATTAGTCTTTAATTAATTCTACAAATTAATTATCCTAAATCATTTATAGTAATTAACATTTTATTGCTTTATTTATAATTAAATACAATTAATTACATTATCCTTAATTAGTCACCGCATTATTAATTAATTCTTAATTAAACTATTCTTAATTTCATTATTACTTACATTAATTAATGTCTCTAATTCAAATTTAAATTAAATTACTTTATTTAATTTAATCACATTAAGTTATTAATCAATTATCAACCACCTTGATTAATATCAACTAGTAATTAACTACCCTTGATTACTCATATTAATAAATTAATTATCCCATAATTAATTATCTCCATTAATTAATCCCTTGATTAATTACAAAAGTAATTATCCAAATTACTTTATTAACACATCATCTTTCACTAATTACATTAATTACTTCCTCATGTAATTATGCTCCATTGAATACACTAAGTGATTATACAAATCAAATCATCAAATGATTTCTTAAATTAATTAAACAAAATTAATTAACTTAACTAATCATATTATCATAATTAATTACAATAAGTAATTAATCTCTTAATTACTTTCATCAAGTAATTACACTTAACCAATTTACAAATGATTATCTTAATTAATTAAACTAATTAATTAATAATATTTATCATACTAATTAATTATTAGTAATACTTAGTTAATTATTCCCATTTTCTAATAACATTTCTTAAATTACGTTCTTAATTAATTTCTAATTATAAATTAATCTAAATCATTAATTTATAAATTTAATAAATAATCATTCCTTTATCATCTTATTAATTAAATCATTTAATACCTTAATTATCTCTAAGATAATTTATTTCTTTATTAATGACCAAATTAATATTAACATATGTATTTGAAAACATTTCACTTTGAACTTACATTTAAGTTTCATTTTAAGATTCAAAATGATTAACCTTAAACAAAATTACTTTATAAGTCTTGAATTAAATGTAAAGAACATTCATTCATACATAAGAAACCTATATAAGGAAAGATTTACTAAACCACTTAATTATTTTAAATTGAAGCTAAATAAAATAATTTGATTATTTAACTTACAATTTTAAGTTATACTAATTTATTAACTTTCCATTCAATGTTAAAGAAATCCTTTTTATAAAAGAATTCATATAAAGTAAGTTTAAACCTTACTTGAAACCAAATCATTTTTAACATACTTTATTCAAACTTATTTTAATCATTTAAATTTTGAAACAAAGAAATTTATTCAAATTCAACATTCACATAAAACTTGATTTTATAATTCCTTGATTTAAACATAGTTTAAATCTTGCTTTAAATTTCATTTTAAAATTTAGGCTTCAAAGGTTTATTTGAGTTCAACTTAAATCTGTGATTTAAACACCTGTTTAAGACTTGCTTCAACTTTTACATTGTACTTAAAAAAAATCTGAAGCAGGTACAGTTTGATTTAAATTCAATCCTTAAACCACGTAATTTACTTATCAACTCTAAGTTGTTTAAAACGATGCAGTTTAAACATGTTTATCCCAAAATCAGGTTATCCCAAAGCTAACTTGAATTCACTCTAATACTTTAGTTAAACTCAGTTAAATCTTGATCTAGAGTTTACATATCAACTTCAGACTTTTCCAGGGAACAGTTCAAGTTTGAACCACACACATCCCCGAGAAGGCAACAAAAAAACACTCGGGCCAAACACTTCAAATCCTTGAGTAAAATCTCGAGTTTCCCCGAGACTAACATGCCAACATCTCAATTAAACAAAACATGGAAACAGCAGGGTAACAGGCTCGTACATTTGTCAAGACAGAGGCCATAGCATCACAACAAGCTTGGAATTCAGTCCCACACTGAGTACAGGCAGAGGGATGAAAATGCTAACATGAAATACAAATCAAACTCAGTCAATGGTAGAATCACTGCAGACAATAGATCAGGGGAACAACAGAGACATGCTAAACAAGTTAAGTGGTCTAACCCATATACATCTCAAGTCAGTGAGCACTTCAAATGGGCATACCAGATTAGAGTGGCAACAGGGACAGCTCAACCAATCATGTGAGATAACCAATACAACAAGATCAATGCTCAAACTACTGCACAATGTAAATGAAGACCACAGGCAAGTATACCCAGTCACACATATATGATCAGTGGCTACACAGTGCACAGACAATACATGAAAGCAATGCTTTGGTTAAATGGAACAGTAGGTACAATCAATGATGCAAAACAATGAACAAACCAGGTTGAACAATCTTCCCAACCACACTGATCATATTTCACTAAGAATTGGATCAGTGGAATAGTAGCCTAAGTTTTACAGTGACCTGTATTTATTTTTAAAAAAAATTGTTTTATAAAACTCAGGTCAACCTGTGCCTAAAAATATATATATATAAATTAAATCAGTTTCTTGGAGTTCTTTCAGAGATTATGATCTAACTATTTTAACTTAAAACATGTTTAAATCTTTAGTTTAGAATATACAACTTATATTGGCTTAACACTAAGCTCACATAATTAATTATATCTTGAGGAATCTATTTTGAAATCAAACATTTGTATTGAGGAACTCAAACAGAGGTCTTTAGCAATCAACAAACTGAACTAACACTTCCAGTTTTAATATTTAGAGTATCATATATACATATATAACCTATTCACAGAGATATAAATAAACAACAAACTTTTTTTTTTTTTAAATTTGATGAGTTACTCACCACTTTAGAGGAGATAGACAGAGCACTCCTTTTAGAAAACTGCTACCTTGATCATCTTGCTTGCTTATTATTGAATAATGGTTTCAGTTTATATTTGAGTTCATGTAGAAATGAATAGGCTTGCAATATAATCTTCCTCTGATTTGATATGTTTAAAATGAATTGGAAGATAATTATATATAGAAAAATAAATTTGTATAGGGTAGGTGTTATTTGGGTTAAACACATGCAAGTACAAATATTGCTTTTGTTTGTATCAGGCCAGATCTTTGCATTAGGAGGCTGAGAGATTTTTAAACAGTTCGAATTGACTGAATTGTTTGCTGAGAATTTGAAACATTTAATGTTAATGTACTCTATGTTCCCTATTTAGCCAATTTAATCATTTCTTATGTATAGATATTTTAGTTAGCTTTCCACTTCTCTTCTCTAACCTGCATACCATATTTGTTTTTATACTTTATGTTTATGCTTGTCTGATCCTTAATCTACAAGCTACAGACCTATTTTGTATTTATATATTTTTCTTTTTCTTACTTTGTTTCAAGATTTTTCCTTGCCTACAGCTTAAGTACTCATGTTTGTTTCATATCAATCACCTTGTTTTATTTGTCTGGTTGTACAAAGATTTTTGTTTTATTATTTTACTTTGTTTATAAATGTTTCCCTTGCCTTTTACTTGCCTAGCTTGCTTTTATTACCTATGTACATATACATTTTCTTTTCTTTACACTTGTTCTTATTTTACAGGCATATTACAAACAAAGCCTGATTTGCATTATTTATTTTTTATATGAATTTGTTTCGGTCATTGTTATAAATTTTAACTTATATATTTATTTACTTATGGGTTACTTTTATTTTAAACTTAAATAATTAATTACTTATGTTAAGATTTACGAAGTATTATTTTATTTAACATTTTTGAAAGACTTGTTTTTAAATCTACAAATCATAGCTTCTTTCAAAAATATACATATATTAAAATAACAACTTCTATTTATATAAAAAAAAACCCATTTTCAAGATATTACAATATTGATATAGTTTAAATATAACTTATTATTAAATTAAAATAATTTATAAAAGAACTGTTCTTTATAATATAAGTCACTTATTTTATCAAGCTATAAAACAAAACAATTTTTGTTCAAATTTAAACTTAAGCTATAATCAATTTTAAACCATTAAATTAAATCTTTTTTTTTATCTTGAGTATTTTAAAGTCATATGATTATTTATTCAATATTAAATAAAATCAAATTCCAAATTTACCAAAAATATTAGAATTAGAAATCATGCCTTTATTTTATTAAACTCAAAACAAAGATTATCTATTTACAATATATACACATATATATTATTAATAGAAAACAATTTAATTAGCTTTTAAAAGATAAATTATCAGTTAATTATTTATTTAAAAGAAGATTATTAAATCAATTCAAATTATTATTAACAAATATAATCAAATCAATTTATTTTTTACTGTAGATTATTAAATTGATATTGCCCAAATTTCCGGGATGTCACAGTCTAATTGTAAAATAAACTTACTTTTAAATAGCATTAAGGCTTTACATTTTCCACCTTTACACGTAATAGTCCCAGTAGTCCATCCAATATCATAGTCCCTCCTGATTGGGAAGCCACCAGAGAATACCGCATGGGCTACGGAAGAAATCCAAACTCGTACAAGGCGCGATAGGGTAGGTGACACGGTACAACTAGGCAATGCCAGGGTAGATATACCAATTACGCTTCCGGGTCGGTGGTAACGCGTAGCGCGCAGCTACCGCCCACCTCGAGCCACACCCCCAAATAAAAATCAAAAGTGGCCACCGAATCAATCCAAAAGTCAAAGTATATGTAACGACCCGTTAAATTTATAATATTTAATAAATTAAATTAATATAATTTCTAATTTGTTTAAGAATAAATGTAGAAATTTGGTATAGTAGTTGTAACCTAGTGTAACAATAAAATTTTATGACAATAGATTTGGATAATGTAATTTGTCACTTTTTGTTAAAAGTAAATTTTAAGAAATCAATAAATGTTGAATTGAGAATATTAATAAAAAATATTAACTAAAATGAGATTCATTAATATAAAATCAGTAGTGAAGATGTCACCTTTGGTTGTAATAAAGGTGAATGCTATTAGTGGATGTCAACACTTAATAAAATTTATTTAGAATAAAAAGAATTTAAATGCATGTTTGAATAGAGTATTAAATTGATAGATTAAGCGTAAGTAATTAGAATTTAACCCTATAAGATATGGAACTGAATGTATGAATATAATTTTGTAGAAATAGTTAATTAACAACTTATTTGTGCATACCCAATTTAATATAAATAACAAAAGAGCTAGCACTTGATGTGCCTAAGTATTAATATATTGGAACTATAATAAAATAGAGAGTTTGGTAGTAAATAGAAATAAAAAGACCGTTATTAACTAGTAAATTAATAAATGGATTCTAACAATAGGTAGTAATTAATGCGTGTATATTGGGCATTTGCGGATTACCAATTTTTCTACCTATTCATATAATTTATTTATGTAAATCTAAACCTATGGCAACATTTTGTTAATAAATGTTGGAAGTGAATTTGAATATATCAAAGGATAACAAGTGTTTAGGTTAACCATTTATTTTATTTAGTTAAGAAGGGAAATAGATTGAAATAAAGCTAATTTAATTTTTTTTGGTTGTTAATGGGTATAGTTAAATAAGGAGAAGTTATAGGAAATAAAACGCGCACTAATGAGATGTAATATAATTCCAAAGTTATTTATACCCACAAATAGGTTAATTACTGTATAGAAAGAGTCTAAATCAATAAATGTATTTATTAAGATTGCATTTATAATTTTATAACCTTTATGCTGATTTAAGTTCAATTAATTTATTTGATTAAATAGTGCAGTAGCGTAGTTTTGTGCGGTAGTTGAAATAACTAATTCTTTTAGGTGAAGTTAAGGCAAATTCTATGTATATATTTGACCTATTGTTGATATAGATTCTAGGAAGCAGGATCTATTAATTAAATGGAGTATTAGATTCAATAATTGCATTTATCGCATAAATAAAGAGAATATAACGGTTAAATTTGGCGTTATTGAAATTAAAAAGGAATGGGGGAATAATAATTTGAAATCATTGCAATAGATATTAATTTAAGGTTACCTTAAATAAATTAAGGTAATAAATGGAGGATAGTGTAAATATCTTTATAATACGATGATTTGTGTAGTTAGGGTAGTTTTGATTTGTCACTTAAGATGGAGGATTTTTATAAAATGTAATAAATGAAGTTTAAATTAAGGCATTGACGTTTGGGTATTTAAGAAGTGATAAACTAAAATTTATTTATTTATTTGAAAATTCGAAATCCAATTTGTGGACTTATTGCAAATAAGTGAAATTTGTGTTTAACCATTACATCGATAGGAATAAATTAAATTTAAGGTTATATTAATAAAATTTGGACTAGAGAAATGATATGAATCGGTTTTAGAAGCTTTAATATAAAATGGGAAGTAGACGAGATTTCACGTTACAACCATTTTTAAAAATCCTGATGTATGTAGAAATATTTATGAAATATAAAGTAAACCAATGTTGAATCAAAAGAATAGAGTCAACACTTATTTACTCATTTAATGTGATATAACTACGAGTACGATTTATTGCAAATTACATGGAAATCTAATATATAGGACATTACCTAGAAAGGAAGAGTAGATAAAATTTATGATAAACATATTTGTATATGAAGGTTATTGATTTAAGGAGAAATTGGGCAAGTTTTATGTATTTGGGTTAAGTGCAACCTTTAATAGATAAATTTAGTGCAATTAAAGAAATTGACATTTAATATTTCGATAACTTAAAATTTGATGGGATAAGAACATTTGGGTATTGAAGGGATGACAAATATTAGCTATGATTGTAGAAGGAATTAAATAGATAATGGGAAGATTAAAATCAGGTTCTAAGCAATAATTATTAAATAACAGAAGTTTAGGAGTAAAGTGAGATAATTGAAAATTTTAATCATTCATATAAGTCATTTGTTTATTAATATGAGTTAGCTAATAAATTTAACTTGGGCAATACCTATATATTGGAAACACATTTGTAAAGTGTATTTAATTGAATTTGGTGAATTGGGAATGAATCCAAGGTTATAGGAATTGATGTAATACTACGCAAATAAAAGGTAACTGCATAAAATCAATGTTTAGTAATAAATTGTAATTGATAATTAAGTAGGAATGGGTTTGAATTTGACAAAAAGGAAAATTTATTATTTGCTTACCCATCTATTCAATCTATTAAATTTGATCAGATCCATTTGCAATTAAACGAATTTATTTACAAGTTAGTATGTATTTAGCTGATAACTATAAACCAGTTAGGGCAATTGGGTATATGTATTACCAGTTAAGTTATATAAGATAATGGTTGACTTAATTAAGGGAGTTTATGTAATAATTTCATTTATTTTGTAAGTGGAAATAAAACGTTAATGATAACAAGTATTCAAAATTTACCATCTATTTAGTATATTAAGTATAATTGATAATCAACTGCAGTAAGTAATAAATAATAAATACGTAACGTTAAATGAAGTAATATTTGAAATTTAATATTTAGAAACTATGTAAATATAAGTGCAGATGAAATTGGGGATATTTAAATATTGAAATATGAATCCAATAATAAATCAATCTAATTGACAATAAATAATGGAAAGTAAATTTAATTAAATTTTGGAAATTTAATATATATATACAGTTATAAACCCTAGCTCCATCCTATTGTCATTTGCTGTATATTCATTTCTTCATCTCCTTCTCCTCCTCAAATGGTTGCAAAACCTAGATCTACTTCAATCCAAATTTCAACGAAAATGCAAACACTTCAGAAAAATTCCACAAAAAAATTATATGTTAATGTTCTCGAGGCACATATATTTGTAAGTGATGAATGTGTGTCGTTTTATTTATTTTCAATTTTGAATTCAATCATCATTTTTCGCCATAACTTTCTCATACGAAGTCGGATTCACACGAAATTTCTTTTGTTAGGATCGTAATTTAATTCTGGATTTGATGACGCTGGTTTGGACGAATTCCGAGAAAGGCGAATTTTTGGGTTTAAATCGAATTTAAATTCGATTTAAATTCAAAAGGTGAGTGTTTTAACCCACTCACAACTACTAGAAGCTTTTATGTTTGTTTAAATTAATTTTAGAAATGAATAGAAATTTATTTTTGAGTATTTGGCATGTTTATTTTATTCATATCTGTTGAATTGCATTTATTTAATTTAACTGTTAATTCAATTAATTTATTGCGTATAAATTTACAGTTAAAATTTATTTGTTTGTATATGAACTGCTAGTTAACAGTTATATAATTTATTACTGAATATAGACTGTAGATTAATAGCTGTTAAATTTAATTTGAATAAAATTGCCAGTATTACCTGTTATGTAGTACCAAAAATAATATTGTTATTGATTGATATTGATTGATGATTGCGATTTGGATGATGGATGATGTTGATGAATGGATGTTTATTGTATATCATTAAATTGCAAATTATCATGCATATTTCATTTCATTCGGGATTGTGGTTTGAAATGATATATAACCGCAAAATTTTATATCTTTTAAATTGCGGATTGAAATGATAAATATCCGTATCACTTGACCATAGGATAGAAAATTATATACAGGCACCGCGGTCTATATATAACTATTTTAATGTGATTTCTATGGTTTGGATGGAATACGGTTTATAATAATCTTAAATTTTATATTGTATAAATATTTTTCTTCCATATATATATATACATATGAAGTTGAAAATTTTGAAATTAAAAGGTGTATAAAAATCTTTATTAAAAATGGAAGAAAATTAAGAAAATGGAGTTTAATAAATTATATCATATGTTTAAATGTTAAGTTTGGAAATTTTAAGATATGATATTTGTAATTGGATTTTTCCCAAAATAAATTAAAATGAATATTCTAGTATAATTTGAATTGGGAAAAATATATATATTTTATCACTAGAAATTGAAGTCTTATTATTTATGGATTTTATATGAATATTCAAGACTAATTAATAGAACAATTGATTTGTTGAAAGCATAAAATCCAACTTTAGTTTGAAATATTGATACTCAAAATGGATATACGTATATATAAATAAGTTGAAGTGGTTTTGGAACTTGAGAGAGATAATATAAATTTTGGTTTAGACTTTAATAAAGAAATGTATTTGTAAAGCCATGAGAACTATTGTAACGCCCCACCTCTATACCCACTCTAGCCAAGAACACTACGGTGTAATGCTGTCGACTAGCGCGGAGAATAAGGCTGTTGAGGAGCGACCATCCGTGTAATTTCTTTGCGCGAGCACCGATATGTCAGATAGTATAGCATGCATTTCATTTAAGGAGGAAATCCGACATACCGATGCAAACTCAAAGCTATCACGCGGTGGCTATATATATAATCTTCGGAAACGAATATAGAAATAAGCATAACATAAATCAGTCACAGATAATTCATATCACAACGGCGGAAATAGATATGAATATACCACACTAAAAGTGTTTATCAGAGAAGTGGTCTAACAAGATCCACGATAATACAAAAGAATATAAATAAATGCGGAACACAGATTAAACAGAAAATTCTCATATATATAATAACTGATGGCAGTTACAATACATTTGATACGGTACATATGAAACAATTACAACAGTCGACTCAGGAAGTTATACATACAAGTACATTTTCAATATAATATACATGAATACATATCTTCATATACAATCACATCGACTACTGTACATGACGACTACTCCAAAAGATATGAAAGAACTTCATAGCTCAAGCAGCAATCCCGAAGCTAAAAATCTACAACCTGTAAATACTCGGTCTGACCCGAGTATTAAATTCAAAAGAAAATAATACTCGGGTCAGTCTAATTCAAACTCAGTTATTAGTGCACAGGAGCAATAATAATTAAATAATGAATAGACGATAGTCAAAATAATTTACCTATCCGATTCTTAAATAAAGAAATCGGATAACGGTAACTATAACGCAAACCAAATTCAAACAATTGGAACATCAATTAAAAACATCAACTCGAGTAGGGCTGCAGTATACGCAAGCGTGTACTGCCACGCCACTACAACATATGGAATACGAAATAGATCCATAAATCAAAAGAAAAAGAAATAACAATAAAACCAATACCGTGTGGCTGCAGTTCACGCTTGCGTGCACTGCCTTGCCACTACAGTGATGACGTACCCAATGAATACCGTGTGGCTGCAGTTCACGCTTGCGTGCACTGCCGCACCACAACAGTGATGATGTACCCAGTGAATGTACATAACAAACTGCATATGGAAAAATGAATCAGAGGTGCAAAGGAAAGTAGTATAACTCAAACGAGCAAGTGCAAATAGTAAACTGCACAAATGGTAAGACCAGGCAACTAAATGCCAAAGAATTCGACAAAGTATCACAGAAGCCCAAACCAATGCCAAAATAGTCAAGAGAAGAAGACAACAAACTGCAGCCGAAAACCCAAATACAACAATCAAACGAATGCAGCAGGGGCAAGACTGCACAGTGAAGATGGTGAGCAAACAAAATGCCACCAAGTGAGTAAAGCGACACTGCAACATTCAGGAAGCAGCAGACTGCCACGACAGCTCAGTTGAAGTGGTTAAGGTACAAAATAAGGAGGGTGAGAGCACCAGGGAGTGTGGCACCACACACACAAACAAAGAGCAGACTGCAATTGAATTGCAGCCACCACAAGGTCAAATGCAAGCATGGACATAAGTGCTCGTAGCAATGTACACACACTTCGCGAATCCAAGGCAATGACAACATAAAATGGTGAAGTATGCAGTGGCAACAACTGTGCAGTGACAACATGAAATGGTGAAGTATGCAATGGCAACACTAGGCAGTGCAGTGACAACAAGTATGCAAACAGGTATGCAAACAGGTACAACGGCACTGCAAATTCAAGAAGGCAGCAAACTGAAGTCTAGAAGTAGTTCAAGTGCATAAACACATGTAATGGTGACAAAATATAGTTGCAGCATATAAGTGGTGAAACAGGTTCAAGTAAGACAATATACAGCAACATGATCAAGTACATGAACCAAGCAGTCAAGCCATAGTTTGGCAAAAATGCAACTGATGGTAAGTGAGTGATGGAAGTACAGTGAACTAAAGACATGAATTGCAACTCAAAAGAGCGGACATGGGACCAATGTCCTAGGTTACGACTTCAAATGAATCAGTGATGCAAGCAATGCTACAAGGCTCGAGATTATATATGCAATGGAGGCCATACATGAACCAGATCACAAATCCAGTTACACCACTGAGTTCGACAATGTCAAGTACAGAAGTACACAAGTGCAACAGGTCAAGAAATGAAATGTCAGATGCAAACCTAGATAACAATGATGCACGAATGCTACTGACCTCAAATGCAATGACTAAGGCTTCAATATGCTCAATGCTCAAGCTACAAATTGGACAGTGCAAACTACAACTTGAACGATCAGGTTATGCAACTACAATATTATGCAGACTTGAATGGACAATAGACAGTGCATAGTTAAGACATATGCAATGCAATTGTCATGAATACCAATGACACAAGAGAGGTGAACATCATAACATGGAGCTACAGACCAACAACCACATCAAACAGAAGACATGAGTCGAACAAAGCCGAAAAATGCTCACGCTAGTTGAAATCATTTCGAACAAAGAGTCGAACCAGTCAAACCATATCAAATATCAACAGCCCCAAAACGAACTCAAGACATATAAGTATCAACAACGAACAAATACCAAATCAAAGCTGAAGACCACGAAAACGGAAAAGCAAACGAAGTTGAACTGAGTCTAATTAGATGTGAGTACTATAAAGTACTCACCTTTGCCAAATCGAAGAAGCCGGAACCACGAAATCGCCGTTCCACGAAACCCTAGTTGCCGAAGATTGAACGATCACAAGCACGTTGATGCAGCCCTGAGCAAAGAGGAAGCTTCGAACGAGTTGGCGCCTTCGATTCCCAGAAGCCCCAAATTTTGAGCGATGAAGACGAACGAAATTGAGATGCCGCCATTTGTTCGTTCGAGTGCTTTTCATTTTTAGGGTTACTGAATCGAAAAATGGAAAATAGAAAGGGGAAAATGGGTTTTGGGTTTAGATAATTATCACGGCCAACAAAAATGAAAACTTGGGCCGAAAATTCAAAGCCCAAAAATTCAAATTTAAATTCAAATCGCAATTAGCGAGGATATCAAACGTTTTAATGTCAATTATTAATTGACGCGAGTATCGGGTTGTTACAGACTCCCCTCCTTAAAGAAATTGCGTCCTCGCAATCTTTAAGGAATAAATGGGCAAAAGGTAACAACCCCAAAACACAGCAACACAAGATGAAGAAATTTGAAGTAAGTAGCTCACCATAAAGAGCATGAAAGAGTAAGCCTGAACGTGCTTGCTCGATGGATTCTCCGGATTCCTAAGTGAAATCCCTAGGATTTGAGAACCACAGAACTTCACAAGAGAAACATCTTTATTTCGAAGGCGCTCAACCCCCGAAGCAATGATGTGAATAGAATGTTGCTCAAAGTCAAATCTGGTGAAGCTTCAATTTCTTTAACAATACCGGGCTCAAGAATAAAAATCGGAATTCCTACGGCATTTACGTAGTAGGAAGACGCATGAAAACGTCATAAATAATAGAAAATTGAGCCGGTAATAAGAGGCGATAAGCCATGGAACCAATACGTTCAGTGATAGGAAATGGCACAATATATCGAGGCACTAACTTTCCCGATCGACTGAAACGTACAACACCCTTGATAGGTGAAACACGAATAATTTGGAACAACAGCGTAATACAATAACGATACGCCAGATGAATCAAAGCTTCATAAATTCGGAACGCCGACGTAGTACAAAAACGGTACGTCCAATGAACCGATCAACATAAAAGAACATCAGACGCAAGTCCATAAAAGGAATGAGACGAAGCTCAATAAAACAAAGTACATCGAAATGTCTGATGAACTTGGTAAAAAGATGATTCCATTCGGACATCATCAAAGAAACAACCACTTGTTGCCAACGACAAGTGCATCGGTAACACGATTTCCCATCCGGGAGTGGTAAAGAATATCAAGATCATAAGATGTAAGGAACTCGAGTCAACGTCGTTGACGTAAATTAAGTTCTTTGTGAGAAAATAAATATTCCCAAGATTCATGATCCGGGTAGAGAACAAATTTCTCACCCAAAAATAATGATGCCAAAATTTTAAGAGCGAAATCAATAGCCACGAGCACTAGATCATAAGTGGCATATCTAGTCTCAAATAGGCATAAATGATTTAGAAACACAAGAGACAGCACGTTCTCTTATGCAAGAGAATGGCATGCAAACCAATACGATTAGCATTGGTACAAACGATAAAGTCTTGGTTCCCTCTGGAATCACAAGAATAGAAGTATAGAAAAAGAGTTGTTTTAAATAATATTCTTACCCGAAAAGCTTAAAGCTTTCGAAATTTACAATTTACTTTATGTAATTATCTTTTCAGAAAAATTTACATTTTATAATTTAATTTATTGTGTCTGATTGTCTCATCAAAGCGTCTAGGAGATTCCTATCGATAACGTTGATCAAGCGCATCGACCAGAATTCTTAAAGCACTCAATGGGCAATACAAGCACAAAATCATCTTTTAATTCCATATAAGAAATTCACAATTTTCAATCTCAAACGGACAAGTCCGGAATTAAACGAATCAGTAAAAGAAAGGGGTCATAGTCCTCGATTTTGCTGAAATGTTTAAATCGCTTCCTCATTCTTTTGAAAGCGTAAGCTGTAAAAATTTTGAAAACAATTTTTTTTTTTTTTTTTTTTATTTTGAAACAATTTTTAAAACACGTGATTAAAATAGCAATGTCAGTAGCAACTTCGACATACGTCAAAATTTCATCGAAATAATTGGCATCAAAATATAATACCAATGAATTTTCGTTCATCAAAAAGGTCACAAGAATCTTCTCAAAGATAGAAAGGGGTATCATACCCTAAACTTGTATTCATAACAAGTCAATAACACACGAATTCACCAATGCACAAGAATTGATAAAACTTATCAATAGAAATCACGAAAATTGGTGAAGCACAAATTCTAGAAATCCTCACAAGAAATCCAGAAAACACAAGCTAAGAGTATGAGAACTCGAACGCGAGTATGAAAAGTCGAACCGGAGTATGAAAACTCGAACGCGAGTATGAAAACTCGAACCGGAGTATGAAAACTCCAAGGAGAGTATGGAAACTCACCAACACGCGAGCATGAAAATTCATCAACACATGTAACGCAAAGCGAGAACGGGAGCACGGAATCTCACCTACACGTGAGCATGAAAGTCACCAACACGGGCAACGCAAAGCGAGGACGGGAGCACGGAATCTCACCTACCCGCGAGCATGAAAAATCATCAACACGTGCAACGCATAACGAGAACGGGAGCACGAAAACTCACCTACATGCGAGCATGAAAAACTCACCAACACGTGCAATGCATAACGAGAAGCTATCTCATGGTTGCAAGCCATTAATTTTGACACACGAATGGTCCGAAGACCGTGGGGCGCTACCCCACATGTGTGAGTCGGAATCACACAGATGGTGTCTAGACAATCCTCAAAGCCCAAGAGATATGCGTGAGACGAAATCACACCGATGAGGCCTAGTCTAACAGAAAAGGTATGCGTGAACGAAATCACACAAATGGTGTCTAGACAATCCTCAAAGCCCAAGAGATATGTGTGAGACGAAATCACACCGATGAGGCCTAAGCTACCCACGCCGACAAAGAGATGTGTGTGAGTCAAAATCACACCGACGAGGCCTAAGCTATCCACGCCGACAAAGAGATGTGTGTGAGTCAAAATAACACCGACGAGGCCTAAGCTATCCACGCCGACAAAGAGATATGTGTGAGTCAAAATCACACCGACGAGGCCTAAGCTATCCACGCCGACAAAGAGATATGTGTGAGTCAAAATCACACCGACGAGGCCTAAGCTATCCACGCCGACAAAGAGATGTGTGTGAGTCAAAATCACACCGACGAGGCCTAAGCTATCCACGCCGACAAAGAGATATGTGTGAGTCAAAATCACACCGACGAGGCCTAAGCTATCCACGCCGACAAAGAGATATGTGCGAAACGAAATCACACAAATGGTGTCTAGGCTAACCGAAAAGGTATGTGTGAACGAAATCACACAAATGTTGTCTAGCCTAACCAAAAGCGACATCGCACAATTGCTAGTCTAAATCATAAGAATGATCGTCATGATCAACGAGAAGTGTCAATTACACTAAGTTGGTGAATATAAAAGTTTAGCTTCATGTCCCATAGCCACTAGCTTAACTTAAATATTTACGAACAAACTGTAAATCTTCACTAATGAAATTGTCACAAGAGGTTCAATCGAACAAGTCCAAAAATTAACCGACGAAGTAAACGCAAGCGTTTCATACCACTTGTTTTACTAAGTCGTTTAATTAAATTTCTCATACGAGTGAAATAAAGGTTTGTATATACTAGTAGATTGGAAAACGGTTTGAGAAAAAGAGTTTTGTATTGAAAATAGAGTTGAAAACATTTTGATAAAGAGTTTTGATATTTACTACTAGTATTGAAACCTTTATATTTTTAAAGTGACAAATCACAAAAATGATTGTAGAAACAATCAATCACAAGAATTCACGTTCGAAGTCGTGAATAGAATCCAATGAAATCGATTAAAATTTGGAAACCAAATCAATTCACAAGAATTCACATGCAAAGATGTGAATAGAATCCGAAAGAATCAATATTGAACCTTCAAAAAGTATGTTCACAAAAATCCCGAAGAAAACATCACCAAAGTTGCTAATAAATAATAGCAACAAATCGGGAAAATATTCAAGAATTGATTAAATTAAGAAATCAAATCAATTCACTAAAATTCACATTCGAAGACGTGAATAAAATCCAAAGAATTCGATTCCAAATCCGTCAAAGTTGGAATACCCAAAAATTCCAGAAATAGAAGTTATCAAAGTCGACAATGATGATAACAACTAAACGGAAAAGAAGAATCGATTAACAATTGGAAAAATCAAAGCAAAACGAGCAAGGTACTCGAGACAGAAAATAGCAGGGCAAAAGTCGATCAAGTCAGCGACTCTATCTCAACTAAGCACAGATAAACTTTTGATTCTTTACAGGATCCAAAAGTTGTTGGGCAGATATGAATATGCCATCCAGAGATCGACTACTGGATTGAATAGCACTAAGACTGCCAGATTCAACCAATTCTTCTTCTTTAAGAAAAGAAAGAAGGAAGAAGAAAACGATATTCACAAAAATGAATTCCAATCAAACTTGATTGATAAAACAAGGAATCATAAAGAGAATAGGATAGAACGGTACGAAGACCCGAATTAAATCCTAAAGCACGACTCCTAAAATAGACTTAGGACGATGATCCTTGTTATAATATTCCATATTGTTCCGAAGTTTGGCTCTGATACCGAGCTGTAACGCCCCACCTCTATACCCACTCTAGCCAAGAACACTACGGTGTAATGCTGTCGACTAGCGCGGAGAATAAGGCTGTTGAGGAGCGACCATCCGTGTAATTTCTTTGCGCGAGCACCGATATGTCAGATAGTATAGCATGCATTTCATTTAAGGAGGAAATCCGACATACCGATGCAAACTCAAAGCTATCACGCGGTGGCTATATATATAATCTTCAGAAACGAATATAGAAATAAGCATAACATAAATCAGTCACAGATAATTCATATCACAACGGCGGAAATAGATATGAATATACCACACTAAAAGTGTTTATCAGAGAAGTGGTCTAACAAGATCCACGATAATACAAAAGAATATAAATAAATGCGGAACACAGATTAAACAGAAAATTCTCATATATATAATAACTGATGGCAGTTACAATACATTTGATACGGTACATATGATACAATTACAACAGTCGACTCAGGAAGTTATACATACAAGTACATTTTCAATATAATATACATGAATACATATCTTCATATACAATCACATCGACTACTGTACATGACGACTACTCCAAAAGATATGAAAGAACTTCATAGCTCAAGCAGCAATCCCGAAGCTAAAAATCTACAACCTGTAAATACTCGGTCTGACCCGAGTATTAAATTCAAAAGAAAATAATACTCGGGTCAGTCTAATTCAAACTCAGTTATTAGTGCACAGGAGCAATAATAATTAAATAATGAATAGACGATAGTCAAAATAATTTACCTATCCGATTCTTAAATAAAGAAATCGGATAACGGTAACTATAACGCGAACCAAATTCAAACAATTGGAACATCAATTAAAAACATCAACTCGAGTAGGGCTGCAGTATACGCAAGCGTGTACTGCCACGCCACTACAACATATGGAATACGAAATAGATCCATAAATCAAAAGAAAAAGAAATAACAATAAAACCAATACCGTGTGGCTGCAGTTCACGCTTGCGTGCACTGCCTTGCCACTACAGTGATGACGTACCCAATGAATACCATGTGGCTGCAGTTCACGCTTGCGTGCACTGCCGCGCCACAACAGTGATGATGTACCCAGTGAATGTACATAACAAACTGCATATGGAAAAATGAATCAGAGGTGCAAAGGAAAGTAGTATAACTCAAACGAGCAAGTGCAAATAGTAAACTGCACAAATGGTAAGACCAGGCAACTAAATGCCAAAGAATTCGACAAAGTATCACAGAAGCCCAAACCAATGCCAAAATAGTCAAGAGAAGAAGACAACAAACTGCAGCCGAAAACCCAAATACAACAATCAAACGAATGCAGCAGGGGCAAGACTGCACAGTGAAGATGGTGAGCAAACAAAATGCCACCAAGTGAGTAAAGCGACACTGCAACATTCAGGAAGCAGCAGACTGCCACGACAGCTCAGTTGAAGTGGTTAAGGTACAAAATAAGGAGGGTGAGAGCACCAGGGAGTGTGGCACCACACACACAAACAAAGAGCAGACTGCAATTGAATTGCAGCCACCACAAGTTCAAATGCAAGCATGGACATAAGTGCTCGTAGCAATGTACACACACTTCGCGAATCCAAGGCAATGACAACATAAAATGGTGAAGTATGCGGTGGCAACAACTGTGCAGTGACAACATGAAATGGTGAAGTATGCAATGGCAACACTAGGCAGTGCAGTGACAACAAGTATGCAAACAGGTATGCAAACAGGTACAACGGCACTGCAAATTCAAGAAGGCAGCAAACTGAAGTCTAGAAGTAGTTCAAGTGCATAAACACATGTAATGGTGACAAAATATAGTTGCAGCATATAAGTGGTGAAACAGGTTCAAGTAAGACAATATACAGCAACATGATCAAGTACATGAACCAAGCAGTCAAGCCATAGTTTGGCAAAAATGCAACTGATGGTAAGTGAGTGATGGAAGTACAGTGAACTAAAGACATGAATTGCAACTCAAAAGAGCGGACATGGGACCAATGTCCTAGGTTACGACTTCAAATGAATCAGTGATGCAAGCAATGCTACAAGGCTCGAGATTATATATGCAATGGAGGCCATACATGAACCAGATCACAAATCCAGTTACACCACTGAGTTCGACAATGTCAAGTACAGAAGTACACAAGTGCAACAGGTCAAGAAATGAAATGTCAGATGCAAACCTAGATAACAATGATGCACGAATGCTACTGACCTCAAATGCAATGACTAAGGCTTCAATATGCTCAATGCTCAAGCTACAAATTGGACAGTGCAAACTACAACTTGAACGATCAGGTTATGCAACTACAATATTATGCAGACTTGAATGGACAATAGACAGTGCATAGTTAAGACATATGCAATGCAATTGTCATGAATACCAATGACACAAGAGAGGTGAACATCATAACATGGAGCTACAGACCAACAACCACATCAAACAGAAGACATGAGTCGAACAAAGCCGAAAAATGCTCACGCTAGTTGAAATCATTTCGAACAAAGAGTCGAACCAGTCAAACCATATCAAATATCAACAGCCCCAAAATGAACTCAAGACATATAAGTATCAACAACGAACAAATACCAAATCAAAGCTGAAGACCACGAAAACAGAAAAGCAAACGAAGTTGAACTGAGTCTAATTAGATGTGAGTACTATAAAGTACTCACCTTTGCCAAATCGAAGAAGCCGGAACCACGAAATCGCCGTTCCACGAAACCCTAGTTGCCGAAGATTGAACGATCACAAGCACGTTGATGCAGCCCTGAGCAAAGAGGAAGCTTCGAACGAGTTGGCGCCTTCGATTCCCAGAAGCCCCAAATTTTGAGCGATGAAGACGAACGAAATTGAGATGCCGCCATTTGTTCGTTCGAGTGCTTTTCATTTTTAGGGTTACTGAATCGAAAAATGGAAAATAGAAAGGGGAAAATGGGTTTTGGGTTTAGATAATTATCACGGCCAACAAAAATGAAAACTTGGGCCGAAAATTCAAAGCCCAAAAATTCAAATTTAAATTCAAATCGCAATTAGCGAGGATATCAAACGTTTTAATGTCAATTATTAATTGACGCGAGTATCGGGTTGTTACAACTATTTTCTTTACAAAGTAACATTTGAGTTAAACCATTTAATTCATATACCGTTGAATGACCAAACCATTCAAGTTTTAGAAGTTATGGTTTTAAATTATGATTTTCAAAATACTATGCTTTGAAAATATTTGATTTTCAGACGTTATGAAGTTAAAGCATTTTGATTTTGGAAAAGAATTATATTTGGGATAAGTGATAAAATATGGTTTTGGGTTTTGAAATGTTATCGTATTCATGGTTATGAAATGGAATGTTTATTCTGATTTTTAAAGTATAACCTATTTTTAAATGACCGCGGTGTTATAATAATGATGGGTTGGCAAAGAGACCGGGATCGGATATGGACATACTCTCTGTCGATACCGAAAACCACTTTGACTAACCGTGTACGCGGTGGAGATTCCAGAATGAAGTAGGTGGTGGCGACGTTTCCTGTAAGGTAAATACGTGGACCCGACTCCCGTGAGTTGGCATAAGGTGGCTAAAACAGGAGCTATTCCCAGGCCAATGAGGTCATACCTCTGATCGGACACTCCTCTTCGATATTATACTATGACTTTGGATTGATTCAGTGGCCACTTTTATTTTGATTTTGGGGAGTTTGTTCGAGGTGGGCGGTAACTGCGGCTACGCGTTTCCATCAGCCTGGGTACGCAATTGGTATATCTACCCTGGCATTGCCTAGTTGTGCCGTGTCACCTACCATACCGAGCCTTTACTACGAGTTATGTTTTGTACCATACCTATGGAGTGCCCTCTGACGACGCCCAGTACGGGGGAGATTACGGTACTGTATAGACTATGGGAATATATAAATGTGTTAAGGTGGAAAATGTAAAGCCTTAACGCTATTTAAAAGTAAGTTTATTTTATAAATAGACACTACTATAATAGCGCAATATACTACATAGTAAATAGTTTAACGGATCCTTAGGAGATGTAAATCCCGAACATCTCTTGAGTTACTGTACTCATATTTACTTCTGTAAATTTAACTCAATAAGATCTTTTAGTCTGATTCGAGTGTTTTTGTCTTTTCAAATTCGCTCGGGTCAGTCCGAGCGTTTCAGGATCGAAGACTTTAGCTTTGAAGGACGAAGACGAAGGAGTCGTATTATTATTATCTATAGTATTGCACCACACTCATATTGTTCCGCTGCATTGATTGTATTGGTAGGTGTAACTCTGATATTTATTGTATAAAGCAAATCAAGTGTTTGTAAACTGTTTTGAACTGTATATTTATTATTATATTTTATCCTTCCGCTGTGAGGTTCTATTTTGTTTTTATTTCTTCTCTGTTTTTCTTATTTACCCCATAACAATCCGTCCTTCCGTTATGTTTTGAATTGGCACGTGTGTCGGTTTAAAGTGTGCGAAAAGGCGGGATGTTACAGTTGGTATCAGAGCTTTGGTTTAGCGATAAACTTGGCTTTGTGGGGTTTAACTCTTTGTTAATAGGGTAGTAATACCCTATGGGAGTCGCTGAGAGTATATATATGAGAGAGCGTATTTGTTTGTATTAATAAAAGATTTTGATATTGTGTTAATCTGTTCCGCTTTGTATTTATAAATTCTGGTTGATGCATGGGACGCTATGTCATCAATAGGGATTTCTAAACACTTAATAGGACAGACCGACATAATATTTGTTTTAATATAGGTGAATGAAATAATTTTGCCTATTATATTTTCTATATATAAAAATATTTTTATAAAGACATTTTGGTTGCTATAGTTGGGTGTTAGGTAATAAAAATATTTGTAATGAATTAAAGTTAAGTTGAATTTTAATAAATCAAATTGGAGATTTTAGAACTTAAGTCCGGGATTTTTGAAATCTTCTTTCAAAGTATTTATGAAATATAATGATTTGGTTTATAAATATTTTCTTATATAAATATTTAGTATAATTCGAAAGAATTGGTTTAAAGAGGATTTTGAAGAAAATAAGTTTGTACTTTCCTCTCCGTCGTTAGAAAATAATTTCGGTGATGACGGTCGCATCATCGACTTTCATTTTCGAGTTTCGAAGGGAAAGGCCACTGTAGTAAATTCTACTGCAGATCTGTTTTGAAATTATTTAAAATTTTAATTGTTTAAAGGTAATTAGAGATATAAAAGTTGTAAGAAATTAATTATCTATTATTTTAAAGTAAAGTAATTTTGGAATTTGACCGGGTATTAATTCTTGAATTTCCATTAATTAGTTGTGAAAAAAAAAATTAGGTTAGTGAAATAAAGGTTAAGTAATCAATGAATTAAAAGGGTTGAGATTAAACTTGTATAAGTTCTTTTGCTTTTTCTTTAACATAAATAACTTACCAAGTATAAAAAGTTGAAATGTAAATTAAGAGTGGAATAGAATATTATGCAAGTAGAATTTTTGGAAATAATGAAGTATTCAATAAATTACTGTTATAAATAAGAAGTTAATGGTATTAACTTAAGTGATTATTGGAATTTTACTAAAATTAAAGGTTGTATTATTAATAGGTGATTTTAACCGTAAGAAAGTAAAAATGAAATTCCTTAATTTATAAAGTTTGATTGTAGGGTTATTAACTTAAGTACGCCTTAATTTCCCCTATTCTAATATAATGGAAAGTAGGGAAAATATAAATGACTGCAATCCATAGTTAACGAATGAGTAAAATCTTTCACTTATAGGAATGCAAGTTATAAGGTTAATAAATTAAGTGTAAGTAGAGGGTTACTGTAATTAAATATAATGGAAAATTCAACATTAAATAAATGAATGAGATTAAAGGTAAGTTGAAATTGTAATTTATAAAACAAATATATATTAATTAAAGGAGTGGAGAAGAAACTTGTAAATTTTCACTTACATTCTTAAAACATGCATAACTTACCATATAATAAAAAGTTGTAAATGTTAGTAGGAAAATGTAAGGGGAAATCTTACTAGTGAAGAGTAAGGTAATAAAGGTATTCTATTAATTTGCTATTATTAATGAGAATTAATTGTGTAGACTTAAGTTAAATTGGAAATTTTACTATAAGTAAAGGTAAGTAGTATAAATAGATGATAGAAACTTTAGTAAATAAATTGGAATACAAATATAATGAATTTTGTGATAAATGGAAAATGAAAATTTGTAAGAAATAAAGAAATCACTCCATAAATGAAAGAAAGAAAATCAAACCATTGAAGCATGAGATAAATGTATAATAAATAAATTTGGGTGTTGGTTTGAATTGTGTTGTTTGATTTATGTTGTTGGGTAAGAAATTTAAAGTGGTTAAATGAATAAGTATCTATCTTTGTTCCATCTAAGACTGTTGAGTAAAGGATGCACTTGATAGTTAATTTCATTTCATACAAATTTCAAGTTTGAACCCAAACAACTATTTGGTTGATGGATTAAATGGTTGCTTTGTTGTGTATGTATGTTGTTTGTAAGGTTGATGGTTGTTGAATTGTTTGGTTGATTAATGATTGAATCCACTTGAATAGTTCACTTTAAAATAAATATTTAACCTTTTAGATTATATAAGTGAATACAGGTGATGGAAGCAACTGCTACTGCTTTTGGTTCCATAATAATAAGCGTATTTTGCCCGACAAATAGGTACGTTTTCGGATTACGTTTAAAGCGCTATTTTTCCCGTGTTGGGATATAATATTTTGATAATATATGTAATATATTTGTATATTTTGATATTATATTTTCTCCCGAGCCTCACCGTACAAAGGAGACTCTGTCAAAAAATTTCGTAAATTTTGGACTTAGAATTTTGTTGAATATTTTCCAAACTTTAATGATTTAAGTATAAAAAGTTGTAATGATTATAAACGGATATATTTCATTAAAGGAAATTAATCCAGTAAATTATTGTTTATAAGTTAATATTTGAAATAAGATGTACTGTTTATTCTTCCTTCTCCCTTCTTTTTCCTTTTCGGAGACGAAAAGTTTTGTGTGGGGGAGATTGTAACGACCCGTTAAATTTATAATATTTAATAAATTAAATTAATATAATTTCTAATTTGTTTAAGAATAAATGTAGAAATTTGGTATAGTAGTTGTAACCTAGTGTAATAATAAAATTTTATGACAATAGATTTGGATAATGTAATTTGTCACTTTTTGTTAAAAGTAAATTTTAAGAAATCAATAAATGTTGAATTGAGAATATTAATAAAAAATATTAACTAAAATGAGATTCATTAATATAAAATCAGTAGTGAAGATGTCACCTTTGGTTGTAATAAAGGTGAATGCTATTAGTGGATGTCAACACTTAATAAAATTTATTTAGAATAAAAAGAATTTAAATGCATGTTTGAATAGAGTATTAAATTGATAGATTAAGCGTAAGTAATTAGAATTCGACCCTATAAGATATGGAACTGAATGTATGAATATAATTTTGTAGAAATAGTTAATTAACAACTTATTTGTGCATACCCAATTTAATATAAATAACAAAAGGGCTAGCACTTGATGTGCCTAAGTATTAATATATTGGAACTATAATAAAATAGAGAGTTTGGTAGTAAATAGAAATAAAAAGACCGTTATTAACTAGTAAATTAATAAATGGATTCTAACATAGGTAGTAATTAATGCGTGTATATTGGGCATTTGCGGATTACCAATTTTTCTACCTATTCATATAATTTATTTATGTAAATCTAACCCTATGGCAACATTTTGTTAATAAATGTTGGAAGTGAATTTGAATATATCAAAGGATAACAAGTGTTTAGGTTAACCATTTATTTTATTTAGTTAAGAAGGGAAATAGATTGAAATAAAGCTAATTTAATTTTTTTTGGTTGTTAATGGGTATAGTTAAATAATGAGAAGTTATAGAAAATAAAACGCGCACTAATGAGATGTAATATAATTCCAAAGTTCTTTATACCCACAAATAGGTTAATTACTGTATAGAAAGAGTCTAAATCAATAAATGTATTTATTAAGATTGCATTTATAATTTTATAACCTTTATGCTGATTTAAGTTCAATTAATTTATTTGATTAAATAGTGTAGCTAATTCTTTTAGATGAAGTTAAGGCTAATTCTATGTATATATTTGACCTATTGTTGATATAGATTCCAGGAAGTAGGATCTATTAATTAAATGGAGTATTGGATTCAATAATTGCATTTATCGCATAAATAAAGAGAATATAACGGTTAAATTTGGCGTTATTGAAATTAAAAAGGAATGGGGGAATAATAATTTGAAATCATTGCAATAGATATTAATTTAAGGTTACCTTAAATAAATTAAGGTAATAAATGGAGGATAGTGTAAATATCTTTATAATACGATGATTTGTGTAGTTAGGGTAGTTTTGATTTGTCACTTAAGATGGAGGATTTTTATAAAATGTAATAAATACAGTTTAAATTAAGGCATTGACATTTGGGTATTTAAGAAGTGATAAACTAAAATTTATTTATTTATTTGAAAATTCGAAATCCAATTTGTGGACTTATTGCAAATAAGTGAAATTTGTGCTTAACCATTACATCGATAGGAATAAATTAAATTTAAGGTTATATTAATAAAATTTGGACTAGAGAAATGATATGAATCGGTTTTAGAAGCCTTAAATATAAAATGGGAAGTAGACGAGATTTCACGTTACAACCAGTTTTAAAAATCCTGATGTATGTAGAAATATTTATGAAATATAACGTAAACCAATGTTGAATCAAAAGAATAGAGTCAACACTTATTTATTCATTTAATGTGATATAACTACGAGTATGATTTATTGCAAATTACATGGAAATCTAATATATAGGACATTACCTAAAAAGGAAGAGTAGATAAAATTTATGATAAACATATTTGTATATGAAGGTTATTGATTTAAGGAGAAATTGGGCAAGTTTTATGTATTTGGGTTAAGTGCAACCTTTAATAGATAAATTTAGTGCAATTAAAGAAATTGACATTTAATATTTCGATAAATTAAAATTTGATGGGATAAGAACATTTGGGTAATGAAGGGATGACAAATATTAGCTATGATTCTAGAAGGAATTAAATAGATAATGGGAAGATTAAAATCAGGTTCTAAGCAATAATTATTAAATAACAGAAGTTTAGGAGTAAAGTGAGATAATTGAAAATTTTAATCATTCATATAAGTCATTTGTTTATTAATATGAGTTAGCTAATAAATTTAACTTGGGCAATACCTATATATTGGAAACACATTTGTAAAGTGTAATTAATTGAATTTGGTGAATTGGGAATGAATCCAAGGTTATAGGAATTGATGTAATACTACGCAAATAAAAGGTAACTGCATAAAATCAATGTTTAGTAATAAATTGTAATTGATAATTAAGTAGGAATGTGTAACAACCCGCATATTTATCGATTTTATATTTAAATATTTTATTTAAATATTTTATCGTTAGTCGGATTTTTGTCCGAAAAGCTACTTTTTGCATACGGTCGAATTAGGACTCGAGACCACCTCCATTGAGTTCAAAATGCCATTTGCGACCTTTTTGAGTATAAGCTTCGATATGTTTGGACAAAGTTGAATTTTTGCTACTTTTTGCTTTGGGCTTTGGTTTGGGCTGAACCTACTTACTAACTCAATCCCAATCCCCCTCTCCTCTTCATTACTTCATTCTAACTCCTTAAACTCAAGCTCCAACTGAAAATGGTGGAGAGGAAAAAGAATTAAAACTCCAAGCCCTAACTTTCTTGCAAATCAAATTCCTTGCTCCAAGCTCAAGAAGAACCCTTTGGTAAGCATCTCCTTCACCTTCTCCAACTCTTTCTCCATTCAATTTCAGAAATTTCCTAAACCTAATTTAGGGAATGTTTCTCTTTTAAGCTTAGATTCAAGCTTGTTGAGTTGGAATTGAAGAGTGCTTGTTCTTGCCATTGCTTTCAAGCTTCATCTTCATAAATTTAGTTTAAAGGTGAGATTTTTATCTCACATCTATGACTATAATTATCTTTGGTTGTTGGGTATGAATTCCTAACACTTCTTCATGTGCATTTGCTCTTGATTTGGATTGGTTTTGTGAATATTCCAATTTTTGGGTTTTTAAGACAAATTTGTGTAAAATCCTTTTATGGATGTTTGATCATGCTTTTGGTGATGCATCGAGGAGCATATAGGGCCGGGTTGCCGTTAGGCATAAACCCTTAGAGCCAATGTTCGTCCGATTGCATTTTGGAAGAGTTTGCTCTTCATTTGTATAAGGCTGAAAAACAGCCCAGGCATGATTCAGTCGACTGAAAAACTCTGTTCAGTCGACTGAACCTGAAACCCGAGAGTTTCCAGGCATGATTCAGTCGATTGAAAAACTCTGCACAGTCGACTGAAACTGGAAACAGAAAGTTTCCTGAACCTGGAAAATTTCCGTGTACAGGGTCAGTCGACTGAAATTCTCTGTTCAGTCGACTGAACCTGCTGTTTGAGTCCAATTTGCCTTTTTGGATTGAAATCCTAATTTAAATCGATTCGTGATAATCCTATTTGTTGTTATCATCTATTATGACTTTGATGACTCTTTTTAGGGATTTTTGAATATCCACTTCGCTGGATCCTTTATCGATTTCGTTGGATTTTATTCACGTCTTCGTATGTGAATTTTTGTGATTGATCGTTCTTACAACCTTCTTCGTGATTTGTCACTTTAAAAATATAAAGGTTTTCTATACTAGTAGTAAATATCAAAACTCTTTCCTCAAACGATTTCAATACTATTTTAATACCAAATTCATTTATAAAACCGTTTTCCAATCTATTAGTATATACAAACCTTTACCTCACTCGTATGAGAAATCTAATTAAACGGCTTAGTAAAACAAGTGGTATGAAACGCTTGCGTTTACTTTGTCGGTTAATTCTTGGACTTGTTCGATTGAACCTCTTGTGACAATTTTCTAGTGGAGATTTACAGTTTGTTCGTAAATATTTAAGTTAAGCTAGTGGTTATGGGACATGAAGCTAAGCTCATATATTTACTAGCTTAGTGTAATCGACACTTCTCTTTGATCATGACGATCATTTTAGGTTCTAGTCTAGCATCGTGCTTTGTCTTTGTGATTTGGTTCATCGGACGTCCCGCTGTACGACGTCGTTGTTCCCTTTGATTGTGATTTGGTTCATCGGATGTCCCGCTGTACGACGTCGTTGATCCTTTCCTTGTAATTTCTGGATTTCGTGTGTTGATTTCTGGAATTTGTGTTTCACCAACTTTTACGATGGGCATTGATATATATGTCATTTATTGTGGCTTGGTGAATGAAATTAGGAGTATGACATTCCTTTTTATCTTGAGTAGATTATTGTGATATTGATTAATCTCTTGATGATTTTCAATTACTTATTTATCACAGCTTGGCATTGTGATTATTATGTGTTTAGTCATATCTCCTATCCTATATCATGTTATCCGATATTTATAGTTAGACTGATCCGTTTATTATTTTCTTATAAATAATACTCGGGTCAGACCGAGATGTTACAGGTGCTTCTGCTTGACTTCTCATCCGGGATTAACTCCTTGACTTTTGGGGTTAACTACTTAGATTAGTAGTTATTTTGTTGTATACATTTGAGATATAGACTCCTTAATGTATACTTATTCTTTTGTGTAGTTCGTGTAACTATTCTTTTGTGATGTTGTGGATCTTTTCAGACTACTACTCTGATGTACACTTTTATGTGTAGTATTCATATCTATTTCCGCCTTTGTGATATGAATTGTCTGTGACTGATTTGTGTTATGTTTATTTCTATATTTGTTTCCGAAGGATTTATATAGCCACCATGTAGTAGCTTTGAGTTTGTGTTGGTATGTCGGATTTCCTCTTGAAATAGAATGCATGTTATATTATCTGACATATCGGTGCTCGCGCAAAGAAATTACACGGATGGTCGCTCCTCAACAGCCTTATTCTCCATGCTAGTCGACAGCATTCACCGTAATGTTCTTGGCTAGCGTGGGTATAGAGTGGGGCGTCACAGCTTGGTATCAGAGCCAAACTTCGGAACAATGTAGAATAATTTAGCAAGGATCATGTCCTAAGTCCATCTTAGGAGTTGTGCTTTAGGATTTTATTCGGGTCTTCGTACCGATTCATCCTATTTTCCTTATGATTCCTTGTTTTATCTATCAAGAATTGCTTGATATTTATTTTGAGATTAACCTTTTCCTCTTCTTTCTTTCTTTCTTAAAGAAGAGAAATGGTTAGACCCGGCCGTTCCAGCGCCGGTCAATCTAGCGCTACTCCTCAGGATGGAGTATGTATGTCTGCTCAGCAGCTTCTAGATCTTGTTAAGAACGCTCAAGCAGCCGGACCCAATCTAGAGCCTACTCATCCTAGATCCGGTTTTGCACGCTTGTGCAGAGACTACACCGATTTGGGTGGAGGGCCATTCAGGGGATCCGAGAGTGTTATTGAAATTCAAGCTTGGCTCAAATCATGCGATCGCATCTTTTCTCGCATGAATCTTATTGACCTTCATCGAGTCCAAGTAGCTTCTAGCATGCTCCAAGAAAGAGCATTGGATTGGTATGAGCTTTTAATTTCTGAAATCGTTGAGGCGGATCTTACTTGGGAGCAATTCCGGGAAAGATTCGAATTGAAATTTGTGCCGGAGGCTGAAAAAGTAACCTTAGCCCGGCGTTTCATAGACCTTGTTCAAGGTGAATCTTCTGTGACAGACTATGTCGCATCCTTCGGATCTCTGTCCAAATACGGGGTTGAGTACATTAATACCCCATTGAAGAAAAATCAGAGATTTGTCTATGGCTTGAATAAGAATCTTAAGAAGCCATTACTCCTGAAACTTGAGGTTTCATTTGATCAGCTTATTGATATCGCTCTTCGTCTTGAAGAGGCCGATAATGAAGGTGATGTTGAAGTTGTGCATGCCCAACAGAACTTCAACAATAACTCGAAGAGGCCTATCAAATTCAAAGGCCCCGATTCTTATAAGAAAGGAAAGCTGCAACTTTTGGTCAAGGTATTACTCATTTAATCCTTGGTTACATTTATTTTGTGATCTTCTTATTTGAGTTCTTTTTGATATGGGTTTCATCTCATTATTTTTATATCAAAAGAACTTGTCGATTCTTTTTCTTTGAATATTTTGGGCTTATTGATTTCATTGAGAATTGCGAATCCGGATGGTAGATCCGCAACGCTCAATTTGCTTTTGTTTAGATGTCGAGATTGTTTTATGTGACTTTTCTTTCCGAGCCGATATTTTTGCTTTGGCTTCGGAATTGACCTTTCTGCAAGGATTGGCTTAATCATTGTGAAGCCCATATCCTATTTTTTCGAGTGGACTATTCATCTTCGACATTTTCAATCTGTTAAGCAGATTTCTATTTTTCTTTGTGATTTTGATTCCATCTTGATGGCATCATTTTATTCTTTAAAGTCCTTATGGTGAGGAAAGTGTTATTTCTCTCATCTAAATAGTTTGAGAATTTTCCGGTATATTTGACTTGTCTTAGGATTATGACCTAAGTAATCTTTTGTGTGGTGCTAAGGTCTTTTTAGTTCGACTTTACCACCGTTTTCATTTGCTACAAGTTGCGGAAGTTAGCATTTCACTTATCGCATTCCGCACTTGTTATGATTCCTATGAATGAATTATTATGTCATTCAATTTGTCCAGCTTGTTTCATCCATTTTATAAATCCAATATTCTATGAAAATTTCAATGAGACCATTCTTATTTATGGATTTTGGATGGAAATAGAAATTTAAAATTTTGCAAATCTTTTTCATAAGATCTAATTATAAGTGCAATTTGATTTTTTGCTCCTAAAACGAGCAAAGAATATTCTTAAAACTTTTTAAGAGATTTATTTATCCTAAAAAAGATGACTTTGTGATTGTATTGCCCGTTGAGTGCTTTAAGAATTTTGGTCGATGCGCTTGATCAACGTTATCGATAGGAATTTCCTAAACGCTTTGATGTGACAATCAGACACGATATATTGACTTGTAAAAATTTAAATTTTTGTAGAAAGATTATTACATAAAAGTAAAAATGTAATTTTGAAAGTTTTAACTTTTCGGGGAAGAGAATTATTTAAAAAGAACCCTTCCTTTCAATACTCTTATTCTTGTGATTCCTGAAGGGGAACCAAGACTTTGCTATTTGTACCGATACTAGTCGTATTGGTTTGGAATGCCATTCTCTTGCAAAGGAGAACGTTCTATCACTTGTGCTTCTAAATCATTATAGTTTATCGAGACTAGATATGCCACTCATGATCTAGTGTTCGCGGCTATTGTTTTTACTTTTGGAATTTGGCATCATCATTTTTGGATGAGAAATTTGTTCTCTACCTCGATCATAAATCTTTGGAATAATTATTTTCTCATAAGGAACTTCATGTTGACTCGAGTTCCTAGCATCCTATGATCTTGATATTCTTTTATTCCCGAGAAGGGAAATCGTGTTGCCAATGCGCCTTGTCGTAGGCAACAAGTGGTTGATTCTTTGATGTTGTCTGAATGGAATTATTTTTCTATCAAGTTCATCGGACGTTTTCTCATTCCTTTTAAGGACTAGCGTCCGATGTCCTTTTATTGTGTTCGGTTCATTGGACGTACCATTTTTGTACTACGTCGGTGTTCCGAAAATCATTAGGGTTTTGATTCATCGGATGTACCGTTTGTACTACATCGATGTCTTTGCTTTTTGATTCATCGGATGTACCGTTGTACTACATCGATGTCTTTGCTTTTGATTCATCGGATGTACCGTTTGTACTACATCGATGTCTTTGCTTTTTGATTCATCGGATGTACCGTTGTACTACATCGATGTCTTTGCATTTGATTCATCGGATGTACCGTTTGTACTACATCGATGTCTTTTCTTTTGATTCATCGGATGTACCGTTTGTACTACATCGATGTCTTTGCTTTTTGATTCATCGGATGTACCGTTGTACTACATCGATGTCTTTGCTATTTGATTCATCGGATGTACCGTTTGTACTACATCGATGTCTTTTCTTTTGATTCATCGGATGTACCGTTTGTACTACATCGATGTCTTTGCTTTTGATTCATCGGATGTACCGTTTGTACTACATCGATGACTTTGCTATTTGATTCATCGGATGTACCGTTTGTACTACATCGATGACTTTGCTGTTTGATTCATCGGATGTACCGTTTGTACTACATCGATGTCTTTGCTATTTGATTCATCGGATGTACCGTTTGTACTACATCGATGTCTTTGCTTTTGATTCATCGGATGTACCGTTTGTACTACATCGATGTCTTTGCTATTTGATTCATCGGATGTACCGTTTGTACTACATCGATGTCTTTGCCTTTGATTCATCGGATGTACCGTTGTACTACATCGATGTCTTTGCATTTGATTCATCGGATGTACCGTTTGTACTACATCGATGTCTTTGCTTTTTGATTCATCGGATGTACCGTTGTACTACATCGATGTCTTTGCTATTTGATTCATCGGATGTACCGTTTGTACTACATCGATGTCTTTGCTTTTGATTCATCGGATGTACCGTTTGTACTACATCGATGTCTTTGCTTTTTGATTCATCGGATGTACCGTTGTACTACATCGATGTCTTTGCTATTTGATTCATCGGATGTACCGTTTGTACAACATCGATGTCTTTTCTTTTGATTCATCGGATGTACCGTTTGTACTACATCGATGTCTTTGCTTTTTGATTCATCGGATGTACCGTTGTACTACATCGATGTCTTTGCTATTTGATTCATCGGATGTACCGTTTGTACTACATCGATGTCTTTTCTTTTGATTCATCGGATGTACCGTTTGTACTACATCGATGTCTTTGCTTTTGATTCATCGGATGTACCGTTTGTACTACATCGATGACTTTGCTATTTGATTCATCGGATGTACCGTTTGTACTACATCGATGACTTTGCTGTTTGATTCATCGGATGTACCGTTTGTACTACATCGATGTCTTTGCTATTTGATTCATCGGATGTACCGTTTGTACTACATCGATGCCTTTGATTTTGATTCATCGGATGTACCGTTTGTACTACATCGATGTCTTTGCTATTTGATTCATCGGATGTACCGTTTGTACTACATCGATGTCTTTGCCTTTGATTCATCGGATGTACCGTTGTACTACATCGATGTCTTTGCATTTGATTCATCGGATGTACCGTTTGTACTACATTGATGTCTTTGCTTTTTGATTCATCGGATGTACCGTTGTACTACATCGATGTCTTTGCTATTTGATTCATCGGATGTACCGTTTGTACTACATCGATGTCTTTGCTTTTGATTCATCGGATGTACCGTTTGTACTACATCGATGTCTTTGCTTTTTGATTCATCGGATGTACCATTGTACTACATCGATGTCTTTGCTATTTGATCCATCGGATGTACCGTTTGTACTACATCGATGTCTTTTCTTTTGATTCATCGGATGTACCGTTTGTACTACATCGATGTCTTTGCTTTTTGATTCATCGGATGTACCGTTGTACTACATCGATGTCTTTGCTATTTGATTCATCGGATGTACCGTTTGTACTACATCGATGTCTTTTCTTTTGATTCATCGGATGTACCGTTTGTACTACATCGATGTCTTTGCTTTTGATTCATCGGATGTACCGTTTGTACTACATCGATGACTTTGCTATTTGATTCATCGGATGTACCGTTTGTACTACATCGATGACTTTGCTGTTTGATTCATCGGATGTACCGTTTGTACTACATCGATGTCTTTGCTATTTGATTCATCGGATGTACCGTTTGTACTACATCGATGTCTTTGCTTTTGATTCATCGGATGTACCGTTTGTACTACATCGATGTCTTTGCTATTTGATTCATCGGATGTACCGTTTGTACTACATCGATGTCTTTGCCTTTGATTCATCGGATGTACCGTTGTACTACATCGATGTCTTTGCATTTGATTCATCGGATGTACCGTTGTACTACATCGATGTCTTTGCTTTTGATTCATTGGGCGTACCGTTTTTGTACTACGCTGATGTCCTAAATTGTTTGAGTTTCTAGTTTTTCGGGCGTACCGTTTTTGTACTACGCCGTTACACCGGCTCAATTTTCTGCTATTCTTGACGTTTCCCCACTTCTTTTATCTACGGGAATGCCTTAGGGATTCCGGTTTTCATTCTTGAGCCCGGTGTTATTGTGGAAATTGAAGTTTCACTAGATTTCCTGCTAACTCTTTTGTGCACTTTAGGGTGAACTTCCTATTTCAAAATTTTCTTTTGTGTTAATATGCTTCTATGGTTGTTACTTCATGTGTTTCCTTCTTACTTATTGCGAGGAAGCAATTTCTTTAAGGAGGGGAGTCTGTAACAACCCGCATATTTATCGATTTTATATTTAAATATTTTATTTAAATATTTTATCGTTAGTCGGATTTTTGTCCGAAAAGCTACTTTTTGCATACGGTCGAATTAGGACTCGAGACCACCTCCATTGAGTTCAAAATGCCGTTTGCGACGTTTTTGAGTATAAGCTTAGATATTTTTGGAGAAAGTTGAATTTTTGCTACTTTTTGCTTTGGGCTTTGGTTTGGGCTGAACCTACTTACTAACTCAGTCCCAATCCCCCTCTCCTCTTCATTACTTCATTCTAACTCCTCAAACTCAAGCTCCAACTGAAAATGGTGGAGAGGAAAAAGAATTAAAACTCCAAGCCCTAACTTTCTTGCAAATCAAATTCCTTGCTCCAAACTCAAGAAGAACCCTTTGGTAAGCATCTCCTTCACCTTCTCCAACTCTTTCTCCATTCAATTTCAGAAATTTCCTAAACCTAATTTAGAGAATGTTTCTCTTTTAAGCTTAGATTCAAGCTTGTTGAGTTGGAATTGAAGAGTGCTTGTTCTTGCCATTGCTTTCAAGCTTCATCTTCATAAATTTAGTTTAAAGGTGAGATTTTTATCTCACATCTATGACTATAATTATCTTTGGTTGTTGGGTATGAATTCCTAACACTTCTTCATGTGCATTTGCTCTTGATTTGGATTGGTTTTGTGAATATTCCAATTTTTGGGTTTTTAAGACAAATTTGTGTAAAATCCTTTTATGGATGTTTGATCATGCTTTTGGTGATGCATCGAGGAGCATATAGGGCCGGGTTGCCGTTAGGCATAAACCCTTAGAGCCAATGTTCGTCCGATTGCATTTTGGAAGAGTTTGCTCTTCATTTGTATAAGGCTGAAAAACAGCCCAGGCATGATTCAGTCGACTGAAAAACTCTGTTCAGTCGACTGAACCTGAAACCCGAGAGTTTCCAGGCATGATTCAGTCGACTGAAAAACTCTGCACAGTCGACTGAAACTGGAAACAGAAAGTTTCCTGAACCTGGAAAATTTCCGTGTACGGGGTCAGTCGACTGAAATTCTCTGTTCAGTCGACTGAACCTGCTGTTTGAGTCCAATTTGCCTTTTTGGATTGAAATCCTAATTTAAATCGATTCGTGATAATCCTATTTGTTGTTATCATCTATTATGACTTTGATGACTCTTTTTAGGGATTTTTGAATATCCACTTCGCTGGATCCTTTATCGATTTCGTTGGATTTTATTCACGTCTTCGTATGTGAATTTTTGTGATTGATCGTTCTTACAACCTTCTTCGTGATTTGTCACTTTAAAAATATAAAGGTTTTCTATACTAGTAGTAAATATCAAAACTCTTTCCTCAAACGATTTCAATGCTATTTTAATACCAAATTCGTTTATAAAACCGTTTTCCAATCTATTATTATATACAAACCTTTACCTCACTCGTATGAGAAATCTAATTAAACGGCTTAGTAAAACAAGTGGTATGAAACGCTTGCGTTTACTTTGTCGGTTAATTCTTGGACTTGTTCGATTGAACCTCTTGTGACAATTTTCTAGTGGAGATTTACAGTTTGTTCGTAAATATTTAAGTTAAGCTAGTGGTTATGGGACATGAAGCTAAGCTCATATATTTACTAGCTTAGTGTAATCGACACTTCTCTTTGATCATGACGATCATTTTAGGTTCTAGACTAGCATCGTGCTTTGTCTTTGTGATTTGGTTCATCGGACGTCCCGCTGTACGACGTCGTTGTTCCCTTTGATTGTGATTTGGTTCATCGGATGTCCCGCTGTACGACATCGTTGATCCTTTCCTTGTGATTTCTGGATTTCGTGTGTTGATTTCTGGAATTTGTGTTTCACCAACTTTTATGATGGGCATTGATATATATGTCATTTATTGTGGCTTGGTGAATGAAATTAGGAGTATGACATTCCTTTTTATCTTGAGTAGATTATTGTGATATTGATTAATCTCTTGATGATTTTCAATTACTTATTTATCACAGCTTGGCATTGTGATTATTATGTGTTTAGTCATATCTCCTATCCTATATCATGTTATCCGATATTTATAGTTAGACTGATCCGTTTATTATTTTCTTATAAATAATACTCGGGTCAGACCGAGATGTTACAGGTGCTTCTGCTTGACTTCTCATCCGGGATTAACTCCTTGACTTTTGGGGTTAACTACTTGGATTAGTAGTTATTTTGTTGTATACATTTGAGATATAGACTCCTTAATGTATACTTATTCTTTTGTGTAGTTCGTGTAACTATTCTTTTGTGATGTTGTGGATCTTTTCAGACTACTACTCTGATGTACACTTTTATGTGTAGTATTCATATCTATTTCCGCCTTTGTGATATGAATTGTCTGTGACTGATTTGTGTTATGTTTATTTCTATATTTGTTTCCGAAGGATTTATATAGCCACCGTGTAGTAGCTTTGAGTTTGTGTTGGTATGTCCGATTTCCTCTTGAAATAGAATGCATGTTATATTATCTGACATATCGGTGCTCGCGCAAAGAAATTACACGGATGGTCGCTCCTCAACAGCCTTATTCTCCATGCTAGTCGACAGCATTCACCGTAATGTTCTTGGCTAGCGTGGGTATAGAGGTGGGGCGTCACAGAATGGGTTTGAATTTGACAAAAAGGAAAATTTATTATTTACTTACCCATCTATTCAATCTATTAAATTTGATCAGATCCATTTGCAATTAAACGAATTTATTTACAAGTTAGTATGTATTTAGCTGATAAATATAAACCAATTAGGGCAATTGGGTATATATATTACCAGTTAAGTTATATAAGATAATGGTTGACTTAATTAAGGGAGTTTATGTAATAATTTCATTTATTTTGTAAGTGGAAATAAAACGTTAATGATAACAAGTATTCAAAATTTACCATCTATTTAGTATATTAAGTATAATTGATAATCAACTGCAGCAAGTAATAAATAATAAATACGTAACGTTAAATGAAGTAATATTTGAAATTTAATATTTAGAAACTATGTAAATATAAGTGCAGATGAAATTGGGGATATTTACATACTGAAATATGAATCCAATAATAAATCAATCTAATTGACAATAAATAATGGAAAGTAAATTTAATTAAATTTTGGAAATTTAATATATATATATATATATACAGTTATAAACCCTAGCTCCATCCTATTGTCATTTGCTGTATATTCATTTCTTCATCTCCTTCTCCTCCTCAAATGGTTGCAAAACCTAGATCTACTTCAATCCAAATTTCAATGAAAATGCAAACACTTCAGAAAAATTCCACAAAAAAATTATATGTTAATGTTCTCGAGGCACATATATTTGTAAGTGATGAATGTGTGTCGTTTTATTTATTTTCAATTTTGAATTCAATCATCATTTTTCGCCATAACTTTCTCATACGAAGTCGGATTCACACGAAATTTCTTTTGTTAGGATCGTAATTTAATTCCGGATTTGATGACGTTGGTTTGGACAAATTCCAAGAAGGGCGAATTTTTGGGTTTAAATCGAATTTAAATTCGATTTAAATTCAAAAGGTGAGTGTTTTAACCCACTCACAACTACTAGAAGCTTTTATGTTTGTTTAAATTAATTTTAGAAATGAATAGAAATTTATTTATGTGTATTTGGCATGTTTATTTTATTCATATCTGTTGAATTGCATTTATTTAATTTAACTGTTAATTTAATTAATTTATTGCGTATAAATTTACTGTTAAAATTTATTTGTTTGTATATGAACTGCTAGTTAACAGTTATATAATTTATTACTGAATATAGACTGTAGATTAATAGCTGTTAAATTTAATTTGAATAAAATTGCCAGTATTACCTGTTATGTAGTACCAAAAATAATATTGTTATTGATTGATATTGATTGATGATTGCGATTTGGATGATGGATGATGTTGATGAATGGATGTTTATTGTATATCATTAAATTGCAAATTATCATGCATATTTCATTTCATTCGGAATTGTGGTTTGAAATGATATATAACCGCAAAATTTTATATCTTTTAAATTGCGGATTGAAATGATAAATATCCGTATCACTTGACCATAGGATAGAAAATTATATACAGGCACCGCGGTCTATATATAACTATTTTAATGTGATTTCTATGGTTTGGATGGAATACGGTTTATAATAATCTTAAATTTTATATTGTATAAATATTTTTCTTCCATATATATATACATATGAAGTTGAAAATTTTGAAATTAAAAGGTGTATAAATTAAAAGGTGTAATTTCGATATCTTAACATGTACTTAACCATATAATATAAAATAATCAAACTCCGTCATTCAACTTATTTATTTTATTTAACAAATCAATACATAGCTTATCTTCAATACTTTAATTATAGATGTATATATAAATTAAGATTTTATATAATATAAAAATCTATATTTATTGACCGTATCCTATCCAAACTATAGAAAAATCATTTCAAAAATAATTTTTATATATATACCGCGGTGTCTGTATATAATTTTCTATCCTATGGTCAAGTGATACGGATATTTATCATTTCAATCCGCAATTTAAAAAAATAAAAAAATGCGGTTGTATATCATTTCAAACCGCAATCCCAAATGAATGAAATACATGATAACTTGCAGATTTTAAAATATAGTACACATCATCCATTCACCAAACATCAATCATCAATCATTAATTATAATCATCATCCAATTTAAAAAAACATCAATATATAACAGGTGATAAATAACTGGTATCAATTTCAGTTTATACTCAAATAAATTTAATAACTGTTAATTGACAGTTTATATGCAAAATAAATATAATTTAACTGGTAGCTAATTGCAATAATGAATTAAATAATGCGTAAATTAAATGAATGCTATTTAACTGAGAAATTGATGAAATATATACCGAACAACTATAAATAAAAATTTGAAACACATCAAAAATCAATTTAACAAACATAAGAAATTTTAGAAATCATGAGCGGGTTAAAACACTCACGTTTTGAATTTAAATTGAATCTAAATTCAATTAAAACCCAAAAATTTGACAGTCTTCAAATCCACCCAAACCAACGCCAAAATGTCTGGAATTCCGATACAATCCCAACAAAAAAAACCGCCCATGAATCCGAGCCCGTACGCAAAACTTATGAAAATTTGAAAATTGGAAAATTCTGGCCCTGTGTCGACTTCGGGTTCGACTACGGTGTGCCGCCTCAAATCCCCGGTGCTTGCTTGGAGTTTTTGCCAAAACGACCCAGAGCGACCCGAGTCATTTTCTTCCTAACCCGAAGTAGATACAGTGTTTTTGCCTCTGAAACTCGAAGCGTGACTCGAAGTGGCTGCAGATCCGAATTTTTTTTTTATTGAAATAAATTTTTGGAATTTTGGAATTAGGTTTTTTTTACCATTGGAATGAGGAGTTGAGAAGGATATATACGTATATACAAATGAAAACAAGGAGTGGCTAGGGTTTATAACGGGTTATATATAGACAAGGCTGAAAAATAAAAGATAGATCAGATTGGTATACGCGCACAACACTAAATGGCCCGAAAAGCCCGTTTCTACTCCGGAACGAAATTGTGTCAACCCATATATCAAAATAGATGTCTTAAAATATTTTAAATGCAATGGAATAGGTTTCATGTCCAAATTCCATCGTTTGCAGAAGCTATGCTGAAAAAAATATTTTCCAAATTGATTTCAATTGATTTCAATTGCATAAATTTCAAGGTGTTTCGAGTCCGTACGATCAAACGATAAGTCCGATCGCTACGACACTTGAAACACTATTATAATTCACCGTTACGGATCCGATGAAACTTAATTTCGTCGAAATCCGAGTCAGTGGCCAAAATGGCTATTTTTCCATTAATTACATAAATTTAAAATAAATTTATTAAATCAAATTTCGCGTTAAAATTCTGAAATTTTAAATCTTTATCACTTTATAATTCTCAAACATTTACAATGATTTAACAATTTATAAATGTAAATTTATTAAAGATTAATCAATATAAATCTTCAATTTCATAAAATTCAAATAAATAAACAAATCATGATTTACAATCTTTTCATTTACCAATAGTCATATTATAAATGGAATTTACATTACCATCAATTATTAATTATTATCAGTTTAGATCTTAACATTTGTTCCATAAATTTTATTTTCCCTGAATTAGTTACCGCATTTATCTAATTCCAATTTCGTAACCACATCCAATCCATTAACTAGTATTACATTGACATTTAACTTATTAGCTTATATCAACACTATTGTCATTAATAGCAAATGGATTACCAAATTTAATCGCTGCCCTATATAACTAACGTAAATTAATTTCCATTTATTCCATTAATTTAACTTTATTCAATTAATTAGTGATTCCCTCGGTTAGAAATAACGTAACATTTTCTTTATTTGTATTGCAAATAATTCAAAATTCAATTCCTAATTCTTAATATCCTCTGAATTACAACTTCCAAATATGGTATTAATCATCATTTACGTACCTCTAATTATTTTAATTTACATTAACATAATAAATAAATTACCTTTAATGAAACCTATCCCCCAATTTATTATATGCAATAAATTTTGACCTTACAACAGTTTCAATTAATTATTTATATTTATTGCGATTGAATACCAAAATTTATTTAACACATCAAATAAATGAACAATCTATATTCATTGTCACCAATTTTCTTTTAAATTCAGTTATAAGTTTGTTACTTACCAACTAGGTTATAATAACACTAATTTTTTTATTCCACTGCTATATATGATATATTTGCATCACATACTTGAATTTTTCAATTTCATCTTAATTCCAATTCACGGTAGTATAATTTCTTACTATAAACCCATTTATAATTTGCATACTAATTAATTAGTTTCAACTAAATAGATTGATTCAATTCAACTCTTTTATTAAGTCTATATAAATCAATGTACTACTTCATTGGTAAATGTTTATTTCAATTATTCCTTTATTACTTACAAATTTTATTTCATTCATGAATGCCATCATTTATCAATTATTACATAATTTCATTTGTAAATTAAATGCTTACAATTTATAAGCTTTCATTCCAAACAATATTTCAATTTCTACCGGAGATTGGTTTAATTCAATTTACTATTTAATATTATTAATTCATTAACTAAATTCACTACTTACCTTTGTTCTCTTATATGCAACTCTCAGCCTAGTATAACAATTTACATCACTTCAATTTATTCATCATTTTGTTTCAACTGTAAACACTTAGCCTTATATTCCCATGGTTTCATTTCATTCTCAGCATTTGCTTCATTATTAATTATAAAATCTTTATTTCTTTTAGGGGTTTTTAGGCTCAAGGAAAAATTTAGAGAAAATTTTAGTTTTAGGGACAAGAAGTTTGTTTTTTAGGCCGAAGAACACTTTTTAGTGTAATTTACAGAGTGATAGTTGTAACTATCATTTTCAGTTTACACTAAAAAGTGTCCTTCATCCTAAAAAGCAAACTTGTTGTCCTTGAGACTAAATTTTTTTGCAACTTCTTCCTTGTGCCTATTTACCTGTTTCTTTTAAATTAAATTTACGTAAATCTTATTAAAATGACAAATGTAATTAACGAAAATTACGGGTCGTTACACTCTCCCCCACTCAAAACTTTTCGTACCCGAAAAGGAAAAAGAAGGGAAAAGAAGAATTAAGAAATCAATATCATATTAAATATTGAATTTATAAACAAATAAATTTACAAAATTAATTTAGATAAAATATACTAATTTATAATCATTAAAAAAATCTTTTTTTATACTCAAACTAATAAAGTTTGGAAAACTTTTTCAAAATATTTTCTAAGTCCAAAATTTACGGAAATTTTTTGGCAGAGTCTCCTTTGTACGGGAAGGCTCGGGAGAAAATATAATATCAAATATATCAAAATATCACATATAATATCCAAAATATAATATCCCAACACGGGAAAATATATAAAATAGCGCTATAAACCGTAATCCAAAACGTACCTATTTGTCAGGCAATTTGCGCTTATTTTATGGAACTAAAAACAGTAGAAATTTGCGTCCATAACCTGCATTTCTCTTATATAATCTAAAAGGTTTAAAAATTAAATAAAATAAAATGTTTAAGTGGTTTCAATCACTAACAAAAAAATCAATACAACAACCATCAATTTCAACAAACAGCATACACAACAAAACAAAACAACTATTCAATCAAACACGAAAATAGTTGTTCGGGTTCAAAACTTGAAATTGTATGGAATGAAAAATAACTATCAAGTGCATCATTTACTCAACAGTCTTAGATGGAACAAAAATAGATTATTTATTCATCCAACAATTTCAAATTTCTTTACCCAACCAACCATAAATCAAACAATAACAATTCAAACCACAAATCAAATTAACTTATTATAAATTTATTTCATACTTTAGTTGTTTGATTTCCTTCCTTTCATTTATTCACTGCTAAATTTCATGATCTTAAGTTTAAAATCTTATATTTACAATACTTACGATATTTGCCTTTATCGTTTTACTTAGTAACATTCAATTATACTTATGTTTATACAACTACATATTAATTTTTATTTATTATAGAAATTCGTTTTATTTTCTTAAGTTTAAAATCATCTAATTATAATACTTACCTTTAATTATGGTAAAATTTCAATTCATAACATAAGTTTATAACATTAAATTCTCATTTACAAAAGCAAATTTATTGAATACTTTCATTACCTCAAGCTTTACTTGTAAGATTTCCCATTTACATTTTCTTGTTAACATTGTAACTTTTATTGTATGGTAAGTTATATATATGTTGTAAGAATGTAAGTGAAAATTATACAAGTTTCTTCTCAATTCCTTAAATTAATTAATGTTTCAATAATTATATATTCGTTTTATAAGTTACAATTTCAACTTACTTTTAATTTCATTTATTTAGTTAATGCTTACATTTCTATTATATTTAATAATAGTAACATTTTAATTAGTCCAAATTTGTAACCTTGTAACATCAATTCTTATAAATAAAGGCTTTCATTAATTCATTTACTAAGGTTTACAATCGTTTATTTACATTACTTATCTTCCTATTGTATTAAATTTTTACTTCAATTAAAGGTTCCAATTTGCTACACTTAATTTACTATTAATTAACTAGAACTTTAAGAACCAATTACTGGGTTTCATTTTTTAAATCATTTAAGATAATAGATAGATATCTACACTTAACATATATATATCCGATTATAATTAAAACGATAAAATTTTCTTAAACAATTCTGCAGTAAATTACTACAGTGGCCTTCCCACTTCGAAACTCGAAAATGAATGTCGATGATGCGTGCACTCATTACCGAAATTATTTTCCAGCGACAGAGATGGGAGTACAAAACTTATTCTTTCCAAAATTTCTTTTAAAACATTTCTTTCAAATTCTAATGAAATATTTATATCAGAAAATACTTCTAACAATATTATTATTATATTCCAAAATCCATTGAAAGAAATCTTCAAAAACCCCGGAACTTAAGTTCTAAGTTTCCACTTTTCATTTATTTTATTTTCAACTTAGTTTAAACTATTATTTATATTTTCATTACCTAACACCCAATCTATAGCAACAAAAATATTTTTATATATAGAAAATATAATAGGCAAAGTTATTTCATTCACCTATATTAAAAACAAATATTATGTCGGTCTGTCCTATTAAGTGTTTAGAAATTCCTATTGATGTCACAGCGTCCCATGCACCAACCAGAATTTATAAATACAAAATGGAACAGATTAACACAATATTAAAACCTTTTTATAACACTAACAAATACGCTCTCTCATATATACACTCAACAACTCTAATAGGGTATTACTACCCTATTAGTAAAGAGTCAGACCCCACAAAGCTAAGGTTTATCGCTAAACCAAAGCTCTGATACCAGATGTAACATCCCACCTTTTCGCATGCTTTAAATCGACGATAAACTACACACATCAGACTTAAAACATACAAAGGGGCGGATTGTTATGGGGTAAATAAGAAAAACAAAGAAGAGAAAAAACTAAACAGTCTCACAGCGGAAGGATAAAATATAATAATAAATATACAGTTCACAAAACTGTTTACAAATATTTGATTCTTTTTTATACAATAAATATCAGAGTACACATACTCATAAATATCAATGCAGCGGAATTTAATAGCGTAGTGGAATAATATAGTAGATAGCAATACTACAATCTTCGTCGTCCTCCTCCAGAACTGAAGTCTTCGATCCTCAAACGCTCGGACTGACCCGAGCGAATTGAAAAGACAAAACACTCGAGTCAGAACTAAAAGATCTTATGTAAGTTAAATTAACAGAAATAAATATGAGTGCAGTAACTCAAGAGATGCTCGGGATTTACATCTCCTAAGGATCCGATAAACTATTTACTATGTAGTATATTGCGCTATTATAATACTGTCTAATTGTAAAATAAACTTACTTTTAAATAGCATTAAGGCATTACATTTTCCACCTTAACACGTAATAGTCCCAGTAGTCCATCCAATATCATAGTCCCTCCTGATCGGGAAGCCACCGGAGGATACCACATGGGCGACGGGAGAAATCCAAACTCGCACAAGGCGCGATAGGGTAGGTGACACGGCACAACTAGGCAATGCCAGGGTAAATATACCAATTACGCTTCCGGGTCGGTGGTAACGCGTAGCGCGCAGCTACCGCCCACCTCGAGCCACACCCCCAAATAAAAATCAAAAATGGCCACCGAATCAATCCAAAAGTCAAAGTATAATATCGAAGGGATGTGTCCGATCAAAGGTGCTACCTTATTAACCCATCAATCGCTCCTGTTTTAGCCACCTTATGCCAACTCACGGGAGTTGGGTCCACGTATTTATCTTACATGAAACGCCGCCACCATCCTACTTCATTCTGGAATCTCCACGGCGTACACGGTTGTTAAAGTGGTTTTCGGAGTGTGCAGAGAGTATGACAACTTCCGATCCCAGTCTCTTCAACAACCAAACGTTATTATAACACCGCGGTCATTGAAAATTAATTATACTTTCAAAAACCAAAATATAATTATTCATTTCAAAACCCATAAATACGATATCATTTCCTTTCCAAAACAAACTCATTTGATATTATTTTTATAAAAACCTAAATTAATATAATATCATTTTATTTCAAATATATATTTCTTTTCCAAAATTATATTGTTTTCAAACTTATAATAATCGGAAACCAAAAATTGAATTATAACTTTCAAACTATAATACTTCGAAAATTCATAGCTTTAAACCATAATTTCTACAACTTAAATGGTTAGGATATTCAAACAGTATATAGCATCAATATTATGGATTCAAAATTTATTTATAAAATAAAATAATTTCCGCGACTTACAATTTATTTCATTTAAGATTAAGTCAAAATCCATAAATTTAAAAACGCTTTCAGTTTAAATAAACCACTTCAGTTTCAATATATTTCAAACTTTGAATATTAAACAATTGGAACTAAGGTTGGAAATTTCTATTTCACCAATTTAAAGTCCTATTATTTAGTTTGAAATAATAATTGCATAATAAACCCGTAATCATTTAAGTAAAACTCAAATTACTTATAAAAGAAAATTTCCTTCAATTTTTATACTGGAAATATTCATTTAATTCACCTTGAATAGAGTACATTTATAAATATCATACCATTTTTAAAATTTCAAGTTAATAAATTTTACATCAACTTATGAAGTTAACTTCTTAATAAAGCTCAATTCCAAATAAATTTTCCAATTTAACTCCTAATCTTAATTAATTTAAATCCTTTAAAATTATATGTAATTTCAATATCTTAACATGTACTTAACCATATAATATAAAATAATCAAACTCTGTCATTCAACTTATTTATTTTATTTAACAAATCCATACATGGCTTATCTTCAATACTTTAACTATAGATGTATATATAAAATCAGATTTTATACAATATCAAAATCTATATTTATTAACCGTATCCTATCCAAACCATAGAAAAATCATTTCAAAAATAATTTTTATATATATACCGCGGTGCCTGTATATAATTTTCTATCCTATGGTCAAGTGATACAGATATTTATCATTTCAATCCACAATTTAAAAAAATAAAAAAAATGCGGTTGTATATCATTTCAAACCGCAATCCCGAATGAGTGAAATACATGATAACTTGCAGATTTTAAAATATAGTACACATCATCCATTCACCAAAAATCAATCATCAATCATTAATTATAATCATCATCTAATTTAAACAAACATCAATATATAACAGATGATAAATAACTGGTATCAATTTCAGTTTATACTCAAATAAATTTAATAACTGTTAATTGGCAGTTTATATGCAAAATAAATATAATTTAGCTGGCAGTTAATATGCAATAATGAATTAAATAACGCGTAAATTTAATGAATGCAATTTAACTGAGAAATTGATGAAATATATACCAAACAGCTATAAATAAAATTTTAAACACATCAAAAATCAATTTAACAAACATAAGAAATTTTAGAAATCGTGAGTGTTTGTGAGTGGGTTAAAACACTCACCTTTTGAATTTAAATTGAATCTAAATTCAATTAAAACCCAAAAATTTGACGGTCTTCAAATCCGCCCAAACCAACGCCAAAATGTTTGGAATTCCGATACAATCCCAGCAAAAAAACTGCGCGTGAATCCGAGCTCGTACGCAAAACTTATGAAAATTTAAAAATTGGAAAATTCTGGCCCTGTGTCGACTTCGGGTTCGACTTCGGTGCGCCGCCTCAAATCCCCGGTGCTTTCTTGGAGTTTTTGCCAAAACGACCTGGAGCGACCCGAGTCATTTTCTTCCTAACCTGAAGTAGATACAGCGTTTTTGCCTCTGAAACTCAATGCGTGACTCGAAGTGGCTGCAGATCCCATTTTTTTATTGAAATAAATTTTTGGAATTTGGGAATTAGGTTTTCTTTTCTGCCATTGGAATGAGGAGTTGAGAAGGAGATGTACGTATAGACAAATGAAAATAAGGAGTGGCTAGGGTTTATAACGGGTTATATATAGACAAGGCTGAAAAATAATAGATGGATCAGATTGGTATACGCGCTAAACGCTAAATGGCCTGAAAAGCCCGTTTCTACTCCGGAACGAAATTGGGTCAAACCATATATCAAAATAGATGTTTTAAAATATTTTAAACGCAATGGAACAGGTTTCATGTCCAAATTCCATCGTACGCAGAAGTTATGCTAAAAATAATATTTTCCAAATTGATTTCAATTGCATAAATTTCAAGGCGTTTCGAGTCCGTACGATCAAACGATAAGTCCGATCGCTACGAAACTTGAAATACTATTGCAATTCACCGTTACGGATCCGATGAAACTTATTTCGTCGAAATCCGAGTTAGTGGCCAAAATGGCTATTTTTCCATTAATTACATAAATTTAAAATAAATTAATTAAATCAAATTTCGCGTTAAAATTTTGAAATTTGAAATCTTTATCTGTGACGCCCCACCTCTATACCCACGCTAGATAAGAACACTACTGTGAATGCTGTCGACTAACACGGAGAATAAGGCTGTTGTGGAGCGACCATCTGTATAATTGCTTTGTGCGAGTACCGATATGCCAGATAAAAATATAACTTTTCGTCTCAAGAGGAAATCCGACATACCGACACAAACTCAAAGCTACTACACAGTGGCTATAATATCTTCGGAAACAAATATAGAAATAAACATAACATAAATCAGTCATAGCCAATTCATATCACAAAGGCGGAAATAGAGATGAATATTACACATGAAAGTGTACATCAGAGTAGTGGTCAAAAAGGATCCACAATAATAAAAAGAAATAGCAACATGTGCTATACAAAAGAATAAGTATACATCATAGAGTCTGTATCTCAAATGTATACAACAAAAGACTACTAAACTAAAGTAGTTAACCAAAAGTCGGGATGATAGTCCGATGAGGAGTCAAGCAGAAGCACCTGTTAAATCTCAGTCTGACCCGAGTATTATTTATAAGAAAATAATAAACAGATCAGTCTAGCTATAAATATCAGATGAAGTGATATATAATAAGAGATATGACATAAACATATAATAATCACAATGCCAAGCTGTGATAAATAAGTAATTGAAAATCAACAAGAGATTAATCAATATCACAATAATCTACTCAAGATAAAAAGGAATGTCATACTCCTAATTTCATTCAACAAGCCACAATAAATGACATATAAGATATGGCATAGGCATATAATATCCATAATGGCATACTACTATAAGTATGTAAATGATAATCAACAAACGATTAATCAATATCAAAGAATCTTCTCAAAGATCCAAAAAGGGTATCATACCCAAAACTTGTATTCACAACAAGTGAATGACACACGAAATCACCTATGCACAAGAATTGATAAATCATATCAATAGAAATCCCAAAAAAATAGGCGAAGAAGAAAATTCCAGAATTCGACACACGAAATCCAGAAATCACACAAAATAAAGGGGGGGAGGCCTATCACATGAACGGGAGCATGAAAACTCACCAACAGCTGTAACACATGAACAAGAAGCTATCTCATGGTAGCTAACCATTAATTTGACACACGAATGGTCCGAAGACCGTGGGTTGCTACCCCCACAAATTTGACACACGAACGGGGTTTAGTCTCCCACGCAAACAAAGAGACATCGCACATTGCTAGTCAAAATCACAAAAATGATCGTCATGATCATCGAGAAGTGTCAATTACACTAAGCTAGTAAATATATGAGTTTAGCTTCATGTCCCATAACCACTTGCTTAACTTAAATATTTACGAACAAACTGTAAATCTCCACTAGAAAATTGTCACAAGAGATTCAATCGAACAAGTCCAAGAATTAACCGACAAAGTGAACGCAAGCGTTTCATACCACTTGTTTTACTAAGTCGTTTAATTAGATTTCTCATACGAGTGAGGTAAAGGTTTATATATACTAATAGATTGGAAAACGGTTTTATAAACGAATTTGGTATTAAAATAGTATTGAAATCGTTTGAGGAAAGAGTTTTGATATTTACTACTAGTATAGAAAACCTTTATATTTTTAAAGTGACAAATCACGAAGAAGATTGTAAGAACAATCAATCATAAAAATTCACATACGAAGACGTGAATAAAATCCAACGAAATCGATAAAGGATCCATCGAAATGGATATTCAAAAATCCCTAAAAAGAGTCATCAAAGTCATAATAGATGATAACAACAAATAGGATTATCACGAATCGATTTAAATTGGAATTTCAATCCAAAAAGGCAAATTGGACTCAAACAGCAGGTTCAGTCGACTGAACAGAGATTTTCAGTCGACTGACCCTGTACATGGAAATTTTCCAGGTTCAGGAAACTTTCTGTTTCCAGTTTCAGTCGACTGTGCAGAGATTTTCAGTCGACTGAATCATGCCTGGAAACTCTCGGGTTTCAGGTTCAGTCGACTGAACAGAGTTTTTCAGTCGACTGAATCATGCCTGGGCTGTTTTACAGCCTTATTCAAATGAAGAGCAAACTCTTCCAAAATGCAACCGGACGGACATTGGCTCTAAGGGTTTATGCCAATCGGCAACCCGGCCCTATATGCTCCTCGGTGCATCACTAAAAGCATGATCAAACATCCATAAAAGGATTTTACACAAATTTGGTTTAAAAACCCAAAAATTGGAATATTCACAAAACCAATCCAAATCAAGAGCAAATGCACATGAGTAATTGTTAGGAATTCATACCCAACAACCAAAGATAATTATAGTCGAAGATGTGAGATAAAAATCTCACCTTTGCACTAAAATTTATGAAGATGAAGCTTGAAAGCAAAGAGGAATCAACCACTCTTCAAATCCAACTCTAGAAGCTTGAATCTAAGCTTAAAAGAGAAACATTCCCAAAATTAGGTTTAGGAAATTTCTGAAATTGAATGGAGAAAGAGTTGGAGAAGAAGAAGGAGATGCTTACCAAGGGGTTCTTCTTGAGTTTGGAGCAAGGAGATGGATTTGCTAAGGAAGTTAGGGCTTGGAGTTTTAATTCTTTTTCCTCTCCACCATTTTCAGTTGGAGCTTGAGTTTGAGGAGTTGGAATGAAGTAATGAAGAGGAGAGGGGGATTGGGACTGAATACATAAGTGGTTAATTGGCTCAGCCCAAACCAAAACCCTAAGCAAAAAGTAGCAAAATTCAACTTTCTCCAAACATATCGAAGCTTATACTCAAAAAGGTCGCAAACGGCATTTTGAACTCAATGGAGGTGGTCTCGAGTCCTAATTCGACCGTATGCAAAAAGTAGGTTTTCGGACCAAAATCCGACGAACGATAAAATATTTAAATAAAATATCGATAAATATGCGGGTTGTTACAGACTCCCCTCCTTAAAGAAATTGCGTCCTCGCAATAAGTAAGAAGGAAATATATGAAGTAACAACCATAGAAGCATATTAACACAAAAGAAAATTTTGAAATAGGAAGTTCACCCTAAAGTGCACAAAAGAGTTAGCAGGAAATCTAGTGAAACTTCAATTTCCACAATAACACCGGGCTCAAGAATGAAAACCGGAATCCCTAAGGCATTCCCGTAGATAAAAGACGTGGGGAACGTCAAGAATAGCAGAAAATTGAGGCGGTGCAACGGCGTAGTACAAAAACGGTACGCCCAATGAACCTAAGAAAAGACATCGATGTAGTACAACGGTACATCCGATGAATCAAAAGCAAAGACATCGATGTAGTACAACGGTACATCCGATGAATCAAAAGCAAAGACATCGATGTAGTACAACGGTACATCCGATGAATCGAAAGCAAAGACATCGATGTAGTACAACGGTACATCCGATGAATGGAAAGCAAAGACATCGATGTAGTACAACGGTACATCCGATGAATCCAAAGCAAAGACATCGATGTAGTACAACGGTACATCCGATGAATCAAAAGCAAAGACATCGATGTAGGACAACGGCACATCCGATGAATCAAAAGCAAAGACATCGATGTAGCACAACGGTACATCCGATGAATCGAAAGCAAAGACATCGATGTAGTACAAACGGTACATCCGATGAATCAAAAGCAAAGACATCGATGTAGTACAACAGTACATCCGATGAATTCAAACGGAAAGACATCGATGTAGTACAAACGGTACATCCGATGAATCAAAAGAAAAGACATCGATGTAGTACAACGGTACATCCGATGAATTCAAATGCAAAGACATCGATGTAGTACAAACGGTACATCCGATGAATCAAAAGAAAAGACATCGATGTAGTACAACGGTACATCCAATGTACCCAAAAAGCAAAGACATCGATGTAGTACAAACGGTACATCCGATGAATAAAATAGCAAAGACATCGATGTAGTACAACGGTACATCCGGTGAATCAAAAGCAAAGACATCGATGTAGTACAAACGGTACATCCGATGAATCAAAAGCAAAGACATCGATGTAGTACAAACGGTACATCCGATGAATTCAAAAGCAAAGACATCGATGTAGTACAAACGGTACATCCGATGAATCAAAAGCAAAGACATCGATGTAGTACAACGGTACATCCGATGAATCAAAAGCAAAGACATCGATGTAGTACAACGGTACATCCGATGAATCAAATGAAAAGACATCGATGTAGTACAAACGGTACATCCGATGAATTCAAAAGCAAAGACATCGATGTAGTACAAACGGTACATCCGATGAATCAAAAGCAAAGACATCGATGTAGTACAACGGTACATCCGATGAATCAAAAGAAAAGACATCGATGTAGTACAACGGTACATCCGATGAATCAAAAGAAAAGACATCGATGTGGTACAAACGGTACATCCGATGAATCAAATCCCAAATAATTCGGAACACTGACGCAGTACAAAAACGGTACGTCCAATGAACCGAACACAATAAAAGGACATCGGACGCTAGTCCTTAAAAGGAATGAGATAAAGCTCAATAAAACGAAGTATACCAAAACGTCCGATGAACTTGATAGAAAAATAATTCCATTCAGACAACATCAAAAAATCAACCACTTGTTGCCTACGACAAAGCGCATTGGCAACACGAGTTCCCTTCTCGGGAATAAAAGAATATCAAGATCATAAGATGCTAGGAACTCGAGTCAACATGAAGTTCCTTAAGAGAACATAAATATTCCAGAAATTTATGATCGAGATAGAGAACAAATTTCTCATCCAAATATGATGATGCCAATTCCAAAAGTAAAAACAATAGCCGTGAACACTAGACCATGAGTGGCATATCTAGTCTCGATAAGCTATAAAGATTTAGAAGCACAAGTTATAGCACGTTCTCTTTTGCAAGAGAATGGCATCCAAACCAATAGGTACAAATAGCAAAGTCTTGGTTCCCCTTCAGGAATCACAAGAAGGAATAAGAGTATCGAAAAGAAAGAACTTCTTTTAAAATAATTCTCTTCTCCGAAAAGTTAAAACTTTCAAAATTACATTTATCATTATGTAATAATCTTTCTACAAAAATTTTCATTTTTACAAGTCAATATATCGTGTCTAACTGTCTCATCAAAGCGTTTAGGAGATTCCTATCGATAACGTTGATCAAGCGCATCGACCAAAATTCTTAAAGCACTCGACGGGCAATACAATCACAAAATCATCTTTTATAGGATAAATAAATCTCTTAAAAAGTTTTAAGAATATTCTTTGCTCGTTTTAAGAGAAAAATCCAGTTTTACTTATAAATAAATCTTATAAAAAGATTTGCAAAATTTTAAATTACTATTTTCATCCAAAATCAATAAATACAAGAATGGTCTCATCGAAATATTCATAGAATATTCGATTTATAAAATGGATGAAATAAGCTGGACAAATTGAATGACATAATAATTCATTCATAGGAATCATAACAAGTGCGGAATGCGATAAGTGAAATGCTAACTTCCGCAACTTATAGCAAATGAAAACGGTGGTAAAGTCGAACTAAAAAGACCTTAACACCACACAAAAGATTTCTTAGGTGATAATCCTAAGACAAACTCAAAAATACCGGAAAATTTCTCAAACTACATGAATGAGAGAACACTTTCCTTATAAGTGGGCTTAAGGAATAAAATGATGCCATCAAGTTGGAATCAAAATCATAAAGGAAAAATAAAAATCTGCTTAACAGATTGAAAATGTCGAAGATGAATAATCCACTCGAAAAATAGGATATGGACTTCACAATGATTAAGTCGATCCTTTCAAAAAATCAATTCCGAAGCCAAAGTAAATATCGGCTCAGAAAGAAAAGTCACATAAAACAATCTCGACATCTAAACAAAAGCAAATTGAGTGTTGCGGATCTACCATCCGGATTCACAATTCTCAATGAAGTCAATAAGCCCAAAATATTCAAAGAAAAAGAATCGACAAGTTCTTTTGATATAAAAATAATGAGATGAAACCCATATCAAAAAGAACTCAAATAGAAAGTTCACGAATTAAAACAATGCCATCGAGGATTGAATGAAAATACCTTGACCAAAAGTTGCAGCTTTCCTTCTCACTTGCTTGGAAGCTTAGGACACGAAGATAAAAGATGACCCGAACCTTTGCAATAGCGGCAAAAGAGGGGTTTCGGAAACTCCCTTACATGGTGGTCTGTGGAACCACAATTGTAGCATCGTCCACGACTAGAGGTAGGAACACTTGCTACCAGAGTTTGTTGCTTTCCTTTCTTATCAGAATCGGGGCCCTTGAATTTGATAGGCCTCTTCAAGCTATTGTCGAAGTTCTGTTGGGCACGCACAACTTCAACATCACCTTCATTATCGGCCTCTTCAAGACGAAGAGCGATATCAATAAGCTGATCAAATGAAACCTCAAGTTTCAGGAGTAATGGCTTCTTAAGATTCTTATTCAAGCCATAAACAAATCTATGATTTTTCTTCAATGGGGTATTAATGTACTCAACCCCGTATTTGGACAGAGATTCGAAGGATGCGACATAGTCTGTCACAGAAAATTCACCTTGAACAAGGTCTATGAAACGCCGGGCTAAGGTTACTTTTTCAGCCTCCAGCACAAATTTCAATTCGAATCTTCCCCGTAATTGCTCCCAAGTAAGATCCGCCTCAACGATTTCAGAAATTAAAAGCTCATACCAATCCAATGCTCTTTCTTGGAGCATGCTAGAAGCTACTTGGACTCGATGAAGGTCAATAAGATTCATGCGAGAAAAGATGCGATCGCATGATTTGAGCCAAGCTTGAATTTCTATAACACTCTCGGATCCCGTGAATGGCCTTCCACCCAAATCAGTGTAGTCTCTGCACAAGCGTGCAAAACCGGATCTAGGATGAGTAGGCTCCTGATTGGGTCCGGCTATTTGAGCGTTCTTAACCAGATCTAGAAGCTGCTGAGCAGACATGAATACTCCATCCTGAGGAGTAGCGCTAGATTGACCGGCGCTGGAACGGCCCGGTCTATCCATTTCTCTTCTGTAAGAAAGAAAGAAAGAAGAGGAAAAAGTTATTCTCAGAATAAATTTCAATCAAACTTGAATGATAAAACAAGGAATCATAAAGAAAGTAGGATAGAACGGTACGAAGACCCGAATAAAATCCTAAAGCACAACTCCTAAGAAAGACTTAGGACGATGATCCTTGTTATAATATTCCATATTGTTCCGAATTTTGGCTCTGATACCAAGCTGTGATATATATATATATATATATACTTAGTTGATAATCATCACAAATTGAGCCGAAGCTCCACAAACGGCCCGAAGACCATGGGTTGCTACCCCATCACAAATTGAGTCGAAACTCCACAAAACGGGGTTTAGTCTCCCACGCAGACAAAGAGACATCGCACATTGCTAGTCTAAATCACAAAAATGATCGTCATGATCATCGAGAAGTGTCAATTACACTAAGCTAGTAAATATATGAGTTTAACTTCATGTCCCATAACCACTTGCTTAACTTAAATATTTACGAACAAACTGTAAATCTCCACTAGAAAATTGTCACAAGAGATTCAATCGAACAAGTCCAAGAATTAACCGACAAAGTGAACGCAAGCGTTTCATACCACTTGTTTTACTAAGTCGTTTAATTAGATTTCTCATACGAGTGAGGTAAAGGTTTATATATACTAATAGATTGGAAAACGGTTTTATAAACGAATTTGGTATTAAAATAGTATTGAAATCGTTTGAGGAAAGAGTTTTGGTATTTACTACTAGTATAGAAAACCTTTATATTTTTAAAGTGACAAATCACGAAGAAGATTGTAAGAATAATCAATCACAAAAATTCACATACGAAGACGTGAATAAAATCCAACGAAATCGATAAAGGATCCATCGAAATGGATATTCAAAAATCCCTAAAAAGAGTCATCAAAGTCATAATAGATGATAGCAACAAATAGGATTATCACGAATCGACTTAAATTGGAATTTCAATCCAAAAAGGCAAATTGGACTCAAACAGCAGGTTCAGTCGACTGAACAGAGATTTTCAGTCGACTGACCCTGTACATGGAAATTTTCCAGGTTCAGGAAACTTTCTGTTTCCAGTTTCAGTCGACTGTGCAGAGATTTTCAATCGACTGAATCATGCCTGGAAACTCTCGGGTTTCAGGTTCAGTCGACTGAACAGAGTTTTTCAGTCGACTGAATCATGCCTGGGTTGTTTTTCAGCCTTATTCAAATGAAGAGCAAACTCTTCCAAAATGCAACCGGACGGACATTGGGTCTAAGGGTTTATGCCAATCGGCAACCCGGCCCTATATGCTCCTCGGTGCATCACTAAAAGCATGATCAAACATCCATAAAAGGATTTTACACAAATTTGGTTTAAAAACCCAAAAATTGGAATATTCACAAAACCAATCCAAATCAAGAGCAAATGCACATGAGTAAGTGTTAGGAATTCATACCCAACAACTAAAGATAATTATAGTCGAAGATGTGAGATAAAAATCTCACCTTTGCACTAAAATTTATGAAGATGAAGCTTGAAAGCAAAGAGGAATCAACCGCTCTTCAAATCCAACTCTAGAAGCTTGAATCTAAGCTTAAAAGAGAAACATTCCCAAAATTAGGTTTAGGAAATTTCTGAAATTGAATGGAGAAAGAGTTGGAGAAGAAGAAGGAGATGCTTACCAAGGGGTTCTTCTTGAGTTTGGAGCAAGGAGATGGATTTGCTAAGGTAATTAGGGCTTGGAGTTTTAATTCTTTTTCCTCTCCACCATTTTCCGTTGGAGCTTGAGTTTGAGGAGTTGGAATGAAGTAATGAAGAGGAGAGGGGGATTGGGACTGAATACATAAGTGGTTAATTGGCTCAGCCCAAACCAAAACCCTAAGCAAAAAGTAGCAAAATTCAACTTTCTCCAAACATATCGAAGCTTATACTCAAAAAGGTCGAAAACGGCATTTTGAACTCAATGGAGGTGGTCTCGAGTCCTAATTCGACCGTATGCGAAAAGTAGGTTTTCGGACCAAAATCCGACGAACGATAAAATATTTAAATAAAATATTTAAATATAAAATCGATAAATATGCGGGTTGTTACATTATCACTTTATAATTCTCAAACATTTACAATGATTTAACAATTTATAAATGTAAATTTATTAAAGATTAATCAATATAAATCTTCAATTTCATAAAATTCAAATAAATAAACAAATCTTGATTTACAATCTTTTCATTTACCAATAGTCATATTATAAATGGAATTTACATTACCATCAATTATTAATTATTATCAGTTTAGATCTTAACATTTGTTCCATAAATTTTATTTTCCCTGAATTAGTTACCGCATTTATCTAATTCCAAATTCGTAACCACATTCAATCCATTAACTAGTATTACATTTACATTTAACTTATTAGCCTATATCAACACTATTTTCATTAATTGCAAATGGATTACCAAATTTAGTCGCTACCCTAAATAACTAACGTAAATTAATTTCCATTTATTCCACTGATTTAACTTTTATTCAATTAATTAATGATTCCCTCGGTTAGAAATAACGTAACATTTTCTTATTTGTATTGCAAATAATTCAAAATTCAATTCCTAATTCTTAATATTCTTTGAATTACAACTTCCAAATATGGTATTAATCATCATTTACGTACCTCTAATTGTTTTAATTTACATTAACATAATAAATAAATTACCTTTAATGAAATCTATCCCCTAATTTATTATATGCAATAAATTTTGACCTTACAACAGTTTCAATTAATTATTTATATTTATTGCGATTGAATACCAAAATTTATTTAACACATCAAATAAATGAACAATCTATATTCATTGTCACCTATTTTCTTTTAAATTCAGTGATAAGTTTGTTACTTACCAACTAGGTTATAATAACACTAATTTTTTTATTCCATTGCTATATATGATATATTTGCATCACATACTTGAATTTTTCAATTTCATCTTAATTCCAATTCACGGTAGTATAATTTCTTACTATAAACCCATTTATAATTTGCATACCAATTAATTAGTTTCAACTAAATAGACTGATTCAATTCAACTCTTTTATTAAGTCTATATAAATCAATGTACTATTTCATTGGTAAATGTTTATTTCAATTATTCCTTTATTACTTACAAATCTTATTTCATTCATGAATGCCATCATTTATCAATTATTACATAATTTCATTTGTAAATTAAATGCTTACAATTTATAAGCTTTCATTCTAAACAATATTTCAATTTCTACCGGACATTGATTTAATTCAATTTACTATTTAATATTATTAATTCATTAACTAAATTCACTACTTACCTTTGTTCTCTTATATGCAACTCTTAGCCTAGTATAACAATTTACATCACTTTAATTTATTCTTTATTTTGTTTCAACTGTAAATACTTAGCCTTATATTCCCATGGTTTCATTTCATTCTCAGCATTTGCTTCATTATTAATTATAAAATCTTTATTTCTTTTAAATTAAATTTACGTAAATCTTATTAAAATGACAAATGTAATTAACGAAAATTACGGTCGTTACAAAGAGTAAAAATTGAACTTATATTTTTTATTGGCCGTACCAAACCAAATAAATAAACATTTCAAAAATGAAGCGGTACTAATGCAAAATACAAAGGTTATAGTGAAAGGACAATTTACGTCGTACTTATAACACATGTTTCATTGATTGATTATCACGAAAGGACCGTGTGAAGTTAATTTAGTCTGTGATAATTAATAGATGATATTTTATGACCAACATGATTTTATCTATACAAATATTTTATTCTACAAAATTATACTAGTTCATGTACTTCTTTCAGTTCTTTATGGTAGGAACACAAGTGTCTAATTATTATTTTTCACTGTCTATCATTGAATATTGTATTTTACAAAATTATAATTGAATACTCAACCTTTGAAGAAGAAGAATGAAATTTTATTCTATAATTGGTTTCCATTTATCTGCCATATTTGCAGGTTTCATAAACAATTTGATCATGGGTTTTGCTATTGTGACAAATGAATTTTATGTCAAAATGTAAGAATGGAGTATTTGGGGATTTGGAGGAATTCAAATGATTAACTTGTTAATTTTCTTTGGGGTCCCTCCTCATATTTTGTTTCCGATGTAGAATTTGACCCAAAAAAGCAGTCATGGTAGCAGTATCATTGATTATTTCAAGTATATATGTATTACAAGTAAAATATTATACTTCCGTTGAAAATTTTGATTAAAATTTAGAATCAAAACAAAGTGACATTATAGTCAAACCAGTAATTAAGCAGTAATCCCATTTTCTGATTAGTTAACACAAATATTTTGTTCGGTTAACTAAAAAAAGGGTATTATTAAAGGGACTCCAAAAGTTATTTGAGGAGGGGGTGTACCTTTTTAACCATCGTCCTGAGTACAAGGAAATAATTCAACATTAATATCTTCTTCTTTTGTTGGAGATTTAGTTAGACATTTGAAACCAGATTAAAATGAAGATTAATCTATGTTTTCTAGATCAACATAAAATTGGAGAACTAGGGTTTAAAACAAAAGAACTATGATCCATGGAAAGGAATAAAGAGAATGTGTAAGAAAATGACAAAGAACGGCAAGGAAGATCAATTTTAAAATGAACAATATAGTATTTTTTAGTTCGATGTTATAAGGAAAGAATCAATTATTTGTTTCTCCCCTCAACCAAAATATCATGTATGTATGTATTTATGTATGTTTGTATATATGTATATGTATATACATATATCAACAAATGTTGTGAAAATTAAGAAAATACCAATTTTATTTAAAAGTAAAAGAACTTGCTACAAGAGCTTTGTCTTAGACATACAGAAAAGCTTATATTGCACTAATCAATACCGATGTTGTTTATTTGTCACATGGAGGGCAATTAAGCTTGCACTCATCAAGTGAGTTAAAACAAGTAGCGGTTTGAATGCAGTACGCCCTTTTTGGACACATACTTTCATCTTGCAAAGAGCAACATGGCTTTCCTTTGTCAGGCGAAATTCCATTTGAAATCGAGTCAAATATCTTCTCATTGAGTGGGATGGCTCCACCTGCATTGGAATTCAAACATTTATGAAATTTGAGAACATCATTCTTTCTTCAGCAGTTGCTCTTAAATAAATTAAAAGTAACATTATTTCTAAACTTACATTGGTATAGAGCAGAGAAAGCCAAGGAAAGAAGGAGGAGTGCAAATACAAAGCTTACTCTCATTTTGATGAATTTTTTTTGATAATATATGTTGAAATGGGTCGTGGTTGCTTAAATTTATACTGAGTTGGACTGTGTGAAATTAGTACGTAATTAATAAATGAATACATTTGCATTAATTTTCTTTCTTTATTCTTCTGAAATTATTATCTTTCAAATTAATGGGAATATATAATACATTTTCTTGATATCTCCAAAGGTTGTTTCATGTTATGTAACATAAAAATCAAATATTCGCATATTAATTGACCATGTGATTTTTAAGGACCCAAAGGTTTTATGTCTGTGCACTTCATCAAAATCATCCAATTGATTAATTGGATTAATTCTATAATAAATACAAAATGAATAAAGGATATCATGCATGCATTTTTAGCTTTTGATTTGCTTCCTATTTTTGCTACATATGTTTTAAATGGAGAACTAAGAATTAACTACAATTGATACATGGTTCCTATATATTTAAAATTAGAAAAATAATATTAATATCAAGATTGCAATTACACATAAATCGTCGCCACATTAATTAATTTCAAATAAATTTAATATATAGAATAAATTATCTTTGAAGTGAGAACATCAATTTTTTTAGAAATGAAGTGTAAATAATTTTTATTTTTCTTAAATAAGGAATAGCCAAAAGTAAAAAATTTAACAATATTTTTGAGCTGATCCGCAAATTTCAAAGTTTAGACATAATGTAATGCCCCGCCTTTTCACATGCTTTAAATCGACGATAAACCACACACGACAAACTTAAACCATACAGAAGGGCGGATTGTTATAGGGTAAATAAGAAAAAGTAGAGAAAGAAAAAAAATAGAATCTTGCAGCGGAACGATAAAATATAATAATCAAATATACAGTTCATGAAGCTGTTTACAAAACATTTGATTATACTTATACAATATATATTAGAGTTACACATACCGAAGAACAATAATCAATGCAACAGAATTAAATGGTGTAGTGGAGTAATATAGTAGATAATAGTACTACAAAATCTTCGACTTCGTCCTCCAGAATAAAATCTTCAAATCCTGAAACGCTCGGACTGACCCGAGCGAATTGAAAGGAAAAACACTCGAGTCAGAACTAAAATATCCTAAGTAAGTTAAATCAACAATAAACAATATGAGTGGAACGACGTTAGAGATGTTTACGGGATTTGACATCTCCTATCCAGTGTCTAACATGAGTGCAGTAACTCAAGAGATGCTCAGGATTCACATCTCCTAAGGATCCGTTAAACTATTTACTATGTAGTATTATTTCGCTATTATAATAATGTCTATAGTAAAATAAACATACTTTAAAATAGCGTTAAGGAGTGACCCAATATTCCCCTTAACACATAATAGTCCCAGTAATCCATCCAATATCATAGTCCCTCCTGATTGGGAAGCCACCAGAGTATGGGAGAAAACCTAACTCGTACAAGGCGCGCTAGGGTAGGTGACACGGCACAACTAGGCAATGCCAGGGTAGATATACCAATTACGCTTCTGTGTCGATGGTAACGCGTAGCGTGCAGCTACCGCCCACCTCGAGCCACACCCCCAAATAAAAAATCAAAAGTGGCCACCGAATCAATCCAAAAGTGAAAGTATAACATCGAAGGGATGTGTCCGATCAAAGGTGCTACCTCATTAACCCGTCGATCACTCCTGTTTTAGCCACCTTATGCCAGCTCACGGGAGTTGGGTCCACGTTTTTACCTCAAAGGAACCGCCGCCACCATCCTACTTCATTCTGGAATCTCCACCGCGTACACGATTGTTAAAGTCGTTTTCAGAGTTGGCAGAGAGTATGACAACTTCCGATCCCGGACTCTTTAACAACCAAACGTTATTATAACACCGCAGTCTTATCAAAATAGTTTATACTTTTAAATACAAAATATAACATCCATTTCAAATCCATATAAATACGATATCATTTCCTCTTTTAAAAACCCAAACCAAATTTGATATCGTTTTCAAATATACCCTTTTCTAAAATTATAACATTTCAAAGTTATAATATTTCGAAACCAAAACTTGAAATATAGCCTTTCAAAACATAAAACTTTGAATTTCATAACTTTGAATCATACTACACCACTTAAATGGTTTAAATATTAAATTACTTTATATAATAAAATAGCTTCTTCACCTTCACAAATCAATTTCAATATGGATTTTAAATTCCCAAACAAACCAATATAATTTCCATATATTTCAAAGCTTTAATTATTCCACCATTTCAAAACTTATTCTTTGATAATTTCATATATATAAATTTCAACTACTATTTAATTGTTTACTTAATAAATCAAATATCATTTTAGTAAAACTTTTAGACTCCAAATAACTGGATATTCTTTCAATTACATTAACGTGATAATATTCATTTAAATTAATTTGATATTCATTAAAATCCTCTAAACAAAAATCATGTTATAAAATCATACCTTTTAAATCTCAATTTATTTATATTTCAATCAAATTTTTCGAGGATAATCCTTAAATCTTAAATTCAAATCAAATTCATATTTATCTTCCAAATCTAAATTTATTTAAATCATTATAACTTCTACATAAAATATGATTTAAATACTTAACCATATTTATTTTAATAAATCAAACTTCATTTTTCAACTTATTGTCATTAAAAGATTTATACCAAGCTTAATACATGAATGTAACTATATATAAATATTTTTATATAATATCAAAAAGAATCAATATTTATTTAAACCGTATAATTCTATCCAAAACCATATAAATCATTTTCAAAATATTTATATATATAGACCGACGGCGTCTATATAAAATTTTCTATCCTATGGTCAAGTGGTGCGGATATTTATCATTTCAATCCGTAATTTAAAAAAAATTACAGTTATATATCATTTCAAACCGCAATCCCGAATGAAATAAAATGCATGACAACTTGCAGTTTAAAATAATATATAATACAACATCCATTCATCCATCAACAGATCATACATCCATCACAATCATCATCCACAACAATCAAGCAATACCAATAAATAACTGATAATACATATAACAGGTATTTAACTGGTAGTTTTTGTGCAATAATTAATTTGATAACAATTTAATTCAAATAAATGTAATTTAACTTAGATGATGATTAAATATATGCCAAACAACTATTAATAAATTTCAAATCACATCATAAAGAAATTTAAAAAACATAAGAAATTTTATAAGTTGTGAGTGGGTTAAAACACTCACCTTTTGAATTTAAATTGAATTTAAATCCAATTTAAACCAAAAAATTTGACAGTCTCAGAATTTGTCCAAACCAGCGCCAAAATGTTTGGAATTTTAATACGATCCTAACCAAAAAACCGTGCGTGAATTGGTTTTTGTATGTGAAAGATATAATGAAAATTATATTTGAATTTCAATTTTTTTTAAAAAAGGAGAACTCATTTACCTTTCTTGCCACGTCATAGGCAAATCACTTTCTTCCAGAAAACACCACTTACGCACGCAAGGACCAATGCACGCGATACTGCCGCTGATCACAAACTTTGACCACGTTTCTCTCTCGCCTAAGTCCACCAGGGAGCCCCCGAATCCCACCATCCTCCTTCCCTCTCCTAGCCGCACCGTGCCTACCACCTATTCTGACGCCCCACCTCTATGCTCACGATAACAAAGAGTATTAAAAGAAAAACTGTCTGTTATTACGAAGAATAAGGCTGGATAGGAGCGGCCATCCGTTGTTAGGCCTCACTCTAGTACTGGCTATCTCGATAGGAGTGGTATATATTTTTATTTTTCATTTCTTATTTATTTACTCTCATTGACATGCCCAATTCCAGTATAAAACGAACTACAGTGGTTCATAATAGTTTAGGACAATATATATAATAATAACACAGATAAGCTGAATGCGGAACACAGATAATATCAAATCTCATAAATATATAACTGAAGTGTAACGGCCCGCTATTTGGACCATTCAACTCGACAATAAAACCATACATGTCCGACTTGAATAATTCAAAATACCGAATTTTTAGTTTAAATTTGGCAAAACTTAAACATATACAGTAAATAAATCCATCACAGAATCACAAATACAAAGTAGTACAATAATATGCAGCGGAATAAATGAATAGTAGTTCATGAAGCTACTATATAAACATTAGAGTTAGAAATAAAGTACATCCGAATATCTCAAATACAGTGAGGTCTTTAGTACGAACCAATGACTCCTCTGAAATAATCAACTAGAAAAGCTGAAAGCTTAATCGATAGTTGGACCTCTAACGAAGCTCCAAACTCCAAAGGTGAGTCTCTAATGCTGTGTCACTCAGTCTGACTCGAGCGTAAAGAAAAACACAAAACACTCGAGTCAGGATTAACATTCTTATATCTATAAATCCAACTCAAGTGAAATATCAACTGAAATACAATTAACTTAGAGGATGTTTTGGATACCCATCCTCTAAGGATGCAAGGAACTATCTACAGGGTAGAAATATACACTATAACACCGTGATCGTTTCAATTTTATTTATATTTTAAAACTAAAATATCATTTTCATTTCAAATATCACTATTTTCCAAATTAGTATATATATATCCAATAATTTATGAAGTAAAGTATTTTTATTTCCTCAAACTTCACAAATCGCTTCAAAATCAACTCGACCTTCCCGTTCAAATTTAATTAAATCGAAATTTATCAATTTCCATTCAATTTAGTTTCTGACTAAACTAATTCAAATTTTATCTATTTTAAATCCGGATTTGAACCACAAAATAAACCATTTAAATTTCAATATAATTCGAAGTTAATATATGTCGGAGCTTTAAATATTCAACATTTCAAAGACTAAACTTTGATAGTTGCGTTTATCTCCCAACTTGACTTCACTATTATTTAGTTTTGAAATATTCACTTAATAAATTCAATATTATTTATATGACCTTAAATTTACATTTTCTATATATTACCTTCGATTTCTTCAGACATGAATCATACATTAAATTTCTGAAATAAAAATTCAAGTTATATGATCATATGTTAAAGTTTCGAATTTAATAGTTTCAAATTGATTTAACTAAATAAAATCCTTAATTAATGACAAATTCAAATAAGTCCCAAATATATCTTCAAACCTTAGCTTATAAAATTTATTCCACAAATCTATTTCAGAAATACAAATTTAATAAATCCTTAAACATATTTCATATTAATAAAATCAATCTTAATTAAATTATCTTAATATTAAATCGATATATAAAATAACCTTTATATATAATACTTTAAATCAATATTCATTAAAACCATATATTTCTTTTCAAGACCATAAAAATTATTTTCAAAACATTCATATAGACTACGGCGTCAATGTAAAATTTTCTATTCTATGGACAAGGGATACAGATATTTATCATTTCAATCCGTAAGTTAAATATATACGGGTGGATATCATTTCAACCCGTAATCCCAAATTCAATTCAAATGAAAATCGATTGGGTTTATCATTTCAACCCATAACGAAATTCACCTTTTCTAAAATCCATTCGGGTATGTATCATTTCAACCCATAGTGATTTTTATACTAACATGGAACTTGTAGAGTGATAACAGATATGAAAATAATAATAAAAACAGGCATATATCATCAAAAATAAATATATACAATAGGATATAGTGTCATGTCCCATAGGTGAACAGTTACAGATAATAGCATATATAACAATTTAAATAGCTACAGCATCATATTTCAATTGTCGTTTCAATTTAATCAAATTTAACAAATAAAAGAATGTTAATCGTGAGTGATTTCTCACCTTTCGATGCTAGAGAATACATAAGATGACATGGATACGAACACTGATACGGACACTGAAATTTGAATTATAAATCCGAGCACGAATTTCAAAGCAAAGTAGGATTGGCACGAATTGGACGAACGAGGCTGATAATCAAGAATTTATGAATTGAATCAGAATCAGTCTGGTATAAACAGAAATTTTTGCTATTTTAATAAAAATCAAAATTGCATTCCTAAGAAAAATTTAAAGTCGAATCACACACACACACATATAAATATATATATATATATAATTTACACTTTTTTCATACATAAACCAATAGTTTTAACATTTGAAATAAAACATATATGTTAAATAAAAATCCTTATAATTTTTCCAAACCATTTTAATTTTTACACATAGATCGAAATTTCTATTTACAAATCTAAGTCCCAAACCACCTCATACGACCTATGTATATAATATCATTAAAATTTATATTTTATAATAAGATTAATATATAAAACTTCAACAAATTACGCTGTTCAAATCTCATTTATAAACTACTATATACATATGGTACAAAATCCACTTCACAATACAATTATAAATTTTAAACACTTTACCTATATATATATAAACTAATATACAACTACCCATACATAAACAGTAAAGCCTATACACAGACTTATATAAAAATTTAGACAACGGATGTACGAATTACTTATATAACTTATATTATAACTTATTTTATAAATATATATAATACTGTAACCTGTGCAGACCGAAAGTATAAGTTAGAATGTAAATTTATACAATATATATAAATAGCAACTAATATAACTTCATTTATTTATTTATTTATTTGCGAAAGCAACTGGTCTACACTAAAACACATATACACCCTTAACTTTTATGCAAACATGCATGCCAACTGAAATGAAAACTTATATATTAGGAAACTTACTCCGTACATAAGTGTATGCAAAGTGTGTATATATATATATATATAAGGACATAAAGATATATCTATAATTATTATAACTTTATATAAATATATGTCATATACAAACTTAGGAAAATAAACAACTTCAAAAATCCTATACAACTTCCATAATAATAAGATGTAAATTGACCTTCAAATAAAAGTTATAAACCTGTTTATTATTAAACTATATATATAATAACGGATTTACAAAACTTATAAAATAAATCATACAATATGGCTTGTAAAATATACATATATGGACTCAAAGTTAAAACAAAAATGAATATAAATCTACTTGACAAATATGCAGACTCCATTTGCAGATCCAACACCACTCACACATATTAAATATGCATACACTTCTAGAAACAAAACAAACTTTTCAAAAAAAATGGAAACAACATTTGGTATATATATGTATTCAAATCCAACAACTTTATATAAACCACTATATGTATGCATCTTATATTTTTATACCACTATCAATATATCATAACTATACTCCATATAAACAAATATGCATACCAATTTTGAATGCTAGAATATGCATCAACAGCACGTACAGGGGACATGTATTGATAAAATCATCTATATCATAGCTAAATATAAAACTATATAATATATATATATATATATATAACACTTGCAAATATAAACTTACCTATGCCTGGTTATGCGAACAGTAGAGGAAACGGGGGAGGGTCGCTGCGTCTTCGATGGATATTGCGCAAGGGGAAGAGTGGGTTCGGTGGAGGAGCGGAGTTTGGAAAAGGTGAAGGAGAGGCCGAATTTGTAGTGCTAGGAAAGTTTATATAGAAGAGGAAGAAACAATAGAGTGGGAAAGAAGAGAAATCTGGGAAGAAGCAATAAAAAGGGAAGAAAATACAAACAGAAGTAAATGGAAACAACTACATAAAAGTAACCAAAGAAATAGCACAATCACGTGCTATGATTCAGTTGAGGATTTAAGGCAAAATATTCACGTTGATTCAGAAAAATAATCAAAGCAAATAAATGGTAGCACGTTTCAAATTTGAACGGAAGGAAAGAGAAATGTCACAATTCCGGAAAAATATCAAAGTAACAGCTACACATTGATTCAAGAGCTATTAAAGCAATTTTTAAATTATGCAGGCAACATTACTTTGCGTTATATTTTTAAAATAAGAATGCTGAACGAAAATCAACAGTCAAATATGGTGCGGTGTAAATGGCAAGAGTCATGCTGATTACTGAATAAAATAAAACGAATAACCATTTATTTATTTTTTTAGACAGTGTAAAAATGAAGAAATGAAAGGTCAGTGAAAGTAGGAATGAATATATTAGAAAAGTAACGATTCTAGTAGCAACGGTCATCTTAGATTAAGTTGAAAATTTTATAACAATTTATTACTGTGGCTATGGTTCAAAATTTTTTTGAAAGCAAGGAAACCAAATGGTCACAATTAAAGTTAAGCTTTAAATTTTTAATAAATACAAAACGTATCTAAGTTTATACGTTTATAACTTTCCAGCTGTAATGTATATACATAATGAACGGTTATAATGAATGAAGTGGAAATAGGGAGCGTAGGAAAGGAAAGGTTAGAAAAATAAAATTTTCACCCTTAAATTCCAGAGATTAATAAGGTAATGTACCTCTTTAATGAAACGTACAGCAACGGTCACAAGCTAAAATTTAGCCGAAAGTTTAAAGAAATGAGGGGAAGATGGTTTTTTTTTTAAATTAATCACTTCCTAGAATTAATATGTCAATGAAAAAAGGAAAGGAGATGAATCAGGGAAACGTATTATAACTTATATATAACTATTAAATGGATAGATGGAAGAAAAGGTGAGCAGGCGAAGTGAAAACTGATTTATGAGCGAAATGGAATGTAAGCTGTTGCTTGGGAAGAAAATGGAACAGTTTACAAATTAATGGCAATGGACTGCTGAAATTAAATAAGTATAAAATGTGTAAAAGTTATATGCTGAAACGGAAATAAATTTCAATTATTATTATAAAAGGGGGAATAACGAAAGGCAAGGATGATGATTTCAAAGTTTATTAATGGCTAGGAATGGGGAAGTCTATCTGTGAATTGGAAAAATTATGAAGCAATTGAAATCGTTAGAAAAAGTAACAGCTACACACTGTTTTAGAAACAATCAAAGCAATTAATAGCTTGATTGGACAACAAGAATAAATATGGAAGGACACGTTATAAAGGCAAAATGAACCGTATGAAAATAAATAAAAGCAATGATGGAAAATAAAACAGCTGTGCCTTGAATTTTCCAAAATAAATTATTTTATGAACATCAATTATTACTTACTTAAATTGAACAAAATCACACCCAAAAATATACTTTCTTAATTTTTGATGAAAATTTATCATTTGCTGCATTTAACTATACGTAATCCAAATGTAAGATTTTATTTCAAAATATTATTATTTAAAATTTCTCAAAAATCAAATTAAATACGCCAAAATAAAACCATTACAAATTAACAAAATTTTACGGGTCGTTACATGAAGTCAGTTATGATACACGTGATACAATACATATATACAACTACAACTATCGACATAGGATGTTACATATACAAGTACATTAATATAATTAATATACATGAATACACATCATCCTATACTATGAAAACAACTACTCCAAAAGATATAAAGAGACTTCATAGCTCAAGCAGCAGCCCAAAGCAAGATATCTACAACCTGTAATAACTCGGTCTGACCCGAGTATTAAATTCAAAAGAAAATAATACATGGGTTAGTCTAATTCAAACTCAGTTATTAATGCACGGAAGCAATAATAATTAAATAACAATTAGACGACAGTCACAAATAAATCTCGTCCATCCAATCCTTTAATAAGGAATCGGATAATGGTAAATATAACACGTAACAGTGTAAAACAACAAATTAGCAAATCCAATCTATCGACGAAGATAAATTAAAAGATTACCAATGAAGATAATTTAGAAAACAACGGAATTGCCTAAACGGCAATTAACAACAAAATCTAATTATTAAATAAATAATTAGAAACTCATAATCTAATTATCAAATAGATAATTAGACAACACCAAAATGATCGAATCAAATCAAATCAAAATACAATTTCAAAATATTGAATTGAATAAAAAAAACAATTCAAACAATTGAAATATCGAAAAAGTCAATACTGTGTGGCTGCAGTACACGCACGCGTGCACTACCTCGCCACAACAGCATATAAAGTCACCACAACTCCAAATATTGACAGCAAGTCATAACTGCAAAGCCAAATCATTTACAAAATGCAGAGGTCAAGTCACTGTTACCAGTACTCAAAACAACTGCGAGGCCAAACCAAAGTTAATAGCAATACCAAGAAAAGGTCTGGGCAACAATTAATGACCAAGTGCACAAGGCAGTGGTACAAACATGATGACACAACAAAATGGATTATGCAACCTGCACCAACAGAGCACGAAGGCTCGGATGCCCAAACTCACATGGCAGTGGTACAAACATGATGACATAGCAAAATGGAGGTGAAATCAAACAAAAATAAGGCAATGCAGCATGCAAAAATGCACAAAAGAATCGGTACACAACAGAGACAAAACTACTACAAATATGAACTGCCTCGATGTGAATATGTGGCCAAACTGTGCACCAGATATACCACTGAACAACAAGTGGCCAGAGGAGCAAATGAAATTCACAAGTATATCCAGGCAGCAAGCTTGAACAACAATAAGGTATGCACTCCACGACTGGTCAGTGCAATAAGCAATCAAAGTCAAGTGCTTTCAAAGGAACTCGACCAAATCGCTTCAAGTAAAACAAAGTACAACTACTATCAAGACAGTTCACCAACATGAAGTTCAACAAGCAGCCTCAACATCAAAGACCAGACCCCAAGTGCATAAAACAGTGGTGAACCCTGAGATCGGGTTTAATGCACAGCAAAAACTCGAGCGCTAGAAGAAAAATGGCACTCCAGAGCAACATAAATGACTCTGTACACAAGTGATGCAGCAACAATAAAAACAAAGAACAAAGCATCATGTGTAGAACATCATTCAAACGCCATCACTATATCAAATAGAATTATGAACAAAGTCCTGTTACATGAAGATTCTTCTGAAATCAAGACATGATCGCAAAAGCATATCAAAACCGTGATGGCCACGAGGTACGACAGTGCCGAGATGACCAGAAAACAATAAGTGAACATCAAGCACATGAATGCACAAGATTTGTGACAAGCTTAACACATAATTACTTATATACAGTAGTTATAAAACTAATGCAACGAATTAGAATGTTGACAGAAGATGCCAAGTGATAAAAATCACATATTTGAAGTAACCAAAGTCAAAAAAGAAATCATAGTAGCAAGTTCAACCTTGAAATCCCAAAATCATCTCATAAACAACATCACAAACCGAAGTCAGGTGATAAATAAATTGAAGCAGAAACAAAATTCACGTTAATGACGATGCTAACAGAAAAATGTTCAAAGTCATTTGCAGTTCAAATCACACTGTACCCAAGTTACAGATATCAAATAGCTATTCAAAGCCGTGGATAATAGAAATTGAACCAAGACAATTAAAAATCATCAACATCGAAATAAACTCGAACGACCTAAGAATGAAGTAGATGTGAGTGATAGTTCACTAACCTTGTTTAACGAGGAGCTAAACCCAATTCGCAGTCTCAAATCACAAGCTGGTAAACATCCGATTAAGCAACCGAAAGCATCTCGAGAGACAGCGATCGAATAAAAGTCGGCAACCACAAATTACGAAAACCCTAATTTAGTTGAAGAGGAAATGAGAAACAATGAGTCGCTATTTTTTCATATGATTTTTTTTAGGGTTTTCGAAAAGATGAACGAATGAAAAAGGAAATTGGGTATCAGCCTTTGTTAAATAACACCGCACCAACAAAAACATAGGCCAAAATTGTTTTGAAGCCCACATAACATTCAACGAATTACTAAAAGAATTTCAACCGATTTAAAAACTCTAAATAGCAATTAGCTAACACATTAATCGTTTAATGACGATTATAAATTGTTACAAAATCCCGGGTTATTACAGACTCCCCTCCTTATAAAAATTGCGTCCCCGCAACTTTCATAATTAAAGTTGTCAATAACAATTATTTTTCTAACATAAACTGGTTAAGCTAGAAAAATAAGAGTAGAGCATATAAACCCCAAAGAAATCTTTTAATTTCATAGAAGAAATTCACAAATTTTCAACAAAAATCTAATTATCAAATAGATAATCAGAAAACAACAAAACTGAATAAATGCAATTATCAGTAATATTCAATTATCAGTTAGATAATTAGAATACAAAATCAAAAAACATCAATATCTAATTATCGATACGATAATTAGCAAACAGCAAAATCTAATTATCAACAAAGATAATTAGAAAACACAAATCACAATTCGCAAAACTGCAATCATCTAGTTATCAATCAGATAATTAGAAAACACGAACTCCATAATCAACAAACTCTAACTACCAACGGAGATAGATAGAAAACAACAATTCAATATAATCAACATAATCTAGAATCAATTAGAGACTAGAAAATCTTATAATCAGCAAAATTAGAAATTATCTAATTATAAAAAACGATAGTCAGAAATCTCGAATCAACAAATATCTAATTATCAAAAACGATACTCAGAAATCATCAAATCAACAAATATCTAATTATCAAAAACGATAATCAAAAGTCTTAAATCAACAAATATCTAAATATCAAAAACGATAATCAGAAACAACAAATATTCGATTATCAAAAACGATAACCAGAAACAACAAATATTTGATTATCAAAAACAATAATCAGAAACAACAAATATCCGATTATCAAAAACGATAACCAAAAACAACAAATATCCGATTATCAAAAACGATAAGCAGAAACAACAAATATCCGATTATCAAAAACGATAATCAGAAACAACAAATATCTGATTATCAAAAACGATAATCAGAAACAACAAATATCCGATTACCAAAAACGATAATCAGAACTCATATCAACAAATATCTAATTATCACAAACGATAATCAGAAATCTCAAATAACCAAATATCTAATTATCACAAACGATAATCAGAAATCTCAAATCAACAAATATCTAATTATCCAAAACGATAATCCGAATCAAAAAATATCCGATTATCAAAAACGATAATCAGAAACAACAAATATCCAATTATCAAAAACGATAATCAGAAATCTCAAATCAACAAATATCTAATTATCAAAAACGATAATCAGAATCAACAAATATCCGATTATCAAAAACGATAATCAGAAACAACAAATATCCGATTATCAAAAACGATAATCAGAAATCTCAAATCAACAAATATCTAATTATAAAAAACGGTAATAAGAATCAACAAATATCCGATTATCAAAAACGATAATCAGAAATCTCAAATCAACAAATATCTAATTATCAAAAACGATAATCAGAATAAAAAATATTCGATTATCAAAAACGATAATCAGAAATCTCAAATCAACAAATATCTAATTATCAAAAACGATAATCAGAATCAACATATATCCGATTATCAAAAACGATAATCAGAAACAACAAATATCAAATTATCAACAAAGATAATTAGAACTCATATCAACTTATATCCAATTACCTGTAGATAATTGAAAACAACAAAAATCAAGAAATCAATTAAGATAATCTAGAAAATCGACATAAAAGGTTGGATCGATCCCATCAGAAGGCGAGTTTTCAGCTACGCCGCACGTGCATCAACAATGGCCGAAGCCTACCAAGTACTATAAATTTTGGTGCCCATCAGATGATCCGAAGGTCCACAGAGTGACCCGAAGGTCTAGTACTGGTATTTGACCTGAAGGTCTGTAGAGTGGCTCGAAAGCCCAACAAATGACCCAAAGGTCCAACAGAGTGGCCCGAAAGCCCAACAAATGACCCGAAGGTTCATCATATGACCCGAAGGTCCACCATATGACCCGAAGGTCCAACAAATGACCCGAAGGTCCATCAGAATGGCTCCAAAGCCAAATAAAATCATCAGAATCATCAAAACAGCAAATATTTCAATTAACGAGTCCGGAATTAATCGAAATAGCAAACGCACATGTCCCATACCACGTGTTTTACTAAATCGTTTGATTCCCTTCATCGTTTCCTTGAAAGTGCAAAATTATATTCCAAAAATAACATTTCACATTCTCAAACGGACAAGTCTGGAATTAAGCGAATCAGTAAAAGAAAGGGATCATAGTCCTCGATTTTGCTGAAACGTTTAAATTGCTTCCTCATTCTTTTGAAAGCGCAAACTGCAAAACTTTTGAAAATAATATCATTTATTTTATAAAAGTAATAATTTACATTCTCAAACGGACAAGTCCGGGATTAAGCGAATCAGTAAAAGTAAGGGTTCATAGTCCTCGATTTTGCTGAAACGTTTAAATCGCTTCCTCATTCTTTTGAAAGTGTAAACTGTAAAAAAAATTGAAACAATTTTTTTTTGAAACAATTTTTAAAACACGTGATTAAAAAAGCAACATCAGTAGCAACTTTGACAATGAAATTGCACTTCTCAAAATACCGTAAAAACGGACAACAAAATCAGCATTGCGGGATAACCGCTTATAATCCACTTTAAAATTTGACGGTTACTGAAGTCAAAGCGACAGTAATTTTAAACGTCAGAATCTCATCAAAATAATTTGCATTAAAATATAATACCAGTGAATTTTCATTCATTAAAAATGTCAACAAAATACCGTGTTTCAAAAACTTAGCACCAGTGTGAAAATCCCATTATAAAAATAACGGCAACAAAATACGTTTAAAACCAAACACCCGTTCAATGTAAAATTAATGCAGTAACGTGCAACTCAAATTTGCACGTATACTACAAAATGAACAGAGAAATCATTTGAATATATCTTCAATGAAGATAATTCAAAACAGCAAAAATCTCAACAAAAGCACATATATGCGATCGCTTCGGATCCTCAAATCGGATTCGAAATTTTCAAAGGAAACAAATTAAACACAGCTATGTGAACAACAAATGAAATTTATTTCAATTTCATATTTTGATTATTAAATCAAAAAGGTTGTCAGCTTTACTCAGCGAAGACAGCCTCACTGTTTCCGTTGCGCACTCTGATAAACCGACGCAAATTACTCAATCATCAAACACAGTTTCGCTGTTATTTTTAAATAAAGATATTTGTAACAACCCTAGATTTTGCTTATATTTTTAAATTGACTTTATTTTTTTATGTTATTTTAATTTTTTTTTTCAAACATCTCATTTTTTAATATAAATGATGATTATTAAGTGATTTATAGTTCAAACTAGTATAATTTGAATATTTTACTGTAAAGTGAATTTTTGGTCAAAATAGTCAAACTTTGACTTTTAATTTAAATTTTTAAAAGTTTGAAAATTTAAATTTTATCTTTTATCATGAAAGCACATAAAATTTTAAGAACACCACTTTTCGTTTCGATGAAATCGGATGTAAATTGTGAAAGTTATACCCTTTACAATATTGTGCGTATATAGGGTTATTTAACAATGACTATTTTAAATTGTATAAATTACTTCTTCTTTGTTATATTTTATTTTAATATGTGATAATATGTTATATTACGTATATTTTGGCTTTTAAGTATTTTTGAAATGATAATATAATTTTTCTAAAGTTTATTTGAATTTATTTCAATTTATAAAGCCTAGTTTGGTATTTACTGCATTTTTCTTTATTTAAAATTCTATTTAATTAAAATTTAATTATTTATTTCACCTTGAAAATGCTTTAAATAAATAAATAAATTTATTTCAACTTTCCACTTCATAATAATTATATAATGAAATGTATAATTTTCCAAGACTAACAGTGATTTATGCACAATTTTAGAACACTGTTTGGTATTTTTAAGGCATTTTCTTCATTATTTTATATTTTTTTCAAATTATACTATTTGTTACCTCATATTTCTAATTGATTTCGGTTTGTAAAGTATTTTCTCCTGAAATTTTGTTTATGTAAAGTTTTAAAAGGAGAGAATATGGAAGATTGTAAATCACTTTGAAACGTAAGCCCTGTTATTTGCCCAAACCCTTCATTTCCTTAAACTCCTCAATTAATTGCCTTAGCCGTGTAAAACCCTAATGTAGCCGTCATCCCATTAGGTTTTGACGTGAAAAAAAGATCATTTTCATTTGTTTCTCACGGCTTCGAAGATCTGGTAATGGCTTCCCTTTCTTTTTCTTACTTCTCTACTTGTTTTCCCTAAATTTTAATTTTTTTCATTTATTTAAAGACTTTGGATTTTGTTTTCTTAAAAATCTAATTTTGGAAATTTTCTTGAAATGATTTCTGATCATTTATCCAAATAAAAATAAAAATGTATGAAAATTTGATTTGGATAAAAAGTGTAACTTTAATAGAAATTCTAAATTTTACAATTCTAAAGGCAAATTTTCCATCTTGAACTGTATACAATTGTGTAACATTTGTTTCACTTTTGTTTTGGTCAGATTTGTTGTATACTTTTAAAAAAAAAAGTTAGTAATAATTAGTGTGAAACGGGAAATAAACTTTACATTTCTTTTACATATGTTTACATCTGTTTCTTAACTTTATATTTAACAATCAATTGGACGAAGCTAAATCAAATGTTATTAATTATGGTACAATAGCTATTAAATTTTGGTTTAAAGTGATGGTTTATTTTCCTAATAGAAACGTTAGTATTTTAAATTTATTTAATAAGAGAAACAAAATAATTTGTACGTTATTTAATAAGAGAAACAAAATAATTTGTACGTTACTTTGGGCATATATTTAATTGTTGCTCTTGCCTTTTCGTTATCTATTTGATTTTTTTTTTGAGTTAACAATGCAAAGTTTTCAGCCGTATATTCTCTTTTGAGAATCCAAAATCTTGCTCAACTCTTGCCTTAAATCATTTCCGTGTGTGAATTATTTCTTTCCCTCTTGCCTCCCATACGTTTCCACCTATTGGATAGAATCGAATGCCTTAATTGCCTCTACCGTTCAAGCATTTTTCTCTTGCCTGCCCTCTACATAAATTAGTGAGCAAATGTTAATATATATTTCATGTTCAAAAGTTCCATACCATAAATTATTCATTTTGCTTCCATCAAAATTTGCGTAAGCATCTCCTGAAGGTATGAACCGACGCATGCTTTTCTTTTCATTGTTTTCTCTTTTTTTCTTTCTTTCTTCTTTTCGCTCTTGTTTTATTTCATTTGTTCTCCTTTCATTGTTTTGCTTTGGGTTGGTGATACAAAATCATATCTTGGCTATCTTTCAACTCAAATCAAAAGTCGTGAAATTGTGCTTGTCGTGCCTTTGGAGTCGTGCTTGTATGTTGTTTTGGTCTCTAGCTTTGAAAAAGGTGAGTCTTTCTCACTCAGACATTTATACTTATGAAAAAGTGAATTGATGACATGTGTTTAGTAATATAAAATGTTTATGCAAGTTAATGATGATCATATGATAGGCTATGCCATGTTATTATCATGTTAAAACTGTTAATTTTCACCTGACACCTGATATATGACTGTATATTATGATATTGACATTGTTCATATTATTTCTGTCTATGATCACACTGCATGTTCCCTGTTAGAATAGAATCATTATGGGCTGAAATGATAGGCCTGAGTTATTGTTATTTATCTAATTTTAACTTGGGATTGCGGGTTTGAAATGATAGAACCCAGAATGAAGTAGGATGGTGGCGACGTTCTCGAGGTATATTACGTGGACCCAACTCCCGTGAGTTGGCATATATGACTTAAACAGGAGCTATACTGGGCTACACAAAGGGTCGCACCCTTTCATCGAGCATGCTCCATCGTAAACCATTCTATTACTTTTGTGATTCGATTCGGTGGCGCCACTTTTGATTCGGGGGTATTGTTCGAGGTGGGCGGAAGCTGCTCGCTTGCCGTCACCACCGGTCCGGGAGTGCAAACGGTGTATCCACCCTAGCATTGCCTTGTGTGCCGTGTCATATCCTTATATCGAGCCCACTACGATTTTGGTTTTAAAGATCCGACCGCGTTAAGGTTCACCATCCCCTTAACGCTATTTTCCATATGATTATACTTTACTTATTAGACATTACCGTATATAGCGTATATTACTACATAGTAAATAGTTTAACGGATCCTTAGAGGATGGGCGGTCCCAAGCATCCTTTAAGTTATTGATGCATTTTGTTACTGTTCACTTGAGTTGATTTACAGTTTATAAGTATTTATGTCCTGACTCGAGGGTTTTGTGTTTTGCTTTACACTCGGGTCAGATTGATTGAGTTAGCATTTAAGATTCACCTCGGAGTTGGAGCTTTCCTTGAAGATCCAGCCTTCTATTTTGTTTTAGTATCCAGTGTGTAACGACCCAGAATTTTATTTAATTAAAATTTGAATATTTAATTAATTTTAAATATTAACAAGTGAAATTTATAAGTCGAATAAATTTTAATTTGAATTATTGGATTTAATTGAATAATTAAATCGATAATTTAAGATGTTAAATTATGAAAATAATTGAAAATTGAGTTAAATATGATTGAAAATGATTTGGGAAATTTTATTTTATCATATTGAAGTTGGAATGATATTTTAGAACTTTTAAAATTGAATTAAAAGTTAATTTGTGAAAATTGAATATTTTAATATTTAATCGACTAGTGAAAATAGTCAATTTTTGAACAGTCCCAGAATTGAAAGAAACCAGTTCCATTGGATCCGTAATAGTTAGTTATTACCGGATTTCAATTTTCGTGTCAATCAGAGCTATCGTTTGATCGTGGCAGCTCGAAACGCATTGAATTATTTTTAATATTAATTTGGCGAGTTAAAATAGCCATTTTTCAAAAAGTCTCGGATTTCGACGAAACCAGTTTCATCGGATCCGTAATGTAATATTATTGTAAGGTTTAAAATTTCGTGTCAATTGGATTTACCGTTTGTCCGGTACAAATTAAAACGCCTAGAAAATCGTTTAAATCGGTTTAATTTAAATTGAACATTTATAGCCATAACTCGCACAGATGTCTGAATTAGCTTCCGAAACCTGTTCCATTGTGTCCGGAACGCGGGATAAACCCTAGGAACGTCAGTTTCGGCGCATGAATCGGAGTTTGGAATTTCCGGATGAATAGTGTTCGATTTTTTCCTATAAATACACCAACACCCCTTCATAAAAAAAAAAAAAAAACATCTAACCCTAACCCTAGTAGCCGCCACCTCCCTTATCAAAGGCCAGAAATCACCTATTTTCATCCCTCAATCTTTCTCAATCCACTCGTTTTTAGCCAAAGTTGTTAACTACAACATTATAGAGCACGATGAGATCTTGAAATCTATACGGATTTGATGGGTTTTGGTGCAACGTAGGGGGAGCTAGGGGAGGCCGACTGTGGCAAGTTGCGCACGCAACCCTAGGCGCATCAGGTGGTCGAGTGTCACATGGAGGCAGGTGTGGGTGGGGGGGTCGTGCCCTTCGTGATGGCATCTCCTGATCGACATGTAGGTGTGTATTTTGCTCGTGAAATTTAAACCTAATTTTGATGGATGGGTTGTATGCGTGCGTTCCTGTACGTGAAAGAGAAGAGGAAGGAGAAGAGGGGGGGGGGGGGGGGAAGTGCGCACGGATCTGATGTGGTTGGGTTTGAGATGGAGGGCCATGATTTAAAGTTAGGTTTATAATATAAAAATTTTGTTGTAATTGTTTATATAAAAATCGTATAACTTCATAAATTCGTATCTTTTTCATACGAGGTCGAAAACGCGCGAAACCAGTTGCGTTGGAATCGTATGGACGAGCACTACGCGATGAAATTGGATTGGAGTCGTTTGGAATTAGTGAAAATTTCGTGTAAAATTAAACGTCCGTTTAATTTTATTCGAAATAAATCGCTAAAACGGAATTTAAAATCAAGGTGAGAACTTCTCACTCAATCGAATCAGTTTCGATTTTATTTTAAATAGTTAGATTTAAAATATTTGAATGCATGTTTGAATGATGATTGATATTTATTGATTGTTAAAATAGACATTATGCGCCGTTAGTAAGCGGATGTTATTTATTAAAAACATATACCGCGAATATTTCATAAACAGTGAAATTGGTATTATATATAGTAGCAATATATATATATTGGCATATGTATATATTGGAGTTATTGATTTCCCGCATTTTTTTGTTTAGCGGATGAGACCCTATTGCGCCGTCTATTAAGCGGATAATATTTTAAATCCCATATACAGCGATAATTTCGTACTGGAGCGAAATTGGTATTGTGCTAATGTTTGTTGATGCAGGAAAACAGGTTGGAGGGATCCAACTGGATTCCTCAACAGTATTTATTTGATTTCAGATATTTTGATATTTGATGGATTATCATATCGATATATGATATCGTTGTTGTCATGATTGACTATTTGGTATGTAGCATCATTGGACCAAATTTTGGAATAAATCAAAAGGATTTCAAAGTGATTTTTGAAAGTATACGTTTATAAAATATGTTTGGAAATTGATTCATTTTAAATAAATAAACGTATAATTTTTAATATTACAAAAAATATATTTTTGAGAAATATAGTTAAAGGTTGATTTTTGAAAATATGGGGTTAATGATTTTATAAAATAGTTAAAACGGGATTTTTGAATTTATTATAAAAAGTTGAAAATATCGGATTTATAAAATTTAATTATTTTATAAATCAAAATGATGAAATTATAAAGGAGTTTAAAGATGTTTTCAAATAATAGTATAAATTGATTTATATAAGAGATTTATAAATTGATATTTATAAATTAAAATATTTGGAATTATAAAACGAGTTTTATAAGTGTTAGAATGAATTGTGAATGAATTTCAGAAATGAATGAAATTTATAGAATTATAAACGGTGAAGTTATAAATGGAATTTTATAAACAGTAGGTTTATAAAATTTATAAAGTTATTTGAAGAATAGATTTGGATAAATAATTGAATCTTATAAGTTATAAGATTTATAATTATGAAGTTCAAAGGAACGATTGTGCAAACAAATAAATTATAAGTATTTCACTTATGATATGAACTTTTGTTTTATAATTGAATTATGAATTGAATGAGTTAATAAAAGGAATTTATAAATGTTGTCTTATAAATCCGCAAAGGACTTATTTTGATAAGTAAATTGTTGAAACCTATTAATGGAGTTATATTCACATTTTTGATTGTGAATAATCCTTTAAAACGAAATGTATAAAAGGATGAAATGTGTTAACGTAGTATATTCACGTTTTTGAATAGTGAATAATATGTTAAAGAAAATGTTTAGATTTGATGTTTTAAATAGAATTAAAACGATCTAACGATGTTTTAAAATGTGTTGAGATTCGAAACCATAGATTTCAACATTTATTGTTGAAATAGACTTTTTCGAGAAATAGAAGGAAATGGTGGACTATAACACTGTTGTTATAGTAAATGATTTCCGAAAGGAAATGTTTTGTATAGTATTGGGATTTATATATCTATTTTAATTTTCGAATCCCTATACTAGTGATTTTGGGTTGTCGTAACGATGTTTTACGCAACATTCGTTTTGGCCCAAATAAATATGTTTAAGAGAATGATTTCCTTAAAGAATGAAATATGTACTTAATTTCGATTTAAGTATATTGAATATTTTCCAAGTGTTGAAAATAAATGGATTTGTGAATTACTTATTAAATAAGTATGAAAATGTTTTCCAATATAAAGTGAATATTAGAGAATTTATCTTTTTGAAGATAAATTGAAATGAATAATTGAAATCGAATATTCATAAATATTTTGAAATATAAATTCATTATGGAATTTATAAATGAAAATGAGAATTTGTTTAAAAATAAATATTAATTTATTTTTGAAGTATTGAAAATAATATATCTTGTAAAGATATTTTGGAAAATAAATAATTTGAAAATTATTTGGAATCTGGTGATGTGTGCATATCCATTGATAGTTCAATAACCGACTATCAATATTTCCCTTTGAACGGGTAATTGATGTGATTTGTTTGAATTTGAATGCCACACTTATTTTTGACTAAGCGCTTACTATTCGGGTTAACCGGGAAAGGACCATGGGGTTTGTATAACCCATTCCGAATATGTGATACGTCGTTATGAATTGCATTTGATGACCGGTGTTGAAGACCGAGTATTTGCGAAAGCGATAGGATGACCTATCGATTGTCTCTGCACTGGGTAGCTCCTGGTATAGAGATCTCCTAAGTGATGGGAAATTCGATCGGGATTGTGAATACCCGGATTGCAAGGGCTTCGTAAGAAGTGCCTTCGGTTTTGTTCGAGCCCGGAACAGACTTGTATGGATTGTATGTCTGACGTTACAAATTGAGATATAAAGCCGATTTCATTCAAATATATTTCTGTTGGGGGCGGAGAATTTATTCTTTTAGCTTAACACCCTTCTCTGAGACGTATGAGCTCAGAGGTTATGTAGTTGAATGTTATCAGCGATATATTCCCAATTTGGTAATGTGACATGCTGAGTGTTGCTGTTAAATGATCATTGTGTTGATTATTTGTGATAGGATCGTTTATTTGAGCGTCTATCCTGGTGATCATTTCTATGATCATTTGTTAACCCAAAGCATGGCTTTTGTATAAAGTATGTTTTTGTGGACGTGACTTCGTCGAGCCTCACACCCCGTGAATGGTCAAAACAGGAAAGAAGCAGCAAGGTTATGAGGGGTAGCGCCCTTTAGGATGTGTGCATTTCCTTCTGGAAAAGGGTGGTATCATGGTATGGAGCCCAGATACTTACTCATGTTGAAAACACTTTATGATTGTGTGAATTTGATTGCGAGCGCTCGGTGAAAGGTCCCAAAGGACCGGGGGATGGCATATTCGGTCAGTTGTTACTCAGTTAGGGGTAACCCGGCCTTGTGTTGGTAGAGATCCGGTTTGGTTCTCGGGGATGTCCATCCAGAGGCATTCTCATGTGGCAATGGGAAGTTCCTTGGCCTGATCATTCGTTGGAAATCCAAAGAAACAATACGATCTTGTACGGTATTAGTTGTAGAACCTATCATTCACTTATGGTGGCGCCCCACTGTTTGGATGGTAGCTATAGTAGGCATATGATAATGGTCGTATGTTGGCTAAGATTTATATTCTACTTTCGAAATGAATTTTTTCCTACACTATGCACTAGTAATAATATCAAATGTTCTTTTAATGCGTATCAAGCATCTTTGACTATCATAAGGAGAAATCTCCTCCGATTCTGCGTTTGCGTGTGTGTGTGTGCGGGAGGCCTTATGGTAGTCTCATTTTTAAAAGCATTGCAAATTAACTTTAAAAATATTCCTCTATTTTGATTTTAAAGATAAATAAACTGTTTTGAGTTCTCACACCAGTCACATGACTGACTCGGAGTTTATTGTTTTCGTTCCTAAACTCTGGGTGCCCACCAATTTCTACACGGGCAGTCAAGAGTTAGGTTTATCAGGATATTCTGGATATTCTGGAGTTGCTGGAGGCAAGATGGATGGCATGGCGTATTACTAGTTATATAGTATTTCTTTTTCCGCTGCACTGTTTGTTGTTTGTTGTTGTACACTCTGATGATATGATGTAACGAAATGTAATGTAATGTAATAACTGATATAGTTCTTTGTTTAAAGATTATTCATTTATTTATTATATGTTGTTCCGCTGCGATTGTGAGATTCTGATGTTGTTCTGTTGTTTTCTATTCCGTTCTGTTTTTTCTATTTTCTATTCTCTCCTATGTTCTATTCCCTCTATTCTCTATTTTCTACCTTCTTATCTCTTCTTCTTTCTTTTTCTTTTCTTAAATTCTTTTTAAAACCCTAACTATTCGGTTTTTCGGCAACGAAAAATCGCGTATGTTACATTTGGTATCAGAGCTGTTGGTTAAGCGACAACCATGGTTCTGTTGGGTATTACTCATTAGAGATAGAGTCAGTAGTACTCTAGAATGAGTTTGAGTGTAATAATAGCTATGAGAGCGTATTTGTTAGTGAATATAAAATTGTTTTATATTGTGATGATTGGTTTATTGAGTGGCATATGAACTTTCGTCAGCGTGGTCCGCAAGACTATGCCGAAGGGGTTTCTAAACACTTGAATAGAAAAATTCGACATAATATTGTTTTAAATTGGGTAAATAAAATAATTTTACCTTGATTATATTTTTATATATAAAGTAATAATTTTTCAGAATTATTAAAGTATATATAAGTTGTTGAATAAGTTGTTTGAATAATCAAATAAAAGAATAATTGTATGAGCAAAAGAATTATAAGAATTGGATTATAATTAAAGTGATTTACAATTGTGAAATAAACTTATATATATATAAGAAGTGAAACTATATGAATATATTTATGAATATGAGTTGAAATAAAAATGAATTTAAAGTTAAATGGAATTCAACTTTTGAATTGAATTGAATTTGATTTGGAAGTGAACCAACTTGAATTAGTGAATGCAAACTAATTGAAAATGAATATTAGTAAACCCAATGTAAATGAATCAAATGTGATTTAAATTGAAAACCATTTCATTGAATATTAATGAAAATATAAATGAATATTTATTGGTTATGGATGATGGTTGATGTTTGCATTTGTTGTTTATTTCATTTGCTATGTTGACATATATAGTTATTATGTTGCTATATGTTGTATATTGATACTATTATCTATATGCATGGTTCTCATGTTGTTTGTTGAGTGTTTAGTAGGTGCAGATTGCGTTTGCTTCGCATTTGGAGCTCGCTTTCGCGCTATATTAGCCGTATATGCTCGCTAATAAAATATAAGGTACATATCTCGGATTACATATCGTACTTTTATACTTGTTCCCTTCGGGATGCCTCATTACTTGATGAGATGTATATTTGTGATATATACACTGTCATTTTTTTTTCCGGATCGAGCCGCGCAAAGGAGACTATGGCGAATTTTTCCGAAAATTTAAGGCGTTAGAAAAATTTTGAGAAAATTGGAAATTTTTTGAAAACTTTAACTTTGATTTGGAATGGAAAGTTAAACAATAGTAGTTGTTTTTGAAAAGATAACTAAGTACGATTTGAAAACTTAGTAAAGATTTGTAAGGAATTTAATTATGAATTTTTGGAAAGTTAATAAATTCTGTAATTTTTCTTACTTGTTAATTTCGAGGACGAAATTCTTTTAAGGGGGGAAGATTGTAACGACCCAGAATTTTATTTAATTAAAATTTGAATATTTAATTAATTTTAAATATTAATAAGTGAAATTTATAAGTCGAATAAATTTTAATTTGAATTATTGGATTTAATTGAATAATTAAATCGATAATTTAAGATGTTAAATTATGAAAATAATTGAAAATTGAGTTAAATATGATTGAAAATGATTTGGGAAATTTTATTTTATCATATTGAAGTTAGAATGATATTTTAGAACTTTTAAAATTGAATTAAAAGTTAATTTGTGAAAATTGAATATTTTAATATTTAATCGACTAGTGAAAATAGTCAATTTTTGAACAGTCTCAGAATTGAACGAAACCAGTTCCATTGGATCCGTAATAGTTAGTTATTACCGGATTTCAATTTTCGTGTCAATCGGAGCTATCTTTTGATCGTGGCAGCTCGAAACGCATCGAATTATTTTTAACATTAATTTGGCGAGTTAAAATAGCCATTTTTCAAAAAGTCTCGGATTTCGACGAAACTAGTTTCATCGGATCCGTAATGTGATATTATTGTAAGGTTTAAAATTTCGTGTCAATTGGATTTACCGTTTGTCCGGTACAAATTAAAACGCCTAGAAAATCGTTTAAATCGGTTTAATTTAAATTGAACGTTTATAGCCATAACTCGCACAGATGTCCGAATTAGCTTCCGAAACCTGTTCCATTGTGTCCGGAACGCGGGATAAACCCTAGAAACGTCAGTTTAGGCGCGTGAATCGGAGTTCGGAATTTCCGGATGAATAGTGTTCGATTTTTTCCTATCAATACACCAACACCCCTTAATAAATTAAAAAAAAAAATAAACATCGAACCCTAACCCTAGTAGCCGCCACCTCCCTTATCAAAGGCTAGAAATCACCTATTTTCATCCCTCAATCTTTCTCAATCCACTCGTTTTTAGCCAAAGTTGTTAACTACAACATTATAGAGCACGATGAGATCTTGAAATCTATACGGATTTGATGGGTTTTTGTGCAACGTAGGGGGAGCTAGGCGAGGCCGATTGTGGCAAGTTGCGCACGCAACCCTAGGCGCATCAGGTGGCCGAGTGTCACATGGAGGCAGGCGTGGGTAGGGGGGGTCGTGCCCTTCGTGATGGCATCTCCTGATCGACATGTAGTTGTGTATTTTGCTCGTGAAATTTAAACCTAATTTTGATGGATGGGTTGTATGCGTGCATTCCTGTACGTGAAGGAGAAGAGGAAGGAGAAGAGGGGGGGGGGGGGGGAGTGCGCACAGATCTGATGTGGTTGGGTTTGAGATGGAGGGCCATGATTTAAAGTTAGGTTTATAATATAAAAATTTTGTTGTAATTGTTTATATAAAAATCGTATAACTTCATAAATTCGTATCTTTTTCATACGAGGTCGAAAACGCGCGAAACCAGTTGCGTTGGAATCGTATGGACGAGCACTATGCGATGAAATTGGATTGGAGTCATTTGGAGTTAGTGAAAATTTCGTGTAAAATTAAACGTCCGTTTAATTTTATTCGAAATAAATCGCTAAAACGGAATTTAAAATCAAGGTGAGAACTTCTCACTCAATCGAATCAGTTTCGATTTTATTTTAAATAGTTAGATTTAAAATATTTGAATGCATGTTTGAATGATGATTGATATTTATTGATTGTTAAAATAGACATTATGCGCCATTAGTAAGCGGATGTTATTTATTAAAAACATATACTGCGAATATTTCATAAACAGTGAAATTGGTATTATATATAGTAGCAATATATATATATTGGCATATGTATATATTGGAGTTATTGATTTCCCGCATTTTTTTGTTTAGCGGATGAGACCCTATTGTGCCATCTATTAAGCGGATAATATTTTAAATCCCATATACAGCGATAATTTCGTACTGGAGCGAAATTGGTATTGTGCTAATGTTTGTGGATGCAGGAAAACAGGTTGGAGGAATCCAACTGGATTCCTCAACAGTATTTATTTGATTTCAGATATTTTGATATTTGATGGATTATCATATCGATATATGATATCGTTGTTGTTGTGATTGACTATTTGGTATGTAGCATCATTGGACCAAATTTTGGAATAAATCAAAAGGATTTCAAAGTGATTTTTGAAAGTATACGTTTATAAAATATGTTTGGAAATTGATTCATTTTAAATAAATAAACGTATAATTTTTAATACTACAAAAATTATATTTTTGAGAAATATAGTTAAAGGTTGATTTTTGAAAATATGGGGTTAATGATTTTATAAAATAGTTAAAACGGGATTTTTGAATTTATTATAAAAAGTTGAAAATATAGGATTTATAAAATTTAATTATTTTATAAATCAAAATGATGAAATTATAAAGGAGTTTAAAGATGTTTTCAAATAATAGTATAAATTGATTTATATAAGAGATTTATAAATTGAGATTTATAAATTAAAATATTTGGAATTATAAAACGAGTTTTATAAGTGTTAGAATGAATTGTGAATGAATTTCAGAAATGAATGAAATTTATAGAATTATAAACGGTGAAGTTATAAATGGAATTTTATAAACAGTAGGTTTATAAAATTTATAAAGTTATTTGAAGAATAGATTTGGATAAATAATTGAATCTTATAAGTTATAAGATTTATAATTATGAAGTTCAAAGGAACGATTGCCCAAACAAATAAATTATAAGTATTTCACTTATGATATGAACTTTTGTTTTATAATTGAATTGTGAATTGAATGAGTTAATAAAAGGAATTTATAAACGTTGTTTTATAAATCCGCAAAGGACTTATTTTGATAAGTAAATTGTTGAAACCTATTAATGGAGTTATATTCACATTTTTGATTGTGAATAATCCTTTAAAACGAAATGTATAAAAGGATGAAATGTGTTAACGTAGTATATTCACGTTTTTGAATAGTGAATAATATGTTAAAGAAAATGTTTAGATTTGATGTTTTAAATAGAATTAAAACGATCTAACGATGTTTTAAAATGTGTTGAGATTCGAAACCATAGATTTCAACATTTATTGTTGAAATAGACGTTTTCAAGAAATAGAAGGAAATGGTGGACTATAACACTGTTGTTATAGTAAATGATTTCCGAAAGGAAATGTTTTGTATAGTATTGGGATTTATATATCTATTTTAATTTTCGAATCCCTATACTAGTGATTTTGGGTTGTCGTAACGATGTTTTACGCAACATTCGTTTTGGCCCAAATAAATATGTTTAAGAGAATGATTTCCTTAAAGAATGAAATATGTACTTAATTTCGATTTAAGTATATTGAATATTTTCCAAGTGTTGAAAATAAATGGATTTGTGAATTACTTATTAAATAAGTATGGAAATGTTTTCCAATATAAAGTGAATATTAGAGAATTTATCTTTTTGAAGATAAATTGAAATGAATAATTGAAATCGAATATTCATAAATATTTTGAAATATAAATTCATTATGGAATTTATAAATGAAAAGGAGAATTCGTTTAAAAATAAATATTGATTTATTTTTGAAGTACTGAAAATAATATATCTTGTAAAGATATTTTGGAAAATAAATAATTTGAAAATTATTTGGAATCTGGTGATGTGTGCATATCCATTGATAGTTCAATAAACGACTATCAATATTTCCCTTTGAACGGGTAATTGATGTGATTTGTTTGAATTTGAATGCCACACTTATTTTTGAATAAGCGCTCACTATTCGGGTTAACTGGGAAAGGACCATGGGGTCGTATAACCCATTCCGAATATGTGATACGTCGTTGTGAATTGCATTTGATGACCGGTGTTGAAGACCGAGTATTTGCGAAAGCGATAGGATGACCTATCGATTGTCTCTGCACTGGGTAGCTCCTGGTATAGAGATCTCCTAAGTGATGGGAAATTCGATCGGGTTGTGAATACCCGGATTGCAAGGGCTTCGTAAGAAGTGCCTTCGGTTTTGTTCGAGCCCGGAACAGACTTGTATGGATTGTATGTCTGACGTTACAAATTGAGATATAAAGCCGATTTCATTCAAATATATTTCTGTTGGTGGCGGAGAATTTATTCTTTTAGCTTAACACCCTTCTCTGAGACGTACGAGCTCAGAGGTTATGTAGTTGAATGTTATCAGCGATATATTCCCAATTTGGTAATGTGACATGCTGAGTGTTGCTGTTAAATGATCATTGTGTTGATTATTTGTGATAGGATCGTTTATTTGATCGTCTATCCTGGTGATCATTTCTATGATCATTTGTTGACCCAAAGCATGGCTTTTGTATAAACTATGTTTTTGTGGACGTGACTTCGTCGTGCCTCACACCCCGTGAATGGTCAAAACAGGAAAGAAGCAGTAAGGTTATGAGGGGTAGCGCCCTTTAGGATGTGTGCATTTCCTTCTGGAAAAGGGTGGTATCATGGTATGGAGCCCAGATACTTACTCATGTTGAAAACACTTTATGATTGTGTGAATTTGATTGCGAGCGCTCGGTGAAAGGTCCCAAAGGACCGGGGGATGGCATATTCGGTCAGTTGTTACTCAGTTAGGGGTAACCCGGCCTTGTGTTGGTAGAGACCCGATTTGGTTCTCGGGGATGTCCATCCAGAGGCATTCTCATGTGGCAATGGGAAGTTCCTTGGCCTGATCATTCGTTGGAAATCCAAAGAAACAATACGATCTTGTACGGCATTAGTTGTAGAACCTATCATTCACTTATGGTGGCGCCCCACTGTTTGGATGGCAGCTATAGTAGGCATACGATAATGGTCGTATGTTGGCTAAGATTTATATTCTACTTTCGAAATGAATTTTTTTCCACACTATGCACTAGTAATAATATCAAATGTTCTTTTAATGCGTATCAAGCATCTTTGACTATCATAAGGAGAAATCTCCTCCGATTCTGCGTTTGCATGTGTGTGTGTGCGGGAGGCCTTATGGTGGTCACATTTTTAAAAGCATTGCGAATTAACTTTAAAAATATTCCTCTATTTTGATTTTAAAGATAAATAAACTGTTTTGAGTTCTCACACCAGTCACATGACTGACTCGGAGTTTATTGTCTTCGTTCCTAAACTCTGGGTGCCCACCAATTTCTACACGGGCAGTCAAGAGTTAGGTTTATCAGGATATTCTGGATATTCTGGAGTTGCTGGAGGCAAGATGGATGGCATGGCGTATTACTAGTTATATAGTATTTCTTTTTCCGCTGCACTGTTTGTTGTTTGTTGTTGTACACTCTGATGATATGATGTAACGAAATGTAATGTAATGTAATAACTGATATAGTTCTTTGTTTAAAGATTATTCATTTATTTATTATATGTTGTTCCGCTGCGATTGTGAGATTCTGATGTTGTTCTGTTGTTTTCTATTCCGTTCTATTTTCTATTCTCTATTCTCTCTATTTCCTTTCCTCTCTATTTTCTATCTTCTCTCTCCTTATCTCTTCTTCTGTCTTTTTCTTTTCTTAAACCATAACATTTCGGGTTTTTGGCCTTCGATTTCTCGGCAATCGATAAAGTGAGTATCGATGTTGAATTTTCGAAAGTCGAAAATTTTCGGGGCGTTACACAGTGTTTCAGTGATGTATCTTGTTACTCTTCTATTGTATCTCATTTAACTCTGATGTATCTTATATATTTGTTTTAGTAGCTTCATGAACTACTATCTCTTTTACTTCCGCTGCATTATTATATACTATGTGTCTGTGATCTGTGATTTTATTTACTGTATATTCTGAGGTTTGCCAAAATTTTATTTACAACGCGGTATTTTGAGCAATTCAATTCCGGCATGAGTGTCTATCTATACACTTACAATGGATGCGAATGGTTGAAAATACCGGGTCGTTACAGTTGGTATCAGAGCTTTGGTAGCTCTAGGCAAAACTCAGCATATGGAGTGAATGTATTTACAGAATCAATTTCATTCGAGTTTGAATCTCTCCCTTTTGACTCGATTCCTTTGAATTTAGGAATGTTCCCTACAGTTCCGAAATCCATTCGTATCCCTCACTATTCATCTTCTTTTGACTCTGGAGCATTCCATAACTCCGCTTCGAATGATCTTTCTAGTGAGTCGGCGATCACACCAATTTCAAATTTAATTGAAAAAGGGGGAAAACTCCTTTGCAGTTAGCATCGATTCACCAGAGATTCTTATCTATCCTTGGTTTAGATGCTAATATCTTTTGTTATTTCAAACTCTAACTCTTGGGATCGAATGTAGATTTACCCTAGAAAAATCAACATTGATCTTATTCTTTAAGTCACGGTTGACCCGGTTAAGGTTGCCCGTGATTTATATAAGCTTATCCATCTTCCTATTCTGTTATTTAATCATGTCATCCTTGTTTCCAACTTATTTTTAAATTATAATCTCCTTTGATTTGTGTTAATCAAAAATTTGAATCTCTATCCTTCTTTGAAAATCTATTCATGTATAGTGTATCTGTAAACTAGTATTTAAAATTAAAATGTTTTATATATTGTGTTGTTTGAGTTGTTGATGTTGAGTTGGGTTTCTGATCGATACGTCTGATCAGCGCTATCGATAAGATTTCCAAAACACTTTGACAGAACAAACGGACACAATATATTTTAAAAAAAAATTGGTTAATGAAATAAATTTTGATATAAGTTTATGGAACTTAATGAAATGATTTAAATTGATAATTTGAAATGATAATATTTGATTTATCATTTATTGTTCTACAAATAGATCTATAAATATTTGTTTATAAATTTATTTGGGAACTGAAATGAATTTAAAACAAGAATTTGAGGATTTAAATTTCGATTATTTCGAACTTTGGTTTAAAGTTTTAAAAGGTTATATTATTTAAAGTATTTTGAATAGAATTTGTTTCCAAAGAATTTTAAAGGTTTAAAATTAGTGCTCTTCTCTTTGTCGCTGGAAAATAACTTCGGTGATGATCACGCGACATTCATTTTCGAGTTTCGAAGTTAAGAGACTGTTCCGTAGTCATGATACAGCTTTGTTTTGGGAAATTAAATTGATTTGAATTTCTAAAATATGACTTGATTTATAATATATATATATATATATATATGATTGAAATTTTATTTGACATATTATATATGTATATATATTATTACTTATCTCTAAATGGTTTGAAGAAATCGAAAATTTAATTCTTAAATTTTATTTTCAAGAATAATTCCAAAAAAAAAATCAAAATTTTGGATGAATATCAAGCATGAAATGATTTAATTGGAAATTTTATTTGTATAATACAATTGCATTCAAATATAACTTACCAAAATTTCAGAAGTTAAAAATGTAATTGGATAATATACGATATAAAAAGATTTTATAAATAAAATTTGAATGGTTATAATAAATGTTATACACTTAAATTTTAGTTATAAAATGATTAACAGAGGTAAATATAATAAAGGGTAATTGAATAACTTACAATAAAATAATGTTAAAAGAACTAAGAATAAAAGAAAGCAGTTATAATAAGTGTAAGTATGTTTAACACAAGTGATAAATACAGTAAGAGGAATAAATTTAATTTTAATTAGGAATAAAGAAGAATTAAATTTATTAAATACATTGTGAGTGTAATAAATGATTATTTTTCAAACCCATGGTTTTAAAAATTGTTAATTTAAGATGATTGGATAATAAAACAATGAAATTTGAGATAGTTAACGACTTATTTAACTTATAAAAAAAAAATTAAGTTGAAATTTCCATGCTTTCAAATTTATTTCCTTATTTTGTTTTTCAAATTATCATTTTGTTGTCCTTATTATTCTTATCTTACTACAGACTGGTATAGGCATCTTTCTATAATCTTTCTGTTTAGAAATCTTTGTATAATCTTTGATAAATCTACACCTTGTTAAACTTACCTATAACAATAGTTATCAGGTATAGTTTCAATCTCCTTGTTATCTTGTCTCAATCTTATTTCACTTTATCTTTTTCTGTGCTTTTCCGTACCTCATTCCTTTTCGGGGACGAAAAGTTTTTGAGTGGGGGAGAGTGTAACAACCTTAGATTTTGCTTATATTTTTAAATTGACTTTATTTTTTTTATGCTATTTTAAATTTTTTTTCAAACATCTCATTTTTTAATATAAATGATGATTATTAAGTGATTTTTGATTCAAACTAGTATAATTTGAATATTTTACTGTAAAGTGAATTTTTGGTCAAAATAGTCAAACTTTGACTTTTAATTTAAATTTTTAAAAGTTTGAAAATTTAAATTTTATCTTTTATTATGAAAGTACATAAAATTTTAAGAACATTACTTTTCGTTTCGTTGAAATCGGATGTAAATTATGAAAGTTATACCCTTTACAATATTGTGCGTATACAGGGTTATTTAACAATGACTATTTTAAATTGTATAAATTACTTCTTCTTTGTTATATTTTATTTTAGTATGTGATAATATGTTATATTATGTATATTTTGACTTTTAAGTATTTTTGAAATCATAATATAATTTTTCTAAAGTTTATTTGAATTTATTTCAATTTATAAAGCCTAGTTTGGTATTTACTGCATTTTTCTTTATTTAAAATTCTATTTAATTAAAATTTAATTATTTATTTCACCTTGAAAATGCTTTAAATAAATTAATTTAATTCAACTTTCCACTTCATAATAATTTTATAATGAAATGTATAATTTTCCAAGACTAACAGTGATTTATGCACAATTTTAGAACACTATTTGGTATTTTTAAGGCATTTTCTTCATTATTTTATAATTTTTTCAAATTATACTATTTGTTACCTCGTATTTCTAATTGATTTCGGTTTGTAAAGTATTTTCTCCTGAAATTTTGTTTATGTAAAGTTTTAAAAGGAATAGAATATGGAAGATAATAAATCACTTTGAAACGTAAGCCTTTTTATTTGCCCAAACCCTTCATTTCCTTAAACTCCTCAATTAATTGCCTTAGCCGTGTAAAACCCTAATGTAGCCGTCATCTCATTAGGTTTTCACGTGAAAATAAAGATCATTTTCATTTGTTTCTCACGGCTTCAAAGATCTGGTAATGGCTTCCCTTTCTTTTTCTTACTTTTCTACTTGTTTTCCCTAAATTTTAATTTTTTTCATTTATTTAAAGACTTTGGATTTTGTTTTCTTAAAAATCTAATTTTGGAAATTTTCTTGAAATGATTTCAAATCATTTGTCCAAATAAAAATAAACAATGTACGAAAATTTGATTTGGATAAAAAGTGTAACTTTAATAGAAATTCTAAATTTTATAATTCTAAAGGCAAATTTTTCATCTTGAACTGTATACAATTGTGTAACATTTGTTTCACTTTTTTTTTGGTCAGATTTGTTGTATACTTTTAAAAAAAAAAGTTAGTAATAATTAGTGTGAAACGGGAAATAAACTTTACATTTCTTTTACATATGTTTACATCTGTTTCTTAACTTTATATTTAACAATCAATTGGACGAAGCTAAATCAAATGTTATTAATTATGGTACAATAGCTATTAAATTTTGGTTTAAAGTGATGGTTTATTTTCCTAATAGAAACGTTAGTATTTTAAATTTATTTAATAAGAGAAACAAAATAATTTGTACGTTATTTAATAAGAGAAACAAAATAATTTGTACGTTACTTTGGGCATATATTTAATTGTTGCTCTTACCTTTTCGTTATCTATTTGATTTTTTTTTTGCGTTAATAATGCAAAGTTTTCAGCTGTATATTCTCTTTTGAGAATCCAAAATCTTGCTCAAATCTTGCCTTAAATCATTTCCGTGTGTGAATTATTTCTTTCCCTCTTGCCTCCCATACGTTTCCACCTATTGGATAGAATTGAATGCCTTAATTGCCTCTACCGTTCAAGTATTTTTCTCTTGCCTACCCTCTACATAAATTAGTGAGCAAATGTTAATATATATTTCACGTTCAAAAGTTCCATACCATAAATTATTCATTTTGCTTCCATCAAAATTTGCGTAAGCATCTCCTGAAGGTATGAACCGGCACATGCTTTTCTTTTCATTTTTTTTCTCTTTTTTTCTTTCTTTCTTCTATTCACTCTTGTTTTATTTCATTTGTTCTCCTTTCATTGTTTTGCTTTGGGTTGGTGATACAAAATCATATCTTGGCTATCTTTCAACTCAAATCAAAAGTCGTGAAATTGTGCTTGTCGTGCCTTTGGAGTCGTGCTTGTATGTTGTTTTGGTCTCTAGCTTTGAAAAAGGTGAGTCTTTCTCACTCTGACATTTATACTTATGAAAAAGTGAATTGATGACAAGTGTTTAGTAATATAAAATGTTTATGCAAGTTAATGATGATCATATGATAGGCTATGCCATGTTATTATCATGTTAAAACTGTTAATTTTCACCTGACACCTGATATATGACTGTATATTATGATATTGACATTGTTCATATTATTTCTGTTTATGATCACACTGCATGTTCCCTGTTAGAATAGAATCATTATGGGCTGAAATGTTAGGCCTGAGTTATTGTTATTTATCTAATTTTAACTTGTGATTGCGGGTTTGAAATGATAGAACCCGGAATTTTACTTTTTAAACTGCGGATTGAAATGATACATATCTGTATCACTTGACCTAGGTTAGAAAACTATATACAGACCTGTGGTTATTCTACAAAGTGTTTTGAATATTTTAAGTATTTTAAAAATTATAAATTTATGAAATTTGGTTTAAATAGTTTTTGAAAGGTTTTAAAATAAATAAAATATGATTTTTCTATGTGTTTAAAATGTAATTTATGAATTGTTTAACTGGATTTCTGAAATATAACTTATGTTTGAAATTTGGAATTTTGACTAAAAATGATATTTAAGTTATATGAATAAAATGGACTTTAATTATATTTGAAAAATGGTAAATATGATAAACTGATTTATATTTGAATTTAAGTGATTTATTAAAGAATTTTTGATTTTTCTATAAATTTAAGTGGTTGAATAAATGACTGTTGAAAAATGAAATTTTAAAAGATAACTTGACTTCAAAATGTGAAATTTGAGTTTTAACTAAAGATGTTAAATTAATTAAATAAATTGGAAGTCTAGTTAAATTTGTGAAATGGTAATATAAATCTGAAATGTTAAGTTTATTTGTTGAAAAGTGAAGAAATGTATAAGTTTTAATTTGTGAAAGAAACGTATAGGTTTTCATTCATGAAAGAAACGTATAGGTTTTAATTTATGAAAGAAACGTATAGGTTTTAATTTATGAAAGAAACGTATAGGTTTTAATTAATGAAAGAAACGTGTAAAGTCCTAATTAATGAGAGAACATGAATGTTTTAATTAATGCAAGAACATGTAAAGTTTTAATTAAGAAAGAAACATGTAAAGTTTTAAGTAGTGTGGTATTGATTTAATTAATAAATGTTCATTACTGTAATAGGAATATAAAATTTAAAACGTACATTTGACACGTAGATTTTAATCAATGTAATGGTGTATTTTAAATTGATTAAAATGATAAATGTTACTTACTGTAATAATAAAATGTAAGTTGATAACGTACATTTGATAAGCAAGTTTTAATTTATGTGAATGACATACTTTAAATTATTAAAATAATAAAGTTTCTTTATTGTAATAATAATGTAAGTTAATAAGGTGCTTTTAACTTAACATAAGAATTTCGGTTTAAATTGGATATTACAGTAAGATAGTTTATCTAACTATAAGGCTATGATAAATTGACATGTTAAAATTTCAAGCTTATCAATACTTTGATTATATACAATGTAAAGTGGAAAGTAGTACATTCCAGAAATGCTATGATTCCTTAAGGTAACATTTCCAAAATGCTATAATAATTTAAAGGAATATTTCAAGTTTAATAAATTGAAAGAAATATTCAATGATTTGGAAATTTGGGTTTTATTTGAATGATATATTTGTTGAATTATTTTTTTGAAATGGAAATGATACTATTGTGATTTTGTTTTGAAATGAGTATGATATTTTGGTCTTGGAAGTATAAATTATTTGAAATAAATATACATGGGTTATAATAACGATTGGTTGTTAAAGAGACCGGGATCGGATATTGTCTTATAGCCGGCCAATACCGAAAACCACTTTAACAACTGTGTACGCGGTGGAGATTCCAGAATGAAGTAGGATGGTGGCGACATTCTCGAGGTATATTACGTGGACCCAACTCCCGTGAGTTGGCATATATGTCTTAAACAGGAGCTATACAGGGCTACACAAAGGGTCGCACCCTTTCGTCGAGCATGCTCCATCGTAAACCATTCTATTACTTTTGTGATTCGATTCGGTGGCGCCACTTTTGATTCCGGGGTATTGTTCGAGGTGGGCGGAAGCTGCTGGCTTGCCGTCACCACCGGTCCGGGAGTGCAAACGGTGTATCCACCCTGGCATTGCCCCACATGTCGTGTCATATCCTTATATCGAGCCCACTACGATTTTGGTTTTAAAGATCCGACCGCGTTAAGGTTCACCATCCCCTTAACGCTATTTTCTATATGATTATACTTTACCGATTAGACACTACCGTATATAGCGTATATTACTACATAGTAAATAGTTTAATGGATCCTTAGAGGATGGGCGGTCCCAAGCATCCTTTAAGTTATTGATGCATTTTATTACTGTTCACTTGAGTTGATTTACAGTTTATAAGTATTTATGTCCTGACTCGAGGGTTTTGTGTTTTGCTTTACGCTTGGGTCAGATTGATTGAGTTAGCATTCAAGATTCTCCTTCGGAGTTGGAGCTTTCCTTGAAGATCCAACCTTCTATTTTGTTTCAGTATCCAGTGTTTCAGTGATGTATCTTGTTACTCTTCTGTCGTATCTCATTTAACTCTGATGTATCTTATATTTTTTTAGTAGCTTCATGAACTACTATCTCTTTTACTTCCGCTGCATTATTATATACTCTGTGTCTGTGATCTGTGATTTTATTTACTGTATATTCTGAGGTTTGCCAAAAATTTATTTACAACGCGGTATTTTGAGCAATTCAATTCCGGCATGAGTGTCTATCTATACACCTACAATGGATGCGAATTGTTGAAAATACGGGGTCGTTACAATATTTAAAAATTTCATCATACTTTCAAAACTTTAGTTTTGACTCAAAGCACAACTAAAAACATCGACAAATAGTTGTAACACATGTTCGATATAAGTAATGTTTTATATTATGTCCATAAACCCCAAGCTCTGATACCAACTGTGACGCCCCACCTCTATGCTCACAATAACAAAGAGTATTAAAAGAAATACTGTCTGTTATTACGAAGAATAAGGCTGAATAGGAGCGGCCATCCGTAGTTAGGCCTTACACTAGTACTGGCTATCTCGACAGGAGTGGTATATATTTTTATTTTTCATCTCTTATTTATTTACTCCCATCGACATACCCAATTTTAGTATAAAACGAACAACAATTGTTCATAATAGTTTAGGACAATATATATAATAATAACATAGAAGAACTGAATGCGGAACATAGATAATATCAAATCTCATATATATATATAACTGAAGTCAGTTACAATACACGTGATACAATACATATGATACAACTACAACTGTCGACACAGGATGTTACATATACAAGTACATTAATATAAGTAATATACATGAATACACATCATCCTATACTATGACAACAACTACTCCAAAAGATATAAACAGACTTCATAGCTCAAGCAGCAACCTAAAGCAAGATATCTACAACCTATAATAACTCGGTCTGACCCGAGTATTAAATTCAAAACAAAATAATACACGGGTCAGTCTAATTCAATATCAGTTATTAATGCACGGAAGTTATAATAATTAAATAACAATTAGACGACAATCACAAATAAATCCCGTCTATCCAATCCTTTAATAAGGAATCGGATAATGGTAAATATAACACGTAACAGTGTTAAACAACAAATCAGGAAATCCAAATTATCAACGAAGATAAATTAAAAAGATTATCAATGAAGATAATTAAGAAAACAACAGAATTGCCTAAATGGCAATTAACAACAAAATCTATTTATTAAATAAATAATTAGAAACTTATAATCTAATTATCAAATAGAAAATTAGACAACACCAAAATGATCGAATCAAATCAAATCAAAATACAATTTCAAAATATTTAATTGAATAAACAAAACAATTCAAACAATTGAAATGTCACAAAAGTAAATACTGTGTGGCTGCAGTACATGCACGCGTGCACTGCCGCGCCACTACAGCATATAAAGTCACCACAACTCCAAATATTGACAACAAGTCGTAACTGCAAAGCAAAATCATTTACAAAATGTAGAGGTCAAGTCACTATTACCAGGACTCAACACAATTGCGAGGCCAAACAAAAGTTAACAGCAATACCAAGAAAAGGTCTGGGCAACAATGAATGACCAAGTGCACAAGGCAGTGGTACAAACTTGATGACACAGCAAAATGGCTTATGCAACCTGCAACAACAGAGCACGAAGGCTCGAATGCCCAAACGCACATTGCAGTGGTACAAACATGATGACACAGCAAAATAGAGGCGAAAGCAAACAAAAATAAGGCAATGCAGCATGACAAAACGCACAAAAGAATCAGTACACAACAGAGACAAAACTGCTACAAATACCAACTGAATCGATGTGAATATATGGCCAAACTATGCACCAGATATACTACTGAACAACAAGTGGCTTGCGGAGCAAATGAAATTCACGAGTATATCCAGGCAGTAAGCTTAAACAACAATAAAGTATGTATGCCACGAATGGTCAGTGCAATAAGCAATCAAAGTGAAGTGCTTTCAAAGGAACTCGAACAAATCGCTTCAAGTAAAACAAAGTACAACTTGTATCAAGATAGTTCACCAGCATGAAGTTCAACAAGCAGCCTCAACATCAAAGACCAGACCCCAAGTGCATAATGCGGAATATACGGATATATGATTTTTGTTTGATGACAATAAACATATATACATTCATTTAAATGTGTTTGTTAATGTACTATTTTAATTTTTCATAGATTAAATAAATATTTGTTGAATAAAATAAATAACACACAATTTGAATTCAGACAGAAATTTTATTCAAACAAATATTTATTACAATCTTGAATAGTACAAATTCATGCTATCACTATAGATATACAATTTTGAATACATCACGATTTCATATTTACATTAATAACCTCACTACATATCACTCACACTCGTAGTTTATCTTCAACCGCATTCCAGTTTGAATCCAACATCTGAGCAATCTGCAAAAATATTCACTAACGCAGTAAAATTGAAAAAGAAATACTTTGAAATATAAAATGAAATATGATTTGCCTCAGTTATTTGGGTTGTTCGTCATCATTCACACTTGAATTCATCACACACGAATAGTGTGACATGCACAGTGTATCACTGTACATGCCACAAGGCCGTGCACATCGATATACACTTGATAATGCTACAGGGACAGGTGAGCACAGGTCAAACCCAAATGAAAAGCCGGGTTCAACTCACGTGCAATATATTCAAAATCACGACACGAGCACAAGGTCAAACCCGAGTTTTTGAAAAACTGGATTCAACACAGGGCTGTTTACAAGTCAAAAACAGAGCATCAAAACAATGTCGAAGTCATTCCAGCAAAATGACAGTACAAACAAGTGCACATTGGAAATACAAGCACATGCACATCAACCAAACAGTGGCACATGAATACAAGTATGCACAGCAATGCAAAAACTAGTTGCAACATAGATCACACAAGCAATGACAATACCCAGTTACAACAACAAAGACCAACTCCAAATGCATCAGTGATCAACACAGGAGCTCAAAGACAAAGTACCCAAATGCAAGACAAAAGTGGCCAAACAACAAATGAATGACCGGCCAACAAAGAATCAAGTGTCGACCAGGCAGAGAAATGCCAAGTGAATGCAACTACAATACAACTAAACCAACATGGCCGAGACTACAAGTACAAGGCATGTCAACAGCAATGGAATCAACATGAATGTCACAAGCATAAAAACATGTATGCACAACAAGTCCAGCTACAACAAGCAGTGCAGACCACAAAGAAATGCCACCAAGGGCATATGAACAGAGAACATGCATGAAGAACCAGAAGTACAAGTGCAGGCAGGTGCACAAATAACCAACAAACAAGATCAAAGGCAAAACAGTAAAAAGAAAAAAGATTTAGTCAGACAGCCACATGAGGCAAACAGGAAGAATTGTACATCATGAAAGACCACCAAGTACAACAATGCACAAGTGACACAACGACCATGAAGCAGTAATAAGAAAGTGCGTATCTATACCAACATGAGTGCAGTAATTTAACAAACAAGTCAGTGGCAAGCTACAAACTCGAGTGCAACAGTGAAGTCGTAATTCACAGTAAAAGCCGAAGTCAGAATTTTCGAAAATAGGATGCTAAAATCAAGTCAGAGAATTCAACGAAAATATACATCTTTGAAAAAGTCAACAAATAAAAGGGAAAGTTTTTGTCGTGTGACACAAGAAGGATCGAACGCTCTCAAGTTAATGTCGTGAGCATCAAGGTTGAAAGTATATCAGGAAAGTCGTGCGCATCAGGAAAGCAAAAATTTGGAAAGTATCGAATTGATACAAACGAAATCAAGTGTCACGAATTCATATAAATACCACACCCAAAAGTTCATCATAGGCATCGAGTCAAGCAAGCAATTAAACAAGAAACGAAAGAGAATACATACCAATATATCAAACTCGATCAAAGGAGCAGCTGCGAAACAAAGCGCAAGTAGAATCGATCGTCAGAGAACGAACGAAGCACAAGTATCACGAACCAGACAATAAATCATCAGAGAAGAAGCGAGCAAGAGCAACACTAGTCAGATCGAACAAAGCCCCAATTTGGATCGAAGAACAAAGCCCTAATTTAGTGGCAAAGAGGATCGGCCGCAAATTTCTTCACATAGCAAAAGAAAGAAGATCGGGCTAGAGGAATAAAAGAGGGCCGACCGTGATTTATAAAAAAAGGGGTTTTATTTTTAAAGGGCTTTAGTCTAATTTTAATAGGGTTTAATTTTTTATTTGAGCAAAAATTACGGATTCAAGTTTGTATTTTAATTTTTGCTCCTGCTTTTATCTTTGAAGTCTGTTTTTCTTTTCGAGTCAAAGTATTGGAAAATCACCACCTAGGTCGTAGGTAGTGTCAGATTGTCTAGTTAGAATTAGTTCAGTGAGCAGGGTGTGCGAGTTTGCAAAACTCTATAGGCGCGAGCAGAGTTTGCGAGTTTGCAAAGCTCTATAGGCAGAGCAAGGGGTGCGAGTCTAGTAGAGTGTTTGTCAGCGGGAGCAAGGCTTTGCGAGTCTGTTAGAGTGTTTGTAAGCGGGATACTGTTTAATTCTAATAGAAATCTGGGAATGCAGCAGTAGGCAGGGGTTGCCGAAGCCGGGTAAATTTTGTGTGTGATTTACTTTTCAGCATATTTATTTCTGTCGTTTGTTTCTGTGTTTAATTCGAGAAAATTTGCTATAACCCTATTCACCCCACCCCCCTCTAGGGTTAATCTAGATCCTACAAGTGGTATCAGAGCACGGTATTTTTCTTTAACTCTAGAGTCATGAATCCACCAGATAATACTTTTGTTGAGGGTCGTTCCAATATTATTCCTTCTATTTTCGATGGAACGGATTTTTTGAACTGGAAATTGAAAATGGAATTTTATTTAAAATCTGTTAATATTAAATGTTGGGATATTATTGAAAATGGGTGCGATATAACAAATAAGGAAATTCTCCCGATTAATGCTCTTGCTATGCATATATTATATTCTCATATTAATCGTGATAATTTTTAATTCGTCCCTCATTGTGAAAATGCACAGAAAATCTAGAATACTCTCGATGCAATATATGGTGCAAAAGTCAACAGTAATGAGATGTCCTCCACAACCGACTCAGTTAAAGAAATGTGCTTAACAGGATTGGTAAATAGCAGTTGTGATGAGGATGATGATGATGGAGCAGTCGAGCTGGCATTACCAATGAAGAAATTCAAAAGGAGGAACCGCAAATACGGAAATCCAGCTCTAAATAAAAAACAAAAAAACAGAGAGCACAATATGAAGCCAAGCGAGGTATCAAAACTCACTCACTCTGAATTACTTATTTATTTCCACGAAGTGAATGGCTGTTTTGAACGACTTAGGGAGAAGTATGCCAAACTTGAATCACAAAAAGATACTTTGATAGAATTAAATGAACAACTCGACAAATTAGTTAAAACCTATCAAAGTAAGATCCCTAAGTGTGATAATTGTTCAACATTCGAAAAGGAAATTAAAAAATCAGAAATCAATATAAAATCACTTGAAAATGAAATTCTGATTTTAAAAGAAAATGAAAATACTAGGAGAGAGAATTCTATTAAAAAGTGCACACAATTGATAAATGAAAATGAATCTCTCAAAACACAAGTCCAACAATTGTCAATGACTTTAGATAAATTCTCAAAAAGTGAAAAATCGTTGAATATGCTATTAGGAAAGCAAACTATTAATATGGTTAAACAAGGACTTGGATATAATAAATTCGAAAATGTTAAAAGCAAGATTAATCAAGAAAATTCAGTGTGCACAATTTGTAGAAAATTTGGACACAATCGAAATAATTGTTGGTATAGACCCAAACACATGAAAACTATACCAATTTGGGTTCCAAAAGGCACAAATATAAAATCTCTCAAAGTTAAACAAATTTGGGTGCCGAAGGGAGCAATTATAAATAGTTTTGGGTCTCCACAAAATTATTTTTCAAAATATTCTGCCACTAACAATCATGGACCTATAAAAACAAATAGGTCACATAAATCTTTTCCCGTGTAGGTATGGTGGCAGGCTAAGGAACAACAACAGTGTTTTCTGGATTTTGGCTGTTCCAGAAACACAACGGGCAACAAAGCAAAGTTCCTTAGCCTAGTACAAAGGTGACAGAATCACAATGGGCAATCACGAAAAATTATCGTAAAGGTAAAACAGGTGAAGGTATATTTGATCGATATATTAAATGTGATAATCTGCACCTTTTTTTGAATTAAATCAGCCAATAATGTGATGATGATTTTTTTTATTCTGACTTGCTCAATATAGTTGGCCAATTAGATCTATACCAAAAATACTGTTCTTTGAATTACTTTATACATATTTGTTTGGATTAAACATAGTGTTTTGCTCTACATTCACAGTTTTTGGTTATTTACACGACTTCAATTCAAGTTCAAGAATGCTGTTAAAAATTGAGTTTGAGTTTTTATGCACACTTCATGGTCTGGTCTATCAAATTTAGTTAGTGATATTTTGGATTGAAAGAGAAACTCAGATGCAGATCATACTGGTAATCTAGTTGATAGAAAAATTACTAGTGGAACGTGATTAATTTTTGAAACATTCATTTGCTGCATCGTTTTTCAAAGAAAATATCTGCATATTTTTCACTTGAAATAATTTTTCAAATAGAAGAATTTTTTTCCATATAACCCCTTCCAAAAAATCATTTTTGACCATGTTTTCAGATTAGTCATTTTTATTTGATTTTAAATGACAAATTTTAACTAATCCGACTCCCTACTAATTATCAAAAAGATAAATAGTGATTGAAAAGATGATAAGTGTTGATATTAAGCATACATTACTCAAGAGGTAATATTTGGAAAATTTCTTTAGGAATTCAAACAAGAGTTATAAAACTTTTTGTTGGGTAAAGATTCCATGACCATTCATATATCTATCATATTTCTATCGACCATTGTTTGTCAAATCTTAAATATAGTTTGTCAATATGTGGTACTATAATCAGGGATCATTTGTTTTTCATTTCACATTTTTTTGTAAAAATAAATAAATATCCAAAGTATTCACTCTCATTTAAAAGTCCTCACGGTTATGCATGGGTGAATTACTTGGATTTTTGATTATGTGCTTCCATGCTCATTTAAAAGTCCTCACGGTTATGCATGTGTGGAACGCATATCAAAATTAATTGATTAAATAGACAAGTTGATTCTAATCCCATTTAAAAGTCCTCACGGTTATGCGTGGTTAGAAGATACTTGATTTCATTTTTAAAATTAAATTCGAATACTACTAATCTCATTTAAAAGTCCTAACGGTTATGCATGATTAGTAGATATTCAAATTCCTGATATAAATGAACCACAAGGAGATACAACTGTATGTTTTTATATGAGAACATCACTTCCATTATTTCTAAAAGTGGAATATGCGCCTAACAAGGGTAGTTATGATTTTTGTTTGATTCTTATTGAAGTTTAATATTTATATTCAACTTGAGTTTTAATGGTGGATTAATATTGATCACTTCATCTCTACTTTTCTCTAACACTATTATTCTTTTGCTGATAACAAAATGGGGAGAGAAAAGTTAAGATTTTGTCAAATAGAATCAAGCAAAGGTCAAATAATTTTCCATTTGCATCTAGGCTTAATCATATATTTCTATTTGTATGCATATATGTAGGGGGAGCATCATGTAGAGAGGAAGCATTTAAATAGGGGGAGCAATTAGAGTGTATCATTGGTCAAATACATTTAACACAGTCAAAATCTTCAATATATGTTTGTTATCATCAAAAGGGGAAGATTGTGGAATATACGGATATACGATTTTTGTTTGATGATAATAAACATATATACATTCATTTAAATGTATTTGTTAATGTACCATTTTATTTTACATAGATTAAATAAATATTTGTTGAATAAAATAAATAACACAGAATTTGAATTCAAACAGAAATTTTATTCAAACAAATATTTATTACAATCGTGAATAGTACAAATTCATGCTCTCACTATACATATACAATTTTGAATACATCACGATTTCATATTTACATTAATAACCTCAGTACATATCACTCACACTCATAGTTTATCTTCAACTGCATTCCAGTTTGAATCCAGCATCTGAGCAATCTGCAAAAATATTCACTAACGCAGTAAAATTGAAAAAGAAATATTTTGCAACATAAAATGAAATATGATTTGCCTCAGTTATTTGGGTTGTTCGTCATCATTCACACTTGAATTCATCACACACGAATAGTGTGACATGCACAGTGTATCACTGTACATGCCAGAAGGCCGTAAACATCGATATACACTTGATAATGCTACAGGGACAGGTGAGCACAGGTCAAACCCAAATGAAAAGCCGGCTTCAACCCATGTGCAATATATTCAAAATCACGTGTAACGACCCGTATTTTACGTGTCGATAAATCGTAAAATAGATGCCATCAAGTCATTAGTATTGTTGTTAAGTCGTTTAAAGTTTGAGTCGACCATAGCTTAAGTCGTATGGAAGTTAACTCGTGTGGTGCTTAAGTTGTAGATAGCTTAGGTCGGGTATTTCTTAAGTCATAGACGACTTAAGGGGTTTCGAGTTATAGAAGTTTCGACCTATAGAAGTTAAGCCGTGTGATGGTTTAGGTCGTGTGTTGATTTAGGTCGTGGACGGGTTAAGGATGTACCGACCTATAGATTTGAGCGACTTAGGGGGGTAGACGACCTAAGATAGTTAGAGGCTTAAGGGTTTAGGTCATGAGTCGTTTGGAACGACTTAACGGGATAGCGACCTAGTGGTTAGCTGGTGTTGGAGTTAGGTCGTAGGACCTGTTGAGTCGTAGGTCGTGAGGTTTTTAGGTTGGCCTGTGTTTTAAGTCGCGTATGTTCGTGTGTTGTTAGGTCGGTGACCATGTGTTGTAGTTAGGTTGTAAACGACCTAAGGCTTAAGTCGTGTGTGTTTTTAGGTCGTCACATAGTTAAGTCGTGTGGCCTGGGTTTGGATAGGTCGCGGCATTCGATAAGTCGTAAGTCGCATGTCTGTTAAGTCGCGCCTGGGATGAGTCGTTGGGTCGGCATCAGGTTAAGTGGTTAGGTCGGCAGGGTGTGTTGAGTCGCTAGGTCGGCCGTGTTTGTTAGGTCGCATAGGAGTTAGGTCGGTATCATTGCTGAGTCGTATGCCGCTAAGTAGTAGGCCATGCGTTGAGTCGTGAGTCGTATAGTGGCTTGAGTCGTGAGTCGTGAGTCGTGGACGACTCATAGGGGCGGACGACTCATGGGGTTTCCAGCCTATAAATAGAGGCGCCTATCTCACTATTTTGGCACCGGTTTTTGAAGCGACGAAGTGCTGCCATTTTGAGAGCTCAACTTCAACACTTCTTCACTTCTTTTCTCCACTCTAATCTAGTGATTCCTTCCATCCAAATCGAAGATCAAATCGAAGATCCAAGAGCCAAAGTTGAAGTTCTCCATCCATTGAAGAGAGATTTCATCGTTTGAAGCGGAATCTTCTCGGATCAAGCTAGATCCTTTGCTGTCCATATCTGAAGTTAGTTTCTTTTGAGGTGTTTAGGTGATTCGGTGAGTGGTGGTTATCTCTCACACGGACCCAAAGGAGTATATTGGATCGGTGGCTTGTTTGTGTGTTAAAGATAGCGATTTCATGCATTTTCCTTAAGTCTGCATGTAGATCTATGGTTTATGATGATTCAACACCTATTTTACTATATGTTCACCTATGCAAGTTCATTCATTAAGTTGTAGGAATGTTGCTTAGATTTCATACTTATTAGATTTGGACTCTTTATTTACGAAATTGCCATTATTGCTGTAATTGTTTATTTAGATCTTGTTTGATTGATTACTTGGATTAATGTTTGATTTGAATGATTAGTTGATTGATAACTTGGTTTGGTCAAGTTAGTCGAAGATGATTCAAAAGCTAAGTGGAAAGGCTCTTGAATAAGGAAAGCTGCTTGTGGCATATGAAGCGGATGTTGAAGCTCATATGGATAGACTTGATGATGATGTTGAGATGAGATTTTGCCATGATGCGATTAGGAAAACCATGATGTTGATATGGAACTTTGCTATGATGCGAAGAAGCAAAGCATGATGTGAGAAAGCCTTGGTTTAATCCAGACGGGATCATCCCAAGCACGTTGATAACTCGATGATGTGGTTCGAGTTTGTGGATAATGGTTGGCTTGAGAGGCGCTTGAGCTAGTATGGAAATAGTCGTCGAGGAGGATGACTAGAAGGCCGAGATTTCATCGTTGTTGAAGGTTCTAGCATGCTCAAAGCAAGAGTACGTTGGAACGGGCTGCGACGACGTTCCAGGCACGGGCTGCGACGACGTGCTAGTACTCTGGGCAGATTCGATAGTCCTAGGCACGGGCTGCGACGACGTGCGGAGTTATATCTAGAACCGGGGTTACCATTAGCCCTTGGCGGATGGAAGAGATAATGTGATGGTCATTAAATTAACGATGAAATCAAGGCAATGATAACAGTGATAGCCAGAGTCATGGTTGTTTGGATGTTGGTTGTATCGTCGCTTGGGCCAAGAGCGATGTTTTCAGAGTGCTTATCTGATCTTGGTTTAGGCCTTGGGGGTTTGTACTTGGAAAACATCGACCTTGACTCGAGTGATAATTGTTTTCTTTGAATGTCTGAATTGCTATGTTTGCTTCTGCTTAGTGTGTCTAGGGCTATCACTGTAGAAGGAGGTGGAGTGGGATGGTTGGGTTCCTATTCCTTTTACCCTTTATGCTCTTTTGGTATGTTTGATAGTTAATTTACTGCTCACTAAGACTTTTGTCTGACTCAAGGTTTTATGTTTAACTCTTATTACCTTGGGCTGTTCATCCATGTTGGGATGGGCAGACTAGGTAGCAAGTGACAGGTGCTGTTCTTAGTGACTAACGCTGTTGATGACGAAGACGAGCTGAAGGCTTTTGCATATTGTTTTCTTACTATATGTACTGGATGTTCCGCTGTTTGTATGATTCTCTGAGTGTTATGTAGCGAGGCTTATTGTATTGACTTTTCAGATTGTTGTACCAATCTATTATGAGCTTATATGATGAATTCTGTTCTATGAAGCTTCACTATGTATACTTCTCTATTGTATTTTATCCATGCGCTGTGAGTAATACGATAGACTATATTGTGTTTACCCTACCTTGATGATCGTCCATGGCGGCCTGGCACACTTTACAGTGCACTATTTCCTTGTTTGGTGCAGGAGTCATGGGCGGTCATCACATTTGGTATCAGAGCTTTGGTTAATCGATTTTAGCCAACGCTCGCTGATGTAACTACGTATGAGAGACGTAATTGTATTTTTATGGATGATTAATATATATATATATATATATATATATATATATAATATGGTAGCTTAGAAGGATTTGAATTCCTTATGAAGTTGTTTCCCAGGGTATATTAATCATTTCTTTTAGATATTAGGAATGAGTCGAAGAGGGAGACCAGCTACTAGGGAAGGCCATGCTGTTGAGGGGGTTGCTAATTATGCTTCTATGTTCGAGGCTATGATGACTTCGATCATGAGAAGGATACCAGCTCCAGGGCCATCAGTGGATGTTGGAGTTCAAGTTCAAGCTCCAAGACCAGTGGATTTTGCTAAGTTGTGTAAAGACTATACTGCTCTTGGAGGAAAGGCTTTCTTTGGGACAGAGTCATCTATTGAGGTTCAGAGATGGATAAATGCATCTAAAAGGATTTTTGGTGATTTGGGAATTGAGGATGCAACTAAGAGGAAGCTTGCATCAAGACAGCTTCAGGGAAGGGCTTCTGATTGGTGGAACTCTATCACTATTGATTCTCCGGAGCAAGAGAGCACTTGGGAGCAATTCCAAGCTAGATTTGAAGCTAAGTTCATTTCTACAGCTCAGAAATCTGTTTTGTTTAAGAAGTTTGTGGAACTCAAGCAAGGTGGAAGACCAGTTCTTGAGTATGTTTCTGAGTTTGAAGCTTTGTCCAAGTATGCTCGGTCGTATATTGAATCCCCTTATCAGAAGAATGAGAAGTTTGTGACAGGCCTAGACACTTATCTTGGGAGGCAGTTGGTGGATCATCTGGATGATCCATTTGAGAAGCTAGTGGAGAAAGCTCTCAGGCATGAGAATTTGTTACCTAAAGAAGGATCTGTTGTTGCTGTGACCAAGAAGCAAAATGGAAACAAGAAGAGGAAGCAGCAGCAGCAGAAGGGTAAGGATGTCTAGAAGAAACCAAAGGGTGAAGTGACCTGCTACAACTGTCAGCAGAAGGGTCATCTCTCCAGGGATTGCAAGAAACCGAAAGTGCCGGCGAAGTGCCACAACTGTGACAAACCGGGGCATTTTAGGAAGGATTGTCCGGAACCGAGGAAGAACAAGCAGATTGTGCAAGCCTATGCTTTGGGGGCGGTTCCATCATCTTTGAAAGCTCCTACTGAGGAAGAGAAAGGAAAGAGTGTGGTGGTTCAAGGTACTCTTTCCATATGTGGTGTTCCAGTTAGAGTGTTGTTTGATACTGGAGCGTCGCATTCGTTTGTTTGTAATAAGTTGGTAGACCGGTTGGGTTTGGAACCGGAAATTGTTGATAGACCATTGGTTGTGACTAATCCATTTGGGGGTTCGTCATGTTTGTGTATGATATGCCGTGGTCTTGTTTTATCGAGTCATGATTGCTCTTTTGTTTGTGATTGCTTTGTTCTGAACTTTGCGGGGTTCGGAATTATTTTGGGTATGGACTGCCTTAGGAAGTATGCGGCAAAGGTTGATTGTGAGAGGCTTGAGGTGACAGTCGAGAATGTGGAGAGGCGAAAGGTTGTGATACGGTGTAAGCATGAGGAAGGCGTCTTCATGAGCTTCATGTATTCGCTGGTTGTTCCACGGGATGGACTGTCATCGATGCCTATTGTGAATGGATTTGAGGATGTCTTTGACGAGGTCAAAGGGTTACCGCCGCATAGAGAGATCGAGTTTCGTATCGATCTAGTTGAGGGAGCCAGACCCGTTGTGATGCCTCTTAGGCGGATGGCGCCTAGGGAACAGCAAGAGTTGAAGGTGCAAGTTGATGACCTTTTACAGAAAAGATTCATTCGGCGTAGTGTGTCCGAATGGGGTGCACCAGTTGTGTTTGCAACCAAAGCGGATGGATCGTTGAGGTTGTGTGTGGATTATCGTGAGCTGAATAAAGTGACTAAGAAGAACAAGTATCCATTGCCGAGAATAGATGACTTGTTTGATCAGCTTCAGGAAGCTAAGGTGTTTTCTCAGATGGATTTGGCAACGGGATTTCACCAGTTGAGAGTGGCAAAGGATAGTGTGCCGAAGACTGCTTTCAGGACACCATCCGGTTTTTATGAGTGGCTGGTAATGCCGTTTGGATTGACCAATGCACCAGAATATTTTGTGGATCTTATGAATAGAGTGTTCAGAGATCAGTTGGAAAAGTTTGTACTTGTGTTCGTGGATGATATCTTGGTCTATTCCAGAACTGAAGAAGAGCACAAGACACACTTGAGGATTGTTTTGGAAATTTTGCGAAAACATCAGCTGAGGGCTAAGTTTTCGATGTGTCACTTCTAGAAGAGTGAAGTGAGGTTCTTAGGCCATGTTATCTCTGGAAATGGAATAGCGGTTGATCCCGCCAAGGTGGTAGCGAACCAGGATTGGGTTAGACCTAAGAATGCATTTGCTATGAGAAGTTTTCTTGGACTAGCAGGATATTATCGTCGGTTTGTCAAAGACTTTTCCAAGATAGCTGCACCGTTAACAGGATTGACGAAGAAGAACCAAGTGTTCAAATGGGATGCTAAGTGTGAGCAAGCTTTTGGAATCCTGAAAGAGCGACTGACAAGGGCTCCTGTTTTGACTATTCCAAGTGGGAATGATGAGATGGTGGTTTACACCGATGCATGTGGTACTGGACTTGGAGCAGTGCTAATGCAGAAGGATAAAGTTGTTGCATATGCAAGTCGACAACTAAAGCCGCATGTAAGGAATTATCCGACTCATGATTTGGAGTTAGCGACGATTGTATTTGCTCTGAAGATGTGGAGACATTATCTATTGGGAGTTCGATTCGAGTTGTTTACGGATCATAATTCGTTGAAGTACCTGTTCTCCCAAAAGGATTTGAATCTTCGACAGCAACGATGGCTAGAGTTTTTAGCATCATATGATTTTGATATAGCCTATACTCCGGGAAAAGGTAACGCAGTGGCAGATGCGTTAAGTCGAAGACATGCAGGATTGGGAGCCATGTTTTCAGAATGGAAGAGCCTTGAGTATTTAGCTGGATTTGACTTCAGGCCTAGATGTGAATTGGAACTTGAGATGTTGGCAAACTTATCGGTAGGACCTACGTTTGTGGAAAGAGTTGGCGAGAGCCAAAAGTGAGACGATAAGCTTGTCAAGATTATCCGTGTAGTGGAATCTGGATCAGACCCAGAAAAGGATAAAGGATTTGAAGTCGATCGAGAGGGTTGGCTTCGAAAGCAAGGACGATTAGTTGTTCCCGATATAGATGGATTGAGAGATGAAGTTCTTATGGAAAGTCATCACTTGAAGTTGACAATTCATCTAGGTGGAAATAAGATGTATCGGGATATGAAGAGAACCTATTACTGGGAAGGTATGAAGAAAGATGTTGGAAATTTTATTTCCAAATGTATGAACTGCCAGTTGGTAAAAGCTGAACAGAAGAAGCCAAGTGGATTGCTTCAGCCATTAGAAGTTCCTACATGGAAGTGGGAACAAATATCGATGGATTTTATTGATGGGTTACCTAGAACCAGGGCAGGAAATGAAGGGATTTGGGTCATCATAGATCGTTTGACTAAGAGTGCAAGATTCATTCCTGTTCGATCGGCTAGGACTGCATCGAAATTGGCTGAGTTGTATGTTAAGTGGATAGTTCGATTCCATGGTATTCCAAAGAGTATAGTGAGCGATCGAGACCCATTGTTCACTAGTGGATTTTGGAAGAGCTTCCAGGAAGTTTTGGGAACTGAGTTGTGTTTGAGTACAGCTTATCACCCTCAAACAGATGGTCAGACCGAGAGAGTCAACCAATTTTTGGAAGATCTCCTTAGAGAATGTGTTTTAGATTTCGGAGGATCATGGGAAGATCATCTTCATTTGGTGGAACTTGCATATAATAACAGTTACCAGTCAAGTATTTGTATGTCACCGTATGAAGCGTTGTATGGAAGACCGTGTAACTCTCCGACATGTTGGTTAGAAACAGGAGAAAAGTTGATATTTGGGCCAGAAATGATTCGACAGACTTCGGATCATATAGAGATCATTCGGCGACGAATGAAGGCAGCCCAAAACCGTCAGAAAAGTTACGCCGATAAGCGTCGTAAGGATCTGGAATTCAACGTGGGTGATATGGTTTTTGTGAAGATCTCTCCATTGAAGAATGTTATTCGATTCGGGAACAAAGGAAAGTTAACTCCAAGATTTGTTGGACCATTCCCGATCATCGAGCGAATTGGAAAGCTCGCCTATAAATTGGAGTTACCAGAAAAGATGGCGGGTGTGCACAATGTTTTTCATGTATCATATCTACGGAAGTACGTGCACGACTCGAGTATAGTGATTTTTGCTGATAACTGTGAAGATTTAGAGATTGATCCAGTTGTTTCAAGGCCTTGTAAGTCGCTTCATGTTGTGGAAACCGACAAGAAACAGCTTAGGAGGAAGACGATTACATTGCTCAAGATACAATGGAGTAATGATGTTAACGACTGTACATGGGAGGAGGAAGAGAGGATGAAGGCAGCTCATCCTGAACTCTTCGAGGTATGGCCCTAAGGTGTCGTGACATCTCACGAATTTGTAACTTGTTCTAGTCTTAGAATTCTGCATGCTAGGCTAGTAATTGGATGCATGGTTTGTTGATTGCTATGGATGGTAGGCATGCGGAATAACTTTGGTTGCTCTTGTTTGTTTGGAATTTCGGGGGCGAAATTCCTAAGGGGGAGAGAATGTAACGACCCGTATTTTACGTGTCGATAAATCGTAAAATAGATGCCATCAAGTCGTTAGTATTGTTGTTAAGTCGTTTAAAGTTTGAGTCAACCATAGCTTAAGTCGTATGGAAGTTAACTCGTGTGGTGCTTAAGTCGTAGATAGCTTAGGTCGGGTATTTCTTAAGTCGTTGACGACTTAAGGGGTTTCGAGTTATAGAAGTTTCGACCTATAGAAGTTAAGCCGTGTGATGGTTTAGGTCGTGTGCTGATTTAGGTCGTGGACGGGTTAAGGATTTACCGACCTATAGATTTGAGCGACTTAGGGGGGTAGACGACCTAAGATAGTTAGAGGCTTAAGGGTTTAGGTCGTGAGTCGTTTGGAACGACTTAACGGGATAGCGACCTAGTGGTTAGCCTGTGTTGGACTTAGGTCATAGGTCGTAGGACCTGTTGAGTCGTAGGTCGTGGATTCAACACAGGGTTGTTCACAAGTCAAAAACAGAGCATCAAAACAATGTCGAAGTCATTCCAGCAAAATGACAGTACAAACAAGTGCACACTGGAAATACAAGCACATGCACATCAACCAAACAGCGGCACATGAATACAAGTATGCACAACAATGCAAAAACCAATTGCAACATAGATCACACAAGCAATGACAATACCCAGTTACAACAACAAAGACCAACTCCAAATGCATCAGTGATCAACACAGCAGCTCAAAGACACGGTACACAAATGCAAGACCAAAGTGTCCAAACAACAAATGAATGACCAACCAACAAAGAATCAAGTGTCGACCAGGCAGAGAAATGCCAAGTGAATGCAACTACAATACAACTAAACCAACATGGCCAAGACTACAAGTACAAGGCATGTCAACAGCAATGGAATCAACACGAATGTCACAAGCATAAAAACATGTATGCACAACAAGCAGTGCAGACCACAAAGAAATGCCACCAAGAGCATATGAACATAGAACATGCATGAAGAACCAGAAGTACAAGTGCAGGCAAGTGCACAACTAACCAACAAACAAGATCAAAGGCAAAATAGTAAAAAGAAAAAAGTTTTAGTCGGATAGCCACGTGAAGCAAACAGGAAGAATTGTACATCATGAAAGACCGCCAAGTACAACAATGCACGAGTGACACAACCACCACGAAGCAGTAACAAGAAAGTGCGTATCTATACCAACATGAGTGCAGTAATGTAACAAAAAAGTCAGTGGCAAGCTACAAACTCGAGTGCAACAGTGAAGTCCTAATTCACAGTAAAAGCCGAAGTCAGAATTTTCGAAAATAGGATACTAAAGTCAAGTCAGAGAATTCAACGAAAATATACGTCTTTGAAAAAGTCAACAAATAAAAGGGAAAGTTTTTGCCGTGTGACACAAGAAGGATCGAACGCTCTCAAATTAAAGCCGTGAGCATCAAGGTTGAAAGTATATCAAGAAAGTCGTGCACATCAGGAAAGCAGAAATTTGGAAGGTATCGAATTGATACAAACGAAATCAAGTGTCACGAATTCATATAAATACCATACCCAATAGTTCATCATAGGCATCGAGTCAAGCAAGCAATTAAACAAGCAACGAAAGAGAATACATACCAATCTATCAAACTCGATCAAAGGAGCAGCTGCGAAACAAAGCGCAAGTAGGATCGATCATCAGAGAACGAACGAAGCACAAGTAACGCGAACCAGACAATAGATCATCAGAGAAGAAGCGAGCAAGAGCAACACCAGTCAGATCGAACAAAGCCCCAATTTGGATCGAAGAACAAAGCCCTAATTTAGTGGCAAAGAGGATCGGCCGCAACTTTCTTCACATAGCAAAAGAAAGAAGATCGGGCTAGAGGAATAAAAGAGGGCCGACCGTGATTTATAAAAAAGGGGGTTTTATTTTTAAAGGGCTTTAGTGTAATTTTAATAGGGTTTAATTTTTTATTTGAGCAAAAATTACGGATTCAAGTTTGTATTTTAATTTTTGCTCCTGCTTTTATTTTTGAAGTCTGTTTTTCTTTTCGAGTCAAAGTATTGGTAAATCACCACCTAGGTTGTAGGTAGTGTCAGATTGTCCAGTTAGAATTAGTTCAGTGAGCAGGGTGCGCAAGTTTGCAAAACTTTATAGGCGGGAGCAGAGTTTGCGAGTTTGCAAAGCTCTATAGGCGGAGCAGGGGGTGCGAGTCTAGTAGAGTGTTTGTGAGAGGGAGCAAGGGTCTGCGAGTCTGTTAGAGTGTTTGTAAGCGGGATACTGTTTAATTCTAATAGAAATATGGGAATGCAGCGGTAGGCAGGGGTTGCCGAAGCTGGGTAAATTTTGTGTGTGATTTACTTTTCAGCATATTTATTTCTGCCCTTTGTTTCTGTGTTTAATTCGAGAAAATTTGCTATAACCCTATTCACCCCCCCTCTAGGGTTAATCTAGATCCTACACATAAAACAGTAGTGAAACCTGAGATCAGGTTTAATGCATAGCAAAAACTCGAGAGCTAGAAGAAAAATGGCACTCCAGAGCAACATAAATGACTCTGTACACTAGTGACGCAGCAACAATAAAAACAAAGAACGAAGAATGAAGATTCTTCTAAAATCAAGACATGATCGCAAAAGCATATCAATACTGTGATGGTCACGAGGTACGACAGTGCCCTGATGACTAGAAAACAATAAGCGAACATCAAGCACATTAATGCACAAGATTTGTGACAAGCTTAACACATAATTACTTATATACAGTTGTTATAAAACTAATGCAACGAATTAGAATGTTGACAAAAGATGCCAAGTGATAAAAGTCACATATTTAAAGTAACCAAAGTCACAAAAGAAATCACAGTAGCAAGTTCAACCTTGAAAGTCCAAAATCATCTCATAAACTACATCACAAACCAAAGTCAGGTGATAAATAAATTGAAGCAGAAACAAAATTCACGTTAATGCCGATGCCAACAGAAAAATGTTCAATGTCATTTGCAGTTCAAATCACACTGTACCCAAGTTACAGATATCAAATAGCTATTCAAAGTTGTGGATAATAGAAATCGAACCAAGATAATTAAAAATCATAAACATCGAAATAAACTCGAACGACCTAAGAATGAAGTAGATGTGAGTGATAGTTTACTCACCTTGTTTAACGAGGAGCTAAACCCAATTCGCAGTCTCAAATCACAAGCTGGTAAACAACCGATTAAGCAACCGAAAGCATCTCGAGAGACAGCGATCGAATAAAAGTCGGCTACCACAAATTACGAAAACCCTAATTTAGTTGAAAAGGAAATGAGTAAGAATGAGCTGCTATTTTTTCGTATGATTTTTGTTTTAGGGTTTTCGGAAAGATGAACGAATGAAAAAGGAAATTGGCTATCAGCCTTTGTTAAATAACACCACACCAACAAAAACATGGGCCAAAATTGTTTTGAAGCCCACATAACATTCAACGACTTACTAAAAGAATTTCAACCAATTTAAAAACACAAAATAGCAATTAGCTAACACATTAATCGTTTAACGACGATTATAAATTGTTACAAAATCCCGGGTTGTTACACCTATGCTGCCTCCGGTCATAAAATTTTGCCGCGCTGCTGGTGATTTTTGTTGACCTAATCGAATTTTGCCGTCGATCAGACCGTTGATTCGCCAAATAAACAGCATGGATGAAGTCCCCTCGGTCCTCTCTTTAAAACCTAGAAATGGTTCGTCGATCCGACAACATTCATCGACGCGCGATGAACGACCGAGAAATGATTCAGAAATTCTGGACAAAGGATGCATCGAATCGGAAAACGAATTTCAGTTTTGGGATGCGTACATCGAAAGCTTCGATATGTAATTTTTCTGAATTTTTTTGAGGAGTTTGAAATTTGATTTTGATTTTGAATTGCAGTTGGACTTAGGTGTTTGTCTGCCATTGAACCGAGGAGTTGAAACAAAGTGTATGCACTGACAAATGCGAATGAGGAACAAATAGGGTTTATAATAGAGTACATATAGACAAGGTTGAAAAGGAATAGAAGGATCAGATTGGTATACGCACTGAACGACGAATGGCCCGAAAAGCCCGTTCTGACTCCGGACGAAATTGGGTCAACCCATATATCAAAATAGATGTTTTAAAATATTTTAAATGCAATGGAACAGGTTCAAATTGCATCGTATGAAGAAATTATGCTAAAATCAATATTTTTCAAATTGATTTCAATTGATTTCAATTTCATTGATTTCAAGGCGTTTCGAGTCCATACGATCAAACGACAAGTCTGATCGCTACGAAACTTGAAATCATGCAATAATGCACCATTACGGATCCGATGAGATTTGTTTTGTCGAAATCCGAGTTAGTGGCCAAAATGGCTATTTTTACATTAACTAAATAATTTAATAATTAATTAAATAAAATCCAAATTTTTATTTCAATTCTATAATTGACAATTTCGTCACTTTTATATTTCTTAATCGTCTACAAAAAATTTAAACAAGTTTAGATGTCAATTTAAAGTTGATAAATCTATCAATTGCAGTGTCAAATTTTCAATTTCATTATATTCAAAATTATAAATTAAATATCCAATAATTCTATTAAATTGTTTTTCATTCTACTATTCATTTCATTGTTATTCAACGGATGAAATTAACACTGGTTCATGGCTTATTACATTATTATTCTCAAATTTCATCTTAATCTCAACTAACGCAAAATTAAATATTAAATTTCATTTAAATTTCAATTAATCCAATTATTGAATTTTACACTTCAATTAAATTAATAAATCTTGCTTTCTATTCTTTAAATCAACCAATTGTCATATTATAAATAGAGTTATCATTAATTTCAATTAATTCTTTAATTTACACAAATATAACCTTAAATTGAGATTCATTGTAATTTATTACAAACTTGATTTAATGGACTACATAAATGATTACTTTAAAATAATTGTTGCCACTAACCCTTAATCAGATTTGTATAAGGTATCATTTCCAACAATTACATACAGAACATTGATTTTTATCCAATCACTATTTATTCATTGTTAATTCATTGATTAATCCAATATTTACATTTACTTTTCTAATATTAATTTATTACCAAATATTCCTATTTACCATCAATTATAACCCAAATAGTTGTTTCAATCAATTGGGATTGCATTGAATTAATTATTTATTAGTTTACATTTTATTCCCGTTATAAATTCATTAACAAATTACAATTTCCTTTATTGATACATCACTTACATTCATACCTAATTACATTAGTTTTATCCCGTTACACTAATATATGCCTACTTACCTCTTAATTTGAATAAATATTCCATTTCTAAATGTGTAATTCTAACAATTGTACACATTAATTTAGGTTTAAATCGAGTAAATGAATTTACCTTAATTCCATTCTTTTTACCAATTTATTACCATATCAATAAATTTACGATTCTATTTAATTTACATTCACACTTCCGTTATTTTATTAACTACAATTAAAGTAACATTTATTTTAAATTGGTAAACCACTGGTAACGACCAACATTTGTCACCATTTCCCTTTATAATACATGTATGTTTATTCTTCACAAATGATTTCCATCTATTACACTATTTCATACATTAATCCAATAATTTAATTTGTTTTCTCATATTCCATTTATAACCAAGTCATAACATTTAAATTATTTTATTTAATTGGAATTTAATTCAAATCATTAATTATTAACTTTAATTAACCTTGTTACGTTTCCTCTAAGTTAATTTTCATTACATTATCACAACTTTTATTAATAATTCATCAATTTTTATTTTCTTCAATATTAAATTTCAATAATCTTAATAAATCAACAATTTTAATTATTGAAAATTTACGGGTCGTTAAACTCTCCCCCACTCAAAACTTTTCGTCCCCGAATAGGAAATAGAAGGGAGAAGGAGAATTAAGAGATCAATATATCTTACTTAAAATATTAACTTTATAAACAATTAAATTTACAAAATTAATTACCTTTAAATAAAATATACAAATTTATAACCATTAGATCTGTTTATACTTAAATTAATAAAGTTTGGAAAACATTTCAAAATATTTTCTAAGTCCAAAATTTACGGAAAAATTTGGCAGTCTCCTTTGTACGGAGAGGCTCGGGAGAAATATAATATCAAATAAAATAATATACAACATATATTTTTCAAATAATATATATCCCAACCCGGAAAAAACAATATAATAAAGCTATAAACCGTAATCCAAAAACGTACCTATTTGTTGGGCAATTTACGCTCATTTTATGAAACCAAAAGCAGTAGCAATTGCTTCCATAACCTGTATTTCACTTATATAATCCAAAAGAATTAATAATTATATAAATTGTAATATGTAATGTTGTTTCAACCATAAACAACAAATCAATACAAACAACAATCCCTAGCAACAGGGCATACAACCATCACATAGAATCAATACAAATCAATTACTCATTCATATCAAACAAAACAAATAGCTGTTCGGGTTCAAAACTTCAAATTGTACAGAATGAAAAATAAACTACTGAGCGCACCCTTTTACTCAACAGTCTCTGATGAAACTAAATAGATTATTTATTCATCCAAACAAATTTAAAGTGCCCTTGCCCAAACAACCATAAACCAAACAAACAACTATTTCAACAATAGATCAAGTTTATTAATTTCATTGATATAATAATTTACCTTTTTTAATTTGCCTTTTATTTCTTACAGTCTCATTTACTTTTTTTCATTTCTAACAAAGTCTCATTTTCACTTATTCATATCATGAAATTTGTAACGACCCAGAATTTTTATTAATTTAAATTTGAATATTTAATTAATTTTAAATATTAATAAGTGAAATTTATAAGTTGAATAAATTTTATTTCGTATAATTGGATTTAATTGGATAATTAAATCGATAATTTAATATGTGAAATTATGGAAATAATTGGAAATTGAGTTAAATATTATTGAAAATGATTTGTAAAATTTTATTTTATCATATTGAAGTTAAAATGATGTTTTAGAACTTTTAAAATCGAATTAAAAGTTAATTTGTGAAAATTGAATATTTTAGTATTAAATCGACTAGTGAAAATAGCCAATTTTTGAACAGTCTCAGAATTTGACGAAACTAGTTCCATTGGATCCGGAATAGTTAGTTATTATCGGATTTCAATTTTCGTTGCAATCGGAGTTATCGTTTGATCGTGGCAGCTCGAAACGCATTGAATTTGTTTTAATATTAATTTGGCAAGTTAAAATAGCCATTTTTTTAAACAGTCTCGGATTTTGATGAAACCAGTTTCATCGGATCTGTAATGTGATATTATTGTATGGTTTCAAATTTCGTGTCAATTGGCTGTACCGTTTGTCCAGTGCAAGCTAAAACGCCTAGAAAATCGTTTAATCGGTTTAAATTTAAATTGAACGTTTATAGCCATAACTCGCACAGATGACCGAATTAGCTTCCGATACCTGTTCCATTGTGTCCGGAACGCGGGGTAAACCCTAGAAACGCTGGTTACGACGCGTGAATTGGAGTTCGGAAATTCCAGAATGAATAGTGTCGTTCGTTTCCCTATAAATAGCCCCTCTCTCTCACAAATAAAAAAAAATATAACCCTAGCTGGCCCTAAGAAATGAATGGCCGAAAATGCTCCTTTCTTCCTTCGTTAAAATCTTCAAATCCATCAAGTAATTCGAGAAACTTTCTAAATGAAAGTTGTAGAGCACAACACGATCTATAAATCCGACGGTGGAGATCGTGTTTGGAGTTGTGGATTGGTGGCAAGTTGAGTTGAAAGTGCAGCCGTTCGGCCTCGAACTGCGTGCAAACGTGATGACCGAGCTCCTCCATGTTTGGGCCGAGCGTGGCTCTTGCGAAGGGGGTTCGTATGAGGGTCTCTGATCGAATTATTGTCGAGCGAGGAATTTGCAAAATCGAACCCTAATTTTCATAGATGGGTTATGTGTTGCGTATATTGTCTGTAGATGGATCGCGTGAGGAAGGAGAAAGCACGCACGGTCATGATGTTGTTGGGTGAAATCCACGGCCAGAAACTAGAGTAGGTTAAAGTTATAAAATGTTGATTTATTTTATATGTAAATCGTGTACAAACTTTAAAAGTTGATATCTTTTTGCTGCGTGATCGAAAACGCGCGAAACAAGAAGCATTGGAATCGTATGGACGAGCACTACGCTATGGAATTGGATTGGAGTCGTTAGGAGTTAGTGAGAATTTTGGGTAAAATTAAACGTCCGTTTAATTTTATTCGAAATAAATCGCTAAAACGAAATTGAAATCAAGGTGAGAACTTCTCACTCAATCGAATCAGTTTCGATTTTTATTTTAAATAGTTAGATTTAAAATATTTGAATGCATGTTTGAATGATGATTGTTATCTATTGATTGTTAAAATATATATTATGCGCCGTTAGTAAGCGGATGTTATTTATTAAAAACATATACTGCGAATATTTCATAAACAGTAAAATTGGTATTATATATAATAATAATATATATATATATTGGCATATGTATATATTGCAGTTATTGATTTCCCGCATTGTATAGCGGATGAGACCCTATTGCGCTGTTATTAAGCGGATAATATTTTAAATCTCATATACCGCGATAATTCCGTACTGGAGCGGAATTGGTATTGTGCTAATGTTTTTGGATGCAGGAAACAGATTGGGGGGATCCAACTGGATTCCTCAACAGTATTTATTTGATTTCAGATATTTTGATATTTGATGGATTATCATATCGATATATGATATCGTTGTAGTCGTGATTGACTATTTGGTGTGTAGCATCATTGAACCAAATTTTGGGATTTTAAAATGATTTTAAAGTGATTTTTGAAAGTATACGTTTATAAAATATTTTTGGAATTGATCCATTTTAAATAAATAAGCGTTATAATTTTTAAAGTTATAAAAATTATGATTTTGAGAAATACGGTTAAAGATTGATTTTTGAGAAATATGGGTTAATGTTTTTATAAAATAATTAAATTGGATTTTTGAATTTATTATAAAAAGTTTAAAAATAGGATTTATAAAATTTGATTATTTTATAAATCAAGAGAATGATGAAATTATAAAGGAGATTAAAGATGTTTTAAAATAATAGTATAAATTGATTTTATAAAGGATTCATAAATTGATATTTATAAATTAAAACATTTGAATTATAAAACGAGTTTTTATAAGTGTTTGAATGAAGTGAAAATGGATTGCATAAGTGAATGGAATTTATAAAAGTATAAATGGTGAAGTTAATAATGAAACTTATAAATAGTAAGATTTATAAATTTTGTGAAGTTATTAAAGAATATATTTGGATAAATAATTGAATCTTATAAGTTATAAGATTTATAATTATGAAGTTTAAAAGAACGATTTTGTAAAATAATCGTTTTATAAGCATTTAACTTATAATGTGAACTTTTGGTTTATAATTGAGTTATAAATCGAATAGGTTAATAAAGGAGATGTATAAAAAGGAAGTAGTTATAAAACAAATAGAAATAGAATTTATAAACGTTGTTTTATAAAATTCACAAACGACTTATTTTGATAAGTAAATTGTTATAACTTATTTATGGAGCTATATTCACGTTTTAGACAGTGAATAATCCTTTAAAATGAAATGTATAGAAATGATGAAATTGGTTAACGTAGTATATTCACGTTTTTGAATAGTGAATAATATGTTAAATAAAATGTTTAGATTTGATGTTTTAAATAGAATTAAAACGATCTAACGATGTTTTAGAATGTGTTGAGATTCGAAACCATAGATTTCAACATTTATTGTTGAAATAGACGTTTTTGAGAAATAAAAGGAAATGGTGGACTATAACACTGTTGTTATAGTAAATGATTTCCGAAAGGAAATGTTTTGTATAGTATTGGGATTTATATATCTATTTGAATTTCGAATCCCTATACTAGTGATTTTGGGTTGTCGTAACAATGTTTTACGTAACATTCGTTTTGGCCCAAATAAATATGTTTAAGAGAATGATTTCCTTAAAGAATGAAATATATACTTAATCTCGATTTAAGTATATTGAATATTTTCCAAGTGTTGAAAATAAATAGGTTCGTGAATTACTTATTAAATAAGTATGGAAATGTTTTCCAATATAAAGTGAATATTTTGAGAATTTATCTTTTTGAAGATAAATTGAAATGAATAATTGAAGTCGTATATTCATGAATATTTTAGAATGAAAATTCACTATGGAATTTATAAAAGAGAGTGGAATTTGTATAAAAATAAATATTGATTTATTTTTGAGGTATTGAAATTTTATATCTTGTAAAGATATTTTGGAAAATAAATAATTTGGAAAATTATTTGGAATCTGGTGATGTGTGCATATCCATTGATAGTTCAATAACCGACTATCAATATTTCCCTTTGAATGGGTATTTGATGTGATTTGTTTGAATTTGAATGCCACACTTATTTTTGAATAAGCGCTCACTATTCGGGTTAACCGGGAAAGGACCATGGGGTCGTATAACCCATTCCGAATATGTGATACATCGTTATGAATTGCATTTGAAGACCGGTGTTGAAGACCGGATCTTTTTGAAAGCGAAAGGACAACTCGTCGATTGTCTTTGCACCGAGTAGCTACGGTATAGAGACTCCCTATGTGATGGGAAGTCCGGACGTGATTAGAGATTATCCCGATTGCAAGGACTTCTTTGTAAGTGCCTTCGGTTCTGTTCGAGCCCGAAACAGACTTGTATGGATTGTATGTCTTACATTACAAATTGAGATGTAAAGCCGATTTCTTTCAAATATATTTCTGTTGGTGGCGGAGAATTTATTCTTTTAGCTTAACACCCTTCTCTGAGACGTACGAGCTCAGAGGTTATGTAGTTGAAGGTTATTAGCGATGTATTCCCAATTTGGTAATGTGACATGCTGATTGTTGCTGTGAAATGATCATTGTGTTGATCATTTGTGATAGGATCATTTATTTGATCGTTTATCTTTGTGATCATTTCTATGATCATTTGTTGACCCAAAGCACGGCTTTTGTATAAAGTGTGTTTTTGTGGACGTGACTTCGTCGAGCCTCACAAACCGGTAATGGTCGAAACAGGAATTGTGCGGCAAGGTTTTCAGGGATAACTTCCCTAGGGTATGACCATTCCTTCTGGAAAAGGGTAGTGTCATGGTATAGAGCCCAGATACTTACTCATGTTGAAACACTTATTATTATGGTGTGATGTTGGTTAGAGAGCTCTCGTTTAAAGGTCCCAAAGGACCGGGGGTGGCATATCTGAGGGTTTGTAATATCCCTTGGGAAAAGGGGTTCCCGGCCTTGTTTGGCAGAGATCCAGTTGGGTTCTCGGGGCGTCCTTCCAGAGGTGTTTCCATGTGGCAATGGGAAGTTCCTTGGCCTGACCATTTGTTGGAAAAATCCATTCTTCAAATACGAGCCTTGTACGGTTTTAGTTGTATAACCTGCTATTGAATGTGGCGGTAACCTGCTATTGAACATAGTTAGCTATAGTAGGCATAGTTCGAAATGTCTATGTCGGCTAAGATTTATATCTTTATTTTCGAAATGAATTTTTCTCTACACTATGCACTAGTAGTAATATCAAATGTTCTTTTTAATGCGTATCAAGCATCTTTGACTATCATAAGGAGAAATCACCTCCGATTCTGCGTTTGCATTGTGTGTGTGTGCGGGAGGCCTTATGGTAGTCTCATTTTTAAAAGCATTGCGAATTGACTTTAAAAATATTCCTCTATTTTGATTTTAAAGATAAATAAACTGTTTTGAGTTCTCACACCAGTCACATGACTGACTCGGAGTTTATTGTTTTCCTTCCTAAACTCTGGGTGCCCACTAATTTTTACACGGGCAGTCAAGAGTTAGGTTTATCAGGATATTCTGGATATTCAGGAGTTGCTGGAGGCAAGCTGGATGGCATGGCGTATTACTAGTATATAATATTTCTTTTTCCATTGTTTGATGTCGCTGCATTGTTATTGTTGTTGTACACTCTGATGATATGATGAAATGTAATGTAATAACTGATATAGTTCTTTGTTTAAAGATTATTCATTTATCTATTATATGTTGTTCCGCTGCGAATTGTGAGATTCTGTTATTGTTCTGTTGTTTTCTATTCCGTTCTATTTTCTTTTCTCTCTATTTTCTATCTTTTTCTCTCTTCTTCTACCTCTTTTCTTTTCTTAAACCATAACATTTCGGGTTTCCGGCCTTCGATTTCTCGGCAGTCGATAAAGTGAGTATCGATGTTGAATTTTTGAAAGTCGAAAATTTTCGGGACGTTACATTTGGTATCAGAGCTGTTGGTTAAGCGATAACCATGGTTCTGTTGGGTATTACTCATTAGAGATAGAGTCAGTAGTACTCTAGAATGAGTTGGAGTGTAATAATAGCTATGAGAGCGTATTTGTTAGTGAATATATAAAATTGTTTTATATTGTGATGATTGGTTTATTGAGTGGCATATGAACCTTCGTCAGCACGGTCTCGACAACTATGCCGAAGGGGTTTATAAACACTTGAATAGAACAATTCGACACAATATTGTTTTAAGTTGGGTAAATGAAATAATTTTACCTTGATTATATTTTTATATATAAAGGAATAATTTTCAGAATTATTAAAGTGTATATAAGTTGATTTTTTTAGATGTTTGAATAATCTAAATAAAAGAAAAATTGTATAAGAAAAAAGAATTATAAGAATTGAATTATAATTAAAGTGATTTACAATGGTGAAATAAACTTATATATATATAAGAAGTGAAACTATAGGAATATATTTATGAATGTGAGTTGTAAATAAAAATGAATTTAAAGTTAAATGAAGTATAACTTAAGAGATGTTGAATGAAGTTGATATTAATATCAAAGTAAATTAATGAAGTTAAGTAATAAATGTGAACTTGAGTTATATAAATGAAATTCAACTTTAGAAATTGAATTGAATTGAATTAATCGATTGAATGTTAATCAATTGAATATAAATTAATTGATATGGAATAATGAATGTAACTATAAATCCATTAAAATCTAATGTTATTGGAAGTTGAATAATTGAATGGAAATCAATTTAATTAAACCAATTGAAAGTAAAGGTGTTAAACCAAATTTAATGAATATAAGCAAAGGAATTTGGTTGTAATTAATATACCTTGGTTGTTATATGGTTGTTAGTTGATTTTATATAATTCATTAAGTGTTGATGAAATTGAAAGTTAAAATAATTGAAATTCAATTGGAAGTTAAGTGAATCTTAAATAAAATTGAATTTGATTTGGAAGTGAACCAACTTGAATATGAATTAGTGAATATAAACTAATTGAAAATGAATGTTAGTAAAAACATCCACTGTTAATAAATCAAATGTGATTAAATTGAAAAACCATTTCATTGAATATTAATGAGAATATGAATGAATATTTATTGGTTATGGATGCTAGTTGGTTGATGGTTGAATATATTGCTTTTGTTTCAATTGCTATGTTGACATATATAGTTATTATGTTTCTATATGTTGTATATTGATACTATTGTCTATATGCATGATTCTCATGTTGTTTGTTGAGTGTTTAGTAGGTGCGGATCGCGTTTGTTTCGCATTTGGAGCTCGCTTTCGCGCTATATTAGCCGTATATGCTTGATAATAAAATATAAGGTACATATCTCGGATTAAATATCGTACTTTTACACTTTTTTCACTTCGGGATGCCTCAATACTTGATGAGATGTATATTTGTGATATATATACTGTCATTTTTTTTCGGATCGAGCCGCGCAAAGGAGACTATGGCGAATTTTTTCGGAAATTTAAGGCGTTAGAAAAAATTTGAGAAAAATTGGAAATTTTTGAAAACTTTAACTTTGATTTGGAGTTGAAAGTTAAACAATAGTAGTTGTTTTTGAAAAGATAACTAAGTACGATTTGAAAACTTAGTAAAGTATGGTGAGAAGTTTAAAATTTGTTTTGGGAAAGTTAATAGATTATGTAACTTTTCTTACTTGTTAATTTCGAGGACGAAATTCTTTTAAGGGGGGAAGATTGTAACGACCCAGAATTTTTATTAATTTAAATTTGAATATTTAATTAATTTTAAATATTATTAAGTGAAATTTATAAGTTGAATAAATTTTATTTCGTATAATTGGATTTAATTGGATAATTAAATCGATAATTTAATATGTGAAATTATGGAAATAATTGGAAATTGAGTTAAATATGATTGAAAATGATTTGTAAAATTTTATTTTATCATATTGAAGTTAGAATGATGTTTTAGAACTTTTAAAATCGAATTAAAAGTTAATTTGTGAAAATTGAATATTTTAATATTAAATCGACTAGTGAAAATAGCCAATTTTTGAACAGTATCAGAATTTGACGAAATTAGTTCCATTGGATCCGTAATAGTTAGTTATTATCGGATTTCAATTTTCGTTGCAATCGGAGTTATCGTTTGATCGTGCCAGCTCGAAACGCATTGAATTTGTTTTAATATTAATTTGGCGAGTTAAAATAGCCATTTTTCAAACAGTCTCGGATTTTGATGAAACCAGTTTCATCGGATCCGTAATGTGATATTATTGTATGGTTTCAAATTTCGTGTCAATTGGTTGTACCGTTTGTCCGGTGCAAGCTAAAATGCATAGAAAATCGTTTAATAGGTTTAAATTTAAATTAAACGTTTATAGCCATAACTCGCACAGATGACCGAATTAGCTTCCGAAACCTGTTCCATTGTGTCCGGAACACGGGGTAAACCCTAGAAACACTGGTTACGGCGCGTGAATCGGAGTTCGGAAATTCTGGAATGAATAGTGTCGTTCATTTCCCTATAAATAGCCCCTCTCTCTCACAAATAAAAAAATATATATAACCCTAGCCGGCCCTAAGAAATGAATGCCCGAAAATGCTCCTTTCTTCCTTCGTTAAAATCTTCAAATCCATCAAGTAATTCGAGAAACTTTCTAAATGAAAGTTGTAGAGCACAGCACGATCTATAAATCCAACGGTGGAGATCGTATTTGGAGTTGTGGATTGGTGGCAAGTTGAGTTGGAAGTGCAGCTGTTCGGCCTCGAACTGCGTGCAAACGTGATGACCGAGCTCCTCCATGTTTGGGCCGAGCGTGGCTCTTGCGAAGGGGGTTCGTATGAGGGTATCTGATCGAATTATCGTCGAGCGAGGAAGTTGCAAAATCGAACCCTAATTTTCATAGATGGGTTATGTGTTGCGTATATTGTCTGTAGATGGATCGCGTGAGGACGGAGAAAGCACGCACGGTCATGATGTTGTTGGGTGAAATCTACGGCCAGAAACTAGAGTAGGTTAAAGTTATAAAATGTTGATTTATTTTATATGTAAATCGTGTACAAACTTTAAAAGTTGATATCTTTTTGCTGCGAGATCGAAAGCGCGCGAAACAAGAAGCGTTGGAATCGTATGGACGAGCACTACGCTATGAAATTGGATTGGAGTCGTTTGGAATTAGTGAGAATTTTGGGTAAAATTAAAGTCCGTTTAATTTTATTCAAAATAAATCGCTAAAACGAAATTGAAATCAAGGTGAGAACTTCTCACTCAATCGAATCAGTTTCGATTTTTATTTTAAATAGTTAGATTTAAAATATTTGAATGCATGTTTGAATGATGATTACTATCTATTGATTATTAAAATAGACATTATGCGCCGTTAGTAAGCGGATGTTATTTATTAAAAACATATACCGTGAATATTTCATAAACAGTAAAATTGGTATTATATATAATAACAATATATATATATTGGCATATGTATATATTGCAGTTATTGATTTCCCGCATTGTATAGCGGATGAGACCCTATTGCGCCGTTATTAAGCGGATAATATTTTAAATCCCATATACCGCGATAATTCCGTACTGGAGCGGAATTGGTATTGTGCTAATGTTTTTGGATGCAGGAAACAGGTTGGGGGGATCCAACTGGATTCCTCAACAGTATTTATTTGATTTCAGATATTTTGATATTTGATGGATTATCATATCGACATATGATATCGTTGTAGTCGTGATTGACTATTTAGTGTGTAGCACCATTGAACCAAATTTTGGGATTTTAAAATGATTTTAAAGTGATTTTTGAAAGTATACGTTTATAAAATATTTTTGGAATTGATCCATTTTAAATAAATAAGCGCTATAATTTTTAAAGTTATAAAAATTATGATTTTGAGAAATACGGTTAAAGATTGATTTTTGAGAAATATGGGTTAATGTTTTTATAAAATAATTAAATTGGATTTTTGAATTTATTATAAAAAGTTTAAAAATAGGATTTATAAAATTTGATTATTTTATAAATCAAGAGAATGATGAAATTATAAAGGAGATTAAAGATGTTTTAAAATAATAGTATAAATTGATTTTATAAAGGATTTATAAATTGATATTTATAAAATAAAACATTTGAATTATAAAATGAGTTTTTATAAGTGTTTGAATGAAGTGAAAATGGATTGCATAAGTGAATGGAATTTATAAAATTATAAATGGTGAAGTTATAACTGAAATTTATAAATAGTAAGATTTATAAATTTTGTGAAGTTATTAAAGAATATATTTGGATAAATAATTGAATCTTATAAGTTATAAGATTTATAATTATGAAGTTTAAAAGAACGATTTTGTAAAATAATCGTTTTATAAGCATTTAACTTATAATGTGAACTTTTGGTTTGTAATTGAGTTATAAATCGAATAGGTTAATAAAGGAGATGTATAAGAAGGAAGTAGTTACAAAACAAATAGAAATAGAATTTATAAACGTTGTTTTATAAAATTCGCAAACGACTTATTTTGATAAGTAAATTGTTATAACTTATTTATGGAGCTATATTCACGTTTTAGGCAGTGAATAATCCTTTAAAATGAAATGTATACAAATGATGAAATTGGTTAACGTAGTATATTCACGTTTTTGAATAGTGAATAATATGTTAAAAAAATGTTTAGATTTGATGTTTTAAATAGAATTAAAACGATCTAACGATGTTTTAGAATGTGTTGAGATTCGAAACCATAGATTTCAACATTTATTGTTGAAATAGACGTTTTCGAGAAATAAAAGGAAATGGTGGACTATAACACTGTTGTTATAGTAAATGATTTCCGAAAGGAAATGTTTTGTATAGTATTGGAATTTATATATCTATTTTAATTTCGAATCCCTATACTAGTGATTTTGGGTTGTCGTAACAATGTTTTACGTAACATTCGTTTTGGCCCAAATAAATATGTTTAAGAGAATGATTTCCTTAAAGAATGAAATATATACTTAATCTCGATTTAAGTATATTGAATATTTTCCAAGTGTTGAAAATAAATAGGTTCGTGAATTACTTATTAAATAAGTATGGAAATGTTTTCCAATATAAAGTGAATATTTTGAGAATTTATCTTTTTGAAGATAAATTGAAATGAATAATTGAAGTCGTATATTCATGAATATTTTAGAATGAAAATTCACTATGGAATTTATAAAAGAGAGTGGAATTTGTATGAAAATAAATATTGATTTATTTTTGAGGTATTGAAATTTTATATCTTGTAAAGATATTTTGGAAAATAAATAATTTGGAAAATTATTTGGAATCTGGTGATGTGTGCATATCCATTGATAGTTCAATAACCGACTATCAATATTTCCCTTTGAATGGGTATTTGATGTGATTTGTTTGAGTTTGAATGCCACACTTATTTTTGAATAAGCACTCACTATTCGGGTTAACCGGGAAAGGACCATGGGGTCGTATAACCCATTCCGAATATGTGATACGTCGTTATGAATTGCATTTGAAGACCGGTGTTGAAGACCGGATGTTTTTGAAAGCGAAAGGACAACTCATCGATTGTCTTTGCACCGAGTAGCTACGGTATAGAGACTCCCTATGTGATGGGAAGTCCGGACGTGATTATAGATTATCCGGATTGCAAGGACTTCTTTGTAAGTGCCTTCAGTTCTGTTCGAGCCCGGAACAGACTTGTATGGATTATATGTCTGACATTACAAATTGAGATGTAAAGCCGATTTCTTTCAAATATATTTCTGTTGGTGGCGGAGAATTATTCTTTTAGCTTAACACCCTTCTCTGAGACGTACGAGCTCACAGGTTATGTAGTTGAAGGTTATCAGCGATGTATTCCCAATTTGGTAATGTGACATGCTGAGTGTTGCTGTGAAATGATCATTGTGTTGATCATTTGTGATAGGATCATTTATTTGATCGTTTATCTTTGTGATCATTTCTATGATCATTTGTTGACCCAAAGAACGACTTTTGTATAAAGTGTGTTTTTGTGGACGCGACTTCGTCGAGCCTCACAAACCGGTAATGGTCGAAACAGGGATTGTGCGGTAAGGTTTTCAGGGATAACTTCCCTAGGGTATGACCATTCCTTCTGGAAAAGGGTAGTGTCATGGTATGGAGCCCAGATACTTACTAATGTTGAAACACTTATTATTATGGTGTGATGTTGGTTAGAGAGCTCTCGTTTAAAGGTCCCAAAGGACCGGGGGTGGCATATCTGAGGGTTTGTAATATCCCTTGGGAAAAGGGGTTCCCGGCCTTGTTTGGCAGAGATCCAGTTGGGTTCTCGGGGTGTCCTTCCAGAGGCGTTTCCATGTGGCAATGGGAAGTTCCTTGGCCTGACTATTTGTTGGAAGAATCCATTCTTCAAATACGAGCCTTATACGGTTTTAGTTGTATAACCTGCTATGGAATGTGGCGGTATCCTGCTATTGAACATAGTTAGCTATAGTAGGCATAGTTCCAAATGTCTACGTCGGCTAAGATTTATATCTTTATTTTCGAAATGAATTTTTATCTACACTATGCACTAGTAATAATATCAAATGTTCTTTTTAATGCGTATCAAGCATCTTTGACTATCATAAGGAGAAATCTCCTCCGATTCTGCGTTTGCATTGTGTGTGTGTGTGCGGGAGGCCTTATGGTAGTCTCATTTTTAAAAGCATTGCGAATTGACTTTAAAAATATTCCTCTATTTTGATTTTAAAGATGAATAAACTGTTTTGAGTTCTCACACCAGTCACATGACTGACTCAGAGTTTATTGTTTTCCTTCCTAAACTCTGGGTGCCCACCAATTTTTACACGGGCAGTCAAGAGTTAGGTTTATCAGGATATTCTGGATATTCAGGAGTTGCTGGAGGCAAGCTGGATGGCATGGCGTATTACTAGTATATAATATTTCTTTTTCCATTGTTTGATGTCGCTGCATTGTTATTGTTGTTGTACACTCTGATGATATGATGAAATGTAATGTAATAACTGATATAGTTCTTTGTTTAAAGATTATTCATTTATCTATTATATGTTGTTCCGCTGCGAATTGTGAGATTCTGTTATTGTTCTGTTGTTTTCTATTCCGTTCTATTTTCTTTTCTCTCTATTTTCTATCTTTTTCTCTCTTCTTCTACCTCTTTTCTTTTCTTAAACCATAACATTTCGGGTTTCCGGCCTTCGATTTCTCGGCAGTCGATAAAGTGAGTATCGATGTTGAATTTTTGAAAGTCGAAAATTTTCGGGACGTTACATTTGGTATCAGAGCTGTTGGTTAAGCGATAACCATGGTTCTGTTGGGTATTACTCATTAGAGATAGAGTCAGTAGTACTCTAGAATGAGTTGGAGTGTAATAATAGCTATGAGAGCGTATTTGTTAGTGAATATATAAAATTGTTTTATATTGTGATGATTGGTTTATTGAGTGGCATATGAACCTTCGTCAGCACGGTCTCGACAACTATGCCGAAGGGGTTTATAAACACTTGAATAGAACAATTCGACACAATATTGTTTTAAGTTGGGTAAATGAAATAATTTTACCTTGATTATATTTTTATATATAAAGGAATAATTTTCAGAATTATTAAAGTGTATATAAGTTGATTTTTTTAGATGTTTGAATAATCTAAATAAAAGAAAAATTGTATAAGAAAAAAGAATTATAAGAATTGAATTATAATTAAAGTGATTTACAATGGTGAAATAAACTTATATATATATAAGAAGTGAAACTATAGGAATATATTTATGAATGTGAGTTGTAAATAAAAATGAATTTAAAGTTAAATGAAGTATAACTTAAGAGATGTTGAATGAAGTTGATATTAATATCAAAGTAAATTAATGAAGTTAAGTAATAAATGTGAACTTGAGTTATATAAATGAAATTCAACTTTAGAAATTGAATTGAATTGAATTAATCGATTGAATGTTAATCAATTGAATATAAATTAATTGATATGGAATAATGAATGTAACTATAAATCCATTAAAATCTAATGTTATTGGAAGTTGAATAATTGAATGGAAATCAATTTAATTAAACCAATTGAAAGTAAAGGTGTTAAACCAAATTTAATGAATATAAGCAAAGGAATTTGGTTGTAATTAATATACCTTGGTTGTTATATGGTTGTTAGTTGATTTTATATAATTCATTAAGTGTTGATGAAATTGAAAGTTAAAATAATTGAAATTCAATTGGAAGTTAAGTGAATCTTAAATAAAATTGAATTTGATTTGGAAGTGAACCAACTTGAATATGAATTAGTGAATATAAACTAATTGAAAATGAATGTTAGTAAAAACATCCACTGTTAATAAATCAAATGTGATTAAATTGAAAAACCATTTCATTGAATATTAATGAGAATATGAATGAATATTTATTGGTTATGGATGCTAGTTGGTTGATGGTTGAATATATTGCTTTTGTTTCAATTGCTATGTTGACATATATAGTTATTATGTTTCTATATGTTGTATATTGATACTATTGTCTATATGCATGATTCTCATGTTGTTTGTTGAGTGTTTAGTAGGTGCGGATCGCGTTTGTTTCGCATTTGGAGCTCGCTTTCGCGCTATATTAGCCGTATATGCTTGATAATAAAATATAAGGTACATATCTCGGATTAAATATCGTACTTTTACACTTTTTTCACTTCGGGATGCCTCAATACTTGATGAGATGTATATTTGTGATATATATACTGTCATTTTTTTTCGGATCGAGCCGCGCAAAGGAGACTATGGCGAATTTTTTCGGAAATTTAAGGCGTTAGAAAAAATTTGAGAAAAATTGGAAATTTTTGAAAACTTTAACTTTGATTTGGAGTTGAAAGTTAAACAATAGTAGTTGTTTTTGAAAAGATAACTAAGTACGATTTGAAAACTTAGTAAAGTATGGTGAGAAGTTTAAAATTTGTTTTGGGAAAGTTAATAGATTATGTAACTTTTCTTACTTGTTAATTTCGAGGACGAAATTCTTTTAAGGGGGGAAGATTGTAACGACCCAGAATTTTTATTAATTTAAATTTGAATATTTAATTAATTTTAAATATTATTAAGTGAAATTTATAAGTTGAATAAATTTTATTTCGTATAATTGGATTTAATTGGATAATTAAATCGATAATTTAATATGTGAAATTATGGAAATAATTGGAAATTGAGTTAAATATGATTGAAAATGATTTGTAAAATTTTATTTTATCATATTGAAGTTAGAATGATGTTTTAGAACTTTTAAAATCGAATTAAAAGTTAATTTGTGAAAATTGAATATTTTAATATTAAATCGACTAGTGAAAATAGCCAATTTTTGAACAGTATCAGAATTTGACGAAATTAGTTCCATTGGATCCGTAATAGTTAGTTATTATCGGATTTCAATTTTCGTTGCAATCGGAGTTATCGTTTGATCGTGCCAGCTCTAAACGCATTGAATTTGTTTTAATATTAATTTGGCGAGTTAAAATAGCCATTTTTCAAACAGTCTCGGATTTTGATGAAACCAGTTTCATCGGATCCGTAATGTGATATTATTGTATGGTTTCAAATTTCGTGTCAATTGGTTGTACCGTTTGTCCGGTGCAAGCTAAAATGCATAGAAAATCGTTTAATAGGTTTAAATTTAAATTAAACGTTTATAGCCATAACTCGCACAGATGACCGAATTAGCTTCCGAAACCTGTTCCATTGTGTCCGGAACACGGGGTAAACCCTAGAAACACTGGTAACGGCGCGTGAATCGGAGTTCGGAAATTCTGGAATGAATAGTGTCGTTCATTTCCCTATAAATAGCCCCTCTCTCTCACAAATAAAAAAATATATATAACCCTAGCCGGCCCTAAGAAATGAATGCCCGAAAATGCTCCTTTCTTCCTTCGTTAAAATCTTCAAATCCATCAAGTAATTCGAGAAACTTTCTAAATGAAAGTTGTAGAGCACAGCACGATCTATAAATCCAACGGTGGAGATCGTATTTGGAGTTGTGGATTGGTGGCAAGTTGAGTTGGAAGTGCAGCAGTTCGGCCTCGAACTGCGTGCAAACGTGATGACCGAGCTCCTCCATGTTTGGGCCGAGCGTGGCTCTTGCGAAGGGGGTTCGTATGAGGGTATCTGATCGAATTATCGTCGAGCGAGGAAGTTGCAAAATCGAACCCTAATTTTCATAGATGGGTTATGTGTTGCGTATATTGTCTGTAGATGGATCGCGTGAGGACGGAGAAAGCACGCACGGTCATGATGTTGTTGGGTGAAATCTACGGCCAGAAACTAGAGTAGGTTAAAGTTATAAAATGTTGATTTATTTTATATGTAAATCGTGTACAAACTTTAAAAGTTGATATCTTTTTGCTGCGAGATCGAAAGCGCGCGAAACAAGAAGCGTTGGAATCGTATGGACGAGCACTACGCTATGAAATTGGATTGGAGTCGTTTGGAATTAGTGAGAATTTTGGGTAAAATTAAAGTCCGTTTAATTTTATTCAAAATAAATCGCTAAAACGAAATTGAAATCAAGGTGAGAACTTCTCACTCAATCGAATCAGTTTCGATTTTTATTTTAAATAGTTAGATTTAAAATATTTGAATGCATGTTTGAATGATGATTACTATCTATTGATTATTAAAATAGACATTATGCGCCGTTAGTAAGCGGATGTTATTTATTAAAAACATATACCGTGAATATTTCATAAACAGTAAAATTGGTATTATATATAATAACAATATATATATATTGGCATATGTATATATTGCAGTTATTGATTTCCCGCATTGTATAGCGGATGAGACCCTATTGCGCCGTTATTAAGCGGATAATATTTTAAATCCCATATACCGCGATAATTCCGTACTGGAGCGGAATTGGTATTGTGCTAATGTTTTTGGATGCAGGAAACAGGTTGGGGGGATCCAACTGGATTCCTCAACAGTATTTATTTGATTTCAGATATTTTGATATTTGATGGATTATCATATCGACATATGATATCGTTGTAGTCGTGATTGACTATTTAGTGTGTAGCACCATTGAACCAAATTTTGGGATTTTAAAATGATTTTAAAGTGATTTTTGAAAGTATACGTTTATAAAATATTTTTGGAATTGATCCATTTTAAATAAATAAGCGCTATAATTTTTAAAGTTATAAAAATTATGATTTTGAGAAATACGGTTAAAGATTGATTTTTGAGAAATATGGGTTAATGTTTTTATAAAATAATTAAATTGGATTTTTGAATTTATTATAAAAAGTTTAAAAATAGGATTTATAAAATTTGATTATTTTATAAATCAAGAGAATGATGAAATTATAAAGGAGATTAAAGATGTTTTAAAATAATAGTATAAATTGATTTTATAAAGGATTTATAAATTGATATTTATAAAATAAAACATTTGAATTATAAAATGAGTTTTTATAAGTGTTTGAATGAAGTGAAAATGGATTGCATAAGTGAATGGAATTTATAAAATTATAAATGGTGAAGTTATAACTGAAATTTATAAATAGTAAGATTTATAAATTTTGTGAAGTTATTAAAGAATATATTTGGATAAATAATTGAATCTTATAAGTTATAAGATTTATAATTATGAAGTTTAAAAGAACGATTTTGTAAAATAATCGTTTTATAAGCATTTAACTTATAATGTGAACTTTTGGTTTGTAATTGAGTTATAAATCGAATAGGTTAATAAAGGAGATGTATAAGAAGGAAGTAGTTACAAAACAAATAGAAATAGAATTTATAAACGTTGTTTTATAAAATTCGCAAACGACTTATTTTGATAAGTAAATTGTTATAACTTATTTATGGAGCTATATTCACGTTTTAGGCAGTGAATAATCCTTTAAAATGAAATGTATACAAATGATGAAATTGGTTAACGTAGTATATTCACGTTTTTGAATATTGAATAATATGTTAAAAAAATGTTTAGATTTGATGTTTTAAATAGAATTAAAACGATCTAACGATGTTTTAGAATGTGTTGAGATTCGAAACCATAGATTTCAACATTTATTGTTGAAATAGACGTTTTCGAGAAATAAAAGGAAATGGTGGACTATAACACTGTTGTTATAGTAAATGATTTCCGAAAGGAAATGTTTTGTATAGTATTGGAATTTATATATCTATTTTAATTTCGAATCCCTATACTAGTGATTTTGGGTTGTCGTAACAATGTTTTACGTAACATTCGTTTTGGCCCAAATAAATATGTTTAAGAGAATGATTTCCTTAAAGAATGAAATATATACTTAATCTCGATTTAAGTATATTGAATATTTTCCAAGTGTTGAAAATAAATAGGTTCGTGAATTACTTATTAAATAAGTATGGAAATGTTTTCCAATATAAAGTGAATATTTTGAGAATTTATCTTTTTGAAGATAAATTGAAATGAATAATTGAAGTCGTATATTCATGAATATTTTAGAATGAAAATTCACTATGGAATTTATAAAAGAGAGTGGAATTTGTATGAAAATAAATATTGATTTATTTTTGAGGTATTGAAATTTTATATCTTGTAAAGATATTTTGGAAAATAAATAATTTGGAAAATTATTTGGAATCTGGTGATGTGTGCATATCCATTGATAGTTCAATAACCGACTATCAATATTTCCCTTTGAATGGGTATTTGATGTGATTTGTTTGAGTTTGAATGCCACACTTATTTTTGAATAAGCACTCACTATTCGGGTTAACCGGGTGTGACGACCCAACTTCCATACACCAGGAAATTGCATCGCTAATAAGAAAGAAAGGGATAGAAAAAGAGAAAGAAAGAGAAGAAGAAGGAACAACGCATCAGAATCTAAACAGCGGAACGAATAAATTATATAAATAACATAAATATTACATAGTTTACATCCATTATCAGAGTACACAGATATACAACACATACTAGACAGTTATAAACACCTGTCTAGTATTTACAACATAATACAATCAGAGACAACACAGAACACACAGCGGAATACTCTATCTAACGCAGAAGCCTCCTGCTCCATCTGCTCCTCCTATATTCGTCAAAGCAAACCTGATTCCCTTGGCTACTCGTAAAAATTTGAGTACCCAAGAGTTTATGAAAACAAAAATAAACTCCGGGTCAGACATGGGTCTGGTGTGAGTAACAGGTTAAAGTTGCTTAACTTTCAAAAACCTTTGAAAAGAAAAGGTATCACGTAAGACTTCCCACACATAAACATGGAAAAGTTTTTACCTTACGCTAACCAAAACATTTGATAGGAAATCCAGTGATATTATAATAGTGTCTAGGGTTTTCAAATAAAATACAGAAATAGCTGAAATGCTTACATCTCACATTCCAACATAGTTGGGCACAACTAATACGTACGGCACTTATTGGATTTTGGATTCCATACAATGGCAGGGCTACTGGGGTACCGCCCGTCACAGTACGTGGCCTAGATCAACGTACCGAGGAGCCACCCTAACTCCCCTGCAACACAAGGCCGGACCCATTCCTTACTGAATAGTTCCGAACAAGACAACCCCGCAGTTGGTGCGCAATTCCAACTGCCCACTAAGCCGAATAAAAAGGGACCTCTAGACAGGGATCAATCTTGCTCTCCAGTGGGAGCTACCCACGAAGCCTTGCTGCACCTCCCCTGTTTTAGCCATTCCCGGTTGATGAGGCTTGAGGCTACGATTACCTTTAGAGGACACATCACTTAGAATGCTCATCGTCCACCTGACGATGTTCTGAAAGCATTCAATCCATACAAGTTCGTTCCGGGTTCGAACGAAACCGAAGGCATTACCTCGTTACACTCGTTTTGGAATCACCCTCAGAGTTAACGACGATAACCCTTGCACTCTGATTCACCATCTCGAATCTATAAGTACTATTCCGTCAACTCATTACGGAATCACCCACAGAGTTATACTGACGTATAGCCCTTATACCTCGAGTCTTCACCTGCTCCACTTGGATTAACGACCTATCGTTTAATTGGAATCGATGTGGTTTTCGGATATCCAAATATGGAAACCCGATCCCGGTCTCATCGAAATCCAAAGCGTGTCTTTTAAGTCCAAGTTGTTTTAGTGTTTAAAACAGTTTAATAACATTATCTATATACACACAGATAGATAACTCATAGATTCACAACAGATAATTATCATTATCAAACCACAGATAATCTACATTATCACTATTAAAAGACAATCCATATCAATATCATAATGCAACCAATGCATCCATATCAATCAACATTACTAATCTCATCTCTGAGATTCAAACCATTCAAGACAACCAATAACAATCATTCATAAGCAATGATTTATAATCATATTATCTATAATTAATTTAAAATGAATTAAATTAATTACATCATCTTTAATTAATTTAAAATGAATTAAATTAATCACTTACTCAATATAAATCTTGCTTATATTATCATAAATTAATTACAAATTAATTAATTGATTAACCTCCAATTTATCATCTTAATTAATCAATCCTGATTAATTATACTTTATTTAATTCCAAAAATTAATTATCCTAAACCAATACAGTAATTACCCTTTAATTACTTCATTAATTAATTAACTATAATTAATTATATTTAACCTTAATTAATTACAATTAATTAATTATCCTTAATTATTTATTATTGATTAATTAATATTAATGAATCAATCTTAATTACATCATTAATTATATTAATTAATGACTCCTAATTAATTACTTCATTAAATTAATTACTTTCAGTAACTAATTACTTTCCATAATTATTAATCACCTTTGATTAATCTCATTGTGTAATTAACTACCCTTAATTACTTATCAAATTAATTATTCCTTAATTAATTTCTTTAATTAATCACTTGATTAATTATACAAAATAATTTAATCCAAATTATTTTCACAAGCCCAACACCATCCACTAATTACATCCAGTAATTATTCTCTAATTACTTAACTGAGTAATTCCATTAATTACATAAAGTAATTATTATCAATTCAAATGTTTAAAATTAATTAAACTTAATTAATTAATCTAAACCAATCTCAATAAACTCATTAATTACATTAAGTAATTAATGTCTTAATTACTTTCATTTAAGTAATTAACTTAAATAAATTTTACAATTTATTAATTAATTAATTAAATTAATTTTTTTTGAAAATTAATCATATTAATCAAATAAACCTTAGTTAATGACCATCATTAACTATTATTATTTAATTTTTTTTTAATTAATTTTCTTTAATTACTTCTTTATTATCTCTAATTAATTCAAATTATTAATTAAACAAAGTAAATAATTAAGTTATTCCTTAATTATCCAATTTATTTATTATATTCAATAACTTAATAAATTCTAAGATAACCCATTCCTTATTAATAATTTCATTTATTATTCTTTAAAATAAATGCAAATAACATTTATTTCTTAAATTTAACTTATATAAGATAAATCTTAATATACTTAATTTAATAAAATTAAGTTAAAAATACATTACCAATTGAATTTCAAATTCAAGTAACAATCATTTAACTTCCTTTATAAACCATTTATAATGATTTCATTTCAAAGGAAAAACAAATATAAATATTTGTTTTGAAACCATTTTACTTAAATAAACAATTTAAATTTTAAACTAGTTTGAAAACATTCAGATTTCAAAACTTATTCAAATATCCAGATTTTAAATTCAAGAAACTTGAATCCATTATTTATTTAAAACATTTGATTTTTAACTTGATTTAAACTTGTTCTTAACCTTGATTTAAAACTCTTATTTAAAAATCCCAATTTTATTTTAAAACCTGAAGGTTCAAAATTTAGTTGAAAACTGAACTTAACATTTGAATTTAAAACACTGCTTAAATTATGTTTTAGATTTTAAATACAAATTCAAGTTTTTGAAAAAACTGTCAGGTTTCTCTCTTTTTATTTCTTAAAACTGAAACACCTTCAATTTTAAAAAAAAAACTTATAAGACTTCAAATTCATTTGAAATTCTAATACAAACTAGATTAAAGCTTAACAAGATTTAAATCTCTGTTAAAAAACTTTGCTTTCCCTTTTGAATGCAGGTTTTAAATCCTAAAAAAAACTGAAACCACATTCAAATTTTAAAACATAAAAGATTTTCAAACTTCTTTAACTAAAACTCTTCTACAGATTAAACTTATTTAAATCTAACTACTAATTTATTTTAAATTTTGATTTAGATTTTTAAAATCTGCAGACAGTTTTTCTAAAAAACTGTAACATAAAACTTACCCGAGTCAACCCTATGTTTACTTCGAGTCATCCAACACTTATCTTCGAGTAAATCACAACAATACCCGAGTTCTACTTCGGGTCCTAAAATGCCTTTATACCCAGAAACATCAGATCAATGCAAATTGCACGGTGCACGTGCACCGTGCCTCCGGCAATCACCAGTCACCTCCGGTGGCTTCATCACATCAACCTTCAACTCTCCAATCCAATACATCCATCATCATACCCTTATCCACCTCGAATTTGAATTCGAGTTGAATCCTTAAAACCTGAAACATACAGTCCAAACTCCCAAACCTGTCATCGTCTCATCCACCACCTTCTGACCACTGGTATACCACCAACTCCGGCCACGAGTCCATCAACCAACCCTCCATCATTTCCCAAAAATTCAAACAACTCGATCACTCCTACAAGAAGAACTGACCCAAGCAACCCACCCATCCTAAACTAGGGTTCTTTCAGAAATTCCGTCACCGCAACCACCTCGTTGAATTGCAACGCCACCTAGTATTTTTCTTGACAACAACGACAACTCCTCCATCTCCCAGATGAATCCCGACACCTCAAATTTCCTAGATCACACAAAAAAACCCAATTCCCCTTATACAGTTCAATACAGGATAGCACCACAACTCTTCCACTAAAAATCCTAATTTGTTCTTAAAATCAAGTTTGATCTAGCTATTTAATTCCTAATACTGAATTCATAATTTGTTCAATATGAATTTACACATTTTAAAACTTAATTAACCAAACTCTGGTTTACAGAGATGTCTACAGGTTATTTTAATTTAACTAAAATTTTAAACTAAACTTATCTTAAACAAATAAGTTTGATTATATCTAAATTGAATCAGAGGGGTAAAACTATTTGCTTGGATTATAGAACAAGAATCTGAACTCATGATCTATATAGAATCAGAGAAAAACTTTTAGAAATCACAAACATACATAGTCACAGCATAATGTATTCAAGTACACATTCACCACATTTTGTCACAGAGTTTTAATCATGCAACTTATTTAAAAATTTAAACTTTTAAAACAGAATGTTACTCACCAGATTCCTGATGCAGAGCAGAGAAATGCAACTGAAAAACTAGTGCTTGTTACAGAATTCTTGCATGCATGCTACTTGAATCCAGATTTTTAAAATAAAATGCATGTCTGAAACAGTTTGGCTTGCATGCTTAGATTTGCTTGCTTCTTTGAAAATTTTGGTGTTGAAATGCCTTAGAGTTGCTACTAATCTCTAAGTCTTAAAACTGTTGTTGCTTAGTTGAAGAAGAATACAGATGCCTTGAAACCCCAAATTTTAAATGAAATGCAGGCTACAGGTTTGCTTGAGTTAAAAACTGAGAGGCTTGACTGAATTCTTGCATGCTTGAAGTAGTTACAGGTTTGCTTGAAAATGAATAGGGTTTTGATTGCAGATTTGTTTTCTGTTGAATTGAGACTTGGAATATGATTTTGTTTCAATTTGTAAGAAGGATTTGCATGCAAATTTTGTTCAGGTTTATGAAGTGGGTTTTGGGAATGATTTCAGAAATTTGTTTCCATTTTTTCTTCTTAGTTTTTGATTTCAAAAGAAATAAAATGGAAGGAGTTTTGTTTATAAAAAAAAAACTGAAATCATTAAAAATAAAATCAAAAGAAAAAAATGCTAATTAAATCTTTGACACTTGTCTTACATTTTAACAATTGTCAATTCCTTAGTTTATTTGCTAACATGTGTTAAATGGTGTCTTAATATTCATACACTTGTATTAATTGTTAATAAGCTAAACATTTAGTTAACTTGTATATTAAAGTTAGATGTTTAATAAGATAGTTTTAGTTAATTTATTAGCATGCATTCATTTACATGTGTATAGATTTAAAATGAATAAATATTAAACTTATACAAATGATTCAAAATCAAAATAAATTAAAAACAATTATACCTTTAAACTTTAAAGCTTTGAATTCTAGTTCAAATCAAGTTATATATATACATATATAACTACACAATTTAAATTTGAAAAACAATTATTTTTATTAAAGATTTATTTGTTGAAACAATGTATTATTATATTTTTATAAATATCAATATTTAATAACCATAAATAACTTATAAAAGAAATTATTTCTTTATTCATAAATTATTTATCATCACATTATTTTTAAAAGAAACTCAAAATAACCATACTGTTATTTATTTAAATTTTAAACTTGAATCAAAATATTTTAAATCATTTCAATGCTTATCTTATGTATTTAAAAACATGTTTTATTTATTAAATGGCTTTTAAAAGCTTAACTTTTAAATAAAATCATAATTTTCAGTTTTACTAAAGATATAAATTTATAGAAAACAGTATTCATTGAAAACAATACCTATTTACAATATATACATTATTCTTTATACATTGTAAATATAAAACAGTTTATCTAATTTAAAAAGATAAAATCTATCAATTTACTATTTATTTTATTGAATTATTAAATTAATTCAAATCTTGTTACAAAGATTATCAAATCAATTTGATTTTTATTATAGATTATTAAATTGATATCGCTTACAAATTCCGGGTCATCACATTCCTTCCCCCTTAAAAGAATTTCGTCCCCGAAATTTAAAACAAAGGTAATTTAATAATCTATTTAAAGATTTAATTTTAAAACACAAGCATATACCAATGATATGCTAACAACCCAAGCAATCAATTCAACCAATCAAACAATCTAATTATCCAGAAAAATTCTGGATAAAAACTTCCACGAGTTTCCCCGGTATATAAAAATATCGGGATACTCGCTCTATAAATTCCAAACAATCAATACTATTAAGCTATAGAGCTCCTATTCATCTATATCTACAGAACTAGATAACATATCAGACTACAGACGAGTCTGATTCAACAACCAAACCTCTAAAACTACTGGTTCCACAACCAGAGATAGACCATACACGTACTCCCTCAGAGATACGTGAAACTCATTGAATTCCATTTATCCAAACTGACAATTCAATCCTGAAAACCAAATACCGATCCAACCAAAACACAGATAAGAGATCCAAACATCACTGAGCTAGCTTCTCCTATCTTATCAAAACTTATAGCTCCTTAATCAGAGAAAACCCCAACACCAACGAAGTCTCCAATTTCGAATTCCAAATTTCTCCGTCCCTTATCCACAAAAGTCTTCAGACAAATCCTAGTCTACCAATATCCAAACTGATCAGCTCAACCCTTGCTGATTCCCCTAGAACAAACAGAAACAAAAACAACCCACCACAATGATCTCCTTAAGATCAATCCAAAACCAAAACACAATTCTACTCCATAGACAGCAGAAAACAACAAACTACTTCTGATCCGAAAAAGAAAATCAGAAACACTATCAAACCGCTTCCGCTGCACAACTCTGATCCAAAGTAGACAAGATAATATTGACGAAGAACACAAGCACTAACTGGACATCACCTCCAGAAATATGGTTCTACAATCCATAAAGAAAACTCAGAAATTCCTGAGTTACTCCATCAACTCCATCTCTAGGAATCATTCTCCAACTAAACAGAACTATCAGTTCCACTCCTGGAATACTAGTTGATAAGAGAATTCAATTCCAGATATAGACAAATCTCTGTCTTCCCAGAAGACATCCATAAAATCTCCAATAGTCCAAGAGAATATTCAAACAATCGCAAGTCACTTTTGCGATCAATCCAGATAAATTTCCAAAGAAAACTGTTCTCTCCTTACCAAACAGAACAACTTACACTGGTCTAGTCAATCCATTGAAGAAACAGATTCACTTAGCAGCTTCTAAACTCCATCTTCAGAAAAAACTACTCCGCTAAGACCTTCCTGTCGGCACACAGAACACTCCGAGCTGCACTGCTGACACCAATCCAAACTTCTTAATCCAGACTCCTTCGAGAAACTCGGACTCCAAAGCAGACAGAAACACCACACATCCTTCTGAATCCAACCACAACTTCGGGACAGCCACACTTCCCAAATTTGTTCCAAAGAAAACATCTTCGGAAACACTCCATAGTCACTGCATCTCATCACGCAGTTACAAATTCCTGAGGTATCACGATACCATTACTTACTTCAGCCCAAATTGAACAGATCAAACTCTCTTCACCAAACTCTTCATTTCAAAAATGTCTCCGAACCTTAACAGGTTTCCTTCAGAGATTGACGAAATACTTCAACATAACAAAGCTTACTCGAGACGGTATTAGGTCTACAGTCTCGACACATACACTTCCAACCTTAAACATCAGACTCCAACCAATGGTAGTAATCGTGTTACAAACACTACTACCTTATCTACCTTTATAACCTATATTGGAAAACCCGAACAGGTAACCCAACAGATAGGTAGAAATAGATAAATATATATAAATATATATATAATTACAAATACGCTCTCTCAAGATAGACACCACTACAGAGCCTAGGTATTCACTCAACCTAACGCTCTGATACCACTGTGACGACCTAGGCTTTTCAACCATCAGCAACGGCTCACGACCGGTAGGCTTTTCAACCATCCCAGCCCCGCTGTGGCTCACAGTGATACCTCGAATTTGCTTTTACGGCCACCCTCTCGAGTCGCAACCAACCCCGCAAGACCTTATACTATCCCCGGGGGCATGTAGGGGTAAGAGTCTCCCGTTCGCCACCTAACGCAAAGCGAGAACCCCCTATCACGCTGTAGTGTAGCAAATCCGATCCCGGTCTCATCGAAATCCAAAGCGTGTCTTTTAAGTCCAAGTTGTTTTAGTGTTTAAAACAGTTTAATAACATTATCTATATACACACAGATAGATAACTCATAGATTCACAACAGATAATTATCATTATCAAACCACAGATAATCTACATTATCACTATTAAAAGACAATCCATATCAATATCATAATGCAACCAATGCATCCATATCAATCAACATTACTAATCTCATCTCTGAGATTCAAACCATTCAAGACAACCAATAACAATCATTCATAAGCAATGATTTATAATCATATTATCTATAATTAATTTAAAATGAATTAAATTAATTACATCATCTTTAATTAATTTAAAATGAATTAAATTAATCACTTACTCAATATAAATCTTGCTTATATTATCATAAATTAATTACAAATTAATTAATTGATTAACCTCCAATTTATCATCTTAATTAATCAATCCTGATTAATTATACTTTATTTAATTCCAAAAATTAATTATCCTAAACCAATACAGTAATTACCCTTTAATTACTTCATTAATTAATTAACTATAATTAATTATATTTAACCTTAATTAATTACAATTAATTAATTATCCTTAATTATTTATTATTGATTAATTAATATTAATGAATCAATCTTAATTACATCATTAATTATATTAATTAATGACTCCTAATTAATTACTTCATTAAATTAATTACTTTCAGTAACTAATTACTTTCCATAATTATTAATCACCTTTGATTAATCTCATTGTGTAATTAACTACCCTTAATTACTTATCAAATTAATTATTCCTTAATTAATTTCTTTAATTAATCACTTGATTAATTATACAAAATAATTTAATCCAAATTATTTTCACAAGCCCAACACCATCCACTAATTACATCCAGTAATTATTCTCTAATTACTTAACTGAGTAATTCCATTAATTACATAAAGTAATTATTATCAATTCAAATGTTTAAAATTAATTAAACTTAATTAATTAATCTAAACCAATCTCAATAAACTCATTAATTACATTAAGTAATTAATGTCTTAATTACTTTCATTTAAGTAATTAACTTAAATAAATTTTACAATTTATTAATTAATTAATTAAATTAATTTTTTTTGAAAATTAATCATATTAATCAAATAAACCTTAGTTAATGACCATCATTAACTATTATTATTTAATTTTTTTTTAATTAATTTTCTTTAATTACTTCTTTATTATCTCTAATTAATTCAAATTATTAATTAAACAAAGTAAATAATTAAGTTATTCCTTAATTATCCAATTTATTTATTATATTCAATAACTTAATAAATTCTAAGATAACCCATTCCTTATTAATAATTTCATTTATTATTCTTTAAAATAAATGCAAATAACATTTATTTCTTAAATTTAACTTATATAAGATAAATCTTAATATACTTAATTTAATAAAATTAAGTTAAAAATACATTACCAATTGAATTTCAAATTCAAGTAACAATCATTTAACTTCCTTTATAAACCATTTATAATGATTTCATTTCAAAGGAAAAACAAATATAAATATTTGTTTTGAAACCATTTTACTTAAATAAACAATTTAAATTTTAAACTAGTTTGAAAACATTCAGATTTCAAAACTTATTCAAATATCCAGATTTTAAATTCAAGAAACTTGAATCCATTATTTATTTAAAACATTTGATTTTTAACTTGATTTAAACTTGTTCTTAACCTTGATTTAAAACTCTTATTTAAAAATCCCAATTTTATTTTAAAACCTGAAGGTTCAAAATTTAGTTGAAAACTGAACTTAACATTTGAATTTAAAACACTGCTTAAATTATGTTTTAGATTTTAAATACAAATTCAAGTTTTTGAAAAAACTGTCAGGTTTCTCTCTTTTTATTTCTTAAAACTGAAACACCTTCAATTTTAAAAAAAAAACTTATAAGACTTCAAATTCATTTGAAATTCTAATACAAACTAGATTAAAGCTTAACAAGATTTAAATCTCTGTTAAAAAACTTTGCTTTCCCTTTTGAATGCAGGTTTTAAATCCTAAAAAAAACTGAAACCACATTCAAATTTTAAAACATAAAAGATTTTCAAACTTCTTTAACTAAAACTCTTCTACAGATTAAACTTATTTAAATCTAACTACTAATTTATTTTAAATTTTGATTTAGATTTTTAAAATCTGCAGACAGTTTTTCTAAAAAACTGTAACATAAAACTTACCCGAGTCAACCCTATGTTTACTTCGAGTCATCCAACACTTATCTTCGAGTAAATCACAACAATACCCGAGTTCTACTTCGGGTCCTAAAATGCCTTTATACCCAGAAACATCAGATCAATGCAAATTGCACGGTGCACGTGCACCGTGCCTCCGGCAATCACCAGTCACCTCCGGTGGCTTCATCACATCAACCTTCAACTCTCCAATCCAATACATCCATCATCATACCCTTATCCACCTCGAATTTGAATTCGAGTTGAATCCTTAAAACCTGAAACATACAGTCCAAACTCCCAAACCTGTCATCGTCTCATCCACCACCTTCTGACCACTGGTATACCACCAACTCCGGCCACGAGTCCATCAACCAACCCTCCATCATTTCCCAAAAATTCAAACAACTCGATCACTCCTACAAGAAGAACTGACCCAAGCAACCCACCCATCCTAAACTAGGGTTCTTTCAGAAATTCCGTCACCGCAACCACCTCGTTGAATTGCAACGCCACCTAGTATTTTTCTTGACAACAACGACAACTCCTCCATCTCCCAGATGAATCCCGACACCTCAAATTTCCTAGATCACACAAAAAAACCCAATTCCCCTTATACAGTTCAATACAGGATAGCACCACAACTCTTCCACTAAAAATCCTAATTTGTTCTTAAAATCAAGTTTGATCTAGCTATTTAATTCCTAATACTGAATTCATAATTTGTTCAATATGAATTTACACATTTTAAAACTTAATTAACCAAACTCTGGTTTACAGAGATGTCTACAGGTTATTTTAATTTAACTAAAATTTTAAACTAAACTTATCTTAAACAAATAAGTTTGATTATATCTAAATTGAATCAGAGGGGTAAAACTATTTGCTTGGATTATAGAACAAGAATCTGAACTCATGATCTATATAGAATCAGAGAAAAACTTTTAGAAATCACAAACATACATAGTCACAGCATAATGTATTCAAGTACACATTCACCACATTTTGTCACAGAGTTTTAATCATGCAACTTATTTAAAAATTTAAACTTTTAAAACAGAATGTTACTCACCAGATTCCTGATGCAGAGCAGAGAAATGCAACTGAAAAACTAGTGCTTGTTACAGAATTCTTGCATGCATGCTACTTGAATCCAGATTTTTAAAATAAAATGCATGTCTGAAACAGTTTGGCTTGCATGCTTAGATTTGCTTGCTTCTTTGAAAATTTTGGTGTTGAAATGCCTTAGAGTTGCTACTAATCTCTAAGTCTTAAAACTGTTGTTGCTTAGTTGAAGAAGAATACAGATGCCTTGAAACCCCAAATTTTAAATGAAATGCAGGCTACAGGTTTGCTTGAGTTAAAAACTGAGAGGCTTGACTGAATTCTTGCATGCTTGAAGTAGTTACAGGTTTGCTTGAAAATGAATAGGGTTTTGATTGCAGATTTGTTTTCTGTTGAATTGAGACTTGGAATATGATTTTGTTTCAATTTGTAAGAAGGATTTGCATGCAAATTTTGTTCAGGTTTATGAAGTGGGTTTTGGGAATGATTTCAGAAATTTGTTTCCATTTTTTCTTCTTAGTTTTTGATTTCAAAAGAAATAAAATGGAAGGAGTTTTGTTTATAAAAAAAAAACTGAAATCATTAAAAATAAAATCAAAAGAAAAAAATGCTAATTAAATCTTTGACACTTGTCTTACATTTTAACAATTGTCAATTCCTTAGTTTATTTGCTAACATGTGTTAAATGGTGTCTTAATATTCATACACTTGTATTAATTGTTAATAAGCTAAACATTTAGTTAACTTGTATATTAAAGTTAGATGTTTAATAAGATAGTTTTAGTTAATTTATTAGCATGCATTCATTTACATGTGTATAGATTTAAAATGAATAAATATTAAACTTATACAAATGATTCAAAATCAAAATAAATTAAAAACAATTATACCTTTAAACTTTAAAGCTTTGAATTCTAGTTCAAATCAAGTTATATATATACATATATAACTACACAATTTAAATTTGAAAAACAATTATTTTTATTAAAGATTTATTTGTTGAAACAATGTATTATTATATTTTTATAAATATCAATATTTAATAACCATAAATAACTTATAAAAGAAATTATTTCTTTATTCATAAATTATTTATCATCACATTATTTTTAAAAGAAACTCAAAATAACCATACTGTTATTTATTTAAATTTTAAACTTGAATCAAAATATTTTAAATCATTTCAATGCTTATCTTATGTATTTAAAAACATGTTTTATTTATTAAATGGCTTTTAAAAGCTTAACTTTTAAATAAAATCATAATTTTCAGTTTTACTAAAGATATAAATTTATAGAAAACAGTATTCATTGAAAACAATACCTATTTACAATATATACATTATTCTTTATACATTGTAAATATAAAACAGTTTATCTAATTTAAAAAGATAAAATCTATCAATTTACTATTTATTTTATTGAATTATTAAATTAATTCAAATCTTGTTACAAAGATTATCAAATCAATTTGATTTTTATTATAGATTATTAAATTGATATCGCTTACAAATTCCGGGTCATCACACCGGGAAAGGACCATGGGGTCGTATAACCCATTCCGAATATGTGATACGTCGTTATGAATTGCATTTGAAGACCGGTGTTGAAGACCGGATGTTTTTGAAAGCGAAAGGACAACTCATCGATTGTCTTTGCACCGAGTAGCTACGGTATAGAGACTCCCTATGTGATGGGAAGTCCGGACGTGATTATAGATTATCCGGATTGCAAGGACTTCTTTGTAAGTGCCTTCAGTTCTGTTCGAGCCCGGAACAGACTTGTATGGATTATATGTCTGACATTACAAATTGAGATGTAAAGCCGATTTCTTTCAAATATATTTCTGTTGGTGGCGGAGAATTATTCTTTTAGCTTAACACCCTTCTCTGAGACGTACGAGCTCACAGGTTATGTAGTTGAAGGTTATCAGCGATGTATTCCCAATTTGGTAATGTGACATGCTGAGTGTTGCTGTGAAATGATCATTGTGTTGATCATTTGTGATAGGATCATTTATTTGATCGTTTATCTTTGTGATCATTTCTATGATCATTTGTTGACCCAAAGAACGACTTTTGTATAAAGTGTGTTTTTGTGGACGCGACTTCGTCGAGCCTCACAAACCGGTAATGGTCGAAACAGGGATTGTGCGGTAAGGTTTTCAGGGATAACTTCCCTAGGGTATGACCATTCCTTCTGGAAAAGGGTAGTGTCATGGTATGGAGCCCAGATACTTACTAATGTTGAAACACTTATTATTATGGTGTGATGTTGGTTAGAGAGCTCTCGTTTAAAGGTCCCAAAGGACCGGGGGTGGCATATCTGAGGGTTTGTAATATCCCTTGGGAAAAGGGGTTCCCGGCCTTGTTTGGCAGAGATCCAGTTGGGTTCTCGGGGTGTCCTTCCAGAGGCGTTTCCATGTGGCAATGGGAAGTTCCTTGGCCTGACTATTTGTTGGAAGAATCCATTCTTCAAATACGAGCCTTATACGGTTTTAGTTGTATAACCTGCTATGGAATGTGGCGGTATCCTGCTATTGAACATAGTTAGCTATAGTAGGCATAGTTCCAAATGTCTACGTCGGCTAAGATTTATATCTTTATTTTCGAAATGAATTTTTATCTACACTATGCACTAGTAATAATATCAAATGTTCTTTTTAATGCGTATCAAGCATCTTTGACTATCATAAGGAGAAATCTCCTCCGATTCTGCGTTTGCATTGTGTGTGTGTGTGCGGGAGGCCTTATGGTAGTCTCATTTTTAAAAGCATTGCGAATTGACTTTAAAAATATTCCTCTATTTTGATTTTAAAGATGAATAAACTGTTTTGAGTTCTCACACCAGTCACATGACTGACTCAGAGTTTATTGTTTTCCTTCCTAAACTCTGGGTGCCCACCAATTTTTACACGGGCAGTCAAGAGTTAGGTTTATCAGGATATTCTGGATATTCAGGAGTTGCTGGAGGCAAGCTGGATGGCATGGCGTATTACTAGTATATAATATTTCTTTTTCCGCTGTTTGATGTCGCTGCATTGTTATTGTTGTTGTACACTATGATGATATGATGAAATGTAATGTAATAACTGATATAGTTCTTTGTTTAAAGATTATTCATTTATTTTATTATATGTTATTCCGCTGCGAATTGTGAGATTCTGTTATTGTTCTGTTGTTTTCTATTCCGTTCTATTTTCTTTTCTCTCTATTTGCTATCTTTTTCTCTCTTCTTTTACCTCTTTTCTTTTCTTAAACCATAACATTTCAGGTTTCCGGCCTTCGATTTCTCGGCAGTCGATAAAGTGAGTATCGATGTTGAATTTTCGAAAGTCGAAAATTTTCGGGACGTTACAAAATTTCCCTTTTTATTATATTACATTCATTTATTCACTTCTTAGTTTCATTTATTACAGTATTCATCTTTCTGCTTATTTCCAAATAAATAACTACAATCTTTACTTAAGTCTATAATTACTTGCTTAAGTATATAACAATTATAGCCTCAATTCTTACTAATAAAAGCAATTTATTGAACACTTCATTACATACTTTTATTTGTACAATTTCCATTACATTTTCATATTAAACATTTCAACTTTTAATATTTGGTAAGTTATATATATGCTTTTTAAGAATGTAATTGAAAGTTATACAAGTTTTCTCATTTTCTTTAATAAATTTACTGTTCAATAATCATATCATTTGTTTTATAGATTATAATTTCTAACTTTCTTATAGTCTCATTTATACTTAGCATTTAGTCTCTTATTTCATTTAGAGGTTCCAATTATTAGTTAAATTCCATTTCACTAAAGCAATTGAAACCATTAATTGATGGAAAATTAAGCATCTAAATACCGGGTAAAATTTTTAAATCATTTTAAAATAATAGATAGATGTATACACTTAAAATTCATATATCCAATTATATTTAAAACAATTAAAAATTTATATTTGGTTATCAAAAATAAATCTGCAATAGAACTACTACAGTGGCCTTCCCACTTTGAAACTCGAAATTGAATGTCGATGATGCGGCCGCCATCAACGAAATTATTTTCCAGCGACAGAGAAGGAAGTACAGAACTTATTTTTTCCAAAATATTCTTTAAAACATTTCTTTCGAATTATATTGAAATATTTATATTAGAAAATACTTCTAAATAATATCACTATTATATTCTAAAATCATCCGAAAGAAATTTTCAAAAGTTCGAAACTTTAAGTTCTAAATTTCCAATTTCATTTATCTTATTTTCAATCTTATTTCGACTATTATTTATAAATTTCATTACCTAACAACCAATATTTTGCAACCAAATATAAATCATTTATAAAAAGTTTATTTTATATATAGAAAATATAATAGGCAAAATTATTTCATTCACCTATATTAAAACAATTATTGTGTCGGTCTGTCCTACTAAGTGTTTAGGAATACCTATTGATGTCATAGCGTCCCATGCATCAACCAGAATTTATAAATACAAATCGAAACAGATTAACACAATATTAAAACCTTTTTATAACACTAACAAATACTCTCTCTCATATATACTCTCAGTGACTCATCATAGGGTATTACTACCCTATTACCAAAGAGCCAAAACCCCACAAAGATAAGGTTTATTGTAACAACCCAGAATTTTGAACAATTTAAAAATGAAAATATTTAATTAATTTTAAATATTCGAATGATGATTGACTTGAATTTCAAATTTTCAGGATAAATTGGCGATTAAATTTTAGAATTTAATCTATTTAAGTTGAATAAAATTTGAATTTAACTTTGAAGATGAAATTGAATATTTAATTTGTAATTGAAATTCAAACTAATGTCTTAGAAAAATTAGTTTGGATTTACGAATTATTTTTTTCTTATAAATTGATGTTGATAGTTGAACTTCAAAACGTTTCTATATTTACTAAAGAAAATAATTTATAAAACAAATTGGATTTAAAATAAAGAAATAAGAAAAAAAATCATCTTAGTACACAACATAATCTTTTCACCATCACCAGCATGTTTCCTCTCCTTTAAACACGCCGTTACACACGCCTTCAACCACGCTAAAATCATGTTCTCTTTCTCTTTTATATTCGAAACCCTTTTTCCTCCATTTCAAATCATACGAAAAAAATAAACGAAGAAATAAACAATGGCGGCCTCGTCGTTCCTCTTCGATCCCGTGCTCCAAAATTAGGGTTTCTTGCGGCTTCAATTTGCTCGATCGACTCTTCGTCTCGCTCGCGGCCGCTTCTTCTTTGCGTCGATCATTCGTCTTGGCTTCGGTGAAAGGTGAGAAATTTTATTTCTCACATCTAAATTCAACTTCATATTTATATGATTTGTGATTTTCACGGCTCTGAAATTTGTTGAATCTTTGTTGACTTCGGTCCTTTTGATTTGTTAAAATTAGTTTGCTGTGATGACGATTTCCTTGGTTCATTCGTTCGAATTTCTGGAAATTGAACTTGTGTTGGCTTCTGCCTCCTTTTGATTTTGTTTTGAACATTTCTATTGTGACTTCGGCATACCTTAATTTGAACTGAAATTATCTTGGTACAAAACTGATAATTGCTCCTGTTTATAATCTTAAACAAATGATTTATGATTTCAGTGATTGATTCAATTCGTTCTTTATGTCTACTGAATTGCTTGGGTGTTTCATCACTGCTTGGTTTTTGAGGCCACCTCGGCTCCATTTGACTACGGTTATAGAATTTTGAGCATTCCTCTTGAATTGTAAACTTGATTTCTGACTTGAGCTATTCGAGTCAGTGGACATTTTGTTGCATTTAGGCCCACTGCCTGGTCCTCATTTTATGTCGACACTGCCTCGTATTCTATTAATTGCTACCACAGTTCGAATTTGTTGCATTGGAAATTATTGTGACTTCGGCTTGTACCTTAACTTACTTGTAGCCATTAACGTTTGACCTCGGCTTTGACTTTAATATGCGAAACTGCTTCTGACTTTTGTAGTTCCATATTTTCACGATTTTGTGCCTGCATATATAGGGTCTTGTATCACTTGTTGGTCTTTGGTACAACTTGCTACTTCGGTTACTTTAAATAGGTGATTTTTCTCTTGGCTCTGACATGAATGTGTTTGCATACTGTTGCGCACTTCATACTTGTTGTCCTTTGTAGTTGCACCTGTTTATATTTGCAGCCTATAAGAACCATGTTGTCTGGTCTCCACTTTACACTGGTAGTTCACTTGAGCATTTAGTTGTTTCACTACAATTTTGGTTGGTATATTTTATATGCAGATACATTTGAGCATTTGGGACGCATTGAGCTCGTGGGGTCTTCATTCATGTGCAGTTTGCATTTATATTACCTCCGACCTTTTGGGCATGCAAACATTATTTCATATTGTCCTATACTGTAACATGTTGCCACTCGTAGACACTTTGATTGGAGTCGCATTGTTTATTCGAACTGCCGTATATATGTATAGTATCATATGTTTATATAGGCACTGCCTATGTATGATCACTGTGTTCGCTTATCTGGTTTTGCACCTGACATTTCTTTTCTCGATCTGTTGCACTGTGGTTTCATGCCTTATATTTACATACATCTTGCAGTCGTGTTGTACATGATTGTATTTCGAAACCTGGGTAGCTTGTCACTATGTTGCACTTGCTTGACCCAATATGGAAGTTGTATATTTGCAGTTGCCCTTGCATACTTGTGGTGGCTGTAATTTTATTTGTATCGCACATAGTCAAATTCTCATGTGCTTTGATGCTGTTTCGATTTGTTGAAGTTTGCATTGAGTCAGATAAATGATTCATATGCATTGATGTTGACTTTTTCCACTTATGAAACCGCTGTTTCACTATGTTGTTCTGCACTTGTATTCATGCTGCAGTGACTTTTGTACCTGTTGCACTTGCTTGATCAGTTTCATTCATCCTTGTTTATTTTTGTTGCCTTCTGCATATACTCTCTGATTTTGAACTTCCTGGCCTACCTGCCCGTGCAGTTGCATTCTGGTCATGATAGCATTATGCATTCTCTGTTGCATACATGTTGGGTTCGTACAAAATGCCATTCCGGCTGTTGCAGTCCCATTTTTGAATTGAGGTTCCTATTAGTGATGGTTCCAGTAAGGTCGTAGTTTCATGGGTTTTGGTATTGCAGCTGTGTTGAGTCACTGACTTGCCCTCTGCAGATTCGATTTCTGTTAGTTTTTAATGTTGTGATGATTTCTATTTCATTACGGTAGTGGCGAGGCAGTGCACGCAAGCGTGAACTGCAGCCACACGAAGTTAACATTTTACAAATGTGGCGAGGCCGTATACGCGTGTGTGTACTGCAGCCCTACCAAATCTAATGTTTTAATTGGTGTTTTCTTTTTGATGAAAACTGTTTTATGTTGACAATTCAACATATTTTGAACCGATTTTGATGATTTTGTTGTTAATTGCCGTTTAGGCAGATTTTGATTGCTTTCTAAATTATCTTCATCAATAATCCCTTCGTCTATCCTCATTGATAATTTGAATCTACTGATTTGTTGTTTAACACTGTTAAGTGTTATATTTACCGTTACCTGATTTCTTGTTAAAGGATCGGATAGGTAAATTTATATTTGACTGTCATCTAATTGCTATTTAAATTATTATTGCCTCTATGCACTAATAACTGAGTTTGAATTAGAATGACCTATGTATTATTTTCTTTTGAATGTAATACTCGGGTCAGACCGAGTAATTTTACAGCTTGAAGATTTTCAGGCCGCGAAGTTAGAGAGAGTTGGGGAAATTGCTTCACTTTAGCTTTTCGAAGAATTTTTGTACTCAAAAGAAATATTCCGCTGTATAAAATTAAATGCATTGTACAAACTCTGATATATGTATAAAAAAATTCATTTATGTAAAATATTATGATTATTCTGTGATTCTGTGGCTGATTCTGTTTAAACTCTATAAACTGACTAACAATCCGTCATTTTGAACGTCTCAAGTTGGTTTAATTACCGACTGGGGACGGTCAGAAGGGCGGGTCGTTACAAAAGTGGTATCAAAGCTTTGGTTTACACAAAGCTCAGTTTATGATGTTTAATATGAATAGTTACTAGGATCACTTTAAAGAAAAATGTTTTCAAATCTAAAGAAGTATGAAATTATTTTCTTTGAAAAATAAAAGGTATTTTGAAAATTCAAATTTTTTCGAAAATTCCCCTCTCAAAATTTAGGTTTGCGATAGTTTCTCATTCGAAACCCATTATCGAATTATTGAGACTTATGAAAAATAAAATATAAGTGAAGTGAATTAATGAATTGGTTTAAATCCAATATTTTGAATATCTCCAAAATGATAAATTGTGAAATAAAATGATATTTCAATTTAGTTATAGCCAAGAGGATAATTAAACTATAACTTGGGAATTTGATTCTGAATTCTTTTGAAAAATTAATTTCAAATGTTTTGAAGAATGATTTAGTGAATAAATGGATTATAAGTACTTAACTTATGAATGGACCTTCGATATATAATAGAGTTATATAAATTGAAGTGAATCAATAAAGAAGATTTATAAATCGAAGTTTATAAATAGAAATGGAATTTGTAAAGATTGTTTATAAATTCGAAACCAATTGAATTTGATAAATGAAAAATAGAAGTTATTAAAGGAGATATATTCGTGATTTTGGACAGCGAATTATCCTTTATATTAGATATTGTGATAGTAAATGTTGTTTAGGAATTTTATCCACGATTTTGGACAGTGGATAATCCTTTAAATAAAAAGTGTAGAAACACTGAATTGAATAGATAAGTATATTCACGATTTTGGACAGTGAATATATTATTAACTAAAACAGATATGTTTTAGGGAAGTGATATTATGAGGTTAATGTGGAAATATAAATTTAATGGAACCAAGTTGATGAATGGCTTACTAAAGAACTAGTTGATTATTTTAGAAATAGAAAGCAAATGCAAAGTTCAAATAGAATTTAAATTTCAAATTTGAAGTTGTCAACATGATAATCCATTATAGGTTTAATAAATTCAGTGACGAATTTGAATTTAAACGTGCGGAAAATTAAATTAAGTGAAAAACTTAATATTGAAAAGTTTGAAATTGGTTTAAAACTAATATTATGAAAAGTATGAGGAATTCAAACTATGAATTAAGTTGAAGTTGAAATTGAAAAAGTTAATGGTTTTAAGGATGTTTTAAAATGCATTAAGTATCGAATACATAGATTTCAACATTCATTGTTGAAATAGGCGTTTTCGAGAAATAAGGAAATGGTGGACTATAACACTGTTGTTATAGTAAATGGTTTCCGAAAGGAAATGTTGTTTATAGTATTGGGATTTATATATCTATCTTAAATTCGAATCCCTATACTAGTGAATTTGAGTTGTCGTAACAATGTTTTACGCAACATTCGTTTTCACTCAAATAAATGTGTTTAAAAGAATAATTTCCGTAAAAAATGGAATATATACTTAATTTTGATTCAAGTATATTGAATATTTTCCATGTTGAAAATAAATGAACTTGTGAATTACTTATTATTAAATAAGTATGGAAATGTTTTCCAATATGAAATGAAAGGTTTGAAATTTTATCTTTTAAAGATAAATTGAAAAAAATGAATATTTGAAATTTGTTTCAAATGGTTAAGTTGGAAAATTATATATCTTGTAAAGATATTTTTGGAAAATTTGAACGATCAGTTCAACTTGAATATTTTCCAAAAAAGATTGAATCTTGAGTTAAATTGAGTTTAACTTTGACACCAAAAACAATATAAGTTGAATTTTGAATTTTGGATAATCGATTTGGATTGTATGTCTAACATTGTGAATTGATGACATAGCTATTGATCTCTATTAAATATATATCTGTTGGTGGCGGAGAATTCATTCTTTTAGCTTAACACCCTTCTCTGAGACGTACGAGCTTAGAGGTTATATATCGATAGACACCAATTATGTGTTGAGAATTGACGATGTAACGTGAAATCCAAATCGAATGTGAAGTCGATAATGAATTGGATTATGAATGTGAATTAGGTTTGAGATAACCTTAAATTTTCAAATCGATTTAGAGGAAAATTTTAAATGAAATGGAAAATTTTGGAATCCTCTATTTGTTATGATGTGAATTGAGTTTTCGTAATTTATATATGTGAATGTAATAATTCGAAAACCATCAGTTTGGAAAGTCATTATTATGAAAAGTCCTATGCAAGTTTACATAGGTATGATATGTACGAAATGTGAAATGAAGTACTATATGTATATGACATATGTTTTCTAAAAACTGAGGATATGGAAAAGTACCTTCCATTTATTATTTGTGAAGGTGATTGGAACTCGGTGGAGTGTCCATTGGAAATCGTAGCTACGTAGAATTTCCATTAGTGGAATGTCCATTGCGACTGACTGGGATCCTCCACGATGGATCATCGTGTTTGGGATTATGTGAATTGATGCTGGCGTAATTCGTGGGGCGTGATGCCTACAATTACAAGCGATTCCACTGGGATAGTGGCGCAACCGCCGTGTAAACTGCGATCTAGAAACCGAAGCGTAATTTGAGGGGCATGATGCCTACGGTCACGAGCGATTCTACTGGGATAGTAGCGTAACCGCCGTGTGAACCGCAATCTATGGCGACAACCATGGCGAAATTCAAGAGAGATGTGAAATCTACAGTTACAAGCGATTCTACTGGGATAGTAGCGTAACCGCCGGGTAAACTGTGATCCATGGGGGAACGTGCTTTCCATATCCATTTTTAAAAGAATTTTTAAAAAAGTATTTTCACTGGGAGTTGAAGCAAGTATATTTAGTACTTGGAGATTTTTAGACCTGCGCCTGGCCAGCGTATGCCTAATGTCTGTAAGAACGACGATGGACTTGTTAAACTTTGAGTTATCAAGTATTTTCAAACTTTAAATAGAAAATCAATAATCTAAAATTAGAATTACATAATTCTAACCTAATGAATTAAGGAAGAAGATCTTTAAAATATCTTGAAAGCACACAGCTTTGGGAAAGATGTAATATGCAAATATTTAGCATGAAAGATTTCAAGTTTAAAAATCTGAGTTTTGTAAGTCAAAAATTTGGTAAAAGACTTTTGTGTCTTGATTATTGAAATCGATGAACAAAACTGCTGAGATAAAATAAATGGAATGAATCCTATATTTATTTATGAGTTTGAAACTTGGTAAAATTGTGTAGGGTATAAATATCGGTGAGATTTTAGCAATCGTTTTTCCTAACTTATAATTTCGGTACGAAATTCTTTAAGGAGGGAAGATTGTAACAACCCAGAATTTTGAATAATTTAAAAATGAAAATATTTAATTAATTTTAAATATTCGAAAGATGATTGACTTGAGTTTCAAATTTTCAGGATAAATTGGCGATTAAATTTTAGAATTTAATCTATTTAAGTTGAATAAAATTTGAATTTAACTTTGAAGCTGAAATTGAATATTTAATTTGTAATTGAAATTCAAATTAATGACTTAGAAAAATTAGTTTGGATTTACGAATTATTTTTTTCTTATAAATTGATGTTGATAGTTGAACTTCAAAACGTTTCTATATTTACTAAAGAAAATAATTTATAAAACAAATTGGATTTAAAATAAAGAAATAAGAAAAAAAATCATCTTAGTACACAACATAATCTTTTCACCATCACCAGCATGTTTCCTCTCCTTTAAACACGCCGTTACACACGCCTTCAACCACGCTAAAATCACGTTCTCTTTCTCTTTTATATTCGAAACCCTTTTTCCTCCATTTCAAATCATACGAAAAAAATAAACGAAGAAATAAACAATGGCGGCCTCGTCGTTCCTCTTCGATCCCGTGCTCCAAAATTAGGGCTTCTTGCGGCTTCAATTTGCTCGATCGACTCTTCGTCTCACTCGCGGCCGCTTCTTCTTTGCGTCGATCATTCGTCTTGGCTTCGGTGAAAGGTGAGAAATTTTATTTCTCACATCTAAATTCAACTTCATATTTATATGATTTGTGATTTTCACGGCTCTTAAATTTGTTGAATCTTTGTTGACTTCGGACCTTTTGATTTGTTAAAATTAGTTTGCTGTGATGACGATTTCCTTGGTTCATTCGTTCGAATTTCTAGAAATTGAACTTGTGTTGGCTTCGGCCTCCTTTTGATTTTGTTTTGACGATTTCTATTGTGACTTCGGCATACCTTAATTTGAACTGAAATTATCTTGGTTCAAAACTGATAATTGCTCCTGTTTATAATCTTAAACAAATGATTTATGATTTCAGTGATTGATTCAATTTGTTTTTTATGTCTACTGAATTGCTTGGGTGTTTCGTCACTTCTTGGTTTTTGAGGCCACCTCGGCTACATTTGACTGCGGTTATAGAATTTTGAGTATTCCTCTTGAATTGTAAACTTGATTTCTAACTTGAGCTATTCGAGTCAGTGGACATTTTGTTGCATTTAGGCCCACTGCCTGGTCCTCATTTTATGTCGACACCGCCTCGTATTTTATTAATTGCTACCACAGTTCGAATTTGTTGCATTGGAAATTATTGTGACTTCGGCTTGTACCTTAACTTACTTGTAGCCATTAACGTTTGACCTCGGCTTTGACTTTAATATGCGAAACTGCTTTTGACTTTTGTAGTTCCATATTTTCATGATTTTGTGCCTGCATATATAGGGTCTTGTGTCACTTGTTGGTCTTTGGTACAACTTGCTACTTCGGTTACTTTAAATAGGTGATTTTTCTCTTGGCTCTGACATGAATGTGTTTGCATACTGTTGCGCACTTCATACTTGTTGTCCTTTGTAGTAGCACCTGTTTATATTTGCAGTCCTACAAGAACCATGTTGTCTAGTCTCCACTTTACACTGGTAGTTCACTTGAGCATTTAGTTGTTTCACTACAATTTTGGTTGGCATATTTTATATGCAGATACATTTGAGCATTTGGGATGCATTGAGCTCGTGGGGTCTTCATTCATGTGCAGTTTGCATTTATATTACCTCTGACCTTTTGGGCATGCAAACATTATTTCATATTGTCCCATACTGTAACATGTTGCCACTCGTAGACACTTTGATTGGAGTCGCATTGTTTATTCGAACTGCCGTATATATGTATAGTATCATATGTTTATATAGGCACTGCCTATGTATGATCACTGTCTTCGCTTATCTGGTTTTGCACCTGACATTTCTTTTCTCGATCTGTTGCACTGTGGTTTCATGCCTTATATTTACATACATCTCGCAGTCGTGTTGTACATGATTGTATTTCGAAACCTGGGTAGCTTGTCACTATGTTGCATTTGCTTGACCCAATATGGAAGTTGTATATTTGCAGTTGCCCTTGCATACTTGTGGTGGCTGTAATTTTATTTGTATCGCACATAGTCAAATTCTCATGTGCTTTGATGCTGTTTCGATTTGTTGAAGTTTGCATTGAGTCAGATAAATGATTCATATGCATTGATGTTGACTTTTGCCACTTATGAAACCGTTGTTTCACTATGTTGTTCTGCACTTGCATTCATGCTGCAGTGACTTTTGTACCTGTTGCACTTGCTTGACCAGTTTCATTCATCCTTGTTTATTTTTGTTGCCTTCTGCATATGTTCTCTGATTTTGAACTGCCTGGCCTACCTGCCCGTGCAGTTGCATTCTGGTCATGATAGCATTATGCATTCTCTGTTGCATACATGTTGGGTTCGTACAAAATGCCATTCCGGCTGTTGCAGTCCCATTTTTGCATTGAGGTTCCAATTAGTGATGGTTCCAGTAAGGTCGTAGTTGCATGGGTTTTGGTATTGCAGCTGTGTTGAGTCACTGACTTGCCCTCTACAGATTCGATTTCTGTTAGTTTTTACTGTTGTGATGATTTCTATTTCATTACGGTAGTGGCGAGGCAGTGCACGCAAGCGTGAACTGCAGCCACACGAAGTTAACATTTTAAAAATGTGGCGAGGCCGTATACGTGTGTGTGTACTGCAGCCCTACCAAATCTAATGTTTTAATTGATGTTTTCTTTTTGATGAAAACTGTTTTATGTTGACAATTCAATATATTTTGAACCGATTTTGATGATTTTGTTGTTAATTGCCGTTTAGGCAGATTTTGATTGTTTTCTAAATTATCTTCATAATAATCCCTTCATCTATCCTCATTGATAATTTGAATCTACTGATTTGTTGTTTAACACTGTTAAGTGTTATATTTACCGTTATCCGATTTCCTGTTAAAGGATCGGATAGGTAAATTTATATTTGACTGTCATCTAATTGCTATTTAAATTATTATTGCCTCTATGCACTAATAACTGAGTTTGAATTAGACTGACCTATGTACTATTTTCTTTTGAATGTAATACTCGGGTCAGACCGAGTAATTTTACAGCTTGAAGATTTTCAGGCCGCGAAGTTAGAGAGAGTTGGGGAAATTGCTTCAATTTAGCTTTTCGAAGAATTTTTGTACTTAAAAGAAATATTCCGCTGTATAAAATTAAATGCATTGTACAAACTCTGATATATGTATAAAAAATTCATTTATGTAAAATATTATGATTATTCTGTGATTCTGTGGCTGATTCTGTTTAAACTCTATAAGCTGAATAACAATCCGTCATTTTGAACGTCTCAAGTTGGTTTAATTACCGACAGGGGGCGGTCAGAAGGGCGGGTCATTACATTTATCGCTAAACCAAACCTCTGATACCAGATGTAACGCTCCGCCTTTTCACAAGCTTTAAATCGACGATCAACCACACACGTCAGACTTAAACCATACAGAAGAACGTATTGTTATGGGGTAAATAAGAAAAAGTAGAGAAAGAAAAAAAATAGAATCTTGCAGCGGAATGATAAAATATAATAATCAAATATACAGTTCATGAAGCTATTTACAAAACATTTGATTATACTTATACAATACTTATCAGAGTTACACATACCAGAGAATAATAATTAATGCAGCAGAATTAAATGGCGTAGTGGAGTAATATAGTAGATAATAGTACTACAAAATCTTCGTCTTCGTCCTCCAGAATAAAATCTTCAAATCCTGAAACGCTCGGACTGACCCGAGCTAATTTAAAGGAAAAACACTCGAGTCAGAGCTAAAATATCTTATGTAAGTTAAATCAACAATAAACAATATGAGTGGAACGGCGTCCAAGATGTTTACGGGGTTTGACATCTCCTATCCAATACGTGAGTGCACTAACTCAAGAGATGCTCGGGATTTACATCTCCTAAGGATCCGTTAAACTAATTACTATGTAGTAATATTTCGCTATTATAATAATGTCTATAGTAAAATAAACATACTTTTAAATAGCGTTAAGGAGTGACCCAATATCCCCCTTAACACGTAATAGTCCCAGTAATCCATCCAATATCATAGTCCCTCCTGATCGGGAAGCCACCAGAGGATACCACACGGGCTGCGGGAGAAAACCAAACTCGTACAAGGCGCGTTAGGGTAGGTGACACGGCACAACTAGGCAATGCCAGAGTAGATATACCAATTATGCTTCCGGGTCGGTGGTAACGCGTAGCGCGCAGCTACCGCCAACCTCGAGCCACACCCCCATATAAATAGTTTATACTTTTAAAACCAGAATATAATATCCATTTCAAATCCATATAAATACGATATCATTTGCTCTTTTAAAAACCCAAATAAAATTTGATATCGTTTTCAAATATATCCTTTTCTAAAATTATAACGTTTCAAAGTTATAATATTTCAAAACCAAAACTTGAAATATAGCCTTTCAAAACATAAAACTTTGAATTTCATAACTTTGAAACATACTGCACCACTTAAATGGTTTAAATATTAAATTACTTTATATAATAAAATAGCTTCTTCACCTTCACAAATCAATTTCAATATGGATTTTAAATTCCCAAACAAACCAACATAATTTCCATATATTTCAAAGCGTTAATTATTCCACCATTTCAAAACTTATTCTTTAATAATCTCATATATATCAATTTCAACTACTACTATTTAGATTTGAAATGTTTACTTAATAAATCAAATATCATTTTAGTAAAACCTTTAGACTTCAAATAACTGGATATTCTTCCAATTACATTAACTTGATAATATTCATTTAAATCAATTTGATATTCATTTAAATCCTCTAAACAAAAATCAAGTTATAAAATCATACCTTTTAAATCTCAATTTATTTATATTTCAATTCAAGTTTTTCGAGGATAATCCTTAAATATTAAATTCAAATCAAATTCATATTTATCTTCCAAATCTAAATTTATCTAAATCATTATAACCTCTATATAAAATATGATTTAAATACTTAACCATATTTATTTTAATAAATCAAACTTCATTTTTCTACTTATTGTCATTAACTGATTTATACCTAACTTAACACATGAATTTAACTATATATAAATATTTTTATATAATATAAAAAAGAATCCATATTTATTTAAACCGCATGATTCTATCCAAAACCATATAAATCATTTTCACAATATTTATATATATAGACCGATGGTGTCTGTATAAAAGTTTCTATCCTATTGTCAAGTGATAAAGATATTTATCATTTCAATCCGTAAGTTAAAAAAATTACGGTTATATATCATTTCAAACTGCAATCCCGAATGAAATAAAATTCTTAACAACTTGCATATTAAAATACTATAGAATATAACATCCATTCATCCATCAACAGATCACACATCCATCACAATCATCATCCACAACAATCAATCAATACCAATAGATAACCGATAATATATATAACAGGTAATTAGCTGACAATTTATGTGCAATAATAAATTTGATAACAATTTAATTCAAATAAATGCAATTTAACTTAGATAATGATTAAATATATGCCAAACAGCTATAAATAAATTTCAAATCACATCATAAATAAATTTAACAAACATAAGAAATTTTAGAAGTTGTGAGTGGGTTAAAACACTCACCTTTTGAATTTAAATTGAATTTAAATCCAATTTAAACCTAAAAATTTGACAGTCTTAGAATTCGTCCAGACAAGTGTCAAAATGCTCGGAATTTTAATACGATCCTAACAAAAAAACCGTGCATGAATTGGTGTTCGTATGTGAAAGATATAATGAAAAATGTGTTTGAATTTCAATTTTTTTTAAAAAAGAGAACACATTTACCTTTCTTGCCACGTCATAGGCAAATCACTTTCTTCCAGAAAACACCACTCACGCATGCAAGGACCAACGCACGCGATACTACCGCCGACCATAAACTTTGACCGCGATTCTCTCTCGCCTACGGCCACCAGGGAGCCGCCGAACCCAACCATCCTCATTTCCTCGCCTAGCCGCACCGCGACTTCCACCTATGCTGCCTCCGGTCATAAAAAATTTCCACGCCGTCGCTGATTTTTGTTGACCTAATCGAATTTTGCAGTCTATCAGACCGTTGATTCTCCAAGTAAACAGCGTGGATGAAGTCCCCTCGGTCCTCTCTTCAAAACCCAGAAATGGTTCAACGATCCAACAACGTTCATCGACGCGCGATGAACGGCCGAGAATTGATTCAGAAATTCTGGACAAATAATGCATTGAATCGGAAAACGAATTTCAGTTTTGAGAAGTGTTCATCGAAAGCTTCGATATATAATTTTTATGAATATTTGAGGAGTCTGAAATTTGGCTTTGATTTTGAATTGCAGTTGGAATTAGGTGTTTGTGTGCCATTGAACCGAGGAGGTGAAACAAATTGTAAACAGAGTATTTATGGACAAGGTTGCTGTGATGACCCGGAATTTGTAAGCAATATCAATTTAATAATCTATAATAAAAATCAAATTGATTTGATAATCTTTGTAACAAGATTTGAATTAATTTAATAATTCAATAAAATAAATAGTAAATTGATAGATTTTATCTTTTTAAATTAGATAAACTGTTTTATATTTACAATGTATAAAGAATAATGTATATATTGTAAATAGGTATTGTTTTCAATGAATACTGTTTTCTATAAATTTATATCTTTAGTAAAACTGAAAATTATGATTTTATTTAAAAGTTAAGCTTTTAAAAGCCATTTAATAAATAAAACATGTTTTTAAATACATAAGATAAATATTGAAATGATTTAAAATATTTTGATTCAAGTTTAAAATTTAAATAAATAACAGTATGGTTATTTTGAGTTTCTTTTAAAAATAATGTGATGATAAATAATTTATGAATAAAGAAATAATTTCTTTTATAAGTTATTTATGGTTATTAAATATTGATATTTATAAAAATATAATAATACATTGTTTCAACAAATAAATCTTTAATAAAAATAATTGTTTTTCAAATTTAAATTGTGTAGTTATATATGTATATATATAACTTGATTTGAACTAGAATTCAAAGCTTTAAAGTTTAAAGGTATAATTGTTTTTAATTTATTTTGATTTTGAATCATTTGTATAAGTTTAATATTTATTCATTTTAAATCTATACACATGTAAATGAATGCATGCTAATAAATTAACTAAAACTATCTTATTAAACATCTAACTTTAATATACAAGTTAACTAAATGTTTAGCTTATTAACAATTAATACAAGTGTATGAATATTAAGACACCATTTAACACATGTTAGCAAATAAACTAAGGAATTGACAATTGTTAAAATGTAAGACAAGTGTCAAAGATTTAATTAGCATTTTTTTTCTTTTGATTTTATTTTTAATGATTTCAGTTTTTTTTTTTATAAACAAAACTCCTTCCATTTTATTTCTTTTGAAATCAAAAACTAAGAAGAAAAAATGGAAACAAATTTCTGAAATCATTCCCAAAACCCACTTCATAAACCTGAACAAAATTTGCATGCAAATCCTTCTTACAAATTGAAACAAAATCATATTCCAAGTCTCAATTCAACAGAAAACAAATCTGCAATCAAAACCCTATTCATTTTCAAGCAAACCTGTAACTACTTCAAGCATGCAAGAATTCAGTCAAGCCTCTCAGTTTTTAACTCAAGCAAACCTGTAGCCTGCATTTCATTTAAAATTTGGGGTTTCAAGGCATCTGTATTCTTCTTCAACTAAGCAACAGCAGTTTTAAGACTTAGAGATTAGTAGCAACTCTAAGGCATTTCAACACCAAAATTTTCAAAGAAGCAAGCAAATCTAAGCATGCAAGCCAAACTGTTTCAGACATGCATTTTATTTTAAAAATCTGGATTCAAGTAGCATGCATGCAAGAATTCTGTAACAAGCACTAGTTTTTCAGTTGCATTTCTCTGCTCTGCATCAAGATTCAGGTGAGTAACATTTTAACTAGTGAAGTTTAAACATTTTAGAAGTTGCTTGTGAATTTTCTTGTTTCAGTGTGAATGATATATGCATTGGTATCAGTTGTTTTCTGTAGAAGTGTTTTGAGTAACTGGACCATGATGTCTCTGTATCTTCTTTCCCAGATGTAAGAATCTGTTCTAATACCATTAACACATAATATAATATATGTTAGTGTTATCAAGGATCACACAAATGATTTGTAGAATCAGGAATCATAGTTTAAGATGTTGTTCACATTAAATAATCAAAATGATTTGAAACTCTCTGGAAACTTAGGGTAACAGGACTAAAATTGCACATGAATGAAATACCAACCACATTGAAACATTGTTCTAGGAATAAGATCTAAAACAATATCTAAAATTAAGATTTTTGAAACTAAATTCTCAATTTTTAAAACTTGGTTTAATATGCAGACCTGGTTAGAACAGATAAGGGGATTTTTGGGGTTTTTGGGTGATCTAAGCAATTTTGGGTGACGAGGTTTCTCTGGTTGGTGGAGGAGTGATCACTAATGTCGGGAAAAATATTAAGGGGTGTAGCAATTCAACATGATGATTGCGGTGATGTAATTTTTGATATAACCCTAGTTTTAGATAAGTAGTTAGCTTTGGCTGGTTCTTCTTGAAGAAGTGATCGAGTGGTTTGAATTTCTGGGTAATGATAATATGTTGGGGAATGGACTCATGGCTGGAATCACTGACTTGTCGGAGGTCGGAAGGAGGAGGAGGAAGGTTTACAGGTTTGAGGTGGAACCTGTTTTATCTATTCCAGGTTTTGGAATGGAAACGTGATTTCCATTTCGTGAATTCGAAGGAGAATCTGAGTGTGGTAATTGTTTGTGGGGTCGGTGGCCGACGTAGGGAATCCACCGTAGGTGGCTGGAGATGATCGTAGGCACGGTGCACGTGCACCGTGCAAATTTCTTTGATTTGTTGATTTCTGGGTATAGGGTGTTTGAACTCGAAGTGGGACTCGGGTACTTTGTATGTTTGCTCGAAGATATGGCCTATCTGACTCGAAGCACTTTGGAGTGGGCTCGGGTAACTGTAGTATTATAGTTTCCTGTAGAAACTGTCTGTAGTTTCAAAATCTAAATCAAAATTTAAGATTAATTAGTAGTTGTGATCAGATTTAAATAAGTTTAAATCAGTAGAAGAGTTTTAGTTTAAAGAAGTCTGAAATCTTTTATGTTTTAAAATTTGAATGTGGTTTCAGTTTTTTTTTTTTTTTTTTAGATTTAAAACCTGCATTTAAAAGGGAAAGCAAAGTTTTAACAGAGATTTAAATCTTGTTTTAAATCTAAGTTAAGCTTTAATCTAATTTGTATTAGGATTTCAAATGAGTTTGAAGTCTTATAAGTTTTTTTTCAAATTTGAAGATGTTTCAGTTTTTAGATAAAAAAAAAAAGAGAAAACCTGACAGTTTTCCAAAACTTGAATTTGTATTTAAAATCTAAAACATAATTTAAACAGTGTTTTAAATTCAAATGTTAAGTTCAGTTTTCAACTAAATTTTGAACTTTCAGGTTTTAAAATAAAATTGGGATTTTAAATAAGAGTTTCAAATCAAGGTTAAAAACAAGTTTAAATCAAGTTAAAAATCAAATGTTTTTAAATAAATAATTGATTCAAGTTTCTTGAATTTAAAATCTGGATATTTGAATAAGTTTTGAAATCTGAATGTTTTCAAACTAGTTTAAAATTTAAATTGTTTATTTTAAGTAAAATGGTTTCAAAACAAATATTTAAATTTGTTTTTCTTTTGAAATGAAATCATTATAAATGGTTTATAAAGGAAGTTAAATGATTGTTACTTGAATTTGAAGATTCAATTGGTAATGTATTTCAACTTAATTTTATTAAATTAAGTATACTAAGATTTATCTTATATAAGTTAAATTTTAAGAAATAAATGTTATTTGCATTTATTTTGAAGAATAATAAATGAAATTATTAATAAGGAATGGGTTATCTTAGAATTTATTAAGTTATTGAATATAATTAAATAAATTGGATAATTAAGGAATAACTTAGTTATTTACTTTATTTAATTAATAATTTTGAATTAGTTAGAGATAATTAAGAAGTAATTAAAGAAAAATAATTAAAGAATTAATAATAGTTAATGATGGTCATTAACTAAAGATTTTTTTAGAAATTAATTAATAAGATTAATTTTCAATAATTAATTAAATTAATTAATTAATGATTAATAATTGTGAAATTTATTTAAGTTTAATTACTTAAATGAAAGTAATTAAGACATTAATTACTTAAGGTAATTAATGAGTTTATTTGAGATTGGTTTAAATTAATTAATTAAGTTTAATTAATTTTAAACATGAGATTTGATAATTACTTGATGTAATTAATGGGATTACTCAGTAAAGTAATTAGAGAAAATTACTAAATGTAATTAATAGATGATATTGGGATTGTGAAAATAATTTGGATTAAATTATTTTGTATAATTAATCAAGTGATTAATTAAAGAAATTAATTAAGGAATAATTAATTTGATAAGTAATTAAGGGTAGTTAATTACAGAATGAGATTAATCAAAGGTGATTAATAATTATGGATTAGGTGAGATTAATTACTGAAAGTAATTAATTTAATGAAGTAATTAATTAAGAGTCATTAATTAATATAATTAATGATGTAATTAAGATTGATTAATTAATATTAATTAATCAAAAATAAGTAATTAAGGATAATTAATTAATTGTAATCAATTAAGGTTAAATATAATTAATTATAGTTAATTAATTAATGAAGTAATTAAAGGGTAATTACTGTATTGGTTTAGGGTAATTAATTTTGTGGAATTAATTAAAGTATAATTAATCAGGATTGATTAATTAAGATGATAAATTAGAGGTTAATCATTAATTAATTGGTAATTAATTAATGATGAGGTAAGCAAAGATTTATTTTGATATAAGCAATTAAATTAATTCACTTTAAATTAATTAAAGATGATATAATTAATTTAATTCATTTTAAATTAATTATAGATAATATGATTATAGATCATTGCTTATGATGGTTGTTATTGGTTACTTTGAATGGTTTGAATCTCCGAGATGAGATTAGTATTGTTGATTGATATGGATGCATTGGTTGTATTATGACATTGATATGGATTGTCTTTTAATAGCGATAATGTGGATTATCTGTGGTTTGATAATGATAATTATCTGTTGTGAATCTATTAATTATCTATCTGTGTGTATATAGATAATGTTATTAAACTATTTTAAACCTTAAAACAACTTGGACCTAAAAGACACGCTTTGGATTTCGATGAGACCGGGATCGGGTTTCCATATTTGGATATCCGAAAACCACATCGATTCCAATTAACGATAGGTCGTTAATCCAAGTGGAGCGAGTGAAGACTCGAGGTATAAGGGCTATACGTCAGTATAACTCTGTGGGTGATTCCGTAATGAGTTGACGGAATAGTACTTATAGATTCGAGATGGTGAATCAGAGTGCAAGGGTTATCGTCGTTAACTCTGAGGGTGATTCCAAAACGAGTGTAACGAGGTAATGCCTTCGGTTTCGTTCGAACCCGGAACGAACTTGTATGGATTGAATGCTTTCAGAACATCGTCAGGTGGACGATGAGCATTCTAAGTGATGTGTCCTCTAAAGGTAATCGTAGCCTCAAGCCTCATCAACCGGGAATGGCTAAAACAGGGGAGGTGCAGCAAGGCTTCGTGGGTAGCTCCCACTGGAGAGCAAGATTGATCCCTGTCTAGAGGTCCCTTTTTATTCGGCTTAGTGGGCAGTTGGAATTGCGCACCAACTGCGGGGTTGTCTTGTTCGGAACTATTCAGTAAGGAATGGGTCCGGCCTTGTGTTGCAGGGGAGTTAGGGTGGCTCCTCGGTACGTTGATCTAGGCCACGTACTGTGACGGGCGGTACCCCAGTAGCCCTGCCATTGTATGGAATCCAAAATCCAATAAGTGCCGTACGTATTAGTTGTGCCCAACTATGTTGGAATGTGAGATGTAAGCATTTCAGCTATTTCTGTATTTTATTTGAAAACCCTAGACACTATTATAATATCACTGGATTTCCTATCAAATGTTTTGGTTAGCGTAAGGTAAAAACTATTCCATGTTTATGTATGGGAAGTCTTACGTGATACCTTTCTTTTTAAAAGGTTTTTGAAAGTTAAGCAACTTTAACCTGTTACTCACACCAGACCCATGTCTGACCCGGAGTTTATTTTTGTTTTTCATAAACTCTTGGGTGCTCAAATTTTTACGAGTAGCCAAGGGAATCAGGTTTGCTTTGACGAATATTGGAGGAGCAGATGGAGCAGGAGGCTTCTGCGTTAGATAGAGTATTCCGCTGTGTGTTCTGTGTTGTCTCTGATTGTATTATGTTGTAAATACTAGACAGATGTTTATAACTGTCTAGTATGTGTTGTGTATCTGTGTACTCTGATAGTGGTTGTAAACTATGTAATATTATGTTATTAATATAATTTATTCGTTCCGCTGTTTAGATTCTGATGTGTCGTTTCTTCTTCTTCTCTTTCTTTCTCTTTTCTACCCCTTTCTTTTCTTATTAGCGATGCAATTTCCTGGATAATGGGAGTTGGGTCGTCACAGTGGTATCAGAGCGTTAGGTTGAGTGAATACCTAGGCTCTGTAGTGGTGTCTATCTTGAGAGAGCGTATTTGTAATTTTATATATATTTATATATATTTATCTATTTCTACCTATCTGTTGGGTTACCTGTTCGGGTTTTCCAATATAGGTTATAAAGGTAGATAAGGTAGTAGTGTTTGTAACACAATTACTACCATTGGTTGGAATTTGTATGTTGAGGTTGGAAGTGTATGTGTCGAGACTGTAGACCTAATACCGTCTCGAGTAAGCTTTGTTATGTTGAAGTATTTCATCGATCTTTGAAGGAAACCTGTTAAGGTTCGGAGACATTTTTGAAATGAAGAGTTTGGTGAAGAGAGTTTGATCTGTTCAATTTGGGCTGAAGTAAGTAATGGTATCGTGATACCTCAGGAATTTGTAACTGCGTGATGAGATGCAGTGACTATGGAGTGTTTCCGAAGATGTTTTCTTTGGAACAAATTTGGGAAGTGTGGCTGTCCCGAAGTTGTGGTTGGATTCAGCAGGATGTGTGGTGTTTCTGTCTGCTTTGGAGTCCGAGTTTCTCGAAGGAGTCTGGATTAAGAAGTTTGGATTGGTGTCAGCAGTGCAGCTCGGAGTGTTCTGTGTGCCGACAGGAAGGTCTTAGCGGAGTAGTTTTTTCTGAAGATGGAGTTTAGAAGCTGCTAAGTGAATCTGTTTCTTCAATGGATTGACTAGACCAGTGTAAGTTGTTCTGTTTGGTAAGGAGAGAACAGTTTTCTTTGGAAATTTATCTGGATTGATCGCAAAAGTGACTTGCGATTGTTTGAATATTCTTTTGGACTATTGGAGATTTTATGGATGTCTTCTGGGAAGACAGAGATTTGTCTATATCTGGAATTGAATTCTCTTATCAACTAGTATTCCAGGAGTGGAACTGATAGTTATGTTTAGTTGGAGAATGATTCCTAGAGATGGAGTTGATGGAGTAACTCAGGAATTTCTGAGTTTTCTTTATGGATTGTAGAACCATATTTCTGGAGGTGATGTCCAGTTAGTGCTTGTGTTCTTCGTCAATATTATCTTGTCTACTTTGGATCAGAGTTGTGCAGCGGAAGCGGTTTGATAGTGTTTCTGATTTTCTTTTTCGGATCAGAAGTAGTTTGTTGTTTTCTGCTGTCTATGGAGTAGAATTGTGTTTTGGTTTTGGATTGATCTTAAGGAGATCATTGTGGTGGGTTGTTTTTGTTTCTGTTTGTTCTAGGGGAATCAGCAAGGGTTGAGCTGATCAGTTTGGATATTGGTAGACTAGGATTTGTCTGAAGACTTTTGTGGATAAGGGACGGAGAAATTTGGAATTCGAAATTGGAGACTTCGTTGGTGTTGGGGTTTTCTCTGATTAAGGAGCTATAAGTTTTGATAAGATAGGAGAAGCTAGCTCAGTGATGTTTGGGTCTCTTATCTGTGTTTTGGTTGGATCGGTATTTGGTTTTCAGGATTGAATTGTCAGTTTGGATAACTGGAATTCAATGAGTTTCACGTATCTCTGAGGGAGTACGTGTATGGTCTATCTCTGGTTGTGGAACCAGTAGTTTTAGAGGTTTGGTTGTTGAATCAGACTCGTCTGTAGTCTGATATGTTATCTAGTTCTGTAGATATAGATGAATAGGAGCTCTATAGCTTAATAGTATTGATTGTTTGGAATTTATAGAGCGAGTATCCCGATATTTTTATATACCGGGGAAACTCGTGGAAGTTTTTATCCAGAATTTTTCTGGATAATTAGATTGTTTGATTGGTTGAATTGATTGCTTGGGTTGTTAGCATATCATTGGTATATGCTTGTGTTTTAAAATTAAATCTTTAAATAGATTATTAAATTACCTTTGTTTTAAATTTCGGGGACGAAATTCTTTTAAGGGGGAAGGAATGTGATGACCTGGAATTTGTAAGCAATATCAATTTAATAATCTATAATAAAAATCAAATTGATTTGATAATCTTTGTAACAAGATTTGAATTAATTTAATAATTCAATAAAATAAATAGTAAATTGATAGATTTTATCTTTTTAAATTAGATAAACTGTTTTATATTTACAATGTATAAAGAATAATGTATATATTGTAAATAGGTATTGTTTTCAATGAATACTGTTTTCTATAAATTTATATCTTTAGTAAAACTGAAAATTATGATTTTATTTAAAAGTTAAGCTTTTAAAAGCCATTTAATAAATAAAACATGTTTTTAAATACATAAGATAAATATTGAAATGATTTAAAATATTTTGATTCAAGTTTAAAATTTAAATAAATAACAGTATGGTTATTTTGAGTTTCTTTTAAAAATAATGTGATGATAAATAATTTATGAATAAAGAAATAATTTCTTTTATAAGTTATTTATGGTTATTAAATATTGATATTTATAAAAATATAATAATACATTGTTTCAACAAATAAATCTTTAATAAAAATAATTGTTTTTCAAATTTAAATTGTGTAGTTATATATGTATATATATAACTTGATTTGAACTAGAATTCAAAGCTTTAAAGTTTAAAGGTATAATTGTTTTTAATTTATTTTGATTTTGAATCATTTGTATAAGTTTAATATTTATTCATTTTAAATCTATACACATGTAAATGAATGCATGCTAATAAATTAACTAAAACTATCTTATTAAACATCTAACTTTAATATACAAGTTAACTAAATGTTTAGCTTATTAACAATTAATACAAGTGTATGAATATTAAGACACCATTTAACACATGTTAGCAAATAAACTAAGGAATTGACAATTGTTAAAATGTAAGACAAGTGTCAAAGATTTAATTAGCATTTTTTTTTCTTTTGATTTTATTTTTAATGATTTCAGTTTTTTTTTTTATAAACAAAACTCCTTCCATTTTATTTCTTTTGAAATCAAAAACTAAGAAGAAAAAATGGAAACAAATTTCTGAAATCATTCCCAAAACCCACTTCATAAACCTGAACAAAATTTGCATGCAAATCCTTCTTACAAATTGAAACAAAATCATATTCCAAGTCTCAATTCAACAGAAAACAAATCTGCAATCAAAACCCTATTCATTTTCAAGCAAACCTGTAACTACTTCAAGCATGCAAGAATTCAGTCAAGCCTCTCAGTTTTTAACTCAAGCAAACCTGTAGCCTGCATTTCATTTAAAATTTGGGGTTTCAAGGCATCTGTATTCTTCTTCAACTAAGCAACAGCAGTTTTAAGACTTAGAGATTAGTAGCAACTCTAAGGCATTTCAACACCAAAATTTTCAAAGAAGCAAGCAAATCTAAGCATGCAAGCCAAACTGTTTCAGACATGCATTTTATTTTAAAAATCTGGATTCAAGTAGCATGCATGCAAGAATTCTGTAACAAGCACTAGTTTTTCAGTTGCATTTCTCTGCTCTGCATCAAGATTCAGGTGAGTAACATTTTAACTAGTGAAGTTTAAACATTTTAGAAGTTGCTTGTGAATTTTCTTGTTTCAGTGTGAATGATATATGCATTGGTATCAGTTGTTTTCTGTAGAAGTGTTTTGAGTAACTGGACCATGATGTCTCTGTATCTTCTTTCCCAGATGTAAGAATCTGTTCTAATACCATTAACACATAATATAATATATGTTAGTGTTATCAAGGATCACACAAATGATTTGTAGAATCAGGAATCATAGTTTAAGATGTTGTTCACATTAAATAATCAAAATGATTTGAAACTCTCTGGAAACTTAGGGTAACAGGACTAAAATTGCACATGAATGAAATACCAACCACATTGAAACATTGTTCTAGGAATAAGATCTAAAACAATATCTAAAATTAAGATTTTTGAAACTAAATTCTCAATTTTTAAAACTTGGTTTAATATGCAGACCTGGTTAGAACAGATAAGGGGATTTTTGGGGTTTTTGGGTGATCTAAGCAATTTTGGGTGACGAGGTTTCTCTGGTTGGTGGAGGAGTGATCACTAATGTCGGGAAAAATATTAAGGGGTGTAGCAATTCAACATGATGATTGCGGTGATGTAATTTTTGATATAACCCTAGTTTTAGATAAGTAGTTAGCTTTGGCTGGTTCTTCTTGAAGAAGTGATCGAGTGGTTTGAATTTCTGGGTAATGATAATATGTTGGGGAATGGACTCATGGCTGGAATCACTGACTTGTCGGAGGTCGGAAGGAGGAGGAGGAAGGTTTACAGGTTTGAGGTGGAACCTGTTTTATCTATTCCATGTTTTGGAATGGAAACGTGATTTCCATTTCGTGAATTCGAAGGAGAATCTGAGTGTGGTAATTGTTTGTGGGGTCGGTGGCCGACGTAGGGAATCCACCGTAGGTGGCTGGAGATGATCGTAGGCACGGTGCACGTGCACCGTGCAAATTTCTTTGATTTGTTGATTTCTGGGTATAGGGTGTTTGAACTCGAAGTGGGACTCGGGTACTTTGTATGTTTGCTCGAAGATATGGCCTATCTGACTCGAAGCACTTTGGAGTGGGCTCGGGTAACTGTAGTATTATAGTTTCCTGTAGAAACTGTCTGTAGTTTCAAAATCTAAATCAAAATTTAAGATTAATTAGTAGTTGTGATCAGATTTAAATAAGTTTAAATCAGTAGAAGAGTTTTAGTTTAAAGAAGTCTGAAATCTTTTATGTTTTAAAATTTGAATGTGGTTTCAGTTTTTTTTTTTTTTTTTAGATTTAAAACCTGCATTTAAAAGGGAAAGCAAAGTTTTAACAGAGATTTAAATCTTGTTTTAAATCTAAGTTAAGCTTTAATCTAATTTGTATTAGGATTTCAAATGAGTTTGAAGTCTTATAAGTTTTTTTTCAAATTTGAAGATGTTTCAGTTTTTAGATAAAAAAAAAAAGAGAAAACCTGACAGTTTTCCAAAACTTGAATTTGTATTTAAAATCTAAAACATAATTTAAACAGTGTTTTAAATTCAAATGTTAAGTTCAGTTTTCAACTAAATTTTGAACTTTCAGGTTTTAAAATAAAATTGGGATTTTAAATAAGAGTTTCAAATCAAGGTTAAAAACAAGTTTAAATCAAGTTAAAAATCAAATGTTTTTAAATAAATAATTGATTCAAGTTTCTTGAATTTAAAATCTGGATATTTGAATAAGTTTTGAAATCTGAATGTTTTCAAACTAGTTTAAAATTTAAATTGTTTATTTTAAGTAAAATGGTTTCAAAACAAATATTTAAATTTGTTTTTCTTTTGAAATGAAATCATTATAAATGGTTTATAAAGGAAGTTAAATGATTGTTACTTGAATTTGAAGATTCAATTGGTAATGTATTTCAACTTAATTTTATTAAATTAAGTATACTAAGATTTATCTTATATAAGTTAAATTTTAAGAAATAAATGTTATTTGCATTTATTTTGAAGAATAATAAATGAAATTATTAATAAGGAATGGGTTATCTTAGAATTTATTAAGTTATTGAATATAATTAAATAAATTGGATAATTAAGGAATAACTTAGTTATTTACTTTATTTAATTAATAATTTTGAATTAGTTAGAGATAATTAAGAAGTAATTAAAGAAAAATAATTAAAGAATTAATAATAGTTAATGATGGTCATTAACTAAAGATTTTTTTAGAAATTAATTAATAAGATTAATTTTCAATAATTAATTAAATTAATTAATTAATGATTAATAATTGTGAAATTTATTTAAGTTTAATTACTTAAATGAAAGTAATTAAGACATTAATTACTTAAGGTAATTAATGAGTTTATTTGAGATTGGTTTAAATTAATTAATTAAGTTTAATTAATTTTAAACATGAGATTTGATAATTACTTGATGTAATTAATGGGATTACTCAGTAAAGTAATTAGAGAAAATTACTAAATGTAATTAATAGATGATATTGGGATTGTGAAAATAATTTGGATTAAATTATTTTGTATAATTAATCAAGTGATTAATTAAAGAAATTAATTAAGGAATAATTAATTTGATAAGTAATTAAGGGTAGTTAATTACAGAATGAGATTAATCAAAGGTGATTAATAATTATGGATTAGGTGAGATTAATTACTGAAAGTAATTAATTTAATGAAGTAATTAATTAAGAGTCATTAATTAATATAATTAATGATGTAATTAAGATTGATTAATTAATATTAATTAATCAAAAATAAGTAATTAAGGATAATTAATTAATTGTAATCAATTAAGGTTAAATATAATTAATTATAGTTAATTAATTAATGAAGTAATTAAAGGGTAATTACTGTATTGGTTTAGGGTAATTAATTTTGTGGAATTAATTAAAGTATAATTAATCAGGATTGATTAATTAAGATGATAAATTAGAGGTTAATCATTAATTAATTGGTAATTAATTAATGATGAGGTAAGCAAAGATTTATTTTGATATAAGCAATTAATTTAATTCACTTTAAATTAATTAAAGATGATATAATTAATTTAATTCATTTTAAATTAATTATAGATAATATGATTATAGATCATTGCTTATGATGGTTGTTATTGGTTACTTTGAATGGTTTGAATCTCCGAGATGAGATTAGTATTGTTGATTGATATGGATGCATTGGTTGTATTATGACATTGATATGGATTGTCTTTTAATAGCGATAATGTGGATTATCTGTGGTTTGATAATGATAATTATCTGTTGTGAATCTATTAATTATCTATCTGTGTGTATATAGATAATGTTATTAAACTATTTTAAACCTTAAAACAACTTGGACCTAAAAGACACGCTTTGGATTTCGATGAGACCGGGATCGGGTTTCCATATTTGGATATCCGAAAACCACATCGATTCCAATTAACGATAGGTCGTTAATCCAAGTGGAGCGAGTGAAGACTCGAGGTATAAGGGCTATACGTCAGTATAACTCTGTGGGTGATTCCGTAATGAGTTGACGGAATAGTACTTATAGATTCGAGATGGTGAATCAGAGTGCAAGGGTTATCGTCGTTAACTCTGAGGGTGATTCCAAAACGAGTGTAACGAGGTAATGCCTTCGGTTTCGTTCGAACCCGGAACGAACTTGTATGGATTGAATGCTTTCAGAACATCGTCAGGTGGACGATGAGCATTCTAAGTGATGTGTCCTCTAAAGGTAATCGTAGCCTCAAGCCTCATCAACCGGGAATGGCTAAAACAGGGGAGGTGCAGCAAGGCTTCGTGGGTAGCTCCCACTGGAGAGCAAGATTGATCCCTGTCTAGAGGTCCCTTTTTATTCGGCTTAGTGGGCAGTTGGAATTGCGCACCAACTGCGGGGTTGTCTTGTTCGGAACTATTCAGTAAGGAATGGGTCCGGCCTTGTGTTGCAGGGGAGTTAGGGTGGCTCCTCGGTACGTTGATCTAGGCCACGTACTGTGACGGGCGGTACCCCAGTAGCCCTGCCATTGTATGGAATCCAAAATCCAATAAGTGCCGTACGTATTAGTTGTGCCCAACTATGTTGGAATGTGAGATGTAAGCATTTCAGCTATTTCTGTATTTTATTTGAAAACCCTAGACACTATTATAATATCACTGGATTTCCTATCAAATGTTTTGGTTAGCGTAAGGTAAAAACTTTTCCATGTTTATGTATGGGAAGTCTTACGTGATACCTTTCTTTTTAAAAGGTTTTTGAAAGTTAAGCAACTTTAACCTGGTACTCACACCAGACCCATGTCTGACCCGGAGTTTATTTTTGTTTTTCATAAACTCTTGGGTGCTCAAATTTTTACGAGTAGCCAAGGGAATCAGGTTTGCTTTGACGAATATTGGAGGAGCAGATGGAGCAGGAGGCTTCTGCGTTAGATAGAGTATTCCGCTGTGTGTTCTGTGTTGTCTCTGATTGTATTATGTTGTAAATACTAGACAGATGTTTATAACTGTCTAGTATGTGTTGTGTATCTGTGTACTCTGATAGTGGTTGTAAACTATGTAATATTATGTTATTAATATAATTTATTCGTTCCGCTGTTTAGATTCTGATGTGTCGTTTCTTCTTCTTCTCTTTCTTTCTCTTTTCTACCCCTTTCTTTTCTTATTAGCGATGCAATTTCCTGGATAATGGGAGTTGGGTCGTCACAGTTGCAAAAGAATAGATGGATCTGATTGGTATACGCGCTGAACGATGAATGGCCCGAAAAGCCCGTTCTGACTCCGAAACGAAATTGGGTCAACCCATGTAATAACCCGGGGTTTTGTAACAATTAATTATCGTCATTAGGCGATTAAATTGGCTGGCTAATTTCTATTGGGATTTTATCGGGTTGAAGTTCTCTTAAAAATTTGTTAAGGGTTTGTGGGCTTTATATTGAATTTTGCCCACGTTTTATTTTGGTGTTGGGTTGTATTAAAATGGATACCCGTTCCCCCCTCTCTATTCATTCTCTTCGAAAACCCTAAACAAAATAAACGGAAAAAAAATTGGCGGCTCGATTATTTTGCTATGTCGATCGGCTAATTCTATTTGCAAATGTTTTTCTTTGCTTTGAGCTTTGTAACGACCCGTAAATTTGATCGGTTTTAATAACGTTATTATTTGAAATTTCGTGGAATTTTGAAATGATAAAATTTTGAAATATAAATTTTATATTTGAAATGCGTCTAGTTAAACATAGCAACTGGTAAATTTTCGTCCAAAAATATGAAAGTTTATTTCGTGCGTAAAATTACTTCAATTTAATCAGTTAAAAAGCGTTGAAAATAAAACGTTTTCGAAACCTAAATATTTTTACATAGAAAAATTCTAGATCATCTTCTAAGCAAGATGTCAGTTTGTCGTTTTTCCAAATTCGGACTTCTTTAGCTACGTCGATCTTATTTTTCTGTGTATTTCATGCATTTTCCGCTACTAAAAAAATTCGAATTTTTATAATTAAATCGTACCACTGATATCCGTATATCGTTTTGATCGTCTCGTCGTGCTGGTCTCTGCGGTATATTCAAACCTGTGTTTTGAAGTCTAACATGCAACGGAATCCGTATAAACGGAAACCGTATCGGTAACCGTTGTGTCCATTGGCTTCCTAAATCCTTCATTCCTACGGTGCAAATTAATACCCACCAGCTAGCCATGCAAAATTTAATACCCACCAGCTAGCCATTGACATGCCTAGAATTTAAACGTGACCATCACTATTCCCTGTGCAAAATTTATTATTGTTCATTTGGTTGTAACTAGCGAAACTTTATATTTTTGTTTTCATTTATTGTTGGCCTAACCATTCCTTCCTCTTTCCTTCTCTGTTCCATGCTCTATAAAAAAGTGAAATTTCTTTGCGCCTACATCCTCCTCTACGCAAGTTCCATTTCCACACCCAAAGAGGACGTCGGCCATCATATTCGCGAATTTTTCCCCTCGTAGCTCCGCCTTCCACACTGATACCCGGCCTCTGCCCACTACATCCGGCTTCCATATCAAACTGGCCATACATATCAGACCCTTTCACCATTCTTCCTCTCGGCCCTTCTCTGCATCGGCCAGGCTTGCCGAGCCTTGTGACGTGCTCCGCCTGTTACCCACCACTTCATCGCCAATGCCAACACCCCTGACCGAACCCATCACAGCAACCCAGGCCCCATCTTCCCATCACCTCTCTTCTCTGTAAAAAAAAGGTTTTGAAACAGGTATTGTAAATATTTATATATGAAAGAGAAGTAGACTTTATGTTACTATGTTATGCTCACTGTTTACAGTATAATGAAAAATGTATATATAAAGGTTTGTATTGTGTACTTGCATGTGCTCCATATCATATAATGTACAATTGTTTTATAAACTTTTACTATTATATAAAGTATATATATTTTATTAAGCATTGATGTAAACTGCATACGTAAGGTTATATACATAATAGTTCTGTACATTAGTTTATATTAAGTAGCTGAAGCATATTTTAAAGTTTACATAGTATATTTTATAAGAGTGTTATAATAAGAAGCTATATATATATATATATATGTGGGTATTATATTTCAGTTTTATAATAAGGTATATTTATATTGATTATATAATAATTATTAATCATAATAAAAAAATCTATGGTTATTTTACATTTGAAATTTGATATACAGTGTAACGACCCAGAATTTTTAGAAATTAAAATTTGAATATTTAATTAATTTTAAAATATTAATAAGTGAATTTATAAGTCAAATAAATTTTTATTTGAATTATTGAATTTGATTGGATAATTAAATCAATAATTTAATATGTTAAATTATGAAAATAATTGAAAATTGAGTTAAAAATGATTGTAAATAATTTGGAAAATTTTATTTAATCATACTGGAGTTATAGAAATATTTTAGAACTTTTAAAATCGAATTAAAAGTTAATTTGTGAAAATTGAATATTTTAATATTTAATAATCGACTGTAAAATAGTCAATTTTTGAACAGTCTCAGAATTGAACGAAACCAGTTCCATTGGATCCGTAATAGTTAGTTATTACCGGATTTCAAATTTCGTGTCAATAGGAGCTATCGTTTGATCGTGGCAGCTCGAAACGCATCGAATTATTTTTAATTTAAATTTGGCGAGTCAAAATAGCCATTTTTCAAAAAGTCTCGGATTTCGACGAAACCAGTTTCATTGGATCCGTAATGTGATATTATTGTAAGGTTTCAAATTTCAAGTCGATTGGATTTACCGTTTGTCCGGTACAAATTAAAACGCCTAGAAATCGGTTTAAATCGGTTTAATTCAAAATGAGCGTTTACAGCCATAACTCGCACATACTTCCGAATTAGCTTCCGAAACCTGTTCCATTGTGTCCGGAACGCGGGGTAAACCTTAGATACGCTGGTTACGGCGCCTAAATCGGAGTTCGGAATTTCCGGGATGAATAGTGTCGCTCGTTCCTTATAAATAGCCCCTACCTTTCATAATTTTATAAAAAAAAAAAGATAAAAACCCTAATTCCAATTTGTAGCCGGCCCTAATAAGTGAATGGCCAGAAATTCGCAACCTACATCCCTTGATTTCTCCAAATCCATCAAGAATTAGCAAGAAAGTTCAACTACAAAGTTGAAGATCTCCTCGAGTACTACGTTTTCAACGGTGATGATCGGAAATGGTGCAACGGAGAGGAAGCTAGGGGTGGCCGTTCGCTACAGGTTTGGCACGACTTTCCATGTACATGTGCAGGCCGAGTTGGCCAAGGCTGGGGCCGAACCTAGCATGAGTCGAGAGCTTCGACGTGGTGGTAGTTTGATGAAGATTCGTCAAGTGTTGGAGTTGAAAATGTAAACCCTAATTTATTGAAATGGGTTTGAGTGTGCGTGTTCTTTTACTGGGTAATTTGCGTGATGATGGGGAAGAAGGTGCGCGCACGGTCTGATGATATGATGTAATGAAATGAAATGTAATGTAATAACTGATATAGTTCTTTGTTTAAAGATTATTCATTTATTATAATATGTTGTTCCGCTGCGAATTGTGAGATTCTGTTGTTGTTCTGTTGTTTCCTTTCTGTCCCGTTCTATTTTAAAAATTCTCTGTTTTCTAAAAATCGTCTATCTTCTTTCCTCTCTATTTTCTATCTTTTCTCTCTTTTTCTTTTCTTAAATTCTTTTTAAAACCCATAACATCTCGGTTTTCGGCCTTTGATTTCTCGGCAGTCGATAAAGTGAGTATCGATGTCGGATTTTCGAAGAACGAAAATTCCCGGGGCGTTACATTTGGTATCAGAGCTGATGGTTAAGCGACAACCATGGTTCTGTAGGGTATTACTCATTAGAGATAGAGTCAGCAGTACTCTAGAATGAGTTTGAGTGTAATAATAGCTATGAGAGCGTATTTGTTAGTGAATATATAAAATTGTTTTGTATTGTGTTGACTTATCGGTTGATTGTTTATAGATTCCAGTCGATGTAGTCTAGCTAACTATCGTAAATAGGAGTTTCTAAACTCTTAAACAAGATAAACCGACATAATATTGATTTTTAAATTTGGTAAATGAAATAATTTTACCTTGAGTATATTTTTATACATAAAGAATAATTTTTCAGAATTATTAAAGTGTATATAAGTTGATTGTTAGGTTGTTTGAATAATCTAAGCAAAAGAATTATAAGTATGAATTATAATTAAGGTGATTTACAATTGTGAAATAAACTTATATATATATAAAAGTGAAACTATATGAATATAACTTAAGATATGTTGAATGAAGTTGATTTTGGTATCGAACTAAATTAATAAGGTTAGTGATAGATGTGAACTTAAGATTATATAAATGAAATTCAACTTTGTAATTGAATTGAATGAATGGCTTGAATGTTTAATCAATTGAATGTAATTTAAGTTGATAAGGTATAATTAATGAAAGTGTTAATTCATTGAAATCTAATGCTATTGGAAGTTGCATAATTGAATGAAAATCAGTTTAATTAAACCAATTGAAAGTGATGGTGTTAAATCAAATTGAATGAATATAAGCAAAGGAATTTGGTTGTAATTAATATACATTGGTTGTTATATGATTGTTAGATGATTGTATATAATTCATTAAGTGTTAATGAAAGTGAATTAATGAAATTGGAAGCTAAGAAATTGAATTCAAATTAAAGGTAAATAAATTTGAATAGAATTAAATGTGAATTGGATTTAAATTAGTAAATGTTAACTAATTGAATTGAGAATGAATGTTGATAAAATCCAATGTTGATAAATCAAATATGATTTAGAGTGAAAACCATTTCATTGAATATTAATGAGAATATGAATGAATATTATTGGTTATGGATGTTAGTTGGATGTAGTTGGTTGATGGTTGAATGTATATTGCTATTGTTGCATTTGCTATGTGACATATATAGTTGATATGTTGCTATATGTTGTATATTGAGATTATTTGCATATATGCATGTTCTCATGTTGTTTGTTAAGTGTTTAGTAGGTGCGGATCGCGTTTGCTTCGCATTTGGAGTTCGCTTTAGCGCTATATTAGCCGTATATGCTTGCTAATAAAATATAAGGTACATATCTCGGATTAAATATCGTACTTTTACACTTTTTTCCCTGCGGGATGCCTCATTACTTGATGAGATGTATATTTGTGATATATATACTGTCATTTTTTTTTTTCGGATCGAGCCGCGCAAAGGAGACTATGGCGAATTTTTCCGAAAATTTAAGGCGTTAGAAAAAATTTGAGAAAAATTGGAAAATTTTGAAAACTTTAACTTTGATTTTGGAATTGAAAGTTAAACAATAGTAGTTATTTTAGAAAAGATAACTAAGTATGATTTGAAAACTTAGTAAATAATTGTAAGAAGTTTAACTATAAACTTTGGAAAATTAATAGATTTTGTAACCTTTCTTACTTGTTAATTTCGAGGACGAAATCCTTTTAAGGGGGGAAGATTGTAACGACCCAGAATTTTTAGAAATTAAAATTTGAATATTTAATTAATTTTAAAATATTAATAAGTGAATTTATAAGTCAAATAAATTTTTATTTGAATTATTGAATTTGATTGGATAATTAAATCAATAATTTAATATGTTAAATTATGAAAATAATTGAAAATTGAGTTAAAAATGATTGTAAATAATTTGGAAAATTTTATTTAATCATACTGGAGTTATAGAAATATTTTAGAACTTTTAAAATCGAATTAAAAGTTAATTTGTGAAAATTGAATATTTTAATATTTAATAATCGACTGTAAAATAGTCAATTTTTGAACAGTCTCAGAATTGAACGAAACCAGTTCCATTGGATCCGTAATAGTTAGTTATTACCGGATTTCAAATTTCGTGTCAATAGGAGCTATCGTTTGATCGTGGCAGCTCGAAACGCATCGAATTATTTTTAATTTAAATTTGGCGAGTCAAAATAGCCATTTTTCAAAAAGTCTCGGATTTCGACGAAACCAGTTTCATTGGATCCGTAATGTGATATTATTGTACGGTTTCAAATTTCAAGTCGATTGGATTTACCGTTTGTCCGGTACAAATTAAAACGCTTAGAAATCGGTTTAAATCGGTTTAATTCAAAATGAGCGTTTACATCCATAACTCGCACATACTTCCGAATTAGCTTCCGAAACCTGTTCCATTGTGTCCGGAACGCGGGGTAAACCTTAGAAACGCTGGTTACGGCGCCTAAATCGGAGTTCGGAATTTCCTGGATGAATAGTGTCGCTCGTTCCTTATAAATAGCCCCTACCTTTCATAATTTTATAAAAAAAAAAAGATAAAAACCCTAATTCCAATTTGTAGCCGGCCCTAATAAGTGAATGGCCAGAAATTCGCAACCTACATCCCTTGATTTCTCCAAATCCATCAAGAATTAGCAAGAAAGTTCAACTACAAAGTTGAAGATCTCCTCGAGTACTACGTTTTCAACGGTGATGATCGGAAATGGTGCAACGGAGAGGAAGCTAGGGGTGGCCGTTCGCTACAGGTTTGGCACGACTTTCCATGTACATGTGCAGGCCGAGTTGGCCAAGGCTGGGGCCGAACCTAGCATGAGTCGAGAGCTTCGACGTGGTGGTAGTTTGATGAAGATTCGTCAAGTGTTGGAGTTGAAAATGTAAACCCTAATTTATTGAAATGGGTTTGAGTGTGCGTGTTCTTTTACTGGGTAATTTGCGTGATGATGGGGAAGAAGGTGCGCGCACGGTCTGATGATATGATGTAATGAAATGAAATGTAATGTAATAACTGATATAGTTCTTTGTTTAAAGATTATTCATTTATTATAATATGTTGTTCCGCTGCGAATTGTGAGATTCTGTTGTTGTTCTGTTGTTTCCTTTCTGTCCCGTTCTATTTTAAAAATTCTCTGTTTTCTAAAAATCGTCTATCTTCTTTCCTCTCTATTTTCTATCTTTTCTCTCTTTTTCTTTTCTTAAATTCTTTTTAAAACCCATAACATCTCGGTTTTCGGCCTTTGATTTCTCGGCAGTCGATAAAGTGAGTATCGATGTCGGATTTTCGAAGAACGAAAATTCCCGGGGCGTTACATACAGGTATAAAAATGTATATATACATTTGTTTACATTTTGGTTATAAGCTTTATATATATGTACATTTTGTAGCATGAATAGCCTGCATCCTGTTTTGTTAGCCTATTATAATAGTATATGAAGTACAACTTGAAATCTCTGGTTATATTTTCTCTTGCAAGCAACGGTTTATAAGCATGTTATATCTATGTTTCGAAATTTAGCTTACTTTCTTGCTTTATATATATATTTATTAAAAATAATGATTTTTCTTTCAAGTAGGCATTTGTTATAAAATATATATATAAATTGAACTGGCATCTATTATATGAATGCACCGTACATAAGCTTACAGTATATTAATGTGTTATGTAGCTTATGTAAATAGAAGCTATTAAGTCGTGTATATATATAGAAAGTATATTATGGGATTTTAAGTATTATGTTTATACCGTTAGTATATAAAGCTTTGTTAACAGTGATATATATAGGTTTATATATGTTTGTAGTTATATACTTATTTATATTCCGTGTATATATATAGGAAGTTATATAAATCTGTTTTGTTTTAAAGATAATATTTGCAAGTTATTATACATAGTAGAATCAGCGGTAGCTATGTTATTTTAAATGCCTATGTACTGAACTGAGTATCAAAGTTGTACAGTGATATTAAAACTGTAAGTTTATATGTATGCTTGCGTTGTCAATTTTTTTTAAGAAATATAAGGATACTTTAAAATACATACGTATATACGTTAAATTGCATTGATATTTTATTTGTATAATCTATATTTCTTTAGTCCGCATGCATTTTTCCATGTAATCATACTTTGTTTTGTTTTATGGTCTGCATATGATATATTAGTTTTGGGGAATGAATGCTAGGAGAGTACATACGATATATGTTCATGTAGTATTTGTACATTGATTTTTGGGTATTGTTTAAAAATGATATATATAAAGATTTTGGTGTACTATTCATAGTCTTGCTACTACTCTCTGGCGAAAGGAAGTTTTATAAGTACTATTTATTTTAAGGTAGCTATATTAATTATATTACATTATGTAGGCATATATAGTAAATTATTTTGACTTTATATGAAATATTAATTTTAATATATATTATGTATATATATGATTTTAATAAATATGGTAAATTAAAAACAATGATTTTAATTATATATATTATTTTAATAATACGTGTTTCAATTTAAAAAAAATTCATGGAAAATAATAATAATGACAATATGTATATCGTTGCAGTCTATCAAGTGGATTCTGATTCATTTCTTATCAATTCTTGTCTATCGGCTCCTTTGTTCGTCGAATCTGCTTTCAGCTTACTTCACTTTGAGACTCTTGTTTGGATGGTTTGAATTCCTAGATCGTGAATCCAATTTGTAGCTGGCTTTGTTTCAAAATTTCTCTAGCCTCGAAAGCTGAGCAATCACTCGCGATTAATATTCTCTTACTCATTAAATTTGATTTCTATTGAAACGACACTTGAAATATGCTGTTGTTAGTTATGTACACTGTTATTACATGTATCTGTTCACTTATGACATCTGACACCATTATTTGTTAATTATATATGCGACGATAATACAGTTTGGTTGATAATTGATTGATTGATTGTTGTTCATATTGGATGTAAATTGTAATATATAAGGTGACAAATATTATCCAATTGAATTTGACGTAGGATAGTTTAAAATGTGAATCGACATATGTGTTGACTTTGATTAGTTAATTTGAATAATACGACCCCTTTTAATTGTCAAGTTAATTGACACGTAGAATTTGATAAATTATACTTTGAACCTTTGAACGTATATTGGATTAATTGTTGTAGTATTAAATTCGAAATTGAATTGAACGACAAGTGGAGAAAAACCGTAATGTAATAATCTTTAATCTACATGAAATAATAGTGTAGATTCTAGAAATAATTATATTAATTTGCACAAATAACAATGTGAATTAATACGATTATTTCGGGATTATTTGAATTGGATTGTGTATGATTGTTGTTATTGCTTGTTTATTTAATTTGCTACCATCCCAGTTATCACACTGCAAGTTCCCTTTATTATGCTTGATCTTGAATTGAAATTGGAATCAGGTTGAAATGATACATACCCAAATGAATTTGACCTAGGACAGAGAATTAAATAAAATCTGATTGGTCAATAAATTGATTAAAAAATAAAATAATGATTTTATTCGAGCAAAGAATAAGTTTGGAAACGAAGTTGGAATTTGAATTTATTTTAGGGAAAGTGTAAAGATTGAAATTTGAAACAAATTTTTACGTAGTAATCGATAAAAGAACGTTATTTAAAATTTAATTACTTAATAATTAAATTGGGAATTATTAGTAAATAATTTGGAATTAGTAATAATTGAGTTTTGAAATTATTATGTTTGAAATCATTTAATAATTAAATTTGAAATTATAATTCAGTTTGGAATTATAATTAAGTTTGAAATTATTAAGTTTAATTTATAATTAAGTTGAAATGATTTGATAATTAAGTTTGAATTCATAATTAAGTGGAAATGATTTAATAATTATGTTTAAATTTATAACCAAGTTTGCAATTATAAAATTTTGAAATTATTAATAATTAAGATTGAAATTATTTAATAATTGAATAAGATTTAATTATTTGATAATTGAATAGAAGTTAAATTCTTTGATAAGAGAAATTGAACTTTTGAATAAGTGGATTTGAACTTCGTTAATAAATGAAATTGAGTTTCTTTATTTATTAATTAAGCTTTTGAAAATTTAAGTAAGTTAATAAGTGAAATTAAACTTCTTCAATATATGAAATTTAGTTCTTTATTAATTGCGTTTGAAATTGGTAATGAAGTCAATAAATAAATGAAAATTTGAATTTCTTTAACAAGAAATAAAATGTGATTTATTGAAATGAATGGGATTTATTGAAATTAACGTAAGACTTGTAATTCAAAGAATTGATATGACGAATTTAATTTTTTTTTCAATTTGAAGTTTTGGTATATTGAAGCTGAACGTAAGTAATTGATTTAAATGAATTGGAATTTAAATCGAAGTTGTTTTGAAGGATAAATTTACTTAGCGAGTATTGAATGGAATCGAAAAATGAATTTAAATTGATTTGAATGAGAATTAAATCATTTTAAATGATTTCGGAATGAAACTTATATATGAACTTGAATCAATATTTGAATTGTTTGAATAAAAGTTGAAATTGAATTGTAAGATTTTGAAATGGTTATTTGGAAGTTTGTAACGTAAATGTTGGAAATTGATAGTGAAAGACAATTGAAATGTTGATTTATAAATTCGAATTGAAATTGATTTGGTTTTGAAATTTATTAAATGACCAATCGGTGTAATAATTACGAAAGCTATTAAAGAAACCGGAATCGGTTATGGATATACTCTCTATCTATGCCGAAAACCACTTTAATAACTGTTAACGATAAGAATTGTTTTAACGCTAACACCCGGTGTATCTCGTGATGAAGTGAAAGCACCACCCATTTATACGGGAAACAAAGTAAAAAGAAAAGTCGTAGAAAAGTAAAAGAGATAGAGATTTTTGTAGTGGTTCGGCTTCTAGTAAGCCTACATCCACTTTACATTCTTCATTATCTTCTTTGTACACACTTTTACAAGATTACAACACTTTTACAGCATGATCTCTTGATTACAACACGATCTTACAATTACAACATGAACGGAGAAAGAAGTTAGAACGTTGATGGTGAATTGCTCTTCGAATCTCTCTTAGATGAAGTAGATCTCTTGATGAAGAATCTTCGGTGGTTAAGGTGCTCGGAGAGTCCAGAAATCAGTAGAGTGTAGGCGCCTTCAAATCCCCCAAAAGTCCCCCCCCCCAGTTGGAGTAAGCGGAGTATTTATAGGAGAGCTCGAAGTTAGGTTGGCTTGGTTTAGGTCGTGAGCGACCTAAGGTAGGTCGTAGGTCGTGTAGGAGATTTGGAGTTAGGTCGGCTGGGTTTAGGTCGTGAGCGACCTAAGGTAGGTCGTAGGTCGTGTGGGAGATTTGGAGTTAGGTCGGCTGGGTTTAGGTAGTGAGCGACCTAAGGTAGGTCGTAGGTCGTGTGTTGCCGAGTTACGACCTAAGAGGATGGGTTGGCAAGTGGCTTATCATGCTGAGGTACCAGGAGCGACTTACGGTTTAGGTCATGAGCGACCAATGGGTTAAGGAAGGAAGGTAATGATTTATGGAGTTGGCAGTAGGTCGTTAGCGACCTAATCATTAAGAGGGGCACGAGCTAAAGGAGTGGCGACCTAACTGAATAGTCGCTAGGTCGTTATGAGCTGCCTTAAGTCGTGGACTCTTTAAGTCGTCCCACTATTAGGTCGTCCCACTTTTAGGTCGCGGTATCTTTTAAGTCGCTGCACCCTTAGGTCGCGACTTCCTGTGAGTTGTTAAGTCGTTTAGTTTTAGGTCGCTGGACCACTTTATGCCTTAAGTCGCGGAGCTGCTTGAGTTGGTCATGCTTTAGGTCGCGAGGTCTTCGTGGTGGCTTAGGTCGCGAACTCCTTCAAGCAGTTAGGTCGTTGGAAGCTTTAGCCCGTTGGAGACTCCATGCTCTAAGTCGCATACCGTTTCGGACGGGGCACTGCCCCGCACCCTGCCAGGGGCGCTGCCCCCTGGACCCCTGCGACCTGACCGGTCAGGTGGAACACCGTAGCGGTGGCGTTGCCCCCGCACCCCCACCTTGGGGGGTTGGCACCCCCCCTGGACCCCCACTCCATAGGGGATCTTAGATGAACAATCATTCAACAGAACTTGGTTTGTTGAGATGTTGAATTGACCGATCTTTGAGACGAGCTATCTTGCTTTTCTCGGTCGATCTTTTGATATCACGGCCTTGTTGAAAAAGGCGGGATAACACTTGCCCCCCAAAACATGCCTTGTGGTAGGAAGGTGTGTTTTGTAATGTCACAATCCAGACGTTCATATCCTGTGGGTAACCTGTAAAAGAACTGACAGTTTTATATGGCCCCAAATGACGACCGTTCGAGATCGATTTATTTGGAACGAAGCGCGGCCGTTCATGGTCAAGCGCTTTACTTCGAATGATGACCATTTGTGATCGAATCATTTGAGGTGAAGTGCGGCCCTGCGCGGTCAAGCATCCAAATCCATGTGACGATCGTCGAGGATCGGGTCACTTGCGATGAAATGTGATCATTCATGGTCAAGCACTTTACTTCGAATGACGACCATTTGGGGTCAAACCATTCGTGGTAAAGTGCGGCCCTGTGCAATCAAAATGATAACCGTTCATGGTCAAGCGCTCTACTTCAAATGACGACCATTCGGGGGTCGAGCCACTTGTAGTAAAGTGTGGCCCTGAGCGATCAAGTGGTAAAGCGCGACCGCTCGCGATCAAGCGCTTAACTTTAAATGACGATCGTCCGGGATCGAGCCATTTGAGGTGAAGCACGGTCGTCCATGGTCAAGCACTCAACTTTACATGATGGTCGGGATCGAGCCAAGTGAGCTGAAATGCAACCGTTCACAGTCAAGCGCTTTACTTCAAATGACGACCATTCGGGGTCGGGCCATTTGAGGTGAAAGTGCGACTATTGGCGGTAGGAAGCGCAGCCGTTCATGGTCAAGCGCTTAACTTCAAATGACGACCATTCGGGATCAAGTCATTTGAGGTCAAGTGCGGCCCTCCGCGGTCAAGCACTTAAATCTATGCGACGATCGCTTAGGATCGAGTTATGAATTGAAGCGCGGCCGACCACAGTCAAGCGACTGTTGGCGGTCAAGCATTTTAATCCATGAATTTTTGACTGTTCGAATTCTGGTGCCTGTTCATAGGACTTAATCATTAAGACTGTTCGAAGTCGGGTGCCTGTTCGTAGGGCTTGATGATGCCTGTTTGTAGGGCTTACACATTTCGAAATCATGAAAAATCAAATATTCAACTGAAAATTTGTCAATTAGAAATGCCTGGAAAAGTCAAATCCAAACATTCAAAGCAAATCGTGAAAGCAATGTGGAATCAAATCCAAATATCGGAAGCAAATCATGAAAGCACAGTGGAATTAAATCCAAACATCAGAGTCAAAACATGAAAGCAAAGTAGAGTCAAACTCAAACATCAGAAGCAAAACATGAAGGCCATGTAGAGTAAAACTCAATCATCAGAAACAAATCATGAAAGCAACGTCAAGCCTAGTCCAAAAACAGAAGGCAAAGTAATCAATCATTAGAAGTAAAATACAAAAGTAAAGTAGTCAACCATTAGCAGTAAAATTCAAAAGCAAAGGATTGACGTCCGGGTGCAACCATCTACATCAGTATGATTTATAGTAGTATCAGAGCATGCCTGGGGATCGATCATGGTCCCATACATTTGTGAACAACTTAATTGTGTTGATGTAGATTTTTCCACTCATTCGTCAAACCTCAATTATTCGATGATAGGTCGACGGTTTGATCCTGAGGCGTCCCTAGTTGGTGCAGGCGGTCGTTCTTGTTCCGCCGTTGCAGTCTTCTTTTTCACATATTGTGAGAGCAAACCATCCCGGATGTGTCCCTCAATTTCATCTTTCAAGTGCCTGCAGTCCTTCGTGCTATGACCATTTAGCTCATGGAACAAACAGTACTTGTCTGACTTTTTCTCGTTATTGGTCGGATCTCTCTTAATTGGCTTTCGATAAGGAATCTGTCCCTTGGTCTCTTGGTAAATCCGTTCCAGAGTCTCATTTAACTCCGTGTATGAGGTGAATCTTGATCCCTTTTGCTGCCGTGCTGATTTATCGTTATTATCTTCAGCTTTTCGTTTACCTTTGTTAGTTTCTACACCTTTCTCAGAAGGATTCCCACCTCTGACTGCAAAAACATCGATTCCTTCTCCTTCCTCCGTTTCAGCCTTTGCGTCCTCTAATCGCTAGAACCCTTCGGCCTCATGGAAAAATTCTCCTAAATCCATAGGAGGATCTTTGGTCAATGAATTCTTGAACTCTGTGCCGTTAGCTATGCCTGACACGGCTGCCATTAGGACCATGGATGGATCTGGCCGGTCCACCGATGCCGCAGCTGCATTGAATCGCGTTAAAAAGCTTCTCAAAGATTCTCCAGTTCTTTGTTTTAGTGTTGTCAAACTCATGACATTCTTAGGCCTCGAGATGTGGACCCTGAATTGTCTCATAAATTTTTCGATCAAATCATTCCAAGTCTTGATCGATCCATTCTCCAGTTGTCCGAACCATAATGATGCAATATCCGTCAAATATAATGGAAAACACCGGGCCATCACTTCCTCTGGTGCCCCCAGCACTTCCATATGCCTCATATATTTTGTCAAATGAACTGTAGGGTCAGTCCTTCCATTATACATATCCAATGATGGTAGCTTAAAATCTGGTGGGTTCTTAGCTCGCCTGATTGATGTGGTAAAAGGACTCCTATTCACGTCCTCCAAGTCCTTGTTTACCAAACCACCTCTCATAGCCTTTTTGACCATTTCCACCAATCTATCATTGTCGCCAAGTGATTGTCCTCGTCCAATACTCTCGTCTTGCGCCCCGAGTTCATGAGGGGATGGTGGAATCTGTTCCTCAGGTTGTGCATCTGCTCCTCTTTGACTTTGTGCTCCAAGTTGCCCAATTTGATGGAACAAATTCTGGATCAAGTCCTCTTGCCTTTTCATCATTGCCTCCATCTCCTCTCTCGTAATGAAGGCTGAAGTGTGGCTTGCCCTCAAAGAAGCCTCTTGACTTCCTTCGTGATGACTATCCTCCGGTCTTTTCAATCTACTGGATCGCCTCACCATAATTCTTCAAATTTCTCAATCTCTCGGATTCAAGTCTTGATTAGCTGAATTCCTGAGTTCAATTCTCAGTGAAAGCACCAAAATGTTAACGATAAGAATTGTTTTAACGCTAACACCCGGTGTATCTCGTGATGAAGTGAAAGCACCACCCGTTTATACGGGAAACAAAGTAAAAAGAAAAGTCGCAGAAAAGTAAAAGAGACAGAGATTTTTATAGTGGTTCGGCTTCTAGTAAGCCTACATCCACTTTACATTCTTCATTATCTTCTTTGTACACACTTTTACAAGATTACAACACTTTTACAGCATGATCTCTCGATTACAACACGATCTTACAATTACAACATGAACGGAGAAAGAAGTTAGAACGTTGATGGTGAATTGCTCTTCGAATCTCTCTTAGATGAAGTAGATCTCTTGATGAAGAATCTTCGGTGGTTAAGGTGCTCGGAGAGTCCAGAAATCAGTAGAGTGTAGGCGCCTTCAAATCCCCCAAAAGTCCCTCCCTAGTTGGAGTAAGCGGAGTATTTATAGGAGAGCTCGAAGTTAGGTTGGCTTGGTTTAGGTCGTGAGCGACCTAAGGTAGGTCGTAGGTCGTGTAGGAGATTTGGAGTTAGGTCGGCTGGGTTTAGGTCGTGAGCGACCTAAGGTAGGTCGTAGGTCGTGTGGGAGATTTGGAGTTAGGTCGGCTGGGTTTAGGTAGTGAGCGACCTAAGGTAGGTCGTAGGTCGTGTGTTGCCGAGTTACGACCTAAGAGGATGGGTTGGCAAGTGGCTTATCATGCTGAGGTACCAGGAGCGACTTACGGTTTAGGTCGTGAGCGACCTATGGGTTAAGGAAGGAAGGTAATGATTTATGGAGTTGGCACTAGGTCGTTAGCGACCTAATCATTAAGAGGGGCACGAGCTAAAGGAGTGGTGACCTAACTGAATAGTCGCTAGGTCGTTATGAGCTGCCTTAAGTCGTGGACTCTTTAAGTCGTCCCACTTTTAGGTCGTCCCACTTTTAGGTCGCGGTATCTTTTAAGTCGCCGCACCCTTAGGTCGCGACTTCCTATGAGTTGTTAAGTCGTTTAGTATTAGGTCGCTGGACCACTTTATGCCTTAAGTCGCGGAGCTGCTTGAGTCGGTCATGCTTTAGGTCGCGAGGTCTTCGTGGTGGCTTAGGTCGCGAACTCCGTCAAGCAGTTAGGTCGCTGGAAGCTTTAGCCTGTTGGAGACTCCATGCTCTAAATCGCACCGGACTTCGAACAGTCTTAGGTCGAACACCGTAGCGGTGGCGTTGCCCCCGCACCCCCACCTTGGGGGGTTGGCACCCCCCTTGGACCCCCCCTCCGTAGGGGATCTTAGATGAAAAATCATTCAACAGAACTTGCTTTGTTGAGATGTTGAATTGACCGATCTTTGAGACGAGCTATCTTGCTTTTCTCGGTCGATCTTTTGATATCACGGCCTTGTTGAAAAAGGCGGGATAACAATAACTATACGTGGAGTGATGATCCAGAATGAAGTGGTTGGAATGATGTACGTGATGACTGAAGAAAGAGAACGATAATGGATAGCCTTGACACTTGTGTCAAATTGGAAATGGCTAAAATCAAGAGCCGTGCCGGGCTAAATGGAGTTAGCCACCTCGAGCGAACACACTTCTTCGTAACTACTAATCATCACTTGTGATCGATTGGTGCACCCTCGTACTTTTCAGGAGTGTTGTTTTGCAGTGTTGCGATCGCTGCGGCGATGCGTTCTCAGCAGTCCAGAGCAGGCAAACGGTAGTTTCACTACCTTGGGTATTGCCTCATGTGCCTTATCATACTTGTATCCCTATAAACGCGACCACTACGAATTTGTTTTGTGTTATACCTATGGAGTACTCTCTGATATCCCACTAGTTTACGATGGAGTTTGCAGTGCTGTATAGACTATGACATTTATAAAAACGTGTTACAGGGGATAATGGTAACGCCTTAACACTATTTTGATACTTTATATTACTGATAGACATTATCTATTTAGCGTACACTACTACATAGTAGATAGTTTAACGGATCCTTAGAGGATGGTGATTCCAAGATCCTTTGAGTTACTTGTATTTCGATTGCTATTTCACTTGAGTTGGATTTATTGATATAAGAATATTAATCCTGACTCGAGTGTTTTTTGTTTTGCTTTACGCTCGGGTCAGACTGAGTGTACCAGTATTTGAGGCTCACCTTTGAAGTTGGAGCTTTGCTTGAAGATCCAGCCATCTATTCTGTTTTCAGTATTCGATGATTCCAGTGATGTATTCTGATTTGTACTCGATGTATCGTATTTATCTTCTGTTGTAAACTCTGATGTATCTTATATATTTATATAGTAGCTTCATGAACTACTATCTCTTTTACTTCCGCTGCATATTACTACTCTGTGTCTGTGATTCTGTGATTATTTATTTACTGTATCTGTTCAGTTTTGCAAAATTTTAAATTAACAATTCGGTATTTTTAATTATTCAAGTCCGACATGTGCGGATGCGAATAGTCCAAAATAGCGTGTCGTTACAGTTGGTATCAGAGCTTTTGGTAGCTCTAGGCAGAACTCAGCATATAGAGTAAATGTATTTACAGAATCACTCTCATTCGAGTTTCAATCTCTTCCTTTGACTCAATTCCTTTGAATTTTGGAACGTTCTCTCGGTTCCAAAATTCATTCTTGTCCCTCACTATTCGTATTCTTCTGAATTCTGGAGTATCCCATAACTCCACTTAGAATGACCCTTATAATGAAATCGGCGGTCTTGCCAATTTTCGAATTATTTGTAAATGGGTGAAACTCCATTACAATAAGTATTGATATACCGGAGATTTCTGTATCCTCGGTTTACGATGCTATCTATCTCCTGCTATGCTCGAATTATTTTTCTTGAGATCAAATGTTGATTTACCTCGGAATTCAGCATCAATCTTGTTCTTGAAGTTACGGTCTGTAACGTCCCGCCTTTTCGCACGATTTAAACCGACACACATGCCAATTCAAACCATACGGAAGGGCGGATTGTTATGGGGTAAATAAGAAAAAATAGAGAAGAAAAAAACTAAACAGAATCTCACAGCGGAAGGATAAAATATAATAATCAAATATACAGTTTATAAATCTGTTTACAAAACCATTTATATAATACATATCAGAGTTACACATACCAATAACAATGCAGCGGAACAGTGTGTAGTGCACTAGTAAACATAATAATATTATAAATCTTCGTCTTCGTCCTCCAGAGCTAAATCTTGAAATCCTGAAACGCTCGGACTGACCCGAGCGAATTTGAAAAGACAAAAACACTCGAGTCGGACTAAAAGATCTTATGTGAGTTAAATTAACAGAAATAAATATGAGTACAGTAACTCAAGAGATGTTCGGGATTTACATCTCCTAAGGATCCGTTAAACTATTTACTATGTAGTATATTGCGCTATTATAATAGTGTCTATTTATAAAATAAACTTACTTTTTAATAGCGTTAAGGGGTTACCCATATAGCCCTTAACACAAATAATGCCAATAGTCTATACAGTACCGTAATACCTCCTGATCGGGAAGCTACCAGAGGATACTCCATAGGTACGACACAAATAGAAACTCGTAGTAAAGGCTCGGTATGGTAGGTGACACGGCACAACTAGGCATTGCCAGGGTAGATATACCAATTGCTATCCAGGCTGGTGGAAACGCGTAGCCGCAGTTACCGCCCACCTCGGACTAACTCCCCAAAAATCAAAATATAGAAGTGGCCACTGAATCAATCCAAAATCAAAGTATAATATCGAAGAGGAGGGTCCGATCAGAGGAATGACCTCATTGGCCTGAGAATCGCTCCTGTTTTAGCCACCTTATGCCAACTCACGGGAGTCGGGTCCACGTATTTACCTTACAGGAAACGTCGCCACCACCTACTTCATTCTGGAATCTCCACCGCGTACACGGTTAGTCAAAGTGGTTTTCGGTATCGACAGAGAGTATGTCCATATCCGATCCCGGTCTCTTTGCCAACCCATCGTTATTATAACACCGCGGTCATTTAAAAATAGGTTATACTTTAAAAATCAGAATAAACATTCCATTTCATAACCATGAATACGATATCATTTCAAACCCAAAGCCATATTTTATCACTTATCCCAAATATAATTCTTTTCCAAAATCATAATGCTTTAACTTCATAACGTATGAAAATCAAATATTTCAAAGCATAATATTTTGAAAATCATAATTTAAAACCATAACTTCTAAAAAAAAACTTGAATGGTTTGGACATTCAACGGTATATGAAATAAATGGTTTAACTTAAATGTTACTTTGTAAAGAAAATAGTTCTCATGGCTTTACAAATACATTTCTTTATTAAAGTCTAAACCAAAATTTATATGATCTCTCTCAAGTTCCAAAACCACTTCAATTTATTTATATATACGTATATCCATTTTGAGTATCAATATTTCAAACTAAAGTTGGATTTTATTCTTTCAACAAATCAATTGTTCTATTAATTAGTGTTGAATATTCATATAAAATCCATAAATAATAAGACTTCAATTTCTAGTAATAAAATATATATATTTTTCCCAATTCAAATTATACTAGAATATTCATTTCAATTTATTTTGGGAAAAATCCAATTATAAATATCATATCTTAAAATTTCCAAACTTAACATTTAAACATATGATATAAATTATTAAACACCATTTTCTTCATTTTCTTCCATTTTTAATAAAGATTTTTATACACCTTTTAATTTCAAAATTTTCAACTTCATATGTATATATATATGGAAGAAAAATATTTATACAATATAAAATTTAAGATTATTATAAACCGTATTCCATCCAAACCATAGAAATCACAATAAAATAGTTATATATAGACCGCGGTGCCTGTATATAATTTTCTCTCCTATGGTCAAGTGATACAGATATTTATCATTTCAATCCGCAATTTAAAAGATATAAAATTTTGCGGTTATATATCATTTCAAACCACAATCCCGAATGAAATGAAATATGCATGATAATTTGCAATTTAATGATATACAATAAACATCCATTCACCAACATCATCCATCATCCAAATCGCAATCATCAATCAATATCAACCAATAACAATATTATATTTGATAATATATAACAGGTAATAAATGGCAATTTTATTCAATTTAAATTTAACGACCATAAATCTAACAGTTTATATTCAGTAATAAATTATATAACTGTTAACTAGCAGTTTCATGCAAACACAAATTCTAACTATCAATTAATACGCAATAAATAAATTAAATTAACAGTTAAATTCAATAAATGCAATTCAGCAGAAATGAATGAAATAAGCATGCCAAATACTCATAAATAAATTCTATTCATTTCTAAAATTTATTTAACAAACATAAAAGCTTCTAGTAGTTGTGAGTGGGTTAAAACACTCAGCATTTGAATTTAAATCGAATTTAAATTCGATTTAAACCCAAAAATTCGCCCTTCTCGGAATTCGTCCAAACCAGCGTCATCAAATCCGGAATTAAATTATGATCCTAACAAAAGAAATTTCGTGTGAATCCGACTTCGTATGAGAAAGTTATGGCGAAAAATGATGATTGAATTCAAAATTGAAAATAAATAAAACGACACACATTCATCACTTACAAATATATGTGCCACGTCACTCCTTCTATTCCCAGAAACGCACGCGGCCCCCTTCCAGAAACCCTAATCGAAGATCTACGACGATCTAACCGTTGAATCGACACAAAAACCATATAGATGTGATCCCCATCGTCCACTCTACAAAACCCAGAAAAGGTTTGACGATCCGACGAAGTTTTCGACGACGATGATGAATGGTCACGGACTGTTTGAATTAATTCTGGTCAAACGAATGTTCAAAACAGAAAATGAATTGCACCAGTAGATTACGTGCCTCGAGAACATTAACATATATTTTTTGTGGATTTTTTCTGAAGTGTTTGCATTTTCATTGAAATTTGGATTGAAGTAGATCTAGGTTTTGCAACCATTTGAGGAGGAGAAGGAGATGAAGAAATTAATATACAGCAAATGACAATAGGATGGAGCTAGGGTTTATAACTGTATATATATATTAAATTTCCAAAATTTAATTAAATTTACTTTCCATTATTTATTGTCAATTAGATTGATTTATTATTGGATTCATATTTCAATATGTAAATATCCCCAATTTCATCTGCACTTATATTTACATAGTTTCTAAATATTAAATTTCAAATATTACTTCATTTAACGTTACGTATTTATTATTTATTACTTGCTGCAGTTGATTATCAATTATACTTAATATACTAAATAGATGGTAAATTTTGAATACTTGTTATCATTAACGTTTTATTTCCACTTACAAAATAAATGAAATTATTACATAAACTCCCTTAATTAAGTCAACCATTATCTTATATAACTTAACTGGTAATATATATACCCAATTGCCCTAATTGGTTTATAGTTATCAGCTAAATACATATTAACTTGTAAATAAATTCGTTTAATTGCAAATGGATCTGATCAAATTTAATAGATTGAATAGATGGGTAAGCAAATAATAAATTTTCCTTTTTGTCAAATTCAAACCCATTCCTACTTAATTATCAATTACAATTTATTATGAAACATTGATTTTATGCAGTTACCTTTTATTTGTGTAGTATTACATCAATTCCTATAACCTTGGATTCATTCCCAATTCACCAAATTCAATTAATTACACTTTACAAATGTGTTTTCAATATATAGGTATTGCCCAAGTTAAATTTATTAGCTAACTCATATTAATAAACAAATGACTTATATGAATGATTAAAATTTTCAATTATCTCACTTTACTCCTAAACTTCTGTTATTTAATAATTATTGCTTAGAACCTGATTTTAATCTTCCCATTATCTATTTAATTCCTTCTAGAATCATAGCTAATATTTGTCATCCCTTCATTACCCAAATGTTCTTATCCCATCAAATTTTAAGTTATCGAAATATTAAATGTCAATTTCTTTAATTGCACTAAATTTATCTATTAAAGGTTGCACTTAACCCAAATACATAAAACTTGCCCAATTTCTCCTTAAATCAATAACCTTCATATACAAATATGTTTATCATAAATTTTATCTACTCTTCCTTTTTAGGTAATGTCCTATATATTAGATTTCCATGTAATTTGCAATAAATCATACTCGTAGTTATATCACATTAAATGAATAAATAAGTGTTGACTCTATTCTCTTGATTCAACATTGGTTTACGTTATATTTCATAAATATTTCTACATACATCAGGATTTTTAAAAATGGTTGTAACGTGAAATCTCGTCTACTTCCCATTTTATATTTAAGGCTTCTAAAACCGATTCATATCATTCCTCTAGTCCAAATTTTATTAATATAACCTTAAATTTAATTTATTCCTATCAATGTAATGGTTAAACACAAATTTCACTTATTTGCAATAAATCCACAAATTGGATTTCAAATTTTCAAATAAATAAATAAATTTTAGTTTATCACTTCTTAAATACCCAAACGTCAATGCCTTAATTTAAACTGCATTTATTACATTTTATAAAAATCCTCCATCTTAAGTGACAAATCAAAACTACCCTAACTACACAAATCATCGTATTATAAAGATATATACACTATCCTCCATTTATTACCTTAATTTATTTAAGGTAACCTTAAATTAGTATCTATTGCAATGATTTCAAATTATTATGCCCCCATTCCTTTTTAATTTCAATAACGCCAAATTTAACCGTTATATTCTCTTTATTTATGCGATAAATGCAATTATTGAATCTAATACTCCATTTAATTAATAGATCCTGCTTCCTAGAATCTATATCAACAATAGGTCAAATATATACATAGAATTAGCCTTAACTTCACCTAAAAGAATTAGCTATTTCAACTACCGCACAAAACTACGCTACTGCATTAATTAATCAAATAAATTAATTGAACTTAAATCAGCATAAAGGTTATAAAATTATAAATGTAATCTTAATAAATACATTTATTGATTTAGCCACTTTTTATACAGTAATTAACCTATTTGTGGGTATAAATAATTTTGGAATTATATTACATCTCATTAGTGCGCGTTTTATTTCCTATAACTTCTCCTTACTTAACTATACCCATTAACAACCAAAAAAAACTTAAATTAGCTTTATTTCAATCTATTTCCCTTCTTAACTAAATAAAATAAATGGTTAACCTAAACACTTGTTATCCTTTGATATATTCAAATTCACTTCCAACATTTATTAACAAAATGTTGCCATAGGTTTAGATTTACATAAATAAATTATATGAATAGGTAGAAAAATTGGTAATCCGCAAATGCCCAATATACACGCATTAATTACTACCTATTGTTAGAATCCATTTATTAATTTACTAGTTAATAACGGTCTTTTTATTTCTATTTACTACCAAACTCTCTATTTTATTATAGTTCCAATATATTAATACTTAGGCACATCAAGTGCTAGCCCTTTTGTTATTTATATTAAATTGGGTATGTACAAATAAGTTGTTAATTAACTATTTCTACAAAATTATATTCATACATTCAGTTCCATATCTTATAGGGTTAAATTCTAATTACTTACGCTTAATCTATCAATTTAATACTCTATTCAAACATGCATTTAAATTCTTTTTATTCTAAATAAATTTTATTAAGTGTTGACATCCACTAATAGCATTCACCTTTATTACAACCAAAGGTGACATCTTCACTACTAATTTTATATTAATGAATCTCATTTTAGTTAATATTTTTTATTAATATTCTCAATTCAACATTTATTGATTTCCTAAAATTTACTTTTAACAAAAAATGACAAATTACATTATCCAAATCTATTGTCATAAAATTTTATTGTTACACTAGGTTACAACTACTATACCAAATTTCTACATTTATTCTTAAAAAAATTAGAAATTATATTAATTTAATTTATTAAATATTATTAATTTAATGGGTCGTTATATGGTCGACCCGGTTAAGGTTGCCCGTGAATTAAATAAGCTTATCCATCTCCCGATTCCGTTACTAAATTATCTTATCTTCTGTTCTGAACTTATTATGGAATCAAAATTCTCTTTAATTTGAGTCCATCAAATTTGAATCTCTATTCTTGCTTTGAAATCCATTATTTTATCGTTGAGCGAGGAAGTGTATTTATAAATAAATGTTAAAAATGTTTTATATATTGCATTGTTTGAGTTGTTGATGTTGATTTGGGTTTTCGATCGATTCGTTTGATCAATGCCATCGATAGAATTTCTATAACACTTGAACAAAGCAAACAGACACAGTATTGTTTTCAAATTTTGAAATTGAAATAAAAATTTTGTGTGATTATATATAAGTAAATTTTCTAATTGTTAGATGAATTGGTTAACAAAATGGTAATATTTGATTTATTGTTTTGTAAACCATTGACTATTCCAATATGATAAATAAATGGAAATATAGAACATGGTTTAAAATTTTAAATAGGAATTTGAAGTGAATTTAAATTAGAATTTGAGAATTTAATTTTCGATAATTTCGAACTATGGTTTTAAAGTTTTTAAAATGCATATTATCTAAAACATCTTCGAATAGAAATGGTTTTCAAAGAATTTTAAATGATTAAATTTGTGCTCTTCTCATTTGTCGCTGGAAAATAATTTCGGTGATGACGGCCGCATCATTGACATTCATTTTCGAGTTTCGAAGTGGAGAGACCATTCTGTAGTTTTGCTACAGTTTTGTTTGGAAATTAAATCGATTTAAATTTCATAGGTATGATTTGATTTATATATATATGTATATTATTTTTGTAACGACCCAGAATTTTTATTAATTAAAATTTGAATATTTAATTTATTTTAAATATTAATAAGTGAAATTTATAAGTCGAATAAATTTTATTTGAATAATTGGATTTAATTGAATAATTAAATCGATAATTTAATATGTTAAATTATGGAAATAATTGAAATTTGGGTTAAATATGATTGAAAATGATTTGTAAAATTTTATTTTATCATATTGAAGTTAGAATGATATTTTAGAACTTTTAAAATTGAATTAAGAGTTAATTTGTGAAAATTGAATATTTTAATATTTAAATCGACTAGTGAAATTAGCCAATTTTTGAACAGTCTCAGAATTGGACGAAACTAGTTCCATTGGATCCGTAATAGTTAGTTATTATCGGATTTCAATTTTCGTAGCAAACGGAGTTATCGTTTGATCGTGGCAGCTCGAAACGCATCGAAATTGTTTTTAATTTTAATTTGGCGAGTTAAAATAGCCATTTTTCAAACTGTCTCGGATTTCGACGAAACCAGTTTCATCGGATCCGTAATGTAATATTATTGTAAGATTTCAAATTTCGTGTCAATTGGATTTACCGTTTGTACGGTACAAATTAAAACGCCTAGAAAATCGTTTAAATCGGTTTAATTTAAATTGAACGTTTATTGCCATAACTCGCACAGATGTCCGAATTAGCTCCCGAAACACGTTCCATTGTGTTCGGAACACGAGGTAAACCTTAGAAACGCCAACCGGCACGCTTCGTTTGGAGTTCGGAAAATCCAGGATGAATAGTGTCGCGCGAATTTTCTATAAAAGCCCCTAACATTCATTTTTTTCACAAAATTATAACCCTAGGGTTTCCAAAACTGCAGCCACCACCCATAGCATTCAATGCCCAGAAATTAATCTCTTTCTCCCCTCAATCACTCTCAATCTACAAGGAATTAGCCAAAGTGTTCAATACGAAAGTCGAAGAGCATGAAGAGAGCTTTCGATCCATACGGTGATGATCGTGTTTGGAGCATCAGAGTGGGAGCAGGGGGGCCGACACCTACAGGTTGCGCATGGAATTCGAGGCTGTAGGGGGGGCCGAGTTTGGAGATGCTTGGGCCGAGCATGGAGTGGAAGGTGCTCTTCGAGGTGGAAGTTCCTGATCGAGTTATCGTCGAGTGTTGGAGGAGTATAACTTAACCCTAGTTTCTTGAGAGATGGGTTCATGTACGTGTATTTTCTGTAGATAGAACGTGAGGAGGAAGGAGGGGGGCACGGCCTGGATTCAAAGGAGCAGGATCGAACGGCTATGATGGCTTGGCTATAAAAAAAATTATAAATAATATGGATGTAAATTATTTATATAAAAATCGTGTAAACTTGTAAAATTGATATCTTTTTCATACGAGGTCGAAAACGCACGAAACCAGTTGCATTGGAATCGTATGGACGAGCACTACGCTATGGAATTGGATTGGAGTCGTTTGGAGTTAGTGAGAATTTTGGGTAAAATTAAACGTCCGTTTAATTTTATTCGAAATAAATCGCTAAAACGAAATTGAAATCAAGGTGAGAACTTCTCACTCAATCGAATCGGTTTCGATTTTATTTTAAATAGTTAGATTTAAAATTTTTGAATGCATGTTTGAATGATGATTGTTATCTATTGATTGTTAAAATAGACATTATGCGCCGTTAGTAAGCGGATGTTATTTATTAAAAACATATACCGCGAATATTTCATAAACAGTGAAATTGGTATTATATATATAATAGCAATATATATATATATATATATATATATTGGCATATGTATATATTGGAGTTATTGATTTCCCGCATTGTATAGCGGATGAGACCCTATTGCGCTGTCTATTAAGCGGATAATATTTTAAATCCCATATACCGCGATAATTCCGTACTGGAGAGGAATTGGTATTGTGCTAATGTTTGTGGATGCAGGAAAACAGGTTGGAGGGATCCAACTGGATTCCTCAACAGTTTTTATTTGAATTCAGATATTTTGATATTTGATGGATTATCATATCGATATATGATATCGTTGTTGTCGTGATTGGCTATTTGGTATGTAGCATCATTGGACCAAATTTTGGAATTTTAAAAGGATTTCAAAGTGATTTTGGAAAGTTTACGTTTATAAAATATTTTTGGAATTTATTTATTTTAAATAGATAAACGATATAATTTTTAATGTTATAAAGATTATGAATTTTTGAGAAATATAGTAAAAGGCCGATTTTTGAAAATATGAGGCTAATGATTTTGTAAAATAGTTTAATCGGGATTTTTGAATTTATTATAAAAAATTTAAAAATAGGATTTATGAAATTTGATTATTTTATAAATCAAAATGATGAAGTTTTTAAAGGAGTTTAAAGACGTTTTAAATATTAATATGAATTGAATTATATAAGAGATTTATAAATGGATATTTATAAATTGAAATATTGAAATTATGAAACGAGTTTTTATAAGTGTTAGAATGAACTGTGAATGAATTTGGTAAATGAATGAAATTTATAGAATTATAAACGGTGAAGTTATAAATGGAATTTTTTAAGCAGTAGGTTTATAAAATTTATAAAGTTATTAAAAGAATAGATTTGGATAAGTAATGAATCTTATAAGTTATAAGATTTGTAATTTGGGAAGTCTAAAAGAACGATTTTGTAAAATAATCGTTTTATAAGCATTTAACTTATAATGTGAACCTTTGGTTTAAAATTGAGTTATAAATTGAAATAGCTTAATAAAGGAGATTTATAAAGAAAGTAGTTATAAGATAAATAGAAATAGAATTTATAAACATTGTTTTATAAATCCGCAAACGACTTAGTTTGATAAGTTAATTTTTATAACTTATTTATGGAGTTATATTCACGTTTTTGACTGTGAATAATCCTTTAAAAATAAAATGTATAGAAATGATGAAATTGGTTAACGTAGTGTATTCACGTTTTTGAATAGTGAATAATATGTTAAAGAAAATGTTTAGGACGTGATATTTTAAACAGAATTAAAACGATCTAACGATGTTTTAAATGTGTTGAGATTCGAAACCATAGATTTCAACATTTATTGTTGAAATAGACGTTTTCGAGAAATAGAAGGAAATGGTGGACTATAACACTGTTGTTATAGTAAATGATTTCCGAAAGGAAATGTTTTGTATAGTATTGGGATTTATATATCTATTTAAACTTTGAATCCCTATACTAGTGATTTTGGGTTGTCGTAACGATGTTCTACGCAACATTCGTTTTGGCCCAAATAAATATGTTTAAGAGAATGATTTCCTTAAAGAATGAAATATATACTTAATCTCGATTTAAGTATATTGAATATTTTCCAAGTGTTGAAAATAGATGGATTTGAGAATTACTTAATAAGTAAGTATGGAAATGTTTTCCAAATATAAAGTGAATATTTTGAGAATTTATCTTTTTGAAGATAAATTGAAATGAATAATTGAATTCGTATATGCATGGATATTTTGGAATGAAAATTCACTATGGAATTTATAAAAGAATGGGGAAATTTGTTTAAAAATAAATATTGATTTATTTTTGATGTGTGAAAATTATATATCTAGTAAAGATATTTTTGGGGAAATAAATAATTTGGAAAATTATTTGGAATATGGTGATGTCGCGCATATCCATTGATAGTTCAATAACCGACTATCAATATTTACCTTTGAAAGGTATTTGTTGTGATTTGCTTGAATTTGAATGCTACACTTATTTTTAAATTATTGCGCTCGTTATTCGGATTACCCATTCTGAATAGTGATACGACGTAATGGATAGCATTGAAGATCGGTGTTGAAGACCCGGTATTTGCGAGAGCGATAGGATGACCCGTCGATTGACTCTGCACCGAGTTGCTCCGGTATAGAGTTCTCCATATGTGATGGGAAATCCGATCAGGATTGTGGATATCCGGATTGCAAGGACTTCTTTGTAAGTGCCTTCGGTTCTGTTCGAGCCCGGAACAAACTTGTATAGATTGTATGTCTGACATTACAAATTGAGATATAAAGCCGATTTCTTTCAAATATATTTCTGTTGGTTGCGGAGAATTTATTCTCTTAGCTTAACACCCTTCTCTGAGACGTACGAGCTCAGAGGTTATGTAGTTGAAGGTTATCAGCGATATATTCCCAATTTGGTAATGTGACATGCTGAGTGTTGCTGTGAAATGATCATTGTGTTGGTTATTTGTGATAGGATCATTTATTTGATCGTCTATCCTGGTGATAATTTCTATGATCATTTGTTGACCCAAAGCACGGCTTTTGTATAAAGTGTGTTTTTGTGGACGTGACTTCGTCGAGCCTCACACCTCGGGAACGGTCAAAACAGGAAAGATGCGGCAAGGTTATGAGGGGTTGCGCCCTTTAGGGTATGTGCATTTCCTTCTGGAAAAGGGTGGTATCATGGTATGGAGCCCAGATACTTACTCATGTTGAAAACACTTTATGATTGTGTGAATTGATTACGAGCGCTCGGTTAAAGGTCCCAAAGGACCGGGGGATGGCATACTCGGTCAGTTGTTACTCAGTTAGGGGTAACCCGGCCTTGTGTTGGCAGAGATCCGGTTTGGTTCTCGGGGATGTCCATCCAAAGGCGTTCTCATGTGGCAATGGGAAGTTCCTTGGCCTGATCATTCGTTGGAAATCCAATTCCCAATACGAAACCTTGTACGGTATTAGTTGTAGAACCTGCCATTTACTTATGGTGGTCACCACTGTTTAGATGGTAGCTATAGTAGGCATACGATAATGGTCGTATGTTGGCTAAGATTTATATTCTACTTTCGAAATGAATTTTTCTCTACACTATGCACTAGTAATAATATCAAATGTTCTTTTTAATGCGTATCAAGCATCTTTGACTATCATAAGGAGAAATCTCCTCCGATTCTGCGTTTGCATTGTGTGTGTGTGCGGGAGGCCTTATGGTAGTCTCATTTTTAAAAGCATTGCGAATTGACTTTAAAAATATTCCTCTATTTGATTTTATAGATAAATAAACTGTTTTGAGTTCTCACACCAGTCACATGACTGACTCGGAGTTTATTGTTTTCCTTCCTAAACTCTGGGTGCCCACCAATTTCTACACGGGCAGTCAAGAGTTAGGTTTATCAGGATATTCAGGATATTTCTGGAGTTGCTGGAGGCAAGCTGGATGGCATGGCGTATTACTAGTATATAGTATTTCTTTTCCGCTGTTTGTTGTTGTTGTTGTGCACTCTGATGATGATGTAATGAAATGTAATGTAATGTAATAACTGATATAGTTCTTTGTTTAAAGATTATTCATTTATCTATTATATGTTGTTCCGCTGCGATTGTGAGATTCTGATGTTGTTCTGTTGTTTTCTGTTCCGTTCTATTTTCTATTTTCTATTTTCTTTTCTCTCTATGTTCTATCTTTTTCTCTCACCTTCTACCTCTTTCTTTTTCTTAAATATTGATAATTCGTATTTCTGTTCATCTTGAGTTAATCTATGGAGATTAGTGTATATTCCAGGAGTATTGATTTGCGGGTCGTCGCAGTTGGTATCGGAGCATATGGTTAAGCGACAACCATGGTTCTGTTGGGTATTACTCATTAGAGATAGAGTCAGTAGTACTCTAGAATGAGTTTGAGTGTAATAATAGCTATGAGAGCGTAATTGTTAGTGAATATAAAATTGTTTTGTATTGTGTTGACTTATCGGTTGATTGGTTATAGATTCTAGTCGATGTAGTCTAGCTAACTATCGTAGATAGGGGTTTCTAAACTCTTAAACAAGATAAACCGACACGATATTGTTTTAAATTAGGTAAATGAAATAATTTTGCCTCGATTATATTTTATATATATAAAGGAATAATTTTTCAGAATTATTAAAGTGTATATAAGTTGATTGTTTAGTTGTTTGAATAATCTAAATAAAAGAAGAATTGTATAAGCAAAAGAGTTATAAGAATTGAATTATAATTAAAGTGATTTACAATTGTGAAATAAACTTATATATAAAAGAAGTGAAACTATATGAATATATTTATAAATATGAGTTGAAATAAAAATGAATTTAACGTTAAATGGAAATTTACTTTAGAATTTGGAATCTGAATTGATGTATAAGTGGGAATTTAAGTTATGTAAAACAAAGTGATGTTTGTAAAACGAAATATAACTTAAGAGATGTTGAATGAAGTTGATATTGGTATCAAAGTAAATTAATAAAGTTAAGTGATAAATGTGAACTTAAGTTATGTAAATGAAATTCAACTTTAAATTGTTAAAGGAATTAGCAACTGAATTGAATGAATGGATTGAATATTAATCAATTAAATGTGAATAATTGATATGGAATAATGGATATAAGTGTTAATTCATTAAAAACTAATGTTATTAGAAAGTTGAAAGATTGAATGAAACTCAATTTAATTGAACCAATTGAAAGTAAAGGTGTTAAACCAAATTGAATGAATAAGCAAATAAATTTGGTTGTAATTAATATACACTGGTTGTTATATGGTTGTTAGTTGATTGTATATAATTCATTAAGTATTAATGAGACTGAGTTAATGAAATTGAAAGTTAAAGTAATTGAAATTCAATTGAAAGTTAAGTGAATCTTAAATAGAATTGAATTTGATTTGGAAGTGAACCAACTTGAATATGGATTAGTGAATATAAACTAATTGAAAATGAATGTTAGTAAAAACATCCACCGTAAAGAATCAAATGTGATTTAAATTGAAAACCCATTTCATTGAATATTAATGAGAATATGAATGAATATTTATTGGTCATGAATTTTTGGATGATAGTTGGTTGATGGTTGAATATATTGCTTTTGTTTAATTTGCTATGTTGGCATGTATAGTTATTATGTTGCTATATGTTGTATATTGATACTATTGTCTACATGCATGTGCTCATGTTGTTTGTTGAGTGTTTAGTAGGTGCGGATCGTGTTTGCTTCGCATTTGGAGCTCGCTTTCGCGCTATATTAGCCGTATATGATTGCTAATAAAATATAAGGTACATATCTCGGATTAAATATCGTACTTTTATACTTTTTTTCCCTGCGGGATGCCTCATTACTTGATGAGATGTATATTTGTGATATATATACTGTCATTTTTTTTTCGGATCGAGCCGCGCAAAGGAGACTCTGGCGAATTTTTCCGAAAATTTAAGGCGTTAGTAAAATTTGAGAAAATTTGGAAAATTTTGAAAACTTTAACTTTATTTGGAGTTGAAAGTTAAACAATAGTAATAATTTTTGAAAGATAACTAAGTATGATTTGAAAACTTAGTAAAGTATTGTAAGAAGTTTAACTATGGATTTTGGGAAAGTTAATAAATACTATAACTTTTCTTACTTAGTAATTTCGAGGACGAAATTCATTTAAGGGGGGAAGATTGTAACGACCCAGAATTTTTATTAATTAAAATTTGAATATTTAATTTATTTTATATATTAATAAGTGAAATTTATAAGTCGAATAAATTTTATTTGAATAATTGGATTTAATTGAATAATTAAATCGATAATTTAATATGTTAAATTATGGAAATAATTGAAATTTGGGTTAAATATGATTGAAAATGATTTGTAAAATTTTATTTTATCATATTGAAGTTAGAATGATATTTTAGAACTTTTAAAATTGAATTAAGAGTTAATTTGTGAAAATTGAATATTTTAATATTTAAATCGACTAGTGAAATTAGCCAATTTTTGAACAGTCTCAGAATTGGACGAAACTAGTTCCATTAGATCCGTAATAGTTAGTTATTATCGTATTTCAATTTTCGTAGCAAATGGAGTTATCGTTTGATCGTGGCAGCTCGAACCGCATCGAAATTGTTTTTAATTTTAATTTGGCGAGTTAAAATAGCCATTTTTCAAACAGTCTCGGATTTCGACGAAACCAGTTTCATCGGATCCGTAATGTGATATTATTGTAAGGTTTCAAATTTCGTGTCAATTGGATTTACCGTTTGTCCGGTACAAATTAAAACGCCTAGAAAATCGTTTAAATCGGTTTAATTTAAATTGAACGTTTATTGCCATAACTCACACAGATGTCCGAATTAGCTCCCGAAACATGTTCCATTGTGTTCGGAATGTGAGGTAAACCTTAGAAACGCCAACCAGAACGCTTCGTTTGGAGTTCGGAAAATCCGGGATGAATAGTGTCGCGCGAATTTTCTATAAAAGCCCCTAACATTCATTTTTTTTCACAAAATTATAACCCTAGGGTTTCCAAACCTGCGGCCGCCACCCATAGCATTCAATGGCCAAAAACTAATCTCTTTCTCCCCTCAATCACTCTCAATCTACAAGGAATTAGCCAAAGTGTTCAACACGAAAGTCGAAGAGCATGAAGAGAGCTTTCGATCCATACGGTGATGATCGTGTTTGGAGCATCAGAGGGGGAGCAGGGGGACCGACACCTACAGGTTGCGCACGGAATTCGAGGCTGTAGGTGGGGCCGAGTTTGGAGATGCTTGGGCCGAGCATGGAGTGCAAGGTGCTCTTCGAGGTGGAAGTTCCTGATCGAGTTATCGTCGAGTGTTGGAGGAGTATAACTTAACCCTAGTTTCTCGAGAGATGGGTTCATGTACGTGTATTTTCTGTAGATAGAACGTGAGGAGGAAGGAGGGGGGGGGCACGGCCTGGATTCAAAGGAGCAGGATCGAACGGCTACGATGGCTTGGGTATAAAAAAATTTATAAATAATATGGTTGTAAATTATTTATATAAAAATCGAGTAAACTTGTAAAATTGATATCTTTTTCATACGAGGTCGAAAACGCGCGAAACCAGTTACGTTGGAATCGTATGGACGAGCACTACGCTATGGAATTGGATTGGAGTCGTTTGGAGTTAGTGAGAATTTTGGGTAAAATTAAACGTCCGTTTAATTTTATTCGAAATAAATCGCTAAAACGAAATTGAAATCAAGGTGAGAACTTCTCACTCAATCGAATCGGGTTCGATTTTATTTTAAATAGTTAGATTTAAATTTTTTGAATGCATGTTTGAATGATGATTGTTATCTATTGATTGTTAAAATAGACATTATGCGCCGTTAGTAAACGGATGTTATTTATTAAAAACATTTTCCGCGAATATTTCATAAACAGTGAAATTGGTATTATATATATAATAGCAATATATATATATTGGCATATGTATATATTGGAGTTATTGATTTCCCGCATTGTATAGCGGATGAGACCCTATTGCGCCATCTATTAAGCGGATAATATTTTAAATCCCATATACCGCGATAATTCCGTACTGGAGCGGAATTGGTATTGTGCTAATGTTTGTGGATGCAGGAAAACAGGTTGGAGGGATCCAACTGGATTCCTCAACAGTTTTTATTTGAATTCAGATATTTTGATATTTGATGGATTATCATATCGATATATGATATCGTTGTTGTCGTGATTGGCTATTTGGTATGTAGCATCATTGGACCAAATTTTGGAATTTTAAAAGGATTTCAAAGTGATTTTTGAAAGTATACGTTTATAAAATATTTTTGGAATTGATTTATTTTAAATAAATAAACGGTATAATTTTTAATGTTATAAAGATTATGAATTTTTGAGAAATATAGTAAAAGGCTGATTTTTGAAAATATGAGGCTAATGATTTTATAAAATAGTTTAATCGGGATTTTTGAATTTATTATAAAAAGTTTAAAAATAGGATTTATGAAATTTGATTATTTTATAAATCAAAATGATGAAGTTTTTAAAGGAGTTTAAAGACGTTTTAAATATTAATATGAATTGAATTATATAAGAGATTTATAAATGGATATTTATAAATTGAAATATTGAAATTATGAAACGAGTTTTTATAAGTGTTAGAATGAACTGTGAATGAATTTCGTAAATGAATGAAATTTATAGAATTATAAACGGTGAAGTTGTAAATGGAAATTTTTAAGCAGTAGGTTTATAAAATTTATAAAGTTATTAAAAGAATAGATTTGGATAAGTAAATGAATCTTATAAGTTATAAGATTTATAATTTGGGAAGTCTAAAAGAACGATTTTGTAAAATAATCGTTTTATAAGCATTTAACTTATAATGTGAACCTTTGGTTTAAAATTGAGTTATAAATTGAAATAGCTTAATAAAGGAGATTTATAAAGAAAGTAGTTATAAGATAAATAGAAATAGAATTTATAAACGTTGTTTTATAAATCGGCAAACGACTTAGTTTGATAAGTTAATTTTTTATAACTTATTTATGGAGTTATATTCACGTTTTTGACTGTGAATAATCCTTTAAAAATAAAATGTATAGAAATGATGAAATTGGTTAACGTAGTGTATTCACGTTTTTGAATAGTGAATAATATGTTAAAGAAAATGTTTAGGATGTGATATTTTAAACAGAATTAAAACGATCTAACGATGTTTTAAATGTGTTGAGATTCGAAACCATAGATTTCAACATTTATTGTTGAAATAGACGTTTTCGAGAAATAGAAGGAAATGGTGGACTATAACACTGTTGTTATAGTAAATGATTTCGAAAAGGAAATGTTTTGTATAGTATTGGGATTTATATATCTATTTAAACTTTGAATCCCTATACTAGTGATTTTGGGTTGTCGTAACGATGTTTTACGCAACATTCGTTTTGGCCCAAATAAATATGTTTAAGAGAATGATTTCCTTAAAGAATGAAATATATACTTAATCTCGATTTAAGTATATTGAATATTTTCCAAGAGTTGAAAATAGATGGATTTGAGAATTACTTAATAAGTAAGTATGGAAATGTTCTTCAAATATAAAGTGAATATTTTGAGAATTTATCCTTTTGAAGATAAATTGAAATGAATAATTGAAATCGTATATGCATGGATATTTTGGAATGAAAATTCACTATGGAATTTATAAAAGAATGGGGAAATTTGTTTAAAAATAAATATTGATTTATTTTTGAAGTGTGAAAATTATATATCTAGTAAAGATATTTTTGGGGAAATAAATTATTTGGAAAATTATTTGGAATCTGGTGATGTCGTGCATATCCATTGATAGTTCAATAACCGACTATCAATATTTACCTTTGAAAGGTATTTGTTGTGATTTGCTTGAATTTGAATGCTACACTTATTTTTAAATTATTGCGCTCGTTATTCCGATTACCCATTCCGAATAGTGATACGACGTAATGGATAGCATTGAAGATCGGTGTTAAAGACCCGGAATTTGCGAGAGCGATAGGATGACCTGTCGATTGACTCTGCACCGAGTTGCTCCGGTATACAGTTCTCCATATGTGATGGGAAATCCGATCAGGATTGTGGATATCCGGATTGCAAGGACTTCTTTGTAAGTGCCTTCGGTTCTGTTCGAACCCGGAACAGACTTGTATGGATTGTATGTCTGACATTACAAATTGAGATATAAAGCCGATTTCTTTCAAATATATTTCTGTTGGTGGCGGAGAATTTATTCTCTTAGCTTAACACCCTTCTCTGAGACGTACGAGCTCAGAGGTTATGTAGTTGAAGGTTATCAGCGATATATTCCCAATTTGCTAATGTGACATGCTGAGTGTTGCTGTGAAATGATCATTGTGTTGATTATTTGTGATAGGATCATTTATTTGATCGTCTATCCTGGTGATCATTTCTATGATCATTTGTTGACCCAAAGCACGGCTTTTGTATAAAGTGTGTTTTTGTGGACGTGACTTCGTCGAGCCTCATACCTCGAGAATGGTCAAAACAGGAAAGATGCGGCAAGGTTATGAGGGGTAGCGCCCTTTAGGGTATGTGCATTTCCTTCTAGAAAAGGGTGGTATCATGGTATGGATTGTGTGAATTGATGATTGTGTGAATTGATTACGAGCGCTCGGTTAAAGGTCCCAAAGGACCGGGGGATGGCATACTCGGCCAGTTGTTACTCAGTTAGGGGTAACCCGGCCTTGTGTTGGCAGAGATCCGGTTTGGTTCTCGGGGACGTCCATCCAAAGGCGTTCTCATTTGGCAATGGGAAGTTCCTTGGCCTGATCATTCGTTGGAAATCCAATTCCCAATACGAAACCTTGTACGGTATTAGTTGTAGAACCTGCCATTTACTTATGGTGGTCACCACTGTTTAGATGGTAGCTATAGTAGGCATACGATAATGGTCGTATGTTGGCTAAGATTTATATTCTACTTTCGAAATGAATTTTTCTCTACACTATGCACTAGTAATAATATCAAATGTTCTTTTTAATGCGTATCAAGCATCTTTGACTATCATAAGGAGAAATCTCCTCCGATTCTGCGTTTGCATTGTGTGTGTGTGCGGGAGGCCTTATGGTAGTCTCATTTTTAAAAGCATTGCGAATTGACTTTAAAAATATTCCTCTATTTGATTTTATAGATAAATAAACTGTTTTGAGTTCTCACACCAGTCACATAACTGACTCGGAGTTTATTGTTTTCCTTCCTAAACTCTGGGTGCCCACCAATTTCTACACGGGCAGTCAAGAGTTAGGTTTATCAGGATATTCAGGATATTTCTGGAGTTGCTGGAGGCAAGCTGGATGGCATGGCGTATTACTAGTATATAGTATTTCTTTTCCGCTGTTTGTTGTTGTTGTTGTACACTCTGATGATGATGTAATGAAATGTAATGTAATGTAATAACTGATATAGTTCTTTGTTTAAAGATTATTCATTTACCTATTATATGTTGTTCCGCTGCGATTGTGAGATTCTGATGTTGTTCTGTTGTTTTCTGTTCCGTTCTATTTTCTATTTTCTATTTTCTTTTCTCTCTATGTTCTATCTTTTTCTCTCTCCTTCTACCTCTTTCTTTTTCTTAAACATTGATAATTCGTATTTCTGTTCACCTTGAGTTAATCTATGGAGATTAGTGTATATTCAAGGAGTACGGATTTGTGGGTCGTCACAATTTTAAACTTAATTTGATTTGATATATATAGTATATACATAATTATCTCCAAATTGTTTGAAGTTAAACGGAAATTTAATTCTTAAAATTTGGGCAAAAGATGATTTCAATTATAAATGAAACCAAAATTTCGAATTAATATTTAAACTTGAGAGAATTAAATTAGGAATTTACTTGTATAATACTCAATTGCATTCAATATAACTTACCTAAATTGCTCAAAAGTTAATTATGTAATTGGATAGTATAGGATATAAAATGTCTTTATAAATAAAATTTGAGTGCGTATAATAAATGTTATATACTTAAATTTTAAATTATAAAATGTTTATGGATATAAATAGAATAATAAGTTAATTAAATAATAGATGTGATTAATAAAATAAAATTTTATTTTGGAAGTTAATAAAATTGAAATTAAATCAACTTAATGATACATCTTGAATTAATTGAATTTAAATTGAATTTCATTTGAAGGAAACCTTTTGTACCTAACATTAATAATTGTAAAATCAAATCAATTTAATTAAAATCTTGAATTTAAAACAAATTGATGAATATAAATTAATTCAAATTAAAATTTATATGCTTTAAATTAATTGTTTTATTTTGGAATTCAAGTCCATTTTCTTCTGCTTGTTTCTATTCTCCTACTTCCTTCCTTTTCGAGGACGAAAAGTTTTGAGTGGGGGAGAGTGTAACAACCCGTAAATTTGACCGGTTTTAATAACGTTATTATTTGAAATTTCATGGAATTTTAAAATGACAAAATTTTGAAATATAAATTTTATATTTGGAATGCGTCTAGTTAAACATAGCAACTGGTAAATTTTCGTCTGAAAATATTAAAGTTTTTTTCGTGCGTAAAATTACTTCAATTTAATCAGTTAAAAAGCGTTGAAAATAAAATATTTTCGAAAACTAAATATTTTTACATAGAAAAATTCTAGATCATCTTCTAAGCAAGATGTCAGTTTGTCGTTTTTCCAATTTCGGATTTCTTTAGCTCCGTCGATCTTATTTTTCTGTGTATTTCATGTATTTTCCGCTAGTATAAAAATTCGAATTTTTATAATTAAATCGTACCACTGATATCCGTATACCATTTTGATCGTCTCGTCGTGCTGGTCTCTGCGGTATATTCAAACCTGTGTTTTGAAGTCTAACACGCAACGGAATCCGTATAAACGGAAACCGTATCGGTAACCGTTGTGTCCATTGGCTTCCTAAATCCTTCATTCCTACGGTGCAAATTAATACCCACCAGCTAGCCATGCAAAATTTAATACCCACCAGCTAGCCATTGATATGCCTAGAATTTAAATGTGACCATCACTATTCCCTGTGCAAAATTTATTATTGTTCATTTGGTTGTAACTAGCGAAACTTTATATTTTTGTTTTCATTTAATTTTCGCCTGACCGTTACTTCCTCTTTCCTTCTCTGTTCCATGCTCTAAAAAAAAGTGAAATTTCTTTGCGCCTACATCCTCCTCCACGCAAGTTCCATTTCCACACCCAAAAAGGACGCCGGCCATCATATTCCCGACTTTTTCCCCTCGTAGCTCCGCCTTCCACACTGATACCCGGCCTCTGCCCACTACATCCGTCTTCCACATCAAACTGGCCATACGTCTCAGACCCTATCACCATTCTTCCTCTCGGCCCTTCTCTGCATCGGCCAGGCTTGCCGAGCCTTGTGACGTGCTCCGCCTGTTACGCACTACATCATCGCCAATGCCAACACCCCTGACCGAACCCATCACAGCAACCCAGGCCCCATCTTCCTGTCGCCTCTCTTCTCTGTAAAAAAAAGGTGGTGAAACAGGTATTATAAATATTTATATATGAAAGAGAAGTAGACTTTATGTTACTAAGTTATGCTCACTATTTACAGTATAAAGAAAAATGTATATATAAAGGTTTGTATTGTGTACTTGCATGTGCTCCATATCATATAATGTACAATTGTTTTATAAACTTTTACTGTTATATAAAGTATATCTATTTTATTAAGCATTGAAGTAAACTGCATACGTAAGGTTATATACATAATAGTTCTATACATTAGTTTATATTAAGTAGCTGAAGCATATTTTAAAGTTTACATAGTATATTTTATAAGAGTGTTATAATAAGAAGATATATATATATATATATATATATATATATATATATATATATGGGTATTATATTTCAGTTTTATAATAAGGTATATTTATATTGATTTTATAATAATTATTAATCATAAAAAAAATCTATGGTTATTTTACATTTGAAATTTGATATACAGGTATAAAAATGTATATATACATTTGTTTACATTTTGGTTATAAGCTTTAAATATATGTACATTTTGTAGTATGAATAGCTTGCATCTTGTTTTGTTAGCCTATTATAATAGTATATGAAGTACAACTTGAAATCTCTGCTTATATTTTCTCTTGCAAGCAATGGTTTATAAGCATGTTATATCCATGTTTCGAAATTTAGCTTACTTTCTTGCTTTATATATATAATTATTAACAATAATGATTTTTCTTTTAAGTAGGCGTTTGTTATAAAATATATATATAAAGTGAACTGGCATCTATTATATGAATGCACCGTACATAAGCTTACAGTATATTAATGTGTTATGTAGCTTATGTAAATAGAAGCTATTAAGTCGCGTATATATATAAAGTATATTATGGGATTTTAAGTATTATGTTTATACCGTAAGTATAAAAAGCTTTGTTAACAGTGATATATATAGGTTTACATATGTTTGTAGTTATATACTTATTTATATTCCGTGTATATATATAGGAAGTTATATAAATCTGTTTTGTTTTAAAGATAATATTTGCAAGTTATTATTCACAGTAGAATCAGCGGTAGCTATGTTATTTTAGATGCCTATGTACTGAACTGAGTATCAAAGTTGTACAGTGATATTAAAACTGTAAGTTTATATGTATGCATGCGTTGCTAATTTTTTTAAGAAAAATAAGGATACTTTAAAATACATACGTATATATGTTAAATTGCATTGATATTTTATTTGTATAATCTATATTTCTTTAGTCCGCATGCATTTTTCCATGTAATCATACTTTGTTTTGTTTTATGGTCTACGTATGATATATTAGTTTTGGGGAATGAATGCTAGGAGAGTACATACGATATATATGTTCATGTAGTATTTGTACATTGATTTTTGGGTATTGTTTAAAAATGATATATATAAGGATTTTGGTGTACTATTCATAATCTTGCTGCTACTCTTTAGCGAAAGGAAGTTTTATAAGTACTATTTATTTTAAGGTAGCTATATTAATTATATTACATTATGTAGGCATATATAGTAAATTATTTTGACTTTATATGAAATATTAATTTTAATGTATATTATGTATATATATGATTTTAATAAATATGGTAAATTAAAAACAATGATTTTAATTATATATATATTATTTTAACAATACGTATTTCAATTTAAAAAATAATTCACGGAAAATAATAATAATGACAATATGTATATCGTTGCAGTCTATCAAATGGATTCCGATTCATTTCTCATCGATTCTTGTCTATCGGCTCCTTTGTTCGTCGAATCTGCTTTCAGCTTACTTCACTTTAAGACTGTTGTTTGGATGGTTTGAATTCCTAGATCGTGAATCCAATTTGTAGCTGGCTTTGTTTCAAAATTTCTCTAGCCTCGAAAGGTGAACAATCACTCGCGATTAATGTTCTCTTATTTATTAAATTTGATTTCAATTGAAACGACACTTAAAATATGCTGTTGTTAGTTATGTACACTGTTATTACATGTATCTGTTCACTTATGACATCTGACACCATTATGTGTTAATTATATATGCGACGATAATACAGTTTGGTTGATAATTGATTGATTGATTATTGTTCATATTGGATGTAAATTGTAATATATAAAGTGACAAATATTATGCAATTGAATTTGACGTAGGATAGTTTAAAATGTGAATCGACATATGTGTTGAATTTGATTAGTTAATTTGAATAATACGACCCTTTTTAATTGTCAAGTTAATTGACACGTAGAATTTGATAAATTATACTTTGAACCTTTGAACGTATATTTGATTAATTGTTGTAGTATTAAATTTGAAATTGAATTGAACAACAAGTGGAGAAAAACCATAATGTAATAATCTTTAATCTACATGAAATGATAGTGTAGATTCTAGAAATAATTCTATTAATTTGCACAAATAACAATGTGAATTAATACGATTATTTCGGGATTATTTGAATTGGATTGTGTTGGATTGTTGTTATGGCTTGTTTATTTAATTTGACACCATCCCAGTTATCACACTGCAAGTTCCCTTTATTATGCTTGATCTTGAATTGAAATTGGAATCGGGTTGAAATGATACATACCCAAATGAATTTGACCTAGGACAGAGAATTAAATAAAATCTGATTGGTCAATAAATTGATTAAAAAATAAAATAATGATTTTATTCGAGCAAAGAATAAGTTTGGAAACGAAGTTGGAATTTGAATTTTTTTTAGGGAAAGTGTAAAGATTGAAATCTGAATCAAATTTTTACGTAGTAATTGATAAAAGAAAGTTATTTGAAATTTAATTATTTAATAATTAAATTTGGAATTATTAGTAAATAATTTGGAATTAGTAATAATTGAGTTTTGAAATTATTAAGTTTGAAATCATTTAATAACTAAATTTGAAATTATAATTCAGTTTGGAATTATAATTAAGTTTGAAATCATTAAATTGAATTTATAATTAAGTTGAAATGATTTGATAATTAAGTTTGAATTCATAATTAAGTGGAAATGATTTAATAATTATGTTCAAATTTATAACCAAGTTTGCAATTATTAAATTTTGAAATTATTAATAATTAAGATTGAATTTATTTAATAATTGAATAAGATTTAATTATTTGATAATTGAATAAAAATAGAATTCTTCGATAAGAGAAATTGAACTTTTGAATAAGTGGATTTGAACTTCGTTAATAAATGAAATTGAGTTTCTTTATTTATTAATTAAGCTTTGGAAAATTTAAGTAGGTTAATAAGTGAAATTAAACTTCTTGAATATATGAAATTTAGTTCTTTATTAATTGCGTTTGAAATTGGTAATGAAGTCAATAAATAAATGAAAATTTGAATTTCTTTAACAAGAAATAAAATGTGATTTATTGAAATGAATGGGATTTATTGAAATTAACGTAAGACTTGTAAGTTAAAGAATTGATATGACGAATTTAATTTTTTTCAATTTGAAGTTTTGGTATGATGAAGCTGGATGTAAGTAATTGATTTAAATGAATTGGAATTTAAATCGAAGTTGTTTTGAAGGATAAATTTACTTAGCGAATATTGAATGGAATCGAAACATGAATTTAAATTTATTTGAATGAGAATTAAATCATTTGAAATGATTTCGGAATGAAACTTATATACGAACTTGAATCAATATTTGAATTGTTTGAATAAAAGTTGAAATTGAATTGTAAGATTTTGAAATGGTTATTTGGAAGTTTATAACGTAAATGTTGGAAATTAATAGTAAAAGACAATTGAAATGTTGATTTATAAATTCTAATTGAAATTGAAATTGAAATTGATTTGGTTTTGAAATTTATTAAATGACCAATCGGTGTAATAATTACGAAAGCTATTAAAGAAATCGGAATCGGTTATGGATATAGTCTCCATCTAAGCCGAAAACCACTTTAATAACTATACGTGGAGTGATGATCCAGAATGAAGTGGTTGGAATGATGTACGTGATGACTGAAGAAAGAGAACGATAATGGATAGCCTTGACACTTGTGTCAAATTGGAAATGACTAAAATCAGGAGCCATGCCGGGCCAAATGGGGTTAGCCACCCCGAGCGAACACACTTCTTCGTAACTACTATTCATCACTTGTGATTGATTGGTGCACCCTCATACTTTTCAGGAGTGTTGTTTTGCGGCGTTGCGATCGCTGCGGCGATGCGTTCTCACCAGTCCGGATCAGGCAAACGGTAGTTTCACTACCTTGGGTATTGCCTCATGTGCCTTGTCATACTTGTATCCCTATAAACGCGACCACTACTGTGACGCCCCACCTCTATACCCACGCTAGCCAAGAACATTACTGTGAATGCTGTCAACTAGCACGGAGAATAAGGCTGTTGAGGAGCAACCATCTGTATAATTGCTTTGTGCGAGTACCGATATACCGGATAAAAATATAACTTTTCATCTCAAGAGGAAATCCGACATACCGACACAAACTCAAAGCTACTACGCAGTGGCTATAATTTCTTCGGAAACAAATATAGAAATAAACATAACATAAATCAGTCATAGACAATTCATATCACAAAGGCGGAAATAGATATGAATATTACACATGAAAGTGTACATCAGAGTAGTGGTCTAAAAAGATCCACATATCACAAAAGAAATAGTTACAAGAACTACACAAAAGAATAAGTATACATTATGGAGTCTATATCTCAAATGTATACAACAAAATAAAATACTAATCTAAGTAGTTTGCCAAAAGTCGGAATGATAGTCCGATAAGGAGTCGGGCAGAAGCACCTGTAAATTCTCGGTCTGACCCGAGTATTATTTAATAAGAAAATAATAAACGGATCAGTCTAGCTATAAATATCAGATGAAGTGATATATAATAAGAGATATGACATAATCATATAATAATCACAATGCCAAGCTGTGATAAATAAGTAAATTGGAAATCAACAAGAGATTAATCAATATCACAATAATCTACTCAAGATAAAAGGAATGTCATACTCCTAATTTCATTCACCAAGGCACAATAAATGACATATATCAATGCCCATCGTAAAAGTTGGTGAAACATAAATTCCAGAAATCAACACACGAAATCCAGAAATCACAAGAAAAAGGAACAACGACGTCGTACAACGGGACATCCGATGAACCAAATCATAATAAAAAGGATGGCCAATCCCCAAAAGAAACTGGACATCGACACACCTAAAAAGATATGCCCCACGAACAGTCGAACATCGACGCACCTAGAAAGATACGCCCCATGCCCTAGCATCGACGCACCTAGAAAGATACGCCCCATGCACAAATAAACATCGATGCACCTAAAAAGATACACCCCATGTAATGTCTAACATCGATGCACCTAAAAAGATACACCCCATGCTAAGTCGAACATCGACGCACCTAGAATGATACGCCCCATCCATAGACGAACATCGACGCACCTAGAAAGATACGCCCCATGTCCCGACTTATTGAGCCGAATGCTCCACGAAGTAAACAAACATCGATGCACCTAGAAAGATACACCCCATGTAATGTCGAACATCGATGCACCTAGAAAGATACACCCCATGTAATGTCGAACATCGATGCACCTAGAAAGATACACCCCATGCTCTAGCATCGACGCACCTAGAAAGATACGCCCCATGCACAAATAAATAAGCATCGATGCACCTAGAAAGATACACCCCATGCATAATAAAACATTGACGCACCTAGAAAGGTACGACCCATGTATAAAATGAGACGAAACTCAATAAAGTGAGGAACAGTCCTCCACATAAACAAATAGACATCGCACATTGCTAGTCTAAACCATAAAATGATCATCATGATCATCGAGAAGTGTCAATTACAATAAGCTAGTAAATATATGAGCTTAGCTTCATGTCCCATAACCACTAGCTTAACTTAAATACTTACGAACAAATTGTAGATCTCCACTAGAAAATTGTCACAAGAGGTTCAATCGAACAAGTCCAAGAATTAACCGACGAAGTAAACGCAAGCGTTTCATACCACTCGTTTTACCAAGTCGTTTAATTAGATTTCTCATACGAGTGAGGTAAAGGTTTATATATACTAATGGATTGGAAAACGGTTTTATAAACGAATTTGGTATTAATAGTATTGAAATCGTTTGAGGAAAGAGTTTTGATATTTACTACTAGTATAGAAAACCATTATATTTTTAAAGTGACAAAGCACAAGGGGGATTGTAGAAACAATCAATCACAAAGATCACATTCGAAGATGTGAATAAAATCCAATGAAATCGATAAAGGATCCATCGAAGTGGATATATCTAAAATTCCCAAAGAAAATAAGTCATCAAAGATGATAATAAATGATGACAATAAATAGGATCATCACGAATCGATTTAAATTGGAAATTCAATCCAAAAAGGCAAATTGGACTCAAACAGCAGGTTCAGTCGACCGAACAGAGATTTTCAGTCGACTGACCCTGTACATGGAAATTTTCCAGGTTCAGGAAACTTTCTGTTTCCAGTTTCAGTCGACTGTGCAGAGTTTTTCAGTCGACTGAATCATGCCTGGAAACTCTCGGGTTTCAGGTTCAGTCGACTGAACAGAGTTTTCAGTCGACTGAATCATGCCTGGGCTGTTTTTCAGCCTTATTCAAATGAAGAGCAAACTCTTCCAAAATGCAACCGGACGAACATTGGCTCTAAGGGTTTATGCCAATCGGCAACCCGGCCCTATATGCTCCTCGGTGCATCACCAAAAACATGATCAAACATCCATAAAAGGATTTCACACAAATTTGACTTAAAAACTCAAACAATTTTAATATTCACAAAACCAATCCAAATCAAGAGCAAATGCACATGAAGAAGTGTTAGGAATTCATACCCAACAACCAAAGATAATTATAGTCATAAATGTGAGATAATAATCTCACCTTTGAACTAAGTTTATGAAGATGAAGCTTGAAAGCAATGGCAAGAACAAGCACTCTCCAATCTCAACACTAGAAGCTTGAATCTAAGCTTAAAAGAGAAACATTCCCAAAATTAGGTTTAGGAAATTTCTGAAATTGAATGGACAAAGAGTTGGAGAAGAAGAAGGAGATGCTTACCAAGGGGTTCTTCTTGAGTTTGGAGCAAGGAGATGGATTTGCTAAGGAAGTTAGGGCTTGGAGTTTTAATTCTTTTTCCTCTCCACCATTTTCAGTTGGAGCTTGAGTTTGAGGAGTTGGAATGAAGTAATGAAGAGGAGAGGGGGATTGGGACTGAATACATAAGTGGTTAATTGGCTCAGCCCAAACCAAAACCCTAAGCAAAAAGTAGCAAAATTCAACTTTCTCCAAACATATCGAAGCTTATACTCAAAAAGGTCGCAAACGGCATTTTGAACTCAATGGAGGTGGTTTCGAGTCCTAATTCGACCGTATGCAAAAAGTAGATTTTCGGACCAAAATCCGACGAAAGGTAAATTATTTAAATATAAAATCGATAAATATGCGGGTTGTTACAGACTCCCCTCCTTAAAGAAATTGCGTCCTCGCAATAAGTAAGAAGGAAATATATGAAGTAACAACCATAGAAGCATATTAACACAAAAGAAAATTTTGAAATAGGAAGTTCACCATAAAGTGCACAAAAGAGTTAGCAAGAAATCTGGTGAAACTCAATTTCCACAATAACACCGGGCTCAAGAATAAAAACCGGAATCCCTAAGGCATTCCCGTAGATAAAAGACGTGGGGAACGTCAAGAATAGCAGAAAATTGAGCCGGTGCAACAGCGTAGTACAAAAACGGTACGCCCGAAAAACTAGAAACTCAAACAATTTGGGACATCAGCGTAGTACAAAAACGGTACGCCCAATGAACCCAAGCAAAGACATCGATGTAGTACAAACGGTACATCCGATGAATCAAAATCTAAGACATCGATGTAGTACAAACGGTACATCCGATGAATCAAAAGCTAAGACATCGATGTAGTACAAACGGTACATCCGATGAATCAAAAGCAAAGACATCGATGTAGTACAACGGTATATCCGATGAATCAAATAGCAAAGACATCGATGTAGTACAATGGTACATCCGATGAATCAAATAGCAAAGACATCGATGTAGTACAACGGTACATCCGATGAATCAAAAGAAAAGACATCGATGTAGTACAACGGTACATCCGATGAATCAAAAGAAAAGACATCGATGTAGTACAACGGTACATTCGATGAATCAAAAGCAAAGACATCGATGTAGTACAACGGTACATCCGATGAATCAAAAGAAAAGACATCGATGTAGTACAACGGTACATCCGATGAATCAAATAGCAAAGACATCGATGTAGTACAACGGTACATCCGATGAATCAAATCCCAAATAATTCGGAACACTGACGCAGTACAAAAACGGTACGTCCAATGAACCGAACACAATAAAAGGACATCGGACGCTAGTCCTTAAAAGGAATGAGATAAAGCTCAATAAAACGAAGTATACCAAAACGTCCAATGAACTTGATAGAAAAATAATTCCATTCAGACAACATCAAAGAATCAACCACTTGTTGCCTACGACAAAGCGCATTGGCAACACGATTTCCCCTTCGGGAATAAAAAGGAATATCAAGATCATAAGATGTCAGGAACTCGAGTCAACATGAAGTTCCTTGTGAGAACATAAATATTCCAAAGATTTATGATCGAGATGGAGAACAAATTTCTCATCCAAATATGATGATGTCAAATTCCAAAAGCAAAACATTAGCCGAGAGCACTAGATCATAAGTGGCTATCTAGTCTCGAGAAGCTATAATGATTTAGAAGCACAAGTGATAGCACGTTCTCTATGGAAAGAGAATGGCATCCAAACCAATACGACTAGTATCGGTACAAATAGCAAAGTCTTGGTTCCCCTTCAGGAATCACAAGAATAAAAGTATCGAAAAGAAAGAACTTCTTTTAAAATAATTCTCTTCTCCGAAAAGTTAAAACTTTCAAAATTACATTTATCATTATGTAATAATCTTTCTAGAAAAATTTACATTTTAACAAGTCAATATATCGTGTCTGACTGTCTCATCAAAGCGTTTAGGAGATTCCTATCGATAACGTTGATCAAGCGCATTGACCAAAATTCTTAAAGCACTCAACGGGAAATACAATCACAAAATCATATTTTATAGGATAAATAAATCTCTTAAAAAGTTTTAAGAATATTCTTTGTTCGTTTCAAGAACAAAATCAAATTGCACTTATAATTAAATCTTATGAAATAGATTTGCAAAATTTGAAATTTTTATTTTCATCCAAAATCAATAAATACAAGAATGTTCTCATCGAAATATTCATAGAATATTCGATTTATAAAATGGATGAAATAAGTTGGACAAATTGAATGACAAAATAAGTCATTCATAAGAATCATAACAAGTGCGGAATGCGATTAACTTCCGCAACTTGTTGCAAATGAAGACGGTGGTAAAGTCGAACTAAAAAGACCTTAGTACCACACAAAAGATTACTTAGGTGATAATCCTAAGACAAGTCAAATATACCGGAAAATTTCTCAAACTACATGAATGAGAGAAATAACACTTTCCTTATAAGTGGGCTTAAGGAATAAAATGATGCCATCAAGTTGGAATCAAAATCATAAAGGAAAAATAGAAATCTGCTTAACAGATTGAAAATGTCGAAGATGAATAACCCACTCGGAAAAATAGGATATGGGCTTCACAATGATTAAGCCGATCCTTTCAAAAAAATCAATCCCGAAGCCAAAGTAAAAATATTGGCTCGGAAAGAAAAGTCACATAAAACAATCTCGACATCTAAACAAAAGCAAATTGAGTGTTGCGGATCTACCATCTGGATTCACAATTCTCAATGAAGTCAATAAGCCCAAAATATTCAAAGAAAAAGAATCGACAAGTCCTTTTGATATAAAAATAATGAGATGAAACTCATATCAAAAAGAACTCAAATAAGAAGATCACAAAATAAATGTAACCAAGGATTAAATGAGTAATACCTTGACCACGAGAAGTGTTTCTAGGAGCTTGCACTACATTGAGCTCTCCCTCCTCCTTACTTTGAAGTACGGGACATGTAGTAATATGGTGACCCGAATTTTTGCAATAGCGACAAAAGAGGGGCCTCGGACACTCCCTAGCATAGTGGTTCGTGGAACCACAATTGTAGCATTGACCACGACTAGAGGTAGGAGTCTTTGCTACCGGAATTTCTTTCCTCCCATTCTTGTAGGGAATGGGGCCTTTGAATTTGATAGGCCTCTTCGAGTTATTGTTGAAGTTCTATTGGGCACGCACAACTTCAACATCACCTTCATTATCGGCCTCTTCAAGACGAAGAGCGATATCAATAAGCTAATCAAATGAAACCTCAAGTTTCAGAAGTAATGGCTTCTTAAGATTCTAATTCAAGCCATAGACAAATCTATGATTTTTCTTCATCGGGGTATTAATATACTCGACCCCGTACTTAGAGAGCGATTCGAAAGATGCGACGTAGTCTGTCACAGAAGATTCACCTTGAACAAGGTCTATGAAACGCCGGGCTAAAGTTACTTTTTCAGCCTCCGGCACAAATTTCGATTCGAATCTTTCCCGGAATTGCTCCCAAGTGAGATCCGCCTCAACGATTTCAGAAATTAAAAGCTCATACCAATCCAATGCTCTTTCTTGCAGCATGCTAGAAGCTACTTGGACTCGATGAAGGTCAATAAGATTCATGCAAGAAAAGATGCGATCGCATGATTTGAGCCAAGCTTGAATTTCAATAACACTCTCGGATCCCCTGAATGGCCCTCCACCCAAATCGGTGTAGTCTCTGCACAAGCGTGCAAAACCGGATCTAGGATGAGTAGGCTCCTGATTGGGTCCGGCTGCTTGAGCGTTCTTAACAAGATCTAGAAGCTGCTGAGCAGACATAAAAACTCCATCCTGAGGAGTAGCACTAAATTGACCGGCGCTGGGACAGCCTGGTCTAACCATTTCTCTTCTTTAAGAAAGAAAGAAAGAAGAGGAAAATGTTATTCTCAAAATGAATATCAAGTAATCTTGATAGACAAAACAAGGAATCATAAAAGAAAGTAGGATAGAACGGTACGAAGAACCGAATAAAATCCTAAAGCACAACTCCTAAGAAAGACTTAGGACATGATCCTTGCTAAATTATTCTACATTGTTCCGAAGTTTGGCTCTGATACCAAGCTGTGACGCCCCACCTCTATACCCATGCTAGCCAAGAACATTACTGTGAATGCTGTCAACTAGCACGGAGAATAAGGCTGTTGAAGAGCGACCATCTGTATAATTGCTTTGTGCGAGTACCGATATACCGGATAAAAATATAAATTTTCATCTCAAGAGGAAATCCGACATACCGACACAAACTCAAAGCTACTACACAGTGGCTATAATTTCTTCGGAAACAAATATAGAAATAAACATAACATAAATCAGTCATAGACAATTCATATCACAAAGGTGGAAATAGATATGAATATTACACATGAAAGTGTACATCAGAGTAGTGGTCTAAAAAGATCCACATATCACAAAAGAAATAGTTACAAGAACTACACAAAAGAATAAGTATACATTATGGAGTCTATATCTCAAATGTATACAACAAAATAAAATACTAATCTAAGTAGTTTGCCAAAAGTCGGAATGATAGTCCGATAAGGAGTCAAGCAGAAGCACCAGTAAATTCTCAGTCTGACCCGAGTATTATTTAATAAGAAAATAATAAACGGATCAGTCTAGCTATAAATATCAGATGACGTGATATATAATAAGAGATATGACATAAACATATAACAATCACAATGCCAAGTTGTGATAAATAAGTAAATTGGAAATCAACAAGAGATTAATCAATATCACAATAATCTACTCAAGATAAATGGAATGTCATACTCCTAATTTCATTCACCAAGCCACAATAAATGACATATGTTAATGCCCATCGTAAAAGTTGGTGAAACATAAATTCCAGAAATCAACACACGAAATCCAGAAATCACAAGAAAAAGGAACAACGACGTCGTACAACGGGACTTCCGATGAACCAAATCACAATAAAAAGGATGGCCAATCCCCAAAAGAAACTGGACATCGACACACCTAAAAAGATATGCCCCATGAACAGTCGAACATCGACGCACCTAGAAAGATACGCCCCATGCCCTAGCATCGACGCACCTAGAAAGATACGCCCCATGCACAAATAAACATCGATGCACCTAAAAAGATACACCCCATGCAGTGTCTAACATCGATGCACCTAAAAAGATACACCCCATGCTAAGTCGAACATCGACGCACCTAGAAAGATACGCCCCATGCATAGACGAACATCGACGCACCTAGAAAGATACGCCCCATGTCCCGACTTATTGAGCCGAATGCTCCACGAAGTAAACAAACATCGATTCACCTAGAAAGATACACCCCATGTAATGTCGAACATCGATGCACCTAGAAAGATACACCCCATGCTCTAGCATCGACGCACCTAGAAAGATACGCCCCATGCACAAATAAATAAGCATCGATGCACCTAGAAAGATACACCCCATGCATAATAAAACATTGACGCACCTAGAAAGGTACGACCCATGTATAAAATGAGACGAAACTCAATAAAATGAGGAACAGTCCTCCACATAAACAAAGAGACATCGCACATTGCTAGTCTAAACCATAAAATGATCATCATGATCATCGAGAAGTGTCAATTACAATAAGCTAGTAAATATATGAGCTTAGCTTCATGTCCCATAACCACTAGCTTAACTTAAATATTTACGAACAAATTGTAGATCTCCACTAGAAAATTGTCACAAGAGGTTCAATCGAACAAGTCCAAGAATTAACCGACGAAGTAAACGCAAGCGTTTCATACCACTCGTTTTACTAAGTCGTTTAATTAGATTTCTCATACGAGTGAGGTAAAGGTTTATATATACTAATGGATTGGAAAACGGTTTTATAAACGAATTTGGTATTAATAGTATTGAAATCGTTTGAGGAAAGAGTTTTGATATTTACTACTAGTATAGAAAACCTTTATATTTTTAAAGTGACAAAGCACAAGGGGGATTGTAGAAACAATCAATCACAAAGATCACATTCGAAGATGTGAATAAAATCCAATGAAATCGATAAAGGATCCATCGAAGTGGATATATCTAAAATTCCCAAAGAAAATAAGTCATCAAAGATGATAATAAATGATGACAATAAATAGGATCATCACGAATCGATTTAAATTGGAAATTCAATCCAAAAAGGCAAATTGGACTCAAACAGCAGGTTCAGTCGACCGAACAGAGATTTTCAGTCGACTGACCCTGTACATGGAAATTTTCCAGGTTCAGGAAACTTTCTGTTTCCAGTTTCAGTCGACTGTGCAGAGTTTTTCAGTCGACTGAATCATGCCTGGAAACTCTCGGGTTTCAGGTTCAGTCGACTGAACAGAGTTTTCAGTCGACTGAATCATGCCTGGGCTGTTTTTCAGCCTTATTCAAATGAAGAGCAAACTCTTCCAAAATGCAACCGGACGAACATTGGCTCTAAGGGTTTATGCCAATCGGCAACCCGGCCCTATATGCTCCTCGGTGCATCACCAAAAACATGATCAAACATCCATAAAAGGATTTCACACAAATTTGACTTAAAAACTCAAACAATTTTAATATTCACAAAACCAATCCAAATCAAGAGCAAATGCACATGAAGAAGTGTTAGGAATTCATACCCAACAACCAAAGATAATTATAGTCATAAATGTGAGATAATAATCTCACCTTTGAACTAAGTTTATGAAGATGAAGCTTGAAAGCAATGGCAAGAACAAGCACTCTCCAATCTCAACACTAGAAGCTTGAATCTAAGCTTAAAAGAGAAACATTCCCAAAATTAGGTTTAGGAAATTTCTGAAATTGAATGGACAAAGAGTTGGAGAAGAAGAAGGAGATGCTTACCAAGGGGTTCTTCTTGAGTTTGGAGCAAGGAGATGGATTTGCTAAGGAAGTTAGGGCTTGGAGTTTTAATTCTTTTTCCTCTCCACCATTTTCAGTTGGAGCTTGAGTTTGAGGAGTTGGAATGAAGTAATGAAGAGGAGAGGGGGATTGGGACTGAATACATAAGTGGTTAATTGGCTCAGCCCAAACCAAAACCCTAAGCAAAAAGTAGCAAAATTCAACTTTCTCCAAACATATCGAAGCTTATACTCAAAAAGGTCGCAAACGGCATTTTGAACTCAATGGAGGTGGTTTCGAGTCCTAATTCGACCGTATGCAAAAAGTAGCTTTTCGGACCAAAATCCGACGAACGATAAAATATTTAAATATAAAATCGATAAATATGCGGGTTGTTACAACTACGAATTTGTTTTGTGTTATACCTTTGGAGTACTCTCTGATATCCCACTAGTTTACGGTGGAGTTTACAGTGCTGTATAGACTATGACATTTATAAAAACGTGTTAAGGGGGATAATGGTTACGCCTTAACACTATTTTGATACTTTATATTACTGATAGACATTATCTATTTAGCGTACACTACTACATAGTAGATAGTTTAACGGATCCTTAGAGGATGGTGATTCCAAGATCCTTTGAGATACTTGTATTTCGATTGGTATTTCACTTGAGTTGGATTTATTGATATAATAATATTAATCCTGACTCGAGTGTTTTGTGTTTTGCTTTACGCTCGGGTCAAACTGAGTGTACCAGTATTCGAGGCTCACCTTTGAAGTTGGAGCTTTGCTTAAAGATCCAGCCATCTATTCTGTTTTCAGTATTCGATGATTCTAGTGATGTATTCTGATTTGTACTTGATGTATCGTATTTCTCTTCTGTTGTAAACTCTGATGTATCTTATATATTTATATAGTAGCTTCATGAACTACTATCTCTTTTACTTCCGCTGCATATTATTACTCTGTGTCTGTGATTCTGTGACTATTTATTTACTGTATATGTTCAGTTTTGCGAAATTTTAAATTAACAATTTGGTATTTTGAAAGTCCGACATGTGCGGATGCGAATAGTCCAAAATAGCGGGTCGTTACAAGCTTGGTCGGGCCGTGCTTAGGTGAGCTGCAAGTGGGGGAAAAAGAGGAATTTTGGCAGTGGATCGGTGCTCTTCAAAACAAAGGTGAGTGATTTTTCACTCACATCTAATTCAATTTCGTATATTCGTGACTTTCGTAGCTTGATTTCTAGGCTATCATGGTGTTGAATTCTTTGACACATGATTTTGATTTTCATTCGTCTGGAATTACTTGAATTCGTTGATTGCTTTGTTCAGGCCGTTTAATTTTGATCGAATGCCAGGATATGAATTGATTTCGTGAAGATGTTTTTAGATGAGAATTCATTTGACTTTGCATTTGCTTTAAGTATTTGACTTCGGTCCTGATTTGGGTATGCGGTTCCATGACTTCGGTCTGTAGCTCATGTCTTCAACTTGTACTACTTGTTGTATATTATTAGTTTGGAACTGCTACTTGATACTGGTATTCAACTGGATATTTTTTGTGTTGTTTAGCTTTGGGCTTGGACTTGATGAAAGTGATTTGTAAGAATAATTTGGGTTCGACACTGCCTTGATGGCTTTGTTCGAACTACCTATGTCACTTGCATATGCTAATGCTGTTTCATTCAATATAGATATGCATGTGTATTCATATATATATGCATACATGCATTCATGTATTTGTGTTGCTAGCTGTCTCAGCTTTGGAATTGTTCAAACCTGATACCTTTTGAAGTTTGCATCTGCTGGGTTCATTGCTTTATATGTTGATGTTGTTCTTTGTTTCCCTTGACTTCGGTCAGTAGCTCACTGCTGGTTCATGTGTCTTCGACCTTGACTCCTGATAGCACTGGCTTTGACAATTAGATTGATGCTTCGAGTTATAGCAGTTTTCACTCCTGTTCATACTCTATGTTGTACACATATGCATTTGTATCACTTGATGTTGCACTTGCTTGATCCATTTCGTAGTTGCATACTTGCTATGCACTTCTCATGTCATTCCCTTGGTATTGTGCAGACCACTTGGTCACTGGTGTACATATGCTGTTAGATTTGGGTTTCACTGACCACACATGTATATACTTGTATCTTTGAATTTGATTGACTTGCAGCTTGATGGTCATATTCACTTACTGTTGATCTTCACGTGGCTGTAGTTTTTGTTGCAGTTTTATCCTTGTAGTCATGTGGTGGCTGCAGTTTCATTTCGTTGCATTTTTACCCTTGTATTCATGTGGTGGCTGCAGTTTCATTTTGTCTGCAGTTTTGCCCTTGTTGGTTGGTATTGCACTGAGTTAATCTTCATGTGCATTAATGCATTGTAAATGCATTTTCCCATTGTTTGTTCGCTTTGCTTCTACTGTGTTATACAATAGTCTAGTTTGTTGTTGCATCTCTGTTTAGTACCTCTGCACACCTTGCAGTTTCGACTTGCTGTTAGTAGTTGTAGTCGTGATGATATCACATGCTGTAGTGACGAGGCAGTGCATGCGAGCGTGTACTGCATCCAAATAGAATTGACGTTTTAATTGATATTTCAATTGTTTGAATTATTTCGTGTGTCCAATTCAATATTTTTAAATTGTATTTTGATTTTGTTTCATTTGATCATTTTGTTGCTATCTAATTATCTTCTAGATAATCATATTTTGTGTTTTCTAATTATCGTATCGATAATTAGATTTTGTGGTTATGCTGTTTCACTGGCTTGGGTTTTGCTCTAGCCACTTGCTGTTAATTGCTGTTTAGGCAATTTTGTTGTTTTCTAAATTATCTTCATTGATAAGCCTTTTATTTATCTTTGTTGATGATTTGGCCTTGTCGATTTGCGGTTTATTGCTGTTATGTATTATTTCAACCGTTATCCGATTCTCTTACGAAGGATTTGATAGGTGAAATTTATTTTGACTGTTGTCTATTTGTTATTTAATTATTATTGCTTCCGTGCATTAATAACTGAGTTTGAATTAGACTAACCCGCGTATTATTTTCTTTTGAATTAGACTGACCCACGGAAGAGCGGATGAACCTTTGTATACGAATCCTGCTACGATATTTATTGATTATCAAACATTTGTGATGCAGGGAAACAGGTTGGAGGGATCTAACGGGATTCCATGCTATTATTGAATTGTTCAATGATATTTTTTTATGTCTTTTATTTACTAACAAATATGATTACAGATGATGTGGTAATAACATCATTATATGTTTGAAAATAAAATCCAATAGTGATAAGAAAAATCAATATCGCTATGGTTAAATGTTGGGTGGTTATTGGCCTTGAATTATTTTTTTTTAAATACCATGAATTACTGATTAAGTCGGATTGATACAAAAAGGATTTTTTTAAAATCTAAAAATTGCATTTCGAAAATATTATAAAGATTATCTAATTAATTATATTAATATTATTTTAAATTATTGCTTATAATAATATTATTTATGTTTATCTAATTAAAATAATATTCTTTTAAAGTTATTTTCTTATATTTATTTTTTTAAAAGGTATATAGTCATATTAATATTATTTTAAAGTCATTTCATTATTTTAATATTGTTAAAAGTTATTTGTTTTTTTGTTAATATGTTTTAAGAAATTATATAAGGCTAATAAATTGAAAGTCTAATTTTTTAAGAATAATTATGGTTTAAATTAATAATAATGATTACTAATAGTTTTAAAAAAATTATTATTATGTAATGATCTGATTTTTCGACGTCTGAAAATCGACATCAATACGTCCACTGTATCCAATGCCGAACAATCGAATGCCGAAAAACCGAACCATTGGGGTCAAAGAAGAAGGAGGTGGAACAAGAATATAGAAGACAATATCAGAATCTCACAATCACAGCAGAATAATATACAACTCTAATTCATTTTCTTATCCTCTTGAATCAATTAGTTTAATCACTAATTTTATTTCAGTCCTTTATTTTATTTAGTCAAATCTTGACTATCTTGCATTACACACAATTCAAATTAATTCCCAATATTGTTTATTTCCACTGAAAATACCAAGTCCAAATACTTTATATTTCAAAATAATTTAAATCACTTTATTCTAAAATATACTTTAAAACATTTAAATTAAAACTAATATACATTTTTGAATAAAGTGTTTAAGTAACTGTGTGTATAAAGACTTATTAAAGGGGGCTAATGATTGATTATATACCGAGCCTGTATTAATTTTCCAAATGAAATAAAATCTTGATTGAATGTTTGTTTTTGATATTTAAATAACCGACCATCGAAATATAGACCCAACGTAACTTTGGAAATATCTAGGAGAAACACGTGAATTATAAGGCACAGTCATCTCCGATAATGCTGTATTGTGCGTATATATCTCGTTTCGATCTTCTATGATGATGGTAGGAAAATTCGTCCACTAACGGTTAGGTGGTGATCTCCGATCTTATCTTTGTCTCTTTATTTCCTAGAGAACCGGGGTTGAGTTTACCTGAAATTATCACATGTTGTTTCGAAGAGACCGGGATCAAATTTGTTATCTAAAAACCACTTTGATCCTATGAATGCGATTCAAAGTGAAGACATCATGAAGAGCATGGAATCGAAGATATAGATGTGAAGTGAATGGGCTAATTGCTATCAATCCTGAGGGTGATTCCAAAATGGATATGGTAGGAATAGGGCCTTCGGTTTCATTCAGAAGTAGAATAGACTTGTATGGATAAATGCTATCAGCACATTGTCATTGGGGGAATGAGCATTCCCAGTGTAGATTTCTTGAATGGTAACCATAGCCTCATGCCTCATCAACAGGAAAATGACTAAAGCAGGGCATGCAGCAGGGCTAAGTGGGTCGCTCCCATTTGGGTATGTCAGCATCTTTCTAGATTACTCTATTTTGATGGATTTGGTTGTGCATGAGAGATCTCGATTAAGGTTGGAAGACCGGTATGAAGACTTATTTGGTACTTCTATTCAAGTGGTAAGTCGATTCTGTGTGGCGGGGTACAAGATTTTCTGGTTAGACCCGGGTGCATTGATTTAGAGATGCACCCATCGGAGGTAGTTCCTTACCTGGTCATAGTATAGAATCCATTCTCCAATACGTGCCTTTAGGGTTTTGATTGTAGAGCCTAGTATGCTGGAATTTAATTAATGTAACAATCTGGGCTGTTTTAATAAGTATTTGTACTTGGACACTATTATAATATCACTGGATTCTCTATAAAAGTGTTTTGGTTTTCGTAAGGTAAAAACCCGCCGGGTTCATGTGTGATGTGGTCTTACGAGATACCTTATGTTTTCGAAGATTTTCTTGCAACTTTAAATCCATTTGTGTAATATCCCGGAATTTTTAACAATATCAATTTAATAATCTGTAGTTAAAATTAAATTGATATTGATAGTCTGTTAATAATTATTCAAATAGATTTAATAATCTTCTTCAATAATTGTTTAAATTGGTTATTTTATCTTTTAAAAATAATAGATTGATTTCTATTTACAATATAAATATTTGGTTTATATTTTAAATATATTAGTATTGTTTTAATTTTAATTAGTAAAGCATATTTTCTAGTTTAATATTTGTAGTAATTTAGAAAATTTGTTTTATTTAATTTTATCTTTTCAAAATTATTGAATAAATGATTTTGGTTTAAATTTAATAAATGAACCATGTTTTAAAATTCTAATATATACATTATAAATTGGAAATTTTGATTTTAATTAGTATTGAATTTTTGAAACTATGATTTTAAAATTGATAAGTAAAAATTATTAAATGTTTAAATTAAATTGGCTTAAGTTTTAAATTTAGAATAAATTCAACAAATTGTTTTATGGCTTAATAAAATAGATATTATTTAATAAAAATGTAATTTCTTGTAAAATGATTTTTAATTTAATAAGAAATTTATAAAAATAATATTGATATTGTATTGTCTTTATAAATAAGTTTTGAATAAAATTTGTAATTTTTATTTCAAATTGAATTTATATTCATAACTTGATTTGGAATTGTTTGATTTTGGATTTAGTTTGAATTTAAATTCAAAGTATAAATTTTAAATTGTTTAATTGTTTTAATTTTAATATGTATAAGTTTCAATTTGTAAAACATTGTTTGTTTTTATTTCTTTTGTAAATTTATACACATATTTTTAAATAAATTAACAACTTAAATTAAGCTAGCACACATGCATTACTTTGTAAATTTAAAAACAAATTATCTTAAAGAAAACAAGTGTTAGATTCATATGCATTCAAATTGACAAGTGTTGTAAAAAATTGACAAGTGTAAATTTTAGTTTTTATTTTTCTTTTATTACATTAAATCTGAAATACATCTAGTACAAACTTGCATTTTCATTCATTCATATTACATTTTCATTTCCTTCATCAAATGAAGACCAAAATTCATTTTTCATATCCACAATAAAAAACTTGCATTTCCTCAAAATTCAGAAACCCTGTACAAATCCAAAAATCTGCATATCCCAAAACCATATTCAAATCTGCACACCTAAAATTCAAATCTGCATACTCCACTTCTTCAAAACCTAACCTACCTTCATCTAAGAATCAAAATGAAGAGCCTGCATTGTTTCTTTCTGCACTTTGTTTCAAACCTGGAATGAATAAAGACCTTTGCATTTCTGTTTGAACTTGGGTTGAATGAACATCTGCATGCATATGGGAAGTTTAGCTACTGCATCTACATCTACATGCAAGTAATTAGAGTAAGAAGCATGTAACGACTCGGATTTTTGCCCGCTCGAAAATCGACATCCATACTTTACATCGTACTTGAATGCCGTAGATTCGACCGTTCAAATCCGATTCGCCGGAGCTTATAACAACATTAAGTAATTAACACAGCGGAATAAAAGAATAATGAATCGATATACAGCTTTGATACAATATCTGATACAACAGATGATCCAATAGATATCAATATACATCAGAGATATGATACAATAAAATAGCAGCGGAAAAATATAACTCTAAGATAGTCTTCAAAAGAGAACTCCGAGAATTGCAACTCCATTTCCAAGAATCAATCCAGCAATAGCTCGAACTCCCAATAACGATGCACCAAGCTAGGCAAGACTGGTGTGATCCAAAGACTGAACTAACTCTAGATAATCTACTGAACCTAGCTATCTGAAAAACCCAACTCTAGACTGCTCGTGTAGAAAATAATGAGCACCCAGAGTTTAGGAAAGAAACAATAAACTCTGGATCAGTCGTAAGACTGGTGTGAGCAACAAAAACAGTTTATCTTTTAAAACATTCGACAAAAGATTTTCATAGTCAATTCGCAATGCTTTTTAAAAATGAGACTACCATAAGGCCTCCCGCACACACACACAATGCAAACGCAGAATCGGAGGAGATTTCTCCTTATGATAGTCAAAGATGCTTGATACGCATTAAAAAGAAGCATTTGATATTATTACTAGTGCATAGTGTAGGAAAAAATATTTCAAAAGTAAAGATATAAATCTTAGCCAACATACGACCATTATCGTATGCCTACTATAGCTAACCATGTTCAATAGCAGGTTACCGCCACATTCCATGGCAGGTTATACAACTAATACTGTACAAGGTTCGTATTGTTTCTTTGGATTTCCAACGAATGGTCAGGCCAAGGAACTTCCCATTGCCACATGAGAACGCCTCTGGAAGGACGTCCCCGAGAACCAAACCGGATCTCTGCCAACACAAGGCCGGGTTACCCCTAACTGGGTAACTACTGACACGAGTATGCCATCCCCCGGTCCTTTGGGAACTTTATCGGAGAGCTCTCTAATCAACATCACACAATCATAAATAAAGTGTTTCAACATGAGTAAGTATCTGGGCTCCATACCATGATACCACCCTTTTCCAGAAGGAAATGCACATACCCTAAAGGGAGCTACCCCTCATAACCTTACCGCATCTTTCCTGTTTTGACCATTCCGGGGTGTGACGCTCGACGAAGTCTCGTCCACAAAGCCACGCTTTATACAAAAGCTGTGCTTTGGGTCAACAAATGATCATAGAAATGATCACAAAGATAAACGATCAAACAAATGATCATATCACAAATGATCAACACAATGATCATTTCACAGCAACACTCAGCATGTCACATTACCAAATTGGGAATATATTGCTGATAATCTTCAACTATATAACCTCGAGCTCGTACGTCTCAGAGAAGGGTGTTAAGCTAAGACAATAAATTCCCCGCCACCAACAGAAATATATTTGAAAGAAATCTGCTTTATATCTCAATTTGTAATGTCAGACATACAATCCATACAAGTCTGTTCCGGGTTCGAACAGAACCAAAGGCACTTCCAAAGAAGTCCTTGCAATCCGGATATCCACAATCCCGATCAGATTTCCCATCACTTAGGGAGTCTCTATACCGGCGCGACTCGGTGCAGAGACAATCGATAAGTCATCCTATCGTTCTCGCAAATACCAGGTCTTCAACACCGGTCTTCAAATGCTATCCATAACGACGTATTACATATTCGGAATGAGTTATACGACACAAAGGTCCTTTCCCGGCTAAACCGAATAGTGAGCGAAACATTTAAAAACATATGGATATAGGATTTCAATTAAGTCACAACTTAATAATTCAAAACTTACTTTCAAATGGTTTAATCCAATTACCATTTCAAATCTTTTAAACAAAAGATTTATTTCATAATGTTCACTTACTTTCATAAATATTCATTCTCGGATTTCAAAACAATTTCGTTTCAAAAAGCTTAATTCATCAAATCTTTAAATTCAAAGATTTGTCTTATAGTTTTCAAATCGTTCCCAAATATTCATTTTCAAAACTCATTTCCAATTATTTGTTTATAACTTGGAAAACTATTTTATTTTAAACTTGAAATCCCTTTAATAAAACTTCAAACGGAAACTTTTTATCTTTTAGAGACAACAGTTTTATTTTGGAAAAACCCGATTTCATTTATACAAGTTACAAACTTTGACTTAATTCAAATTCCCAAAAACAATACTTTAAATATGGTTTCAAATTAACTTAACATCTTTAATCCCTAATTTCAAATCATAGAATTCAATTCCTAATTTTGAATTCAAATTTAAATCAAACTATTTAAATTTCAAAACTTAATTAAAATAAATTTCAACTTGAAATTCCATTTTTAAAAGCTTTTAACTTTTATTCCGATTCTATTTCCAAAACATTTGAATTTAAAAATTTCAATTCAAAACTATTTCCAAAAATCCGCGACTTAACTGATTTCCTCGTGAAATCCATAATTGTGTGTGTATGGTGTGGTCGAGAGGTTTAACACAATAGTGCAACATCATTCAATCATCACAGATCAAATACAACAATATATCCGATAAGCAATATAAACTATAACGCTTATCTTCATTCACAAATCACAGATATATTTATCATGGGTAATGAATTACATCACAGATAATTAATCACATTATAGATTACAACTTTAAATAGGATATATCACAAAGCATCCATATCAGAAATATCAAACAACTTAACATCCAGTATAATCCAAACATCCATCAGTAGGATTAATTTAATTATCTAATTAATTCAAAAATCAGATTAATTTTTTTTATGAATGAATTTGCTAGTTATGGTAAATTAATAATCAATTAATTATATACATTTAATCAATTATCCTTTAATTAATCATTAATTAGCTCATAATGCAAAATTTATCCTTAATTAATTAGTTTTAATTAATTACAATGAGCAATTAATTTCTCAATTTCTTCCCAGAGGTAATTACACTTACACAATTTCATAAATGATTATCATTGATTAGTTCAATCTAATTAATTGTTAAAATTAATCATATCGATTAATTTATTAAATAATGTTAGTTAATGACCTTCATTAACTATTAACAATTCTTTAATTACTTTGCTAAAGAAATTTATTCATATTAATCATTATTGATTATTAATTGATTAACCATTAAGAACTCATTAATTTATCCTTAATTACATTTGTTAAGAAATCATCTCTAAAAAATTAATTAACCTTAAATTTAATTATCATTCCTCGGTTACCTTTATTAATCAATTACCCTTAACTTAATTAATTAATTAAGTAATTTTATTAACCAATCATTAACTGCTAAATCAAATTTAAAAGATAACCCATCTTATCTTTGTCAATCACTTTAATTGTCCTTCAACCCTTATTAAATACATCTTTAAAACTGTCACTTACAAACCTCACTTCGAACACACTCGAGCCAACATACTAGAGCTTGAGCTCGAATTGGAGAAACCCTCCCTCTTCCCTGATTTCACCACGTTTCCCCTCTACTCTTTCTTCTTTCCTACCGATTCTTCTCTTCTTCTTCTTTTTTTTTATTTAAAAGAAAACTTTGGCCGAATGAAAATCCTGGCCCACTTCCTCTTCTTGGCCCAACCCCTCTACTCTTCTCCCCTTCCTTACTTCTACCCTCTATCTCGATACTACCTGTTACGACAACTTGATGCATGGACAAGCCGTGCATGTGCACATCACCGCGGCGCCACTCCGATGGATCTCGCGATCGCCAGCAAGTCAAAAAAACCACATAAACACGATGTCGAGCTTCGATTCGACCCAGAAAATTCGAAAACGAAAATTCACCCTCTCGTTGAAAACTGAGGCTCGAACATCTTAGACCAATTCGCCTCGTTCTCCTCACACCGTCCACTAGAAAATCCACACTTCCGGCCATACCACGTCAACATCCCAAGCCATTGTCCCCCTCGATCTCGAGTGACTCGAACGTTTCTAGATGGCGAAATCCCCCATTTCCCAAGCATGAAGAAAAATCGTATTAAACCCTAAATTAAATTCGAATTCTCAATTTATGCTATAGAAAAAAATTTCAACAATTTTCCTATGATCGTGGAACAACACACTAGCTTCCCCCAAATTTTCATCAACAACTATTTGATAGATCATCAGCAAATGGAAAAAAAACGAAATTTGTTCAACTGTGAACTACTCTCGAAACACTCGATTAAAAATCACCATATTAATCTTAAAAATCATGTCTTTGTATACTTATTCAAATTATATAATCGAATTAATGATTTAACATACTTGAATTTATCACATGATTTTAAGAAATCCACTGTCTTTCCATCTTTCCATTTAAATATCCAAATATTTCACTTAACTTCATTTTTAAGTTTTAATCTATGCTTTAACAAACATCTCTTATTTATAAATCAAACCCTATAGAAGATTAGAGAGAGAGAGACTAAATTTCTTTCATTTTTTTTCTTTTAAACTGTAGCTTGAACAGAGCATTGATATGTATATATATAAACATGCACAGGTAAATCTATCTATACATATGCAGGCATTCATACAACAGATTTCACAACACTTGAAGTATTCAACACAATCATCAGATATATATATAAACAGGTTCAAGTTTGAGGGTTTGCTCACTGGTGAAAACAAAGAAGTCTGGAAAAAAACAAAGTTGCTCACCGTTTTTCTTTTAGATGATGAACAGAGGACAGAGGTTGATTTGAGGCTGTTGTTAATTTTTATCTGGATCCTTATGTATTTGAGTCCAATCCATATGTTGTTTGAACTTTGAAAGCTTCGATCTGAAGCCTGGTTTTACTTTCAGATTACAGAAACTCTGATCTTCCTTTTTAAAGTTGAACTTTGTTTTAAGGTTTTGAACTGCCTTGTTTTTCTAGATCTTTGAAATGCTGTAACGACCCAGAATTTTAAATAATTTAATTTGAGAATATTTAATTAATTTTAAATATCTGAATGATGGTTTGACTTGAATTTCAAAATGAATTTGGCGATTAAATTATAGAATTTAATCTATTGAAAGTTGAATAAAAATTTGAATCTTCAATTTTAAGCTGATTAAAAATATTTCAAAGGCTAGTAAAAATCGTATTGATAATACTGAAGATTATAGAAGCTTCAGAATTGAATTTGAAAGTGAATTGTTCAGTTTTTAAAATAAATCGTTTTAATCGATATTTAAAATAGCCGTCCGAGGCACAGTCTCGGAATTCGACGAAACCAGTTCCATTGGGTCGGTAATATTGAATTATTCTCGGATTTCAAATTTCGTATTTTTCGGGGTTATTATGCGAGCACACGGTGAGTAAACGCATTGAAATTGAATCGAATTCAATTTGAAAATTAATATTTTATTTGGTCAATAAACACACGTTTTCTTCCCTAGCCCTACGCCTAAAATCACGCAGAAGATCACGGAACAAGATCGTGATAAACATGCCTCAGTTTACTTTTAAATACCTTCTTCCTTTATCTGTACAAAACAAAATTTGAATCTCAGAAGAAATAAAATGGCCGCAATCAAATTTGCGATATTCCCTCGTTCAAATGAACTTCATACTGAAAACCGAATCTAATTTTTGGTTAAGCCTTTTGCTTAGTTAATTTGTTGGGAAATCGAATTCAAGGATAATGGAAGTCGTCGGCCTCCTTCTCCCTCCTTCTCACTGTTCAACTGCTCGAACCCATCCTTTTCTCATTTTAAATCGATCGACTTCAGTGTAATTGAAGGCCGCGGCAGGAACTGATGTGAGGTCGCGCGATGTGAAAGGGGAAAAATAGCGAGGCAAGGCGAATCGATGCAGGCTAGGGCATCAATGGAGTGGGGCGCGGAAGTGAATCGCGATTCGCGATGGCATTCGCGAGGCCAAAGAGGTGGAGGAAGCTCGAAATGGGTGGCATAGGCGTACGCGAGCTAGGCACGGCAACTGAAGGGGAAGGCAGCGTCGCGAGATAGAGGAGGAGCAGTTCCAGGTCGCGTGTTCAGAGAGGTATATTGTTTTTTTTATTTAATTTAAATAAACATTTATATATGTAGAAAAAAAATAGACAAACAGAAAAGTAGAAAGAAAAAAAAATATTGGCAGAAAATAGATCTTTAAATCTACAGTAAAGTATATTTTGAATTTATTTAAATTTACTAAAATTTTATATTTATGCAGAAATCCATTTATAACTATTAGTTAAAACAATTTAAAACTTTGAATTATTTAGGAATCTGTAGATATATATATGTATATGTATATGTATAAGTAAATAATTTATACAATAAACAGAAAAAAAAAGAATTTTTATTTTTTAAATCTATATAGATTATCTTACAAGTCACTGAAAATATTTCATAAGAAGAAAACTTGTTTAAATTAATTGTTTTAGAAATGGTAAAAGGATATTAGTCTAAAAATATACTTTTTGGTTAATTCAAATTTATTAATAGGAATTTATTTCTAAGATTTAATAATAGGTTAATAAAGGAAATTTAGTTTTTAAATTTAATTTTTAGTTAAATAAAGTTGTTGAAGAGAATTTGTTTGAAATTAAATCAGTGGATAATTAAAATTACCAAACGATAATTGAATTGTTCGATTTTTTTCGAATATTAATGAATCATATAAATATTTATACAAGGTTAAAATGGTGAAGAAAACAAGTTGAATTGGAAGTGGATTGCAAACGGAAATAAAGGTGAGAACTTCTCACTCAAAAAAAAAAAATTATAAGTTGGATTTGCAGTTATTTATTGATTGATTGCTATTTGATTGTGATATTAGATATAGTAGGATATATCTATATGTATAGCAATATATATATATATTGGCATATGTATATATTGCAGTTGATTGATTTCCCGCATTGTATAGCGGATGAGACCCTATTGCGCCGTTAGTAAGCGGATAACCTTTTATAAAATCCCATATACCACGATATTCCACCTCGAAGTGGAATGGGTATTGTGCTAATGTCTGTGGATGCAGGGAAACAGGTTGGAGGGATCCAACTGGATTCCTCACAAATATTTATTGATTTTAGATATTGTGATGTTTGATTGTTTATCATATCGATATATGATGTTTGAAAGTTGTGATTGACTATTTGATGTGTTGCATCATCGAATCCAATTTTTAAGTTAAAAATAACAATTCTGATTTTTAAGGGATTTCTAAAGTGATTTTTGAAAGTATACGTTTATAAAATATTTTAGGAATTGATTTATATTAAATAAATAAACGTTATAATTTTAATATTATAAAAATTATGATTTTTGAGAAATACAGTTAAAAGTTGATTTTTGAAAATAGGGGATTGATAATTTTATTAAATAGTTTAAACTGGAATTTCTGAATTTATTTTAAAAAGTATAAAAATAAGATTTATAAAATTTGATTATTTTATAAATCAAAATGATGAAATTATAAAGGAGTTGAAAGACGTTTTAAAAGAATAATATAAATTGATCCATATAAAAGATTTATAAATTGATATTTATAAATTTAGAATATCTTGAAATTATAAAACAGGCTTTTATAAGGGTTAGAATGAATTGTGAATGAATTTCATAAATGAATGAAATTTATAGAATTATAACGGTGAAGTTATAAATGGAATTTTATAAACAATAGGTTTATAAAATTTGTCAAGTTATTTAAAAGAATAGATTTTGGATAAATAAACGAATCTTATAAATTACAAGATTTATAAATTTGGGAAGTTAAAAGAATAACTTTGTAAACAAATAAATTATAAGTATTTAACTTATAATATGATTTAGTATATCATTTAGATATGAAATTGAATAGAGTTAATAAAGGAAATTTATAAGAGGAAGTTGTTATAAAGTAAATAGAAATGGAATTTATAAACATTGTTTTATAAATCCGCAACTACTTATTTTGATAAATAAATTGTTGTAACTTGTTAATGGAGTTATATTCACGTTTTAGACAGTGAATAATCCTCTAAATTAAAAGGAATACAAATGATGAAATTTGTTAACGTAGTATATTCAAGTTTTTGAATAGTGAATAATATGTTAAAGAAATGATTTTTGAATGTGAAGTTTTAAATAAAATTAAAACGATCTAAAGATGTTTTAAAATATATTAACCATCGAAACCATAGATTTCAACATTTATTGTTGAAATAGACGTTTTCAAGAAATAGAAGGAAATGGTAGATTATAACACTGTTGTTATAATAGATGATTTCCGAAAGGAAATGTTTTGTATAGTATTGGGATTTATATATCTATTTTAATTTCGAATCCCTATACTAGTGATTTTGGGTTGTCGTAACGATGTTTTATGCAACATTCGTTTTGGCCCAAATAAATATGTTTAAGAGAATGATTTCCTTAAAGAATGAAATATATACTTAATTTCGATTAGAGTATATTGAATATTTTCCAAGTATAGAAAATAAAAAGACGTGTGAATTACTTATAAATAAATAATTATGGAAATGTTTTTCCAATATTAAGTGAATATTTTGAATTTATCCTTTTGAAGATAAATTGAGAATGAATATTAGAAATCGAATGGAAAACGTATATTCATGAATATTTTTGGAAATATAAATTCAATATGGAATTTATAAATGGAATTTGGAAAATGAGTTTAAAAATAAATATTGATTTATTTTCAAAGAATGGAAAATATATATCTTATAAAGATATTTTTGGAAAATAAATAATTTGGAAAATTATTTGGAATCTGGTGATGTTGGCATATCTATTGATAGTTCAATAACCGACTATCAATATTTACCTTTAAATAGGTATTTGTTGTGATTTGCTTGAATTTGAATGCCACACTTATTTTTTAAAAATAAGCGCTCACTATTCGGGTTAACCGGGAAAGGACCTTGGGGTCGTATAACCCATTCCGAATATGTGATACGTCGTTATGAATTGCATTCGAAGACCGGTGTTGAAGACCGGATATTTTCGAAAACGAAATGGTTTCTTGTTGATTGTCCCTGCACTGGCTGATCCCCGGTATAGAGATCTCCATATGTGATGGGAAATTCGGGCGTGATTAGTGAATATCCGGATTGCAAGGACTTCTTTGTAAGTGCCTTAGGTTCTGTTCGATCCCGGAACAGACTTGTATGGATTGTGTGTCTGACATTACAAATTGAGATGTAAAGCCGATTTCTTTCAAATATATTTCTGTTGGAGGCGGAGAATTTATTCTCTTAGCTTAACACCCTTCTCTGAGACGTACGAGCTCAGAGGTTATATAGTTGAAGGTTATCAGCAATATATTCCCAATTTGGTAATGTGACATACTGAGTGTTGCTGTGAAATGATCATTGTGTTGATCATTTATGATAGGATCATTTATTTGATCGTCTATCTTGGTGATCATTTCTATGATCATTTGTTGACCCAAAGCATGGCTTTTGTATAAAGTATGTTTTTGTGGACGTGACTTCGTCGAGCCTTACAAACCGGTAATGGTCGAAACAGGAATTGTGCAGCAAGGTTTCCAGGGATCGCTTCCCTAGGGTATGACCATTCCTTCTGGAAAAGGGTAGTATCATGGTATGGAGCCCAGATACTTACTTATGTTGAAACACTTATTATTATGGTGTGATGTTGGTTAGAGAGCTCTCGTTTAAAGGTTCCAAAGGACCGGGGGTGACATATCTGAGGGTTTGTAATATCCCTTGGGAAAAGGGATTCCCGGCCTTGTTTAGCAGAGAACGGTTTGGTTCTCGGGGCGTCCTTCCAGAGGCGTTTCCATGTGGCAATGGGAAGTTCCTTGGCCTGACCATTTTTTGGAAAATCCATTCTTCAAATACGAGCCTTGTACGGTATTAGTTGTATTACCTGCCATCTACTTATGGTGGCGCCCCACTGTTTGGATGGTAGCTATAGTAGGCATAGTTCGAAATGTCTATGCTGGCTAAGATTTATATCTTTACTTTCGAAATGATTTTCTACACTATGCACTAGTAATTATATCAAATGTTTCTTTTTAATGCGTATCAAGCATCTTTGACTATCATAAGGAGAAATCTCCTCCGATCCTGCGTTTGCATTGTGTGTGTGTGCGGGAGGCCTTATGGTAGTCTCATTTTTAAAAGCATTGCGAATTGACTTTAAAAATATTCCTCTATTTTGATTTTAAAGAAAAATAAACTGTTTTGAGTTCCCACACCAGTCACATGACTGACTCGGAGTTTATTGTTTTCCTTCCTAAACTCTGGGTGCCCACCAATTTCCACACGAACAGTCAAGAGTTAAGGTTTATCAGGATATTCTGGAATTCAGGAGTTGCTGGAAGCAAGATGGATGGCATTGGCGTATTACTAGTATATAGTACTTTCTTTTCCGCTGTTTGTTTGTTGTTGTACACTCTGATGATATGATGTAATGTAATGTAATGTAATAACTGATATAGTTCTTTGTTTAAAGATTATTCATTTATCTATTATATGTTGTTCCGCTGCGAATTATGAGATTCTGTTATTGTTCTGTTGTTTCTTTTTGTTCTATTTGCTATTTTCTTTCCGTTCTATTTTCTATCTTTTCTCTCTTCTTCTACCTCTTTTCTCTTTCTTAAAACCCTAAGGGTTCGTATTTCTGTTCATCTTGAGTTAATCACTGGAGATTAGTGTCTATTCAAGGGTACGGATTTGCGGGTCTTTACATTTGGTATCAGAGCATATGGTTAAGCGACAACCATGGCTCTGTTGGTGTTGGGTGTTACTCATTAGAGATAGAGTCAGTAGCACTCTAGAATGAGTTTGAGTGTAATAATAGATATGAGCGCGTATTTGTTAGTGAATATAAAATTGTTTTGAATCGGGTAAATAAGATAATTTTGCCCAAAACTATTTTTGTATAGAAAAGAAATGATTTTCTATGAATTATTATAGTATATGATTGCATGGTTGTTAATAATATTAAATTATTATCATTATTATATGGAATTAAATAAGAAATAAAATGGATTGAATTCAAGTAAACTAACTTGATAAATTATTAATTCATCATGGACTAATGAATTGAAATTTGAATTAGTTAATTAAAGTTTAGTTGTGAGCTAAATTTGAAGATAAATTTGAAATTGTGTATAAATTCAAGTAAGTAAAAGAAATAAATTGAAATTTCCTTTGTTAGTAATTAAGTAAATTCGAGATGAATTGAATATGGAAGTTGAAAATTGGAATGAATTAGTGAATGAAACTAATTTAAGTAGTAATACGAATTAGTAAATGAAAGTTAATCGTTAGAATTCAATATTTAATTGAGAATTGAATTCGAATGAAATTTAAATTATGAATTGAATTCAAATAGAATTTAAATTATGAATTGAATTGAAGTAAAATTGAATGAAAATGGATATGTAACTTCAATAGTGAAGTAAAAATGTATAAGAAACATATATTGGAAATTTTGTAATGAAACGTGCAAAATGGTTTGAATGTTGGAATTGGATGTTACTGTTAGCAGGATATACAGGTGTATTAAAAGGAAATGGTATTGGATTTTGATTTCGAAGATAAAAATTGAATTGCTCGACAAAAAGGTACGTTTTCAATTTCAGTATGAAATTTGATGACTTTCTTCTCCAGCCACTTGGCTTTCTCTTTTCTTTTTGATTCTGAGGGGCCGTGGTGCCATTTTGTAGTCGTACCGAGCTAGCCGCGCAAAGGAGACGTTGGCGAAATTTTTCGGAAATTTAGGGTGTTAGAAATTTTTTGAGAAATTTTGAAAGTTTGAAATTTGAATTTGAATTTAAATTTGAATTGTTAGGAAAACAATGTTTTTTGGAACCAATAATTGAAGTTGGAAAGCTAGTTGAAATGATATTGAATCTCTAGTAAAAAGATTTAGGTTAGTAAGTTGATAAAACTATTTGAATTGTGAAAAATAGTAGACGGGATAAGGGCATTCTTCTTAACTTGTAATTTCGGGACGAAATTCTTTTAAGGAGGGAAGATTGTAACGACCCAGAATTTTAAATAATTTAATTTGAGAATATTTAATTAATTTGAAATATTTGAATGATGGTTTGACTTGAATTTCAAATTTCAGAATGAATTTGGCGATTAAATTATAGAATTTAATCTATTGAAAGTTGAATAAAAATTTGAATCTTCAATTTTAAGCTGATTAAAAATATTTCAATGGCTAGTAAAATTCGTATTGATAATATTGAAGATTATAGAAGCTTCAGAATTGAATTTGAAAGTGAATTGTTCAGTTTTGAAAATAAATCGTTTGAATCGATATTTAAAATAGCCGTCCGAGGCACAGTCTCGGAATTCGACGAAACCATTTCCATTAGGTCCGTAATATTGAATTATTCTCGGATTTCAAATTTCGTATTTTTCGGAGTTGTTATGCGAGCACACGGTGAGTAAACGCATTGAAATTGAATCGAATTCAATTTGAAAATTAATATTTTATTTGGTCAATAAACACACGTTTTCTTCCCTAGCCCTACGCCTAAAATCACGCAGAAGATCACGGAACAAGATCCTGATAAACATGCCTCAGTTTACTTTTAAATACCTTCTTCCTTTATTTGTACAAAACAAAATTTGAATCTCAGAAGAAATAAAATGGCCACAATCAAATTTGCGATATTCCCTCGTTCAAATGAACTTCATAATGAAAACCGAACCTAATTTTTGGTTAAGCCTTTTGCTCAGTTAATTTGTTGGGAAATCGAATTCAAGGATAATGGAAGTCGTCGGCCTCCTTCTCCCTCCTTCTCACTGTTCAACTACTCGAACCCCTCCTCTCCTCATTTAAAATCGATCGACTTCGGTGTAATTGAAGGCCGCGGCAGGAACTCATGTGAGGTCGCGCGATGTGAAAGGGGAAAAATCGTGAGGCAAGGCGAATCGATGCAGGCTAGGGCATCAAAGGAGTGGGGCGCGGCAGTGAATTGCGATTCGCGATGGCATTCGCGAGGCCAAGGAGGGGAAGGAAGCTCAAAATGGGTGGCGTAGGCGTAGGCGAGCTAGGCACGGCAACCGAAGGGGAAGGCAGCGTCGCGAGATAGAGGAGGAGCAGTTCCAGGTCGCGTGTTCAGAGAGGTATATTGTTTTTTTTTATTTAATTTAAATAAACATTTATATATGTAGAAAAAAAATAGACAAACAGAAAAGTAGAAAGAAAAAAAATAATATTGGCAGAAAATAGATCTTTAAATCTCCAGTAAAGTATATTTTGAATTTATTTAAATTTACTAAATTTTATATTTATGCAGAAATCCAGTTTATAACTATTAGTTAAAACAATTTAAAATTTTGAATTATTTAGGAATCTGTAGATATATATATATATATATATATATGTATGTATATGTATAAGTAAATAATTTATACAATAAACAGAAAAAAAAAGATTTTTTTTTTTAAATCTATATAGATTATCTTACAAGTCACTAAAAATATTTCATAAGAAGAAAACTTGTTTAAATTAATTGTTTTAGAAATGGTAAAAGGATATTAGTCTAAAAATATACTTTTTGGTTAATTCAAATTTATTAATAGGAATTTATTTCTAAGATTTAATAATAGGTTAATAAAGGAAATTTAGTTTTTAAATTTAATTTTTAGTTAAATAAAGTTGTTGAAGAGAATTTGTTTGAAATTAAATCAGTGGATAATTAAAATTACCAAACGATAATTGAATTGTTCGATTTTTTTCGAATATTAATGAATCATATAAATATTTATACAAGGTTAAAATGGTGAAGAAAACAAGTTGAATTGGAATTGGATTGCAAACGGAAATAAAGGTGAGAACTTCTCACTCAAAAAAAAAATTATAAGTTGGATTTGCAGTTATTTATTGATTGATTGCTATTTGATTGTGATATTAGATATAGTAGGATATATCTATATATATAGCAATATATATATATATATATATATATATATATATATATATATTGGCATATGTATATATTGCAGTTGGTTGATTTCCCGCATTGTATAGCGGATGAGACCCTATTGCGCCGTTAGTAAGCGGATAATATTTTATAAAATCCCATATACCGCGATATTCCACCTCGAAGTGGAATGGGTATTGTGCTAATGTCTATGGATGCAGGGAAACAGGTTGGAGGGATCCAACTGGATTCCTCACAAATATTTATTGATTTTAGATATTGTGATGTTTGATTGTTTATCATATCGATATATGATGTTTGAAAGTTGTGATTGACTATTTGATGTGTTGCATCATCGAATCCAATTTTTACGTTAAAAATAACAATTTTGGTTTTTAAGGGATTTCTAAAGTGATTTTTGAAAGTATACGTTTATAAAATATTTTTGGAATTGATTTATCTTAAATAAATAAACGTTATAATTTTAATATTATAAAAATTATGATTTTTGAGAAATACAGTTAAAAGTTGATTTTTGAAAATAGGGGATTGATAATTTTATTAAATAGTTTAAACTGGAATTTCTGAATTTATTTTAAAAAGTTTAAAAATAAGATTTATAAAATTTGATTATTTTATAAATCAAAATAATGAAATTATAAAGGAGTTGAAAGACGTTTTAAAAGAATAATATAAATTGATCCATATAAAAGATTTATAAATTGATATTTATAAATTTAGAATATCTTGAAATTATAAAACGGACTTTTATAAGGGTTAGAATGAATTGTGAATGAATTTCATAAATGAATGAAATTTATAGAATTATAACGGTGAAGTTATAAATGGAATTTTATAAACAGTAGGTTTATAAAATTTGTGAAGTTATTTAAAAGAATAGATTTTGGATAAATAAACGAATCTTATAAATTATAAGATTTATAAATTTGGGAAGTTAAAAGACTAACTTTGTAAACAAATAAATAATAAGTATTTAACTTATAATATGAACTTTTAGTATATCATTTAGATATGAAATTGAATAGAGTTAATAAAGGAAATTTATAAGAGGAAGTTGTTATAAAGTAAATAGAAATGGAATTTATAAACATTGTTTTATAAATCCGCAACTACTTATTTTGATAAGTAAATTGTTGTAACTTGTTAATGGAGTTATATTCACATTTTAGACAGTGAATAATCCTTTAAATTAAAAGGAATACAAATGATGAAATTTGTTAACGTAGTATATTCAAGTTTTTGAATAGTGAATAATATGTTAAAGAAATGGTTTTTGAATGTGAAGTTTTAAATAAAATTAAAACGATCTAAAGATCTTTTAAAATATATTAACCATCGAAACCATAGATTTCAACATTCATTGTTGAAATAGACATTTTCGAGAAATAGAAGGAAATGGTAGATTATAACACTGTTGTTATAATAGATGATTTCCGAAAGGAAATGTTTTGTATAGTATTGGGATTTATATATCTATTTTAATTTCGAATCCCTATACTAGTGATTTTGGGTTGTCGTAACGATGTTTTATGCAACATTCGTTTTGGCCCAAATAAATATGTTTAAGAGAATGATTTCCTTAAAGAATGAAATATATACTTAATTTCGATTAGAGTATATTGAATATTTTCCAAGTATAGAAAATAAAAAGACGTGTGAATTACTTATAAATAAATAAGTATGGAAATTTTTTTCCAATATTAAGTGAATATTTTGAATTTATCCTTTTGAAGATAAATTGACAATGAATATTAGAAATCGAATGGAAAACGTATATTCATGAATATTTTTGGAAATATGGAATTTAATATGGAATTTATGAATGGAATTTGGAAAATGAGTTTAAAAATAAATATTGATTTATTTTTAAAGAATGGAAAATATATATCTTATAAAGATATTTTTGGAAAATAAATAATTTGGAAAATTATTTGGAATCTGGTGATGTTGGCATATCTATTGATAGTTCAATAACCGACTATCAATATTTACCTTTAAATAGGTATTTGTTGTGATTTTCTTGAATTTGATTGCCACACTTATTTTTTAAAAATAAGCACTCACTATTCGGGTTAACCGGGAAAGGACCTTGGGGTCGTATAACCCATTCCGAATATGTGATACGTCGTTATGAATTGCATTCGAAGACCGGTGTTGAAGACCGGATATTTTCGAAAACGAAAGGGTTTCTTGTTGATTGTCTCTGCACTGGCTGATCCCCGGTATAGAGATCTCCATATGTGATGGGAAATTCGAGCGTGATTAGTGAATATCCGGATTGCAAGGACTTCTTTGTAAGTGCCTTCGGTTCTGTTCGATCCCGGAACAGACTTGTATGGATTGTGTGTCTGACATTACAAATTGAGATGTAAAGCCGATTTCTTTCAAATATATTTCTGTTGGAGGCGGAGAATTTATTCTCTTAGCTTAACACCCTTCTCTGAGACGTACGAGCTCAGAGGTTATATAGTTGAAGGTTATCAGCAATATATTCCCAATTTGGTAATGTGACATACTGAGTGTTGCTGTGAAATGATCATTGTGTTGATCATTTATGATAGGATCATTTATTTGATCGTCTATCTTGGTGATCATTTCTATGATCATTTGTTGACCCAAAGCATGGCTTTTGTATAAAGTATGTTTTTATGGACGTGACTTCGTCGAGCCTCACAAACTGGTAATGGTCGAAACAGGAATTGTGCGGCAAGGTTTCGAGGGATCGCTTCCCTAGGGTATGACCATTCCTTCTAGAAAAAGGGTAGTATCATGGTATGGAGCCCAGATACTTACTCATGTTGAAACACTTATTACTATGGTGTGATGTTGGTTAGAGAGCTCTCGTTTAAAAGTTCCAAAGGACCGGGGGTGGCATATCTGAGGGTTTGTAATATCCCTTGGGAAAAGGGATTCCCGGCCTTGTTTAGCAGAGAACGGTTTGGTTCTCGGGGCGTCCTTCCATAGGCGTTTCCATGTGGCAATGGGAAGTTCCTTGGCCTGACCATTTGTTGGAAAATCCATTCTTCAAATACGAGCCTTGTACGGTATTAGTTGTATTACCTGCCATATACTTATGGTGGCGCCCCACTGTTTGGATGGTAGCTATAGTAGGCATAGTTCGAAATGTCTATGCTGGCTAAGATTTATATCTTTACTTTCGAAATGATTTTCTACACTATGCACTAGTAATAATATCAAATGTTTCTTTTTAATGTGTATCAAGCATCTTTGACTATCATAAGGAGAAATCTCCTCCGATTCTGCTTTTGCATTGTGTGTGTGTGCGGGAGGCCTTATGGTAGTCTCATTTTTAAAAGCATTGCGAATTGACTTTAAAAATATTCCTCTATTTCGATTTTAAAGAAAAATAAACTGTTTGAGTTCCCACACCAGTCACATGACGGACTCTGAGTTTATTGTTTTCCTTCATAAACTCTGGGTGCCCACCAATTTCCACACGGGCAGTCAAGAGTTAAGGTTTGTCAGGATATTCTGGAATTCAGGATTTGCTGGAAGCAAGATGGATGGCATTGGCGTATTACTACTATATAGTACTTTCTTTTCCGCTGTTTGTTTGTTGTTGTACACTCTGATGATATGATGTAATGTAATGTAATGTAATAACTGATATAGTTCTTTGTTTAAAGATTATTAATTTATCTATTATATGTTGTTCCGCTGCGAATTGTGAGATTCTGTTATTGTTGTTTTGTTTCTTTTTGTTCTATTTGCTGTTTTCTTTTCTCTCTATTTTCTATCTTTTCTATCTTCTCTCTCTCTTCTACTTCTTTTCTTCTTTCTTAAACCCATAACATTTCGGTTTTTCGGCAACGAAAAATCGCGTATGTTACAAATGCTTTAATTTGAAAGATCTGGAACTTGCTTTGCTTAAGATTGAGGTTTTGTTTATGGTTTGAAATGGATTTTACTTCAGATTTTTCTTAGCTTATGATTTTCGAAACTGAAATGAAGATGATATACGAGGAAGCAAGCATACAGGTTGATATGTTTTTGTACAGGGTGTGACAATGTTGTTTGTACCAAGGACATGGGCTGTTTTTTTACAGAGGTATGTTGCTATTGCTTGTACTTGTTTATTTGCACAAGGATTTTTTTTTTGAATGCTTTGTTTATGTTCTTGCTTTGGCTTGTTTGCTCGGCTGATATGTTTGCATTTATTACTTTGTTTTGTTCATACTTATTTTATATATTTATCTTTGTTCTTGCCTACAACAACTTTAACTCAGTTGAGGTGATATTTTATAATGTGCTGCATTTATTTAACTTGGTGGCTGAGATGATATTAGAGATATGGCTGTAGTGATCTTGTATTACTTTTGTTTGTAAAATAGGCATGCTGTGGATGTTTGCATTAAATGAAATGGTCCTTTATGTTTTGAATATATACTTGCTGCCTTGTTTTGCCAGTCAATGCATATATATTTTGTTTGCTTGTACATTGTGTCTTGTTACTTTGAAATACAATGAAGTTCTACTTTTATTATGTTGTTATAGTTTATTTTATTATATTAGCTTGTATATTTGTTTCTATTCTTAGATGACTACTTATTTTTATTTCTATTTATTTTTGAAACCATTTATTTAAGATTTTGTTTCAAATCCAATAAATACATATATATTCACATATATACGAATTTTCAAATTCATATGACTTAACATATTTTCTATAATAATCGGGGAAATCGCTGCCATTTATAATCAGTTTTACAAATTTTAATTCAAAAAATTCATTTAAATTATCACTTTAAATTCATAAAAATCCGGGGTCGTTACAAACTCCACCCCTTAAAAAGAATTTCGTCCTCGAAATTCGCAGGCACGAAAACAACAAAGATAGATAATGGATTCGATCTCTTATAATTCCTCAAACTCTAGATACGAACTCCAAACTCAAATCGGAATATTCCAAATATATACCAATTTGTCCCTCTTCGGACTTCAATATTTACAATAAATTACAATAGAATTTCAATTTTGGTTTTAAACGAAATCGTTTTATGGATACAATTCAAATTTAGCTCTATATTCTATTAATCAAGTTAACTCAATTTTAAAATTTCTAGTTTATTCAAAATTTTCTAATTCATTTAAAATTTTCAATTTTAAATTTCAAATTCATTAAGGTTTAAATCGAAAAGCCGATAAGAAATCGATGAAGTATGAAGTAAAAATTTCCTACAACGACCTATAGGCCACAATCATATGGAAACTTCTTTCTGGAGCTGTCACGAAGCAATCAAAAGAATTTGGAAACGAATCAAAGAAAATTGGATAAGAAAGTCGTCTCCACTGTTGTTACAGAGTATTGACCAATTATAGTCGTATTTCCCCATCCCCTATCTCGTTCTCTTCTTGCACTCATACTTACAATCAGATGATAGTAAGAGAATTTACTGAGGCATTCGAACAGATATCTTAGGGAAACACTCATTCTAGGGATACTTCACCCTATCTCTAATGAGCTACTTAATGTGTTATACTCCTGAGCTAAAGTTTAACCTTAGCTCTGATACCAAATGTAACGACTCGGATTTTTGCCCGCTCGAAAATCGACATCCATACTTTACATCGTACTTGAATGCCGTAGATTCGACCGTTCAAATCCGATTCGCCGGAGCTTATAACAACATTAAGTAATTAACACAGCGGAATAAAAGAATAATACATTGATATACAGCTTTGATACAATATCTGATACAACAGATGATCAAATAGATATCAATATACATCAGAGATATGATACAATAAAATAGCAGCGGAACAATGTAACTCTAAGATAGTCTTCAAAAGAGAACTCCGAGAACTGCAACTCCATTTCCAAGAATCAATCCAGCAATAGCTCGAACTCCCAATAACGATGCACCAAGCTAGGCAAGACTGGTGTGATCCAAAGACTGAACTAACTCTAGATAATCTACTGAACCTAGCTATCTGAAAAACCCAACTCTAGACTGCTCGTGTAGAAAATAATGAGCACCCAGAGTTTAGGAAAGAAACAATAAACTCTGGATCAGTCGTAAGACTGGTGTGAGCAACAAAAACAGTTTATGTTTTAAAACATTCGACAAAAGATTTTCATAGTCAATTCGCAATGCCTTTTAAAAATGAGACTACCATAAGGCCTCCCGCACACACACACAATGCAAACGCAGAATCGGAGGAGATTTCTCCTTATGATAGTCAAAGATGCTTGATACGCATTAAAAAGAAACATTTGATATTATTACTAGTGCATAGTGTAGGAAAAAATATTTCGAAAGTAAAGATATAAATCTTAGCCAACATAAGACCATTATCGTATGCCTACTATAGCTAACCATGTTCAATAGCAGGTTACCGCCACATTCCATGGCAGGTTATACAACTAATACTGTACAAGGTTCGTATTGTTTCTTTTGATTTCCAACGAATGGTCAGGCCAAGGAACTTCCCATTGCCACATGAGAACGCCTCTAGAAGGATGTCCCCGAGAACCAAACCGGATCTCTGCCAACACAAGGCCGGGTTACCCCTAACTGGGTAACTACTGACACGAGTATGCCATCCCCCGGTCCTTTGGGACCTTTATCGGAGAGCTCTCTAATCAACATCACACAATTATAAATAAAGTGTTTCAACATGAGTAAGTATCTGGGCTCCATACCATGATACCACCCTTTTCCAGTAGGAAATGCACATACCTTAAAGGGAGCTACCCCTCATAACCTTGCCGCATCTTTCCTGTTTTGACCATTCCGGGGTGTGAGGCTCGACGAAGTCTCATCCACAAAGCCACGCTTTATACAAAAGCCGTGCTTTGGGTCAACAAATGATCATAGAAATGATCACAAAGATAAACGATCAAACAAATGATCCTATCACAAATGATCAACACAATGATCATTTCACAGCAACACTCAGCATGTCACATTACCAAATTGGGAATATATTGCTGATAATCTTCAACTATATAACCTCGAGCTCGTACGTCTCCGAGAAGGGTGTTAAGCTAAGACAATAAATTCCCCGCCACCAACAGAAATATATTTGAAAGAAATCTGCTTTATATCTCAATTTGTAATGTCAGACATACAATCCATACAAGTCTGTTCCGGGTTCGAACAGAACCGAAGGCACTTCCGAAGAAGTCCTTGCAATCCGGATATCCACAATCCCGATCAGATTTCCCATCACTTAGGGAGTCTCTATACCGGCGCGACTCCGTGCAGAGACAATCGATAAGTCATCCTATCGTTCTCGCAAATACCAGGTCTTCAACACCGGTCTTCAAATGCTATCCATAACGACGTATTACATATTCGGAATGGGTTATACGACACAAAGGTCCTTTCCCGGCTAAACCGAATAGTGAGCGAAACATTTAAAAACATATGGATATAGGATTTCAATTAAGTCACAACTTAATAATTCAAAACTTACTTTCAAATGGTTTAATCCAATTACCATTTCAAATCTTTTAAACAAAAGATTTATTTCATAATGTTCACTTACTTTCATAAATATTCATTCTCGGATTTCAAAACAATTTCGTTTCAAAAAGCTTAATTCATCAAATCTTTAAATTCAAAGATTTGTCTTATAGTTTTCAAATCGTTCCCAAATATTCATTTTCAAAACTCATTTCCAATTATTTGTTTATAACTTGGAAAACTATTTTATTTTAAACTTGAAATCCCTTTAATAAAACTTCAAACGGAAACTTTTTATCTTTTAGAGACAATAGTTTTATTTTGGAAAATCCCGATTTCATTTATACAAGTTACAAACTTTGACTTAATTCAAATTCCCAAAAACAATACTTTAAATATGGTTTCAAATTAACTTAACATCTTTAATCCCTAATTTCAAATCATAGAATTCAATTCCTAATTTTGAATTCAAATTTAAATCAAACTATTTAAATTTCAAAACTTAATTAAAATAAATTTCAACTTGAAATTCCATTTTTAAAAGCTTTTAACTTTTATTCCGATTCTATTTCCAAAACATTTGAATTTAAAAATTCCAATTCAAAACTATTTCCAAAAATCTGCGACTTAACTGATTTCCTCGTGAAATCCATAATTGTGTGTGTATGGTGTGGTCGAGGGGTTTAACACAATAGTGCAACATCATTCAATCATCACAGATCAAATACAACAATATATCCGATAAGCGATATAAACTATAACGCTTATCTTCATTCACAAATCACAGATATATTTATCATGGGTAATGAATTACATCACAGATAATTAATCACATTATAGATTACAACTTTAAATAGGATATATCACAAAGCATCCATATCAGAAATATCAAACAACTTAACATGCAGTATAATCCAAACATCCATCAGTAGGATTAATTTAATTATCTAATTAATTCAAAAATCAGATTAATTTTTTTTATGAATGAATTTACTAGTTATGGTAAATTAATAATCAATTAATTATAAACATTTAATCAATTATCCTTTAATTAATCATTAATTAGCTCATAATGCATAATTTATCCTTAATTAATTAGTTTTAATTAATTACAATGAGCAATTAATTTCTCAATTTCTTCCCTGAGGTAATTACACTTACACAATTTCATAAATGATTATCATTGATTAGTTCAATCTAATTAATTGTTAAAATTAATCATATTGATTAATTTATTAAATAATCTTAGTTAATGACCTTCATTAACTATTAACAATTCTTTAATTACTTTGCTAAAGAAATTTATTCATATTAATCATTATTGATTATTAATTGATTAACCATTAATAACTCATTAATTTATCCTTAATTACATTTGTTAAGAAATCATCTTTAAATAATTAATTAACCTTAAATTTAATTATCATTCCTTAATTACCTTTATTAATCAATTACCCTTAACTTAATTAATTAATTAAGTAATTTTATTAACCAATCATTAACTGCTAAATCAAATTTAAAAGATAACCCATCTTATCTTTGTCAATCACTTTAATTGTCCTTCAACCCTTATTAAATACATCTTTAAAAACTGTCACTTACTAACCTCACTTCGAACACACTCGAGCCAACATACCAGAGCTCGAGCTCGAACTGGAGAAACCCTCCCTCTTCCCTGATTTCACCACGTTTCCCCTCTACTCTTTCTTCTTTCCTACCGATTCTTCTCTTCTTCTTCTTTGTTTTTATTTAAAAGAAAACTTTGGCCCAATGAAAATCCTGGCCCACTTCCTCTTCTTGGCCCAACCCCTCTACTCTTCTCCCCTTCCTTACTTCTTCCCTCTATCTCAATACTACCTGTTACGACAACTTGATGCACGGACAAGCCGTGCATGTGCACATCACCGCGGCGCCACTCCGGTGGATCTCGCGATCGCCAGCAAGTCAAAAAATCCACATAAACACGATGTCGAGCTTCGATTCGACCCAGAAAATTCGAAAACGAAAATTCACCCTCTCGTTGAAAACTGAGGCTCGAACATCTCAGACCAATTCGCCTCGTTCTCCTCGCACCGTCCACTAGAAAATCCACACTTCCGGCCATACCACGTCAACATCCCAAGCCATTGTCCCCCTCGATCTCGAGTGACTCGAACGTTTCTAGATGGCAAAATCCCCCATTTCCCAAGCATGAAGAGAACTCGTATTAAACCCTAAATTAAATTCGAATTCTCAATTTATGCTATAGAAAAAATTTTCAACAATTTTCCTATGATCGTGGAACAACACACTAGCTTCCCCCAAATTTTCATCAACAACTATTTGATAGATCATCAGTAAATGGAAAAAAAACGAAATTTGTTCAACTGTGAGCTACTCTCGAAACACTCGATTAAAAATCACCATATTAATCTTAAAAATCATGTCTTTGTATACTTATTCAAATTATATAATCGAATTAATGATTTAACATACTTGAATTTATCACATGATTTTAAGAAATCCACTGTCTTTCCATCTTTCCATTTACATATCCAAATATTTCACTTAACTTCATTTTTAAGTTTTAATCTATGCTTTAACAAACATCTCTTATTTATAAATCAAACCCTATAGAAGATTAGAGAGAGAGAGACTAAATTTCTTTCATTTTTTTTCTTTTAAACTGTAGCTTGAACGGAGCATTGATATGTATATATATAAACATGCACAGGTAAATCTATCTATACATATGTAGGCATTCATACAACAGATTTCACAACACTTGAAGTATTCAACACAATCATCATATATATATATAAACAGGTTCAAGTTTGAGGGTTTGCTCACTGGTGAAAACAAAGAAGTCTGGAAAAAAACAAAGTTGCTCACCGTTTTTCTTTTAGAGATGAACAGAGGACAGAGGTTGATTTGAGGCTGTTGTTAATTTTTATCTAGATCCTTATGTATTTGAGTCGAATCCATATGTTGTTTGAACTTTGAAAGCTTAGATCTGAAGCCTGGTTTTACTTCCAGATTACAGAAACTCTGATCTTCCTCTTTACAGTTGAACTTTGTTTTAAGGTTTTGAACTGCCTTGTTTTTCTAGATCTTTGAAATGCTGTAACGACCCAGAATTTTAAATAATTTAATTTGAGAATATTTAATTAATTTTAAATATTTGAATGATGGTTTGACTTGAATTTCAAATTTCAGAATGAATTTGGCGATTAAATTATAGAATTTAATCTATTGAAAGTTGAATAAAAATTTGAATCTTCAATTTTAAGCTGATTAAAAATATTTCAAAGGCTAGTAAAAATCGTATAGATAATACTGAACATTATAGAAGCTTCAGAATTGAATTTGAAAGTGAATTGTTCAGTTTTGAAAATAAATCGTTTGAATCGATATTTAAAATAGCCTTCCGAGGCACAGTCTCGGAATTCGACGAAACCAGTTCCATTGGGTCCGTAATATTGAATTATTCTCGGATTTCAAATTTCGTATTTTTCGGAGTTGTTATGCGAGCACACGGTGAGTAAACGCATTGAAATTGAATCAAATTCAATTTGAAAATTAATATTTTATTTGGTCAATAAACACATGTTTTCTTCCCTAGCCCTACGCCTAAAATCACGCAGAAGATCACGGAACAAGATCGTGATAAACATGCCTCAGTTTACTTTTAAATACCTTCTTCCTTTATCTGTGCAAAACAAAATTTGAATCTCAGAAGAAATAAAATGGCCGCAATCAAATTTGCGATATTCCCTCGTTCAAATGAACTTCATAATGAAAACCGAATCTAATTTTTGGTTAAGCCTTTTGCTCAGTTAATTTGTTGGGAAATCAAATTCAAGGATAATGGAAGTCGTCGGCCTCCATCTCCCTCCTTCTCACTGTTCAACTGCTCGAACCCCTCCTCTTCTCATTTAAAATCGATCGACTTCGGTGTAATTGAAGGCCGCGGCAGGAACTCATGTGAGGTCGCGCGATGTGAAAGGGGAAAAATCGCGAGGCAAGGCGAATCGATGCAGGCTAGGGCATCAATGGAGTGGGGCACGGCAGTGAATCGCGATTCGCGATGGCATTCGCGAGGCCAAAGAGGGGGAGGAAGCTCGAAATGGGTGGCGTAGGCGTACGCGAGCTAGGCACGACAACCGAAGGGGAAGGCAGCGTCGCGAGATAGAGGAGGAGTAGTTCCAGGTCGTGTGTTCAGAGAGGTATATTGTTTTTTTTATTTAATTTAAATAAACATTTATATATGTAGAAAAAAAAATAGACAAACAGAAAAGTAGAAAGAAAAAAAAAATATTGGCAGAAAATCGATCTTTAAATCTGCAGTAAAGTATATTTTGAATTTATTTAAATTTACTAAATTTTATATTTATGTAGAAATCCAGTTTATAACTATTAGTTAAAACAATTTAAAATTTTGAATTATTTAGGAATCTATAGATATATATATGTATATGTATATGTATATGTATAAGTAAATAATTTATACAATAAACAGAAGAAAAAAAAGAATTTTTTTTTAAATCTATATAGATTATCTTACAAGTCACTGAAAATATTTCATAAGAAGAAAACTTGTTTAAATTAATTGTTTTAGAAATGGTAAAAGGATATTAGTCTGAAAATATACTTTCTGGTTAATTCAAATTTATTAATAGGAATTTATTTATAAGATTTAATAATAGGTTTATAAAGGAAATTTAGTTTTTAAATTTAATTTTTAGTTAAATAAAGTTGTTGAAGAGAATTTTTTGAAATTAAATCAGTGGATAATTAATGTAACAACCCGCATATTTATCGAGTTTGTATTTAAATATTTTATTTAAATATTAACTCGTTAATCGGATTTTGGTCCGAAAAGCTACTTTTTGCAAACGGTCAAATTAGGACTCGAGACCACTTCCATTGACTTCGAAATGTCGTTTACAACTTTTTAAGTATAAACATCGATAGGTTTGGAGTTAGTGAAATTTCACTAACTTTTCCCGCTTTGGACTTTGGGTTAGTTTAGCCTATTAAGCCCAAGTTCCAACCCTCTTCTCCTCAGTCTTCATAAATTTCCTAACTAATCAAGCTTTGGCATTAATGGTGGAGGGAATGGGAAATTAAAACTCCAAGCACAAATTCAATTGCAAATCCAACATTCAACTCCAAATTCAAGTAGAAGATATTGGATTCAAGCTTTGGATTGCTTCTCCTTGCTTTCAAGCTTCATCTTCATAAACTTTAGTGCAAAGGTGAGATTTTTGTCTCACAAATCTAGTCTATAACTATATTGGACTGTTGGGAATGATTCCCTATCACTTTTGCATGCACATTTGCATTTGGTTTGGATTGGATTGGCAAAAAACTCCAATTTTTATCATTTTGGTGAATTTTCTGCACTTAGGTCGTTCTGGCCATTTTTAGGTCGTTCGGAGTTAAGTCGTTCGTCCATGGGTCGTGAGTCGTTCACGAGTTAACTTTAGGTCGTTCTGGAAGAATTGGCACTTCGGAATTAGGTCGCTCACGAGTTAAGTCGTTAGGTCGCTCGCGAGTTAGTACCATAGGTCGCAGGGCTTTAGGTCATTCTAGAAGTATTGGCACTTCGGAGTTAGGTCGCTCGCGAGTTAAGCCTTAAGTCGTAGGTCGCTCACGAGTTTGGCCTTAAGCCGTAGGTCGCTCGCGAGTTAAGCTTTAAGTCTTAGGTCGTTTCCGACCTATAATCTCTAGGCAAACGTTAAGTCGCTCGGCCTGGTTTATCTCGTAGGTCGTCTCCGACCTAAGCTCCAGATAAGTCGTTCGAGTTAGGTCGTTGGACCATTTACCTTAGGTCGCTCGTCCACTAAGTCGGCCTGGTTTATCTCGTAGGTCGTCTCCGACCTAAGCTCCAGATAAGTCGTTCGAGTTAGGTCGTTGGACCATTTACCTTAGGTCGCTCGTCCACTAAGTCGGCCTGGTTTATCTCGTAGGTCGTCTCCGACCTAAGCTCCAGATAAGTCGTTCGAGTTAGGTCGTTGGACCATTTACCTTAGGTCGCTCGACTCTGTTAAGTCGGCCATGTTGGGTCGTGAGTCATCGTTAGGTCGCGAACACCTCTAGGTCGCAACCACTAAGTCGCTTGACCCCTTGGACCCCTAGGTCGCAACCCTTAGGTCGCTCGACCCTATTCCCCTTAGGTCGTTAGACCTCATTTTGTCTTCACTAGGTCGTACCGTTTTGGTCGGGGCGCTGCCCCGCACCCCGCCGGGGGCGCTGCCCCCTGGACCCCCGCGACCTGACCGGGCAGGTCGAACCTCGTAAGCGGTGGCGTTGCCCCCGCACCCCCACCTTGGGGGGTTGCCACCCCCTCTGGACCCCCCCTCCGTAGGGGATCTTATCTGAAAAACATTGAGCTGATTTCCTTGGATTTTATTCGCATCTCCGTATGCGATCTTTGTGACTGATTATTTCTACACTTGCTTATGTGTTTTGTCACTTTATAATATAAAGGTTTCAATACTAGTAGTAAATATCAAAACTCTTTTAACAAACAATTTCAACTCTATTTTTAATAACAAAGCTCTTTTCTTAAACCGTTTTCCAATCTATTAGTATATACAAGCCTTTACCTCACTCGGATGAGAAATCTAATTAAACGACTTAGTAAAACAAGTGGTATGAAACGCTTGCGCTTACTTCGTCGGTTAATTCTTGGACTTGTTCGATTGAACCTCTTGTGACGATTTTATTAGTGAAGATTTACAGTTTGTTCGTAAATATTTAAGTTAAGCAAGTGGTTATGGGACATGAAGCTAAACTTCTATATTTACTAGCTTAGTGTAATTGACACTTCTCGTTGATCTTGATGATCGCTTTATGAATTAGACTAGCAATTGCGCGATGTCTCTTTCATTGCAAGGTTAGACTAGACACCACTTGTGTGATTCCATTCACACATACCTTTCTGCTTTTTGGTTAGTCTTGACCTCAATCTGTGTGATTCCATTCACACATGCGGGGTAGCTCCCCTTGGTCTTCGGACCGTCATGTGATAGGCCTCTTTCCCTTTTTATGATTTCTGGATTTCTCGTGTTGATTTCTGGAATTTATGACATTGACTTGTTATGAGTACAAGTTTAGGGTATGATGCCCTCTTCGAATCTTTGAGAAGATTCTTGTGATGTTGATTATTTCTTATTGATTGATCTTCTGTTGATCATTATTTACATACTTATAGTGGTATGTCGTTATGGATGTTTATGTTTATGCCATATCTTTTATGTTATATCATGTCATCTGATATTTATAGCTAGACTGATCCGTTTATTATTTTCTTAAATAATACTCGGGTCAGACCGAGATGTTACAGGTGCTTCTGCTTGACTTCTTCCCAGGGATTCATCACTCTGACTTTTGGCTAACTGTTTAGATTAGCAGTTTTTGTTGTATACACTTGAGATATAGACTCATAGTTGTATTCTTTTGTATAGCACGTGTTGCTATTCTTTTGTATTATCGTGGATCTTATTGACCACAACTCTGATGTACACTTTCATGTGTTAGTTATATATTCATATCTTCTTCCGCCTTTGTGATATGGATATCTGTGACTGATTTGTGATATGATTATTTCTATGTTTGTTTCCGAAGATTATTTATAGCCACCGTGTAATAAGCAATTACATGGATGGTCGCTCCTCAACAGCCTTATTCTCCGTGCTAGTTGACAGCACTACTCCGGAGTGTTCTTGGCTAGCGTGGGTATAGAGGTGGGGCGTCACAATTAAAATTACCAAACGATAATTGAATTGTTCGATTTTTTTCGAATATTAATGAATCATATAAATATTTATAAATGGTTAAAATGGTGAAGAAAACAAGTTGAATTGGAAGTGGATTGCAAACGGAAATAAAGGTGAGAACTTCTCACTCAAAAAAAAATTATAAGTTGGATTTGCAGTTATTTATTGATTGATTGCTATTTGATTGTGATATTAGATATAGTAGGATATATCTATATATATAGCAATATATATATATGTATATATATATATATATATATATATATATATATATTGGCATATGTATATATTGCAGTTGATTGATTTCCCGCATTGTATAGCGGATGAGACCCTATTGCGTCGTTAGTAAGCGGATAATATTTTATAAAATCCCATATACCACGATATTCCACCTCGAAGTGGAATGGGTATTGTGCTAATGTTCGTGGATGCAGGGAAACAGGTTGGAGGGATCCAACTAGATTCCTCACAAATATTTATTGATTTTAGATATTGTGATGTTTGATTGTTTATCATATCGATATATGATGTTTGAAAGTTGTGATTGACTATTTGATGTGTTGCATCATCGAATCCAATTTTTAAGTTAAAAATAACAATTTTGATTTTTAAGGGATTTCTAAATTGATTTTTGAAAGTATACGTTTATAAAATATTTTTGGAATTGATTTATCTTAAATAAATAAACGTTATAATTTTAATATTATAAAAATTATGACTTTTAAGAAATACAGTTAAAAGTTGATTTTTGAAAATAGGGGATTGATAATTTTATTAAATAGTTTAAACTGGAATTTCTGAATTTATTTTAAAAAGTTTAAAAATAAGATTTATAAAATTTGATTATTTTATAAATCAAAATGATGAAATTATAAAGGAGTTGAAAGGCGTTTTAAAAGAATAATATAAATTGATCCATATAAAAGATTTATAAATTGATATTTATAAATTTAGAATATCTTGAAATTATAAAACGGGCTTTTATAAGGGTTAGAATGAATTGTGAATGAATTTCATAAATGAATGAAATTTATAGAATTATAACGGTGAAGTTATAAATGGAATTTTATAAACAGTAGGTTTATAAAATTTGTAAAGTTATTTAAAAGAATAGATTTTGGATAAATAAACGAATCTTATAAATTATAAGATCTATAAATTTGGGAAGTTAAAAGAATAACTTTGTAAACAAATAAATTATAAGTATTTAACTTATAATATGAACTTCTAGTATATCATTTAGATATGAAATTGAATAGAGTTAATAAAGGAAATTTATAAGAGGAAGTTGTTATAAAGTAAATAGAAATGGAATTTATAAACATTGTTTTATAAATCCGCAACTACTTATTTTGATAAGTAAATTGTTGTAACTTGTTAATGGAGTTATATTCACGTTTTAGACAGTGAATAATCCTTTAAATTAAAAGGAATACAAATGATGAAATTTGTTAACGTAGTATATTCAAGTTTTTGAATAGTGAATAATATGTTAAAGAAATGGTTTTTGAATGTGAAGTTTTAAATAAAATTAAAACGATCTAAAGATGTTTTAAAATATATTAACCATCGAAACCATAGATTTCAACATTCATTGTTGAAATAGACATTTTCGAGAAATAGAAGGAAATGGTAGATTATAACACTATTGTTATAATAGATGATTTCCAAAAGGAAATGTTTTGTATAGTATTGGGATTTATATATCTATTTTAATTTCGAATCCCTATACTAGTGATTTTGGGTTGTCGTAACGACGTTTTACGCAACATTCGTTTTGGCCCAAATAAATATGTTTAAGAGAATGATTTCCTTAAAGAATGAAATATATACTTAATTTCGATTAGAGTATATTGAATATTTTCCAAGTATAGAAAATAAAAAGACGTGTGAATTACTTATAAATAAATAAGTATGGAAATGTTTTTCCAATATTAAGTGAATATTTTGAATTTATCCTTTTGAAGATAAATTGAGAACGAATATTAGAGATCGAATGGAAAACGTATATTCATGAATATTTTTGGAAATATAAATTCAATATGGAATTTATAAATGGAATTTGGAAAATGTGTTTAAAAATAAATATTGATTTATTTTTAAAGAATGGAAAATATATATCTTATAAAGATATTTTTTGAAAATAAATAATTTGGAAAATTATTTGGAATCTGGTGATGTTGGCATATCTATTGATAGTTCAATAACCGACTATCAATATTTACCTTTAAATAGGTATTTGTTATGATTTGCTTGAATTTGAATGCCACATTTATTTTTTAAAAATAAGCGCTCACTATTGGGGTTAACCGGGAAAGGACCTTGGGGTCGTATAACCCATTCCGAATATGTGATACGTCGTTATGAATTGCATTCGAAGACCGGTGTTGAAGACCGGATATTTTCGAAAACGAAAGGGTTTCTTGTTGATTGTCTCTGCACTGGCTGATCCCCGGTATAGAGATCTCCATATGTGATGGGAAATTCGGGCGTGATTAGTGAATATCCGGATAGCAAGGACTTCTTTGTAAGTGCCTTCGTTTCTGTTCGATCCCGGAACAGACTTGTATGGATTGTGTGTCTGACATTACAAATTGAGATGTAAAGCCGATTTCTTTCAAATATATTTCTGTTGGAGGCGGAGAATTTATTCTCTTAGCTTAACACCCTTCTCTGAGACGTACGAGCTCAGAGGTTATATAGTTGAAGGTTATCAGCAATATATTCCCAATTTGGTAATGTGACATACTGAGTTTTGCTGTGAAATGATCATTGTGTTGATCATTTATGATAGGATCATTTATTTGATCGTCTATCTTGGTGATCATTTCTATGATCATTTGTTGACCCAAAGCATGGCTTTTGTACAAAGTATGTTTTTGTGGACGTGACTTCGTCGAGCCTCACAAACCGGTAATGGTCGAAACAGGAATTGTGCAGCAAGGTTTCCAGGGATCGCTTCCCTAGATTATGACCATTCCTTCTGGAAAATGGTAGTATCATGGTATGGAGCCCAGATACTTACTCATGTTGAAACACTTATTATTATGGTGTGATGTTGGTTAGGGAGCTCTCGTTTAAAGGTTCCAAAGGACCGGGGGTGGCATATCTGAGGGTTTTTAATATCCCTTGGGAAAAGGGATTCCCGGCCTTGTTTAGCAGAGAACGGTTTGGTTCTCGGGGCGTCCTTCCAGAGGCGTTTCCATGTGGCAATGGGAAGTTCCTTGGCCTGACCATTTGTTGGAAAATCCATTCTTCAAATACGAGCCTTGTACGGTATTAGTTGTATTACCTGCCATCTACTTATGGTGGCGCCCCACTGTTTGGATGGTAGCTATAGTAGGCATAGTTCGAAATGTCTATGCTGGCTAAGATTTATATCTTTACTTTCGAAATGATTTTCTACACTATGCACTAGTAATAATATCAAATGTTTCTTTTTAATGCGTATCAAGCATCTTTGACTATCATAAGGAGAAATCTCCTCCGATCCTGCGTTTGCATTGTGTGTGTGTGCGGGAGGCCTTATGGTAGTCTCATTTTTAAAAGCATTGCGAATTGACTTTAAAAATATTCCTCTATTTTGATTTTAAAGAAAAATAAACTGTTTTGAGTTCCCACACCAGTCACATGACTGACTCGGAGTTTATTGTTTTCCTTCCTAAACTCTGGGTGCCCACCAATTTCCACACGGGCAGTCAAGAGTTAAGGTTTATCAGGATATTCTGGAATTCAGGAGTTGCTGGAAGCAAGATGGATGGCATTGGCGTATTACTAGTATATAGTACTTTCTTTTCCGCTGTTTGTTTGTTGTTGTACACTCTGATGATATGATGTAATGTAATGTAATGTAATAATTGATATAGTTCTTTGTTTAAAGATTATTCATTTATCTTTTATATGTTGTTCCGCTGCGAATTGTGAGATTCTGTTATTGTTCTGTTGTTTCTTTTTGTTCTATTTGCTGTTTTCTTTCCGTTCTATTTTCTATCTTTTCTCTCTTCTTCTACCTCTTTTCTCTTTCTTAAAACCCTAAGGGTTCGTATTTCTGTTCATCTTGAGTTAATCACTGGAGATTAGTGTCTATTCAAGGGTACGGATTTGCGGGTCTTTACATTTGGTATCAGAGCATATGGTTAAGCGACAACCATGGCTCTGTTGGTGTTGGGTGTTACTCATTAGAGATAGAGTCAGTAGTACTCTAGAATGAGTTTGAGTGTAATAATAGATATGAGCGCGTATTTGTTAGTGAATATAAAATTGTTTTGAATCGGGTAAATAAGATAATTTTGCCCAAAACTATTTTTGTATAGAAAAGAAATGATTTTCTATGAATTATTATAGTATATGATTGCATGGTCGTTAATAATATTAAATTATTATCATTATTATATGGAATTAAATAAGAAATAAAATGGATTGAATTCAAGTAAACTAACTTGATAAATTATTCATTCATCATGGACTAATGAATTCGAATTTGAATTAGTTAATTAAAGTTTAGTTGTGAGCTAAATTTGAAGATAAATTTGAAATTGTGTATAAATTCAAGTAAGTAAAAGAAATAAATTGAAATTTCCTTTGTTAGTAATTAAGTAAATTCGAGATGAATTGAATATGGAAGTTGAAAATTGAAATGAATTAGTGAATGAAACTAATTTAAGTAGTAATATGAATTAGTAAATGAAAGTTAATCGTTAGAATTCAATATTTAATTGAGAATTGAATTTGAATGAAATTTAGATTATGAATTGAATTCAAATAGAATTTAAATTATGAATTGAATTGAAGTAAAATTGAATGAAAATGGATATGTAACTTCAATAGTGAAGTAAAAATGTATAAGAAACATATATTGGAAATTTTGTAATGAAATGTGCAAAATGGTTTGGATGTTGGAATTGGATGTTACTGTTAGCAGGATATACAGGTGTATTAAAAGGAAATGGAGTTGGATTTTGATTTCGAAGATAAAAATTGAATTGCTCGACAAAAAGGTACGTTTTCAATTTCAGTATGAAATTTGATGACTTTCTTCTCCAGCCACTTGGCTTTCTCTTTTCTTTTTGATTCTGAGGGGCCGTGGTGCCTTTTTGTAGTCGTACCGAGCTAGCCGCGCAAAGGAGACGTTGGCAAAATTTTTCGGAAATTTAAGGTGTTAGAAAAATTTTGAGAAATATTGAAAGTTTGAAATTTGAATTTGAATTTAAATTTGAATTGTTAGGAAAACAATGTTGCTTGGAAACTATAATTGAAGTTGGAAAGCTAGTTGAAAGGATAGTGAATCTCTAGTAAAAAGATTTAGGTTAGTAAGTTGATAAAACTATTTGAATTGTGAAAAATAGTAGACGGGATAAGGGCATTCTTCTTAACTTGTAATTTCGGGACGAAATTCTTTTAAGGAGGGAAGATTGTAACGACCCAGAATTTTAAATAATTTAATTTGAGAATATTTAATTAATTTTAAATATTTGAATGATGGTTTGACTTGAATTTCAAATTTCAGAATGAATTTGGCGATTAAATTATAGAATTTAATCTATTGAAAGTTGAATAAAAATTTGAATCTTCAATTTTAAGCTGATTAAAAATATTTCAAAGGCTAGTAAAATTCGTATTGATAATACTGAAGATTATAGAAGCTTCAGAATTGAATTTGAAAGTGAATTGTTCAGTTTTGAAAATAAATCGTTTGAATCGATATTTAAAATAGCCGTCCGAGGCACAGTCTCGGAATTCGACGAAACCAGTTCCATTGGGTCCGTAATATTGAATTATTCTCGGATTTCAAATTTCGTATTTTTCGGAGTTGTTATGCGAGCACACGGTGAGTAAAAGCATTGAAATTGAATCGAATTCAATTTGAAAATTAATATTTTATTTGGTCAATAAACACACGTTTTCTTCCCTAGCCCTACGCCTAAAATCACGTAGAAGATCACGGAACAAGATCGTGATAAACATGCCTCAGTTTACTTTTAAATACCTTTTTCCTTTATCTGTACAAAACAAAATTTGAATCTCAGAAGAAATAAAATGGCCGCAATCAAATTTGCGATATTCCCTCATTCAAATGAACTTCATAATGAAAACCGAATCTAATTTTTGGTTAAGCCTTTTGCTCAGTTAATTTGTTGGGAAATCGAATTCAAGGATAATGGTAGACGTCGGCCTCCTTCTCCCTCCTTCTCACTGTTCAACTGCTCGAACCCCTCCTCTTCTCATTTAAAATCGATCGACTTCGGTGTAATTGAAGGCCGCGGCAGGAACTCATGTGAGGTCGTGCGATGTGAAAGGGGAAAAATCGCGAGGCAAGGCGAATCGATGCAGGCTAGGGCATCAATGGAGTGGGGCGCGGCAGTGAATCGCGATTCGCGATGGCATTCGCGAGGCCAAGGAGGGGGAGGAAGCTCGAAATGGGTGGCATAGGCGTACGCGAGCTAGGCACGGCAACCGAAGGGGAAGGCAGCGTCGCGAGATAGAGGAGGAGCAGTTCCAGGTCGCGTGTTCAGAGAGGTATATTGTTTTTTTTATTTAATTTAAATAAACATTTATATATGTAGAAAAAAAATAGACAAAAAGAAAAGTAGAAAGAAAAAAAAATATTATTGGCAGAAAATAGATCTTTAAATCTCCAGTAAAGTATATTTTGAATTTATTTAAATTTACTAAATTTTATATTTATGCAGAAATCCAGTTTACAACTATTAGTTAAAACAATTTAAAATTTTGAATTATTTAGGAATCTGTAGATATATATATATATATATATATGTATGTATATATGTATATGTATAAGTAAATAATTTATACAATAAACAGAAGAAAAAAAAGGAATTTTTTTTTTAAATCTATATAGATTATCTTACAAGTCACTGAAAATATTTCATAAGAAGAAAACTTGTTTAAATTAATTGTTTTAGAAATGGTAAAAGGATATTAGTCTAAAAATATACTTTTTGGTTAATTCAAATTTATTAATAGGAATTTATTTCTAAGATTTAATAATAGGTTAATAAAGGAAATTTAGTTTTTAAATTTAATTTTTAGTTAAATAAAGTTGTTGAAGAGAATTTGTTTGAAATTAAATCAGTGGATAATTAAAATTACCAAACGATAATTGAATTGTTCGATTTTTTTCGAACATTAATGAATCATATAAATATTTATACAAGGTTAAAATGGTGAAGAAAACAAGTTGAATTGGAAGTGGATTGCAAACGGAAATAAAGGTGAGAACTTCTCACTCAAAAAAAAAATTATAAGTTGGATTTGCAGTTATTTATTGATTGATTGCTATTTGATTGTGATATTAGATATAGTAGGATATATCTATATATATAGCAATATATATATATATATATATATATATATATATATATATATATATATATTGGCATATGTATATATTGCAGTTGATTGATTTCCCGCATTGTATAGCGGATGAGACCCTATTGCGCCGTTAGTAAGCGGATAATATTTTATAAAATCCCATATACCGCGATATTCCACCTCGTAGTGGAATGGGTATTGTGCTAATGTCTGTGGATGCAGGGAAACAGGTTGGAGGGATCCAACTGGATTCCTCACAATTATTTATTGATTTTAGATATTTTGATGTTTGATTGTTTATCATATCGATATATGATGTTTGAAAGTTGTGATTGACTATTTGATGTGTTGCATCATCGAATCCAATTTTTAAGTTAAAAATAACAATTTTGATTTTTAAGGGATTTCTAAAGTGATTTTTGAAAGTATACGTTTATAAAATATTTTTGGAATTGATTTATCTTAAATAAATAAACGTTATAATTTTAATATTATAAAAATTATGATTTTTGAGAAATACAGTTAAAAGTTGATTTTTGAAAATAGGGGATTGATAATTTTATTAAATAGTTTAAACTGGAATTTCTGAATTTATTTTAAAAAGTATAAAAATAAGATTTATAAAATTTGATTATTTTATAAATCAAAATGATGAAATTATAAAGGAGTTGAAAGACATTTTAAAAGAATAATATAAATTGATCCATATAAAAGATTTATAAATTGATATTTATAAATTTAGAATATCTTGAAATTATAAAACGGGCTTTTATAAGGGTTAGAATGAATTGTGAATGAATTTCATAAATGAATGAAATTTATAGAATTATAACGGTGAAGTTATAAATGGAATTTTATAAACAGTAGGTTTATAAAATTTGTAAAGTTATTTAAAAGAATAGATTTTGGATAAATAAACGAATCTTATAAATTATAAGATTTATAAATTTGGGAAGTTAAAAGAATAACTTTGTAAACAAATAAATTATAAGTATTTAACTTATAATATGAACTTTTAGTATATCATTTAGACATGAAATTGAATAGAGTTAATAAAGGAAATTTATAAGAGGAAGTTGTTATAAAGTAAATAGAAATGGAATTTATAAACATTGTTTTATAAATCCGCAACTACTTATTTTGATAAGTAAATTGTTGTAACTTGTTAATGGAGTTATATTCACGTTTTAGACAGTGAATAATCCTTTAAATTAAAAGGAATAGAAATGATGAAATTTGTTAACGTAGTATATTCAAGTTTTAGAATAGTGAATAATATGTTAAAGAAATGGTTTTTGAATGTGAAGTTTTAAATAAAATTAAAACGATCTAAAGATGTTTTAAAGTATATTGACCATCGAAACCATAGATTTCAACATTCATTGTTGAAATAGACGTTTTCGAGAAATAGAAGGAAATGGTAGATTATAACACTGTTGTTATAATAGATGATTTCCGAAAGGAAATGTTTTGTATAGTATTGGGATTTATATATCTATTTTAATTTCGAATCCCTATACTAGTGATTTTGGGTTGTCGTAACGATGTTTTATGCAACATTCGTTTTGGCCCAAATAAATATGTTTAAGAGAATGATTTCCTTAAAGAATGAAATATATACTTAATTTCGATTAGAGTATATTGAATATTTTCCAAGTATAGAAAATTAAAAGACGTGTGAATTACTTATAAATAAATAAGTATGGAAATGTTTTTCCAATATTAAGTGAATATTTTGAATTTATCCTTTTGAAGATAAATTGAGAATGAATATTAGAAATCGAATGGAAAACGTATATTCATGAATATTTTTGGAAATACAAATTCAATATGGAATTTATAAATGGAATTTGGAAAATGAGTTTAAAAATAAATATTGATTTATTTTTAAAGAATGGAAAATATATATCTTATAAAGATATTTTTGGAAAATAAATAATTTGGAAAATTATTTGGAATCTGGTGATGTTGGCATATCTATTGATAGTTCAATAACCGACTATCAATATTTACCTTTAAAAAGGTATTTGTTGTGATTTGCTTGAATTTGAATGCCACACTTATTTTTTAAAAATAAGCGCTCACTATTCGGGTTAACCGGGAAAGGACCTTGGGGTCGTATAACCCATTCCGAATATGTGATACGTCGTTATGAATTGCATTCGAAGACCGGTGTTGAAGACCGGATATTTTCGAAAATGAAAGGGTTTCTTGTTGATTGTCTCTGCACTGGCTGATCCCCGGTATAGAGATCTCCATATGTGATGGGAAATTCGGGCGTGATTAGTGAATATCCAGATTGCAAGGACTTCTTTGTAAGTGCCTTCGGTTCTGTTCGATCCCGGAACAGACTTGTATGGATTGTGTGTCTGACATTACAAATTGAGATGTAAAGCCGATTTCTTTCAAATATATTTCTGTTGGAGGCGGAGAATTTATTCTCTTAGCTTAACACCCTTCTCTGAGACGTACGAGCTCAGAGGTTATATAGTTGAAGGTTATCAGCAATATATTCCCAATTTGGCAATGTGTCATACTGAGTGTTGCTGTGAAATGATCATTGTGTTGATCATTTATGATAGGATCATTTATTTGATCGTCTATCTTGGTGATCATTTCTATGATCATTTGTTGACCCAAAGCATGGCTTTTGTATAAAGTATGTTTTTGTGGACGTGACTTCATCGAGCCTCACAAACCGGTAATGGTCGAAACAGGAATTGTGCGGCAAGGTTTCTAGGGATCGCCTCCCTAGGGTATGACCATTCCTTCTGGAAAAGGGTAGTATCATGGTATGGAGCCCAGATACTTACTCATGTTGAAACACTTATTATTATGGTGTGATGTTGGTTAGAGAGCTCTCGTTTAAAGGTTCCAAAGGACCGAGGTTGGCATATCTGAGGGTTTGTAATATCCCTTGGGAAAAGGGATTCCCGGCCTTGTTTAGCAGAGAACGGTTTGGTTCTCGGGGAGTCTTTCCAGAGGCGTTTCCATGTGGCAATGGAAAGTTCCTTGGCCTGACCATTTGTTGGAAAATCCATTCTTTAAATACGAGCCTTGTACGGTATTAGTTGTATTACCTGCCATCTACTTATGGTGGCGCCCCACTGTTTGGATGGTAGCTATAGTAGGCATAGTTCGAAATGTCTATGCTGGCTAAGATTTATATCTTTACTTTCGAAATGATTTTCTACACTATGCACTAGTAATAATATCAAATGTTTCTTTTTAATGCGTATCAAGCATCTTTGACTATCATAAGGAGAAATCTCCTCCGATTCTGCGTTTGCATTGTGTGTGTGTGCGGCAGGCCTTGTGGTAGTCTCATTTTTAAAAGCATTGCGAATTGACTTTAAAAATATTCCTCTATTTTGATTTTAAAGAAAAATAAACTGTTTTGAGTTCCCACACCAGTCACATGACTGACTCGGAGTTTATTGTTTTCCTTCATAAACTCTGGGTGCCCACCAATTTCCACACGGGCAGTCAAGAGTTAAGGTTTATCAGGATATTCTGGAATTCAGGAGTTGCTGGAAGCAAGATGGATGGCATTGGCGTATTACTAGTATATAGTACTTTCTTTTCCGCTGTTTGTTTGTTGTTGTACACTCTGATGATATGATGTAATGTAATGTAATGTAATAACTGATATAGTTCTTTGTTTAAAGATTATTCATTTATCTATTATATGTTGTTCCGCTGCGAATTGTGAGATTCTGTTATTGTTCTATTGTTTCTTTTTGTTCTATTTGCTGTTTTCTTTTCTCTCTATTTTCTATCTTTTCTATCTTCTCTCTCTGTTCTACTTCTTTTCTTCTTTCTTAAACCCATAACATTTCGGTTTTTCGGCAACGAAACATCGCGTATGTTACAAATGCTTTAGTTTGAAAGATCTGGAAGTTGCTTTGCTTAAGATTGAGGTTTTGTTTATGGTTTGAAATGGATTTTACTTCAGATTTTTCTTAGCTTATGATTTTCGAAACTGAAATGAAGATGATATACGAGGAAGCAAGCATACAGCTTGATATGTTTTTGTACAGGGTGTGACAATGTTGTTTGTACCAAGGACATGGACTGTTTTTTTACAGAGGTATGTTGCTATTGCTTGTACTTGTTTATTTGCACAAGGATTTTTTTTAATGCTTTGTTTATGTTCTTGCTATGGCTTGTTTGCTCGGCTGATATGTTTGCATTTATTACTTTGTTTTGTTCATACTTATTTTAAATATTTTGCTTTGCTCTTGCCTACAACAACTTTAACTCAGTTGAGGTGATATTTTATAATGTGCTGCATTTATTTAACTTGGTGGCTGAGATGATATTAGAGATATGGCTGTAGTGATCTTGTATTACTTTTGTTTGTAAAATAGGCATGCTGTGGATGTTTGCATTAAATGAAATGGTCCTTTATGTTTTGAATATATACTTGCTGCCTTGTTTTGCCAGCCAATGCATATATATTTTGTTTGCTTGTACATTGATAATTGTATTGTTTTTATATTTTTACATTGTGTCTTGTTAGTTTGAAATACAATGAAGTTCTACTTTTATTATGTTGTTATAGTTTATTTTATTATATTAGCTTGTATATTTGTTTCTATTCTTAGATGACTACTTATTTTTATTTTTATTTATTTTTGAAACCATTTATTTAAGATTTTATTTCAAATCCAATAAATACATATATATTTACATATATACGAATTTTCAAATTCATATGACTTAAACATATTTTCTATAATAATCGGGGAACTCGCTGCCATTTATAATCAGTTTTACAAATTTTAATTCAAAAAATTCATTTAAATTATCAATTTAAATTCATAAAAATCCGGGGTTGTTACAAAGCATGAGCACTTCATCAAAATTCAAACTCAGATTTCAACAAAAAAGTCAAGCCTGCAATTTTCATTTTCCTGCAATTTTCAAAAGGGCAACAGAGGTGTGCATTTTTAATAGGTGAGTAACTTTGAACTTTAAGTTTTAAACAGGTTGCATGCTAGTTTATTCAAATGAAATAGCTAAATTCTTATGTTATGAATAACTGTTGTTATGAATATGTATGGTATGCATGATGTTTTTTTTCTTTTTAATTGCCTGTTCTATTTCTATGATTTTTCAAGCACCCATAATTTTATTTATATACTTATTACTAAAATTGTTTCCTGATATAATGAAATAATAAAGCAAAGTTGTTTTAAGTTAACATTTAAAGGTTTTAGGAAGTTATATACAGGTTGTTGCCTCTGTAAAACCAGAATCATCTTGCATGTTTAAATTTTTTTCCAAACCCAATCAAATTTATATGGTAATTTAGTAATACAAATCAAAAATATAAACTGGAACTTGATTTTTAAATCAAGTAGTAGAATTTTTAGGTGTTTGATTTAGTGACAGTTTATTCTTGAACAAAATATGAATTTGTGAAAATTCTTGCAATCTGTAGTATAAGAAAAATCAAATTTCTTTTGAGTTATTAAGTAAGGATCATAGATCCTTAGGAAAATCAGAGAAGTAATTAAAATTTACTAGATAGGGTGCAGTTGGGAAATCATTGTATGAACCCTAGTTTGAATAGGGGTTAAAGATTTGGACAGTGAGAGGGGAAGAGTGGATCGAGTGATGTGATACTTGGTGATTGTGTAGCTGATGTGTGGATTGTTTCATGGCCGGAGAGGAGGATACTCAGGTGATCGGAGTGGCGAACAATTGGCCGTTGACAGGTTGGACAAAAACCTGGAAAAGCATTTCAGGTTTGGGTTGTTTGAGCAAAATTTTGAATTCTTGTTTAATTGCTTGATCTGGGTTGATGCTTGAAGTTGTGGTGGGTTTCTGGTTGTGGTTGGATCATCTATGATGATGAGAAGGGGCGGTGATCTCCGTGCATATGCACGGCGACATGTTTTCTGGTAAACTATTTGGGTGTTGGATGTTACAGGGGAGTTTTTGTATTGGCTCGAAGTAAGTTGAGATAAAACTCGAAGTAAGGAAGCTTGAAACCCGAAGTAAAATTTTGTTTTCTCGGGTCACTGCAGTGTTCAGGTTTCAGAAACTTGTTTCTTTTTTTTTAATCTGGGCTTAAACATTTAAATCTGTTGTTTCATGTTTAGAGTAAAGTTTAAGTTCAAATTTAAATGCAAGTTTAAATTTTCGATTTGAATTTAAATTCCAGTTTTAATATTAAAATGGAAGTTTTAGAAATTTAACTTAATTATCTAATTTTTTTTGGTAAATAGTTTAAAACTTTAAATATTAAGTTTTTAAAAATGTGAGTAAGGATTTGCAGATTTATTTAAATCTGGAAATTCAATGTTTAAAAATGAATTTCAGTTTAAATTTAAAAGAAGATTTAAGTTTAAAAGTTATAAACTAAGAATGAATGGAAGTTATCAAAATTTTGAAATGAATTTAACTTTAAATTTTTCATACAACTTGTTTGATTTGAAATTTACATAAGTTTTAAATTTTTTTTCAAACCTGATAAGTTTAAATTAATTTTAATTTAAACTTGTATTTAAAATGAAAATTTAAAAGGAGTTCAAAAAGCACCTGGTTTTGAATAAAATTGTTTTAACATAATTAAGTTATTATTATTTTTTTGAAAATTAAATTAAGATTTTTGTTTTAGAATTAATTAATAAGGTGATTCAGGTTAATTAATTAATTTAAATTAATTAATTAAATTTCGAATTAATAATTGATTAATGATTAATCAATTTGGAATTAAGATCATTAATTAAATTTTTAATCAATGATAAATGAATATTAATTATGTAATTAAGTTTTAAATTAAGGTTAATTAATTTAATAATTAACTTTAATTAATGAATGATTAAGATAATTTAATATGTAATTAATTTAAGTTAATTACTTTATAAAATAATTAAAGGATGGTTAATGAAGGTCATTAACCAGGATTATTTAACAATTAATTAATGTAGTTAATTTTTATAATTAATTAGATTAATTAATTTAATAATAATCAATTATGAATGGTCTGAGTATAATTACTTAGTAAAGTAATTAAGAATTAATTACTTAACGTAATTAATTTAATTTAATATGATTGTTTAATTCAATTAATTAAGTTTAATTAATTTTAAACACTTGGGTTTTAAAGATAATTACTTTATGTAATTAATGATTTGGAAATTACTTAGTTAAGTAATTGTTTAATAATTACATGATTGTAATTAAGTGGGGATGTTTAAGAATGAAGTAAACTGGATTAATTATTTAGTAATTAATCAAATAATTAATTAAGAAATTAATTTAAGGATAATTAATTTGGTTTATTATAGTAATTAATTTAGTTAATTACTTAGGGTAATTAACTTAAGAAATAATTAAGGATCATTAATTATTTTAATTAATGATGTAATTAAGATTGATTAATTATGATTAATTAATCAATAATAGGTAATTAAAGGTAATTAATTAATTTATTAATTAAGGATTAGGATAATTAATTATGATTAATTAATTAATTGAAGTAATTAAAAGTTAATTACTGTTTAGTTGAGAATGATTGATTTTGTGAAATTAATTGAAGATAATTACATGAATGTAATTAAGGATAATTAATCATGGGTGATTAATTAAGGTGATTAATAATGGATTAACAAATTGATTGTAATCAATTAAATAATTAAGCAAGCAAGGTTTATATTGATGAAATAATTAATTTTATTTATTTTAAATTAATTAAAGATGAAGGAATTAATTTAATTCATTTTAAATTAATTTGAGATAGAGATAATTAATTTAATTCATTTTAAATTAATTTATATTATGGTATGAGTAAATCTTTGCTTATGTATGAATGGATGTCATTGATTGTCTAGGATGCTTTGTGATCTCAGTAATGAGATAAATATTATTGTGTGGTATGGATGTTTGATTGCATTGTGATGATAACATAGGTTATCTATTGTGATGGTGATATATGTAATATCTATTTGATATTGATAATGTTGATTACCTGTTATGTGATAATGTTGATTAACAATTGTGATTTATGAATTATCTATCTGTGTGTATATAGATACTGTGATTGAATTGTTTTAAAACCCTTAAAACAACTTGGACCCTAAAAGACACGCTTTGGTTTTCGATGAGACCGGGATCGGGTTTCCATATTTGGATATCCGAAAACCACATCGATTCCAAATAACGTTAGGTCGTGAATCAAAGTGGAGCTTTGTGAAGACTCGAGGTGTAAGGACTATGAGTCAGTATAACTCTGTGGGTGATTCCGTAATGAGTTGACGGAATTAGTTCTTATAGATTTGAGATGGTGGTTTAGAGTGCAAGGGTTATTATCATTAACTCTAAGGGTGATTCCAAAACGAGTGTAACGAGATAATGCCTTCGGTTTCGTTCGAACCCGGAACGAACTTGTATGGATTGAATGCTTTCAGAACATCGTCAGGTGGACGATGAGCATTCTAAGTGATATGTCCTATAAAGGTAATCGTAGCCTCAAGCCTCATCAACCGGGAATGGCTAAAACAGGGGAGGTGCAGCAAGGCTTCGTGGGTCGCACCAACTAGAGAGCAAGATTTACCTCTGTCTAGAAGTCCCTTTATATTCGGCTCTGTGGGTGGTTGCTAGCTACAACTACGGGGTTGTCTTGTTCAGAACTATTCAGTAAGGAATGGGTCCGGTTTTGTGTTGCAGGGGGTCGGGATTGATCCTCAGTACGTTGATTTAGGCCACGTACTGTGATGGGCAGTACCCCAGTAGCCCTGCCAATGTATGGAATCCAAAATCCAATAAGTGCCGTACGTATTAGTTGTGCCTAACTATATTGGAACGTGAGATGTAGGCATTCCAGCTATTTCTGTATTTTACTCGAAAACCCTAGACACTATTATAATATCATCAGATTTCCTATCAAATATTTTGGTTAGCGCAAGGTAAAAGCTTTTCCATGTTTATGTGTGGGAAGTCTTACGTGATACCTTTCTTTTCAAAAGGTTTTGAAAGTTAAGCAACTTTAACCTGTTACTCACACCAGACCCATGTCTGACCCGGAGTTTATTTTTGTTTTCATAAACTCTTGGTTACTCAAATTTTTATGAGTAGTAAAGAGAATTCAGGTTAGGATTCAGGTTTGCTTTGACGAATTATGGAGGAGCAATGGAGCAGGAGGCTTCTGCGTGTAGATATATATCTAGTATTCTGTTGTGTAGTGTTCTATGAGTTGTTGTCTTTGAGTTGTATTAAGTTGTATAACTAGACAGGTGTTTATAACTGTCTAGTATGTGTTGTATATCTGCGTACTCTGATAATGGTTGTAATCTATGTAATATTTATGTTATTAATATAATTTGTTCGTTCCGCTGTTAGATTCTGATGTGTTGTTTCTTTCTTCTCTTCTTTCTTTTCTCTTTTCTATCCCTTTCTTTCTTCAAGATGATGCGATTTTCTGGTGGTAGAAAGTCGGGTCGTCACAGCTGGTATCAGAGCATTAGGCTGAGTGAATATCTAGGCTCTGAAGTATGTCTTTCTTTTGGGAGCATTAGGTTGAGTGAATACCTACTCTGAAGTATGTCTTTCTTTAGTGAGCATTAGGTTGAGTGAATACCTAGGCTCTGTAGTGGTGTCTTTCTTGAGAGAGCGTATTTTTAATTTTTAATATATATATAATATATATATATTTCTACCTATCTGTTGGTTTACCTGTTCAGGTTTTCCAATATAAGTTATAAAGGTAGATGGGGTACTAGTGTGTGCAACACGACCTACCAATGGTTGGAGTTTGAATGTTTGAAGTTGGAAGTATCTATCGAGACTGTAAACCTAATACCGTCTCGAGTGAGTTCTGTAGTGATGAAGAATTTCATTGATCTCTGAAGGAAACCTGTTAAGGTTCGGAGTCTATTTCTGAAGTTGAGTGAGTAGAGTTTGGATCTGTTGGTTCGCAGAAGCAAGTGATGGTATTTTGATACCTTAAAGGAATAGTAGCTGCGTGATGAGATGCAGTGACTATGGATGTTTCCGAAGACGTTTTCTTTGGAACAAGTTAAGGAGGTAAGTCTGCTTCGGTGTTGTGGCTGTGTTCAGCTGGAGATTCTATTTGCTGTGAGGTCCGAGTTTCTCGGAGAGCTTTGATTTGGAATTCTTTGGCATCTGTGGCAGTAGTGTAGTTTGGAGTGTTCTCGGTGTTGGCAAGAGATCTTTTGGCTTAGCATTTTTTTGAAGTGGAGTTCAAAAGCAGCAGTGTGGACACGTTTTTGGGAGGATTGGCTAGTGAAGTTTAAGCTGTTTCGTTGGTTAAGGTAGAACAGTTTTTCTTTGGATTTGGTTTGGGTTGGTCGCAAAAGTGACTTGCGATTGTGTGAGTGTTCTCTTGGGTTATCTGAGTTTTCTGGATATCTTCAGGAAGTCGGAGTTTTGTTCGCATCTGGAGATTGAGCTTTTTTTTTGACTGGGATTCCAGGAGTGGAACCGGTAGTTCAACTTTATAGTAGGATGGTTCCAAGGAGATGGAGTTGGTGTAGCAGCTCAGAGTTTTGGAGGAACTTCTGAATTTTTTTTATGGATATGTTGAACCATATCTCTGGGGTGTGTTGTCATGTTTGTGCTTGCGTTCTTCTTCAGCATTTTCTTCTACTTTGGATTAGAGTTGAGCAGCGGAAGCAGTTTGGAAGTGCTTCTATTTTTTTCTTTTCCCGGACAGGAGAAGTGAGTTGTTGTCTTCTGATGTTGAGGAGTTGAGTTTGAGATCTTGATTTTGGTTGATCTTGAGGAGATCATTTTGTTGAGTTGATTGGTCTAGTTTGTATACAGCCCAGGATCACCTGAAGAGTTTTTGTGGATAAGAGTCGGAGGGATTTGGACTCTGAAGTCGGAGATTTAATTTTGGATAAGTTTTCTCCGATCAAAGGTGAGCTATAAGTTTGGGTAAGTCTGGGAAGTTAGCTCTGAAGTGTTTTTGGATCTTTTCTGTGATCTTGAAGGTCAAGTGATTGATCTACAGAATTGAATTGCCAGTTTTGATAACCGGGATTCGATGAGTTTCAGGTATCTCTTAGGGAGTACGTGTATGATCTATCTCTGGTTGTGAAACCAGCAATTCTGGAGTTTTGGTTGTTGAGTCAGACTCGTTTGTAGTCTGATACCTTGTCTAGTGTTATAGATATAGATGAATAGGAATTTTGTAACTTCATAGTATTATTTGTTTGGATTCTCTAGAGCGAGTATCCCGGTATATATATATATATCTGTGGAAACTCGATAAAATTCTATCTAGAATTTGTCTGGATAATTAGATTTGTTTGATAGGTTGAATTGGTTGTTTTTGGTTGTTAGCATATGTTTGATATATGCTTGTGTTTTAAAAATAAATCTTTAATAAGATTATTAAATTACCTTTTTTTTAAATTTCGAGGACGAAATTCTTTTAGGGGGGAAGGATTGTAATATCCCGGAATTTTTAACAATATCAATTTAATAATCTGTAGTTAAAATTAAATTGATATTGATAATCTGTTAATAATTATTCAAATAGATTTAATAATCTTCTTCAATAATTGTTTAAATTTGTTATTTTATCTTTTAAAAATAATAGATTGATTTATATTTACTATATAAATATTTGGTTTATATTTTAAATAGATTAGTATTGTTTTAATTTTAATTAGTAAAGCATATTTTCTAGTTTAATATTTGTAGTAATTTGGAAAACTTGTTTTATTTAATTTTAGCTTTTCAAAATTATTGAATAAATGATTTTGGTTTAAATTTAATAAATGAACCATGTTTTGAAATTCTAATATATACATTATAAATTGGAAATTTTGATTTTAATTAGTATTGAATTTTTGAAACTATGATTTTAAAATTGATAAGTAAAAACTATTAAATGTTTAAATTAAATTGGCTTAAGTTTTAAATTTAGAATAAATTCAACAAATGGTTTTATGGCTTAATGAAATAGATATTATTTAATAAAAATGTAATTTCTTGTAAAATGATTTTTAATTTAATAAGAAACTTATAAAAATAATATTGATATTGTATTGTCTTTATAAATAAGTTTTGAATAGAATTTGTAATTTTTATTTCAAATTGAATTTATATTCATAACTTGATTTGGAATTATTTGATTTTGAATTTAGTTTGAATTTAAATTCAAAGTATAAATTTTAAATTGTTTAATTGTTTTAATTTTAATATGTATAAGTTTCAATTTGTAAAACATTGTTTGTTTTTATTTCTTTTGTAAATTTATACACATATTTTTAAATAAATTAACAACTTAAATTAAGCTAACACACATGTATTACTTTGTAAATTTAAAAACAAATTATCTTAAAGAAAACAAGTGTTAGATTCATATGCATTCAAATTGACAAGTGTTGTAAAAAAATTGACAAGTGTAAATTTTAGTTTTTATTTTTCTTTTATTACATTAAATCTGAAATACATCTAGTACAAACTTGCATTTTCATTCATTCATATTACATTTTCATTTCCTTAATCAAATGAAGACCAAAATTCATTTTTCATATCCACAATCAAAAACCTGCATTTCCACAAAATTTAGAAACCTTGTACAAATCCAAAAATCTGCATATCCCAAAACCATATTCAAATCTGCACACCTAAAATTCAAATCTGCATACTCCACTTCTTCAAAATCTAACCCACCTTCATCTAAGAATCAAAATGAAGAGCCTGCATTGTTTTCTTTCTACACTCTGTTTCAAACCTGGAATGAATGAAGACCTTTGCATTTCTGTTTGAACCTGGGTTGAATGAACATCTGCATGAATATGGGAAGTTTAGCTACTGCATCTACATCTACATGCAAGTAATTAGAGTAAGAAGCATGAGTATTTCATCAAAATTCAAACTCAGATTTCAACAAAGAAGTCAAGCCTGCAATTTTCATTTTCCTGCAAATTTCAAAAGGACAATATAGGTCTGCATTTTTAAAAGGTGAGTAACTTTGAACTTTAATTTTTAAACAGGTTGCATGCTAGTTTATTAAAATGAAATAGCTAAATTCTTATTTTATGAATAACTGTTGTTATGAATATGTATAGTATGCATGCTGTTTTTTTTTTCTTTTTAATTGCCTGTTCTATTTCTCTGATTTTTCAAGCACCCATAATTTTATTTATATACTTATTACTAAAATTGTTTCCCGATATAATGAAATAATAAAGCAAAGTTGTTTTAAGTTAACATTTAAAGGTTTTTAGGAAGTTATATACAGGTTGTTGCCTCTGTAAAACCCGAATCATCTTGCATGTTTAAATTTTTTTCCAAACCCAATCAAATTTATATGGTAATTTAGTAATACAAATCAAAAATATAAACCGGAACTTGATTTTTAAATCAAGTAGTAGAATTTTTAGGTGTTTGATTTAGTGACAGTTTATTCTTGAACAAAATATGAATTTGTGAAAATTCTTGCAATCTGTAGTATAAGAAAACTCAAATTTCTTTTGAGTTATTAAGTAAGGATCATAGATCCTTCGGAAAATCATAGAAGTAATTAAAATTTACTAGATAGGGTGCAGTTGGGAAATCATTGTATGAACCCTAGTTTGAATAGGGGTTAAAGATTGGGACAGTGAGAGGGGAAGAGTGGATCGAGTGATGTGATACTTGGTGATTGTGTAGCTGATGTGTGGATTGTTTCATGGCCGGAGAGGAGGATACTCAGGTGATCGGAGTGGCGAACAATTGGCCGTTGATAGGTTGGACAAAAACCTGGAAAAGCATTTCAGGTTTGGGTTGTTTGAGCAAATTTTTGAATTCTTGTTTAATTGCTTGATCTGGGTTGATGTTTGAAGTTGTGGTGGGTTTCTGGTTGTGGTTGGATCATCTATGATGATGAGAAGGGGCGGTGATCGTCGTGCATATGCACAGCGACATGTTTTCTGGTAAACTGTTTGGGTGTTGGATGTTACAGGGGAGTTTTTGTATTAGCTCGAAGTAAGTTGAGATAAAACTCGAAGTAAGGCAGCTTGAAACCCGAAGTAAAATTTTCTTTTCTCGGGTCACTTCAGTGTTCAGGTTTCAGAAACCTGTTTCTTTTTTTTTTAATCTGGGTTTAAACTTGTAAATCTGCAGTTTCATGTTTAGAGTAAAATTTAAGTTCAAATTCAAATGCAAGTTTAAATTTCTGATTTGAATTTAAATTCCAGTTTTAATATTAAAATGGAAGTTTTAGAAATTTAACTTAATTATCTAATTTGTTTTGGTAAATAGTTTAAAACTTTAAATATTAAGGTTTTAAAAATGTGAGTGAGGATTTACAGATTTATTTAAATCTGGAAATTCTATATTTAAAAATGAAGTTCATTTTAAATTTAAAAGTTTAAATTTAAAAGTTATAAACTAAGAATGAATGGAAGTTATCAAAATTTTGAAATGAATTTAACTTTAAATTTTTCATGGCACTTGTTTGATTTGAAATTTACATAAGTTTTAAATTTTTTTCAAACCTGATAAGTTGAAATTACTTTTAATTTAAACTTGTATTTAAAATGAAAATTTAAAAGGAGTTCAAAAAGCACCTTGTTTTGAATAATATTGTTTTAACATATTTAAGTTATGTTTTTTTTTTTGAAAATTAAATTAAGATTTATGTTTTAGAATTAATTAATAAGGTGATTAAGATTAATTAATTAATTTAAATTAATTTATTAAATTTGGAATTAATAATTGATTAATGATTAATCAATTTGGAATTAAGATCATTAATTAAATTTTTAATTAATGATAAATGAATATTAATTATGTAATTAAGTTTTAAATTAAGGTTAATTAATTTAATAATTAACTTTAATTAATGAATGATTAAGATAATTTAATATGTAATTAATTTAAGTTAATTACTTTATAAAATAATTAAAGGATGGTTAATGAAGGTCATTAACCAGGATTATTCAACAATTAATTAATGTAGTTAATTTTTATAATTAATTAGATTAATTAATTTAATAATAACCAATTATGAATGGTTTGAGTATAAATACTTAGTAAAGTAATTAAGAATTAATTACTTAATGTAATTAATTTAATTTAATATGATTGTTTAATTTAATTAATTAAGTTTAATTAATTTTAAACACTTGCGTTTTAAAGATAATTACTTTATGTAATTAATCATTTGGAAATTACTTAGTTAACTAATTGTTTAATAATTACATGATTGTAATTAAGTGGAGATGTTTAAGAATGAAGTAATCTGGATTAATTATTTAGTACTTAATCAAATAATTAATTAAGAAATTAATTTAAGGATAATTAATTTGGTTTATTATAGTAATTAAATTAGTTAATTACTTAGGGTAATTAATTTAAGAAATAATTAAGGATCATTAATTATTTTAATTAATGATGTAATTAAGATTGATTAATTATGATTAATTAATCAATAATAGGTAATTAAAGGTAATTAATTAATTTATTAATTAAGGATTAGGATAATTAATTATGATTAATTAATTAATTGAAGTAATTAAAAGATAATTACTGTTTAGTTGAGAATGATTAATTTTGTGAAATTAATTGAAGATAATTACATGAATGTAATTAAGGATAATTAATCATCGGTGATTAATTAAGGTGATTAATAATGGATTAATAAATTGATTGTAATCAATTAAATAATTAAGTACGCAAGGTTTATATTGATGAAGTAATGAATTTTATTTATTTTAAATAAATTAAAGATGAAGGAATTAATTTAATTCATTTTAAATTAATTGGAGATAGAGATAATTAATTTAATTCATTTTAAATTAATTTATATTATGGTATGAGTAAATCTTTGCTTATGTATGAATGGATGTCATTGATTGTCTTGGATGCTTTGTGATCTCAGTAATGAGATAAATATTATTGTGTGGTATGGATGTTTGATTGCATTGTGATGATAACATAGGTTATCTATTGTGATGGTGATATATGGAATATCTATTTGATATTGATAATGTACATTACTTGTTATGTGATAATGTTGATTATCAATTGTGATTTATGAATTATCTATCTGTGTGTATATAGATACTGTGATTGAATTGTTTTAAACCCTTAAAACAACTTGGACCCTAAAAGACACGCTTTGGTTTTCGATGAGACCGAGATCGGGTTTCCATATTTGGATATCCGAAAACCACATCGATTCCAAATAACGTTAGGTCGTGAATCAAAGTGGAGCTTTGTGAAGAATCGAGGTGTAAGGACTGTGAGTCAGTATAACTCTGTGGGTGATTCTGTAATGAGTTGACGGAATTAGTTCTTATAGATTCGAGATGGTAGTTTAGAGTGCAAGGGTTATTATCGTTAACTCTGAGGGTGATTCCAAAACGAGTGTAACGAGATAATGCCTTCTGTTTCGTTCGAACCCGGAACGAACTTGTATGGATTGAATACTTTCAGAACATCGTTAGGTGGACGATGAGCATTCTAAGTGATATTTCCTATAAAGGTGATGCAGCACGACCTACGGAAGCACAAGGCTTAGTTCGTTCACGAGTTAATGAAGGTCTGCCCCGACCTAACGGGTCACGTGAGGAGGAGGAACGACCTAACATGTCACATGGGAAGGAGCAACGGCTTAACCAAGCCTTAAGTCGCTCGGCATGTTTAGGTCGTTTACGACCTATAGCTACAAGCAACCTAACAAAGCAGAAGGTCCAACCTCGCGAGTTACAAGATTCGGGGCAACATGTCTTAGGTCGGTTGCGACCTAATGGAATGCGGCTGAAGGAAGAGGCAACACTTGAGTTATTCTCTAAGTCGCTAACGGGTTACGACTTAACAAAGTCATAACCTAAAGCATCAGGACGTTATGAAGATGAAGCGCATGAAGGCCTTAAGTCGCTGAAGGCTAAGTCGCTGCCGGGTTATCTTCAGTAGGTCGTTCACGACCTACGTTGAGTCGTTGTGTTGTAAATAATAGGTCGTAAGTCGGAGTTGTAAACGGTGCTAAGTCGTATGTCGTTTATTCGTTAAGTCGTGTACTATCTTAAGTCGTTGTTGTTGTTGAGTCGTCATACTGTTATGTCGCTTGCGTTTGTACCCCATAAGTCGGCAAGGAGTTAAGTCGGTCATGTGTGTGTGGTGATGTAATAAGTCGAGTCGCTGAAGGCTTAGGTCGTGAGCGACCTTGGCTAAGTCGTAAGTCGTTAGGTCGTATACGACCTAGGTGTTGTAAATATATGTGTGTGTTGTAACTTGAATCTTGTACCGTTGAGTCGTAAGTCGTCACTTTTGTGTGTTTTAAGTCGTGTATGACCTAAGTTGAGTCGGCATTGTGTTGTAACTGATAAGTCGTGTACGTTGAGTCGCTGCCGACTTATGATGAGACGTAAGTCGTGAACGACTTAAGGCACCGGTTGCGAAATGCTATAAATAGGGAGTGAGTTGTACATTTTGAGAAGTTTATTTTGTTGAATAAAAACTTTGTTTGATTGCTGTGTGCTTTCATCTAAATTGGTAGTTGAGTGTGATCTCCAATCTCCACTTTCGGTTATTCGAGTGCGCTTGAATCAACGATCGTTGAAGCCAATTCACGGTATCAAGTGCGCTTGATCAACGTTTGAAGAATTGTAGATCTTCATTCATGGTATCGTGCGCGATCAACGTGTCGAAGATAGCTAGAATTCGGTATCTTTGTGATCAATGAATTTGGGCATTTCAGTATCTTCAATCCACCCTTTGCTACTTTCATCAATCTATATCGTTTTGTTATTATCCGCTGCTTCAGTTTTGATATCAGAGCTAGACTTAGCCAATCATAGCTAAGCCGAGTCTTGGAGCCAAGGAATTTGAAGATTGTGTTCATCGTGTTCATCGTAAAGTTGCAACAACTTTGGAAGCTTTCGATCCATTTCATTTTGGCTCAAAGATGGAAAGGTGTTTGAGTTTGAGCCGAGTTGGGTAGAGCCATGCATCACTTGTTTAAGCCGAGAGTTTGAAGTGTAGGCCGAGTTTGTATTGAAGTGTTGAACTTGTGCGAGCTAGTTGAAGTTTGATTTGTAGAAGATTTTTGAAGTTTTGAAGTGTTTGTATTGATTTAATCATGCCACCGAGGAGAGCTAACCGCCATCAGAATGTTGAAGCTTTGTACAGAAGAGAAGAGGCCGAGCAAATGGAACAACGTATTAATGAGAAATTTGATGAAGGTATTGGAAAGCTAGAGAAGTTGATGATTGATATGAATCAAACTCAAAGGAGGAGATCACCAATCTCGAACCATGGAGGAAACCGAGTTTCGCCATCGGTTACGGAAGCGAGAAGGGTATCACCACAATGTTTTAGAGGGAGAAGAGAAACATCAATTTCATCAACGAGAGATCACCATGACTATGGACATGAAGAGAGAAGAACTCCACGATAGTTTGAAAATGAATCATATCCCGATATGCAAAGACCAGATAGGAGGACCATGCATGATCATAGAGATGTGGATGGACGAAATCAATATCAAAGAGCATTTGATTTTGATACGGATGGTGATAGAGGTAGTATGCATTATCAAGATCGAGATCAAAGGCGGAATCGATTTGGGGATGTAGATGATGATCGTCGATGGGAATCGGGTATGAAGATGGAAATTCCAGAATTCAAGGGTGGTATGGTAGCAGAAGAATTCTTGGATTGGTTGTCTAATGTTGAAGAGATCTTTGATTTCAAAGAGGTTCTGGAGAATCGTCGAGTGAAGTTGGTTGCTACTAGATTGAGAGGTAGAGCTTTAGCATGGTGGCAGCAGACTAAATTTATGCGAGAGAGAATGGGGAAGTCAAAGATTATTACATGGGAGAAGATGAAGAAGTTAATGAAGGCTACATTCTTGCCTTACAATTATCAATCACTCATGTATCAGAGATTGCAGAATCTGAGGCAAGGGACGAAGACTGTTAATGATTATGCTGATGAATTTTATCAACTGATTGCTCGAAATGATATAATGGAGACAGAGGAATAATTGACTGCTAGATTTGTTGGAGGGTTGAGGATGCAGATTCAGGATATGGTGAACATGTTTGATCCTAGATATATAGCAGAAGCACATCAGAAAGCGTTGGCTTGGGAGGAGCAGGGAAGACGTGGAGGTGGTGTGTTTACAAGTTCCAATATTCAGAACAAAGTTACTAGTGGGAGTACTAATGTTTCTAAAGCTGTCAGTAAACCAGTTGTGAATGAAGTTGCGAAGGCAAAGGTCAACAACAGTTTCAAATATTATAATTGCCAGGAAGTGGGTCACAAGAGTAATGAATGTCCGAAGCCGAAGAAACGAGCTATGATTGCTGAAGTTGAAGGTGAGGATGTTGGTGAAGGTTATTCTAGTCCAGCTGAGGAGGATGAACAGGATGTTGCGTCAGGAGATGAAGGATGTAATCTAATGATGAGGAGGTCTTGTTTAATACCGAAGCAGGAAGAAGAGGCTAGTTGGTTGAGGAGTAACATCTTTCAGTCAACATGCACTATTCTGGGGAAGGTTTGTAAATTTGTGATTGACGTAGGAAGTTGTGACAATATTATTTCTACCGAAGCTGTGAGAAAGTTGAAGATGAAAACGGAGAAGCATCCAAATCCTTACAAGTTGGCATGGTTGAGAAAAGGAGGAGAGAAGAAGGTGGATAGGCGAGTTCGAGTTCCATTTTCCATTGGGTAGAAGTATAAAGACGAGATTTGGTGTGATGTTGTGGAGATGGATGTTTGTCATTTGCTTTTGGGAAAACCATGGCAGTATGATCGAGCAGTACAGCATGACGGTCGGACCAATAGCTACAGTTTTATGTTTGTAGGTGTTAAGATCATTTTGGTTCCAAAGAAAGGACAACAAGGAGAAAGCAAGTCAGAAGAGATTGAGGAGCTGAAGATTTTATTGACTTTGAAGGAATTTATTGAAGAAGCAGAGGAGAGTCCAGAGGTATTTTTTTTTGATTGGACGTGAAACGACTGAATCTGTTGAAATCCCAGAGGAAGTAAAGTCGGCATTAGAAGAATTCAGTGATGTGTTTCTTGAAGAGTTGCCAATAGAGTTGCCACCGTTGAGGGATATTCAACATCAGATTGATCTCGTGCCAGGGGCAGTATTACCACACAGGCCACACTACAAAATGAGTCCTAAGGAGCATGAGGAACTGAGGAGGCAAGTGGAGGAGCTATTAGAACAGGGGCGTGTTCAGGAGGGCTTGAGTCCTTGTGCAGTGCCTGCTTTATTGGTGCCAAAGAAGGATGGCTCGTGGAGGATGTGTACGGACAGTCGGGCTCTAAATAAGACCACTGTGAGATATAGATTTCCTATGCCGAGGTTCGATGATTTGATTGACCAGTTGAGTGGAGCTGTTGTGTTTTCGAAGATTGACTTGAAGAGTGGATACCATCAGATTCGTATTAGACCGGGTGATGAGTGGAAGACTGCTTTCAAAACCAGGGAAGGTTTATACGAATGGTTGGTTATGCCGTTTGGCTTATCAAATGCTCCGAGTACTTTTATGAGAGTAATGAACCAGATTTTTAGACCATACATTGGGAAGTTTGTGGTAGTTTACTTTGATGATATTTTGATCTATAGTGGGAGTATGGAAGAACACATCCAGCATGTGCGAGAAGTACTGTTGATTCTACGGCAGGAGAAATTTTATGTTGCAATGAAGAAGTGTGTGTTCATGACGCCCAATGTTTTCTTTCTGGGATACGTTCTATCGAAATAAAGAATTCAAGTGGATGAAAGTAAAGTAGAAGCTGTCAGGAGTTGGCCACAGCCAAAGACAATTACTGAAGTGAGGAGTTTTCATGGATTAGTATCTTTCTATCGAAGATTCATTCCACATTTTAGTAGTGTAATGGCACCTGTAACCGATTGCATGAAGGGAAAGAAGTTTGAGTGGTCAGAGGAAGCAGGGGTTGCTTTCGAGAAGATCAAGACACTATTGACGACAGCACCAATTCTAGTTTTACCAGATTTTCAATTGTTGTTTGAGTTACATACTAATGCGTCGAAGGTTGGGGTTGGTGGAGTTTTGAGTCAGAATGGAAGACCAATTGCTTATTTCAGTGAGAAGTTATCTGGAGCTAAGTTGAGATATAGCACTTATGATGTTGAGTTTTACGCAATTGTTCAAGCAGTGAAGCATTGGAGACATTATCTGTTTCAGAAGGAGTTTGTTCTCTATACGGATCATGAAGCTTTGAAGCATTTGCAAGGACAGGATAAAATCTCAGCTTGGCACGCTTCATGGGTCGCGTATTTACAACAGTTTACTTTTGTTGTTAAGCACAAATCAGGGGTGACTAATCGGGTAGCTGATGCATTGAGCAGGAGGAATCATTTGTTGACGACAATGAAAGTTGAAGTGATAGGGTTTGAACTATTGCCAGAGTTGCTTGAAGAAGATCCTTACTTTATGAAATTTGTTGAGAAAGTCAAGGACGAGAGTACTGATGAATTCGTGTTGGTAGATGGGTTCTTATTCAAGGGGAATCAATTGTGCGTACCAAAAGGCAGTTTGATAATGAAGATTATCAAAGAATTACATGAAGAAGGCCACGTAGGTAGAGATCGAACATTGCAGTTGATTTCTCAATCTTATTATTGGCCGTCAATGAGAAAGGAAGTTGAAAAGTTTGTGCGCAGATGTCATATTTGTCAGGTTTCGAAAGGGACGGCTACAAATGCGGGATTGTATATGCCTTTACCTATTCCTACAGAACCTTGGGTAGACATTAGCATGGATTTTGTGTTGGGTTTGCCAAGAACTCAAAGGGGAAATGGCTCTATATATGTGGTGGTGGATCGTTTCTCGAAGATGGTACATTTTATTGCTTGTAAGAAGACGGCGGATGCTGTTCATGTTGCTCAGTTATTTTTCAAAGAGATTTATCGACTTCATGGGTTGCCAGAATCTATTGTGTCGGATAGGGATACCAGAATTTTAAGTCATTTTTGTCTAAGTTTGTGGAAGATGGTGGGAACGAAGTTAAACTTTAGCAGCGCTTATCATCCGCAGACAGATGGACAAACCGAAGTTGTTAACAGATTGTTAGGAAATTTGTTGCGATGTCTTGTGAAGGACAATCTGAAGAGTTGGGACATGAAGTTATGCCAAGCAGAGTTTGCTCATAATCATGCAGTGAATCGTAGTATGGGATTCAGTCCATTTCAGTATGTATATTCAAATTTACCAAGGGGACCGTTGGACCTATCGATAGTGCCACAACCGAAGGGGACGGTTAAACGAGCTGTAGATTTTGTTGATGGGTTGACCGAATGTCATAAAATCGTTCAGGAACGATTGGTGAAGGCAAATGAGAAGTATAAGCGAACTGCAGATTTGAAGCGACGAAGTGTTGAATTCAACGAAGGTGATTTGGTTTACGCAGTATTGACAAAAGATCGTTTTCCGGTCGTAACGTACAATAAATTGATGGCACGGAAAATTGGTCCAGTTGAAATTCTAAAGAAAATCAATGAGAATGCGTATCGATTGAAGTTACCAGAAGATGTTCATACTTCTGATTTTTTCAACATCAAATATTTAATTCCGTACCATGGAGCTGAAGTTGTTGTGGAAGAAGATGGTGAAAATTCGAGGTCGAATTTCTGTCAACCAGGGGAGGATGATGCAGCACGACCTATGGAAGCACAAGGCTTAGGTCGTTCACGAGTTAATGAAGGTCGGCCCCGACCTAACGGGTCACGTGAGGAGGAGGAACGACCTAACAGGTTACATGGGAAGGAGCAACGACTTAACCAAGCCTTAAGTCGCTCGGCATGTTTAGGTCGTCTACGACCTATAGCTACAAGCGACCTAACAAAGCAGAAGGTCCAACCTTGCGAGTTACAAGATTCGGGGCAACATGTCTTAGGTCGGTTGCGAACTAATGGAATGCAGCTGAAGGAAGAGGCAACACTTGAGTTATTCTCTAGGTCGCTAACGGGTTACGACTTAACAAAGTCACGACCTAAAGCATCAGGACATTATGAAGATGAAGCGCATGAAGGCCTCAAGTCGCTGAAGGCTAAGTCGCTGCCGGGTTATTTTCAGTAGGTCGTTCACGACCTATGTTAAGTCGTCGTGTTGTAAATAATAGGTCGTAAGTCGGAGTTGTAAACGGTATTAAGTCGTATGTCGTGTATTCGTTAAGTTGTGTACTATCTTAAGTCGTTGTTGTTGTTGAGTCGTCATACTGTTATGTCGCTTGCGTTTGTAACCCGTAAGTCGGCAGGGAGTTAAGTCGGTCATGTGTGTGTGGTGATGTAATAAGTTGAGTCGCTGAAGGCTTAGGTCGTGAGCGACCTTGGCTAAGTCGTAAGTCGTTAGGTCGTATACGACCTAGGTGTTGTAAATATATATGTGTGTTGTAACTTGAATCTTGTACCGTTGAGTCGTAAGTCGTCACTTTTGTGTGTTTTAGGTCGTGTACGACCTAAGTTGAGTCGGCATTGTGTTGTAACTGATAAGCCGTGTACGTTGAGTCGCTGCCGACTTATGATGAGTCGTAAGTCGTGAACGACTTAAGGCACCGGTTGCGAAATGCTATAAATAGGGAGTGAGTTGTACATTTTGAGAAGTTGATTTTGTTGAATAAAAACTTTGTTTGATTGCTGTGTGCTTTCATCTAAATTGGTAGTTGAGTGTGATCTCCTATCTCCACTTTCGGTTATTCGAGTGCGCTCGAATCAACGATCGTTGAAGCCAATTCACGTTATCAAGTGCGCTTGATCAACGTTTGAAGAATTGTAGATCTTCTTTCACGGTATCATGCACGATCAACGTGTCGAAGATTGCTAGAATTTGGTATTTTGTGATCAACTAATTTGGGCATTTTAGTATCTTCAATCCACCCTTTGCTACTTTCATCGATCTATATCGTTTTGTTATTATCCGCCGCGTCAAAAGGTAATCGTAGCCTCAAGCCTCATCAACCGGGAATGGCTAAAACAGGGGAGGTGTAGCAAGGCTTCGTGGGTCGCACCCACTGGAGAGCAAGATTTACCTCTATCTAGAAGTCCCTTTATATTCGGCTGTGTGGGTGGTTGCTAGCTACAACCACGGGGTTGTCTTGTTCGGAACTATTCAGTAAGGAATGGGTCCGGCTTTGTGTTGCAGGGGGTCGGGAGTGATCCAAGGTACGTTGATCTAGGCCACGTACTATGACGGGCGGTACCCCAGTAGCCCTGCCATTGTATGGAATCCAAAATCCAATAAGTGCCGTACGTATTAGTTGTGCCTAACCATGTTGGAACGTGAGATGTAAGCATTCCATCTATTTCTGTATTTTACTTGAAAACCCTAGACACTATTATAATATCATCAGATTTCCTATCAAATGTTTTGGTTAGCGTAAGGTAAAAACTTTTCCATGTTTATGTGTGGGAAGTCTTACGTGATACCTTTCTTTTTAAAAGGTTTTGAAAGTTAAGCAACTTTAACATGTTACTCACACCAGACCCATGTCTGACCCGGAGTTTATTTTTGTTTTCATAAACTCTTGGGTACTCAAATTTTTATGAGTAGTCAAGAGAATTCAGGTTAGGATTCAGGTTAGCTTTGATGAATTATGGAGGAGCAATGGAGCAGGAGGCTTCCGCGTGTAGATATATATCTAGTATTCCGTTGTGTAGTGTTCTCTGAGTTGTTGTCTTTGAGTTGTATAACTAGACAGGTGTTTATAACTGTCTAGTATGTGTTGTATATCTGTGTACTCTGATAATGGTTGTAATCTATGTAATATTTATGTTATTAATATAATTTATTCATTCCGCTGTTAGATTCTGATGTGTTGTTTCTTTCTTCTCTTCTTTCTTTTCTCTTTTCTATCCCTTTCTTTCTACAAGATGATGCGATTTTCTGGTGGTAGAAAGTCGGGTCATCACAATTTGGTAGTGTTTTTTCTTATGCTGGTTCTCCAGACTGACCCAGGTGTTATTTTATTTTAATGCTCGGGTCCGACCGAGCATATAGCAGATTAGATTGGATGCTTAGAGCTTCAAGAGACGAGTTGGAAGCCTATAGACCTATTCATGTAGATGGTTACTTTTCTGCTATATTCTTTAATGTGTTATCAGAAATTGTGAAAATTATCAAATTAAAAATCTTTTCCACAAGTAATCAACTCCAAAACATAGATTATATCATCAAGTTTTGATTTTGAGGTTTTGGGTTGGTCTAAGCTTTGTTTTTTCTCCACGCATGTCTTTGATTTTCTATGTATAGGTTGTTGAAGCCATCTCTTACACAAAACATCTATCTTTCAGTTGTAATCCAAGTATTTGTTCTTCAATTGCAAGGTGAGTTGCTGCTCATATAATGCCAGATGAAGCAAAACTTTAAATGCCAAAAACATAAGCAATAATAGCTTGAAAATATTGATTCTGTTGATGTTTTTGTTTCTGTAAAAACTATGTTTGGGTGTCTCTTTGCATGCTAATATCTTTTGATTCCGACAACGATATGTTGCCAAATTTCTTACATTTGGTAGTTTGCATGTTGAAATTCGTTGTTGCAAAATTTGGTTTGAAAATATTGTAATTTGTTTGTTCAAAACTTTGCCGCAAAATCAACTCAAACACAGTTTTTTGCCAGTAGTTGTTTTCTTAGTTGCTGCAAACATGGCCTGAGTCCATGTTTGTGACAGCATAACTCATTCATTTCATATTGGATTTGAGTGATGCTTTTTGTAGAGTGAAATAGGAGTGTTGAATTTTGCAAATTTTCATGGCAATTTGTGTTCTTTTTCTATTTTGAAACTACGGTTGAACTTGAACCCGTAGCATGTTGGAATTCGGCGATTTAACCTTGTTTTAGTCCAACTTTGAAATGACACATATTCTTTGTTTCAAATTGGATCAGAGGATTCTTTTTGCAGATTGAAGTAGGAGTGTTGAGTTACATTTCTGTAAATTTTCATGACAATCTGGGTTTTTTCCTATTATGAAACTGCGGTCGAACTTGAACCCACAGCATGCAAGAATTTAGCGATTTAACCTTGTTTTAGTGCAACTTTGAAACGATGCTGATTCTTCGTTTCAAATTGGATTTGAGTGATTCTTTTTGTAGATTGAAGTAGGAGTGTTGAGTTGCATTGCTGAAAATTTAATGACAATCTAGGTTTTTTTACTATTTTGAAACTATGGTCAAACTCGAACCCACAACATGCCGGAATACAGTGATTTAACCTTGTTTTTAGTCCAACTTTGAAACGGGGCAGATTCATCATTTCAAATAGGATTTGAATAATTATTTTTTCAAATTGAATTGGGAACGTTGAACTACATTCTTGCAAAATTTCAAGCCATTTTTCCACTGCTAACTTGTTCAAACCTGCTGTCGAATATTGAGTCACAGCTTGATTTAAACGGATAATATTGCTGTGTAAAGATATTTTGATCAAATTTTAGAAAGTAATTTTATTAATTAAAGATTAACTAACAAAATATTTAGTGGATCCCATATTGAATCAAATCAGTGTTGAATGTTTATTTATTTGATAATCTAATATTTGACTAGAAAAATTTGTACCAAATTGCAACTTTGGAAATATGTAGGAGAAACATAGAAATTATATGGTACGGTTACCATCGATGGTGCTATACTATACGTGTAAATTCTTTTGTTCTTCTAGGATAAATGATAAGGAAATCCATCTGCTAACGGTTAGGGGTGATCTTCGTTCTTATCTTTGTCTATTTATTTCCTAAAGAATGGAGGCCGAGTTTGTTGGAAATTATCGAAAGTTGTTTCGGAGAGACCGGAATCGGATGTGCTATCGAAAACAACTTCAATATAACTCGAGCATTTCAAACTAAAGACATCTTTGTTAACCCCGTTCCAGCTCACGAGTCAAAGAAATCAACGAGTTAAGGCCTGGGGTAAGCCACGACTTAAGGTGTTTAACGGCTCAGGAAGGATCTACGACTCAGGAAGCCTCACGACTCATCGAGTCACCGACTCACTAAGTTAATGACCTAAAGCTCAAAGCGACTTAAAGGGTTACGGCTCAAGGGAGTTAACACCGACTCAACTGATTACCGACCTAACATATGAACCGAATCAACGACCTATCTAGTTACGACTCAACAGGCAAACGACTTAGTAACCTTAGCAGCTTAAGAGAATAGTCCGACTCAACGTCCTTAAGGAGTTACCGACTCAATGGCCTTGAAGGGTTACGACTCAACGACCTTGAAGGGTTACGACTCAACGATCTTGAAGGGTTACGACTCAGCGACTCAGGAGGGACAGCGACTCACCGGGTTATAGCCTTAGCGACTTAAAAGTAACGGCCGACTCAACAGGTTAACGACTCATGGAGTTAACAACTCATGTGGCAGACTGACCTAAGTTTTCAAACGACTTAAGTGACTTAAGATGTCTAATGACCTATTATAAGTCGCTGACGACCTAAGCAACAAGGAGAAAACTCAATGCCACTTCCCTTATGTTGCTGCCTGCTGACTCGTGATATTTAAGTCGGTCACGACTTACGACTCATCCTGAGTCGGTCACGACTCATGACTTAAGCAATTCCAGCCCAGAAATTTGCCTATAAATACATGGCCACCTCCAACATTCAAGGGACTTTTTTGGCTCATTCTCCTCAAGCACCGTTACTCTGCTGCATTCCAAACCAATCCAACACTTAAAGCTTTCAAGACACGAAGAACGCTACAAACAACTTCGAGAAAAAATCACACACATCCAACATGGATTAGAAGACTCTAATCTCCATTGAAGTTTAGGCTACCTGTTCTAAGTGACTTGTAATCCAAAGTGTATTGTATTTGGAAAGAATTGTATCAGCTTGTAACGAGATCATCAATAAAAGTACTTAAAGTGGACGTAGGCTATACCCTTAAGCCGAACCACTATAAAATTGTTGTTGTTTACTGCTTTTCTGCTATTATCTGCTTGTAATCTGTTCCCGAGTTATCGGGTGGTGCTTTCACAACTATAAATCATACACCGGGGTGTTAGCGTTCAAATTTTAGCGTTAACATTTTTGGTGCTTTCATTGAGAGTTGAACTCAGGCGAGTTATCATCATTGCTCCAAAAAGGTTTGTAGAGAGAATTTCCTCGAAAACCAGAAGTCTATCCGAGATTATGGCTCCTGGAAGGAAAAGTAGATCTGTCAGATCTGGGAATATTCAAGAGGGCCGCTTCCCCTATATCGAATCAAGTCACTCCAGCTGTCGGAGTTACAAAAGCAGAGCTGGATGCCGCAATTTTAGGGCTGAACCAACAGATCAATGCCCAAAATGCACAATTCGAGGCTCAGAATGACCAGAATGCCCTAATTCTGAATAGGTTGAACGATTTGCTTGGGGCAAACCGTCGACCGGCAGATAATGAAAGGAATTTTGCTGGCAACATTCGTGATGCTGAAGAAAGAAATGCTCCTGAAAGGGCTGCTAGCCCCTTTGAACAAACACTCCCAGAGGTTGGTGGATCTAGAACTCGACATGATGAGGAGTATCTTTCTGGAATGGTCCGTCAAATTATGAAAGAAAGTATGCAGAGGGTTGAAGACGAGAAAGAATGGGGTTTCGCCCCAAGTAAAACTCCTTTTACTGAGAAAATCTTAAAGGCTGAATTCCTAAGGAAGTTTGTCCCACCAACCTTTCCAGCTTACAGGGGGACGAGTGATCCGAACGAATTCTTATACAAGTATGATTGGCACATGACAGGTGCCAGAGCCTCTGATGAAATAAAGTGCCGATATTTTCCTGTGTATCTCGAAGGTGTATCTCTACTTTGGTTCACCAAACTTCCAATCCGATCTATCGATCACTTTTCTGACTTAACCCGGAAGTTTAAGGAGCAGTTCAGATTATACGCCTCAAAAGCCAAGGATATCATGTCACTGTCAAGTTTGGAGCAGAATCCAGGGGAGACTATCAGATCTTTCTTAAACCGCTTTAATATAGCGCTAGCTGAGGTGGACAATGCAGAACCGCGAATGATATTGACTTATCTGATGAAGGGTATTGACAAGTCGAGCGAATTTGGGAAATGGCTAAACATGAAAGAACCAAATTCCCTTGAAAAGTTCTATAAAAAAGCAGATGAATTCATACGCTTAGAAAGCCGTCTCGTACCGGTAAAGGCAGTGTTGGAAAAAGCCGAAGATAACACTGTTGTTCCACGCAAGAATGAATCTGTAGGGCAAAATAGGGAAAATAACAATGAGAAGAAGCAGGGTAATCTGAAGAAGCCCCGATCCTTCAAGCCATCAGAATATACTCCTTTATCAGATACGCCGGAGCGTATCTACCTTGCCACTAAAGATTCTATTGACTTTCCTAAACCTCCTCCTCTAAGGACCGGGAAAAAGGCTATACAGAGTGGGAAGTTCTGCCGCTTCCATAATCAACCCGGTCACGAAACCGACGAATGCCGACAGTTGAAAAATCTGATTGAAGAGTTGCTAAGGGAAAACAAACTGCAGCAATTTGTGAAAAAGAATAGCAACAATCCTGCTTCATCTAGTCAGGGGGCAGCAGGCTCCTACTCATCAGCCTAGGACGATTGAGAAGGCTTCAGGGCATGAGTCCGGAAGGCCCATTATCAATGTCATTACAGGAGGACCTCACCCCGCGGGCAGAAGCTGGGGTGAGATGGAAAGGTATACCCGAGCTTTAAAGTATGTACCGACCGAGGAAGATGTATTTGTTTTGGAAGGTGCTACGCCCTTGAAGCAACAAAGAACTCTTGATGATGATATTGTATTCAAAGCTAGGGATTCCGCAGGTATTGAAACTCCTACCTTGGATCCCTTAGTCATCTCGGCTGGTATCGGGCCAGCTATTGTCAGAAGAGTTCTCATTGGTTGTGGCGCATCCTGCAATATCCTCTTCAAGAAAACATTCGACCAAATGAAGATCCCTATGGCTGATGTGCAAGCTTCATCGCATAAAATTGCTGGCTTCACTGGGGAGCCATAACAGCCAGTAGGAACCATTGATTTGTTTGTGGAACTTGGAGAAGGAGAGAGAAAAATGGTCCACAATCAAACTTTTGTGATTGTCGACGAATTTTCTGCTTACAATGCTTTCCTTGGTCGTCCAACTCTGGCAGCGTTCAAAGCTGTTCTTGCCCCATGGTGCCTCACCATTAAATTCCCTACAGACAATGGAGTAGGAGTTATAAAAGGGGATCAAAATGCTGGGCGAGAGTGCTATCTGACAGAGCTACGAGAAACCAGAAAAAGAGAGATGGGAAAGAATGCGGCGGCCCCAGTCCGCATCAAAGAACCAGCCTTGTAGCAATTACAGCGCGGACCCTGCACTGGAGAGCACAGCGGAGCAAGGAAAGAGATCGACCCTAGAAAAGTCAGTGCAGGGGAAAATAGAGTGGTACCGGTGGAAACGACAATTCCAATACCTGTTGACCCAAAGGACCCAAACAAAGTGTTGAATGTGGGTTCACAACTTAATGCGTCAATTAAGAATATCTTAATATCTTTTTTAAAGGCAAATCTGGATGTTTTTTCTTGGACTCATGCCGATATGTGCGGAATATCTCCAGAAGTTGCAGTGCATGCTCTAAATATTGATCCAAAATTTACACCTGTGAAGCAGAAAAGGAGAACTCAAGGTCCAGAAAGGTCAGCGGCATTAAAAGAAGAAGTTGATCGACTCATGGAGAATAATTTTATCAAAGAATCTACCTATCCAAATTGGGTTTCAAACCCAGTGCTGGTTAAGAAAGCCAACGGAAAATGGAGAGTATGCATCGATTTTTCAGATCTAAACAAGGCCTGCCCCAAAGACTGCTTCCCATTACCCAGAATCGACCAACTGGTAAACGGAACAGCGGGACACGAATTGTTATCTTTTATGGATGCTTACTCCGGATATAACCAGTTCATGATGCATGAGCCAGATCAGGAGGACACGAGCTTTATCACCGACACTGGTCTTTACTACTACAGAGTTATGCCCTTCGGGTTGAAGAATGCAGGGGCGACATACCAAAGACTCGTTAATGCTATGTTCAAACCGCAACTGGGCAAGACTATGGAAGTCTACGTCGATGACATGTTAGTAAAGTCCAAGAAAGCGGTGGATCACATAGAACACTTAGCAGACATGTTCGCAGTCCTCCGAAGATACGGAATGAAGCTCAATCCTTTAAAATGTTCATTTGGAGTGGAATCCGGCAAGTTTTTAGGTTTCATCGTGAGCGCTAGGGGCATTGAGGCCAGCCCAGCTCAAATTACTGCATTAAAAAAAGTCAAAGCCCCTAGAACAAAGAAGGAATTGCAAAGTCTCAATGGAAAAGTCGCCGCCTTGAGTCGGTTCATTTCCAAAGCCACAGATAAATGCATCCCATTCTTTGACGCCCTAAAGAAAGGAAAGAAAAACTTCGATTGGACTCCCGAATGCCAAAAAGCCTTCGATGAATTGATTCGCCATATGGAGACGCCTCCAATACTTTCTAGGCCTGGCGATGGCGAGGATCTTCTTATATACTTGGCAGTATCATCTCATGCTTTAAGTGCAGCGCTGATACGGGAAGACAAAAGGATTCAACATCCAGTTTACTATATCAGCAAAAGACTCACTGGGACAGAGATGAATTACTCTAAGTTGGAAAAACTCGCCTATTGCTTACTAATTGCGTCTAGGAAGTTGAGGCAATATTTTCAAGCTCATCCTATCAAAGTCCTCACTGATCAACCTTTAAAGCAAGTCCTATTTCGCCCTGAAACTTCGGGTCGTCTTCTAAAATGGAATATTGAACTCAGTCAGTATGACATCACTTATCATCCCCGAAAAGCAATCAATGGACAAGCTTTAGCAGATTTCATTGCAGAATTCACAGATAAGGGTAACAGTGAGGAGGAAACAGTCGACGATTCCCCAATCCAATGGAAGTTATATGTCGATGGTGCGAAAAACGACTACTGTTTTGGAGCCGGAGTCGTACTTGAGACCCCAGAAGGCCGATCATTATGCTATGCACTAAGATTGGAATTTCCTTCAACAAACAACGAAGCAGAATACGAAGCCCTTATCGCTGGTTTATGGATTGCTAAAGGATTAAACATCCGAGCGTTACAGATATTCAGTGATTCTCAGCTTATCGTATGCCAAGTCAAAAAGGAATTCCAAGCAAAAGGGGGGAATCTGCCTGCCTACTTGTCAAAGGCTTGGGAGCTCCTGGGAGATTTCGATCATTACATGATAAGTCACATTCCTCGAGAGGAAAACACGAAAGCAGATTCTCTCGCAAAGTATTCTAGTACAGGTGAAGCTCAATTTCTGGGGCTAACTCCAGTGGAGGTCCTGTCGACTCCTAGCATTGATGAGATGGACATTGATTGGATCATGAGCATGTCTCTGGAGCGAGAATCATGGATGGCTCCAATAACAGAATATCTGCTCAATGGATCCTTACCAGGGAACTCAAAAGAACGACAAAAGTTACTGAGAAAAGCCTCTCGATACATAATCCAGGATGGTCGATTATACAGACAGGGATTCTCAATGCCATTACTTCGATGTGTATCCAGGGAAGAGTCTAAAGCAATCCTAGCAGAGGTATACGGAGGAGAATGTGGTGATCATTCAGGTGGCCAAACATTAGCAAAGAAAATTCTCCGATACGGATATTTTTGGCCAGAAATTAATCGAGACGCAGCAGAGTATTCCCGAAAATGTGACAGATGTCAAAGATTCGCCAAAATTCCTAAAGCTCCTTCCACTGAACTCACACAGATGGTCAGTCCATGGCCGTTTGCAATATGGGGAATAGACCTTGTAGGACCGTTGCCAACTGCCAAATCTGGAATTAAATACGCCATAGTTGCTGTAGATTATTTTACTAAGTGGGCAGAAGCTGAACCACTGGCTACTATCACCTCAAAAAAGATGATAAGTTTTGTGACTAAAAACATCATTTGCAGATACGGTGTGCCTCAAAAAATAATTACAGACAACGGAACTCGGTTTGAAAGTGAAGAATTCCAAGATTTTTGCAAGCGATTCAAAATCCGGAAAAGCTTCTCAGCAGTGGCTCATCCGCAGGTAAACGGGCAAGTGGAAGCCGTGAACAAAATTATTAAGTCAACCATCAAGAAGCAACTTGAAAGAGCAAAAGGTGGTTGGGTCGATAAACTACCACTGGCACTATGGGCATACAGAACCACTCACAAAACTGCGACTGGGCACACCCCGTTTTCATTGGCATACGGGTCAGAGGCAATGATTCCGGTAGAAATAGAGGTCCCTTCACACAGAAGAATCCATTTCAATCAAGCAGAAAACGAAAAGCTATAGCTTGAAGCGCTAGATCTCCTTGATGAAAAAAGAGATGAGGCTAATCTCAGAATTGCAGCTCATCAGCAAAGAATAGCCAGACATTTCAATTCCAAAGTTCGCCAATGCAGCTTTGAGATTGGAGACCTAGTCCTGAAGAGAATTATGACAACGACAGGTGTGTTTGGGCCAAATTGGGAAGGACCATATGTCATAGGTCAGAAGCTTCTTGATGGCACATTCAAACTCACCACTGTTGAAGGAGATCAAATTCCAAGGGCATGGAACAGCAACCATTTGCGTCCATACTATACTTGAAAATTTTGTTGAAATATTGTAAAAAGAATTATGAATGTATGATTCTTGTAATTGAAGGCAATTGTAAAACTGATGCAAGTAAATAATGAAAGAATATAAAGTGGATGTAGGCCCAATTTCTTGGCCGAACCACTATAAATCTTGTGTTCCTTATTATTATTACATATTTGCTTTATTTTCGATATAAAAAGTACATAGAATGTATTACTGAAATGTCGATTTAAATTTTTGCAGACAATGGAAGTGAAACTTGCACATAAAAAGACCAAGTGATCCTCGCCAAATTTAAAAAAAAAAGCCCCGAATTCAAATCCTAGATAGGAAGTACTTCAATTGAACGGCCTATGATTTCGACAGAAATGGGTCTTTGCTAATAAATTGAGATCGTTTGAACAAACAAACATCCAATTAAGAAGCTAATGCTCGTTCTCACGAAATTGCCTGACAATGAAGCACACTTCCTTGGATTAAACAAGTTACTTGTGAGAAAAGGGAATGAAAGCTAAAAAAAAGAAAGAAAAAAAAGGAAGCAGAGGATCATTGAAAAAGGCATAAGCAAGTGGACAGAGGAACAACCAAAGCCATCATTGGCAGCACAAGTCCTCTTCGGAGGCACAACTCTTCGGAGGATAAAGACCTCTAATGGGTCATACGCCACAAAAAAGAAAGTTCTCTACTCAACAAAAAAGATTGGAGGAGTCATGACCCTCCAACCATGAGAGAGTAACTTCCAGGCGATGAAAACCCTCTCTGAGGCACATTTCACCAGGAGTTGAAGTGTTACGACCGCTCTTCGGAATTTCACTTCACCAGAGTTGAAATGCAAACAAAATAAAGACCTCTTCGGAGGCACATTTCACCAGGAGTTGAAGTGTTACGACCGCTCTTTGGAATTTCACTTCACCAGAGTTGAAATGCAAACAAAATAAAGACCTCTTCGGAGGAACATTTCACCAGGAGTTGAAGTGTAACAACCGCTCTTTGGAATTTCACTTCACCAAAGTTGAAGTGCAAAACAAAATAAAGAACTTCCTGGAAGCCCACGTTTCACCGAGATCGAAATAAAACTTCCAAGTGTTGAAACGTGAAAAGGCTTTCTTCGAAGGCACAACTCTTTGGAGGTACACATTTCACCGAGATTGAAATAAAACTTCCAAGTGTTGAAACGTGAAAAATCCCTCCTCAGAGGTACAACCCCCTCCCGGGGACACAATTAAAAAGAAAGACCTCTTCAGAAGCCCACGTTTCACCGAGATCGAAATAAAACTTCCAAGTGTTGAAACGTGAAAAGGCTTTCTTCAAAGGCACAACTCTTTGGAGGTACACGTTTCACCAAGATTGAAATAAAACTTCCAAGTGTTGAAACGTGAAAAAATCCCTCCTCAGAGGTACAAATTTCTATTTAAAAGAAAAATCCTCATCAAGAAGCATACTTTAACTTTCAAAGGAAGAGTAATTTACCTATTCTAAAAAAAAAGAGGGAAGAAAGTTAGAGTACATTCAGAGGTCCGCTTTACCACATAGAAGAATTCACTTGGCAAAATGTGTACATACGCAAAAGGAAAAAGTGATTTCTTCGAAGGACAAAGCGTAAAAACTTATATGAAAGGAGTTGTACTCCATGAAAAATTTCTTCACGAATGAAATAGTCATTCTACAGAAAATAAGAGTGTAAGTCTCCTCAAAGTATAAAATATTGCAGCAAGCTTATGGTATGGGGGCAACACGGTATAGTTACATACAAAATACCACAAGCTCACCGCAATATCATATAAATAAACTTGTGCAAAAATGAATAATAAATGCATTCTCAAATTCAAACAAGAGTCTGTGCGAATAAAGGATCATTTTATTCAATTGCAGATACAGGTTTCAAAATAAAATAAAAAGAGCAGGGGCCGGTGCCTGCACAACATCCGACCATTACACAAAAAAGGAGTCAAAAAGCCCGAAGTCCGACTCTTCACTTCTTCTTGCCACCTTTGGACCCTTTGCCTGGCCGAATGATTAATTTTTCAGGTCTACCTATAGGCATAAGAGAAGAAGGAGAGGGAGGTGCAACCGGTGCAACTTCCGGTTCCTCTTCAGTAGTGATGATTTTCTTCCCCCTCCTCTTCGATGTTCCGTGCTTCTTTCTTCTCTTCGAAGAAGACTCACTCCCTGGAGTAACAAGAGTGGACAAAACTACGTCATCAGAGGGAGTCCGCTCCGGAGAGATCTCGCATCCTTCAAGTCCCTCGTCCTTCTGCTCTTGCGAAGCAATAGGGTCATCCAAGCCATGAAGAGCCTCAATCTGTTCCTCTTGTGACCCGGGTTGTGAAGCAGAAGGAGGAGTCACCTGAAGAGACGGAGGAGGGATAACCGGAGGAAGTGAAGTCTGCACAACACTTGGCGTTTCAACTGCAGAAGAAGAGAAATTAAAAATATTAGTATCTCCCCGAAAGAAGGGAGATATGGGTTCGTCGAGATTCAAGAAGTAATCGAGAAGCTCATCAAACTTTTGAGGAGTAAGCAAGCGGTCCACCTGAATCGGACCAATATCAAAATTACCTGAAGATGTTTGCTTCGTAAGTTCAATCTCATAATTCTGAGCCCCGATATCCTCCAAAGCCTCATCATCAGTAGGGGTGATTACCCCGGTTCTTATAGGAGGCGGCGAATGAGCACTAGAGCCTGTAATGTCCACTTCGGGAGAAACTAAAGGGCGTTCAGAAGAGGTAGGCGGTATTTCTTTCTCAGAACGTTCCCCTTCCGCCATTCTGGCCCGTACCTTGGTGAGTTGCTCTTGTCCCTTGGCAAGAGCGGCGCGGGCATCATCATCGAGATAATGCTCTTCAAGAGCTGTCTCAGCGTAGCCAGCACCTTTACCACCTAACATATCAAGTGCTGCCTCCCAGACTTCAGCTAATGTAATTTCGTATTTAGGGCCTAGAAAGGCAAGGCTGCCACGCCCCAAAATGCTATGCAGATAGAAATCAAATAATGTGGAGCTAATATCAGCTTTGGTTGCTTGATGGGCCTCTTCGGCCGCGAGTTTACCAGCAACAGCATCGTCACGCTCCTTTTCGGCCATAGCAAGTCGAGTTTTTAACAACTCTATCTCCAAGCTTTGAGAGCCAGTCTGTTCTCGCAGCTGTGAAGCTTCAGCGCGATATTCTTCTATGACCTTCTCTTTGTATGCAAGCTTATCTTCGACTGCCCTTTGACTGGCATGCGCATCTCGTACTTGTTGCTGAAGCATGCTCTCCTTTTGAGAATGGAAAGTAGATGAAGTAGCTAATTCTTCTTTAAGCATTTCTACTTCCGCTTCCAGTTTTTCATTATAGGAAGCAATACTTCTCATTTCGGCGTCATGCTGTTCGAGAGTCTTCTGCCACTCAGCCTTATCATTCTCCATTGTGAGCATGGCCTCGAGATTGGCTCGGTTAACCCACTGAAGCTCGTCGACAAGTTTTTGCCAGTTCGACATTCTTTCGATATCGGTCCTGACAGTATCAAGGTTTCGCAGCATAGCCGATTTGTCGAGAGGAACCAAGTCGAGATCAAATCGAACCCCTCTCAGGCACCACTGAGGGAATCGACTTTGAAGAGTGGGAGGACCTTGCCCGACTTGGTATGCGGGACGATTGATGATTGTTTGAATGTCGGAACGAACGGGAACAGGAGATTGAGCAGGAGCATGTTCAGAAACGGTCGGCATTGTTTCTTCGGTAAGTCTAGCCCGCTTGCTAGAAGAATCGTCCATGTGACCTTTACCTCTCTCATCGTGAGCTTTTCTCTTTTGAGTATCATCATCTATGTGAGGAGGGTCATGTCTTTTTTGTTCACTTCGGTGACGTTCTTCATATGCTCGTCTCTCGTCTGCTTTCCTAATGGCCCTCTCTTCATCGGATTCTCTGTAAGAAGGGAGGTAACGCCTATAATCATACTGGCTACGCCTCCCGTAGCGTTGGAAATCATCATAGTACGAGCCGCTGCGCCCCATTGGAGAATCTGGAATAAAAATAATAAGCTTTAGAAATCTTTAAAGTACAAGAAGATAAACGCGTAGAAGTGATGAAAAATCCTAAGTGTTGTGTAACGTGTAAACTACACGCATCAAGTTACAGACCACTCTGTGGAATAGATGTAGTGATAACTTGAGTAGGAGGAGTTGACATTTGTTGTAGAGAAGATGTCGCCTCAATTACAGAAGAGACAGTTTTGGAAACATCATCTTTGAAAAGATCTTGAGAAGTCACGATTAAATCGCTCAACCCCTCGAAAACATCATCGCCATCATGTTTTTTGGGACTGGCTTTTTCAACTCCTTCGTCGACAGATCTTCCGGAAGATCGTGGAGTTTCTTCCTCTTCGATAACTGGGGCAAGTGCAGACTTATCAGACGGCCCCGCAATGTCCTTCGGAATTGGACATCTCACTAATGGAGTTTCCATAGAGGTTCCTCCCTGCATGTGCTCTTTAATAGAGACCGGGGCATCAGGAGTTTCCGTCGGAGAATCGGGAATTTCAGTTGGAACTTCACGAAGTTGAGTAAAGCGAGAAGAATGAAGAAACCCGTATTGATGTAGAAATTCATCATTTAACAAAAACTTGATACTCCTCTCTTCTGCCGTCACGGCGTTCAATCTCTCGAAAGTTTGTTTATAGCATGGATCTCTAGAGGGAGGAGGAAGCGCTAAAACAGGAAAAAATAAAGAAGCCAAGTTAGCATTTAGCAACTCAGATTTCGAAAAGCCCAAGAATGGTGAAATAAAAACAGGAAAATCTTACTTCCTACTCTCCAGATGGCATAAAACCCCGGAGGGCAACGAACAAAGAAATACTGGTTTAGAAATCCATGAACACTTTCAGGAAGATCGGTGATGAGCTTGCGGTTTCGAGCACTCCTTATAACTACGATAGAGGGATGATCTTTAATTTTTGTGAATGAGCAAAAGTAGCAGACTTCCTCGAAGCTCGGTAATCGGCCCAGAACTCTATTAAATAGTACACATAACCCCATCAGAATGGCATGGCCATTGGGGTGCAATTGGAATGGAGAGATAGATAATCGAAGCAAGAACTGCTGAAGGAAGTCATTGAAAGGTGGTATGGCACCGCTCAAGCACATTTGGCGGTTGACAGCAATAAAGCCAGAAGGGGGCCTATCTGCAGTATCATTTGGCCCTGGCAGTAAGGCATCAGCTTCGGCAATGCCAAATTGGGTGAGCAATTGATTAAACACCCGCTGATTCAGAGTGGTGGGAGTTCTCTCCGGATGATTATCCAACAAGTTGGCTACTGGGAGGACATCTTCAGCCTAGCCCATCGGTGCTTCTTGTTGAGATGTCATTCTACACAAGCAACTGGGTGTTCAAATGCGAAGGTGCACGTTTCCTAAAAGTGTGACGTGTTGTGCAGAACTAATGAAAATAACAAGTAAATATAACTGGAATTAAACTGGTTGACAATTGATCGACTATGGTAATTTCAGAACTTGCTAATTTAGAGTTCAAGCATAATATTAGTGCAGGCTGGTCAGTTTCAATTGATTGTTTCAGTATTGCTTTAATATTCTACTTGAAATCGATAGCACTTCATTCACGCAATTTGTTTAAATTAATTATCTGTTATTAACTAATCTGTCATTTGATATGGGCAATCGATGACAGTATATTCGTCCCAGTTTTCTGTGAATGTTGTATTGAACAGGTTGTTAGCCTGCAAGTCAAAATAACCTGTGAATGAATGCAATAAAATTCAATAGTTCAAAATTAATGCAATGGTCCAAAGTTCAAACAGAATTCGCGCAAGTCATAACTCGTCAGCGGTTCAAAAATACTGAGTCGGCAGTGCCCTAAGTCATGAGTCGTAGAAATAAGGAGATTATCTCCAAGTCTTATCTCGGCCACGACTCAAGGTTTAGGTCGTGGAGTATGTTAAAGAAGCTCTGGTTCAAAATAATAAGAAAATCTCCAAGTCTTATCTCGGCCACGACTCAAGGGTTTTATCTCGGCCACGACTCAAGGGTTTTATCTCGGCCACGACTCAAGGCTTAGGTCATGGAGCATGTTGAGTTGTATCATGGTTAAATCGCAAAGGTCGCTGGATCATACAAAAATAGCCGAGTCATGCCTACGGCAATGTTCGAATCAATCTGACCCATTAACCATCTAACTCCTAACCCATTAACCATCCAATCCATAACCCGAACCCAATAACCTCGCAATGGTTAACCCCAGTTCCATCACACCACTAGGTCACCTCAAATCTCGAATCGTTACAAGTAAGATCAAACCGCCTGCCTCTAATCCATCAATGTCCGATGTAATAATATTCGCAAGGATCAAGGGGGAAAAACAGAGGCGGAGATCGGCAATCATCAGCAATTGAAAAAAGATGCAAAATCTCTTACACGGTGTGATGCTAAAGATGATCGAAGAAAAATCAGGTTGGAATCGCCTTTGAGAGCTCGAAGGTGCGTTAATGGCAGACACGGTTCAAAGGATAAGAAATAAAAAGTGGGAGATAGGAGGAGCGAGTCAAGCGCTTCATACCTGGAAGAGCTGGAACTTGAATCAGCTCGCCCGAGTTATGATAAGTCGAAGCACACGACTTACGATTTAAGCGTGCGCTTCGAGGGGCAAATGTTAACCCCGTTCCAGCTCATGAGTCAAAGAAATCAACGAGTTAAGGCCTGGGGCAAGCCACGACATAAGGTGTTTAACGGCTCAGGAAGAATCTACGACTCAGGAAGCCTCACGACTCATCGAGTCACCGACTCACTAAGTTAATGACCTAAAGCTCAAAGCGACTTAAAGGGTTACGGCTCAAGGGAGTTAACACCGACTCAACTGATTACCGACCTAACATATGAACCGAATCAACGACCTATCTAGTTACGACTCAACAGGCAAACGACTTAGTAACCTTAGCAGCTTAAGAGAATAGTCCGACTCAACGTCCATAAGGAGTTATCGACTCAACGGCCTTGAAGGGTTACGACTCAACGACCTTGAAGGGTTACGACTCAACAATCTTGAAGGGTTACGACTCAGCGACTCAGGAGGGACAGCGACTCACCGGGTTATAGCCTTAGCGACTTAAAAGTAACGGCCGACTCAACAGGTTAACGACTCATGGAGTTAACAACTCATGTGGCAGACTGACCTAAGTTTTCAAACGACTTAAGTGACGTAAGATGTCTAATGACCTATTATAAGTCGCTGACGACTTAAGCAACAAGGAGAAAACTCAATGCAGCTTCCCTTATGTTGCTGCCTGCTGACTCGTGATATTTAAGTCGGTCACGACTTACGACTCATCCTGAGTCGGTCACGACTCATGACTTAAGCAATTCCAGCCCAGAAATTTGCCTATAAATACATGGCCACCTCCAACATTCAAGGGACTTTTTTGGCTCATTCTCCTCAAGCAACGTTACTCTGCTGCATTCCAAACCAATCCAACACTTAAAGCTTTCAAGACACGAAGAACGCTACAAACAACTTCGAGAAAAGATCACACACATCCAACATGGATTTGAAGACTCTAATCTCCATTGAAGTTTAGGCTACCTGTTCTAAGTGACTTGTAATCCAAAGTGTATTGTATTTGGAAAGAATTGTATCAGCTTGTAACGAGATCATCAATAAAAGTACTTAAAGTGGACGTAGGCTATACCCTTAAGCCGAACCACTATAAAATTGTTGCTGTTTACTGCTTTTCTGCTATTATCTACTTGTAATCTGTTCCCGAGTTATCGGGTGGTGCTTTCACAACTATAACTCATACACCGGGGTGTTAGCGTTCAAATTTTAGCGTTAACAATCTTAAAGTGTATGGAATTGGAGATGGAGATTTAAAGTGCAAGGTTTATTTTCTATTAACCCTGGGGGTGATTCAAAATGGGTGTGCCAGAGGTAGTGCCTTCAGTTTCGTTCAAACCCAAGTAAGAACTTATAAGGATGACTGTTTGCACTGCTGCTTGGAGGGAAGTGTTAGCATTCCAAGAAGGTTTCTATATAAAATGGTAATTGTTGCCTCATGCCTCATCAACCTGGAATAATTAAAACATGGGAGATGAAGTGGGCCATATAGGTCACACCCATTAGGTATCATCACCAAATGTAGAATCGATATTTGAAACCCTTGTATGCCTCGGTGCGGTTTTTGATCCCTACCATGGTGGTGATGTACTGGGTACTATCCAGCAAGGTGTAGGCCAGTCCTATCTTGGAAGGGAATCCAAGTGAGGTTTTCACTGTGTTTATCTGCAGATGCACTGTAGCGGACGGTACCCCACTAGCGCAGTCATGGTATGGAATCCATTCTTCAATAAGTACCGTATATTTTTAGTTGTTCCCAAATACGTTGGAATGTGAGTTGCAAGCATCTTAGCAATATTATATATTTACTATAATCCTTTGGACATTATCATAATATCGTTGGATGTAAAAGGTATTTTGGTTATATTAAGGTAAAAACCCGTCCCTTTTTATATGCGGCGTAGTATTATGAGATCCCTTTATTTTAAAAGGATTTTAAACATAATAATTAAGTTGTTTGACTTTACTTACAACTGACCCATGTTTTACCTAAAACTCTTGGGTGCTCAAATTGTTTTGTGCAGCCAAGTAGTTTAGGTTTTCCCACGGATGCATTTTAGAGGATCATGGAGCAGGAGGCTTCATCAGTAGCTAGTTATTATCTTGTTTCCACGGTGTTATATGTATCTTGTATCGGTTAGGTAGGGACAGACTGTTATAACTATCCAACGGTAGAATTGTATTAGTATGACACTGATGTATCGTTTTAGAAATGACTTCATAAGGTATTATGTGGATTAATATATGTTATTCCATTGCATTGTGAGATTCTATGATTGCTTGTCTTCTTTTTATCTTCTATCTCCTTTCTTTCCCCTAACAATCGGTCTTTTCGACACTTAGTTGTTTGGCATGCGAATATCATAAATGTATTGCTGCTGTCTTCTGAGGTTCGAAATGGCAGGTTGTTAAAAACTGCAATGCATATTTAGTCTAAATGCCTAAATTTTTGTGTGCTTCTCATTATGTAAATCCAGTCCCAAATCAATTTTTATTTTTAGCGTTCTTTTTTGACGTATATCAGCATACTCAAGTTTTGGTATTATTTTATATATGTTTACTCTAGATTTAATACTAAGATAATATATGACCTACTTGATGTAACTTATATAGAAGGGTATAATTTCCACAATCTTTATGTGGACGCGTAGGATTAGTTTGAATGCCTACTCATTTACGCGATGTTGTAGCTTCTAGGCCAAATACCGCATGCTTAGCTCATTCAAGGTGCAGACTAAATTCTTCAGTCACATTATTCATTAACCACAAGATTATTAAGGATGAATATGAAAATTTTCAATGTTCATAGTTCTTCCACTAAATTGGACAGTTGGAATGACCGGGATTTTGGCAACAACTGTGGAAGATACTCTTATCGCATTAGTTATTTTTCCCTTTTCTCTTTTTCCCCATATTGTGCACTAAACTTTATATGGACCAAAATATTATAAACATTGTTTTGGTAATTTTTATTTCAGATATGCTGCTATATGTGATCCTTTTCCATTGGATCAACTTAAAAGCTTTCATGTGAGGGTCATGTTCATGTTGTCATGTTTCAGTAGTGCATACAATTTTACCTGCGATATGAAGACCTTGGTTGGGTCATTTTTATAAAACGTGTTCATTTCGAAGCAATATTTTTTGGATGAGGTTGTTTGTATGGTTTAATAAAGATATTTTGTTGGTGGTGGATGTGATATAGTGTAAATGTCATTGCATCATTGTTTGAACATTATACATAAAGTGAATGTTGTGTTGTATGTAAAGGGTCATTGTTGAATATATGAATTTTAACTACTTTAATCGGCGAATTTTACGTATGTGAATTTCTAAAATTTTAACTCTATAATAGTAGTATTTAGGAAAAAGCTACAAGTTAAAAAACAGATGAAAGAACCATGCAAGTATTTTCCCAAAAAGTTATATATATTTAACAACATTTAAAAATGTTGAAAAATATATTTTGAAACGGTTTTAAAGCTTTGTAAAACATATTTTGCAACATCTAAAAATTGTTTTTATTGTAATTATTACAATGTCTTTCGCCAGAAAAATATTGTAGAGGATGCCAACCCTATGACAACTTACCCTAGTACCATGTTTGCAAAAATGTTGCGAAACTCATATAACAACAATTTTTTTATCTTTAATAAGGCATATTTGTTGTGTTTTATTAAGTTTTGTCCTAAATGCTTGGGATTACTATTCTAGGTTGTTAAAAACTATCATTGAATGTTCTCCATTTCAGGTATATGTAAAACTAATATGTATTATGTGTCATAATGAATTATAATCGCGGGATATCAATTGTATTTATTACCATTTGAATAAGAAGTGCGTACAAAATGAATTTTCACAGATAAAGTAGATTTATTTTTGGTATGCAAATTTGTTTCTGTTAAGAAATATTAGCCGGATCATTAACATTTATAGCAGGCATTACAAGGCTCATGCTATTGTGCATTGATTTAGTTGGATGGTCATTTCATTTTCAATATATAATGGACATCAACGTTGTTCTCTATTATACTGATCCTACAAATGCATTTTTAAAGGTAAATCTTACTTGAGAAAAATTTATGTTATAATTAGTTGCTTTGTAACATTTGGAATAATAATATCGATGAAATATTATATTCTAAATTGATAATTTTTTAAAGTACACCTTGGGCGTAGCATGCAATCCCGCTAGTAAAAGTATAATAATTTAACTTTTAATACTTGGTGGATTGATAAATTGCAAATATTTCGCATTAGAGTGCTAAGAATAAAAAAATAAAATAAATGTATATGTAATATGTAAACGAATCTTAGTTTTTCTATACTAAAAGTTTTTAAAACCTACACCAGGTGCTAGTAAAATATTATGATTTGTATCCTATACAATCACGTATACTCGAAAGTTGTGTGTGTACATACACACACACACACTTATGTATATACACACACATATATATACATATACACATATATTTACATACACCTACACATATGGTATAAAATCTAAGCTTTAACAAACTTTGCATTGCAAACATAAGCTGAATAGAAATCATTACACAAAGAGTCAACTGAAAATAAGCAACACTACGATATCTTTGGTCCAAGTGTCCTTTTCATTTACAAATTTTACCTTTGCAAGGTTCTTACAAAATTCTAATAGTCTGCAAGTAATATAATATTAGTAAGCAAAAAATTATGACATTCTACTCTATTTTATTTATGGTAAGGAGGTTCACAAAGGGACTGAGTTGCATGCTTACCTTAACAATATATGAATTCTAAAATCTGGCTTTTACTGCTATATAACAACAAACCGAAGCACTAAAGTAAACCAATATGTTTAACAATTTATATATACTGAAATTTACTAACAAATGTAACCTAAAAGAATTCTAATATCGTTTTATTTTGAGTATGCATCAACACAATCAAAATTCTAAATTTCATTTTCCAGATTCCTCAACTGCCACCGCAACCCCATGGAAATTTAATCTTTGCTCGAAATCTAAGTATCCGAGCCCATGTGAGAAAAGAGATTATTTTGCTTTCAAATTCTTAAAATATCATGGTGTAAAGAGCAAGTAATAGATATTGGTGCGTCATGGACGTGCCACCGCCTTGAAAGTGAAATTCAATGCGACTATGCTCTAGTCGATAATTGTAGTTTTCTCTGAAGCATTAATACAATGATCTTTCAAATTTGTGCATTCAAAGTTGAAGAATTTGGTGACTTGCAGAGTTCACTGCCTAAAATTTTTTGATAGGTTTGGAAGATGATTTTATTTTGAATGAATTTGTGGTGAAAGAGAGATGAAGAATGCTAATTTACATACTATTTTATTTCTCATGGAAGATGGAGAAAGAAAGAGTAAAGATTGAACTTATATTTTTTATTGGCCGTACCAAACCAAATAAATAAACTTTTCAAAAATGAAGCGGTACTAATACAAAATACAAAAGGTTATAGTGAAAGGACTTTTTACATCGTACTTATAACACATGTTTCATTGATTGATTATCATGAAAGGATCGTGTGAAGTTAATTTAGTCTGTGATAATTAATAGATGATATTTTAAGAGCAACATGATTTTATCTTTACAAATATTTTATTCTACAAAATTATACTAGTTCATGTACTTCTTTCGGTTCTTTATGGTAGGAACACAAGTGTCTAATTATTATTTTCACTGTCTATCATTGAATATTGTATTTTACAAAAATATAATTGAATACTCAATGTCTGAAGAAGAAGAATGAAATTTTATTCTATAATTGGTTTCCATTTATCTGCCATATTTGCAGGTTTCATAAACAATTTGATTATGGGTTTTGCTATTGTGACAAATGAATTTTATGTCAAAATGTAAGAATGGAGTATTCGGGGATTTGGAGGAATTCAAATAATTAACTTGTTAATTTTCTTTGGGGTCCCTCCTCATATTTTGTTTCCGATGTAGAATTTGACCCAAAAAAGCAGTCATGGTAGCAGTATCGTTGATTATTTCAAGTATATATGTATTACAAGCAAGCTATTATACTTCAGTCGAAAATTTTGATTAAAATTTAGAATCAAAACAAAGTGACATTATAGTCAAACCAGTAATTAAGCAGTAATCCCATTTTTTGATTAGTTAACACAAATATTTTGTTCGGTTAACCAAAAAAATGGTATTATTAAAGGGACTCCAAAAGTTATTTGAGGAGGGGGTGTACCTTTTTAACCATCGTCCTGAGTACAAGGAAATAATTCAACATTAATATCTTCTTCTTTTGTTGGACATTTAGTTAGACATTTGAAACCAGATTAATATGAAGATTAATCTATATTTTCTACATCAACTTAAAATTGGAGAACTAGGGTTTAAAACAAAAGAACTATGATCCATGGTAAAGGAATAAAGAGAATGTGTAAGAAAATGACAGAGAACGGCAAGGAAGATCAATTTTAAAATGAACAATATAGTATTTTTTAGTTCGATGTTATAAGGAAAGAATCAATTATTTGTTTCTCCCCTCAACCAAAATACCATGTATGTATGTATTTATGTATGTTTGTATGTATGTATATGTATATACATATATCAACAAATGTTGAGAAAATTAAGAAAATACCAATTTTATTTAAAAGTAAAAGAACTTGCTACAAGAGCTTTGTCTTAGACATACATAAAAGCTTATATTGCACTAATCAATACCGAAGTGGTTTATTTGTCACATGGAGGGCAATTAAGCTTGCACTCATCAAGTGAGTTAAAACAAGTAGCGGTTTGAATGCAGTACGCCCTTTTTGGACACATACTTTCATCTTGCAAAGAGCAACATGGCTTTCCTTTGTCAGGCGAAATTCCATTTGAAATCGAGTCAAATATCTTCTCATTGAGTGGGATGGCTCCACCTGCATTGGAATTCATACATTTATGAAATTTGAGAACATCATTCTTTCTTCAGCAGTTGCTCTTAAATAAATTAAAAGTAACATTATTTCTAAACTTACATTCGTGTATAGCAGAGAAAGCCAAGGAAAGAAGGAGGAGTGCAAATACAAAGCTTGCTCTCATTTTGATGAAATGTTTTTGCTAATATATGTTGTAATGGGTCATGGTTGCTTAAATTTATACTGAGTTGGACTGTGTGAAATTAGTACGCAATTAATAAATGAATACATTTGCATTAATTTTCTTTCTTTATTCTTCTGAAATTATTATCTTTCAAATTAATGGGAATATATTATACATTCTCTTGATATCTCCTAAGGTTGTTTCATGTTATGTAACATAAAAATCAAATATTTGCATATTAATTGACCATGTGATTTTTAAGGACCCAAAGGTTTTATGTCTGTGCACTTCATCAAAATCATCCAATTGATTAATTGGATTAATTCTATAATAAATACAAAATGAATAAAGGATATCATGCATGCATTTTTAGCTCTTGATTTGTTTCCTATTTTTGCTACATATGTTTTAAATGGAGAAATAAGAATTAACTACAATTGATGAATGGTTCCTATATATTTAAAATTAGAAAAATAATATTAATATCAAGATTGCAATTACACATAAATCGTCGCCACATTAATTAATTTCAAATAAATTTAATTTATAGAATAAATTATATTTGAAGTGAGAACATCAATTTTTTTAGAAATGAAGTGTAAATAATTTTTATTTTTCTAAAATAGGGAATAGCCAAAAGTAAAAAATTTAACAATATTTTTGAGCTAGTCCGCAAATTTCAAAGTTTAGACATAATGTAATGCCCCGCCTTTTCACCTGCTTTAAATCGACGATAAACCACACAAGTCAGACTTAAACCACACAGAAGGGCGGATTGTTATGGGGTAAATAAGAAAAAGTAGAGAAAGAAAAAAAAAATAGAATCTTGCAGCGGAACGATAAAATATAATAATCAAATATACAGTTCATGAAGCTGTTTACAAAACATTTGATTATACTTATACAATATATATCAGAGTTACACATACCGAAGAACAATAATCAATGCAGTAGAATTAAATGGTGTAGTGGAGTAATATAGTAGATAATAGTACTACAAAATCTTCGTCTTCGTCCTCCAGAATAAAATCTTCAAATCCTGAAACGCTCGGACTGACCCGAGCGAATTGAAAGGAAAAACACTCGAGTCAGAACTAAAATATCTTAAGTAAGTTAAATCAACAATAAGCAATATGAGTGGAACGACGTCAGAGATGTTTACGGGATTTGACATCTCCTATCCAGTGTCTAACATGAGTGCAGTAACTCGAGAGATGCTTAGGATTAACATCTCCTAAGGATCCGTTAAACTATTTACTATGTAGTATTATTTCGCTATTATAATAATGTCTATAGTAAAATAAACATACTTCAAAATAGCGTTAAGGTGTGACCCAATATTCCCCTTAACACATAATAGTCCCAGTAATCCATCCAATATCATAGTCCCTCCTGATTGGGAAGCCACCAGAGTATGGGAGAAAACCTAACTCGTAGAAGGCGCGCTAGAGTAGGTGACACAACACAACTAGGCAATGCCAGGGTAGATATACCAATTACGCTTCTGGGTCGGTGGTAAGCGCGTAGCGTGCAGCTACCGCCCACATCGAGCCACACCCCCAAATAAAAAAAATCAAAAGTGGCCACCGAATCAATCCAAAAGTCAAAGTATAATATCGAAGGGATGTGTCCGATCAAAGGTGCTACCTCATTAACCCGTCGATCGCTCCTGTTTTAGCCACCTTATGCCAGCTCACGGGAGTTGGGTCCACGTATTCACCTCAAAGGAACCGCCGCCACCATCATACTTCATTCTGGAATCTCCACCGCGTACTCGGTTGTTAAAGTCGTTTTCAGAGTTGGCAGAGAGTATGACAACTTTCGATCCCGGACTCTTTAACAACCAAACGTTATTATAACACCGCAGTCTTATCAAAATAGTTTATACTTTTAAAACCAAAATATAATATCCATTTCAAATCCATATAAATACGATATCATTTCCTCTTTTAAAAACCCAAATCAAATTTGATATCATTTTCAAATATACCCTTTTCTAAAATTATAACATTTCAAAGTTATAATATTTCGAAACCAAAACTTGAAATATAGCCTTTCAAAACATAAAACTTTGAATTTCATAACTTTGGAACATACTACACCACTTAAATGGTTTAAATATTAAATTACTTTATATAATAAAATAGCTTCTTCACCTTCACAAATCAATTTCAATATGGATTTTAAATTCCCAAACAAACCAATATAATTTCCATATATTTCAAAGCTTTAATTATTCCACCATTTCAAAACTTATTCTTTGATAATTTCATATATATTAATTTCAACTACTATTTAAATGTTTACTTGATAAATCAAATATCATTTTAGTAAAACCTTTAGACTCCAAATAACTGGATATTCTTTCAATTACATTAACGTGATAATATTCATTTAAATCAATTTGATATTCATTTAAATCCTCTAAACAAAAATCAAGTTATAAAATCATACCTTTTAAATCTCAATTTATTTATATTTCAAATCAAATTTTTCGAGGATAATCCTTAAATCTTAAATTCAAATCAAACTCATATTTATCTTCCAAATCTAAATTTATTTAAATAATTATAACCTCTATATAAAATATGATTTAAATACTTAACCATATTTATTTTAATAAATCGAACTCCATTTTTCAACTTATTGTCATTAAAAGATTTATACCTAGCTTAATACATGAATTTAACTATATATAAATATTTTTATATAATATCAAAAAGAATCAATATTTATTTAAACCGTATAATTCTATCCAAAACCATATAAATCATTTTCAAAATATTTATATATATAGACCGACGGTGTCTATATAAAATTTTCTATCCTATGGTCAAGTGGTGCGGATATTTATCATTTCAATCCGTAATTTAAAAAAAATTACGTTTATATATCATTTCCAACCGTAATCCCGAATGAAATAAAATGCATAACAACTTGCATTTTAAAATAATATATAATACAACATCCATTCATCCATCAACAGGTCATACATCCATCACAATCATCATCCATAACAATCAAGCAATACCAATAAATAATTGATAATATATATAACAGGTATTTAACTGGCAGTTTTTATGCAATAATTAATTTGATAACAATTTAATTCAAATAAATGCAATTTAACTTAGATGATGATTAAATATATGCCAAACAACTATAAGTAAATTTCAAATCACATCATAAATAAATTTAACAAACATAAGAAATTTTAGAAGTTGTGAGTGGGTTAAAACACACACCTTTTGAATTTAAACTGAATTTAAATCCAATTTAAACCCAAAAATTTGACAGTCTCAGAATTTGTCCAAACCAGCGCCAAAATGTTTGGAATTTTAATACGATCCTAACCAAAAAACCGTGCGTGAATTGGTTTTCGTATGTGAAAGATATAATGAAAATTATGTTTGAATTTCAATTTTTTTTTTTAAAAAAAAGAGAACACATTTACCTTTCTTGCCACGTCATAGGCAAATCACTTTCTTCCAGAAAACACCACTCACGCACGCAAGGACCAATGCACGCGATACTGCCGCTGATCACAAACTTTGACCACGATTCTCTCTCGCCTACAACCACCAGGGAGCCCCCGAACCCCACCATCTTCCTTCCCTCGCCTAGCCGCACCGTGCCTACCACCTATTGTGACGCCCCACCTCTATGCTCACAATAACAAAGAGTATTAAAAGAAAAACTGTCTGTTATTACGAAGAATAAGGCTGGATAGGAGTAGCCATCCATAGTTACGCCTTACACTAGTACTGGCTATCTCGATAGGAGTGGTATATATTTTTATTTTTCATCTCTTATTTATTTACTCCCATCGACATACCCAATTACAGTATAAAACGAACTACAGTGGTTCATAATAGTTTAGGACAATATGTAAAATAATAACATAGATAAGCTGAATGCGGAACACAGATAATATCAAATCTCATAAATATATAACTGAAGTGTAACGGCCCGCTATTCGGACCATTCAAATCGACAATAAAACCATGCATGTCCGACTTGAATAATTCAAAATATCAAATTGTTAATTTAAATTTGGCAAAACTTAAACATATACAATAAATAAATCCATCACAGAATCACAGATACAAAGTATTACAATAATATGCAGCGGAATAAATGAATAGTAGTTCATGAAGCTACTTTATAAACATCAGAGTTAGAAATAAAGTACATCCGAATATTTCAAATATAGAGAGGTCTTTAGTACGAACCAATGACTCCGCTGAAATAATAAACTAGAAAAGCTGAAAGCTTAATCGATAGTTGGACCTCTAACGAAGCTCCAAACTCCAAAGGTGAGTCTCTAATGCTCTGTCACTCAGTCTGACCCGAGCGTAAAGAAAAACACAAAACACTCGAGTCAGGATTAACATTCTTATATCTATAAATCCAACTCAAGTGAAATATCAAATGAAATACAATTAACTTAGAGGATGTTTTGGACACCCATCCTCTAAGGATGCAAGGAACTATCTACAGGGTAGAAATATGCACTATAACACCGTGGTCATTTCAATTTTATTTATATTTCAAAACTAAAATATCATTTTCATTTCAAATATCACTATTTTCCAAATTAGTATATGTATATACAATAATTTACGAAGTAAAGTATTTTTATTTCCTCAAACTTCACAAATCGCTTCAAAAATCAACTAGACCTTCCCATTCAAATTTAATTAAATCGAAATTTATCAATTTCCATTCAATTTAGTTTCTGACTAAACTAATTCAAATTTTATCTTTTTTAAATCCGGATTTGAACCACAAAATAAACCATTTAAATTTCAATATAATTCGAAGTTAATATATGTCGGAGCTTTAAATATTCAATACTTCAAAGAATAAACTTTGATAGTTGCGTTTATCTCCCAACTTGACTTCACTATTATTTAGTTTTGAAATATTTACTTAATAAATTCAGTATTATTTATATGACCTTAAATTTACATTTTCTATATATTACCTTCGATTTCTTTAGACATGAATCATCCATTAAATTTCTTAAATAAAAATTCAAATTATAGGATCATATGTTAAAGTTTCGAATTTAATAGTTTCAAATTGATTTAACTAAATAAAATCCTTAATTAATGACAAATTCAAATAAGTCCTAAATATATCTTCAAACCTTGGCTTATAAAATTTATTCCACAAATCTATTTCAGATATACAAATTTAATTAATCCTTTAACATATTTCATATTAATAAAATAAATCTTAATTAAATTATCTTAATATTAAATCTATATATAAAATAACCTTTATATATAATACTTTTAATCAATATTCATTAAAACCATATATTTCTTATCAAGACCATAGAAATTATTTTCAAAACATTCATATAGGCCACGGCGTCGATGTAAAATTTTCAATTCTATGGACAAGGGATACGGATATTTATCATTTCAACCCGTATGTTAAATATATACGGGTGGATATCATTTCAACCCGTAATCCCAATTTCAATTCAAATGAAAATCGCTTGGGTTTATCATTTCAACCCATAACGAAATTCACCTATTCTAAAATCCGTTCGGGCATGTATCATTTCAACCCATAGTGATTTTTATACTTACATGGAACTTGTAGAGTGATAACAGATATGAAAATAATAATAAGAACATGCATATATCATCAAAAATAAATATAAACAATAGGATATAGTGTCATGTCCCATAGGTGAACAGTTACAGATAATAGCATATATAACAATTTAAATAACTACAACATCATATTTCAATTGTCGTTTCAATTTAATCAAATTTAACAAATAAAATAATGTTAATCGTGAGTGATTGCTCACCTTTCGAGGCTAGAGAATACAGAAGATGACATGGATACGCACACTGTTACGAATACTGAAAATTGAATTATAAATGCGAGCATGAATTTCAAAGCAAAGTAGGATTGGCACGAATTGGACGAACGAGGCTGATAATCAAGAATTTATGAATTGAATCAGAATCAGTCTGATATATACAGAAATTTTCGCTATTTTAATAAAAATCAAAATGGCATCCCTAAGAAAAATTTAAAGTCGAATCACACACACACACACGTATATATATATATAATTTACCCCTTTTTCATACATAAACCAATAGTTTTAACATTTGAAATAAAACATATATGTTAAATAAAAATCCTTATAATTTTTCCAAACCATTTTAATTTTTACACATAGATCAAGATTACTATTTACAAATCTAAGACCCAAACCACCCCATACGACCTATGTATATAATATCATTAAGATTTATATTTTAAAATAAGATTAATATATAAAACTTCAACAAATTACACTGTTCAAATCTCATTTATAAACTACTATATACATATGGTACAAAATCCACTTCACAATACAATTATAAATTTTAAACACTTTACCTATATATATAAACTAATATATAACTACCCATGCATAAACAGTAAAGCCAATACACAGACTTATATAAAAATTTAGACAACGGATGTACGAATTACTTATATAACTTATATTATAACTTATTTTATAAATATATATAATACTGTAACCTGTGCAGAACGAAAGTATAAGTTAGAATGTAAATTTATACAATATATATAAATAGCAACTAATATAACTTCATTTATTTATTTATTTATTTTTTTGCAAAAGCAACTGGTCTACACTAAAACACATATACACCCTTAACTTTTATGCAAACATGCATGCCAACTGAAATGAAAACTTATATGTTAGGAAACTTACTCCATACATAAGTGTATGCAAAGTGTATATATATATATATATATATATATGTATATGTATATATAAGGACATAAAGATATATCTATAATTATTATAACTTTATATAAATATATGTCATATACGAACTTAGGAAAATAAACAACTTCAAAAATCCTATACAACTTCCATAATAATAAGATGTAAATTGACCTTCAAATAAAAGTTATAAACCTGTTTATTATAAAACTATATATATATATATATATATATATATATATATATATATATATATATATATATAGTAACGGATTTACAAAACTTATAAAATAACTCATACAATATGGCTTGTAAAATATACGTATATGGACTCAAAGTTAAAACAAAAATGAATATAAATCAACTTTCTAAAAATGCAGACTCCATTTGCAAATCCAACACCACTCACACATATTAAATATGCATACACTTCTAGAAACAAAACAAACTTTTCAAAAAAAATGGAAACAACGTTTGGTATATATATGTATTCAAATCCAACAACTTTATATAAACCACTATATGTATGCATCTTATATTTCTATATCACTATCAATATATCATAACTATACTCCATATAGACAAATATGCATACCAATTTTGAATGCTAGAATATGCATCAACAGCACGTACATGGGACGTGTATTGATAAAATCATCCATATCATAGCTAAATATAAAACTATATATAATATATATATATATATAAATAACACTTGCAAATATAAACTTAACTTACCTATGCCTGGTTATGCGAACAGTAGAGGAAACGGGGGAGGGTCGCTGCGTCTTCGATGGATATTGCGCAAGGGGAGAGTAGGTTCGGTGGAGGAGCGGAGTTTGGAAAAGGTGAAGGGGAGGCCGAAATTTGTAGTGCCAGGCAAGTTTATGTAGAAGAGGAAGAAACAATAGAGAGGGAAAGAAGAGAAATCTGGGAAGAAGCAATAAAAAGGGAAGAAAATACGAATAGAAGTAAATAGAAACAACTACATAAAAGTAACCAAAGAAATAGCACAATCACGTGCTATGATTCAGTTGAGGATTTAAGGCAAAATATTCACGTTGATTCAGGAAAATAACCAAAGCAAATAAATGGTAGCACATTTCAAATTTGAACGGAAGGAAAGAGAAATGTCACAATTCTGGAAAAATATCAAAGTAACAGCTACACATTGATTCAAGAGCTATTAAAGCAATTTTTAAATTGTGAAGGCAATGTTACTCTGCGTTATATTTTTAAAATAAGAATGCTGAACGAAAATCAACAGTCAAATATGGTGCGGTGTAAATGGCAAGAGTCACGCTGATTACTAAATAAAATAAAACGAATATTTATTTATTTTTTTAGACGGTGGAAAAATGAAGAAATGAAAGGTCAGTGAAAGTAGGAATGAATATACTAGAAAAGTAACGATTCTAGTAGCATGGTCATCTTAGATTAAGTTGAAATTTTTTTAACAATTTATTACCGTGGCTATGGTTCAAATTTTTTTTGAAAGCAAGGAAACCAAAAGGTCACAATTAAAGGTACGCTTTAAATTTTTAATAAATACAAAACGTATCTAAGTTTATACGTTTATAACTTTCCAGCTGTAATGTATGTATATATAATGAACGGTCATAATGAAAGAAGTGGAAGTAGGGAGCGTAGGAAAGGAAAGGTTAGAAAAATAAAATTTTCACCCTTAAATTCCGGAGATTAATAAGGTAATGTACCTCTTTAATGAGATGTGCAGCAACGGTCATGTAACGACCCGCGTAAATTCGATGTTTGAAATGAATTAAATTAATAGGATTTTATTTGAAAATTTAGAAAGAAATAAAAATCTTATTAATTTATATGAAAGAAAATATTGAAATTTGATGTATTAAAGGTAATTAAAATTTGGTAATTAAATTATATATTGCAATTAATAGTAATAGTGGAAATTGTTGCAAGTATTGAATTTGTCAATGGAATAAAATATTGATTTACGGAAATTGAATATAAACGGAGGTGATAAAGTAATGTAAGAAAATAAATAATGTAATTAGTACAATCCCTTTTATTTGTAAACTATTGTAAGGTGTTAATTAATTGAAATATGAAAATTTGGAAATAGATTCAAAATTTATGTTAGATAAGTGAATTGCAATAATTAAAGTTAGTAATTAATAGGTTAAAGGGAATACCAATTTATTCATAAATGAATATAAGTGAATGTAACAAAATAAATAGGAAACGCTAATTATTCATAAGTGATGGTTGATGATATAAACGTTACTAACTATTAATGTAGTAACGTAAGATGTAAATGTATTTTCAACGGAAATGTAACCTTATTTCTAGGTAGAAATTGCAGGTAGATTTATGAAATGGAGTTTATGAGATAAATAGAATTGAATGTTTTGTTAGTATGAGTTTAAGGGAATATGGGGTAAATTGATTAAACCAATAAAAGACAATAAATGCAATGATGATGGGTTAGTAATAAAAGTGAATAGGGAAATGATTATATAGTAAAAAAATGGAATTCCAACTTGTTGGAATGGAGTAAATACACTTAGTAATAAATTTAGGATAGGAAAACGAAATGGAAATATTGAATTAGTTAATTCGTATATATATATATATATATATAGAATGGCGATTATTGGATTGTAAATAATAAACTTATTAATGGTGATCAAGAGTTGTGACCACAAGTTATTATGAGTGATACATATATAATTAATTCAATTCAATTGATTTGAAAATCATTGCATTAAATATAAATTAAATGTTACGTTGAATAAGTTATGGTAATAAATGGATAATAACGTAAATGTTCTTCATAGATATGATAATTTGAATCTATTGAAATTTATGGAATTTGAATATAACATTTTACGTTAATTGGAGATAAAGATGGAAATAGGTAATAATTGCATTAATTTGTAAGTAGAAATAAATCGTTTATGAGAACAAGTATTTAAGATTTACTACCTATTTAGTATATTAAGTTATAACAAAAAATCAATTGCAATAATTAACAATATATTTATTTCATTAATGATAATGACGTAATATTTGAAATATTAAATAGGATGGAATTCAAATGTATATAACGATAGAAATGTGAAATTTGGGGAATAGATTCAAAGTTATAAATGAGTTGTTTAAATAATACATAATAAGTGCAAATTGAATGAATCAATGGGAGCATAGATTTAAGTTTAGAAAACGATATTTTGGTTTAATTAAGTATTGCAAAATAAATGAAATTAACGTTTAAATATTTCGTTTATAGAGATTAAACTAAAATTCAAGGATATTAAAATAATAGATTTTGAACCCAACATGGAATCCTTCTACTTAAAATTTTTAGATGGAATAAACATTTGATTATTTAATTGAATAGAGAAAAAGATTTATTTAGTATGTAATTTAATGCTTGTTGAAAACTGTAATTTTATAAACATGTTTGCTTGACTATAAATAAGGATTACAATGTTCACGTATTTATTTAATTGATTTCATCAATTAGGGTCTGTTTTGAAGTGGAAGATTAAAATTAATTGGAAATAAATTTATTAAAATCTTTCAATTGAAAAAGGAAAAGAAACAAAGTGCAATTAATAAAATTTATGTAAGAATGTTTTCATTATGAATGTACATTATTTGAAAATATAAGAATTGATTTAATATTGTATAAGTTGATCATTTTAGAATATAAGAATGTTTAAATTATGAATTGCAAGTAACAAATAAGCATTTTAAGGAAAATAAAAGAATGTTGAGGAAATAAAGTGAAAGTTTCCATTCTAAATATAAGGAAGTGGAGAAATTAACACTGCAATGGATAGACTTATCAGCTTTTAATTTACATCTAAATTTGTTTAGATCAATTTGGAAATTAATAAAATTGTGGATATATTTTGAAACATAAACGAAACGTCTAGATTTACATTTGTAAATAATTTAAAAATAAAATGTAAATGATAAGGAATTTATTTATTTCCTAAATCCATAACGTGTGTAATTAATATTATTTATCTTTTGGGACCACCTCCGTTTGCACGTTAAAATTCGTGCACACCTATTCTTTTGCGATCTATCTATAAATAGGCGGTGAAACCCTAGCCTCCATCTTCATTCCTCTGTATAGTCTCTTCTTCAACTTCTTCTCTTCTTCAATGGCAATAGACAATTTCTAGATCCAGTTTCAATCCAAATAAAAGTCAAAATTCAAACTCCTCTAAAAATTCCAGAAAAATTATATGTTGGAGTTCTCAGAATACGCAATCTACTGGTGGTGTTCATTTTCCGTTTTGGCTTCAGTCAGGAAACATATTCGCGTGCTCCTGTAGCCAAAGCACGTGGAAGACGATAGTGACGTGGCGAGTATTTAATTAAGGTTTGTTTTATTTTATAATTTATTTTGATTTTCAAATCGTTTAAATCGCATAACTTTTTCATACGACCTCGGATTTACGCGAAACCTTTTTTGTTAGGATCGTAATTAAATTTCGGACAGTTTGGAACTAGTTTGGACCAATTCGGAGACCGTCGAATTTTTGGGTTTAAATCGGATTTAAATTCGATTTAAATTCAAAAGGTGAGTGTTTTAACCCACTCACAACTTCTAAAAGTTTTTATGCTTGTTAAATTTATTTTAAATATGAGTAGAAATTTATTTATGACTATTGGCGTGTTTTATTCAACATATCTGTTAAATCACATTTATTTAATTTAACTGTTAATTTAGTTTATTTATTGCATAAAATTTGACAGGTAGAATTTATTTTTGCACATAAACTGCTAGTTAACAGTCATTAAATTTATTATGGAATAGAAACTGTTAGTTAATAATCTGTTATAAATTCCTGTATAATTCATATGCTATGTATCAATGATTGTTAAAAATTGGATGATGATTGCAATTGATGATTGATATTTGGATGAATGAATGCTATAATTATATTGTATAAACTGCAAGTCATTATGCATTTTCATTTCATTCGGGGTTGTGGTTTGAAATGATATACAACCGCAAAATTTTATTTTTAAATTGCGGATTGAAATGATAAATATCCGTATCACTTGACCATAGGATAGAAAATTTTATACATGCACCGTGGTCTATATATAAATTATTTTAAAGTGATTTCTATGGTTTGGATGGGATACGGTTTATAAAAAATTTTAATTTTGATATTTTATAAATGTTATTCTTATATATATATACATATGAAGTTAAATTTTTTGAATTTAAGCTGTGTACAAATCTATTAAATAAAAATGGGAAAATTGAGAAATGGAATTTGATAATTCATATTATATGTTTAAGTTTGGAAAATTTTAAGGTATGATATTTATAACTGGATTTTTCCAAGATAAATTTAAAATGAATATTCTAGTATAATTTAATTGAAGAAAATATTTAATTGCTAGAAATTGGAGTTTTATTTATGGATTTTTATGTAAATATTCAAGACTAAATAATAGAACATTTAATTTGGTTGAAGGAATAAATTCCAACTTTAGTTTTGAAATATTAATACTCCAGATGGAGATATATATATATATATATATATATATATATATATATATATATATATATAGAAATTGAAGTGGTTTTGGAACTTGAAAGTTGTATTTAAATTTTGGTTTAGACTTTAAATAAAGAAATATATTTGTAAAGCCATGGAAATTATTTTCTTTACAAAGTAACCTTAAAGATAAAACATTTATTTAGTATACCGTTGAATATCCAAACCATTCAAGTTTTAGAAGTTATGGTTTTAAAATATATGAATTTCGAAATATTATGCTTTGAAAGTATAAGTCAAATATTTGGTTTCTAGATATTTTAAATTTTAAAGCAGTATGATTTTGGAAAAGAAATATATTTGGATAAAATGATATCATATTGTTTTGGGTTTTAAGATGATATCATATTCATAGTTTTGAAATGGAATTTTTATTCTGGTTTTAAAGTATAAACTATTTTAAATGACCAATGTAACGACCCCACTTCTTACGCCCAGGAAGAAGTATCGTTAATAAGAAAAGAAAGAGGTGAGAAAATAGAAGAGATAGAGAAGAAAGAACAACAACATCAGAATCTCACAGCGGAATGAATAAAATATAATATATCATATAAGTATTTACATAATATACAACATCAATCAGAGTTATACAGATAATACTTCACATACTAGACAGTTATAAACACCTGTCTAGTTATACAACTCAATACACAAAACAACTCAAACAAAACGACTCAGAGATACCAACACAGCGGAACTATATATATCTACAACGCTGAAGCCTCCTGCTCCATTGCTCCTCCAGATTTCGTCAAAGATAACCTGAATCCCTTGGCTACCCGTAAAAATTTGGGTACCCGAGAGTTTATGAAAAACAAAAATAAACTCTGGGTCAGACATGGGTCTGGTATGAGTAACAGGTTAAAGTTGCTTAACTTTGAAAATCTTTTGAAAATAAAAGGTATCACGTAAGACTTCCCACACATAAACATGGAAAAGTTTTTACCTTACGCTAACCAAAACATTTGATAGGAAATTCTGTGATATTATACTAGTGTCTAGGGTTTTCAAGTAAAATACAGAAATAGCTGAAATGCTTACATCTCACATTTCAACATAGTTGGGCACAATCAAAACGTACGACGCTTATTGGAAATTGGATCCCATACAATGGCAGGGCTACTAGGGTACCGCCCGTCACAGTACGTGGTCTAGATCACAGTACCGAGGAGCCACCCTAACTCCCCTGCAACACAAGGCCGGAACCATTCCTTACTGAACAGTCCGGAACAAGATAACCCCGCAGTTGGTGTACATCCAACCGCCCACACAGCCGAAATAAGGGACATCTAGACAAGGGTATATCTCGTCCTGCTTGGTCATGACCCACCTAACCTTGCTGCACCTCCCCTGTTTTAGCCATTCCCGGTTGATGAGGCTTGAGGCTACGATTACCTTTATAGAAAACATTACTTAGAATGCTCATCGCCCACCTGGCGATGTGTTTAAAGCATTCAATCCATACAAGTTCGTTCCGGGTTCGAACGAAACCGAAGGCATTATCTCGTTACACTCATTTTGGAATCACCCTCAGAGTTAACGACGATAACCCTTGCATTCTAAAAGCACCATCTTGATCTTCACTTCAGAATTCACGACCTAACGTTTAATTTGGAATCGATGTGGTTTACGGATATTCCAAATAAGGAAAACCGATCCCGGTCTCATCGAAATCCAAAACGTGTCTTTTAGGGCCAAGTTGTCTATTTAGTCATAACAGTTTAATTCAAATCATCAATATACACACAGATAGATAATTCATAATATCACAGTAGATAATCATATCATCATCATAAACAGATAATCAAAATTACCAACCCAATCAGATAATAATATACTATCATGCTTAAACAAACATCCAAGTCACCTAGATATTGTTCATCTCATATCTGAGTTCACAACCATCAAATGAAATATTAATTTCATTCATCCATAAGCACTTATTTATAATCTTACCATTTGTAATCAATTTAAAATGAATTAAATTAACTACTATTAACTCTAATTAATTTAAAATAAATTAAATTAATTACTTTATCTATAAATCATGCTTAATACAACCAATAATTAAATTTATACAAATTAATTAATTAATCTCTAGATATTTATCTTGATTAACTCCTCTAACTAATCATTTTCTAATTACAGTAAGTAATTAGTCTTTCATTAATTTTACAAATTAATTATCCTAAATCATTCCTAGTAATTAACTTTTAATTACTTTATTTATTATTAATTACATTTTATTCTTAATTAATTACATAAATTAATCTCCACATTATTAATCATTACTTAATTAAACAATTCTTAATTTACATCATTAATTATATTAATTAATGATCTCTAATTCAGATTAAATTACTTTATTAATCACATTAAGTGATTAATCTTTAACTAAACACAATTATTAATCACCTTTGATTAATATCAATCAGTAATTAATTATCCTTAGTTACTCATATAAATAAATTAATTATCCCATAATTAATTATCTCCATTAATTAATCCTCTGATTAATTTCAAAAGTAGTTTTCCAAATTACTTATTAACATATCATCTTTCACTAATTACATGCAGTAATTATCATTAATTACTTCATTAAGTAATTATGCTCCATTGCATGCACTAGTAATTAATCAATTTAGCAAATGATTTCTTTAAATTAATTAAAATAAATTAACTAACTTAAATTCATCATCTTAATCAAAATTAATTACCATAAGTAATTAATTTCTTAATTACTTTCATCAAGTAATTACCTAATTAATCTAATTAATTATCCAAAGTTAATCATATATATTAATTAATTAAAGATCTTTAGTTAATTGTCTACATTTAATAATATTTCTTAATTTACTTCTTAATTGACCTTTATTTATTAACTTTGATACATAGGTCATTCCTTAATTACCCTATTATCCTTAAGACAACTCATTCTTTAATTAATGACTTCATTAACATTACATTTTAAATTTAAATATCATTTGAATTTAAGATTCAAAATGATAAAAATTAACATTCAAATTAAAATCTTTTAAATTAAACTATTTGAATTTTTAATTCAAATTTAAATTTCCAAATTTACATTAATATTTAACTTGCAAACCTCAAGTTAAACAATTCATTCATTTTCATTCAAAAATCTTTAATCAAGAATTCTCACAAATCAAGTTACTTCTTATTGAAACAATTTACTTGCCAACTAATTTTGAAAATGCTGGGGGCGGTGTACGTGCTAGTATAGTATACACGGATCGTGTAATATGGATTACAATACAAATGCAGAAATAGATGATAATAGCATTGTAAATAGAAAATAGAAAAATCACACCAGAGATTTTTATACTGGTTCGGAGCTCCGTCCTACGTCCAGTCCCAGACTACTATCTGGATTTTCACTAATTACAACCTCGCTTCACCCGGAGGAACAGGTTTACAATTACCCGAACAGCCGAACGGGATTTCACGCCTCTACAACACTGAGGACTTCAACACTTGCCTCTTACAATACCGAGGACTTCAACAAAAACAATTACAATTGTTGTTGACAACTTGTGCTCTTGTAAACACGGATTTGTCACTTGTAGTACACTCTTCCTATAATCTTATCCTCAAATTGTGAATGATGTTTGTGAAGATTATGGAATTTATATTGCTTATTGAATCAAAATATATGAGATAGTGTCAATGATTCAATAAGGAATGAAAGTAGTTTAGAGCTTTTTGAATGCAAGTGAATTCAGAGAATAGATAGAGAGCATATATAATCTTAATAAAACTTGTTGTTTTAATCAATGATATTGATGTGTATTTATAGAGAGAAAATAGTTATAACCCTTGGTGAAAAGTTGCAGTCAAAAGTTATGATCATTGATGAAGAAGAAGAGACGCAACCATTGAAGAAAGATGTGTCTTTTGGAAGAAGTTGCTCTCTGTTTAAAAACGGTCGACAGGTCAAAAACTAACCGGTAGACAGGTTTTTAAAAATATAGTCGTTATGTGCATGTGTGCACGTTTATTGTGCACATTCAACAGGAACGGTCGACCGTTCATTTTTGGACCGGTCGACCGGTCTCTGTTAAGTTGCACAATAAAGTGCACAACCTATATAAATGTGTATATATATATATATATATTATATTTTGTGCATGATTATTTGAGGATAGATTTTGACAATTTTATTACTATTATAACATCAAATAATCAACCTATAATCTAGAGTACCATATGTAGGTCTTGATTTGTCGATCGCTTTAATATTGTTGTCAGCAATCAAAATCTTCATAGAAGCTGTGACTCAACATTCTCCCCCTTTTTGATTGATGACAATATAAAAACTCAAGTATAGAATCTCCCCCTGAATATGTGATTTCCTGCAGACAATTATTAGCTTCTTTCATCCTGCAAACAATTATTAGCACCTTTCTCCCCCTTTGTCATCGACAAAAAGGAGTAAACAATAGAAAATATAAACCAAAGAGAACAATGCATACATTCAAACACAGGATGTTTTGATGAAGTACAATGCAAGTCATAGTCTACTACGAATAAAAAGATGGACACTATTTAGTACAAGTGCCATAGATGTTTTTAAAGAAATGAAAAGAAAAACAAACTAACTTCATTCCGACTGAATCTCTTCCTCATCATCATCATCATCATCATCATCATCGTTGTCATCTTCATCGTCATCATCATCGTCATTGTCCCCACGACCTTGTCCGCTTGTACCACCGGATTCCTCGGATGTCGACCAAGTAAAAGTTGGAGGAGCCGGACGTTTTCCGGGGTCTTGATGTTGGGTCGAGACGGATGTGGTACATGATATAGCATCCCATATAGCGCCGAAGAATGACTTTACCTTATTGAATCGTCTATCAATTTTCGAATCCATTCGTTTTAGTCTTGATTCAAGTAAAAATTGATTCTGAGCGATGGTTTCAAGAGATTCTCTTGTAGATGATTTAGATTTCAATAATCTAACATCTTCAGAACGACGACGAGATGGTGGAGCTTGTTGTTCTTGAGTATCGCGTTGTTGCCATTGTTCGAAAGGCATAATATGAACATATGGAGGAGGAAGCTTCATCCGTTTGATAGTAGTGGAGTCAATACACTTTGGTGTAGAATATGCCGAATCCGGGGGTGTGACTCCACATGCAAGCAACATACGCATAATATACTCGTTATAGAAGAAATGTGGACGAGTAGAGTTATTTACGTTAAGAATTTCATCGAAAATCATGTGAACCCAATTTATTTCGATATCATGGTAGATAGCATAAAGAGCCTTGAAATTCTCTTTGTAAACGGCATCATAGTTTCCTAATCGAGGAAATAGAGAGTGCATTAGGACATGGTGTAACAACCTTGCAGTCGGTCGTAGCCCAATCGATTTGGTGCCGTTACTATCATCTTCTATAAATTTATGACTCGTACTATTCCAGGTGAAAACTTCACAAAATGTCGATGAAAACTCTTCACCCCTATTCGGTATTCCCAAAATAGAAGCAATTCTATCATAAGTGAGATAGATTCGTTTGCCACATACTACTGACCAAATAACTCCATTTGGATTATCCGGAGTATATTCCTCTAAATTCATATTCGCGTAAAATAGCTTAATCATCAAATGATTAATTTGTACGCTATTTACAGAAAAATCAATAAGAGGAGAGATACGAGATCTATTTGCTAATCTTTGAATACCGTATGCAGTGAAATCGTCGAATTTGATGAATGAGCCCGGATGGAACTTGTAATTTGTCATTTGATTCCATCTAGTTACTGCAACCGGAGATTCTAGCCATTTTCTAGCAGAGAGAGTAAGAGAAGAAGTTTCTGATGTTGCTCTTTTCTTTGATTTCTTCTGAGGAGGAGCCATTGAAGAGAATTTGAGAGTTTGTGAAGCTTGAGAATATGAACTAGGGTTTGGAAATGGGAAAATTTTCAGTAGAGAGTAGAAAGTAAAGAGGGTTGGTGGCAAAATATATACGTGAAGTATATAAAAAAAAAGTAACTGCCGACCAGTCGACCGCCTGCGTATTGCCGGTCGACCGTTTTCAACCAGAGAGCAAAACGGTCGACCGGTCATATTTCAGGTTGTCGACCGGTTTGGCTCTGTGTGCAAAAATGCAGAATTTGGCAAAAATTTTGAAAACGAGTCGAATGAATATATTATATATTATGTTATTATTGCAAAAATATACTGTATTACAAGAATTATATATGAAAGCAAAATAATATACATTATGGAATTCTAATGAGAAGGTGAGTTGTTATTAGAATTCTTGTCGTTTTCAATGCGTTTAGCCCACGGAATCCACTTATATCGAGCTCCTTCATTCTCGTTATAGTTTTTATCCCAAGAGTTTGGAGTTGTTGAAGTCGATGGTCTTGACGGCATTGGTTCATGAACATCGTGTTTGTTTGAACCGCAGAAGAATGAAGCCATTCGTTCTAAAGCGGATAAACAAGTTGAAGTACGTTGTTGTTCATGGTATAGTAGGTTTTGACCATAATGTAGTCGTCGTTGAACATCGATTTGATGCTTTTGGTAGTGATGAATTTCATCGATTTGCGCCTTCGTGCGCGGAGAGCAGAATAGTGCTTTCTTTGCACGCTTGGATGTTGGAGTATGGCCAGGTGTGCGAAAACAATGGTGAGGGCATTCCGGCCTTTGTTTCGGTGTAATCGGAGAGTATTGTTCCTCCGACTCCGAGCTTGTGATAGAAATATGAGATTCCTCTGCGCATTTGTCACAAATGTGTGCCATGATAGCTTGTTTAAGATGATTTATAATTTTCAGCAAGAAGGTGAATGAATGAAAGTGTATTTTTCAAACGTTTATATAGAAAAAAGTTTGCCAATGAACTTGAGGATAGGATTTGTTAGAGATAATTAGCCGTAAACAAAAACAATGATGCATAAAAAAGTTATAAAAATAGGTATAGTTTGTTATAGGCTGAAATTTAAGAATTATTTGAAAAATATATAGCCTAAGTTTGAAGGTTACTTATTCTATTCTAGATCTTTCCGAGATACTAAGCCAATCTCTCTTCGTAGTTTAATAAAACTAGATTCAAGTAATGGTTTAGTGAAAATATCGGCTATTTGATTGTCAGTGTGAACATATTCAAGATGTATATTACCTTTTTCAATATTATCTCTAAGGAAATGATGACGGATATCAATATGTTTGGTTCTAGAATGATTTACTGGATTTTTAGAGAGATTTATTGCACTCGTGTTATCACAGTATATAATAGAATTCGATAAATGTATATCGAAATCTTGAAGTGTTTGTTGCATATATAGTACTTGAGTACAAGCGAGAGCCGCTGATATATATTCAGCTTCACATGTTGATAGTGAAACACAATTCTGTTTCTTACTAAACCAAGAGACAAGTGATTTTCCAATAAAATTGCACGTACCACTTGTACTTTTTCTATCCGTCCGTGAGCCACCAAAATCAGCATCACTATATGATACTAATTCAAATGGACATTCTTTTGGATAGAAAAGACCAAAATCTTTGGTATTATTAAGATAACGAATTATACGTTTCACTGCTCGTAAATGTGATTCCTTTGGATCGGCTTGAAAACGAGCACATAAACAAACACTCATTAATATATCTGGACGACTAGCTGTAAGATAAAGAAGAGAACCAATCATGCTTCGATATAATTTCTGGTCAACATTCTTACCACTTTCATCTTTTTCAAGATGTGTAGTTGTACTCATAGGAGTTGGTTTACCAGATGTATTTTGTAATCCGAAGCGTTTGATAAGATTTTCACAGTATTTTTCTTGATTGATAAAAATACCGTTTGAAAGTTGTTTGATTTGAAGTCCAAGAAAATAAGATAGTTCTCCCATATGAGACATTTCGAATTCTTTGGTCATAATACTTGCAAATTCCTTGCAGAGTTTTTCGTTTGTTGAACCAAAGATGATATCGTCTACATATATTTGGATAACCAGAATATCTTTTCGAGAATGTTTAATAAACAAAGTTTGATCGACTTTGCCTATTTCAAATCCTGAATTAATAAGATAGCTACGTAATCGTTCATACCAAGCACGAGGTGCTTGTTTTAAACCATACAGAGCTTTCTTAAGTTTGAACACATGGTCAGGATATTTTTCATGTACGAATAAAGGTGGTTGTTCGACATAGACATTCTCTTTGATAAATCCATTGAGAAAAGCACTTTTGACATCCATCTGATAAAGTTTGAAATTATGATAACAAGCAAAAGATAATAGAATTCTAATAGCTTCTAGTCGAGCAACTGGTGCAAAAGTTTCTTCATAATCGATACCTTCTTCCTGATTGTATCCTTGTGCTACTAATCTTGCTTTATTTTTGGTGATATTTCCTTGTTCGTCAGCCTTATTTTTATAGACCCATTTAGTACCAATTACTGACTGATCAGTTGGTCTCGGAACAAGTTCCCAAACGTCATTGCGCTCAAACTGATTTAGTTCTTCCTGCATGGCAATGATCCAGTAATCATCTATAGCAGCTTCTTTTGGATTCTTGGGTTCGATATTTGAGAGAAAAGCGACATGACCCATTTGATTGAGTTGACTCCTTGTTCTGACATGTGATGTTATTTCACCTATTATATTTTGGGCCGGATGGTCTCTTAATATTCTTGGTGGTGATTGTAATTCACATATTTGAGGAGTATTCTCAATAATTATTTCTGAGTCAGAATCAGTATTTGAGATGATTTGATTATCAATGACTATTGATTCGTCATCATCTGATATTGTGTGAGGATGCTGATAAATTTCATCAAAAGAGACATGAAGTGATTCTTCAATAGTTTTGGTTCGTTTATTAAATATCCGATAGGCCTTACTTCGTTCCGAATAACCGACAAATATTCCTTCATCGGCTTTTGGATCGAATTTTCCAAGCTGGTCTTTCGTATTTAAAATAAAGCACTTAGAACCAAAAACTTTGAAGTATGAGATTTTGGGCTTTCTTTTGTTAAACAATTCATAAGGAGTATTCTTGGTAAGAGGTCTTATGGACACACGATTTAAAACATAACAGGCAGTTGCAACAGCTTCTGCCCAGAAGTGTTTTGGTAAGGTGGTTCCATTTAATAATGTTCTTGCACATTCTTGTAAAGTTCGGTTCTTTCGTTCTACTACTCCGTTCTGTTGTGGAGTTCTGGGAAACGAAAAATTATGATATATACCTTTCTTTGTACAAAAATGTTCAAATTCATTATTTTCAAACTCTCCGCCATGATCACTTCTTATATTTTTAACTTTAATCCCTTTTGATTTTTGAATTCTTTTGACGAAAGATTTGAAATGATCGAAAGTATCACTTTTATTTTTTAAGAAAATTGTCCATGTATAACGAGAGAAATCATCAACAATTACAAGCACATATTGACTGTGATTTATTGATTGAACTCTAGTAGGTCCAAATAAATCCATGTGCAGTAACTCAAGCGGTTGTAATGTTGATATGACTTTCTTGGATTTAAACGATGATTTGGTCAATTTTCCTAATTGACATGCATCACAAATGTTGTTAACTTTAAAACTCATTTTGGGTAGTCCTCTAACTAGATTGTTTTTGGCTAGCTTGTCAATAGTTCTGAGGTTTATATGACAGAAACGTTTGTGCCATAGCCATGGATCATTGTTATTAGCCATAAGACACATATCTGAATTATGATTAATATTCATATTTAGAATATATATATTTCTGTCTCTATAACCTTCAAAAACCAAATTATGGTCTTTATCTAAAATACTACACTTATTATTTGAAAAGGAAATTATAAAACCCTTGTCACATAACTGACTAATACTAAGTAAATTGTGTTTTAAATTTCTAACTAGCATGACATTAGTAATAAGAGGTAAGTTAGATGTACCACAATTGCTCACATCGCCTTTGCCGATGATATAACCTTTTGAATTGTCTCCAAAAGTGACTGAGCCACCATATCGCCTTTGCCGATGATATAACCTTTTGAATTGTCTCCAAAAGTGACTGAGCCACCATCTGAGTATTTAATATTTGTTAGTAAGCTCTTGTCTCCCGTCATATGCTTTGAGCAACCACTGTCCAATATCCACTTTCCTCTTTTCTTCAGTGGGACCTGCAAACATAGAATTAAGTTCATGGTACCCACTTTTTATAGGGTCCTAAGAGTTAGGTCTTAGGAGTCCAAACCCATTTGGGTCCGGTATCCCCTTTATATATATAATTGTTATTAAAATGTACATTATTCATGAATTGCTGAATGTATTTGTTCCTAATCAAATTATTATTTGTTTTAGGAACCCATATTTTGATAGTCTTGACATTTCTCTTTTGAAATTTCACAACTGGTTTTGGTTTGAAATATAATAAACTAAGATTTTTCTTAGCTTCAGTTTTTTGTACTTTCTTCTTCCTTTTATTTCTTAGATGTTTCTTAGTTTCATGTTTGTTATATCCCAAACCTTGTTTATCTGAAATAGATTGTGAACTTTCAATGATTTTAGTCAAATTTTCTCGACCTTTGTTAAAGTTAGAAACATTTTGAGTAATGTCATCAAACTTTGTTTGTAAACTAGCTTTTTCTAGGTCTAGAATTTTGACTTTTGCTTTAAGTTCATGATTTTCAGTAGTGAGAGCATTATTTTTCTCTTTTTGAGCTTCTATTTCTTGACTCAAAAGAGATATTTGAGAGTCAACAATAGATGATGATTCTTGAATATTTTCAAGTTCTTCTTCTAATATTTTCTTCTCATCTTTTAACATATCTCGTTCAAACTCTGCTCTACTTAAATCTGCTTTGACTACTTTTAATTGACGTTTTAAGTCTTTATATTTGACTATCAATTCAGCATTAATATCAAGTAATTCATCAAATGTAGGAATTTGTACCTCATCTTCTGTTGTCATAAAGCAAACATTAGCTTGTTCATTCTCCGAATCACTTTCACTTTCTGATGAAGATGACTCTGAATCATCCCATGTTACTGAGAAGGCTCGTTTCTTTGATTTGTCCTTCTTATATTTGAATTTGTCATTTTCTGACTTTTTATTTTGTTCTGGACAATCCTTCTGCATGTGTCCCTTTTTATGGCAGTTGAAACATTCTATAGCAGATGAAGATGGTTTATTTGATCCAGGTTTCCTTTTATTGTAGCGACTGGCTTTTCGATATTTTAGGAATTTTTTGAAACCTTTAGCAATGAACGCCAAATCTTCATCTTCAGAATCTGATTCATTTTCATCTTTCTCAACATGAAATCCTACATTTTTCTTTTCTTCTTTCTGTTCTTTTCTAGCCTGCAAATTTGCTTCATAGGACATTAAATTTCCTATCAATTCATCTGGCTTCATGACGGAAAGGTCATTAGCTTCTTCAATTGCTAATACTTTTCCTTCCCATTCATTAGTCAGAGAATGTAGGACTGTTGAAACAACATCAAAATCAGAATACTTTTGTCCTAACCCAATAAGTGCATGGTGAATAGTTTGAAACCGTGAATACATGTCATTGATTGTTTCATTTGGTTTCATTTTGAAATTTTGAAATTGACTTTTCAGCATGGCTATTTTGGCTTGTTTAACCTTGTTAGTACCTTCATGAGTGATTTTTAGCGTTTGCCAAATTTGATATGCAGTAGTGCAGATACTAACACGGTTATATTCATTTTGGTCTAATGCACAGAACAACATATTTATTGCTCTTGCATTTACGGCTGCTGCCGTTTTCTCAGCCATAGTCCATTCTGAATAATCAGTTGTTGGATTCACTATTTCTCTTTGAGTAGCATTCCAAGCAACATAGCTACTTGATTGCATAAAGAATGACATACGTGTTGCCCAATAACTATAGTTAAGACCATTGAAAAATGGAGGTCTTTGTGTCGATTGACCTTCCGTGTAAGTGGTGTTTTGAGTGCTAGTACTTGCGTTATTTGCCATATTACAAGAATATATCAAATAACTGTGTTACGGTTATATGATAACCTCGCTCTGATACCAATTGAAAATGCTGGGGGCGGTGTACGTGCTAGTATAGTATACACGGATCGTGTAATATGGATTACAATACAAATGCAGAAATAGATGATAATAGCATTGTAAATAGAAAATAGAAAAATCACACCAGAGATTTTTATACTGGTTCGGAGCTCCGTCCTACGTCCAGTCCCAGACTACTATCTGGATTTTCACTAATTACAACCTCGCTTCACCCGGAGGAACAGGTTTACAATTACCCGAACAGCCGAACGGGATTTCACGCCTCTACAACACTGAGGACTTCAACACTTGCCTCTTACAATACCGAGGACTTCAACAAAAACAATTACAATTGTTGTTGACAACTTGTGCTCTTGTAAACACGGATTTGTCACTTGTAGTACACTCTTCCTATAATCTTATCCTCAAATTGTGAATGATGTTTGTGAAGATTATGGAATTTATATTGCTTATTGAATCAAAATATATGAGATAGTGTCAATGATTCAATAAGGAATGAAAGTAGTTTAGAGCTTTTTGAATGCAAGTGAATTCAGAGAATAGATAGAGAGCATATATAATCTTAATAAAACTTGTTGTTTTAATCAATGATATTGATGTGTATTTATAGAGAGAAAATAGTTATAACCCTTGGTGAAAAGTTGCAGTCAAAAGTTATGATCATTGATGAAGAAGAAGAGACGCAACCATTGAAGAAAGATGTGTCTTTTGGAAGAAGTTGCTCTCTGTTTAAAAACGGTCGACAGGTCAAAAACTAACCGGTAGACAGGTTTTTAAAAATATAGTCGTTATGTGCATGTGTGCACGTTTATTGTGCACATTCAACAGGAACGGTCGACCGTTCATTTTTGGACCGGTCGACCGGTCTCTGTTAAGTTGCACAATAAAGTGCACAACCTATATAAATGTGTATATATATATATATTATATTTTGTGCATGATTATTTGAGGATAGATTTTGACAATTTTATTACTATTATAACATCAAATAATCAACCTATAATCTAGAGTACCATATGTAGGTCTTGATTTGTCGATCGCTTTAATATTGTTGTCAGCAATCAAAATCTTCATAGAAGCTGTGACTCAACAAATTTATTTGAACTCATTCTTAAAACATTCATATTTAAACGGATTTTAAACTTTCAAATTTTGAATTCTAAGCAAACTTGAATTTCTCAATTTATTTTGATTTTTCAAACTTTGATTTAACTTTCTTTTAAAAACTAGAGTCAGAAATTTGATTTTTAAATCCAAATTCATTTTAAACTTTAAAATTCAAATATCCATTTGAATCAAAACTTTAACAAAAATCATATTTAACTACAGCAGCATTTTGTTTCAGATTTAATTTTAAAATCTTGAAATTATCAAGTTTAAATCTGAAAACCTTTTAAATATTTTAAAACTGCATTTTTAGATTTAAACATAAATTTTGCATTCATACTTCTAATTAGATTTAGACTTTGTTAAATCTTAGTTGACAAACTTGAATTCAATTCCATCATGATTTCACTAACTTACATTTCATTTTGCTTTAAATTTAGTTTAAATTTAGAATCTACAGGCAGTTTATACATCCTGTAGCAAATTTAACTTTCCCCTGAAACCAAAGCAAAATGCTTCGGGTCAACTGCCTCCTTACTTCTAGTAAAAAGGCAAATAACCCGAGACTTCCCCGAGTCCAAAACCCTGCATACTAAAAACTGAGACAATACAAAACTGGAACCATCAAATCACCAACCACTTCAGTGCTTCGAGTCTTTCACCACCTTGCTTCGAGTCATTTACTCAAGTTACTCGAGTATTCCCTCAGGCCAAACTCTGCACACCAAAAAATCAGCACCACCATACTTCACTGGCACGGTGCACGTGCACCGTGGCCCCAGCCAACTCCGGCCATCCCCTGGCACCCCCACACGACACCAGTCACTTCCAGATCCCATCACAATCACTAGATGCTAGCCCCTTACTCGAAAACAAAAATACACCTTCTCCTCTACAACCTGGAAACACCAACACCCCTACTTCCAAACCTGTCACCCTCGAGTTCTCCACTCTCCGTTCATATGTGGGTCTACAACTCCGGCACCTTGTTCGACAACAACCCAACTACCACCTTCCCAAATGTCCCTGCACTCGATCACCAACATGGGCCGCGGTGATCAATTTTTATACACAACAGAACTGTAGGGTTCTAGGAGAAAACCTGCTACCGCACCCTTAACCCCTAACATAAAAGATGAAATTTTTCTTTCTAAATTTGTTATTAAGTATATAGATTCAATTCATGATACCGAATTGTTAAATTAGCAAACTTGAATTTTACATAAATTAAAGCCTCTCTGTTTCCTTTAGTTTCCAGAACAAATTTAAATTATTTTTAACTTTATTGAATTTAAGTCTTAACTTTATAATCAAGACAACATATCCTGATTGGATTTTAGGTCATCACAACAAGTAAATCAAGAAATGTTAAGTTTTTAAATCACCAGAGTTTGAATTCTAGATACAGGGATGCAGTTGTTTGCGCCAAAATTGGTCACAAGCACCCAATATCACGAAAGCACCCGTTTGCGTATTCAACTTGATAATAATCAACACAGAACTCAGCAACAATCAATATAAAATTCGGCTCTACGTAACAAATCACAGTTATTCACAAACAACAATCACAAACACAGGATTTATAGTGGTTCGGCGTTCGTGCCTACGTCCACTTTGAAGGATTTCTCTTTATTGCTTTGCTCGATTCAATCGATTACAATGGATTACAGTAGATGATAGCTTTGAAATCTGAATACAGCAGTGATTCTGATCAATAGACGTTAATCCGGCAGAGTCTCAGCGTTCAATGGCAGAAGTTCTCGGAAGATCCCCTTTTCTGAAGGCTTCAGGGTGCTATTTATAGGCGTTGGAGGCCCAGATCTGGCTGAAACTTCGGGAGACCTCTTCTGGCATGTGAGTGGGCCCACGCGACCGATCCCACCAAGTTTCGTCTCGATCTGACATCGGTTCGAAGTGATTTCGAACCCATCAAGAAATGGTCCAATCGAGCTGAAACTTGGCAGGGACAATCTTTACCTCATATGAAAGCTACTGTGAAAATTTGGTTGCATTTGGATTTGTGGTTAAGGAGATATGCTCGGTTCGAAATGGTGTTTTCTTGGTTGGCTGTGTCGTTCGAACCCATGACTTCGAACCCAAGCATTCGAATCGATGGAAGCACGTGTTACCCAGTGACGTGTCGCGCACTCCTCGCATCGATCCTACTTTCTCTCCGTGTTGACCGCTTCGAACCCGGGGATTTCGTCGACTTCGTATCGATGACCGTTGCGTAGTTTGAATCGATCAACTGCATCTGCCTACTTCAAACCGAGGGGAGGGAGCTCCCTTCGTATCGATGTCAAGCTCGTATATGTGATGGATACGAAATGGAGCTCCGCGATGGATTCGAAGGCAATCGGTTCGAAGTAGATGGAGGATGATAGATTCGAACACATCCATCCGAAGGGTCACGAACCGATCGATTCGAAGTAACCAATATCATGCCTGATCGGTTCGAATCGATCGGTTCGAAGTTAGCGGAGTGATGGGTTCGAAGCAGTGAGTATTAGATGGGTTCGAAGTGGATGGGTTCGAAACAGACAGTGACCACTTTCCTCAATTTGAATCCATCATATCTCGAGCATACGAACTCGGATTGTCTTGAAATTTGAAATGATGACCCCTACGACCTTTCTTGTCATGTCCTATCAATTGTGGCATGTTCCGGACTCGAACAAAATTCATCGATATCCATAGCAAAGTGAGGTATAACCAATCTCTGAGACGAACTGTCTTTCTTTTTCGACCAATCTTTTGGTATCACGGCTTTGCCAAAAAGCGGGATAACATTTTGCCCCCCAAAACATGCCTTGCGGTAGGAAGGTGTGTTTTGTAATGCCTCGAGTTGGATGTTCGTATCCGATCATCAACCTGCAAAGAACTTAATAGTTTTCGTATGGCCTCAAATGACGATCGTTCGGGATCAAGCCATTTGGGATGAAGCGCGGCCGTTCATGGTCGAGCGCTTAACGTCAAATGACGATCGTTCGTGATCGAGTCATTCGAGGTGAAGTGCGACCGTGCGCGGTCGAGCGTATAAATCCATGCATCGATCGTTCGGGATCATATGCTGTTTGAGGTGAATTGGGACCGTTCGCGATCCGTGCCGTTCGCGGCAAAGGATGGAATAGGACCGTTCGCGGTCGATGCCGTTCGCGGCAAATGATGAGAATAGGACCGTTCGCGGTCGATGCTATTTATAGCAAAGGATTGAATGAGACCGTTCGCGGTCGATGCCGTTCGCGGCAATTGATGATCGTTCGCGACCAAGTGCCGTTCAAGGCGAATGGCGACCATTCGAGGTCGGGTTTCATAATTAATGAGCCATGACCGTTCGCGGCCGATGGCGTTCGAGGCAGAAAGTGATCGTTCGCGATCGTGTGCCGTTCGAGGCGAATTTGTGACCGTTCGCGGTCGTGTGTCGGACCTCAAGTGACGATCGTTCGCGATCAAGCCATTTGAGGTGAGGCGAGTTGTGACTGTTCGAAGTCGGGTTGTGATCGTTCGCGATCGGGTGCCGTTCGAGGCGAGTTGTGTGTGCCCGGGAGGGCTTGGTGTTTCCGATGCCAGGGTCACGTTCGGGTGAGTCCCTGGATCGTTTATAGGGGCGGTTCATTGCCGTCTCAGAGCATACCTAAGGATCGTTCGCGACCCCGTACATGTGTAAGTCGCTTAGCCATTCCAGAGTTATCAGAATCAAATATCTATTACACGGATGAGATTCAAAAACAATGTCCAAACAAACAGAGTCTAAATGTTCAACTGGAAATAACATGAAAGCAAAGCATGGATGTCGAAGTGTAAGTTCCCACTGCGAAACGGTCATTGATCATCCAGAGCATGCCTGGAGATCGTTCGCGATCTCGCACATGTGTAAATGATTTGATTGCGCTAGTGGAAGCTTACAACTTGTTCATCGTTATCTCACTCAATTGATAACCAAACGGTGCCTGGATTCGGGGTCACCTCTAGCTGATGTGGACGGTGGTCGCTCTGGTTCCGCCGCAGGAGCTCGCCTCCTTACATATTGAAGGAGCATACCGTTCCTGATATGCCCTTCCACCTCGTCCTTCAGGTGCCTACAATCATTAGTGTTATGACCATTTAATTCATGGAATACACAGAACTTATTTGATTTCCTTTCGTCAGAGGTAGGATCCCTTCGCATTGGCCTACGATACGGAATCTGTACTTTGGTATCCTGGTAAATTCGCTCCAGGCTCTCGTTCAGCTCAGTGTAGGTGGTAAATTGCGGCTCCCTCCGTTGCCGTTTTGATCTGTCTCCGTTATTCTCAATCCTTCTTTTACCTTTATCCTTGCCCGAGTCCCTTCTAGGGAGTTTTTCGTCTTTGAGTGCATAAACATCTACCCCATCTCCTTCTTCTCTTTCTGCATTCGCATCTTCTAATCGTAAAAACTTTTCTGCCTCATGATAGAATTCCTCTAGATCTATGGGTGGATCTTTAGTCAATGAATTCTTGAACTCTGTGACGTCAGCTATTCCGGACATAGCTGCCATTACTACCATGGACGGATCCGCTCGATCCACTGAAGCTGCTGCTGCATTGAATCGTGCTAGATAACTCCTCAAGGTCTCTCCGTCTTTTTGCTTTAGGGTTGCCAACGTCATCACATTCTTGGGTCTTGTGATATGAACCCTGAATTGCCTCATAAATCTCTCCACTAAACCATTCCATGTTCCGATGGATCCATTCTCCAATTGTCTAAACCATAATGTTGCGATATCTGTCAAGTATAATGGAAAGCAGCGGGCCATAACCTCCTCCGATGCCCCCAGCACTTCCATATGTCTCATATATTTTGTCAGATGGACCGTGGGGTCCGTTCTCCCGTCATACATGTCCAACGATGGTAATTTGAAATCTGGTGGGTTTCTAGCTCGTCTGATTGCCGGAGTGAAAGGACTCCTATTAACATCCTCTAGGTCTTTGTTCACCAAACCGCCTCTCATTGCTCGCCTAACCATCTCTGCCAACTTGTCGGTGTCTCCAAGATGCAGCCTTCGTTCGTCACTTTCATCCTGCCCCCCGAGTTCACGAGGGAATTCAAAGACGTGCCCCCTTGACTGAGCGTTCATTCCTCTGCTGTCTCCAGGTTGTGCAGATATTCCTCTTTATCCTTCCGAAATTGGACCAACATTCTCCATGGGTGTGCCCCCTAATCCGGGTGCGACGCCAGATGGTCCTTCTTCGTTCTGAACTCCATTGGCTTCCCTATTCTGCGCTCCAAGCTGTCCTATCCATTGAAACAAACTCTGGATCAATTCCTCTTGCCTCTTCATCATCGTCTCCATCTCGTCCCTAGTGATGTATATCGATGGTTGATTCGCTCCTGAGGAAGCCTCCTGACTTCCTTGTGGTTCGCTTCTCTCAGGCCTTGGCTTTCTACTCGATTGTCTCGTCATAATTCCTAGATCTGAATTCTTGATTTTCAAATTCAACTTCTTCCTGAGTTCAATTCTCAGTGAAAGCACCAAAATGTTTGCGCCAAAATTGGTCACAAACACCCAATATCACGAAAGCACCCGTTTGCGTATTCAACTTGATAATAATCAACACAGAACTCAACAACAATCAATATAAAATTCAGCTCTACGTAACAAATCACAGTTATTCACAAACAACAATCACAAACACAGGATTTATAGTGGTTCGGCGTTCGTGCCTACGTCCACTTTGAAGGATTTCTCTTTATTGCTTTGCTCGATTCAATCGATTACAATGGATTACAGTAGATGATAGCTTTGAAATCTGAATACAACAGTGATTCTGATCAATAGACGTTAATCCGGCAGAGTCTCAGCGGTCAATGGCAGAAGTTCTCGGAAGATCCCCTTTTCTGAAGGCTTCAGGGTGCTATTTATAGGCGTTGGAGGCCCAGATCTGGCTGAAACTTCGGGAGACCTCTTCTGGCATGTGAGTGGGCCCACGCGACCGATCCCACCAAGTTTCGTCTCGATCTGACATCGGTTCGAAGTGATTTCGAACCAATCAAGAAATGGTCCAATCGAGCTGAAACTTGGTAGGGACAATCTTTACCTCATATGAAAGCTACTGTGAAAATTAGGTTGCATTTGGATTTGTGGTTAAGGAGATATGCTCGGTTCGAAATGGTGTTTTCTTGGTTGGCTGTGTCGTTCGAACCCATGACTTCGAACCCAAGCATTCGAATCGATGGAAGCACGTGTTACCCAGTGATGTGTCGCGCACTCCTCGCATCGATCCTACTTTCTCTCCGTGTTGACCGCTTCGAACCCGGGGATTTCGCCGACTTCGTATCGATGACCGTTGCGTAGTTTGAATCGATCAACTGCATCTGCCTACTTCGAACCGAGGGGAGGGAGCTCCCTTTGTATCGATGTCAAGCTCGTATATGTGATGGATACGAAATGGAGCTCCGCGATGGATTCGAAGGCAATCGGTTCGAAGTAGATGGAGGATGATAGATTCGAACACATCCATCCGAAGGGTCACGAACCGATCGATTCGAAGTGACCAATATCATGCCTGATCGGTTCGAATCGATCGGTTCGAAGTTAGCGGAGTGATGGGTTCGAAGCAGTGAGTATTAGATGGGTTCGAAGTGGATGGGTTCGAAACAGACAGTGACCACTTTCCTCAATTTGAATCCATCATATCTCGAGCATACGAACTCGGATTGTCTTAAAATTTGAAATGATGACTCCTACGACCTTTCTTGTCATGTCCTATCAATTGTGGCCTGTTCCGGACTCGGACAAAATTCATCGATATCCATAGCAAAGTGAGGTATAACCAATCTCTGAGACGAACTGTCTTTCTTTTTCGACCAATCTTTTGGTATCACGGCTTTGCCAAAAAGCGGGATAACAGCAGTTACAGGATTATAGAACCTGTAAGTATCTTACTTCACAATCACACAAACTTTGAGCCATTTATCAACATAAAAATATAGTTATCCTGATACTTAAATCTAACAAACAAATACTTAAGTATAAGAACAAGTTATTTACAGCTAAATTAAACTTCAGACATGAATATACACAGAACCACTATGCAACATGCAATATGTCAAGCAATTCCAACTCAGGAATATACACAGATCCACTTAAAGGTTTTTGATTGTGATGTTACTTTACTAAAAATTCAATATGCAGCAATTCCAACTCACAAATGTCCAGATAATGAAATAAATGAATATTCACACAATATGTCAAGCATCCAGACAATAACAGGCATCAGATTAAACTTAAATAATTTTTAGAAAGTGTTACTCACACAAGTTTGCAGTGGAACAGAGGATGACACAAGAGTTCCGCAGTTTGCAAATTTTCAGTAACCCCTTTTCTTGTTTTCTGAATTTGACTTGAACTAGAAAATATGTAATTTTGTTTATACTCTTTTGTTTCCTCAGTTTTGTTTCAGGAGTTACTGATGTAGCACGATCTAAAGGAGTTTCGGGTTTAACCCGTAAGGCGCACACGACTCAGGTGAAGGAGTCATATGGGAAAGTGGCAACTCTTAACAGCTTAATTCGTTCGTGCTTGATGAGTCGCACACGACTCAAAGGCTCATCCATAAGTCGTTTACGACTTAACATGAAGAAGGATAAAGTTTCAGCAAGTAAAGATCTTGAGTCAGAGGAAGGGCACGAGTTACGACTCAATGGGAGTTCAAATAGTTCTGGATTGATGAATCGTACACGACCTAACTACATGGCTATGAGTCGTCCACGACTCATCAAGAAGCAAAAGGGAATTCCAGTAATTGAAGGCCATAAGTCGGGGACGGGATACGACCTAAGTGATGAGTCGTTGTATGATGAGTCGTGAGTCGTGACATGGTGTTGTAAACTGTTTGTTTTCTTGAGTCGTTTATTTCGTATGTCGTAAGTCGCTAGGTCGTATACGACCTAAATGTTGTGTTATGAGTCGTTTGTACCATTGAGTCGTGTACTGTTTGAGTCTGTACATATCTTGAGTCGTTGTATTCTGGGTCGTAAGTCGTTCACGACCTAGTATAAGTCGTGTAATGTGTTGATTGTATGTGAATGTTGTACTATGTCGTGAGCGACTCAAATGCTGAGTCGTGTGTTCTGTTGGTAGGTCGGCTACGACCTAGGAAGGTCATAAGTCGTATACGACTTAAGGGAGAATGGTGAAAACACTATAAATAGGCGTGTGTTGTAAATTTTTGGGTGGTTGATTTTGAAATAAAATTTCTTGTTGATTGCTTTGTGCTTTCTTCTCCAATTGGTAGTTGAGTGTAACCTCATATCTCCACTTACGTCATTCGAGTGCGCTCGAATCCACGTTTGTTGAAGCCGATTCACGGAATCTAGTGCGCTAGATCAACGTACGAAGAATCGTAGATCTTTGAACACGGTATAGTGCGCTATCAACGTGTTTGAGATAGCTAGAATTCGGTATCTTCGGATCAACGAATTTGAGCATTTCGGTATCTTCATTCCATCGATCGCTACTTTCACCGATTGAAGTTTGTTTTGGTTAATCCGCTGCGTCGGTTTTTTGGTATCAGAGCTTGTTTTAGCCAATCATAGCTAAATCGGGTCTTGGAGCCAAGTGTTGAAGTTTGAAGTTGTTCATCGCGTTCGTATTGAAGTTGCAACAAGAGGAAGAACTTTCGATCCATTTCATTTTGGATCAAAGTGTTGGAAAGTGTTTGAATTTGGACTTATTGGAAGTTTGCACGCCAAAATAGTTGGAGATTGTTTGAGCCGACCTAAGCCTTGGGTCGTGACAAGTATTGTTGTTGCCGAGTTAAGTTCAAGCCGTGCTTTGCTTCATTTGATTTTTGTGTTGAAGTTTGGAGATTTGTTGAAGATTGTGTTGAATCAATCATGCCGCCAAGGAGAGCTAACCGCCATCAAAATGTTGAAGCATTATATAGACGAGAAGAGGTCGATCAAATGGAACAACGTATGCATGAGAAGATTGATGAAGGCATTGGTAGGTTGGAGAAGCTTATGATTGACATGAATCAAAGTATAAGAAGAAATTCACCTGAATCCATTCGTGGAGGAAGTAGAGTTTCACATCATTCAGATCGGGAGAGGAGAGAGAGTTAGGATCATCGGAGTGTTGATAATCGAAGTAGGAGGAATGATGATGGTCGTGATCGAAGAGATGTGGGTAGTAGGAGTGGTGGTAGAGATGTTGGAGGGCGTGAAAGACAACGATATGCATCAGACTTTGATGAGGAGTTTGACGGTGATAGGGGAAGTGTTCATTTCAGAGACCGAGATCAGGGACAACGTCAGTATCGGGTTATTGATGATGATCGACGTTGGGAATCAGGTATGAAGATGGAAATTCCAGAGTTTAAAGGAGGGATGGTAGCTGAAGAATTCTTAGGTTGGTTATCTAATGTGGAGGAAATCTTTGATTTCAAGGAGGTTCCAGAGAATCGAAGAGTGAAGTTAGTTGCTACAAGGCTGAGGGGAAGAGCTTTGGCATGGTGGCAGCAAACTAAACTTACTCGTGAACGAATGGGAAAGTCAAAGATAGAATCTTGGGAGAAGATGAAGAAATTGATGAGATCTACTTTCTTACCTTACAACTATCAGTCACTTATGTACCAGAGATTGCAGAATCTGAGGCAAGGGACGAAATCTGTTAGTGATTATGCTGATGAATTTTACCAACTCATTGCCAGGAATGATATTATGGAAACGGAAGAACAGCTAACTGCTAGATTCATTGGGGGATTGAGAATGCAGATCCAGGATATGGTTAATATGTTTGATCCCAGATCAGTGGCAGAGGCACATCAGAAAGCGTTGGCTTGGGAGAAGCAAGGAAGGCGTGGAGGTGGTGTGTTTACTAATTCCAATAATCAAGCGAGGGGTGTTAGTGGAAGTTCTAATGTTCCTAAACCTGTCAATAAGCCAGTGGTGAAGGAGGCTGAGAAGGCGAAGGTTAACAGTGGTTTCAAATGTTATAATTGTCAGGAGTTGGGTCACAAAAGCAATGAATGTCCGAAGCCGAAGAAGAGAGCAATGGTTGCAGAAGTTGAGGAGGATGATGGTGAGGAGGCAGAATGTTCAAATACACCTTATGTTGAGGAGGAAGAAGAAGTGTCTGGAGATGAAGGTTGTAATCTTATGATGAGGAGGTCATGTCTTACACCAAAGCAAGAGGAGGATTGTAGTTGGTTGAGAAGCAATATTTTTCAGTCGACATTCACTATTCTGGGAAAAGTTTGCAAGTTCGTTATTGATGCTGGAAGTTGCGATAATATTATTTCTACCGAGGCTGTGAAGAAGTTGAACTTGAAAACTGAGAAACATCCTAAACCGTATAAGCTAGCATGGTTAAGAAAGGGTGGTGAGGTGAAGGTGTGTCGAAGAGTTTGTGTTAATTTTTCTATTGGGAAGAAGTACAAAGACGAAATTTGGTGTGACGTTGTAGACATGGATGTGTGTCATCTGTTGTTGGGCAGGCCATGGCAGTTTGATCGAGCAGTACAACATGATGGTCGAGCCAATAGCTATAGTTTCATGTTCGAGGGTACAAAGATCACTTTGGTTCCTAAGAAGCGACAACCAGAAGAAAGCAAGTTGGAAGAAATTGAAGAGCTGAAAACGTTGCTATCATTAAAGGAGTTCGTTAAGGAGGTTGAAGAGGAGCCGGAAGTATTTTTGTTGATTGGACGGGATTGTAGTGAAGAGGTCGAAATTCCTGAAGAAGCAAAACCAGTTTTGAAAGAGTTTGAAGATGTGTTTCCAGAGGAGTTTCCTAAAGAGTTACCGCCACTGAGAGACATTCAACATCAAATTGATCTTGTTCCGGGAGCAGTGTTACCACATTGACCACATTACCGAATGAGTCCGAAGGAACATGAAGAGTTACGAAGGCAGGTGGAAGAGTTACTTGAGCAGGGACGTGTTCAGGAAAGCTTGAGTCCTTGTGCTGTGCCAGCTTTGTTGGTGCCGAAGAAGGATGGAACATGGAGAATGTGTACAGATAGTAGAGCTTTGAACAAGATTACTGTTCGTTACAGATTCCCTATGCCGAGGTTGGATGATTTGTTAGATCAGTTGAGTGGGGCTACTATATTTTCGAAGATTGATTTAAAGAGTGGTTATCATCAAATTCGAATTAGACCAGGTGACGAATGGAAGACAGCTTTCAAGACAAGAGAGGGGTTATACGAATGGTTGGTTATGCCATTTGGTTTGTCAAATGCACCTAGTACATTCATGCGGGTGATGAATCAAATCTTTAGACCATTCATTGGGAAGTTCGTGGTGGTTTATTTCGATGATATTCTGATATACAGCAGGAGTACGGAGGAGCATGTTCAACATTTGAGGGAAGTATTGATTATTCTTCGTGAGGAACAATTTTATGCTGCTACAAAGAAGTGCGTGTTTATGACACACAGTGTTTTATTTCTGGGTTATGTTGTTTCAGGAGAAGGTATTCAAGTTGATCAGAGTAAAGTTGAGGCAGTCAGAAACTGGCCACAGCCGAGAACTATCACTGAAGTTAGATGTTTTCATGGATTGGCATCATTCTACCGAAGGTTCATTCCACACTTCAGTAGCGTGATGGCACCAGTTACTGATTTCATGAAAGGAAAACAGTTTGTATGGTCAGAGGAATCGGGAGTTGCTTTTGAACGAATCAAAGAACTATTGACGACAGCACCAATTCTTGTTTTACCGAATTTTCAGTTTTGTTTGAATTGCATACTGATGCTTCGAAAGTTGGTATTGGAGGAGTTCTGAGTCAGAATGGGAAGCCAGTTGCTTATTTCAGTGAGAAGATGTCAGGGGCAAAGATGAGATACAGTACATATGACGTTGAATTCTATGTTGTTGTGCAAGCGATTAAACATTGGAGACATTATCTATTTCAGAAGGAGTTTGTTCTGTACATTGATCATGAGGCGTTGAAGCATTTGCAGGGGCAGGACAAGATTTCAGCGAGACATGCGTCATGGATCACATATTTACAGCAGTTTACCTTTGTTGTTAAGCACAAATCTGGGGTGACGAATCGGGTAGCTGATGCTTTGAGTAGAAGGAGTCATTTGTTAACAACATTGAAGGTTGAAGTGACGGGGTTTGAATTACTGTCAGAGATGATTGAAGAAGATCCTTACTTTGTGAAATATGTTGAAAAAGTGAAGGATGGGAGTACCGATGAATTTATGTTGGTTGATGGATTCTTGTTTAAAGGAAATCAGTTATGTATTCCAGAGGGCAGCTTGAGAATGAAAATTATCAAGGAGTTGCATGAAGAAGGTCATGTGGGTAGAGATCGTACGTTGCAGTTGATTTCTCAATCTTACTTTTGGCCGTCGATGAGAAAAGAGGTTGAAAGATTTGTGGAGAGATGCCATATTTGTCAGGTTTGAAAGGGAACAACGACAAATGCAGGATTGTATATGCCATTACCTGTGCCATCTAAGCCATGGGTTGATATCAGCATGGATTTCGTTTTGGGTTTGCCTAGAACTCAAAGGGGAAATGATTCTATATTTGTTGTGGTGGATAGGTTTTCGAAGATGGCACATTTTGTTGCTTGTAAGAAGACGGCGGATGCTGTTCGTGTTGCTCAGTTATTTTTCAAAGAGATCTATCGACTTCATGGACTGCCAGAATCTATTGTGTCAGATAGGGATACTCGTTTTCTGAGTCACTTTTGGTTAAGTTTGTGGAAGATGGTGGGAACAAAGCTGAAGTTTAGTAGCGCTTATCATCTGCAAACTGATGGACAGACAGAAGTTGTAAACAGGTCATTGGGAAATTTGTTACGATGTCTTGTACAGGATAATTTGAGAAGTTGGGACATGAAGTTATGCCAAGCAGAATTTGCTCATAATCATGCCAAGAATCGCAGTACGGGTTGCAGTCCATTCCAGATTGTATATTCAAATTTACCAAGGGGGCCATTGGATTTAGCAGTAGTACCACAACCGAAGGTGACAGTTAAACGAGCTGCTGATTTTGTTGGTGAGCTGACTGAATGTCATAAAATCGTTCAGGAACGATTGGAGAAATCGAATGAGAAGTATAAGCAGTCTGTAGATTTGAAACGACGAAATGTTGAATTTAACAAAGGCGATTTGGTGTATGCTGTGTTGACGAAGGATCGTTTTCCAGTGGGCACTTATAATAAGCTGAAAGCCAGAAAAATTGGTCCAGTTGAAGTTTTGAAGAAAATCAATGAGAATGCTTATCGATTAAAGCTACCAGATGATGTTTATACTTCTGATGTTTTTAACGTCAAACATTTAATTCCATATCATGGAGGTGAGATTGTTGAGGAAGAATTTACAAATTCGAGGTCGAATTTTTCTCAACCAGGGGAGGATGATGTAGCACGATCTAAAGGAGTTTCGGGTTTAACCCGTAAGGCGCGCACGACTCAGGTGAAGGAGTCATATGGGAAAGTGGCAACTCTTAACAGCTTAAGTCGTTCGTGCTTGATGAGTCGCACACGACTCAACGGCTCATCCATAAGTCGTTTACGACTTAACATGAAGAAGGATAAAGTTTCAGCAAGTAAAGATCTTGAGTCAGAGGAAGGGCACGAGTTACGACTGAATGGGAGTTCAAATAGTTCTGGATTGATGAATCGTACACGACCTAACTACATGGCTATGAGTCGTCCACGACTCATCAAGAAGCAAAAGGGAATTCCAGTAATTGAAGGCCATAAGTCGGGGACGGGATACGACCTAAGTGATGAGTCGTTGTATGATGAGTCGTGAGTCGTGACATGGTGTTGTAAACTGTTTGTTTTCTTGAGTCGTTTATTTCGTATGTCGTAAGTCGCTAGGTCGTATACGACCTAAGTGTTGTGTTATGAGTCGTTTGTACCATTGAGTCGTGTACTATTTGAGTCTGTACATATCTTGAGTCGTTGTATTCTGGGTCGTAAGTCGTTCACGACCTAGTATAAGTCGTGTAATGTGTTGATTGTATGTGAATGTTGTACTAAGTCGTGAGCGACTCAAATGCTGAGTCGTGTGTTCTGTTGGTAGGTCGGCTACGACCTAGGAAGATCATAAGTCGTATACGACTTAAGGGAGAATGGTGAAAACACTATAAATAGGCGTGTGTTGTAAATTTTTGGGTGGTTGATTTTGAAATAAAATTTCTTGTTGATTGCTTTGTGCTTTCTTCTCCAATTGGTAGTTGAGTGTAACCTCCTATCTCCACTTACGTCATTCGAGTGCGCTCGAATCCACGTTTGTTGAAGCCGATTCACGGAATCTAGTGCGCTAGATCAACGTATGAAGAATCGTAGATCTTTGAACACGGTATAGTGCGCTATCAACGTGTTTGAGATAGCTAGAATTCGGTATCTTCGGATCAACGAATTTGAGCATTTCGGTATCTTCATTCCATCGATCGCTACTTTCACCGATTGAAGTTTGTTTTGATTAATCCGCTGCGTCAGTTACTCACTGAACTAAAAATGGAATAACAAATGATGAATACATATATAACTTCAACAATATGTCTTCTTGCACAAGCTTTGACATAAAATAATATTTGCTTTATTATCATATTGTACTAAGACCAGACAATAATTGAAATATTTCGGCTGGAGATAAGTTATTTCAGATGCAAAGGTGGCTAATTAATGTTCGCTGCAGGTTTTAATTTATGTTTGTACTAATGTTATCATTTATGCTAACATCTTATTAATGTGTGCAGATTTTGCTTATACTACTGTGCATATAAGTTAGGCTAATTAATATATTTGTTGACATAAGTATATTTATGTTTGCTGCAAAAAGATATGTGTATGTGTAAGTGTACAAATCTGCAGACCAAAGTTTAGCTTGTATATGAAGCTTCATGTTTATAAATATCTGTTTATTGTTTCTAGTTCAAATTATAATATACATCTAAGTGAACAGTTATTTCAGACTTTAACTAATTTCATGGAGATATTTTGTTTAGCTTTGCATACTTGTTTCTTTTATTTTAAGCTTTTACATTTCTGTTCTAACCTGTCTTGTATACATTACATATATGTATTTTGAATTTTCTTTTGCATTAGCTTGCACTATAAATTTCTTACAGACCTTATATTTTTTTTCTTTGCTATGACTTAGTCTTAGGTATTTAATTCTATTTTCTAGCATATGTTTCACTTTTCCTTTCTTTTATTATTTTTAACATAGACTAACAAATATTTGATTACTTATTATTATTTTACTTTATACTTATATTAATATTAATAAATGTTTGCTTTAATTTGAACATTTTTAATACTTTATTTTTAATTTCCAAATCATAAATTTTATTCAAACACATATATAAATAAAGTTGACATTATTAAAAATTCATTTGTAAACATTTACTTAATTAACAGAGCTCATTATTAAGTCAAATAATTTATAAAAGTATTTATCTATTAATAAACTGTTTATTTTTATCAAGATAAATTTAAAACAAATTAAACAAACCTTTTTGCTAAATTTAAATGTAAGCTAAATTTATTTTAAACAACTAAACTTAAATCTTGAGTAATTTAAAATCATATAATCATTTATTAAATAGCTTAAATATCAAATTCCTAAATTTCAAAAATATTAGAATTAGAAAACATATCTATTTATTAAATTAAAACAAAGATTTTCCGTGTACAATATATACAGATATATATACATTATAAATAGAAGGCAATTTGATTAACTTCTAAAAGATAATTTATCAGTTAAATATTCATTTAAAAGAAGATTATTAAATCAATTCATATATTATTACAAATATTATCAAATCAATTTAATTTTTAATGTAGATTATTAAATTGATATTGTCCCAAATTTCCGGGATATCACAACCGCGGTGTTATAATAACGATTGGTTGGCAAAGAGACCGGGATCGGATATGGACATACTCTCTGTCGATACCGAAAACCACTTTGACTAACCGTGTACGCGGTGGAGATTCTAGAATGAAGTAGGTGGTGGCGACGTTTCCTGTAAGGTAAATACCTGGACCCGACTCCCGTGAGTTGGCATAAGGTGGCTAAAACAGGAGTGATTCTCGAGCCAATGAGGTCATACCTCTGATCGGACGCTCCTCTTCGATATTATACTTTGACTTTGGATTGATTCAGTGGCCACTTCTATTTTTGATTTTGGGGGAGTTTGGTCGAGGTGGGCGGTAACTGCGGCTACGCGTTTCCACCAGCCCGGATAGCAATTGGTATATCTACCCTAGCATTTCCTAGTTGTGCCGTGTCACCTACCATACCGAGCCTTTACTACAAGTTTTGTTTTGTACCATACCTATGGAGTGCCCTCTGACGATGCCCTGTACGGGGGAGATTACGGTACTGTATAGACTATGGGAATATATTCTGTGTTAAGGGCTATATGGGTAACCCCTTAACGCTATTAAAAAGTAAGTTTATTTTACAATTAGACACTATTATAATAGCGCAATATACTACATAGTAAATAGTTTAACGGATCCTTAGGAGATGTAAATCCCGAGCATCTCTTGAGTTACTGCACTCATATTTACTCCTGTTGATTTAACTCCCATAAGATCTTTTAGTTCCGACTCGAGTGTTTTGTCTTTTCAATTCGCTCGGGTCAGTCCGAGCGTTTCAGGATTTGAGGATTTAGCTCTGGAGGACGAAGACGAAGATTTGTATTACTAGTATCTACTATATTATTTCACTACACCATTTAATTCCGTTGCATTGATAGTATTGGTATGGGTAACTCTGATATTCATTGTACAAGTAAAATAAAATATTTTGTAAAACAGTTTCATGAACTGTATATTTGATTATTATATTTTATCCTTCCGCTGTGAGATTCTATTTTGTTTTATTTCTTCTCTGTTTTTCTTATTTACCCCATAACAATCCGCCCTTCCATATGGGTTGAACTGGCATGTGTGTCGGTTTAAAGTGTGCGAAAAGGCGGGATGTTACAGTTGGTATCAGAGCTTTGGTTTAGCGATAAACCTTGGCTTTGTGGGGTTTCACTCTTTGTTAATAGGGTAGTAATACCCTATGGGAGTCGCTGAGTGTATATATATGAGAGAGCGTACTTGTTAGTGTTATAAAAAGGTTTTAATATTGTGTTAATCTGTTCCGTTTTGTATTTATAAATTCTGGTTGATGCATGGGACACTGTGACATCAATAGGGGTTTCTAAACACTAAATAGGACAGACCGACATAATATCTGTTTTAATATAGGTGAATGAAATAATTTTTCCTATTATATTTTCTGTATATAAAATAAATTTTTCAATATATATCTGTATTTGGCTGCAATAGATTGGTTGTTAGGTGATTAAGTGTATAATTAATAATATAAGTTAGATTGAAAAATAAGATTGATGAAATTTGGAAATTTAGAACTTAAGTTCCGGGGTTTTGAAATTTCTTTCGAATAAATTTTGGAATATAATAATATTATTTATAAGTATTTTCTGATATAAATATTTCAATATAATTTGGAAAAATTGTTTTAAAGAAGATTTCGGGAAAAATAAGTTTTGTACTTTCCTCCCTGTTGCTAGAAAATAATTTCGGTGATGAGTGCACGCATCATCGACTTTCATTTTCGAGTTTCGAAGTGGAAAGGCCACTGTAGAAATTTACTACAGAATTGTTTAAGAAATTTTTATCGTTTTAATTATAATTGGATATATATATATATATATATGTTAAGAATAGATATCTATCTATTATTTTAAATGATTTAAAAATTAAACCCGGTATTTGGTTCTTAAGTTCCAGTTAATTAAAAGTTCAATTAAGTGTAGAAATTGGAACCTTTAATTAAAGTAAAAATTTAATACAATAGGATGATAAGTCATGTAAATAAACGATTGTAAACATTATTAAATGAATTAATGAACTTCTTTATTTATAAGAATTGATGTATAAAGTTGCAAATTTAGTGTAGTTAAATTGTTACCATTATTAAATATAATAGAAATGTAAGCATTAAATAAATGAATGAAATTAAAAGTAAGTTGAAATTGTAATTTATAAAACGAATATATATAATTATTGAACCATTAATTAATTAAAGGAATTGAGAAGAAACTTGTATAATTTTCACTTACATTCTTAAAGCATATATATAACTTACCACATAATAAAAGTTGCAATGTTAGTAAGAAAATGTAAGGGGAAATCTTATAAGTGAAGCTTGAGGTAATAAAGGTGTTCAATGAATTTGCTGTTACAAAATGAGAATTAAATGTATAAACTTAAGTTAAAATGGAAATTTTAAGTATTATAAATAGATGATTACAAACTTAAGTAAATAAAACGGAACGCAAATATAATGTATATTGTAATAAATGAAAAATGAAAATTGTAAGTAATGAAGGAATCACTAAATAAATGAAAGAAAAGAAATTAAACAACTAAAGCATGAAATAAATGTGTAATAAGTTAATTTGGTTGTTGGTTTGAATTGTTATTGTTTGACTTATGGTTGGTTGGGCAAGAGAATTTGAAGTTGTTGGATGAATAAATAATCTATCGTTGTTCCATCTAAGACTGTTGAGTAAAGGATGCACTTGATAGTTATTTTCATTCCATACAATTTCAAGTTTTGAACCCGAACAACTGTTTGTTTGTTGGATTAAATGGTTGCTTTGTCTTGTGTATGTATGCTGTTTGTAAAGTTGATGGTTGTTGTATTGATTGGTTGATTAATGGTTGAAACCGCTTAAATATTTCACTTTATATAAATTGTAACCCTTTGGATTATATAAGAAAATGCAGTATCTTGGAAATATTTTGGAAATGTTTTTCCAAACTTTAATAATTTAAATATAAAGGATTAAATAGTTATAAATAGGATATCTTATTTAAAGTGATTAATTTTGTAAATTTAATTGTTTATAAGTTAAATATTTTGGATAAGATGTATTGTATTTAATTTTTCCCTTCTTTTCCTTTTCGAGGACGAAAAGTTTTGAGTGGGGGAGAGCGTAACGACCCGCGTAAATTCGATGTTTGAAATGAATTAAATTAATAGGATTTTATTTTAAAATTTAGAAACAAATAAAAATCTTATTAATTTATATGAAAGAAAATATTGAAATATGATGTATTAAAGGTAATTAAAATTTGGTAATTAAATTATATATTGCAATTAATAGTAACAGTCGAAATTTTTGCAAGTATTGACTTTGTCAATGGAATAAATATTGATTTACGGAAATTAAATATAAACGGAGGTGATAAAGTAATGCAAGAAAATAAATAATGTAATTAGTACAATCCCTTTTATTTGTAAACTATTGTAAGGTGTTAATTAATTGAAATATGAAAATTTGGAAATAGATTCAAAATTTATGTTAGATAAGTGAATTGCAATAATTAAAGTTAGTAATTAATAGGTTAAAGGGAATACCAATTTATTCATAAATGAATATAAGTGAATGTAACAAAATAAATAGGAAACGCTAATTATTCATAAGTGATGGTTGATGATATAAACGTTACTAACTATTAATGTAGTAACGTAAGATGTAAATGTATTTTCAACGGAAATGTAACCTTATTTCTAGGTAGAAATTGCAGGTAGATTTATGAAATGGAGTTTATGAGATAAATAGAATTGAATGTTTTATTAGTATGAGTTTAAGGGAATATGGGGTAAATTGATTAAATCAATAAAAGACAATAAATGCAATGATGATGGGTTAGTAATAAAAGTGAATAGGGAAATGATTGTATAGTAAAAAAATGGAATTCCAACTTGTTGGAATGGAGTAAATACACTTAGTAATAAATTTAGGATAGGAAAATGAAATGGAAATATTGAATTAGTTAATTCGTATATATATATATATAGAATGGCGATTATTGGATTGTAAATAATAAACTTATTAATGGTGATCAAGAGTTGTGACCACAAGTTATTATGAGTGATACATATATAATTAATTCAATTCAATTGATTTGGAAATCATTGCATTAAATATAAATTAAATGTTGCGTTGAATAAGTTAAGGTAATAAATGGATAATAACATAAATGTTCTTCATAGATATGATAATTTGAATCTATTGAAATTTATGGATTTTGAATATAACAATTTACGTTAATTGGAGATAAAGATGGAAATAGGTAATAATTGCATTAATTTGTAAGTAGAAATAAATCGTTTATGAGAACAAGTATTTAAGATTTACCACCTATTCAGTATATTAAGTTATAACGGAAAATCAATTGCAATAATTAATAATATATTTATTTCATTAATGATAATGACGTAATATTTGAAATATTAAATAGGATGGAATTCAAATGTATATAACGATAGAAATGTGAAATTTGGGGAATAGATTCAAAGTTATAAATGAGTTGTTAAAATAATACATAATAACTGCAAATTGAATGAATCAATGGAAGCATAGATTTAAGTTAAGAAAACGATATTTTGGTTTAATTAAGTATTGCAAAATAAATGAAATTAACGTTTAAATATTTCGTTTATAGAGATTAAACTAAAATTCAAGGATATTAAAATAATAGATTTTGAACCCAACATGGAATCCTTCTACTTAAAATTTTTAGATGGAATAAACATTTGATTATTTAATTGAATAGAGAAAAAGATTTATTGAGTATGTAATTTAATGCTTGTTGAAACTATAATTTTATAAACATGTTTGCTTAACTATAAATAAGGATTACAATGTTCACGTATTTATTTAATTGATTTCATCAATTAGGGTCTGTTTTGAAGTGGAAGATTAAAATTAATTGGAAATAAATTTATTAAAATCTTTCAATTGAAAAAGGAAAAGAAACAAAGTGCAATTAAGAAAATTTATGTAAGAATGTTTTCATTATGAATGTACATTATTTGGAAATATAAGAATTGATTTAATATTGTATAAGTTGATCATTTTAGAATATAAGAATGTTTACATTATGAATTGCAAGTAACAAATAAACATTTTAAGGAAAATAAAAGAATGTTGAGGAAATAAAGTGGACGTTTCCATTCTAAATATAAGGAAGTGGAGAAATTAACACTGCAATGGATAGACTTATCAGCTTTTAATTTACATCTAAAGTTGTTTAGATCAATTTGGAAATTAATAAAATTGTGGATATATTTTGAAACCTAAACGAAACGTCTAGATTTACATTTGTAAATACGTTTAAAATAAAATGTAAATGATAAGGAATTTATTTATTTCCCAAATCCATAACGTGTGTAATTAATATTATTTATCTTTTGGGACCACCTCCGTTTGCACGTTAAAATTCGTGCACACCTATTCTTTTGCGATCTATCTATAAATAGGCGGTGAAACCCTAGCCTCCATCTTCATTCCTCTGTATATTCTCTTCTTCAACTTCTTCTCTTCTTCAATGGCAATAGACAATTTCTAGATCCAGTTTCAATCCAAATAAAAGACAAAATTCAAACTCCTCTAAAAATTCCAGAAAAATTATATGTTGGAGTTCTCAGAATACGCAATCTACTGGTGGTGTTCGTTTTCCGTTTTGGCTTCGGTCTAGAAACATATTCGCGTGCTCCTGTAGCCAAAGCGCGTGGAAGACGATAGTGACGTGGCGAGTATTTAATTAAGGTTTGTTTTGTTTTATCATTTATTTTGATTTTCAAATCGTTTAAATCGCATAACTTTTTCATACGACCTCGGATTCACGCGAAACCTTTTTTGTTAGGATCGTAATTAAATTCCGGACAGTTTGGAACTAGTTTGGACCAATTCAAAGACCGTCGAATTTTTGGGTTTAAATCGGATTTAAATTTGATTTAAATTCAAAAGGTGAGTGTTTTAACCCACTCACAACTTCTAAAAGTTTTTATGTTTGTTAAATTTATTTTAAATATGAGAAGAAATTTATTTATGACTATTGGCGTGTTTTATTCAGCATATCTGTTAAATCACATTTATTTAACTTAACTGTTAATTTAGTTTATTTATTGCATAAAATTTGACAGGTAGAATTTATTTTTGCACATAAACTGCTAGTTAACAGTCATTAAATTTATTGTGGAATAGAAACTGTTAGTTAAAAATCTGTTATTAATTCCTGTATAATTCATATGCTATGTATCAAAGATTGTTTAAAATTGGATGATGATTGCAATTGATGATTGATGATTGATATTTGGATGAATGAATGCTATAATTATATTGTATAAACTGCAAGTCATTATGCATTTTCATTTAATTCGGAGTTGTGGTTTGAAATGATATACAACCGCAAAATTTTATTTTTAAATTGCGGATTGAAATGATAAATATCCGTATCACTTGACCATAGGATAGAAAATTTTATACATGCACCGTGGTCTATATATAAATTATTTTAAAGTGATTTCTATGGTTTGGGTGGGATACGGTTTATAAAAATTTTTAATTTTGATATTTTATAAATGTTATTCTTCTATATATATACATATGAAGTTAAAAATTTTGAATTTAAGCTGTGTATAAATCTATTAAATAAAAATGGGAAAATTGAGAAATGGAATTTGATAATTCATATTATATGTTTAAGTTTGGAAAATTTTAAGGTATGATATTTATAACTGGATTTTTCCAAGATAAATTTAAAATGAATATTCTAGTATAATTTAATTGAAGAAAATATTTAATTGCTAGAAATTGGAGTTTTATTTATGGATTTTTATGTAAATATTCAAGACTAAATAATAGAACATTTAATTTGGTTGAAGGAATAAATTCCAACTTTAGTTTTGAAATATTAATACTCCAAATGGATATATATATATATATATAGAAATTGAAGTGGTTTTGGAACTTGAAAGTGGTATTTAAATTTTGGTTTAGACTTTAAATAAAGAAATATATTTGTAAAGCCATGGAAATTATTTTCTTTACAAAGTAACCTTAAAGATAAACCATTTATTTCGTATACCATTGAATATCCAAACCATTCAAGTTTTAAAAGTTATGGTTTTAAAATATATGAATTTCGAAATATTATGCTTTGAAAGTATAAGTCAAATATTTGGTTTCCAGATATTTTAAATTTTAAAGCAGTATGATTTTGGAAAAGAAATATATTTGGATAAAATGATATCATATTGTTTTGGGTTTTAAAGCAGCATGATTTTGGGAATACCAATTTTAAAGCAGTATGATACTTTACTGATTTGACACTACTGTATATAGCGAAATATACTACATAGTAAATAGTTTAACGGATCCTTAAGAGATGTAAATCCCGAGCATCTTTTGAGTTACTGCACTCATATTTATTTCAGTTGATTTAACTTACATAAGATCCTTTAGTTCTGACTCGAGTGTTTTGTCTTTTCAATTCGCTCGGGTCAGTCCGAGCGTTTCAAGATTGGAAGATTTTATTTCTGGAGGAAGAAGACGAAGATGTTATTATTATTACTATAGATTATATGGTTCCACTACACTCATATTGTTCCGCTGCATTGTTATATGGTATGTGTACTCTGATATGTATTGTATAGATAAAAATCAAAGGTTTTGTAAAACAGCTTCATGAACTGTATATTTTGATTTTTATATTTTATCCTTCCGCTGTGAGATTCTGTTTAGTTTTCTTTCTTCTTTGTTTTTCTTATTTATCCCATAACAATCAGCCCTTACGTATGGTTTGAATTGGCACGTGTGTATGTTTAAATTGTGCGAAAAGGCGGGATGTTACATCTGGTATCAGAGCTTTGGTTTAGCGATAAACCTTAGCTTTGTGGGGTTTGACTCTTATTTAATAGGGTAGTGATACCCTATGGGAGTCACTGAGTGTATATATATATGAGAGAGCATATTTGTTGGTGTTATAAAAAGATTTTAATATTGTGTTAATCTGTCCCGTTTTGTATTTATAAATTCTGGTTGATGCATGGGACGCTATGTCATCAATAGGGATTTCTAAACACTTAATAGGACGGACCGACATAATATTTGTTTTTAATATAGGTGAATGAAATAATTTTGCCTATTATATTTTCTATATATAAAGTAATTTTTTTTAAATGATATTATATATATATATATATATATTTTGGTTGCAATAGATTGGTTGTTAGGAATAAAATTTTAAAAAATAGGTAAAATAAGATTAAAAAAAATTAAAATCAATGAAATTTGGAAATTTTAGGACTTAAGTCCGGGATTTTGAAAATTTTCTTTCAAAGGATTTTGAAGTATAATAATACTGTTATAAATATTTTCCGATATAAATATTTAGTATAATTTGGAAGAATTGTTTTAAAGAAGATTTTGGAGAAAATAAATTTTGTACTTTCCTCTCTGTCGCTGGAAAATATTTTCGGTGATGGCGGTCGCATCATCGACTTTCATTTTCGAGTTTCGAAAGGGAAAGGCCACTGTGGTACAATCTACTGCAGATTTATTTTGAAATGATCTAAAATTTTAATTGTTTTAAATATAATTAGAGATATATAAGTTGTAAGAAATTATTTATCTATTATTTTAAAATAATTTGAAATTTGACCCGGTATTTAATTCTTAAATTTCCATTAATTAATGGTTTAAATTATTTTAGTGAAATTAAAGGTAAGTATTATTAATAGGTGATTTTAAACTTAAGTAAATAAAATGAAATTCTTTAATAAATAAAGATTGATGTGTAGGGTTATAAACTTAAGTATGATATAAATGCTACTAGTTTAATATAATAGGAAGTAGGTAATAAAAATAATTTGCTGTAAACCATAGTTAAAGAGTTAATAAAATCCTTTATTTATAAGAATGAAGGTTACAAGGTTAATAATTTAGGTGTAACTAAATTGGTTACTGTAATTAAATATAATAGAATGTAAGCATTTAATAAATGAATGAATTTGAGAAGTGTAATAAATGTAATACAATAGAAGAAACTTACATGACCTAAATTAATGGATGTAACAACCCGCATATTTATCGATTTTATATTTAAATATTTTATTTAAATATTTTATCGTTAGTCGGATTTTAGTCCGAAAAGCTACTTTTTGCATACGGTCGAATTAGGACTCGGGACCACTCCCATTGAGTTTAAAATGCCGTTTGCGACCTTTTTGAGTATAAGTTTCGATATGTTTGGAGAAAGTTGATTTTTGCTACTTCTTACTTTGGGTTTGGTTTTGGGCTCAGCCCTATGTTAACTTATACTCCAAAACTGAACCACTCTCCCCATTCTCCCTCACTTCTTTCTCTTTTCAGTTTTCTTAGCTTTAATGGTGGAAGAGATTGGAAATTGAAACTCCAAAACCCTAGTTTCTCTTGCAAATCAAATTCCTAGCTCCAAACTCAAGAAGAACCCATTGATTCAAGCTCATTTGGGTTGTGTTGAAGAGAGGTTGATTCTCCATTTGCTTTCAAGCTTCTTCTTGTTTGATTCTGTGAAAAGGTGAGATTTTTAATCTCACATCTAGGTCTATGATTATCTTTGATTGTTAGGTATGAATTCCTAACACATATTCATGTGTATTTGATTTTGATTAGGATAGGTTTTGTGAACATTCCAAATTTTAGTGTTTTGAGTTCAAATCTTCAAAAATCATAGCTTTGTTGTTTGAACTTGTTTTTGGTGATGCATCGAAGAGCTTATTGGACCGGGTAGTCGATTAGCATAAACCCTTAGTGACCGTGCTCGCTCGATTGCATTTTGATGAAGATTGCATCTTCATTTCATAGGCTAAGAAAACAGCCTTGGTGCCAGTCAGTCGACTGGACCTTTGGGTCAGTCGACTAGCTGTAGCACATAGGCATTCCGAAGGTAGCTAACAGAGGCTCGAGTCCTCTATTTTCCTGCATTCAGTCGACTGAAATTTTAGGTCAGTCGCCTGACTGCAGGAAATTATTTTTCCCTACTTCTGGTTCAGTCGACTGGACCTTTGTGTCAGTCGACTGACCTGCACCAATTTGCCTTATTGTGCCTATTTGTGCATGTTTTTGCTTGGTTTCCAAATTCCATCGATTCGTGTTATTTCCCACTTGTTGCTGCTACAACTTTAATGACTTCTCTTCTTGGAATTTTTGGGAATACCCATTTTGATGGATTCGGATCGATTTCTTTGGATTTTTATGCACGTCTTTGAATGTGAATTTTGGTGGTTGATTTTTCTACAATCATTTTCGTGTTTTGTCACTTTAAAAATATAAAGGTTTCAATACTAGTAGTAAATATCAAAACTCTTTCCTCAAACGATTTCAATTCTATTTTAATACCAAATTCGTTTATAAAACCGTTTTCCAATCTATTAGTATATACAAACCTTTACCTCACTCGTATGAGAAATCTAATTAAACGGCTTGGTAAAACAAGTGGTATGAAACGCTTGCGTATACTTCGCCGGTTAATTCTTGGACTTGTTCGATTGAATCTCTTGTGACAATTTTCTAGTGGAGATTTACAGTTTGTTCGTAAATATTTAAGTTAAGCAAGTGGTTATGGGACATGAAGCTAAACTCATATATTTACTAGCTTAGTGTAATTGACACTTCTCGTTGATCATGACGATCATCTTTGTGATTTAGACTAGCAATGTGCGATGTCTCTTTGTCTGCGAGGGAGACTAACCCCGTTTTGTGGAGTTTCGACTCAATTTGGTGGGGTAGCAACCCATGGTCTTTGGGCCGTTTGTGGAGCTTCGGCTCAATTTGTGATGGTTAGCGACCATGGAATTAGCGTTCCGTTCGTGATACACGTGTTGGTGGGCTTTATGCTCCCGTTTGTGATAGGCCTCCTCCGCCCTTGTGATTTCTGGATTTCTTGTGTACATTCCTAGAATTTGTGTTTCACCAATTTTCGTGATTTCCATTGATAAGTTTTATCAATATTTGTGCATTGGTGAATTTGTATGTCATTGAGTTTAGTGATTTCTGGATTTCTTGTGTAGTCTTCTGGAATTTGTGTGTCATTGACTTTTGTGATTGACATTGATATTATCGTCAATATTTATGGTATGGTGAACGAAATAAGGAGTATGACGTTTCTTTGATTCTTGTGTAGATTTGGTGACATTGATTAATCTCTTGATGATTATCAACTAAGTATATGTATATATACATATATCACTGCTTGGCATTGTGATTATTATGTGTTTAGTCATATCTCTTATTCTACATCGTTTCATCTGATATTTATAGTTAGACTGATCCGTTTATTATTTTCTTATTAAATAATACTCGGGTCAGACCGAGATGTTACAGGTGCTTCTGCTTGACTTCTCATCCGGGATTAACTCCTTGACTTTTGGGTTAACTACTTAGATTAGTAGTTATTTTGTGGTATACATTTGAGATATAGACTCCTTAATGTATACTTATTCTTTTGTGTAGTTCGTGTAACTATTCTTTTGTGATATTGTGGATCTTTTTAGACCACTACTCTGATGTACACTTTCTAGTGTAATATTCATATCTTATTCCGCCTTTGTGATATGAATTGTCTGTGACTGATTTGTGTTATGCTTATTTCTATATTTGTTTTCCGAAGGATTTATATAGCCACCTTGTAGTAGCTTTGAGTTTGTATCGGTATGTCGGATTTCCTCTTGAAATAGAATGCATGTTATATTATCTGACATATCGGTGCTCGCGCAAAGAAATTACATGGATGGTCGCTCCTCAACAGCCTTATTCTCCGTGCTAGTCGACAGCATTCACCGTAATGTTCTTGGCTAGCGTGGGTATAGAGGTGGGGCGTCACAGCTTGGTATCAGAGCCAAACTTCGGAACAATATGGAATATTATAACAAGGATCATCGTCCTAAGTTCTTCTTAGATGTCGTGCTTTAGGATTTTATTCAGGTCTACGTACCGTTCTATCCTATTTTCTTTTATGATTCCTTGTTTTGCCTATCAAGATTGCTTGATATTCAATTTAGTGAATAACCTTTTTCTTCCGCTTCTTTCTTTCTAAAGAAAGAGAAATGTCTAGACCTGGCCGCCCTAGAGCCGTGCCATCTAGCACTCCGCCCCAGGATGGAGTTTTTATGACTGCTCAACAGCTTCTTGATTTAGTGACGAATGCTCAAGCAGCTGGAGCTAACCCGGAACCTACTCACCCAAAGTCGGGATTTGCACGCTTGTGCAGCGATTACACTAATTTGGGTGGGGAGCCATTCAAAGGTTCCGAAACTGTTATTGAAGTACAGGCTTGGCTAAGGTCATGCGATCGAATCTTTTCTCGCATGAATCTTATTGACCTTCACCGAGTACAGGTGGCCTCTAGTATGCTCCGAGAAAGAGCATTGGACTGGTACGAACTTCTTATTTCTGAGATTAATGAAGCGGATCTCACCTGGGAGGGACTCCGAGAACGCTTCGAGTTGAAATTCGTACCAGAAGCTGAGAAAGTGACATTGGCTCGACGATTTATAGACCTTGTTCAAGGTGAGTCCTCCGTGACTGATTACGTCGCCTCCTTCGAGTCGCTTTCCAAATATGGGGTTGAATACATCAACACCCCTCTGAAGAAGAATCAGAGGTTCGTCTATGGCTTAAACAAAAGTCTCAATAAGCCATTACTTCTAAAATTAGAAGTTTCTTTCGACCAACTCGTTGATATCGCTCTTCGTCTTGAAGAGGCGGATAAGGAGAATGATGTTGAAGTGGTGGGTTCCAAACCAAACTTCAACAACAAAAAGAGGCCAAACAAATTTAAAGGCCCTTATCCCAATAAGAAAGGGAAGCAAGCAACCTCCGTGGCAAAGACTTCTTCCTTTGGTCGTGGGGAATGCTATAATTGTGGTTCGAAGGACCATTATGCGAACAAGTGCCCAAAGTCTCCTTCTTGTCGCTACTGCAAAGTTCCCGGTCATGTTATATCTTCATGCCCGAAGCTTCAGGGCAAGAAGGAGGGAAAGCTTAATGTTTCTCAAGCCCCTGGCAACACATCTCGTGGCTAAGGTATTTCTCATTCTATTCTAGATGGAATTATTTTATTTCGTGATCATCCTATTCGAGTTCTTTTTGATACGGGTGCGTCCCATTCTTTTATATCAAAAGAACTTGTTGATACTTTTTCTTTGGATGTTTTGTGTTTAACGACTTCTTTGAGAATTGCGAATCCGGTTGGTGGATCCGCAACAGTCAGTTTATTGTGTAAAGATATCGAGATTATTTTGTGTGATTTTTCTTTCCGAGCCGATTTGCATGTCATGCGTTATTTAGGCTTTGGAATGATTTTGGGAATGGATTGGCTTAACCGTTATGAAGCTCATATCCTATGTCCTGAGCGGACTATTCATCTTCGACATCCTCAATCTGTTAATCAGGTTTCTGTTATTCTTAAAGATTCAGATTCTGCTTTGGTTGCATCTTTATATTCTTTAAATCCTCGTGATGACGATGATGATGATGAGGGTGATATTATTTCTTTTATTCACGTCGTTTGTGAATTTTCCGACATATTCGAGCCCGTTTTAGGATTACCACCTAAGCGAGCAATTGAGTTTAGAATTAATCTTATTCCTGGAGCTCAACCTATCACTCATCCTCCTTATCTTATGTCCAATATAGAAAATGAGGAGATGCGTAAACAATTATCTGAATTGGAAACGAAGCAATTTATTCGCTCTTGTTCCTCGCCTTGGGGAGCTTCAGCTATTTTTGTGAAGAAATCCGATGGTACACTTAGGCTTTGCGTTGACTACCGCAAGCTTAATGATCTTACTATCAAAAATAAATATCCTTTACCACGGATTGATGATCTATTCGATCAACTTAGTGGTGCTAGAGTCTTTTCACAATTGGACTTGGCTACCGGTTTTCATCAGCTTCGTATTGCAGAGGATAGCATTCTTTTGACATCGTTCCGTGCTCGTTATGGATCTTATGAATGGCTTGTTATGCCATTTGGTCTAACGAATGCTCCGGCTTATTTCGTTGACTTAATGAATCGAGTTTTTAAAGACTTCCTCGATCGATTTGTTCTCATCTTTATTGATGATATTCTTATGTATTCTAAAACCGAGGAGGAGCATGAAAAACATCTTCGGATTGTGTTGAAAACTCTTAGGAGTAATCAGTTAAAGGCAAAATTTTCTAAATGCCACTTTTGGCAATCTCGTGTGAAGTTTCTCGGTCATATTATTTCCGAATCCGGAATTTCTGTGGATCCTTCAAAGATTGAAGCGATTCAAGATTGGAAGAGACCGGGGAGTGTCACAGAGATTCGTAGTTTTCTCAGATTGGCAGGCTATTACCGTCGTTTTATCAAAGACTTTTCTAAGATTGCTGTGCCTCTCACTAGCTTGACGAAGAAGGATGTTAAATACATTTGGTCGGACAAATGTGAAGCTTCTTTTCAGAAATTAAAAGAACTCCTATCTGGTGCTCCTATTCTTGTTATTCCCGATGGGAATCAAGATTTCGTTGTTTATACCGATGCTAGTCGCATTGGTTTTGGTGCCGTTCTTTTGCAAAAAGAACGAGTTATTGCTTATGCTTCTTGGCAATTAAAGCCTGCTGAGACTAGATATGCCACTCATGATTTAGAGCTCGCGGCTATTGTTTTTTCTCTTCGGATTTGGCGTCATTATCTTTTAGGAGAGAAATTTGTTCTATATACCGATCATAAGTCCTTGAAGTATTTATTCTCTCAAAAGGAACTTAATTTGCGTCAACAGCGTTGGCTCGAATTTCTTGCACCATATGATCTTGATATTCTTTATACTCCCGGTAAGGGTAATCGTGTCGGCGATGCTCTTAGCCGTAAACAACAAGCTGTTGTTTCTATGATGATATCCGAATGGAACGATCTCGAGATCTTATCCACTTGTGAGATTCGAGAGCGTGTTCCCGATTTATGTTCATCTCTTGCTTTATGTAGCCTTGAGGCTCATCCTTCTCTTTTTGACCGCATTCTTGAAGCTCAAAGGCTAGATCCTGAATTGGCTCTTCTTGGCCAAAATATTAAGGATAAAATTTGTATTGAAGGTTTGAAAGACTTTGATATCGATTCTCGTGGCGGCATTTGGAAATTTGGTAGACTTATCGTGCCAAATATTAGGGATCTTCGTAAAGATATTTTAGAAGATTCTCATCACTCTAAATTTACCATTCATCCCGGTAGTGGTAAAATGTACGCGGATATGAAGCGACTTTATTATTGGGAGGGAATGAAACTTGAAATTGCTAACTTCGTTAAGCGTTGCATGACTTGCCAACTCGTTAAGGCCGAACATCAAAGACCCGGTGGGTTATTGCAACCTTTAGAAATTCCAATTTGGAAGTGGGACCAAATTTCCATGGATTTTATAGATGGCCTTCCCCGTTCTCGTTCGGGTCATGATGGCTTATGGGTGATCGTTGATAGACTTACTAAATCCACCCATTTTATTCCCGTTCGGTCTAACCGAACTGTTTCTCTTTTGGCCAAACTCTTTATCAAAGAAATTGTTAGATTGCATGGAGTTCCTACTTCTATAGTTAGTGATCGTGATCCATTGTTTACTAGTGGATTTTGGAAGAGTCTTCAAAAAGCTTTAGGAACGAAGCTTAATTTTAGCACCGCTTATCACCCCCAGTCCGATGGACAAACTGAGCGTGTGAATCAAACTCTTGAAGATCTTCTTCGTGTTAGTGTTCTTGATTTTGGTGGAAGTTGGGAAGATCACATTTCACTTGTTGAATTTTCCTACAATAATAGCTTCCAATCTAATATTGGTATGGCACCTTTTGAGGCACTCTACGGAAGGCCATGCCGATCTCCTTCTTGTTGGCTTGAGGCCGGTGAGAAGCTGGTTTTAGGTCCAGATTTTATTCGTGATTCCACAGAGAAAATTGAACTTATTCGACATAGGATGAAAGAAGCCCAAAGTAGACAAAAATCCTATGCCGATAACCGGAGAAGGAAATTAGAATTTTCTATGAGAGATCTTGTGTTCATTCGTGTTTCACCTATGAAGGGTGTTGTACGTTTCAGTCGATCGGGAAAGTTAGCGCCTCGATATACCGGGTCATTTCCTATCACTGAACGTATTGGTTCCATGGCTTATCGCCTTTTATTACCGGCTCAGTTTTCTGCTATGCATGACATGTTTCACGTTTCTCAACTTCGGAAATGTCTTCGAGATTCCGATTCTGTTCTTGAGCCCGGTATTGTGGAAGAGATTGAAGTTTCGCCTAATTTAACTTATGAGCCACATCCTATTCGTATCATTGCTTCGGAAGTCAAACGACTTCGAAATAAAGATGTTCCGCTTGTTAAAGTTCAATGGTCTTCAAATCCTAAGGATTGTTCTTGGGAATCTAGAGAGTACATCGAGCGTACACATCCGGACTTACTTTCTCGTGCTCTTTGAGGTGAACTTCTTATTTCAAACTTCTTTTGTGTTGAATATGCTTTTATGGTCGTTACTATATATATATCTTCTTCTTAAATATTGTGAGGACGCATTTTCTTTAAGGAGGGGAGTCTGTAACAACCCGCATATTTATCGATTTTATATTTAAATATTTTATCGTTAGTCGGATTTTTGTCCGAAAAGCTACTTTTTGCATACGGTCGAATTAGGATTCGGGACCACTCCCATTGAGTTTAAAATGCCATTTGCGACCTTTTTGAGTATAAGCTTCGATATGTTTGGAGAAAGTTGATTTTTGCTACTTCTTACTTTGGGTTTGGTTTTTGGGCTCAGCCCTATGTTAACTTATACTCCAAAACTGAACCACTCTCCCCATTCTCCCTCACTTCTTTCTCTTTTTAGTTTTCTTAGCTTTAGTGGTGGGAGAGATTGGAAATTAAAACTCCAAAACCTTAGTTTCTCTTGCAAATCAAATTCCTAGCTCCAAACTCTAGAAGAACCCATTGATTCAAGCTCATTTGGGTTGTGTTGAAGAGAGGTTGATTCTCCATTTGCTTTCAAGCTTCTTCTTGTTTGATTCTGTGAAAAGGTGAGATTTTTAATCTCACATCTAGGTCTATGATTATCTTTGATTGTTAGGTATGAATTCCTAACACATATTCATGTGTATTTGATTTTGATTTGGATAGGTTTTGTGAACATTCCAAATTTTAGTGTTTTGAGTTCAAATCTTCAAAAGTCATAGCTTTGTTGTTTGAACTTGTTTATGGTGATGCATCGAAGAGCTTATTGGACCGGGTAGTCGATTTGCATAAACCCTTAGTGACCGTGCTCGCTCAATTGCATTTTGATGAAGATTGCATCTTCATTTCATAGGCTAAGAAAACATCCTTGGTTACAGTCAGTCGACTGGACCTTTGGGTCAGTCGACTGGCTGTAGCACATAGGCATTACGAAGGTAGCTAACAGAGGCTCGGGTCCTCTATTTTCCTGCATTCAGTCAACTGAAATTTTAGGTCAGTCGACTGACTGCAGGAAATTATTTTTCCCTGCTTCTGGTTCAGTCGACTGGACCTTTGTGTCAGTCGACTGACCTGCACCAATTTGCCTTATTGTGCATATTTGTGCATGTTTTTGCTTGGTTTCCAAATTCCATGGATTCGTGTTATTTCCCACTTGTTGCTGCTACAACTTTAATGACTTCTCTTCTTGGAATTTTTGGGAATACCCATTTTGATGGATTCGGACCGATTTCTTTGGATTTTTACGCACGTCTTTGAATGTGAATTTTGGTGGTTGATTTTTCTACAATCATTTTCGTGTTTTGTCACTTTAAAAATATAAAGGTTTCAATACTAGTAGTAAATATCAAAACTCTTTCCTCAAAAGATTTCAATTCCATTTTAATACCAAATTCGTTTATAAAACCGTTTTCCAATCTATTAGTATATACAAACCTTTACCTCACTCGTATGAGAAATCTAATTAAACGGCTTGGTAAAACAAGTGGTATGAAACGCTTGCGTTTACTTCGCCGGTAATTCTTGGACTTGTTCGATTGAATCTCTTATGACAATTTTCTAGTGGAGATTTACAGTTTGTTCATAAATATTTAAGTTAAGCAAGTGGTTATGGGACATGAAGCTAAACTCATATATTTACTAGCTTAGTGTAATTGACACTTCTCGTTGATCATGACGATCATCTTTGTGATTTAGACTAGCAATGTGCGATGTCTCTTTGTCTGCGAGGGAGACTAAACCCCGTTTTGTGGAGTTTCGACTCAATTTGGTGGGGTAGCAACCCATGGTCTTCGGGCCGTTTGTGGAGCTTCGGCTCAATTTGTGATGGTTAGCGAGCATGGAATTAGCGTTCCGTTAGTGATACACGTGTTGGTGGGCTTTATGCTCCCGTTTGTGATAGGCCTCCCCCCTTGTGATTTCTGGATTTCCTGTGTAGATTCCTAGAATTTGTGTTTCACCAATTTTCGTGATTTCCATTGATAAGTTTTATCAATATTTGTGCATTGGTGAATTTGTATGTCATTGACTTTAGTGATTTCTGGATTTCTTGTGTAGTCTTCTGGAATTTGTGTGTCATTGACTTTTGTGATTGAAATTGATATTATCGTCAATATTTATGGTATGGTGAACGAAATAAGGAGTATGACGTTTCTTTGATTCTTGTGTAGATTTGGTGACATTGATTAATCTCTTGATGATTATCAACTAAGTATATATATATGTATATATATACATATATCACAGCTTGGCATTGTGATTATTATGTGTTTAGTCATATCTCTTATTCTATATCGTTTCATCTGATATTTATAGTTAGACTGATCCGTTTATTATTTTCTTATTAAATAATACTCGGGTCAGACCGAGATGTTACAGGTGCTTCTGCTTGACTTCTCATCCGGGATTAACTCCTTGACTTTTGGGTTAACTACTTAGATTAGTAGTTATTTTGTGGTATACATTTGAGATATAGACTCCTTAATGTATACTTATTCTTTTGTGTAGTTCGTGTAACTATTCTTTTGTGATATTGTGGATCTTTTTAGACCACTACTCTGATGTACACTTTCTAGTGTAATATTCATACCTTATTCCGCCTTTGTGATATGAATTGTCTGTGACTGATTTGTGTTATGCTTATTTCTATATTTGTTTTCCGAAGGATTTCTATAGCCACCGTGTAGTAGCTTTGAGTTTGTATCGGTATGTCGGATTTCCTCTTGAAATATAATGCATGTTATATTATCTGACATATCGGTGCTTGTGCAAAGAAATTACACGGATGGTCGCTCCTCAACAGCCTTATTCTCCGTGCTAGTCGACAGCATTCACCGTAATGTTCTTGGCTAGCGTGGGTATAGAGGTGGGGCGTCACAATGGAAATGGATAATTGGAGGTAATAAGTGAAAATAAATGAAACAAACATTTAATGAGAAATAAAAAGTAAAGGTTGTTAGAAATAAATGTAAATTGTAAAAGGACAATTTATGTGGTATGAATAAAAAGAAAAAAAATTGTAAACTTAAGAAAAGGGTTGAAGTTATTCTAAATAAAATTTAAAGTAGATAAATGAGAATAAAATATAAACTATTGTATGAATGAAAAGATCAAACAGCTAATGTATGAAATAAAAATTTATAATGAGTTAATTGATTAGTTGGTTGAATTGTTATTGTTTGATTTAGGGTTGGTTGGGTAAGGAAATTTGAAGTTGTTGGGTGAATAAATAATCTATTTTAGCCATCTAAGACTGTTGAGTAAAGGATGCACTGGATAGTTATTGTTCATTCCGTACCAGTTCAAGTTTTGAACCCGAACAACTATTTGTTTGTTTTATTGAAGGATTGTTTGTTTTGTTATGTGTGTTGTTTGTTCAAATTGATGGTTATTGTATTGATGTGTTGTTAATGATTGAAACCACTTAAATATTTCACTTTAATATAAATAGTTAACCTTTTTGGATGATATAAGTAAAGTGCAGGTATGGAAGCAATTGCTACTGCTTTTGGTTCCATAATAATAAGCGTATATTGCCCGACAAATAGGTACGTTTTCGGATTACGTTTTGTGGCGCTATTTTATATAATTTTCCCGTGGTGGGATATTTTATTTTGGATAATATATGTAATATATTTGTTATATTTTGATATTATATTTTTCTCCCAAACCTCTCCGTACAAAGGAGACTCTGCCAAAATCTTCCGTAAATTTTGGACTTAGGATTATGTTGAAAATGTTTTCCAAACTTTAATTATTTAAGCATAAAAAGATATAATGATTATAAAACGGGTATATTTATATATGGTAGTAAATTTAGTAAATTATTGTTTATAAGTTAATGTTTGAAATAAGATGTACTGTTTATTAAATTCTTCCTTCTCTTTTCTTTTCCATTTCGGGGACGAAAAGTTTTGAGTGGGGGAGAGTGTAACGACCCGTCAATTTGCGTCAGTTAAAATTGTCATTTTAATAAGATTAGATAATTTAATTTAGAAAGAAGTAACTTTAAATTATACCTATAAAAATGTCTATTTACTGAATAGAAAGATTTTTAAATCAATAAACGAATTTATTGAGGTTCCAATTTATAATTTATAACATTTAATGTAGACTTAATTTAATTAATTAACTTAAATCGTGCAGTTAGCGTAGATTTATTTGTAATTGAAGTAGTTAATTCTATAAGATGAAGCTAATGATAATTCTATTTATAATTGGACCATTTGTTGATATAGACTTTAGAAAGCAAGATTTATAAATTTAATTAAAGTATCAAAATTCAATAATGGTATTTATTGCAAATAGAGTGGAATTAAACGTTTAAATATTACGTTATTGAAATTAAAATGGAATGTGTGGATAAAAGGTGAGAATATAAATGTTGAAATCAAATAAATGTGTTTTTTTGGAGAATTTAATTTATAATTTCTAAATATAAGGAAGTGGAGAAATTAACACTGCAATTGATAGACTTATCAACTTTTGATTCACATCTAAACTTGTTAAATTATTTAAATTGATTATGAAATATATAAGCGATAAAATTTAGTCAATTTTAGAATTTTATTATAAAATTGGATTTTTTTAATTTATTTTAATTTATTTAATTAATATAAAAATAGCCATTTTGGCCACGGACTCGGATTTCGACGAAACCAGTTTCATCGGATCTGTATCGGTGAATTATTGTAGGATTTTAAGTTTCGTATCGATCAGACCTGTCGTTTGATCGTACGGATGCGAAACGCCTTGAAATTGATTTAATTAAAATCAATTTGAAATCAATTTGGAAATATTGTTTCCAGCATAACTTCTGCATACGATCGAATTTGGACGTGAAACTTTTTCCATCACGTTCAGAATATTTTAAAATACCTATTTGGATTTATGGGTTTAATAAATTTCGTCCCGGGGTCAGAACGGGCTTTTTGGGCCAACTACCGTTTAGCACGTTCGTAATTCGTGCCCCTAGACTTCTTCTATTTGTCTATAAATATGCTGTGATAAACCCTAGCCTCCTTTCTATTGTCATTTGGCTGTACGTTCATTTTCTTCATCTCTTTCTCTTCCTCAATGGTTGCAAAACCTAGACTATCTACAGTTCAAAATTTCAATGAAAATTCAAACTCTCCATAAAAATTCCACAAAAATATATGTCATAGTTCTTAGTGTTCGTAATCTGTTGGTGTGATTTTTTTTTCGATTGGAGCTATCGTTCGTCCAGTAAAATTCAAATCATTTTTGGCCTTTCATCATCGCCGTAACAAACTTCGTCAGATCGTCAAACGATTTCTGGGTTTGGTAGAGATTGACCAGAGGAATTCATCTGTGTGGGTTTCGTGGTTGGTTAACGGTTGGATCTACGGTAAATTGCGAATTAGGGTTCGTTGTTCCGATGGCGGCTGCCGTGATTTCGGCCGTGAATTGGCGACTGGGTGGACGCGCGTGAGGCAGGGGACGTCAGGGAATGGTGGTCTGACCGGTCGGCGGCGCTAGCGTTGACGAGCGAGGTGGCGGCTATAGGGTTTGCAGTGGGTTATGTTCGATGTTCTCGCGTGAAACTGCTGTGCGCGTGCATTTTGTAGAAGATGAAGTGTTGCAGGAATTTTGGGTGACGTGGCAAGAAAGGTGATGGAATGTGTTCTCTTTTTGCTTTTTTTTTGTAATTCAATGGCCATTTTTCACAATATCTTGTGCATACGATGTCCGATTGACGAGCGGTTTCTTTTGTTAGGATCTTAATAAAATTTCGGACTTGATGACGCTGGTTTGGACGAATTCTGAGACGGTCAAAATTTTGGGTTTAAATCGGATTTAAATTCGATTGAAATTCAAAAGGAGAGTGTTTTAACCCACTCACAACTTCTAAAATTTCTTATGTTTGTTAAATTGAATTTAAATATGAGTAGAAATTTGTTTATGACTGTTTGGCGTGTTTTATTCATTATCTCAGTTAAATCGCATTTATTTAATTTAATTGTTAACTAATTTTATTTATTGCATATAATTTGACAGTTAGAATTTATTTATTTGCATATTAACTGCCTGTCATAATTATGTTTATTTTTATATCATATTAACTGCCAGTTAAGTTTACATTTATTTTGCATATAAACTGCTAGTTTAACAGTTATTAGATTTATTATTGAATATAAACTGTTAGTTAATACATGTTATTTATTACCTGTATGATTTATATGCTCTATATCGATGATTGTTTAAATTGGATGATGATTGCAAATAATGGTTGATGATTGATATTTAGATGAATGAATGTTTATTTTATAAATAAATATAAACTACAAGTTTGTTATGGATTATTTTTATTAATTCGGGATTGTGCTTTGAAATGATATATAACCGTAAATATTTAAATTCGCGGATTGAAATGATAAATATCCGTATCACTTGACCCTAGGGTAGAAAATTATATACGGACACCGGATTGGTTAAATCAAATGATTTTTTTTAAGCTTAAATTTTGAATCTGGATTTAAATGATAATTTGAGAAATATATGACTTCTACGGATTGAATTATTATCGGAATTTGAGTTTATGATAAAATTTGTATTGGGTTTTAAGGTATTGTAAAAAGGGAATTTATATGTAATTTCAAAGTTGAATTTTTGAATAAAAGTGAAATTTGTCAAAATTGAGAAATTTGAGTTGTTGAAATATAACTTTGAAGTGTATTAAGAATGGAAATAATGTAATTTAATATTTCAAACATGAATTGAAATCGATGTAAACGCAATGTTTTATTTATAGAATGTGAATGGAGTTTTGAAAGTGGATTTTGTTGAAAAAATAATTTGAAATGGTTTTTGTGTGGAAATGAAATGAATAGTAAATTGATAGTATTTTAAAATTAATATTTTAATATAAACTATTTTAAATATATTACCATAAAGACTGTAATTATTAAGATTTTTAAACTATTAAACTATTTTACCTATCTCAACTATATATCAAATCCTTTTAACCTATATTTTAAAAACATTTAATTTATATTAAACTAGTTGACCCTTTTAAGTTATTTTAAAAACTAATTAATCTATTTTAAAGCTAATAAATCTATTTTAATTATGTTTAATCCACTATAAATTTACTTAACCGTCTTAGATCAATTAAACAATATTTTAATCTATAGTTAAACTATTCTAGAGTAATTTAACTATTTATAACTACTATACTTATTTAAACTATTTCCAAATTTCCAGTCTAAGTAAAGAGGAAATGTTAATAAAATACTTGGTTTTAAAAGAGAATAAATTGAATTAATGACTTGAAGTAAGAATGTAACCTGTTTGGAAATATGAAATTGGGAAGAAATTATGGTTTTGGAAATAGGGAAATGATTTCAAAGTGCATAGGGTTTGAAAGCGAATATGATTTGAAAATGACCTTGATTTGAAAGTGATATGTTTTGAAATCGAATATGATATTTTAATATAAATTGTAAATCAACTTTCAAAATATAAAAGAACCATCCGGTGTGAAAAATATAACGATTGGTAGTTAAAGAGACCGGGATCGGATATTGTCTTATAGCCGGCCAATACCGAAACCACTTTAACAACTGTGTACGCGGTGGAGACTCCAGAATGAAGTAGGATGGTGGTGACGTTCTCGAAGTATATTACGTGGACCCAACTCCCGTGAGTTGGCATAAATGACTAAAACAGGAGCTATACCAGGCTACACAAAGGGTCGCACCCTTTGATCGAGCATGCTCCATCGGAAACCATTCTATTACTTTTGTGATTCGATATGTGGCGCCACTTTGATTCGGGGGTATTGTTCGAGGTGGGCGGAAGCTGCTGGCTTGCCGTCACCACCGGTCCGGGAGTGCAAACGGTGTATCCACCCTGGCATTGCCTTGCGTGCCGTGTCATCTCCTTATGTCGAGCTCACTACGATTTTGGTTTTAAAGACCCGACCGCGTTAAGGTTCGCCATCCCCTTAACGCTATTTTCTATATGATTATACTTTACTGATTTGACACTACTATATATAGCAAAATATACTACATAGTAAATAGTTTAGCGGATCCTTAAGAGATGTAAATCCCGAGCATCTTTTGAGCTACTACACTCATATTTATTTCTGTTGATTTAACTTACATAAGATCCTTTAGTTCTGACTCGAGTGTTTTGTCTTTTCAATTCGCTCGGGTCAGTCCAAGCGTTTCAGGATTGGAAGATTTTATTTCTGGAGGAAGAAGACGAAGATGTTATTATTATTACTATAGATTATATGGTTCCACTACACTCATATTGTTCCGCTGCATTGTTATATGGTATGTGTACTCTGATATGTATTGTATAGATAAAAATCAAAGGTTTTGTAAAACAGCTTCATGAACTGTATATTTTGATTTTTATATTTTATCCTTCCGCTGTGAGATTCTATTTAGTTTTCTTTCTTCTCTGTTTTTCTTATTTATCCCATAACAATCAGCCCATACGTATGGTTTGAGTTGGCACGTGTGTCTGTTTAAATCGTGCGAAAAGGCGGGATGTTACATCTGGTATCAGAGCTTTGGTTTAGCGATAAACCTTAGCTTTGTGGGGTTTGACTCTTATTTAATAGGGTAGTAATACCCTATGGGAGTCGCTGAGTGTATATATATATGAGAGAGCGTATTTGTTAGTATTATAAAAAGGTTTTAATATTGTGTTAATCTGTCCCGTTTTGTATTTATAAATTCTGGTTGATGCATGGGACGCTATGTGATCAATAGGGATTTCTAAACACTTAATAGGACAGACCGACATAATATTTGTTTTTAATATAGGTGAATGAAATAATTTTGCCTATTATATTTTCTATATATAAAGTAAATTTTTTTAAATGATATTACATATATATATATATATTTTGGTTGCAATAGATTGGTTGTAAGGAATAAAATTTTAAATAATAGGTAAAATAAGATTAAAAAAAAAATTAAAATCAATGAAATTTGGAAATTTTAGGACTTAAGTCCGGGATTTTGAAAATTTGCTTTCAAAGGATTTTGAAGTATAATAATACTGTTATAAATATTTTCCGATATAAATATTTAGTATAATTTGGAAGAATTGTTTTAAAGAAGATTTTGGAGAAAATAATTTTTGTACTTTCCTCTCTGTCGCTGGAAAATAATTTCGGTGATGGCGGCCGCATCATCGACTTTCATTTTCGAGTTTCGAAGGGGAAAGGCCACTGTGGTACAATCTACTGCAGATTTATTTTGAAACTATCTAAAATTTTAATTGTTTTAAATATAATTAGAGATATATAAGTTGTAAGAAATTATTTTTCTATTATTTTAAAATAATTTGAAATTTGACCCGGTATTTAATTCTTAAATTTCCATTAATTAATGGTTTAAATTATTTTAGTGAAATTAAAGGTAAGTATTATTAATAGGTGATTTTAAACTTAAGTAAATAAAATGAAATTCTTTAATAAATTAAGATTGATGTGTAGGGTTATAAACTTAAGTATGATATAAATGCTACTAGTTTAATATAATAGGAAGTAGGTAATAAAAATAATTTGTTGTAAACCATAGTTAAAGAGTTAATAAAATCCTTTATTTATAAGAATGAAGGTTACAAGGTTAATAATTTAGGTGTAACTAAAAGGGTTACTGTAATTAAATATAATAGAATGTAAGCATTTAATAAATGAATGAATTTGAGAAGTGTAATAAATGTAATACAATAGAAGAAATTTACATGACCTAAATTAATGGAAATGGATAATTGGAGGTAATAAGTGAAAATAAATGAAACAAACATTTAATGAGAAATAAAAAATAAAGGTTGTTAGAAATAAATGTAAATTATAAAAGGACAATTTATGTGGTATGAATAAAAAGAAAAAAAATTGTAAACTTAAGAAAAGGGTTGAAGTTATTCTAAATAAAATTTAAAGTAGATAAATGAAAATAAAAGATAAACTGTTGTATGAATGAAAAGATCAAACAGCTAATGTATGAAATAAAAATTTATAATGAGTTAATTGTTTAGTTGGTTGAATTGTTATTGTTTGATTTAGGGTTGGTTGGGTAAGGAAATTTGAAGTTGTTGGGTGAATAAATAATCTATTTTAGCCATCTAAGACTGTTGAGTAAAGGATGCACTGGATAGTTATTGTTCATTCCGTACCATTTCAAGTTTTGAACCCGAACAACTATTTGTTTGTTTTATTGAAGGATTGTTTGTTTTGTTGTGTGTGTTGTTTGTTCAAATTGATGGTTATTGTATTGATGTGTTGTTAATGATTGAAACCACTTAAATATTTCACTTTAATATAAATAGTTAACCTTTTTGGATGATATAAGTAAAGTGCAGGTATGGAAGCAATTGCTACTGCTTTTGGTTTGTAACGACCCGATATTTTCAACCATTCGCATCCATTATAAGTGTATAGGTAGACACTCATGCCGGAATTGAATTGCTCAAAATACAGCGTTGTAAATAAAATTTGGCAAATCTCAGAATATGCAGTAACTAAAAATCACAGATCATAGACACAGAGTAATAATAATGCAGCGGAAGTAAAAGAGATAGTAGTGCATGAAGCTACTATATAAATATATCAGAGTTACATAAGATACAATAGAAGAAATAAAGTACAGCAGAAGTTTAAATATGATAACCAAGTACAAGCTGAATAGAACAACCGAACTGAAAAGATGAAACTTGACAAGTAGATAATCTCCAGCGATTCCAATCTCCAGAAAGTGGAAATCCAAATTTGTGAATAACTCAGGCTGACCCGAGCGTAAATAAAAATACACACACTCGAGTCAGGACATACATACTTATACAATGTTAACCAACTCAAGTGAACTGTAGCAAAGGCACAAGTAACTTAGAAGATGCTTGGGACCGCCCATCCTCTAAGGATCCGTTAAACTATTTACTATGTAGTAATATACGCTATATACAGTAGTGTCTAATCAGTAAAGTATAATCATATAGAAAATAGCGTTAAGGGGATGGTGAACCTTAACGCGGTCGGATCTTTAAAACCAAAATCGTAGTGGGCTCGATATAAGGAGATGACATGGCACGCGAGGCAATGCCAGGGTGGATACACCGTTTGCACTCCTGGACCGGTGGTGACGGCAAGCCAGCAGCTTCCACCCACCTCGAGCAATACCCCCGAATCAAAGTGGCGCCACATATCGAATCGCAAAAGTAATAGAATGGTTTTCGATGGAGCATGCTCGATGAAAGGGTGCGACCCTTTGTGTAGCCCGGTATAGCTCCTGTTTTATTCATTTATGCCAACTCATGGGAGTTGGGTCCACGTAATATACCTCGAGAACGTCGCCACCATCCTACTTCATTCTGGAATCTCCACCGCGTACACAGTTGCTAAAGTGGTTTTCGGTATTGACCGGCTATAAGACAATATCCGATCCCGGTCTCTTTAACAACCAATCATTATTATAACCCGTAGTTATAACCTTTTAAAACAATATTTATACTTCGAAATAAAATAATATTTCAACCCAAATCTTTATCAAAATAAAGATTAAATCATTCCAAAATATCATATCTTCTTTTCAAATCATTTTAATATCAAAATATCATATCTTTCAAAACTCCATTTTCAAACCATTTTAATATATCAAAATATCATATGTTTTCAAAACCACATTTCAATCATTTAATATATCAAAATATCATATCTTTTTGAAACCACATTCATTTCAAATCATTATTCATTTTATTAAATTTAAAATATCATTTCAATCCATATTTCAAAACAGTATATATTCCAAAAATCATTTTTAATCATTAAAATGAAGTTATTATGTTTAATAATTAAATTTCCAAAATTTTCGACTTCCAAAGTTCATTTATTCACTTAAGTTTATCAAAGCAGTGAAAATTCACTTTTCGTGGCATTTAGAAAACGCTACGGAAAAATACATTCAAAACAGTTCAATTTAACAAAAGACAACATTTTAAAATGTTGTAATAGGGTTTACTTAAATTTCGAATAAACTTAGTTAAATTCAACAATTTATAGCACTTACAAAAATTGCTATAATAGCTTTTAATTCAATTTAGCTTTTTAGTTCATTATCATCAACTACATCATTTTCAAATGTTGTAATATCATTTACATTGTAATTAATAGCATTTCAAAAATACAGTCAATTAACTTCAAATATTCAATATAATTTCTCAAACAATTATATTTTTATTTAAAACATTTTCAACTTATAAAATCATACATTTTCACATTTATAACATCATTTAATTTTTCCTCAAGTTCATGATCTTATAAAGTTAAATTTCCATTCAAAATCAAGATTTAATAATAATTCACTTATTAAATTGCAATGTTCAATTTTAAATCCATTACATTAAATTTCAACTTAACACTTAAGTTCAAATTCTCGAATATGACTTAGTTTTATTTTTATTTACTGAACTAAAAATTCACTTTTAAGTGAACTTCATAAATTTCCAATTTTAGTTATATTTCAAAATTTCAACTTAAATATTCATTCATTTCATATTTCAACTTTATTAAAAATCCTTAATATGATAAAATCACTTTAAATTCATTTAAATTCAAATTATCATAAATTTATCATAATTTTATACTCAATTTAATTTTCAATTATAGTTAAATCAAATTTTCCAAAATAACTTACATCCAAAATTTTCTAACTTTTCATTAATTCATTTCACTTGCAATTATTCAGAAAATCAATAATATTTTACAAAAATCCTTTTTAGTTAGATTTAAATCAAAATATTTTAATATTTACCTTTCTAAAGTAATTTTAAAATTTTTAGAAATACATATATTGACTACGGGTCTGTATATAATTTTCTACACTAGAAAAAGTGATACGGGTAATATATCATTTCAACCCGTAATTTACAAAGAAAATCCGGGTTTTATCATTTCAAACCCGCAGTCTCAAGTAAAAGAAATAAATTTGAAAATCATTCAGGCCTACCATTTCAGCCCATAACGATTTTTCCCTATTCTAAAGTCCGTTCGGGTATGTATCATTTCAACCCATAGTGATTCTAGTCTACAGGGAACTTGCAGTGTGATAACTGATAAAAATAACAGAACAGCATAATATAACCGTAACAAATGATATAACGGGTGTAATAACAGGTGTGAACATCATATGATAATAATATAAGTAGTTATAACATGGTAATATAGTTCTACACATTCACAGGGTGTCAATTTACTACTTATATAAGTATAAACGTCTGGTGAGATTTACTCACCGGTTTGAGCTGAAGACACAACGATGAATTGCACAAATGGGATCTACACAAGCACAAAAGCACGACACAGATTCGAATGGAGGAGCCAAATGTCAAATTCCTTGGATATACATCAAACAAAACAATATAACAACGATGAGTTTCAAAACCAAAATAAGATAAACTGCGCTAGAATAAACTGCATAGAATCAAATAGAAATGCTTGCACTTGCTTTTTACCTTTACTAGGCTCAACCATAAGGGGTAATACAAGGCCATGGCAGGTGTTTGTGTAACAACCCGCATATTTATCGATTTTATATTTAAATATTTTATTTAAATATTTTATCGTTAATCGGATTTTGGTCCGAAAACCAACTTTTTGCAAACGTCGAATTGGGACTCGAGACCACCTCCATTGAGTTCAAAATGCCGTTTGCGACCTTTTTGAGTATATGCTTCGATATGTTTGGAGAAAGTTGAATTTTGCTACTTTTCACTTAGGGTTTTGGTTTGGGCTGAGCCCACTTATGTATTCAGTCCCAACCCTTTCCAACTCTTCATTACTTCATTCTAACTCCTCAAACTCAACCTTTCAACAGTGGTGGAAGAGAAAAAGAATTAGGAAATCCTAAGCCCTAGTTTCCATTAGCAAATCCATCTCCTAGCTCCAAAGTTCAAGAGAACCCATTGGTAAGCTTCCTCTTCTTCTTCTCCAACTCATTCTCTCTTTGAATTTCAGAAATTTCCTAAACCTAACTTAGGGAATGTTCTTCTTTTAAGCTTAGATTCAAGCTCATTTGGGTTGTGTTGAAGAGAGGTTGATTCTCCATTTGCTTTCAAGCTTCTTCTTGTTTTATTTTGAGAAAAGGTGAGATTTTTATCTCACATCTATGACTATAATTATCTTTGGTTGTTAGGTTTGAATTCCTAACACTTCTTCATGAGAATTTGCTCTTGATTTGGATTGGTTTTGTGAATATTCCAATTTTTGAGTTTTTAAGTCAATTTGTGTGAAAATCCTTTTATGGATGTTTGATCATGCTTTTGGTGATGCACCGAGGAGCATATAGGGCCGGGTTGCCGATTGGCATAAACCCTTAGAGCCAATGTTCGTTCAGTTGCATTTTGGAAGAATTTGCTCTTCATTTGAATAGGCTGAAAAACAGCCCAGGCATGATTCAGTCGACTGAAAACTCTGTTCAGTCAACTGAACCTGGAACCCGAAAGTTTCCAAGCATGATTCAGTCGACTGAAAACTCTGTTCAATCGACTGAAACTGGAAATAGAAAGTTTCCTGAACCTGGAAATCTTCCAGGCACAGGGTCAGTCGACTGAAAACTCTGTTCAGTCGACTGAACCTGCTGTTTGAGTCCAATTTGCCTTTTTAGATTGAATTTCCAATTTAAATCGATTCGTGATGATCCTATTTATTGTCATCATTTATTATCATCTTTGATGACTTATTTTCTTTGGAATTTTAGATATTTCCACTTCGATGGATCCTTTATCGATTTCATTGGATTTTTATTCACATCTTCGAATGTGATCTTTGTGATTGATTGTTTCTACAATCCCCCTTGTGCTTTGTCACTTTAAAAATATAAAGGTTTTAATACTAGTAGTAAATATCAAAACTCTTTCAACAAAATGATTTCAACTCTATTTTCAATAACATAGCTCGTTTTCTTAAACCGTTTTCCAATCTATTAGTATATACAAACCTTTACCTCACTCGTATGAGAAATCTAATTAAACGACTTAGTAAAACAAGTGGTATGAAACGCTTGCGTTTACTTCGTTGGTTAATTTTTGGACTTGTTCGATTGAACCTCTTGTGACAATTTTCTAGTGGAGATCTACAATTTGTTCGTAAATATTTAAGTTAAGCTAGTGGTTATGGGACATGAAGCTAAGCTCATATATTTACTAGCTTATTGTAATTGACACTTCTCGATGATTATGACGATCATCTTTGTGGTTTAGACTAGCAATGTGCGATGTCTCTTTGTTTATGTGGAGGACTGTTCCTCATTTTATTGAGCTTCGTCTCATTTTACACATGGGTCTTACCTTTCTAGGTGCGTCAATGTTTTATTTATGCATGGGGCGTATCTTTCTAGGTGCGTCGATGCTAGAGCATGGGGTGTATCTTTCTAGGTGCATCGATGTTTATTTGTGCATGGGGTGTATCTTTCTAGGTGCATCGATGTTTATTTGTGCATGGGGCGTATCTTTCTAGGTGCGTCGATGCTAGAGCATGGGGTGTATCTTTCTAGGTGCATCGATGTTTACTTGTGCATGGGGCGTATCTTTCTAGGTGCATCGATGTTTATTTGTGCATGGGGCGTATCTTTCTAGGTGCGTCGATGCCAGAGCATGGGGCGTATCTTTCTAGGTGCGTCGATGTTCGACTGTTCATGGGGCATGTCTTTTTAGGTGTGTCGATGTCCAGTTTATGGGATTGGCCATCCTTTTTATTGTGATTTCTGTATTTCGTGTGTTGATTTCTGGAATTTATGTTTCACCAACTTTTATGATGGGCATTGATATATATTTCATTTATTGTGGCTTGGTGAATGAAATTAGGAGTATGACATTTCTTTTTATCTTGAGTAGATTATTGTGATATTGATTAATCTCTTGTTGATTTTCAATTACTTATTTATCACAGCTTGGCATTGTTATTATTATATGTTTATGTCATATCTCTTATTATATATCACTTCATCTGATATTTATAGCTAGACTGATCCGTTTGTTATTTTCTTATAAATAATACTCGGGTCAGAGCGAGATGTTGCAGGTGCTTCTGTTTGACTTCTCATCCTGGATCATTACTCTGACTTTTGGAAAACTACGTAGATTTGTAGTTTATTTTGTTGCATACACTTGAGAAAAAGACTCATAGTTGTACTCTTTTGTATAGCACGTGTTGCTATTCTTTTGTATTATCGTGGATCTTTTGACCACTACTCTGATGAAAACTTTCATGTGTTATATTCATATCTATTTCCACCTTTGTGATATGAATTGCCTGTGACTGATTTATGTTATGTTTACTTCTATATTTGTTTCCGAAGATATTATAGCCACCGTGTAGTAGCTTTGAGTTCGTGTCGGTATGTCGGATTTCCTCTTGAAATAGAATGCATGTTATACTATCTGACATATCGATGCTCGCACAAAGCAATTACACGGATGGTCGCTCCTCAACAGCCTTATTCTCCGTGCTAGTTGACAGCATTCACCGTAATGTTCTTGGCTAGCGTGGGTATAGAGGTGGGGCGTCAAAGCTTGGTATCAGAGCCAAACTTCGGAACAATATGGAATATTATAACAAGGATCATCCTCCTAAGTCTTTCTTAGGAGTCGTGCTTTAGGATTTAATTCGAGTCTTCGTACCGATTCATCCTATTTTCTTTATGATTCCTTGTTTTATCTATCAAGAATTGCTTGATATTTATTTTGAGAATAACTTCTTCCTATTCTTTCTTTCTTTCTTAAAGAAGAGAAATGGTTAGACCTGGCCGTCCCAGCGCCGGTCAATCTAGTGCTACTCCCCAGGATGGAGTATTTATGTCTGCCTAGCAGCTTCTAGATCTTGTTAAGAACGCTCAAGCAGCCGGTCCCAATCCAGAGCCTAATCATCCTAGATCCGGTTTTTCACGCTTGTGCCGAGACTATACCGATTTGGGTGGAGGGCCATTCAAGGGGTCCGAGAGTGTTATAGAAATTCAAGCTTGGCTCAAATCATGCGATCGCATCTTTTCTCGCATGAACCTAATTGACCTTCATCGAGTCCAAGTGGCTTCTAGCATGCTCCAAGAAAGAGCGTTAGATTGGTATGAGCTTTTAATTTCTGAAATCGTTGAGGCGGATCTTACTTGGGAACAATTCCTGGGAAGATTCGAATTGAAATTTGTGCCAGAGGCCGAAAAAGTAACTTTGGCCCGGCGTTTTATTGACCTTGTTCAAGGTGAATATTCTGTGACAGACTATGTCGCATCTTTCGAATCTCTTTCTAAGTACGGGGTTGAATACATCAACACCCCATTGAAGAAAAATCAGAGATTTGTCTATGGCTTGAATAAGAATCTTAAGAAGCCATTACTTCTGAAACTTGAGGTTTCATTTGATCAGCTTATTGATATCGCTCTTCGTCTTGAAGAGGCCGATAATGAAGGTGATGTTGAAGTTGTGCGTGCCCAACAGAACTTCGATAATAACTTGAAGAGGCCTATCAAATTCAAAGGCTCCAATTCTAATAAGAAAGGGAAGCAACAAACTCCGGTAGCAAAGACTCCTACCTCTAGTAGTGGACAATGCTACAATTGTGGTTCAACAGACCACTATGCTAGGGAGTGTCCGAGACCCCTCTTTTGTCGCTATTGCAAAAATTCGGGTCACCATATTACTGCATGTCCCGCACTTCAGAGTAAGAAGGAGGGAGAGCTCAATGCAGTGCAAGCTCCTGGTAATACTTCTCTTGGTCAAGGTATTTCTCATTTAATCCTTGATGACATTTGCTTTGAGATTATCTTGTTCGAGTTCTTTTTGATATAGGTTCCATCTCACTATTTTATATCAAAAGAACTTGTTGATTCTTTTTCTTTGAAAATATTTTGGGCTTGATGACTTCTTTGAGGATTGTGAATCCGGATGGTAGATCCGCAACACTCAATTTTCTTTTTTTTTATTAATGTCGAAATTATTTTATGAGATTTTTCTTTACGAGCCGATATTTTTACTTAGGCTTCGGAATTGATTTTTCTTGAAAGGACCGGCTTAACCATTGTGAGGCCCATATCCTATTTCCCGTGTGGACTATTCATCTTCGACATTTTCTATTTGTTAAGCGGATTTCTATTTCTCTTTGTGATTCCGATTTCACATTTTTGGTGGAATCATTTTATTCCTTAAGCCCACTTATAAGGAAAGTGTTGTTTCTCTTATCTAAATAATTTGTGAAACTTTTCCGGTATTTTTGAGTTTGTCTTAGAATTATCACCTAAGAAATCTTTTGTGTGGTGTTAAGGTCTTTAGTTCGACTTTGCCACCGATTTTCATTTGGCGACGAGTTGCGGAAGTTAGCATCCACTTACGCACTCCGCACTCGTTATGATTCCTATGAATGAATTATTCTATCATTCAAATTGTCCAGCCTATTTCATCCATTTTATAAATCGAATATTCTATGAATATTTCGATGAGACTATTTTTGTATTTACTGATTTTGGATGAAAATAGTAATTTAAAATTTTGCAAATCTTTTTCATAAGATTTATTTATAAGTAAAACTGGATTTTGTTCTTGAAACGAACAAAGAATATTCTTAAAACTTTTTAAGAGGTTTATTTATCCTATAAAAGATGATTTTGTGGTTGTATTGCCCGTTGAGTGCTTTAAGAATTTTGGTCGATGCGCTTGATCAACGCTATCGATAGGAATTTCCTAAAAGCTTTGATGTGACAATCAGACACGATATATTGACTTGTAAAATGTAAATTCTTCTAGAAATATTTTTACATCGAAATAATTTTGATTTTTGAAAGCTTTAGCTTTTCGGGAAAGAAAATTATTTAAAAGAACCCTTCCTGTCGATACTCTTATTCTTGTGAATCCTGAAGGGGAACCAAGACTTTGCTATTTGTACCGATACTAGTCGTATTGATTTGGAATGCCATTCTCTTGCAAAGGAGAACGTGCTATCACTTGTGCTTCTAAATCATTATAGCTTATCGAGACTAGATATGCCACTCATGATCTAGTGTTCGTGGCTATTGTTTTTGCTTTTGGAATTTGGCATTATCATATTTGGATGAGAAATTTGTTCTCTACCTTTATCATAAATCTTTGGAATAATTATTTTCTCATAAGGAACTGCATGTTGACTCGTGTTCCTAGCTTCTTATGATCTTGATATCCTTTTTATTCCCGAAGGGGAAATCGTGTTGCCAATGCGTTTAGTCGTAAGCAACAAGGGGTTGTTTCTTTGTTGATGACTAAATGAAATTATCTTTTTATCAAGTTCATCGGGCGTTTTGATGTACTTCGTTTTATTGAGTTTCATCTCATTGCTTTTATGAACTTGCGTCCGATGTTCTTTTATTGTGTTCGGTTCATTGGACGTACCGTTTTTGTACTACGTCGGTGTTCCGAAAATCATTCGGGCTTCGGTTCATTGGACGTACCGTTTTTGTACTGCGTCAGTGTTCCGAATTATTTGGGTTTTGATTCATCGGATGTACCGTTTGTACTACATCGATGTCTTTGCTTTTGATTCATCGAATGTACCGTTTGTACTACATCGATGTCTTTGCTTTTGATTCATCGGATGTACCGTTTGTACTACATCGATGTCTTTGCTTTTGATTCATCGGATGTACCATTTGTACTACATCGATGTCTTTGCTTTGGATTCATCGGATGTACCGTTTGTACTACATCGATGTCTTTGCTTTTGATTCATCGGATGTACCGTTTGTACTACATCGACGTCTTTGCTTTTGATTCATCGGATGTACTGTTTGTACTACATCGATGTCTTTGCTTTTGATTCATCGGATGTACTGTTTGTACTACATCGATGTCTTTGCTTTTGATTCATCGGATGTACCGTTTGTCCTACATCAATGTCTTTGCCTTTGATTCATCGGATGTACCGTTTGTACTACATCGATGTTTTTTCCATTTGATTCATTGGATGTACCGCTGTACTACATCAACGTCTTTTCTTTTTGGATTCATTGGATGTACCGTTGTACTACATCAATGTTTTTGCCCTTTGATTCGTTGGATGTACCATTGTACTACATCAATGTCTTTGCTATTTGATTCATTGGATGTACCATTGTACTACATCAATGTCTTTTCTTTTTGGATTCATTGGATGTACCGTTGTACAACATCAATGTCTTTTCTTTTTGGATTCATTGGATGTACCGTTGTACTACATCAATGTCTTTTCTTTTTGGATTCATTGGATGTACAGTTGTACTACATCAATGTCTTTTCTTTTTGGATTCATTGGATGTACCGTTGTACTACATCAATGTCTTTTCTTTCTGGATTCATTGGATGTACCGTTGTACTACATCAATGTCTTTTCTTTTTGGATTCATTGGATGTACCGTTGTACTACATCAATGTCTTTTCTTTTTGGATTCATTGGATGTACCGTTGTACTACATCAATGTCCTTGCTATTCGATTCATTGGATGTACCGTTGTACTACATCAATGTCTTTGCTATTCGATTCATTGGATGTACTGTTGTACTACATCAATGTCTTTGCTATTTGATTCATTGGATGTACCGCTGTACTACATCAATATCTTTGTTTTGGTTCATTGGGCGTACCGTTTTTGTACTACGCTGATGTCCTAAATTATTTGAGTTTCTAGTTCCTCGGGCGTACCGTTTTCGTACTACGCCGTTGTATCGGCTCAATTTTCTGCTATTCTTGACGTTCCCCACGTCTTTTATCTACGGAAATGCCTTAGCGATTCCGGTTTTTATTCTTGAGCCCGGTAATATTGTGGAAATTGAAGTTTCACCAGATTTCTTGCTAACTCTTTCGTGCACTTTATGGTGAACTTCCCATTTCAAATTTTCTTTTGTGTTGTTATGCTTCCATGGTTGTTACTTCTTATTTTCCTCTTAAGTATTGCGAGGACGCAATTTCTTTAAGGAGGGGAGTCTGTAACAACCCGTATATTTATCGATTTTATATTTAAATATTTTATCGTCAATCGGATTTTGGTCCGAAAACCTACTTTTTGCAAACTGTCGAATTGGGACTCGAGACCACCTCCATTGAGTTCAAAATGCCGTTTGCGACCTTTTTGAGTATATGCTTCGATATGTTTGGAGAAAGTTGAATTTTGCTACTTTTCACTTAGGGTTTTGGTTTGGGCTGAGCCCACTTATGTATTCAGTCCCAACCCTTTCCAACTCTTCATTACTTCATTCTAACTCCTCAAACTCAAGCTTTCAACAATGGTGGAAGAGAAAAAGAATTAGGAAATCCTAAGCCTTAGTTTCCATTAGCAAATCCATCTCCTAGCTCCAAAGTTCAAGAGAACCCATTGGTAAGATTCCTCTTCTTCTTCTCCAACTCATTCTCTCTTTGAATTTCAGAAATTTTCCAAACCTAACTTAGGGAATATTCTTCTTTTAAGCTTAGATTCAAGCTCATTTGGGTTGTGTTGAAGAGAGGTTGATTCTCCATTTGCTTTCAAGCTTCTTCTTGTTTGATTTTGAGAAAAGGTGAGATTTTTATCTCACATCTATGACTATAATTATCTTTGGTTGTTAGGTTTGAATTCCTAACACTTCTTCATGAGAATTTGCTCTTGATTTGGATTGGTTTTGTGAATATTCCAATTTTTGAGTTTTTAAGTCAATTTGTGTGAAAATCCTTTTATGGATGTTTGATCATGCTTTTGGTGATGCATCGGGGAGCATATAGGGCCGGGTTGCCGATTGGCATAAACCCTTAGAGCCAATGTTTGTCCGGTTGCATTTTGGAAGAATTTGCTCTTCATTTGAATAGGCTGAAAAATAGCCCAGGCATGATTCAGTCGACTGAAAACTCTGTTCAGTCGACTGAACCTGGAACACGAAAGTTTCCAGGCATGATTCAGTCGACTTAAAACTCTATTCAGTCGACTGAAACTGGAAACAGAAAGTTTCCTGAACCTGGAAAATTTCCAGGCACAGGGTCAGTCGACTGAAAACTCTGTTCAGTCGACTAAACCTGCTGTTTGAGTCCAATTTGCCTTTTTGGATTGAATTTCCAATTTAAATCGATTCGTGATGATCCTATTTATTGTCATCATTTATTATCATCTTTGATGACTTATTTTCTTTGTGAATTTTAGATATATCCACTTCGATGGATCCTTTATTGATTTCATTGGATTTTTATTCACATCTTCGAATGTGATCTTTGTGATTGATTGTTTCTACAATCCCCCTTGTGCTTTGTCACATTAAAAATATAAAGGTTTCAATACTAGTAGTAGATATCAAAACTCTTTCAACAAAATGATTTCAACTCTATTTTCAATAACAAAGCTTGTTTTCTTAAACCGTTTTCCAATCTATTAGTATATACAAACCTTTACCTCACTCGTATGAGAAATCTAATTAAACGACTTAGTAAAACAAGTGGTATGAAACACTTGCGTTTACTTCGTTGGTTAATTTTTGGACTTGTTCGATTGAACCTCTTGTGACAATTTTCTAGTGGAGATCTACAATTTGTTCGTAAATATTTAAGTTAAGCTAGTGGTTATGGGACATGAAGCTAAGCTCATATATTTACTAGCTTATTGTAATTGACACTTCTCGATGATTATGACGATGATCTTTGTGGTTTAGACTAGCAATGTGCGATGTCTCTTGGTTTATGTGGAGGACTGTTCCTCATTTTATTGAGCTTCGTCTCATTTTACACATGGGTCGTACCTTTCTACGTGCGTCAATGTTTTATTTGTGCATAGGGCGTATCTTTCTAGGTGCGTCGATGCTAGAGCATGGGGTGTACCTTTCTAGGTGCATCGATGTTTATTTGTGCATGGGGTGTATCTTTCTAGGTGCATCGATGTTTATTTGTGCATGGGGCGTATCTTTCTAGGTGCGTCGATGCTAGAGCATGGGGTGTATCTTTCTAGGTGTATCGATGTTTATTTGTGCATGGGGTGTAACTTTCTAGGTGCATCGATGTTTATTTGTGCATGGGGCGTATCTTTCTAGGTGCGTCGATGCCAGAGCATGGGGCGCATCTTTCTAGGTGCGTCGATGTTCGACTGTTCATGGGGCATGTCTTTTTATGTGTGTCGATGTCCAGTTTGTGGGATTGGCCATCCTTTTTATTGTGATTTCTGGATTTCGTGTGTTGATTTCTGGAATTTATGTTTCACCAACTTTTATGATGGGCATTGATATATATGTCATTTATTGTGGCTTGGTGAATGAAATTAGGAGTATGACATTCCTTTTTATCTTGAGTAGATTATTGTGATATTGATTAATCTCTTGTTGATTTTCAATTACTTATTTATCACAGCTTGGCATTGTGATTATTATATGTTTATGTCATATCTCTTATTATATATCACTTCATCTGATATTTATAGCTAGACTGATCTGTTTGTTATTTTCTTATAAATAATACTCGGGTCAGACCGAGATGTTGCAGGTGCTTCTGTTTGACTTCTCATCCTGGATCATTACTCTGACTTTTGGCAAACTACTTAGATTTGTAGTTTATTTTGTTGCATACACTTGAGAAAAAGACTCATAGTTGTACTCTTTTGTATAGCACGCGTTGCTATTCTTTTGTATTATCGTGGATCTTTTGACCACTACTCTGATGAACACTTTCATGTGTTATATTCATATCTATTTCCGCCTTTGTGATATGAATTGTCTGTGACTAATTTATGTTATGTTTACTTCTATATTTGTTTCCGAAGATATTATAGCCACCGTGTAGTAGCTTTGAGTTTGTGTCGGTATGTCGGATTTCCTCTTGAAATAGAATGCATGTTATACTATCTGACATATCGATGCTCGCACAAAGCAATTACACGGATGGTCGCTCCTCAACAGCCTTATTCTCCGTGCTAGTTGACAGCGTTCACCGTAATGTTCTTGGCTAGCGTGGGTATAGAGGTGGGGCGTCAAAGTTTGGGTCAGGTTTGGGTGAGTATGGGTTCGGCCTAAATGGTGGAATGGTGGTGCAAAAGTGGTAGAAGGAAAATACAACATAAGCATGCATTCACATGGATTGGGTCAATGATTTGGGCTCGGCCAAGGCTCTAATGGTCACGGCCAGAGAGGTGGGGTCCACTGGAGTGATGTGGCAGAGGTTGCTGGAGGTGCTGGAGGTGATGGTGATGTGGTAGGTGGCGGCTAGGGGGTTGGTGAGGTGATAGAGATGAGGTGGTGGTGGTTAGGCTAGGAATTTTGGTGGTTTTTGAGACTTTTGTGCAATTGCATCACCAAGGTGTTCATGGCTTGGAATTTTTGTGAGGAGGAGGTGGTGATGAGGTGCCATCAGATGGTGGAGGCGGCTAGGCAGCAAGGGGCATGGCCGAACCTATAGAGAAGGAGGAAGTGCAACCAAAATCAAACTAGAAATTAGGCACTACAATAGAAAAGAGATAAAGAAGATAGAATTTTTTTACCAAACTCTTCAAACCAATAGGGGCCGAAATTTTTTTTCCAGGAAGGAGGAAATGATGTATGTGAATAAAAAATGAATGGCGGCTGAAGGATTAGGGTTTGGTCAAAAGAAAATGAATGCAGGAGCTAAGAAAATGAAGAGACGGGAAAACAAAAGGCCTTAAGCAAATTAAGAGTCACAACCTTTCAAATTTCCTTTTATATATTTTGTAATTTATAAATACATATAAAACTGAGAAATAAAGATAACAAATCAGAAATAATAATAAATATCTAAAATAAATAATTAAATTTTAATTAAATAGAATTTAAATTAAGAAAATGGCTTAAAATTGCAAACTAGGCTTTAAAATTGAAAACAACTCAAATAATCTTTGGAAAAATCTATTCAAATTTAAATACATGAAAAATGAATATTAATAAATTAAAACACAGCAAATAAAAGTGAATTTATAAAATAAATTACTAAATTTTAATTATATATAATTAAATTAAGGAAATAGCAAAGAATATAGAAACCAGGTTAGAAAATTTGAAAATAAATGCAATGGACTTTGGAAAAAATTTATATACTTGAAAAATATTTATGAATAAAGATAATAACAGAAAAAATACATTAATAAAATAAAAATTAAAAAAAATATTTAATATAGTTTAGATGAAGAAAATAGCAGAAAATAGAAACAGCCTTTAAAAATAGGAAATAAATACAGTACATTTGGAAAAAATTCTATTATTATTTTAAAAATAATTAAAATTAAAAATATACATAATATAACATAAATATACAAGTAAGAATAAGATATATCAAATAAAAATGTCATTTATATAATTTAAAATAAAGATTATTGCTGAATAACCCAATATACACACAATATTGAAAACAGTATAACTTTTGCAATTTAAATCTGTTTTCAACGAAACGAAAAGAAGTGTTCTTAAAATTTTATGTACTTTCATAATAAAACATAAAATTTAAATTTTCAAACTTTTAAAAATTTAAATTAAAAATCAAAGTTTGATTAATTTGACCAAAATTCACTTTTTGGAAAATATTCTTTTTAGTCATGCTTTGTAATGATAATTCATATCAAAACTAAAGTTTATATTTAAAGTAACAAAACTAATCATTCAAAATAAAAAAAATAAGTTTTTAAATCAAAATTTAATTAAAAAAATTAAAATATAAAAAAAAATCACAAAATACAGGGTTGTTACACTCTTCTCCACTCAAAACTTTTCATCCCCGAAAAGGAATGAGGTACCGGAAAACACAGAAAAAAAATAGATTGAAATAAGATTAGGACAAGAGGACAAGGAGATTTAAATTATACCTGATAACTATTGTTACAGGTATGTTTTACAAGGTGGAGATGATCTTTCCAAGATTCTCCAAAATCAAGAACTCAAGCGCGCAAAATAGATTCAAATGAGTACCAAAGATTATAGAAAGATGCCTATACCAGTCTATAGCAAGATAAGGATGATAAGGACAACCAAAAGATAGTTTGAAAAACAAAATAAGGAAATAAATTTGAAAGCATGGAAATTTTCAACTTAAACAGAGAATAAATCTTTACACAAGTTAAATAAATCTTAACTATCCCAAATTTCATTATCTTATTATCCAATCATCTTAAATTAACAATTTTTAAAACCATGGGTTTGAAAAATAATCATTTATTACACTCACAATGTACTTAATAAATTTTACTCTTCTTTATTCCTAATTAAAATTAAATTTATTCCTCTCACTATATTTATCACTTATGTTAAACATACTTACACTTATTATAACTGCTTTCTTTCATTCTTTGTTCTTTTAACATCATTTTATTGTAAGTTATTCAATTATCCTTTATTATATTTACCTCTGTTAATCATTTTATAATTACAAATTAAGTGTATAACATTTATTATAACCACTCAAATTTTATTTATAAAATTTTTATATTGTGTATTATCCAATTACATTGTTAACTTTTGAAAAATTAAGGTAAGTTAGAATTGAATGCAATTATATTATACAAATAAAACTTTCCAATTCAATTCTCTCAAGTTTTAATCATTTATCCAAATTTTTTATTCTCTTTTTATAATTGAAATTATTATTTAAAATAATATTTAAGAATTGTATTTCCGATTTCTCCAAACCATTTAGAGATAAGTAATAATATATATATAATATGTCAAATCAAATTTCAATCATATATCAATATATATTATAAATCAAGTCATATTTTAGAAATTCAAATCAATTAAATTCCCCCGAAACAAAACTGTAGCGAGACTACAGAACAGTCTCTTCACTTCGAAACTCGTAAATGAACGTCGATGATGTCGCGATCATCACCGAAGTTATTTCCCAGCGACAATGAGAAGAGCACTAATTTTAAACTTTAGAATTCTTTGGAAACAAATTTCTATTTGAAAATACTTTAAATAATATATCCCTTTTAAAACTTTTTAAACAAAAGGTTTGAAACCATTGGAAATCAAATCCTCAAATTTCTTGTTCTAAATTCATTTCAGTTCCCAAATCAATTTATAAACAACTATTTATAAATCCATTTATAGAACAATAAATGATAAATTAAGTATTATCATTTCAAGTAATCAATTTAAATCAATTTATTAAGTTTCATATATATATATATATATATATATATATATATATATATAAATCAAAATTTTATTTCATTAACCAAATTTTAAAATAATATTGTGTCAGTTTGTTCTGTCAAAGTGTTTCGGAAATCTTATCGATAGCGTTGATGTAACAACCCGAAATTTTCGAACCCGAAAATTTCGGATAGTTATGAAAAAGAAGAAAGAGATTGAAGAAGAAGATCAGAAACCCCAGACATCTCACATTCGCAGCAGAAAAAATATAATAATAAATAATAACAGTTTATAAAGAATATTATAACTGTCGATTACATTTAATATACATCAGAGTTTCACATAATATACAGTCACTGAATATTTGCAATTATCATGTCTCAGATTAACAATAATATAAATACAGCGGATATACTCTATACGATACTGCCATCCAGCTCGCCCTCTGAGCTCCAGAACGTGCCTACCTGAAAATCTGTAATACTCGGTCTGACCCGAGCATTACACCAAAGTAACACCCGGGTCAGGCTGGAAACCAGCGTGAGTAAATTCAACTAACGAGGAATACTAAATAAATCAACTTATATAATCCCGGGGTAACATATGTCAATTTATCCAATTTACAATTTGCTATAGACAACTCTTATTTTACATATCAACCCTAAATACCAAGCTCGGATAAAATCTCCTGCCCTTGATTTCACATATAAATTTACAAAGTCACACTTGTCATAGTCATAACTTATTTTCAAAATAAGAATTCTATGTGCTAAAATTTTGATTAAATAATCCAATTCATGTTAATCCATTCATCCAAACCTATCAATTTCTCATATAAATTTACAAGGAATTCGAAGCAGTGTCGGTTATCTTCCCAATACCCGATTCCAGCCTCTTCGAGTCCCATGTCATTCTAACCCAAGCTATCCAAATGAAATACTCAACATTTCATACCAGAGATATTAACTTATTCAAATCAACCAATACAAATCTATCATCCATAAGCAAAGCTCAATCACAAACAAATCAACTCAGTTGATTCTAATTTATTTGCAATCCTCGATCGTTTAGGTTCTTTTATTAATTAGTTCCGAACAATTAATTGATCAATCTTTTCTTTCATCTCCATTCATCTTAATTAACACCCTGGATTAATTTTCTTTCTATTCCATCCAAGAAATTTTCTTTAATTATATTCACGATATTAATTATTCTTACCAAAACAATGAGTAATCTTTAATTTTACACAAATCAATTAACTATAATCAATTACACTAATTCCTACTTACTTATATAAATTTTCTTCTCATAAGTCACTTATTATGAATGTAGAAATCTCAATTAAACAAATCTTTAATTACTTCGTTAATTATATGCATTATTGATTTCCAATTATATTTTAATTTATCTTAATCTAAATTAATTACATTAATTTGAATACCATATTAATCGTACTTGATTTATTTTATTAACTTCATGAAGTAATTACTTGTTAAACCATCCAATGATTATTCTGAACTACTCTCACTTAATTAATTAACAAAAACTAAATTAATTAATCCAAACACTTCACCATTAAATTAGTTAAGCCAAATCATTAATTAATTAACTCAATCAATTATTCATTTCAAATTTCCTACTAATTTAATGGATCACAACACATCAAGCCCTTTCTAAATCTAAAATGGAAATCCTTTTCTTATTTATGGTTTAAGTTTAAAACAATTTAAAACCCCATATACTTCGAGTCAATCCACAATTGACTCGAGAATCAATCAAAACCAAATCCACATCATCATCAAAGCACATCCAATCAATTTAAGCACTCAACTAATTATTTATGTCTAACCACTTAAATTTTAAATAATAATCCAACTTAGTGAGATTTACTCACCTTCGCTTCATAATTGGAAATCCTCTTCATTCAATTAATTACATTCAGTGAATTATAAATTTATTACTTCCCTAAGAGATTTTAATTCATACTCCTTAGCTATTTATTATTAACCTTCATCGTTAATTTCTAAAACCTAATTCCCATTTGTAAATCACTAATTTCAAATTACTGAATCAATAATGGCAACTCAATTACTTAATTAATCTTCAACTTATTTCATAAATTATCAAATCTGAATTACACTTAAGGTAAACATCTTTGTTAAATACGAAATCACAAAACGTTTGGCATTATTTGTAAACTAATTAAATCTTAAATATCCTTTATGTGTCTAACATATCAATTGTCTTGATTTAAGTTTGAAAAGTACTTAACTTAAAGGATTTATAAATGGTTAACAATTCCATTTCCTTTATTACCTTTTTATTTATTTATTTAGCCTAGGGATTAAAACAAAAAAAACTGAAATAAATAAAAATAAAGAAAACCAATTTACTCACAGAAGATGGTTGTGAGAAAACCCTAACACGACTTCAACGACGCCGCCCCCAAATCTGAGAGCCCATCGCCCTTCAACACCGCGAGTCCCTCCAACGACGGCGCGACCACAACCAAATGATCGCGAGCCCTAGCCCCACCGTACATGAGTCGAACCAAAAAGCCTCCTTGAATCGCGGCTTCACGACCAATCCACAAACTCATCAACCTTAATCCCCTCAATGAAGCTTCAGTCGATCTGCATCTCGCTCACGCGAGCGACTCTCATGTCGCGAGTCTCCTCCTTTAAATCGCCTCAGAAATCGCTCCCCCCCTCGAACGACCATCACTACGTGAAGCTCCCCCATGTGGCAATTTGATTCGGTCAATGTTTTCTGAAAATCGCGATTCTTTTTTTTTTTTTTTTATAGATGAACGAATTGATTCGTTCGACACTGGAAGGGATGAACGCATAAATGGGGGAGAGAAGGAACATTCCGTCCCTATTTTATTTTTTTGTAAGCATTCGATTATTGCTGAAGGTTGGAGAAGGAACGGGAAACAAATATCGGCTTGGGGAGTTAGCTTACAGAGTACGATGTTATATAAAAATATATCTGACAAGTTGACTTTAAATATTATATTATAAAATTCAAAACGACTCATTGCGTAATGCGAAATCCCGCACCCCAAATCAGACATGCCGACAGATGTTAAAAGGTTTTATCCACATTCCAAACACGATGGAACGTGTTTCGGAGGCTGACTCGATCATATGCGCGAGTTACAGAATTAAACGACCAATTTTAAATTAAATCGATTAAAATCGTTCTAAGCGTTTCGAGCTGCCATGATCAAACGACAACTCCGATTGCTACGGAAATCGAAATCCGATAATAATTAACTATTACGGATCCAATGGAGCTGGTTTCGTTGAATTCCGAGACTGTGCCTCGGAAGGCTATTTTCAGGTTCCAATTTAAACGATATATTATTAAAACTGAACAAATTACCTTTAAATTAGATTCAAACCATTTTATTATCTCCAGTATTATCATTATAAATTTTATAAGCCTTCAAATTATTTTAACAGGTTTAAAATTTCATATTCAACCATTTACCCTGTTTTCAATTATTAAATTCAATATTTAAACTATATAATTCATTGATTAAATTTTCAAGTAAATATTGATATCTTAAATTCAAATTAAAATTAACTTTTAAATATTTAAAACCAAGTAACTATTCAAATTTAAACTGCAAGAAGTTCCGGGTCATCACATTCCTCCCCCCTTAAAAGAATTTCGTCCCCGAAATTACTAATTAGGAAGAATTGATCAACACCCGTTTATCTTTTCCAAAATTCAAAATTCAACATCCTACCAATTACTCATCCAACTTTCCCAAAACCTTCTATAGTATCAAACAATACCCTCTTCTCACTCATTTAAATTTCGATTTTAAAACTAAATTTCGAATTATCAAAATTTCTCAAAAATTTTCTAACTCTCTAAATTCCCGAAAAATTTTGCCAGCGTCTCCTTTGCGCGGCTAGCTCGGTACTACTACAAAAGGCCTCTACGGGCTCCCAAATACCAAAAAGAAAACAAAAGCCAAGTGGCTACATCAAAAAACCCAATCCAATTTCATACAGAATTTTAAATACATACCTTTTTGTCGGGAAATTCACATTTATCTTTGGAAATCAAATCCAACTTTCTTTTCCCTTAATACCTGCATAACCTACTTAGCAATAATATCCAATCATAGCCCTTCCAAATCTTTACACACTTTTCCTTACAGAAGTTTTCATATCCATTTCTATTCAAATTAGTTTTCCCCGTTTCATATGAATTCAATTTATTTTCGATTCCTAACATTGAATTTTATCTTCCGTTTATAACTGACTCATATTAATTTCATCTTCTAATTTACATTACTTTAATTTGAAATCGTTTTGTTAAATTTTTCCCAAATTTCCAAAAAATTCTAACTCCCAAAATTTCTGAAAAATTTTGGCAGAGTTACCCTTGTACGGAGGAGCTTTTGCAATTTGACAAGAGATATAAATATGTATACATCGACCCACACGGTCGGAAAAAGCAAAAACAGTTCATATTTCCTAATTTTATTGCGTAGGCGTACCTTATTTAGCATTTTAAGCAAGCAGCTTATTAATTTAAGCAATTTGCACAATCCAAATCAACCAAACAGTCTTCAGGTACCTGTACTTACTCAATTTACATACGTAAGTGTCATACATAGAAAATCTATTAACATTTCACTTACTTTTAATAGCTAAACATATATATTACTAACCATCAAGCACCAAACACTTCTTATAAACAATTTATATGCTTTAAAGCTAATTCATATGTCGTTTCATTTAAGTTTTAATGGTTCACAACTCAATTTCTGACATTCCATTGATTTATAATCCACACAAGCTCATATTCACTTCAATTCATTCTAAAACCAATTTATTTAGTCTCTATCAATTCACAGAAATTTAATTACTTTATTTACGTCATACGACGCTTCGGTCTAGACAAATTCGACAATATTCGCTTAATAGAGTATTTATTAGTTTATACATATTTCAACCCATCCTGTAATTAATTCCACTTCATTTTAAATTAATTCACCAACCATTCATTACATTTAATTTCATTTCCGCAATTGTTCCATTCAAACAATTTGTTAAGCTTGGCACATCCAATACTTATAAATTAATAACCATTTCCCAAATTAATTCAATCCAAGTTTTATTTAATGGGCTTCCACTCTTATTCAATGCCAAGCTCCCATAAATTTTAAACTTAAGTTAATTTACTTTGATTTATTCCAATATCAAACTTAAGCTTACTTACATTAAATTCAGTTAGCCCATCAATTTTAAATTTAAATTAAAAATTTACCTTCTCAATTTATCAAAATAATATCCAACCACATACTTATCTCATTTATACTTCAAATTAATATACCACCAAATTTAATTTCAGTCTGATAATTTAATTCCAATCACAGTTTTGATTTAGTTTTTATTCTACCAGACTTCATCCATTTATTATTTACTTAATTAACCCGTTTTAAAATTTTAATTTACGTACTTAATTCGTTATCGAATTTATTTTATTAGTATAAGACCATTCTCACTTTATTTCTATTCACCTGAGTTTTGGTTTTGCAACTCGAACCATTTCTATTACAATAACTTCCCCAATATCCAATTTACTTGCAAATTTCATTAAATATTATTCAAATCACCTTTGAATTTTATTTGTAATTCAAACCATCACCTTTATCAATCCAACTCTATTTCTTTTTTATTTTACAATATCTCCTCTTATTTAATTCATTATCAAACCCAAGTCGAATTTTATTTATAACTCGAATTCATTTCCAAACTTCATTATCTACTTACAATCCATTTTAGTCATCCAGGTTAAATTTTATTAACATTCTCTATTAAATAATTTATTTAGATAACTAGCTTACTTCCACTTTTAATTCAACATTGGATTTTTAATTACAAAGAATCACTTCATTAAAATTTCCCGAGTTTCAATTTTATTTTACAATTTCAGTTTGAACTTCCCTTGATTTTCCAAAATTTCATCTCCTTTATTTTAAAATTTTAGAAATGCCCATAAAATCTCATAATAATATTAAAATAGCTTTAATAAAATATTTCTTATAACTCGATGTCTCAACCAGTCCATCCTTGTTCTCACAGAAATTCAATCATACGTTGATCAAGCGTAGGACCGAAAATCTATAAGTACTTGGTAAACCCGTTTTCAACATCCAGTAAAAATGTTTGGAAAATAATTTTATTGAAAATATTGAAAACATTTTGAAATAGAGGAAATATCTTTGGTGACAATGCTCTGAAAATCATCACCCCCATCCATGGTCACAGTTACATACCAGGGTTACGTTGCAGTCACAACAAAAGTCCATGTAACTGCAGGCTCTCCGCGGCCTCTCGATTACGCCATGGATCCCACACAACAGATCACAGTTACATCCAGGGTTACGTTGCCGTCGCAGCAAAAGTCCATGTAACTGCAGGCTCTCCGCGGCCTCTTGATTACGCTGTCGAAATGAAACTTCTCCACTTCTACATAGGTCGCAGTCTACCGAGATAAACTCAACCGCAGACTGTTGGCTCTCAGCGGCACACACGACTTTCGCAATGTTACCATAGGTCGCAGTTACATCCTGGGTTACGTTGCAGTCACAACAAAAGTCCATGTAACTGTTGGATCTCCGCGGCACACACGACTTACGCTATGGTAACTCAACTCATAATCCTCAGGAACTAGTTTTGTCCGGACTCCTCACAGGATCAACTTTAGAACCCCCCTGGGGCTCAAGGCAGCACCACCCGGTGGCACTCCTGAGAAGTTCATTTCAAGGGAGCGCCTTTTTCCCCAGAGCTATCATCAAAACATTTTATACTATACACATATAGTATCTTTCAATTCATACACCTAGTATGAATTTTATCAAAGCTCGTTTACACAAAATCGATTATTCCAAAATCGATAATTCTCAACTAAGCTTTACAAATTCAATATATTGATTTTGCCCCAAAATCAAAAACCTTTCCAAATCCAAAGGTTCTCAAAACTTTTTTTTTCTTCCCAAAATCCTCATAAGATCCTTTATATATATATATAGATACATAAAAATTTTAAAACCTTGGATCCTTTCAAACTTGTATAAAACTCCTTTTTATACTTCAAACATTTCCAAAATCCTTAGAAATATCCAATTTCCATCTTTATTCATTTCATATTTCTCAAAATATTCTTTCAGTTCAAAAGAACCATTTCATAGTCCTTACTCACCTTTACATTAATCCCCATTTGGATTATTACTTCAATCATTATCTCAGTTGGGTACTTAATCAATAACAGTTTGAACTCCGACCAATTTAGAAAATAGCTTGAAAATTTTAAAAATAGGTAAGTAGTTGAAAAATAATTATTAGTTTGCAAAATAATTGTAAGATAGTTAACTAATTATAAAATAGTTGGAAAATAATTAAATAGTTATAGAAATCTTAAATAATTGTGAAATAGTTGTAAATTATAAATTAATTCGTAACTTAGTTGAAAATTAATAATTTGTTTATAAAATAGTTGTAAAATAGTTAAGAGTTCCAAAAGTTGTGGCAAAACCAGTATAAAATAGTTTAGGTTTTAAAAAGAAAGTTGTATAGTAAATAGATAAGAAAATAGATTAAAATCTATTTATATTAAAACAATTTACATTGAAAATGGTCTAGAGTCAAAACTGTTCACTTCCCCAACAATCCAATTTAAATTTCCACTCCATTTAAATTAACCCAATCCCAATTTAATTAACTTCAATTTCCATTGGACTTGATTCATTCCCAATTCAAATTAAATTGATTCCCAATTTCCTTCCAATTTCAGATCAAATTCCACTTGATCTTTAAACTTACAACCTTAAGTATAATTTTAATTTTACACCTTCTATTTATAACCAATTACATTCACATTTACTTTTAACTTAGAATTATACATTTTATTTAGCCAATATATTTTATTATTCCATAAACATTTAATCAAGATTTCAGAGTTTAAACAAATTTCTAACTTACAATATCACCTTAGGATTCAACTATATCCAAAATTCTTTTGCAAATTCAATTATCCCTTTGAATTTCAAAACCAAACCCAGTTCACAAGCAATTCCAATTTAAAACAATTTGGTAGCAATTGCTCTTCTAGAAACTCGAAAATAAACATCGATAATGCTGCAGTCATCACCGACGTTATTTTCCAGTGGCCGAAAGAGTTCAATGCTTTTATCTCTTTAAAACATTTCCAAACATTTTAATTTCAAATCTTCCAGATGTCAAGTTCAACACAAAATATTTTTGAAATAATACTATTATTTCTCCAAAACCTTTGGAAACCACTTTCAAATCCAAAGGAATTTTAAATTTTCCCAAAAGTTTCAAATTCCTAATCCATCCAATTCATATTTAAACATTACTCTAGAATTTCATCTTACTTATTCAACTTAATTACAATTCCAAAGTTATTCTAATTACTTTGGATTAATCCATTCAATTAAACCCACTTCAATTTTAATCATTACTTTGAAACAAAATTTTCATATTTTGGGACCATATTAAGAAATTCATTTTCAGTCAATTAAATTTTAATTTGGTTGTATTTCTATTTCTACTTAATTTAATTCCAATAATTAACAACCAATCACCCTAATATTTATTAGAAGGAAATATTACTTTATATATCAAAAATATATTTTTATATAAAACCATTTAAAATCTTTATAAGCCAATAACAAGTACGCTCTCGTATATATATACACTCAACTTATTCTAGAGTACTTCGAACTCTAGTTAATGAGAAATCCCCACCAGAGCCAAGGTTCTCGCTTAACCTTCAGCTCTGATACCAAATGTAACGACCCGAAATTTTCGAACCCGAAAATTTCGGATAGTTATGAAAAAGAAGAAAGAGATTGAAGAAGAAGATCAGAAACCCCAGACATCTCACATTCGCAGCAGAAAAAATATAATAATAAATAATAACAGTTTATAAAGAATATTATAACTGTCGATTACATTTAATATACATCAGAGTTTCACATAATATACAGTCACTGAATATTTGCAATTATCATGTCTCAGATTAACAATAATATAAATACACCGGATATACTCTATACGATACTGCCATCCAGCTCGCCCTCTGAGCTCCAGAACGTGCCTACCTGAAAATCTGTAATACTCGGTCTGACCCGAGCATTACACCAAAGTAACACCCGGGTCAGGCTGGAAACCAGCGTGAGTAAATTCAACTAACGAGGAATACTAAATAAATCAACTTATATAATCCCGGGGTAACATATGTCAATTTATCTAATTTACAATTTGCTATAGACAACTCTTATTTTACATATCAACCCTAAATACCAAGCTCGGATAAAATCTCCTGCCCTTGATTTCACATATAAATTTACAAAGTCACACTTGTCATAGTCATAACTTATTTTCAAAATAAGAATTCTATGTGCTAAAATTTTGATTAAATAATCCAATTCATGTTAATCCATTCATCCAAACCTATCAATTTCTCATATAAATTTACAAGGAATTCGAAGCAGTGTCGGTTATCTTCCCAATACCTGATTCCAGCCTCTTCGAGTCCCATGTCATTCTAACCCAAGCTATCCAAATGAAATACTCAACATTTCATACCAGAGATATTAACTTATTCAAATCAACCAATACAAATCTATCATCCATAAGCAAAGCTCAATCACAAACAAATCAACTCAGTTGATTCTAATTTATTTGCAATCCTCGATCGTTTAGGTTCTTTTATTAATTAGTTCCAAACAATTAATTGATCAATCTTTTCTTTCATCTCCATTCATCTTAATTAACACCCTGGATTAATTTTCTTTCTATTCCATCCAAGAAATTTTCTTTAATTATATTCACGATATTAATTATTCTTACCAAAACAATGAGTAATCTTTAATTTTACACAAATCAATTAACTATAATCAATTACACTAATTCCTAATTACTTATATAAATTTTCTTCTCATAAGTCACTTATTATGAATGTAGAAATCTCAATTAAACAAATCTTTAATTACTTCGTTAATTATATGCATTACTGATTTCCAATTATATTTTAATTTATCTTAATCTAAATTAATTACATTAATTTGAATACCATATTAATCGTACTTGATTTATTTTATTAACTTCATGAAGTAATTACTTGTTAAACCATCCAATGATTATTCTGAACTACTCTCACTTAATTAATTAACAAAAACTAAATTAATTAATCCAAACACTTCACCATTAAATTAGTTAAGCCAAATCATTAATTAATTAACTCAATCAATTATTCATTTCAAATTTCCTACTAATTTAATGGATCACAACACATCAAGCCCTTTCTAAATCTAAAATGGAAATCCTTTTCTTATTTATGGTTTAAGTTTAAAACAATTTAAAACCCCATATACTTCGAGTCAATCCACAATTGACTCGAGAATAAATCAAAACCAAATCCACATCATCATCAAAGCACATCCAATCAATTTAAGCACTCAACTAATTATTTATGTCTAACCACTTAAATTTTAAATAATAATCCAACTTAGTGAGATTTACTCACCTTCGCTTCATAATTGGAAATCCTCTTCATTCAATTAATTACATTCAGTGAATTATAAATTTATTACTTCCCTAAGAGATTTTAATTCATACTCCTTAGCTATTTATTATTAACCTTCATCGTTAATTTCTAAAACCTAATTCCCATTTGTAAATCACTAATTTCAAATTACTGAATCAATAATGGCAACTCAATTACTTAATTAATCTTCAACTTATTTCATAAATTATCAAATCTGAATTACACTTAAGGTAAACATCTTTGTTAAATACGAAATCACAAAACATTTGGCATTATTTGTAAACTAATTAAATCTTAAATATCCTTTATGTGTCTAACATATCAACTGTCTTGATTTAAGTTTGAAAAGTACTTAACTTAAAGGATTTATAAATGGTTAACAATTCCATTTCCTTTATTACCTTTTTATTTATTTATTTAGCCTAGGGATTAAAACAAAAAAAACTGAAATAAATAAAAATAAAGAAAACCAATTTACTCACAGAAGATGGTTGTGAGAAAACCCTAACACGACTTCAACGACGCCGCCCCCAAATCTGAGAGCCCATCGCCCTTCAACACCGCGAGCCTCTCCAACGACGGCGCGACCACAACCAAATGATCGCGAGCCCTAGCCCCACCGTACACGAGTCGAACCAAAAAGCCTCCTTGAATCGCGGCTTCACGACCAATCCACAAACTCATCAACCTTAATCCCCTCAATGAAGCTTCAGTCGATCTGTATCTCGCTCACGCGAGCGACTCTCATGTCGCGAGTCTCCTTCTTTAAATCGCCTCAGAAATCACGCCCCCCTCGAACGACCATCACTACGTGAAGCTCCCCCATGTGGCAATTTGATTCGGTCAATGTTTTCTGAATATCGCGATTCTTTTTTTTTTTTTTTTATAGATGAACGAATTGATTCGTTCGACACTGGAAGGGATGAACGCATAAATGGGGGAGAGAAGGAACATTCCGTCCCTATTTTATTTTTTTGTAAGCATTCGATTATTGCTGAAGGTTGGAGAAGGAACGGGAAACAAATATCGGCTTGGGGAGTTAGCTTACAGAGTACGATGTTATATAAAAATATATCTGACAAGTTGACTTTAAATATTATATTATAAAATTCAAAACGACTCATTGCGTAATGCGAAATCCCGCACCGCAAATCAGACATGCCGACAGATGTTAAAAGGTTTTATCCACATTCCAAACACGATGGAACGTGTTTCGGAGGCTGACTCGATCATATGCGCGAGTTACAGAATTAAACGACCAATTTTAAATTAAATCGATTAAAATCGTTCTAAGCGTTTCGAGCTGCCATGATCAAACGACAACTCTGATTGCTACGGAAATCGAAATCCGATAATAATTAACTATTACGGATCCAATGGAGCTGGTTTCGTTGAATTCCGAGACTGTGCCTCGGAAGGCTATTTTCAAGTTCCAATTTAAACGATATATTATTAAAACTGAACAAATTACCTTTAAATTAGATTCAAACCATTTTATTATCTCCAGTATTATCATTATAAATTTTATAAGCCTTCAAATTATTTTAACAGGTTTAAAATTTCATATTCAACCATTTACCCTGTTTTCAATTATTAAATTCAATATTTAAACTATATAATTCATTGATTAAATTTTCAAGTAAATATTGATATCTTAAATTCAAATTAAAATTAACTTTTAAATATTTAAAACCAAGTAACTATTCAAATTTAAACTGCAAGAAGTTCCGGGTCATCACAGTTGATCAGACGAATCGATCGGAAACCCAAATCAACATCAACAACTCAAACAACATAATATATAAAACATGGATTTACAAGTATAGTTCAAAATGTTTGGAGATAGGTTAGAAACAAAAGACAAGATGATTAAATAACAAAATAGGGAGGTGGATAAGCTTAAATAAATCGCGGGCAACCTTAACTGAGTCAACCGTGACTTAAAGAATAAGATCGATGTGGATTTTTCTAGGGTAAATCTACATTCGATCTCAAGAGTTAGAGTTTGGAATAACAAAAGCTATTAGCATCTAAACCAAGGATAGATATAAATCTCTGGTGAATCGATGCTAATTGTAAAGGAGTTTTCCCCCTTTTTTCAATTCAAATTGAAATTGGCGTGACCGCCGACTCACTAAAAAGATCATTCGAAGCAGAGTTATGGAATACTCCAGAGTCAAAAGAAGATGAATAGTGAGGGATACGAATGGATTTTGGAACCGTAGGGAATGTTCCAAAATTCAAAGGAATTGAGTCAAAAAGGAAGAGATTCAAACTTGAATGAAAGTGGTTCTGTAAATACATTCACTCCATATGCTGAGTTTTGCCTAGAGCTACCAATGCTCTGATACCAACTGTAACGACCCGATATTTTCAACCATTCGCATCGATTATAAGTGTATAGGTAGACACTCATGCCGTAATTGAATTGCTCCAAATACCGCGTTGTAAATAAAAATTTGGCAAATCTCAGAATATGCAGTAAATAAAAATCACAGATCACAGACACAGAGTAATAATAATACAGCGGAAGTAAAAGAGATAGTAGTTCATGAAGCTACTATATAAATATATCAGAGTACATAAGATAAAATAGAAGAAATAAAGTACAACAGAAGTTTAAATATGATAATCAAGTACAAGCTGAATAGAACAACCGAACTGAAAAGATGAAACTTGACAAGTAGATAATCTCCAGCGATTCCAATCTCCAGAAAGTGGAAATTCAAATGTGTGAATAACTCAGGCTGACCCGAGCGTAAATAAAAATACACACACTCGAGTCAGGACATACATACTTATACAATGTAAACGAACTCAAGTGAACTGTAGCATAGGTACAAGTAACTTAGAAGATGCTTGGGACCGCCCATCCTCTAAGGATCCGTTAAACTATTTACTATGTAGTAATATACGCTATATACAGTAGTGTCTAATCAGTGAAGTATAATCATATAGAAAATAGCGTTAAGGGGATGGTGAACCTTAACGCGGTCGGATCTTTAAAACCAAAATCGTAGTGGGCTCGATATAAGGAGATGACACGGCACGCGAGGCAATGCTAGGGTGGATACACCGTTTGCACTCCCGGACCGGTGGTGACGGCAAGCCAGCAGCTTCCGCCCACCTCGAACAATACCCCCGAATCAAAGTGGCGCCACATATCGAATCGCAAAAGTAATAGAATGGTTTTCGATGGAGCATGCTCGATGAAAGGGTGCGACCCTTTGTGTAGCCCGGTATAGCTCCTGTTTTAGTCATTTATGCCAACTCACGCGAGTTGGGTCCACGTAATATACCTCGAGAACGTCGCCACCATCCTACTTCATTCTGGAATCTCCACCGCGTACACAGTTGTTAAAGTGGTTTTCGGTATTGGCCGGCTATAAGACAATATCCGATCCCGGTCTCTTTAACAACCAATCGTTATTATAACCCGTAGTTATAACCTTTTAAAACAATATTTATACTTCAAAATAAAATATTATTTCAACCCAAATCTTTATCAAAATAAAGATTAAATCATTGCAAAATATCATATCTTCTTTTCAAATCATTTTAATATCAAAATATCATATCTTTCAAAACACCATTTTCAAACCATTTTAATATATCAAAATATCATATGTTTTCAAAACCACATTTCAATCATTTAATATATCAAAATATCATATCTTTTTGAAACCACATTCATTTCAAATCATTATTCATTTTATTAAATTTAAAATATCATTTCAATCCATATTTCAAAACAGTATATATTCCAAAAATCATTTTTAATCATTAAAATGAAGTTATTATGTTTAATAATTAAATTTCCAAAATTTTCGACTTCCAAAGTTCATTTATTCACTTATGTTTATCAAAGCAGTGAAAATTCACTTTTCGTGGCATTTAGAAAATGCTACGGAAAAATACATTCAAAACAGTTCAATTTAACCAAAGGCAACATTTTAAAATGTTGTAATAGGGTTTACTTAAATTTCGAATAAACTTAGTTAAATTCAACAATTTATAGCACTTACAAAAATTGCTATAATAGCTTTTAATTCAATTTAGCTTTTTAGTTCATTATCATCAACTACAGCATTTTCAAATGCTGTAATATCATTTACATTGTAATTAATAGCATTTCAAAAATACAGTCAATTAACTTCAAATATTCAATATAATTTCTCAACCAATTATATTTTTATTTAAAACATTTTTAAATTATAAAATCATACATTTTCACATTTATAACATCATTTAATTTTTCCTCAAGTTCATGATCTTATAAAGTTAAATTTCCATTCAAAATCAAGATTTAATAATAATTCACTTATTAAATTGCAATGTTCAATTTTAAATCCATTACATTAAATTTCAACTTAACACTTATGTTCAAATTCTCAAATATGACTTAGTTTTATTTTTATTTACTTAACTGAAAATTCACTTTTAAGTCAACTTCATAAATTTCCAATTTTAGTTATATTTCAAAATTTCAACTTAAATATTCATTCATTTCATATTTCAACTTTATTAAAAATCATTAATATGATAAAATCACTTTAAATTCATTTAAATTCAAATTATCATAAATTTATCATAATTTCATATTCAATTTAATTTCCAATTATAGTTAAATCAAATTTTCCAAAATAGCTTACATCCAAAATTTTCTAACTTTTCATTAATTCATTTCACTTGCAATTATTCAGAAAATCAATAATATTTTACAAAAATCCTTTTTAGTTAGATTTAAATCAAAATATTTTAATATTTACATTTCTAAAGTAATTTTAAAATTTTTAGAAAAACATATATTAACTACGGGTCTGTATATAATTTTCTACACTAGGAAAAGTGATACGGGTAATATATCATTTCAACCCGTAATTTACAAAGAAAATCCGGGTTTTATCATTTCAAACCCGCAGTCTCAAGTAAAAGAAATAAATTTGAAAATCATTCAGGCCTACCATTTCAGCCCATAACGATTTTTCCCTATTCTAAAGTCCGTTCGGGTATGTATCATTTCAACCCATAGTGATTCTAGTCTACAGGGAACTTGCAGTGTGATAACTGATAAAAATAACAGAACAGCATAATATAACCGTAACAAATGATATAACGGGTGTAATAACAGGTGTGAACATCATATGATAATAATATAAGTAGTTATAACATGGTAATATAGTTCTACACATTCACAGGGTGTCAATTTACTACTTATATAAGTATAAACGTCTGGTGAGATTTACTCACCGGTTTGAGCTGAAGACACAACGATGAATTGCACAAATGGGATCTACACAAGCACAAAAGCACGACACGGATTCGAATGGAGGAGCCAAATGTCAAATTCCTTGGATATACATCAAACAAAACAATATAACAACGATGAGTTTCAAAACCAAAATACGATAAACTGCGCTAGAATAAACTACACAGAATCAAACAGAAATGCTTGCACTTGCTTTTTACCTTTACTAGGCTCAACCATAAGGGGTAATAAAAGGCCATGGCGGGTGTTTGGGTCAGGTTAGGGTGAGTATGGGTTCGGCCTAAATGGTGGAATGGTGGTGCAAAAGTGGTAGAGGGAAAATACAACATAAGCATGCATTCACGTGGATTGGGTCAATGATTTGGGCTCGACCAAGGCTCTAATGGTCAAGGCCAGAGAGGTGGGGTCCATTGGAGTGATGTGGCAGAGGTTGCTGGAGGTGCCGGAGGTGATGGTGATGTGGTAGGTGGCGGCTAGGGGGTTGGTGAGGTGATAGAGATGAGGTGGTGGTGGTTAGGCTAGGAATTTGGGTGGTTTTTGAGACTTTTGTGCAATTGCATCACCAAGGGGTTCATGGCTTGAAATTTTTGTGAGGAGGAGGTGGTGATGAGGTGCCATCAGGTGGTGGAGGCGGCTAGGCAGCAAGGGGCATGGCCGAACCTATAGAGAAGGAGGAAGTGCAACCAAAATCAAACTAGAAATTAGGCACTACAATAGAAAAGAGATAAAGAAGATAGAATTTTTTTACCAAACTCTTCAAACCAATAGGGGCCGAAAATTTTTTTCCAGGAAAGAGGAAATGATGTACGTGAATAAAAAATGAATGGCGGCTGAAGGATTAGGGTTTGGTCAAAAGAAAATGAATGCAGGAGCTAAGAAAATGAAGAGACGGGAAAACAAAAGGCCTTAAGCAAATTAAGAGTCACAACCTTTCAAATTTCCTTTTATATATTTTGTAATTTATAAATACATATAAAACTGAGAAATAAAGATAACAAATCAGAAATAATAATAAATATCTAAAATAAATAATTAAATTTTAATTAAATAGAATTTAAATTAAGAAAATGGCTTAAAATTGCAAACTAGGCTTTAAAATTGAAAACAACTCAAATAATCTTTGGAAAAATCTATTCAAATTTAAATACATGAAAAATGAATATTAATAAATTAAAACACAGCAAATAAAAGTGAATTTATAAAATAAATTACTAAATTTTAATTATATATAATTAAATTAAGGAAATAGCAAAGAAAACAGAAACTAGGTTAGAAAATTTGAAAATGAATGCAATGGACTTTGGAAAAATTTTATATACTTGAAAAATATTTATAAATAAAGATAATAACAGAAAAAATACATTCAAAAAATAAAAATTAAAAGAAAAATATTTAATATAGTTTAGATGAAGAAAATAGCAGAAAATAGAAACAGCCTTTAAAAATAGGAAATAAATACAGTACATTTCGGAAAAATTCTATTATTATTTTAAAAATAATTAAAATTCAAAATATACATAATATAACATAAATATAAAAGTTAGAATAAGATATATCAAATAAAAATGTCATTTATATAATTTAAAATAAAGACTATTGCTGAATAACCCAATATACACACAATATTGAAAACACTATAACTTTTGCAATTTAAATCCGTTTTCAACGAAACGAAAAGCAGTGTTCTTAAAATTTTATGTACTTCCATAATAAAACATAAAATTTAAATTTTCAAACTTTTAAAAATTTAAATTAAAAATCAAAGTTTGATTAGTTTGACCAAAATTCATTTTTTGAAAAATATTCTTTTTAGTCATGCTTTGGAATGATAATTCATATCAAAACTAAAGTTTATATTTAAAGTAACAAAACTAATCATTCAAAATAAAAAAAATAAGTTTTTAAATCAAAATTTAATTAAAAAAATTAAAATATACAAAAAAAATCACAAAATACAGGGTTATCACACGGTTCCATAATAATAAGCGTATATTGCCCGACAAATAGGTACGTTTTCGGATTACGTTTTGTGGCGCTATTTTATATAATTTTCCCGTGGTGGGATATTTTATTTTGGATAATATATATAATATATTTGTTATATTTTGATATTATATTTTTCTTCCAAACCTCTCCGTACAAAGGAGACTCCGCAAAAATCATCCGTAAATTTTGGACTTAGGATTATGTTGAAAATGTTTTCCAAACTTTAATTACTTAAGTATAAAAGGATATAATGATTATAAATTGGGTATATTTATATAAGGTAATAAATTTAGTAAATTATTGTTTATAAGTTAATATTTGAAATAAGATGTACTGTTTATTAAATTCTTCCTTCTCTTTTCTTTTCCTTTTCGGGGACGAAAAGTTTTGAGTGGGGGAGAGTGTAACGACCCGTCAATTTGCGTCAGTTAAATTTGTCATTTTAATAAGATTAGATAATTTAATTTAGAAAGAAGTAAATTTAAATTATACCTATAAAAATGTCTATTTACCGAATAGAAAGATTTTTAAATCAATAAACGAATTTATTGAGGTTCCAATTTATAATTTATAACATTTAATGTAGACTTAATTTAGTTAATTAACTTAAATCATGCAGTTAGCGTAGATTTGTTTGTAATTGAAGTAGTTAATTCTATAAGATGAAGTTAATGATAATTCTATTTATAATTGGACCATTTGTTGATATAGACTTTAGAAAGCAAGATTTATAAATTTAATTAAAGTATCAAAATTCAACAATGGTATTTATTGCAAATAGAGTGGAATTAAACGTTTAAATATTACGTTATTGAAATTAAAATGGAATGTGTGGATAAAAGGTGAGAATATAAATGTTGAAATCAAATAAATGTGTTTTTTTGGAGAATTTAATTTATACTTTCTAAATATAAGGAAGTGCAGAAATTAACACTGCAATTGATGGACTTATCAACTTTTGATTCACATCTAAACTTGTTAAATTATTTAAATTGATTATGAAATATATAAGCGATAAAATTTAGACAATTTTAGAATTTTATTATAAAATTGGATTTTTTTAATTTATTTTAATTCATTTAATTAATATAAAAATAGCCATTTTGGCCACGGACTCGGATTTCGACGAAACCAGTTTCATCGGATCCGTATCGGTGAATTATTGTAGGGTTTTAAGTTTCGTATCGATCGGACCTGTCGTTTGATCGTACGGATGCGAAACGCCTTGAAATCGATTTAATTAAAATCAATTTGAAATCAATTTGGAAATATTGTTTTCAGCATAACTTCTGCATACGATCGAATTTGGACGTGAAACTTTTTCCATCACGTTCAGAATATTATAAAATACCTATTTGGATATATGGGTTTAATAAATTTCGTCCCGGGGTCAGAACGGGCTTTTTGGGCCAACTACCGTTTAGCACGTTCGTAATTTGTGCCCCTAGCCTTCTTCTATTTGTCTATAAATATGCTGTGATAAACCCTACCCTCCTTTCTATTGTCATTTGGCTGTACGTTCATTTTCTTTATCTCTTTCTCTTCCTCAATGTTTGCAAAACCTAGATCTATCTATAGTTCAAAATTTCAATGAAAATTCAAACTCTCCAGAAAAATTCCACAAAAATATATGTCATAGTTATCAGTGTTCTTAATCTGCTGGTGTGATTTGTTTTTCGACTGGAGCTATCGTTCGTCCAGTAAAATTCAAATCATTTTCGGCCTTTCATCATCGCCGTAACAAACTTCGTCAGATCGTCAAACGATTTCTGGGTTTGGTAGAGATTGACCAGAGGAATTCATCTGTGTAGGTTTCGTGGTTGGTTAACGGTTGGATCTACGGCAAGTTGCGAATTAGGGTTCGTTGTTCCGGTGGCGGCTGCCGTGATTTCGGCCGTGAATTGGCGACTGGGTGGACGTGCGTGAGGCAGGGGACATCAGGGAATGGTGGTCTGACTGGTCGGCGGCGCTAGCGTTGACGAGCGAGGTGGCGGCTATAGGGTTTGCAGTGGGTTAGGTTCGATGTTCTCGCGTGAAACTGCTGTGCGCATGCATTCTGTAGAAGATGAAGTGTTGCAGGTATTTTGGGTGACGTAGCAAGAGAGGTGATGGAATGTGTTCTCTTTTTGCTTTTTTTTTTTGTAATTCAATGGCCATTTTTCACAATATCTTGTGCATACGATGTCCGATTGACGAGCGTTTTCTTTTGTTAGGATCTTAATAAAATTTCGGACTTGATGATGCTGGTTTGGACGAATTCTGAGACGGTCAAAATTTTGGGTTTAAATCGGATTTAAATTCGATTTAAATTCAAAAGGTGAGTGTTTCAAACCACTCACAACTTCTAAAATTTCTTATGTTTGTTAAATTGAATTTAAATATGAGTAGAAATTTGTTTATGACTGTTTGGCGTGTTTTATTCATTATCTCAGTTAAATCGCATTTATTTAATTTAACTGTTAACTAATTTTATTTATTGCATATAATTTGACAGTTAGAATTTATTTATTTGCATATTAACTGCCTGCTATAGTTATGTTTATTTTTATATCATATTAACTGCCAGTTAAGTTTACATTTATTTTGCATATAAACTGCTAGTTTAACAGTTATTAGATTTATTATTGAATATAAACTGTTAGTTAATACATGTTATTTATTACCTGTATGATTTATATGCTCTATATCGATGATTGTTTAAATTGGATGATGATCGCAAATAATGGTTGATGATTGATATTTGGATGAATGAATGTTTATTTTATAAATAAATATAAACTACAAGTTTGTTATGGATTATTTTTATTAATTCGGGATTGTGGTTTGAAATGATATATAACCGTAAATATTTAAATTCGCGGATTGAAATGATAAATATCCGTACCACTTGACCCTAGGGTAGAAAATTATATACGGACACCGGATTGGTTAAATCAAATGATTTTTTTTAAGCTTAAATTTTGAATCTGGATTTAAATGATAATTTGAGAAATATATGACTTCTACGGATTGAATTATTATCGGAATTTGAGTTTATGATAAAATTTGTATTGGGTTTTAAGGTATTGTAAAAAGGGAATTTATATGTAATTTCAAAGTTGAATTTTTGAATAAAAGTGAAATTTGTCAAAATTGAGAATTGAGTTATTGAAATATAACTTTGAAGTGTATTAAGAATGGAAATAATGTAATTTAATATTTTAGACATGAATTGAAATCGATGTAAACGCAATGTTTTATTTATAGAATGTGAATGGAGTTTTGAAAGTGGATTTTGTTGGAAAAAAAAATTGAAATGGTTTTTGTGTGGAAATGAAATGAATAATAAATTGATAGTATTTTAAAATTCATATTTTAATATAAACTATTTTAAATATATTAACATAAAGACTGTAATTATTAAGATTTTTGAACTATTAAACTATTTTACCTATCTCAACTATATATCAAATCATTTTAACTTATATTTTAAAACCATTTAATTTATATTAAAATAGTTGACCCTTTTAAGTTATTTTAAAAACTAATTAATCTATTTTAAAGCTAATAAATCTATTTTAACTATGTTGAATCCACTATAAATTTACTTAACCGTCTTAGATCAATTAAACAATATTTTTATCTATAGTTAAACTATTCTAGAGTAATTGAACTATTTATAACTACTATACTTATTTAAACTATTTCCAAATTTCCAGTCTATGTAAAGAGGAAATGTCAATAAAATACTTGGTTTTAAAAGAGAATAAATTGAATTGATGACTTGAAGTAAGAATGTAACCTATTTGGAAATATGAAATTGGGAAGAAATTATGGTTTTGGAAATTGGAAATGATTTCAAAGTAAATAGGGTTTGAAAGCGAATACGATTTGAAAATGACCATGATTTGAAAGTGATATGTTTTGAAATCGAATATGATATTTTAATATAAATTTTAAATTGACTTTTGAAATATAAAAGAACCATCCGGTGTGAAAAATATAACGATTGGTTGTTAAAGAGACCGGGATCGGATATTGTCTTATGACCGGCCAATACCGAAACTACTTTAACAACTGTGTACGCGGTGGAGATTCCAGAATGAAGTAGGATGGTGGCGACGTTCTCGAAGTATATTACGTGGACCCAACTCCCGTGAGTTGGCATAAATGACTAAAACAGGAGCTATACCGGGCTACACAAAAGGTCGCACCCTTTCATCGAGCATGCTCCATCGGAAGCCATTCTACTACTTTTGTGATTCGATATGTGGCGCCACTTTGATTCGGGGGTATTGTTTGAGGTGGGCGGAAGCTGCTGGCATGCCGTCACCACCGGTCCGGGAGTGCAAATGGTGTATCCACCCTGGCATTGCCTCGCGTGCCGTGTCATCTCCTTATATCGAGCCCACTACGATTTTGGTTTTAAAGATCCGACCGCGTTAAGGTTCACCATCCCCTTAACGCTATTTTCTATATGATTATACTTTACTGGTTTGACACTACTGTATATAGCGAAATATACTACATAGTAAATAGTTTAACGGATCCTTAAGAGATGTAAATCCCGAGCATCTTTTGAGTTACTGCACTCGTATTTATTTCTGTTGATTTAACTTACATAAGATCCTTTAGTTCTTACTCGAGTGTTTTGTCTTTTCAATTTGCTCGGGTCGGTCCGAGCGTTTCAGGATTGGAAGATTTTATTTCTGGAGGAAGAAGACGAAGATGTTATTATTATTACTATAGATTATATGGTTCCACTACACTCATATTGTTCCGCTGCATTGTTATATGGTATTTGTACTCTGATATGCATTGTATAGATAAAAATCAAAGGTTTTGTAAAACAGCTTCATGAACTGTATATTTTGATTTTTATATTTTATCCTTCCGCTGTGAGATTCTGTTTAGTTTTCTTTCTTCTCTGTTTTTCTTACTTATCCCATAACAATCAGCCCTTACGTATGGTTTGAATTGGCACGTGTGTCTGTTTAAATCGTGCAAAAAGGCGGGATGTTACAGTTTGGATGGGATACGGTTTATAAAAAAATTTAATTTTGATATTTTATAAATGTTATTCTTCTATATATATACATACGAAGTTAAAAATTTTGAATTTAAGCTATGTATAAATCTATTAAATAAAAATAGGAAAATTGAGAAATGGAATTTGATAATTCATATTATATGTTTAAGTTTGGAAAATTTTAAGGTATGATATGTATAACTAGATTTTTCCAAGATAAATTTAAAATGAATATTCTAGTATTATTTAATTGAAGAAAATATTTAATTGCTAGAAATTGGAGTTTTATTTATGGATTTTATGTAAATATTCAAGACTAAATAATAGAACATTTAATTTGGTTGAAGGAATAAATTCCAACTTTAGTTTTGAAATATTAATACTCCAAAGGGATATATATATATATATATATATATATAGAAATTGAAGTGGTTTTGGAACTTGAAAGTGGTATTTAAATTTTGGTTTAGACTTTAAATAAAGAAATATATTTGTAAAGCGATGGAAATTATTTTCTTTACAAAGTAACCTTAAAGATAAACCATTTATTTCGTATACCGTTGAATATCCAAACCATTCATGTTTTAGAAGTTATGGTTTTAAAATATATGAATTTCGAAATATTATGCTTTGAAAGTATAAGTCAAATATTTGGTTTCCAAGTATTTTAAATTTTAAAGCAGTATGATTTTGGAAAAGAAATATATTTGGATAAAATGATATCATATTGTTTTGGGTTTTAAGATGATATCGTATTCATAGTTTTGAAATGGAATTTTTATTCTGGTTTTGAAGTATAAACTATTTTAATTGACCGCGGTGTTATAATAACGATTGGTTGGCAAAGAGACCGGGATTGGATATGGACATACTCTCTGTTGATACCGAAAACCACTTTGACAAACCGTGTGCGCGGTGGAGATTCCAGAATGAAGTAGGTGGTGGCGACGTTTCCTGTAAGGTAAATACGTGGACCCGACTCCCGTGAGTTGGCATAAGGTGGCTAAAACAGGAGTGATTCTCGAGCCAATGAGGTCATACCTCTGATCGGACGCTGCTCTTCGATATTATACTTTGACTTTGGATTGATTCAGTGGCCACTTCTATTTTTGATTTTGGGGGAGTTTGTTCGAGGTGGGCGGTAACTGCGGCTACGCGTTTCCACCAGCCTGGATAGCAATTGGTATATCTACCCTGGCATTTCCTAGTTGTGCCGTGTCACCTACCATACCGAGCCTTTACTACGAGTTTTGTTTTGTACCATACCTATGGAGTGCCCTCTGACGACGCCCAGTACGGGGGAGATTACGGTACTGTATAGACTATGGGAATATATTCTGTGTTAAGGGCTATATGGGTAACCCCTTAACGCCATTAAAAAGTAAGTTTATTTTACAATTAGACACTATTATAATAGCGCAATATACTACATAGTAAATAGTTTAACGGATCCTTAGGAGATGTAAATCCCGAGCATCTCTTGAGTTACTGCACTCATATTTACTCCTGTTGATTTAACTCACATAAGATCTTTTAGTTCTGACTCGAGTGTTTTGTCTTTTCAATTCGCTCGGGTCAGTCCGAGCGTTTCAGGATTTGAGGATTTAGCTCTGGAGGACGAAGACGAAGATTTGTATTACTAGTATCTACTATGTTATTTCACTACACCATTTAATTCTGCTGCATTGATAGTATTGGTATGGGTAACTCTGATATTCATTGTACAAGTAAAATAAAATATTTTGTAAAACAGTTTCATGAACTGTATATTTGATTATTATATTTTATCCTTCCGCTGTGAGATTCTGTTTTGTTTTATTTCTTCTCTGTTTTTGTTATTTACCCCATAACAATCCGCCCTTCCGTATGGGTTGAACTGGCATGTGTGTCGGTTTAAAGTGTGCGAAAAGGCGGGATGTTACAGGTCACAAGCTAAAATTTAGCTGAAAGTTTAAAGAAATGAGGGGAAGATGGGTATTTTTTAAATTAATCACTTCCCAGAATTAATATGTCAATGAAAAAAGGAAAGGAGATGAATCAGGGAAACGTATTATAACTTATATATAACTATTAAATGGACAGATGGAAGAAAAGGTGAGCAGGTGAGTAAAAGTGAAAACTGATTTATGAGCGAAGTGGAATGTGAGCTGTTGCCTGAGAAGAAAATGGAACGATTTAAAAATTAATGGCGATGGACTGCTGAAATTAAATGAGTATAAAATGTGTAAAAGTTATATACTGAAACGGCAATAAATTTCAATTATTATTATAAAACGGGGAATAACGAAAGGCAAGGATGATGATTTCAAAGTTTATTAATGGCTAGGAATGGGGAAGTCTATCTGTGAATTGGAAATATTATTAAGCAATTGAAATCAGTATAAAAAGTAACAGCTACACACTGGTTTAGAAACAATCAAAGTAATTAATAGCTTGATTGGACAACAAGAATAAATATGGAAGGACACGTTATAAAGGCAAAATGAACCGTATGAAAATAAATAAAAGAAATGATGGAAAATAAAACAGCTGTGCCTTGAATTTTCCAAAATAAATTATTTTATGAACATCAATTATTACTTACTTAAATTGAATAGAATCACACCCTAAAATATACTTTCTTAATTTTTGATGAAAATTTATCATTTGCTGCATTCAACTATACATAATCCAAATGTAAGATTTTATATCAAAATATTATTATTTACAATTTCTCAAAAATCAAATTAAATACGCTAAATAAAACCATTAAAAATTAACAAAATTTTACGGGTTGTTACATGAAGTCAGTTACAATACACGTGATACAATACATATGATACAACTACAACTATCGACACAGGATGTTACATATACATGTGCATTAATATAATTAATATACATGAATACACATCATCCTATACTATGACAACAACTACTCCAAAAGATATAAAGAGACTTCATAGCTCAAGCAGCAACCCAAAGCAAGATATCTACAACCTGTAATAACTCGGTCTGACCCGAGTATTAAATTCAAAAGAAAATAATACACGGGTCAGTCTAATTCAAACTCAGTTATTAATGCACAGAAGCAATAATAATTAAATAACAATTAGACGACAGTCACAAATAAATCTCTCCATCCAATCCTTTAATAAGGAATCAGATAATGGTAAATATAACACGTAACAGTGTTAAACAACAAATTAGCAAATCCAAATTATCGATGAAGATAAATTAAAAGATTACCAATGAAGATAATTTAGAAAACAACTGAATTGCCTAAACGGCAATTAACAACAAAATCTAATTATTAAATAAATAATTAGAAACTCATAATCTAATTATCAAATAGATAATTAGACAACATCAAAATGATCGAATCAAATCAAATCAAAATACAATTTCAAAATATTGAATTGAATAAACAAAACAATTCAAACAATTGAAATATCAAAAAAGTCAATACTGTGTGGCTGCAGTACACGCACGCGTGCACTACCTCGCCACTACAGCATATAAAGTCACCACAACTCCAAATATTGACAGCAAGTCGTAACTGCAAAGCCAAATCATTTACAAAATGTAGAGGTCAAGTCACTGTTACCAGGACTCAACACAACTGCGAGGCCAAACCAAAGTTAATAGCAATACCAAGAAAAGGTCTGGGCAACAATTAATGACCAAGTGCACAAGGCAGTGGTACAAACATGATGACACAACAAAATGGCTTATGCAACCTGCACCAACAGAGCACGAAGGCTCGAATGCCCAAAAACACACATGGCTGTGGTACTAACATGATGACACAGCAAAATGGAGGCGAAAGCAAACAAAAATAAGGCAATGCAGCATGACAAAACGCACAAAAGAATCGGTACACAACAGAGACAAAACTGCTGCAAATACCAACTGCCTCGATGTGAATATATGGCCAAACTGTGCACCAGATATACCACTGAACAACAAGTGGCCAGTGGAGCAAATGAAATTCACGAGTATATCCAGGCAGCAAGCTTAAACAACATTAAAGTATGTATGCCACGACCGGTCAGTGCAATAAGCAGTCAAAGTGAAGTGCTTTCAAAGGAACTCGACCAAATCGCTTCAAGTAAAACAAAGTACAACTATTATCAAGACAGTTCACCAGCATGAAGTTCAACAAGCAGCCTCAACATCAAAGACCAGACCCCAAGTGCATAAAACAGTAGTGAAACCTGAGATCAGGTTCAATGTATAGCAAAAACTCGAGCGCTAGAAGAAAAATGGCACTCCAGGGCGACATAAATGACTTTGTACACAAGTGACGCAGCAAAAACAAAAACAAAGAACAAAGCATGGAGATTCTTCTGAAATCAAGACATGATCACAAAAGCATATCAAAACCGTGATGGTCATAAGGTACGACAGTGTCAAGATGACAAGAAAACAATAAGTGAACATCAAGCACATGAATGCACAAGATTTATGACAAGCTTAACACATAATTACTTATATACAGTTGTTATAAAACTAATGCAACGAATTAGAATGTTGACAGAAGATGCCAAGTGATAAAAGTCACATATTTGAAGTAACCGAAGTCACAAAAGAAATCACAGTAGCAAGTTCAACCTTGAAAGCCCAAAATCATCTCATAAACAACATCACAAACCGAAGTCAGGTGATAAATAAATTGAAGCAGAACCAAAATTCACGTTAATGCCGATGCCAACAGAAAAATGTTCAAAGTCATTTGCAGTTCAAATTACACTGTACCCAAGTTACAAATATCAAATAGCTATTCAAAGCCGTGGATAGTAGAAATTGAACCAAGACAATTAAAAATTATCAACATCGAAATAAACTCGAACGACCTAAGAATGAAGTAGATGTGAGTGATAGTTTACTCACCTTGTTTAACGAGGAGCTAAACCCAATTCGCAGTCTCAAATCACAAGTTGGTAAACAACCGATTAAGCAACCGAAATCATCTCGAGAGACAGCAATCGAATAAAAGTCGGCTACCACAAATTACGAAAACCCTAATTTAGTTGAAGAGGAAATGAGCAAGAATGTGCTGTCATTTTTTCGTATGATTTTTGTTTTAGGGTTTTCGGAAAGATGAACAAATGAAAAAGGAAATTAGGTATCGGCCTTTGTTAAATAACACCGCACCAACAAAAACATGGGCCAAAATTGTTTTGAAGCCCACATAACATTCAACGAATTACTAAAAGAATTTCAGCCGATTTAAAAACTCCAAATAGCAATTAGCTAACACATTAATCGTTTAATGACGATTGTAAATTGTTACAAAATCCCGGGTTGTTACACCTATGCTGCCTCCGGTCATAAAATTTTACCGCGCCGCCGGTGATTTTTGTTGACCTAATCGAATTTTTCCATCGATCAGACCGTTGATTCGCCAAATAAACAGCATGGATGAAGTCCCCTCGGCCCTCTCTTTAAAACCCAGAAATGGTTCGTCGATCCGACAGCGTTCATCGACGCGCGATGAACGGCCGAGAAATGATTCAGAAATTCTGGACAAAAGATGCATCGAATGGGAAAACGAATTTCAGTTTTGAGATGCGTACATCGAAAGCTTCGATATATAATTTTTCTGAAATTTTTTGAGGAGTTTGAAATTTGACTTTGATTTTGAATTGCAGTTGGAATTAGGTGTTTGTCTGCCATTGAACTGAGGAGGTGAAACAAACTATACGCACAGACAAATGAGAGTGAGGGACAAATAGGGTTTATAACAGAGTACATATAGACAAGGTTGAAAAAGAATAGAAGGATCAGATTGGTATACGCGCTGAACGACGAATGGCCCGAAAACCCGTTCTGACTCCGGAACGAAATGGGTCAACCCATATATCAAAATAGATGTTTTAAAATATTTTAAGTGCAATGGAAAAGGTTTCAGGTTCGAATTGCATCATATGAAGAAATTATGCTAAAATCATTATTTTTTAAATTGATTTCAATTTCATTGATTTCAAGGCGTTTCGAGTCCATACGATCAAACGACAAGTCCGATCGCTACGAAACTTGAAATTATACAATAATTCGCCGTTATGGATCTGATGAAATTGGTTTCGTCAAAATCTGAGTCAGTGGCCAAAATTGTTATTTTTATATTAATTAAATAATTTAATAATTAATTAAATAAAATCCAAATCTTTATTTCAATTCTATAATTGACAATTTCATCACTTTTATATTTCTTAATCATCTACAAAAATTTTAAACAAGTTTAGATGTCAATTTAAAGTTGATAATCTATCAATTGTAGTGTCAAATTTTCAATTTCATTATATTCAAAATTATAAATTAAATTTCCAATAATTCTATTAAATTATTTTTCATTCTACTATTCATTTCATTGTTATTCAACGGATGAAATTAACACTGGTTCATGGATTATTACATTATTATTCTCAAATTTCATCTTAATCTCAACTAACGCAAAATTAAATATTAAATTTCATTTAGATTGCAATTAATCCAATTATTGAATTTTACACTTCAATTAAATTAATAAATCTTGCTTTCTATTCTTTAAATCAACCAATTGTCATATTATAAATAGAGTTAGCATTAATTTCAATTAATTCCTTAATTTACACAAATATAACCTTAAATTGAGATTCATTGTAATTTATTACAAACTTGATTTAGTGGACTACATAAATGATTACTTTAAAATAATCATTGCCACTAACCCTTGATCATATTTGTATAAGTTATCATTTCCAACAATTACATACAGAACATTGATTTTTATCCAATCACTATTTATTCATTGTTAATTCATTGATTAATCCAATATTTACATTTACTTTTCTAATATTAATTTATTACCAAATATTCCTATTTACTGTGAGGACCCGTAAATCCGTACTCCTTGAATATACACTAATCTCCATTGATTAATTCAAGATGAACAGAAATACGAATTCTCAATGTTTAAGAAAAAGAAAAAGGATAGAAGAAGAGATAGGAAGATAGAAAATAGAGAGGAAAGAAAATAGAAAATAGAACGGAACAGAAAACAACAGAACAATAACAGAATCTCACAATTCGCAGCGGAACAACATATAATAAATAAATGAATAATCTTTAAACAAAGAACTATATCAGTTATTACATTTTATACATTACATTTCATTACATCATATCATCAGAGTGTACAACAACAACAACAACAAACAGTGCAGCAGAAAAAGAAATACTATATACTAGTAATACGCCATGCCATCCAGCTTGCCTCCTGCAACTCCAGAATATCCTGATAAACCTTAACTCTTGACTTCCCGTGTAGAAATTGGTGGGCACCCAGAGTCTAGGAAGGAAAACAATAAACTCCGAGTCAATCATGTGACTGGTGTGAGAACTCAAAACAGTTTATTTATCTTTGAAAACAAAATAGAGGAATATTTTTAAAGTCAATTCGCAATGCTTTTAAAAATGAGACTACCATAAGGCCTCCCGCACACGCACACAATGCAAACGCAGAATCGGAGGAGATTTCTCCTTATGATAGTCAAAGATGCTTGATACGCATTTAAAAGAACATTTGATATTATTACTAGTGCATAGTGTAGAGAAAATTCATTTCGAAAGTAAGGATATAAATCTTAGCCGACATAGACATTTCGAACTATGCCTACTATAGCTACCATGTTCAATAGCGGGTTACCGCCATATTCCATGGCAGGTTATACAACTAAAACCGTACAAGGCTCGTATTTGAAGAATGGATTTTCCAACAAATGATCAGGCCAAGGAACTTCCCATTGCCACATGGAAACGCCTCTGGAAGGATGCCCCGAGAACCAAACCGTTCTCTGCAAAACAAAGCCGGGAACCCCTTTTCCCAAGGGATATTACAAACCCTCAGATATGCCACCCCCGGTCCTTTGGGACCTTTAAACGAGCGCTCGTCACCATCATCACACAATCATAACAAAGTGTTTTCAACATGAGTAAGTATCTGGGCTCCATACCATGATACCACCCTTTTCCAGAAGGAAATGCACATATCCTAAAGGGCGCTACCCCTCATAACCTTGCCGCATCTTTCCTGTTTTGACCATTCCCGGGGTGTGAGGCTCGACGAAGTCACGTCCACAAAAACATACTTTATACAAAAGCCATGCTTTGGGTCAACAAATGATCATAGAAATGATCACCAGGATAGACGATCAAACAAATGATCCTATCACAAATAATCAACACAATGATCATTTCACAGCAACACTCAGCATGTCACATTACTAAATTGGGAATATATCGCTGATAACATTCAACTACATAACCTCTGAGCTCGTACGTCTCAGAGAAGGGTGTTAAGCTAAAAGAATAAATTCTCCGCCACCAACAGAAATATATTTGAAAGAAATCTGCTTTATATCTCAGTTTGTAATGTCAGACATACAATCCATACAAGTCTGTTCCGGGCTCGAACAGAGCCGAAGGCACTTACAAAGAAGTCCTTGCAATCCGGATAATCTCTATTCACGTCCGGACTTCCCATCACATAGGGAGTCTCTATACCGTAGCTACTCGGTGCAAAGACAATCACGAGTTGTCCTTTCGCTTTCAAAAAGATCCAGTCTTCAACAGCGGTCTTCAAATGCAATTCATAACGACGTATCACATATTCGGAATGGGTTATACGACCCCATGGTCCTTTCCCGGTTAACCCGAATAGTGAGCGCTTATTTAAAAATAAGTGTGGCATTCAAATTCAAACAAATCACATCAAATACCCATTCAAAGGGAAATATTGATAGTCGGTTATTGAACTATCAATGGATATGCACACATCACCAGATTCCAAATAATTCTCCAAATTATTTATTTTCCAAAATATCTTTACAAGATATATAATTTCAATATGTCAAAAATAAATCAATATTTATCTTTAAACAACTTCCCTTTTCATTCATAAATTCTATAGTGAATTTATATTCACAATATCTACAAATATACGATTTTCAATAGGTTTCAATATTCCTTTTCAATTTATCTTCAAAAAGATAAATTCTCAAAATATTCATTTTATATTGGAAAACATTTCCATACTTATTTAATAAGTAATTCACGAACCTATTTATTTTCAACACTTGGAAAATATTCAATATACTTAAATCGAAATTAAGTATATATTTCATTCTTTAAGGAAATCATTCACTTAAACATATTTATTTGGCCCAAAACGAATGTTGCGTAAAACATCGTTACGACAACCCAAAATCACTAGTATAGGGATTCGAAATTAAAGATATATAAATCCCAATACTACTCAAAACATTTCCTTTCGGAAATCGTCTATTATAACAACAGTGTTAAAATCTACTATTTCCTTCTATTTCTCGAAAACGTCTATTTCAACAATGAATGTTGAAATCTATTGTTTCGATAGTTTATATATTTTAAAACATCGTTAGATCATTTTAATTCTATTTACAATATCACATCCTAAACATTTTCTTTAACATATTATTCACTATTCGAAAACGTGAATATACTACGTTAACCAATTTCATCATTTTATTCATTTTATTTTAAAGGATTATTCACTATCTAAAATGTGAATATAACTCCATAAATAAGTTATAACAATTTACTTATCAAAATAAGTCGTTTGCGAATTTTATAAAACAACGTTTATAAATTCTATTTCTCTTTGTTTATAACTACTTCCTTTTTATACATCCCCTTTATTAACCTATTCGATTTATAACTCAATTATAAACCAAAAGGTTCATATTATAAGTGAAATACTTATAATTTATTTGTTTGCAAAAATCGTTCCTTTGAACTTTATAATTATAAATCTTATAACTTATAAGATTCAATTATTTATCCAAATCTATTCTTTTAATAACTTTATAAATTTAATAAACCTACTGCTTATAAAATTCCATTTATAACTTCACCGTTTATAATTCTACGAATTTCATTCATTTATGGAATTCATTCACAATCCATTCTAACATTTATAAAAGCTCGTTTTACAATTCTAATATTTTTAATTTATAAATATCAATTTATAAATCTTTTAATATAAATCAATTTATATTATTCTTTTAAAACGTCTTTAAACTCTTTATAATTCATCATTTTGATTTATAAAATAATCAAATTCCATAAATCCTATTTTAAACTTTTATAATAAATTCAGAATCCCAGTTTAAACTCTTTTTATAAAGTTATTAACCCATATTTTCAAAAATCAACTTTTAACTATATTTCTCAAAAATCAATCTTTAACCGTATTTCTCAAAATCATAATTTTTATAACTTTAAAAATTATAACGTTTATTTATTTAAAATGGATCAGTTCCAAAAATATTTTATAAACGTATACTCTTCAAAAATCTCTTTAAAATCCTTTTAAAATTTCAAAATTTGGTCCAATGATGCTACACACCAAATAGTCAATCACGACAACTACGACATCATATATCGATATGATAATCCATCAAATATCAAAATATCTGAAATCAAATAAATAATGTTGAGGAATCCAGTTGGATCTCTCCAACCTGTTTTCCTGCATCCACAAACATTAGCACAATACCAATTCCGCTCCAGTATGAAATTATCGCGGTATATGGGATTTAAAATATTATCCGCTTAATAGACGGCGCAATAGGGTCTCATCCGCTATACAATGCGGGAAATCAATAACTCCAATATATACATATGCCAATATATATATATTGCTATTATATGTAATACCAATTTCACTATTTATGAAATATTCGCGGTATATGTTTTTAATAAATAACATCCGCTTACTAATGGCGCATGTTAACGCTTAAATTTGAACGCTAACACCCCGGTGTGTGAAGTATAGTTGTGAAAGCACCACCCGACAGATCGGGAAAGAATTATAAGCAAGTAATAGCGGAAAAGCAGTAAACAACAACAATTTTATAGTGGTTCGGCTTATGGGTATAGCCTACGTCCACTTTAAGTACTTTTATTGATGATCACGTTACAAGTTGATACAAATCTTCTCAAGTACAACACACTTTGAATTACAAAAGACTTAGAACAAGTAGTTCAAACTTCGATGTTGACAAAAATCTTCAAATCCATGGTGGATGTAGACGATTTCTTCATGAAGTTCTTTTAGACGTTCTTTGAATCTCAAAAGCTTTAAGTGTTGAGGTAGTCTGGAATTCGGCAGAGTAATGGTGCTTGAAATTGATTGACCAAAAGTCCCTCGAATGTTGGAGGTAGGTTGGTATTTATAGGCAAAGATTTTGGACCTAAGCTCGGTCTTAACTCCTCACCGACCCAGTTAAGTCGTGGCCGACCTATAAGAGCCCTGATATGGTCAAGCCGTGTTTACCTGTCTTCGATGGATTCACACAAGTCCTAAGTCGTTTCCGACTTAGACTAAGTCGCCGTCGGTCTAACGTGCTACGTGTTAAATGGTTGCACCGTTTCACCCTTCATCTCCCTGGGTCGGTTGCGATTCATCGTAGTTAGATCGGTAGCATGTCAAGTCGGTAGGCTATGTAAGTCTCTAGGTCGGGATTTCCCTTTAACCATTAGGTCGGTACGTCTCTTGAGAGTTAAGTCGGGACCTCTCCTGAGCTATTTAGGTCGGCCATTCTTGGGTCGGCATCACTCTTAAGATGTTGGATCGGTGAATATATTAAGACGGTGGGTTACTTCAAACCTTAGGTCGGAATCTCTTTGCAGCGTTAAGTCGGTACGCTTTCTTAACCAGTTAAGTCGGTATCGAATTAGGTCGGCCATCTTGCTAATCAGTTAGGTCGGCGCCATCTCCACATACCTGCTGAGTCGTAACCGAGATAGGGTTAACATTTGCCCCTCGAAGTATACGCCTTAGGCTTAAGTCGTGTGCTTTGAAATATCTTAGCTCGGCTTCCCTTAAGTCGGTAGATTGCGTACGACCTACCGATTAGCGTCGTTTCATAATCCTTCACCGTGAGTTATAAATTAGCTCTCTTCTTCCTCCTTCTTCATTTAACCTCTTGCTCAATTCCGCCATTAAAGCACTGTCAGATCCTTAAAGGCGATTTTATTCAATTGATCATCGATAACTTCTGCTACACATTGCGTAAGTGATTCCACCTTTCTCGATTGTAGATTACCATCGGTTCTCAAACTTTATCACTTGAATTCAAACGGCCTCCTTGCATGATGCTTCATCACGAATTCCATCATATTTGCCGTTGATGAAACTTAGGTTGCTCGATTAAAAGTTCGATGAAGTAATGAAAGTGGCTCGTCGTCTTAGGCTAACCGTTTGAGATTACCATGCGACAAATTTGTGATAACTTCGAACTGATTTAGTGGATGGTCCGGCAGCAGGTGATGGTATGAATGGAATAGGGGTTTTTGCTGGTGGAGGAGCGGTTAGCGGGCTCATGGGTTGAGTGGAGTGAGGTATTGGTTTAGATGCGACCCAGTGATCTTGAATGACTTTTCTTATGGCCGATCTGATTTGGGGGATGTAAGCTTTAGGTCGGGGCCGAGCCAAGACATAGGGAAACCTACCGACCTAACTTTTAAGGCTTGAACCGCGACCGAGTTAATACTTGGAGAAACTTTTTCCTTTTGAATCAGGGCCTGCTTCCCCACCTCTCTCTTGCGACCTAGGGAACTGCCGAGTTAAAGGAGTAGGAACCCTACATTAATGTGTGGGAGATTCTTAAGGCATAACCGAGTTAGCACTTAAGCATTTAACCAAGCTTGCCGAATCGAATTGCTATGATTTTGGCCAACTTCAGACTTAGCCTTTCTTTTTTTTTTAGGTTGTAGCCGAGATACGACTTAGGCCTTGGACATGCTGACACTTGAGAGTGTTAACTAACTTTAATCATTTTGGCTTGGACTGCCAAATTAAGTGGAATAAACTTTGAACTATGATCAAACTTTGAACAGGGATTAAACTTTGAACTGCCCCAACTTTAAATTTGTTTAAACACATTATGTCACTTCACAGATCATTCTCACTTTTAAGCTACCAACCTGTTGAGAATAACAAACAAACAAAGGAACACAAGGCGCACATACTGCCATTGACAGCCCATATCAAATGGCAGATTAGTCAAGACAAGATAAGCATCATGAATATAATGCATGAAATGTTGTGAATTAATCGACTAAAGTAGAATATTAATGCAAAGTATCAACAATTTGAACTGATTTGTTTGCATCAACATTATATTTGCATATTCAAACTCAAAACAAAGATTCCTGGTCTTTATAACTAACAAATGTTTGCTAGGTTTTATTCCAGTTGCCTTTGCTTATTGTTTGATTGATACTTGTACAACACTTCACACACTTTAGGAAACGTGCACCTTCATGTTTGAATATCCAATTGCTTGTGTAGAATAACTTCTATCCAACAAGAAGAAATGGTAGCTCAAGAGGAAGAGACTTTCCCGGTGGCTGTTCCCATAGAGAATCCTCCGGAGAGAACTTCGACCATTCTAACCCCAAGAATGTTTATTCAGATACGCACTCAATTCGGCTTTGCTGAAAGTGATGTCTTATTGCCCGGGCCAAGCGACACTGCTGATAATCCTCCTTACGGTTTTGTTGCAGCCAATCGCCAAATGTGCTTAAGTGGGGCAATTCCCCCTTTCAATGACTTCCTTCGAACTCTTCTTCTCCGGTTGACGATCTCTCCATTTCAACTTCATCCTAATGGTTATGCCATCTTGATGGGGTTGTGTGTTTTGTTTAGAAGAACTCTTGATCGCCTACCGAGTTTTGAAGAAATTCGTTATCTGTGCTCGTTTACAAAGAGTAAAGATCATCCTTCACTCATTATTGTGAGAAGTGCTAGAAACCGCAAGCTCCTTTCCGATCTCACTGAAAGTGTTCATGGATTTTTGAACCAGTTTTTCTTTGCTCGCTGCCCTCCAGGGTTTTATGCCATCTGGAGAATAGGAAGTAAGACTAGTGTTTCCATTTTTTCGTTTTTGAAACTTTTTCCGAGATCCGAACTTTCAGTTGCTAACTTCATTTTTTTGCTCTTTTCAGCACTTCCTCTCCCTTCTAGAGATCCGATTCATAAACAAGTTTTCGAGAGGTTGAGTGCCGTGGCTGCGGAAGAAAGGAGCATAAAATTTCTGCTGAAGGATGAATTTTTACACCAATACGGGCTTCTACACGCTTCTCGTTCTACGCATGCTCATGAAGTTCCAACAGAAGTTCCCGATTCTCCGACGAAAACTCCTGACGCCCCGGTTACTGTCGAACAACTCACATCAAAAGAGTCTAATATTGAAGCTTCATTGGTGAAGTGTTCCACTCCTACCGACATTATGGGGTCATCCAGTAAGACGGTGCTTCCCCCGATCGAGGAAGAAGAAGAACCTTCACGGCCTCTCGGGGGATTAGCTGATGTAGGAATTGAGAAAACAAGTCCCACCAAGCATGATGGTGACGATGTTTACGAGGGGTTGAGCGACATAATAGTGACTTCGCAGGAGCTTTTTAGAGATGACGTATCTAAAACTATCTCTCCTGTAATTGAGGCGACGTCTCTTCTTCGACAAACACCAACACAAACATCAACTCCTCATACCCAAGCTATCATCACCTCTGCATCAAAGAGTGGTTTGTAGCTTAATGCGTGTAGCTTGCACATCACACAACACTTAGGATTTTCCAGCACATTTATGCACTTATCTTCTCATACTTTAAAGATTTCTAAAGCTTATCTTTTCTTATTTCAGATTCTTCAATGACACGCGGCGGGTCATATTATCAGGATTTCCAACGCTACGGGGGGCGTGGCCAATATGATTATCGGCGTTACTTTCCTTCCTATAGAGAGTCTGACGAAGAGAGGGCTGCTCGAAAGGCTCGTGAAAGGAGGGATGCAGAAGAGCGTTATGACAGAAGGGATAGGGATGAGCACCATGATTCTCTGCAGAGAAGTGATGACTCTCACAAAAGGAAATCTCACGACGACCGGGGAAAAGGTCATGTAGCTGAAGATTCAGGCAAACGAGCCCGATATGGTGAGAGACATGCTTCCACTATTCCCGAAAAGCCTACTGCCCCTGCCCCTCTTGACATTACTTCTGACTCTCCTGCTCTTGGGAAGGAGGACATCCAGACAATAATAAGCAGGCCTAAATTTCAAGTGGGACCGGGCCCAGCCACTTTACAAAGTCGTTTTCCGCAGTGGTGTTTAAAGGGTGTGAGATTCGACCTAGACTTGGTCCCCATCGACAAGTCTGCTATGTTGCGCAATCTTGACGCCGTTAAACTTGATATCGAGAGGATGTCAAACTGGCAGAAGCTTGTTGATGAGCTTCAACGAGTTAACCACGCCAACTTAGAGGCTATGCTCACCATGGAAAATGATAAGGCTGAGTGGCAAAAGGTGCTTGAGCAGCACGACACCGAAATGAGGAGCATAACTTCCTACAACGAGGAGCTCGAAGCAAAGGTTGAGAAGTTGAAAGATGAGCTTGCTGCTTCCTCTACTTCATACTCTCAAAAAGAAGAAGTGCTTCTCAGACAAGTTAGAGATGCTCATGCCAGTCAGAGGGATGCCGAAGATAGGCTCGAGGCACAAAAAAGAATCAATGAAGGCTATGTCTCTGATATTGCTGAGCTTCAAAAGAAAAACAACTCCCAGGAGGCGGAGATACAAATGCTTAAGCTTCAGCTTGCCAAAACTGAAAGGGAGCGCGATGAGGCTGTCGCCGGCAAAATCGCAGCCGAAGAATCTCATGAGGCGACCAAAAACAGCTTCGGCTCAACATTATTCGACTTCTACTTGCATAGCGTCTTGGGGCGTGGAAGCCTCGCCTTTCTTGGTCCCAAGTATGAGATCACTTTAGCTGAAGTGTGGGAGGCCGCCCTCGATATGCTTGGTGCTGAAGGTGCTGGTTATGACGAGTCAGCCCTGGAAAGGCATTATTTTGATGAAGACGCTCGCGCTGCTCTTGCCAGGGGAAAGGAACAACTTGCCAAACTAAGAACCGAAGTGACGGAAGGGGACCAGCTGGGGAAAACCACTTCAACTACTCTAGTCCAGCCACCTTCTTCGTCTGAAGTCGACATTATTGGTTCTAGTTCCCATCTCGCATCTCCCACCAAAGTTACCGCTGATATTACAAGCACACAAGGCGGAGACGAGGGTGAAGAGAGCGCTGATGCGCAAGCTTATGAAGTCGATATCAGGAAACCAGCTTCTCCAGGTAACTTCACCGTTAATCTCGCTACTGTCAATTCTGCTCAAGCGGGTTACTCGTTTATTTCACATGAGTTTCACGAGCTCCTTGGCTATTTTCTCAACCTTGACGAGCCTTCATCTCCTCTCTTTACTGACTTCATTGGTGAACCTTCATCTCCTCTTTTTACTGACTTTAACCTTTTTTCTTCTGTAGAGAAAGTACCAAGCACTGCTCAAACTTCTACTCCTCCGGTCATCCTTCCTTCATCTCTTCAGGCGGTGCCTCCTTCTGCCTCGCAACCCGGATCACAGGAGGAACAAATAGAGGCTCTTCACGGCTTGGATGATCCCATCACTTCGCAAGAGCAGAAAGATGAGAGACCTGAGGGAGGTGACATATCCCCGGAACGGACTCCTTCTGACGACATTGTTCTATCAAAACTTGTCACTCCGGGGAGTGAGTCTTCCTCACAAAGGAGAGAGAAGCGTGGGATATCAAAGAGGAGGGGGAGGAAAATCACCGCCACTGAAGAGGAGCCGGAAGTTGAACCGGTTACACCTACCTCTCCTACTTCCCTTATACCCACTGGCCGACCTGGAAAGCTGGTCATTCGACCGGGTAAAGGGTCCAAAGGAGGGAAGAAGAAGTGAAGATTCTAGCTTTTTGTCTTTTATATGAACTGGCCGAGAGTTGTGCGGGCATCGGCCCCCCCGCTTTTATTTTGAAAACCTGTATCTACATTATAGTTGAATAAAATGATTCTTCGTTTGTACAAACTTCTGCTTGAATTTGAGAATGCATTTACTATTTATTTTTGCACAAGTTTGTTTATATAACATTGCAGCGGGCTTATGGTATGTTGTTTGAGTATTACTTTACTGATGCAGCTATACTACTATACCATGTTGCCCCCATACCTTAAGCTTGTTGCAATATTTTATACTTCGAGGGGACTTGCACTCTTATTTGTTAAAGAATAATTATTTTATTCTTTAAAGAAAATTTTATAGAGTACAACTCCTTTCGTATAAGTTTTTACGCTTTGTCGTTCGAAGAAATCACTTTTTTCTTTTGCTTATGTGCATATTTTACCAAGTGAATTCCTCTATGTGGTAAAGCGGACCTCTGAAGGGTACTTTAACTTCTTTTCTTTTTACGATCATTTTCCATTTGAAAGTTAAAGTACGCTTTTGATGAGGATTTTTTTTTTTTTTTTATGCAAAATTGTACCTCTGAGGAGGGATTTTTCACGTTTCAACACTTGCAAGTTTTGTTTCAATCTCGGTGAAACGTGTACCCCCAAAGAGTTGTGCCTTCGAAGAAAGCCTTTTCACGTTTCAACACTTGGAAGTTTTATTTCAATCTCGGTGAAACGTGTGCTTCCAAAGAGGTCTTTTTTCTTGATTGTGTCCCCGGGAAGGGGTCGTACCTCTAAGGAGGGATTTTTTACGTTTCAACACTTGGAAGTTTTATTTCAATCTCGGTGAAACGTGGGCTTTCAAGAAGGTCTTTTTTTTTGCATTTCAACTTTGGTGAAGTGAAATTCCGAAGAGCGGTTGCTACACTTCAACTCCTGGCGAAATGTGCCTCCGTAGAGGGCTTTTATTTTGTTTACATTTCAACTCTGGTGAAGTGAAATCCCGAAGAGCGGTTATAACACTTCAACTCCTGGTGAAATGGGCCTCCGAAGAGGGCTTTTATTTTGTTTACATTTCAACTCTGGTGAAGTGAAATCCCGAAGAGCGGTTATAACACTTCAACTCCTGGTGAAATGTGCCTCAGAGAGGGTTTTCATCGCCTGGAAGTTACTCTCTCATGGTTGGAGGGTCATGACTCCTCCAATCTTTTTTGTTGAGTAGAGAACTTTCTTTTTTGTGGCGTATGACCCATTAGAGGTCTTTTATCCTCCGAAGAGTTGCGCCTCCGAAGAGGACTTGTGCCGCTGATGGTAGCTTTGGTTGTTCCTCTGTTCACTTGCTTATGCCTTTTCAGCGATCCTCTTTTTTTTTTTTTTTTTTTTTCAAGTTTTCATTCCCCTTTCTCTCACAAGTGGCTCGTTTAATCCAAGGAAGTGTACTTCATTGCCAGGCAAGTTCGTGAGAACGGGCACTAGCTTCCTAATTGGATGTTTGTTTGTTCAAACAATCTCAATTTATCAGCAAGGGCTCGTTTCTATCGAAATCATTAGCCGTTCAATTGAAGTATTTCCTATCTAGGATTTGAATTCGGGGTCTTTGTGACTTGAAATTTGCTTGTTGAATGATGGTGAGAATCGCTCGGTCTTATTATGCGCAAGTTTTATCTCCATTGTCTGCAAAAATTTAAATCGATATTTCAGTAATACATTTTATGTATTTTTATATCGAAAACAAAGCAAACATATAATGATAATAAGGAACACAAGATTTATAGTGGTTCGGCCATGAAATTGGGCCTACATCCACTTTATATTCTTTCATTATTTACTTGCATCAGTTTCACAATTGCTTTCAATTACAAGAATCATATATTTATAATTCTTTTTACAATGTTTCAACAAAATTTTCAAGTAAAGTATGGACGCAAGTGATTGCTGTTCCATGCCCTTGGAATTTGATCTCCATCAACAGTGGTGAGCTTGAATGTGCCGTCAAGAAGTTTCTGACCTATTACATATGGTCCTTCCCAATTTGGCCCAAACACACCTGTCGCGGTCATAATTCTTTTCAGGACTAGATCTCCAATTTCAAAGCTGCGTTGATGAACTTTGGAATTGAAATGTCTGGCTATCCTTTGCTGATGAGCTGCAACTCTGAGGTTAGCTTCATCTCTTTTTTCATCAAGGAGATCCAGCGCTTCAAGTTGCAGCTTTTCATTTTCTGCTTGATTGAAATGGATTCTTCTGTGTGAAGGGACCTCTGTTTCAACCGGGATCATTGCTTCCGATCCGTATGCTAACGAAAAAGGAGTATGCCCAGTTGCAGTTTTGTGAGTAGTTCTGTATGCCCATAGTGCAAGTGGTAGTTTATCGACCCAACCACCTTTTGCTTTTTCGAGTTGCTTTTTGATGGTTGATTTGATGATCTTGTTCACTGCTTCCACTTGCCCGTTTGCCTGCGGATGAGCTACTGCCGAAAAGCTTTTCTGGATTTTGAATTGTTTACAAAAATCCTGGAATTCCTCGCTTTCAAACTGAGTACCATTGTCTGTGATTATTTTCTGAGGCACACCGTATCTGCAAATGATATTCTTGGTCACAAAGCTTATCATTTTCTTAGAAGTGATAGTAGCCAATGGTTCAGCTTCAGCCCACTTAGTAAAATAATCAACTGCAACAATAGCGTATTTAATCCCTGATTTAGCAGTTGGTAGCGGCCCAATGAGATCCATTCCCCAAATTGCAAATGGCCATGGACTGACCATCTGTGTGAGTTCGGTAGAAGGTGCTCTAGGAATTTTGGCATATCTTTGGCATTTGTCACATTTTCGGGAGTAATCTGCAGCATCCCGATTAATTTCTGGCCAAAAATATCCGTATCGGAGAATTTTCTTTGCTAGTGTTTGACCACCTGAATGATCACCGCATTCTCCTCCATGCACTTCAGCTAGGATTGTTTTGGACTCTTCCCGGGATACACATCGAAGCAATGGCATTGAGAATCCCCGTCTGTACAATCGGCCATCCTGAATTACATAGCGAGAGGCCTTCCTTAGAAGCTTTCGTCTTTCTATCGAGTTTTCTGGCAGAGAACCCCTGAGTAGGTAATCCAGTATTGGAGTCATCCATGACTCTTGTTCTTGAGATACATTCATAATCCAGTCTATATCCATCTCGTCTATACTTGGCGCTGAAAGGACTTCTACAGGGACCAATCCCAATAGTTGAGCTTCACCAGAACTTGAATACTTTGCGAGGGAATCTGCCTTCATATTCTCTTCCCGAGGAATGTGGCTTATTGAATAGTGATCGAGTTCATATAGGAGTTCCCAAGCCTTTGACAAGTAGGAAGGCAGGTTTCCACCTTTTGCTTGAAATTCCTTCTTGACTTGGCATACGATAAGCTGAGAATCACTAAAAATTTGTAATGCTCGAATGTTTAGCTCTTTAGCGATTTTCAGACCTGCAATAAGAGCTTCATATTCTGCTTCATTGTTTGTTGAAGGGAATTCCAGTCTTAGTGCATAACATAATGATCAACCTTCAGGAGTTTCAAGTACCACTCCGGCTCCAGAACAGTAGTCATTTCTTGCGCCATCAACATACATCTTCCACTGGATTGGAGAATCATTGATCGCTTTTTCCTCACCATTATCTTTCTCTGTGAATTCTGCAATGAAATCAGCTAAAGCTTGTCCGTTGATTGCTTTTCGGGGATGATAAGTGATGTCATATTGACTGAGTTCAATGTTCCATTTTAGAAGGCGACCCGGAGTTTCTGGGCGAAATAGGACTTGCTTTAGAGGTTGATCGGTGAGCACTTTGATAGGATGAGCTTGGAAATATTGCCTCAGTTTCCTTGATGCAACTAGTAGGCAATAGGCGAGTTTTTCCAACTTGGAGTAATTCAGCTCTGCCCCAGTGAGTCTTTTGCTGATATAGTAAACTGGATGTTGAATCCTTTTGTCTTCCCGTATCAGCGCTGCACTTAGAGCATGAGATGATACTGCCAAGTATATAAGAAGATCCTCACCATTGCCTGGTCTAGAAAGTATCGGAGGCGTTTCCATATGACGGATCAACTCTTCAAAAGCTTTTTGGCATTCGGGAGTCCATTCAAAGTTCTTCTTTCCTTTCTTCAGGGCATCGAAGAATGGGATGCGTTTATCAGTAGCTTTGGAAATGAACCGACTCAGGGCGGCGATCTTTCCGTTGAGACTCTGCAATTCCTTCTTTGTTCTAGGAGCTTTAACTTCTTTCAAGGCAGTAATTTGAGCTGGACTAGCCTCTATGCCCCTAGCACTGACAATAAAACCTAAGAACTTTCCGGATTCGACCCCAAATGTACATTTCAGGGGGTTAAGCTTCATTCTGTATTTTCGAAGGACCGCGAACATTCCTGCTAAGTGTTCAACGTGATCCGCTGCTTTCCTGGACTTTACTAACATGTCGTCGACATAGACTTTCATAGTTTTGCCCAATTGCGGTTTGAACATAGCATTAACAAGTCTTTGGTAGGTTGCCCCTGCATTTTTTAATCCGAAGGGCATAACTCTGTAGCAATAAAGTCCAACATCTGTAATAAAGCTTGTATCTTCCTGATCCGGCTCATGCATCATGATTTGGTTATAACCGAAGTAGGCATCCATGAAGGATAACAATTCATGTCCCGCAGTTCCGTCTACCAGTTGATCGATCCTGGGTAATGGGAAGCAATCTTTGGGGCAAGCCTTGTTTAGATCAGAAAAATCGATGCACACTCTCCATTTCCCATTAGTTTTCTTGACCAACACAGGATTTGAAACCCAATTCGGATATGTAGATTCTTTGACGAAGTTATTTTCCATGAGTCGATCAACTTCTTCTTTTAATGCTGCTGACCTTTCTGGACCTTGGGTTCTTCTTTTCTGTTTAACTGGCGTAAACTTTGGGTCAATATTCAGAGCGTGTACCGCAACTTCCGGGGATATCCCACACATATCGGCATGAGTCCAAGCAAAGACATCCAGATTTGCTTTCAGGAAAGATATCAAGACATTCTGGATTGATACATTAAGCTGTGAACCCACATTCAACACTTTATTTGGGTCCTTCGGGTCAACAGGTACTGGAACTGTCGTCTCCACCGGTACTACTCTATTCTCCCCTGTACTGGCTTTTCTGGGATCCATTTCTTTCCGTGCCCCGCTGTGCTCGCCAGTGCAGGGTCCGCTCTGTAATTGCTACAAGGCTGGTTCCTTGATGCGGACTAGAGTTGCCGCATCCTTTCCCATTTCTCTTTTTCTTGCCTCTCGCAGCTCTGTCAAATAGCATTCTCGCGCAGCATTTTGATCTCCTTTTATAACTCCTACTCCATTGTCAGTAGGGAATTTAATAGTGAGGCACCACGGGGCTAGGATAGCTTTGAATGCTGCGAGTGTTGGACGGCCAAGAAAAGCATTATAAGCAGAATATTCATCGACGATCACAAAGGTTTGCTTTCGGACCGCTTTCCTTTCTCCTTCCCCAAGTTCTACAAACAGATCGATGGTTCCTACTGGTTGCTTTGGCTCCCCAGTGAATCCCACGATTTTCTGTGATGAGGCTTGCACATCGATCATAGGGATTTTCATCTGGTCAAATGTCTTTTTGAAGAGGATATTACATGATGCTCCGCAGTCAATGAGGACTCTTCTGACAATGGCTGGTCCTATACCAGCCGAGATGACCAAGGGATCTAAAGTAGGAGCTTCAATACCTGTAGAATCTCTGGCTCTGAAAATAATATCATCACTGAAAGTTTTCTGTTGTTTAAGGGGCGTAGTGTCTTCTAGAACAAAGACGTCTTCTTCGGCTGGAGCATATTTCAAAGCCCTGGAATATCTCTCCATCTCACCCCAACTCTTGCCAGCTGGGTGAGGTCCTCCGGAAATGACATTGATAACGGGCCTTCCAGATTCATGCCCCGTAGCTTTCTCACCTGCCCCAGGCTGATGAACAGGAGCCCGCTGCCCCTGACTCGACGATGCAGGATTGTTGCTATTCTTTTTCACAAATTGCTGCAACTTGTTTTCTCTTAGCAACTCTTCAATCAGATTTTTCAGCTGGCGGCATTCATCAGTTTCATGACCTGGTTGATTGTGGAAGCGGCAGAATTTCCCACTTTGTATGGCTTTTCTCCCAGTTCTCAAAGGGATAGGTTTAGGGAAATCGACGGAATCTTTAGTGGCCAGGTAGATGTGCTCCGGTGTATGTGATAATGGAGTATATTCTGATGGCTTGAAGGATCGGGGCTTCTTCAGATTACCCTGTTTCTTCCCATTACTATTCTCCCTTTTTTGCCCCACCGATTCATTCTTGCGTGGAGCGACAGTGTTGTCTTCTGCTTTTTCCAACACTGTCTTTACTGGTAAAGGACGGCTTTCCAAGCGAATGAATTCGTCTGCTTTTTTGTAGAACTTTTCGAGAGAGGTTGGCTCCTTCATATTTAACCATTTCCCAAATTCGCTTGACTTATCGATAGCCCTCATCAGATAAGTCAATATCATTCGTGGTTCAGCATTGTCCACCTCAGCCAGTGCTATATTGAAGCGGTTCAAGAAGGATCTGATAGACTCACCAGGATTCTGCTCTAAACTCGATAGTGACATAATATCCTTGGCCTTCGAAGCATATAGTCTAAACTGCTCCTTGAATTTTCTGGTCAAGTCTGAAAACTGATCGATAGATCGGACTGGTAACTTGGTGAACCACAGTAAAGCCACGCCTTCCAGGTATACGGGGAAATATCGGCACTTTATTTCATCGGAGGCCCTGGCACCTGTCATGTGCCAATCATACTTATACAAGAACTCATTCGGATCACTTGTCCCTTTGTAAGCTGGAATAGTCGGAGGGACAAACTTCCTTGGAAATTCCGCCTTCAAGATCTTTTCAGTAAACGGAGTTTTACTTGGGGCGAAACCCCATTCCTTCTCATCTTCAACTCTTTGCATACTTTCTTTCATGATCTGCCGGACCATTCCAGAAAGATATTCCTCATCATGCCGAGTTCTAGATCCACCGGCGTCAGGTACTGCCTGCTCAAAGGGACTAGTAGGCCTTTCAGGAGCATTCCTTTCACCAACATCATGAATGTTGCCAGCATAGTTCCTTTCATTACCAGCCGGTTGATTGTTTGCCCCAAGTAAGTCGTTCAACTTATTCAGAATCAGAGCATTCTGGGCACTTTGAGCCTCTAGTTGGGCATTTTGGGCGTTTATCTGCTGGTTTAGCCCTAGAATCACAGCATCCAATTCCGCTTTTGTGACTCCAACAGACGGAGTGGGTAGATTAGGCACAGGGGAAGCGGAGGTTCCCTCTTGAATGTTCCCAGATCTGATAGATCTACTTTTCCTTCCAGGAGCCATAATCTCAGATATACTTCTGGTTTTTAAGGAAATTCTTTCTTCAAATCTCTGCGAAGCAATGATGACAGCTGTCCTGAGTTCAATTCTCAGTGAAAGCACCAAAAATGTTAACGCTTAAATTTGAACGCTAACACCCCGGTGTGTGAAGTATAGTTGTGAAAGCACCACCCGACAGATCGGGAAAGAATTATAAGCAAGTAATAGCGGAAAAGCAGTAAACAACAGCAATTTTATAGTGGTTCGGCTTATGGGTATAGCCTACGTCCACTTTAAGTACTTTTATTGATGATCACGTTACAAGTTGATACAAATCTTCTCAAGTACAACACACTTTGAATTACAAAAGACTTAGAACAAGTAGTTCAAACTTCGATGTTGACAAAAATCTTCAAATCCATGGTGGATGTAGACGATTTCTTCATGAAGTTCTTTTAGACGTTCTTTGAATCTCAAAAGCTTTAAGTGTTGAGGTAGTCTGGAATTCGGCAGAGTAATGGTGCTTGAAATTGATTGACCAAAAGTCCCTCGAATGTTGGAGGTAGGTTGGTATTTATAGGCAAAGATTTTGGACCTAAGCTCGGTCTTAACTCCTCACCGACCCAGTTAAGTCGTGGCCGACCTATAAGAGCCCTGATATGGTCAAGCCGTGTTTACCTGTCTTCGATGGATTCACACAAGTCCTAAGTCGTTTCCGACTTAGACTAAGTCGCCGTCGGTCTAACGTGCTACGTGTTAAATGGTTGCACCGTTTCACCCTTCATCTCCCTGGGTCGGTTGCGATTCATCGTAGTTAGATCGGTAGCATGTCAAGTCGGTAGGCTATGTAAGTCTCTAGGTCGGGATTTCCCTTTAACCATTAGGTCGGTACGTCTCTTGAGAGTTAAGTCGGGACCTCTCCTGAGCTATTTAGGTCGGCCATTCTTGGGTCGGCATCACTCTTAAGATGTTGGATCGGTGAATATATTAAGACGGTGGGTTACTTCAAACCTTAGGTCGGAATCTCTTTGCAGCGTTAAGTCGGTACGCTTTCTTAACCAGTTAAGTCGGTATCGAATTAGGTCGGCCATCTTGCTAATCAGTTAGGTCGGCGCCATCTCCACATACCTGCTGAGTCGTAACCGAGATAGGGTTAACAGCGCATAATGTCTATTTTAACAATCAATAGATAACAATCATCATTCAAACATGCATTAAAGTATTTTAAATCTAACTATTTAAAATAAAATCGAAACTGATTCGATTGAGTGAGAAGTTCTCACCTTGATTTTATTTTCGTTTTAGCGATTTATTTCGAATAAAATTAAACGGACGTTTAATTTTACACGAAATTCTCACTAACTCCAAATGACTTCAATCCAACTCCATCGCGTAGTGCTCGTCCATACGATTCCAACGCAAATGGTTTCGCGCGTTTTCGACCTCGTATGAAAAAGATATGAATTTATGAAGTTATACGAATTTTTATTTACAAATTTTATAACATAAATTTTTATTTATAAACCTAGCTTCATCATGACCGTTCATCTCCAGCTAGCAAATCACGGCCCTTGCTTCCTTCTTCTCACGCATGTGCGTTCCTTCCAGGTCGCGTTCGAGAAACCCATTGCTCCATATTAGGGTTTAAAATCGCGCCACCCAAACGTTGATGAAACCCCATCATACCACTGCCATTTCGTTCGCCATCACGTGGGCCCCCTTTGGCCAAAGCCAGGTGCAGCTCGGCTTCGCCTACGCGTGGGGAAACGCGTCGAAACGTTCGACGTTCAACTGCAAATCGCCGTCGATCGGCAGCTCCATATTTGATCGCCACCGTTGATATTAAAGATCTCGTCGAGCCTAACACCTTTCTAGTTGGAAGATTTCGATATTAATGAACGGATTTGGAGATTTGAAGGGAAGAAGGTCGCGTGTTTCTGGTCGTTCAGCATGCTAGTGGCGGCTAGGGTTTAGGTTTAGTTTATTTTTATTTTTTTTTAAATTTATGAAGGGGTAAGGGTCTATTTATATGAAAATCAATCGACACTATTCATTCCGGAAATTCCGAACTCCGATTTACGCGCCGTAACCAGCGTTTCTGGGGTTTACCCCGCGTTCCGGACACAATGGAACATGTTTCGAAAGCTAATTCGGACATCTGTGCGAGATATGGCTACAAACGTTCAATTTAAATTAAACCGATTTAAACGATTTTCTAGGCGTTTTAATTTGTACCGGACAAAAGGTAAATCCAATTGACACGAAATTTGAAACCTTACAATAATATCACATTATGGATCCGATGAAATTGGTTTCTTCGAAATCGGAGACTTTTTGAAAAATGGCTATTTTAACTCGCCAAATTAATATTAAAAATAATTCGATGCGTTTCGAGCTGCCACGATCAAACGATAACTCCGATTGCTACGAAAATTGAAATCCGGTAATAACTAACTATTACGGATCCAATGAAACTGGTTTCGTTCAATTCTGAGACTGTTCAAAAATTGGCTATTTTCACTAGTCGATTTTAATATTAAAATATTCAATTTTCATAAATAAACTTTTAATTCGATTTTAAAAGTTCTAAAATATCATTCTAACTTCAATATGATAAAATAAAATTTTACAAATCATTTTCAATCATATTTAACCCAATTTTCAATTATTTCCATAATTTAACATATCAAATTATCGATTTAATTATCCAATTAAATCCAATTATTCGAAATAAAATTTATTCGACTTATAAATTCACTAATAAATATTTAAAATTAATTAAATATTCAAATTTTAATTACTTAAAATCCTGGGTCGTTACAATCTTCCACCCTTAAAAGAATTTTGTCCTCGAAATTAACAAGTAAGAAAAGTTACAGAATTATTAATTTTCCCAAAATTCATAGTTAAATTTCTTACAATACTTTACTAAGTTTTCAAATCATACATAGTTATCTTTTCAAAACAACTACCATTGTTTAACTTTCAATTCCAAATCAAAGTTAAAGTTTTCAAAAAATTTCAATTTTCTCAAATTTTTTCTAACGCCTTAAATTTCCGGAAAAATTCGCCATAGTCTTCTTTGCGCGGCTCGATCCGAAAAAAAATGACAGTATATATATCACAAATATACATCTCATCAAGTGATGAGGCATCCCGCAGGGAAAAAGCGTAAAAGTACGGTATGTGTCCGAGATATGTACCTTATATTTTATTAGCGAGCATATACGGCTAATATAGCGCGAAAGCGAGCTCCAAATGCGAAGCAAACGCGATCCACACCTACTAAACACTCAACAAACAACATGAGAATCGTGTATATAGACAATAGTATCAATATACAACATATAGCAACATAATAACTATACATGCCACATAACAAATGTAGTAAAAGCAATATATTCAACCATCAACCAACTAACATCCAACTAGCATTCAACTAACATCCATAACCAATAAATATTCATTCATATTCTCATTAATATTCAATGAAATGGGTTTTCAATTTAATCACATTTGATTTATTAACAGTGGATGTTTTTACTAACATTCATTTTCAATTAGTTTATATTCACTAATTCATATTCAAGTTGGTTCACTTCTAAATTAAATTCAATTCTATTTAAGATTCACTTAACTTCCAATTGAATTTCAATTACTTTAGCTTTCAATTTCATTAATACTTAATGAATTATATACAATCAACTAACAATCATATAACAACCAATGTATATTAATTACAACCAAATTCCTTTGCTTATATTCATTCAATTTGGTTTAACTAAATTGATTTTCATTCAACTATTCAACTTTCAATAACATTAGATTTTAATGAATTAACACTTATATTCATTATTTCATACCAATTATTTACATTTAATTGATTCACATTCAATCCATTAATTCAATTCAATTACAAAAGTTGAATTTCATTTACATAACTTAAGTTCATATTCATCACTTAACTTTAATAATTTACTTTGATACCCATATCAACTTCATTCAATCATCTCTTAAGTTATACTTCATTTTATAAACATCACTTTGTTTTACATAACTTAAATTCCAACTTATAAATTTCCATTTAACTTTAAATTCATTTTTATTTACTACTCATATTCATAAATATATTCATATAGTTTCACTTCTTATATATATAAGTTTATTTCACAATTGTAAATCACTTTAATTATAATTCAACTCTTATAATTCATTTGCTTATACATATTCCTTTATATAGATTATTCAAACAACTAAACAATCAACTTATATACACTTTAATAATTCTTAAAAATTATTCCTTTATATATAAAAATATAATCAAGGTAAAATTATTTCATTTACCCAATTTAAAACAATACTGTGTCGATTTATCTTGTTTAAGAGTTTAGAAACCCCTATCTACGATAGTTAGCTAGACTACATCGACTGGAATCTATAAACAATCAACCGATAAGTCAACACAATACAAAACAATTTATATTCACTAACAAATACGCTCTCATATCTATTATTACACTCAACTCATTCTAGAGCACTACTGACTCTATCTCTAATGAGTAATACCCAACAGAACCATGGTTGTCGCTTAACCATATGTGCCGATACCACCTGTGAGGACCCGTAAATCCGTACTCCTTGAATATACACTAATCTCCATTGATTAATTCAAGATGAACAGAAATACGAATTCTCAATGTTTAAGAAAAAGAAAAAGGATAGAAGAAGAGAAAAGAAGATAGAAAATAGAGAGGAAAGAAAATAGAAAATAGAACGGAACAGAAAACAACAGAACAATAACAGATCTCACAATTCGCAGCGGAACAACATATAATAAATAAATGAATAATCTTTAAACAAAGAACTATATCAGTTATTACATTTTATACATTACATTTCATTACATCATATCATCAGAGTGTACAACAACAACAACAACAAACAGTGCAGCAGAAAAAGAAATACTATATACTAGTAATACGCCATGCCATCCAGCTTGCCTCCTGCAACTCCAGAATATCCTGATAAACCTTAACTCTTGACTGCCCGTGTAGAAATTGGTGGGCACCCGGAGTTTAGGAAGGAAAACAATAAACTACGAGTCAGTCATGTGACTGGTGTGAGAACTCAAAACAGTTTATTTATCTTTGAAAACAAAATCGAGGAATATTTTTAAAGTCAATTCGCAATGTTTTTAAAAATGAGACTACCATAAGGCCTCCCGCACACACACACAATGCAAACGCAGAATCGGAGGAGATTTCTCCTTATTATAGTCAAAGATGCTTGATACGCATTTAAAAGAACATTTGATATTATTACTAGTGCATAGTGTAGAGAAAATTCATTTCGAAAGTAAAGATATAAATCTTAGCCGACATAGACATTTCGAACTATGCCTACTATAGCTACCATGTTCAATAGCGGGTTACCGCCATATTCCATGGCAGGTTATACAACTAAAACCGTACAAGGCTTGTATTTGAAGAATGGATTTTCCAACAAATGATCAGGCCAAGGAACTTCCCATTGCCACATGGAAACGCCTCTGGAAGGACGCCCCGAGAACCAAACTGTTCTCTGCTAAACAAAGCCGGGAACCCCTTTTCCCAAGGGATATTACAAACCCTCAGATATGCCACCCCCGGTCCTTTGGGACCTTTAAACGAGCGCTCGTCGCCATCATCACACAATCATAACAAAGTGTTTTCAACATGAGTAAGTATCTGGGCTCCATACCATGATACCACCCTTTTCCAGAAGGAAATGCACATATCCTAAAGGGCGCTACCCCTCATAACCTTGCCGCATCTTTCCTGTTTTTACCATTCCCGGGGTGTGAGGCTCGACGAAGTCACGTCCACAAAAACATACTTTATACAAAAGCCATGCTTTGGGTCAACAAATGATCATAGAAATGATCACCAGGATAAACGATCAAACAAATGATCCTATCACAAATAATCAACACAATGATCATTTCACAGCAACACTCAGCATGTCACATTACCAAATTGGGAATATATCGATGATAACATTCAACTACATAACCTCTGAGCTCGTACGTCTCAGAGAAGGGTGTTAAGCTAAAAGAATAAATTCTCCGCCACCAACAGAAATATATTTGAAAGAAATCTGCTTTATATCTCAGTTTGTAATGTCAGACATACAATCCATACAAGTCTGTTCCGGGCTCGAACAGAACCGAAGGCGCTTACAAAGAAGTCCTTTGGCAGGACCCGATTCTTCGTCTTCCTAAAATTCAACATCGATACTCACTTTATCGACTGCCGAGTAATCGAACGACGGAAAACCGAACACTGAGGGTTTTAAGAAAGAAAAAGAGGAAAGAAAAAAAGAAAGAAAAGGATAGACAGAAAATAGAGAATAGAAAATAGAGAGGAAAGAGAATAGAAAATAGAGAAAACATAGAATAGAAAATAGAACAGAAAGAAAATAGAACGGAATAGAAAACAACTGAACAATATCAGAATCTCACAATTCGCAGCGGAACAACATATAATAGATAAATGAATAATCTTTAAACAAAGAACTATATCAGTTATTACATTTTATACATTACATTTCATCATATCATCATCAGAGTGTACAACAACAACAACAACAAATAGTGCAGCGGAAAAAGAAATACTATATAAACTAGTAATACGTCATGCCATCCAGCTTGCCTCCAGCAACTCCAGAATATCCAGAATATCCTGATAAACCTTAACTCTTGACTGCCCGTGTGGAAATTGGTGGGCACCCAGAGTTTAGGAAGGAAAACAATAAACTCCAAGTCAGTCATGTGACTGGTGTGAGAACTCCAAACAATTTATTTATCTTTGAAATCAAAATAGAGGAATATTTTTAAAGTCAATTCGCAATGCTTTTAAAAATGAGACTACCATAAGACCTCCCGCCACACACACAATGCAAACGCAGACTTGGAGGAGATTTCTCCTTATGATAGTCAAAGATGCTTGATATGCATTTAAAAGAACATTTGATATTATTACTAGTGCATAGTGTAGGGAAATTTATTTCGAAAGTAGAATATAAATCTTAGCCAGCATAGGTACCATTATATTATGCCTACTAATAGCTACCATATTAGATGGCAGGTTCTACAACTAAAACCGTACAAGTCTCGTATTGTTTCTTTGGATTTCCATCAAATGGTCAGGCCAAGGAACTTCCCATTGCCACATGGAAACGCCTCTGGATGGACGCCCCGAGAACCACCGTTCTCTGCTAAACAAAGCCGGGAATCCCTTTTCCCAAGGAATATTACAAACCCTCAGATATGCCACCCCCGGTCCTTTGGGACCTTTAAACGAGAGCGCTCTCTAACCAACATCACACCATAATAATAAGTGTTTCAACATGAGTAAGTATCTGGGCTCCATACCATGATACTACCCTTTTCCAGAAGGAATGGTCATACCCTAGGGAAGTTATCCCTGAAAACCTTGCCGCACAATTCCTGTTTCGACCATTACCGGTTTGTGAGGCTCGACGAAGTCACGTCCACAAAAACATACTTTATACAAAAGCCATGCTTTGGGTCAACAAATGATCATATAAATGATCACCAAGATAGACGATCAAACAAATGATCCTATCACAAATAATCAACACAATGATCATTTACAGCAACACTCAGCATGTCACATTACCAAATTGGGAATATATCGTTGATAACATTCAACTACATAACCACTAAGCTCGTACGTCTCAGAGAAGGGTGTTAAGCTAAAAGAATAAATTCTCCGCCGCCAACAGAAATATATTTGAATGAAATCGGCTTTATATCTCAATTTGTAATGTCAGACATACAATCCATACAAGTCTGTTCCGGGCTCGAACAAAACCGAAGGCACTTCTCACGAAGCCCTTGCAATCCGGGTATTCACAATCCCGATCGAATTTCCCATCACTTAAGGAAATCTCTATACCAGGAGCTACCCAGTGTAGAGACAATCGATAGGTCATCCTATCGCTTTCGCAAATACTCGGTCTTCAACGCCGATCTTCAATGCAATTCACAACGACGTATCACATATTCGGAATGGGTTATACGACCCCATGGTCCTTTCCCGGTTAACCCGAATAGTGAGCGCTTATTCAAAAATAAGTGTGGCATTCAAATTCAAACAAATCACATCAAATACCCATTCAAAGGGAAATATTGATAGTTGGCTATTGAACTATCAATGGATATGCACACATCACCAGTTTCCAAATAATTTTCCAAATTATTTATTTTCCAAAATATCTTTACTAGATATATAATTTCAAAACTTCAAAAATAAATCAATGTTTATTTTTAATCAAATTCCACTTTCTTTTATAAATTCCATAGTGAATTTATATTTCAAAATATCAATGAATATTCGATTTCAATTTTTCATTTCAATTTATCTTCAAAAAGATAAATCCTCTAATATTCACTTTATATTGGAAAAACATTTCCATACTTATTTAATAAGTAATTCACAAATCTTTTATTTTCAACCTTAGAAAATATTCAGTATACTTAAATCGAGATTAAGTATATATTTCATTCTTTAAGGAAATCATTCTCTTAAACATATTTATTTGGGCCAAAACGAATGTTGCGTAAAACATCGTTACGACAACACAAAGTCACTAGTATAGGGATTCGAAATTAAAATAGATATATAAATCCCAATACTATACAAAACATTTCCTTTCGGAAATCATTTACTATAACAACAATGTTATAGTCCACTATTTCCTTTTATTTCTCGAAAACGTCTATTTCAACAATCAATGTTGAAATCTATGGTTTCGAATCTTAACACCTTTAAAACATCGTTAGATCGTTTTAATTCTATTTAAACATCACATCTAAAACATTTTATTTAACATATTATTCACTATTCAAAAACGTGAGTATACTACGTTAACCAATTACATCCTTTTATTCATTTTATTTCAAAGGATTATTCACAGTCAAAAATGTGAATATAACTCCATTTATAGGTTTCAACAATTTACTTATCAAAATAAGTCGTTTGCGAATTTATAAAACAACGTTTATAAATTCCATTTCTATTTATTTTATAACAACTTCCTTTTATAAGTTCCTTTATTAACCTATTCGATTTATAACTCAATTATGAACTAAAAGTCCATATTATAAGTTAAATGCTTATAAAACGATTATTTTACAAAATCGTTCCTTTAAACATCCCAATTTATAAATCTTATAACTTATAAGATTTATTTAATCAAAAATCCATTCTTCAATTAACTTTTCAAATTTTATAAACCTACTGCTTATAAAATTCCATTTATAACTTCACCGTTTATAATTCTATAAATTTCATTCATTTATGAAATTCATTCTCAATTCATTCTAACACTTATAAAAACTCGTTTTATAATTCAAATATTTTAATTTATAAATATCAATTTATAAATCCTTTATAAAAATCAATTTATACTATTATTTTAAAACACCTTTAATCTCCTTTATAATTTCACTATTTTGATTTATAAAATAATTAAAATTTATAAATCCTATATTTAAACTTTTCACAATAAATTCTAAAATCCCGATTAAACTATTTTATAAAATTATTAACCCCATATTTTCAAAAATCAACTTTTAACTATTTTTCTCAAAAATCATAATTTTTTATAACATTAAAAATTATACGTTATTTATTTAAAATGGATCAATTTCCAAAACATATAGTATATTTTCAAAAATCACTTTTAAAAAATCATTTTAAAATTCCAAAGTTTGGTCCAATGATGCTACACACCAAATAGTCAATCACGACAACGACGATATCATATATCGATATGATAATCCATCAAATATCAAAATATCTGAAATCAAATAAATACTGTTGAGGAATCCAGTTGGATCCCTCCAACCTGTTTTCCTGCATCACAAACATTAGCACAATACCAATTCCGCTCTAGGACGGAATTATCGCGGTATATGAGATTTAAAATATTATCCGCTTAATAGACGGCGCAATAGGGTCTCATCCGCTAAACAAAAAATGCAGGAAATCAATAACTCCAATATATACATATGCCAATATATATATATTGCTATTATATATATAATACCAATTTCACTGTTTATGAAATATTCGCGGTATATGTTTTTAATAAATAACATCCGCTTACTAACGGCGCATAATGTCTATTTTAACAATCAATAGATATAGATCAACATTCAAACATGCATTCAAATATTTTAAATCTAACTATTTAAAATAAAATCGAAACTGATTCGATTGAGTGAGAAGTTTTCACCTTGATTTTAAATTCCGTTTTAGCGATTTATATCGAATAAAATTAAACGGACGTTTAATTTTACCCAAAATTCTCACTAACTCCAAACGACTCCAATCCAATTCCATCGCGTAGTGCTCGTCCATACGATTCCAACGCAACTGGTTTCGCCCGTTTTCGACCTCGTATGAAAAAGATATGAATTTTTGAAGTTACACGATTTTTATATAAACAATTTACAACTTAATTTAAATTTTTAACCTAAAAATAGATCATGGCCATTCACAACAGCTTCATGCAATCAGGGCCGTAGCTTTCATCTCCCTCTCTTCCCAGTATTCACGCACGAACGCAACCAAACCCACCGGCCGCCCCCTAGCCCTAATTCACGCGACCTCCACGCCAGCCCATGCGTCGATCAGACGATGCCACTTCGAAGCCCCACTCCACCTCGACGTTCGTGCCAAATGCCATGGAGTCCGGTCGCCTATTGTGCTTGGAATTGCGTGCACAACTACTGTCGAACGCAGCCCCCTAGACGCCACCACGTCACTCCATATTTGATCATGACCATTGAATCTCAAGCTCTCGTCGTGCTCTACCACTTTGTAGTTGAGGGTTTTGTCTAAAAGTTGATGGATTTCGAGAAATCGAGGGATGAACGTTGAGCATTTCTGGCCTTCGGTTGTATAAGTGGTGACTACACGTTGATGAAACCCTAATATTTTTTTTCTTTTAATTTGTGAATTTTTTTGAGCTATTTATAGAGAATTTTCGAACATTATTCATCCGGGAATTCCGAACTCCGATTTACGCGCCGAAACTGACGTTCCTAGGGTTTATCCCGCGTTCCGGACACAATGGAATAGGTTTCGAAAGCTAATTCGGACATCTGTGCGAGTTATGGCTATAAACGTTCAATTTAAATTAAACTGATTTAATCGATTTTCTAGGCGTTTTAATTTGTACCGGACAAACAGTAAATCCAATTGACACGAAATTTGAAACCTTACAATAATATCACATTACGGATCCGATGAAACTAGTTTCGTCGAAATCCGAGACTTTTTGAAAAATGGCTATTTTAACTCGCCAAATTAATATTAAAAATAATTCGATGCGTTTCGAGATGCCACGATCAAACGATAACTCCGATTGACACGAAAATTGAAATCCGGTAATAACTAACTATTACGGATCCAATGGACTGGTTTTGTTCAATTCTGAGACCGTTCAAAAATTGACTATTTTCACTAGTCGATTTTAATATTGAAATATTCAATTTTCACAAATCAACTTTTAATTCGATTTTAAAAGTTCTAAAATATCGTTCTAACTCCAACATGATAAAATAAAATTTTACAAATCATTTACAATCATATTTAACTCGATTTTCAATTATTTCCATAATTTAACATATTAAATTATCGATTTAATTATTCAATTAAATCCAATAATTCAAAAAAAAAAATTATTTGACTTATAAATTCACTTATAAATATTTAAAATTAATTAAATATTCAAATTTTAATTACTAAAATTTCTGGGTCGTTACAATCTTCCCCACTTAAAAGAATTTCGTCCTCGAAATTAACAAGTAAGAAAAGTTACAGAATCTATTAACTTTCCAAAATTCATAGTTAAACTTCTTACAATAACTTTACTAAGTTTTCAAATCATACTTGGTTATCTTTTCAAAAACAACTACTATCGTTTAACTTTCAATTCTAAAATCGAAGTTAAAGTTTTCCAAAATTTTCCAAATATTCCCAAATTTTTCTAACGCCTTAAATTTCCGGAAAAATTCGCCAATAGTCTCCTTTGCGCGGCTCGATCCGAACAAAAAAATGACAGTATATATATCACAAATATACATCTCATCAAGTAATGAGGCATCCCGAAGGGAAAAAAGTATAAAAGTATGGTATGTAATCCGAGATATGTACCTTATATTTTATTAGCGAGCATATACGGCTAATGTAGCGCGAAGGCGAGCTCCAAATGCGAAGCAAACGCGATCCGCACCTACTAATCACTCAACAAACAACATGAGAATCATGCATATAGACAATAGTATCAATATACAACATATAGCAACATATAATTATATATGCCAACATAGCAAATGAAGTAAAAGCAATATATTCAACCATCAACCAACTATCATCCAACAAATTCATAACCAATATATATTCATTTATATTTTCATTAATATTCAATGAAATAGGTTTTCAATTTAAATCACATTTGATTCATTAACAGTGGATGTTTTTACTAACATTCATTTTCAATTAGTTTATATTCACTAATTCATATTCAAGTTCGTTCACTTCCAAATCAAATTCAAATCTATTTAAGATTCACTTAACTTCCAATTGAATTCCAATTACTTTAGCTTTCAATTTCATTAATTCAATTTCATTAACACTTAATGAATTATATACAATCAATTAACTAACATATAACAATCAATGTATATTAATTACAACCAAATTCCTTTGCTTTCAATTGGTTTAATTAAATTGATTTTCATTCAACTATTCAACTTTCTAATAACATTAGATTTTAATGAATTAACACTTACATTCATTATTCCATATCAACATAATTCACATTCAATTGATTTACATTCAATCCATTAATTCAATTCAATTTCTAAAGTTGAATTCATATATATAACTTAAGTTTATATTTATCATTAACCTTTGTTAATTTTACTTTGATACTAACATCAACTTCATTCAACATCTATTAAGTTATATTCCATTTCAAAGTAAATTTTCCATTTAACTTTAAATTCATTTTTATTTACAACTAAATTCATAAATATATTCATATAGTTTCACTTCTTATATATATAAGTTTATTTCACAATTGTAAATCACTTTAATTATAATTCAATTCTTATAATTCTTTTTGCTTATACAATTATTCTTTTATTTAGATTATTCAAACAACTAAACAATTAACTTATATACACTTTAATAATTATGAAAAAATTATTCCTTTATATATATAAAATATACTCAAGTAAAATTATTTCATTTACCCATTTTAAAAACAATATTGTGCTGAATTGTTCTATTCAAGTGTTTAGAAACCCCTTCGGCATAGTCTTGCTGACCACGCTGACGAAAGTTCATATGCCACTCAATAAACCAACCATCACAATATAAAACAATTTTATATTCACTAACAAATACGCTCTCATAGCTATTATTACACTCAAACTCAATCTAGAGTACTACTGACTCTATCTCTAATGAGAAATACCCAACAGAACCATGGTTGTCGCTTAACCATATGCTCTGATACCACATTGTCAGGACCCGATTCTTCGTCTTCCGAAAATTCAACATCGATACTCACTTTATCGACTGCCGAGTAATCGAACGACGGAAAACCGAACACTGAGGGTTTTAAGAAAGAAAAAGAGGAAAGAAAAAAAGAAAGAAAAGGATAGACAGAAAATAGAGAATAGAAAATAGAGAGGAAAGAGAATAGAATATAGAGAAAACATAGAATAGAAAATAGAACAGAAAGAAAATAGAACGGAACAGAAAACAACTGAACAATATCAGAATCTCACAATTCGCAGCGGAACAACATATAATAGATAAATGAATAATCTTTAAACAAAGAACTATATCAGTTATTACATTTTATACATTACATTTCATCATATCATCATCAGAGTGTACAACAACAACAACAACAACAAATAGTGCAGCGGAAAAAGAAATACTATATAAACTAGTAATACGCCATGCCATCCAGCTTGCCTCCAGCAACTCCAGAATATCCAGAATATCCTGATAAACCTTAACTCTTGACTGCCCGTGTGGAAATTGGTGGGCACCCCCCATCACATAGCCCAAAGCTTAGCAAGACTGGTGTGACAACTCAAAACAGTTTATTTATCTTTAAAATCAAAATAGAGGAATATTTTTAAAGTCAATTCGCAATGCTTTTAAAAATGAGACTACCATAAGACCTCCCGCCACACACACAATGCAAACGCAGACTTGGAGGAGATTTATCCTTATGATAGTCAAAGATGCTTGATACGCATTTAAAAGAACATTTGATATTATTACTAGTGCATAGTGTAGGGAAAATTTATTTCGAAAGTAGAATATAAATCTTAGCCAGCATAGGTACCATTATATTATGCCTACTAATAGCTACCATATTAGATGGAAGGTTCTACAACTAAAACCGTACAAGTCTCGTATTGTTTCTTTGGATTTCCAACAAATGGTCAGGCCAAGGAACTTCCCATTGACACATGGAAACGCCTCTGGATGGACGCCCCGAGAACCACCGTTCTCTGCTAAACAAAGCCGGGAATCCCTTTTCCCAAGGAATATTACAAACCCTCAGATATGCCACCCTCGGTCCTTTGGGACCTTTAAACGAGAGCGCTCTCTAACCAACATCACACCATAATAATAAGTGTTTCAACATGAGTAAGTATCTGGGCTCCAGACCATGATACTACCCTTTTCCAGAAGGAATGGTCATACCCTAGGGAAGTTATCCCTGAAAACCTTGCCGCACAATTCCTGTTTCGACCATTACCGGTTTGTGAGGCTCGACGAAGTCACGTCCACAAAAACATACTTTATACAAAAGCCATGCTTTGGGTCAACAAATGATCATAGAAATGATCACCAAGATAGACGATCAAACAAATGATCCTATCACAAATAATCAACACAATGATCATTTACAGCAACACTCAGCATGTCACATTACCAAATTGGGAATATATCGTTGATAACATTCAACTACATAACCACTGAGCTCGTACGTCTCAGAGAAGGGTGTTAAGCTAAAAGAATAAATTCTCCGCCGCCAACAGAAATATATTTGAATGAAATCGGCTTTATATCTCAATTTGTAATGTCAGACATACAATCCATACAAGTCTGTTCCGGGCTCGAACAAAACCGAAGGCACTTCTCACGAAGCCCTTGCAATCCGGGTATTCACAATCCCGATCGAATTTCCCATCACTTAAGGAAATCTCTATACCAGGAGCTACCCAGTGCAGAGACAATCGATAGGTCATCCTATCGCTTTCGCAAATACTCGGTCTTCAACGCCGATCTTCAATGCAATTCACAACGACGTATCACATATTCGGAATGGGTTATACGACCCCATGGTCCTTTCCCGGTTAACCCGAATAGTGAGCGCTTATTCAAAAATAAGTGTGGCATTCAAATTCAAACAAATCACATCAAATACCCATTCAAAGGGAAATATTGATAGTCGGCTATTGAACTATCAATGGATATGCACACATCACCAGTTTCCAAATAATTTTCCAAATTATTTATTTTCCAAAATATCTTTACTAGATATATAATTTCAAAACTTCAAAAATAAATCAATATTTATTTTTAATCAAATTCCACTTTCTTTTATAAATTCCATAGTGAATTTATATTTCAAAATATCAATGAATATTCGATTTCAATTTTTCATTTCAATTTATCTTCAAAAAGATAAATCCTCTAATATTCACTTTATATTGGAAAAACATTTCCATACTTATTTAATAAGTAATTCACAAATCTTTTATTTTCAACCTTAGAAAATATTCAGTATACTTAAATCGAGATTAAGTATATATTTCATTCTTTAAGGAAATCATTCTCTTAAACATATTTATTTGGGCCAAAACGAATGTTGCGTAAAACATCGTTACGACAACACAAAGTCACTAGTATAGGGATTCGAAATTAAAACAGATATATAAATCCCAATACTATACAAAACATTTCCTTTCGGAAATCATTTACTATAACAACAATGTTATAGTCCACTATTTCCTTTTATTTCTCGAAAACGTCTATTTCAACAATCAATGTTGAAATCTATGGTTTCGAATCTTAACACCTTTAAAACATCGTTAGATCGTTTTAATTCTATTTAAACATCACATCTAAAACATTTTATTTAACATATTATTCACTATTCAAAAACGTGAGTATACTACGTTAACCAATTACATCCTTTTATTCATTTTATTTCAAAGGATTATTCACAGTCAAAAATGTGAATATAACTCCATTTATAGGTTTCAACAATTTACTTATCAAAATAAGTCGTTTGCGAATTTATAAAACAACGTTTATAAATTCCATTTCTATTTATTTTATAACAACTTCCTTTTATAAGTTCCTTTATTAACCTATTCGATTTATAACTCAATTATGAACTAAAAGTCCATATTATAAGTTAAATGCTTATAAAACGATTATTTTACAAAATCGTTCCTTTAAACATCCCAATTTATAAATCTTATAACTTATAAGATTTATTTAATCAAAAATCCATTCTTCAATTAACTTTTCAAATTTTATAAACCTACTGCTTATAAAATTCCATTTATAACTTCACCGTTTATAATTCTATAAATTTCATTCATTTATGAAATTCATTCTCAATTCATTCTAACACTTATAAAAACTCGTTTTATAATTCAAATATTTTAATTTATAAATATCAATTTATAAATCCTTTATAAAAATCAATTTATACTATTATTTTAAAACACCTTTAATCTCCTTTATAATTTCACTATTTTGATTTATAAAATAATTAAAATTTATAAATCCTATATTTAAACTTTTCACAATAAATTCTAAAATCCCGATTAAACTATTTTATAAAATTATTAACCCCATATTTTCAAAAATCAACTTTTAACTATTTTTCTCAAAAATCATAATTTTTTATAACATTAAAAATTATACGTTATTTATTTAAAATGGATCAATTTCCAAAACATATAGTATATTTTCAAAAATCACTTTTAAAAAATCATTTTAAAATTCCAAAGTTTGGTCCAATGATGCTACACACCAAATAGTCAATCACGACAACGACGATATCATATATCGATATGATAATCCATCTAATATCAAAATATCTGAAATCAAATAAATACTGTTGAGGAATCCAGTTGGATCCCTCCAACCTGTTTTCCTGCATCACAAACATTAGCACAATACCAATTCCGCTCCAGTACGGAATTATCGCGGTATATGGGATTTAAAATATTATCCGCTTAATAGACGGCGCAATAGGGTCTCATCCGCTAAACAAAAAATGCGGGAAATCAATAACTCCAATATATACATATGCCAATATATATATATTGCTATTATATATATAATACCAATTTCACTGTTTATGAAATATTCGCGGTATATGTTTTTAATAAATAACATCCGCTTACTAAACGGCGCATAATGTCTATTTTAACAATCAATAGATATCAATCAACATTCAAACATGCATTCAAATATTTTAAATCTAACTATTTAAAATAAAATCGAAACTGATTCGATTGAGTGAGAAGTTCTCACCTTGATTTTAAATTCCGTTTTAGCGATTTATTTCGAATAAAATTAAACGGACGTTTAATTTTACCCAAAATTCTCACTAAGTCCAAACGACTCCAATCCAATTCCATCGCGTAGTGCTCGTCCATACGATTCCAACGCAACTAGTTTCGCATGTTTTCGACCTCGTATGAAAAAGATATGAATTTTTGAAGTTACACGATTTTTATATAAACAATTTACAACTTAATTTAAATTTTTAACCTAAAAATAGATCATGGCCATTCACAACAGCTTCATGCAATCAGGGCCGTAGCTTTCATCTCCCTCTCTTCCCAGTATTCACGCACGAATGCAACCAAACCCACCGGCCGCCCCCTAGCCCTAATTCACGCGACCTCCACGCCAGCCCATGCGTCGATCAGACGATGCCACTTCGAAGCCCCACTCCACCTCGACGTTCGTGCCAAATGCCATGAAGTACGGTCGCCTATTGTGCTTGGAATTGCGTGCGCAACTACTGCCGAACGCAGCCCCCTAGACGCCACCACGTTACTCCATATTTGATCATGACCGTTGAACCTCAAGCTCTCGTCGTGCTCTACCACTTTGTAGTTGAGGGTTTTGTCTAAAAGTTGATGGATTTCGAGAAATCGAGGGATGAACGTTGAGCATTTCTGGCCTTCGGTTGTATAAGTGGCGGCTACACGTTGATGAAACCCTAATATTTTTTTTCTTTTAATTTGTGAATTTTTTTGAGCTATTTATAGAGAATTTTCGAACACTATTCATCCGGGAATTCCGAACTCCGATTTACGCGCCGAAACTGACGTTCCTAGGGTTTATCCCGCGTTCCGGACACAATGGAACAGGTTTCGAAAGCTAATTCGGACATCTGTGCGAGTTATGGCTATAAACGTTCAATTTAAATTAAACCGATTTAATCGATTTTCTAGGCGTTTTAATTTGTAACCGGACAAACGGTAAATCCAATTGACACGAAATTTGAAACCTTACAATAATATCACATTACGGATCCAATGAAACTGGTTTCGTTGAAATCCGAGACTTTTTGAAAAATGGCTATTTTAACTCGCCAAATTAATATTAAAAATAATTCGATGCGTTTCGAGCTGCCACGATCAAACGATAATTCCGATTGACACGAAAATTGAAATCCGGTAATAACTAACTATTACGGATCCAATGGAACTGGTTTCGTTCAATTCTGAGACTGTTCAAAAATTGACTATTTTCACTAGTCGATTTTAATATTAAAATATTCAATTTTCACAAATTAACTTTTAATTCGATTTTAAAAGTTCTAAAATATCGTTCTAACTCCAACATGATAAAATAAAATTTTACAAATCATTTACAATCATATTTAACTGGATTTTCAATTATTTCCATAATTTAACATATTAAATTATCGATTTAATTATTCAATTAAATCCAATAATTCAAAAAAAAAATTACTTGACTTATAAATTCACTTATAAATATTTAAAATTAATTAAATATTCAAATTTTAATTACTAAAATTTCTGGGTCGTTACATCCTTGCAATCCGGATAATCTCTAATCACGTCCGGACTTCCCATCACATAGGGAGTCTCTATACCGTAGCTACTCGGTGCAAAGACAATCGACGAGTTGTCCTTTCGCTTTCGAAAAGCTCCGGTCTTCAACACCGGTCTTCAAATGCAATTCATAACGACGTATCACATATTCGGAATGGGTTATACGACCCCATGGTCCTTTCTCGGTTAACCCGAGTAGTGAGCGCTTATCTAAAAATAAGTGTGGCATTCAAATTCAAACAAATCACATCAAATACCCATTCAAAGGGAAATATTGATAGTCGGTTATTGAACTATCAATGGATATGCACACATCACCAGATTCCAAATAATTCTCCAAATTATTTATTTTCCAAAATATCTTTACAAGATATATAATTTCAATATGTCAAAAATAAATCAATATTTATCTTTAAACAACTTCCCTTTTCATTCATAAATTCTATAGTGAATTTATATTCACAATATCTACAGATATATGATTTTCAATAGGTTTCAATAATCCTTTTCAATTTATCTTCAAAAAGATAAATTCTCACAATATTCATTTTATATTGGAAAACATTTCCATACTTATTTAATAAGTAATTCACGAACCTATTTATTTTCAACACTTGGAAAATATTCAATATACTTAAATCGAAATTAAGTATATATTTCATTCTTTAAGGAAATCATTCACTTAAACATATTTATTTGGGCCAAAACGAATGTTGCGTAAAACATCGTTACGACAACCCAAAATCACTAGTATAGGGATTCGAAATTAAAGATATATAAATCCCAATACTACTCAAAACATTTCCTTTCGGAAATCATCTATTATAACAACAGTGTTATAATCTACTATTTCCTTCTATTTCTCGAAAACGTCTCTTTCAACAATGAATGTTGAAATCTATTGTTTTGATAGTTTATATATTTTAAAACATCGTTAGATCGTTTTAATTCTATTTACAATATCACATCCTAAACATTTTCTTTAACATATTATTCACTATTCGAAAACGGGAATATACTACTTTAACCAATTTCATCATTTTATTCATTTTATTTTAAAGGATTATTCACTATCTAAAATGTGAATGTAACTCCATAAATAAGTTATAACAATTTACTTATCAAAATAAGTCGTTTGCGAATTTTATAAAACAACGTTTACAAATTCTATTTCTCTTTGTTTTATAACTACTTCCTTTTTATACATCCCCTTTATTAACCTATTCGATTTATAACTCAATTATAAACCAAAAGGTTCATATTATAAGTGAAATACTTATAATTTATTTGTTTGCAAAAATCGTTCCTTTGAATTTTATAATTATAAATCTTATAACTTATAAGATTCAATTATTTATCCAAATCAATTCTTTTAATAACTTTATAAATTTAATAAACCTACTGCTTATAAAATTCCATTTATAACTTCGCCGTTTATAATTCTATGAATTTCATTCATTTATGGAATTCATTCACAATCCATTCTAACATTTATAAAAGCTCGTTTTACAATTCTAATATTTTTAATTTATAAATATCAATTTATAAATCTTTTAATATAAATCAATTTATATTATTCTTTTAAAACGTCTTTAAACTCCTTTATAATTCATCATTTTGATTTATAAAATAATCAAATTCCATAAATCCTATTTTAAACTTTTATAATAAATTCAGAAATCCCAGTTTAAACTCTTTTTATAAAGTTATTAACCCATATTTTCAAAAATCAACTTTTAACTATATTTCTCAAAAATCAATCTTTAACCGTATTTCTCAAAATCATAATTTTTATAACTTTAAAAATTATAACGTTTATTTATTTAAAATGGATCAGTTCCAAAAATATTTTATAAACGTATACTCTTCAAAAATCTCTTTAAAATCCTTTTAAAATTTCAAAATTTGGTCCAATGATGCTACACACCAAATAGTCAATCACGACAACTACGACATCATATATCGATATGATAATCCATCAAATATCAAAATATCTGAAATCAAATAAATACTGTTGAGGAATCCAGTTGGATCCCTCCAACCTGTTTTCCTACATCCACAAACATTAGCATAATACCAATTCCGCTCCAGTACGAAATTATCGTGGTATGTGGGATTTAAAATATTATCCGCTTAATAGACGGCGCAATAGGGTCTCATCCGCTATACAATGCGGGAAATCAATAACTCCAATATATACATATGCCAATATATATATATATATATATATATATATTGCTATTATATATAATACCAATTTCACAGTTTATGAAATATTCGCGGTATATGTTTTTAATAAATAACATCCGCTTACTAACGGCGCATAATGTCTATTTTAACAATCAATAGATAATAATCATCATTCAAACATGCATTAAAGTATTTTAAATCTAACTATTTAAAATAAAATCGAAACTGATTCGATTGAGTGAGAAGTTCTCACCTTGATTTAATTTTCGTTTTAGCGATTTATTTCGAATAAAATTAAACGGACGTTTAATTTTACACGAAACTCTCACTAACTCCAAACGACTCCAATCCAATTCCATCGCGTAGTGCTCGTCCATATTATTCCAACGCAACTGGTTTCGCGCGTTTTCGACCTCGTATGAAAAAGATATGAATTTATGAGGTTATACGAATTTTTATTTACAAATTTTATAACATAAATTTTTATTTTTAAACCTAGCTTCATCAAGACCGTTCATCTCCAGCTAGCAAATCACGGTCCTTGCTTCCATCTTCTCACGCATGTGCGTTCCTTCCAGGTCGCGTTCGAGAAACCCATTGCTCCATATTAGGGTTTAAAATCGCGCCAACCAAACGTTGATGAAACCCCATCATACCACTGCCATTTCGTTCGCCATCACGTGGGCCCCCTTCGGCCAGAGCCAGGTGCAGCTTGGCTTCGCCTACGCGTGGGGAAACGCGTCGAAATGTTCGACGTTCAACTGCAAATCGTCGTCGATTGGCAGCTCCATATTTGATCGCCACCGTTGATATTAAAGATCTCGTCGAGCCTAACACCTTTCTAGTTGGAAGATTTCCATATTAATGAACGGATTTGGGGATTTGAGGGGAAGAAGGTCGCGTGTTTCTGGCCGTTCAGCATGGTAGTGGCGGCTAGGGTTTAGGTTTAGTTTATTTATTTTTTTTAATTTATGAAGGGGTAAGGGTCTATTTATAGGAAAATCAATCGACACTATTCATTCCGGAAATTCCGAACTCCGATTTATGCGTCGTAACCAGCGTTTATGGGGTTTACCCCGCGTTCCGGACACAATGGAACAGGTTTCGAAAGATAATTCGGACATCTGTGCGAGATATGGCTACAAACGTTCAATTTAAATTAAACCGATTTAAACGATTTTCTAGGCGTTTTAATTTGTACCGGACAAATGGTAAATCCAATTGACACGAAATTTGAAACATTACAATAATATCACATTACGGATCTGATGAAACTGGTTTCGTTTAAATCCGAGACTTTTTGAAAAATGGCTATTTTAACTCGGCAAATTAATATTAAAAATAATTCGATGCGTTTCGAGCTGCCACGTTCAAACGATAACTCCGATTGCTACGAAAATTGAAATCCGATAATAACTAACTATTACGGATCCAATGAAACTGGTTCCGTTCAATTCTGAGACTGTTTAAAAATTGGCTATTTTCACTAGTCGATTTTAATATTAAAATATTCAATTTTCACAAATAAACTTTTAATTCGATTTTAAAAGTTCTAAAATATCATTCTAACTTCAATATGATAAAATAAAATTTTACAAATCATTTTCAATCATATTTAACCCAATTTTCAATTATTTCCATTATTTAACATATCAAATTATCGATTTAATTATCCAATTAAATCCAATTATTCGAAATAAAATTTATTCGACTTATAAATTCACTAATAAATATTTAAAATTAATTAAATATTCAAATTTTAATTACTTAAAATCCTGGATCGTTACATTTACCATCAATTATAACCCAAATAGTTGTTCCAATCAATTGGGATTGCATTGAATTAATTATTTATTAGTTTGCATTTTATTCCCGTTATAAATTCATTAACAAATTACAATTTCCTTTATTGATACATCACTTACATTCATACCTAATAACATTAGTTTTATCCCATTACACTAATATATGCCTACTTACCTCTTAATTTGAATAAATATTCCATTTCTAAATGTGTAATTCTAGCAATTGTACACATTAATTTAGGTTTAAATCCAGTAAATGAATTTACCTTAATTCCAATCTTTTTACCAATTTATTACCATATCAATAAATTTACGATTCTATTTAATTTAAATTAAATTGGTAAACCACTGGTAACGACCAACATTTGTCACCATTTCCCTTTATAATACATGTATGTTTATTCTTCACAAATGATTTCCATCTATTACACTATTTCATACATTAATCCAATAATTTCATTTGTTTTCTCATATTCCATTTATAACCAAGTCATAACATTTAAATTATTTTATTTAATTGGAATTTCATACAAATCATTAATTATTAACTTTAATTAACCTTGTTACGTTTCCTCTAAGTTAATTTTCATTACATTATCACAACTTTTATTAATAATTCATCAATTTTTATTTTTTTCAATATTAAATTTCAATAATCTTAATAAGTTAACAGTTTTAATTATTGAAAATTTATTCGTCGTTACACTCTCCCCAACTCAAAATTTTTCGTCCCCGAAAAAGAAATAGAAGGGAGAAGGAGAATTAAGAAATCAATATATCTTACTTAAAATATTAACTTTATAAACAATTAAATTTACAAAATTAATTACCTTTAAATAAAATATACAAATTTATAACCATTAGAACTTTTTATACTTAAATTAATAAAGTTTGGAAAACATTTCAAAATATTTTCTAAGTCCAAAGTTTACGGAAAATTTTGGCAGAGTCTCCTTTGTACGGAGAGGATCGGGAGAAATATAATATCAAATAAAATAATATACAACATATATTTTTCAAATAATATATATCCCAACCCGGGAAAAACAATATAATAACGCTATAAACCGTAATCCAAAAACGTACCTATTTGTCGGGCAATTTGCGCTTATTTTATGAAACCAAAAGCAGCAGCAATTGCTTCCATAACCTGTATTTCACTTATATAATCCAGAAGAATTAATAATTATATAAATTGAAATATGTAAAGTTGTTTCAACCATAAACAACAAATCAATACAAACAACAATCCCTTGCAACAGGGCAAACAACCATCACATAGAATCAATACAAATCAATTATTCATTCATATCAAACAAAACAAATAGCTATTCGGGTTCAAAACTTCAAATTGTACAGAATGAAAAATAAACTACTGAGCGCACCCTTTTACGCAACAGTCTCTGATGAAAGTAAATAAATTATTTATTCATCCAAACAAATTTAAAGTGTCCTTGCCCAAACAACCATAAACCAAACAAACAACTATTTCAATAATAGATCAAGTTTATTAATTTCATTGATATAATAATTTATCTTTTTTAATTTGCCTTTTATTTCTTACAGTTTCATTTACTCTTTTTTTCATTTCTAACAAAGTCTCATTTTCACTTATTCATATCATGAAATTTCCCTTTTTATTATATTACATTCATTTATTCACTGCTTAATTTCATTTATTACAGTTATCATCTTTCTGCTTACTTCCAAATAAATAACTTCAATCATTTACTTAAGTCTATAATTACTTGCTTAAGGATATAACAATTATAACCTCAATTCTTATTAATAAAAGCAATTTATTGAACACTTCATTACGTACTTTTATTTGTACAATTTCCATTACATTTTCATATTAAACATTTCAATTTTTAATATTTGGTAAGTTATATATATTCTTTTTAAGAATGTAATTGAAAGTTATACAAGTTTTCTCATTTTCTTTAATAAATTTACTGTTCAATAATCATATCATTTGTTTTATAGATTATAATTTCCAACTTTCTAATAGTCTCATTTATACTTAGCATTTAGTTTCTTATTTCATTTAGAAGTTCCAATTATTAGTTAAATTCCATTTCACTAAAGCAATTGAAACCATTAATTGATGGAAAATTAATAATTTAAATACCAGGTAAAATTTTTAAATCATTTTAAAATAATAGATAGATGTATACACTTAAAATTCGTATATCAAATTATATTTAAAAATATTAAAAATTTATATTTGGTTATAAAAAATAAATCTACAGTAGAACTACTACAGTGGCCTTCCCACTTTGAAACTCGAAATTGAATGTCGATGATGCGGCCGCCATCACCGAAATTATTTTCCAGCGACAGAGCAGGAAGTATAGAACTTATTTTTTCCAAAATCTTCTTTAAAACATTTCATTCGAATTATATTGAAATATTTCTATTAGAAAATACTTCTAAATAATATCACTATTATATTCTAAAATCATCCGAAAGAAATTTTCAAAAGCCCGAAACTTTAAGTTCTAAATTTCCAATTTCATTTATCTTATTTTCAATCTTATTTCGACTATTATTTATAAATTTCATTACCTAACAACCAATATTTTGCAACCAAATATAAATCATTTATAAAAAGTTTATTTTATATATAGAAAATATAATAGGCAAAATTATTTCATTCACCTATATTAAAACAAATATTGTGTCGGTCTGTCCTATTAAGTGTTTAGGAATACCTATTGATGCCATAGCGTCCCATGTATCAACCAGAATTTATAAATACAAATCGAAACAGATTAACACAATATTAAAACCTTTTTATAACACTAACAAATACTCTCTCTCATATATACTCTCAGTGACTCATCATAGGGTATTACTACCCTATTAGAAAAGAGCCAAATCCCCACAAAGCTAAGGTTTATCGCTAAACCAAAGCTTTGATACCAGATGTAACGCCCCGCCTTTTCGCATGCTTTGAATGGACGATCAACCACACACGTCAGACTTAGACCATACAGAAGAGCGGATTGTTATGGGGTAAATAAGAAAAAGTAGAGAAAGAAAAAAAATAGAATCTTGCAGCGGAACGATAAAATATAATAATCAAATATACAGTTCATGAAGCTGTTTACAAAACATTTGATTATACTTATACAATACATACCAGAGTTACACATACCAGAGAATAATAATTAATGCAGCAGAATTAAATGGCGCAGTGGAGTAATATAATAGATAATAGTACTACAAAATCTTCGTCTTCGTCCTCCAGAATAAAATCTTCAAATCCTGAAACGCTCGGACTGACCCAAGCGAATTGAAAGGAAAAACACTTGAGTCAGAGCTAAAATATCTTATGTAAGTTAAATCAACAGTAAACAATATGAGTGGAACGGCATCCGAGATGTTTACGGCGTTTGACATCTCCTATCCAATACATGAGTGCACTAACTCTAGAGATGCTTGGGATTCACATCTCCTAAGGATCCGTTAAACTAATTACTATGTAGTAATATTTCGCTATTATAATAATGTCTATAGTAAAATAGACATACTTTTAAATAGCGTTAAGGAGTGACCCAATATTCCCCTTAACACGTAATAGTCCCAGTAATCCATCCAATATCATAGTCCCTCCTGATCGGGAAGCCACCAGAGGATACCACACGGGCTACGGGAGAAAACCAAACTCGTACAAGGCGCGCTAGGGTAGGTGACACGGCACAACTAGGCAATGCCAGAGTAGATATACCAATTACGCTTCCGGGTCGGTAGTAACGCATAGCGCACAGCTACCGCCTACCTCGAGCCACACCCCCAAATAAAAAAAATCAAAAGTGGACACCGAATCAATCCAAAAGTCAAAGTATAATATCGAAGGTATGTGTCGGATCAAACGTGCTACCTCATTAACCCGTCGATCGCTCATGTTTTAGCCACCTTATGCCAACTCACGGGAGTTGGGTCCACGTATTTACCTCAAAGGAACCGCCGCTGCCATCCTACTTCATTTTGGAATCTCCACCGCGTACACGGTTGTTAAAGTGGTTTTCGGAGTTGGCAGAGAGTATGACAACTTCCGATCCCGGTCTCTTTAACAACCAAACATTATTATAACATCGCGGTCATATCAAAATAGTTTATACTTTTAAAACCAGAATATAATATCCACTTCAAATCCATATAAATACGATATCATTTCCTCTTTTAAAAACCCCTAATCAAATTTGATATCATTTTCAAATATATCCTTTTCTAAAATTATAACATTTCAAAGTTATAATATTTCGAAACCAAAACTTGAAATATAGCCTTTCAAAACATAAAACTTTGAATTTCATAACTTTGAAACATACTATACCACTTAAATGGTTTAAATATTAAATTACTTTATATAATAAAATAGCTTCTTCACCTTCACAAATCAATTTCAATATGGATTTTAAATTCCCAAACAAACCAATATAATTTCCATATATTTCAAAGCTTTAATTATTCCACCATTTCAAAACTTATTCTTTGATAATTTCATATATATCAATTTCAACTACTATTATTTAGATTTGAAATGTTTACTTAATAAATCAAATATCATTTTAGTAAAACCTTTAGACTTTAAGTAACTGGATATTCTTCCAATTACATTAACTTGATAATATTCATTTAAATCAATTTGATATTCATTTAAATCCTTTAAACAAAAATCAAGTTATAAAATCATACCTTTTAAATCTCAATTTATTTATATTTCAAATCAAGTTTTTCGAGGATAATCCTTAAATCATAAATTCAAAACAAATTCATATTTATCTTCTAAATCTAAATTTATTTAAATCATTATAACCTCAATATAAAATATGATTTAAATACTTAACCATATTTATTTTAATAAATCAAACTCCATTTTTCTACTAATTGTCATTAAATGATTTATACCTAACTTAATACATGAATTTAACTATATATAAATATTTTTATATAATATAAAAAAGAATCAATATTTATTTAAACCGCATAATTCTATCCAAAACCATATAAATCTTTTTCAAAATATTTATATATATAGACCGATGGTGTCTGTATAAAATTTTCTATCCTATGGTCAAGTGATACGAATATTTATCATTTCAATCCGTAAGTTAAAAAATTACGGTTATATATCATTTCAAACCGCAATCCCTAATGAAATAAAATGCATAACAACTTGCATATTAAAATACTACAGAATATAACATCCATTCATCCATCAACAGATCATACATCCATTACAATCATCATCCACAACAATCAATCAATACCAATATATAACCGATAATGTATATAACAGGTATTTAGCTGGTAGTTTATATGCAATAATAAATTTGATAACAATTTAGTTCAAATAAATGCAATTTAACTTAGATGATGATTAAATATATGCCAAACAGCAATAAATAAATTTCAAATCACATCATAAATAAATTTAACAAACATAAGAAATTTTAGAAGTTGCGAGTGGGTTAAAACACTCACCTTTTGAATTTAAATTGAATTTAAATACAATTTAAACCTAAAAATTTGACGGTCTCAGAATTCGTCTAAAAAAGCGTTAAAATGTTCGGAATTTTAATACGATCCTAACAAAAAAAACCGTGCGTGAATTGGTGTTCGTATGTGAAAGATATAATGAAAAATGTGTTTGAATTTCAATTTTTTTTAAAAAAGAGAACTCATTTACCTTTCTTGCCACGTCATAGGCAAATCACTTTCTTCCAGAAAACACCACTCATGCATGCAAGGACCAACGCACGCGATACTACCGCCAACCATAAACTTTGACCGCGATTCTCTCTCGCCTACGGCCACTAGGGAGCCGCCGAACCCAACCATCCTCCTTCCCTCGCCTAGCCGCACCGCGCCTTCCAACTATGCTGCCTCCGGTCATAAAATTTTGCCGCGCCGTCGCTGATTTTTGTTGACCTAATCGAATTTTGCAGTCTATCAGACCGTTGATTCGCCAAATAAACAGCATGGATGAAGTCTCCTCGTTCCTCTCTTCAAAACCCAGAGATGGTTCAACGATCCGACAACGTTCATCGACGCGCGATGAACGACCGAGAATTGATTCAGAAATTCTGGACAAACTATGCATTGAATCGAAAAACAAATTTCTTTTTTGAGACGCGTTCATCGAAAGCTTCGATATATAATTTTTATGAATTTTTTTGAGGATTCTGAAATTTGGCTTTGATTTTGAATTGCAGTTGGAATTAGGTGTTTGTCTGCCATTGAACTGAGGAGGTGAAACAAATTGTAAACAGAGTATTTATAGACAAGGTTGCAAAAGAATAGATGGATCAGATTGGTATACGCGCTGAACGATGAATGGCCCGAAAAGCCCGTTCTGACTCCGAAACGAAATTGGGTCAACCCATGTAACAACCCGGGTTTTGTAAGAATTAATTATCGTCATTAGGCAATTAAATTGGTTGGCTAATTGCTTTTGGGATTTTATCGGGTTGAAGTTCTCTTAAAAATTTGTTAAGGGTTTGTGGGCTTTATATTGAATTTTGGCCCACGTTTTATTTTGGTGTTGGGTTATATTAAAGTGGATACCCGTTCCCTCCTCTCTATTCATTCTCTTCGAAAACCTTAAACAAAATAAACGGAAAAAAATTGGCAGCTCGATCCTTTTGCTATGTTGACCGGCTAATTCTATTTGCAAATGTTTTGCTTTGCTTTGAGCTTGGTCGGGCCGTGCTTAGGGGAGCTGCAAGTGGGGGGAAAAGAGGAATTTTGGCAGTGGATCGGTGCTCTTCAAAACAAAGGTGAGTGATTTTTCACTCACATCTAATTCAATTTCGTATATTCGTGACTTTCGTAGCTTGATTTCTAGGCTATCATGGCGTTGAATTCTTTGACACATGATTTTGATTTTCAATCGTCTGGAATTACTTGAATTCGTTGATTGCTTTGTTCAGGCCGTTTAATTTTGATCGAATGCCAGGATTTGAATTGATTTCGTGAAGATATTTTTAGATGAGAATTCATTTGACTTTGCATTTGCTTTAAGTATTTGACTTCGGTCTTGATTTGGGTATGCGGTTCCATGACTTCGGTCTGTATCTCATGTCTTCAACTTGTACTACTTGCTGTATATTATTAGTTTGGAACTGCTACTTGATACTTTTATTCATCTGGATATTTTGTGTGTTGTTTGTCTTTGGGCTTGGACTTGATGAAAGTGATTTGTAAGAATAATTTGGGTTCGACGCTGCCTTGATGGCTTTGTTCGAACTACCTATGCCACTTGCATATGCTAGTGTTGTTTCATTCAATATAGATATGTATGTGTATTCATATATATGCATACATGTATTTGTGTTGCTAGCTGTCTCAGCTTTGGAATTGTTCGAACCTGATACCTTTTGAAGTTTGCATCTGTTGGGTTCATTGCTTTATATGTTGATGTTGTTCTTTGTTTCCCTTGACTCCGGTCAGTAGCTCACTACTGGTTCATGCGTCTTCGACCTTGACTCCTGATAGCACTGGCTTTGACAATTAGATTGATGCTTCGAGTTACAGCAGTTTTCACTCCTGTTCATACTCTATGTTGTACACATGTGCATTTGTATCACTTGATGTTGCACTTGCTCGATCCAGTTCGTTGTTGCATACTTGTTGTGCACTTTTCATGTCATTCCCTCGGTATTGTGCAGACCAGTTGGTCACTGGTGTACATATGCTGTTAGATTTGGGTTTCACCGACCACACATGTATATACTTGTATCTTTGAATTTGATTGACTTGCAGCTTGATGGTCATATTCACTTATTGTTGATCTTCACGTGGCTGTAGTTTTTGTTGCAGTTTTACCCTTGTAGTCTTGTGGTGGCTGCAGTTTCATTTCATTGCAGTTTTACCCTTGTATTCATGTGGTGGCTGCAGTTTCATTTTGTTTGCAGTTTTTCCCTTGTTGGTTGGTATTGCACTGAGTTAATCCTCATGTGCACTGATGCATTGTATATGCATTTTCCCATTGTTTGTTCGCTTTGATTCTACTGTGTTATACAGTAGTCTAGTTTGCTGTTGCATCTCTGTTTAGTACCTCTGCACACCTTTCAGTTTCGACTTGCTGTTAGTAGTTGTAGTCGTGATGATATCACATGGTGTAGTGGCGAGGCAGTGCACGCGAGCGTGTACTGCAGCCAAACAGAATTGACGTTTTAATTGATATTTCAATTGTTTGAATTGTTTCGTGTGTCCAATTCAATATTTTTATATTGTATTTTGATTTTGTTTCATTTGATCATTTTGTTGCTATCTAATTATCTTCTAGAGGATCATATTTTGTGTTTTCTAATTATCGTATCGATAATTAGATTTTGTGGTTATGCTGTTTCACTGGCTTGGGTTTTGCTCTAGCCACTTGCTGTTAATTGCTGTTTAGGCAATTTTGTTTTTTTCTAAATTATCTTCATTGATAAGCCTTTTATTTATCTTTGTTGATGATTTGGCTTTGTCGATTTGCGGTTTATTTCTGTTACGTATTATTTCTACCGTTATCCGATTCTCTTACGAAGGATTGGTTAAGTGAAATTTATTGCGACTGTCGTCTATTTGTTATTTAATTATTATTGTTTCCATGCATTAATAACTGAGTTTGAATTAGACTGACCCGCATATTATTTTCTTTTGAATTACACTGACCCACGTAAGAGCAGATGAACCTTTGTATACGAATCGTGCTACGAAGCATTTGATTTATATTTATTGATTATCAAACATTTGTGATGCAGGGAAACAGGTTGGAGGGATCTAACGGGATTCCATGCTATTATTGAATTGTTCAATGATATTTTTTTATATCTTTTATTTACTAAAAAATATGATTACGGATGATGTGGTAATAACATCATTATATGTTTGAAAATAAAATCCAATAGTGATAAGAAAAATCAATACCGCTATGGTTAAGTGTTGGGTGGTTATTGGCCTCGATTTTTTTTTTAAAATACCATGAATTACTGATTAAGTCAGAATTGGTTTTTGAGACAAAAAGGATTTTTTTTTAAATCTAAAAATTGGATTTCGAAAATATTTTAAAGATTATCTAATTAATTATATTAATATTATATTAAGTTATTGCTTATAATAATATTAATTTATGTTTATTTAATTAAAATAATATTCTTTTAAAGTAATTTTTTTATATTAATTTTTTAAAAGTTATATAGTCATATTAATATTATTTTAAAGTCATTTCATTATTTTAATATTGTTAAAAGTTATTTGTTTTTTTGTTAATATGTTTTAAGAAATTATAAAAGGTTAATAAATTGAAAGTTTAATTTTTTAAGAATAATTATGGTTTAAAATTAATAATAATGATTATTAATAGTTTTAAAAAAATTATTATTATGTAACGATCTGATTTTTCGACGTCTGAAAATCAACATCAATACATCCACTGTATCCAATGCCGGACAATCGAATGCCGGAAAACCGAACCATTGGGGTTAAAGACGAAGGAGGAGGAACAAGAATATAGAACACAATATCAGAATCTCACAATCGGAGCGGAACAATATACAACTCTAATTCATTTGCTTACCCTCTTGAATCAATTAGTTTAATCATTAATTTTATTTCATTCCTTTATTTTATTTAGTCAAATCTTGACTATCTTGCATTACACACAATTCAAATTAATTCCCAATATTGTTTATTTCCACTGAAAAACACCAAGTCCAAATACTTTAGATTTCAAAATAATTTAAATCACTATATTCTAAAATATACTTTAAAACATTTAAATTAAAACTAATATACATTTTTGAATAAAGTGTTTAAGTAACTGTGTGCATAAAGACTTATTAAAGGGGGCTAATGATTGATTATATACTGAGCCTGTATTAATTTTCCAAATGAAATAAAATCTTGATTGAATGTTTGTTATTTGATATTTAAATAACCGACCATCGAAATATAGACCCAACGTAACTTTGGAAATATCTAGGAGAAACACGTGAATTATAAGGCACAGTCATCTCCGATAATGCTGTATTCTGCGTATATATCTCGTTTCGTTCTTCTATGACGATGGTAGGAAAATTCTTCCACTAACGGTTAGGTGGTGATCTCCGATCTTATCTTTGTCTCTTTATTTCCTAGAGAACCGGGGTTGAGTTTACCTGAAATTATCACATGTTGTTTCGAAGAGACCGGGATCAAATGTATTATCTAAAAACCATTCTGATCCTATGAATGCATTTCAAAGTGAAGACATCATGAAGAGCATGGAATCGAAGATATAGATGTGAAGTGAATGGGCTAATTGCTATCAATCCTGAGGGTGATTCCAAAATGGATATGGTAGGAATACGGCCTTCGGTTTCATTCAGAAGTAGAACAGACTTATATGGATAAATGCTATCAGCACATTGTCATTAGGGGAATGAGCATTCCCATTGTAGATTTCTTGAATGGTAACCATAGCCTCATGCCTCAGCAACAGGAAAATGACTAAAGCAGGGCATGCAGCAGGGCTAAGTGGGTCGCTCCCATTTGGGTATGTCAGCATCTTTTTAGATTACTCTATTTTGATGGATTTGGTTGTGCATGAGAGATCTCGATTAAGGTTGGAAGACCGGGATGAAAAATTATTTGGTACTTCTATTCAAGTGGTAAGTCGATTCTGTGTGGCAGGGTACAAGATGTTCTGGTTAGACCCGGGTGCATTGATTTAGAGATGCACCCATCGGAGGTAGTTCCTTACCTGGTCATAGTATAGAATCCATTCTCCAATAGGTGTCTTTAGGGTTTTGATTATAGAGCCTAGTATGCTAGAATTTAATTAATGTAACAATCTTGGCTGTTTTAATAAGTATTTGTACTTGGACACTATTATAATATCTCTGGATTTTCTATAAGAGTGTTTTGGTTTTCGTAAGGTAAAAACCCGTCGGGTTTATGTGTGGTGTGGTCTTACGAGATACCTTATGTTTTCGAAGATTTGCTTGCAACTTTAAATCCATTTGGTAGTGTTTTTTCTTTTGCTGGTTCTCCAGAATGACCCAGGTGTTATTTTATTTTAATGCTCGGGTCCTACCGAGCATATAGCAGATTAGATTGGATGCTTGGAGCTTCAAGAGACGAGTTGGAAGCCCACAGACCTATTCATGTAGATGGTTATTTTTCTGCTATATTCTTTGATGTGTTATCAGAAATTGTGAAAATTATCAAATTAAAAATCTTTTCCACAAGTAATCAACTCCAAAACATAGATTATATCATCAAGTTTTGATTTTGATGTTTTGGGTTGGTCTAAGCTTTGTTTTTTGTCCATGCATGTCTTTGTTTTTCTATGTATAGGTTGTTGAAACCATCTCTTACAAAAAACATCTATCTTTCAGTTGTAATCCAAGTATTTGTTCTTCAATTGCAAGGTGAGTTGCTGCTCATATAATGCCAGATGAAGCAAAACCTCAAATGCCAAAAACATATGCAAAAATAGCTTGAAAATATTGATTTTGTTGATGTTTTTGTTTATGTAAAAACTATGTTTGGGTGTCACTTTGCATGCTAATATCTTTTGATTCCTACAACGATATGTTGCCAAATTTCTTTCATTTGGTAGTTTACATGTTGAAATTTGTTGCTGCAAAATTTGGTTTAAAAATATTGTAATTTGTGTGTTCAAAACTTTGCCGCAAAATCAACCAAACACAGATTTTTGCCAGTAGTTGTTTTCTAAGTTGCTGCAAACATGGCCCGAGTCCATGTTTGTGACAGCATAACTCATTCATTTCATACTGGATTTGAGTGATGCTTTTTGTAGAGTGAAATAGGAGTGTTGAATCTTTGAAATTTTCATGGCAATTTGTGTTCTTTTTCTATTTTGAAACTGCGGTTGAACTTGAACCCGTAGCATGTTGGAATTCAGCGATTTAACCTTGTTTTAGTCCAACTTTGAAATGACACATATTCTTTGTTTCAAATTGGATCTGAGGATTCTTTTTGCAGATTGAAGTAGGAGTGTTGAATTACATTCCTGTAAATTTTCATGACAATCTGGGTTTTTTCCTATTTTGAAACTGCGGTCGAACTTGAAACCACAACATGCAAGAATTTAGCGATTTAACCTTGTTTTAGTGCAACTTTGAAACGATGCTAATTCTTCGTTTCAAATTGGATTTGAGTGATTCTTTTTGTAGATTGAAGCAGGAGTGTTGAGTTGCATTGCTGAAAATTTTAATGACAATCTAGGTTTTTTTGCTATTTAGAAACTATGATCGAACTCGAACCCACAACATGCTGGAATTCAGCGATTTAACCTTGTTTTTAGTCCAACTTTGAAACGAGACAGATTCATCATTTCAAATAGGATTTTAATAATTGTTTTTGCAAATTGAATTGGGAATGTTGAACTACATTCTTGCAGAATTTCAAGCCATTTTGCCACTGCTAACTTGTTCAAACCTGATGTCGAATATTGAGTCATAGCTTGTTTTAAAGGATAATATTGCTGTGTAAAGATATTTTGATCAAATTTTAGAAAGTAATTTTATTAATTAAAGATTAATTAACAAAATATTTAGTGGATCCCATATTGAATCAAATCAATGTTGAATGTTTATTTATTTGATAATCTAATATTTGACTAAAAAAATTAGTACCACAACGCAACTTTGGAAATATGTAGGAGAATCATAGAAATTATATGGTACGGTTACCATCGATGGTGCTATACTATATGTGTAAATTCTTTTGTTCTTGTAGGATAAATGATAAGGAAATCCATCTATTAACGGTTAGGGGTGATCTTCGTTCTTATCTTTGTCTATTTATTTCCTAAAGAATGGAGGCCGAGTTTGTTGGAAATTATCGAAAGTTGTTTCGGAGAGACCGGAATCGGATGTGCTATTCGAAAACAACTTCAATCTAACTCGAGCATTTCGAACTAAAGACATCTTAAAGAGTATGGAATTGGAGATGGAGATTTAAAGTGCAAGGGTTATTTTCTATTAAAACTGGTGGTGATTCAAAATTGGTGCGCCAGAGGTAGTGCCTTCAGTTTCGTTCAAACCCAAGAAAGAACTTATAAGGATGACTGTTTGCACTACCGCTTGGAGGGAACTGTTAGCATTCCAAGAAGGTTGCTATATAAAAAGGTAATCGTTGCCTCATGCCTCATCAACCTGGAATGAATAAAACAGGGGAGATGAAGTAGGGCCATATAGGTAGAACCCATTAGGTATCATCACCAAATGTAGAATCGATATTTGAAACCCTAGTATGCCTCGGTGCAGTTGCGGATCCCTACCATGGTGGTGATGTACTGGGTACTATCCAGCAAGGTGTAGGCCAGTCCTATCTTGGAAGGGGATCCAAGTGAGGTTCTCACTGTGTTTATCTGCAGATGCACTGTAGCGGACGGTACCCCACTAGCGCAGTCATGGTATGGAATCCACTCTTCAATAAGTACCGTATATTTTTAGTGTTTCCCAAATACGTTGGAATGTGAGATGCAAGCATTTTAGCTATATTATATATTTACTATAATCCTTTGGACATTATCATAATATCGTCGGATGTAAAAGGTATTTTGGTTATATTAAGGTAAAAACTCGCCCCTTTTTATATGTGGCGTAGTATTATGAGATCCCTTTATTTTAAAAGGATTTTAAACATAATAATTAAGTTGTTTGACTTTACTTACAACTGACCCATGTTTTACCTAAAACTCTTGGGTGCTCAAATTGTTTTGTGCAGCCAAGTAGTTTAGGTTTTCCCACGGATGCATTTTGGAGGATCATGGAGCAGGAGGCTTCATCAGTAGCTAGTTATTATCTTGTTTCCACGGTATTATATGTATCTTGTATCGGTTAGGTAGGGATAGACAGTTATAACTGTCCAACGGTAGAATTGTATTAGTATGACACTGATGTATCGTTTTAGAAATGACTTCATAAGGTATTATGTGGATTAATATATGCTATTCCATTGCGTTGTGAGATTCTATGATTGCTTATCTTCTTTCTATCTTCTATCTCCTTTCTTTCCCCTAACAATCGGTCTTTTTGACACTTAGTTGTTTGGCATGCGATTATCATAAATGTATTACTGCTGACTTCTTATGTTCGAAATGGCAGGTTGTTAAAAACTGCAATGCATATTTAGTCTGAATGCCTAAATTTTTGTGTGCTTCTCATCATGTAAATCCAGTCCTAAATCAAATTTTATTTCTAGCGTTCTTTTTTGACGTATATCAGCATACTCAAGTTTTGGTATTAGTTTATATATGTTTACTCTAGATTTAATACTAAGATAATATATGACCTACCTGATGTAACTTATATTGAAGGGTATAATTTCCACAATCTTTATGTGCACGCGTAGGTTTAGTTTGAATGCCTACTCGTTTACGCGATGTTGTAGCTTCTAGGCCAAATACTGCATGCTTATCTCATTCAAGGTGTAGACTAAATTCTTCAGTCACATTATTCATTAACCACAAGCTTATTAAGGATGAATATGAAATTTTTCAATGTTCATAGTTCTTCCACTAAATTGGACAGTTGGAATGACCGGGATTTTGGTAATTTTTCAATGTTCATAGTTCATACTCTTATCGCATTAGTTATTTTTCCCTTTTCTCCTTTTCCCCATATTGTGCACTAAACTTTATATGGACCAAAATATTATAAACATAGTTATGGTAATTTTTATTTCAGATATGCTGCTATATGTGATCCTTTTCCATTGGATCAACTTAAAAGCTTTCATGTGAGGGTCATGTTCATGTTGTCATGTTTCAGTAGTGCATACAATTTTACCTGCGATATGAAGACCTTGGTTGGGTCATTTTTATAAAACGTGTTCATTTCGAAGCATTATTTTTCTGGATGAGGTTGTTTGTATGGTTTAATAAAGATATTTTGTTGGTGGTGGAAGTGATATAGTGTGAATGTCATTGCATCATTGTTTGAACATTATACATAAAGTGAATGTTGTGTTGTATGTAAAGGGTCATTGTTGAATATATGAATTTTAACTATTTTAGTCGACGAATTTTATGTATGTGAACTTCTAAAATTTTAACTCCATAATAGTAGTATTTAGGACAAAGCTACAAGTTAAAAAACAGATGAAAGAACCATGCAAGTATTTTCCCAAAAAGCTATATATATTTAACAACATTTAAAAATGTTGAAAAATATATTTTGAAACAGTTTTAAAACTTTGTAAAACATATTATGCAACATCTAAAAATTGTTTTTATTGTAATTATTACAACGTCTTATGCCAGAAAAATATTATAGAGGATGCCAACCCTATGACAACTTACCCTAGTACCATGTTTGCAAAAATGTTGCGAAACTCATATAACAACAATTTTTTTATCTTTAATAAGGCATATTTGTTGTGTTTTATTTAGGTTTTTAAAAACAATCATTGAATGTTCTCCGTTTTAGGTATATGTAAAACTAATATGTATTATGTGTCATAATGAATTATAATCGCAGAATATCAATTGTATTTATTACCATTTGAACAAGAAGTGCGTACAAAATGAATTTTCACAGATAAAGTAGATATGATTTTTGGTATGCAAATTTGTTTCTGTTAAGAAATATTAGCCGGATCATTAACATTTACAGCAGGCATTACAAGGCTCGTGCTATTATGCATTGATTTAGTTAGATGGTCATTTCATTTTCAATATATAATGGACATCAACGTTATTCTCTATTATATTGATCCTACAAATGCATTTTAAAAGGTAAATCTTACTTGAGAAAAATTTATTTTATAATTAGTTGCTTTGTAACATTTGGAATAATAATATCGATGACATATTATATTCTAAACTGATAATTTTCTAAAGTACACCTTGGGCGTAGCATGCAATCCCGCTAGTTAAAGTATAATAATTTAACTTTTAATACTTGGTGGATTGATAAATTGCAAATATTTCGCATTAGAGTGCTAAGAATAAAAAAATAAAATAAATGTATATGTAATATGTAAACGAATCTTAGTTTTTCCATACTAAAAGTTTTTAAAGCCTACACCAGGTGCTAGTAAAATATTATGATTTGTATCCTATACAATCACGTATACTCGAAAGTTGTGTGTGTACATATACACACACACACACTTATGTATACACACACATATATATACATATACACATATATTTACATACACCTACACATATGGTATAAAATCTAAGCTTTAACAAACTTTGCATTGCAAACATAAGCTGAATAGAAATCTTTATCCAAAGAGTCAACTGAAAATAAGCAACACTACGATATCTTTGGTCCAAGTGTCCTTTTCATTTACAAATTTTACCTTTGCAAGGCTCTTACAAAATTCTAATAGTCTACAAATAATATAATATTAATAAGCAAAAAATTATGACATTCTACTCTATTTTATTTATGGTAAGGGGGTTCACAAAGGGACTGAGTTGCATGCTTACCTTAACAATATATGAATTCTAAAATCTGGCTTTTACTGCTATATAACAACAAACCGGAGCACTGAAGTAAACCAATATGTTTAACGATTTACATATACTGCAATTTACTAACAAATGTAACCTAAAAGAATTCTAATATCGTTTTATTATGAGTATGCATCAACACAATCAAAATTCTAAATTTCATTTTCCAGATTCATCAACTGCCACCGCAACACCATGGAAATTTAATCTTTGCTCGAAATCCAAGTATCCGAGCCCATGTGAGAAAAGAGATTAATTTTGCTTTCAAATTCTTAAAATATCATGGTGTAAAGAGCAAGTAATAGATATTGGTGCGTCATGGACGTGCCACCGCCTTGAAAGTGAAATTCAATGCGACTATGCTCTAGTCAATAATTATAGTTTTCTCTGAAGCATTAATACAATGATCTTTCAAATTTGTGCACTCAAAATTGAAGAATTTGGTGACTTGCAGAGTTCACTGCCTAAAATATTTTGACGAGTTTGGAAGATGATTTTATTTTGAATGAATTTGTGGTGAAAGAGAGATGAAGAATGCTAATTTACATACTATTTTATTTCTCATGGAAGATGGAGAAAGAAAGAGTAAAAATTGAACTTATATTTTTTTATTGGCCGTCCCAAACCAAATAAATAAACATTTCAAAAATGAAGTGGTACTAATACAAAATACAAAAGGTTATAGTGAAAGGACTTTTTACATCGCACTTATAACACATGTTTCATTGATTGATTATCATGAAAGGACCGTGTGAAGTTAATTTAGTCTGTGATAATTAATAGATGATATTTTATGACCAACATGATTTTATCTATACAAATATTTTATTCTACAAAATTATACTAGTTCATGTACTTCTTTCGGTTCTTTATGGTAGGAACACAAGTGTCTAATTATTATTTTCACTGTCTATCACTGAATATTGTATTTTACAAAAATATAATTGAGTACTCAATGTCTGAAGAAGAAGAATGAAATTTTATTCTATAATTGGTTTCCATTTATCTGCCATATTTGCAGGTTTCACGAACAATTTGATTATGGGGTTTTCTATTGTGACAAATGAATTTTATGTTAAAATGTAAGAATGGAGTATTCGGGGATTTTGAGGAATTCAAATGATTAACTTGTTAATTTTCTTTGGGGTCCCTCCTCATATTTTGTTTCCGATGTAGAATTTGACCCAAAAAAGCAGTCATGGTAGCAGCATCGTTGATTGTTTCAAGTATATATGTATTACAAGTAAAATATTATACTTCAGTTGAAAATTTTGATTAAAATTTAGAATCAAAACAAAGTGACATTATAGTCAAACCAGTAATTAAGTAGTAATCCCATTTTGTGATTAGTTAACACAAATATTTTGTTCGCTTAACCAAAAAAAGGTATTATTAAAGGGACTCCAAAAGTTATTTGAAGAGGGGGTGTACCTTTTTAACCATCGTCCTAAGTACAAGGAAATAATTCAACATTAATATCTTCTTCTTTTGTTGGAGATTTAGTTAGACATTTGAAACCAGATTAAATGAAGATTAATCTATGTTTTCTACATCAACTTAAAATTGGAGAACTAGGGTTTAAAACAAAAGAACTACGATCCATGGTAAAGGAATAAAGAGAATGTGTAAGAAAATGACAAAGAACGGCAAGGAAGATCAATTTTAAAATGAACAATATAGTTTTTTTTAGTTCGATGTTATAAGGAAAGAATCAATTACTTGGTTTCTCCCCTCAACCAAAATATCATGTATGTATGTATTTATGTATGTTTGTATGTATGTATATGTATATACATATATCAACAAATGTTGAGAAAATTAAGAAAATACCCATTTTATTTAAAAGTAAAAGAACTTGCTACAAGATCTTTGTCTTAGACATACAGAAAAGCTTATGTTGCACTAATCAATACCGAAGTTGTTTATTTGTCACATGGAGGGCAATTGAGCTTGCATTCATCAAGTGAGTTAAAACAAGTAGCGGTTTGAATGCAGTACGCCCTTTTTGGACACATACTTTCATCTTGCAAAGGGCAACATGGCTTTCCTTTGTCAGGCAAAATTCCATTTGAAATCGAGCCAAATATCTTCTCATTGAGTGGGATGGCTCCACCTGCATTGGAATTCATACATTTATGAAATTTTAGAATACCATTCTTTCTTCAACAGTTGCTCTTAAAAAATTTATAGTAACATTATTTCTAAACTTATATTGGTGTAGAGCAGAGAAAGCCAAGGAAAGAAGGAGGAGTGCAAATACAAAGCTTACACTCATTTTGATGAAATGTTTTTGCTAGTATATGTTGAAATGGGTCATGGTTGCTTAAATTTATACTAAGTTGGACTGTGTGAAATTAGTACGTAATTAATAAATGAATACATTTGCATTAATTTTCTTTCTTTATTCTTCTGAAATTATTATCTTTCAAATTAATGGGAATATATAATACATTCTCTTGATATCTCCTAAGGTTGTTTCATGTTATGTAACATAAAAATCAAATATTCGCACATTAATTGACCATGTGATTTTTAAGGACCCAAAGGTTTTATGTCTGTGCACTTCATCAGAATCATCCAATTGATTAATTGGATTAATTCTATAATAAATACAAAATGAATAAAGGATATCATGCATGCATTTTTAGCTTTTGATTTGCTTCCTATTTTTGCTACATATGTTTTAAATGGAGAAATAAGAACTAGCTACAATTGATGAATAGTTCCTATATATTTAAAATTAGAAAAATAATATTAATATCAAGATTGCAATTACACATAAATCGTCGCCACATTAATTAATATACAGAATAAATTTTATTTGAAGCGAGGACATCAATTTTTTTAGAAATGAAGTGTAAATAATTTTTATTTTTCTAAAATAGGGAATAGCCAAAAGTAAAAAAATTAACAATATTTTTGAGCTAGTCCGCAAATTTCAAAGTTTAGACATAATGTAATGCCCCACCTTTTCACATGCTTTAAATCGACGATAAACCACATACGTCAAACTTAAACCATACAGAAGGGCAGATTGTTATGGGGTAAATAAGAAAAAGTAGAGAAAGAAAAAAAAATAGAATCTTGCAGCGGAACGATAAAATATAATAATCAAATACACAGTTCAACAAGCTGTTTACAAAACATTTGATTATACTTATACAATATATGTCAGAGTTACACATACCGAAGAATAATAATCAACGCAGCAGAATTAAATGGTGTAGTGGGGTAATATAGTAGATAATAGTACTACAAAATCTTCGTCTTCGTCCTTCAGAATAAAATCTTCAAATCCTGAAACGCTCGGACTGACCCGAGCGAATTGAAAGGAAAAACACTCGAGTCATAACTAAAATATCTTAAGTAAGTTAAATCAACAATAAACAATATCAGTGGAACGACGTCAGAGATGTTTACGGGATTTGACATCTCCTATCCAGTGTCTAACATGAGTGCAGTAACTCAAGAGATGCTCAGGATTCAAATATCCTAAGGATTCGTTAAACTATTTACTATGTAGTAATATTTCGCTATTATAATCATGTCTATAGTAAAAAAACATACTTTAAAATAGCGTTAAGGAGTGACCCAATATTACCCTTAACACATAATAGTCCCAGTAATCCATCCAATATCATAGTCCCTCCTGATTGGGAAGCCACCAGAGTATGGGAGAAGACCTAACTCGTACAAGGCGCGCTAGGGTAGGTGACACAGCACAACTAGACAATGCCAGGATAGATATACCAATTACGCTTCTGGGTCGGTGGTAAAGCGTAGCGTGCAGCTACCGACCACCTCGAGCCACACCCCCAAATAAAAAAATCAAAAGTGCCCACCGAATCAATCCAAAAGTCAAAGTATAATATCGAAGGGATGTGTCCGATCAAAGGTGCTACCTCATTAAACCGTCAATCGCTCCTGTTTTAGCCACCTTATGCCAGCTCACGGGAGTTGGGTCCACGCATTTACCTCAAAGGAACCGCCGCCGCCATCCTACTTCATTCTTGAATCTCCACCGCGTACACAGTTGTTAAAGTCGTTTTCGGAGTTGGCAGAGAGTATGACAACTTCCGATCCCGGACTCTTTAACAACCTAACGTTATTATAACACCGCGGTCATTTTAAAAATAATTATACTTTCAATACCAGATTATAATTATCCATTTTGAAAACCCATACAGAAGAGCGGATTGTTATGGGGTAAATAAGAAAAAGTAGAGAATGAAAAAAATAGAATCTTGCAGCGGAACGATAAAATATAGTAATCAAATATACAGTTCATGAAGCTGTTTACAAAACATTCAATTATACTTATAGAATACATATCAGAGTTACACATACCAGAGAATAATAATTAATGCAGCAGAATTAAATGGCGTAGTGGAGTAATATAGTAGATAATAGTACTACAAAATCTTCGTCTTCGTCCTGCAGAATAAAATCTTCAAATCCTGAAACGCTCGGACTGACCCGAGCGAATTGAAAGGAAAAACACTCGAGTCAGAGCTAAAATATCTTATGTAAGTTAAATCAACAATAAAAAATATGAGTGGAACGACGTCCGAGATGTTTACAGGGTTTGACATCTCCTATCCAATACGTGAGTGCACTAACTCAAGAGATGGTCGGGATTCACATCTCCTAAGGATCCGTTAAAGTAATTACTATGTAGAAATATTTCGCTATTATAATAATGTCTATAGTAAAATAAACTTACTTTTAAATAGCGTTAAGGAGTGATCCAATATTCCCCTTAACATGTAATAGTCCCAGTAATCCATCCAATATCATAGTCCCTCCTGATCGGGAAGCCACCAGAGGATACCACATGGGCTGCGGGAGAAAACCAAACTCGTACAAGGCACGCTAGGGTAGGTGATACGGCACAACTAGGCAATGCCAGAGTAGATATACCAATTACGCTTCCGGGTCGGTGGTAACGCATAGCGCGCAGCTACCGCCTACCTCGAGCCACACCCTCAAATAAAAAAAAAATCAAAAGTGGCCACTGAATCAATCCAAAAGTCAAAGTATAATATCGAAGGGATGTGTCCGAACAAAGGTGCTACCTCATTAACCCATCGATCGCTCATGTTTTAGCCACCTTATGCCAACTCACGGGAGTTGGGTACATATATTTACCTCATAGGAACCGCCGCCACCATCCTACTTCATTCTGGAATCTCCACCGCGTACACGGTTGTTAAAGTATTTTTCGGAGTTGGCAGAGAGTATGACAACTTCCGCTCCCGGTCTCTTTAACAACCAAACATTATTATAACATCGCGGTCTTATCAAAATAGTTTATACTTTTAAAACCAGAATATAATATCCATTTCAAATCCATATAAATACGATATCATTTCCTCTTTTAAAAACCCAAATCAAATTTGATATCGTTTTCAAATATATCCTTTTCTAAAATTATAACATTTCAAAGTTATAATATTTCGAAACCAAAACTTGAAATATAGCCTTTCAAAACATAAAACTTTGAATTTCATAACTTTGAAACATACTACACCACTTAAATGGTTTAAATATTAAATTACTTTATATAATAAAATAGCTTCTTCACCTTCACAAATCAATTTCAATATGGATTTTAAATTCCCAAACAAACCAATATAATTTCCATATACTTCAAAGCTTTAATTATTCCACCATTTCAAAACTTATTCTTTGATAATTTCATATATATCAATTTCAACTACTATTTAAATGTTTACTTAATAAATCAAATATCATTTTAGTAAAACCTTTAGACTCCAAATAACCGAATATTCTTTCAATTACATTAACGTGATAATATTCATTTAAATCAATTTGATATACATTTAAATCCTCTAAACAAAAATCAAGTTCTAAAATCATACCTTTTAAATCTCAATTTATTTATATTTCAAATCAAATTTTTCGAGGATAATCCTTAAATCTTAAATTCAAATCAAATTCATATTTATCTTCCAAATCCAAATTTATTAAATCATTATAACCTCTATATGAAATATGATTTAAATACTTAACCATATTTATTTTAATAATTCAAACTCCATTTTTCAACTTATTGTCATTAAAAGATTTATACCTAGCTTAATACATGAATTTAACTACATATAAATATTTTTATATAATATTAAAAAGAATCAATATTTATTTAAACCGTATAATTCTATCCAAAACCATATAAATCATTTTCAAAATATTTATATATATAGTGTAACGCCCCACTCCGAGACCCACATTAGCAAAGAGTATTACAAGGTAATATCGTCTGCTAATACGGAGAATAGAGCTGAATAGGAGCGACCATCTATAGCCTTGTCTTAACTATCTATTGAATACGTCGATAAATGTAGCATTTTTTTCTCTCATGTGGATCGACATATCCAATAGATACTTAATACAAAACTATAATGGCTATAAGATCTAACAGAACAAAATATAATAACTCAAATGTAAACCACATCACAGAACAGTAGATCATCACATACATATACACATATACAGATACATCACAGAGTATACAAAATGATACATCTCAAGTGGTATAGCAACCACAATATACAGGCGAGTCAAAAGAATATACATATCAGAGTTACAACCAAGAGGGACTACACAAAAAGGTATAACAAAAGAGGCTAGCAGAATAGTCCACGCGGAAGCAGAATAGGCTAAGTCCAAAGGTACCTAACCAGAAACACCTCGGTCTGACCCGAGTATAAAATACACGGGTCAGTCTAGCTAAACAAATCAGTTAGGCAAGCTAAACAATAATGAACATGCAAGGTCATAAAGTACCACAAATATCTCTAAAAGAGATAACTCAATCATCCACAAAAGATGAATCATAACAAGCCTCATATCATCGGCAACTCAATAAACAAAGGATATGAATATCCCAATCAAGCCAAAAAGGCAAATAACAAATACCAATGAAGGTAACACAAGTTTCCACAAGGTAATCGCTATGTATCGAGTGGTTCAAAAGACCTACTCCGAAAGACGATACTCTAGGGAAATATATAAATATCAATGAAATAAAAGATGCACGTGCTCAGTACTGTATAAACAAGGATCCACAAGCCTGAAGGCGACAAACCCAAGTATCTCTCGAGCGGTGACGAAGGACCAACTCCAAAAGCGACACTATAGGGCAACAAACCCGAAGGCAACAAACCCGAAGGCACAAAGCCGAAGGCACAAACCCGAAGGCAACAAACCGTAGTGGTGAAGGTCCGGAGGCCCAGTACTGGACACCACTAACTGGCAATATGTGTCACAAACTCTCGGAAAGGAACTCGAAAAGTGTTAACGTGTGTCACATACCACACGTTCGCACTAAACGGTTTACTAACCGTTAGTCAATTCCACACTTAAAGCAGTACGAAGTTTACCTCATCTCATCGGTAAAGCGGACCCGAAGGTCAAAACGATCAAACGAATAGATTAGGAATTAATTGGAAAGGTAAACGCACGTATTCCATAGTACGTGTTTTACCCAACCATTTAATTACCTTCCCACTTCGTTCGAAGTGCAAAAGAGTGTAATTTTACTCAGAAAATAATTTGGACAAGTTTAGAAATCGTTTGAAAACACTTTGGAAATTGCCTTTGAAATTCTCCTATTATGGAGTAAATAATTTAATACTTAAAATAATACTAAATAATAATTTCATAAGCCAATTTATTTGAAAAACACTTTAAAATTCTTTATAAAACCCGTGTACGAAATCTAGTGAAAAATCTCAAAGAAATCGGAAAACATCAGAAAAAGCCGGAAATTATTCTAAGTATAAAAACTGGTGAAAACACGCTGCGAATCCAAGTTCGACAGTAGGTTCGGACCTACAAACAGAGTGCAAATGACATGGAATTTGGTAGGAATGTAGTGCAACATTCCTACTTTAATCTGCAAAAAGGATCATTCAAATCCGATTTGAAACGAAGAATCTGCGTCGTTTCAAAGTGGGATCAAAACAAGGTTTAAGACACTGAATTAGCAAGCTGCGGGTACAAGTTCGACAGTAGTTTAGAAATAGCAAACCAGCCCAGATTTTCATGAAACTTTACAGGAGTGTAACTCAACACTCCTACTTCAATCTGCAAAAAGAATCACACAAATCTGATTTGAAACGAATGAGTTATGCTGCCTCAAACATGCACTCAGACCATGCTTGCGACAGTTCAAAACCAAATAAATGTGCATGCCTAAAACCCCACTGGACTCAAATTCCAGGCATAAAACAGAGGAGCAAATTACATCATTTTGAGCTAAAAATTGGTACAAATGTAGTATAAAACGTCATCTCCCAAACGAAAAAAGAATGATGTAATTTGGATAAAATATGAGAAAGATATGATCGCTCAAAGTTGTACCAAGACAGTGTTTCACTGTTGGACTCTGGGCAAAAACATGGTCCAGGTCCAAGTTTGGCAGCAGGTTTATATAAGTTATCTATGCCATAATGACCTGAAATTTGGTACACGTAAAGAAGAGAACTTCATCTTTCATAAAAAAAAGACTCGTGCAATTTGAGAAAGAAACGAAAGAGATATGATGTCTCAAACATGGACTCAGGCCATGTTTGCAACAACTCAGAAAACAAAATGTGCACAGGATATTTGCAGGCTGTGCACTGATTTTGCAGTGACGATTTGAGCACTCAAATGACCATATTATTCAACCAAAATTTGCAGAAATGAAGTTTAACATATAAAATTGACTCAAAAAAAGATCTGGCAGCATTTCGTTGCCGGAGATAAAAGTTATGGATGGCCAAAGTGGGCACTTTAGGCCAGAAACGAAAATAGACTATACATTGAATAAACTTTTACATATGCAGCAAATTCAAGCAATTACACAAGCAATTTAGCTAGTATTTGTGAGATATTGTTCTCACCTTGCTGTATGGAGGCAAATACTCGGATTTTGATTGCAAGTTGGATGTTTTATGCTTGATTATACGCTTATAGAGCCTGTAGAACAAGAGAACAATGCATGCAAAGGAGGGTTTTACTAAAATTAGAAAAATCATTTCACAAATCAGAAACTTTGATGAAATTATGATGTTTGGAGTTAGATTACCTGAGATTTATTCTCTAGACTGAAAAACATAGCAAATTTGATGAATTTATCAAAGAAATTTACTTGGATTTTAATTTGATGGAGGTAGGTTTACTGGTTTTTGTTTTAGGTTGAAGGATGAAGAAGGAGTTGAGGAAGAAGGAGAAAAAGAACGTACAGACTTTGTTTCTCATTTTCTCAACCAGGTTAAGTCCTAATGGGCCTTGGATCCATTAGTAGAAAGAAATAAAATGGCTTATTTGTTAAATAATCAACTCTTAATTAGAAATGTATACATATTTACACTATTTAAATAAACAAATGTCATTTTCTTTCAAACTTTCACACCACAGGGTATGTAACTTTACATACTTATGAAGTAACATATTTTATACTATATAAAAAGATTAATTTTAATTTTTAAAGCATTTATATTATTAAAATCCCTTATTTTACAAAAATGCACAATTTTAACAAATAAATGCACAAAACATTATTTTTAACTTCTAAAATTCCACAAAAATATTTTTCTTGCCTAGAAAAATATAACAAACAATTCTAAACTCAAATTTATAATTAAAACTCATTTTTACAACAATTTCCACCTTTTTATTTAAATAAACAGCCTTTAAAAATCAAATACTTCCTTTAAAAATTATTAAAAGAAGTAATTGGCAATAATTAATACAATTATTGCATTTTCTCTAAATAAAAACCATTTTCCATTTATTATTAACCCAAACAAATAAAATAAAGTTCCAAACTTTATTTTCTCATTTTAATTTCCAAAATTCATTGTTTATTCCAAATAAACAATTTGAAATCTCCAATTTTATCTTAATTACAATATTAAATTATAACTACCGTTATAATTTAATGTTAACAGGTAATCTCCAAAATCAGGGTTGTTATAATTTAATGTTAACAGGTAATCTCCAAAATCAGGGTTGTTACAGACTCCCCCCCTTAACAAAATTGCGTCCACGCAATTTTTAGAGAAGAGTTTATATTCAACATAATTATTTCATCAATCAAAGGAAGATAGATAAGATCGAGTTTAAAACTTCTCACCCTCAACAAGATGATAGAAAACCAAGATAACATTGTACGATTAATTCTATGCTTTTCCAAGTACAATACTTAGGGTTAGCAGACCATAGAATTTCATAAGCGGAACATTATTATTTCGAAGGTGTTCAATCTTCGAAACAACTACACGAATAGAATTCGGCACAATACACAAGTCGGTGAGGCTCGTGATCATGCAACACAAGGGAATTAACAATCGAGATTAAATCTCGAAGATACAAAAAAATTGGGGTACCTAGATATATCATGAATACCCAAAATTGAATAGAAAATAATGCACGAAAGCAATCAAACTAAGGCGTTCAGTAATAGTAGATGGTCCTATATAACTAGGAGCCAACTTTCCGAATATACTGAAATGCACCTAACTCTTTTGAAGGAGTAACACAAATAAGCACAATCATCAAAAGAGGATTCAACAAAAGATAGGTGGTATTCAAGCTACCACCATAACACATGACTGCATGAATGCAAGTCATCACAAAAATCGCATTAAGGCAAGACACACATGAATGGATTACAAGAAATTTTCTCAAAAATTTGTTATAAGAGTTTTCACTCAAGTCCATTTTCTTTTATACACAAAACACAAATTTCAATACAAGAAATTTTTTGAAGTCACTTAGTTAAATTTTCAATTCAATCATCTTTACTTTAAATTTAAAGTAAATTAAATTAGAGTTGTTCCATACTCTAATTCCAAAAATAAATATACCACAATAAGTAAATTTTTTTTCCACTAAATTTATCAAATTTTAAGCCATTTTACTTCATGATTTAAAAAGGACACTTATTAGATCCTTCATCGGTGGCTCTAAATATTCACTAATTAAATTTTCTCAAAAATTTTTCTAAGTCTTTAATTTGTCGAAAAATTCGGCAGATTCTCCTTTGCATGGAGAGCCTTTTACAATTTCATAAGTATGAATTATAGATATACATTGACCAAAAGGTCAGAACATAATATATATATACATATATATATATATATATATATATATATATATATATATATATATATATATATATAACACATAAACACCTTGTAATTCATACCTTTCATTTTTAACGTTTAAAATGCGAGCATGCATACTTTTATACTTACTATTTTGCTAATTAATCATTCAAATATCCTCTTTCACCTGCACTTAACTTATTGAAACATATTAGCATGCACTTATAAACATATGAAGAATTAAAATCAAAGTTTAAATAAGACAACAACTCAAACCTTCAAAATTTTCAAATTCAGGCCTGCTAGAAAGACTCAGCCTTTTGACATAGTAAAACTCATAATCTGAAAATACTCATAAAATAAAAGTTATTCTACTCAGTCCATGCTTTCTAGGGATATAAAGATCATGAAAATCGGATTTACGCTTTGAAAGTTATGCTCAATTTACTTTCAGCTTTAAACTCAGAAATTACAAAAGAGGACAGAGATGTCCATCAGTTTTCAAACTCATTCTTGAATAACCAAACTGCAAAATTTTCGAAAATGATGCAAAGATAATTTCTAGCTTACTGAAAGCACTCTCTTTTGCAAAAAGAATGGACTCATTTGGATTTGTAAATCATAAGTTATCGATGTTTTAAACAGCACTTTTCAATCAAAATTTTCCAATACAAGACCTTTTATTGTTAAATTTTCAAAACATAATTAAATCCAACCAAATAATTTTAGATCAAAAATCTTTTCTCTAAAACGTTTATTACATGGTCCTTTTCTCCGGAAAGCTAAGACATCTAGAATTACACTATAATACATGCAACAAACTTTCAAAATGGTTTACAAAGAAAACTTTTTCCCAATTAACAAACAAGTCTTTTAAAAGAAGACTCATATTTTAATTAAGATAATTACTTTCTTATATCATTAGGAAACAATTATCTATCCAAACTAGACCTTGGAATTACATACTGATTTTATTTTTTATTTTAAATTGCTTTCACAATAAAAAAATCATATCTTGCAGCTCTATTTATTATTATTTCTATGTTTTCACAAAAATTTGCATTTTATAATAAACGAATCTTTTATATTCAATTTTCACTTGATCCATAAAGCTAAACATTTATTTTATTATCACTTAGAACTAGCCAAGTTTGATACTTAATTAAAACTTGTTTTCAATTGAACTTTACTAATACATAATTAACAAGTTTTTAACACTATTTAAATTCAAAAGCAAACTTACTCTAATGGATTTTGCTCCTTATTAAATTTCATGCTAATTCAAAAGCACTAAATTAGCATTTTCTTAAGTTTTCCCAAAGGCATACTTTTTTTTCCACTTGTTATTAATCAAAAGATTAAATGTTTAAACTAATCTTCATAACTATCCTTTTACTTTTTACTAAACCTCATTCCAATCTATATTTTAGATTTCTAAACAATTCATTTTCTTAATTTGAATACTTTGTTTTATTAATCACTATCACATGATAGTTTCATCCAATTAAGGTATTTCCTCAATTAAAATTATTTGCCATATAAATAAATTACCATCAGGTAATATTTTCCAAAAAATACTTTACCCAAAAGTTTACTTAAGCATTTTAAACTTTCCATGTATGTAAACTTTCACAAACATGTAATATAACCAATAGTGAATAAAATTTATTTAAATGAAACCATATTCAAATTTTCCAATTATAAATTTATAAAATGATAACATCTAACTAATAAATTCATAGTGAATGACATTATCAAGGACTGCAAAGTTGACCAAAATCAACATTGCCTCTCCATTGCCCTCTATGTCACACTATTTCCAAAAGTCCTTATGTATGTATATAAAATACTTATCTCAAATGTCAATTTTGAATTTTCAAAAACTTTGCAATATCTTTATATATTTTTGCATTCAACATCCATATTAGTAAATATTGTTTATTGCCATTTCAAAAGCATGTGTCACATCGCCTCGTAAGCGTTTAGGAATCCCTATCGATAACGCTGATCAGACGCATCGACCAGAATTCTTAAAATACTTATTAGCCAATTGACACAAGAAATTATAAAACCTTTTTTTTTCTTAATGAATCTTAAACTTGGTTGTAACAATGTTTATTTTCAAAACATAAAACATTTTCTAATTATACAACCATACAATCAATTCATAAACAATCAAGTTATATACATAAGTATATCTCTTGTTAGAAAGATTTTCCATTCACATGGATGCTTTCTTTCCCAAAAATTCTTTTAGTAATTTTACTTCTTTAAAATGCATCCATGAAATTCTTAGACATTAAATTTTTATTTCATTTTAACCTTTGGTTAAATACCACTTATGAATTAAATTTCATTTTCAAAATTTAATCTTTCTAATAATTCTTGCGGTAGCTACAACTTGAAGACACCGCAAGTTCTTATCATTAACATTGAGTATGTTTCTAACTCTCAATTATATCACCTACTCAATATTGTTTCAAGAATTACTATGCTAACACACATTCATGCAATTATTAACCAAACAAGCATTTACTAAAAACAAAGCATTAAATGTGCCCAGCGAAAACAGACACACCGTTTCCGCTGTGCAACTCTAATCACTAAGGATCAAAACACATAATTTAAATCTAAGCCATCTGAGGTCTAATTTCTACTATTATAAAAATAGTGATATTTAAAACCCTTATAATGTTTTCAAACATATTATCCACTCAAAGGAAATGAAAAGACTAAAGGCACGATTGAGGAATTCGTAGCACTTGTATTACACTTTGATGTACCGTAATATGTGTTTCTGTTCTGTGTTTATCATATTTTGTCCTGAACTCAGCTCCGATACCAAGCTGTAACGCCCCACTCCGAGACCCACATTAGCAAAGAGTATTACAAGGTAATACCGTCTGCTAATACGGAGAATAGAGCTGAATAGGAGTGACCATCTATAGCCTTGTCTTAACTATCTATTGAATACGTCGATAAATGTAGCATTTTTTTCTCTCATGTGGATCGACATATCCAATAGATACTTAATACAAAACTATAATGGCTATAAGATCTAACAGAACAAAATATAATAACTCAAATGTAAACCACATCACAGAACAGTAGATCATCACATACATATACACATATACAGATACATCACAGAGTATACAAAATGATACATCTCAAGTGGTATAGCAACCACAATATACAGGCGAGTCAAAAGAATATACATATCAGAGTTACAACCAAGAGGGACTACACAAAAAGGTATAACAAAAGAGGCTAGCAGAATAGTCCACGCGGAAGCAGAATAGGCTAAGTCCAAAGGTACCTAACCAGAAACACCTCGGTCTGACCCGAGTATAAAATACACGGGTCAGTCTAGCTAAACAAATCAGTTAGGCAAGCTAAACAATAATGAACATGCAAGGTCATAAAGTACCACAAATATCTCTAAAAGAGATAACTCAATCATCCACAAAAGATGAATCATAACAAGCCTCATATCATCGGCAACTCAATAAACAAAGGATATGAATATCCCAATCAAGCCAAAAAGGCAAATAACAAATACCAATGAAGGTAACACAAGTTTCCACAAGGTAATCGCTATGTATCGAGTGGTTCAAAAGACCTACTCCGAAAGACGATACTCTAGGGAAATATATAAATATCAATGAAATAAAAGATGCACGTGCTCAGTACTGTATAAACAAGGATCCACAAGCCTGAAGGCGACAAACCCAAGTATCTCTCGAGCGGTGACGAAGGACCAACTCCAAAAGCGACACTATAGGGCAACAAACCCGAAGGCAACAAACCCGAAGGCACAAACCCGAAGGCACAAACCCGAAGGCAACAAACCGTAGTGGTGAAGGTCCGGAGGCCCGGTACTGGACACCACTAACTGGCAATATGTGTCACAAACTCTCGGAAAGGAACTCGAAAAGTGTTAACGTGTGTCCCATACCACACGTTCGCACTAAACGGTTTACTAACTGTTAGTCAATTCCACACTTAAAGCAGTACGAAGTTTACCTCATCTCATCGGCAAAGCGGACCCGAAGGTCAAAACGATCAAACGAATAGATTAGGAATTAATTGGAAAGGTAAACGCACGTATTCCATAGTACGTGTTTTACCCAACCATTTAATTACTTTCCCACTTCGTTCGAAGTGCAAAAGAGTGTAATTTTACTCAGAAAATAATTTGGACAAGTTTAGAAATCGTTTGAAAACACTTTGGAAATTGCCTTTGAAATTCTCCTATTATGGAGTAAATAATTTAATACTTAAAATAATACTAAATAATAATTTCATAAGCCAATTTATTTGAAAAACACTTTAAAATTCTTTATAAAACCCGTGTACGAAATCTAGAGAAAAATCTCAAAGAAATCGGAAAACATCAGAAAAAGCCGGAAATTATTCTAAGTATAAAAACCGGTGAAAACACGCTGCGAGTCCAAGTTCGACAGTAGGTTCGGACCTACAAACAGAGTGCAAATGACATGGAATTTGGTAGGAATGTAGTGCAACATTCCTACTTTAATCTGCAAAAAGGATCATTCAAATCCGATTTGAAACGAAGAATCTGCATCGTTTCAAAGTGGTATCAAAACAAGGTTTAAGACACTGAATTAGCAAGCTGCGGGTACAAGTTCGACAGTAGTTTAGAAATAGCAAACCAGCCCAGATTTTCATGAAATTTTACAGGAGTGTAAATCAACACTCCTACTTCAATCTGCAAAAAGAATCACAAAAATCTGATTTGAAACGAATGAGTTATGCTGCCTCAAACATGCACTCAGACCATGTTTGCGACAGTTCAAAACCAAATAAATGTGCATGCCTAAAACCCCACTGGACTCAAATTCCAGGCATAAAACAGAGGAGCAAATTACATCATTTTGAGCTAAAAATTGGTACAAATGTAGTATAAAACGTCATCTCCCAAACAAAAAAAGAATGATGTAATTTGGATAAAATATGAGAAAGATATGATCGCTCAAAGTTTTACCCAGACAGTGTTTCACTGTTGGACTCTGGGCAAAAACATGGTCCGGGTCCAAGTTTGGCAGCAGATTTATATAAGTTATCTATGCCATAATGACCTGAAATTTGGTACGCGTAAAGAAGAGAACTTCATCTTTCATAAAAAAAAGACTCGTGCAATTTGAGAAAGAAACGAAAGAGATATGATGTCTCAAACATGGACTCAGGCCATGTTTGCAACAACTCAGAAAACAAAATGTGCACAGGATATTTGCAGGCTGTGCACTGATTTTGCAGTGACGATTTGAGCACTCAAATGACCATATTATTCAACCAAAATTTGCAGAAATGAAGTTTAACATATAAAATTGACTCAAAAAAAGATCTGGCAGCATTTCGTTGCCGGAGATAAAAGTTATGGATGGCCAAAGTGGGCACTTTAGGCCAGAAACGAAAATAGACTATACATTGAATAAACTTTTACATATGCAGCAAATTCAAGCAATTACACAAGCAATTTAGCTAGTATTTGTGAGATATTGTTCTCACCTTGCTGTATGGAGGCAAATACTCGGATTTTGATTGCAAGTTGGATGTTTTATGCTTGATTATACGCTTATAGAGCCTGTAGAACAAGAGAACAATGCATGCAAAGGAGGGTTTTACTAAAATTAGAAAAATCATTTCACAAATCAGAAACTTTGATGAAATTATGATGTTTGGAGTTAGATTACCTGAGATTTATTCTCTAGACTGAAAAACATAGCAAATTTGATGAATTTATCAAAGAAATTTACTTGGATTTTAATTTGATGGAGGTAGGTTTACTGGTTTTTGTTTTAGGTTGAAGGAGGAAGAAGGAGTTGAGGAAGAAGGAGAAAAAGAACGTACAGACTTTGTTTCTCATTTTCTCAACCAGGTTAAGTCCTAATGGGCCTTGGATCCATTAGTAGAAAGAAATAAAATGGCTTATTTGTTAAATAATCAACTCTTAATTAGAAATGTATACATATTTACACTATTTAAATAAACAAATGTCATTTTCTTTCAAACTTTCACACCACAGGGTATGTAACTTTACATACTTATGAAGTAACATATTTTATACTATATAAAAAGATTAATTTTAATTTTTAAAGCATTTATATTATTAAAATCCCTTATTTTACAAAAATGCACAATTTTAACAAATAAATGCACAAAACATTATTTTTAACTTCTAAAATTCCACAAAAATATTTTTCTTGCCTAGAAAAATATAACAAACAATTCTAAACTCAAATTTATAATTAAAACTCATTTTTACAACAATTTCCACCTTTTTATTTAAATAAACAGCCTTTAAAAATCAAATACTTCCTTTAAAAATTATTAAAAGAAGTAATTGGCAATAATTAATACAATTATTGCATTTTCTCTAAATAAAAACCATTTTCCATTTATTATTAACCCAAACAAATAAAATAAAGTTCCAAACTTTATTTTCTCATTTTAATTTCCAAAATTCATTGTTTATTCCAAATAAACAATTTGAAATCTCCAATTTTATCTTAATTACAATATTAAATTATAACTACCGTTATAATTTAATGTTAACAGGTAATCTCCAAAATCAGGGTTGTTATAATTTAATGGTAACAGGTAATCTCCAAAATCAGGGTTGTTACATATAGACCGACGGGCTATATAAAATTTTCTATCCTATGGTCAAGTGGTGCTGATATTTATCATTTCAATCCGTAACTTAAAAAAAATTACGGTTATAAATCATTTCAAACCGTAATCCCGAATGAAATAAAATGCATAACAACTTGCAGTTTAAAATAATATATAATACAACATCCATTCATCCATCAACATATCATACATCCATCACAATCATCATCCACAACAATCAAGCAATACCAATAAATAACTGATAATATATATAACAGGTATTTAACTGGCAGTTTTTATGCAATAATTAATTTGATAACAATTTAATTCAAATAAATGCAATTTAACTTAGATGATGGTTAAATATATGCCAAACAACTATAAATAAATTTCAAATCACATCATAAATAAATTTAACAAACATAAGAAATTTTAGAAGTTGTGAGTGGGTTAAAATGCTCACCTTTTGAATTTAAGTTGAATTTAAATCCAATTTAAACCCAAAAATTTGACAGTCTCAGAATTTGTCCAAACCAGCGCTAAAATGTTTGGAATTTTAATACGATCCTAACCAAAAAAACGTGCGTGAATTGGTTTTCGTATGTGAAAGATATAATGAAAATTATGTTTGAATTTCAATTTTTTTTTTTAAAACAAAAGAGAACACATTTGTAACGACACGGAAAATTTTAACAATTTTAATTGATTCTATAACGTATTTAATTAAATATTTGTGAAATCTTATAATAATTGAATTTTTAAATAAAATGTTATATATTTAGAATACGTATATTTGAATATAGCAGATTTTTAATTTTCAATTTATTTTAACAAAGTTTATTTCATTGGGAAATTCTATTAAATTCAAGCTAAAAATTGCTGATAATAAATTTATTATCAAGCAATAGCCACTATCCTTTACTTTAGTAATTATTTCATCAGTTGCTAAATTTTAGCCGTTGCCATCATTTCAAAAATTAAGCGTATAATTTTGTATACGTTGTATTTATCTTTTTGAACGGTTGATATGTTAATTGCCTTTATACTTTAATATTCGTCAACTAAATAAATGGGTGACCGTTACTGCCAATATTTAATTTGATACGTTTCTCGGTTGCCTTTTTCATTCACTTGATTGATTGATTTGTTGCCGTCTCTGTTATTTTCTCTCTGTCTTCATTGCTTTTTAAAGGTAAGAGACTGTTCCCTCGAAACATAAATATTTGATTGTAGCCAGCAGTAACTTGTTTTAATAACCTTTTCCTAAATCAAAGCTTTTGAGCATTACAATTTCTTTTGATTGGATATATGTGTTTAGGAGAAAATATTGCAGGTGACCGTTACAATTGATTTCGGTGACTTTCTTTCTTCCCATACATCATTATATATTTGCTTTCCATTTTTCCTGAATTTATGTTTAGCAGTTTCGAAAATCAAATGTATACATTTGTATACGTCGTAATTATTATTTTAAAACGATTCACTTTATTTTTCTTTCCCTTTTTAACTTCGTTTCTCTCTCTTTACTTTATATTAGGACTTTTGTTTCCTTTGCTTTTCAACCTGAGCCTTGCTTGCCAAGCAATAAATTTATTGCTTAAATAATTTTCAGCTGAAATCAAGAAATTGGACCGTTACCAGTTTGGTTATATTGATTTCCCATTTTTTTTGGCTCATATTGCTCTGACTTTTCCTTTTCCTTTTCTATACTTACGTTTCAAAAATAAATAGTATATATAATAACGTACATAATAAATTGCAGCCAGCTCATTTCTCACATATTTATTTCGTGCCTTAAAACCCCGTAACTCAACGCATCGATGACTACCTTTAATTTCGCCAGTTTTGAAATGTAAATGTTGGATACGTTGCATCCATTGCCTTATTCCTATATATTTAGATCTGAACCATTTGCCTTTACCTTTTCACTTTCTTCCTCATTCATAAACCACTTCCTCCTCCTTCACGTAACCACTCACCAAACGTTACATCACTCCTTCTTCTTGCACTATCCACTCTCACGCCACCGAGGCCATCACCATCCACCTCTCCGTTTGTCTCCCCTCCTCTTACACGCCGAAGCATGAAGCAGTGCCGTGCTCCCCTCCGAGCTCCCCACCACCCCTGACTTCGGCCTTTCTCCTACCTTTTTGGGTTAGTATATGTATCTTAAATATAAGTATAGCATTCTGTGTAAATTATTTATATACATTAAGTAATAGATTCATAACTGTTGTATATATATGTGTAGCTTCTGTTATAATATGAGTCTAGTATATAGGCAGATTGTATGGGTTGTCTGCATAGTTGTATAAGTTTATAAATAGTTTATATAAGATATTTTAGTTATATAGTTTACATATATATTGGTATAACTTTTGTGTGGTGTGCGTATGTTTTGGGTTATAACTTTTGTATGGTGTGCGTATGTTATGGGTAGTATTTGCAGTGTACGGTTTCAGATATTATTATATTAAAGTGTATTAAGCATATTGGGTTCGAGTTAAATGTAGTTTTAAATTTTTATGTTTTGAATCGATGTAAAAGCAAAAATATGAATACGTTGTAAGATTTTGTTTCTGTTGGAGATAAAGTTGGACTTTAAATTTATTTTATTTTACATGTCTAAATTAAATATAATATATGTATAAAGTTTTAACTGTTTAAGAAAAATATATAAAGTTTTAAGTGTTGTTAGAAGTATTGTTTTATTCGCTAGAAGGAAAGTATTTTGTTTATATTACTTATATAAAAGTTGTCAGTTTAAATACATAGGTTATGGAAATTTGGTATTGAGTCTTTTCATTTGGGTAAGGTTACAATAATTTACTTATACATATAGCTGCATGTTCACCTGTATATGAATTTACCTTTTTGATTTAGGCTGCAACTACATGAATTTTGAATTCCCACGTTTTCTATTCTAAATTTTTTTCCAGATTATATTAATATGTATAGGCAATTGTTTATATTTAAGTTTACAAGATTTTTTTTAGTCTGCGTAGTGAGTTAATATAAAAAGTATATTTTATTTATAAGCGGTTGTATACACATTAGTAGTTGTTTTAGTTAACAGTAATAAAAACAAAATTTATATAGCCTGTGTTAATTTATATATCTAAACTGTCAAGTTTATATGGGTATAAATGATTAGGTCAAAGTGCATATACAAGCTATAAAGATTTTATTGATTTTGGTTATATATATATAAAAAAAAATATTATTTGAGATTTATTTCAAATGAATATGTATTTTAAAATAATGGGTTTAAGTGAAATATTAATATAATATGCGTCTCGTCCAAAACATTATATCAAGCTATTTTGATCCGTTCCCGTCGTTTCTGTTACCAGATTCTATTCATCAAATTCGTGCCAATTTTGCTTTGCTTGGATTTGTAAATCAAATTTCCATGTCCGTATCAGTGTGTGTTTCCGTATCACCTTCGGTACCCTCCAGCCACGAAAGGTGAGCAATCACTCACGACTAACATTCTTTTATTTATTAAATTTGGTTCCAATTGAAACGACAATTGAAATATGCTACTGTTAGTTATTTACATTGCTATATATTTTGTTGTTTGCAAATGTGTTCACCTGTGGGATATGACACCATATCCCATTGTTATATTATACTGTTATTGATGATATATGTCTGTTATTTTATTATTTCTTATCACTCTGCAAGTTACCCGTAGTTTAGAATTCAATATGGGTTGAAATGATACATACCCGAACGGACTTTAGAATAGGAGAACTTCGTTATGGGTTGAAATGATAAACCCAAGCGATTTTCAATAAAAATTGAATTTGGGATTACGGATCGAAGTGATATCTACCCGTATATTTAAATTTCGGATTGAAATCCGTATCCCTTGACCATAGGGTATGAAATTATATAAAGACACCGTTGGTCCATATGTATAAATGTTTTGAAAATAATTTTTATGGGTTGAAAATAAATATACGGTTTTATTAAATATTAATTCTTAAAATATTATATGAAAATAGAAATTTTATATATAGATTTAATAGTAATATTTTGGAGATCGATTTAATCCATATAATATGTTTAAGTATTTATTTAAATTTATATTTCAAAATTGATTGTTGTAATAGTTTGGATAAGTTAAGGTTGAGAAGATAAAGTTGAATTAATTGAAATTGTATTAGTTAAGTATTTTACTTAATTGGATTATTTGAACCAAAGAATTTGAAATTTAAGATTCGATTTATAACTTGATTTTGATTTAAATGATTAAATGGAGGTTTCAAGTTTAAACAAATTGAAAGGAATATTTAGTTTAAAGGTAAATTGGGTTATTAAATAAATATTGAATTTATTTAGTGAACATTTCAAGACTAAATAACAAGGTTAAATCGAGATCTATATGAAACTGTTAAATCAAACTTTGAGTTGTTGAATATTAAAGCGTTGAAATATAGTAGAATTTAAACGGTAAAATTTTGATTTAGTTCTGTATTTGAAATGAATAAACTTTGAATTTGTTTGATAAAAAAAAAACTGAATTGTATAAAAATTTATAAATTGAGATTGAATTAAATTTGAATGGGATGGTCGGGTTGATTTTGAAAACGATTTGTTAAGTTGAGGAAACTACAAATATTCTACTCTAAATATTTATGTATATGTATATATATATATGTAATGAAAGATATTTTGTTGTGAAGTATAAATTAATTTGAAATGACCTCGGTATTATAGTGTATATTTCTACCTTAGAGATAGTTCCATGGACCCTTAGAGGATGGTTATCCCAAACGTCCTTTAAGTTAATTATATTTCAGTATATATTTCACTTGAGTTAGATTTATAGATATAAGAATGTTAATCCTGACTCGAGTGTTTTGTGTTTTTGCTTTACGCTCGGGTCAGACTGAGGATAAAGCATTTGAGACTCACCTTCGAAGTTGGAGTTTTGCTTGAAGATCCAGCTATCTATCCCTTCAGTCATCCAGTTGATTGGTTCAGATAAGCCATCTGTTGCATTGGAGACTTCATGGCATTTGAACAATTCGGTTGTATTTTATTTCTAACTCTGAGGTATATAGTAGCTTCATGAACTACTATTCTTTATCTATTCCGCTGCATTGTATTACTCCGTGTAAGTGATCTATGATTGATTTATTTACTGTATATTTTAAGTTTTGCCAAATTTTATTAACAATTCGGTATTTTGAATTATTCAAGTCGGACATGTACGGTTTTATTGTCGATTTGAATGGTCCAAAATAGCGGGCTGTTACAGTTGGTATCAAAGCTTTGGCTCTAGGCAAAACTTAGCATATATGGTAAATTTATTTACAGAATCACTTTCGTTCGAGTTGAATCTCTTCCTTTTTGACTCAATTTCCTTTGAGTTTTGGAATGTCCCTCGGTTCCAAAATTCATTCTTGTCTCTTCCTATTTATATTCGTTTGATTCTGGAGTATCCCATAACTCCACCGAATGTTTTGTAAAGTGGGTGAAAACACCTTTACAATTGGCATCGATTCACCGAAGATTTTTGAATCCTCGGTTTACGATGCTGCTATATCTTGATATGCCGAATTCCATCTCTGGCAATCGAATGTCGATTTGTTTTAGAATTCCGCATCGATCATATCCCTGAAGTCACGGTTGACCCGGTTAAGGTGGCCCGCGATTTATAGAAGTATATCCATCTTCTATTTTGTAATTTAATTATCTCATCTTTGATCGAGTCTATCTTCGAATTAGAATTCTATTGATTGGAGTTCCTCTAATTCAAATCTCTATCTTTGTTTTGAAATCCATTCTTAAAATTATTCTTTGAAAATCGAGTATATTTGCATTTTTGAAATTGTTTTATATATCGAAATTATTATTTTGATAATTATGATTTTATTCTATATAAAAAGTGAAAATGTTTTCGATAAGGATTATATACCTATATATAAAACGAATAAGAAATGTTATTCTATATATAAAAGTTTTGAAAGGATTGGAAATTTTGAAAATTTATAAGAAAGTGATTCATATAAAAATGATTTATAAGTGAAGGGTTAAATTTGAAATTTGAGAATTGAATTCCGGTATTTTGAAATTGGTTTTAAGATTTTGGAAAATATATAAAAATAATATGATTTAAAAGTATTTTTCCGAATAAGAAATGTTTCAAATGAGTTCAAATGAATTCCAATAATTTTGAAGAAATTTCAAAGAAGTTTTCAAGAAAATAGAAATCCAGAACTCACTTATGTCGCTGGAAAATAATTTCGGTGATGAGTGCACACATCATCGACATTGATTTTCAAGTTTCAGAGTGGGGGAGTGGCCACTTTATAAGCTTCGCTATGCAAGTGATTTTGTAAAACCGTTTTTGATTTCAACTTCCGAAGTATAATTTGATATTTTAGAAAGATATAAGTATATATTTGAAACAATTTAAAATGAGACCGGTGTTCAGTCCTCGAGTTTCGGATTTAATAATTGGTTTATTGATTTATTGTTGATTTTCAACTGCTGAATTGAAAATTTGATTTCCCTAACTATTTTGAATGTTCGAACACTTCCAAATCGAGATTAAATTTTCAAAGCTAAGAAATTTCGAGGAGTATAAAATGTTTGATAAAGAATATAAATTTAGTTTTGAAATGTTTTGTAAAAAATATGGTTTTGAATAATGGTTTTCAGAAAGGTAAATTGGATATTTAAAATAGAAATAGATAGTTTAAAAGTTTTAAAGGGATACTTATAAATTTGGAAACTATTTTTAGTATAATTGATTTTGAGAAAATATTTGGTTTTGAAATTTAATTGAAATTAAAACCAGTACTTATATGGTGATTTTGGAAATGAATTTGTTTGACTTGAATTATTTTAATTTGGAAACTGGGATTATTTTCTAAACCTATTATTATGGGAACTTTGAAATTGAGATATTTAATTTGGAAGAAAATTTGGTGAAATCATATATGATTTTTGAAACTGATATTGAAATGATTTGAAATTTGAGAACCTTATATTATTAAGCACTTGATTTGGGAGTGGTCGAACCTATATAAAATGGATTGTATAAGTATGAAGTTGATTTGAAATCTATTGATTTGAAAGGTACTCAATTTGAAAAGAGATTTTATATAATCGAAGTCTATATAAGTATGATTTGATCTACTATTGATTTGGAAAGTATTCGATCTGGGAAAAATGAAATCCTATATATATGGACTTTATATAAGTACGATATTTGAAAGTGATTTGAAAAGGTACTATATGATATATATTTTCGAAGTAAAGATATGGAAAGTGCCTTCTGCTTGATATCCGCTTTGTGGCCACATCGTGGATTCATTCTATCGATATTATTCTCTCTGATTTTTGGTTTTCCGAATGTAATACTCGAGTGTTCCCACCGTGGCGTAACCCATGGTTTTTTTTCTCTCGTGAATGCATAGCGCAATTGCCTGGCTGAGTCTTGCCTAGGGGTACGGATTGTTTCCTGGGGGATCCAGGCGTAACCATTGTGTATCCTGCAATCTGTGTAGGTCGCGAATAGTAGCGCAAGTGCCTGGCTGAGTCTTGCCTAGGGGTACGGATTGTTTCCTGGGGGATGCAGGCGTAACCATTGTGTATCCTGCACTCTACTAGTCATCATGGCGTAACTCGCAGGGCTGAGAAAGCTTACGGATATGGATTGTTTCCTAGGGGACCCAGGCGTAACCATTGTGTATCTGCGAACCATGATCGGACAAAGGTTTTGGTTTGGTTGATTTGTTTGGATTGTACTTTCCATATCTGTTTTTAAAAGGTTTTTCAAATTTATTCACTGGGTGTTGAAACAGGTCTACTAAGTACTTGAAGAACTCTAGCTTTGCGCCTGATCAACGCATGGCCAGAGTCTGCAAGAACGAGGATAAACTTGTTAAAACATCGAGTTATAAAAGTATTTTCGAAAGAAAAATTGGTTTCGATATAAAAGTATTTTATTTATAAAGGTATTTTATTATAAAAGTATTTTCAACAAAGAAATTTTGTATTAATATTTGAAATTTAAATTCTTATGGTTTGAAATAAATTATTCGTGCCCGATTCTATTCTTTTGAATCTACCTCATCTGCTCAGCTTTATTTTTCACCTATATTCCGTTTTCGGAATCTACCTTCCTTTCCTTTTTGAATAAATCTTTTAAATATTGCTTATTTGTGTACTACATTGTTTTATATAAAATTTTAGCGTTATAAATATTTTTGAAATTATAAATTAAATAAAACATCTTTAAAGAAAATGATTATTAATTTATTGATAATATTTGAAAGGTATCTTGAGAAAAATTAAAAATTTCATAAATTTTGGATTTAATATTTTCAATAGTCTTTGTAAATAGAAGTAATAATGTAAATAATTGTTTGCAAAGGAGTTTGAGAAGTATTAAATATTAAAGAAAATTTAATTTCATATGAAATTTTCAAATAAATATTTTAAATAAAATTTATACAGTTTTAAAATTTATTGTTTATCTTGGCTTTCAATCTATTTTTTTTTCTAGTTGTTTTATTCTCCTATCTCCTTCCTTTTCGGGGACGAAAAGTTTTGAGTGGGGGAGAGTGTAACGACCCGGAAAATTTTAACAATTTTAATTGATTCTATAACGTATTTAATTAAATATTTGTGAAATCTTATAATAATTGAATTTTTAAATAAAATGTTATATATTTAGAATACGTATATTTAAATATAGCCGATTTTTAATTTTCAATTTATTTTAACAAAGTTTATTTCATTGGGAAATTCTATTAAATTCAAGCTAAAAATTGCTGATAATAAATTTATTATCAAGCAATAGCCACTATCCTTTACTTTAGTAATTATTTCATCAGTTGCTAAATTTTAGCCGTTGCCATCATTTCAAACATTAAGCGTATAATTTTGTATACGTTGTATTTATCTTTTTGAACGGTTGATATGTTAATTGCCTTTATAGCTTTAATATTTGTCAGCTAAATAAATGGGTGACCGTTACTGCCAATATTTAATTTGATACGTTTCCCGGTTGCCTTTTTCATTCACTTGATTGATTGATTTGTTGCCGTCTCTTTTATTTTCTCTCTGTCTTCATTGCTTTTTAAAGGTAAGAAACTGTTCCCTCAAAACATAAATATTTGATTGTAGCCAGCAGTAACTTGTTTTAATAACCTTTTCCTAAATCAAAGCTTTTGAGCGTTACAATTTCTTTTGATTGGATATATGTGTTTAGGAGAAAATATTGCAGGTGACCGTTACAATTGATTTCGGTGACTTTCTTTCTTCCCATACATCATTATATATTTGCTTTCCATTTTTCCTGAATTTATGTTTAGCAGTTTCGAAAATCAAACGTATACATTTGTATACGTCGTAATTATTATTTTAAAACGATTCACTTTATTTTTCTTTCCCTTTTTAACTTCGTTTCTCTCTCTTTACTTTATATTGGGACTTTTGTTTCCTTTGCTTTTCAACCTGAGCCTTGCTTGCCAAGCAATAAATTTATTGCTTAAATAATTTTCAGCTGAAATCAAGAAATTAGACCGTTACAATTTTGGTTATATTGATTTCCCATTTTTTTCTGGCTCGTATTGCTCTGACTTTTCCTTTTCCTTTTCTATACTTACGTTTCAAAAATAAATAGTACATATAATAATGTACATAATAAATTGCAGCCAGCTCATTTCTCACATATTTATTTCGTGCCTTAAAACCCCGTCACTCAACGCATCGATGACTACCTTTAATTTCGCCAGTTTTGAAATGTAAATGTTGGATACGTTGCATCCATTGCCTTATTCCTATATATTTAGATCTGAACCATTTGCCTTTACCTTTTCACTTTCTTCCTCATTCATAAAACACTTCCTCCTCCTTCACGTAACCACTCACCAAACGTTACATAACTCCTTCTTCTTGCACTATCCACTCTCACGCCACCGAGGCCATCACCATCCACCTCTCCGTTTGTCTCCCCTCCTCTTCCACGCCGAAGCATGAAGCAGTGCCGTGCTCCCCTCCGAGCTCCCCACCACCTCTGACTTCGGCCTTTCTCCTTCCTTTTTGGGTTAGTATATGTATCTTAAATATAAGTATAGTATTCTGTGTAAATTATTTATATACATTAAGTAATAGATTCATAACTGTTGTATATATATGTCTAGCTTCTGTTATAATATGAGTCTAGTATATAGGCAGATTGTATGGGTTGTCTGCATAGTTGTATAAGTTTATAAATAGTTTATGTAAGATATTTTAGTTATATAGTTTACATATATATTGTTATAACTTTTGTGTGGTGTGCGTATGTTTTGGGTTATAACTTTTGTATGGTGTGCGTATGTTATGGGTAGTATTTGCAGTGTATGGTTTCAGATATTATTATATTAAAGTGTACTAAGTATATTGGGTTCGAATTAAATGTATTTTTAAATTTTTATGTTTTGAATTGATGTAAAAGCAAAAATATGAATAAGTTGTAAGATTTTGTTTCTGTTGGAGATAAAGTTGGACTTTAAGTTTATTTTATTTTACATGTCTAAATTAAATATAATATATGTATAAAGTTTTAACTGTTTAAGAAAAATATATAAAGTTTTAAGTGTTGTTAGAAGTATTGTTTTATTCGCTAGAAGGAAAGTATTTTGTTTATATTACTTATATAAACGTTGTCAGTTTAAATACATAGGTTATGGAAATTTGGTATTGAGTCTTTTCATTTGGGTAAGGTTACAATAATTTACTTATACATATAGCTGCATGTTCACCTGTATATGAATATACCTTTTTGATTTAGGCTGCAACTACATGAATTTTGAATTCCCACGTTTTCTATTCTAAATTTTTTTCCAGATTATATTAATATGTATAGGCAATTGTTTATATTTAAGTTTACAAGATTTTTTTTAGTCTGCATAGTGAGTTAATATAAAAAGTATATTTTATTTATAAGCGGTTGTATACACATTAGTAGTTGTTTTAGTTAACAGTAATAAAAACAAAATTTATATAGCCTGTGTTAATTTGTATATCTAAACTGTCAAGTTTATATGGGTATAAATGATTAGGTCAAAGTGCATATACAAGCTATAAAGATTTTATTGATTTTGGTTATATATATATAAAAAAAAATTATTTGAGATTTATTTCAAATGAATATGTATTTTAAAATAATGGGTTTAAGTGAAATGTTAATATAATATGCGTCTCGTCCAAAACTTTATATCAAGCTATTTTGATCCGTTCCCGTCATTTCTGTTACTAGATTCTGTTCATCAAATTCGTGCCAATTTTGCTTTGCTTGGATTTGTAAATCAAATTTCCATGTCCGTATCAGTGTGTGTTTCCGTATCACCTTCGGTACCCTCCAGCCACGAAAGGTGAGCAATCACTCACGACTAACGTTCTTTTATTTATTAAATTTGATTCCAATTGAAACGACAATTGAAATATGCTACTGTTAGTTATTTACATTGCTATATATTTTGTTGTTTGCAATTGTGTTCTCCTGTGGGATATGACACCATATCCCATTGTTATATTATACTGTTATTGATGATATATGTCAGTTATTTTATTATTTGTTATCACTCTGCAAGTTCCCCGTAGTTTAGAATTCAATATGGGTTGAAATGATACATACCCGAACAGACTTTAGAATAGGAGAACTTCATTATGGGTTGAAATGATAAACCCAAGCGATTTTCAATAAAAATTGAATTTGGGATTACGGGTCGAAGTGATATCTACCCGTATATTTAAATTTCGGATTGAAATCCGTATCCCTTGACCATAGGGTATGAAATTATATACAGACACCGTTGGTCCATATGTATAAATATTTTGAAAATAATTTTTATGGGTTGAAAATAAATATACGGTTTTATTAAATATTAATTCTTAAAATATTATATGAAAATAGAAATTTTATATATAGATTTAATAGTAATATTTTGGAGATCAATTTAATCCATATAATATGTTTAAGTATTTATTTAAATTTATATTTCAAAATTGATTTTTGTAATAGTTTGGATAAGTTAAGGTTGAGAAGATAAAGTTGAATTAATTGAAATTGTATTTAGTTAAGTATTTTACTTAATTGGATTATTTGAACCAAAGAATTTGAAATTTAAGATTCGATTTATAACTTGATTTTGATTTAAATGATTAAATAGAGGTTTCAAGTTTAAACAAATCGAAAGGAATATTTAGTTTAAAGGTAAATTGGGTTATTAAATAAATATTGAATTTATTTAGTGAACATTTCAAGACTAAATAACAAGGTTAAATCGAGATCTATATGAAACTGTTAAATCAAACTTTGAGTTGTTGAATATTAAAGCGTTGAAATATAGTAGAATTTAAACGGTAAAATTTTGATTTAGTTCTGTATTTGAAATGAATAAAATTTAAATTTGTTTGATAAAAAAAAACTGAATTGTATAAAAATTTATAAATTGAGATTGAATTAAATTTGAATGGGATGGTCGGGTTGATTTTAAAAACGATTTGTTAAGTTGAGGAAACTACAAATATTCTACTCTAAATATTTATGTATATATATATATATATAATGAAAGATATTTTGTTGTGAAGTATAAATTAATTTGAAATGACCTCGGTATTATAGTGTATATTTCTACCTTATAGATAGTTCCATGGACCCTTAGAGGATGGTTATCCCAAACGTCCTTTAAGTTAATTATATTTCAGTTGATATTTCACTTGAGTTAGATTTATAGATATAATAATGTTAATCCTGACTCGAGTGTTTTGTGTTTTTGCTTTACGCTCGGGTCAGACTGAGAGATACAGCATTTGAGACTCACCTTCGAAGTTGGAGTTTTGCTTGAAGATCCAGTTATCTGTCCCTTCAGTCATCCAGTTGATTGGTTCAGAGAAGCCATCTGTTGCATTGGAGACTTCGTGGCATTTGAACAATTCGGTTGTATTTTATTTCTAACTCTGAGGTATATAGTAGCTTCATGAACTACTATTCTTTATCTATTCCGCTGCATTGTATTACTCCGTGTAAGTGATCTATGATTGATTTATTTACTGTATATTTTAAGTTTTGCCAAATTTCATTAACAATTCGGTATTTTGAATTATTCAAGTCAGACATGTACGGTTTTATTGTCGATTTGAATGGTCCAAAATAGCGGGTTGTTACAACATTTACCTTTCTTGCCACGTCATAGGTAAATGACTTTCTTCCAGAAAACACCTCTCACGCACGCAAGGACCAATGCACGCAATACTACCACTGATCACAAACTTTGACCACGATTCTCTCTCGCCTACAGCCACCAGGGAGCCCCCAAATCCCACCATCCTTCTTCCCTCGCCTAGCCGCACCGTGCCTACCACCTATTGTGACGCCCCACCTCTATGCTCACAATAACAAAGAGTATTAAAAGAAAAACTGTCTACTATTACGAAGAATAAGGCTGGATAGGAGCGGCCATCCGTAGTTAGGCCTTACAATAGTACTGGCTATCTCGATAGGAGTGGTATATATTTTTATTTTTCATCCCTTATTTATTTACTCCCATCGACATACCTAATTCCAGTATAAAATGAACTACAGTGGTTCATAATAGTTTAGGACAATATATATAATAATAACACAGATAAGCTGAATGCGGAACACAGATAATATCAAATCTCATAAATATATAACTGAAGTGTAACGGCCCGCTATTTGGACCATTCAAATCGACAATAAAACCATACATGTCCGACTTGAATAATTCAAAATACCGAAATGTTAATTTAAATTTGGCAAAACTTAAACATATACGGTAAATAAATCCATCACAGAATCACAGATACAAAGTAGTACAATAATATGCAGCGGAATAAATGAATAGTAGTTCATGAAGCTACTATATAAATATCAGAGTTAGAAATAAAGTACATCTGAATATCTCAAATACAGTGAGGTCTTTAGTACGAACCAATGACTCCTCTGAAATAATCAACTAGAAAAGCTGAAAGATTAATCAATAGTTGGACCTCTAACGAAGCTCCAAACTCCAAAGGTAAGCCTCTAATGCTGTGTCACTCAGTCTGACCCGAGCGTAAATAAAAACACAAAACACTCAAGTCAGGATTAAGATTCTTATATCTATAAATCCAACTCAAGTGAAATATCAACTGAAATACAATTAAATTAGAGGATGTTTTGGATACCCATCCTCTAAGGATGCAAGGAACTATCTACAGGGTAGAAATATACACTATAACACCATGGTCATTTCAATTTTATTTATATTTCAAAACTAAAATATCATTTCCATTTCAAATATCACTATTTTCCAAATTAGTATATATATATATATCTAATAATTTATGAAGTAAAGTATTTTTATTTCCTCAAACTTCACAAATCGCTTCAAAAATCAACTCGACCTTCCTGTTCAAATTTAATTAAATCAAAATTTATCAATTTCCATTCAATTTAGTTTCCGACTAAACTAATTCAAATTTTATCTATTTTAAATCCGGATTTGAACCACAAAATAAACCATTTAAATTTCTATATAATTCGAACTTAATATATGTCGGAGCTTTAAATATTCAACATTTCAAAGACTAAACTTTGATAGTTGCGTTTATCTCCCAACTTGACTTCACTATTATTTAGTTTTGAAATATTCACTTAATAAATTCAATATTACTTATATGACCTTAAATTTACATTTTCTATATATTACCTTCAATTTCTTTAGACATGAATCATCCATTAAATTTCTTAAATAAAAATTCAATTTATAGGATCATATGTTAAAGTTTCGAATTTAATAGTTTCAAATTGATTTAACTAAATAAAATACTTAATTAATGACAAATTCAAATAAGTCCCAAATATATCTTCAAACCATAGCTTATAAAACTTATTCCACAAATCTATTTCAGAAATACAAATTTAATAAATCCTTAAACATATTTCATATTAATAAAATCAATCTTAATTAAATTATCTTAATATTAAATCTATATATAAAATAACCTTTATATATAATACTTTAAATCAATATTCATTAAAACCGTATATTTATTTTCAAGACCATAGAGAGTATTTTCAAAACATTCATATAGACCCCAGCGTCGATGTAAAATTTTATATTTTATAGACAAGGGATACGGATATTTATCATTTCAATCCGTAAGTTAAATATATATACGAGTGGATATCATTTCAACCCGTAATCCCAAATTCAATTCAAATGAAAATCACTTGGGTTTATCATTTCAACTCATAACGAAATTTTCCTATTCTAAAATCCGTTCGGGTATGTATCATTCCAACCCATAGTGATACTAACTGGGAACTTGCAGAGTGATAACAGATATGAAAATAATAATAACAACGGGCATATATCATCAAAAATTAATATAAACAATAGGATATAGTGCCATATCCCATAAGTGAACAGTTACAGATAATAGCATATATAACAATTTAAATAACTACAGCATCATATTTCAATTGTCCTTTCAATTTAATCAAATTTAACAAATAAAAGAATGTTAATCGTGAGTGTTTGCTCACCTTTCGAGGCTAGAGAATACAGAAGATGACATGGATACGCATATTGATAGGGACACTGAAATTTGAATTATAAATCCGAGCTCGAATTTCAAAGCAAAGTAGGATTGGCACGAATTGGACGAACGAGGCTGATAATCAAGAATTTATGAATTGAATCAAAATCAGTCTGATATGTACAGAAATTTTGGCTATTTTAATAAAAATCAAAATTGCATCCCTAAGAAAAATTTAAAGTCGAATCACACACATACACACGCACACACACTCACACACACACACAGATATATATATATATATAATTTACCATTTTTTCCATACATAAACCAATAGTTTTAACATTTGAAATAAAACATATATGTTAAATAAAAATCCTTATAATTTTTCCAAACCATTTTAATTTTTACACATAGATCAAAATTTCTATTTACAAATCTAAGACCCAAACCACCCCATATGACCTATGTATATAATATCATTAAGATTTATATTTTAAAATAAGATTAATATATAAAACTTCAACAAATTACACTGTTCAAATCTCATTTATAAACTACTGTATACATATGGTACAGAATCCACTTCACGATACAATTATAAATTTTAAACACTTTACCTATATATATAAATTAATATATAACTACCCATACATAAACAGTAAAGCCTATACACAGACTTATGTAAAAATTTAGACAACGGATGTACGAATTACTTATATAACTTATATTATAACTTATTTTACAAATATATATAATACTGTAACCTGTGCAGACCGAAAGTATAAGTTAGAATGTAAACTTTATACAATATATATAAATAGCAACTAATATAACTTCATTTATTTATTTATTTATTTATTTGAGAAAGCAACTGGTCTACAATAAAACACATATACACCCTTAACTTTTATGCAAACATGCATGCTAACTGAAATGAAAACTTATATATTAGAAAACTTACTCCATACATAAGTGTTTGCAAATTATATATATATATATATATATAAGGCCATAAAAATATATCTATAATTATTATAACTTTATATAAATATATGTCATATACGAACTTAGGAAAATAAACAACTTCAAAAATCCTATACAACTTCCATAATAATAAGATGTAAATTGACCTTCAAATAAAAGTTATAAACCTGTTTATTATAAAACTATATATATATATATATATAATAACGGATTTAAAAAACTTATAAAATAAATCATATAATATGGTTTGTAAAATATACATATATGGACTCAAAGTTAAAACAAAAGTGAATATAAATCTACTTGCCAAATATGCAGACTCCATTTGCAGATCCAACACCACTCACACATATTAAATATGCATACACTTCTAGAAACAAAACAAACTTTTCAAAAAAAATGGAAACAAAGTTTGGTATATATATGTATTCAAATCCAACAACTTTATATAAACCACTATATGTATGCATCTTATATTTTTATACCACTATCAATATATCGTAACTATACTCCATATAAACAAATATGCATACCAATTATGAATGATAGAATATGCATCAACATCACGTACAGGGGACGTGTATTGATAAAATCATCCATATCATCCATGTCATCCATATCATAGATAAATCTACTTGCCAAATATGCAGACTCCATTTGCATATCCAACACAACTCACACATATTAAATATGCATACACTTCTAGAAACAAAACAAACTTTCAAAAAAAATGGAAACCACGTTTGGTATATATATGTATTCAAATCCAACAACTTTATATAAACCACTATATGTATGCATCTTATATTTTTATACCACTATCAATATATCATAACCATACTCCATATGAAAAAATATGCATACCAACTTTGAATGCTAGAATATGCATCAACAGCACGTACAAGGGACGTGTATTGATAAAATAATCCATATCATAGCTAAATATAAAACTATATATAATATATATATAAATAACACTTGAAAATATAAGCTTAACTTACCTATGCCTGGTTATGCAAACAGTAGAGGAAACAGGGGAGGGTCGCTGCGTCTTCGATGGATATTACACAAGGGGAAGAGTGGGTTCGGTGGAGGAGCGGAGTTCGAAAAAGGTGAAGGTGAGGCCGAAATTTGTAGTGCCACGCAAGTTTATATAGAAGAGGAAGGAACAATAGAGAGGGAAAGAAGAGAAATGTGGGAAGAAGCAATAAAAAGGGAAGAAAATATGAACAGAAGTAAATGGAAACGACTAAATAAAAGTAACCAAAGAAATAGCACAATCACGTGCTATGATTCAGTTGAGGATTTAAGGTAAAATATTCACGTTGATTCAGGAAAATAATCAAAGCAAATAAATGGTAGCACGTTTCAAATTTGAACGGAAGGAAAGAGAAATGTCACAATTCCGGAAAAATATCAAAGTAACAGCTACAAATTGATTCAAGAGCTATTAAAGCAATTTTTAAATTGTGAAGGCAATGTAACTCTGCGTTATATTTTTAAAATAAGAATGCTGAACGAAAATCAACAGTCAAATATGGTGCGGTGTAAATGGCAAGAGTCACGCTGATTACTGAATAAAATAAAACGAATAACCGTTTATTTATTTTTTTAGGCGGTGGATAAATGAAGAATAAAAGGTCAGTGAAAGTAGGAATGAATATATTAGAAAAGTAACGATTCTAGTAGCAACGGTCATCTTAGATTAAGTTGGAAAAATTATAATAATTTATCATCGTGGCTATGGTTCAAATTTTTTTTGAAAGCAAGGAAACCAAAAGGTCACAATTAAAGGTAAGCTTTAAATTTTTAATAAATACAAAACGTATTTAAGTTTATACGTTTATAACTTTCCAGCTGTAGTGTATATATATAATGAACGGTCATAATGAAAGAAGTGAAAACAGGGAGCGTAGGAAAAGAAAGGTTAGAAAAATAAAATTTTCACCCTTAAATTCCGGAGATTAATAAGGTAACGTACCTCTTTAATGAAATGTACAGCAACGGTCACAAGCCAAAATTTAGCTGAAAGTTTAAAGAAATGAGGGGAAGATGGGTTTTTTTTAAATTAATCACTTCCCAGAATTAATATGTCAATGAAAAAAGAAAAGGAGATGAATCAGGGAAACGTATTATAACTTATATATAACTATTAAATGGATAGATGGAAGAAAAGGTGAGCAGGTGAGTAAAAGTGGAAACTGATTTATGAGCGAAATGGAATGTGAGCTGTTGCCTGGGAAGAAAATGGAACAATTTAAAAATTAAGGGCAATGGACTGCTGAAATTAAATGAGTATAAAACGTGTAAAAGTTATACACTGAAACGGCTATAAATTTCAATTATTAATATAAAACGGGGAATAACGAAAGGAAAGGACGATGATTTCAAAGTTTATTAATGGCTAGGAATGGGGAAGTCTATCTGTGATTTGGAAAAATTATTAAGCAATTGAAATCGGTAGAAAAAGTAACAGCTACACACTGTTTTAGAAACAATTAAAGCAATTAATAGCTTGATTGGATAGCAAGAATAAATATGGAAGGACACGTTATAAAGGAAAAATGAACCGTTTGAAAATAAATAAAAGAAATGATGGCAATTAAAACAGCTGTGCCTTGAATTTTCCAAAATAAATTATTTTATGAACATCAATTATTACTGAATTAAATTGAACAGAATCACACCCTAAAATATACTTTCTTAATTGCTGATGAAAATTTATCATTTGCCACATTTAACTATACGTAATCCAAATGTAAGATTTTATTTCAAAATATTATTATTTAAAATTTCTCAAAAACCAAATTAAATACGTTAAAAATTAACAAAATTTTATGGGTCGTTACACTCTCGCCCACTCAAAACTTTTTGTCCCCAAAAAGGAAGAAGGTCGGAGAATAGAAACAACCAGAAAGATAAATAGATTGAAAGACAAGGATAAACAATTAATTTAAGACCATATAAATTTTACTTGAAATATTCATTTGAAAACTTCATTTGAAATTAAATTTTCTTCAGTACTTAAAAAAAAAATTTCAAACCCATTTGTAAAATTTCTTGCTTCCTTTATAAATACCATTTATATGTTTTAACTAACACCCATATAAATATATATGAAAACTATTTGGAAATAGTTATTCACATCCTTGGTTATATTTTCAAGGAAGTTATTTGACAACATTAAATCCATAGTTTATAAATTTACTAATTTATCTTAAGACAATTTCAACATTATAGATAAATTAATACTCATTTATTTAATATGTTATATTAAATTAATAACTTCTGAAATATTAATGACACTAATGATTTACTATTAAACCATGTAGTATATAAATAAACAATATTTTAAACATTATAGTCAAAAAGGAAAGGAGGGTAGATTCGAAAAAATGGAATATAGGTGAATAAATAAAGCTGAGCAGATAAGGTAGGTTCAAAGCGATAGTATCGGGCTCGAATAATTAAATCAAATCATAAAATTTTAATCTCAAATATTAATACAAAATTTCTTTGTTGGAAATACCTTTATAATAAAATACTTTTATATCGAAACAAATTTTTCCTTTCAAAAATACTTTTATAACTCGATGTTTCAACAAGTTTATCCTCGTTCTTGCAGACTCTGGCCATGTGTTGTTCAGGCGCAAAGCTAGAATTCTTCAAGCACTTAGTAGACCTGTTTTAACATCCAGTGAAAATACTTGAAAAACCTTAAAAAATAGACATGGAAAGTACAATCCAAACAAAACAATCAAACTAAAACCTTGTCCAACCACGGTTCGCAGGTACACAATAGTTACGCCTTGGATCCCCCAGGAAACAATCAGTACCCCTAGGCCATCTCAGCCAGGCAGTTTCGCTACTAATGCGACCTACACAGATTGCAGGATACACAATGGTTACGCCTGGATCCCCCAGGAAACAATCCGTATCCCTAGGCCAGACTCAGCCAGGCAGTTGCGCTATGCAGTCGCGAGAGAAAAAAAAACATGGGTTACGCCACGGTGGGAACACCCGAGTATCACATCCGGAAAACCAAAAATCAGAGAGAATAATATCGATAGAAGGAATCCACAATGTGGCCACAAAGCGGATATCAAGCAGAAGGCACTTTCCATATCTTTACTTCGAAAAATATATATCATATAGTACCTTTCCAAATACTTTCAAATATCATACTTATATAAAGTCCATTATATATAGGATTCCTTTTCCAAATCGAATACTTTCCAAATCAATAGTATATCAAATCATACTTATATAGACTTCGGTTATAAAAAAAATTCTCTTTCCAAATTGAGTATCTTTCAATTCAATAGATTTCAAATCAACTTCATACTTATACAAATCCATTTTATATAAGTTCGACCACTCCCGAATCAAGTATTTAGTAAATCAAGGTTCTCAAAAATTTTCTCGTTTCAATAACATTTCAGTTTCAAGATCATATATGATTTCACCAAATTTTCTTCCAAATTAAATATATTCAGTTTCAAAGTTTCTTAAACAATAGGTTTAGAAAATAATCCAAATTTCCAAATCAACAAAATTTAGATCAAACAAATTCATTTCCAAAATCACCATATAAGTACCGGTTTTAATTCCCATCTAATTTCAAAACCAAATATTCTTCTCAAAATACTCAAAATGGTTTTTAAATTTATAATTATCCCTTTAAAACCTTTAACTATTTATTTCTATATGAAAAATCCAATTTTCCTTTTTCGAATTATTTATTTAACAAAAGTTTCAAATTTACTTAAGTCATACTCTTCATACTTTAAACATACAAAACTAAACTTATATTCTTTATCAAATATTTTATACTCTTCGAAATTTCTTAGTTTTAAAATTTTAAACCTTGATTTGGAAGTGCTCGAACCTTCAAAATAGTCATTGAAATCAAATTTCAAATCCAAGAGTTGGAAATTAGCAATAAATCAGTAAAACAAATTTTTATAAATAGAGTTATACTAAATCAAATCGAAAACTAGAGGATTGAACACCGGCTCTCTTTAAATCATTTTAAATATATATACACATATCTTTCGAATATCGAATTCTACTTCGGAATTTGAAATCAAAATTTATTTCACAATATCACTCGCATAGCAAAACTACTAGAGTGGCATCTCCCCCACTCTGAAACTCCAAAATCAATGTCGATGATGCGTGCACTCATCCCCAAAATTGTTTTCCAGCGACAAAGTGAGTTCTGAACTTCTATTTTTTGCAAAACTTTATTGAAATTTCTTCTAAATCGTTGTAATTCTTTTGAACTCTTTTGAAATATTTCTTATCCAGAAAATCTTTTAAATCGTAATATTATTATAATTTCAAAAATCTCAAAATCAGTTTCAAAATACCGGAGTTCAATTCCTCGAAATTATGATTTAAAATCCCTCAATTATAAATCCTTTATATAATCGAATTCCTTATAAATTTCCAAAATTTCAAATCCTTTCAAAATTTCAAACTTTCGTTTATAAAAGATATATAATCCTTATCAAAAATATTTCGCTTTTATATATAGGATAAAATCATACTTATCAAAATAATAATTTCGATATATAAAACAATTTCAAAAATGCAAACATACCCAATTTTCAAAGGGTGATTCATAGATGGATTTCAAAACAAAGCTAGAGATTCAAATTAAAAGGACTCTAGTCAAATAGAATTCTGATTCGAAGATAGGCTCGATCGACGATTAGAGAATTAAATTACAGAATAGAAGATGGATATACTTATATAAATCGTGGGCGACCTTAACTGGGTCAACCGTGACTTCAGGAATATGATCGATGCGGAATTCTAAGACAAATCGACATTCGATTGCCAGAGATAGAATTCGACATATCAAGATATAGCAGCATCGTAAACCGAGGATACAAAAATCTTCGGTGAATAGATGGCAATTGTAAAGGAGTTTCCACTCCCTTTACAAAACATTCAGTGGAGTTATGGGATACTCCAGAATTAGACGAATCTAAATAGAAAGAGACAAGAATGAATTTCGGAACCGAGGGACATTCCAAAATTCAAAGGAAATCGAGTCAAAACGGAAGAGATTCAACTCGAACGAAAGTGATTCTGTAAATAAATTTACCATATATGCTAAGTTCTGCCTAGAGCTATAGCTCTGATACCAACTGTAACGGCCCGCTATTTGGACCATTCAAATCGACAATAAAACCATACATGTCCGACTTAAATAATTCAAAATACCGAATTGTTAATTTAAATTTGGCAAAACTTAAACATATATAGTGAATAAGTCCATTACAGATACAAAGTAGTACAATAATATGCAGCGGAATAAATAAATAGTAGTTCATGAAGCTACTATATAAACATCAGAGTTAGAAATAAAGTACATCCGAATATCTCAAATATAGTGAGGTCTTTAGTACGAACCAATGAATTCTCTGAAATAATCAACCGGAAAAGCTGAAAGCTGAATAGATAGTTGGGCCTCTAACGAAGCTCCAAACTCCGAAGGCGAGTCTCTAATGCTGTGTCACTCAGTCTGACCCGAGCGTAAAGTAAAACACAAAACACTCGATTCAGGATTAACATTCTTATATCTGTAATTCCAACTCAAGTGAAATATCAACTAAAATATAATTAACTTAGAGGATGTTTGGGATACCCATCCTCTAATGATCCAAGGAACTATCTACGGGGTAGAAATATACACTATAACACCGCGGTCATTTCAGTTTTATTCATATTTCAAAACTAAAATATCATTTTCATTTCAAATATCTCTATTTTTCAAATTAGTATATATATATATATATCCAATAATTTATGAAGTAAAGTATTTTTATTTCCTTAAGCTTCACAAATCGCTTCAAAAATCAACTCGACCTTCCCGTTCAAATTTAATTAAATCAAAATTTATCAATTTCCATTCAATTTTTTCTGACTAAACTAATTCAAATTTTATCTATTTTAAATCCGGATTTGAACCACAAAATAAACCATTTAAATTTCAATATAATTCGAAGTTAATATATGTCGGAGCTTTAAATATTCAACATTTCAAAGACTAAACTTTGATAGTTGCGTTTATCTCCCAACTTGACTTCACTATTATTTAGTTTTGAAATATTCACTTAATAAATTCAATATTATTTATATGACCTTAAATTTACATTTTCTATATATTACCTTTGATTTCTTTAGACATGAATCATCCATTAAATTTCTTAAACAAAAATTCAAGTTATGGGATCATATGTTAAAGTTTCGAATTTAATTGTTTCAAATTGATTTAACTAAATAAAATACTTAATTAATGACAAATTCAAATAAGTCCCAAATATATCTTCAAACTTTAGCTTATAAAATTTATTCCACAAATCTATTTCAGAAATACAAATTTAATAAATCCTTAAACATATTTCATATTAATAAAATCAACCTTAATTAAATTATCTTAATATTAAATCTATATATAAAAGAACCTTTATATATAATACTTTAAATCAATATTCATTAAAACCATATATTTCTTTTCAAGACCATAGAAATTATTTTCAAAACATTCATATAGACCACGACGTCGATGTAAAATTTTCTATTCTACGGACAAGGGATACGGATATATATCATTTCAATCCGTAAGTTAAATATATACGGGTGGATATCATTTCAACCCGTAATCCCAAATTCAATTCAAATGTAAATCGCTTGGGCTTATCATTTCAACCCATAACCAAATTCACCTATTCTAAAATCCGTTCGGGTATGTATCATTTCAACCCATAGTGATTTTTATACTAACATGGAACTTGTAGAGTGATAACAGATATGAAAATAATAATAAGAACAGGCATATATCATCAAAAATAAATATAAACAATAGGATATAGTGTCATGTCCCATAGGTGAACAGTCACAGATAATAGCATATATAACAATTTAAGTAACTACAGCATCATATTTCAATTATCGTTTTAATTTAATCAAATTTAACAAATAAAAGAATGTTAATCGTGAGTGATTGCGCTCACCTTTCGAGGCTAGAGAATACAGAAGATGACATGGATACACACACTAATACGGACACTGAAATTTAAATTATAAATCCGAGCATGAATTTCAAACCAAAGTAGGATTGGCACGAATTGGACGAACGAGGCTGATAATCAAGAATTTATGAATTGAATCAGAATCGGTCTGATATGTACAGAAATTTTTGCTATTTTAATAAAAATCAAAATAGCATCCCTAAGAAAAATTTAAAGTCAAATCACACACACACAGATATATATATAATTTACCTTTTTTCATACATAAACCAATAGTTTTAACATTTGAAATAAAACATATATGTTAAATAAAAATCCTTATAATTTTTCCACACCATTTTAATTTTTACACATAGATCAAAATTTCTATTTACAAATCTAAGACCCAAACCACCCCATACGACCTATGTATATAATATCATTAAGATTTATATTTTAAAATAAGATTAATATATAAAACTTCAACAAATAACACTGTTCAAATCTCATTTATAAACTACTATATACATATGGTACAAAATCCACTTCACAATACAATTATAAATTTTAAACACTTTACCTATATATAAACTAATATACACTACACATACATAAACAGTAAAGCCTATACACAGACTTATATAAAAATTTAGACAATGGATGTACGAATTACTTATATAACTTATATTATAACTTATTTTATAAATATATATATAATACTGTAACCTGTGCAGACCGAAAGTATAAGTTAGAATGTAAATTTGTACAATATATATAAATAGCAACTAATATAACTTCATTTATTTGTTTGTTTGTTTATTTTTTTTTTTTTGCGAAAACAACTGGTCTACACTAAAACACATGTACACCCTTAACTTTTATGCAAACATGCATGCCAACTGAAATGAAAGCTTATGTATTAGGAAACTTACTGCATACATAAGTGTATGCAAAGTATATAGATATATATAAGGACATAAAGATATATCTATAATTATTATAACTTTACATAAATATATGTCATATACGAACTTAGGAAAATAAACAACTTCAAAAATCCTTTACAACTTCCATAATAATAAGATGTAAATTGACCTTCAAATAAAAGTTATAAACCTGTTTATTATAAAACTATATATATATAATAACGGATTTACAAAACTTATAAAATAAATCATACAATATGGCTTGTAAAATATACATCTATGGACTCAAAGTTAAAACAAAAATGAATATAAATCTACTTGCCAAATATGCAGACTCCATTTGCAGATCCAACACCACTCACACATATTACATATGCATACACTTCTAGAAACAAAACAAACTTTTCAAAAAAAATGGAAACAAAGTTTGGTATATATATGTATTCAAATCCAACAACTTTATATAAACCACTATATGTATGCATCTTATATTTTTATACCACTATCAATATATCGTAACTATACTCCATATAAACAAATATGCATACCAATTTTGAATGATAGAATATGCATCAACAACACGTACAGTGGACGTGTATTGATAAAATCATCCATATCATAGCTAAATACAAAACTATGTATAATATATATATATATATATATATAACACTTGCAAATATAAAATTAACTTACCTATGCTTGGTTATGCGAACAGTAGAGGAAACGGGGGAGGGTCGCTGCGCCTTCGATGGATATTGCGCAAGGGGAAGAGTGGGTTTGGTGGAGGAGCGGAGTTTGGAAAAGGTGAAGGAGAGGCTGAAATTTGTAGTGCCAGGCAAGTTTATATACAAGAGGAAGAAACAATAGAGAGGGAAAGAAGAGAAATCTGGGAAGAAGCAATAAAATGGGAAGAAAATACGAACAGAAGTAAATGGAAACAACTACATAAAAGTAACCAAAGAAATAGCACAATCACGTGCTATGATTCAGTTGAGGATTTAAGGCAAAATATTCACGTTGATTCAGGAAAATAATCAAAGCAAATAAATGGTAGCACGTTTCAAATTTGAACGGAAGGAAAGAGAAATGTCACAATTCCGGAAAAATATCAAAGTAACAGCTACACATTGATTCAAGAGCTATTAAAGCAATTTTTAATTTGTGAAGGCAACATTACTCTACGTTATATTTTTAAAATAAGAATGCTGAACGAAAATCAACAGTCAAATATGGTGCGGTGTAAATGGCAAGAGTCACGCTGATTACTGAATAAAATAAAACGAAAAACCATTTATTTATTTTTTTAGACGGTGGAAAAATGAAGAAATGAAAGGTCAGTGAAAGTAGGAATGAATATATTAGAAAAGTAGCGATTCTAGTAGCAACGGTCATCTTAGATTAAGTTGAAAAATTTATAACAATTTATTACTGTGTCTATGGTTCAAAAATTTTTTGAAAGCAAGGAAACCAAAAGGTCACAATTAAAGGTAAGCTTTAAATTTTTAATAAATACAAAACGTATCTAAGTTGATAAGTTTATAACTTTCCAGCTGTAGTGTATATATATAATGAACGATCATAATGAAAGAAGTGGAAAAAGGGAGCGTAGGAAAGGAAAGGTTAGAAAAATAATTTTTTCACCCTTAAATTCTGGAGATTAATAAGGTAATGTACCTGTGACGCCCCACCTCTATGCTCACAATAACAAAGAGTATTAAAAGAAATACTGTCTGTTATCACGAAGAATAAGGCTGGATAGGAGCGGCCATCCGTAGTTAGGCCTTACACTAGTATTGGTTATCTCGATAGGAGTGGTATATATATTTTTATATTTTTCATCTCTTATTTATTTACTCCCATCAACATATCCAATTCCAGTATAAAACGAACTATGATTGTTCATAATAGTTTAGGACAATAGATATAATAATAACACAGAGGATATATATGCGGAACACAAATAAAACAAAAATATCTCATATATATAATAACTGATGTCAGTTACCATACATGTGATACAATACATATGATACAACTACAACTGTCGACGCAGGAACTTATATACACAAGTACATTATCGTAAATAATATACAAGAATATACAACATCCTATATTATGACAACATCTACTCCAAAGAGTATGAAAAGACTTCATAGCTCTAGCAGCAACTCCAAAGTAAGATATCTACAACCTGAAATAACTCGGGTCTGATCCGAGTATTACATTCAAAAGAAAATAATACGCGGGTTAGTCTAATTCAAACTCAGTTATTAGTGCACAGAAGCAATAATAATTAAATAATGAATAGACAACAGTCACAATAAATCTCGTCTATCCGATCCTTAAATAAAGAAATCGGATAACGATAAATATAACACGTAACAGTGTTAAACAACAATCAGCAAAGTAAACCAAAACAAAATACAATTCAGAATATTGAATTATCAATTAAAAGGTCAACACTGGTAGGGCTGCAGTACACGCACGCGTGTACTGCCTCGCCACTACGGCATATGGAAATACGCAAAAGATCCATAAATCAAAAGAAATTAGAATATCAATAAAAACAATACCATGTGGCTGCAGTTCACGCTTGCATGCACTGCCTTGCCACTACAGTAATGATGTACAAAAAAACTCAATGCATCAAAATCAAACGGCATCAACTCAAATCAAGTGAAGTCACAGTGGAACTGCACTGGACAAGTGCAGACAAATAAACACAGTGCTACCAGACTACATGGACTCACGCCGCGAAGAATAGGCAATAAAAGAGGTAAACATGTGAGGTATACTACAACATGAAAGAACCAAATCCAATCAACACTGTGCACAAGGGAGGGTGTACCAAATACAAGTGCACTAACAAAGGAATCCAGATCACAGAGTCAGCAGTGGGTAGGAAAGACGAGTACATGAGTACTATAGCGAACATCATCAGTGAAGCTCAACGCCACACCACACTGAATACTACAAATGCAAGCCCAGATACAGCAAAGGTATGGAAATACAACTCTAAAGCACCAAGGCTCGAATGGCCGAGTGCACGAAGGCAGTGTTAAAATTTACTTGAAGGAAGTAGAATGAAGGTGAGGGCACCAAAAGTATGGCACCACAGCAAGCAAACAAATGAATACAAGTGACCAAATGCAAATGAACTCACTACATCAATATGGTGTATCAGATTCGAGCTCAACAAAAGAAATAGGCAACAACTACATCGATGAATCAGGGTAATGTACACATGACTGCAACCTTGGAAAAAAAACTATATGGATATTGGAACAGGCAGTGACAATTGATGGCATACCAGAATGAAAAGAATATCACTGCACTACTTAACAACAATAGATCAACTGAATACAAGAGGGACAGCAAGCACATGAATGTGCAAACTACAACAGATAGTGAATCTTCAATTTCAATTTCAAACAACACAGCATGACCAAAATCATTAACCAAATACAGAGGTCAAGTCACGGTTATTAGGACTCAACACAAGTGAATTGGAACAGTTTCAACTAAACGAAACTGGAAATGCAAATTATATCAAACAGTGGCAGTGTCACTGCAAGTAGATTAATAAGGTGTTCAAGGCAACATGATACAGCAACGTTATATGCAGTGAACAGTGCAGCATCAGGTCAATGAAGTTTTAACTCAATACATGGAGCTACTGACAAATGTTTCAAAACAAAGTCAACAACGTGATTACCCAGAAATCCAACATGGTCGGGCTGTGCAACAATGAATGACCGATAAATTTCCATCAGTGCCCCACTGTATCGTAAACCCCAATTACTACATGAAACATACAGTACTGGAAGGCAATAAGATGGCCAAGTGACAATGTACATTATCCCAAAACTGTCGAGCTATAACAATGAACCACTCAGTGAATGTTCAAACAGTAATGCAGCACCCATCAGTGAATCAGGGAAGGCAATTTGACACGGTTACAAGGGCAAGATAAAGATACATGAATATACATGTATGGTGATACAGCAGTAGTAATTGTACAAGACAGGAGGCAAAAATCGATAATAATTCAGCAGGCATCATTTTCAAGAAGCTACTATACTGGATGAATACAACAAACTCCATATGGTATACAGGTGGTTTTTAAAACATCATCAACATTCTCATGTAAGTGTAGAAAACTACAAAATCAAGTTTAAAATTGTCAAAGCCGAAGCCAACATTATCACAAGCCGAAGTCAACAGTTAATGGCCACAGTCGAGCTCAAAACGAAAACAACATCATCGTCCAAGAATTTCCATTAAGCAAAGTAAGAGTCTTGAAAATCAAGAAATTAGCATTTTCACAAAATCCAAGTGACTGAAGTCTAACATCAATTCAACCGAGAAAAACACGAAATCGCAAGTTCAAAATCATTAAAATTCGTAGCAGTAGCCAAGAAAGAAAACAACGTAATTCACGAATAACGAGAGTAAATTAGATGTGAGTGAAGAAAATCACTCACCTTGGCTAAACGAAACAGCCTCGTGCAGAAGCATCATCAAGCTACACGAGAATTTCTATCAATTGATCAACAACGGCGAAGCTTCAAATCGAAAAGCCATAATTTGAAAGGAAAAACGAACGAGAAGAATGGCAGCCATTTTTTTTTCGTTTCTTTTATTTTGTTTAGGGTTTCTCCAATGAACACGAAACAAAAAAATGAGGACCCGGTCTTTAATTTTTGATAAGGCCAAGCAAAAGTAAAAAAATTAAATACAAAAAAAGACTTGGGCCAAGAATAAAGCCCGCATTTTCTTAACAATATTTAAAATAATTTAAACTTGATTTTAAAAACTCCAACAACAATTAACAACCAATATTAATCGTCAAACAACGATAATTAATTGTTGTAAAACCCAGGGTTGTTACAGACTCCACTCCTTATAAAAATTGGGTCCCCGCAATTTTCATAATTAAAGGCGTCAGTAAAAATTATTTTTCTAACATAAACTGGTTAAGCTGGAAAAATAAACGTCGAGAATATAAACACCAAAGAACTCTTTTAATTTTCAATAAAAGAAATTCACAAATTATCAACACAATCTAATTATCAAAAACGATAATCAGAATTCTCAAATCAGCAAATATTTAATTATCAAAAGCAATAATTAAATCTCAAATCGGCAAATATTTAATTATCAAAAGCGATAATTAAATATCAAATCAGCAAATATTTAATTATCAAAAGCGATAATTAAATCTCAAATCAGCAAATATTTAATTATCAAAAGCGATAATTAAATCTCAAATCAGCAAATATTTAATTATCAAAAGCGATAATTAAATCTCAAATCAGCAAATATTTAATTATCAAAAGCGATATTTAAATCTCAATTCAGCAAATATTTAATTATCAAAAGCGATAATTAAATCTCAAATCAGCAAATATTTAATTATCAAAAGCGATAATTAAATCTCAAATCATCAAATCAACAAATCAACTAATATCGGATTATCAAAAACGATAATCAAATCAACAAATATCCGATTATCAAAAACGATAATCAAATCAACAAATATCCGATTATCAAGAACGATAATCAAATCAACAAATATCCGATTATCAAAAACGATAATCTGAACTCATATCAACAAATATTCGATTATCAAAAACGATAATCAAATCAACAAATATCCGATTATCAAAAATGATAATCAGAACTCATATAAACAAATATTCGATTGTCAAAAACGATAATCAAATCAACAAATATCCGATTATCAAAAACGATAATCAAATCAACAAATATCCGATTATCAAAAACGATAATCAGAACTCATATCAACAAATATTCGATTATCGAAAATGATAATCAAATCAACAAATATCCGATTATCAAAAATGATAATCAGAACTCATATCAACAAATATCCGATTATCAAAAACAATAATCAAATCAACAAATATCCGATTATCAAAAACGATAATCAAATCAACAAATATCCGATTATCAAAAACGATAATCAAATCAACAAATATCTAATTATCAAAAACGATAATCAGAACTCAACAAATATCCGATTATCAAAAATGATAATCAGAACTCATATCAACAAATATTCGATTATCAAAAACGATAATCAAATCAACAAATATCCGATTATCAAAAATGATAATCAGAGCTCATATCAACAAATATTCGATTATCAAAAACGATAATCAAATCAACAAATATCCGATTATCAAAAATGATAATCAGAACTCATATCAACAAATATTCGATTATCAAAAACGATAATCAAATCAACAAATATCCGATTATCAAAAATGATAATCAGAACTCATATCAACAAATATTCGATTATCAAAAACGATAATCAAATCAACAAATATCCGATTATCAAAAACGATAATCAGAACTCATATCAACAAATATTCAATTATCAAAAATGTAACGACCCTAGATTTTAATTTAATTTAAATTGATAATTAAATGAATTTTTGAATAAAATTATAAGATAAATTGATTTAAATGGAAGCGAGTTTCCCCGATTCGACTAGAAAATATATAAAGTCATATGGATTTGACAATTTGTATATATGTGAATATTTATTTAAATTGGATTTGAAATAAAATCTTAAATAAATTGTTTTAAAAATAAATATAGAGATATATATGTATATACATCTATTACTTATATAGGAAAAGAGAAACCAAAGCGTTTTCGTAATGACACCTGTCCTTCCTTTTTCAACGGTACGCCCTTTTCTATCTAAATAAACAAAACAAAATTCACTATTACGCATCTTCCATGCCTAGACATTCTCTTTTCCAGCAACTGCATCGTGACTAGACACCATTGTGACCAACTGTCTGAAAATCCCATGCTTGCCAACGTTGCTTTCCCTGCCTTATAATCCTACCACACATACGCTCGCGCTGATGGTATTCCTCTGCTGCTATAACGACGATTTTGAAAACTAGGGTTTTCCACGTAAGTAATTTTGATTTCTTTATTGAATTTTGGGTATTCACAATTTAGTTGAGATAAGCGCTGGTTCTGGGGATTTTAAAGCGACCGAGTTTCCACTATGATATTTATGAATTTAGTCTTTTTAAATCCACTTCCCCTTTTGTGACTACTACTCATTTTAGTTTTACGGTAGATAGGATGGATGATTCATCACCGTCGTCAGGATCTATATTTTGTGCAGTCTGTTTGAATTGTAATACGATCAGTTTTTGATGTTTCTACAATTTTGAATACTTTAGGTAAAGTTCTAATTTTGTCTGCATTACGCATTTTTCTTCAATCTAAATAAGTAATTTGCTGTAAATGCAACATCATACCGACTATCATGTGATGACTTCATGAATAAACAAAACTCTGTTTCTGTCATAACTAATGACAGACTAAAATATTTCTCTCTGTTTCCTAAATTTTATTTTATTCATTACATGTTTTCGATTCAAATATTGTATTTGTGTATCCTTTTGTTTTATCTCACTATTGTTATGGTTTAATATGTATGACAGCTTATGTTTGAGGAAGGGGAAGATCTGAGGGAAAACAAAAAGGCTGGATTATTATATAATATTTGAACTATTCTTATACAATATTTAGTGCAATCCTTTTAGTTTTCTGATAATCGTTAATAGGTTTGCTATTTGTAAGACATTATCCTTTAAGTTTATACATTTAGCCTATTCTGAATACACAATAATGCTTTGTGGTTACTTAAACTCTTATATGGTAGAAAATATTATGAACAAAAAGGTTTACGATAAAATTTTCTGTATCTAAATGAAGGGTAATGCGTTTTAAACTCTAAAAGCGAAAGCTAGACATCATGAATTTGACAAAGCCACAATGATAAAGTCCATTATTTCACCATAAAAACAGAAGTTCATATATGACGGGATAATTGAAAACAATATTCAATGATAAATAGGACTTCGCATGATTATTTGAAATGCTAATACATTTTGTAAGATATGTCAATAGAGGTTTGATATTTATTGCAGTATGTAATATTGTGTTATTGAATATTGATATTTGGAGGATATTGGGTTGACTAAATGTATGCCTATGAACTGTATTGATTATGTTTGTTAATGTGGTAGGTGCTTTGTGATAATACGATGGACATGCAAAGGTTTGATGAAGGATATCTACATCATGAGTTGCTTAAGGCAGCAACAGGTGTAAAGAAATGGGATAACCCTTAATGAGCATGGATCTATAAAGACAAGGGGAACCACATAAGGTATGACTAACCAAGTACTTCAAAAAAAACTTCAGTGGATAAATTTACCTCAATCATGATAATTTTACGAATTATGTGTATTTCTACAGCTCTCCATTACAACAGAACATCATAGTTTATGACAATTATATATTTAACTACCAGTTGTAGTAAGATGGTCATCGTTTTCTTATTCCTGTTTACAATACACTTTTAAGAGTTGTACTATATTAGCTGTCCAAGACTGCTACTTTGAGTAAAATATAACAAGATTTTTCATTATACCACATTTTTAGCTGTGAAAAATATGTATATTATGATTTTAAGAAGCTTTTATGAAATAAATTATTAAGATGTGTGCAAGTAATTATAGTGTAAAAGAATGATTAATTACGCCTTTGTCTGGAACTTATCCTTGATCTTATCTTTAAGTACAATCTATGAGTTGTGATTATCATAAATCAATGATACGATTTTATGAAGCTATAAAGTGAATAAGTTAATCTTTCACTTGCTGCAAACATGAAACCATTTACATTTGTGGTTGTTTGTGTCTGGTCATGCATGCAGTTCGGTGTTTGTATTCCTTATTTATGCCCAATTGTTCAATAGAGAGATTGCAAGTTTTATTTGTGTTACGGCATGTTAATCAACTGGTTGTAGATTATATTGTCATAAATCTCTGTTTCTCATCTTTATGAAGACATATACACTAACTTGGTCTAGGTCTATGTTATGTATTTGCCTCCCAGACGTAACTGTGAATTAATTGTAGTGGTTTGTTAGTAGTGTTATCACTGTTCACCATAATATTGCAAAGCAATAACGCATGTTAACTCCATCTCGACCATGACTCACCGATCTAGCATATCAAACAGTTAGCGACCCAACGTTCTGCCGACCCAAGGCACAAAGGGATGCCGACTTAGTATCTTAGCATGGAAGACCGACCTAACTGCATAAGGTTTAAGAGGGATACCGACCTAAGGGGCTTGAGAAGCAGACCGATCTAAGGCCTCAAAGAAAGTTCCGACCTAACGTCTTGGAGTAATGCCGACTTAAGGCTTAAAGGAAGCTCCGACTCAACAGCCTTAGCTTGTTGCCGACCTAACGTGTGAACCGACTCAGAATGAGCGACGACTCAACTTATTGCCGACTTAACAGGGACAGCGACTCATCGGGTTATAACCTTAATGCCTTAAAGATGTTGGCCGACTCATGGGGCAAACCGACCTAAGGCCTATGGTAGGTCGTTCACGACCTAAACAAGCGAATCAGATACCTCATCATTTTATGTCATGGCCCCATAACTCGTACACGACTCATGACCTGGCCCCATAACTCGTTTACGACTTTGAACTTGCGTGAAATCAGGTAAGTTGGCTTAACTCTACTAGACCGTGGACTTGCCTCTATAGGTCGGCTGCGACACAACTAAAGTCGGTCACGACTCAGGACTTGGGTGAAAAATTCTTACCCAGATTTGCCTATAAATAGAAGGCCATCTCCAACATTTGAGGGACTTTTTGGATCATTCTCTTCGTGACATCAAGGCTCTACTATCTTCAAGACAATCTAAACTCCATCACTTCAAACTCACGCAAGACATTTAGACCAAACTTCGCACAAAGATTCGACATATCCAATCATGGATTCAAAGAACTCTGCGGCAATGAAGTCCTCTCTAGCTACTTGTCTTTTTGAATTGAGTTGGATTGTAATTGAAAGAGATTGTAATAAGTTGTAATTCAGTTAGCAATAAAAAAGGATTGAAGTGGACGTAGGCTTGATCATAAGCCGAACCACTATAAAACTGCTGTTGTTTACTGCTTTTTCTGCAGTTTTCTGCTTATACTCTGTTCCCGAATCATCGGGTGGTGCTTTCACAACTACACTTTACACACCGGGGTGTTAGCGTTCAAATTTTAGCGTTAACATTTTTTGTGCTTTCACTGAGAATTGAACTCGGGCGAATTATCATCATTGCTCCATGAAAGTTTGTTGAAGTAATCTCTCTGAAGACTAGAAGTTTATCTGAAATCATGGCTCCGGGGAGAAGGAGTAGATCTGTTAGATCTGGAAACGTTCAAGAGGGAACCTCCGCTTCCCCAGTACCTAATAAAGCCACTCCGCCTGTTGGGGTTACAAAAGCGGAGTTGGATGCTGTAATCTTAGGGCTGAACCAGCAGATAAATGCCCAAAGTGCACAATTGGAGGCTCAGAATGCCCAAAATGCCCTAATTTTGAATAAGTTGAACGATTTGCTTGGGGAAAACCATCAACCAACGGGTAATGAAAGGAACTTTGCTGGCAACGTTCATGATGCTGAAGAAAGGAACGTTCCTGAGAGGGCTGCCAGCCCCCTTGAGTAGACACTTCCTGAAGTTGGTGGATCTAAAGCTCGAAATGATGAGAGGTATCTTTCTAAAATGGTTTGACAAATTATGAAAGAGAGCATGCAAAGGGATGAAGACGAGAGAGAATGGGGTTTCGCTCCAAGTAAAACCCCGTTTACCGAAAGGATCTTAAAGGCTGAGTTCCCGAGGATGTTCGTCCCTCCAACTATTACAGCTTACAAGGGGACAAGCGATCCGAACGAATTCTTGTATAAGTATGATTGGCACATGACAGGTGCCAGAGCTTCTGATGAGATAAAGTGCCGATATTTTCCTGTATATCTGGAAGGTGTAGCTCTGCTTTGGTTCACCAAGCTACCAATCCGGTCTATAGATCAGTTTTCTGACCTAACCCGGAAATTCAAGGAGCAGTTCAGACTATATGCTTCAAAATCCAAAGATATCATGTCATTGTCAAGTTTAGAACAGAATCCAGGGGAAACTATCAGATCTTTCTTGAATCGCTTTAATATAGCGTTGGCCGAGGTAGACAATGCAGAACCACGGATGATCTTGACTTATCTGATGAGGGCCATCGACAAGTCAAGCGAATTTGGAAAATGGCTAAACATGAAGGAACCAAATTCCCTTGAAAAATTCCACAAGAAAGCAGATGAGTTCATACGCCTGGAAAGCCGTCCTGTACCGGTAAAGGCAGTATTGGAAAAAACTGAAGATAACATTGCTGCTCCACGCAAGAATGAATCTGTAGGATAGAAGAGGGAAAAGAAGAAACAGAAAAATCTGAAGAAGCCTCGTTCCTTCAAGCCATCGGAATATACTCCTTTATCAGATACGCCGGAGCGTATTTACCTTGCCACTAAAGATTCTGTCGATTATCCTAAACCTCCCGTTCTGAGAACCGGGAAAAAAGCTGTACAAAGCGGAAAGTTCTGTCGCTTCCATAATCAACCCGGTCATGATACCGATGAATGTCGCCAATTGAAAATTTTGATTGAAGAGTTGATAAGGGAAAACAAGCTGCAGCAATTTGTCGAAAAGAATAGCAGCAATCCTACTTCGTCTAGTCAGGGGCGACAAGCTCCTGCTCATCAACCCAAAACAAGTGAGAAGGCTACAGGGCATGAATCCGAAAGGCCTGTTATCAATGTCATTACGGGGGGGCCTCACCCAGCAGGCAGGAGCTGGGGTGAGATGGAAAGGTATACCCGGGCTTTGAAATATGTACCGACCGAAGAAGATGTCTTTGTTTTGGAAGATGCTACGCCCGTGAAACAACAAAGAACTTTCAATGATGATATTGTGTTCAGAGCCAGGGATTCCACAGGTGTTGAAGCTCCTACCTTGGATCCCTTAGTCATCTCGGCTGGTATCGGGCCAGCTATTGTCAGAAGAGTTCTCATTGATTGTGGCGCATCCTGCAATATCCTCTTCCAGAAAACATTCGACCAAATGAAGATCCCTATGGCTGATGTGCAAGCCTCGTCACAGAAAATCGCTGGCTTCACTGGGGAGCCAAAACAACCGATAGGAACCATTGATTTGCTTGTAGAACTTGGAGAGGGAGAAAGAAAAGTAGTCCGCAAGCAAACTTTTGTAATTGTCGACGAATTTTCTGCTTATAATGCTTTCCTTGGCCGTCCAACTCTTGCAGCGTTCAAAGCTGTTCTGGCCCCATGGTGCCTCACCATTAAATTCCCCACAGACAATGGAGTAGGAGTTATAAAAGGGGATCAAAATGCTGGGCGGGAGTGTTATCTGACAGAGCTGCGAGAAGCAAGGAAAAGAGAAATGGGAAAGGATGCGGCAACCCCAGTCCGCATCAAAGAACCAGCCTCGTAGCAATTACAGGGCGGACCCTGCACTGGCGAGCACAGCGGAGCACGAAAAGAGATGGATCCTAGAAAAGCCAGTGCAAGGGAGAATAGAGTGGTACCAGTGGAAACGACAGTACCAGTACCTGTTGACCCGAAGGATCCAAATAAGTTGTTGAATGTAGGTTCACAACTTAATGTGTCAATTCAGAATATCTTAATATCTTTTTTAAAAGCGAATTTGGATGTTTTTGCTTGGACTCATGCCGATATGGGCGGAATATCCCCAGAAGTTGCAGTACACGCTCTGAATATTGATCCGAAATTTACGCCTGTGAAACAAAAAAGGAGAACCCAAGGTCCAGAAAGGTCAGCAGCATTAAAAGAAGAAGTTGATCGGCTCATGGAGAATGACTTTATCAAAGAATCTACCTATCCGAATTGGGTTTCAAATCCAGTGCTGGTTAAGAAAGCCAACGGAAAATGGAGAGTGTGCATCGATTTTTCAGATCTAAACAAGGCCTGCCCCAAAGACTGCTTCCCATTACCCAGGATCGATCAACTGGTAGATGGAACAGCGGGACATGAATTGTTATCTTTTATGGATGCCTACTCCGGATATAACCAGATCATGATGCATGAGCCAGATCAGGAGGACACGAGCTTTATCACCGATGTTGGTCTTTACTGCTACAGAGTTACGCCCTTCGGGATGAAGAATGCGGGGGCAACCTACCAAAGACTTGTTAATGCTATGTTCAAACCGCAATTGGGCAAGACTATGGAAGTCTACGTCGACGACATGTTAGTAAAGTCTAAGAAAGCAGTGGATCACATAGAACACTTAGCAGAAATGTTCGCAGTCCTCTGGAAATACGGAATGAAGCTTAACCCTTTAAAATGTTCATTTGGGCTGGAGTCCGGAAAGTTCTTAGGTTTCATCGTGAGCGCTAGGGGCATTGAAGCTAGTCCAGCTCAAATTACCGCCTTAAAAGAAGTCAAAGCTCTTAGAACGAAGAAGGAATTGCAAAGTCTCAATGGAAAAGTCGCCGCCTTGAGTCGGTTCATTTCCAAAGCTACTGATAAATGCATCCCATTCTTTGACGCTCTAAAGAAAGGAAAGAAAAACTTTGATTGGACTCCCGAATGCCAAAAAGCCTTTGATGAATTGATTCGCCATATGGAACGCCTCCAATACTTTCTAGGCTCGGCGATGGTGAGGATCTTCTTATATACTTGGCAGTATCATCTCATGCTTTAAGTGCAGTGCTGGTACGAGAAGATAAGAGGATTCAACATCCGGTTTACTATATCAGCAAAAGACTCACTGGAGCAGAGATGAATTACTCCATGTTGGAAAAACTCGCCTATTGCCTACTGATTGCATCAAGGAAGTTGAGGCAATATTTCCAAGCTCATCCTATCAGAGTCCTCACTGATCAACCTTTAAAGCAAGTCCTACTTTGCCCTAAGACTTCGGGTTGTCTTCTAAAGTGGAACATTGAACTCAGTCAATATGACATCACTTATCACCTCCGAAAAGCCAACAAAGGACAAGCTTTAGCGGATTTCATCGTAGAATTCACAGATAAGGGTAACGGTGAGGAGGAAACGATCGATGATTCCCCAATCCAATGGAAGTTATATGCTGATGGCGCGAGAAATGACTACTGTTCAGGAGCCGGAGTCGTACTTGAAACCCCTGAAGGTCGGTCATTATGCTATGCACTAAGATTGGAATTTCCTTCAACGAACAATGAAGCAGAATACGAAGCTCTTATCGCTGGCTTGAGAATTGCTAAAGAACTAAACATCCGAGCATTACAGATCTTCAGTGATTCTCAGCTTATTGTATGCCAAGTCAAGAAGGAATTCCAAGCGAAAGGGGGAAATCTGCCTGCCTACTTGTCGAAGGCCTGGGAACTCCTGTGTGACTTCGACCACTGCACGATAAGCCATATTCCCCGAGAAGAAAACATGAAAGAAGATTCTCTCGCAAAGTACTCTAGCACAGGTGAAACTCAATTTCTGGGGTTAGCTCCAGTGGAAGTCTTGTCGGCTCCAAGCATTAATGAGATGGATATTGATTGGATCATGAGCGTGTCTCAAGAGCAAGAATCATGGATGACTCCAATAACAGAATATCTGCTCAATGGCTCTTTACCGGAAAATTCAAAAGAACGACAGTGAGGAAAGCCTCTCGCTATATAGTCCAGGATGGCCAATTATACAGACGGGGATTCTCAATGCCATTACTTCGATGTGAATCCAGGGAAGAGTCCAAAACAATCCTAGCTGAGGTGCATGGCGGAGAATGTGGTGATCATTTAGGTGGTCAAACTTTAGCGAAGAAGATTCTCCGATACGGATATTTTTGGCCAGAAATTAATCGAGATGCAGCAGACTATTCCCGAAAATGTGACAGATGCCAAAGATTTGCCAAAATTCCTAGAGCACCTTCTACTGAACTCACACAGATGGTATGGTGTGCCTCAAAAGATAATTACAGACAATGGTACTCACTTCGAAAGTGAAGAATTCCAAGATTTTTGCAAACGATTCAAAATCCTAAAATGCTTCTCAGCAGTAGCTCATCCGCAGGCAAACGGGCAGGTGGAAGCAGTAAACAAAATTATCAAGTCAATCATCAAGAAGCAACTCGAAAGAGCAAAAGGTGGTTGGGTCGATAAGCTACCACTAGCACTATGGGCATACAGAACTACCCGCAAAACTGCGACTGGGCATACTCCGTTTTCATTGGCATACGGGTCAGAAGCAATGATTCCGGTAGAAACAGAGGTCCCTTCACATAGAAGAATTCATTTCAATCAAGAGGAAAATGAAAAACTATAGCTTGAGGCCCTAGATCTCCTTGATGAAAAAAGAGAAGAGGCTGAGCTCAGAATCGCAGCTCATCAGCAAAGGATAGCCAGACATTTCAATTCCAAAGTTCGCCAACGCAGCTTTGAGATTGGAGATCTAGTGCTGAAGAGAATTATGACGGCGACAGGTGTGTTTGGGCCAAATTGGGAAGGACCATATGTCATAGGTCAGAAGCTTCTTGACGGCACATTCAAACTCACTACTGTTGAAGGAGATCAAATTCCAAGAGCTTGGAACAGCAACCACTTACGTCCATACTTTACTTGAAAGCTTTGTTGAAATATTGTAAAAAGAATTATAAATGTATGATTCTTGTAATTGAAAGCAATTGTAAAGCCATGCAAGTGAATAATGAAAGACTATAAAGTGGATGTAGGCCCAAATTCTTGGCCGAACCACTATAAATCTTGTGTTCCTTATTATTATTACATGTTTGCTTTATTTTCGATATGAAAAGTACATTAAATGTATTGCTGAAATGTCGATTTAATTTTTTGCAGGCAACGAAAATAAAACTTGCACATTACAAGACCAAGTGATTCTTTTTATCATTCAACAAACAAATTTCAAGTCACAAAAGTCCTGAATTTAAATCCTAGATAAGAGGTGCTTCAATTGAACGACCAATGATTTCGACGAAAACGGGCTCTAGCTAATAAATTGAGAAGTTTGAACAAACAAACATCCAATTAAGAAGCTTATGCCCGTTCTCGCGAACTTGCCTAGCAACGAAGTACATTTCTTTGGATTAAACAAACTACTTGTAAGAGAAGGGAATGCGAGCTTGAAAAGAAAAATAGAGGATCGCTGAAATGGCATAAGCAAGTGGACAAGGAACAACTAAAGCCCTCTTCGGAGGCACAAGTCCTCTTCGGAGGCACAACTCTTCGGAGGATAAAGACCTCTAACGAGGCATATGCCGCAAAAAAGAAAGTTCTCTGCTCAACAAAAAAGATTGGAGGAGTCATGACCCTCCAACCATGAGAGAGTAACTTCCAGGCAATCTTCGAGAGGCACATTTCACCAGGAGTTGAAGTGCAACAGCCGCTCTTCGGAGTTTCACTTCACCAGAGTTGAAATGCAAAACAAAGAAAAGCCCTCTTCGGAGGCACATTTCACCAGGAGTTGAAGTGTAACAGCCGCTCTTCGGAATTTCGCTTCACCAGAGTTGAAATGCAAAACAAAGAAAAGCCCTCTTCGGAGGCACATTTCACCAGGAGTTGAAGTGTAACAGCCGCTCTTCGGAATTTCCCTTCACCAGAGTTGAAATGCAAAACAAAGTAAAGTCCTCTTCGGAGGCACATTTCACCAGGAGTTGAAGTGTAACAGCCGCTCTTCGGAATTTCACTTCACCAGAGTTGAAATGCAAAATAAAGTAAAGTCCTCTTCGGAGACACATTTCACCAAGTGTTGAAGTGCAACAGCCGCTCTTCGAAATTTCACTTCACCAGAGTTGAAATGCAAAAAAAAAAAAAAAAACTCTCCCAAGGGGCAGAAACAAAAAGACCTCTTCCCAGAGGCACAATAAGACAGAAAGACCTCTTTCCAGAGGCAGAAATGAAAAGACCTCCTCCCGGAGGCACAAGCAAGCAGAAAGACCTCTTCGGAGGCACACGTTTCACCAAGATTGAAATAAAACTTCCAGTTGTTGAAACGTGAAAAAGTCTTCCTCAGAGGTGCAACTTTTCAAAGAAACAAAAATCAAGAAGCCCTTTACTGTGGCAAGCCAAAAAAAAAAAAAAACCTCATCAAAGGCACACTTTAACTTTCAAAGGAAGAATGAATTACTTATTCTAGAAAATTCTCTTCCTCAAAAAGAAGTTGAAGTACCTTTCAAATACCCGCTTTACCACATAGAAGATTTCATTCAGTAAAATGTGTATATGCACAAAATAAAAAGTGATATCTTCGAAGGATGAAGCGTAAAAACTTATTTGTACTCTGTTCTTTAACGAGATAATATTCCTCCAAATGTGAAATAATTATTCTTTAAAAAATAAAAGTACAAGTTCCTCAAAAAATAAATATATTACAATGAGCTTATTGGTATAGGGGCAACATGGTATAACTACATCGGTAAAATTGCGCTCGAACAGTATACCACAAGCTCACTGCAATATCATGTAGAGAAACTTGTATAAAAGTGAATAATAACTGCATTGTCAAATTCAAACAAGAAGTTTGTACAAATAGAGAATCATTTTATTTAATTCTGTTACAATTTCTTACAGATACAAGTTTCGAAATAAAGAAAACGGGGGCCGGTACCCGCACAATTTCCGGTCAGTACATGCAAAAAAGGCAAAAAAGCGATATGAAAGCCACAGAACCAGAGCCATCATTTCTTCTTCCGTCCACCTTTTGAGCCCACACCCGGCCGGATAACCAACTTCTCAGGCCGGCTTGTAAGAGTAGGGGATGAAGGAGAAAGGGGCTCAGTCGGACTTTCTTCCGTTTCTTCTTCGCCAGTTAATGATCCCTTCTTCTTCTTCTTCTTGGAAACTCCCTGCTTTCCTCTCTTCTTGGAGGAAGACCCACTCCCTGGAGAGAAAAGTTTAGCTAACGGTTCAGCATCGGAGCCAGTTGGTTTTGGAGTCTTCTCGCTTCCTTCAGTTTCTTCTCCTCTCTTCTTGGGTTGAGAGGCAGACGGAGGAGTGACTTGAAGAACCGAAGGAGGAATAATTGGAGGAGGAAAAGCTTGAACAATGCTCGGTGCTTTTTCTATAGAAGAAAAGAAGTTAAAGTCAGTAAAGAGAGGAGATAAAGGCTCGCTGTGATTCAGGAAATAGTCAAGAAGCTCATAAAACTCCACAGAAACAAATGAGCAGTCTACTTGGGCAAGATTGATAGTAGAGTTACCTGGAGAAGTCGGTATTCTGACATAAACCTCGTAAGCCTGTGCCTCGGCACCCTCGTCGCCTTCATCTCCACCGTGTATGCTTGTGATCTCAGTGGTAACTTTGGTAGGAGATGGAGAATGAGAACTAGAACCGATAATGTCAATTTCGGCCGAAGGAGAAGGCTGAAGTGGAACAGTTGAGACAGTTTTTCCTGAATATTCTCCTGCCGCTGTTTTGGCCCTTAATTTTGCAAGCTGTTCTCTCCCCTTGGCGAGAGCGGCGCGAGCATCATCATCAAGATAATGCTCTTCAAGAGCTGACTCAGCATAGCCAGCGCCTTTACCACCAAGCATATCGAGTGCAGCCTCCCAAACTTCAGCCAGAGTAATTTCATACTTGGGGCCTAGAAAGGCGAGGCTACCGCGCCCCAAGACGCTGTGCAGGTAAAAGTCAAATAATGTAGAGCTAATGTTGGTCTTCGTCGCCTCATGGGATTCTTCAGCTGCAATTTTTCCGGCAACGGCCTCATCACGCTCTATTTCAGCTTGGGAAAGTTGAAGCTTAAGCATTTGAATTTTCGCCTCTTGGGAGCTGGTTTTCTTCTGAAGCTCTGCAATATCAGCAATATAGCCCTCACTGATTCTTTTTTGCACTTCGAGCCTGTCTTCTGCGTCTCTTTGGCTGGCATGAACGTCTCTCACTTGTTCTAGGAGCACTTCTTCTTTTTGAGAATAGAAAGTAGAGGAAGTAGCAAGCTCTTGTTTCAGTTCCTCAACTTTTGCTTCAAGCTCTTCATTGTAAGAAGCGATGCTCCTCATTTCAGTATCGTGTTGTTCGAGAACCTTTTGCCATTCGGCTTTATCATTTTCCATAGTGAGCATGGCCTCTATATTTGCACGATTAACCCTTTGGAGCTCGTCAACAAGTTTTTGCCAGTTTGACATCCTCTCAGTATCAAGTTTGACGGCATCGAGGTTTCGTAACATGGCAGACTTGTCAATGGAAACCAAGTCAAGGTCGAACCTTACTCCCTTCAGACACCACTGTGGAAACCGACTTTGCAAAGTGGCCGGGCCCGGTCCAACTTAGAATTTGGGCCTGCTGATTATTGTTTGAATATCTGCTTTCCCAAGAACGGGAGAGCCAGAAGGAATGTCAAGCGAGGCGGGGGCAGTAACCTTTTCACGAGTTGTAGAGGTGTGCTTCTCACCATGTCGGGCTCGCTTGCTCGAATCTTCAACCATATGACTTTTTCCTCGGTCATCATGGGATTTTCTTTTATGGGAATCGTCACCTCTCTGCGAAGAATCGTGGCGCTCCTCCCTCTCTCTTCTTTCATAATGCTCCTCTTGAGCCCTCTCCTCTTGAGCCTCTCGGGCGGCTCTTTCTTCATCGGATTCTCTGTAAAAGGGGAGGTAACGCCTATAATCATATTGGCTAGGCCTCCCGTAGCGCTGGAAGTCATCATAGTATGAGCTGCTGCGTCCCATCGGAGAATTTGAAATAAAAAGAGATAAGTTTTAGAAGTCTTCAAAGTACAAAGAGTCAGAAGCATAAAAGTGCCGAAAATTTCTAAGTGTGTGTGATGTGCAAACTACGCGCATCAAACTACGAACCACTCTTTAATTGAGGAGTAGTTGTGGGTGTAATAGTTAGCGTCAACTCTTGAGTTGACGGAGTCTGTTGCAGAATAGAAGTCGCTTCAACTATTGAAGAAGAAACCCCGGTAGTGATAGGATCATCTTTAAAGATCTCTTGCGAGGTTGCAAAGAGGTCGCTCAGCCCTTCGAAAGTATCGTCGCTGCTCTGCTTGACGAGGCTAGTTTTCTCGGTTTCTTCGCCAGATTTCTGTGAACGTCGGGGAGATCCCTGAGGCTCTTCTTCCTCAATAACCGGGGCAAGTTCGTCAGATGGCCCCGCAACATCAACAGAAGTGGAGCACTTCACTAGCGAAGCCTCGGGAGCAGGTCTTTTTGGTATGGATGTGTCTGTAAAAACTGGGGCATCCAACGCTCTAGCCGGGGAGTCTGGGATTTCATGAGGATGTGTAGAACGAGAAGTATGTAGAAGCCCGTATTGGTGCAAAAATTCATCCCTCAACAAAAACTTGATGCTTCTCTCTGCTACGGCCACGGCACTCAATCTGTCAAAAGTCTGCTTATGGACCGGATCTCTAGAGGGAAGAGGAAGTGCTGAAAAGAGCAAAGAATGAAATTAGCAATTGGTAATTTGGATCTCAAGAAAGTTTAAAAATGGAGACAAGTAATCTTACTTCCTACTCTCCAATCGGCATAAAACCCTGAGGGGCAGCGAGCAAAGAAAAATTGGTTCAAAAATCCATGAGCGCTTTCGGTAAGATCAGAAATAAGTTTGCGGTTTCTAGCACTCCTCACAATTATAAGGGAAAGATGATCTCTACTCTTTGCAAACGAGCATAAGTAACGAATTTCTTCAAAACTTGGTAAGCGATCAAAAGTTCTTCTGAACAAGACACACAACCCCATCAAGATGGCATAACCATTAGGATGAAGTTGGGACGGAGAGATTGATAACCGAAGGAGAAGAATTCGGAGAAAGTCATTAAAAGGAGGGATCGCCCCGCTTAAACACATTTGACGATTGATTGCAATAAAGCCACGGGGAGGACTGTCGGCGGTATCACTTGGCCCAGGGAGTAGAGCATCACTTTCAGTAAAACCAAATTGAGTGCGCAGTTGAGTAAATGCTCTCGGAGTTAGAATAGTTGGGGTTCTCTCTGGAGGGTCCTCTATAGGAAGATATATTGGAAAAGTTTCTTCCTCTTGAGCTGCCATTTCTTCTTGGTGGGAAGTCATTCTACATAAATAACTGGATATTCAAACATCAAGGTGCATGTTTCCTAAAGTGTGTGAGGTGTTGTGTAAAATTAACAAAGCAATAAACAAATATAACTGGAATGAAAACTAGCAAGCATTTGTTAGTTATGAAACCCAGGGACTATTATTTTAAGCCTAAATATGCAAGTATAATGTTGATGCAGACAAATCAGTTCAGATTGTTGATATTTTGCATCAATGTTTAAATTTAGTTGATTGATTCACAAACATTTCATGCAATATATTTAAGTTGCTTGTCTCGTCTCGACTAATCTGTCATTTGATGTGGGCAGTCAATGGCAGTATTTTCGCCTTGGTTTCTTTGTTTGTTATTTTCAGCAGGTTGGCAGCTTATAAGTTAATGCGGTCTGTGAAATAATACAATGAGATTCAAGCGAGTTTAAAGTTGGGGCAGTTCAAAATTTAGGCAAAGTTAGTTTGGCAGTTCGAGTCAAATACTCAAAGTGGGGCTATGATTCTAAATGACAACACGTCCAAAGCTCAAGTATTAGGTTGGCTACGATTTAAAAAGTCTTTCGCGAGATAAGGCTAGGTCGGTAGCAGGTCGGAGCCAGAGTTAGTTCGGCAGCTCAGTCCTCTAGGTCGCAAGGAAGAGATAAGAAAGTAAGCTCCGATCCAAAAAGGCAGGAACTTCTCCAAGTATTAACTCGGTCACGATTCAGGCTTTAAAGATTAAATCTGCAGGTTTCCTTCAAGTGTTATCTCAGCCACGACTTAAGGTCACTAAGAGCCGGGTCGGCCAAGACTAAGCCACCCAAATTCACTAACTCGCTCCCGAACCAACATCACACTCCATCAACCTGTTAACCCAATAATCATTCCTTCAGCAGCCGCCTTCATTCATGACCAACCAATCACCCAATAATACGATTCAAAATTGTCACAAGTTCGATGCCATGCCATCAGAAATCATTTAACTTGAGGTAGTAAACTGCCTTTGTTACATCAATGATCACCTCGAACAACCTACACCTTGCCGATTATAAGTATGATGAATTTCGTGATGGGGCGTTGTGCAAAGGAACGATTCAAGTTCGAGCAACAAGGTTTACGAATTGACGGTGACCTACAATCAGAAGAGGAATGAAGTTACCTACACGATCAATGGTAGAGATTATCGGTGACCAGTTGGAATGAAATCGCCTTTAAAAGCTTGAGAAAGTTTTAATGGAGGAATTGAGCAAGGGAACAAGTAATGAAAAAGAAGGAGATGGATGTTTTATACCTTACAGTAGGAATGACTGAAGCGGCAGATATAACTGTAGGGTCGCAACTGACCTAGTGGCGGACGAGTTAAAGGACATCGAAGCACACGACCTAACCATTAGGCGTATACTTCGAGGGGCAAATGTTAACTCCATCTCGACCATGACTCACCTATCTAGCATATCAAACAGTTAGCGACCCAACGTTCTGCCGACCCAAGGCACAAAGGGATGCCGACTTAGTATCTTAGCATGGAAGACCGACCTAACTGCATAAGGTTTAAGAGGGATACCGACCTAAGGGGCTTGAGAAGCAGACCGATCAAATGCCTCAAAGAAAATTCCGACCTAACGTCTTGGAGTAATGCCGACTTAAGGCTTAAAAGAAGCTCCGACTCAACAGCCTTAGCTTGTTGCCGACCTAACGTGTGAACCGACTCGGAATGAGTGACGACTCAACTTATTGCTGACTTAACAGGGACAGCGACTCACCGAGTTATAACCTTAATGCCTTAAAGATGTTGGCCGACTCATGGGGCAAACCGACCTAAGGCCTATGGTAGGTCGTTCACGACCTAAACAAGCGAATCGGATACCTCATCATTTTATGTCATGGCCCCATAACTCGTACACGACTCATGACCTGGCCCCATAACTCGTTTATGACTTTGGACTTGCGTGAAATCAGGTAAGTCGGCTTAACTCTACTAGACCGTGGACTTGCCTCTATAGGTCGGCTGCAACTCAACTAAAGTCGGTCACGACTCAGGACTTGGGTGAAAAATTCTTACCCAGATTTGCCTATAAATAGAAGGCCATCTCCAACATTTGAGGGACTTTTTGGATCATTCTCTTCGTGACATCAAGGCTCTACTATCTTCAAGACAATCTAAACTCCATCACTTCAAACTCACGCAAGACATTTAGACCAAACTTCGCACAAAGATTCGACATATCCAATCATGGATTCAAAGAACTCTGCGGCAATGAAGTCCTTTCTAGCTACTTGTCTTTTTGAATTGAGTTGGATTGTAATTGAAAGAGATTGTAATAAGTTGTAATTCAGATAGCAATAAAAAGGATTGAAGTGGACGTAGGCTTGATCATAAGCCGAACCACTATAAAACTGATGTTGTTTACTGCTTTTTCTGCAGTTTTCTGCTTATACTCTGTTCCCGAATCATCGGGTGGTGCTTTCACAACTACACTTTACACACCGGGGTGTTAGCGTTCAAATTTTAGCGTTAACAACGCATTTAATAGTTAATTTGATTTGCTATTTTAGTCCTCTACCAAACTTTGTTTTTGCTATTTGAACAAAAACAACTGAAAAAAATCACGTATGTAGGTAGAGAAACCCAAACCAAACTACTCTACGACGATTTTGAAAACTAGGGCTTTCCACGTAAGTAATTTTGATTTCTTTATTGAATTTACGGTATTCACAATTCAGTTGAGATAAGCGCTGGTTCTGGGGATTTTAAAGTGACCGAGTTTCCACTATGATATTTATGAATTTAGTCTTTTTAAATCCACTTCCCCTTTTGTGACTACTACTCATTTTAGTTTTACGGTAGATAGGATGGATGATTCATCACTGTCGTCAGGATCTATACTTTGTGTAGTCTGTTTGAATTGTAATTCGGTCAGTTTTTGATGTTTCTACAATTTTGAATACTTTAGGTAAAGTTCTAATTTTGTCCGCATTACGCATTTTTCTTCAATCTAAATAAGTAATTTGTTGTAAATGCAACGTCATACGGACTATCATGTGATGACTTCATGAATAAACAAAAGTCTGTTTCTGTCATAACTAATGACAGACTAAAACATTTCTCTTTGTTTCCTAAATTTTATTTTATTCATTACATGTTTTCGATTCAAATATTGTATTTGTGTGTCCTTTTGTTTTATCTCACTATTGTTATGGTTTAATATGTATGAGAGCTTATGTTTGAGGAAGGAGAAGATCTGAGGTAAAACAAAAAGGCTGGATTATTATATAATATTTGAATTATTCTTATACAATATTTAGTGTAATCCTTTTAATTTTCTGATAATCGTTAATAGGTTTGTTATTTGTAAGACATTATCCTTTAAGTTTATACATTTAGCCTATTCTGAATTCACAATAATGCTTTATGGTTACTTAAACTCTTATATGGTAGAAAATATTATGAACAAAAAGGTTTACGATAAAATTTTCTATATCTAAATTAAGGGTAATGCGTTTTAAACTCTAAAAGCGAAAGCCTAGACATCGTGAATTTGACAAAGCCACAATGATAAAGTCCATTATTTCACCATAAAAACAAAAGTTCATATATGACGAGATAATTGAAAACAATATTCAATGATAAATAGGACATCGCATTATTATTTGAAATGCAAATATATTTTGTAAGATATGTCAATAGAGGTTTGATATTTATTGCAGTATGTAATATTGTGTTATGGAATATTGATATTTGGAGGATATTGGGTTGACTAAATGTATACCTATGAACTGTATTGATTATGTTTGTTAATGCGGTAGGTGCTTTGTGATAATACGATGACATGGAAAGGTTTGATGAAGGATATCTACATCATGAGTTGCTTAAGGCAGCAACGGGTGTAAAGAAATGGGATAACCCTTAATGACCATGGATCTATAAAGACAAGGGGAACCACATAAGGTATGACTAACCAAGTACTTCAAAAAAAACTTCAGTGGATAAATTTACCTCAATCATGATAATTTTACGAATTATGTGTATTTCTACAGCTCTCCGTTACAACAGAACATCATAGTTTATGACAATAATATATTTAACTGCCAGTTGTAGTAAGATGGTCATCGTTTTCTTATTCCTGCTTACAAAACACTTTTAAGAGTTGTACTATATTAGCTTTCCAAGACTGCTACTTTGAGTAAAATATAACAAGATTTTTCATTATACCACATTTTTAGCTGTGAAAAATATGTATATTATGATTTTAAGAAGCTTTTATGACATAAATTATTAAGATGTGTGCAAGTAATTATAGTGTAAAAGAATGATTAATTACGCCTTTGTCTGGAACTTATCCTTGATCTTATCTTTAAGTACAATCTATGAGTTGTGTTTTATCATAAATCAATGATACGATTTTATGAAGCTAAAAAGTGAATAAGTTAATCTTTCACTTGCTGCAAACATGAAACCATTTACATTTGTGGTTGTTTGTGTCTGGTCATGCATGCAGTTCGGTGTTTGTATTCCTTATTTATGCCCAATTGTTCAATAGAGAGATTGCAATTTTTATTTGTGTTACGGCATGTTAATCAACTGGTTGTACATTATATTGTCATAAATCTCTGTTTCTCATCTTTATGAAGACATATACACTAACTTGGTCTAGGTCTATGTTATGTATTTGCCTCCCAGACTTAACTGTGAATTAATTGTAGTGGTTTGTTAGTAGTGCTATCACTGTTTACCATAATATTGCAAAGCAATAACGCATTTAATAGTTAATTTGATTTGCTATTTAAGTCCTATACCAATCTTTGATTTTTCCATTTGAACAAAAACAACTGAACAAAAGCACATATGTAGGTAGAGAAACCCAAACCAAACTACTCTAGCTATTTGGTATTGCGTCCCTATCTGCTTCAGAAATGAAATTGGAGTGTCATCAACATGTGTTTGTGGTCAAACAACTATTAGGTTTTCGTATATGGATATTTTTAACTGTTTAACTACTATAATTATGAGCATTAAGAAATATGTCTTCTCTATACATGTCTTACCGTCTTCGCATATCAGATGTGAAAGGTGCAGTGATTCCAGTGGGATAAGCAAAAACAAAGATAAACTGGAAAGGAGAGGAGCCATGGGAAGACGAATGGTTTAGGTTGAAGGCGAATTTGAAGGCGAGAGTCTCAATGTTCTGGTAGTCGTAGATGATAGCGAGAGTGGAACGTAAAAAGGAGTGGAGGAATGAAAAAGGCCTTGCAATTCGTCAGTAGAAAACTAACCCTGATCGACCGTCTATCAATTGTAAGTTTTGTTAAATACTGGTTTCCCTTAGTTTATTAGCTTTACATTAGGTTATCAAAGTTTATTTAGTGCAGACTTTACATGTTAAAATTAACAAGTGAATGAGCCATTGATATTGTATTAAATTTGATCTTGACTAATAACTAAGTTAAAATTGAAACAATAGTGGTAATATATTTTTACATTCAACACATGGCAAAGTGCAACCTTATTAATTTATTAGAACAACTATAATCAACTTACAAGTTATGACATACATATATGCTCATTCTTAACAACTTCAATTGCGCCAGAATTATATGTTCATATATGACCTATCTTGGTAGGACATGAATCGAATGTGCAATGGAGAAAGCAACATGAGTTCCATTGAAGAACAACTAGAATGGATTGAAACCGAAGAACATAATGAATGGTTAGCGGAATGAGCAAGCAATCGCATAGTGGAGCAAGCCATGAGCCAGTAGAGAAGCAAGGCTGGATAAAAATGCATGGTTTTGTGTTGCAAGGAGCAATATTGCAACGTATCAGTAGAAGAGTAGCGTCAACATACCATGGGTCGAATACCTAAAGGATGATTTGGTGTATAACCTAGGTTTGCAGTTAACCAATAAGCTTCCTCGGATTATGATTAGTTGTGAACCAACTCCAAGAACATACCTCTGTGTTTTTTTTACTTCTTCAACCCGTTTGATGCTAAATTCTATTTTTCTGGAACAAGGTAAATTGGTTCTTACTATGTTCTGTTTTTACCAATTCAATTCCTCATTAGCATATTCTCTTCTGAACTCTCATTACACTTTGTCACTGTATCTTCAAAGTTATTTTATTTTATTTCTACAAAAATAACTTGCACTGTTTGTGTAAGCAAATGAGGCGATAGCTGATAGTTATGGCCTTTTTCATATTTATTTTGAAGTAACAAGATTACAATTTTTTTAACAAGGTTCATTAGTGCCAAACAAGTGTCAATCTCGAGGTTCAAACTTGTGATTTTTAATTTCATATATAGTCTGATCTACCTACCAACTGAGTCGACCATGTTGGCAATTATTACATTATTATTGTTGACATCTAAATCATGATATTACACTATATGTCAACCATCATTTTAATATTTTTGCACTTCGAAATTTTTGGGTGAAATAGAAAGTTTCTTCCCTTCACCATACATCATATCCAAGGCAACAAAGGTGTTTAAAGTTCACATCTTCTCCACCAGTTTGTTTTAGATGTTGTAGGTGGTTCAAAATTGCTTTTTTGAAAGGCACTAGATGCAATTTCTGGTTTGCATGCATAAGTTTACACCTATTCAAGGCAGTTTTTCTATTGCATTTCTTCTACAACAACTCGCCACTGATTGAAATAACATCACACTTATACATTTATTTATATGATACTTAATTTGCAATTTGATTATAAACAGGCGAAACATCTATGCCACTAATTGACATTAAACTTTTGCATTGTTTTCATCATCTTCCTTCGTTGCCATATGAGATGCAAACAATTTTGTGCTGCACTTCGAATCATACACACTGTTAGAAATGCATTGGTCCTGTTGTTTGCTTATGCTTGGCCTTTTCACTTAAAAAATTAGGCTTTTTTACTTTATAAGAGGTATTTACGTAAATAACGCTTTTACCATTTGGTTCGCACTACAAAAATTGCTATAGCGAATTATGCTTCCTCTTTTTAATATATATGCTTCTAACTTATTGCACTTTAAAACATTGTTAAACGCTAAAAAAAGGTTCAATAGAGTTAAACCCCATTCTTTCTGTATTCATGCAAGTTTATGTTTGTTGTTACCATATGATTTATCTTTGCCTTATTTTTCTATAAATTAATTTGTATGGTTCAAAGTACGAAAATTAAAAAATCATCTTAGTAGGGGAATTCTATAAAATCATCTCAGTGGCAAAACTACTGTTTATTGCTACGCAGACCTCATTTAGTAGCAGCCCTTATTTACTCATTATTTTACACATTATTACTGAAACTACCTTAACTAATGAACCATCATTATAACTAATGAACTCATTATTTGGTACATTTGTAATTAAAATCTAGGATTCTATATAGATTTGATGGTTTACCGTGCCATATGTGTGGCACAACATAATTTCATGATCTACTATTATTCCTCTATTAGGTCATGTATGTTTTCTGTTTCAAACTAATTTTTTTGCATAAATCTAAAGAGGTAAGTTATTAGCGGATACTTACCAATTACAAGCAGAGTTGTTCCCATTACTTAAGCTATCAAAGTGCTGTGTTTTTAAAATTTATGTTTTTCTGTGAACAGGTTATTACTGACTTATAGAATATTGATTTGTGGTTGAAATGTATGTAACAGGTGAATTTGTGTTATGGTAGTTCTTCAAATTTGGTAGATGGCGTACTGTTTGTCAATTATCCCGAACAAGGTACTATGACATTTCTGTTTATTGTGCATGCGTAACATTTGTAAATGCACTTACTGCATGCATATATATTCTGTCTGTGTATACAGACAGTAAGCGTATGTCTGTCTACTTTTATTTGTATAAACTTTTCTGTTCAAAAAGTGTGATTCTTAGAGCAGTCTCAGTATATGCGATGTTGAATTTGGTGACCCTATTTTAGTGAGCGTGGTTCTGTTAGGAAAAACATGTACTATTACGAAAGAGACAGGTTTGAATTTATTTATTTTAAATAATTAAAAATGAAAATGAATAACCTTATAGATATTTTTATTATCCATACTTGAATTGCTATGTTTGAATTCTATACTTGAAGAGTTTCCTTGAATGCACATAAAAACATTTTTTTGATCATCTATAAATTTTTTGCCAAAATCAGTACCCCTTAAACTATTAGTATTGGCAAATTGGGTATTCTTTGTCAATTGAGTTGGAAAATTAACCTTCATAAGTTAGTATTCGGGTTAGTAGTTGTACTAGGAAAATTTACAAGGCTTCTGTGCAATAAAATTTCAATCCCTGTATAGTCACATTTAATGAAAATTTATGTTGTGCGACGAGTTTACGTGGAAATTACCACTACGTCGTTGTTCACCTACAATCTCTGATTTGTTTTTTTAACTAACTCGCTGATACGATTTTCACATGCAAATCAGTGCCACTTTTTCTCATACCAATTCCTGCTTTGTTCTGTCCTTCCGTATTTCTTTTTCAACACAGTTTTTACTCAGAATTTCTTCGAACTGAGTTCCATTCAGTTATTAATACATTCAACAAATATTTTACTGCGCATATAAATGTTAATCAGTTTTCATCTTCTACTTACTCTACCATCCCCCGTCAGCATCATCCTGTTATGTATGTACAAATATACACATATCACTATATATGTATACATATACGTATACAGATCAACATTTATATGTATACATAAGTATGTAATTGCCTTTAGATGGTAGGGATGTTTAATTTTCTTTACAGTCATTAAAGTGCATTCACTAATTGCAAGCTGAGTTGCTTCCAAAACTTCAGCTGTCAAATTACCGTGTTTTTAAGTTTAGAGTTTTTTATGAACATAGATATTATTGATTTATAGGATATTGAATTTTGGTTGAAATTTATGTAATAGGTGAATTTTTAATGGCATTTCTTCAAATTTGGTAGATTTGGTATACTGTCTGTCACCTGTTCTGAACAAGGTAATTTGTGCATAACATTTGTACATACCCTTACTACAAACACACACACACACACACACTCCTTCTGTCTGTATGTATCTTTCTGCATATACAGACAGTGAGCGTGTGTATGTCTATGTTTATCTATATAAACTTTTATGTTTAAAAGGTGTGATGCTTAGAGCATTTTCAGTATATGCATTGCTGACTTTGGTGACCCTGTTATAGTGAGCCTGTTTCTATTAAGCAAAATATGAACTATTATGACAGACAGATTTGAATTTTTTTTAAAAAGAGTAACGAAAATGAATAAGCAGACAGATATTTTTGTTCTCCATATTTGAATTCCTCTGTTTGAATTCATTAACTATTAATACATAGGAATGTAAGATGGAATTTTTAGTGACAATTTCACTCTCAATTTTTTTTTATGCATACTATGTGCTAATTATGAATACATTTCAGAAGTTCATTCTACGAGTAGTATGCTGCATTTAGGTTTTACCATCAACTGTTTGGACTATGAAATTTTACCGATTTAGAGCAGTTTGAAGCTACTATATACTTTTTATATATTTGGAAGCAACTGATGCTTATTTTTGCTATTTTAACACGAACATGAGTTTATACATTATTTTTGCAGGAGAAGCGTATTCCTGCTGCGAAATATAGTGGTTGCACATATATAGAAGGGCAGACGACGGTGCTATTGCGGCATGATTGTATAAAGATGGTAAGGTGAGTTGCTGAATGTTAACAGAGGGCATGTGGTGCTATCACAATACAGTGGTGAATTACTACGGAAGAGACAGAGCAGTTGCGAGAGATATGAAGTGCACATGTAAAAATATGACAAGCTTGCAATCAACAAGAATTGAAGCTTGAGCAGAGCTTGCTATTGCAACTCCAGGGACTGATACTAGAGACATCGAATACTGAAAAGAGGCAACTGCTACATGATAGGGAAGAAATCCCATTGTATCGACTGAGACAGAAAGCTGAAGACATGGGGCTACATGCAAGGAGCAAACAAATGGGCTAAACACAAAATGAAGCATTTGAGGCCTGCACAATAGGTTGGAAAGTGGGTGAGCTGGGGAGGTTTCAACTAGATGCAAATTGAGTTTGCAGGCCAAACAGGAAGTGAGGCATGGAAAAGATGAGATATCTACAGCTAGGAAGTTGGTGGTGGTCTGCTGCTATATGAGTGATTGTTGCAGCTGTGAACCGTGATGGTGTGTGTCGGTTGCAGGCAAAACAAATGCTTCACAGTTGAGAAGTGCACAAGAAAGTACACAGCGCACAATAAATGATGGTGTATGTATTGTTTTAGATGGTTCTTTCAGTTTATAATTGTTTAGAAAGTGTTTGTTTAACCATGATTCAATAAGCACTTCAACAACTAATGAATAACTATGATGTGGTGTGCAATATGATTCTCTTTTGGTACAAAGAGTTGCATAGACCAATGTGCATGCATTTCCCTTTTTTTAGTAGGCCATAGTTTTTTTATTATGTCCTTTTGTATGATGTAAAAATTTCTCTTATTTGTGCATAAGTTAATGATATTGGTAGCTTATACTTGCAGATTTTTTAATGTGTCAGTTTAGTATCAATCCATATAATAGTTTGTAGTCTTACATGGAGAAGTAATAAATCTATATTAGCTTAAGAGTTTACCTTTATTGATTTGTACAAGATTAATTTCTTTCTTTCAACCGCACGCAATGAATTAATGTATTTGAGCATTAGGAAACTGCCTTGCACGGTTGAAACATTTTAGATTAGATGGTCATTAAGCTAATACTCACATCCAAAATTAGACATTCAAAATTAGTCTGGAATGTTGGACAACTTTCGGTTCAATACCCATAATAATGTAAAATTGACCATTGGAATACCATTAAAACATGGCCACAGGTGATTTAGTTCAAGTCCCTATGCATGTGAAGCTTGGAGAAAGAAAGGATATCACATAGGCTTCAGTCCTTATGTAATTTTTTTTACATATTAAAGGTAATAGTCTGAACTATGACGGTACTTTCATAAAAACTGATCTTAGTTATGGTAGTCTTGATCAGCCAATAGTCCTATTAACAAGCATTCTCATTTTTTGTCCAATATAAATTATTCTGGTGTAGAGAATGTGTGTAATATAGATATTCCCATTGACAAATATTCTCCTCTTTTGTCATCATAAAACCTAATATTATTAACGATAATATAAAACAAATACAAATTTGAATTACCACATTCACTATCTTCAGCAGTTTGTTTACAAATATTTCATCCAACATGGATTTTTTTTCGTCTTATCCCGACAGCTGAATAAAATTACATGACAACTTTAGCATCACTTGCTTCGTACAGTTAACAATTTATGTCAATTGGTATTAGAAACACACTAAAATATATCGTTGCCTATGAATTTTGTTATCAGCTTCTTGATACACATTAATATAACAAGCAAAGGTAGTTTGTAAAAAAACAACAGTATATGACTAATTTTACTATTACTTCACTATGAAATTAACATAGCACTTCCCATGGATTGTGACAGTTGGCATCTAAACTGGGTCAACTTTACCTACGTTGTGATCACTTGCATAACTTTACAATTTATATATTACTTCCTAACTATTACTGTAAGTTCAAAGTTATTAATATGACGCTAAATCTATAGTAAAATGAGTTCAACTAGACATAAAGCAAGAATTGATTCTCTACATCACCATTTACAGAGCTTGCATTATCCTCACCTTCTATGATGCCAAAGGAGAGGAAAAGCAAACAGTTTTGGAGATCAATGAACTTATTAATTATTCCATAATTAATTTTGGTTACCACGCAGACTTTAGTTGATATGTAAATATGTTTACATATAAAACGATCATGTTGCACTTTCGTGCAATCAATATTCAAGGATATCTCACTTTTATGTTAACCTACAAAATTTTTCAATATTCCGCTCATTAAATTGTCAAATTGTATGGAACCAATTTCATTTTTATATACATCAAAATTCATTGTCCAGGTGAATTTCCTAATTATTATCTTCTATAATTAGTAATTGAAATGAAGTCATGGAAAACAATAATAATATCAGGAATGAACTATAAACACATAATAAATTTAAAAAAATGGTCAAAATAGTTCAAAGCATTGAGAAGTTCATAACTTCCCATGTGCGTAGCACGGTCCACACACTATTTCCATACTTTTACTATTTGCAAACTTCTGAGCAGGCACCGAAACACTTCAGGATAGTCAGCTGTAGGCCTTCGCTACAATTTACATATGTACTCCTGACCTTGGCAGTTGCTTTTGTAACCTACGGTGTGCAGAAAGTTGTAGAGCAGCACTTCTGTTTATTCAAATTGATGATTGTACCGTTCTTATTCACGATGGCAGTTTGAATAACAATAATGCACCGAACTCTTATCCAACGATTACTTTTACAAGTGTGCAATACAAAAACACGGTCTGCACTCCACACAGGTTTTTGTCTTTAACTTTTTTTCCTTCCCAACCTTAAAGTTTAAGGAGTTACTTTACATTTGAATTTGTAACTGATTTCAGTTCATACACACATATACTTCACCACATACACACATACATACACACATAATCGGTATGCCGATTGACTGTAGTTCTTCACACCCATCCCCATCATCTTCCAGAAATATACTTTCCACTACTACATATAATCATATTACAATGACACATCATACCCTAAAACAGCTTTAACTACCTACTTAACTACCAACACTGCCCGTGTGCGTAGCACGGGCCACGCACTAGTTAGATATGAATTGTAAATGAATGGTTTAATAATAATTGATAATAATAAGTATTACAATTGATGGTTAATAATAATTTGAATTTATAAATTTAATATAAAACAATAAATATTAAAGTAAAATAAACAATTTAAGTTAAAATAAAAGAGGAATTAAAATAAGACAATGGAACAAAAGAAATGACAAAACAAATGTATGCATACAAACATAATTAAAATAGAAAATTATTTGCAAGACAAAGTAATACACTCAAATGAGAAAAGAAAAGAAAGAATATAAGTATAAGTATGTAGGAATATGAACAAGACAAAAATCTGCAAAATATCATCATAAAAATGTATTTAAGTAATAAAGCAATGTACAATAGCATGTTAAAGCAAAAGAAAGAGGTATACTCAAGTATATAAATAAACAAAAGCTAGTAAAGGAATAAATAAAGTACAAAACAAAACCAAATATATCATCACAGCCGAGTATAGCATGTTGCCTGTAAAATAAATATGCAGGCAAGGCAAGACAAGAGGAAAAATAAAATAAAAAGTACTTGTATAAAATCAAATAAGATGCTATAACATACAAAGGGGAGCATGAACAATACATAGCATGCTTTCATTAAATGCCACATGCTCTGGTAACATCAAAACAAGACTATCAGCCTGCATAAAGTTGTAAGCAATTAATGCAAAGATAACATTCCCTATTCAATACTGTTTCTCTTTTATATATACATCCTCTATACCAGATCGTTCATTTACTCAGCAAGCCTAAAGAAGAAGAAAAAAAGAAAAGAAAATAAAAACATCTTCAAAACTTGAGAAAATGAAATGCTAGTTCCAACGCAACTCAACAAAACAAAATAAAAAAAGCAAGTTAGGATCAAGTTTTCTAGTTCCAGGCTTTGCAGTCCTATTCTCTGTCTTCTTCCAGAAACCAAGTGAGTAACTTCACTTTTGAAAACTTAAAGTAAAATTTGGTTGTTTATGGGTGAGTTGAAGTGAATAAGCATTTGCAGGTGAAAATCTGATGTGAACATTATTGTGTGTATGCTATATATATATATACACACACACTCTACTCTGTTTGTTTTTTTTTAAGCTTAAATTTGTTCTCAGCAGATCCTTTTTAAAACATTAAGTTTAAATCAATCAAGATATAATCCTCAAACTAGTTTTTTTTTTAAAAGCTGATGGAATATGTTTGTGAAATGTTTCTACTTGAAAACTTGGTTTACAGGTTATCAAATATATTTTTATAGATTCGACTGTCATAAAAAGTTAATTCAAGTTCATAGCTTGAATTCTTACCGCAAGTGATGATTTTTAAAGCAAAAACAAAGATTTTTAGTTTAATATTTACAGAGCAGTGTGAGTTTGAACAAAAATCGCATTTTTTCAAATTTCTGGTATTCGATCCAATTAAAAATGTTGAATTCTGGGTTGAAGCTAGTTTATCGATCGACGATTTCAGGAAAATTATCCAATTATTTTTCTATTGCGTGAGTTTTTGGGTAGGGTCGAGGTTAGGGTTTAACCTGAGGTTTTCTATCGGCTTGTTTCTCGTGCTCGTGAGGAGGCAGTGGTGGATCGAGTTCGATGTTACTGAGGGAGATGTTAGCTTGGGGGTTGTCGGAGATGCGGCCGGAGTTTGGTGGCGAATAGTGGTCGGAGTGTCGAGCGGTCGACGTTGACAGGTTTGGGTGGTTGTTCATTTCGTGTTCCAGGTTTTGGAATGGGAAGCTCATTTTTGATTCCCGGTGGTTGGACGCGTTTCAATGATCGTGGTGGGATGGGAGTGTGGTTTGTGACTTGCAGAGATGGCCGTTGGTGGTTGGCGTCGACGATCGTGGGTGTGCAGGTGCACGGTGGGGAGAGGGGTATCGGCAGTTTCGAGTTTTACTCGAAACATATAGTGTGGCCTCAGGTCAAAATTATGGTTACAGGTTTTAATAACCTGTCTGTTTCAAAAGTTTAAAAATAAATTTAAATTGTTAAGCAAGGTTTCAAATAAGTTTTTAAAACTGAGTTTAAATCTGATTCAATTTAGTTTGAATCATAGTTTTGAGATAATGTAAGTTTTGAAATTTAAGAAAGTTTTTTTTTATGATTTAAACAACTTTGAATGTCAAAATATATGGTAAATATGGTTTGTATTTAAAATGAAATTGGTTTTGAAATTCTCTTAAACTTCTTTATAAAATAAGTAATTCTATAATATGAGAATTTAAAAGGATTTTTGAATTGTTTTCAAACTTCGATAAAGTTGAAACTTAAAAGTAAACTTGAAATGGAATTTAGATTTTAAATAAAAAAAAAGTGTAATGTTTAAATTACACTTAAATGATTAATGAAATCATTAATAAATAAATTTATTATCTTAGAGATAATTAAAGTAATAAGGTGATTTAATTAATATAGTAATTAAAGAATGATTTATAAATAAATAAATTAGATTAATTTATAATTAGAAATGATTAGTAATGAATTAATCTAAGATAATTTCTTAAGAAAGTGATTCAGAAATATTATTAGTTAATAAGGATAATTAACTAAGGATTATTAAGTAATTGATTTAAAGTGATTAATGTTAATGATTTATTGGATTAAATAATTTAGATAATCAATTATAAATGATTTAGATGTAATTACTTAATGAAAGTAATTAATCAGAATTGGAAAATAAATTCATAAGTAATTAATTTAATTGGAGATAAATTGAATTACATAGGATTAAATAATTAATAAATCCTGTTTATAAATGATTATTGGATGCTTGAATTACTTATGAATGGTCGTATTATATATGATGCCTTGAATTGATTATCCTATCCGATCTGTGATATTTTGCTCTGTAGATTGAACTGTGTATATTTATTTGCATCTGTATATTATCTGTGAATCTGTGTTTTGATCTATGATGATGATGTTGTTGCACTATTATGTGTTAAACCCTTGGACCACACTTATACACACACCAAAATGGATTTCACGAGGAAATCGATTAAGTCACAGATTTTCGAAATAGTTTTAAATTTGAATATTTGAATTCAAATGTTTTGGAAATGGATTGGGTTTAAAGTGAAAAGCTTTTGAAATGGAATTTCATAGATGAAATTTATTTTGAATAACTCGATAAAATATGAAGTTGAATAATTTGATTTGAACTTAAATTCAAGATTTGAAATTGAATTCTATGATTTAAAAGTAGGGATTAAAAATGTTATACCAGTTATATATGGGTTAAACTATTTTAAAAGTATTGATTTGGGATGTGAATAGAATTCAAGGGCTTTAACTCGTGTAAATATAATTGGATTTTTCTGAAACGAAAACTGTTTGTTTTCAAATAATAAAAGCTTTCACATAAGAAATGAACGTCCAATTTGTGTTAAAAAGAATTTCAAGTTTGAGAATGAAGATAATTTCCAAGTTATGAAAACGATTTGAAAGCTATAAGTTGAATCTGGATTTAAAGATTCAACAAGTTAATCGAATTTTGAAAGCTATGAGTTAAATCTTTGATTTAAAGATTTAAAGATTTAACGAGTTAATCCAAAAGAAATAGAAATTGTTTTGAAATCCGTAAATGGAACTTTGTGAAATAAATCTTTTTGTAATATAAAGATTTGAAATGGTAATTGGTTTAAACCATTTGAAAGAAAGTTTTGGGTTTTAAGTTGTGACTTAATTGAAATCCCAATATCCATATATTACTTGTAAATATTGCGCTCACTGTTCGGTTTAGCCGGGAGAGGACCTTTGTGTCATATATCCCATTCCGAATATTTGATATGTCGTTATGGACAGCATTTGAAGACTGGTGTTGAAGACCGGATATTTTTGAAAGCGAAAGGACAACTCGTCGAATGTCTTTGCATCGATTGGTCCCCGGTATAGAGACTCCATATGTGATGGGAAGTCCGAACGTGATTAGTGAATATCCGGATTGCAAGGACTTCTTTGTAAGTGCCTTCGGTTCTGTTCGAGCCCGGAACAGACTTGTATGGATAGTATGTCTGACATTACAAATTGAGATATAAAGCTGATTTCTTTCAAATATATTTCTGTTGGTGGCGGAGAATTTATTCTCTTAGCTTAACACCCTTCTCTGAGACGTACGATCTCATAGGTTATGTAGTTGAAGGTTATCAGCGATATATTCCCAATTTGGTAATGTGACATGCTGAGTGTTGCTGTGAAATGATCATTGTGTTGATCATTTGTGATAGGATCATTTGTTTGATCGTTTATCTTTGTGATCATTTCTATGATCATTTGTTGACCCAAAGCATGGCTTTTGTATAAAGTATGGCTTTGTGGACGTGACTTCGTCGAGCCTCTCACCCCGGAATGGTCAAAACAGGAAAGATGCAACAAGGTTATGAGGGGTAGCTCCCTTTAGGGTATGTGCATTTCCTTCTGGAAAAGGGTGGTATCATGGTATGGAGCCCAGATACTTACTCATGTTGAAACACTTTATTTATGATTGTGTGATGATGGTTACGAGCACTCGGTTAAAGGTCCCAAAGGACCGGGGGATGGCATACTCGTGTCAGTAGTTACCCAGTTAGGGGTAACCCGGCCTTGTGTTGGCAGAAATCCGGTTTGGTTCTCGGGGACGTCCTTCTAGAGGCGTTCTCATGTGGCAATGGGAAGTTCCTTGGCCTGACCATTTGTTGGAAATCCAAAGAAACAATACGAATCCTGTACGGTTTTAGTTGTATAACCTGCCATGGAATGTGGCGGTAACCTGCTATTGAACATGGTAGTTATAGTAGGCATAAGTGCGGAATGTCTATGCTGGCTAAGATTTATATCTTTATTTTCGAAATGAATTTTTTTCTACACTATGCACTAGTAATAATATCAAATGTTTCTTTTTAATGCGTATCAAGCATCTTTGACTATCATAAGGAGAAATCTCCTCCGATTCTGCGTTTGCATTGTGTGTGTGTGCGGGAGGCCTTATGGTAGTCTCATTTTTAAAAAGCATTGCGAATTGACTTTGAAAATCTTTTGCTGAATGTTTTAAAAGATAAACTGTTTTTGTTGCTCACACCAGTCCCATGACTGATCCGGAGTTTAATGTTTCTTTTCTAAACTCTAGATGCTCATTATTTTCTACACGAGCAGTCTAGAGTTGGGTTTTTCAGATAGTCAGGTTTAGTAGATTATCTGGAGCTAGTTCAATCTTTGGATATGGACTATATTTGCTTATCTTTGTGCATCGTTATTGGGAGTTCGAGCGATTGCTGGATTGATTCTTGGAGATGGAGTTGCAGTTCTCGGAGTTCTCCTTTGAAGACTATCTTAGAGTTATATTGTTCCGCTGCTAGATGTCATCTATTTTCTTTTCCGCTGCTATTTATTGTATCATATCTCTGATGTATATTGATTTCTATTGGATCATCTGTTGTATCAGATATTGTATCAAAGCTGTATATCAATGTATTATTCTTTTATTCCGCTGTGTTGTTTACTTAATGTTGTTATAAGCTCCGGCGAATCGGATTTGAACGGTCGAATCTATGGCATTCGAATACGATATGAAGTATGGATGTCGATTTTCGAGTGCGAAAAATCCGAAACGTTACAAAAAACGATAATCAAATCAACAAATATCCGATTATCAAAAATGATAATCAGAACTCATATCAACAAATATTCGATTATCAAAAACGATAATCAAAGCAACAAATATTCGATTATCAAAAACGATAATCAGAACTCATATCAACAAATATCCAATTACCTGCAGATAATTGGAAACAACAAATATCTAGAAATCAATTAAGATAATCTAGAAAATCAACATAAAAGGTTGGATCGATCCCATCAGATGGCGAGTTTTAGCTACGCCGCATGTGCATCTCAGAGTGGCCGAAGCCTACCAAGTACTCAACATAATTTTGGCGCCCATCAGATTGACCCGAAGGTCCGCAGAGTGACCCGAAGGTCTAGTACTGGTATTTGACCCGGAGGTCCAGCAGAGTGGCCCGAAAGCCCAATAAATGACCCGGAGGTCCAGCAGAGTGGCCCAAAAGCCCAACAAATGACCAGGAGGTCCAGCAGAGTGGCTCGAAAGCCAAATAAAATCATCAGATATTCAATTAACGAGTCCGGAATTAACCGAAAAAGCAAACGCACATGTCCCATAACCACATGTTTTACTAAATCGTTTGATTCTCTTCATCGTTTCCTTGAAAGTACAAAATCGAGTATTCCAAAAATAACATTTCACAATTTCAAACGGACAAGTCCGGAATTAAGCGAATCAGTAAAAGAAAGGGGTCATAATCCTCGATTTTTCTGAAACGTTTAAGTCACTTTCTCATTCTTCCGAAAACGCAAACTATAAAAAAAATTCATTTATTTTATAAAAGTAAATAATCTACATTCTCAAACGAACAAGTCCGGAATTGAGCGAATCAGTAAAAGAAAGGGTTCATAGTCCTCGATTTTGCTGAATCGTTTAAATCGCTTCCTCATTCTTTTGAAAGCATAAACTATAAAAATTTTGAAAAACATTTTTATTTTTAAAACGCTTTTTATAATCACGTGATTAAATCAGCAACATAAATAGCAACTTCAACAAAGAATGGTACTTCTTAAAACAATCATAAAACTAATCTCAAGATCAGCATTGCAGGATAATTGCTTGAAAATCCACTTTAAAATTTGACGGTTACTGAAGTCAAAGCGACAGTAAATTTTAAACGTCAAAATCTCATCAAAATAATTTGCATCTAAATATAAAATTAGTGAATTTTCATTCTTTAAAATGTCAACAAAACACCGGGCTTCAAAAATTTAGCATCGGCGTAAAAAATCCTGTTATAAAAATAACGGCAACAAAATATGTTTCATAACCAAGCATCGGTTCAATGTAAAATTAACGCAGTAACGTGCAATTCATATTTTCACGCACACTACAATATACACAAAGAAATTACTCTATTATCTTCAATGAAGATAATTTAAAACAGCAAAAATCTCATCAAATTCACATAACTGTAATCGTTTTGAATTCTCAAATTGGATTCGAAATTTTCAAAGAAAACAAATTAAACACAGTTATGTAAACAACAAATGAAATTTATTTCAATTTCATATTTTGATTTTTAAATAAAAAAGTTATCAGTTGTACTCAGCGAAGACAGTCACTATTTCCGCTGTGCACTCTGATAAACAGAACACACTCAATCAATCATCAAAACACAAATTCACTTTTATTTTTAAATAAGGAAATTTTAAAAATTTCATCATAATTTTAAAACTTTAGTTTTAGCCCAAGGCACAATAAAACATCGACTAATAGTTGTAACACATGTTCCCATCTAAGTTATGTTTTATATTATGTCCATAAACCCCAAGCTCTGATACCAACTGTGACGCCCCACCTCTATGCTCACAATAACGAAGAGTATTAAAAGAAATACTGTCTGTTATCACGAAGAATAAGGCTGGATAGGAGCGGCCATCCGTAGTTAGGCCTTACACTAGTATTGGTTATCTCGATAGGAGTGGTATATTTTTTTTTTTCATCTCTTATTTATTTACTCCGATCAACATATCCAATTCCAGTATAAAACAAACTATGATGGTTCATAATAGTTTAGGACAATAGATATAATAATAACACAGAGGATATATATGCGGAACACAAATAAAACAAAAATGTCTCACATATATAATAACTGATGTCAGTTATAATACATGTGATACAATACATATGATACAACTACAACTGTCGACTCAGAAACTTATATACACAAGTACATTATCGTAAATAATATACAAGAATATACAACATCCTATATTATGACAACATCTACTCCAAAGAGTATGAAAAGACTTCATAGCTCTAGCAGCAACTCCAAAGTAAGATATCTACAACCTGAAATAACTCGGGTCTGACCCGAGTATTACATTCAAAAGAAAATAATACGCGGGTCAGTCTAATTCAAACTCATTTATTAGTGCACAGAAGCAATAATAATTAAATAATGAATAGACAACAGTCACAATAAATCTCGTCTATCCGATCCTTAAATAAAGAAATCGGATAACAATAAATATAACACGTAACAGTGTTAAACAACAATCAGCAAATTAAACCAAATCCGAATACAATTCAGAATATTGAATTATCAATTAAAGGGTCAACACTGGTAGGGCTGCAGTACACGCACGCGTGTACTGCCTCGCCACTACGGCATATGGAAATACGCAAAAGATCCATAAATCAAAAGCAATTAGAATATCAATAAAAACAATACCGTGTGGCTGCAGTTCACGCTTGCGTGCACTGCCTTGCCACTACAGTAATGATGTACAAAAAAACTCAATGCATCAAAATCAAACGGCATCAACTCAAATCAAGTGAAGTCACAGTGGAACTGCACTGGACAAGTGCAGACAAATAAACACAGTGCTACCAGACTACATGGACTACATACCGCGAAGAATAGGCAATAAAAGAGGTAAACATGTGAGGTATACTACAACATGAAAGAACCAAATCCAATCAACACTGTGCACAAGGGCGGGTGTACCAAATACAAGTGCACTAACAAAGGAATCCAGATCACAGAGTCAGCAGTGGGCAGGAAAGACGGGTACATGAGTACTACAGCGAACAGCATCAGTGAAGCTCAACACCACACCACACTGAATACTACAAATGCAAGCCCAGATACAGCAAAGGTATGGAAATACAACTCTAAAGCACCAAGGCTCGATTCGCCGAGTGCATGAAGGCAGTGTTACAATTTACTTGAAGGCAGTAGAATGAAGGTGAGGGCACCAAAAGTATGGCACCACAGCACGCAAACAAATGAATACAAGTGACCAAATGCAAATGAACTCACTGCATCAATACGGTGTATCAGATTCGAGCTCAACAAAGGAAACAAGCAACAACTACATCGATGAATCAGGGTAATGTACACATGACTGCAACCTTGGAAAAAAAAACTATATGGATATTGGAACAGGCAGTGACAATTGATGGCATACCAGAATGAAAAGAATATCACTGCACTACTTAACAACAATAGATCAACTGAATACAAGAGTGACAGCAAGCACATGAATGTGCAAACTACAACAGATAGTGAATCTTCAATTTCAATTTCAAACAACACAGCATGACCAAAATCATTAACCAAATACAGAGGTCAAGTCACGGTTATTAGGACTCAACACAAGTGAATTGGAACAGTTTAAACTAAACGAAACTGGAAATGCAAATTATATCAAACAGTGGCAGTGTCACTGCAAGTAGATTAATGAGGTGTTCAAGGCAACATGATACAGCAACGTTATATACAGTGAACAGTGCAGCATCAGGTCAATGAAGTTTTAACTCAAAACATGGAGCTACTGACAAATGTTTCAAAACAAAGTCAACAACGTGATTACCCAGAAATCCAACATGGTCGAGCTGTGCAACAATGAATGACCGATAAATTTCCATCAGTGCCCACTGTATCGTACACCCCAATTACTACATGAAACTTACAGTACTGGAAGGCAATAAGATGGCCAAGTGACAATGTACATTATCCCAAAACTGTCGAGCTATAACAATGAACCACTCAGTGAATGTTCAAACAGTAATGCAGCACCCATCAGTGAATCAGGGAAGGCAATTTGACACGGTTACCAGGGCAAGCTAAAGATACATGAATATACATGTATGGTGATACAGCAGTAGTAGTTGTACAAGACAGGAGGCAAAATCGATAACAATTCAACTGGCATCATTTTCAAGAAGCTACTATACTGGATGAATACAACAAACTCCATATGGTATACAGGTGGTTTTTAAAACATCATCAACATTCTCATGTAAGTGTATAAAACTACAAAATCAAGTTTAAAATTGTCAAAGCCGAAGCCAACATTATCACAAGCCGAAGTCAACAGCTAATGGCCACAGTCGAGCTCAAAACGAAAACAACATCATCGTCCAAGAATTTCCATTAAGCAAAGTAAGAGTCTTGAAAATCAAGAAATTAGCATTTTCACAAAATCCAAGTGACTGAAGTCTAACATCAATTCAACCTAGAAAAACACGAAATCGCAAGATCAAAATCATTAAAATTCGAAGCAGTAGCCAAGAAAGCAAACAACGTAATTCACGAATAACGAGAGTAAATTAGATGTGAGTGAAGAAAATCACTCACCTTGGCTAAACGAAGCAGCCGCGTGCAGAAGCATCATCAAGCTACACGAGAATTTCTATCAATTGATCAACAACGGCGAAGCTTCAAATCGAAAAGCCCTAATTTGAAAGGAGGAACGAACGAGAAGAACGGCAGCCATTTTTTTTTTCGTTTCTTTTATTTTGTTTAGGGTTTCTCCAATGAACGCGAAACAAAAAAATGAGGACCCGGTCTTTAATTTTTGATAAGTCCAAGTAAAAGTAAAAAATTTAAATAAAAAAAAAAGACTTAGGCCAAGAATAAAGCCCGCATTTTCTTAACAATATTTAAAAGAATTTAAACTTGATTTTAAAAACTCCAACAACAATTAACAACCAATATTAATCGTCAAACAACGATAATTAATTGTTGTAAAACCCAGGGTTGTTACAGTACCTCTTTAATGAAATGTACAGCAACGGTCACAAGCTAAAATTTAGCTGAAAGTTTAAAGAAATAAGGGGAAGATGGGTTTTTTATAAATTAATCACTTCCCAAAATTAATATGTCAATGAAAAAAGAAAAGGAGATGAATCAAGGGAACGTATTATAACTTATATATAACTATTAAATGGATAGATGGAAGAAAAGGTGAGAAGGTGAGTAAAAGTGAAAACTGATTTATGAGCGAAATGGAATGTGAGCTGTTGCCTGGGAAGAAAATGGAACGGTTTAAAAATTAATGGCAATGGACTGCTGAAATTAAATGAGTATAAAATGTGTAAAAGTTATATACTAAAACGGCAATAAATTTCAATTATTATTATAAAACGGGGAATAACGAAAGGCAAGGATGATGATTTCAAAGTTTATTAATGGCTAGGAATGGAGAAGTCTATTTGTGAATTGGAAAAATTATTAAGCAATTGAAATCGGTAGAAAAAGTAACAACTACACACTGTTTTAGAAACAATCAAAGCAATTAATAGCTTGATTGGACAGCAAGAATAAATATGGAAGGACACGTTATAAAGGCAAAATGAACCGTATGAAAATAAATAAAAGAAATGATGGAAAATAAAACAGTTGCGCCTTGAATTTTCCAAAATAAATTATTTTATGAACATCAATTATTACTTACTTAAATTGAACAGAATCACACCCTAAAATATACTTTCTTAATTTTTGATGAAAATTTATCATTTGCTGCATTTAACTATACGTAATCCAAATGTAAGATTTTATTTCAAAATATTATTATTTAAAATTTCTCAAAAATCAAATTAAATATGCTAAATAAAACCATTAAAATTAACAAAATTTTACGGGTCGTTACATGAAGTCAGTTACAATCCACGTGATACAATACATATGATACAACTACAACTATCGACACAGGATGTTACATATACAAGTACATTAATATAATTAATATACATGAATACACATCATCCTATACTATGACAACAACTACTCCAAAAGATATAAAGAGACTTCATAGCTCAAGCAGCAACCCAAAGCAAGATATCTACAACCTGTAATAACTCGGTCTGACCCGAGTATTAAATTCAAAAGAAAATAATACACGGGTCAGTCTAATTCGAACTCAGTTATTAATGCACGGAAGCAATAATAATTTAATAACAATTAGACGACAGTCACAAATAAATCTCCACTATCCAATCCTTTAATAAGGAAACGGATAATGGTAAATATAACACGTAACAGTGTTAAACAACAAATCATCAAATCCAAATTATCAACGAAGATAAATTAAAAGATTACCAATGAAGATAATTTAGAAAACAACGGAATTGCCTAAACGGCAATTAACAACAAAATCTAATTATTGAATAAATAATTAGAAACTCATAATCTAATTATCAAATAGATAATTAGACAACACCAAAATGATCGAATCAAATCAAATCAAAATACAATTTCAAAATATTGAATTGAATAAACAAAACAATTCAAACAATTGAAATATCAAAAAAGTCAATACTGTGTGGCTGTAGTACACGCACGCGTGCACTACCTCGCCACTACAGCATATAAAGTCACCACAACTCCAAATATTGACAACAAGTCGTAACTGCAAAGCCAAATCATTTACAAAATGTAGAGGTCAAGTCACTGTTACCAGGACTCAACACAACTGCGAGGCCAAACCAAAGTTAATACAATACCAAGAAAAGGTTTGGGCAACAATGAATGACCAAGTGCACAAGGCAGTGGTACAAACATGATGATACAACAAAATGGATTATGCAACCTGCACCAACAGAGCATGAAGGATCGGATGCCCAAACGCACATGGCGGTGGTACAAACATGATGACATAGCAAAATGGAGGTGAAAGCAAACAAAAATAAGGCAATGCAGCATGACAAAATGCACAAAAGAATTGGTACACAACAGAGACAAAACTGCTACAAATATGAACTGCCTCGATGTGAATATATGGCCAAACTATGCACCAGATATACCACTGAACAACAAGTGGCCAGAGGAGCAAATGAAATTCACGAGTATATCCAGGCAGCAAGCTTAAACAACACTAAGGTATGCATGCCACGACTGGTCAGTGCAATAAGCAATCAAAATCAAGTGCTTTCAAAGGAACTCGACCAAATTGCTTCAAGTAAAACAAAGTACAACTAGTATCAAGACAGTTCACCAGCATGAAGTTCAACAAGCAGCCTCAACATCAAAGACCAGACCTCGAGTGCATAAAATAGTTGTGAACCCTGAGATCGGGTTTAATGCACAGCAAAAACTCGAGCGCTAGAAGAAAAATGGCACTCCATAGCAACATAAATGACTCTGTACACAAGTGACACAGCAACAATAAAAACAAAGAACAAAGCATCATGTGTAGAACATCATTCAAACGCCATCACTATATCAAATAGAATTATGAACAAAGTCCTGTTACATGAAGATTCTTCTGAAATCAAGACATGATCGCAAAAGCATATCAAAACCGTGATGGTCACGAGGTACGGCAGTGCCGAGATGACCAGAAAACAATAAGTGAACATCAAGCACATGAATGCACAAGATTTGTGACAAGCTTAATGTAACAACCCGGTATTTTGCATCAATTATAATCAACAATTTAAACGATTAATATTGACACAAATTTCTATTTAAAGTTTTTAAATTTTGAATTTAAAATTATTTTACAAATTTTTAGTAAAAAAATTAAAGGGCTTTAAAAAATTATTTGACCCATTTTCTTTGGTGCCGTGATTCACACCGGCCCAATAAACCCCCTTTCCTCCATATTCAGTTATTCAACCCGTTCTCCCCTCTTTACCCATTTTCATTCGAACCCTAAAAAAATCTAAATAAAATGAGAGAATAAAAATGGCGGCTTCATCTCGTTGCTCGCTCGTCTTCCCTCGGTTGCTCCGGCGTCGCGCGTCTCTGTGATGCTTCAATTCGTCGACAAGGTGAGTGAATTCTCACATCTAATTCGAATCAGTTGAATTTGGTTGCTTATTCTGATTTCTTTGTCTCGTCTTTGACTTGATTTTACCGATTGACTGATTTTGATTATGGCTAGACTTGTTCGATTTTGGCCATTTTGATGTTTATCTCTGTAGCTTTATCGACTTACTTTCTGTTTGATTTCAACCTTCATGTTAAAACTTGCTACTGTTGATTCCATTTGACTTCGGTCTTGACTTCTGGTAATTCCCGTGTATTACCACTGTATTGTTCAATTTTAGGCTTGACTTATCGAAACATTTCTATGCTCGGCATTAGTTAATTGTGTTCATTCCTGACTTGTTCTCGCTGTTCAATTTTTGCCTGGCCTTTATTTGTGCTTGTTGCATTTTAACAGTGGCTTCGGCACCGGATTTGTTCGAACTTGTTTTAGTTGAACTTCCACATTGACTTGATAATGTCTTCGAGTTCTTGGTTGGATGTACTTGAGTCTGCATCCCTGCTCTCTGTTGGCATTGTTTTCAAAATTTACTTTGATGTTGAACAGCCTATTTCTTTTTGGCTTTGGCTTTGAAACATTTTCAATGCTCGGCCCGCTGCAGTCCCATATCTCTGTGGCATTGCTTTATATATATTCATTCGCGTATGTATATATACGATTGATTGTTACCCGGTTTCATTTAATATAGATAGGTATGTGTTTACACATATATGTATATATGTATGTTCGAATTTGTAGTGCCAGCACTTGAATTTCTTGAGCTTGGTGTCATATTTTCCACTGTCCATGTCATATTGGACTGTCATGTGTTTTAGTGGGTTTTTTTGTGTTAGGGACAGTGTTGTTCACTGCTTTGGGTTACCTGAGCATTGTTTTGACTGTCTTCTTCTGTGGTGTGCTGTTGTGCCATATAGTTGGTGCCCTCACTTACACACAGCTGTGTTCATGCAGTTTGAACCCCTGCCTTTATGCACAGGGTCATTAGAGTCTTCGTGCTTTATGTATTGTGTCATTCATGTTGTTTTTGAGTTGAACTGGTACCATGCTTTTGCTGGTTCACCTTGTAGTCTCCTGTTGTAAGTTCCCATTGCATTGACATTCATGCCTACACTCTTTCATCTGATAGTTACTTGCCCCAGTGTCAATCCATATCAATTCTTTGACATTGCAGTTGGTTGTGGCGCAGATGCTATGCTTTGTGCATTCACTGGGTTCAATTGGGTTGGGTATTTAGGTGAACTGTGTTGCACTTGTTCCCCTTGTTTCTATTTTAGGTCGAGATGCTTGTGCACTTTGTTTCAACTTGTTCTGCTGGTGCACTTGTTGCCTGCATCTCTTGTTTACTACATTTGCTAGTCTAGTCATTGTACTACACTTGTTTATGTGCAATTGTATATGCACAGTACTTGTTCCTGTGCATTTTTATGTTTCTTGGTTTTGTTTTAGTGTACATGACTTGCTACTTTGCTCATCGCCTTGTGTTGAGCCTAAATTCATTAGGCTTGAGCTCGCATTTGTCTCTGCAATTTAATCGACACTCGACCTTATGACCTTCACGGCGATGCTTGTGAATTTTCATTGGGTACATCATCACTATAGTGGCAAGGCAGTGCATGCAAGCGTGAACTGCAGCCACACGGTATTGGTTTTATTATTATTTATTTTGCTTTTGAATTATGGATCTATTTTGTACTCCATATGTTGTAGTGGCGAGGCAGTACACGCGTGCGTATACTGCAGCCCTACTCGAGTTGACGTTTTAATTGATGTTTCCAATTACTTGATTGTTTCCTTTGTCCAATTCATCCTTATTAGTGATTGGATAGACGAGATTTATTGTGATTGTCATCTATTCGTTATTTGATTATTATTGCTTCTGTGCATTAATAACTGAGTTTGAATTAGACTGACCCGGGTATTATTTTCTTTTGAATGTAATACTCGGGTCAGACCCGAGTATTTTCAGGTTGTAGATATTTTGCTTCGGGATGCTGCTTGAGCTATGAATACTTTTCATATCTTTTGGAGTTGTCGTGTCATAGTATAGGTTGATATGTATTCATGTATATTAGTCGTTAATGTACTTGTATATATAACTTCCTGAGTCGACTGTTGTAGTTGTATCACATGTACCGTGTCAAATGTATTGTAACTAATATCAGTTATTATATATATATGAGACTTTCTGTTTTATTTGTGATCCGCATTTATATTATCTGTGTTATTATTTTATATTTTTGTCCTAGACTATTATAGCCACCGTGTAGTAGCTTTGAGTTTGCATCGGCATGTCGGATTTCCTCCTGAAATGAAATGCACGTTTTTACTATCTGGCATATCAGTGCTCGCACAAGGCAATTACACGGATGGTCGCTCCTCAACAGCCTTATTCTTCGTGCTAGTCGACAGCACTACACCGTAGTGTTCTTGGCTAGCGTGGGTATAGAGGTGGGGCGTCACAGCTTTGTATCAGAGCCTGGGGTTTAGAACAAATATAAAACATAACTTAGATAGTACATGTGTTACAACTATTTGTCGATGTTTTATCTCACATCTTTATCTAAGATCATCTTTGATTGTTAGGAATGAATTCCTAACGCTTATTCATGAGCATTGCTTCTATCTCCGTTGCACATGCTCATTTGAGTTTGCACTGCTAAGTATCATTGTGTATATGCTCTACCAAGTTGCATATTGCTGCAACTCGTACCCACTTCAATTTGAACTCGCATTGTTTATTCGAACTGCTGTATATATGCATTCTTATCTCGGATTCGTGTACTGGATGGAGTCTCCATGCAATTGGGTTTTGGGTATCAATCTTTGAGACAAATTGAGTTTCAATTGTCGACTCTGCCTGTTTATCCATGGTTTTTTGGTTTTCATGTGCCTCTCTGATAGTTTTAAAAATTTCTTTGGTATAAAAGAAATTGTCTTGGACTTTGCCTTGTCGATATCGACATTGACTTGACTTTTACTTTTGCTAAAGTCATTCAAGCATTTATGCTCGTTCTGCTTTGTTTTTCCAATTGGTGATCGATTCTTCTTTTCGGATTAGTTGTTATCACTTTTGTCGACTTTGATAACTTCTATTTCAGGAATTTTTGGGTATTCCTATCCTGATGGATTTGGAATCGAATTCTTTGGATTTTATTCACGTCTTCGAATGTGAATCTTAGTGAATTGATTTGGTTTTCGAATTTAATCCATTCTTGATTATTTCCCGATTTGTTGCTATCATTTATTAGCAACTTTGATGACCTTTTCTTCGGGATTTTTGTGAACATACCTTTCGATGAATTCGGTATCGATTTCTTTGGATTCTATTAATGTCTTCATATGTGAATTCTTGTGATTGATTGTTTCTACAATCATTTTTGTGATTTGTCACTTTAAAAATATAAAGGTTTCAATACTAGTAGTAAATATCAAAACTCTTTTATCAAAATGTTCAACTCTATTTTCAATACAAAACTCTTTTTCTCAAACCGTTTTCTAATCTACTAGTATATACAAGCCTCTACCTCACTCGGATGAGAAATCTAATTAAACGGCTTAGTAAAACAAGTGGTGTGAAACGCTTGCGTTTGCTTCGTCGGTTAATTCTTGGACTTGTTCGATTGAACCTCATGTGACAATTTTCTAGTGAAGATTTACAATTTGTTCGTAAATATTTAAGTTAAGCAAGTGGTTATGGGACATGAAGCTAAACTTTTATATTTACTAACTTAGTGTAATTAACACTTCTCGTTGATCATGACGATCATTTTTACAGTTAGACTAGGCCTCATCGGTGTGATTTCGTCTCACACATATCTCTTGGGCTTTGAGGATTGTCTAGACACCACTTGTGTGATTTCATTCACACGTACTTTCCTTTTGTTTGCGAGGTTAGACTAGACACCACTTGTGTGATTCCACTCACACATACTTTTTTTGATTTTTGGTTAGTCTGGACCTCAATCTGTGTGATTTTGACTCACACATGTGGGGTAGCACCCCACGGTCTTCGGGCCATTCGTGTGTCAAAATTAATGGCTTTCAACCATGAGATAGCATCTTGTTATGCGTTGCACGTGCTGATGAATTTTCATGCTCGCATGTAGGTGAGTTTTCGTGCTCCCGTTCTCGTTATGCGTTACATGTGCTGATGAGTTTTCATGCTCGCGTGTAGGTGAGATTTCGTGCTCCCGTTCTCGTTATGCGTTGCACGTGTTGGTGATTTTCATGCTCATGTGTAGGTGAGATTCCGTGCTCCCGTTCTCGCTTTGCGTTGCACGTGTTGATGATTTTTCATGCTCGCGTGTATGTGAGATTCCGTGCTCCCGTTCTCGCTTTGCTTTGCACGTGTCGGTGATTTTCATGCTCCCGTGTAGGTGAGATTCCGTGCTTCCGTTCTCGCTTTGCATTGCACGTGTTGGTGAGTTTTCATGCTCGCGTGTAGGTGAGTTTTCGTGCTTCCGTTCTTGTTATGTGTTGCACGTGCTGATGAATTTTCATGCTCGCATGTAGGTGAGTTTTCGTGCTCCCGTTCTTGCTTTGTGTTACATGTGCTGATGAGTTTTCATGCTCGCGTGTAGGCGAGTTTTCGTGCTCCCGTTCTCGTTATGCGTTACATGTGTTGATGAATTTTCATGCTCGCGTGTAGGTGAGTTTTCATACTCTCCTTCGAGTTTTCATACTCCGTTTGAGTTTTCATACTCTCCTTCGAGTTTTCATACTCCGTTTGAGTTTTCATACTCTACTTCGAGTTTTAATACTCCGTTCGAGTTTTCATACTCTGTTCGAGTTTTCATACTCTCCTTCGAGTTTTCATACTCCGTTCGAGTTTTCATACTCTCCTTCGAGTTTTCATACTCCGTTCGAGTTTCCATACTCCCGTTCGAGTTTTCATACTCTCATCTTGTGATTTTCTGGATTTCTTGTATAGATTTCTAGAATTTGTGCTTCACCAATTTTCGTGATTTCTATTTATAAGTTTTATCAATTTTTGTGCATTGGTGAATTCGTGTGTTGTTGATTTGTTATGAATACAAGTCTAGTGTATGATACCCCTTTCCATCTTTGAGAAGATTCTTGTGATATTGATTATCTCTTATCGGTTGATCTCCTGTTGATCATTATTTACATACTTATAGTCGTATGTCAGTATGGATATTTCATATTTATGCCATACCTCTTATCGGTTGATCTCCTGTTGATCATTATTTACATACTTATAGTAGTATGTCATTATGGATATTTTATGTTATGCCATACCTTTTATTCTATGCCATACTCCCGCTGGAGTTTTCATACTCCCGTTTGAGTTTTCATACTCATTTTGTAATTTCTGATTATCGTTTTTGATAATCAGATATTTCTTGTTTCTGATTTATCGCCTGTGATAATCAGATATTTGAGGTTTAATTACCGTTTGGGATAATTAAATATTTGTGATTTGAAATTTCCGATTATCGTTTTTGATAATCTTGTTGATTTGAAATTTGATTATCGTTTGTGATAATTGAATATTACTGATAATTGCATTAATTCAGTTTATTTCATCCATTTTTAGAAGATGATTTTGTGCTTGTTTTGCCCATCGAGTGCTTTAAGAATTATGGTCAATGCGCTTGATCAACGTTATCGATAGGAATCTCCTAGACGCTTTGATGAGACAATCAGACACAGTAAATTGAATTATAAAATGTAAATTTTTCTAAAAAGATAACTACATAAAGTAAATTGTAAATTTCAAAAGTTTTAGCTTTTCGGGAAAGAATATTATTTAAAAAACTCTTTTCCGACACTTCTATTCTTGTGATTCCCGAGGGAACCAAGACTTTATCGTTAGTACCAATGCTAATCGTGTTGGTTTGCATGCCATTCTCTTGCATAAGAGAACGTGCTGTCTCTTGTGTTTCTAAATCATAAATGCCTATTGAGACTAGATATGCCACGCTTGATCTAGTGCTCGTGGCTATTGATTTCGTACTTAAAAATTTGGCATCATTATTTTGGGTGAGAAATTTGTTCTCTACCCTGATCATGAATCTTGGGAATATTTATTTTCTCATAAGAACATGATTTGCGTCAACCACGTTGACTCGAGCTCCATACATCTTATGATCTTGATATTATTTACCACTCCCGGATGGGAAATCGTGTTGCCGATGCACTTAGTCATAGGCAACAAGTGGTTGTTTCTTTGATGATGTCCGTATGGAATCATCTTTTTACCAATTTCATTAGACGTTTGGATGTACTTCGTTTTATTGAGCTTCGTCTCATTCCTTTTAGGGACTTACGTCTGATGTTCTTTTATGTTGATCGGTTCATTGGACCATTTCCTATCACTGAACGTATTGGTTTCTTGGCTTATCGCCTCTTATTACCGGCTCAATTTTCTGTTATTTATGACGTTTTCACACGTCTTCCTTCTACGGAAATGCCTTAGGGGTTCTGATTTTTTAATTCTTGAGCCCGGTGTTGTTGAAGAAATTGAAGTTTCACCAGATTTGACTTTGAGCAACATTCTATTCACATCAATGTTTCGGGGGTTCAGCACCTTCGAAATAAAGATGTTCTTCTCGTGAAAGTTCAGTGTTCTCTAGTTCTATGGATTTCACTTTGGAATCCAGAGAATTCATCGAGCAAACACGTTCTGGCTTTCTCTTTCATGCTTTATATAGTGACCTTCTTATTTTCAAATTTCGTCATTTTATGATGATATGCTCTTATGGTTGTTACCTTTTGTCCATTTACTCCTTAGGATTGCGAGGACGCAATTTCTTTAAGGAGGGGAGTCTGTAACAACCCGGTATTTTGCATCAATTATAATCAACAATTTAAACGATTAATATTGACACAAATTTCTATTTGAAGTTTTTAAATTTTGAATTTTAAATTCTTTTACAAATTTATAGTAAAAAAATTAAAGGGCTTTAAAAAATTATTTGACCCATTTTCTTTGGTGCCGTGATTCACACCGGCCCAATAAACCCCCTTTCCTCCATATTTAGTTATTCAACCTGTTCTCCCCTCTTTACCCATTTTCATTCGAACCCTAAAAAAATCTAAAGCAAATGAGAGAATAAAAATGGCGTCTTCATCTCGTTGCTCGCTCGTCTTCCCTCGGTTGCTCTGGCGTCGCGCGTCTCTGTGATGCTTCAATTCGTCGACAAGGTGAGTGAATTCTCACATCTAATTCGAATCAGTTGAATTCGGTTGCTTATTCTGATTTCTTTGTCTCGTCTTTGACTTGATTTTACCGATTGACTGATTTTGATTATGGCTAGACTTGTTCGATTTTGGCCATTTTGTTAACTCCGTTTAGGCAACGAGTTAAGGTCTGGGCCGACTCAACAGGCTACCGACTCAACAAGCCACCGACTCAGGAAGTTACCAACTCAACAGCCTTGAGGAGTTACCGACTCAACAGCCTTGAGGAGTTACCGACTCAACAGCCTTGAGGAGTTACCGACTCAACAATCTTGAGGAGTTACCGACTCAGCGACTCAGGAGGAATAACGACTCACCGGGTTATAACCTTAGCGACTTAAAGGTGCCGGCTGACTCAACGGGTTAACGACTCATGGAGCTAGCGACTCAAGTTCTCTAACGACTCAACGACCTAAGGTGTCAAATGACTTAATTGACTAAACTCCCAAAACAACAAAGGACCGACCTACGACTTATGATAGGTCGTTCACAACCTAGCTTGAGTCGTCTACGACTTACAGCTACTATGTAGAAATCCTATGCCGCCTCATTTTGGACCACGACCTATTAACTCGCAGACGAGTTAGGACTTGTGCTGTATACAGAGGACCGGAGACGCTCTGATATGAAGTCAGGGCTCAACCAGTTGAGTCGCCTACGACATACGACTCATCCTGAGTCGGTCACGACTTACGACTCATCTAGAGTCGGTCACGACTCATGACTTGACAATTTCAGCCTAGAAAATTGCCTATAAATACATGACCACATTGAGCATTGAGGGGACTTTTGGACTGACTTCCTAGATGCCATTACTCTGCCATTGTCTCGACTTTAAGCAACATTCAAGCAACACTTCTATCACTCCAATCACCAAAGACATTTCAACAAATCTCAAGAGGAAATCTAACTCATTCGCCATGCATTCGAAGGATTCTTCTACATCAGAGTTTGAGTTATTTGTCTAAGTGGGTTGTAATTGATGAGTGTTGTAAAGAATTGTAACCAAATCAGCAATAAAGAGTTTTAAAGTGGACGTAGGCTAGATCTTAAGCCGAACCACTATAAATATTGTGTCTTTTATAGTTTCTCTATGAATTCTCTGCTTATATTTTGTTCCCGTACCAACGGGTGGTGCTTTCACAATTACCTTCTACACACCGGGGTGTTAGTGTTCAATTTTTAGCGTTAACATTTTTGGTGCTTTCACTGAGAATTGAACTCAGGTGAGTTATCATCATTGCTTCACAGAGATTTGTAAAGAGAATTTCCTTGAAAACCAGAAGTCTATCCGAGATTATGGCTCCTGGGAGGAAGAGTAGATCTGTCAGATCTGGGAATATTCAAGAGGGAACCTCCGCTTCCCCTATATCGAATCAAGCCACTCCAGCTGTCAGAGTTACAAAGGCAGAGCTGGATGCTGCAATTTTAGGGCTGAACCAACAGATCAATGCCCAAAATGCACAACTCGAGGCTCAAAATGCCCAGAATGCCCTAATTCTAAATAGGTTGAACGATCTGCTTGGGGCAAACCGTCAACCAGCGGGTAATGAGAGGAATTTTGCTGGCAACCTTCATGATGCTGAAGAAAGAAATGCTCCTGAAAGGGCTGCTAGCCCCTTTGAACAAACACTTCCAGAGGTTGGTGGATCTAGAACTCGACATGATGAGGAGTATCTTTCTGGAATGGTCCGACAAATTATGAAAGAGAGTATGCAGAGGGTTGAAGACGAGAAAGAATGGGGTTTCGCCCCAAGTAAAACTCCATTTACCGAGAAAATCTTAAAGGCTGAATTCCCAAGGAAGTTTGTCCCACCAACCATTCCAGCATACAGGGGGACGAGTGATCCGAACGAATTCTTATACAAGTATGATTGGCACATGACTGGTGCCAGAGCCTCTGATGAAATAAAGTGCCGATATTTTCCTGTGTATCTCGAAGGTGTGGCTCTGCTTTGGTTCACCAAACTTCCAGTCGGATCTATCGATCAGTTTTCTGACTTAACTCGGAAGTTCAAGGAGCAGTTCAGACTATACGCCTCAAAAGCTAAGGATATCATGTCACTGTCAAGTTTGGAACAGAATCCAGGGGAAACTATCAGATCTTTCTTAAACCGCTTTAATATAGCGCTAGCTGAGGTGGACAATGCAGAACCGCGAATGATATTGACTTATCTGATGAAGGGTATTGACAAGTCAAGCGAATTTGGGAAATGTCTAAACATGAAGGAACCAAATTCCCTTGAAAAATTCTATAAAAAAGCAGATGAATTCATACGCTTAGAAAGCCGTCCCGTACCGGTAAAGGTAGTGTTGGAAAAAGCTGAAGATAACACTGCTGCTCCACGTAAGAATGAATCTGTAGGGCAAAAAAGGGAAAATAACAATGGGAATAAGCAGAGTAATCTGAAGAAGCCCCGATCCTTCAAGCCATCAGAGTATACTCCTTTATAAGATACGCCGGAGCGTATCTACCTTGGCATTAAAGATTCTGTTGACTTTCCTAAACCTCCTCCTCTAAGGACCGGCAAAAAAGCTATACATAGTGGGAAGTTCTGCCGCTTCCATAATCAACCCGGTCACAAGACCGACGAATGCCGCCAGTTGAAAAATCTGATTGAAGAGTTGCTAAGGGAAAACAAACTGCAGCAATTTGTGAAAAAGAATAACAACAATCCTGCTTCATCTAGTCAGGGGCAACAGGCTCCTACTCAACAGCCTAGGACAATTGAAAAGGTTGCAGGGCATGAATCTGGAAGGCCCATTATTAATGTCATTACAGTAGGACCTCACCCAGCAGGCAGAAGCTGGGGTGAGATGGAAAGGTATACCAGAGCTTTAAAGTATGTGCCGATTGAGGAAGATGCATTTGTTTTGGAAGGTGCTACGCCTTTGAAGCAACAAAGAACTTTCGATGATGATATAGTGTTCAGAGCCAGGGATTCCGCAGGTATTGAAGCTCCTACTTTGGATCCTCTAGTCATCTCGGCTGGTATCGGACCAGCTATTGTCAGAAGAATTCTCATTGATTGTGGCGCATCCTGCAATATTCTCTTTAAGAAAACATTCGACCAAATGAAGATCCCTATGGCTGATGTGCAAGCCTCATCGTAGAAAATTGCTGGTTTCACTGGGGAGCCAAAGCAGCCGGTAGGGACCATTGATCTGTTTGTGGAACTTGGAGAAGGAGAGAGAAAAGTAGTCCGCAAGCAAACTTTTGTGATTGTCGACGAACTTTCTGCTTACAATGCTTTCCTTGGTCGCCCGACTCTAGCAGCGTTCAAAGCTTTTCTTGCCCTGTGGTGCCTCACTATTAAATTCCCTACAGACAACGGAGTAGGAGTTATAAAAGGTGATCAAAATGCTGGGCGAGAGTGCTATCTGACAGAGCTACGGGAAACCAGAAAAAGAGAAATGGGAAAGAATGCGGCAGCCCCAGTCCGCATCAAAGAACCAGCCTTGTAGCAATTACAGGGCGGACCCTGCACTGGCGAACACAGCGGAGCAAGGAAAAAGATGGACCCTAGAAAAGTCAGTGCAGGGGAAAATAGAGTGGTACCGGTGGAAATGACAATACCAATACCTGTTGACCCAAAGGACCCAAACAAAGTGTTGAATGTGGGTTCACAACTTAATGCGTCAATTCAGAATATTTTGATATCCTTTTTAAAGGCAAATCTGGATGTTTTTGCTTGGACTCATGCCGATATGTGCGGAATATCCCCAGAAGTTGCAGTGCATGCTCTAAATATCGATCCAAAATTTACACCTGTAAAGCAGAAACGGAGAACTCAAGGTCCGGAAAGGTCAGCGGCATTAAAAGAAGAAGTTGATCGGCTCATGGAGAATAATTTTATTAAAGAATCTACAAATCCGAATTGGGTTTCAAATCCAGTGCTGGTTAACAAAGCCAATGGAAAATGGAGAGTATGCATCGATTTTTCAGATCTAAACAAGGCCTGCCCCAAAGACTGCTTCCCATTACCCAGAATCGATGAACTGGTAGACGGAACAGCGGGACACGAATTGTTATCTTTTATGGATGCTTACTCCGGATATAACCAGATCATGATGCATGAGCCAGATCAGGAGGACACGAGCTTTATCACCGACACTGGTCTTTACTGCTACAGAGTTATGCCCTTCGGGTTGAAGAATGCAGGGGCAACATGCCAAAGACTCGTTAATGCTATGTTCAAACCGCAACTGGGAAAAACCATGGAAGTTTACGTCGATGACATGTTAGTAAAGTCTAAGAAAGCACTGGATCACATAGAACACTTAGCAGACATGTTCGCTGTCCTCCGAAAATACGGAATGAAGCTCAATCCTTTAAAATGTTCATTTGGAGTGGAATCCGGCAAGTTTTTAGGTTTCATCGTGAGCGCTAGGGGCATTGAGGCCGGTCCAGCTCAAATTACTGCATTGAAAGAAGTCAAAGCTCCTAGAACAAAGAAGGAATTGCAAAGTCTCAATGGAAAAGTTGCCGCCTTGAGTCGGTTCATTTCCAAAGCCACAGATAAATGCATCCCATTCTTTGACGCCCTAAAGAAAGGAAAGAAAAACTTCGATTGGACTCCCGAATGCCAAAAAGCCTTTGATGAATTGATTCGCCATATGGAGACGCCTCCAATACTTTCTAGGCCTGGCGATGGCGAGGATCTTCTTATATACTTGGCAGTATCATCTCATGCTTTAAGTGCAGCGCTGATACGGGAAGACAAAAGGATTCAACATCCAGTTTACTATATCAGCAAAAGACTCACTGGGGCAGAGATGAATTACTCTAAGTTGGAAAAACTCGCCTATTGCTTACTAATTGCGTCTAGGAAGTTGAGGCAATATTTTCAAGCTCATCCTATTAGAGTCCTCACTGATCAACCTTTAAAGCAAGTCCTGTTTCGCCCTGAAACTTCGGGTCGTCTTCTAAAGTGGAATATTGAACTCAGTCAGTAGGACATCACTTATCATCCCCGGAAAGCAATCAATGGACAAGCTTTAGCGGATTTCATTGCAGAATTTACAGATAAGGGTAACAGTGAGGAAGAAACGGTCGACAATTCCCCGATCCAGTGGAAATTATATGTCGATGGTGCGAGAAACGACTACTGTTCTGGAGCTGGAGTTGTACTTGAGACTCCTGAAGGTCGATCATTATGCTATGCACTAAGATTGGAATTTCCTTCAACAAACAATGAAGCAGAATACGAAGCCCTTATCGCTGGCTTAAGGATTGCTAAAGAATTAAACATCCGAGCGTTACAGATATTCAGTGATTCTCAGCTTATTGTATGCCAAGTCAAAAAGGAATTCCAAGCAAAAGGGGGGAATCTGCCCGCCTTCTTGTCAAAGGCTTGGGAACTCCTGGGTGACTTCGATCATTACATGATAAGCCACATTCCTCGAGAAGAAAACATGAAAGCAGATTCTCTCGCGAAGTATTCGAGCACAGGCGAAGCTCAATTTCTAGGGCTAACTCCAGTGGAGGTCCTCTCAACTCCTAGCATTGATGAGATGGACATTGATTGGATCATGAGCATGTCTCAAGAGCAAGAATCATGGATGACTCCGGTAATAGAATATCTGCTCAATGTATCCTTACCAGGGAACTTAAAAGAACGACAAAAGCTACTGAGAAAAGCCTCTCGATACGTAATCCAGGATGGCCGGTTATACAGACGGGGATTCTCAATGCCATTACTTCGATGTGTATCCAGGGAAGAGTCTAAAGCAATCCTAGCAGAGGTACACGGAGGAGAATGTGGTGATCATTCAGGTGGCCAAACATTAGCAAAGAAAATTCTCCGATACGGATATTTTTGGCCAGAAATTAATCGAGATGCAGCAGAGTATTCCCGAAAATGTGACAAATGTCAAAGATTCGCCAAAATTCCTAGAGCTCCTTCCACTGAACTCACACAGATGGTCAGTCCATGGCCGTTTGCGATATGGGGAATAGACCTTGTAGGACCGTTGCCAACTGCCAAATCTGGAATTAAATACGCCATTGTTGCTGTAGATTATTTTACTAAGTGGGCAGAAGCTGAACCACTGGCCACTATCACCTCAAAGAAGATGATAAGTTTTGTGACTAAAAACATCATTTGCAGATACGGTGTGCCTCAAAAAATAATTACAGACAATGGAACTCAGTTTGAAAGTGAAGAATTCCAAGATTTTTGCAAGCGATTCAAAATCCGAAAAAGCTTCTCAGCGGTAGCTCATCCACAGGCAAACGGGCAAGTGGAAGCCGTGAACAAAATTATTAAGTCAACCATCAAGAAGCAACTTGAAAGAGCAAAAGGTGGTTGGGTCGATAAGCTACCACTGGCACTATGGGCATACAGAACCACTCACAAAACTGCGACTGGGCACACCCCGTTTTCATTGGCATACGGGTCAGAGGCAATGATTCCGGTAGAAATAGAAGTCCCATCACACAGAAGAATCCATTTCAATCAAGCAGAAAACGAAAAGCTACAGCTTGAAGCGCTAGATCTCCTTGATGAAAAAAGAGATGAGGCTAATCTCATAATTGCAGCTCATCAGCAAAGAATAGCCAGACATTTCAATTCCAAAGTTCGCCAACGCAGCTTTGAGATTGGAGACCTAGCCCTGAAGAGAATTATGACAGCGACAGGTGTGTTTGGGCCAAATTGGGAAGGACCATATGTCATAGGTCAAAAGCTTCTTGACGGCACATTCAAACTCACCACTGTTGAAGGAGATCAAATTCCAAGGGCATGGAACAGCAATCATTTGCGTCCATACTTTACTTGAAATTTTGTTGAAATATTGTAAAAAGAATTATGAATGTATGATTCTTGTAATTGAAGGCAATTGTAATACTGATGCAGGTAAATAATGAAAGAATATAAAGTGGATGTGGGCCCAATTTCCTGGCCGAACCACTATAAATCTTGTGTTCCTTATTATTATTATATGTTTGCTTTATTTTCGATATAAAAAGTACATAGAATGTATTGCTGAAATGTCGATTTGAATTTTTGCAGACAATGGAAGTGAACCTTGCACATAAAAAGACCAAGTGATTCTCGCCAAATTTCAAGTCACAAGAGCCCCGAATTCAAATCCTAGATAGGAAGTACTTCAATTGAACGGCCTATGATTTCGACAGAAACGGGTTTTTGCTAATAAATTGAGATCGTTTGAACAAACAAACATCCAATTAAAAAGCTAGTGCTCGTTCTCACGAAATTGCCTGACAATGAAACACACTTCCTTGGATTAAACAAGTTACTCTTAAATAAAAGAAAAAAAAAAGAAGAGGGGCAGAGGATCATTGAAAAGGCATAAGCAAGTGAACAGAGGAACAACCAAAGCCATCATCGGCAGCACAAGTCCTCTTCGGAGGCACAACTCTTCGGAGGATAAAGACCTCTAATGGGTCATATGCCACAAAAAAGAAAGTTCTCTGCTCAACAAAAAAGATTGGAGGAGTCATGACCCTCCAACCATGAGAGAGTAACTTCCAGGCGATGAAAACCCTCTCTGAGGCACATTTCACCAGGAGTTGAAGTGTTATGACCGCTCTTCGGAATTTCACTTCACCAAAGTTGAAATGCAAACAAAATAAAAGCCCTCTTCGGAGGCCCATTTCACCAGGAGTTGAAGTGTTATGACCGCTCTTCGGAATTTCACTTCACCAAAGTTGAAATGCAAACAAAATAAAAGCCCTCTTCGGAGGCCCATTTCACCAGCAGTTGAAGTGTTATGCCGCTCTTCGGGATTTCACTTCACCAAAGTTGAAATGCAAAACAAAATAAGGACCTTCTTGGAAGCCCACGTTTCACCGAGATTGAAATAAAACTTCCAAGTGTTGAAACGTGAAAAGGCTTTCTTCGAAGGCACAACTCTTTGGAGGTACACGTTTCACCGAGATTGAAATAAAACTTCCAAGTGTTGAAACGTGAAAAATCCCTCCTCAGAGGTACAACGCCCTCCTGGGGAGACAATTAAAAATAAAGACCTTCTTGGAAGCCCACGTTTCACCGAGATCGAAATAAAACTTCCAAGTGTTGAAACGTGAAAAGACTTTCTTCGAAGGCACAACTCTTCGGAGGTACACGTTTCATCGAGATTGAAATAAAATTTCCAAGTGTTGAAACGTGAAAAATCCCTCCTCAGAGGTACAAATTTCTATTTAAAAAAAAAAAAAAATCCTCATCAAGGGCATACTTTAACTTTCAAAGGAAGAATTAAAGTTAAAGTACCCTTCAGAGGCCCGCTTCACCACATAGAAGAATTCACTTGGCAAAATGTATACATACGCAGAAGGAAAAAGTGATTTCTTCAAAGGACAAAGCGTAAAAACTTATATGAAGGAAGTTGCACTCTACAAAAATCCTCTTTGAAAATGAAGTAATTATTCTTCAGAAAATGAGAGTGCAAGTCCCCTCAAAGTATACGATATTGCAGTAAGCTCATGGTATGGGGGCAACATGGTATAGTTACATACAAAATGGTATAGCTACGTCGGTAAAGTACGCTCAAACAACATACCACAAGCTCACCGCAATATCATATAAATAAACTTGTGCAAAAATGAATAATAAATGCATTCTTAAATTCAAACAAAAGTCTGTACAGATAAAGGATCATTTTATTCAATTGCAAATATTGCAGATACAGGTTTCAAAATAATAAAGCAGGGGCCGGTGCCTGCACAACATCCGACCATTAGACAAAAAAGGAATCAAAAAGCCCAATTCTTCATTTCTTCTTGCCGCCTTTAGACCCTTTACCCGGCCGAATGGTTAGCTTTTCAGGTCTTTCAGATCGGTCTGAAGGCATAAGGGAAGAAGGGGAGGGAGGTGCAACTGGTGCAATTTCCGGTTCCTCTTCAGTGGTGATAATTTTCTTCCCCCTCCTCTTCGATGTCCCATGCTTTTTTCTTCTCTTTGAAGTAGACTCACTCCCTGGAGTAACGAGAGCGGACAAAATTATGTCGTCGGAAGGAGTCCGCTCCGGAGAGATCTCGCCTCCTTCAAGTCCCTCATCTTTTTGCTCCTGCGAAGCAATAGGGTCATCCAAGCAATGAAGAGCCTCAATTTTCTCCTCTTGTGACCCGGGTTGTGAAACGGAAGGAGGAGTCACCTGAAGAGATGGAGGAGGAATAACCAGAGAAGGCGAAGTCTGCACAGCACTTGTTGTTTCAACTGCAGAAGAAGAGAAATTGAAAATGTTAGTATCTTCCCAAAAGAAGGGAGAAATGGGTTCATCAAGATTCAAGAAGTAATCGAGAAGCTCATCAAATTTTTGAGGAATAAGCAGGCAATCCACCTGAATCGGACCAATGTCGAAATTACCTGAAGATGTTGGCTTCGTCAGTTCAATCTCATAATTCTGAGCCCCAATGTCCTCCAAAGCCTCTTCATCAGTAGGGGTAATTACCCCGGTTCTTGTAGGAGGCGGCGAATGAGCACTAGATCCTGTAATGTCCACCTCGGGAGAAACTAGAGGACGTTCAGAGGTAGTAGGCGGTGCTCCTTTTTCAGAATGTTCCCCTTCCGCCATTCCGGCCCGTACCTTGGCGAGTTGCTCTTTTCCCTTGGCAAGAGCGGCGCGAGCATCATCATCGAGATAATGCTCTTCAAGAGCTGTCTCAGCGTAACCAGCACCTTTGCCACCTAGCATATCAAGTGCTGCCTCCCAGACTTCAGCTAATGTAATTTCGTATTTAGGGCCTAGAAAGGCAAGGCTGCCACGCCCCAAAATACTGTGCAGATAAAAATCAAATAGTGTGGAGCTAATGTCAGCTTTGGTTGCTTGATGGGCCTCTTCGGCCGCAAGTTTACCAGCAACAGCCTCGTCGCGCTCCTTTTCGGCCATAGCAAGTCGAGTTTTTAACAACTCTATCTCCAAGCTTTGAGAGCCGGTTTGTTCTCGCAGCTGTACAGTTTCAGCACGATATTCTTCTATGACCTATTCCTTATGTGCAAGCTTATCTTCGACTGCTCTTTGACTGGCATGCGCATCTCGTACTTGTTGCTGAAGCATGCTCTCCTTTTGAGAATAGGAAGTTGATGAAGTAACTAATTCTTCCTTAAGCTTTTCCACTTCCGCTTCTAGCTTTTCATTATAGGAAGCAATACTTCTCATTTCAGCATCATGCTGTTCGAGAGTCTTCTGCCACTCAGCCTTATCGTTCTCCATTGTGAGCATGGCCTCGAGATTGGCTCGGTTAACCCTCTGAAGCTCGTCGACAAGTTTTTTCCAGTTCGACATTCTTTCAATATCGGTCCTGACAGTATCAAGATTTCGCAGCATAGCTGGTTTGTCGAGAGGAACCAAGTCGAGATCAAATCGAACCCCTCTCAAGCACCACTGAGGAAATCGACTTTGAAGAGTGGGAGGACCTTGCCCGACTTGGTATGCGGGCCGGTTGATGATTGCTTGAATGTCGGAGCGAACGGGAGAAGGAGATTTAGCAGGAACATGTTCAGAAGCTATCGGCATTGTTTCTTCAGTAAGTCTAGCCCGCTTGCTAGAAGAATCGTCTATGTGACCTTTACCCCTCTCATCGTGAGCTTTTCTCTTTTGAGTATCATCATCTCTGTGGGGAGGGTCATGTCTTTCTTGTTCCCTTCGGTGACGTTCTTCATATGCTCGTCTCTCGTCGGCTTTCATAATAGCCCTCTCTTCATCGGATTCTCTGTAAGAAGGGAGGTAACGCCTGTAATCATACTGGCTACGCCTCCCGTAGCGCTGGAAATCATCATAGTACGAGCCGCTGCGCCCCATAGGAGAATCTGGAATAAAAACAATAAGCTTTAGAAATCTTTAAAGTATAAAAAGATAAGTGCGTAGAAGTGATGAAACATCCTAAGTGTTGTGTAACGTGTAAATTACACGCATCGAGTTACAGACCACTCTGTGAAATAGATGTAATGATAACTTGAGTAGGAGGAGTTGACATTTGTTGTAGAGAAGATGTCGCCTCAATTATAGAAGAAACAGTTTTGGAAACATCATCTTTGAAAAGTTCTTGAGAAGTCACAATTAAATCGCTCAACCCCTCGAAAACATCATCACCCTCATGTTTTTTGGGACTGGTGTTTTCAACCCCTTCGTCGGCAGATCTTCCGGAGGATCGTGGAGTTTCTTCCTCTTCGATAACTGGGGCAAGTGCAGACTTATCAGACGGCCCCGCAACGTCCTTCGGAACTGAACATCTCACTAGTGGAGTTTCTATAGAGGTTCCTTCCTGAATGTGCTCTTTAATAGGGACGGGGGCATCAGAAGTTTCCGTCGGAGAATCAGGAATTTCAGTTGGGGATTCACGAGACTGAGTGAAGCGAGAAGGATGAAGAAGCCCATATTGATGTAAAAATCCATCATTTAACAAGAACTTTATACTCCTCTCTTCTGTCGCCACGGCGTTCAGTCTCTCAAAAATTTGTTTATAGCATGGATCTATAGAGGGAGGAGGAAGTGCTAAAACAGGGAAAAGAAACAAAGTTAGCATTTAGCAACTCAGATTTTGAAAAGCCCAAGAATGGAGAAATAAAAATAGGAAAATCTTACTTCCTACTCTCCAGATGGCATAAAACCCTGGAGGGCAATGAACAAAGAAATACTGATTTAGAAATCCGTGTACGCTATCAGAAAGATCGGTGATGAGTTTTCGATTTCGAGCACTCCTTATGATTACGATAGAGGGATGATCTTTGATCTTTGTGAATGAGCAGAGGTAGCAGATTTCCTCAAAGCTCGGTAATCGGTCCAGAACTCTACTAAAAAGCACACATAACCCCATCAGAATTGCATGGCCATTGGGGTGCAGTTGGAATGGAGAGATAGACAATCGAAGCAAGAGCTGCCGAAGGAAGTCATTAAAAGGTGGTATGGCACCGCTCAAGCACATTTGGCGGTTGACAGCAATAAAGCCAGAAGGGGGCCTATCTGCAGTATCGTTTGGCCCCGGCAGTAAGGCATCAGCTTCGGCAATGCCAAACTGGGTGAGAAGTTGAGTAAACACCCGGTGATTCAGAGTGGTGGGAGTTCTTTCCGGAGGATTATCCAACAAGTTGGCTACTGGGAAGACATCTTCAGCCTGGCCCATCGGTTCTTCTTGTTGAGATGTCATTCTACACAAGAAACCGGGTGTTCAAATGCGAAGGTGCACGTTTCCTAAAAGTGTGAAGTGTTGTGCAAAACTAATGAAAATAACAAGTAAATATAACTGGAATTAAACTGGTTGACGATTGATCGACTATGGTAATTTCAGAACTTGTTAATTTAGAGTTCAAGCATAATATTAGTGCAGGCTGGTCAGTTTCAATTGGTTGTTTCAGTGTTGCTTTAATATTCTACTTGAAATTGATAGCACTTCATTCACACGATTTGTTTAAGTCAATTATCTGTTATTAACTAATCTGTCATTTGATATGGGCAATCAATGACAGTATATTCGTCCCAGTTTTCTGTGAATGTTGTATTGAACAGGTTGTTAGCCTGCAAGTCAAAATAACTTGTGAATGAATGCAATAAAATTCAACAGTTCAAAGTTAATACAATGGTCCAAAATTCAAACAGAATTCATGCAAGTCATAACTCATCAACGGTTCAAAAGTTCTGAGTCGGCAATGTCCTAAGTCATGAGTCGTAGGAATAAGGAGATTATCTCCAAGACTTATCTCGGCAACGACTCAAGGCTTAGGTCGTGGAGTATGTTAAAGAAGCTCTGGTTCAAAATAACAGGAAAATCTCCAAGTCTTATCTCGGCCACGACTCAAAGGTGTTATCTCGGCTACGACTCAAGGGTCTTATCTCGGCCACGACTCAAGGGTCTTATCTCGGCCACGACTCAAAGGTTTTGTCTCGTCCACGACTCAAGGCTTAGGTCGTGAAGCATGTTGAGTCGTATCATGGTTAAATCACAAGGGTCGCTGGATCATACAAAAGTAGCCGAGTCAAACCTACGGCAACGTTCGAATCAATCTGACCCATTAACCATCTAACTCCTAACCCATTAACCATCTAATCCATAACCCGATAACCCAATAACCTCGCAGTGGTTAACCCCAGCTCCATCACACCACTAGGTCGCCTTAAATCTCGAATCGATAAAAGTAAGATCGACCCGCCTGCCTTTAACCCATCAATGTCCGATGTAATAGTATTCGCAAGGATCAAGGGGGGAAAACAGAGGCGGAGATCGGCAATCATCAGCAATTGAAAAAAGATGCAAAGTTTCTTACACGGTGTGATGCTAAAGATGATCGAAAATGAATCAGGTTGGAATCGCCTTTGAGAGCTCGAAGATGCGTTAATGGCAGACACGGTTCAAAGGATAAGAAATGAGAAGAAGGAAGTAAGGGGAACGACTCAAGTCTTTTATAGCGTTGAGCAGTGGTAGTTGAATCGGCACACGAGTTAAGATGAGTCGAAGCACACGACCTACGACTTAGGCGTGAACTTCGAGGGGCAAATTTTAACTCCGTTTAGGCAACGAGTCAAGGTCTGGGCCGACTCAACAGGCTACCGACTCAACAAGCCACCGACTCAGGAAGTTACCGACTCAACAGCCTTGAGGAGTTACCGACTCAACATCCTTGAGGAGTTACCGACTCAACAGCCTTGAGGAGTTACCGACTCAACAATCTTGAGGAGTTACCGACTCAGCGACTCAGGAGGAATAACGACTCACCGGGTTATAACCTTAGCGACTTAAAGGTGCCGGCCGACTCAACGGGTTAACGACTCATGGAGCTAGCGACTCAAGTTCTCAAACGACTCAACGACCTAAGGTGTCAAATGACTTAACTGACTAAACTCCCAAAACAACAAAGGACCGACCTACGACTTATGATAGGTCGTTCATGACCTAGCTTGAGTCGTCTACGACTTACAGCTACTATGTAGAAATCCTATGCCGCCTCATTTTGGACCACGACCTATTAACTCGCAGACGAGTTAGGACTTGTGTTGTATACAGAGGACCGGAGACGCTCTGATATGAAGTCAGGGCTCAACCAGTTGAGTCGCCTACGACATACGACTCATCCTGAGTCGGTCACGACTTACGACTCATCTTGAGTCAGTCACGACTCATGACTTGACAATTTCATCCTAGAAAATTGCCTATAAATACATGACCACATTGAGCATTGAGGGGACTTTTGGACTGACTTCCTAGACGCCATTACTCTGCCATTGTCTCGACTTTAAGCAACATTCAAGCAACACTTCTATCACTCCAATCACCAAAGACATTTCAACAAATCTCAGGAGGAAATCTAACTCATTCGCCATGCATTCGAAGGATTCTTCTACATTAGAGTTTGAGTTATTTGTCTAAGTGGGTTGTAATTGATGAGTGTTGTAAAGAATTGTAACCAAATCAGCAATAAAGAGTTTTAAAGTGGACGTAGGCTAGATCTTAAGCCGAACCACTATAAATATTGTGTCTTTTATAGTTTCTCTGTGAATTCTCTGCTTATATTTTGTTCCCGTACCAACGGGTGGTGCTTTCACAATTACCTTCTACACACCGGGGTGTTAGCGTTCAATTTTTAGCGTTAACACATTTTGATATTTATCTCTGTAGCTTTATCGACTTGCTTTCTGTTTGATTTGAACCTTCATGTTAAAACTTGCTACTGTTGATTCCATTTGACTTTGGTCTTGACTTCTGGTAATTCTCGTGTATTACCACTGTATTGTTCGATTTTAGGCTTGACTTATCGAAACATTTTTATGCTCGGCATTAGTTAATTGTGTTCATTCCTGACTTATACTCGCTGTTCAATTTTTACCTGGCCTTTATTTGTGCTTGTTGCATTTTAACTGTGGCTTTGGCACCGGATTTGTTCGAACTTGTTTTAGTTGAACTTCGACATTGACTTGATAATGTCCTCGAGTTCTCGGTTGGATGTACTTGAGTCTGCATCCCTGCTCTCTGTTGGCATCGTTTTCAAAATTTACTTTGATGTTGAACTGCCTATTTCTTTTTGGCTTTGGCTTTTGAAACATTTTCAATGCCCGGCACGCTGCAGTCCCATATCTCTATGGCATTGCTTTATATATATATTCATTCGCGTATGTATATATACGATTGATTGTTACCCGGTTTCATTTGATATAGATAGGTATGTGTTTACACATATATGTATATATGTATGTTTGAATTTGTAGTGCCAGCACTTGAATTTCTTGAGCTTGGTGTCATATTTTCCATTGTCCATGTCATATTGGACTGTCATGTATTTTAGTGGGTTTTTTTGTGTCAGGGACAGTGTTGTTCACTACTTTGGGTTACCTGAGCATTGTTTTGACTGTCTTCTTCTGTGGTGTGCTGTTGTGCCATATTGTTGGTGCCCTCACTTACAAACAGCTGTGTTCATGCAGTTTGAACCCCTGCCTTTATGCACAGGGTCATTAAAGTCTTCGTGCTTTATGTATTGTGTCATTCATGTTGTTTTTGAGTTGAACTGGTACCATGCTTTTGCTGGTTCACCTTGTAGTCTCCTGTTGTAAGTTCCCATTGCATTGAAATTCATGCCTACACTCTTTCATCTGATAGTTACTTGCCCCAGTGTCAATCCATATCAATTCTTTGACATTGCAGTTGGTTGTGGCGCAGATGCTATGCTTTGTGCATTCACTGGGTTCAATTGGGTTGGGTATTTAGGTGAACTGTGTTGCACTTTTTCCCCTTGTTTCTGTTTTAGGTCGAGATGCTTGTGCACTTTGTTTCAACTTGTTCTGCTGGTGCACTTGTTGCCTGCATCTCTTGTTTACTACATTTGCTAGTCTAGTCATTGTACTACACTTGTTTATGTGCAATTGTATATGCACAGTACTTGTTCCTGTGCATTTTTATATTTCTTGGTTTTGTTTTAGTGTACATGACTTGCTACTTTGCTCATCGCCTTGTGTTGAGCCTAAATTCATTAGGCTTGACCTCGCATTTGTCTCTGCAATTTAATCGACACTCGGCCTTATGACCTTCACGGCGATGGTTGTGAATTTTCATTGGGTACATCATCACTATAGTGGCAAGGCAGTGCACGCAAGCATGAACTGCAGCCACACGGTTTTGGTTTTGTTATTATTTATTTTGCTTTTGAATTATGGATCTATTTCGTACTCCATATGTTGTAGTGGCGAGGCAGTACACGCGTGCGTATACTGCAGCCCTACTCGAGTTGACGTTTTAATTGATGTTTCCAATTACTTGATTGTTTCCATTGTCCAATTCATCCTTATTAGTGATTGGATATACGAGATTTATTGTGATTGTCATCTATTCGTTATTTGATTATTATTGCTTCTGTGCATTAATAACTGAGTTTGAATTAGACTAACCCGGGTATTATTTTCTTTTGAATGTAATACTCGGGTCAGACCCGAGTCTTTTCAGGTTGTAGATATTCTGCTTTGGGATACTTCTTGAGCTATGAAGACTTTTCATATCTTTTGGAGTTGTCGTGTCATAGTATAGGTTGATATGTATTCTTGTATATTAGTCGTTAATGTACTTGTATATATAACTTCCTGAGTCGACTGTTGTAGTTGTATCACATGTACCGTGTCAAATGTATTGTAACTGACATCAGTTATTATATATATATATGAGACTTTCTGTTTTATCTGTGATCCGCATTTATATTATCTGTGTTATTATTTTATATTTTTGTCCTAGACTATTATAGCTACCGTGTAGTAGCTTTGAGTTTGCATCGGCATGTCGGATTTCCTCCTGAAATGAAATGCACGTTTTTACTATCTGGCATATCTGTGCTCGCACAAGGCAATTACACGGATGGTCACTCCTCAACAGCCTTATTCTCCGTGCTAGTCGACAGCACTACACCGTAGTGTTCTTGGCTAGCGTGGGTATAGAGGTGGGGCGTCACACTTAACACATAATTACTTATATACAGTAGTTATAAAACTAATGCAACGAATTAGAATGTTGATAGAAGATGCCAAGTGATAAAAATCACATATTTAAATAACCAAAGTCACAAAATAAATCACAGTGGCAAGTTCAACCTTGAAAGCCCAAAATCATCTCATAAACAACATCACAAACCGAAGTCAGGCGATAAATAAATTGAAGCAGAAACAAAATTCACGTTAATGTCGATGCCAACAGAAAAATGTTCAAAGTCATTTGCAGTTCAAATCAAACTGTACCCAAGTTACCGATATCAAATAGCTATTCAAAGCCGTGGATAATAGAAATCGAACCAAGACAATTAAAAATCATTAACATGGAAATAAACTCGAACGGCCTAAGAATGAAGTAGATGTGAGTGATAGTTCACTCACCTTGTTTAACGAGGAGCTAAACCCAATTCGCAGTCTCAAATCACAAGCTAGTAAACAACCTATTAAGCAACCAAAAGCATCTCGAGAGACAGCGATCGAATAAAAGTCGGCTACCACAAATTACGAAAACCCTAATTTAGTTGAAGAAGAAATGAGCAAGAATGAGCCGCTATTTTTTCGTATGTTTTTTTTAGGGTTTTCGAAAAGTTGAACGAATGAAAAAGGAAATTGGGTATCAGCCTTTGTTAAATAACACCGCACCAACAAAAACATAGGCCAAAATTGTATTGAAGCCTACATAACATTCATCGAATTACTAAAAGAATTTCAACCGATTTAAAAACGCCAAATAGCAATTAGCTAACACATTAATCGTTTAATGACGATTATAAATTGTTACAAAATCCCCGGTTGTTACAGACTCCCCTCCTTATAAAAATTGCGTCCCCGCAACTTTCATAATTAAAGTTGTTAGTAACAATTATTTTTCTAACATAAACTGGTTAAGCTAGAAAAATAAGAGTCGAGCATATAAACCCCAAAGAAATCTTTTAGTTTCATAGAAGAAATTCACAAATTTTCAACAAAAATCTAATTATCAAATAGATAATCAGAAAACAAAAAAAACTGAATAAATGCAATTATCAGCAATATTCAATTATCGGTAAGATAATTAGAATACAAAATCACAAAACATCAATATCCAATTATCGATATGATAATTAGCAAACAGCAAAATCTAATTATCAACAAAGATAATTAGAAAACACAAATCACAATTCGCAAAACTGCAATCATCTAGTTATCAATCAGATAATTAGAAAACACGAACTCCATAATCAACAATGTAACAACCCTGTATTTTGTAATTATTTTATTGTATATTTTAATTATTTTTAATATAAGATTTTGATTTAAAAACTTATTTTACTTATTTGAAATGATTAAATTTATTATTTAAATATAATCTTGATTTTTTTTTTATATGAGTTATAATTCCAAACTTGTGTAAGTTGAATATTTGCCTGAAATGCTGATTTTGGTCAAAATAGTCAAACTGTGACTTTCAACTTAAAATTTTAAAATTTTAATTTTTTTTCTTTTATTATGAAAGTACATAAAATTCTAAGAACACCACTTTTCGTTTCGTTGAAATCGGATGTAAACTGTGGAAGTTATACCCTTTACAATATTGTGCGTATATAGGGTTATTTACAATGACTATTTTAAATTGTATACATTACTTCTTCTTGGTTATATTTTATTTTAATATGTGATAATATGTTATATTATGTATATTTTGACTTTTAAGTATTTTTAAAATGATAATATAATTTTTCCAAAGTTTATTTGAATTTATTTCAATTTATAAAGCCTAGTTGGTATTTACTGCATTTTTCTTTATTTAACTTTCTATTTAACAAAAATTAAATTATTATTTTACCTTGAAAACCCTTTAAAACCATTTTTAGTTCAAATTTTGTGTTAAAATATATTTTTTGTGAAGTAATAAATTTTCCAAAGTCATTTGAGATTTTCTTGTAATTTTTATGTCAGGGTTGCTATTTTTAAGCAATTTCTTATTTCCTTTTTCTATTTTACTTAAAATAAATTATTTATTTTATTTTATTCTTACTTAGTTTCGGTTTTAAATAACATTTCTGAGTTTATTTTGTTTTTATAAAATTAAAAAGAAAAGGAAATGCAAAAGATTTAGAAAGTTAAGTGATTTTAAAAGCTTGAAACGTAAAAGGGTTTTATCTGTTTCTTTTTTGCAATTAATACATCTGTTATTTTTGCATTTCCCTATACCATCTCCAGCCGACTTCCCTTGCTCATTTGTCACGAAATTTCTCTTTCTCAAACCCTAAAAAAAAAAAGGAGATCATGGCCTCCATCTTGCAAAATCTCATAAGTTCTTCCTCTTGTTTTCCTATTTCCTAAATGATTTTGCACCTTGTTCTCAACTATTTGGATCGGCTCCTCCCTCCACCACTACCTAGGCCGCCTCCACCACCAGCATACCTGACCAACACCTCCTCCAGCCCCTTCCCATGTCCTATCCATGGCCCTAGGTGATGTTGATCAACCTAGAAATGAACAAGACATCACATATATATAAATCTAGACCTAGAATTGTCATCACCACTTCCACCACCCATAGCCGCCACCTACATGACCACCACCACCTCCAGCACCCTCTGCCACGTCATCACCTTGGACCCCACACCTCTGGACCTGACCATATAGCCCATGGCCGAACCCTTTTGTAGCAAAGAGATGATGAAACATTGCCTTGTATGGATAGTTGTTGCACCTATATCTTCACTCCACCAAACACAAGCTAGGCCGACCCTATAGAGACCCAAACCAGACCCTAATACATGCCATGGCCGAGCTAAACCAACCCCTAGCTGAAGCATGTGAAGTTGAGAACAAGTGCAAACCATTTGATGTTGTTTTGGACCCTAAATTCCTATGTTGTTTTGTGATAGTTCGTGTTGTAACCCCTCCATCTTCATCCACTTGTTACCATGTATTTTGATGCTAAACCCAAGTCATGTTGACACCTAGGCTGAGCCTAGTGTGATGAGAACAAGCCCATTTGATCATGTGACAAGCCATGTTGTCGTGGTCAGGCACTTTCCTGTTAAAGCTGGGTAATGTTCTTTGTTGATTTAAAAATTTCCATTTCGTTTCAATTCATGTTTGTATTGTATGCATATGTTTATATGGTCTTGTTATTTGTTGTATACAAGATCATTATCAAGGCTTTCCATTCATTCAATTCAAATCGTGTTTGTCGTGCTTTTGAAATCGCTCTTGTGTTTGTTGTTTGGTCTCTAGCTTCGAAAAGGTGAGTCTTTCTCACTCTGACATTTATACTTATGAAAAGTGAATTGATGACAAGTGTTTAGTAATATAAAATGTTTACGCAAGTTAATGATGATCATATGATATGCTATGCCATGTTATTACCATGTTATTACCATGTTTAAACTGTTAATTTTCACCTGACATCTGATATATGACTGTATATTGTGATATTGACCTTGTTTATATTATTCCTGTATATGATTACACTGCAAGTTCCCTGTTAGAATAGAATCATTACGGGCTGAAATGATAGGCCTGATTTATTTTATTTATTTTATTTTAACTTGGGATTGCGGGTTTGAAATGATAAAACCCGGATTTTCTTTGTAAATTACGGGTTGAAATGATATATTACCCGTATCACTTTACCTAGCGTAGAAAATTTTATACAGGCCCGTAGTTAAAATATGCTTTTCTAAAAATTTTAAATATTTTAGAAATTTAATTATTATAATATTTTGATTTTAAATTAAAAAAAAAGGATTTTTGTAAATTATTATTGATTTTCTGAATAATTGTAAGTGCAATGAATTAATGAAAAAGTTAGAAATTTTGAACGTGAGTTATTTTGGAAATTTTGATTTAATTATAATTGGAAATTTAATTGAATATGAAATTATGATAAATTTATGATAATTAGAATTTAAATGAATTAAAAGTGATTTTATATCATATTAATGATTTATTTTAACAAAGTTGAAATGTGAAATGAATGAATATTTTAAGTTGAAATTTTGAATATAACTAAAATTGGGAATTTATGAAATTGACTTAAAAGTGAACTTTTAGTTAAGTAAATAAAAATAAATTAAGTTATATTTGAGAACTTGAACTTAAGTGTTAAGTTGAAATTTAATGTAATGGATTTAAAATTCAACATTGCATTTTAATAAGTGAATTATTATTAAATCTTGATTTTTGAATGGAAATTTAACCCTGTAAAATCATGAACTTGAGGAAAATTAAATGATGTTATAAATGTGAAAATGTATGACTTTATAAGTTAAAAATGTTCTAATAAAAATATAACTGGTTGAGAAATTTTATTGAATATTTGAAGTTAATTGACTGCATTTTTGAAATGATATTTGGCAAGGCCGACGAGGTTAAATGGACCTCGACCATATATTGCTACACCAATAAGAACGACAAACAAACACAAGGAAGATGGAAAAAACGGGGAACACTTGGCGCAGCAAGCACAGGGGGAAAACAAACAACAACAAACAAAAACAAAAGAATACATTGATTACAAGCTATAGAGAAGAGAATCACGTATTCCAGGATCAATTGCATAAGTCAGTTGGCCCACACAAACCCTAATTTCACTCAAAACCCAACTTTTGAAGCTGCTGTCATTTTTTGCGTTTGCATTATCAAATAACCGAGCATTTCTCTCCCTCCAAACCGATGTTAAAAAGCATTTTAGCACTGCATTTAGGGTTCTTCCTCTGTCATTATTTCTATTGATGCTTTCGTAAATTCTTCTCCACTCTCTCAGGTTATCTATAGATACATTCCTCCTGTGAAACTTCGCCATAACTCTTTTCCAGATTTGATGAATATAGTGGCACTCAAAGTACAAGTGATCCACAGTCTCAGGCATAATATTGCAAAACTTACAGCGATTATCAATACTCATACCTAAACTAGCAAGTCTCGCAGATGTTAGCATCGCACCATTCAACACTTTCCAGAGCATTAGGTCATGTCTCAAGCTACTGTCTCTTCCCCACGTTCGTTTGCACCATCTCCACTTAGGGCGATCACCATTCTTCATCAGATATTCATATGTGTCTCCAATTCTGTAGGCAGACTTCTTATTGCCCCAAACCATACGCTTGGTAACTTCAGTGATTGCATTATGACAACGTATCATGTTCCATATTTGTTGTATCCTAGGATTAGACGTTGAATAGCGCGTGTTTTGGAGGTTGTAAAGAGTATCACGAACTTTAGCTTCCTGATGTATTCCAGACTGTTGCATTTCACTGTGAGTAAGTTGACGTTTAAGAATAAGACCCGGTTTCAACCAGGGGTCTTCCCAAAAATTCACACTATATATGGGATTCGTGTTCAATAACATTAAAGGAAGAACTTTTTCTTTGAGTTTGAAAATGCATTGCCACGTCCAACTCAAATTTTGAGGCTTAGTCATACTCCATATGCTTCTCCCCTTAATCACGTTCTTATCAGACCAAATAGCCCATAAGCTGTCAGTACTATTAAAAAAAGTGTCTATGTGTTTTGCAAAAGCAGCAATGTTCCAATTCTTTAAGCTGAGAATGCCCAGCCCCCCCTTGTCCATGGGCCTTTCCACTGAACAAAATTTGATCGGGGCTATGTATCTGAATGTAACCCTGCCTTTCCATAGGAATCTCATCATAGCTCCTCTAATCAGTTTAATCAGTTTGAAGGGGAGAATATACGTTCTAGCCCAGTAGACTTGCATTGAGAATATCACTGATTTAATAAGAGTTAATCTCCCAGCTTGACTAAGCAACTTGGAAGTCCAGCAGTTTAATCTAGCTGTAATTTTGTCAAAAAGAGGAAGACATTGGTTAGCAGTAATCCTAGAACTAGTTAGAGGCAGACCAAGATAACTGGTAGTATCATGATTTATGGACAACCCAGTGATATGCGAGATAACACTACAGTGCTCAGTACTAACACCAGCAATGGTGATGTCAGATTTCTGGAGATTAACTTTCAACCCTGTCATTTCGTAAAATTCGTGAAGTGAGTGCATTATGCTTGTGAGAGTGTTGGTTTGAGGAGTACAAAAAACCACAAGATCATCTGCAAACATCAATGCAGAGATCCTTGGTTCAGTACATCCAGGGTGAAGCTTGTAATTTCCATGTGCTATTATCCTCTCAAACATTCTCGTTAAGAGCTCCATAACAATGATAAAGATATAAGCCGAAATGGGATCCCCCTGTCTTATCCCTTGTTCACTAGTAAAGAAACCCTCACTCCTGCCATTGATAGTAACTGAAAAGGTAGGAGACGTAATACACTCATATATCCATGCAATGAAATGAGGAGGGAAGTTCATATATCCCATGATTCTGACAATACTATTCCACTGCAGCATATCAAATGCCTTCATGATGTCCAACTTCAACATAGCTCTAGGAGATACATTCCTGCGCTTATAATTTTTGATGAGTTCATGGGAAAGAAGAACATGATCCAGTATACTCCTACCTGGAAGATAAGCAGCCTGATTTTTGGAAACAATATTGGGGAGCACAAGTTTGAGTCTAGAAGCTATAACCTTGGTGATGCATTTGTATATGGTGTTACAACAGGAGATGGGACGATAATCACTAACACAGTGAGCATTTTTAATTTTGGGTATAAGAGCTATGTTAGTGTAGTTATATGATCTGAAGAGTTTACCCTTTCTGAAGAAGAGGAGAATGGCATTGATAACATCAGCAGAAACGATAGACCAGCAAGAAGTATAGAATAGAGTGTTGAGACCATCAGGTCCTCCACAAGATTCAGTGTTTAATGAAAACATGGCATTTCTTATTTCTTCAGGGGTTACTTCCTTACAGAGAAGGTCATAATCAGTTGAATTTAATCTAGGGAGAATGTCACTGGGAATAAGATCAATATTCGGCATGAAGTGATTAGCATTTCCATATAATTCAGAGAAGTGTCTGACTACAGCTTCCTTGACCATTTGTGGAGATGTGTGAAGATTACCTTGAGTGTCATATATTGTAGAGAGGTTCTGACTAGTTTGCTTGTCCTTTAGACTAGCGTGAAAGTAAGCACTATTCTTATCACCTTTTTCTCTCCATTTTATTCGCGTTTTCTGCCTGATCATCTCACTCTCTTTAATTAAAGCTTGTTGGTATTGCAAAGAGAGAACACTTTCCTCCTCTGATAGATTAGCATTGTTGACAGAGGCCATCATAGCTGTCTGGACATCAGTAAGTCTTCTTTTAATCACTGTGCTCATCTTGTCTCCTTCACCATACTTGTTATGCGCCCATTGTTTCAAGACTTTCCTAGTTTCCCTGATTTTTTCCTGCAAAACATACAAGTGATTACCAATTTTAGGCAAATTCCATGCAGATAAAACAATGTTTTTGAAGTCTGGTTCAGATGTCCAAGAGTTAAAAAATTTAAAATTTGATTTCCCCCTCAAGTCCGCTTCACGAAGATGGATGATTTGAGGAGAGTGGTCAGATAGGAGAGGAGGTGGAATGTGGTTGAACAGGAGAGGCCATTTAGTATATGCAAATTGGTTCGAGAATGAATGGTCAATGGTGGAGAAGGTTCTACAACCATGCCTCCTTTTGTTATTCCATGTATACTGCATGCCCAGAGTTCTAATCTTGACAAGGTCAGAGTCATAGAGAGCATCAGCAAGGGGCTTTATTTCACTGAGGGAGAGGGGATTACCCCCCATTCTATCAGTGAGAGAGTGACAGCAATTAAAATCTCCTAGAATTAACCATGGATGTGTGTTTTGTCTTAGAGAAGGAATTACAGAAAGTAAAGACTCTCTAGTGTTAACAGAGTTGTAAGCATACACAAAGGAGACATAGAAGGTTGATTGTTCATTGATATCTAAGGCATGGCAGTGTATTAGCTGGGGAGTGGATAGGATTGGGGATAGTTGGACAAGATTAGGATTGTAAAGGATCAGAATCCGACCATAAGTTGCTTCATTGTGGTTGTGTATGAATTTCCACCTGGGATTGATGTACTCTGCAGCTTTGATAGAAAGGGCAAGGTTCAATTTTGTTTCAAGAACTGCCAAGACAGCCAGCTGGTGAGTAGAAATTAGTTGCTTACATTGGTCCTGCTTAATTACATGATGTGCACCGCGTATATTCCATGCCCCAATGCGTAGCATCATTGGTCAATTTGTGCGTTGAGAAACTCTATTTTCATACTCCTAGTAACTGCTTGTTTCGAAGACAAGTAATTAGGAATGGTGGCTGATAGGGGGGTCACTGCTTGTTTAGAAGAATCTTCTTGCATTTTGGAAAATGACTGAGTTGGAGTGGTAGGTTTGGTTGGTAGAGTAGTGATAGCTGCAGAAGGCGGGGCTTTGAAAGCATGAGGAGGTTTGATATTGGAATACAAGTGTGGTAAAGGGGTATTTGGGGATGAGTTAAAGTCAGGGTTAAATGTATTGGAAGAATGATTGGTGTGCTTTGCTGTGCATGGGATGTGCACTTCCTTGTCTTCTTGTGATTTAGTACTGTGTTTTGGTAACTTGATGTTGTTCTTTTTCCTTAGACCACTCTCTAGCGTTTCACAATTACTTGCTTCACCAACACCTTTGTTTTCTTCAACTTCCACTTCCCTCCTGCATGTATTGAACTTTGTATGGACCATCTTGTGCTTCTCTTCTTTAGTTTTGCTACTGCCTTCTTCTTCATTTTGTCTCTGTATATTATTTTCCTGTTGTTTAGCATCCACTTTACTTTGTACAAATTGACATTTATCTCTAACGTTCATTTCCTCTTCTTGCCTATCACTGACATTTTCCTCGTCATCTAGTGAAAGTAACACTGCAAACTTGTTATATGTCAGTGGGTTGCCTTCAGTTTCACTTTCACTACACTCCACAGCTCCTTCGATTCCTACCACTATATTCACAGTGTCTTCTTCGTGTTTTTCGTTGCTTTCATCCATTTCTCTCGTGACTTGTTTTTCTACTTCAATTTTTCCTGAGTGAGTAAGTTCACAACTTTTGTTAACTTCACTCACTTCTCTCTGCATTTCTATAATATCTTCTCTCTTTTCTTCCTTATTACTTTTGTTTACTGGATCCATCCTTTTCCTGGTTACACGTTGCCAAACCTTAAAGTTTCGTTTAACAGCCTGTCTTTCATTTCTTTTCAATTGTTTTGGTTTAGCTTTTATCACTTCTTTTTCTTTGATTGTCTTACTATTATCTTCCACTTTGTTCTCAAACAACTCTTCCTTCTTATTATTACAAACATCAGTCTTGTGTCCAAAAGCATTGCATAACACACAAATGTCAGGTTTCCACATGTATTGAACATGTATCTTATGTTGCCCACCTTCAACCAACTTGACCATAAATTCTTCTGGTAGCTCCTTACTCGGTTTTACTTCCACTAAGCATTTGGCAAAGCTAAGTCTTTCCTGTTTTTCAGTCATTTGGTCCATGCACAACATCTTCCCCAGATGGCTACAAAGCCAGTTAATTCCAAGGGGAGACCACGCAAAAATTGGAAGGTTATACATATTAACCCAAACAGGAACTGCTGTTACCGATCCAGCAACGTTGCTAATGGAAGGATCATAAGGTTTAAGAATAAATAACTTCTTGTTCAAAATAATGGGATCACGCTGAAGGATGTTATCTCTGTCCTCAGCACAAGAAAAGTTAAACAAGAATAATATACCGTCAGACTTAACTTTCACTGAGCCTTTAAGTTTCCAAATCAGTTTAAGTTTGGAGATCACTGCAGTATAGGAAAGAGGTTTATCAAGAAAGAACCCCACCAAAGTATCTTTCCAAACCGTCTTGCCAGCATCAATGACATCAGCAGGTGGCACTAAAGCATCATCTTCGTAAAAAGGTGACAAGTGAACGGGAATGTACTTCCCTGCATTCTTGGGAATATGCTTGAACAAGGAAGTCCATGCCCGTTCACAAGGAGGAGGAGCAGGAGGTACAGGAGAAAGAGACGGGGGAGCAGTTAGAACGGGATCAGGTGGATCAGGTGGGGGGTTAACCAAGAGGGGTGGGGAAGAAGGAGGAATGGTTAGGGCATAACCAGCTGGGGACAAAGAATTAGCGGAGGTACGGACCAGAGAGTCAGAGAGGGACGAAGAGGGGTCAACTAGAATGGCAGAGGGTATGGTTGGTGAAGGAACAGTGTTGGCAGAGGGTAAGGTAGACGGTACTACTGAGGGGACAAGGTAGGTAAGGTTGGGGTCTCCATGAGCAGACATGGCTGAGCAGACATGGCTGAGGGTATGGTTTTTTGAAATGATATTAATTACAATGTAAATGATAATACAGCATTTGTAAACGCTGTAGTTGATGATAATGAACTAAAAAGCTAGGTTGAATTAAAAGCTATTATAGCAATCTTTGTAAGTGCTATAATTTTTGAATTTAACTAAGTTTATTTGAAATTTAAGAAAACTCTATTACAAATTTTAAAAGTTGCCTTTTGTTAAATTGAACTGTTTTGAATGTAACTTTCCGTAGAGTTTTCTAAATGATGCGAAAAGTGAATTTTCACTGTTTTGATAAACTTAAGTGAATAGATGAACTTTGGAAGTTGAAATTTTTGGAAATTTAATAATTTAATAATTAAGCATAATAACTTCATTGAAATGAAAAAAAAGAATTTTTGGAATATAAACTGTTTCAAAATATGAATTGAAATGGTATTTTAGATTGAATAAAATGAATAATGATTTGAAATGAATGAAGTTTTGAAAAGATACGATATTCTGATATATAAAAATGATTTGAAAATGACGTTTTGAAAGGATATGATATTTTGATATATTAAAATGATTTGAAACGATGTTTTAAAAGATATGATATTTTTGATATTAAATGATTTGAAAAACGGAGTTTGAAAGATAGGACATTTTGATATTAACATGATTTAAAAAGAAGTTCTGAAAGATATGATATTTTGGAATTGAAAGGTAGTGTTGAAAGGGTATGAAAATTTAATATATTGAAATGGTTAGAAATGACTTGATATTTATTTTGATAAATATTGGAATTGAAAGATATTTTACGATGATATATTGGAATGGTTTTGGAAATGATTTAATCCTTATTTTGATAAAGATTTGGATTGAAAAGGATATTTTATTTTGAAGTATAAAATATTGTTTTAAAGTTATAACTACGGGTTATAATAACGATTGGTTGTTAAAGAGACCGGGATCGGATGTTGTCTTATAGCCGGCCAATACCGAAAAGCACTTTAACAACTGCGTACGCGGTGGAGATTCCGGAATCAAGTAGGATGGTGGCGACGTTCTCGAGGTATATTACGTGGACCCAACTCCCGTGAGTTGGCATATATGACTAAAACAGGAGCTATACCGGGGAACACAAAGGGTCGCACCCTTTCATCGAGCATGCTCCATCGGAAACCATTCTATTACTGTTGTGATTCGATTCGGTGGCGCCACTTTTATTCGGGGGTATTGTTCGAGGTGGGCTGAAGCTGCTGACTTGCCGTCACCACCGGTCCGGGAGTGCAAACGGTGTATCCACCCTGGCATTGCTTCGCGTGCCGTGTCATATCCTTATATCGAGCCCACTACGATTTTGGTTTTAAAGATCCGATCGCGTTAAGGTTCACCATCCCCTTAACGCTATTTTCTATATGATTATACTTTACTGATTAGACACTACCATATATAACGTATATTACTACATAGTAAATAGTTTAACGGATCCTTAGAGGATGGGCGGTCCCAAGCATCCTTTAAGTTACTGATGCATTTTGTTACTGTTCACTTGAGTTGATTTACAGTTTATAAGTATTTATGTCCTGACTCGAGGGTTTTGTGTTCTGCTTTACGCTCGGGTCAGATTGATTGAGTTAGCATTCAAGATTCACCTTCGGCGTTGGAGCTTTCCTTGAAGATCCATCCATCTATTTTGTTTCAGTATCCAGTGGTTCAGTGATGTATCTGATTTGTACCTGATGTATCCTGTTACTCTTCTGTTGTATCTTATTTAACTCTGATGTATCTTATATTTACATAGTAGTTTCATGAACTACTATCTCTTTTACTTCCGCTGCATTATTATTACTCTGTGTCGGTGATCTGTGATTTTTATTTACTGTATATTCAGAGATTTGCCAAATTTTTAATTACAACGCGGTATTTTGAGCAATTCAATTCCGGCATGAGTGTCTACCTATACACTTATAATGGATGCGAATGGTTGAAAATAACTGGTTGTTACAGTTGGTATTAGAGCTTTGGTAGCTCTAGGCAAAACTCAGCATATGGAGTGAATGTATTTATAGAATCACTTTCATTCGAGTTTGAATCTCTCCCTTTTAACTCGATTCCTTTGAATTTTGGAACATTCCCTACGGTTCCAAAATCCATTCGTATCCCTCACTATTCATCTTCTTTTGACTCTGGAGCATTCCATAACTCCGCTTCGAATGATCTTTCTAGTGAGTCGGCGGTCGCGCCAATTTCAAATTTAATTGAAAAAGGGGAAAACTCCCTTACAATTAGCACCGATTCACAAGAGATTCTTATCTATCCTTGGTTTAGATGCTAATATCTTTTGTTTTTTCAAACTCTAACTCTTGAGATCGAATGTAGATTTACCGCAGAAAATCCACGCTGATCTTATTCTTTAAGTCACGGTTAACCCGGTTAAGGTTGCCCGTGATTTATATAAGCTTATCAATCTTCCTATTCTGTTATTTAATCATGTCAACCTTGTTTCCAACTTATTTTTAAATCATAATCTCCTTTGATTTGTGTTAATCAAAAATTTGAATCTCTACCCTTCTCTGAAAATCTATTCATGTATAGTGTATTTGTAAACTAGTATTTAAAATTAAAATGTTTTATATATTGTGTTGTTTGAGTTGTTGATGTTGAGTTGGGTTTCTGATCGATACGTTTAATTAGCGCTATCGATAAGATTTCCTCAACACTTTAACAGAACAAACGGACACAATATATTTTAAAAAAAAATTTGGTTAATAAATTTTGATATATAAGTAAATTTAAGGAACTTAATGAAATGATTTAAATTGATAATTTGAAATGATAATACTAGATTTATCATTTATTGTTCTACAAATAGATCTGTAAATATTTGTTTATAAATTTATTTGGGAACTGAAATGAATTTAAAACAAGAATTTGAGGATTTAAATTTCGATTATTTCGAACTTTGGTTTAAAGTTTTAAAGGGTTATATTATTTAAAGTATTTTGAATAGAAATTTGTTTCCAATGGATTTTAAAGTTTAAAATTAGTGCTCTTCTCTTTGTCGCTGGAAAATAACTTCGGTGATGATCGCGACATCATCGACGTTCATTTTCGAGTTTCGAAGTGAAGAGACCATTCTGTAGTCTTGCTACAGCTTTGTTTTGGGAAGTAAAATTGATTTGAATTTCTAAAATATGACTTGATTTATATTATATATATATATATATAGATATATGATTGAAATTTGATTTGACATATTATATATGTATATATATTATTTCTTATCTCTAAATGGTTTGAAAAAATCGGAAATTTAATTCTTAAATTTTATTTTAAAGAATAATTTCAGAAAAAAATCAAAATTTTGGATGAATATCAAGAATGAAATGATTTAATTGGAAAATTTATTTGTATAATACAATTGCATTCAAATATAACTTACCAAAATTTCAGAAGTTAAAAATGTAATTCGATAATATACGATATAAAAAGACTTTTATGAATAAAATTTGAATGGCTATAATAAATGTTATACACTTAAATTTTAATTATAAAATGATTAATAGAGATAAATAAAATAAAAGGGTAATTGAATAACTTACAATAAAATGAAGTTAAAAGAACTAAGAATAAAAGAAAGTAGTTATAAAAAAAAATGTATATATATTTAACAAGAGTGATAAATATATTGAGAGGAATAAATCTAATTTTTACTTGGAATAAAGAAGAATAAAAATTTATTAAGTACATTGTGAGTGTAATAAATGATTATTTTTCAAACCCATGGTTCTAAAAATGGTTAATTTTAGATGATTGGATAATAAGATAACGAAATTTGAGATAGTTAAGATTTATTTAACTTGTGTAAAGATTATTCTCTGTTTAAGTTGAAATCTCCATGCTTTCAAATTCATTTCCTTATTTTGTTTTTCAAACAATCTTTTGGTTGTCCTTATCATCCTTATCTTGCTATAATCTTTGATAGACCTTTGGTAATCATTTTGAATCCACCTTTTTCGTGCTTGTGTTCTTGATTCTGGAGGATCTTGGAAAGATCACCTCCACCTTGTTAAACTTACCTATAACAACAGTTATCAGGTATAACTTCAATCTTCTTGTCATCCTATCTTAATCCTATTTCACTCTATCTTTTCTGTGCCCTTCCATACCTCATTCCTTTTCGGGGATGAAAAGATTTGAGTGGGGGAGAGTGTAACAACCCTGTATTTTGTAATTATTTTATTGTATATTTTAATTATTTTTAATGTAAGATTTTGATTTAAAAACTTATTTTACTTATTTGAAATGATTAAATTTATTATTTAAATATAATCTTGATTTTTTTATATGAGTTATAATTCCAAACTTGTGTAAGTTGAATATTTGCCTGAAATGCTGATTTTGGTCAAAATAGTCAAACTGTGACTTTCAACTTAAAATTTTAAAAGTTTAAAATTTTAATTTTTTTCTTTTATTATGAAAGTACATAAAATTCTAAGAACACCACTTTTCGTTTCGTTGAAATCGGATGTAAACTGTGGAAGTTATGCCCTTTACAATATTGTGCGTATATAGGGTTATTTACAATGACTATTTTAAATTGTATAAATTACTTCTTCTTGGTTATATTTTATTTTAATATGTGATAATATGTTATATTATTTATATTTTGACTTTTAAGTATTTTTAAAATGATAATATAATTTTTCTAAAGTTTATTTGAATTTATTTCAATTTATAAAGCCTAGTTGGTATTTACTACATTTTTGTTTATTTAACTTTCTATTTAATAAAAATTAAATTATTATTTTACCTTGAAAATGTTTTAAAACCTTTTTTAATTCAAATTTTGTGTTAAAATATTTTTTTTGTGAAGTAATAAATTTTCCAAAGTCATTGGAGATTTTCTTGTAATTTTTATGTCAAGGTTGCTATTTTTAAGCAATTTCTTATCTCCTTTTTCTATTTTACTTAAAATAAATTATTTATTTTATTTTATTTTATTCTTACTTATTTTCAGTTTTAAATAACATTTCTGAGTTTATTTTTTTTTTTTACAAAATTAAAAAGAAAAGGAAATGCAAAAGGTTTAGAAAGTTAAGAGATTTTAAAAGCCTGAAACGTAAAAGCGTTTTATCCGTTTCTTTTTTGCAATTAATACATCTGTTATTTTTGCATTTCCCTATACCATCTCCAGATGACTTCTCTTGCTCATTTGTCACGAAATTTCTCTTTCTCAAACCCTAAAAAAAAAATGGAGATCATGGCCTCCATCTTGCAAAATCTGGTAATTTCTTCTTCTTGTTTTCCTATTTCCTAAATGATTTTGCACCTTGTTCTCAACTATTCGGATCGGCTCCTCCCTCCACCACCACCTAGGCCGCCTCCACCACCAGCACACCTGACCAACACCTCCTCCAGCCCCTTCCCATGTCCTATCCATGGCCCTAGGTGATGATGATCAACCTAGAAATGAACAAGACATCACATATATATAAATCTAGACCTAGAATTGTCATCACCACTTCCACCACCCATAGCCACCACCTACATGACCACCACCACCTCTAGCACCCTCTGCCACGTCATCACCTTGGACCCCACACCTTTGCACCTGACCATATAGCCCATGGCCGAACCCTTTTGTAGCAAAGAGATGATGAAACATTGCCTTGTATGGATAGTTGTTGCACCTATATCTTCACTCCACCAAACACAAGCTAGGCCGACCCTATAGAGACCCAAACCAGACCCTAATACATGACATGGCCGAGCTAAACCAACCTCTAGCTGAAGCATGTGAAGTTGAGAACAAGTGCAAACCATTTGATGTTGTTTTGGACCCTAAATTCCTATGTTGTTTTGTGATAATTCGTGTTGTAACCCCTCCATCTTCATCCACTTGTTGCCATATTTTGATGCTAAACCCAAGTCATGTTGACACCTAGGCTGAGCCTAGTGTGATGAGAACAAGCCCATTTGATCTGTGACAAGCCATGTTGTCGTGGTCAGGCACTTTCGTGTTAAAGCTGGGTAATGTTCTTTGTTGATTTAAAAATTTCCATTTCGTTTCAATTCATGTTTGTATTGTATGCATATGTTTATATGGTCTTGTTATTTGTTGTATACAAGATCATTATCAAGGACTTCCATTCATTCAATTCAAATCGTGTTTGTCGTGCTTTTGAAATCGCTCTTGTGTTTGTTGTTTGGTCTCTAGCTTCGAAAAGGTGAGTCTTTCTCACTCTGACATTTATACTTATGAAAAGTGAATTGATGACAAGTGTTTAGTAATATAAAATGTTTATGCAAGTTAATGATGATCATATGATATGCTATGCCATGTTATTACCATGTTATTACCATGTTTAAACTGTTAATTTTCACCTGACATCTGATATATGACTGTGTATTGTGATATTGACCTTGTTTATATTATTCCTGTATATGATTACACTGCAAGTTCCCTGTTAGAATAGAATCATTACGGGCTGAAATGATAGGCCTGATTTATTTTATTTATTTTATTTTAAATTGGGAGTGCGGGTTTGAAATGATAAAACCCGGATTTTCTTTGTAAATTACGGGTTGAAATGATATATTACCCGTATCACTTTACCTAGCGTAGAAAATTTTATACAGGCCCGTAGTTAAAATATGCTTTTCTAAAAATTTTAAATATTTTAGAAATTTAATTATTATAATATTTTGATTTTAAATTTAAAAAAAAGGATTTTTGTAAATTATTATTGATTTTCTGAATAATTGTAAGTGCAATGAATTAATGAAAAAGTTAGAAATTTTGAACGTGGGTTATTTTGGAAATTTTGATTTAATTATAATTGGAAATTTAATTGAATATGAAATTATGATAAATTTATGATAATTTGAATTTAAATGAATTAAAAGTGATTTTATATCATATTAATGATTTTTTTTAACAAAGTTGAAATGTGAAATGAATGAATATTTTAAGTTGAAACTTTGAATATAACTAAAATTGGGAATTTATGAAATTGACTTAAAAGTGAACTTTTAGTTAAGTAAATAAAAATAAATTAAGTCATATTTAAGAATTTGAACTTAAGTGTTAAGTTGAAATTTAATGCAATGGATTTAAAATTCAACATTGCATTTTAATAAGTGAATTATTATTAAATCTTGATTTTTGAATGGAAATTTAACCCTGTAAAATCATGAACTTGAGGAAAATTAAATGATGTTATAAACGTGAAAATGTATGACTTTATAAGTTAAAAATGTTTTAATAAAAATATAACTGGTTGAGAAATTTTATTGAATATTTGAAGTAAATTGACTGCATTTTTGAAATGATATTAATTACAATGTAAATGATATTACAGCATTTGTAAACGCTGTAGTTGATGATAATGAACTAAAAAGCTAAGTCGAATTAAAAGCTATTATAGCAATCTTTGTAAGTGCTATAATTTTTGAATTTAACTAAGTTTATTTGAAATTTAAGAAAACTCTATTACAACATTTTAAACGTTGTCTTTTGTTAAATTGAACTGTTTTGAATGTAACTTTCCATAGAGTTTTCTAAATGATGCGAAAAGTGAATTTTCACTGTTTTGATAAACATAAGTGAATAAATGAACTTTGGAAGTTGAAATTTTTGGAAATTTAATAATTTAATTATTAAGCATAATAACTTCATTGAAATGAAAAAAAAAGTTGGAATATAAACTGTTTTAAAATATGAATTGAAATGGTATTTTGGATTGAATAAAATGAATAATGATTTGAAATGAATGAAGTTTTGAAAAGATACGATATTTTGATATATTAAAATGATTTGAAAATGAAGTTTTGAAAGGATATGATATTTTGATATATTAAAATGATTTGAAACGAAGTTTTAAAAGATATGATATTTTTGATATTAAATTATTTGAAAAACGGAGTTTGAAAGATAGGACATTTTGATATTAACATGATTTAAAAAGAAGTTCTGAAAGATATGATATTTTGGAACTGAAAGGTAGTGTTGAAAGGTTATGAAAATTTAATATATTGAAATGGTTAGAAATGACTTGATATTTATTTTGATAAATATTTGAATTGAAAGATATTTTACGATGATATATTGGAATGGTTTTGGAAATGATTTAATCTTTATTTTGATAAATATTTGGATTGAAAAGGATATTTTATTTTGAAGTATAAAATATTGTTTTAAAGTTATAACTACGGGTTATAATAACGATTGGTTGTTAAAGAGACCGGGATCGGATATTGTCTTATAGCCGGCCAATACCGAAAACCACTTTAACCACTGTGTATGCGGTGGAGATTCCAGAACGAAGTAGGATGGTGGCGACGTTCTCGAGGTATATTACGTGGACCCAACTCCCGTGAGTTGGCATATATGACTAAAACAGGTGCTATAACGGGGTACACAAAGGGTCGCACCCTTTCATCGAGCTTGCTCCATCGGAAACCATTCTATCACTATTGTGATTCGATTCGGTGGCGCCACTTTGATTCGGGGGTATTGTTCGAGGTGGGCGGAAGCTGCTGGCTTGCCGTCACCACCGGTCCGGGAGTGCAAACGGTGTATCCACTCTGGCATTGCCTCGCGTGCCGTGTCATATCCTTATATCGAGCCCACTACGATTTTGGTTTTAAAGATCCGACCGCGTTCAGGTTCACCATCACCTTAACGCTATTTTCTATATGATTATACTTTACTGATTAAACACTACCGTATACAGCGTATATTGCTACATAGTAAATAGTTTAACGGATCCTTAGAGGATGGGCGGTCCCAAGCATCCTTTAAGTTACTGATGCATTTTGTTACTGTTCACTTGAGTTGATTTACAGTTTATAAGTATTTATGTCCTGACAAGAGGGTTTTGTGTTCTGCTTTACGCTCGGGTCAGATTGATTGAGTTAGCATTCAAGATTCACCTTCGGCGTTGGAGCTTTCCTTGAAGATCCAGCCATCTATTTTGTTTCAGTATCCAGTGGTTCAGTGATGTATCTTATTTGTACCTGATGTATCCTGTTACTCTTCTGTTGTATCTTATTTAACTCTGATGTATCTTATATTTACATAGTAGCTTCATGAACTACTATCTCTTTTACTTCCGCTGCATTATTATTACTCTGTGTCGGTGATCTGTGATTTTTATTTACTGTATATTCTGAGATTTGCCAAATTTTTAATTACAACGCGGTATTTTGAGCAATTCAATTCCGGCATGAGTGTCTACCTATACACTTATAATGGATGCGAATGGTTGAAAATACAAGGTTGTTACAAACAAACTCTAACTATCAACAAAGATGGATAGAAAACAGCAATTCAATATAATCGACATAATCTAGAATCAATTAGAGACTAGAAAATCTTATAATGAGCAAAATTAGAAATTATCTAATTATCAAAAACGATAGTCAGAAATCTCGAATCAACAAATATCTAATTGTCAAAAATGATAATCAGAAATCATCAAATCAACAAATATCTAATTATAAAAAATGATAATCAGAAATCTCAAATCAGCAAATATCTAATTATCAAAAACGATAATCAGAAACAACAAATATTCGATTATCAAAACGATAACCAGAAATAACAAATATCCGATTATCAAAAACGATAACCAGAAACAACAAATATCCGATTATCAAAAACGATAACCAAAAACAACAAATATCCGATTATCAAAAACGATAAGCAGAAACAACAAATATCCGATTATCAAAAACGATAATCAGAAACAACAAATATCTGATTATCAAAAACGATAATCAGAAACAACAAATATCCAATTACCAAAAACGATAATCAGAACTCATATCAACAAATATGTAATTATCACAAACGATAATCAGAAATCTCAAATCAACAAATATCTAATTATCACAAACGATAATCAGAAATCTCAAATCAACAAATATCTAATTATCAAAAACGATAATCCAAATCAACAAATATCCGATTATCAAAAACGATAATCAGAAACAACAAATATCCGATTACCAAAAACGATAATCAGAAATCTCAAATCAACAAATATCTAATTATCAAAAACGATAATCAGAATCAACAAATATCCGATTATCAAAAATGATAATCAGAAACAACAAATATCCGATTATCAAAAACGATAATCAGAAATCTCAAATCAACAAATTTCTAATTATCAAAAACGAGAATTATAATCAACAGATATCCGATTATCAAAAACGATAATCAGAAATCTCAAATCAACAAATATCTAATTATCAAAAACGATAATCAGAATCAACAAATATTCGATTATCAAAAACGATAATCAGAAATCTCAAATCAACAAATATCTAATTATCAAAAATGATAATCAGAATCAACAAATATCCGATTATCAAAAACGATAATCAGAAACAACAAATATCTAATTATCAACAAAGATAATTAGAACTCATATCAACAAATATCCAATTACCTGCAGATAATTGAAAACAACAAATATCTAGAAATCAATTAAGATAATCTAGAAAATCAACATAAAAGGTTGGATCGATCCCATCAGATGGCGAGTTTTTAGCTACGCCGCACGTGCATCAACAAATGGCCGAAGCCTACCAAGTACTATAAATTTTGGCGCCCATCAGATGACCCGAAGGTCCACAGAGTGACCCGAAGGTCTAGTACTAGTATTTGACCCGAAGGTCTGCAGAGTGGCTCGAAAGCCCAACAAATGACCCGAAGGTCCAGCAGAGTGGCCCGAAAGCCCAACAAATGACCCGAAGGTCCACCATATGACCCGAAGGCCCAACAAATGACCCGAAGGTCCATCAGAATGGCTCGAAAGCCAAATAAAATCATCAGAATCATCAAAACAGCAAATATTTCAATTAACGAGTCTGGAATTAATCGAAATAGCAAACGCACATGTCCCATACCACGTGTTTTACTAAATCGTTTGATTCTCTTCATCGTTTCCTTGAAAGTGCAAAATTGTGTATTCCGAAAATAACATTTCACATTCTCAAACGGACAAGTCCGGAATTAAGCGAATCAGTAAAAGAAAGGGATCATAGTCCTCGATTTTGCTGAAACGTTTAAATTGCTTCTCCATTCTTTTGAAAGCGCAAACTGCAAAACTTCTTAAAACAATTTCATTTATTTTATAAAAGTAATAATTTACATTCTCAAACGGACAAGTCCGGGATTAAGCGAATCGGTAAAAGTGATGGTTCATAGTCCTCGATTTTGCTGAAACGTTTAAATCGCTTCCTCATTCTTTTGAAAGAGCAAACTGTAAAAAAAATTGAAAACAATTTTTATTTTGAAACAATTTTTAAAACACATGATTAAAACAGCAACATCAATAGCAACTTTGACAAGGAAATTGCACTTCTCAAAATACCATAAAAACGGACAACAAAATCAGCATTGCGGGATAACCGCTTGAAAATCCACTTTAAAATTTGACGGTTACTGAAGTCAAAGCGACAGTAATTTTAAATGTCAAAATCTAATCAAAATAATTTGCATCAAAATATAATACCAGTGAATTTTCATTCATTAAAAATGTCAACAAAATACCGTGCTTCAAAAACTTAGCACCAGTGTGAAAATCCCATTATAAAAATAACGGCAACAAAATATGTTTAAAACCAAACATCCGTTCAACGTAAAATTAATGCAGTAACGTGCAACCCAAATTTGCACGTATACAACAAAATGAACAAAGCAATCATTCGAATATATCTTCAATGAAGATAATTCAAAACAGCAAAAATCTCAACAAAATCACATATATGCAATCGCTTTGGATCCTCAAATCGGATTCGAAATTCTCAAAGGAAACAAATTAAACACAGCTATGTGAACAACAAATGAAATTTATTTCAATTTCATATTTTGATTTTTAAATCAAAAAGGTTATCAGCTGTACTCAACGAAGACAGCCTCACTGTTTCCGTTGCGCACTCTGATAAACCGACACAAATTACTCAATCATCAAACACAGTTTCGCTGTTATTTTTAAATAAAGATATTTAAAAATTTCATCATACTTTCAAAACTTTAGTTTTGATTCAAAGCACAACTAAAAACATCGACAAATAGTTGTAACACATGTTCCATCTAAGTAATGGTTTATATTATGTCCATAAACCCCTGACACCAACTGTGACGCCCCACCTCTATGCTCACAATAACAAAGAGTATTAAAAGAAATATTGTCTGTTATTACGAAGAATAAGGCTGAATATGAGCGGCCATCCATAGTTAGGCTTACACTAGTACCGGCTATCTCGATAGGAGTGGTATATATTTTTATTTTTCATCTCTTATTTATTTACTCCCATCGACATACCCAATTTCAGTATAAAACGAACTACAATGGTTCATAATAGTTTAGGACAATATATACAATAATAACATAGATGAACTGAATGCGGAACATAGATAATATCAAATCTCATATATATATAACTGAAGTCAATTACAATACACGTGATACAATACACATGATACAACTACAACTGTCGACACATGATGTTACATATACACGTACATTAATATAAGTAATATACATGAATACACATCATCCTATACTATGACAACACCTACTCCAAAAGATATAAAGAGACTTCATAGCTCAAGCAGCAACCCAAAGCAAGATATCTACAACCCGTAATAACTCGGTCTGACCTGAGTATTAAATTCAAAAGAAAATAATACACGGGTCAGTCTAATTCAAACTCAGTTATTAATGCACGGAAGTTATAATAATTAAATAACAATTAGACGACAGTCACAAATAAATCCCGTCTATCCAATCCTTTAATAATTAATCAGATAATGGTAAATATAACACGTAATAGTGTTAAACAACAAATCAGCAAATCCAAATTATGAACGAAGATAAATAAAAAGGTTATCAATGAAGATAATTTAGAAAACAATAGAATTGCTTAAATGTCAATTAACAACAAAATCTAATAATTAAATAAATAATTAGAAACTCATAATCTAATTATCAAATAGATAATTAGACAACACCAAAATGATCGAATCAAATCAAATCAAAATACAATTTAAAAATATTGAATTGAATAAACAAAACAATTCAAACAATTGAAATATCACAAAAGTAAATACTGTGTGGCTGCAGTACACGCACGCGTGCACTGCCTCGCCACTACATCATATAGAGTCACCACAACTCCAAATATTGACAGCAAGTCGTAACTGCAAAGCCAAATCATTTACAAAATGTAGAGGTCAAGTCACTATTACCAGGACTCAACACAATTGCGAGGCCAAACCAAAGTTAACAGCAATACCAAGAAAAGGTCTAGGCAATAATGAATGACCAAGTGCATAAGGCAGTGGTACAAACATGATGACACAGCAAAATGGCTTATGCAACCTGCAACAACAGAGCACGAAGGCTCGAATGCCCAAACGCACATGGTAGTGGTACAAACATGATGACACAGCAAAATGGATGCGAAAGAAAACAAAAATAAGGCAATGCAGCATGACAAAACGCACAAAAGAATCGGTACACAACAGAGACAAAACTGCTACAAATACCAACTGCCTCGATGTGAATATATGGCCAAACTATGCACCGGATATACCACTGAACAACAAGTGGCCAGAGGACCAAAAGAAATTCACGGGTATATCCAGGAAGCAAGCTTAAACAACAATAAAGTATGTATGCCACGACTGATCAGTGCAATAAGCAATCAAAGTCAAGTGCTTTCAAAGGAACTCGACCAAATCGCTTCAAGTACAACTGGTATCAAGACAGTTCACCAGCATAAAGTTCAACAAGCAGCCTCAACATCAAAGACCAGACCCCAAGTGCATAAAAAAGTAGTGAAACCTGAGATCAGGTTTAATGCATAGCAAAAACTCGAGCGCTAGAAGAAAAATGGCACTCTAGAGCAACATAAATGACTCTGTACACAAGTGACGCAGCAACAATTAAAACAAAGAACAAAGCATGAAGATTCTTCTGAAATCAAGACATGATCGCAAAAGCATATCAAAACTGTGATGGTCACGAGGTACGACAATACCGAGATGACCATAAAACAATAAGTGAACATCAAGCTCATGAATGCACAAGATTTGTGACAAGCTTAACACATAATTACTTATATACAGTTGTTATAAAACTAATGGAACGAATTAGAATTTTGACAGAAGATGCCAAGTGATAAAAGTCACATATTTGAAGTAACCAAAGTCAAAAAAGAAATCACGGTAGCAAGTTCAACCTTGAAAGCCGAAAATCGTCTCATAAACAACATCACAAACCGAAGTCAGGTGATAAATAAATTGAAGAAGAAACAAAATTCACGTTAATGCCGATGCCAACAGAAAAATGTTCAAAGTCATTTGCAGTTCAAATCGCACAGTACCCAAGTTACAGATATCAAATAGCTATTCAAAGCCATGGATAATAGAAATCGAACCAAGACAATTAAAAATCATCAACATCGAAATAAACTCGAACGACCCAAGAATGAAGTAGATGCGAGTGATAGTTTACTCACCTTGTTTAACGAGGAGCTAAACCCAATTCGCAGTCTCAAATCACAAGCTGGTAAACAATCGATTAAGCAACCGAAAGCATCTCGAGAGACAGCGATCGAATAAAAGTCGGCTACCACAAATTACGAAAACCCTAATTTAGTTGAAGAGGAAATGAGCAAGAATGAGCTGCCATTTTTTCGTATGATTTTTGTTTTAGGGTTTTCGGAAAGATGAACGAATGAAAAAGGAAATTGGGTAACAGCCTTTCTTAAATAACACCGCACCAACAAAAACATGGGCCAAAATTGTTTTGAAGCCCACATAACATTCAACGAATTACTAAAAGAATTTCAACGGATTTAAAAACTCCAAATAGCAATTAGCTAACACATTAATCGTTTAATGATGATTATAAATTGTTACAAAATCCCGGGTTGTTACAAATATGCTGCCTTCGGTCATAAAATTTTGCAGCGCCGCCGTTGATTTTTGTTGACCTAACAGAATTTTGCCGTCGATCAGACCGTTGATTCGCCAAATAAACAGCATGGATGAAGTCCCCTCGGTCCTCTCTTTAAAACCCCGAAATGGTTCGTCGATCCGACAACGTTCATCGACGCGCGATGAACGACCGAGAATTGATTAAGAAATTCTGGACAAAAGATGCATCAAATCGGAAAATGAATTTCAGTTTTGAGATGCGTACATCGAAAGCTTAGATATATAATTTTTATGAATTTTTTTGAGGAGTTTGAAATTTGACTTTGATTTTGAATTGCAGTTGGAATTAGGTGTTTGTCTGCCATTGAACTGAGGAGGTGAAACAAATTGTACGCAAAGACAAATGAGAATGATGGAACAAATAGGGTTTATAACAGAGTACATATAGACAAGGTTGAAAAAGAATAGAAAGATCGAATTGGTATACGCGCTGAATGACAAATGACCCGAAAAGCCCGTTCTAACTCCGAAACAAAATTGGGTCAACCCACATATCAAAATAGATGTTTTAAAATATTTTAAATGCAATGGAAAAGGTTTCAGGTTCAAATTGCATCATATGAAGAAATTATGCTAAAATCAATATTTTTCAAATTGATTTCAATTTCATTGATTTCAAGGCGTTTCGAGTCCGTACGATCAAACAACAAGTCCGATCGCTACGAAACTTGAAATCATACAATAATTCACCGTTACGGATCCGATGAAATTGGTTTCGTCGAAATCCGAGTCAGTGGCCAAAATGGCTATTTTTACATTAATTAAATAATTAAAAAATTAATTAAATAAAATCCAAATTTTTATTTCAATTCTATAATTGACAATTTCATAACTTTTATATTTCTTAATCATTTACAAAAAATTTAAACAAGTTTAGATGTCAATTTAAAGTTGATAAACCTATCAATTGCAGTGTCAAATTTTCAATTTCATTATATTCAAAATTATAAATTAAATTTCCAATAATTCTATTAAATTATTTTTCATTTTACTATTCATTTCATTGTTATTCAACGGATAAAATTAACACTGGTTCATGGCTTATTACATTATTATTCTCAAATTTCATCTTATTCTCAACTAACGCAAAATTAAATATTAAATTTCATTTAAATTGCAATTAATCCAATTATTGAATTTTACACTTCAATTAAATTAATAAATCTTGCTTTCTATTCTTTAAATCAACCAATTATTATATTATAAATAGAGTTAGCATTAATTTCAATTAATTCCTTAATTTACACAAATATAACCTTAAATTGAGATTCATTGTAATTTATTACAAACTTGATTTAATGGAATACATAAAATGATTACTTTAAAATAATCGTTGCCACTAACCCTTAATCATATTTGTATAAGTTATCATTTCCAACAATTACATACAAAACATTGATTTTTATCCAATCACTATTTATTCATTGTTAATTCATTGATTAATCCAATATTTACATTTACTTTTCTAATATTAACTTATTACCAATTATTCCTATTTACCATCAATTATAACCCAAATAGTTGTTTCAATCAATTGGGATTGCATTGAATTAATTATTTATTAGTTTACATTTTATTCCCGTTATAAATTCATTAACAAATTACAATTTCCTTTATTGATACATCACTTACATTCATACCCAATTACATTAGTTTTATCCCATTACACTAATATATGCCTACTTACCTCTTAATTTGAATAAATATTCCATTTCTAAATGTGTAATTCTAGCAATTGTACACATTAATTTAGGTTTAAATCCAGTAAATGAATTTACCTTAATTCCATTCTTTTTACCAATTTATTACCTTATCAATAAATTTATGATTCTATTTAATTTACATTCACACTTCCATTATTTTATTAATTACCATTAAAGTAACGTTTATTTTAAATTGGTAAACCACTGGTAACGACCAACATTTGTCACCATTTCCCTTTATAATACATGTATGTTTATTCTTCACAAATGATTTCCATCTATTACACTATTTCATACATTAATCCAATAATTTCATTTGTTTTCTCATATTCCATTTATAACCAAGTTATAACATTTAAATTATTTTATTTAATTTTAATTTCATTCAAATCATTAATTATTAACTTTAATTAACCTTGTTACGTTTCCTCTAAGTTAATTTTCATTACATTATCACAACTTTTATTAATAATTCATCAATTTTTATTTTCTTCAATATTAAATATCAATAATCTTAATAAATTAACCATTTTAATTATTGAGAATTTACGGGTCGTTACACTCTCCCCCACTCAAAACTTTTCGTCCCCGAAAAGGAAATAGAAGGGAGAAGGAGAATTAAGAGATCAATATATCTTACTTAAAATATTAACTTTATAAACAATTAAATTTACGAAATTAATTACCTTTAAATAAAATATACAAATTTATAACCATTAGATCTTTTTATACTTAAATTAACAAAGTTTGGAAAACATTTCAAAATATTTTCTAAGTCCAAAATTTACGGAAAAATTTGGCAGAGACTCCTTTGTACGGAGAGGCTCGGGAGAAATATAATATCAAATAAAATAATATACAACATATATTTTTCAAATAATATATATCCCAACCCAGGAAAAACAATATAATAACGCTATAAACCGTAATCCAAAAACGTACCTATTTGTCGGGCAATTTACGCTTATTTTATGAAACCAAAAGCAGTAGCAATTGCTTCCATAACTTGTATTTCATTTATATAATCCAGAGGAATTAATAATTATATAAATTGAAATATGTAAAGTTGTTTCAACCATAAACAACAAATCAATACAAACAACAATCCCTTGCAACAGGGGATGCAACCATCACATAGAATCAATACAAATCAATTATTCATTCATATCAAACAAAAAAAATAGCTGTTCGGGTTCAAAACATCAAATTGTACAGAATGAAAAATAAACTACTGAGCGCACCCTTTTACTTAACAGTCTCTGATGAAACTAAATAGATTATTTATTCATCGAAACAAATTTAAAGTGTCCTTTCCCAAACAACCATAAACCAAACAAACAACTATTTTAACAATAGATCAAGTTTATTAATTTCATTGATATAATAATTTATCTTTTTTAATTTGCCTTTTATTTCATACAGTTTCATTTACTTTTTCTTCATTTCTAATAAAGTCTCATTTTCACTTATACATATCATGAAATTTCCCTTTTTATTATATTACATTCATTTATTCACTGCTTAATTTCATTTATTACAGTATTCATCTTTCTGCTTATTTCCAAATAAATAACTTCAATCATTTACTTAAGTCTATAATTACTTGCTTAAGGATATAACAATTATAACCTCAATTCTTATTAATAAAAGCAATTTATTGAACAGTTCATTACATACTTTTATTTGTACGATTTCCAGATGTAATGCCCCGCCTTTTCGCCTGCTTTAAATGGACGATCAACCAAACACGTCAGACATAAACCATACAGAAGAGCGGATTGTTATGGGGTAAATAAGAAAAAGAAGAGAAAGAAAAAAATAGAATCTTGCAGCGGAACGATAAAATATAATAATCAAATATACAGTTCATGAAGCTGTTTACAAAACATTTGATTATACATATACAATACATATCAGAGTTACACATACCAGAGAATAATAATTAATGCATCAGAATTAAATGGCATAGTGGAGTAATACAGTAGATAATAGTACTACAAAATCTTCGTCTTCGTCCTCCAGAATAAAATCTTCAAATCCTGAAACGCTCGGACTAACCCAGCGAATTAAAAGGAAAAACACTCGAGTCAGAGCTAAAATATCTTATGTAAGTTAAGTCAACAATAAACAATATGAGTGGAACGGCGTCCGAGATGTCTACGGGGTTTGACATCTCCTATCCAATACGTGAGTGCACTAACTCAAGAGATGCTCGGGATTCACATCTCCTAAGGATCCGTTAAAGTAATTACTATGTAGAAATATTTCGCTATTATAATAATGTCTATAGTAAAATAAACATACTTTTAAATAGCGTTAAGGAGTGACCCAATATTCCCCTTAACACGTAATAGTCCCAGGAATCCATCCAATATCATAGTCCCTCCGGATCGGGAAGCCACCAGAGGATACCACACGGTTTACGGGAGAAAACCAAACTAGTACAAGGCGCGCTAGGGTAGGTGATACGGCACAACTAGGCAATGCCAGAGTAGAAATACCAATTATGTAACGACCCACCATTTTGTACCATTCAAATTCGACAATAAATTAAAAACATGTCAAGCTTGAATCGTTCAAAACAATAGATTGTAAATAAATTAGGAGCAAATGAAATCAAATCACAGAATCACAGACACAGATATCAGAAAACTCGCAGCGGAAATTAAAATACTTAGTGGTTCATGAAGCCACTATAATAGTCTCAACCAAATAAAAATTACATAGTTTAAATCTCCAATATAGTTTAAACATCACTAGAAAATCCAAATATCCCAAAGTCTCGATTACATAAATAAGATACGGACTGAAAGTTTTGCCGGCAGCTCGAAAGATCTACAGAATGTCCTAGCTCCGGGATGAAAGCTGAAACTGCAACTCAGGCTGACCCGAGCGTAAAACAAAACAAAAACACTCGAGTCAGGACATACATACTTATATAGTGTAAGCTAATTCAAGTGTACTGTAATATAAAGCAAGTAACTTAGAGGATGCTTGGGACCGCCCATCCTCTAAGGATCCGTTAAACTATTTACTATGTAGTAATATTTTCGCTATTATAATAGTGTCTATATTAAAATAAACTTACTTTTAAATAGCGTTAAGGAGTGACCCAATATTCCCCTTAACACGTAATAATCCCAATAGTCCATCCAATATCATGGTCCCTCTTGATCGGGAAGCCACCAAAGGATACCACACGGGCTACGGGAGAAAAACAAACTCGAACAAGGCTCGCTATGGTAGGTGACACGGCACAACTAGGCAATGCCAGGGTAGATATACCAATTACGCATCCGGACCGGTGGAAACGCGCAGCGCGCAGCTACCGCCCACCTCGAACAACACTCCCAAAGAAAAGGTGCGCACCAATACAATCACATAAGTAATAGAATGGCATACGAAGAAGTGCGTCCAATCAGAGGTGCTACCTCATTAATCCGTCAATCGCTCCTGTTTTAGCCACCTTATGCCAACTCACGGGAGTCGGGTCCACGTATTTGTCTCATAGAAAACGCCGCCACCATCCTACTTCATTCTGGAATCTCCACCGCGTACACGGTTGTCAAAGTGGTTTTCGGTTTCGACAGAGAGTATGCCAGATATCCGATCCCGGTCTCTTTAACAACCAAACGTTATTATAACCCATGGTTACAGCTTTTAAAAATGGTATTTATACTTTTCAAATTGAAATATCCTTTTAAACATCATTTATTTAAACATCAATCATTCTATAAAATACCATTTAAATCTTTTTAATTTATTTAGGAATTTATTGCCTTTCAACTCACATTTAAAAGTTAAATCCTTCCATTAAAACTATTTAAAGTCAATTCCTTATTTTTATAAATTACATATTAAATTTCAAAATTTCAACCTTTTCCCAAAGATTATTTCCATAACTTTTATTTAAAACAATCAAAATTCAGTTTCCGTATCACTTATGAAATGCTACCTAAAGTCCATAGGTTAAAACAGTTCATTTATAAAAGACAGCATTTAAATGTTGTAATAGATTATTAATCTTAAATTTTAGTTTTACATTCCAAGATATAACTTATTAATTTACTTAAATAAAATCTCACTTATAACAACAATTCAGAATTTCCAAAATAAGTTATATTCCAAAATTTACTCAAACATTTATTTATTTAACATTTTGACTTATTTAAAAATCTTTATAAATTTATAAAAATTCTTTAAATACATTTATCTAGAATATTATAAACTTTCCATTTAATTTATTTTAAAATATTTCGGAAAAATATTATATAAACCACGGGTCTGTATATAGTTTTCTAGCCTAGGTCAAGTGATACGGATATATATCATTTCAATCCGCAATTTACAAAAAAACCGGGTTCTATCATTTCAAACCCGCAATCCCAAGTTAAAAATAAATAATTAAACAATTAAATAAATAAATGAAAAAATTTATCGTTTTGGCCTTTCATTTCAGCCTATAACGATCTCAAATTTACAGGGAACTTGCAGTGATTAACAGTAAATAAGTATTAAATAGTATAACTGCAAAAATATTAAAATAAATAAACTACTGATGAGGTGTCAATTTAAAATGGGTTTTAACATCATACGTTATATCACAGGTGGATAAATTTTAATAATTTATTTACAAATACACTTGTGATAAATCACAGATATATAGGTATGTTTGTCTGGTGAGATATACTCACCTGAATGCTGCAGAAAAATTTGATTCAAAACGAAAATCCACCGGAAAAGAAACGCACAGAGGGTAACGATCAAATTGCTGCGGAGGTGAGGCCCGGATTCAATTGTTGAAAAGGAAACGAAATAAAAACAAAACTAAGAAAAACTTTAACACGAAATTTCGAATAAAAGAGACGAACGGAAACATTTCAACTCGACCACTCCACCGCCCGATCACAACCTAATGGAAACACGGCCTGCCCATTTCCTAAAATCCTAAAAGTATGAATATATGTACACTACTCCTTTTTTTTTACATGCACGTTATTGATGTAGGATAATCAAAGGCAATATATCGGCTGTGATAAAAGTGGGGAGCTGTGCACTCAATATCTAACTTCCTTCAAAACTCAAGGGACTAAAACCCAAACACACTCAACCAACCGAGGAACTGAAACATAAGGGTGGTGCAAAACTCTTTTTTTTCAAAAAGGTGACAAAATTTAGGCTAAAAGTGGACACGTATCCACCATGCTCGGCCTGCATAGACTCACGCATAAAGTTCAAGTGTCCACAACTTCAACTTCACAAAGCTAATAGAAAATTTCAACCCAGGTTTTAGATTGGACACGCAACCTTGGCTCGGTCATACCCTATGCATGCTTTTATATGCATGCGTACCAGGCAAAGGTGAGAAAGGGGACACAAACTGTTGTAGGCACACACATGAAAACAGAACATCAAGGCTCGGCCTCTCTATTTCACTCACAATATGCAAGGTACTGGAAACACTCTTTGTTGAAATCATGTACATCTCGGTCAGGTGAAGGATGTTTCAACATGTACAAGTGGCAAGTCTAGAAACGTAACAGGCTCGGCTGTCATGGCTCGACAGTGAGTCCTACATGGGGTCTCCTAGGGTCAGGGTTGGTGGTGCAGTAAGGAGTGGGGCTGCGGCTTCACTTGATGTAGGAAGGAGGGTGTAGGTCGACTGGGCCAAGGTGGTGGAGCAGCCGCTTGAATGAAAAGAAAAAAAAAGAAAAAAAATATATATATAGGAAGAAGAAATGATAAAATATAAGTCTCAGCATACCTTGATACTACAAGAGAGAAGAAGCTGTAATCCAAAGAGATGAAGTGAAAATATGATGTTTAAATTTATAGGGAGAAGCTTTTTATGCAAGAAAGAAAATAACGTGCAAAAATCCAATCAACTCGGCCCAGATTTTTCGTGTAACAAAAAAAAGAAAGCAACGATTTGAAAACAAAATATTGTAGTGGGAATTTCCTTAATCAGTGCACGAATTCAGATAGGCACGAAATCAATTTGTTTTGATTGGAATTTTAGAAACGGCAAGTAGATATTCTTGCTTTTGAACGTATCAGAGAGGAAGCGAAATCAAATGGGAAAAAAACAAGTAAATTCAAATTCTAGAATGTTTAAAGGAAAGAATGATTTCTCTGTACTATTAATGGTTGCGATATTAATGGTTGCGTGCTATAAAATTAGTTAGGTCGAGTGATGTATATATATAAACAGAGAAATTTCGAAATTTAGGTAAGTGATAAATTTGTGGAAAAAGGAAATAAAATCAATTATTGCATTGATTTATAAAGAAACGGTACAGTTTTATTAGATAATTTAAAGCAAATTGAATGCGTTGATTTTTTTATTAATACATTTTCCTATATACGTTATTTATACCATTAAAAATTTGTGCCCTTTTAAATGTGAAATTTCACGGTCTATAAATACACTGACGTGTCAAAAGTTATTACTTAACTTAAAATTAAATTCGTTTACATTCTTCGTATTTAAAATATACAAAATTCATTTTTATTAAAATTCCCGTTTGGAGTTGTCCTTTAACGATGTTAAAGATTTCAAAACTTTCATTTTTTTTCCTAAAATTTTGGGAAAAGATTAATTCAAGTTAAAATTTATATTAAATTTCAAGGTTTTATAAATAAAAAGAAATAAATTGCCAGAAAAACTAGGGCTGTTACACTCTCCCCCACTCAGAACTTTTCGTCCTCGAAAAGGAACGAAAGAAGGAAAACAAAAGGAAGATAAGATAGTAAAGCAAAGTACCTTAAACAAATAATTCTGGATTAGAAGCACGAATGCTCTCCTCCGTCTCCCATGTGCAATCCCGTGCATCAGTGCTCCATTGCACTTTGACCAGTCGGACAGATTTTCTTTTTAGTTGTTTCGTACCATGATCAACGATACAAAGCGGCTTCCTTTCAATAGTGAGATCAGGCTCGATGTCCAGACCATCAAGAGCAGTACGCTGGATGATAAGAGATGGATCGTGAAGACAGCGACGAAGGTGGGACACATGAAACACGTTGTGTATTCCAGCAAATCTCTCGGGTAGATCCAGTCGATAAGCAAGAGATCCAACCCTTTCCAAAATGCGGAATGGACCAATGAACCTAGGAGCGAGTTTTCCTCTACGTCCAAACTGAACTACGAGAGACTTTAAGAAAAACCAAATCACCAACAGCAAACTCCAAGCTTCTTCTACGACGATCTGCATACTTCTTCTGCCTATCCTTAGCAATCTTTAACCGTCTCTTAATCTCCTCAACCTTTTCCGAAGCTTTCAAAATCATTTCGGGCCCAAGAACTAAGCGATTACCGGATTCAATCCAGCAAGACGGAGATCTACACGGTCTCCCGTACAAAGCAGCAAATGGTGACATCTTAAGACTAGCCTGAAAAGAAAGAATGAGATAGATAGGGAATAAGGTAAGATAAGAACGGAGGATTGGAATTTATACCTGATAACTATTGTTATAGGTGAATTCCACAAGACGGAGATGATCTTCCTAAGATCCTCCATAATTCAAGATACAAGCACGGAGAAGATCTTCTAGAATCTGATTTACCCTTTCAGTTTGACCGTCAGTCTGCGGGTGGTAAGCAGTGCTTAGATTCAAACGAGTACCCAAGGATTCTTGGAACGCCTTCCAAAACTGACTAGTCAAAATAGGGTCCCGATCACAAACTATGCTAAGGGGAACGCCATGGAGACGAACAATTTCCCTCATAAAAATTTCAGATAAGCTCGAAGCCGAACGGGTAGACCTGACTGGAATAAAGTGCGCAGACTTAGTCAGTCTATCCACGATAACCCAGATGCTCTCATTTCCCTTCCTAGATCTTGGTAAACCATCGATAAAATCCATAGAAACTTGCTCCCACTTCCAATTGGGAATCTCCAGAGGCTGTAACAAACCCGGTGTCTTCTGATGATCCGCCTTGACTTGCTGACAAGTCGCACACCCACTCACAAAGATAGAGACATCGCGCTTCATACCTCTCCACCAATAGAGTTTCTTCAAATTCTGATACATCTTCGCCACACCCGGACGAATGGAAAGTCGGGACTGATGATGTTCCCGAAGTAATTCCTGCCTAAGACCATCAACATTCGGGACACAAATCCGATTATTAATCCTTAAAATCCCTCTGCCATCAATCTGAGCTCCACTCCCATCAGAACTACTACTTCCTCGGCTTCGGACATTCTCCTTCATGCCTCTAAGCATCACATCTTCATCCTGCTTAGCCATGATACGATCCAACAGAGGAGAAGAAACAATAAGCTGGCACAACAAGGACTTCTTCCTACTCAACGCATCCGCTACTACATTTGCCGTCCCAGGGCTATAGTTGATGTAGAGATCATAAGACGCAAGAAATTCGAGCCACCGTACTTGTCTCTGATTTAAATCCTTCTGGGTGAAGATATATTTTAAAGACTGATGATCGGTGAAGAGATCAAACTTAGCCCCCAAAAGATGGTGTCTCCAAAGCTTCAGAGCAAAGTCCACAGCCAGCAATTCTAAATCGTGGGCAGCATAATTAGCCTCATGGGTCTTCTACTGACGACTAGCATATGCAATTACCTTCCCACCTTGCATTAATACTGCTCCCAAACCCTCGCGACAAGCATCGGTAAATACCGTTAATCTCTCATTTCCATTTGGTACTGTAAGCACCGTGCAGAGGTGAGCTTGTCCTTTAATTCTTGGAATGCAGCTTTACAATTATTGCACCATATAAACTTAGCATTCTTTCGAGTTAAAGCAGTGAGCGGTGCAGAAATCCGAGCAAAGTTCTAAATGAACCTCCGATAGTAACTGGCAAGGCCCAGAAAACTGCGAATATCAGTAGGAGTCTTAGGTTCTTCCCAATCCTTGATCGCAGCGATCTTGACTGGATCAACAGAAACTCCTTCACTGGAGACAATATGTCCGAGGAATCAGACTTTCTCTTCCAAGAAACGACATTTAGAGAACTTAGCCTTTAATTGGTGATTTCGGAGAGTCTCTAAAACATAATTCAAGTGTGACTCATGCTCATCCCTTGTTTTGGAGAAGACAAGGATGTCATCAATAAAGACAAGAACAAATTTATTGAGCACATCGCGAAAGACACGGTTCATCAAGTCGACGAAGAAGGCAGGAGCATTTGTCAGCCCAAAAGGCATAACTAGCCATTCGAAGAAACCATTCTCAGTACGAAAAGCAGTTTTGGGTATGCTCTCCTCAGCAACTCCGAGCTGGTGGAAACCTGTGGCTAGATCAAGCTGAGAGAAAACAGTTGCTCCATAGAGTTGATCGAACATATCATTGATGCCGGGCATAGGATATCTATTTTTCATAGTGAGCTTGTTCAGCTCCCTATAATCAACACACATCCGGAGGGAACCATCAGATTTTGTGACGAAAACTACAGCTGCTCCCCATTCTGAAAAGCTAGGTCTGATCAGACCTTTAGACGATAAGTCTTGAATTTACTTCCTTTATTCGCTCTTCTCCCGTGGTGCCATTCTTCCGGGTGGGAGAACTACAGGTCGTGCTCCAGGAATGAGATCGATCCGGAAATCAATTTACCTTTTCGGAGGTAGAGAGATGACTTCACCAAATACGTCGGGAAATAGTTTGACCACAGGGGTCGAATGGATATCATTAGGGAAAGTGTCGAGAGAATAAATGAAGCTACCTGCAAACTCTTGAGGCAATTTACACTGGATCTCTAATGGATTTCCTAAATCATCTTTGAGGTCAACAGTTCGAGAAGTGCACGAGATATGGGCATCGTGCCTATCTAACCAATCACCCCCAAGCAAAAGATCGAAAGCGTCAAACCCCAAAACATAAAAGTCACCAGTGAATCGATAATTTCCAAGGAAGAGTTTCACATCCCTACAAACTTTACTAAGGTTCGCAGGGCCACCGATGGGGTTGGAAACACATAAGGGTACAGAGGAAAATTCGGGAGACAGAAGATTTTCAAATTTATTACAGAGGTCTACCGAGATAAAGCTATGGGAAGCTCCGGTATCGAAGAGAACTCTTACAGGAAAATAATGCAAGGTAAAAGAACTCTGGAGTGTACCTTGGGAATCACTAGGAGTTGGGGCATGCGCAGGCTATGGAGCGGGAGAGGATGAAGAAGTCACCGCAAAAATCCCTGATGCTGTGCCCTTCTTCTGCGTAGGGCAGTCTCTCTTGAAGTGTCTCGGCTGCAGGCAGATGTGGCAGAGGTCTCGTCTAGCCAACTGGGAAGGAGGTGGAATAGCAGCACCCAAAGTAGGACAACTATTAGCGTAGTGTCCTTTCTGGTCGCATCGGTAGCAACTAATGGTAGATAGATCCACAGGCTGCCTATGGGATGACGAAGACGATGATCCAAGCCCTGGAGTCCTATTCCTCTTATGCCTGTAGAAGTTGGACTTCCTTTTCTTAGAATTTCCAACAGACTGAGACGGTACAGACTAGGCAGCTGGAGTGGCCCTAGAGATAGGGTTCTCATACCGGAGAGCCATGTCCATCAAAGCAGTGAACGTCCCATGCACGTGGGTAATAAGCCGATCGTAGAACTCGGGGCGAGCACTAGCGATAAATTTCTCGTTCTTCTTAAGCGGGGTGTCTATCAAATTCGGGCCATACTGCGAGAGCTCATTAAATTTTCTCTCGTATTCCGTGAAGGACATATCGCCCTGCTTCAGATCCATAAAGTCTCGATAGAGCTGAGACTTGCCCGCTTCGGGCATCCATTTGACAAAAAAGGCCTCCTTAAAACATGATAAGAGATATAAGATGGATTCAAAAATGGGGAAATTTTGAATCCGAAATTGGACAACCAAAGAAGATACCTAAATTGCTCCCAGGTGATGTCAGCTTCATTAGTGTGGGCAGTGACTGATAGCCACCAATTCAAAGCGGCTCCCTTCATCTGCCAAGCCGCCAATTTCCTCTGTTGGGCATTTGTGATTTCGAGACAGGAGAAGATCCTCTCCATGTCTCTCAACCATTGTTGAGCTTCTATTATGGATTCAGAACCCGTGAACTTAGTGCCACCAAGCTCGGTATAATCTTTGCATAGCTTAGTAAATCTAACAGTGGCAGCGGGTGGAGGAGCTGGGGCATCAGCTCGTCCCCTACCTCTAATATTTCCTCGATTCATCCTGAGACAACAAGAATGAATTTAAGAATAGAGGAAAATATTGATGTCAAGATATTCTGGGTAAGATAAAGTTTAACTAGAACAAGCATTTAACAAAGGCTATATTTAAAAGATGGAGGGGAGGAAAGAAATAGTTGGAAAATTTTATTTTAAAACAGGAAGGTTTTTATATCAAAATACTTCTTTGAAAAATCTTTTTGAAAATCATTTTATACTTTAAAATACGTTCTCTCACAAGGAAGGGATTCTAGGATTTGACTTTACTCATTCTAGAGTATTGCCACCCTATCTCTAATGAGTTTTTGCTCCTTAGGCTATGGTTAAACCTCGCTCTGATACCAACTGTAACGACCCACTATTTTGTACCATTCAAATTCGATAATAAATTAAAAACATGTCAAGCTTGAGTAGTTCAAAACAATAGATTGTAAATAAATTAGGACAAATGAAATCAAATCACAGAATCACAGACACAGATATCAGAAAACTCGCAGCGGAAATTAAAATACTTAGTGGTTCATGAAGCCACTATAATAGTCTCAACCAAATAAAAATTACATAGTTTAAATCTCCAATATAGTTTAAACATCACTAGAAAATCCAAATATCCCAAAGTCTCGATTACATAAATAAGATACGGACTGAAAGTTTTGCCGGCAGCTCAAAAGATCTACAGAATGTCCTAGCTCCGGGATGAAAGCTGAAACTGCAACTCAGGCTGACCCGAGCGTAAAACAAAACAAAAACACTCGAGTCAGGACATACATACTTATATAGTGTAAGCTAATTCAAGTGTACTGTAATATAAAGCAAGTAACTTAGAGGATGCTTGGGACCGCCCATCCTCTAAGGATCCGTTAAACTATTTACTATGTAGTAATATTTTCGCTATTATAATAGTGTCTATATTAAAATAAACTTACTTTTAAATAGCGTTAAGGAGTGACCCAATATTCCCCTTAACACGTAATAATCCCAATAGTCCATCCAATATCATGGTCCCTCCTGATCGGGAAGCCACCAAAGGATACCACACGGGCTACGGGAGAAAAACAAACTCGAACAAGGCTCGCTATGGTAGGTGACACGGCACAACTAGGCAATGCCAGGGTAGATATACCAATTACGCATCCGGACCGGTGGAAACGCGCAGCGCGCAGCTACCGCCCACCTCGAACAACACTCCCAAAGAAAAGGTGCGCACCAATACAATCACATAAGTAATAGAATGGCATACGAAGAAGTGCGTCCAATCAGAGGTGCTACCTCATTAATCCGTCAATCGCTCCTGTTTTAGCCACCTTATGCCAACTCACGGGAGTCGGGTCCACGTATTTGCCTCATAGAAAACGCCGCCACCATCCTACTTCATTCTGGAATCTCCACCGCGTACACGGTTGTCAAAGTGGTTTTCGGTTTCGACAGAGAGTATGCCAGATATCCGATCCCGGTCTCTTTAACAACCAAACGTTATTATAACCCAAGGTTACAACTTTTAAAAATGGTATTTATACTTTTCAAATCGAAATATCCTTTTGAACATCATTTATTTAAACATCAATCATTCTATAAAATACCATTTAAATCTTTTTAATTTATTTAGGAATTTATTGCATTTCAACTCACATTTAAAAGTTAAATCCTTCCATTAAAACTATTTAAAGTCAATTCCTTATTTTTATAAATTACATATTAAATTTCAAAATTTCAACCTTTTCCCAAAGATTATTTCCATAACTTTTATTTAAAAAAATCAAAATTCAGTTTCCGTATCACTTATGAAATGCTACCTAAAGTCCATAGGTTAAAACAGTTCATTTATAAAAGACAACATTTAAATGTTGTAATAGATTATTAATCTTAAATTTTAGTTTTACATTCCAAGATATAACTTATTAATTTACTTAAATAAAATCTCACTTATAACAACAATTCAGAATTTCCAAAATAAGTTATATTCCAAAATTTTACTCAAACATTTATTTATTTGACATTTTGACTTATTTAAAAATCTTTATAAATTTATAAAAATTCTTTAAATACATTTATCCAGAATATTATAAACTTTCCATTTAAATTATTTTAAAATATTTCAGAAAAATATTATATAAACCACGGGTCTCTATATAGTTTTCTAGCCTAGGTCAAGTGATACGGATATATATCATTTCAATCCGCAATTTACAAAAAAACCGGGTTCTATCATTTCAAACCCGCAATCCCAAGTTAAAAATAAATAATTAAACAATTGAATAAATAAATGAAAAAAATTATCGTTCAGGCCTATCATTTCAGCCTATAACGATCTCAAATTTACAGGGAACTTGCAGTGATTAACAGTAAATAAGTATTAAATAGTATAACTGCAAAAATATTAAAATAAATAAACAACTGATGAGGTGTCAATTTAAAATGGGTTTTAACATCATACGTTATATCACAGGTGGATAAATTTTAATAATTTATTTACAAGTACACTTGTGATAAATCACAGATATATAGGTATGTTTGTCTGGTGAGATATACTCACCTGAATGCTGCAGAAAAATTTGATTCAAAACGAAAATCCACCGGAAAAGAAACGCACAGAGGGTAACGATCAAATTGCTGTGGAGGTGATGCCCGGATTCAATTCTTGAAAAGGAAATGAAATAAAAACAAAACTAAGAAAAACATTAACATGAAATTTCGAATAAAAGAGACGAACGGAAACAATTCGACTCGACCACTCCACCGCCCGATCACAACCTAATGGAAACACGGCCTACCCATTTCCTAAAATCCTAAAAGTATGAATATATGTACACTACTCCTTTTTTTTTTACATGCACGTGATTGATGTAGGATACTCAAAGGCAATATATCGGCTGTGATAAAAGTGGGGAACTGTGCACTCAATATCTAACTTCCTTCAAAACTCAAGGGACTAAAACCCAAACACACTCAACCAACCGAGGAACTGAAACATAAGGGTGGTGCAAAACTCTTTTTTTTTTCAAAAAGGTGACAAAATTTAGGCTAAAAGTGGACACGTATCCACCATGCTCGGCCTGCATAGACTCACGCATAAAGTTCAAGTGTCCACAACTTCAACTTCACAAAGCTAATAGAAAATTTCAACCCAGGTTTTAGATTGGACACGCAACCTTGGCTCGATCATACCCTATGCATGCTTTTATATGCATGCGTACCAGGCAAAGGTGATAAAGGGGACACAAACTGTTGTAGGCACACACATGAGAACAGAACATCAGGGCTCAGCCTCTCTATTTCACTCACAATATGCAAGGTACTGGAAACACTCTTTGTTGAAATCATGTACATCTCGGTCAGGTGAAGGATGTTTCAAAATGTACAAGTGGCAAGTCTAGAAATGTAACAGGCTCGGCTGTCATGGCTCGACAGTGAGTCCTACATGGGGTCGCCTAGGGTCAGGGTTGGTGGTGCAGTAAGGAGTGGGGCTGCTGCTTTACTTGATGTAGGAAGGAGGGTGTAGGTCGACTGGGCCAAGGTGGTGGAGGAGCCGCTTGAATGAAAAGAAAAAAAAAGAAAAAAAATATATATATATAGGAAGAAGAAATGATAAAATATAAGTCTCGGCATACCTTGATACTACAAGAGAGAAGAAGCTGTAATCCAAAGAGATGAAGTGAAAATTGTATGATGTTTAAATTTATAGGGAGAAGCTTTTTATGCAAGAAAGAAAATAACGTGCAAAAATCCAATCAACTCGGCCCAGATTATTCCTGAAACAAAAAAAAGAAAGCAACGATTTGAATACAAAATATTGTAGTGTCAATTTCCTTAATCAGTGCACGAATTCAGATAGGCACGAAATCAATTTGTTTTGATTGGAATTTTAGAAACGGCAAGTAGATATTCTTGCTTTTGAACGTATCAGAGAGGAAGTAAAATCAAATGGGAAAAAAACAAGTAAATTCGAATTCTAGAATGTTTAAAGGAAAGAATGATTTCTCTGTACTATTAATGGTTGCGATATTAATGGTTGCGTGCTATAAAATTAGTTAGGCTGAGTGATGTATATATATAAACAGAGAAATTTCGAAATTTAGGTAAGTGATAAATTTGTGGAAATAGGAAATAAAATCAATTATTGCATTTATTTATAAAGAAACGGTAAAGTTTTATTAGACAATTTAAAGCAAATTGAATGCGTTGATTTTTTTATTAATACGTTTTCCTATATACGTTATTTATACCATTAAAAATTTGTGCCCTTTTAAATGTGAAATTTCACGGTCTGTAAATACACTGACTTGTCAAAAGTTATTACTTAACTTAAAATTAAATTCGTTTACATTCTTCGTACTTAAAATATACAAAATTCATTTTTATTAAAATTCCCGTTTGGAGTTGTCCTTTAACAAAGTTAAAGATTTCATTTTTTTCTTAGAATTTTGGGAAAATATTAAATCAAGTTAAAATTTATATTAAATTTCAAGGTTTTATAAATAAAAAGAAATAAATTGCCAGAAAAACTAGGGCTGTTACAAATTACGCTTCCGAGTCGGTGGTAACGCGTAGCGCGCAGCTACCGCCTACCTCGAGCCACACCCCCAAATAAAAAAAATCAAAAGTGGCCATCAAATCAATCCAAAAGTCAAAGTATAATATCGAAGGGATGTGCCCGATCAAAGGTGCTACCTCATTAGCCCGTCGATCGCTCATGTTTTAGCCACCTTATGCCAACTCATGGGAGTTGGGTCCACGTATTTACCTCAAAGGAACCGCCGCCGCCATCCTACTTCATTCTGGAATCTCCACCGCATACACGGTTGTTAAAGTGGTTTTCGGAGTTGGCAGAGAGTATGACAACTTCCAATCCCGGTCTCTTTAACAACCAAACATTATTATAACATCGCGGTCTTATCAAAATAGTTTATGCTTTTAAAACCATAATATAATATCCATTTCAAATCCATATAAATACGATATCATTTCCTCTTTTAAAAACCCAAATCAAATTTGATATCGTTTTCAAATATATCCTTTTCTAAATTTATAACATTTCAAAGTTATAATATTTCAAAACCAAAACTTGAAATATAGCCTTTCAAAACATAAAACTTTGAATTTCATAACTTTGAAACATGCTGCACCACTTAAATGGTTTAAATATTAAATTACTTTATATAATAAAATAGCTTCTTCACCTTCACAAATCAATTTCAATATGGATTTTAAATTCCCAAACAAACCAATATAATTTCCATATATTTCAAAGCTTTAATTATTCCACAATTTCAAAACTTATTCTTTGACAGTTTCATATATATCAATTTCAACTACTATTATTTAGATTTGAAATGTTTACTTGATAAATCAAATATCATTTTAGTAAAACCTTTGGACTTCAAATTACTGGATATTCTTCCAATTATATTAACTTGATAATATTCATTTAAATCAATTTGATACTCATTTAAATCCTCTAAACAAAAATCAAGTTATAAAATCATACCTTTTAAATCTCAATTTATTTATATTTCAATTCAAGTTTTTCGAGGATAATTCTTAAATCTTAAATTCAAATCAAATTCATATTTATCTTCCAAATCTAAATTTATTTAAATCATTATAACCTCTATATAAAATATGATTTAAATACTTAACCATATTTATTTTAATAAATCAAACTTCATTTTTCTACTTATTGTCATTAACTGATTTATACCTAACTTAATACATGAATTTAACTATATATAAATATTTTTATATAATATAAAAAAGAATCAATATTTATTTAAACCGCATAATTCTATCCAAAACCATATAAATCATTTTCAAAATATTTATATATATAGACCGACGGTGTCTGTATAAAAGTTTCTATCCTATGGTCAAGTGATACGGATATTTATCATTTCAATCCATAAGTTAAAAAAATTACGGTTATATATCATTTCAAACCGCAATCCCGAATGAAATAAAATGCATTACAACTTGCATATTAAAATACTATAGAATATAACATCCATTCATCCATCAACAGATCATACATCCATCACAATCATCATCCACAACAATCAATCAATACCAATAGATAACCGGTAATATACATAACACGTATTTAGCTGGCAGTTTATATGCAACAATAAATTTGATAACAATTTAATTCAAAAAAATGCAATTTAACTTAGATGAGGATTAAATATATGCCAAACAGCTATAAATAAATTTCAAATCACATCATAAATAAATTTAACAAACATAAGAAATTTTAGAAGTTGTGAGTAGGTTAACAAACTCACCTTTTGAATTTAAATTGAATTTAAATCCAATTTAAACCTAAAAATTTGACGGTCTCAGAATTCGTCCAAACAAGCGTCAAGATGTTCGGAATTTTAATATGATCCTAACAAAAAAAACTGTGCGTGAATTGGTGTTCGTATGTGAAAGACATAATGAAAAATGTGTTTGAATTTCAATTTTTTTTTAAATAAGAGAACACATTTACCTTTCTTGCCACGTCATAGGCAAACCACTTTCTTCCAGAAAACACCACTCACGTATGCAAGGACCAATGCACGCGAAACTGCCGCCGACCATAAACTTTGACCATGATTCTCTCTCGCCTACGGCCACCAGGGAGCCGCCAAACCCAACCATCCTCCTTCCCTCGCCTAGCCGCCCCGCGCCTTCCACCTATGCTGCCTCCGGTCATAAAATTTTGCCGCGCCGTCGCTGATTTTTGTTGACCTAATCGAATTTTGCAGTCTATCAGACCGTTGATTCGCCAAATAAACAGGATGGATGAAGTCCCCTCGGCCCTCTCTTCAAAACCCAGAAATGGTTCAACGATTCGACAACGTTCATCGACGTGCGATGAATGGCCGAGAATTGATTCAGAAATTCTAGAAAAACAATGCATTGAATCGGAAAACGTTCATCGAAAGCTTCGATATATAATTTTTATGGATTTTTTTGAGGAGTCTGAAATTTGGCTTTGATTTTGAATTGCAGTTGGAATTAGGTGTTTGTTTGCCATTGAACTGAGGAGATGAAACAAATTGTAAATAGAGTATTTATAGACAAGGATGCAAAAGAATAGATGGATCAGATTGGTATACGCGCTGAACGATGAATAGCCCGAAAAGCCCGTTCTGACTCTGAAACAAAATTGGGTCAACCCATGTAACAACCCGGGGTTTTGTAACAATTAATTATCGTCATTAGGCGATTAAATTGGCTGGCTAATTGCTATTGGGATTTTATCGGGTTGAAGTTCTCTTAAAAATTTGTTAAAGGTTTGTGGGCTTTATATTGAATTTTGGCCCACGTTTTATTTTGGTGTTGGGTTGTATTAAAGTGGATACCCGTTCCCTCCTCTCTATTCATTCTCTTCGAAAACCCTAAACAAAATAAACGAAAAAAAATTGGCGGCTCGATCCTTTTGCTATGTCGATCGGCTAATTCTATTTGCAAATGTTTTGCTTCGCTTTAAGCTTGGTCGGGCCGTGCTCAGGAGAGCTGCAAGTGGGGGAAAAAGAGGAATTTTGGCAGTGGATCGGTGCTCTTCAAAACAAAGGCGAGTGATTTTTCACTCACATCTAATTCAATTTCGTATATTCGTGACTTTCGTAGCTTGATTTCTAGGCTATCATGGTGTTGAATTCTTTGACACATGATTTTGATTTTCAATCGTCTGGAATTACTTGAATTCGTTGATTGCTTTGTTCAGGCCGTTTAATTTTGATCGAATGCCAGGATTTGAATAGATTTCGTGAAGATATTTTTAGATGAGAATTCATTTGACTTTGCATTTGCTTTAAGTATTTGACTTCGGTCCTGATTTGGGTATGCGGTTCCATGACTTCGGTCTGTAGCTCATGTCTTCAACTTGTACTACTTGCTGTATATTATTAGTTTGGAACTACTACTTGATACTGGTATTCATCTGGATATTTTGTGTGTTGTTTTTCTTTGGGCTTGGACTTGATGAAAGTGATTTGTAAGAATAATTTGGGTTCTACACTTCCTTAATGGCTTTGTTCGAACTACCTATGTCACTTGCATATGCTAGTGCTGTTTCATTCAATATAGATATGTATGTGTATTCATATATATGCATACATGCATTCACGTATTTGTGTTGCTAGCTGTCTCAGCTTTGGAATTGTTCGAACCTAATACCTTTTGAAGTTTGCATCTGTTGGGTTCATTGCTTTATATGTTGATGTTATTCTTTGTTTCCCTTGACTCCGGTCAGTAGCTCACTGCTGGTTCATGTGTCTTCGACCTTGACTCCTGATAGCACTGGCTTTGACAGTTAGATTGATGCTTCGAGTTACAGCGGTTTTCACTCCTTTTCATACTATATGTTGTACACATGTGCATTTGTATCACTTGATGTTGCACTTGCTTGATCCAGTTCGTTGTTGCATACTTGCTGTGCACTTTTCAGGTCATTCCCTTGGTATTGTGTAGACCACTTGGTCACTGGTGTACATATGCTGTTAGATTTGGGTTTCACTGACGACACATGTATATACTTGTATCTTTGAATTTGATTCACTTGCAGCTTGATGGTCATTTTCACTTACTGTTGATCTTCACATGGCTGTAGTTTTTGTTGCAGTTTTACCCTTGTAATCATGTGGTGGCTGCAGTTTCATTTCGTTACAGTTTTACCCTTGCATTCATGTGGTGGCTGCAGTTTCATTTTGTTTGCAGTTTTTCCCTTGTTGGTTGGTATTCACTGAGTTAATCCTCATGTGCACTGATGCATTGTATATGCATTTTCCCATTGTTTGTTCGCTTTGATTCTGCTGTGTTATACAGTAGTCTAGTTTGCTGTTGTGTCTCTGTTTAGTACCTCTGCACACCTTGCAGTTTCGACTTGCTCTTAGTAGTTGTAGTCGTGATGATATCACATGCTGTAGTGGCGAGGCAGTGCACGCGAGTGTGTACTGTAGCCAAACTGAATTGACATTTTAATTGATATTTCAATTGTTTGAATTGTTTCATGTGTCCAATTCAATATTTTTAAATTGTATTTTGATTTTGTTTCATTTGATCATTTTGTTGCTATCTAATTATCTTCTGGATAGTCATATTTTGTGTTTTCTAATTATCGTATCGATAATTAGATTTTGTGGTTATGTTGTTTCACTGGCTTGGGTTTTGCTCTAGCCACTTGCTGTTAATTGTTGTTTAGGCAATTTTGTTGTTTTCTAAATTATCTTCATTGATAAGCCTTTTATTTATCTTTGTTGATGATTTAGCTTTGTTGATTTGCGGTTTATTGCTGCTACGTATTATTTCTACTGTTATCCGATTCTCTTACGAAGGATTGGATAGGTGAAATTTATTGTGACTGTCGTCTATTTGTTATTTAATTATTATTGCTTCCGTGCATTAATAACTGAGTTTGAATTAGACCGACCCGCGTATTATTTTATTTTGAATTAGACTGACCCACATAAGAGCAGATGAACCTTTGTATACGAATCCTTCTACGAAGCATTTGATTTATATTTATTGATTATCAAACATCTGTGACGCAGGGAAACAGATTGGAGGGATCTAACGGGATTCCATGCTATTATTGAATTGTTCAATGATAATTTTTTTATGTCTTTTATTTACTAACAAATATGATTACGGATGATGTGGTAATAACATCATTATATGTTTGTAAACAAAATCCAATAGTGATAAGAAAAATCAATATCGCTATGGTTAAGTGTTGGGTGGTTATTGGCCTCGAATTTTTTTTAAAATGCCATGAATTACTGATTAAGTCAGAATTGGTTTTTGAGACAAAACGTATTTTTTTTATGTCTAAAAATTGGATTTCGAAAATATTTTAAAGATTATCTAATTAATTATATTAATATTATTTTAAATTATTGCTTATAATAATATTAATTTATGTTTATTTAATTAAAATAATGTTCTTTTAAAGTTATTTTATTATATTTTTTTTTTAAAGTTATATAGTCATATTAATATTATTTTAAAGTCATTTCATTATTTTAATATTGTTAAAAGTTATTTGTTTTTTTGTTAATATGTTTTAAGAAATTATAAAAGGTTAATAAATTGAAAGTCTAATTTTTTAAGAATAATTATGGTTTAAAATTAATAATAATGATTATTAATAGTTTTAAAAAAATTATTATTATGTAACGATCTGATTTTTTGATGTCTAAAAATCGACATCAATACGTCCACTGTATCCAATGCCGAACAATCGAATGCCGGAAAACCGAACCATTGGGGCTAAAGAAGAAGGAGGTGGAACAAGAATATAGAAGCCAGTATCAGAATCTCACTATCGCAGCGGAACAATATACAACTCTAATTCATTTTCTTACCCTCTTGAATCAATTAGTTTAATCACTAATTTTATTTCAGTCCTTTATTTTATTTAGTCAAATCTTGACTATCTTGCATTACACACAATTCAAGTTACTTCCCAATATTGTTTATTTCCACTGAAAATCACCAAGTCCAAATACTTTAGATTTCAAAATAATTTAAATCACTTCATTCTAAAATATACTTTAAAGCATTTAAATTAAAACTAATATACATTTTTGAATAAAGTGTTTAAGTAACTGTGTGTATAAAGACTTATTAAAAGGGGCTAATGATTGATTATATACTGAGCCTGTATTAATTTTCCAAATGAAATAAAATCTTGATTGAATGTTTGTTATTTGATATTTAAATAACCGACCATCAAAATATAGACCCAACGTAACTTTGGAAATTTCAAGGAGAAACACGTGAATTATAAGGCACAGTCATCTCCGATAATGTTGTATTGTGCGTATATATCTCGTTTCGTTCTTCTATGACGATGGTAGGAAAATTCGTCCACAAACGGTTAGGGTGTGATCTCCGGTCTTATCTTTGTCTCTTTATTTCCTAGAGAACCGGGGTTGAGTTTACCTAAAATTATCACATGTTTTTTCGAAGAGACCGGGATCAAATGTATTATCTAAAAACCACTTTGATCCTATGAATGCATTTTAAAGTGAAGACATCATGAAGAGCATGGAATCGAAGATATAGATGTGAAGTGAATAGGCTAATTGCTATCAATCCTGAGGGTGATTCCAAAATGGATATGGTAGGAATAGGGCCTTCGGTTTCATTCAGAAGTAGAACAGACTTGTATGGATAAATGCTATCAGCACATTGTCATTGAGGGAATAAGCATTCCCAGTGTAGATTTCTTGAATGGTAACCATAGCCTCATGCCTCATCAACAGGAAAATGACTAAAGCAGAGCATGCAGTAGGGCTAAGTGGGTCGCTCCCATTTGGGTATGTCAGCATCTTTCTAGTTTACTCTATTTTGATGGATTTGGTTTTGCATGAGAGATCTCGATTAAGGTTGGAAGACCGGGATGAAGACTTATTTGGTACTTCTATTCAAGTGGTAAGTCGATTCTGTGTGGCAGGGTGCAAGATGTTCTGGTTAGACCCGGGTGCATTGATTTAGAGATGCACACATCAGAGGTAGTTCCTTACCTGGTCATAGTATAGAATCCATTCTCCAATACGTGCCTTTAGGGTTTTGATTGTAGAGCCTAGTATGCTGGAATTTAATTAATGTAATAATTTGGGCTGTTTTAATAAGTATTTGTACTTGGTCACTATTATAATATCATTGGATTTTCAATAAAAGTGTTTTGGTTTTCGTAAGGTAAAAACCCGTCGGGTTTATGTGTGGTGTGGTCTTATGAGATACCTTATGTTTTCGAAGATTTTCTTGCAACTTTAAATCCATTTGGTAGTGTTTTTTCTTAAGCTGGTTCTCCAGACTGACCCAGGTGTTATTTTATTTTAATGCTCGGGTCTGACCGAGCATATAGCAGATTAGATTGGATGGTTGGAGCTTCATGAGACGAGTTGGAGCCCACAGACCTATTCATGTAGATGGTTATTTTTCTGCTACATTCTTTGACGTGTTATCAGAAATTGTGAAAATTATCAAATTAAAAATCTTTTCCATAAGTAATTAACTCCAAAACATAGATTATATCATCAAGTTTTGATTTTGAGGTTTTGGGTTGATCTAAGCTTTGTTTTTTCTCCATGCATGTCTTTGTTTTTCTATGTATAGGTTGTTGAAGCCATCTCTTACACAAAACATCTATCTTTCAGTTGTAATCCAAGTATTTGTTCTTCAATTGCAAGGTGAGTTGCTGCTCATATAATGCCAGATGAAGCAAAACTTCAAATGCCAAAAACATAAGCAAAAATAGCTTGAAAATATTGATTTTGTTGATGTTTTTGTTTCTGTAAAAACTATGTTTGGGTGTCACTTTGCATGCTAATATCTTTTGATTCGGACAACGATATGTTGCCAAATTTCTTACATTTGGTAGTTTGCATGTTGAAATTTGTTGTTGCAAAATTTGGTTTGGAAATATTGTAATTTGTGTGTTCAAAACTTTGCCGCAAAATCAACTCAAACACAGATTTTTGCCAGTAGTTGTTTTCTTAGTTGCTGCAAACATGGCCTGAGTCCATGTTTGTGATAGCATAACTCATTCATTTCATAATGGATTTGAGTGATGCTTTTTTTAGGGTGAAATAGGAGTGTTGAATCTTGCAAATTTTCATGGCAATTTGTGTTCTTTTTCTATTTTGAAACTGCGGTTGAACTTAAACCCGTAGCATGTTGGAATTCAGCGATTTAACCTTGTTTTAGTCCAACTTTGAAATGACACGTATTCTTTGTTTCAAATTGGATCTGAGGATTCTTTTTGCAGATTAAAGTAGGAGTATTGATTTACATTCCTGTAAAATTTTCATGACGATCTGGGTTTTTTCCTATTTTGAAACTGCGGTCGAACTTGAACCCACAGCATGCAAGAATTTAGCGATTTAACCTTGTTTTAGTGCAACTTTGAAACGATGCTGATTCTTCGTTTCAAATTGGATTTGAGTGATTCTTTTTGTAGATTGAAGTAGGAGTGTTGAGTTTCATTGCTGAAAATTTTAATGACAATCTAGGTTTTTTTGCTATTTTGAAACTATGGTCGAACTCGAACCCACAACATGCTGGAATTCAGCGATTTAACCTTGTTTTTAGTCCAACTTTGAAACGAGGCAGATTTATCATTTCAAATAGGATTTGAATATTTATTTTTGCAAATTGAATTGGGAATGTTGAACTACATTCTTGCAGAATTTCAAGCCATTTTGCCACTGCTAACTTGTTCAAACCTGCTGTCGAATATTGAGTCGTAGCTTGTTTTAAATGGATAATATTGCTGTGTAAAGATATTTTGATCAAATTTTAGAAAGTAATTTTATTAATTAAAGATTAATTAACAAAATATTTAGTGGATCCCATATTGAATAAAATCAGTGTTTAATGTTTATTTATTTGATAATCTAATATTTGACTAAAAAAATTTGTACCAAAACGCAACTTTGGAAATATGTAGGAGAAACATAGAAATTATATGGTACGGTTACCATCGATGGTGCTATACTATATGTGTAAATTCTTTTGTTCTTCTAGGATAAATGATAAGGAAATTCATCTGTTAACGGTTAGGGGTGATCCTCGTTCTTATCTTTGTCTATTTATGTCCTAAAGAATGGAGGCCGAGTTTGTTGGAAATTATCGAAAGTTGTTTCGGAGAGACCGGAATCGGATGTGCTATTCGAAAAAAACTTCAATCTAGCTCGATCATTTCGAACTAAAGACATCTTAAAGAGTATGGAATTGGAGATGGAGATTTAAAGTGCAAGGGTTATTTTTTATTAACCCTGGGGGTGATTCAAAATGGGTGTGCCAGAGGTAGTGCCTTCAGTTTCGTTCAAACCCAAGAAAGAACTTATAAGGATGACTGTTTGCACTGCTATTTGGAGGGAAGTGTTAGCATTCCAAGAAGGTTTCTACATAAAAACGTAATCGTTGCCTCATGCCTCATCAACCTGGAATGAATAAAACAGGGGAGATGAAGTAGTGCCATATTGGTCGCGCCCATTAGGTATCATCACCAAATGTAGAATCGATATTGGAAACCCTTGTATGCCTCGGTGCGGTTGCTGATCCCTACCATGGTGGTGATGTACTGGGTACTATCCAGCAAGGTGTAGGCCAGTCCTATCTTGGAAGGAAATCCAAGTGAGGTTCTCACTGTGTTTATCTACAGATGCACTGTAGCGGACGGTACCCCACTAGCGCAGTCATGGTATGGAATCCATTATTCAATAAGTATCGTATATTTTTAGTTGTTCCCAAATACGTTGGAACGTGAGATGCAAGCATTTTAGCTATATTATATATTAACTATAATCCTTTGGACATTATCATAATATCGTTGGATGTAAAAGGTATTTTGGTTATATTAAGGTAAAAACCCGTCCCTTTTTATATGCGGCGTAGTATTATGAGATCCCTTTATTTTAAAAGGATTTTAAACGTAATAATTAAGTTGTTTGACTTTACTTACAACTGACCCATGTTTTACCTAAAACTCTTGGGTGCTCAAATTGTTTTGTGCAACCAAGTAGTTTAGGTTTTCCTACGGATGCATTTTGGAGAATCATGGAGCAGGAGGCTTCATCAGTAGCTAGTTATTATCTTGTTTCCACGGTATTATATGTATCTTGTATCGGTTAGGTAGGTATAGACTGTTATAACCGTCCAACGGTAGAATTGTATTAGTATGACACTGATGTATCGTTTTAGAAATGACTTCATAAGGTATTATGTGGATTAATATATGTTATTCCATTGCGTTGTGAGATTCTATGATTGCTAATCTTCTTTTTATCTTCTATCTCCTTTCTTTCCCCTAACAATCGGTCTTTTGGCATGCGAATATCATAAACGTATTACTGCTGACTTCTGAGGTTCGAAATGGCAGGTTGTTAAAAATTGCAATGCATATTTAGTTCGAATGCCTAAATTTTTGTGTGCTTCTCATCCTGTAAATCTGGTCCCAAATCAAATTTTATTTTTAGCGTTCTTTTTTGACGTATATCAACATACTCAAGTTTTGGTATTAGTTTATATTTGTTTACTCTAGACTTAATACTAAGATAATATATGACCTACTTGATGTAACTTATATAGAAGGGTATAATTTCCACAATATTTATGTGCACGCGTAGGTTTAGTTTGAATGCCTACTCGTTTACGCGATGTTGTAGCTTCTAGGCCAAATACTGCATGCTTATCTCATTCAAGGTGTAGACTAAATTCTTCAGTCACGTTATTCATTAACCACAAGCTTATTAAGGATGAATATGAAATTTTTCAATGTTCATAGTTCTTCCACTAAATTGGGCAGTTGGAATGACCGGGATTTTGGCAACAACTGTGGAAGATACTCTTATCGCATTAGTTATTTTTCCCTTTTCTCTTTTCCCCCATATTGTGCACTAAACTTTATATGGACCAAAATACTATAAACATAGTTTTGGTAATTTTTATTTCAGATATGCTTCTATATGTGATCCTCTTCCATTGGATCAACTTAAAAGCTTTCATGTGAGGGTCATGTTCATGTTGTCATGTTTCAGTAGTGCATACAATTTTACCTGCGATATGAAGACCTTGGTTGGGTCATTTTTATAAAACGTGTTCATTTCGAAGCAATATTTTTTTGGATGAGGTTGTTTGTATGGTTCAATAAAGATATTTTGCTGGTGGTGGATGTGATATAGTGTAAATGTCATTGCATCATTATTTGAACATTATACATAAAGTGAATGTTGTGTTGTATGTAAAGGGTCATTGTTGAATATATGAATTTTAACTATTTTAATCGACGAATTTTATGTATGTGAATTTCTAAAATTTTAACTCTATAATAGTAGTATTTAGGACAAAGCTACAAGTTAAAAAACAGATGAAAGAACCATGCAAGTATTTTCCCAAAAAGCTATATATATTTAACAACATTTAAAAATGTTGAAAAATATATTTTGAAACAGTTTTAAAACTTTGTAAAACATATTTTGCAATATCTAAAAATTGTTTTTATTGTAATTATTACAACCTATTTCGCCAAAAAAATATTGTAGAGGATGCCAACCCTATGACAACTTACCCTAGTACCATGTTTGCAAAAATGTTGAGTAACTCATATAACAACAATTTTTTTATCTTTAATAAGGCATATTTGTTGTGTTTTATTAAGTTTTGTCCTAAATGCTTGGTATTACTATTCTAGCTTGTTAAAAACAATCATTGAATGTTCTCCGTTTCAGGTATATGTAAAACTAATATGTATTATGTGTCATAATGAATTATAATCGCAGGATATCAATTGTATTTATTACCATTTGAACAAGAAGTGCGTACAAAATGAATTTTCACAGATAAAGTAGATATGATTTTTGGTATGCAAATTTGTTTCTGTTAAGAAATATTAGCCGGATCATTAACATTTATAGCAGGCATTACAAGGCTCGTGCTATTGTGCATTGATTTAGTTGGATGGTCATTTCATTTTCAATATATAATGGACATCAACGTTGTTCTCTATTATATCGATCCTACAAATGCATTTTAAAAGGTAAATCTTACTTGAGAAAAATTTATGTTATAATTAATTGCTTTGTAACATTTGGAATAATAATATCGATGAAATATTATATTCTAAACTGATAATTTTCTAAAGTACACCTTGGGCGTAGCATGCAATCCCGCTAGTTAAAGTATAATAATTTAACTTTTAATACTTGGTGGATTGATAAATTGCAAATATTTCGCATTAGAGTGCTAAGAATAAAAAAATAAAATAAATGTATATGTAATATGTAAACGAATCTTAGTTTTTCTATACTAAAAGTTTTTAAAACCTACACCAGGTGCTAGTAAAATATTATGATTTGTATCCTATACAATCACGTATACTCGAAAGTTGTGTGTGTACAAACACACACACACACTTATGTATACACACACACATATATATACATATACACATATATTCACATACACCTACACATATGGTATAAAATCTAAGCTTTAACAAACTTTGCATTGCAAACATAAGCTGAATAGAAATCATTACCCAAAGAGTCAACTGAAAATAAGCAACACTACGATATCTTTGGTCCAAGTGTCCTTTTCATTTACAAATTTTACCTTTCCAAGGTTCTTACAAAATTCTAATAGTCTGCAAATAATATAATATTAATAAGCAAAAAATTATGACATTCTACTCTATTTTATTTATGGTAAGGGGGTTCACAAAGGGACTGAGTTGCATGCTTACCTTAACAATATATGAATTCTAAAATCTGGCTTTTACTACTATATAACAACAAACCGGAGCACTGAAGTAAACCAATATGTTTAACAATTTATATATACTGCAATTTACTAACAAATGTAACCTAAAAGAATTCTAATATCGTTTTATTATGAGTATGCATCAACACAATCAAAATTCTAAATTTCATTTTCCAGATTCCTCAACTGCCACCGCAACACCATGGAAATTTAATCTCTGCTTGAAATCCAAGTATCCGAGCCCATGTGAGAAAAGAGATTAATTTTGCTTTCAAATTCGTAAAATATCATGGTGTAAAGAGCAAGTAATAGATATTGGTGCGTCATGGACGTGCCACCGCCTTGAAAGTGAAATTCAATGCGACTATGCTCTAGTCGATAATTGTATTTTTCTTTGAAGCATTAATACAATGATCTTTCAAATTTGTGCACTCAAAATTGAAGGATTTGGTGACTTGCAGAGTTCACTGCCTAAAATATTTTGACAAGTTTGGAAGATGATTTTATTTTGAATGAATTTGTGGTGAAAGAGAGATGAAGAATGCTAATTTACATACTATTTTATTTCTCATGGAAGATGGAGAAAGAAAAAGTGTAACATCCCGCCTTTTCGCATGCTTTAAATCGACGATAAACCACACGCATCAGACTTAAAACATACAAATGGGCGGATTGTTATGGGGTAAATAAGAAAAACAGAGAAGAGAAAAAACTGAACAGAATCTCACAGCGGAAGGATAAATATAATAATAAATATACAGTTCACAAAACTGTTTACAAACATTTGATTCTTTTTTATACAATAAATATCAGAGTTCACATACCCATAAATATCAATGCAGTGGAATTTAATAGTGTAGTGGAATAATATAGTAGATAGCAATACTACAATCTTCGTCTTCGTCCTCCAGAACTGAAGTCTTCGATCCTGAAACGCTCGGACTGACCCGAGCGAATTGAAAAGACAAAACACTCGAGTCAGAACTAAAAGATCTTATGTAAGTTAAACTAACAGAAATAAATATGAGTGCAGTAACTCAAGAGATGCTTGGGATTTACATATCCTAAGGATCCGTTAAACTATTTACTATGTAGTATATTGCGCTATTATAATAGTGTCTAATTGTAAAATAAACTTACTTTTAAATAGCATTAAGGCTTTACATTTTCCACCTTAACACGTAATAGTCCCAGTAGTCCATCCAATATCATAATCCCTCCAGATCGGGAAGCCACCAGAGGATACCACATGGGCTACGGGAGAAATCCAAACTCGTACAAGGCGCGATAGGGTAGGTGACACGACACAACTAGGCAATGCCAGGGTAGATATACCAATTACGCTTTTGGGTCGGTGGTAACGCGTAGCGCGCAGCTACCGCCCACCTCAAGCCACACCCCAAATAAAAATCAAAAGTGGCCACCGAATCAATCCAAAAGTCGAAGTATAATATCGAAGGGATGTGTCCGATCAATGGTGCTACCTTATTAACCCGTCAATCGCTCCTGTTTTAGCCACCTTATGCCAACTCACGGGAGTTGGGTCCACATATTTACCTTACATGAAACGCCGCCGCCATACTACTTCATTCTGGAATCTCCACCGCGTACATGGTTGTTAAAGTGGTTTTCGGAGTTGGCAGAGAGTATGACAACTTCCGATCCCAGTCTCTTCAACAACCAAACGTTATTATAACACCGCGGTCATTTAAAAATTAATTATACTTTCAAAAACCAGAATATAATTATCCATTTCAAAACCCATAAATATGATATCATTTCCTTTCCAAAACAAACTCATTTGATATTATTTTTATAAAAACCAAAATTAATATAATATCATTTTATTTCAAATATATATTACTTTTCCAAAATCATATTATTTTCAAACTTATAATAATCGGAAACCAAAAATTGAATTATAACTTTCAAACTATAATACTTCGAAAATTCATAGCTTTAAACCATAATTTCTAAAACTTAAATGGTTTGGATATTCAAACAGTATATTGCATCAATAGTTTGGATTCAAAATTTCTTTATAAAATAAAATAATTTCCGCGACTTACAACTTGTTTCATTGAAGATTAAGTCAAAATCCATAAATTTAAAACCGCTTTCAGTTTAAATAAACCTCTTCAGTTTCAATATATTTCAAACTTTGAATATTAAACAATTGGAACTAAGGTTGGAAATTACTATTTCACCAATTTAAAGTCCTATTATTTAGTTTGAAATAATAATTGCATAATAAACCCGTAATCATTTAAGTAAAACTCAAATTACTTATAAAAGAAAATTTCCTTCAATTTTTATACTAGAAATATTCATTTAATTCACCTTGAATAGAGTTCAGTTATAAATATCATATCTTTTTTAAAATTTCAAGTTAATAAATTTTACATCAACTTATGAAGTTAACTTCTTAATTAAGCTCAATTCCAAATAAATTTTCCAATTTAACTCCCAATCTTAATTAATTTAAATCCTTTAAAATTATATGTAATTTCAATATCTTAACATGTGCTTAACCATATAATATAAAATAATCAAACTCCGTCATTCAACTTATTTATTTTATTTAACAAACCCATACATAGCTTATCTTCAATACTTAACTATAGATGTATATATAAAATAAGATTTTATATAATATCAAAATCTATATTTATTAACCGTATCCTATCTAAACCATAGAAAAATCATTTCAAAAATAATTTTTATATATATACCGCGGTGCCTGTATATAATTTTCTATCCTATGGTCAAGTGATACAGATATTTATCATTTCAATCCACAATTTAAAAAAATAAAAAAAATGCGGTTGTATATCATTTCAAACCGCAATCCCGAATGAATGAAATACATGATAACTTGCAGATTTAAAATATAGTACACATCATCCATTCACCAAACATCAATCATCAATCATTAATTATAATCATCGTCCAATTTAAACAAACATCAATATATAACAGGTGATAAATAACTGGTATCAATTTCAGTTTACACTCAAATAAATTTAATAACTGTTAATTGGTAGTTTATATTCAAAATAAATATAATTTAACTGGTAGCTAATATGCAATAATGAATTAAATAACGCGTAAATTAAATGAATGTTATTTAACTGAGAAATTGATGAAATATATACCAAACAACTATAAATAAAAATTTTAAACACATCAAAAATCAATTTAACAAACATAAGAAATTTTAGAAATCGTGAGTGGGTTAAAACACTTACCTTTTGAATTTAAATTGAATCTAAATTCAATTAAAACCCAAAAATTTGGCAGTCTTTAAATCCGCCCAAACCAACGCCAAAAAGTCTAGAATTCCGATACAATCCCAACAAAAAAAACCACGCGTGAATCCAAGCCCGTACGCAAAACTTATGAAAATTTGAAAATTGGAAAATTCTGGCCCTGTGTCGACTTCGGGTTCGACTTCGGTGCGCCACCTCAAATCCCCGGTGCTTGCTTGTAGTTTTTGCCAAAACGACCCAGAGCAACCTGAGTCATTTTCTTCCTAACCCAAAGTAGATACAGTGTTTTTGCCTCTGAAACTCGAAGTGGCTGCAGATCCGATTTTTTTTTATTGAAATAAATTTTTGGAATTTGGGAATTAGGTTAGTTTTTTTTACCATTGTAATGAGGAGTTGAAAAGGAGATATACGTATATACAAATGAAAATAAGGAGTGGCTAGGGTTTATAACGGGTTATATATAGACAAGGCTGAAAAATAATAGATGGATCATGTAACGATCTCGAATTTATATAAGATTAAATTAGTAATTAATTTAATTTTTGAATAAAATTTATGAAATTAATTGATAAACTGGTGCGAGTTTCCCCGAGTTCAAATAAAAAAAATGTGTTAATTCATTTGAATTTAAGTGACTCAAATTTATTTGTGAAATCATTAATTAATCTTAAAACAAATGGGTTAAAGATAAAATATAATGATAAATATTAGAATTGATGATTTATGCCAGAAAGAAACATAAATATATACATACAAAGAAATAGCAAACAATAAGTATTAAAGTAAAATTAATAATGAATTTTTGAGTTAGAAATAGAAATAAATACATAATAAACTATAAAATACAAAGTAGACATTAGTAAAAATTTAGCTACATATAGAATACATAAATTCAGAATTAATGGGTTAAGTTAGCAATGGAAATGGATAAAAATAAAAATACAAATGTATGTAACAAAATATAAGATAAACTATATAGACTACGGATAATAAAGTAACACTTAGATAAAATCTAAAAACAAATTAAACTAGGAATTTGATTATGAAGTAATATTACAAAGACAAAACTAAATTAACCTAAACAATATATGTAAATGTCTTGCAAATGAACAAGACAGCAAGAAATTATGTACAAGCAAGTATAGGTGATTATATACAAATATCTAGCACAGAAAGTATAAGCTTATGAATAAAACAAGAATATAAATTTGTTAGTTTTAGAACTTCCTTTATACTATATAAGGTAACAAGACAAAAGAAAAAGAAAGAATTATCTCAGCATAGCCAAATATAAAAGAAACAAATAATATGTATATAAGGAAGCTTGCTTAAGAAGACAAATGAAAATAAATACATATGAATGGCTTACAATAGAAGAAAACAAGATAAATATGCAGGTATACTTAAACAAAAAAAAAAGAAGAAGGAAAAAAAAGACAAAGGGAATTAATGATAGCATATACAAATATCACTTCAGCCTCCAAAATGAAAAAAATATCTCTGCCTATGGTACAACCAAATATTTATCACCCTGTAACTCGTTTCCTCTATATAGCAATATCATTTTCATTTCATTCATCTTCAATGCTAAGAGAAATCTGAAGTAAACAATTCTCTAACACTTAAACAAAATTCAAACAAACAACTTAAATCAATTCAAACTGAAGACTCAAAAGCTTCAGCAAGCAAAGAACTAAAGTCTGTTCAACACTATCAAGTTCTGTTCTTCTTTGTTCTTTCTGGAAAAACACTGTGAGTAACATCACATCCCAAATGTCTTAAGTATATTCATTCTGATGAATGTTCTCTTTGAAGTTAGTTCATTTGTGAGTAAACATCAAATCTTGAAATTTCCAGATCAAAGTTTAATTGAAAAATAGTTCAGGGGATTCATTGACCATATTGTATTGTATATGCTTTAGCTTGAGTATACTTTTGTGTTCTATATATCTCTGTTATAGTTGCAGGGTGAATATTTTTTTCAAAATTCAAATTATTGTCTGTTAATCATTGTTAAATTTAAATTTTTCAATCAAACCAGAGATATAAACTTAGATTAAGATTTTTTTGAAACTGTTTAAACATTTTTGAAAGGTATACTTCTGTAAACTGTTTTACAGATAATCATGTGATTAGTTGATGAAAATCGATTGTTGTAAAATATTGATTTAAGATTATGTATTGAATTCATATTGCAAGACATGATTTTTAAAACAAAAATCAAGATTTTTAGATTCATATTTAAAGAGCAGTTTATATATAAACATAGATTGCATTTTTGCAAAATTCTAGTTATCGATCCAATTTAAAATGATGGAACTTGAATTGGAGTTAGTGTGAACATCATGGACCTTAGGAAAATTATCAGTTAAATTTTCAATTGTGTATATTGTTAGGTTGAACCATTTTTAGGGTTTTCTTCGAGTTTTTGGTCATATCTGTTATGTGTCGAGTGCGTCATCAATACGCGATCGAGTCGCACAAGATTCTGGTGGAGGGTTGCTTGGTGGGTTGTCGTAGTGTGGCCAAAGTTCGAGCGCCTCCGGTGGTCAGTATGGGGAGGGCGAGGTGTTTTCTCGTGGTTGTTCGAGCTACTGGTTCGAGCTACAGACTTTATTTTGATTTCGACTTTAATTCGAAATACTGGGTTTCGATTTCGAGTTGGGGGTCGAATCGTGGTTTGTCGGAGGTGTCGAGAGTTGCCGGAGGGTTGGCGAACCACCGTGCACGTGCACGGTGGCGCGTGAGGGTGTATGCAGTTTCGTTGTTCGTCGCATCGAGTGATACTCGAGAAAAATTGGAGTTTGCTTCGGGTTTCTCTAGCATACGCTAGTGTGATTGTTTAACTGCAGTTTTATAACTTAAAAAAAAAAAAAAAAGAGAGAAAGAATCTGTAGAAGGAGAAGAAGAACACGAGTTTTGGAACCTGGGGAAAGGCCTGAGTAGTTCGGAATGATGCTAGGTGCTCGCGTGTTTGACTCGAAGTCGTATTCGAGCTTTTGGATGTTAGACTAGAAGCAGAGAATGGTGAGACTCGGGTCAAAAAAAAATGTTTGCTTCAAGTTTACAAACCCGTTTGGTTGCCTTAGTTTAAAACTGAGATTTAAAATTATAAAATAAGATTTAAATTTAATTTTAAATCAAAGTTAAGTTTGAATTCGAGTGAAGTTTAAATCCCAGTTTTGAAATAAGATAAAGTTTTAAATTTAAAATTCATCCTTAAAAGGTTTAAAAAGGGTTGAATTTGAAAGAAATAAAGTTTTAAATTGTAAATAAGTTTTTAATTCAAATCTAAATTTGGATTCAAATAAAATTTGAATCCTAGTTCTGAAATCGAAGAAGTTTTAAAATTTAAAATTGTTTAAATAACTTAAAAGTGTTTAAGCAAGTAAGTGAAAATAAAAGACTTGTATTTAAAAATGAATTTGAAATGTGTAAAAGAAAGATTTAAAACAAGTTAAATTAAAAACTTGAAACTGGAGTTGAATTTAAATTGAATTCTAGACCTTGAAATATAAACTAAGTTTTATACATTTATATTTTTTAAATAAGTGAAATGTTCAAGTATACTTAATTTGATTTTTACCCTTTTAAAATTTCTTTAAAATAAAAATACTCCTTCAACCAATAAAGGATTCTAAAAAAAATTAGTTTTTTTAACTTTATTAAAGATAAATAAGGGTTCATTTTAAATCTTGGATTTCAAATGGAATTTAAAAGACAAGTTTGAAAATAAAAGTTTCAAACATATTAGCAAAAGATATTTAAATCATTTAAAAGAATGAGTTTATCTTAAAAGTTAGTTCATGATTAAGGACTTACTATTTAAGAAATTAATTATGGATTAATAATTGATCAGATAAGTAATTAGGGATAATTGCTTATTATGATAAATTAAGGAAAATTAGTCAAATGGTAATTAATTAAGGATTAATAAATAAATGTGATTAACTAAGATTTATTAAATGATCAAGAGGTAAAGATTCATTAAGCAAGGAATAATTAATTTATAAATTAAGGAGTATTAATTAGATATTAATTAATAATTAAAGTTGATAAATCAAGTGATTAAGCAATAATTAATTTAAGAATAATGTGCTAAATTAACCAAAACAATTAATTTATTTATTAAAAGTTAATAAGTTAAGGAAAGTGATTAAGAAATAACTATTACTTAAGGAGTAATTACTTATTTATTGCAAATTAATTACAAATAATTAATGAAGGACTAATTATTAACTAAGGGTTAATTTATGATTTATTAAAGAATAGTTTGTTAAATGTTTTGTAATTAATTGATTTTTAATTTACTATGACCAGCAAAACTTTTCATATAACTTAATCTGATTTAAAATCATCAGATAATTAAATTGACCCTATTTATGGATGTTTGGACTATATTGGATGATGAATTGTTTGATATCTCTGGTATGTGAGGCTTTGTGATAAATCATTTGTGTTGTGATTTGTGATGTAATTATCTGTGATATATATATATATATATATATATATATATATATATATATATATATATCTGTGATTTGTGATTGAAGATAAGCGTTATAGTTTATATCGCTTATCGGATATATCGTTGTATTTAATCTGTGATGATTGAATGATGTTGCACTGTTGTGTTAAACCCCTGGACCACACTCATACACACACAAATATGGATTTCACGAGGAAATCGATTAAGTCACAGTTTTTGAAATGATTTATAAAATTGAATATTTGAATTCAAATGTTTTGGAAATGAATTGAGTTTAAAGTGAAAAGCTTTTGAAAATGGAATTTCAAAGATGAAATTTATTCTGAATATCTTGATTGGGTTTAGAAATTTAAATATTCTGATTTAAATTTGGATTCAATATTTGAAGTCGAATTCTATGATCTAGAAACTGGGGGCTAAAGATGCTATATCAGTTTATATGGGTTAAACTATTTTAAAGGTATTAATTTAGGAATTTGAATTTAAATTCAAAGGCTTTAACTCGTGTAAATTTAATTGGATCTTTCTGAAACGAAAACTAATTGTTTCAAATGATAAAAGCTTTCACTTAAATAATGAACGTCCAATTTGTGTTAAAAGGGATTTCAAGTTAAAAAATGAAAAAGATTTTCCAAGTCATGGAAACGGTTTGAAAGCTATAAGTTAAATTTTTAATTTAAATATTTAACGAGTTAATCCAATTAAAATGGGAATTGATTTGAAATCCATAAATGGATCTTTGTGAATGGGGTGAACTTTGTGAATTAAATCTTTTGTTTAAAAGATTTAAAGTATGGAAATTATTTAAACCATTGAAGGTTTTTGAAATAAATCTTTTATTTAAAAGACTTGAAAAATGTTAATTGGTTTAAACCATTTGAAGGAAAGTTTTGAATTATTAAGTTGTGACTAAATTGAAATCCCATATCCGTATATTTTAAATATTGCGCTCACTATTCGGTTTATGTCAGGACCCGATTCTTCGTCTTCCGAAAAATTCGACATCGACACTCACTTTATCGACTGCCGAGGAATCGAACGACGGAAAACCGAACACTGAGGGTTTTTAAGAAAAAGAATTTAGGAAAAGAGGAAAAGGAGAAAAAGGTGGAAGATGGAGGGAAAAGAAGATAGAAAATTTTAAATAGAGAAAATAGAACATTTTAAAATAGAAGAAAAAGAGAATAGGGGAAAATAGAAAAACAGAAGAAAATATGATGGAACAGAAAACAACATCAGAATCTCACAATTCGCAGCGGAACAACATATAATAATAAATGAATAATCTTTAAACAAAGAACTATATCAGTTATTACATTTTATACATTACATTACATCATATCATCAGAGTGTACAACAACAACAACAAATAGTGCAGCGGAAAAAGAAATACTATATAAGTAATACGCCATGCCATCCAGCTTGCCTCTAGCAACTACAGAATATCCAGAATATCCTGATAAACCTTAACTCTTGACTGCCCGTGTGGAAATTGGTGGGCACCCAGAGTTTAGGAAGGAAAACAATAAACTCCAAGTCAGTCATGTGACTGGTGTGAGAACTCAGAACAGTTTATTTATCTTTGAAATCAAAATAGAGGAATATTTTAATCAATTCGCAATGCTTTTAAAAATGGGACTACCATAAGGCCTCCCGCACACACACACATGCAAACGCAGAATCGGAGGAGATTTCTCCTTATGATAGTCAAAGATGCTTGATACGCATTTAAAATAACATTTGATATTATTACTAGTGTATAGTGTAGGAAAAATTCATTTCGAAAGTAGAATATAAATCTTAGCCAACATACGACCATTATCGTATGCCTACTATAGCTACCATCCAAACAGTGTTGCGACACCATAAGTGAATAGCAGGTTCTACAACTAATACCGTACAAGTCACGTATTGTTTCTTTGGATTTCCAACAAATGGTCAGGCCAAGGAACTTCCCATTGCCACATGAGAATGCCTCTGGAAAGACATCCCCGAGAACCAAACCGGAACTCTGCCAACACAAGGCCGGGTTACCCCTAACTGGGTAACTACTGACACAAGCACGCCATTCCCCGATCGTAAACGACCTTTCTCACGGGATCCCGATAGCCAACAACCACAAAGTAATAAATTCGTAGTAACCACATAGGTTAAATATCTGGGCTCCATACCATGATACCACCTCTATCCAGAAGGAAATGTACATACCCTAAAGGGTGCTACCCCTCATAACCTTGCCGCATCTTTCCTGTTTTGACCATTTCCGGGGTGTGAGGTTCGACGAAGTCACGTCCACAAAAACATACTTTATACAAAAGCCATGCTTTGGGTCAACAAATGATCAACACAATGATCACCAAGATAGACGATCAAATAAATGATCCTATCACAATAATCAACACAATGATCATTTCAGCAACACTCAGCATGTCTGTAACAACCCGCATATTTATCGAGTTTGTATTTAAATATTTTATTTAAATATTAACTCGTTAATCGGATTTTGGTCCGAAAAGCTACTTTTTGCAAACGGTCAAATTAGGACTCGAGACCACTTCCATTTAGTTCGAAATGTCGTTTACAACTTTTTAAGTATAAACATCGATAGGTTTGGAGTTATAGCAATTTCACTAACTTTTCCCGCTTTGGACTTTGGGTTAGCTTAGCCTATTAAGCCCAAGTTCCAACCCTCTTCTCCTCACTCTTCATAAATTTCCTAACTAACTCAAGCTTGGGCATTAATGGTGAAAAGAATGGGAAATTAAAACTCCAAGCACAAATTCAATTGCAAATCCAACATTCAACTCCAAATTCAAGTAGAAGATATTGGATTCAAGCTTTGGATTGCTTCTCCTTGCTTTCAAGCTTCATCTTCATAAACTTTAGTGCAAAGGTGAGATTTTTATCTCACAATTCTAGCCTATAACCATATTGGACTGTTGGGAATGATTCCCTATCATGTTTGCACGCACATTTGCATTTGGTTTGGATTGGATTGGCGAAAACTCCACTTTTTAGTGTTTTTGGTGAAAAACTGCCCCTAGGTCGTTCTGCCTTTGTTAGGTCGTTCTGTGTGAAAAGTCGCACTGGATTTAGGTCGTTTCCGACCTTAAAATGGCCTATACCTTTAGGTCGCTCGGAGTTATCTCCTTAGGTCGTAGGTCGCATGTGAGTTAACTCCTAGGTCGTTCTTGCCTTATTAGCTCGTATCGGAGTTAGGTCGTAGGTCGCATGGGCCTTAGGTCGCATGTGAGTTAACCCCTAGGTCGTTCTGGCCACTTTTCGTGTGTTTGGGTTTAGGTCGTTGGACCTTTAGGTCATTGGACCTTTAGGTCGTTGACCCCCTTGAGTCGTTAACTAGTCAAGTCGCTCGCTACTTGACTCCATTAGGTCGCTCGTCACTGGATGCAGTTAGGTCGCTCGACTCCCTTACCCACTAGGTCGCGTACTTAGTTGGGTCGCGTGACCCCATAACTGTTAGGTCGTTAGACCGTTAACCCTATAGGTCGCTTGGTCTATTTGTTAAGGTCGTAGGTCGTTGGACCTTACCTCGATAGGTCGTTCCCACTTTTGGACGTGTGCACTCTAGGTCGCTAGCCCACCTCTCTTTAGGTCGCGTGACCCAATACAGTTAGGTCGTTTGACCTTATGTTCTTTTAGGTCGCGTCTCCTTTAGGTCGCGTCTCCTTTAGGTCGCGCCTCTTTTAGGTCGCGTCTCCTTTAGGCCACGCCTCTTTTAGGTCGTTCGAATGCTAGGTCGCTCGGCCCTTATTCCCTTAGGTCGCTCGGTCTCGTTTATGACCATAGGTCGCTCACCCCCTCTTCGTTAAGTCGCGATTCATCGTTAGGTCGCGAACACCTTTAGGTCGCTCGACCCTATCCCTTTAGGTCGTTAGACCTCATTTTGTCTTCACTAGGTCGTACCGTTTTGGTCGGGGCGCTGCCCCGCACCCCGCCGGGGGCGCTGCCCCGTGGACCCCCGCGACCTGACCGGGCAGGTCGAACCCCGTAGGCGGTGGCGTTGCCCCCGCACCCCCACCTTGGGGGGTTGCCACCCCCCCCGGACCCCACCTCCGTAGGGGATCTTATCTGAAAAACATTGAGCTGATTTCCTTGGATTTTATTCGCATCTCCGTATGCGATCTTTGTGACTGATTGTTTCTACACTTGCTTATGTGTTTTGTCACTTTATAATATAAAGGTTTCAATACTAGTAGTAAATGTCAAAACTCTTTTAACAAACAATTTCAACTCTATTTTTAATAACAAAGTTCTTTCCTTAAACCGTTTTCCAATCTATTAGTATATACAAGCCTTTACCTCACTCGGATGAGAAATCTAATTAAACGACTTAGTAAAACAAGTGGTATGAAACGCTTGCGTTCACTTCGTCGGTTAATTCTTGGACTTGTTCGATTGAACCTCTTGTGACAATTTTATTAGTGAAGATTTACAGTTTGTTCGTAAATATTTAAGTTAAGCAAGTGGTTATGGGACATGAAGCTAAACTTCTATATTTACTAGCTTAGTGTAATCGACACTTCTCGTTGATCTTGATGATCGCTTTATGAATTAGACTAGCAATTGCGCGATGTCTCTTTCATTGCAAGGTTAGACTAGACACCACTTGTGTGATTCCATTCACACATACCTTTCTGCTTTTTGGTTAGTCTTGACCTCAATCTATGTGATTCCATTCACACATGCGGGGTAGCTCCCCATGGTCTTCGGACCGTCATGTGATAGGCCTCTTTCCCTTTTTATGATTTCTGGATTTCTCGTGTTGATTTCTGGAATTTATGTCATTGACTTGTTATGAGAACAAGCTTAGGGTATGATGCCCTCTTCGAATCTTTGAGAAGATTCTTGTGATATTGATTATCTCTTATTGATTGATCTTCTGTTGATCATTATTTACATACTTATAGTGGTATGTCGTTATGGATGTTTATGTTTATGCCATATCTTTTATGTTATATCATGTCATCTGATATTTATAGCCAGACTGACCCGTTTATTATTTTCTTAAATAATACTCGGGTCAGACCGAGATGTTACAGGTGCTTCTGCTTGACTTCTTCCCAGGGATTCATCACTCTGACTTTTGGCTAACTGTTTAGATTAGAAGTTTTTTTTTGTTGTATACACTTGAGATATAGACTCATATTTGTATTCTTTTGTATATCACGTGTTGCTATTCTTTTGTATTATCGTGGATCTTACTGACCACTACTCTGATGTACACTTTCATGTGTTAGTTATATATTCATATCTTCTTCCGCATTTGTGATATGGATATCTGTGACTGATTTGTGATATGATTATTTTTATGTTTGTTTCCGAAGATTATTTATAGCCACCGTGTGATAAGCAATTACATGGATGGTCGCTCCTCAACAGCCTTATTCTCCGTGCTAGTTGACAGCACTACTCCGGAGTGTTCTTGGCTAGCGTGGGTATAGAGGTGGGGCGTTACAGTTTGGTATCAGAGCCAAACTTCGGAACAATGTAGAATAACTTAACAAGGATCATCGTCCTATGTCTATCTTAGGAGTCATACCATAGGATTAATTCGAGTCTTCGTACCGATTCATCCTATTTCCTTTATGATTCCTTGTTTTATCTATCAAGATTGCTTGATGTTCATTGGTAAATAACCTTCTTCCTTCTCTTCTTTCTTTCTTTAAGGAAGAGAATGTCTAGACCAGGCCGTCCCAGAACTGGATCATCTGGTGCTGCTCCTCCGGATGGAGTTTTTATGACTGCTCAACAGCTTCTTGATTTAGTAACTAATGCTCAAGCAGCTGGAGCTAACCCGGAACCTACTCACCCAAAGTCGGGATTCGCACGCTTGTGCAGCGATTACACCAACTTGGGTTGGAAGCCCTTCAAAGGTTCGGAAAATATCATCGAGGTCCAGGCTTGGTTAAAATCATGCGATCGAATCTTTTCTCGCATGAACCTTATCGATCTCCACCGCGTTCAGGTGGCTTCCAGCATGCTCCAGGAGAGAGCATTGGACTGGTACGAACTCCTTATTTCAGAAATTAATGAAGCGGATCTCACCTGGGAGCAATTTCAGGGACGCTTCGAGTTAAAGTTTGTACCAGAAGCTGGGAAAGTAACCTTGCCTTGACGTTTTATAGACCTTGTTCAAGGTCAATCCTCTGTGACTGATTACGTCGCAGCCTTCGAGTCGCTTTCCAAATATGGGGTTGAATACATCAACACCCCATTGAAGAAGAACCAGAGGTTCGTTTATGGCTTAAATAAGAATCTTAAGAAGCCACTGCTCCTGAAACTAGAAGTCGCATTTGATCAACTCGTCGATATCGCTCTTCGTCTTGAAGAGGCTGATAGAGAGAGTGATGTTGAAGTGGAAGGCGCTAAACCAAACTTCAACAACAGGAAGAGGCCAAACAAATTCAAGGGTCCTTATCCCAACAAAAAGGGTAAGCAGGCTACCCTTGCGGCAAAGTCTTCTTCTCCTAGTGGTGCGAGTTGCTTCAACTGTGGGTCTGGGGGTCATTATGCGAATAAGTGCTCTAGGCCCAAATCTTGTCGCTATTGTAAGAGCCCGGATCATTACATACATCAATGCCTCAAGCGTAAAGGCAAGAAGGAAGGAAAGTTGAATGTGGCTCAAGCCCCTGGCAACACATCTCGTGGCCAAGGTATTTCTCATTCCATTCTTGATGGTATTATTTTATTTCATGATCAACCTATTAGAGTTCTCTTTGATACGGGTGCATCCCATTCTTTTATATCAAAGGAACTGGTAGACACTTTTTCCTTAAGTGTTACTGCATTGATGACTTCTTTAAAAATTGCGAATCCTGTTGGTGGATCCGCAACTCTTAGTTTGCTTTGTAAAGATGTGGAGATTATTTTTTGCGATTTTTCTTTCCTAGCCGATTTGCATGTTATGCGTTACTTAGGCTTTGGAATAATTTTGGGAATGGATTGGCTTAACCGTTATCAAGCCCATATCCTATGTCCTGAGCGGACTATTCATCTCTGACATCCACTATCTGTTAATCAGATTTCTGTTAATCTTAAAGATTCAGAATCCTGTTTGGTGGCATCTTTATATTCTTTAAATCCTCGTGATAACGGTGATGATGATGAAGATGATATTATTTCTCGTATTCATGTTGTTCCTGAATTTTCCGACATATTCGAGCCCGTTTTAGGTTTGCCACCTAAACGAGCAACTGAGTTCAAAATTAATCTTGTTTCTGGAGCTCAACCTATTACTCGTCCTCCTTATCGCATGTCCAATAAGGAAAATGAGGAGATGCGTAAACAATTATCTGAGTTGGAGACGAGGCAATTTATTCGCTCTAGCTCCTCGCCTTGGGGAGCTTCGGCTATTTTCGTAAAGAAATCCGATGGTACTCTGAGGCTCTGCGTTGATTATCGCAAGCTTAACGATCTTACTATTAAAAATAAATATCCTTTACCTCGGATTGATGATCTGTTCGATCAGCTTAGTGGTGCTAAGGTCTTTTCACAATTGGACTTGGCTACCGGTTTCCATCAGCTTCGTATCGCTGAGGATAGCATTCCTTTGACATCATTCCGTACTCGATATGGATCTTATGAATGGCTTGTTATGCCATTTGGGTTAACGAATGCTCCAGCTTATTTCGTTGACCTCATGAATCGAGTTTTCAAAGATTTCCTCGATCGGTTTGTTCTCATATTCATTGATGATATTCTTGTGTATTCAAAAACCGAGGAGGAACATGAGAAACATCTTCGGATTGTATTGGAAACACTTAGGAGTAATCAATTAAAGGCGAAATTTTCTAAATGCCACTTTTGGCAATCTCGTGTGAAGTTTCTCGGTCATTTTATTTCCGAATCTGGGATATCCGTGGATCCTTCAAAGATCGAAGCGATTCAAGATTGGAAGAGACCGGAGAGTGTGACAGAGATTCGTAGTTTTCTCGGATTGGCGGGCTATTACCGTCGTTTTATTAAAGACTTTTCTAAGATTGTCGTGCCTCTTACTGGCTTGACTAAGAAGGGAGTTAAATACATTTGGTCGGACAAATGTGAAGCCTCTTTTCAGAAATTGAAAGAACTCCTTTCCGATGCTCCTATTCTTGTTATTCCCGAGGGGAATCAAGATTTTGTTGTTTATACCGATGCTAGTCACGTTGGTTTGGGTGCCGTTCTTATGCAAAAAGAACGTGTTGTTGCTTATGCTTCTAGGCAATTGAAGCCGGCCGAGACTAGATATGCCACACATGATCTAGAGCTCGCGGCTATTGTTTTCGCCCTTCGAATGTGGCGTCATTATCTATTGGGAGAGAAATTTATTCTTTACACGGATCATAAGTCTTTGAAATATTTATTTTCTCAAAAAGAACTTAATTTACGTCAACAGCGTTGGCTCGAGTTCCTTGCACCTTATGATCTTGATATTCTTTATACCCCCGGTAAGGGTAATCGTGTCGCCGATGCTCTTAGCCGTAAGCAACAAGCAGTTGTTTCTATGATGATATCCGAATGGAACGATCTCGAGATCTTATCCACTTGTGAGATTCGAGAGCGCGTATCTGATTTATGCTCATCGCTTGTTTTATGTAGCCTTGAGGCTCATCCTTCTCTTTTAGACCGCATTCTTGAAGCTCAAGGGCTAGATTCTGAATTGGCTCTTCTTGGCAAAAATGTTAAGGATAAAATTGATATTGAAGGTTTGAAAGACTTTGATATTGATTCTCGTGGCGGCATTCGAAAATTTGGTAGACTTATCGTACCAAATATTGGAGATCTTCGTAAAGATATTTTAGAAGATTCCCATCGTTCTAAATTCACCATTCATCCCGGTAGTAGTAAAATGTACGCTGATATGAAGCGACTTTATTATTGGGAGGGAATGAAATCTGATATTGCTAACTTTGTTAAGTGTTGCATGACTTGCCAACTTGTCAAGGCCGAACATCAAAGGCCTGGTGGGTTATTGCAACCTTTAGAAATTCCAATTTGGAAGTGGGATCAAATTTCCATGGACTTTATAGATGGCCTTCCCCGTTCTCGTTCGGGTCATGATAGCTTATGGGTGATTGTTGATAGACTTACTAAATCCGCCCATTTTATTCCGGTTCGGTCTAACCAAACCGTTCCTCTTTTGGCCAAACTATTTGTCAAGGAAATTGTAAAATTGCATGGAGTTCCTACTTCTATTGTTAGCGATCGTGATCCATTGTTTACTAGTGGATTTTGGAAGAGTCTTCAAAAAGCTTTAGGAACGAAGCTTAATTTTAGCACCGCTTATCACCCCCAGTCCGATGGACAAACCGAGCGTGTGAATCAAACTCTTGAAGATCTTCTTCGTGCTTGTGTGCTTGATTTTGGTGGAAGTTGGGAAGATCATATTTCACTTGTTGAATTTTCCTATAATAATAGCTTCCAATCTAGTATTGTTATGGCACCTTTTGAGGCACTCTACGGAAGGCCATGCCGATCTCCTTCTTGTTGGCTTGAGGCCGGTGAGAAGCTGGTTTTAGGTCCAGACTTTATTCGTGATTCCACAGAAAAGATTGAACTTATTCGGCATAGGATGAAAGAAGCCCAGAGTAGACAAAAATCCTATGCCGATAATCGAAGAAGGAAATTAGAATTTTCTGTTGGGGATCCTGTTTTTATTCGTGTTTCACCTATGAAGGGTGTTGTACGTTTCAGTCGATCGGGGAAGTTAGCGCCTCGATATATTGGGCCATTTCCTATCACTGAACGTATTGGTTCCATGGCTTATCGCCTTGCATTGCCGGCTCAGTTTTCTGCTATGCATGATGTATTTCACGTTTCTCAATTACGGAAATGCCTTCGGGATTCCGATTCTATTCTTGAGCCTGCTGTTGTGGAAGAAATTGAAGTTTCGCCAAATTTAACTTATGAGCAGCATCCTATTCGAATTATAGCTTCTGAGGTTAAACGACTTCGAAATAAAGATGTTCCGCTTGTGAAGGTTCAATGGTCCTCAAATCCTAAGGATTGTTCTTGGGAATCCAGAGAATTCATCGAGCGTACACATCCGGACTTGCTTACTCCTGCTCCTTGAGGTGAACTTCTTATTTCAAAATTCCTCTTGTGTTAATATGCTTTTATGGTTGTTACTTTTTATTTCCATCTTATATATATTGCGAGGACGCAATTTCTTTAAGGAGGGGAGTCTGTAACAACCCGCATATTTATCGAGTTTGTATTTAAATATTTTATTTAAATATTAACTCGTTAATCGGATTTTGGTCCGAAAAGCTACTTTTTGCAAACGGTCAAATTAGGACTCGAGACCACTTCCATTGAGTTCGAAATGTCGTTTACAACTTTTTAAGTATAAACATCGATAGGTTTGGAGTTATAGCAATTTCACTAACTTTTCCCGCTTTGGACTTTGGGTTAGCTTAGCCTATTAAGCCCAAGTTCCAACCCTCTTCTCCTCACTCTTCATAAATTTCCTAACTAACTCAAGCTTGGGCATTAATGGTGAAAAGAATGGGAAATTAAAACTCCAAGCACAAATTCAATTGCAAATCCAACATTCAACTCCAAATTCAAGTAGAAGATATTGGATTCAAGCTTTGGATTGCTTCTCCTTGCTTTCAAGCTTCATCTTCATAAACTTTAGTGCAAAGGTGAGATTTTTATCTCACAATTCTAGCCTATAACCATATTGGACTGTTGGGAATGATTCCCTATCATGTTTGCACGCACATTTGCATTTGGTTTGGATTGGATTGGCGAAAAACTCCACTTTTTAGTGTTTTTGGTGAAAAACTGCCCCTAGGTCGTTCTTCCTTTGTTAGGTCGTTCTGTGTGAAAAGTCGCACTGGATTTAGGTCGTTTCCGACCTTAAAATGGCCTATACCTTTAGGTCGCTCGGAGTTATCTCCTTAGGTCGTAGGTCGCATGTGAGTTAACTCCTAGGTCGTTCTGGCCTTATTAGCTCGTATCGGAGTTAGGTCGTAGGTCGCATGGGCCTTAGGTCGCATGTGAGTTAACCCCTAGGTCGTTCTGGCCACTTTTCGTGTGTTTGGGTTTAGGTCGTTGGACCTTTAGGTCATTGGACCTTTAGGTCGTTGACCCCCTTGAGTCGTTAACTAGTCAAGTCGCTCGCTACTTGACTCCATTAGGTCGCTCGTCACTGGATGCAGTTAGGTCGCTCGACTCCCTTACCCACTAGGTCGCGTACTTAGTTGGGTCGCGTGACCCCATAACTGTTAGGTCATTAGACCGTTAACCCTATAGGTCGCTTGGCCTATTTGTTTAGGTCGTAGGTCGTTGGACCTTACCTCGATAGGTCGTTCCCACTTTTGGACGTGTGCACTCTAGGTCGCTAGGCCACCTCTCTTTAGGTCGCGTGACCCAATACAGTTAGGTCGTTTGACCTTATGTTCTTTTAGGTCGCGTCTCCTTTAGGTCGCGTCTCCTTTAGGTCGCGCCTCTTTTAGGTCGCGTCTCCTTTAGGCCACGCCTCTTTTAGGTCGTTCGAATGCTAGGTCGCTCGGCCCTTATTCCCTTAGGTCGCTCGGTCTCGTTTATGACCATAGGTCGCTCACCCCCTCTTCGTTAAGTCGCGAGTCATCGTTAGGTCGCGAACACCTTTAGGTCGCTCGACCCTATCCCTTTAGGTCGTTAGACCTCATTTTGTCTTCACTAGGTCGTACCGTTTTGGTCGGGGCGCTGCCCCGCACCCCGCCGGGGGCGCTGCCCCCTGGACCCCCGCGACCTGACCGGGCAGGTCGAACCCCATAGGCGGTGGCGTTGCCCCCGCACCCCCACCTTGGGGGGTTGCCACCCCCCTGGACCCCACCTCCGTAGGGGATCTTATCTGAAAAACATTGAGCTGATTTCCTTGGATTTTATTCGCATCTCCGTATGCGATCTTTGTGACTGATTGTTTCTACACTTGCTTATGTGTTTTGTCACTTTATAATATAAAGGTTTCAATACTAGTAGTAAATATCAAAACTCTTTTAACAAACAATTTCAACTCTATTTTTAATAACAAAGTTCTTTCCTTAAACCGTTTTCCAATCTATTAGTACATACAAGCCTTTACCTCACTCGGATGAGAAATCTAATTAAACGATTTAGTAAAACAAGTGGTATGAAACGCTTGCGTTCACTTCGTCGGTTAATTCTTGGACTTTTTCGATTGAACCTCTTGTGACAATTTTATTAGTGAAGATTTACAGTTTGTTCGTAAATATTTAAGTTAAGCAAGTGGTTATGGGACATGAAGCTAAACTTCTATATTTACTAGCTTAGTGTAATCGACACTTCTCGTTGATCTTGATGATCGCTTTATGAATTAGACTAGCAATTGCGCGATGTCTCTTTCATTGCAAGGTTAGACTAGACACCACTTGTGTGATTCCATTCACACATACCTTTCTGCTTTTTGGTTAGTCTTGACCTCAATCTATGTGATTCCATTCACACATGCGGGGTAGCTCCCCATGGTCTTCGGACCATCATGTGATAGGCCTCTTTCCCTTTTTATGATTTCTGGATTTCTCGTGTTGATTTCTGGAATTTATGTCATTGACTTGTTATGAGAACAAGCTTAGGGTATGATGCCCTCTTCGAATCTTTGAGAAGATTCTTGTGATATTGATTATCTCTTATTGATTGATCTTCTGTTGATCATTATTTACATACTTATAGTGGTATGTCGTTATGGATGTTTATGTTTATGCCATATCTTTTATGTTATATCATGTCATCTGATATTTATAGCCAGACTGACCCGTTTATTATTTTCTTAAATAATACTCGGGTCAGACCGAGATGTTACAGGTGCTTCTGCTTGACTTCTTCCCAGGGATTCATCACTCTGACTTTTGGCTAACTGTTTAGATTAGCAGTTTTTTTTTGTTGTATACACTTGAGATATAGACTCATATTTGTATTCTTTTGTATATCACGTGTTGCTATTCTTTTGTATTATCGTGGATCTTACTGACCACTACTCTGATGTACACTTTCATGTGTTAGTTATATATTCATATCTTCTTCCGCATTTGTGATATGGATATCTGTGACTGATTTGTGATATGATTATTTCTATGTTTGTTTCCGAAGATTATTTATAGCCACCGTGTGATAAGCAATTACATGGATGGTCGCTCCTCAACAGCCTTATTCTCCGTGCTAGTTGACAGCACTACTCCGGAGTGTTCTTGGCTAGCGTGGGTATAGAGGTGGGGCGTTACAATGTCACATTACCAAATTGGGAATATATCGCTGATAACTTCAACTATATAACCTCTGAGCTCGTACGTCTCAGAGAAGGGTGTTAAGCTAAAAGAATAAATTCTTCGCCACCAACAGAAATATATTTGAAAGAAATCGACTTTATATCTCAACTTGTAATGTCAGACACACAATCCATACAAGTCTGTTCCGGGCTCGAACAAAACCGAGGGCACTTACAAAGAAGTCCTTGCAATCCGGATATTCACAATCCTGATCGGATTTCCCATCACTTAGGGAGTCTCTATACCGTTGCAACTCAGTGCAGAGACAATCGACAGGTCATCCTATCGCTCTCGCAAATACCGGGTCTTCAACACCGATCTTCAATGCAATTATAACGACGTATCACATATTCGGAATGGGTTATACGACCCCATGGTCCTTTCCCGGTTAACCCGAATAGTGAGCGCTTATTTAAAAATAAGTGTGGCATTCACATTCAACAAATCACATCAAATACCCATTCAAAGGGAAATATTGATAGTCGGTTATTGAACTATCACTGGATATGCACACATCACCAGTTTCCAAATAATTTTCCAAATTATTTATTTTCCAAAATATCTTCACTAGATATATAATTTCAACGCTTCAAAAATAAATCAATATTTATTTTTGAACAAATTCCACTTTCTTTTATAAATTCCTTAGTGAATTTATAATCCAAAGTATTAATGAATATACGACTTCAATTCGATTTATAATATTCATTTTCAATTTATCTTCAAAAAGATAAATTCTCTAATATTCACTTTATATTGGAAAAACATTTCCATACTTATTTATTCATAAGTAATTCACAAATTTTATTTATTTTCAACACTTAGAAAATATTCAATATACTTAAATCGAGATTAAGTATATATTTCATTCTTTAAGGAAATCATTCTCTTAAACATATTTATTTGGGCCAAAACGAATGTTACGTAAAACATTGTTACGACAACCTAAAATCACTAGTATAGGGATTCGAAATTAAAATAGATATATAAATCCCAATACTATACAAAACATTTCCTTTCGGAAATCATTTACTATAACAACAGTGTTATAGTCCACTATTTCCTTCTATTTCTCGAAAACGTCTATTTCAACAATTAATGTTGAAATCTATGGTTTCGAATCTCAACATATTTTAAAACATCGTTAGATCGTTTTAATTCTATTTGAAATATCACATTCAAAACAATTTCTTTAACATCTTATTCACTATTCAAAAACGTGAATATACTTCATTAACAATTTCATCCTTTTATTCATTTTATTTTAAAGTATTATTCACAGTCAAAAACGTGAATATAACTCCATAAATAAATCATAACAATTTACTTATCAAAATAAGTCGTTTGTGAATTTATAAAACAACGTTTATAAATTCCATTTCTATTTATTTATAAAAACTTCCTTTTTATAAATTTCCTTTATTAATCTATTCCAGTTTATAACTCAATTATAACTAAAAGTTCATATTATAAGTTAAATACTTATAAAACGATTATTTTACAAAATCATTCTTTTTAAAGACTTTCCAATTTATAAATCTTATAACTTATAAGATCCATTTATTTAACCAATCTATTCTTCAAATAATTTCACCAAATTTATAAATCTTACTATTTATAAATTTCTTTTATAACTTCACAGTTTATAATTCCATAAATTTCATTCATTTATGAAATTCATTTCCACTTCATTCAAACACTTATAAAAACTCGTTTTATAATGTCAACATTTCAATTTATAAATATCCATTTATAAATCTCTTAATACAAATCAATTTATATTATTCTTTAAAACGACTTTAATCTCCTTTATTATTTCACCATTTTGATTCATAAAATAATCAAATTTTATAAATCCTATATTTAAACTTTTCACAATTATTTCAGAAATCCCAATTTAACTATTTTATAAAGTCATTAATTCCTTATTTTCAAAAATCAGCTTTTAACTATATTTCTTAAAAATCATAATTTCTATAACTTTAAAAATTATAACGTTTATTTATTTAAAATGGATCAATTCCAAAATTATTTTATAAAACGTATACTTTCAAAAATCACTTTAAAATCATTTTAAAAATCCCAAAATCTGGGTCCAATGATGCTACATACCAAATAGTCAATCACGACAACAACGATATCATATATCAATATGATAATCCATCAAATATCAAAATATCTGAAATCAAATAAAAACTGTTGAGGAATCCAGTTGGATCCCTCCAACCTGTCTTCCTGCATCCACAAACATTAGCACAATACCAATTTCGCTCCAGTACGAAATTATCGCGGTATATGTTCTTATTAAATATTATCCGCTTAATAACGGCGCAATAGGGTCTCATCCGCTAAACAAATAAATGCGGGAAATCAATAACTCCAATATATACATACGCCAATATATATATATATATATATATTGCTATTATATATAATACCAATTTCACTGTTTATGAAATATTCGCGGTATATGTTTTTATTAAATAACATCCGCTTACTACCGGCGCATAATGTCTATTTTAACAATCAATAGATATCAATCAACATTCAAACATGCATTCAAATATTTTAAATCTAACTATTTAAAATAAAATCGAAACTGATTCGATTGAGTGAGAAGTTCTTACCTTGATTTTAATTCCGTTTTAGCGATTTATTTCGAATAAAATTAAACGGACGTTTAATTTTACTCAAAATTCTCACTAACTCCAAACGACTCCAAACAAACTCCATCGCGTAGTGCTCGTCCATACGATTCCAACGCAACTGGTTTCGCGCGTTTTCGACCTCGTATGAAAAAGTTATGAATTATTGAAGTTTGTACACGATTTATATAAACAAATCAACATAATTTAACTAATTTCAAACCACAACCATTCTCAGCCCTTAGATCACACAACTCCACATCTGGACCGTCCCCACCATCTTCCTCCTTTCACGTTCAAGCTTCAGGTTATAGCCGCAACAAACAACCCATGAACTCAAACTAGGTTTTGAATTTACAACCTCCATGCTTGATTAAAACATGATCAGAGACTTGCATTTTGAAGCTCTCCACCATAGCCATGCTCGGCCTCAATCCCCCTAAGCTCGGCCACCTCCTCTTCATAGGAAAACGTGCGCAGGCCTGAAGAGAACGACCCCCTTTTCTCCTCTATCGTCGCTCCAAATTCGATCATAACCGTTGGATCTCTAGTTCGTGTTGTGCTCTACAACTTTGTAGTTGAACATTCTTGCTAATTGTCGACGGATTTGGAGATTTGGAGGGAAGAAGTTTGGCAAATTCTGGCCATTCAGGGGGGGTGGCGGCTGCAGTATGAATTAGGGTTTTTTCCTTTTTTTTTTATTTAGAGAGAGATAGGGGTCTATTTATAGGGAACCGATCGACACTATTCATCCCGGAAATTCCGAACTCCGATTTAGGCGCCGTAACCAGCGTTTCTAGGGTTTACCCCGCGTTCCGGACACAATGGAACAGGTTTCGGAAGCTAATTCGGACATCTGTGCGAGTTATGGCTGTAAACGCTCAATTTAAATTAAACCGATTTAAGCGATTTTCTAGGCGTTTTAATTTGTACAGGACAAACGGTAAATCCAATTGACTTGAAATTTGAAACCTTACAATAATATCACATTACGGATCCGATGAAACTAGTTTCGTCGAAATCCGAGACTTTTTGAAAAATGGCTATTTTAGCTCGCCAAATTTAAATTAAAAATAAATCGATGCGTTTCGAGCTGCCACGATCAAACGATAGCTCCGATTGACACGAAATTTGAAATCCGGTAATAACTAACTATTACGGATCCAATGGAACTGGTTTCGTTCAATTCTGAGACTGTTCAAAAATTGACTATTTTCACTAGTCGATTAAATATTAAAATATTCAATTTTCACAAATTAACTTTTAATTCGATTTTAAAAGTTCTAAAATATCGTTCTAACTCCCATATGATATAATAAAATTTTACAAATCATTTTCAATCATATTTAACTCAATTTTCAATTATTTTCATAATTTAACGTATTAAATTATCGATTTAATTATTCAATTAATTCCAATAATTCAAATAAAAATTTATTTGACTTATAAATTCACTTATTAATATTCAAAATTAATTAAATATTCAAATTTTAATTTCTAAAAATTCTGGGTCGTTACAATCTTCCCCACTTAAAAGAATTTCGTCCTCGAAATTATTAAGTAAGAAAAGTTACAGAATTTATTAATTTTCCCAAAAATTCATAATTAAATTACTTACATATCTTTACTAAGTTTTCAAATCATACTTAGTTATCTTTTCAAAAACAATTACTATTGTTTAACTTTCAATTCCAAAATCGAAGTTAAAGTTTTCAAAATTTTCCAATTTTTCTCAAAATTTTTCTAACGCCTTAAATTTCCGGAAAAATTCGCCATAGTCTCCTTTGCGCGGCTCGATCCGAAAAAAAAATGACAGTATATATATCACAAATATACATCTCATCAAGTAATGAGGCATACCGAAGGGAAAAAAGTGTAAAAGTACTGTATTTAATCCGAGATATGTACCTTATATTTTATTAGCAAGCATATACGGCTAATATAGCGCAAAAGCGAGCTCCAAATGCAAAGCAAACGCGATCCGCACCTACTAATCACTCAACAAACAACATGAGAATCATGCATATAGACAATAGTATCGATATACAACATATAGCAACATAATAACTATATATGTCAACATAGCAAATGAAACTAAACAACAAATGCCAACATCAACCACCAACCAACTATCATCCAACAAATTCATAATCAATATATTCATTTATATTCTCATTAATATTCAATGAATTGGTTCTCAATTTAATCACATTTGATTTATTTACATTGGATGTTTTTACTAACATTCATTCTCAATTAGTTTATATTCACTAATTCATATTCAAATCGGTTCACTTTCAAATCAAATTCAATTTTATTCAAGATTCACTTAACTTCCAATTGAATTCAAATTACTTTAGCTTTCAATTTCATTAATTCACTTTCATTAACACTTAATGAATTTATATACAATCAACTAACATTCAGCTAACAATCATATAACAATCAATGTATATTCATTACAACCAAATTCTTTTGCTTACAATTGGTTTAATTAATTGATTTTTTTTATTCAATCTTTCAACTTTCAGTAACATTTGATTTTAATGAATTAAGACTTATATTCATTATTTCATACCAATTATTCACATTCAGTTGATTTACATTCAATTTATTCATTCAATTCAATTACAAAGTTGAATTTTTATTTATATACTCAAGTTCATATTCATCACTTAACTTTATTAATTTACTTTGATACTAATATCAACTTCATTCCATATCACTTAAGTTATATTTCCATTTAACTTTAAAAATTCATTTTTATTCACAAACTCATATTCATATAGTTTCACTTCTTATATATATATAAGTTTATTCACAATTGTAAATCACTTTAATTATAATTTAGTTCTTATAATCCTTTTGCTTATACAATTCCTTTATTTAGATTATTCAAACAACCTAACAATCAACTTATATACACTTAATAATTCTGAAAAATTATTTCTTTATATATAAAATATACTCAAGGTAAAATTATTTCATTTACCCAATTTAAAGATCAATACTGTGTCGAATTGTTCTATTCAAGTGTTTAGAAACCCCTTCGGCATAGTTGTACATACCGTGCTGACGAAGGTACATATACCACTCAACAAACCAATCATCACAATATAAAACAATTTTATATATTCACTAACAAATACGCACTCGTAGCTATTATTACACTCAAACTCAATCTAGAGTACTGCTGACTCTATCTCTAATGAATAATACCCAACAGAACCATGGTTGTCGCTTAACCATAAGCTCTGATACCACATTGTCAGGACCCGATTCTTCGTCTTCCGAAAAATTCGACATCGACACTCACTTTATCGACTGCCGAGGAATCGAACGACGGAAAACCGAACACTGAGGGTTTTTAAGAAAAAGAATTTAGGAAAAGAGGAAAAGGAGAAAAAGGTGGAAGATGGAGGGAAAAGAAGATAGAAAATTTTAAATAAAGAAAATAGAACATTTTAAAATAGAAGAAAAAGAGAATAGAGGAAAATAGAAAAACAGAAGAAAATAGGATGGAACAGAAAACAACATCAGAATCTCACAATTCACAGCGGAACAACATATAATAATAAATGAATAACCTTTAAACAAAGAACTATATCAGTTATTACATTTTATACATTACATTACATCATATCATCAGAGTGTACAACAACAACAACAAATAGTGCAGCGGAAAAAGAAATACTATATAAGTAATACGCCATGCCATCCAGCTTGCCTCTAGCAACTCCAGAATATCCAGAATATCCTGATAAACCTTAACTCTTGACTGCCCGTGTGGAAATTGGTGGGCACCCAGAGTTTAGGAAGGAAAACAATAAACTCCAAGTCAGTCATGTGACTGGTGTGAGAACTCAAAACAGTTTATTTATCTTTGAAATCAAAATAGAGGAATATTTTAATCAATTCGCAATGCTTTTAAAAATGGGACTACCATAAGGCCTCCCGCACACACACACATGCAAACGCAGAATCGGAGGAGATTTCTCCTTATGATAGTCAAAGATGCTTGATACGCATTTAAAATAACATTAGATATTATTACTAGTGTATAGTGTAGGAAAAATTCATTTCGAAAGTAGAATATAAATCTTAGCCAACATACGACCATTATCGTATGCCTACTATAGCTACCATCCAAACAGTGTTGCGACACCATAAGTGAATAGCAGGTTCTACAACTAATACCGTACAAGTCACGTATTGTTTCTTTGGATTTCCAACAAATGGTCAGGCCAAGGAACTTCCCATTGCCACATGAGAATGCCTCTGGAAAGACATCCCCGAGAACCAAACCGGAACTCTGCCAACACAAGGCCGGGTTACCCCTAACTGGGTAACTACTGACACGAGCACGCCAGTCCCCGATCGTAAACGACCTTTCTCACGGGATCCCGATAGCCAACAACCACAAAGTAATAAATTCGTAGTAACCACATAGGTTAAATATCTGGGCTCCATACCATGATACCACCTCTATCCAGAAGGAAATGTACATACCCTAAAGGGTGCTACCCTTCATAACCTTGCCGCATCTTTGCTGTTTTGACCATTTCCGGGGTGTGAGGTTCGACGAAGTCACGTCCACAAAAACATACTTTATACAAAAGCCATGCTTTGGGTCAACAAATGATCAACACAATGATCACCAAGATAGACGATCAAATAAATGATCCTATCACAATAATCAACACAATGATCATTTCAGCAACACTCAGCATGTCGCATTACCATATTGGGAATATATCGCTGATAACTTCAACTATATAACCTCTGAGCTCGTACGTCTCAGAGAAGTGTGTTAAGCTAAAAGAATAAATTCTTCGCCACCAACAGAAATATATTTGAAAGAAACCGGCTTTATATCTCAACTTGTAATGTCAGACACACAATCCATACAAGTCTGTTCCGGGCTCGAACAAAACCGAAGGCACTTACAAAGAAGTCCTTGCAATCCGAATATTCACAATCCTGATCGGATTTCCCATCACTTAGGGAGTCTCTATACCGTTGCAACTCAGTGCAGAGACAATCGACAGGTCATCCTATCGCTCTCGCAAATACCGGGTCTTCAACACCGATCTTCAATGCAATTATAACGACGTATCACATATTCGGAATGGGTTATACGACCCCATGGTCCTTTCCCGGTTAACCCGAATAGTGAGCGCTTATTTAAAAATAAGTGTGGCATTCACATTCAACAAATCACATCAGATACCCATTCAAAGGGAAATATTGATAGTCGGTTATTGAACTATCACTGGATATGCACACATCACCAGTTTCCAAATAATTTGCCAAATTATTTATTTTCCAAAATATCTTCACTAGATATATAATTTCAACACTTCAAAAATAAATCAATATTTATTTTTAAACAAATTCCACTTTCTTTTATAAATTCCTTAGTGAATTTATAATCCAAAGTATTAATGAATATACGACTTCAGTTCGATTTATAATATTCATTTTCAATTTATCTTCAAAAAGATAAATTCTCTAATATTCACTTTATATTGGAAAAACATTTCCATACTTATTTATTCATAAGTAATTCACAAATTTTATTTATTTTCAACACTTAGAAAATATTCAATATACTTAAATCGAGATTAAGTATATATTTCATTCTTTAAGGAAATCATTCTCTTAAACATATTTATTTGGGCCAAAACGAATGTTACGTAAAACATTGTTACGACAACCCAAAATCACTAGTATAGGGATTCGAAATTAAAATAGATATAAAAATCCCAATACTATACAAAACATTTCCTTTCGGAAGTCATTTACTATAACAACAGTGTTATAGTCCACTATTTCCTTCTATTTCTCGAAAACGTCTATTTCAACAATTAATGTTGAAATCTGTGGTTTCGAATCTCAACATATTTTAAAACATCGTTAGATCGTTTTAATTCTATTTGAAATATCACATTCAAAACAATTTCTTTAACATCTTATTCACTATTCAAAAACGTGAATATACTTCATTAACAATTTCATCCTTTTATTCATTTTATTTTAAAGTATTATTCACAGTCAAAAACGTGAATATAACTCCATAAATAAATCATAACAATTTACTTATCAAAATAAGTCGTTTGTGAATTTATAAAACAACGTTTATAAATTCCATTTCTATTTATTTATAAAAACTTCCTTTTTATAAATTTCCTTTATTAATCTATTCCAGTTTATAACTCAATTATAACTAAAAGTTCATATTATAAGTTAAATACTTATAAAACGATTATTTTACAAAATCATTCTTTTTAAAGACTTTCCAATTTATAAATCTTATAACTTATAAGATCCATTTATTTAACCAATCTATTCTTCAAATAATTTCACCAAATTTATAAATCTTACTATTTATAAATTTCTTTTATAACTTCACAGTTTATAATTCCATAAATTTCATTCATTTATGAAATTCATTTCCACTTCATTCAAACACTTATAAAAACTCGTTTTATAATGTCAACATTTCAATTTATAAATATCCATTTATAAATCTCTTAATACAAATCAATTTATATTATTCTTTGAAACGACTTTAATCTCCTTTATTATTTCACCATTTTGATTCATAAAATAATCAAATTTTATAAATCCTATATTTAAACTTTTCACAATTATTTCAGAAATCCCAATTTAACTATTTTATAAAGTCATTAATTCCTTATTTTCAAAAATCAGCTTTTAACTATATTTCTTAAAAATCATAATTTCTATAACTTTAAAAATTATAACGTTTATTTATTTAAAATGGATCAATTCCAAAATTATTTTATAAACGTATACTTTCAAAAATCACTTTAAAATCATTTTAAAAATCCCAAAATCTGGGTCCAATGATGCTACATACCAAATAGTCAATCACGACAACAACAATATCATATATCAATATGATAATCCATCAAATATCAAAATATCTGAAATCAAATAAAAACTGTTGAGGAATCCAGTTGGATCCCTCCAACCTGTCTTCCTGCATCCACAAACATTAGCACAATACCAATTTCGCTCCAGTACGAAATTATCGCGGTATATGTTCTTATTAAATATTATCCGCTTAATAACGGCGCAATAGGGTCTCATCCGCTAGACAAATAAATGCGGGAAATCAATAACTCCAATATATACATATGCCAATATATATATATTGCTATTATACATAATACCAATTTCACTGTTTATGAAATATTCGCGGTATATGTTTTTATTAAATAACATCCGCTTACTAGCGGCGCATAATGTCTATTTTAACAATCAATAGATATCAATCAACATTCAAACATGCATTCAAATATTTTAAATCTAACTATTTAAAATAAAATCGAAACTGATTCGATTGAGTGAGAAGTTCTCACCTTGATTTTAATTCCGTTTTAGCGATTTATTTCGAATAAAATTAAACGGACGTTTAATTTTACTCATAATTCTCACTAATTCCAAACGACTCCAAACCAACTCCATCGCGTAGTGCTCGTCCATACGATTCCAACGCAACTGGTTTCGCGCGTTTTCGACCTCGTATGAAAAAGTTATGAATTATTGAAGTTTGTACACGATTTATATAAACAAATCAACATAATTTAACTAATTTCAAACCACAACCATTCTCAGCCCTTAGATCACACAACTCCACATCTGGACCGTCCCCATCATCTTCCTCCTTTCACGTTCAAGCTTCAGGTTATAGCCGCAACAAACAACCCATGAACTCAAACTAGGTTTTGAATTTACAACCTCCATGCTTGATTAAAACATGATCAGAGACTTGCATTTTGAAGCTCTCCACCATAGCCATGCTCGGCCTCAATCCCCCTAAGCTCGGCCACCTCCTCTTCATAGGAAAACGTGCGCAGGCCTAAAGAGAACGGCCCCCTTTCTCCTCCATCGTCGCTCCAAATTCGATCATAACCGTTGGATCTCTAGTTCGTGTTGTGCTCTACAACTTTGTAGTTGAACATTCTTGCTAATTGTCGACAGATTTGGAGATTTGGAGGGAAGAAGTTTGGCAAATTCTGGCCGTTCAGGGGGGTGGCGGCTGCAGTATGAATTAGGGTTTTTTTTTTTTTTTATTTAGAGAGAGATAGGGGTCTATTTATAGGGAACCGATCGACACTATTCATCCCGGAAATTCCGAACTCCGATTTAGGCGCCGTAACCAGCGTTTCTAGGGTTTACCCCGCGTTCCGGACACAATGGAACAGGTTTCGGAAGCTAATTCGGACATCTGTGCGAGTTATGGCTGTAAACGCTCAATTTAAATTAAACCGATTTAAGCGATTTTCTAGGCGTTTTAATTTGTACAGGACAAACAGTAAATCCAATTGACTTGAAATTTGAAACCTTACAATAATATCACATTACGGAGCCGATGAAACTGGTTTCGTCGAAATCCGAGACTTTTTGAAAAATGGCTATTTTAGCTCGCCAAATTTAAATTAAAAATAAATCGATGCGTTTCGAGCTGCCACGATCAAACGATAGCTCCGATTGACACGAAATTTGAAATCCGATAATAAATAACTATTACGGATCCAATGGAACTGGTTTCGTTCAATTCTGAGACTGTTCAAAAATTGACTATTTTCACTAGTCGATTAAATATTAAAATATTCAATTTTCACAAATTAACTTTTAATTCGATTTTAAAAGTTCTAAAATATCGTTCTAACTCCCATATGATATAATAAAATTTTACAAACCATTTTCAATCATATTTAACTCAATTTTCAATTATTTTCATAATTTAACGTATTAAATTATCGATTTAATTATTCAATTAATTCCAATAATTCAAATAAAAATTTATTTGACTTATAAAATCACTTATTAATATTCAAAATTAATTAAATATTCAAATTTTAATTTCTAAAAATTCTGGGTCGTTACAGTTTAGCCGGGAGAGGACCTTTGTGTCATATAACCCATTCCGAATATGTGATTCGTCGTTATGGATAGCATTTGAAGACCGGTGATGAAGACCGGGTATTTGCGGGAACGATGGGATAACCTATCGATTGTCTCTGCACTGGGTAGCTCCTGGTATAGAGATTCCCTAGGTGATGGAAAGTCCGATCGAGATTGTGAATACCCGGATTGCAAGGGCTTCTTTGGAAGCGCCTTCGGTTTTGTTCGAACCCGGAACAGACTTGTATGGTTGCATGTCTGACACTACACTTTGAGATATAAAGCAGATTTCTTTCAAATACATATCTGTTGGTGGCGGAGAATTTATTCTCTTAGCTTAACACCCTTCTCTGAAACGTACGAGCTCAGAGGTTATGTAGTTGAAGGTTATCAACAATATACTCCCAATTTGGTAGTGTGGCATGCTGAGTGCTGCTGTGTGTTGATGATCATTGTTTGATCATTTGTGATATGATCATTTGTTTGATCATTTATCTTCGTGATCATTACTTTGATCATTTGTTGACCCAAAGCATTGCTTTGTACCAAAGCGTAGCTTTGTGGACGAGACTGCATCAGGACCTCACACCCCGGAAATGGTCAAAACAGGAAAGATGCGGCAAGGTTATGAGGGTCGCACCCTTTAGGGTGTGCCATTCCCTTCTGGTAAAGGGTGGTATCATGGTATGGAGCCCAGATATTTACCTATGTGGTAGCTCCAATTTCATTTACTGTGTGGTTGTTGCTTTAGAGGCGCCTCGGATAAAGGTCCCAAAGGACCGGGGAGTGGCTTGCTCGAGTTGTAGTTACCTAGTTACAGAGGTAACCCGGCCTTGTGTTGGCAGAGATCCGGTTAGGTTCTCGGGACGTCCCACCAGAGGCGATCCCATGTGGCAGTAGGAAGTTCCTTAGCCTGACCATTTGTTGGAAAATCCAATCAAAACAATACGAGCCTTGTACGGTTTTAGTTGTATTACCTGCCATGGAATGTGGTGGTAACCTGCTATTGAACATGGTAGCTATAGTAGGCATACGATAATGGTCGTATGCTGGCTAAGATTAATATTCTATTTTCGAAATGTTTTCTGCACTTTGCACTTATAATAATAATATCAAAGAACTTTTTACGTATCAAGCATGTTTGACTATCATAAGAAGAAATCTCCTCCAATTCTGCGTTTGCATTGTGTGTGTGGCGGGAGGTCTTATGGTAGTTTCATTTTCTAAAAAGCATATCGGATTTTCTTTTATAAATCTTGTCTTATTTAAAATATAAACTGTTTTTGTTACTCACACCAGTCCCATGACTGACTCGGAGTTTATTGTTCCTTTCCTAAACTCTGGGTGCTCACTATTTTTCCGCACGAGCAGTCTAGAGTTGGTTTTTTTCAGATAATTAGGTTTGGTAGATGATCTGAGGTTAGTTCAGTCTTTGGATATGGACGAGACTTGCTTGTCTTAGTGTTTTGTGATGAGGGTTCGAGCTGCTGTTGGAGTTCTCTCTTGAAGATTATATTGGAGTTATCTGTTCCGCTGCTGGCGTTAGCTATTTTCTTTTCCGCTGCTATTTTATTGTATCATATCTCTGATGTATATCGATATCTATTGTATCATCTGTTGTACCAGGATGTTGTATCAGATGTTGTATATTGATATTCATTATTTCTTCCGCTGTGTTGTTTACTAAATGGTGTTATAAGCTCCGGCGACTCGGATTTGAACGGTAGAATCTGCGGCATTCGAGTACGATGTAAAGTATGGATGTCGATTTTTGAACGGACAAAATCCGCTTCGTCACAGATCAGATTGGTATACGCGTTGAACTCTAAATGGCCCGAAAAGCCCGTTTCTACTCCGGAACGAAATTGGGTCAACCCATATATCAAAATAGATGTTTTAAAATATTTTAAACGCAATGGAACAGGTTTCATGTCCAAATTCCATCGTATGCAGAAGTTATGATGAAAAAAATATTTTCCAAATTGATTTCAATTGCATAAATTTTAAGGCGTTTCGAGTCCGTACGATCAAACGATAAGTCTGATCGCTACGAAACTTGAAATACTATTATAATTCACTGTTACTGATCCGAAGAAACTTGTTTCGTCGAAATCCGAGTCAGTGGCCAAAATGGCTATTTTTCCATTAATTTCATAAATTTAAAATAAATTAATTAAATCAAATTTCGCGTTAAAATTCTGAAATTTGAAATCTTTATCACTTTATAATTCTCAAACATTTACAATTATTTAACAATTTATAAATGTAAATTTATTAAAGATTAATCAATATAAATCTTCAATTTCATAAAATTCAAATAAATAAACAAATCTTGATTTACAATCTTTTCATTTACCAATAGTCATATTATAAATGGAATTTACATTACCTTCAATTATTAATTATTATCAGTTTAGATCCTAACATTTGTTCCATAAATTTTATTTGCCCTGAATTAGTTACCGCATTTATCTAATTCCAATTTCGTAACCACATTCAATCCATTAACTGGTATTACATTGACATTTAACTTATTAGCTTATATCAACACTATTGTCATTAATTGCAAATGGATTACAAAATTTAGTCGCTACCCTAAATAACTAACGTAAATTAATTTCCATTTATTCCATTGATTTAACTTTTATCCAATTAATTAATGATTCCCTCGGTTAGAAATAACGTAACATTTTCTTTATTTGTATTGCAAATAATTCAAAATTCAATTCCTAATTCTTAATATCCTCTGAATTACAACTTCCAAATATGGTATTAATCATCATTTACGTAACTCTAATTATTTTAATTAACATTAACATAATAAATAAATTACCTTTAATGAAACCTATCCCCCAATTTATTATATGCAATAAATTTTGACCTTACAACAGTTTCAATTAATTATTTATATTTGTTGCGATTGAATACCAAAATTTATTTAATACATCAAATAAATGAACAGTCTATATTCATTGTCACCTATTTTCTTTTAAATTCAGTTATAAGTTTGTTACTTACCAACTAGGTTATAATAACACTAATTTTTTTATTCCACTGCTATATATGATATATTTGCATCACATACTTGAATTTTTCAATTTCATCTTAATTCCAATTCACGGTAGTATAATTTCTTACTATAAACCCATTTACAATTTGCATACCAATTAATTAGTTTCAACTAAATAGATTGATTCAATTCAGCTCTTTTATTAAGTCTATATAAATCAATATACTATTTCATTGGTAAATGTTTATTTCAATTATTCCTTTATTACTTACAAATCTTATTTCATTCATGAATGCCATCATTTATCAATTATTACATGATTTCATTTGTAAATTAAATGCTTACAATTTATAAGCTTTCATTCCAAACAATATTTCAGTTTCTACCAGACATTGATTGAATTCAATTTACTATTTAATATTATTAATTCATTAACTAAATTCACTACTTACCTTTGTTCTCTTATATGCAACTCTTAGCCTAGTATAACAATTTACATCACTTCAATTTATTCATCATTTTGTTTCAACTGTAAATACTTAGCCTTATATTCCCATGGTTTCATTTCATTCTCAGCATTTGCTTCATTATTAATTATAAAATCTTTATTTCTTTTAGGGGTTTTTAGGCTCAAGGAAAAATTAAGTTTTAGGGACAAGAAGTTTGTTTTTTAGGCCGAAGGACACTTTTTAGTGTAATTTACAGAATGATAGTTGTAACTATCATTTTCAGTTTACACTAAAAAGTGTCCTTCATCCTAAAAAGCAAACTTGTTGTCCTTGAGACTAAATTTTTTTGCAACTTCTTCCTTGTGCCTATTAACTGTTTCTTTTAAATTAAATTTACGAAAATTACGGGTCGTTACACTCTCCCCCACTCAAAACTTTTCGTACCCGAAAAGGAAAAAGAAGGGAAAAGAAGAATTAAGAAATCAATATCATATTAAATATTAAATTTATAAACAAATAAATTTACAAAATTAATTTAGATAAAATATACTAATTTGTAATCATTAAAAAAAATTCTTTTTTTATACTCAAACTAATAAAGTTTGGAAAACATTTTCACAATATTTTCTAAGTCCAAAATTTACGGAAAATTTTTGGCAGAGTCTCCTTTGTACGGGAAGGCTCGGGAGAAAATATAATATCAAATATATCAAAATATCACATATAATATCCAAAATATAATATCCCAACACGGAAAAATATCACATATAGTCTCCTTTGGAGTCCGGTTGAATGGAGTCCGGTTTCAGGCGATTTTTTGGGGTTGTGATTTCTGCTTCCCCTCCGTGAATCTTCTCTCTGCTTGGCCCGATCTTTCTCCCTCCTTCATGTCCTCTTCTCCTTCTCATCCCTCTTCCCTACATCTCCTCTCTCCCTTTTCGACTAAATCAGGCCGTCGTTTTAGATCCATGTCTTCTGTAGCCGTCGCTCTTCCTAACCTTCGCTCGTCCAGCGATTTTCCTCCCTTACGTGCATTCAATCTGTCTCTCCAAGATCCTATTGCTCGCCCTAGCATGATTGTTGTTTCTGCAGTCGCTGCCTGTGCTCTTCCTGACGCTTTTTCGCCTTCGTCTCTTTCAGGTTTGCCGCGAATTCTGCCATCGCCTGGTGCCAATGTGTGTAACCGTGAAAATCCCAACAGTGTTTTGGGCAAGCAAGTTTCGGGTCCCTTGGTCAATGAGCGTGAATTTGGTGGTCAGTCAGGTGGAGTTGTTGGCTTGGGTGAGACTGTTGTGCCCGATCGATGCACGGCTAATGTTTGTTTAAATGCAACAGTGGAAGTTGGTCCATTATTCAGTCCTTATTATATGGTATCGCCCTTGTCTGCTGCAACTCCTGAACGGCCTTTTGTTGTGGATCGTCCTGGGCCTCCGTCGGCTATGCCTGCTTGCCCTAAGCCTTGGACTTCTTTATTTAAATCATTTCCCCGTAACGCAGGTGTTTACATTCCAATTGAATTTTATATTGAAGAAGTGAACGGAGTGAAGATTCCTCCTCCAAATGTTATCCAAGCTGGAGTTGATTTTTGGTCTGAATATTTGGTTGGTTTCTTTCTTCAGCCAAATCACCATCTTTATGATCCTTCCTCGGTTTTGCAGAAGGCTTGGAAGCTGCGTGGTAATTTGAATGTTAAGCTGATTGACTCCTTGTATTATCTCAAGTTTTCCTCCGCTGAAGATCGTCGTCTTGTTCTTAGTGCTGAGCCTTCTTTTTTTGCTGGTAGACCCTTCATCATCATACCTTGGTCTCCTACTACGGCGAGTGCTTGCAAGCAAGTGCTCTCCATTCCCGTATGGGTGTACTTTTCATAGATTCCATTGGCGCTTCAGCCTTTGCTTGGGTTGAATTGGTTAGCTTGCAATGTTGGAAAATTGAAGTGTTTTGACGCTAATACGGTAGCCCGTGAAATATTGATGTATGCAAAGCCACTAATTGGGATAACCCCCATCAAGCCTCTCCCTGCTATTATTCATGTTCAGCTTGCTGTTGGGCATGTTGTGGAGGTTCGTGTTCGCTGTGGTTGGGTTCCAGATATTTGTTCCTCTTGTCACTCCTTTGGTCACCTGAAATTCTCCTGCCTTCATTCCAAATCTTCTGCGGCTGCTCCTAAAATTCCTCTACCTCGCCCCCCGCTTAGGATTTGGATACCAAAGGTTCCTTCTTCTACTTCTCAGATCCCTTCCCTGTCTTCTCCTAATCTGGGTCTGCCTCCTTCTGGTGCTAGGCCTGCATCCCCTACAGTTGCTGTGGTTTCTTCTGGTTCCCCGGCCATTCCTTTAGCTGCCCCTGACTCTGCCCAGATTGTTTGGGCTGGGTCAGAGAGATGTTGGGTTGATCTCATCTCTGATGTGACATTTAGCCCCGTGGGTGACACGTTTTTCAGATTTGTTACCGATGATCAAGAGGACCTTCGTTGCCTTTATTACAAACCGTCTGGTGATTCTTTAGTTCTTGATTTGGATGGTGTGGACGCGAGTAGGAATTCTGCTTTGCTAACTGACCTATCGTGGGATCGTTCTTTCATTTATTCTTCTGATGTTATGGGTTACGACCCATGTCTTGCTATCCGTTTCAGTCGCTTTGCTGGTCTTTGTGGGAATGTCCCTTTGGTCTCTTCAGATGATGGTGATCTTCCTCTTCGGAGGAGTCCTAGTTCTCGGTGATTTGTTTAGCTACTGTGGCATGTCTGCCACATACCTGTGTTGTATTTTTTCTGTTTATCCATAGTAGTGTAGGTTCTTTTACCTATCTTCTGTACTTCAACCTTATTACTTTCGTAATAAAAGTGGACGGCCCACTATAAAACCGGCTTGCTTTGCAAAAAATATATATATATATAAAATAGATAAACCGTAATCCAAAACGTACCTATTTGTCGGGCAATTTGCGCTTATTTTATGGAACCAAAAGCAGTAGAAATTTGCTTCCATAACCTGCATTTCTCTTATATAATCTAAAAGGTTTAAAAATTAAATAAAATAAAATGTCTAAGTGGTTTCAATTACTAACAAACAAATCAATACAACAACCATCAATTTCAACAAACAGCATACACAACAAAACAAAACAACCATTCAATCAAATAAGCAAATAGTTATTTGGGTTCAAAACTTGAAATTGTACGGAATGAAAAATAACTATCAAGTGCATCATTTACTCAACAGTCTTAGATGGAACAAAAATAGATTATTTATTCATCCAACAATTTAAAATTTCCATACCCAACCAACCATAAATCAAACAATAACAATTCAAACACAAATCAAATTAACTTATTATAAATTTATTTCATACTTTAGTTGTTTGATTTCCTTCCTTTCCTTTATTCACTGCTAAATTTCATGATCTTAAGTTTAAAATCTTATATTTACAATACTTACGATATTTTCCTTTATCGTTTTAATTAGTAACATTCAATTATACTTAAGTTTATACAACTACACATTAATTCTTATTTATCATAGAAATTCGTTTTATTTTCTTAAGTTTAAAATCATCTAATTATAATACTTACCTTTAATTATGGTAAAATTTCAATTCATAACTTAAGTTTATAACATTAAATTCTCATTTATAACAGCAAATTCATTGAATACTTTCATTACCTCAAGCTTTACTTGTAAGATTTCCCATTTACATTTTCTTGTTAACATTGTAACTTTTATTATATGGTAAGATATATATATGCTTTAAGAATGTAAGTGAAAATTATACAAGTTTCTTCTCAATTCCTTAAATTAATTAATGGTTCAATAATTATATATTCGTTTTATAAGTTACATTTCAACTTACTTTTAATTTCATTCATTTATTTAATGCGTACATTTCTATTATATTTAATAATAGTAACATTTTAATTAGACCAAATTTGTAACCTTATAACATCAATTCTTATAAATAAAGGCTTTCATTAATTCATTTACTAAGGTTTACAATCGTTTATTTACATTACTTATCTTCCTATTGTATTAAATTTTTACTTCAATTAAAGGTTCCAATTTGCTACACTTAATTTACTATTAATTAACTAGAACTTTAAGAACCAATTACCGAGTTTTATTTTTTAAATCATTTAAGATAATAGATAGATATCTACACTTAACATATATATATCCGATTATAATTAAAACGATAAAATTTTCTTAAACAATTCTGCAGTAAATTACTATAGTGGCCTTCCCATTTCGAAACTCGAAAATGAATGTCGATGATGCGTGCACTCATCACCGAAATTATTTTCCAACGACAGAGACGGGAGTAACAAACTTATTCTTTCCAAAATTTCTTTTAAAACATTTCTTTCAAATTCTAATGAAATATTTATATCAGAAAATACTTCTAACAATATTATTATTATATTCCAAAATCCATTGAAAGAAATCTTCAAAAACCCCGGAACTTAAGTTCTAAGTTTCCACTTTTCATTTATTTTATTTTCAACTTGGTTTCAACTATTATTTATATTTTCATTACCTAACACCCAATCTATAGCAACAAAATATATGTCTTTATAAAATATTTTTATATATAGAAAATATATTAGGCAAATTTATTTCATTCACCTATATTAAAAACAAATATTATGTCGGTCTGTCCTATTAAGTGTTTAGAAATTCCTATTGATGTCACAGCGTCCCATGCACCAACCAGAATTTACAAATACAAAACGGAACAGATTAACACAATATTAAAACCTTTTTATAACACCAACAATGTAACGACCCAGGATTTTTATTAATTAAAATTTGAATATTAAGTTAATTTTAAATATTAATAAGTGAAATTTATAAGTCGAATAAATTTTATTTCGAATAATTGGATTTAATTGAATAATTAAATCGATAATTTAATATGTGAAAATACAGAAATAATTGAAATTTGGGTTAAATATGATTGAAAATGATTTGTAAAATTTTATTTTATCATATTGGAGTTAGAATGATGTTATAGAACTTTTAAAATCAAGTTTAGAGTTAATTTGTGAAAATTAAATATTTTAATACTTAATCGACTAGTGAAATTAGCCGTTTTTCGAACAGTCTAAGAATTGGACGAAACTAGTTCCATTGGATCCGTAATAGTTAGTTATTATCAGATTTCAATTTTCGTAGCAATCGGAGTTATCGTTTGATCGTGGCAGCTCGAAACGCATCGAAATTGTTTTAATATTAATTTGGCGAGTTAAAATAGCCATTTTTCAAATAGTCTCGGATTTCGACGAAACTAGTTTCATCGGATCCGTAATGTGATATTATTGTATGGTCTCAAATTTCGTGTCAATCGGATTTACCGTTTGTCCGGTGCAAGCTAAAACGCCTAGAAAATCGTTTAATCGGTTTAATTTTAAATTGAACGTTTATTGCCATAACTCGCACAGATGACCGAATTAGCTTTCGAAACCTGTTCCATTGTGTCCGGAACGCGGGGTAAACCCTAGAAACGCTAGTCACCGAGCGTAAATCGGAGTCCGAAAATTCCGAAATGAATAGTGTTTCATTCGATTTTCTATAAATAAACCCTTATCTCTTCACAAAATAAAAAAAATTAGGTTTAAAACCCTAGCCGCCAGTAACTAAACCAAGGGCCGAAAATTTTCAATCTTCTCCCCTTAATTTCTTTCAATCCACTCAATATTATCGAAAACTTTCAACTAGCAAATCGAAGAGCATTGGAAGGGCTTTAGATCTATACGGTGATGATCGTGTTTCGTGTAAGATGGAAGGAGTTAGGAGGGTGCGTTCGGCTGGCGTTTATTAACGCTAAAATTTGAACGCTAACACCCCGGTGTGTAAAGTGTAGTTGTGAAAGCACCACTCGATGATTCGAGAACAGAGTATGAGCAGAAAACTATAGAAAAAACAGTAAACAACAGCAGTTTTATAGTGGTTCGGCTTATGATCAAGCCTACGTCCACTTCAATCCTTTTTATTGCTGACTGAATTACAACTTATTACAATCTCTTTCAATTACAATCCAACTCAATTCAAAAAGACAAGTAGCTAGAGAAGATTTCGTCTTGACAGAGTTCTTTGAATCCATGATTGAATATGTCGAATCTTTGTGCGAAGTTTGGTCTAAAAATCTTGCATGAGTTTGAAGTGATGGAGTTTAGATTGTCTTGAAGATAGTAGATTCTTGATGTCACGAAGAGAATGATCCAAAAGTCCTTTGAACGTTGGAGGTGGTCGCGTATTTATAAGTGTGATTCTGGGCAGCAGTTTTTCGCTCAAGTCATGAGTCGTGCACGACTCATGGAGAGTCGTAAGTCGCGCTCGACTCAAGGTTCAAGAGTCAGCAGGCATTGGAGTAAGTGAAGTGGTTCTGAGCTTTTAAGTCCTAACTCGTTCGCGAGTTAAGAGGTCACGGTTTAAAGTGAGGCAGCACTAAAATCTTGGTTCTGCGGTTTTAGGTTGTGTACGACTTAAACTAGGTCGTAAGTCGTCGACGAGTCATCTTATTTCGGCATGGTATTGAACTTGCTCTCTAAGTCTTAGGTCGTAACATCTTTAAGTCGTGGACATTCTTAGGTCGTGACATTCCCTAAGTCGCTTAGGTCCTGATCCTGTTAGGTCGTTAATTCCTTAACTGGTAAGCCTTTAACTCGCAGGCTCTTTAGCTCGTAGACTCTTTAACTCGTGTACCTCCCCTGAGACATGTCATATCTTAAGTTGTAGAGGCCTTAAGTCGCAGATTTCTCTGAGTTGTGAGTCGCTTAGTCTGTTAACTCATTAAGTCGTTCTACCCTTAAGCCGTAAACCGTTCACCTCCTTAAGTCATAAGCCGTTCACCTCCTTAAGTCGTTGAGTCGGCAATTAGTTGAGTCGCTGTTCATTTTAAGTTGGCAACGGGTTAAGGCTGTTGAGTCGGTAATTAGTTGAGTCGCTGTTCATTTTAAGTTGACAACGGGTTAAGGCTGTTGAGTCGGCAATCATTGTGAGTCGCGAGCCTGGTTTGAGTCGCTTGAGCAGAGGAGTTAACAATTGCCCCTCGAAGTACACGCTTAAACCGTAAGTCGTGTGCTTCGATCCAGTGCATGAGTCGTAAACCACTCAAAGAGGCTCATGACTCATGACTCGTTAGTCCTTTCATCTTCCCCCCTTTTTCGCATATAAGCCGTTGAGTCGGTCTTTCCTCCTCACTTTACCGCTTATCTATTTTATTTGATCCTACCATTAACGATCCTTCAAGTTTCCAGAGACGAATCCAAGCTGATCAGACATCAACTCATCTTCATCTTTATATTGCGTAAGTGAATTCACCTTCTGTTCAATCCACGATCACCATTGACTCACGAATCCGAACTCCCCATTTTCTGACTCCAATTCATTTCTGTGCCGTGTTCCACCGCGAACAATGTTTCTAATTGATATGCGACTGCCATTGATCGTATTGTTGTTATTATTCACGATAACATAGTAGTGCACCAGGTTTGCCGCGAACTTGAAGCGATTCGAATTGGTTTTTTGGGTGATTTCTGACCATGTGAGGAGAAGATAACGAGTTACAGTGTCTCGAATTAACTGGTTTGTGATTTTGGAGGAGATGAGAAGGTCCTTAGCGGGTTAATGGGTTAGAAGAGTTAATTGGTTGAGGGGATGACTTAGAATTCTCACGACTTAGTTGGTTTTTTGGATCTACCGACTTAGGAATGCCTTGCAATCTCATCCGTCCACGACCTAATTTTTGGGTCGTGTTGATTTCCTGGCAATTTAGAACTTAGGTCGTACAAGTGATTCAACCCCTTAAGATCCTTACTACAACTTATTCTTTAGACCGTGAATGTCTCAAGCCATAAGTCGTGAACGACTCAGCACTTTGGCTATCTTCCATTCCGAGTTGTTTCTTGTGGCTTAACCCTTGACCGACTCAAGTAGGAGGGACCTAGGCTTTGAGTCGCGGCCGTGACAGGACTTTGAGAAATTTGCTTTGTTCTGATTTGAGGCTTTTTCCTCCATGCGCATTACGACTTACAGAACTTAACTCGCCGCATACCCCTTAGGTCGTGAACGAGTTGCCACTTGAAAGCATAATCCCAACTTGATTATTTAACTTGTACTACCGGATTGAATTGCCTAAACTCTGAATTGCCCAAACTTTAAATTGTTTGAACTTTGTTGCATTATTCCACAAATCCTGTTAACTTATAAGCTAATTACCTGTTGAAAATAACAACTACAGAAAACCAAGGCGAATATACTGTCATTGACTGCCCACATCAAATGATAGATCAGTTGACAGAAGGTAATTAACTTAAACAGATTGTGTGAATGAAGTGCTCCAATTCAACGAATTCAAGTAAAGTATTAAAGCAACATTGAGATAGTCGATTGAAATCGATCGGTTTGCACCAATACTGCACTTGAACCCTTTTTTTTTGAAATTAACAAGTCCTGAAGTTTAGTAATCGATCAATTGTCGATTAGTTTAGCTTCAGTTATATTTACTTGTCTTTATTAGTTTTGCACAACACTTCACACTTTTTAGGAAACGTGCAACTTCACATTATAATATCCAGTTGCTTGTGTAGAATGACTTCTCAGGAAGAAGATACAACAGTTCAGGCTGGAGAGGCAACTGTTATTCCTGCTTCACTAGTCAATCCTCCCGAAAGAGCCCCTACCACGCTATCATACAAAGTTTTTCGCCAGTTTTGCGCTCAGTTTGGCATTGCTGAATCAAATGCCATTCTTCCCGAGAGAAATAACACTGGTGACATATCACCCCCTGGCTTTGTGACAGTTAACCGACAAATGTGCCTGAGCGGGGCCATCCCTCCTTTCAACAACTTTCTCCAGCATCTTCTTCGTCAACTGGCCATCGCTCCATCCCAGCTACACCCCAACGGTTATGCCATTCTAATGGGGTTGGGTGTGCTATTTAGGAGAACGCTTGATCGACTTCCGAGCTTTGATGAAATCTGTTACTTATGTTCCTTTACCCGGACCAAAGATCATCCTCCCATTACTGTCGTGAGAAGTGCTCGAAATCGTAAATTGATCATCGGTCTTCCTGACAGTGCTCATGGGTTTTTGACTCAATTTTTCTATGTCCGTTGCCCCCCGGGGTTTTATGCTGTGTGGAGAGAAGGAAGTAAGATCATCTACCTTTCCCTCATCTATACTCTGAGTTTTTTGAAGTTCGAATTGCCAAGTGTTAACTTCATCATCATTTATTATATTATTTTTTATTTCAGCGCTTCCCCCTCCTTGTAGAGATCCCAGTCACAAGCCAACTCTGGAGAGGCTAGTAGCTGTACCGGTTGAAGAGCGGGATATGAAATTTTTGCTGAACGATGAATTCCTTCACCAGTTCGGACTTCTTCACCCTTCTCGCTCCACACACCCCTGCGAGGTTCCAGACTCCCCACCTAAAGCATCAGATGCCCCGGTTTCTTCTGACGTACCTGTACCAAAAGATCCCGCTTCCGAAGCTTCTTTAATGAAGTGCTCCACTTCTGTTGATGTCGCAGGGTCATCTGGCAAACTTGCCCCGGTCACTGGAGAAGAAGAGCCTCGGGATTCTTCTGTGCATTCAAAGGAACCTGGTGACGAAGAAGCTGAGAAAACCAGCCCTGTCAAGCAGAGCAGGGACGACACTTTCGAAGGACTGAGTGACCTATTTGCCACCTCGCAAGAGATCTTTAAAGATGATCCTATCATTACCGGGGTTTCTTCTTCAGTAGTCGAGGCGACTTCTATTCTGCAACAGACCTCGTCAACTCAAGAGTTGATGTTAACTTCTACTCCCATAACTACTCTACAATTAAAGAGTGGTTCGTAGTTCGATGCGCGTAGTTTGCACATTATACACACTTAGAATCTCTCGGCACTTTTATGCTTCTGACTTTTTGTATTTCGAAGAATTCTAAAATTTAGCTCTTTTATTTCAGATTCTCCGATGGGACGCAGCGGATCCTACTATGATGACTTCCAGCGCTACGGGAGGCGTAGCCAATATGATTATAGGCGTTACCTCCCCTCTTACAGAGAATCCGATGAAGAAAGAGCCGCCCGAAAGGCTCAAGAGAAGAGGGCTCAAGAGGAGCGTTATGAAAGAAGCGAGAGGGAGGAGCACCACGATTCTTCGCAGAGAGGTGACGATTCCCATAAAAGAAAATCCCATGATGACCGAGGAAAAAGTCATATGGTTGAAGATTCGAGCAAGCGAGCCCGTCATGGTGAGAAGTACACCTCTACAACTCCTGAGAAGGTTACTGCCCCTGCCTCGCTTAACATTCCTTCCGGCTCTCCCGCTCTCGGGAAGACAGACATCCAAACAATAATTAGCAGGCCCAAATTCCAAGTCGGACCGGGCCCGGCCACTTTGCAAAGTCAGTTTCCACAGTGGTGTCTGAAGGAAGTAAGGTTCGACCTTGACTTGGTCCGCATTGATAAGTCTGCCATGCTACGAAACCTCGATGCCGTCAAGCTTGATATTGAGAGGATGTCGAACTGGCAAAAACTTGTTGACGAGCTTCAAAGGGTTAATCGTGCAAACATAGAGGCCATGCACACTATGGAAAATGATAAAGCTGAATGGCAAAAGGTTCTTGAGCAACATGACACTGAAATGAGGAGCATAGCTTCTTACAATGAAGAGCTTGAAGCAAAAGTTGAGGAACTGAAACTAGAGCTTGCTGCTTCCTCTACTTCCTATTCTCAAAAAGAAGAAGTTCTCCTAAAACAGGTGAGAGACGCCCATGCCAGTCAAAGAGATGCCGACGACAGGCTTGAAGTGCAGAAAAGAATTAGTGAGGGCTATGTTGCTGATATCGAAGAGATTCGGAAGAAAAATAGCTCCCAAGAGGCGGAGATTCAAATGCTTAAGCTTCAACTTTCCAAAGCTGAAAGGGAGCGTGATGAAGCCGTCGCTGGCAAAATTGCCGCTAAAGAATCTCACGAGGCGACGAGGAACAACATCAGCTCAACATTATTTGATTTCTACCTGCATAGCATCTTGGGGCGCGGTAGCCTCGCCTTTCTAGGCCCCAAGTATGAAATTACTCTGGCTGAAGTTTGGGAGGCTGCACTCGATATGCTTGGCGGTAAAGGCGCTGGCTATGCTGAGTCATCTCTTGAGGAGCATTATCTTGATGATGATGCTCGTGCCGCTCTCGCCAAGGGGAGAGAACAGCTTGCATAATTAATGGCCGAAACAGCGGCAGGAGAATACTCAGGAAAAATTATATCAACTACTCCGATTCAACCTTCTCCTTCAGCCGAAATTGATATCATCGGTTCCAGTTCCCACTCCCCATCTCCTACTAAAGTTACCACCGAAGCCATAATTACACGAGCCGTAGTTGAACCACAAGAGAGTGCTGAAGCTGTAGACTACGAAATTGATGTGATACCACCAACTTCTCCAGGTAACCCTAATAATGCTCATGGGGACAACTTGCCAGTTTCTTACGGATTTGGCGAGCTTCTTGATTATCTCTTGAATCTCGACGAGCCATTTTCTCCTCTTTTTGCGGGAAATACTGACACTTTTATCTTTTCCTTTGTAGAGAAAGCGCCGAGCGCCACTCAAATTTCTCCACCTCCAGTTACTGTCTCTCTGCCTCCCCCAATCACTCCTTCCCCTCATCTGGGATCACAGAAAGAAACAATAGATGCCCTTTGGGCTTAGATGACCCAGCTGCTTCGCAAGAGCAGAAAGACGAAGGACTTGAGGGAGGTGAGATATCTCCGGAGCGGACTCCTTCTGATGACATAATTTTGTCTAAACTTGTTACTCCCGGAAGTGAATCTTCTTCAAAGAGGAGAAAGAAGCGCGGAACATAAAGAGGAGAAGGAAGAGCATCACTGCTACTGAAGAGGAACCGGAAGTTGAATCAGTTGTACCTCCCTCTCCTTCTTCCCTCATGCCTATAGATCGGCCCCAAAAGCTAACCATCCGGCCGGGTGAAGGGTCCAAAGGTGGCAAGAAGAAATGAAGCTTCCAGTTTTTAGCTTTTTGTTTTTTGCACGCACTGGTCGGGGATTGTGCGGGTACCGGCCCCTGCTTTCTCCATCTCGAAACCTGTATCTGTAAGAAATTGTAACAGAATTGAATAAAATGATCCTTTATTTGTAAAAACTCTTGTTTGAATTTGAGAATGCATTTATTATTCATTTTTGTACAAGTTTATTTATATGATATTGCAGTGAGCTTGTGGTATATTGTTTTGAGCGTAATTTCGCTAATGTAGTTATACCATGTTGTCCCTATACCATAATCCTGTTGCAATATTTTACATTTTGAGGGGACTTGTACTTTTATTTTCTAGAGAATAATTATTCCATACTTGGAGGAATATTATTTCGTTAAAAAGTACAACTTCCTCCATACAAGTTTTTACGCTTCAACCTTCGAAGATACCACTTTTTCTTTTGTGCAAATACACATTTTATCAAGTGAATTTTTCTATGTGGTAAAGCGGGCCTCTGAAGGGTACTTTAATTTCTTTTTTGAGGAAGAGTATTTTCCAGAATAGGTGAATTATTCTTCCTTTGAAAGTTGGAGTGTGCCTTTGATGAGGGCTTCTTCACGTTTCAACACTTGGAAGTTTTATTTCAATCTCGGCGAAACGTGTGCCACCGAGTAGGGCCTTTGCCTGGAAGTTTGGGGTTTCTTTCTCTCGGTTGGACGGATTCACGGGAGTGTATCGACCGATCATTCCGCAACTTTGTATTGAGAAAGATCTCTCTTTTTCTGGTTAGGCCCGCTTGAGGTCTTTGATTTGGACTCTAAAGAGTAGCATTGGACCCTGAAGAGTAGCGTTTGGACTCTGAAGAGTAGCGTTAGACTTTGAAGAGTAGCATTGGGTCTCCGAAGAGAAGCATTTGGACTCTGAAGAGTAGCGTTGGACTCTGAAGAGTAGTTTGAACTCTAAAGAGTGGCATTGGGTCTCCGAAGAGAAGCATTTGGACTCTGAAGAGTAGCGTTGGACTCTGAAGAGTAGTTTGAACTCTAAAGAGTGGCATTGGGTCTCCGAAGAGAAGCATTTAGACTCTGAAGAGTAGCGTTGGACTCTGAAGAGTAGCATTGGACTCTGAAGAGTAGTTTGAACTCTAAAGAGGGGCATTGGGTCTCCGAAGACAAACATTTGGACTCTGAAGAGTAGCGTTGGACTCTATGATTTGTAGGAATCGCTTCTCTTTGTGATGTGTTGGATGAGCAAGCTTTATTCCGATAACCTGCAATACTAAATCGAGATTTTTAGTAATATTTGCTTATTGAAATGATACAGGCATTTTAACGGCATCAAAGAATACAAGATTTATAATTGCTCATTACTGATTCACATCACATTTACAGTGGTTAACAGCACAAGAATTATTCATTCATCATCATTTTACAAAGTTAAGCAACACTATTAAGTAAAATATGGGTGTAAATGAATGTCATCCCACGATTTTGCGATTCACGTGTCAGTCAATGACCAGCTTCTCGGATTCTTGCTCCGTAGTTCTGTTGCTTGAACCAGGTCGGTAAGGAGGACACGGTTGCCCCTGAGCGGACGAGGTTGGGTCAATTTTGTCTTTCTTCACATATTGTTGAAGTTTATTCTGTTTTAGCAATTCTTCAATCACACTTTTTAACTGGCGACATTGATCAGTATCGTGACCAGGTTGATTGTGAAATCGACAGAATTTCCCATTTTGCACTGCCCCTCTTCCCATCTCAGGTGGTTTAGGGTACTTGATAACATCCTTTGTTGCCAAGAAGATTCTTTCTGGTGTATCAGTTAAGGGGGTGAAGTCTGAAGGATTAAAACGTCGAGGTTTCTTCTTGTTTCCCTGCTTCTTTCCTTCATCACTTTCCCTTTTCTGGTTCCCAAATCCTCTCTTGTTAGAGAAGACATCGTTATTCTTAATTTCGGCCACCACTGTTTTTCTGACATCGAGAGATTTTCTAGGCGTATGAATTCGTCGGCCTTTTTATAAAACTTTTCGAGTGAGTTTGGTTCCTTCATTTTAAGCCACATCCCGAATTCACTTGACTTATCGATGGCCCGCATTAAGTATGTGAGGATCATTCGGGGCTCTGCGTTGTCTACCTCGGCTAAAGCTATATTAAAACGGTTCAAAAAAGACTTGATGGGCTCTCCGGGCGATTGTTCTATACTGGACAATGACATTATATCTTTTGCCTTTGACGCATACAACCTGAACTGTTCTTTAAATTTTCGGGTTAAATCGGAGAATTGGTCTATGGATCGAACAGGTAGCTTGGTGAACCAAAGTAAAGCCACCCCTTCTAAATATACTGGAAAATATCGGCATTTAATCTCATCCGATGCTCGTGCCCCAGTCATATGCCAATCGTATCTGTATAGAAATTGGTTAGGGTCACTTGTCCCTCGATAGGCTGGGATGGTAGGAGGTACAAATTTCCTGGGAAACTCCGCCTTTAAAATCCTTTCGGTAAACGGGGTTTTACTTGGAGCGAAACCCCATTCTCTCTCGTCTTCATCCCTTTGCATGCTCTCTTTCATGATTTGTCGAACCATTTCAGAAAGATACCTCTCATCATTTCGAGCTTTAGATCCACCAACTTCAGGAAGTGTCTGCTCAAGTGGGCTGCCAGCCCTCTCAGGAACGTTCCTTTCTTCAGCATCATGAACGTTGCCAGCAAAGTTCCTTTCATTACCCGTTGGTTGATGGTTTGCCCCTAGCAAATCGTTCAACTTATTCAAAATTAGGGCATTTTAGGCATTCTGAGCCTCCAATTGTGCACTTTGGGCATTTATCTGCTGGTTCAGCCCTAAGATTACAGCATCCAACTCTGCTTTTGTAACCCCAATAGGTGGAGTGGCTTGATTAGGTACTGGGGAAGCGGAGGTTCCCTCTTGAACATTTCCAGATCTAACAGATCTACTCCTTCTCCCCGGAGCCATGATTTCAGATAAACTTCTAGTCTTCAAAGAGATTACTTCAACAAACTTTCATGGAGCAATGATGATAATTCGCCTGAGTTCAATTCTCAGTGAAAGCACCAAAAATGCTAACGCTAAAATTTGAACGCTAACATCCCGGTGTGTAAAGTGTAGTCGTGAAAGCACCACTCGATGATTCGAGAACAGAGTATAAGCAGAAAACTGTAGAAAAAAACAGTAAACAACAGCAGTTTTATAGTGGTTCGGCTTATGATCAAGCCTACATCCACTTCAATCCTTTTTATTGCTGACTGGATTACAACTTATTACAATCTCTTTCAATTACAATCCAACTCAATTCAAAAAGACAAGTAGCTAGAGAAGATTTCGTCTTGACAGAGTTCTTTGAATCCATGATTGAATATGTCGAATCTTTGTGCGAAATTTGGTCTAAAAATCTTGCGTGAGTTTGAAGTGATGGAGTTTAGATTGTCTTGAAGATAGTAGATTCTTGATGTCACAAAGAGAATGATCCAAAAGTCCTTTGAACGTCGGAGGTGGTCGCGGATTTATAGGTGTGATTCTGGGCAGCAGTTTTTCGCTCAAGTCATGAGTCGTGCACGACTCATGGAGAGTCGTAAGTCGCGCTCGACTCAAGGTTCAAGAGTAAGCAGGCATTGGAGTAAGTGAAGTGGTTCTGAGCTTTTAAGTCCTAACTCGTTCGCGAGTTAAGAGGTCACGGTTTAAAGTGAGGCAGCACTAAAATCTTGGTTCTGCGGTTTTAGGTCGTGTACGACTTAAACTAGGTCGTAAGTCGTCGACAAGTCATCTTATTTCGGCATGGTATTGAACTTGCTCTCTAAGTCTTAGGTCGTAACGTCTTTAAGTCGTGGACATTCTTAGGTCGTGACATTCCCTAAGTCGCTTAGGTCCTGATCCTGTTAGGTCGTTAATTCCTTAACTGGTAAGCCTTTAACTCGCAGGCTCTTTAGCTCGTAGACTCTTTAACTCATGTGCCTCCCCTGAGACATGTCATATCTTAAGCTGTAGAGCCTTAAGTCGCAGATTTCTCTGAGTTGTGAGTCGCTTAGTCTGTTAACTCATTAAGTCGTTCTACCCTTGAGCCGTAAACCGTTCACCTCCTTAAGTCGTAAGCCGTTCACCTCCTTAAGTCGTTGAGTCGGCAATTAGTTGAGTCGCTGTTCATTTTAAGTTGGCAACGGGTTAAGGCTGTTGAGTTGGTAATTAGTTGAGTCGCTGTTCATTTTAAGTTGGCAACGGGTTAAGGCTATTGAGTCGGCAATCATTATGAGTCACGAGCCTGGTTTGAGTCGCTTGAGCAGAGGAGTTAACAGCGTTCGTACGCGTTTTTCGATGTGGTGAAGGTGCCGAGTTTCGCCTTGCTCATGGTGGTGGTCAAGCTCGCAAAGGTCTTCAGCGTGGTGGTGGAGTGATTGGATATCATGCGTTATAGTGGTCGTGGCATGTAACCCTAGTTCGGCAATTTTTTGGGTTCGTGCGCGATGTTTATCTGGAGAAGGAAGATGATGGGAGGGGTAGTTGCGTTCTACGGTCATGATTGCAGGAGATTGAGACCAACGGCCAGAATTGAGAAGGTTTAAATATAAAAGGAAATTGTAAATTTAGTTTATAAAAAAATTCGTGTAATCTTTAAAAAATTCATATCTTTTTCATACGAGGTCGAAAACGCGCGAAACCAGTTGCATTGGAATCGTATGGACGAGCACTATGCTATGGAATTGGATTGGAGTCGTTTGGAGTTAGTGAGAATTTTTGGTAAAATTAAACGTCTGTTTAATTTTATTCGAAATAAATCGCTAAAACGAAATTGAAATCAAGGTGGGAACTTCTCACTCGATCGAATCGGTTTCGATTTTTATTTTAAATAGTTAGATTTAAAATATTTGAAGGTATGTTTGAATAATGATTATTATCTATTGATTGTTAAAATAGACATTATGCGCCGTTAGTAAGCGGATGTTATTTATTAAAAACATATACCGCGAATATTTCATAAACAGTGAAATTGGTATTATATATAATAGCAATATATATATATTGGCATATGTATATATTGCAGTTGTTGATTTCCCGCATTGTATAGCGGATGAGTCCCTATTGCGCCGTCTATTAAGCGGATAATATTTTAAAAACATATACCGTGATAATTTCGCACTGGAATGGAATTTGTATTGTGCTAACATCTTTGTATGCAGGAAAACAGGTTGGAGGGATCCAACTGGATTCCTCAACAGTATTTACTTGATTTCAGATATTTTGATATTTGATGGATTATCATATCGATATATGATATCGTTGTTGTCGTGATTAACTATTTGGTGTGTAGAATCATTGGACCAAAAGTTTGGAATTTTAAAAGGATTTTAAAGAGATTTTTGAAAGTATATGTTTAAAATATTTTTGGAATTGATCCATTATAAATAAATAAACGTTATAATCTTAATGTTATAAAAATTATAATTTTTGGGAAATATAGTTAAAAAGTTGATTTTTGAAAATATGGGGTTAACGATTTTATAAAATAGTTTAAATTGGGATTTTTGAATTTATTATAAAAAGTTGAAATGTAGGATTTATAAAATTTGATTATTTTATAAAACAAAATGATGAAATTATAAAGGACTTTAAAGACGTTTTAAAAGAATAATATAAATTGATTTATATAAAAGATTTGTAAATTGATAATTTATAAATTAAAATATTTGAATTATAAAACGAGTTTTTATAAATGTTAGAATGAATTGTGAATGAATTTCATAAATGAATGAAATTTATAGAATTATAAACGGTGAAGTTATAAATGAAATTTTATAAGCAGTAGGTTTATAAAATTTGTAAAGTTATTTGAAGAATAGATTTGGTTAAATAAATGAATCTTATAAGTTATAAGATTTATAATTTGGAAAGTCTTTAAAAAAAATGATTTTGTAAAATAATCGTTTTATAAGCATTTAACTTATAATATGAACCTTTGGTTTATAATTGAGTTATAAATTGGAATAGGTTAATAAAGGATATTTATAAAAGGAAGTTGTTGTAAAATAATTAGAAATGAAATTTATAAACATTGTTTTATAAATTCGCAATGGACTTATTTTGATAAGTAAATTGTATAACTTATTAATGGAGTTATATTCACGTTTTAGACAGTGAATAATCCTTTAAAATAAAATGAATAGAAAGGATGAAATCGGTTAACAAGGTATATTCACGTTTTTGAATAGTGAATAATATGTTAAAGAAAATGTTTTGGATGTGATGTTTTAAACAGAATTAAAACGATCTGACGATGTTTTAAAATGTGTTAAGATTCGAAACCATAGATTTCAACATTTATTGTTGAAAAAGACGTTTTCGAGAAATAGAAGGAAATGGTGGACTATAACACTGTTGTTATAGTAAATGATTTCCGAAAGGAAATGTTTTGTATAGTATTGGGATTTATATATCTATTTTAATTTCGAATCCCTATACTAGTGAATTTGGGACGTCGTAAGGATGTTTTACGCAACATTCGTTTTGGCCCAAATAAATATGTTTAAGAGAATGATTTCCTTAAAGAATGAAATATATACTTAATCTCGATTTAAGTATATTGAATATTTTCCAAGTGTTGAAAATAAATAGATTTGTGAATTACTTATTAAATAAGTATGGAAATGTTTTCCAATATAAAGTGAATATTTTGAGAATTTATCTTTTTGAAGATAAATTGAAAACGAATAATTGAAATCATATATCAGTAGATATTGTGAAATATAAATTCACTATGGAATTTATAAAAGAAAGTGGAATTTGTTTAAAAATAAATATTGATTTATTTTTGAAGTATTGAAAATTATATATCTTGTAAAGATATTTTGGGAAATAAATAATTTGGAAAATTATTTGGAATCTGGTGATGTGTGCATATCCATTGATAGTTCAATAATCGACTATCAATATTTACCTTTGAATAGGTATTTGTTGTGATTTGCTGAATTTGAATGCCACACTTGTTTTTAAATTATTGCGCTCGTTATTCGGATTACCCATTCCGAATAGTGATACGACGTAATGGATAACATTGATGACCTGTGTTGAAGACCGGATATTTTTGAAAGCGAAAGGACAACTCGTCGATTGTCTTTGCACCGAGTAGCTACGGTATAGAGACCCCCTATGTGATGGGAAGTCCGGACGTGATTAGAGATTATCCGGATTGCAAGGACTTCTTTGTAAGTGCCTTCGGTTCTGTTCGAGCCCGGAACAGACTTGTATGGATTGTATGTCTGACATTACAAATTGAGATATAAAGCAGATTTCTTTCAAATATATTTCTGTTGGTGGCGGAGAATTTATTCTCTTAGCTTAACACCCTTCTCTGAGACGTACGAGCTCAGAGGTTATGTATTTGAAGGTTATCAGCGATATATTCCCAATTTAGTAATGTGACATGATGAGTGTTGCTGTGAAATGATCATTGTGTTGATCATTTGTGATAAGATCATTTGTTTGATCGTTTATCTTTGTGATCATTTCTATGATCATTCGTTGACCCAAAGCACAGCTATTGAATAAAGCGTGGCTTTGTGGACGTGACTTCGTCGAGCCTCACACCCCGGAATGGTCAAAACAGGAAAGATGCGGCAAGGTTATGAGGGGTAGCTCCCTTTAGGGTATGTGCATTTCCTTCTGGAAAAGGGTGGTATCATGGTATGGAGCCCAAATACTTACTCATGTTGAAACACTTATTATTTGGTGTGATGTTGATTGCGAGCGCTCGGTTAAAGGTCCCAAAGGACCGGGGGATGGCATACTCGGTCAGTTGTTACCTAGTTTGAAAGGTAACCCGGCCTTGTGTTGGCAGAGATCCGGTTTGGTTCTCGGGGACGTCTTTCCAGAGGCGTTCTCATGTGGTAATGGGAAGTTCCTTGGCCTGACCATTCGTTGGAAATCCAAAGAAACAATACGATCTTGTACGGTATTAGTTGTATAACCTGCCATGGAATGTGGCGGTAACCTGCTATTGAACACGGTAGCTATAGTAGGCATAAGTGCGGAATGCCTATGCTGGCTAAGATTTATATTCTACTTTCGAAATGAATTTTTCCTACACTATACACTAGTAATAATATCAAAGGTTCTTTTTAATGCGTATCAAGCATCTTTGACTATCATAAGGAGAAATCTCCTCCGATTCTGTGTTTGCATTGTGTGTGTGTGCGGGAGGCCTTATGGTAGTCTCATTTTTAAAAGCATTGCGAATTGACTTTAAAAATATTCCTCTATTTTGATTTTAAAGATAAATAAACTGTTTTAGTTCTCACACCAGTCATATGATTGGCTAGCGTAGTTTATTGTTTTCCTTCCTAAACTCTGGGTGCCCACCAATTTCCACACGGGCAGTCAAGAGACAGGTTTATCAGGATATTCTGGATATTCAGGAGTTGCTGGAGGCAAGCTGGATGGCATGGCGTATTACTAGTATATAGTATTTCTTTTCCGCTGTTTGTTGTTGTTGTTGTTCACTCTGATGATGTAATGTAATGTAATAACTAATATAGTTCTTTGTTTAAAGATTATTCATTTATTTATTATATGTTGTTCCGCTGCGATTGTGAGATTCTGATATTGTTCTGTTGTTTTCTTTCCGTTCTATTTTCTTTTCTCTCTATTTTCTATCTTTTTCTCCCTTCTTCTGTTTTTTTCTTTTTCTTAAAACCCTAACTATTCGGTTTTTCGGCAACGAAAAATCGCGTACGTTACATTTGGTATCGGAGCATATGGTTAAGCGACAACCATGGTTCTGTTGGGTATTACTCATTAGAGATAGAGTCAGTAGTACTCTAGAATGAGTTTGAGTGTAATAATAGCTATGAGAGCGTATTTGTTAGTGAGTATATAAAATTGTTTTATATTGTGATGATTGGTTTATTGAGTGGCATATGAACCTTCGTCAGCACGGTCTCGACAACTATGCCGAATGGGTTTATAAACATTTAAATAGAACAATTCGACACGATATTGTTTTAAATTGGGTAAATGAAATAATTTTACCTTGAGTATATTTTATATATAAAGGAATAATTTTTCAGAATTATTAAAGTGTATATAAGTTGATTTTTTAGTTGTTTGAATAATCTAAGTAAAAGAATAATTGTATAAGCAAAAGAATTATTAGAATTGAATTATAATTAAAGTGATTTACAATTGTGAAATAAACCTATGTATATAAGAAGTGAAACTATATGAATATATTTATGAATATGAGTTGTAAATAAAAATGAATTTAAAGTTAAATGGAAATTTACTTAGAATTGGAATCTGAATTGATTTATAAGTGGGAATTTAAGTTATGTAAAACCAAGTGATGTTGTAAAATGAAATATAACTTAAGAGATGTTGAATGAAGTTTATTTTGGTATCAAAGTAAATTAATAAAGTTAAGTGATAAATATGAACTTGAGTTATGAAATGAAATTCAACTTTAGTAATTGAATTGAATTAATGGATTAAGTGTTAATCAATTAAATGTAAAATAAGTTGATATGGAATATTGAATGCAAGTATTAATTCATTAAAATCTTATGTTGTAGGAAAATTGAATAATTGAATGAAAATCAATTTAATTGAACCAATTGAAAGTGAAAGTGTTAAACCAAATTGAATGAATATAAGCAAAGAAATTTGGTTTTAATTAATAAACATTGGTTGTTGTATAATTGTTAGTTGATTGTATATAATTCATTAAGTGTTAATGAAATTGGAAGTTAAAGTAATTGAAAATCAATTGGAAGTTAAGTGAATCTTATATAAAATTGAATTTGATTTGGAAGTGAACCAACTTGAATATGAATTAGTGAATATAAACTAATTGAAAATGAATGTTAGTAAAAACATCCACTGTTAATGAATCAAATGTGATTAAATTGAAAACCCATTTCATTGAATATTAATGAGAATATGAATGAATATTTATTGGTTATGAATTAGTTGGATTATAGTTGGTTGATGGTTGAATATATATTGCTTTTACTGCATTTGCTATGTTGGCATATATAGTTATTATGTTGCTATATGTTGTATATCGATACTATTGTCTATATACATGTTTCTCATCTATCTGTTGAGTGTTTACTAGGCGCGGATCGCGTTTGCTTCGCATTTGGAGCTCGCTTTCGCGCTAAATTAGCCGTATATGCTCGCTAATAAAATATAAGGTACATATCTCGGATTAAATATCATACTTTTACACTTTATCCCTGCGGGATGCCTCATTACTTGATGAGATGTATATTTGTGATATATATACTGTCATTTTTTTTCGGATCGAGCAGCGCAAAGGAGACTCTGGCGAATTTTTTCAAAAATTTAAGGCGTTAGAAAAATTTGAGAAAAATTTGAGAAAAATTGGAAAATTTTGAAAACTTTAACTTTGATTTTGGAATTGAAAGTTAAACAATAGTAATTATTTTTGAAAAGATAACTAAGTATGATTTGAAAACTTAGTAAAGTTATTGTAAGAAGTTTAACTATGGATTATGGAAAATTAATGAATTCTGTAACTTTTCTTACTTGATAATTTCGAGGACGAAATTCTTTTAAGGGGGGAAGTATGTAACGACCCAGGATTTTTATTAATTAAAATTTGAATATTTAGTTAATTTTAAATATTAATAAGTGAAATTTATAAGTCGAATAAATTTTATTTCGAATAATTAGATTTAATTTAATAATTAAATCGATAATATAATATGTGAAAATACAGAAATAATTGAAATTTGGGTTAAATATGATTGAAAATGATTTGTAAAATTTTATTTTATCATATTGGAGTTAGAATGATGTTATAGAACTTTTAAAATCAAATTTAGAGTTAATTTGTGAAAATTGAATATTTTAATATTTAATCGACTAGTGAAATTAGCCGTTTTTCGAACAGTCTCAGAATTGGACGAAACTAGTTCCATTGGATCCGTAATAGTTAGTTATTATCGGATTTCAATTTTCGTAGCAATCGGAGTTATCATTTGATCGTGGCAGCTCGAAACGCATCGAAATTTTTTAACATTAATTTGGCGAGTTAAAATAACCATTTTTCAAACAGTCACGGATTTCGACGAAACCAGTTTCATCGGATCCGCAATGTGATATTATTGTATGGTTTCAAATTTCGTGTCAATCGGATTTACCATTTGTCCGGTGCAAGCTAAAACGCATAGAAAATCGTTTAATCGGTTTAATTTTAAATTGAACGTTTATTGCCATAACTCGCACAGATGACCGAATTAGCTTTCGAAACCTGTTCCATTGTGTCCGGAACGTGGGATAAACCCTCGAAACGCTGGTCACCGCGCGTATATCGGAGTCCGAAAATTCCGAAATGAATAGTGTTTCGTTTGATTTTCTATAAGTAGGCCCTTATCTCTTCACAAAATAAAAAAAAATTAGGTTTAAAACCCTAGCCGCCAGTAACTAAACCAAGGGCCGAAAATTTTCAATCTTCTCCCCTTAATTTCTTTCAATCCACTCAATATTATCGAAAACTTTCAACTAGCAAATCGAAGAGCATTGGAAGGGCTTTAGAACTATACGGTGATGATCGTGTTTCGTGTAAGATGGAAGGAGTTAGGAGGGTGCATTCGGCCGGCGTTTGTACGCGTTTTTCGATGTGGTGAAGGTGCCGAGTTTCACCTTGCTCATGGTGGTGGTCGAGCTCGCGAAGGTCTTCAGCGTGGTGGTGGAGTGATTGGATATCATGCGTTATAGTGGTCGTGGCATGTAACCCTAGTTCGGCAATTTTTTGGGTTCGTGCGCGATGTTTATCTGGAGAAGGAAGATGATGGGAGGGGTAGTTGCATTCTACAGTCATTGTAACAACCCGCATATTTATTGATTTTTATATTTAAATATTTTATTTAAATATTTTATCGTTAATCGGATTTTGGTCCGAAGCTATTTTTGCAAACGGTCAAATTAGGACTCGAGACCACTTCCATTGAGTTCGAAACGTCGTTTGCAATCTTCTAAGTATAATCATTGATATGTTTGGGGTTAGTGGAATTTCACCACTTTTTCACTCGAGCCTTTGGTTTGGACTTTTAGCCCATTAGGCCCAAGTTCCACCCCCCTTCTTCTTCATTGCTTCATTTCATTTCCTAACACTAAAGCTTCAACAAAAATGGTGAATGGAATGAGAAATTAAAATTCAAAGTCTTTGTTTTATTGCAACTCCAACATTCAACTCCAAATTCAAGAAGAAGACATCGGATTCAAGCTTGTGGTTGCTTCTCCATTTGCCTTCAAGCTTTGTTCTTCATTTTCATTGGGTTTTGGAGCAAAGGTGAGATTTTTATCTCACAAATCTAGTTTATATCTATCTTGGACTGTTAGGAATGATTCCCTATCATGTTTGCACGCACATTTGCATTTGGTTTGGATTGGATTGGCGAAAAACTCCACTTTTTAGTGTTTTTGGTGAAAAACTGCCCCTAGGTCGTTCTGCCTTTGTTAGGTCGTTCTGTGTGAAAAGTCGCACTGGAGTTAGGTCGTTTCCGACCTTAAAATGGCCTATACCTTTAGGTCGCTCGGAGTTATCTCATTAGGTCGTAGGTCGTATGGACCTTAGGTCGTAGGTCGTTCTGGCCATTTCTAACGTCTTCGGAGTTAGGTCGTATGACCTTAGGTCGTAGGTCGTATGGACCTTAGGTCGTAGGTCGTTCTGGCCATTTCTAACGTCTTCGGAGTTAGGTCGTATGACCTTAGGTCGTAGGTCGTATGGACCTTAGGTCGCTAGGTCGTATGACCTTAGGTCGCTAGGTCGGATGACCTTTATATTTTTAGGTCGCGCCTCTTTTAGGTCGCGTCTCTTTTAGGTCGCGTCTCCTTTAGGTCGCGCCTAATTTAGGTCGCGTCTCCTTTAGGTCGCGCCTCTTTTAGGTCGCGTCTCCTTTAGGTCGCTCTCCACTGGAACCCTCAAGTCGTTTGGCCTTAGGTCGTTGCACCGTTAGGTCGCTCAACCGTTTATATCGTTAGGTCGCAAACCCACTTAGGTCGCTTAACCTTGTTTTCCCTCTAGGTCGCGTGGCCTTTAGACCCTTAGGTCACGAGCAGTTAGGTCGTTAGACCTAGGTTGCCTTTTCTCCGTTAGGTCGTGAACCTTGTTAGGTCGCTCATCCTTAGCCCGCGAACTTTCTTAGGTCGCGTACCTTTAGGTCGCGTGTCCCCTCTACCTCGTTAGGTCGCAAAGAACATTAGGTCGCTCGACCTCCTTACCCACCAGGTCGCGCACTTAGTTAGGTCGCTCAGCCATTGTGTTAGGTCGCGTGAACCTCTTAGGTCGTTAGACCACATTTTGTCTTCACTAAGTCGTACCGTTTTGGACGGGGCGCTGCCCCGCACCTCGCCGGGGGCGCTGCCCCCTGGACCCCCGCGACCTGACCGGGCAGGTCGAACCCCGTAAGCGGTGGCGTTGCCCCCGCACCCCCACCTAGGGGGGTTGCCACCCCCCTGGACCCCCCTCCGTAGGGGATCTTATCTGAAAAACATTGAGCTGATTTCCTTGGATTTTATTCACATCTCCGTATGCGATTTTTGGGACTGATTGTTTCTACAATTGCTTCTGTGTTTTGTCACTTTATAATATAAAGGTTTCAATACTAGTAGTAAATATCAAAACTCTTTTAACAAACAATTTCAACTCTATTTTTAATAACAAAGCTCTTTCCTTAAACCGTTTTCCAATCTATTAGTATATACAAGCCTTTACCTCACTCGGATGAGAAATCTAATTAAACGAATTAGTAAAACAAGTGGTATGAAACGCTTACGTTCACTTCGTCGGTTAATTCTTGGACTTGTTCGATTGAACCTCTTGTGACCATTTCATTAGTGAAGATTTACAGTTTGTTCGTTAATATTTAAGTTAAGCAAGTGGTTATGGGACATGAAGCTAAACTTCTATATTTACTAGCTTAGTGTAATTGACACTTTTCGTTGATCTTGATGATCGCTTTATGAATTAGACTAGCAATTGCGCGATGTCTCTTTCATTGCAAGGTTAGACTAGACACCACTTGTGTGATTCCATTCACACATACCTTTCTGCTTTTTGGTTAGTCTTGACCTCAATCTGTGTGATTCCACTCACACATGTGGGGTAGCTCCCCATGGTCTTCGGACCGTCATGTGATAGGCCTCTTTCCCTTTTTATGATTTCTGGATTTCTTGTGTTGATTTCTGGAATTTATCTCTTTGACTTGTCATGAGTACAAGTTTAGGGTATGATGCCCTCTTTGGATCTTTGAGAAGATTCTTGTGATATTGATTTATCTCTTATCGGTTGATCTCCTGTTGATCATTAATTGCATACTTATAGTAGTATGTCAGTATGGATATTTTATGTTTATGCCATATCTTTTATTTTATATCATGTCATCTGATATTTATAGCTAGACTGATCCGTTTATTATTTTCTTATAAATAATACTCGGGTCAGGCCGAGATGTTACAGGTGCTACTTCTTGACTCCTCCCCCAGTGATTCACTACTCAGACTTTTGGCTACTTGTTTAGATTAGCAGCTTTTGTTGTTTACACTTGAGATATAGACTCATAGTTGTATTCTTTTGTATAGCACGCGTTGCTATTCTTTTGTATTATCGTGGATCTTTTTAGACCACTACTCTGATGTACACTTTTATGTGACATATATTCATATCTCTTTCCGCCTTTGTGATATGGATATCTGTGATTGATTCGCATGTTATGCTTACTTCTATATTTGTTTCCGAAGATCATTTTATAGCCACCGTGTGATAAGAAATTACACGGATGGTCGCTCCTCAACAGCCTTATTCTCCGCGCTAGTTGACAGCACTACACCGTAGTGTTCTTGGCTAGCGTGGGTATAGAGGTGGGGCGTCACAGCTTGGTATCAGAGCCAAACTTCGGAACAATGTAGAATAATCTAGCAAGGATCATGTCCTAAGTCTTTCTTAGGAGTTGTGCCTTAGGATTTAATTCGAGTCTTCGTACCGATTCATCCTAATTTCTTTATGATTCCTTGTTTTACCTATCAAGATTGCTTGATATTCATTTTGTGAATAACCTTCTTCTTCTTCCTTCTTTCTTTCTTAAGGAAGAGAAATGGTTAGTTCTAGCAGTCCTAGCGCTGGTCAATCCAGTAGTCCTTCTCTGGATGGCGCATTCATGTCTGCCCAACAACTTTTGGATCTTGTAAAGAATCAAGAGTTTATCTGTGCTTTGAGTAAGAATACCACAAAGATATTACCTTTGAAACTAGAAGTTCCTTTCGACCAACTTGTAGATATCACTCTACAAGAGGAAGAGGCTGATAAAGGAATTGATAGTGTTATTGGGATTTCCAAGAAGAGGCGTATTAAATTCAAAAGCCCTCATCCCGATAAGAAGGTGAAGCAACCTATTTTTGGAGCAAAGAATCCAATCCTTAATTGTGGAAAATGCTACAACTGTGGTTCTAGGGACCACTATGCGAAGGAGTGTCCGGAACCACTCCTTTGTCGTTACTGCAAAGATTCCAGTCATCATATTTCCGTCTGCCCCATACTTCTAAGTAAGAAGAAGGTGGGACCAGAAACTTCGGTAGCCAAGCCATCTACCTTTAGTCGTAAACGATGCTACAATTGTGGTTCCTCAGACCATTATGTAACCAAGTGCCCGGAACCCCTCTATTGCCGCTATTGCAAGGGCTCGGGCCATTACTTGTCTACATGTCCCACACGACCTAGTAAGAGAGAAGGAAAGCTAAAAGCTTCTAACGAAACTTCTCTGGATCAAGGTATTCCTTATTTAATCCTTGATTTCATTTGTTTGCGATTATCCGATTCGAGTTCTTTTTGATATGGGTTTCCCTCATCATTTTTATTTATCAGAAGAACTTGTTGATTCTCTTTATTTTTATATTTTGGGCTTGATGACTTCTTTGAGGATTGTGAATCCGAATCAGAGGATTCGCAACACTCAATTTGCTTATTATTGATGTCGAAATTATTACATGTGATTTTTCTTTCCGAACCGATTTGCTTATTGTGCATTGCTTGGGTTTCGGAATTGATTTGCGTGAAAGGATTGGCTTAATCACTTTGAAGCCCATATCCAATTGTTCCGAATGGACAATTCCTTTTTCGACATTTTCAATCTGTTAAGCAGATTCATATTTTTCCTTTGTGATTTCGATTTCAAATCGATGGCATCATTTTATTCTTTAAGCTCACATGTTGAATAAAGAGATATCTCTCTCATTCATATCGGTTGAGAATTCTTCGATATTTTTGAGTTTGTCTTAGGATCGTTACCTAAGCAACCATTTAAGTGGTGTTAAGATCTTTCTAGTTTGACCTTGCCACCGAATTTCAATCACTACGAGTTGCGGAAGTTAGCCTTCCACATACCGCATTCCGCACTCATTATGATTTATATGAATGACATATTGTGTCATTCAGTTTATCCAGTTTATTTCATCCATTTTATAAATCAAGTATTCTATGGATATCTCAATAATTCCAATCTTGTATTTATTAATTTTGGATGAAAATAGAAATTTAAAATTTTACAAATCTTTTAAGGAGATATTTTAAATTCCTATAAAAAGGTAATTTTGTGTTGTATTGCCCATTTAGTGTTTTAAGATTTCTGGTCGATGCATTTGATCAACGCTATCGATAGGGATTTCCTAAACGAATTGATGAGACAATCAGACACAATAAATTGACTTGTAAAATATAAATTTTTCTATAAAGGTAATTGTGATTTTTAAAGTTTTAGCTTTTTGGGAAAGAGGACAAAATTCCTTCTTTTCAATATTCTTATTCTTGTGATTCCCGAAGAGAACGTGCAATCACTTTTGCTTCGAAATCTTTAAGGCCGATCGAGACTAGGAATGCCACTTATGATCTGGTACTCGCGGCTATTGATTTTGCTTTCAATATTTTGCATTATCGTCTTTGGTGGAGAAATTTGTTCTCTACCTCAATTATAAATCATTGGGATATCTATTTCTCATAATTAAGTTGCGTCAACCATATTGGCTCGAATTTCTTGCATCTTATGATCTTGATATTCTATATACTCCTTGAAAGGGGAAATCTTGTTGCCAATGCACTAGTCGTAGGCAACAAGTAGTTGTTTTCTATGGTGATATCCGAATGGAACGATCTCGAGACTCTATTCACTTGAGAGATTCGAGATCGCGAAATCCGATTTATATGCATCCCTTGTTTTATGTAGTCTAGAGGTTCTTTATTCTTTTTAGACTGCATCCTTGTAGCTCAAAGGGCTAGATTCTGAATTGGCTTTTCTTAGCCAATGTTGTAGGGATAAAATTATTATTGAAAGTTAGAAAGACTTCGGTATTGATTTTCGTGGCGACCTTTAAAAGTTTGGTAGACTTATCGTACCAAATATTTGTGATCTTCGTCAATATATTTTAGAAGATTCACATCGTTCCAAAATCACCATTCATCCTAGAAGTAGTAAAGTGTACGTAGATATGAAGCGACTTTATTATTGGGAGGGAATGAAATCTGATATTGCTAACTTTGTTAAGTGTTGCATGACTTGCCAACTTGTCAAGGCCGAACATCAAAGGCCTGGTGGGTCATTGCAACCTTTAGAAATTCCAATTTGGAAGTAAGACCAAATCTCCATGGATTTTATAGATGTCTTTCCCCGTTCCCGTTCGGGTCATGATAACTTATGGGTTATAGTAGATAGACTTACTAAATCCGTCCATTTTATTCCCCGTTCGGATTAACCGAACCGTTCCTCTTTTGGCCCAAACTCTTTGTTAAAGGAGATGTTAAATTACATGGAGTTCCTACTTCTATCGATAGCGATAGTGATCCATTGTTTACTAGTTGATTTTTGGAAGTGTCTTCAAAAAGCTTTAGAAACGAAGCTTAATTTAAGCACCGCTTATTACCCCAGTCCGATGGACAAGTAGAGCGTGTGAACCAAACTCTGGAAGACCTTCTTCGTGTTGTGTGCTTGATTTTTGTGGAAGTTGGGAAAATCATATTTCTCTTATTGAATTTTCCTATAATCATAGCTTCCAATCTAATATTGGTATGGCATTCTTCAAGGCGCTCTAGGGAATGCTATGCCAATCTCCTTCTTGTTGGCTTAAGGTCGGTGAGAAGCTGGTTTTAGGTCCAGAATTTTACTCGTGTTTCACCTATGATAGGTGTTGTACGTTCCCGTTGATAGGGAAAGATTAGCGCCTCAATATATTGGGCCATTCCCTATCACCGTACGTATAGATTCCATGGCTTGTCGCCTTGCATTACCGGCTCAGTTTTCTGCTATGCACGACATGTTTCACGTTTCTCAAATTACGGAAATGCCTTCGTGATTCCGATTCCATTTTTGAGCCTGCTGTTGTGGAAGAAATTGAAATTTCGCCGAATTTAACTTATGAGCAGCATCCTATTCGGATTATTGCTTCGGAGGGTAAACGGCTTCAAAATAAAGATGTTCCGCTTGTGAGGGTTCAATGGTCCACAAATCCTAAGGATTGCTCTTGGGAATCCAGAGAATTCATCGAGCGAACACATCTGGACTTGCTTACTCCTGCTCTTTGAGGTGAACTTCTAATATCAAATTTCTTTAGTATTAATATTCTTTTATGGTTGTTACTTCTTATTTCCACCTTATATATTGCGAGGACGCAATTTCTTTAAGGAGGGGAGTCTGTAACAACCCGCATATTTATTGATTTTTATATTTAAATATTTTATTTAAATATTTTATCGTTAATCGGATTTTGGTCCGAAGCTACTTTTTGCAAACGGTCAAATTAGGACTCGAGACCACTTCCATTGAGTTCGAAACGTCGTTTGCAATCTTATAAGTATAATCATTGATATGTTTGGGGTTAGTGGAATTTCACCACTTTTTCACTCGAGCCTTTGGTTTGGACTTTTAGCCCATTAGGCCCAAGTTCCACCCCCCCTTCTTCTTCATTGCTTCATTTCATTTCCTAACACAAAAGCTTCAACAAAAATGGTGAATGGAATGAGAAATTAAAATTCAAAGTCTTTGTTTTATTGCAACTCCAACATTCAACTCCAAATTCAAGAAGAAGACATCGGATTCAAGCTTGTGGTTGCTTCTCCATTTGCCTTCAAGCTTTGTTCTTCATTTTCATTGGGTTTTGGAGCAAAGGTGAGATTTTTATCTCACAAATCTAGTTTATATCTATCTTGGACTGTTGGGAATGATTCCCTATCATGTTTGCACGCACATTTGCATTTGGTTTGGATTGGATTGGCGAAAAACTCCACTTTTTAGTGTTTTTGGTGAAAAACTGCCCCTAGGTCGTTCTGCCTTTGTTAGGTCGTTCTGTGTGAAAAGTCGCACTGGAGTTAGGTCGTTTCCGACCTTAAAATGGCCTATACCTTTAGGTCGCTCGGAGTTATCTCATTAGGTCGTAGGTCGTATGGACCTTAGGTCGTAGGTCGTTCTGGCCATTTCTAACGTCTTCGGAGTTAGGTCGTATGACCTTAGGTCGTAGGTCGTATGGACCTTAGGTCGTAGGTCGTTCTGGCCATTTCTAACGTCTTCGGAGTTAGGTCGTATGACCTTAGGTCGTAGGTCGTATGGACCTTAGGTCGCTAGGTCGTATGACCTTAGGTCGCATGACCTTTATATTTTTAGGTCGCGCCTCTTTTAGGTCGCGTCTCTTTTAGGTCGCGTCTCCTTTAGGTCGCGCCTAATTTAGGTCGCGTCTCCTTTAGGTCGCGCCTCTTTTAGGTCGCGTCTCCTTTAGGTCGCTCTCCACTGGAACCCTCAAGTCGTTTGGCCTTAGGTCGTTGCACCGTTAGGTCGCTCAACCGTTTATATCGTTAGGTCGCAAACCCACTTAGGTCGCTTAACCTTGTTTTCCCTCTAGGTCGCGTGGCCTTTAGACCCTTAGGTCGCGAGCAGTTAGGTCGTTAGACCTAGGTTGCCTTTTCTCCGTTAGGTCGTGAACCTTGTTAGGTCGCTCATCCTTAGCCCGCGAACTTTCTTAGGTCGCGTACCTTTAGGTCGCGTGTCCCCTCTACCTCGTTAGGTCGCAAAGAACATTAGGTCGCTCGACCTCCTTACCCACCAGGTCGCGCACTTAGTTAGGTCGCTCAGCCATTGTGTTAGGTCGCGTGAACCTCTTAGGTCGTTAGACCTCATTTTGTCTTCACTAAGTCGTACCGTTTTGGACGGGGCGCTGCCCCGCACCTCGCCGGGGGCGCTGCCCCCTGGACCCCCGCGACCTGACCGGGCAGGTCGAACCCCGTAAGCGGTGGCGTTGCCCCCGCACCCCCACCTAGGGGGGTTGCCACCCCCCCTGGACCCCCATCCGTAGGGGATCTTATCTGAAAAACATTGAGCTGATTTCCTTGGATTTTATTCACATCTCCGTATGCGATTTTTGGGACTGATTGTTTCTACAATTGCTTCTGTGTTTTGTCACTTTATAATATAAAGGTTTCAATACTAGTAGTAAATATCAAAACTCTTTTAACAAACAATTTCAACTCTATTTTTAATAACAAAGCTCTTTCCTTAAACCGTTTTCCAATCTATTAGTATATACAAGCCTTTACCTCACTCGGATGAGAAATCTAATTAAACGACTTAGTAAAACAAGTGGTATGAAATGCTTACGTTCACTTCGTCGGTTAATTCTTGGACTTGTTCGATTGAACCTCTTGTGACCATTTCATTAGTGAAGATTTACAGTTTGTTCGTAAATATTTAAGTTAAGCAAGTGGTTATGGGACATGAAGCTAAACTTCTATATTTACTAGCTTAGTGTAATTGACACTTTTCGTTGATCTTGATGATCGCTTTATGAATTAGACTAGCAATTGCGCGATGTCTCTTTCATTGCAAGGTTAGACTAGACACCACTTGTGTGATTCCATTCACACATACCTTTCTGCTTTTTGGTTAGTCTTGACCTCAATCTGTGTGATTCCACTCACACATGTGGGGTAGCTCCCCATGGTCTTCGGACCGTCATGTGATAGGCCTCTTTCCCTTTTTATGATTTTTGGATTTCTTGTGTTGATTTCTGGAATTTATCTCTTTGACTTGTCATGAGTACAAGTTTAGGGTATGATGCCCTCTTTGGATCTTTGAGAAGATTCTTGTGATATTGATTTATCTCTTATCAGTTGATCTCCTGTTGATCATTAATTGCATACTTATAGTAGTATGTCAGTACGGATATTTTATGTTTATGCCATATCTTTTATTTTATATCATGTTATCTGATATTTATAGCTAGACTGATCCATTTATTATTTTCTTATAAATAATACTCGGGTCAGGCCGAGATGTTACAGGTGCTACTGCTTGACTCCTCCCCTAGTGATTCACTACTCAGACTTTTGGCTACTTGTTTAGATTAGCAGCTTTTGTTGTTTACACTTGAGATATAGACTCATAGTTGTATTCTTTTGTATAGCACGCGTTGCTATTCTTTTGTATTATCGTGGATCTTTTTAGACCACTACTCTGATGTACACTTTTATGTGACATATATTCATATCTCTTTCCGCCTTTGTGATATGGATATCTGTGATTGATTCGCATGTTATGCTTACTTCTATATTTGTTTCCGAAGATCATTTTATAGCCACCGTGTGATAAGAAATTACACGGATGGTCGCTCCTCAACAGCCTTATTCTCCGCGCTAGTTGACAGCACTACACCGTAGTGTTCTTGGCTAGCGTGGGTATAGAGGTGGGGCGTCACAGTCATGATTGCAGGAGATTGAGACCAATGGCCAAAATTGAGAAGGTTTAAATATAAAAGGAAATTGTAAATTTAGTTTATAAAAAAATTCGTGTAATCTTTATAAAATTCATATCTTTTTCATACGAGGTCGCAAACGCGCGAAACCAGTTGCGTTGGAATCGTATGGACGAGCACTATGCTATGGAATTGGATTGGAGTCGTTTGGAGTTAGTGAGAATTTTTGGTAATATTAAACGTCCGTTTAGTTTTATTCGAAATAAATCGCTAAAACGAAATTGAAATCAAGGTGAGAACTTCTCACTCGATCGAATCGGTTTCGATTTTTATTCTAAATAGTTAGATTTAAAATATTTGAAGGTATGTTTGAATGATGATTGTTATCTATTGATTGTTAAAATAGACATTATGCGCCGTTAGTAAGCGGATGTTATTTATTAAAAACATATACCGCGAATATTTCATAAACAGTGAAATTGGTATTATATATAATAGCAATATATATATATATTGGCATATGTATATATTGCAGTTGTTGATTTCCCGCATTGTATAGCGGATGAGACCCTATTGCGCCGTCTATTAAGCGGATAATATTTTAAAAACATATACCGCGATAATTTCGTACTGGAACGGAATTGGTATTGTGCTAACATCTTTGGATGCAGGAAAACAGGTTGGAGGGATCCAACTGGATTCCTCAACATTATTTATTTGATTTCAGATATTTTGATATTTGATGGATTATCATATCGATATATGATATCGTTGTTGTCATGATTGACTATTTGGTGTGTAGCATCATTGGACCAAAATTTTGGAATTTTAAAAGGATTTAAAAGAGATTTTTGAAAGCATATGTTTATAATATTTTTGGAATTGATCCATTATAAATAAATAAACGTTATAATTTTAATGTTATAAAAATTATAATTTTTGGGAAATATAGTTAAAAAGTTGATTTTTGAAAATATGGGGTTAACGATTTTATAAAATAGTTTAAATTGGGATTTTTGAATTTATTATAAAAAGTTGAAATATAGGATTTATAAAATTGATTATTTTATAAAACAAAATGATGAAATTATAAAGGACTTTAAAGACGTTTTAAAAGAATAATATAAATTGATTTATATAAGAGATTTGTAAATTGATAATTTATAAATTAAAATATTTGAATTATAAAACGAGTTTTTATAAGTGTTAGAATGAATTGTGAATGAATTTCATAAATGAATGAAATTAATAGAATTATAAACGGTGAAGTTATAAATGAAATTTTATAAGCAGTAGGTTTATAAAATTTGTAAAGTTATTTGAAGAATAGATTTGGTTAAATAAATGAATCTTATAAGTTATAAGATTTATAATGTGGAAAGTCTTTAAAAAAAACGATTTTGTAAAATAATCGTTTTATAAGCATTTAACTTATAATATGAACCTTTGGTTTATAATTGAGTTATAAATTGGAATAGGTTAATAAAGGAGATTTATAAAAGGAAGTTGTTGTAAAATAAATAGAAATGGAATTTATAAACATTGTTTTATAAATTCGCAAACGACTTATTTTGATAAGTAAATTGTATAACTTATTAATGGAGTTATATTCACGTTTTAGACAGTGAATAATCCTTTAAAATAAAATGAATAGAAAGGATGAAATCGGTTAACAAGGTGTATTCACGTTTTTGAATAGTGAATAATATGTTAAAGAAAATGTTTTGGATGTGATGTTTTAAACAGAATTAAAACGATCTGACGATGTTTTAAACTGTGTTAAGATTTGAAACCATAGATTTCAACATTTATTGTTGAAATAGACGTTTTCGAGAAATAGAAGGAAATGGTGGACTATAACACTGTTGTTATATTAAATGATTTCCGAAAGGAAATGTTTTGTATAGTATTGGGAACTATATATCTATTTTAATTTCGAATCCCTATACTAGTGAATTTGGGACGTCGTAACGATGTTTTACGCAACATTCGTTTTGGCCCAAATAAATATGTTTAAGAGAATGATTTCCTTAAAGAATGAAATATATACTTAATCTCGATTTAAGTATATTGAATATTTTCCAAGTGTTGAAAATAAATAGATTTGTGAATTACTTATTAAAAAAGTATGGAAATGTTTTCCAATATAAAGTGAATATTTTGAGAATTTATCTTTTTGAAGATAAACTGAAAACGAATAATTGAAATCATATATCGGTAGATATTGTGAAATATAAATTCACTATGGAATTTATAAAAGAAAGTGGAATTTTTTTAAAAATAAATATTGATTTATTTTTGAAGTATTGAAAATTGTATATCTTGTAAATATATTTTGGGAAATAAATAATTTGGAAAATTATTTGGAATCTGGTGATGTGTGCATATCCATTGATAGTTCAATAACCGACTATCAATATTTACCTTTGAATAGGTATTGTTGTGATTTGCTGAATTTGAATGCCATACTTGTTTTTAAATTATTGCGCTCGTTATTCGGATTACCCATTCCGAATATTGATACGACGTAATGGATAGCATTGATGACCAGTGTTGAAGACCGGATATTTTTGAAAGCGAAAGGACAACTCGTCGATTGTCTTTGCACCAAGTAGCTATGGTATAGAGACCCCCTATGTGATGGGAAGTCCGGACGTGATTAGAGATTATCCGGATTGCAAGGACTTCTTTGCAAGTGCCTTCGGTTCTGTTCGAGCCCGGAACAGACTTGTATGGATTGTATGTCTGACATTACAAATTGAGATATAAAGCAGATTTCTTTCAAATATATTTCTATTGGTGGCGGAGAATTTATTCTCTTAGCTTAACACCCTTCTCTGAGACGTACGAGCTCAGAGGTTATGTATTTGAAGGTTATCAGTGATATATTCCCAATTTGGTAATGTGACATGCTGAGTGTTGCTGTGAAATGATCATTGTGTTGATCATTTGTGATAAGATCATTTGTTTGATCGTTTATCTTTGTGATCATTTCTATGATCATTTGTTGACCTAAAGCACAGCTTTTGTATAAAGCGTGGCTTTGTGGACGTGACTTCGTCGAGCCTCACACCCCGAAATGGTCAAAACAGGAAAGATGCGGCAAGGTTATGAGGGGTAGCTCCCTTTAGGGTATGTGCATTTCCTTCTGGAAAAGGGTGGTACCATGGTATGGAGCCCAGATACTTACTCATGTTGAAACACTTATTATTTGGTGTGACGTTGATTACGAGCGCTCGGTTAAAGGTCCCAAAGGACCGGGGGATGGCATACTCGGTCAGTTGTTACCTAGTTTGAAAGGTAACCCGGCCTTGTATTGGCAGAGATCCGGTTTGGTTCTCGGGGACGTCCTTCCAGAGGCGTTCTCATGTGGCAATGGGAAGTTCCTTGGCCTGACCATTCGTTGGAAATCCAAAGAAACAATACGATCTTGTACAGTATTAGTTGTATAACCTGCCATGGAATGTGGCGGTAACCTGCTATTGAACACGGTAGCTATAGTAGGCATAAGTGTGGAATGCCTATGCTGGCTAAGATTTATATTCTACTTTCGAAAGGAATTTTTCCTACACTATACACTAGTAATAATATCAAAGGTTCTTTTTAATGCGTATCAAGCATCTTTGACTATCATAAGGAGAAATCTCCTCCGATTCTGCATTTGCATTGTGTGTGTGTGTGTGTGTGCGGGAGGCCTTATGGTAGTCTCATTTTTAAAAGCATTGCGAATTGATTTTAAAAATATTCCTCTATTTTGATTTTAAAGATAAATAAATTGTTTTAGTTCTCACACCAGTCACATGACTGACTCGGAGTTTATTGTTTTCCTTCCTAAACTCTGGGTGCCCACCAATTTCCACACGGGCAGTCAAGAGACAGGTTTATCAGGATATTCTGGATATTCAGGAGTTGCTGGAGGCAAGCTGGATGGCATGGCGTATTACTAGTATATAGTATTTCTTTTCCGCTGTTTGTTGTTGTTGTTGTTCACTCTGATGATGTAATGTAATGTAATAACCGATATAGTTCTTTGTTTAAAGATTATTCATTTATTTATTATATGTTGTTCCGCTGCGATTGTGAGATTCTGATAATGTTCTGCTGTTTTCTTTCCGTTCTATTTTCTTTTCTCTCTATTTTCTATCTTTTTCTCTCTTCTTCTGTTTTTTTCTTTTTCTTAAAACCCTAACTATTCGGTTTTTCGGCAACGAAAAATCGCGTACGTTACAAACAAATACGCTCTCTCATATATAAACTCAGCGACTCCCATAGGGTATTACAACCCTATTAGTAAAGAGTCAGACCCCACAAAGCTAAGGTTTATCGCTAAACCAAAGCTCTGATACCAGATGTAACATCCCGCCTTTTCACATGCTTTAAATCGACGATAAACCACACACATCAGACTTAAAACATACAAAAGGGCGGATTGTTATGGGGTAAATAAGAAAAACAGAGAAGAGAAAAAAGTAAACAGAATCTCACAGCGGAAGGATAAAATATAATAATAAATATACAGTTCATAAAACTGTTTACAAATATTTGATTCTTTTTTATACAATAAATATCAGAGTTCACATACCCATAAATATCAATGCAGCGGAATTTAATAGTGTAGTGGAATAATATAGTAGATAGCAATACTACAATCTTCGTCATCGTCCTCCAGAACTGAAGTCTTCGATCCTGAAACGCTCGGATTGACCCGAGCGAATTGAAAAGACAAAACACTCGAGTCAGAACTAAAAGATCTTATGTAAGTTAAACTAACAGAAATAAATATGAGTGCAGTAACTCAAGAGATGCTCGGGATTTACATCTCCTAAGGATCCGTTAAACTATTTACTATGTAGTATATTGCGCTGTTATAATAGTGTCTAATTGTAAAATAAACTTACTTTTAAATAGCATTAAGGCTTTACATTTTCCACCTTAACACGTAATAGTCCCAGTAGTCCATCCAATATCATAGTCCCTCCTGATCGGGAAGCCACCAGAGGATACCACATGGGCTACGGGAGAAATCCAAACTCGTACAAGGCGCGATAGGGTAGGTGACACAGGAAAACTAGGCAATGCCAGGGCAGATATACCAATTACGCTTCCGGGTCGGTGGTAACGCGTAGCGCGCAGCTACCGCCCACCTCGAGCCACACCTCCAAATAAAAATCAAAAGTGGCCACCGAGTCATTCCAAAAGTCAAAGTATAATATCGAAGGGATGTGTCCGATCAAAGGTGCTACATTATTAACCCCTCAATCGCTCCAGTTTTAGCCACCTTATGCCAACTCGCGGGAGTTGGGTCCACATATTTACCCTACATGAAACGCTGCCACCATCCTACTTCATTCTGGAATCTCCACTCTGTGCACGGTTGTTAAAGTGGTTTTCGGAGTTTGCAGAGAGTATGACTACTTCCGATCCCGGTCTCTTCAACAACCAAACGTTATTATAACACCGCGGTCATTTAAAAATTAATTATACTTTCAAAAACCAGAATATAATTATCCATTTCAAAATCCATAAGTACGATATCATTTCCTTTCCAAAACAAACTCATTTGATATTATTTTTATAAAAACCCAAATTAATATAATATCATTTTATTTCAAATATATATTTCTTTTCCAAAATCATATTGTTTTCAAACTTATAATAATCGGAAACCAAAAATTGAATTATAACTTTCAAACTATAATACTTAGAAAATTCATAGCTTTAAACCAAAATTTCTAAAACTTAAATGGTTTGGATATTCAAACAGTATATAGCATCAATAGTTTGGATTCAAAATTTCTTTATAAAATAAAATAATTTCCGCGACTCAAAATTTATTTCATTTAAGATTAAGTCCAAAGCCATAAATTTAAAACCGCTTTCAGTTTAAATAAACCACTTCAGTTTCAATATATTTCAAACTTTGAATATTAAACAATTGGAACTAAGGTTGGAAATTTCTATTTCACCAATTTAAAGTCCTATTATTTAGTTCGAAATAACAATTGCATAATAAACCCGTAATCATTTAAGTAAAACTCAAATTACTTATAAAAGAAAATTTCCTTCAATTTTTATACTAGAAATATTCATTTAATTCACCTTGAATAGAGTTCAGTTATAAATATCATACCATTTTTAAAATTTCAAGTTAATAAATTTTACATCAACTTATGAAGTTAACTTCTTAATTAAGCTCAATTTCAAATAAATTTTCCAATTTAACTCCTAATCTTAATTAATTTAAATCCTTTAAAATTATATGTAATTTCAATATCTTAACATGTACTTAACCATATAATATAAAATAATCAAACTCCGTCATTCAACTTATTTATTTTATTTAACAAATCCATACATAGCTTATCTTCAATATTTTAACTATAGATGTATATATAAAATAAGATTTTATATAATATCAAAATCTATATTTATTAACCGTATCCTATCCAAACCATAGAAAAATCATTTCAAAAATAATTTTTATATATATACCGCGGTGCCTATATATAATTTTCTGTCCTATGGTCAAGTGATACGGATATTTATCATTTCAATCCGTAATTTACAAAAATAAAAAAATGCGGCTGCATATCATTTCAAACCGCAATCCCGAATGAATGAAATACATGATAACTTGCAGATTTTAAAATATAGTACACATCATCCATTCACCAAACATCAATCATCAATCATTAATTATAATCATCATCCATTTTAAACAAACATCAGTATATAACAGGTGATAAATAGCTGGTATCAATTTCAGTTTATACTCAAATAAATTTAATAACTATTAATTTGCAGTTTATACGCAAAATAAATATAATTTAACTGGCAGTTAATATGCAATAATGAATTAAATAACGCGTAAATTAAATGAATGCAATTTAACTGAGAAATTGATGAAATATATACCAAACAACTATAAACAAAATTTTAAACACATCAAAAATCAATTTAACAAAAATAAGAAAATTTAAAATCGTGAGTGTTTGTGAGTGGGTTAAAACACTCACCTTTTGAATTTAAATTGAATCTAAATTCAATTAAAACCCAAAAATTTGACAGTCTTCAAATCCGTCCAAACTAGCGCCAAAATGTCTGGAATTCCGATACAATCCCAACAAAAAAAACCGCGCGTAAATCTGAGCTCGTACGCAAAACTTATGAAAATTTAAAAATTGAAAAATTCTGGCCCTTTGTCGACTTCGGGTTCGACTTCGGTGCGCCGCCTCAAATCCCCGGTGCTTGCTTGGAGTTTTTGCCAAAACGACCCGGAGCGACCCGAGTCATTTTCTTCCTAACCCGAAGTAGATACAGCGTTTTTGCCTCTGAAACTCGAAGCGTGACTCGAAGTGGCTGCAGATCCGAAATTTTTTTTTTATTGAAATAAATTTTTGGAATTTGGGAATTAGGTTTTTTTCCTGCCATTGGAATGAGGAGTTGAGAAGGAGATGTACGTATAGACAAATGAAAATAAGGAGTGGCTGGGGTTTATAACTGGTTATATATAGACAAGGCTGGAAAATAATAGATGGATCAGATTGGTATACGCGCTGAACGCTAAATGGCCTGAAAAGCCCGTTTCTACTCCGGAACGAAATTGGGTCAAACCATATATCAAAATAGATGTTTTAAAATATTTTAAATGCAATGGAACAGGTTTCATGTCCAAATTCCATCGTATGCAGAAGTTATGCTGAAAATAATATTTTCCAAATTGATTTCAATTGCATAAATTTCAAGGCGTTTCGAGTCCGTACGATCAAACGATAAGTCTGATCGCTGCGAAACTTGAAATACTATTATAATTCACCGTTACGGATCCGATGAAACTTGTTTCGTCGAAATCCGAGTCAGTGGCAAAAATGGCTATTTTTCCATTAATTACATAAATTTAAAATAAATAAATTAAATCAAATTTCGCGTTAAAATTTTGAAATTTGAAATCTTTATCACTTTATAATTCTCAAACATTTACAATGATTTAACAATTTATAAATGTAAATTTATTAAAGATCAATCCATATAAATCTTCAATTTCATAAAATTCAAATAAATAAACAAATCTTGATTTACAATCTTTTCATTTACCAATAGTCATATTAGAAATGGAATTTACATTACCTTCAATTATTAATTATTATCAGTTTAGATCTTAACATTTGTTCCATAAATTTTATTTTCCCTGAATTAGTTACCGCATTTATCTAATTCCAATTTTGTAACCACATTCAATCCATTAACTGGTATTACATTGACATTTAACTTATTAGCTTATATCAACACTATTGTCATTAATTGCAAATGGATTACCAAATTTAGTCGCTACACTAAATAACTAACGTAAATTAATTTCCATTTATTCCACTGATTTAACTTTTATTAAATTAATTAATGATTCCCTCGGTTAGAAATAACGTAACATTTTCTTTATTTGTATTGCAAATAATTCAAAATTCAATTCCTAATTCTTAATATCCTCTGAATTACAACTTCCAAATATGGTATTAATCATCATTTACGTACCTCTAATTGTTTTAATTTACATTAACATAATAAATAAATTACCTTTAATGAAATCTATCCCCCAATTTATTATATCCAATAAATTTTGCCCTTACAACCGTTTCAATTAATTATTTATATTTATTGCGATTGAATACCAAAATTTATTTAACACATCAAATAAATGAACAATCTATATTCATTGTTACCTATTTTCTTTTAAATTCAGTTATAATTTTATTACTTACCAACTAGGTTATAATAACACTAATTTTTTTATTTCGCTGCTATATATGATATATTTGCATCACATACTTGAATTTTTCAATTTCATCTTAATTCCAATTCACGGTAGTATAATTTCTTACTATAAACCCATTTATAATTTGCATACCAATTAATTAGTTTCAACTAAATAGATTGATTCAATTCAACTCTTTTATTAAGTCTATATAAATCAATGTACTATTTCATTAGTAAATGTTTATTTCAATTATTCCTTTATTACTTACAAATCTTATTTCATTCATGAATGCCATCATTTATCAATTATTACATAATTTCATTTGTAAATTAAATGCTTACAATTTATAAGCTTTCATTCCGAACAATATTTCAATTTCTACCGGACATTGATTTAATTCAATTTACTATTTAATATTATTAATTCATTAACTAAATTCACTACTTACCTTTGTTCTCTTATATGCAACTCTTATCCTAGTATAACAATTTACATCACTTCAATTAATTCGTCATTTTGTTTCAACTGTAAATAATTAGCCTTATATTCCCATGGTTTCATTTCATTATCAGCATTTGCTTCATTATTAATTATAAAATCTTTTTTCTTTTAAATTAAATTTACGTAAATCTTATTAAAATGAAAAATGTAATTAACGAAAATTACGGGTTGTTACAAAGAGTAAAAATTGAACTTATATTTTTTATTGGCCGTACCAAACCAAATAAATAAACATTTCAAAAATGAAGCGGTACTAATACAAAATACAAAAGGTTATAGTGAAAGGACTTTTTACATCGTACTTATAACACATGTTTCATTGATTGATTATCATGAAAGGACCGTGTGAAGTTAATTTAGTCTGTGATAATTAATAGATGATATTTTATGACCAACATGATTTTATCTATACAAATATTTTATTCTACAAAATTATACTAGTTCATGTACTTCTTTCGGTTCTTTATGGTAGGAACACAAGTGTCTAATTATTATTTTTCACTGTCTATCATTGAATATTGTATTTTACAAAAATATAAATGAATACTCAATGTCTGAAGAAGAAGAATGAAATTTTATTCTATAATTGGTTTCCATTTATCTGCCATATTTGCAGGTTTCATAAAAAATTTGATCATGGGTTTTGCTATTGTGACAAATGAATTTTATGTCAAAATGTAAGAATGGAGTATTCGAGGATTTGGAGGAATTCAGATGATTAACTTGTTAATTTTCTTTGGGGTCCCTCCTCATATTTTGTTTCCGATGTAGAATTTGACCCAAAAAAGCAGTCATGGTAGCAGTATCGTTGATTATTTCAAGTATATATGTATTACAAGTAAAATATTATACTTCAGCCGAAAATTTTGATTAAAATTTAGAATCAAAACAAAGTGACATTATAGTCAAACCAGTAATTAAGCAGTAATCCCATTTTTTGATTAGTTAACACAAATATTTTATTCGGTTAACCAAAAAAAGGGTATTATTAATGGGACTCCAAAAGTTATTTGAGGAGGGGGTGTACCTTTTTAACCATCGTCCTGAGTACAAGGAAATAATTCAACATTAATATCTTCTTCTTTTGTTGGAGATTTTGTTAGACATTTGAAGCCAAATTAATATGAAGATTAATCTATGTTTTCTACATCAACTTCAAATTGGAGAACTAGGGTTTAAAAAAAAAGAACTATGATCCATGGTAAAGGAATAAAGAGAGTGTGTAATAAAATGACAAAGAACGGCAAGGAAGATCAATTTTAAAATGAACAATATAGTATTTTTTTAGTTCGATGTTATAAGGAAAGAATCAATTATTTGTTTCTCCCCTCAACCAAAATATCATGTATGTATGTATTTATGTATGTTTGTATGTATGTATATGTATATACATATATCAACAAATGTTGAGAAAATTAAGAAAATACCAATTTTATTTAAAAGTAAAAGAACTTGCTATAAGAGCTTTGTCTTAGACATACAGAAAAGCTTATATTGCACTAATCAATACCGAAGTTGTTTATTTGTCACATGGAGGGCAATTAAGCTTGCACTCATCAAGTGAGTTAAAACAAGTAGCGGTTTGAATGCAGTACGCCCTTTTTGGACACATACTTTCATCTTGCAAAGAGCAACATGGCTTTCCTTTGTCAGGCGAAATTCCATTTGAAATCGAGTCAAATATCTTCTCATTGAGTGGGATGGATCCACCTACATTGGAATTCATACATTTATGAAATTTGAGAACATCATTCTTTCTTCAGCAGTTGCTCTTAAATATATTAAAAGTAACATTATTTCTAAACTTACATTGGTGTAGAGCAGAGAAAGCCAAGGAAAGAAGGAGGAGTGCAAACACAAAGCTTACTCTCATTTTGATGAAATGTTTTTGCTAATATATGTTGAAATGGGTCGTGGTTGCTTAAATTTATACTGAGTTGGACTGTGTGAAATTAGTACGTAATTAATAAATGAATACATTTGCATTAATTTTCTTTCTTTATTCTTCTGAAATTATTATCTTTCAAATTAATGGGAATATATAATACATTCTCTTGATATCTCCTAAGGTTGTTTCATGTTATGTAACATAAAAATCAAATATTCGCATATTAATTGACCATGTGATTTTTAAGGACCTAAAGGTTTTATGTCTCTGCACTTCATCAAAATCATCCAATTGATTAATTGGATTAATTCTATAATAAATAAAAAATGAATAAAGGATATCATGCATGCATTTTTAGCTCCTGATTTGCTTCCTATTTTTTCTACATATGTTTTTAAATGGAGAAATAAGAATTAACTACAATTGATGAATAGTTCCTATATATTTAAAATTAGAAAAATAATATTAATATCAAGATTGCAATTACACATAAATCGTCGCCACATTAATTAATTTCAAATAAATTTAAAATACAGAATAAATTATATTTGAAGTGAGAACATCAATTTTTTTAGAAATGAAGTGTAAATAATTTTTATTTTTCTAAAATAGGGAATAGCCAAAAGTAAAAAATTTAACAATATTTTTGAGCTAGTCTGCAAATTTCAAAGTTTAGACATAATGTAATGCCCCGCCTTTTCACATGCTTTAAATCGACGATAAACCACACACGTCAGACTTAAACCGTACAGAAGGGCGGATTGTTATGGGGTAAATAAGAAAAAGTAGAGAAAGCAAAAAAATAGAATCTTGCAGCAGAACGATAAAATATAATAATCAAATATACAGTTCATGAAGCTGTTTACAAAACATTTGATTACACTTATACAATATATATCGGAGTTACACATAACGAAGAACAATAATCAATGCAGCAGAATTAAATGGTGTAGTGGAGTAATATAGTAGATAATAGTACTACAAAATCTTCGTCTTCGTCCTCCATAATAAAATCTTCAAATCCTGAAACGCTAGGACTGACCCGAGCGAATTGAAAGGAAAAACACTAGAGTCAGAACTAAAATATCTTAAGTAAGTTAAATCAACAATAAGCAATATGAGTGGAACGACGTTAGAGATGTTTACGCGATTTGACTCTCCTATCCAGTGTCTAACATGAGTGCAGTAACTCAAGAGATGCTCAGGATTCACATCTCCTAAGGATCCGTTAAACTATTTACTATGTAGTATTATTTCGCTATTATAATAATGTCTATAGTAAAATAAACATACTTTAAAATAGCGTTAAGGAGTGACCCAATATTCCACTTAACACATAATAGTCCTAGTAATCCATCCAATATCATAGTCCCTCCTGATTGGGAAGCCACCAGAGTATGGGAGAAAACCTAACTCGTACAAGACGCGCTAGGGTAGGTGACACGACACAACTAGGTAATGCCAGGGTAGATATACCAATTACGCTTCTGGGTCGGTGGTAACACGTAGCGTGCAGCTATCGCCCACCTCGAGCCACACCCCCAAATAAAAAAAATCAAAAGTGGCCACCGAATCAATCCAAAAGTCAAAGTATAATATCGAAGGGATGTGTCCGATCAAAGGTGCTACCTCATTAACCCGTCGATCGCTCCTGTTTTGGCCACCTTATGCCAGCTCACGGGAGTTGGGTCCACGTATTTACCTCAAAGGAACCGCCGCTACCATCCTATTTCATTCTGGAATCTCCACCGCGTACACGGTTGTTAAAGTCGTTTTCAGAGTTGGCAGAGAGTATGACAACTTCCGATCCCGGACTCTTTAACAACCAAACGTTATTATAACACCGCGGTCTTATCAAAATAGTTTATACTTTTAAAACCAAAATATAATATCCATTTCAAATCCATATAAATACGATATCATTTCCTCTTTTAAAAACCCAAATCAAATTTGATATCGTTTTCAAGTATACCCTTTTCTAAAATTATAACATTTCAAAGTTATAATATTTCGAAACCAAAACTTGAAATATAGCCTTTCAAAACATAAAACTTTGAATTTCATAACTTTGAAACATACTACACCACTTAAATGGTTTAAATATTAAATTACTTTATATAATAAAATAGCTTCTTCACCTTCACAAATCAATTTCAATATGGATTTTAAAATCCCAAACAAACCAATATAATTTCCATATATTTCAAAGCTTTAATTATTCCACCATTTCAAAACTTATTCTTTGATAATTTCATATATATCAATTTCAACTACTATTTAAATGTTTACTTAATAAATCAAATATCATTTTAGTAAAACTTTTAGACTCCAAATAACTGGATATTCTTTCAATTATATTAACGTGATAATATTCATTTAAATCAATTTGATATTCATTTAAATCCTCTAAACAAAAATCAAGTTATAAAATCATACCTTTTAAATCTTAATTTATTTATATTTCAAATCAAATTTTTCGAGGATGATCCTTAAATCTTAAATTCAAATCAAATTCATATTTATCTTCCAAATCTAAATTTATTTAAATCATTATAACCTCTACATAAAATATGATTTAAATACTTAACCATATTTATTTTAATAAATCAAACTCCATTTTTCAACTTATTGTCATTAAAAGATTTATACCAAGCTTAATACATGAATTTAACTATATATAAATATTTTTATATAATATCAAAAAGAATCAATATTTATTTAAACCGTATAATTCTATCCAAAACCATATAAATCATTTTCAAAATATTTATATATATAGACCGACGATGTCTATATAAAATTTTCTATCCTATAGTCAAGTGGTGCGGATATTTATCATTTCAATCCGTAATTTTAAAAAAATTACGGTTATATATCATTTCAAACCATAATCCCGAATGAAATAAAATGCATGACAACTTGCAGTTTAAAATAATATATAATACAACAGCCATTCATCCATCAACAGATCATATATCCATCACAATCATCATCCACAACAATCAAGCAATACCAATAAATAACTGATAATATATAACAGGTATTTAACTGGCAGTTTTTATGCAATAATTAATTTGATAACAATTTAATTCAAATAAATGCAATTTAACTTAGATGATGATTAAATATATGCCAAACGACTATAAATAAATTTTAAATCACATCATAAATAAATTTAACAAACATAAGAAATTTTAGAAGTTGTGAGTGGGTTAAAACACTCACCTTATGAATTTAAATTGAATTTAAATCCAATTTAAACCCAAAAATTTGACAGTCTCAGAATTTGTCCAAACCAGCGCCAAAATGTTTGGAATTTTAATACGATCCTAGCCAAAAAACCGTGCGTGAATTGGTTTTCGTATGTGAAAGATATAATGAAAATTATGTTTGAATTTCAATTTTTTTTTAAGAAAAAGGAGGACACATTTACCTTTCTTGCCACGTCATAGGCAAATCACTTTCTTCCAGAAAACACTACTCACGCACGCAAGGACAAATGCACGCGATACTGCCGTTGATCACAAACTTTGACCACGATTCTCTCTCGCCTACGGCCACCAGGGAGCCCCCGAACCCTACCATCCTCCTTCCCTCGCCTAGCCGCACCGTGCCTACCACCTATTGTGACGCCCCACCTTTATGCTCACAACAACAAAGAGTATTAAAAGAAAACTGTCTGTTATTACGAAGAATAAGGCTGGATAGGAGCGGCCATCCGTAGTTAGGCCTCACTCTAGTACTGGCTATCTCGATAGGAGTGGTATATATTTTTATTTTTCATCTCTTATTTATTTACTCCCATTGACATACCCAATTCCAGTATAAAACGAACTACGGTGGTTCATAATAGTTTAGGACAATATATATAATAATAACACAGATAAGCTGAATGCGGAACACAGATAATATCAAATCTCATAGATATATAACTGAAGTGTAACGGCCCGCTATTTGGACCATTCAACTCGACAATAAAACCATACATGTCCGACTTGAGTAATTCAAAATACCAAATTTTTAATTTAAATTTGGCAAAACTTAAACATATACAGTAAATAAATCCATCACAGAATCACGAATACAAAGTAGTACAATAATATGCAGCGGAATAAATGAATAGTAGTTCATGAAGCTACAATATAAACATCAGAGTTAGAAATAAAGTACATCCGAATATCTCAAATACAGTGAGGTCTTTATTACGAACCAATGACTCCTCTGAAATAATCAACTAGAAATGCTGAAAGCTTAATCGATAGTTGGACCTCTAACGAAGCTCCAAACTCTAAAGGTGAGTCTCTAATGCTGTGTCACTCAGTCTGACCCGAGCGTAAAGAAAAACACAAAACACTCGAGTCAGGATTAACATTCTTATATCTATAAATCCAACTCAAGTGAAATATCAACTGAAATACAATTAACTTAGAGGATGTTTTGGATACCCATCCTCTAAGGATGCAAGGAACTATCTACAGGGTAGAAATATACACTATAACACCGTGGTCATTTCAATTTTATTTATATTTTAAAACTAAAATATCATTTTCATTTCAAATATCACTATTTTCCAAATTAGTATATATATATCCAATAATTTATGAAGTAAAGTATTTTTATTTCCTCAAACTTCACAAATCGCTTCAAAAATCAACTCGACCTTCCCGTTCAAATTTAATTAAATCGAAATTTATCAATTTCCATTCAATTTAGTTTCTGACTAAACTAATTCAAATTTATCTATTTTAAATCCGGATTTGAACCACAAAATAAACCATTTAAATTTCAATATAATTCGAAGTTAATATATGTCGGAGCTTTAAATATTCAACATTTCAAAGACTAAACTTTGATAGTTGCGTTTATCTCCCTACTTGACTTTACTATTATTTAGTTTTGAAATATTCACTTAATAAATTCAATATTATTTATATGACCTTAAATTACATTTTCTATATATTACCTTCGATTTCTTTAGACATGAATCATCCATTAAATTCCTTAAATAAAAATTCAAGTTATAGGATCATATGTTAAAGTTTCGAACTTAATAGTTTCAAATTGATTTAACTAAATAAAATCCTTAATTAATGAAAAATTCAAATAAGTCCCAAATATAGCTTCAAACCTTAGCTTATAAAATTTATTCCACAAATCTATTTCAGAAATACAAATTTAATAAATCCTTAAACATATTTCATATTAATAAAATCAATCTTAATTAAATTATCTTAATATTAAATGTATATATAAAATAACCTTTATATATAATACTTTAAATCAATATTCATTAAAACCATATATTTGTTTTCAAGACCATAGAAATTATTTTCAAAACATTCATATAGACCACGGCGTCGATGTGAAATTTTCTATTCTATGGACAAGGGATACAGATATTTATCATTTCAATCCGTAAGTTAAATATATACGGGTGGATATCATTTCAACCCGTAATCCCAAATTCAATTCAAATGAAAATCGCTTGGGTTTATCATTTCAACCCATAACAAAATTCACCTTTTCTAAAATCCGTTTGGGTATGTATCATTTCAACCCATAGTGATTTTTATACTAACATGAAATTTGTAGAGTGATAACAGATATGAAATTAATAATAAGAACAGGCATATATCGTTAAAAATAAATATAAACAATAGGATATAGTGTCATGTCCCATAGGTGAACAGTTACAGATAATAGCATATATAACAATTTAAATAGCTACAGCATCATATTTCAATTGTCGTTTCAATTTAATCAAATTTAACAAATAAAAGAATGTTAATCGTGAGTGATTGCTCACCTTTCGAGGCTAGAGAATACAGAAGATGACATGGATACGCACACTGATACGGAAACTGAAATTTGAATTATAAATCCGAGCACGAATTTCAAAGCAAAGTAGGAATGGCACGAATTGGACGAACGAGGCCGATAATCAAGAATTTATGAATTGAATCAGAATCAGTCTGATATATACAGAAATTTTTGCTATTTGAGTAAAAATCAAAATTGCATCCCTAAGAAAAATTTAAAGTCGTATCACACACACACACACAGATATATATATATATAATTTACCCTTTTTTCATACATAACCAATAGTTTTAGCATTTGAAATAAAACATAAATGTTAAATAAAAATCCTTATAATTTTTCCAAACCATTTTAATTTTTACACATAGATCAAAATTTCTATTTACAAATCTAAGACCTAAACCACCTCATACGACCTATGTATATAATATCATTAAGATTTATATTTTAAAATAAGATTAATATATAAAACTTCAACAAATTACACTGTTCAAATCTCATTTATAAACTACTATATACATATGGTACAAAATCCACTTCACAATACGATTATAAATTTTAAACACTTTACCTATATATATAAACTAATATATAACTACCCATACATAAGCAGTAAAGCCTATACACAGACTTATATAAAAATTTAGACAACGGATGTACGAATTACTTATATAACTTATGTTATAACTTATTTTATAAATATATATAATACTGTAACCTGTGCAGACCGAAAGTATAAGTTAAAATGTAAATTTATACAATATATATAAATAGCAACTAATATAACTTCATTTATTTATTTATTTATTTATTTATTTTTTTGCGAAAGCAACTGGTCTACACTAAAACACATATACACCCTTAACTTTTATGCAAACATGCATGCCAACTGAAATGAAACTTATATATTAGGAAACTTACTCCGTACATAAGTGTATGCAGAGTGTGTGTGTGTGTGTGTGTATAAGGACATAAAGATATATCTATAATTATTATTACTTTATATAAATATATGTCATATACGAACTTAGGAAAATAAACAACTTCAAAAATCCTATACAACTTCCATAATAATAATATGTAAATTGACCTTCAAATAAAAGTTATAAACCTGTTTATTATTAAACTATATATATATATAATAACGGATTTACAAAACTTATAAAATAAATCATACAATATGGCTTGTAAAGTATACATATATGGACTCAAAGTTAAAACAAAAATGAATATAAATCTACTTGCCAAAAATGCAGACTCCATTTGCAGATCCAACACCTCTCACACATATTAAATATGCATACACTTCTAGAAACAAAACAAACTTTTCAAAAAAAATGGAAACAACGTTTGGTATATATATGTACTCAAATCCAACAACTTTATATAAACCACTATATGTATGCATCTTATATTTCTATGCCACTATCAATATATCATAACTATACTCCATATAAACAAATATGCATACCAATTTTGAATGCTAGAATATGCATCAACAGCACGTACAGGGGACGTGTATTGATAAAATCATCCATATCATAGCTAAATATAAAATTATATATAATACATATATATAAATAAAACTTGCAAACATAAACTTAACTTACCTATGCCTGGTTATGCGAATAATAGAGGAAACGGGGGAGGGTCGCTGCGTCTTCGATGGATATTGCGCAAGGGGAAGAGTGGGTTCGGTGGAGGAGCAGAGTTTGGAAAAGGTGAAGGGGAGGCCGAAATTTGTAGTGCCAGGCAAGTTTATATTGAAGAGGAAGAAACAATAGAGAGGGAAAGAAGAGAAATCTGGGAAGAAGCAATAAAAAGGGAAGAAAATACGAACAGAAGTAAATGGAAACAACTACATAAAAGTAACCAAAGAAATAGCACAATCACGTGCTATGATTCACTTGAGGATTTAAGGAAAAATATTCACGTTGATTCAGGAAAATAATCAAAGCAAATAAATGGTAGCACGTTTCAAATTTGAACGGAAGGAAAGAGAAATGTCACAATTCCAGAAAAATATCAAAGTAACAGCTACATAATGATTCAAGAGCTATTAAAGCAATTTTTAAATTTTGCAGGCAACGTTACTTTGCGTTATATTTTTAAAATAAGAATGCTGAACGAAAATCAACAGTCAAATATGGTGCGGTGTAAATGGCAAGAGTCATGTTGATTACTGAATAAAATAAAACGAATAACCATTTATTTATTTTTTTAGACGGTCGAAAAATGAAGAAATGAAAGGTCGGCGAAAGTAGGAATGAATATATTAGAAAAGTAACGATTCTAGTAGCAACGGTCATCTTAGATTAAGTTGAAAAATTTATAACAATTTATTACCGTGGCTATGGTTTAAAATTTTTTTGAAAGCAAGGAAACCAAAAGGTCACAATTAAAGGTAAGCTTTAAATTTTTAATAAATACAAACGTATCTAAGTTTATACGTTTATAACTTTCTAGCTGTAATGTATATATATAATGAACGATCATAATGAAAGAAGTGGAAATAGGGAGCGTAGGAAAGGAAAGGTTAGAAAAATAAAATTTTCACCCTTAAATTCCGAAGATTAATAAGGTAATGTACCTCTTTAATGAAATGTACAGCAACGGTCACAAGCTAAAATTTAGCTGAAAGTTTAAAGAAATGAGGGGAAGATGGTTTTTTTTTAAATTAATCACTTCCCAGAATTAATATGTCAATGAAAAAAGGAAAGGAGATGAATCAGCGAAACGTATTATAACTTATATATAACTATTAAATGGATAGATGGAAGAAAAGGTGAGCAGGTGAGTAAAAGTGAAAATTGATTTATGAGCGAAATGGAATGTAAGCTGTTGCCTGGGAAGAAAATGGAACAGTTTAAAAATTAATGGCAATGGACTGCTGAAATTAAACGAGTATAAAATGTGTAAAAGTTATATACTGAAACGGAAATAAATTTCAATTATTACTATAAAACGGGGTTGTAACGTCCACTCTTTCCGCACACTTTAAACCGACACTTGTCCCAATTCAAAGCATACGCAAGGGCGGATTGTTATGGGGTAAATAAGAAAAATGGAGAAGAAATAAAATGAAAATAGAATCTCACAGCGGAAGGATAAAATATAATAACAAATATACAGTTTCATAAACAGTTTACAAAAGCTTGATTCTTCTTTTACAATAAATATCAGAGTTACACATACCAATACAAGCAATGCAGCGGAATAGAAAGAGTGTGGTGCAATACTATATGTAAAATAATACTGATTCTTCGTCTTCGTCCTCCAATGCTAAAATCTGCTGTCCTGAAACGCTCGGACTGACCCGAGCGAATTTGAAAAGACAAAAACACTCGAGTCAGACTAGAAAATCTTATGTGAGTTAAATAAACAGAAATAAATATGAGTACAGTAACTCAAGAGATGCTCGGGATTTACATCTCCTAAGGATCCGTTAAACTATTTACTATGTAGTATATTGCGCTATTATAATAGTGTCTAATTGTAAAATAAACTTACTTTTAAATAGCGTTAAGGCTTTACATTTTCCACCTTAACACGTAAAATGCCAATAGTCTATACAGTACCGTAATACCTCCTGATCGGGAAGCTACCAGAGGATACTCCATAGGTACGACACAAATAGAAACTCGTAGTAAAGGCTCGATATGGTAGGTGACACGGCACAACTAGGCAATGCCAGGGTAGATATACCAATTGCTATCCAGGCTGGTGGAAACGCGTAGCCGCAGTTACCGCCCACCTCGGACTAACTCCCCAAAATCAAAATATAGAAGTGGCCACTGAATCATATCCAAGTCAAAGTATAATATCGAAGAGGAGCGTCCGATCAGAGGAATGACCTCATTGGCCTGAGAATCGCTCCTGTTTTAGCCACCTTATGCCAACTCACGGGAGTTGGGTCCACGTATTTACCTTACAGGAAACGTCGCCACCACCTACTTCATTCTGGAATCTCCACCGCGTACACGGTTAGTCAAAGTGGTTTTCGGTATCGACAGAGAGTATGTCCATATCCGATCCCGGTCTCTTTGCCAACCAATCGTTATTATAACACCGCGGTCATTTAAAAATAGTTTATACTTTTAAAACCAAAATAAAATCCATTTCAAAACCATAATATTACGATATCATTTCTTCTTTAAAACCCAAAAAGATTCATTTTGATATTATTTTTATAAAACCCAAATCAATGATATCATTTCCCAAATATAAATCTTTTCCAAAAATTATGCCACTTTTAAAATTTATAATTCCTTGTAACCAAATATTTGAACATTAACTTTCAACATAATACTTCGAAATCCATAGTTTTTAAAACCATTACTTTCAAAACTAAATGGTTTGGATATTCAACAATATATAAAATAAGTGATTTAACTTTATGGTTACTTTGTACGGAAAATAATTTACATGGCTTTGTGAATATTTCTTTACTCAATGTTAAAACCATAATCCAAAATATTATTTCAAGTCCCAACCATTCCAATTTTATATATTTTTATATCCATCTTGAGGGTTAATATTTCAACTAAAGTTGGATTTTTATTCTTTCAACAAATCAAATGTTCTATTAATTAGTTTTGAACATTCACATAAAATCCATAAATAATAAGACTTCAATTTCTAGTAATAAAATATATATATTTTCCAATTCAAATTATACTAGAATATTCATTTCAATTTATTTTGGGAAAAATCCAATTGTAAATATACTATCTTAAAATTTCCAACTTAACATTTAAACATAGGATATAAATTATCAAACTCCATTTTCTAAATTTTCTTCCATTTTAATAAAGAGATTTATACACCTTTTTATTTCAAAATTTTCAACTTCATATGTATATAAATATGGAAGAAAACATTTATTCAGTATAAAATTTAAGATTTTTATAAACCGTATTCCATCCAAACCATAGAAATCTCATTAAAAATAGTTATATATAGACCGCGGTGCCTGTATATAGTTTTCTATCCTATGGTCAAGTGATACGGATATTTATCATTTCAATCCGCAATTTAAAAAACAAAACTGCGGTTGTATATCATTTCAAACCGCAATCCCGAATGAAATGTAAATGCATACTAACTTGCAGTTTAATGATATCCAAATAAAATATTCATTCAACAACACATCCATCATCCAATCACACATCGATCAATATAAATAAATAACAATTATATATGTGATCATATATAACAGGTGATAACTGGCAGTTTATTCAAATTAAATTTATCAACTATTAATCTAACAGTTTATTCAGTAATAATTTATACAACTGTTAACTAGCAATTCATATGCAACAATAATTTCCAACAGTCAATTAATGCGCAATAAATCAATTAAATTAACAGTTAAATTTAATAAAATGCAATTCAACAGATATGAATGAAATAAACATGCCATATACCCATAAATAAATTTCTATTCATTTCTAAAACTTATTTAACAAACATAAAAGCTTCTAGTAATTGTGAGTGGGTTAAAACACTCACCTTTTGAATTTAAATCGAATTTAAAATTCGATTTAAACCTAAAAATTCGCCCATCTCGGAATTCGTCCAAACCAGCGTCATCAAGTCCGGAATTAAATTACGATCCTAACAAAAGAAATTTCGTGTGAATCCGACTTCGTATGAGAAAGTTATGGCGAAAAATGATGATTGAATTCAAATTGAAAAATAAATAGAAACGACACACAGTTAACAACTTACTACGCCACGTCACCTTCTCTCCCAGGCTTCACGCGCAGGCACCAATTTGCACGCAACAGAGAGAAACGAACCCAACACGTCCCTTTTTGACCAAAATCCGACCGTCGATTCGACCAACGAACCATATAGATCTAACCCCCTCAGTCCCCTCTCCAATACCCAGAAACCGTTTCTCGATCCGATGAAGTTTTGTGCGATGATGATGAACGGTTTTGGGGCTGTTTGAATTTATTCTGGATGAACGACAGCTCCAATTGAAAAACGAATTTCACCATGAGATTACGCGTATCGAAAACATCAACATAAATTTTTTTGAAAATTTTCTGAGGTGTTTGAATTTTCACTGAATTTTGCAATTTGAAATTGGATCTGAGATGTATACATTGAGGAAGAAAGAAGGTTGAAGAAAATGAACGTACAACAGATGAAAAAAGAAGGGAGCTAGGGTTTATAACTGTATATTTATAGATAGGCTAGAGGTAGGGTTGCTAGACTGGATACGCGAACGTACGGAATAAACTATGGCCCAAAAATGGCTATTTTTAATATTTATTAAATAAATTAAAATAAATTATAAATCCAGTTTTTATGTTTCAACTTCTAATATTGGCCAAATTTTGTGACTTATATAATTCAAACAATCCCAAATGGTTTTCCAAGCTTGGATGTGAATTAAAATTTATAAGTATATCAATTTTGCATTGTTAATTTCTGCGTTTTCTTATTATTTGGGAATTATAAATTTTATTCGCAAAAACCCAATTATTAAATCATATACTCTTATACTCTCACTTAAATCCAATTAGATAAATAGATTTGACTTCCATTCCAACTCATTTGATTGCAAATAAACTTTTTACCATAAATAAAATTCCAAATTATTAATAACTTTATTCCCATTTCCTTTACACACAAACATCGTATTATAAAGGTATCTACATTATTCTCCATTGGTTTGCCTTAACTTATTTAAGGTAACCTTACATTAATATCTATTGCTATGTTTTCAAATTATTCTTCCCTCATTCTTCCTTACTATTATTAATTCCAATCTTAACGAATTCAACGTTATAAGTTTGATAAATTTATTAAATTCACTCAATTGTTTACAAATTCCATTTTAAATTCAATAACGTAATATTTTACGTTTAATTCTATTTTATTTGTAGTAAATACCTTTTGTTGGATTTAATATTCAAATTATAAATAAAATCTTGCTTTCTAAAGTTATATCAACAATGGTCCAACTAAATTTGAATTAGCTTTAACTTTATTTTATGGAATTAACTATTGCAATAAATCCAAATTGATAAATAAGGCTTGATTCCTATATTAACTACTTTGGTTCCAATTAACCTTTTATGGTGAATATGAATTTCAAGGTATAATTGAAATCTTTATATCCATTTGATTTCACTGTTTCATTTTTATTATTAAATCCATTATAGCCAAATGCATGAAATTAATATACACAAATATTTTAAATCCCAACTTAAGTTTTACTTAACGTATAAATAAATGTTTAAATTTTCTTAATTGCAATAACTCAATTACCTTCATTCTTTTTATTCACGTAGCCAAATCTTGATTTAAAATCTTTACTATAACCCATAGTCTTATTAAAATAGGAATTTACACTACCTGTAACGTTAATTTCCATCAGTAAAGATCTTACACCCTTTGTTCCATAGATTTAGACTTCACAAATTTAGCTACTGCATTAATTCTTATTTATATAACATAAATGTTCATATACTTTGAATTCATTCCCAATTCACCAACTCAATTAATTATGCTTTCCAAATGTGTTTCCAATATATAGGTATTTTATACTAATTGTTATCATACCCATAATTACACGCTTATAACTAATTCCCACATTTGCATAAATTTATTAAGTTAGAATGTTTATTAAGGTTTATGCATTTCCAACTTGTACTGATTTTACACAATTATTATGATTTCTCACAGAACGTTAAATTTATTAAATGACCATTTATTATAATTTAATTCCCTTAATTGAATCAATTGCTTATTATTATATATATTCTTTTCATTCTACCATTCCTTCCCATTATAAATTCATTAACGTATTTACACATCTCTATCTTTCAAATATCAATAACCAAACTTGATTATAAACACTGTCCTTATCAATCTTCATAAATTTGTTCAGATCTATACTCCTTTATATAATTAGAGTTTATGTCTCTATTAGATTTCTTTTCACTACAGGCATAAATTATTACTATCTTACTAATTACATCTTTGTATTAATGAACACCATTCAAGTTAATATTTGTACTACATTCACAGATTCAACATTTGTTTGTTTCTTAAAATTAACTTTAAATCAAATTGTGACAATTTGCATTATCCACATTTATCGTCATAAAATCTAATTTACAAGCCTATACTTAATTATTACCCTACAATACGTTTACGTTACTATAATATCCACTCTTCCGTTGCTACGTTTCTATAAATTTATTCGTTTATAAATTTATTGTCTGAAAGTTCTCCTTTTATTGACTAGACACAACAATAACCAAAATAATTAATTAGATTCATTTATATACATTAGATAAATGGGTACACTTCTGCAATAATCCTATAAATGAAAATATTTTGGTGCATAAATTTCTACATACTTAGTGCATTCATTTATTAAATTACAAATTTCCTCAATCCACATAAATCACCCATTCACATAGTTTAATTTAGCGTTTATTTAAATCTTCGTTTATACATTTAGAGTTTCTACTAAATTGAATTACACAACTTATGAACTTTAACTAATTTAGTTCACTTAATAAATTTTCTAATGTTTATTAAATTGCAATCCAATCCAGTTATCATTTCATTAATACCATTTAATCAGCTAATTATAACTAATAGCCACCCACCAATTTACGTTAATTCAATCCATGCCATATAAGTTTTTAATTGTCAACATTAAATTACAATCACTATATCAATTTCTACATTTATTCTTAAACAAATTAAAATTTATATCAAATTAATTTATTAAATATTATTAATTCACGGGTCGTTACACTCTCCCCCACTCAAAACTTTTCGTCCCCGAAAAGGAAAAGAAGGGAGAAGGAAGAATAAAATAGTGCATCTTATTTCAAATATTAACTTATAAACAATATTTTACTGGATTAATTCCCTTTAATGAAATACACTTGTTTTATAATCATTATATCCTTTAATACTTGAATTATTAAAGTTGGAAAAATATTTTCACAAAATTCTAAGTCCAAAATTTTCTGAAAATTTTGGCAGAGTCTCCTTTGTACGGAGGGACTCTGGAGAAAATATAATATCCAAGTATACAAATATATTACACATATTATCCAAATAAAATATCCCACATGGGAAAATATATAAAACAGCGCTTTAAACGTAATCCGATAACGTACCTATTTGTCGGGCAATACGCTTATATTTTTATGGAACCAAAGCAATAGCAGTGGCTTCCATCACCTGCATTCACTTATATAATCTAAAAGTTAAATATTTATTTTACAGTGAAATGTTTGGGTAGATTCAATCCTTCATATCCAATCAATTGCAACAACCATACATTTTAACAAACAGCACACACCACAACAAACAGTCGTTCAATCCAACAAACAATCAGTTGTTCGGGTTCAAATTTTTGAAATCATACATCAACCAAACAATTCAAACCAACATCAAGATAGCTTATTATACATTTATTTCATAATTCAGTGGTTAAATTTTCTTTCCTTCATTTATGGAGGAATTTCTTTGTTTCTTACAAGTTTTATTTTCCAACTATCACAAAATTCATTATATTTGTATTTCCTTTTTATTACTTAAGTTTATAAAATAAACTCTCATTAATAACAACAATTATTTGAATATCTTCATTTCCTTACTCTTCACTTGTAAGATTTCCCTTAAATTCTAAATCTGCTAACATTCATTCTTATAAGTGGAAGTTTTTATTTATCCATTCACTATGAATTGCAGTCATTTAATTTTTCCTATTTTCCATTATATTAGAATAGGGAAAATTAAAACATACTTAAGTCAATAATCATACAATCAATTCTTATTTTGAATTTCATTTTATATACTTAGGTTCATATCATCTATTAATAATTCTTAACCCTTTCAGTAAAATTTCAATTATAACCTAAGTTTATACCATTAAATTCTTATTATAACAGTAATTTATTGAATACTTCATTTTTCCTAAATTCCTACTTGTAAAATATTCAATTCCAGTTTCTCATTTAACACTTCAACTTTTATATTTGGGTAAGTTATTTATGTTAAGGAAATTGCAATTGAACTTATACAAGTTTAATCTCCATTCTTTTAATCAAATTTAATGTTTATCCATATTACTCTTTGTCTCATATGTATGCAAATTCATCTTTATAGCTTTGCAATTATTCTCTTATTTCAATTAGAGGTTTCAATTCATTTATTACTTAACTTTTATTTCACTAACAAATTTTAAACAATTAATTAACGGAAAAATTTAGAATTAAGTACCGGGTTAAATTTCAATTTATTTTCAAATAATAGATAAATAAGTTCTTACAACTCAATATCTCTAATTTTAGTTAGAGCAATAAAAGAAATTTTTTTTTAGAAAATTTCAAATAAATCTGTAGTAGAATTCACTACAGTAGCCTTTCCCCTTCGAAACCCGAAAATGAAAGTCGATGATGCGGCCGCCATCACCGAAATTATTTTCCAGTGACAGAGAGGAAAGTACAAAATTTATGCTCTCCAAAATCTTCTTTAAAACAATTCTTCCAAATTATACTAAATACTTATATAAGAAAATACTTATAAACCAAATCATTATATTTCATAAATCCTTTGAAAGCAGATTTTCAAAATCCCGGACTTAAGTTCTAAAATCTCCCATTTGATTTATTATAATTTCAACTTAGCTTCAATTTATTATAAAATATTTTTTTTCCTAACACCCAATCTATAGCAACCAAATATATATATATATATATATATATATATTTATAAAATATTTTTATATATAGAAAATATAATAGGCAAAATTCTTTCATTCACCTAAATTAAAACAAATATTATGTCGGTCTGTCCTATTAAGTGTTTAGAAATCCCTATTGATGACATAGCGTCCCATGCATCAACCAGAATTTATAAATACAAAGTGGAACAGATTAACACAATATAAAAATCTTTTTATTAATACTAACAAATACGCTCTCTCATATATATACACTCAGCGACTCCCATAGGATATTTCTACCCTATTAACAAAGAGTCAAACCCCACAAAGCCAAGGTTTATCGCTAAACCAAAGCTCTGATACCAGATGTAACGTCCACTCTTTCCGCACACTTTAAACCGACACTTGTCCCAATTCAAAGCATACGCAAGGGCGGATTGTTATGGGGTAAATAAGAAAAATGGAGAAGAAATAAAACGAAAATAGAATCTCACAGCGGAAGGATAAAATATAATAACAAATATACAGTTTCATAAACAGTTTACAAAAGCTTGATTCTTCTTTTACAATAAATATCAGAGTTACACATACCAATACAAGCAATGCAGCGGAATAGAAAGAGTGTGGTGCAATACTATATGTAAAATAATACTGATTCTTCGTCTTCGTCCTCCAATGCTAAAATATGCTATCCTGAAACGCTCGGACTGACCCGAGCGAATTTGAAAAGACAAAAACACTCGAGTCAGACTAGAAAATCTTATATGAGTACAGTAACTCAAGAGATGCTCGGGATTTACATCTCCTAAGGATCCGTTAAACTATTTACTATGTAGTATATTGCGCTATTATAATAGTGTCTAATTGTAAAATAAACTTACTTTTAAATAGCGTTAAGGCTTTACATTTTCCACCTTAACACGTAAAATGCCAATAGTCTGTACAGTACCGTAATACCTCCTGATCGGGAAGCTACCAGAGGATACTCCATAGGTACGACACAAATAGAAACTCGTAGTAAAGGCTCGATATGGTAGGTGACACGGCACAACTAGGCAATGCCAGGGTAGATATACCAATTACTATCCAGGCTGGTGGAAACGCGTAGCCGCAGTTACCGCCCACCTCGGACTAACTCCCCAAAATCAAAATATAGAAGTGGCCACTGAATCAAATCCAAGTCAAAGTATAATATCGAAGAGGAGCGTCCGATCAGAGGAATGACCTCATTGGCCTGAGAATCGCTCCTGTTTTAGCCACCTTATGCCAACTCACGGGAGTTGGGTCCACGTATTTACCTTACAGGAAACGTCGCCACCACCTACTTCATTCTGGAATCTCCACCGCGTACACGGTTAGTCAAAGTGGTTTTCGGTATCGACAGAGAGTATGTCCATATCCGATCCCGGTCTCTTTGCCAACCAATCGTTATTATAACACCGCGGTCATTTAAAAATAGTTTATACTTTTAAAACCAAAATAAAATCCATTCCAAAACCATAATATTACGATATCATTTCTTCTTTAAAACCCAAAAAGATTCATTTTGATATTATTTTTATAAAACCCAAATAATTGATATCATTTCGCAAATATAAATCTTTTCCAAAAATTATGCCACTTTTAAAATTTATAATTCCTTGTAACCAAATATTTGAACATTAACTTTCAACATAATACTTCGAAATCCATAGTTTTTAAAACCATTACTTTCAAAACTAAATGGTTTGGATATTCAACAATATATAAAATAAGTGATTTAACTTTATGGTTACTTTGTACGGAAAATAATTTACATGGCTTTGTGAATATTTCTTTACTCAATGTTAAAACCATAATCCAAAATATTATTTCAAGTCCCAACCATTCCAATTTTATATATTTTTATATCCATCTTGAGGGTTAATATTTCAACTAAAGTTGGATTTTTATTCTTTCAACAAATCAAATGTTCTATTAATTAGTTTTGAACATTCACATAAAATCCATAAATAATAAGACTTCAATTTCAAGTAATAAAATATATATATTTTCCAATTCAAATTATACTAGAATATTCATTTCAATTTATTTTGGGAAAAATCCAATTGTAAATATACTATCTTAAAATTTCCAACTTAACATTTAAACATAGGATATAAATTATCAAACTCCATTTTCTAAATTTTCTTCCATTTTAATAGAGATTTATACACCTTTTTATTTCAAATTTTTCAACTTCATATGTATATAAATATGGAAGAAAACATTTATTCAGTATAAAATTTAAGATTTTTATAAACCGTATTCCATCCAAACCATAGAAATCTCATTAAAAATAGTTATATATAGACCGCGGTGCCTGTATATAGTTTTCTATCCTATGGTCAAGTGATACGGATATTTATCATTTCAATCCGCAATTTAAAAAATAAAACCGCGGTTGTATATCATTTCAAACCGCAATCCCGAATGAAATGTAAATGCATACTAACTTGCAGTTTAATGATATCCAAATAAAATATTCATTCAACAACACATCCATCATCCAATCACACATCGATCAATATCAATCAATAACAATTATATATGTGATCATATATAACAGGTGATAACTGGCAGTTTATTCAAATTAAATTTATCAACTATTAATCTAACAGTTTATTCAGTAATAATTTATACAACTGTTAACTAGCAATTCATATGCAACAATAATTTCCAACAGTCAATTAATACGCAATAAATCAATTAAATTAACAGTTAAATTTAATAAAATGCAATTCAACAGATATGCATGAAATAAACATGCCAGATACCCATAAATAAATTTCTATTCATTTCTAAAACTTATTTAACAAACATAAAAGCTTCTAGTAATTGTGAGTGGGTTAAAACACTCACCTTTTGAATTTAAATCGAATTTAAAATTCGATTTAAACCTAAAAATTCGCCCGTCTCGGAATTCGTCCAAACCAGCGTCATCAAGTCCGGAATTAAATTACGATCCTCACAAAAGAAATTTCGTGTGACTCCGACTTCGTATGAGAAAGTTATGGCGAAAAATGATGATTGAATTCAAATTGAAAAATAAATAGAAACGACACACAATTAACAACTTACTACGCCACGTCACCTTCTCTCCCAGGCTTCACGCGCAGGCACCAATTTGCACGCAACAGAGAGAAACGAACCCAACACGTCCCTTTTTGACCAAAATCCGACCGTCGATTCGACCAACGAACCATATAGATCTAACCCCCTCTGTCCCCTCTCCAATACCCAGAAACCGTTTCTCGATCTGATGAAGTTTTGTGCGATGATGATGAACGGTTTTGGGGCTGTTTGAATTTATTCTGGATGAACGACAGCTCCAATTGAAAAAAGAATTTCACCATGAGATTATGCGTATCGAAAACATCAACATAAATTTTTTTGAAAATTTTCTGAGGTGTTTGAATTTTCACTGAATTTTGCAATTTGAAATTGGATCTGAGATGTATACATTGAGGAAGAAAGAAGGTTGAAGAAAATGAACGTACAACAGATGAAAAAAGAAGGGATCTAGGGTTTATAACTGTATATTTATAGATAGGCTAGAGGTAGGGTAGTTAGACTGGATACGCGAACGTACGGAATAAACTATGGCCCAAAAATGGCTATTTTTAATATTTATTAAATAAATTAAAATAAATTATAAATCCAGTTTTTATGTTTCAACTTCTAATATTGGCCAAATTTTGTGACTTATATAATTCAAACAATCCCAAATGGTTTTCCAAGCTTGGATGTGAATTAAAATTTATAAGTATATCAATTTTGCAGTGTTAATTTCTGCGTTTTCTTATTATTTGGGAATTATAAATTTTATTCGCAAAAACCCAATTATTAAATCATATACTCTTATACTCTCACTTAAATCCAATTAGATAAATAGATTTGACTTCCATTCCAACTCATTTGATTGCAAATAAACTTTTTACCATAAATAAAATTCCAAATTATTAATAACTTTATTCCCATTTCCTTTACACACAAACATCGTATTATAAAGGTATCTACATTATTCTCCATTGGTTTGCCTTAACTTATTTAAGGTAACCTTACATTAATATCTATTGCTATGTTTTCAAATTATTCTTCCCTCATTCTTCTTTACTATTATTAATTCCAATCTTAACGAATTCAACATTATAAGTTTGATGAATTTATTAAATTCACTCAATTGTTTACAAATTCCATTTTAAATTCAATAACGTAATATTTTACGTTTAATTCTATTTTATTTGTAGTAAATACCCTTTGTTGGATTTAATATTCAAATTATAAATAAAATCTTGCTTTCTAAAGTTATATCAACAATGGTCCAACTAAATTTGAATTAGCTTTAACTTTATTTTATGGAATTAACTATTGCAATAAATCCAAATTGATAAATAAGGCTTGATTCCTATATTAACTACTTTGGTTCCAATTAACCTTTTATGGTGAATATGAATTTCAAGGTATAATTGAAATCTTTATATCCATTTGATTTCACTGTTTCATTTTTATTATTAAATCCATTATAGCCAAATGCATGAAATTAATATACACAATATTTTAAATCCCAACTTTAGTTTTACTTAACGTATAAATAAACGTTTAAATTTTCTTAATTGCAATAACTCAATTACCTTCATTCTTTTTATTCACGTAGCCAAATCTTGATTTAAAATCTTTACTATAACCCATAGTCTTATTAAAATAGGAATTTACACTACCTGTAACGTTAATTTCCATCAGTAAAGATCTTACACCCTTTGTTCCATAGATTTAGACTTCACAAATTTAGCTACTGCATTAATTCTTATTTATATAACATAAATGTTCATATACTTTGAATTCATTCCCAATTCACCAACTCAATTAATTATGCTTTACAAATGTGTTTCCAATATATAGGTATTTTATACTAATTGTTATCATACCCATAATTACACGCTTATAACTAATTCCCACATTTGCATAAATTTATTAAGTTAGAATGTTTGTTATGGTTTATGCATTTCCAACTTGTACTGATTTTACACAATTATTATGATTTCTCACAGAACGTTAAATTTATTAAATGACCATTTATTATAATTTAATTCCCTTAATTGAATCAATTGCTTATTATTATATATATTCTTTTCATTCTACCATTCCTTCCCATTATAAATTCATTAACGTATTTACACATCTCTATCTTTCAAATATCAATAACCAAACTTGATTACAAACACTGTCCTTATCAATCTTCATAAATTTGTTCAGATCTATACTCCTTTATATAATTAGAGTTTATGTCTCTATTAGATTTCTTTTCACTACAGGCATAAATTATTACTATCTTACTAATTACATCTTTGTATTAATGAACACCATTCAAGTTAATATTTGTACTACATTCACAGATTCAACATTTGTTTGTTTCTTAAAATTAACTTTAAATCAAATTGTGACAATTTGCATTATCCACATTTATCGTCATAAAATCTAATTTACAAGCCTATACTTAATTATTACCCTACAATACGTTTACGTTACTATAATATCCACTCTTCCGTTACTACGTTTCTATAAATTTATTCGTTTATAAATTTATTGTCTGAAAGTTCTCCTTTTATTGACTAGACACAACAATAACCAAAATAATTAATTAGATTCATTTATATACATTAGATAAATGGGTACACTTCTGCAATAATCCTATAAATGAAAATATTTTGGTGCATAAATTTCTACATACTTAGTGCATTCATTTATTAAATTACAAATTTCCTCAATCCACATAAATCACCCATTCACATAGTTTAATTTAGCGTTTATTTAAATCTTCGTTTATACATTTAGAGTTTCTACTAAATTGAATTACACAACTTATGAACTTTAACAAATTTAGTTCACTTAATAAATTTTCTAATGTTTATTAAATTGCAATCCAATCCTGTTATCATTTCATTAATACCATTTAATCAGCTAATTATAACTAATAGCCACCCACCAATTTACGTTAATTCAATCCATGACATATAAGTATTTAATTGTCAACATTAAATTACAATCACTATATCAATTTCTACATTTATTCTTAAACAAATTAAAATTTATATCAAATTAATTTATTAAATATTATTAATTCACGGGTCGTTACAGGGGTATAACGAAAGGCAAGGATGATGATTTCAAAGTTTATTAATGGCTAGGAATGGGGAAGTCTATCTGTGAATTGGATAAATTATTAAGCAATTAAAATCGGTAGAAAAAGTAACAGCTACACACTGTTTTAGAAACAATCAAAGCAATTAATAGCTTGATTGGACAACAAGAATAAATATGGAAGGACACGTTATAAAGGCAAAATGAACCGTATGAAAATAAATAAAAGAAATGATGAAAAATAAAACAGCCGTGCCTTGAATTTTCCAAAATAAATTATTTTATGAACATCAATTATTTCTTACTTAAATTGAACTGAATCACACCCAAAAATATACTTTCTTAATTTTTGATGAAAATTTATCATTTGCTGCATTTAACTATACATAATCCAAATGTAAGATTTTATTTCAAAATATTATTATTTAAAATTTCTCAAAAATCAAATTAAATACGCTAAATAAAATCATTAAAAATTAACAAAATTTTATGGGTCGTTACATGAAGTTAGTTACGATACACGTGATACAATACATATGATACAACTACAACTATCGACACAGGATGTTACATATACAAGTACATTAATATAATTAATATACATGAATATACATCATCCTATACTATGACAACAACTACTCCAAAAGATATAAAGAGACTTCATAGCTCAAGCAGCAACCCAAAGAAAGATATCTACAACCTGTAATAACTCGGTCTGACCCGAGTATTAAATTCAAAAGAAAATAATACATGGGTCAGTCTAATTAGAACTCAGTTATTAATGCACGGAAGCAATAATAATTAAATAACAATTAGACGACAGTCACAAATAAATCTCGTCCATCAAATCCTTTAATAAGGAATCGGATAATGGTAAATATAACACGTAACAGTGTTAAACAACAAATCAGCAAATCCAAATTATCGACGAAGATAAATTAAAAGATTACCAATGAAGATAATTTAGAAAACAACGGAATTGCCTAAACGGCAATTAACAACAAAATCTAATTATTAAATAAATAATTAGAAACTCATAATCTAATTATCAAATAGATAATTAGACAACACCAAAATGATCGAATCAAATCAATTCAAAATACAATTTCAAAATACTGAATTGAATAAACAAAACAATTCAAACAATTGAAATATCAAAAAAGTCAATACTGTGTGGCTGCAGTACACGCACGCGTGCACTACCTCGCCACTACAGCATATAAACTCACCACAACTCTAAATATTGACAGCAAGTCGTAACTGCAAAGCCAAATCATTTACAAAATGCAGAGGTCAAGTCACTGTTACCAGGACTCAACACAACTGCGAGGCCAAACCAAAGTTAATAGCAATACCAAGAAAAGGTCTGGGCAATAATTAATGACCAAGTGCACAAGGCAGTGGTACAAACATGATGACACAGCAAAATGGATTATGCAACCTGCACCAACAGAGCACGATGGCTCGGATGCCCAAACGCACATGGCAGTGGTACAAACATGATGACATAGCAAAATGGAGGTGAAATCAAACAAAAATAAGGCAATGCAGCATGAAAAAATGCACAAAAGAATCGGTACACAATAGAGACAAAACTGCTACAAATATGAACTGCCTCGATGTGAATATATGGCCAAACTGTGCACCAGATATACCACTGAACAACAAGTGGCCAGAGGAGCAAACGAAATTCACAAGTATATCCAGGCAGCAAGCTTAAACAACAATAAGGTATGCATGCCACGACTGGTCTGTGCAATAACCAATCAAAGTCAAGCGCTTTCAAAGGAACTCGACCAAATCGCTTCAAGTAAAACAAAGTACAACTAGTATCAAGACAGTTCACCAGCATGAAGTTCAACAAGCAGCCTCAACATCAAAGACCAGACCCCAAGTGCATAAAACAGTGGTGAACCCGGAGATCGGGTTTAATGCACAGCAAAAACTCGAGCGCTAGAAGAAAAATGGCACTCCAGAGCAACGTAAATGACTCTGTACACAAGTGACGCAGCAACAATAAAAACAAAGAACAAAGCATCATGTGTAGAACATCATTCAAACGCCATCACTATATCAAATAGAATTATGAACAAAGTCCTGTTACATGAAGATTCTTTTGAAATCAAGACATGATCGCAAAAGCATATCAAAACCGTGATGGCCACGAGGTACGACAGTGACAAGATGAGCAGAAAACAATAAGTGAACATCAAGCACATGAATGCACAAGATTTGTGACAAGCTTAACACATAATTACTTATATACAGTAGTTATAAAACTAATGCAACGAATTAGATTGTTGACAGAAGATGCCAAGTGATAAAAATCACATATTTAAAGAAACCAAAGTCACAAAGGAAATCACAGTAGCAAGTTCAACTTTGAAAGCCCAAAATCATCTCATAAACAACATCAGAAACCGAAGTCAGGTGATAAATAAATTGAAGCAGAAACAAAATTCACGTTAATGCCGATGCCAACAGAAAAATGTTCAAAGTAATTTGCAGTTCAAATCACACTGTACCCAAGTTATAGATATCAAATAGCTATTCAAAGTTGTGGATAGTAGAAATCGAACCAAGACAATTAAAAATCATCAACATCGAAATAAACTCGAACGACCTAAGAATGAAGTAGATGTGAGTGATAGTTCACTAACCTTGTTTAACAAGGAGCTAAACCCAATTCGCAGTCTCAAATCACAAGCTCGTAAACATCCGATTAAGCAACCGAAAGCATCTCGAGAGAGAGCGATCGAATAATAGTCGGCTACCACAAATTACGAAAACCCTAATTTAGTTGAAGAGGAAATGAGCAAGAATGAGTCGCTATTTTTTCGTATGATTTTTTTTAGGGTTTTCGAAAAGATGAACGAATGAAAAAGGAAATTGGGTATTAGCCTTTGTTAAATAACACCGCACCAAAAAAAACATAGGCCAAAATTGTTTTGAAGCCCACATAACATTCAACGAATTACTAAAAGAATTTCAACCAATTTAAAAACTCCAAATAGCAATTAGCTAACACATTAATCGTTTAATGACGATTATAAATTGTTACAAAATCCCGGGTTATTACAGACCCCCCTCCTTATAAAAATTGCGTCCCCGCAACTTTCATAATTAAAGTTGTCAATAACAACTATTTTTCTAACATAAACTGGTTAAGCTAGAAAAATAAGAGTCGAGCATATAAACCCCAAAGAAATCTTTTAATTTCATAGAAGAAATTCACAAATTTTCAACAAAAATCTAATTATCAAATAGATAATTAGGAAACAACAAAACTGAATAAATGCAATTATCAGCAATATTCAATTATCAGTTAGATAATTAGAATACAAAATCCCAAAACATCAATATCTAATTATCGATACGATAATTAGCAAACAGCAAAATCTAATTATCAACAAAGATAAGTAGAAAACACAAATCACAATTCGCAAAACTGCAATCGTCTAGTTATCAATCAGATAATTAGAAAACACGAACTCCATAATCAACAAACTCTAACTATCAACGGAGATAGATAGAAAACAGCAATTCAATATAATCAACATAATCTAGAATCAATTAGAGACTAGAAAATCTTATAATCAGCAAAATTAGAAATTATCTAATTATCAAAAACGATAGTCAGAAATCTCGAATCAACAAATATCTAATTGTCAAAAACGATAATCAGAAATCATCAAATCAACAAATATCTAATTATCAAAAACGATAATCAGAAATCTAAAATCAACAAATATCTAATTATCAAAAACGATAATCAGAAACAACAAATATTCGATTATCAAAAACGATAACCAGAAACAACAAATATCCGATTATCAAAAACAATAATCAAAAACAACAAATATCCGATTATCAAAAACGATAACCAAAAACAACAAATATCCGATTATCAAAAACGATAATCAGAAACAACAAATATCCGATTATCAAAAACGATAATCAGAAACAACAAATATCCGATTATCAAAAACGATAATCAGAAACAACAAATATCCAATTACCAAAAACGATAATCAGAACTCATATCAACAAATATCTAATTATCACAAACGATAATCAGAAATCTCAAATCAACAAATATCTAACTATCACAAACGATAATCAGAAATCTCAAATCAACAAATATCTAATTATCAAAAACGATAATCCGAATCAACAAATATCCGATTATCAAAAACGATAATCAGATGTTAACTCCGCCTCGACCATGACTTACCGACCTAACAGTTAGAAGCATGCCGACCTAAGGCTCAACAGGGGGTGCCGACCTAAGGCCTAAGGGTGTGCCGACTTAACACTTCAATGAGGCTACTGACTCTACTGACTCTACTGACTCAACATAGATACCGACCTAACAGTCTAGGAAGATTGCCGACTTAACTGGTTGCCGACCTAACTGCCTTAACAGGAATGCCGACCTAAGGCCGAAAAGGGATACCGACTTAAGAGAGGTGCCGACCCAATGCTCTAGCATGTATACCAACCTAAGACTTAAGGAACGCCGACCCAAGATAGCTACCGACCTAAGTCGCGGCCGACCTATGACCAATGTCAACTCGGTCACGACCTAAGCAAAGGAAGGTAAGTTCAATGCAGCTACTTGGCACAGTGGCCTCTTAACTCGTACACGATCCAGGACTTACCAGTTGGACCGTGACTTGCGACTTACCAAGTTAACTCGTCCACGACCTAAAGCCACTAAGTATAAGCCCAATGCCATATTACTAAGAAGTTGTAGTGTTGACTCGAAGGCGACCTAGGACTTGTGCAAGTGAACTCCTGTGAAGCCAGAAGGGGGCCAGATGGACCGGCCACGGCTCATATTAAGTCGGCTACGACTTAACTTAGATCGGCCACGGCTTAGGACTTGGCAAAAATTCCAGATTCAGAACTCTCTATAAATAGGCAACCACCTCCAACATTCAAAGGACTTTTGGCGCATTCTCTTCACACACCGTTACCTTGCTGCATTGAGAACTTCATCAACACTTAGAGCTTCCAAGATTAGAGGAATACATCAAAGAAATTCACGAAGAAACCACACATCTTCAACATGAATCTAAGAACTTTAATCGACATTGAAGCTTAAGACTTGTTCCAAATCACTTGTAACTTGAAGTGTATTGTACTTGAGAAGAATTGTATCAGTTTGTAACGGAATTATTAATAAAAGTACTTAGAGTGGACGTAGGCTATACCCTTAAGCCGAACCACTATAAAATCGTTGTTGTTTACTGCTTTTCTGCTATTACTTGCTTGTAATTCTTTCCCGATCTATCGGGTGGTGCTTTCACAACTACACTTTACACACCGGGGTGTTAGCGTTCACATTTTAGCGTTAACATTTTTGGTGCTTTCACTGAGAATTGAACTCAGGAAAACTGTCATCATTGCTTCACAGAGATTTGAAGAAAGAATTTCCTTAAAAACCAGAAGTCTATCTGAGATTATGGCTCCTGGAAGGAAAAGTAGATCTATCAGATCTGGAAAACATTCAAGAGGGAACCTCCGCTTCCCCTGTACCTAATCAACCCACTCCGTCTGTTGGAGTTACGAAAGCGGAGTTGGATGCTGTGATTCTAGGGCTAAACCAGCAGATAAACGCCCAAAATGCACAATTAGAGGCTCAAAGTGCCCAGAATGCTCTGATTCTGAATAAGTTGAACGATTTACTTGGGGAAAACAATCAACCAGCTGGTAATGAAAGGAACTATGTTGGCAACATTCATGATGTTAGTGAGAGGAATGCTCCTGAAAGGGCTACTAGTCCCTTTGAGCAGGCAGTTCCTGAGGCTGGTGGATCTAGAACTCGGCATGATGAGGAATATCTTTCTGGAATGGTCCAGCAGATCATGAAAGAAAGTATGCAAAGGGTTGAAGATGAGAAGGAATGGGGTTTCGCCCCAAGTAAAACTCCGTTTACTGAAAAAATCTTGAAGGCGGAATTTCCAAGGAAGTTTGTCCCTCCGACTATTCCAGCTTACAAAGGGACAAGTGATCCGAATGAGTTCTTGTATAAATATGATTGGCACATGACAGGTACCAGGGCCTCTGATGAAATAAAGTGTCGATATTTCCCCGTATACCTGGAAGGGGTGGCTCTACTATGGTTCACCAAGTTGCCAGTCCGATCTATCGATTAGTTTTCAGACTTGACCAGAAAATTCAAGGAGCAGTTTAGACTATATGCTTCGAAGGCCAAGGACATTATGTCACTATCGAGTTTAGAGCAGAATCCTGGTGAGTCTATCAGATCCTTCTTGAACCACTTTAATATAGCGCTGGCTGAGGTGGACAATGCTGAACCACGAATGATATTGACTTATCTGATGAGGGCTATTGATAAGTCAAGCGAATTTGGGAAATGGTTAAATATGAAGGAGCCAACCTCTCTCGAAAAGTTCTACAAAAAAGCAGATGAATTCATTCGCTTGGAAAGCCGTCCTTTACCAGTAAAGACAGTGTTAGAGAAAGCAGAAGACAACACTGTCGCTCCACGCAAGAATGAATCGGTGGGGCAAAAAAGGGAGAATAATAATGGGAAGAAACAGGGTAACCTGAAGAAGCCCCGATCCTTCAAGTCATCAGAATATACTCCATTATCACATACACCGGCGCACATCTACCTGGCCACTAAAGATTCCGTCGATTTTACTAAACCTATCCCTTTGAGAACCGGGAAAAAAGCCATACAGAGTGGGAAATTCTGCCGCTTCCACAATCAACCCGGTCATGAGACTGATGAATGCCGCCAGTTGAAAAATCTGATTGAAGAGTTGCTAAGAGAAAACAAACTGCAGCAATTCGTGAAGAAAAATAGCAACAATCCTGCATCGTCAAGTCAGGGGCAACAGGTTCCTGTTCATCAGCCTAGGACAGGTGAGAAAGCTACGGGACATGAATCTGGAAGGCCCGTTATCAATGTCATTACAGGAGGGCCCCACCCAGCTAGCAAGAGCTGGGGTGAGATGGAGAGATATTCCAGGGCTTTGAAATATGCTCCAGCCGAAGAAGACGTCTTTGTTTTAGAAGACACTACGCCCCTGAAACAACAGAAAACTTTCAGCGATGATATTGTTTTCAGAGCCAGAGATTCCACAGGTATAGAAGCTCCTACCCTAGATCCCTTGGTCATCTCGGCTGGTATTGGACCGGCCATTGTCAGAAGAGTCCTCATTGACTGCGGAGCATCATGTAATATCCTCTTCAAGAAGACATTCGACCAGATGAAAATCCCTATGATCGATGTACAAGCCTCATCACAAAAGATCGCTGGCTTCACTGGGGAGCCAAAACAACCAATTGGGACAATCGATCTACTTGTAGAACTTGGGGAAGCAGAAAGGAAAGTGGTCCGCAAGCAAACATTTGTGATCGTCGATGAGTTTTCTGCTTATAATGCGTTTCTTGGCCGTCCAACACTCGCAGCATTCAAAGCTATCCTAGCCCCGTGGTGCCTCACTATTAAATTCCCTACTGACAATGGAGTAGGAGTTATAAAAGGGGATCAAAATGCTGCGCGAGAGGGCTATTTGACAGAGCTGCGAGAGTCAAGAAAAAGAGAAATGGGGAAGGATGCGGCAACCCCAGTCCGCATCAAAGAACCAGCCTTGTAGCAATTACGGGGCGGACCCTGCACTGGCGAGCACAGCGGGGCACGGAAAGAAATGGATCCCAGAAAAGCCAGTGCAGGGGAGAATAGAGTGGTACCGGTGGAAACGACAGTTCCGGTACCTGTTGACCCGAAGGACCCAAATAAGGTGTTAAATGTGGGTTCACTGCTTAATGTGTCAATTCAGAATATATTGATATCTTTCCTGAAAGCAAATCTGGATGTCTTTGCTTGGACTCATGCCGATATGTGTGGAATATCCCTAGAAGTTGCAGTACACGCTCTGAATATTGACCCAAAGTTTACGCCAGTTAAACAGAAAAGAAGAACCCAAGGTCCAGAAAGGTCAGCAGCATTAAAAGAAGAAGTTAATCGACTCATAGAAAATAACTTCATCAAAGAATCTACATATCCGAATTGGGTTTCAAATCCTGTGCTGGTCAAGAAAGCTAATGGAAAATGGAGAGTGTGCATCGATTTTTCCGATCTAAACAAGGCTTGCCCCAAAGATTGCTTCCCGTTACCCAGGATCGATCAACTGGTAGACGGAACTGCGGGACATGAATTGTTATCTTTCATGGATGCCTACTCCGGTTATAACCAAATCATGATGCACGAGCCGGATCAGGAGGATACAAGCTTTATCACAGATGTTGGACTTTATTGCTACAGAGTTATGCCCTTCGGATTGAAAAATGCAGAGGCAACCTACCAAAGACTTGTTAATGCTATGTTCAAACCGCAATTGGGCAAAACTATGGAAGTCTACGTCGACGACATGTTAGTAAAGTCCAGGAAAGCAACGGATCACATTGAACACTTAGCAGAAATGTTCGCAGTCCTCCGAAAATACAGAATGAAACTTAACCCTCTGAAATGTACATTTGGGGTCGAGTCTGGAAAGTTCTTAGGTTTCATCGTCAGTGCTAGGGGCATTGAGGCTAGTCCAGCTCAAATTACTGCCTTGAAAGAAGTTAAAGCTCCTAGAACGAAGAAGGAATTGCAGAGTCTCAACGGAAAGGTCGCCGCCCTGAGTCGGTTCATTTCCAAAGCCACTGATAAATGCATCCCATTCTTTGACGCCCTGAAGAAAGGAAAGAAGAATTTTGAATGGACTTCCGAATGCCAAAAAGCCTTCGATGAGTTGATCCGTCATATGGAAACGCCTCCAATACTTTCTAGGCCAGGCAATGGTGAGGATCTTCTTATATACTTGGCAGTATCATCTCATGCTCTAAGTGCAGCGCTGATACGGGAAGACAAAAGGATTCAACATCCGGTTTACTATATCAGCAAAAGACTCACTGGGGCAGAGCTGAATTACTCCAAGTTGGAAAAACTCGCCTATTGCCTACTAGTTGCATCAAGGAAACTGAGGCAATATTTCCAAGCTCATCCTATCAAAGTACTCACTGATCAACCTCTAAAGCAAGTCCTATTTCGCCCTGAAACTTCGGGTCGCCTTCTAAAACGGAACATTGAACTCAGTCAATATGACATCACCTATCACCCCCGAAAAGCAATCAACGGACAAGCTTTAGCTGATTTCATTGCAGAATTCACAGAGAAAGATAATGGTGGGGAAGAAACGATCAATGATTCCCCAATCCAGTGGAAGATGTATGTTGATGGCGCAAGAAATGACTACTGTTCTGGAGCCGGAGTAGTACTTGAAACTCCTGAAGGTCGATCATTATGTTATGCAATAAGATTGGAATTTCCTTCAACAAACAATGAAGCAGAATATGAAGCTCTTATTGCAGGTCTGAAAATCGCTAAAGAGCTAAACATTCGAGCATTACAGATCTTCAGTGATTCTCAGCTTATTGTATGCCAAGTCAAGAAGGAATTTCAAGCAAAAGGCGGAAACCTGCCTTCCTACTTGTCAAAGGCTTGGGAACTCCTATGTGAACTTGATCACTATTCAATAAGCCACATTCCTCGGGAAGAGAATATGAAGGCAGATTCCCTCGCAAAGTATTCAAGTTCTGGTGAAGCTCAACTATTGGGATTGGTCCCTGTAGAAGTCCTTTCATCACCGAGTATAGACGAGATGGACATAGACTGGATTATGAATGTATCTCAAGAACAAGAGTCATGGATGACTCCAATACTGGACTACCTACTCAGAGGTTCTCTGCCAGAAAATTCGATAGAAAGACGAAAGCTATTAAGGAAAGCCTCTCGCTATGTAATTCAGGATGGCTGATTGTACATACGGGGATTCTCAATGCCATTGCTTCGATGTGTATCCCGGGAAGAGTCCAAAACAATCCTAGCTGAGGTGCATGGAGGAGAATGTGGTGATCATTCAGGTGGTCAAACATTAGCAAAGAAAATTCTCCGATACGGATATTTTTGGCCAGAAATTAATCGAGATGCTGCAGATTACTCCCAAAAATGTGACAAATGCCAAAGATTTGCCAAAATTCCTAGAGCACCTTCTACCGAACTCACACAGATGATCAGTCCATGGCCATTTGCAATTTGGGGAATGGATCTCATTGGGCCGCTACCAACTGCTAAATCAGGGATTAAATATGCTATTGTTGCAGTTGATTACTTTACTAAATGGGCTGAAGCTGAACCATTGGCTACTTTCACTTCTAAGAAAATGATAAGCTTTGTGACCAAAAATATCATTTGCAGATACGGTGTGCCTCAGAAAATAATCACAGACAATGGTACTCAGTTTGAAAGCGAGGAATTCCAGGATTTTTGCAAACGATTCAAAATCCAGAAAAGCTTTTCGGCAGTAGCTCATCCGCAGGCAAACGGGCAAGTGGAAGCAGTGAACAAGATCATCAAATCAACCATCAAAAAGCAACTCGAAAGAGCAAAAGGTGGTTGGGTCGATAAACTACCACTTGCACTATGGGCATACAGAACTACTCACAAAACTGCAACTGGGCATACTCCTTTTTCGTTAGCATACGGATCGGAAGCAATGATCCCGGTTGAAACAGGGGTCCCTTCACACAGAAGAATCCATTTCAATCAAGCAGAAAATGAGAAGCTACAACTTGAAGCGCTGGATCTCCTTGACGAAAAAAGAGATGAAGCTAACCTCAGAGTTGCAGCTCATCAGCAAAGGATAGCCAGACATTTCAATTTCAAAGTTCGTCAACGCAGCTTTGAAATTGGAGATCTAGTCCTGAAAAGAATTATGACCGCGACAGGTGTGTTTGGGCCAAATTGGGAAGGACCGTATGTAATAGGTCAGAAGCTTCTTGACGGCACATTCAAGCTCACCACTGTTGATGGAGATCAAATTCCAAGGGCATGGAACAGCAACCATTTGCGTCCATACTTTACTTGAAAATTTTGTTGAAACATTGTAAAAAGAATTATGAATGTATGATTCTTGTAATTGAAAGCAATTGTGAAACTGATGCAAGTAAATAATGAAAGAATATAAAGTGGATGTAGGCCCAATTTCATGGCCGAACCACTATAAATCTTGTGTTCCTTATTATTATTATATGTTTGCTTTGTTTTCGATATAAAAATACATAAAATGTATTGCTGAAATGTCGATTTAAATTTTTGCAGACAATGGAAATAAAACTTGCGCATAATAAGACCGAGTGATTCTCACCATCATTCAACAAACAAATTTCAAGTCATAAAGGCCCCGAATTCAAATCCTAGATAGGAAATACTTCAATTGAACGGCTTATGATTTCGATAGAAACGAGCCCTTGCTAATAAATTGAGATTGTTTGAACGAACAAACATCCAATTAGGAAGCTAGTGCCCGTTCTCACGAACTTGCCTGACAATGAAGTACGCTTCCTTGGATTCAACAAGCCACTTGCGAGAAAAGGGGAATGAAAACTTGAAAAAAAAAAAAAAGAGGATCGCTGAAAAGGCATAAGCAAGTGAACAGAGGAACAACCAAAGCTACCATCAGCAGCACAAGTCCTCTTCGGAGGCGCAACTCTTCGGAGGATAAAAGACCTCTAATGGGTCATACGCCACAAAAAAGAAAGTTCTCTACTCAACAAAAAAGATTGGAGGAGTCATGACCCTCCAACCGTGAGAGAGTAACTTCCAGGCGATGAAAACCCTCTCTGAGGCACATTTCACCAGGAGTTGAAGTGTTATGACCGCTCTTCGGGATTTCACTTCACCAGAGTTGAAATGCAAAAAAAAAAAAAAAAGCCCTCTTCGGAGGCCCATTTCACCAGGAGTTGAAGTGTTATGACCGCTCTTCGGGATTTCACTTCACCAGAGTTGAAATGCAAAAAAAATAAAAGCCCTCTTCGGAGGCCCATTTCACCAGGAGTTGAAGTGTTATAGCCGCTCTTCGGGATTTCACTTCACCAGAGTTGAAATGTAAACAAAATAAAAGCCCTCTTCGGAGGCACATTTCGCCAGGAGTTGAAGTGTAACAACCGCTCTTCGGAATTTCACTTCACCAAAGTTGAAATGCAAAAACAAAATAAAGACCTTCCTGAAAGCCCACGTTTCACCGAGATTGAAATAAAACTTCCAAGTGTTGAACGTGAAAAGGCTTTCTTCGAAGGCACAACTCTTTGGAGGTACACGTTTTACCAAGATTGAAATAAAACTTCCAAGTGTTGAAACGTGAAAAATCCCTCCTTAGAGGTACAACCCCCTCCCGGGGACACAATTCAAAGGAAAGACCTCTTCGAAGGAACAATCAAGAAGAAAGACCTCTTCGGAAGCCCACGTTTCACCAAGATTGAAATAAAACTTCCAAGTGTCGAAACGTGAAAAGGCTTTCTTCAAAGGAACAACTCTTTGGAGGTACACGTTTCACCGAGATCGAAATAAAACTTCCAAGTGTTGAAACGTGAAAAATCCCTCCTCAGAGGTACAACTTTGTATAAAAAAAAAATCCTCATCAAAAGCGTACTTTAACTTTCAAAGGAAGAGTAATTTGCCAACTATGGAAAATGATCGTCAAAAAAAAAAAAAAAAAAAAGAAAAAAGAAAAGAAGTTAAAGTACCCTTCAGAGGTCCGCTTTACCACATAGAGGAATTCACTTGGTAAAATATGCACATAAGCAAAAGAAAAAAGTGATTTCTTCGAACGACAAAGCGTAGAAACTTATACGAAGGGAGTTGTACTCTACAAAAAATTTCTTTAAAGAATAAAATAATTATTCTTTAGCAAATAAGAGTGCAAGTCCCCTCGAAGTATAAAATATTGCAGCAAGCTTAAGGTATGGGGGCAACATGGTATAATAGTATAGCTGCATCAGTAAAGTAATACTCAAACAACATACCATAAGCCCGCTGCAATATCATATAAATAAACTTGTGCAAAAATGAATAATAAATGCATACTCAAATTCAAACAGAAGTATGTACAAATAAAGAATCATTTTATTCAATTGCAGATATTGCAGATACAGGTTTCAAAATAAGAAGCAGGGGCCGGTGCCTGCACAACATCCGACCATTACACAAAAAAGGAATCAAAAAGCTCAACTCTTCATTTCTTCTTGCCGCCTTTAGACCCTTTACCCGGCCGAGTGGTTAGCTTTTCGGGTCTTCCAGGTTGGTCTGAAGGCGTGAGGGAAGAAGGGGAGGGAGGTACAACTGGCGCAATTGCCGGTTCCTCTTCAGTGGTGATAATTTTCTTCCCCCTCCTCTTCGATGTCCCAAGCTTCTTTCTTCTCTGTGAAGAAGACTCACTCCCCGGAGTAACGAGAGCGGACAAAACTACGTCGTCAGAAGGAGTCCGCTCCGGAGAGATCTCGCCTCCTTCGAGTCCCTCATCTTTTTGCTCCTGCGAGGCAACAGGGTCATCCAAACCATGAAGAGCCTCAATTTTCTCCTCTTGTGACCCAGGTTGTGAAGCAGAAGGAGGAGTCACCTGAAGAGATGGAGGAGGAATAACCAGAGAAGGCGAAGTCTGCACGGCACTTGTTGTTTCAACTGCAGAAGAAGAAAAATTGAAAATGTTAGTATCTTCCCGAAAGAAGGGAGATATGGGTTCATCGAGATTCAGGAGGTAATCGAGAAGCTCATCAAATTTTTGAGGAATAAGCAGGCAATCCACCTGAATCGGACCAATGTCGAAATTACCTGAAGATATTGGCTTTGTCAGTTCAATCTCATAATTCTGAGCCCCAATGTCCTCCAAAGCCTCTTCATCAGTAGGGGTGATTACCCCAGTTCTTGTAGGAGGCGGCAAATGAGCACTAGGGCCTGTAATGTCCACCTCGGGAGAAACTAGAGGACGTTCGGAGATGGTAGGCGGTACTTCTTTTTCAGAACGCTCTTCTTCCGCCATCCCGGCCCGCGCTCTGGCAAGCTGCTCCTTACCCTTGGCAAGAGCGGCACGGGCTTCGTCATCAAGATAATGCTCTTCAAGGGCTGACTCAGCATATCCAGCACCTTTACCACCGAGCATATCAAGTGCTGTCTCCCAAACTTCAGCCAGTGTGATTTCATACTTGGGACCTAGAAAGGCAAGGCTTCCACGCCCCAAGACGCTGTGCAAGTAGAAGTCGAATAATGTTGAGCTGATGCTGTTTTTAGTCGCCTCATGAGATTCTTCAGCTGCGATTCTGCCGGCGACAGCCTCATCACGCTCCCTTTCAGTTTTGGCAAGCTGAAGCTTAAGCATTTGTATCTCCGCCTCCTGGGAGTTGTTTTTCTTTCGGAGCTCAGCAATATCAGTAGCATAGCCTTCACTGATTCTTTTTTGTACTTCTAGCCTGTCTTCGGCATCCCTTTGGCTAGCGTGAGCGTCTCTCACTTGTTTCAGGAGCACTTCTTCTTTTTGAGAATAGGAAGTAGAGGAAGCAGCAAGTTCATGTTTCAATTCCTCGACTTTTGCTTCAAGCTCCTCATTGTAAGAAGCAATGTTCCTCATCTCGGTGTTGTGTTGCTCAACGACCTTTTGCCATTCGGCCTTATCGTTTTCTATAGTAAGCATGGCCTCTATGTTGGCACGGTTAACTCTTTGAAGCTCATCGACAAGCTTCTGCCAGTTTGACATCCTCTCGATATCGAGCTTGACTGCATCAAGATTGCGCAACATAGCAGACTTGTCGATGGGGACCAAGTCTAGGTCGAACCTCACCCCCTTAAGGCACCATTGAGGAAATCGGCTCTGCAGAGTGGCAGGACCCGGTCCAACTTGAAATTTGGGCCTGCTAATTATCGTTTGAATATCTGATTTCCCAAGAGCGGGAGAGTCAGAAGGAATGTCGAGTGAGGCAGGAATAGTAACTTTCTCAAGAGTAGTAGAGGCCTGCTTTTCACTGTGACGGGCTCGTTTGCTTAAGTCTTCACTCATGTGAACTTTTCCTCGATCGTCATGAGATTTTCTCTTGTGAGAGTCATCGCCTTTTTGTCAAGAATCATGGCGCTCTTCTCTCTCCCTTCTTTCACGATGTTCTTCTTCAGTCCTCCTTTCATGAGCCTTTCGGGCAGCCCTCTCTTCATCCGACTCTCTGTAGGAAGGAAGGTAACGCCTGTAATCATACTGGCTACGCCTCCCGTAGCGCTGGAAATCGTCATAGTATGAGCCGCTGCGCCCCATAGGAGAATCTGGAATTAAAATAATAAGCTTTAGAAATCTTTAAAGAACAAGAAGATAAGTGCATAGAAGTGATGAGAAATTCTAAGTGTGTGTGTTGTGCAAACTACGCGCATTAATCTACGAACCACTCTTTGTTTGGGGAGTGGTTGTGGGTGTAATAGTTAACGTCAACTCTTGAGTCGACGACGGCTGTTGCAAAATAGAAGTAGCTTCAACTACTGAAGAAGAAATCCCGGCAGTAGTAGGGTCATCTTTGAAGATCTCTTGTGAAGTAGCGAAGAGGTCGCTCAATCCTTCGAAGGTATCGTCTCTGCTTTGCTTGACAGGACTGGATTTCTTAGCCTTTTCACCAGATTCTTGTGAATGGTGAGAGGATCCCTGAGGCTCTTCTTCCTCGATAACCGGGGCAAGTTTATCAGATGGCCCCGCAACATCAACAGAAGTGGAGCACTTCACCAGCGAAGATTCAGGAGTCTTTATCGGAGAATCGGGGACTTCCGTTGGAACTTCATGAGCATGCATAGAGCGAGAAGTGTGTAGAAGCCCATGTTGATGTAAAAATTCATCCCTCAGCAGAAATTTTATGCTCCTCTCTTCTGTGGCCACGGCACTCAACCTCTCAAAAACTTGCTTGTGAATTGGGTCTCTAGAGGGGAGAGGAAGTGCTGAAAAGAATAAAGAATGAAATTAGCAACTGAAAGTTCGGATCTCGAAAAAGTTTCAAAACGGAGAAAATAGAAACACTAATCTTACTTCCTACTCTCCAGATGGCATAAAAGCCTGAGGGACAGCGGGCAAAGAAAAACTGGTTCAAAAATCCATGAACGCTTTCAGTAAGATCGGAAATGAGCTTGCGGTTTCTGGCACTTCTCACAATAATAAGGGAAGGATGATCTTTACTCTTTGCAAACGAGCATAGATAACGAATTTCTTCAAAACTTGGTAGGCGATCAAGGGTTCTTCTAAACAAAACACATAACCCCGTCAAGATGGCATAGCCATTGGGATGAAGTTGAAACGGAGAGATTGTCAACCGAAGGAGAAGAGTTCGAAGGAAGTCGTTTAAAGGAGGAATCGCCCCACTTAAGCACATTTGGCGATTGACTGCAACAAAGCCATAGGGAGGATTGTCAGCAGTATCTCCAGGCCCAGGGAGAAGAACATCACTTTCAGCAAAGCCAAATTGAGTGCGCAGCTGGACAAACGCTCTCGAAGTTAGAATAGTCGGGGTTCTCTCCGGAGGATTCTCTATGGGAACAACTATCGGAAAAGTTTCTTCCTCTGGAGTTACCACTTCTTCTTCTCGGTGGGAAGTCATTCTACATAAACAACTGGGTATTCAAACATGAAGGTGCAAGTTTCCTAAAGTGTGTGAAGTGTTGTGTAAAATCAATCAAGCAGTGAACAAATATAACTGGAATGAAAACTAGCAAACATTTGTTAGTTATGAAATTCAGGGACTATTGTTTTAAGCCTAAATATGCAAGTAAGATGTTGATGCAGATAAATCAGTTCAGATTATTGATACTTTGCATTAATGTTTAACTTTAACTGATTGATTCACAAACATTTCATGCAATATAATTAAGTTGCTTGTCTTGTCTTGACTAATCTGTCATCTGACATGGGCAGTCGATGGCAGTATTTTCGCCTTGGTTTTCTTTGTTTGTTATTTTCAGCAGGTTAGCAGCTTATAAGTTAATGCGATCTGTGAAATAATACAATGAGATTCAAGCAAATTTAAAGTTGGGGCAGTTCAAAATTCAGGCAACTTAGTTTGGCAGTTCGAGTCAGAAATTCTAAGTGGATCTATGCTCTCAAAAAGTCAGCATGCCCAAAGCCTAAGTGTTAACTCGGCAGCGGTTTAAGAGCCAACTCGGTCACGGTTTAAGGGCTTAGCTCGGTCACGACTTAGGGGTTAACTTGGCTGCGGTTCAAGGTTAAATCAGTATAAGGCTTAGATCGGCAGAAGAATAGGTTGGCAGATTTCCCCCAAGTGCTAACACGGCCACGATTTAAGGATTGGGTCGGCCAAAAGCTAAGTCACTTCAAATCACCGGGTCGCATCTAAATCAATACCTCACCCCACTCAACCCGTTAACCCGTTAGCCACTCCCTCAACCAAAAAACCTTCATCTCGTTCATACTACCGAATCATCCCATAAACTGGTTCAAAACCACCACGAATCCAACGCCTTACAATCCTAACGCGAATCAAAATTGGCTACGCCTAAAGCAGTAACCCATCGGCATCATTTCATCGATAGCCTAAAGCCAGATCAAACTAACTAAGGATCATCAACTATAGATATAACGGGATTCGTGATAAAGCACCGTACAAAGATGCGGTTTAAATTTGATTGGTAAAATTCATGAATCAACGGTAGTCTTGGATTGAGGGGGAAGCAAGTTTACTTACGCGATGGATGGCAAAGGTTATCAGTGATTGACTAGAGTGAAATCGCCTTTGGGAGCTCTGGGAAATTTTAATGGCAGAATTGAGCAAGGGAATGAGTAATGAAAAGGAAGAAGAAGATGGATGTTTTATACCTTACAATAGGGAGAACTGAAGCGGCAGATGCGGTCTAACTGTTGGGTCGCGTACGACCTACCGACCTAAGAGGGGACGGGTTAAGGACTATCGAAGCACACGACCTAACATTCAGGCGTATACTTCGAGGGGCAAAATTGTTTTGAAGCCCACATAACATTCAACGAATTACTAAAAGAATTTCAACCAATTTAAAAACTCCAAATAGCAATTAGCTAACACATTAATCGTTTAATGACGATTATAAATTGTTACAAAATCCCGGGTTATTACAGACCCCCCTCCTTATAAAAATTGCGTCCCCGCAACTTTCATAATTAAAGTTGTCAATAACAACTATTTTTCTAACATAAACTGGTTAAGCTAGAAAAATAAGAGTCGAGCATATAAACCCCAAAGAAATCTTTTAATTTCATAGAAGAAATTCACAAATTTTCAACAAAAATCTAATTATCAAATAGATAATTAGGAAACAACAAAACTGAATAAATGCAATTATCAGCAATATTCAATTATCAGTTAGATAATTAGAATACAAAATCCCAAAACATCAATATCTAATTATCGATACGATAATTAGCAAACAGCAAAATCTAATTATCAACAAAGATAAGTAGAAAACACAAATCACAATTCGCAAAACTGCAATCGTCTAGTTATCAATCAGATAATTAGAAAACACGAACTCCATAATCAACAAACTCTAACTATCAACGGAGATAGATAGAAAACAGCAATTCAATATAATCAACATAATCTAGAATCAATTAGAGACTAGAAAATCTTATAATCAGCAAAATTAGAAATTATCTAATTATCAAAAACGATAGTCAGAAATCTCGAATCAACAAATATCTAATTGTCAAAAACGATAATCAGAAATCATCAAATCAACAAATATCTAATTATCAAAAACGATAATCAGAAATCTAAAATCAACAAATATCTAATTATCAAAAACGATAATCAGAAACAACAAATATTCGATTATCAAAAACGATAACCAGAAACAACAAATATCCGATTATCAAAAACAATAATCAGAAACAACAAATATCTGATTATCAAAAATGATAACCAAAAACAACAAATATCCGATTATCAAAAACGATAAGCAGAAACAACAAATATCCGATTATCAAAAACGATAATCAGAAACAACAAATATCCGATTATCAAAAACGATAATCAGAAACAACAAATATCCGATTATCAAAAACGATAATCAGAAACAACAAATATCCAATTACCAAAAACGATAATCAGAACTCATATCAACAAATATCTAATTATCACAAACGATAATCAGAAATCTCAAATCAACAAATATCTAACTATCACAAACGATAATCAGAAATCTCAAATCAACAAATATCTAATTATCAAAAACGATAATCCGAATCAACAAATATCCGATTATCAAAAACGATAATCAGATGTTAACTCCGCCTCGACCATGACTTACCGACCTAACAGTTAGAAGCATGCCGACCTAAGGCTCAACAGGGGGTGCCGACCTAAGGCCTAAGGGTGTGCCGACTTAACACTTCAATGAGGCTACTGACTCTACTGACTCTACTGACTCAACATAGATACCGACCTAACAGTCTAGGAAGATTGCCGACTTAACTGGTTGCCGACCTAACTGCCTTAACAGGAATGCCGACCTAAGGCCGAAAAGGGATACCGACTTAAGAGAGGTGCCGACCCAATGCTCTAGCATGTATACCAACCTAAGACTTAAGGAACGCCGACCCAAGATAGCTACCGACCTAAGTCGCGGCCGACCTATGACCAATGTCAACTCGGTCACGACCTAAGCAAAGGAAGGTAAGTTCAATGCAGCTACTTGGCACAGTGGCCTCTTAACTCGTACACGATCCAGGACTTACCAGTTGGACCGTGACTTGCGACTTACCAAGTTAACTCGTCCACGACCTAAAGCCACTAAGTATAAGCCCAATGCCATATTACTAAGAAGTTGTAGTGTTGACTCGGAGGCGACCTAGGACTTGTGCAAGTGAACTCCTGTGAAGCCAGAAGGGGGCCAGATGGACCGGCCACGGCTCATATTAAGTCGGCTACGACTTAACTTAGATCGGCCACGGCTTAGGACTTGGCAAAAATTCCAGATTCAGAACTCTCTATAAATAGGCAACCACCTCCAACATTCAAAGGACTTTTGGCGCATTCTCTTCACACACCGTTACCTTGCTGCATTGAGAACTTCATCAACACTTAGAGCTTCCAAGATTAGAGGAATACATCAAAGAAATTCATGAAGAAACCACACATCTTCAACATGAATCTAAGAACTTTAATCGACATTGAAGCTTAAGACTTGTTCCAAATCACTTGTAACTTGAAGTGTATTGTACTTGAGAAGAATTGTATCAGTTTGTAACGGAATTATTAATAAAAGTACTTAGAGTGGACGTAGGCTATACCCTTAAGCCGAACCACTATAAAATCGTTGTTGTTTACTGCTTTTCTGCTATTACTTGCTTGTAATTCTTTCCCGATCTATCGGGTGGTGCTTTCACAACTACACTTTACACACCGGGGTGTTAGCGTTCACATTTTAGCGTTAACATCAGAAACAACAAATATCCGATTATCAAAAACGATAATCAGAAATCTCAAATCAAAAAATATCTAATTATCAAAAACGATAATCAGAATCAACAAATATCCGATTATCAAAAACGATAATCAAAAACAACAAATGTAACAACCCGGTATTTGCATCAATTAATAATTGACATTTTGACGATTAATATTCTTGCAAATTTCCATTTGAAGTTTTTTTTAAATTTTGAATTTGAAATTCTTTTATAAATTGTTGAAAAGTTTGATGGGCCTTAAAATAAATTCTCGGCCCACGATTCCTTTTTTTTATTTCAACCGGTCCCCCTCTTCCCCCTTTTCATTCGAAACCCTACATCATAATCGAACGAAGAAAAATAAATGGCGGCCTCTCTCGTTCTTCCTCAAATTCGAACGGCTTCCCCCAACTTCCACAGCATCCCCTTTGATTCCGGAACGAGGGTCGCGTTCGTCTTCGCTTCAGACCAAGATGAGTGGTCCTCCGCTCACATCTAATTCAAGTCGATTTAATGATTTCTGGCTCGTTTAAATTCGTGATTTTGGTTGCTTGATTAATTGATTCCCACGGTATAAAAATTGGACTGTTGTGATGATGATTTTCGGGTTCACTTGTTTCGAATTTCTGGCAATTGATTTTTATGTAAATGTCGACATTTGCTCGACCTAATACTGTTAATCTTTGTTCGTACCTACCACCATCGTTGCGTTGATGTTATGCTTTCGGCCATATGAGTTGTTTAGATGCCTGTGATGATTTTCGACTTTGTCAATTCGTATTCAATTGTTTGAGTTGTCGATTCATTTTTCTTGCAGTCCGTTTGAAGTTGTTTTATTTGACTTTGGCTATTTTGCTTACCGCCTCTAGTGGCACTATCGACTTCGTTCGATTTCACCTGCTGTTCAATGACTGCGACCACTTTGTTGGATTTTTGGATTCACTGATCATTATGACTTTGATTTTTGTGGCCTCGGTGTGCTTGGCTCTGACCATTCGCGTTCACCCTGGTAGTATACTTGACTTGTTGTTTTACATGATGTTTCTTTTTGACTCGACGATGAACTTGTCTTCGGCAAGTGAGTTGAACTGGCTTTGACTTGTTTGATTTTCGTTCGTCTGGAATTAAGTGAATTTGCATTGTCACTGCTAGTATTACTTCGACATTTAACAGTTACTTTGAATTCTCTATTGACTTTGGAAATTATTATCTCTGACTCTATTGGATTGTAGCCTTAGTCCAAGAGTTTCTCTTGTGACATGCCTGATTTTAGTTACATGATATTATTTATAAAAAAAAAACAAACCCTTGTTAGTGCAATATCGGTTACTGTTCGTTCATTGTGTACATTGTGTTGTTTGGCCTTTTTATCTGTGCAGTCTTCTCTGGGGCACTTACTCATTTGAGTTTGTACTGCTTCGGGTTGCCCTTGCTCTTCCACTATTCACTTCGAGCATGGGTTGCTCTGTCCAGTTTAATGCATTCATATAGTAGCTGGATTTGGTCGAGTTGCTTGATTCACTGTTGAATTCAGTTGCTTGATGTATTCGAGTTAGTGTTGTCCCATCTGTTCATCACTATATATTTAAAAATATTTGTGCATATGTAAATATATACATATGTATGTGTGTATGAATAAATTGGTGGATTGGCTAGAATTGCAATCTTGTAGTCGTCATGTATGCCTGGTCTCATTTTCATGTTACCGGTATCATGTATCACTTTGGTTGGTCTGCACCCATTTCTCTTCATTGCTGGTGTGTATACATACATTTATGTAGCATGTTATTGCAATGTTGTGCACTTCATATTGTTTAACCTTTTGGACATACATGTTGAGGCTGTTGTTTATTTGCTGTCATGTTCAAATTTACCATTTGCCTCTGTGTTGCATCGAACTGTGTTTCACTGTCTTGCTTGCTGAGGCAGCTCTGTCCACTGTTTCATTTTGTGTACACTACCTTATTTAGTTCACCTGAACTTTGAACCGATCCAATGTGATGTTAAATACCTTTGTAATTGCTGTCACAATTGTTAGCACTGTTTCATCATGTCACTGCCATGTGCATTTGGATTTCTTTTCGAAGTCACTTGAGTTGAATCCGGTATTTCGGGTTTGACCTCGTGCCCGGTTGTGTACATCATCACCGTAGTGGCAAGGCAGTGCACGCAAGCGTGAACTGCAGCCACGCGGTATGGCGTGTATGATATTCTATTTGTTTTGACTTATGGATCTTTTTGCGTATTCCATATTCCGTAGTGGCGAGGCAGTGCACGCGTGCGTGTACTGCAGCCCTACTCAAATTAATATCCTAATTGATATTTCAATGGTTTGAACTGTTTTGTTTATTCAATTCAATATTCTGAATTGCATTCTGATTTGGTTTAATTACTGTTGTCTTTTCATTATTTAATTATTATTGCTTCTGTGCACTAATAACTGAGTTTGAATTAGACTGACTCGAGTATTATTTTCTTTTGAATCTAATACACGGGTCAGACCGAGTATTTCAGGTTTTAAATATTCTGCTTTGGGTTGCTGCTAGAGCTATGAAGTTCTTTCATATCTTTTGGAGTAGTCGTCGTTATTTGTAGTAGTCTGTATAATTGTATAGGAAGATATGTATTCATGTATATTATATACGTTAATGTACTTTTATATGTAACTTCCTGAGTCGACTGTTGTAGTTGTATCATATGTACCGTGTCAAATGTATTGTAACTGACATCAGTTATTGTATATATGGAAATTTATGTTTTATTTGTGTTCCGCATTATATTATCTGTGCAATATTTTATATTTACTGTTCTAAACTATTACGAACCATCGTAGTTCGTTTTATACTGGAATTGGGGTATGTCGATGGGAGAAAATAAATCAGAGATGAAAAATGAAAGAATATATATATATACCACTCCTATCGAGATAACCAATACTAGTGTAAGGCCTAACTATTGATGGCCGCTCCTCAACAGCCTTATTCTCCTTGCTAGTTGACAGCACTACACCGTAGTGTTCTTGGCTAGCGAGGGTATAGAGGTGGGGCGTCACATCTTGGTATCATAGCCTGGGGTTTAGAACAAATATAAAACATAACTTAGATAGCACATGTGCTACAACTATTTGTCGACGTTTTATCTCTCATATTTGCATATGATTGTCTTTGATTGTTAGGTATGAATTCCTAACGCTTATTCATAAGCATTTGATTTTGATTCTTGTGTTTTCGGCTTTGAATAGATTTAGCCGATGATTGATTTTGTTTGAATCTCAGCGATTCTGAACTTGATATTTTATGTTTTCTTCGGCTTGAATTCCATTCAACTTTGGTCACTTTGTTTTTGAGAAATTTCTAAATTCTTGATTTCCAAGACTCTGACTTGGTTTGCCGTTGAGTCCTTTGATGATGATGTTGAATCGTTTTGTACTCTATTATGGCCATTAATTGTTGACTTCGACATTGACTTGATTTTTATTTTTGTTGAAGTCATTTATGCATTTATGCTCGTTCTGCTTCGTTATCCCATTTGTTAATCGATTCTTCTTTTCCAATTAGTTGTTATCTCCTTTGTTGACTTTGATAACTTCTATTTCTGGAATTTCTGGATATTCCTACTTTGATGGATTTAGAATCGAATTCTTTGGATTTTATTCACGTCTTCGAAGGTGAATTTGAGTGAATTGATTTGGTTTCCAAATTTAATCGATTCTTGTTAATTCCCCGATTTATTGCTATCATTTATTAGCAACTTTGATAACATTTTCTTCGGGATTTTCGTGAACATACTTTTGGATGGATACAGTATTGATTTCTTTGGATTCTATTCACGTCTTCGTATGTGAATTCTTGTGATTGATTGTTTCTACAATCATTTTTGTGATTTGTCACTTTAAAAATATAAATGTTTCAATACTAGTAGTAAATATCAAAACTCTTTTACCAAAATGTTTTCAACTCTATTTTCAATATCAAAATATTTTCCTAAACCGTTTTCCAATCTATTAGTATATACAAACCTTTATTTCACTCGTATGAGAAATCTAATTAAACGGCTTAGCAAAACAAGTGGTATGAAACGCTTGCGTTTACTTCGTCGGTTAATTTTTGGACTTATTCGATTGAACCACTTGTGACATTTTTCTAGTGAAGATCTACAATTTGTTCGTAAATATTTAAGTTAAGCTAGTGGTTATGGGACATGAAGCTAAACTTTTATATTCACTAGCTTAGTGTAATTGACACTTCTCGTTGATCTTGATGATCGCTTTATGAATTAGACTAGCAATTGCGCGATGTCTCTTTCATTGCAAGGTTAGACTAGACACCACTTGTGCGATTCCACTCACGCATACCTTTTTGCTTTTTGGTTAGTCTTGACCTCAATCTGTGTGATTCCATTCACACATGCTTAGTGTAATTGACACTCCTCGTTGATCATGATGATCGTTCTGATGGCCAGACTAGACACCACTTGTGTGATTCCATTCACACATACCTTTCTGCTTTTTGGTTAGTCTTGACCTCAATCTGTGTGATTCCATTCACACATGCGGGGTAGCTCCCCTTGGTCTTCGGACCGTCATGTGATAGGCCTCTTTCCCTTTTTCTGTGATTTCTAGATTCCTTATGATGATTTCTGGAAATTTTATGCTTCACCTATTTTTGTGCATTGGTGAATTCATATGTTATTGATTTTTCATGAGTACAAATTTGGGGTATGATACCTCTTTGGATCTTTGAGAAGATTCTTGTGATATTGATTATCTCTTATCGGTTGATCTCCTGTTGATCATTATTTGCATACTTATAGTAGTATGTCAGTATGGATATTTCATATTTATTCCATACCTCATGTCGGTTGATCTCCTGTTGATCATTATTTACATACTTATAGCAGTATGATAATATGGATATTTTATGTTATGCCATATCTTTTATTGTATGTCATACTCCGTTCGAGTTTTCATACTCCGTTCGAGTTTTCATACTCCGTTCGAGTTTTCATACTCCGTTCGAGTTTTCATACTCCCGTTCGAGTTCTCATACTCTTATCTTATGATTTCTGGATTTCTTGAGATGATTTCTAGAATTTGTGCTTCACCAATTTTCGTGATTTCTATTGATAAGTTTTATCAATTCTTGTGCATTGGTGAATTCGTGTGTTATTGACTTGTTATGAATACAAGTTTAGGGTATGATATTCCTTTCTATCTTTGAGAAGATTCTTGTGACACTTTTGATGAATGAAAATCCACTTATCGAAGCTGCTACTGATGTCGCTGTTTTAATCACGTGTTTTAAAAAAAAAAATGTTTCAAAATATAAATCAAAATTGTTTTCAAAATTTTTACGATTTGCGCTTTCAAAAGAATGAGGAAGCGAATTAAACGTTTCAGAAAAATCGAGGACTATGACCCCTTTCTTTTACTGATTCGCTTAATTCCGGACTTGTCCGTTTGAGAACGTAAAATGTTATTTATCTAAAATACACAATTTTGCACTTTCAAGGAAACGATGAAGTGAATTAAACGATTTAGTAAAACTCGTGGTTATGGGTCATGTGCGTTTGCTATTTCGGTTAATTTCGGACTCGTTAATTGAAAATTTGTGATTTCTGATTATCGTTTGTGATAATCAGATATTTGCTGTTTCTAATTATCGCTTGTGATAATTAGATATTTGAGATTTAATTATCGCTTGTGATAATTAGATATTTGAGATTTAATTATCGTTTGTGATAATTAGATATTTGTGATTTAATTATCAATTGTGATAATTAAATATTTGTGATTTGAAATTTGATTACCGTTGTGGTAATTTCTGATTATCGTTTTGATAATCGGATGTTTGTGATTTCTAATTTATCGTTTTTGATAATCAGATATTTATTGTTTCTGATTATCGCTTGTGATAATTAGATATTTGAGATTTAATTATCGTTTGTGATAATTAAATATTTGTGATTTAAGATTGATTTACGATTTTGATAATCGAATACTTGTTGATTTGATTATCGTTTTTGATAATCGAATATTTGTGATTTGAGATTTCTGAATTATCTATTGATAATTAGATTTTGTTGATAATTTGTGAATTTCTTTTATGAAATTAAAAGATTTCTTTGGCGTTTATATTGTACTACACCGGTGTAACGACTCAATTTTCTGCTATTCATGATGTTTTCCACGTCTTCCAATTACGGAAATGCCTTAGGGATTTCCGATTTCTATTCTTGAGCAACCTTATATTCACATCATTGCTTCGGGGGTGTAGCACCTTCGAAATAAAGATGTTTCTCTTGTGGAGATTCTCAATGGTTCTCAAATTCTATGGATTTCTCTTAGGAATCCAGAGAATTCATCGAGCAAACACGTCCAGGCTTTCTCTTTCATGCTCTATATGGTGAACTTTCTATTTCTAATTTCTTCATCTTGTGATGATGTTCTTTATGGTTGTTACCATTTGTCCATTTATTCCTTATGATTGCGAGGACGCAATTTCTTTAACGACGGGAGTCTGTAACAACCCGGTATTTGCATCAATTAATAATTGACATTTTGACGATTAATATTCTTGCAAATTTCCATTTGAAGTTTTTTTTAAATTTTGAATTTGAAATTCTTTTATAAATTGTTGAAAAGTTTGATGGGCCTTAAAATAAATTCTCGGCCCACGATTCCTTTTTTTTATTTCAACCAGTCCCCCTCTTCCCCCTTTTCATTCGAAACCCTACATCATAATCGAACGAAGAAAAATAAATGGCGGCCTCTCTCGTTCTTCCTCAAATTCGAACGGCTTCCCCCAACTTCCACAGCGTCCCCTTTGATTCCGGAGCGAGGGTCGCGTTCGTCTTCGCTTCAGGCCAAGGTGAGTGGTCCTCCGCTCACATCTAATTCAAGTCGATTTAATGATTTCTGGCTCGTTTAAATTCGTGATTTTGGTTGCTTGATTAATTGATTCCCACGGTATAAAAATTGGACTGTTGTGATGATGATTTTTGGGTTCACTTGTTTCGAATTTCTGGCAATTGATTTTTATGTAAATGTCGACATTTGCTCGACCTAATACTGTTAAGCTTTGTTCGTACCTACCACCATCGTTGCATTGATGTTATGCTTTCGGCCATTTGAGTTGTTTAGATGCCTGTGATGATTTTCGACTTTGTCAATTCGTATTCGATTGTTTGAGTTGTCGATTCATTTTTCTTGCAGTCCGTTTGAAGTTTTTTTATTTGACTTTGGCTATTTTGCTTACCGCCTCTGGTGGCACTATCGACTTCATTCGATTTCACCTGCTGTTCAATGACTGCAACCACTTTGTTGGATTTTTGGATTCACTGATCATTATGACTTTGATTTTTGTGGCCTCGGTGTGCTTGGCTCTGACCATTCGCGTTCACCCTGGTAGTATGCTTGACTTGTTGTTTTACATGATGTTTCTTTTTGACTCGACGATGAACTTGTCTTCGGCAAGTGAGTTGAACTGGCTTTGACTTGTTTGATTTTCGTTCGTCTGGAATTAAGTGAATTTGCATTGTCACTGCTAGTATTACTTCGACATTTAACAGTTACTTTGAATTCTCTATTGACTTTCGAAATTATTTTCTCTGACTCTATTGGATTGTAGCCTTAGTCCAAGAGTTTCTCTTGTGACATGCCTGATTTTAGTTACATGATATTATTTATAAAAAAAAAAACAAACCCTTGTTAGTGCAATATCGGTTACTGTTAGTTCATTGTGTACATTGTGTTGTCTGGCCTTTTTATCTGTGCAGTCTTCTCTGGGGCACTTACTCATTTGAGTTTGTACTGCTTCGGGTTGCCCTTGCTCTTCCACTATTCACTTCGAGCATGGGTTGCTCTGTCCAGTTTAATGCATTCATATAGTAGCTGGATTTGGTCGAGTTGCTTGATTCACTGTTGAATTCAGTTGCTTGATGTATTCGAGTTAGTGTTGTCCCATCTGTTCATCACTATATATTTAAAAATATTTATGCATATGTAAATATATACATATGTATGTGTGTATGAATAAATTGGTGGATTGGCTAGAATTGCAATCTTGTAGTCGTCATGTATGCCTGGTCTCATTTTCATGTTACCGGTATCATGTATCACTTTGGTTGGTCTGCACCCATTTCTCTTCATTGCTGGTGTGTATACATACATTTATGTAGCATGTTATCGCAATGTTGTGCACTTCATATTGTTTAACCTTTTGGACATACATGTTGAGGCTGTTGTTTATTTGCTGTCATGTTCAAATTTACCATTTGCCTCTGTGTTGCATTGAACTGTGTTTCACTATCTTGCTTGCTGAGGCAGCTCTGTCCACTGTTTCATTTTGTGTACACTACCTTATTTAGTTCACCTGAACTTTGAACCGATCCAATGTGATGTTAAATACCTTTGTAATTGCTGTCACAATTGTTAGCACTGTTTCATCATGTCACTGCCATGTGCATTTGGATTTCTTTTCGAAGTCACTTGAGTTGAATCTGGTATTTCGGGTTTGACCTCATGCCCGGTTGTGTACATCATCACCGTAGTGGCAAGGCAGTGCACGCAAGCGTGAACTGCAGCCACGCGGTATGGCGTGTATGATATTCTATTTGTTTTGACTTATGGATCTTTTTGCGTATTCCATATTCCGTAGTGGCGAGGCATTGCACGCGTGCGTGTACTGCAGCCCTACTCAAATTAATATCCTAATTGATATTTCAATGGTTTGAACTGTTTTGTTTATTCAATTCAATATTCTGAATTGCATTCTGATTTGGTTTAATTACTGTTGTCTATTCATTATTTAATTATTATTGCTTCTGTGCACTAATAACTGAGTTTGAATTAGACTGACTCGAGTATTATTTTCTTTTGAATCTAATACTCGGGTCAGACCGAGTATTTCAGGTTGTAGATATTCTCCTTTGGGTTGCTGCTAGAGCTATGAAGTTCTTTCATATCTTTTGGAGTAGTTGTCGTTATTTGTAGTAGTCTGTATAATTGTATAGGAAGATATGTATTCATGTATATTATATACGTTAATGTACTTGTATATGTAACTTCCTGAGTCGACTGTTGTAGTTGTATCATATGTACCGTGTCAAATGTATTGTAACTGACATCAGTTATTGTATATATGAAAATTTATGTTTTATTTGTGTTCCGCATTATATTATCTGTGTAATATTTTATATTTACTGTTCTAAACTATTACAAACCATCGTAGTTCGTTTTATACTGGAATTGGGGTATGTCGATGGGAGAAAATAAATCAGAGATGAAAAATGAAAGAATATATATATATATATATATATATATATATATACCACTCCTATCGAGATAACCAATACTAGTGTAAGGCCTAACTATTGATGGCCGCTCCTCAACAGCCTTATTCTCCTTGCTAGTTGACAGCACTACACCGTAGTGTTCTTGGCTAGCGAGGGTAAGAGGTGGGGCGTCACAACAAATATTCGATTATCAAAAACGATAATCAGAAATCTCAAATCAACAAATATCAGATTATCAAAAACGATAATCAGAATCAACAAATATCCAATTATCAAAAACGATAATCAGAAATCTCAAATCAACAAATATCCGATTATCAAAAACGATAATCAGAATCAACAAATATTCGATTACCAAAAACGATAATCAGAAATCTCAAATCAACAAATATCTAATTATCAAAAATGATAATCAGAATCAACAAACATCCGATTATCAAAAACGATAATCAGAAACAACAAATATCCGATTATCAAAAACGACAATCAGAAATCCCAAATCAACAAATATCTAATTATCAAAAACGATAATCAGAATCAACAAATATCCGATTATCAAAAACGATAATCGGAAATCTCAAATCAACAAATATCTAATTATCAAAAACGATAATCAGAATCAACAAATATTCGATTATCAAAAACGATAATCAGAAATCTCAAATCAACAAATATCTAATTATCAAAAACGATAATCAGAATCAACAAATATCCGATTATCAAAAACGATAATCAGAAACAACAAATATCTAATTATCAACAAAGATAATTAGTACTCATATCAACAAATATCCAATTACCTGTAGATAATTGAAAACAACAAATATCTAGAAATCAATTAAGATAATCTAGAAAATCAACATAAAAGGTTGGATCGATCCCATCAGATGGCGAGTTTTTAGCTACGCCGCACGTGCATCAACAAATGGCCGAAGCCTACCAAGTACTATAAATTTTGGCGCCCATCAGATGACCCGAAGGTCCACAGAGTGACCCGAATGTCTAGTACTGGTATTTGACCCGAAGGTCTGCAGAGTGGCTCGAAAGCCCAACAAATGAGCCGAAGGTCCAGCAGAGTGGCCCGAAAGCCCAACAAATGACCCGAAGGTTCATCATATGACCCAAAGGTCCACCATATGACACGAAGGTCCAACAAATGACCCAAAGGTCCATCAGAATGGCTCGAAAGCCAAATAAAATCATCAGAATCATCAAAACAGCAAATATTTCAATTAACGAGTCCAGAATTAATCGAAATAGCAAACGCACATGTCCCATACCACGTGTTTTACTAAATCCTTTGATTTTCTTTATCATTTCCTTGAAAGTGCAAAATTGTATTCCAAAAATAATATTTCACATTCTCAAACGGACAAGTTCGGAATTAAGCGAATCAGTAAAAGAAAGGGATCATAGTCCTCGATTTTGCTGAAACGTATAAATTGCTTCCTCATTCTTTTGAAAGCGCAAACTGCAAAACTTTTGAAAACAATTTCATTTATTTTATAAAAGTAATAATTTACATTCTCAAACGGACAAGTCCGGGATTAAGCGAATCAGTAAAAGTAAGGGTTCATAGTCCTCGATTTTGCTGAAACGTTTAAATCGCTTCCTCATTCTTTTGAAAGCGTAAACTGTAAAAAAATTTGAAAACAATTTTTATTTTGAAACAATTTTTAAAACACGTGATTAAAACAGCAACATTAGTAGCAACTTTGACAAGGAAATTGCACTTCTCAAAATACCGTAAAAACGGACAACAAAATTAGCATTGTGGGATAACCGCCTGAAAATCCACTTTAAAATTTGACGGTTACTGAAGTAAAAGCGACAGTAATTTTAAACGTCAAAATCTCATCAAAATAATTTTCATCAAAATATAATACCAGTGAATTTTCATTCATTAAAAATGTCAACAAAATACCGTGTTTCAAAAACTTAGCACCAGTGTGAAAATCCCATTATAAAAATAACGGCAACAAAATACGTTTAAAACCAAACACCCTGTGACGACCCGACTTTCCACTCCGAGAAAATCGCATCGTCAATTAAGAAAGAAAGGGACAGAAGAAGAAAAGAAAGAAGAGAAAGAAGAAAACAACACTAGAACCTCAACAACGGAACGAATAAATTATATTAATAACATAAGTATTTACATAACATACAATACCAATCAGAGTTACTCAGCATACACATTACGTATACTAGACAGTTATAAACACCTGTCTAGTATTTACAACTCAATACAAACACAACACAGAGAATACACAGCGGAAACTATATATCTACAACGCAGAAGCCTCCTGCTCCATTGCTCCTCCAATATTCGTCAAAGCTAACCTGAATCCCTTGGCTACTCGTAAAAATTTGAGTACCCAAGAGTTTAAGAAAACAAAGATAAACTCCGGGTCAGACATGGGTATGGTGTGAGTAACAGGTTAAGGTTGCTTAACTTTAAAAACCGTTTGAAAAGAAAGGTATCACGTAAGACTTCCCACACATAAACATGGAAAAGTTTTTACCTTACGCTATCCAAAACATTTGATAGGAAATACGATGATATTATAATAGTTCTAGGGTTTTCAAGTTAAATACAGAAATAGCTAGAATGCTTACATCTCACGTTCCAACATAGTTGGGCACAACTAATACGTACGACACTTATTGGATTTTGGATTCCATACAATGGCAGGGCTACTAGGGTACCGCCCGTCACAGTACGTGGCCTAGATCACCGTACCGAGGAGCACTCCCACTCCCCCGCAACACAAGGCCGGAACCATTCCTTACTAAACAGTTCCGAACAACACAACCCCGGCAGTTGTTGCAATCAACCGCCCACACAACCGAATATAAAGGGACTTCTAGTCAGGGATCTGTCAGGACCCGATTCTTCGTCTTCCGAAAATTCGACATCGACACTCACTTTATCGACTGCCGAGGAATCGAACGACGGAAAATCGAACACTGAGGGTTTTTAAAAAGAATTTTAAGAAAAGAAAAGGGAGAAAAGAAGAAAGAAAATAGAGAATTTTAAAATAGAAGAAAAAGAGAATAGAGGAAAAAGAAAAACAGAACGGAATAGGAAGAAAACAGAACAACATCAGAATCTCACAATTCGCAGCGGAACAACATATAATAATAAATGAATAATCTTTAAACAAAGAACTATCAGTTATTACATTTTATACATTACATTGCATCATATCATCAGAGTGTACAACATCAACAACAACAAACAATGCAGCGGAAAAAGAAATACTATATAAACTAGTAATACGCCATGCCATCCAGCTTGCCTCCAGCAATTCCAGAATATCCAGAATATCATGATAAACCTAACTCTTAACTGCCCGTGTGGAAATTTGGTGGACACCCAGAGTTTAGAAAGGAAAACAATAAACTCCAAGTCAGTCATGTGACTGGTGTGAGAACTCAAAACAGTTTATTTATCTTTAAAATCAAAATAGAGGAATATTTTTAAAGTCAATTCGCAATGCTTTTAAAAATGAGACTACCATAAGACCTCCTGCCACACACACAATGCAAACGCGGACTTGGAGAAGATTTCTCCTTATGATAGTCAAACATGCTTGATACGCATTTAGAAAGAACATTTGATATTATTACTAGTGCATAGTGTAGAAAATTCATTTCGAAAGTAGAATATAAATCTTAGGCAGCATAGGTACCATTATATTATGCCTTCTATAGCTACCATATTAGATGGCAGGTTCTACAACTAAAACCGTACAAGTCTCGTATTGTTTCTTTGGATTTCCAACAAATGGTCAGGCCAAGGAACTTCCCATTGCCACATGAGAATGCCTCTGGAAAGACATCCCCAAGAACCAAACCGGAACTCTGCCAACACAAGGCCGGGTTACCCCTAACTGGGTAACTACTGACACGAGCACGCCATTCCCCGATCGTAAACGACCTTTCTCACGGGATCCCGAAAACCAACAACCACAAAGTAATAAATTCGTAGTAACCACATAGGTTAAATATCTGGGCTCCATACCATGATACCACCTCTATCCAGAAGGAAATGTACATACCCTAAAGGGTGCTACCCCTCATAACCTTGCCGCATCTTTCCTGTTTTGACCATTTCCGGGGTGTGAGGTTCGACGAAGTCACGTCCACAAAAACATACTTTATACAAAAGCCATGCTTTGGGTCAACAAATGATCAACACAATGATCACTAAGATAGACGATCAAATAAACGATCCTATCACAATAATCAACACAATGATCATTTCAGCATCACTCAGCATATCACATTACCAAATTGGGAATATATCGCTGATAACATTCAACTACATAACCTCTGAGCTCGTACGTCTCAGAGAAGGGTGTTAAGATAAAAGAATAAATTCTTCGCCACCAACAGAAATATATTTGAAAGAAATCGGCTTTATATCTCAACTTGTAATGTCAGACACACAATCCATACAAGTCTGTTCCGGGCTCGAACAAAACCGAAGGCACTTACAAAGAAGTCCTTGCAATCCGGATATTCACAATCCTGATCGGATTTCCCATCACTTAGGGAGTCTCTATACCGCTGCAACTCAATGCAGAGACAATCGACAGGTCATCCTATCGCTCTCGCAAATACCGGGTCTTCAACACCGATCTTCAATGCAATTATAACGACGTATCACATATTCGGAATGGGTTATACGACCCCATGGTCCTTTCCCGGTTAACCCGAATAGTGAGCGCTTATTCTAAAATTAGTGTAGCATTCACATTCAAACAAATCACATCAATTTCCCATTCAAAGGGAAATATTGATAGTCGGTTATTGAACTATCAACTGATATGCACACATCACCAGTTTCCAAATAATTTTCCAAATTATTTATTTTTCAAAATATCTTTACAAGATATATAATTTCAACACTTCAAAAATAAATCAATATTTATTTTTAAACCAATTCCACTTTCTTTATAAATTCCTTAGTGAATTTATAATTCCAAAATATCAATGAATATTCGATTTCAATTATTCATTTCAATTTTCTTTTCGATTTATCTTCAAAAAGATAAATTCTCAAAATATTCACTTTATATTGGAAAACATTTCCATACTTATTTATTCATAAGTAATTCACAAATTTTATTTATTTTCAACACTTAGAAAATATTCAATATACTTAAAACGAAATTAAGTATATATTTCATTCTTTAAGGAAATCATTCTCTTAACATATTTATTTGGGCCAAAACGAATGTTGCATAAAACATCGTTACAACAACCCAAAATCACTAGTATAGGGATTCGAAATTAAAATAGATATATAAATCCCATTACTATACAAAACATTTCCTTTCGGAAATCATTTACTATAACAACAGTGTTATAGTCCATTATTTCCTTCTATTTCTCGAACACGTCTATTTCAACAATAAACGTTGAAATCTATGGTTTCGAATCTCAACACATTTTAAAACATTGTTCGATCGTTTTAATTCTATTTAAAACATCCAAAACAATTTCTTTAACATATTATTCACTATTTAAAAACGTGAATATACTACGTTAACCATTTCATCCTTTTATTCATTTTAATTCAAAGGATTATTCACTATTCAAAATGTGAATATAACTCCATTTATAGGTTTCAACAATTTACTTATCAAAATAAGTAATTTGCAAATTTATAAAACAACGTTTATAAATTCCATTTCTATTTATTTCATAACTACTTCCTTTATAAATCTTCTTTATTAACCCATTCGATTTATAATTCAATTATAAACCAAAAGTTCACATTATAAGTTAAATGCTTATAAAACGATTATTTTACAAAATCGTTCTTTTTAACTTCCCAAATTATAAATCTTATAACTTATAAGATTCATTCATTTATCCAAAATCATTATTTTAATAACTTAATAAATTTTATAAACCTACTGCTTATAAAATTCCATTTATAACTTCACCGTATAAAATTCTATAAATTCCATTCAATTATGAAATTCATTTTCACTTCATTCAAACACTTATAAAAACTCGTTTTATAATGTCCATATTTCAATTTATAAATATCCATTTATAAATCTCTTAATATAAATCAATTTATATTATTCTTTTTAAACGTCTTTAAATTCCTTTAAAAAATTCTTCCTTTTGATTCATAAAATAATTAAATTTTATAAACCCTATATTTCAACTTTTCATAATAAATTCAAAAATTCCGATTTAACTATCTTATAAAATCATTAGCATCATATTCTCAAAAATCAGTTTTTAACTATTTTTCTCAAAAATCATAATTTTTATAACTTTAAAAATTATAACGTTTATTTATTTAAAATGGATCAATTCCAAAATATTATACATTCTCAAAAATCACTTTAAAAATCATTTTAAAATCCCAAAATCTGGGTCCAATGATGCTACAACCCAAATAGTCAATCACGACTACAACGATATCATATATCGATATGATAATCAATCAAATATCAAAATATCTGAAATTAAATAAAAACTGTTGAGGAATCCAGTTGGATCCCTCCAACCTGTTTTCCTGCATCCAAAAACATTAGCACAATACCAATTTCGCTCCAGTACGAAATTATCGCGGTATATGTTTTTATCAAAAATTATCCGCTTAATAGACGGCGCAATAAGGTCTCATCCGCTAAAAAATGCAGGGAATCAACAACTCCAATATATACATATGCCAATATATATATATTGCTATTATATATAATACCAATTTCACTGTTTATGAAATATTCGCGGTATATGTTTTTATTAAATAACATCCGCTTAATAACGGCGTATAATGTCTATTTTAACAATCAATAGATATCAATCAACATTCAAACATGCATACAAATATTTTAAATCTAACTATTTAAAATAAAATCGAAACTGATTCGATTGAGTGAGAAATTCTCACCTTGATTTTAATTTCGTTTTAGCGATTTATTTCGAATAAAATTAAACGGACGTTTAATTTTACCCAAAATTCTCACTAACTCCAAACGACTCCAAACAAACTCCATCGCGTAGTGCTCGTCCATACGATTCCAACGCAACTGGTTTCGCGCGTTTTCGACCTCGTATGAAAAAGATATGATTTTATGAAGTTTATACACGATTTATATAAACAATTACAACATAAATAATTATTTTCAAACCACAACCATTCTCAACCCTCAGATCCATGCTCCTCTCCATCAGGCCGTCCACCCCATCATCTCCCTCATTCACGTATGCACAGGTTTAAGGCCGCACAAAATAACCCATTAGCATATAACTAGGGTTGAATCTTGCACCACCATCTCTCATCTATACTTCATCAAACTACCACCATCACGAAGCTCTCGACACAAGCTACCCACGGCCAGAGTATCATGCAACTCGGCCTCCTCCCTCCTTGGGAAACGCGCACGCAAGTAAGCACGGTCGGCCCCCTTTTTCTCCCCCTACGATGCTCAATTTACAATCATATCCGTATGGATTGAAAGCTCTCTTCATGATCTTCAATGTTGTAGTTAACAACTTTGGCTAATTCTTGCTGGATTGAGAGAGATTGAGGGAAAAGTGAGAGCAATTTCTGGCCTTAGAAATAGGGGGAGGCGGCTGCAACGTGATTAGGGTTTTATCTTTTTTTTTTTATTTTCTTGAGTGAGGGCTATTTATAAGGAACCGACGAAACACTATTCATCCCGGAAATTCCGAACTCCGATTTACGCGCCGTAACCAGCGTTTCTAGGGTTTACCCCGCGTTCCGGACACAATGGAACAGGTTTCGGAAGCTAATTCGGAAGTATGTGCGAGTTATGGCTAAAAACGCTCAATTTGAATTAAACCGATTTAAGCGATTTTCAAGGCGTTTTAATTTGTACCGGACAAACGGTAAATCCAATTGACTTGAAATTTGAAACCTTGCAATAATATCACATTACGGATCCGATGAAACTGGTTTCGTCGAAATCCGAGACTTTTTGAAAAATGGCTATTTTGACTCGCCAAATTAATATTAAAAATAAATCGATGCGTTTCGAGCTGCCACGATCAAACGATAACTCCGATTGACACGAAATTTGAAAACCGGTAATAACTAACTATTACGGATCCAATGGAACTAGTTTCGTTCAATTTTGAGACTGTTCAAAAATTGACTATTTTCACTAGTCGATTTTAATATTAAAATATTCAATTTTCACAAATTAACTTTAAATTCGATTTTAAAAGTTCTAAAATATTGTTCTAACTCCCATATGATAAAATAAAATTTTACAAATCATTTTCAATCATATTTAACTCAATTTTCAATTATTTCCATAATTTAACGTATTTAAATTATCGATTTAATTATCCAATTAAATCCAATAATTCAAATAAAAATTTATTTGACTTATAAATTCACTTATTAATATTTAAAGTAAATTAAATATTCAAATTTTAATTACTAAAAATTCTGGGTCGTTACAATCTTCCCCCCTTAAAAGAATTTCGTCCTCGAAATTAACAAGTAAGAAAAGTTAGAGAATATATTAATTTTCCCAAAATTCATAGTTAAATTCCTTACAATACTTTACTAAGTTTTCCAAATCATACTTAGTTATCTTTTCAAAAACAACTACTATTGTTTAACTTTCAATTCCAAAATCAAAGTTAAAGTTTTCAAAATTTTCCAATTTTCTCAAAAATTTTCTAACGCCTTAAATTTTCGGAAAAATTCGCCATAGTCTCCTTTGCGCGGCTCGATCCGAAAAAAAATAACAGTATATATATCACAAATATACATCTCATCAAGTAATGAGGCATCCCGAAGGGAAAAAAGTGTAAAAGTACGGTATGTAATCCGAGATATGTACCTTATATTTTATTAGCGAGCATATACGGCTAATATAGCGCGAAAGCGAGCTCCAAATGCGAAGCAAACGCGATCCGCACCTACTAATCACTCAACAAACAACATGAGAACATGCATATAGAGAATAGTATCAATATACAACATATAGCAACATAATAACTATATATGCCAACATAGCAAATGAAACAAACAACGAATGCATACATCAACCAACTAAATATTCATTCATTTTCAATTAGTTTATATTCACTAATTCATATTCAAGTTGGTCCACTTCCAATTCAAATTCAATTCTATTCAAATTTACTTACTTCTAATTTGAATTCAATTACATAGCTTTAAATTTCATTAATACTTAATGAATTATATACAATCAACTAACAATCATATTCAATATCAACCAATGTTTATTAATTGCAACCAAATTACTTTGCTTATCAATTGGTTTAATTAATTGATTTTCATTCAATTATTCAACTTTCTAATAACATTAGATTTTAATGAATTTCACTTACATTCATTATTCCATATCAACTTAATTCACATTCAATTGATTAACATTTAATCCATTAATTCAATTCAATTTCAAAGTTGAATTTCATTTACATAACTCAAGTTCACATCCACCACTTAACTTTATTAATTTACTTTGATACTAATATCAACTTCATTCCATATCACTTAAGTTATATTTCCATTTAACTTTAAAAATTCATTTTTATTCACAAACTCATATTCATATATATATTCATTAGTTTCACTTCTTATATATATATAAGTTTATTCACAATTGTAAATCACTTTAATTATCATTCAATTCTTATAATTCTTTTGCTTATACAATTATTCTTTTATTTAGATTATTCAAACAACTAAACAATCAACTTATTTTCACTTTAATAATTTTGAAAAATTATTTCTTTATATATAAAAAATATAATCAAGGTAAAATTATTTCATTTACCCAATTTAAAGATCAATACTGTGTCGAATTGTTCTATTCAAGTGTTTAGAAACCCCTTCGGCATAGTCTTGCGGACCACGCTGACGAAAGTTCATACGCCACTCAGTAAACCAATCATCACAATATAAAACAATTTTTATATTCACTAACAAATACGCTCTCATAGCTATTATTACACTCAAACTCATTCTAGAGTACTACTGACTCTATCTCTAATGAGTAATACCCAACAGAACCATGGTTGTCGCTTAACCATATGCTCTGATACCACATTGTCAGGACCCAATTCTTCGTCTTTCGAAAATTCGACATCGACACTCACTTTATCGACTGCCGAGGAATCGAACGACGGAAAACCGAACACTGAGGGTTTTTAAAAAGAATTTTAAGAAAAGAAAAGGGAGAAAAAGAAGAAAGAAAATAGAGAATTTTAAAATAGAAGAAAAAGAGAATAGAGGAAAAAGAAAAACAGAACGGAATAGGAAGAAAACAGAACAACATCAGAATCTCACAATTCACAGCGGAACAACATATAATAATAAATGAATAATCTTTAAACAAAGAACTATCAGTTATTACATTTTATACATTACATTACATCATATCATCAGAGTGTACAACATCAACAACAACAAACAATGCAGCGGAAAAAGAAATACTATATAAACTAGTAATACGCCATGCCATCTAGCTTGCCTCCAGCAATTCCAGAATATCCAGAATATCCTGATAAACCTAATTCTTAACTGCCCGTGTGGAAATTTGGTGGGCACCCAGAGTTTAGGAAGGAAAACAATAAACTCCAAGTCAGTCATGTGACTGGTGTGAGAACTCAAAACAGTTTATTTATCTTTAAAATCAAAATAGAGGAATATTTTTAAAGTCAATTCGCAATGCTTTTAAAAATGAGACTACCATAAGACCACCTGCCACACACACAATGCAAACGCAGACTTGGAGAAGATTTCTCCTTATGATAGTCAAACATGCTTGATACGCATTTAGAAAGAACATTTGATATTATTACTAGTGCATAGTGTAGAAAATTCATTTCGAAAGTAGAATATAAATCTTAGCCAGCATAGGTACCATTATATTATGCCTGCTATAGCTACCATATTAGATGGCAGGTTCTACAACTAAAACCGTACAAGTCTCGTATTGTTTCTTTGGATTTCCAACAAATGGTCAGGCCAAGGAACTTCCCATTGCCACATGAGAATGCCTCTGGAAAGACATCCCCGAGAACCAAACCGGAACTCTGCCAACACAAGGCCGGGTTACCCCTAACTGGGTAACTACTGACACGAGCACGCCATTCCCCGATCGTAAACGACCTTTCTCACGGGATCCCGAAAACCAACAACCACAAAGTAATAAATTCGTAGTAACCACATAGGTTAAATATCTAGGCTCCATACCATGATACCACCTCTATCCAGAAGGAAATGTACATACCCTAAAGGGTGCTACCCCTCATAACCTTGCCGCATCTTTCCTGTTTTGACCATTTCCGGGGTGTGAGGTTCGACGAAGTCACGTCCACAAAAACATACTTTATACAAAAGCCATGCTTTGGGTCAACAAATGATCAACACAATGATCACTAAGATAGACGATCAAATAAACGATCCTATCACAATAATCAACACAATGATCATTTCAGCATCACTCAGCATATCACATTACCAAATTGGGAATATATCGCTGATAACATTCAACTACATAACCTCTGAGCTCGTACGTCTCAGAGAAGGGTGTTAAGCTAAAAGAATAAATTCTTCGCCACCAACAGAAATATATTTGAAAGAAATCGGCTTTATATCTCAACTTGTAATGTCAGACACACAATCCATACAAGTCAGTTCCGGGCTCGAACAAAACCGAAGGCACTTACAAAGAAGTCCTTGCAATCCGGATATTCACAATCCTGATCGGATTTCCCATCACTTAGGGAGTCTCTATACCGCTGCAACTCAGTGCAGAGACAATCGACAGGTCATCCTATCGCTCTCGCAAATACCGGGTCTTCAACACCGATCTTCAATGCAATTATAACGACGTATCACATATTCGGAATGGGTTATACGACCCCATGGTCCTTTCCCGGTTAACCCGAATAGTGAGCGCTTATTCTAAAATTAGTGTAGCATTCACATTCAAACAAATCACATCAATTTCCCATTCAAAGGGAAATATTGATAGTCGGTTATTGAACTATCAATTGATATGCACACATCACCAGTTTCCAAATAATTTTCCAAATTATTTATTTTTCAAAATATCTTTACAAGATATATAATTTCAACACTTCAAAAATAAATCAATATTTATTTTTAAACCAATTCCACTTTCTTTATAAATTCCTTAGTGAATTTATAATTCCAAAATATCAATGAATATTCGATTTCAATTATTCATTTCAATTTTCTTTTCAATTTATCTTCAAAAAGATAAATTCTCAAAATATTCACTTTATATTGGAAAACATTTCCATACTTATTTATTCATAAGTAATTCACAAATTTTATTTATTTTCAACACTTAGAAAATATGCAATATACTTAAATCGAAATTAAGTATATATTTCATTCTTTAAGGAAATCATTCTCTTAACATATTTATTTGGGTCAAAACGAATGTTGCGTAAAACATCGTTACAACAACCCAAAATCACTAGTATAGGGATTCGAAATTAAAATAGATATATAAATCCCAATACTATACAAAACATTTCCTTTCGGAAATCATTTACTATAACAACAGTGTTATAGTCCATTATTTCCTTCTATTTCTCGAAAACGTCTATTTCAACAATAAACGTTGAAATCTATGGTTTCGAATCTCAACACATTTTAAAACATTCTTCGATCGTTTTAATTCTATTTAAAACATCCAAAACAATTTCTTTAACATATTATTCACTATTTAAAAACGTGAATATACTACGTTAACCATTTCATCCTTTTATTCATTTTAATTCAAAGGATTATTCACTATTCAAAATGTGAATATAACTCCATTTATAGGTTTCAACAATTTACTTATCAAAATAAGTCATTTGCGAATTTATAAAACAACGTTTATAAATTCCATTTCTATTTATTTCATAACTACTTCCTTTATAAATCTTCTTTATTAACCTATTCGATTTATAACTCAATTATAAACCAAAAGTTCACATTATAAGTTAAATGCTTATAAAACGATTATTTTACAAAATCGTTCTTTTTAACTTCCCAAATTATAAATCTTATAACTTATAAGATTCATTCATTTATCCAAAATCATTATTTTAATAACTTAATAAATTTTATAAACCTACTGCTTATAAAATTCCATTTATAACTTCACCGTATAAAATTCTATAAATTCCATTCAATTATGAAATTCATTTTCACTTCATTCAAACACTTATAAAAACTCGTTTTATAATGTCCATATTTCAATTTATAAATATCCATTTATAAATCTCTTAATATAAATCAATTTATATTATTCTTTTTAAACGTCTTTAAATTCCTTTAAAAACTTCTTCCTTTTGATTCATAAAAATAATTAAATTTTATAAACCCTATATTTCAACTTTTCATAATAAATTCAAAAATTCGGATTTAACTATCTTATAAAATCATTAGCATCATATTCTCAAAAATCAGTTTTTAACTATTTTTCTCAAAAATCATAATTTTTATAACTTTAAAAATTATAACGTTTATTTATTTAAAATGGATCAATTCCAAAATATTATATATTCTCAAAAATCACTTTAAAAATCATTTTAAAATCCCAAAATCTGGGTCCAATGATGCTACACACCAAATAGTCAATCACGACTACAACGATATCATATATCGATATGATAATCAATCAAATATCAAAATATCTGAAATTAAATAAAAACTGTTGAGGAATCCAGTTGGATCCCTCCAACCTGTTTTGCTGCATCCAAAAACATTAGCACAATACCAATTTCGCTCCAGTACGAAATTATCGCGGTATATGTTTTTATTAAATATTATCTGCTTAATAGACGGCGCAATAGGGTCTCATCCGCTAAAAAATGCGGGGAATCAACAACTCCACTATATACATATGCCAATATATATATATTGCTATTATATGTAATACCAATTTCACTGTTTATGAAATATTCGCGGTATATGTTTTTATTAAATAACATCCGCTTAATAACGGCGTATAATGTCTATTTTAACAATCAATAGATATCAATCAACATTCAAACATGCATACAAATATTTTAAATCTAACTATTTAAAATAAAATCGAAACTGATTCGATTGAGTGAGAAATTCTCACCTTGATTTTAATTTCGTTTTAGCGATTTATTTCGAATAAAATTAAACGGACGTTTAATTTTACCCAAAATTCTCACTAACTCCAAACGACTCCAAACCAACTCCATCGCGTAATGCTCGTCCATACGATTCCAACGCAACTGGTTTCGCGCGTTTTCGACCTCGTATGAAAAAGATATGATTTTATGAAGTTTATACACGATTTATATAAACAATTACAACATAAATAATTATTTTCAAACCACAACCGTTCTCAACCCTCAGATCCATGCTCCTCTCCATCAGGCCGTCCACCCCATCATCTCCCTCATTCACGTATGCACAGGTTTAAGGCCGCACAAAATAACCCATTAGCATATAACTAGGGTTGAATCTTGCACCACCATCTCTCATCTATACTTCATCAAACTACCACCATCACGAAGCTCTCGACACAAGCTACCCACGGCCAGAGTATCATGCAACTCGGCCTCCTCCCTCCTTGGGAAACGCGCACGCAAGTAAGCACGGTCGGCCCCCTTTTTCTCCCCCTACGATGCTCCATTTACGATCATATCCGTATGGATTGAAAGCTCTCTTCATGATCTTCAATGTTGTAGTTAACAACTTTGGCTAATTCTTGCTGGATTGAGAGAGATTGAGGGAAAAGTGAGAGCAATTTCTGGCCTTAGAAATAGGGGGAGGCGGCTGCAACGTGATTAGGGTTTTATCTTTTTTTTTTTTATTTTCTTGAGTGAGGGGCTATTTATAAGGAACCGACGAAACACTATTCATCCCGGAGATTCCGAACTCCGATTTACGCGCCGTAACCAGCGTTTCTAGGGTTTACCCCGCGTTCCGGACACAATGGAACAGGTTTCGGAAGCTAATTCGGAAGTATGTGCGAGTTATGGCTAAAAATGCTCAATTTGAATTAAACCGATTTAAGCGATTTTCTAGGCGTTTTAATTTGTACCGGACAAACGGTAAATCCAATTGACTTGAAATTTGAAACCTTGCAATAATATCACATTACGGATCCGATGAAACTGGTTTCGTCAAAATCCGAGACTTTTTGAAAAATGGCTATTTTAACTCGCCAAATTAATATTATAAATAAATCGATGCGTTTCGAGCTGCCACGATCAAACGATAACTCCGATTGACACGAAATTTGAAATCCGGTAATAACTAACTATTACGGATCCAATGGAACTGGTTTCGTTCAATTCTGAGACTGTTCAAAAATTGACTATTTTCACTAGTCGATTTTAATATTAAAATATTCAATTTTCACAAATTAACTTTAAATTCGATTTTAAAAGTTCTAAAATATTGTTCTAACTCCCATATGATAAAATAAAATTTTAGAAATCATTTTCAATCATATTTAACTCAATTTTCAATTATTTCCATAATTTAACGTATTTAAATTATCGATTTAATTATCCAATTAAATCCAATAATTCAAATTAAAATTTATTTGACTTATAAATTCACTTATTAATATTTAAAATAAATTAAATATTCAAATTTTAATTACTAAAAATTCTGGGTCGTTACAGGATCAATCTCGCTCTCCAGTGGGGGCTACCCACGAAGCCTTGCTGCACCTCCCCTGTTTTAGCCATTCCCGGTTGATGAGGCTTGAGGCTACGATTACCTTTAGAGAACACATCTCTTAGAATGCTCACCGTCCACCTGACGATGTTCTGAAAGCATTCAATCCATACAAGTTTGTTCCGGGTTCGAACGAAACCGAAGGCATTACCTCGTTACACTCATTTTGGAATCACCCTCAGAGTTAACAACGATAACCCTTGCACTCTGAATCTCCATCTCAAACCTATAAGTACTATTCCGTCAAACTCATTATGGAATCACCCACAGAGTTATACTGACTCATAGTCCTTACACCTCGAGTCTTCACTTGTCACATAAGATTCACGACCTATCGTTAATTTGGATCGATGTGGTTTTCGGATATCCAAATATGGAAACCCGATCCCGGTCTCATCGAAATCCAAAGCGTGTCTTTTAGGTCCAAGTTGTTTTAAAGTTTAAAACAATTCAATTCAATATTATCTATATACACACAGATAGATAATTCTCAACATTTAATAGATAATCAATATTATCATCACATCAGATAATCTATATTATCAACTCAAACAGATAAATCATATTATCAACTCAATGCAACCACAACATCCAAATCACACAACAACATTTATCTCATAACTGAGATCTCAACCATTCAGGGTAATAAATATCAATCATCATTCATAAGCAATGCCTTATTAATCACCATCCTATAATTAATTTAAAATGAATTAAATTAATTACTTCTTCCTCAATTAATTTAAAATGAATTAAATTAATTACCCATCCATATAAATCTTTCTTACATATTCCTTAATTAATTATAAATCAATCAATTAATTATTCTTAATTAAATTACCCTAATTAATCATCTTGATTAATTATCCTTTAATTACATTCAAGTAATTAACCTCTAATTAATTTTCCCAAATTAATTATTCCAAACCAAACCAGTAATTAACTTGTAATTACTTCATTAATTAATTAATCATAATTAATTACATTAATCCTTAATTAATTACCTTAATTAATACCTTCATTGATTAATTGTTCTTAATTAATCAATCCTTAATTATATCATTAATTATATAATTAATGATCTCAAATTATTTTATTTTAAATAACTTCATTAAATTAATTATCATTTATCTCTATTGATTAATCATTCTTGATTAAGTAATTAATTACATTAAATTAATTACATCTTTTAATCATTTTCAAATAACTCAATTATCTAAACCTTAATTAATTACACTAAGTAATTAATTATTAATTACTTACTTAAGTAATTATACAACATATAAATTACATATTAATTACACAAAGTAATTAATTTCCAAAACTCCTCCATTAAATTACATCCAGTAATTTATTTCCTTAATTACTTCACTAAGTAATTTTCCATTTTTAATTACATTTGTAATTACTTCTCAAATCAACCAGTGATTAAATTAAATTAATTAAACTTAATTAATTAACTTAATTAATCAACAACTTAATTAATTACAATACAGTAATTAATTTCCTTAATTACTTTGATTAAGTAATTATACTTAAATAATTCTCAAATGATTATCTTTAAATTAATTAAAACAATTAATCATTAAAATTAATTACATTAATTAATTATAAAATAATACTATGTTAATGACCTTCATTAACCAATAATAAAACTTTAATTACTTTTCCATGGTAATTTATTGAATTAATCAATATTAATTCTTAATTTATTTACAAAACTCATTAGTTAATCTATAATTATTAAATTAATCAAATGATAATTAAAAACTTAATTAATTATTAATTACTTGATTAATATAATTCAATTCATTAATTAAATTAATCAAATCTTATTTAAATTAATTTCTATAGCGAACTTTAATCAAATTTAATTAACTTACTTAAAACTTTTAATTAATTAAATAAATCCTTAGTTATTTATTTAACTAACCTAATTATTAATTAATTAAATTAATTAATTACAATATTAATTACCTTAATCAAATAATTATTAAGTTCAACATTATGAAAATCATAAATCTCATTAATGATTAAATTATCATTATCAAAGTAAATTAAAAATAATTTACTTTTAAATTTCTCTAAATTCCATTTTAAAATAAAATTAAATTTAAACTTAAACAAGGTTTTAAGTATTTAAAAACTCTTTAGTTTTCATTTTTAAGGATCACTTACCTCTTAAAGCAAATTTAGAAAAATTATTTAACTTCAGCCTATACTCAATTTAAATAAATTTAAAATACCTTAAATATTTCGAATGATATTGAAACATATGAATTCAAATTTTATTTACATTACAACCCAAAATTCAAATCTTGTTTCAGATTTAAATTTAAACCCTGTTTTAAATTTCATTTCAGATTTTATAAAACACATGTTATACATACTAAAATATTCAAACTTAATTATAACATTTGAACTTATCAACTTATTCCCCTTTGAAAATTTCTGGATTCAAATTCCAAATTTGAATTCAGGATTTCAAATTCAGATTTAAACTAAATTTTTAATCTTGTTTTAAAATCTTATTTTCAGACATATAATCACTTTTAAAAAAGAACTATGCAGATTTTAAGTTGCTAACCATTTCATCTTTTATAATTTATTTATTTTCAAAAACTAAAATTCAAATTCATTTTGAAACCATAGTTTAAACTTGCTTCAATTCCTGTTTAAATCAGGCTTTACTTTGCTCTTTTTAAATTTAGTTTTTTTTATTAAAAAATTTAAAACCTGAAACAGTTCAGGTTACAGAGAACAACACTACAACCAAACTACCCGAGCTCATCTCCATCCTGCTTCGAGTCACCCCTACCTTAACTTCGAGCAAAAACAGAATTTACCCGAGCACCATCTCTTCACCATATTCTAGAAACCAAACTCATCCCTATGGCCACTGTGCACATGCACATAACCATGGCCATCTTCCGATCATCAACGATGATCACCTTCATCCACCAACCCTCTCTTGAATCCAACAGAATCACCCAAACATCAGAAAAATTCCAAATACCCAAAATCAAACAGAACATCCCCCTTTCAAAACCTGGAAACCACAATACACCAAAACTCCTCATCCTATCAACAGCGAATCCACCTCCCTCCGGCCATCGTTCAAGCTAAAATTCCAGCTAGTTACTCCTCTAGAGCCCAGAAATCATTTCCCATGGTTGTTAAACACTCAATCCAATATTGAGTGAGAAAAATTCTATTATCCACAGGTTCAAATATTAGGGTTACTGAACCAAATCCCTTACTGGTGTTAACCCGAAATCAATTTACAAATTTGATAATTTATATGATGTTCCTGATCCTTCATATTTATTCACAAGAAACTTCAGACCCCAAATGTTTCAAATCCTTAAAATTTTCCAAAATCATCTTTTTAGCCCATCCCAGCATTACTCCCCCAATTCACAACTAAATATTATGTTCTCTGATCTAAAAATCATGTTTTCACATGGACTTCAAATCATAATCTTAAATTTAGGAATTAAGGAATTTATATTTGTTAAACACAATAATGTTTCAGGACATTTTGATTTACAGAGAAGTTTTTGTTTTCAATTTACATATTTTAAATTCTTATGCTTCGTTCATTTTTAAACAAACACGTTTGTTTGTAATCCATTTCTCAATAATGGTTAAGTTATGAAACTACTAAAAGTTTGAATTTAAATGTCTAAGTCAGATACATCAGTAATTACTGATACAGACCAAAGCATACATACTTATATAAGTATAAAGTAATTTCCAGAAATTCACATACAAACAAATTGCTGCAAATTTTATCATGCATATCAATCCATTCCAAAGATAATAACATCCAACCAGATTTTGTTAAAGAAAATTTAGAAGTTACTCACCTAAAATTTAAAGAACAGAGCACCCAGATTTTAAAGCTTTGAACCCTGTTTGAATTGATTGTTGCAGGTTCAATGATTTTAGTTTTGAAGATTGCTTGCATTTGAAACTTAATCCCAAAATTAGATGCATGCAGGTGAAATTCCAAAGATGAAAATGCAAAGAATCTTCAGGTTGAAAGAAAAATGCATGCAGGCTTGATTTCGATTTGCTCAAATTTGCAGAGATACAAATGCAGTGGCTTTCCAGGTTGTAAAAATGTAGGTTGCATGTTGATATTCTTGTTACAGGTTTTAGTTTTGAGAGGAATTACAGATTTCAAAGTTTGCTTTTGAAATGAATTTGCAGATATGTTTTTAGGGGTTTTGAGTTTTCAAATTTTTTTTAGGTGAAGTGTTTCTTTGATTCAACAAGCATTTGATTTTTAAAAGATAATAAGAAAAGTAAAAATGTTTTTAAAAGAGAGCTGAAATAAATTTGACAAAATAAATAAAAGAAAAATAGAAATTTAATGACACTTGTCATTTTGTTTGATTTACAATTTACACATTTTGCTTAAATTTGTTAAATTCTTAACACTTGTCTTTATTTAATTAAGCTATACTTTTAAATGTTTAAAAAGAGTTTTCCTTAATTTATTTTATGTTTGTATGATTTTCTTATTTTTAGAAAATCTAAATGAAACAATTTATAAATTAAAACTTATATAAATATTTTAAAGAATCAATAAATTTGAATTTCAAAATAAAATTTCCAAATCAAATTAATTCTTTGAAATCAAAATAAAAATCAATTTATTCAAATTAAAATGAAGATTCTATTTTCCTATTCTAATCCCTTTTTTATTTATGAAAATAGTATATTTACTAACATGGCTTAAAAAATAACAATTTTATATGATTTATAAAGATATTATAAATCACTTTTATATTCAAGTGAATTTAAATCATAGGCTATTTTATATTTAGACTTATATAAAATATTTCTAAATCATATTTATACCAAGTAATATTTAAAAAGAAATAAAAATCAATTTTTATTCAATTTTAAAACAAAAATTAAGCTAAAAAAATTTTAAACAATATAACATTTATTATTAATATTACAAACCATATAATCACTAATTTAAATAAATTTTAAAAGCTTAATATTAATTTAAAACACAATTTCCTAATTACTCAATATTTTATTAGAATTTAAAAACAAAACTTCATTTATTTATTTTCATGTTAGAATTTAAAAACAAAACTTCGTTTATTTATTTTCATGTAAGTTAAATTCCAAAACAAAAATAAACTATAATATATATACAAATATATATGTACATTATAATTTAAAACATTTATTTTAGCTTTTTTAAAAGACAAATCACAAATTAAATATTTATTTAAATCTGATTATTAAACCAAAACATATTTTATTAATCAATATTGTCAATATCAATTTATTTTTTTATAAAGATTATTAAATTGATATTGTCAAAAATTCCGGGATATCACATTGCTTCCCCCTTAAAAGAATTTCGTCCCCGAAATTTAAAACAAAGGTAATTTAATAACCTATTTTAAATTTTAAATTTTAAAACCAAGCATATCAAACATATGCTAACATCCATAGCAATCAATTCATCCAATCAAACAAAATTAACTATCCAAACAAAATTCTGGATAGAGTTTCCTCGTAAACTCTAGGATACTCGCTCTATAAAACCCAAACAATCAACACTACTAAGTTACAGAACTCCTACTAATCTAGATCTATAACTGAACAAGACATCAGACTACAGACAAGTCTGACTCAACAACCAAATCTCCCCGACAGCCGATTCCAAAACCCGAAATAGATCATACACGTACTTCCTCAGAGATACGTGAAACACAACGAATTCCAGTTGTCCAAACTAGCAATTCAATCCAGATAATCAAACACTTATCCAAAACAGAACACAGAAGAAATCCAAAACATCTCGGAGCTAGATTACCCACCCTTACCAAAATTTATAGCTCCTAAAATTGGGAAAACTTATCCAAAACCAGACTTTAGATCCACAAAACTCTTTGGACGATCCTGAGCTGCCTACCTCCTACCTGATCAGCTCAATCCTTGCTGATGTCTCAAGAAACAAACTGGGCCAAACTCAATCCACCAGAATGATCCTCTACGATCAATCAAGATCAAGAACAAACTCCACTCACTACCATTAGAAGGAAACAAACTTCTCGTATCCGGAAAAGAATAGCAGATGCGCTTCCAAACTGCTTCCGCTGCACAACTCTGATCTGGAGTAGAAAAGAATGTTGATAAAGGACACAAGCACAACTAGACAGCAAAACCAAGAAGAAGATCTCAAAGAACCAAGAGAAAACTCAGAAGTTCCTCCAATCCTGAGTTGCTTCAACAAAATCCATCTCAAGAAACCAACCTTCAATTAGTTGATCCACCGGTAGATGAAGACAAACTCTGACTTTCGTGAAAATATTCAGAAAAATCTCCAACAACCAAAGAGAATACCCAATCATCACAAGTCACTTTTGCGATCAACCCAAACTAAAATCCAAAGAAAACTGTTCTCTCTTTACCAATCAGAACACCATATGCTGGTCTTGCCAACCCATCGAAGAAATGTATTCTACTCTACTGCTTCTGTACTCCATCTCCAGAAAACTTCTAAGCCAGAAAATCCTACCGACACACTGAACACTCTGAGCTGCACTGCTGACACCAATGCCGAAGAATTCTCAATCCAAAGCTCTTCGAGAAACTCGGACTTCAAACCACACAGAAACATCCTGCTGAACTTAGCCACAACACCGAAGCAGACTCACTTCCTTAAACTTGTTCCAAAGAAATCATCTTCGGAAACATCTATAGTCACTGCATCTCATCACACAGCTACTATTTCCTGAGGTAACAAGATACCATTACTCGCTTCTGCTCAACCAACAAATCAAAACTCTACTCATCCAACTTCAAAGGTGAACTCCGAACCTTAACAGGTTACCTTTAGAGATCAATGAAGTCCCACACCACTTCAAAGTTCACTCTAGACGGTATTAGGTCTACAGTCTCGACAAATATACTCCCAACCTCAAACATTCAAACTCCAACCAATGGTAGTCGCGTTATACACACCACTACCTCAATCTACCTTTATAACTTATATTGGAAAACCCGAACAGGTAACCCAATAGATAGGCAGAAATAAAATAAATATATATATAATAAAAATTACAAATACGCTCTCTCAAGATAGACACCACTACAGAGCCTAGGTATTCACTCAACCTAACGCTCTGATACCACCTGTGACGCCCCGACTTTCCACTCCCAGAAAATCGCATCATCAATTAAGAAAGAAAGGGATAGAAGAAGAAAAGAAAGAAGAGAAAGAAGAAAACAACACTAGAATCTCAACAGCGGAACAAATAAATTATATTAATAACATAAGTATTTACATAACATACAATACCAATCAGAGTTACTCAGCATACACATCACATATACTAGACAGTTATAAACACCTGTCTAGTATTTACAACTCAATACAAACACAACACAGAGAATACACAGTGGAAACTATATATCTACAGCGCAGAAGCCACCTGCTCCATTGCTCCTCCAATATTCGTCAAAGCTAACCTGAATCCCTTGGCTACTCGTAAAAATTTGAGTACCCAAGAGTTTAAGGAAACAAAGACAAACTCCAGGTCAGACATGGGTCTGGTGTGAGTAACAGGTTAAGGTTGCTTAACTTTAAAAACCTTTTGAAAAGAAAGGTAACACGTAAGACTTCCCACACATAAACACGGAAAAGTTTAACCTTACGCTAACCAAAACATTTGATAGGAAATCTGATGATATTATAATAGTGTCTAGGGTTTTCAAGTAAAATACAGAAATAGCTGGAATGCTTACATCTCACGTTCCAACATAGTTGGCAAAACTAATACGTACGACACTTATTGGATTTTGGATTCCATACAATGGCAGGGCTACTGGGGTACCGCCCGTCACAGTACGTGGCCTAGATCACCGTACCGAGGAGTACTCCCACTCCCCTGCAACACAAGTCCGGAACCATTCCTTACTGAACAGTTCCGAACAAGACAACCCCGGCAGTTGTTGCAATGAACCGCCCACACAACCGAATATAAAGGGACTTCTAGACAGGGATCAATTTCGCTCTCCAGTGGGGGCTACCCACGAAGCCTAGCTGCACCTCCCCTGTTTTAGCCATTCCCGGTTGATGAGGCTTGAGGCTACGATTACCTTTAGAGAACACATCTCTTAGAATGCTCATTGTCCACCTGACGATGTTCTGAAAGCATTCAATCCATACAAGTTCGTTCCGGCTTCGAACGAAACCGAAGGCATTATCTCGTTACACTCATTTTGGAATCACGCTCAGAGTTAACGACGATAACCCTTGCACTCTGAATCTCCATCTCGAACCTATAAGTACTATTCCGTCAAACTCATTACGGAATCACCTACAGAGTTATACTGACTCATAGTCCTTACACCTCGAGTCTTCACTCTTCACACAAGATTCATGACCTATCGTTAATTTGGATCGATGTGGTTTTCAGATATCCAAATATGGAAACCTGATCCCGGTCTCATCGAAATCCAAAGCGTGTCTTTTAGGTCCAAGTTGTTTTAAAGTTTAAAACAATTCAATTCAATATTATCTATATACACACAGATAGATAATTCTCAAAATTTAATAGATAATCAATATTATCATCACATCAGATAATCTATATTATCAACTCAAACGGATAAATCATATTATCAACTCAATGCAACCACAACATCCAAATCACACAACAACATTTATCTCATAACTGAGATCTCAACCATTCAGGGTAATAAATATCAATCATCATTCATAAGCAATGACTTATTAATCACCATCCTATAATTAATTTAAAATGAATTAAATTAATTACTTCTTCCTTAATTAATTTAAAATGAATTAAATTAATTACTCATCCATATAAATCTTTCTTACATATTCCTTAATTAATTATAAATCAATCAATTAATTATTCTTAATTAAATTACCCTAATTAATCATCTTGATTAATTATCCTTTAATTAAATTCAAGTAATTAACCTCCAATTAATTTCCCAAATTAATTATTCCAAACTAAACCAGTAATTAACCTGTAATTACTTCATTAATTAATTAATCATAATTAATTACATTATTCCTTAGTTAATTACATTAATTAATACCTTCATTGATTAATTGTTCTTAATTAATCAATCCTTAATTATATCATTAATTATATAATTTAATGATCTCAAATTATTTTATTTTAAATAACTTCATTAAATTAATTATCATTTATCTCTATTGATTAATCATTCTTGATTAAGTAATTAATTAAATTAAATTAATTACATCTTTTAATCATTTTCAAATAACTCAATTATCTAAACCTTAATTAATTACACTAAGTAATTAATTATTAATTACTTACTTAAGTAATTATACAACATATAAATTACATATTAATTACACAAAGTAATTAATTTCCAAAACTCCTCCATTAAATTACATCCAATAATTTATTTCCTTAATTACTTCACTAAGTAATTTTCCGTTTTTAATTACATTTGTAATTACTTCTCAAATCAACCAGTGATTAAATTAAATTAATTAAACTTAATTAATTAACTTAATTAATCAACAACTTAATTAATTACAATTCAGTAATTAATTTCCTTAATTACTTTCATTAAGTAATTATACTTAAATAATTCTCAAATGATTATCTTTAAATTAATTAATACAATTAATCATTAAAATTAATCACATTAATTAATTAATTATAAAATAATACTATGTTAATGACCTTCATTAACCAATAACAAAACTTTAATTACTTTTCCATGGTAATTTATTGAATTAATCAGTATTAATTCTTAATTTATTTATAAAACTCATTAATTAATCTATAATTATTAAATTAATCAAATGATAATTAAAAAATTAATTAATTATTAATTACTTGATTGATATAATTCAATTCATTAATTAAATTAATCAAATCTTATTTAAATTAATTTCTAAATCACACTTTAATCAAATTTAATTAACTTACTTACATATTTTAATTAATTAAATAAATCCTTAATTATTTATTTAACTAACCTAATTATTAATTAATTAAATTAATTAATTACAATATTAATTACCTTAATCAAATAATTATTAAGTTCAACATTATGAAAATCATAAATCTCATTAATGATTAAATTATCATTATCAAAGTAAATTAAAAATAATTTACTTTTAAATTTCTCTAAATTCCATTTTAAAATAAAATTAAATTTAAACTTAAACAAGGTTTTAAGTATTTAAAAACTCTTTAGTTTTCTTTTTTAAGGATCACTTACCTCTTAAAGCAAATTTAGAAAAATAATTTAACTTCAGCCTATACTCAATTTAAATAAATTTAAAATACCTTAAATATTTCGAATGATATTGAAACATATAAATTCAAAATTTATTTATATTACAATCCAAAATTCAAATCATGTTTCAGATTTAAATTCAAAGATTTAAATTTAAACCCTGTTTTAAATTTCATTTCAGATTTTATAAAACACATGTTATACATACCAAAATATTCAAACTTAATTATAACATTTGAACTTATCAACTTATTCCCCTTTGAAAATTTCCAGATTCAAATTCCAAATTTGAATTCAGGATTTCGAATTCAGACTTAAACTAAATTTTTAATCTTGTTTTAAAATCTTATTTTCAGACATATAATCACTTTTTAAAAAAAAACTGTGCAGATTTTAAGTTGCTAACCATTTCATCTTTTGTAATTTATTTATTTTCAAAAACTAAAATTCAAATTCATTTTGAATCCATAGTTTAAACTTGCTTAAATTCCTGTTTAAATCAGGCTTTACTTTGCTCTTTTTAAATTTAGTTTTTTTTTTAAAAAAAAATTAAAACCTGAAACAGTTCAGGTTACAGAGAACAACACTACAACCAAACTACCCGAGCTCATCTCCATCCTGCTTCGAGTCACCCCTACCTTAACTTCAAGCAAAAACAGAAATTACCCGAGCACCATCTCTTCACCATATTCCAGAAACCAAACTCATCCCTTTGGCCACCGTGCACATGCACATAACCATGGCCATCTTCCGATCATCAACGATGATCACCTTCATCCACCAACCCTCTCTTGAATCCAACAGAATCACCCAAACATCAGAAAAACTCCAAATACCCAAAATCAAATAGAACATCCCTCTTTCAAAACTTGGAAACCACAATACACCAGAACTCCTCATCCTGTCAACAGCGAATCCACCTCCCTCCGACCACCGTTAAAGCTAAAATTCCAGCTAGTTACTCCTCTAGGGCCCAGAAATCGTTTCCCATAGCTGCTAAACACATGATCAAATATTGAGTGAGAAAAATTCTATTATCCACAGGTTCAAATATTAGGGTTACCGAACCAAATCCCTTACTGCTGTTAACCCGAAAATCAATTCACAAATTTGATAATTTATATGATGTTCCTGATTCTTCATATTTACTCACAAGAAATTTCAGACCCCAAATGTTTCAAATCCTTAAAATTTTCCAAAATCATCTTTTTAGCCCATCCCAGCATTACTCCCCTAATTCACAACTAAATATTATGTTTTCTGATCTAAAAATCATGTTTTCATATGGACTTCAAATCATAATCTTAAATTAAGGAATTAAGGAATTTATATTTGTTACACACAATCATGTTTCAGGACATTTTGATTTACAGAGAAGTTTTTGTTTTCAATTTACCATACTTTAAATTCTTATGCTTCAGTTTATTTTTAAACAAACACAATTGATTGTAATCCATTTCTCAATATGGTTAAGTTATGAAACTACTAAAAGTTTGAATTTAAATGTCTAGGTCAGATACATCAGCAATTACTGATACAGACCAAAGCATACATACTTATATAAGTATAATGTAATTTCCAGAAATTCATATACAAACAAATTGCTGCAAATTTTATCATGCATATCAATCCATTCCAAAGATAATAACATGCAACCAGATTTTGTTAAAGAAAATTTAGAAGTTACTCACCTAAAATTTGAAGATGTTAACTCTGCTTTTTCAGCAAGGTCGTGACATCAAAAATCGACCGAGAAGCCAATGATAGTTCATCTCGAAGGATGGTCGATTTAACCTCCCAATAAAGCAAGTTCTGTTGAATGAATTTTCAGATAAGATCCCCTACGGAGGGGGGGTCCAGGGGGGGTGCCAACCCCCCAAGGTGGGGGTGCGGGGGCAACGCCACCGCCTACGGTGTTCGACCTGACCGATCAGGTCGCAGGGGTCCAGGGGGCAGCGCCCCGACCAAAACGGTATACGACTTACCGACTTAACAAGGTTGCCGACTTAACAAGGTTGCCGACTCAATAAGCTTAACGACTCAAGGATTGGACGACCTAAGAAGTGCCACGACTTAACGAGTTAAGGTTCAAGGCGACTTAGAGGAATGGAGCGACTCAAGAGGGTTAACGGTTCATGAGACAGGCCGACTCAGTGGATCAACGACTCAAGAACTGTGCGACTCAAGGTCTTCACGACCTAACCATTCAAGGGTTGAACGACCTACGAGTTAAGGTCTACGAGATAAGGATCTACGGCTTAAGGCCTCCACGAGTTAAAGAGTCTATGAGATAACAATCTTACGAGCTAGAAGATGGCGCGACAGGAAGTCTACGGCTCAAAAGATAAGCTGTTCACGACCTAAGACTTGGAGACAAGTTCAACACCACGCTATAGTAAGAAGAATCGCTGACGACTTACGGCCTATGATAAGTCGTGTACGACTCATGCTAGCATAAAGGAAACTGCATTTGGTTAACTCGTGAACGACTTAGAACTTGTATCATTCATTCAGATGGGTGCATAACTCTGGGCCAAGCCATGAACCCAGTAAATCAGCCGCGACCTACCATGAGTCGTATACGACTTATGACTCATCATGAGGCGTACACGAGTTACGACTCATCGTGAGTCGTATACGAGTTACGACCTAACTCCGAAGATGCCTATAAATACGCCCATAACTCCAACAGAAAGGGGACTTTTGGCTCATTCTCTTCAAGCGCCGATACTCTGCTGCATTCCAAACCAATCCAACACTCGAAGCTCTCAAGACACGAAGAACGCTACAAACAACTTCAAGAAGAGATCACATACATCCAACATGGATTTGAAGACTCTCATCTCCATTGAAGTTTGAGCTACTCGTTCAAAGTGTCTTGTAATTCAAAGTGTATTGTGCTTGGGAAGAATTGTATCAGCTATTAACGAAATCGTCAATAAAGATATTCAAAGTGGACGTAGGCTCTCTCTTAAGCCGAACCACTATAAAATTGCTGTTTTTTACTGCTTTTCCGCTATTATCTACTTATAATCTGTTCCCGAGCTATCGGGTGGTGCTTTCACAATTACACTTCATACACCGGGGTGTTAGCGTTCAAATTTTAGCGTTAACAAACAAAGAACCCAGATTTTAAAGCTTTGAAACCTGTCTGAATTGATTGTTGCAGGTTCAATGATTTTAGTTTTGAAGATTGCTTGCATTTGAAACTTAATCCCAAAATTAGATGCATGCAGGTGAAATTCCAGAGATGAAAATGCAAAGAATCTTCAGGTTGAAAGAAAAATGCATGCAGGCTTGATTTCGATTTGCTCAAATTTGCAGAGATATAAATGCAGTAGGTTTCCAGGTTGTAAAAATGTAGGTTGCATGTTGATATTCTTGTTACAGGTTTTAGTTTTGAGAGGAATTACAGATTTCAAAGTTTTCTTTTGAAATGAATTTGCAGATATGTTTTTAGGGGTTTTGAGTTTTCAGATTTTTTTTAGGTGAAGTGTTTCTATGATTCAACAAGCATTTGATTTTTAAAAGATAATAGAAAAGCGAAAATGTTTTTAAAAGAGAGCTGAAATAAATTTAACAAAATAAATAAAAGAAAAATAGAAATTTAATGACACTTGTCATTTTGTTTGATTTACAATTTACACATGTTGCTTAGATTTGTTAAAAAGTTAACACTGGTCTTTATTTAATTAAGCTATACTTTTAAATGTTTAAAAAGAGTTTTCCTTAATTTATTTTATGTTTGTATGATTTTCTTATTTTTAGAAAATGTAAATGAAACAATTTATAAATTAAAACTTATACAAATATTTTAAAGAATCAATAAATTTGAATTTCAAAATAAAATTTCCAAATCAAATTAATTCTTTGAAATCAAAATAAAAATCAATTTATTCAAATTAAAATGAAGATTTTATTTTCCTATTCTAATCCTTTTTTTTAATTTATGAAAATAGTATATTTATCAACAAGGCTTAAAAAATAACAACTTTATATGATTTATAAAGATATTATAAATCACTTTTATATTCAAGTGAATTTAAATCGTAGGCTATTTTATATTTAGACTTATATAAAATATTTCTAAATCATATTTATATCAAGTAATATTTAAAAAGAAATAAAAATCAATTTTTATTTAATTTTAAAACAAAAATTAAGCTAAAACAAATTTTAAACAATATAACATTTATTATTAATATTACAAACCATATAATCACTAATTTAAATAAATTTTTAAAGCTTAATATTAATTTAAAACACAATTTCCTAATTACTCAATATTTTATTAGAATTTAAAAACAAAACTTCTTTTATTTATTTTCATGTAAGTTAAATTCCAAAACAAAAATAAACTATAATATATATACAAATATATATATATACATTATAATTTAAAACATTTATTTTAGCTTTTTTAAAACACAAATCACAAATTAAATATTTATTTAAATCTGATTATTAAACCAAAACATATTTTATTAATCAATATTGTCAATATCAATTTATTTTTTTATAAAGATTACTAAATTGATATTGTCAAAAATTCCGGGATATCACACACCCGTTCAACGTAAAATTAATGCAGTAACGTGCAACTCAAATTTGCACGTATACTACAAAATGAACAGAGAAATCATTCGAATATATCTTCAATGAAGATAATTCAAAACAGCAAAAATCTCAACAAAATCACATATATGCAATCGCTTCGGATCCTCAAATCGGATTCAAAATTTTCTAAGGAAACAAATTAAACACAGCTATGTGAACAACAAATGAAATTTATTTCAACTTCATATTTTGATTATTAAGTCAAAAAGGTTATCAGCTGTACTCAGCGAAGACAGCCTCACTATTTCCGTTGCGCACTCTGATAAACCGACGCAAATTACTCAATCATCAAACACAGTTTCGCTGTTATTTTTAAATAAAGATGTTTAAAAATTTCATCATACTTTCAAAACTTTAGTTTTGACTCAAAGCACAACTAAAAACATCGACAAATAGTTGTAACACATGTTCCATCTAAGTAATGTTTTATATTATGTCCATAAACCCCAAGCTTTGATACCAACTGTGACGCCCCACCTCTATGCTCACAATAACAAAGAGTATCAAAAGAAATACTTTCTGTTATTACGAAGAATAAGGCTTAATAGGAGCGGCCATCCGTAGTTATGCCTTACACTTGTACTGGCTATCTCGATAGGAGTGGTATATATTTTTATTTTTCATCTCTTATTTATTTACTCCCATCGACATACCCAATTTCAGTATAAAACGAACTACAATGGTTCATAATAGTTTAGGACAATATATATAATAATAACATAGATGAACTGAATGCGGAACACAGATAGTATCAAATCTCATATATATATAACTGAAGTCAGTTACAATACACGTGATACAATACATATGATACAACTACAACTGTCGACACAGGATGTTACATATACAAGTACATTAATATAAGTAATATACATGAATACACATCATCCTATACTATGACAACAACTACTCCAAATGATATAAAGAGACTTCATAGCTCAAGCAGCAACCCAAAGCAAGATATCTACAACCTGTAATAACTCGGTCTGACCCGAGTATTAAATTCAAAAGAAAATAATACACGGGTCAGTCTAATTCGAACTCAGTTATTAATGCACGGAAGTTATAATAATTAAATAACAATTAGACGACAGTCACAAATAAATCCCGTCTATCCAATCCTTTAATAAGGAATCGCATAATGGTAAATATAACACGTAACAGTGTTAAACAACAAATCAGCAAATCCAAATTATCAACGAAGATAAATTAAAAAGATTAGCAATGAAGATAATTTAGAAAACAACAGAATTGCCTAAATGGCAATTAACAAAAAAATCTAATTATTAAATAAATAATTAGAAACTTATAATCTAATTATCAAATAGATAATTAGACAACACCCAAATGATCGAATCAAATCAAATCAAATCAAAATACAATTTCAAAATATTGAATTGAATAAACAAAACAATTCAAACAATTGAAATATCACAAAAGTAAATACTGTGTGGCTACAGTACACGCACGCGTGCACTGCCTCGCCACTACAGCATATAAAGTCACCACAACTCCAAATATTGACAGCAAGTCGTAACTACAAAGCCAAACCATTTACAAAATGTTTACCAGGACTCAACACAATTGCGAGGCCAAACAAAAGTTAACAGCAATACCAAGAAAAGGTCTGGGCAACAATGAATGACCAAGTGCACAAGGCAGTGGTACAAACATGATGACACAGCGAAATGGCTTATGCAACCTGTACCAACAGAGCACGAAGGCTCGAATGCCCAAACGCACATTGTAGTGGTACAAACATGACGACACAGCAAAATAGAGGCGAAAACAAACAAAAATAAGGCAATGCAGCATGACAAAACGCACAAAAGAATCGGTACACAACAGAGACAAAACTGCTACAAATACCAACTGAATCGATGTGAATATATGGCCAAACTGTGCACCAGATATACTACTGAACAACAATTGGCTAGAGGAGCAAATGAAATTCACGAGTATATCCATGCAGCAAGCTTAGACAACAATAAAGTATGTATGCCATGACTGGTCAGTGCAATAAGCAATCAAAGTCAAGTGCTTTCAAAGGAACTCGACCAAATCGCTTCAAGTAAAACAAAGTACAACTGGTATCAAGATAGTTCACCAGCATGAAGTTCAACAAGCAGCCTCAACATCAAAGAACAGACCCCAAGTGCATAAAACAGTACTGAAACCTGAGATCAGGTTAAATGCATAGCAAAAACTCGAGCGCTAGAAGAAAATGGCACTCCAGGGCAACATAAATGACTCTGTACACTAGTGACGCAGCAACAATAAAAACAAAGAACAAAGCATGAAGATTCTTATGAAATCAAGACATGATCGCAAAAGCATATCAAAACCGTGATGGTCACGAGGTACGACGGTGCCCTGATGACTAGAAAACAATAAGTGGACATCAAGCACATGAATGCACAAGATTTGTGACAAGCTTAACACATAATTACTTATATACAGTTGTTATAAAACTAATGCAACGAATTAGAATGTTGACAGAAGATGCCAAGTGATAAAAGTCAATTATTTGAAGTAACCAAAGTCACAAAAGAAATCACAGTAGCAAGTTCAACCTTGAAAGCCCAAAATCATCTCATAAACAACATCACAAACCAAAGTCAGGTGATAAATAAATTAAAGAAGAATCAAAATTCACGTTAATGCCGATGCCAACAGAAAAATGTTCAAAGTCATTTGCAGTTCAAATCAGACTGTACCCAAGTTACAGATATCAAATAGCTATTCAAAGCCGTGGATAATAGAAATCGAACCAAGACAATTAAAAATCATCAACATCGAAATAAACTCGAACGACCTAAGAATGAAGTAAATGTGAGTGATAGTTTACTCACCTTGTTTAACGAGGAGCTAAACCCAATTCGCAGTCTCAAATCACAAGCTAGTAAACAACCGATTAAGCAACCGAAAGCATCTCGAGAGGCAGCGATCGAATAAAAGTCGGCTACCACAAATTACGAAAACCCTAATTTAGTTGAAGAGGAAATGAGCAAGAATGAGCTTCCATTTTTTCGTATGATTTTTGTTTTTGGGTTTTCGGAAAGATGAACGAATGAAAAAGGAAATTGGGTATCAGCCTTTGTTAAATAACACCACACTAACAAAAACATGGGCCAAAATTGTTTTGAATCCCACCTAACATTAAACGAATTACTAAAAGAATTTCAACCGATTTAAAAACTCCAAATAGCAATTAGCTAACACATTAATCGTTTAACGACGATTATAAATTGTTACAAAATCCCGGGTTGTTACACCCATGCTGCCTCCGGTTATAAAATTTTGCCGCGCCACCGGTAATTTTTGTTGACCTAATCGAATTTTGCCGTCGATCAGACCGTTGATTCGCCAAATAAACAGCATGGATGAAGTCCCCTCGGTCCTCTCTTTAAAACCCAGAAATGATTCGTCGATCCGACAACATTCATCGACGCGCGATGAACGGCCGAGAAATGATTCAGAAATTCTGGACAAAAGATGCATCGAATCGAAAAATGAATTTCAGTTTTGAGATGCGTACATCGAAAGCTTCGATATATAATTTTTCTGAATTTTTTTGAGGAGTTTGAAATTTGACTTTGATTTTGAATTGCAGTTGGACTTAGGTGTTTGTCTGCCATTGAACCGAGGAGGTGAAACAAAGTGTACGCACAAACAAATGAGAAAGAGGGACAAATAGGGTTTATAACAGAGTACATATAGACAAGGTTGAAAAAGAATAGAATGATCAGATTGGTATACGCGCTGAACGACGAATGGCCCGAAAAGCCCGTTCTGACTCCGGAACGAAATTGGGTCAACCCATATATCAAAGTAGATGTTTTAAAATATTTTAAATGCAACGGAAAAGGTTTCAGGTTCAAATTGCATCGTATGAAGAAATTATGCTAAAATCAATATTTTTCAAATTGATTTCAATTTCATTGATTTCAAGGCGTTTCAAGTCCATACGATCAAACGACAAGTCTGATCGCTACGAAACTTGAAATCATACAATAATGCACCGTTACGGATCCGATGAAATTGGTTTCATCGAAATCCGAGTCAGTGGCCAAAATGGCTATTTTTACATTAATTAAATAATTTAATAATTAATTAAATAAAATCCAAATTTTTATTTCAATTCTATAATTGACAATTTCATCACTTTTATATTTCTTAATCATCTACAAAAATTTTAAACAAGTTTAGATGTCAATTTAAAGTTGATAAATCTATCAATTGCAGTGTCAAATTTTCAATTTCATTACATTCAAAATTATAAATTAAATTTCCAATAATTCTATTAAATTGTTTTTCATTCTACTATTCATTTCATTGTTATTCAACGGATGAAATTAACACTGGTTCATGGCTTATTACATTATTATTCTCAAATTTCATCTTAATCTCAACTAACGCAAAATTAAATATTAAATTTCATTTAAATTGCAATTAATCCAATTATTGAATTTTACACTTCAATTAAATTAATAAATCTTTCTTTCTATTCTTTAAATCAACCAATTGTCATATTATAAATAAAGTTAGCATTAATTTCAATTAATTCCTTCATTTACACAAATATAACCTTAAATTGAGATTCATTGTAATTTATTACAAACTTGATTTAATGGACTACATAAATAATTACTTTAAAATAATCGTTGCCACTAACCCTTAATCATATTTTGTATAAGTTATCATTTCCAACAATTACATACAGAACATTGATTTTTATCCGATCACTATTTATTCATTGTTAATTCATTGATTAATCCAATATTTACATTTACTATTCTAATATTAATTTATTACCAAATATTCCTATTTACCATCAATTATAACCCAAATAGTTGTTTCAATCAATTGGTATTGCATTGAATTAATTATTTATTAGTTTACATTTTATTCCCGTTATAAATTCATTAACAAATTACAATTTCCTTTATTGATACATCACTTACATTCATACCTAATTACATTAGTTTTATCCCATTACACTAATATATGCCTACTTACCTCTTAATTTGAATAAATATTCCATTTCTAAATGTGTAGTTCTAGCAATTGTACACATTAATTTAGGTTTAAATCTAGTAAATGAATTTACCTTAATTCCATTCTTTTTACCAATTTATTACCATATCAATAAATTTACGATTCTATTTGATTTACATTCACACTTCCGTTATTTTATTAATTACCATTAAAGTAACGTTTATTTTAAATTGGTAAGCCAGTGGTAACGACCAACATTTGTCACCATTTCCCTTTATAGTACATGTATGTTTATTCTTCACAAATGATTTCCATCTATTACACTATTTCATACATTAATCCAATAATTTCATTTGTTTTCTCATATTCCATTTATAACCAAGTCATAACATTTAAATTGTTTTATTTAATTGGAATTTCATTCAAATCATTAATTATTAACTTTAATTAACCTTGTTATGTTTCCTCTAAGTTAATTTTCATTACATTATCACAACTTTTATTAATAATTCATCAAATTTTATTTTCTTCAATATTAAATTTCGATAATCTCAATAAATCAACAATTTTAATTATTGAAAATTTACGGGTCGTTACACTCTCCCCCACTCAAAACTTTTCGTCCCCGAATATGAAATAGAAGGGAGAAGGATAATTAAGAGATCAATATATCTTACCTAAAATATTAACTTTATAAACAATTAAATTTACAAAATTAATTACCTTTAAATAAAATATACAAATTTATAACCATTTGATCTTTTTATACTTAAATTAATAAAGTTTGGAAAACATTTCAAAATATTTTCTAAGTCCAAAATTTACAGAAAAATTTGGTAGAGTCTCCTTTGTACGGAGAGGCTCGGGAGAAATATAATATCAAATAAAATAATATACAACATATATTTTTCAAATAATATATATCCCAACCCGGAAAAAACAATATAATAACGCTATAAACCGTAATCCAAAAACGTACCTATTTGTCGGGCAATTTACGCTTATTTTATGAAACCAAAAGCAGTAGCAATTGCTTCCATAACCTGTATTTCACTTATATAATCCAAAAGAATTAATAATTATATAAATTGAAATATGTAATGTTGTTTCAACCATAAACAACAAATCAATACAAATAACAATCCCTAGCAACAGGGCATACAACCATCACATAGAATCAATACAAATCAATTATTCATTCATATCAAACAAAATAAATAGCTGTTCGGGTTCAAAACTTCAAATTGTACAGAATGAAAAATAAACTACTGAGCGCAGCCTTTTACTCAACAGTCTCTGATGAAACTAAATAGATTATTTGTTCATCCAAACAAATTTAAAATGCCCTTGCCCAAACAACCATAAACCAAACAAACAACTATTTCAACAATAGATCAAGTTTATTAATTTCATTGATATAATAATTTATCTTTTTTAATTTGCCTTTTATTTCTTACAGTCTCATTTACTTTTTTCCATTTCTAACAAAGTCTCATTTTCACTTATTCATATCATGAAATTTCCCTTTTTATTATATTACATTCATTTATTCACTGCTTAATTTCATTTATTACAGTATTCATCTTTCTGCTTATTTCCAAATAAATAACTTCAATCATTTACTTAAGTCTATAATTACTTGCCTAAGGATATAACAATTATAATCTCAATTCTTATTAATAAAAGCAATTTATTGAACACTTCATTACATACTTTTATTTGTACAATTTCCATTACATTTTCATGTTAAACATTTCAACTTTAGTATTTGGTAAGTTATATATATGCTTTTTAAGAATGTAATTGAAAGTTATATAAGTTTTCTCATTTTCTTTAATAAATTTACTGTTTAATAATCATATCATTTGTTTTATAGATTATAATTTCTAACTTTCTTATAGTCTCATTTATACTTAGCTTTTAGTCTCTTATTTCATTTAGAGGTTCCAATTATTAGTTACATTCCATTTCACTAAAGCAATTGGAACCATTAATTGATGGAAAATTAAGAATTTAAATACCGGTTAAAAATTTTAAATCATTTTGAAATAATAGATAGATGTACACACTTAAAATTCATATATCCAATTATATTTAAAACAATTAAAAATTTATATTTGGTTATCAAAAATAAATCTGCAGTAGAAGTACTACAGTGGCCTTCCCACTTTGAAACTCAAAATTGAATGTCGATGATGCGGCCGCCATCACCGAAATTATTTTCCAGCGACAGAGAAGCAAGTACAGAACTTATTTTTTCCAAAATCTTCTTTAAAATATTTCTTTCGAATTATATTGAAATATTTATATTAGAAAATACTTCTAAATAATATCTAAATACTTCTCATATATACTCTCAGTGACTCATCATAGGGTATTACTACCCAATTAGCAAAGAGCCAAAACCCCACAAAGCTAAGGTTTATCGCTAAACCAAAGCTCCGATACCAGATGTAACGCCCCGCCTTTTCACATGCTTTAAATCGACGATCAACCACACACGTCAGACTTAAACCATACAGAAGAGCGGATTTTTATGGGGTAAATAAGAAAAAGTAGAGAAAGAAAAAAAATAGAATCTTGCAGCGAAACGATAAAATATAATAATCAAATATACAGTTCATGAAGCTGTTTACAAAACATTTGATTATACTTATACAGTACATATCAGAGTTACACATACCAGAGAATAATAATTAATGCAGCATAATTAAATGGCATGGTTGAGTAATATAGTAGATAATAGTACTACAAAATCTTCGTCTTCGTCCTCCAGAATAAAATCTTCAAATCCTAAAACGCTCGGACTGACCCGAGCGAATTGGAAGGAAAAACACTCGAGTCGGAGCTAAAATATCTTATGTAAATTAAATCAACAATAAACAATATGAGTGGAACGGCGTCCGAGATGTTTACGGGGTTTGACATGTCCTATCCAATACGTGAGTGCACTAACTCAAGAGATGCTCGGGATTCACATCTCCTAAGGATCGGTTAAACTAATTACTATGTAGTAATATTTCGCTATTATAATAATGTCTATAGTAGAATAAACATACTTTTAAATAGCGTTAAGGAGTGACCCAATATTCCCCTTAACACGTAATAGTCCCAGTAATCCATCCATTATCATAGTCCCTCCTGATCGGGAAGCCACCAGAGGATACCACACGGGCTACGGGAGAAAACCAAACTCGTACAAGGCGCGCTAGGGTAGGTGACACGGCACAACTAGGCAATGCCAGAGTAGATATACCAATTACGCTTCCGGGTCGGTGGTAACGCGTAGCGCGCAGCTACAGCCAACCTCGAGCCACACCCCTAAATAAAAAAAATCAAAAGTGGCCACCGAATCAATCCAAAAGTCAAAGTAAAATATCGAAGGGATGTGTCCGATCAAAGGTGCTACCTCATTAACCCGTCGATCGTTCATGTTTTAGCCACCTTATGCCAACTCACGGGAGTTGGGTCCACGTATTTACCTCAAAGGAACCACCGCCGCCATACTACTTCATTCTGGAATCTCGACCGCATACACGGTTGTTAAAATGGTTTTCGGAGTTGGCAGAGAGTATGACAACTTTCGATCCCGGTCTCTTTAACAACCAAACATTATTATAACATCGCGGTCTTATCAAAATAGTTTATGCTTTTAAAACCAGAATATAATATCCATTTCAAATCCATATAAATACGATATCATTTCCTCTTTTAAAAACCCAAATCAAATTTGATATCGTTTTCAAATATATCCTTTTCTAAAATTATAGCATTTCAAAGTTATAATATTTCGAAACCAAAACTAGAAATATAGCCTTTCAAAACATAAAACTTTGAATTTCATAACTTTGAAACATACTGCACCACTTAAATGGTTTAAATATTAAATTACTTTATATAATAAAATAGCTTCTTCACCTTCACAAATCAATTTCAATATGGATTTTAAATTCCCAAACAAACCAATATAATTTCCATATATTTCAAAGCTTTAATTATTCCACCATTTCAAAACTTATTCTTTGTTAATTTCATATATATCAATTTCAACTACTATTATTTAGATTTGAAATGTTTACTTAATAAATAAAATATCATTTTAGTAAAACCTTTAGACTTCAAATAACTGGATATTCTTCCAATTACATTAACTTGATAATATTCATTTAAATCAATTTGATATTCATTTAAATCCTCTAAACAAAAATCAAGTTATAAAATCATACCTTTTAAATCTCAATTTATTTATATTTCAATTCAAGTTTTTCAAGGATAATCCTTAAATCTTAAATTCAAATCAAATTCATATTTATCTTCCAAATCTAAATTTATTTAAATCATTATAACCTCTATATAAAATATGATTTAAATACTTAACCATATTTATTTTAATAAATCAAACTTCATTTTTCTACTTATTGTCATTAACTGATTTATACCTAACTTAATACATGAATTTAACTATATATAAATATTTTTGTATAATATAAAAAAGAATCAATATTTATTTAAACGCATAATTCTATCCAAAACCATATAAATCATTTTCAAAATATTTATATATATAGACCGACGGTGTCTGTATAAAAGTTTCTATCCTATGGTCAAGTGATACGGATATTTATCATTACAATCCGTAAGTTAAAAAAGTTACGGTTATATAATATTTCAAACCGCAATCCCGAATGAAATAAAATGCATAACAACTTGCATATTAAAATACTATAGAATATAACATCCATTCATCCATCACCAGATCACACATCCATCACAATCATCATCCACAACAATCAATCAATACCAATAGATAACCGATAATATATATAACAGGTATTTAGCTGACAATTTATGTGCAATAATAAATTTGATAACAATTTAATTCAAATAAATGCAATTTAACTTAGATAATGATTAAATATATGCCAAACAGCTATAAATAAATTTCAAATCACATCATAAATAAATTTAACAAACATAAGAAATTTTAGAAGTTGTGAGTGGGTTAAAACACTCACCTTTTGAATTTAAATTGAATTTAAATCCAATTTAAACCTAAAAATTTGACAGTCTCAGAATTCGTCCAAACAAGCGTCAAAATGTTCGGAATTTTAATACGATCCTAACATAAAAACCATGCATGAATTGGTGTTCGTGTGTGAAAGATATAATGAAAAATGTGTTTGAATTTCAATTTTTTTTTAAAAAAGAGAACACATTTACCTTTCTTGCCACGTCATAGGCAAATCACTTTCTTCCAGAAAACACCCCTCACGCAAGCAAGGACCAATGCACGCGATACTGCCACTGACCATAAACTTTGACCGCGATTCTCTCTCGCCTACGGCCACTAGGGAGCCGCCGAACCCAACCATACTTCTTCCCTCGCCTAGCCGCACCGCGCCTTCCACCTATGCTGCCTCCGGTCATAAAAAATTTCAGCACCGTCGCTGATTTTTGTTGACCTAATCGAATTTTGCAGTCTATCAGACCGTTGATTCGCCAAATAAACAGCATGGATGAAGTCCCCTCGGTCCTCTCTTCAAAACCCAGAAATGTTCAACGATCCGACAACGTTCATCGACGCGCGATGAACGGCCGAGAATTGATTCAGAAATTTTGGACAAACAATGAATTGAATCGGAAAACGAATTTCAGTTTTGAGACGCGTTCATCGAAAGCTTCGATATATAATTTTTATGAATTTTTGAGGAGTCTGAAATTTGGCTTTGATTTTGAATTGCAGTTGGAATTAGGTGTTTGTCTGCCATTGAACTGAGGAGGTGAAACAAATTGTAAACAGAGTACTTATAGACAAGGTTGCAAAAGAATAGATGGATCAGATTGGTATACGCGCTGAACGATGAATGGCCCGAAAAGCCCGTTCTGACTCCGAAACGAAATTGGGTCAACCCATGTAACAACCCGGGGTTTTGTAACAATTAATTATCGTCATTAGGCGACTAAATTGGCTGGCTAATTTCTATTGGGATTTTATCGGGTTGAAGTTCTCTTAAAAATTTGTTAAGGGTTTGTGGGCTTTATATTGAATTTGGCCCACGTTTTATTTTGGTGTTGGGTTGTATTAAAGTGGATACCCGTTCCCTCCTCTCTGTTCATTCTCTTCGAAAACCCTAAACAAAATAAAAGGAAAAAAAATCGGGCTCGATCCTTTTGCTATGTCGATCGGCTAATTCTATTTGCAAATGTTTTGCTTTGCTTTGAACTTGGTCGGGCCGTGCTTAGGTGAGCTGCAAGTGGGGGAAAAAGAGGAATTTTGGCAGTGGATCGGTGCTCTTCAAAACAAAGGTGAGTGATTTTTCACTCACATCTAATTCAATTTCGTATATTCGTGACTTTCGTAGCTTGATTTCTAGGCTATCATGGTGTTGAATTCTTTGACACATGATTTTGATTTTCATTCGTCTGGAATTACTTGAATTCGTTGATTTCTTTGTTCAGGCCGTTTAATTTTTATCGAATGCCAGGATTTGAATTGATTTCGTGAAGATATTTTTAGATGAGAATTCATTTGACTTTGCATTTGCTTTAAGTATTTGACTTCGGTCCTGATTTGGGTATGCGGTTCCATGACTTCGGTCTATAGCTCATGTCTTCAACTTGTACTACTTGCTGTATATTATTAGTTTGGAACTGCTACTTGATACTGGTATTCATCTGGATATTCTGTGTTTTGTTTTGCTTTGGGCTTGTACTTGATGAAAGTGATTTGTAAGAATAATTTGGGTTCGACACTGCCTTGATGGCTTTGTTCGAACTACCTATGTCACTTGCATATGCTAAAGTTGTTTCATTCAATATAGATATGTATATGTATTCATATATATGCATACATGCATTCATGTATTTGTGATGCTAGCTGTCTCAGCTTTGGAATTGTTCGAACCTGATACCTTTTGAAGTTTGCATCTGTTGGGTTCATTCCTTTATATGTTGATGTTGTTCTTTGTTTCCCTTGACTCCGGTCAGTAGCTCACTGCTGGTTCATGTGTCTTCGACCTTGACTCCTGATAGCACTGGCTTTGGCAATTAGATTGATGCTTCGAGTTAAAGCAGTTTTCACTCCTGTTCATAATCTATGTTGTACACAGTGCATTTGTATCACTTGATGTTGCACTTGCTTGATCCAGTTCGTAGTTGCATACTTGCTGTGCACTTTTCATGTCATTCCCTTGGTATTGTGCAGACCACTTGGTCACTGGTGAACATATGCTGTTAGATTTGGGTTTCACTGACCACACATGTATATACTTGTATCTTTGAATTTGATTGACTTGCAGCTTGATGGTCATATTCACTTACTGTTGATCTTCATGTGGCTGTAGTTTTTGTTGCAGTTTTACCCTTGTAGTCATGTAGTGGCTGCAGTTTCATTTCGTTGCAGTTTTACCCTTGTATTCGTGTGGTGGCTGCAGTTTCATTTTGTTTGCAGTTTTGCCCTTGTTTGTTGGTATTGCACTGAGTTAATCCTCATGTGCACTGATGCATTGTATATGCATTTTCCCATTGTTTGTTCGCTTTGATTCTACTATGTTATACAGTAGTCTAGTTTGCTGTTGCATCTCTGTTTAGTACCTCTGGACACCTTGCAGTTTTGACTTGCTGTTAGTAGTTGTAGTCGTGATGATATCACATGCTGTAGTGGCGAGGCAGTGCACGCGAGCGTGTACTGCATCCAAACAGAATTGACGTTTTACTTGATATTTCAATTGTTTGAATTGTTTCGTGTGTCCAATTTAATATTTTTAAATTGTATTTTGATTTTGTTTCATTTGATCATTTTGTTGCTATCTAATTATCTTCTAGATAATCATATTTTGTGTTTTCTAATTATCATATCGATAATTAGATTTTGTGGTTATGCTGTTTCACTGGCTTGGGTTTTGCTCTAGCCACTTGCTGTTAATTGCTGTTTAGGCAATTTTGTTGTTATCTAAATTATCTTCATTGATAAGCCTTTTATTTATCTTTGTTGATGATTTGGCTTTGTCGATTTGCGATTTATTGCTGTTACGTATTATTTCTACCGTTATCCGATTCTCTTACGAAGGATTTGATAGGTGAAATTTATTTTGACTATCGTCTATTTGTTATTTAATTATTATTGCTTCCGTGTATTAACAACTGAGTTTGAATTAGACTGACCCGCATATTATTTTCTTTCGAATTAGACTGACCCACGTAAGAGCGGATGAACCTTTGTATACGAATCCTGCTACGAAGCATTTGATTTATATTTATTGATTATCAAACATTTGTGATGCAGGGAAACAGGTTGGAGGGATCTAACGGGATTCCACGCTATTATTGAATTGTTCAATGATATTTTTTTTATGTCTTTTATTTACTAACAAATATGATTACGGGTGGTGTGGTAATAACATCATTATATGTTTGAAAATAAAATCCAATAGTGATAAGAAAAATCAATATCGCTATGGTTAAGTGTTGGGTGGTTATTGGCCTCGAATTTTTTTTTAAAAATACCATGAATTACTGATTAAGTCAGAATTGATTTTTGAGACAAAAAAGATTTTTTTAAAATCTAAAAATTAGATTTTGAAAATATTTTAAAGATTATCTAATTAATTATATTAATATTATTTTAAATTATTGCTTATTATAATATTAATTTATGTTTATTTAATTAAAATAATATTCTTTTAAAGTTATTTTATTATATTAATTTTTTTAAAAGTTATATAGTCATATTAATATTATTTTAAAGTCATTTCATTATTTTAATATTGTTAAAAGTTATTTGTTTTTATGTTAATATGTTTTAAGAAATTATAAAAGGTTAATAAATTGAAAGTCTAATTTTTTAAGAATAATTATGGTTTAAAATTAATAATAATGATTATTAATAGTTTTAAAAAAATTATTATTATGTAATGATCTGATTTTTCGACGTCTGAAAATCGACATCAATACGTCCACTGTATCCAATGCCGAACAATCGAATGCCGGAAAACCAAACCATTGGGGTTAAAGAAGAAGGAGGTGGAACAAGAATATAGAAGACAATATCAGAATCTCACAATCGCAGCGGAACAATATACAACTCTAATTCATTTTCCTACCCTCTTGAATCAATTAGTTTAATCACTAATTTTATTTCAGTCCTTTATTTTATTTAGTCAAATCTTGACTATCTTGCATTACACACAATTCAAATTAATTCCCAATATTGTTTATTTCCACTAAAAATCACCAAGTCCAAATACTTTAGATTTCAAAATAATTTAAATCACTTTATTCTAAAATATGCTTTAAAACATTTATATTAAAACTAATATACATTTTTGAATAAAGTGTTTAAGTAACTGTGTGTATAAAGACTTATTAAAGGGGGCTAATGATTGATTATATACCGAGCCTGTATTAATTTTCCAAATGAAATAAAATCTTGATTGAATGTTTGTTTTTTGATATTTAAATAACCGAACATCGAAATATAGACCCAACGTAACTTTGGAAATATCTAGGAGAAACACGTGAATTATAAGGCACGGTCATCTCCGATAATGTTGTATTGTGCGTATATATCTCGTTTCGTTCTTCTATGACGATGGTAGGAAAATTCGTCCACTAACGGTTAGGTGGTGTCTCCGATCTTATCTTTGTCTCTTTATTTCCTAGAGAACCGGGGTTGAGTTTACCTGAAATTATCACATGTTGTTTCGAAGAGACCGGGATCAAATGTATTATCTAAAAACCACTTTGATCCTATGAATGCATTTCAAAGTGAAGACATCATGAAGAGCATCGAATCGAAGATATAGATGTGAAGTGAATGGGCTAATTTCTATCAATTCTGAGGATGATTTCAAAATGGATATGGTAGGAATAGGGCCTTCGGTTTCATTCAGAAGTAGAATAGACTTGTATGGATAATAAATGCTATCAGCACATTGTCATTGGGGGAATGAGCATTCCCAGTGTAGATTTCTTGAATGGTAACCATAGCCTCATGCCTCATCAACAGGAAAATGACTAAAGCAGGGCATGCAGCAGGGCTAAGTGGGTCGATCCCATTTGGGTATGTCAGCATCTTTCTAGATTACTCTATTTTGATGGATTTGGTTGTGCATGAGAGATCTCGATTAAGGTTGGAAGACCGGGATGAAGACTTATTTGGTACTTCTATTCAAGTGGTAAGTCGATTCTGTGTGGTGGGGTACAAGATGTTCTGGTTAGACCCGGGTGCATTGATTTAGAGATGCACTGATGCAGCTCAGACCAGGATTGAAAAATTGCAAGTTATCGACATGAGTCGTTCACGACTTTATGGGATTTTAAGTCGTTCACGAGTTAACAGATCAGAAGGAGAAGTCATGAGTCGTACACGACCTAAGTTGTCACGAGATAAGGAAGCAGCTATGAGTCGTCCAAGACCTAACCTGAGTCATCCACGACTTAACAGGTCGAGTGAAGGGGGGCTACGACCTAACAGGTCTGAAGGAAAGGGGCTACGATCTAACATCACCATTTTAAGTCGGCCACGACTTAACAAAGCTTGGAGGAAAAAGCTACGGCTTAACAAGAATGAAGAGAAGGAGTTACGACTTAGCAGGAGTTTGAGGTGTTCGAGTGTGATGAGTCGTACACGACACAACGACTCATCCATAAGTTGTGTACGAGTTAACAAGAGCAGAGAAGTGGAGGAAGTGGGTCGTTCGGAGATGAGTCGTTCAGGAGATGATTCGTTTGGGGTTAAGCCGTATGAAGATATTCAAAAGCTATTATTTAGGTCGCATCGACCTTATCTCGGCACCGACCTATGATAAGTTGCTGCCAACTTAAGCTGAGTCGTAGGTCGCGAGTCAGTCATGCTTGTACTAAGTCGTGGGTCGTGTACCCTGTGTTGTATTTTGAGTCATAGTGTTTTTAAGTCGTAAGTGTTGTACTTTGTGTTGCTCTTAAGTCGGTACACAGTGAATCATGTTGTGATATAATGGTTTTGAGTCGTGTGTATGTGCTATGATGATGAGTTATTGCCGACTTAAGTAGGTCATGAGTCGGAGAGGCTTGAGTCGTATACGACTTAAAGGGGCTGTGTTGTAAACACTATAAATACGCATGAGTTGTACATTTGAAGGAGGTTGATTTTTGAATAAAATTTCTTGTTTATTGCTGTGTGCTGTCTTCTTAAATTAGTAGTTGAGTGTAATCTCCTATCTCCTCTTTCGGTTAATCGAGTGCGCTCGATTCAACGATCGTAGAAGCCGATTCACGGTATCTAGTGCGCTAGATCAACGTACGAAGAATCGTAGATCTTTGAACACGGTATAGTGCGCTATCAACGTGTTTGAGATAGCTAGAATTCGGTATCTTCGGATCAACGAATTTGGGCATTTGGTATTCATCAATCCACCGATTGCTACTTTCATCGGTTGAAGTTTATTTTGATTAATCCGCTGCGTCAGTTTGGTATCGGAGCCATACTTAGCCAATCATAGCTAAGTTGATTCTTGGAGCCAAGTATTTGAAGTTGAAGTTTGAAGTTGTTCATCGTGTTCATCTTGAAGTTGCAACGAGTTTGAAGATTTTGATCCATTTCATTTTGGATCTAGAGTTGGAGAAGTGTTGTGAATTTGAAGTTGCTTGGAGACCTTGAGCCGAGCCAAGTTAAGCCGTGAAGGGTGAAGGCCGAGCATAAGCTTGATTTAAGTATAGGTGCATCAGTTTTGGTATCATTGTTTGAAGGGTTGAAGCGAGCCGAGTCAATTGACACTTGTTGCCGAGTTAAGTGTTAAGCCGTGTAGAGCTATTGCCGAGTCAAGGTTGAGGCCGTGACTTGTTGGTCTTGTGTTGAAGTTTTGTGCTTGATTTGTTGAAGTATTTGAGAAGTATTTGAAGTCTTTGAGAAGTTTTCAATCATGCCGCCAAGGAGAGCTAATCGTCATCAAAACGTTGAAGCTTTGTATAGAAGAGAAGAAGCCGAGCAGTTGGAACAACGTATCAATGAGAAATTTGATGAAGGCATTGGAAAGTTAGAGAAGTTGATGAATGATTTAAATCAAACTCAAAGGAGGAGATCACCAAACTCGAACCATGGAGGAAACCGAGTTTCGCCATCGGTTACGGAAGCGAGGAGGGTATCACCGCATTCTTTTAGAGATAGAAGAGAAACATCAATTTCATCACGGAGAGATCATCATGACTATGGACATGAAGAGAGAAGAAGTCAACGAGAGTTTGAAAATGAGCCGTATAGAGATGAAGAGAGACATAGTCGAAGAAGCATGCATGAACGAAGGGATGTTGATGGTCGAGATCGATGTAGACGTACAGTTGATTTTGATGAAGAGGGTGATAGAGCAAGTATTCATCATCGAGATCGAGACCCAGTTCGAAATTCTTATCGGGATGTTGAAGATGATCGTCTATGGGAGTCGGAGATGAAGATGGAAATTCCAGAGTTTAAGGGTGGAATGGTAGCTGAAGAATTCTTAGATTGGTTGTCTAATGTTGAAGAGATCTTTGATTTCAAGGAAGTTCCAGAGCATAGAAGGGTGAAGTTAGTTGCTACTAGGTTGAGGGGGAGAGCTTTGGCATGGTGGCAGCGAACTAAACTTACAAGGGAGAGAATGGGAAAGTCAAAGATTGAATCATGGGAGAAGATGAAGAAGTTGATGCGAGCTACATTTTTGCCTTACAACTACCAATCACTCATGTATCAGAGGTTGCAGAATCTGAGGCAAGGGACGAAGTCTGTTAGTGAGTATGCTGATGAATTTTATCAACTCATTGCCAGGAATGATATTATGGAAAATAAGAACAGCTAACTGCTAGATTCATTGGGGGATTGAGAATGCATATCCAGGATATGGTTAATATGTTTGATCCTAGATCAGTTGCAGAGGCACATCAGAAAGCATTGGCTTGGGAGAAGCAAGGAAGGCATGGAGGTGGTGTGTTTACTAATTCCAATAATCAAGCGAAGGGTGTTAGTGGAAGTTCTAATGCTCCTAAACCTGTCAATAAGCCAGTGGTGAAGGAGGCTGAGAAGGCGAAGGTTAGCAGTGTTTTCAAATGTTACAATTGTCAGGAGTTGGGTCACAAAAGCAATGAATGTCCGAAGCTGAAGAAGAGAGCAATGGTTGCTGAGATTGAGGATGATGGTGAGGAGGCAGAATGTTCAAATGCACCTTATGTTGAGGAGGAAGAAGAATTATCTGGAGACGAAGGTTGTAATCTTATGATGAGGAGATCTTGTCTTACACCAAAGCAAGAAGAGGATTCTAGTTGGTTGAGAAGCAATATTTTTCAGTCGACATGCACTATTTTGGGAAAAGTTTGCAAGTTCGTTATTGATGCTGGGTGTTGTGACAATATTATCTCTACTGAAGCAGTAAGGAAGTTAAACTTGAAAACCGAACCGTACAAGTTAGCATGGTTGAGGAAGGGTGGTGAAGTGAAGGTGTGTCGAAGAGCTTGTGTGAATTTTTCTATTGGAAAGAAGTACAAAGATGAAATTTGGTGTGACGTTGTAGACATGGATGTGTGTCATCTGTTGTTGGGCAGACCATGGCAGTTTGATAGAGCAGTACAACATGATGGTCGTGCTAATAGCTATAGTTTCATGTTTGAAGGTACTAAAATCACTTTAGTTCCCAAGAAGCAGCAACAGAAGGAAAGCAAGTTGGAGGAGATTGAAGAGCTGAAAACTTCGCTATCTTTGAAGGAGTTTGTTAAAGAAGTTGAAGAGGAGCCTGAAGTCTATCTGTTGATTGGACGAGAGAGTCATGAAGGGGTTGAAATTTCTGAAGAAGCAAAGCCAGTTTTGAAAGAATTTGAAGATGTATTTCCAGAAGAGTTGCCTAAGGAGTTACCGCCACTAAGGGACATTCAACATCAAATTGATCTTGTTCCGGGAGCAGTGTTGCCACATCGACCAAATTACCGAATGAGTCCGAAGGAACATGAAGAGTTACGAAGGCAGGTGGAGGAGTTGTTAGAACAGGGACGTGTTCAGGAAAGCTTGAGTCCTTGTGCAGTACCAGCATTGTTGGTGCCGAAAAAGGATGGAACATGGAGAATGTGTACCGATAGTAAAACTTTGAACAAGATTACTGTTCGCTACAGATTTCCTATGCCGAGGTTGGATGACTTGCTAGATCAGTTGAGTGGGGCTACTATCTTTTCGAAGATTGATTTGAAGAGTGGTTATCATCAGATTTGAATTAGACCGGGAGACGAATGGAATACCGCATTCAAGATGAGAGAGGGGTTATACGAATGATTGGTTATGCCATTTGGTTTATCAAATGCACCTAGTACATTCATGCGGGTGATGAATCAAATCTTTAGACCATTCATTGGGAAGTTCGTGGTGGTTTATTTCGATGATATTCTGATATATAGCAGGAGTACGGAGGAGCATGTAGAGCATTTGAGAAAGGTGTTAATTATTCTTCGTGAGGAACAATTTTATGCAGCTACGAAGAAATGTGTATTCATGACGAGAAGTGTTTTATTCTTGGGATATGTTGTATCTGAGAAAGGAATCCAGGTGGACCAGAGTAAAGTTGAAGCTATTAGAAATTGGCCACAACCGAGAACTATCACTGAAGTTATGTAACGACCCGTAAATTTCGACAATTAAATTATTAATTAAAATGGATTTTGAAATTTAATTTTTTTTTTTTAGAAAAATATATATAAATATAAGAGATGAATTAATACTGGAATGAACGCTAAATGAAAACTTTAGCAACGGTAATAAAAGCTTAATTATTGTCAAATTGAATGAAAATCTAATGATTGAGATAGTGTAAGATGTATACCTTTGTGTAAGTTGAATAAATGAAGGAGAGTTAAATGTGTAATTAATAATGAACTGTAGAAACAGTTATTTAACCAAATTGTTGAAATTTAAGTGAAGTAAATATAGAATTAGTGTAAATTGTTGCACTTGAATAAAATATAAATAAGGAATTTAAGACAGGAATTTAAATCACCTATGTATTAATATATATTAATAAAATTGTAACTGTATGTGAGTTAAGGAAGTAATATATATGGCAGTTGACGGATAACCAATTTAATGCAATTCAAATGTGGTTTGAAACGACTGTTGGATTTTAATGGAGTGTAAATAAATAGTGAGAAACATTATAATCTCTTAATTAAATATGTTTGTTAATTTATGCTGACAGAAACAAAATTGGAATTTTTTTTATAACAAATGAATTGCAATTGTATAATGAAAGTGAATTGTTAACAAATGGATGTAAATATTTATTTATTGATGGAAATAAAATCTAAATAAATGTTTGGATAGAACGTAAGAAAATGCAATTTGGTAGTACGTTAATTGGAAATAGATTTAAGTAAGGATAACAACCATTATAAATTTCCTAACTTATGTGTCAATAAATTTATGGGGAGTAAAGTTCTTTTATATGTTGAGTAGTTATAATGTGTTATTAAGAATAAACGTTGATTTAATAATTATTAATATATAGTAACGGAAGGGTGAACATAAATTTGTATAAACGTAAAACTTATTTTAAGGAAATAATTGAGTGTAGACTTATGAAATAGATTTAATGACAATAGTTATTGTACGTATTTATTCTATTTGTTTGTTAAGTTTTATTTTGATCAGTTTCAATTAATGCACTAAATTATTGCAGTTAGTGTGGAATATTGGTAAGTGAATAAATAAGATGTAACCAAGGGAAAATTTCATTTTACAATATAATAATTAGTGTAATCTTAGGAATGAAACCGAAGTGGAATGAATTAATTGAGGTTTTTAAGTTTTATTTATGTGTTAGGTTAACAAAATTACAATTTAATTTAAATCCAGTAATTTATGCAAATAAAAGATGGAAATTAGGTAAATATTAATGTATTGGAATATAAAAGAAACGTTAAGTATGTAGGGAGTAATAATTGATTTAATATTAAGTTTGTAATCCGATAAAATCAAATTTATTAGAATTTATTGCAATTAATGGGATTAATTGCAGTAACCTTTGAAAACTTATTTACTGAAATAATTGACAATGAATTTAGATGTGAATTTGCCTTTAGTATATATTTTTTTTATCTAAGGGGTTAGAAATGACACAAATCGACTAGTAAATATTTAATTTAAAGGTGGTAAGCAAATTATTAAATATTTAGATATTAGGAAGATGTAAATTTAGATGGAATTAATAAATTATTGTGTAAATTGAGATCTAAAATTAAATCGGAAATCATTGCAACAATTATAAATTAAATGTTACGATACATAAATTAAGGTAATAAATGGGGAATAACGTAAATAAATTCTTCATTAAATGATGGTTGGTGTATATAAAGAATGGAGGTTGAATCCAATATTTAATGAAAGGAGTAATTGGAATTAAATGGATTAAGTGTTTGAAGTTACGACGATTTTTATGTAGATAAAAGGGTATGCATTTATGTAATAGAGTATGGATCTATTGTTAAGTTTATTTATAAAATGACAGTTGGGTAAATGAAAGGGTGCAAAAGTAATGTTGTCAGTATATTAAAGTAATGTATGATAATAGATTTAATCGAAATAATTGAAGATAATATAAATTCTATTTATAATATGACTATGGGTGAATGAAAAGATTGTAAATCAAGAATTGTTTATTTATATGAATATAAAGAATTAAGGTAATTGAGTTTTTGCAATTAAGTAAAAATTAAACATTCATTTTACGTTAATTGAAAATTTAGTTGAAATTTGAAAAGTATTTATGTATGTTAATTTCATACTTTGGCTATAATGGATTGAATAATAAGAATGAAGATTTAATTCAATGAAATTTTTGGGAAACTTAATTGATAATTTCTAATTTTAGCACATGTATATAGTTGGGTTGGAATAATAATTTGGAATAACAACTTCAATATATTTGGAAATAATAATTTATACAAAGGGAAGCTGGAAATTTGAATACACTACACCAGAAAAGACTTTTGGTAGCGTTGAAAAAACGCTACCATAACTTATGGTAGCGTTTTAGAGAACGCTGCTATACGACATGCAACTAAAAGTCTAAAACTTTTTGTTGCGTTGTAGTAAACGCTATCAAAAGTCACTTTTAAATGCAACTATAGGTATTTTCTGTAGGATTTAAAAAACGCTACCAAAAGTCACTTTTAAATGCAGCTATTGGTTTTTTCTGTAGGGTTAAAAAAACGCTACCATAAGTCTTCATTTTTTTTGTTGCATTTTTTGTTTATATGCTTTTTTTGATTTTCAGTAGCGTTTTTAAAATGCAACTGTATAATTTTTATATTAGTTTACATTTGTTTATGTAGCATTTCTATAGATATTCAAACAAACAATTAAATCACATAATTAGCATATACAAACAATCAATCATATGATCATCATATTCAAATAATTGCAGAAACATGCTAATCTTACAATCAAATATAATATCCATAATCAATTCGATAGTAGTTTTTCAACAAAATAAGTCACATACTACAAGCATTCACAGACAAGTTTCCACAAATGGTACTAACAAAATACGACAACATATATAACAACTAAATTCATGTTCGTTGCTTGATTACCAATAGTTCTTTGTTGTCGACAATCTTCGCTTCGAAATAGCTTGATTACCCACTGTTTCTAACTTCACTTCATAACAGCCTCTATGATCCACAACTACTCCATAACAGCCTACAAAACACCAAGCTTCACAACAAACCAATCTACCCCTATTCTTTCAACAGCAATTCCCCCTTACCATCCAAAACTTCTTCTATTCGTCATCCACCAGACTCTATCAAACTCCAATAGACCTCTCCCACTCCTCCCCTCATATCACAACTCCTTCCGCTGCCTCGACCATCTTCAACACAGCACGCCTTTCATTCCATTCCTTTCACTACCAAACACTACAATCACCTTCACAACCAACATTCACCAGAAAAAAAAAACAAAAAAAAAACCTGTTGCCCTTAAACTCATTGCCTCTACCATACCCAGCTACAACCTTTGCTTCAGTACAACCCTGCACTCCCCTCTGCCTTGTGTTGCTGCTCCTTTTACTTGTGAAAATGATTTCTAAATCTTCATGATTTTGTGTGACCCTTTTGTTTTCCTGCATACTCAATCTCCTCCCTTAAGACTACCCTTTACTTAGTTCCTTAGTTTCTCACTTCATAACAACCTCTTCCTCCAAACTCATGAAAATTATTAAGGAATCTCAAATCTCACCAAACTCACAATTTACATAAGTAAAAGGAGTAGCAAATAGGCCAAATTATTAAGGAAATTCGTATGTTGTGTACAATAGCATGTGCTGTTGTATACAACAACAGCAGCACATGGCTGCTCCATAGTGTAGGGGCAATGCCACCTTTACTGCATAGTGGAGTGTACGTTTAGAGTGCTTTCATGTCAGGCTAAAACAAACAAATAGTTACCTGAGGAGTTACTTTAGCCTTGCAATGAGAAGTCAAAATGTTTGCTCTAGCCTTGCAAGAAATCCTCCTAAATGAAGCAAAATATAATTATGATATGATCACTGACCTGTACATATACACAAAACATCAATAATTTACACTGCATATATTTTCTTCATCATAACACTAGTTCTATATGATGCAAATTATAAAGTAAATATGCTAATTGATCAGACTTATTATACTTTTTGATCTGAAGTTCTAGGTCTCTATTTGTGAACCGAATAGGTAGAATACGCATACACACCAGGCTCACATGTTCTGTCCAGAACAGGCTAGTCCTCTCTACTTCACTTTGCCATGACTATTCAGATCTGACTTGGAAAATAGATTCGCCAAGCTTCAACTCTCAGCCTCAGCCATGTTGCTTTAGTTATAAAAGCTTTCAGTCTAGTTCATGTCTTTTGATCATCGCTGTTTCAGGGTGTTTCTTAAAAAACAAAGACAGCAGTGTGTAGCTAAAGATTGTGGTAGGATACTTCGCTGCAGCTGCCATTTTTAAAAGATATGTAGCGGTTACCCTGATATGTAGTGGAACAGGTGGAATATAATCTTCTATTTAGGAATCTGTCTACAATCACTCTTTTGTGTATTGTTATAAGTGTGTTGCCTTTTGTATATCCAAATATTGGAATGATGGTAGTACGTACTTTTTGCACAGTCATTTATAAATCCATTTTGCAGTTATCTTTTTTTTCTTCAGGTATATAAACGTGCAAGTCCAAATTACTCCATTTTAGAAATGTATGAATGCTATAATCAATAGCCAAAAACTATAGAAATTTTTACATCCATTCTGCTATAAAATTAATTGTAGCCTTTTATTAATATTAAATTATAGATAACATCAATAGCCAAAAAATAGGGAGGAATTTTTGTCAAATTCTAGCTAATAGGAATAAAAGCAGTAAGACTTTAAGACTGGCATACTTCCTATTACTTCTACATACCAAGTTGAGATAAATAATTAGATAGTAGATTCATGTCAAACATTAAAGTACATGGAAAGAAATTTGTTGGTATTCTTGCAAGTTTTTGTCACTCGTGCATTTATTCATTGGTCAGGGTTCTAAATAACTCACCAATGGATTAAATTTATTTGAATCGCTACGAAGACTGTTCATGGCATCTCGCATGACAGCAAGTTCAACAACTTCTGGAGCTTCTGTGATATCCTATTAACAAAAAAATTATTATTAAATCAAAACTAGTTGGGATTTTCATCAAAAAAGAGAAGTTATTTGAGGCCTTTTTGGGTCAATATCAAACAACAGAATTAATAAAATTAATTAATCAACAACATGAATAAATATTTACCGGTAAAATGTCCAGTTTTGTATAATTTCGAGAGACATTCATACGCTTATGAATGTTTGAAAGAAATACCATTTTGAAACAAAAATAATTATTTAGAGAAGAAATTATCAAGGGTCACCTACAAACACTAAATTATCAAATCTCAAGTTTATCAGGTTTACTTAGTAAAACACCCGTATTTTTGGATTTTATTTCATCTTTAGCTAGAATGTGAAATAGAATAATTTCAAGGTGCATTTCAAATCTAGGAACTATCCTTTATATTCATGAACTTAACCGAGAATGAACATTTACTAGATCAATGTAAATTTGTTAACTATACTTCCTATATACATTACACTAGCGTAATAACATTGAAACAAATGGTTCTTTTGTTGATTTAAAACTATGACTTGATTGATTAAAAAATTTCTTTCATATGTAATGCCAATGATTAGCTTTGGGCTTACAATTATGTTTACTTTATTTTCAATCCATAAAAAGGAAATGTCAAATACAGTGGCTTTTCACTTAACAGATTGCTAATATGGAAGAAACTAGGCATAGAACTTTCTTGTAATCATATAGCATTTTCATGGCATTAAAGGGAAAATGAATTAAAAACTTACTAGTTGTAGTTGACAGTTTGTATCCACAGACACATCACTTTCCAACCTTGATACCTCATGAGTCCAACATTAATTGCCTGCAAATTGTATAATATCTATACCTACAAGAATATGCCGCATCACTATTACAACTCATAAGCATCTTAATGAAATATATAAATCAGTAAAAAAGCAGAAAGTATCTGAAAATATTGAAAAAAACTAAACTTAAAAAAACTAAACTTATCCTTAAAGCCCAATCTTGAAGACTGTCACAACTCAGATCTTAGAAAATATACATATTACAAGTCATCCTTAAAGCCAATCTTGAAAGCTAATTATACAACTTATAATATTGAAAAAAGTTAAATTAAAAAAGCAGAACTTTGCCAGCTTTGTGACTACATTTATATATACCAGAAAATGGCACTACCAAAATACATGCCTATTTTAAGAAAATATACATGTATGAAGAATACAATGTTAACAAAATAAGCATATGCATTATATTTTGATTGAATCTCTAGAAGTAATAAATATTGAAAGTCCTAAATGTAAAGTTGCTAAAGTGAGAACTCCCAAAGCCTCATCATAACACACACATCCCCCATACACATACATACTAAGTTTTTAGAACAGGCAATTATTGATGGAAGTAAGTTTAAACCCATGCAAGAAATGGCGAATTATGTGAAAGAAGTAGCAAATAATCCTGTGGATTATGCTAAGTTTCATGCATGGAGAAGATGCGGCATATTGGTTAATATAGGTAGGGTTCGTAAGGCTAGTCTTTATAATTTGTCCTACATAATATATGAGTTTGGTAGTAGGAAAGGTTGTAGAAATGCTATATCATTTATGATTAGTAATTCGATACATCATTCTCATGTTTATTAGTTTTCTACTGTATAATTTTATATGAGGGCCTATATATGTGTTTAACATGTACCACTCATTTTTTCTTGCAGATGGAATACAAGAAATTGCATATGTGTTTAACATGTACCACTCGTATTTTCTTGCAGATAGAATATAATAAATTACATGGAAATAATATTATATTAGTTTATACATTTATGCCTTGGTAAGCTATAATATCCTTTTATGCATACTTGATAGTGCCGGTGAATGAGAAATACTTGCATATTGTGTTCTTAGATTGTGCATCATTGCAACTTGTTTGAAAATGAAATGAGTTTGGATTTTATTCTATGAAGAAATAGAGCTTTCATGTGTGTGAAAAAAGTTGAAATAGTTTGATTTGCCATTGGAAACATGCATTATTTGTATGTAACAGGTTTAGATACAAACATGTTGATCAGAATTTGTTAGATCAAAACTGTGATGCAAGGTTTGATCTTTTGATAAGTTTATGGATGTATGTATTTGTGTAATAAGCTGAACTTGTAAACTTATGAATTATATGGCTGCATGGATTTATTTGATGCAAAATAACAATAATGATGAAAAATGACTAGATGAGTAGGAAAACAAAGAAAAACGCAGTTTCCCTCAGGTGGAAATAAGCTAAGCTATATTTAGGACTTTATTATGCGTCATGCATTTCATTGTAAAAATCATATACTTATTATTATTATTACTTCATGTTATTCTGGCTACTTTTTAAGAGTTGAAGCTTTCATACAATAGCTGTTTGACTATGGTTTGTAGTCTTACTGCATACATAATCTCTTGTCTTGGGATGCAGTATTATCAACTAAAAAAAAGCCATGTAATGATAACGTAAACAGCTGCATGCCTACATGTGTGTAAGATACATAAGGAGAGTATCCTCACATAAGCTCTAGTAAACTTAGAACAGTTATATAACAACATAAGTCGGTTTAGGCCACATCAGCTTAGCTATGTATCAAACAAGAACGGATTGCATCAAATTAAAAACTGCAAATTAAGCTCACCAAACTTCACTAAATCATATGCGTTAATATCATGACGTCGGTTGGATTTTTGGCAATTTCCACCCAAAACAAAACATATTTGTCCTAGAACTAATGCAAATAAATTAACAGAATTATAAATAGAACAACCAATTCTTTCTACACATTTTTATAATTAACAAAATTTGAACGGGACAAAATATAGACCGCATCAAGTTAATTCTTACCACTTGTTTTTGGACACACTGATCGATTATAGAAAAAACTTATCAAAGACTAGCATGCATAGGGATAAATGCAGTTGTAGCTTGAGATTAAGAAAACTACACAGTTCTATACTTGAATCTATAATTATATATTCAGTTAAATTCATAAAAAGCTATGTTAATGAAAAAGCAACAAGTATAAAATCCCTTTGGCAATTAAAAGTTAAATGGTTTAGCTTTTATTAAAAATGCTCCTGCTTCTATTAAAAAAATTGATTCTAAAAATATAAAACAAAAAGATAACATGTAAATATACTTACTTCTAAGTCATAAGTGAAAATAACAACGATAGCAAGAGTCGAATCTACTTATTAGAAACAAAAAGCAAAAATTATGTGACTAGGACTAAATTAAAATTAGCTTTTAAGAATCATTTATTTTTCAGTAACTTTCATAATGTATTTATGTGTATGTTTCATTTTCAAAAGAAGGTTAATGCAATATCCTTTAGTTTGGTCATTATTTAAAACAACTAATATTTCTATGACCTTTCTTAAAGAGAAATTGGTAAATTATATGCTCTAGACCACATTTTTATGGTGCGATAAATTTTTTAATCTTATGATACATGAGACAAAATGGCTTACCTATACCTTGCAAATGAGAAATTAAATGAAGAATATTTAAAATATTTTCCAATCGCTAAAGCAATTTGTATACACGTTTAATACTGATACTAAAGATTATCTTGGAAGTGCGAGTGATAGAAAGCATTCAATATATATGGAAAAAATGATCAAAAATTACCAAATACCAATCCAGACTTAAAATTCTACAAACACAATCAACCTGTAGTTATTTTTCAGTTCAAAGTTTAGATCTAATCTACAATCCAAATTACTAAACACCAATCCTCTCTTCATACGGAATTATTTAAATTTACACTCCACTTGCTAACTGGAGCTATAATTCCTCCAAGCTATGCAAACTTACTCCACAATTACTTTAATTTTCATCAAAATACTAATTTACAACCTAAACTCAACCCACTAGTCAAAATTGCATAACTATGTAATACTTACCAGAAGCATGTAGAGTGTATCGTAGCAGGTGGTGAGGTCAATGGTGTTGCAGATTGTGAAGCCGATGAAACTTCACTCCACGATCTAATCCCTTCATGCTCAGGGCTTGTAGAGGAGTTGATCGACTTAGGGCTTGTAGAGAGGAGACAGACTTAGGGTTTATGTAGAAATGGGAGTAGATCGACCGAGGAGTGAATAAATGAAGTAGAGAAGAGTAGAGTAATGGAGGGAGTAGCGCGGCGATGGAGGAAACATGAGGCGAGACAAAAAAATTGAAGTGGAGAGGGGAAAACGAAGTGGATTTGGGAATGAGAGGGAATAATGTTTTATTGGCGGGGAAGGGCGCTAAATTTTGACAGCAGCGAAAAAGCAAGATATACATGTAAAATATAAGTGTAATATAACAATGGTTGCACTTACATTTCAAACGCTACTAATAAATGCAACCAATTGGAAGTTTTCTTGTAGTGATATATATGGAATGAAACGCGAGACAAATGTTAACTGCGTTACAAAGTAATGATAGGCTCAATTTAAGGGTTGGAATTGAATCTAATCAGTTTCATTGGAAACTGATTAAAATAAATTTGGATTGGGTAATTTATTTCCAATTAAATCAATTCACGTTTCCAAATTTAATGCTAGTTTATTGCATATATATTTATGCCTAAAATTTAAACTTATGTTTAGATCCAATCCGATCCATCTATTATTTTTCAGCCTTGTCTATATATAACCTGTTATAAACCCTAGCCACTCCTTATTTTTATTTTTCTATACATACATCTCCTTCTCACCTCCTCATTCTAATGGCAGAAAAAAAACCTAATTCCCAAATTCCAAAAAATAATAATTTCAATTTCAAAAAAAAAAAAATGCGGATCTGCAGCAGCTTCTGGTCGCGCTTCGGGTTTCAAGGGGGAAAGCCCTAGAGCAACTTCGGGTCAGGAAGAAAAAGACTCGGGTCGCTCCGGGTCGTTTTGGCGAATACTCCAAGCAAGCACTGGGGAATCGAGGCAGCGCACTTAAGTCGAACCCGAAGTCGACCCAGGACCAGAATTTTCCATTTTTCAAATTTTCATAACTTTTGCATACGAGCTCGGATTCACGCGCGGTTTGTTTTGCTGGGATAGTATCGGAATTTCTGACATTTTGGAACAAGTTTGGATGAATTTGGAGACTGTCAAATTTTTGGGTTTAAATTGAATTTGAATTCAATTTAAATTCAAAAGGTGTGTGTTTAACCCACTCACAACTACTAAAAGTTTTTATGTTTGTTAAATTCATTTTAGATATGAGTAGAAATTTATTTATGACTGTTTGGCATGTTTTATTCATCATATCTGTTAATTCGCATTTATTTAAATTAACTGTTAATTTAGTTTATTTATTGCATATTAATGAACAGTTAGAATTTATTTATTTGCATATAAACTGCTAGGAAACAGTTATAAATTTTCTTACTGAATATAAACTGTTAGTTTAATAGTTGTTAAATTTATTTTGAATATAACTACCAGTTATTACCAGTTATATATTATCAGATATATATTGATATTGTTTATTTGGATGATGATTGCGATTTGGATGATGGATGATGTTGATGAATGGATGTTTTATTTTATATCATTTAAACTGCAAGTTATCATGCATATTTCATTTCATTCGGGATTGTGGTTTGAAATGATATATAACCGCAAAATTTTATTTTAAATTGCGGATTGAAATGATAAATATCCGTATCACTTGACCATAGGATAGAAAATTATATACAGGCACCGTGGTCTATATATAAATTATTGTAAAAGTGATTTCTATGGTTTGGATGGGATACGGTTTATAAAAATTTAATTTTGATATTTTATAAAATATTATTCCTCGATATATACACATATGAAGTTAAAATTTTAAATTTAAGCTGTGTATAATCCTGTTGAATAAAATGATAAAAATTGGAGAAAAATGGAATTTGGTAATTTATCTTATATGTTTAAGTTTGGAAATTTTAAGGTATGATATTTATAAATGGATTTTCCAAGATTTACTTAAATGGAATATTTTTATAAATTAAATTGAAGAAAATATTTAATTTCTTGAAATTGGAGTATAGATTTTATGTAAATATTCAAAACTAAATAATAGAACATTTAATTTGTTGAAAGAATAAATTCCAACTTTAGTTTTGAAATATTAATACTCCAAATGGATATATATATATAAATAGAAATTGAAGTGGTTTTGGAACTTGAAAGTGATATTTAAATTTGTTTAGACTTTAAATAAAGAAGTATATTAGTAAAGCCCTGGAAATAATTTCTTTACAAAGTAACCTTAAAGTTAAACCATTTATTCTATATACCATTGACTATCCGAACCATTTAAGTTTTAGAAGTTATGATTTTAAATTATGAATTTCGAAATATTATGCTTTGAAAGTATAACTCAAATATTTGGTTTCCAGATATTTTAAAATTTAAAGCAGTATGATTTTGGAAAAGAATTATATTTGAGAAAAGGATATCATATTGTTTTGGGCTTTAAATTGATATCGTATTCGTAATTTTGAAATGAAAATGTTTGTTTTAAAGTATAAACTATATTTTTAAAATGACCGTGGTGTTATAATAACGATTGGTTGGCAAAGAGACCGGGATCGGATATGGACATACTCTCTGTCGATACCGAAAACCACTTTGACTAACCGTGTACGCGGTGGAGATTCCAGAATGAAGTAGGTTGGTGGCGGCGTTGCCTGTAAGGTAAATACGTGGACCCAACTCCGGTGAGTTGGCATAAGGTGGCTAAAACAGGAGCGATTCTCAGGCCAATGAGGTCATTCCTCTGATTGAACGCACTCCTTCGATACCATACTCTGACTTTGGATTGATTCGGTGGCCACTATTGATTTCTTTTTTTTTGGGGGTATTTGTTCGAGGTGGGCGGTAGCTGCAGCTATGCGTTACCATCAGCCCGAGTAGCAATTGGTATATCTACCCTGGCATTGCCTAGTTGTGCCGTGTCACCTACCCTATCGCGCCTTGTACGAGTTTGGATTTCTCCCGTAGCCCATGTGGTATCCTCTGGTGGTTTCCCGATAAGGAGGGACTATGATATTGGATGGACTACTGGGACTATTACGTGCTAAGGTGGAAAATGGAAAGCCTTAATGCTATTTAAAAGTATGTTTATTTTACTATAGACACTATTATAATAGCGCAATATACTACATAGTAAATTATTTAACGGATCCTTGGGAGATGTGAATCCCGAGCATCTCTTGAGTTACTGCACTCATATTTAATTCTGTTAATTTAACTTACATAAGATCTTTTAGTTCTGACTCGAGTATTTTTGTCTTTTCAAATTCGCTCGGGTCAGTCCGAGCGTTTCAGGATTTGAAGATTTAGCTTTGGAGGACGAAGACGAAGATTTGTATTATTATTATTTATACTAGTGCACTACATACTGTTCCGCTGCATTGATATTTTGGTATGTGAACTCTGATAATTATTATATAAAGAAGAAGCAAATGTTTTGTAAACAGTTATATAAACTATATATTTTATTATTATATTTTATCCTTCCGCTGTGAGATTCTATTTTGTTTTATTTCTTCTCTGTTTTCTTATTTACCCCATAACAATCCGCCCTTCCGTATGGTTTGAATCGGCATGTGTGTCGATTTGAAGCGTGCGAAAAGGTGGGACGTTACAGTTGGTATCAGAGCTTTGGTTTAGCGATAAACCTTAGCTTTGTGGGGTTTGACTCTTTACTAATAGGGTAGTAATACCCTATGGGAGTCGCTGAGTGTATATATATGAGAGAGTGTATTTGTTAGTGTTATAAAAGGTTTTAATATTGTGTTAATTTGTTCCGTTTGGTATTTATAAATTCTGGTTGGTGCATGGGACGCTATGACATCAATAAGGATTTCTAAACACTTAATAGGACAGACTGACATAATATTTGATGTTAATATAGGTAAATGAAATAACTTTTCCTATTATATTTTCTATATATAAAAATATTTTATAATGACATATATTTGGTTGCTATAGATTGGGTGTTAGGTAATGAAAATATAAATAACAGTTGAAACTAAAATAAATGAAATCTGGAAATTTAGGGCTTAAGTTTTAGGGTTTTGAAATTTCTTTCGAAATTTTTTTTTTGGAATATAATAGTATTGTGTATAAGTACTTTCTGATATAAATATTTTAATATAATTTGGAAGAATTGTTTTAAAGAATATTTTTGGAGAAAATAAGTTTTGTACTTTCCTCTTTGTCGTTGGAAAATAATTTCGGTGATGGCGGCCGCATCATCGACTTTCATTTTCGAGTTTCGAAGGGGAAAGGCCACTGTAGTAGTTTTACTGCAGATTCATTTTCGAAAATATATAAGTTTTGAATTGTTCTAAATATAATTAGATATATATAAGTTGTAAGAAATTCTTTATCTATTATTTTAAATAATTTGAATTTTAACCTGGTATTTAATTCTTAAATTTCCATTAATTAATTGTTTCAATTATTGTAGTAAAATAAAAGGTAAGTAATTAATAATTGAAACCTCTAGTTTAGGTAAGAGATTTAATGCTAAGTTATTAATGGATTTAAAGAAAATTTGAAATTTGTAACATATGAAACAAAGAGTAATATTGTTGAACATTAAATTTAATTGAAGGATGAGATAAAACTTGTATAAGTTCCTTTGCATTTTATTTAACAGATATAACTTACCAAATATGAAAGGTTGAAATTTTAAATAAGAGATTGGGAATAGAATATTATACAAGTAGAAATTTTGGAAAAAACGAAGTATTCAATAAATTACTGTTATAAATAAGAATTTAATGGTATAAACTTAAGTTACAATTGAAATTTTACTGAAAATAAAGTTAAGTATTATTAATAGGTGATATGAACTTAAGTAAATAGAATGAAATTCTTTAATAAATAAGGATTGATTGTAGGGTATTAACTTAAGTATGTTTAGTTTCCACTATTCTAATATAATGGAAAGTGGGAAAAATATAAATGACTGCAATCCATAGATAATTAATAAATAAAATCTTTCACTTATAAGAATGAATGTTATCAGGTTAAGAATTTAAGTGTAGTTCAAAATGATTACTGTAATTAAATATAATAAAATGTAAGCATTTAATAAATGATTGAAAGTGAGAAGTTCATTAAATGTAATACAATAGAAGAAACTTACATGACCAAAATAAATGTAAATTATATAGAGATAATTTATGTGGTATAAGAATGAAAATAAATGAAAATAAAAGATAAATTGTTATATGAATGAAAAGATCAAACAGCTAATGTATGAATTGAAAATTTATAATGAGTTAATTGATTTGTTTGTGGAATTGGTATTGTTTGATTTATGGTTGGTCGGGTAAGGAAATTTGAAGTAGTTGGGTGAATAAATAATCTATTTTGTCCCATCTAAGACTGTTGAGTAAATGATACACTGGATGGTTATTTTTCATTTCGTACAATTTCAAGTTTTGAACCCGAACAACTTCTTGGTTGTTGGATAAATGGGTGCTTTGTCTTGTGTATGTATGCTGTTTGTAAGGTTGATGATTGTTGTATTGATTGGTTGATTAATGGTGAAATCACTTAAATATTTCACTGTATGTAAATTTGTATATTTTAGCTAAATTAACTAATTCGGTAAATTTAAAATATTGATTTCGAAATTCTTCTTTTTCCTTCTTTTCCTTTTCGGGGACGAAAAGTTTTGAGTGGGGGAGAGTGTAACGACCCGTAAATTTCGACAATTAAATTATTAATTAAAATGGATTTTGAAATTTAAATTTTTTTTTAGAAAAATATATATAAATACAAGAGATGAATTAATACTGGAATGAACGCTAAATGAAAACTTTAGCAACGGTAATTAAAGCTTAATTTTTGTCAAATTGAATGAAAATCTAATGATTGAGATAGTGTAAGATGTATACCCTTGTGTAAGTTGAATAAATGAAGGAGAGTTAAATGTGTCATTAATAATGAACTGTAGAAACAGTTATTTAACCAAATTGTTGAAATTTAAGTGAAGTAAATAAAGAATTAGGGTAAATTGTTGCACTTGAATAAAATATAAATAAGGAATTTAAGACAGGAATTTAAATCACCTATGTATTAATATATATTAATAAAATTGTAACTGTATGTGAGTTAAGGAAGTAATATATATCGCAGTTGACGGATAACCAATTTAATGCAATTCAAATGTGGTTTGAAACGACTGTTGGGTTTTAATGGAGTGTAAATAAATAGTGAGAAACATTATAATCTCTTAATTAAATATGTTTGTTAATTTATGCTGACAGAAACAAAATTGGAAATTTTTTTTATAACAAATGAATTGCAATTGTATAATGAAAGTGAATTGTTAATAAATGGATGTAAATATTTATTTATTGATGGAAATAAAATCTAAATAAATGTTTGGATAGAACATAAGAGAATGCAATTTGGTAGTACGTTAATTGGAAATAGATTTAAGTAAGGATAACAACCATTATAAATTTCCTAACTTATGTGTCAATAAATTTATGGGGAGTAAAGTTCTTTTATATGTTGAGTAGTTATAATGTGCTATTAAGAATAAACGTTGATTTAATAATTATTAATATATAGTAACGGAAGGGTGAACATAAATTTGTATAAACGTAAAACTTATTTTAAGGAAATAATTGAGTGTAGACTTATGAAATAGATTTAATGACAATAGCTATTGTACGTATTTATTCTATTTGTTTGTTAAGTTTTATTTTGATCAATTTCAATTAATGCACTAAATTATTGCAGTTAGTGTGGAATATTGGTAAGTGAGTAAATAAGATGTAACCAAGGGAAAATTTCATTTTACAATATAATAATTAGTGTAATCTTAAGAATGAAACCGAAGTGGAATGAATTAATTGAGGTTTTTAAGTTTTATTTATGTGTTAGGTTAACAAAATTACAATTTAATTTAAATCCAGTAATTTATGCAAATAAAAGATGGAAATTAGGTAAATATTAATGAATTGGAATATAAAAGAAACGTTAACTATGTAGGGAGTAATAATTGATTTAATATTAAGTTTGTAATCCGATAAAATCAAATTTATTAGAATTTATTGCAATTAATGGGATTAATTGCAGTAACCTTTGAAAATTTATTTACTGAAATAATTGACAATGAATTTAGATGTGAATTTGCCTTTAGTATATATTTTTTTATCTAAGGGGTTAGAAATGACACAAATCAACTAGTAAATATTTAATTTAAATGTGGTAAGCAAATTATTAAATATTTAGATATTAGGAAGATGTAAATTTAGATGGAATTAATAAATTATTGTGTAAATTGAGATCTAAAATTAAATCGGAAATCATTGCAATAATTATAAATTAAATGTTACGATAAATAAATTAAGGTAATAAATGGGGAATAACGTAAATAAATTCTTCATTAAATGATGGTTGGTGTATATAAAGAATGGAGGTTGAATCCAATATTTAATGAAAGGAGTAATTGGAATTAAATGGATTAAGTGTTTGAAGTTACGACGATTTTTATGTAGATAAAAGGGTATGCATTTATGTAATAGAGTATGAATCTATTGTTAAGTTTATTTATAAAATGACAGTTGGGTAAATGAAAGGGTGCAAAAGTAATGTTGTCAGTATATTAAAGTAATGTATGATAATAGATTTAATCGAAATAATTGAAGATAATATAAATTCTATTTATAATATGACTATGGGTGAATGAAAAGATTGTAAATCAAGAATTGTTTATTTATATGAATATAAAGAATTAAGGTAATTGAGTTTTTGTAATTAAGTAAAAATTAAACATTCATTTTACGTTAATTGAAAATTTAGTTGAAATTTGAAAAGTATTTATGTATGTTAATTTCATACTTTGGCTATATTGGATTGAATAATAAGAATGAAGATTTAATTCAATGAAATTTTTGGAAAACTTAATTGATAATTTCTAATTTTAGCACATGTATATAGTTGGGTTGGAATAATAATTTGGAATAACAACTTTAATATATTTGGAAATAATAATTTATACAAAGGGAAGCTGGAAATTTGAATATATATGGAATGAAACGTGAGACAAATGTTAACTGCGTTACAAAGTAATGATAGGCTCAATTTAAGGGTTGGAATTGAATCTAATCAGTTTCATTGGAAACTGATTAAAATAAATTTGGATTGGGTAATTTATTTCCAATTAAATCAATTCACGTTTCAAAATTTAATGCTAGTTTATTGCATATATGTTTATGCCTAAAATTTAAACTTATGTTTAGATCCAATCCGATCCATCTATTATTTTTCAGCCTTGTCTATATATAACCTGTTATAAACCCTAGCCACTCCTTATTTTCATTTTTCTATACATACATCTCCTTCTCTCCTCCTCATTCTAATGGCAGAAAAAAAAACCTAATTCCCAAATTCCAAAAAATAATAATTTCAATTTAAAAAAAAAAAAAAAATTGCGGATCTGCAGCAGCTTCTGGTCGCGCTTCGGTTTTCAGGGGAGAAAACCCTAGAGCAACTTCGGGTCAGGAAGAAAATGACTCGGGTCGCTCCGGGTGGTTTTGGCGAAAACTGCAAGCAAGCACCGGGGAATTGAGGCGGCGCACCGAAGTCGAACCCGAAGTCGACCCAGGACCAGAATTTTCAATTTTTCAAATTTTCATAACTTTTGCATACGAGCTCGGATTCACGCGCGGTTTGTTTTGCTGGGATCGTATCGGAATTTCTGATGTTTTGGCTCTAGTTTGGATGAATTTGGAGACTGTCAAATTTTTGGGTTTAAATTGAATTTGAATTTAATTTAAATTCAAAAGGTGAGTGTTTAACCCACTCACAACTACTAAATGTTTTTATGTTTGTTAAATTCATTTTAGATATGAGTAGAAATTTATTTATGACTGTTTGGCATGTTTTATTCATCATATCTATTAATTCGCATTTATTTAAATTAACTGTTAATTTAGTTTATTTATTGCATATTAATGAACAGTTAGAATTTATTTATTTGCATATAAACTGCTAGGAAACAGTTATAAATTTTATTACTGAATATAAACTGTTAGTTTAATAGTTGTTAAATTTATTTTGAATATAACTGCCAGTTATTACCTGTTATATATTATCAGATATATATTGATATTGTTTATTTGGATGATGATTGCGATTTGGATGATGGATGATGTTGATGAATGGATGTTTTATTTTATATCATTTAAACTGCAAGTTATCATGCATATTTCATTTCATTCGGGATTGTGGTTTGAAATGATATACAACCGCAAAATTTTATTTTAAATTGCGGATTGAAATGATAAATATCCGTATCACTTGACCATAGGATAGAAAATTATATACAGGCACCGTGGTCTATATATAAATTATTGTAAAAGTGATTTCTATGGTTTGGATGGGATACGGTTTATAAAAATTTAATTTTGATATTTTATAAAATATTATTCTTCGATATATACACATATGAAGTTAAAATTTTAAATTTAAGCTGTGTATAATCCTGTTGAATAAAATGATAAAAATTAGAGAAAAATGGAATTTGGTAATTTATCTTATATGTTTAAGTTTGGAAATTTTAAGGTATGATATTTATAAATGGATTTTCCAAGATTTACTTAAATGGAATATTTTTATAAATTAAATTGAAGAAAATATTTAATTTCTAGAAATTGGAGTTTTATTTATAGATTTTATGTAAATATTCAAAACTAAATAATAGAACATTTAATTTGTTGAAAGAATAAATTCCAACTTTAGTTTTGAAATATTACTACTCCAAATGGATATATATATAAAAATAGAAATTGAAGTGGTTTTGGAACTTGAAAGTGATATTTAAATTTGGTTTAGACTTTAAATAAAGAAGTATATTTGTAAAGCCCTGGAAATAATTTCTTTACAAAGTAACCTTAAAGTTAAACCATTTATTCTATATACCATTGACTATCCGAACCATTTAAGTTTTAGAAGTTATGGTTTTAAATTATGAATTTCGAAAATATTATGCTTTGAAAGTATAACTCAAATATTTGGTTTCCAAATATTTTAAAATTTAAAGCAGTATGATTTTGGAAAAGAATTATATTTGAGAAAAGGATATCATATTGTTTTGGGCTTTAAATTGATATCGTATTCATAATTTTGAAATGAAAATGTTTATTTGGTTTTAAAGTATAAACTATATTTTTAAAATGACCGCGGTGTTATAATAACGATTGGTTGGCAAAGAGACCGGGATCGGATATGGACATACTCTCTGTCGATACCGAAAACCACTTTGACTAACCGTGTACGCGGTGGAGATTCCAGAATGAAGTAGGTTGGTGGCGGCGTTGCCTGTAAGGTAAATACGTGGACCCAACTCCCGTGAGTTGGCATAATGTGGCTAAAACAGGAGCGATTCTCGGGCCAATGAGGTCATTCCTCTGATCGAACGCACTCCTTCGATACCATACTCTGACTTTGGATTGATTCGGTGGCCACTATTGATTTCATTGTTTTGTGGGTGTTTGTTCGAGGTGGGCGGTAGCTGCGGCTATGCGTTACCATCAGCCCAAGTAGCATTTGATATATCTACCCTGGCATTGCCTAGTTGTGCCGTGTCACCTACCCTATCGCGCCTTGTACGAGTTTGGATTTCTCCCGTAGCCCGTGTGGTATCCTCTGGTGGCTTCCCGATCAGGAGGGACTATGATATTGGATGGACTATTGGGACTATTACGTGTTAAGGTGGAAAATGTAAAGCCTTAATGCTATTTAAAAGTATGTTTCTTTTACTATAGACACTATTATAATAGCGCAATATACTACATAGTAAATAGTTTAACGGATCCTTAGGAGATGTGAATCTCGAGCATCTCTTGAGTTACTGCACTCATATTTAATTCTGTTAATTTAACTTACATAAGATCTTTTAGTTCCGACTCGAGTGTTTTTGTCTTTTCAAATTCGCTCGGGTCAGTCCGAGTGTTTCAGGATTTGAAGATTTAGCTTTGGAGGACGAAGACGAAGATTTGTATTATTACTATTTATACTAGTGCACTACATACTGTTCCACTGCATTGATATTTTGGTATGTGAACTCTGATAATTATTATATAAAGAAGAAGCAAATGTTTTGTAAACAGTTATATAAACTGTATATTTTATTATTATATTTTATCCTTCCGCTGTGAGATTCTATTTTGTTTTATTTCTTCTCTGTTTTCTTATTTACCCCATAACAATCCGCCCTTCCGTATGGTTTGAATCGGCATGTGTGTCGATTTGAAGCGTGCAAAAAGGCGGGACGTTACAAGTTAGAAGCTTTCATGGATTGGCATCATTCTACCGAAGGTTTATTCCACATTTCAGTAGCGTGATGGCACCAGTTACTGATTGTATAAAAGGGAAGCAGTTTTCTTGGTCGAAGGAAGCAAGGGTTGCTTTCGAACGAATCAAAGAACTTTTGACGACAGCACCAATTCTTGTATTACCAAATTTTCAGTTGTTGTTTGAGCTACACACTGATGCATCAAAGGTTGGGATTGGAGGTGTGTTGAGTCAGAGTGGGAGGCCAGTTGCTTATTTCAGTGAGAAATTATCAGGAGCAAAGATGAGATATAGTACATATGATGTTGAGTTTTATGCCATTGTTCAAGCTGTTAAACATTGGAGGCATTATCTATTTCAGAAAGAGTTTGTTCTTTACACTGATCATGAGGCGTTGAAGCATTTGCAAGGGCAGGATAAGATTTCTGCGAGACATGCATCATGGATTGCTTATCTGCAACAGTTTACATTCGTTGTGAAGCACAAATCTGGGGTAACGAATCATGTGGCTGATTCTTTGAGTAGGAGGAATCATTTGTTGACAACATTGAAGGTTGAAGTGACGGGGTTTGAATTATTGCTAGAATTGTATGAAGAAGATCCTTACTTTGTGAAGTTTGTTGAGAAAGTTAAGGATGGAGACACTGATGAATTTATGTTGGTTGATGGATTCTTGTTTAAAGGAAATCAGTTATGTATTCCTGAAAGCAGTTTGAGAATGAAAATTATCAAAGAATTGCACGAAGAAGGACATGTGGGCCGTGATCGTACATTGCATTTGATTTCTCAATCTTATTATTGGCCATCGATTAGAAAAGAAGTTGAAAGGTTTGTGGAGAGATGTCATATATGTCTGGTTTCGAAGGGAACAGCGACAAATGCAGGATTGTATATGCCGTTACCTGTACCATCTAAACCGTGGGTTGATATCAGCATGGATTTCGTTTTGGGTTTGCCGAGAACTCAAAGGGGAAATGATTCTATATTTGTTGTGGTGGATAGATTTTCGAAAATGGCGCATTTTATTGCTTGTAAAAAGACGGCGGATGCTGTTCATGTTGCTCAGTTATTTTTCAAGGAAATCTATCATTTACATGGGTTGCCAGAGTCTATTGTTTCGGACAGGGATACCAGATTTTTGAGTCATTTTTGGCTTAGTTTGTGGAAGATGGTGGGAACGAAGCTGAAATTTAGTAGTGCTTATCATCCGCAAACTGATGGACAAACAGAAGTTGTTAACAGATCGTTGGGAAATTTGTTGCGATGTCTTGTGAAGGACAATCTGAAGAGTTGGCACATGAAGATATGCCATGCAGAGTTTGCTCACAATCATGCAGTGAATCGTAGTACAGGGTTCAGTCCATTTCAGATTGTATATTCAAATTTACCAAGGGGGCCGTTGGATTTAGCAGTAGTACCACAACCGAAGGGGACGGTTAAACGAGCTGTTGATTTTGTTGATGAGTTGACTGAATGTCATAAAATCGTTCAGGAACGATTGGTGAAAGCAAATGAGAAGTATAAGTGAGCTGCAGATTTGAAGCGACGAAATGTTGGATTTAACGAAGGTGATTTGGTGTATGCTGTGTTAACGAAGGATCGTTTTCCATTGGCACTTATAATAAGTTGAAAGCCAGAAAAATTGGTCCTGTAGAAGTTGTGAAACGGATCAATGAAAATGCTTATAAGTTGAAGCTACCGGAGGACGTATACACTTCTGACGTGTTCAATGTCAAGCATCTTGTACCATATTATGGGGATGAACAATCTAAGGTGGAGGAATTTACAAATTCGAGGTCGAATTTTGCTCAACCAGGGGAGGATGATGCAGCTCAGACCAGGATTGAAAAATTGCAAGTTATCGACATGAGTCGTTCACGACTTTATGGGAGTTTAAGTCGTTCACGACTTAACAGATCAGAAGGAGAAGTCATGAGTCGTACACGACCTAAGTTGTCACGAGATAAGGAAGCAGCTATGAGTCGTCTACGACCTAACATGAGTCGTCCACGACTTAACAGGTCGAGTGAAGGGGGGCTACGACCTAACAGGTCTGAAGGAAAGGGGCTACGATCTAACATCACCATTTTTAGTTGGCCACGACTTAACAAAGCTTGGAGGAAAAAGCTACGGCTTAACAAGAATGAAGAGAAGGAGTTACGACTTAGCAGGAGTTTGAGGTGTTCGAGTGTGATGAGTCCTACACGACACAACGACTCATTCATAAGTCGTGTACGAGTTAACAAGAGCAGAGAAGTGGAGGAAGTGGGTCTTTCGGAGATGAGTCGTTCAGGAGATGAGTCGTTTGGGGTTAAGCCATATGAAGATATTCAGAAGCTAATATTTAGGTCGCATCGACCTTATCTCGGCACCGACCTATGATAAGTTGCTGCCAACTTAAGCTGAGTCGTAGGTCGCGAGTCAGTCATGCTTGTACTAAGTCGTGGGTCGTGTACCCTGTGTTGTATTTTGAGTCGTAGTGTTTTTAAGTCGTAAGTGTTGTACTTTGTGTTGCTCTTAAGTCGGTACACAGTGAATCGTGTTGTGATATAATGGCTTTGAGTCGTGTGTATGTGCTTTGATGATGAGTCATTGCCGACTTAAGTAGGTCATGAGTCGGAGAGGCTTGAGTCGTATACGACTTAAAGGGGCTGTGTTGTAAACACTATAAATACGCGTGAGTTGTACATTTGAAGGAGGTTGATTTTTGAATAAAATTTCTTGTTGATTGCTGTGTGCTTTCTTCTTAAATTGGTAGTTGAGTGTAATCTCCTATCTCCTCTTTCGGTTAATCGAGTGCGCTTGATTCAACGATCGTAGAAGCCGATTCACGGTATCTAGTGCGCTAGATCAACGTACGAAGAATCATAGATCTTTGAACACGGTATAGTGCGCTATCAACGTGTTTGAGATAGCTAGAATTCGGTATCTTCGGATCAACGAATTTGGGCATTTGGTATTCATTAATCCACCGATTTCTACTTTCATCGATTGAAGTTTATTTTGATTAATCCGCTGCGTCATGCACCCATCAGAGGTAGTTCCTTACCTGGTCGTAGTATAGAATCCATTCTCCAATACGTGCCTTTAGGGTTTTGATTGTAGAGCCTAGTATGCTAGAATTTAATTAATGTAACAATCTAGGCTGTTTTAATAAGTATTTGTACTTGGACACTATTATAATATCACTGGATTCTCTATAAAAGTGTTTTGGTTTTCGTAAGGTAAAAACCCGTCGGGTTTATGTGTGGTGTGGTCTTACGAGATACCTTATGTTTTCAAAGATTTTCTTGCAACTTTAAATCCATTTGGTAGTGTTTTTTCTTATGCTGGTTCTCCATACTGACCCAGGTGTTATTTTATTTTAATGCTCGGGTCCGACCGAGCATATAGAAGATTAGATTGGATGCTTGGAGCTTCAAGAGAGGAGTTGGAAGCCTACATACCTATTCATGTAGATGGTTATTTTTCTGCTATATTCTTTGATGTGTTATCAGAAATTGTGAAAATTATCAAATTATAAATCTTTTCCATAAGTAATCAACTCCAAAACATAGATTATATCATCAAGTTTTGATTTTGAGGTTTTGGGTTGGTCTAAGCTTTGTTTTTTCTCCATGCATGTCTTTGTTTTTCTATGTATAGGTTGTTGAAGCCATCTCTTACACAAAACATCTATCTTTCAGTTGTAATCCAAGTATTTGTTCTTCAATTGCAAGGTGAGTTACTGCTCATATAATGCCAGATGAAGCAAAACTTCAAATGCCAAAAACATAAGCAAAAATAGCTTGAAAATATTGATTTTGTTGATGTTTTTGTTTCTGTAAAAACTATGTTTGGGTGTCACTTTGCATGCTAATATCTTTTTGATTCGGACAACGATATGTTGCCAAATTTCTTACACTTGGTAGTTTGCATGTTGAAATTTGTTGTTGCAAAATTTGGTTTGGAAATATTGTAATTTGTGTGTTCAAAACTTTGCCGCAAAATCAACTCAAACACAGATTTTTGCCAGTAGTTGTTTTCTTAGTTGCTGCAAACATGGCCTGAGTCCATGTTTGTGACAGCATAACTCATTCATTTCATAATGGTTTGAGTGATGCTTTTTGTAGAGTGAAATAGGAGTGTTGGATCTTGCAAATTTTCATGGCAATTTGTGTTCTTTTTCTATTTTGAAACCGCGGTTGAACTTGAACCCGTAGCATGTTGGAATTCAGCGATTTAACCTTGTTTTACTCAAACTTTGAAATGACACATATTCTTTGTTTCAAATTGGAACTGAGGATTCTTTTTGTAGATTGAAGTAGGAGTGTTGAGTTACATTCCTGTAAATTTTCATGACAATCTGGTTTTTTTCCTATTTGAAACTGCGGTCGAACTTGAACCCCCAGCATGCAAGAATTTAGCGATTTAACCTTGTTTTAGTGCAACTTTGAAACGATGCTGATTCTTCGTTTCAAATTGGATTTAAGTGATTCTTTTTGTAGATTGAAGTAGGAGTATTGAGTTGCATTGCTGAAAATTTTAATGACAATCTAGGTTTTTTTGCTATTTTGAAACTATGGTCGAACTCGAACCCACAACATGCCGGAATTCAGCGATTTAACCTTGTTTTTAGTCCAACTTTGAAACGAGGCAGATTCATCATTTCAAATAGGATTTGAATGATTATTTTTTCAAATTGAATTGGGAATGTTGAACTACATTCTTGCAGAATTTCAAGCCATTTTGCCACTACTAACTTGTTCAAACCTGCTATCGAATATTGAATCGTAGCTTGTTTTAAACGGATAATATTGCCGTGTAAAGATATTTTGATCAAATTTTAGAAGGTAATTTTATTAATTAAAAATTAATTAACAAAATATTTAGTGGATCCCATATAGAATCAAATCAGTGTTGAATGTTTATTTATTTGATAATCTAATATTTGACTAAAAAAATTTGTACCAAAACACAGCTTTGGAAATATGTAGGAGAAACATAGAAATTATATGGTACGGTTACCATCGATGGTGCTATACTATACGTGTAAATTCTTTTGATCTTCTAGGATAAATGATAAGGAAATCCATCTGTTAACGGTTAGGGGTGATCTTCGTTCTTATCTTTGTCTATTTATTTCCTAAAGAATGGAGGCCGAGTTTGTTGGAAATTATCGAAAGTTGTTTCGGAGAGACCGGAATCGGATGTGCTATTCGAAAACAACTTCAATCTGACTCGAGCATTTCGACCTAAATACATCTTAAAGAGTATGGAATTGGAGATGGAGATTTAAAGTGCAAGGGTTATTTTCTATTAACCCTGGGGGTGATTCAAAATGGGTGTGCCAGAGGTAGTGCCTTCAGTTTCGTTCAAACCCAAGAAAGAACTTATAAGGATGAATGTTTGCACTACTGCTTGGAGGGAAGCGTTAGCATTCCAAGAAGGTTGCTATATAAAAAGGTAATCGTTGCCTCATGCCTCATCAACCTGGAATGAATAAAATAGGGGAGATGAAGTAGGGCCATATAGGTCACACCCATTAGGTATCATCACCAAATGTAGAATCGATATTTGAAACCCTTGTATGCCTCAGTGCGGTTGCTAATCCCTACCATGGTGGTAATGTACTGGATACTATCCAGCAAGGTGTGGGCCAGTCCTATCTTGCAAGGGAATCCAAGTGAGGTTCTCACTATGTTTATCTGCAGATGCACTGTAGCGGACGGTACCCGACTAGAGCATTCATGGAGTGGAATCCATTCTTCAATAAGTACCGTATATTTTTTGTTGTTCCCAAATACGTTGGAATGTGAGATGCAAGCATTTTAGCTATATTATATATTTACTATAATCCTTTGGACATTATCATAATATCGTTGGATGTAAAAGGTATTTTGGTTATATTAAGGTAAAAACCCGTCCCTTTTTATATGCGGCGTAGTATTACGAGATCCCTTTATTTTAAAAGGATTTTAAACATAATAATTCAGTTGTTTGACTTTACTTACAACTGACCCATGTTTTACCTAAAACTCTTGGGTGCTCAAATTGTTTTGTGCAGCCAAGTAGTTTAGGTTTTCCCACGGATGCATTTTAGAGGATCATGGAGCAGGAAGCTTCATCAGTAGCTAGTTATTATCTTGTTTCCACGGTATTATATGTATCTTGTATCGGTTAGGTAGGGATAGACTGTTATAACTGTCCAACGGTAGAATTGTATTAGTATGACACTGATGTATCATTTTAGAAATGACTTCATAAGGTATTATGTGGATTAATATATGTTATTCCATTGCGTTGTGAGATTCTATGATTGCTTATCTTCTTTTTACCATCTATCTCCTTTCATTACCCTAACAATCGGTCTTTTCGACACTTAGTTGTTTGGCATGCGAATATCATAAATGTATTACTGCTGACTTCTGAGGTTTGAAATGGCAGGTTGTTAAAAACTACAATGCATATTTAGTCCGAATGCCTAAATTTTTGTGTGCTTCTCATCATGTAAATCCAGTCCCAAATCAAATTTTATTTTTAGCGTTCTTTTTTGACATATATCAGCAAACTCAAGTTTTGGTATTAGTTTATATATGTTTACTCTAGATTTAATACTAAGATAATATATGACCTACTTGATGTAACTTATATTGAAGGGTATAATTTCCACAATCTTTATGTGCACGCGTAGGTTTAGTTTGAATGCCTACTCATTTACGCGATGTTGTAGCTTCTAGGCCAAATACCGCATGCTTATCTCACTCAAGGTGCAGACTAAATTCTTCAGTCACATTATTCATTAACCACAAGCTTATTAAGGATGAATATGAAATTTTTCAATGTTCATAGTTCTTCCACTAAACTGGACAGTTGGAATGACCGAGATTTTTGCAACAACTGTGGAAGATACTCTTATCGCATTAGTTATTTTTCCCTTTTCTCTTTTTCCCCATATTGTGCACTAAACGTTATATGGACCAAAATATTATAAACATAGTTTTGGTAATTTTTACTTCAGATATGTTGCTATATGTGATCCTCTTCCATTGGATCAACTTAAAAGCTTTCATGTGAGGGTCATGTTCATGTTGTCATGTTTCAGTAGTGCATATAATTTTACCTGCGATATGAAGACCTTGGTTGGGTCACTTTTATAAAATGTGTTCATTTCGAAGCAATATTTTTTTGGATGAGGTTGTTTGTATGGTTTAATAAAGATATTTTGTTGGTGGTTGATGTGATATAGTGTAAATGTCATTGCATCATTGTTTGAACATTATACATAAAGTGAATGTTGTGTTGTATGTAAAGGGTCATTGTTGAATATATGAATTTTAACTATTTTAATCGGCAAATTTTATGTATGTGAATTTCTAAAATTTTAACTCTATAATAGTAGTATTTAGGACAAAGCTACAAGTTAAAAAACAGATGAAAGAACCATGCAAGTATTTTCCCAAAAAGCTATATATATTTAACAACATTTAAAAATGTTGAAAAATATATTTTGAAACAGTTTTAAAACTTTGTAAAACATATTTTGCAACATCTAAAAATTGTTTTTATTGTAATTATTACAACGTCTTTCGCCAGAAAAATATTGTAGAGGATGCCAACCCTATGACAACTTACCCTAGTACCATGTTTGCAAAAATGTTGCGAAACTCATATAACAACAATTTTTTTATCTTTAATAAGGCATATTTGTTGTGTTTTATTAAATTTTGTCCTAAATGCTTGGGATTACTATTCTAGGTTGTTAAAAACAATCATTGAATGTTCTCCGTTTCAGGTATATGTAAAACTAATATGTATTATGTGTCATAATGAATTATAATCGCAGGATATCAATTGTATTTATTACCATTTGAACAAGAACTGCTTAAAAAATGAATTTTCACAGATAAAGTAGATATGATTTTTGGTATGCAAATTTGTTTCTATTAAGAAATATTAGCCGGATCATTAACATTTGTAGCAGGCATTACAAGGCTCGTGCTATTGTGCATTGATTTAGTTGGATGGTCATTTCATTTTCGATATATAATGGACATCAACGTTGTCCTCTATTATATTGATCCTACAAATGCATTTTAAAAGGTAAATCTTACTTGACAAAAATTTATGTTATAATTAGTTGCTTTGTAACATTTGGAATAATAGTATCGATGAAATATTATATTCTAAATTGATAATTTTCTAAAGTACACCTTGGGCGTAGCATGCAATTCCGCTAGTTAAAGTATAGTAATTTAACTTTTAATACTTGGTGGATTAATAAATTGCAAATATTTCGCATTAGAGTGCTACGAATAAAAAAATAAATTAAATGTATATGTAATATGTAAACGAATCTTAGTTTTTCTATACTAAAAGTTTTTAAAACCTACACTAGGTGCTAGTAAAATATTATGATTTGTGTCCTATACAATCACGTATACTCGAAAGTTGTGTGTGTACATATACACACACACTTATGTATACACACACACACATATATACATATACACATATATTTACATACACCTACACATATGGAATAAAATCTAAGCTTTAACAAACTTTGCATTGCAAACATAAGCTGAATAGAAATCATTACCCAAAGAGTCAACTGAAAATAAGCAACACTACGATATCTTTGGTCCAAGTGTCCTTTTCAATTACCAATTTCACCTTTGCAAGGTTCTTACGAAATTCTAATAGTCTGAAAACAATATAATATTAATAAGCAAAAAATTATGACATTCTACTCTATTTTATTTATGGTAAGGGGGTTCACAAAGGTACTGAGTTGCATGCTTACCTTAACAATATATGAATTCTAAAATCTGGCTTTTACTGCTATATAATAACAAACCAGAGCACTGAAGTAAACCAATATGTTTAACAATTTATATATACTGCAATTTACTAACAAATGTAACCTAAAAGAATTCTAATATCGTTTTATTATGAGTATGCATCAACACAATCAAAATTCTAAATTTCATTTTCCAGATTCCTTAACTGCCACCGCAGCACCATGGAAATTTAATCTTTGCTCGAAATCCAAGTATCCGAGCCCATGTGAGAAAAGAGATTAATTTTTCTTTCAAATTCTTATAATATCATGGTGTAAAGTGCAAGTAATAGATATTGGTACGTCATGGACGTGCCACCGCCTTGAAAGTGAAATTCAATGCGACTATGCTCTAGTCGATAATTATAGTTTTGTCTGAAGCATTAATACAATGATCTTTCAAATTTGTGCACTAAAAGTTGAAGAATTTGGTGACTTGCAGAGTTCACTGCCTAAAATATTTTGGCAAGTTTGGAAGATGATTTTATTTTGAATGAATTTGTGGTGAAAGAGAGATGAAGAATGCTAATTTACATACTATTTTATTTCTCATGGAAGATGGAGAAAGAAAGAGTAAAAATTGAACTTATATTTTTTATTGGCCGTACCAAACCAAATAAATAAACTTTTCAAAAATGAAGCGGTACTAATACAAAGTACAAAAGGTTATAGTGAAAGGACTTTTTACATTGTAATTATAACACATGTTTCATTGATTGATCATCATGAAAGGACCGTGTGAAGTTAATTTAGTCTGTGATAATTAATAGATGATATTTTATGACCAACATGATTTTATCTATACAAATATTTTATTCTACAAAATTATACTAGTTCATGTACTTCTTTCGATTCTTTATGGTAGGAACACAAGTGTCCAATTATTATTTTTCACTGTCTATCATTGAATATTGTATTTTACAAAAATATAATTGAATACTCAATGTCTGAAGAAGAAGAATGAAATTTTATTCTATAATTGGTTTCCATTTATTTGCCATATTTGCAGGTTTCATAAACAATTTGATTATGGGTTTTGCTATTGTGACAAATGAATTTTATGTCAAAATGTAAGAATGGAGTATTCGGGGATTTGGAGGAATTCAAATGATTAACTTGTTAATTTTCTTTGGGGTCCCTCCTCATATTTTGTTTCCGATGTAGGATTTGATCCAAGAAAGCAGTCATGGCAGCAGTATCGTTAATTATTTCAAGTATGTATGTATTACAAGCAAACTATTATACTTCAGTCAAAAATTTGATTAAAATTTAGAATCAAAACAAAGTGACATTATAGTCAAACCAGTAATTAAGCAGTAATCCCATTTTTTGATTAGTTAACACAAATATTTTATTCGGTTAACCAAAAAAAGGGTATTATTAAATGGACTCCAAAAGTTATTTGAGGAGGGGGTGTACCTTTTTAACCATCGTCCTGAGTACAAGGAAATAATTCAACATTAATATCTTCTTCTTTTGTTGGATATTTAGTTAGACGTTTGAAACCAGATTAATATGAAGATTAATCTATGTTTTCTACATCAAATTAAAATTGGATAACTAGGGTTTAAAATAAAAGAACTATGATCCATGGTAAAGGAATAAAGAGAATGTGTAAGAAAATGACAAAGAACGGCAAGGAAGATCAATTTTAAAATGAACAATATAGTATTTTCTAGTTCGATGTTATAAGGAAAGAATCAATTATTTGTTTCTCCCCTCAACCAAAATATCATGTATGTATGTATTTATGTATGTTTGTATGTATGTATATGTATATACATATATCAACAAATGCTGAGAAAATTAAGAAAATACCAATTTTATTTAAAAGTAAAAGAACTTGCTACAAGAGCTTTGTCTTAGACATACAGAAAAGCTTATATTGCACTAATCAATACCGAAGTGGTTTATTTGTCACATGGAGGGCAATTAAGCTTGCACTCATCAAGTGAGTTAAAACAAGTAGCGGTTTGAATGCAGTACGCCCTTTTTGGACACATATTTTCATCTTGCAAAGAGCAACATGGCTTTCCTTTGTCAGGCAAAATTCCATTTGAAATCGAGTCAAATATCTTCTCATTAAGTGGGATGGCTCCACCTGCATTGGAATTCATACATTTATGAAATTTGAGAACATCATTCTTTCTTCAGCAGTTGCTCTTAAATAAATTAAAAGTAACATTATTTCTAAACTTACATTGGTGTATAGCAGAGAAAGCCAAGGAAAGAAGGAGGAGTGCAAATACAAAGCTTACTCTCATTTTGATGAAATGTTTTTGCTAATATATGTTGAAATGGGTCGTGGTTGCTTAAATTTATACTGAGTTGGACTGTGTGAAATTAGTACGTAATTAATAAATGAATACATTTGCATTAATTTTCTTTTTTTATTCTTCTGAAATTATTATCTTTCAAATTAATGGGAATATATAATACATTCTCTTGATATCTCCTAAGGTTGTTTCATGTTATGTAACATAAAAATCAAATATTCTCATATTAATTGACCATGTGATTTTTAAGGACCCAAAGGTTTTATGTCCGTGCACTTCATCAAAATCATCCAATTGATTAATTGGATTAATTCTATAATAAACACAAAATGAATAAAGGATATCATGCATGCATTTTTAGCTTTTGATTTGCTTCCTATTTTTGCTACATATGTTTTAAATGGAGAAATAAGAATTAACAACAATTGATGAATGGTTCCTATATATTTAAAATTAGAAAAATAATATTAATATCAAGATTGTAATTACACATAAATCGTCGCCACATTAATTAATTTCAAATAAATTTAATATACAGAATAAATTATATTTGAAGTGAGAACATCAATTTTTTTAGAAATGAAGTGTAAATAATTTTTATTTTTCTAAAATAGGGAACAGCCAAAAGTAAAAAATTTAACAATATTTTTGAGCTAGTCCGCAAATTTCAAAGTTTAGACATAATGTAATGCCCCGCCTTTTCACATGCTTTAAATCAACGATAAACAACACAAGTCAGACTTAAACCATACAGAAGGGCGGATTATTATGGTGTAAATAAGAAAAAGTAGAGAAAGAAAAAAAATAGAATCTTGCAGCGAAACGATAAAATATAATAATCAAATATACAGTTCATGAAGCTGTTTACAAAACATTTGATTATACTTATACAATATATATCAGAGTTACACATATCGAAGAACAATAATCAATGCAGAAGAATTAAATGTTGTAGTGGAGTAATATAGTAGATAATAGTACTACAAAATCTTCGTCTTTGTCCTCCAGAATAAAATCTTCAAATCCTAAAACGCTCGGACTGACCCGAGCGAATTGAAAGGAAAAACACTCGAGTCAGAACAAAAATATCTTAAGTAAGTTAAATCAACAATAAACAATATGAGTGGAACGACGTCAGAGATGTTTACGGGATTTGACATCTCATATCCAGTGTCTAACATGAGTGCAGTAACTCAAGAGATGCTCAGGATTCACATCTCCTAAGGATCCGTTAAACTATTTACTATGTAGTATTATTTCGCTATTATAATAATGTCTATAGTAAAATAAATATACTTTAAAATAGCGTTAAGGAGTGACCCAATATTCCCATTAACACATAATAGTCCTAGTAATCCATCCAATATCATAGTCCCTCCTGATTGGGAAGCCACCAGAGTATGGGAGAAAACCTAACTCGTACAAGACGCGCTAGGGTAGGTGACATGGCACAACTAGGCAATGCCAGGGTAGATATACCAATTACGCTTCTGGTTCGGTGATAACGCGTAGCGTGCAGCTACCGCCCACCTCGAGCCACACCCCCAAATAAAAAAAATCAAAAGTGGCCACCGAATCAATCCAAAAGTCAAAGTATAATATCGAAGGGATGTGTCCGATCAAAGGTGCTACCTCATTAACCCGTCGATCGCTCCTGTTTTAGCCACCTTATGCCAGCTCACGGGAGTTGGGACCACGTATTTACCTCAAAGGAACCGCCGCCACCATCCTAATTCATTCTGGAATGTCCACCGCGTACACGGTTGTTAAAGTCGTTTTCAGAGTTGGCAGAGAGTATGACAACTTCCGATCCCGAACTCTTTAACAACCAAACGTTATTATAACACCGCAGTCTTACCAAAATAGTTTATACTTTTAAAACCAAAATATAATATCCATTTCAAATCCATACAAATACGATATCATTTCCTCTTTTAAAACCCAAATCAAATTTGATATCGTTTCAAATATACCCTTTTCTAAAATTATAACATTTCAAAGTTATAATATTTCGAAACCAAAACTTGAAATATAGCCTTTCAAAACATAAAACTTTGAATTTCATAACTTTGAAACATACTACACCACTTAAATGGTTTAAATATTAAATTACTTTATATAATAAAATAGCTTCTTCGCTTTCACAAATCAATTTCAATATGGATTTTAAATTCTCAAACAAACCAATATAATTTCCATATATTTCAAAGCTTTAATTATTCCACCATTTCAAAACTTATTCTTTGATAATTTCATATATATCAATTTCAACTACTATTTAAATGTTTACGTAATAAATCAAATACCATTTTAGTAAAACCATTAGACTCCAAATAACTGGATATTCCTTCAATTACATTAACGTGATAATATTCATTTAAATCAATTTGATATTCATTTAAATCCTCTAAACAAAAATCAAGTTATAAAATCATACCCTTTAAATCTCAATTTATTTATATTTCAAATCAAATTTTTCGAGGATAATCCTTAAATCTTAATTTCAAATCAAATTCATATTTATCTTCCAAATCTAAATTTATTTAAATCATTATAACCTCTATACAAAATATGATTTAAATACTTATCCATATTTATTTTAATAAATCAAACTCCATTTTTCAACTTATTGTCATTAAAAGATTTATACCTAGCATAATACATGAATTTAACTATATATAAATATTTTTATATAATATCAAAAAGAATTAATATTTGTTTAAACCGTATAATTCTATCCAAAACCATATAAATCATTTTCAAAATATTTATATATATAGACCGACGGTGTCTATATAAAATTTTCTATCCTATGGTCAAGTGGTGCGGATATTTATCATTTCAATCCGTAATTTAAAAAAAATTACGGTTATATATCATTTCAAACCGTAATCCCAAATAAAATAAAATGCATAACAACTTGCAATTTAAAATAATATATAACACAACATCCATTCATCCATCAACAGATCATACATCCATCGCAATCGTCATCCACAACAATCAAGCAATTCCAATAAATAACTGATAATATATATAACAGGTATTTAACTGGCAGTTTTTATGCAATAATTAATTCAATAACAATTTAATTCAAATAAATGCAATTTAACTTAGATAATGTGTAACAGCCCAAATTTTTAACAAGTATTTTTCACTTGTATTTTAAAAACTTTGGGGTTTATTATATAAAAATCTAAATTTTAAAGTGATTAAAAATAAAAATAAAAACAATTGACCAAATTTTTAATTAAATAATAAGATCTCTGAAATTTTGACATGGTTAAGAATTAACTTTAATTTGGAAATTTGGGTTTTTGTCGAAGATGGTAAATAACTTAATTTCTAGCAAAATCAAGTTTTAATTAAGAAAACATTAATAGCTTAGGTGGTTAAGATATCTGGGTTATTCACGACAGGTCACGAGTTCGAGTCTCAGCACGGTCAGAATTTCGAATTTTTTTGTGTATAAATGAACTGGGTAATTACGCGTTAAAAAGTCGCGTAAATTTAGGGAATAAATACATATATATACACACACACACACACACACACACACATATATATATATATATATATATATATATATATATAAGAAAACGTATAGAATTTTAATCCGTTATTTCGGTATATTTTGGGCATAAAATATTATGGCTATGGTACACATTCTTAAAAATATGACCTTAGTGTAAATGAGTAAATTTATCAGTGGCATGTGTTTTTAGAGGGAAGGAATATTCTAGCGTTCAAATCAAATATGTTGCCTCTAAATTCAACGCATTACTTTAAAAATTTGATTTCCATAGATTTTTTTTTCCATTCAACAAAATTTATTTCTTGCATTTTTCAAAACACAATTTTCTCCTAAATCTCAGTCATGCGCAGTATCCATTCTCCTATCTGCTTGCCTATTTCATATGCGTTTTTCTCTTTACTCATTTCTCTTACGTTATTTTTCTCTTTCCAGTAAAATTTACTTCCCAATTTATATATATTTTAATTTGATCAAATCATTTCCAAAATGCTAAATAATAAATGAAAGTTTCACTTTGTTTAAGGATAACTCTAAATGGGAATTTTAATAAAAAAAAAATTGGATTATATACTTGCTTTAAAAATTTGTAATATTTGGTTCATTTGGATAATAAATCGCCTTTTTATGGTAATAAGAATCAGAGAGAGATGTAACCAAAGTTTTATCTTTTTAATTTATTAGTAAATGTTAAGAATTTATAGCATATTAATAAACTGATAATTTCGAATTTAAAAAGGGCACGCATTGTAATGGTATAAGTAATATATAAACGTATAAATTAAAAATGTTACTTTTGAATAATTTTTGGGCGTATGGTAATGCGTTAGTTTGGCGTATTTTAAAAAATTATATTTCTATATCTATATGGATTAATAAAATCAGTTAGGAGATTTACAACCAAAACGTATTGATTTCGTGCCTATCCGTTTCTCTAAAATCATGCACTGATTTAAGGAGATTCCCACTACCAATATTGTTTTCAAAATCGTGCTTCCCTTTCACGCAAATATCATCTGGAAAGAAATCAAACTTGCTTTCCTTGCGCGTGACATATCAGTGAAATTTATTTCCATTAACATCTTTGTCATTTGCCTCTTTATAGAGATTTGATTTAAAAACTTTCACAAATAAATTTTATTCCACTTGCCATTCATTCCTCTCAATCAAATATAATTGCTTGCCTTCTAAAATTCAATCAATCAGAAAATTGAATTCTTACCATTTTCTCTCCGTGACATAAATCAACGCATGCATTCAAATCTGTCCTTGAAGTAGCATCCAAAGCAAATTAATACTTGCTGATTCTTTGTATATAAATCTCTCAGACTATATAAACCACGCAACTATTAATTGGGGAGAGAATAAAAAGAGATAACGTTGAAATCAAATTTTTCACATATCTGGCAGTAAATCACGCATATATCATCTGAGACAAAAGCAATTTGCCTTCCTTTGCGCGTGACATAAAATTTTATTCTTTTTACATTTTTGGCATTTGCCTCTTACCATTTATTTCTTGCGCATGTCCCTGTATTCATTTTTATTCACGCAGACTTATCCATTCTAACAAACGAAACTGGGAACTAAATCACGCAAGCCTTATCCACAAAAAAAAAAAATCAACACTTCCATTCTTATTTAGTACGAAATTCACTGCTATCTCAATCAAATTTGCGTAGACTGGGAATCATAAATCTTACCGAGATAACTTGCCTTGATTTTTCACATGTATATTTTACTTCCTTACATACAAAGCAACTCCTCTTTATAAATACATAGCCTCGCCCAAAACTTTCCGCTGCATCTCATAGTTTAGCCTTCTTCTTCTTTTGTGCTGAAGCCTCTATCAGGTAATGGTTTTACTTTTTCTTTTCTTCTTCCAAGTTTTTCCCTTTCTTCTTCTTGTTGTTGTCAGTTTCCCTTTTGCCTTGCTCGGCTACTTCCCTACCACGGCACATCCCTCTAAGTTTTCATAACCGAGCATATAAATTTCATCAACTAATATCTAGAGCATACCCTCACCTCAAACAAAACATATTTGCACACATACATGTCAGTTTCGTGAATAGGCAGGGCCGTACATATATTGTAGATACATGAAGCATGCATTCAGTTTTTTTTAAATTTTGGGCTGAGCGTTTCGAACTAGAAAGTAGTGGAATATCATTTTTAAACATATATCATAGATGCGTGAGTCATAGTGATGTGAGTTAGCAAATGGGAATATATTTGGAGCCATCTTAATACTTTGTGATATAGTAGTTGCGTGTGCCATACATAAGTGCTGCCTGCATATTTTTTCCAAAGTGTTTATAATTTTGCAAATCTAGTTCACGTGTTGAAAAAGAAAATTGATATTTGGTAGAGAAAGAGAATAGGAGTGCAGAGTACACGTATATGGTTTATGAAGTAGCGTGTTTAGGTGCATGTGTGCATGTTTTGAAATTAAAGTGGCAGAGACGTATTGTATTTATGAACAGAGAGAGTTTGCATTAGGCAGAGACGCAAGTTTGTGTAAATACATATTTTTCAAACTAGATAAGTTGGACATGCCGTTAGAAAAAAAATATATATATAAATAATAATAATAATAAATAGTATTGCCAAGCCTATGAAGTTGGGGTCGGGATGTGGGGTGAGGCAGTCGAGCAAAAGCTGAACCAAAATTTCTTTTACTCTATTCGTTCCAGTTGTCTCAAAATTTTTGCTTTGACCGTAATTTTTAAAGTCACGTATTCGGTATTTGGATCTTGAATCTAGGCGTGACATCCGGGGAAAATTTGATTGTTACCCGCTGTGCGATTCTTTTTCGGGGAATTTTCATTTTGAATCAAAATTTCTGCAGCTTTAGGGTGAGTATTTCTCACCAGACAAACATACCTATATATCCGTGATTTATCACAAGTGTATTTGTAAATTATTTATTAAATTTTATCTGCCTGTGATATGACATATGATGTTAAACCCCATTTTAAATTGACACCTCATCAGTTGTTTATCTATTGTAATATTTTTGTAGTTATACTATGTAATTCTTATTTACTGATTAAATCATCACTGCAAGTTCCCTGTAAATTTGAGATCGTTATAGGCTGAAATGATAGGCCTGAACGATAATCATTTGTTCATTTATTTAATTGTTTAATTATTTATTTGTTAACTTGGGATCGCAGGTTTGAAATGATAGAACCCGGGATTTTGTAAATTGCGGATTGAAATGATATAAATCCGTATCACTTGGGTTTATATAATATTTTTCTGAAATGTTTAAAAGTATTTTAAATGGGAATTTATAATATTCTGGTTCAAATGTAAAGGATTTTTATAAAATTTATAATGATTTTTGAATAAGTCAAAATGTTAAAAAAAAAATGTTTAAGTAAAATTTTTGGAATATAACTTATTTTGGGAAATTCTGAAATTTTGTTAAAAGTGAGTTTTAGTAAGGAAATAATTAATAATAAGTTATATTTGGGAATTTAAAATTTGATTGTTAAGTTAATAATTTATTACAGCACTTAAATGCTGTCTTTTATAAATGAACTGTTTTGACTTACAGACTTTAGGTGGCATTTCATAAATGCTATGGAAACTGAATTTTCAGATTGTTTAAAATAGATGGAAATAATCTTTGGGGGAAAAGGCTTAAATTTTGGAATTTAATATGTAATTAATAAAAAAATAAGGAACTGACTTTAAATGGTTTTAAATGGAAGAATTTAACTTTTAAATGTGAGTTGAAAGGCAAATTAATTCCTAAATAAATCGAATAGATTTAAATGGTATTTTATATTAAATAAAATGACTGATGTTTAAATAAATGATGGTTGAAATGATATTATGGTATTGAAATGTATTTGAAACTTATATTGATTTTTAAAGTATAAATACCATTTCTAAAAGTTGTAACCACGGGTTATAATAACGTTTGGTTGTGAAAGAGACCGGGATCGGATATCTGGCATACTCTCTGTCGATACCGAAAACCACTTTGACAACCGTGTACGCGGTGGAGAATCCAGAATGAAGTAGGATGGTGGTGACGGTTCCTTTAAGGTAAATACGTGGACCCGACTCCCGTGAGTTGGCATAAGGTGGCTAAAACAGGAGCGATCGACGGATTAATGAGGTAGCACCTCTGATCGGACGTACTTCTTCGTATGCCATTCTATTACTTTTGTGATTGTTTTGGTGCGCACCTTTGATTTTGGAGTGTTGTTCGAGGTGGGCGGCAGCTGCGCGCTGCGCGTTTCCATCGATCCGGAAGCGTAATTGGTATATATACCCTGGCATTGCCTAGTTGTGCCGTGTCACCTACCCTAGCGCGCCTTATACGATTTTGGTTTTGTACCATACCTATGGAGTGCCCTCTGACGACGCCCATTCCGGGGGAGATTACGGTACTGTGTAGACTATGGGATATATTATGTGTTAAGGGCTATATGGGTAACCCCTTAACGCTATTTAAAAGTAAGTTTATTTTACAAATAGACACTATTATAATAGCAATGTATTACTACATAGTAAATAGTTTAACGGACCCTTAAAGGATGGGCGGTCCCAAGCATCCTTTAAGTTACTTGCCTTATATTACAGTACACTTGAATTAGCTTACACTATGTAAGTATGTATGTCCTGACTCGAGTGTTTATGTTTTATTTTACGCTCGGGTCAGTCTGAGTTGCAGTTCAGTCATTATCCCGAAGCTAGGACTTCTATAGATCCTTTCAAGTTGCTGGCTTCTTTCTGTCCGCTATCTTATTTATGAAATCAAGACCTTGGGATTTTTGGATTTTCTATTTGATGATTTAAACCATATTTGGGATGGAAGACTTTGTAATTTGTATTTGTTGAGACTATTTATAGTGGCTTCATGACCACTAAGTATTTTTAAATTCCGCTGCGAGTATTCTGATTCTGTGTCTGTGATTCTGTGATTAATTATTTACTGTATATTTTGAGATTTGCCAAATTTTAATTACAGCGCGGTATTTTGAACAATTCAAGTCCGACATGAGCGGATGCGAATGGTTGAAAATACTGGGTTGTTACATTTGGTATCAGAGCTTTGGCTCTAGGCAAAACTTAGAATGTATGGTAAATTTGATTTATAGAATCACTTTCATTCGAGCCTGATCTCTTCCTTTTGATTCGATTTCCTTTGAATTTTGGAACGTTCCCTGCGGTTCCGAAGTTCATTCGTGTCCCTCACTATTCATTTTCTTTCGATTCTGGAGTATCCCATAACTCCACTTCGGATGATCTTTATAGTGAATTGGCGGTCTCGCCAATATTCTAATAAAGGGTTAACTCCTTTACAATTAGCATTGATTCACCAAAGATTTATATTTATCCTCGGTTTAGATGCTAGTATCTTTGGTTATTCTGAACTTTATTTCTTCAGATCGAATGTAGATTTACCCAGGAAATCCACATCGATCTTATTCTTTAAGTCACGGTTGACCAGGTTAAGGTTGCCCGCGATTTATATAAACTTATCTAGTTCCTTGTTCTGCTATGTAATCATCGGATCTTCTGATTCCAATTTATCTTTAAATCAAAATTCTCTTTGATTTGAATCCATCAAATTTGAATCTCTATCCTTGTTTTGAAAAATTTATTCCTATATTTGGGAAAAATCTAATATTATATATAAGTATAATTTTCAGAAATTTATAATTAATTTAACTAGTTGTCAAGAGATAATAGTGTTTGATTTTATTTATGGTTTTGTAAACCATTGGTTTTGTCTTATATAAATAATTGAACTATAAAACATGGTTATAAATTTATTTGGAAACAGAAATGGATTTAAAACAAGAATTTAAGAATTTAATTTCTGATAGTTTCAAACCTTGTGTTTAAAGTCTTAAAAGGATATATTATTATTTAAATTATTTGCGAATATAAATTTGTTTCCAAAGAATTTTTAAAGTTTTAAAAATTAGTGCTCTTCTCTTTGTCGCTGGAAAATAATTTCGGCGATGACTACAACATCATCGACATTCATTTTCGAGTATCGAAGTAAAGAGACCACGTTGTAGTTTTGCTTCAAAAATTTAACTGATTTGAATTTCTAAAATATGACTTAATTTATAATATATATAGATATATGATTTAAATTTGATTTGACATATGCTATATGTATGTATTTATTTATCTCTAAAGGGTTTGAAGTTAATTGGAAATTTAATTCATAAATTTATGTTAAAAGGTGATTCTAATGATAAATTAAAGTCAAATTTGGAATGAATATTTAAACTTGAATAATATAGTTGGAAATTTTTTACTTGTATAATTGCATGCCAATATAACTTACCTAAATCATTCAGAAATTAACTATGTAATTGGATAATGTATAATATAAAAGATTTATAAATAAAATTTGAGTGGTTATAATAAATGTTATACACTTAAACTCTAGTTATAAAAAGATTAACAGAGGTAAATAAAATTAAAGGGTAATGGAATAATTTTTAATATAAAATGATGTTAAGGAACTAAGAATAAATTTAAACAGTTTTAATAAGTGTAAACATATTTGACATAGATGAGAAAAATATTGAGAGAAATAAATTTAATTATAGTTTGGAATAAAGAATAAACTAAATGGGGAATTTAGTTTATTTTGGGAAATGGTAAATTTACGTTAAAAATTAAGTTAAATTACCATTTCAAATTTGGACTAAAATTAAACATTTTAAATTAGAATCTTATAATACCTTGTGTAAAATTTGGATAAAAAAAATGAATGATTTTTTTTATGTGTAGGGAAATTATACAATAAATATGTAAATAAATAAATGTTAAAATTTTAAGTATAAATAGATGAAATCAATGATTAATTTAAAATTGAATTTTTATTGTTTAGATTAATGATTCTAATTTAAGTTTCAATTTAGTTTTCTTTCAGGTTGTTTCTATTCCCCTACCTTCTTCCTTTTCGAGGACGAAAAGTTCTGAGTGGGGGAGAGTGTAACAGCCCAAATTTTTAACAAGTATTTTTTTCTTGTATTTTAAAAACTTTGGGGTTTATTATATAAAAATCTAAATTTTAAAGTGATTAAAAATAAAAGTAAAAACAATTGACCAAATTTTTAATTAAATAATAAGATCTCTGAAATTTGACATGGTTAAGAATTAACTTTAATTTGGAAATTTGGATTTTTGTCGAAGATGGTAAATAACTTAATTTCTAGCAAAATCAAGTTTTAATTAAGAAAACATTAATAGCTTAGGTGGTTAAGACATCTGGGCTATTCACGACAGGTCACGAGTTCGAGTCTCAGCACGGTCAGAATTTCGAATTTTTTGTGTGTATAAATGAACTGGGTAATTACGCGTCAAAAAGGGCGCCTAAATTTAGGGAATAAATACCGTATATATATATATATATATATATATATATATACACACACACATACAAGAAAACTATAGAATTTTAATCCGTTATTTCGGTATATTTTGGGCATAAAATATTATGGCTATGGTACACATTCTTAAAAATATGACCTTAGTGTAAATGAGTAAATTTATCAGTGGCATGTGTTTTTAGAGGGAAGGAATATTCTAGCGTTCAAATCAAATATATTGCCTCTAAATTCAACGCATTACTTTCAAAATTTGATTTCCATAGATTTTTTTTCCATTCAACAAAATTTATTTCTTGCATTTTTCAAAACACAATTTTCTCCTAAATCTCAGTCATGCGCAGTATCCATTCTCCTATCTGCTTGCCTATTTCATATGCGTTTTTCTCTTTACTCATTTCTCTTACTTTATTTTTCTCTTTCCAGCAAAATTTACATCCCAATTTATATATATTTTAATTTGATCAAATCATTTCCAAAATGCTAAATAATAAATGAAAGTTTCACTTTGTTTAAGGATAACTCTAAATGGGAATTTTAATTAAAAAAAAAATTGTATTATATACTTGCTTTAAAAATTTGTAATATTTTGTTCATTTGGATAATAAATCGCCTTTTTATGGTAATAAGAATCAGAGAGAGATGTAACCAAAGTTTTATCTTTTTAATTTAGTAATAAATGTTAAGAATTTATAGCATATTAATAAACTGATAATTTCGAATTTAAAAAGGGCACGCATTGTAATGGTATAAGTAACGTATAAACGTATAAATTACAAATGTAACTTTTGCATAAATTTTTGGGCGTATGGTAATGCGTCAGTTTGGCGTATTTTAAAAAATTATATCTCTATATCTATATGGATTAATAAAATCAGTTAGGAGATTTCCAACCAAAACATATTGATTTCGTGCCTATCCGTTTCTCTAAAATCATGCACTGATTTGGGGAGATTCCCACTACCAATATTGTTTTCAAAATCGTGCTTCCCTTTCACGCAAATATCATCTGGAAAGAAATCAAACTTGCTTTCCTTGCGCATGACATATCAGTGAAATTTATTTCCATTAACATCTTTGTCATTTGCCTCTTTATAGAGATTTTATTTAAAAACTTTCACAAATAAATTTTATTCCACTTGCCATTCATTCCTCTCAATCAAATATAATTGCTTGCCTTATAAAATTCAATCAATCAGAAAATTAAATTCTTACCATTTTCTCTCCGTGACATAAATCAACGCATGCATTCAAATCTGTCCTTGAAGTAGCATCCAAAGCAAATTAATACTTGCTGATTCTTTGTATATAAATCTCTCAGACTATATAAATCGCGCAACTATTAATTGGAGAGAGAATAAAACGAGATAACGTTGAAATCAAATTTTTCATATATCTGGCAGTAAATCACGCATATATCATCTGAGAGAAAAGCAATTTGCCTTCCTTTGCGCGTGACATAAAATTTTATTCTTTTTACATTTTTGGCATTTGCCTCTTACCATTTATTTCTTGCGCATGTCCCTGTATTCATTTTTATTCACGCAGACTTATCCATTATAACAAACCAAACTGGGAACTAAATCACGCAAGCCTTATCCACAAAAAAAAAATCAACACTTCCATTTTTATTTAGTACGAAATTCACTGCTATCTCAATCAAATTTGCGTAGACTGGGAATCATAAATCTTACCGAGATAACTTGCCTTGATTTTTCACGTGTATATTTTACTTCCTTGCATACAAAGCAACTCCTCTTTATAAATACATAGCCTCGTCCAAAACTTTCCTCTGCATCTCATTGTTTAGCCTTCTTCTTTTGTGCTGAAGCCTCTATCAGGTAATGTTTTACTTTTTCTTTTCTTCTTCCAAGTTTTTCCCTTTCTTCTTCTTGTTGTTCTCTGTTTCCCTTTTTCCTTGGTCGGCTACTTCTCCACCACGGCACATCCCTCTAAGTTTTCATAACCGAGCATATAAATTTCATCAGCTAATATCTAGAGCATACCCTCACCTCAAACAAAACATATTTGCACACATACATGTCAGTTTCGTGAATAGGCAGGACCATACATATATTGTAGATACATGAAGCATGCATTCAGTTTTTCTTAAATTTTGGGCTGAGCGTGTTGAACTAGGAAGCAGTGCAATATCATTTTTAAACATATATCATAGATGCGTGAGTCATAGTGATGTGAGTTAGCAAATGAGAATATATTTGGAGCTATCTGAATACTTTGTGATATAGTAGTTGCGTGTGCCATGCATAAGTGCTGCCTGCATATTTTTCCCAAAGTGTTTATAATTTTGCAAATCTAGTTCATGTGTTGAAAAAGAAAATTGATATTTGGTAGAGAAAGAGAATAGGAGTGCAGAGTACACGTATATGGTTTATGAAGTAGCGTGTTTAGGTGCATGTGTGCATGTTTTGAAATTAAAGTGGCAGAGACGTATTGTATTTATGAACAGAGAGAGTTTGCATTAGGCAGAGACGCAAGTTTGTGTAAATACATATTTTTCAAACTAGATAACTTGGACATGCCGTTAGAAAAAAAAAAATATATAAATAATAATAATAATAAATAGTATTTCCAAGCCTATGAAGTTGGGGTCGGGATGTGGGGTGAGGCAGTCGAGCAAAAGCTGAACCAAAACTTCTTTTACTCTATTCGTTCCAATTGTCTCAAAAATTTTGCTTTGACCGTAATTTTTAAAGTCACGTATTCGGTATTTGTGTGACGACCCAGAATTTTAATTTATTAAAATTTGAATATTTTATTAATTTTAAATATTAATAAGTGAAATTTATAAGTCGAATAAATTTTATTTCGAATAATTGGATAATTAAATCGATAATTTAATATGTTAAATTATGGAAATAATTGAAAATTGGGTTAAATATGATTGAGAATGATTTGTAAAATTTTATTTTATCATATTGAAGTTAGAATGATATTTTAGAACTTTTAAAATCGAATTAAAAGTTAATTTGTGAAAATTGAATATTTTAATATTTAATCGACAAGTGAAAATAACCAATTTTTGATCAGTCTCAGAATTGGACGATACTAGTTCCATTGGATCCGTAATAGTTAGTTATTACCATATTTCAATTTTCGTAGCAATCGGAGTTATCGTATGATCGTGGCAGCTCGAAACGCATCGAAATTATTTTAATTTTAATTCGGCGAGTTAAAGTAGTCATTTTTCAAAAAGTCTCGTATTTCGACGAAACCAGTTTCATCGGATCCGTAATGCGATATTATTGTAAGGTTTCAAATTTCAAGTCAATTGGATTTACCGTTTGTCCGGTGCAAGCTAAAACGCCTAGAAAATCGTTTAAATCGGTTTAATTTAAATTGAACGTTTATTTCCATAACTCGCACAGATGATCGAACTAGCTTCCGAAACATGTTCCATTGTGTCCGGAATGCGGGGTAAACCCTAGAAACGCTGGTCACCGCGCGTAAATCGGAGTTTGGAAATCCCGGAATGAATAGTGTTTTCGTTCGATTTTCTATAAATAGACCATACTCATTCACAAAATAAAAAAATAATAATAAAGCCCTAACCTAACAAGCCAGCCGCCACCACCTGAACCTAAGGCCGAAATTTGTTCATCTTTTTCCCCTCTGATCTCTCAATCCATCAACTATTGGCTAAAACTATCAACTACAAAATCGAAGAGCTTCGCGAGCTCTACGATTTGAACGGTCATGATCGTTTTTAGATGCACGAATCAACGTCAAAGCAAGCTGGAAGTCACGGCCTTCATTCATGTTTTTAGAGCTGGAGGCTCGATTGAGCTTCGTGATGCTCAGGGCGGTGTCGTATGGCGGCACGAGCTTCGATGAGGTGGTCCTGGATCGTCGTCAGGTGACGTGATGATGGTTGCGTGTTCGATTTTGAACGGCGGTCGATGGATTTTGTTGCGTTCGTATGTTTTTGGGGAAGATGATGAAAAGAGTGGCCATGATTTTTCCTTCAGAAATCAACGGCCAGATTGAGGATGTAGGGTTTTAAAATAAAATTTATATTGAAATTAATTTATATAAATTGTATAAACTTTAAACTGTTGTATCTTGGTCATACGAGGTCGAAAAATTACGAAACTTTTTGCGTTGGAATCGTTTTGTCGAGCACTACGCAATGCAACTGGATTGGAGTCGATTGGAGTCAGTGAAAATTTCGGGTAAAATTAAACGCGCGTTTAATTTTATTCGAAATAAAAGCTGAAACGGAAATAAAAAGGTGAGAACTTCTCACTCAATCGAATCAATTTCGATTTTAATTTTAATAGTTAGATTTAAAATATTCGAATGCATGTTTGAATGATGATTGATATCTATTGATTGTTAAGATCGACATTATGCGTCGTTAGTAAGCGGATGTTATTTATTAAAAACATATACCGCGAATATTTCATAAACAGTGAAATTGGTATTATATATAACAGCAATATATATATATATATATATATATTGGCATATGTATATATTGCAGTTGATTGATTTCCCGCATTGTATAGCGGATGAGACCCTATTGCGCCGTCTATTAAGCGAATAATATTATAAATCCCATATACCGCGATAATTCCGTACTGGAGCGGAATTGGTATTGTGCTAATGTTTGTGGATGCAGGGAAACAGGTTGGAGGGATCCAACTGGATTCCTCAACTGTATTGATTTATTTACAGATATTTTGATATTTGTTGACTATCATATCGATATATGATACTTGGATGTCGTGATTGACTATTTGGTGCTGCTGCATCATCAGATCCATTTTTGAAGTTTTAAAATAATGATTTTGGGTTTAAAAGTAATTTTAAAGTGATTTTCAAAAGTATACGTTTTATTTAAATTTTGAATTGATTCATTTTAAATAATTAAAACGTTATAAATTTTTATGTTATAAAAATTAAAATTTTTGAGAAATATAACCGCAATGAGATTTTTGGAAATAAATAGTAAATTAATTTATAAAATGGTTTAATTGGGAATTTTGAATTATTATAAACGGTTTATATAAAAGATTTATAAAATTGATATTTATAAATTAAAAATACTAGGATTATAAAACGAGTTTTATAAGTAACAAAGTGAAATATAAATGGATTTCATAAGTAAATTGAGATTTAAAAATTTATGAAATATGAATATATAGAATGGATAGATTTTGTAAAATATAAGATTTATAAGAAATCAACTTATAAATCGGATTTTTGGCATTTAAAATGAGATATAAAAAGGATTTTTATAAGTAGAAGTTTATAAAAATATAAATGGAGTTTATAAACGTTGTTTATAAATCCGAAATAAATTGAATTTGATAAGTTGGATATAGGAATATATGAAAGGCATTATATTCACGATTTTGGACAGTGAATATATTATTAAATGAAATGGATATGTTTTTGGGGAAGGAACATTATGAAATGAAGTTAATGATTTTAAAGACGTTTTAAAATGTATTATGAATCGAAACCATAGATTTCAACATTTATTGTTGAAATAGACGTTTTCGAGAAAGAAGGAAATGGTGGACTATAACACTGTTGTTATAGTAAATGGTTTCCGAAAGGAAATGTTTTGTATAGTATTGGGATTTATATATCTATTTAAACTTTGAATCCCTATACTAGTGATTTTGGGTCGTCGTAACGATGTTTTACGTAACATTCGTTTTGGCCCAAACAAATGTGTTTAAGAGAATGATTTCTTAAAGAATGAAATATATACTTAAATTTCGATATTAAGTATATGGAATATTTTCTAAGTATTGAAAATAAATGGATTTGTGAATTACTTATTAATAAATAAGTATGGAAATGTTTTTCCAATGTGAAATGAAATGTTTTGAGAATTTATCTTTTTGAAGATAAATTGAAAATGAAAAATTGAAATCGTATATTCACAAATATTTTGGAATGTAAATTCACTATGGAATTTATAAATAAAAAGGAGAATTTTTTTAAAAATAAACGTTGATTTATTTTTAAAGTGTGGGAATAAATTTACGAATTTGGAAAGTAAATATATAAAATAAATCGGTAAGAATTTATTTAATTGGTTTAAATGAACCATGTTGAAATGAAAGTATTTCCGAGTAAGGAAAATGATTGAAATTTGTTTTCAAAAGTTGATAAAGTATTGAAAAGTGATTTGAAAATTTGTTTTCAAATGATTGAAGTGTGGAAAATATATATATCTAGTAAAGATATTTTGGAAAGTAAATAATTTGGTAAATTATTTGGATTTGGTGATGTTGAGAATGCCTATTGATAGTTAAATAATCCGACTATCAATATTTACCTTTAAATAGGTATTTGTTGTGAATTGCTTGAATTTGAATGCCACACTTATTTTTGAATAAGCACTCACTATTCGGGTTAGCCGGGAAAGGACCTTGGGGTCGTATAACGCATTCCGAGTATGTGATACGTCGTTATGGATTGCATTCGATGACCGGTGTTGAAGACCGGATGTTTGTGAAAACGGAAGGATTACCGTCGAGTTAATCTACATCGGCTGATCTCCGATATAGAGGTTTTATCACCCTTAGTGACGGGAAGTCCGGTCGTGATTAGTGAATATCCGGATTGCAAGGAATTCTTTGTAAGTGCCTTCGGTTCTGTTCGATCCCGGAACAGACTTGTATGATTGTATGTCTGACATTACAAATTGAGATATAAAGCTGATTTCTTTCAAATATATTTCTGTTGGTGGCGGAGAATTTATTCTCTTAGCTTAACACCCTTCTCTGAGACGTACGAGCTCAGAGGTTATATAGTTGAAGGTTATTAGTGATATACTCCCAATTTGGTAGTGTGGCATGCTGAGTGTTGCTGTGAAATGATCATTGTGTTGATCATTTGTGATAGGATCATTTATTTGATCATTTATCTTGGTGATCATTTCTATGATCATTTGTTGACCCAAAGCACGACTTTTGTATAAAGTGTGGCTTTGTGGACGAGACTTCGTCGGACCTCACACCCAGGAAATGGTCAAAACAGGAAGGATGCAGCAAGGTTATTAGGGGTAGCGCCCTTTAGTGTATGTCATTCCTTCTGGATAGAGGTGGTATCATGGTATGGTGCCCAGATATTTAACCTATGTTGTTGCTGCATATTTTTGTGGTTGTTGGAAATCGAGGATCCTCGGATAGATCGGTTACGATCGGGGGATGACATATTCGTGTCAGTAGTTACCCAGTTAGGGGTAACCCTGCCTTGTGTTGGCAGAGATCCGGTTTGGTTCTCGAGACGTCATTCCAGAGGCGTTTCGATGTGGCAATGGGAAGTTCCTTGGCCTGACCATTTGTTGGAAATCCAAAGAAACAATATGAGACTTGTGCGGTTTTAGTTGTAGAACCTGCCATGGAATGTGGCGGTAACCTGCTATTGAACATGGTAGCTATAGTAGGCATAAGTGCGAAATGTCTATGCTGGCTAAGATTTATATCTTTACTTTCAAATGAATTTTTCCTACACTATGCACTAGTAATAATATCAAATGTTCTTTTAAATGCGTATCAAGCATCTTTGACTATCATAAGGAGAAATCTCCTCCGATTCTGCGTTAGCATTGTGTGTGTGTGCGGGAGGCCTTATGGTAGTCTCATTTTTAAAAGCATTGCGAATTGACTTTAAAAATATTCCTCTATTTTGATTTTAAAGATAAATAAACTGTTTTGAGTTCTCACACCAGTCACATGACTGACTCGGAGTTTATTGTTTTCCTTCCTAAACTCTGGGTGCCCACCAATTTCCACACGGGCAGTCAAGAGTTTAAGGTTTATCAGGATATTCTGGAATTCAAGAGTTGCTGGAGGCAAGATGGATGGCATGGCGTATACTAGTATATAGTATTTCTTATCCGCTGTTGATGTTGTTGTTGTTATACACTCTGATGATTTGATGTAATATAATGTAATGTAATAACTGATATAGTTCTTTGTTTAAAGATTATTCATTTATGTATTATATGTTGTTCCGCTGCGAATTGTGAGATTCTGATGTTGTTCTGTTATTTCTTTCTATTCTGTTCTATCTTTTTCTCTCTTTTTCTACCTTCTTCTTTTTCTTTAACCCTAACATTTCGGTTTTTCGGCAACGAAAAATCCCAAACGTTACATTTGGTATCAGAGCATGTGGTTAAGCGACAACCATGGCTCTGTTGGGTATTACTCATTAGAGATAGAGTCAGTAGTACTCTAGAATGAGTTGAGTGTAATAATAGCTATGAGAGCGTATTTGTTAGTGAATATAAAATTGTTTTATATTGTGATGATTGGTTTATTGAGTGGCATATGAACTTTCGTCAGCACGGTCTGCAAAACTATGCTGAAGGAGTTTCTAAACACTTGAATAGAACAACTCGACACAGTATTGTTTTAAATTGGGTAAATGAAATAATTTTACCTTGATTATATTTTTTATATAAAGGAATAATTTTTCAGAATTATTAAAGTATATATAAGTAGATTGTTTGGTTGTTGAATAAGATGTTTGAAACATCTAAATAAAAGAATAATTGTATAAGTAAAATGAATTATAAGAATTGAATTATAATTAAAGTAATTTACAATTGTGAAATAAACTTATATATATAAGAAGTGAAACTATATGAATATATTTATCAATTTGAGTCATAAATAAAAATGAATTTAAAGTTAAATGGAAAATTTACTTTAGAATTGAAATCTGAAATTGATTTATAAGTTGGAATTTAAGTTAAGTAAAACCAAGTGATGTTTATAAAATGAAGTATAACTTAAGAGATGTTGAATGAAGTTGATATTGGTATCAAAGTAAATTAATAAGGTTAATGATAAATGTGAACTTAAGTTATATATATGAAACTCAACTTTAGTAATTGAATTGAATGAATGGATTGAATGTAAATCAATTGAATGTAAATGATTGATATGGAATAATGGATATAAGTGTTAATTCATTAAAATCTAATGTTATTGGAAGTTGAATAGTTGAATGTAAATCAATTTAATTAAACCAATTGTAAGCAAAGGAATTTGGTTGTAATTAATATACATTGGTTGTTATATGGTTGTTAGTTGATTGTATATAATTCATTAAGTATTAATGAAAGTGAATTAGCAAAATTGTAAGCTATGTGATTGAATTCAAATTGAAAGTAAATAAATTTGAATAGAATTGAATTTGATTTGGAAGTGAATCAATGTGAATAAATTATTGAATGTATACTAATCGAAAAATGAACAAATGAATGTTAGTTAAATCCAATGTTAAATGAATCAAATGTGATTTAAATTGAAAACACATTTCATTAAATATTAAAGAGAATATGAATGAATATTTAGTTGGTTGATGGTTGAATTTATTGCTTTTACTGCATTTGCTATGTTGGCATATATAGTTATTATGTTGCTATATGTTGTATATTGATACTATTTTCATATATGCATGATTCTCATGTTGTTGTTGAGTGTTTAGTAGGTGCGGATTGCGTTGCTTTGCATTTGGAGCTCGCTTTCGCGCTATATTAGCCGTATATGCTCGCTAAATAAATATAAGGTACATATCTCGGATTAAATATCGTACTTTTATACTTTTTTCCCTGCGGGATGCCTCATTACTTGATGAGATGTATATTTGTGATATATATACTGTCATTTTTTTTCGGATCGAGCCGCGCAAAGGAGACTATGGCGAATTTTTCCGAAAATTTAAGGCGTTGGAAAAAATTTGAGAAAATTGGGAAATTTGTGAAAACTATAACTTTGGTTTTGGAATTGGAAATTAAACGATATAGTTTGGTTTTGAAAAGATAATTAAGTATAGATTTGAAAACTTAGTAAAATTATTGTAAGAAGTTTAACTATGGATTTTGGGAAAGTTAATAGATTCTGTAACTTTCTTACTTAATAATTTCGAGGACGAAATTCTTTTAAGGGGGGAAGTCTGTAACGACCCAGAATTTTAATTTATTAAAATTTGAATATTTAATTAATTTTAAATATTAATAAGTGAAATTTATAAGTCGAATAAATTTTATTTCGAATAATTGGATTTAATTGGATAATTAAATCGATAATTTAATATGTTAAATTATGGAAATAATTGAAAATTGGGTTAAATATGATTGAAAATGATTTGTAAAATTTTATTTTATCATATTGAAGTTAGAATGATATTTTAGAACTTTTAAAATCGATTTAAAAGTTAATTTGTGAAAATTGAATATTTTAATATTTAATCGACTAGTGAAAATAGCCAATTTTTGAACAGTCTCAGAATTGGACGAAACTAGTTCCATTGGATCCATAATAGTTAGTTATTACCGGATTTTAACTTTTGTAGCAATCAGAGTTATCGTTTGATCGTGGCAGCTCGAAATGCATCGAAATTATTTTAATTTTAATTCGGCGAGTTAAAATAGTCATTTTTCAAAAAGTCTCGGATTTTGACGAAACCAATTTCATCGGATCCGTAATGCGATATTATTGTAAGGTTTCAAATTTCAAGTCAATCGGATTTACCGTTTGTCCGGTGCAAGCTAAAACGCCTAGAAAATCGTTTAAATCGGTTTAATTTAAATTGAACGTTTATTGCCATAACTCGCACAGATGATCGAATTAGCTTTCGGAACCTGTTCCATTGTGTCCGGAACGCGTGGTAAACCCTACAAACGCTGGTCACCGCGCGTAAATCGGAGTTTGGAAATCCCGGAATGAATAGTGTTTTCGTTCGATTTTCTATAAATAGACCATATGTTAACGCTAAAATTTGAACGCTAACACCCCGGTGTGTAAAGTGTAGTTGTGAAAGCACCACCCGATGATTCGGGAACAGAGTATAAGCAGAAAACTGCAGAAAAAACAGTAAACAACAGCGATTTTATAGTGGTTCGGCTCAATAGTTTGCCTACGTCCACTTTGAATATCTTTATTGATGAATTCGTTACAAATCGATACAATTCTTCCCAAGTACAATACACTTTGAATTACTAAACACTTTGAACGAATAGCTTAAACTTCAATGTGAGTGAAAGTCTTCAAATCCATGTTGGATGTATGAGATTCCTTCTTGAAGTTGTTGGTAGCGTTCTACGTGTCTTGAAAGCTTTGAGTGTCGAGTCGGTTTGGAATGCAACAGAGTATCGGTGCTTGGAAAGAATGAACCAAAAATCCCCCTCATGTTGGAGATCGTCACGTATTTATAGGCAAATCTGGATAAGAATTTTTTACCCAAGTCCTGAGTCGTGACCGACTCAGGGAGACTCGTAGGTCGCGCTCGACTCAAGGGTCAAGAGTCAGCAGGCAATGGAATTGGTGAAGTGGTACTTAGCTTTTCTTCATTCATCTGGATACAAGTCCTAACTCGTTCGCGAGTTAAGAAGACACGGCTTAAAATGAGGCAGCACTAAAATTTTGGTTCTATGGTTTTAGGTCGTGTCCGACTTAAACTAGGTCGTAAGTCGGTCACGACTCAAATGCAGCCGCTCTCGCCCTCCTTTGTCTTGAATCAATAGGTCGTTCTGCCTTTAGGTTTTTTAGGTCGTAGCCCCTTAAGTCGTGCACCTCCCTGAGTCGTGACATATCTTAAGTCGCGGAGGCCTTAAGTCGCAGATTTCTCTGAGTCGCGAGTCGCTCATTCTGTCAACTCATTAAGTCGTTCAATCCTTAAGCCGTAAACCGTTCACCTCCTTAAGTCGTAAGTCGCACAATTATTTAACTCGTGCAACTCCTCAATTGTTGAGTCGGTATCTTGTTGAGTCGTGAAATACCTTGAGTCGGCCAACACCTTTAAGGCATTAAGGTTATAACCCGGTGAGTCGCTATCCCTCCTGAGTCGTTAAGTCAGCAATCAGTTGAGTCGTCGTTCATTTTAGGTTGGCAACGGGTTAAGGCTGTTGAGTCGGTAATCATTGTGAGTCGCGAGCCTGGTTTGAGTCGCTTGAGCAGAGGAGTTAACAATTGCCCCTCGAAGTACACGCTTAAACCGTAAGTCGTGTGCTTCGATCCAGTGCATGAGTGGTAAACGACTCAAAGAGGCTCATGACTCGTTAGTCCTTTCATCTTCCCCCCTGTTTCGCATATAAGCCGTTGAGTCGGTCTTTCCTCCTCACTTTACTGCTTATCTGTTTTATTTGATCCTACCATTAAAGATCCTTCAAGTTTCCAGAGACGAATCCAAGCTAATCAGACATCAACTCATCTTCATCTTTATATTGCGCAAGTGAATTCACCTTCTGTTCAATCCACGATCACCATTGACTCACGAATCTGAACTCCCCATTTTCTGACTCCAATTCATTTCTGTGCCGTGTTCCACCGCAAACAACGTTTCTGATTGATATGCGACTGCCATTGATCGTATTGTTGTTACCATTCACGATAACATAGTAGTGCACCAGATTTGCCGCGAACTTGAAGCGATTCGAATTAGTTTTTTGGGTGATTTTTGACCATGTGAGGAGAAGATAATGAGTTACAGTGTCTCGAATTAACTAGTTTGTGATTTTGGAGGAGATGAGATGGTCCTTAGCGGGTTAATGGGTTAGAAGAGTTAATTGGTTGAGGAGATGACTTAGAATTCTCACGACCTAGTTGGTTTTTTGGATCTACCGACTTAGGAATGCCTTGCAATCTCATCCGTCCACGACCTAATTTTTGGGTCGTGTTGATTTCCTGGCAATTTAGGACTTAGGTCGTACAAGTGATTCAGCCCCTTAAGATCCTTACTACAACTTATTCTTTAGACCGTGAATATCTCAAGCCATAAGTCGTGAACGACTCAACACTTTGGCTATCTTCCATTCCGAGTTGTTTCTAATGGCTTAACCCTTGACCGACTCAAGTAGGAGGGACCTAGGCTTCGAGTCGCGGCCGAGACAGGACTTTGAGAAATTTGCTTTTTCCTGATTTGAGGCTTTTTCCTCCATGCGCATAACGACTTACAGAACTTAACTCGCCGCATACCCCTTAGGTCGTGAACGAGTTGCCACTTGAAAGCATAATCCCAACTTGATTATTTAACTTGTATTACCGGATTGAATTGCCTAAACTCTGAATTGCCCAAACTATAAATTGTTTGAACTTTGTTGCATTAATCCACAAATCCTGTTAACTTATAAGCTAATTACCTGTTGAAAATAACAACTACAGAAAGGCGAATATACTGTCATTGACTGCCCACATCAAATGACAGATCAGTTGACATAAGGTAATTAACTTAAACAGATTGTGTGAATGAAGTGCTTCAATTCAACGAATTCAAGTAAAGTATTAAAGCAACATTGAGACAGTCGATTGAAATCGACCGGTTTGCACCAATACTGCACTTGAACCTTTTTTTGAAATTAACAAGTCCTGAAGTTTAGTAATCGATCAATTGTCGATTAGTTTAACTTCAGTTATATTTACTTGTCTTTATTAGTTTTGCACAACACTTCACACTTTTTAGGAAACGTGCACCTTCACATTTGAATATCCAGTTGCTTGTGTAGAATGACTTCTCAGGAAGAAGATACAACAGTTCAGGCTGGAGAGGCAACTGTAATTCCTGCTTCACTAGTCAATCCTCCCAAAAGAGCCCTTACCATGCTATCATACAAAGTTTTTCGCCAGTTGTGCACTCAGTTTGGCATTGCTGAATCAGATGCCATTCTTCCCGAGAGAAGTAACACTGCTGACATAGCACCCCCTGGCTTTGTGACAGTTAACCGACAAATGTGCCTAAGCGGGGCCATCCCTCCTTTCAACAACTTTCTCCAGCATCTTCTTCGTCAACTGGCCATCGCTCCATCCCAGCTACACCCCAACGGTTATGCCATTCTAATGGGGTTGGGTGTGCTATTTAGGAGAACGCTTGATCGACTTCCGAGCTTTGATGAAATTTGTTACTTATGTTCCTTTACCCGGACCAAAGATCATCCTTCCATTACTGTCGTGAGAAGTGCTCGAAATCGTAAATTGATCATCGGTCTTCCTGACAGCGCTCATGGGTTTTTGACTCAATTTTTCTATGTTCGTTGCCCCCCGGGGTTTTATGCTGCGTGGAGAGAAGGAAGTAAGATCATCTATCTTTCCCTCCTCTATACTCTGAGTTTTTTGAAGTTCGAATTGCCAAGTGTTAACTTCATCATCATTTATTATATATTTTTTTTATTTCAGCGCTTCCCCCTCCTTGTAGAGATCCCAGTCACAAGCCAACTCTGGAGAGGCTTGTAGCTGTACCGGTTGAAGAGCGGGATATGAAATTTTTGCTGAACGACGAATTACTTCACCAGTTCGGACTTCTTCACCCTTCTCGCTCCATACACCCCTGCGAGGTTCCAGACTCCCCGCCTAAAGCATCAGATGCCTCGGTTTCTTCTGACGTACCTGTACCAAAAGATCCTGCTCCCGAAGCCTCTTTAGTGAAGTGCTCCACTTCTGTTGATGTCGCGGGGTCATCTGGAAAACTTGCCCCAGTCACTGAAGAAGAAGAGCCTCGGGATTCTTCTCTGCATTCAAAGGAACCTGGTGACGAAGAAGCTGAGAAAACCAGCCCTGTCAAGCAGAGCAGGGATGACACTTTCGAAGGACTGAGTGACCTCTTTGCCACCTCGCAAGAGATCTTTAAAGATGATCCTATCACTACCGGGGTTTCTTCTTCAGTAGTCGAGGCGACTTCTATTCTACAACAGACCCCGTCAACTCAAGAGTTGATGTTAACTTCTACTCCCATAACTACTCCACAATTAAAGAGTGGTTCGTAGTTCGATGCGCGTAGTTTGCACATTACACACACTTAGAATCTTTCGGAACTTTTATGCTTCTGACTTTTTGTACTTTGAAGAATTCTAAAATTTAGCTCTTTTATTTCAGATTCTCCGATGGGACGCAGCGGATCCTACTATGATGACTTCCAGCGCTACGGGAGGCGTAGCCAATATGATTATAGGCGTTACCTCCCCTCTTACAGAGAATCCGATGAAGAAAGAGCCGCCCGAAAGGCTCAAGAGAAGAGGGTTCAAGAGGAGCGTTATGAAAGAAGAGAGAGGGAGGAGCGCCACGATTCTTCGCAGAGAGGCGACGATTCCCATAAAAGAAAATCCCATGATGACCGAGTAAAAAGTCATATGGTTGAAGATTCGAGCAAGCGAGCCCGACATGGTGAGAAGTACACCTCTACAACTCCTGAGAAGGTTACTGCCCCTGCCTCGCTTGACATTCCTTCCAGCTCTCCCGCTCTCGGGAAGACAAACATCCAAACAATAATTAGCAGGCCCAAATTCCATGTCGGACTGGGCCGGGCCACTTTGCAAAGTCGGTTTCCACAGTGGTGTCTGAAGGGAGTAAGGTTCGACCTTTACTTGGTCCCCATTGACAAGTCTGCCATGTTACGAAACCTCGATGCCGTCAAGCTTGATATTGAGAGGATGTCGAACTGTCATAAACTTGTTGACGAGCTTCAAAGGGTTAATCGTGCAAACATAGAGGCCATGCTCACTATGGAAAATGATAAAGCCGAATGGCAAAAGGTTCTTGAGCAACATGACACTGAAATGAGGAGCATCGCTTCTTACAATGAAGAGCTTGAAGCAAAAGTTGAGGAACTGAAACTACAGCTTGCTGCTTCCTCTACTTCCTATTCTCAAAAAGAAGAAGTGCTCCTAAAACAAGTGAGAGACGCTCATGCCAGCTAAAGAGATGCCGAAGACAGGCTTGAAGTGCAGAAAAGAATTAGTGAGGGCTATGTTGCTGATATTGAAGAGATTCGGAAGAAAAATAGCTCCCAATAGGCGGAGATTCAAATGCTTAAGCTTCAACTTTCCAAAGCTGAAAGGGAGCGTGATGAGGCCGTCGCCGGAAAATTGCAGCTGAAGAATCTCACGAGGCGACGAGGAACAACATCAGCTCAACATTATTTGATTTCTACCCGCATAGCATCTTGGGGCGCGGTCGCCTCGCCTTTCTAGGCCCCAAGTATGAAATTACTCTGGCCGAAGTTTGGGAGGCTGCACTCGATATGCTTGGCGGTAAAGGCGCTGGCTATGCTGAGTCAGCTCTTGAGGAGCATTATCTTGATGATGATGCTCGCACCGCTCTTGCCAAGGGGAGAGAACAGCTTGCAAAATTAAGGGCCGAAGCAGCGGCAGGAGAATACTTAGGAAAAATTATCTCAACTGCTCCGATTCAACCTTCTCCTTCAGCCGAAATTGATATCATCGGTTCCAGTTCCCACTCCCCATCTCCTACTAAAGTTACCACCGAAGCCATAATTACACGAGCCGTAGTTGAACCACAAGAGAGTGCTGAAGCTGTAGACTACGAAATTTATGTGATACCACCAACTTCTCCAGGTAACCCTAATAATGCTCAGGGGGACAACTTGCCAGTTTCTTACGGATTTGGCGAGCTTTTTGATTATCTCTTGAATCTCGACGAGCCATTTTCTCCTCTTTTTGCGGGAAATACTGACACTTTTATCTTTTCCTTTGTAGAGAAAGCGCCGAGCGCCACTCAAATTTCTCCACCTCCAGTTACTGTCTCTCTGCCTCCCCCAATCACTCCTTCCCCTCATCTGGGATCACAGGAAGAAACAATAGGTGCCCTTCGGGGCTTAGATGACCCAGCTGCTTCGCAAGAGCAGAAAGACGATGGACTTGAGGGAGGTGAGATATCTCCGGAGCGGACTCCTTCTGATGACATAATTTTGTCTAAACTTGTTACTCCCGGAAGTGAATCTTCTTCAAAGAGGAGAAAGAAGCGCGGAACATCAAAGAGGAGAAGGAAGAGCAGCATTGCTACTGAAGAGGAACCGGAAGTTGAACCAGTTGTACCTCCCTCTCCTTCTTCCCTCATGCCTATAGATCGACCCCAAAAGCTAACTATCCGGTCGGGTGAAGGGTCCAAAGGTGGCAAGAAGAAATGAAGCTTCCAGTTTTTAGCTTTTTGTTTTTTGCACGCACTGGTCGGGGATTGTGCGGGTACCGGCCCCTGCTTTCTTCATCTCGAAACTTGTATCTGTAAGAAATTGTAATAGAATTGAATAAAATGATCCTTTATTTGTACAAACTCTTGTTTGAATTTGAGAATGCATTTATTTTTTATTTTCGTACAAGTTTCTTTGCACGATATTGCAGTGAGCTTGTGGTATACTGTTCGAGCGTAATTTTACCGATGTAGTTATACCATGTTGCCCCTATACCATAAGCTCGTTGCAATATTTTATATTTTGAGGGGACTTGTACTTTTATTTTGTAGAGAATAATTATTCCATACTTGGAGGAATATTATTTTGTTTAAAAACAGAGTACAACTTCCTCCAAATAAGTTTTTACGCTTCATCCTTCGAAGATATCACTTTCTTCTTTTGTGCATATACACATTTTACCAAGTGAATTCTTCTATGTGGTAAAGCGGGCATCCGAAAGGTACTTTAACTTCTTTTTTGAGGAAGAGAATTTTCCAGAATAGGTGGATCATTCTTCCTTTGAGATTTAAAGTGTGCCTTTGTAGATGGCTTCTCCTTTTTTTTTTTTACATGCCACAGTAAAGGGCTTTTTGATTTTTGCTTCTTTGAAAAGTTGCACCTCTGAGGAGGGCTTTTTCACGTTTCAACACTTGGAAGTTTTATTTCAATCTCGGTGAAACGTGTGCCTTCGAAGAGTTGCGCCTCCGAGGAGGACTTTGGTTTCTGAGGAGAGGCATTAAGTCTTCGTAGAGAAGCATTTTGCCTCCGAAGAGGACTTCGGTCTCTGAGGAGAAGCATTCGGTCTCCGTAGAGAAGCATTTTGCCTCCGAAGAGGGCTTCGGTCTCTGAGGAGAGGCATTCCGTCTCCGTAGAGAAGCATTTTGTCTCCGAAGAGGGCTCCGGTCTCTGCGGAGAAGCATTCGGTCTCCGTAGAGGAGCATTTTGCCTCCGAAGAGGGCTTCGGTCTCTGAGGAGAAGCATTCGGTCTCCGTAGAGAAGCACTTTGCCTCCGAAGAGGGCTTCGGTCTCTGAGGAGAGGTATTCGGTCTCCGTAGAGAAGCATTTTGCCTCCGAAGAGGGCTTCGGTCTCTGCGGAGAAGCATTCGGTCTCCGTAGAGGAGCATTTTGCCTCCGAAGAGTGCTTCGGTCTCTGAGGAGAAGCATTCGGTCTCCGTAGAGAAGCATTTTGCCTCCGAAGAGGGCTTAGGTCTCTGAGGAGAAGTATTCGGTCTCCGTAGAGGAGCATTTTGCCTCCGAAGAGGGCTTCGGTCTCTGAGGAGAAGCATTCGGCCTCCGTAGAGAAGCATTTTGCCTCCGGAGAGGGCTTCGGTCTCTGAGGAGAAGTATTCGGTCTTCGTAGAGAAGCATTTTGCCTTTGAAGAGGGCTTTGGTCTCTTAGGAGAAGTATTCGGTCTTCGTAGAGAAGCATTTTTCCTCTGAAGTGGGCTTTGGTCTCTGAGGAGAAGTATCCGGTCTCCATAGAAAAGCATTTTGCCTCCGAAGAGGGCTTTGGTCTCTGAGGGTACCTCTGGGGATAGGCTTTTTGTTTGATTGTGCCTCTGGGAAGAGGTCTTTTTGTTTCTGCCCCTTGGGGGAGGCTTTTATTTTTCCCTGTTCGCTGGGAAGCGGGCCTCCGAAGAAGGCTTTACTTTGTTTTGCATTTCAACTCTGGTGAAGTGGACCTCCGAAGAGCGGCTCTTACACTTCAACTCCTGGTGAAATGTGCCTCCGAAAAGGGCTTTATTTTGTTTGGCATTTCAACTCTGGTGAAGTGGGCCTCCGAAGAGGGGCTCCTACACTTCAACTCCTGGTTAAATGTGCCTCCGAAGAGGGCTTTATTTTGTTTGGCATTTCAACTCTGGTGAAGTGGGCCTCCGAAGAGGGGCTCCTACACTTCAACTCCTGGTGAAATGTGCCTCCGAAGAGGGCTTTATTTTGTTTGGCATTTCAACTCTGGTGAAGTGGGCCTCCGAAGAGGGGCTCCTACACTTCAACTCCTGGTGAAATGTGCCTCCGAAGAGGGCTTTAATTGCCTGGAAGTTACTCTCTCGTGGTTGGAGGGTCATGACTCCTCCAATCTTTTTTGCTGAGTAGAGAACTCTCTTTTTTGCGGCATATGCCTCGTTAGAGGTCTTTATCCTCCGAAGAGTTGTGCCTCCGAAGAGGGCTTGTGCCTCTGAAGAGTTCTTTTGCTGATTGATGCTTGCTCGTGTCTCTTTGCCGTTGATTCATGTTGGCGATCCCCGTTGTCCTTTGCAAGTGTTATCACTTTTTAGCTGCCAATGATTTCCCTTATCCAAAGAAGTATATTTCATAGTTAAGCAAGTTGGTGGTGGCAGACACAGGCTATTTAACTGATTGTTTGTTTGCTCAAACATTTGCAGTTAGTTAGATAGGTCCACTTCTATCCACATCGCTCACTTTTGTTTGAAGCACTTCTTTTGTAGGATTTGAATATGGAATTTTTGAATGGCTCGGTGTTTGATTGTTGGATGATGTCAAGGATCGCTCAGTCTTGTGACGGGTAAGCTTTGTTTTTATGGCCTGCATTATTAAATCGACATTTTAGTAACACAGTTAACGTATTTTATATGTCGAAATAAAACAAAGCGGTTTATAATAGCAAGGAACACAAGAGTTATAGTGGTTTAGCCAAAAACTGGGCCTATACCCACTTTATAGCTTTTTGTTATTCGCTTGCTTTGTGATTGCTTTCAATAGAAGAATCATATATTTTTAATTCTTTTACAATATTTCAGCAAAAATTTCACGTAAAGTATGAACGCAAATAGTTGTTGTTCCAAGTTCTTGGAATTGGTTCTTCTTTGACAGTTGTGAGTTTGATTGATTATATTAGCAACTTCTTGGTGCCATCTTTAAGCATGCATCATCTTCTTTTGCTGGCGGGTAGTTTTAACCAAAGAAATATACTCCATCCAAATCACTATTTGTTTGCTTAGAGTACTTCTTATTTAGGATTCGACCATGGAATTTTGTTGTTTAAAACTTGCTTTTGAGTGCTACCAAGGGTTGTTTGGTATTGCCTACAAATTTAGATCGACATTCTTAGTGCTACTTTCAGAGTACTTTACATATCGAAATAAAATAAGCCACTTGTAATAATGGAGAAAACAAGACTTATAGTTTCTATTATTTATTTGCCCTGTTTTTACAATAGCTTTTGATACAAGAATGATACATTCAGCACTTTTTTATAAATCTGTAACAAGGCGTTTAAGTAAAATATGAAAGCAATCGTTGTCCCAGGCTTTTAGGAATCGAATCTTCGGCATGAGAGGACTAGATGACAGCGTCTTTCAAAATTGAAATCTCCTTTCACTTTGAGGATTTCCTTGAGGTATGAGCATGTCTTCCTGTCTCATCCGATTTTTTCCTGCCGGGTGAGCGCTTGCCGTGATGACACTAATAATAGGCCCTTCATCTCCCTGCGCTACAGTTCTTTTATATGAGCTGCATTGTTGAGCGGGAACTAGCTGCCCTGTAGAGGATGAGGAGAGGTCATTTCTATCTTTCTTCACATATTGTTGCAGTTCATTCTGCTTCAGCAATTCTTCAATCCCTTTCTTTAACTGGAAACATCGGTTAGTATCATGGCCGGGCTGATTGTGAAATTGACAGAATTTTCCATTGCCTAGCGCACCCCTCCCCATTGGGGGTGGTTTGGGGTCCATGACAACATCTTTTGTTGCCAAGAAGATATTCTCCGGAGTATCAGTCAAGGGAGTGAAGTCGAAGGATTTAAAGCGCCGAGCTTTTTTCGAGACTTTCTACTTTCTCCTACCTTCATCTCCTTTTTATGTTCGATCACCTCCGGTATGTATTCCTCTTCATTGTGAGGACTCCAGGGATAGTCGTCGACTATTCTTTCAAAAGTTCGCCTTGACAAACGTTCGTGGATAGTTGGTCGTGGCCATGAACTTTCCGTTTGGGGGAATGTTCCAATGGTAATGCCAGTTGCCCGTTGAGGAGTATTCCATCCCTCCGAAACATGAGCCTCTTCGGCGATGGTTTTTATATCACTTTCTAGTCGTTGAACCTCCTCTTGCAATTCATTCATCTTCTCGAGTATCCTATTGCTCTGGACTTCCATGTGTTGATATAATCCATACACCACGGCGTCTAGTTCAGCCCTTGTGACTCCAATACTAGAGGTTGTTTCACTTAGCGTGGGAAAAGCAATGGCATTGCTACAAGTACTTTCAAACCTCAAAAATTTACGTTTCCTTTCAGAAGTCATGATTTCTGTTAGACTTTTGGTTCGGAGAAAAATCTTTTCCACAAGCTTTTGTTGAGCAATGGTGGAAGTTTTCCTGAGTTCAGCTCTCAGTGAAAGCACCAAAAATGTTAACGCTAAAATTTGAACGCTAACACCCCGGTGTGTAAAGTGTAGTTGTGAAAGCACCACCCGATGATTCGGGAACAGAGTAGAAGCAGAAAACTACAGAAAAAACAGTAAACAACAGCGATTTTATAGTGGTTCGGCTTAATAGTTTGCCTACGTCCACTTTGAATATCTTTATTGATGAATTCGTTACAAATCGATACAATTCTTCCCAAGTACAATACACTTTGAATTACTAAACACTTTGAACGAATAGCTTAAACTTCAATGTGAGTGAAAGTCTTCAAATCCATGTTGGATGTATGAGATTCCTTCTTGAAGTTGGTAGCGTTCTACGTGTCTTGAAAGCTTTGAGTGTCGAGTCAGTTTGGAATGCAACAGAGTATCGGTGCTTGGAAAGAATGAGCCAAAAGTCCCCCTCATGTTGGAGATCGTCACGTATTTATAGGCAAATCTGGATAAGAATTTTTTACCCAAGTCCTGAGTCGTGACCGACTCAGGGAGAGTCGTAGGTCGCGCTCGACTCAAGGGTCAAGAGTCAGCAGGCAATGGAGTAGGTGAAGTGGTACTCAGCTTTTCTTCATTCATCCGGATACAAGTCCTAACTCATTCGCGAGTTAAGAAGACACGGCTTAAAATGAGGCAGCACTAAAATTTTGGTTCTATGGTTTTAGGTCGTGTTCGACTTAAACTAGGTCGTAAGTCGGTCACGACTCAAATGCAGCCACTCTCGCCCTCCTTTGTCTTGAATCAATAGGTCGTTCTGCCTTTAGGTCTTTTAGGTCGTAGCCCCTTAAGTCGTGCACCTCCCTGAGTCGTGACATATCTTAAGTCGCGGAGGCCTTAAGTCGCAGATTTCTCTGAGTCGCGAGTCGCTCATTCTGTCAACTCATTAAGTCGTTCAATCCTTAAGCCGTAAACCGTTCACCTCCTTAAGTCGTAAGTCGCACAATTCTTTAACTCGTGCAACTCCTCAATTGTTGAGTCGGTATCTTGTTGAGTCGTGAAGTACCTTGAGTCAGCCAACACCTTTAAGGCATTAAGGTTATAACCCGGTGAGTCGCTGTCCCTCCTGAGTCGTTAAGTCGGCAATCAGTTGAGTCGTCGTTCATTTTAGGTTGGCAACGGGTTAAGGCTGTTGAGTCGGTAATCATTGTGAGTCGCGAGCCTGGTTTGAGTCGCTTGAGCAGAGGAGTTAACACCATACTCATTCACAAAATAAAAAAAATAAAAATAAAACCCTAACCTAACAAGCCAGCCGCCACCCCCTGAACCTAAGGCCGAAATTTGTTCATCTTTTTCCCCTCTGATCTCTCAATCCATCAACTATTGGCTAAAACTATCAACTACAAAATGGAAGAGCTTCGCGAGCTCTACGATGTGAACGGTCATGATCGTTTTTAGATGCACGAATCAACGTCAAAGCAAGCTGGAAGTCACGGCCTTCATTCACGTTTTTAGAGCTGGAGGCTCGACCGAGCTTCGTGATGCTCAGGGCGGTGGCGTATGGCGGCACGAGCTTCGAAGAGGTGGTCCTGGATCGTCGTCAGGTGACGTGATGATGGTTGCGTGTTCGATTTTGAACGGTGGTTGATGGGTTTTGTTGCGTTCGTATGTTTTTGGCGAAGATGATGAAAAGAGTGGGCATGATTTTTCCTTCAGAAATCAACGGCCAGATTGAGGATGTAGGGTTTTAAAATAAAATTTATATTGAAATTAATTTATATAAATTGTATAAACTTTAAACTGTTGTATCTTGGTCATACGAGGTCGAAAAATTACGAAACTTTTTGCGTTGGAATCGTTTTGTCGAGCACTACGCAATGCAACTGGATTGGAGTCGATTAGAGTCAGTGAAAATTTCGGGTAAAATTAAACGCGCGTTTAATTTTATTCGAAATAAAAGCTGAAACGGAAATAAAATCAAGGTGAGAACTTCTCACTCAATCAAATCAATTTCGATTTTAATTTTAATAGTTAGATTTAAAATATTTGAATGCATGTTTGAATGATGATTGATATCTATTGATTGTTAAGATAGACATTATGCGCCGTTAGTAAGCGGATGTTATTTATTAAAAACATATACCGCGAATATTTCATATACAGTGAAATTGGTATTATATATAATAGCAATATATATATATATATTGGCATATGTATATATTGCAGTTGATTGATTTCCCGCATTGTATAGCGGATGAGACCCTATTGCGCCGTCTATTAAGCGGATAATATTATAAATCCCATATACCACGATAATTCCGTACAGGAGCGGAATTGGTATTGTGCTAATGTTTGTGGATGCAGGGAAACAGGTTGGAGGGATCCAACTGGATTCCTCTACTGTATTGATTTATTTACAGATATTTTGATATTTGTTGATTATCATATCGATATATGATATTTGGATGTCGTGATTGACTATTTGGTGCTGCTACATCATCAGATCCATTTTTGAAGTTTTAAAATAATGATTTTGGGTTTAAAAGGAATTTTAAAGTGATTTTCAAAAGTATACGTTTTATTTAAATTTTGAATTGATTCATTTTAAATAATTAAAACGTTATAAATTTTTATGTTATAAAAATTAAGATTTTTGAGAAATATAACCGCAATGAGATTTTTGGAAGTAAATAGTAAATTAATTTATAAAATGGTTTAATTGGGAATTTTGAATTATTATAAACGGTTTATATAAAAGATTTATAAAATTGATATTTATAAATTAAAAATACTGGGATTATAAAACGAGTTTTATAAGTAATAAAGTGAAATATAAATGGATTTCATAAGTAAATTGAGATTTATAAATTTATGAAATATGAATATATAGAATGGATAGATTTTGTAAAATATAAGATTTATAAGAAATCAACTTATAAATCAGATTTTTGGCATTTAAAATGAGATATAAAAAGGATTTTTATAAGTAGAAGTTTATAAAAATATAAATGGAGTTTATAAACGTTGTTTATAAATCCGAAATAAATTGAATTTGATAAGTTGGATATAGGAATATATGAAAGGAATTATATTCACGATTTTGGATAGTGAATATATTATTAAATGAAATGGATATGTTTTTGGGGAAGGAACATTATGAAATGAAGTTAATGATTTTAAAGACGTTTTAAAATGTATTATGAATCGAAACCATAGATTTCAACATTTATTGTTGAAATAGACGTTTTCGAGAAAAAAGGAAATGGTGGACTATAACACTGTTGTTATAGTAAATGGTTTCCGAAAGGAAATGTTTTGTATAGTATTGGGATTTATATATCTATTTGAACTTTGAATCCCTATACTAGTGATTTTGGGTCGTCGTAACGATGTTTTACGTAACATTCGTTTTGGCCCAAACAAATGTGTTTAAGAGAATGATTTCTTAAAGAATGAAATATATACTTAAATTTCGATATTAAGTATATGGAATATTTTCTAAGTATTGAAAATAAATGGATTTGTGAATTACTTATTAATAAATAAGTATGGAAATGTTTTTCCAATGTGAAATGAAATGTTTTGAGAATTTATCTTTTTGAAGATAAATTGAAAATGAAAAATTGAAATCGTATATTCACAAATATTTTGGAATGTAAATTCACTATGGAATTTATAAATAAAAAGGAGAATTTGTTTAAAAATAAACGTTGATTTAGTTTTAAAGTGTGGGAATAAATTTACGAATTTAGAACGTAAATATATAAAATAAATCGGTAAGGATTTATTTAATTGGTTTAAATGAACCATGTTGAAATGAAAGTATTTCCGAGTAAGGAAAATGATTGAAATTTGTTTTCAAAAGTTGATAAAGTATTGAAAAGTGATTTGAATTTTTTTTTTCAAATGATTGAAGTGTGGAAAATATATATATCTAGTAAATGTATTTTGGAAAGTAAATAATTTGGGAAATTATTTGGATTTGGTGATGTTGAGCATGCCTATTGATAGTTAAATAATCCGACTATCAATATTTACCTTTAAATAGGTATTTGTTGTGAATTGCTTGAATTTGAATGCCACACTTATTTTTGAATAAGCGCTCACTATTCGGGTTAGCCGGGAAAGGACCATGGGGTCGTATAACCCATTCCGAGTATGTGATACGTCGTTATGGATTGCATTCGATGACCGGTGTTGAAGACCGGATGTTTGTGAAAACGGAAGGATTACCGTCGAGTTACTCTACATCGGCTGGTCTCCGATATAGAGGTTTTATCACCCTTAGTGACGGGAAGTCCGGTCGTGATTAGTGAATATCCGAATTGCAAGGACTTCTTTGTAAGTGCCTTCGGTTCTGTTCGATCCCGGAACAGACTTGTATGATTGTATGTCTGACATTACAAATTGAGATACAAAACTGATTTCTTTCAAATATATTTCTGTTGGTGGCGGAGAATTTATTCTCTTAGCTTAACACCCTTCTCTGAGACGTACGAGCTCAGAGGTTATATAGTTGAAGGTTATTAGTGATATACTCCCAATTTGGTAGTGTGGCATGCTGAGTGTTGCTGTGAAATGATCATTGTGTTGATCATTTGTGATAGGATGATTTATTTGATCATTTATCTTGGTGATCATTTCTGTGATCATTTGTTGACCCAAAGCACGGCTTTTGTATAAAGTGTGGCTTTGTGGACGAGACTTCGTCGGACCTCACACCCCGAAAATGGTCAAAACAGGAAGGATGCAGCAAGGTTATTAGGGGTAGCGCCCTTTAGTGAATGTCATTCCTTCTGGATAGAGGTGGTATCATGGTATGGAGCCCAAATATTTAACCTATGTTGTTGCTGCATATTTTTGTGGTTGTTGGAAATCGAGGATCCTCGGATAGATCGGTTACGATCGGGGGATGCCATATTCGTGTCAGTAGTTACCCAGTTAGGGGTAACCCGGCCTTGTGTTGGCAGAGATCCAGTTTGGTTCTCGGGACGTCATTCCAGAGGCGTTTCGATGTGGCAATGGGTAGTTCCTTGGCCTGACCATTTGTCGGAAATCCAAAGAAACAATACGAGACTTGTACGGTTTTAGTTGTAGAACCTGCCATGGAATGTGGCGGTAACCTGCTATTGAACATGGTAGCTATAGTAGGCATAAGTGCGAAATGTCTATGCTGGCTAAGATATATATCTTTACTTTCGAAATGAATTTTTCCTACACTATGCACTAGTAATAATATCAAATGTTCTTTTAAATGCGTATCAAGCATCTTTGACTATCATAAGGAGAAATCTCCTCCGATTCTGCGTTTGCATTGTGTGTGTGTGCGGGAGGCCTTATGGTAGTCTCATTTTTAAAAGCATTGCGAATTGACTTTAAAAATATTCCTCTATTTTGATTTTAAAGATAAATAAACTGTTTTGAGTTCTCACACCAGTCACATGACTGACTCGGAGTTTATTGTTTTCCTTCCTAAACTCTGGGTGCCCACCAATTTCCACACGGGCAGTCAAGAGTTTAAGGTTTATCAGGATATTCTGGAATTCAAGAGTTGCTGGAGGCAAGATGGATGGCATGGCGTATACTAGTATATAGTATTTCTTATCCGCTGTTGATGTTGTTGTTGTTGTACACTCTGATGATTTGATGTAATATAATGTAATGTAATAACTGATATAGTTCTTTGTTTAAAGATTATTCATTTATGTATTATATGTTGTTCCGCTGCGAATTGTGAGATTCTGATGTTGTTCTGTTATTTCTTTCTGTTCTGTTCTATCTTTTTCTCTCTTTTTCTACCTTCTTCTTTTTCTTTAACCTTAACATTTCGGTTTTTCGGCAATGAAAAATCCTAAACGTTACAATTTGGATCTTGAATCTAGGCGTGACATCCGAGGAAAATTTGATCGTTACCTGCTGTGCCATTCTTTTTCGGGGAATTTTCATTTTGAATCAAAATTTCTGCAGCTTTAAGGTGAGTATTTATCACCAGACAAACATACCTATATATCCGTGATTTATCACAAGTGTATTTGTAAATTATTTATTAAATTTTATCTGCCTGTGATATAACGTATGATGTTAAACCCCATTTTAAATTGACACCTCATCAGTTGTTTATCTATTGTAATATTTTTGCAATTATACTATGTAATTCTTATTTACTGATTAAATCATCACTGCAAGTTCCCTGTAAATTTGAGATCGTTATAGGCTGAAATGATAGGCCTGAACGATAATCATTTGTTCATTTATTTAATTGTTTAATTATTTATTTGTTAACTTGGGATCGCGGGTTTGAAATGATAGAACCCGAGATTTTGTAAATTGCGGATTGAAATGATATAAATCCGTATCACTTGACCTAGGCTAGAAAACTATATACAGACCCGTGGTTTATATAATATTTTTCTAAAATGTTTAAAAGTATTTTAAATGGGAATTTATAATATTCTGGTTCAAATGTAAAGGATTTTTATAAAATTTATAATGATTTTTGAATAAGTCAAAATGTTAAAAAAAATAAATGTTTAAGTAAAATTTTTGGAATATAACTTATTTTGGGAAGTTCTGAAATTTTGTTAAAAGTGAGTTTTAGTAAGGAAATAATTGATAATAAGTTATATTTGGGAATTTAAAATTTGATTGTTAAGTTAATAATTTATTACAGCACTTAAATGCTGTCTTTTATAAACGAACTGTTTTGACTTACAGACTTTAGGTGGCATTTCATAAATGCTACGGAAACTGAATTTTCGGATTGTTTAAAATAAATGGAAATAATCTTTGGGGGAAAAGGCTTAAATTTTGGAATTTAATATGTAATTAATAAAAAAATAAGGAATTGACATTAAATGGTTTTAAATGGAAGAATTTAACTTTTAAATGTGAGTTGAAAGGCAAATTAATTCCTAAATAAATCGAATAGATTTAAATGGTATTTTATATTAAATAAAATGACTGATGTTTATATAAATGATGGTTGAAATGATATTATGGTATTGAAATGTATTTGAAACTTATCTTGATTTTTAAAGTATAAATACCATTTCTAAAAGTTGTAACCACGGGTTATAATAACGTTTGGTTGTTAAAGAGACCGGGATCGGATATCTGGCATACTCTCTGTCGATACTGAAAACTACTTTGACAACCGTGTACACGGTGGAGAATCCAGAATGAAGTAGGATGGTGGTGACGATTCCTTTAAGGTAAATACGTGGACCCGACTCCCGTGAGTTGGCATAAGGTGGCTAAAACAGGAGCGATCGACGGATTAATGAGGTAGCACCTCTGATCGGACGCACTTCTTCGTATGCCATTCTATTACTTTTGTGATTGTTTTGGTGCGCACCTTTGATTTGGGAGTGCTGTTCGAGGTGGGCGGCAGCTGCGCGCTGCGCGTTTCCATCGGTCCGGAAGCGTAATTGGTATATCTACCCTGGCATTTCCTAGTTGTGCCGTGTCACCTACCCTAGCGCGCCTTATACGATTTTGGTTTTGTACCATACCTATGGAGTACCCTCTGACGACGCCCATTCCGGGGGAGATTACGGTACTGTATAGACTATGGGATATATTATGTGTTAATGGCTATATGGGTAACCCCTTAACGCTATTTAAAAGTAAGTTTATTTTACAAATAGACACTATTATAATAGCAATGTATTACTACATAGTAAATAGTTTAACGGATCCTTAGAGGATGGGCGGTCCCAAGCATTGACGCAGCGGAAAATTCGAAACAAACTTCAATCGATGGAATGTAGCAATCGGTGAGTTGAGAATACTGTAAGGCCCAAATCCGTTGATCCAAAGATACCGGATTCTAGCTATCTTCATCTCGTTGATCGCGCACGATGCCGAGAAAGAAGATCTACGATTCTTCGTACGTTGATCTAGCGCACTAGATACCGTGAATCGGCTTCTACGATCGTTGAATCGAGCGCACTCGATTAACCGAAAGAGGAGATAGAAGATCACACTCAACTACCAATTTGTATGAAAGCACAAAGCTAACAAAGAGAATTTTCATTCAAAAATCAACAACCCCAAAAGTTACAACACACTCCCTATTTATAGTGTTTTCGACCCTGACCTTAAGTCGTTGAGCGACCTACGACCTATACAAGGTCGGCAACGACCTACCATTACAACACAACACCACATGTTTACATTACACGCGACTCACGACCTAAAAACAATTCACACGATCAAACAGACACTCAAACACACGACCTACGACTTACAAAAGGTCGTTAGCGACCTAACACACATATATACAACACATAGCGACTTAAACAAGGTCGTTCGCGACCTAAAGGAGCGGCTTCAGTAATCTTCTTGCGACTTATATGAGTTAGGTCGTTCGCGACCTAGAAATGCGGCAACAGGAATTCACGCGACCTACCTTCCTTCACGCGACCTATTTTCTCGCGACCTAACTTCAGCTCACTTTCATCATACCCACTAGGTAGGAGGCGACCTAAACTGCTTCCCTTATGTCTTGTCCGACCTAAACCTCCTTCAATAAGTCGTGGCCGACCTAAATCCGATGCTTTCCCCATATGGTCTAAAAACCCTGAACGACCTAGGCTCCTGTTAGGTCGTGGCCGACCTAGGGCTTGCGAATTTCCAAAGTTTTCCAACTGTGCTGCATCATCCTCCCCCAGTTGACAGAAATTCGACCTCGAATTTTCACCATCTTCTTCTACCACAAGTTCATTTCCTCGATGTTAATCCCGTTTTGCTCAACGACTCATTGGAGCTACGACTCAAGGAAAGCACCGACTCAACTGATAGCGACTCACCTACTCAAGAAGGACTCACGACTCATAGAGATAAGCAACTCAATAGACCAACGACTCAAAGCTGGCAGCGACTCAATAGATTACCGACTCATCTACTTAAGGAAGGTACCGACTCATTTGATAGCGACTCAGTCAGCTGACAGCTCAAAGGGTTAACGGTTCATAAAGAAAGCCGACTCAGTAAGTTGCCGACTCATCAAGACTATCGACTCACGACTTAAGGAGCCTAATAAGTTAAAGCATTAGCGACTCATTGAAAGGACGACTCAGGAAAAGTCCACGACTCAACGGGCTAACGACTCAAGAAACCTACGACCTAAGGAGCCTGGCGAGTTAAGGAGATTCTATGAGTTAAGGATGGCACGACTCAGGGAGGTTTACGACTCAAAAGATAAGTCGACGCACGACACAAGACTCAGAGGCAAGTTCAATGTCATGCTGCAAAGGGGTGACTCGTAGATGACTCACGACTCATCATGAGTCGGTCACGACTCATCATGAGTCGGTCACGACTCATGACTTGACAGTTTCAGCCTAACATTTTGCCTATAAATACATGGCCATATTCAACATTTGGGGGGACTTTTGGGGGGGGGAATGACTTCCTAGGCGCCATTACTCTGCTGTTATCTCGACTTCAAGCAACACTCAAACAACACTTCTATCACTCCAATCACCAAAGACATTTCGACAAATCTCAAGAAGAAAAATAACTCATTCATCATGCATTCGAAGGATTCTTCTACATCGGGGTTTGAGATATTTGTCTAAGTGTGTTGTAATCAGAGTTGATTGTAAAGAATTGTAACTAAATCAGCAATAAAGAGCTTTAAAGTGGACGTAGGCTTGATCCTAAGCCGAACCACTATAAATACTGTGTCTTTTATAGCTTTCCCGTGATTTCTTTGCATATACTTTGTTCCCGTACCAACGGGTGGTGCTTTCACAATTTCCATCTATACACCGGGGTGTTAGCGTTTATTTTCTAGCGTTAACATTTTTGGTGCTTTCATTGAGAGTTGAACTCAGGACAGCTGTCATCATTGCTTCGCAGAGATTAGAAGAAAGAATTTCTTTAAAAACCAGAAGTATATCTGAGATCATGGCTCCTGGAAGGAAGAGTAGATCTATCAGATCCGGGAATATTCAAGAGGGAACCTCCGCTTCCCCTGTGCATAATCTACCCACTCCGTCTGTTGGAGTTACAAAAGAGGAATTGGATGCTGTGATTCTAGGGCTAAACTAGCAGATCAACGCCCAAAATGCACAACTAGAGGCTCAAAGTGCCCAGAATGCTCTGATTCTGAATAAATTGAACGACTTACTTGGGGCAAACAATCAACCGGCTGGTAATGAAGGGAACTATGCTGGCAACATTCATGATGTTAATGAAAGGAATGCTCATGAAAGGCCTACTAGTCCCTTTGAGCAGGCAGTACCTGAAGCCGGTGGATCTAGAACTCGGCATGATGAGGAATATCTTTCTGGAATGATCCGGCAGATCATGAAAGAAAGTATGCAAAGGGTTGAAGATGAGAAGGAATGGGGTTTCGCTCCAAGTAAAACTCCGTTTACTGAAAAAAAATCTTGAAGGCGGAATTTCCAAGGAAGTTTGTCCCTCCAACTATTCCAGCTTACAAAGGGACAAGTGATCCGAATGAGTTCTTGTATAAATATGATTGGCACATGACAGGTGCCAGGGCATCCGACGAAATAAAGTGCCGATATTTCCCCGTATACCTGGAAGGCGTGGCTTTGCTGTGGTTCACCAAGTTGCCAGTTCGATCTATCGATCAGTTTTCAGACTTGACCAGAAAATTTAAGGAGCAGTTTAGGCTATATGCTTCGAAGGCCAAGGATATCATGTCATTGTCCAGTTTAGAGCAGAATCCTGGTGAGTCTATCAGATCTTTCTTGAACCGTTTCAATATAGCATTGGCTGAAGTGGACAATGCTGAACCACGAATGATATTGACTTATCTGATGAGGGCTATTGATAAGTCAAGCGAATTTGGGAAATGGTTAAATATGAAGGAGCCAACCTCTCTCGAGAAGTTCTACAAAAAAGCAGACGAATTCATTCGCTTGGAAAGTCGTCCTTTGCCAGTAAAGGCAGTGTTGGAAAAAGCTGAAGACAATACTGTCGCTCCACGCAAGAATGAGTCGGTGGGGCAGAAAAGGGAGAATAATAATGGAAAGAAACAGGGTAATCTGAAAAAGCCCCGGTCCTTCAAGCCATCAGAATATACTCCATTATCACATACGCCGGAGCACATCTACCTTGCCACCAAAGATTCCGTCGATTTCCCTAAACCTATCCCTTTGAGAACTGGGAGAAAAGCCATACAAAGTGGGAAATTTTGCCGCTTCCACAATCAACCAGGTCATGAAACTGATGAATGCCGCCAGCTGAAGAATCTGATTGAAGAGTTGCTAAGAGAAAACAAGTTGCAGCAATTTGTGAAAAAGAATAGCAACAATCCTGCATCATCGAGTCAGGGGCAGCGGGCTCCTGTTCATCAGCCTGGGGCAGGTGAGAAAGCTACGGGGCATGAATCTGAAAGACCCATTATCAATGTCATTTCCGGAGGACCTCACCCAGCTGGCAAGAGTTGGGGTGAGATGGAGAGATATTCCAGGGCTTTGAAATATGCTCCAGCCGAAGAAAATGTCTTTGTTCTAGAAGACACTACACCCCTTAAACAACAAAAAACTTTCAGTGATGATATTATTTTCAGAGCCAGAGATTCTACAGGTATTGAAGCTCCTACTTTAGATCCCTTGGTCATCTCGGCTGGTATTGGACCAGCCATTGTCAGAAGAGTCCTCATTGACTGCGGAGCATCATGTAATATCCTCTTCAAAAAGACATTTGACCAGATGAAAATCCCTATGATCGATGTGCAAGCCTCATCACAGAAAATCGTGGGCTTCACAGGTGAGCCAAAGCAACCAGTAGGAACCATCGATTTGTTTGTAGAACTTGGGGAAGGAGAAAGGAAAGTGGTCCGAAAGCAAACATTTGTGATTGTCGATGAATTTTCTGCCTATAATGCTTTTCTTGGCCGCCCAACACTCGCAGCATTCAAAGCTATCCTAGCCCCATGGTGCCTCACTATTAAATTCCCTACTGACAATGGAGTAGGAGTTATAAAAGGGGATCAGAATGCTGCGCGAGAGTGCTATTTGACAGAGCTGCGAGAGTCAAGAAAAAGAGAAATGGGAAAGGGTGTGGCAACCCCAGTCCGCATCAAGGAGCCAGCCTTGTAGCAATTACAGAGCGGACCCTGCACTGGCGAACACAGCGGGGCACAGAAAGAAATGGATCCCAGAAAAGCCAGTACAGGGGAGAATAGAGTAGTACCGGTGGAAGCGACAATTCCGGTACCTGTTGACCCGAAGGACCCAAATAAGGTGTTGAATGTGGGTTCGCAGCTTAATGTGTCAATTCAGAACATCTTGATATCTTTTCTGAAGGCAAATCTGGATGTCTTTGCTTGGACTCATGCCGATATGTGTGGGATATCCCCAGAAGTTGCAGTACACGCTCTGAATATTGACCCAAAGTTTACGCCAGTTAAACAGAAAAGAAGAACCCAAGGTCCAGAAAGGTCAGCAGCATTAAAAGAAGAAGTTGATCGACTCATGGAAAATAACTTCATCAAAGAATCTACGTATCCGAATTGGGTTTCAAATCCTGTGTTGGTCAAGAAAGCTAATGGAAAATGGAGAGTATGCATCGACTTTTCTGATCTAAACAAGGCTTGCCCCAAAGATTGCTTCCCATTACCCAGGATCGATCAACTGGTAGACGGAACTGCGGGACATGAATTGTTATCCTTTATGGATGCCTACTCCGGTTATAACCAAATCATGATGCATGAGCCGGATCAAGAGGATACAAGCTTTATCACAGATATTGGACTTTATTGCTACAGAGTTATGCCCTTCGGATTGAAAAACGCAGGGGCAACCTACCAAAGACTTGTTAATGCTATGTTCAAACCGCAATTGGGCAAAACTATGGAAGTCTACGTCGACGACATGTTAGTGAAGTCCAGGAAAGCAGTGGATCACATTGAACACTTAGCAGAAATGTTCGCAGTCCTCCGGAAATACAGAATGAAACTTAACCCTCTGAAATGTACATTTGGGGTCGAATCCGGAAAGTTCTTAGGTTTTATTGTCAGTGCTAGGGGCATAGAGGCTAGCCCAGCTCAAATTACCGCCTTAAAAGAAGTTAAAGCTCCTAGAACGAAGAAGGAATTGCAAAGTCTCAACGGAAAGGTCGCCGCTTTGAATCGGTTCATTTCCAAAGCTACTGATAAATGCATCCCGTTTTTCGATGCCCTGAAAAAAGGAAAGAAGAACTTTGAATGGACTCCCGAATGCCAAAAAGCTTTTGAAGAGTTGATCCGTCATATGGAAACGCCTCCGATACTTTCTAGGCCAGGCAATGGTGAGGATCTTCTTATATACTTGGCAGTATCATCTCATGCTCTAAGTGCAGCGCTGATACGGGAAGACAAAAGGATTCAACATCCGGTTTACTATATCAGCAAAAGACTCACTGGGGCAGAGCTAAATTACTCCAAGTTGGAAAAACTCGCCTATTGCCTACTAGTTGCATCGAGAAAACTGAGGCAATATTTCCAAGCTCATCCTATCAAAGTACTCACTGATCAGCCTCTAAAGCAAGTCCTATTTCGCCCTGAAACTTTGGGTCGTCTTCTAAAATGGAACATTGAACTTAGTCAATATGACATCACCTATCACCCCCGAAAAGCAATCAACGGACAAACTTTAGCTGATTTCATTGCAGAATTCACAGAGAAAGATAATGATGAGGAAAAAGCGGTCAATGATCCTCCAATCCAGTGGAAGATGTATGTTGATGGCGCAAGAAATGACAACTGCTCTGGAGCCGGAGTGGTACTTGAAACTCCTGAAGGTCGATCATTATGTTATGCACTAAGACTGGAATTTCCTTCAACAAACAATGAAGCAGAATATGAAGCTCTTATTGCAGGTCTGAAAATCGCTAAAGAGCTGAACATTCAAGCATTACAAATTTTCAGTGATTCTCAGCTTATCGTATGTCAAGTCAAGAAGGAATTTCAAGCAAAAGGTGGAAATCTGCCTTCCTATTTGTTAAAGGCTTGGGAACTCCTATATGAACTCGATCACTATTCAATAAGCCACATTCCTCGTGAAGAGAATATGAAGGCGGATTCCCTCGCAAAGTATTCAAGTTCTGGAGAAGCTCAACTATTGGGATTGGTCCCTGTAGAAGTCCTTTCAGCGCCAAGTATAGACGAGATGGATATAGACTGGATTATGAATGTATCTCAAGAACAAGAGTCATGGATGACTCCAATACTGGATTACCTACTCAGGGGTTCTCTGCCAGAAAACTCGATAGAAAGACGAAAGCTTCTAAGGAAGGCCTCTCGCTATGTAATTCAGGATGGCCGATTGTACAGACGGGGATTCTCAATGCCATTGCTTCGATGTGTATCCCGGGAAGAGTCCAAAACAATCCTAGCTGAAGTGCATGGAGGAGAATGCGGTGATCATTCAGGTGGTCAAACACTAGCAAAGAAAATTCTCCGATACAGATATTTTTGGCCAGAGATTAATCGGGATGCCGCAGATTACTCCCGAAAATGTGACAAGTGCCAAAGATATGCCAAAATTCCTAGAGCACCTTCTACCGAACTCACACAGATGGTCAGTCCATGGCCATTTGCAATTTGGGGAATGGATCTCATTGGGCCGCTACCAACTGCTAAATCAGGGATTAAATATGCTATTGTTGCAGTTGATTATTTTACTAAGTGGGCTGAAGCTGAACCATTGGCTACTATCACTTCTAAGAAAATGATAAGCTTTGTGACCAAGAATATCATTTGCAGATACGGTGTGCCTCAGAAAATAATCACAGACAATGGTACTCAGTTTGAAAGCGAGGAATTCCAGGATTTTTGCAAACGATTCAAAATCCAGAAAAGCTTTTCGGCAGTAGCTCATCCGCAGGCAAACGGGCAAGTGGAAGCAGTGAACAAGATCATCAAATCAACCATCAAAAAGCAACTCGAAAGAGCAAAAGGTGGTTGGGTCGATAAACTACCACTTGCACTATGGGCATACAGAACTACTCACAAAACTGCAACTGGGCATACTCCTTTTTCGTTAGCATACGGATCGGAAGCAATGATCCCAGTTGAAACAGAGGTCCCTTCACACAGAAGAATTCATTTCAATCAAGCAGAAAATGAAAAGTTGCAACTTGAAGCGCTGGATCTCCTTGATGAAAAAAGAGATGAAGCTAACCTCAGAGTTGCAGCTCATCAGCAAAGGATAGCCAGACATTTCAATTCCAAAGTTCGTCAACGCAGCTTTGAAATTGGAGATCTAGTCCTGAAAAGAATTATGACCGCGACAGGTGTATTTGGGCCAAATTGGGAAGGACCATATGTAGTAGGTCAGAAGCTTCTTGACGGCACATTCAAGCTCACCACTGTTGATGGAGAGCAAATTCCAAGGGCATGGAACAGCAACCACTTGCGTCCATACTTTACTTGAAAATTTTGTTGAAAAATTGTAAAAAGAATTATGGATGTATGATTCTTGTAATTGAAAGCAATTGTGAAACTGATGCAAGTAAATAATAAAAAAAATATAAAGTGGATGTAGGCCCAATTTCATGGCCGAACCACTATAAATCTTGTGTTCCTTATTATCATTATATGCTTGCTTTGTTTTCGATATAAAAATACATAAGATGTATTGCTAAAATGTCAATTTAAATTTTTGCAGACCATGGAAATAAAACTTGCGCGTAATAAGACTGAGCGATTCTCACCATCATTCAACAAACAAATTTCAAGTCACAAAGACCCCGAATTCAAATCCTAGATAGGAAATACTTCAATTGAACGGCTAATGATTTCGATAGAAACGAGCCCTTGCTGATAAATTGAGATCGTTTGAACAAACAAACATCCAATTAGGAAGCTAGTGCCCGTTCTCACGAACTTGCCTGGCAATGAAGTACACTTCCTTGGATTAAACAAGCCACTTGTGAGAGAAAGGGGAATGAAAACTTGAAAAGAAAAAAAAAGAGGATCGCTGAAAAGGCATAAGCAAGTGAGCAAAGGAACAACCAAAGCTACCATCAGCAGCACAAGTCCTCTTCGGAGGCGCAACTCTTCGGAGGATAAAAGACCTCTAATGGGTCATACGCCACAAAAAAAAGAAAGTTCTCTACTCAACAAAAAAGATTGGAGGAGTCATGACCCTCCAACCATGAGAGAGTAACTTCCAGGCGATGAAAACCCTCTCTGAGGCACATTTCACCAGGAGTTGAAGTGTTATAACCGCTCTTCGGGATTTCACTTCACCAGAGTTGAAATGCAAACAAAATAAAAGCCCTCTTCGGAGGCCCGTTTCACCAGGAGTTGAAGTGTTGTGACCGCTCTTCGGAATTTCACTTCACCAGAGTTGAAATGTAAACAAAATAAAAGCCCTCTTCGGAGGCACATTTCGCCAGGAGTTGAAGTGTAACAACCGCTCTTCGGAATTTCACTTCACCAAAGTTGAAATGCAAAAACAAAGACCTTCTTGAAAGCACACGTTTCACCGAGATTGAAATAAAACTTCCAAGTGTTGAAACGTGAAAAGGCTTTCTTCGAAGGCACAACTCTTTGGGGGTACACGTTTCACCGAGATTGAAATAAAACTTCCAAGTGTTGAAACGTAAAAAATCCCTCCTTAGAGGTACAACCCCCTCCCGGGGACACAATTAAGAAGAAAGACCTCTTCGGAAACCCACGTTTCACCGAGATTGAAATAAAACTTCCAAGTGTTGAAACGTAAAAGGGATTTCTAAGGCATAACTCTTTGGAGGTACACGTTTCACCGAGATTGAAATAAAACTTCCAAGTGTTGAAACGTGAAAAAATCCCTCCTCAGAGGTACAATTTTCTATATATAAAAAAAAAAAAAAAAAAAAAAATCCTCATCAAAAGCGTACTTTAACTTTCAAAGGAAAAGTAATTTGCCTACTATGGGAAATGATCGTAAAAAGAAAAGAAGTTAAAGTACCCTTCAGAGGTCCGCTTTACCACATAGAGGAATTCACTTGGTGAAATATGCACATAAGCAAAAGAGAAAAGTGATTTCTTCGAACGACAAAGCGTAAAAACTTATACGAAGGGAGTTGTACTCAATAAAAATTTTCTTTAAAGAATAAAATAATTATTCTTTAACAAATAAGAGTGCAAGTCCCCTCGAAGTATAAAATATTGCAACGAGCTTAAGGCATGGGGGCAACATGGTATAGTAGTATAGCTGCCTCAGTAAAGTAATACTCAAGCAACATACCGTAAGCCCGCTGCAATACTATATAAACAAACTTGTGCAAAAATAAATAGTAAATGCATTCTCAAATTCAAACAGAAGTTTGTACAAACGAAGAGTCATTTTATTCAACTATAATGCAGATACAGGTTTCAAAATAAAAGCGGGGGCCGGTACCCGCACAACTCTCGGCCAGTTCATACAAAAGGCAAAAAGCTTAAATCTTCACTTCTTCTTCCCTCCTTTGGACCCTTTACTCGGTCGAATAACCAGCTTTTCAGGTCGGCCAGTGGGTATAAGGGAAGTGGGAGAGGCAGGTGTAACCGGTTCAACTTCCGGCTCCTCTCCAGTGGCGGTGATTTTCTTCCCCCTCCTCTTTGATGTCCCACGCTTCTCTCTCCTTTGTGAGGAAGACTCACTCCCCGGAGTGACAAGTTTTGATAGAACAATGTCGTCAGAAGGAGTCCGTTCCGGGGAAATGTCACCTCCCTCAGGTCTTTCATCTTTCTGCTCTTGCGAAGCGATGGGATCATCCAAGCCGTGAAGAGCCTCTATTTGTTCCTCCTGTGATCCAGGTTGCGAGGCAGAAGGAGGCACCGCCTGAAGAGATGAAGGAAGGATGACCGGAGGAGTAGAAGTTTGAGCAGTGCTTGGTACTTTCTCTACAGAAGAAAAAAGGTTAAAGTCAGTAAAAAGAGGAGATGAGGGTTCACCAATGAAGTCAGTAAAGAGAGGAGAAGAAGGCTCGTCAAGGTTGAGAAAATAGCCAAGGAGCTCGTGAAACTCATGTGAAATAAACGAGTAACCAGCTTGAGCAGAATTGACAGTAGCGAGATTAACAGTGAAGTTACCTGGAGAAGCTGGTTTCCTGATATCGACTTCATAAGCTTGCGCATCAGCGCTCTCTTCACCCTCGTCTCCACCTTGTGTGCTTGTAATATCAGCGGTAACTTTGGTAGGAGAAGCGAGATGGGAACTGGAACCAATAATGTCGACTTCAGACGAAGAAGGTGGCTGGACTAGAGTAGTTGAAGTGGTTTTCCCCAGCTGGTCCCCTTCCGTCACTTCGGTTCTTAGTTTGGCAAGTTGTTCCTTTCCCCTGGCAAGAGCAGCGCGAGCGTCTTCATCAAAATAATGGCTTTCCAGGGCTGGCTCGTCATAACCAGCACCTTCAGCACCAAGCATATCGAGGGCGGCCTCCCACACTTCAGCTAAAGTGATCTCATACTTGGGGCCAAGAAAGGCGAGGCTTCCACGCCCCAAGACGCTATGCAAGTAGAAGTCGAATAATGTTGAGCCGAAGCTGTTTTTGGTCGCCTCATGAGATTCTTCGGCTGCGATTTTGCCGGCGACAGCCTCATCGCGCTCCCTTTCAGTTCTGGCAAGCTGAAGCTTAAGCATTTGTATCTCCGCCTCCTGGGAGTTGTTTTTCTTTCGAAGCTCAGCAATATCAGAGACATAGCCTTCACTGATTCTTTTTTGTGCCTCGAGCCTATCTTCGGCATCCCTCTGACTGGCATGAGCATCTCTAACTTGTCTAAGAAGCACTTCTTCTTTTTGAGAGTATGAAGTAGAGGAAGCAGCAAGCTCATCTTTCAACTTCTCAACCTTTGCTTCGAGCTCCTCGTTGTAGGAAGTAATGCTCCTCATTTCAGTGTCGTGCTGCTCAAGGACCTTTTGCCACTCAGCCTTATCATTTTCCATGGTGAGCATGGCCTCTAAGTTGGCACGGTTAACTCTTTGAAGCTCATCAACAAGCTTCTGCCAGTTTGACATCCTCTCGATATCGAGCTTGACTGCATCAAGATTGCGCAACATAGCAGACTTGTCAATGGGGACCAAGTCTAGGTCGAATCTCACGCCCTTTAAGCACCATTGTGGAAAACGGCTTTGTAAAGTGGCTGGGCCAGGTCCCACTTGAAATTTAGGCCTGCTTATTATTGTCTGGATGTCCTCCTTCCCAAGAGCGGGAGAGTCGGAAGTAATGTCAAGAGGGGCAGGGGCAATAGGCTTTTCGGGAATAGTGGAAGTATGTCTCTCACCATGTCGGGCTCGTTTGCTTGAATCTTCAGTTACATGACCTTTTCCTCGGTCGTCATAAGATTTCCTTTTGTGAGAGTCGTCACTCCTTTGCAGAGAATCATGGTGCTCATCCCTATCCCTTCTGTCATAACGCTCTTCTGCATCCCTCCTTTCACGAGCCTTTCGAGCAGCCCTCTCTTCATCAGACTCTCTATAAGAGGGAAAGTAACGCCGATAATCATATTGACCACGCCCCCCGTAGCGTTGGAAATCCTGATAATACGATCCGCCGCGTGTCATTGAAGAATCTGAAATAAGAAAAGATAAGCTTTAGAAATCTCTAAAGTATAAGAAGATAAGTGCATAAATGTGCTGGAAAATCCTTAGTTGTGTGTGAAGTGCAAGCTACTCGCGTTGGACTAACGAACCACTCCTCTGTTGGGGGGAAGTGATAGATTTCACTGTTGATGACAATTCTTGAGATGAAGGAGTAAGAGTCTGTTGGAGGGCAGATGTTGCTTCAATCGTCGGAGGTATAGCTTTACCATGAGCAGGGTCTTCTTTAAAGAGCTCTTGGGAAGTAATAATTATGTCGCTTAAATCCCCAAAGACGTCATCACCGGCATGCCCAACCTGATTCCCTCCATCATCTCCTTTGTCAGCACTCTCCCTGGTTTGGGAAAGGGGCTCCTCTTCTTCTTCAATAATGGGAGCAAGTGCGGGCTTTTCGGAGGGTCCCGTATCGTCTCTGGGAGTAGAGCACTTTACTAATAAGGTTTCTGCAGAAATTTCTCCTCGTATGTGCTCTTTAGTGGAGATCGGAAGATCAGGAGTTTTCACCGGAGAGTCAGGAACCTCCGTTGGAGCTTCACGAGGCCGAGTAAAGCGAGAGAGATGGAGGAGTCCGTATTGATGTAAAAGTTCATCGTTTAGCAGAAACTTTATGCTCCTCTCTTCTACCGGCACGGCATTTAATCTTTCAAAAATTTGCTTAAGACTTGGGTCCCTAGCAGGAGGTGGAAGTGCTAAAAACAGGAAAAGAATGAAATTAGCAGCTGAGAGTTCAGATCTCGAGAAAGTTTCAAAACGGAAAAAGTAGAGACAGGAAATCTTACTTCCCACTCTCCAGATGGCATAAAACCCTGGAGGGCAACGAACGAAGAAAAACTGATTCAAAAATCCATGAGCGCTTTCGGAGAGATCAGTAATAAGTTTGCGATTTCGAGCGCTTCTTACAACCACAATGGAGGGATGGTCCTTAGTTTTCGTGAATGAGCAAAAATAGCAGATCTCCTCGAAGCTTGGTAACCGATCCAAAACTCTCCTGAATAGAACACATAACCCCATCAAAATGGCATAGCCATTGGGGTGTAATTGGAATGGAGAGATAGACAACCGAAGCAGAAGCTGTTGGAGAAAGCCGTTAAAAGGAGGAATCGCCCCACTTAAGCACATTTGGTGATTGACTGCAACAAAGCCGTAGGGAGGATTGTCAGCAGTGTCATTTGGCCCCGGAAATAAGGTGTCAGCATCATCAATGCCAAACTGAATGCGCAGTTGGTTAAACACCCGCTGATTCAAAGTTGTGGGTGTTCTCTCCGGAGGGTTGTCTATAGGGATGGCTACTGGAAAGACATCTTCAGCCTGGCCCATCGGCTCTTCTTGATGAGAGGTCATTCTACACAAGCAATTGGATGTTCAAATGCGAAGGTGCACGTTTCCTAAAAAGTGTGAAGTGTCGTGCAAAGCTAATAAAAAATAATAATAACAAGTAAAGATAACTGGAATTAAACTGGTTGATGATTGATTGACTATGGTAATTTCGGAACTTGTTATTTAAAGCTCAAGCATAATATTAATGCGGGCTGGTCAGTTACAATTGACCAGTCCAGTGCTGCTTTAATATTCCACTTGAAATCGGTAACACTTCGTTCACACGATTTATTTAAGTTAATCATCTATCATTAACTAATCTGTCGTTCGATGTGGGCAATCAATGACAGTATATTCGTCCCAGTTTTCTGTGAATGTTGTATTAACAGATTATTAGCTTACAAGTTGAAGTAATCAGTAAAAGAATGCAGCAGTATAGCAGTTCAGAGTCCATGCAATAATTCGGAGTTCAAACAAAATTTACAAGTACTAAGTCGAAAACGACTCAAGAATTCTTTGTACGGGTTAAGCTAAGTCATTGGTTATTTGGATGACTCGGCTACGACCTAAGGAAAGTGGGGCAAGTTAAGTTAGGTTGTTCCAACTCTAAATCGCTGATGTTATAAGTCGGCAGTACTATGAGTCGTAAGTCAAAAAACAGGGGGAAGGCTCCAGATCGAAGCAACAAGAAACCTTCTAAGTTCTAACTCGGTTACGACTCATGGCTTGAGTCGTAAAACTTGCTAGGTCGGATTAAAAGTCAATAGTAAAAGCTACTGGGTCGCATGGAAGCTGCTGAGTCGTACACGGCTTATGGTTTAAGTCGTGTACCGTTTAAAGGATGAGTCACGGGAAAGTAGCAAGTGCTGGGTCGTTCACAGTTTATGGTTTGAGTCATTCACGGCCTATGACTTAAGTCGTTCACGACTTATAGTTTGAGTCATCTACGGTTTATGGCTGAAGCATTAAGTCGTGTACGGTTGAGATTGCAAGGCATTTCAAAATCAGTGGCCGAAAGGCAAGACCGACTAGGTCGTGAGATCCTAAGTCATTTCCTCGACCGGTCATCTCCTATCCAGCCCGATACCCGTTAACGCCATCAACCTAGCATCCACCCGTCTTCCCCAAACACCTAATAACTCCATCATTTCCACCAAGTTCTTAGAAAACTCTGCTTCATCCCCAAATTCGACAACCAGTTGGTATGTGACCCAATAACCCATCATCGTTTAACGTCATAGAATCACCTAAGGTTGATTTGAACCATCTCAAATCCATCATGGATCCAACGCATCACCGTGCTATCATGAATCGTGGTGCCAGCGTGTCTGACAACTACCGGTCATGATGAAATTCACAGTGAGGCGTAATACATTAAATTGGATTAAGATCGGAAAAAGCGGAGAAACGCGTTTCTGAGATGGTCGTGACAGAGCCTTGACTAAGATTACTTACGCAGTATGAAGGTGAAGATGTACTGGTGACTGATTAGCTTGAGCCTGTCTCAGAAAGCTTGGAAGATCGTTAATGGCAGGGTCAAGTGAAGCAGATGGATAATGAGAAGAAGGGGGTAGGGGTGATGACTCAAATCTTTTATAGCTGAGGGCAATGAAAGTTGAATCGGCGCACGAGACAGAATGAGTCGAAGCACACGACCTACGACTTAGGCGTGTACTTCGAGGGGCAAGTGTTAATCCCGTTTTGCTCAACGACTCATTGGAGCTACGACTCAAGGAAAGCACCGACTCAACTGATAGCGACTCACCTACTCAAGAAGGACTCACGACTCATAGAGATAAGCAACTCAATAGACCAACGACTCAAAGCTGGCAGCGACTCAATAGATTACCGACTCATCTACTTAAGGAAGGTACCGACTCATTTGATAGCGACTCAGTCAGCTGACAGCTCAAAGGGTTAACGGTTCATAAAGAAAGCCGACTCAGTAAGTTGCCGACTCATCAAGACTATCGACTCACGACTTAAGGAGCCTAATAAGTTAAAGCATTAGCGACTCATTGAAAGGACGACTCAGGAAAAGTCCACGACTCAACGGGCTAACGACTCAAGAAACCTACGACCTAAGGAGCCTGGCGAGTTAAGGAGATTCTATGAGTTAAGGATGGCACGACTCAGGGAGGTTTACGACTCAAAAGATAAGTCGACGCACGACACAAGACTCAGAGGCAAGTTCAATGTCATGCTGCAAAGGGGTGACTCGTAGATGACTCACGACTCATCATGAGTCGGTCACGACTCATCATGAGTCGGTCACGACTCATGACTTGACAGTTTCAGCCTAACATTTTGCCTATAAATACATGGCCATATTCAACATTTGGGGGGACTTTTGGGGGGGGGGAATGACTTCCTAGGCGCCATTACTCTGCTGTTATCTCGACTTCAAGCAACACTCAAACAACACTTCTATCACTCCAATCACCAAAGACATTTCGACAAATCTCAAGAAGAAAAATAACTCATTCATCATGCATTCGAAGGATTCTTCTACATCGGGGTTTGAGATATTTGTCTAAGTGTGTTGTAATCAGAGTTGATTGTAAAGAATTGTAACTAAATCAGCAATAAAGAGCTTTAAAGTGGACGCAGGCTTGATCCTAAGCCGAACCACTATAAATACTGTGTCTTTTATAGCTTTCCTGTGATTTCTTTGCATATACTTTGTTCCCGTACCAACGGGTGGTGCTTTCACAATTTCCATCTATACACCGGGGTGTTAGCGTTTATTTTCTAGCGTTAACACTCGATACGGAATTAAATGTTTGACATTGAAAACATCAGAAGTATGAACATCATCTGGCAAATTCAATTGATAAGCATTCTCATTGATTTTCTTCAAAATTTCAATTGGACCAATTTTCCGCGCCTTTAATTTATTATATGTTCCAACCGGAAAGCGATCTTTCGTCAACACTGCATAAACCAAATCGCCTTCGTTAAATTCAACATTTCGTCGCTTCAAATCTGCTGACTTCTTATACTTCTCATTCGACTTTTCCAATCGTTCCTGAACGATCCTGTGGCGCTCCGTCAAACCTTCAACAAAATCAGCAGCTCGTTTAACTGTCTCTCTCGATTGTGGTACCACTGCTAAGTCCAACGGTCCTCTGGGTAAATTTGAACATACAATCTGAAATGGACTGAATCCCGTGCTACAATTCACTGCATGATTATGTGCAAACTCAGCTTGGCATAACTTCACGTCCCAACTCTTCAGATTGTCCTTCACAAGACATCGCAACAAATTTCCTAATGATCTGTTAACAACTTCGGTATGTCCGTCTGTTTGTGGATGATAAGCAATGCTAAAATTCAACTTCGTTCCCACCATCTTCCACAAACTTAACCAAAAGTGACTCAGAAAACGAGTATCTCTATCCGACACAATAGACTCTGGAAATCCATGCAGTCGATAGATCTCCTTGAAAAACAACTGCGCAACACGAACAACATCTGCCGTCTTCTTGCAAGCAATAAAATGTGCCATTTTAGAAAATCTGTCAACCACTACATATATAGAATCATTACCACGCCGCGTTCTCGGCAATCCCAATACAAAGTCCATACTCACATCAACCCATGGTTTAGCCGGTACAGGCAACGGCATATACAACCCAGCATTGGTCGCGGTTCCTTTCGAAACTTGGCAAATATGACATCGCTCCACAAACCTTCCCACTTCTTTCCTCATCGACGGCCAAAAGTAAGACTGTGAAATCAATTGAAAAGTACGATCACGGCCCACGTGCCCTTCCTCGTGCAACTCCTTGATAAGTTTCAATCTCAAACTACAGTCTGGGATGCATAATTGATTTCCCTTGAACAAGAATCCATCAACCATCACAAATTCATCGGTATTTCCTTCCTTGATTTTCTCTACACATTTCACAAAGTAAGGATCTTCTTCAATCAGCTCTGGCAACATTTCAAACCCTGTCACCTCAACCTTCAATGTCGTTAATAAATGACTCCTCCTACTCAAAGCATCATCTACCCGATTCGTCACCCATGATTTGTGCTTAACGACAAAAGTAAACTGCTGTAAATAAGCAATCCATGATGCATGTCTTGCTGAAATCTTGTCCTGCCCCTGTAAATGCTTCAATGCCTCATGATCAGTGTATAGAACAAATTCTTTCTGAAATAAATAGTGTCTCCAATGTTTAACAGTTTGTACAACAGCATAGAATTCGACATCATATGTACTGTATCTCATCTTTGCCCCTGATAACTTCTCACTGAAATATGCAATAGGTCTCCCACACTGACTCAACACTCCTCCGATCCCAACCTTGGATGCATCAGTATGTAGCTCAAACAATAACTGAAAATCAGGTAAAACAAGAATTGGCGCTGTCGTCAACAGTTCTTTGATTCGTTCAAAAGCAATCCCCGCTTCCTCTGACCATACCAACTGTTTCGCTTTCATGCAATCAGTAACTGGTGCCATCACTCTACTGAAGTGTGGAATGAACCTTCGGTAGAATGACGCTAGCCCATGAAAACTCCGAACTTCTGTTATTGTTTTTGGCTGTGGCCAATTCCTGACTGCTTCAACTTTATTCTGATCAACTTGAATACCTTCTCCTGAAACAACATAACCCAGAAATAAAACACTGTGTGTCATAAACACACATTTCTTCGTAGCAGCATAAAATTGTTCCTCACGAAGAATAATCAATACTTCCCTCAAATGTTGAACATGCTCCTCCGTACTCCTACTGTAAATCAGAATATCATCGAAATAAACAACAACAAACTTCCCAATGAGTGGTCTAAAGATCCGATTCATCACCCGCATGAATGTACTAGGTGCATTTGACAAACCAAATGGCATAACCAACCATTCGTATAACCCCTCTCTTGTCTTGAATGTTGTCTTCCATTCGTCACCTGGTCTAATTCGAATTTGATGATAACCACTCTTCAAATCAATCTTTGAAAATATAGTTGCCCCGCTCAACTGATCCAATAAATCATCCAACCTTGGCATAGGAAATCTATAACGAACAGTGATCTTATTCAATGCTCTACTGTCTGTACACATTCTCCATGTTCCATCCTTCTTTGGCACCAACAAAGCTGGTACTGCACAAGGACTCAAGCTTTCCTGAACACGTCCCTGCTCAAGTAACTCTTCCACCTGCCTTCGTAACTCCTCATGTTCTTTCGGACTCATTCGGTAATGTGGTCGATGTGGTAACACTGCTCCTGGAACAAGATCAATTTGATGTTGAATGCCTCTCAATGGTGGTAACTCCTTAGGCAACTCCTCTGGAAATACATCTTCAAACTCTTTCAAAACTGGCTTTGCTTCTTCAAGAATTTCAACCTCTTCACTGCTCTCTCTCCCAATCAACAAAAAGACTTCAGGCACATCTTCAACTTCTTTAACAAACTCTTTCAAGGATAATAAAGTTTTCAATTCCTCAATCTCCTCCAGCTTGCTCTCCTTCTGTTGTTGCTTCTTGGGAACCAAAGTGATTTTAGTACCCTCGAACATGAAACTGTAACTATTGGCACGACCATCATGTTGAACTGCTCTATCGAACTGCCATGGTCTGCCCAACAACAGATGACATACGTCCATGTCTACAACGTCACACCAAATTTCATCTTTGTACTTCTTCCCAATAGAAAAATTAACACAAGCCCTTCGACACACCTTCACTTCACCACCCTTCCTTAACCATGCTAGCTTGTACGGTTTAGGATGCTTCTCAGTTTTCAAGTTCAATTTCCTCACAGCCTCTGTAGAAATAATATTATCGCAACTTCCAGCATCAATAACGAACTTGCAAACTTTCCCCAGAATAGTGCATGTCGACTGAAAAATATTGCTTCTCAACCAACTACAATCCTCCTCTTGCTTTGGTGTAAGACATGACCTTCTCATCATAAGATTACAACCTTCATCTCCAAACAATTCTTCTTCCTCCTCAACATAAGGTGCATTTGAACATTCTGCCTCCTCACCATCCTCCTCCTCAACTTCTGCAATCATTGCTCTCTTCTTCGGTTTCGGACATTCATTGCTTTTGTGACCCAACTCCTGACAATTGTAACATTTGAACCCACTGCTAGCCTTCGCCTTCTCAGCCTCCTTCACAACTGGTTTGGCAACAGGTTTAGGAACATTAGAACTTCCACCAACACCCTTCACTTGATTGTTAGAGTTAGTAAACACACCACCTCCACGCCTTCCTTGCTTTTCCCAAGCCAACGCCTTTTGATGTGCTTCCGCCACAGATCTTGGATCAAACATATTAACCATATCCTGGATCTGCATTCTAAGCCCTCCAACAAACCTAGCAGTCAGTTGCTCTTCTGTCTCCATTATATCATTTCTGGCAATGAGTTGATAAAATTCATCTGCATAGTCATTTACTGATTTCGTCCCCTGCCGTAGATTCTGCAATCTCTGGTACATAAGCGATTGATAGTTGTATGGTAAAAATGTAGCTCTCATCAACTTCTTCATCTTATCCCACGATTCTATCTTTGACTTCCCCATTCTCTCCCTTGTAAGTTTAGTTTGCTGCCACCACGCCAAAGCTCTCCCCCTCAACCTAGTAGCAACCAACTTCACTCTCCTATGTTCAGGAACCTCTTTGAAATCAAAGATCTCTTCAACATTAGAAATCCAATCGAGAAATTCTTCTGCTACCATTCCTCCTTTAAATTCTGGAATTTCCATCTTCATACCCGATTCCCATCGACGATCATCTTCAACATCCCGATACGAATTTCGAACTTGGTCTCGATCTCGATAATGAATACTAGCTCTATCACCCTCTTCGTACAAATCAAAAGTACGCCTACATCGATCTCGACCATTATCATCCCTCCGTTCGTGCATGCTTCTTTGACTATGTCTTTCTTCATCCCTATATACTTCATTGTCAAATTCACGTTGACTTCTTCTCTCTTCATGTGCATAATCATGATGATCTCTTCGTGATGAAATTGATGTTTCTCTTCTATCTCTACAAGAATGTGGTGATACCCTCCTCGCTTCCGTAACCGATGGCGAAACTCGGTTTCCTCCATGGTTCGAGTTTGGTGATCTCCTCCTTTGATTCAAATCATTCATCAATTTCTCCAATTTACCAATGCCTTCATCAAACTTCTCATTAATACGTTGTTCCATAAGCTCGGCTTCTTCTCTTCGATACAAAGCTTCAACGTTTTGATGACGATTGGCTCTCCTTGGTGGCATGATTGAAAAACTTCACAAACACTTCAACAAAACAACAATAAGTCACGGTTCAATCTTCAAAACAACTTCACAAGGCTCGTCCTTAATCCCTTAGCTCGAAACAAGCTTCCAATGATCCTTCCTAGGCTCGGCTACTTCACAAGTATACACGGCCTAACTTCGATTTCAAACACTTTCAACACCTTGATCCAAAATAGAATGGATCGAAAGTTCTCCCTCTTGTTGCAACTTCAATAAGAACACAAAGAACTCCAACTTCAAACTTCAACACTTGGCTCCAAGAATCAACTTAGCTATGATTGGCTAAGTATGGCTCTGATACCAAAACTGACGCAGCGGAAAATTCGAAACAAACTTCAATCGATGGAATGTAACAATCGGTGAGTTGAGAATACTGTAAGGCCCAAATCCGTTGATCCAAAGATACCGGATTCTAGCTATCTTCGTCTCGTTGATCGCGCACGATGCCGAGAAAGAAGATCTACGATTCTTCGTACGTTGATCTAGCGCACTAGATACCGTGAATCGGCTTCTACGATCGTTGAATCGAGCGCACTCGATTAACCGAAAGAGGAGATAGGAGATCACACTCAACTACCAATTTGTATGAAAGCACAAAGCTAACAAAGAGAATTTTTATTCAAAAATCAATAACACCAAAAGTTACAACACACTCCCTATTTATAGTGTTTTCGACCCTGACCTTAAGTCGTTGAGCGACCTACGACCTATACAAGGTCGGCAACGACCTACCATTACAACACAACACCACATGTTTACATTACACGGGACTCACGACCTAAAAACAATTCACACGATCAAACAGACACTCGAACACACGACCTACGACTTACAAAAGGTCGTTAGCGACCTAACACACATATATACAACACATAGCGACTTAAACAAGGTCGTTCGCAACCTAAAGGACCGGCTTCAGTAATCTTCTTGCGACTTATATGAGTTAGGTCGTTCGCGACCTAGAAATGCGGCAATAGGAATTCACGCGACCTACCTTCCTTCACGCGACCTATTTTCTCGCGACCTAACTTCAGCTCACTTTCATCATACCTACTAGGTCGGAGGCGACCTAAACTGCTTCCCTTATGTCTTGTCCAACCTAAACCTCCTTCAATAAGTCGTGGCCGACCTAAATCCGATGCTTTCCCCATATGGTCTAAAAACCCTGAACGACCTAGGCTCCTGTTAGGTCGTGGCCGACCTAGGGCTTGCGAATTTCCAAAGTTTTCCAACTGCGCTGCATCAAGCATCCTTTAAGTTACTTGCCTTATATTACAGTACACTTGAATTAGCTTACACTATGTAAGTATGTATGTCCTGACTCGAGTGTTTATGTTTTATTTTACGCTCGGGTCAGCCTGAGTTACAGTTCAGTCATCATCCCGGAGCTAGGACTTCTGCAGATCCTTTCAAGTTGCTGGCTTCTTTCTGTCCGCTATCTTATTTATGAAATCAAGACTTTGGGATTTTTGGATTTTCTATTTGATGATTTAAACTATATTTGGGATGGAAGACTTTGTAATTTGTATTTGTTGAGACTATTTATAGTGGCTTCATGAACCACTAAGTATTTTTAAATTCCGCTGCGAGTATTCTGATTCTGTGTCTGTGATTCTGTGATTAATTATTTACTGTATATTTTGAGATTTGCCAAATTTTAATTACAACGCGGTATTTTGAACAATTCAAGTCCGACATGAGCGGATGCGAATGGTTTAAAATACTGGGTCGTTGCATAATGATTAAATATATGCCAAACAACTGTAAATAAATTTCAAATCACATCATAAATAAATTTAACAGACATAAGAAATTTTAGAAGTTGTGAGTGGGTTAAAACACTAACCTTTTGAATTTAAATTGAATTTAAATCCAATTTAAACCCAAAAATTTGACAGTCTCAGAATTTGTCCAAACTAGCGCCAAAATGTTTGGAATTTTAATACGATCCTAACCAAAAAACCGTGCGTGAATTGGTTTTCGTATGTGAAAGATATAATGAAAATTATGTTTGAATTTCAATTTTTTTTTACAAAGAAGAGAACACATTTACCTTTCTTGCCACATCATAGGCAAATCACTTTCTTCCAGAAAACACCACTCACGCACGCAAGGATCAATGCACGCGATACTACCGCTAATCAAAAACTTTGACCACGATTCTCTCTTCTTCTACGGCCACCAGGGAGCCCCCGAACCCCACCATCCTCCTTCCCTCTCCTAGCCGCACCGTGTCTACCACCTATTGTGATGCCCCACCTCTATGCTCACAATAACAAAGAGTATTAAAAGAAAACTGTCTGTTATTACGAAGAATAAGGCTGGATAGGAGCGGCCATCCGTAGTTAGGCCTTACACTAGTACTGGCTATCTCGATAGGAGTGGTATATATTTTTATTTTTCATCTCTTATTTATTTACTCCCATCGACATACCCAATTCCAGTATAAAACAAACTACAGTGGTTCATAATAGTTTAGGACAATATGTATCATAATAACACAGATAAGCTGAATGCGGAACACAGATAATATCAAATCTCATAAGTATATAACTGAAGTGTAACGACCCGCTATTTGGACCATTCAAATCGACAATAAAACCATACATGTACGACTTGAATAATTCAAAATACTGAATTGTTAACTTAAATTTGGCAAAACTTAAACATATACAGTAAATAAATCCATCACAGAATCACAGATACAAAGTAGTACAATAATATGCAGCGGAATAAATGAATAGTAGTTCATGAAGCTACTATATAAACATCGGAGTTAGAAATAAAGTACATCCGAATATTTCAAATACAGTGAGGTCTTTAGTACGAACCAATCACTCCTCTGAAATAATCAACTAGAAAAGATGAAAGCTTAATCGATAGTTGGACCTCTAACGAAGCTCCAAACTCTAAAGGTGAGTCTCTAATGCTGTGTCACTCAGTCTGACCCGAGCATAAAGAAAAACACAAAACACTCGAGTCAGGATTAACATTCTTATATCTATAAGTCCAACTCAAGTAAATATCAACTGAAATACAATTAACTTAGAGGATGTTTTGGATACCCATCCTCTAAGGATGCAAGGAATTATCTATAGGGTAGAAATATACACTATAACACCGTGGTCATTTCAAGTTTATTTATATTTCAAAACTAAAATATCATTATCATTTCAAATATCACTATTTTCCAAATTAGTATATACATATCCAATAATTTATGAAGTAAAGTATTTTTATTTCCTCAAACTTCACAATTCGCTTCAAAAATCAACACGACCTTCCCGTTCAAATTTAATTAAATCGAAATTTATCAATTTCCATTCAATTTAGTTTCTGACTAAACTAATTCAAATTTTATCTATTTTAAATCCGGATTTGAATCACAAAATAAACCATTTAAATTTCAATATAATTCGAAGTTAATATATGTCGGAGCTTTAAATATTCAACATTTCAAAGACTAAACTTTGATAGTTGCGTTTATCTCCCAACTTGACTTCACTATTATTTAGTTTTGAAATATTCACATAATAAATTCAATATTATTTATATGACCTTAACTTTACATTTTCTATACATTACCTTCGATTTCTTTAGACATGAATCATCCATTAAATTTCTTAAATAAAAATTCTAGTTATAGGATCATATGTTAAAGTTTCGAATTTAATAGTTTCAAATTGATTTAACTAAATAAAATCCTTAATTAATGACAAATTCAAATAAGTCCCAAATATATCTTCAAACCTTAGCTTATAAAATTTAATCCACAAATCTATTTCATAAATACAAATTTAATAAATCCTTAAACATATTTCATATTAATAAAATCAATCTTAATTAAATTATCTTAATATTAAATCCATATATAAAATAACCTTTGTATATAATACTTTAAATCAATATTCGTTAAATTATGTATTTCTTTTCAATACCATAGAAATTATTTTCAAAACATTCATATAGACCACGGCGTCGATGTAAAATTTTCTATTCTATGGACAAGGGTGTAACGATCCTGATTTTTAATTAAAATTAAATTGATAGTGCAAATAAATTTTGGAATAAAATTGTAAATTAATTTGAATTTTCAAATTAAATGGGATATTTGTTTATTTGAGTATTGATTTTAAAATTTAATTGAGATTTTGAATTTCTGTATTTAAAATCTTATAGATAAAAAGTAACATCCCAAAGTTAACAATTTAAATAAATAATATGTTTTAAACTTTTGGAATTTAATTTCAAATTAAATTGGAAGAAAAATCCTAAACAAATAAAAATGAGCGATAGTAATATATAATTAAATCCCAATTTTATTTTGAGATTAAAATATTGAAATAATAAATATTGTAAAAAGTCATATAGATTTAAAATCTTATATATATGTGTATATTACAAATATGAGTAAATTGAATGCATGTTTAAAATTTAATTTAAATTTGTTCAAGATAAAGTGTGAATGTATAAATGGATATGAAAGTTTATATTTCAAGTTTGAAATGTAAAATTAAATTTAAATTTAAAATAAATGTTTTAAAAAAATTAGTACCATGTAAAATCATTAAGATGTAACATATGTAATGTAAATTTGGTTAAACTTTTCTTTTAACCTTTCACATATGTAAACCATATATGGGAATAAATAGATAAAGGATGTATTTATTTATAAAATGTATATGTAAAAATATAATAAAAACAAAAACAAAATAATAATAATATCTTTTTGACCTGGAAGAAAATATATATACAAATGTAAATACATATAAATACATATACATGAGAGGTGGATTTGGGGGATGAACAAAATCATGCTCTCATCATTGCTTTTTACAAATGGCATGAATTGTCTTATAAAAAGATAAAATATTCACATAAAAAATTAAAGAAACTTTTCAGTTTCCAAAGAAATTTCGAAATTATAAGCCTCTAGCTTTTGAAATACAACCACAAATATTTTTCAAATCTAAACATCATTATTCAGTTCAAAAGAAACCATCAAAACAGAAAGAAAACTGCCTAATTTCTTCTTCAATGCAAATTAAAAACTGGAGTGATTTCTAAAAGCCTCAAAACTGTAGTGTACTCTCAGGTAAGTTTTGAAAATTTTATAGTTAATAAAATTATGGTTTTGAAGTCATATTTTAACAACAATTTTTAAATTCAAACTGCAGATTTGTCTTGAAACAGTGAAGTTTCAGGGTTTTGCTAATGCTAGTTTCTGGAAATAATTGTAAAAGGCAAGTAAATTTTCTTTTAAAAGAATTTGAGTTTGAAGTTATAATTGCTAATGGAAAAAAGAATTTAATACCCTAACATTCAATAAATTGCAGGAAAAAAATCAAGTCTAAGGCTCAACATGATTCCTGGTTTCAAAACTGCAGAAAAACAAAGAGTCATCTCTGTTATAAAATCCTACTGTAAGTAAAATAAAAGAAAAAAAAACTTATTGTTATTAATGATTAAGTAAACAGATACAACAGAGGATTTAATACAATAATATCCAATTATTTGCAGGAAGAAGCAAGATCAAAGCTTTAAAGCTATTTTGGTTTTCTAGTTGCAGGGAATAAAAAGAGGCTTCCTTGTTATATACATACAACTGTGAGTAATAAAAAGAATTTTTTTTTATACATTGTCATTAATGAATTGAATAAGTGAATGCAACCAGAAGTAATAGATCTATAACCACCATTTACAGATCTAAAACTTAAAAGGATTCAAAGTAGAAAAAAAAAAGAAACTTGCAGGCCTTCACTCATCTCTGTTTCGAAACTGTCAGGGAGCATTCTTATTTTCTGGAAAAAAAGTGAGTGAACCCCATGCCTTCTTCATTTCTTTTTTTTTCCTTGTGTTTAAATGCTTGCATGAATGTGGTTAGTTTTGACTTGTGAATGGTGTGCTTGTGTTTTGATTTTCCCTGGGAACACTGTTTTCCCTTGTTTCTTTTTCCCTGTAACATTTAGTTACAGTAAAGCTTAGAAGCTACTCTCCCATCTTCTGTTGAAAAGGAAACTCTCTTGAAAAAAATGTGAGTAAACTTATATTTTGTTCAATTTCCTTCTATGTTTGAATGCCAGTATGGATGTGATAGCCTTTGCATAGGAATGAATGGTTATGTTGTGTTATTTTTTTAATTAATTTGCTTGAAAATCTTGTTCCTGTTTTTTTTTCTTTGTTTCCCCTGCCTGTAACTTTTTAGTCACAGCAATGATTCAAAATCCATATCCTTCAACCCTTTTGGAAACAAAATGGAATTGTGAAACAACAAAAGATATTGTTTAACAATTTACCATGTTTTAAAAATTGAATCAAAGCAAAGCCTGGGTAACTTTACAAATACTGTTATACTGATTTCCTGGTTACCGAATAAAACACATTCAAATGCAACATTCTTTTCCCCTTCTTGTTCCTGAAATATGTTAGTAATTAAGTAAAAAAAATTGTTATTTAAATTTGTGTTTCATCTCAGCAATTAATCAAAGCAAATAAAACAGGTTCATCTTCACTGGAAGATGTAAACACGGTTATTATAAATCAAAATATGTAAAAATTCGAACCTCATGAATTTGAATTCCAGTAACACCATTTGAATCACTATTAAAATTGATGATTTTAGAAACAAAAATTCAAATTTTTTGTTAAGTCTTTATTGAGATTTTTTAGATGGTCAGAAAATCACATTTTTGCCAAATTCCGGCGACCAAGATGATTGCGGCCCTCGAGTTCGACGTCATAGATAGTCTGAGTATCACGGATCACCAGAAAAATTCAATTTGAATTTTTAAAAGTTTAGATTTTGAATTCGAGCTTAATTTAGGGTTTAAGAACCCATTTGGGTTCGCGTACGAAACGACGTTGCTGCACCACCCTCAAGTGATCGAACCGTGTGCCATCGGGACGAATCGAAGCGTGACGCGAGGAAGAAGCTAGGGTCCAAATATGGTGGCCAATGGTGAACTGGGGAGGAGGCGCGTGGCAGTTTTTGATGACGTTCCCTGATGGGTTTTGGGTTGGAAGGTCGCGATTCACGTTTCAAATTTTTTTTTTCCAAATCTGGGTGGTCGTATCGTTCTGGGGGATGCTCGATGACGTATTGGTGGTCGCAGCTTCGACCAGCGGCGGCGAAACCAGCCGTGCACGTGCACGTGGCTATGGGGTGTGTCAATGTGATAGGTTGGAAGGGACGAGGAGTGACTCGAAGCATGACACGGGGAAATCGCGTGGGAACTCGAAGAGCAACTCGAGTTGTTTCGGTGTTGTATCGTGTTGACTTGGGACTTAAACAAATTTTTTGTGAAAATTTGTCACTCGGGTAGATTTGGCTAAAACTCGAAGCAGGGGGAAGTTTTCCTCGGGTACGACCCGAAGCAAGCCTCGGGATGGTCAGGGAAACCAGAAAATCCAGTTTTTATTAAATTTTATAATACAAGTTAATTTGTTTTTAAAAATCTACTCTTTATAAATTAATGATAGTTACAAATGGAATTTAGGTAAATGGTATGGAGACAATTATTTGAGATTCATGGAGTCCAAAAATATTTTAAATTTTATATTTTCTTTTAAACAAAAGTCGTTTTAAAGTTTGACTTAACAAAATTTTTTAAAGGTAAAATAAATGTTTAGTGTTAATTTAAAAACCCAAATTGATTTATATAAATGAAGTATTTTAAACTTAGATTTAAAAAAAAATAAAATTGTTTAAAAATTTAACTTGATAAAATACTTAGGAGTAAATCAAATATTCAAATTTTTAACTTAAAGACAAAATTCTTTATAATGATTAGATAAAGATTTTAAACAATTAAAATTTGTGATTTCTTTATAATTAAAAGTTGATTTAATTAAAGGGTGAAAGTAATTAAGATTTACTAAATTATAAATTAAGGATTTATGAATTAAGATAATTAGATTAAGAAAAGTTAGTTGATAAAGTTAATCAAGATTGAATCAATTTATAAGAATAATTAATCACTGATTTAAATTTTATAAAATAACTTGTGTGGTTAACACACTTAATCATATTCACCCTAATTAGAGATGATTGACCATCATCAAATACTCTATACTGGATTGACATTTTCGTTGCGATGTTGTGATTGCTTTGTGATGGACTGTGATTTGTGGTTTGTTCCTATATGTGTGTGAAACCCATTTTGCCCATGAAACGGCACTTGAACTTCGATGAGACAGGGAGTCGGATTCCAATTGGTTATCCGAAACCCACATTGAATTATATTAGTGAATCTTTGTGATTGATAAATTTACTTTATCTATGAATCTGTTGATGAAGATAAGCGTTATGGGTTATACCGCTTATCGATATATCTGTGATGATTGATGTTGTGCACTATCGTGTAATACCCCGGGACTACACTATACACATACAAATATGGATTGCACTGGAGATCGGTTAAGTCACAGATTTCTGAAATAATTTTTAAGATCTAATTTTTAAATCTAAAATGGTTTTGGGAATGAATCGGATTTAAAGTGAAAAGATTTTGGAAAAGAATTTCAAAAATAAAAGTTGTTTTGAATAACTTAATAATGTTTTGAAATTTAATAATTAAATTTAAAATTGAATTCAAGGTTTGAAATTAAATTCTATTTTTAGAATTTAAGATGTAAAAAGGTTATAGAAGCTTATATGGGTTTCAAACCATTTTTAAAAGTTTTGTTTGTGGAATTAAATTTAACCCAAAGATTTTAACTTTTATAAATGAAATCGGAGTTTTCCAAAATGAAAACTGCTTGTTTTTCAAATGATAAAGCTTTCGTATAAGAAATGAATTTCCAATGTGTATAAACGGAATTTCAAGTTTGAATTGAAATGGTTTTCCAAGTTATGAATGAATAATTGAAAACGGGATTGGAAGTTATGAGTAAAACCTTGGATTTAAAGACTAAATGAATTAATCCAATTAAAATGGATATTGTTTTGGAAACCGTAAATGGATCTTTGTGAAACTAGTTAAACTTTGTGAAATAAATCTTTTGTTTAAAGATTTGAAATGGTAATTTGGTTTAAACCATTTAAATGAAAGTTTTTGATAATAAGTTGTGACTTAACTGAAAATCCAATGTCCATATGTTTTAAAATATTGCGCTCGTTATTCGGTTTAGCCGGGAGAGGACCTTGTGTCATATAACCCATTCCGAATAATGTTACGTCGTTATGGATAGCATTTGAAGACCGGTGGTGAAGACCGGGTATTTGCAAGAATGATAGGATGACCTATCGATTGTCTCTGCACTGAGTAGCTACGGTATAGAGATTTCCTAAGTGATGGGAAGTCCGATCGGGATTGTGAATATCTGGATTTGCTAGGGCTTCTTCGGAAGTGCCTTCGGTTCTGTTCGAGCCCGGAACAGACTTGTATGGTTGTGTGTCTGACACTACACTTTGAGATGTAAAGCCGATTTCTTTCAAATACATATCTGTTGGTGGCGGAGAATTTATTCTCTTAGCTTAACACCCTTCTCTGAGACGTACGAGCTTAGAGGTTATGTAGTTGGAGGTTATCAGCGATATACTCCCAATTTGGAAGTGTGGCACGCTAAGTGCTGCTGTATGTTGATGATCATTTGTTGATCATTTGTTGATCAAAGCATGGCTTTGTGAAAAAGCATAGCTTTGTGGTCGAGACCTCATCGAGCCTCACAAACCGGAAATGGTCGAAACAGGAAAGATGCGGCAAGGTTTCAGGGGTAGCTCCCCTAGGGCATGACCATTCCTTCTGGAAAAGGGTAGTATCATGGTATGGAGCCCAGATACTTACTCATATGGACACTAGTATATTTATTACTGTGAAATGTTGTTGTTGGAGGGCCCTCGGATAAAGGTCCCAAAGGACCGGTGGTGGCATATCTCAGGTTTTATTCCCCGGGAAGGGGGTAGCCGGCCCTGTTTAGCAAAGATTCGGGTAGGTTCTCGGGGCGTCCCGCCAGAGGCGTTCCCTTGTGGCAATAGGAAGTTCCTTAGCCTGACCATTTGTTGGAAATCCTTTCATCCAATACGCGCCTTGTACGGTTTTAGTTGTATTACCTGCCATCTACTTATGGTGGCGCCCCACTGTTTGGATGGTAGCTATAGTAGGCATAGTTCGAAATGTCTATGCTGGCTAGGATTAATATTTTACTTTCGAAATGGTTTTTCCACACTGTGCACTTATAGTAATGATATCAAAGAATTTTTCTCGTATCAAGCATATTTGACTATCATAAGGAGAAATTGTAAGGACCCGATTCTTCGACTTTCGAAAATTCAACATCGATACTCACTTTATCGACTGCCGAGCAATAGAATGACGGAAAACCGAACACTTAGGGTTTTAAGAAAAAGAAAAACGTAGAAGAAGAGAGGAAAAGATAGAAAAATAAAGAGGAAAGAAGGTAGAAAATGGAACGGAATAGAAAAACAACAGAACAACATCAGAATCTCACAATTCGTAGCGGAACAACATATAATAAATAAATGAATAATCTTTAAACAAAGAACTATATCAGTTATTACATTACATCACATTTCATTTACATCATATCATCATAGTGTACAACAACAACAACAAACAGTGCATCGGAAAAAGAAATACTATATACTAGTAATACGCCATGCCATCCAGCTTGCCTCCAGCAACTCCTGAATATCCAGAATATCCTGATAAACCTTAACTCTTGACTGCCCGTGTGGAAATTGGTGGGCACCCAGAGTTTAGGAAGGAAAACAATAAACTCCGAGTCAGTCATGTGACTGGTGTGAGAACTCAAAACAGTTTATTTATCTTTAAAATAAAAATAGAAGAATATTTTTAAAGTCAATTCGCAATGCTTTTAAAAATGAGACTACCATAAGACCTCCCGCCACACACACAATGCAAACGCAGACTTGGAGGAGATTTCTCCTTATGATAGTCAAAGATGCTTGATACACATTTTAAAAGACATTTGATATTATTACTAGTGCATAGTGTAGGAAAAATTTATTTCGAAAGTAGAATATAAATCTTAGCCAGCATAAGTACCATTATAGTATGCTTACTATAGCTACCATATTAAATGGCAGGTTCTATAACTAAAACCGTACAAGATCGTATTGTTTCTTTGGATTTCCAACGAATGATCAGGCCAAGGAACTTCCCATTGCCACATGAGAATGCCTCTGGATGGACATCCCCGACAACCAAACCGGATCTCTACCAACACAAGGCCGGGTTACCCCTAACTGAGTAACAACTGACCGAATATGCCATCCCCCGGTCCTTTGGGACCTTTCACCGAGCGCTCGCAATCAATTCACACAATCATAAAGTGTTTTCAACATGAGTAAGTATCTGGGCTCCATACCATGATACCACCCTTTTCCAGAAGGAAATGCACATATCCTAAAGGGCGCTACCCCTCATAACCTTGCTGCATCTTTCCTGTTTTGACCATTCCGGGGTGTGAGGCTCGACGAAGTCACGTCCACAAAAACATACTTTATACAAAAGCCATGCTTTGGGTCAACAAATGATCATAGAAATGATCACCAAGATAGACGATTAAATAAATGATCCTATCACAAATAATCAACACAATGATCATTTCACAGCAACACTCAGCATGTCACATTACCAAATTGGGAATATATCGCTGATAACATTCAACTACATAACCTCTGAGCTCGTACGTCTCAGAGAAGGGTGTTAAGCTAAAAGAATAAATTCTCCGCCACCAAAAGAAATATATTTGCAAGAAATCCGCTTTATATCTCAATTTGTAATGTCAGATATACAATCCATACAAGTCTGTTCCGGGATCGAACAGAAGCGAAGGCACTTCTTACGAAGCCCTTGCAATCCGGATATTCACAATCCTGATCGGATTCCCCATCACATATGAAGAACTCTATACCGGAGCAACTCGGTGCAGAGTCAATCGACAGGTCATCCTATCGCTCTCGCAAATATCCGGTCTTAAACACCGATCTTCACATGCAATTCATAACGACGTATCACATATTCGGAATGGGTTATACGACCCCATGGTCCTTTTCCGGTTAACCCGAATAGTGAGCGCTTATTCAAAAATAAGTGTGGCATTTAAATTCAAACAAATCACATCAATTACCCATTCAAAGGGAAATATTGATAGTCGGTTATTGAACTATCAATCGATATGCACAACATCACCAGATTCCAAATAATTTTCCAAATTATTTATTTTCCAAAATATCTTTACTAGATATATACTTTTCAATACTTCAAAAATAAATCAATATTTATTTTTAAACAAATTCCACTTCCTTTTATAAATTCCATATTGAATTTTCACTCCAAAATATCCATGCATATACGATTTCAATTATTCATTTCAATTTATCTTCAAAACGATAAATTCTCAAAATATTCACTTTATATTGGAAAACATTTCCATACTTATTAAATAAGTAATTCACAAATCTATTTATTTTCAACACTTGGAAAATATTCAATATACTTAAATCAAGATTAAGTATATATTTCATTCTTTAAGGAAATTATTCTCTTAAACATATTTATTTGGGCCAAAACGAATGTTGCGCAAAACATCATTACGACAACCCAAAATCACTAGTATAGGGATTTGAAATTAAAATAGATATATAAATCCCAATACTATACAAAACATTTCCTTTCGGAAATCATTTACTATAACAACAGTGCTATAGTCCACCATTTCCTTCTATTTCTCGAAAACGTCTATTTCAACAATAAATGTTGAAATCTATGGTTTCGAATCTTAACATGTTTAAAAACATCATTAAATCGTTTTAATTCTATTTAAAACATCACATTCAAAACAATTTCTTTAACATATTATTCACTATTCAAAACGTGAATATACTACGTTAACAAATTTCATCCTTTTATTCATTTTATTTTAAAGGATTATTCACAGTCAAAAACGTGAATATAACTCCATTAATAGGTTTCAACAATTTACTTATCAAAATAAGTTGTTTACGAATTTATAAAACAACGTTTATAAATTCCTTTTCTATTTATTTTATAACAACTCCTTTTATAAATTTTCTTTATTAACCTATTCACTTTATATCTCGATTATGAACCAAAGGTCCATATTATAAGTTAAATACTTATAAAACGATTATTTTACAAAATCGTTCCTTTAAACTTCACAATTATAAATCTTATAACTTATAAGATTCATTTATTCACCCAAATCTATTCTTTTAATATCCTTACAAATTTTATAAACCTACTGTTTATAAAATTCCATTTAAATCTTCACTGTTTATAATTCTATAAATTTCATTCACTTATGAAATTCATTCACAATTCATTCTAACATTTATAAAAACTCGTTTTATAACTCAAATGTTTTAATTTATAAATTATCAATTTATAAATCTCTTATATAAATCAATTTATATTATTATTTTAAAACATCTTTAATCTCCTTTATAATTTCACCATTCTCTTGATTTATAAAATAATCAAATTCATAAATCCTATTTTTTTAAACGTTTTATAATAAATTCAAAAATCCAATTTAATTATTTTATAAAAACATTAACCCATATTTCTCAAAAATCAATCTTTAACTGTATTTCTCAAAATTCCATAATTTTTATAACATAAAAATTATAACGTTTATTTATTTAAAATGGATCAGTTCCAAAAAAATATTTTATAAACATATACTTTCAAAAATCACTTTAAAATCATTATTAAAATCCCAAAATTTGGTCCAATGATGCTACATACCAAATAGTCAATCACGACAACAACGATATCATATATTGATATGATAATCCATCAAATATCAAAATATGTGAAATCAAATAAATACTGTTGAGGAATCCAGTTGGATCCCTCCAACCTGTTTTCCTGCATCCACAAACATTAGCACAATACCAATTCCGCTCCAGTACGGAATTATCGCGGTATATGGGATTTAAAATATTATCTGCTTAATAGACGGCGCAATAGGGTCTCATCCGCTAAAAAAAATGCGGGAAATCAATAAATCCAATATATACATATGCCAATATATATATATATTGCTATTATATATAATACCAATTTCACTGTTTATGAAATATTCGCGGTATATGTTTTTAATAAATAACATCCGCTTACTAACGGCGCATAATGTCTATTTTAACAATCAATAGATAACAATCATAATTCAAACATGCATTCAAATATTTTAAATCTAACTATTTAAAATAAAAATCGAAACTGATTCGATTGAGTGAGAAGTTCTTACCTTGATTTTATTTCGTTTTAGCGATTTATTTCGAATAAAATTAAACGGACGTTTAATTTTACCCGAAATTTTCACTAACTCCAAACAACTCCAATCAAATTCCATCGCGTAGTGCTCGTCCATACGATTCCAACGCAACTGGTTCGCGCGTTTTTGACCTCGTATGAAAAAGTTATGAATTTTTGAAGTTACACGATTTTTTATATAAACAATTACAACAAAATTTTTATATTATAAACCTAACTTTTAATCATGGCCCTTCATCTCAAACCCAAACACATCAGGCCGCACACCCCCCCCCCCATCTTCTTCATCACGCAAATCATCTCCAGGAAACAAACGCAAGCTCAAACCCATGAACACAAAACTAGTGTTCCATCTTGCTCCTCCAATACTCGTCTAAACTTCATCAAACCACCTCCATATTGAAGCCCATTGCAAGAGCTACCTCCACCATGAACAACTTGAAGTTCGGCCCCCCCTACCTCCTCGAGTTGCGTGCGCAACTTGCGACTGTCGGCCCTCCTTTGCTCCCTCTACGCGACACTAAACCCCATCATCACCGTATAGATCGAAAGCTCTCGTCGAGCTCTACATGTTTGTAGTTGATCACATCTTCTAATTGTTTGTAGATTGGGAGAGATTAAGGAATGAATTTGGGAAGTTTCTGGCCTTTGAATCTGAAAGTGGCGGCTTGGTTTAGGAATTAGGGTTAGGTTATAATTTTTTTTTTATTTGTGATGGTGGCTATTTATAGAGAAAAAAACGACACTATTCACTCCGGAAATTCCGAACTCCGATTCACGTGCCGTAACCAGCATTTCTAGGGTTTACCCCGCGTTCCGGACACAATGGAACAGGTTTCGGAAGCTAATTCGGTCATCTGTGCGAGATATGGCAACAAACGATCGATTTAAAATTAAACCGATTAAACGATTTTCTAGGCGTTTTAATTTGTACCGGACAAACGGTAAATCCAATTGACACGAAATTTGAAACCTCACAATAATATCACATTACGGATCCGATGAAACTGGTTTCGTCGGAATCCGAGACTTTTTGAAAAATGGCTATTTTAACTTGCTAAATTAATATTAAAAACAATTCGATGCGTTTCGAGCTGCCACGATCAAACGATAGCTCCGATTGACACGAAAATTGAAATCCGGTAATAACTAACTATTACGGATCTAATGAAACTAGTTTCGTCCAATTCTGAGACTGTTCAAAAATTGGCTATTTTCACTAGTCGATTAAATATTAAAATATTCAATTCTCACAAATAAACTTTTAATTCAATTTTAAAAGTTCTAAAATATCATTCTAACTTCAATATGATAAAATAAAATTTTATAAATCATTTTCAATCATATCTAACTCAATTTTCAATTATTTCCATAATTTAACATATTAAATTATCGATTTAATTATTCAATTAAATCCAATGATTCAAAATAAAATTTATTCGACTTATAAATTCACTTATTAATATTTAAAATTAATTAAATATTCAAATTTTAATTACTAAAAATCCTGGGTCGTTACAATCTTCCCCCCTTAAAAGAATTTCGTCCTCGAAATTAACAAGTAAGAAAAGTTACAGAATCTATTAATTTTCCATAAATCCATAGTTAAACTTCTTATAATACTTTACCAAGTTTTCAAATCATTCTTAGTTATCTTTTCAAAAACAATTACTATTGTTTAACTTTCAATTCCAAATCAAAGTTAAAGTTTTCAAAATTTTCCAAATTTCTCAAATTTTTCTAACGCCTTAAATTTTCGGAAAAATTCGCCATAGTCTCCTTTGCGCGGCTCGATCCGAAAAAAAAATGACAGTATATATATCACAAATATACATCTTATCAAGTAATGAGGCATCCCGAAGGGAAAAAGTGTAAAAGTATGATATGTAATCCGAGATATGTACCTTATTATTTTATTAGCAAGCATATACAGCTAATATAGCGCGAAAGCGAGCTCCAAATGCGAAGCAAACGCGATCCGCACCTACTAATCACTCAACAAACAACATGAGAACATGTATATATGAAAATAGCATCAATATACAACATATAGTAACATAATAACTATATATGCTAACATAGCAAATGTAGTAAAAGTAACAAATGCAAACATCAACCAACTATCATCCAACTAACATCCATAACCAGTAAATATTCATTCATATTCTCATTAATATTCAATGAATTGGGTTCTCAATTTAATCACATTTGATTCATTAACAGTGGATGTTCTTACTAACATTTATTTTCAATTAGTTTATATTCACTAATCCATATTCAAGTTGGTTCACTTCCAAACCAAATTCAATTCTATATAAGATTCTTTTAACTTCCAATTGAATTTCAATTACTTTAGCTTTCAATTTCATTAACACTTAATGAATTATATACAATCAACTAACAATCATATAACAATCAATATATATTAATTTCAACCAAATTCCTTTGCTTTCAATTGTTTTAATTAAATTGATTTTCATTCAACTATTCAACTTCCAATAACATTACATTTTAATGAATTAACACTTATATTCATTATTCCATATCAATTATTAACATTTAATTGATTAACATTTAATCCATTAATTCAATTCAATTACAAAGTTGAATTTCATTACATAACTTAAGTTCATATTTATCACTTAACTTTAATAATTTACTTTGATACCGATATCAATTTCATTCAATATCTCTTAAGTTATACTCCATTTCTAAAGTAAATTTCCATTTAACTTTAAATTCATTTTTATTTATAACTCATATTCATAAATATATTCATATAGTTTCACTTCTTATATATATAAGTTTATTTCACAATTGTAAATCACTTTTATTATAATTCAATTCTTATAATTCTTTTGCTTATACAATTATTATTTTATTTAGATTATTCAAACAACTAAACAATCAACTTATATACACTTTAATAATTCTAAAAAATTATTGCTTTATATACAAAATATAATCAAGGCAAAATTATTTCATTTACCCAATTTAAAACAATACCGTGTCGAATTGTTCTATTCAAGTGTTTAGAAACTCCTTCGGCATAGTTTTGCAGACCACGCCGACGAAAGTTCATATGCCACTCAATAAACCAACCATCACAATATAAAACAATTTTATATTCACTAACAAATACGCTCTCATAGCTATTATTACACTCAAACTCATTCTAGAGTACTACTGACTCTATCTCTAATGAGTAATACCCAACAGAACCATGGTTGTCGCTTAACCATAAGCTCTGATACCAGATGTAAGGACCCGATTCTTCGACTTTCGAAAATTCAACATCTATACTCACTTTATCGACTGCCGAGCAATCGAATGACGGAAAACCGAACACTTAGGGTTTTAAGAAAAAGAAAAACGTAGAAGAAGAGAGAAAAAGATAGAAAAATAGAGAGGAAAGAAGGTAGAAAATAGAACGGAATAGAAAAACAACAGAACAACATCAGAATCTCACAATTCGCAGCGGAACAACATAAAATAAATAAATGAATAATCTTTAAATAAAGAACTATATCAGTTATTACATTACATCACATTTCATTTACATCATATCATCAGAGTGTACAACAACAACAACAAACAGTGCAGCGGAAAAAGAAATACTATATACTAGTAATACGCCATGCCATCCAACTTGCCTCCAGCAACTCCTGAATATCCAGAATATCCTGATAAACCTTAACTCTTGACTGCCCGTGTGGAAATTGGTGGGCACTCAGAGTTTAGGAAGGAAAACAATAAACTCCGAGTCAGTCATGTGACTGGTGTGAGAACTCAAAACAGTTTATTTATCTTTAAAATAATAATAGAAGAATATTTTTAAAGTCAATTCGCAATGCTTTTAAAAATGAGACTACCATAAGACCTCCCGCCACACACACAATGCAAACGCAGACTTGGAGGAGATTTCTCCTTATGATAGTCAAAGATGCTTGATACGCATTTTAAAAGACATTTGATATTATTACTAGTGCATAGTGTAGGAAAAATTTATTTCGAAAGTAGAATATAAATCTTAGCCAGCATAGGTACCATTATAGTATGCTTACTATAGCTAACATATTAAATGGCAGGTTCTACAACTAAAACCGTACAAGATCGTATTGTTTCTTTGGATTTCCAACGAATGATCGGGCCAAGGAACTTCCCATTGCCACATGAGAATGCCTCTGGATAGACATCCCCGGGAACCAAACCGGATCTCTACCAACACAAGGCCGGGTTACCCCTAACTGAGTAACAACTGACCGAATATGCCATCCCCCGGTCCTTTGGGACCTTTCACCGAGCGCTCGCAATCAATTCACACAATCATAAAGTGTTTTCAACATGAGTAAGTATCTGGGCTCCATACCATGATACCACCCTTTTCCAGAAGGAAATGCACATATCCTAAAGGGCGCTACCCCTCATAACCTTGCTGCATCTTTCCTATTTTGACCATTCCGGGGTGTGAGGCTCGACGAAGTCACGTCCACAAAAACATACTTTGTACAAAAGCCATGCTTTGGGTCAACAAATGATCATAGAAATGATCACCAAGATAGACGATCAAATAAATGATCCTATCACAAATAATCAACACAATGATCATTTCATAGCAACACTCAGCATGTCACATTACCAAATTGGGAATATATCGCTGATAACATTCAACTACATAACCTCTGAGCTCGTACGTCTCATAGAAGGGTGTTAAGCTAAAAGAATAAATTCTCCGCCACCAACAGAAATATATTTGAAAGAATCTGCTTTATATCTCAATTTGTAATGTCAGACATACAATCCATACAAGTTTGTTCCGGGATCGAACAGAACCGAAGGCACTTCTTACGAAGCCCTTGCAATCCGGATATTCACAATCCTGATCGGATTCCCCATCACATATGGAGAACTCTAAAACGGAGCAACTCGGTGCAGAGTCAATCGACAGGTCATCCTATCGCTCTCGCAAATATCCGGTCTTCAACACCGATCTTCGCATGCAATTCATAACGACGTATCACATATTCGGAATGGGTATACGACCCCATGGTCCTTTCCCGGTTAACCCGAATAGTGAGCGCTTATTCAAAAATAAGTGTGGCATTCAAATTCAAACAAATCACATCAATTACCCATTCAAAAGGAAATATTGATAGTCGGTTATTGAACTATCAATCGATATGCACAACATCACCGGATTCCAAATAATTTTCCAAATTATCTATTTTCCAAAATACCTTTACTAGATATATACTTTTCAATACTTCAAAAATAAATCAATATTTATTTTTAAACAAATTCCACTTCCTTTTATAAATTCCATATTGAATTTTCATTCCAAAATATCCATGAATATACGATTTCAATTATTCATTTCAATTTATCTTCAAAAAGATAAATTCTCAAAATATTCACTTTATATTGGAAAACATTTCCATACTTATTAAATAAGTAATTCACAAATCTATTTATTTTCAACACTTGGAAAATATTCAATATACTTAAATCGAGATTAAGTATATATTTCATTCTTTAAGGAAATTATTCTCTTAAACATATTTATTTGGGCCAAAACGAATGTTGCGTAAAACATCGTTACGACAACCCAAAATCACTAGTATAGGGATTCGAAATTAAAATAGATATATAAATCCCAATACTATACAAAACATTTCCTTTCGGAAATCATTTACTATAACAATAGTGCTATAGTCCACCATTTCCTTCTATTTCTCGAAAACGTCTATTTCAACAATAAATGTTGAAATCTATGGTTTCGAATCTTAACATGTTTAAAAACATCATTAAATCGTTTTAATTCTATTTAAAACATCACATTCAAAACAATTTCTTTAACATATTATTCACTATTCAAAACGTGAATATACTACGTTAACAAATTTCATCCTTTTATTCATTTTATTTTAAAGGATTATTCACAGTCAAAAACGTGAATATAACTCCATTAATAGGTTTCAACAATTTACTTATCAAAATAAGTTGTTAACGAATTTATAAAACAACGTTTATAAATTCCTTTTCTATTTATTTTATAACAACTCCTTTTATAAATTTTCTTTATTAACCTATTCACTTTATATCTCGATTATGAACCAAAAGTCCATATTATAAGTTAAATACTTATAAAACGATTATTTTACAAAATCGTTCCTTTAAACTTCACAATTATAAATCTTATAACTTATAAGATTAATTTATTCACCCAAATCTATTCTTTTAATGTCCTTACAAATTTTATAAACCTACTGTTTATAAAATTCCATTCAAAACTTCACTGTTTATAATTCTATAAATTTCATTCACTTATGAAATTCATTCACAATTCATTATAACACTTATAAAAACTCGTTTTATAACTCAAATGTTTTAATTTATAAATTATCAATTTATAAATCTCTTATATAAATCAATTTATATTATTATTTTAAAACATCTTTAATCTCCTTTATAATTTCACCATTCTCTTGATTTATAAAATAATCAAATTCATAAATCCTATTTTTTTAAACCTTTTATAATAAATTCAAAAATCCAACTTAATTATTTTATAAAAACATTAACCCATATTTCTCAAAAATCTATCTTTAACCGTATTTCTCAAAATTCCATAATTTTTATAACATAAAAATTATAACGTTTATTTATTTAAAATGGATCAGTTCCAAAAAAATATTTTATAAACATATACTTTCAAAAATCACTTTAAAATCATTTTTAAAATCCCAAAATTTGGTCCAATGATGCTACATACCAAATAGTCAATCACGACAACAACGATATCATATATCGATATGATAATCCATCAAATATCAAAATATCTGAAATCAAATAAATACTGTTGAGGAATCCAGTTGGATCCCTCCAACCTGTTTTCCTACATCCACAAACATTAGCACAATACCAATTCCGCTCCAGTACGGAATTATCGCGGTATATGGGATTTAAAATATTATCCGCTTAATAGACGGCGCAATAGGGTCTCGTCCGCTAAAAAAAATGCAGGAAATCAATAACTCCAATATATACATATGCCAATATATATATATATATTGCTATTATATATAATACCAATTTCACTGTTTATGAAATATTCGCAGTATATGTTTTTAATAAATAACATCCGCTTACTAACGACGCATAATGTCTATTTTAACAATCAATAGATAACAATCATCATTCAAACATGCATTCAAATATTTTAAATCTAACTATTTAAAATAAAAATCGAAACTGATTCGATTGAGTGAGAAGTTCTCACCTTGATTTTATTTCGTTTTAGCAATTTATTTCGAATAAAATTAAACGGACGTTTAATTTTACCCGAAATTTTCACTAACTCCAAACGACTCCAATCCAATTCCATCGCCTAGTGCTCGTCCATGCGATTCCAACGCAACTGGTTTCGCGCGTTTTCGACCTCGTATGAAAAAGTTATGAATTTTTGAAGTTACACGATTTTTTATATAAACAATTACAACAAAATTTTTATATTATAAACCTAACTTTTAATCATGGCCCTTCATCTCAAACCCAAACACATTAGGCCGCACACCCCCCCCCCATCTTCTTCATCACGCAAATCATCTCCAGGAAACAAACGCAAGCTCAAACCCATGAACACAAAACTAGGGTTCCATCTTGCTCCTCCAATACTCGTCTAAACTTCATCAAACCACCTCCATATTGAAGCCCATTGCAAGAGCTACCTCAACCATGAACAACTTCAAGTTCGGCCCCCCTACCTCCTCGAGTTGCGTGCGCAACTTGCGACTGTCGGCCCTCCTTTGCTCCCTCTACGCGACACTAAACCCCATCATCACCGTATAGATCGAAAGCTCTCGTCGAGCTCTACATGTTTGTAGTTGATCACATCTTCTAATTGTTTGTAGATTGGGAGAGATTAAGGAATGAATTTGGGAAGTTTCTGGCCTTTGAATCTGAAAGTGGCAGCTAGGTTTAGGAATTAGGGTTAGGTTATAATATTTTTTTTTTATTTGTGATGGTGGCTTTTTATAGAGAAAAAAACGACACTATTCACTCCGGAAATTCCGAACTCCGATTCACGCGCCGTAACCAACGTTTCTAGGGTTTACCCCGCGTTCCGGACACAGTGGAACAGGTTTCGGAAGCTAGTTCGGTCATCTGTGCGAGATATGGCAACAAACGATCGATTTAAAATTAAACCAATTAAACGATTTTCTAGGCGTTTTAATTTGTACCGGACAAACGGTAAAACCAATTGACACGAAATTTGAAACCTTACAACAATATCACATTACGGATCTGATGAAACTGGTTTCGTCAAAATCCGAGACTTTTTGAAAAATGGCTATTTTAACTTGCTAAATTAATATTAAAAACAATTCGATGCGTTTCGAGCTGCCACGATCAAACGATAGCTCCGATTGACACGAATTGAAATCCGGTAATAACTAACTATTACGGATCCAATGAAACTGGTTTCGTCCAATTCTGAGACTGTTCAAAAATTGGCTATTTTCACTAGTCGATTAAATATTAAAATATTCAATTTTCACAAATAAACTTTTAATTCAATTTTAAAAGTTCTAAAATATTATTCTAACTTCAATATGATAAAATAAAATTTTACAAATCATTTTCAATCATATCTAACTCAATTTTCAATTATTTCCATAATTTAACATATTAAATTATCGATTTAATTATTCAATTAAATCCAATTATTCAAAATAAAATTTATTCGACTTATAAATTCACTTATTAATATTTAAAATTAATTAAATATTCAAATTTTAATTACTAAAAATCCTGGGTCGTTACAGAAATCTCTTTCAATTCTGCGTTTGCACTGTGCGTGTCGCGGGAGGCCTTATGGTAGTTTCATTTTCCCAAAAGCATTGCGGATTTAAACTTTAAAAGCTTTGTTGTTTGTTTTAAAGGACCAAACTATTTTGTTTGCTCACACCAGTCCCATGACTGACCTGGAGTTTATTGTTCCTTTCCTAAACTCTGGGTGCCCACTATTTTCCACACGGGCAGTCTAGAGCTAGGTTTTCAGATATTCCAGTAATAGGTATAGATTCATTAGCCTTCGAAGTCTTTGGATTGGTAGCTTTCAGTCTTTGGGATCTTCTTCAGTCTTGGACGACTAACCTTGATTAGCTTGGTGCAACGTGGTCTAGAGTTCGAGCTAGCTTTGGATTGAAGATGGAGTTCTTTGAGTTTGGCATTGAAGGCACTATCTTTCCGCTGCTATTTTTCTTGTATCTCTGATAGTATTGTTATCCATTGTACCATTCTATTGTATTCGGTTGTATCGGATATTGTATTAAATGTTGTGTATCAAATGTATCATGCATATTTCTTCCCCTGTGTTGTACTTGTTGTGTTTTAAGCTCCGGCGAACCAGGTTCGACGTTTGGATCTGCGGCATTTGAATACAAGTGTCGTATTCGGTGCCGATTTTCGAAGGTCGAGTCAGGGTCGTCATAAGTGGTATCAGAGCTGAAGATTAAAACTTTAGCTCAGGAGTATAACACATTAAGTAACTCATTAGATATAGGGTGAAATATACCCTAGAATGAGTAATCCCAAAGATATCCGTTCGAATGCCTCAGTAAATTCTCTTACTATTCACTGATAGTAAGTATGAGTGCAAGAAGAGAACGAGATAGGGGACACGGAAATACCAGTACAAGTGGTCAATGCCCTGCAATAACGGAAATAACTTTCTCTATCAATCTCCTTTGATTCGTCTTTCAATTTCTTTGATTGCTTAGTAGCAGCTCAAGAAATAAGAAGCTTCGGTGTGATGGTGGCCCTACGAATCATAGACAAGTCTCTATTTCGTATTCTCTTGGTCAAATTTCTATCAGCTTTTCGTTCTTAACCTTAGCAAAATTTAAATTTGACAAATTGGTATCTAAAATATAAAGTTAAATAATTTATATCTATAAAATGATTTCGATTAAAACCAAATTTGAAATTCTGTTGTAATTCCTTGTGTTGATTGAAGTCCGAAGAGGGACAAGTTGATGTATACTTTGGAATATTTCGACCTAAGTTGGAATCCATATCTAGTGTTTGAGAAATTGTAGAAGAATCTATCTATCTATCTATTCTCTGGGATCCGATATATTCTACGAATGATTAGTTATCCTTCGAACTAATCAACGACTTTGCATATTCGTAGACCGGATAAACCCGAGTATCTTATGAAATAATTGTATGAGTTTATTCTCATCTTGTTGATATTCTGATTTGTTAAGCCAAATACAGAATTGTTATCCAGTTTGATTTGGAAAGATATTTCTCTATCTTTCATCTATTCCTTGTCGCCTTCCTTGCAAATTTCGAGGACGAAATTTATTTTAAGGGGGGAAATCTGTAACGATCCTGATTTTTAATTAAAATTAAATTGATAGTGTAAATAAATTTTGGAATAAAATTGTAAATTAATTTGGAATTTTCAAATTAAATGGGATATTTGTTTATTTGAGTATTGATTTTAAAATTTAATTGAGATTTTGACTTTCTGTATTTAAAATCTTATAGATAAAAATTAACATCCCAAAGTTAACAATTTAAATAAATAATATGTTTTAAACTTTTGGAATTTAATTTCAAATTAAATTGGAAGAAAAATCCTAAACAAATAAAAATGAGTGATAGTAATATATAATTAAATCCCAATTTTATTTTGAGATTAAAATATTGAAATAATAAATATTGTAAAAAGTCATATAGATTTAAAATCTTATATATGTGTGTATATTACAAATATGAGTAAATTGAATGCATGTTTAAAATTTAATTTAAATTTGTTCAAGATAAAGTGTGAATGTATAAATGGATATGAAACTTTATATTTCAAGTTTGAAATGGAAAATTAAATTTAAATTTAAAATAAATGTTTCAAAAAAATTAGTAGCATGTAAAATCATTAAGATGTAACATATGTAATGTAAATTTGGTTAAACTTTTCTTTTAACCTTTCACATATATAAACCATATATGGGAATAAATAGATAAAGGATGTATATATTTATAAAATGTATATGTAAAAATATAATAAAAATAAAAATAAAATAATAATAATATATTTTTGACCTGGAAGAAATATATATATATATACAAATGTAAATACATATAAATACATATACATGAGAGGTGGAGTAGGGGGATGAACAAAATCTTGCTCTCATCATTGCTTTTTACAAATGGCATGAATTGTCGTATAAAAAGATAAAATATTCACCTAAAAAATTAAAGAAACTTTTCAGTTTCCAAAGAAATTTCGAAATTTTAAGCCTCTAGCTTTTGAAATACAACCACAAAGATTTTTCAAATCTAAACATCATCATTCAATTCAAAAGAAACCATCAAAACAGAAAGAAAACTGCCTAATTTCTTCTTCAATGCAAATTAAAAACTGGAGTGATTTCTAAAAGCCTCAAAACTGTAGTGTGCTCTTAGGTAAGTTTTGAAAATTTTATAGTTAATAAAATTATGGTTTTGAAGTCATATTTTAACAACAATTTTTAAATTCAAACTGCAGATTTGTCTTGAAACAGTGAAGTTTCAAGGTTTTGCTAATGCTTGTTTCTGGAAATAATTGTAAAAGGCAAGTAAATTTTCTTTTAAAAGAATTTGAGTTTGAAGTTATAATTGCTAATGTAAAAAAGAATTTAATACCCTAACATTCAATAAATTGCAGGAAAAAAAATCAAGTTTAAGGCTCAACATGATTCCTGGTTTCAAAACTACAGAAAAAAAAAGACTCGTCTCTGTTATAAAATCCTACTGTAAGTAAAATAAAAGAAAAAAAAAATTTATTGTTATTAATGATTAAGTAAACAGATACAACAAAGGATTTAATACAATAATATCCAATTATTTGCAGGAAGAAGCAAGATCAAAGCTTTGAAGCTATTTTGGTTTTCTAGTTGCAGGGAATAAAAAGAGGATTCCTTGTTATATACATACAACTGTAAGTAATAAAAAGATTTTTTTTTTATACATTGTCATTAATGAATTGAATAAGTGAATGCAACCAGAAGTAATAGATCTATAACCACCATTTGCAGATCTAAAACTTAAAAGGATTCAAAGTAGAAAAAAAAAAGAAACTTGCAGGCCTTCACTCATCTCTGTTTTGAAACTGTCAGGGAGTATTCTTATTTTCTGGAAAAAAAAGTGAGTGAACCCCATGCCTTCTTCATTTCTTTTTTTTTTCTTGTGTTTAAATGCTTGCATGAATGTGGTTAGTTTTGACTTGTGAATGGTGTGCTTGTGTTTTGATTTTCCTTGGGAACACTGTTTTCCCTTGTTTCTTTTTCCCTGTAACATTTAGTTGCAGTAAAGCTTATAAGCTACTCTCCCATCTTCCGTTGAAAAGGAAACTCTCTTGAAACAAATGTGAGTAAACTTATATTTTGTTCAATTTCCTTCTATGTTTGAATGCCAGTATGGATGTGATAGCCTTTGCATAGGAATGAATGGTTATGTTGTGTCTTTTTTTTTTTAATTAATTTGCTTGAAAATCTTGTTCCTGTTTTTTTTCTTTGTTTCAACTGCCTGTAACTTTTTAGTCACAGCAATGATTCAAAATCCCTATCCTTCAACTCTTTTGGAAACAAAATGGAATTGTGAAACAACAAAAGATATGGTTTAACAATTCACCATGTTTTAAAAATTGAATCAAAGCAAAGCCTGGGTGTAACGCCCGGACTCTATACCCATGCCAACCAAGAGCAATACTAAGTATTACTGTCGGAAAGCACGGAGAATGAGACTCGATAGGGCTAAATGTTGTACTCATTCCCTTGAACTAACAATGGCACGAGAAATTTTTCAATTTTTTTTCCTTCTACTTACCCTTTGTGCGCAGTGTTGGTTCAAGCAATGGTACAAGATAAAAATTTTCCAGGTTACATAGTATAGAATATAATAGAATGTACAATTCAGCACCAAAAACAGCATAATGCATAATACATATCATAATGTCCACGATACATAGTCCATAGTACATATCACTTCCAAAATACATAATAACATACATACCATAATACATATTAACTACTTCTAAGTCCAAGCTGAAAAGTCCAAAACCCCAAAACGTGGAAAGTGATAAGAATTCTGCTACAATCCACGTAACCTAACCTGCAACCACAATCCTCAGACTGACCCGAGGATTATAAAACAAATCACACGGGTCAGACTATTTCTAGTGTGAGTGAAGTAAGATCTATGAACAATAATTGTCTCAATCAACAAAAGGGAAAGAAAACGCCGCATGTATAAACCAACATGAGGCATATATGTGTGTGAGAACTAACATGCAAATTTAGTTTCATAAACAATTCCTTTAATCAAACAATGATTTAGGCCAAACCTATCGTATATAATCCAATACGATACCATCCCAATTATTATTTGTAACACAAAGAATAAGTTCATACACACATTCTCCAAAGATACTGGGTTTTCAAAATCAACTTTAATACTTCCAAAAATCATAAAGTAAAGAAAATTGCATTATGGGAATTATGGGATAAATATAACATGACTCATAAAATATACCAAATAAACAGACGCTAGTATTGTAAAATTACAGTGGTAGAGCTCGAGCGCGCGCAGAGACATCAACCCCGTAACCTACTCATAGCGCCATAATACACCTGGCGATCAACCCAGGATAAGCAAGACGGTCCAAGGCAAAGGCCGTATGCTACCCATTCACGGATCTACACGTGGGACGCCCATGCCTCCATCCTTCATAGTCTGTGACCCGCTGATCGGAGATCCCGATCAAAATAAGATTAGCCCTATGTAGAAGACCGTTGACCTTTGGTGGTAAAAGGGCATGTGATATACCACCGATTCAGGTAGCGATCCTGAATCAGGTCGGCCAAGGTGGAGTTTTGGCCCATTGGTACAACAGAGTCCAATCTATCCCGACCCAAAAATCAAAGTGTTTATAATTTTAAAACGCTTCTTAAAAATAAAAGTCAACGATGACAATCGCCTTTCAAAAATTCCATTAATAAACCCAGTATAATATTCAAAAACGAATAAAATTTAGCAAATAATTGTGTGTATAAAAGAAAATAATTACATCTTCATTTCGCATTAACACATAAGTACCCCATAATACCTATGTATTAAGACGAAACGCAAAAACCTCATTTATTGAAAAAAAATTCGCTAACTTAAAAAAAATTTGATAACAATAAATTTAATTAAAAAGGCAAGCTTATTACTCAAAAACGTAATCAAAATGCTAAAATATTTTATTTACATATTGTTGTTATTATTATTATTTTCAAACACATATTTATCGATAATACAATAGTTTTCTTTTTAACCAAAATAAATTTAATTCGCTAATTTAGATTGATTTTAATAAAATTTAATTTTTCTTTCCAAAATTTATTTATTTATTTATTTATTTTTCCCAACTTTGATGCAGCTCCGACTTGGGCTGTCACCGTGCAGCCTGCCTGGGCTGTACAGCCGGCTTGGGCTGCACCAGTGCAGCCCTGGGCTGTATAGCCCCAGGCTGCACATTGCAGCCCGCCCGGACTGCACCAGGCAGCCCGCTCGGGCTGCCCCTGTGCAGCCCTAGGCTGCCCCAGTGCAGCCCTGGGCTGCACAGGTGCAGCCCGCATGGGCTGCACAGGGCAGCCCGCCCGGGCTGTCCCTGTGCATACCTGGGCTGCACAGGTGCAGCCCACATAGGCAGCAACGGTGCAGCCTGGGCTGCACCGCCCCGGGCAGCCCGGGTGCAGCCCACCTGGGCTGCACCACCGGGCCGGGCCCGGGCTGCACCCGGGGCACCTGGGCGGCACCCGGGCAGGGTGCCGCACCCGCAGGCCGCCCGGGCTGCACCCTGGCAGCTCGCCCGGGCTGCCACTGTGCAGCCCCAGGCTGTACGGGTGCAGCCCCACCCTAGGCTGCACCTGTGCAGCCCCAGGCTGAGCTGCTGGCGGGGCTGCACTTGCAGTGCAGCCTCGTCTAGGCTGTACAGTGCAGTTTTGGAAGGAATTTTTTTTTTCCTAATAGAAGGCTGCTGTTATTCATTGTGGCAATTAAGCAAACACAAGGCATGCATTTAAATTATATGCATTGTTTCTCATTTCTTCTTCAACATAATATTTCAATCAAGTAACATGGTTTATGAAATGAGCAAACAACCATCATATTCAAAAATCTCACACCATATTTGCATGTATACATGAAAATAAAATAAGACTATAATTTCACTCACCTAAACACTTCAAATTGCAATCTTCAAGCTCTTATACAGCTAGCCCTTGATTGCTTGACCTTCCCCTTTCAATTGCTAACAAAATGAAAGAAAAGCCTAAATACCTATTTGTGAAAATAAGAAGAAAGAGATGGAATAGAACTGATTTAGGGATACTTACTCTTGTAATCGGGAATCTTTTCTTTTTAACCTTTAATTGCAAGCTGAGATTTGTGTTTGATTGAGGGGATTAGGAATTAGGTTTTCTTCTTTCTCTGTTTTTTTTTCTTCTGCTTTCTGTTTTGTGTACGTACAGTAGAGAATTTGAGGAGAGGGAATGTTATTTTTATTACAAAGCCCCTCCTCTAGAATCTTCTTCCAATTATACCTTAATTTATTATTTCTCCCCTTTTTTCTTTTTAAAAACAATTTATTCATTATCTTTTGTCCTCATTCTAGATTTTTCTTTTACTTAACAATATTTTATTCACTTTCTAGATCTTTCTTACATTACATTATAAAAAGATATTATTATTTGTTATTATTATTATTATTATTATTATTATTTTTTACTTTTACCTTTCTTTCTTTCTTTTTCTTTTCTTTTATACCAAATTATCAACATAAAAAAAAATTCTTATCTAAACTTTTCATACATAAAACGCATTTTATCTCATGAAATTAGTTACCGTTATTACATAAAATATAAATAACATAACATTCTCAATGTTTAACTTTCCAAATAGTTTAGGTTAATAAAATGGTTCATTTATTAAAATAAATTACACTACCTCAAGAAGGTACAATTTATAACTCCAAATAAAAGCGTACGAATTTGTTACCATTTATTTTCCTCTCAACGCTATTAATATTAAATTCCCATTTTTTTCACTTATTTATTATTTTATTTTCTTCATAAATATTTAATTGTTTATTATTATTAACAAATTAATTATCAATTTATTAAGTTGATTCCCAATTTAGTATCCCTAAAAGTCGGGTTGTTACAGACTTCCCCCCTTACAAAAATTGCGTCCTCGCAATTTCTACGTATGGGCGGTATCTGTAACTTTATTAGTTGATTTAAATTTCAAAAAGAATAAGACATACCTTACTCGAGTGCCAAACAATTCAGGTTAATGCCTCTGCATCGACTCTTGTGTTTCCCAGGTGCAGTCCTTCGGATTGCTCGACCATTGCACCTTGACTAGTGGAACCACCTTACTACGCAACTTCTTCGTCTCAGAGGCAATGATACGGATAGGCTCTCGAGTATATGTCATATTAGGAGCGATCCCAAGCTGCTGCAACTGCTTTGGCTCTATCACCTCCTCAGAATCCCTCAAACACTTTCTCAAGTGTGACACATGAAAGACATTGTGCACACTTGATAAGTGTTCAGGTAAAGCAACTCTATAGGCAAGCTTCCCAATCCGCTCCATAATAGGATAAGGCCCAATAAATCTAGGAGCAAGCTTACCAGTCTTGCTGAACCTCATTACCCCTTTTAAAGGAGTAACCTTCACGAACACATGATCGCCGACGCTAAACTCCAAGTCCTTTCTTCTTTTATCTGCATAGGACTTTTGTCTATCTTGTGCTTCCTTCATCCTCCTTCTAATTATATCTACCTTTTCTGAAGCTTCACGTACAGAGTCGGGACCAAGAACTAACTTATCTCCAGTCTCAAGCTAGTATGCAGGAGATCTACATGGTCTTCCATAAAGTGATTCTAAAGGAGCCATGCCTATACTAGACTGAAAGCTGTTATTATATGAAAACTCTACCAAGTACAGGTGGTCCTCCCAAGAGCCTCCAAAGTCCAGAATACAGGATCACAAAAAATCCTCCAATATCTTGTTGACTCGCTCAGTTTGTCCATCGGACTGAGGATGATAGGCTGAGCTAATATTCAACTTCGTCCCCAAAGCTGCTTGTAGGCTCCTCCAAAATCCACTAGTAAATAATGGATCTCTGTCACAAACTATAGCACTAGGTACACCATGGAGACGAATAACTTCCTTCACATACAGCTTCGCCAAATAAGATGCAGTCCTCTTTACCTTGACAGGAATAAAATGGGCAGATTTCGTCAAACGATCCACTACTACCCATATGCTATCATGCCCTTGCTTCGATCGAGGCAAGCCATCAATGAAATCCATTGATACCTAAATAAAGTATTAATGGAACACTAATTGGATCACAAATAAGGGTTTATATAAGTGAACTGTTATAAAATCAAAATTCACTTATACCTGATCCCATTTCCATAATGGAATCTCCAAGGGCTGAAGATGACCGCTAGGCTTTTGATGCTCGCATTTCACCAGTTGGCAAGTAATGCAATTCTTAACATATTCACCTATATCACACTTCATTCCTTCCTAGTAATATAGGCGCTTCATGTCCATGTACATCTTACTGCCACCGGGGTGAATAGTGTATCGTGAACAATGGCAGTCCTTCATCGCCTCTTGTCTAAGCCCTGCAACATTAGGTACAAAGATTCTACCCTTCTTCCTCAAACAACCATGAGCATCCATCTCAAAACCTTTCAGGTCATCCGCTTCCTCTCCATTATTCAACCGATGAACACGATCTAAAGCAACTGAATCCTCCTTCTGAGCAAGAGAAATCCTGTCCATAAGACTTGGTCTCACAACCAAGCTAGCTAACATCCTCCCTGAGCTATGAGTAGGCATACTGTAACAGATCCCACTAGAAGCTAACACCTCCAAGTCACGCCATTCAGCCACCATCATCGACACAACTGCCTAGTGTTTACGGCTGAGGGCATCCGCAATACGATTTCCTTTCCCAGGAGTATACTGAATATCAAAATCATAGGCTGCCAAAAACTCCAACCACCTTTGTTGGCGCATGTTCAGTTCCTTCTGGGAAAATAGGTATTTCAAGGACTTATGGTCTGTATAGAGAACAAACCGCTCCCCCATAAGATAGTGTCGCCACAACTTCAAAGCAAAAACCACGGCTGCTAGCTCCAAATCATGAATAGCATACCGAATCTCATTGGGCCTCAATTGCCTAGATGCATAAGCTACAACTCGCCCTTTCTGCATAAGTACCGCTCCCAGGCCAGAGCCACAAGCATCCGTATAGACCATAAGATCCTGATTACCCTCTGCAATCACCAAAACTGGGGCGTTAGTGAGCATCTCCTTCAACTTTGTGAAAGCTTCTTCACACTTATCTGTCCACTCATACTTAACTCCTTTCCTCGTCAGCCTCGTCAAAGGAGTCACAATCTTGGAGAAATCTTTAATGAAACGCCGGTAGTAACCAGTTAATCCCAAGAAGCTCTGTATCTCGGTAACAGATTCTGGTCTCTTCCAATTCTGTATGGCCTCAATCTTTGAAGGATCCACTGCCAGACCGGCTTCGGAGACTATATGGCCCAAAAACTTTACCTCTTTCTGCCAAAAGTGGCACTTGGAGAACTTAGCTTTTAGCTTATGTTCCCTTAAGGTCTCCAAAACCATCCTCAAATGCCCTTCATGCTCTTGCTCGGACTTGGAATACACTAGGATGTCATCAATAAAGACCAGGACAAATTGGTCAAGATAGCTTCTGAATATTCTATTCATTAGGTCAACAAAATACGCAGGAGCATTCGTAAGCCCAAACGGCATCACCAGCCACTCGTATGAACCATAACGAGTGCGGAAAGCAGTAAGGGGAATGCTATCTTCCGCTACTCTCAACTGATGGAATCTAGTGGCTAAGTCCAGCTGGGAAAAGACTTTTGCTCCACTCAACTGATCAAAAAGATCATCAATACGAGGTAATGGATACTTATTCTTTATAGTCAGCTCATTAAGCTTCCTGTAGTCAATGCATAAACGAAGAGAGCCATCAGCCTTCTTTACAAACACAGCAGCAGCTCCCCAAGGAGAGCTACTAGATCGGATAAACTGCTTCCCTTCCAATTCAGTCAACTGCTTACGAAGTTCCTCCATCTCGACTCGCGGCATACGAGTAGGTGGTCGACTGACTGGTTGGGCTCCAGGGATTAGATCTATGCGGAACTCCACGGCCCTCTTTGGTGGTAAGCCTGTAACAGGCTCAAATATATCACCAAAATCTCTGACAATTGGTACTCTGGCTATCTCATCTTCCTCTCGTGACTCCATGAAAAACAAAGAAACATAAGCACTAGAGCTCGGTACATCCATAGTCATATTAACAAGCCTTTTATAGGATGGATGCTTCAAAGTAACAACTCTGTCTGAGCAGGAAAGTTGTGCATCATAACGATCCAACCAGTCCATCCCCAAGATAATATCAAAGCCAAGGCACTCAAATACATGCAAATCACAGGGAAAAGAGAGCCCGCATAAGGAAAGCTCAAAGCCTTTACACAACATTCCAAGTGTTGCGGACCCACCAATGGGATTCGCAGCCCTTAGAGATGTCACGAGGTAAACAACTTCCAAATCATATCTATCAACTAATTCCTTAGATATGAAAGAGTGAGAGGCACCGGTGTCAAAGAGTATACGAATGGAAGTATCTCTAAAAGGAATCGTACCTTCCATGACCGCCACTTGCTTTCCCTTCCTCTGACTCGGGCCTGGATCTCCTTCCATCACATTCAGCTTAGCTGCTTGCTTCTTCTTCATAAGCTGTGGGCAGTTGTTCTTCAAATGACCAGTCTGATGACACTCATAACACTGCCTCTGGGGACAATTATTAGCAAAATGCCACATTACTCCACATTTATAGCACTTCACTCCACTTTTATCTTGCTTCTGCGAGCCTGAAGCTTGACCTTTCTTTTGTTTCTTCTGAGGATTTTGCTTCTTCTTAGGGAAGAATGGAGCTTTCCTCTTAGGCGCAAAGATCTGTCGGTTCGGTGGTGCATCATCATCTCTTTCCCGATACAAGTCTTCATACCTCTTGGCCAAATCAACAACCTCATCAAAAGTGGAGCGAAGCTGAGTCAAAAGCTGTTCCTTCAACTTCCTACGTAGACCATCCACAAATTTCTGGTTCTTTTTGAAGGGAGTGTTGACCAAATCGGGGCCATACTTAGAGAGGGAGTTAAAGGTATTGACATACTCCTGAACTGTCATATCTCTCTGCTTCAGCTCAATAAATCTACGAGCGAGGATGGCCTTCTCCGCCTCAGGAATGAACCTTAACTCGAATCGTTCCCTAAATCTCTCCTATGTAAGCTCCTCCTCGCCTATCTCAGCACTAACCACATCGAACCAGTCAGATGCACCGTCTTGGAGGAAGCTGGAAGCAATCTGGACCTTCTGACGGTCCGTCACACCCATGTGTCCAAAAACTCGTTCACAAGTCTTCAACCAAGCCTGAACTCCAACCACACCTTCATTACCATGAAAAGGCTTCCCTCCAAGGCTCACAAAATCCTTACACATACGAGCGAAATCAACTCTAGGAGCAGCATTAGGAGCAGGTGCGGCCTGTGGCATGTTCCGCATTAACTCTAACCACTGCTCCATGGTCAAACGGGGAGTTCTTCCAGCCATCTTTCTCACTAATCTGCATAGTGAGAAATGTTATTATGCTGGAATCAAAATAGCTCTCATACTAAAAAGATCAAAGATTTGGGGTTTTGGTTTAGGTATGTATGACTATTATTATATTATGGAAGTGATACTTATGCTATATAGACATGTACAATGCTTCTACTGCTTTGTGCTAACTTATATTCTAAATATATTCTATGCTATTGTTAACTTGGGCTCTGATACCAAAAATGTAACGCCCGGCCTCTATACCCATGCCAACCAAGAGCAATACTAAGTATTACTGTCGGAAAGCACGGAGAATGAGACTCGATAAGGCTAAATGTTGTACTCATTCCCTTGAACTAACACTGGCATGAGAAATTTTTCGATTTTTTTTTCCTTCTACTTACCCTTTGTGCGCAGTGTTGGTTCAAGTAATGGTACAAGATAAAAATTTTCCAAGTTACATAGTATAGAATATAATAGAATGTACAATTCAGCACCAAAAACAGCATAATGCATAATACATATCATAATGTCCACGATACATAGTCCATAGTACATATCACTTCCAAAATACATAATAACGTACATACCATAATACATATTAACTACTTCTAAGTCCAAGCTGAAAAGTCCAAAACCCCAAAACGTGGAAAATGATAAGAATTCTGCTACAATCCACGCAACCTAACCTGCAACCACAATCCTCAGACTGACCCAAGGATTATAAAACAAATCACACGGGTCAGACTATTTCTAGTGTGAGTGAAGTAAGATCTATGAACAATAATTGTCTCAATCAACAAAAGGGAAAGAAAACGCCGCATGTATAAACCAACATGAGGCATATATGTGTGTGAGAACTAACATGCAAATTTAGTTTCATAAACAATTCCTTTAATCAAACAATGATTTAGGCCAAACCTATCGTATATAATCCAATACGATACCATCCCAATTATTATTTGTAACACAAAGAATAAGTTCATACACACATTCTCCAAAGATACTGGGTTTTCAAAATCAACTTTAATACTTCCAAAAATCATAAAGTAAAGAAAATTACATTATGGGAATTATGGGATAAATATAACATGACTCATAAAATATACCAAATAAACAGACGCTAGTATTGTAAAATTACAGTGGTAGAGCTCGAGCACGCGCGGAGACATCAACCCCGTAACCTACTCATAGCGCCATAATACACCTGGCGATCAACCCAGGATAAGCAAGACGGTCCAAGGCAAAGGCCGTATGCTACCCGTTCACGGATCTACACGTGAGACCCCCACGCCTCCATCCTTCATAGTCCGTGACCCGCTGATCGGAGATCCCGATCAAAATAAGATTAGCCCTATGTAGCAGACCGTTGACCTTTGGTGGTAAAAGGGCATGTGATATACCACCGATTCAGGTAGCGATCCTGAATCAGGTCGGCCAAGGTGGAGTTTTGGCCCATTGGTACAACAGAGTCCAATCTATCCCGACCCAAAAATCAAAGTGTTTATAATTTTAAAACACTTCTTAAAAATAAAAGTCAACGATGACAATCGCCTTTCAAAAATTCCATTAATAAACCCAGTATAATATTCAAAAACGAATAAAATTTAGCAAATAATTGTGTGCATAAAAGAAAATAATTACATCTTCATTTCGCATTAACACATAAGTACCCCATAATACCTATGTATTAAGACGAAACGCAAAAACCTCATTTATTGAAAAAAAATTCGTTAACTTAAAAAAAAATTGATAACATTAAATTTAATTAAAAAGGCAAGCTTATTACTCAAAAACGTAATCAAAATGCTAAAATGTTTTATTTACATATTGTTGTTGTTATTATTATATTCAAACACATATTTATCGATAATACAATAGTTTTCTTTTTAACCAAAATAAATTTAATTCGCTAATTTAGATTGATTTTAATAAAATTTAATTTTTCTTTCCAAAATTTATTTATTTTTTTTTTTTTCCCAACTTTGGTGCAGCTCCGACTTGGGCTGTCACCGTGCAGCCTGCCTAGGCTGTACAGCCTGCCTGGGCTGCACCAGTGCAGCCCTGGGCTGTACAGCCCCAGGCTGCACATTGCAGCCCGCCCGGACTGCACCAGGCAGCCCGCATGGGCTGCACAGGTGCATCCCGCATGGGCTGCACAGGGCAGCCCGCCCGGGCTGTCCCTCTGCAGCCCTGGGCTGCACAGGTGCAGCCCACATGGGCTGCACCGGTGCAGCCTGGGCTGCACCGCCCCGTGCAGCACGGGTGCAGCCCACCTGGGCTGCACCACCGGGCCGGCCCCGGGCTGCCCCTGGACTGGGCCCGGGCGGCACCCGAGCCGGGTGCCGCACCCGCAGGCCGCCCGGGCTGCACCCGGGCAGCCCGCCCGGGCTGCCACTGTGCAGCCTTGGGCTGCACAGGTGTGCAGCCCCTCGCTGCACATTTGCAACTGGTCTGGGCTGCACCTCTGTGCAGCCCCAGGCCGCAACTGTGCAGCCCCAGGCTGTACAGGTGCAGCCCCACCCTAGGCTGCACCTGTGCAGCCCCAGGCTGAGCTGCTGGCGGGGCTGCACTTGCAGTGCAGCCTCGTCTAGGCTGCACAGTGCAGTTTTGAAAGGAAATTTTTTTTTCTAATAGAAGGCTGCTGTTATTCATTGTGGCAATTAAGCAAACACAAAGCATGCATTCAAATTATATGCATTGTTTCTCATTCCTTCTTCAACATAATATTTCAATCAAGTAACATGGTTTATGAAATGAGCAAACAACCATCATATTCAAAAATCTCACACCATATTTGCATGCATACATGAAAATAAAATAAGACTATAATTTCACTCACCTAAACACTTCAAATTGCAATCTTCATGCTCTTATACAGCTAGCCCTTGATTGCTTGACCTTCCCCTTTCAATTGCTAACAAAATGAAAGAAAAGTCTAAATACCTATTTGTGAAAATAAGAAGAAAGAGATGGAATAGAACTGATTTAGGGATACTTACTCTTGTAATTGAGAATCTTTTCTTTTTAACCTTTAATTGCAAGCTGAGATTTGTGTTTGATTGAGGGGATTAGGAATTAGGTTTTCTTCTTTCTCTGTTTTTTTTTTCTTCTGCTTTCTGTTTTGTGTACGTACAGTAGAGAATTTGAGGAGAGGGAATGGTATTTTTATTACAAAGCCCCTCCTCTAGAATCTTCTTCCAATTATACCTTAATTTATTATTTCTCCCCTTTTTTTTCTTTTTAAAAACAATTTATTCATTATCTTTTGTCCTCATTCTAGATTTTTCTTTTACTTCACAATATTTTATTCACTTTCTAGATCTTTCTTACATTACATTATAAAAAGATATTATTATTTGTTGTTATTATTATTATTATTATTATTATTATTATTATTATTATTATTATTATTATTTTTACTTTTACCTTTCTTTCTTTCTTTCGTTTTCTTTTCTTTTATACCAAATTATCAACATAAAAAAATTCTTATCTAAACTTTTCATACGTAAAACGCATTTTATCTCATGAAATTAGTTACCATTATTACATAAAATATAAATAACATAACATTCTCAATGTTTAACTTTCCAAATAGTTTAGGTTAATAAAATGGTTCATTTATTAAAATAAAGTACACTACCTCAAGAAGGTACAATTTATAACTCCAAATAAAAGCGTACGAATTTGTTACCATTTATTTTCCTCTCAACGCTATTAATATTAAATTCCCATTTTTTTTCACTTATTTATTATTTTATTTTCTTCATAAATATTTAATTGTTTATTATTATTAACAAATTAATTATCAATTTATTAAGTTGATTCCCAATTTAGTATCCCTAAAAGTCGGGTTGTTACACTGGGTAACTTTACAAATACTGTTATATTGATTTCCTGGTTACAGAATAAAACACATTCAAATGCAACATTCTTTTCCCCTTCTTGTTCCTGAAATATGTTGGTAATTAAGTAAAATAAAATTTGTTATTTAAATTTGTGTTTCATCTCAGCAATTAATCAAAGCAAATAAAACAGGCTCATCTTCACTGGAAGATGTAAACACGGTTATAAATCAAAATATGTAAAAATTCGAACCTCATGAATTTGAATTCCAGTAACACCATTTGAATAACTATTAAAATTGATGATTTTAGAAACAAAAATTCAAATTTTTCGTTAAGTCTTTATTGAGATTTTTGAGATGGTCAGAAAATCACATTTTCGCCGAATTCCGACGACCAAGATGATTGCGGCCCTCGAGTTCGACGTCGTAGATAGTCTGAGTATCACGGATCACCAGAAAAATTCAAGTTGAATTTTTAAAAGTTTAGATTTTGAATTCGAGCTTAATTTAGGGTTTAAGAACCCATTTGGGTTCGCGTACGAAACGATGTTGCTGCACCACCCTCAAGTGATCAAACCGTGTGCCATCGGGACGAATCGAAGCGTGACGCAAGGAAGAAGCTAGGGTCCAAATATGGTGGCCAATGGTGAACTGGGGAGGAGGCGCGTGGCAGTTTTTGATGACGTTCCCTGATGGGTTTTGGGTTGGAAGTTCGCGATTCACGTTTCAAATTTTTTTTTTCCAAATCTGGGTGGTCGTATCGTTCTGGGGGACGCTCGATGACATATTGGTGGCTGCAGCTTCGACCAGCGGCGGCGAAACCAGCCGTGCACGTGCACGTGGCTATGGGGTGTGTCAGTGTGATGGGTTGGAAGGGACAAGGAGTGACTCGAAGCATGACACGGGGAAATCGCGTGGGAACTCGAAGAGCAACTCGAGTTGTTTCGGCGTTGTATTGTGTTGACTTGGGACTTAAACAATTTTTTTGTGAAAATTTGTCACTCGGGTAGATTTGGCTAAAACTCGAAGCAGGGGGAAGTTTTCCTCGGGTACGACCCGAAGCAATCCTCGGGATGGTCAGCGAAACCAGAAAATCCAGTTTTTATTAAATTTTAAAATACAAGTTAATTTTTTTTTAAAAACTACTCTTTATAAATTAATGATAGTTACAAATGGAATTTAGGTAAATGGTATGGAGACAATTATTTGAGATTCATGTAGTCCAGGAATATTTTAAATTTTATATTTTCTTTTAAACAAAAGTCGTTTTAAAGTTTGACTTAACAAAAATTTTTAAAGGTAAAATAAATGTTTAATGTTAATTTAAAAACCCAAATTGATTTATATAAATGAAGTATTTTAAACTTAGATTTTAAAAAAAAATAAAATTGTTTGAAAATTTAACTTGATAAAAAACTTAGGAGTAAATCAAATATTCAAATTTTTAACTAAAAGACAAAATTCTTTATAATGATTAGATAAAGATTTTAAACAATTAAAATTTGTGATTTCTTTATAATTAAAAGTCCATTTAATTAAAAGGTGAAAGTAATTAAGATTTACTTAATTATAAATTAAGGATTTATGAATTAAGATAATTAGATTAAGAAAAGTTAGTTGATAAAGTTAATCAAGATTGAATCAATTTATAAGAATAATTAATCACTGATTTAAATTTTATAAAATAAATTGTGTGGTTAACACACTTAATCATACTCACCCTAATTAGAGATGATTGACCATCATCAAATACTCTATACTGGGTTGACATTTTCGTTGTGATGTTGTGATTGATTTGTGATGGACTGTGATTTGTGGTATGTTCCTATATGTGTGTGAAACCCCTTTTGCCCATGAAACGGCATTTGAACTTCGATGCGACAGAGAGTCGGATTCCAATTGGTTATCCGAAACCCACATCGAATCATATTAGTGGATCTTTGTGATTGATAAATTTACTTTATCTATGAATCTGTTGATGAAGATAAGCGTTATGGGTTATACCGCTTATCGATATATCTGTGATGATTGATGTTGTGCACTATCGTGTAATACCCCGGGACTACACTATACACACACAAATATGGATTGCACGTGGAGATCGGTTAAGTCACAGATTTCTGAAATAATTTTTAAGATCTAATTTTTAAATCTAAAATTGTTTTGGGAATGAATCGGATTTAAAGTGAAAAGATTTTGGAAAAGAATTTCCAAATAAAAGTTGTTTTGAATAACTTAATAATGTTTTGAAACTTAATAATTCAATTTAAAATTGAATTCAAGGTTTGAAATTAAATTCTATTTTTAGAATTTAAGATGTAAAAAGGTTATAGAAGCTTATATGGGTTTCAAACCATTTTTAAAAGTGTTGTTTTGGGAATTAAATTTAACCCAAATATTTTAACTTCTATAAATGAAATCGGATTTTTCCAAAATGAAAACTGCTTGTTTTTCAAATAATAAAGCTTTCGTATAAGAAATGAATTTCCAATGTGTATAAAAGGAATTTCAAGTTTGAATTGAAATGGTTTTCCAAGTTATGAATGAATAATTGAAAACGGGTTTGGAAGTTATGAGTAAAACCTTGGATTTAAAGACTAAATGAATTAATCCAATTAAAATGGATATTGTTTTGGAAACCATAAATGGTTCTTTGTGAAACTAGTTAAACTTTGTGAAATAAATCTTTTGTTTAAAGATTTGAAATGGTAATTTGGTTTAAACCATTTAAATGAAAGTTTTTGATAATAAGTTGTGACTTAACTGAAAATCCCATGTCCATATGTTTTAAAATATTGCGCTCGTTATTCGGTTTAGCCGGGAGAGGACCTTGTGTCATATAACCCATTCCGAATAATGTTACGTCGTTATGGATAGCATTTGAAGACCGGTGGTGAAGACCGGGTATTTGCGAGAATGATAGGATGACCTATCGATTGTCTCTGCACTGAGCAGCTACGGTATAGAGATTTCCAAAGTGATGGGAAGTCCGATCGGGATTGTGAATACTCGGATTTGCAAGGGCTTCTTCAGAAGTGCCTTCGGTTCTGTTCGAGCCCGGAACAGACTTGTATGGTTGTGTGTCCGACACTACACTTTGAGATGTAAAGCCGATTTCTTTCAAATACATATCTGTTGGTGGCGGAGAATTTATTCTCTTAGCTTAACACCCTTCTCTGAGACGTACGAGCTCAGAGGTTATGTAGTTGGAGGTTATCAGCGATATACTCCCAATTTGGTAGTGTGGCACGCTAAGTGCTGCTGTATGTTGATGATCATTTGTTGATCATTTGTTGATCAAAGCATGGCTTTGTGAAAAAGCGTAGCTTTGTGGTCGAGACCTCATCGAGCCTCACAAACCGGAAATGGTCGAAACAGGAAAGATGCGGCAAGGTTTTAGGGGTAGCTCCCCTAGGGCATGACCATTCCTTCTGGAAAAGGGTAGTATCATGGTATGGAGCCCAGATACTTACTCATGTGGGCACTAGTATATTTATTACTGTGTGATGTTGTTGTTGGAGGGCGCTCGGATAAAGGTCCCAAAGGACCGGGGGTGGCATATCTCAGGTTTTATTACCCGTGAAGGGGGTAGCCGGCCTTGTTTAGCAGAGATCCGGGTAGGTTCTCGGGGCGTCCCTCCAGAGGCGTTCCCATGTGGCAATAGGAAGTTCCTTAGCCTGACCATTTGTTGGAAATCCATTCTTCTAATACGCGCCTTGTACGGTTTTAGTTGTATTACCTGCCATCTACTTATGGTGCCGCCCCCCTGTTTGGATGGTATCTATAGTAGGCATAATTCGAAATGTCTATGCTGGCTAGGATTAATATTTTACTTTCGAAATGGTTTTTCCACACTGTGCACTTATAGTAATAATATCAAAGAATTTTTCTCGTATCAAGCATATTTGACTATCATAAGGAGAAATCTCCTCCAATTCTGCGTTTGCATTGTGTGCGTGGCGGGAGGCCTTATGGTAGTTTCATTTTCCCAAAAGCATTGCGGATTTAAACTTTAAAAGCTTTGTTGTTTGTTTTAAAGGACCAAACTATTTTGTTTGCTCACACCAGTCCCATGACTGACCTGGACTTTATTGTTCCTTTCCTAAACTCTGGGTGCCCACTATTTTCGACACGGGCAGTCTAGAGTTAGGTTTTCAGATATTCCATAAGTATAGATTCATTAGCCTTCGAAGTCTTTGGATTGGTAGCTTTCAGTCTTTGGGATCTTCTTTAGTCTTGGACGACTGACCTTGATTAGCTTGGTGCAACGTGATCTAGAGTTCGAGCTAGCTTTGGATTGAAGATGGAGTTCTTGGAGTTTGGCATTGAAGACACTATCTTTCCGCTGCTATTTTTCTTGTATCTCTGATAGTATTGTTATCCATTGTACCATTCTATTGTATTCTGTTGTATCGGATATTGTATTAAATGTTGTGTATCAAATGTATCATGCATATTTCTTCCCCTGTGTTGTACTTGTTGTGTTATAAGCTCCGGCGAACTAGGTTCGACGTTTGGATCTTCGGCATTTGAATACGAGTGTCGTATTCGGTGCCGATTTTCGAAGGTCGAGTCAGGGTCGTCATAAAGGGATACAGATATTTATCATTTCAACCCGTATGTTAAATATATATGGGTGGATATCATTTCAACCCGTAATCCCAAATTCAATTCGAATGAAAATCGCTTGGGTTTATCATTTCAACGCATAACGAAATTCACCTATTCTAAAATCCGTTCGGGCATGTATCATTTCAACCCATAGTGATTTTTATACTAACATGGAACTTGTAGAGTGATAACAGATATGAAAATAATAATAAGAACAGGCATATATCATCAAAAATAAATATAAACAATAGGATATAGTGTCATGTCCCATAGGTGAACAGTTACAGATAATAACATATATAACAATTTAAATAACTACAACATCATATTTCAATTGTCGTTTCAATTTAATCAAATTTAACAAGTAAAAGAATGTTAATCGTAAGTGATTGCTCACCTTTCGAGGCTAGAGAATACAGAAGATGACGAGGATACGCACACTGTTACGGACACTGAAATTTGAATTATAAATCCGAGCATGAATTTCAAAGCAAAGTAGGATTGGCACGAATTGGACGAACGAGGCTGATAATCAAGAATTTATGAATTGAACCAGAATCAGTCTAATATATACAGAAATTTTTGCTATTTTAATAGAAATCAAAATTGCATCCTTAAGAAAAATTTAAAGTCGAATCACACATACACACACACATATATATATATAATTTACCCTTTTTCCATACATAAACCAATAGTTTTAACATTTGAAATAAAACATATATGTTAAATAAAAATCCTTATAATTTTTCCAAACCATTTTAATTTTTACACATAGATCAAAATTTCTATTTACAAATCTAAGACCCAAACCACCCCATACAACCTATGTATATAATATCATTAAGATTTATATTTTAAAATAAGATTAATATATAAAACTTCAACAAATTACACTGTTCAAATCTCATTTATAAACTACTATATACATATGGTACAAAATCCACTTCACAATACAACTATAAATTTTAAACACTTTACCTATATATATAAACTAATATATAACTACCCATACATAAACAGTAAAGCCAATACACAGACTTATATAAAAATTTAGACAACGGATGTACAAATTACTTATATAACTTATATAATAACTTATTTTATAAATATATATAATACTGTAACCTGTGCAGGACGAAAGTATAAGTTAGAATGTAAATTTATACAATATATATAAATAGCAACTAATATAACTTCATTTATTTATTTATTTATTTGTGAAAGCAACTGGTCTACACAAAAACACATATACACTCTTAACTTTTATGCAAACATGCATGCCAACTGAAACGAAAACTTATATATTAGGAAACTTACTCCATACATAAGTGTATGCAAAGTATAGAGATATATATATATATATACATAAGGACATAAAGATATATCTATAATTATTATAACTTTATATAAATATATGTCATATACGAACTTAGGAAAATAAACAACTTCAAAAAATCCTATACAACTTCCATAATAATAAGATGTAAATTGACCTTCAAATAAAAGTTATAAACCTGTTTATTATAAAACTATATATATAATAACGGATTTACAAAACTGATAAAATAACTCATACAATATGGCTTGTAAAATATACATATATGGACTCAAAGTTAAAACAAAAATGAATATAAATCTACTTGCCAAAAATGCAGACTCCATTTGCAAATCCAACACCACTCACACATATTAAATATGCATACACTTCTAGAAGCAAAACAAACTTTTCAAAAAAAATGGAAACAACGTTTGGTATATATATGTATTCAAATCCAACAACTTTATATGAACCACTATATGTATGCATCTTATATTTTTATACCACTATCAATATATCATAACTGTACTCCATATAAACAAATATGCATACCAATTTTGAATTCTAGAATATGCATCAACAGCACGTACAGGGGACGTGTATTGATAAAATCATCCATATCATAGCTAAATATAAAACTATATATAATATATATATATAAATAACACTTGCAAATATAAACTTTACTTACCTATGCCTGGTTATGCGAACAGTAGAGGAAACGGGGGAGGGTCGCTGCGTCTTCGATGGATATTGCGCAAGGGGAAGAGTGGGTTCGGTGGAGGAGCGGAGTTTGGAAAAGGTGAAGGAGAGGCCGAAATTTGTAGTACCAGGAAATTTTATATAGAAGAGGAAGAAACAATAGAGAGGGAAAGAAGAGAAATCTGGGAAGAAGCAATAAAAAGGGAAGAAAATACGAACAGAAGTAAATGGAAACAACTACATAAAAGTAACCAAAGAAATAGCACAATCACGTGCTATGATTCAGTTGAGGATTTAAGGTAAAATATTCACGTTGATTCGGAAAAATAATCAAAGCAAATAAATGGTAGCACGTTTCAAATTTGAACGGAAGGAAAGAGAAATGTCACAATTCCGGAAAAATATCAAAGCAACAGCTACACATTGATTCAAGAGCTATTAAAGCAATTTTTAAATTGTGAAGGCAACGTTACTCTGCGTTATATTTTTAAAATAAGAATGCTGAACGAAAATCAACAGTCAAATATGGTGCGGTGTAAATGGCAAGAGTCACACTGATTACTGAATAAAATAAAACGAATAACCATTTATTTATTTTTTTAGACGGTGGAAAAATGAAGAAATGAAAGGTCAGTGAAAGTAGGAATGAATATATTAGAAAAGTAACGATTCTAGTAGCAATGGCCATCTTAGATTAAGTTGAAAAAATTTTAACAATTTATTACCGTGGCTATGGTTCAAATTTTTTTTGAAAGCAAGGAAACCAAAAGGTCACAATTAAAGGTAAGCTTTAATTTTTTAATAAATACAAAACATATCTAAGTTTATACGTTTATAACTTTCCAGCTGTAATGTACATATATAATGAACGGTCATAATGAAAGAAGTGGAAATAGGAAGCGTAGGAAAGGAAAGGTTAGAAAAATAAAATTTTCAGCCTTAAATTCCGGAGATTAACAAGGTAATGTACCTGTTTAATGAAATGTGCAGCAACGGTCACAAGCTAAAATTTAGCTGAAAGTTTAAAGAAATGAGGGGAAGATGGGTTTTTTTTTTAAATTAATCACTTCCTTGAATTAATATGTCAATGAAAAAAGGAAAGGAGATGAATCAGGGAAACGTATTATAACTTATATATAACTATTAAATGGATAGATGGAAGAAAAGGTGAGCAGGTGAGTAAAAGTGAAAACTGATTTATGAGCGAAGTGGAATGTGAGCTGTTGCCTGGGAAGAAAATGAACAGTTTAAAAATTAATGGCAATGGACTGCTGAAATTAAATGAGTATAAAATGTGTAAAAGTTATATACTGAAACGGCAATAAATTTCAGTTATTATTATAAAACGGGGAATAACGAAAGGCAAGGATGATGATTTCAAAGTTTATTGATGGCTAGGAATGGGGAAGTCTATCTGTGAATTGGAAAAATTATTAAGCAATTGAAATCAGTAGAAAAAGTAACAGCTACACACTGTTTTAGAAACAATTAAAGCAATTAATAGCTTGATTGGACAGCAAGAATAAATATGGAAGGACACATTATAAAGGCAAAATGAACCGTATGAAAATAAATAAAAGAAATGATGGAAAATAAAACAGCTGTGCCTTGAATTTTCCAAAATAAATTATTTTACGAACATCAATTTTACTTACTTAAATTGAATAGAATCACACCCTAAAATATACTTTCTTAATTTTCGATGAAAATTTATCATTTGCTGCATTTAACTATACGTAATCCAAATGTAAGATTTTATTTCAAAATATTATTATTTAAAATTTCTCAAAAATAAAATTAAATACGCTAAATAAAACCATTAAAAATTAACAAAATTTTATGGGTCGTTACATGAAGTCAGTTACAATACACGTGATACAATACATATGATACAACTACAACAATCGACACAGGATGTTACATATACAAGTACATTAATATAATTAATATACATGAATACACATCATCCTATTCTATGACAACAACTACTCCAAAAGATATAAAGAGACTTCATAGCTCAAGCAGCAATCCAAAGCAAGATATCTACAACCTGTAATAACTCGGTCTGACCCGAGTATTAAATTCAAAAGAAAATAATACACGGGTCAGTCTAATTCAAACTCAGTTATTAATGCATGGAAGCAATAATAATTAAATAACAATTAGACGACAGTCACAAATAAATCGTCTATCCAATCCTTTAATAAGGAATCGGATAATGGTAAATCTAACACGTAACAGTGTTAAACAACAATTCAGCAAATGCAAATTATCGACGAAGATAAATTAAAAAGATTACCAATGAAGATAATTTAGAAAACAACGGAATTGCCTAAACGGCAATTAACAACAAAATCTAATTATTAAATAAATAATTAGAAACTCATAATCTAATTATCAAATAGATAATTAGACAACACCAAAATGATCGAATCAAATCAAATCAAAATACAATTTCAAAATATTGAATTGAATAAACAAAACAACTCAAACAATTGAAATATCATAAAAGTCAATACTGTGTGGCTGCAGTACACGCACGCGTGCACTACCTCGCCACTACAGCATATAAAGTCACCATAACTCCAAATATTGACAGCAAGTCGTAACTGCAAAGCCAAATCATTTACAAAATGCAGAGGTCAAGTCACTGTTACCAGGACTCAACACAACTGCGAGGCCAAACCAAAGTTAATAGCAATACCAAGAAAAGGTCTGGGCAACAATGAATGACCAAGTGCACAAGGCAGTGGTACAAACATGATGACATAGCAAAATGGATTATGCAACCTGCACCAACAGAGCACGAAGGCTCGGATGCCCAAATGCACATGGTAATGGTACAAACATGATGACATAGCAAAATGGAGGAGAAAGCAAACAAAAATAAGGCAATGCAACATGACAAAATGCACAAAAGAATCGGTACACAATAGAGACAAAACTGCTACAAATATGAACTGCCTCGATGTGAATATGTGGCCAAACTGTGCACCAGATATACCACTGAACAACAAGTGGCCAGAGGAGCAAATGAAATTCACGACTATATCCAGGCAGCAAGCTTATACAACAATAAGGTATGCATGCCACGACTGGTCAGTGCAATAAGCAATCAAAGTCAAGTGCTTTCAAAGGAACTCGACCAAATCGCTTCAAGTAAAACAAAGTACAACTAGTATCAAGAAAGTTCACCAGCATGAAGTTCAACAAGCAGCCTCAACATCAAAGACCAAACCCCAAGTGCATAAAACAGTGGTGAACCCTGAGATCGGGTTTAATGCACAGCAAAAACTCGAGCGCTAGAAGAAAAATGGCACTCCAGAGCAACATAAATGACTCTGTACACAAGTGGCGCAGCAACAATAAAAACAAAGAACAAAGCATCATGTGTAGAACATCATTCAAACGCCATCACTATATCAAATAGAATTATGAACAAAGTCCTGTTACATGAAGATTCTTCTGAAATCAAGACATGATCGCAAAAGCATATCAAAACCGTGATGGTCACAAGGTACGACAGTGCCGAGATGACCAGAAAACAATGAGTGAACATCAAGCACATGAATGCACAAGATTAGTGACAAGCTTAACACATAATTACTTATGTACAGTAGTTATAAAACTAATGCAACGAATTAGAATGTTGAAAGAAGATGCCAAGTGATAAAAATCACATATTTGAAGTAACCAAAGTCACAAAAGAAATCACAGTAGCAAGTTCAACCTTGAAAGCCCAAAATCATCTCATAAACAACATCACAAACCGAAGTCAAGTGATAAATAAATTGAAGCATAAACAAAATTCACGTTAATGCCGATGCCAACAGAAAAATGTTCAAAGTCATTTGCAGTTCAAATCACACTTTACCCAAGTTACAGATAACAAATAGCTATTCAAAGCCGTGGATAATAGAAATCAAACCAAGACAATTAAAAATCATCAACATCGAAATAAACTCGAATGACCTAAGAATGAAGTAGATGTGAGTGATAGTTCACTCACCTTATTTAACGAGGAGCTAAACCCAATTCGCGGTCTCAAATCACAAGCTGGTAAACAACCGATTTCGTATGATTTTTTTTAGGGTTTTCGAAAAGATGAACGAATGAAAAAGGAAATTGGGTATCAGCCTTTGTTAAATAACACCACACCAACAAAAACATAGGCCAAAATTGTTTTGAAGCCCACATAACATTCAACGAATTACTAAAAGAATTTCAACCGATTTAAAAACTCCAAATATCAATTAGCTAACACATTAATCATTTAATGACGATTATAAATTGTTACAAAATCCCGGGTTGTTACAGACTTCCCTCCTTATAAAAATTGCGTCCCCGCAACTTTCATAATTAAAGTTGTCAATAACAATTATTTTTCTAACATAAACTGCTTAAGCTAGAAAAATAAGAGTCGAGCATATAAACCCCAAAGAAATCTTTTAATTTCATAGAAGAAATTCACAAATTTTCAACAAAATTCTAATTATCAAATAGATGATCAGAAAACAACAAAACTGAATAAATGCAATTATCAGCAATATTCAATTATCAGTTAGATAATTAGAATATAAAATCGCAAAACATCAATATCTAATTATCGATACGATAATTAGCAAACAACAAAATCTAATTATCAACAAAGATAACTAGAAAACACAAATCACAATTCGCAAAACTGTAATCATCTAGTTATCAATCAGATAATTAGAAAACACGAACTCCATAATCAACAAACTCTAACTATCAACAGAGATAGATAGAAAACAGCAATTCAATATAATCAACATAATCTAGAATCAATTAGAGACTAGAAAATCTTATAATCAGCAAAATTAGAAATTATCTAATTATCAAAAACAATAGTCAGAAATCTCAAATCAACAAATATCTAATTATCAAAAACGATAATCAGAAATCATCAAATCAACAAATATCTAATTATCAAAAACGATAATCAGAAATCTCAAATCAACAAATATCTAATTATCAAAAACGATAATCATAAACAACAAATATTCGATTATCAAAAACGATAAACATAAAAAACAAATATCCGATTATCAAAAACGAAAATCAGAAACAACAAATATCCGATTATCAAAAACGATAAGTAGAAACAACAAATATCCGATTATCAAAAACGATAATCAAAAACAACAAATATCCAATTATCAAAAACGATAATCAGAAACAATAAATATTCGATTATCAAAAACGATAATCAGAAACAACAAATATCCAATTACCAAAAACGATAATCAGAACTCATATCAACAAATATCTAATTATCACAAACGATAATCAGTAATTTCAAATCAACAAATATCTAATTATCACAAACGATAATCAGAAATCTCAAATCAACAAATATCTAATTATCAAAAACAATAATCTGAATCAACAAATATCCGATTATCAAAAACGATAATCAGAAACAACAAATATCCGATTATCCAAAACGATAATCAGAAATCTCAAATCAACAAATATCTAATTATCAAAAATGATAATCAGAATCAACAAATATTCGATTATCAAAAACGATAATCAGAAACAAGAAATATCCGATTATCAAAAACGATAATCAGAAATACTCAAATCAACAAATATCTATTATCAAAAACGATAATCAAAATCAACAAATATCCGATTATCAAAAACGATAATCAGAAATCTCAAATCAACAAATATCTAGTTATCAAAAGCGATAATCAGAATCAACAAATATTCGATTATCAAAAACGATAATCAGAAATCTCAAATCAACAAATATCTAATTATCGAAAAAGATAATCAGAATCAACAAATATCCGATTATCAAAAACGATAATCAGAAACAACAAATATCTAATTATCAACAAAGATAATTAGAACTCACATCAACAAATATCCAATTACCTGCAGATAATTGAAAACAACAAATATCTAGAAATCAATTAAGATAATCTAGAAAATCAACATAAAAGGTTGGATTGATCCCATCAGATGGCGAGTTTTTAGCTACGCCGCACGTGCATCAACAAATCGCCGAAGCCTACCAAGTACTATAAATTTTGGCGCCCATCAGATGACCCGAAGGTCCACAGAGTGACCCGAAGGTCTAGTACTGGTATTTGACCTGAAGGTCTGTAGAGTGGCTCGAAAGCCCAACAAATGACCCGAAGGTCCAGCAGAGTGGCCCGAAAGCCCAACAAATGACCTGAAGGTTCATCATATGACCCGAAGGTCCACATATGACCCGCAGGTCCAACAAATGACCAGAAGGTCCATCAGAATGGCTCGAAAGCCAAATAAAATCATCAGAATCATCAAAACAGCAAATATTTCAATTAACGAGTCCGGAATTAATCGAAATAGCAAATGCACATGTCCCATACCACGTGTTTTACTAAATCGTTTGATTCTCCTCATCGTTTCCTTGAAAATGCAAAATTGCGTATTCCAAAAATAACATTTCACATTCTCAAACGGACTAGTCCGGAATTAAGCGAATCAGTAAAAGAAAGGGATCATAGTCCTCGATTTTGCTGAAACGTTTAAATTGCTTCCTCATTCTTTTGAAAGCGCAAACTGCAAATCTTATGAAAACAATTTCATTTATTTTATAAAAGTAATAATTTACATTCTCAAGCGGACAAGTCCGGGATTAAGCGAATCAGTAAAAGTAAGGGTTCATAGTCCTCGATTTTGCTGAAACATTTAAATCGCTTCCTCATTCTTTTGAAAGCGAAAATGTAAAATAATTTGAAAACAATTTTTATTTTGAAACAATTTTTAAAACACGTGATTAAAACAGCAACATCAGTAGCAACTTTGACAAGGAAATTGCACTTCTCAAAATACCGTAAAAACGGACAACAAAATCAGCATTGCGGGATAACCGTTTGAAAATCCACTTTAAAATTTGACGGTTACTGAAGTCAAAGCGACAGTAATTTTAAATGTCAAAATCTCATCAAAATAATTTGCATCAAAATATAATACCAGTGAATTTTCATTCATTAAAAATGTCAACAAAATACCGTGCCTCAAAAACTTAGCACCAGTGTGAAAATCCCATTATAAAAATAACGGCAACAAAATACGTTTAAAACCAAACACCCGTTCAACGTAAAATTAATGCAGTAACGTGCAACTCAAATTTGCACGTATACTACAAAATTAACAGAGAAATCATTCGAATATATCTTTAATGAAGATAATTCAAAATAGCAAAAATCTCAACAAAATCACATATATGCAATCGCTTCGGATCCTCAAATCGGATTCGAAATTTTCAAAGGAAACAAATTAAACACAGCTATGTGAACAACAAATGAAATTTATTTCAATTTCATATTTTGATTTTTAAATCAAAAAGGTTATCAGCTGTACTCAGCGAAGACAGCCTCACTGTTTCCGTTGTGCACTCTGATAAACCGACACAAATTACTCAATCATCAAACACAGTTTCGCTGTTATTTTTAGATAAAGATATTTAAAAATTTCATCATACTTTCAAAACTTTAGTTTTGACTCAAAGCACAACTAAAAACATCGACAAATAGTTGTAACACATGTTCCACCTAAGTAATGTTTTATATTATGTCTATAAACCCCAAGCTCTGGTACCAACTGTGACGCCCCACCTCTATGCTCACAATAACAAAGAGTAATTAAAAGAAATACTGTCTGTTATTACGAAAAATAAGGCTGAATAGGAGCGGCCATCCGTAGTTAGGCCTTACACTAGTACTGGCTATCTCGATAGGAGTGGTGTATATTTTTATTTTTCATCTCTTATTTATTTACTCACATCGACATACTCAATTTCAATATAAAACGAACTACAATGGTTCATAATAGTTTAGGACAATATATATAATAATAACATAGATGAACTGAATGCGGAACACAGATAATATCAAATCTCATATATATATAACTGAAGTCAGTTACAATACACGTGATACAATACATATGATACAACTACAACTGTCGACACAGGATGTTACATATACAAGTACATTAATATAAGTAATATACATGAATACACATCATCCTATACTATGACAACAACTACTCCAAAAGATATAAAGAGACTTCATAGCTCTAGCAGCAACCCAAAGCAAGATATCTACAACCTGTAATAACTCGGTCTGACCCGAGTATTAAATTCAAAAGAAAATAATACAAGGGTCGGTCTAATTCAAACTCAGTTATTAATGCATGAAAGTTTGTAACGACCCGGAAAATTTTAACAATTTTAATTGATTCTATAACGTATTTAATTGAATATTTGTGAAATCTTATAATAATTGAAATTTTAAATAAAATGTTTATATATTTAGAATACGTATATTTAAATAGAGCAGATCGTAAATTTTCAAATAATTTTATGGAAGTTTATTTAATTGAGAAAACGTGCTGTCCAATTCAAGCTATTAATTGCTTTAATTGATTTCTGAATCAGTGCGTAACGGTTTCTTTTTACTACCGTTAAAGATTTCTATTGCTTAATACTTTTCCAATCCAGGTAGACTTTTCCATTCGTAACCATTAATAAATTTGAGATCATCGACCTTGCTTTTATTATTCCTTGTAGTTTCGTGCACTGACTTTACCTTTCCCACTACCCATAATTTTCTCTATACGTTTCTTTTGCAATTGAAGCGTATATTTATATTTATGGTGGTGCGTTTATTCTGGTCTCTCTTTATTTTTGTTTTTAACGCTTGAAAGAATCTCAAATCATCAAGCTAGTAGCATCCGTTCCTTCCCTCGCTTTAATAAGGCCTATAATATATAAACCACTTGCTTATAGATCCGAACACAACTTTGTCATCAAATTTAATGTGCCTTCCTCTCCTTATTATTTCGGTTCCAACCTTCCTAGTAAATGGCTTTAATAAATTTTGGCTAAATCATAACTACGGACTTTTCAAATTTCTTTCATTTTATATTTATTTCCAATTCCTTCATTGCTTCAAAATTTTTGAACGTGCCTAATCATCTCAGCATGTATATATAATGTAAGCCAACCTTTCCTTGGAAAGCTATTGCTCACAAAAATTTCCTGATTTTTTCTTTTATCCTTTTTTATATCCTTGACTTTCAAAACTCATTATGTGTTGTACAAACAAACAAAAATTTATTGCTTTAAGTGTATAGCTAAATCAACTATTGACCGTTAGAATTACTTTTTTTTTCATTTCAATTTATTACTTAAAACGTTTTGATGAATTAATGGATAGCTTTACGTTTCTTTTGCTTTTGAAAACTTTATATTTATAGTGCACGTTTCTTTTGCATTTCAAAAATTTGAAACATGCTGCCCCATTTAAGCCATTAATTGTTTTAATTATTTTTCTTAATCAACATATAACCGTTGCTTTTTATTATTCTAGGATTTACATCCATACTTTAATCTCTGCTGTTCCATTTATTTCATTTGAAATCTAAATTTATTTACCATTCATTTATACGCCTCTTTCTCTTCCCTCTTTTACCTCTTCGTTTCCGTGTTTCTAGGAATATATATATATATATATATATATATATATATATATATATATATATATATATATATATATATAGTATAGCATATATTGCATCTTCTTTTCTCTCTGTAGGCTATTCGTTGCCCTCAAATTAATATTAAAAGAGGAGAGAGCTTTGTAAATATTATATAAAGTCATATAGCACGTTCACATATCAGATGCAGACCTACCTTTATATTTAAGAAACTAGCATTTTCTCTGTTGCCTGAAGAATGCCCTTCGCCATGTCATGTTGCTTGAATCACGCATGCATTCTTCCTTTAAAAATCGCCTGTTCTCATCTCCCCTCCATCTTTTCTTATTTCTTCCAAACCTGAGCATGAGCTCTCTCTTTTCCTTGGCCTGCCTCCTCCCCATGGCCGCATGCATTAGTTGGCAAAACATTTCCTCTCTGGTTTTTAAAAGTAAGTACGCATTTTATTTGATATAAGTCTATTTTATATATTAAGAACAGTATAGATTGTGCATAAGTTTTGTTTCATATGTTTACTGCAACCATGGGGATTTTGAATTCCCTAACAGTTGAACTTTAAAAATAATAATATATTTCATAATAGTATATATATGATAATTGTTATATTTATAAACGTGTATATAAATATTTAATTTCTGTTCATATATAAAGGTTAGTATATATTTACACTGTATTATGTATATTATTTTAAGATTTACGGTATATAGGTTTTGACTTTTGTTAGCATTTAGTTATCGTACGGCTTTTAGATACGTATGCTTTACTAACTAGTTGATAAGTTAAATATATATATATATATATATATATATATATATACGCGTTTTATTTTACTATTGATAGCTTACGGTATATATGGTATAAGTTTGGCAGCCTTCTATTAATATACGTATTTTTATATGTTTATATATTTGGTTATAAAAGTTTCAACTATAATAAAATATGTTATTTTATTAGCTTTAATATGTTAGATATATAAAATATAGTATTTCAATTTTCATTACTGTTTTGGTATATATATTATATAAAATTGGTAGGTACAAGTTTAATAGGTCAATTTATAATATATATATTTTTATGATTGTTTTAGTATTTTAGAGTCTACCGTACTATATTTTATTTTATTTTCAACAATTTACATAAGTTATATTTAAATGTAGGTATATATATAAATTTTCTATGGTAGTTTTACAGTATAAGTTATATCAATATTTTATAATTTCAACAGTATATGCTTTCAAAAGTTTATTTCATGTCTGCCTTGAGGTTGTTTGCACTGACTGATATACGCAGGATTTTTTTTTAAGGGATGTGTATTTTGATTTCAAGTATAGTCATATGTATAGTCATATACAAATTGGTAGAGGAAATGTTATATAGTATATATATGGTTATATTAATATAGTCGGTCTACACACCTATGTATATATATTAACCGAGGCATGCATATTTTGTTGCATTTTTATAAACTGTGTCTGCATATGTTGGCTAGTTGTATATAAGCTCACTTATCCTATTTATCTTCCTTGATCCAATTCTGATTTGAATTCGTCTATTCCTATTATCAGCTTTGATCGTTGAACCGTGTCCATCTAGCTTTGTTTTGGAATTCGGATCTGGATTTCATAACTCACTTCTTTTTCTCTGGCCTCGAAAGGTGAGAAATCACTCACGATTAACATTCTTTTATTTACTAAATTTGATTTCAATTGAGACGACAATTGAAATATGAGGCTGTAGTTATTTAAATTGTTATATATGCTATTATCTGTAACCATTCACTTATGGGATATGACACCAAATCCTATTGTTTATATATTTATTTTGATGATATATGCATGTTGTTATTATTATTTACATATCTGTTATCACTCTGCAAGTTCTCTGTTAGTATAGAAATCACTATGGGTTGAAATGATACATACCCGAACAGACTTTAGAATAGGAGAAAATCGTTATGGGTTGAAATGATAAACCCAAGCGATTTTCATTTAATTGAATTGGGATTACGGGTTGAAATGATATCCACCCGTATACATTTAGTGTACGGATTGAAATGATAAATATCTGTAACACTTGACCATATGATAAGAAATATATACAGACATCGTTGGTCCATATATATAAATATTTTGAAATTTAATTCATTTGTTTGGAAAGAAATATATGGTCTTATTAAATGTTAATCCTTAAATTTTTTTATATATAAAGGGTAATGATATATAGATTTAATAATATTTAATTTAGTCAAAATTTGATTTAATACATAAATTATGCTAAATATTTATGTAAATTTTATACCAAAAGTATTCTGCAATTTACTAAGATTGGGAGATAAATGTGGGTTTATCTAAATGGTATTTAAATAAGGATTTATTCAATTAAATCAATTTGAAATTTTTGAATGGGAAATTTAAGGGTATGATTTTGTAACTGGATTTTTATTTAAGTGAATTAATGAATATTTCACGTTTAAATAAATTAAAGAAAATATTGACTAAAATGTAATTTAAGGTTACTTAAATGATATTGTATCTAATGAGGGATTATTTTAAGACTAGATAATAATGAGGTTAAATCGAGATCTATATGGAACTATTAAATTGAACATTTAATTAAATATTAAATCTTTGACCTACATTGGGATTTAAATGGTTAGTTTTGAGATTCAGATATGTATTTGAAATCAATATAGTTGAATTTATTATTTAGAAACTAAATTGATTAAAAAGTTAGTTTGAAACGTTGAATACTTAAAGTTTTGAAATATATTGAACATAAAGGGTATTTTGTGATTTCAAATCTGAATTTGAGATCGATAAAATTGAAGTGGTTATTTTAGAAATTGAGTTGAATTTAAATTAATATATTGAGATTGAAATAGATTTAAATGGGGTGGTCGGGTTGATGTTAAACGATTTGTTAAGTTGAGGGAATTGAAATTTCTTTACTGTACAAATTATTTAATATATAAAAATACTATTTGGGAAGTCTGGAGATATTTGAAGTGAAAATGATATTTGGTTTTGAAGTATAAATTAAGTTGAAAAGACTACGGTGTTATAGTGTATATTTCTATCTTTTAGATAGTTCCATGGACCCTTAGAGGATGGTTATCCCAAACATCCTCTAAGTTAATTATATTTCAGTTGATATTTCACTTGAGTTAGATTTATAGATATAAGAATGTTAATCCTGACTCGAGTGTTTTGTGTTTTGTTTTACGCTCGGGTCAGACTGAGAGATACAGCATTTGAGACTCATCTTCGAAGTTGGAGCTTTGCTTGAAGATCCAGCTATCTATCCCTTCAGTCATCTAGTTGATTGGTTCAGAGAAGCCATCTGTTGCATTGGAGACTTCATGGCATTTGAACTATTCGGTTGTATTTTATTTCTAACTCTGAGGTATACAGTAGCTTCATGAACTACTATTCTTTATCTATTCCCCTGCACTGTATTACTCTGTGTAAGTGATCTATGATTGATTTATTTACTGTATATTTTAAGTTTTGCCAAATTTTATTAACAATTTGGTATTTTGAATTATTCAAGTCGGACATGTACGGTTTTATTGTCGATTTGAATGGTCCAAAATAGCGGGTCTTTACAAAGTTATAATAATTAAATAACAATTAGACGACAGTCACAAATACATCCCGTCTATCCAATCCTTTAATAAGGAATCAGATAATGGTAAATATAACGCGTAACAGTGTTAAACAACAAATCAGCAAATCCAAATTATCAACGAAGATAAATTAAAAAGATTATCAATGAAGATAATTTAGAAAACAACAGAATTGCCTAAATGGCAATTAACAACAAAATCTAATTATTAAATAAATAATTAGAAACTCATAATCTAATTATCAAATAGATAATTAGACAACACCAAAATGATCGAATCAAATCAAATCAAAATACAATTTCAAAATATTGAATTGAATAAACAAAACAATTCAAACAATTGAAATATCACAAAAGTAAATACTGTGTGGCTGCAGTACACGCACGCGTGCACTGCCTCGCCACTACAGCATATAAAGTCACCACAATTCCAAATATTGACAGCAAGTCGTAACTGCAAAGCCAAATCATTTACAAAATGTAGAGGTCAAGTCACTATTACCAGGACTCAACACAATTGCGAGGCCAAACCAAAGTTAACAGCAATACCAAGAAAAGGTCTGGGCAACAATGAATCACCAAGTGCACAAGGCAGTGGTACAAACATGATGACACCGTAAAATGGCTTATGCAACCTGCAACAACAGAGCACGAAGGCTCGAATGCCCAAACACACATGGCAGTGGTACAAACATGATGACACAGCAAAATGGAGGCGAAAGAAAACCAAAATAAGGCAATGCAGCATGACAAAACGCACAAAAGAATCGGTACACAACAGAGACAAAACTGCTACAAATACCAACTGCCTCGATGTGAAAATATGGCCAAACTGTGCACCAGATATACCACAGAACAACAAGTGGCCAGAGGAGCAAATGAAATTCATGAGTATATCCAGGTAGCAAGCTTAAACAAAAATAAAGTATGTATGCCACGACCGGTCAGTGCAATGAGCAATCAAAGTCAAGTGCTTTCAAAGGAACTCGACCAAATCGCTTCAAGTAAAACAAAGTACAACTGGTATCAAGACAGGTCACCGGCATGAAGTTCAACAAGCAGCCTCAACATCAAAGACCAGACCCCAAGTGCATAAAACAGTAGTGAAACCTGAGATCAGGTTTAATGCATAGCAAAAACTCGAGCGCTAGAAGAAAAATGGCACTCCAGGGCAACATAAATGACTCTGTACACACGTGACGCAGCAACAATAAAAACAAAGAACAAAGAATGAAGATTCTTCTGAAATCAAGACATGATCGCAAAAGCATATCAAAACCGTTATGGTCACGAGGTAAAACAGTGCCGGGATGACTAGAAAACAATAAGTGAACGTCAAGCACATGAATGCACAAGATTTGTGACAAGCTTAACACATAATTACTTATATACAGTTGTTATAAAACTAATGCAACGAATTAGAATGTTGACAGAAGATGCCAAGTGATAAAAGTCACATATTTGAAGTAACCAAAGTCACAAAAGAAATCACAGTAGAAAGTTCAACCTTGAAAGCCCAAAATCATCTCATAAACAACATCACAAACCGAAGTCAGGTGATAAATAAATTGAAGCAGAAACAAAATTCACATTAATGTCGATGCCAACAGAAAAATGTTCAAAGTCATTTGCAGTTCAAATCACACTGTACCCAAGTTACAGATATCAAATAGCTATTCAAAGCCGTGGATAATAGAAATCGAACCAAGACAATTAAAAATCATCAACATCAAAATAAACTTGAACGACCTAAGAATGAAATAGATGTGAGTGATAGTTTACTTACCTTGTTTAACGAGGAGCTAAACCCAATTCGCAGTCTCAAATCACAAGCTGGTAAACAACCGATTAAGCAACCGAAAGCATCTCGAGAGACAGCGATCGAATAAAAGTCGGCTACAACAGATTACGAAAACCCTAATTTAGTTGAAGAGGAAATGAGCAAGAATGAGCTGTCATTTTTTCGTATGATTTTTGTTTTGGGGTTTTCGGAAAGATGAACGAATGAAAAAGGAAATTGGGTATCAGCCTTTGTTAAATAACACCGCACCAACAAAAACATGGGCCAAAATTGTTTTGAAGCCCACATAACATTCAACGAATTACTAAAAGAATTTCAACCGATTTAAAACTCCAAATAGCAATTAGCTAACACATTAATCGTTTAATGACGATTATAAATTTTTACAAAATCCCGGGTTGTTACACCTATGTTGCCTCCGGTCATAAAATTTTGCCGCGCCGCCGGTGATTTTTGTTGACCTAATCGAATTTTGCCATCGATCAGACCGTTGATTCACCAAATAAACAGCATGGATGAAGTCCCCTCAGTCCTCTCTTTAAAACCCAGAAATGGTTCGTCGATCCCACAACGTTCATCGACGCGCGATGAATGGTCGGGAAATGATTCTGAAATTCTGGAAAAAAGATGCATCGAATCGGAAAATGAATTTCAGTTGTGAGATGCGTACATCGAAAGCTTCGATATATAATTTTTCTGAATTTTTTTGAGGAGTTTGAAATTTGACTTTGATTTTGAATTGCATTTGGAGTTAGGTGTTTATCTGCCATTGAACTAAGGAGGTGAAACAAACTGTACGCACAGACAAATGAGAATGAGGGACAAATAAGGTTTATAATAGAGTACATATATACAAGGTTGAAAAAGAGTAGAAGGATCAGATTGGTATACGCGTTGAACGACGAATGGCCCGAAAAGCCAGTTCTGACTCCGGAACGAAATTGGGTCAACCCATATATCAAAATAGATGTTTTAAAATATTTTAAATGCAATGGAAAAGGTTTCAGGTTCAAATTGCATCGTATGAAGAAATTTTGCTAAAATCAATATTTTTCAAATTGATTTCAATTTCATTGATTTCAAGGCGTTTCGAGTCCATACGATCAAACGACAAGTCCGATCGCTACGAAACTTGAAATCATGCAATAATTCACCGTTACGGATCCGATGAAATTGGTTTCGTCGAAATCCGAGTTAGTGGGAAAAATGGCTATTTTTATATTAATTAAATAATTTAATAATTAATTAAATAAAATCCAAATTTTTATTTCAATTCTATAATTGATAATTTCATCACTTTTATATTTCTTAATCATCTACAAAAATTTTAAACAAGTTTAGATGTCAATTTAAAGTTGATAAATCTATCAATTGTAGTGTCAAATTTTCAATTTCATTATATTCAAAATTATAAATTAAATTTCCATAATTCTATTAAATTATTTTTCATTCTACTATCCATTTCATTGTTATTCAACGGATGAAATTAACACTGGTTCATGGCTTATTACATTATTATTCTCAAATTTCATCTTAATCTCAACTAACACAAAATTAAATATTAAATTTCATTTAAATTGCAATTAATCCAATTATTGAATTTTACACTTCAATTAAATTAGTAAATCTTGCTTTCTATTCTTTAAATCAACCAATTGTCATATTATAAATAGAGTTAGCATTAATTTCAATTAATTCCTTAATTTACACAAATATAACCTTAAATTGAGATTCATTGTAATTTATTACAAACTTGATTTAATGGACTACATAAATGATTACTTTAAAATAATCGTTGCCACTAACCCTTAATCATATTTGTATAAGTTATCATTTCCAACAATTACATACAGAACATTGATTTTTATCCAATCACTATTTATTCATTGTTAACTCATTGATTAATCCAATATTTACATTTACTTTTCTAATATTAATTTATTACCAAATATTCCTATTTACCATCAATTATAACCCAAATAGTTGTTTCAATCGATTGGGATTGCATTGAATTAATTATTTATTAGTTTACATTTTATTCTCGTTATAAATTCATTAACAAATTACAATTTCCTTTATTGATACATCACTTACATTCATACCTAATTACATTAATTTTATCCCATTACACTAATATATGCCTACTTACCTCTTAATTTGAATAAATATTCCATTTCTAAATGTATAATTCTAGCAATTGTACACATTAATTTAGGTTTAAATCCAGTAAATGAATTTACCTTAATTCCATTCTTTTTACCAATTTATTACCATATCAATAAATTTACGATTCTATTTAATTTACATTCACACTTCCGTTATTTTATTAATTACCATTAAAGTAACGTTTATTTTAAATTGGTAAACCACTGGTAACGACCAACATTAGTCACCATTTCCCTTTATAATACATGTATGTTTATTCTTCACAAATGATTTCCATCTATTACACTATTTCATACATTAATCCAATAATTTCATTTGTTTTCTCATATTCCATTTATAACCAAGTCATAACATGTAATGTCCCGGAAATTTTCGACTTTCGAAAATTCAACATCGATACTCACTTTATCGACTGTCGAGAAATCGAAGGCCGGAAACCCGAAATGTTATGGATTAAGAAAAGAAAAGAGGTAGAAGAGAAGAGAGAAAGGATAAGAAGATAGAAAATAGAGAGAAAAGAAAATAGAAAATAGAACGGAATAGGAAACAACAGAACAACATCAGAATTTCACAATCGCAGCGGAACAACATATAATAGATAAATGAATAATCTTTAAACAAAGAACTATATCAGTTATTACATTACATCATATTACATCATTACAACAGAGTGTACAACATCATACAACAAACAGCGGAAAAGAAATACTATACATAATAATACGCCATGCCATCCATCTTGCCTCCAGCAACTCCTGAATATCCAGAATATCCTGATAAACCTTAACTCTTGACTGCCCGTGTGGAAATTGGTGGGCACCCAGAGTTTAGAAAGGAAAACAATAAACTCCGAGTCAGTCATGTGACTGGTGTGGGAACTCAAAACAGTTTATTTATCTTTAAAATCAAAATAGAGGAGTATTTTTTTAATTCAATTCACAATGCTTTTAAAAATGAGACTACCATAAGGCCTCCCGCACACACACACAATGCAAACGCAGAATCGGAGGAGATTTCTCCTTATGATAGTCAAAGATGCTTGATACGCATTAAAAAGAACATTTGATATTATTACTAGTGCATAGTGTAGAGAAAAATTCATTTCGAAAGTAGAATATAAATCTTAGCCAACATACGACCATTATCGTATGCCTACTATAGCTACCATCCAAACAGTGGTGACCACCATAAGTGAATGGCAGGTTCTACAACTAATACCGTACAAGTTTCGTATTGGGAATTGGATTTCCAACGAATGATCAGGCCAAGGAACTTCACATTGCCACATGGGAATGCCTCTGGATGGACATCCCCGAGAACCAAACCGGATCTCTACCAACACAAGGCTGGGTTACCCCTAACTGAGTAACAACTGACCGAATATGCCATCCCCCGGTCCTTTGGGACCTTTCAACCGAGAGCTCTCTAATCAATTCACACAATCATAATAATAAAGTGTTTCAACATGAGTAAGTATCTGGACTCCATACCATGATACCACCCTTTTCCAGAAGGAAATGCACATATCCTAAAGGGCGCTACCCCTCATAACCTTGCCGCATCTTTCCTGTTTTGACCATTTCCGGGTGTGAGGCTCGACGAAGTCTCGTCCACAAAAACATACTTTATACAAAAGCCATGCTTTGGGTCAACAAATGATCATAGAAATGATCACCAAGATAGACGATCAAATAAATGATCCTATCACAAATAATCAACACAATGATCACTTCAGCAACACTCAGCATGTCAAATTACCAAATTGGGAATATATTGCTGATAACCTTCAACTATATAATCTCTGAGCTCGTACGTCTCAGAGAAGGGTGTTAAGCTAAGAGAATAAATTCTCCGCCACCAACAGAAAATATATTTGAAAGAAATCGGCTTTATATCTCAACTTGTAATGTCCGGCATACAATCCATACAAGTCTGTTCCGGGCTCGAACAGAACCGAAGGCACTTACAAAGAAGTCCTTGCAATCCGGATATCCCCAATCCTGATCGGATTCCCCATCACATATGGAGAACTCTATACCGGAGCAACTCGGTGCAGAGTCAATCGATAGGTCATCCTATCGCTCTCACAAATATCCGGTCTTCAACACCGATCATCAATGCTATCCATTACGTCGTATCACTATTCGGAATGGGTAATCCGAATAACGAGCGCAATAATTTAAAAATAAGTGTGCATTCAAATTCAAGCAAATCACAACAAATACCTTTCAAAGGTAAATATTGATAGTCGGTTATTGAACTGTCAATCGATATGCACACATCACCAGATTCCAAATAATTTTCCAAATTATTTATTTTCCAAAATATCTTTACAAGATATATGATTTTCAATACTTTAAAAATAAATCAATATTTATTTTTAAACAAATTCCACTTTATTTTATAAATTCCATAGTGAATTTATAATTCCCAAAATACCTGTGAATATACGTTTCAATTCGATTTCTAATATTCATTTTCCATTTATCTTCAAAAAGATAAATTCTCAAAATATTCACTTATTTATTGGAAAACAATTCCATATTTATTAAAAATAAGTAATTCACAAATCTTTTTATTTTCTACACTTGGAAAATATTCAATATACTTAAATTGAAATTTAGTATATATTTCATTCTATTAAGGAAATCATTCTCTTAACATACTTATTTGGGCCAAAACGAATGTTACGTAAAACATCGTTACGACAACCCAAAATCACAAGTATAGGGATTCGAAATTAAAATAGATATATAAATCCCAATACTATACAAAACATTTCCTTTCGAAAATCATTTACTATAACAACAGTGTTATAGTCTACCATTTCCTTTTATTTCTCGAAAACGTCTATTTCAACAATGAATGTTGAAATCTATGGTGTCGAATCTCAACACCTTTTAAAACATCGTTAGATCGTTTTAATTTTATTTAAAACATCACATTCAAACAATTTCTTTGACGTATTATTTACTATTCAAAAACGTGAATATACTACTTTAACTAACTTCATCATTTCTATTCATTTCATTTCAAAGGATTATTCACTGTCTAGAACGTGAATATAACTCCATAAACAAGTTATAACAATTTACTTAACAAAATAAGTCGTCTGCGAATTTATAAAACAACGTTTATAAATTCTATTTCTATTTACTCTATATCAATTCCTTTTATAAATTCCTTTATTAACCTATTCCAGTTTATAACTCAATTATAAACTAAAAGTTCATATTATAAGTTAAATACTTATAATTTATTCGTTTACAAAAATCGTTCCTTTGAACTTCATAATTATAAATCCTATAACTTATAAGATTCAATGATTTATCCAAAACCATTCTTTTAATAACTTTATAAAATTTATAAATCTTACTATCTATAAATTTCATTTATAACTTCACCATTTTGATTTATAAAATAATCAAATTTTATAAATCCTATATTTAAACTTTTCACAATAAATTCAAAAATCCCAATTTAAATTACTTTATAAGATCATTAATACCATATTTTCAAAAAATCAACTTTTAACTATATTTCTCAAAAATCATAATTTTTATAACATTAAAAATTATAACGTTTATTTATTTAAAATGGATCAATTCCAAAAATATAGTATACTTCAAAAATCACTTTAAAAATCATTTTTAAAATTCCAAAATTTGGCCTAGTGATGCTACACACCAAATAGCCAATCACGACAACAACGATATCATATATCGATATGATAATCCATCAAATATCAAAATATATTAAATCAAATAAATACTGTTGAGGAATCCAGCTGGATCCCTCCAACCTGTTTTCCTGCATCCCAAAACATTAGCACAATACCAATTCCGTTCCAGTACGAAATTATCGCGGTATATGGGATTTAAAATATTATCCGCTTAATAATGGCGCAATAAGGTCTCATCCGCTAAAAAATGCGGGGAATCAACAACTGCAATATATACATATGCCAATATATATATATTGCTATTATATATAATACCAATTTCACTGTTTATGAAATATTCGCGGTATATGTTTTTAATAATAACATCCGCTTACTAACGGCGCATAATGTCTATTTTAACAATCAATAGATAACAATCATCATTCAAACATGCATTCAAATATTTTAAATCTAACTATTTAAAATAAAATCGAAACCGATTCGATTGAGTGAGAAGTTCTCACCTTGATTTTAATTTCCGATTTCAGCGATTATTTCGAATATAATTAAACACGCGTTTAATTACACCCAAAATTTTCACTATCTCCAATCGCTTCCATTCCAGCTCCATCGCGAAGTGCTCGTCAAGACGAAGCCAACGCAAAAAGTTTCGTTCGATTTCGACCTCGTATGACCAAGATACAACAGTTTCAAGATTATACGATTTATAATAGAATTAAATTACAACTTAATTTTTATTTTCTTAACCAAATTCACATCAGGACCGTTCATCTCACAAGCAAGAAATCCTGGCCGCTACTAGCTTCCATCTTCACGCGTATGCTTCCCAGGTGAGTTCGAACGCACGAACCCATGAAGCTCGCCCCTTAGGGTTTGAAACTGCCGCTTCCTCGATCGCCTCTAGGTCGATCAACGACCACCATATCGCGCGCCTACCACCACCACACCCCCACGCCAAGTGCGGTCCAACCCGGTGCTACCATTTCCTCACGAAATCCATTCGAACGCAACAACTTCACGTGCTAATTCCAGCGAATCCAAGCCACTTCAACGCAAATCCACCGTTGGATTTAAAGATCATGTGATGCTCTACAAGTTTGCTTTAGAAAGTTTTTGATAATGGTCGATGGATTTAGAGATAAACGAGAGGAAAGACAAGAGCTTTCTGGCCTTTGAATACGAAACTGGCGGCCACTGAAAGAAGATGAAACCCTACTCCTTTTTTTCTTTTATTTTTTTCTTCAGAGTGGAGGCTATTTATAGAAAATTTGTGAACACTATTCATCCAGGTTTTTAAAACTCCGATTCATGCGCCGAAACTGACGTTCCTAGGGTTTATCCCACGTTCCGGACACAATGGAACAGGTTTCGAAAGCAAATTCGGATATCTGTGCGAGTTATGGCCATAAACGTTCAATTTAAATTAAACCGATTTAAACGATTTTCTAGGCGTTTTAATTTATACCGGACAAACGGTAAATCCAATTGACACGAAATTTGAAACCTTACAATAATATCACATTACGGATCCGATGAAACTGGTTTCGTCAAAATCCGAGACTTTTTGAAAAATGGCTATTTTAACTCGCCAAATTAATATTAAAACAATTCGATTCGTTTCGAGCTGCCACGATCAAACGATAACTCCGATTGACACGAAAATTGAAATCCGGTAATAACTAACTATTGCGGATCCAATGGAACTAGTTTCGTCCAATTCTGAGACTGTTCAAAAATTGACTATTTTCACTAGTCGATTTAAATATTAAAATATTCAATTTTCACAAATTAACTTTTAATTCAATTTTAAAAGTTCTAAAATATCGTTCTAACTTCAATATGATAAAATAAAATTTTACAAATCATTTTCAATCATATTTAACTCAATTTTCAATTATTTCCATAATTTAACATATTAAATTATCGATTTAATTATTCAATTAAATCCAATAATTCGAATTAAAATTTATTCGACTTATAAATTCACTTATTAATATTTAAAATTAATTAAATATTCAAATTTTAATTAAATAAAATTCTGGGTCGTTACAATCTTCCCTCCTTAAAAGAATTTCGTCCTCGAAATTATTAAGTAAGAAAAGTTACAGAATTTATTAATTTTCCAAAATCCATAGTTAAACTTCTTATAATACTTTACTAAGTTTTCAAATCATACTTAGTTATCTTTTCAAAAACAACTACTATTGTTTAACTTTCAATTCCAAAACAAAGTTAAAGTTTTCAAAAAAATTTCAATTTTCTCAAATTTTTTCTAACGCCTTAAATTTTCGGAAAAATTCGCCATAGTCTCCTTTGCGCGGCTCGATCCGAAAAAAAAATGACAGTATATATATCACAAATATACATCTCATCAAGTAATGAGGCATCCCGCAGGGAAAAAAGTATAAAAGTACGATATTTAATCCGAGATATGTACCTTATATTTTATTAGCGAGCATATACGACTAATATAGCGCGAAAGCGAGCTCCAAATGCGAAGCAAACGCGATCCGCACCTACTAATCACTCAACAAACAACATAAGAATCATGCATATAGACAATAGTATCAATATACAACATATAGCAACATAATAACTATATATGTTAACATAGCAAATGTAGTAAAGGCAACAAATGCAATATGTTCAACCAACTAGCATTCATAACCAATAAATATTCATTCATATTCTCAATAATATTCAATGAAATAGGTTTTCAATTTAATCATATTTGATTTATTAACAGTGGATGTTTTTACTAACATTCATTTTCAATTAGTTTATATTCACTAATTCATATTCAAGTTGGTTCACTTCCAAATCAAATTCAATTCTATTTAAGATTCACTTAACTTTCAATTGAATTCCAATTACTTTAGCTTCCAATTTCATTAACACTTAATGAATTATATAAAATCAACTAACAACCATATAACAACCAATGTTTATTAATTTCAACCAAATTCCTTTACTTATCAATTGGTTTAATTAATTGATTTCCATTCAAACTTTCAACTTCTAATAACATTAGATTTTAATGAATTAACACTTATATTCATTATTTCATATCAACTTAATTCACATTCAATTGATTAACATTTAATCCATTAATTCAATTCAATTACAAAAGTTGAATTTCATTTACATAACTTAAGTTCATATCTATCACTTAACTTAAATTCCCACTTATAAATCAATTCAGATTTCAATTCTAAAGTAAATTTTCATTTAGCTTTAAATTCATTTTTATTTACAACTCATATTCATAAATATATCCATATAGTTTCACTTCTTATATATATAAGTTTATTTCACAATTGTAAATCACTTTAATTATAATTCAATTCTTATAATTCTTTTGCTTATACAATTATTCTTCAATTTAGATTATTCAAACATCTAAACAATCAACTTATATACACTTTAATAATTCTGAAAAATTATTTCTTTATTTATAAAATATAATCAAGGCAAAAATTATTTTATTTACCCAATTTTAAAATCAATATTGTGCCGAATTGTTCTATTCAAGTGTTTAGAAACCCCTTCGGCATAGTCTTGCGGACCACGCTGACGAAAGTTCATATGCCACTCAATAAACCAATCATCACAATATAAAACAATTTTATATTCACTAACAAATACGCTCTCATAGCTATTATTACACTCAAACTCATTCTAGAGTACTACTGACTCTATCTCTAATGAGTAATACCCAACAGAACCATGGTTGTCACTTAACCATATGCTCTGATACCAAATGTAACGTCCCGGAAATTTTCGACTTTCGAAAATTCAACAACGAAAGTCACTTTATCGACTGTCGAGAAATCGAAGGCCGGAAACCCGAAATGTTATGGTATAAGAAAAGAAAAGAGGTAGAAGAGAAGAGAGAAAGAATAAGAAGATAGAAAATAGAGAGAAAAGAAAATAGAAAATAGAACGGAATAGGAAACAACAGAACAACATCAGAATTTCACAATCGTAGCGGAACAACATGTAATAGATAAATGAATAATCTTTAAACAAAGAACTATATCAGTTATTACATTACATCACATTACATCATTACATCAGAGTGTACAACATCATACAACAAACAGCGGAAAAGAAATACTATACATAATAATACGCCATGCCATCCATCTTGCCTCCAGCAACTCCTGAATATCCAGAATATCCTGATAAACTTTAACTCTTGACTGCCCGTGTGGAAATTGGTGGGCACCCAGAGTTTAGGAAGGAAAACAATAAACTCCGAGTCAGTCATGTGACTGGTGTGGGAACTCAAAACAGTTTACTTATCTTTAAAATCAAAATAGAGGAATATTTTTTTAATTCAATTCGCAATGCTTTTAAAAATGAGACTACCATAAGGCCTCCCGCACTCACACACAATGCAAACGCAGAATCGGAGGAGATTTCTCCTTATGATAGTCAAAGATGCTTGATACGCATTAAAACGAACATTTGATATTATTACTAGTGCACAGTGTAGAGAAAAATTCATTTCGAAAGTAGAATATAAATCTTAGCCAACATACGACCATTATCGTATGCCTACTATAGCTACCATCCAAACAGTGGTGACCACCATAAGTGAACGGCAGGTTCCACAACTAATACCGTACAAGTTTCATATTGGGAATTGGATTTCCAACGAATGATCAGGCCAAGGAACTTCCCATTGCCACATGAGAATGCCTCTAGATGGACATCCCCGAGAACCAAACCGGATCTCTACCAACACAAGGCCGGGTTACCCCTAACTGAGTAACAACTGACCGAATATGCCATCCCCCGGTCCTTTGGGACCTTTCAACTGAGAGCTCTCTAATCAATTCACACAATCATAATAATAAAGTGTTTCAACATGAGTAAGTATCTGGGCTCCATACCATGATACCACCCTTTTCCAGAAGGAAATGCACATATCCTAAAGGGCGCTACCCCTCACAACCTTGCCGCATCTTTCCTGTTTTGGCCATTTTCGGGGTGTGAGGCTCGACGAAGTCTCGTCCACAAAAACATACTTTATACAAAAGCCATGCTTTGGGTCAACAAATGATCATAGAAATGATCACCAAGATAGATGATCAAATAAATGATCCTATCACAAACAACCAACAAAATGATCATTTCAGCAACACTCAGCATGTCAAATTACCAAATTGGGAATATATTGCTGATAACCTTCAACTATATAACCTCTGAGCTCGTACGTCTCAGAGAAGGGTGTTAAGCTAAGAGAATAAATTCTCCGCCACCAACAGAAAATATATTTGAAAGAAATCGGCTTTATATCTCAACTTGTAATGTCAGGCATACAATCCATACAAGTCTGTTCCGGGCTCGAACAGAACCGAAGGCACTTACAAAGAAGTCCTTACAATCCGGATATCCACAATCCTGATCGGATTCCCCATCACATATGGAGAACTCTATACCGGAGCAACTCGGTGCAGAGTCAATCGATAGGTCATCCTATCGCTCTCACAAATATCCGGTCTTCAACACCGATCATCAATGCTATCCATTACGTCGTATCACTATTCGGAATGGGTAATCCGAATAACGAGCGCAATAATTTAAAAATAAGTGTGCATTCAAATTCAAGCAAATCACAACAAATACCTTTCAAAGGTAAATATTGATAGTCGGTTATTGAACTATCAATGGATATGCACACATCACCAGATTCCAAATAATTTTCCAAATTATTTATTTTCCAAAATATCTTTACAAGATATATGATTTTCAATACTTTAAAAATAAATCAATATTTATTTTTAAACAAATTCCACTTTATTTTATAAATTCCATAGTGAATTTATAATTCCCAAAATATCTGTGAATATACGTTTCAATTCAATTTCTAATATTCATTTTCCATTTATCTTCAAAAAGATAAATTCTCAAAATATTCACTTATTTATTAGAAAACAATTCCATATTTATTAAAAATAAGTAATTCACAAATCTTTTTATTTTCTACTGTGACGCCCCACCTCTATACCCACGCTAGCCAAGAACACTCCGGAGAAGTGCTGTCAACTAGCACGGAGAATAAGGCTGTTGAGGAGCGACCATCCATGTAATAGCTTATCACACGGTGGCTATAAATAATCTTCGGAAACAAACATAGAAATAATCATATCACAAATCAGTCACAGATATCCATATCACAAAGGCGGAAGAAGATATGAATATATAACTAACACATGTGTGTGTACATCAGAGTAGTGGTCAATAGGATCCACGATAATACAAAAGAATAGCAACACGTTCTATACAAAAGAATACAACTATGAGTCTATATCTCAAGTGTATACAACAAAAACTGCTAATCTAAACAGTTAGCCAAAAGTCAGAGTGATGAATCCCTGGGAAGAAGTCAAGCAGAAGCACCTGTAACATCTCGGTCTGATCCGAGTATTATTTAAGAAAATAATAAACGGATCAGTCTAGCTATAAATATCAGATGACATGATATAACATAAAAGATATGGCATAAACATAAACATCCATAACGACATACCGCTATAAGTATGTAAATAATGATCAACAGAAGATCAATCAATAAGAGATAATCAATATCACAAGAATCTTCTCAAAGATTCGAAGGGGGCATCATACCCTAAACTTGTACTCATAACAAGTCAATGACACAAATTCCAGAAATCAACACGAGAAATCCAGAAATCATAAAAAGGGAAAGAGGCCTATCACATGACGGTCCGAAGACCATGGGGAGCTACCCCACATGTGTGAGTGGAATCACACAGAATGAGGTCAAGACTAACCAAAAAGCAGAAAGGTATGTGTGAATGGAATCACACAAGTGGTGTCTAGTCTAACCTTGCAATGAAAGAGACATCGCGCAATTGCTAGTCTAATTCATAAAGCGATCATCAAGATCAACGAGAAGTGTCAATTACACTAAGCTAGTAAATATAGAAGTTTAGCCTCATGTCCCATAACCACTCGCTTAACTTAAATATTTACGAACAAACTGTAAATCTTCACTAATAAAATTGTCACAAGGGGTTCAATCGAACAAGTCCAAGAATTAACCGACGAAGTGAACGCAAGCGTTTCATACCACTTGTTTTACTAAGTCGTTTAATTAGATTTCTCATCCGAGTGAGGTAAAGGCTTGTATATACTAATAGATTGGAAAACGGTTTAAGAAAAGAGCTTTGTTATTAAAAATAGAGTTGAAATTGTTTGTTAAAAGAGTTTTGATATTTACTACTAGTATTGAAACCTTTATATTATAAAGTGACAAAACACATAAGCAAGTGTAGAAACAATCAGTCACAAAGATCGCATACGGAGATGCGAATAAAATCCAAGGAAATCAGCTCAATGTTTTTCATATAAGATCCCCTACGCAGAGTTATACGGGGTTCGACCTGCCCGGTCAGGTCGCGGGGGTCCAGGGGGCAGCGCCCCCGGCGGGGTGCGGGGCAGCGCCCCGTCACGGTACGACCTAAGTGAAGACAAGCGGCTTACGACCTAAAGCAAAATGAGGTCTAACGACCTAAAGAGTTCGCGGCCTAAGGGGTACGACCTAAGTGGCGCGACCTAGTGGATGACAGGTCATACGACCTAAGGGTAAGGTCGGAGGCGACCTACGACTTAGTGGGGTCGAACGACTTAAGGACAGCCGACTTAACAAACAGGTCATACGACCTAAGGGTAAGGTCGGAGGCGACCTACGACTTAGTGGGGTCGAACGACTTAAGGACAGCCGACTTAACAATTCGCGACTTAGAGAGGCTTAGGTCGGATACGACCTACGACCTAGTGGATGACAGGTCATACGACCTAAGGGTAAGGTCGGAGGCGACCTACGACTTAGTGGGGTCGAACGACTTAAGGTTTTAACACACGAGCGACTTAAGGTTTTAACACGCGAGCGACCTAAAGTGATGCGCGACCTACGACCTAGCAGGATCGAGCGACCTAGAGCCGCCTTGTGATATAAGGTCGAAAACGACCTAATTCCGAGGCTAACGACCTAACGCTGCAGGGGGGATTTAAGGCCAGAAACGACCTAACTCCGAAGTGAAGATTCAAGGCAGTGCGACCTAGCGCGATAACACGCGAGCGACCTAAGGGTTAGGTCGCGAGCGACCTATACGCGAACGACCTAAAGTCCAACGACCTACGACCTAAATCCGAGGCGAACAAAATATGCAGGCCGTGACTTTTCCACGCACGCGAGCTAATGATTCCGAGCGACCTAACCTAGGCAGAGCGACCTAAGCTCAGGAAATTCACCAAACAACTAAAAAATGGAGTTTTTCGCCAATCCAATCCAAATCAAATGCAAATGTACATGCTAAAGTGATGGGGAATCATTCCCAACAGTCCAATATAGTTATAGGCTAGAATTGTGAGATAAAAATCTCACCTTTGCACTAAAATTTATGAAGATGAAGCTTGAAAGCAAGGAGAAGCAATCCAAAGCTTGAATCCAATACCTTCTACTTGAATTTGGAGTTGAATGATGGAGTTGCAATTGAATTTGAGCTTGGAGTTTTAATTTCCCATTCTCTTCACCATTAATGCTAAAGCTTGAGTTAGTTAGGAAATTTATGAAGAGTGAGGAGAAGAGGGTTGGAACTTGGGCTTAATAGGCTAAACTAACCCAAAGTCCAAAGCGGGAAAAGTTAGTGAAATTTCACTAACTCCAAACCTATCGATGTTTATACTTAAAAAGTTGTAAACGACATTTCGAACTCAATGGAAGTGGTCTCGAGTCCTAATTTGACCGTTTGCAAAAAGTAGTTTTTCGGACCAAAATCCGATTAACGATTTAATATTTAAATAAAAATATTTAAAATGTAAACTCGATAAATATGCGGGTTGTTACATCTACACTTGGAAAATATTCAATATACTTAAATCGAAATTTAGTATATATTTCATTCTATTAAGGAAATCATTCTCTTAACATACTTATTTGGGCCAAAACGAATGTTACGTAAAACATCGTTACGACAACCTAAAATCAATAGTATAGGGATTCGAAATTAAAATAGATATATAAATCCCAATACTATACAAAACATTTCCTTTCGGAAATCATTTACTATAACAACAGTGTTATAGTCTACCATTTCCTTTTATTTCTCGAAAACGTCTATTTAAACAATGAATGTTGAAATCTATGGTTTCGAATCTCAACATCTTTTAAAACATCATTAGATCACTTTAATTTTATTTAAAACATCACATTCAAAACAATTTCTTTAACGTATTATTTACTATTCAAAAACATGAATATACTACGTTAACTAACTTCATCATTTCTGTTCATTTCATTTCACTGTCTAGAACGTGAATATAACTCCATAAACAAGTTATAACAATTTACTTATCAAAATAAGTCGTTTTCGAATTTATAAAACAACGTTTATAAATTCTATTTCTATTTACTCTATATCAATTCCTTTTATAAATTCCTTTATTAACCTATTCTAGTTTATAACTCAATTATAAACTAAAAGTTCATATTATAAGTTAAATACTTATAATTTATTCGTTTACAAAAATCGTTCCTTTAAACTTCATAATTATAAATCCTATAACTTATAAGATTCAATGATTTATCCAAAACCATTCTTTTAATAACTTTATAAAATTTATAAATCTTACTATTTATAAATTTCATTTATAACTTCACCATTTTGATTTATAAAATAATCAAATTTTATAAATCCTATATTTAAACTTTTCACAATAAATTCAAAAATCCCAATTTAAATTACTTTATAAGATCATTAATACCATATTTTCAAAAAATCAACTTTTAACTATATTTCTCAAAAATCATAATTTTTATAACATTAAAAATTATAATGTTTATTTATTTAAAATGGATCAATTCCAAAAATATAGTATACTTCAAAAATCACTTTAAAAATCATTTTTAAAATTCCAAAATTTGGCCTAGTGATGCTACACACCAAATAGCCAATCACGACAACAACGATATCATATATCGATATGATAATCCATCAAATATCAAAATATATTAAATCAAATAAATACTGTTGAGGAATCCAGCTGGATCCCTCCAACCTGTTTTCCTGCATCCCAAAACATTAGCACAATACCAATTCCGTTCCAGTACGAAATTATCGCGGTATATGGGATTTAAAATATTATCCGCTTAATAATGGCGCAATAGGGTCTCATCCGCTAAAAAATGCGGGGAATCAACAACTGCAATATATACATATGCCAATATATATATATTGCTATTATATATAATACCAATTTCACTGTTTATGAAATATTTGCGGTATATGTTTTTAATAATAACATCCGCTTACTAACGGCGCATAATGTCTATTTTAACAATCAATAGATAACAATCATCATTCAAACATGCATTCAAATATTTTAAATCTAACTATTTAAAATAAAATTGAAACCGATTCGATTGAGTGAGAAGTTCTCATCTTGATTTTAATTTCCGATTTCAGCGATTATTTCGAATATAATTAAACACGCGTTTAATTATACCCGAAATTTTCACTATCTCCAATCGCTTCCATTCCAGCTCCATCGCGAATTGCTCGTCAAGACGAAGCCAACGCAAAAAGTTTCATTCGATTTCGACCTCGTATGACCAAGATACAACAGTTTAAAGATTATACGATTTATAATAGAATTAAATTACAACTTAATTTTTATTTTCTTAACCAAATTCACATCAGGACCGTTCATCTCACAAGCAAGAAATCCTGGCCGCTACTAGCTTCCATCTTCACGCGTATGCTTCCCAGGTGAGTTCGAACGCACGAACCCATGAAGCTCGCCCCTTAGGGTTTGAAACTGCCGCTTCCTCGATCGCCTCTAGGTCGATCAACGACCACCATATCGCGCGCCTACCACCACCACACCCCCACGCCAAGTGCGGTCCAACCCGGTGCTACCATTTCCTCATGAAATCCATTCAAATGCAGCAACTTCACGTGCTAATTCCAGCGAATCCAAGCCTCTTCAACGCAAATCCACCGTTGGATTTAAAGATCATGTGATGCTCTACAAGTTTGCTTTAGAAAGTTTTTGATAATGGTCGATGGATTTAGAGATAAATGAGAGGAAAGACGAGGGCTTTCTGGCCTTTGAATTCGAAACTGGCGGCCACTGAAAGAAGATGAAATCCTACTCCTTTTTTTCTTTTATTTTTTTCTTTAGAGTGGAGGCTATTTATAGAAAATTTGTGAACACAATGGAATAGGTTTCGAAAGCAAATTCGGACATCTGTGCGAGTTATGACCATAAACGTTCAATTTAAATTAAACCGATTTAAACGATTTTCTAGGCGTTTTAATTTGTACCGGACAAACGGTAAATCCAGTTGACACGAAATTTGAAACCTTACAATAATGTCACATTACGGATCCGATGAAACTGGTTTCGTCGAAATCCGAAACTTTTTGAAAAATGGCTATTTTAACTCGCCAAATTAATATTAAAAACAATTCGATTCGTTTCGAGCTGCCACGATCAAACGATAACTCCGATTGACACGAAAATTGAAATCCGGTAATAACTAACTATTACGGGTCCAATGGAACTAGTTTCGTCCAATTCTGAGACTGTTCAAAAATTGACTATTTTCACTAGTCGATTTAAATATTAAAATATTCAATTTTCTCAAATTAACTTTTAATTCAATTTTAAAAGTTCTAAAATATCGTTCTAACTTCAATATGATAAAATAAAATTTTACAAATCATTTTCAATCTTATTTAACTCAATTTTCAATTATTTCCATAATTTAACATATTAAATTATCGATTTAATTATTCAATTAAATCCAATAATTCGAATTAAAATTTATTCGACTTATAAATTCACTTATTAATATTTAAAATTAATTAAATATTCAAATTTTAATTAAATAAAATTCTGGGTCGTTACATAAAATTTAAATTATTTTATTTAATTGGAATTTCATTCAAATCATTAATTATTAACTTTAATTAACCTTGTTACGTTTCCTCTAAGTTAATTTTCATTACATTATCACAACTTTTATTAATAATTCATCAATTTTTATTTTCTTCAATATTAAATTTCAATAATCTTAATAAGTTAACAATTTTAATTATTGAAAATTTATGGGTCGTTACACTCTCCCCCCCTCAAAACTTTTCGTCCCCGAAAAAGAAATAGAAGGGAGAAGGAGAATTAAGAGATCGATATATCTTACTTAAAATATTAACTTTACAAACAGTTAAATTTACAAAATTAATTACCTTTAAATAAAATATACAAATTTATAACCATTAGATCTTTTTATACTTAAATTAATAAAGTTTGGAAAAAATTTCAAAATATTTTCTAAGTCAAAAATTTACAGAAAATTTTGGCATAGTCTCCTTTGTACGGAGAGGCTCGGGAGAAATATAATATCAAATAAAATAATATACAACATATATTTTTCAAATAATATATATCCCAAACCGGGAAAAACAATATAATAAAGCTATAAACCGTAATCCAAAAACGTACCTATTTGTTGGGAATTTACGCTTATTTTATGAAACCAAAAGCAGTAGCAATTGCTTCCATAACCTGTATTTCACTTATATAATCCAGAAGAATTAATAATTATATAAATTGAAATATGTAAAGTTGTTTCAACCATAAACAACAAATCAATACAAACAACAATCCCTTGCAACAGGGCATACAACCATCACATAGAATCAATACAAATCAATTATTCATTCATATCAAACAAAACAAATAGCTGTTCGGGTTCAAAACTTCAAATTGTACAGAATGAAAAATAAACTACTGAGCGCACCCTTTTACTCAAAAGTCTCCGATGAAACTAAATAAATTATTTATTCATCCAAACAAATTTAAAGAGTCCTTGCCCAAACAACCATAAACCAAACAAACAACTATTTCAATAATAGATCAAGTTTATTAATTTCATTGATATAATAATTTATCTTTTTTAATTTGCCTTTTATTTCTTACAGTTTCATTTACGTTTTTTTCATTTCTAACAAAGTCTCATTTTCACTTATTCATATCATGAAATTTCCCTTTTTATTATATTGCATTCATTTATTCATTGCTTAATTTCATTTATTACAGTTATCATCTTTCTGCTTATTTCCAAATAAATAACTTCAATCATTTACTTAAGTCTATAATTACTTGCTTAAGGATATAATAATTATAACCTCAATTCTTATTAATAAAAGCAATTTATTGAACACTTCATTACGTACTTTTATTTGTACAATTTCCATTACATTTTCATATTAAACATTTCAATTTTTAATATTTGGTGAGTTATATATATGCTTTTTAAGAATGTAATTGAAAGTTATACAAGTTTTCTCATTTTCTTTAATAAATTTACTGTTCAATAATCATATCATTTGTTTTATAGATTATAATTTCCAACTTTCTTATAGTCTCATTTATACTTAGCATTTAGTCTCTTATTTCATTTAGAGGTTCCAATTATTAGTTAAATTCCATTTCACTAAAGCAATTGAAACCATTAATTGATGGAAAATTAAGAATTTAAATACCGGGTAAAATTTTTAAATCATTTAAAAATAATAGATAGATGTATACACTTAAAATTCATATATCCAATTATATTTAAAACAATTAAAAATTTATATTTGGTTATCAAAAATAAAGCTACAGTAGAACTACTACAGTGGCCTTCCCACTTTGAACCTCGAAATTGAATGTCGATGATGCGGCCGCCATCACCGAAATTATTTTCCAGCGACAGAGAAGGAAGTAGAGAACTTATTTTTTCCAAAATCTTCTTTAAAACATTTCTTTCGAATTATATTGAAATATTTATATTAGAAAATACTTCTAAATAATATCATTATTATATTCTAAAATCATCCGAAAGAAATTTTCAAAAGCCCGAAACTTTAAGTTCTAAATTTCCAATTTCATTTATCTTATTTTCAATCTTATTTCGACTATTATTTATAAATTTCATTACCTAACAACCAATATTTTGCAACCAAATATAAATCATTTATAAAAATTTTATTTTATATATAGAAAATATAATAGGCAAAATTATTTCATTCACCTATATTAAAACAAATATTGTGTCGGTCTGTCCTATAAAGTGTTTAGGAATACCTATTGATGTCATAGCGTCCCATGCATCAACCAGAATTTATAAATACAAATCGAAACAGATTAACACAACATTAAAACCTTTTTATAACACTAACAAATACTCTCTCTCATACATACTCTCAGTGACTCATCATAGGGTATTACTACCCTATTAGCAAAGAGCCAAAACCCCACAAAGCTAAGGTTTATCGCTAAACCAAAGCTCTGATACCAGATGTAACGCCCCGCCTTTTCGCCTGCTTTAAATGGACAATCAACCACACAGGTCAGACTTAGACCATACAGAAGAGCGTATTGTTATGGGGTAAATAAGAAAAAGTAGAGAAAGAAAAAAAATAGAATCTTGCAGCGGAACGATAAAATATAATAATCAAATATACAGTTCATGAAGCTGTTTACAAAACATTTGATTATACTTATACAATACATATTAGAGTTACACATACCAGAGAATAATAATTAATGCAGCAGAATTAAATGGCGTAGTGGAGTAATATAGTAGATAATAGTACTACAAAATCTTCGTCTTCGTCCTCAAGAATAAAATCTTCAAATCCTGAAACGCTCAGACTGACCCGAGCGAATTGAAAGGAAAAACACTCGAGTCAGAGCTAAAATATTTATGTAAGTTAAATCAACAATAAACAATATCAGTGGAAAGGCGTTCGAGATGTTTATGGGGTTTGACATCTCCTATCCAATACGTGAGTGCACTAACTCAAGAGATGCTCGGGATTCACATCTCCTAAGGATCCGTTAAACTAATTACTATGTAGTAATATTTCGCTATTATAATAATGTCTATAGTAAAATAAACATACTTTTAAATAGCGTTAAGGAGTGACCCAATATTCCCCTTAACACGTAATAGTCCAAGTAATCCATCCAATATCATAGTCCCTCCTGATCAGGAAGCCACTAGAGGATACCACACGGGCTACGGGAGAAAACCAAACTCGTACAAGGCGTGCTAGGGTAGGTGACACGACACAACTAGGAAATGCCAGAGTAGATATACCAATTACGCTTCCGGGTCGGTGGTAACGCGTAGCGCGCAGCTACCACCTACCTCACCCCCAAATAAAAAAAATCAAAAGAGGCCACCGAATCAATCCAAAAGTCAAAGTATAATATCTAAGGGATGTGTCCGATCAAAGGTGCTACCTCATTAACCCGTCGATCGCTCATGTTTTAGCCACCTTATGCCAACTCACGGGAGTTGGGTCCACGTATTTACCTCAAAGGAACCGCCGCCACCATCCTACTTCATTCTGGAATCTCCACCACTTACACGGTTGTTAAAGTGGTTTTCGGAGTTGGAAGAGAGTGTGACAACTTTCGATCCCGGTCTCTTTAACAACCAAACATTATTATAACATCGCGGTCTTATCAAAATAGTTTATGCTTTTAAAACCAGAATATAATATCCATTTCAAATCCATATAAATACGATATCATTTCCTCTTTTAAAAACCCAAATCAAATTTGATATCATTTTCAAATATATCCTTTTCTAAAATTATAACATTAAAAGTTATAATATTTCGAAACCAAAATTTGAAATATAGCCTTTCAAAACATAAAACTTTGAATTTCATAACTTTGAAACATACTGCACCACTTAAATGGTTTAAATATTAAATTACTTTATATAATAAAATAGCTTCTTCACCTTCACAAATCAATTTGAATATGGATTTTAAATTCCCAAACAAACCAATATAATTTCCATATATTTCAAAGCTTTAATTATTCCACCATTTCAAAACTTATTCTTTGATAATTTCATATGTATCAATTTCAACTACTATTATTTAGATTTGAAATGTTTACTTAATAAATCAAATATCATTTTAGTAAAACCTTTAGACTTCAAATAACTGGATATTCTTCCAATTACATTAACTTGATAATATTCATTTAAATCAATTTGATATTCATTTAAATCCTCTAAACAAAAATCAAGTTATAAAATCATACCTTTTAAATCTCAATTTATTTATATTTCAATTCAAGTTGTTCGAGGATAATCCTTAAATCTTAAATTCAAATCAAATTCATATTTATCTTCCAAATCTAAATTTATTTAAATCATTATAACCTCTATATAAAATATGATTTAAATACTTAACCATATTTATTTAATAAATCAAACTTCATTTTTCTACTTATTGTCATTAACTGATTTATACCTAACTTAATACATGAATTTAACTATATATAAATATTTTTATATAATATAAAAAAGAATCAATATTTATTTAAACCGCATAATTCTATCCAAAACCATATAAATCATTTTCAAAATATTTATATATATAGACCGACGGTGTCTGTATAAAAGTTTCTATCCTATGGTCAAGTGATACGGATATTTATCATTTCAATCCGTAAGTTAAAAAAATTACGGTTATATATCATTTCAAACCGCAATCCCGAATGAATTAAAATGCATAACAACTTGCATATTAAAATACTATAGAATATAACATCCATTCATCCATCAACAGATCACACATCCATCACAATCATCATCCACAACAATCAATCAATACCAATAGATAACCGATAATATATATAACAAGTATTTAGCTAACCATTTATATGCAATAATAAATTTGATAACAATTTAATTCAAATAAATGCAATTTAACTTAGATAATGATTAAATATATGCCAAACAGCTATAAATAAATTTCAAATCACATCATAAATAAATTTAACAAACATAAGAAATTTTAGAAGTTGTGAGTGGGTTAAAACACTCACCTTTTGAATTTAAATTGAATTTACTTCCAATTTAAACCTAAAAATTTGACAGTCTCAGAGTTCGTCCAAACAAGCGTCAAAATGTTTGGAATTTTAATACGATCCTAACAAAAAAACCGTGCATGAATTGGTGTTCGTATGTGAAAGATATAATGAAAAATGTGTTTGAATTTCAATTTTTTTTTTAAAAAGAGAACACATTTACCTTTCTTGCCACGTCATAGGTGTAACGACCAGGTACTTCGCAAGAATTAATAATCGACATTTAAACGATTAATATTTTCGCAAATTTCCATTTGAAGTTTTTAAATTTAGTTGGAATTCTTTTATATATGGTAAAAAGGATTTCTGGGCTTTGAATTCTCGGCCCACTTAATTGTTTGATGCCGTGATTATAATTAAACCCGCCCCCTTTATTATTTTCAAACCCTAAGTTAAAAATCGAACGAAAGAAGATTAATGGTGGCTCGCCCCTTTCTTCGTTCGATCGAGAAACTAGGGCTTCAAAATACGGCGTTCGTTCGTTCGTCTCCAGAATAAGGGTTTTCCAAAGTCGCCGCTCGATTTCTGGTCGGCTTCTTCTTAATTCGTCGACAAGATGAGTAATTTATATTACTCACATCTTATTCAAACTGTTCGAATTTGTTTGCTTACTTTGTTTTCTTAGTCTTCTGCAATTCGATTTCTTTACTTTGTTTGATGGTGATTTCTTTGCTTTTGTCAATTTGATTTCGGTCACTTGAGTATGTTTATGTGATTCCATGACTTTTCCATCTTTAGCCATTACCATGGTGGTTCGTTGAACTGCAGTTGAATATTTGTTAATTACGGCTTCAAATTGTGTCTTGGGTTGATGTCGCTCTCTTGTTGTTCACTGGTCTGCATTGGCCAGTGACTTCACCTGACTTCGACGTTGGTTACTTTGTTGGTTTGGGATTAAATGAATCTTTGTTAACCTGTACCTTGGTTATTTTTCTTCGTTGACATTTTTAATTCGATTGCCAAGGCGTCGTTTGTTTTCGTTGTCATTAGCGTGGGTTGAAAACTTGAATTGTGAAAATATTTTAAGTTGGACATTGACATTGTCGAACTCTGTTTGACTTGATAATGTCCTCGACATTTTAACTATGGCTTCGGCCCTTGATGTAGTTCGAACTTGTTTTGGTTGACTTTGACATTGACATGATTTTTTTAATCTTTGTAAAACGCTGTTGTCTGAATATATATGCATACATACACTCGTATGTATGTATGCGTATATTGTTGACCATTGTTCATATCCCCTGATAGCCTGCATTTGCAAACTGCACTCAGGTCTTTGACTTGAGAAATCTCAGGTTGATTGTGACTTCAGTAATGCTTTATCTGGTATTTCGCTTTGCCGATGTTCATTCATGTGCCATGTTGGTTTTGTGTACATTTGTGCACCTGCTTGTTTCATCTGTAGCCTTTGTACCTTGTTGTTCCACTATACATGTGAGCACTGTCACGGTTGTATTATCTATGTATTTCCATTGATATACTGCCTTGGGCTCGAGACTTGTACTGTTTGAGGTATACTGTATTGAATCATGCACTTGTTTACCAGCAGTTGTCACTACCTATTTCCATTTGCACATGGGTTTGAATTATAGTCGTGACCCTGTCCACTGTTGCATTTTGTTGCACCTGTCGTTGTGTTGCTCCTATACATTTGCATTTTTGTCACTTGTTAGGAACTGATACCTTGCATTGATGTCTAGTCTTCATTGCATTTGGTCACCATTTCATACATGAATTTCAGATTTTTTTAGAAAGAAAGATAGTTAGGTTTATATGACCTAGTATGACCAATCATGTTATTATCAGTGCATCATCACTGTTGCATTCCTATATATGCATTTGTTGAATTGTTCACTAATGCAATACTTGTTGCCCTTCACTTGAAATCAGCCCCATTCCTCTAGTTTGGTGCAGTATCATGTTGTCACCTCTACTTGCATACTTAGCTTGTTGCCTTGAGTACATCTGTATGTACTGCATTGCCGTTATATGATGGACTCTTGTATATCACCTATGTTGACTTCGTCCTTGATGCTGCTATGTGATTCCCCGACTTTTTATTATCTTCGGCCATCACTCGTATCGAACTGCAGTTTCATATTGGGAAAGCATTATAGTTTATTTGTGCTCGTGTCGTGATTTTAAATACATTTCACCTGAGTTGAACCCGTCTTTTTATTTTGGGTTTGACCTTGTGCCCGGTTGTGTACATCGTTACTGTTGTGGCAAGGCAGTGCACGCAAGCATGAACTGCAGCCACACGAAATTGAGTTTTTGGGTACATTATCACTATAGTGGCAAGGCAGTGCACGCAAGCGTGAACTGCAGCCACACGGCATGGCTTTTATGTTATTCTATCTTGCTTTGATTTATTGATCTTTTGCATATTCTATATGCTGTAGTGGCGAGGCAGTGCACGCGTGCGTGTACTGCAGCCCTACTCGAATTTAATGTTTTAATTGATATTTCAATGGTTTGAACTGTTTTGTTTATTCAATTCAATATTTTGATTTGGTTTAAATTTGTTGATTTGTTGTTTAACACTGTTACGTGTTATATTTATCGTTATCCGATTTCTTTATTTAAGGATCGGATAGACGAGATTTATTGTGACTGTCGTTTTTCATTAGTTAATTATTATTGCTTCTGTGCACTAATAACTTAGTTTGAATTAGACTGACCCGAGTATTATTTTCTTTTGAATTTAATACTCGGGTCAGACCGAGTACTTCAGGTTGTAGATATTCTGCTTTGGGTTGCTGCTAGAGCTATGAAGTTCTTTCATATCTTTTGGAGTAGTCGTCGTCATTTGTAGTAGTCTGTAAAATTGTATAGGAAGATATGTATTCATGTATATTATATACGTTAATGTACTTGTATATGTAACTTCCTGAGTCGACTGTTGTAGTTGTATCATATGTACCGTGTCGTATGTATTGTATCAAATGTATTGTAACTGACATCAGTTATTGTATATATGAGACTTTCTGTTTTATTTGTGTTCCGCATTATATTATCTGGGTAATATTTTATATTTACTGTTCTAAACTATTACGAACCATCGTAGTTCGTTTTATACTGGAATTGGGGTATGTCAATTGGAGAAAATAAATCAGAGATGAAAAATGAAAGAATATTTATATATATATACCACTCCTATCGAGATAACCAATACTAGTCTAAGGCCTAACTATTGATGGCCGCTCCTCAATAGCCTTATTCTCCATGCTAGTTAACAGCACTACACCGTAGTGCTCTTGGCTAGCGTGGGTATAGAGGTGGGGCGTCACAATAGGCAAATCACTTTCTTCCAGAAAACACCACTCATGCATGCAAGGACCAATGCACGTGATACTGCCGCTGACCATAAACTTTGACCGCTATTATCTCTCGCCTACGGCCACCAGGGAGCCACCGAACTCAACCATCCTTCTTCCCTCGCCTAGCCGCACCACGCCTTCCACCTAAGCTGCCTCCGGTCATAAAAGTTTTCCACGTCGTCGCTGATTTTTGTTGACCTAATCGAATTTTGCGGTCTATCAGACCGTTGATTCGCCAAATAAACAGCATGGATGAAGCCCCCTCGGTCCTCTCTTCAAAACCCAGAAATGGTTCAACGATCCAACAACGTTCATCGACGCGCGGTGAACGGCCGAGAATTGATTCATAAATTCTGGACAAACAATACATTGAATCGGAAAACGAATTTCAGTTTTGAGACGCGTTCATCGAAAGCTTCGATATATAATTTTTATGAAGTTTTGATGAGTCTGAAATTTGGCTTTGATTTTTAATTGCAGTTGGAATTAGGTGTTTGTCTGCCATTGAACTGAGGAGGTGAAACAAATTGTAAACAGAGTATTTACAGACAAAGTTGCAAAAGAATAGATGGATCAGATAGGTATACGCGCTAAGCCATGAATGGCCCGAAAAGCCCGTTCTGACTCCGAAACGAAATTGGGTCAACCCATGTAATAACCCGGGGTTTTGTAACAATTAATTATCGTCATTAGGCGATTAAATTGGCTGGCTAATTGCTATTGGGATTTTATCGGGTTGAAGTTCTCTTAAAAATTAGTTAAGGGTTTGTGGGCTTTATATTGAATTTGGCCCACGTTTTATTTTGGTGTTGAGTTGTATTAAAGTGGATACCCGTTCCCTCCTCTCTATTCATTCTCTTCGAAAACCCTAAACAAAATAAACGAAAAAAAAATTGGCGGCTCGATCCTTTAGATATGTCGATCGGCTAATTCTATTTGCAAATGTTTTGCTTTGCTTTGAGCTTGGTCGGGCCGTGCTTAGGTGATCTGCAAGTGGGGGAAAAAGAGGAATTTTGGCAGTGGATCGTTGCTCTTCAAAACAAAGGTGAGTGATTTTTCACTCACATCTAATTCAATTTCGTATACTCGTGACTTTCGTAACTTGATTTCTAGGCTATCATGGTGTTGAATTCTTTGACACATGATTTTGATTTTCATTCGTCTGGAATTACTTGAATTCGTTGATTGCTTTGTTCAGGCCGTTTAATTTTGATCGAATGCCAGGATTTGAATTGATTTCGTGAAGATATTTTTAGATGAGAATTCATTTGACTTTGCATTTGCTTTAAGTATTTGACTTCGGTCCTGATTTGGGTATGCGGTTCCATGACTTCGGTCTGTAGCTCATGTCTTCAACTTGTACTACTTGCTGTATATTATTAGTTTGGAACTGCTACTTGATACTGGTATTTGTAACAACCCTAGATTTTTATGTATGTTTTAATTTTGACTTTATTTCATTTTGAATTTTTTTAAAACATGTTTCATTTCAAACATTTCAATTTTAAATATAAATTTTGATTATTATGTGAATTACAATTCCAAATGGTATAAATTGAATATTTTCCTGAAATGTTGACTTTGGTCAATTTGGGTCAAACTTTGATTTTTAAATTTCAAATTTAAATATTTAGATTCTTAAATTTTATCTTTTATTATGAAATAGACTTAATAACTTGAATACTGCTTTTCGTTTCGTTGAAAACAGATTTAAATTGTGAAAGTTATGTATATTCTAATATTGAGTGTAATCTGCTTTATATAGCAATTCTGTTTATTTTAAATAATATAAACTATATTTTTATTGTCACATTTTATTTTAAAATGTTCCAATATGTCATTTTATATATATTTTGTCTTTTAAATTTTATTAAAGTGGTTTTTAAATTTTACCAAAGTCTATTGCATTTATTTTCTATTTTTAAAGGCTAGTTTCCATTTTCTGCTATTTTCTTCATTAAATTATATTAAATTAATATTTATTTATGTATTTTGTGAATTCATTTTTTATTTTGTGTTCTTATCTTTATTTATAAATATTTTTCAAGTACATATAAATTTTCCAAACTTCATTGCATTTATTTTCATATTTTCATGACTGGTTTGCAATTTTTGCTGTTTTTATTAATTAAATTATATATAATTAATATTTATTTATTTATGTTTGTTTATTTACTATATTTTCGTGTTTTTATCTGTAATTATAAGTAATTTTTCATTTATTAAAATTTGCAAAAGAAAAAAAGTAATATGAAGAGTTTTAAACCTTTCACTTGCCTTTGTCTTTTCACCTCCTTTACCTTTTCAATTCCAAATAACTCATGCATTAAGTTTTGCTGCCCATATCTCCTTTGTCCAGCCGACTTCCTCATCATTTTTCACGAAATTTTTTGTTTCTCAACTCAAAAAAATTCGGCCTCCATCTCCTGAGCAAAAACTTTGGTAAATAATTCTTTGTTTTTTTCACTTTTCTTCTTTGTTTTCTTATTCCACTTGCACCTGCTTCAACCTTATGTTGTTCGGCCTTGCTCCACCATCACCACCACCTTCATCACCACCTTCTCCAGCTGCAAACCACCTCCATCTCCTCTGACCTACCAGGCCATGGCCATCGTTGATGCAAGATCCAGACGAAAATGCAAGCAACACTTCCTATATATGCATAACCGAGCTCCTATGGCCTTCACCACTTCACCACACCCCTTGGCCACCTCTTGCATCACTTCCACCAGCACCTACCTGACCCAAAGCCACTGTCACACCATCCCCTAGCCTCCATTATGTCTGGTCGTGCCACATAAGGCCATAGTCGTGACTTGTTGTTATATAAAAATGCACCTTTGCCTTGTGTTTGTACATTTATGCCATTAATCACTCAAACAACTTCCATACTATCACTACCCATGTTAGGCCGAGCATATATGACCCATACCTGACCAAATACATCCCATGGTAGTGGCTTATCACCCTATAAGCTGAGCATAGTGATGGTGGAAGCAAGTGCAAGTGTTTGATTAATTGTTGTTCCTTAATTCTGCTTGTTTAATGTCATATTTTGGTTTGAAATTCATGTTATATGCATTGTTTTGTTTCATACGCACAAGACAAATAGCTTTGGCTTTTCCTCACTTGAATCGTAGTCGTGCTTTCGCGCCTTTTGGATCTCTGCTGTGTGTCTATATTTGCTATCTCCAGCTTGTAGAGGTGAGTAAATCTCACCAGACTAATATGTACTTTTGTAGTGACAAACTGACATCACCTGAATCTGTAAATGCATATCATCCTGTTATAACTGCTATATTTTATTCATATGAAGTTCACACCTATATTTACACTTGTTATACCATATATTACTATTATTTCATGTTATTCTGTTATTTTCATCAGTTTATCACACTGCAAGTTCCCTGTAGACTAGAATCACTATGGGTTGAAATGATACATACCCGGACGGACTTTAGAATAGGAGAAAATCGTTATGGGCTGAAATGATAGGCCTGAATGATTTTCAATTATTTTCTTTTACTTGGGATTGCGGGTTTGAAATGATCAAACCGGGGTTTTCTTTGTAAATTACGGGTTGAAATGATATATTACCCGTATCACTTTACCTAGGCTAGAAAATGAAATACAGACCCGTTGTTGAAATATGTTTTTCTAAAAAAAATTTAAAATATTTTAGAAATGTAAATATTATAATATTTTGATTAGATTTGATAAAAAAATAATTTTTGTAAAGCATTATTGATTTTATGAAAATTTATAAGTGAAATAAATAAAGGGTAAAGTTAGAAATCTGAAATGTAAGTTATTTTGGAAATTATAATTTGGTGATAAATGGAATTTAAATTAAATATGAAAATATGATAAATTTATGATATTTTCAATCAAATGAATTTAAAATGATTTTGTAATACATTAATGATTTTTGAATAAAGTTAAATGTGAAATGAATGAATATTTATGTTGAAATTTTGAAATATAACTAAAATTTGAAATTTGTGAATTTGGCTTAAAAGTGAATTTTAAGTTAAGTAAATAAAAATGAAATTAAGTTATATTTTAATATTTTAAACTTAAGTGTTAATTTAAATTTAATTAAATGAATTTGAAATTTTATGTTGGAATTTAATAAGTGAATTGTTATTAAATTTTGATTTTTGAATGGAGATTTAACTTTATAAAATCATGAATATAAGGGTATTTGAATGATTGTTTTAAAAGTGAAATTATATTATTTTATAAGTTAAAAATGATTTAAATAAAAATATAATTATTTGTGAAATTATACTGAATATTTGAAGTTAATTAACTGCATTTCAGAAATGCTATTAATTCTAATGTAAATGATAACACAGCATTTGTAAATGCTGTAGTTGATAATAATGAACCAAATGGCTAAGTTTAATTAAAGGCTATCATAGCATTTTTGTAAATGTTATAATTGTTGAATTTAACTAAGTTTTATTTGAAACTAATGTAACCCTATTACATCATTTTTTATGCTGTCTTTTGTTAAATTGAACTGTTTTGAATGTAACTTTCTGTAGCAATTTCTAAATGCTGCGAAAGTTGAATTTTCATCTGTTTTAATAAATTAAGTGGATAAATGAATTTTGAAAGACTAAAATTTTGTAAATTTAATAATTTAATTATTAAATATAATAACTTCATTTTATGATTTAAAAAGGAAGTAATATGTTTCGAAATATAAACTATTTTGAAATGTGTTTTGTAATGGTATTTAAATTAAATAAGAATGAATGTGGTTAGGAAGATATTATATTTTTGATAATTTGAAATAGATTTTTAATGATATTGAATTTTGAAATGATATTTTATTTTGAAATATAAAATACCATTTTGAAATTTTAACCACGGGATGTATTTAATCTATAGTTTAACTGATTCTTAATGGATGGGCGATCCCAAGCATCCTTTAAGTTATTGTGCATTTCTACTACAGTTCACTTGAGTTGGTTTACATTATATAAGTATATATTGTCCTGATTCGAGTGTTTTGTGTTTTACTTTACGCTCGGGTCAGCCTGAGTATTCACAGCTTTGGATTCTCTTTCTGGAGCTGGTCTTTGCTGGAGTTTCTGCTTATCTACATTTATATCTACTCTCTGTTTCAGCTGTTCTAGTTTATCTCATGTATTAGTGAACTTCTATGTATTTGGGATTTCTATTATGTTGTTTTCAGACTGTTTTATGTATTTGGTTTGAGACTCTACCGTAGTAGCTTCATGAACTACTATGTATTTTATTTCCGCTGCGAGTTATTCTGATATTTCTGTGTCGGTGATTCTGTGATTGTATTTCATGTTCTCCAAATTTATTTACAACGCGGTATTTTGAGCAATTCAAGTCCGACATGTGCGGATGCGAATGGCTGAAAATATCGGACCGTTACAGTTGGTATCAGAGCTTTGGTTTTAGGCAAACCTTAGCCTGCGGAGAAAAAACTCATTAGAGATAGGGTAGAAATACCCTAGAATGAATGAAATCAATCTCAGAATCCTTTCTTTGTGAGAGAACGTATTTTCGAAGTATAAAATGATTTCCAAATGATTTTTAAAGGATTTTCAAAGATTATTTTGGTATAAAAATGTTCTTATTTCGAAATCAATAGTTTCTAAACTTCATCTCTTCGGTATCCACCTTGTTAGAAATCTCTTGGTTACGATTCTTATCGATTAGGATTTCTTGAACTTTGGAACGCTCCCACTTGTTCTGAAATCCAGTCCTGTCCCTATTTTATTCCTTTGATTTTGGAGCATTCCATAACTCTACTTTGGAATGACCTCTCTAAAGAGCGGTGATTCCGTAAATCTTTGAATGATTTGTAAAGGGGTGAAACTCCTTTACAATTGACATTGATTCACTGAAGATTTTTGTATCCTCGGATGTCGACGCTATCTATCTCCTGCTCTACCCGAATTCTATCTCTGGCGATCGAAGGTTGATTTGCCTTAGATTTCCGTATTGATTATATTCCTAAAGTCTCGGTTGACTGGTTAAGTTCGCCCGCGATTTATATAGGCTTATCGAACCTCTATTTGGTAATTAAATTATCTCATCTTCCTTTGAGTTTATCTTCGAACTAGAATTCTGTTTGATTAGAGTTCCTCTAATTTTGAATCTTTGTTTGTTTGAAATCCTTCCTTGAATCATCCTTTGGAAATTTGTGTTTGGTTGTATTTTGAAATTGTGCATACATCGAAATTATTAAGGATGGCCATATTTTTATATATAAAAGTGAAATGTTTTCGATAAGGATTATATACCTTTCAAAAATGAAAATTTGAAATTTCGAAAGAATTTGAAATTTTATAAGAACTTGATTTATACAAAAATGATTTATAACTGAAGGGTTTTGAATTTGAATTTCGAGGAATCGAATTCCGGTGTTTTGAAATCGGTTTTAAGATTTTGGAAAATATATAATAATAATATGATTTAAAGATATATATATATATATATATATATATTTCTCAAATAAGAAATGTTTCAAATGTATTCCAATGAATTTCAATGATTTCGAAGGAATTTCAAAGAAGTTTTTCAAAGTTAATTGAAGTCCAGAACTCACTTATGTCGCTGGAAAATAATTTCGGTGATGAATGCATGCATCGTCGACATTGATTTTCGAGTTTCTGAGTGAGAGAGAGGCCACTCTAGTAGCTTTGCTATGCGAGTGATTTTGTGAAACCAATTTTGATTTCAGATTTCGAAGTATGGTTTGATATTCGAAAGATCGATCTGTATATATATATTTGAAAAGATTTAAAGTAAGCCGGTGTTCAGTCCTCGAGTTTCAGATTTTGAAACCTAACTTCTGAAATTGATTTACTGATTTAATGTTGATTTCCAACTCTTGGATTTAAAATATGATTTCTTCGACTATTTTAAGATCCGAGCGCTTCCAAATCAAGGCTAACTTTTCGAAGCTAAATTTTTTTTGAAAGGTATAAGGTATTTGATAAAGAATATAAGTTTAGTTTGTATGTTTCAAGTATGAAATAATATGATTTTTATAATTTGAAACTATTTTGTTAAGTAAATAAATAAGACTATTTTGAATTATACTAATATGAAATTTAGTTTGAAATGTTTTGGATAAAAATTAGTCTTCAAACGTTTGAGAAAAATTTGGTTTTAAATGTTTTAACTTAGTAACATCTTTATGAAACTATTTATTTAACAAGTTGGAATAGATACGTAAGTTGTACGTATGTTGTTTTGTTCGCATAATTAATTTGATCCAAGTTTGAGTACACAAATTCGAGGTGAATTACACCATTTTGTATTAGGATTTTTCATTTGATTCTTGATGGCGAATATTTGATACGGATTTTGGGATTGATTCTAGAATTCTCTATCATAGTATATGGCTATGCAAGGAGACTGATGGCTTCTAGTCGAGAAACCATATCGAAGTCCGCATTAGGGAAGTCGAATGGACAATACTAGTTCGAAAGCGAACTTGTGTGATCAAGCGAGCGATCGAATGTAATGTTGCGAAATAATGACATATGTAAGTAATAATGAAGCAAAATTTGAGATATATGAAATTATGAAATTTAGTTTTGAAATATGGTATATTTAAGCCTTGAAACATATTTAAGATTTAATAGTTTATTTTCTAAATCAAATCTATATTTGAAATTGATAATATTTGAAATGGTTTTGTTGGAAAACTAAATTGAAACTGATGGTTTGAATTGAATTAAAATTGGAAATTTTAGATTTTGGTTTAATTGAAAAAAATTTGAAATGTAAAGAATTAAGGGCATGTTTTATGATTCCAAATGTAAGATTTCAAAATGTTATGATTTTCAAAGTGAAATGATTTCAAGTATTTTGGTTTCGAAAGATTCATAACTTTGAAAGTATTATGACTTTTGAAGTGAATACATGTTTGAAATGGAAATGAATTTATTTGACCTAAATTTTGTTGATTTGGAAATTTGGATTATTTTCTAAACCTATTGTTTTAAGAAATTTTGAAACTGAATATGTATAACTTGAAAGAAATGATTTGGTGTAATCATATATGATTTTTAAACTGAAATACTATTGAAATGAATTAAAATTTAGAACCTGTTTTATTTAATACTTGATTTGGGAGCTATCGAACTTATATAAAAATGATTTGTATAAGTAAACCATTGATTTGAGAACTGTTGATTTGAAAAGGTACTCAATTTTGAAAAATGAAATCTTATATAATCAAAATTTATATAAGTGTGATTTGATATACTATTATTTTGGAAAGTATTTGATTTGAAATGAAATCTTATATATAATGGACTTTATATAAGTATGATATTTGAAAGTGATGTTGAAAGGTACTATATGATACATATTTTCGAATTAAAGATATGGAAAGTGCCTTTTGCTTGATATCCGCTTTGTGGCCACACTGTGGATTCATTCTATCGATATTATTCTCTCTCTTTGATTTGGGTTTTCCGGATATGATACTCGAGTGTCCATCGAATTCCACGGCGATCCCCGTGGTCTTATGATCGCGACTACATAGCGCAACTGCCTGGCTGAGTCTTGCCTAGGGTTACGGATTGTTTCCTGGGGGATCCAGGCATAACCATTGTGTATCCTGCAATCTGTGTAGGTCGCGAAGAGTAGCGCAAGTGCCTGGCTGAGTCTTGCCTAGGGGTACGGATTGTTTCCTGGGGGATCCAGGCGTAACCATTGTGTATCCTGCATTCTACTCGTCATCATGGCGTAACTCGCAGGGCTGAGAAAGCTTACGGATACGGATTGTTTCCTGGGGGATCCAGGCGTAACCATTGTGTATCTGCGATCCATGGTTAGACAACTATTTTGGTTTGGTTGATTTGTTTGGATTGTACTTTCCATATCTGTTTTTAAAAGTGTTTTCATTATTTTCACTAGGTGTTGAAACAAGTCTACCAAGTACCTGGAGAATTCTAGCTTTGCGCCTGATCAACGCATAGCCAAAGTCTGCAGGAACGAAAGTAAACTTGTTAAGACATCGAGTTATAAAAGTATTTTGATAAAAGTATCTTGATAAAGTACTATATAAAAATATTTTGATCAGTTATTTTCCCTTTTAAATTTAAAATGTTTTAAATATTTTTTACTTTGAACCATCAGATTTGAATCAAATGACTATTCATCATACTAAAAAAAAAATTAAATTGAAATGTATAATGGTTCAAATAAGGTTCATCCTTGCCTTTCAGCCTACTTTACATCCTAGCTATCTTTTTTCCCTACCTCCTTTCGGGGATGTATTCCAACCTATTGTTCTTTCTTGTTGTTTCTCCGCTTCCTTCCTTTTCGAGGACGAAAAGATTTGAGTGGGGGAGAGTGTAACAACCCTAGATTTTTATGTATATTTTAATTTTGACTTTATTTTATTTTGAATTTTTTCAAAACTTGTTTCATTTCAAACATTTCATTTTTAAATATAAACTTTGATTATTATGTGAATTACAATTCCAAATGGTATAAATTGAATATTTTCCTGAAATGTTGACTTTGGTCAATTTGGGTCAAACTTTGATTTTTAAATTTCAAATTTAAATATTTAGATTCTTAAATTTTATCTTTTATTATGAAAATAGACTTAATAACTTGAATACTGCTTTTCGTTTCGTTGAAAACAGATTTAAATTGTGAAAGTTATGTATATTCCAATATTGAGTGTAATCTGCTTTATATAGCAATTATGTTTATTTTAAATAATATAAACTATATTTTTATTGTCATATTTTATTTTAAAATGTGTCAATATGTCATTTTATATACATTTTGTCTTTTAAATTTTATTGAAGTGGTTTTTAAATTTTACCAAAGTCTATTGCATTTATTTTCTATTTTTAAAGGCTAGTTTCCATTTTCTGCTATTTTCTTCATTAAATTATATTAAATTAATATTTATTTATTTATTTTGTGAATTAATTTTTTATTTTGTGTTCTTATCTTTATTTATAAATATTTTTCAAGTACATAAAAATTTTCCAAACTTCATTGCATTTATTTTCATATTTTCATGACTAGTTTGCAATTTTTGTTGTTTTTATTAATTAAATTATATATATAATTAATATTTATTTATTTATTTTTGTTTATTTACTATATTTTCGTGTTTTTATCTGTAATTATAAGTAATTTTTCATTTATTAAAATTTTCAAAAGAAAAAAAGTAATATGAAGAGTTTTAAACCTTTCACTTGCCTTTGTCTTTTCACCTCCTTTACCTTTTCAATTCCAAATAACTCATGCATTAATTTTTGCTGCCCATATCTCCTTTGTTCAGCCGACTTCCTCATCATTTTTCACGAAATTTTTTGTTTCTCAACTCAAAAAAATTCGGCCTCCATCTCCTGAGCAAAAACTTTCGTAAATAATTCTTTGTTTTTTCACTTTTCTTCTTTGTTTTCTTATTCTACTTGCACTTGCTTCAACCTTATGTTGTTCGGCCTTGCTCCACCATCACCACCACCTTCATCACCACCTTGTCCAGCTGCAAACCACCTCCATCTCCTCTGACCTACCAGGCCATGGCCATCGTTGATGCAAGATCCAGACGAAAATGCAAGCAACACTTCCTATATATGCATAACCGAGCTCCTATGGCCTTCACCACTTCACCACACCCCTTAGCCACCTCTTGCATCACTTCCACCAGCACCTACCTGACCCAAAGCACTGTCATACCATCCCCTAGCCTCCAATAGGTCTGGTCGTGCAACATAAGGCCATAGTCGTGAGTTGTTGTTATATAAAAATGCACCTTTGCCTTGTGTTTGTACATTTATGCCATTAATCACTCAAACAACTTCCCTACCTTCACTACCCATGTTAGGCCGAGCATATATGACTCATACCTGACCAAATACATCCCATGGTAGTGACTTATCACCCTATAAGCTGAGCATAGTGATGGTGGAAGCAAGTGCAAGTGTTTGACTAGTTGTTGTTCCATAATTCTGCTTGTTTAATGTCATATTTTGGTTTGAAATTCATGTTGTATGCATTGTTTTGTTTCATACGCACAAGACAAATAGCTTTGGCTTTTCCTCACATGCATCGTAGTCGTGCTTTCGCGCCTTTTGGATCTCTGTTGTGTGTCTATATTTGCTATCTCCAGCTTGTAGAGGTGAGTAAATCTCACCAGACTAATATGTACTTATGTAGTGACAAACTGACATCACCTGAATCTGTAAATGCATATCATCCTGTTATAACTGCTATATTTTATTCATATGAAGTTCACACCTATATTTACACTTGTTATACCATATGTTACAATTATTTAATGTTATTCTGTTATTTTCATCAGTTTATCACACTGCAAGTTCCCTGTAGACTAGAATCACTATGGGTTGAAATGATACATACCCGGACGGACTTTAGAATAGGAGAAAATCGTTATGGGCTGAAATGATAGGCCTGAATGATTTTCAATTATTTTCTTTTACTCGGGATTGCGGGTTTGAAATGATCAAACCGGGGTTTTCTTTGTAAATTACGGGTTGAAATGATATATTACCCGTATCACTTTACCTAGGCTAGAAAATGAAATACAGACCCGTTGTTGAAATATGTTTTTCTAGAAAAATTTTAAAATATTTTAGAAATGTAAATATTATAATATTTTGATTAGATTTGATAAAAAAATAATTTTTGTAAAGCATTATTGATTTTATGAAAATTTATAAGTGAAATAAATAAAGGGTAAAGTTAGAAATCTGAAATGTAAGTTATTTTGGAAATTATAATTTGGTGATAAATGGAATTTAAATTAAATATGAAAATATGATAAATTTATGATATTTTCAATCAAATGAATTTAAAATGATTTTGTAATACATTAATGATTTTTGAATAAAGTTAAATGTGAAATTAATGAATATTTATGTTGAAATTTTGAAATATAACTAAAATTGGAAATTTGTGAATTTGGCTTAAAAGTGAATTTTAAGTTAAGTAAATAAAAATGAAATTAAGTTAAATTTTAAAATTTTAAACTTAAGTGTTAATTTAAATTTAATTAAATGAATTTGAAATTTTATGTTGGAATTTAATAAGTGAATTATTATTAAATTTTGATTTTTGAATGGAGATTTAACTTTATAAAATCATGAATATAAGGGTATTTGAATGATTGTTTTAAAAGTGAAATTATATGATTTTATAAGTTAAAAATGATTTAAATAAAAATATAATTATTTGTGAAATTATACAGAATATTTGAAGTTAATTAACTGCATTTCAGAAATGCTATTAATTCTAATGTAAATGATGACACAACATTTGTGAATGCTGTAGTTGATAATAATGAACCAAATGGCTAAGTTTAATTAAAGGCCATCATAGCATTTTTGTAAATGTTATAATTGTTGAATTTAACTAAGTTTTATTTGAAACTAATGTAACCCTATTACAACATTTTTTATGCTGTCTTTTGTTAAATTGAACTGTTTTGAATGTAACTTTCTGTAGCAATTTCTAAATGCTGCAAAAGTTGAATTTTCATCTGTTTTAATAAATTAAGTGGATAAATGAATTTTGAAAGACTAAAATTTTGTAAATTTAATAATTTAATTATTAAATATAACAACTTCATTTTATGATTTAAAAAGGAAGTAATATGTTTCGAAATATAAACTATTTTGAAATGTGTTTTGTAATGGTATCTAAATTAAATAAGAATGAATGTGGTTTGGAAGATATTATATTTTTGATATTTTGAAATGGATTTTGAATGATATTGAATTTTTAAATGATATTTTATTTTGAAGTATAAAATACCATTTTGAAATTTTAACCACGGGATGTATTTAATCTATAGTTTAACTGATTCTTAAAGGATGGGCGATCCCAAGCATCCTTTAAGTTATTGTGCATTTCTACTACAGTTCACTTGAGTTGGTTTACATTATATAAGTATATATTGTCCTGACTCGAGTGTTTTGTGTTTTACTTTACGCTCGGGTCAGCCTGAGTATTCACAGCTTTGGATTCTCTTTCTGGAGCTGGTCTTTGCTGGAGTTTCTGCTTATCTACATTTATATCTACTCTCCGTTTCAGCTGTTCTAGTTTATCTCATGTATTAGTGAACTTCTATGTATTTGGGATTTCTATTATGTTGTTTTCAGACTGTATTATGTATTTGGTTTGAGACTCTGACGTAGTAGCTTCATGAACTACTATGTATTTTATTTCCGCTGCGAGTTATTCTGATATTTCTGTGTCGGTGATTCTGTGATTGTATTTCATTTGCTCCAAATTTATTTACAAAGCGGTATTTTGAGCAATTCAAGTCCGACATGTGCGGATGCGAATGGCTGAAAATATCGGGCCATTACAGTATTCATCTGGATATTTTGTGTGTTGTTTTGCTTTAGGCTTGGACTTGATGAAAGTGATTTGTAAGAATAATTTGGGTTCGACACTGCCTTGATGGCTTTGTTCGAACTACCTATGTCACTTGCATATGCTAATACTGTTTCATTCAATATAGATATGTATGTGTATTCATATATATGCATACATGTATTCATGTATTTGTGTTGCTAGCTGTCTCAGCTTTGGAATTGTTCGAACCTGATACCGTTTGGAGTTTGCATCTGTTGGGTTCATTGCTTTATATGTTGATGTTGTTCTTTGTTTCCCTTGACTCCGTTCAGTAGCTCACTGCTACATGTGTCTTCGACCTTGACTCCTGATGGCACTGGCTTTGACAATTAGATTGATGCTTCGAGTTGCAGCAGTTTTCACTCCTGTTCATACTCTATCTTGTACACATGTGCATTTGTATCACTTGATGTTGCACTCGCTTGATCCAGTTCGTAGTTGCATACTTGCTGTGCACTTTTCATGTCATTCCCTTGGTATTGTGCAGACCACTTGGTCACTGGTGTACATGTGTTGTTAGATTTGGGTTTCACTGACCACACATGTATATACTTGTATCTTTGAATTTGATTGACTTGCAGCTTGATGGTCATATTCACTTACTGTTGATCTTCACGTGGCTGTAGTTTTTGTTGCAGTTTTACCCTTGTAGTCATGTGGTGGCTGCAGTTTCATTTCATTGCAGTTGTACCCTTGTATTCATGTGGTGGCTGTAGTTTCATTTTGTTTGCAGTTTTGCCCTTGTTGGTTGGTATTGCACTGAGTTACCTCATATGCACTGATGCATTGTATATGCATTTTCCCATTGTTTGTTCGCTTTGATTCTACTGTGTTATACAATAGTCTAGTTTGTTGTTGCATCTCTGTTTAGTACCTCTGGACACTTTGCAGTTTCGACTTGCTGTTAGTAGTTGTAGTCGTGATGATATCACATGCTGTAGTGGCGAGGCAATGCAAGCGAGCGTGTACTGCATCCAAACAGAATTGACGTTTAAATTGATATTTCAATTGTTTGAATTGTTTCGTGTGTCCAATTAAATATTTTTAAATTGTATTTTGATTTTGTTTCATTTGATCATTTTGTTGCTATCTAATTATCTTCTAGATAATCATATTTTGTGTTTTCTAATTATCGAATCGATAATTAGATTTTGTGGTTATGCTGTTTCACTGGCTTGGGTTTTGCTCTAGCCACTTGCTGTTAATTGCTGTTTAGGCAATTTTGTTGTTTTCTAAATTATCTTCATTGATAAGTCTTTTATTTATCTTTGTTGATGATTTGGCTTTGTCGATTTGCGGTTTATTGCTGTTACGTATTATTTCTACTGTTATCCGATTCTCTTACGAAGGATTTGATAGGTGAAATTTATTTTGACTGTCGTCTATTTGTTATTTAATTATTATTGCTTCCGTGCATTAATAACTGAGTTTGAATTAGACTGACACGCGTATTATTTTCTTTTGAATTAAACTGACCCACGTAAGAGCTGATGAACCTTTGTATACGAATCCTGCTACGAAGCATTTGATTTATATTTATTGATTATCAAACATTTGTGATGCAGGGAAACAGGTTGGAGGGATCTAACGGGATTCCATGCTATTATTGAATTGTTCAATGATATTTTTTTTATGTCTTTTATTTACTAACAAATATGATTACGGATGATGTGGTAATAACATCATTATATGTTTGTGTAACAACCAGGTATTTTCAACCATTCGCAACCATCATAAGTGTATAGGTAGACACTCATGCCGGAATTGAATTGCTCAAAATACCGCATTGTAAATAAAAATTTGGCAAATCTCAGAATATACAGTAAATAAAAATCACAAATCACAGACACAGAGTAATAATAATGGAGCGAAAGTAAAAGAGATAGTAGTTCACGAAGCTACTATATAAATATATCGGAGTTACATAAAATACAATAGAAGAAATAAAGTACAACAGAAGTTTCAATATGATAACCAAGTACAAGATGAATAGAACAACCGAACTGAAGTAGATAAGACTACATAAGCAGATAATCTCCACCGATTCAAATCTCCAGAAGTGGAATCCAAATCAGTGAATAACTCAGGCTGACCCGAGCGTAAATAAAAATACAAACACTCGAGTCAGGACATACATACTTATACAATGTAAACCAACTCAAGTGAACTGTAGCAAAGATACAAGTAACTTAGAAGATGCTTGGGACCGCCCATCCTCTAAGGATCCGTTAAACTATTTACTATGTAGTAATATACGCTATATACAGTAGTGTCTAATCGGTAAAGTATAATCATATAGAAAATAGCGTTAAGGGGATGGTGAACCTTAACGCGGTCGGATCTTTAAAACCAAAATCGTAGTGGGCTCGCTATAAGGAGATGACACGGCACGCGAGGCAATGCCAGGGTGGATACACCATTTCCACTCCCGGACCGGTGGTGATGGCAAGCCAGCAGCTTCCGCCCACATCGAACAATACCCCCGAATCAAAGTGGCGCCACATATCGAATCGCAAAAGTAATAGAATGGTTTTCGAGGGAACATGCTCGATGAAAGGGTGCGACCCTTTGTGTAGCCCGGTATAGCTCCTGTTTTAGTCATTTATGCCAACTCACGGGAGTTGGGTCCACGTAATATACCTCGAGAACGTCGCCACCATCCTACTTCATTCTGGAATCTCCACCGCGTACACAGTTGTTAAAGTGGTTTTCGGTATTGGCCGGCTATAAGACAATATCCAATCCCGGTCTCTTTAACAACCAATCGTTATTATAACCCGTAGTTATAACTTTAAAACAATATTTTATACTTCAAAAATAAAATGTCGTTTCAACCCAAATCTTTATCAAAATAAAGATTAAATCATTTCCAAACCATTTCAATATATCATCATACCATATCTTTCAATTCAAATATTTATCAAAATAAATATCAAGTCATTTCTAACCATTTCAATATTTTAAATTATCATATCCTTTAAAGACTTCCTTTCAAATCATTTTAATATCAAAATATCATATCTTACAAAACTCCGTTTTCAAATCATTTTAATATATAAAAATATCATATCTTTTCAAAACCACATTTCAATCATTTAATATATCAAAATATCATCTCTTTTCAAAACCACATTCATTTCAAATCATTATTCATTTTATTCAATTTAAAATACCATTTCAATTCACATTTCGAAACAGTTTATATTCAAAAAAAAATCATTTTTAATCATAAAAATGAAGTTATCATGTTCAATAATTAAATTATTAAATTTCCAAAATTTTCAACTTCCAAAGTTCATTTATTCACTTAAGTTTATCAAAACAGTGAAAATTCACTTTTCGCGGCATTTAGGAAACGCTACGGAAAGATACATTCAAAACAGTTCAATTTAACAAATGACAACATTTTAAAATATTATAATAAGGTTTACTTAAATTCCAAACAAACTTAGTTAAATTAAAAAATTATAGAACTTACACAATTGCTATAATAGTTTTTAATTCAATAGCTTTTTAGTTCATTATCATCAACTACAGCATTTACAAATGCTGTAATACCATTTATATTGTAATTAATTGCATTTCAAAAATGCAGTCAATTAACTTCAAATATTCAATATAATTTCTCAACCAATTATATTTTTATTTAAAACATTTTTAACTTATAAAATCATACATTTTCACATTTATAAACATCATTTAATTTTCCTCAAGTTCATGATTTTACAAAGTCAAATTTCCATTCAAAAATCAAGATTTAATAATAATTCACTTATTAAAATGCAATGTTCAAATTTAAATTCATTACATTAAATTTCAACTTAACACTTAAGTTCAAATTCTCAAATATAACTGAATTTTATTTTTATTTACTTACTAAAAGATCACTTTTAAGTCAATTTCATAAATTTCTAATTTTAGTTATATTTCAAAATTTCAACTTAAAATATCCATTCATTTCACATTTTAACTTTATTCAAAATCATTAATATGTTATGAAATCATTTTAAATTAATTTAAATTCAAAATATCATAAATTTATCATATTTTCAAACTTATTTAAATTCCATTAAAAATTAAGTCAAAATTTCCAAAATAACTTACATTCATATTTTCTAACTTTTCCATAATTTATTTAACTTATAGATTTCCAGCAAATAAATAATACTTAACAAAAGTTATATTTTTATTAAATTTCAAATCAAATATTATAATAATTAAATTTCTAAAATATTTTAAAATTTTTAGAAAAACATATTTTAACTACGGGCCTGTATATAATTTTCTACGCTAGGTAAAGTGATACGGGTAATATATCATTTCAACCCGTAATTTACAAAGAAAAATCCGGGTTTTATCATTTCAAACCCACAATCCCAAGTTAAAATAAATTAAATAAAAACCGTTCAAGCCTATCATTTCGGCCCATAACGATTTTTCCCTATTCAAAAGTCCGTTCGGGTATGTATCATTTCAACCCATAGTGATTCTAATTTACAGGGAACTTGCGGTGTGATAAACTGATAAAATATACAGAATAGCATGAAATAACAGTAACATATGATATAACAGGTGTTTAACAGGTGTGAACATCATATGATAATAATATAAGCAGTTATAACATGTTAATATAGTTCTACAGATTCGCAGGGTGTCAATTTACTACTTATATAAGTACATAATGTCTAGTGAGAAATACTCACATTTTTATGCTGGAGACATTAATTTGAATGACACAACGGATCCAGAAGGCACGACCTTTGATTTTGAGTGGAGAGAAATGGCTGATATATCATCTTGTAAATAACCCCAAACAAGACAATATAACTTATGAATATTCAACCAAAATATATTGAAATAAATTGAAATTGAAAGGCAACAAAGACAAGATAACTTGACCTTGCTACAACCATTCAAAAGCTCGACTAAGGGGTTCGTTTTCTTAGCCATGATGACGATATGAGTGTGGGAGAGACATGGCTAATAGCCTTGTAGACATTCAAACAAAACAAACAAATAACATAAGTTTTCAAACCCAAATTCAATAAAACAATGTTAGAATTAAATGCATAAAACAAAGCCAAAGTTTTTGCACTTGCTTTCTACCGCCTATGCTTCAGCTATAGTTCTGAAATACATGTCTAAGGAGTGGGTTAGGATCAGGTGTTGGGCTCATAAGGGCCAGCCATAGCTTGGAAGTAATGGTGCAAAGGTGGATGGACATAGGTGCAACAAAACAACAACTACAAGGCAAATTCATCACTTCTATGCTACAAATGGGTTCTGCCATAGGCTCTAGGGGCACGGCCAGTGGGTCCAGGTGGTGGTGGGTGATGTGGCAGAGGGTGGAGGTCAGGTCAGAGGTGGTGGTGGTGGTGGAAGTGGCGGCAAAAGGTGGATGAAGGTGATGGTACCAAAACTAGGTCAGCTTGAGTGCATGGGTGGTGGATTTGTGGATTTTGGTGGTGGTGTTTGCCTTGGGGTTGCTTGGTCTGCCATGCTGGTGATCTAGGGTGGATTATGATCGGAGACTAAAGTGGTGGAGGTTGGCCTAGATCTGGTTGAGGGGGAGTGGAGCCATGAAGTTGAGAACAAGTTGTAAAATCACATAGAAAAACTAGAAAACAAGAGAAGAGAAGAAGTTTTTACCAAATTTTTGCAAGATGGAGGCCATGATTTTTGTAGGGTTGAGAAGCTTTAAATATACGTAAAAAAAGATGAGAGAATGCAGCTGAAAAGAATAGAGAAAGGTACGGCCAACATAAATGGTGTATTGATTGAAAAAGAAACGGTAAAAGAAACGGTGAAACGATTTTACGTTTCTTATAAGCTTTTAAAACCATCCATACTTCCTTTTCTTTTAAATCAAGTAAAACAAAATAATCTTCAGCAAGTACATTTAAAACCGAAACAAAGTGAAAAAAAATAAAAATATATAATTAAATTTAAAGAAAATATAAAAAGAATTAAGGAAATTGCTTAAAAATTGAAAACAGGGTTCAAAAATTACAATTAAAACATCAATGGCTTTGGAAAAATATCTACTTCATTTTAAAAATATTCTAAATAAAAATTTTGAAATAAAATAATTTATTTATCATTTCTAAAATAAAATAAATAATTAAATTGGAGAAAAATAGAAAAGAACTAAAGAAAATGTTTAAAAATTGAAAACAGGGCATGGAAATTACAAGAAAAATACTAGTAGCTCTAAAAAAATTCCTACCTCACTTCAAAAAAATTAAAAGATGAAAACATACATAAAATAACATATCAATACGTATTACAATAAAATATGACAAAGAAAAATAAAATTTATACTATTTAAAATAATAAAATTGCAGAATAAACAAATTGCACTCAATATTCAAATATACATAACTTTCACAATTTAAATCCGTTTCCAACGAAACAAAAAGCAGTGTTCTTAAAATTTTATGTACTTTCATAATAAAAGATAAAATTTAAATTTTCAAACTTTTAAAATTTTAAAATAAAAGTCAAATTTTGACTATTTTGACCAAAAACTCACTTTTTTGGAAAATATTCTTTTTAGTCATGCTTTGGAATGATAATTCATATCAAAAATAAAGTTTATCATTCAAAATAAATAAAATAAGTTTTTAAATCAAAAATTTAATTAAAATAATTAAAATATACAAAAAAATCACAAAATACAGGGTTGTTACACTCTCCTCCACTCAAAACTTTTCGTCCCCGAAAAGGAATGAGGTACGGGAAAGCACAGAAAAAGATAGAGTGAAACAAGATTATGACAAGATGACAAGGAGATTGAAATTATACATGATGGCTATTGTTATAGGTAAGTTTTACAAGTTGTAGATTATCAAAGATTATAGAAAGATTTCTAAACAGAAAGATTATAGAAAGATGCCTATACCAGTCTATAGCAAGATGTGGACGATGAGGACAACAAAAAAAATAGTTTGAAAAAGAAAATAAGGAAATAAATTTGAAAGCATGGAAATTTCAACTTAAATAGAGAATAAATCTTTGCACAAGTTAAATAAATCTTAACTATCCCAAATTTCATTATCTTATTATCCAATCATCTTAAATCGACAATTTTTAAATCCATGGGTTTGAAAAATAATCATTTATTATACTCATAATGTACTTAATACATTTAATTCTTCTTTATTCCTAATTAAAATTAAATTTATTCCTCCCAATATATTTATCACTTATGTTAAACATACTTACACTTATTATAACTGCTTTCTTTTATTCTTAGTTCTTTAAAATTATTTTATTGTAAGTTATTCAACTACCCTTTATTATATTTACCTCTGTTAATCGTTTTAAAATTTAAGTGTATAACATTTATTATAACTACTCAAATTTTATTTGTAAATTCTTTTTATATTGTATATTATCCAATTACATTGTTAACTTCTGAAATTTAGGTAAGTTGTATTTGAATGCAATTGTATTATACAAATAAACTTTCCAATTAAATCATTTCATGCTTGATATTCATCTAAAATTTTGATTGATTTTTTTTTTATAATTGAAATTATTCTTTAAAATAAAATGTAAGAACTAAATTTCCGATTACATTCAAACCATTTAGAGATAAGTAATAATATATACATAATATGTCAAATCAAATTTCAATCATATATCTATATATATTAAAATCAAGTCATATTTAGAAATTCAAATCAATTAAATTTCCCAAAACAAAGCTGTAGCAAGACTACAGCGCGGTCTCTTCACTTTGAAACTCAAAACTGAATGTCGGTGATGTCGCGATCATCATCGAAGTTATTTTCCAGCGACAAAGAGAAGAGCACTTTAAAATTCTTTGGAGACAAATTCTATTTGAAAATACTTTAAATAGTATATCCCTTTTAAAACTTTGAACCAAAGCTCGAAATAGTCGGAATTTAAATTCTCAAATTCTTGTTCTAAATTCATTTCAGTTCCCAAATAAATTTATAAACAACTATTTATATTCATTTGTAGAACAACAAATGATAAATCAAGTATTATCATTTCAAATTACCAATTTAAATCATTTTATTAAGTTCCATAAATTTACTTATGTCAAAATTTATTTCATTAACCAAATTTTTAAAATAATATTATATCAGTTTGTTTTGTCAAAGTGTTTTGGAAATCTTATCGATAACGTTGATCAGACGAATCGATCAGAAACCCAATTCAACATCAACAACTCAAACTACACAATATATAAAACAAAACATAGATATACAAGTACAATTCAAAATGTTTGGAAGAATAGATTGGAAACAAAAGACAAGATGATTAAATAACAGAGTAGAGAGGTGTATAAGCTTAAATAAATCACGGGCAACTTTTACCGGGTCAACCGTGACTTGAGGAATAAGATCAATGTGGATTTTTCTGGGGTAAATCTACATTCGATCTCAAGAGTTAGAGTTTGGGATAACAAAAGATATTAGCATCTAAACCAAGGATAGATATAAATCTCTGGTGAATCCATGCTAATTGTAAAGGAGTTTTCCCCAATTTTTCAATTTAATTTGAAATTGGCGTGACCGCCGACTCACTAAAAAGATCATTCGAAGCGGAGTTATGGAATACTCCAGAGTCAAAAGAAGATGAATAGTGAGGGATACGAATGGATTTTGGAACCGTAGGGAATGTTCCAAAATTCAAAGGAATCGAGTCAAAAAGGAAGAGATTCAAACTCGAATGAAAGTGATTCTGTAAACACATTCACTCTATATGCTGAGTTTTTCCTAGAGCTACCAAAGCTCTGTTACCAACTGTGTAACAACCCGCATATTTATCGATTTTATATTTAAATATTTTATCGTTAGTCGGATTTTAGTCCGAAAAGCTACTTTTTGCATACGGTTGAATTAGGACTCGGGACCACTCCCATTGAGTTTAAAATGTCGTTTGCAACCTTTTTGAGTATAAGCTTCGATATGTTTGGAGAAAGTTGATTTTTGCTACTTTTCACTTTGGGTTTGGTTTTGGGCTCAGCCCTATGTTGACTTATGCTCAAATCTGAGCCACTCTTCCCCACTCACCCTCCTTCTCTTCTCTTTTCAGTTCTAGTGCATTAATGGTGGGAGAGATTGGAAATTAAAACTCCAAAACCCTAGTTTCTCTTGCAAATCAAATTCCTAGCTCCAAACTCAAGAAGAACCCCTTTGGTAAGCTTCTTTTTTTCTTCTCGAACTTATTCTCTTACTAATTTCAGAAATCCCTAAACCTAATTTTGGGAATGTTCTTGTTTTGAGCTTAGATTCAAGCTCATTTGGGTTGTGTTGAAGAGAGGTTGATTCTCCATTTGCTTTCAAGCTTCTTCTTGTTTGATTTTGTGAAAAGGTGAGATTTTTAATCTCACATCTAAGTCTATGAATTATCTTTGATTGTTAGGTATGAATTCCTAACACTTATTCTTGTGTAATTGTTTTGGATTTGGATTGCCTTTGAGAATAATCCAATTTTAGTGTTTGAAAGCCATATCCTTAAAAAATCATAGCTTTGAGGATCAAATGTGTTTTTAGTGATGCATCGAGGAGCTTATAGGGCCGGGTAGTCGATTGGCATAATCCCCTAGCGCCGTTGCTCGAGAGAATGCAATTTGGTCAAGATTGAACCTCATTTGTAATAGGCAGGGAAGAGGCTGGAAACAGGTTCGGCCGACCGACCCCCCCTGATCCGGTCGACCGACCTGCTTCCAAGTGCATAGGCACTTTCTATTTAAGGTTCGGTCGACCGAATACAGTGAAGCCGATCGACCGATCTGCTATCCCGAGAAGGTTTCTAAACAGGGTTCGGTCGATCGAGCACTGTATGCCGGCCGACCGACCTGATGATTTTTTGCCTACTTGGCCTTGTTGCTTGAATTTCCAACTTAAATCGATTCGTGTTGTTTCCTATTTATTGTTATCAATTATTATGACTTTGATGACTCCTTTTTAGGGATTTTTGAATATCCATTTCGATGGATTCTTTATCGGTTTCGTTGGATTTTTATTCACATCTTCGTGTGTGAATTTTAGTGATTGATTGTTCCTACAATCTTCTTTGTGATTTGTCACTTTAAAAATATAAAGGTTTTCTATACTAGTAGTAAATATCAAAACTCTTTCCTCAAACGATTTCAACACTATTTTAATACCAAATTCGTTTATAAAACCGTTTTCCAATCTATTAGTATATACAAACCTTTACCTCACTCGTATGAGAAATCTTATTAAACGACTTAGTAAAACAAGTGGTATGAAACGCTTGCGTTCACTTTGTCGGTTAATTCTTGGACTTGTTCGATTGAAACTCTTGTGACAATTTTCTAGTGGAGATCTGCAATTTGTTCGTAAATATTTAAGTTAAGCTAGTGGTTATGGGACATGAATCTAAGCTTATATATTTACTAGCTTACTGTAATCGACACTTCTCGTTGATCATAATGATCATCTTTGTGATTTAGACTAGTAGTGTGCGATGTCTCTTTGTCTGCGAGGGAGACTAAACCCCGTTTTGTGGAGTTTCGACTCAAATTGGTGGGGTAGCAACCCACGGTCTTCGGACCGTTCGTGTGTCAGGTCTTCGGACCATTCGTGTGTCAAATTAATGGCTAGCTACCATGAGATAGCTTCTCGTTCGTGTGTTACAGCTGTTGGTGAGTTTTCATGCTCCCGTTCATGTGATAGGCCTCCCCCCTTATTTTTGTGTGATTTCTGGATTTTGTGTGTCGAATTTTGGAATTTTCTTCTTCACCTATTTTTGTGATTTCTATTGATAAGATTTATCAATTCTTGTGTATAGGTGAATTTGTGTGTCATTGACTGGATTTCTTGTGTTGATTTCTGGAATTTATGTTTCACCAACTTTGTGATTTCTATTGATATGATTTATCAATTCTTGTGCATAGGTGAATTTGTGTGTCATTAACTTGTTGTGAATACAAGTTTTGGGTATGATACCCTTTTTGGATCTTTGAGAAGACTCTTTGATATTGATTAATCGTTTGTTGATTATCATTTACATACTTATAATAGTATGCCATTATGGATATTATACGTCTATGCCATATCTTATATGTCATTTATTGTGGCTTGGTGAATGAAATTAGGAGTATGACATTCCTTTTTATCTTGAGTAGATTATCGTGATATTGATTAATCTCTTGTTGATTTTCAGTTACTTATATATATATATATATCACATCTTGGCATTGTGATTATTATGTGTTTAGTCATATCTCCTATTCTATATCATGTTATCTGATATTTATAGTTAGACTGATCCGTTTATTATTTTCTTATAAATAATACTCGGGTCAGACCGAGATGTTGCAGGTGCTTCGACTTGACTTCTCTCCGGGGATCCATTACTCTGACCTTTTTGCTTACTACTAAGATTAGTAGTTTTTGTTGTATACATTTGACATATAGACTCAATAATGTATACTTATTCTTTTGTGTAGTTCATGTAACTATTAATTTGTGATATTGTGTATCTTTTTAGACCACTACTCTGATGTACACTTTCTAGTGTAATATTCATATCTATTTCTGCCTTTGTGATATGAATTGTCTGTGAATGATTTATGTTATGTTTACTTCTATATTTGTTTCCGAAGATATTATAGCCACTGTGTAGTAGCCTTGAGTTTGTGTCGGCATGTCGGATTTCCACTTGATAAAGAATTGCACGCTATACTATCTGACATATCGATGCTTGCACAAAGCAATTACACGGATGGTCGCTCCTCAACAGCCTTATTCTCCATGCTAGTTGACAACATTCACCGTAATGTTCTTGGCTAGCGTGGGTATAGAGGTGGGGCGTCACAGCTTGGTATCAGAGCCAAACTTCGGAACAATATGGAATATTATAACAAGGATCATCGTCCTAAGTTCATCTTAGGAGTCGTGCTTTAGGATTTTATTCGGGTCTACGTACCGTCCTATCCTATTTTCTTCTATTGATTCCTTATTTTATTTATCAAGATTGCTTGATATTCAATTTGGTGAATAACCTTCTTCTTCCTCTTCTTTCTTTCTAAGGGAAGAGAAATGTCTAGACCTGGCCGCCCCAGAGCCGTGCCATCTAGCACTCCACCCCAGGACGGAGATTTTATGATTGCTCAACAGCTTCTTGATTTAGTGACGAATGCTCAAGCGGCTGGAGCTAACCCGGAAACTACTCACCCAAAGTCGAGATTTGCACGCTTGTGCAGCGATTACACAAATTTGGGTGGGGAGCCATTCAAAGGTTCCGAAACTGTTATTGAAGTCCAATCTTGGCTTAGGTCATGCGATCGAATCTTTTCTCACATGAATCTTATTGACCTTCACCGAGTTCAGGTGGCCTCTAGTATGCTCCGAGAAAGAGCATTGGACTGGTACGAGCTTCTTATTTCTGAGATTAATGAAGCGGATCTCACCTGGGAGCAATTCCGAGAACGCTTCGAATTAAAATTCATGCCAGAAGCTGAGAAAGTGACGATGGCTCGTCGTTTCATTGACCTTGTTCAAGGCGATTCTTCCGTGACGGACTACGTTGCTTCTTTTGAATCACTTTCCAAATACGGGGTTGAATACATCAACACCCCTCTGAAGAAGAATCAGAGATTCGTCTATGGCTTAAACAAAAGTCTCAAGAAGCCATTACTTCTAAAATTAGAAGTTTCTTTTGATCAACTCGTTGATATCGCTCTTCGACTTGAAGAGGCGGATAGAGAGGGTGATGTTGAAGTGGTGGGTTCCAAACCAAACTTCAACAACAAGAAGAGGCCAAACAAATTCAAAGGCCCCTATCCCAATAAGAAAGGGAGGCAAGCTACTCCTGCTGAAAAGACCTTTTCCTATACTCAAGGGAAATGCTATAATTGTGGTTCGAAAGACCATTTTGCGAACAAGTGTTCAAAGCCCCGTACTTGTCGCTATTGCAAAAGCCCGGACCATTTTATGCATGTATGTCCCAAACTTCAGGGCAGGAGGGAGGGAAATTTAAATGTTGCTCAAGCCCCTGGCAACACACCTCGTGGCCAAGGTATTTCTCATTCTATTCTGGATGGAATTATTTTATTTCGTGATCATCCTATTCGAGTTCTTTTTGATACGGGTGCATCCTATTCTTTTATATCAAAAGAACTTGTTGATACTTTTTCCTTGGATGTTTTGTGTTTAATGACTTCTTTGAGAATTGCGAATCCGGTTGGTGGATCTGCAACAATCAGTTTATTATGTAAAGATGTCGAGATTATTTTGTGTGATTTTCCTTTCCTAGCCGATTTGCATGTCATGCATTATTTAGGCTTTGGAATGATTTTGGGAATGGATTGGCTTAACCGTTATGAAGCTCATATCCTATGTCCTGAGCGGACTATTCATATTCGACATCCTCAATCTGTTAAGCAGATTTCTATTAATCTTAAAGATTCAGATTCTAGCTTGGTTGCATCTTTGTATTCTTTAAATCCTCGTGATGACGATGATGATGACGAGGGTGATATTATTTCTCTTATTCACGTCGTTTGTGAATTTTCCGACATATTCGAGCCCGTTTTAGGATTACCACCTAAGCGAGCAATTGAGTTCAGAATTAATCTTATTCCTGGAGCTCAACCTATCACTCGCCCTTCTTATCGTATGTCCAATAAAGAAAACGAGGAGATGCGTAAACAATTATCCAAATTGGAGACGAAGCAATTTATTCGCTCTAGTTCCTCGCCTTGGGGAGCTTCGGCTATTTTTGTGAAGAAATCTGATGGTACACTTAGGCTTTGCGTTGACTACCGCAAGCTTAATGATCTTATTATCAAAAATAAATATCCTTTACCTCGGATTGATGATTTATTTGACCAACTTAGTGGTGCTAGAGTCTTTTCACAATTAGACTTAGCTACTGGATTTCATCAGCTTCGTATTGCAGAGGATAGCATTCCTTTGACATCGTTCCGTACTCGTTATGGATCTTATGAATGGCTTGTTATGCCATTTGGTCTAACGAATGCTCCGGCTTATTTCGTTGACCTTATGAATAGAGTTTTCAAAGACTTTCTCGACCGGTTTGTTCTCGTCTTTATCGATCATATTCTTGGGTATTCTAAAACCGAGGAGGAGCATGAAAAACATCTTCGGATTGTGTTGGAAACTCTTAGGAGTAATAAATTGAGGGCAAAGTTTTCTAAATGCCACTTTTGGCAATCTCGTGTGAAGTTTCTCGGCCATATTATTTCCAAATCCGGAATTTCCGTGGATCCTTCAAAGATTGAAGCGATTCAAGATTGGAAGAGACCGGAGAGTGTGACAGAGATTCGTAGTTTTCTTGGATTGGCGGGCTATTACCGTCGTTTTATCAAAGACTTTTCTAAGATTGCCGTGCCTCTCACTAGTTTGACTAAGAAAGGTGTTAAATATATTTGGTCGGACAGATGTGAAACTTCTTTTCAGAAATTAAAAGAACTTCTTTCTAATGCTCCTATTCTTGTTATCCCCGAGGGGAATCAAGATTTCGTTTTTTATACCGATGCTAGTCGCATTGGTTTGGGTGACGTTCTTATGCAAAAAGAACGTGTTATTGCTTATGCTTCTAGGCAATTGAAGCCAGCTGAGACTAGATATGCCACTCATGATTTAGAGCTCGCGGCTATTGTTTTTGCCCTTCGTATTTGGCGTCATTATCTATTAGGAGAGAAATTTGTTCTTTATACCGATCATAAGTCCTTGAAGTATTTATTCTCTCAAAAGGAACTTAATTTACGTCAGCGGCGTTGGCTCGAGTTCCTTGCGCCTTACGATCTTGATATTCTTTATACACCCGGTAAGGGTAATCGTGTCGCCGATGCTCTTAGCCGTAAACAACAAGCTGTTGTTTCTATGATGATATCCGAATGGAACGATCTCGGGATCTTAACCACTTTTGAGATTCGAGAGCGTGTTCCCGATTTATGTTCATCTCTTGTTTTATGTAGCCTTGAAGCTCATCCTTCTCTTTTAGACCGCATTCTTGAAGCTCAAAGGCTAGATTCCGAATTGGCTCTTCTTGGCCAAAATATTAAGGATAAGATTGATATTGAAGGTTTGAAAGACTTTGATATTGATTCTCGTGGCGGCATTCAGATATTTGGTAGACTTATCGTACCAAATATTAGTGATCTTCGTAAAGATATTTTAGAAGATTCTCATCGTTCTAAATTTACCATTCATCCCGGTAGTAGTAAAATGTACGCGGATATGAAGCGACTTTATTATTGGGAGGGAATGAAACTTGAAATCGCTAACTTCGTTAAGCGTTGCATGACTTGCCAACTCGTTAAGGCCGAACATCAAAGGCCCGGTGGGTTATTGCAACCTTTAGAAATTCCAATTTGGAAGTGGGACCAAATTTCCATGGATTTTATAGATGGCCTTCCCCGTTCTCGTTCGGGTCATGATAGCTTATGGGTAATTGTTGATAAACTTACTAAATCCGCCCATTTTATTCCCGTTCGGTCTAACCGAACTGTTCCTCTTTTGGCCAAACTCTTTGTTAAAGAGATTGTTAAATTACATGGTGTTCCTAATTCTATTGTTATTGATCGTGATCCATTGTTTACTAGTGGATTTTGGAAGAGTCTTCAAAAAGCTTTGGGAACGAAGCTTAATTTTAGCACCGCTTATCATCCTCAGTCCGATGGACAAACCGAGCGTGTGAATCAAATTCTTGAAGATCTTCTTCGTGCTTGTGTTCTTGATTTTGGTGGAAGTTGGGAAGATCATATTTCACTTGTTGAATTTTCCTATAATAATATCTTCCAATCTAGTATTGTATGGCACCTTTTGAGGCACTCTATGGAAGGCCATGCCGATCTCCTTCTTGTTGGCTTGAGGCCGGTGAGAAGCTGGTTTTAGGTCCAGATTTTATTCGGGATTCCACAGAGAAAATTAACCTTATTCGACATAGAATGAAAGAAGCCCAGAGTAGACAAAAATCCTATGCCGATAATCGGAGAAGGAAGTTAGAATTTTCTGAGGGAGATCTTGTTTTTATTCGTGTTTCACCTATGAAGGGTGTTGTACGTTTCAGTCGTTCGGGAAAACTAGCGCCTCGATATATTGGGCCATTTCCTATCACCGAACGTATTGGTTCCATGGCTTATCGCCTTTTATTACCGGCTCAATATTCTGCTATCCATGACGTGTTTCACGTTTCTCAACTTCGGAAATGTCTTCGAGATTCCGATCCTATTCTTGAGCCCAGTGTTGTGGAAGAGATTGAAGTTTCGCCTAATTTAACTTATGAGCAACATCCTATTCGTATCATTGCTTCCGAAGTCAAACGACTTCGAAATAAAGACGTTCCGCTTGTTAAAGTTCAATGGTCTTCAAATCCTAAGGATTGTTCGTGGGAATCTAGAGAGTACATCAAGCGAACACATCCGGACTTGCTTTCTCGTGCTCTTTGAGGTGAACTTCTTATTTCAAATTTCTTTTGTGTTGAATATGCTTTTATGGTTGGTACTTTATGTTCTCGTCTTAAAATATTGCGAGGACGCAATTTCTTTAAGGAGGGGAGTCTGTAACAACCCGCATATTTATCGATTTTATATTTAAATATTTTATCGTTAGTCGGATTTTAGTCCGAAAAGCTACTTTTTGCATACGGTCGAATTAGGACTCGGGACCACTCCCATTGAGTTTAAAATGTCGTTTGCGACCTTTTTGAGTATAAGCTTCGATATGTTTGGAGAAAGTTGATTTTTGCTACTTTTCACTTTGGGTTTGGTTTTGGGCTCAGCCCTATGTTGACTTATGCTCAAATCTGAGCCACTCTTCCCCACTCACCCTCCTTCTCTTCTCTTTTCAGTTCTAGTGCATTAATGGTGGGAGAGATTGGAAATTAAAACTCCAAAACCCTAGTTTCTCTTGCAAATCAAATTCCTAGCTCCAAACTCAAGAAGAACCCCTTTGGTAAGCTTCTCTTCTTCTTCTCCAACTTATTCTCTTACCAATTTCAGAAATCCCTAAACCTAATTTTGGGAATGTTCTTGTTTTGAGCTTAGATTCAAGCTCATTTGGGTTGTGTTGAAGAGAGGTTGATTCTCCATTTGCTTTCAAGCTTCTTCTTGTTTGATTTTGTGAAAAGGTGAGATTTTTAATCTCACATCTAAGTCTATGAATTATCTTTGATTGTTAGGTATGAATTCCTAACACTTATTCTTGTGTAATTGTTTTGGATTTGGATTGCCTTTGAGAATAATCCAATTTTAGTGTTTGAAAGCCCTATCCTTAAAAAATCATAGCTTTGAGGATCAAATGTGTTTTTGGTGATGCATCGAGGAGCTAATAGAGCCGGGTAGTCGATTGGCATAATCCCCTAGCGCCGTTGCTCGAGAGAATGCAATTTGGTCAAGATTGAACCTCATTTGTAATAGGCAGGGAAGAGGCTGGAAACAGGTTCGGCCAACCGAACCCCCTGGTCCGGTCGACCGACCTGCTTCCAAGTGCATAAGCACTTTCTGTTTAAGGTTCGGTCGACCGAATACAGTGAAGCCGGTCGACCGACCTGCTGTCCCGAGAAGTTTTCTAAACAGGGTTCGGTCGATCGAGCACTGTATGCCGGCCGACCGACCTGATGATTTTTTGCCTACTTGGCCTTGTTGCTTGAATTTCCAACTTAAATCGATTCGTGTTGTTTCCTATTTATTGTTATCAATTATTATGACTTTGATGACTCCTTTTTAGGGATTTTTGAATATCCATTTCGATGGATTCTTTATCGGTTTCGTTGGATTTTTATTCACATCTTAGTGTGTGAATTTTAGTGATTGATTGTTCCTACAATCTTCTTTGTGATTTGCCACTTTAAAAATATAAAGGTTTTCTATACTAGTAGTAAATTTCAAAACTCTTTCCTCAAACGATTTCAACACTATTTTAATACCAAATTCGTTTATAAAACCGTTTTCCAATCTATTAGTATATACAAACCTTTACCTCACTCATATGAGAAATCTAATTAAACGACTTAGCAAAACAAGTGGTATGAAACGCTTGCGTTCACTTTGTCGGTTAATTCTTGGACTTGTTCGATTGAAACTCTTGTGACAATTTTCTAGTGGAGATCTGCAATTTGTTCGTAAATATTTAAGTTAAGCTAATGGTTATGGGACATGATGCTAAGCTCATATATTTACTAGCTTACTGTAATCGACACTTCTCGTTGATCATGACGATCATCTTTGTGATTTAGACTAGCATTGTGCGATGTCTCTTTGTCTACGAGGGAGACTAAACCCCGTTTTGTGGAGTTTCGACTCAAATTGGTGGGGTAGCAACCCGCGGTCTTCGGACCATTCGTGTGTCAGGTCTTCGGACCATTCGTGTGTCAAATTAATGGCTAGCTACCATGAGATAGCTTCTCGTTCGTGTGTTACAGCTTTTGGTGAGTTTTCATGCTCCCGTTCATGTGATAGGCCTCCCTCGCTTATTTTTGTGTGATTTCTGGATTTCGTGTGTCGAATTCTGGAATTTTCTTCTTCACCTATTTTTGTGATTTCTATTGATATGATTTATCAATTCTTGTGTATAGGTGAATTTGTGTGTCATTGACTGGATTTCTTGTGTTGATTTCTGGAATTTATGTTTCACCAACTTTGTGATTTCTATTGATATGATTTATCAATTCTTGTGCATAGGTGAATTTGTGTGTCATTAACTTGTTGTGAATACAAGTTTTGGGTACGATACCCATTTTGGATCTTTGAGAAGTCTCTTTGATATTGATTAATCGTTTGTTGATTATCATTTACATACTTATAGTAGTATGCCATTATGGATATTATACGTCTATGCCATATCTTATATGTCATTTATTGTGGCTTGGTGAATGAAATTAGGAGTATGACATTCCTTTTTATCTTGAGTAGATTATCGTGATATTGATTAATCTCTTGTCGATTTTCAATTACTTATATATATATCACAGCTTGGCATTGTGATTATTATGTGTTTAGTCATATCTCCTATTCTATATCATGTTATCTAATATTTATAGTTAGACTGATCCGTTTATTATTTTCTTATAAATAATACTCGGGTCAGACCGAGATGTTACAGGTGCTTCGACTTGACTTCTCTCCGGGGATCCATTACTCTGACCTTTTTGCTTACTACTTAGATTAGTAGTTTTTGTTGTATACATTTGAGATATAGACTCAATAATGTATACTTATTCTTTTGTGTAGTTCATGTAACTATTCTTTTGTGATATTGTGGATATTTTTAGACCACTGCTTTGATGTACACTTTCTAGTGTAATATTTATATCTATTTCCGCCTTTGTGATATGAATTGTCTGTGACTGATTTATGTTATGTTTACTTCTATATTTGTTTCCGAAGATATTATAGCCACTGTGTAGTAGCCTTGAGTTTGTGTCGGCATGTCGGATTTCCACTTGACAAAGAATTGCATGCTATACTATCTGACATATCGATGCTCGCACAAAGCAATTACACGGATGGTCGCTCCTCAACAGCCTTATTCTCCGTGCTAGTTGACAGCATTCACCGTAATGTTCTTGTCTAGCGTAGGTATAGAGGTGGGGCGTCACAAACTGTAACAACCAGGTATTTTCAACCATTCGCATCCATCATAAGTGTATAGGTAGACACTCATGCCGGAATTGAATTGCTCAAAATACCGCATTGTAAATAAAATTTTGGCAAATCTCAGAATATATACAGTAAATAAAAATCACAGATCACAGACACAGAATAATAATAATGCAGCGGAAGTAAAAGAGATAGTAGTTCATGAAGCTACTATATAAATATATCAGACTTACATAAGATACAACAGAAGAAATAAAGTGCAATAGAAGTTTCAATATGATAACCAAGTACAAGATGAATAGAACAACCGAACTGAAATAGATAAGACTACATAAGTAGATAATCTCCAGCGATTCAAATATCCAGAAGTGGAATCCAAATCTGTGAATAACTCAGGTTGACCCGAGCGTAAATAAAAATACAAACACTCGAGTCAGGACATACATACTTATATAATGTAAACCAACTCAAGTGAACTGTAGCAAAGATACAAGTAACTTAGAAGATGCTTGGGACCGCCCATCCTCTAAGGATCCGTTAAACTAGTTACTATGTAGTAATATACGCTATATACAGTAGTGTCTAATCAGTAAAGTAAAATCATATAGAAAATAGCGTTAAGGGGATGGTGAACCTTAACGCGGTCGGATCTTTAAAACCAAAATCGTGGTGGGCTCGCTATAAGGAGATGACACGGCACGCGAGGCAATGCCAGGGTGGATATACCGTTTGCACTCCCGGACCGGTGGTGACGACAAGCCAGCAGCTTCCGCTCACCTTGAACAATACCCCCGAATCAAAGTGGCGCCACATATCGAATTGCAAAAGTAATAGAATGGTTTTCAATGGAGCACGCTCGATGAAAGAGTGCGACCCTTTGTGTAGCCCGGTATAGCTCCTGTATTAGTCATTTATGCCAACTCACGGGAGTTGGGTCCACGTAATATACCTCGAGAACGTCGCCACCATCCTACTTCATTCTGGAATCTCCACCGCGTACACAGTTGTTAAAGTGGTTTTCGATATTGGCCGGCTATAAGACAATATCCGATCCTGGTCTCTTTAACAACCAATCGTTATTATAACCCGTAGTTATAACTTTAAAACAATATTTTATACTTCAAAAATAAAATGTCGTTTCAACCCAAATCTTTATCAAAATAAAGATTAAATCATTTCCAAACCATTTCAATATATCATCATACCATATCTTTCAATTCAAATATTTATCAAAATAAATATCAAGTCATTTCTAACCATTTCAATATTTTAAATTATCATATCCTTTAAAAACTTCCTTTCAAATCATTTTAATATCAAAATATCATATCTTTCAAAACTCCATTTTCAAATCATTTTAATATATCAAAATATCATATCCTTTCAAAACCACATTTCAATCATTTAATATATCAAAATATCATCTCTTTTCAAAACCTCATTCATTTCAAATCATTATTCATTTTATTCAATTTAAAATGCCATTTCAATTCACATTTCAAAACAGTTTATATTCAAAAAAAATCATTTTTAATCATAAAAATGAAGTTATCAAGTTCAATAATTAAATTATTAAATTTCCAAAATTTTCAACTTTCAAAGTTCATTTATTCACTTAAGTTTATCAAAACAGTGAAAATTCACTTTTTTGCGGCATTTAGGAAACGCTACGGAAAGATACATTCAAAACAGTTCAATTTAACAAAAGTCAACATTTTAAAATGCTATAATAGGGTTTACTTAAATTCCAAATAAACTTAGTTATATTCAAAAATTATAGCACTTACACAATTGCTATAATAGTTTTTAATTCAATAGTTTTTTAGTTCATTATCATCAACTACAGCATTTACAAATGTTGTAATACCATTTACATTGTAATTAATACCATTTCAAAAATGCAGTCAGTTAACTTCAAATATTCAATATAATTTCTCAACCAATTATATTTTTATTTAAAACATTTTTAACTTATAAAATCATACATTTTCACATTTATAAACATCATTTAATTTTCCTCAAGTTCATGATTTTACAAAGTTAAATTTCCATTCAAAATTCAAGATTTAATAATAATTCACTTATTAAAATGCAATGTTCAATTTTAAATTCATTACATTAAATTTCAACGTAACACTTAAGTTCAAATTCTCAAATATAACATAATTTTATTTTTATTTACTTAACTAAAAGTTCACTTTTAAGTCAATTTCATAAATTTCCAATTTTAGTTATATTTCAAAATTTCAACTTAAAATATCCATTCATTTCACATTTTAACTTTATTCAAAACCATTAATATGTTATAAAATCATTTTAAATTAATTTAAATTCAAAATATCATAAATTTATCATATTTTCAAACTTATTTAAATTCCATTAAAAATTAAGTCAAAATTTCCAAAATAACTTACATTCATATTTTCTAACTTTTCCATAATTTATTTAACTTATAGATTTCCAGCAAATAAATAATACTTTACAAAAGTTATATTTTTATTAAATTTCAAATCAAATATTATAATAATTGAATTTCTAAAATATTTTAAAATTTTTAGAAAAACATATTTTAACTACGGGCCTGTATATAATTTTCTACGCTAGGTAAAGTGATACGGGTAATATATCATTTCAACCCGCAATTTACAAAGAAAAATCCGGGTTTTATCATTTCAAACCCACAATCCCAAGTTAAATAAATTAAATAAAAACCGTTCAAGCCTATCATTTCGGCCCATAACGATTTTTCCCTATTCAAAAGTCCGTTCGGGTATGTATCATTTCAACCCATAGTGATTCTAATTTACAGGGAACTTGCAGTGTGATAAACTGATAAAATATATAGAATAGCATGAAATAACAGTAACATATGATATAACAGGTGTTTAACAGGTGTGAACATCATATGATAATAATATAAGCAGTTATAACATGTTAATATAGTTCTACAGATTCGCAGGGTGTCAATTTACTACTTATATAAGTACATAATGTCTAGTGAGAAATACTCACATTTTTATGCTGGAGACATTAATTTGAATGACACAACGGATCCAGAAGGCACGACCTTTGATTTTGAGTGGAGAGAAATAGCCGATATATCATCTTGTAAACAACCCCAAAACCAGACAATATAACTTATGAATATTCAACCAAAATATATTGAAATAAATTGAAATTGAAAGGCAACAAAGACAAGATAACTTGACCTTGCTACAACCATTCAAAAGCTCGACTAAGGGGTTCATTTTCTTAGCCATGATGATGATATGAGTGTGGGAGAGACAAGGTTAATATCCTTGCAAACATTCAAACAAAACAAACAAATAACATAAGTTTTCGAACCCAAATTCAATAAAACAATGTTAGAATTAAATGCATAAAACAAAGCCAAAGTTTTTGCACTTGCTTTCTACCGCCTATGCTTCAGCTATAGATCTGAAATACATGTTTAAGGAGTGGGTTAGAATCAGGTCTTGGGCTCATAAGGGTCAGCCATAGCTTGAAAGTAATGGTGCAAAGGTGGATGGACATAGGTGCAACAAAACAACAACTACAAGGCAAATTCATCACTTCTATGCTATAAATGGGTTCGGCCATAGGCTCTATGTGCATGGCCAGTGGGTCTAGGTGGTGGTGGGTGATGTGGCAGAGGGTGGAGGTCAGGTCAGAGGTGGTGGTGGTGGTGGAAGTGGCGGCAAAAGTTGGATGAAGGTGATGGTACCAAAACTAGGTCAGCTTGAATGCATAGGTGGTGGATTTGTGGATTTTGGTGGTGGTGTTTGCCTTGGGGTTGCTTGGCATGCCATGGTGCTGATCGAGGGTGGATGATGATCAGAGAATAAAGTGGTGGAGGTTGGCCTAGATCGGGTTGAGGAGGAGTGGAGCCATGAAGTTGAGAACAAGTTGCAAAATCACATAGAAAAACTAGAAAACAAGAGAAGAGAATAAGATTTTACCAAATTTTTGCAAGATGGGGGCCATGATTATTTTTTTAGGGTTGAGAAGCTTTGAAAATACGTGAAAAAGATGAGAGAATGCAGCTGAAAAGAATAGAGAAAGGTACGGCCAAAATAAATGGTGTATTGATTGAAAAAGAAACGGTAAAAGAAACGGTGAAGCGACTTTACGTTTCTTATAAGCTTTAAAAACCTTCCATACTTCCTTTTCTTTTAAATCAAATAAAAAAAATAAACTTCAGCAAGTACATCTAAAACCGAAACAAAATGAAAAAAAATAAAAATATATAATTAAATTTAAAGAAAATATAAAAAGAATTAAGGAAATTGCTTAAAAATTGAAAACAGGGTTCAAAATTTACAATTAAAACATCAATGGCTTTGGAAAAATATCTACTTCATTTTAAAAATATTATAAATATAAATTTTGAAATAAAATAATTTATTTATCATTTATAAAATAAAATAAATAATTAAATTGGAGAAAAATAGAAAAGAACTAAAGAAAATGTTTAAAAATTGAAAAAGGGCATGGAAATTACAAGAAAAATACTACTAGCTGTAGAAAAATTCCTACCTCACTTCAAAAATATTAAAAGACAAAAAAATACATAAAATAACATATCAATACATATTACAATAAAATATGACAAAGAAAAATAACATTTATACTATTTAAAATAATAAAATTGTAGAATAAACAAATTGCACTCAATATTGAAATATACATAACTTTCACAATTTAAATCCGTTTCCAACGAAACAAAAAGCAGTGTTCCTAAAATTTTATGTACTTTCATAATAAAAGTTAAAATTTAAATTTTCAAACTTTTAAAATTTTAAAATAAAAGTCAAAGTTTGACTATTTTGACCAAATACTCACTTTTTTGGAAAATATTCTTTTTAGTCATGCTTTGGAATGATAATTCATATCAAAATTAAAGTTTATCATTCAAAATAAATAAATAAGTTTTTAAATCAAAAATTTAATTAAAATAGTTAAAATATACAAAAAAAAATCACAAAATACAGGGTTGTTATAGTTTGAAAATAAAATCCAATAGTGATAAAAAAATCCATATAAATACGATATCATTACCTCTTTTAAAAACCCTAATCAAATTTGATATCGTTTTCAAATATATCCTTTTCTAAAATTATAACATTTCAAAGTTATAATATTTCGAAACCAAAACTTGAAATATAGCCTTTCAAAACATAAAACTTTGAATTTCATAACTTTGAAACATAGTACACCACTTAAATGGTTTAAATATTAAATTACTTTATATAATAAAATAGCTTCTTCACCTTCACAAATCAATTTCAATATGGATTTTAAATTCCCAAACAAACCAATATAATTTCCATATATTTCAAAGCTTTAATTATTCCACCATTTCAAAACTTATTCTTTGATAATTTCATATATATCAATTTCAACTATTATTATTTAGATTTGAAATGTTTACTTAATTAATCAAATATCATTCTAGTAAAAACTTTAGACTTCAAATAACTGGATATTCTTCCAATTACATTAACTTGATAATATTCATTTAAATCAATTTGATATTCATTTAAATCCTCTAAACAAAAATCAAGTTATAAAATCATACCTTTTAAATCTCAATTTATTTATATTTCAAATCAAATTTTTCGAGGATAACCCATAAATCTTAAATTCAAATCAAATTCATATTTATCTTCTAAATCTAAATTTATTTAAATCATTATAACCTCTATATAAAATATGATTTAAATACTTAACCATATTTATTTTAATAAATCAAACTCCATTTTTCTACTTATTATCATTAACTGATTTATACCTAACTTAATACATGAATTTAACTATATATAAATATTTTTATATAATATAAAAAAGAATCAATATTTATTTAAACCGCATAATTCTATCCAAAACCATATAAATCATTTTCAAAATATTTATATATATAGACCGACGGTATCTGTATAAAATTTTCTATCCTATGGTCAAGTGATACAGATATTTATCATTTCAATCCGTAAGTTAAAAAATTATGGTTATATATCATTTCAAACCGCAATCCCGAATGAAATAAAATGCATAACAACTTGCATATTAAAATACTATAGAATATAACATCCATTCATCCATCAATAGATCATACATCCATCACAATCATCATCCACAACAATCAATCAATACCAATAGATAACCGATAATATATATAACAGGTATTTAGCTGGTAGTTTATATGCAATAATAAATTTGACAACAATTTAATTCAAATAAATGCAATTTAACTTAGATGAAGATTAAATATATGCCAAACAGCTATAAATAAATTTCAAATCACATCATAAATAAATTTAACAAACATAAGAAATTTTAGAAGTTGCGAGTGGGTTAAAACACTCACCTTTTGAATTGAAATCCAATTTAAACCTAAAAATTTGACGGTCTCAGAATTCGTCCAAACAAGCGTTAAAATGTTCGGAATTTTAATACGATCCTAACAAAAAAAACCGTGCGTGAATTGGTGTTCGTATGTGAAAGATATAATGAAAAATGTGTTTGAATTTCAATTTTTTTTAAAAAAAGAGAACACATTTACCTTTCTTGCCACGTCATAGGAAAATTACTTTCTTCCACAAAACACCACTCACGCATGCAAGGACCAACGCACGCGATACTACCGCCGACCATAAACTTTGACCGCGATTCTCTCTCGCCTACGGCCACCAGGGAGCCGCCGAACCCAACCATCCTCCTTCCCTCGCCTAGCCGCACCGCGCCTTCCACCTATGCTGCCTCCGGTCATAAAATTTTGCCGCGCCATCGCTGATTTTTGTTGACCTAATCGAATTTTGTAGTCTATCAGACCGTTGATTCGCCAAATAAACAGCATGGATGAAGTCCCCTCGGTCCTCTCTTCAAAACCCAGAAATGGTTCAACGATCCGACAACGTTCATCGACGCGCGATGAACGGCCGAGAATTGATTCAGAAATTCTAGACAAACAATGCATTGAATCGGAAAACGAATTTCAGTTTTGAGACGCGTTCATCGAAAGCTTCGATATATAATTTTTATGAATTTTTTTGAGGAGTCTGAAATTTGGCTTTGATTTTGAATTGCAGTTGGAATTAGGTGTTTGTCTGCCATTGAACTGAGGAGGTGAAACAAATTGCAAACAGAGTATTTATAGACAAGGTTGCAAAAGAATAGATGGATCAGATTGGTATACGCGCTGAACGATGAATGGCCCGAAAAGCCCGTTCTGACTCCGAAACGAAATTGGGTCAACCCATAGAACAACCCGGGGTTATGTAACAATTAATTATCGTCATTAGGCGATTAAATTGGCTGGCTAATTGCTTTTGGGATTTTATCGGGTTGAAGTTCTCTTAAAAATTTGTTAAGGGTTTGTGGGCTTTATATTGAATTTTGGCCCACGTTTTATTTTGGTGTTGGGTTGTATTAAAGTGGATACCCGTTCCCTCCTCGCTATTCATTCTCTTCGAAAACCTTAAACAAAATAAACGAAAAAAAATTGGCGGCTCGATCCTTTTGCTATGTCGATCGACTAATTCTATTTGCAAATGTTTTGCTTTGCTTTGAGCTTGGTCGGGCCGTGCTTAGGGGAGCTGCAAGTGGGGGAAAAAGAGGAATTTTGGCATTGGATCGGTGCTCTTCAAAACAAAGGTGAGTGATTTTTCACTCACATCTAACTCAATTTCGTATATTCGTGACTTTCGTGGCTTGATTTCTAGGCTATCATGGTGTTGAATTCTTTGACACATGATTTTGATTTTCAATCGTTTGGAATTACTTGAATTCGTTGATTGCTTTGTTCAGGCCGTTTAATTTTGATCGAATGCCAGGATTTGAATTGATTTCGTGAAGATATTTTTAGATTAGAATTCATTTGACTTTGCATTTGCTTTAAGTATTTGACTTCGGTCCTGATTTGGATATGCGGTTCCATGACTTCGGTCTGTAGCTCATGTCTTCAACTTGTACTACTTGCTGTATATTATTAGTTTGGAACTGCTACTTGATGCTGGTATTCATCTGGATATTTTGTGTGTTGTTTTTCTTTGGGCTTGGACTTGATGAAAGTGATTTGTAAGAATAATTTGGGTTCGACACTGCCTTGATGGCTTTGTTCGAACTACCTATGTCACTTGCATATGCTAGTGTTGTTTCATTCAATATAGATATGTATGTGTATTCATATATATGCATACATGCATTCATGTATTTGTGTTGCTAGCTGTCTCAGCTTTGGAATTGTTCGAACCTGATACCTTTTGAAGTTTGCCTCTGTTGGGTTCATTGCTTTATATGTTGATGTTGTTCTTTGTTTCCCTTGACTCCGGTCAGTAGCTCACTGCTGGTTCCTGTGTCTTCGACCTTGACTCCTGATAGCACTGGCTTTGACAATTAGATTGATGCTTCGAGTTACAGCAATTTTCACTCCTGTTCATACTCTATGTTGTACACATGTGCATTTGTATCACTTGATGTTGCACTTGCTCGATCCAGTTCGTAGTTGCATACTTGTTGTGCACTTTTCATGTCATTCCCTTGGTATTGTGCAGACCACTTGGTCACTGGTGTACATATGCTGTTAGATTTGGGTTTCACCAACCACACATGTATATACTTGTATCTTTGAATTTGATTGACTTGCAGCTTGATGGTCATATTCACTTACTGTTGATCTTCACGTGGCTGTAGTTTTTGTTGCAGTTTTACCCTTGTAGTCATGTGGTGGCTGCAGTTTCATTTCGTTGCAGTTTTACCCTTGTATTCATGTGGTGGCTGCAGTTTCATTTTGTTTGCAGTTTTTCCCTTGTTGGTTGGTATTGCACTGAGTTAATCCTCATGTGCACTGATGCATTGTATATGCATTTTCCCATTGTTTGTTCGCTTTGATTCTACTGTGTTATACAGTAGTCTAGTTTGCTGTTGCATCTTTGTTTAGTACCTCTACACACCTTGCAGTTTCGGCTTGCTGTTAGTAGTTGTAGTCGTGATGATATCACATGCTGTAGTGGCGAGGCAGTGCACGCGAGCGTGCACTGCAGCCAAACAGAATTGACGTTTTAATTGATATTTCAATTGTTTGAATTGTTTCGTGTGTCCAATTCAATATTTTTAAATTATATTTTGATTTTGTTTCATTTGATCATTTTGTTGCTATCTAATTATCTTCTAGATAATCATATTTTGTGTTTTCTAATTATCGTATCGATAATTAGATTTTGTGGTTATGCTGTTTCACTCGCTTGGGTTTTGCTCTAGCCACTTGCTACGAAGCATTTGATTTATATTTATTGATTATCAAACATTTGTGATGCAGGGAAACAGGTTGGAGGGATCTAACGGGATTCCACGCTATTATTGAATTGTTCAATGATATTTTTTTTATGTCTTTTATTTACTAACAAATATGATTACGGGTGGTATGGTAATAACATCATTATATGTTTGAAAATAAAATCCAAAAGTGATAAGAAAAATCAATATCGCTATGGTTAAGTGTTGGGTGGTTATTGGCCTCGAATATTTTTTTTAAAATACCATGAATTACTGATTAAGTCAGAATTGGTTTTTGAGACAAAAAGGATTTTTTTTAAAATCTAAAAATTGGATTTCGAAAATATTTTAAAGATTATCTAATTAATTATATTAATTTTATTTTAATTTATTACTTATAATAATATTAATTTATGTTTATTTAATTAAAATAATATTCTTTTAAAGTTATTTTATTATATTAATTTTTTAAAAGTTATATAGTCATATTAATATTATTTTAATGTCATTTCATTATTTTAATATTGTTAAAAGTTATTTGTTTTTTTGTTAATATGTTTTAAGAAATTATAAAAGGTTAATAAATTGAAAGTCTAATTTTTTAAGAATAATTATGGTTTAAAATTAATAATAATGATTATTAATAGTTTTAAAAAAATTATTATTATGTAACAATCTGATTTTTCGACGTCTGAAAATCGACATCAATACGTCCACTGTATCCAATGCCGAACAATCGAATGCTGGAAAACCGAACCAATGGATTAAAGAAGAAGGAGGTGGAACAAGAATATAGAAGACTATATCAGAATCTCACAATCGCAGCGGAATAATATACAACTCTAATTCATTTGCTTACCCTCTTGAATCAATTAGTTTAATCACTAATTTTATTTCTGCCCTTTATTTTATTTAGTCAAATCTTGATATCTTGCATTACACACAATTCAAATTAATTCCCAATATTGTTTATTTCCACTGAAAATCACCAAGTCCAAATACTTTAGATTTCAAAACAATTTAAATCACTTTATTCTAAAATATACTTTAAAACATTTAAATTAAAACTAATATACATTTTTGATTAAAGTGTTTAAGTAACTGTGTGTACAAAGACTTATTAAAGGGGGCTAATGATTGATTATATACTAAGCCTGTATTAATTTTCCAAATGAAATAAAATCTTGATTGAATGTTTGTTATTTGATATTTAAATAACCGCCCATCGAAATATAGACCCAACGTAACTTTGGAAATATCTAGGAGAAACACGTGAATTATAAGGCACAGTGTAAAAACCCTGATTTTGGAGATTACCTATTAACATTAAATTATAACGGTAGTTGTAATTTAATATTGTAATTGAGATAAAATTGGAGATTTTAAATTGTTTATTTGGAATAAACAATGAATTTTGGAAATTAAAATGGGAAAATAAAGTTTGGAACTTTATTTTATTTGTTTGGGTTAATAATAAATGAAAAATGGTTTTTATTTAGAGAAAATGCAATAATTGTATTAATTATTGCCAATTACTTCTTTTAATAATTTTTAAAGGAAGTATTTGATTTTTAAAGGCTGTTTATTTAAATAAAAAGATGGAAATTGCTGTAAAAATGAGTTTTAATTATAAATTTGAGTTTAGAATGGTTAGTTATATTTTTCTAGGCAAGAAAAATATTTTTGTGGAATTTTAGAAGTTAAAAATAATGTTTTGTGCATTTATTTGTTAAAATTGTGCATTTTTGTAAAATAAGAGATTTTAATAATATAAATGTTTTAAGAATTAAAATTAATCTTTTTATATAGTATAAAATATGTTACTTGATAAGTATGCAAAGTTACATACCTTGTTGTGTGAAAGTTTGAAAGAAAATGACATTTGTTTATTTAAATAGTGTAAATATGTATACATTTCTAATCAAGAGTTGATTATTTAACCAATATGTCATTTTATTTCTTTCTACTAATGGATCCAAGGCCCATTAGGACTTAACCAGGTGAGAAATGAGAAAATAGAAATCACCTATACGTTCTTTTTCCTTCTCTTTCTCAACTCCTTCTTCCTCCAGTGAGCAAAATAGAGAAACCAACTCCTCAAACATCAAAATCCAAGCCAAATCTTCAAATCAAATCAAAAACTTGATGTTTTCTTTCAAACAAAAACATATTCTACAGGTAATCTACTCCAAAACTGAAATATTTCATCAAAATCTAATTTGTGTTATAGGGTTTGTTTGTAATCTTTTTTTTTTTTTGGCTTGCATGTTTCTATTTTGAGTTTTGTAGGTATTTGAAGCAAATCCTAGCTCCAAGCTCTCATCTTTCAACCACAAATCCAAGTCTTTTCATTGCAACGGCAAGGTGAGTTACAAAACTCACAAAAACTAGCTGAGCCAAGCTCAAAATCGCCAAATTCCTTTTTAATTCGTTTTTTACCTTCAATTTTGTTTGTGTCAAAACCTTCTCTGGTTGCTACTTTGAATGTTTGTAACTTTTGATTCCGGCAACGAAATGCTGCCGGATTTTATTCAGTTGATAGTTCATGTGTTGTAATATATATCTGCCAAATTTCATAGCAAAACACTTACGTTTGCTATGTGAAAACCTTGCTGCAAAATCAATGCACAGCTTGAAATTTACTTGTACATTTGTGTTCAGAGTTGCTGCAAACATGGCCTGAGTCTATGTTTGCAATGTCATAACTCTTTCAATTCTTGATGAAATTGCGTGATTTTTTGTTTGTTTGAAAGATTGAGTTTTATACTATATGCTTACCAAATTTCAGGTAATTTTGATCGATATAGCATATAGAAATATGCTGCCGAACTTTGGTTCGGAGCATGTTTTTGCCCAGATTTTTACAGTGAAAATACTGTCTGGGTTCAATTTCAAGTAATCATAACTTTATCATATTTTATCATAGTTGCATGAATATTTGTTTGTATAAAAGATGTTGTTCCCTTATACGTGCATAAAAATTTTGAGCACAATCCGATGTAATTTGATCTTCGGTTTTATGCCTGGAAGTTGAACCCAGAGTTGATTTTTAAGCCTGGGCACATCCTAGTTGAACTGTTACAAACATGGTCTGAGTCCATGTTTGTGACAGCATAACTCATTGGTTTCAAATCGGATTTGCTTGATTCTTTTTGCAAGTTGAAGTAGGAGTACTGATTTATAATCCTGTAAAGTTTCATGAAAATCTGGGTTGGTTTGCTATTTTTAAACTGCTGTCGGACTTGTACCTGCAGCTTGCTAATTCGGTGTTTTAAACCTTGTTTTGGTCCGACTTTGAAACGACGCAAATTCTTCGTTTCAAATCGGATTTGAATGATTCTTTTTGCTGCTTGAAGTAGGAATGTTGTACTATATTTCTACCTAATTCCATGTCATTTGGACTCTTTTTGAAGGTCCAAACCTGCTGTCAAACTTGGGTTCGCAGCATGTTATCACCGGTTTTTATACTTAGAATAATTTCTGCCTTTTTCTGATATTTTCCGATTTCTTTGAGATATTTCTCTAAATTCCGTACACGGGTTTTATAAAGCATTACAAAGTGTTTTCCAAGTAAATTGACTTTTGAAATTATAATTTAATATTATTTTTAAGTATTAAATTAATTACTCCATAATAGGTGAATTTCAAATGCAATTTCTAAAGCGATTTTGAAGCGTTTCTAAAACTCGTTTTCTTCAACTTAATTTCTATATAAAACACACAATTTTGCACTTCGAGCGAAGAGGGAGGAGAATTAAATGATTGGATAAAACGCGTGCTATGAAAACATGCGTTTATCTTTTTAGTTAATTCCTAATCTATTCGTTTAATCGTTTTGGCCTACGGGTCTAGTTTACCGATGATACGAGGTGAACCTTTTACTGCTTTGAGTTTGAAATTTACTAGCGGTTAGTAAACCGTTTAGTGCAAACGGGTGGTATGGGACACACGTTAACACTTTTCGGGTTTCTTTCCGAGAGTTTGTGACACATTTGCCTGTTGGCGTGCCAGTACTGGACCTTCGGGTCATTTGCCATTGCGGCGTATTTGTCTTCGGACGTTTGCCATTGCGGCGTATTTGTCTTTGGACGTTTTCCATTGCGGCGTATTTTTCTTTTGACGTTTGCCTTTGGGCGAGGTACCTATTATATGAAACAGTACTCGGCAAAAATAGCACGTGCAAAATCTTTTTGAGATGATTTCTACCCTTGTGTGTTGTCATTTTGGAATCGGTCCTTTGAACCACTCGGTGGCGATTACTTTGGGATTTTTGGACTCTTTGGAGTTCTTTTGAGATTTTCCTTGCCTACATTGGCGTGTTGAAATTTGACTTTTGGCGTATATATATATTGAGTGTAACGGCCCAGAATTTTTATTAATTTAAATTTGAATATTTAATTGAATTTAAATATTAATAAGTGAAATTTATAAGTCGAATAAATTTTATTTCGAATAATTGGATTTAATTGGATAATTAAATCGATAATTTAATATGTTAAATTATGGAAATAATTGAAAATTGGGTTAAATATGATTGAAAATGATTTGTAAAATTTTATTTTATCATATTGAAGTTAGAATGATATTTTAGAACTTTTAAAATCGAATTAAAAGTTAATTTGTGAAAATTGAATATTTTAATATTTAATCGACTAGTGAAAATAGCCAATTTTTGAACAGTCTCAGAATTGGACGACACCAGTTCCATTGGATCCGTAATAGTTTGTTATTACCGGATTTCAATTTTCATAGCAATCGGCGTTGTCGTTTGACCGTAGCAGCTCGAAACGCATCGAAATTGTTTTTAATATTAATTTGGCGAGTTAAAATAGCCATTTTTTCAAACAGTGTCGGATTTCGACGAAACCGGTTTCATCGGATCCGTAATGTGATATTATTGTATGGTTTCAAATTTCGTGTCAATTGGATTTACCGTTTGTCCGGTGCAAGCTAAAACGCCTAGAAAATCGTTTAAATCGGTTTAATTTAAATTGATCGTTTATTTCCATAACTCACACAAATGACCGAATTAGCTTTCGAAACCAGTTCCATTGTGTCCGGAATGCGGTGTAAACCCCAAAAACGCCAGTCACTGCGCGTAAATCGAAGTTCGGAAAAATCGAAATGAATAGTGTTCGTTCGGTTCCCTATAAATACCCCCATAATTCTAAAAAAAAATAAGAAAATGATAAAACCCTAATTCCTAATGTCCAGCCGCCAGTTGCAACCGAAGGCCAGGAATTCATTTCGATTTTCTTCCAATTTCTTCAAATCCATCAGCTTTTACAACAAATTCCCAACTAACAAATTATAGAGCGTATCGAGGCCTTCGATTCTATACGGAGATGATCGTCTGAAGTTCATTAGATTGACGGCAAAATGGAGATGAAGACGTGCCGTTCGCATGCAATTCTAGAGAGCAAGGAGTGGCCGAGCTGGCCGTGCTCGTGGCCAGGGGTAGCTCGCGTGATGTGCTACGCAATGATGGAGGCCGATCGTTTTCAAACCTCATGGTGTAGTCGCGATAATTGGCCATGTAATGGCGGCATAGGGTTTGTTACGTGCGCTGGAATGAAGGGGAGAGGAAGAAGGCACGCAACGACCACGATCTGGGGAGACAAATATGAACGGCAGATGTGGATCTAGGTTAAAATTATAATGGAAATGTAAATTAAGTTTATATTAAAATTGTTCGATCTTTAAAATGGTATATCTCTTTGCTGCGAGGTCGAAAATTCCCTAAACGAAAAGCGTTGGCTTCGTATTAACGAGCTCTACGTAATGCAACTGATTTGGAGAGGATTGGAGTCAATGAAAATTTCGGGTAAAATTAAACGTCCGTTTAATTTTATTCGAAATAAAAGCTGAAAAACAGAAATAAAATCAAGGTGAGAACTTCTCACTCAATCGAATAGTTTCGATTTAATATTTTAAATAGTTAGATTTAAAATATTTGAATGCATGTTTGAATGATGATTGTTATCTATTGATTGTTAAAATAGACATTATGCGCCGTTAGTAAGCGGATGTTATTTATAAAAACATATACCGCGAATATTTCATAAACAGTGAAATTGGTATTATATATAATAGCAATATATATATACATATTGGCATATGTATATATTACAGTTGTTGATTTCCTGCATTGTATAGTGGATGAGACCCTATTGCGCCGTCTATTAAGCGGATAATATTTAATAATCCTATATACCGCGATAATTCCGTACTGGAGCGGAATTGGTATTGTGCTAATGTTTTTGGATGCAGGGAAACAGGTTGGAGGGATCTAACTGGATTCCTCAACTGTATTGATTTATTTACAAATATTGTGATATTTGTTGATTATCATATCGATATATGATATTTGGATGTCGTGATTGACTATTTGGTGCTGCTGCCTCATCGGATCCATTTTTAAAGTTTAAAAATAATGATTTTTGGTTTTTAAAAGAATTTTTAAAGTGATTTTTTGAAAGTATACGTTTTTTTAAAATTTTGAATTGATTTATTTTAAATAAATTAACGTTATAGGCTTAATGTTATAAAGGTTATAACTTTTGTAAAATATAACCAAATTAAGATTTTTGAAATAAATAGTGATTAATTTATAAAATGGTTTAATTGGGAATTTTGAATTATTATAAACGGTTTATGTAAAAGATTTATAAAATTGATATTTATAAATTAAAAATACTAGAATTATAAAACGAGTTTTTATAAGTAATAAAGTGAAATAAAAATGGATTCTATAAGTGAATTGATATTTATAAATTTATGAAATATGAAGATATAAAATGGATAGATTTTGTAAAATATAAGATTTATAAGTAATCAACTTATAAATCGGATTTTGGCAATTAAAATGAGATATAAAAAGGATTTTTATAAATAGAAGTTTATAAAAATATAAATGGAGTTTATAAACGTTGTTTATAAATCCGAAATCAATTGAATTTGATAAGATGGATATAGGAATATATGAAAGGAATTATATTCACGATTTTGGACAGTGAATATATTATTAAATAAAATAAATATGTTTTTGGGGAAGGAACATTATGAAATGAAGTTAATGATTTTGAAGACGTTTTAAAATGCATTAAGTATCAAATACATAGATTTCAACATTCATTGTTGGAATAGACGTTTTCGAGAAATAGAAGGAAATGGTGGACTATAACACTGTTGTTATAGTAAATGGTTTCCGAAAGGAAATGTTTTGTATAGTATTGGAATTGACATATATCTATTTAATCTTTGAATCCCTATACTAGTGATTTTAGGTCGTCGTAACGATCTTTTACGTAACATTCGTTTTGGCCCAAACAAATGTGTTTAAATGAATGATTTCCTTAAAGAATGAAATACATACTTAATATTGATTTAAGTATATTGAATATTTTCCAAGTGTTGAAAATAAATAGATTTGTGATGCACTTATTATTAAATAAGTATGGAAATATTTTTCCAATGTGAAATGAACGTTTTAGAATTTATCCTTGTAAGATAACTTGAAAGTGAATATTGAAAATCGATTGAAAATCGTACATCATAGATATTTTGAGATTTTAAATTCATTATGGAAATTATAAATGAAAAGGGAAATTTGTTTAAAAATAAACATTGATTTATTTTTGAACTGGGGAATAAATTTACGAATTTGGAACGTAAATATAAAGTAAATCGGTAGGGATTTATTTAAATTGGTTTAAAAGAACCATTTTGAAATGAAAGTATTTCCGAGTAAGGAAAAGTGATTTGAAAATTTGTTTTCAAATGGTTGAAGTGTGGAAAATTATATATCTAGTAAAGATATTTTGGAAGGTAAATAATTTGGGAAATTATTTGGATTTGGTGATGTGAGCATACCTATTGATAGTTAAATAATCCGACTATCAATATTTACCTTTAAATAGGTATTTGTTGAGATTGTTTGAATTTGAATGCCACACTTATTTTTGAATAAACGCTCACTATTCGGGTTAACCGGGAAAGGACCTTGGGGTCGTATAACCCATTCCGAGTATGTGATACGTCGTTATGGATTGCATTTGATTACCGGTGTTGAAGACCGGATGTTTGTGAAAACGGAAGGATTACCATCGAGTTACTCTACATCGGCTGATCTCCGATATAGAGGTTTTATCACCCTTAGTGACGGGAAGTCCGGTCGTGATTAGTGAATATCCGGATTGCAAGGACTTCTTTGTAAGTGCCTTCGGTTCTCTTCGATCCCGGAACAGACTAGTATAGATTGTATGTCTGACATTACAAATTGAGATATAAAGCTGATTTCTTTCGAATATATCTCTGTTGGTGGCGGTGAATTTATTCTCTTAGCTTAACACCCTTCTCTGAGACGTACAAGCTTAGAGGTTATATAGTTGAAGGTTATTAGTGATATACTCCCAATTTGGTAATGTGACATACTGAGTGTTGCTGTGAAATGATCATTGTGTTGATCATTTGTGATAGGATCATTTATTTGATCGTCTATCTTGGTGATCATTTCTATGATCATTTGTTGACCCAAAGAACGGCTTTTGTATAAAGTGTGGCTTTGTGGACGAGACTTCGTCGGACCTCACACCCCGGAAATGGTCAAAACAGGAAGGATGCGGCAAGGTTATTAGGGGTAGCCCCCTTTAGTGTATGTCATTCCTTCTGGATAGAGGTGGTATCATGGTATGGAGCCCAGATATTTAACCTATGTTGTTACTGCATATTTTGTGGTTGTTGGAGATCGAGGATCCTCGGATAGATCGGTTACGATCGGGGGATGACATATTCGTGTCAGTAGTTATCCAGTTAGGTGTAACCCGGCCTTGTGTTGGCAGAGATCCGGTTTGGTTCTCGGGACGTCATTCCAGAAGCGTTTCCATGTGGCAATGGGAAGTTCCTTGGCCTGACCATTTGTTGGAAATCCAATTCTCAATACGAAACTTGTACGGTTTGAGTTGTAGAACCTGCCATTTACTTATGGTGGTCACCACTGTTTAGATGGTAGCTATAGTAGGCATACGATAATGGTCGTATGTTGGCTAAGATTTATATTCTATTTTCGAAATGAATTTTGCCTACACTATGCACTAGTAATAATATCAAATGTTCTTTTTAATGCGTATCAAGCATCTTTGAATAACATAAGGAGAAATCTCCTCCGATTCTGCGTTTGCATTGTGTGTGTGTGCGGGAGGCCTTATGGTAGTCTCATTTTTAAAAGAATTGCGAATTGACTTTAAAAATATTCCTCTATTTTGTTTTCAAAGATAAATAAACTGTTTTGAGTTCTCACACCAGTCACATGACTGACTCGGAGTTTATTGTTTTCCTTCCTAAACTCTGGGTGCCCACCAATTTCCACACGGGCAGTCAAGAGTTAAGGTTTATCAGGATATTCTGGAATTCTGGAGTTGCCGGAGGCAAGATGGATGGCATAGCATATTACTAGAATATATTATTTCTTTTCCGCTGTTTGTTGTTGTTTGATGTTGTACACTCTGATGTAATGAAATATGATGTAATGTAATAACTGATATAGTTGTTTTTTTAAAGATTATTCATTTATCTATTATATGTTGTTCCGCTGCGAATTGTGAGATTCTGATGTTGTTCTGTTATTTCTTTCCGTTCTGTTTTCTATTCTTTCTCTCTTCTTCTACCTCTTTCTTCTTCTTTTCTTTTTCTTAAAACCCTAACTATTCGGTTTTTCGGCAACGAAAAATCGCGTACGTTACATTTGGTATCAGAGCTTATGGTTAAGCGACAACTATGGCTCTGTTGGGTATTACTCATTAGAGATAGAGGCAATAGTACTCTAGAATAAGTGTGAGAGTAATAATAGATATGAGCGCGTATTTGTTAGTGAATATAAATTGTTTTATATTGCGATGATTGGTTTGTTGAGTGGTATATGGATTTTGGTCAACACGAGTAATTAACGTTGTTTATAGGGATCTCTAAACACTTGAATAGAACAATTCGACACGGTATTGTTTTAAATTGGGTAAATGAAATAATTTTACCTTGATTATATTTTATATATAAAGGAATAATTTTTCAGAATTATTAAAGTGTATATGAATTGATTGTTTGGTTGTTGAATAAGTTAAATAAAAACAACAGCTGTAAAAGAATGAATTGTATAAGCAATTGAATTATAAGTATGGAGTTATAATTAAAATGATTTACAATTGTGAAATAATCTTGTATATAAGAAGTGAAAATATATAAGTAAAAGATTTGTAAATATGATTTATATTCTGAAATGAAATTCCAAAGAAGTATTTTGAAATGACTTGATATTTTGGAAAATTGTTTTGAAGAGAAATTAAAGCGCTAAACTCTTTTCGGTCGCTGGAAAATAATTCCGATGATGATTGCAACATCATCGGTGTTCATTTTCGGGTTTCCAAAAGAGAATTGCTGCCAAATTGTTTTAAATGAAAGTTAATTAGAAAATTTGAATTTGGGTTTTGAAATTCAAAAGATAATTGAATTGATTTCAAAAATGGTTTTGAAAGATTGAAAGGACTCTGGAATCCTATTTAAATTATTTATGGGAATGATAAATAAGTTGTATAACTTATAGAATGAGAAATGATAGAATGAATTTAACTTAAAGGATGGAGTTAAATTAAAGGGAGTATAAGTAAATTAATAAAATCCAAGTTGAAATAAATTTGAGTTGTCCTCAAAGACATGTAATTTGAAATTTAACGAAAGGAAAGTTAAATAAATTGATTTGGATTTGATAAGGTGGTTGAAATGAAATATAACTTAAGTGATGTTGAATGAAGTTGAATTTTGGTGTCAAAGTAAATTAATAAGTGAATTAATGAAGTGAAGTCATTAAAAATTTGAACTTGAGTTATATAAATGAAATTCAACATTATATTGTTAAAGGAGTTAGCAATTGAATTGATAAATGGATTGAATATTAATCAATTAAATGTAAACAATTGATATGAAATAATGGATGTAAGTATAAATTCATTAAAAGTTAATGTTATTGGAAGTTGAGTAAATTGAATGGAAATCAATTTAATATGATCCAATTGGAATTAAAAGTGTTGAACAAAATTGAATGTAAATTTAATAATTTGGTTATGTTGAATAAACATTGGTTGTTATTTGATTGTTGATTGATTGTATATAAATTCATTAAGTGTTAATGAAAGTGAATTAGCAAAATTGAAAGCTATGAAATTGAATTCAAATTGGAAGTAAATAAATTTGAATAGAATTGAATGTGAATTGGATTTAATTAGTGAATGCAAACTAATTAAAATTGAATGTGAATGAATGTTAGTAAATCCAATGTTAATGAATCAAATGTGATTTAAATTGAAAACCAGTTCATTGAATATTAATGAGAATATGAATGAATATTGATTTGGTTATGGATGATAGTTGGTTGATGTTTGCATTTGTTGTTTTGTTACATTTGCTATGCTGGCATATATAGTTATTATGTTGCTATATGTTGTATATTGATAATATTTTCATATATGCATGATTATCATGTTGTTGTTGAGTGTTTAGTAGGTGCGGAAGGCGTTGCTTCGCATTTGGAGCTCGCTTTCGTGCTATATTAGCCGTATATGCTCGCTAATAATATAAATAAGGTACATATCTCGGATTACATATCGTACTTTTACATTTTTTTCCCTGCAGGATGCCTCATCACTTGATGAGATGTATATTTGCGATATATATACTGTCATATTTTTTTTCGGATCGAGCCGCACAAAGGAGACTATGGCGAATTTTTCCGAAAATTTAAGGCGTTAGAAAAAATTTGAGAAAAAATTGGGAATTTTTTTTTAAAACTTTAATTTGATTTGGAATTGAAAGTTAAACGATGTAATTTTTTTTGAAAAGATAACTAAGTATGATTTGAAAACTTAGTAAAGTATTGTAAGAAGTTTAACTATGGATTTTGGGAAAGTTAATGAATTCTGTAACTTTTCTTACTTGGTAATTTCGATGAGGAAATTCTTTTAAGGGGGGAAGTCTGTAACGGCCCAAAATTTTTATTAATTTAAATTTGAATATTTAATTGAATTTAAATATTAATAAGTGAAATTTATAAGTCGAATAAATTTTATTTCGAATAATTGGATTTAATTGGATAATTAAATCGATAATTTAATATGGTAAATTATGGAAATAATTGAAAATTGGTGTTAAATATGATTGAAAATGATTTGTAAAATTTTATTTTATCATATTGAAGTTAGAATGATATTTTAGAACTTTTAAAATCGAATTAAAAGTTAATTTGTGAAAATTGAATATTTTAATATTTAATCGACTAGTGAAAATAGCCAATTTTTGAACAGTCTCAGAATTGGACGAGACTAGTTCCATTGGATCCGTAATAGTTTGTTATTACCGGATTTTTAATTTTCGTAGCAATCGAAGTTGTCGTTTGACCGTAGCAGCTCGAAACGCATCGAAATTGTTTTTAATATTAATTTGGCGAGTTAAAATAGCCATTTTTCAAACACTGTCGGATTTCGACGAAACCAGTTTCATCGGATCCGTAATGTGATATTATTGTATGGTTTCAAATTTTGTGTCAATTGGATTTACCGTTTGTCCGGTGAAAGCTAAAACGCCTAGAAAATCGTTTAAATCGGTTTAATTTAAATTGATCGTTTATTGCCATAACTCGCACAGATGACCGAATTAGCTTTCGAAACCTGTTCCATTGTGTCCGGAACGTGGGGTAAACCCTAGAAACGCTAGTCACTGCGCGTAAATCGGAGTTCGGAAAAATCGAAATGAATAGTGTTCGTTCGGTTCCCTATAAATACCCCCATAATTCTAAAAAAATAAGAAAATGATAAAACCCTAATTCCTAATGTCCAGCCGCCAGTTGCAACCGAAGGCCAGGAATTCATTTCGATTTTCTTCCAATTTCTTCAAATCCATCAGCTTTTACAATAAATTCCCAACTAACAAATTATAGAGCGTATCGAGGCCTTCGATTCTATACGGAGATGATCGTCAGAAGTTCATTAGATTGACGGCAAAATGGAGACGAAGACGTGCCGTTCGCATGCAATTCTAGAGAGCAAGGAGTGGCCGAGCTGGCTGTGCTCTTGGCCAGGGGTAGCTCGCGTGATGTGCTACGCAATGATGGAGGCCGAACGTTTTCAAACCTCATGGTGTAGTCGCGATAATTGGCCATGTAATGGCGGCATAGGGTTTGTTACATGCGCTAGAATGAAGGGGAGAGGAAGAAGGCATGCAACGGCCACGATCTGGGGAGACAAATATGAACGGCAGATGTGGATCTAGGTTAAAATTATAATGGAAATGTAAATTAAGTTTATATTAAAATTGTTCGATCTTTAAAATGGTATATCTCTTTGCTGCGAGGTCGAAAATTCCCCAAACGAAAAGTGTTGGCTTCGTATTAACGAGATCTACGCTATGCAGCTGATTTGGAGACGATTGGAGTCAATGAAAATTTCGGGTAAAATTAAACGTCCGTTTAATTTTATTCGAAATAAAAGCTGAAAAACAGAATTAAAATCAAGGTGAGAACTTCTCACTCAATCGAATAGTTTCGATTTAATATTTTAAATAGTTAGATTTAAAATATTTGAATGCATGTTTGGATGATGATTGTTATATATTGATTGTTAAAATAGACATTATGCGCCGTTAGTAAGCGAATGTTATTTATTAAAAACATATACCGCGAATATTTCATAAACAGTGAAATTGGTATTATATATAATAGCAATATATATATATATATATATATATATATATATATTGGCATATGTATATATTGCAGTTGTTGGTTTCCTGCATTGTATAGCGGATGATACCCTATTGCGCCGTCTATTAAGCGGATAATATTTAATAATCCCATATACTGCGATAATTCCGTACTGGAGCGGAATTGGTATTGTGCTAATGTTTTTGGATGCAGGGAAACAGGTTGGAGGGATCCAACTAGATTCCTCAACTGTATTGATTTATTTACAGATATTGTGATATTTGTTGATTATCATATCGATATATGATATTTGGATGTCGTGATTGACTATTTGGTGCTGCTGCATCATCGGATCCATTTTTAAAGTTTAAAAATAATGATTTTTGGTTTTTAAAAAAAATTTTAAAGTGATTTTTTGAGAGTACACGTTTTATTAAAATTTTGAATTGATTTATTTTAAATAAATTAACGTTATAGGCTTAATGTTATAAAGGTTATAGCTTTTGTAAAATATAACCAAATTAAGATTTTTGAAGTAAATAGTGTTTAATTTATAAAATGGTTTAATTGGGAATTTTGAATTATTATAAACGGTTTATATAAAAGATTTATAAAATTGATATTTATAAATTAAAAATACTAGAATTATAAAATGAGTTTTTATAAGTAATAAAGTGAAATAAAAATGGAGTCCATAAGTGAATTGAAATTTATAAATTTATGAAATATGAAGATATAAAATGGATAGATTTTGTAAAATATAAGATTTATAAGTAATCAACTTATAAATCGGATTTTGGCAATTAAAATGAGATATAAAAAGGATTTTTATAAATAGAAGTTTATAAAAATATAAATGGAGTTTATAAACGTTGTTTATAAATCCGAAATCAATTGAATTTGATAAGATGGATATAGGAATATATGAAAGGAATTATATTCACGATTTTGGACACTGAATATATTATTAAATAAAATAAATATGTTTTTGGGGAAGGAACATTATGAAATGAAGTTAATGATTTTAAAGGCGTTTTAAAATGAATTAAGTATCGAATACATAGATTTCAGCATTCATTGTTGGAATAGACGTTTCCGAGAAATAGAAGGAAATGGTGGACTATAACACTGTTGTTATAGTAAATGGTTTCCGAAAGGAAATGTTTTGTATAGTATTGGAATTGACATATATCTATTTAAACTTTGAATCCCTATACTAGTGATTTTAGGTCGTCGTAACGATCTTTTACGTAACATTCGTTTTGGCCCAAACAAATGTGTTTAAGTGAATGATTTCCTTAAAGAATTAAATACATACTTAATATTGATTTAAGTATATTGAATATTTTTCAAGTGTTGAAAATAAATAGATTTGTGATGTACTTATTATTAAATAAGTATGGAAATATTTTTCCAATGTGAAATGAACGTTTTAGAATTTATCCTTGTAAGATAAATTGAAAGTGAATATTGAAAATCGATTGAAAATCGTACATCATAGATATTTTGGGATTTTAAATTCATTATGGAAATTATAAATGAAAAGGGAAATTTGTTTAAAAATAAACATTGATTTATTTTTGAACTGGGGGAATAAATTTACGAATTTGGAACGTAAATATAAAGTAAATCGGTAGGGATTTATTTAAATTGGTTTAAAAGAACCATTTTGAAATGAAAGTATTTCCGAGTAAGGAAAAGTGATTTGAAAATTTGTTTTCAAATGGTTGAAGTGTGGAAAATTATATATCTAGTAAAGATATTTTGGAAGGTAAATAATTTGGGAAACTAGTTGGATTTGGTGATGTGAGCATGCCTATTGATAGTTAAATAATCCGACTATCAATATTTACCTTTAAATAGGTATTTGTTGAGATTGTTTGAATTTGAATGCCACACTTATTTTTGAATAAACTCTTACTATTCGGGTTAGCCGGGAAAGGACCTTGGGGTCGTATAACCCATTCTGAGTATGTCATACGTCGTTATGGATTGCATTTGATGACCGGTGTTGAAGACCGGATGTTTGTGAAAACGGAAGGATTACCGTCGAGTTACTCTACATCGGCTGATCTCCGATATAGAGGTTTTATCACCCTTAGTGACGGGAAGTCCGGTCGTGATTAGTGAATATCCGGATTGCAAGGACTTCTTTGTAAGTGCCGTCGGTTCTGTTCGATCCCGGAATAGACTAGTATAGATTGTATGTCTGACATTACAAATTGAGATATAAAGCTGATTTCTTTCAAATATATTTCGTTGGTGGCGGAGAATTTATTCTCTTAGCTTAACACCCTTCTCTGAGACGTACGAGCTCAGAGGTCATATAGTTGAAGGTTATTAGTGATATACTCCCAATTTGGTAATGTGACATGCTGAGTGTTGCTGTGAAATGATCATTGTGTTGATCATTTGTGATAGGATCATTTATTTGATCGTTTATCTTGGTGATCATTTCTATGATCATTTGTTGACCCAAAGCACGGCTTTTGTATAAAGTGTGGCTTTGTGGACGAGACTTCGTCGTACCTCACACCCCGGAAATGGTCAAAACATGAAGGATGCGGCAAGGTTATTAGGGGTAGCGCCCTTTAGTGTATGTCATTCCTTATGGATAGAGGTGGTATCATGGTATGGAGCCCAGATATTTAACCTATGTTGTTACTGCATATTTTGTGGTTGTTGGAGATCGAGGATCCTCGGATAGATCGGTTACGATCGGGGGAAGACATATTCATGTCAGTAGTTACCCAGTTAGGGGTAACCCGGCCTTGGGTTGGCAGAGATCCGGTTTGGTTCTCGGGACGTCATTCCATAGGCGTTTCCATGTGGCAATGGGAAGTTCCTTGGCCTGACCATTTGTTGGAAATCCAATTCTCAATACGAAACTTGTACGGTTTTAGTTGTAGAACCTGCCATTTACTTATGGTGGTCACCACTGTTTAGATGGTAGCTATAGTAGGCATACGATAATGGTCGTATGTTGGCTAAGATTTATATTCTATTTTCGAAATGAATTTTGCCTACACTATGCACTAGTAATAATATCAAATGTTCTTTTTAATGCGTATCAAGCATCTTTGACTATCATAAGGAGAAATCTCCTCCGATTCTGCGTTTGCATTGTGTGTGTGTGCGGGAGGACTTATGGTAGTCTCATTTTTAAAAGCATTGCGAATTGACTTTAAAAATATTCCTCTATTTTGTTTTCAAAGATAAATAAACTGTTTTGAGTTCTCACACCAGTCACATGACTGACTCGGAGTTTATTGTTTTCCTTCCTAAACTCTGGGTGCCCACCAATTTCCACACGGGCAGTCAAGAGTTAAGGTTTATCAGGATATTCTGGAATTCTGGAGTTGCTGGAGGCAAGATGGATGGCATAGCATATTACTAGTATATAGTATTTCTTTTCCGCTTTTTGTTGTTGTTTGATGTTGTACACTCTGATGTAATGAAATATGATGTAATGTAATAACTGATATAGTTCTTTGTTTAAAGATTATTCATTTATCTATTATATGTTGTTCCGCTGCGAATTGTGAGATTCTGATGTTGTTCTGTTATTTCTTTCCGTTCTATTTTCTATTCCTTCTCTCTTCTTCTACCTCTTTCTTCTTCTTTTCTTTTTCTTAAAACCCTAACTATTCGGTTTTTCGGCAACGAAAAATCGCGTATGTTACATTGAGATTGCCTATTGGCGTTATTTATGAGATTTGCCTTTTGGCGTTGTATGAGATTTTTATCTCTTTGTCGACATTTGCCTTATGGCTTATGTCGAGATAGCTTTTGCTTATGTTTTTCTTGGAGTTGCCGATATGGCGGGTTTGGGAATTACTAGGAGTTTACATTTTACTATTTCCTAAACCATTCTTATTGATTTATGATTGCCGATGATATGAGGCATGCTACATTTTAGCGATTTATTAGATTTTGTGTTTTATGCGTATTGTAGCAATAGTGTTTTATCACTTAGTATAACCATATATGCCATACATGTTCTGTATCCTCCATATAACCATAGTTAGCTTTCTTATGGTTTCTTCTTGTTTAAGAAGTATATCACTATGCTCTTATGCTCTATTATTCTACTATCACCATTGACTGATTCGTTTAGCTAGACTGACCCGTGTAATTTATACTCGGGTCAGACTGAGGTGTTTCAGGTTAGGTACTTTTGTACTTAGCCTATTCTGCATCTGCATGGACTATTCTGCTGGCTCTTTTAGTTATAGCTTTTTGTGTAGTTCGTTTTCTTTTGCTACTCTGATATGTATATTCTTTTGACTCGTGTTTGTATTATGGTTGTCATACCACATATGTGATGTATCATTTTGTATACTTTGTGATGTATCTGTGTATGTGTGTATCTATGGGATTATCTGTTGTTCTGTGATGTGTTTTACATTTGAGTTATTGTATTTTGTTCTGATAGATCCTATAGCCACCTATGGCTTTGTATTAAGTATTTATTGGATATGTCGATCCACTTGAATCAAAAAAAAAATTAGATGGCTTTGTCGACGTATTCAATAGATATTTAAGACAAGGCTATAGAAAGTCGCTCCTATCCAGCCCTATTCTCTGCATTAGCAGACAGTATTACCCAGTAATGCTCTTTGTTAATGTGGGTCTCGGGGTGGGGCGTTACACACAGTCATCTCCGATAATGCTGTATTGTGCGTATATATCTCGTTTCGTTCTTCTATGACGATGGTAGGAAAATTCGTCCACTAACGGTTAGGTGGTGATCTCCGATCTTATCTTTGTCTCTATATTTCCTAGAGAACCGGGGTTGAGTACCTGAAATTATCACATGTTGTTTCGAAGAGACCGGGATCAAATGTATTATCTAAAAACCACTTTGATCCTATGAATGCATTTCAAAGTGAAGACATCATGAAGTGCGTGGAATCGAAGATATAGATGTGAAGTGAATGGGTTAATTGCTATCAATCCTGAGGGTGATTCCAAAATGGATATGGTAGGAATAGGGCCTTCGGTTTCATTCAGAAGTATAACAGACTTGTATGGATAAATGCTATCAGCACATTGTCATTGGGGGAATGAGCATTCCCAGTGTAGATTTCTTAAATGGTAACCATAGCCTCATGCCTCATCAACAGGAAAATGACTAAAGCAGGGCATGCAGCAGGGCTAAGTGGGTCGCTCCCATTTGGGTATGTCAGCATCTTTCTAGATTACTCTATTTTGATGGATTTGGTTGTGCATGAGAGATCTCGATTAAGGTTGGAAGACTGGGATGAAGACTTATTTGGTACTTCTATTCAAGTGGTAAGTCGATTTTGTGTGGTGGGGTACAAGATGTTCTGGTTAGACCCGGGTGTACTGATTTAGAGATGCACCCATCGGAGGTAGTTCCTTACCTGGTCATAGTATAGAATCCATTCTCCAATACATGCCTTTAGGGTTTTGATTATAGAGCCTAGTATGCTGGAATTTAATTAATGTAACAATCTGGGCTGTTTTAATAAGTATTTGTACTTGGACACTATTATAATATCACTGGATTTTCTATAAAAGTGTTTTGGTTTTCGTAAGGGAAAAACCCGTCGGGTTTATGTGTGGTGTGGTCTTACGAGATACCTTATGTTTTCGAAGATTTTCTTGCAACTTTAAATCCATTTGGTAGTGTTTTTTCTTATGCTGGTTCTCCAGACTGACCCGGGTGTTATTTTATTTTAATGCTCGGGTCCTACCGAGCATATAGCAGATTAGATTGGATGCTTGGAGCTTCAAGAGACGAGTTGGAAGCCCACAGACCTATTCATGTAGATGGTTATTTTTCTGCTATATTCTTTGATGTATTATCAGAAATTGTGAAAATTATCAAATTAAAAATCTTTTCCACAAGTAATCAACTCCAAAACATAGATTATATCATCAAGTTTTGATTTTGAGGTTTTGGGTTGGTCTAAGCTTTGTTTTTTCTCCATGCATATCTTTGTTTTTCTATGTATAGGTTGTTGAAACCATCTCTTACAAAAAACATCTATCTTTCAGTAGTAATCCAAGTATTTGTTCTTCAATTGCAAGGTGAGTTGCTGCTCATATAATGCCAGATGAAGCAAAACTTCAAATGCCAAAAACATAAGCAAAAATAGCTTGAAAATATTGATTTTGTTGATGTTTTTGTTTCTGTAAAAACTATGTTTGGGTGTCACTTTGCATGCTAATATCTTTTGATTCCGACAACGATATGTTGCCAAATTTCTTGCATTTGGTAGTTTGCATGTTGAAATTTGTTTCTGCAAAATTTTGGTTTGAAAATATTGTAATTTGTGTGTTCAAAACTTTGCCGCAAAATCAACTCAAACACAGATTTTTGTCAGTAGTTGTTTTCTGAGTTGCTGCAAACATGGCCCGAGTCCATGTTTATGACAGCATAAATCATTCATTTCATACTGGATTTGAGTGATGCTTTTTGTAGAGTGAAATAGGAGTGTTGAATCTTGCAAATTTTCATGGCAATTTGTGTACATTTTCTATTTTGAAACTGCAGTTGAACTTGAACCCGTAGCATGTTGGAATTCAGCGATTTAACCTTGTTTTAGTCCAACTTTGAAATGACACATATTCTTTGTTTCAAATTGGATCTAAGGATTCTTTTTGCACATTGAAGTAGAAGTGTTGAATTACATTCCTCTAATTTTCATGACAATCTGGGTTTTTTCCTATTTTGAAACTGCGGTCGAACTTGAAACCACAACATGCAAGAATTTAGCGATTTAACCTTGTTTTAGTGCAACTTTGAAACGATGCTGATTCTTCGTTTCAAATTGGATTTGAGTGATTCTTTTTGTAGATTGAAGCAGTAGTGTTGAGTTGCATTGCTGAAAATTTTAATGACAATCTAGGTTTTTTTGCTATTTTGAAACTATGGTCGAACTCGAACCCACAACATGCTGGAATTCGGCGATTTAACCTTGTTTTAGTCCAACTTTGAAACGAGGCAGATTCATCATTTCGAATAGGATTTGAATAAATATTTTTGCAAATTGAATTGGGAATGTTGAACTACATTCTTGCAGAATTTCAAGCCATTTTGCCACTTCTAACTTGTTCAAACCTGCTGTCGAATATTGAGTCGTAGCTTGTTTTAAAGGATAATATTGCTGTGTAAAGATATTTTGATCAAATTTTAGAAAGTAATTTTATTAATTAAAGATTAATTAACAAAATATTTAGTGGATACCATATTGAATCAAATCAGTGTTGAATGTTTATTTATTTGATAATCTAATATTTGACTAAAAAAATTAGTACCAAAACGCAACTTTGGAAATATGTAGGAGAAACATAGAAATTATATGGTACGGTTACCATCGATGATGCTATACTATATGTGTAAATTCTTTTGTTCTTCTAGGATAAATGATAAGGAAATCCATCTGTTAACGGTTAGGGGCGATCTTCGTTCTTATCTTTGTCTATTTATTTCCTAAAGAATGGAGGCCGAGTTTGTTGGAAATTATCGAAAGTTGTTTCGGAGAGACCGGAATCGGATGTGCTATTCGAAAAAAACTTCAATCTAACTCGAGCATTTCGAACTAAAGACATCTTAAAGAGTATGGAATTGGAGATGGAGATTTATAGTGCAAGGGTTATTTTCTATTAACACTGGGGTGATTCAAAATGGGTGCGCCAGAGGTAGTGCCTTCAGTTTCGTTCAAACCCAAGAAAGAACTTATAAGGATGACTGTTTGCACTATTGCTTGGAGGGAAGTGTTAGCATTCCAAGAAGGTTGCTATATAAAAAGGTAATCGTTGCCTCATGCCTCATCAACCTGGAATGAATAAAACAGGGGAGATGAAGTAGGGCCATATAGGTCGCACCCATTAGGTATCATCACCAAATGTAGAATCGATATTTGAAACCCTTGTATGCCACGGTGCGGTTGCTGATCCCTACCATGGTGGTGATGTACTGGGTAATATCCAGCTAGGTGTAGTCCAGTCCTATCTTGGAAGGGAATCCAAGTGAGGTTCTCACTGTGTTTATCTGCAGATGCACTGTAGCGAACGGTACCCCACTAGCGCAGTCATGGTATGGAATCCATTCTTCAATAAGTACCGTATATTTTTAGTTGTTCCCAAATACGTTGGAATGTGAGATGCAAGCATTTTAGCTATATTATATATTTACTATAATCCTATGGACATTATCATAATATCGTTGGATGTAAAAGGTATTTTGGTTATATTAAGGTAAAAACCCGTCCCTTTTTATATGCGGCGTACTATTACGAGATCCCTTTATTTTAAAAGGATTTTAGACATAATAATTAAGTTGTTTGACTTTACTTACAACTGACCCATGTTTTACCTAAAACTCTTGGGTGCTCAAATTATTTTGTGCAGCCAAGTAGTTTAGGTTTTCCCACAGATGCATTTTGGAGGATCATGGAGCAGGAGGCTTCATCAGTAGCTAGTTATTATCTTGTTTCCACGATATTATATGTATCTTGTATTGGTTAGGTAGGGATAGACTGTTATAACTGTCCAACGGTAGAATTGTATTAGTACGACACTGATGTATCGTTTTAGAAATGACTTCATAAGGTATTATGTGGATTAATGTATGTTATTCCGTTGCGTTGTGAGATTCTATGATTGCTTATCTTCTTTTTATCTTCTATCTCCTTTCTTTCCGCTAACAATCGGTCTTTTCGACACTTAGTTGTTTGGCATGCGATTATCATAAATGTATTACTGCTGACTTCTGAGGTTCGAAATGGCAGGTTGTTAAAAACTGCAATGCATATTTAGTCTGAATGCCTAAATTTTTTTGTGCTTCTCATCATGTAAATCCAGTCCCAAATCAAATTTTATTTTTAGCATTCTTTTTTGACGTATATCAGCATACTCAAGTTTTGGCATTAGTTTATATATGTTTACTCTAGATTTAATACTAAGATAATATATGACCTACTTGATGTAACTTATATAGAAGGGTATAATTTCCACAATCTTTATGTGCACGCGTAGGTTTAGTTTGAATGCCTACTCGTTTACGCGATGTTGTAGCTTCTAGGCCAAATACCGCATGCTTATCTCATTCAAGGTGCAGACTAAATTCTTCAGTCGCATTATTCATTAACCACAAGCTTATTAAGGATGAATATGAAATTTTTCAATGTTCATAGTTCTTCCACTAAACTGGATAGTTGGAATGACCGGGATTTTGGTAATTTTTCAATGTTCATAGTTCATACTCTTATCGCATTAGTTATTTTTCCCTTTTCTCTTTTTCCCCATATTGTGCACTAAACTTTATATGGACCAAAATATTATAAACATAGTTTTGGTAATTTTTACTTCAGATATGCTGCTATATGTGATCCTCTTCCATTGGATCAACTTAAAAGCTTTCATGTGAGGGTCATGTTCATGTTGTCATGTTTCAGTAGTGCATATAATTTTACCTGCGATATGAAGACCTTGGTTGGGTCACTTTTATAAAACGTGTTCATTCGGAAGCAATATTTTTTTGGATGAGGTTGTTTGTATGGTTTAATAAAGATATTTTGTTGGTGGTTGATGTGATATAGTGTAAATGTCATTGCATCATTGTTTGAACATTATACTTAAAGTGAATGTTGTGTTGTATGTAAAGGGTCATTGTTGAATATATGAATTTTAACTATTTTAATCAGCGAATTTTATGTATGTGAATTTCTAAAATTTTAACTCTATAATAGTAGTATTTAGGACAAAGCTACAAGTTAAAAAACAGATGAAAGAACCCTGCAAGTATTTTCCCAAAAAGCTATATATATTTAACAACATTTAAAAATGTTGAAAAATATATTTTGAAACAGTTTTAAAACTTTGTAAAGCATATTTTGCAACATCTAAAAATTGTTTTTATTGTAATTATTACAACGTCTTTCGCCAGAAAAATATTGTAGAGGATGCCAACCCTATGACAACTTACCCTAGTACCATGTTTGCAAAAATGTTGCGAAACTCATATAACAACAATTTTTTTATCTTTAATAAGGCATATTTGTTGTGTTTTATTAAGTTTTGTCCTAAATGCTTGGGATTACTATTCTAGGTTGTTAAAAACAATCATTGAATGTTCTCCGTTTCAGGTATATTTAAAACTAGTATGTATTATGTGTCATAATGAATTATAATCGCAGGATATCAATTGTATTTATTACCATTTGAACAAGAAGTGCGTACAAATGAATTTTCACAGATAAAGTAGATATGATTTTTGGTATGCAAATTTGTTTCTGTTAAGAATTATTAGCCGGATCATTAACATTTATAGCATGCATTACAAGGCTCGTGCTATTGTGCATTGATTTAGTTGGATGGTCATTTCATTTTCAATATATAATGGACATCAACGTTGTTCTCTATTATATTGATCCTACAAATGCATTTTAAAAGGTAAATCTTACTTGAGAAAAAATTATGTTATAATTAGTTGCTTTGTAACATTTGGAATAATACTATCGATGAAATATTATATTCTAAATTAATAATTTTCTAAAGTACACCTTGGGCGTAGCATGCAATCCCGCTAGTTAAAGTATAATAATTTGACTTTTAATACTTGGTGGATTGATAAATTGCAAATATTTCGCATTAGACTGCTAAGAATAAAAAAATAAAATAAATGTATATGTAATATGTAAACGAATCTTAGTTTTTCTATACCAAAAGTTTTTAAAACCTACACCAGGTGCTAGTAAAATATTATGATTTGTATCCTATACAATCACGTATACTCGAAAGTTGTGTGTGTACATACACACACACACACTTATGTACACACACACACATATATGTACATATAAACATATATTTACATACACCTACACATATGGTATAAAATCTAAGCTTTAACAAACTTTGCATTGCAAACATAAGCTGAATAGAAATAGTTACCCAAAGAGTCAACTGAAAATAAGCAACACTGCGATATCTTTGGTCCAAGTGTCCTTTTCATTTACAAATTTTACCTTTGCAAGTTTCTTACAAAATTCTAATAGTCTGCAAATAATATAATATTAGTAAGCAAAAAATTATGACATTCTACTCTATTTTATTTATGGTAAAGGGGTTCACAAAGGGACTGAGTTGCATGCTTACCTTAACAATATATCAGTTCTAAAATCTGGCTTTTACTTCTATATAATAACAAACCAGAGCACTGAAGTAAACCAATATGTTTAACAATTTATATATACTGCAATTTACTAACAAATGTAACCTAAAAGAATTCTAATATCGTTTTATTATGAGTATGTATCAACACAATCAAAATTCTAAATTTCATTTTCCAGATTCCTCAACTGCCACCGCAACACCATGGAAATTTAATCTTTGCTCGAAATCCATGTATCCGAGCCCATGTGAGAAAAGAGATTAATTTTGCTTTCAAATTCTTATCATATCATGGTGTAAAGTGCAAGTAATAGATATTGGTGCGTCATGGACGTGCCACCGCCTTGAAAGTGAAATTCAATGCGACTATGCTCTAGTCGATAATTGTAGTTTTCTCTGAAGCATTAATCGAATGATCTTTCAATTTGTGCACTCAAAGTTGAAGAATTTGGTGACTTGCAGAGTTCACTGCCTAAAATATTTTGACAAGTTTGGAAGATGATTTTATTTTGAATGAATTTGTGGTGAAAGAGAGATGAAGAATGCTAATTTACATACTATTTTATTTCTCATGGAAGATGGAGAAAGAAAGAGTAAAAATTGAACTTATATTTTTTTATTGGCCGTACCAAACCAAATAAATAAACATTTCAAAAATGAAGCGGTAAAAATACAAAATAAAAAAGGTTATAGTGAAAGGACTTTTTACATCGTACTTATAACACATGTTTCATTGATTGATTATCATGAAAGGAACGTGTGAAGTTAATTTAGTCTGTGATAACTAATAGATGATATTTTATGACCAACATGATTTTATCTATACAAATATTTTATTCTACAAAATTATACTAGTTCATGTACTTCTTTCGGTTCTTTATGGTAGGAACACAAGTGTCTAATTATTATTTTTCACTATCTATCACTGAATATTGTATTTTACAAAAATATAATTGAATACTCAATGTCTGAAGAAGAAGAATGAAATTTTATTCTATAATTGGTTTCCATTTATCTGCCATATTTGCAGGTTTCACAAACAATTTGATTATGGGTTTTTCTATTGTGACAAATGAATTTTATGTCAAAATGCAAGAATGGAGTATTCGAGGATTTGGAGGAATTCAAATGATTAACTTGTTAATTTTCTTTGGGGTCCCTCCTCATATTTTGTTTCCGATGTAGAATTTGACCTCAAAAAGCAGTCATGGTAGCAGTATCGTTGATTATTTCAAGTATATATGTATTACAAGTAAAATATTATACTTCAGTCGAAAATTTTGATTAAAATTTAGAATCAAAACAAAGTGACATTATAGTCAAACCAGTAATTAAGTAGTAATCCCATTTTGTGATTAGTTAACACAAATATTTTGTTCGATTAACCAAAAAATTGGTATTTTAAAGGGACTCCAAAAGTTATTTGAGGAGGGGGTGTAACTTTTTAACCATCGTCCTAAGTACAAGGAAATAATTCAACATTAATATCTTCTTCTTTTGTTGGAGATTTAGTTAGACATTTGAAACCAGATTAATATGAAGATTAATCTATGTTTTCTACATCAACTTAAAATTGGAGAACTAGGGTTTAAAACAAAAGAACTATGATCCATGGTAAAGGAATAAAGAGAATGTGTAAGAAAATGACAAAGAACGGCAAGGAAGATCAATTTTAAAATGAACAATATAGTATTTTTTAGTTCGATGTTATAAGGAAAGAATCAATTATGTGTTTCTCCCTTCAACCAAAATATCTTGTATGTATGTATTTATGTATGTTTGCATGTATGTATATGTATATACATATATCAACAAATGTTGAGAAAGTTAAGAAAATACCAATTTTATTTAAAAGTAAAAGAACTTGCTACAAGAGCTTTGTCTTAGACATACAGAAAAGCTTATATTGCACTAATCAACACCGAAGTTGTTTATTTGTCACATGGAGGGCAATTGAGCTTGCATTCATCAAGTGAGTTAAAACAAGTAGCGGTTTGAATGCAGTACGCCCTTTTTGGACACATACTTTCATCTTGAAATGAGCAACATGGCTTTCCTTTGTCAGGTGAAATTCCATTTGAAATCGAGCCAAATATCTTCTCATTGAGTGGGATGGCTCCACCTGCATTGGAATTCATACATTTATGAAACATCATTCTTTCTTCTGCAGTTGCTCTTAAATAAATTAAAAGTAACATTATTGCTAAACTTACATTGGTGTATAGCAGAGAAAGCCAAGGAAAGAAGGAGGAGTGCAAATACAAAGCTTACTCTCATTTTGATGAAATGTTTTTGCTAATATATGTTGAAATGGATCATGGTTGCTTAAATTTATACTAAGTTGGACTGTGTGTGTGATAACCCAAATTTCTGGACATCTGCTAATTGGATAATTAACAGGATGAAAAAAAAAAGTTTTAAAATACAAGTTTGTTATTTAAACAAATAAAATAAGTCTTAATTTAATATATATTTATAAAAATAGTTTTTTTTAAATAAAATTTGGATTTATAATTCAATTGAAAATGTCATCGGAATAAATTAGGATTAAAACTCTACAGTTGAAATGAATAAATATTTATTTTTTTCTAATTTTAATATAAATACATAAGGAAATGTATAAAATATGAAGTTTTAGTATCTAAGAAGTGTAATAGTTAAAATAAGAATTAAATTAAATATATAAATAAAATAGTTTGAGAATATTATTGGAATTTCAAATATAAAACATTTAAACATATGTAGATGTAAAAATTTAGCAATTTAAGAAACGAAAAGTTTAAATAAAGACATAAGTAAACATACATACTAAGTTATAGATATTATATAAATATATATAACCTATTAATACATTGTAATTACACTTGTAAATTAGTATTAGCATCCTTATGACAAGTGTAAGTAATTTAACATGTGTCCCTTATAATTTTATTCTTTTCTTTATCAAATTTTCAGCCTTTGTAAACATGGTTTCTTTACCTACCTTTCTCTTAAAAAAAACAATACTTTCAATTTATTAAAAACCTGATCAAGCATGGATTTCAACTCAACATATAATGGATTCAAATCAAACCGCTCGACCAAGCAGAAGATCAAGCCTGTAGCAGGGGTAGCAGGAGTGTTCACCTTCTTTTGATAGGTGAGTTCAACTGTAAGATTTTGCCTACCTGAAATATACATTTTTCTGCATGTTTGGACTTGAACAAATTCTTGTATTTTTGCACCAATCCATGAAGTATCATATGCTATGCCGCATATATATGAGAATTAGACATGACTGGCACTCTGCGAAACAGAAGCAAAAGTAACACCCCTTGATTTTAAAAATCTATACCTCCCTGTTTAAGAAATTTTAAGATCTGATTAAAAAAAAAGGAGATTTGCTTGTAATGAAGTTTGCTTTAAAAATCATTTTGTTGTTTATAGTAATGTATATAGAGAGAAGACCTGATCAAAAATTTCCTGATTAATAGAAGAAACAGTTCTCTGTTCATAATCAGGAAAGCAAACTTCGCCTTTAAATCAAACCTATCAATGTTCTGGGAAGTAAATCTTTCTTATACCCTGATGCATGTAACATAATCTGGAAGTTTTGGTATGAAAATGTTTTTATGAAAATGGAAATATGTTTGAATGTATATAAGTTGTGTAAAATGTGCATATCTGAAACAGGTCTCTGTTTAGTCTATAACAAACAAAATATATTCTAAATTTAATCTTTCTTCACATAAATTTGAATAAAAATGATGTTAAGGGAATAATGATTGGGTTAACTAAATGAATAAAAAATGCTCATATATTAAATTGGGAAGTAATTATCTAGAAGTTATAGGGTGAAAACACATTTTTACTGTAAATAATCAAGTTATGGCGGAGTATGGACTATCTTGATTGAACTAAATGATTATATAAATGTTATCATCATTAGAAATCTCGATTTTTAGGTTCGGTTTGGAAATTTTTAGTGGGAATTTGGGGTGGAAATTTGGGGTTGAACGAAGGGGAGTTTTTGGTCAATTTCAGGCTAACAGGTTGATGATGGTGGGGGACGTTTGGCCAGGAGATGGATCTGGTAGTGGGGCACAGGAAAAATGCCATGGCATTTCATCTCGGGTTCGGGTGTGGCGTCAGAATGGATTGAGGGTTTAGCACGTAATTTTAGACGAGGTTGAATTTGGGGTTACCGCGTCGTATTCTTAGCATCGGAAGAGACAGGTCGTGGGGGAGAAGAGTGAGGGAACTTAGATGTAGCTCCAGTGGGGTCGTCGTGAATTTCGGTGATCAGAGATAGGTGGCGCAAGGTGGTTTAGGAAATTGGTTACATCCTGCTGAGTTCATTCACGTTCGATTTTCTTCTACAGGGCGTTTGGGGATTCGGAGTGATCGATCAGGGTAAGTTGGTCGTTGATGACTTGCGAAGGGTATGGATGACAATCGGAGGTGATAGGAGGAGTCATGCACGTGCACGGTGTATTTTGTGTCAGGGTAATGTTTGTTTGGGAAAGAAGGTTGAAGCACGGGGAGGGTCTCGGAGCAGCTACTTGATACCTCGCGTATGGTGTCGAGTGGGAATCATGTGAAGCTTGCGTGTTTCCAGTTTTGACGCTTAACTAAGTTTTGGGAAGGAAAGGAGACAGTAAGATGATTTCTCGGTCGAACTTGAGGAAGTATACGGGTTGGAACCAAAGTTAAATTCAAGGCAAGTTTTTAAGATAAATATAAACAAGTTTTAGAGAAGAAAAGTTTGGTGAATTTGGTTTAAACTATTATATGATAAATACTTTAAAATGTTTGATTAAAGAGAATAATTATGATTTGTTAAATTAAGTTTGATAAATACTAAAGTTACTTTAATTCAAATTAAAATGATATGATTGAGTAGATTAATTTGAATGGGTAATGTTTTAAATCTGACTATGATGATTAAGTAACTAAACAAGGATAAATGTTTATCTTAAGAATAATCAAGCCCTTGAATAATTAAATAAAGTAATTAAAGAATAGGTAATTTATTTAATAAATAAATGATTAAAAGGGTAGTTAATTAATTATGAGTTAATTAATTTAAGGTTATTTAATTCGTAATTAAGAATAAATTGTTAAAGGTCGATTAATTTAATAGTAGTTAAAGGTTAATTAGAATAATCAATTAAAAGGTTGAAAAATTAAGATGATTAATTAAAAGGTTAGTTAATTTATGAATGAGATTGATAAAAACATAATTAATCAATGGAGTGATTATAGAATAATTAATTTGAGTAATTAATTAAGGATAAAGTTAATTAATGTAATGGGTGAAGGTTAATTGATTTGTGCAATAAATCAAAGGCTAATTACTTAATGTAATTAAAGAAAATAATTAAGGAATAATTAATTAATGGTTTGTAATTAATTAATATTAAGTAAGCGAGATTAAAAATGATTGAAGTAATTAATTTAAATTATTTAAATTAATTAGAAATGGTGTGGACTATTAATCTTGCTTATGAATAATCGAGTTGCATGCCTTAGATCAGTTGATATCTCTATGTGATTTGTGATACTATGTGATAGAATATGTTTGGATTGAACTGGATGGTCTCTATGATAAATGGCTTTGTAAATATGTATTTCTGGATATGAGTGGAATTGTTTTAAACTTAAGCAGCCTTGTTTAAGAAAGATATTGGTTTCGAAGAGACCGGGTTCGGGTATCAGTACATACCCGAAACTATTTCGATTAGAAATCTGTAATTCTTATAGATTTGATATGTGGAACCAATGGACTACGATGGAATAATTTGAATGACTGGACCATTTAAATCTAAGTTTGGCACTTAGAAAATTGATGTGTGAAATGTTTGATGTCTGTAACAACTTGTGAATTTGTAAACCGATATAAGTTACCCCGGGATTATATAAATTGTATGCTTTTGTATTCCATGTTAGATGGATTTACTCACGCTGGTTTCCAGCCTGACCCGGGTGTTACTTTGATGTAATGCTCGGGTCAGACCGAGTATTACAGATTTTCAGGTAAGGACGTTATGGGGCTCAGGAGGCAAGCTGGATGGCGGAGACGTATGGAGAGTTTCCACTATGATATTATATATATCTGAGACATGTTAAATTGTATCTGTCCAATATTGTGTAAATTGTTGTAACTCTGATATATCGATGAAAATTGATAGATACAGTTTCTCTTTGTATAACTGTTATTATTATGTGATATTATATTTTGATCCGCTGCGAATGTGAGGTTTCTGTGTCTTGTTCTTGTTTCTTCTTCATTCTCTTTCTTCTTCTTTCTAACTATCTGGAATTTTTGGGATTGGAAATTACGGGTCGTTACGTTTGGTATCAGAGCTTAAGGTTAAGCGAGAACCTTGGCTCTGTTGGGATTATTCATTAAGGATAGGGTAAGTAGTACCCTAGAATGAGTTGAGTGTGTGTGTGTATCTATATATAAATGAGAGAGCGTACTTGTTATTTTCTTATATAAAGGTTTTTAAAATGATTTCAAAAATAAATGAATCTTATATAAGAAATAGATTATCTATTATATAAAGAAAATTGGTTGTAGTATTAATTAAACTAAAAGTAATAGTAAGGATTAAGTGGTAATAGAATTACAACCAAATTGAAATGAAATTGAAGACAAGTTTGAAATGGATTCAAACTGGAATTCAATCTTGAAATTGGGAAAGGGTAAATTTTTGAAATGGTTTGAGGACAATTAATCGACGATGATTAATCTAGAAGGATAATTAAAAGAATATTAGTTAATTGATTTGTAATTAATTAAAGATAATCTAAGTGAATAAAGATTTGTAATTTATTTAATGAGATTAATTAATGGATAATTATTGGAAATGATAAATAAAGAGGGAGTTACTTAATGAAGTAACTAGAGGTAAGTAATTTAAGGGACAATTACTTAATGAAGGTAATTAAGAAATAAGTTAATTACCGAATGTGATTAATTGAAATTAATTAATGACGTAATTAATTTAAAGAAACAATAAATAATATTATTTAATGCATATGAATGAAATGGTCCTATTTCAAACAAGAGTTATTTGAAAATTTAAAACAAAAGAAATTTATTTTGAATTAAAAACCAAGGGTGGTTTAAAATTTTAAAGTATAACTTGGTATGTAAAAGAAATTAATATGTATACATGTGGATATACATAATATCAAAGGTGGTTGGAAATAAACTCTAAATGGTGAGTTTTGAATTTGGAATAAGATGTGATACCCAAGGTGATAAGTTTTTGAACTTATAAATGGAAAGATTATTAATGTGAAGTTTAGAATTTGAAATGGAAGTTCAAACTAGGTAAGGTTGACCGGATTAAGTGAATTGAGTTTAACTTGGGAAAAGTTAAATATGTTGGGGTGTTCAACCTGATTTGTAAATTTGAAGATGAAATTAAGATTTAACTTGGGAAGCTAAATGGTTGATTGTAATTGAGAGTTTGAATGATCTCAAATTGGGTTTGAGATCTAGAAATTTTAAATGAATGGATGTTTTAAAATAAATTAGATAATATCATCCTATCGTTGTTAAAAATCTTTAAGTTGTGAATTGGAATTGTTTAAATGAATGAGAGATGGTTTAAATTTGAAATTTGAATTAGTTCAAATTGAATTTGATTTGAATTAATTGAAATGGTGATTGAAGATGTATGAGTATAAGATTCAAATGGAAAATTTAAATTGGATTGATTTGAATAAATTGAAATTGGAATTAAAGTTGAATAATTTTTAAATTCAAATGGAATTTGAATTGAATTTGGGAAGAAATCAAGAATAATTCAACTTGATTTGGAAATGGAGTTTGAAATTGGGATTAATTCAACCTAGGGTTGAAATGAATTGAAATTGGAACTAGTTCAATTAAAATTTATTTGAATTAGTAGAATTTGAGATCAAGGTTGAATAAAGTTAAATTTGAAAAGAAACTGTGGTTAATTCAACTTGAATTGGGGTTGAATCAATTTCAATAGAAATTGAAGTTATTTAAATTGGAATTGGGTCAATTTAAATGTAAAAGGGAATTTAAATTGAATTGATGAGAATGGGGATTTGAAAGTGAGTAGTTTTGACTCTGGACTATTTTTAATATAAATTGTTTTAATATAAACCTATTTTTCCAAGTTATTCATTATATATACAACTTTTCTTTTAAAAGCCAAATTATCTTATACTTGTTTTACAATTATTTTGAAACTGTTTAACAATTTTCCAACTGTGTTGTAAACTAATTACTATATTTCAACTATTTTACAAAATTAATTACTATCTTACTATTATTTTGCAATTATTTAAAATTTCTATAATTATTTGACTATTTTCCAACTATTTTACAACTACCTAACTATTTTACACCTATTTTACAAACTAGTAATTTTTTTCCAACTACTTATCTAATTTTAAATATTTCAAGCTATTTTCTAAATAAACTGGTCGGAGTTCAAACTGTTATTGGTTAAATACCCAATCGAGATAAGAATAGAGGTGATAATCCAAATGGATTGTAGTAATTGTGAGTAAGTGAATGAAAATCAAAGTGAATGTGAATAGAAATAGAATTGATTTGGCTAATAACCAATAAAGATAAATACGTAGGTTGTACGTATGTTATTCTATTCGCATAGTGATTTGATCCATATTCGAGCACAGAATTTCGAGATAGTTATATCGATCCGATTTGGAATTTTCCACTCGATTTTTGAAGGCGAACCTGGGTATGGATTGTTGATTGGTTCTGGATATTCTCTATCATAGTTATGACTATGCAAGGAGAATGACGGTTTCTGATCAAGAAACCAGATCTGTGTCCGCACTAGGGAGTCGGGTGGACAATACTAGTTCGGAAATGAAATTGTGTGATTGAGTGAGCGATCTGATTGGTATAGCGTACGGATGATATGTGTACATCGTACGGATTTGAATAAAATTTATACTGGGAATTTGTGGGTAAGAAATGTGAAATGGTTTTTGAAATGAAATATATATTTTGTGAAATATGTGATGAAGTAAAGTGGAAATTGGATATTTCTATGGTTGAAATTTTGTTTATGGAAGTAAGTGATATGGTAAGTGGTTTTGTAAAGAATAATCAAATCTGATTATTTGATTTGGAATAAACAAAGTTATATATCTTTGTTATATAACATACACCTTCCCTTGTTGAATCTTTTGCCAGAAGAAAAGGGTTTTTGAAAATGTTTGAAGTATAGAAATAGTTTTATACAGGTTTGAAATGATCCAAAGTTTTAAAAAATTATATATATATATATATATATGTATATATATGTACAAAGGATCTTATGAGGATTTTGGAATAAGGTTTTGGGAACCTATGGATTTGGAAAGGCTTTTGATTTTTGGGTAAAATCAATATTGAATTTGGAAAGCCTAGTTTGAGAATTATCGATTTTTTTGGGATAATCGATTTTGTGTAAAGGAGCTTTGTATGAGATCATATTAGGTGTATGATTTGAATATACTATATGGGTACAGTATAAATGTTTTGATGATGGCTCTGGGGAAAAAGGCGCTCCCTTGGAATGAACTTCTCAGGAGTACCACCGAGTGGTGCTGCCTTGAGCCCCAAGGGGGGTTCTAAAGTTGATCCTGTGAGGAGTCCGGACGAAACTAGTTCCTGGGGATTTTGAGTAGAGTATACCATAGCGAAAGTCGTGTGTGCCGCTGAGAGCCAACAGCTACATGGACTTTTGCTGTGACGGCAACGTAACCCAGGATGTAACTGCGATCTATGGTATAACATAGCGAAAGTCGTGTGTGCCGCTGAGAGCCAACAGTCTGCGTTTGATTTTATATCGGTAGACTACGACCTATGTAGGAGTGGAGAGGTTTCATTTCGACAGCGAAAATCAGAGGCCGCTGAGAGCCTGCAGTTACATGGACTTTTGCTGCGACGGCAACGTAACCCTGGAATGTAACTGTGACCATGGATGGGGGTGATGATTTCCAGAGCATTCTGACCAAAAGATATATCCTCTATTTTCAAAAACTGTTTTGAATATTTTCAATAAAAATTAATTTCCAAGTATTTTCAATGGGTGTTGAAGATGGGTCTACTAAGTACTTATAGATTTTCAGTCTTACGCCTGATCAACGTAAGACCGAATTTCAACGAGAACAAGGATGGACTAGTTGAAACATCGAGTTATAAAAAGTATTTTTATAAAACTACTTTGGAAATATTATATAGATTTTAAAAATGTTTTAAAGTTATCAAAGAGAAATTTTTCTGATAATAATCATTTTAATATATTCTGCCCTCGTTCCTTTTCGAGGACAAAAAGATTCTAAGGGGGAAGGAATGTGATAACCCAAATTTCTGGACATCTGCTAATTGGATAATTAACAGGATGAAAAAAAAGTTTTAAAATACAAGTTTGTAATTTAAACAAATAAAATATGTAACGACCCGAAATTTTCGAACCCGAAAATTCCAAATAGTTATGGAAAAGAAGAAAGAGATAGAAGAAGAAGAAGAACAGAACACCAAAATCTCACATTCACAGCGGTTAAAATATAATAACAAATAATAATAGTTTACAAAAGAATATTTTATCTGTTGATTACACTTTAATGCATCAGAGTTTAACATATATACAGTCACTGATCATATACAAATCACGTCTCAGATATATAATAATATACTGCAGTGGAAATACTCTATACGTACTTGCCATCCAGCTCGTCTCCTGAGCTCCAGAACGTACCTACCTGAAAATTTGTAATACTCGGTCTGACCCGAGCATTACACCAAGTAACACCCGGGTCAGGCTGGAAAACAGCGTAAGTAAACCCATCTAACATGTAATACCAAAGCATACAACTAAATTAAAACCCGGGTACTCATATCAATTCACAAAGCCACAATTTATTTTAGACATCACTTATTCCACACATCAATTTCTAAGTACCAAACTTAGATAAAATAATCCAATTAACTTAAATCACTTCATTCTAGCCTATTGATTTCACAAATCAATTTATAAAATTCGAAGTGGTTTCGGGTAATTCCCAATACCCGACCCCGATCTCTTTGAAACTCATATCATCAACCCAAGTTATCCAAATGAAATACACAACATTTCATATCAGAGATATCAACTCATTCAAAGCATCCAATACCATTCAACCAATCATAAGCAAAGCTTAATCACACAAATCAATTCAATTGATTCTAATTGAATTTTCAAACCTCAATCACTTAGATTCCTTCATTTACATTTATTAACTCCAAATCAATTTAATTAGTCAACCCATCATTATTCATCTCAACTTATCTACTTGGATTAAGTTCTCAGATTCATTAACTTATAATCACTTACATTGATTAATAATCCTTGAATTAATCATGCTCATAAATTTACTAACCCTTCGTAAATTTTGTTACACTAATTAAACAAGTAATTAATCCTCAATTAAGTAATTACCAATAATTACCCCCTTTGATTTATGATATCAAGTAATTTTTCTTCAATTTCTTTTATTTGTAATTTCTATTAACTACATTGATTAATTACCTTAATCAATCATTGATTATTCCAAATTATTAATTACTCTAGAATTTAATTAACCTTTAATTGCTTATATGATATTAATTGTTCACAATCATTAACTACTCATCTTAATTAACTTCTTAGTTTCCATTAACAAACTCACTAAATTATCTAAGGTCTTATACCGCATCCTCGATAAATTCTTTTGTGTGAAAATACTTCTTTAAAGTAATTTACTTAGTATACTCAACCACCATGAAAAGAAACCCATCGAATTGTTTATCAAATCGATGATAAAAATCTAAAAAGTAAGGCATTTTCGTAGAAACAAACATATTCATTTCGGGCAAAAATTCAACCCGAGCTTGCACCTCAAATTCATATATATAGATGGCCGAATTTTAAAAAGTGATACAAATGAAAATTATCACATTATTCCTGCAGTTTCGAAAACTTTAAAAATTATAGGATTTGGATAAGAAACACAAAAGTTATACACAAAATACTAGCTCAGCTTTGCACAAGACACTGAGTACTCTACAACAACAGGACAGCGAGTTTGCCAGAAGTTTTTCAACATTTTAGTCGACAAATTTCAGAAAATGATACAAATAAAAGTTATAGACCTTTCCGTTAGCTTTCCAGAATGACCAAGATCATCGAATTTGGATCAACGGTTCAATAGTTATGACCATTTTACTAAAAACATTAAGCTTAACCTGAACTTATGCATTTGCAGGACAGCGACCAACAATTGCAAATTTAGCATAGAAAACATCGAAATTAGGCAAAATGAATAAAACAAAAGTTGTAGCTTAGTTTCTATGCTTTCCTGAATATTATATATTACCGAATTCCGATAAGAATTGTAAAAGTTATGGACAAAACAAATCTGAGATTTGAATTTCATAACTTCTGTCGTTTTGTCTCGGGACAGCGATAAACAATTATAATTTTGGCCAAGATAACATCAAAATTTTGAAAAACTCAAAACTTAAAAGTTTTAGAACAAAGTCTAAGCTTTTTGGAACATCTAAACTTATCGAAATTGGTTGAGGAACGAAGAAGTTATGGCCAATTTAGTTTCAGCCTTAAGCACAGAGCTAATATTGGCTTTGCTCTCGGGATTATAGTAGAAAAATTCAATTTTGACATAGCTCACATCCAAATTACAGAAAACAAAAAACACCAAAGTTGTAACACATGAAATAAGCTTTCCAGAACATCAAAGAAATCGAAATTTCATTAAGAATTGAGAAAGTTATGGTCAAATTACTAAGCTGCGTTTTTGATAGAACCGAGCCACTTTTACTTACGACTATCATCTCTTCAAGAATAACATGAATACTAGAAATTTAAATAGGTTTTCTCACCTTAAACTTGTGTATTTGCCTTGACTCTTTTTCCTTGGCTTTCTCCAAGCTTTTTCACTTTATCTTACTTTTGTTTTTGCTTTGTGAAAGGAAGAAAAAAAATAAGTGAACATTTTCACCCTTTATATAGTAATTTTCAAGGCTAGTTTGGTAATTTTAGTTTTGGACACTTGTTTACTTCTGTTTGCCCAAGCTTTAGAATGTTGGCACATGTCTACTTAGCTGTCTTAAGATGTTTCTATACATGGACGCCTAATGGGGTTATGTGTCATAATTCTATTTCATCTTAAGATAGGTGTATGGTCCATATTATGCCACTTGTCCTCACCATGTCATGCCACTTATCCTATACTTATAAATGTATACATACTTATACTTTTTGTATTATTTAAAAGCATACATAAATATAAATAAAATAGGGATGGTGTAGATAGTATATTTTAAACTATCGATTTAAACGATATATTATTAAAGCTGAACAAATCACATTTATATTAGATTCCCACCATCCTACTATCTTCAGTCCTATCATTATCAATTTTATCAATTTTATACGCCTTCAAATTGTTATTAACAGGCTTAAAATTCTATATTCAATATTTTACCCAATTTCAAATTATATAACTCAATAATTTAATTATCAAGTAAATATTAATATTCGGGAGTCAAGTTTACAATTAACGTTTAAATATTTAAAATCAATTTATTATTCCAATTTAAATTGTTAAAAATATCGGGTCGTCACATTCCTCCCCCCTTAAAAGAATTTCGTCCCCGAAATTTATAGTTAGGATGAATGGTTCAAAACTCGTTTACTTTTCCCAAAACCCACAATTCAACATTCTACCAATTATCTTTTATTAAAGACAATCAACCTTAACCAACTTCCTAAAACCTTCTATAGTTTTCACGCGATACCCTTTTGCTCAATCCTTTAAATTTCAATTTAAAACCAATTTTGAGTTATCGAAATTTTCTCAAATTTTTTTTTCTAACTCTCTAAATTCCCGAAAAAAGTTTGTCAACGTCTCCTTTGCGCGGCTAGCTTGGTACTACTACAAAAGGCCTCTACGGGCTCCCAAATTCCAAAAGAAAACAAATGCCAAGTGGCCACATCAAAACCCATTCCAATTCCATACAGAATTTTAAATACATACATTTTTGTCGGGCCATTCACATTTATCTTTTGGAATCAAATCCAATTTCCTTTCCTTTAATACCTGCGTATTCTATTTAACAACAATATCCAATCGTAACCTTTCAAATCCCATTTTCCTTTCCTTATATAGGTTTTCACATCTTCTTCTATGCCAACTAGTTTTCTCCTTTTTCATACGAATTCAATTTATTTCAATTTTGAATATTAAATTTTATCCTTCATTTATAACTGGTTCATATTAGTTTCATCTACTAATTCACTTTAAGTTTCAAATTTGAGATCGTTTTGTCGCTAATGAATTTTTTCTTTCTAACTCCCAAAATTTTCAGAAAATTTTGGCGGAGTCTCCTTTGTACGGAGGAGCTTTTGCAATTTGACAATAGATATAAATATGTATACATCGACCCACACGGTCGGAAAAAGCAAAAACAGTTCATATTTCCTATTTTTATTGCGTAGACGTACCTTTATTTCACATTTTAAGCAAGCAGCTATATTTATTTAAGCAATTAGCGCAATCCAAACCAACCAAACAACCTTCAGGTACCTGTACTATCTCAATTTAAATATGTAAGTGCCACATATAGAGAATTTATTAGCATTTACTCACTTTCAAAAGCTAAACACAAGTATTACATAAACAACAAGTATCAAACGCTTCCCATAAGCGATTTATTTAACTTTTAAAGCTAATTCAAACGCTTTCATCCAATTCATATGACATTTCATTCCATTTTAATAGTTTACAACTCAAGTACTTACATTCAATTTATTTTTAATCTGAACAAGCTCATGTTCCATTCAATTGATTCCAAATCAAATTATTTTACTTCTCTCAACCCATAGGATTTTAATTACATTCATTCATGGCAAACAATTGTTCATTCCATGCAAATTTGACAATATTCGCTTGATAAAGTATTCATTTCAGTCTATAACTACTTCAAATTAATTTCAACCCATTATGTACTTAAGTTCATTTCATTTTCACTTTATTCAGCAGCCATACATTGCATTCCATTTCTTTCCCGCAACTGTTTCATTTCAAAATAATTTAGTAAGCTTGGCACATTCAAATACTTATAAATATATAACCATTCCCAAATTAATTTAACCCAAACTTTATTTAATGGTCTTTCACCTTTATTCGAAGCCAAGCTTCCATAAATTTTAAACTTAAGTTAATTTACTTTAACATTAATTCACCTTCTCAATTTGTCAAAATAATATCCAAGCACACACTTAACTCATTTATGCTTCAAATTAATATGTCATCGAACTTAAGTTCAGTCTGATAATCCAATTCCAGTTACAACTTTGATTTAGTTGTTATTCAATCAGGCCTCATCCATTTATTATTTAATTCCATTAACAAATTTATTTCCCCATTTTATATTTTTAATTTCACTTACTTAATTCATTTGCGAATTTATTTTATTTATACAAAACCATTCTCAAGTTATTTCTACTCACTTGGGTTTTGTTTGAAATTCAAACCATTTCTATTATTATCGCTTTCATTTCATTCATCAACACTTCCATTTTACCTAAGTTACCTGTACATTGCGTTAAATATTTCTTATAACACACTTAAATGTTCATTTGTAATTTAAACCATCACTATTTGATCCAACTCTATTTTATTTAACTCAAGTTCATATCCAAACTCCCTTATTAACATACCATCCATTTATTTAACCGAGTTAAATTTTTATTAACATACTCTATCAAATAATTATTTATTAGCTTACTTCCAACTTTTATTACAAAGAAAATTACTTCATTAAATTTTCTCGAGTTCAAATTTTATTTTATAATTCCTGTTCGGATTTCCCTTTTAATTATTAAAATTTAGAAATCCCTTTAAATTCAGATAATACAATTAAAATAGCTTTTTATAAAACACATTTCTTATAACTCGATGTCTCAAATAGTCCATCCTTGTTCTCACAGAAATTCAGTCATACGTTGATCAGGCGTAGAACTGAAAATCAATAAGTACTTGGTAAACCGTTTTCAACATCTAGTGAAAATGCTTGAAAATAATTTTATTAAAAATATAGAAAACAGTTTTTGAAAATAGAGGAAATATCTTTGGTGACAATGCTCGAAAAATCATCACCCCCATCCATGGTCACAGTTACATTCCAGGGTTACGTTGCCGCCACAGCAAAAGTCCATGCAACTGCAGGCTCACTGCGGCCTCTCAAGTATGCCATTAAATCCCACACAACAGATCACAGTTACATCTAGGGTTACGTTGCCGTCACAGCAAAAGTCCATGCAACTGCAGGCTCTCCGCGGCCTTTGATTTTCGCTATCGAAATGAAACTTCTCTACTCCAACATAGGTCGCAGCCTACCGATATAAAATGAAACGCAGACTGTTGGCTCTCAGCGGCACACACGACTTTTGCTATGTTATCACTGGTCGCAATCTGCCGATATAAAATCAAACGCAGACTGTTTGGCTATCAGCGACACACACGACCTTCACTATGTCACCATAGATCGCAGTCTACCGATCAAACGTAGACCTTGGCTCTCAGCGACACACACGACTTTCGCTATGGTAACCTCTACTCAAGATCCCCAGGAACTAGTTTTGTCCGGACTCCTCACAGGATCAACTTTAGAACCCCCCCCCTTGGGGCTCAAGGCAGCACCACCCGGTGGCATCCTGAGAAGTTCATTTCAAGGGAGCGCCTTTTTCCCCAGAGCCATCATCAAAACATTTTATACTATACACATATAGTATCTTTCAAATCATACACCTAGTATGAATTTTATCAAAGCTCATTTACACAAAATAGATTATCCCAAAATCGATAATTCTCAAAATAGGCTTTCTTAATTCCATATATTGATTTTACCCAAAAATCAAAAGCCTTTCAAATCAAAAGGTTCCCAAAACCCTTTCCAAAATCCTCATAAGATCCTTTATATATATACAGATATATATAATTTTTTAAACTTTGGATCACTTTAAATTTGTATAAAATTCCCTTTTATACTTCAAACACTTCCAAAATCCTTTTTCTTCCAACAATAGATTTAACAAGGGGAGCATATATAACAAAGATATAACTTTGTTTACACAAAAATCAAATATTCAAATTTGATTACTCTTTCCAATATCAATTTCCTTGCTATTCACATTCACTTAAATTTTCATTCACTTATTCGCATTTGCCTTAATCCCCATTTGGATTATTACCTCAATTCTTATCCCAGTTGGGTATTTAATCAATAACAGTTTGAACTCCGACCAGTTTATATTTAGAAAATAGCTCGAAAATTTAAAAATAGATAAGTAGTTGAAAAATAATGTTTAGTTTGCAAAATAGCTGTAAAATAGTTAAATAGTTTCAAAAATTTTTAGATAATTGCAAAATAGTTGTAAAGTAGTAATTAATTTGTAACATACTTAAAATATAATAATAAGATTAGAAAAATAAGTTTATATTAAGACAATTTATATTGAAAATAGTCTAGAGTCAAAACTGTTCACTTCCCCAACATTTTCAATTTAAATTTTCACTCTCATTTAAATTGACCCAATTCCAAATTGAATAATCTTCAATTTCCATTGAAATGGATTTAATCCCAATTCAAGTTGAATTGATTCTCAATTTCCTTCCAACTTCAAATCAAATTCTGTTTGATCTTTAAACTTGTACAACTTTAATTACAATTTCAATTTTACAATTTCTATTTATAATCAATTACATTCACATTTGCTTTTAACTCAGAATTATACATTTTATTTAGCCAATATATTTTTATTATTCCATAAACATTTCAATCAAGATTCCAGAGTTTAAACAAATTTCCAAAATTTCAGTAGCACCTTAGAATTCAACTATACCCAAAATTCTTTGGCGAATTAAATTACCCCTTTGAATTTCAAAACCAAACCCAATTCACAAACAATTCCAATGTAAAACAATTTGGTAGCAATTTCTCTTCTAGAAACTCGAAAATAAACATCGATAATGCTGCAGTCATCACCGACGTTATTTTCCAGTTACCGAATGAGTTCAATGCTTTTATCTCTTTAAATACATTTTCAAATATTTTTAATTTCAAATCTCCCAGGTTTTAGATTCATTAACTTATAATCACTTACATTGATTAATAATCCTTGAATTAATCACGCTCATAAATTTACTAACCCTCCATAAATTTTGTTACACTAATTAAACAAGTAATTAATCCTCAATTAAGTAATTACCAATAATTACCCCCTTTGATTTATGATATTAAGTAATTTTTCTTCGATTTCTTTTATTAGTAATTTCTATTAACTACATTGATTAATTACCTTAATCAATCATTGATTATTCCAAATTATTAATTATTCTAGAATTTAATTAACCTTTAATTGCTTATATTATATTAATTATTCACAATCATTAACTACTCATCTTAATTAACTTCTTAGTTTCCATTAACAAACTCACTAAATTATCTATGGTCTTATACCGCATCCTCGATTAATTATTTTGTGTGAAAATACTTCTTTAAAGTAATTTACTTAGTATACTCAACCACCATGAAAAGAAACCCGTCGAATTGTTTATCAAATCGATGATAAAAATCTAACAAGTAAGGCATTTTCGTAGAAACAAACATGTTCATTTCGGGCAGAAATTTAACCCGAGCTTGCACCTCAAATTCATATATATAGATGGCCGAATTTTAAAAAGTGATGCAAATGAAAGTTATCACATTATTCCTGCAGTTTTCAAAACTTTAAAATTATAGGATTTGGATAAGAAACGCAAAAGTTATACACAAAATACTAGCTCAGGTTTGCACAAGACACTGAGTACTCTACAACAACAGGACAACAAGTTTGCAAGAGGTTTTTCAACATTTTAATCGACGAATTTCAGAAAATGAGACAAATAAAAGTTATAGGCCTTTCTGTTAGCTTTCCAAAATGACCAAGTTCATTGAATTTGGATCAACGGTTCAAAAGTAATGACCATTTTACTAAAAACATTAAGCTTAACCTGAACTTATGCATTTGCAGGACAGCGACCAACAATTGCAATTTTAGCATAGAAAACATCGAAATCAGGCAAAATGAATAAATCAAAAGTTGTACCTTAGTTTCTATGCTTTTCGGAACATTAAAAATTACCGAATTCCGATAAGAATTGTAAAAGTTATGGATAAAACAATTCTGAGATTTGAATTTCATAACTTCTGTCGTTTTGTCTCGGGACAGCGATAAACAATTATAATTTTGGCCAAGATAAAATCGAAATTTTGAAAAACTCAAAGCTTAAATGTTTTAGAACAAAGTCTAAGCTTTCTGGAACATCTAAATTTATCGAAATTGGTTTAGGAACGAAGAAGTTATGGCAAATTTAGTTTCAGCCTTAAGCACAGAGCTAATATTGGTTTTGCTCTCGGGATTACAGTAGAAAAATTCAATTTTGACATAGCTAACATCCAAATTATAGAAAACAAAAAAACATCAAAGTTGTAACACATGAAATAAGCTTTCCATAACATCAAAGAAATAGAAATTTCATTAAGAATTGAGAAAGTTATGGTCAAATTACTAAGCTGCGTTTTTGATAGAACCGAGCCACTTTTACTTACGACTATCATCTCTTCAAAAATAACATGAATACTAGAAATTTAAATAGGTTTTCTCACCTTAAACTAGTGTATTTGCCTTGACTCTTTTTCCTTGGCTTTCTCGAAGCTTTTTCACTTTATCTTTCTTTAGTTTTTGCTTTGTGAAATGAAGAAAAAAAATAAGTGAACATTTTCACCATTTATATAGTAATTTTCAAGGCTAGTTTGGTAATTTTAGTTTTGGACACTTGTCTACATCTCTTTGCCCAAGCTTTAGAATGTTGACACATGTCTACTTAGGTGTCTTAATGTGACGCCCTACCTCTATACCCACGCTAGACAAGAACATTACAGTGAATGCTGTCAACTAGCACGGAGAATAAGGCTGTTGAGGAGCGACCATCTGTATAATTGCTTTGTGCGAGTACCGATATACTGGATAAAAATATAACTTTTCATCTCAATGGGAAATCTGACATATCGACACAAACTCAAAGCTACTACACAGTGGCTATAAAGGTCTTCGGAAACAAATATAGAAATAAACATAACACAAATCAGTCACAGACAATTCATATCACAAAGGCGGAAATAGATATGAATATTACACTAGGAAGTGTACATCAGAGTAGTGGTCTAAAAAGATCCACAATATCACAAAAGAATAGTTACATGAACTACACAAAGGAATAAGTATACATTATGGAGTCTATATCTCAAATGTATACAACAAAAACTACTAATCTAAGCAGTTAACCAAAAGTCAGAGGAATCAATCCCAAGAGAGAAGTCAAGCAGAAGCACCTGTAACATCTTGGTCTGACCCGAGTATTATTTAATAAGAAAATAATAAACGGATCAGTCTAGCTATAAATATCAGGTGAAACGATATAGAGTAAGAGATATGACTAAACACATAATAATCTCTATGCCAAGCTGTGATTTATATGAGTAATTGAAAATCAAGAGATTAATCAATATCACCAAATCTACACAAGAATCAAAGAAATGTCATACTCCTTATTTCGTTCACCAAACCACAAATATTGACAATAATATCAATGTCAATCACAAAAGTCAACGACACACAAATTCACCAATGCACAAATTTTGATAAAACTTATCAATGGAAATCACGAAAATTGGTGAAACACAAATTCTAGAAATCATCTCAAGAAATCCAGAAATCACAAAGGGGGGGAAGGCCTATCACAAACGGGAGCATAAAGCTCACCAACACGTGTATCTCAAACGGAACGCTAATTCCATGGTCGCTAACCATCACAAATTGAGCCGAAGCTCCACAAACGGTCCGAAGACCATGGGTTGCTACCCCACCAAATTGAGTCGAAACTCCACAAAACGGGGTTTAGTCTCCCACGCAGACAAAGAGAAATCGCACATTGCTATTCTAAATCACAAAGTTGATCGTCATGATCAACGAGCAGTGTCGATTACAGTAAGCTAGTAAATATATGAGCTTAGCATCATGTCCCATAACCACTAGCTTAACTTAAATATTTACGAACAAATTGTATATCTCCATTAGAAAATTGTCACAAGAGTTTCAATCGAACAAGTCCAAGAATTAACCAACAAAGTGAACGCAAGTGTTTCATACCACTTGTTTTACTAAGTCGTTTAATTAGATTTCTCATACGAGTGAGGTAAAGGTTTATATATATTAATAGATTGGAAAACGGTTTTATAAACGAATTTGGTATTAAAATAGTATTAAAATCGTTTGAGGAAAGAGTTTTGATATTTACTACTAGTATAGAAAACCTTTATATTTTTAAAGTGACAAAGCACAAGGGGGATTGTAGAAACAATCAATCACAAAGATCACATTCGAAGATGTGAGTAAAAATCCAATGAAATCGATAAAGGGTCCATCGAAGTGGATATACCTAAAATTCCCAAAGAAAATAAGTCATCAAAGAGGATAATAAATGATGACAATAAATAGGATCATCACGAATCGATTTAAATTGGAAATTCAATCCGAAAAGGCAAATTGGACTAAAACAGCAGGTTCAGTCGACTGAACAGAGGTTTCAGTCGACTGACCCTGTACCTTGGAATTTTCCAGGTTCAGGAAACTTTCTGTTTCCAGGTTCAGTCGACTGAACAGAGGATTCAGTCGACTGAATCATGCCTGGAAACTTTCGGGTTCCAGGTTCAGTCGACTGAACAGAGTATTCAGTTGACTGAATCATGCCTGGGCTGTTTTTCAGCCTTATTCAAATGAAGAGCAAACTCTTCCAAAATGCAACCGGACGAACATTGGCTCTAAGGGTTTATGCCAATCGACAACCCGGCCCTATATGCTCCTCGATGCATCACCAAAAGCATGATTAAACATCCATAAAAGGATTTTCACACAAATTGACTTAAAAACTCAAAAATTGGAATATTCACAAAACCAATCCAAATCAAGAGCAAATGCACATGAAGAAGTGTTAGGAATTCATACCCAACAACTAAAGATAATTATAGTCATAGATGTGAGATAAAAATCTCACCTTTTCTCAAAATCAAACAAGAAGAAGCTTGAAAGCAAATGGAGAATCAACCTCTCTTCAACACAACCCAAATGAGCTTGAATCTATGCTCAAAAACAAGAACATTCCCAAAATTAGGTTTAGGAATTTCTGAAATTGGTAAGAGAATAAGTTGGAGAAGAAGAAGAGAAGCTTACCAATGGGTTCTTCTTGAGTTTGGAGCTTGGAATTTGATTTGCAAGAGAAACTAGGGTTTTGGAGTTTTTAATTTCCAATCTCTCCCACCATTAATGTTATAAAAACTGAAGAGAGAAGAGAATGAGGGTGAGTGGGGGAGAGTGGCTCAGATTTGAGCATAAGTTAACATAGGGCTGAGCCCAAAAACCAAACCCAAAGTGAAAAGTAGCAAAAATCAACTTTCTCCAAACATATCGAAGCTTATACTCAAAAAGGTCGCAAACGGCATTTTAAACTCAATGAGAGTGGTCCCGAGTCCTAATTCGACCGTATGCAAAAAGTAGCTTTTCGGACTAAAATCCGATTAACGATAAAATATTTAAATAAATTATTTAAATATAAAATCGATAAATATGCGGGTTGTTACAGACTCCCCTCCTTAAAGAAATTGCGTCCTCGCAATATTAAAGAAGAGATCATAGAGTAACAACCATAAAAGCATATTCAACACAAAAAAAACTTGAAATAAGAAGTTCACCTCAAAGAGTACGAGAAAGTAAGTCCGGGTGTGTTCGCTCGATGTATTCTCTATATTTCCAAGAACAATCCTTAGGATTTGAAGACCATTGAACTTTAACAAGCGGAACATCTTTATTTCTAAGTCGTTTGACTTTCGAAGCAATGATACGAATAGGCTGTTGCTCACAAGTTAAATTAGGCGAAACTTCAATCTCTTCCACAACACCGGGCTCAAGAACAGAATCGGAATCTCGAAGACACTTCCGTAATTGAGAAACGTGAAACACGTCATGAATAGCAGAAAATTGAGCCGGTAATAAAAGTTGATAAGCCACGGAACCAATACGTTCAGTGATAGGAAATGGCCCAATATACCGAGGCGCTAACTTTCCCGAGTGACCGAAACGTACCACACCTTGCATAGGCGAAACACGAACAAACACGAGATCTCCCACAGAAAATTCTAATTTCCTTCTCCATTTATCGGCATAGGATTTTTTTCTACTCTGGGCTTCATTCATCCTATGACGAATAAGATCAATCTTTTCTGTGGAATCACGAATAAAATCTGGACCTAAAACCAGTTTCTCACCGACCTCAAGCCAACAAGAAGGAGATCGGCATGGCCTTCCGTAGAGTGCCTCAAAAGGTGCCATACCAATACTAGATTGGAAGCTATTATTATAGGAAAATTCAACAAGAGAGATATGATCTTCCCAACTTCCACCGAAATCAAGCACACAAGCACGAAGAAGATCTTCAAGAGTTTGATTCACATGCTCGGTTTGTCCATCGGACTGGGGGTGATAAGCGGTGCTAAAATTAAGCTTCGTTCCTAAAGCTTTTTGAAGACTCTTCCAAAATCCACTAGTAAACAATGGATCACGATCACTAACAATAGAAGTAGGAACACCATGTAATTTAACAATCTCTTTAACAAAGAGTTTGTCCAAAAGAGGAACGGTTCTGTTAGACCGAACGGGAATAAAATGGGCGGATTTAGTAAGTCTATCAACGATCACCCATAAGCTATCATGACCCGAATGAGAACGGGGAAGGCCATCTATAAAATCCATGGAAATTTGGTCCCACTTCCAAATTGGAATTTCTAAAGGTTGCAATAACCCACCAGGCCTTTGATGTTCGGCCTTAACGAGTTGGCAAGTCATGCAACGCTTAGCGAAGTTAGCAATGTCAAGTTTCATTCCCTCCCAATAATAAAGTCGCTTCATATCCACGTACATTTTACTACTACTGGGATGAATGGTGAATTTAGAACGATGAGAATCTTCTAAAATATCTTTGCGAAGATCACTAATATTTGGCACTATAAGTCTACCAAATCTTCAAATGCCGCCACGAGAATCGATATCAAAGTCTTTCAAACCTTCAATATCCATTTTATCCTTAATATTCTGGCTAAGAAGAGCCATTTCGGGATCCAACCCTTGAGCTTCAAGAATGCGGTCTAAAAGAGAAGGATGAGCCTCAAGGCTACATAACACAAGGGATGAACATAAATCGGGAACACGCTCTCGAATCTCACAAGTGGTTAAGATCTCGAGATCGTTCCATTCGGATATCATCATAGAAACAACGGCTTGTTGCTTACGGCTAAGAGCATCGGCGACACGATTACCCTTACCGGGGGTATAAAGAATATCAAGATCATAAGGTGCAATAAACTCGAGCCAACGCTGTTGACGCAAATTAAGTTCCTTCTGAGAGAATAAATACTTCAAGGACTTATGATCGGTATAAAGAACAAATCTCTCTCCTAAAAGATAATGACGCCAAATACGAAGGGCGAAAACAGTAGCCGCGAGCTCTAAATCATGAGTGGCATATCTAGTCTCAGCAGGCTTCAATTGCCTAGAAGCATAAGCAAAAACACGTTCTCTTTGCATAAGAACGGCACCCAAACCAACGCGACTAGCATCGGCATAAACAACGAAATCTTGATTCCCCTCGGTAATAACGAGAATAGGAGCATTAGAAAGAAGTTCTTTTAATTCTTGAAATGAAACTTCACATTTGTCCGACCAAATGTATTTAACACCTTTCTTCGTCAAGCCAGTGAGAGGCACGACAATCTTAGAAAAGTCTTTGATAAAATGACGGTAATAACCCGCCAACCCAAGAAAGCTACGGATTTTCGTTACACTCTCTGGTCTCTTCCAATCTTGAATCGCTTCGATCTTTGAAGGATCCACGGAAATTCCGGATTCGGAAATAATGTGACAAAGAAACTTTACCCGAGATTGCCAAAAATGGTATTTAGAAAAATTTTCTTTTAATTGATTACTCCTAAGAGTTTCCAACACAATCCGAAGATGCTCTTCATGTTCCTCTTCGGTTTTATAATACACAAGAATATCATCAATAAAGAAGAGAACAAATCGGTCGAGAAAATCTTTGAAAACCCGATTCGTAAGGTCAACGAAATACGCCGGAGCATTCGTCAAACCAAATGGCATGACAAGCCATTCATAAGATCCATAACGAGTACGGAAAGAGGTCAATGAAATGCTATCTTCTGCGATACGAAGCTGATGAAAACCGGTAGCCAAGTCCAATTGTGAAAAGACTTTAGCACCACTAAGCTGATCGAATAGATCATCAATCCGAGGTAGAGGATATTTATTTTTGATCGTGAGATCATTAAGCTTGCGGTAGTCAACGCAAAGCCTAAGAGTGCCATCGGGTTTCTTTACGAAAATAGCTGAAGCTCCCCAAGGCGAGGAACTAGAGGGAATGAATTGCTTCGTCTCCAACTCGGACAATTGTTTGCGCATCTCTTCATTTTCCTTATTGGACATGCGATAAGGAGGACGAGTAATAGGTTGAGCTCCAGGGATAAGATTAATCTTGAACTCAATTGCTCGCTTAGGTGGTAATCCTAAAACGGGCTCAAATATTTCGAAAAAATCACGAACAACGTGAATAAGAGAAATAACATCTTCCTCATCATCATCATCGTCATCACGAGGATTTAAAAAATATAAAGATGCGACCAAGCTGGAATCTGAATCTTCAAGATTAATAGAAATCTGTTTAACAAATTGAGGATGTCGAAGATGAATAGTCCGCTCAGGACATAGGATATGAGCTTCATAACGGTTAAGCCAATCCATTCCCAAAATCATTCCAAAGCCTAAATAACGCGTGACATGCAAATCGGCTCGTAAAGGAAGATCACACAAAATAATCTCGACATCTTTACACAATAAACTGATTGTTGCGGATCCACCAACCGGATTCGCAATTCTCAAAGAAGTCATTAAACACAAAACATCCAAAGAAAAAGCATCAACAAGTTCTTTTGATATAAAAGAATGGGACGCACCCGTATCAAAAAGAACTCGAATAGAATGATCACAAAATAAAATAATTCCATCCAGAATAGAATGAGAAATACCTTGGCCACGAGATGTGTTGCCAGGGGCATGAGCAACATTTAACTTTCCCTCCTTCCTGCCCTGAAGCTTGGGGCATGAAGATATAACATGACCGGGGACTTTGCAGTAGCGACAAGAGAGAGACTTGGGGCACTTGTTCGCATAATGGTCCTTCGAACCACAATTATAGCATTCCCCACGGCTAAAGGTAGAAGCGTTTGCTGCCGAAGATGCATGCTTCCCTTTCTTATTAGGATAGGGGCCTTTGAATTTGTTTGGCCTCTTCTTGTTGTTGAAGTTTGGTTTGGAACCCACCACTTCAACATCATTCTCCCTATCCGCCTCTTCCAGACGAAGAGCGATATCAACGAGTTGGTCGAAAGAAACTTCTAACTTTAGAAGTAATGGCTTCTTGAGACTTCGGTTTAAGCCATAGACGAATCTCTGATTCTTCTTCAGAGGGGTGTTGATGTATTCAACCCCATATTTGGAAAGCGACTCGAAGGAGGCGACGTAATCAGTCACGGAGGACTCACCTTGAACAAGGTCTATAAATCGTCGAGCCAATGTCACTTTCTCAGCTTCTGGCACGAATTTTAATTCGAAGCGCTCCCGGAATTGCTCCCAGGTGAGATCCGATTCATTAATCTCAGAAATGAGAAGTTCGTACCAGTCCAACGCTCTCTCTTGGAGCACACTGGAGGCCACCTGAACTCGGTGAAGATCGATAAGATTCATGCGTGAAAAGATGCGATCGCATGTTCTAAGCCAAGCTTGGACTTCAATAATAGTTTCGGAACCTATGAAGGGCTTCCCACCCAAATTAGTGTAATCGTTGCACAAGCGTGCAAATCCCGACTTTGGGTGAGTAGGTTCCGGGTTAGTTCCAGCTTCTTGAGCATTTGTCACTAAATCAAGAAGCTGCTGGGTGGTCATAAAAACTCCATCTTGGGGTGCAGCACTAGATTGACCGGCGCTGGGGCGGCCAGGTCTAACCATTTCTCTTCCTTTTGAAAGAAAGAAAGAAAGAAGAAAAAGGTTATTCACCAAAAGAATATCAAGAAATCTTGATATATAAAACAAGGAATCATAAAAGAAAATAGGATAGTACGGTACGAAGACACGAATTAAATCCTAAAGCACGACTCCTAAGATGGACTTAGGACGATGATCCTTGTTAAATTATTCTATTTTGTTCCGAAGTTTCGCTCTGATACCAAGCTGTGACGCCCCACCTCTATACCCACGCTAGACAAGAACATTACATTGAATGCTGTCAACTAGCACGGAGAATAAGGCTGTTGAGGAGCGACCATCTGTATAATTGCTTTATGCGAGTACCGATATACCGGATAAAAATATAACTTTTCATCTCAAGAGGAAATCCGACACATCGACACAAACTCAAAGCTACTACACAGTGGCTATAAAGGTCTTCGGAAACAAATATAGAAATAAACATAACACAAATCAGTCACAGACAATTCATATCACAAAGGCGGAAATAGATATGAATATTACACTAGGAAGTGTACATCAGAGTAGTGGTCTAAAAAGATCCACAATATCACAAAAGAATAGTTACATGAACTACAAAAAAGAATAAGTATACATTATGGAGTCAATATCTCAAATGTATACAACAAAAACTACTAATCTAAGTAGTTAACCAAAAGTCAGAGGAATCAATCCCAAGAGAGAAGTCAAGCAGAAGCACCTGTGACATCTCGGTCTGACCCGAGTATTATTTAATAAGAAAATAATAAACGGATCAGTCTAGCTATAAATATCAAGTGAAACGATATAGTGTAAGAGATATGACTAAACACATAATAATCTCCATGCCAAGCTGTGATTTATATAAGTAATTGAAAATCAAGAGATTAATCAATATCACCAAATCTACACAAGAATCAAAGAAATGTCATACTCCTTATTTCGTTCACCAAACCACAAATATTGACAATAATATCAATGTCAATCACAAAAGTCGATGACACACAAATTCACCAATGCACAAATATTGATAAAACTTATCAATGGAAATCACGAAAATTGGTGAAACATAAATTCTAGAAATCATCTCAAGAAATCCAGAAATCACAAAGGGGGGGAAGGCCTATCACAAACGGGAGCATAAAGCTCACCAACACGTGTATCACAAACGGAACGCTAATTCCATGGTCGCTAACCATCACAAATTGAGCCGAAGCTCCACAAACGGTCCGAAGACCATGGGTTGCTACCCCACCAAATTGAGTCGAAACTCCACAAAACGGGGTTTAGTCTCCCACGCAGACAAAGAGACATCGCACATTGCTAGTCTAAATCACAAAGATGATCGTCATGATCAACGAGCAGTGTCGATTACAGTAAGCTAGTAAATATATGAGCTTAGCATCATGTCCCATAACCACTAGCTTAACTTAAATATTTACGAACAAATTGTATATCTCCACTAGAAAATTGTCACAAGAGTTTCAATCGAACAAGTCCAAGAATTAACCAACAAAGTGAACGCAAGCGTTTCATACCACTTGTTTTACTAAGTCGTTTAATTAGATTTCTCGTACGAGTGAGGTAAAGGTTTATATATACTAATAGATTGGAAAACGGTTTTATAAACGAATTTGGTATTAAAATAGTATTAAAATCGTTTGAGGAAAGAGTTTTGATATTTACTACTAGTATAGAAAACCTTTATATTTTTAAAGTGACAAAGCACAAGGGGGATTGTAGAAATAATTAATCACAAAGATCACATTCGAAGATGTGAATAAAAATCCAATGAAATCGATAAAGGGTCCATCGAAGTGGATAAACCTAAAATTCCCAAAGAAAATAAGTCATCAAAGAGGATAATAAATGACGACAATAAATAGGATCATCAAGAATCGATTTAAATTGGAAATTCAATCCAAAAAGGCAAATTGGACTAAAACAGCAGGTTCAGTCGACTGAACAGCGGTTTCAGTCGACTGACCCTGTACCTGGGAATTTTCCACGTTCAGGAAACTTTCCGTTTCCAGGTTCAGTTGACTGAACAGAGGATTCAGTCGACTGAATCATGCCTGGAAACTTTCGGGTTCCCGGTTCAGTCGACTGAACAGAGTATTCAGTCGACTGAATCATGCCTGGGCTGTTTTTCAGCCTTATTCAAATGAAGAGCAAACTCTTCCAAAATGCAACCGGACGAACATTGGCTCTAAGGGTTTATGCCAATCGACAACCCGGCCCTATATGCTCCTCGATGCATCACCAAAAGCATGATCAAACATCCATAAAAGGATTTTCACACAAATTGACTTAAAAACTCAAAAATTGGAATATTCACAAAACCAATCCAAATCAAGAGCAAATGCACATGAAGAAGTGTTAGGAATTCATACCCAACAACTAAAGATAATTATATTCATAGATGTGAGATAAAAATCTCACCTTTTCTCAAAATCAAACAAGAAGAAGCTTGAAAGCAAATGGAGAATCAACCTCTCTTCAACACAACCCAAATGAGCTTGAATCTATGCTCAAAAACAAGAACATTCCCAAAATTAGGTCAAGGAATTTCTGAAATTGGTAAGAGAATAAGTTGGAGAAGAAGAAGAGAAGCTTACCAATGGGTTCTTCTTGAGTTTGGAGCTTGGAATTTGATTTGCAAGAGAAACCAGGGTTTTTGGAGTTTTTAATTTCCAATCTCTCCCACCATTAATGTTATAAAAACTGAAGAGAGAAGAGAATGAGGGTGAGTGGGGGAGAGTGGCTCAGATTTGAGCATAAGTTAACATAGGGCTGAGCCCAAAAACCAAACCCAAAGTGAAAAGTAGCAAAAATCAACTTTCTCCAAACATATCGAAGCTTATACTCAAAAAGGTCGCAAACGGCATTTTAAACTCAATAGGAGTGGTCCCGAGTCCTAATTCGACCGTATGCAAAAAGTAGCTTTTCAGACTAAAATCCGACTAACGATAAAATATTTAAATAAAGTATTTAAATATAAAATCGATAAATATGCGGGTTGTTACAGACACCCTTTATATAGTAATTTTCAAGGCTAGTTTGGTAATTTTAGTTTGGACACTTGTCTACTTCTCTTTGCCCAAGCTTTAGAATGTTGACACATGTCTACTTAGGTGTCTTAAGATGTTTCTACACATGGACACCTGATGGGGTTATGTGTCATAATTCTATTTCATCTTAAGATAGGTGTATGGTCCATATTATGCCACTTGTCTTCACCATGTCATGCCACTTATCCTATACTTATAAATGTATACATAATTATACTTTTTGTATTATTTAAAAGCATACATAAATATAAATAAAATAGAGATGGTGTAGATAGTATATTTTAAACTATCGATTTAAACGATATATTATTAAAGCTGAACAAATCACCTTTAAATTAGATTCCAACCATTCTATTATCTTCAGTCCTATCATTATCAATTTTATCAATTTTATACGCCTTCAAATTGTTATTAACTGGTTTAAAATTCAATATTCAATATTTTACCCAATTTCAAATTATATAACTCAATAATTTAATTATCAAGTAAATATTAATATTCGGGAGTCAAGTTTACAATTAACGTTTAAATATTTAAAATCAATTTGTTATTCCAATTTAAATTATTAAAAATATCGGGTCGTCACAAAATAAGTCTTAATTTAATATATATTTATAAAAATAGTTTTTTTAAATAAAATATGGATTTATAATTCAATTGAAAATGTCATAGGAATAAATTAGGATTAAAACTCTACAGTTGAAATGAATAAAAATTTATTTTTTTCTAATTTTAATATAAATACATAAGGAAATGTATAAAATATGAAGTTTTAGTATCTAAGAAGTGTAATAGTTAAAATAAGAATTAAATTAAATATATAAATAAAATAGTTTGAGAATATTATTGGAATTTCAAATATAAAACATTTAAACATATGTAGATGTAAAAATTTAGCAATTTAAGAAATGAAAAGTTTAAATAAAGACATAAGTATACATATATACTAAGTTATAGATATTATATAAATATATATAACCTATCAATACATTGTAATTACACTTGTAAATTAGTATTAGCATCCTTATGACAAGTGTAAGTAATTTAACATGTGTCCCTTATAATTTTATTCTTTTCTTTATCAAATTTTCAGCCTTTGTAAACATGGTTTCTTTACCTTCCTTTCTCTTAAAAAAAACAATACTTTCAATTTATTAAAAACCTGATCAAGCATGGATTTCAACTCAACATATAATGGATTCAAATCAAACCACTCAACCAAGCAGAAGATCAAGCCTGTAGCAGGGGTAGCAACAGTGTTCACCTTCTTTTGATAGGTGAGTTCAACTGTAAGATTCTGCCTACCTGAAATATACATATTTCTGCATGTTTGGACTTGAACAAATTCTTGTATTTTGCACCAATCCATGAAGTATCATATGCTATGCTGCATATATATGAGAATTAGACATGACTGGCACTCTGTGAAACAAAAGCAAAAGTAACACCCCTTGATTTTAAAACTCTATACCTCCTTGTTTAAGAAATTTTAAGATCTGATTAAAAAAATGGAGATTTACTTGTAATGAATTTTTCTTTAAAAATCATTTTGTTGTTTATAGTAATGTATATAGAGAGAAGACCTGATCAAAAATTTCCTGATTAATAGAAGAAACAGTTCTCTGTTCATAATCAGGAAAGCAAACTTCACCTTTAAATCAAACCTATCAATGTTCTGGGAAGTAAATCTTTCTTATACCCTGATGCATGTAACATAATGTGGAAGTTTTGGTATGAATTTTTTTATGAAAATGGAAATATGTTTGAATGTATATAAGTTGTGTAAAATGTGCATATCTGAAACAGGTCTCTGTTTAGTCTATAACAAACAAAATATATTCTAAATTTAATCTTTCTTCACATAAATTTGAATAAAAATGATGTTAAGGGAATAATGATTGGGTTAACTAAATAAATAAAAAAATGCTCATAGGTTAAATTGGGAAGTAATTAGTTATAGAGTGAAAACACATTTTTACTATAAATAATCAAGTTATGGCAGAGTATGGACTATCTTGATTTAACTAAATGATTATATAAATGTTTTCATCATTAGAAATCTCGATTTTTGGGTTCGGTTTGGAAATTTTTAGTGGGAATTTGGGGTGGAAATTTGGGGTTGAACGAAGGGGAGTTTTTGGTCAATTTGAGGCTAACAGGTTGATGATGGTGGGGGACGTTTGGCCAGGAGATGGATCTGGTAGTGGGGCCCAGGAAAAGTGACGTGGCATTTCATCTTGGGTTCGGGTGTGGCGTCAGAATGATTTTAGGGTTTAGCACGTATTTTTAGACGAGGTTGAATTTGGCGTTACCGCGTCGTCTTCTTATGTAACATCCCGCCTTTTCGCACGCTTCAAACCGACACACATGCCAATTTAAACCATACGGAAGGGCGGATTGTTATGGGGTAAATAAGAAAAACAGAGAAGAAAAAAACAAAATAGAATCTCACAGCGGAAGGATAAATTATAATAATAAAATATACAGTTTATAAAACTGTTTACAAACATTTATATAATACATATCAGAGTTACACATACCAATAACAATGCAGCGGAACAGTGTGTAGTGCACTAGTATAAATAATAACAGTAATACTATAAATCTTCGTCTTCGTCCTCCAGAGCTAAAACTTCAAATCCTGAAACGCTCGGACTGACCCGAGCGAATTGAAAAGACAAAACACTCGAGTCAGAACTAAAAAATCTTATGTATGTTAAATCAACAGAATAAATATGAGTGCAGTAACTCAAGAGATGCTCGGGATTTACATCTCCTAAGGATCCGTTAAACTATTTACTATGTAGTATATTGAGCTATTATAATAGTGTCTAATAGTAAAATAAACTTACTTTTTAATAGCGTTAAGGGGTTACCCATATAGCCCATAACACAGAATATATTCCCATAGTCTATACAGTACCGTAATCTCCCCCGTACTGGGCGTCGTCAGAGGGCACTCCATAGGTATGGTACAAAACAAAACTCGTAGTAAAAGCTCGGTATGGTAGGTGACACGGCACAACTAGGCAATGCCAGGGTAGATATACCAATTGCTATCCGGGCTGGTGGAAACGCGTATCCGCAGTTACCGCCCACCTCGAACAAACTCCCCCAAAATCAAAAATAGAAGTTGTAACGATCCTGACTCGACCTTCGAAAATCGGCACCGAATACGACACTCGTATTCAAATGCCGCAGATCCAAACGTCGAATATGGTTTGCCGGAGCTTATAACACATTAAGTATAACAACACAGCGGAAGAAAAAGAACAATACATATCAATATACAACATTGATACAATATCTGATACAATATGATACAAGATAATGGATGACACAATAGATACCATTATACATCAGAGATATGATACAAGATAACAGCAGCGGAAAAGAAAAGATAACACAGCAGCGGAACAAAAATCTCTAATATGGTCTTCAAGAAAGAACTCCGGCATCGGAAATCTCCATCTCCAAATCACCAATCCAGCGATAGCTCGAACTCTCAATAACGATGCAAAAAGCGGAGCAAGTGCAGTCCCGATCCAAAGACGGAACTAGCTCCAGATAATCTACTAAACCTGACTATTTGAAAAACCCAACTCTAGACTGCCCGTGTGGGAAAATAGTGGGCACCCAGAGTTTAGAAAAGGAACAATAAACTCCAGGTCAGTCATGGGACTGGTATGAGCAAACAAAAACATTTGGTCTTTTAAAACAAACAACATAATTTAAATTTGAAATCCGCAATGCTTTTTAGAAAATGAAACTACCATACGGCCTCCCGCCACACACACAATGCAAACGTAGAATTGGAGGAGATTTCTCCTTATGATAGTCAAATATGCTTGATACGAGAAAATTTCTTTGATATTATTACTATAAGTGCAAAGTGTGAAAAACCATTTCGAAAGTATAATATAAATCCTAGCCACCATACGACTTTTCGTCGTATGTCTACTATAGCTACCATGTTCAATAGCAGGTTACCACCACATTCCATGGCAGGTTATACAACTAAAACCGTATAGGGCGCGTATTGTTTTGATTGGATTTCCAACAAATGGTCAGGCTAAGGAACTTCCTACTGTCAATGGGATCGCCTCTGGCGGGACGTCCCGAGAACTAACGTTACGGTTAGATCTCTGCCAACACAAGGCCGGGTTACCTCTGTAACTAGGTAACTACTACACGAATATGCCATCCCCCGGTCCTTTGGGACCTTTATCCGAGGCGCCTCAAAGCAACAACCACACAGTAAATGAGATTGGAGCAACCACATGAGTAAGTATCTGGGCTCCATACCATGATACCACCCTTTACCAGAAGGGAATGACACACCCTAAAGGGCGCGAGCCTCATAACCTTGCCGCATCTTTCCTGTTTCGACCATTTCCGGGGTGTGAGGTCCTGATGCAGTCTCGTCCACAAAGCTACGCTTTATACAAAAGCCATGCTTTGATCACAAATGATCATCATCACACAGCAGCACTCAGCATGTCACATTACCAAATTGGGAATATATCACTGATAAATATCAACTACATAACCTCTGAGCTCGTACGTCTCAGAGAAGTGTGTTAAGCTAAGAGAATAAATTCTCCGCCACCAAGCAGAAATGTATTTGATAGAGATCAGTTTAATATCTCAAAGTGTAATGTCGGACATACAACCATACAAGTCTGTTCCGGGTTCGAACAGAACCGAAGGCACTTCCGAAGAAGCCCTTGCAAATCCGGGTATCCACAATCCCGATCGGACTTCCCATCACTAAGGGAATCTCTATACCGTAGCTACTCAGTGCAGAGACAATCGATAGGTTATCCTATCGTTTTCACAAATACCCGGTCTTCAACACCGGTCTTCAAATGTTGTCCATAACGTCATTATCACTATTCGGAATGGGCTATATGACAGAAGGTCCTCTCCCGGCTAAACCGAATAGCGAGCGCGATATTTTTAAACTATATGGATATGGGATTTCAGTTAAGTCACAACTTAAAAATCCAAAGCTTTTCTTTCAAATGGTTATCAAATTACCATTTTAAATCTTTAAATAAAAAGATTCATTTCACAAAGTTCACCTAGTTTCACAAAGATCATTCATAGATTTCGAGCAATTCCATTTCAATCGGATTAACACATTAAATCTTTAAATTAAATATTTTAATTTATAGCTTTCAAAACACGTTTCCAAAGATTTATTTGTAACTTGGAAGACCATCTTTATTTTAGACTTGAAATCCTTCTTACACAAATTAGAAATTCATTTCTTATGTGAAAGCTTCTATTATTTGAAAACATATAGTTTCCGTTTCAAAAAATTCAATTATATTTATACAAGTTAAAATCTTTGGGTTTAGAATTTAAATTCCCAACCAACGCTTTTAAAATGGTTTAAAAACCCATATAAACCCATTTACAAGTTGAACAATCTTTTTAACCCATAGTTTCCAAACCATAGAATTCAATCCCAAATAATGAATTCAAATTTAAATCAAATTATTTAAATTTCAAAAAAAAAATCAATCAAGTTATTCAAAATAACTTTTTCAAAAGCTTCAATTCTAATTCAAAAACTATTTTGGATTAAATCTTTAAAATAATTTCAAAAATCTATGACTCAACCCATTTCCACGTGCAATCCATATTTGTGTGTGTACAAGTGTGGTCCAGGTGTTCAACACAATAGTGCACAACATCAATCATCACAGATTCAATCATATGGATAAGCGGTATAACCCATAACGCTTATCTTTATTCACAGATTCATAAATGAAATAAATCTATCAATCACAAAGATTCATCATTATGATTCGATGTGGGTTTCGAATAACCAACTGGAATCCGACTCCCTGTCGCATCGAAATCCAAATGTCGTTCTACGGGTCAAGGGGTTTTCATATTCATACAACAGTATATTCATCACAAATATAGCAGCTCAACACAAAGCATCACATAGCCTCCCATCGCATATCCAATATCAGTCCATCACACAACATTCAATACCGATCAAATATCTTTGATTAAGGTGGATTAGTCGTGTGGTTTTAAATTTATTACTCACATAATTATTCCCATTAGTAATCATTTTGTCCATGATAAACTATCATTAATTTCAATTGATATAGTCTTAATTAATCATTTCTTAATTAATTATCTTAATTAATTAACCTTTAATTGTAATTAAATTAAATCTTACTCCTTGATTAATTACTTTAAATAATAAACCTTTAATTATTGATTAATTAAATCTTAATTATAATTAATTATCCTTTAATTAATTATTCTTAATTTAATTACCCTAATTAATTAACCACAATAATTAATTGTGCTTCAAAGTAATTAACCCCTAATATTTGATCAATCAATCTTTGATCCTAAATTTATCTACTCTTAATTACTTTCACCTAGTCATTTATTTTAATTTAAATCATTCAGTACTTGATTTAATTAACTTGAATTATTAATCAATTCCTTTAATTACTTTTAGTGCTTTCATTAGTTAATTATTTAAAATTTCACCAATTAGACGATAGCCATTTATCTTCTTTTTTTCTTACCGTTTGATTCTTATTTAATAAACCTTTGGAAGTAGATCGTCATCAATAAATTTATCAACTTAAGATCTTTAAGTTAGATTATAGATTATAAAACTATCTTGTTCCCTCAATCACCCACTTAATTTCAAAAATTAGGTTTATAAACTTCAATCCCAAAAGTTATATAATTTACCTTAATAAATTTGAAAACAAATTAATTTTTAACCCTTGAAGTAATTTCAATTTAAACCAACATTGATCTAGTTAGGAAAACAAAAGGTGTTTTTAATAACCTATTTGTAGATTTTAAACTGATTTGTAACATATTTCGTTACATTTAAAAAAAACTACAAAACATGCTAAATGACCCGAGAAAACACCCATCCTTCCCAAAGTTATACCCGAGCCAAACTACCAAGTACCCGAGTTCTTCCCTCTCCTTCCTTTTTAACTATGTTTTTTTATTTTTATTTTTTTGCAACCCACTGTATACAATAAAACTAGCAAACGTCCCTCCATCAACCTCGAGCAACCCTCCAGAATTTCACGAGTTCATCTTCGAGTTGCCCTCCTACCTTCTTCAAGACTCGATCGACCAGAAATAACGTGGAGGCGTGCACGTGTACATCCGAGCCCAACGTTGTCGACCAACTTTGCGACCACCGGCACATCATCTTCAACCCTCTAAACAACTCCGACCACCCAGATGATCTCATATGGCAACGAGTCGAAATCGAGCAGTTCGACCCCTCCAGGCATTCGAAACTGGTCATATGCATTGCCTCGCCATTGGTGAACTCGACCACCAGTGACCATGGCCGTCTACCTAGAACTGCTCCACTGATTCACGTCTCATCCCAATTTGGTCCGATCACCCCCGAAGCCACCTTCACGACGCACGAGTTCGAACAAAACCGACGGTCAAAATCGAAGCTTAAACCCTAAATCCAAGTCACCCAATCTCCACGACGATCAAAAAAAATATCCACCATTTTCCTCGTGCACCATGATTACCAAACTATCTCCATACTTGATCGTGACAATTTTTACTGTGTTGATTTCTAGAATTTGACGATCATAGTTATTCGGTTCAACACCAAAATTCTCAACCATTTTAAGTTTAAAAAACATGATCTTTACATCAAAATTCATCATTTTGTAATACGATTTTATTTATATAGCCAAATCATGATTACCATATGATTGAATATTTGACATGACTTTGATTTCTTCTGTAATTTACTATTTTTAACATGATCACTGAATTTAAAAAAAAACTGATATCATTTTAAAAATTAATGTTGCCTTGTTTCAAGCAATTTCTCTTTAGAAATCATAATTTAATATAGTTTATATTGAGAGATATGGATTTTCTTTTCTTTCTTTTTTTGTTGTTTTTGAACTGTAGTTACAACAGGGACAAAGTATATTCACATACAGACATCTTCATTCATATACCCAAAGCTATTCAATCATATTCCAGAAAACACTCAAACATATCACAATAACATCATTTCAAGCATCATCAAAACAGATTCAAGCTTTTAGTTTTAGAAGTTTTGCTCACGGTTTTGGGTTTTAACATGTTTTACACTGCAAACCAGTGTGTTACAGGGAACCATATTTTCAAGCAAACAGAAACACAAGCATGACCGTTGACCCATATGCAAAACTATCCTCATTCATGCAGGTATTCGGCGCAAAAGAAATTTGAGCAAAGTATGATTTCACTCACTATCATCAATATAGGAATGAATCAGAGGATGAAAGGTTTGTTTACTGGTTCTAAAGGCAGAGATGGTAAAACATGTATGCATACAATCAAGTATATACACAGAGACATGAAATGCACTTTCACACAGTCATTCAAGCATAACTTATATCATACTTCAAAGACAAAAAACTAAGAGATAAAACAAGGTTAAGGAGTTTGCTCACATGTTGATGATGCAAAGACTAGAGAATAGCAGAGAACTGGAAATTTGCAAACCGGGAGATGATTTGCTCCTATTTGAAACTGGATGTTGATCCTGTTTATTTGAATTGCTTTTAATTGAATTTGCTTAATCACTGTTGTATACTTTTGTTTATTTAATTCATCAATAACAAACAAAGATTTCAGGCCTTACTTACAGTTTGATTTTTTTTTATTGAACAGAGAGCTTTCTTTTCTGGAACTTGAAACTGGAAATAGATTAAGGTCTTGATCTTGATTACTTTGCTGCAAATAATTGATGGATTCAAGGGTTTATATCCTGGTTTCATTACTGTTTTACAAACTCAATTAAATCTTTTTTTTTAAAGAAAACTTCACTTGCCTTGAGTTTGCTTTAGAAAACACTGCACTGTTTCTTGCTAACCAAAGCCTGAAGCCCTATCAACCTGAAAGATGGAATTATAGCTTGTTTCTTTAAAATCTGCATTGTCTGATATTTTTTTCTTTCCTTTTCCAATTGAAAGCTGAAACTCTTCTTCTAGCTTTGATTTCTTTGCTTCCCCTTTTAAACTAAGTTGGATTGTTTGAATTTTTGTTGAAGTTGATTTCCAGGCTTGCTTTGAATTTTTTTTCTCTTCAGATTTTTGGAGAGGAGGGTATTTGAATTGTTAAAAGATGATTTGTTTTCAGGTTTGAGACTTTGGTCTGGCTGAGTTAAGTTTGAACTAAACATATTTTTTCTTAAGAATGGAGCAACCTGGTATTTTCTTTTTGAACAGCTCTTTGGATTTGAAACTTTTGATGTGTGATGCAAAAAATCCTTTTTCAGATTTTGCTGAGATTTGCTAAGATATGTTATATGATGGCACATGGGAAGATGTGAAGTTTCTTGTAATTTTAAATTTCATATTTTAAAACAAAAGTAATGATGCCATTTTGTATATATGTAGATATGTGAGATCTTTAAAGTATGTTTACATTTGTTTGGATATACATATATATATATATATATAAATATTGAATTCAAATGATTTTCTTAAAATATTTAGCATCTCAATATTTTTAAACTCAAAATCAATTAGAATTTATTTATGTATAGTTTATCACTCATTTTATTTGTTTTAAGATTTTTTTTTTAATTTATTCCCAAATTAAATTCTAAAAGTTTAAAATATATTATAAATTTTAATTGCTAAATTTTACGTTGTTATTCTATATTTATAAGATGTTAAATATACAAATCTCAGATCCCCAGTTAAATTTTAAAAATCAATGTTTAAATAATCAAATATCCTATTTAAATTTGAAAAATCCGAATTAATCTACAATTTTATTCCAAAATTCATTTTAATTATGAATTTAAATTTAATTAAAAATCGGGATCGTTACAGATTTCCCCCCTTAAAAAAAATTTCGTCCTCGAAATTTGCAAGGAAGACGAGAAAGAATAGATGATAGAGAAATATCTTTTCAAATCAAACTGGATATCAATTCTGTATTTGGCTTACCAAATAAGAACATCGACAATATGAGAACAAACTCATACAATTATTACACAATATATTCGGGTCCAACGGTCTACGAATATGCAAGGGCATTGATTAGTTCGAAGGGATAACTAATCGTTCGTAGAATATATCGGATCCTAAAGAATAGATAGATGGATTCAGTCTTTTACTATTTCTCAAACACGAGATATGGATTCCAATTTCAGGTCGGAACATCCCAAAATATATATCAATTTGCCCCACTTCAGACTTTGATATTCACAAGAAATTAAATAAAGTTTCAAATTTGGTTTTAACCGATATCGTTTTATCGATACAATTCAAATTCAGCTTCATATTAGTTAACCAATTTACTTAATTTAAAATTTCCAATTTATTTAATTTAAATTTTCAACTCATTAGAGTTTAGATCGAAAAGCTGATAATAAACCGATGAAGGTACGAAGTAAGGATTTTCTACGACGATTCTTAAGGCTACCGTCGCACCGAAACTTCTTTCTGGGGCTGTCACGAAGCCATCAAAAGAATTGGGAATCGAATCAAAGGAGATTGAAAAGAAAGTTGTTTCCACTGTTGCAGGGTATTGACCATTTGGACTGGTATTTCCCTGTCCCCTATCTCGTTCTCTTCTCACACTCATACTTATTATCGGTGAATAGTAAGAGAATTTACTGAGGCGTTCGAACGGATATCTTAGGGATTACTCATTCTAGGGTATACTTCACCCTATCTCTAATGAGTTACTTAATGTGTTATACTCCTGAGCTAAAGTTTTAACCCTCAGCTCTGATACCAAATGTAACGATCCTGACTCGACCTTCGAAAATCGGCACCGAATACGACACTCGTATTCAAATGCCGCAGATCCAAACGTCGAATCTGGTTCGCCGGAGCTTATAACACATTAAGTATAACAACACAGCGGAAGAAAAAGAATAATACATATCAATATACAACATTGATACAATATCTGATACAATATGATACAAGATAACGGATGACATAATAGATACCATTATACATCAGAGATATGATACAAGATAACAGCAGCGGAAAAGAAAAGATAACACGGCAGCGGAACAAAAATCTCTAATATGGTCTTCAAGAAAGAACTCCAGCATCGGAAATCTCCATCTCCAAATCACCAACCCAGCGATAGCTCGAACTCTCAATAACGATGCACAAAGCGAAGCAAGTGCAGTCCCGATCCAAAGACGGAACTAGCTCCAGATAATATACTAAACCTGACTATCTGAAAAACCCAACTCTAGACTGCCCGTGTGGGAAAATAGTGGGGACCCAGAGTTTAGATGTTAACTCCCCACTGCTAGCGACCTAACTAATGAAGCGACCTAGAAATAGTTGCGACCTAAGGAGGCCACGACCTAAAAAATAGCGGCGACCTAAAGGTTATAACGACCTAAGAAGACTCCACGACTTAAAAATGGCTCGACCTAAAAAGGAGAACGACCTAAAGATGCTTCGCGACCTAAAGGAGGCCGCGACCTATGAAGCTCCGTGACCTAACTTAGAGCTGCGACCTAAGAAGTAGGAATACTTCGCGACCTAAGGGAAGTCACGACCTAAAGACTCCAGTTATAACTATAAGAAAAGTACTCACGACCTAGGATAGGTCGCTAACGACCTAAATACCTGAGTAAAGAAGTTATCTACACTGTGCCGCAGGGGGATAGGTCGCTCGCGACCTAGGACTTGTACAAATCAGCATGCGTGTTCTTGTGAAAGAGAAATCAGTGCATCTTAGGCCAGCCACGACCTACGACCTAGCATAGGTCGGTCACGACCTACGACCTAACTCCGAAAAATACCTATAAATACGACCCTAGTTCCAACTAGCAAAGGACTTTTGGCTCATTCATTTCAAGCGCCGCTACTCTGCCGCATTCTGAACTACTTCAACACCTCCAAGGAACTTCACGAAGAAATGAAACATGTCTAACATGTGTTCAAAGATCTGGATCGACATTGAAGTTTAAACTACTTGTTCTAAGTCACTTGAAACTCAAAGTGTGTTATAATCAAAGTGTAACTGCATTGATTTGTAATCAAATCATCAATAAAGATATTCAAAGTGGACGTAGGCTCTCTCTTAAGCCGAACCACTATAAAATTGCTGTTGTTTACTGCTTTTTTACTATTATCTGCTTATAATCTGTTCCCGAGCTATCGGGTGGTGCTTTCACAATCTCACTTCATACACCGGGGTGTTAGCGTTCAAATTTTAGCGTTAACATTTTTGGTGCTTTCACTGAGAATTGAACTCAGGCGAGTTATCATCATTGCTTCACAGAGGTTTGTAGAGAGAATTTCCTTGAAAACCAGAAGTCTATCCGAGATTATGGCTCCTGGAAGGAAAAGTAGATCTGTTAGATCTGGGAATATTCAAGAGGGAACCTCCGCTTCCCCTATATCGAATCAAGCCACTCCAGCTGTCGGAGTTACAAAGGCAGAGTTGGATGCTGCAATCTTAGGGCTGAACCAACAGATAAATGCCCAAAATGCACAATTCGAGGCTCAGAATGCCCTAATTCTGAATAGGTTGAACGATTTGCTTGGGGCAAACCGTCAACCGGCAGGTAATGAAAGAAATTTTGCTGGCAACATTCATGATGCTGAAGAAAGAAATGCTCCTGAAAGGGCTGCTAGCCCCTTTGAACAAACACTTCCAGAGGTTGGTGGATCTAGAACTCGACATGATGAGGAGTATCTTTCTGGAATGGTCCGACAAATTATGAAAGAGAGTATGCAGAGGGTTGAAGACGAGAAAGAATGGGGTTTCGCCCCAAGTAAAACTCCATTTACTGAGAAAATCTTAAAGGCTGAATTCCCAAGGAAGTTTGTCCCTCCAACCATTCCAGCTTACAAGGGGACAAGTGATCCGAACGAATTCTTATACAAGTATGATTGGCACATAACAGGTGCCAGAGCCTCTGATGAAATAAAGTGCCGATATTTTCCTGTGTATCTCGAAGGTGTAGCTCTGCTTTGGTTCACCAAACTTCCAGTCCGATCTGTAGATCAGTTTTCTGACTTAACCCGGAAATTCAAGGAGCAGTTCAGACTATATGCCTCAAAAGCCAAGGATATCATGTCACTGTCAAGTTTGGAGCAGAATCCAGGAGAGACTATCAGATCTTTCTTAAACCGCTTTAATATAGCGCTAGCTGCGGTGGACAATGCAGAACCGCGAATGATATTGACTTATCTGATGAAGGGTATTGACAAGTCGAGCGAATTTGGGAAATGGCTAAACATGAAGGAACCAAATTCCCTTGAAAAATTCTATAAAAAAGCAGATGAATTCATACGCTTAGAAAGCCGTCCCGTACCGGTAAAGGCAATGTTGGAAAAAGCTGAAGATAACACTGTTGCTCCACGCAAGAATGAATCTGTAGGGCAAAAAAGGGAAAATAACAATGGGAAGAAGCAGAGTAATCTGAAGAAGCCCCGATCCTTCAAGCCATCAGAGTATACTCCTTTATCAGATACGCCGGAGCGTATCTACCTTGCCACTAAAGATTCTGTTGACTTTCCTAAACCTCCTCCTCTAAGGACCGGGAAAAAGGCTATACAGAGTGGGAAGTTCTGCCGCTTCCATAATCAACCCGGTCACGAGACCGACGAATGCCGCCAGTTGAAAAATCTGATTGAAGAGTTACTAAGGGAGAACAAACTGCAGCAATTTGTAAAAAAGAATAGCAACAATCCTGCTTCATCTAGTCAGGGGCAACATGCTCCTACTCATCAGCCCAGGACGAGTGAGAAGGCTGCAGGGCATGAATCTGGAAGGCCCATTATCAATGTCATTACAGGAGGACCTCACCCAGCAGGCAAAAGCTGGGGTGAGATGGAAAGGTATAGCCGAGCTTTGAAGTATGTACCGACCGAGGAAGATGTATTCGTTTTGGAAGGTGCTATGCCCCTGAAGCAACAGAGAACTTTTGATGATGATATTGTGTTCAAAGCTAGGGATTCCGCAGGTATTGAAGCTCCTACCTTGGATCCCTTAGTCATCTCGGCTGGTATCGGGCCAGCTATTGTCAGAAGAGTTCTGATTGATTGTGGCGCATCCTGCAATATCCTCTTCAAGAAAACATTCGACCAAATGAAGATCCCTATGGCTGATGTGCAAGCCTCATCGCAGAAAATCGCTGGTTTCACTGGGGAGCCAAAGCAGCCGGTAGGAACCATTGATTTGTTTGTGGAACTTGGAGAAGGAGAGAGAAAAGTGGTCCGCAAGCAAACTTTTGTGATTGTCGACGAATTTTCTGCTTACAATGCTTTCCTTGGTCGTCCAACTCTGGCAGCGTTCAAAGCTGTTCTTGCCCCGTGGTGCCTCACTATTAAATTCCCTACAGACAATGGAGTAGGTGTTATAAAAGGGGATCAAAATGCTGGGCGAGAATGTTATCTAACAGAGCTACAAGAAACCAGAAAAAGAGAAATGGGAAAGAATGCGGCAGCCCCAGTCCGCATCAAAGAACCAGCCTTGTAGCAATTACAGGGCGGACCCTGCACTGGCGAGCACAGCGGAGCAAGGAAAGAGATGGATCCTAGAAAAGTCAGTGCAGGGGAAAATAGAGTGGTACCAGTGGAAACGACAATACCAATACCTGTTGACCCAAAGGACCCAAACAAGGTGTTGAATGTGGGTTCACAACTTAATGCGTCAATTCAGAATATCTTAATATCTTTTTTAAAGGCAAATCTGGATGTTTTTTCTTGGACTCATGCCGATATGTGCGGAATATCCCCAGAAGTTGCAGTACACGCTCTAAATATTGATCCAAAATTTACAACTGTGAAGCAGAAAAGGAGAACCCAAGGTCCAGAAAGGTCGGCAGCATTAAAAGAAGAAGTTGATCGGCTCATGGAGAATAATTTTATCAAAGAATCTACCTATCCGAATTGGGTATCAAATCCAGTACTGGTTAAGAAAGCCAACAGAAAATGGAGAGTATGCATCGATTTTTCAGATCTAAACAAGGCCTGCCCCAAAGACTGCTTCCCATTACCGAGAATCGATCAACTGGTAGACGGAACAGCGGGACACAAATTGTTATCTTTTATGGATGCTTACTCCGGATATAACCAGATCATGATGCATGAGCCAGATCAGGAGGACACGAGCTTCATCGCCGACATTGGTCTTTACTTCTACAGAGTTATGCCCTTCGGGCTGAAGAATGCAGGGGCAACATACCAAAGACTTGTTAATGCTATGTTCAAACCGCAGTTGGGCTAGACTATGGAAGTCTACGTCGATGACATGTTAGTAAAGTCTAAGAAAGTAGCGGATCACATAGAACACTTAGCAGACATGTTCGCAGTCCTCTGAAAATACAGAATGAAGCTCAATCCTTTAAAATGTTCATTTGGAGTGGAATCCGGCAAGTTTTTAGGTTTCATCGTGAGCGCTAGGGGCATTGAGGCTAGTCCAGCTCAAATTACTGCATTAAAGGAAGTCAAAGCTCCTAGAACAAAGAAGGAATTGCAAAGTCTCAATGGAAAAGTCGCCGCCTTGAGTCGATTCATTTCCAAAGCCGCAGATAAATGCATCCCATTCTTTGACGCCCTAAAGAAAGGAAAGAAAAACTTCGATTGGACTCCCGAATGCCAAAAAGCCTTTGATGAATTGATTCGCCATATGGAAACGCCTCCAATACTTTCTAGGCCTGGCGATGGCGAGGATCTTCTTATATACTTGGCAGTATCATCTCATGCTTTAAGTGCAGCGCTGATACGAGAAGACAAGCGGATTCAACATCCAGTTTACTATATCAGCAAAACACTCACTGGGGCAGAGATGAATTACTCTAAGTTGGAAAAACTCGCATATTGCCTACTAATTGCATCCAGGAAGTTGAGGCAATATTTTCAAGCTCATCCTATCAGAGTCCTCACTGATCAACCTTTAAAGCATGTCCTGTTTCGCCCTAAGACTTCAGGGCGTCTTCTAAAGTGGAATATTGAACTCAGTCAGTATGACATCACTTATCATCCCCGAAAAGCAATCAATGGACAAGCTTTAGCGGATTTCATCGCAGAATTCACAGATAAGGGTAACAGTGAGGAGGAAACGGTCAACGATTCCCCAATCCAATGGAAGTTATATGTCGATGGTGCAAGGAACGACTACTGTTCTGGAGCCGGAGTTGTACTTGAGACCCCTGAAGGCCGATCATTATGCTATGCACTAAGATTGGAATTTCCTTCAACAAACAATGAAGCAGAATACGAAGCCCTTATTGTTGGCTTAAGGATTTCTAAAGAATTAAACATCCGAGCGTTACAGATATTCAGTGATTCTCAACTTATTGTATGCCAAGTCAAAAAGGAATTCCAAGCAAAAGGGGGGAATCTGCCCGCCTACTTGTCAAAGGCTTGGGAACTCCTGGGTGATTTCGATCATTACATGATAAGTCACATTCCTCGAGAAGAAAACATGAAAGCAGATTCTCTCGCAAAGTATTCTAGCACAGGCGAAGCTCAATTTCTAGGGTTAACTCCAGTGGAGGTCCTGTCGACTCCAAGCATTGATGAGATGGATATCGATTGGATCATGAGCACGTCTCAAGAGCAAGAATCATGGATGACTCCGATAACAGAATATCTGCTCAATGGATCTTTACCAGGGAACTCAAAAGAACGACAAAAGTTACTGAGAAAAGCCTCTCGATATATAATCCAGGATGGCCGATTATACAGACGGGGATTCTCAATGCCATTACTTCGATGTGTATCCAGGGAAGAGTCCAAAACAATCCTAGCGGAAGTACATGGAGGAGAATGTGGTGATCATTCAGGTGGCAAAACATTAGCAAAGAAAATTCTCCGATACGAATATTTTTGGCCAGAAATTAATCGAGATGCAGCAGAGTATTCTCGAAAATGTGACAGATGCCAAAGATTCGCCAAAATTCCTAGAGCTCCTTCCACTGAACTCACACAGATGGTCAGTCCATGGCCGTTTGCAATATGGGGGATAGACCTTGTAGGACCGTTACCAACTGCCAAATCTGGAATTAAATATGCCATTGTTGCTGTAGATTATTTTACTAAGTGGGCAGAAGCTGAACCACTGGCTACTATCACCTCAAAGAAGATGATAAGTTTTGTGACTAAAAACATCATTCGCAGATACGGTGTGCCTCAAAAAATAATTACAGACAATGGTACTCAGTTTGAAAGTGAAGAATTCCAAAATTTTTACAAGCGGTTCAAAATCCAGAAAAGCTTCTCAGCATTGGCTCATCCGCAGGCAAACGGGCAAGTGGAAGCCGTGAATAAAATTATTAAGTCAACCATCAAGAAGCAACTTGAAAGAGCAAAAGGTGGTTGGGTCGATAAGCTACCACTGGCACTATGGGCATACAGAACCACTCACAAAACTGCGACTGGGCACACCCCATTTTCATTGGCATACGGGTCAAAGGCAATGATTTCGGTAGAAATAGAGGTCCCTTCACATAGAAGAATCCATTTCAATAAAGCAGAAAACGAAAAGCTACAGCTTGAAGCGTTAGATCTAACTGATGAAAAAAGAGATGAGGCTAATCTCAGAATTGCAGCTCATCGGCAAAGGATAGCCAGACATTTCAATTCCAAAGTTCGCCAACGCAACTTTGAGATTGGAGACCTAGTCCTGAAGAGAATTACGACAGCGACAGGTTTGTTCGGGCCAAATTGGGAAGGACCATATGTCATAGGTCAGAAGCTTCTTGACGGCACATTCAAACTCACCACTGTTGAAGGAGATCAAATTCCAAGGGCATGGAACAGCAATCACTTGCGTCCATACTTTACTTGAAAATTTTGTTGAAATATTGTAAAAAGAGTTATGAATGTATGATTCTTGTAATTGAAGGCAATTGTAAAACTGATGCAAGTAAATAATGAAAGAATATAAAGTGGATGTAGGCCTAATTTTCTGGCTGAACCACTATAAATCTTGTGTTCCTTATTATTATTACATGTTTGCTTTATTTTCGATATAAAAAGTACATAGAATGTATTGCTGAAATGTCGATTTAAATTTTTGCAGACAATGGAAGTGAAACTTGCACACAATAAGACCAAGTGATTCTCGCCAAATTTCAAGTCACAAAAGCCCCGAATTCAAATCCTAGATAGGAAGTACTTCAATTGAACGGCCTATGATTTCGACAAAAACGGGCCTTTGCTAATAAATTGAGATCGTTTGAACAAACAAACATCCAATTAAGAAGCTAATGCTCATTCTCACGAACTTGCCTGATAATGAAATACACTTCCTTGGATTAAACAAATTACTTGTAAAAAAAAAAGAGGATCGCTGAAAAGGCATAAGCAAGTGGACAAGGGAACAACCAAAGCCATCACCGGCAGCACAGGTCCTCTTCGGAGGCACAACTCTTCGGAGGATAAAGACCTCTAATGGGTCATACGCCACAAAAAAGAAAGTTCTCTACTCAACAAAAAAGATTGGAGGAGTCATGACCCTCCAACCATGAGAGAGTAACTTCCAGGCGATGAAAACCCTCTCTGACGCACATTTCACCAGGAGTTGAAGTGTAACGACCGCTCTTCGGAATTTCACTTAACCAGAGTTGAAATGCAAACAAAATAAAAGACCTCTTCGGAGGCACACTTCACCAGGAGATGAAGTGTAACAGCCGCTCTTTGGAATTTCACTTCACCAAAGTTGAAATGCATAACAAAATAAAGACCTTTCTGGAAGTCCACGTTTCACCGAGATTGAAATAAAACTTCCAAGTGTTGAAACGTGAAAAGACTTTCTTCAAAGGCACAACTCTTTGGAGGTGCACGTTTCACCAAGATTGAAATAAAACTTCCAAGTGTTGAAACGTGAAAAATCCCTCCTCAGAGGTACAACCTCCTCCCGGAGACACAATCAAGAAGAAAGACCTCTTCGGAAGCCCACGTTTCACCGAGATTGAAATAAAACTTCCAAGTGTTGAAACGTTAAAAGACTTTCTTCAAAGGCACAACTCTTTGGAGGTACACGTTTCACCAAGATTGAAATAAAACTTCCAAGTGTTGAAACGTGAAAAATCCCTCCTCAGAGGTACAACCTCCTCCCGGAGACACAATCAAGAAGAAAGACCTCTTCGTAAGCCCACGTTTCACCGAGATTGAAATAAAACTTCCAAGTGTTGAAATGTGAAAAGGCCTTCTTCAAAGGCACAACTCTTTGGAGGTACACGTTTCACCAAGATTGAAATAAAACTTCCAAGTGTTGAAACGTGAAAAATCCCTCCTCATAGGTACAAATTTCTAGAAAAAAAAAATAAATAAAAAAAATCCTTCAAAGGTACAAACTTCCAAGTACCCTTCAGAGGCCCGCTTTACCACATAGAAGAATTCACTTAGCAAAATGTGTACATAAGCAAAAGAAAAAAAAGTGATTTCTTCGAAGGACAAAGCGTAAAAACTTATATGAAGGAAGTTGTACTCTACGAAAAATTTCTTCAAGAATGAAGTAATTATTCTTCAGAAAACAAGAGTGCAAGTCCCCTCAAAGTATAAAATATTGCAGCACGCTTATGGTATGGGGGCAACATGGTATAGTTATATACAAAATGGTATAGCTACATCGGCAAAAGTAATGCTCAAACAACATACCATAAACCCGCTGCAATATCATAAACTTGTGCAAAAATGAATAATAGATGCATTCTCAAATTCAAACAAGGGTTTATACAAAGGAAGAAGAATCATTTTATTCAACATTATTTTATATACAGGTACAAGTTCCAACAAAAAGAAAAGCGGGGGGGCCGATACCCGCACAATTCTCGACCAGTACATGCAAAAGACAAGAAGCTAAAAGCTGGAGTCTTCATTTCTTCTTGCCACCTTTAGACCCTTTACCCGGCCGAATGGTTAGCTTTTCAGGTCGGTCTGAAGGCATAAGGGAAGAAGGAGAGGGAGGTGCAACTGGTGCAATTTCCGGTTCCTCTTCGGTAGCAATGATTTTCTTCCCCCTCCTCTTCGATGTTCCGTGCTTCTTTCTTCTCTTCGAAGAAGACTCACTCCCTGGAGTAACAAGAGCGGACAAAACTACGTCATCAGAAGGAGTCCGCTTCGGAGAAATCTCGCCTCCTTCAAGTCCCTCGTCTTTCTGCTCTTGCGAAGCGATAGGGTCATCTAAGCCATGAAGAGCCTCAATTTGCTCCTCTTGTGACCCGGGCTGTGAAGCAGAAGGAGGAGCCACCTGAAGAGACGGAGCAGGGATAACCGGAGGAGGCGAAGTTTGCACAGCACTTGATGTTTCAAGTGCAGAAGAAGAGAAATTAAAAATATTAGTATCTCCCCAAAAGAAGGGAGATATGGGTTCGTCGAGATTCAAGAAGTAATCGAGAAGCTCATCAAACTTTCGAGGAGTAAGCAGGCAATCCACTTGAATCAGACCAGTGTCAAAATTACCTGAAGATGTCTGCTTCGTTAGTTCAATCTCATAATTTTGAGCCCCAATATCCTCCAAAGCCTCATCATCAGTAGGGGTAATTACCCCGGTTCTTGTAGGAGGCAGCGAATGAGCACTGGAACCTGTGATGTCAACTTCAGAAGAAACTAAAGGACGTTCAGAGGTAGTAGGTGGTATTTCTTTTTCAGAACGTTCCCCTTCCGCCATTCCAGTCCGCACTCTGGCGAGTTGCTCTTTTCCATTGGCAAGAGCGGCGCGGGCATCATCATCAAGATAATGCTCTTCAAGAGCTGACTCAGCGTAGCCAGCACCTTTACCACCGAGCATATCAAGTGCTGCCTCCCAAACTTCAGCTAGCGTAATTTCATATTTAGGGCCTAGAAAGGCAAGGCTGCCACGCCCCAAAATGCTGTGTAGATAAAAATCAAATAATGTGGAGCTAATGTCAGCTTTGGTTGCTTGATGGGCCTCTTCGGCCGCGAGTTTACCAGCAACAGCCTCGCCACGCTCCTTTTCGGCCATAGCAAGTCGAGTTTTTAACAACTCTATCTCCAAGCTTTGAGAGCCGATCTGTTCTCGCAGCTGTAAAGTTTCAGCACGATATTCTTCTATGACCTTCTCCTTGTGTGTAAGCTTATCTTCGACTGCCCTTTGACTGACATGCACATCTCGTACTTGTTGCTGAAGCATGCTCTCCTTTTGAGAATAGGAAGTAGATGAAGTAGCTAATTCTTCCTTAAGCTTTTCTACTTCCGCTTCCATCTTTTCATTATAGGAAGCAATACTTCTCATTTCGGCGTCATGCTGTTCGAGAGTTTCTGCCACTCAGCCTTATCGTTCTCCATTGTGAGCATGGCCTCGAGATTGGCTCGGTTAACCCTCTGAAGCTCGTCGACAAGTTTTTGCCAGTTCGACATTCTTTCAATATCGGTCCTGACAGTATCAAGATTTCACAGCATAGCCGATTTGTCGAGAGGAACCAAGTCGAGATCAAATCGAACCCCTCTCAGGCACCACTGAGGGAATCGACTTTGAAGAGTGGGAGGACCTTGCCCGACTTGGTATGCGGGTCGGTTGATGATTGTTTGAATGTCGGAACGAACGGGGGCAGGAGATTGAGCAGGAACATGTTCATAAACTGTCGGCATTGTTTCTTCAGTAAGTCTAGCCCGCTTGCTAGAAGAATCGTCCATGTGACCTTTACCTCTCTCATCGTGAGTCTTTCTTTTTTGAGTATCATCATCTCTGTGGGGAGGTTCATGTATTTCTTGTTCCCTTCGGTGACGTTCTTCATATGCTCGTCTCTCGTCTGCTTTCCTGATGGCCCTCTCTTTATCGGATTCTCTGTAAGAAGGGAGGTAATGCCTATAATCATACTGACTACGCCTCCCGTAGCACTGGAAATCATCGTAGTATGAGCTGCTGCGCCCCATTGGAGAATCTGGAATAAAAATAATAAGCTTTAGAAATCTTTAAAGTACAAGAAGATAAATGCGTAGAAGTGCTGAAAAATCCTAAGTGTTGTGTAACGTGTAAACTACACGCATCAAGTTACAGACCACTCTGTGGAATAGAGGTAGTGATAACTTGAGTAGGAGGAGTTGACATTTGTTGTAGAGAAGATGTCGCCTCGATTACAGAAGAGATAGTTTTGGAAACATCATCTTTGAAAAGTTCTTGAGAAGTCACAATTAAATCGCTCAACCCCTCGAAAACATCATCACCATCATGTTTTTTGGGACTTGCTTTCTCAACTCCTTCGTTAGCAGATCTTCCGGAAGATCGTGGAGGTTCTTCCTCTTCGATAACCGGGGCAAGTACAGACTTGTCAGACGGCCCCGCAACATCCTTCGGAATTGAACACTTTACTAGTGAAGTTTCTATAGAGGTTCCTCCCTGCATGTGCTCTTTAGTAGAGACCGGGGCATCAGGAGTTTTCATCGGAGAATCGGGAACTTCAGTCGGAACTTCATGAAGTTGAGGAGAACGAGAAGAATGTAAAAGCTCAAACCGATGAAGAAGTTCATCTGTCAATAGAAATTTTGCGCTCCTCTCTTCAGCAGCCACAATGCTTAGCCTTTCAAAGACTGGTTTATGACTGGAATCTCTAGAAGGAGGAGGAAGTGCTGTAAAAATAAGGAATGGAATCAACATCTAGCAATACGAACCATGAAAAACTTAGAATGGGATTGAAGAAAGAAGGGAAAAAAGATCTCACTTCCTATTCTCCAGTCTGCGTAAAATCCTGTGGGGCAACGAATATAGAAGAATTGATTCAAAAAACCATGTGCACTCTCCGGCAAATCCAAAATTAGTTTACGGTTCCTAGCACCTCTTACAAGTGCAATCGAAGGGTGGTCCTTGTTCTTCGCAAAAGTGCACAGGTAACAGATTTCCTCAAAACTCGGAAGACGGTCAAGAGTTCTCCTGAACAGAACGCACAATCCCATCAAAATGGCATAGCCATTGGGATGCAGTTGAAAAGGAGAGATCGTCAGTCGAATAAGGATTTGTTGAAGAAATTCATTAAAGGGAGGAATTACTCCACTTAAGCACATTTGGCGATTAATGGCAACAAAACCGGAAGGTGGTCTATCAGCAAAATCATTTGGTCCAGGGAGTAAAACTTCTGCCACGGCAATGCCAAATTGAACGCATAATTGATTAAGCACCCGCTGTTTCAGAAGGGTAGGAGTTCTTTCCGGAGGGTTCTCTAGTGGAATAGCAATCGGAGGAGCCCCTTCGACGTGTTCTGTCATCTCTTCTTGTTGAGACGTCATTCTATACAAGCAACTGGATGTTCAGATGTGAAGGTGCACGTTTCCTAAAAGTGTGAAGTGTTGTGCAAAACTAATAAAAATAACAAGCAAAATAACTGAAATTAAACTAATTGACAACTGATTGATTGTGAGATTTCAGGACTTGTTAATTTAAAACTCGAGTGCAGTGTTAATTCAAACAAAATTTTAGCTTTGCTTTAACACTTCATCTGAGTCGGTTGATTCACAGCATTTCACTCACACAGTTCATTTAAGTTGATTATTCTTTATCGACTAATCTGTCATTCGATGCGGGCGGTCAGTGACAGTATATTCGTCCCATTTTTCTGCAAATGTTATGTTTAAACAGGTTGTTAAATTAAAAGTTAGAGCAATCTGCAAAGGAATGTAATGAATTTCAAATGATTCAAGTCCAAGCAGTTCAATCAAATTCTCTCAAAATTTTACAAGTCATAGGTCATCCAGACTGTCCCCTGCGACTTAGCATAGGTCAAGGCTATATTAGGTCGCACTGTGCAAGTTAAAGGGGTTCAAAGCAATGCAGATTTGTTCAAGTCCTAGCTCGGCCACGACCTAAAGCCTATGCCGCAAAAGAGTTAGGTCGTTAATTTGTTAAGTCGTGCTGCTTGGAATTCATGTGCAAATTTGTCAAGTCCTAGGTCGTCTGGTGACCTAACCGAGGTTGGGGTTAACTTAAGTCGCTCAATGCAAATCTGTTCATGTCCTAACTCGGCCGCGACCTAAAGCTTATGTCGCAAAAGATAGGTCGTTGATGTGTTAAGTCCCTATGCAGTCATTCAAAGGTGATAAGTTGCCAAGCTGTTAGGTCGTTCGGTTCAAAGTTCATGTGCAAACCATCCAAGTACTAGGTCGGCAGCGACCTAACTTCTGTGCCACAGGAATTTAAGTCTAAGGTCGGCCGCGACCTAAAATCGATGCCGTAAGAACTTAGCTCATTACAAAGTTAGATCGCTAAGAAGTTAGGTCACATGGTTAGTATTCAAGCAGACAGCCCTAAGGTCGATCCTCCGCTCACACGCTGCCACATCATCTCCTCCATTACCCGTGTAGCTGAGAATCCATTAACCCGTTAACCCATCGGAACCCTCCTCGTCTCTTCCAAATTTGCAATCCAACTAGTTCGAAACACCATAATTCGCCATCTTCCTCCTACATCGTCACGAATTACCCAAGAATCCAACCCAAATCGTCCCAAATCCACCGTACATCTGATGTATTGCCATATTCACAAGAATCACCACGATAACTCAATCAAAAGGTTAATCGACTCGTGACTTATGGGAAAACGCAGCATACGGAAATGTATTAAGAACGACATATGGAATATTCGCGATTTGATGATAGATGTGGTCGAATGTTGATAGAATTCACTTACGCAATCTGATGATGGAAAAGAATGAAGATTGAGCTGATCGGAATCGCCCTCGAGAAGTTCAAAAGCTTGTTAATGGTAGAATGGATGCTGAAGCAAATGAAGAAGGGAAGGAGCGACCTACGGTATTTATATTCAGGGGCAGTAGAACACGAATCGACAACATGCGACCTAATCCTCTCTCTAAGTCGTCTACGACCTAACGACCCTCCAGGGCACGAGTTAATGAAATCGAAGCACGCGACCTATAGCTTTGTCACATACTTCGAGGGGCAAATGTTAACTCCCCACTGCTAGCGACCTAACTAATGAAGCGACCCAGAAATAGTTGCGACCTAAGGAGGCCACGACCTAAAAAATAGCGGCGACCTAAAGGTTATAACGACCTAAGAAGACTCCACGACTTAAAAATGGCTCGACCTAAAAAGGAGAACGATCTAAAGATGCTTCGCGACCTAAAGGAGGCCGTGACCTATGAAGCTCCGCGACCTAACTTAGAGCTGTGACCTAAGAAGTAGGAATACTTCGCGACCTAATGGAAGTCACGACCTAAAGACTCCAGTTATAACTATAAGAAAAGTACTCACGACCTAGGATAGGTCGCTAACGACCTAAATACCCGAGTAAAGAAGTTATCTACACTGTGCCGCAGGGGGATAGGTCGCTCGCGACCTAGGACTTGTACAAATCAGCATGCGTGTTCTTGTGAAAGAGAAATCAGTGCATCTTAGGCCAGCCACGACCTACGACCTAGCATAGGTCGGTCACGACCTACGACCTAACTCCGAAAAATACCTATAAATACGACCCTAGTTCCAACTAGCAAAGGACTTTTGGCTCATTCATTTCAAGCGCCGCTACTCTGCCGCATTCTGAACTACTTCAACACCTCCAAGGAACTTCACGAAGAAATGAAACATGTCTAACATGTGTTCAAAGATCTGGATCGACATTGAAGTTTAAACTACTTGTTCTAAGTCACTTGAAACTCAAAGTGTGTTGTAATCAAAGTGTAACTGCATTGATTTGTAATCAAATCGTCAATAAAGATATTCAAAGTGGACGTAGGCTCTCTCTTAAGCTGAACCACTATAAAATTGCTGTTGTTTACTGCTTTTTCACTATTATCTGCTTATAATCTGTTCCCGAGCTATCGGGTGGTGCTTTCACAATCTCACTTCATACACCGGGGTGTTAGCGTTCAAATTTTAGCGTTAACATTAGAAAAGGAACAATAAACTCCAGGTCAGTCATGGGACTGGTATGAGCAAACAAAAGCATTTGGTCTTTTAAAACAAACAACAGAATTTAAATTTGAAATCCGCAATGCTTTTTAGAAAATGAAACTACCATAAGGCCTCCCGCCACACACACAATGCAAACGCAGAATTGGAGGAGATTTCTCCTTATGATAGTCAAATATGCTTGATACGAGAAACTTTCTTTGATATTATTACTATAAGTGCAAAGTGTGAAAAACCATTTCGAAAGTATAATATAAATCCTAGCTAGCATACGACTTTTCGTCATATGTCTACTATAGCTACCATGTTCAATAGCAGGTTACCACCACATTCCATGGCAGGTTATACAACTAAAACCGTACAGGGCGCGTATTGTTTTGATTGGATTTCCAACAAATGGTCAGGCTGTGGAACTTCCTACTGTCAATAGGATCACCTCTAGCGGGACGTCCTAAGAACTAACGTTACGGTTATATCTCTGCCAACACAAGGCCAGGTTACCTCTGTAACTAGGTAACTGCTACACGAATAAGCCATCCCCCGGTCCTTTGGGACCTTTATCCGAGGCGCCTCAAAGCAACAACCACGCGGTAAATGAGATTGGAGCAACCGCATGAGTAAGTATCTGGGCTCCATACCATGATACCACCCTTTACCAGAAGGGAATGACACACCCTAAAGAGCGCGACCCTCATAACCTTGCCGCATCTTTCCTGTTTCGACCATTTCCGGGGTGTGAGGTCCTGATGCAGTCTCGTCCACAAAGCTACGCTTTATACAAAAGCCATGATTTGATCAGAAATGATCAACAAATGATCATCATCACACAGCAGCACTCAGCATGTCACATTACCAAATTGGGAATATATCACTGATAAATATCAACTACATAACCTCTGAGCTCGTACGTCTCAGAGAAGGGTGTTAAGATAAGAGAATAAATTCTCCGCCACCAAGCAGAAATGTATTTGATAGAGATCAGTTTAATATCTCAAAGTGTAATGTCGGACATACAACCATACTAGTCTGTTCCGGGTTCGAACAAAACCGAAGGCACTTCCGAAGAAGCCCTTGCAAATCCGGGTATCCACAATCACGATCGGACTTCCCATCACTAAGGGAATCTCTATACCGTAGCTACTCGGTGCAGAGACAATCGATAGGTTATCCTATCGTTTTCACAAATACCCGGTCTTCAACACCGGTCTTCAAATGCTATCCATAACGTCATTATCACTATTCGGAATGGGTTATATGACACAAGGTCCTCTCCCGGCTAAACCGAATAGCGAGCGCAATATTTTTAAACTATATGGATATGGGATTTCAGTTAAGTCACAACTTAAAAATCCAAAGCTTTTCTTTCAAATGGTTATCAAATTACCATTTTAAATCTTTAAATAAAAAGATTCATTTCACAAAGTTCACCTAGTTTCACAAAGATCATTCATAGATTTCAAACAATTCCATTTCAATCGGATTAACACATTAAATCTTTAAATTAAAGATTTTAATTTATAGCTTTCAAAACACGTTTCCAAAGATTTATTTGTAACTTGGAAGACCATCTTTATTTTAGACTTGAAATCCTTCTTACACAAATTAGAAATTCATTTCATATGTGAAAGCTTCTATTATTTGAAAACATATAGTTTCCGTTTCAAAATTTTCATTTATATTTATACAAGTTAAAATCTTTGGGTTTAGAATTTAAATTCCCAATCAACGCTTTTAAAACGGTTTAAAAACCCATATAAACCCATTTACAAGTTGAACAATCTTTTTAACCCATAGTTTCCAAACCATAGAATTCAATCCCAAATATTGAATTCAAATTTAAATCAAATTATTTAAATTTCAAAAAAAAAAATCAATCAAGTTATTCAAAATAACTTTTTCAAAAGCTTCAATTTTTATTCCAAAACTATTTTGGATTAAATCTTTAAAACAATTTCAAAAATCTATGACTTAACCCATTTCCACGTGCAATCCATATTTGTGTGTGTACAAGTGTGGTCCAGGGGTTCAACACAATAGTGCACAACATCAATCATCACAGATTCAATCATATCGATAAGCGGTATAACCCATAACGCTTATCTTTATTCACAGATTCATAAATGAAATAAATCTATCAATCACAAAGATTCATCATTATGATTCGATGTGGGTTTCGGATAACCAACTGGAATCCGACTCCCTGTCGCATCGAAATCCAAATGTCGTTCTACGGGTCAAGGGGTTTTCATATTCATACAACAGTATATTCATCACAAATATAGCAGCTCAACACAAAGCATCACATAGCCTCACATCGCATATCCAATATCAATCCATCACACAACATTCAATACCGATCAATTATCTTTGATTAAGGTGGATAAGTCGTGTGGTTTTAAATTTATTACTCACATAATTATTCCCATTAGTAATCTTTTTGTCCATGATAAACTATCATTAATTTCAATTGATATAGTCTTAATTAATCATTTCTTAATTAATTATCTTAATTAATTAACCCTTAATTGTAATTAAATTAAATCTTACTCCTTGATTAATTACTTTAAATAATAAACCTTTAATTATTGATTAATTAAATCTTAATTATAATTAATTATCTTTTAATTAATTGTTCTTAATTTAATTACCATAATTAATTAACCACAATAATTAATTGTGCTTCAAAGTAATTAACCCCTAATATTTGATTAATCAATCTTTGATCCTAAATTTATCTACTCTTAATTACTTTCACCTAGTCATTTATTTTAATTTAAATCATTCAGTACTTGATTTAATTAACTTGAATTATTAAGTAATTCCTTTAATTACTTTTAGTACTTTCATTAGTTAATTATTTAAAATTTCGCCAATTAGACGATAGCCATTTATCCTTTTTTTTCTCTTATCGTTTGATTCTTATTTAATAAACCTTTGGAAGTAGATCGTCATCAATAAATTTATCAACTTAAGATCTTTAAGTTAGATTATAGATTATAAAACTATCTTGTTCCCTCAATCACCCACTTAATTTCAAAAATTAGGTTTATAAACTTCAATCCCAAAAGTTATATAATTTACCTTAATAAATTTGAAAACAAATTAATTTCTAACCCTTGAAGTAATTTCAATTTAAACAAACATTGATCTAGTTAGGAAAACAAAACGTGTTTTTAATAACCTATTTGTAGATTTTAAACTGATTTGTAACATATTTCGTTACATTTAAAAAAAAACTGCAAAACATGCTAAATGACCCGAGCAAACACCCATCCTTCCCGAAGTTATACCCGAGCCAAACAACCAAGTACCCGAGTTCTTCCCTCTCCTTCCTTTTTAAAATATCTGGAAACCAAATAATTGAAATATACTTTCAAAGCATAATATTTCGAAATTCAAAATTTTAAAACCATAACTTCTAAAACTTGAATGGTTTGGATATTCAACGAATGTAAGTTACTTTGTAAAGAAAAATAATTTCCATGGCTTTTCAAATATATTTCTTTATTTAATGTTTAAACCATAATTTAAATATCACTTCAAGTTCCAAAACCCCTTCAATTTCTATATATATATATATATATATATATATATCCATTTGGTGTATTAATATTTCAAAACTAAAGTTGGATTTCTTCTTTCAAAAATTAATATTCTATTATTTAGTCTTGAATATTCATATAAATTCCATAAATAAAACTCCAATTTCTAGCAATTAAATATTTTCCCAAATTTACTTTATACTAGAATTTTCATTTTTAATTCATCTTGGAAAATCCAGTTATAAATATCATACCTTAAAATTTCCAAACTTAAACATATAAGATAAATTTCCAAATTCCATTTTCTCAATTTTTCATTTTTATTCAACAGGTTTATACACAACTTAATTTTCAAATTTTTAACTTCATATGTATATATATCGAAGAATAATATTTTATAAAATATCAAAATCAAAAAATTTTATAAACCGTATCCCATCCAAACCATAGAAATCACTTTAAAATAATTTATATATAGACCACGGTGCCTGTATATAATTTTCTATCCAATGGTCAAGTGATACGGATATTTATCATTTCAATCCGCAATTTAAAAATAAAATTTTGCGGTTGTATATCATTTCAAACCACAATCCCGAATGAAACAAAAAATGCATGATAACTTGCAGCTTAATGATATAAAATAAAACATCCATTCATCAACATCATCCATCATCCAAATCACAATCATCATCCAATAATAATTCAATATCAATATATATCTGATAATATATATCAGGTAATAACAGGCGGTTATATTCAAAAATAAATTTAATCAACTATTAAACTAACAGTTTATATTTAGTAATAAATTTTATAACTGTTTACTAGCAGTTCCTACGCAAATAAATAAATTCTAACTGTCAATTAATATGCAATAAATAAAATAAATTAACAGTTAAATTAAATAACGCGATTTAGCAAATATGATGAACAAAACATGCCAAACAGTTATAAATAAATTTCTACTCATATCTAAAATAAGTTTAACAAACATAAAAACTTTTAGAAGTTGTGAGTGGGTTAAAACACTCACCTTTTGAATTTAAATCGAATTTAAATTCAATTTAAACTCAAAAATCCAACGGTCTCCAAATCTATCCAAACCAGCGTCATCAGATCCGGAATTTAATTACGATCCTAACAAAAGAAATTTCGCGCGAAACGGGTAACGTATGAAAAAGTTATTAAGATTAAACGTGTTGAAATCAAATATAAAATAAAAAAACAAATAAAACAAACCTACCCTTTCCCCCATCCACGTCATCACCTTGTCATACAAAAAAACGCGACCATACTCCTATAGTAAACACGCTGAAACCGCCCACCCATTCCAGCCGTTGACCACGCAATTCGATGCCTACGCCACCTTCCACTTCCAATTGACTACCTCCACGAGCTCGCCCTTCCTGGCCGCTACGAAAGACGAGGTCGCGCGCGTCCCCTCTGCCGCCGCCGCCACCGGGTTTCAAACCCAAATCCATGAATTTTCGGCCATCTCCGACCAATTTACACCACGTAACCACCATCGAACTTCTCCTTGTCACCATCTCCATCGGTCTACAACACCAATTTCATGATTTGGGGCATAAATCAGGAAGCCCTAAATCGCCTTCTAGGGTTTCGCCCATCAAAGCTTTGACCGAGAATTCCCGTTGATCGCAGCGCAATTTCGAAAAACAAACTACAGACGTTGATTCGTATCGTCGAAATCTCCAACATATATTTTTTTGAGATTTTTTTGAGGAGTTTGAATTTTGACTTTTGATTTCGAACTGTAGATAGATCTAGGTTTTGCAACCATTGAGGAAGAGAAAGAGATGAAGAAAATGAACGTATAGACAAATAATAGAAGATGGAGGCTAGGGTTTATAATCGTCTATTTATAAGCAAACTGTAGTAGGCTAGGTGGGCACGAATTTCGAACGTGCTAAACGGTAGTTGGCCCAAAAAGCCTGTTCTGACCCCGGAACGAAATTCGTTAAACCCATATATCCAAATAGGTATTTTAAAATATTCTGAACGCGATGGAAAAAGTTTCACGTCCAAATTCGATCGTATGAAGAAGTTATGCTGAAAACAAAATTTCCAAATTGATTTCAAATTGATTTTAATTAAATCGATTTCAAGGCGTTTCGCGTCCGTACGATCAAACGACAGGTCCAATCGATAGGAAACTTGAAACCCTACAATAATTCACCGATACGGATCGGATGAAACTGGTTTCGTCGAAATCCGAGTCCGTGGCCAAAATGGCTATTTTTATATTAATTAAATAAATTATAAAATCCAATTTTATACTTAAATTCTAAAATTGACCAAATTTTACCGCTTATATATTTCTTAATCAATTTTAATGATTTAACAAGTTTAGATTTGAATTAAAAGTTGATAAGTCTATCAACTGCAGAGTTAATTTCTCCACTTTCTTATATTTAGAAATTATAAATTAAATTCTCAAAAACCCATTTATTAGATTTTCAACTTTTATATTCTCACCTTTTATCAAAACAAAGATGCCACTAACATTGGTTATTATTATCCTTAAAGTCCATCTTAATTTCAATAACATAATATTTAACCGTTAAATTCCATTTTATTATGCAATAAATGCAATTGTTGAATTTGATACTCTAATTAAATTTATAAATCCTGCTTTCTATACTTTAAACCAACCAATGGTCCTATTATAAAAGAATTAGCATAAATTTCGTCTTATAAAGTTAACCCTCTTCAATCACAAACCAAATCTACGCTACTGCACAATCTAAATCAATTAATTGAAATTGAGTCCACATTAAATGTTATAAATTATTAATTGGAACCTTAATAAATCCATTTATTGATTTAAAATCTTTCTATTCAGTAAATTGACATTTTATGGGTATAAATAACATTTGAATTATAATACATTTCATTAGTGCATGCTTCATTTCTTATAAATTCCCCTTTATTAACTAGAACATATTAACAAAAAAAAATAAATAAATTTAGATTTATTTCAATCTATTTCCATTCTTAACTTAATATACTTAATGAATGGTTAACCTAAAAAAAATTGTTACCCTTTTACATTCAAAATCACTTACAACCATTAAAAAAAAATGTTTCCATAGATTTAGATTCAATTAAATAAATTAGATGAATGGGTAAAACTTTGTAATTATCCCAAATGCCAAATATATTTATGCATTAATTACTACTTATTATTATGAATTCATTTATTAATTTACTAGTTGCCTTTGTCATCTTATTTCCTATTTACTACCAAACTTCCTACTTATTTATAGTTTATTAATATATACATATCTAGGCAAATCAAGTTCTTGTCATTTCTGTTATTTAAATTAAATCGGGTATGCACAAATAGATTGTTAATTAACTTATTCCTACAAAATTATTTACATACATTCAGTTCCAAATTTTATAGAATTAAATTTTAATTACTTACCACTTAATCCAACAATTATATATTCTATCCAACATGCATTTAAATCTTTTTATTTTAAATAAATTTATTCAATGTTGACATCCACTAAATAAAATTTACTTTCATTTATATAGTTGCAATTCAACTCAGTTATTATTTCATTAATACTATTTCCGCTTTATATCTTCCAGTATAAATTTCACAAACCAATTTAATCAACAAATTATAACTTATAACCACAAACGCTAATTTACGTTATTTAAATCTATTGCTATATAAACATTTAGATTGTTAACCTTTAATTACAGTTACTATATCTAATTCCTACATTTTCTCAAATAAAATCTTAAGACTTTTATTTCATTCTAAATTAGATTAGAAATCATGTTAGATTTACTCATTTATTATCATCGAATTTAACGGGTCGTTACACTCTCCCCCACTCAAAACTTTTCGTCCCCGAAAAGGAAAAAGGAAAAGAGAAGGAAGAAAATAATAAACAGTACATCTTATGTAACGACCCAGAATTTTTATTAATTAAAATTTGAATATTTAATTAATTTTAAATATTAATAAGTGAATTTATAAGTCGAATAAATTTTAATTCGAATAATTGGATTTAATTGAATAATTAAATCAATAATTTAATATGTTAAATTATGGAAATAATTGAAAATTGGGTTAAATATGATTGAAAATGATTTGTAAAATTTTATTTTATCATATTGGAGTTAGAATGATATTTTAGAACTTTTAAAATCGAATTAAAAGTTAATTTGTGAAAATTGAATATTTTAATATTAAAATCGACTAGTGAAAATAGATAATTTTTGAACAGTCTCAGAATTGGACGAGACTAGTTCCATTGGATCCGTAATAGTTAGTTATTAACAGATTTCAATTTTTGTAGCAATCGGAGTTATCGTTTGATCGTGGCAGCTCGAAACGCATCGAATTGTTTTTAATATTTATTTGGCGAGTTAAAATAGCCATTTTTCAAACAGTCTCGGATTTCGACGAAACCAGTTTCATCGGATCCGTAATATGATATTATTGTAAGGTTTCAAATTTCGTGTCGATTGGATTTACCGTTTGTCGGGTACAAATTAAAACGCCTAGAAAATCGTTTAAATCGGTTTAATTTAAATTGAACGTTTATTGCCATAACTCGCACAGATGTCCGAATTAGCTTCTGAAACCTGTTCCATTGAGTCCGGAACGTGGGATAAACCCTAGAAACGTCGGTCACCGCGCGTAAATCGGAGTTTAGAAAACCCGGAATGAATAGTGTTTTGAATAATTTCCTATAAATAGACCCTTACCCCTTCATAAATTAGAAAAAAAAAATAAACCTAAATCTAAAACCCTAGCCGCCTCAGCCTAAACCAATGGCCGAAAACACGTGTGTTTCTTCCTCCAATTTCTCGAAATCCATTCACTTTTAACAGAAATTATCAACTACAAAAAGGTAGCGGGCATCGAGATCTTCGTGTTCAACGGTTGAGATCACGTTTGGAGCTTTAGATTAGCGGCAATTGGCTTGAGAAGGAAGCACGGTCGACCTCGTTTTTCGTGCAAATGGCGCAGCCGAGCTCCATGGAATTCTGGCCGAAGATTGCTCGCGTGATGGCCTTCGTCGTGGTAGCATCTAATCGTGTTCATGATTTAAGTATGTTGGCTAAAAATCAAACCCTAATTCCTAAAATGGGTTCGGCGGCTTCGTGATTTCCTGGAGAGGAAGTTACGCGCGTGAAGAGGGGGATGCATTGCACGGTTCTGATGTAAACAAGTGAAATCCAACGGCCATGAACTGTTATAGGTTTAAATATAAAAATATATTGTAAATATTAAGTTATAAATTCGTGTAAGTTTAAAAATCAATATCTTTTTCATACGAGGTCGAAAATGCGCGAAACCAGTTGCGTTGGAATCGTATGGACGAGCACTACGCGATGGAGTTGGATTGGAGTCATTTGGAGTTAGTGAGAATTTTGGGTAAGATTAAACGTCCGTTTAATTTTATTCGAAATAAATCGCTAAAACGAAATTGAAATCAAGGTGAGAACTTCTCACTCAATCGAATCAGTTTCGATTTTATTTTAAATAGTTATATTTAAAATATTTGAATGCATGTTTGAATGATGATTGTTATCTATTGATTGTTAAAATAGACATTATGCGCCGTTAGTAAGTGGATGTTATTTATTAAAAACATATACCGCGAATATTTCATAAACAGTGAAATTGGTATTATATATAATAGCACTATATATATTGGCATATGTATATATTGGAGTTATTGATTTCCCGCATTTGTGTAGCGGATGAGACCCTATTGCACCGTCTATTAAGTGGATAATATTTTAAATCCCATATACCGCGATAATTTCGTACTGGAGCGGAATTGGTATTGTGCTAATGTTTGTGGATGCCGGAAAACAGGTTGGAGGGATCCAACTGGATTCCTCAACAGTATTTATTTGATTTCAGATATTTTGATATTTGATGGACTATCATATCGATATATAATGTCGTTGTAGTCGTGATTGACTATTTGGTGTGTAGCATCATTGAACCAAATTTTGGGATTTTAAAATGATTTTAAAGTAATTTTTGAAAGTATACGTTTATAAAATATTTTTGGAATTGATCCATTTTAAATAAATACACGTTATAATTTTTAAAGTTATAAAAATTATGATTTTGAGAAATACGGTTAAAGATTGATTTTTGAGAAATATGGGTTAATGTGTTTTATAAAATAATTAAATTGGATTTTTGAATCTATTATAAAAAGTTGAAAATATAATATTTATAAAATTTGATTATTTTATAAATCAAAATAGTGAAATTATAAAGGGGATTAAAGATGTTTTAAAAGAATAATAGTATAAATTGTTTTATATAAAAGATTTATAAATTGGATATTTATAAATTGAAATATTGAAATTATAAAATGAGTTTTATAAGTGTTAGAATGAATTGTGAATGAATTTCATAAATGAATGAAATTTATAGAATTATAAACGGTGAAGTTATAAATGGAATTTTATAAAAGGTACGTTTATAAAATTTATAAAGTTATTGAAAGAATAGATTTGGATAAATAATTGAATCTTATAAGTTATAAGATTTATAATTATGAAGTTCAAAGGAACGATTTTGTAAAATATTCGTTTTATAAGTATTTCACTTATAATATGAATCTTTGGTTTATAATTGAGTTATAAATTGAATAGGTTAATAAAGGAGATGTATAAAAAGGAAGTAGTTATAAAACAAATAGAAATAGAATTTATAAAGGTTGTTTTATAAAATTCGCAAACGACTTATTTTGACAAGTTAATTTTTATAACTTATTTATGAAGTTATATTCATGTTTTGAATAGTGAATAATCCTTTAAAATGAAATGTATAGAAATGATGAAATTGGTTAACGTAGTATATTCACGTTTTTGAATAGTGAATAATATGTTAAAGAAAATGTTTAGATTTGATGTTTTGAAACGATCTAACGATGTTTTGAAACATGTTAAGATTAGAAACCATAGATTTCAACATTTATTGTTGAAATAGACGTTTTCGAGAAATAGAAGGAAATATGGACTATAACACTGTTGTTATAGTAAATGATTTCCGAAAGGAAATGTTTTGTATAGTATTGGGATTTATATATCTATTTTAATTTCGAATCCCTATACTATTGATTTTGGGTTGTCGTAACGATGTTTTACGTAACATTCGTTTTGGCCCAAATAAATATGTTTAAGAGAATGATTTCCTTAAATAATGAAATATATACTTAATCTCGATTTAAGTATATTGAATATTTTCCAAGAGTTGAAAATAAATTGGTTCATGAATTACTTATTTAATAAGTATGGAAATGTTTTCCAATATAAAGTGAATATTTTGAGAATTTATCTTTCTGAAGATAAATTGAAAAGGAATATTGAAACCTATTGAAAATCGTATATCAGTAGATATTGTGAAATATAAATTCACTATGGAATTTATAAAAGATAGTGGAATTTGTTAAAAATAAATATTGTTTTATTTTTTTGAAGTGTGAAAATAATATATCTTGTAAAGATATTTTGGAAAATAAATAATTTGGAAAATTATTTGGAAACTGGTGATGTGTGCATATCCATTGATACTTCAATAACCGACTATCAATATTTCCCTTTGAATGGGTATTTGATGTGATTTGTTTGAATTTGAATGCCACACTTATTTTTGAATAAGCGCTCACTATTCGGGTTAACCGGGAAAGGACCATGGGGTTGTATAACCCATTCCGAATATGTGATACGTCATTATGAATTGCATTTGAAGACCGGTGTTGAAGACCAGACCTTTTTGAAAGCGAAAGGACAACTCGTCGATTGTCTTTGCACCGAGTAGCTACGGTATAGAGACTCTATATGTGATGGGAAGTCCGGACGTGATTAGAGATTATCCGGATTGCAAGGACTTCTTTGTAAGTGCCTTCGGTTCTGTTCGAGCCCGGAACAGACTTGTATGGATTGTATGTCTGACATTACAAGTTGAGATATAAAGCCGATTTCTTTCAAATATATTCTGTTGGTGGCGGAGAATTTATTCTCTTAGCTTAACACCCTTCTCTGAGACGTACGAGCTCAGAGGTTATGTAGTTGAAGGTTATCAGCGATATATTCCCAATTTGGTAATGTGACATGCTGAGTGTTGCTGTGAAATGATCATTGTGTTGATTATTTGTGATAGGATCATTTGTTTGATCGTCTATCTTGGTGATCATTTCTATGATCAGTTGTTGACCCAAAGCATGGCTTTTGTATAAAGTATGTTTTTGTGGACGAGACTTCGTCGAGCCTCACAAACCGGTAATGGTCGAAACAGGAGTTGTGCGGCAAGGTTTTCAGGGATCGCTTCCCTAGGGTATGACCATTCCTTCTGGAAAAGGGTAGTATCATGGTATGGAGCCCAGATACTTACTCATGTTGAAACACTTATTATTATGGTGTGATGTTGGTTAGAGAGCTCTCGTTTAAAGGTCCCAAAGCACTGGGGGTGGCATATCTGAGGGTTTGTAATATCCCTTGGGAAAAGGGGTTCCCGGCTTTGTTTAGCAGAGAACAGGTTGGTTCTCGGGGCGTCCTTCCAGAGGCGTTTCCATGTGGCAATGGGAAGTTCCTTGGCCTGACCATTTGTTGGAAAATCCATTCTTCAAATACGAGCCTTGTACGGTATTAGTTGTATTACCTGCCATCTACTTATGGTGGCGCCCCACTGTTTGGCTGGTAGCTATAGTAGGCATAGTTCGAAATGTCTATGTCGGCTAAGATTTATATCTTTATTTTCGAAATGAATTTTCTCTACACTATGCACTAGTAATAATATCAAACGTTCTTTTTAATGCGTATCAAGCATCTTTGACTATCATAAGGAGAAATCTCCTCCGATTCTGCGTTTGCATTGTGTGTGTGTGCGGGAGGCCTTATGGTAGTCTCATTTTTAAAAGCACTGCGAATTGACTTTAAAAATATTCCTCTATTTTTATTTTTAAAGATAAATAAACTGTTTTGAGTTCTCACACCAGTCAAATGACTGACTCGGAGTTTATTGTTTTCCTTCCTAAACTCTGGGTGCCCACCAATTTCCACACGGGCAGTTAAGAGTTAGGTTTATCAGGATATTCTGGATATTCAGGAGTTGCTGGAGGCAAGCTGGATGGCATGGCGTATTACTAGTTTATATAGTATTTCTTTTTCCGCTGCACTGTTTGTTGTTGTACACTCTGATCATATGATGTAATGAAATGTGATGCAATGTAATAACTGATATAGTTCCTTGTTTAAAGATTATTCATTTATTATTATATGTTATTCCGCTGCGATTGTGAGATTCTGATGTTGTTCTGTTATTTCTTTCAGTTCCGTTCTATTTTCTTTTCTCTCAATTTTCTATCTTTTTCTCTCTTCTTCTACCTCTTTTCTTTTCTTAAACCATAACATTTCGGGTTTCCGTCCTTCGATTTCTCGGCAGTCGATAAAGTGAGTATCGATGTTGAATTTCCGAAAGTCGAAAATTATCGGGACATTACATTTGGTATCAGAGCATATGGTTAAGCGACAACCATGGTTCTGTTGGGTATCACTCATTAGAGATAGAGTTAGTAGTACTCTAGAATGAGTTGAGTGTAATAATAGCTATGAGAGCGTATTTGTTAGTGTATATAAAATTGTTTTATATTGTGATGATTGGTTTGTTGAGTGGTATATGAACCTTCGTCGGCGCAGCCTCGAAACTGAATCGAAGGGGTTTCTAAACACTTGAATAGAACAATTCGGCACAATATGGTTTTAAATTGGGTAAATGAAATAATTTTACCTTGATTATATTTTATATATAAAGGAATAATTTTTCAGAATTATTAAAGAGTATATAAGTTGATTGTTTAGTTGTTTGAATAATCTAAATAAAAAAATAATAATTGTATAAGCAAATGAATTATAAGAATTAAATTATAATTAAAGTGATTTACAATTGTGAAATAAACTTATATATATATATATAAGAAGTGAAACTATATGAATATAACTTAAGAGATGTTGAATGAAGTTGATATTAGTATCGAAGTAAATTAATAAAGTTAAGTGATAGATATGAACTTGAGTTATTTAAATGAAATTCAACTTTTGTAATTGAATTGAATGAATGGATTAAATGTTAATCAATTGAATATAAATTAATTGATATGAAATAATGAATGTAAGTGTAATTCATTAAAAATCTGATGTTATTGGAAGTTGAAAGATTGAATGAAAATCAATTTAATTAAACCAACTTGAATATGAATTAGTGAATATAAACTAATTGAAAATGAATGTTAGTAAAAACATCCACTGTTAATAAATCAAATATGATTAAATTGAAAACCTATTTCATTGAATATTAATGAGAATATGAATGAATATTTATTGGTTATGAAGTAGTTGGATGATAGTTGATTAATGGTTGTATATATTGCTTTTACTACATTTGCTATGTTGGCATATATAGTTATTATGTTGCTATATGTTGTATATCGATACTGTTGTATATATACATGTTCTCATGTTGTTTGTTGAGTGTTTAGTAGGTGCGGATCGCGTTTGCTTCGCATTTGGAGCTCGCTTTCGCGCTATATTAGCCGTATATGCTCGCTAATAAAATATAAGGTACATATCTCGGATTAAATATCGTACTTTTATACCTTTTCCCTGCGGGATGCCTCATTACTTGATGAGATGTATATTTGTGATATATATACTGTCATTTTTTTTTCGGATCGAGCCGCGCAAAGGAGACTATGGCGAATTTTTCCGAAAATTTAAGGTGTTAGAAAAAATTTGAGAAAATTGGAAAATTTATTTTGAAAACTTTAACTTTGATTTAGAAGTTGAAAAAACAATAGTAGTTGTTTTTGAAAAGATAACTAAGTATGATTTGAAACTTAGTAAGTTATTGTAAGAAGTTTGTCTATGGATTTATGGAAAATTAATAAATTCTATAACTTTTCTTACTTGTTAATTTCGAGGACGAAATTCTTTTAAGGGGGGAAGATTGTAACGACCCAGAATTTTTATTAATTAAAATTTGAATATTTAATTAATTTTAAATATTAATAAGTGAATTTATAAGTCGAATAAATTTTAATTCGAATAATTGGATTTAACAGAATAATTAAATCAATAATTTAATATGTTAAATTATGGAAATAATTGAAAATTGGGTTAAATATGATTGAAAATGATTTGTAAAATTTTATTTTATCATATTGGAGTTAGAATGATATTTTATAACTTTTAAAATCGAATTAAAAGTTAATTTGTGAAAATTGAATATTTTAATATTAAAATCGACTAGTGAAAATAGTCAATTTTTGAACAGTCTCAGAATTGGACGAGACCAGTTCCATTGGATCCGTAATAGTTAGTTATTACCGGATTTCAATTTTCGTAGCAATCAGAGTTATCGTTTGATCGTGGCAGCTCGAAACGCATCGAATTGTTTTTAATATTTATTTGGCGAGTTAAAATAGCCATTTTTCAAACAGTCTCGGATTTCGGCGAAACTAGTTTCATTGGATCCATAATGTGATATTATTGTAAGGTTTCAAATTTCGTGTCGATTGGATTTACCGTTTGTCCGGTACAAATTAAAACGCTTAGAAAATCGTTTAAATCGGTTTAATTTAAATTGAACGTTTATTGCCATAACTCGCACAGATGACCGAATTAGCTTCCGAAACCTGTTCCATTGTGTCCGGAACGCGGGATAAACCCTAGAAACGTCGGTCACCGCGCGTAAATCGGAGTTTAGAAAACCCGGAATGAATAGTGTTTTGAATAATTTCCTATAAATAGACCCTTACCCCTTCATAAATTAGAAAAAAAAATAAACCTAAATCTAAAACCCTAGCCGCCTCAGCCTAAACCAATGGCCGAAAACACGTGTGTTTCTTCCTCCAATTTCTCGAAATCCATTAACTTTTAATAGAAATTATCAACTACAAAAAGGTAGAGGGCAGCGAGATCTTCGTGTTCAACGGTTGAGATCGCGTTTGGAGCTTTAGATTAGCGGCAATTGGCTTGAGAAGGAAGCACGGTCGGCCTCGTTTTTCGTGCAAATGGCGCAGCCGAGCTCCATGGAATTCTGGCCGAAGATTGCTCGCGTGATGGCCTTCGTCGTGGTAGCATCTGATCGTGTTCATGATTTAAATATGTTGGCTAAAAATCAAACCCTAATTCCTAAAATGGGTTCGGCGGCTTCGTGATTTCCTGGAGAGGAAGTTACACGCGTGAAGAGGGGGATGCATTGCACGGTTCTGATGTAAACAAGTGAAATCCAACGGCCATGAACTGTTATAGGTTTAAATATAAAAATATATTGTAAATATTAAGTTATAAATTCGTGTAAGTTTAAAAATCAATATCTTTTTCATACGAGGTCGAAAACGCGCGAAACCAGTTGCGTTGGAATGTATGGACGAGCACTACGCGATGGAGTTGGATTGGAGTCGTTTGGAGTTAGTGAGAATTTTGGGTAAAATTAAACGTCCGTTTAATTTTATTCGAAATAAATCGCTAAAACGAAATTGAAATCAAGGTGAGAACTTCTCACTCAATCGAATCAGTTTCGATTTTATTTTAAATAGTTATATTTAAAAAATTTGAATGCATGTTTGAATGATGATTGTTATCTATTGATTGTTAAAATAGACATTATGCGCCGTTAGTAAGCAGATGTTATTTATTAAAAACATATACCGCCAATATTTCATAAACAGTGAAATTGGTATTATATATAATAGCAATAAATATATATTGGCATATGTATATATTGGAGTTATTGATTTCCCGCATTTGTGTAGCGGATAAGACCCTATTGCGCCGTCTATTAAGTGGATAATATTTTAAATCCCATATACCGCGATAATTTCGTACTGGAGCGGAATTGGTATTGTGCTAATGTTTGTGGATGCAGGAAAACAGGTTGGAGGGATCCAACTGGATTCCTCAACAGTATTTATTTGATTTCAGATATTTTGATATTTGATGGACTATCATATCGATATATGATGTCGTTGTAGTCGTGATTGACTATTTGGTGTGTAGCATCATTGAACCAAATTTTGGGATTTTAAAATGATTTTAAAGTAATTTTTGAAAGTATACGTTTATAAAATATTTTGGGGATTGATCCATTTTAAATAAATACACGTTATAATTTTTAAAGTTATAAAAATTATGATTTTGAGAAATACGGTTAAAGATTGATTTTTGAGAAATATGGGTTAATGTTTTTTATAAAATAATTAAATTGGATTTTTGAATCTATTATAAAAAGTTGAAAATATAGGATTTATAAAATTTGATTATTTTATAAATCAAAATAGTGAAATTATAAAGGGGATTAAAGATGTTTTAAAAGAATAATAGTATAAATTGATTTATATAAAAGATTTGTAAATTGGATATTTATAAATTGAAATATTGAAATTATAAATTGAGTTTTTTAAGTGTTAGAATGAATTGTGAATGAATTTCATAAATGAATGAAATTTATAGAATTATAAACGGTGAAGTTATAAATGGAATTTTATAAACAGTACGTTTATAAAATTTATAAAGTTATTGAAAGAACAGATTTGGATAAATAATTGAATCTTATAAGTTATAAGATTTATAATTATGAAGTTCAAAGGAACGATTTTGTAAAATAATCGTTTTATAAGTATTTCACTTATAATATGAACCTTTGGTTTATAATTGAGTTATAAATTGAATAGGTTAATAAAGGAGATGTATAAAAAGGAAGTAGTTATAAAACAAATAGAAATAGAATTTATAAACGTTGTTTTATAAAATTCGCAAACGACTTATTTTGACAACTTAATTTTTATAACTTATTTATGAAGTTATATTCACGTTTTGAATAGTGAATAATCCTTTAAAATGAAATGTATAGAAATGATGAAATTGGTTAACGTAGTATATTCACGTTTTTGAATAGTGAATAATATGTTAAAGAAAATGTCTAGATTTGATGTTTTAAATAGAATTAAAACGATCTAACGATGTTTTGAAACATGTTAAGATTCGAAACCATAGATTTCAACATTTATTGTTGAAATAGACGTTTTCGAGAAATAGAACGAAATGTGGACTATAACACTGTTGTTATAGTAAATGATTTTCGAAAGGAAATGTTTTGTATAGTATTGGGATTTATATATCTATTTTAATTTCGAATCCCTATACTAGTGATTTTGGGTTGTCGTAACGATGTTTTATGTAACATTCGTTTTGGCCCAAATAAATATGTTTAAGAGAATGATTTCCTTAAAGAATGAAATATACACTTAATCTCGATTTAAGTATATTGAATATTTTCCAAGAGTTGAAAATAAATAGGTTCGTGAATTACTTATTTAATAAGTATGGAAATGTTTTCCAATATAAAGTGAATATTTTGAGAATTTATCTTTTTGAAGAAAAATTGAAAAGGAATATTGAAACCTATTGAAAATCGTATATCAGTAGATATTGTGAAATATAAATTCACTATGGAATTTATAAAAGAAAGTGGAATTTGTTAAAAATTAATATTGATTTATTTTTTTGAAGTGTGAAAATAATATATCTTGTAAAGATATTTTGGAAAATAAATAATTTGGAAAATTATTTGGAAACTGGTGATGTGTGCATATCCATTGATAGTTCAATAACCGACTATCAATATTTCCCTTTGAATGGGTATTTGATGTGATTTGTTTGAATTTGAATGCCACACTTATTTTTGAATAAGCGCTCACTATTCGTGTTAACCGGGAAAGGACCATGGGGTCGTATAACCCATTCCGAATATGTGATACGTCGTTATGAATTGCATTTGAAGACCGGTGTTGAAGACCGGACCTTTTTGAGAGCGAAAGGACAACTCGTCGATTGTCTTTGCACCGAGTAGCTACGGTATAGAGACTTCATATGTGATGGGAAGTCCGGACGTGATTAGAGATTATCCGGATTGCAAGGACTTCTTTGTAAGTGCCTTCGGTTCTGTTCGAGCCCGGAACAGACTTGTATGGATTGTATGTCTGACATTACAAGTTGAGATATAAAGCCGATTTCTTTCAAATATATTTCTGTTGGTGGCGGAGAATTTATTCTCTTAGCTTAACACCCTTCTCTGAGACGTACGAGCTCAGAGGTTATGTAGTTGAAGGTTATCAGCGATATATTCCCAATTTGGTAATGTGACATGCTGAGTGTTGCTGTGAAATGATCATTGTGTTGATTATTTGTGATAGGATCATTTGTTTGATCGTCTATCTTGGCGATCATTTCTATGATCATTTGTTGACCCAAAGCATGGCTTTTGTATAAAGTATGTTTTTGTGGACGAGACTTCGTCGAGCCTCACAAACCGGTAATGGTCGAAACAGGAATTGTGCGGCAAGGTTTTCAGGGATCGCTTCCCTAGGGTATGACCATTCCTTCTCGAAAAGGATAGTATCATGTTATGGAGCCCAGATACTTACTCATGTTGAAACACTTATTATTATGGTGTGATGTTGGTTAGAGAGCTCTCGTTTAAAGGTCCCAAAGGACTGGGGGTGGCATATCTGAGGGTTTGTAATATCCCTTGGGAAAAGGGGTTCCCGGCTTTGTTTAGCAGAGAACAGGTTGGTTCTCGGGGCGTCCTTCCAAAGGCGTTTCCATGTGGCAATGGGAAGTTCCTTGGCCTGACCATTTGTTGGAAAATCCATTCTTCAAATACGAGCCTTGTACGGTATTAGTTGTATTACCTGCCATCTACTTATGGTGGCGCCCCACTGTTTGGCTGGTAGCTATAGTAGGCATAGTTCGAAATGTCTATGTCGGCTAAGATTTATATCTTTATTTTCGAAATGAATTTTCTCTACACTATGCACTAGTAATAATATCAAATGTTCTTTTTAATGCGTATCAAGCATCTTTGACTATCATAAGGAGAAATCTCCTCCGATTCTGCGTTTGCATTGTGTGTGTGTGTGCGGGAGGCCTTATGGTAGTCTCATTTTTAAAAGCATTGCGAATTGACTTTAAAAATATTCCTCTATTTTTATTTTTAAAGATAAATAAACTGTTTTGAGTTCTCACACCAGTCAACTGACTGACTCGGAGTTTATTGTTTTCCTTCCTAAACTCTGGGGCCCACCAATTTCCACACGGGCAGTTAAGAGTTAGGTTTATCAGGATATTCTGGATATTCAGGAGTTGCTGGAGGCAAGCTGGATGGCATGGCGTATTACTAGTTTATATAGTATTTCTTTTTCCGCTGCACTGTTTGTTGTTGTTGTTGTACACTCTGATGATATGATGTAATGAAATGTGATGTAATGTAATAACTGATATAGTTCCTTGTTTAAAGATTATTCATTTATTATTATATGTTGTTCCGCTGCGATTGTGAGATTCTGATGTTGTTCTGTTATTTCTTTCAGTTCCGTTCTATTTTCTTTTCTCTCTATTTTCTATCTTTTTCTCTCTTCTTCTACCTCTTTTCTTTTCCTAAACCATAACATTTCGGGTTTTCGGCCTTCGATTTCTCGGCAGTCGATAAAGTGAGTATCGATGTTGAATTTTCGAAAGTCGAAAATTATCGGGACATTACATTTGGTATCAGAGCATATGGTTAAGCGACAACCATGGTTCTGTTGGGTATCACTCATTAGAGATAGAGTCAGTAGTACTCTAGAATGAGTTGAGTGTAATAATAGCTATGAGAGCGTATTTGTTAGTGTATATAAAATTGTTTTATATTGTGATGATTGGTTTGTTGAGTGGTATATGAACCTTCGTCGGCGCAGCCTCGAAACTGAATTGAAGGGGTTTCTAAACACTTGAATAGAACAATTCGGCACAATGAGGTTTTAAATTGGGTAAATGAAATAATTTTACCTTGATTATATTTTATATATAAAGGAATAATTTTTCAGAATTATTAAAGAGTATATAAGTTGGTTGTTTAGTTGTTTGAATAATCTAAATAAAAAAAAAATTGTATAAGCAAATGAATTATAAGAATTAAATTATAATTAAAGTGATTTATAATTGTGAAATAAACTTATATATATATATATATAAGAAGTGAAACTATATGAATATAACTTAAGAGATGTTGAATGAAGTTGATATTAGTATCGAAGTAAATTAATAAAGTTAAGTGATAGATATGAACTTGAGTTATTTAAATGAAATTCAACTTTTGTAATTGAATTGAATGAATGGATTAAATGTTAATCAATTGAATATAAATTAATTGATATGAAATAATGAATGTAAGTGTAATTCATTAAAAATCTGATGTTATTGGAAGTTGAAAGATTGAATGAAAATCAATTTAATTAAACCAACTTGAATATGAATTAGCGAATATAAACTAATTGAAAATGAATGTTAGTAAAAACATCCATTGTTAATAAATCAAATATGATTAAATTGAAAACCTATTTCATTGAATATTAATGAGAATATGAATGAATATTTATTGGTTATGAAGTAGTTGGATGATAGTTGATTGATGGTTGTATATATTGCTTTTACTACATTTGCTATGTTGGCATATATAGTTATTGTGTTGCTATATGTTGTATATCGATACTGTTGTATATATACATGTTCTCATGTTGTTTGTTGAGTGTTTAGTAGGTGCGGATCGCGTTTGCTTCGCATTTGGAGCTCGCTTTCGCGCTATATTAGCCGTATATGCTCGCTAATAAAATATAAGGTACATATCTCGGATTAAATATCGTACTTTTATACCTTTTCCCTGCGGGATGCATCATTACTTGATGAGATGTATATTTGTGATATATATGCTGTCTTTTTTTTTCGGATCGAGCCGCGCAAAGGAGACTATGGCGAATTTTTCCGAAAATTTAAGGCGTTAGAAAAAATTTGAGAAAATTGGAAAATTTATTTTGAAAACTTTAACTTTGATTTAGAAGTTGAAAGTTAAACAATAGTAGTTGTTTTTTAAAAGATAACTAAGTATGATTTGAAACTTAGTAAGTTATTGTAAGAAGTTTGTCTATGGATTTATGGAAAATTAATAAATTCTATAACTTTTCTTACTTGTTAATTTCGAGGACGAAATTCTTTTAAGGGGGGAAGATTGTAACGACCCAGAATTTTTATTAATTAAAATTTGAATATTTAATTAATTTTAAATATTAATAAGTGAATTTATAAGTCGAATAAATTTTAATTCGAATAATTGGATTTAATTGAATAAATAAATCAATAATTTAATATGTTAAATTATGGAAATAATTGAAAATTGGGTTAAATATGATTGAAAATGATTTGTAAAATTTTATTTTATCATATTGGAGTTAGAATGATATTTTAGAACTTTTAAAATCGAATTAAAAGTTAATTTGTGAAAATTGAATATTTTAATATTAAAATCGACTAGTGAAAATAGTCAATTTTTGAACAGTCTCAGAATTGGACGAGACAAGTTCCATTGGATCCGTAATAGTTAGTTATTACCGGATTTCAATTTTTGTAGCAATCGGAGTTATCATTTGATCGTGGCAGCTCGAAACAGATCGAATTGTTTTTAATATTTATTTGGCGAGTTAAAATAGCCATTTTTCAAACTGTCTCGGATTTCGACGAAACTAGTTTCATTGGATCCATAATGTGATATTATTGTAAGGTTTCAAATTTCGTGTCGATTGGATTTACCGTTTGTCCGGTACAAATTAAAACGCCTAGAAAATCGTTTAAATCGGTTTAATTTAAATTGAACGTTTATTGCCATAACTCGCACAGATGTCCGAATTAGCTTCCGAAACCTGTTCCATTGTGTCCAGAACGCGGGATAAACCCTAGAAACGTCGGTCACCGCGCGTAAATCGGAGTTTAGAAAACCCGGAATGAATAGTGTTTTGAATAATTTCCTATAAATAGACCCTTACCCCTTCATAAATTAGAAAAAAAAATGAACCTAAATCTAAAACCCTAGCCGCCTCAGCCTAAACCAATGGCCGAAAACACGTGTGTTTCTTCCTCCAATTTCTCGAAATCCATTCACTTTTAACAGAAATTATCAACTACAAAAATGTAGAGGGCAGCGAGATCTTCGTGTTCAACGGTTGAGATCGCGTTTGGAGCTTTAGATTAGCGGCAATTTGCTTGAGAAGGAAGCACGGTCGGCCTCGTTTTTCGTGCAAATGGCGCAGCCGAGCTCCATGGAATTCTGGCCGAAGATTGCTCGCGTGATGGCCTTCGTCGTGGTAGCATCTGATCGTGTTCATGATTTAAGTATGTTGGCTAAAAATCAAACCCTAATTCCTAAAATGGGTTCGGCGACTTCGTGATTTCCTGGAGAGGAAGTTACGCGCGTGAAGAGGGGGATGCATTGCACGGTTCTGATGTAAACAAGTGAAATCCAACGGCCATGAACTGTTATAGGTTTAAATATAAAAATATATTGTAAATATTAAGTTATAAATTCGTGTAAGTTTAAAAATCAATATCTTTTTCATACGAGGTCGAAAACGCGCGAAACCAGTTGCGTTGGAATCGTATGGACGAGCACTAGGCGATGGAGTTGGATTGGAGTCGTTTGGAGTTAGTGAGAATTTTGGGTAAAATTAAACGTCCGTTTAATTTTATTCGAAATAAATCGCTAAAACGAAATTGAAATCAAGGTGAGAACTTCTCACTCAATCGAATCAGTTTCGATTTTATTTTAAATAGTTATATTTAAAATATTTGAATGCATGTTTGAATGATGATTGTTATCTATTGATTGTTAAAATAGACATTATGCGCCGTTAGTAAGCGGATGTTATTTATTAAAAACATATACCGCGAATATTTCATAAACAGTGAAATTGGTATTATATATAATAGCAATATATATATATTGGCATGTGTATATATTGGAGTTATTGATTTCCCGCATTTGTGTAGCGGATGAGACCCTATTGCGCCGTCTATTAAGTGGATAATATTTTAAATCCCATATACCGCGATAATTTCGTACTGGAGCGGAATCGGTATTGTGCTAATGTTTGTGGATGCAGGAAAACAGGTTGGAGGGATCCAACTGGATTCCTCAACAGTATTTATTTGATTTCAGATATTTTGATATTTGATGGACTATCATACCGATATATGATGTCGTTGTAGTCGTGATTGACTATTTGGTGTGTAGCATCATTGAACCAAATTTTGGGATTTTAAAATGATTTTAAAGTAATTTTTGAAAGTATACGTTTATAAAATATTTTGGGAATTGATCCATTTTAAATAAATACACATTATAATTTTTAAAGTTATAAAAATTATGATTTTGAGAAATACGGTTAAAGATTGATTTTTGAGAAATATGGGTTAATGTTTTTTATAAAATAATTAAATTGGATTTTTGAATCTATTATAAAAAGTTGAAAATATAGGGTTTATAAAATTTAATTATTTTATAAATCAAAATAGTGAAATTATAAAGGGGATTAAAGATGTTTTAAAAGAATAATAGTATAAATTGATTTATATAAAAGATTTGTAAATTGGATATTTATAAATTGAAATATTGAAATTATAAAATGAGTTTTTTAAGTGTTAGAATGAATTGTGAATGAATTTCATAAATGAATGAAATTTATAGAATTATAAACGGTGAAGTTATAAATGGAATTTTATAAATAGTAGGTTTATAAAATTAATAAAGTTATTGAAAGAATAGATTTGGATAAATAATTGAATCTTATAAGTTATAAGATTTATAATTATGAAGTTCAAAGGAACGATTTTGTAAAATAATCGTTTTATAAGTATTTCACTTATAATATGAACCTTTGGTTTATAATTGAGTTATAAATTGAATAGGTTAATAAAGGAGATGTATAAAAAGGAAGTAGTTATAAAACAAATAGAAATAGAATTTATAAACGTTGTTTTATAAAATTCGCAAAGGACTTATTTTGACAAGTTAATTTTTATAACTTATTTATGAAGTTATTTTCACATTTTGAATAGTGAATAATCCTTTAAAATGAAATGTATAGAAATGATGAAATTGGTTAACGTACTATATTCACGTTTTTGAATAGTGAATATTATGTTAAAGAAAATGTTTAGATTTGATGTTTTAAATAGAATTAAAACGATCTAACGATGTTTTGAAACATGTTAAGATTCGAAACCATAGATTTCAACATTTATTGTTGAAATAGACGTTTTCGAGAAATAGAAGGAAATGTGGACTATAACACTGTTGTTATAGTAAATGATTTCCGAAAGTAAATGTTTTGTATAGTATTGGGATTTATATATCTATTTTAATTTCCAATCCCTATACTAGTGATTTTGGGTTGTTGTAACGATGTTTTACGGAACATTCGTTTTGGCCCAAATAAATATGTTTAAGAGAATGATTTCCTTAAAGAATGAAATATATACTTAATCTCGATTTAAGTATATTGAATATTTTCCAAAAGTTGAAAATAAATAGGTTCGTGAATTACTTATTAAATAAGTATGGAAATGTTTTCCAATATAAAGTGAATATTTTGAGAATTTATCTTTTTGAAGATAAATTGAAAAGGAATATTGAAACCTATTGAAAATCGTATATCAGTAGATATTGTGAAATATAAATTCACTATGGAATTTATAAAAGAAAGTGGAATTTGTTAAAAATAAATATTGATTTATTTTTTTGAAGTGTGAAAATAATATATCTTGTAAAGATATTTTGGAAAATAAATAATTTGGAAAATTATTTGGAAACTGGTGATGTGTGCATATCCATTGATAGTTCAATAACCGACTATCAATATTTCCCTTTGAATGGGTATTTGATGTGATTTGTTTGAATTTGAATGCCACACTTATTTTTGAATAAGCGCTCACTATTCGGGTTAACCGGGAAAGGACCATGGGGTCGTATAACCCATTCCGAATATGTGATACGTCGTTATGAATTGCATTTGAAGACCAGTGTTGAAGACCAGACCTTTTTGAAAGCGAAAGGACAACTCGTCGATTGTCTTTGCACCGAGTAGCTACGGTATAGAGACTCCATATGTGATGGGAAGTCCGGACGTGATTAGAGATTATCCGGATTGCAAGGACTTCTTTGTAAGTGCCTTCGGTTCTGTTCGAGCCCGGAACAGACTTGTATGGATTGTATGTCTGACATTACAAGTTGAGATATAAAGCCGATTTCTTTCAAATATATTTCTGTTGGTGGTGGAGAATTTATTCTCTTAGCTTAACACCCTTCTCTGAGACGTACGAGCTCAGAGGTTATGTAGTTGAAGGTTATCAGCGATATATTCCCAATTTGGTAATGTGACATGCTGAGTGTTGCTGTGAAATGATCATTGTGTTGATTATTTGTGATAGGATCATTTGTTTGATCGTCTATCTTGGTGATCATTTCTATGATCATTTGTTGACCCAAAGCATGGCTTTTGTATAAAGTATGTTTTTGTGGACGAGACTTCGTCGAGCCTCACAAACCGGTAATGGTCGAAACAGGAATTGTGCGGCAAGGTTTTCAGGGATCGCTTCCCTAGGGTATGACCATTCCTTCTGGAAAAGGGTAGTATCATGGTATGGAGCCCAGATACTTACTCATGTTGAAACACTTATTATTATGGTGTGATGTTGGTTAGAGAGCTCTCGTTTAAAGGTCCCAAAGGACCGGGGGTGGCATATCTGAGGGTTTGTAATATCCCTTGGGAAAAGGGGTTCCCGGCTTTGTTTAGCAGAGAACAGGTTGGTTCTCGGGGCGTCCTTCCAAAGGCGTTTCCATGTGGCAATGGGAAGTTCCTTGGCCTGACCATTTGTTGGAAAATCCATTCTTCAAATACGAGCCTTGTACGGTATTAGTTGTATTACCTGCCATCTACTTATGGTGGCGCCCAACTGTTTGGCTGGTAGCTATAGTAGGCATAGTTCGAAATGTCTATGTCGTCTAAGATTTATATCTTTATTTTCGAAATGAATTTTCTCTACACTATGCACTAGTAATAATATCAAATGTTCTTTTTAATGCGTATCAAGCATCTTTGACTATCATAAGGAGAAATCTCCTCCGATTCTGCGTTTGCATTGTGTGTGTGTGTGCGGGAGGCCTTATGGTAGTCTCATTTTTAAAAGCATTGCGAATTGACTTTAAAAATATTCCTTTATTTTTATTTTTAAAGATAAATAAACTGTTTTGAGTTCTCACACCAGTCACATGACTGACTCGGAGTTTATTGTTTTCCTTCCTAAACTCTGGGTGCCCACCAATTTCCACACGGGCAGTTAAGAGGTAGGTTTATCAGGATATTCTGGATATTCAGGAGTTGCTGGAGGCAAGCTGGATGGCATGGCGTATTACTAGTTTATATAATATTTCTTTTTCCGCTGCACTGTTTGTTGTTGTTGTTGTTGTACACTCTGATGATATGATGTAATGAAATGTGATGTAATGTAATAACTGATATAGTTCCTTGTTTAAAGATTATTCATTTATTATTATATGTTGTTCCGCTGCGATTGTGAGATTCTGATGTTGTTCTGTTATTTCTTTCAGTTCCGTTCTATTTTCTTTTCTCTCTATTTTCTATTTTTTTCTCTCTTCCTCTACCTCTTTTCTTTTCTTAAACCATAACATTTCGGGTTTCCGGCCTTCGATTTCTCGGCAGTCCATAAAGTGAGTATCGATGTTGAATTTTCGGAAGTCGAAAATTATCGGGGCGTTACATCTTATTTCAAATATTAACTTATAAACCATAATTTACTAAATTTATTACCTTAAATAAAATATACCCATTTAATAATCATTATATCCTTTTATACTTAAATAATTAGAGTTTGGAAAACAATTTTAACATAATCCTAAGTCCAAAATTTACGGAAATTTTGGCAGAGTCTCCTTTGTCCGGAAAGGCTCAGGAGAAAATATAATATCAAAATATAACAAATATATTACATATATTATCCAAAATAAAATATCCCAGCACGGGAAAATTATATAAAATAGCGCTACAAAACGTAATCCGAAAACGTACCTATTTGTCGGGCAATCTACGCTTATTATTATGGAACCAAAAGCAGTAGCAATTATTTCCATAACCTGCATTTTACTTATACAATCTAAAAGGTTAACTATTTGTATATAGTGAAATATTTACATGGTTTCAACTACTAACAACAATAAATTCAACAATCATCAACTTCAACAACAACATACACAACAAAACAACCATTCAATCAAACAAGCAAATAGTTGTTCGGGTTCAAAACTTGAAATGGTACGGAATGAAAAATAACTATGCAGTGCATCATTTACTCAACAGTCTTTGATGGGACAAAATAGATTATTTATTCATCCAACAAATTCAAATTTCCTTACCCAGCCAACTATAAAGTAAACAATATCGATTTAAACCAACAAATCAATTCAACTTATATAAATTCATTACATACTTTAATTGTTTGATTTCTTTTCTTTTACTCAACCCACATAAACTTTCCTTTTTATAATTTACATTTATTTCTAACAAGCTTCACATTTTATTTCTCATTCAATGGTTGTTTCCTTATTTCTACTTATTACTTACCATTATTCATTTTTATTTTATTTAGGTTATGTAAGTCTCTTTTATTTGTATTACATTTAATGCACTTCTCAAATCCAATCACTATTAAATGCTTACAGGCTATTATATTAAATTACAGTAACCCCTTTTTTTTATTCCACTTAAATTCTTAACCTTATAACCTCCATTCTTATAAATAAAGGATTTTATTAATTTATTACCTAAGGTTTACAGTCATTTATTTATGTTACCTACTTTCCATTTTTATTCAACTAGTACCATTTATATCATACTTAAGTTTATAACCCTACACATCAATCTTTATTTATTAAAGAATTTCATTTTATTTGCTTAAGTTTAAATCACCTATTAATAATACTTACCTTTAATTTTAGTAAAATTTCAATTATACTTAAGTTTATACCATTAAATTCTTATTTAAAATAGCAATTCATTGAATACTTCATCATTTCCAAATTCCTACTTGTATAATATTCTATTCCAATCTCTTATTTAACATTTCAACTTTTCATGTTGGTAAGTTATATATGTTAAAGAAAATGCAAAAGAACTTATACAAGTTTTATCTGATCTTTTAATTAAATTTAATGTTCAACAATATTACTTTTTTTTCTCATATGTTAAAAATTTCAAATTTCCCTTTATAACTTTGCATTAATTCTCTTACCTAAATTAGACGTTTCAATTCATTAATTACTTACCTTTTATTTCACTAAAATAATTTAAACAATTAATTAATGGAAATTTAAGAATTAAATACTGGGTTAAATTTCAATTTATTTTAAAATAATAGATAAATATATTCTTATAACTTATATACCTCTAATTATATTTAAAACAATTAAAATTTTAGATATTTTCAAAATTAATCTGCAGTAGAATTTATTACAGTGGCCTTTCCCCCTCGAAACTCGAAAATGAAAGAAGATGATGCGGCCGCCATCACCGAAGTTATTTTCCAGCGACATAGAGGAAAGTACGAAACTTATTTTCTCCAAATTCTTCTTTAAAACAATTCTTTCAAATTATACTAAATATTTATATAAGAAAATACTTATAAACAAATTTATTATAATTCGTAAATCCTTTGAAAGCAAATTTCCAAAATCCCGGACTTAAGTTCTAAAATTTCCAAATTTCATTGATTTTAATTTCAATCTCATTTTACCTATTATTTAAAATTTTATTCCTAACAACCAATCTATTGCAACCAACAATATATATATATATATATATATATATAATACCTTAATAAAATCTTTTATATATAGAAAATATAATAGGCGAAGTTATTTCATTCACCTATATTAAAAACAAATATTATGTCGGTTTGTCCTATTAAGTGTTTAGAAATTCCTATTGATGTCATAGCGTCCCATGCACCAACCAGAATTTATAAATACAAAACGGAATAGATTAACACAATATCAAAATCTTTTTATAACACTAACAAATATGTTCTCTCGTATATACACTCAGTGACTCCCATAGGGTATTACTACCCTATTAACAAAGAGTCAAACCCCACAAAGCTAAGGCTTATCGCTAAACCAAAGCTCTGATACCAACTGTAACATCCCGCCTTTTCGCATGCTTCAAATCGACACAAATGCCAATTTAAACCATATGGAAGGGCGGATTGTTATGGGGTAAATAAGAAAAACAGAGAAGAAAAAAACAAAATAGAATCTCACAGCGGAAGGATAAATTATAATAATAAAATATACAGTTTATAAAACTGTTTACAAACATTTATATAATACATATCAGAGTTACACATACCAATAACAATGCAGCGGAATAGTGTGTAGTGCACTAGTATAAATAATAACAGTAATACTACAAATCTTCGTCTTCGTCCTCTAGAGCTAAAACTTCAAATCCTGAAACGCTCGGACTGACCCGAGCGAATTGAAAAGACAAAACACTCGAGTCAGAACTAAAAGATCTTATGTAAGTTAAATCAACAGAATAAATATGAGTGCAGTAACTCAAGAGATGCTCGGGATTTATATCTCCTAAGGATCCGTTAAACTATTTACTATGTAGTATATTGCGCTATTATAATAGTGTCTAATTGTAAAATAAACTTACTTTTTAATAGTGTTAAGGGGTTACCCATATAGCCCTTAACACAGAATATATTCCCATAGTCTATACAGTACCGTAATCTCCCCCGTACTGGGCGTCGTCAGAGGGCACTCCATAGGTATGGTACAAAACAAAACTCGTAGTAAAAGCTCGGTATGGTAGGTGACACGGCACAACTAGGCAATGCCAGGGTAGATATACCAATTGCTATCCGGGCTGGTGGAAATGCGTAGCCGCAGTTACCGCCCACCTCGAACAAACTCCCCCAAAATCAAAAATAGAAGTGGCCACTGAATCAATCCAAAGTCAAAGTATAATATCGAAGAGGAGCGTCCGATCAGAGGTATGACCTCATTGGCCCGAGAATCACTCATGTTTTAGCCACCTTATGCCAACTCACGGGAGTCGGGTCCACGTATTTACCTTACAGGAAACGTCGCCACCACCTACTTCATTCTGGAATCTCCAACGCGTACACGGTTAGTCAAAGTGGTTTTCGGTATCGACAGAGAGTATGTCCATATCCGATCCCGGTCTCTTTGCCAACCCATCGTTATTATAACACCGCGGTCATTTAAAAAAATAGTTTACTTTAAAACCAGAATAAAATTTTCCATTTCAAAACTATGAATACGATATCCATTTAAATCCAAAACAATATGATATCATTTATCTCAAATATAATTCTTTTCCAAAATCATGCTGGTTTAAAATTTAAAATATCTGGAAACCAAACAATTGAAATATACTTTCAAAGCATAATATTTCGAAATTCAAAATTTTAAAACCATAACTTCTAAAACTTGAATGGTTTGGATATTCAACGAATGTAAGTTACTTTGTAAAGAAAAATAATTTCCATGGCTTTTCAAATATATTTCTTTATTTAATGTTTAAACCATAATTTAAATATCACTTCAAGTTCCAAAACCCCTTCAATTTCTATATATATATATATATATATATATATATATCCATTTGGTGTATTAATATTTCAAAACTAAAGTTGGATTTCTTCTTTCAAAAATTAATATTCTATTATTTAGTCTTGAATATTCATATAAATTCCATAAATAAAACTCCAATTTCTAGCAATTAAATATTTTCCCAAATTTACTTTATACTAGAATTTTCATTTTTAATTCATCTTGGAAAATCCAGTTATAAATATCATACCTTAAAATTTCCAAACTTAAACATATAAGATAAATTTCCAAATTCCATTTTCTCAATTTTTCATTTTTATTCAACAGGTTTATACACAACTTAATTTTCAAATTTTTAACTTCATATGTATATATATCGAAGAATAATATTTTATAAAATATCAAAATCAAAAAATTTTATAAACCGTATCCCATCCAAACCATAGAAATCACTTTAAAATAATTTATATATAGACCACGGTGCCTGTATATAATTTTCTATCCAATGGTCAAGTGATACGGATATTTATCATTTCAATCCGCAATTTAAAAATAAAATTTTGCGGTTGTATATCATTTCAAACCACAATCCCGAATGAAACGAAAAATGCATGATAACTTGCAGCTTAATGATATAAAATAAAACATCCATTCGTCAACATCATCCATCATCCAAATCACAATCATCATCCAATAATAATTCAATATCAATATATATCTGATAATATATATCAGGTAATAACAGGCGGTTATATTCAAAAATAAATTTAATCAACTATTAAACTAACAGTTTATATTTAGTAATAAATTTTATAACTGTTTACTAGCAGTTCCTACGCAAATAAATAAATTCTAACTGTCAATTAATATGCAATAAATAAAATAAATTAACAGTTAAATTAAATAACGCGATTTAGCAAATATGATGAACAAAACATGCCAAACAGTTATAAATAAATTTCTACTCATATCTAAAATAAGTTTAACAAACATAAAAACTTTTAGAAGTTGTGAGTGGGTTAAAACACTCACCTTTTGAATTTAAATCGAATTTAAATTCAATTTAAACTCAAAAATCCAACGGTCTCCAAATCTATCCAAACCAGCGTCATCAGATCCGGAATTTAATTACGATCCTAACAAAAGAAATTTCGCGCGAAACGGGTAACGTATGAAAAAGTTATTAAGATTAAACGTGTTGAAATCAAATATAAAATAAAAAAACAAATAAAACAAACCTACCCTTTCCCCCATCCACGTCATCACCTTGTCATACAAAAAAACGCGACCATACTCCTATAGTAAACACGCTGAAACCGCCCACCCATTCCAGCCGTTGACCACGCAATTCGATGCCTACGCCACCTTCCACTTCCAATTGACTACCTCCACGAGCTCGCCCTTCCTGGCCGCTACGAAAGACGAGGTCGCGCGCGTCCCCTCTGCCGCCGCCGCCACCGGGTTTCAAAATAAAACATCCATTCATCAACATCATCCATCATCCAAATCACAATCATCATCGAATAATAATTCAAATCAATATATATCTGATAATATATATCAGGTAATAACAGGCGATTATATTCAAAAATAAATTTAATCAACGATTAAACTAACAGTTTATATTTAGTAATAAATTTTATAACTGTTTACTAGCAGTTCCTATGCAAACAAATAAATTCTAACTGTCAATTAATATGCAATAAATAAAATAAATTAACAGTTAAATTAAATAACGCGATTTAGCAAATATGATGAACAAAACATGCCAAACAGTTATAAATAAATTTCTACTCATATCTAAAATAAATTTAACAAACATAAAAACTTTTAGAAATTGTGAGTGGGTTAAAACACTAACCTTTTGAATTTAAATCGAATTTAAATTCATTTTAAACTCAAAAATCGAACGGTCTCCAAATCGGTCCAAACCAGCGTCATCAGATCCGGAATTTAATTAAGATCCTAACAAAAGAAATTTCGCACGAAACGGGTAACGTATGAAAAAGTTATTAAGATTAAACGAGTTGAAATCAAATATAAAATAAATAAATAAATAAAAAATCAAACAAACCTACCCTTTCCCCCATCCACGTCATCACCTTGTCATACAAAAAAACACGACCATACTCCTACAGTAAACACGCTGAAACCGCCTACCCATTCCAGCCGTTGACCACGCAATTCGATGCCTACACCACCTTCCACTTCCAATTGACTACCTCCACGAGCTCGCCCTTCCTGGCCGCTATGAAAGACGAGGTCGCGCGGCTCCCCTCTGCCGCCGCCGCCACCGGGTTTCAAACACAAATCCACGAATTTCCGACCATCTCCGACCAATTTACACCACGTAACCACCATCGAACTGCTCCTTGTCACCATCTCCATCGGTCTACAACACGAATTTCACGATTTGGGGCATAAATCAGGAAGCCCTAAATCGCCTTCTAGGGTTTCGCCCATCAAAGCTTTGACCAAGAATTCCCGTTGATCGCAGCGCAATTTCGAAAAACAAACTGCAGACGTTGATTCGTATCGTCGAAATCTCCAACATATATTTTTTTGAGATTTTTTTGAGGAGTTTGAATTTTGACTTTTGATTTTGAACTGTAGATAGATCTTGGTTTTGCAACCATTGAGGAAGAGAAAGAGATGAAGAAAATGAACGTATAGACAAATAATAGAAGATGGAGGCTAGGGTTTATAATCGTCTATTTATAAGCAAACTGTAGTAGGCTAGGTGGGCACGAATTTCGAACGTGCTAAACGGTAGTTGGACCAAAAAGCCCGTTCTGACCCCGGAACGAAATTCGTTAAACCCATATATCCAAATAGGTATTTTAAAATATTCTGAACGCGATGGAAAAAGTTTCACATCCAAATTTGATCATATGAAGAAGTTATGCTGAAAACAAAATTTCCAAATTGATTTCAAATTGATTTTAATTAAATCGATTTCAAGGCGTTTCGCGTCCGTACGATCAAACGACAGGTCCAATCGATATGAAACTTGAAACCCTACAATAATTCACCGATACGGATCCGATGAAACTGGTTTCGTCAAAATCCGAGTCCATGACCAAAATGGCTATTTTTATATTAATTAAATAAATTATAAAATCCAATTTTATACTTAAATTCTAAAATTGACCAAATTTTACCGCTTATATATTTCTTAATCAATTTTAATGATTTAACAAGTTTAGATGTGAATTAAAAGTTGATTAGTCTATCAACTGCAGAGTTAATTTCTCCACTTTCTTATATTTAAAAATTATAAATTAAATTCTCAAAAACCCATTTATTAGAGTTTCAACTTTTATATTCTCACCTTTTATCAAAACAAAGATGCCACTAACATTGGTTATTATTATCCTTAAAGTCCATCTTAATTTCAATAACGTAACATTTAACCGTTAAATTCCATTTTATTATGCAATAAATGCAATTGTTGAATTTGATACTCTAATTAAATTTATAAATCCTGCTTTCTATACTTTAAACCAACCAATGGTCCTATTATAAAAAGAATTAGCATAAATTTCGTCTTATAAAGTTAACCCTCTTCAATCACAAACCAAATCTACGCTACTACATAATCTAAATCAATTAATTGAAATTGAGTCCACATTAAATGTTATAAATTATTAATTGGAACCTTAATAAATCCGTTTATTGATTTAAAATCGTTCTATTCAGTAAATAGACATTTTATGGGTATAAATAACATTTGAATTATAATACATTTCATTAGTGCATGCTTCATTTCTTATAAATTCCCCTTTATTAACTAGAACATATTAACAAAACAAAATAAATAAATTTAGATTTATTTCAATCTATTTCCATTCTTAACTTAATATACTTAATGAATGGTTAACCAAAAAAAAATTGTTACCCTTTTACATTCAAAATCACTTACAACCATTAAAAAAAATGTTGCCATAGATTTAGATTCAATTAAATAAATTAGATGAATGGGTAAAACTTTGTAATCATCCCAAATGCCAAATATATTTATGCATTAATTACAACTTATTATTATGAATTCATTTATTAATTTACTAGTTGCCTTTGTCATCTTATTTCCTATTTACTACCAAACTTCCTACTTAGTTATAGTTTATCAATATATACATACCTAGGCAAATCAAGTTCTTGTCCTTTCTGTTATTTAAATTAAATCGGGTATACACAAATAGATTATTAATTAACTTATTCCTATAAAATTATTTACATACATTCAGTTCCAAATTTTATAGAATTAAATTCTAATTACTTACCACTTAATCCAACAATTATATATTATATCCAACATGCATTTAAATCTTTTTATTTTAAATAAATTTATTCAATGTTGGCATCCACTAAATAAAATTTACTTTCATTTATATAGTTGCAATTCAACTCGGTTATTATTTCATTAATACTATTTCCGCTTTATATCTTCCAGTATAAATTTCACAAACCAATTTAATCAACAAATTATAACTTATAACCACAAACGCCAATTTACGTTATTTAAATCTATTGCTATATAAACATTTGGATTGTTAACCTTTAATTACAGTTACTATATCTAATTCCTACATTTTCTCAAATAAAATCTTAAGACTTTTATTTCATTCTAAATTAGATTAGAAATCATGTTAGATTAACTCATTTATTATCATCGAATTTAACGGGTCGTTACATCTTAGCATCGGAAGAGACGGGTCGTGGGGGAGAAGAGTGAGGGAACTCAGATGTAGCTCCAGTGGGGTCGTCGTGAATTTCGGTGATCAGAGATAGGTGGCGCAAGGTGGTTTAGGAAATAGGTTACAACATGCTGAGTTCATTCACGTTCGATTTTCTTCTACAGGGCGTTTGGGGATTCGGAGTGATCGATCAGGGTAAGTTGGTCGTCGATGACTTGCGAAGGGTATGGATGACAATCGGAGGTGATAGGAGGTGTCGTGCACGTGCACGGTGTATTTTGTGTCAGGGTAATGTTTGTTTGGGAAAGAAGGTAGAAGCTCGGGGAGGGTCTCGGAGCAGCTACTTGATACCTCACGTATGGTGTCGAGTGTGAATCATGTGAAGCTTGCGTGTTTCCAGTTTTGACGCTTAACTAAGTTTTGGGAAGGAAAGGAGACAGTAAGATGATTTCTCGGTCGAACTTGAGGAAGTATACGGGTTGGAACCGAAGTTTAATTCAAGGTAAGTTTTTAAGATAAATATAAACAAGTTTTAGAGAAGAAAAGTTTGATGAATTTGGTTTAAACTGTTATATGATAAATACTTTAAAATGTTTGATTAAAGAGAATAATTATGATTTGTTAAATTAAGTTTGATAAATACTAAAGTTACTTTAATTCAAACTAAAATGATATAATTGAGTAGATTAATTTGAATGGGTCATGTTTTAAATATGACTATGATGATTAAGTAACTAAATAAGGATAAATGTTTATCTTAAGAATAATCAAGCCCTTGAATAATTAAATAAAGTAATTAAAGAATAGGTAATTTATTTAATAAATAAATGATTAGAAGGGTAGTTCATTAATTATGAGTTAATTAATTCGTAATTAAGAATAAATTAATTAAGTAATTAGATATTAATTACTTAAAAGATAATTACTTAATGTAAGTAATTAAGAATAAATTGTTAAAGGTCGATTAATTTAATAGTGGTTAAAGGTTAATTAGAATAATCAATTAAAAGATTGATAAATTAAGATGATTAATTAAAAGGTTAGTTAATTTATGAATGAGATTGATAAAAACATAATTAATCAATGGAGTGATTATAGAATAATTAATTTGAGTAATTAATTAAGGATAAAGGTAATTAATGTAATGGCTGAAGGTTAATTGATTTGTGCAATAAATCAAAGGCTAATTACTTAATGTAATTAAAGAAAATAATTAAGGGATAATTAATTAATGGTTTGTAATTAATTAATATTAAGTGAGCAAGATTAAAAATGATTGAAGTAATTAATTTAAATTATTTAAATTAATTAGAAATGGTGTGGACTATTAATCTTGCTTATGAATAATCGAGTTGCATGCCTTAGATCAGTTGATATCTCTATGTGATTTGTGATACTATGTGATAGAATATGTTTGGATTGAACTGTATAGTTTGTCTATCTATGATAAATGGCTTTGTAAATATGTATTTCTGGATATGAGTGGAATTGTTTTAAACTTAAGCAGCCTTGTTTAAGAAAGATATTGGTTTCGAAAAGACCGGGTTCGGGTATCAGTACATACCCGAAACTACTTCGATTGGAAATCTATAATTCTTATAGATTTGATATGTGGAACCAATGGACTACGATGGAATAATTTAAATGACTGGACCATTTAAATCTAAGTTTGGCACTTAGAAAATTGATGTGTGAAATGATTGATGTCTATAACAACTTGTGAATTTGTAAACCGATATAAGTTACCCCGGGTTTATATAAATTGTATGCTTTTGTATTCCATGTTAGATGGGTTTACTCACGCTGGTTTCCAGCCTGACCCGGGTGTTACTTTGATGTAATGCTCGTGTCAGACCGAGTATTACAGATTTTCAGGTAAGGACGTTCTGGAGCTCATGAGGCGAGATGGACGGCGGAGACGTATGGAGAGTTTCCACTATGATATTATATATATCTGAGACATATTAAATTGTATCTTTCCAATATTGTGTAAATTGTTGTAACTCTGATATATCGATGAAAATTGATAGATACAGTTTCTCTTTGTACAACTGTTATTATTATGTGATATTATATTTTGATCCGCTGCGAATGTGAGGTTTCTGTGTCTTGTTCTTGTTTCTTCTTCTTTCTGTTTTTTCTTCTTTCTAACTATCTGGAATTTTCGGGATTGGAAATTCAGGGTCGTTACAGTGTGAAATTAGTACGTAATTAATAAATGAATACATTTGCATTAGTTTTCTTTCTTTATTCTTCTGAAATTATTATCTTTCAAATTAATGGGAATATATAATACATTCTCTTGATATCTCCTAAGGTTGTTTCATGTTATGTAACATAAAAATCAAATATTCGCATATTAATTGACCATGTGATTTTTAAGGACCCAAAGGTTTTATGTCTGTGCACTTCATCAAAATCATCCAATTGATTAATTGGATTAATTCTATAATAAATACAAAATGAATAAAAGATATCATGCATGCATTTTTAGCTTTTGATTTGCTTCCTATTTTTGCTACATATGTTTTAAATGGAGAAATAAGAATTGACTACAATTGATGAATGGTTCCTATAGATTTAAAATTAGAAAAATAATAATAATATCAAGATTGCAATTACACGTAAATCGTCGCCACATTAATTAATTTCAAATAAATTTAATATACAGAATAAATTATATTTGAAGTGAGAACATCAATTTTTTTAGAAATGAAGTGTAAATAATTTTTATTTTTCTAAAATAGGGAATAGCCAAAAGTAAAAAATTTAACAATAATTTTGAGCTAGTCCGCAAATTTCAAAGTTTAGACATAATGTAATGCCCCGCCTTTTCACATGCTTTAAATCAACGATGAACCACACACGTCATACTTAAACCATACAGAAGGGCGGATTGTTATGGGGTAAATAAGAAAAAGTAGAGAAAGAAAAAAAAATAGAATCTTGCAGCGGAATGATAAAATATAATAATCAAATATACAGTTCATGAAGCTGTTTACAAAACATTTGATTATACTTATACAATATATGTCAGAGTTACACATACCGAAGAATAATAATCAATGCAGCAGAATTAAATGGTGTAGTGGGGTAATATAGTAGATAATAGTACTACAAAATCTTCGTCTTCGTCCTCGAGAATAAAATCTTCAAATCCAGAAACGCTCGGACTGACCCGAGCAAATTAAAAGGAAAAACACTCGAGTCAGAACTAAAATATCTTAAGTAAGTTAAATCAACAATAAACAATATGAGTGGAACGACGTCAGAGATGTTTACGGGATTTGACATCTCATATCCAGTGTCTAACATGAGTGAAGTAACTCAAGAGATGCTCAGGATTCACATATCCTAAGGATCCGTTTAACTATTTACTATGTAGTAATATTTCTCTATTATAATAATGTCTATAGTAAAATAAAAAAACTTTAAAATAGCATTAAGGAGTGATCCAATATTCCCCTTAACACATAATAGTCCCAGTAATCTATCCAATATCATAGTCCCTCCTGATTGGGAAGCCACCAGAGTATGGGAGAAATCCTAACTCGTACAAGGCGCGCTAGGGTAGGTGACACGGCACAACTAGGCAATGCCAGGGTAGATATACCAATTACGCTTCTGGGTCGGTAGTAAAGCGTAGGGTGCGGCTACCGCCTACCTCGAGCCTCACCCCCAAATAAAAAAAAATCAAAAGTGGCCACCGAATCAATCCAAAAGTAAAAGTATAATATCGAAGGGATGTGCCCGATCAAAGGTGCTACCCCATTAACCCGTCGATCGCTCCTGTTTTAGCCACCTTATGCCAGCTCACGGGAGTTGGGTCTACGTATTTACCTCAAAGGAACCGCCGCCGCCATCCTACATCATTCTGGAATCTCCACCGCGTATACGGTTGTTAAAGTCGTTTTCGAAGTTGGCAGAGAGTATGACAACTTTCGATCCCGGACTCTTTAATAATCAAACGTTATTATAACACCGCGGTCATTTTAAAAATAATTGTACTTTCAAAACCAGATTATAATTATCCATTTTTAAAACCCATAAAGAAGAGCGGATTGTTATGCCGTAAATAAGAAAAGGTAGAGAAAGAAAAAAATAGAATCTTGCAGCAGAACGATAAAATATAATAATCAAATATACAGTTCATGAAGTTGTTTACAAAACATTTGATTATACTTATACAATACATATCAGAGTTACACATACCAGAGAATAATAATTAATGCAGCAGAATTAAATGGCGTAATGGAGTAATATAGTAGATAATAGTACTACAAAATCTTCGTCTTCGTCCTCCAGAATAAAATCTTCAAATCCTGAAACGCTCGGACTGACCCGAGCGAATTGAAAGGAAAAACACTCGAGTCAGAGCTAAAATATCTTATGTAAGTTAAATCAACAATAAACAATATGAGTGGAATGGCGTCCGAGATGTTTACGGGGTTTGACATGAGACGACCCGACTTTCTTACCACAGAAAATCGCATCATCTTTAAGAAAGAAAGGGATAGAAAAGAGAATAGAAAGAAGAGAAGAAAGAAACAACACATCAGTATCTAACAGCGGAACGAATAAATTATATTAATAACATAAATATTACATAGTTTACAACAAATCTCAGAGTTACACAGCTAAAACCACACATACTAGACAGTTATAACACCTGTCTAGTTATTATAACTCAATACAACTCAAAGACAACAACTCAGAGAACACACGGCGGAAACTATATATATATACTTGCAAAAGCCTCCTGCTCCATTGCTCCTCCACAATTTGTCAAAGCCAACCTGAATCCTAACCTGAATTCCCTTGACTACTCATAAAAATTTGAGTACCCAAGAGTTTATGAAAAACAAAATAAACTCCAGGTCAGACATGGGTCTGGTGTGAGTAACAGGTTAAAGTTGCTTAACTTTCAAAAACCTTTTGAAAAGAAAGGTATCATGTAAGACTTCCCACACATAAACATGGAAAAGTTTTTACCTTACGCTAACCAAAAAATTTGATAGGAAATCTGATGATATTATAATAGTGTCTAGGGTTGTCAAATAAATAAAAAATAGCCGAAATTGTTACATTCATTAAATTCCATCTACTAGCCACAAAAGTGGGTAATACAATCAAAACCGGTGGCACTTATTGGATTTTGGATTCCATACAATGGCAGGGCTACTGGGGTACCACCCGTCACAGTACGTGGCCTAGATCAACGTACCGGGGATCACTCCCGACCCCCTGCAACACAAAGCCGGACCCATTCCTTACTGAACAGTTTCGAACGAGACAACCCCGTGGTTGTAGCTAGCAACCACCCACACAGCCGAATATAAAGGGACTTCTAGACAGGGATAAATCTTGCTCTCCATTGGGTGCGACCAACGAAGCTTTGCTGCACCTCCCCTGTTTTAGCCATTCCCGGTTGATGAGGCTTGAGGCTACGATTACCTTTAAAGGACATATCACTTAGAATGGTCATCGTCCACCTGACGACGTTCTGAAAGCATTCAATCCATACAAGTTCGTTCCGGGTTCGAACGAAACCGAAGGCATTATCTCGTTACACTCGTTTTGGAATCACCCTCAGAGTTAACGACAATAACCCTTGCACTCTAATTCCCCATCTCGAATCTATAAGAACTAATTCCGTCAACTCATTACGGAATCACCCACAGAGTTATATTGACTCATTGTCCTTACACCTCGAGTCTTCACAAAGCTCCACTTTGATTTCACGACCTAACGTTATTTGGAATCGATGTGGTTTTCGGATATCCAAATATGGAAACCCGATCCCGGTCTCATCGAAATCCAAAGCGTGTCTTTTAGGTCCAAGTTGTTTTAAAGTTTTTAAAACAATTCAATACAGTATCTATATACACACAGATAGATAACTCACAAATCATAACTGATAATCAACATTATCACATAACAGGTAATCCACATTATCAATCTCAAATAGATATTTCATATGTCACCATCACAATAGATAACCTATGTTATCATCACAATACAATCAAGTCATTCTGTAACAACCTGCATATTTAACAATTTTATATTTAAATGATTAATTTAAATATAGCGTCGTTAGTCGGATTTGGGTCCGAAATGTTACTTTTTGCAAACGGCCGAATTGGGACTCGTAACCATTTCCATTGATTCTAAAATGGCGTTTGCGATCTTTTTGAGTATAATCTTTGATATGTTTGGAGTTTGTGAAATTTTGACCTTTTTTCTATTGGGTTTTGGGTTGGGTTCAGCCCACTAACTATCTAATTAACCCTAACTTAGCCCTCTCCTCTCATTCACTTATTCCATTTCTTAAAACTTAAGCTTAAAACTGAAATGGGGGAAGAGAAAGGAAATTAGAAACTCCTAGACCTAAATCCATTTGCAAAATCCAAATTCTTGCTCCAAAATCAAAGAGAATCCATTGGTAAGTTCTTCTTCATCTTCTCCAACTCTTCTCCTCTTCAATTTCAGAAAAATTTCCTAAACCTAAATTAGGAAATATGTGTTTTATTGTTAGATTGAAGCTTGTTGAGTTGAAGTAGTGTTTGGTTGGTCTTCTCCTTGTTATTGAGCTCCATCTTCTTGTTTTTGAGATAAAAGGTGAGTTTTGAACTCACATCTACTTCTCTTGATTTCATCGATGTTGGGTATGAATTCCTAACACCTTTTTCAATGCATTTGCCTTTGGTTTGAATTGAATTGGTGAACATTTGATTTTTGGAGTTTTGGAGTCAAATCCTTGAAAATCATAACTTTGATGTTTGATCATGGTTGTTGGTGGTAAATCGGAGTCAATGGTGTTGGGTTATCGTTTGGCACAATCCTCGTAAGTCCATTGCTCGATATGTTGCAAATAGGGTGAGTTGCTCCTCCATTTGCTAGGCTGGAAAACAATTCCAGCTATAGCCAGTCGACTGACCCCCTGCAGTCAGTCGACTGACTGCAGAGAGTAAAAACTCACGGGTTGTGGATCAGTCGACTGACTCCAGTAGGCCAGTCGACTGACCTGCTTCATTTTGTCCACTATGCCTATTTGTTTGTGATTTTCACTTTTATCGATTTAAATTGATTCCAATTAGTTGTTCTTGCATATTTGACCTTGATGATTCCTTTTTGACTTCATTCACGGGTTTTGTAAATGATTTCTTCAAATCGTATTAAAAGTTTGCTTCTTCGATTTATAAATTCTATTTAAAACACACCATTTCGCACTTCGAGCGAAGTGGAAGGGTGATTAAATGGTTAGGCAAAACACGGACCATGAATCTGTGTGTTTATCTTTCCGATTAGTCCCCGACCTATTCGATTAATCGTTTTGACCTTCGGGTTTGGTTTATCGATGATATGAGGTAAACTTTGTACTGCTTTGAGTGTGAAAGTGGCTGACGGATAGTAAACCGTTTAGTACGAACGAGTGGTTATGGGACATACGTTAACACTTTTCGGATTCCTTTTTGAGAGTTATGACACATTCTGCCAGTTAGTGGTGTCCATTACTGGGTCTCTGACCTTCACCACTATGGTTTGTTGCCTTCGGGTATGTGCCTTCGGGTTTGTGCCTTCGGGTTTGTTGCCCTTTAGTATCGCTTCCGATGTTGGTCGTTATGAGCCGCATGGGTGATATTGGGTTGCCCTTTAGTATCGCTTCCGATGTTGGTCGTTATGAGCCGCATGGGTGATATTGGGTTTGGAGTCTTCGGGCTCATGGATCCTTGTTTGTACAGTACTGAGCTCGAGCAAATTTTATGATGTTTCATTCATATGTATATTCCCTTGGTATCGCCCTTCGGTGTTGGTCATTATGAGCCGCATGATGCGTAGCGTTTACCTTGTGGAACTTGTATACCTTATTGGTATTTGTTATTTGCCTTTTGGCTTGTTTTGGGGATATTCTTATCCTTTGTTTCTATATGTTGCCAATGATATGAGGCTTGTTATCATATGATTCATCTTTTGTTGAATGATTGTGTTATCTCCCTTAGAGATATATGTTATACCTTGTAACCTTACAGGTTTATTGTTGTTCAGTTTATCTAACTGATTTTCTTAGCTAGACTGACCCGTGTATTTTATACTCGGGTCAGACCGAGATGTTTCAGGTTAGGTACTTTTGGACTTAGCCTATTTTGCTTCCGCATGGACTACTCCGCTAGCTTCTTTTTGTCATAGCTTTTGTGTAGTCTTATCATGTTGTAACTATGATTTTTATTCTTGTGAACTCGTCTGTATATTATGGTCTGCTATACCACTTAACATGTATTATTTTGTATACTCTGCGATGTATCAATATATGTGTATATGACGATTTACTGTTCTGTGATGTATATTACATTTGAGTTGTCATATTCTGTTTTGATAGATCCTTCAACCACCTATGGTTATGTTTTAAGTATTCATTGGGTATGTCGACCTCTTTGATACGTTTATTGTCGATGTATTCAATAGATAGTTAGAGCAAAGCTATAGATGGTCGCTCCCAACCAGCCTTATTCTCCGTGTTAGTTGACGGCATTACCCTGTAGTGTCCTTGGCTAGCGTGGGTATAGAGGTGGGGCGTCACAGCGTGGTATCGGAGCAGGGTTCAGAACAAAATATGATAAACACAGAATAGATGCATATATTACAGTACATCAAAGTGTACAAGTGATATAAATCTTTGAATCATCGTGTCTCTCTATTCCATCAAGGTTAGATAGAGTTTGGGAATACGTCTAGGAATGCATTTTATTCCGTAGTATTCCATATTGCAATATCTACCTCGTGAATAATCTTGTTCTTATCTTACCTTCAGCGTATGGCTGGAAGAGGCAGGGGACGACATTCAGATGCTGGGCAATCCAGCGGCTCACATCCGGATGGCGTTTATATGTCTGCTGATCAGTTTTTGGAGTTGTTTAGGAGCACTCAGCCTTCAGTTCCTCCTCGAGTGTCTCCACCTCGCAAGTCTGCCTTTGCACGTCAGTGCAGTGATTTTGCTCATCTTGGAGGGAAGCCGTTTAAAGGCTCCGAATCCATTCTTGAAGTCCAAGCTTGGCTTCGTACGTGCGAGCGTATCTTCTCTCGCATGGATCTTTTCGACCATGATAGAGTTCTTATAACTTCTAGTTTATTACAAGAGCGTGCCCTTGATTGGTAAGAGCTTCTTGTAGCCGAGATTGATGAGTCTACTCTTTCTTGGACTCAGTTTCGGGACGATTCGAACTCAAGTTCATTCCTGAATCTGAAAAAGTTTTATTGACCCGTCGCTTCCTTGAGTTGAAGCAAGGGAAATCTTCTGTTTCTGAGTATGTTGCACCATTCGAGGCTTTGTCTCAGTATGGTCTTGAATTCATCAGCACTTCTTATAAGAAGAATTTGAAGTTTGTTTTTGGTCTTAAGAAATATCTTAAGAAATCTTTGTTGCTCCAGCTTAAACTTTCTTTTGAGGAGTTGGTTGATTCGGCACTTCATCTAGAGACCGTCGAGAAGGAGTGTGATAGTGATGTTGATGTTGAGGTTTCCAAAAACCCCAACAATAGGATGTTTCCAATTCAGAAGAAACCTTTTCCTTCTAACAAGAAGAAGACCGGTGGTCTTAGCTCTCAGCCTCAGTCTTTCGGAACACCTTTCGTTCGAAAGTATTTTAATTGTGGTTCTCCGGATCATATTATTCGAGCTTGTCCTAAGCCTCTCTTATGCCGTTATTGCAAGAAGGAAGGTCATCATGTTTCAGCTTGCCCTACTGTTCCAGCTAGTGCCAAGTATAGCAGGCTTTATGCTGCTAAGGCTTCTGAAGGTCCCTCTCAGCCCAAAGGTATATCTTCATCTATTTTGGAAGGTTCTATTTATTTCATGACCATAGTATTCGAGTTCTTTTCGATACGGGTGCATCACATTCTTTCGTATCGAAAAAGCTCGTTGATGATTTATCTTTGGATGTTTCTTGTTTGATTACTTCTTTAAGGATTGCGAATCCAATTGGGGGATCCGCGACCCTTAGTTTGCTTTGTAATGATGTTAAGATTATTTTATGTGACTTTTCTTTCCGTGCGAATCTGCACGTTATTTCTTGTTTGGGATTTGATATGATTTTGTGAATGGACTGGCTAGTGAGATATGATGCCAGGATTATTTGTTTGGAAAGGATTGTATATCTTCGACATCCGGATTCGCCTACTCAGCTGTCTCTTGTTCTTCGGGATGTGGATAATTCCGAAATGGCTCTATGTTCTCTTGATTCGCGAGATGATGATGATATATCTCGTATTCCTGTTGCTTGTGACTTTTCTGATGTTTTTGAGCCTGTATCGGGTTTGCCACCCAAACGGGCAATTGAGTTCCGCATTGATCTCATTCCAGGCGCGCAGCCAGTTAGTCGTCCTGCCACGAGGATGTCTACAAAGGAAAATGAGGAACTCAAGAAGCGGCTTTTGGAGCTTGAGTCCAAGCAGTTGATTCAGTCCAGTTTTTCTCCGTGGGGATCCGCGGTCGTCTTCGTGAAAAAGTCTGATGGAACTCTTAGGCTTTGCATTGACTGTCGCAAGCTTAACGAGTTGTTAACGCTAAAATGTGAACGCTAACACCCCGTTGTGTAAAGTGTAGTTGTGAAAGCACCACCCGATAGATCGGGAAAGAATTACAAGCAAGTAATAGCAGAAAAGCAGTAAACAACAACGATTTTATAGTGGTTCGGCTTAAGGGTATAGCCTACGTCCACTCTAAGTACTTTTATTAATAATCCCGTTAAGAACTGATACAATTCTTCTCAAGTACAATACACTTCAATTTACAAGTGATTTGGAACAAGTCTTAAGCTTCAATGTCGATTAAAGTTCTTAGATTCATGTTGAAGATGTGTGGTTTCTTCGTGAATTTCTTTGATGTATTCCTCTAATCTTGGAAGCTCTAAGTGTTGATGAAGTTCTCAATGCAGCAAGGTAACGGTGTGTGAAGAGAATGTGCCCAAAAAAAAGTCCCTTGAATGTTGGAGATGGGTGCCTATTTATAGAGAGTTCTGATTCTGAAATTTGCTAAGTCCTAAACCGCGGCCGACTCAAGTTAAGACGCAGCCGACTTAAGGTGAGTCGTGACCGGTCTAAGGTCGCCTCCGAGTCAACACCACCTCTTCTCAGTAACATGGCATCGGGCTTATATTAGGTCGTGGACGAGTTAACTTGGTAAGTCGTAAGTCACGGTCTAAACGAGATAACTGGGGAGCTGGATCGGTTGTGAATTGGGTCGTTGCTGAGTTAACATGCGCGTGTCAAGTAGCTGTATAGGATTTGCCTTCATTTGCCTGGGTCGTGAACGGCTTGGCATAAGTCTTAAGTCGGTTGCGACTTAAGTATAGGTCGTGCACCTTTCCATGTCCTGATCAGTTAGGTCGGCAACTCCTTTAGGTAATTAGATCGGTACTTAAGTTAGGTCAGTAGACTTCCTAAGTCGGCATCTTTTAAGGCATCAGGTCGTTATCCATTTAGGGCCTTAGGTTGGGAACTTTGCAAGGGCATTGAGTCGCTGTCCCTTCTGAGTCATTAAGTCGGTAACTATTGAGTCGTCATTCATTTTAGGTCGGCAATGAGCTAAGGTTGTTGGGTCGGTATTTATGTTGAGTCGGTAGCCTCGTTGAAGTGTTAAGTCGGCATACCCTTAGGCCTTAGGTCGGCACCCCCTGTTGAGCTTTAGGTCGGCACGCTTCTAACTGTTAGGTCGGAACCTCCTGATGCACTAGATCGGTGAGTCATGGTTAAGGCGGTGTTAACATTTGCCCCTCGAAGTATACGCCTAAATGTTAGGTCGTGTGCTTCGATAGTCCTTAACCCGTCCCCTCTTAGGTCGGTAGGTCGTACGCGACCCAACAGTTAGACCGCATCTGCCGCTTCAGTTCTCCCTACTGTAAGGTATAAAACATCCATCTTCTTCTTTCTTTTCATTACTTACTACCTTGCTCAATTCTGCCATTAAAATTTCTCAGAGCTCCCAAAGGCGATTTCACTCTAGTCAATCACTGATAACCTTTGCCATCCATCGCGTAAGTAAACTTGCTTCCTCCTCAATCCAAGATCACCGTTGATTCATGAATTTTACCAATCAAATTTAAACCGCCTCTTTGTACGATGCTTTATCACGAATCCCGTTATATCTATAGTTGATGATCCTTAGTTAGTTTGATCTGGCTTTAGGCTATCGATGAAATGATGCCGATGGGTTACTGCTTTAGGCATAGCCAATTTTGATTCGCGTTAGGATTGTAAGGCGTTGGATTCGTGGTGGTTTTGAACCAGTTTATGGGATGATCCGGTAGCATGAATGAAGGCTGTTGTTGATGGAATGGTTATCGGGTTAATGGGTAGATGGAGTGCGATGTTGGTTCGGGAGCGAGTCAGTGATTTTGGATGGCTTATCCTTTAGCCGACCTGGCTCTTAGCAACCTTAAGTCGTGGCTGAGATAGTGTTTGAAGAACACTTGCCGATTTAAACTTTAAGGCCTGAATCGTGACCGAGTTAATACTTGGAAAAGTTCCTGTCTTTCGGACCGGAGCTTACACTCTTATCTCTCCCTTGCGACCTAGAGGACTGAGTTGCCAAATTAAAATGCTTAGACTCTGACCCGCTACCGACCTAGCCTTATCTCGCGAAAAACTTTTGAATCGTAGCCGACTTAATACTTGAGCTTTAGACGACTTAATACTTGAGCTTTAGACGTGTTATCATTTAGGAGCATAGACCCACTTTGAGCATTTGTCTTGAGCTACCGAACTATATTGTTTGAATTTTGAACTGCCCCAACTTTAAACTTGCTTGAATCTCATTGTATTATTTCACAGGCCGCATTAACTTATAAGCTGCTAACCTGCTGAAAATAACAAACAAAGAAAACCAAGGCGAAAATACTGCCATTGATTGCCCACGTCAGATGACAGATTAGTCGAAACAAGACAAGCAACTTAAATATATTGCATGAAATGTTTGTGAATCAATCAATTAAAGTTAAACATTAATGCAAAGTATCAACAATCTGGACTGATTTGTCTGCATCAACATCATACTTGTATATTTAGGCTTAAAACAATAGTCCCTGGATTTCATAACTAACAAATGCTTGCTAGTTTTTATTCCAGTTATATTTGTTCACTGCTTGATTGATTTTACACAACACTTCACACACTTTAGGAAACGTGCACCTTCATGTTTGAATACCCAGTTGTTTATGTAGAATGACTTCCCACCGAGAAGAAGAAGTGGCAACTCCAGAGGAAGAAACTTTTCCGATAGCTGTTCCCATAGAGAATCCTCCGGAGAGAACCCCGACTATTCTAACTTCGAGAGCGTTTGTCCAGCTGCGCACTCAATTTGGCTTTGCTGAAAGTGATGTTCTTCTCCCTGGGCCAAGTGATACTGCTGACAATCCTCCCTATGGCTTTGTTGCAGTCAATCGCCAAATGTGCTTAAGTGGGGCGATTCCTCCTTTTAACGACTTCCTTCGAACTCTTCTCCTTCGGTTGACAATCTCTCCGTTTCAACTTCATCCCAATGGCTATGCCATCTTGACGGGGTTATGTGTTTTGTTTAGAAGAACCCTTGATCGCCTACCGAGTTTTGAAGAAATTCGTTATCTGTGCTCATTTGCAAAGAGTAAAGATCATCCTTCCCTTATTATTGTGAGAAGTGCCAGAAACCGCAAGCTCATTTCCGATCTTACTGAAAGCGTTCATGGATTTTTGAACCAGTTTTTCTTTGCCCGCTGTCCCTCAGGCTTCTATGCCATATGGAGAGTAGGAAGTAAGATTAGTGTTTCTATTTTCTCCGTTTTGAAACTTTTTCGAGATCCGAACTTTCAGTTGCTAATTTCATTCTTTGTTCCTTTCAGCACTTCCTCTCCCCTCTAGAGACCCAATTCACAAGCAAGTTTTTGAGAGGTTGAGTGCCGTGGCCACAGAAGAGAGGAGCATAAAATTTCTGTTGAGGGATGAATTTTTACATCAACATGGGCTTCTACACACTTCTCGCTCTATGCATGCTCATGAAGTTCCAACGGAAGTCCCCGATTCTCCGATAAAGACTCCTGAATCTTCGCTGGTGAAGTGCTCCACTTCTGTCGATGTTGCGGGGCCATCTGGTAAACTTGCCCCGGTTATCGAGGAAGAAGAGCCTCAGGGATCCTCTCACCATTCACAAGAATCTGGTGAAAAGGCTAAGAAATCCAGTCCTGTCAAGCAAAGCAGGGACGATACCTTCGAAGGATTGAGCGACCTCTTCGCTACTTCACAAGAGATCTTCAAAGATGACCCAACTACTGCCAGGATTTCTTCTTCAGTAGTTGAAGCTACTTCTATTTTGCAACAGCCGTCGTCGACTCAAGAGTTGACGTTAACTATTACACCCACAACCACTCCCCAAATAAAGAGTGGTTCGTAGATTAATGCGCGTAGTTTGCACAACACACACACTTAGAATTTCTCATCACTTCTATGCACTTATCTTCTTGCACTTTAAAGATTTCTAAAGCTTATTATTTTAATTCCAGATTCTCCTATGGGGCGCAGCGGCTCGTACTATGACGATTTCCAGCGCTACGGGAGGCGTAGCCAGTATGATTACAGGCGTTACCTTCCTTCCTACAGAGAGTCGGATGAAGAGAGGGCTGCCCGAAAGGCTCATGAAAGGAGGACTGAAGAAGAACATCGTGAAAGAAGGGAGAGAGAAGAGCGCCATGATTCTTGGCAAAAAGGCGATGACTCTCACAAGAGAAAATCTCATGACGATCGAGGAAAAGGTCACATGAGTGAAGACTTAAGCAAACGAGCCCGTCACAGTGAAAAGCAGGCCTCTACTACTCCTGAGAAAGTTACTATTCCTGCCTCACTCGACATTCCTTCTGACTCTCCCGCTCTTGGGAAATCGGATATTCAAACGATAATTAGCAGGCCCAAATTTCAAGTTGGACCGGGTCCTGCCACTCTGCAGAGCCGATTTCCTCAATGGTGCCTTAAGGGGGTGAGGTTCGACCTAGACTTGGTCCCCATCGACAAGTCTGCTATGTTGCGCAATCTGGATGCAGTCAAGCTCGATATCGAGAGGATGTCAAACTGGCAGAAGCTTGTCGATGAGCTTCAAAGAGTTAACCGTGCCAACATAGAGGCCATGCTTACTATGGAAAATGATAAGGCCGAATGGCAAAAGGTCGTTGAGCAACACGACACCGAGATGAGGAACATTGCTTCTTACAATGAGGAGCTTGAAGCAAAAGTCGAGGAATTGAAACATGAGCTTGCTGCTTCCTCTACTTCCTATTCTCAAAAAGAAGAAGTGCTCCTGAAACAAGTGAGAGACGCTCACGCTAGCCAAAGGGATGCCGAAGACAGGCTAGAAGTACAAAAAAGAATCAGTGAAGGCTATGCTACTGATATTGCTGAGCTCCGAAAGAAAAACAACTCCCAGGAGGCGGAGATACAAATGCTTAAGCTTCAGCTTGCCAAAACTGAAAGGGAGCGTGATGAGGCTGTCGCCGGCAGAATCGCAGCTGAAGAATCTCATGAGGCGACTAAAAACAGCATCAGCTCAACATTATTCGACTTCTACTTGCACAGCGTCTTGGGGCGTGGAAGCCTTGCCTTTCTAGGCCCCAATTATGAAATCACACTGGCTGAAGTTTGGGAGACAGCACTTGATATGCTCGGTGGTAAAGGTGCTGGATATGCTGAGTCAGCCCTTGAAGAGCATTATCTTGATGACGAAGCCCGTGCCGCTCTTGCCAAGGGTAAGGAGCAGCTTGCCAGAGCGCGGGCCGGGATGGCGGAAGAAGAGCGTTCTGAAAAAGAAGTACCGCCTACCATCTCCGAACGTCCTCTAGTTTCTCCCGAGGTGGACATTACAGGCCCTAGTGCTCATTTGCCGCCTCCTACAAGAACTGGGGTAATCACCCCTACTGATGAAGAGGCTTTGGAGGACATTGGGGCTCAGAATTATGAGATTGAACTGACAAAGCCAATATCTTCAGGTAACTTCGACATTGGTCCGATTCAGGTGGATTGCCTGCTTATTCCTCAAAAATTTGATGAGCTTCTCGATTACCTCCTGAATCTCGATGAACCCATATCTCCCTTCTTTCGGGAAGATACTAACATTTTCAATTTTTCTTCTTCTGCAGTTGAAACAACAAGTGCCGTGCAGACTTCGCCTTCTCTGGTTATTCCTCCTCCATCTCTTCAGGTGACTCCTCCTTCTGCTTCACAACCTGGGTCACAAGAGGAGAAAATTGAGGCTCTTCATGGTTTGGATGACCCTGTTGCCTCGCAGGAGCAAAAAGATGAGGGACTCGAAGGAGGCGAGATCTCTCCGGAGCGGACTCCTTCTGACGACGTAGTTCTGTCCGCTTTCGTTACTCCGGGGAGTGAGTCTTCTTCACAGAGAAGAAAGAAGCTTGGGACATCGAAGAGGAGGGGGAAGAAAATTATCACCACTGAAGAGGAACCGGCAATTGCGCCAGTTGTACCTCCCTCCCCTTCTTCCCTTATGCCTTCAGACCAACCTGGAAGACCCGAAAAGCTAACCACTCGGCCGGGTAAAGGGTCCAAAGGCGGCAAGAAGAAATGAAGAGTTGAGCCTTTTGATTCCTTTTTTGTGTAATGGTCGGATGTTGTGCAGGCACCGGCCCCTGCTTCTTATTTTGAAACCTGTATCTGCAATATCTGCAATTGAATAAAATGATTCTTTATTTGTACAGACTTTTGTTTGAATTTGAGTATGCATTTATTATTCATTTTTTGCACAAGTTTATTTATATGATATTGCAGCGGGCTTATGGTATGTTGTTTGAGTATTACTTTACTGATGCAGCTATACTATCATACCATGTTGCCCCCATACCTTAGGCTTGCTGCAATATTTTATACTTCGAGGGGACTTGTACTCTTATTTGCTAAAGAATAATTATTTTATTCTTTAAAGAAATTTTTTGTAGAGTACAACTCCTTTCGTATAAGTTTCTACGCTTTGTCGTTCGAAGAAATCACTTTTTTCTTTTGCTTATGTGCATATTTTACCAAGTGAATTCCTCTATGTGGTAAAGCGGACCTCTGAAGGGTACTTTAACTTCTTTTCTCTTTCTTTCTTTCTTTCTTTTTTTTTTTTTTGACGATCATTTTCCATAGTAGGTAAATTACTCTTCCTTTGAAAGTTAAAGTACGCTTTTGATGAGGATTTTTTTTTTTACAAAGTTGTACCTCTGAGGAGGGATTTTTCACGTTTCAACACTTGGAAGTTTTATTTCAATCTCGGTGAAACGTGTACCTCCAAAGAGTTGTGCCTTTGAAGAAAGCCTTTTCACGTTTCAACACTTGGAAGTTTTATTTCAATCTTGGTGAAACGTGGGCTTCCGAAGAGGTCTTTCTTCTTGATTGTGTCCCCGGGAGGGGGTTGTACCTCTGAGGAGGGATTTCTCACGTTTCAACACTTGGAAGTTTTATTTCAATCTTGGTGAAACGTGTACCTCCAAAGAGTTGTGCCTTCGAAGAAAGCCTTTTCACGTTTCAACACTTGGAAGTTTTATTTCAATCTCGGTGAAACGTGGGCTTCCGAAGAGGTCTTTCTTCTTGATTGTGTCCCCGGGAGGGGGTTGTACTTCTGAGGAGGGATTTCTCACGTTTTAACACTTGGAAGTTTTATTTCAATCTCGGTGAAACGTGTACCTCCAAAGAGTTGTGCCTTCGAAGAAAGCCTTTTCACGTTTCGACACTTGGAAGTTTTATTTCAATCTCGGTGAAACATGAGCTTCCAGGAAGGTCTTTATCTTGTTTTGTATTTCAACTTTGGTGAAGTGAAATTCCGAAGAGCGGTTGTTACACTTCAACTCCTGGCGAAATGTGCCCCCGAAGAGGTCTTTATTTTGTTTGCATTTCAACTCTGGTGAAGTGTAATTCCGAAGAGCGGCTGTTACACTTCAACTCCTGGTGAAATGTGCCCCCGAAGAGGTCTTTATTTGGTTTGCATTTCAACTCTGGTGAAGTGTAATTCCGAAGAGCGGCTGTTACACTTCAACTCCTGGTGAAATGTGCCCCAGAGATGGTTTACATTGCCTGGAAGTTACTCTCTCATGGTTGGTGGGTCATGACTCCTCCAATCTTTTTTGTTGAGTAGAGAACTTTCTTTTTTGCGGCATATGTCCCATTTGAGGTCTTTGTCCTCCGAAGAGTTGTGCCTCCGAAGAGGAGCATTTTGCCTCCGAAGAGGGCTTTGGTCTCTGAGGAGAAGCATTCGGTCCCCGTAGAGAAACTTTTTTGCCTCCGAAGAGGGCTTTGGTCCCTGAGGAGAAGCATTCGGTCTCCGTAGAGAAGCATTTTGCCTCCGTAGAGGGCTTTGATCTCTGAGGAGAAGCATTCGGTCTCCGTAGAGAAGCATTTCGCCTCCGAAGAGGGCTTTGGTCTCTGAGGAGAAGCATTCGGTTTCCGTAGAGAAGCATTTTACCTCCGTAGAGGGCTTTGATCTCTGAGGAGAAGCATTCGGTCTCCGTAGAGAAGCATTTTGCCTCCGAAGAGGGCTTTGGTCTCTGAGGAGAAGCATTCGGTCTCCGTAGAGAAGCATTTCGCCTCCGAAGAGGGCTTTGATCTCTGAGGAGAAGCATTCGGTCTCCGTAGAGAAGCATTTTGCCTCCGAAGAGGGCTTTGGTCTCTGAGGAGAAGCATTCGGTCTCCGTAGAGAAGCATTTTGCCTCCGAAGAGGGCTTTGGTCTCTGAGGAGAAGCATTCGGTCTCCGTAGAGAAGCATTTCGCCTCCGAAGAGGGCTTTGGTCTCTGAGGAGAAGCATTCGGTCTCCGTAGAGAAGCATTTCGCCTCCGAAGAGGGCTTTGATCTCTGAGGAGAAGCATTCGGTCTCCGTAGAGAAGCATTTTGCCTCCGAAGAGGGCTTTGGTCTCTGAGGAGAAGCATTCGGTCTCCGTAGAGAAGCATTTTGCCTCCGAAGAGGGCTTTGGTCTCTGAGGAGCAGCATTCGGTCTCCGTAGAGAAGCATTTCGCCTCCGAAGAGGGCTTTGGTCTCTGAGGAGAAGCATTCGGTCTCCGTAGAGAAGCATTTTGCCTCCGAAGAGGGCTTTTCACATTTCATCTCACAGGAGTATGTTGACCGGTTGTGGTGAAATGCGCGCCCCTAAGTAGGGTTATTGTCAGGAAGTTTGGAGTTTCCTTTTCTCGGTTGGATGGATTCTCGGGAGTGTGTTGACCGATAACTCCACGACTTTGTAACGAGAAAGACGCCTTTTTTTTTTGGTGAAGCCCGCTTGAGGTCTTTATCCTCTGAGGAGTTATGCCTTCAAAGAAGGCTTGTGCTTCTGAAACATTCTTTTTGCCGGCTGACGCTTGCTCTCGCATGTCTCTTTGCCGTTGATTCATGTTGACAATCCCCATTGCTTCGCAAGTGTCACCATTTTCAGCTACCAGGCCTCTCCCTTACCCAAAGGAGTATATTTTATAGTTAAGCGAATTGGTGGTGGCAGATTTAGGTTCTTTAACTTGCTGTTTGTTTGTTCAAACACTTGTAGTTAACTATATATGATCTGCTTCTATCCACCTTGCTTACTTTCGTTTGAAGTTCTCCTTTTGTAGGATTTGAATATGGGAATTTTGAATGGCCCAGTGTTTGATTGCCGGATGATGTTGCGGATCGCTTGGTCTCGTGACTGGTAAGCTTTGTTTTTATGGCCTGCATTATTAAATCGTTTTTTTTAGTAACACGATTAACGTATTTCATCTGCCGAAATAAAGCAAAGCAGTTTATAATAGTAGGGAACATAAGAATTGTAGTGGTTTAACCGAAACTGGGCCTATATCCACTTTATAGCTTTTGTTATTCGCCTGCCTTGCAATTGCCCTTAACAAGAGAATCATATATTTGTAAATTCTTTGCAATATCTTAGCAAAGTTTTCATGTAAAATATGGATGTAGATGGTTGCTGTTCCAAGTTCTTGGAATTGGTTTTCTTTTGACAGTTGCGAATTTGATTGATTATATTAGCAATTCCTTAGTGCCATCTTTAAGTGTGCATCATCTTCTTCTGTTGGCGGGTGGTTTTAACTGAAGAAACATACTCTAGCCAAATCTTATTTGTTTGCTTAGAGTACTTCTTATTCAGGATTTGACCCTGGAATTCTGTTGTTTAAAGCTTGCTTTTGAATGCTACCAAGGGTTGCTTGATATTGCAGTGAATCAGCTTGGTATTGATTGCCTGCAAATTTAGATCGATAATCTTAGTGATATCCTCAGAATATTTCACATATCGAAATAAAATAAGTGACTCGTAATAATAGGGAAAGCAAGACTTATAGTTTTTATTATTTATTGGCATTGCTTTTACTACAGATTTTGAAACAAGAATCATTGGATCAGCACTCTTTTACAAATTTGAAACAAAGTGTTCAAGTAAGGTATGGAAGCAATTGCTGCCCCAGGCTTTAGGAATTGAATTTTTTGGCATAAGAGGACTGGATGGCAACATCTTTCAGAATCGAAACTTCCTTTCACTTTGAAGGTCTCCTTGGAGCGTGAGCACATCTTCCCGCCTCATCCAATTTTTCCCTGCCTGGTGAGGGCTTGCTGTGATGACACTGATGATAGGACCTTCATCTCCCTGTGCCACGGTTCTCTTACTTGAGCTACATTGTTGAGCGGGAACCAGTTGCACCTTAGAGGATGAGGAGTAGTTAATTTCATCTTTTTTCACATACTGTTGCAGTTCATTCCGCTTGATCAATTCTTCAATCTCCTTCCTTAGATGGCGACATTGGTTAGTTTCATGGCCAGGTTGATTGTGAAATTGACAGAATTTCCCATTGTCTGTCGCGCTTCTCCTCATCAGAGATGGTTTGGGGTAAACAACAACATCCTTTGTTGCCAAGAAGATACCTTCCGGAGTGTCGGTCAAGGGAGTGAAGTTGGAGGGTATGAAGCGTCGAGCTTTTTTCAAGAGTTTCTGTTTTCTCCTTCCCCCATTCTTCTCTTTCTGTTCAATCATTTCCGGTATGTATTCTTCATCGTTACCAGGACTCAATGGGTAATCATCAACTATTCTTTCAAAAGTTCGCCTCGACAAACGTTCGTGGATAGTTGGTCGTGGCCATGAATTCTCTGTTTGGGGGAATGTTCCAATAGTAATGCCAGTTGCTCGTTGAGGAGCATTCCATTCTTCTGAAACCTGGGCCTCTTTGGCAATGGTTTTTATATCACTTTCTAGTCGATGGACCTCTTCCTGCAATGCGTTCATCTTATCCAGTACCCTATTGCTTTGAACTTCCATGTGTTGATATATTCCATATATCACGGCATTTAATTCAGCCCTTGTGACTCCAATACTTGAAGCTGTTTCACTTAGCGTGGGCAGAGCAATGGCATTGCTGCAAGTACCTTCAAACCTTAACAACTTTCGTTTCCTTTCTGAAGCCATGATTTCTGTTAGAATTTTGTTGAACAATGGTTGAAGTTTGCCCCTGAGTTCAATTCTCAGTGAAAGCACCAAAAATGTTAACGCTAAAATGTGAACGCTAACACCCCGGTGTGTAAAGTGTAGTTGTGAAAGCACCACCCGATAGATCGGGAAAGAATTACAAGCAAGTAATAGCAGAAAAGCAGTAAACAACAACGATTTTATAGTGGTTCGGCTTAAGGGTATAGCCTATGTCCACTCTAAGTACTTTTATTAATAATCCCGTTAAGAACTGATACAATTCTTCTCAAGTACAATACACTTCAATTTACAAGTGATTTGGAACAAGTCTTAAGCTTCAATGTCGATTAAAGTTCTTAGATTCATGTTGAAGATGTGTGGTTTCTTCGTGAATTTATTTGATGTATTCCTCTAATCTTGGAAGCTCTAAGTGTTGATGAAGTTCTCAATGCAGCAAGGTAACGGCGTGTGAAGAGAATGTGCCCAAAAAAAAGTCCCTTGAATGTTGGAGATGGGTGCCTATTTATAGAGAGTTCTGATTCTGAAATTTGCTAAGTCCTAAACCGCGGCCGACTCAAGTTAAGACGCAGCCGACTTAAGGTGAGTCGTGACCGGTCTAAGGTCGCCTCCGAGTCAACACCACCTCTTCTCAGTAACATGGCATCGGGCTTAATTTAGGTCGTGGACGAGTTAACTTGGTAAGTCGCAAGTCACGGTCTGAACGAGATAACTGGGGAGCTGGATCGGTTGTGACTTGGGTCGTTGCTGAGTTAACATGCGCGTGTCAAGTAGCTGTATAGGATTTGCCTTCATTTGCCTGGGTCGTGAACGGCTTGGCATAAGTCTTAAGTCGTTTGCGACTTAAGTATAGGTCGTGCACCTTTCCACGTCCTGATCAGTTAGGTCGGCAACTCCTTTAGGTAATTAGATCGGTACTTAAGTTAGGTCAGTAGACTTCCTAAGTCGGCATCTTTTAAGGCATCAGGTCGTTATCCATTTAGGGCCTTAGGTCGGGAACTTTGCAAGGGCATTGAGTCGCTGTCCCTTCTGAGTCATTAAGTCGGTAACTATTGAGTCGTCATTCATTTTAGGTCGGCAATGAGCTAAGGCTGTTGGGTCGGTATTTATGTTGAGTCGGTAGCCTCGTTGAAGTGTTAAGTCGGCATACCCTTAGGCCTTAGGTCGGCACCCCCTGTTGAGCTTTAGGTCGGCACGCTTCTAACTGTTAGGTCGGAACCTCCTGATGCACTAGATCGGTGAGTCATGGTTAAGGCGGTGTTAACACGAGTTGACCATCAGAAATAGGTATCCATTGCCTAGGATCGATAATATGTTCGATCTATTGAGTGGTGCTAAGGTCTTTTCTCAGCTTGACCTTGCCACCGGTTTTCATCAGTTATGAGTCGCGGAGGATAGCGTACCTCTTACAGCTTTCCGCACTCTGTATGGCTCTTTCAAGTGGCTCGTTATGCCGTTTGGTTTGACGAACGCTCATGCTTTCTTTGTAGATCTAATGAATCGAGTATTCCGGGAATATCTCGAAAGTTTGTCCTTGTTTTCATTGACGATATCCTTATTTATTCTAAGTCTAAAGCTGAGCATGCTAATCACTTAAGGATTGTCTTGAGTACTCTCCGTTATCATCAGCTTAGAGCCAAATTCTCCAAATGCCACTTTTGGGAGAATAAGGTTATGTTCTTAGGCTATGTGGTATCTTCCGATGGCATTTCTGTCGATCCCTCAATGATTGAAGCCATCCAGAATTGGAAGAGGCCTGAGAATGTACATGAGATTCACAGTTTTCTTGGATTGACGGGTTATTACCGTCGGTTCATTAAGGATTTTTCCCGGGTTGTGCTTCCTCTTACTTGCCTTACTCGGAAAGGCATTCGTTTTATTTGGTCCGACAAGTGTGAAGCTTCCTTTCTGTCATTAAAGGAACTTCTCACTAATGCTCCTATTCTTGTGGTTCCCGAAGGGAATCATGATCTTGTTGTCTACACCGATGCTTGTGGTAGTGGTCTCGGTGTTGTTCTTATGCAAAAGGATCGGGTAGTTGCTTATGCTTCTAGGCAACTGCGTCCGAATGAAGTTCGCTATGCCACTCATGATCTTGAGCTTGCCGCCATTGTCTTTGCCTTGAAGATTTGGCGACATTATTTATTGGGCGAGCTCTTCATTCTCTATACCGATCATAAATCTTTGAAGTATTTGTTTACTCAGAAGGAACTCAATATGAGGCAACAGCGTTGGCTCGAGTTTCTTGCTTCTTATGACTTTGATATCGAGTATACCCCTGGTAAGGGTAATCGTGTTGCAGATGCAATTAGTCGCAAACATTCGGCTGTTATTTCTATGATTTTTGCCGAATGGGATGTTCTTGTGACTTTATCTTTATGTGAAATTCGTGATCGAGGTTCATCTTCTGATTCTCCTATTCTTTTATTTAGTTTGGGAGCTTGACCTTTTTTATTGGATCGTATTGCCGATGGTCAGCAGCGTGATCCTGAATTGTTGCATCTTATTCAGCTTTGTGAGTCTGGATCTTGTGATGAGGCGTTGCAATATTCGGCATTGATTCTCATGGGTGTCTTCGTAAGAAGAACCGTCTTTTTGTGCCTTCTGATCTTGCACTTAGGCATGACATTCTTGATGACTGTCACCGTTCTAAGTATACCATTCATCCCGGTAGTAGCAAGATGTATGCCGATATGCATCGTCTTTATTATTGGGAAGGCATGAAGCGCGATGTGGCGAGTTATGTGAACAATTGCATAACTTGTCAGCGTTTTAAAGCCGAGCATAAGCGTCCTTCGGGTCTTCTTCAGCCTCTTGAGATTCCATTGTGGAAATGGGATCAAATTTCTATGGATTTCATTGATGGCCTACCTCGTTCGAGATCGGGCCATTCTAGCATTTGGGTTATTGTTGATCGCCTTACTAAGTCTGCTCATTTTGTCCCTATTAAGTCTAATAGAACTGCTTTGCATTTGGCTAAGTTATATGTCAAGGAAATCGTGAGACTTCACGGTGTTCCTAGTTCTATTGTGAGTGATCGTGATCCTTTATTCACGAGTCATTTTTGGAAGAGTCTTCAGCAAGCTTTGGGAACAAAGCTTAATTTTTCTACAGCTTATCATCCGCAGTCTGATGGACAGACTGAACGGGTGAATCGTATCTTGGAAGATCTTCTCCGTATTTGTATTTTTGATTTTGGTGGTAGCTGGGAGGATCACCTACCTCTAGTAGAGTTCTCCTACAACAATAGTTTTCAGTCTAGTATCAGTATGGCTCCTTTCGAAGCCTTATACGGAAGACCATGTCTATCACCTTCTTGTTGGTTGGAATCTGGGGAGAAGCTTATTCTTGGCCCGGACTTTGTTCGTCATTCTTCCGAGAAGATTGATCTTATTCGATTGAGAATGAAAGAGGCACAGAGTCGTCAGAAATCCTACGCGGACAACCGTAGGAAGCCTCTCGAGTTCTCGATCGGCGATCTTGTTTTTATTCGTGTTTCTCCTTTGAAGGGGGTTATGCGTTTCAGCGTGGCTGGGAAATTGGCTTCTCGCTTTATAGGACCATTTTCTATTACTGAACGTATTGGCCCTGTGGCATATCTAGTTTCACTTCCAGCTCATTTATCTGGCATTCACGACGTGTTTCACGTCTCGCAACTTCGGAAGTGTCTTCGGGAGTCGGATTCTGTTATTACTTCTCCTGATTTGCAAGAGCTTGAGATCTCACCGGACTTATCTATTGTACAGCAACCTATTCGCGTGCTTGACACGGAGGTGCGACACCTTCGGAACAAGGATGTGCCGCTCGTTAAAGTTCAATGGTCCGCTAATCCCAATGATTGTACTTGGGAAACCAGAGAGTATATCGAGCGATCTTATCCGGGTTTTCTTTCTTTGCTTTGAACGGTGAGTACGTCTTTTCATCTCGAGCTTATTTCCTTTTCTTTGGAATGTTTTATGTATGTAGTTGTTACAAATATCGTCTCTAGGAATTGCGGGGACGCAATTTTGAAAGGAGGGGAGATCTGTAACAACCCGCATATTTAACGATTTTATATTTAAATGTTTAATTTAAATATAGCGTCGTTAGTCGGATTTGGGTCCAAAATGTTACTTTTTGCAAACGGCCGAATTGGGACTCGAAACCATTTCCATTGATTCCAAAATGGCGTTTGCGATCTTTTTGAGTATAATCTTTGATATGTTTGGAGTTTGTGAAATTTTGACCCTTTTTCTATTGGGTTTTGGGTTGGGTTCAGCCCACTAACTATCTAATTAACCCTAACTCAGCCCTCTCCTCTCATTCACTTATTCCATTTCTTAAAACTTAAGCTTAAAACTGAAGTGGGAGAAGAGAAAGGAAATTAGAAACTCCCAGCCCTAAATCCATTTGCAAAATCCAAATTCTTGCTCCAAAATCAAAGAGAATCCATTCGTAAGTTCTTCTTCATCTTCTCCAACTCTTCTCCTCTTCAATTTCAGAAAAATTTCCTAAACCTAAATTGGGAAATATGTGTTTTATTGTTAGATTGAAGCTTGTTGAGTTGAAGTAGTGTTTGGTTGGTCTTCTCCTTGTTATTGAGCTCCATCTTCTTGTTTTTGAGATAAAAGGTGAGTTTTGAACTCACATCTACTTCTTTTGATTTCATCGATGTTGGGTATGAATTCCTAACACCTTGTTCATATGCATTTGCCTTTGGTTTGAATTGAATTGGTGAACATTTCATTTTTGGAGTTTTGGAGTCAAATCCTTGAAAATCATAACTTTGATGTTTGATCATGGTTGTTGGTGGTAAATCGGAGTCAATGGTGTTGGGTTATCGTTTAGCAAAATCCTCGTAAGTCCATTGCTCGATATGTTGCAAATGGGGTGAGTTGCTCCTCCATTTGCTAGGCTGGAAAACAATTCCAGCTACAGCCAGTCGACTGACCCCCTACAGTCAGTCGACTGACTGCAGAGAGTAAAAACTCTCGAGTTGTGGATCAGTCGACTGACTGCAGTAGGCCAGTCGACTGACCTGCTTCATTTTGTCCACTATGCCTATTTGCTTGTGATTTTCACTTTTATCGATTTAAATTGATTCCAATTAGTTGTTCTTGCATATTTGACCTTGATGATTCCTTTTTGACTTCATTCACGGGTTTTGTAAATGATTTCTTCAAATCGTATTGAAAGTTTGCTTCTCCGATTTATAAATTCTATTTAAAACACACCATTTCGCACTTCGAGCGAAGTGGAAGGGTGATTAAATGGTTAGGCAAAACACGGACCATGAATCTGTGTGTTTATCTTTCCGATTAGTCCCCGACCTATTCGATTGATCGTTTTGACCTTCGGGTTTGGTTTATCGATGATATGAGGTAAACTTTGTACTGCTTTGAGTGTGAAAGTGGCTGACGGATAGTAAACCGTTTAGTGCGAACGAGTGGTTATGGGACATACGTTAACACTTTTCGAATTCCTTTCTGAGAGTTATGACACATTCTGCCAGTTAGTGGTGTCCAGTACTGGGTCTCTGACCTTCACCACTACGGTTTGTTGCCTTCGGGTATGTGCCTTCGGGTTTGTTGCCCTTTAGTATCGCTTCCGATGTTGGTCGTTATGAGCCGCATGGGTGATATTGGGTTGCCCTTTAGTATCGCTTCCGATGTTGGTCGTTATGAGCCGCATGGGTGATATTGGGTTTGGAGTCTTCGGGCTCATGGATCCTTGTTTGTACAGTACTGAGCTCGAGCAAATTTTATGATGTTTCATTCATATGTATATTCCCTTGGTATCGCCCTTCGGTGTTGGTCATTATGAGCCGCATGATGCGTAGCGTTTACCTTGTGGAACTTGTATACCTTATTGGTATTTGTTATTTGCCTTTTGGCTTGTTTTGGGGATATTCTTATCCTTTGTTTCTATATGTTGCCAATGATATGAGGCTTGTTATCATATGATTCATCTTTTGTTGAATGATTGTGTTATCTCCCTTAGAGATATATGTTATACCTTGTAACCTTACAGGTCTCGGGTCGGACCGAGATGTTTCAGATTAGGTACTTTTGGACTTAGCCTATTTTGCTTCCGCATGGACTACTCCGCTAGCTTCTTTTTGTCATAGTTTTTGTGTAGTCTTATCATGTTGTAACTCTGATATTTATTCTTGTGAACTCGTCTGTATATTGTGGTCTGCTATACCACTTAACATGTATTATTTTGTATACTCTGCGATGTATCAATATATGTGTATATGATGATTTACTGTTCTGTGATGTATATTACATTTGAGTTGTCATATTCTGTTTTGATAGATCCTTCAACCACCTATGGTTATGTTTTAAGTATTCATTGGGTATGTCGACCTCTTTGATATGTTTATTGTCGATGTACTCAATAGATAGTTAGAGCAAAGCTATATATGGTCGCTCCCAACCAGCCTTATTCTCCGTGTTAGTTGACGGCATTACCCTGTAGTGTCCTTGGCTAGCGTGGGTATAGAGGTGGGGCGTCACACATTCATACCACACAATATCATTTATCTCATTACTGAGATCTCAAACATCCAAGACAATCAAGTTCAACCATTCATCCATAAGCAATGATTTTCTCGTACCATATAATTAATTTAAAATGAATTAAATTAACTATCTCTATTACTAATTAATTTAAAATGAATTAAATATATCACTTCATCTTTAATTAATTTAAAATAAATTAAAGTAATCACTTCACCAATATAAATCTTGCTCACTTAATCATTTAATTGATTACAATCAATTTATTAATCCATTATTAATCACCTCAATTAATCACCCATGATTAATTATCCCTAATTACATTCATGTAATTATCTTCAATTAATTTCACAAAATTAATTATCCTCAACTAAAAAGTAATTAACCTTTAATTACTTCAATTAATTAACTAATCATAATTAATTACATTAATCCTTAATTAATTAATTAATTACCTTAATTATCTATTATTGATTAATTAATCATAATTAATCAACTTTAATTACATCATTAATTATAATAATTAATGATCCCTTTTTATTAATTACCTTAAGTAATTAACTTATAATTATTAATCATTTCAGATTACATTTAGTAATTAACTAACTTAATTACTTTATTAAACAAATTCATTATCCTTTAATTTATTATTTAATTAATCCCTTGATTAATTATTAAATAATTTAAAACAAATTACTTCATTCTTAACATCTCCACTTAATTACAATCATGTAATTATTAATTAATTACTTAACTAAGTAAATTCCAAATTATTAATTACATACATTAATTATTTATAAACCCAAGTGTTTAAAATTAATTAAACTTAATTAATTAAATTAAACAATCTCATTAACTTAAATTAATTACATTAAGTAATTAATTCCTTAATTACTTTACTAAGTAATTATACTCAAACCATTCATAATTGATTATTATTAAATTAATTAATCTAATTAATTATAAAAATTAACCATATTAATTAATTGTTAAAGAATCCTGGTTAATGACCTTCATTAACCATTGTCAAATTATTTTATAAAGTAATTAACTTAAATTAATTACCAATTAAATTATCTTTAATCATTCATTAGTTAAAGTTAATTATTAAATTAATTAACCTTGATTTAAAACTTAATTACATAATTAACAATATTCATTCATCATTAATTAATAATCTAATTAATGATCTTAATTATAAATTGATTAATCATTAATCAATTATTAATTCCAAATTCAATTAATTAATTAAATTAATTGATTAATCTTAATTACCTTGTTAATTAAATTAGTCCTGAAATATTAATCTAAATTTAATTTTCAAGATGAAACATAACTTAATTATGTTTAAGACAATTTAATTGAAACAAAGTCTTTGAAACTACTTTTAAATTTCCATTTTTAAATACAACTTTAAAATTAAAAGTATTTTAAACTTATCAAAGTTTAAAAATTTTTAAAACTTATTTAAATTTCAAGACAAAATAGAAGTTTGTCTTAAAAATCAAATCATAAGAATTTGAAGTTAAATTCATTTCAAAATTTTAGAAGTTTCAATTCATTTTTAGTTTAAACTTTCAAATTTAAATCTTCTTTTTAAATTTGAACTGAAGTTCATTTTAAACTCAGATTTCCAGTTTTAAAATTTATCTTTAAATCTTACTTCATTATTAAAGTTTTAAACTATTTACCAAATTGAAATAGTCAATTAAGTTAAAATTTTAAACTTTTATTTTTATTTAAAAACTGGAGTTTGAATTAAAATCAGTAATGCAAACTTGAATTGCATTTGAACTTAAACTTTGCTTTATACATAAATTACAGATTTAAAATTTTGAAAAACCCAGTTTTAAAGAAAACAGGTTTAAAAACCTGGAAGTTTCAGGTTCAACCCGAGAACCTAAATTCTACTTCGGGTTAAAAACTGCTTTCCTTCGAGTTTTATACCTACTCGCTTCGGGTTCTCTTTCTATTTACTTCGAGCCAATTACTGACTTATCCTGCAACATCCAAAACCCCAATATACATCACCAGAACCTCCTCGCCGTGCGACCATCACCTCTGCCGATCATTTCAGACGATCCAATAAATCCCAGAAGCCCACCACTACTCTAACATCAACCCAGATCAAGAAATTAATCAAAGAATCTAATATGCCCCTAATTCAAAACATGTAAAACAGGAAACAGGTTTCACTGTCAAAACCTGTCAACGGCAATTTCTTGCCACTCCGATCATCTTGACATCCACCTCTCCGGCCTCGAGCTCCTTCACCCATCAGCTACACAATCACCAATTATCACCTCACTCGATCCATCCTACACCTCTCACAGTCCCCATTCCTAACCACTATTCAAAACTAGGGTTAAAAAGTTTAAATTCAAACTGCAACTATCCTACTTAATTAAATCCATACTTCTGATTTTTCTAAGGATCTAAGATCCTTACTTTATAACTCAAAAGAAATTTGAGTTTCCTTAAATCACAAATTGCAAGAATTTGCACAAATTCATATTTTTGTTCGAGAACAAACTGTCACTAAATCAAACACCTAAAAATCCTACTACTTGAATTAAAAATCAAGTTCCAGTTTATATTTTTGATTTGTATTACTAAGTTACCATATAAATTTGATTGGGTTTGAAAAAAAATTAAATATGTATGATGTTTCTACAGTTTCCAGAGTCCAAAAACAAGTCTAAATAAAATCTAACACTTTAATTAGGATGTACTACATGTTTTGTTTGAAAATTTGCATCTAAACATGGTATAGATCCTGAGTTCATGAACTTTGAATTATATCTTTAAGTTTGGAATCTAGAACAAGAAAGAATTCATCACAGCATGCAGGCATTCAAACTCATACATATATGCAGACATTTCATCATACTCATCAGTAAACAATTTAAGCAACTATATCAATTTAAATTAGTTTTTAAAATAAATTGTTACTCACCTTATTAAATGCAGAGCTCCTGTTTTGAATTTTGCAGAAAACAAATGTAGGCTTGACCCCTTTGTTGCTCATTTATGCAGAAACAAGAATATGCAGTTTGCTTAAGTTTCCTGACCCAAATGCTGGCATGCAGATGTAGATGCAATTGCTAACTCCCCCAAATACATGCAGATGCTTCCATGTTTTCAAATCCATTCCAGGACTTAAAAACAGAATGCAGAAAAATCAGTGTGCAGGCTTCATTTGATTTTTAGGAAATGCAGAATTTTGGTAAACAGGGGTTGATTTGATTTGTATAAGAAGTGAGATCTGCAGGTTTTACTTTGATTTGAGGAAATGCAGATTGATGGATTTGTACAGGGTTTTGATAAATTTGTATATGTAGATGGAAGATTTGAATATGCAAGTTTACTTGAATTTGATGGGGAGTTTTGATCTTTTTTTCTTTTGATTAAGGAGAATGAAAAATGCAATATGTATGAAGATGCAACTAAACCAATGTATTTTCAGATTTTAATGAAAGGAAAGAAAAATAAAAACTAAAATTTTAACACTTGTCTATTTTTTTCAACACTTTTCAAAAGAATGCTTATGAATCTAACACTTGTTTCTTTTTTAAAAGTAATTAGTTTTTAAATTAACAAAATAATGCATGTGTTTTAGTTTAATATAACTTGTCAGTTTATGTTAGATATGTGTATGAATTTATAAATGAAAACAAACCATGTTTACAAATAAACTTATACATATAAAAATTAAAACAATTAAACAATTAAGATTTCATACTTTTGAATTTAAATTCAAAATCAAACAATTTCAAATCAAGTTATAAATATAAATTCAATTTGAAATAAAAATTACAAATTTTATTCAAAACTTATTTATAAAGACAATACAATATCAATATTGTTTTTATAAATATCTTCTTATTAAATTAAAAATCATTTTACAAGAAATTACATTTTTATTAAATAAATATCTATTTTATTAAGCCATAAAACCATTTTGTTAAATTTATTCTAAATTTAAAACTCATTCTAATTTAATTTAAACATTTAAATATTTCTCTTATCAAATTTCAAAATCATATATTTTTTTATGAAATAGTTTTAAAAACTCAATACTAATTTAAAACAAAATTTTCCCAAATTAAAATGTCTATATTAGAATTTTAAAACATGATTTAATTATTAAATTAAACCAAAATCATTTATTCAATAACTTTGAAAAACTTAAATATTAAATAAAACAAATTTTCCAAATTATTAAAACTAGAAAGTATGCTTTACTTATTAAAATTAAAACAATACCAATCTATTTAAAATATAACCATATATTTATATTGAAAATAGAAATCAATTTATTATTTTAAAAGAGAAAATGACCAATTTAAATATTAATTGAAGAAGATTATTAAATCTATTTGAATAATTATTAACAGAATATCAATATCAACTTAATTTTCACTACGGATTATTAAATTGATATTATTAAAAATTCCGGGATGTTACATGACATCTCATGTTCAATACGTGAGTGCACTAACTCAAGAGATGCTCGGGATTCACATCTCCTAAGGATCCGTTAAAGTAATTACTATGTAGTAATATTTCGATATTATAACAATGTCTATAGTAAAATAAACATACTTTTAAATAGCGTTAAGGAGTGACCCAATATTCCCCTTAATACGTAATAGTCCCAGTAATCCATCCAATATCATAGTCCCTCCTGATCGGGAAGCTACCAGAGGATACCACACGGGCTACGGGAGAAAACCAAACTCGTACAAGGCACGCTAGGGTAGGTGATACGACACAACTAGGCAATGCCAGAGTAGATATACCAATTACGCTTCCGGGTCGATGGTAACGCGTAGCGCGCAGCTACCGCCTACCTCGAGCCATACCCCCAAATAAAAAAAAATCAAAAGTGGCCACCGAATCAATCCAAAAGTCAAAGTATAATATCGAAGGGATGTGTCCGATCAAAGGTGCTACCTCATTAACCCGTCGATCGCTCATGTTTTAGCCAACTTATGCCAACTCACGGGAGTTGGGTCCACGTATTTACCTCAAAGGAACCGCTGCCGCCATCCTACTTCATTCTGGAATCTCCACCGCGTACACGGTTGTTAAAGTGGTTTTCGGAGTTAGCAGAGAGTATGACAACTTCCGTTCCCGGTCTCTTTAACAACCAAACATTACTATAACATCGCGGTCTTATCAAAATAGTTTATACTTTTAAAACCAGAATATAATATCCATTTCAAATCCATATAAATACGATATCATTTCCTCTTTTAAAAACCCAAATCAAATTTGATATCGTTTTCAAATATATCTTTTTTCTAAAATTATAACATTTCAAATTTATAATATTTCAAAACCAAAACTTGAAATATAGCCTTTCAAAACATAAAACTTTGAATTTCATAACTTTGAAAAATACTACACCACTTAAATGGTTTAAATATTAAATTACTTTATATAATAAAATAGCTTCTTCAACTTCACAAGTCAATTTCAATATGGATTTTAAATTCCCAAACAAACCAATATAATTTCCATATATTTCAAAGATTTAATTATTCCACCATTTCAAAACTTATTCTTTGATAATTTCATATATATCAATTTCAACTACTATTTAAATGTTTACTTAATAAATCAAATATCATTTTAGTAAAACCTTTAGACTCCAAATAACTGGATATTCTTTCAATTACATTAACGTGATAATATTCATTTAAATCAATTTGATATTCATTTAAATCCTCTAAACAAAAATCAAGTTAAAAAATCATACCTTTTAAATCTCAATTTATTTATATTTCAAATCAAATTTTTCGAGGATAATCCTTAAATCTTAAATTCAAATCAAATTCATATTTATCTTCCAAATCCAAATTTATTTAAATCATTATAACCTCTATATGAAATATGATTTAAATACTTAACCATATTTATTTTAATAAATCAAACTCCAGTTTTCAACTTATTGTCATTAAAAGATTTATACCTAGCTTAATACATGAATTTAACTATATATAAATATTTTTATATAATATCAAAAAGAATCAATATTTATTTAAACCGTATAATTCTATCCAAAACCATATAAATCATTTTCAAAATATTTCTATCGACGGTGTCTATATAAAATTTTCTATCCTATGGTCAAGTGGTGCGGATATTTATCATTTCAGTCCGTAATTTAAAAAAAATTATGGTTATATATCATTTCAAACCGTAATCCCGAATGAAATAAAATGCATAACAACTTGTAGTTTAAAATAATATATAATACAACATCCATTCATCCATCAACAGATCATACATCCATCACAATCATCATCCACAACAATCAAGCAATACCAATAAATAACTGATAATATATATAACAGGTATTTAACTGGCAGTTTTTATGCAATAATGAATTTGATAACAATTTAATTCAAATAAATGCAATTTAACTTAGATGATGATTAAATATATGCCAAACAACTATAAATAAATTTCAAAGCACATCATAAATAAATTTAACAAACATAAGAAATTTTAGAAGTTGTGATTGGGTTAAAACACTCACCTTTTGAATTTAAATTGAATTTAAATCCAATTTAAACCCAAAAATTTGACAGTCTCAGAATTTGTCCAAACCAGGGCAAAAATGTTTTGAATTTTAATACGATCCTAACCAAAAAACCGTGCGTGAATTGGTTTTCGTATGTGAAAGATATAATGAAAATTATGTTTGAATTTCAATTATTATTTTTTTAAAAAAAGAACACATTTACCTTTGTTGCCACGTCATAGGCAAATCACTTTCTTCCAGAAAACACCACTCACGCACACAAGGACCAATGCACGCGATACTGCCGCTGATCACAAACTTTGACCACGATTCTCTCTCGCCTACGGCCACCAGGGAGCCCCCGAACCCCACCATCCTCCTTCCCTCGCCTAGCCGCACCATGCCTACCACCTATCGTGACGCCCCACCTCTATGCTCACAATAAAAAAGAGTATTAAAAGAAAAACTGTCTGTTATTACGAAGAATAAGGCTGGATAGGAGCGGCCATCCGTAGTTAGGCCTTACACTAGTACTGGCTATCTCGATAGGAGTGGTATATATTTTTATTTTTCATCTCTTATTTATTTACTCCCATCGACATACCTAATTCCAGTATAAAACGAACTACAGTGGTTCATAATAGTTTAGGATCATATATATACTAATAACACAGATAAGCTGAATGCGGAACACAGATAATATCAAATCTCATAAATATATAACTGAAGTGTAACGACCCGCTATTTGGACCATTCAAATCGACAATAAAACCGTACATGTTCGACTTGAATAATTCAAAATACCGAATTGTTAATTTAAATTTGGAAAAACTTAAACATATACAGTAAATAAACCCATCATAGAATCACAGATACAAAGTAGTACAATAATATGCAGCGGAATAAATGAATAGTAGTTCATGAAGCTACTATATAAACATCAGAGTTAGAAATAAAGTACATCCGAATATCTCAAATACAGTAAGGTCTTTGGAACGAACCAATGACTCCTCTGAAATAATCAACTAGAAAAGCTGAAAGCTTAATCGATAGTTGGACCTCTAACGAAGCTCCAAACTCCAAAGGTGAGTCTCTAATGCTGTGTCACTCAGTCTGACCCGAGTGTAAAGAAAATCACAAAACATTCGAGTCAGGATTAACATTCTTATATCTATAAATCCAACTCAAGTGAAATATCAACTGAAATACAATTAACTTAGAGGATGTTTTGGATACCCATCCTCTAAGGATGCAAGGAACTATCAATAGGGTAGAAATATGCACTATAACACCGTGGTCATTTCAATTTTATTTATATTTCAAAACTAAAATATCATTTTCATTTCAAATATCACTATTTTCCAAATTAGTATATATATATCCAATAATTTATGAAGTAAAGTAATTTTATTTCCTCAAACTTCAAAAATCGCTTCAAAAATCAACTCGACCTTCCCGTTCAAATTTAATTAAATCGAAATTTATCAATTTCCATTCAATTTAGTTTCTGACTAAACTAATTCAAATTTTATCTATTTTAAATAAGGATTTGAACCACAAAATAAACCATTTAAATTTCAATATAATTCGAACTTAACATATGTCGGAGCTTTAAATATTCAACATTTCAAAGACTAAACTTTGATAGTTGCGTTTATCTCCCAACTTGACTTCACTATTATTTAGTTTTGAAATATTCACTTAATAAATTCAATATTATTTATATGACCTTAAATTTACATTTTCTATATATTACCTTCGATTTCGTTAGACATGAATCATCCATTAAATTTCTTAAATAAAAATTCAATTTATAGGATCATATGTTAAAGTTTCGAATTTAATAGTTTCAAATTGATTTAACTAAATAAAATACTTAATTAATGACAAATTCAAATAAGTCCCAAATATATCTTCAAACCTTAGCTTATAAAATTTATTCCACAAATCTATTTCAGAAATACAAATTTAATAAATCCTTAAACATATTTCATATTAAGAAAATCAATCTTAATTAAATTATCTTAATATTAAATCTATATATAAAATAACCTTTATATATAATACTTTAAATCAATATTCATTAAAACCATATATTTCTTTTCAAGACCATAGAAATTATTTTCAAAACATTCATATAGACCCAGCGTCGATGTAAAATTTTATATTTTATAGACAAGGGATACAGATATTTATCATTTCAATCCGTAAGTTAAATATATATACGGGTGGATATCATTTCAACCCGTAATCCCAAATTCAATTCAAATGAAAATCGCTTGGGATTATCATTTCAACTCATAATGAAATTTTCCTATTCTAAAATTCGTTCGGGTATGTATCATTTCAAACTATAATGATTTTTATACTAACAGGGAACTTGTAGAGTGATAACAGATATGAAAATAATAATAACAACGGGCATATATCATCAAAAATAAATATAAACAATAGGATATAGTGTCATATCCCATAAGTGAACAGTTACAGATAATAGCATATATAACAATTTAAATAACTACGACATCATATTTCAATTGTCGTTTCAATTTAATCAAATTTAACAAATAAAAGAATGTTAATCGTGAGTGTTTGCTCACCTTTCGAGGCTAGAGAATACAGAAGATGATATGGATACGCACATTGATACGGACACTGAAATTTGAATTATAAATTCGAGCTCGAATTTCAAAGCAAAGTAGGATTGGCATGAATTGGACGAACGAGGCTGATAATCAAGAACTTATGAATTGAATCAGAATAAGTCTGATATATACATAAATTTTGGCTATTTTAATAAAAATCAAAAGTGCATCCCTATGAAAAATTTAAAGTCGAATCACACACACACACACACACACACACACACATATATATATATAATTTACCTTTTTTCCATACATAAACCAATAGTTTTAACATATGAAACAAAACATATATGTTAAATAAAAATCCTTATAATTTTTCCAAACCATTTTAGTTTTTACACATAGATCAAAATTTCTAATTACAAATCTAAGACCCAAACCACCCCATACGACCTATGTATATAATATCATTAAGATTTATATTTTAAAATAAAATTAATATATAAAACTTCAACAAATTACACTGTTCAAATCTCATTTATAAACTACTGTATACATATGGTACAAAATCAATTTCACGATACAATTATAAATTTTAAACACTTTACCTATATATATAAACTAATATATAACTACCCATACATAAACAGTAAAGCCTATACACAGACTTATATAAAAATTTACACAACGGATGTACGAATTACTTATATAACTTATATTATAATTATTTTATAAATATATATAATACTATAACCTGTGCAGACCGAAAGTATAAGTTAGAATGTAAACTTTATACAATATATATAAATAGCAACTAATATAACTTCATTTATTTATTTATTTATTTATTTTTTTGCGAAAGCAACTGGTCTACAATAAAACACTTATACACCCTTAACTTTTATGCCAACATGCATGCTAACTGAAATGAAAACTTATATATTAGAAAACTTACTCCATACATAAGTGTATGCAAAGTATATAGATATATATATATAAGGCCATAAAGATATATCTATAATTATTATAACTTTATATAAATATATGTCATATACGATAGGAAAATAAACAACTTCAAAAATCCTATACAATTTTCATAATAATAAGATGTAAATTGACCATCAAATAAAAGTTATAAACCTGTTTATTATAAAACTATATATATATATATATATATATATAATAACGGATTTACAAAACTTATAAAATAAATCATATAATATGGTTTGTAAAATATACATATATGGACTCAAAGTTCAAACAAAAATAAATATAAATCTACTTGCCGAATATGCAGACTCCGTTTGCATATCCAACACAACTCACACATACTAAATATGCATACACTTCTAGAAACAAAACAAACTTTCAAAAAAAATGGAAACCACGTTTGGTATATATATGTATTCAAATCCAACAACTTTATAAAAACCACTATATGTATGCATCTTATATTTTTATACTACTATCCATATATCATAACCATACTCCATATAAACAAATATGCATACCAACTTTGAATGCTAGAATATGCATCAACAGCACGTACAAGGGACGTGTATTGATAAAATCATCCATATCAAAGCTAAATATAAAACTATATATAATATATATATAAATAACACTTGCAAATATAAACTTAACTTACCTATGCCTGGTTATGCGAACAGTAGAGGAAACATGGGAGGGTCGCTGCGTCTTCGATGGATATTGCACAAGGGAAAGAGTGGGTTCGGTGGAGGAGCGGAGTTCGAAAAAGGTGAAGGTGAGGCCGAAATTTGTAGTGCCAGGCAAGTTTATATACAAGAGGAAGGAACAATAAAGAGGGAAGAGAAGAGAAATGTGGGAAGAAGCAATAAAAAGGGAAGAAAATACGAACAGAAGTAAATGGAAACGACTAAATAAAAGTAACCAAAGAAATAGCACAATCACGTGCTATGATTCAGTTGAGGATTTAAGGTAAAAAATTCACGTTGATTCAGGAAAATAATCAAAGAAAATGAATGGTAGCACGTTTCAAATTTGAACCGAAGGAAAGAGAAAAGTAACAATTCTAGAAAAATATCAAAGTAACAGCTACACATTGATTCAAGAGCTATTAAAGCAACTTTTAAATTGTAAAGGCAATGTTACTCTGCGTTATATTTTTAAAATAAGAATGCTGAACGAAAATCAACAGTCAAATATGTTGCGGTGTAAATGGCAAGAGTCACGATGATTACTGAATAAAATAAAACGAATAACCATTTATTTATTTTTTTAGGCGGTGGATAAATGAAGAAATAAAAGGTCAGTGAAAGTAGGAATGAATATATTAGAAAAGTAACGATTCTAGTAGCAACGGTCATCTTAGATTAAGTGGGAAAAATTATAATAATTTATTACCGTGGCTATGGTTCAAATTTTTTTTGAAAGCAAGGAAACCAAAAGGTCACAATTAAAGGTAAGCTTTAAATTTTTAATAAATACAAAACGTATCTAAGTTTATATGTTTATAGCTTTCCAGCTGTAGTGTATATATATAATGAACGGTCATAATGAAAGAAGTGGAAACAGGGAGCATAGGAAAGGAAAGGTTAGAAAAATAAATTTTTCACCCTTAAATTCCGGAGATTAATAAGGTAACGTACCTCTTTAATGAAATGTACATCAACAGTCACAAGCCAAAATTTAGCTGAAAGTTTAAAGAAATGAGGGGAAGATGGGTTTTTTTTAAATTAATCACTTCCCAGAATTAATATGTCAATGAAAAAAGGAAAGGAGATGAATCAGGGAAACGTATTATAACTTATATATAACTATTAAATGGATAGATGGAAGAAAAGGTGAGCAGGTGAGTAAAAGTGGAAACTGATTTATGAGCGAAATGGAATGTGAGCTGTTGCGTGGGAAGAAAATGGAACAATTTAAAAATTAAAGGCAATGGACTGCTGAAATTAAATGAGTATAAAACGTGTAAAAGTTATACACTGAAAAGGCTATAAATTTCAATTATTATTATAAAATAGGGAATAACGAAAGGCAAGGACGATGATTTCAAAGTTTATTAATGGCTAGGAATGGGGAAGTCTATCTGTGAATTGGAAAAATTATTAAGCAATTGAAATCGGTAGAAAAAGTAACAGCTACACACTGTTTTAGAAACAATCAAAGCAATTAATAGCTTGATTGGACAGCAAGAATAAATATGGAAGGACACGTTATAAAGGCAAAATGAACCGTTTGAAAATAAATAAAAGAAATGATGGCAAATAAAACAGTTGTTCCTTGAATTTTCCAAAATAAATTATTTTATGAACATCAATTATTACTGAATTAAATTGAACAGAATCACACCCTAAAATATACTTTCTTAATTGTTGATGAAAATTTATCATTTGCCACATTTAACTATACGTAATCCAAATGTAAGATTTTATTCAAAATACTATTATTTAAAATTTCTCAAAAATCAAATTAAATACGTTAAAAATTAACAAAATTTTACGGGTCGTTACACTCTCGCCCACTCAAAACTTTTCGTCCCCGAAAAGGAAGAAGGTAGGAGAATAGAAACAACCAGAAAGATAAAAAGATTGAAAGACAAGGATAAACAATTAATTTAAGACCATATAAATTTTACTTGAAATATTCATTTGAAAACTTCATTTGAAATTAAATTTTCTTCAATACTTAAAAAAAAAATTCAAACCCATTTGTAAAATTTCTTGCTTCCTTTATAAATACCATATATATGTTTTAACTAACACCTTTATAAATATATATGAAAACTATTTGGAAACAGTTATTCACATCCTTGGTTATATTTTCAAGGAAGTTATTTGACAACATTAAATCCATAGTTTATAAATTTACTAATTTATCTTAAGACACTATCAACATTATAGATAAATTAATACTCATTTCTTAAATATGTTATATTAAATTAATAACTTCTAAAATATTAATGACACTAATGATTTACTATTAAACCATGTAGTATATAAATAAACAATATTTTAAACATTATATTCATAAAGGGAAAGGAGGGTAGATTCGAAAAAAAGGAATATAGGTGAATAAATAAAGCTGAGCAGATAAGGTAGGTTCAAAGGGATAGTATCGGGCTCGAATAATTAAATCAAACCATAAAATTTTAATCTCAAATATTAATACAAAATTTCTTTGTTGTAAATACCTTTATAATAAAATACTTTTATATCAAAACGAATTTTTCCTTTCAAAAATACTTTTATAACTCGATGTTTCAACAAGTTTATCCTCGTTCTTGCAGACTCTGGCCATGCGTTGTTCAGGCGCAAATCTAGAATTCTTCAAGCACTTATGTAACAACCCACATATTTATCGATTGTATATTTAAATATCTGTAACAACCCGCATATTTATCGATTGTATATTTAAATATTTTATTTAAATATTTCATCGTTCGTCGGATTTTTGTCCGAAAACCTACTTTTAGCAAACAGTCGAATTGGGACTCGAGACCACTTCCATTGAGTTCAAAATGTCGTTCGCAACCTTTTTGAGTATAAGCTTCGATATGTTTGGAGTAAGTTGATTTTTGCTACTTTTTCACTTAGGGCTTTGGTTTGGGTTTCAGCCCATTAATCTAACATATGAACCCAACTCCACTTCAACTCTTCATTACTTCATTTCATATTCCTAACACTTCAAGCTAAAGCAATAATGGGGGAAGGAAGTGGAAATTAGAAATTCCAAGCCCTAGTTTCATTGCAAATCCAAGATCTAGCTCCAAATTCTAAGAGAACCCATTGATAAGCCTTCTCTTCTTCTTCTCCAACTCATTCTCTTATCAATTTCAGAAATTCCTAAACCTAACTTTGGGAATGTTCTTCTTTTAAAGCTTAGAATCAAGCTTCTTGTGTTGGATTTGAAGAGTGGTTAATTCTCCTTTGCTTTCAAGCTTCTTCTTCATTTGTTTGGGTTCAAAGGTGAGAATTTTATCTCACATCTAAGCCTATATTTATCTTCGATTGTTAGGTATGAATTCCTAACACTTAATCATGTTCATTTTCTTTTGGTTTGGATTGATTTGGTGAATATTCCAATTTTTGGTGTTTTGGGTTCAATTCTTTCAAAACCATAACTTTGATGTTTGAATATGCTTTTGGTGGCGGATCGGAGAGCTAATGGAGCTGGGGTATCAATTGGCTAAGGCCCCTTAGGTCCATTGCTCGAACGGTCGCATTTTGGAGGAATTTGCACTTCATTGAAAAAGGGCAGGAATTGCAGAAATTTGCAGTTCGGCCGACCGAGCCCTGTAGCCGGTCGACCGACCTGCTACTAAAAGTGCATAGCACTTCTCTGTCTCAGGTCCGGTCGACCAACTTCAGAGCTCGGTCGACCGACCTGCTTCCCGAGGATTTTTCAGAGCAGGGTCCGGTCGACTGAGCTCTGTAGCCGGCCGACCGACCTGTTGCTGTTTTGCCTATTTCGCCTATTTTGTGTGGTTTCCAAATTTAATCGATTCGTGTTATTTTCCTATTTGTTGTTATCTTATGTTATTAACTTTGGTGACTTCTTTTCTTCGGAAATTTTTGGAATATCCGTTTTGATGGATTCGGTATCGATTTCTTTGGATTTTCATTCACGTCTCCGTATGTGAATTTTAGTGATTGATTGTTCCTACAATCAATTTTTGTGTTTTGTCACTTCAAAATATAAAGGTTTTGAATACTAGTAGTAAATATCAAAACTCTTTCTTCAAACGATTTCAACACTATTTTATTACAAAGCTCGTCCTAAACCGTTTTCCAATCTATTAGTATATACAAACCTTTACCTCACTCGTATGAGAAATCTAATTAAACGGCTTAGTAAAACGAGTGGTATGAAATGCTTGCGTTTACTTCGTTGGTTAATTCTTGGACTTGTTCGATTGAATCTCTTGTGAAAATTTTCTAGTGGAGATCTACAATTTGTTCGTAAATATTTAAGTTAAGCTGGTGGTTATGGGACATGAAGCTATGCTCATATATTTACTAGCTTATTGTAATCGACACTTCTTCATGAACGATGATGATCATTTCATGGTTTAGACTAGAAATGTGCGATGTCTCTTTGTTTATGTGGAGGACTGTACTTCATTTTTATCGAGCTTCGTCTCATTTCTCGCATGGGTGGTACCTATTTAGGTGCGTCGATGTTTATTTACACATGGGTCGTATCTATTTAGGTGCGTCGATGTTTGTTTACTTCGTGGAGCAATCGGATCAATAAGTCGGGTGATGTGCACGTAAACGTGCATATTTTTATCATCATATTTATTCTTTTTAAATTAAATAAATGATCATATTGGGTATTTTAACTTGCTTAAACCAAAATTCATATTATTTGAAATTGTCACATATTCATCTTCATCCAAGGGCAAAATGGTCATTTTTGTGCGTATATTAATTTGAGAAAAATTAATTGAAAATTTGTATATATTTTTGTAGGAATTTGATCTCAAATAGAAGTGGTTTCATGAAGATATGCATGAACAAAATTAATACAAAGGAATGAAGATGGAAATAATTCAAAGTGAAGAACATGGAGGACCCCACCTACCCACCTACCTTAATGTACAAATTAAAGGCTAATGCACATGCTTTTGGAGCTAATAGTTTCATGTACACTTAATGTGGGATTAAGACATGTTAATGGTTACTTGGCCTCCACACTTCCTAAGGGGCATTTTGGGCATTCCCCAAAAATATGAATTATGGTTTCATACATGCATAAATACCCATATGTTTCATGTAGCCATCTCTTCTCTTAGTCTCTCTTAGGTCTCCTTCTCTTTAGTTTAGTTTAGATCAAATAAAAGAAAGCTCTCTTTCTCTTTTAATGGCTACTTAGCCAATTTTTATTTCTTGTAATCTTTTTTATTTTATGCAATTTAATACATGCTCTTTCCTTTTCATGTTCATTTACTTTCATGTTGTAGTGTAGGTTTCTCTTATTTCATGCAAGTAGATTAGTTTTGTTTCTTTGCTTTGCTCTCTTTTTTCTTTCTTGTTTGCTTTCATGTTGTTTTCTACATTTATTGATTTGATAACAAATATGAGAGCTTAATCCCTACAATTTAGGGGTAATGAAGCTCTCTAGTATGTAGATGCAACATTTTGATGTTTATGCTCTCTTTTTGTGCTTTAATGGAAACACTTGAAGTGGTTTAATGATGTTGTTTAGCTTTGCATTTGATAGTCTATATTGTTCATAACAAATAGGCTATGCTTAAACAAACAAAACACAAATTGCCTCTTCATCTACATATGATTATGGCAAAGAAGTGAATGTTGAAATTGAAATTTGATAGCCTATATTTCTAAACAATAGTTAATAGGCTATGCTTAAAATAAATTTTGCTTTCAACTTTGTTGTCATATTTTATGAGATTTAAAAGTGTATTAGTAATTGTGTTATAGTTTGATGGTTTATATTGAGCTAATTAATAGCACAAATATACCATACTTATGATAAGCACATCAACTAATTCACTAATGACAAGAAAAGAGAGATCATAACTTCATTTTGTTGATTTATATGATCTAGAGAGTGGATTTATTTCCTAAATTGTCACTTAACCCTCATATTTGCATTTCTTTTCTTTTTGTTAGTTAGTTCATTTTCTCATTTTTTAGCTTAAATACACTCTCGACTTTGGTATAATTTGATTGAGTAGGAAATTTAAATCAACAATTCCCTGCGGATCGACCCGTATTCGTCACGTGCTACATTCGTACACCGTGCGCTTGCGGTATAAATTTTATTTCGAAATTCGTTCGACGGTTTTCTAAACCGATAGAATTTCCGTCGACGAACAAGTTTTTGGCGCCGTTGCCGGGGAGTTGTTTTGATTTTAAATTTTTATTCTTCGGATTATTTTTCTTTGTTTGATTTTTGTGTGCTTTTTATTTTGTGTGTGTTTGCATTTTCCTTGTAAAAGAAATTTGTGTGTTTGTGTATTTTTGTGTGTGTTGTTCTTGTTTTCTTTTCATTTGCATATTAAAAAAAAAAAATACAAAATCACAATTCAAAAAAGAAAAGAAAAAACTGTTCATTGCATTTCTGTTTTCTGCTACAATTTTTGTTACAATTTTCAAAACAACTTCTATTTTCTGTCACAAATTCTGTTTTTATTTCTCCTCTCTGTTCCTCTGTTTTGCACATCTGTGCACATACCAGTGCAGACAGCAGCTACCCCAACTTCTTGCAACCACCATCTTGCTTCAGCACTTCACTGTCACACAGTTCTTCCATCCCCTCCTCTAACACACACTACTGCCTGCCAGTGATATTCCTCCCCTCTGCAACCCACACTCAATAGCCATACTTGCATATCATCTCAGTACAACTACAGCAAGTTTTGAACAAACAACTATAAACAAGTTTAAACCACCACAGAAAGTTGCTACTGCTTCATCAACAATTCCACCATCATATCTCCACAAACTCCCTCTTGCAATACAACACATCATCCATTGCCACATTTCTGCCATCAACCATTACTGCCTTCCACTGTCTCCCAGTCACCACACAACAGCCAGCTCACTTCTCAAATTCCCACACTCATAGCCACCTGTTATAGACCATTGCCTTCCCCAAACAAACATCTCACAAAACCACTCATCATAATTCAACCTCCCCCCTTCTCTGTTTATCACTGTCTTATACATCTCACAGCAATTGAGCAATACCCTACAACGCGACACACCACCATCCACTCTCTGATTCGACTCTGATTCGAGTTCAACCCCAACATCACTTCCCACAATATCTGCCTTCAACACACACTTCTACCTACCCAACAGTGCCACCAATTCCAACTCTGTCCATCAGCATACACCATGTACTTCCATCAAGTCTGCTGTCAACCCACCTCAACCATCTCCTAGGAATCCCAAAGTTCAACTTCCATTCGAATACACCACTGCATATCATACAAAACTTCCATTCAAATACACAATCACAAACAGTAAACTGCTATACCACTGCATATCATCCCACAATTCATATACCTTTCTTCATTCATACATAATTTCACTGTTACATTCCATTACCACTATCCCATTTCCTCACCTTCCACGGCAACCAAAATCGCAAGCTATAATTGTCAAAGCACTGCTTCAGACTCGCGAACATCACCATCTACCTCAACTTCTGCCTAACCACCGCCAGAGACCGAAATAATCGACCTCGAAATCATCAACTACACGAAGAGAAGCTTACAACCACCCAGCAGCCATCACGACATTACAACTGCAGTTTCCTCAACCACACACCTCGCCTCGTCACCTAGAACCGCGACCTTCACTACTCAATCACCTGCAATTCAAATACCCTCCATCACCTGAATCGAACTCAACTCAGCAGCCACCAATTTTCAATCATCAAAATCTAATCAAAACTCATACTTTCTTCCAACCACCACTATATCACAAAACACCATCAGCCATCCCTGACCGTAGCCAACTGTCAATAGCTTGAATACGGAAGCGACTCCAAGACATCGACATCGCTATCTGGCCACTGCCTCGGCCAATTGCAATTTCACCTTCACAAATCGCCTCTACTTCGAAACCCACCAACCTCGACTGCAACGTCTACAAACTCAGCCCAGTTAGTCACCGTGACTTCGATCAGATCACCACAAACCTCCAAGCAACCTTCACGCAACATCAAAACAGAGTTGCGACCTTTTTTTTTTTAAGAATTGAAGTGGAAACGAATTGGGAATTGATTTGAATGTTTCGGTTTCAATTTTAACTGTAGTAGTGAAGTCATTTTTTTTTTACAGAGATTAATTTGGGAAGTAATTTTGGTTTTATTAGTAGGTGGGCCGGGCCTCAATCATTTGAAGCTTGCTAATTTTATTTTTATTTTGTCAAGTTAGGTTTTGAGTTCCTCTTATTAAGGGTTCAAATTGTTTAAAGTTTTTTTTTCTGATTTGTTTGGACCTGTTATTTTTTTTCTTCCATTATTTTTTTTAAGTAAAACCCTACTTTTAAGTTTCCTTTCAAAAAAAAACCAAAAAAAAAATTGTATATATCTTAGTTTTTAATTTTCAGGTTGCCAAAGCAGGAAATAAAGGAAGAATAGCTTGCTGAAAATTGCTTCGTTAGCTAGCCAAAATAAATTGCTCTGCTTGCTGAAAAAATTCTGCTTTCATTTCTAGTTTTATTTGAATTGAATTGTTGGTTGCTTGCATTTGCATTTTAAAAAATAAAAAAAAAATTCATTCGTAGTTGCATTGTTAATACACGTTTAGTTTCTGTTCTGCATTTCATCTTAGATTTTGATTAATAATAACGGTTAGACATCGATAACACTTAATTGTATATTGACAATTTGTCTTTTTTTTGAACAATTTAATTTCTTGGTGTCTAGGCTACGGCAGAGTCATAACCATTTATAAATATTATGGTGATTCGTAAATATTATAGTGGTTGTTCCTCTGAAGGTACTTAAACCATCGGCTGCATTGCTACGGTGATTCGTGGTGCACCGATAAATCCTGCCCGTTACCTGGCTGAGAACTATCTTGTTTATCTAAGACAATTTGTGAATATACAATTTTGGGTTACCTTAGGATAAATCATTTGTACTTAACCACTGCATTCATTTAGTTGCATTAGTTCATGCATATTTAAAAAAAAACAAAAAAAAATTTCAAAATCCAAAACTAAAAAAATTGTAAATCCAAAACTAAAAAAATTGTAAATCCAAAACTAAAAAAATTTCAAAATCCAAAACTAAAAAAATTTTGGGTTACCTTAGGATAATCCTTTTATTTTTCTTTGCAATTTTTAAATCCTTTTCCTTTGAAATTTCTAAAACCCAAAAAATATAAAAAACTTTTTCTTAAAAAAAAACAAAAAAAAATTGAAAATCCAAAGAAAAAACAAAACAAAAATCAATTTTCCATTTTGAAAAATAAATTCTACTTGTAAATATTTTTATTTATAAAAAAAAACCAAAAAAAAATCATGAAAATGTCCGAGTTTCCTTTTTCTTATCCACTTGAATTTTACAATAGTTGTGAAAATTAATATAATCCATATGATTTCAGTCCAAATTCGTATGGATATTTTAACAACAACTATTTTGTGAATAATTCAAATTTCGAACAACGAAATTTTCAAAACGATGACCAACGTTCGACTCTTGAAAATAGCATTGAAATGATTTCATCTTTACTCGAACTTTCTGCACGACAAAATCAAGAGATAAATGATTTATGTAATTCTGATTTGTGTAATAACTCGAGTCAAGGATTTCAAAACTTGAATTCAATTCAAAATTCAAACGATTACGATTATAACCCATGCCAATTTAATTTCGAACTCCAAAATGAATTCCAAAATCAACATGAAAATGGGAAAAACTTTTCAAACGAATTTGGCAATGGGAATAATCTTAACCATGTTACGAGTGAAAATTTTTGTTCTCAACAAATCCAAATCGAAAATTCTCAATTTAATAACTACAAATTGGATTTTGTTGAACAAATGAATGAAATTTACGATGATCACACGGATTTGTTGTTGGAAACTTATATGAAACAACGTGAACAACAAAATCAAATCTCAACATGTGACGAGTCAAGTGATAATCCACCTTTTACCCAAATCGACGATTTTCAAATAACAACTTTTGAATTTGATGATGACGATCTTAATCAAGTTGTTGAAAAATGCGGTAATTGAGTTGGATTTCAATTCTTTTGAGGGTGCGAAACTCGATTTAAACTTCGATCTTCCTTTTTCTGAAAATTTGAATACGACAACTTTGAAACTCGATTTACATGATGAAGTTGGTGATAATCCAACAAATGAAGTCGAATTTAACGAACATGAGTTTTATAGACTTTTTGAAAACGAGTTGTTGAATTTTGAAGGGGAAAATTTCGATCACCATTTTGGTTTTGAAATCGATACTTTGAAAGAAATTGAACTTCAACCAATTTTTCTATCTACCCCAAAAATCATCGAAAATAAAACAACTCGTATGATTTGCAATAAAATGACTTTCGTTTTTCCAAATCCACACAAGTCAGACTTAAACCATACAGAAGAGCGGATTTTTATGGGTAAATAAGAAAAAGTAGAGAAAGAAAAAAAATAGAATCTTGCAGCGGAACGATAAAATATAATAATCAAATATACAGTTCATGAAGCTGTTTACAAAACATTTGATTATACTTATACAATACATATCAGAGTTACACATACCAGAGAATAATAATTAATGCAGCAAAATTAAATGGCATAGTGGAGTAATATAGTAGATAATAGTACTACAAAATCTTCGTCTTCGTCCTCCAGAATAAAATCTTCAAATACTGAAACGCTCGGACTGACCCGAGCGAATTGAAAGGAAAAACACTCGAGTCAGAGCTAAAATATCTTATGTAAGTTAAATCAATAATAAACAATATGAGTGGAACGGTGTCTGAGATGTTTACGGGGTTTGACATCTCCTATCCAATACGTGAGTGCACTAACTCAAGAGATGCTCGGGATTTACATCTCCTAAGGATCCGTTAAACTAATTACTATGTAGTAATATTTCGCTATTATAATAATGTCTATAGTAAAATAAACATACTTTTAAATAGCGTTAAGGAGTGACCCAATATTCCCCTTAACATGTAATAGTCTCAGTAATCCATCCAATATCATAGTCCCTCCTGATCGGGAAGCCACCAGAGGATACCACACGGGCTACGGGAGAAAACCAAACACGTACAAGGCGCGCTAGGGTAGGTGACACAGCACAACTAGGCAATGCCAGAGTAGATATACCAATTACGCTTTCGGCTTGGTGGTAACGCGTAGCGCGTAACTACCGCCAACCTCGAGCCACACCCCCAAATAAAAAAAATCAAAAGTGGCCACCGAATCAATCCAAAAGTCAAAGTAAAATATCGAAGGGATGTGTCCGATCAAAGGTGCTACCTCATTAAGCCGTCGATCGCTCATGTTTTAGCCACCTTATGCCAACTCATGGGAGTTGGGTCCACGTATTTACCTCAAAGGAACCACCGCCACCATCCTACTTCATTCTGGAATCTCCACCGCGTACACGGTTGTTAAAGTGGTTTTCGGAGTTGGTAGAGAGTATGACAACTTTCGATCCCGGTCTCTTTAACAACCAAACATTATTATAACATCGCGGTCTTATCAAAATAGTTTATGCTTTTAAAACCAGAATATAATATCCATTTCAAATCCATATAAATACGATACCATTTCCTCTTTTAAAAACCCAAATCAAATTTGATATCGTTTTCAAATATATCCTTTTCTAAATTATAACATTTCAAAGTTATAATATTTCGAAACCAAAACTTGAAATACAGCCTTTCAAAACATAAAACTTTGAATTTCATAACTTTGAAACATACTGCACCACTTAAATGGTTTAAATATTAAATTACTTTATATAATAAAATAGCTTCTTCACCTTCACAAATCAATTTCAATATGGATTTTAAATTCCCAAACAAACCAATATAATTTCCATATATTTCAAAGCTTCAATTATTCCACAATTTCAAAACTTATTCTTTGATAGTTTCATATATATCAATTTCAACTATTATTATTTAGATTTGAAATGTTTACTTGATAAATCAAATATCATTTTAGTAAAACCTTTAGACTTCAAATAACTGGATATTCTTCCAATTACATTAACTTGATAATATTCATTTAAATCAATTTGATATTCATTTAAATCCTCTAAACAAAAATCAAGTTATAAAATCATACCTTTTAAATCTCAATTTATTTATATTTCAATTCAAGTTTTTCGAGGATAATCCTTAAATCTTAAATTTAAATCAAATTCATATTTATCTTCCAAATCTAAATTTATTTAAATCATTATAACCTCTATATAAAATATGATTTAAATACTTAACCATATTTATTTTAATAAATCAAACTTCATTTTTTCTACTTATTGTCATTAACTGATTTATACCTAACTTAATACATGAATTTAACTATATATAAATATTTTTATATAATATAAAAAGAATCAATATTTATTTAAACCGCATAATTCTATCCAAAACCATATAAATCATTTTCAAAATATTTATATATATAGACCGACGGTGTCTGTATAAAAGTTTCTATCCTATGGTCAAGTGATACGGATATTTATCATTTCAATCCATAAGTTAAAAAAATTACTATAACGACCTAACTTCCAGACTCCAGGAAGTCGCATCGTTAATAAGAAAGAAAGGGATAGAGAATAGAAAGAAAGAGAAGAAGAAAGAAACAACACATCAGAATCTAAACAGTGGAACGAATAAATTATATTAATAATGTAAAATATTACATAGTTTACAACTACTATCAGAGTACACAGATATACACCACATACTAGATAGTTATAATCACCTCTCTAGTTATACAACTCAATACAACTCAATACAAGAGATACAACACAGAGAACACACAGCGGAACTATTATCTACAACGCAGAAGCCTCCTGCTCCATTGCTCCTCCAATATTCGTCAAAGCTAACCTGAATCCCTTGGCTACTCGTAAAAATTTGAGAACCCAAGAGTTTATGAAAAACAAAAATACACTCCGGGTCAGACATGGGTCTGGTGTGAGTAACAGGTTAAAGTTGCTTAACTTTCAAAAACCTTTTGAAAAGAAAGGTATCACGTAAGACTTCCCACACATAAACATGGAAAAGTTTTTACCTTACACTAACCAAAACATTTGATAGGAAATCCAGTGATATTATAATAGCGTCTAGGGTTTCAAGTAAATAAGAAATAGCCGAAATTGTTACATGATTAAATTCCAGCTACTAGCCACAAAAGTGGGTAATACAATCAAAACCGTTGGCACTTATTGGATTGTGGATTCCATACAATGGCAGGGCTACTGGGGTACCTCCCATCACAGTACGTGGCCTAGATCAACGTGCCGAGGATCTCTCCCGACCCCCTGCAACACAAGACCGGAACCATCCCTTACGGGACAGTCCTGAACAAGACAACCCCGCAGTTGGCGTACGCTCCAAACTGTCGACACAGCCGAAATAAAAGGGACCTCTAGACAGGGGAAAATCTTGCTCTCCAGTGGGAGCTACCCACGAAGCCTTTGCTGCACCTCCCCTGTTTTAGCCATTCCCGATTGATGAGGCTTGAGGCTACGATTACCTTTATAGAATACATCTTACAGAATGCTCATCGTCCACCTGACGATGTTCTGAAAGCATTCAATCCATACAAGTTCGTTCCGGGTTCGAACGAAACTGAAGGCATTTTCTCGTTACACTCATTTTGGAATCATCCTCAGAGTTAACGACGATAACCCTTGCACTCTAAATCTACATCTCAAACCTGTAAGTACTATTCCGTCAAACTCATTACGGAATCACCCACAGAGTTATACTGACGTACAGTTCCTACACCTCGAGTCTTCACTTGCTCCTCTTGGATTAACGACCTAACGTTAATTTGGATCGACGTGGTATTCGGATATCCAAATATGGAAACCCGATCCCGGTCTCATCGAAATCCAAAGCGTGTCTTTTAAGGCCAAGTTGTTTTAAAGGTTTAAAACAATTCAATTATATATAAACACAGATAGCTAAATCATAGATTCACAATACGTAATCAATATCATCATCACACGGATAATCCATAATATCATTATCAAAGATAATCTATATCATCATCACAATGCAACCAATACATCCAAATCACTCAACATTATCTATCTCATATTTGAGATTCAATCCATTTAGGCAATCGACATCATCCATCCATATAAGCAATGATTTATAACCACACCACCTATAATTAATTTAAAATTTATTAAATTAACTACATCATTATCTAATTAATTTAAAGTGAATTAAATTAATTACTCCATCAATAAAAATCTTGCTTTCATAACTATTAATTAATTACAAATTAATTAATTAATCATCTTCCACTTAATCATTTTAATTAATCACCTTTGATTAATTACTCCTTAATTACATTAATGTAATTATCCTTTAATTAATTTCACAAATTAATTATACTAAACCAAATTCAGTAATCAATCTTAATTACTTCACAAATTAACCAACTATAATTAATTACATTAATCCTCAATTAATTATATTAATTAATTACCTTAATCAGTTATTATTGATTAATTAATCTTAATTAATCAGTCTTAATTACATCAATAATTATATTAATTAATGATTCCTAATTACAATTTAATTAAGCACCTTATTTAAATTAATTACACTAAGTAATTAATCTTAATTTAAACCATAATTGTTAATCACTCTTGATTAACTCCATTCAATAATTAACTACTCTTAACTACTTTACAAAATAAATTAATTACTCCATAATTAATTATCTCTAATTAATCCCTTAATTAATTCAGAAAGTAATTATACTTAAATTACTTCAATTATCAAATCATCTTTAATTAATTACATCTAGTAATTACCATTAATTACTACCCTAAGTAATTTCTCTTTATTAAATTACATTAAGTAATTATACTTCACAAATCATCAAATGATTATAGTGAATTAATTAAACTGAATTAGTTAACTTAATCTAATCAAATTTAAACCCAATTAATTACAATTAATAATTAATTTACTTAATTACTTCCATAAGTAATTATACTTAACAATTTACACAAATGATTATCCTTAAATTAATTAATCTAATTAATTATTAAAAATTAATTTCACTAATTAATTATTAAATAATCCTTAGTTAATGACATTCATTAACTATTAACAATTCATTAATTATTTTCTAAAATAATTAACTTATTTTAATCATTAATTACAAATTAATTAATCATTAATTGACCCATTAATTAATCCTTAATTAATTAAATAATTAAGTGTTAATTAAAACTTAATTAATCCATTATTACCTGGTTTATTAATTATTAATCATTAATTAAAATAATTATTTTTAATTACAAGTTAATTATTCTAAAAATAATTAACCTTAAACCCTTAATTACTTTGAGTAATTATTCATTTCATTAATTTATTAAATAAATCAATTTTTCATTTAATTACCCTAATAATTAAATGGAATACAAATTATTAAATTATAATTTAACTTTAACAAGTTTAAAAAAACAATCTAAAACCTTTAAATGATAAATAATACTTCTATTATAAAAGAAATTTTACAAAAGTTAAAACAAATTTCCTTTTAAGTTAAAAACCATTTAAACTTTATATTATTATTCAAATTTGTTTTCAAACACTTATCTTTTAAAAAAAATTAAATTTATTTTGAAACCAAGATTCAAATCCAAATGTGAATCAAATTTAACTTTGTTAAAACATTTCTTTATATTTCAATTTCCAAATTTAAATTCAAATTTATTTAAAAACAAACATTTTTAAACAATAAACAAATTTGAATTTAAATACTTGATCATTTCCAACATAAGATTCAATTCAACTTGAATCCATAATTTAAATTAGATTTAAAATTTAATTTAAATCTTTGATTAATAACTTAACCTTCAGTTTAAATTTGAAAACAAGGTAGTTTTCTAACCCTATACGAACCCTACTCGAGTGATCACAAAATTCACTCGACCCTCATCCTATCTTAACCCGAGCAAAATTTAAAACAAACTCGAGTAAACTCGAGAACAAATCCCTTTGAATTCAATTAAATCTTTCAGGGTACTATCAGGTTTAACAAAACCTGCATCAACAAAATACCCGAGCCAATAACTCATCCCCTTCGAGTCTCATACCCACATGCCTCGAGAAAAACGCGATGCAACCCGAGACCAAACTTAAGAAAACCATCTTCCCCAAAAACAAACAGCTGATTCCAGATTCGCTGTGCACCTGTACCGCCGCGGCCTTCACCTCCGCCCTCTCGCAACCCCACGAGCAAGTCGACGACCTTCCTCCAACATGATTCCGATCATCCGAGAACTGCAGAAACCCCTAAATCGAAAACGAGCTTCGAGCTCAAAACTGTAAGAAAAGGTCGAACCGGAAATTTTCCTCAAACTCCAAATTGCGATCATCACAGAGTCAACGCTGCCGGCCGCATCAACTTCCACAACTCATCTTTCTCCCGTTCAAATTAGAAAAGACTCGATCACCTATTCGAGTCGCGGTGATCAATTTACTTATCAACATTGAAAAACTAGGGCATAACAACTTCAAATACAAATTTCTACTACTTCACTCCATAAATCCATTATCCTCCATTTTTTTTAAAACATTATCAGTACTTCATCGCTGAAACAACCCATGGCCACTCCAAATCTTCTAGAATGAAAATCCCAACCTAAACCCCATTCCCAGACAAACCAGTAATGCCCAAATAAAACCAAACTATAAATTCTAAATTTGGTTTTAAAATTCATGTTTTTGATCATGTAATTGATTTATAAACTTAAATCGAAGATTCTAGATGATGAAAATTTCACTTCCAAAAGATTGCTCTGTTGAACTTTATTCTTTCCAGAGACATTACAGTTTTTATCATCATGTTTTTCATATTCAAATAAATTAAAGCTTTAACTTATATTATGATGCAAATCAGGCCAAAGCAATGAGTCGTTCACGACTTAAGATGGTACCTATAAGTCGTTTCCGACCTAAGGAGTCACAGGGGGAAGGCATACGAGTTAGTAAAGAAGGATTGAGTCGCCTCCAAGCTAACTGGATACCAGAGGGAGAATGGTGCTGAGTTAACGACCTAAATCTAACAAGTCACGACCTAAGGTCTTAGGTCGGCAACGGCCTAATGTGTTGCATATGTGCCGAGTTAACGAGTTACGACTCATGATAAGTCGACCCAGTTAAGTCGTTTGAGAAGCTATGAGTTTGGGAGCTTGAGTCGTTGAGAGGATGTAAGTCGTAAGTCATCCTGCATAGAGTTTTTTGTGTTGTATGCATGTGAGTGAGTCATAAGTCGGTATGATGATGAGTCGGCCGAAAGTTGTTGTAGTATGTTTTTCTTGGAGTCGTAGGTCGTTAGGTCGCATACGACCTAAGTGTGTTGAGTCTGTAATTTTGTGGCAGTGTAACTTAAGTCGTGTACGACTTAAGAGTTGTCTTGTGTCTTGTGTCTTGGGTCGTTAGGTCGGCCATGCAAGGTCATTTGTTGAGTCATTTTCATTATGCTGTGTTGTACATATGTTTGCGTTGTTAAGTCGTAAGTCGGCAAGGGATATAAGTCGGTCATGTATATGTGTTGTATTGTAACTGAGGCGTGAAGCATCGGTTAGGTCGGCAACAACCTAGTTGAGTCGTGAGTCATAAGTCGGCTACGACTTAAGGGTTAGGGGTGAAATATTATAAATACGCGTGAGTTGTACATTTGAACTTGGTTGATTTTTTGAATAAAATTTCTTGTTGATTGCTGTGTGCTTTCATCTTAAATTGGTAGTTGAGTGTAATCTCCTATCTCCACTTTCGGTTATTCAAGTGCGCTCGAATCAACGATTGTTGAAGCCGATTCGCGGAATCAAGTGCGCTTGATCAACGCTTGAAGAATTGAAGATCTTCTTTCACGGTATTGTGCGCGATTAACGTGTCGAAGATAGCTAGAATTCGGTATCTTTGTGATCAACGAATTTGGGCATTTCAGTATTTTCAATCCACCGATTGCTACTTTCACCGATCCATATCGTTTTGTCAATTATCCGCTGCGTCAGTTTTTGGTATCAAAGCTAGACTTAGCCAATCATAGCTAAGGTGGGACTTGGAGCCAATTTTTGAAGTTGAAGTTTGAAGTTTGGTGTTCATCGTGTTCATCGCGAGATTGCAACAAGTTTGAAGTTTTAAACCCATTTCATTTTGGATCTAGAGTTGGAGAAGTGTTAAGCCGTGCGAGCAAGTTAAGTCGTGAGGTTTTGTTTCGAGCTAAGGAGTTGAGCCGAGTTAGTATTGAACCGAGCTAAGGAGTTGTGAGAGCTAGTGTAGAGCCGTGACTTGTTGTTGTGTTGAAGCTTTGTTGAAGAATTTTGAAGTATTTGTTGAAGTGTTGTGAAAGTTAACCATGCCACCAAGGAGAGCTAATCGTCATCAAAATGTTGAAGCGTTGTATAGAAGAGAAGAAGCCGAGCTTATGGAACAACGTATTAATGAGAAATTTGATGAAAGCATTGGAAAGTTAGAGAAGTTGATGAATGATTTGAATCAAACTCAAAGGAGGAGATCACCAATCTCGAACCATGGAGGAAACCGAGTTTCGCCATCGGTTACGGAAGCGAGGAGGGTATCACCGCAATCTTTTAGAGAAAGAAGAAAAACATCAATTTCATCGAGAAGAGATCACCATGACTATAGGCATGAAGAAAGGAGAACTCCACGCGAGTTTGAAGATAAGCCATATAGAGATGAAGAGAGACATAGTAGAAGAGACATGCGTGATCGAAGGGATGATAATGGTCGAGATCGATATAGACGTACATTTGATTTTGATGAAGAGGGTGATAGAGCTAGCATTCATTATCGAGATCGAGACCCAGTTCGAAATTCATATCAAGAAATGGATGATGATCGTCGATGGGAATCGGGTATGAAGATGGAAATTCCTGAATTTAAAGGTGGAATGGTAGCAGAAGAATTTCTTGATTGGTTGTCTAATGTTGAAGAGATCTTTGATTTCAAGGAAGTTTCGGAGAATCGTCGAGTGAAGTTGGTTGCTACTAGGTTGAGGGGGAGAGCTTTGGCATGGTGGCAGCAAACTAAACTTACAAGGGAGAGAATGGGAAAGTCGAAGATTGAATCATGGGAGAAGATGAAGAAGTTGATGAGAGCTACATTTTTACCTTACAATTATCAATCACTTATGTACCAGAGATTGCAGAATCTAAGGCAGGGGACGAAATCAGTTAATGACTATGCAGATGAATTTTAGCAACTCATTGCCAGAAACGATATTATGGAGACAGAAGAACAACTGACTGCTAGGTTTGTTGGAGGGCTGAGGATGCAGATCCAGGATATGGTTAATATGTTCGATCCAAGATTTGTGGCAGAAGCACATCAGAAGGCGTTGGCTTGGGAGAAGCAGGGAAGACGTGGAGGTGGTGTGTTTACTAATTCCAATAATCCAGTAAAGGGTGCCAGTGGAAGTTCTAATGTTGCTAAACCTACCAGTAAACCAATTGTGAAGGAGGCTGAGAAGGTGAAGGTTAACAGTGGTTGCAAGTGTTATAATTGCCAGGAGTTGGGTCACAAAAGTAATGAATGTCCGAAGCCGAAGAGGAGAGCAATGGTTGCAGAGATGGAAGAAGAGGATGTGGATGCAGAATGTTCTAATTCATTACCAGTTGAGGAGGAAGACTTATTGTCCGGAGATGATGGTTGTAACCTTATGATGAGGAGGTCTTGTCTTACACCAAAACAAGAGGAAGATTCTAGTTGGTTGAGAAGCAATATTTTTCAGTCGACATGCACTACTTTGGGAAAAGTTTGCAAGTTCGTTATTGATGCTGGGAGTTGTGACAATATTATCTCTACTGAAGCAGTAAGGAAGCTGAACTTGAAAACTGAGAAGCATCCTAAACCGTACAAGTTAGCATGGTTGAGGAAGGGTGGTGAAGTGAAGGTGTGTCGAAGAGCTTGTGTGAATTTTTCTATTGGAAAGAAGTACAAAGATGAAATTTGGTGTGACGTTGTAGACATGGATGTGTGTCATCTGTTGTTGGGCAGACCATGGCAGTTTGATAGAGCAGTGCAACATGATGGTCGTGCTAATAGCTATAGTTTCATGTTCGAAGGTACTAAAATCACTTTAGTTCCCAAGAAGCAGCAACAAAAGGAAAGCAAGCTAGAGGAGATCGAAGAACTGAAAACTTTACTATCTTTGAAAGAGTTTGTCAAGGAGGTTGAAGAGGAGCCTGAAGTCTTTTTGTTGATTGGGCGAGAGTGCAGTGAAGGGGTTGAAATTCCAGAAGAAGCGAAGCCAGTTTTGAAAGAATTTGAAGATGTATTTCCAGAAGAGTTGCCTAAGGAGTTACCGCCACTGAGGGACATTCAACATCAAATTGATCTTGTTCTGGGAGCAGTTTTAGCACATCGACCACATTACCGAATGAGTCCGAAGGAACATGAAGAGTTACGAAGGCAGGTGGAAGACTTGTTAGAGCAGGGACGTGTTCAGGAAAGCTTGAGTCCTTGTGCAGTACCGGCATTGTTGGTCCCGAAGAAGGATGGAACATGGAGAATGTGTACCGATAGTAGAGCTTTGAACAAGATTACTGCTCGCTACAGATTTCCTATGCCAAGGTTAGATGACTTGCTAGATCAGTTGAGTGGGGCTACTATCTTTTCGAAGATTGATTTGAAGAGTGGTTATCATCAGATTCGAATCAGATCGGGAGACGAATGGAAGACCGCATTCAAGACGAGGGAAGGTTTATATGAATGGTTGGTTACGCCGTTTGGTCTATCAAATGCACTAAGTACATTTATGAGGGTGATGAATCAGATTTTCAGACCGTACATTGGGAAGTTTGTTGTAGTTTACTTTGATGATATTCTGATTTATAGTGCGAGCACAGAGGAGCATGTAGAGCATTTGAGAAAGGTGTTAATTATTCTTCGTGAGGAACAATTTTATGCAGCTACGAAGAAATGTGTGTTCATGACTCGAAGTGTGTTATTTTTGGGATATGTTGTATTTGAGAAGGGAATCCAGGTGGACCAGAGTAAAGTTGAAGCTATTAGAAATTGGCCACAGCCGAGAACTATCACTGAAGTTAGAAGTTTTCATGGATTGGCATCATTCTACCGAAGATTCATTCCACACTTCAGTAGCGTGATGGCACCAGTTACTGATTGTATGAAAGAGAAACAATTTTCTTGGATAGAGGAAGCTGGGGTTGCTTTTGAGAAGATCAAGGAACTATTGACGACTGCACCGATTCTTGTTTTACCAGATTGTCAGTTGTTGTTTGAATTGCATACTGATGCGTCGAAGGTGGGAATTGGTGGAGTCTTGAGTCAGAGTGGGAAACCCGTTGCTTATTTCAGTGAGAAGTTATCAGGAGCAAAATTGAGATATAGTACTTACGATGTGGAATTTTATGCTGTTGTGCAAGCTGTGAAACACTGGAGACACTATCTATTTCAGAAAGAGTTTGTTTTATACACTGATCATGAGGCGTTAAAGCATTTACAAGGCCAAGACAAGATTTCAGCGAGACATGCATCATGGGTTGCCTATTTGCAGCAGTTTACTTTCGTTGTGAAACACAAATCAGGGGTAACAAATCATGTAGCGGATGCTTTGAGCAGGAGGAATCACTTGTTGACAACATTGAAAGTTGAAGTGACAGGATTTGAATTATTGCCAGAGTTGATTGAAGAAGATCCTTACTTTGTGAAATTTGTTGAAAAGGTAAAGGAAGGAAGCACTGATGAGTTTGTGTTGGTGGATGGTTTTCTGTTCAAAGGGAATCGATTATGTATTCCAGACTGCAGTTTGAGAATGAAGATTATCAAGGAGTTGCATGAGGAAGGACATGTGGGCCGTGATCGTACGTTGCATTTGATTTCTCAATCTTACTTTTGGCCGTCGATGAGGAAAGAGGTTGAAAGGTTTGTGGAGAGATGTCATATATGTCAGGTTTCGAAGGGAACAATGACAAATGCGGGATTGTATATGCCGTTACCTGTGCCGACTAAACCATGGGTTGATATCAGCATGGATTTCATTTTGGGTTTGCCGAGAACTCAATGGGGGAATGATTCTATATTTGTTGTGGTGGACAGGTTTTCGAAAATGGCACATTTTATTGCTTGCAAGAAGACGGCGGATGCTGTTCATGTTGCTCAGATGTTCTTTAAAGAAATCTATCGTTTACATGGGTTGCCGGAGTCTATTGTTTCAGACAGGGATACCAGATTTTTGAGTCATTTTTGGCTTAGTTTGTGGAAGATGGTGGGAACGAAGCTGAATTTTAGTAGTGCTTATCATCCGCAAACAGATGGACAGACAGAAGTTGTTAACAGATCGTTGGGAAATTTGTTGCGATGTTTAGTAAAGGACAATCTGAAGAGTTGGGACATGAAGTTATGCCAGGCAGAGTTTGCTCACAATCATGCAATGAATCGTAGTACGGGTTTCAGTCCATTTCAGATTGTATACTCAAATTTACCCAAGGGACCGTTGGATTTGGCAGTAGTACCACAATCAAAGGGGACGGTTAAACGAGTTGCTGATTTTGTTAAAGGCTTGAAGAATGTCATAAGATTGTTCAGGAACGATTGGAGAAGTCGAATGAGAAGTATAAGTGAACTGCAGATTTGAAGCGATGAAATGTTGAATTTAACGAAGGTGATTTGGTGTATGCTGTGTTAACAAAGGATCGTTTTCCAGTAGGCGCTTATAATAAGTTGAAAGCCAGAAAAGTTGGTCCTGTAGAAGTTGTGAAACAGATTAATGAAAATGCTTATAAGTTGAAGCTACCGGAGGATGTACACTTCTGACGTATTCAATGTTAAGCATCTTGTACCATATTATGGGGGTAAACAATCCGATGTGGAAGAATTTACAAATTCGAGGGCGAATTTTTCTCAACCAGGAGAGTATGATGCAGATCAGGCCAAAGCAATGAGTCGTTCACGACTTAAGATGGTACCTATAAGTCGTTTCCGACCTAAGGAGTCACAGGGGGAAGGCATACGAGTTAGTAAAGAAGGATTGAGTCGCCTCCGAGCTAACTGGATACCAGAGGAAGAATGGTGCCGAGTTAACGACCTAAATCTAACAAGTCACGACCTAAGGTCTTAGGTCGGCAACGGCCTAATGTGTTGCATATGTGCCGAGTTAACGAGTTACGACTCATGATAAGTCGACCCAGTTAAGTCGTTTGAGAAGCTATGAGTTTGGGAGCTTGAGTCGTTGAGAGGATGTAAGTCGTAGTCGTCCTGCATAGAGTTGTTTTGTGTTGTATGCATGTGAGTGAGTCGTAAGTCGGTATGATGATGAGTCGGCCGAAAGTTGTTTTAGTATGTTTTTCTTAGAGTCGTAGGTCGTTAGGTCGCATACGACCTAAGTGTGTTGAGTCTGTAATTTTGTGGCAGTGTAACTTAAGTCGTGTACGACTTAAGAGTTGTGTCTTGTGTCTTGTGTCTTGTGTCTTGGGTCGTTAGGTCGGCCATGCAAGGTCATCTGTTGAGTCATTTTCATTGTGCTGTGTTGTACATATGTTTGCATTGTTAAGTCGTAAGTCGGAAAGGGATATAAGTCGGTCATGTATATGTGTTGTATTGTAACTGAGGCGTGAAGCATCAGTTAGGTCGGCAACGACCTAGTTGAGTCATGAGTCATAAGTCGGCTACGACTTAAGGGTCAGGGGTGAAATACTATAAATACGTGTGAGTTGTACATTTGAACTTGGTTGATTTTTGAATAAAATTTCTTGTTGATTGCTGTGTGCTTTCATCTTAAATTGGTAGTTGAGTGTAATCTCCTATGTCCACTTTCGGTTATTCGAGTGCGCTCGAATCAACGATTGTTGAAGCCGATTCGCGGAATCAAGTGCGCTTGATCAACGCTTGAAGAATTGAAGATCTTCTTTCACGTTATTGTGCGCGATCAACGTGTCGAAGATAGCTAGAATTCAGTATCTTTGTGATCAACGAATTTGGGCATTTCAGTATTTTCAATCCACCGATTGCTACTTTCATCGATCCATATCGTTTTGTCAATTATCCGCTGCGTCATATTACATACATACTTTGTTTAAATCTTAAATATTAACAGAGTTTTTAATATGAGATCATTAATTTGGTTAGAATTTTATCCTGAATCCTAGAACAGACCCAAAAACCACATTTCACAACAAGCATGCACAATTTCGTACAATCATGTATGTACTAGTAATAACTTGTAAATAGCTCACAACCACATTTATTCCCAGAGTATAATAAGCAACTAAATTTATACTTAAATTAGTTTATATAAAATTGTTACTCACCTTGAAAATTCATGAGCAGAGCACTTTGTTTTTTTGAAAATGCCTGATCCTGAGTTTCTTTTTTAAAAACTGCAGCTTGTTTTTAATTTCCAAAACTTCCAGTTGCATCTTTGATTTGCCCTTTTAAAACTTTAGTTTGCCTTGAAAATCATTCATCTTATTTTTACTGAAATATTCTGCTCCTTGATGTATTGCATGTCTCCAGAATTTACAAAGAATTTGCAGGCTTCCCAGATTTCATTTTGTATGCATGCTGTAAAACTTCAAGTTGCTTCTTTATTTTTTTTGTAAACTTAAACTTTGATTTACTGCAATGCTTCTACTCTGAATCACATGCATGTTTCCAGAAATGAAATGCAGGCCTCCAGAAAGAAAATGCATGCAGTTTTGGATGTTGTTTCAAAACAGAAAAGGAGGGGGACTGCAGGCCTTTTTGGATGAAGTTGCAATTTTGCCTTTCAGGTTAATGTATCACTGAGTTGCTTCAGGTTTATGAATATGAGAATGGAATTGCAGTTTGATTTATTTTGGTTAGAGGAAACTGGTTTTAGATTTGTTTGTGAGGGGAAAGTTGCAGATCTTGTTTTGAATTATAGATTGATCAAAGAAATTAAATTCTTGGTTTGAATGTAGATTGGTTTCAGATTTCAAAGCTGAAGATTTTCTCTAGTTTTGAAAACAAAGAATGGAAAAGAAGATAAAATGAAGAGTAATAGGTTTATATAAGAATATTTTTTTTTAATTTCATCAAATTAAAAGAAAAAGAAAAATAGGACACTTGTTTAAGTTTTAAACATTTGTCACTTTAATTTATTTTAAGAGTAACACATGTCAACAAGGGTGTTTTAGAGATATACACATGTAATTTAAGTATTCTAATTTTAATTCAAATTGTTTCTAAGCTTTTAAATCTTAATTTACTATTCTTATGTATATATAAATGAGTTAATCTCTTTTTAAATTGAAAAGAAATGAAAACAAACAAACTTAAATATAAGCTTATTCAAATATTTTGAGGTATTTATTCTATTAAATTTTAAAACATTAAATCCAAATTTTAAATTAATTTATCAAATCCAATTTTAAAAGTCAAGTTATATATAGATGCACATATAATTCTTATTAAAAATAAAAATAACAAATCCTATTTCTAAAAATTTATTTATGTTTTATGAAACACTAAGTATTATCATTTTTATTTAAAAATAACAAATTAAACAAATTTTAAATAATTTATAAAAGAGATTGTAATTAACTTTTATTACTCAATAATTTAATATCATTTGTAAATTGTATTATAAATTCTTATATATAAATTCAAACAATATTTAAAAATAAAATGAAATCAAGCTTTTAATGTTAATCTAATTTAAATTCATATTTAAGTTAATTAAAATATAAATCTAAACAAATAAGGTTTTTCTTTAATATAAACTATATAATTATCTAATAAATTGTTTTAAAAAGTTAAATGTTAATTTTAAATCAAATTTCCAATTTTACCAAATACAAATTAAAATTAGAAAGTTGATTCATTTACTAAGTTCCAAATCAAAGTTTATCAATTTACAATATATACAATTATATATATTATAAACAGAAAACAATTAATTAGCTTTAAAAGATAGAATCTACCAATTTAAATATTTATTAAAAGAAGATAATTAAATCAATTCAAATTTTATTATCAAAAATTATCAAATCAAATAAAATTTATAACACAGATTATTAAATTTATATTGCCCAATTTCTGGGATATCACAATTACGGTTATATATCATTTCAAACCGCAATCCCGAATGAAATAAAATGCATAACAACTTGCATATTAAAATACTATAGAATATAACATCCATTCATCCATCAACAGATCAGACATCCATCACAATCATCATCCACAATAATCAATCAATACCAATAGATAACCGATAATATATATAACAGGTATTTAGCTGACAATTTATATGCAATAATAAATTTAATAACAATTTAATTCAAATAAATGCAATTTAACTTAGATAATGATTAAATATATGCCAAACAGCTATAAATAAATTTCAAATCACATCATAAATAAATTTAACAAACATAAGAAATTTTAGAAGTTGTGAGTGGGTTAAAACACTCATCTTTTGAATTTAAATTGAATTTAAATCCAATTTAAACCTAAAAATTTGACAGCCTCAGAATTCGTCCAAACAAGCGTCAAAATGTTCGGAATTTTAATACGATCATAAGAAAAAAACCGTGCATGAATTGGTGTTCGTATGTGAAAGATATAATGAAAAATGTGTTTGAATTTCAATTTTTTTTAAAAAAGAGAACACATTTACCTTTCTTGCCACGTCATAGGCAAATCACTTTCTTCCAGAAAACACCACTCACGCACGCAAGGACCAATGCACGTGATACTGCCGCTGACCATAAACTTTGATCGCGATTCTCTCTCGCCTACGGCCACCAGGGAGCCGCCGAACCCAACCATCCTTCTTCCCTCGCCTAGCCGCACCGCGCCTTCCACCTATGCTGCCTCCGGTCATAAAAATTTTCCACGCCGTCGCTGATTTTTTTTGACCCAATCGAATTTTGCAGTCTATCAGACCGTTGATTCGCCAAATAAACAGCATGGATGAAGTCCCCTCGGTCCTCTCTTCAAAACCCAGAAATGGTTCAACGATCCGACAACGTTCATCGACGCGCGATGAACGGTCGGGAATTGATTCAGAAATTCTAGACAAACAATGCATTGAATCGGAAAATTTGGCTTTGATTTTGAATTGCGGTTGGAATTAGGTGTTTGTCTGCCATTGAACTGAGGAGGTCAAACAAATTGTAAAAAGAGTATTTATAGACAAGGTTGCAAAAGAATAGATGGATCAGATTGGTATACGCGCTAAACGATGAATGGCCCGAAAAGCCCGTTCTGACTCCGAAACGAAATTGGGTCAACCCATGTAACAACCCGGGGTTTTGTAACAATTAATTATCGTCATTAGGCGATTAAATTGGCTGGCTAATTGCTATTGGGATTTTATCGGGTTGAAGTTCTCTTAAAAATTTGTTAAGGGTTTGTGGGCTTTATATTGAATTTGGCCCACGTTTTATTTTGGTGTTGGGTTGTATTAAATTGGATACCCGTTCCCTCCTCTCTATTCATTCTCTTCGAAAACCCTAAACAAAATAAACGGAAAAAAAATTGGCGGCTCGATTCTTTTGCTATGTCGATCGGTTAATTCTATTTGCAAATGTTTTTCTTTGCTTTGAGTTTGGTCGGGCCGTGCTTAGGTGAGCTGCAAGTGGGGAAAAAAGAGGAATTTTGGCAGTGGATCGGTGCTCTTCAAAACAAAGGTGAGTGATTTTTCACTCACATCTAATTCAATTTCGTATATTCGTGACTTTCGTAGCTTGATTTCCAGGCTATCATGGTGTTGAATTTTTGACACTTGATTTTGATATTCATTCGTCTGGAATTACTTGAATTCATTGATTGCTTTGTTCAGGCCGTTTAATTTTGATCGAATGCTAGGATTTGAAATGATTTCGTGAAGATATTTTCAGATGAGAATTCATTTGACTTTGCATTTGCTTTAAGTATTTGACTGCTGTATATTATTAGTTTGGAACTACTACTTAATATTGGTATTGATGCAGCTTAGGGGATAAGTCGTATGCAACCTAAAGAGGAAGATCGTTCTTGAGTTAAGGAAGCTTCGTTTTTAGGTCTTAAGTCGTTCACGAGTCAAGCAACTATGAGTCGTGAACGACCTAACTGGTCGAGTGAAGGGGAGGTACGACCTAATGAAGAAGAGGCACGAGATAACAAACACTTGAGTCGTATACGGGTTAATGAAACAGGGCTACGACTCAACGGGAACTGGGGGTGTTCGAGTCTGATGAGTCGTACACGACTCAACGACCCATACATAAGTCGTTTACGACTTAACACGAAGAAGGGGAAGGTTTCAGCAATTAAGGGCCTTGAGTCGGAGGCGGAACACGACCTAGCTAAGTCGTTCGAAGTGGCATGCCGCAAAGAACATGGAAGCTTGAGTCATGTGGTTCTTGAGTCGGTCCTTAGTTGATTCGTGAGTCGTTCACGACCTATTTTGAGTCGTATATGTTGTATTACGAGCTGGTATGTAAACACTGGTGTTGAGTCGGTCAATTGATGAGTCGGTTGAGTCATGTTGTAATGTAATTGTTTTGAGTCGTGTGTTGTTCTGTTGAGTCGTGGCATTTTTAAGTCGTAAGTGTTGTACTGTTTGTATTTTTTCTAAGTCATTAGTCGTATGGACTGTGAAGTGATGAGTCGTTCACGAGACATGTTGAGCCGCTGTATTGTATGAATGGTAGTGAGTCGGTTGAGTCGCTGAGTGTTAAGCCAGTGTCGAGTTAGCTAAATCATAGGTCGGTTGCCGACTTAAGGGTCAGGGGCAAAACACTATAAATACGCGTGAGTTGTACATTTGAAAGGAGTTGAATATTGAATAAAATTCTCTTTGATTGCTTTGTGCTTTCTTCAATTGGTAGTCGAGTGTGATCTCCTATCTCCACTTATGTCATTCGAGTGCGCTCGAATCCACGTTTGTTGAAGCCAATTCACGGAATCTAGTGCGCTAGATCAACGTGCGAAGAATCGTAGATCTTTGAACACGGTATAGTGCGCTATCAACGTGTTTGAGATAGCTAGAATTCGGTATCTTCGGATCAACGAATTTGGGCATTTCGGTATCTTCATTCCATCGATCGCTACTTTCACCGATTGAAGTTTGTTTCGAATTATCCGCTGCGTCAGTTTTGGTATCAGAGCCATACTTAGCCAATCATAGCTAAGTCGATTCTTGGAGCCAAGTATTTGAAGTTTGAAGTTGGAGTTCATTGTGTTCTTATTGAAGTGGCAACAAGTTTGGAGTATTTGATCCATAGCCTTGTGGATCAAAGGGTGCAAAGGAGTTTGAATTTGTGGGGAGATTTTTGCGCGCCAAGTGTTTGAAGTATTGAGGCCGAGCTAGTGATTGGAGCTGTGCCTTGTTGGTGTTTGCATTGAAGGGTTGTAGTAGGTGGCCGAGCCAAATAAGGTTGAGCCGTGAATTGTTGATGTCGATCTAAGTTGTAGCCGAGTCAAGGAGTTAAGCCGTATAGAGCAAGCCGAGAGAAGTGTTGAGGCCGTGATTTGTTTACTTGTGTTGAAGCTTGTGTTCGACTTGTTGAAGTCTTATTGGAACTTGAAGATTTTTGAAGTACTTGTTGAAGATTGTGAAGAGTTTTCAATCATGCCGCCAAGGAGAGCTAACCGCCATCAAAATGTTGAAGCTTTGTATCGGAGAGAAGAAGCCGATCAAATGGAACAATGTATGCATGAGAAGATTGATGAAGGCATTGGTAGGTTGGAGAAGCTTATGATTGATATGAATCAAAGTAGAAGAAGAAATTCACCTGAGTCCATTCGTGGAGGAAGTAGAGTTTCACATCATTCAGATCGGGAGAGGAGAGAGAGTCAGGATCAACGGAGTGTTGATAATCGAAGTAGGAGGAATGATGATGGTCGTGATCGAAGAGATATGGGTAGTAGGAGTGGTGGTAGAGATGTTGGAGGGCGTGAAAGACAACGATATGCATTAGACTTTGATGAGGAGTCTGACGGTGATAGGGGAAGTGTTCATTTCAGAGACCAAGATCAGGGACAACGTCAGTATCGGGTTATTGATTATGATCGACTTTGGGAATCGGGAATGAAGATGGTGATTCCAGAGTTTAAAGGAGGAATGGTAGCTGAAGAATTTCTTGATTGGGTGTCAAATGTTGAAGAGATCTTTGATTTTAAGGAGGTTCCTGAGCATAGGAGAGTAAAGTTGGTTGCTACTAGGCTGAGGGGAAGAGCTTTGGCATGGTGGCAGCAAACTAAACTTACCAGGGAGAGAATGGGGAAGTCAAAGATAGAATCTTGGGAGAAGATGAAGAAATTGATGAGATCTACTTTCTTACCATACAACTATCAATCACTTATGTACCAGAGATTGCAGAATCTGAGGCAAGGGACGAAGTCTGTTAGTGATTATGCTGATGAATTTTACCAACTCATTTCCAGGAATGATATTATGGAAACGGAAGAACAGCTAACTGCTAGATTCATTGGGGGATTGAGAATGCAGATCCAGGATATGGTTAATATGTTCGATCCTAGATCAGTTGCGGAGGCACATCAGAAAGCGTTGGCTTGGGAGAAGCAAGGAAGGCATGGAGGTGGTGTGTTTACTAATTCCAATAATCAAGCGAGGGGTGTTAGTGGAAGTCCTAATGTTCCTAAACCTGTCAATAAGCCAGTGGTGAAGGAGGCTGAGAAGGCAAAGGTTAACAGTGGTTTCAAATGTTATAATTGTCAAGAGTCGGGTCATAAAAGCAATGAATGTCCGAAGCCGAAGAAGAGAGCAATGGTCGCAGAAGTTGAGGAGGATGATGATGAGAAGGCAGAATGTTCAAATACACCTTATGTTGAGGAGGAAGAAGAATTATCTTGAGATGAAGGTTGTAATCTTATGATGAGGAGGTCATGTCTTACACCAAAGCAAGAGGAGGATTGTAGTTGGTTGAGGAGTAACATATTTCAGTCGACATGCACTATTCTGGCAAAAGTTTGCAAGTTCGTTATTGATGCTGGAAGTTGCGATAATATTATTTCTACCGAGGCTGTGAAGAAGTTGAACTTGAAAACTGAGAAACATCCTAAACCGTACAAGCTAGCATGGTTAAGGAAGGGTGGTGAAGTGAAGGTGTGTCGAAGGGCTTGTGTTAATTTTTTTATTGGGAAGAAGTACAAAGACGAAATTTGGTGTGACGTTGTAGACATGGACGTATGTCATCTGTTGTTGGGCAGACCGTGGCAGTTTGATAGATCAGTTCAACATGATGGTCGTGCCAATAGTTACAGTTTCATGTTCGAGGGTACTAAAATCACTTTGGTTCCCAAGAAGCAACAACAGAAGGAGAGCAAGTTGGAGGAGATTGAGGAATTGAAAACTCTGTTGACTTTAAAGGAGTTTGTTAAGGAAGTTGAAGAGGAGCCTGAAGTATACTTGTTGATTGGGCGTGAGAGCAGTGGAGTGATTGAAATTCCTGAAGAAGCAAAGCCAGTTTTGAAAGAGTTTGAAGATGTATTTCCAGAGGAGTTGCCTAAGGAGTTACCACCATTGAGGGACATTCAACATCAAATTGATCTTGTTCCAGGAGTAGTGTTACCACATAGACCACATTACCGAATGAGTCCGAAGGAACATGAAGAGTTACGAAGGCAGGTGGAAGAGTTACTTGAGCAGGGACGTGTTCAGGAAAGCTTGAGTCCTTGTGCTGTGCCAGCATTGTTGGTACCAAGAAGGATGGAACATGGAGAATGTGTACAGATAGTAGAGCTTTGAACAAGATTACTGTCCGCTATAGATTTCCTATGCCGAGGTTGGATGATTTGTTAGACCAGTTGAGTGGGGCAACTATATTTTCGAAGATTGATTTGAAGAGTGGTTATCATCAAATTCGGAGTAGACCTGGAGACGAATGGAAGACCGCATTCAAGACGAGAGAAGGGTTATACGAATGGTTGGTTATGCCATTTGGTTTGTCAAATGCACCTAGTACATTCATGCGAGTGATGAATCAAATCTTTAGACCATTCATTGGGAAGTTCGTGGTGGTTTATTTCGATGATATTCTGATATACAGCAGGAGTACGGAAGAGCATGTTCAACATTTGAGGGAAGTATTGATTATTCTTCGTGAGGAACAATTTTATGCTGCTGCAAAGAAGTGCGTGTTTATGACACACAGTGTTTTATTTCTGGGTTATGTTGATTCAGGAGAAGGTATTCAAGTTGATCAAAGTAAAGTGGAAGCTATTAGGAATTGGCCACAACCGAGAACTATCACTGAAGTTAGAAGTTTTCATGGATTGGCATCATTCTACCGAAGGTTCATTCCACACTTCAGTAGCGTGATGGCACCAGTTACCGATTGCATGAAAGGAAAATAGTTTGTATGGTCAGAGGAAGCGGGAGTTGCTTTTGAACGAATCAAAGAACTGTTGACGACAGCGCCAATTCTTGTTTTACCTAATTTTCAGTTGTTGTTTGAGCTACACACTGATGCATCAAAGGTTGGGATTGGAGGAGTGTTAAGTCAGCAGGGGAGACCTATTGCATATTTCAGTGAAAAGTTATCAGAGGCAAAGATGTGATACAATACATATGACGTTGAATTTTACGCTGTTGTGCAAGCTGTTAAGCATTGGAGACACTATCTGTTTCAGAAGGAATTTGTTCTTTATACTGATCATGAGGCATTGAAGCATTTACAGGGGCAGGATAAGATTTCAGCAAGACATGCATCGTGGATTGTATATTTATAGCAGTTTACCTTTGTTGTTAAGCACAAATCGGGGGTGACGAACCGTGTGGCTGATGCTTTGAGTAGGCGGAGTCATTTGTTGACAACATTGAAAGTTGAAGTGACGGGGTTTGAATTACTGCCAGAGATGATTGAAGAAGATCCTTACTTTGTGAAATATGTTGAAAAAGTGAAGGATGGGAGTACTGACGAGTTTATATTGGTGGATGGTTTTCTGTTTAAAGGGAATCGTTTATGCATACCGGATTGTAGCTTGAGATTGAAAATTATCAAGGAGTTACTTGAGGAAGGGCATGTGGGCCGTGATCGTACTTTGCAATTGATTTCACAGTCTTACTTTTGGCCGTCGATGAGGAAAGAAGTGGGAAGGTTTGTGGAGCGATGTCATATTTGCCAAGTTTCGAAAGGAACCGCGACCAATGCTGGGTTGTATATGTCGTTGCCTGTACCGACTAGACCATGGGTTGATGTGATTATGGACTTTGTATTGGGATTGCCGAGAATGCAGCGTGGTAATGATTCTATATATGTAGTGGTTGACAGATTTTCTAAAATGGCACATTTTATTGCTTGCAAGAAGACGGCGGATGCTATTCGTGTTGCTTAGTTATTTTTCAAGGAGATCTATCGACTTCATGGATTGCCAGAATCTATTGTGTCAGATAGGGATACTCGTTTTCTGAGTCACTTTTGGTTAAGTTTGTGGAAGATGGTGGGAACAAAGCTGAAGTTTAGTAGCGCGTATCATCCACAAACTGATGGACAGGCAGAAGTTGTAAACAGGTCATTGAGAAATTTGTTGCGATGTCTTGTACAGGATAATCTGAAGAGTTGGGACATGAAGTTATGCCAAGCAGAGTTTGCTCATAATCATGCAGTGAATCGTAGTACGGGATTCAGTCCATTTCAGATTGTATACTCCAATTTACCCAGGGGACCGTTGGATTTGGCAGTCGTATCACAACCAAAGGGGACAGTTAAACGAGCTGTAGACTTTGTTGACGGGTTGACGGAATGTCATAAGATCGTTCAAGAACGATTAGAAAAGTCAAATGAGAAGTATAAGCGGGCTGCTGATTTGAAACGACGGAGTGTTGAATTTAAGGAAGGTGATTTGGTTTATGCTGCATTGACGAAGGATCGTTATCCGGTGGGTGCTTATAACAAGTTGAAAGCCAGGAAAATTGGTCCTGTAGAAGTTGTGAAACAGATTAATGAAAATGCTTATAAATTGAAATTGCCGGAGGATGTTTACACTTCTGACGTGTTCAATGTTAAGCATCTCGTACCATATTATAGAGACGAACAATCTGAGGCAGAAGAATTTACAAATTCGAGGACGAATTTTTCTCAACCAGGGGAGGATGATGCAGCTCAGGGGATAAGTCGTATGCAACCAAAAGAGGAAGATCGTTCTTGAGTTAAGGAAGCTTCGTTTTTAGGTCTTAAGTCGTTCACGAGTCAAGCAACTATGAGTCGTGAACGACCTAACTGGTCGAGTGAAGGGGAGGTACGACCTAACGAAGAAGAGGCACGAGATAACAAACACTTGAGTCGTATACGGGTTAATGAAACAGCGCTACGACTCAACGGGAACTTGGGGTGTTCGAGTCTGATGAGTCGTACACGACTCAACGACCCATACATAAGTCGTTTACGACTTAACACGAAGAAGGGGAAGGTTTCAGCAATTAAGGGCCTTGAGTCGGAGGCGGAACACGACCTAGCTAAGTCGTTCGAAGAGGCATGCCGCAAAGAACTTGGAAGCTTGAGTCGTGTGGGTCTTGAGTCGGTCCTTAGTTGAGTCATGAGTCGTTCACGACCTATGTTGAGTCGTATATGTTGTATTACGAGCTGGTATGTAAACACTGGTGTTGAATCGGTCAATTGATGAGTCGGTTGAGTCATGTTGTAATGTAATTGTTTTGAGTCGTGTGTTGTTCTGTTGAGTCGTGGCATTTTTAAGTCGTAAGTGTTGTACTGTTTGTATTTTTCCTAAGTCATGAGTCGTATGGACTGTGAAGTGATGAGTCGTTCACGAGACATGTTGAGCCGCTGTATTGTATGAATGGTAGTGAGTCGGTTGAGTCGCTGAGTGTTAAGCCGGTGCCGAGTTAGCTAAATCATAGCGGTTGCCGACTTAAGGGTCAGGGGCAAAATACTATAAATACGCGTGAGTTGTACATTTGAAAGGAGTTGAATATTGAATAAAATTCTCTTTGATTGCTTTGTACTTTCTTCAATTGGTAGTCGAGTGCGATCTCCTATCTCCACTTACGTCATTCGAGTGCGCTCGAATCCACGTTTGTTGAAGCCGATTCACGGAATCTAGTGCGCTAGATCAACGTGTGAAGAATTGTAGATCTTTGAACACGGTATAGTGCGCTATCAACGTGTTTGAGATAGCTAGAATTCGGTACCTTCGGATCAACAAATTTGGGCATTTCGGTATCTTCATTCCATCGATCGCTACTTTCACCGATTGAAGTTTGTTTCGAATTATCCGCTGCGTCAGGTATTCATCTGGATATTTTGTGTGTTGTTTTGCTTTGGGCTTGGACTCGATGAAAGTGATTTGCAAGAATAATTTGGGTTCGACACTGCCTTGATGGCCTTGTTCGAACTACCTATGTCACTTGCATATGCTAATGCTGTTTGATTCAATATAGATATGTATGTGTATTCATATATATGCATACATGCATTCATGTATTTGTGTTGCTAGCTATCTCAGCTTTGGAATTGTTCGAACCTGATACCTTTTGAAGTTTGCATCTGTTGGGTTCATTGCTTTATATGTTATTGTTGTTCTTTGTTTCCCTTGACTCCGGTCAGTAGCTCACTGCTGGTTCCTGTGTCTTCGACCTTGACTCCTGATAGCACTGGCTTTGACAATTAGATTGATGCTTCGAGTTACAGCAATTTTCACTCCTGTTCAACTCTATGTTGTACACATGTGCATTTGTATCACTTGATGTTGCACTTGCTTGATCCAGTTCGTAGTTGCATACTTGCTGTGCACTTTTCATGTCATTCCCTTGGTATTGTGCAGACCACTTGGTCACTGGTGTACATATGCCGTTAGATTTGGGTTTCACTGACCACACATGTATATACTTGTATCTTTGAATTTGATTGACTTGCAGCTTGATGGTCATATTCACTTACTGTTGATCTTCACGTGGCTGTAGTTTTTGTTGCAGTTTTACCCTTGTAGTCATGTGGTGGCTGCAGTTTCATTTCGTTGCAGTTTTACCCTTGTATTCATGTGGTGGCTGCAGTTTCATTTTGTTTGCAGTTTTGCCCTTGTTGGTTGGTATTGCACTGAGTTAATCCTCATGTGCACTGATGCATTGTATATGCATTTTCCCATTGTTTGTTCGCTTTAATTCTACTGTGTTATACAGTAGTCTAGTTTGTTGTTGCATCTCTATTTAGTACCTCTGGACACCTTGCAGTTTCGACTTGCTGTTAGTAGTTGTAGTCGTGATGATATCACATGCTGTAGTGGCGAGGTAGTGCACGCGAGCGTGTACTGCATCCAAACAGAATTGACGTTTTAATTGATATTTCAATTGTTTGAATTGTTTCGTGTGTCCAATTCAATATTTTTAAATTGTATTTTGATTTTGTTTCATTTGATCATTTTGTTGCTATCTAATTATCTTCTAGATAATCATATTTTGTGTTTTCTAATTATCGTATCGATAATTAGATTTTGTGGTTATGCTGTTTCACTGGCTTGGATTTTGCTCTACCCACTTGCTGTTAATTGATGTTTAGGCAATTTTGTTGTTTTCTAAATTATCTTCATTGACAAGCCTTTTATTTATCTTTGTTGATGATTTGGCTTTGTCGATTTGCGGTTTATTGCTGTTACGTATTATTTCTACCGTTATCTGATTCTCTTACGAAGGATTTGATAGGTGAAATTTATTTTGACTGTCGTCTACTTGTTATTTAATTATTATTGCTTCCGTGCATTAATAACTGAGTTTGAATTAGACTGACCCGCGTATTATTTTCTTTTGAATTAGACTGACCCACGTAAGAGCGGATGAACCTTTGTATACGAATCCTGCTACGAAGCATTTGATTTACATTTATTGATTATCAAACATTTGTGATGCAGGGAAACAGGTTGGAGGGATCTAACGGGATTCCATGTTATTATTGAATTGTTCAATGATATTTTTTTATGTCTTTTATTTACTAACAAATATGATTACAGATGATGTGGTAATAACATCATTATATGTTTGAAAATAAAATCCAATAGTGATAAGAAAAACAATATCGCTATGGTTAAGTGTTGGGTGGTTATTGGCCTCGATTTTTTTTTTAAATACCATGAATTACTGATGAAGTCAGAATTGGTTTTTGAGACAAAAAGGATTTTTTTTAAATCTAAAAATTGGATTTCGAAAATATTTTAAAGATTATCTAATTAATTATATTAATATTATTTTAAATTATTGCTTATAATAATATTAATTTATGTTTATTTAATTAAAATAATATTCTTTTAAAGTTATTTTATTATATTAATTTTTTTAAAAGTTATATAGTCATATTAATATTATTTTAAAGTCATTTCAGTATTTTAATACTGTTAAAAGTTAATTTTTTTTGTTAATATGTTTTAAGAAATTATAAAAGGTTAATAAATTGAAAGTCTAATTTTTTAAGAATAATTATGGTTTAAAATTAATAATAATGATTATTAATAGTTTTAAAAAAATTATTATTATGTAATGATCTGATTTTTCGACGTCTGAAAATCGACATCAATACGTCCACTGTATCCAACGCCGAACGATCGAATGCCGGAAATCCGAACCATTGGGGTTAAAGAAGAAGGAGGTGGAACAAGAATATAGAAGACAATATCAGAATCTCACAATCGCAGCGGAACAATATACAAATCTAATTCATTTGCTTACCCCCTTGAATCGATTAGTTTAATCACTAATTTTATTTCATTCCTTTATTTTATTTAGTCAAATCTTGACTATCTTGTATTACACACAATTCAAATTAATTCCCAATATTGTTTATTTCCACTGAAAATCACCAAGTCCAAATACTTTAGATTTCAAAATAATTTAAATCACTTTATTCTAAAATATACTTTAAAACATTTAAATTAAAACTAAGATACATTTTTGAATAAAGTGTTTAAGTAACTGTGTGTATAAAGACTTATTAAAGGGGGCTAATGATTGATTATATACCGAGCTTGTATTAATTTTCCAAATGAAATAAAATCTTGATTGAATGTTTGTTTTTTGATATTTAAATAAACGACCATCGAAATATAGACCCAACGTAACTTTGGAAATATCTAGGAGAAACACGTGAATTATAAGGCACAGTCATCTCCGATAATGTTGTATTGTGCGTATATATCTCGTTTCGTTCTTCTATGACGATGGTAAGAAAATTCGTCCACTAACGGTTAGGTGGTGATCTCCAATCTTATCTTTGTCTCTTTATTTCCTAGAGAGCTGGGGTTGAGTTTACCTGAAATTATCACATGTTGTTTCGAAGAGACCAGGATCAAATGTGTTATCAAAAAACCACTTTGATCCTATGAATGCATTTCAAAGTGAAGGCATCATGAAGAGCATGGAATCGAAGATATAGATGTGAAGTGAATGGGCTAATTGCTATCAATCCTGAGGGTGATTACAAAATGGATATGGTAGGAATAGGGCCTTCGGTTTCATTCAGAAGTAGAACAGACTTGTATGGATAAATGCTATCAGCACATTGTCATTGGGGGAATGAGCATTCCCAGTGTAGATTTCTTGAATGGTAACCATAGCCTCATGCCTCATCAACAGGAAAATGACTAAAGCAGGGCATGCAACAGGGCTAAGTGGGTCGCTCCCATTTGGGTATGTCAACATCTTTCTAGATTACTCTATTTTGATGGATTTGGTTGTGCATGAGAGATCTCGATTAAGGTTGGAAGACCGGGATGAAGACTTATTTGGTACTTCTATTCAAGTGTTAAGTCGATTCTGTGTGGCGGGATACAAGATGTTCTGGTTAGACTCGGGTGCATTGATTTAGAGATGCACCCATCAGAGGTAGTTCCTTACCTGGTCATAGTATAGAATCCATTCTCCAATATGTGCCTTTAGGGCTTTGATTGTAGAGCCTAGTATGCTGGAATTTAATTAATGTAACAATCTGGGCTGTTTTAATAAGTATTTGTACTTGGACACCATTATAATATCACTGGATTCTCTATAAAAGTGTTTTGGTTTTCGTAGGGTAAAAACCCGTCGGGTTTATGTGTGGTGTGGTCTTACGATATACCTTATGTTTTCGAAGATTTTCTTGCAACTTTAAATCCATTTGGTAGTGTTTTTTCTTATGGTGGTTCTCCAGACTGACCCAGGTGTTATTTTATTTTAATGCTCGGGTCCGACCGAGCATATAGCAGATCAGATTGGATGCTTGGAGCTTCAAGAGACGAGTTGGAAGCCTACAGACCTATTCATTTAGATGGTTATTTTTCTGGTATATTCTTTGATGTGTTATCAGAAATTGTGAAAATTATCAAATTAAAAATCATTTCCACAAGTAATCAACTCCAAAACATAGATTATATCATCAAGTTTTGATTTTGAGGTTTTGGGTTGGTCTAAGCTTTGTTTTTTCTCTATGCATGTCTTTGTTTTTCTATGTATAGGTTGTTGAAGCCATCTCTTACACAAAACATCTATCTTTCAGTTGTAATCCAAGTATTTGGTCTTCAATTGCATGGTGAGTTGCTGCTCATATAATGCCAGATGAAGCAAAACTTCAAATTCCAAAATCATAAGCAAAAATAGCTTGAAAATATTGATTTTGTTGATGTTTTTGTTTCTGTAAAAACTATGTTTGGGTGTCACTTTGCATGCTAATATCTTTTGATTCCGACAATGATATATTGCCAAATTTCTTACATTTGGTAGTTTGCATGTTGAAATTTGTTGTTGCAAAATTTGGTTTGAAAATATTGTAATTTGTGTGTACAAAACTTTGCCGCACAATCAACTCAAACATAGATTTTTGCCAGTAGTTGTTTTCTTAGTTGCTGCAAACATGGCCTGAGTCCATGTTTGTGACAGCATAACTCATTCATTTCATACTGGATTTGAGTGATGCTTTTTGTAGATTGAAATAGGAGTGTTGAATCTTGCAAATTTTCATGGCAATTTGTGTTCTTTATCTATTTTGAAACTGCGGTTGAACTTGAACCCGTAGCATGTTGGAATTCAGCGATTTACCCTTGTTTTAGTCCAACTTTGAAATGACACATATTCTTTGTTTCAAATTGGATCTGAGGATTCTTTTTGTAGATTGAAGTAGGAGTGTTGAATTACATTCCTGTAAATTTTCATGACAATCTGGGTTTTTTCCTATTTTGAAACTGCGGTCGAACTTGAACCCACAGCATGCAAGAATTTAGCGATTTAGCCTTGTTTTAGTGCAACTTTGAAACGATGCTGATTCTTTGTTTCAAATTGGTTTTGAGTGATTCTTTTCGTAGATTGAAGTAGTAGTGTTGAGTTGCATTGCTGAAAATTTTAATGACAATCTAGGTTTTTTTGCTATTTTGAAACTATGGTCGAACTCGAACCCACAACATGCCGGAATTCAGCGATTTAACCTTGTTTTAAGTCCAACTTTGAAACGAGGCAGATTCATCATTTCAAATAGGATATGAATAATTATTTTTGCAAATTTAATTGGGAATGTTGAACTACATTCTTGCAGAATTTCAAGCCATTTTGCCACTGCTAACTTGTTCAAACCTACTGTCGAATATTGTGTCGTAGCTTGTTTTAAACGGATAATATTGCCGTGTAAAGATATTTTGATCAAATTTTAGAAAGTAATTTTATTAATTAAAGATTAACTTACAAAATATTTAGTGGATCCCATATTGAATCAAATTAGTGTTGAATGTTTATTTATTTGATAATCTAATATTTGACTAAAAAAATTTGTACCAAAACGCAACTTTGGAAATATGTAGGAGAAACATAGAAATTATATGGTACGGTTACCATCGATGGTGCTATACTATACGTGTAAATTCTTTTGTTCTTCTAGGATAAATGATAAGGAAATCCATCTGTTAACGTTTAGGGGTGATCTTCGTTCTTATCTTTGTCTATTTATTTCCTAAAGAATGGAGGCCAAGTTTGTTGGAAATTATCGAAAGTTGTTTCGGAGAGACCGGAATCTGATGTGCTATTCGAAAACAACTTCAATCTAACTCGAGCATTTCGAAGTAAAGACATCTTAAAGAGTATGGAATAGGAGATGGAGATTTAAAGTGCAAGGGTTATTTTCTATTAACCCTGGGGGTGATTCAAAATGGGTGTGCCAGAGGTAGTGCTTTCAGTTTCGTTCAAACCCAAGAAAGAACTTATAAGGATGACTGTTTGCACTGCTGCTTGGAGGGAAGTGTTAGCATTCCAAGAAGGTTGCTATATAAAAAGGTAACCGTTGCCTCATGCCTCATCAACCTGGAATGAATAAAATAGGGGAGATGAAGTAGGGCCATATAGGTCACACCCATTAGGTATCATCACCAAATGTAGAATCGATATTTGAAACCCTTGTATGCCTCGGTGCGGTTGCTGATCCCTACCATGGTGGTGATGTACTGGTACTATCCAGCAAGGTGTAAGCCAGTCCTATCTTGGAAGGGAATCCAAGTGAGGTTCTCACTGTGTTTGCAGATGCACTATAGCGGACGGTACCCCACTAGCGCAGTCATGGTATGGAATCCATTCTTCAATAAGTACCGTATATTTTTAGTTGTTCCCAAATACGTTGGAATGTGAGATGCAAGAATTTTAGCTATATTATATATTTACTATAATCCTTTGGACATTATCATAATATCGTTGGATGCAAAAGGTATTTTGGTTATATTAAGGTAAAAACCCGTCCCTTTTTATATGCGGCGTAGTATTACGAGATCCCTTTATTTTAAAAGGATTTTAAACATAATAATTAAGTTGTTTGACTTTACTTACAACTGACCCATGTTTTATGTAAGGACCCGTGTGACGACCTGGAATTTTCTAGCAATATCAATTTAATAATCTGCATTAAATATTAAATTGATTTGATATATTTTTGTTAATTAAATCTGAATTGATACTTTTCTTTTAATAAATATTCAATTGGTAAATGATATCTGTTAAATTAATTGTTTGCTTTCTATTTATATATGTATATATTTGTATACATTGTAAATAGATGAATTTGTTTTAAAATTTAACTAATAAAATATGTTTAAATACTAATATATATTTTAGTGAATTAGAAATTGTGTTTTATTTAATACAAACATTTCAAAGGCTAAATAAATAAATACAGGATTTTCAATACATAAGTAAATGTTTAAATAGTTCAAGACTCATTTTAACTTAAGCTTAAATTTAGAATTATTAACAAAAAGATTTGTTTACTTTTCTTTTTAGTATAGTTTGATTTAAAATATGAATTTAAAATATATATGAGTTTTAAATATATTTTTTTGTCAATAAATACATTAACATACACTAATAAATATGTAGTTTATAATAGAAAGATTATTCATTTTATTTATCATTTCAAAGTGATAAATATGTTTTTATAAAATAAATAAAATTAAAATATGCATATAGAAACATAAGTAAGTACGTAAGTTAAATTATAATAACTTAACAACTATAAATTCATTTAGTTTGCAAATAACAAAACAAAAATAACAACATGCATTTCAAATTTACAATAACAAGACAGCAATAAAAACTAGAAAACAAATAAGTTTTTAAGTTTGTAAACTATCACATATAAACTGCAGTATATGTTTAAAGCACCAAAACAAATGTATCAGATTGTACAAAGGGAAATAGATAATATCTAGAAGCAATTGACAGTAATATAACAACTGTATATAATGTAAAGCATCAAGACAAACAAATATCTCTGTTTTGTTGTACAAACATCATGATGTTATAAACTGCAAATGTAAGTATATATTAACTTACCTTCATATCAGTTTAAATATTATCTGGAAAGCAAGATATAAAAATATAAAATGTGCAGGCCAAATTAAATGAACAAATGACAGTAGCTAAGATAAACAAACTGCATATATATGTATGAAGCTTGCTTAGGAAGACATCATCAAATATCTTAAGCTAACAAACAAAAAAGTAATTAATGTAAAATCTTTTAGTACACTAAGTATTATATATCAGCCCACAATTTAAATAAATATCTCTGGTGTAAAACTGTACAAACACAAGACTGTATACAATATTGTCACAATTTCATGAAACATAATTATAACCCTGCCTCTTTTCTTTTTCTATATGTTAGCTTCATCTACATATTCAGTTCGAACTAGGCATAAACTAAAATAAAACTTCATACAAACTAAAACATGGAAATAAAGCTATTTCATACTTAAACAAAATCCAAGAAGCAGAAGCAAAATGAAGTTACAGTTGTTTTCAAACCTGCTTCAACAAAGTGCCCTGTTCATTCACATATCTGTGAGTAACTTTTTTTTTTTAAAAGCTTAAGTAACTTTTAATTTGTTGATTGTGAAAAACCTCTGAGATGAAATATGCTTTGTTTATATATATAGGGTTGATAAATTTGGAGTTTATAAATGTTTGTTAATATGCTTGTCTGTTGTATTCAGGTAACTCTTAGTTCAGAAAATTAAAAGTTGATCAAAATGCAAATCTATTCGTCTAATCTTTGTTAGAGTTAGAGATCTGAATAATTTAAGTTTGTTAATTCATGAGTTTAAGTTTAGAATTACACTTAAAGCAATATAGTCTTGAGTTTTACCTGGAACAAAATCTAACTTGCAGTGATGCATATGCTTGTTCTCTGTTACTCCCTGTAAAACAAAATTTTGCTATTAAACCTTATTTACTTCATCCCTGATTTATGCTTGCGCTTCAATTTCAAGCAAATGATGTTTGTATCATCTCAAACTAAGTCTAAGCATTTAGTTAAGATAAAACAACTTAAAATTTTCATCTGGAACACAATTTATTTTGAGCAAAATACCTGCTCATAATCTAGTTGTAGTAGCCGAAGTATTGGGTTCTGTTCGACGCCATCAGGCGATCGAGTGCCGTGAAACTTTGTGAGGGGGTAGCTCAGTCTTTGATGCGTTCATGGCCGGAGTTTCTTGTCGCCACGTGGTCAGGGTTGGGGAAGAGCGGCGCTGACAGGTTTGAGGAGAGGTGAGGTTCTGTTGTTTCCAGGTTCTTTAATTTGTTTCCATTCGCGCGTGCCTGGTGAGAAACTCGAAGCAGCTCGTATATTTTCTCGGGGAGGTCTCGCGTATAACTCGAAGCAAGCACGGGGGAGGGCTCGGTAGTGGTATTTGTTTAATATTTTTTTGTACAACCTGAAACTGTTTAACAGTTTCAACTGTTTTTAAAACTTTTTTTTAAAATTTAAAATCAAAGTTAAAATCTAGACTTAAATCAGAATTTAACTGTGAATTCCAGTCAGTTTTGAAAATAAGTTGGGTATAAATAAGTTTCAAAACTTAAATTATTTTAATAATTTAAAAGTGCCAAATGTTTAAGTTTATTCAAAGGGGAGTTAAATTCAAAAATAAATTATAAATGGTTGAAGAAAGTACTCAGCCAAGTTAACACCAAGGGGATCAGGACTTAGTTATGAAAAGCTAAATTTGGGAACTAAAATAAAGTTTTATAATTTAAATTTATTCAAATGAGTTTTAATTGTAATTAAATCATGTGAGTGGGCAAAGGGGTTTTAAAATAAATTAGTTATAGAATTTTATTAATGATACATTGGATTTTAATTAGAGAGTAAATTAAAATAAATGTTTTAAACATATTGGAAGTGAAAATATAATCAAAGATGAGAATGGTTTGCCTTAATTCATGAAGTTTTAGAATTTGTGTGCATCAGCCTTTAAGTTAATTAGGTAGAACAATTAATAATAGATATTAATTAAACTAGTAATTATAGTGTAAAAGTAGTAATTAAAGTTAATTTATGAATTAATTAACTAATATGTGATTTAGAACTATAGATTAGATTTTTAAATGGTTAATTAACTTATAATTAATAATAATTAATATAAGTTGATAATTAAATAATTATTAATGAAGTTCATTAACCAGATTATGTTATAATTAATTAATATGGTTGATTTTGTAATAAATTAATTAGATTAATGAATTCAATAGTTTAATTATAAATTATTTATTGAAAAGTAATTAAGAAATTAATTACTTATTAATTATGTAAATTGATTCGAGTTAATTAATTTAGTTTAATTAACTGATATTTTGAAATTGAATTACTTAGAGAAGTAATTGAAGGATAATTACGGGATGTAATTAATTGGGTGATGTTGTTAATGGAAGTAATTGAAATATAATCACTTAAAATTAATCAGGGAATTAATTAAGAGTGTTATTGAGAAGTAATTTATTATGGATGATTAATTACTGTACGATATTAATCAAGAGGATTAATATTTATGATTTGAAGATGTGTATTCTTAATATAAATTAACAAATGAAGATGTAATTAGAAATCATTAATTAATAATTAATGATGATATTGATTTATTTGAGAATAATAAATCAACAAGATAATTAGAAAGGTAATAAATCTATATAAATGTAATTAATTAATGGATTTATTCAAGATTTATTTCTGTAAATTAATTAAGGAAAACTTCTGGAATACAGTAAAAGATATGTAAATCAAGATGATTAATTTGAATATATAAGTAATGGATGATAAGATTTAAATTAAGTGAATTAATTAATTTACTTAAGAAATCATTTGATGTTTTGGTATGTGTAATTACTTTGTGTAATTAATGAAGCATAATTACTTAGGAAAGTAATTAGATGATAATTACTTGATGAAATTCATACAAGATGATTTGTAAGTAAAGTAATGTGAGTAATTTCTTTTATAGTTAATCAAAGGATTTATTTATGGGAATAATTAATCATGGAATGATTAATTTGTTAATAAGTAATTATGAGTAGTTAATTACTGGTTTGTTATTAATCAAGGGGGTGATTAATAATTGTGTTTAAGTAAAGATTAATCACTTAATTAACTTAAATAAGTAATTGAATATAAATTGAAGATCATTAATTAATATAATTAATGATGTAATTAAGAATTGTAAATTAAGGAATAATTAATGGGTAAGTAATTAAATGTTAATCTGCTATAAATGATTTAGAATAATTCATTTAAGGAATTTATTAAAGACTAATGTATTCTTGTAATTAGAGAATGATTTAGTAATTTGATTTATAATCAATTATTGATTATGAGAGCGGGATTTATGGAATGAGTAATTAATTTAATTTATTTTAAATTAATTAAAAATAGGAGTAGTTAATTTAATTCATTTTAAATTAATTATAGATAGTGATGCATAAATCATGCTTATGGATGATATGGATATTTCACTGATTGATTGTGATCTCAGGAATGAGATGAGTAATGTCTATGTGATATGGATGTATGTTTTAAGTATGATAATGTTTAATTATCTGTTTGGATGATGATATTAATTATCTGTTTATGATGATGATGTGATTATCTATTATGAGATGTGAATTATCTATCTGTGTATATTGATGATATTGAATTCACTGTTAAGACTAAATAGACAACTTGGCCTTAAAAGACACGCTTTGGATTTCGATGAGACCGGGATCGGGTTTTTCGCATTTGGAATATCCGAAAACCACATCGTTTCCAAAACTACGATAGGTCGTGAATCTGAAGTGAAGATGAGGATTCAGAATGCAAGGGTTATCGTCGTTAACTCTGAGGATGATTCCAAAATGAGTGTAACGAGATAATGCCTTCGGTTTCGTTCGAACCCGGAACGAACTTGTATGGATTGAATGCTTTCAACACATCGTCAGGCGGACGATGAGCATTCTAAGAAACATGTTATATAAAGGTAATCGTAACCTCAAGCCTCATCAACTGGGAATGGCTAAAACAGGGGAGGTGCAGCAAGGTTAGGTGGGTCATGCCCAAGCAGGACAAGGATATTCCCCTGTCTAGATGTCCGTTTTTATTCGGCTTAGTGGGCGGTTGGTCTGCAGCCAACTGCGGGGTGTATCTTGTTCGGGACTGTTCAGTAAGGAATGGTTCCGGCCTTGTGTTGCAGGGGATGAAGGGAGTAATCCTCGGTACGGTGATCTAGGCCCCGTACTGTGACGGGCGGTACCCCAGTAGCCCTGCCATTGTATGGAATCCAAAATCCAATAAGTGCCTACGGTTTTGATTGTATTACCCACTTTTGTGGCTAGTAGCTGGAATTTAATCATGTAACAATTTCGGCTATTTTCTATTTACTTGAAAACCCTAGACCTATTATAATATCACAGAATTTCCTATAAAATGCTTTGGTTAGCGTAAGGTAAAAACTTTTCCATGTTTATGTGTGGGAAGTCTTACGTGATACCTTTTATTTTCAAAAGATTTTCAAAGTTAAGCAACTTTAACCTGTTACTCATACCAGACCCATGTCTGACCCGAAGTTTATTTTGTTTTTCATAAACTCTCGGGTACCCAAATTTTTACGGGTAGCCAAGGGATTCAGGTTTAGCTTTGACGTATTCTGGAGGAGCAATGGAGCAGGTGGCTTCAGCGTTTTAGATATATTTAGTTCCGCTGTGTGGTATCTCTGTGATGTATTGTGTATTGAGTTGTATTAACTAGACAGGTGTTTATAACTGTCTAGTATGTGATGTATTATCTGTATAGCTCTGATTGATGTATATATTATGTAAATACTTATGTAATTAATATATTTTATTCGTTCCGCTGTGAGATTCTGATGTTGTTGTTCTTTCTTCTCTATCTTTTTCTATTTTCTCACCTCTTTCTTTCTTATTAACGATGCTACTTCCTGGGAGTAGGAAGTGGGGTCGTTACAGTGGTATCAGAGCGCTAGGTTGAGTGAATACCTAGGCTCTTAAGTGGTTTCTTTCCTGAGAGAGTGTATTTGTAATTTTGATATATATATATATATATATTTATTTATTTTTTCTATCTATTTGTTGGATTACCTGTCCGGGTTTTCCAATATAAGTATAAGGATAGATTGAGTAGTGGTGTGTGTAACACGACTACCTGCGGTTGGAAGTATATTTGACGAGACTGTAGACCTAATACCGTCTCGAATAGATTCATGGTGTAAGGATTTCACCTAATCTCTGGAGGGAAAACCTGTTAAGATTTGGAGTCCGTTTTGTTGTACAAGATTGGATGAGTAGATTTGGATTGTGTGAGTGAGCAAAAGCTAGAATATTATCTTGGTAACTCGAGAAGTAGTAGTTGTGTGTTGAGATGCAGTAGCGGAGGATTGTTTCTGAAGAAGTTCTCAAAGATTTTTGGATAAGGAAGTGTGTCTGCATTAGTTTGAGGTTGAGTTCAGCTGAATGTTGTGTTTGGCTTTGAGGCCCGAGTTTTTCGAGGAGTTTTGGATTAAGGAGTTTTGGCATCAGTAGTAGTGTTGCAGCTCGGATTGTTCTGCCGGCACGCGAGAAAGTCATCTGTCTGCAGTTCTTTAGAAGTGAAGTCCAGAACCAGTTTTGTGAATCCATTTCTTCAATGGATTGGCTAGATAAGTTTAAGATGTTCAAATTGGTAGGAGAGTACAGTTTTCTTTGGATATTAACCTGAGTGGATCGCAAAAGTGACTTGCGGTAGTTAAGTATTCTCTGGGATGGCAGAAATTTTTCTGAATATCTTTGTAGAGGTCGGTGGTTTGCCTTAGCATCTGAGGAGTTGAGTTTGGTATCGACTAGATTTCAGAAGTAGTACCGATGGTTCAGCTTAGTAATCGAATGGTTTCTGGAGAAAGGAATTGGTAAAGCAACTCGAGTTTCGGAGGAATTTCTAAGTTCTATTTTGGATCTGCTAAATCATATTTTTGTCATGTGTTGTCCAGTTATGCTTATGTGCATCATCAGCATTTTCATCCATCCAGATCAGAGTTGTGCAGCGGAAGCAGTTGGGAGTGCATTTGTTTTTCTTTTCTGGGAATGAGAAGATGTTTTCTACTGATGATAGTAGAGGTTGAGTTCTTGGTTTTAGTTGATTTTGAGAAAATTATTCTACTAGATTGTTTTTGGATTCAGATTATTGTAGGAGTTATCAGCGAAGGTGGAGCTGATCAGTGGGTTGAAGGCAGCTCTGGACTGTTAGAAGTACTTGGTGGATAAGTGACGGAGGAATTTGGATTTGGGAGTCGGAGATTTCATTTTGTACGAATTTTCTCTGATTCGATGGAGTTCTATAGATTAGTAGTATAGACTATTTAGATTCTATAGATTGAGTACTCCGGTATTATACTGGGAAACTCTAGGGAACTCTATCCAGAATTTTATCTGGATAGTTTGCTTTGTTGATTGAGTAGATTGGTTGTGATAATTGTTAGCATGTGATTGATATATGCTTATGGTTTAAAATTAAATAAAATCTTAAATATATTATTAAATTACCGTTGCTTTTAAATTTCGGGGACGAAATTCTTTTAAGGGTGGAGGAATGTGACGACCTGGAATTTTCTAGCAATATCAATTTAATAATCTGCATTAAATATTAAATTGATTTGATATATTTTTGTTAATTAAATCTGAATTGATACTTTTCTTTTAATAAATATTCAATTGGTAAATGATATCTGTTAAATTAATTGTTTGCTTTCTATTTATATATGTATATATTTGTATACATTGTAAATAGATGAATTTGTTTTAAAATTTAACTAATAAAATACGTTTAAATACTAATATATATTTTAGTGAATTAGAGATTGTGTTTTATTTAATACAAACATTTCAAAGGCTAAATAAATAAATACAGGATTTTCAATACATAAGTAAATGTTTAAATAGTTCAAGACTCATTTTAACTTAAGCTTAAATTTAGAATTATTAACAAAAAGATTTGTTTACTTTTCTTTTTAGTATAGTTTAATTTAAAATATGAATTTAAAATATATATGAGTTTAAAATATATTTTTTTGTCAATAAATACATTAACATACACTAATAAATATGTAGTTTATAATAGAAAGATTATTCATTTTATTTATCATTTCAAAGTGATAAATATGTTTTTATAAAATAAATAAAATTAAAATATGCATATAGAAACATAAGTAAGTACATAAGTTAAATTATAATAACTTAACAACTATAAATTCATTTAGTTTGCAAATAACAAAACAAAAATAACAACATGCATTTCAAATTTACAATAACAAGACAGCAATAAAAACTAGAAAACAAATAAGTTTTTAAGTTTGTAAACTATCACATATAAACTGCAGTATATGTTTAAAGCACCAAAACAAATGTATCAGATTGTACAAAGGGAAATAGATAATATCTAGAAGCAATTGACAGTAATATAACAACTGTATATAATGTAAAGCATCAAGACAAACAAATATCTCTGTTTTGTTGTACAAACATCATGATGTTATAAACTGCAAATGTAAGTGTATATTAACTTACCTTCATATCAGTTTAAATATTATCTAGAAAGAAAGATATAAAAATATAAAATGTGCAGGCCAAACTAAATGAACAAATGACAGTAGCTAAGATAAACAAACTGCATATATATGTATGAAGCTTGCTTAGGAAGACATCATCAAATATCTTAAGCTAACAAACAAAAAAGTAATTAATGTAAAATCTTTTAGTACACTAAGTATTATATATCAGCCCACAATTTAAATAAATATCTCTGGTGTAAAACTGTACAAACACAAGACTGTATACAATATTGTCACAATTTCATGAAACATAATTATAACCCTGCCTCTTTTCTTTTTCTATATGTTAGCTTCATTTACATATTCAGTTCGAACTAGGCATAAACTAAAATAAAACTTCATACAAACTAAAACATGGAAATAAAGCTATTTCATACTTAAACAAAATCCAAGAAGCAGAAGCAAAATGAAGTTACAGTTGTTTTCAAACCTGCTTCAACAAAGTGCCCTGTTCATTCACATATCTGTGAGTAACTTTTTTTTTTAAAAGCTTAAGTAACTTTTAATTTGTTGATTGTGAAAAACCTCTGAGATGAAATATGCTTTGTTTATATATATAGGGTTGATAAATTTGGAGTTTATAAATGTTTGTTAATATGCTTGTCTGTTGTATTCAGGTAACTCTTAGTTCAGAAAATTAAAAGTTGATCAAAATGCAAATCTATTCGTCTAATCTTTGTTAGAGTTAGAGATCTGAATAATTTAAGTTTGTTAATTCATGAGTTTAAGTTTAGAATTACACTTAAAGCAATATAGTCTTGAGTTTTACCTGGAACAAAATCTAACTTGTAGTGATGCATATGCTTGTTCTCTGTTACTCCCTGTAAAACAAAATTTTGCTATTAAACCTTATTTACTTCATCCCTGATTTATGCTTGCGCTTCAATTTCAAGCAAATGATGTTTGTATCATCTCAAACTAAGTCTAAGCATTTAGTAAAGATAAAACAACTTAAAATTTTCATCTGGAACACAATTTATTTTGAGCAAAATACCTGCTCATAATCTAGTTGTAGTAGCCGAAGTATTGGGTTCTGTTCGACGCCATCAGGCGATCGAGTGCCGTGAAACTTTGTGAGGGGGTAGCTCAGTCTTTGATGCGTTCATGGACGGAGTTTCTTGTCGCCACGTGGTCAGGGTTGGGGAAGAGCGGCGCTGACAGGTTTGAGGGGAGGTGAGGTTCTGTTGTTTCCAGGTTCTGTAATTTGTTTCCATTCGTGCGTGCCTGGTGAGAAACTCGAAGCAGCTCGTATATTTTCTCGGGGAGGTCTCACGTATAACTCGAAGCAAACACAGGGGGGGCTTGGTAGTGGTATTTGTTCAATATTTTTTTGTACAACCTGAAACTGTTTAACAGTTTCAACTGTTTTTAAAACTTTGTTTTAAAATTTAAAATCAAAGTTAAAATCTAGATTTAAATCAGAATTTAACTGTGAATTCCAGTCAGTTTTGAAAATAAGTTGGGTATAAATAAGTTTCAAAACTTAAATTATTTTAATAATTTAAAAGTGCCAAATGTTTAAGTTTATTCAAAGGGGAGTTAAATTCAAAAATAAATTATAAATGGTTGAAGAAAGTACTCAGCCAAGTTAACACCAAGGGGATCAGGACTTAGTTATGAAAAGCTAAATTTGGGAACTAAAATAAAGTTTTATAATTTAAATTTATTCAAATGAGTTTTAATTGTAATTAAATCATGTGAGTGGGCAAAGGGGTTTTAAAATAAATTAGTTATAGAATTTTATTAATGATACATTGGATTTTAATTAGACAGTAAATTAAAATAAATGTTTTAAACATATTGGAAGTGAAAATATAATCAAAGATGAGAATGGTTTGCCTTAATTCATGAAGTTTTAGAATTTGTGTGCATCAGCCTTTAAGTTAATAAGGTAGAATAATTAATAATAGATATTAATTAAACTAGTAATTATAGTGTAAAAGTAGTAATTAAAGTTAATTTATGAATTAATTAACTAATATGTGATTTAGAACTATAGATTAGATTTTTAAATGGTTAATTAACTTATAATTAATAATAATTAATATAAGTTGATAATTAAATAATTATTAATGAAGTTCATTAACCAGATTATGTTATAATTAATTAATATGGTTGATTTTGTAATAAATTAATTAGATTAATTAATTCAATAGTTTAATTATAAATTATTTATTGAAAAGTAATTAAGAAATTAATTACTTATTAATTATGTAAATTGATTCGAGTTAATTAATTTAGTTTAATTAACTGATATTTTGAAATTGAATTACTTAGAGAAGTAATTGAAGGATAATTACGGGATGTAATTAATTGGGTGATGTTGTTAATGGAAGTAATTGAAATATAATCACTTAAAATTAATCAGGGAATTAATTAAGAGTGTTATTGAGAAGTAATTTATTATGGATGATTAATTACTGTATGTTATTAATCAAGAGGATTAATATTTATGATTTGAAGATGTGTATTCTTAATATAAATTAACAAATGAAGATGTAATTAGAAATCATTTTTTAATAATTAATGATGATATTGATTTATTTGAGAATAATAAATCAACAAGATAATTAGAAAGGTAATAAATCTATATAAATGTTATTAATTAATGGATTTATTCAAGATTTATTTCTATAAATTAATTAAGCAAAACTTCTGGAATACAGTAAAAGATATGTAAATCAAGATGATTAATTTGAATATATAAGTAATGGATGATAAGATTTAAATTAAGTGAATTAATTAATTTACTTAAGAAATCATTTGATGTTTTGGTATGTGTAATTACTTTGTGTAATTAATGAAGCATAATTACTTAGGAAAGTAATTAGATGATAATTACTTGATGAAATTCATACAAGATGATTTGTAAGTAAAGTAATGTGAGTAATTTCTTTTATAGTTAATCAAAGGATTTATTTATGGGAATAATTAATCATGGAATGATTAATTTGTTAATAAGTAATTATGAGTAGTTAATTACTGGTTTGTTATTAATCAAGGGGGTGATTAATAATTGTGTTTAAGTAAAGATTAATCACTTAATTAATTTAAATAAGTAATTGAATATAAATTGAAGATCATTAATTAATATAATTAATGATGTAATTAAGAATTGTAAATTAAGGAATAATTAATGGGTAAGTAATTAAATGTTAATCTGCTATAAATGATTTAGAATAATTCATTTAAGGAATTTATTAAAGACTAATGTATTCTTGTAATTAGAGAATGATTTAGTAATTTGATTTATAATCAATTATTGATTATGAGAGCGGGATTTATGGAATGAGTAATTAATTTAATTTATTTTAAATTAATTAAAAATAGGAGTAGTTAATTTAATTCATTTTAAATTAATTATAGATAGTGATGCATAAATCATGCTTATGGATGATATGGATATTTCACTGATTGATTGTGATCTCAGGAATGAGATGAGTAATGTCTATGTGATATGGATGTATGTTTTAAGTATGATAATGTTTAATTATCTATTTGGATGATGATATTAATTATCTGTTTATGATGATGATGTGATTATCTATTATGAGATGTGAATTATCTATCTGTGTATATTGATGATATTGAATTCACTGTTAAGACTAAATAGACAACTTGGCCTTAAAAGACACGCTTTGGATTTCGATGAGACCGGGATCGGGTTTTCCGCATTTGGAATATCCGAAAACCACATCGTTTCCAAAACTACGATAGGTCATGAATCTGAAGTGAAGATGAGGATTCAGAATGCAAGGGTTATCGTCGTTAACTCTGAGGGTGATTCCAAAATGAGTGTTACGAGATAATGCCTTCGGTTTCGTTCGAACCCGGAACGAACTTGTATGGATTGAATGCTTTCAACACATCGTCAGGCGGACGATGAGCATTCTAAGAAACATGTTCTATAAAGATAATCGTAACCTCAAGCCTCATCAACCGGGAATGGCTAAAACAGGGGAGGTGCAGCAAGGTTAGGTGGGTCATGCCCAAGCAGGACAAGGATATTCCCCTGTCTAGATGTCCCTTTTTATTCGGCTTAGTGGGCGGTTGGTCTGCAGCCAACTGCGGGGTGTATCTTGTTCGGGACTGTTCAGTAAGGAATGGTTCCGGCCTTGTGTTGCAGGGGATGAAGGGAGTAATCCTCGGTACGGTGATCTAGGCCCCGTACTGTGACGGACGGTACCCCAGTAGCCCTGCCATTGTATGGAATCCAAAATCCAATAAGTGCCTACGGTTTTGATTGTATTACCCACTTTTGTGGCTAGTAGCTGGAATTTAATCATGTAACAATTTCGGCTATTTTCTATTTAGTTGAAAATCCTAGACCTATTATAATATCACAGAATTTCCTATAAAATGCTTTGGTTAGCGTAAGGTAAAAACTTTTCCATGTTTATGTGTGGGAAGTCTTACGTGATACCTTTTATTTTCAAAAGATTTTCAAAGTTAAGCAACTTTAACCTGTTACTCATACCAGACCCATGTCTGACCCGAAGTTTATATTGTTTTTCATAAACTCTCGGGTACCCAAATTTTTACGGGTAGCCAAGGGATTCAGGTTTAGCTTTGACGTATTCTGGAGGAGCAATGGAGCAGGTGGCTTCAGCGTTTTAGATATATTTAGTTCCACTGTGTGGTATCTCTGTGATGTATTGTGTATTGAGTTGTATTAACTAGACATGTGTTTATAACTGTCTAGTATGTGATGTATTATCTGTATTGCTCTGATTGATGTATATATTATGTAAATACTTATGTAATTAATATATTTTATTCGTTCCGCTGTGAGATTCTGATGTTGTTGTTCTTTCTTCTCTATCTTTTTCTATTTTCTCACCTCTTTCTTTCTTATTAACAATGCTACTTCCTGGGAGTAGGAAGTGGGGTCGTTACAACCCGATTCTTCAACTTCCGAAAACTAACATCAATACGTCCACCGTATCAACTGCCGAGAAATCGAATGCCAATAAACCGAACACTTAGGGTTTTAAGAAAAGGAAAGAGAGAGAAGAAGAGAGAAAAGATAGAAAATAGAGAGAAAAGAAAATAGAAAGAACAGAAAGAAAACAACAGAACAACATCAGAATCTCACAATCGCAGCGGAACAACATATAATAGATAAATGAATAATCTTTAAACAAAGAACTATATCAGTTATTACATTACATCAAATTTCATTACATCATATCATCAGAGTGTACAACAACATACAACAACAAACAGCGGAAAAGAAATACTATATACTAGTAATACGCCATGCCATCTAGCTTGCCTCCAGCAACTCCTGAATATCCAGAATATCCTGATAAACCTAACTCTTGACTGCCCGTGTGGAAATTGGTGGGCACCCAGAGTTTAGGAAGGAAAACAATAAACTCCGAGTCAGTCATGTGACTGGTGTGAGAACTCAAAATTTTTTATTTATCTTTAAAATCAACATAGAGGAATATTTTTAAAGTCAATTCGCAATGCTTTTAAAAATGAGACTACCATAAGGCCTCCCGCACACACACAATGCAAACGCAGAATCGGAGGAGATTTCTCCTTATGATAGTCAAAGATGCTTGATACGCATTAAAAAGAACATTTGATATTATTACTAGTGCATAGTGTAGGAAAAATTCATTTCGAAAGTAGAATATAAATCTTAGCCAACATACGACCATTATCGTATGCCTACTATAGCTACCATCTAAACAGTGGTGACCACCATAAGTAAATGGCAGGTTCTACAACTAAAACCGTACAGAGTTTCATATTGGGAATTGGATTTCCAACGAATGATCAGGCCAAGGAACTTCTCATTGCCACATGAGAACGCCTCTGGATGGACGTCCCCGAGAACCAAACCGGATCTCTGCCAACACAAGGCCGGGTTACCCCTAACTGAGTAACAACTGACCGAGTATGCCATCCCCCGGTCCTTTGGGACGTTTAACCGAGCGCTCGTAATCAATTCACACAATCATAAAGTGTTTTCAACATGAGTAAGTATCTGGGCTCCATACCATGATACCACCCTTTTCCAGAAGGAAATGCACATACCCTAAAGGGCGCTACCCCTCATAACCTTGCCGCATCTTTCCTGTTTTGACCATTCCGGGGTGTGAGGCTCGGCGAAGTCTCGTCCACAAAGCCACGCTTTATACAAAAGTCATGCTTGGGTCAACAAATGATCATAGAAATGATCACCAAGATAGACGATCAAATAAATGATCCTATCACAAATGATCAACACAATGATCATTTCACAGCAACACTCAGCATGTCACATTACCAAATTGGGTAATATATCGCTGATAACCATCAACTACATAACCTCTGAGCTCGTATGTCTCAGAGAAGGGTGTTATGCTAAAAGAATAAATTCTCCGCCACCAACAGAAATGTATTTGAAAGAAATCGGCTTTATATCTCAATTTGTAATGTCAGACATACAATCCATACAAGTCTGTTCCGGGCTCGAACAGAACCGAAGGCACTTACAAAGAAGTCCTTGCAATCCGGTTATCCACAATCCTGATCGGATTTCCCATCACTTAGGGAGTCTCTATACCATTGCAACTCAGTGTAGAGACATTAGATAGGTCATCCTATCGCTCTCACAAATATCCGGTCTTCAACACCGGTCATCAATGCTATCCATTACGTCGTATCACTATTCGGAATGGGTAATCCGAATAACGAGCGCAATAATTTAAAAATAAGTGTAGCATTCAAATTCAGCAAATCACAACAAATACCTTTCAAAGGTAAATATTGATAGTTGGTTATTGAACTATCAATGGATATGCACAACATTACCAGATTCCAAATAATTTTCCAAATTATTTATTTCCCAAAAATATCTTTACAAGATAAATAATTTTCATACTTCAAAAATAAATCAATATTTATTTTTAAACAGATTCCACTTTCTTTTATAAATTCCATAGTGAATTTATATTCTAAAATATCTATGCATATACGATTTCAATTATTCATTTCAATTTATCTTCAAAAAGATAAATTCTCAAAATATTCACTTTATATTTGGAAAACATTTCCATACTTACTTATTAAGTAATTCTCAAATCCATCTATTTTCAACACTTGGAAAATATTCAATATACTTAAATCGAGATTAAGTATATATTTCATTCTTTAAGGAAATCATTCTCTTAAACATATTTATTTGGGCCAAAACGAATGTTGCGTAAAACATCGTTACGACAACCCAAAATCACTAGTATAGGGACTCGAAATTAAAATAGATATATAAATCCCAATACTATACAAAACATTTCCTTTCGGAAATCATTTACTATAACAATAGTGCTATAGTCCACCATTTCCTTTTATTTCTCGAAAACGTCTATTTCAACAATGAATGTTGAAATCTATGGTTTCGAATCTTAACACCTTTTGAAAACATCGTTAGATCCTTTTAATTCTATTTAAAACATCACATCTAAAACATTTTCTTTAACATAATATTCACTATTCAAAAACGTGAATATACTACGTTAACAATTTCATCATTTCTATACGTTTCATTTTAAAGGATTATTCACTGTCTAAAACGTGAATATAACTTCATAAATAAGTTATAAAAATTAACTTATCAAAACAAGTCGTTGCGAATTTATAAAACAATGTTTATAAATTCCTTTATTACCCTATATTCAATTCATAACTCAATTATATACCAAAGGTTCATATTATAAGTTAAATACTTATAATTTATTTGTTTGAAAAATCGTTCCTTTGAACTTCATAATTATAAATCTTATAACCTATAAGATTCAATTATTTATCCAAAACCATTCTTTTAATAACTTTATAAATTTTATAAACCTACTGCTTATAAAATTCCATTTATAACTTCACCGTTTATAATTCTATGAATTTCATTCATTTATGAAATTCATTTACAATTCATTCTAACACTTATAAAAACTCGTTTTATTATCCAAAATATTCTAATTTATAAATATCCATTTTATAAATCTTTTATACAAATCAATTTGTATTATTATTCTAAAACGTCTTTAAACTTCTTTATAATTTCATCCTTTTGATTTATAAAATAATCAAATTTTATAAATCCTATATTTAAACTTTTTACAGTAAATTCAGAGATCCAATTTAAACTATTTTATAAAATCATTAATCCATATTTCTCAAAAATCAACTTTAACCGTATTTCTCAAAAATCATAATTTTTATAACTTTTAAATGTATAACGTTTATTTATTTATAATGGATCAATTCCAAAAATATTTTATAACTTATACTTTCAAAAATCACTTTAAAAATCATTTTAAAATTCCAAAATTTGGTCCAATGATGCTACATACCAAATAGTCAATCACGATAACAACGATATCATATATCGATATGATAATCCATCAAATATCAAAATATCTGAAATCAAATAAAAACTGTTGAGGAATCCAGTTGGATCCCTCCAACCTGTTTTCCTGCATCCACAAACATTAGCACAATACCAATTCCGCTCCAGTACGAAATTATCGTGGTATATGGGATTTAAAATATTATCCGCTTAATAGACGGCGCAATAGGGTCTCATCTGCTATACAATGCGGGAAATCAATAACTCCAACATATACATATGCCAATATATATATATTGCTATTATATATAATACCAATTTCACTGTTTATGAAATATTCGCGGTATATGTTTTTAATAAATAACCTCCGCTTACTAACGGCGCATAATGTCTATTTTAACAATCAATAGATAACAATCATCATTCAAACATGCATTCAAATATTTTAAATCTAACTATTAAAAATAAAATCTAAACCGATTCGATTGAGTGAGAAGTTCTCACCTTGATTTCAATTTCGTTTTAGCGATTTATTTCGAATAAAATTAAACGCGCGTTTAATTTTACCCGAAATTCTCACTAACTCCAAACGACTACAATCCAAATGCATCACGTAGTGCTCATCCATACGATTCCAACGCAACTGGTTTCGCGCGTTTTCGACCTCGTATGAAAAAGTTATGATTTTTATAAGTTTTATACGAATTTTATATAAATAATTACAACATAATTTTTTTATTTTCAACCTAGCTAAAACATAGCCATAGATCACAAGCTCCACTGCATCATGACCGCACGTTCACCATGCTTCATCTTCTCGTACGCACGCCCCCAAGCTGAACCCATCAATCACGAACTAGGGCTTCAATTTGCAACCACCACAAGCCACTTCACATCGATTAGGTGACGCCATGTTGAAGAGCGCCTCCTCCTCTACCCACACCCAGAACCTCCATGAACTCGGTCATCATGTTTGCACGCAGTTCGAGGCCGAACGCATGGCCTTTAAACCAAATTTTCCATCGATCTAAGCCACTTCAAACGATCACAACCGTTGAAGTTGTAGATCCTAGTGTGCTTGACATTTTCTTAGTTGAAAGTTTTCGAAATCATTGAGTGGATTAGGAGAAAAAACAAGGGGAAGCGAGGAAGAACATCGGCCTTCGGTTCTGACTGAGGCGGCTAGGGTTATAAAACCGTAATTTACTTTTATTTTTATTTTTATGGTAAAGGGGGGCTATTTATAGGAAAACGAACGACACTATTCATTCCGGAAATTCCGAACTCCGATTTACGCGCCGTAACCAGCGTTTCTAGGGTTTACCCTGCGTTTCAGACACAATGGAACATGTTTCGGAAGCTAATTCGGACATCTGTGCGAGTTATGGCAATAAACGTTCAATTTGAATTAAACCGATTTAAATAATTTTCTAGGCGTTTTAGCTTGCACCAGACAAACGATAAATCCAATCGACTTGAAATTTGAAACCTTACAATAATATCATATTACGGATCCGATGAAACTGGTTTCGTCAAAATCCAAGACTTTTTGAAAAATGACTATTTTAACTCGCTAAATTAATATTAAAAACAATTTCGATGCGTTTCGAGCTGCCACGATCAAACGATAACTCCGATTGCTACGAAAATTGAAATTCGGTAATAACAAACTATTACGGATCCAATGGAACTAGTTTCATCCAATTCTGAAACTGTTCAAAAATTAGCTATTTCACTAGTCGATTAAATATTAAAATATTCAATTTTCACAAATTAACTCTTAATTCGATTTTAAAAGTTCTATAACATCATTCTAACTTCAACATGATATAATAAAATTTTACAAATCGTTTTCAATCATATTTAACTCAATTTTCAATTATTTCCATAATTTCACATATTAAATTATCGATTTAATTATCCAATTAAATCCAATATTCGAAATAAAATTTATTCGACTTATAAATTTCACTTATTTATATTTAAAATTAATTAAATATTCAAATTTAAATTAATAAAAATTCTGGGTCGTTACATTTTACCTAAAACTCTTGGGTGCTCAAATTCTTTTATGCAGCCAAGTAGTTTAGGTTTTCCCATGGATGCATTTTAGAGGATCATGGAGCAGGAGGCTTCATCAGTAGCTAGTTATTATCTTATTTCCACGGTATTATATGTATCTTGTATTGGTTAGGTAGGGATAGACTGTTATAACTGTCCAACGGTAGAATTGTATTAGTATGACACTGATGTATCGTTTTAGAAATGACTTCATAAGGTATTATGTGGATTAATATATGTTATTCCATTGCGTTGTGAGATTCTATGATTGCTTATCTTCTTTTTATCTTCTATCTCCTTTCTTTCCCCTAACAATCGGTCTTTTCGACACTTAGTTGTTTGGCATGCGAATATCATAAATGTATTACTGCTGACTTCTGAGGTTCGAAATGGCAAGTTGTTAAAAACTGCAATGCATATTTAGTCCGAATGCCTAAATTTTTGTGTGCTTCTGTGACGACCTGTCTTTCATTCCACAGAAAAACGTATCATCCATAAGAAAAGAAAGAGATAGAAATAGAAAGATAGAAAGAAAAGAAACAACAATCATCAGAATCTCACAGCGGAAACGAACAAAATATAATATTACATATATCCTTTACATAGTTTTACATATCAGAGTTCACAAAATAATACTACTCCATTACATCAGACATTCAAAAGAGTTTTCCCAACCCATACAACTCAAAACATAACACCAAAATGCCACTACAGCAAATAAAGATAAATAGTACGTCTGGACTCCAGCTCCAGCTTCCAAAACACATGCTAATCCAAACCTAATCACTTGGCTACTCATAAAAATTTGAGTACCCAAGAGTTTATGAAAAACAAAATAAACTCTGAGTCAGACATGGGTCTGGTGTGAGTAAATCATTTAAAGTTGTTTAACTTTAAAATCTTTTGAAACAAAAGGTATCACGTAAGACTTCCCACAAATAAACACGGGTAAGTTTTTACCTTAAGCTAACCAAAACATTTGATAGGAAATTCAGTGATATTATAATAGGGTCTAGGGTTTTCAAGTAAATAGAAAATAGCCGAAATTGTTACATGATTAAATTCCAGCTACTAGCCACGAAAGTGGGTAATACAATCAAAACCGTAGGGTCTCGTAGGGAAAATGGGTTTCCATCAATGGCAGGGCTACTGGGGTACCGCCCGTCACAGTATGGGGCCTAGATCACCGTACCGAGGAGCCACCCTAACTCCCTTGCAACACAAGGACGGACCGATCCCTTACTGGATAGTTCCGAACAAGACAACCCCGCAGTTGTGGCCAACAACTGCCCACACAGCCGAATATATAATAAGGGACTTCTAGAGAGGGGTAAATCTCACTCTCAAGTGGGGGCTACCCACTAAGCCTTGCTGCACCTCCCTTGTTTTAGCCATTCCCGGTTGATAAGGCTTGAGGCTACGATTACCTTTATAAAGAACACATCTCTTAGAATGCTCATCGTCCACCTGACGATGATCTGTAAGCATTCAATCCATACAAGTTCGTTCTGGGTTTGAACGAAACCGAAGGCATTATCTCGTTACACTCGTTTTGGAATCACCCTCAGAGTTAACGACGATAACCCTTGCACTTCGATTCACCATCTCGAATCTATAAGTACTATTCCGTCAACTCATTACGGAATCACCCACCGAGTTATACTGACGTATAGCCCTTACACCTCGATTCTTCACCCTTCACATAAAATTCACGACCTAACGTTATTTGGAATCGATGTGGTTTTCGGATCCAAATATGGAAACCCGATCCCGGTCTCATCGAAATCCAAATCGTGTCTTTTAGGTCCAAGTTGTTTTAAAGGTTTAAACAATTCAATTCATATTTAAACATAGCATCACACAACATTACCAACAGATGATAACCAATATATATCACAGATATACAACATCTCATCACAGAATATAACTCAACTATCATTCAACAGATATCAACCATATTCAGATATCAATACAAACTATCATCCACAAGCAAGCACTACTTAATTCATATCATAATTAATTTAAATTAAATTAATTACTTAAGAATTTATCACTTAATCTTGCTTAACCAAACATTAATTAATTAATCACAATCATTTAATTAATTAATCACCTCTTAATTATCTCATTATTAATTAATTACTACTTAATTAATTAATAATCTTTATTTAATTATCAATTGATTAATATAATTATGTATTAATTAAACTTGATTAAAAATTAATCATTCCTTAATTGGTTATTAATTAACCCTTAATTTATAATTAATTAACCTTAATTAATTCTTAATTACCTTAATTAATTATTAATTAATTACAAATTAATTTCTTAATTACATAATTAATTATTCATTAATTAACCTTAATTTTTTAATTAATTAAATCTTAACCCTTAATTAATTTATAATTAATTATAAATTAATTAATGTTTAATTACTTAATTAATTAACTCCTAATCAATTAATTAATTAACTTCTTAATCACTAATTTATTAATCATTAATCATTTAATTAATCAATTATTAATCACTTATGAATTAACCTTAAATTAATTAATAAATTAATTAATAACCCATTAATTGTTGTTTAATTTAATCCTTAATTACCTATTAAATAATTCATAAGTAATTAATTAAATCTTAATAATTTAATTAACCAAAATTAATTAATTAATTCCAACTTTAATTACTAATAAATTTAATTAACTTCAAAACAAAACAAAGTTCATTCGTCTTTAAAAACTCTTACATATTTAAGTATTCAATTTATTCAAAACTAATTACTTTAGAAAATGTTAGATTTAAAAATGTAAAACCATTTCAAATTTTCAAATAATAAGATGTGAATTACTTTTGAAATAAATATTTGATACTTAACAAAATAGAGATAATATAAGTGTTAAACTTTAAACTTAAAACAAAATTGAAGTTTCAAAATAAACTAAAACTTTGTTTCATTAATATGCTTAAAGCCCGGCCCAAATTCAACTACCCAAACTCTAACTCCATCTTCGCCCTACTTTTCACAACTACCCTGAACCCAACGCTCCAACACTCGCATCAACTCACCACACAACCCGAGAACAATATGCGATCAACACGCCCATAACTCGAGCACAGCACTCCTCAACCCGAGTACAAAACGCGATCAACACGACCCAAACGCGAGAGGCGCTTCGAGCTGTAAACCCACGCACACGAAAACTTCCCTGACACACGCACTGCCTCGTGCACCTACACAGGCCTCCGGCACCCCCATCACCGCCGCCGACCACACGCGCAAACCATACTTCGACCATCCACTCGACTTCGGCCCTCAAATCATGCTTACTCAACTCGAATGCAAAATGGGTTGTTCGAACCCAAGACGAACTACAGACGTCTGGAAATCCCCATCACCCACGGCAATGTCGACCACCTTGCGCCACCAAACTCCGGCCATACGTGCGCAACACCCAAACGCTACTCCACCTCGAACCAACCCCAACTCGATCAACCCAATACTTCACGCGATCAAATTTTTCAAGCTCGAAAAAACAGTACTCAAAACCCTACAAACCCAAATTCCCAATTCCATGTTGCAAAATAAAATCAATCACTATTTTTCTAGTGTTATACAACATCTAACATAGCTTTTGTTTAAATTTCAAGACTTAAAATCGACCCAATCTTATGAATTTGACAAAAGTCCCAAATTCAGTAAATTTAAAAATTCAAATTCATTTGAATGTCAAAAATTCTAATTTCAATTTTAAAATTCACAACATGCATTATAGATTCAGCATATATATTTGATTCTTTCAAAATTCAACAAGATTTACACGATATTATTATTTTTATTTTACTGCATATGTACTTCCTACAGACATTTAACTATTTCTTATGCAAATTTATTTCTTTCACTTAAATTCACATTGAATTTAACTTCTATATTAGAAGATTTAACTAAACATCATCTTATAGTTTTTAAATTTGAATTTTGTTCTGAAATTTGCTTTGAACTTGAAATAACAGAGGAGTTCAATTTTCTTATAACATACACAGTCAAATTTTAAAACTGTAAACAAATACTTCATAGAATAAAAGACATGCAAGCATTTCATAACTAACATTCACATACAACTTTTATACTTTAAGAGTTTATTTTAAGAATTTACTCACCTGTTAGTCGTGAAGATTCAAACTGCTGGAACAAAATATGTGAACTGCAGATCTTCTTTTCCCACCTTCTTGAATTTGTTGCTTAACCTTGAAATGCTTTAAATCTTGAATTTGCTTTACACTTAATTTTGTTTTCAGGAACCTTGCTTATATGCAGATTTCTAGATCGTAATTTGTTGCAGATTTTAGCTTTGAAAAGAGGCTTGCATGATTGTTTAAATTTGGTTGAAGAAGTATAGATTTGTTTTCAGAAATTGGTTGAAGATGCAAAGATTGAAGAAGTTCAGATTTTTGAAGAGAAAGAAATGTAAAATTTGTTTTAATAAAATGAGAAAGTATGCATGAATGTTTTTTTAGAATTTGTTTTATAAAATTTGAAAGAAAAGAAAATCTAAATTTTGACACTAGTCAAAATAATACTTAAATTTCTAACACATGTTTTATTAATAGGTTTAAATGTGAACATGTGTTTATCTCATGCAAAAAGAAATAAAATTGTTTTCTTAAATGATTTCTTATATATGTTTATATTTTAAATTCCTATAATAATCAATTTCCTTAAAGAATGAAGATAAAACCAATGTTATAACATAATTTAAAATTATGAGAATATTTCTTAAAATTCAAAGTAAAATTAACATTATTTAAATCCTTTAATCAATTCAAGCACAAATTGTATTTTAAAATCCAATTCAAAATCAAATTGATATGAATAAAATTTTAACACATTCAATTCCTTATATATATATATATATATTGGTTTTTAAATTAGAATAAATTTATTTTTCCCACACATTTATTAGTTGTGGAATAAAATAACAAATTTATGAATTCAAATTAATTTATTATATAGATTATCATATTTAAATTCGGTGTGAAATTCCGGGATATCACAATCCTCCCCCCTTGAAAGAATTTCGTCCCCGAAATTTAAACAAAAGATAATCCAAAATTCATTTTATTCAACACTTCAAACATACATAACATCCGTACATAATCAACCATCAAACAAATCTTGAGTTTGCTTCACTAATTCCTCCCTCTCTATTGGAGCCATCCTCCTACTAGGTTGAATTACAGGTACTACTCCAGGAACCAAATCAATACGAAACTCTATTTCCCAGTGCGGAGGCAAGCATTTAATTTCCTCAAATACATCGGAGAAATCTCGGACTATTTCAATATCTACAACCTCTTCTTGAGAAGTCTCCACTCCATGTAAAAGGCTACTCAAGTGGATCCAGAGTTATCACACATTACTCTGACAATCCGACCCAGATCAGTTTCCAACGAAAATGTTCTTTCATCACAATTTAAAATAGCCTTATATTTGTCAATCCAATCCATTCCCAATATAAGGTCGAAACCTTGAAAATCCAATACATAAGGATCACAGGAAAAATTATGGGATAGATAGGAGATTCTCAATCTTTACAAATCCTATCCAATTTGGTTACCCCTCCTATAGGATTTGATACACAAATGGGATTGTCAACGATACAAGGGGTAAGTAAGAAATTCTCTACAGTTCCCAAGGAAATAAAACTTAAAGAAGCACCAGAATCAAACAAGACTTTAATATACTTTCCATTTAAAAGTAAAGTACCTTCTAAAACTCCCTTGCCCTTCGATGAGTTCGGTGGTGCGCCTTCCAAAGCAAATACTTTGTTCGGTTGAACCTTATAAAGAAGCGGGCAGTCTCTAATCATGTGTCCCGGTTGGTGACAGTTAAAGCAAAGAGACTTCTGAACTAAGGCTGACCCTGGTCCACTATACTGCTGCCGCTACTGTTTCCTTTCTTGAGGACAGTGATTTGCCAAATGTCGCATTTGATTACAATTATAGCATTTCCGGGGTCCATTATTATTCGCAGACTTCTTCTTGTTTTGCTTCTTCCAGTTAGGATTGAATTTCCTCTTATTCTGTTTGGAAGAATTCCCTCCTGATGCAGCAACTTGAGCCACTGACCTCTTCTTCATCAAATCTTCATACCTTAACGCCATATCAATAAGCTCCACAAAAGAACCTTTCAGATGTGCAGTCATTCTCTCATGATACTCCGGCCTCAACCCTTGGACAAACATCTCGTTCTTCTTAAGAGGTGTGTCTATAAGTCCTGGACCGTAGCAAGATAACTCGTTGAACTTTGTCTCGTATTTAGCTATGGATGTAACGTTTCAGATTTTTCGATGCCGAAAAACCAAAACGTTATGGTTTTAAGAAAAAGAAAGAGGTAGAAGAGGAGAGAAAAGTTAGAAAATAGAACGGGATGGAAAGAAAACAACAGAACAATATAAGAATCTCACAATTCGCAGCAGAACAACATATAATAGATAAATGAATAATCTTTAAACAAAGAACTATATCAGTTATTACATTACATCTTATTACATTACATTTCATCATCAGAGTGTACAACAACAACAACAACAAACAGCGGAAAAGAAATACTATATACTAGTAATACGCCATGCCATCCAGCTTGCCTCCGACAACTCCTAAATTCCAGAATATCCTGATAAACCTAACTCTTTACTGCCCGTGTGGAAATTGGTGGGCACCCAAAATTTAGGAAGGAAAACAATAAACTCCGAGTCAGTCATGTGACTGGTGTGAGAACTAAAACAGTTTATTTTTCTTTAAAATCAAAATAGAGGAATATTTTTAAAGTCAATTCGCAATGCTTTTAAAAATGAGACTACCATAAGGCCTCCCGCACACACACAATGCAAACGCAGAATCAGAGGAGATTTCTCCTTATGATAGTCAAAGATGCTTGATACGCATTAAAAAGAAACATTTGATATTATTACTAGTGCATAGTGTAGAAAAATTATTTCAAAAGTAAAGATATAAATCTTAGCCAACATAGACATTTCGAACTATGCCTACTATGGCTACCATCTAAACAGTGGTGACCACCATAAGTAAATGGCAGGTTCTACAACTAAAACCGTATAGGGTTTCGTATTGGGAATTGGATTTTCAACAAATGGTCAGGCCAAGGAACTTCCCATTGCCACATGGAAACGCCTTTGGAATGACGTCCCGAGAACCAAACCGGATCTCTGCCAACACAAGGCCGGGTTACCCCTAACTTGGTAACTACTGACACGTATATGTCATCCCCCGATCGTAACCGATCTATCCGAGCATCCTCGATTTCCAACAACCACAAAATATGCAGCAACAACATAGGTTAAATATCTGGGCTCCATACCACGATACCACCTCTATCTAGAAGGAATGACATACACTAAATGGGCGCTACCCCCTAATAACCTTGCCGCATCCTTCCTGTTTTGACCATTTTCGGGGTGTGAGGTCCGACGAAGTCTCGTCCACAAAGCCACACTTTATACAAAAGCCGTGCTTTGGGTCAATCAAATGATCATAGAAATGATCACCAAGATAAATGATCAAATAAATGATCCTATCACAAATGATCATTTCACAACAACACTCAGCATGCCACACTACCAAATTGCGAGTATATCACTAATAACCTTCAACTATATAACCTCTGAGCTAGTACGTCTCAGAGAAGTGTGTTAAGCTAAGAGAATAAATTCTCCGCCACCAATAGAAATATATTTGAAAGAAATCATCTTTATATCTCAATTTGTAATGTTAGACATACAATCCATACAAGTCTGTTCCGGGCTCGAACAGAACCGAAGGCACTTCCAAAGAAGTCCTTGCAATCCGGATATTCACTAATCATGACCGGACTTCCCATCACTTAGGGTGATAAAACCTCCATATCGGAGAGCCGATGTAGAGTAACTCGACGGTAATCCTTCCGTTTTCACAAATATCCGGTCTTCAACACCGGTCATCAAATGCAATCCATAAGGACGTATCACATACTCGGAATGGGTTATACGACCCCAAGGTCCTTTCCCGGTTAACCCGAATAGTGAGCGCTTATTTTAAAAAAAATAATAAGTGTGGCATTCAATTTCAAGTAAATCACAACAAATACCTATTCACAGGTAAATATTGATAGTCGGTTATTGAAATATCAATAGATATGCACAACATCACCAGATTCCAAATAATTTTCCAAATTATTTATCTTCCAAAAGTATCTTTACAAGATATATATTTTCAATACTTCAAAAATAAATCAATATTTATTTTTAAACAAATTCCCCCTTTTCATTTATAAATTCCATAGTGAATTTACATTCCAAAATATTTATGAATATACGATTTCCATTCGATTTCTAATATTCATTTTCAATTTATCTTCAAAAAGATAAATTCAAAATATTCACTTAATATTGGAAAACATTTCCATACTTATTTATTTATAAGTAATTCACAAGTCTTTTTATTTTCTACACTTGGAAAATATTCAATATACTCTAATCGAAATTAAGTATATATTTCATTCTTCAAGGAAATCATTCTCTTAAACATATTTATTTGGGCCAAAACGAATGTTGCGTAAAACATCGTTACGACAACCCAAAATCACTAGTATAGGGATTCGAAATTAAAATAGATATATAAATCCCAATACTATACTAAACATTTCCTTTCGGAAATCATTTACTGTAACAACGGCTTTATAGTCTACCATTTCCTTCTATTTCTCGAAAACGTCTATTTCAACAATGAATGTTGAAATCTATGTATTCGATACTTAATGCATTTTAAAATGTCTTTAAAATCATTAACTTCATTACATAATGTTCCTTCCCCAAAAACATATCCATTTCATTTAATAATATATTCACTGTCCAAAATCGTGAATATAATTCCTTTCATATATTCCTATATCCAACTTATCAAATTCAATTGATTTCGGATTTATAAACAACGTTTATAAACTCCATTTATATTTTTATAACTCATTTTAAATGCCAAAATCCGATTTGTAAGTTGATTACTTATAAATCTTATATTTTACAAAATCTATCCATTTTATAACTTCACAATTTATAAATCTATAAATTGCGTTCACTTATGAAATCCATTTTTATTTCATTTTTAATACTTATAAAAACTCGTTTTAATATTCCAATATTTTTAATTTATAAAATATATCAATTTTATAAATCTTTTATATAAACCTTTATAATAATTCAAAATTCCCAATTTAACCATTTTATAAATTAATCACTATTTATTTCAAAAATCTTAATTTGGTTATATTTTACAAAAATTATAACTTTTATAACATTAAACTTATAACGTTAATTTATTTAAAATAAATCAATTCAAAATTTTAATAAAACGTATAATTTCGAAAATCACTTTAAAATTCCTTTAAAAACCAAAAATCATTATTTTAAAACTTCAAAAATAGATCCGATGATGCAACAACACCAAATAGTCAATCACGACATTCAAATATCATATATCGATATGATAATCAACAAATATCAAAATATCTGTAAATAAATCAATACAGTTGAGGAATCCAGCTGGATCCCTCCAACCTGTTTCCCTGCATCCAAAGATGTTAGCACGATACCAATTCCGCTCCAGTACGGAATTATCGCGGTATATGGGATTTAAAATATTATCCGCTTAATAGATGGCGCAATAGGGTCTCATCCGCTATACAATGCGGGAAATCAACAACTGCAATATATACATATGCCAATATATATATATTGCTATTATATATAATACCAATTTCACTGTTTATGAAATATTCGCGGTATATGTTTTTAATAAAAAACATCTGCTTACTAACGGCGCATAATGTCTATTTTAACAATCAATAGATAACAATCATCATTCAAACATGCATTCAACAATTTTAAATCTAACTATTTAAAATAAAAATCGGAACCGATTCGATTGAGTGAGAAGTTCTCACCTCGCTTTCAATTTTGTTTCAGCTTTTATTTCGAATAAAATTAAACGCGCGTTTAATTTTACCCGAAATTTTCACTAACTCCAAACGACTCCAATCTAATTGCATCGCGTAGTGCTCGTCCATACGATTCCAACGCAAAAAGTTTCGTCTCAATCCGACCTTGCAGTAAAAGGATATGAAATTTTAAAGTTACACGAATTTTTTAATTATAAATTTACACATATTCTCTTTATTTTCTAAACCTACATTCATTTTCAGCCACAAGATCCTGCTCCCTGCAATCTCAGCCGCACTTGCTTTCTTCCCTGGCGCGCACGTCTTCTACAGGTAACGAAACAAAGCCGAACCCATAGCTTCAAATTAGGGTTTGAAATTCGAGCCTCCTCGTGTAGTTTGAAGACGATCAACAAGTGCCATTTCGAAGAGCGTCGCCAGCACTATGCTCAGCCCAAGCATGGAGGAGCTCGGCCTTATCTAGGAACAGAAAAGCGTGCGTGACTATTCGACGTTTGAACTCGATTTGATGTTGATCCGCTAACCCAAACGCGATCATGACCGTTGAATCTGGAGATCTTGGAGTGCTCTTCAATTTTGTAGTTGGAAGTTTGTTGAATTGATTCACGGATTGGAAGATATTGGAGGAAGAATTTATGAGTTTTCTGGCCTTCGGTTTTAGGGGTGGCGTCTAGGGTTTTAAAAACCTATTTTTTTTTTATTTTGTGAAGAGATAAGGGTCTATTTATAGAAAATCGAACGAAACACTATTCATCCCGGGTTTTCCGAACTCTGATTTACGCGCGGTGACTGGCGTTTCTGGGGTTTACCCCGCGTTTCGGACATAATGGAACAGGTTTCGGAAGCTAATTCGGTCATCTGTGCGAGATATGGAATTAAACGATCGATTTAAAATTAATCGATTTAAACGATTTTCTATGCGTTTTTGTTTGCCCCGGACAAACGGTAAATCCGATTGACATAAAATTTGAAACCTTACAATAATATCACATTACGGATCCGATGAAACTCGTTTCGTCGAAATCCGAGACTGTTTGAAAAATGACTATTTTAACTCGTCAAATTAATATTAAAACAATTTCGATGCGTTTCGAGCTGCCACGGTCAAACGACAACTCCGTTTGCTACGTAATTTGAAATCCGATAATAACTAACTATTACAGATCCAATGGAACTAGTCTCGTCCAATTCTGAGACTGTTCGAAAATTGGCTATTTTTCAGTCGATAATTAAATATTAAAATATTCAATTTTCACAGATTAACTTTTAATTCGATTTCAAAAGTTCTAAAACATCATTCTAACTCCAATATGATAAAATAAAATTTTAAAAATCATTTTCAATCATATTTAAACTCAATTTCAATTATTTCTATATTCTCACTTATTAAATTATCGATTTAATTATTCAATTAAATCCAATTATTCGAAATAAAATTTATTCGACTTATAAATTTCACTTATTAATATTTAAAATAAATTAAATATTCATATTTTAATTATCAAAAATTCTGGGTCGTTACAAATTTCCCCCTTAAAAGAATTTCGTCCTCGAAATTACCAAGTAAGAAAAGCTACAGAATTCATTAACTTTCCAAAACAAATTTAAACTTTTTACCATACTTTACTAAGTTTTCAAATCATACTTAGTTATCCTTTTCAAAACCAATTACATCGTTTAACTTCCAATTCCAAATCAAAGTTAAAGTTTTCAAAACTTTCCAATTTTCTCAAAAATATTCTAACGCCTTAAGTTTTCGGAAAAACTCGCTAGAGTCTCCTTTGCGCGGCTCGATCCGGAAAAAAAATGACAGTATATATATCACAAATATACATCTCATCAAGTGATGAGGCATCCCGCAGGGAAAAAAGTGTAAAAGTACGATATTTAATCCGAGATATGTACCTTATTTATTATTAGCGAGCATATACGGCTAATATAGCGCGAAAGGGAGCTCCAAATGCGAAGCAAGCGCAATCCGCACCTACTAAACACTCAACAAACAACATGAGAACATGCATATATGAAAATAATCTAAATATACATCATATAGCAACATAACAACTACATAATATAGCAAATGCAACTAAAGCAACAAATGCAACCATCAACCAACTCAATATTCATTCATATTCTCATTAATATTCAATGAATTGGTTTTCGATTTAAATCACATTTGATTCATTAACATTGGATTTACTAACATTCATTCATATTCAATTTTAATTAGTTTGCATTCACTAATTAAATCCAATTCACATTCAATTCTATTCAAATTTATTTACTTCCAATTTGAATTCAATTACATAGCTTTCAATTTCGCTAATTCACTTTCATTAACACTTAATGAATTTATATACATCAATCAACAATCAAATAACAACCAATGCTTATTCAATACAACCAAATTTATTCACTTTACATTCGATTTGGTTCAACGCTTTTAATTCCAATTAATTTAACATTAAATTGATTTCCATTCCAATTTATTCAACTAGCCTTTTAATGAATTAATACTTCATCCATTTTTCCATATCAATTCATTACATTCAATTGATTTACATTCAATTTATTATTAGTTCAATAGCTAATTCCTTTATCCATATAAAGTTGAATTTCATTTATATAACCCATGTTCACATTCTTAGTGACTTCATTTCATTAATTCACTTATTAATTTACTTCGATACCAAAATTCAACTTCATTCAACATCACTTAAGTTATATTTCATTCCAAACACCTTTTGTTTAATTTAACTTAAGTTTTCACTTATTAATCCAATTCAAATTCCAATCCTATTTAACTTTTCTACCAAAGCTAAATTTATTAACTCCTATCATAAGTTCAAAACTTATTTCACTTATATTCATCATCTTATAAGTTATACAACTTATATTCAACAATTACTACTTGAATTTTATTGATTTACTTATACTTCCTTTAATTTAACTTCATCCTTTAAGTTAAATTTATTCTATCAAAATTCAAATTGTATAAGTTATCAACTCATTTATCATTCCCAAATTACTATTTAAATAGGATTCCAGAGTCCTTTCAATCTTTCAAAACCATTTATTTTTTTTGAAATCAATTCAATTCTCTTTTGAATTTCAAAACCCAAACTCAAAATTTTCCAAACAACTTTTATTTAAAACAATTTGGCAGCAATTTCTCTTTTGGAAACCCGAAAATGAATTCTAATGATGTGGCCATCATCATCAGGATTATTTTCCAGCGACCGAAAAGAGTTTAGATCTTTAATTTCTCCAAAACAATTTTCCAAATTACCAAATCCTTTCAATACACCTCTCTGGAATTTTGTTTTCAGATTATAAATCACATCTATAAGTCTTTTACTTATATAATTTCACTTCTTATATATAAGATTATTTCACAATCGTAACTCATATTAATTATAGTTCCATACTTATAATTCATTTGCTTATACAATTATTCTTTTAAAAATTGTTGTTTTTATTCAACAACCAAACAATCAATTCATATACACTTTAATAATTCTGAAAAATTATTCCTTTATATATAAAATATAATCAGGGTAAAATTTTTTCATTTACCCAATTTAAAACAATATCGTGTCGAATTGTTCTATTCAAGTGTTTAGAGATCCCTATCAACAACGTTAATTACTCGTGTTGACCAAAATCCATATACCACTCAACAAACCAATCATCACAATATAAAACAATTTATATTCACTAACAAATACGTGCTGGTATCTATTATTACACTCACACTCATTCTAGAGTAATGCTGACTCTATCTCTAATGAGTTATACCCAACAGAGCCATGGTTGTCGCTTAACCATAAGCTCTGATACCAAATGTAACGTTTCGGATTTTTCGATGCCGAAAATCCAAACCGTTATGGTTTTAAGAAAAAGAAAGAGGTAGGAGAAGAGAGAAAAGAAAGAAAATAGAACGGGACGGAAACAAAACAACAGGACAATATCAGAATCTCACAATTCGCAGCGGAACAACATATAATAGATAAATGAATAATCTTTAAACAAAGAACTATATCAGTTATTACATTACATCTTATTACATTACATTTCATCATCAGAGTGTACAACAACAACAACAACAAACAGCGGAAAAGAAATACTATATACTAGTAATACGCCATGCCATCAGCTTGCCTCCAGCAACTCCTAAATTCCAGAATATCCTGATAAACCTAACTCTTGACTGCCCGTGTGGAAATTGGTGGGCACCCAGAGTTTAGGGAGGAAAACAATAAAATCTAAGTCAGTCATGTGACTGGTGTGAGAACTAAAACAGTTTATTTTTCTTTAAAATCAAAATAGAGGAATATTTTTAAAGTCAATTCGCAATGCTTATAAAAATAAGACTACCATAAGGCCTCCCGCACACACACACAATGCAAACGCAGAATCAGAGGAGATTTCTCGTTATGATAGTCAAAGATGCTTGATACACATTAGAAAGAAACATTTGATATTATTACTAGTGCATAGTGTAGAAAAATTATTTCGAAAGTAAAGATATAAATCTTAGCCAACATAGACATTTCGAACTATGCCTACTATGGCTACCATCTAAACAGTGGTGACCACCATAAGTAAATGGCAGGTTCTGCAACTAAAACCGTACAGAGTTTCGTATTGGGAATTGGATTTTCAACAAATGGTCAGGCCAAGGAACTTCCCATTGCCACATGGAAACGCCTTTGGAATGACGTCCCGAGAACCAAACCGGATCTCTTCCAACACAAGGCCGGGTTACCCCTAACTTGGTAACTACTGACACGAATATGTCATCCCCCGATCATAACCGATCTATCCGAGGATCCTCGATTTCCAACAACCAAAAAATATGCAGCAACAACATAGGTTAAATATTTGGGCTCCATACCATGATACCACCTCTATCCAGAAGGAATGACATACACTAAATGGGCGCTACCCCCTAATAACCTTGCCGCATCCTTCCTGTTTTGACCATTTTCGGGGTGTGAGGTCCGACGAAGTCTCGTCCACAAAGCCACACTTTATACAAAAGCCGTGCTTTGGGTCAATCAAATGATCATAGAAATGATCACCAAGATAAATGATCAAATAAAAGATCCAATCACAAATGATCAAACAATGATCATTTCACAGCAACACTCAGCATGCCACACTACCAAATTGGGAGTGTATCACTAATAACCTTCAACTATATAACCTCTGAGCTCGTACGACTCAGAGAAGGGTGTTAAGCTAAGAGAATAAATTCTCCGCCACCAACAGAAATATATTTGAAAGAAATCAGCTTTATATCTCAATTTGTAATGTCAGACATACAATCCATACAAGTCTGTTCCGGGCTCGAACTGAACCGAAGGCACTTCCGAAGAAGTCCTTGCAATCCGGATATTCACTAATCACGACCGGACTTCCCGTCACTTAGGGTGATAAAACCTCCATATCAGAGATCAGCCGATGTAGAGTAACTCGACGGTAATCCTTCCGTTTTCACAAATATTCGGTCTTCAACACCGGTCATCAAATGCAATCCATAACGACGTATCACATACTCGGAATGGGTTATACGACCCGAAGGTCCTTTCCCGGTTAACCCGAATAGTGAGCGCTTATTTTTTAAGAAAAAAAATAAGTGTGGCATTCAATTTCAAGCAAATCACAACAAATACCTATTCACAGGTAAATATAGATAGTCGGTTATCGAAATATCAATAGATATGCACAACATCACCAGATTCCAAATAATTTTTCAAATTATTTATCTTCCAAAATTATCTTTACAAGATATATATTTTCAATACTTCAAAAATAAATCAATATTTATTTTTAAACAAATTCCCCCTTTTCATTTATAAACTTCATAGTGAATTTACATTCCAAAATATTTATGAATATACGATTTCCATTCGATTTCTAATATTCATTTTCAATTTATCTTCAAAAAGATAAATTCAAAATATTCACTTAATATTGGAAAACATTTCCATACTTATTTATTTATAAGTAATTCACAAGTCTTTTTATTTTCTACACTTGGAAAATATTCAATATACTCTAATCGAAATTAAGTATATATTTCATTCTTTAAGGAAATCATTCTCTTAAACATATTTATTTGGGCCAAAACGAATGTTGCGTAAAACATCGTTACGACAACCCAAAATCACTAGTATAGGGATTCAAAATTAAAATAGATATATAAATCCCAATACTATACTAAACATTTCCTTTCGGAAATCATTTACTATAACAACAGTGTTATAGTCTACCATTTCCTTCTATTTCTCGAAAACGTCTATTTCAACAATGAATGTTGAAATCTATGTATTCGATACTTAATGCATTTTAAAACGTCTTTAAAATCATTAACTTCATTTCATAATGTTCCTTCCCCAAAAACATATCCATTTCATTTAATAATATATTCACTGTCCAAAATCGTGAATATAATTCCTTTCATATATTCCTATATCCAACTTATCAAATTCAATTGATTTCGGATTTATAAACAACGTTTATAAACTCCATTTATATTTTTATAACTCATTTTAAATGCCAAAATCCGATTTGTAAGTTGGTTACTTATAAATCTTATATTTTACAAAATCTATCCATTTTATAACTTCACAATTTATAAATCTATAAATTGCGTTCACTTATGAAATCCATTTTTATTTCATTTTTAATACTTATAAAAACTCGTTTTAATATTCCAATATTTTTAATTTATAAAATATATCAATTTTATAAATCTTTTATATAAACCGTTTATAATAATTCAAAATTCCCAATTAAACCATTTTATAAATTAATCACTATTTATTTCAAAAATTTTAATTTGGTTATATTTTACAAAAATTATAACTTTTATAACATTAAACTTATAACGTTAATTTATTTAAAATAAATCAATTCAAAATTTTAATAAAACGTATACTTTCGAAAATCACTTTAAAATTCCTTTAAAAACCAAAAATCATTATTTTAAAACTTCAAAAATAGATCCGATGATGCAACAACACCAAATAGTCAAACACGACATCCAAATATCATATATCGATATGATAATCAACAAATATCAAAATATCTGTAAATAAATCAATACAGTTGAGGAATCCAGTTGGATCCCTCCAACCTGTTTCCCTGCATCCAAAGATGTTAGCACAATACCAATTTCGCTCGAGTACGGAATTATCGCGGTATATGGGATTTAAAATATTATCCGCTTTATAGACGGCGCAATAGGGTCTCAACTGCTATACAATGCGGGAAATCAACAACTGCAATATATACATATGCCAATATATATATTGCTATTATATATAATACCAATTTCACTTTTTATGAAATATTCGCGGTATATGTTTTTAATAAAAAACATCCGCTTAGTAATGGCGCATAATGTCTATTTTAAGTATCAATAGATAACAATCATCATTCAAACATGCATTCAACAATTTTAAATCTAACTATTTAAAATAAAAATCGAAACCGATTCGATTGAGTGAGAATTTCTCACCTCGCTTTCAATTTTGTTTCAGCTTTTATTTCGAATAAAATTAAACGCGCGTTTAATTTTACCCGAAATTTTCACTAACTCCAAACGACTCCAATCTAATTGCATCGCGTAGTGCTCATCCATACGATTCCAACGCAAAAAGTTTCGTCTCAATCCAACCTCGCAGTAAAAAGATATGAAATTTTAAAGTTACACGAATTTTTTAATTATAAATTTACACATATTCTCTTTATTTTCTAAACCTACATTCATTTTCAGCCACAAGATCCTGCTCCCTGCAATCTCAGCCGCACTTGCTTTCTTCCCTGGCGCGCACGTCTTCTACAGGTAACGAAACAAAGCCGAACCCATAGCTTCAAATTAGGGTTTGAAATTCGAGCCTCCTCGTGTAGTTTGAAGACGATCAACAAGTGCCATTTCGAAGAGCGTCGCCAGCACTATGCTCGACCCAAGCATGGAGGAGCTCAGCCTTATCTAGGCACAGAAAAGCGTGCGTGACTATTCGACGTTTGAACTCGATTTGACGTTGATCCGCTAACCCAAACGCGATCATGACCGTTGAATCTGGAGATCTTAGAGTGCTCTTCAATTTTGTAGTTGGAAGTTTGTTGAATTGATTCACGGATTGGAAGATATTGGAGGAAGAATTTACGAGTTTTCTGGCCTTCGGTTTTAGGGGTGGTGGCTAGGGTTTTAAAAACCTAATTTTTTTTATTTTGTGAAGAGATAAGGGTCTATTTATAGAAAATCGAACGAAACACTATTCATCCCGGGTTTTCCGAACTCCGATTTACGCGCGGTGACGGGTGTTTCTGGGGTTTACCCCGCGTTCCGGATTCGGAAGCTAATTCGGTAATCTGTGCGAGATATGGAATTAAACGATCGATTTAAAATTAATCGATTTAAACGATTTTCTATGCAAGATATGGCTATTTTTCAGTCGATAATTAAATATTAAAATATTCAATTTTCACAGATTAACTTTTAATTCGATTTTAAAAGTTCTAAAACATCATTCTAACTCCAATATGATAAAATAAAATTTTAAAAATCATTTTCAATCATATTTAAACTCAATTTCAATTATTTCTATATTCTCACTTATTAAATTATCGATTTAATTATTCAATTAAATCCAATTATTCGAAATAAAATTTATTCGACTTATAAATTTCACTTATTAATATTTAAAATAAATTAAATATTCATATTTTAATTATCAAAAATTCTGGGTCGTTACAAACTTCCCCCCTTAAAAGAATTTCGTCCTCGAAATTACCAAGTAAGAAAAGCTACAGAATTCATTAACTTTACAAAACAAATTTAAACTTTTTACCATACTTTACTAAGTTTTCAAATCATACTTAGGTATCCTTTTCAAAACCAATTACATCGTTTAACTTCCAATTCCAAATCAAAGTTAAAGTTTTCAAAACTTTCCAATTTTCTCAAAAATATTCTAACGCCTTAAATTTTCGGAAAAATTTGCCAGAGTCTCCTTTGCGCGGCTCGATCCAGAAAAAAAATGACAGTATATATATCACAAATATACATCTCATCAACTGATGAGGCATCCCGCAGGGAAAAAAGTATAAAAGTACGATATTTAATCCGAGATATGTACCTTATTTATTATTAGCGAGCATATAGGGCTAATATAGCACGAAAGCGAGCTCCAAATGCGAAGCAAGCGCAATCCGCACCTACTAAACACTCAACAAACAACATGAGAACATGCATATATGAAAATAATCTAAATATACATCATATAGCAACATAACAACTACATAATATAGCAAATGCAACTAAAGCAACAAATGCAACCATCAACCAACTCAATATTCATTCATATTCTCATTAATATTCAATGAATTGGTTTTCAATTTAAATCACATTTGATTCATTAACATTGGATTTACTAACATTCATTCATATTCAATTTTAATTAGTTTGCATTCACTAATTAAATCCAATTCACATTCAATTCTATTCAAATTTATTTACTTCCAATTTGAATTCAATTACATAGCTTTCAATTTCGCTAATTCACTTTCATTAAAACTTAATGAATTTATATACATCAATCAACAATCAAATAACAACCAATGTTTATTCAATACAACCAAATTTATTCACTTTACATTCGATTTGGTTCAACGCTTTTAATTCCAATTAATTTAACATTAAATTGATTTCCATTCCAATTTATTCAACTAGCCTTTTAATGAATTAATACTTCATCCATTTTTCCATATCAATTCTTTACATTCAATTGATTTACATTCAATTTATTCATTAGTTCAATAGCTAATTCCTTTATCCATATAAAGTTGAATTTCATTTATATAACCCAAGTTCACATTCTTAATGACTTCATTTCATTAATTCACTTATTAATTTACTTCGATACCAAAATTCAACTTCATTCAACATCACTTAAGTTATATTTCATTCCAAACACCTTTTGTTTAATTTAACTTAAGTTTTCACTTATTAATCCAATTCAAATTCCAATTCGATTTAACTTTTCTACCAAAGCTAAATTTATTAACTCCTATCATAAGTTCAAAACTTATTTCACTTATGTTCATCATCTTATAAGTTATACAACTTATATTCAACAATTGCTACTTGGATTTTATTGATTTACTTATACTTCCTTTAATTTAACTTCATCCTTTAAGTTAAATTTATTCTATCAAAATTCAAATTGTATAAATTATCAACTCATTTATCATTCCCAAATTACTATTTAAATAGGATTCCAGAGTCCTTTCAATCTTTCAATACCATTTTTTTTTGAAATCAATTCAATTCTCTTTTGAATTTCAAAACCCAAACTCAAAATTTTCCAAACAACTTTTATTTAAAACAATTTGGCAGCAATTTCTCTTTTGGAAACCGAAAAATGAATTCCAATGATGTGGCCATCATCATCAGGATTATTTTCCAGCAACCGAAAAGAGTTTAGAGCTTTAATTTCTCCAAAACAATTTTCCAAATTACCAAATCCTTTCAATACACTTCTCTGGAATCTTGTTTTCAGATTATAAATCACATCTATAAGTCTTTTACTTATATAATTTCACTTCTTATACATAAGATTATTTCACAATCGTAACTCACATTAATTATAGTTCCATACTTATAATTTATTTGCTTATACAATTATTCTTTTAAAAATTGTTGTTTTTATTCAACAACCAAACAATCAATTCATATACACTTTAATAATTCTGAAAAATTATTCCTTTATATATAAAATATAATCAAGGTAAAATTATTTCATTTACCCAATTTAAAACAATATCGTGTCGAATTGTTCTATTCAAGTGTTAAGAGATCCCTATCAACAACGTTAATTACTCGTGTTGACCAAAATCCATATACCACTCAACAAACCAATCATCACAATATAAAACAATTTATATTCACTAACAAATACGTGCTGGTATCTATTATTACACTCACACTCATTCTAGAGTACTGCTGACTCTATCTCTAATGAGTTATACCCAACAGAGCCATGGTTGTCGCTTAACCATAAGCTCTGATACCAAATGTAACGTTTCAGATTTTTCGATGCCGAAAAACCAAACCGTTATGGTTTTAAGAAAAAGAAAGAGGTAGAAGAAGAGAGAAAAGATAGAAAATAGAACAGGACGGAAACAAAACAACAGGACAATATCAGAATCTCACCATTCGCAACGGAACAACATATAATAGATAAATGAATAATCTTTAAACAAAGAACTTATCAGTTATTACATTACATCTTATTACATTACATTTCATCATCAGAGTGTACAACAACAACAACAACAAACAGCGGAAAAGAAATACTATATACTAGTAATACGCCATGCCATCCAGCTTGCCTCCGGCAACTCCTAAATTCCAGAATATCCTGATAAACCTAACTCTTGACTGCCCGTGTGGAAATTGGTGGGCACCCAGAGTTTAGGAAGGAAAACAATAAAATCCGAGTCAGTCATGTTACTGGTGTGAGAACTAAAACAGTTTATTTTTCTTTAAAATCAAAATAGAGGAATATTTTTAAAGTTAATTCGCAATGCTTTTAAAAATGAGACTACCATAAGGCCTCCCGCACACACACACAATGCAAATGCAGAATCAGAGGAGATTTCTCCTTATGATAGTCAAAGATGCTTGATACGCATTAAAAAGAAACATTTGATATTATTACTAGTGCATAGTGTACAAAAATTATTTCGAAAGTAAAGATATAAATCTTAGCCAACATAGACATTTCGAACTATGCCTACTATGGCTACCATCTAAACTGTGGTGACCACCATAAGTAAATGGCAGGTTCTACAACTAAAACCGTACAGGGTTTCGTATTAGGAATTGGATTTTCAACAAATGGTCAGGCCAAGGAACTTCCCATTGCCACATGGAAACGCCTCTGGAATGACGTCCCAAGAACCAAAAACTTTCTCTACCAACACAAGGCCGGGCTACCCCTAACTTGGTAACTACTGACACGAATATGTCATCCCCCGATCGTAACCGATCTATCCGAGGATCCTCGATTTCCAACAACCACAAAATATGCAGCAAAAACATAGGTTAAATATCCGGGCTCCATACCATGATACCACCTCTATCCAGAAGGAATGACATACACTAAATGGGCGCTACCCCCTAATAACCTTGCCGCATCCTTCCTGTTTTGACCATTTTCGGGGTGTGAAGTCCGACGAAGTCTCATCCACAAAGCCACACTTTATACAAAAGCCGTGCTTTGGGTCAATCAAATGATCATAGAAATGATCACCAAGATAAATGATCAAATAAATGATCCTATCACAAATGATCAAACAATGATCATTTCACAGCAACACTCAGCATGCTACACTAGCAAATTGGGAGTATGTCACTAATAACCTTCAACTATATAACCTCTGAGCTCGTACGTCTCAGAGAAGGGTGTTAAGCTAAGAGAATAAATTCTCCGCCACCAACAGAAATATATTTGAAAGAAATCAGCTTTATATCTCAATTTGTAATGTCAGACATACAATCCTTACAAGTCTGTTCTGGGCTCGAACAGAACCGAAGGCACTTCCAAAGAAGTCCTTGCAATCCGGATATTCACTAATCACGACCGGACTTCCCGTCACTAAGGGTGATAAAACCTCCATATCGGAGATCAGCCGATGTAGGGTAACTCGACGGTAATCCTTCCATTTTCACAAATATTCGGTCTTCAACACCGGTCATCAAATGCAATCCATAACGACGTATCACATACTCGGAATGGGTTATACGACCCCAAGGTCCTTTCCCGGTTAACCCGAATAGTGAGAGCTTATTTTTTAAAAAATAAAATAAGTGTGGCATTCAATTTCAAGCAAATCACAACAAATACCTATTCACAGGTAAATATTGATAGTCAGTTATTGAACTATCAATAGATATGCACAACATCACCAGATTCCAAATAATTTTCCAAATTATTTATCTTCCAAAAGTATCTTTACAAGATATATATTTTCAATACTTCAAAAATAAATCAATATTTATTTTTAAACAAATTCCCCCATTTCATTTATAAATTCCATAGTGAATTTACATTCCAAAATATTTATGAATATACGGTTTCCATTCGATTTCTAATATTCAATTTCAATTTATCTTCAAGAAGATAAATTCAAAATATTCACTTAGTATTGGAAAACATTTCCATACTTATTTATTTATAAGTAATTCACAAGTCTTTTTATTTTCTACACTTGGAAAATATTCAATATACTCTAATCGAAATTGAGTATATATTTCATTCTTTAAGGAAATCATTCTCTTAAACATATTTATTTGGGCCAAAACGAATGTTGCGTAAAACATCGTTACGACAACCCAAAATCACTAGTATAGGGATTCAAAATTAAAATAGATATATGAATCCCAATACTATACTAAACATTTCCTTTCGGAAATCATTTACTATAACAACAGTGTTATAGTCTACCATTTCCTTCTATTTCTCGAAAACGTCTATTTCAACAATGAATGTTGAAACTATGTATTCGATACTTAATGCATTTTAAAACGTCTTTAAAATCATTAACTTCATTTCATAATGTTCCTTCCCCAAAAACATATCCATTTCATTTAATAATATATTCACTGTCCAAAATCGTGAATATAATTCCTTTCATATATTCCTATATCCAACTTATCAAATTCAATTGATTTCGGATTTATAAACAACGTTTATAAACACCATTTATATTTTTCTAACTCATTTTAAATGCCAAAATCCGATTTGTAAGTTGATTACTTATAAATCTTATATTTTACAAAATCTATCCATTTTATAACTTCACAATTTATAAATCTATAAATTGCGTTCACTTATGAAATCCATTTTTATTTCATTTTTAATACTTATAAAACTCGTTTTAATATTCCAATATTTTTAATTTATAAAATATATCAATTTTATAAATCTTTTATATAAACCGTTTATAATAATTAAAAATTCCAAATTAAACCATTTTATAAATTAATCACTATTTATTTCAAAAATCTTAATTTGGTTATATTTTACAAAAATTATAACTTTTATAACATTAAACTTATAACGTTAATTTATTTAAAATAAATCAATTCAAAATTTTAATAAAACGTATACTTTCGAAAATCACTTTAAAATTCCTTTAAAAACCAAAAATCATTATTTTAAAACTTCAAAAATAGATCCGATGATGCAACAACACCAAATAGTCAATCATGACATCCAAATATCATATATCGATATGATAATCAACAAATATCAAAATATCTGTAAATAAATCAATATAGTTGAGGAATCCAGTTGGATCCCTTCAACCTGTTTCCCTGCATCCAAAGATGTTAGCACAATACCAATTCCGCTCCAGTATGGAATTATCGCGGTATATGGGATTTAAAATATTATCCGCTTAATAGACGGCGCAATAGGGTCTCATCCGCTATACAATGCGGGAAATCAACAACTGCAATATATACATATGCCAATATATATATATTGCTATTATATATAATACCAATTTCACTGTTTATGAAATATTCACGGTGTATGTTTTTAATAAAAAACATCCGCTTACTAACGGCGCATAATGTCTATTTTAACAATCAATAGATAACAATCATCATTCAAACATGCATTCAACAATTTTAAATCTAACTATTTAAAATAAAAATCGAAACCGATTCGATTGAGTGAGAAGTTCTCACCTCGCTTTCAATTTTGTTTCAGCTTTTATTTCGAATAAAATTAAACGCGCGTTTAATTTTACCCGAAATTTTCACTAACTCCAAACGACTCCAATCTAATTGCATCACGTAGTGCTCGTCCATACGATTCCAACGCAAAAAGTATCGTCTCAATCCGACCTCGCAGTAAAAAGATATGAAATTTTAAAGTTACATGAATTTTTTAATTATAAATTTACACATATTCTCTTTATTTTCTAAACCTACATTCATTTTCAGCCACAAGATCCTGCTCCCTGCAATCTCAGCCGCATTTGCTTTCTTCCCTGGCGCGCACGTCTTCTACAGGTAACGAAACAAAGCCGAACCCATAGCTTCAAATTAGGGTTTGAAATTCGAGCCTCCTCGTGTAGTTTGAAGACGATCAACAAGTGCCATTTCGAAGAGCGTCGCCAGCACTATGCTCGGCCCAAGCATGGAGGAGCTCGGCCTTATCTAGTCACAGAAAAGCGTGCGTGACTATTCGACGTTTGAACTCGATTTGACGTTGATCCGCTAACCCAAACGCGATCATGACCGTTGAATCTGGAGATCTTGGAGTGCTCTTCAATTTTGTAGTTGGAAGTTTGTTGAATTGATTCACGGATTGGAAGATATTGGAGGAAGAATTTAGGAGTTTTCTGGCCTTCGGTTTTAGGGGTGGCGGCTAGGGTTTTAAAAACCTAATATTTTTTATTTTGTGAAGAGATAAGGGTCTATTTATAGAAAATCGAACGAAACACTATTCATCCCGGGTTTTCCGAACTCCGATTTACGCGCGGTGACTGGCATTTCTGGGGTTTACCCCGCGTTCCGGACAGAATGGAACAGGTTTCGGAAGCTAATTCGGTCGTCTGTGCGAGATATGGAATTAAACGATCGATTTAAAATTAATCGATTTAAACGATTTTCTATGCGTTTTCGCTTGCCCTGGACAAACGGTAAATCCGATTGACATAAAATTTGAAACCTTACAATAATATCACATTACGGATCCGATGAAGCTGGTTTCGTCAAAATCCGAGACTGTTTGAAAAATGACTATTTTAACTCGCCAAATTAATATTAAAACAATTTCGATGCGTTTCGAGCTGCCACGGTCAAACGACAACTCCGTTTGCTACGAAATTTGAAATTCGATAATAACTAACTATTACGGATCCAATGGAACTGGTCTCGTCCAATTCTGAGACTGTTCGAAAATTGGCTATTTTTCAGTCGATAATTAAATATTAAAATATTCAATTTTCATAGATTAACTTTTAATTTGATTTTAAAAGTTCTAAAACATCATTCTAACTCCAATATGATAAAATAAAATTTTACAAATCATTTTCGATCATATTTAAACTCAATTTCAATTATTTCTGTATTCTCACTTATTAAATTATCGATTTAATTATTCAATTAAATCCAATTATTCGAAATAAAATTTATTCGACTTATAAATTTCACTTATTAATATTTAAAATAAATTAAATATTCATATTTTAATTATCAAAAATTCTGGGTCGTTACAATGGACATATTCCCTTGTTTCAGATTCAGTAAGTCTTGATAAAGCCGAGTTCTTCCTACAGCAGGCATATACTTTTCCTTAAACATCTCCTTAAATTCTTCCCAAGACATACCATCTTCCGAGATATTAACAGTCACTGAATTCCACCATACAGCGGCACCACCTTGTAATTGCCACGCAGCCATTATTCTCTTCTGCTCATTTGATAACCTCATGCTCTTAAAAATCTTCTCACACGAGCGAATCCATGCTTGAACTTCTATTATAGTTTCTGATCCTTGAAATGGTTTCCCTCCTAGATGAACAAAGTCCTTGCATAATGCGGCAAAACTGGCTGAAGACGTAACTGGATTAATAGTCTCATTATCAGTCTGCTCTCTTCTGTTACTAGTTGATCCACTTCCAACAACTCTTCCCCTTCGGCCTCTTGAACTCATATTGGCTACCTGAACAGGTAATCCAATCAATTTAGATAGGGATATAGTTGTATAAGAAAATTACAAATACGCACTCTCAAGATAGATACTATTTCAGAGCCTACGTGTTTCTCAACCTGGCTCTGATACCAACTGTGACGACCCGTCTTTCATTCCACAGAAAAACGTATCATCCATAAGAAAAGAAAGAGATAGAAATAGAAAGATAGAAAGAAAAGAAACAACAATCATCAGAATCTCACAGCGGAAACGAACAAAATATAATATTACATATATCCTTTACATAGTTTTACATATCAGAGTTCACAAAATAATACTACTCCATTACATCAGACATTCATAAGAGTTTTCCCAACCCATACAACTCAAAACATAACACCAAAATGCCACTACAGCGAATATAGATAAATAGTACGTCTGGACTCCAGCTCCAGCTTCCAAAACACATGCTAATCCAAACCTAATCACTTGGCTACTCATAAAAATTTGAGTACCCAAGAGTTTATGAAAAACAAAATAAACTCCGAGTCAGACATGGGTCTGGTGTGAGTAAATCAGTTAAAGTTGCTTAACTTTAAAATCTTTTGAAACAAAAGGTATCACGTAAGACTTCCCACAAATAAACACGGGTAAGTTTTTACCTTACGCTAACCAAAACAATTGATAGGAAATTCAGTGATATTATAATAGGGTCTAGGGTTTTCAAGTAAATAGAAAATAGCCGAAATTGTTACATGATTAAATTCCAGCTACTAGCCACGAAAGTGGGTAATACAATCAAAACCGTAGGGTCTCGTAGGGAAAATGGGTTTCCATCAATGGCAGGGCTACTGGGGTACCGCCCGTCACAGTACGGGGCCTAGATCACCGTACCGAGGAGCCACCCTAACTCCCTTGCAACACAAGGCCGGACCCATCCCTTACTGGATAGTTCCGAACAAGACAACCCCGCAGTTGTGGCAAACAACTGCCCACACAGCCGAATATATAATAAGGGACTTCTAGACAGGGGTAAATCTCACTCTCAAGTGGGGGCTACCCACGAAGCCTTGCTGCACCTCCCCTGTTTTAGCCATTCCCGGTTGATGAGGCTTGAGGCTACGATTACCTTTATAAAGAACACATCTCTTAGAATGCTCATCGTCCACCTGACGATGATCTGGAAGCATTCAATCCATACAAGTTCGTTCCGGGTTCGAACGAAACCGAAGGCATTATCTCGTTACACTCGTTTTGGAATCACCCTCAGAGTTAACGAGATAACCCTTGCACTTTGATTCACCATCTCGAATCTATAAGTACTATTCCGTCAACTCATTACGGAACCACCCACAGAGTTATACTGACGTATAGCCCTTACACCTCGAGTCTTCACTCTTCGCAAAAGATTCACGACCTAACGTTATTTGGAATCGATGTGGTTTTCGGATATCCAAATATGGAAACCCGATCCCGGTCTCATCGAAATCCAAAGCGTGTCTTTTAGGTCCAAGTTGTTTTAAAGGTTTAAACAATTCAATTCAGATTTAAACATAGCATCACACAACATTATCAACAGATAATAACCAATATCTATCACAGATATACAACATCACATCACAGAATATAACTCAACTATCATTCAACAGATATCAACCATATTCAAATATCAATACAAACTATCATCCACAAGCAAGCACTACTTAATTCATATCATAATTAATTTAAATTAAATTAATTACTTAAGAATTTATCACTTAATCTTGCTTAACCAAACATTAATTAATTAATCACAATCATTTAATTAATTAATCACCTCTTAATTATCTCATTATTAATTAATTGCTACTTAATTAATTAATAATCTTTATTTAATTATCAATTAATTAATATAATTATTTATTAATTAAACTTGATTAAAAATTAATCATTCCTTAATTGGTTATTAATTAACCCTTAATTTATAATTAATTAACCTTAATTAATTCTTAATTACCTTAATTAATTCTTAATTAATTACAAATTAATTTCTTCATTACATAATTAATTATTCATTAATTAACCTTAATTATTTAATTAATTAAATCTTAACCCTTAATTAATTTATAATTAATTATAAATTAATTAATGTTTAATTACTTAATTAATTAACTCCTAATCAATTACTTAATTAACTTCTTAATCACTAATTTATTAATCATTAATCATTTAATTAATCAATTATTAATCACTTATGAATTAACCTTAAATTAATTAATAAATTAATTAATAACCTATTAATTGTTGTTTAATTTAATCCTTAATTACCTATTAAATAATTCATAAGTAATTAATTAAATCTTAATAATTTAATTAACCAAAATTAATTAATTAATTCCAACTCTAATTACTAATAAATTTAATTAACTTCAAAACAAAAGAAAGTTCATTCATCTTTAAAAACTCTTACATATTTAAGTATTCAATTTATTCAAAACTAATTACTTTAGAAAATGTTAGATTTAAAAATGTAAAACCATTTCAAATTTTCAAATAATAAGATGTGAATTACTTTTGAAATAAATATTTGATACTTAACAAAATAGAGATAATATAAGTGTTAAACTTTAAACTTAAAACAAAATTGAAGTTTCAAAATAAACTTGAACTTTGTTTCATTAATATGCTTAAAGCCCGGCCCAAATTCAACTACCCAAACTCTAACTCCATCTTCCCACTACCTTTCACAACTACCCTGAACCCAACGCTCCAACACTCACATCAACTCACCCCTCAACCCGAGAACAATACGCGATCAACACGCCCATAACTCGAGCACAGCACTCCTCAACCCGAGTACAAAACGCGATCAACACGACCCAAACGCGAGAGGCGCTTCGAGCTGTAAACCCACGCACATGAAAACTTCCCTGACACACGCACTGCCTCATGCACCTGCACAGGCCTCCGGCACCCCCATCACCGCCGCCGACCACACGCGCAAACCACACTTCGACCGTCCACTCGACTTCGGCCCTCAAATCATGCTTACTCAACTCGAATGCAAAATGGGTTGTTCGAACCCAATGTCGAACTGCAGACGTTTGGAAATCCCCATCACCCACGGCAATGTCGACCACCTTGCGCTACCAAACTCCGGCCATACGTGCGCAACACCCAAACGCTACTCCACCTCGAACCAACCCCAACTCGATCAAACCAATACTTCACGCGATCAAATTTTTCAAGCTCGAAAAACACAGTACTCAAAACCCTACAAACCCAAATTCCCAATTCCATGTTGCAAAATAAAATCAATCACTATTTTTCTAGTGTTATACAACATCTAACATAGCTTCTGTTTAAATTTCAAGACTTAAAATCAACCCAATCTTATGAATTTGACAAAAGTCCCAAATTCAGTAAATTTAAAAATTCAAATTCATTTGTATGTTAAAAATTATAATTTCAATTTTAAAATTCATAACATGCATTATAGATTCAGCATATATATTTGATTCATTCAAAATTCAACAAGATTTACATGATATTATTATTTTTATTTTATTGCATATGTACTTCCTTCAGACATTCAACTGTTTCTTATGCAAATTTATTTCTTTCACTTAAATTCACATTGAATTTTACTTCTATATTAGAAGATATTAACTCAACATCATCTTACAGTTTTTAAATTTGAAGTTTGTTCTGAAATTTGCTTTGAACTTGAAATAACAGAGGAGTTCAATTTTCTTATAACATACACAGTCAAATTTTAAAACTGTAAACAAATACTTCACAGAATAAAAGACATGTAAGCATTTCATACCTAACATTCACATACAACTTTTATACTTTAAGAGTTGATTTTAAGAATTTACTCACCTGTTAGTTGTGAAGATTCAAACTACTGGAACAAAATATATGAACTGCAGATCTTCTTTTCCCACTTTCTTGAATTTGTTGCTTAACCTTGAAATGCTTTAAATCTTGAATTTGCTTTACACTTAATTTTGTTTTCAGGAACCTTGCTTATATGCAGATTGCTAGACCGTAATTTGTTGCAGATTTTAGCTTTGAAAAGGGGCTTGCATGATTGTTTAAATTTGGTTGAAGAAGTATAGATTTGTTTTCAGAAATTGGTTGAAGATTTAAAGATTGAAGAAGTTCAGATTTTTGAAGAGAAAGAAATGTAAAATTTGTTTTAATAAAATGAGAAAGTATGCATGAATGTATTTTTAGAATTTGTTTTATAAAATTTTAAAGAAAAGAAAATCTAAATTATGACACTTGTCAAAATAATACTTAAATTTCTAACACATGTTTTATTAATAGGTTTAAATGTTAACATGTGTTTATCTCATGCAAAAAGAAATAAAATTGTTTTCTTAAATGATTTCTTATATATGTTTATATTTTAAATTCCTATAAAAATCAACTTCCTTAAAGAATGAAGATAAAACCAATGTTATAACATAATTTAAAATTATGAGAATATTTTTTAAAATTCAAAGTAAAATTAACATAATTTAAATCCTTTAATCAATTCAAGCACAAATTGAATTTTAAAATCCAATTCAAAATCAAATTGATATGAATCAAATTTTAACACATTCAATTCCTTATATATATATATATATATTGGTTTTTAAATTAGAATAAATTTATTTTTCCCACTCATTTATTAGCTGTGGAATAAAATAACAAATTTATCAATTCAAATTAATTTATTATATAGATTATCATATTTAAATTCGGTGTGAAATTCCGGGATATCACAGCTTCTCATCATGTAAATCCAGTCCCAAATCAAATTTTATTTTTAGCGTTCTTTTTTGACGTATATCAGCATACTCAAGTTTTGGTATTAGTTTATATATGTTTACTCTAGATTTAATACTAAGATAATATATGACCTACTTGATGTAACTTATACAGAAGGGTATAATTTCCACAATCTTTATGTGCACGCGTAGGTTTAGTTTGAATGCCTACTCATTTACGCGATGTTGTAGCTTCTAGGCTAAATACCGCATGCTTATCTCATTCAAGGTGCAGACTAAATTCTTAAGTCACATTATTCATTAACCACAAGCTTATTAAGGATGAATATGAAATTTTTCAATGTTCATAGTTCTTCCACTAAATTGGACAGTTGGAATGACCGGGATTTTGGCAACAACTATGGAAGATACTCTTATCACATTAGTTATTTTTTCCTTTTCTCTTTTTCCCCATATTGTGCACTAAACTTTATATGGACCAAAATATTATAAACATAGTTTTGGTAATTTTTATTTCAGATATGCTGCTATATGTGATCCTCTTCCATTGGATCAACTTAAAAGCTTTCATGTGAGGGTCATGTTCATGTTGTCATGTTTCAGTAGTGCATACAATTTTACCTGCGATATGAAGACCTTGGTTGGGTCATTTTTATAAAACGTGTTCATTTTGAAGCAATATTTTTTTGGATGAGGTTGTTTGTATGGTTTAATAAAGATATTTTGTTGGTGGTTGATGTGATATAGTGTAAATGTCATTGCATCATTGTTTGAACATTATACATAAAGTGAATGTTGTGTTGTATGTAAAGGGTCATTGTTGAATATATGAACATTATACATAAATTGAATACTCAATGTCTGAAGAAGAAGAATGAAATTTTATTCTATAATTGGTTTCCATTTTTCGGCCATATTTGCAAGTTTCATAAACAATTTGATTATGGGTATTGCTATTGTGACAAATGAATTTTATGTCAAAATGTAAGAATGGAGTATTCGGGGATTTGGAGGAACTCAAATGATTAACTTGTTAATTTTCTTTGGGGTCCCTCCTCATATTTTGTTTCCGATGTAGAATTTGATCCAAAAAAGCAGTCATGGTAGCAGTATCATTGATTATTTCAAGTATATATGTATTACAAGTAAACTATTATACTTCAGTCGAAAATTTTGATTAAAATTTAGAATCAAAACAAAGTGACATTATAGTCAAACCAGTAATTAAGCAGTAATCCCATTTTTTGATTAGTTAACACAAATATTTTGTTCGGTTAACCAAAAAAATGGTATTATTAAAGGGAATCCAAAAGTTATTTGAGGAGGGGATGTACCATTTAACCATCGTCCTGAGTACAAGGAAATAATTCAACATTAATATCTTCTTCTTTTATTGGATATTTAGTTAGACATTTGAAACCAGATTAATATGAAGATTAATCTATGTTTTCTACATCAACTTAAAATTGGAGAACTAGGGTTTAAAACAAAAGAACTATGATCCATGGTAAAGGAATAAAGAGAATGTGTAAGAGAATGACAAAGAACGACAAGGAAGATCAATTTTAAATGAACAATATAGTATTTTTTTAGTTCGATGTTATAAGGAAAGAATCAATTACTTGTTTCTCCCCTCGACCAAAATATCATGTATGTATGTACTTATGTATGTTTGTATGTATGTATATGTATATACATATATCAACAAATGTTGAGAAAATTAAGAAAATACCAATTTTATTTAAAAGTAAAAGAACTTGCTACAAGAGCTTTGTCTTAGACATACAGAAAAGCTTATATTGCACTAATCAATACCGAAGTGGTTTATTTGTCACATGGAGGGCAATTAAGCTTGCACTCATCAAGTGAGTTAAAACAAGTAGCGGTTTGAATGCAGTACGCCCTTTTTGGACACATACTTTCATCTTGCAAAGAGCAACATGGCTTTCCTTTGTCAGGCGAAATTCCATTTGAAATCGAGTCAAATATCTTCTCATTGAGTGGGATGGCTCCACCTGCATTGGAATTCATACATTTATGAAATTTGAGAACATCATTCTTTCTTCAGCAGTTGCTATTTAAATTAAAAGTAACATTATTTCTAAACTTACATTGGTGTATAGCAGAGAAAGCCAAGGAAAGGAAGAGGAGTGCAAATACAAAGCTTACTCTCATTTTGATGAAATGTTTTTTCTAATATATGTTGAAATGGGTCGTGGTTGCTTAAATTTATACTGAGTTGGACTGTGTGAAATTAGTACATAATTAATAAATGAATACATTTGCATTAATTTTCTTTCTTTATTCTTCTGAAATTATTATCTTTCAAATTAATGGGAATATATAATACATTCTCTTGATATCTCCTAAGGTTGTTTCATGTTATGTAACATAAAAATCAAATATTCGCATATTAATTGACCATGTGATTTTTAAGGACCCAAAGGTTTTATGTTTGTGCACTTCATCAAAATCATCCAATTGATTAATTGGATTAATTCTATAATAAATACAAAATGAATAAAGGATATCATGCATGCATTTTTAGCTTTTGATTTGCTTCCTATTTTTGCTACATATGTTTTAAATGGAGAAATAAGGATTAACTACAATTGATGAATGGTTCCTATATATTTAAAATTAGAAAAATAATATTAATATCAAGATTGCAATTACACATAAATCGTCGCCACATTAATTAATTTCAAATAAATTTAATATACAGAATAAATTATATTTGAAGTGAGAACATCAATTTTTTTAGAAATGAAGTGTAAATAATTTTTATTTTTATAAAATAGGGAATAGCCAAAAGTAAAAAATTTAACAATATTTTTGAGCTAGTCCGCAAATTTCAAAGTTTAGACATAATGTAATGCCCCTCCTTTTCTGTAACGACCCGTTAAATTTGATGATATTAAATGAGTTAATTGAATATGATTTCTAATGTAATTTAGAATGAAATAAAAGTCTTAAGATTTTATTTGAGTAAATGTAGGAATTAGATATAGTAACTGTAATTTAGGTTAACAATTTTAAATGTTTATATGGCAATAGATTGAAATAACGTAAATTGGCGTTTGTGGTTATAAGTTATAATTTGTTGATTAAATTGTTTTGTGAAATTAATACTGGAAGATATAAAGCGGAAATAGTATTAATGAAATAATAACTGAATTGAATTGCAACCATATAAATGAAAGTAAATTTTATTTAGTGGACGTCAACATTGAATAAATTTATTTAAAATAAAAAGATTTAAATGCATGTTTGGATAGAATATATGATTGATGGATTATGTGGTAAGTAATTAGAATTTAATTCTATAAAATTTGGAACTGAATGTATGTAAATAATTTTGTAGGAATAAGTTAATTTACAATTTATTTGTGCATACCCGATTTAATTGAAGTAACAGAAAGGACAAGATCTTGATTTGCCTAGGTATGTATATATTGATAAACTATAACTAAATAGAAAGTTTGGTAGTAAATAGGATATAAGAAGACAAAGGCAACTAGTAAATTAATAAATGAATTTATAATAATAAGTAGTAATTAATGCATATATATTTGGCATTAGTGATAATTACAAAACTTTACCCATTTATCTAATTTATTTAATTAAATCTAAATCTATGGCAACATTGTTGTAATGATGGTTGTAAGTGAATTTGAATGTAAAAGGGTAACAATTACTTAGGTTAACCATTTTGAGTATGTTAAGTTAAGAATGGAAATCGATTGAAATAAATCTAAATTAATTATTTTGTTTTGGTTAATGTGTTCTAGTTAATAAAGGGGAGTTTATAAGAAATGAAACATGCACTAAATGAAATGTATTATAATTCAAATGTTATTTATACCCATAAAATGTCTATTTACTGAATAGAAAGATTTTTAGTCAATAAACGAATTTATTGTGGTTCCAATTTATAATTTATAACATTTAATGTAGACTCAATTACAATTAATTGATTTACATTGTGCAGTTAGCGTAGATTTTGTTTGTAATTGAAAAGGGAAAATTTTAGAAGACGAAATTTATGCTAATTCTTTTATAATAGGGCCATTGGTTGATATAGATTATAGAAAGCAGGATTTATAAATTAATTAGAGTATCAAATTCAGCAATTGCATTTATTGCATAATAAAGTGGAATTTAACGGTAAAATATTACGTTATTGAAATATAAATGGACTTTGAGGATAATAATGTGAAATCATGAAGCAATGTTAGTGGCATCCTTATTTTGGATAAAAGGTGAGAATATAAAAGTTGAAATCTAATAAATGGGTTTTGAGAATTTAATTTATAATTCCTAAATATATGGAAGTGGAGAAATTAACACTGCAATGGATAGACTTATCAACTTTTAATTCACATCTATACTTGTTAAACCATTTAAATTGGTTAAGAAATATAAAAGCAATAAAATTTGGTCAAATTTTAGAATTTAAAATAAAACTGGATTTTATGATTTATTTTAATTTATTTAATGAATATAAAAATAGCCATTTTGGCCACGGACTCGGATTTCGACGAAACCAGTTTCGTCGGATCCGTATTGGAGAATTATCGTAGGGTTTCAAGTTTCGTATCGATCGGACCTGTCGTTTGATCGTACGGACGCGAAACGCCTTGAAATCGATTTAATTAAAATAAATTTGGAAATTTTGTTTTCAGCGTAACTTCTTCATACGATCGAATTTGGACGTGAAACTTTTTCCAGCGCGTTCAGAATTTTTTAAAATACCTATCTGGATATATGGGTTTAACATTTTTCGTTCCGGGGTTAGAACGGGTTTTTGGGGCCATAGTTTGTTCCGTACGTTCATCTATCTGGTCTATCTACTCCAATCTAACCCTACTTATAAATAGACGATTATAAACCCTAGCCTCCTTTCTATTCTCTTTTGTCTATACGTTCATTTTCTTCATCTCTTTCTCTTCCTCAATGGTTGCAAAACCTAGATCTATCTACAGTTCAAAATCAAAAGTGAAAATTCAAAGTCTCCAGAAAAATTTACAAAAATTATATGTTGTAGATTTCATCGACACGAATCTGCACGTAGTTTCTGTTTTTGCAATCGATGCACGAATCATTTTGAAAACTCAGTCAAAGGTCAAAATTCGCGAACCCTACGCGACGATTTGGGGGTTTTTGATTTCGGCGTCAATCACAGAAATTGGGATATGGTTTTGAAGAGGACAGCACATGGAGTCGTTTGATGGTGGTCGGAGGTTGCGTAGTGGCGTGTGGTGGTCGGAATTCTTGAGTTAGTGTTCGAAAACCCTAACCCTACATGGCGGCCGACGTCAGAGAGAGAAGACCGGACCGGTGTGAGGGCGTGCGGCTCGGCGAGGGGAGGAGAATGGATGTGGTCGGCGAGGCAACGAAGGCCGGAGGCGAACATGGCTCTAGTTCAAAGCTTCGGTCAAGGTGCGGTAAATTGGGTTCTGGAAGTAGAGACGCGTGAGAAAGGGGGGGTTTAAAGGAGATGACGTGGCCATCATATTGGTTAAGTTTATTTTAAATTTTATTTTTGTTTCCAATCACAATTTTCGCTATAACTTTTTCATACGACCTCGTATTCACGCGAGATTTTTTTTGTTAGGATCGTATTTAAATTCTGGATCTGATGACTTAGGTTTGGACAGATTTGGAGACCGTCAAATTTTGGGTTTAAATCGGATTTAAATTCGATTTAAATTCAAAAGGTGAGTGTTTTAACCCACTCACAACTTCTAAAAGTTTTTATGTTTGTTAAATTTATTTTAGATATGAGTAGAAATTTATTTATGATTGTTTGGCATGTTTATTGATTATATCTGTTAAATCGTGTTATTTAATTTAACTGTTAATTTATTTTATTTATTGCATATTAATTGATAGTTAGAATTAATTTATTTGCATATAAATTGCTAGTAAACAGTTATAAAATTTATTACTAAATATAAACTGTTAGTTTAATAGTTGATTAAATTTATTTTTGAATATAACCGCCCGTTATTACCTGATATATATTATCAGATATATATTGATATTGAATTATTATTGGATGATGATTGTGATTTGGATGATGGATAATGTTGATGAATGGATGTTTTATTTTATATCATTAAACTGCAAGTTATCATGCATTTTTCGTTTCATTCGGGATTGTGGTTTGAAATGATATACAACTGCAAAATTTTATTTTTAAATTGCGGATTGAAATGATAAATATCCGTATCAGTTGACCATAGGATAGAAAATTATATAAAGGCACCGTGGTCTATATATAAATTATTTAAAGTGATTTTTATGGTTTGGATGGGATACGGTTTATAAAAATTTGATTTTGATATTTTATAAAATATTATTCTTCGATATATATACATATGAAGTTAAATTTTTGAAAATTAAGTTGTGTATAAACCTGTTGAATAAAAATGAAAATTTGAGAAAATGGAATTTGGAAATTTATCTTATATGTTTAAGTTTGGAAATTTAAGGTATGATATTTATAACTGGATTTTCCAAGATGAATTAAAAATGAAAATTCTAGTATAAAGTAAATTTGAGAAAATATTTAATTTCTAGAAATTGGAGTTTTATTTATGGAATTTATATGAATATTCAAGACTAAATAATAGAATATTAATTGTTGAAAGAAGAAAATCCAACTTTAGTTTTGAAATATTAATACTCCAAATGGATATATATATATATATAGAAATTGAAGGGGTTTTTGGAACTTGAAGTGATATTTAAATTATGGTTTAAACTTTAAATAAAGAAATATATTTGAAAAGCCATGGAAATTATTTTTCTGTACAAAGTAACTTTAAAGTTAAACCATTTATTTTACATTCGTTGAATATCCAAACCATTCAAGTTTTAAAAGTTATGGTTTTAAAATTTTGAATTTTGAAATATTATGCTTTGAAAGTATATTTCAAATATGTGGTTTCCAGATATTTTAAATTTTAAACCAGCATGATTTTGGAAAAGAATTATATTTGAGAAAAATGATATCATATTGTTTTGGGTTTAAATTGATATCGTATTCATAGTTTTGAAATGGAAAATTTTATTCTGGTTTTAAAGTATAAACTATTTTTAAATGACCGCGGTGTTTTTAATAACGATGGGTTGGCAAAGAGACCGGGATCGGATATGGACACACTCTCTGTCGATACCGAAAACCACTTTGACTAACCGTGTATGCGGTGGAGATTCCAGAATGAAGTAGGTGGTGGCGAAGTTTCCTGTAAGGTAAATACATGGACCCGACTCCCGTGAGTTGGCATAAGGTGGCTAAAACAGGAGTGATTCTCAGGCAAATGAGGTCATACCTCTGATCGGACGCTCCTCTTTGATATTATACTTCGACTTTGGATTGATTCAGTGGCCACTTCTATTTTTGATTTTGGGGGAGTTTGTTCGAGGTGGGCGGTAACTGTGGCTACGCGTTTCCACCAGCCCGGATAGCAATTGGTATATCTACCCTGGCATTGCCTAGTTGTGTCGTGTCACCTACCATACCGAGCCTTTACTACGAGTTTTGTTTTGTACCATACCTATGGAGCGCCCTCTTACGACGCCCAGTACGGGGGAGATTACGGTACTGTATAGACTATGGGAATATATTCTTTGTTAAGGGCTATATGGGTAACCACTTAACGTATTAAAAAGTAAGTTTATTTTACAATTAGACACTATTATAATAGCGCAATATACTACATAGTAAATAGTTTAACGGATCCTTAAGAGTTGTAAATCCCGAGCATCTCTTGAGTTACTGCACTCATGTTTACTCCCGTTGATTTAACTCACATAAGATCTTTTAGTTCTGACTCGAGTGTTTTGTCTTTTCAATTCGCTCGTGTCAGTCCGAGCGTTTCAGGATTTGAAGTTTAGCTCTGGAGGACGAAGACGAAGATTTGTAGTATTACTATTATTATTTATCTAGTGCGCTACACACTGTTCCGCTGCATTGTTATTGGTATGTGTAACTCTGATATGTATTATATAAATGTTTGCAAACAGTTTTATAAACTGTATATTTTATTATTATATTTTTTCCTTCCGCTGTGAGATTCAATTTTGTTTATTTCTTCTCTGTTTTTCTTATTTACCCCATAACAATCCGCCCTTCCGTATGGTTTGAATCGGCTCGTGTGTCGATTTGAAGCGTGCGAAAAGGCGGGATGTTACATTTTCACATGCTTTAAATCGACGATAAACCACACAAGTCAGACTTAAACCATACAGAAGGGCGGATTGTTATGGGGTAAATAAGAAAAAGTAGAGAAAGAAAAAAAAATAGAATCTTGCAACGGAACGATAAAATATAATAATCAAATATACAGTTCATGAAGCTGTTTACAAAACATTTGATTATACTTATACAATATATATCAGAGTTACACATACCGAAGAACGATAATCAATACAGCAGAATTAAATGGTGTAGTGGAGTAATATAGTAGATAATACTACTACAAAATCTTTGTCTTCGTCCTCCAGAATAAAATCTTCAAATCATGAAACGCTCGGACTGACCCGAGCGAATTGAAAGGAAAAACACTCGATTCAGAACTAAAATATCTTAAGTAAGTTAAATCAACAATAAAAAATATGAGTGGAACGACGTCAGAGATGTTTACGGGATTTGACATCTCCTATCCAGTGTCTAACATGAGTGCAGTAACTCAAGAGATGCTCAGGATTCACATCTCCTAAGGATCCGTTAAACTATTTACTATGTAGTATTATTTCGCTATTAAAATAATGTCTATAGTAAAATAAACATACTTTAAAATAGCGTTAAGGGGTGACCCAATATTCCCCTTAACACATAATAGTCCCAGTAATCCATCCAATATCATAGTCCCTCCTTATTGGAAAGCCACCAGAGTATGGGAGAAAACCTAACTCGTACAAGGCGCGCTAGGGTAGGTGACACGACACAACTAGGCAATGCCAGGGTAGATATAACAATTACGCTTCTGGGTCGGTGGTAATGCGTAGCGTGCAGCTACCGCCCACCTCGAGCGACACCCCCAAATAAAAAAAAAATCAAAAGTGGCCACCGAATCAATCCAAAAGTCAAAGTATAATATCGAAGGGATGTGTCCGATCAAAGGTGCTACCTCATTAACCCGTCGATCGCTCCTGTTTTAGCTACCTTATGCCATCCCACGGGAGTTGGGTCCACGTATTTACCTCAAAGGAACCGCCGCCACCATCCTACTTCATTCTGGAATCTCCACCGCGTACACGGTTGTTAAAGTCGTTTTCATAGTTGGCAGAGAGTATGACAACTTCCGATCCCGAACTCTTTAACAACCAAACGTTATTATAACACCGCAGTCTTATCAAAATAGTTTATACTTTTAAAACCAAAATATAATATCTATTTCAAATCCATATAAATGCGATATCATTTCCTTTTTTAAAAACCCAAATCAAATTTGATATCGTTTTTAAATATACCCTTTTCTAAAATTATAGCATTTCAAAGTTATAATATTTCGAAACCAAAACTTGAAATATAGCCTTTCAAAACATAAAACTTTGAATTTCATAACTTTTAAACATACTACACCACTTAAATGGTTTAAATATTAAATTACTTTATATAATAAAATAGCTTCTTCACCTTCACAAATCAATTTCAATATGGATTTTAAATTCCCAAACAAACTAATATAATTTCCACATATTTCAAAGCTTTAATTATTCCACCATTTCAAAACTTATTCTTTGATAATTTCATATATATCAATTTCAACTACTATTTAAATGTTTACTTAATAAATAAAATATCATTTTAGTAAAACCTTTAGACTCCAAATAACTAGATATTCTTTCAATTACATTAACGTGATAATATTCATTTAAATCAATTTGATATTCATTTAAATCCTCTAAACAAAAATCAAGTTATAAAATCATACCTTTTAAATCTCAATTTATTTATATTTCAAATCAAATTTTTCGTGGATAATCCTTAAATCTTAAATTCAAATCAAATTCATATTTATATTCCAAATCTAAATTTATTTAAATCATTATAACCTCTATATAAAATATGATTTAAATACTTAACCATATTTATTTTAATAAATCAAACTCCATTTTTCAACTTATTGTCATTAAAAGATTTATACCTAGCTTAATAAATGAATTTAACTTTATATAAATATTTTTATATAATATCAAAAAGAATCAATAGTTATTTAAACCGTATAATTCTATCTAAAACCATATAAATCATTTTCAAAATATTTATATATATAGACCGACGACGTCTATATAAATTTTCTATCCTATGGTCAAGTGGTGCAGATATTTATCATTTCAATCCGTAATTTAAAAAAAATTATGGTTATATATCATTTCAAACCGTAATCTCGAATGATATTAAATGCATAACAACTAGCAGTTTAAAATAATATATAATACAACTTCCAGTCATCCATCAACAGATCATACATCCACCACAATCATCATCCACAACAATCAAGCAATACCAATGAATAACTGATAATATATATAACGGGTATTTAACTTGCAGTTTTTACGCAATAATTAATTTGATAACAATTTAATTCAAATAAATGCAATTTAACTTAGATGATGATTAAATATATGCCAAACAACTATAAATAGATTTCAAATCACATCATAAATAAATTTAACAAACATAAGAAATTTTAGAAGTTGTGAGTGGGTTAAAACACTCACCTTTTGAATTTAAATCCAATTTAAACCCAAAAATTTGACAGTCTCAGAATTTGTCCAAACCAGCGCCAAAATGTTTGGAATTTTAATATGATCCTAACAAAAAAAACGTGCGCGAATTGGTTTTCGTATGTGAAAGATATAATGAAAATTACGTTTGAATTTCAATTTATTTTAAAAAAGAGAGAACACATTTACCTTTCTTGCCATGTCATAGGCAAATCACTTTCTTCCAGAAAACACCACTCACGCACGCAAGGACCAATGCACGTGATACTGCCGTTGATCACAAACTTTGACCACGATTCTCTCTCGCCTACGGCCACCAGGGAGCCCCCGAACCCCACCATGCTCCTTCCCTCGCCTAGCCGCACCGTGCCTACCACCTATTGTGATGCCCCACCTCTATGCTCACAATAACAAAGAGTATTAAAAGAAAAACTGTCTGTTATTACGAAGAATAAGGCTGGATAGGAGCGGCCATCCGTAGTTAGGCCTTACACTAGTACTGGCTATCTCGATAGGAGTGGTATATATTTTTATTTTTCATCTCTTATTTATTTACTCCCATCGACATACCCAATTCCAGTATAAAACGAACTACAGTGGTTCATAATAGTTAGGACAATATGTATAATAATAACACAGATAAGCTGAATGCGGAACACAGATAATATCAAATCTCATAAATATATAACTGAAGTGTAACGGCCTGCTATTTGGACCATTCAAATCGACAATAAAACCAGACATGCCCGACTTGAATAATTCAAAATACCGAATTGTTAATTTAAATTTGGCAAAACTTAAACATATACAGTAAATAAATCCATCACAGAATCACAGATACAAAGTAGTACAACAATATGCAGCGGAATAATTGAATAGTAGTTCATGAAGCTACTATATAAACATCATAGTTAGAAATAAAGTACATCCGAATATTTCAAATACAGTGAGGTCTTTAGTACAAACCAATGACTCCTCTGAAATAATCAACTAGAAAAGCTGAAAGCTTAATCGATAGTTGGACCTCTAACGAAGCTCCAAACTCCAAAGGTGAGTCTCTAATGCTGTGTCACTCAGTCTGACCCGAGCGTAAAGAAAAACACAAAACACTCGAGTCAGGATTAACATTCTTATATCTATAAATCCAACTCAAGTGAAATATCAACTGAAATACAATTAACTTAGAGGATGTTTTGGATACCCATCCTCTAAGGATGCAAGGAACTATCTACAGGGTAGAAATATACACTATAACACCGTGGTCATTTCAATTTTATTTATATTTCAAAACTAAAATATCATTTTCATTTCAAATATCACTATTTTCCAAATTAGTATATATATATATCCAATAATTTATGAAGTAAAGTATTTTTATTTCCTCAAACTTCACAAATCGCTTCAAAAATCAACTCGACCTTCCCGTTCAAATTTAATTAAATCGAAATTTATCAATTTCCATTCAATTTAGTTTCCGACTAAACTAATTCAAATTTTATCTATTTTAAATCCGGATTTGAACCACAAAATAAACCATTTAAATTTCAATATAATTCGAACTTAATATATGTCGGAGCTTTAAATATTCAACATTTCAAAGACTAAACTTTGATAGATGCGTTTATCTCCCATCTTGACTTCACTATTATTTAGTTTTGAAATATTCACTTAATAAATTCAATATTACTTATATGACCTTAAATTTACATTTTCTATATATTACCTTCGATTTCTTTAGACATGAATCATCCATTAAATTTCTTAAATAAAAATTCAATTTATAGGATCATATGTTAAAGTTTCGAATTTAATAGTTTCAAATTGATTTAACTAAATGAAATACTTAATTAATGACAAATTCAAATAAGTCCCAAATATATCTTCAAACCTTAGCTTATAAAATTTAATCCACAAATCTATTTCAGAAATACAAATTTAATAAATCCTTAAACATATTTCATATTGACAAAATCAATCTTAATTAAATTATCTTAATATTAAATCTATATATAAAATAACCTTTATATATAATACTTTAAATCAATATTCATTAAAACCATATATTTCTTTTCAAGACCATAGAAAGTATTTTCAAAACATTCATATAGACCCCAGCGTCGATGTAAATTTTTATATTTTATAGACAAGGGATACGGATATTTATCATTTCAATCCGTAATTTAAATATATACGGGTGCATATCATTTCAACCCGTAATCCCAAATTCAATTCAAATGAAAATCGCTTGGGTTTATCATTTCAACCCATAACGAAATTCACCTATTCTAAAATCCGTTCGGGCATGTATCATTTCAACCCATAGTGATTTTTATACTAACATGGAACTTGTAGAGTGATAACGGATATGAAAATAATAATAAGAACAGGCATATATCATCAAAAATAAATATGAACAATAGGATATAGTGTAATGTCCCATAGGTGAACAGTTACAGATAATAGCATATATTACAATTTAAATAACTACAACATCATATTTCAATTATCGTTCAATTTAATAAAATTTAACAAATAAAAGAATGTTAATCGTGAGTGATTTCTCACCTTTCGAGGCTAGAGAATACAGAAGATGATGAGGATACGCACACTGTTACGGACAGTGAAATTTGAATTATAAATCCGAGCACGAATTTCAAAGCAAAGTAGGATTGGCACGAATTGGACGAACGAGGTTGGTAATCAAGAATTTATGAATTGAATCAGAATTAGTCTAATATATACAGAAATTTTTGCTATTTTAATAAAAATCAAAATTGCATCCTTAAGAAAAATTTAAAGTCGAATCACACACACACACACACACACATATATATAATTTACCATTTTTTCATACATAAACCAATAGTTTTAACATTTGAAATAAAACATATATGTTAAATAAAAATCCTTATAATTTTTCCAAACCATTTTAATTTTTACACATAGATCAAAATTTATATCTACAAATCTAAGACCCAAACCACCCCATACGACCTATGTATATAATATCATTAAGATTTATATTTTAAATAAGATTAATATATAAAACTTCAACAAATTACACTGTTCAAATCTCATTTATAAACTACTATATACATATGGTACAAAATCCACTTCACAATACAATTATAAATTTTAGACACTTTACCTATATATATAAACTAATATATAACTACCCATGCATAAACGGTAAAGCCAATACACAGACTTGTATAAAAATTTAGACAGTGGATGTACGAGTTACTTATATAACTTATATTATAACTTATTTTATAAATATATATAATACTGTAACCTGTGCAGAATGAAAGTATAAGTTAGAATGTAAATTTATACAATATATATAAATAGCAACTAATATAACTTCATTTATTTATTTATTTATTTATTTTTTTGCGAAAGCAACTGGTCTACACTAAAACACATATACACCCTTAACTTTTATGCAAACATGCATGCCAACTGAAACGAAAACTTATATATTAGGAAACTTACTCCATACATAAGTGTATGCAAAGTATATAGATATATATATATATATATATATAAGGACATAAAGATATATCTATAATTATTATAACTTTATATAAATATATGTCATATACGAACTTAGGAAAATAAACAACTTCAAAAATCCTATACAACTTCCATAATAATAAGATGTAAATTGACCTTCAAATAAAAGTTATAAACCTGTTTATTATAAAACAATATATATATATATAATAACGGATTTACAAAACTTATAAAATGTAACATCCCGCCTTTTCGCACACTTTAAAACGACACACGTGCCAATTCAAAGCATACGCAAGGGCGGATTGTTATGGGGTAAATAAGAAAAACAGAGAAGGGATAAAACAAAATAGAATCTCACAGCGGAAGGATAAAATATAATAATAAATATACAGTTCAAAACAGTTTACAAAACAGTTATTTCACTTATACAATGAACATCAGAGTTACACATACCAATACAACAATGCAGCGGAATAAAAAGAGTGTGGTGCAATACTATATATAGAATAATACTGATTCTTCGTCTTCATCCTCCAAAGCTAAAATCTGCTATCCTGAAACGCTCGGACTGACCCGAGCGAATTTGAAAAGACAAAAACACTCGAGTCAGACTAGAAAATCTTATGTGAGTTAAATAAACAGAAATAAATATGGGTACAGTAACTCAAGAGATGCTCGGGATTTACATCTCCTAAGGATCCGTTAAACTATTTACTATGTAGTATATTGCGCTATTATAATAGTGTCTATTTATAAAATAAACTTACTTTTTAATAGCGTTAAGGGGTTACCCATATAGCCCTTAACACGTAATAGTCCCAGTAGTCCATCCAATATCATAGTCCCTCCTGATCGGGAAGCCACTAGAGGATACCACACGGGCTACGGGAGAAAACCAAACTCGTACAAGGCGCGATAGGGTAGGTGACACGGCACAACTAGGCAATGCCAGGGTAGATATACCAATTGCTATCCAGGCTGATGGTAACGCGCAGCGCGCAGCTGCCGCCCACCTCGAACTAACTCCCCCAAAATCAAAATATAGAAGTGGCCACTGAATCAATCCAAGTCAAAGTATAATATCTAAGAGGAGCGTCCGATCAGAGGAATGACCTCATTGGCCTGAGAATCGCTCCTGTTTTAGCCACCTTATGCCAACTCACGGGAGTTGGGTCCACGTATTTACCTTACAGGAAACGTCGCCACCACCTACTTCATTCTGGAACTCCACCGCGTACACGGTTAGTCAAAGTGGTTTTCGGTATCGACAGAGAGTATGTCCATATCGGATCCCGGTCTCTTTGCCAACCCATCGTTATTAAAACACCGCGGTTATTTAAAAATAGTTTATACTTTAAAACCAGAATATAATCCATTTCAAACCATAATATTACGATATCATTTCTTCTTTAAAAACACAAACCATTTATTTTCATATTATTTTATAAAAGCCCAAATCAATGATATCGTTTCCCAAATAAAATTTTCCTTTCCAAAAATTATGTCACTTTTTATTATTTAATATCCCATGTGACCAATATTTTGTTTGTAACTTTCAACATAATTCTTCGAAAATCCATAGTATTTTAAAACCATTATTTTCAAAACTAAATGGTTTGGATATTCAACGGTATGCGAATTAAAAAGGTTTAACTTTACTGTTGCCTTATAAAGAATAAATTACATGGCTTTCCAAATATTTCTTGTTTTAAAGTTAAACCAAAGTCCAAAATATTACTTCAAGTCCCAAAACCATTTCAATTTTATATATATTTATATCCATTTTTGAGCATTAATATTTCAACTAAAGTTGGATTTTTATCCTTTCAAAATCAATATTCTATTAATTAATCTTGACCATTCACATAAAATCCATAATTAATAAGACTTCAATTTCTAGTAAAATATATATATATATATATATAGAATTTTTCCACTTCAAATTATACTAGAATATCCATTTCTATTTATTTTGGGAAAATCCAATTACAAATATCATATCTTAAAATTTCCAACTTTACATTTAAACATAGGATATAAATTTACCAAACTCCATTTTCTAAATTTCTTCCATTTTCAATAAAGAAATTTATATTCCTTTTAATTTCAAAATTTCAACTTCATAGGTATATAAATATGGAATAAAATATTTATACAATATAAATTTAAGATTTATAGACCGTATTCAATCCAAACCATAGAAATCACATTAAAATAGTTATATATAGACCGCGGTGCCTGTATATAATTTTCTATCCTATGGTCAAGTGATACGGATATTTATCATTTCAATCCGCAATTTAAAAAAATAAAACTTTGCGGTTTTATCATTTCAAACCACAATCCCGAATGAAATGTAAAATGTATGCTAACTTGCAGTTTAATGATATCAAATAAAACATTCATTCAACAACACATCCATCATCCAATCACAACATCGATCAATATCAATCAATAACAATTATATATATGATCATATATAACAGGTGATAACTGGCAGTTTATTCAAATTAAATTTTATCAATTATTAATCTAACAATTTATATTCAGTGATAATTGACATAACTGTTAACTAGCAGTTCATATGCAAACAATAATTTCTAACAGCCAATTTACACGCAATAAATCAATTAAATTAACAGTTACATTCAAAAAAATGCAATTCAACAGATATGAATGAAATAACATGCCAAAAGCTCATAAATAAATTTCTATTCATTTCTAAAATTTATTTAACAAACATAAAAGCTTCTAGTAGTTGTGAGTGGGTTAAAACACTCACCTTTTGAATTTAAATCGAATTTAAACCCGATTTAAACCCAAAAATTCACCCGTCTCAGAATTCGTCCAAACCAGCGTCATCGAGTCCGGAATTAAATTACGATCCTAACAAAAAAAAATTCGTGTGAATCCGACTTCGTATGAGAAAGTTATGGCGAAAAATGGTGATTGAATTCAAAAATTGGAAATAAACAAATGACACACATTCACCTTCACAAGCCACGTCACCTAAAGAGAAGCGCATAGCTACAGCAACGCACGCACCTTCGAACAGAGGAAAACACGCACGCAACCCATACTTTATCAACCCTAATCGAAAATTCCCGCCAATCCAACCGTTGAAACTCGAAACAAACTACACAGATGCGATCCCCTCGGTTCCCTCTCCAAAACCCAGAAATGTTTTTCCGATCCGACAACTTTTGTTACGGCGATGATGAACGGTTTTGGGGCTGTTTGAATTTATTCTGGATAAACGACAGCTCCAATTGAAAAACGAATTTCACCAGTATATTACGCGTATCGAATACTTCAACATATATTTTTTCTGGAATTTTCTGAAATTTTTGAGTTTTGACTTTTGATTTTGAACTGTGGATGGATCTGGAATTGGATCTGAGATGTATACATTTGGGAAAGAGAAAAGAGTGAAGAAATGAACTTACAGCAAATGAAAAAGAAAGGAGCTAGGGTTTATAGATGTATATTTATAGATAGGCTAGAGGTAGGGTAGCTAGACTGGATACGCGAACGTGCGTGACAAACCATGGTCCAAAAAGCCCGCTATGCCTCCGGAGTCGAATTTGTTAAAACTATATATCCAAATAGGTGTTTTAAAATATTCTGAACGCGATGGAAAAAGTTTCGTGACCAAATTCGATCGTATGAAGAAGTTATGCTAAAAAAACAAAATTTCAAATTGATTTCAAAATGCGTAAATTTCAAGGCGTTTCGAGTCCGTACGATCAAACGACAAGTCCGATCGCAACGAAACTTGAAACATTATTATAATTCACCGTTACGGATCCGATGAAACTGGTTTCGTCGAAATCCGAGTCCGTGACAAAAATGGCTATTTTTAATATTATTAAATCAATTAAATAAATCATAAAAAATCAATTTTTATGTTTCAACTCCTATTATTGGCCAAGTTTCATTACTTAGATAGTTCAATTAATCCCAATAAATTTAACAAGCTTGGATGTGAATAAAAATTTATAGGTATATAAATTTGCAATTTTAATTTCTGCACTTTCTTATTAATTGGGAATTTTAAATTTATTCTCACAAATTACCTAATCTTATACTTATACACTCTCATCTTAAACCAAATTAAGTAAATAACTTGATTTCCATCTCAACTTACTTTTAATTGCAGTTAACCCTTTTCACCGTAATTAAAATTCCAAATTATAAATAAATTTTTATTCCCATTCCCTTAATTTTCTTAACTATTTATTTATTCAAATTTTCAATATTCAACATAAATAGTTTGGTTAAGTTCATTTATTTACCTTCTTCCTATGATTCACAGTTATGGATGTCAATATGATGAAGTTTACATTAGTTAAGATTTCACTCAATTGTTCTCTAAGTCAAATGTTTACAGCTTTCATTTAACTTTAATAACGTACAAATTTACGTTAAATTCCATTTTTAAATGAAGTAATTACCATTCGTTGAATCAAATACTCAATTCATAAATAAAGTCTTGTTTTCAAAAAGTTATATCACAAATGGTCAACTAAAATTTGAATAAGCTTTACTAAATTCTATGGTATTAAATGTTGCAATAAATCCAAATTGCCATGTCTTAAATCCAAATTACTAATTAAGTCTTGATTCCTTTATTATTCCTTTGGTTTTCAAATAAGTTTTTATGATGAATGTGAATTCAAATGAACAATGGAAACCCATTCCCATTTGATTTCACTATTCCATTAAATATCTTCATATTCCAGCTAAATCAACTAACGTATGAATTAGCTATTTCAATCTTCATTAAATTGCGGTTTTTATACAATAGAAATTAAATCCCATTAACATATAAATAAAGGTTGATATCCATCTATTTACATTATATCACACTTGTGCTTCTATTTAGCTTTGTATAAATGTATGAATGCGGAGTCTTGCCTATTAACGTATTAAATAAGCCTTAAAATCAATTAATGCCCCTCCTTAGTTTAACCTCTTTTTATCCGTATTTATTTTTAGAGTAACCCTTGGATTAAATTCCCAAATCACCAATTCAATTAATTATACCTTTCAATCCAAATGTAAATCTTCCACCTTTGAATTCTTATATTAAATGAATTTTATTCTAGGCAATATTTTTTACAAATGTTTACTGATTCCACATTTATAGGTTTCTTAAATTTTACTCCATCTAAATGTGACACATTTTTATTTCATTTCAAACCAATATATATATTCATTCCTATTCAATATATATATTCATTCCTATTCCTTTCATTTGGTTACTGCATTGAAATCTATTTATTAGCTAATACTACGTTACTATCATTAATTAAATTTTGGATTATATTCCAATTCCTATAACTAGGCCTTAAGTCACCATTTTACATAGTTTTAATTTAGCGTTTATTTAAATCTTCGTTTATCGTTTAGAATTTCTACTAAATTGAAATGCACAACTTATGAACTTTAACCAATTTAGTCCACCTAATAAATTTTCAAATGTTTGTGTGTATGTAATCCAATTCAGTTATTGTTACATTAATACCATTAAACCAACAAATTAAGACTTATAACTACAACACAACTTTCAGTTATTTTCAAATCTATGTCATATAACCTTTTAAATCTCTACCTGTAATTACAGTTACTATCTAACTCCTACATTCATCCTTTTAAAAATCCTAAGACTTTAATTTTATACTGGATTAAATTAGCAAACATATAAATTAAATTTATAAAAATATCATAAATTTATCAGGTCGTTACAATCTCCCCCACTCAAAACTTTTCGTCCCCGAAAAGGAAAAAAGAAGGGAGAAGGAAGAATAAACAGTACTTTTTATTTCAATTTTTAATTTATAAACAATATTTTCCTGGATTAATCCTCCTAAATGAAATATTCTTGTTTTATAATCATTATATCCTTTAATACTTGAGTTATTAAAGTTGGAAAAATATTTTTTTTTTTTTTTTTTTTTTTTTTTTGGCAGAGTCTCCTTTGTACGGAGGGACTCTGGAGAAAATATAATATCCAAATATACAAATATATTACATATATATATCCAAAATAAAATATCCCGCACGGGAAAATATATGAAATAGCGCTTTAAACGTAATCCGGAAACGTACCTATTTGTCGGGCAATACGCTTTTATTATTTTGGAACCAAAAGCCGTAGCAGTTGCTTCCATTACCTGTATTCACTTATATAATCTAAAAGGTTAAATATTTATTTTACAGTGAAAGGTTTAGGTGGATTCAATCATTCATATCCAATCAAATGCAACAACCACAATTTTTTTTTTTCAACAGCACACACCACATTCAACAAACAATCATTTAATCAAACAACAATTAGTTGTTCGGGTTCAAATTCTGAAGTTGTACGAATGAAGAATAACTATCAAGTACATCCATTGCTCAACAGCCTTGGATGGAACAAAGATAGATTATTTGTAAATCTAACAACTCCATAATTCCTTACCCAACAACATACATCAACCAACAATTCAAATCAACACCAAAATATCTCATTATACATTTATTTCATAATTCAGTGTTTTGATTTTTCTTTCCTTCATTTATGAGGGATTTCTTTTTTTCTTACAAGTTTATTTTCCAATTATCACCAAATTCATTATATTTGTATTTCCTTTTTATTACTTAAGTTTCCTTTTATTACTTAAGTCTATAAAATAAATTCTCATTAATAACAACAAATATTTTGAATATCTTCACTTGTAAGATTTCCCTTGAATTCTCATTAATAACATTCATTAACTATGAATTGCAGTCATTAAAATTTTCCTACTTTCCATTATATTAGAATAGGGGAGATAAAACATACTTAAGTGAATACTCATATAATAAATTCTTATTTTGAATTTCATGTTATACACTCAGGTTCCTATCATCTATTACTAATTCTTAACTTTATTTTCAATAAAGTTATAACCTAAGTTTATACCATTAAATTCTTGTTATAACCGTAATTTATTGAATACTTCATTATTCCTAAATCCCTACTTGTAAAATATTCAATTCTAGTTTCTTGTTTAACATTTCAACTTTTATATTTGGGTAAGTTATTTATGTTAAAGAAATGCAATTGAACCTTATACAAGTTAAATCTCCATTCTTTTAATTCATTGATTATTCACTAAGTCTTTACCAATATTCATAAGTTAAAATATTTATCTTCCTTTATCCTTAGCATTAATTCTCTTATTTCAATTAGGGGTTTCAATTCATTTATTACCTAACTTTTATTTCATTAAAATTTTCAATTAGTTAACGGAAAATTTTAGAATTAAATACCGAGTTGAATTTCCATTTATTTCAAAATAATAGATAAATAAGTTCTTACTACTCAATATCTCTAATTATAGTTAGAACAATAAAAGAAAATTTTTAGAAAGTTCTAAAATAAATCTGTAGTAGAATTTACTACAGTGGCCTTTCCTCTTCGAAACTCGAAAATGAACGTCAATGATGCGGCCGTCATCACTGAATTTATTTTCCAGCGACAGAGAGGAAAGTACAGAATTTAATTCTTTTCCAAAATCTTCTTTAAAACAATTCTTCCAATTTATACGAAATATTTATATAAGAAAATACTTATAAACCAAATCAATAAATTTCACAATTTCTTTGAAAGCAGATTTGGAAAAATCCCGGACTTAAGTTCTAAAATCTCCAAATTGGGTTTATTATGATTTCACTTAGCTTCAGTTATTATAAATATTTTATTTCCTAACACCCAATCTATAGCAACCAAAAAATATATATATATCTTTATAAAATATTTTTATATGTGGAAAATATAATAGGCAAAATTATTTCATTCACTTATATTAAAAACAAATATTATGTCGGTCTGTCCTATTTAGTGTTTAGAAATCCCTATTGATGGCATAGCGTCCCATGCATCAACCAGAATTTATAAATACAAAGCGGAACAGATTAACACAATATTAAAATCTTTTATGAATACTAACAAATACGCTCTCTCATATATATACACTCAGCGACTCCCATAGGATATTACTACCCTATTAACAAAGAGTCAAACCCCACAAAGCCAAGGTTTATTGCTAAACCAAAGCTCTGATACCAGATGTAACATCCCGCCTTTTCGCACACTTTAAAACGACACACGTGCCAATTCAAAGCATACGCAAGGGCGGATTGTTATGGGGTAAATAAGAAAAATAGAGAAGGGATAAAACAAAATAGAATCTCACAGCGGAAGGATAAAATATAATAATAAATATACAGTTCAAAACAGTTTACAAAACAGTTATTTCACTTATACAATGAACATCAGAGTTACACATACCAATACAACAATGCAGCGGAATAAAAAGAGTGTGGTGCAATACTATATATAGAATAATACTGATTCTTCGTCTTCGTCCTCCAAAGCTAAAATCTGCTATCCTGAAACGCTCGGACTGACCCGAGCGAATTTGAAAAGACAAAAACACTCGAGTCAGACTAGAAAATCTTATGTGAGTTAAATAAACAGAAATAAATATGGGTACAGTAACTCAAGAGATGCTCGGGATTTACATCTCCTAAGGATCCGTTAAACTATTTACTATGTAGTATATTGCGCTATTATAATAGTGTCTATTTATAAAATAAACTTACTTTTTAATAGCGTTAAGGGGTTACCCATATAGCCCTTAACACGTAATAGTCCCAGTAGTCCATCCAATATCATAGTCCCTCCTGATCGGGAAGCCACTAGAGGATACCACACGGGCTACGGGAGAAAACCAAACTCGTACAAGGCGCGATAGGGTAGGTGACACGGCACAACTAGGCAATGCCAGGGTAGATATACCAATTGCTATCCAGGCTGATGGTAACGCGCAGCGCGCAGCTGCCGCCCACCTCGAACTAACTCCCCCAAAATCAAAATATAGAAGTGGCCACTGAATCAATCCAAGTCAAAGTATAATATCGAAGAGGAGCGTCCGATCAGAGGAATGACCTCATTGGCCTGAGAATCGCTCCTGTTTTAGCCACCTTATGCCAACTCACGGGAGTTGGGTCCACGTATTTACCTTACAGGAAACGTCGCCACCACCTACTTCATTCTGGAACTCCACCGCGTACACGGTTAGTCAAAGTGGTTTTCGGTATCGACAGAGAGTATGTCCATATCCGATCCCGGTCTCTTTGCCAACCCATCGTTATTATAACACCGCGGTTATTTAAAAATAGTTTATACTTTAAAACCAGAATATAATCCATTTCAAACCATAATATTACGATATCATTTCTTCTTTAAAAACACAAACCATTTATTTTCATATTATTTTATAAAAGCCCAAATCAATGATATCGTTTCCCAAATAAAATTTTCCTTTCCAAAAATTATGTCACTTTTTATTATTTAATATCCCATGTGACCAATATTTTGTTTGTAACTTTCAACATAATTCTTCGAAATTTAAAACCATTATTTTCAAAACTAAATGGTTTGGATATTCAACGGTATGCGAATTAAAAAGGTTTAACTTTACTGTTGCCTTATAAAGAATAAATTACATGGCTTTCCAAATATTTCTTGTTTTAAAGTTAAACCAAAGTCCAAAATATTACTTCAAGTCCCAAAACCATTTCAATTTTATATATATTTATATCCATTTTTGAGCATTAATATTTCAACTAAAGTTGGATTTTTATCCTTTCAAAATCAATATTCTATTAATTAATCTTGACCATTCACATAAAATCCATAATTAATAAGACTTCAATTTCTAGTAAAATATATATATATATATAGAATTTTTCCACTTCAAATTATACTAGAATATCCATTTCTATTTATTTTGGGAAAATCCAATTACAAATATCATATCTTAAAATTTCCAACTTTACATTTAAACATAGGATATAAATTTACCAAACTCCATTTTCTAAATTTCTTCCATTTTCAATAAAGAAATTTATATTCCTTTTAATTTCAAAATTTCAACTTCATAGGTATATAAATATGGAATAAAATATTTATACAATATAAATTTAAGATTTATAGACCGTATTCAATCCAAACCATAGAAATCACATTAAAATAGTTATATATAGACCGCGGTGCCTGTATATAATTTTCTATCCTATGGTCAAGTGATACGGATATTTATCATTTCAATCCGCAATTTAAAAAAATAAAACTTTGCGGTTTTATCATTTCAAACCACAATCCCGAATGAAATGTAAAATGTATGCTAACTTGCAGTTTAATGATATCAAATAAAACATTCATTCAACAACACATCCATCATCCAATCACAACATCGATCAATATCAATCAATAACAATTATATATATGATCATATATAACAGGTGATAACTGGCAGTTTATTCAAATTAAATTTTATCAATTATTAATCTAACAATTTATATTCAGTGATAATTGACATAACTGTTAACTAGCAGTTCATATGCAAACAATAATTTCTAACAGCCAATTTACACGCAATAAATCAATTAAATTAACAGTTACATTCAAAAAAATGCAATTCAACAGATATGAATGAAATAACATGCCAAAAGCTCATAAATAAATTTCTATTCATTTCTAAAATTTATTTAACAAACATAAAAGCTTCTAGTAGTTGTGAGTGGGTTAAAACACTCACCTTTTGAATTTAAATCGAATTTAAACCCGATTTAAACCCAAAAATTCGCCCGTCTCAGAATTCGTCCAAACCAGCGTCATCGAGTCCAGAATTAAATTACGATCCTAACAAAAAAAATTTTGTGTGAATCCGACTTCGTATGAGAAAGTTATGGCGAAAAATGGTGATTGAATTCAAAAATTGGAAATAAACAAATGACACACATTCACCTTCACAAGCCACGTCACCTAAAGAGAAGCGCATAGCTACAGCAACGCACGCACCTTCGAACAGAGGAAAACACGCACGCAACCCATACTTTATCAACCCTAATCGAAAATTCCCGCCAATCCAACCGTTGAAACTCGAAACAAACTACACAGATGCGATCCCCTCGGTTCCCTCTCCAAAACCCAGAAATGTTTTTCCGATCCGACAACTTTTGTTACGGCGATGATGAACGGTTTTGGGGCTGTTTGAATTTATTCTGGATAAACGACAGCTCCAATTGAAAAACGAATTTCACCAGTATATTACGCGTATCGAATACTTCAACATATATTTTTTCTGGAATTTTCTGAAATTTTTGAGTTTTGACTTTTGATTTTGAACTGTGGATGGATCTGGAATTGGATCTGAGATGTATACATTTGGGAAAGAGAAAAGAGTGAAGAAATGAACTTACAGCAAATGAAAAAGAAAGGAGCTAGGGTTTATAGATGTATATTTATAGATAGGCTAGAGGTAGGGTAGCTAGACTGGATACGCGAACGTGCGTGACAAACCATGGTCCAAAAAGCCCGCTATGCCTCCGGAGTCGAATTTGTTAAAACTATATATCCAAATAGGTGTTTTAAAATATTCTGAACGCGATGGAAAAAGTTTCGTGACCAAATTCGATCGTATGAAGAAGTTATTCTAAAAAAACAAAATTTCAAATTGATTTCAAAATGCGTAAATTTCAAGGCGTTTCGAGTCCGTACGATCAAACGACAAGTCCGATCGCAACGAAACTTGAAACATTATTATAATTCACCGTTACCGATCCGATGAAACTGGTTTCGTCGAAATCCGAGTCCGTGACAAAAATGGCTATTTTTAATATTATTAAATCAATTAAATAAATCATAAAAAATCAATTTTTATGTTTCAACTCCTATTATTGGCCAAGTTTCATTACTTAGATAGTTCAATTAATCCCAATAAATTTAACAAGCTTGGATGTGAATAAAAATTTATAGGTATATAAATTTGCAATTTTAATTTCTGCACTTTCTTATTAATTGGGAATTTTAAATTTATTCTCACAAATTACCTAATCTTATACTTATACACTCTCATCTTAAACCAAATTAAATAAATAACTTGATTTCCATCTCAACTTACTTTTAATTGCAGTTAACCCTTTTCACCGTAATTAAAATTCCAAATTATAAATAAATTTTTATTCCCATTCCCTTAATTTTCTTAACTATTTATTTATTCAAATTTTCAATATTCAACATAAATAGTTTGGTTAAGTTCATTTATTTACCTTCTTCCTATGATTCACAGTTATGGATGTCAATATGATGAAGTTTACATTAGTTAAGATTTCACTCAATTGTTCTCTAAGTCAAATGTTTACAGCTTTCATTTAACTTTAATAACGTACAAATTTACGTTAAATTCCATTTTTAAATGAAGTAATTACCATTCGTTGAATCAAATACTCAATTCATAAATAAAGTCTTGTTTTCAAAAAGTTATATCACAAATGGTCAACTAAAATTTGAATAAGCTTTACTAAATTCTATGGTATTAAATGTTGCAATAAATCCAAATTGCCATGTCTTAAATCCAAATTACTAATTAAGTCTTGATTCCTTTATTATTCCTTTGGTTTTCAAATAAGTTTTTATGATGAATGTGAATTCAAATGAACAATGGAAACCCATTCCCATTTGATTTCACTATTCCATTAAATATCTTCATATTCCAGCTAAATCAACTAACGTATGAATTAGCTATTTCAATCTTCATTAAATTGCGGTTTTTATACAATAGAAATTAAATCCCATTAACATATAAATAAAGGTTGATATCCATCTATTTACATTATATCACACTTGTGCTTCTATTTAGCTTTGTATAAATGTATGAATGCGGAGTCTTGCCTATTAACGTATTAAATAAGCCTTAAAATCAATTAATGCCCCTCCTTAGTTTAACCTCTTTTTATCCGTATTTATTTTTAGAGTAACCCTTAGATTAAATTCCCAAATCACCAATTCAATTAATTATACCTTTCAATCCAAATGTAAATCTTCCACCTTTGAATTCTTATATTAAATGAATTTTATTCTAGGCAATATTTTTTACAAATGTTTACTGATTCCACATTTATAGGTTTCTTAAATTTTACTCCATCTAAATGTGACACATTTTTATTTCATTTCAAACCAATATATATATTCATTCCTATTCAATATATATATTCATTCCTATTCCTTTCATTTGGTTACTGCATTGAAATCTATTTATTAGCTAATACTACGTTACTATCATTAATTAAATTTTGGATTATATTCCAATTCCTATAACTAGGCCTTAAGTCACCATTTTACATAGTTTTAATTTAGCGTTTATTTAAATCTTCGTTTATCGTTTAGAATTTCTACTAAATTGAAATGCACAACTTATGAACTTTAACCAATTTAGTCCACCTAATAAATTTTCAAATGTTTGTGTGTATGTAATCCAATTCAGTTATTGTTACATTAATACCATTAAACCAACAAATTAAGACTTATAACTACAACACAACTTTCAGTTATTTTCAAATCTATGTCATATAACCTTTTAAATCTCTACCTGTAATTACAGTTACTATCTAACTCCTACATTCATCCTTTTAAAAATCCTAAGACTTTAATTTTATACTGGATTAAATTAGCAAACATATAAATTAAATTTATAAAAATATCATAAATTTATCAGGTCGTTACATAAAATAACTCATACAATATGGCTTGTAAAATATACATATATGGACTCAAAGTTAAAACAAAAATGAATATAAATCTACTTGCCAAAAATGCAGACTCCATTTGTAAATCCAACACCACTCACACATATTAAATATGCATACACTTTTAGAAACAAAACAAACTTTTCAAAAAAATGGAAACAACGTTTGGTGTGACGACCCAGAATTTTGAGCAATATCAATTTAATAATCTATGATAATAATTAAATTGATTTGATCATTTTACATTATAAATTGACAAGTTAAATTTATTTTAAAAGGTTAATGATAATAATTTGTTAATATCTATCAATAAATTTCTTAACAATATGAATTGGCAAATTTAATTCTTTTGAAAGTTAATAATATTTTGATTTGAAAAATATTTATTTTGGTAATTTAAAATTTGTAAGGCTTATTTTATTTTCTATTTATAATATATATATTGACATATCTAGTAAATAAGAAGTTTTTAACATAATAAACTTTATATTCAAATTGTAATATATATATATAAATGTATATATTGTGATTTGATATTTGTTTTAAAATTTAATATGGAAATTAATAAATTTAATGTTAGAATTTTTCTATTTGAAATGTGTATATATATTTTTGTATATACAAGTTTTAAATAGGAAAATTATTAAATTGAATTTAATAAGAGTTTTCGAACTTGAATATATTTAGTTTTGATATTTGAAATGATAATTTGATTTAGTGTCTTTGAAATGATATTTGAAATTTCAATCTTAAATAATAAAGTTAATTTCTTATTTTATAAACATATATTTTAGCTTTTGTTTTTAATAAGATAAAATTTGTTCAAAAATTTATATAAGGAGTTAAAATCAATTTTTCAAGTTTATAAACATATATTATATAATATAAATCAAAACTATAAGTTATTTGTATTCACATGCATATTTATTAAAAGATAAGTTCATAATATTACATAATTACTTACATATAACTTAAATAAATTTATAAATAAGAAGATAACATTTAAAAATATTAATTAGATATTAAAACACTTGTTAACATTTTGATTTATGCAAAGACAAGTGTAAGATCCTTAAGGCATTAACATGACAAATGTCTCTTTCATTTGTAATAATAAAATTTAAAATCTAAAATTGTAAAATAAGAAAGAAGAAAAATCTACTCTTGAAAGCTTCAGCTGAAAAAAAATTTCTTCAAACTCAAACTTAATCAAACTAAAAAGGGAAAATGTAAACAAAAACAAATCAAAGATGAATACAAATCTGTAAATCTGGATTCAAATCAAATGCAAGATCACCTTCAAAATTATCAACCAACTCAGAAATCAACTACAAGTAAAACATAAACATGCAATCTGGAAATCAAACAAGCAATGCAGAAGGATTAATCAACATGCAGATGGAATTCAGAAGAATGCAGAAAATTTTCAAAGCCTGGAAAACAGTTTTCTTATCTACTCTCCGTTCTTTGCTAATCAGGTGAGTAAATGGAATTTTAAAAATAGTTTTATTCTGAATTTTAATTTGTTCTTACGATGAATATGATGATGCTGATAAATTCTTGAATTAAAAGTTTATGCATGTTTGAATGTTAAGCAGTTTGATGCCTGTGATGATGAAATGACTCTGTTTGTTTATAAACAGGCTTCACCTTCTTTATATAATTCAATAATTAAATTTTAAATCCAAACTAGCTTATGATTTGAAAATAGAGTTCGTTAGAAAACATGTAATCTTCCTTCTAAAAATAATTATAGGATTTTGTAATGGATATTTAGTTCAAAGTTTAAAATTCACAGTAAAATCTTATTCTGGGTCAAAAACTAATCGAATCAATTTTGGATTTGAATTATATAATTGAATTCCTAATGCAAAATCATGATTTTTGAGATTAGTCTCATGATTTTTAGATTAGAAATTTAAGATAATTTTGGGATTTTCTATTTTGGGGTTTTTGGCCGATTCTTGGTGAACCGCAATGAACTGGGTTTCGGGATTGACCATGAAGGTGAAGGGGGCAATGGGGATCATAGGAAAAATGAGATTTGATTTTATTAGGGATGGAGTTGGCCGAGAATGGAGTGAGTAGGGTTTAGTTTGATGTAGGAACCATAGTTGTTCTTTTGGTCTTTCAACGTGGGGATACCGGAGGTTATCGCGAGCGTTGCCAAGGATCCAGGGGATTGTGGGGAAGCTACGGAGGTGGTGGCATGGTCTCCGGTGAAGGGGATGGTCGGCGGTGGTTGGAATTGAGGATGGGTTTTCTGAGCAGTTTGGGATGGAGGGCTTTATTTCGATTTTCAATCGAAATATTTTTTCTGGGTGTTGCATAAGGATGTGGTGGTCGAGTGCGACCTGGGGATGATCGAAGTGGTGATCGCCGTTGGTCAATTGCGCCGTGCACGTTCATGTGCATGTTTATGGGTTACTGCAAAAGTTCTTGGGGAGAAGAAGGTGGAAGACTCGAAGATGGCATCGGGTTTTTGGCATGCTGACTCGAAGCAGGAAGATAGGGGGAAGCACGGGGTGTTTGCTGGTTTTACTCGGGAATGTTACTGGGTTTTTGAGTGGTTTACTCGAGTATTTAGGAATTCAGGTTTTAGTACAGGAGTTTGAAATGATTAATACAAAGAATATTTGTTTTCAGAAATAAAGTTTTTAGAACAAGGTTGAACAAGTTTCAAAATTTAATTTTTTTCAAAGTTATGTTTTAAACAAGTTTATATATTTTAAAATATGGAAGTTTTAAAATAAAATAAGTGGATTTGAAATAAAGTTTATATTAAACTTTATTAAATAAATTTGGAAAGGTTTTAAAGATTTTAAAGTTCAATCTAAAATATGTTTAAATTATAATTGATTTCTAAATATTATATTTTATTCAAATAAAGTTTAATGATTTAGAATTTGATAATCAATTGTAATAATGATTATCTTTAGTTATTTGAATTTGATTTAATTAAAGATAATTAAATTTGTAAAGATAATTTAGATAATTAAATCATTTTTAATTATCAAGTTTTATTTTTTCATAAATGATTTAATTAAGATGATGTTTTCTTAATTAAGAATCTCTATAATATAAGAAGTTAAGAATCGTTTAATTAATTTTAAATGATTAAGTTAAATAGTTAATTAAGTAATTAATTGATGATTAATTAAGATAATTACTTTGGATTAATCTAATATAATTACTTAGGGAAGTAATTAAAGTAATTAAGTGGTTAATTAAAAGGTAATTAAGGAAAGGATAATTACTTTATTAAAAGTAATTAAGTAAATGTGATTAAGAGTTAATCACTTTAGTTATTAATTAAATAATTAATTAATAATTAGTTAAAGGTTTAAATTATTTAATTAATGATTAATTAATACAAGGATTAAGAGTAATTAATTAAGTGATTAATTACTTGTAAAAGTAATTAATTAAGAAAGAAATTTAATTAATGAAGTAATCATTAATTAATGAAAATAATCAATAAATTTTTAATTAATAATTTAAGAATAATTAGTTTATAATTAAGTTTTAATTACTAAATGTAATTGAAGTAAATAATCAAAGATGATTAATTAAAAGAAATTAAGTAAGTATGACTAATTAAGAGTAATTAATCAAATGTGATAATTAAAGTGATTAATCAAGTATGATTAAAGGATAATTAAGGAATAATTATCAGAATAATTAAAGAATAATTAATCAAGGATTAATTAATGTTAAAAGGTAACTAAGAGGTAATTACTTAGTATAATTTGAAAGTAATTAATCAGGAAGATTAATTAATATGGTAATTAAGTAGGGATTACTTAAAGTAATTAAGTGATAATTAATCGGGGAAGATTAATTGAGATGGATAATTAAGTGATGTTAGTTAATTAATTAATTTGTAATGAATAAGTAGTTGGATGGAAGATAATCCAAGTATTTAATTAATCAAGTTTGAAATCAAACTTGTTTATGAATGATAATTGATTGAATGATATATATCATTGAATGAGTTAATGATTGGATGTTATTGGATGACATTGATTGATGGATGATGATGTGAATATGCTATATCTGAATGTGATATATATGCTGCTATGTGATATGTATAGATGCATGTGATAATAGATGCTTATCTATCTTTTGTTGCGAATACATCCATTTATGTTAAGTGATATTTTCTAAATATCTATTGTTTAAATCCCTTAAGTACAACTTGGACATTAAAATGGTGTTTGGATTCGGTGAGACCGGGATCGGGTTTCCATATTTGGATATCCGAAAACCACACCGTTTCCAATTAAATGTTAGGTCGTGTATCCAAGTGGAGCAAGTGAAGACTCGAGGTGTAAGGGATATACGTCAGTATAACTCTGTGGGTGATTCCGTAATGAGTTTGACGGAATAGTGCTTATAGATTCGAGATGGAGATTTAGAGTGCAAGGGCTATGGTCGTTGACTCTGAGGGTGATTCCAAAATGAGTGCAACGAGATAGTGCCTTAGGTTTCGTTCGAACCCGGAACGAACTTGTATGGATTGAATGCTTTCAGCACATCGTCAGGCGGACGATGAGCATTCTAAGATAATTGGTCCTATAAAGGTAATCGCAACCTCAAGCCTCATCAACCGGGAATGGCTAAAACATGGGAGGTGCAGCAAAGCTTCGTGGGTCGCTCCCACTGGATAGCAAGATACATCCCTGTCTAGAAGTCCCTTTTTATTTCGGCTGTGTGGGCAGTTGGTCTGCCGCCAACTGCGGGGTGGTCTTGTTCGGGACTGTTCAGTAAGGAATGGTCCCGGCCTTATGTTGTAGGGGATGAAGGGAGTAATCCTCGGTACGGTGATCTAGGCCACGTACTGTGACGGGTGGTACCACAGTAGCCCTACCATTGATGGAAACCCATTTTCCCTACGAGACCCTACGGATTTGTTTGTATTACACACTTTTGTGGCTAGTAGCTGGAATTTAATAGATGTAACAATTTCGTCTATTTCATATTTATTTGAAAACCCTAGACACTATTATAATATCACTGGATGTCCTATCAAATGTTTTGGTTAGCGTAAGGTAAAAACTTTTCCATGTTTATGTGTGGGAAGTCTTACGTGATACCTTTTCTTTTCAAAGGTTTTTTCTAAAGTTAAGCAATCTTAAACCGTTTACTCACACCAGACCCCTGTCTGACCCGAGTGTTTATTTTTTTATTTATTAAACTCTTGGGTACTCATATTATATATGAGTAGTCAAGTGATTCAGGTTTTCTCTTGACGAATTCTGAAGGAGCTTTGGAGCAGGAGGCTTCAGCGTGTAGATATATAGTTAGAGTTTCCGCTGTGTTGTTATTCTGTGATGATGTCTTGTATTGTATTAGACAGAAGTGTTATAACTGTCTAAATTGAGATGTTTAGTTGTGTACTCTGATGTATATGATACTATGTATATGTTCTATATTATATTTAAATCGTTCCACTGTGAGATTCTGATGTGTTGTTTTCTTTTCTTCTCTTTCTTTTCTTCATCTATCCCTTTCTTTCTTAATTAGTAATGCGATTTTCCGAAAGTGGGAAGTCGGGTCGCTACAGTTGGTATCAGAGCATTAGTTTGAGTGAATACCTAGGCTCTGGAGTGGTGTCTATCTTGAGAGAGCGTACTTGTAATTTATATATATATATATATATATATATATATATATATATAAATACCTAATCTGTTGGGTTATCTGTTCGGATTTTCCAACATAGGTTATAAAGGTAGATAAGGTAGAAGTGTGTGGAACACAACTACCACTAATGGAAGAGGTTTATATTTTGTAGTTGGAGGTGTTTATCGAGATTGTAGACCTATTACCGTCTCGAATAAATTTTGTAGATTGATGAGAGGATTTCTTTGTGTCCAGAGGAAGTCTTTTTCAACAATTGGAGTATATTCTTGAAGTGTGAGGTTGATTTGCTCTCGAGTGAGCGGGATTTCCAAGAGTTGAGTTGTCCGCTGAGCAGAAGCAGTGGTGGTATCTTGATAGCTTCAAGGTGGAATAGCTGTGTGATGAGATGCAGTATCCATAGGTGTTTCTGAAGATGTTGATGGTGTTGGTAGAGCATTGTTGTCTACTGCAGTGAAGATTCAGATATTTAGAAATTTTCTGGATTTCAAGTAAGGGTGTTTTATCTTTATTGAAGTAGGAGACTAAGGTCGATGAGTAACCTCATTTTGGACAAGGTCTCATTTGTTTCTTTAAGGAGATATGTGGTTGGTGTTGGGTTTGAGCCGAGTTTCTTGAGAAGATGTCGACTCGTCTCAAGGATAGATAATGAAATTGGGTGTTAGTTTTGAGCTTCAAGGAGCTTCTGGTTAAGGATGATCTTTTGGCTTAGCTGTATCATTGAAGTGAAGTTTGGAAGCAGCAGCATGGACCTATTTCTTCGATGATTCAGTAATCTTTGGGACTCTACTATCGGCAGACCAGGCAGATAGTGAAGGCTTATTCTTTTCTTCAGAAGGCTCAACGCAGTGTGATATCTGTGGGAAGTGATCTATCAGTTTCTGATAGGTAAGCCATTCTTGAAGATTGGTCTTGAGTAGGAAAAGCTGTTCTAGTTGGGGAGACAGTTCTTTGGAATCAGAACTGAGTGGAATCGCAAAAGTGACTTGCGATTAGTTTGGAAATCTTTGAGTATTATTTGGTTTGAGTTTGAGGCATCTCAAGTACAGGTGAAAGTTATGGAAGCAGTCAGAGATTTTCTAGATGTTTTTGAGGAAATCTGAGGTCTACCCGAATCGGAGATTGAGTTTTCTTATCAACTTGGAATCCAAGAGTAATATTGATGTTTCAACCATATAGTGGGATGACTCTTAGAGCAAGAAGAGTTTGGTGAGGCAGCTCAGGATTCATTGGATTGATCATCTTATTCAAAGTTAAGATTCTGTTGAGATGTTTTGACCAAGTGGAATGGTCACTAAGATTTTATGAGTCGGATGAACTATGTATGGACAAAGTTTTTGCTTATGTTCTTCGATAGCATTTTTATCTGCTCTAGATCAGAGTTGTGCAGCGGAAGCGAATTGGGATTTATTCTAGAATGGGAACAACCAGGAGTTGCAGTTAGGGATTTCTACAAGAAATTCAAGTATGAAGGAATTTTCTGGATTTGTAGGTAAGGTTGTCTAGTGCAACTATTTGGATATTCCAGATAAGAGATGTAGGTCTGAAGTCCATTGATGCTTATGGTATAGAGTTGTATGTTGGATTTCAGCAAATTATTTTTGGAGAGCCATTTTGTTGAGTAAGATCTGGAGATTTGATTTGAGTTGGTGCTGTTGTTTCATGAAGCAATCAGCATGGGTTAGGCTGGTCAGGAATATTGGAGGTGACTTAGAGCATCTGAAGAGTTGTGCAGTTAAGAATTGAGAAATTTTGGAATGTGCAGTTAGAGTTTGGATATTGCTTTAGTTTTATCCACTCAAAATAGATATAAGACTGGGTAAAACTAGAGAGTTCGCTCTAGAGGTATTTTAAGTTTTTCCTGTGATATCTGGAGATTAGAGTTTGATCTACAGGATTTAATTGCCAGTTTGGATAGTTGGAAATTCATTGTATTTCACATATCTCTGAGGAATATATGTATGATTCTTTGAGTGATAGAATCAACAGTTTAGAAGAATTTGGTAGTTGAGCTGGTTTTGAAGTTTAGTCTGATTTCTTGTTCAGATTGGTAGAATCAGGTGAGGGAGTTCTTGGTTTTAATAGTGTAATTAGTTAAGATTTTGTAGAGCGAGTATTCCAGTATAGGTATCTGGAAACTCTTGATAATATTAGTAAGTTCTATTCAGAATTTTTCTGAATAGATAAAATTGTTTGTTTGAATTGGTTGAATTGGTTGCTATGATTGGTAGTGTATGATTGATTGTATGATTGCAAATTTAAATTCTATAGCTGGGTTATTAAATTATCTTTGCTTTTAAATTTCGGGGACGAAATTCTTTTAAGGGGGAGGAATGTGACGACCCGGAATTTTGAGCAAAATCAATTTAATAATCTATGATAATAATTAAATTGATTTGATCATTTTACATTATAAATTGACAAGTTAAATTTATTTTAAAAGGTTAATGATAATAATTTGTTAATATCTATCAATAAATTTCTTAACAATATGAATTGGCAAATTTAATTCTTTTGAAAGTTAATAATATTTTGATTTGAAAAATATTTATTTTGGTAATTTAAAATTGGTAAGGCTTATTTTATTTTCTATTTATAATATATATATTGACATATCTTGTAAATAAGAAGCTTTTAATGTAATAAACTTTATTTTAAGATTGCAATATATATATATATATATATATATATATATATATATATATATATATAAATGTATATATTGTGATTTGATATTTGTTTTAAAATTTAATATGGAAATTAATAAATTTAATGCTAGAATTTTTCTATTTGAAATGTGTATGTATATTTTTGTATATATAAGTTTTAAATAGGAAAATTATTAATTTTAATTTAATAAGAGTTTTCAAACTTGAATATATTTAGTTTTGAAATTTGAAATGATAATTTGATTTAATGTCTTTGAAATGATATTTGAAATTTAAATCTTAAATAATAAAGTTAATTTCTTATTTTATAAACATATATTTTAGCTTTTCTTTTTAATAAGATAAAATTTGTTTAAAAATTTATATGAGGAGTTAAAATCAATTTTTCAAGTTTATAAACATATATTATATAATATAAATCAAAACTATAAGTTATTTGTATTCACATGCATATTTATTAAAAGATAAGTTCATAATATTACATAATTACTTACATATAACTTAAATAAATTTATAAATAAGAAGATAACATTTAAAAATATTAATTAGATATTAAAACACTTGTTAACATTTTGATTTATGCAAAGACAAGTGTAAGATCCTTAAGGCATTAACATGACAAATGTCTCTTTCATTTGTAATAATAAAATTTAAAATCTAAAATTGTAAAATAAGAAATAAGAAAAATCTACTCTTGAAAGCTTCAGCTGAATAACATTTTCTTCAAACTCAAACTTAATCAAACTAAAAAGGGAAAATGTAAACAAAAACAAATCAAAGATGAATACAAATCTGTAAATCTGGATTCAAATCAAATGCAAGATCACCTTCAAAATTATCAACCAACTCAGAAATCAACTGCAAGTAAAACATAAACATGCAATCTGGAAATCAAACAAGCAATTCAGAAGGATTAATCAACATGCAGATGGCATTCAGAAGAATGCAGAAAATTTTCAAAGCCTGGAAAACAGTTTTCTTATCTACTCTCTGTTCTTTGCTAATCAGGTGAGTAAATGGAATTTTAAAAACAGTTTTATTCTGAATTTTAATTTGTTCTTATGATGAATATCATGATGCTGATAAATTCTTGAATTAAAAGTTTATGCATGTTTGAGTGTTAAGCAGTTTGATGCCTGTGATGATGAAATGACTCGGTTTGTTTATAAACAGGCTTCACCTTCTTTATATAATTCAATAATTCAATTTTAAATCCAGACTAGCTTATGATTTCAAAATAAAGTTTGTTAGAAAACATGTAATCTTCCTTCTAAAAATAATTATAGGATTTTGTAATGGATATTTAGTTCAAAGTTTAAAATTTACAGTAAAATCTTATGATGGTTCAAAAACTAATCGAATCAATTTTGGATTTGAATTATATGATTGAATTCCTAATGCAAAATCATGATTTTTGAGATTAGTCTCATGATTTTTAGATTAGAAATTTAAGAGAATTTTTGGATTTTCTATTTTGAGGTTTTTGGCCGATTCTTGGTGAACGACGATGAACTGGGTTTCGGGATTGAGCATGAAGGTGAAGGGGGCAATGGGGATCATAGGAAAAACGAGATTTGATTTTATTAGGGATGGAGTTGGCCGAGAATGGAGTGAGTAGGGTTTAGTTTGATGTAGGAACCGTAGTTGTTCTTTTGGGCTTTGCTTCAACGTGGGGATACTAGAGGTTATCGCGAGCGTTGCCAAGGATCCAGGGGATTGTGGGGAAGCTACGGAGGTGGTGGCATGGTCTCCGGTGAAGGGGATGGTCGGCGGTGGTTGGAATTGAGGATTGGTTTTCTGAGCAGTTTGGGATGGAGGGCTTTATTTCGATTTTCAATCGAAATATTTTTTCTGGGTGTTGCATATGGATGTGGTGGTCGAGTGCGACCTGGGGATGATCGAAGTGGTGATCGCCGTTGGTCAATTGCGCCGTGCACGTTCATGTGCATGTTTATGGGTTACTGCAAAAGTTCTTGGGGAGAAGAAGGTGGAAGACTCGAAGATGGCATCGGGTTTTCGGCATGCTGACTCGAAGCAGGAAGATAGGGGGAAGCACGGGGTGTTTGCTGGTTTTACTCGGGAATGTTACTGGGTTTTTGAGTGGTTTACTCGAGTATTTAGGAATTCAGGTTTTAGTACAGGAGTTTGAAATGATTAATACAAAGAATATTTGTTTTCAGAAATAAAGTTTTTAGAACAAGGTTGAACAAGTTTCAAAATTTAATTTTTTTCAAAGTTATGTTTTAAACAAGTTTATATATTTTAAAATATGGAAGTTTTAAAATAAAATAAGTGGATTTGAAATAAAGTTTATATTAAACTGTATTAAATAAATTTGGAAAGGTTTTAAAGATTTTAAAGTTCAATCTAAAATATGTTTAAATTATAATTGATTTCTAAATATTATATTTTATTCAAATAAAGTTTAATGATTTAGAATTTGATAATCAATTGTCATAAAGATTATCTTTAGTTATTTGAATTTGATTTAATTAAAGATAATTAAATTTGTAAAGATAATTTAGATAATTAAATCATTTTTAATTATCAAGTTTTATTTTTTCATAAATGATTTAATTAAGATGATGTTTTCTTAATTAAGAATCTCTATAATATAAGAAGTTAAGAATCGTTTAATTAATTTTAAATGATTAAGTTAAATAGTTAATTAAGTAATTAATTGATGATTAATTAAGATAATTACTTTGGATTAATCTAATATAATTACTTAGGGAAGTAATTAAAGTAATTAAGCGGTTAATTAAAAGGTAATTAAGGAAAGGATAATTACTTTATTAAAAGTAATTAAGTAAATGTGATTAAGAGTTAATCACTTTAGTTATTAATTAAATAATTAATTAATAATTAGTTAAAGGTTTAAATTATTTAATTAATGATTAATTAATACAAGGTTTAAGAGTAATTAATTAAGTGATTAATTACTTGTAAAAGTAATTAATTAAGAAAGAAATTTAATTAATGAAGTAATCTTTAATTAGTGAAAATAATTAATAAATTTTTAATTAATAATTTAAGAATAATTAGTTTATAATTAAGTTTTAATTACTAAATGTAATTGAAGTAATTAATCAAAGGTGATTAATTAAAAGAAATTAAGTAAGTATGATTAATTAAGAGTAATTAATCAAATGTGATTAATTAAAGTGATTAATCAGGTATGATTAAAGGATAATTAAGGAATAATTATTAGAATAATTAAAGAATAATTAATCAAGGATTGATTAATTTTAAAAGGTAATTAAGAGGTAATTACTTAGTTTAATTTGAAAGTAATTAATCAGGAAGATTAATTAATATGGTAATTAAGTAAGGATTACTTAAAGTAATTAAGTGATAATTAATCGGGGAAGATTAATTGAGATGGATAATTAAGTGATGTTAGTTAATTAATTAATTTGTAATGAATAAGAAGTTGGATGGAAGATAATCCAAGTATTTAATTAATCAAGTTTGAAATCAAACTTGTTTATGAATGATAATTGATTGGACGATATATATCATTGAATGAGTTAATGATTGGATGTTATTGGATGACATTGATTGATGGATGATGATGTGAATATGCTATATCTGAATGTGATATATATGCTGCTATGTGATATGCATAGATGCATGTGATAATAGATGCTTATCTATCCGTGTTGTGAATACATCCATTTATGTTAAGTGATATTTTCTAAATATCTATTGTTTAAATCCATTAAGTACAACTTGGACATTAAAATGGCGTTTGGAATCGGTGAGACCGGGATCGGGTTTCCATATTTGAATATCTGAAAACCACACTGTTTCCAATTAAACGTTAGGTCGTGTATCCAAGTGGAGCAAGTAAAGACTCGAGGTGTAAGGGCTATACGTCAGTATAACTCTGTGGGTGATTCCGTAATGAGTTTGACGGAATAGTACTTATAGATTCGAAATGGAGATTTAGAGTGCAAGGGCTATGGTCGTTGACTCTGAGGGTGATTCCAAAATGAGTGCAACGAGATAGTGCCTTCGGTTTCGTTCGAACCCGGAACGAACTTGTATGGATTGAATGCTTTCAGCACATCGTCAGGCAGATGATGAGCATTCTAAGATAATTGGTCCAATAAAGGGAATCGTAGCCTCAAGCCTCATCAACCGGGAATGGCTAAAACAGGGGAGGTGCAGCAAGGCTTCGTGGGTCGCTCCCACTGGAGAGAAAGATACATCCCTGTCTAGAAGTCCCTTTTTATTTCGGCTGTGTGGGCAGTTGGTCTGCAGCCAACTGCGGGGTGGTCTTGTTCGGGACTGTTCAGTAAGGAATGGTCCCGGCCTTGTGTTGCAGGGGATGAAGGGAGTAATCCTCGGTATGGTGATCTAGGCCACGTACTGTAACGGGTGGTACCCCAGTAGCCCTGCCATTAATGGAAACCCATTTTCCCTACGAGACCCTACGGATTTGTTTGTATTACCCACTTTTGTGGCTAGTAGCTGGAATTTAATAGATGTAACAATTTCTGCTATTTCATATTTACTTGAAAACCCTAGACACTATTATAATATCACTGGATTTCCTATCAAATGTTTTGGTTAGCGTAAGGTAAAAACTTTTCCATGTTTATGTGTGGGAAGTCTTACGTGATACCTTTTCTTTTCAAAGATTTTTTCTAAAGTTAAGCAATCTTAAACCGTTTACTCACACCAGACCCCTGTCTGACCCGAGTGTTTATTTTCTGTTTTATTAAACTCTTGGGTACTCATATTATATATGAGTAGTCAAGTGATTCAGGTTATCTCTTGACGAATTCTGAAGGAGCTTTGGAGCAGGAGGCTTCAGCGTGTAGATATATAGTTAGAGTTTCCGCTGTGTTGTTATTCTGTGATGATATCTTGTATTATATTAGACAGAAGTGTTATAACTGTCTAAATTGAGACGTTTAGTTGTGTACTCTGATGTATATGATACTATGTATATGTTCTATATTATATTTAAATCGTTCCGCTGTGAGATTCTAATGTGTTGTTTTCTTTTCTTCTCTTTCTTTTCTTCTTCTATCCCTTTCTTTCTTAATTAGTGATGCGATTTTCCGGGAGTGGGAAGTCGGGTCGCTACATTTGGTATATATATGTATTCAAATCCAACAACTTTATATAAACCACTTTATGTATGCATCTTATATTTTTATACCACTATCAGTATATCATAACTATACTCATATAAACAAATATGCATACCAATTTTGAATGCTAGAATATGCATCAACAGCACGTACAGGGGACGTGTATTGATAAAATCATCCATATCATAGCTAAATATAAAACTATATATAATATATATATATATATATAAATAACACTTGCAAATATAAACTTAACTTACCTATGCCTGGTTATGCGAATAGTAGAGGAAACGGGGGTGGGTCGCTGCGTCTTCGATGGATATTGCGCAAGGGGAAGAGTGGGTTCGGTGGAGGAGCGGAGTTTGGAAAAGGTGAAGGAGAGGCGAAATTTGTAGTGCCAGGCAAGTTTATATAGAAGAGGAAGAAACAATAGAGAGGGAAAGAAGAGAAATCTGGGAAGAAGCAATAAAAAGGGAAGAAAATACGAACAGAAGTAAATGGAAACAACTACATAAAAGTAACCAAAGAAATAGCACAATCACGTGCTATGATTCAGTTCAGGATTTAAGGCAAAATATTCACGTTGATTCAGGAAAATAATCAAAGCAAATAAATGGTAGCACGTTTCAAATTTGAACGGAAGGAAAGAGAAATGTCACAATTCCGGAAAAATATCAAAGTAACAGCTACACGTTGATTCAAGAGCTATTAAAGTAATTTTTAAATTGTGAAGGCAACGTTACTCTACGTTATATATTTAAAATAAGAATGTTGAACGAAAATCAACAGTCAAATATGGTGCAGTGTAAATGGCAAGAGTCACGCTGATTACTGAATAAAATAAAACGAATAACCATTTATTTATTTTTTTAGACGGTGGAAAAATGAAGAAATGAAAGGTCAGTGAAAGTTGGAATGAATATATTAGAAAAGCAACGATTCTAGTAGCAATGGTCATCTTAGATTAAGTTGAATTTTTTTTAACAATTTATTACCGTGGCTACGGTTCAAAATTTTTTTGAAAGCAAGGAAACCAAAAGGTCACAATTAAAGGTAAGCTTTAAGTTTTTAATAAATACAAAATGTATCTAAGTTTATACGTTTATAACTTTCTAGCTGTAATATATATATATATATAATGAACGGTCATAATGAAAGAAGTTGAAATAGGAAGCATAGGAAAGGAAAGGTTAGAAAAATAAAATTTTCACCCTTAAATTCCGGAGATTAATAAGGTAATGTACCTATTTAATGAAATGTGCAGCAATGGTCACAAGCTAAAATTTAGCTGAAAGTTTAAAGAAATGAGGGGAAGATGGGTTTTTTTTTAAATTAATCACTTCCTTGAATTAATATGTCAATGAGAAAAGGAAAGGAGATGAATCAGGGAAACATATTATAACTTATATATAACTATTAAATGGATAGATGGAAGAAAAGGTGAACAGGTGAGTAAAAGTGAAAACTGATTTATAAGCGAAGTGGAATGTGAGTTGTTGCATGGGAAGAAAATGAAACAGTTTAAAAATTAATGGCAATGGACAGCTGAAATTAAATGAGTATAAAATGTGTAAAAGTTATATACTGAAACGGCAATAAATTTCAATTATTATTATAAAACGGGGAATAACGAAAGGCAAGGATGATGATTTCAAAGTTTATTAATGGCTTGGAATGGGGAATTCTATCTGTGAATTGGAAAAATTATTAAGCAATTGAAATCAGTAGAAAAAGTAACTGCTACACACTGTTTTAGAAACAATCAAAGCAATTAATAGCTTGATTGGACAGCAAGAATAAATATGGAAGGACGCGTTATAAAGGCAAAATGAACCGTATGAAAATAAATAAAAGAAATGATGGAAACTAAAACAGTTGTGCCTTGAATTTTCCAAAATAAATTATTTATGAACATCAATTATTACTTACTTAAATTGAATAGAATCACACCCTAAAATATACTTTCTTAATTTTTGATGAAAATTTATCATTTGCTGCATTTAACTATACGTAATCCAAATGTTAGATTTTATTTCAAAATATTATTATTTAAAATTTCTCAAAAATCAAATTAAATACGCTAAATAAAACCATTAAAAATTAACAAAATTTTACGGGTCGTTACATGAAGTCAATTACAATACACGTGATACAATACATATCATACAACTACAACTATCGACACAGGATGTTACATATAAAAGTACATTAATATAATTAGTATACATGAATACACATCATCCTATACTATGACAACAACTACTCCAAAAGATATAATGAGACTTCATAGCTCAAGCAGCAACCCAAAGCAAGATATCTACAACCTGTAATAACTCGGTCTGACCCGAGTATTAAATTCAAAAGAAAATAATACACGGGCCAATCTATATTCAAACTCAGTTATTAACGCACGGAAGCAATAATAATTAAATAACAATTAGACGACAGTCACAAATAAATCTCGTCTATCCAATCCTTTAATAAGGAATCAGATAATGGTAAATATAACACGTGACAGTGTTGAACAACAATTCAGCAAATGCAAATTATCGACGAAGATAAATTAAAAAGATTACCAATGAAGATAATTTAGAAAACAACGGAATTGCCTAAACGGCAATTAACAACAAAATCTAATTATTAAATAAATAATTAGAAACTCATAATCTAATTATCAAATAGACAATTAGACAACACCAAAATGATCGAATCAAATCAAATCAAAATACAATTTCAAAATATTGAATTGAATTAACAAAAAAATTCAAACAATTGAAATATCAAAAAAGTCAATACTGTGTGGCGGTAGTACACGCACGCGTGCACTACCTTGCCACTACAGCATATAAAGTCACCACAACTCCAAATATTGACAGCAAGTCGTAACTGCAAAGCCAAATCATTTACAAAATGCAGAGGTCAAGTGATGCAGATCAGGCCAAAGCGATGAGTCATTCACGATCTAGGATGGTACTTATAAGTCGTTTCCGACTTAAAGAATCACGGGGAAAAACCCTACGAGTTAAGATGAGTCGTTCACGACTTATGATGGTGGCTATAGGTTGTTTCCGACCTAAGAAGGCATGTGGGGGAGATATGCGAGTTAAGGAAGAAGACCTAAGTTTTTTCCGACCCATCACAAGCTTAAGTCGTTCAGGGCCTTTAGGTCGTATACGGTCTAAGGCTACAGAAGGAATATCACGGGATAACAAGATAACTGTATGAATTGGAAAGCAAGGTTTAGGTCGGCTACGACCTAAGATAAGTCGGTGAAGGGTAAGCCGCGTAGATGTTAAGTCGGCAAGGAGTTAAGCCGTGTTTCTTTGAGTCGTAGGTCGGCATGAAGATGAGTCGGTCGAAGGTGTGGCGTTGTAATATGTTGAGTCGGTAATAGCTTGAGTCGGTCATGTATGTAAATAAGTTGAGTCGTATATCTTTGAGTCGTGTATTCTGTTAAGTCGTATGTCGTGGGTTTTTGTAAGTCGGTATGTAGTTAAGTCGGGGAAGTCGCTGTGTGATGTAGTTATTGTTAGGTCGGTAACGACCTTGCCTGAGTCGTTTGCATTGTGTTCTGTTGTAAAGGGGTTGAGTCGCGTGTGTTAAGTCGGTCACGACTTAAGTTGGGTCGTAGGTCGGCAACGACTTAGGGACTGGGTTGTAACTCCTACAAATACGCGTGTGTTGTACATTTTGAAGGTGGTTGATTTTTGAATAAAATTCTCTTTGTTAGCTTTGTGCTTTCATACCAATTGGTAGTTGAGTGTAATCTCCTATCTCCTCTTTCGGTTAATCGAGTGCGCTCGATTCAACGATCGTAGAAGCCGATTCATGGAATCTAGTGCGCTAGATCAACGTGCGAAGAATCGTAGATCTTTAAACACGGTATAGTGCGCTATCAACGTGTTTGAGATAGCTAGAGTTCGGTATCTTTGGATCAACGAACTTGGGCATTTTGGTAACTACAACTCACCGATTGCTACATTCCATCGATTGAATTTTGTTTCGATTAATCCGCTGGGTCAGTTTTTTGGTATCAGAGCCATACTTAGCCAATCATAGCTAAGTTGATTCTTGGAGCCAAGTTTTTGAAGTTTGAAGTTGTTCATCGTGTTCATATTGAAGTTGCATCAAGTTTGGAGTGTTTGATCCATTTCATTTTGGATCGAGGAGTTGGATATTGTTTGGATTTTGTCTTGGAGTTTTGCACGCCAAGATTTGAAGTGTTGAGCCGTGTAGAACCATTGCCGAGCTAAAGCCTTGAAGAGTTAAGTGTTGAGCCGTGACTTGTTCTTTTGTTGAAGCTTGAATTTTTGTGTTTGAATTGTTGAAGTTTGAGAAGTTTTTCAATCATGCCACCAAGGAGAGCTAATCGTCATCAAAACGTTGAAGCTTTGTATCGTAGAGAAGAAGCCGAGCTTATGGAACAACGTATTAATGAAAAGTTTGATGAAGGCATTGGAAAATTGGAGAAATTGATGAATGATTTGAATCAAAGGAGGAGATCACCAAACTCGAACCATGGAGGAAACCGAGTTTCGCCATCGGTTACGGAAGCGAGGAGGGTATCACCACATTCATGTAGAGATAGAAGAGAAACATCAATATCATCACGAAGAGATCATCATGACTATGAACATGAAGAGAGGAGAAGTCAACGTGAATTTGACAATGAAGCATATAGAGATGAAGAGAGACATAGTCAAAGAAGCATGCATGAGCGAAGGGATGATAATGGTCGAGATCGATGTAGACGTACTTTTGATTTTGTTGAAGAAGGTGATAGAGCTAGTATTCATTATCGAGATCGAGACCAAGTTCGAAATTCTAATCGGGATGTTGAAGATGATCGTCGATGGGAATCGGGTATGAAGATGGAAATTCCGGAGCTTAAAGGCGGAATGATTGCAGAAGAATTTCTCGATTGGATTTCTAATGTTGAAGAGATCTTTGATTTCACGGAGGTTCCTGAGCATAGAAGGGTGAAGTTGGTTGCTACTAGGTTGAGGGGGGAAGCTTTGGCGTGGTGGCAGCAAACTAAACTAACCAGGGAGAGAATGGGGAAGTCAAAGATAGAATCGTGGGATAAGATGAAGAAGTTGATGAGATCTACTTTCTTACCTTACAACTACCAATCACTTATGTACCAGAGGTTGCAGAATCTGAGGCAAGGGACAAAGTCTGTTAGTGATTATGCTGATGAATTTTACCAACTCATTGCCAGGAATGATATTATGGAAACGGAAGAACAGCTAACTGCTAGATTCATTGGGGGATTGAGAATGCAGATCCAGGATATGGTTAATATGTTTGATCCTAGATCAGTTGCAGAGGCACATCAGAAAGCGTTGGCTTGGGAGAAACAAGGAAGGCGTGGAGGTGGTGTGTTTACTAATTCCAATAATCAAGCGAGGGGTGTTGGTGGAAGTTCTAATGTTCCTAAACCTGTTACAAAGCCAGTGATGAAGGAGACTGAGAAGGCGAAGGTTAGCAGTGTTTTCAAATGTTATAATTGTCAGGAGTTGGGTCACAAAAGTAATGAATGTCCGAAGCCGAAGAAGAGAACCATGGTTGCAGAAGTTGAGGAGGATGATGGTGAGGAGGCAGAATGTTCAAATACACCTTATGTTGAGGAGGAAGAAGAATTGTTTGGAGATGAAGGTTGTAATCTTATGATGAGGAGAAGTTGTTTGACACCAAAGCAAGAAGAGGATTCTAGTTGGCTGAGAAGCAATATTTTTCAATCGACATGTACTATTCTGGGGAAAGTCTGCAAGTTCGTTATTGATGCGGGAAGTTGTGATAATATTATTTCTACAGAAGCAGTAAGAAAGTTGAACTTGAAGACCGAGAAGCATCCTAAACCGTACAAGCTAGCATGGTTAAGGAAGGGTGGTGAAGTGAAAGTGTGTCGAAGAGCTTGTGTTAATTTTTCTATTGGGAAGAAGTACAAAGATGAAATTTGGTGTGATATTGTGGATATGGATGTTTGTCATTTGTTGCTGGGCAGACCATGGCAGTTTGATGGAGCAGTTCAACATGACGGTCGTGCCAATAGTTACAGTTTCATGTTCGAGGGTACTAAAATCACTTTGGTTCCCAAGAGACAGCAACAGAAGGAGAGCAAGCTAGAAGAGATTGAAGAATTGAAAACTCTGTTGACTTTGAAGGAGTTTGTCAAGGAAGTGGAGGAAGAACCTGAAGTGTTTTTGTTGATTGGAAGAGAGAGTAGTGAAGAAGTTGAAATTCCAGAAGAAGCAAGGCCAGTTTTGCAAGAATTTGAAGATGTATTTCACGAGGAGTTGCCTAAGAAGTTACCACCATTGAGAGACATTCAACATCAAATTGATCTTGTTCCAGGAGCAGTGTTACCACATCGACCACATTACCGAATGAGTCCGAAGGAACACGAAGAGTTACGAAGGCAGGTGGAAGAGTTACTTGAGTAGGGACGTGTTCAGGAAAGCTTGAGTCCTTGTGCAGTACCAGCTTTGTTGGTACCAAAGAAGGATGGAACATGGAGAATGTGTACAGATAGTAGAGCTTTGAACAAGATTACTGTTCGTTATAGATTTCCTATGCCGAGGTTGGATGACTTGCTGGATCAGTTGAGTGGGGCAACTATATTTTCGAAGATTGATTTGAAGAGTGGATATCATCAAATTCGAATTAGACCAGGTGACGAATGGAAGACAGCGTTCAAGACGAGAGAGGGGTTATACGAATGGTTGGTTATGCCATTTGGTTTATCAAATGCACCTAGTACATTCATGCGGGTGATGAATCAAATCTTTAGACCATTCATTGGGAAGTTCGTGGTGGTTTATTTCGATGATATTCTGATATATAGCAGGAGTATGGAGGAGCATGTTCTACATTTGAGGGAAGTGTTGGTTATTCTTCGTGAGGAACAATTTTATGCTGCTACGAAGAAATGTGTGTTTATGACAAGAAGTGTTTTATTTCTGGGGTATGTTGTTTCGGAGGAAGGTATTCAAGTTGATCAGAATAAAGTTGAAGCAGTCAGGGATTGGCCACAGCCAAAGACAATTACGGAAGTAAGAAGTTTTCATGGGCTAGCTTCATTCTACCGGAGATTTATTCCACACTTCAGTAGCGTGATGGCTCCAGTTACTGATTGCATGAAGGGGAAACAGTTTGTATGGTCAGAGGAAGCGGGAGTTGCTTTTGAACGAATCAAAGAACTGTTGACGACAGCGCCAATTCTTGTTTTACCTAATTTTCAGTTGTTTTTTGAGCTACACACTGATGCATCAAAGGTTGGGATTGGAGGAGTGTTGAGTCAACAAGGGAGACCTATTGCATATTTCAGTGAAAAGTTGTCAGGGGCAAAGATGAGATACAGTACATATGACGTTGAATTTTATGCTGTTGTACAAGCTGTTAAGCATTGGAGGCATTATCTGTTTCAGAAGGAATTTGTTTTGTACACTGATCACGAAGCATTGAAACATTTACAGGGGCAGGATAAAATTTCAGCAAGACATGCGTCATGGATTACTTATTTACAGCAGTTTACTTTTGTCGTTAAGCACAAATCAGGGGTGACAAATCGGGTAGCTGATGCTTTGAGTAGGAGGAGTCATTTATTAACGACAATGAAGGTTGAAGTGACGGGGTTTGAAATGTTGCCAGAGATGATTAATGAAGATCCTTACTTTGTGAAATATGTTGAGAAAGTGAAGGATGGGAGTACCGATGAATTTATGTTGGTTGATGGATTTCTGTTTAAGGGGAATCGTTTATGTATACCAGACTGTAGTTTGAGATTGAAAATTATCAAGGAGTTGCACGAGGAAGGACATGTTGGCCGTGATCGTACTTTGCAAATGATTTCACAGTCTTACTTTTGGCCGTCGATGAGGAAAGAGGTTGAAAGATTCGTGGAGAGATGCCATATTTGCCAGGTGTCAAAGGGAACAGCGACGAATGCAGGGTTGTATATGTCGTTGCCTGTACCATCTAAGCCATGGGTTGATATTAGCATGGATTTCGTTTTGGGTTTGCCTAGAACTCAACGGGGAAATGATTCTATTTTTGTTGTGGTGGACAGATTTTCTAAAATGGCACATTTTATTGCTTGCAAGAGGACGACGGATGCTATTCGTGTTGCTCAGTTATTTTTCAAGGAGATCTATCGACTTCATGGATTACCAGAGTCTATTGTGTCGGATAGAGATACTCGTTTTCTGAGTCACTTTTGGTTAAGTTTGTGGAAGATGGTGGGAACAAAGCTGAAGTTTAGTAGCGCTTATCATCCACAAACTGATGGACAGACAGAAGTTGTTAACAGGTCATTGGGGAATTTGTTGCGATGTCTTGTACAAGATAATTTGAGAAGTTGGGATATAAAGTTATGCCAAGCAGAGTTTGCTCATAATCATTCCATGAATCGTAGTATGGGCTACAGTCCATTTCAGATTGTATATTCAAATTTACCCAGGGGACCGTTGGATTTGGCAGTAGTACCACAATCGAAGGGGACGGTTAAACGAGCTGCTGATTTTGTTGATGAGTTGACTGAATGTAATAAAATCGTTCAGGAACGATGGAAGAAATCGAATGAGAAGTATAAGAAGTCTGCAGATTTGAAGCGACGAAATGTTGAATTTAACGAAGGCGAGTTGGTTTATGCAGTATAGACAAAAGACCGTTTTCCAGTGGGAACATACAATAAATTGAAAGCGCGGAAAATTGGTCCAGTTGAAGTTTTGAAGAAAATCAATGAGAATGCTTATTGATTAAAGTTACCAGACGATGTTTATACTTCTGATGTTTTTAACGTCAAACATTTAATTCCATATCATGGAGGTGAGATTGTTGTGGAAGAAGTTGCAAATTCGAGGACGAATTTTTCTCAACCAGGGGAGGATGATGCAGATCAGGCCAAAGCGATGAGTCATTCACGATCTAGGATGGTACTTATAAGTCGTTTCCGACTTAAAGAATCACGGGGAAAAACCCTACGAGTTAAGATGAGTCGTTCACGACTTATGATGGTGGCTATAGGTTGTTTCCAACCTAAGAAGGCATGTGGGGGAGATATGCGAGTTAAGGAAGAAGACCTAAGTTTTTTCCGACCCATCGCAAGCTTAAGTCGTTCAGGGCCTTTAGGTCGTATACGGTCTAAGGCTACAGAAGGAATATCACGGGATAACAAGATAACAGTACGAATTGGAAAGCAAGGTTTAGGTCGTCTACGACCTAAGATAAGTCGGTGAAGGGTAAGCCGCGTAGATGTTAAGTCGGCAAGGAGTTAAGCCGTGTTTCTTTGAGTCGTAGGTCGGCATGAAGATGAGTCGGTCGAAGGTGTGGCGTTGTAATATGTTGAGTGGGTAATAGCTTGAGTCGGTCATGTATGTAAATAAGTTGAGTCGTATATCTTTGAGTCGTGTATTCTGTTAAGTCGTATGTCGTGGGTTTTCTTAAGTCGGTATGTAGTTAAGTCGGGGAAGTCGCTGTGTGATGTAGTTATTGTTAGGTCGGTAACGACCTTGCCTGAGTCATTTGCATTGTGTTCTGTTGTAAAGGGGTTGAGTCGCGTGTGTTAAGTCGGTCACGACTTAAGTTGGGTCGTAGGTCGGCAACGACTTAGGGACTGGGTTGTAACTCCTATAAATACGCGTGTGTTGTACATTTTGAAGGTGTTTGATTTTTGAATAAAATTCTCTTTGTTAGCTTTGTGCTTTCATACCAATTGGTAGTTGAGTGTAATCTCCTATCTCCTCTTTCGGTTAATCGAGTGCGCTCGATTCAACGATTGTAGAAGCCGATTCACGGAATCTAGTGCTCTAGATCAACGTGCGAAGAATCGTAGATCTTTAAACACGGTATAGTGCGCTATCAACGTGTTTGAGATAGCTAGAGTTCGGTATCTTTGGATCAACGAACTTGGGCATTTTGGTAACTACAACTCACCGATTGCTACATTCCATCGATTGAATTTTGTTTCGATTAATCCGCTGCGTCATCAAGTCACTGTTACCAGGACTCAACACAACTGCGAGGCCAAACCAAAGTTAATATCAATACCAAGAAAAGGTCTGGGCAACAATGAATGACCAAGTGCACAAGGCAGCGGTACAAACATGATGACACAGCAAAATGGATTATGCAACCTGCACCAACAGAGCACGAAGGCTCGGATGCCCAAACGCATATGGTAGTGGTACAAACATTATGACATAGCAAAATGGAGGTGAAAGCAAACAAAAATAAGGCAATGCAGCATGACAAAATGTACAAAAGAATCGGTACACAACAGAGACAAAACTGCTACAAATATGAACTGCCTCGATGTGAATATGTGGCCAAACTGTGCACCAGATATACCACTGAACAACAAGTGGCCAGAGGAGCAAATGAAATTCACGAGTATATCCAGGCACCAAGCTTAAACAAGCAAGCTTAAACAAGTCAAGTGCTTTCAAAGGAACTCGACCAAATTGCTTCAAGTAAAACAAAGTACAACTAGTATCAAGACAGTTCACCAGCATGAAGTTCAACAAGCAGCCTCAACATCCAAGACCAGACCCCAAGTGCATAAAACAGTGGTGAACCCTGAGATCGGGTTTAATGCACAGCAAAAACTCGAGCGCTAGAAGAAAAATGGCACTCCATAGCAACATAAATGACTCTGTACACAAGTGACGCAGCAACAATAAAAACAAACAACAAAGCATCATGTGTAGAACATCATTCAAACGCCATCACTATATCAAATAGAATTATGAACAAAGTCCTGTTACATGAAGATTCTTCTGAAATCAAGACATGATCGCAAAAGCATATCAAAACCGTGATGGTCACGAGGTACGACAGTGCCGAGATGACCAGAAAACAATAAGTGAACATCAAGCACATGAATGCACAAGATTTGTGGCAAGCTTAACACATAATTACTTATATACAGTAGTTATAAAACTAATGCAACGAATTAGAATGTTGACAAAAGATGCCAAGTTATAAAAGTCACATATTTGAAGTAACCAAAGTCACAAAAGAAATCACAGTAGCAAGTTCAACCTTGAAAGCCCAAAATCATCTCATAAACAACATCACAAACCGAAGTCAGGTGATAAATAAATTGAAGCAGAAACAAAATTCACATTAATGCCGATGCCAACAGAAAAATGTTCAAAGTCATTTGCAGTTCAAATCATACTGTACCCAAGTTACAGATAACAAATAGCTATTCAAAGCCGTGGATAATAGAAATCAAACCAAGACAATTAAAAATCATCAACACCGAAATAAACTCGAACGACCTAAGAATGAAGTAGATGTGAGTGATAGTTCCCTCACCTTGTTTAACGAGGAGATAAATCCAATTCGCGGTCTCAAATCACAAGCTGGTAAACAACCGATTAAGCAACCGAAAGCATCTCGAGAGACAGCGATCGAATAAAAGTCGGTTACCACAAATTACGAAAACTCTAATTTAGTTGAAGAGGAAATGAGCAAGAATGAGCCGCTATTTTTTCGTATGATTTTTTCTAGGGTTTTCGAAAAGATGAAGGAATGAAAAAGGAAATTGGGTATCAGCCTTTGTTAAATAACACCGCACCAACAAAAACATAGGCCAAAATTGTTTTGAAGCCCACGTAACATTCAACAAATTACTAAAAGAATTTCAACCGATTTAAAAACTCCAAATAGCAATTAGCTAACACATTAATCGTTTAATGACGATTATAAATTGTTACAAAATCCCGGGTTGTTACAGACTTCCCTCCTTATAAAAATTGCGTCCCCGCAACTTTCATAATTAAAGTTGTCAATGACAATTATTTTTCTAACATAAACCGCTTAAGCTAGAAAAATAAGAGTCGAGCATAGAAACCCCAAAGAAATCTTTTAATTTCATAGAAGAAATTCATAAATTTTCAACAAAAATCTAATTATCAAATAGATAATCAGAAAACAACAAAACTGAATAAATGCAATTATCAGCAATATTCAATTATCAGTTAGATAATTAGAATACAAAATCACAAAACATCAATATCTAATTATCGATACGATAATTAGCAAACAGCAAAATCTAATTGTCAACAAAGATAACTAGAAAACACAAATCACAATTCGCAAAACTGCAATCATCTAGTTATCAATCAGATAATTAGAAAACACGAACTCCATAATCAACAAGCTCTAACTATCAACAGAGATAGATAAAAAACAGCAATTCAATATAATCGACATAATCTAGAATCAATTAGAGACTAGAAAATCTTATAATCAGCAAAATTAGAAATTATCTAATTATCAAAAACGATAGTCAGAAATCTCGAATCAACAAATATCTAATTATCAAAAACGATAATCAGAAATCATCAGATCAACAAATATCTTATTATCAAAAACGATAATCAAAAATCTCAAATCAACATATATCTAATTATCAAAAACGATAATCAGAAACAACAAATATTCGATTATCAAAAACAATAACCAGAAAAAACAAATATCCGATTATCAAAAACGATAATCAGAAACAACAAATATCCGATTATCAAAAACGATAACCACAAACAACAAATATCCGATTATCAATGTTTGTGCCAAAATTGGTCGAAAACCCCAAGTATTGTGAAAGTACCAGTGTATGAATATAAATCAGCAATATTCAAACATAAATCGCAGATCTAAGCAAGCAATACGCAGCAAAACAGAAATTATGAACAAGACCACACGATTTATAGTGGTTCAGCTATCTCCGGCTTATGTCCACTTCAAAGGTTTTAACTTTTATTGATGTTCTTCGCTGACTACAGTTGATTATAGCGGATTACAATGGATTATAGCTCTGAAATTCGAGTACGACGGTAGTAATGGAGTGCACGGTAGAGTCTGGTAGAGCCTGGATGCTTCCAACTCAACATTCCCTTTTCTGAATGACCTGGGGCTCGATTTATAGGCGTAGGAGGCTGATATTTCTCCTAAAAGTATGGTAGACCGCTTCAGGCACGTGAGGGGGCCCACATGGCCGAAACCTGGAGATCCGGGCCCACATTGGGATCGATTCGACCTTTGGTTCGAATCGATAAAAGAGTGTCCAATCATGATGAAACTTGGCGTGAACATTCTTCGTCATGTAGGCAAACTCCTGTAAAAAATTCAAGGCATTTGGATCAAAGGATTGAGAGATATGATCGGTTCGAAATGGTGTTTCCTGGATTTTTTCCTTCGTTCGAATTGATTGATTCGAATCGATCCGAGCGCGCATTAGTAGGGTGACGTGGCATGCATTCTTCGAGTCGATCCACATTTTTCGCCGAGTTGATTGGGTCGACTCCGGGGTTTTAGCCGCATTTACTCGATGGATTCGAGGTGTTGGATTCGAGGCAAGGTGCAGGACGGGTTCGAAGTGTAGCAACTCCATTGATTCGAATCCTTTAACTTTGAGGGATACGAAGAGAGGTAGCATCATGGATTCGAAGCTAGGTGGTCTGGATGGATCCGAACTAAGGCTTGCTCGATGGAGTCGAAGCCGATGGATACTGGCTAATGGATTCGAACGACATCTCTTCCTATGGATTCGAACATGGTGCCTGCTCTGATGGATTCGAACTAGGGCAAGTCCGAATGGAGGCGAATCAACTGGGTTCGAACAGGGGTTGCTCCGATGGATTCGAAGTAGATGGGTTCAAACTTAATGGATTCGAACTAATGAAGGGTTGATGGATTCGAATCGAGCAAGGTTCATCAAATCGAATCCATCATATCTTGAGCATACGAACTCGGATTGACTTGAAATTTGAACCACTGGCTTCTATGATCTTTCTGGCCCTGTCCTATCAATTGTAGCTTAATATGGACTCAGACAAAATTCATCGATATCCATGGTCATCCTGCAGTACATAGTTGATACTCAAGAATAATAATCATTGATTCTTAGCAAATTTTGGATATCTTAACTTTGCCAAAAGTTGGGATAACACTTTGCCCCCCAAAACATGCATTTTGGTTAAAGGTATGTTTTGAACGGTCTTAAATCGAATGTAGTGAATTCACGTTTCATTCATTGCCGCAGTATTATCAATCAAGTTTATGGCGGTTCGAAGCCGAATCAGCATCCATGAAGTTCCGTAGTCTCTCCGGACTATTAATGGCTACTCTGAACCCTTACTAAGTCCATTCTAGACTTAGTGATTGAATAGAAAGATCCTATTGCACTCGGGCATTGCCTTCTATACCTTGCACTCTGATCCTGGTTAGGACGTATAGCGATGTCATGGTCGTTCTGGACCGATCATAGCCTCTTCGGGCTCTTGCTAGATCCCATCCTGTCACTCTCCGGTGAAGAGGAAACAACGCATAAGTGAGTTGATCCTGTCGCTCTCCGGCGAAGCAACTCACTTCTTGCACTCCGGTTCAGTGTATCTGAACATTAAGCGATGTCTTGGTCGTTCGAGACCGATCATAGCCTCTCCGGGCTCTTGCTGGACCACATCCTGTCACTCTCCGGTGAAGGGGAAACAGCGCTTAAGTGGGTCGATCCTTTCGCTCTCCGGCGAAGCAACTCACTTCTTGCACTCCGGTTCAGTGTATCTGAACATTAAGCGATGTCTTGGTCGTTCGAGACCGATCATAGCCTCTCCGGGCTCTTGCTGGATCCCATCCTGTCACTCTCCGGTGAAGGGGAAACAACGCTTAAGTGGGTCGATCCTGTCGCTCTCCAGCGAAGCAACTCACTTCCTGCACTCCGGTTCAGTGTATCTGAACATTAAGTGATGTCTTGGTCGTTCGAGACCGATCATAGCCTCTCCGGGCTCTTGCTGGATCCCATCTTGTCACTCTCCGGTGAAGGGGAAATAGCGCTTAAGTGGGTCGATCCTGTCGCTCTCCGGCGAAGCAACTCACTTCTTGCACTCCGGAACCCGCCTCTCCGGTTTGGGTCATAAAGCGATCATGTTCATATTGGTATTTAATGTTCATTCTTTGACTCTCCGGCCAAAAAGATTTATTGTAAGAGATTCTAATTTATTTATTAAAACTCGAGTTCTAGATGTTCAATCTCAAACATCAGAAAAAGCTAAACATTGCCTCTCCGGGCATATCGGTTTATCTCCATCTCAGAGCATGCCTAGGGATCTCTCCGGTTCCCGTACATGTGTAAGTGGAGTAACCGTTTATTCTGAAAACAAATCTAAATAGAATTATTCGACCGAAATCCAAATCCTGGACTTGGCCCTTGCCATCTTTAATCAGTTGATGATGAGTCGTGATCCCGATCCAGGATTGTTCCTGTTAGGTAGAGGCGGTAGTTGTTCAGGCCTTACCGCCGCTGTCCGTTCTCTGACAAATTGTGGCAATCTACCATCCCTGGCATGTTCTTCCACCTCATCCTTTAGGTGGCGGCATTCATCTGTGGTGTGCCCATCCAGCTCATGGAATAGGCAGTATTTTCCAGTCCCGCGCTCCCGCTCAGTGGGATCCCTTATAGGTGGCTTTCGATAGGGGAGTTGCCCCCGAGTTTCAGTGTAAATTCTTTCTAGGCCTGCAGTCAGATCCGTGTATTGCCTAAATCTTGGTTCTCGGAATCTCTTCCGTTTGTCAAGACCATCATATCTGTCATCCTGTTTCCTCTTTCCCTTGTCCGCTCCGGACTGTTCTCTGGAGGTTCCTACGTTTTGCGTGGTATTTATTTCCTTCTCCTCGGCTCGTGATTCTTCAAATCGTATGAACTTTTCAGCTTTATGAAAGAACTCTCCAAGATCTTGAGGTGGATCTTTAGTCAGAGAATCTTTAAATTTGGTGCCTTCCGCGACTCCTGCCACCGCCGCCACCAAAATCATCGATGGATCCGGGCGATCTACAGAAGTCACTGTTACATTGAATCTTAGTAGAAAATCTTTTATTGACTCTCCGGCCCTTTGCTTGATTGAAGCTAAAGTCAACACGCTCTTGGGTCGCGTCACATGGACGCTGAACTGTCTCATGAAGCAGTCTACAAGCTCGCTCCATGTTCTGATTGATCCAGTCTCTAGTTGCCTGAACCAAAGTGCAGCCAAATCTGACAAATATAGAGGGAAGCATCGTGCCATCACTTCTTCGGATTCCCCCAGCACTTCCATGTGCCTAATATATCTGGTAACATGCATGGTCGGGTCTGACCTCCTGTCATAAGGTTCTAGCATTGGTAGTTTGAATTTTGGAGGGTTCCTTGCATTCCTGATGTTTGGAGTGAACAGACTCCGACTAACTTCTTCCAGCCCTCCGCTAGGTAGTCCTCCTCTCATGATTCGTCGCATCGGGCCAATCATTCTCTCGTCTTCGTCTAGGGGTTGGCCCCTTGTCAAGTTTCTATCCTGCCCCCCGAGCCTTGAAGGGAATTCTGGTACATATTCTTCTGGTGGCTCGTTAGCATATGCATTGGCTCCAGCTTGTTGAGCTCCGTCTGTAGGTCTTCCAGTATCGGACCCTGAGGGTCTGCCCCCAAGCCCTTGTCGGTCACCTATAGTTCCCGCGTTTTGGTCTTGAGCCTGACCTTCGTTGGCTCCTGTAATCTCGATTCTTTGTCTCGCACTTGCAGTTGTTGCAGTTAGTCCAGGGTTCTGCATATTCGCCGCCCTCATCTGTTCGAGGAAATTCTGCAGCATCTCCTGTTGGGTCTTCATCATGCTTTCGCGTATTGAATTAGCCATAGCCTCCATCTTGTCTCTAGTGATGTAGACGGAAGCTTGTCCTTCTCCTGCTCCTGAGGATGCTTCTTGGCATCCTCCTTGTTGGCTTCGATCAACTCTTTGTGTTGTTTGTCGAGTCATTGTCTCTGAATCGGAATTCTTTAAACTTTTAAATTTGAACTCTGAATCTGATGTAGCGGGTGCTGGTTCCTCTCAATGAAAGCACCAAAGTGTTTGCGCCAAAATTGGTCACAAACCCCAATGAAAGCACCAGTGTATGAATATAAATCAGCAATATTCAAACACAAATCGCAGATCTAAGCAAGCAATACACAGCAAAACAGAAATTATGAAAAAGAACACACGATTTATAGTGGTTCAGCTATCTCCGGCTTATGTCCACTTCAAAGGTTTTAACTTTTATTGATGTTCTTCGCTGATTACAGTTGATTATAGCGGATTACAATGGATTATAGCTCTGAAATTCGAGTACGACGGTAGTAATGGAGTGCACGGTAGAGTCTGGTAGAGCCTGGATGCTTCCAAATCAAGATTCCCTTTTCTGAATGACCTGGGGCTCTATTTATAGGCGTAGGAGGCTGATATTTCTCCTAAAAGTATGGTAGACCGCTTCAGGCACGTGAGGGGGCCCACATGGCCGAAAGCTGGAGATCCGGGCCCACATTGGGATCGATTCGACCTTTGGTTCGAATCGATAAAAAAGTGTCCACTCATGATGAAACTTGGCGCGAACATTCTTCGCCATGTAGGCAAACTCCTGTAAAAATTTCAAGGCATTTGGATCAAACGATTGAGAGATATGATCGGTTCGAAATGGTGTTTCCTGGACTTTTCGCTTCGTTCGAATCAATCAATTCGAATCGATTGATTCGAATCAATCCGAGCGCGCGTTAGTAGGGTGACGTTGCATGCATTCTTCGAGTCGATCCACATTTTTCGTCGAGTTGATTGGGTCGACTCCGGGGTTTTATCCGCGTTTACTCGATGGATTCGAGGTGTTGGATTCGAGGCAAGGTGCAGAACGGGTTCGAAGTGTAGCAACTCCATTGATTCGAATCCTTTAACTTTGAGGGATACGAAGAGAGGTAGCATCATGGATTCGAAGCTAGGTGGTCTGGATGGATCCGAACTAAGGCTTTCTCGATGGAGTCGAAGCCGATGGATACTGGCTGATGGATTCGAACGACATCTCTTTCTGTGGATTGGAACATGGTGCCTGCTCTGATGGATTCGAACTAGGGCAAGTGCGAATGGAGGCGAATCAACTGGGTTCGAACAGGGGTTGCTCCGATGGATTCGAAGTAGATGGGTTCGAACTTAATGGATTCGAACTAATGAAGGGGTGATGGATTCGAACCGAGCAAGGTTCATCAAATCGAATCCATCATATCTTGAGCATACGAACTTGGATTGACTTGAAATTCGAACCACTGGCTTCTATGATCTTTCTGGCCATGTCCTATCAATTGTATCTCAATCTAGACTCAGACAAAATTCATCGATATCCATGGTCATCTTGCAGTACATAGTTGATACTCAAGAATAATAATCATTGATTCTTAGCAAATTATGGATATCTTAACTTTGCCATAAGTTGAGATAACAATCAAAAACGATAAGCAGAAACAACAAATATCTGATTATCAAAAACGATAATCAAAAACAACAAATATCCGATTATCAAAAACGATAATCAGAAACAACAAATATCCAATTATCAAAAGCGATAATCAGAAACAACAAATATCCGATTACCAAAAACGATAATCAGAACTCATATCAACAAATGTCTAATTATCACAAACGATAATCAGAAATCTCAAATCAACAAATATCTAATTATCACAAACGATAATCAGAAATCTCAAATCAACAAATATCTAATTATCAAAAACGATAATCCGAATCAACAAATATCCGATTATCAAAAACGATAATCAGAAACAACAAATACTCGATTATCAAAAACGATAATCAGAAATCTCAAATCAACAAATATCTAATTATCAAAAACGATAATCAGAATCAACAAATATCCGATTATCGAAAACGATAATCAGAAACAAAAAATATCCAAATATCAAAAACGATAATCAGAAATACTCAAATCAACAAATATCTAATTATCAAAAACGATAATCAGAATCAACAAATATCCGATTATCAAAAACGATAATCAGAAATCTCAAATCAACAAATATCTAATTATCAAAAACGATAATCAGAATCAACAAATATTCGATTTTCATAAACGATAATCAGAAATCTCAAATCAACAAATATCTAATTATCGAAAAAGATAATCGAAATCAACAAATATCTGATTATCAAAAACGAGAATCAGAAACAACAAATATCTAATTATCAACAAAGATAATTAGAACTCATATCAACAAATATCCAATTACCTGCAGATAATTGAAAACAACAAATATTTAGAAATCAATTAAGATAATCTAGAAAATCAACATGAAAGGTTGGATCGATCCCATCAGATGGCGAGTTTTTAGCTAGGCCGCACGTGCATCAACAAATGGCCGAAGCCTACCAAGTACTATAAATTTTGGCGCCCATCAGATGACCCAAAGGTCCACAGGGTGACCCGAAGGTCTAGTACTGGTATTTGACCTGAAGGTCTGTAGAGTGGCTCGAAAGCCCAACAAATGACCCGAAGGTCCAGCAGAGTGGCCCGAAAGCCCAACAAATGACCCGAAGGTTCATCATATGACCTGAAGGTCCACCATATGACCCGAAGGTCCAACAAATGACCCGAAGGTCCATCAAAATGGCTCGAAAGCCAAATAAAATCATCAGAATCATCAAAACAGCAAATATTTCAGTTAACGAGTCCGGAATTAATCGAAATAGCAAACGCACATGTCCCATACCATGTGTTTTACTAAATCGTTTGATTCTCCTCATCGTTTCCTTGAAAGTGCAAAATTGTGTATTCTAAAAATAACATTTTACATTCTCAAACGGACAAGTCCGGAATTAAGCGAATCAGTAAAAGAAAGGGATCATAGTCCTCGATTTTGCTAAAACGTTTAAATTGCTTCCTCATTCTTTTGAAAGCGCAAACTGCAAAACTTCTTAAAACAATTTCGTTTATTTTATAAAAGTAATAATTTACATTCTCAAACGGACAAGTCCGGGATTAAGCGAATCAGTAAAAGTAAGGGTTCATAGTCCTCGATTTTGCTGAAACGTTTAAATCGCTTCCTCATTCTTTTGAAAACGTAAACTGTAAAAAAAATTGAAAACAATTTTTATTTTGAAACAATTTTTAAAACACGTGATTAAAACAGCAACATCAGTAGCAACTTTGACAAGGAAATTGCACTTCTCAAAATACTGTAAAAAAACAGACAACAAAATCAGCATTGCGGGTAACCGCTTGAAAATCCACTTTAAAATTTGATGGTTACTGAAGTCAAAGCGACAGTAATTTCAAACGTCAAAATATCATCAAAATAATCTGCATCAAAATATAATACCAGTAAATTTGCATTCATTAAAAATGTCAACAAAATACCGTGCTTCAAAAACTTAGCACCAGTGTGAAAATCCCATTATAAAAATAACGGCAACAAAATAGGTTTAAAACCAAACACCCGTTCAACGTAAAATTAATGCAGTAACGTGCAACTCAAATTTGCACGTATACTACAAAATTAATAGAGAAATCATTCGAATATATATTCAACGAAGATAATTCAAAATAGCAAAAATCTCAACAAAATCACATATATGCAATCGCTTCGGATCCTCAAATCGGATTCGAAATTTTCAAAGGAAACAAATTAAACACAGCTATTTGAAAAACAAATGAAATTTATTTTAATTTCATATTTTGATTTTTAAATCAAAAAGGTTATCAGCTGTACTCAGCGAAGACAGCCTCACTGTTTCCGTTGCGCACTTTGATAAACCGACACAAATTACTCAATCATCAAACACAGTTTCGCTGTTATTTTTAAATAAAGATATTTAAAAATTTCATCATACTTTCAAAACTTTAGTTTTGACTCAAAGCACAACTAAAAACATCGACAAATAGTTGTAACACATGTTCCATCTAAGTAATGTTATATATTATGTCCATAAACCCCAAGCTCTGATACCAACTGTGACGCCCCACCTCTATGCTCACAATAACAATGAGTATTAAAAGAAATACTGTCTGTTATTACGAAAAATAAGGCTGAATAGGAGCGGCCATCCGTAGTTAGGCCTTACACTAGTACTGGCTATCTCGATAGGAGTGGTATATATTTTTATTTTTCATCTCTTATTTATTTACTCCCATCGACATACCCAATTCCAGTATAAAACGACTATAATGGTTCATAATAGTTTAGGACAATATATATAATAATAACATAGATGAACTGAATGCGGAACACAGATAATATCGAATCTCATATTTATATAACTGAAGTTAGTTACAATACATGTGATACAATACATAAGATACAACTACATCTGTCGACACAGGATGTTACATATACAAGTACATTAATATAAGTAATATACATGAATACACATCATCCTATACTATGACAACAACTACTCCAAAAGATATAAAGAGACTTCATAGCTCAAGCAGCAACCCAAAGCAAGATATTTACAACCTGTAATAACTCGGACTGACCCGAGTATTAAATTCAAAAGAAAATAATATACGGGTCAGTCTAATTCAAACTCAGTTATTAATGCACGGAAGTTATAATAATTAAATAACAATTAGACGACAGTCACAAATAAATCCCGTCTATCCAATCCTTTAATAAGGAATCAGATAATGGTAAATATAACACGTAACAGTGTTAAACAATAAATAAGCAAATCCAAATTATCAACGAAGATAAATTAAAAAGAATATCAATGAAGATAATTTCGAAAACAACAGAATTGCCTAAATGGCAATTAACAACAAAATCTAATTATTAAATAAATAATTAGAAACTCATAATCTAATTATCAAATACATAATTAGACAACACCAAAATGAGCGAATCAAATCAAAATACAATTTCAAAATATTGAATTGAATAAGCAAAACAATTCAAACAATTGAAATATCATAAAAGTAAATACTGTGTGGCTGCAGTACACGCACGCGTACACTGCCTCGCCACTACAGCATATAAAGTCGCCACTACAGCATATAAAGTTGCCACAACTCCAAATATTGATAGCAAGTCGTAACTGCAAAGCCAAATCATTTACAAAATGTAAAGGTCAAGTCACTATTACCAGGACTCAACACAATTGTGAGGCCAAACCAAAGTTAACAGCAATACCAAGAAAAGGTCTGGGCAACAATGAATGACCAAGTGCACAAGGCAGTGGTACAAACATGATGACACATCAAAATGGTTTATGCAACATGCAACAATAGAGCACTGTAACAACCCGCATATTTATCGATTTTTTATATTTAAATATTTTATTTAAATATTTTATCGTTAATCGGATTTTGGTCCGAAGCTACTTTTTGCAAACGGTCAAATTAGGACTCGAGACCACTTCCATTGAGTTCGAAACGTCGTTTGCAATCTTCTAAGTATAAACATTGATATGTTTGGGGTTAGTGGAATTTCACCACTTTTTCACTCGAGCCTTTGGTTTGGACTTTTAGCCCATTAGGCCCAAGTTCCACCCCCCTTCTTCTTCATTGCTTCATTTCATTTCCTAACACTAAAGCTTCAACAAAAATGGTGAATGGAATGAGAAATTAAAACTCCAAAGTCTTTGTTTTATTGCAACTCCAACATTCAACTCCAAATTCAAGAAGAAGACATCGGATTCAATCTTGTGGTTGCTTCTCCATTTGCCTTCAAGCTTTGTTCTTCATTTTCATTGAGTTTTAGAGCAAAGGTGAGATTTTTATCTCACAAATCTAGTCTATATCTATCTTGGACTGTTGGGAATGATTCCCTATCACTTTAGCATGCATATTTGCTTTTGGTTTGGATTGGATTGGCGAAAAACTCCGATTTTTGGTGTTTGGGTGAAATTTCTGCATTTAGGTCGTTCTGGCCGTTTTTAGCTCGCTCGGAGTTAGGTCGTGTGGACCTTAGGTCGTAGGTCGCGTACGAGTTAACCCTTAGGTCGTTCTGGCCATTTTCGTGTTTTCGGAGTTAGGTCGCTCAGGACCTTAGGTCGTAGGTCGTATGGCCGTTAGGTCGCTCTGCTTTGGCTCTGGCCATTTTTGCTCACTCGCAGTTAGGTCGCTCACGACCTAGGACTTAGGTCGCTCGCGAGTTAGTACCATAGGTCGTTGGGCCATCTAAATGCTTGTTCGGTGTTAGGTCATAGGTCGTATGGACCTTAGGTCGTAGGTCGCTCGCTCTCTCTCACTTCGCTAGGTCGCTAGCTCGTAGCTCGCAGCTCGCGTTTGAGCTTAGGTCGTAGGTCGTGGGTAGGTGGGTCGTAGGTCGCTCGCCTATATCCTCTGGCCATTTCATCCCTAGGTCGCTTGACCTCTAGGTCGCGGGTACCATTAGGTCGCTCGGGCTTGTTTAGTGCTAGGTCGCTGGACCATTCAGGTCGTTCGACCCTTAGGTCGCGGGTTTTTAGGTCGTTAGGTCGTTAGGTCGTTAACCCACTAGGTCGCATGACCTATAACTTGTTAGGTCGCTCGACCGTTTACCCCATTAGGTCGCCCAACCCTACTACAAGTATTAGGTCGTATGACCTTGTTCCACTAAGTCGCTCGACCCTTAGGTCGTAACACATTAGGTCGCACGCCTTTCACACCATTAAGTCGCGAGTTCAGTTAGGTCGCATGACCATAGGGTTGCTCCAGTTAGGTCGCTTGACTCCTTAGACCCCTAGGTCGCAACCATTAGGTCGCTCGACCCTATTCCCCTTAGGTCGTTAGACCTCATTTTGTCTTCACTAAGTCGTACCGTTTTGGACGGGGCGCTGCCCCGCTCCCCGCCGGGGGCGCTGCCCCCTGGACCCCCGCGACCTGACCGGGCAGGTCGAACCCCGTAAGCGGTGGCGTTGCCCCCGCACCCCCACCTTGCGGGGTTGCCACACCCCCTGGACCCCCCCCTCCGTAGGGGATCTTATCTGAAAAATATTGAGCTGATTTCCTTGGATTTTATTCGCATCTCCGTATGCGATCTTTGTGACTGATTGTTTCTACACTTGCTTATGTGTTTTGTCACTTTATAATATAAAGGTTTCAATACTAGTAGTAAATATCAAAACTCTTTTAACAAACAATTTCAACTCTATTTTTAATAACAAAGCTCTTTTCTTAAACCGTTTTCCAATCTATTAGTATATACAAGCCTTTACCTCACTCGGATGAGAAATCTAATTAAACGACTTAGTAAAACAAGTGGTATGAAACGCTTGCGTTCACTTCGTCGGTTAATTCTTGGACTTGTTCGATTGAACCTCTTGTGACAATTTTATTAGTGAAGATTTACAGTTTGTTCGTAAATATTTAAGTTAAGCAAGTGGTTATGGGACATGAAGCTAAACTTCTATATTTACTAGCTTAGTGTAATTGACACTTCTCGTTGATCTTAATGATCGCTTTATGAATTAGACTAGCAATTGCACGATGTCTCTTTCATTGCAAGGTTAGGCTAGACACCACTTGTGTGATTCCACTCACATATACCTTTTTGCTTTTTGGTTAGCCTTGACCTCATTCGGGTGACTCAGACTCATCCATATGGGGTAGCTCCCCATGGTCTTCGGACCGTCATGTGATAGGCCTCTTTCCCTTTTTATGATTTCTGGATTTCTTGTGTTGATTTCTGGAATTTATCTCTTTGACTTGTCATGAGTACAAGTTTAGGGTATGATGCCCTCTTTGGATCTTTGAGAAGATTCTTGTGATATTGATTTATCTCTTATCGGTTGATCTCCTGTTGATCATTATTTGCATACTTATAGTAGTATGTCAGTATGGATATTTTATGTTTATGCCATATCTTTTATTTTATATCATGTCATCTGATATTTATAGCTAGACTGATCCGTTTATTATTTTCTTATAAATAATACTCGGGTCAGACCGAGATGTTACAGGTGCTACTGCTTGACTCCTCCCCCGGTGATTCCCTACTCAGACTTTTGGCTACTTGTTTAGATTAGCAGCTTTTGTTGTTTACACTTGAGATATAGACTCATAGTTGTATTCTTTTGTATAGCACGCGTTGCTATTCTTTTGTATTATCGTGGATCTTCTTAGACCACTACTCTGATGTACACTTTTATGTGATATTTATTCATATCTCTTTCCGCCTTTGTGATATGGATATCTGTGATTGATTCGCATGTTATGCTTACTTCTATATTTGTTTCCGAAGATTATTTTATAGCCACCGTGTGATAAGGAATTACATGGATGGTCGCTCCTCAACAGCCTTATTCTCCGCGCTAGTTGACAGCACTACACCGTAGTGTTCTTGGCTAGCGTGGGTATAGAGGTGGGGCGTCACAAGCACGAAGGCTCGAATGCCCAAACGCACATGGCAGTGGTACAAACATAATGACACAGCAAAATGGAGGCGAAAGCAAACAAAAATAAGGCAATGCAGCATGACAAAACGCACAAAAGAATCGGTACACAACAGAGACAAAACTGCTACAATTACCAACTGCCTCGATGTGAATATATGGCCAAACTGTGCACCAGATATACCTCTGAACAACAAGTGGCCAGAGGAGCAAATGAAATTCACGAGTATATCAAGGCAGCAAGCTTAAACAACAATAAAGTATGTATGCCACGACCGGTCAGTGCAATAAGCAATCAAAGTCAAGTGCTTTCAAAGGAACGCGACCAAATCCCTTCAAGTAAAACAAAGTACAACTGGTATCAAGACAGTTCACCAGCATGAAGTTCAACAAGCAGCCTCAACATCAAAGACCAGACCCCAAGTGCATAAAACAGTAGTGAAACCTGAGATCAGGTTTAATGCATAGCAAAAACTTGAGCGCTAGAAGAAAAATGGCACTCCAGGGCAACATAAATGACTCTGTACACAAGTGACGCAACAACAATAAAAACAAAGAACAAAGAATGAAGATTCTTCTGAAATCAAGACATGATCGCAAAAGCATATCAAAACCGTGATGGTCACGTGGTACGACAGTGCCGAGATGACTAGAAAACAATAAGTGAACATCAAGCACATGAATGCACAAGATTTGTGTAACAACCCTAGATTTTTACATATATTTTAATTTTGACTTTATTTCATTTTGAATTTTTTTAAAACTTGATTCATTTCAAACATTTCATTTTTAAATATAAGTATTGATTATTATGTGAATTATAATTTCAAACAGGTATAAATTGGATATTTTACTGAAAGATGAATTTCTATTCAAACTGGTCAAACTTTGACTTTTAAATTTCAAATTTAAATATTTAAACTCCTAAATTTTATCTTTTATTATGAAAATATATTTAACAACTTGAATACTGCTTTTTGTTTCGTTGAAAACGGACTTAAACTGTGAAAGTTATGCACATTTCAATTTTGAGTATAATTTGTTTTATTTTGCAATTTTGTCTATTTTAGACTATATAAATCATATTTTCTTTGTTATATTTTATTTTATTATTTGTTAATATGTTATTTTATGTATATTTTTGTTTTTTGATAATTTTAAAGTGATAATATAATTTTTCCAAAATTTATTGCATATATTTTCTATTTTTAAAGGCTAGTTTCCATTTTTTTTGCTATTTTCTTCATTTAAATTATATTTAATTAAAATTTATTTATTTATTTTTATGCATGCATTTTATTTTTGTGTCTTTATCTTTATTTATAAAAAAAATTCAAGTACACAAAATTTTTCCAAAGTTCATTTCATTTATTTTCAAATTTTCTAGCCTAGTTTACATTTTCTTTGCTATTTTCTTAATTTAATTATATATAATTAATATTTATTTATATATTTTTGTTTATTTAATTAATTTTCGTGTTTTAATCTGAATTTATACGCATTTTTCAGTTATTTAAAAATTGCAAAAGGAATTATGGAAATATGAAGAGTTTGAGACCATTTATTTGCCTAAGTCCTTTTGTATTCCGCCATTTTATTTTCAATCAATGCATCATTATTTTGGCCGATTCTTTTCTGATTGCTTCAGCCACTTCTCTCTTCATTTTTCACGAAAATAAAAGTTTCTCATCCAAAATTTTCGGCCATGAACTCCTGAAGCAAAAGTTTGGTAAAGTTCTTCTTCTTTTTCGCTTATTCTTCTTGTTTTCCTTATCTCTTTGCACTTGTCTTCACCTTTGTAGCTCAGCCCTTGCTCCTCCACCACCATAGCCACCTCCACCACTACCACAACCAGCTGCCATCCCCTCCAGCCCACTGTCCATCCATAGCCGTGACAATCCATGATGTAGATCCACCAAATATTTGAGCAAACTCCACCTAAACATGCATTGCCAAGCTCCTTTACCTTCACCACTCCACCACATCACCTTGGCCGACCTTTGCATCATCACCACCAGCCACTTGCTGATGTGAGACCCCTGCCACATCAGTACATGACCCTACCAGGCCTGGTCGTGCCTATGTATGCTTAGGGAAGAACCATTTATGCACAGAAATTCTACTTTGGTTACCTTGATTTGAGTTATACATGCCTATACACTTCATCTCCTTCATATCCATGTTATGGCTGACCCTATTAAACCCAAACCTGATCCAAACCTGATTCAAAACCATCCCATAACAGTGTCTTTCCAGTCCATAGCTGAAGCATACATGGATGAATGCAAGTGCAAAAGTTCTAGCTTGAATTGTATAGTTATTCCTAGCATTGTTTTGTAATATCTTGGTTTGTAATTCATGTTTGTATTTGTTTTGTTTGATATTTAAGGAAATTAATCTTTGGCTCTCCCGATCTCAAATCTTATTCATGTTGTCATGCCTTCGAAGATTCCTTGTCGTGTGTTTTGGTTGTCATCTCCAGCTTAAACAGGTGAGTAAATCTCACCAGACTAATATGTACTTATGTAGTGATAAACTGACATCACCTGAATTTGTAAATGCATATCATCCTGTTATAACTGCTATATTATATTCATATGATGTTCACACCTATATTTACACCTGTTATATCATATGTTACTGTTATTTCATGCTATTCTGTTACTTTCATCAGTTTATCACACTGCAAGTTCCCTGTAGACTAGAATCACTATGGGTTGAAATGATACATACCCGAACGGACTTTAGAATAGGAGAAAATCGTTATGGGCTGAAATGATAGGACTGAATGATTTTCAGTTATTTTCTTTTACTTGGGATTGCGGGTTTGAAATGATCAAACCCGTGTTTTCTTTGTAAATTACGGGTTGAAATGATATATTACCCGTATCACTTTACCTAGGCTAGAAAATGAAATATAGACCCGTTGTTAAAATATGTTTTTCTAAAAAAAAAATTAAATATTTTAGAAATGTAAATATTATAATATTTTGATTATATTTGATTAAAAATTATTTTTGTAAAGCATTATTGATTTTCTGAAAATTTATAAGTGAAACAAATAAAGGGTAAAGTTAGAAATCTGAAATGTAAGTTATTTTGGAAATTATAATTTGGTGATATATGGAATTTAAATTAAATATGAAAATATGATAAATTTATGATATTTTGAATCAAATGAATTTAAAATGATTTTTTAATACATTAATGATTTTTGAATAAAGTTAAATGTGAGATGAATGAATATTTATGTTGAAATTTTGAAATATAACTAAAATTGGAAATTTGTGAATTTGGCTTAAAAGTGAATTTTAAGTTAAGTAAATAAAAATGAAATTAAGTTATATTTGAAAATTTTAAACTTAAATGTTAAGTTAAATTTAATTTAATGAATTTAAAATTTAATGTTGGAATTTAATAAGTGGATTATTACTAAATTTTGATTTTTGAACGGAGATTTAACTTTATAAAATCATGAATATAAGGGTATTTGAATGGCTGTACTAAAAGTGAAATTATATGATTTTTTAAGCTAAAAATGATTTAAATAAAAATATAATTGTTTGTGAAATTATATTGAATACTTGAAGTTAATTAACTGCATTTCTGAAATGCTATTAATTCTAATGTAAATGATAATACAGCATTTGTAAATGTTGTAGCTGATAATAATGAACCAAATGGCTAAGTTTAATTAAAGGTTATTATAGCATTTTTGTAAATGCTATTGTTGAATTTAACTAAGTTTTATTTGAAACTAATGTAACCCTATTACAACATTTTTAAATGCTATCTTTTGTTAAATTGAACTGTTTTAAATGTAACTTTCTGTAGCAATTTCTAAATGCTACGAAAGTTGAATTTTCATCTTTTTTAATAAATTAAGTGGATAAATGAATTTTGAAAGACTAAATTTTTGTAAATTTAATAATTTAATTATTAAATATAATAACTTCATTTTATGATTTAAAATGAAGTAATTTGTTTTGAAATATAAACTATTTTTAAATGTGTTTTGTAATGGTATTTAAATTAAATAAAAATGAGTGTGGTTTGGCAGATATTATATTTTTGATATTTTGAAATGGATTTTTGAATGATATTGAATTTTGAAATGACATTTGATTTTGAAGTATAAAATATCATTTCGAAATTTTAACCACGGGATGTATTTAATTTATAGTTTAACTGATTCTTAAAGGATGGGCGATCCCAAGCATCCTTTATGTTATTGTGTATTTCTACTACAGTTCACTTGAGTTGGTTTACATTATATAAGTACATATTGTCCCGACTCGAGTGTTTTGTGTTTTACTTTACGTTCGGGTCAGCCTGAGTATTTACAGCTTAGCTTTGGATTTCTTTTCTGGAGCTAGGAATCACTGGAGATTCTACTTGTCTTGTTATCTATTTCCTTTCAGTTTTCGTTGTTCTAATTCAGCTCTGGTATTTATAAACTTCTATGTATTTGACATTTCTATTGTATATGTTTCAGACTAATATTATGTATTTTGTTTTGAGAGTTTGTTATAGTAGCTTCATGAACTACTATGGTATTTTTATTTCCGCTGCGAGTTATTCTGATATTTCTGTGTCTGTGATTCTGTAATTGTATTTCATTTGCTCCAAATTAATTTACAACGCGGTATTTTGAGCAATTCAAGTCCGACATGTGCGGATGCGAATGACTGAAAATATCGGGTTGTTACAGTTGGTATCAGAGCTTTGGTTTTAGGCAAACCTTAGCCTGCGGAGCAAAAACTCATTAGAGATGGGGTAGAAATACCTTAGAATGAGTGAAATCAATCTCAGAATCCTTTCTTTGTGAGAGGACGTATTTTCGAAGTATAAAATGATTTCCAAATGATTTTTAAAGGATTTTCAAACATTATTTTGGTATAAAAATGTTCTTATTTCGAAATCAATATTTTCTAAACTTCATCTCTTCGGTATCCACCTTGTTAGAAATCTCTTGGTTAAGATTCTTATCGATTAGGATTTCTTGAACTTTGGAACGCTCCCACTTGTTCTGGAATCCAGTCTTGTTTTTCCCATTTTTGCTTTTGATTCGGAGCATTCTGTAACTCTACTTTGGAATGACCTCCCTAAAGGGCGGTGATTCTGTAAATCGTTGAATGATTTGTAAAGGGGTGAAACTCCTTTACAATTAGCTTTGATTCACTGGAGATTTCTGTATCCTCGGATGTCGATGCTATCTATCTCCTGCTCTACCCGGATTCTATCTCTGGCGATCGAAGGTCGATTTTCCTTGGATTTCCGTATTGATTATATTCCTAAAGTCTCGGTTGATCGATTAAGGTCGCCCGCGCTTTATATAGGTTTATCTATCCTCTATTTGGTAATTAAATTGTCTCATCTTCGTATGAGTTCATCTTCGAACTAGAATTCTATTTGATTAGAGTTCCTCTAATTTTGAATCTTTGTTTGTTTGAAATCCTTCCTTGAATCATCCTTTGGAAATTTGTGTTTGGTTGTATTTTGATATTGTGCATACATCGAAATTATTAAGGATGGCCATTTTTCTATATATAAAAGTGAAATGTTTTCGATAAGGATTATATACCTTTCAAAAATGAAAATTTGAAATTTCGAAAGGATTTGAAATTTTGAAAATTTATGAGAAATTTAAATTTATATAAAATGATTTATAACTGAAAGGTTTTGAATTTGAATTTTGAGGAATCGAATTCCGGTGTTTTGAAATTGGTTTTAAGATTTTGAAAAATATATAATAATAATATGATTTAAAGATATATATATATATATATTTTCAAATAAGAAATGTTTCAAATGTATTCGAATGAATTTCAATGATTTCGAAGGAATTTCAAAGAAGTTTTTCAAAGTTAATTGAAATCCAGAACTCACTTATGTCGCTGGAAAATTATTTCGGTGATGAATGCATGCATCATCGACATTGATTTTCGAGTTTCTGAGTGGGGGAGAGGCCACTCTAGTAGCTTTGCTATGCGAGTGATTTTGTGAAACCAATTTTGATTTTAGATTTTGAAGTATGGTTTGATATTCGAAAAATATACACACACACACACACATTTGAAATGATTTAAAGTAAGTCGGTGTTCAGTCCTCGAGATTCAGATTTGTTTTGTTATAACCTTATCTATTGTAATTGATTTGCTGATTTGTTAGTGATTTCCCACTCTTGGATTTGAAAATATGATTTCTTCGACTATTTTGAAGGTTCGAGCACTTCCAAATCAACTTTAACTTTTCAAAACTAAGGAATTTTGAAAGGTATAAGTTATTTGATAAAGAATATAAGTGTAGTTTGTATGTTACAAGTATGAAATAATATGATTTGTATAAGTTGAAACTGTTTTGTTAAGTAAATAAATAGGACTATTTTGAATTATACTAATATGAAATTTAGTTTTGAAATGTTTTGGATAAAAATTAGTCTTCAAATGTTTGAGAAAAATTTGGTTTTAAATGTTTTAACTTAGTAACATCTTTATGAAACTATTTATTTAACAAGTTAGAATAGGTACATATGTAACATCCCGCCTTTTTGCACACTTTAAACCGACACACGTGCCAATTCAAAGCATACGCAAGGGCGGATTGTTATGGGGTAAATAAGAAAAACAGAGAAGAAATAAAAAAAACAAAACAGAATCTCACAGCGGAAGGATAAAATATAATAACAAATATACAGTTCATAAACAGTTTACAAAAGCTTGATTCTTCTTTTACAATAAATATCAGAGTTACACATACCAATACAAGCAATGCAGCGGAATAGAAAGAGTGTGGTGTAATACTATATATAACATAATACTTATTCTTCGTCTTCGTCCTCCAAAGCTAAAATCTGCTATCCTGAAATGCTCGGACTGACCCGAGCGAATTTGAATAGACAAAAAACACCCGAGTCAGACTAGAATATCTTATGTGAGTTAAATAAACAGAAATAAATATGAGTACAGTAACTCAAGAGATGTTCGGGATTTACATCTCCTAAGGATCCGTTAAACTATTTACTATGTAGTATATTGCGCTATTATAATAGTGTCTATTTATAAAATAAACTTACTTTTAAATAGCGTTAAGGCTTTACATTTTCCACCTTAACACGTAATAGTCCCAGTAGTCCATCCAATATCATAGCTCCTCCTACTCGGGAAGCAACTAGAGGATACCACACGGGCTACGGGAGAAAACCAAACTCGTACAAGGCGCGATAGGGTAGGTGACACGGCACAACTAGGCAATGCCAGGGTAGATATACCAATTGCTATCCAGGCTGATGGTAACGCGCAGCGCGCAGCTGCCGCCCACCTCGAACTAACTCCCCCAAAAATCAAAATATAGAAGTGGCCACTGAATCAATCCAAGTCAAAGTATAATATCGAAGAGGAGCGTCCGATCAGAGGAATGACCTCATTGGCCTGAGAATCGCTCCTGTTTTAGCCACCTTATGCCAACTCACGGGAGTTGGGTCCACGTATTTACCTTACAGGAAACGTCGCCACCACCTACTTCATTCTGGGAACTCCACCGCGTACACGGTTAGTCAAAGTGGTTTTCGGTATCGACAGAGAGTATGTCCATATCCGATCCCGGTCTCTTTGCCAACCAATCGTTATTATAACACCGCGGTCATTTAAAAATTGTTTATACTTTAAAACCAGAATATAATCCATTTCAAAACCATAATATTACGATATCATTCCAAAACCCAAAACCATATTTTACCACTTATTCCAAATATAATTCCTTTCCAAAATTAAAAGGCTTTAGCTTCATAATATCTGAAAATCGAATATTTTCAAAGTTTAATATTTTTGGAAATCCATAATTTCAAACCATAACTTTTAAACTCAAATGGTTTGGATATTCAACGGTATGCGAATTAAAAGGGTTTAACTTTACTGTTGCTTTATAAAGAAATAAATTACACGGCTTTCCAAATATTTCTTCTTTTAACGTTAAACCAAAATCCAAAATATTACCTCAAGTCCCAAAACCATTTCAATTTTATATATATTTATATCCATTTTTGATCATTAATATTTCAACTAAAGTTGGATTTTTATCCTTTCAAAATCAATATTCTATTAATTAATCTTGACCATTCACATAAAATCCATAATTAATAAAACTTCAATTTCTAGTAAAATATATATATAAATTTTCCAATTCAAAATTTTACTAGAATATCCATTTCTATTTATTTTGGGAAAATCCAATTTCAAATATCATATCTTAAAATTTCCAACTTTACATTTAAACATAGGATATAAATTTACCAACTCCATTTTCTAAATTTCTTCCATTTCAATAAAGAAATTTATCCACCTTTTAAATTCCTAAATTTTAACTTCATAGGTATATAAATATGGAATAAAATATTTATACAATATAAAATTTAAGATTTATAAACCGTATTCAATCCAAACCATAGAAATCACATTAGAATAGTTATATATAGACCGCGGTGCCTGTATATAATTTTCTATCCTATGGTCAAGTGATACGGATATTTATCATTTCAATCCGCAATTTAAAAATAAAACTTTGCGGTTTTATCATTTCAAACCACAATCCCGAAAATGTAAAATGCATGCTAACTGGCAGTTAATGATATCCACATAAGTCATCCATTCAACAACACATCCATCACCCAATTTCAACCATCAATCAATATCAATCACTATCAACCCATATCAATCAATAACAATATTAGTTCGATAATATGCAACGGGTAATAACTGTCAGTTTATTCAAATTAAATTTCAACTATTAATCTAACCATTTATATTTAGAGATAATTCATATAACTGTTAACTAGCATTTCATATGCAAACAAAATTCCTAACAGCAAATTAATACGCAATTAATCAATTTAATTAACAGCTAAATTCAATAAATGCAATTCAACAGATATGGATGAAATAACATGCCAAAAGCTCATAAATAAATTTCTATTCATTTCTAAAATTTATTTAACAAACATAAAAGCTTCTAGTAATTGTGAGTGGGTTAAAACACTCACCTTTTGAATTTAAATCGAATTTAAACCCGATTTAAACCCAAAAATTCGCCCGTCTCAGAATTCGTCCAAACCAGCGTCATCGGGTCCGGAATTAAATTACGATCCTAACAAAAAAAATTTCGTGTGAATCCGACTTCGTATGAGAAAGTTATGGCGAAAAATGATGATTGAATCAAAATTAAAATTTATTAAAAGTGACACACATACCTTCAAGCCACGTCACCTCACATTCTCTCTTCCCCTACCAAAACGCACGCGCATACAAAGTTTCCAGATCGCAAAGGACCAGCCGCCCCCTCAATGTCGAACCCTAGTTCGAATTATGCGTAAAATCCGACCATCAAAACGCCAAACAAACCACATAGATGCGCTCCCCATCGTCCTCTCTTCAATACCCAGAAACAGAATTTCGATCCGACGAAGTTTTGCGCGATGATGATGGACGGTTTCGGGGCTGTTTGAATTTATTCTGGATGAACGACAGCTCCAATTGAAAAACGAATTTCACCAGTATATTACGCGTATCGAATACTTCAACATATATTTTTTCTGGAATTTTCTGAAATTTTTGAGTTTTGACTTTTGATTTTGAACTGTGGATGGATCTGGAATTGGATCTGAGATGTATACATTTGGGGAAGAGAAAAGAGTGAAGAAATGAACGTACAGCAAATGAAAAAGAAAGGAGCTAGGGTTTATAGATGTATATTTATAGATAGGCTAGAGGTAGGGTAGCTAGACTGGATACGCGAACGTGCGTGACAAACCATGGTCCAAAAAGCCCGCTATGCCACCGGAGTCGGATTTGTTAAAACTATATATCCAAATAGGTGTTTTAAAATATTCTGAACGCAATGGAAAAAGTTTCGCGACCAAATTCGATCGTATGAAGAAGTTATGCCAAAAAAACAAAAATTTCACATTGATTTCAAAATGCGTAAATTTCAAGGCGTTTCGAGTCCGTACGATCAAACGACAAGTCCGATCGCTACGAAACTTGAAACATTATTATAATTCACCGTTACGGATCCGATGAAACTGGTTTCGTCGAAATCCGAGTCCGTGCCCAAAATGGCTATTTTTATATTAATTAAATAAATAGGCAAATAAATTAATTAAATTCAATCTTTAAAATTTTTGACTTTAAAATTGAAAATTTGATCATTTTTATAATTTCACTTTAGTTACAACAAATTAAACAAACCCAGATATCAATGTCAAGTAAATATATTTATAAATTTCAGTGTTTGAATTCAATTACGGTAAATACAGATATTGTAAATTCCAAGCATTTACTTAAATTTAACTTTGACTATGACCTTATAGTTTACTGCGTATTATTACGTCAATTAATATAACTTTACGTTTATTTCAAATCTACCAATTATAACCAAATAAAACCTTTCAATTGTTTTTCATGAATAGGTATTTCAATGAATTAGTTAGTATTCGACTAGCATAATATTTAATTCTAACCAGTGCAATAATTAAGCTTTATTTTAAATTGGATTTAGATGGAAGGATTTGTTTGCCTTTTCTTAACTACTATATTCAAAAAATTTGCCTTTCTTTGTATTGCTACTATTTCCATTTATATTGAAATTGTAAAACATATATAAAAAAAATTAGAATCTCAAATAAGCTCTTATTACTCACAATTACTATATTAATTTGGATTGCACAACATCTTATTCATCACTTGCTTAAACCTAAATTCCTATTTCATTCATAAATGCTAAAATAAATCAATTATTACATAATTTCTTTTATTAATATTCATGCTATTCATGCTATTCATGTTAAATTCAATTCCTTTGTTCCATTCAACATCAGCAATTATCTATTAAAAGTCCCAAAATTTCTATTAAATAAATCTAACGAATCTTTATTATAAATTAGATGAATTTAATATTGCATTCAAACTATTGCGTTAAAATTTCCGTTTCACTTTAAAGTAACTAAATTTGCCCATTATAATACTTATTTCAATTCAAAAAAAAAACATTTAATTAACATCAAAATTTTTACCATTTCATCTTACCATTTATTTACGTATCCTTTTATTGCACTGATTGAAATAAATTCACTTATTAAATTTTTAAGTTCGTTACCTATCCATCTTGATTTTAATTCCATCTATCAATCAAATTCAGTTAGCCTTAACGTTACTACACTAAATCTACAATCAGTTTCAATTTATATAGAATTATATCTTAATACTTACCATTTATTTATAAATTAGGTTACCTTCCAATAAATCTGATTCCTAAGCATTTGATTGGATTGCCATCTTTACTATGTCTATTATTAATTAGCTTCAAATTCTACAATTTCACTTCTTAAATCCACCTTTTGCTATATTATAAGTAAAATTTACATTGGTTACATAAATGTATCATTTATTTATATTTATTACAAACTTATTTCCAGTTCCAACTAACAATCTAAATAAATGAATAGGCAACCTACCATAAACACTACCGTTACCTTTTTGTCACATACAAAATCCTTTATTACAAAAATCAATTTCTGCATATATTTTCATACTACAAATTCAATTTACTTATGTTCAAATTATAACCAAACCTGACCTTTTAAATTATTTTGTATAAAATTGGGATTTCATTAAGTTTCTTAATTATTACCCTTAATTGGCATTTATCATCTTGTATTCTCGTTGTCATTTCATAGATATGATTCCCAATTCCTTATTATTGACTTAAAAATGTCATTACTTACATTGCATTAAACGTTGTTACTTAAATCTCTACCCAATAGTAATTAATACTCTAAATAAATATGCTTACTCCTTTCGTTATTTATTCATTATCACAAGAAACGTTTAATCATTTGTAATTTCAAATTACCTACATTGATTTTATATATTTTCCATTATTATCATTTATTAGAATTCTATTCAACTTTCCATCTTATGCATGTAGTTAACCTTTCTATTGTTTTTCCTTCAAAATTTTCAGTTATTTCTTATTTAATCGCTATAAATTAAATGCATTGGTAACGAACAATAGTTGTTACCATTATACAATTTATACATTTGTAATTTATTCTCTACAACAATTATTACCTATCAATATTATTTCGCCCATAAATACAAACTTGCAATTTTTCTTATTATCATATTCCATTTACTGTTAACAATGTTTATTACATTATATTAGTTTAATAATTTCCTCAAATTCCTCATATTCAACTCATACGCTGGTAAAATTCTTTTCACTACTTAAAATCATTTGAATTAACTTCGAATTACTATAAGTAGGTTTTTAATTTATTTTTCTTCTAAATTTAATTACAACTTAATTTGACCAAATTAAATCCATGAAATCTACGGGTCGCTACACTCTCCCCCACTCAAAACTTTTCGTCCCCGAAAAGGAAAAGGAAGGGAGAAAGAAGAATAAAACAGTATATCTAGTTTCAAATATTAACTTATAACAATAATTTACTAAATTAATTTCCTTTAATGAATTACACTTGTTTTATAATCATTCTGTCTTTTAATACTTAAATTATTAAAGTTGGAAAAATATCTGTAACAAAATTCTAAGTCCAAAATTTACGAAAATTTTTGGCAGAGTCTCCTTTGTACGGAGGGACTCTGGAGAAAATATAATATCCAAATATACAAATATATTACATATATCCAAAATAAACTATCCCACACGGGAAAATATATAAATAGCGCTTTAATCGTAATCCGAAAACGTACCTATTTGTCGGGCAAAACGCTTATTATTTTGGAACCAAAAGCAGTAGCAGTTGCTTCCAACCCCTGTATTCACTTATATAATCTAAAAGGTTAAATATTTATTTTACAGTGAAATGTTTGGGTAGATTCAATCATTTATATCCAATCAAATGCAACAACCATAAATTTTAACAAACAGCACATGCCACCAACAGACAATCATTCAATCAAACAAACAATTAGTTGTTAGGTTCAAATTCCGAAATTATACGAAATGTAAAATAACTATCAAGTGCATCCTTTACTCAACAGTCTTAGATGGAACAAAGATAGATTATTTCTCCATCCCACAACTTCAAAATTCCTTACCCAACAACCATACATCAACCAAACAATTCAAATCAACACCAAAATAGCTTATTATACATTTATTTCATACTTCAGTGGTTTGATTTTCTTCCCTTCCTTTATGAGGGATTTCTTTGTTCTTACAAGTTTTATTTTCCATTTATTACAAAATTCATTATATTTGTATTCCAATTTTATTGACTAAGGTTTATATCATCTATTTATACTACTTACCCTTTCTTATATAGTAAAATTTCCAATTTAACTTAAGTTTATACAATTAATTCTCATTTATAACAGCAAATTTATTGAATACCTTAATTACCTCAAGCTTCACTTGTAAGATTTCCCCTTACATTTTCTTACTAACATTGCAACTTTTATTATATTGTAAGTTATGTATGTTTAAGAATGCAAGTGAAAATTTACAAGTTTCTTCTCAATTCCTTTTTATTTATTAATGGTTCAATAAATATATATTCGTTTTATAAATTACAATTTCAACTTACCCTTAATTTCATTCCTTTATTTAATGTTTACGTTTTATTATATTTAATTACAGTAACCCTCTACTTACACTTAAATTATTAACCTTAAAACCTCCATTTTTATAAATAAAGGATCTTATTAATTCATTATCTAGGGTTTACAGACATTTATTTATATTACCTACTTTTTATTATATTACTAGTAGCATTTTAAAACATACTTAAGTTTATAACCCTACACATCAATCTTTATTTATTAAAGAATTTCATTTTATTTACTTAAGTTAAAATCACCTATTAATAATACTCACCTTTAATTTGGGTAAAATTTCAATTATCACTTAAGTTTATACCAATAAATTCTTATTATAACAGTAATTTATTGAATACTTCATTTTTCCTAAATTCCTACTTGTAAAATATTAAATTCCAGTTTCTCATTTAACACTCCAACTTTTATATTTGGGTAAGTTATTTATGTTAAGGAAATTGCAATTGAACTTATACAAGTTTAATCTCCATTCTTTTAATTAAATTTAATGTTTATCCATATTACTCTTTGTCTCATATGTATGTAAATTCCTCTTTATAGCTTTGCAGTTATTCTCTTATTTCAATTAGAGGTTTCAATTCATTTATTACTTAACTTTTATTTCACTAACAAATTTTTAACAATTAATTAACGGAAAAATTTAGAATTAAATACCGGGTTAAATTTCAATTTATTTCAAAATAATAGATAATTAATTTCTTGCAACCTTTATATCTCTAATTATATTTAGAACAATAAAAGAAAATTTTTAGAAAATTCAAAATAAATCTGCAGTAGAATTTACTACAGTGGCCTTTTCCCTTTGAAACTCGAAAATGAAAGTCGATGATGCGGCCGTCATCACCGAATTTATTTTCCAGCGACAGAGGGGAAAGTACAGAATTTAATTCTTTTCCAAAATCTTCTTTAAAACAATTCTTCCAATTTATACGAAATATTTATATAAGAAAATACTTATAAACCAAATCATTATATTTCATAAATTCTTTGAAAACAAATTTGGAAAAATCCCGGACCTAAGTTCTAAAATCTCCAATTTGATTTACCATAATTTCAACTTAGCTTCAATTATTATAAATATTTTTATTTTCTAACACCCAATCTATAGCAACCAAATATATATATATCTTTATAAAACTATTTTTATATATAGAAATATAATAGGCAAAATTATTTCATTCACCTATATTAAAAACGGATATTATGTCGGTCTGTCCTATTAAGTGTTTAGAAATCCCTATTGATGACATAGCGTCCCATGCATCAACCAGAATTTATAAATACAAAGCGGAACAGATTAACACAATATCAAAATCTTTTATTAATACTAACAAATACGCTCTCTCATATATATACACTCAGCGACTCCCATAGGATATTTCTACCCTACTAACAAAGAGTCAAACCCCACAAAGCCAAGGTTTATCGCTAAACCAAAGCTCTGATACCAACTGTAACATCCCGCCTTTTTGCACACTTTAAACCGACACACGTGCCAATTCAAAGCATACGCAAGGGCGGATTGTTATGGGGTAAATAAGAAAAACAGAGAAGAAATAAAAAAAACAAAACAGAATCTCACAGCGGAAGGATAAAATATAATAACAAATATACAGTTCATAAACAGTTTACAAAAGCTTGATTCTTCTTTTACAATAAATATCAGAGTTACACATACCAATACAAGCAATGCAGCGGAATAGAAAGAGTGTGGTGTAATACTATATATAACATAATACTTATTCTTCGTCTTCGTCCTCCAAAGCTAAAATCTGCTATCCTGAAATGCTCGGACTGACCCGAGCGAATTTGAATAGACAAAAAACACCCGAGTCAGACTAGAATATCTTATGTGAGTTAAATAAACAGAAATAAATATGAGTACAGTAACTCAAGAGATGTTCGGGATTTACATCTCCTAAGGATCCGTTAAACTATTTACTATGTAGTATATTGCGCTATTATAATAGTGTCTATTTATAAAATAAACTTACTTTTAAATAGCGTTAAGGCTTTACATTTTCCACCTTAACACGTAATAGTCCCAGTAGTCCATCCAATATCATAGCTCCTCCTACTCGGGAAGCAACTAGAGGATACCACACGGGCTACGGGAGAAAACCAAACTCGTACAAGGCGCGATAGGGTAGGTGACACGGCACAACTAGGCAATGCCAGGGTAGATATACCAATTGCTATCCAGGCTGATGGTAACGTGCAGCGCGCAGCTGCCGCCCACCTCGAACTAACTCCCCCAAAAATCAAAATATAGAAGTGGCCACTGAATCAATCCAAGTCAAAGTATAATATCGAAGAGGAGCGTCCGATCAGAGGAATGACCTCATTGGCCTGAGAATCGCTCCTGTTTTAGCCACCTTATGCCAACTCACGGGAGTTGGGTCCACGTATTTACCTTACAGGAAACGTCGCCACCACCTACTTCATTCTGGGAACTCCACCGCGTACACGGTTAGTCAAAGTGGTTTTCGGTATCGACAGAGAGTATGTCCATATCCGATCCCGGTCTCTTTGCCAACCAATCGTTATTATAACACCGCGGTCATTTAAAAATTGTTTATACTTTAAAACCAGAATATAATCCATTTCAAAACCATAATATTACGATATCATTCCAAAACCCAAAACCATATTTTACCACTTATTCCAAATATAATTCCTTTCCAAAATTAAAAGGCTTTAGCTTCATAATATCTGAAAATCGAATATTTTCAAAGTTTAATATTTTTGGAAATCCATAATTTCAAACCATAACTTTTAAACTCAAATGGTTTGGATATTCAACGGTATGCGAATTAAAAGGGTTTAACTTTACTGTTGCTTTATAAAGAAATAAATTACACGGCTTTCCAAATATTTCTTCTTTTAACGTTAAACCAAAATCCAAAATATTACCTCAAGTCCCAAAACCATTTCAATTTTATATATATTTATATCCATTTTTGATCATTAATATTTCAACTAAAGTTGGATTTTTATCCTTTCAAAATCAATATTCTATTAATTAATCTTGACCATTCACATAAAATCCATAATTAATAAAACTTCAATTTCTAGTAAAATATATATATAAATTTTCCAATTCAAAATTTTACTAGAATATCCATTTCTATTTATTTTGGAAAAATCCAATTTCAAATATCATATCTTAAAATTTCCAACTTTACATTTAAACATAGGATATAAATTTACCAACTCCATTTTCTAAATTTCTTCCATTTCAATAAAGAAATTTATCCACCTTTTAAATTCCTAAATTTTAACTTCATAGGTATATAAATATGGAATAAAATATTTATACAATATAAAATTTAAGATTTATAAACCGTATTCAATCCAAACCATAGAAATCACATTAAAATAGTTATATATAGACCGCGGTGCCTGTATATAATTTTCTATCCTATGGTCAAGTGATACGGATATTTATCATTTCAATCCGCAATTTAAAAATAAAACTTTGCGGTTTTATCATTTCAAACCACAATCCCGAAAATGTAAAATGCATGCTAACGGGCAGTTAATGATATCCACATAAGTCATCCATTCAACAACACATCCATCACCCAATTTCAACCATCAATCAATATCAATCACTATCAACCCATATCAATCAATAACAATATTAGTTCGATAATATGCAACGGGTAATAACTGTCAGTTTATTCAAATTAAATTTCAACTATTAATCTAACCATTTATATTTAGAGATAATTCATATAACTGTTAACTAGCATTTCATATGCAAACAAAATTCCTAACAGCAAATTAATACGCAATTAATCAATTTAATTAACAGCTAAATTCAATAAATGCAATTCAACAGATATGGATGAAATAACATGCCAAAAGCTCATAAATAAATTTCTATTCATTTCTAAAATTTATTTAACAAACATAAAAGCTTCTAGTAATTGTGAGTGGGTTAAAACACTCACCTTTTGAATTTAAATCGAATTTAAACCCGATTTAAACCCAAAAATTCGCCCGTCTCAGAATTCGTCCAAACCAGCGTCATCGGGTCCGGAATTAAATTACGATCCTAACAAAAAAAATTTCGTGTGAATCCGACTTCGTATGAGAAAGTTATGGCGAAAAATGATGATTGAATCAAAATTAAAATTTATTAAAAGTGACACACATACCTTCAAGCCACGTCACCTCACATTCTCTCTTCCCCTACCAAAACGCACGCGCATACAAAGTTTCCAGATCGCAAAGGACCAGCCGCCCCCTCAATGTCGAACCCTAGTTCGAATTATGCGTAAAATCCGACCATCAAAACGCCAAACAAACCACATAGATGCGCTCCCCATCGTCCTCTCTTCAATACCCAGAAACAGAATTTCGATCCGACGAAGTTTTGCGCGATGATGATGGACGGTTTCGGGGCTGTTTGAATTTATTCTGGATGAACGACAGCTCCAATTGAAAAACGAATTTCACCAGTATATTACGCGTATCGAATACTTCAACATATATTTTTTCTGGAATTTTCTGAAATTTTTGAGTTTTGACTTTTGATTTTGAACTGTGGATGGATCTGGAATTGGATCTGAGATGTATACATTTGGGGAAGAGAAAAGAGTGAAGAAATGAACGTACAGCAAATGAAAAAGAAAGGAGCTAGGGTTTATAGATGTATATTTATAGATAGGCTAGAGGTAGGGTAGCTAGACTGGATACGCGAACGTGCGTGACAAACCATGGTCCAAAAAGCCCGCTATGCCACCGGAGTCGGATTTGTTAAAACTATATATCCAAATAGGTGTTTTAAAATATTCTGAACGCAATGGAAAAAGTTTCGCGACCAAATTCGATCGTATGAAGAAGTTATGCCAAAAAAACAAAAATTTCACATTGATTTCAAAATGCGTAAATTTCAAGGCGTTTCGAGTCCGTACGATCAAACGACAAGTCCGATCGCTACGAAACTTGAAACATTATTATAATTCACCGTTACGGATCCGATGAAACTGGTTTCGTCGAAATCCGAGTCCGTGCCCAAAATGGCTATTTTTATATTAATTAAATAAATAGGCAAATAAATTAATTAAATTCAATCTTTAAAATTTTTGACTTTAAAATTGAAAATTTGATCATTTTTATAATTTCACTTTAGTTACAACAAATTAAACAAACCCAGATATCAATGTCAAGTAAATATATTTATAAATTTCAGTGTTTGAATTCAATTACGGTAAATACAGATATTGTAAATTCCAAGCATTTACTTAAATTTAACTTTGACTATGACCTTATAGTTTACTGCGTATTATTACGTCAATTAATATAACTTTACGTTTATTTCAAATCTACCAATTATAACCAAATAAAACCTTTCAATTGTTTTCATGAATAGGTATTTCAATGAATTAGTTAGTATTCGACTAGCATAATATTTAATTCTAACCACTGCAATAATTAAGCTTTATTTTAAATTGGATTTAGATGGAAGGATTTGTTTGCCTTTTCTTAACTACTATATTCAAAAATTTTGCCTTTCTTTGTATTGCTACTATTTCCATTTATATTGAAATTGTAAAACATATATAAAAAAAATTAGAATCTCAAATAAGCTCTTATTACTCACAATTACTATATTAATTTGGATTGCACAACATCTTATTCATCACTTGCTTAAACCTAAATTCCTATTTCATTCATAAATGCTAAAATAAATCAATTATTACATAATTTCTTTTATTAATATTCATGCTATTCATGCTATTCATGTTAAATTCAATTCCTTTGTTCCATTCAACATCAGCAATTATCTATTAAAAGTCCCAAAATTTCTATTAAATAAATCTAACGAATCTTTATTATAAATTAGATGAATTTAATATTGCATTCAAACTATTGCGTTAAAATTTCCGTTTCACTTTAAAGTAACTAAATTTGCCCATTATAATACTTATTTCAATTCAAAAAAAAACATTTAATTAACATCAAAATTTTTACCATTTCATCTTACCATTTATTTACGTATCCTTTTATTGCACTGATTGAAATAAATTCACTTATTAAATTTTTAAGTTCGTTACCTATCCATCTTGATTTTAATTCCATCTATCAATCAAATTCAGTTAGCCTTAACGTTACTACACTAAATCTACAATCAGTTTCAATTTATATAGAATTATATCTTAATACTTACCATTTATTTATAAATTAGGTTACCTTCCAATAAATCTGATTCCTAAGCATTTGATTGGATTGCCATCTTTACTATGTCTATTATTAATTAGCTTCAAATTCTACAATTTCACTTCTTAAATCCACCTTTTGCTATATTATAAGTAAAATTTACATTGGTTACATAAATGTATCATTTATTTATATTTATTACAAACTTATTTCCAGTTCCAACTAACAATCTAAATAAATGAATAGGCAACCTACCATAAACACTACCGTTACCTTTTTGTCACATACAAAATCCTTTATTACAAAAATCAATTTCTGCATATATTTTCATACTACAAATTCAATTTACTTATGTTCAAATTATAACCAAACCTGACCTTTTAAATTATTTTGTATAAAATTGGGATTTCATTAAGTTTCTTAATTATTACCCTTAATTGGCATTTATCATCTTGTATTCTCGTTGTCATTTCATAGATATGATTCCCAATTCCTTATTATTGACTTAAAAATGTCATTACTTACATTGCATTAAACGTTGTTACTTAAATCTCTACCCAATAGTAATTAATACTCTAAATAAATATGCTTACTCCTTTCGTTATTTATTCATTATCACAAGAAACGTTTAATCATTTGTAATTTCAAATTACCTACATTGATTGTATATATTTTCCATTATTATCATTTATTAGAATTCTATTCAACTTTCCATCTTATGCATGTAGTTAACCTTTCTATTGTTTTTCCTTCAAAATTTTCAGTTATTTCTTATTTAATCGCTATAAATTAAATGCATTGGTAACGAACAATAGTTGTTACCATTATACAATTTATACATTTGTAATTTATTCTCTACAACAATTATTACCTATCAATATTATTTCGCCCATAAATACAAACTTGCAATTTTTCTTATTATCATATTCCATTTACTGTTAACAATGTTTATTACATTATATTAGTTTAATAATTTCCTCAAATTCCTCATATTCAACTCATACGCTGGTAAAATTCTTTTCACTACTTAAAATCATTTGAATTAACTTCGAATTACTATAAGTAGGTTTTTAATTTATTTTTCTTCTAAATTTAATTACAACTTAATTTGACCAAATTAAATCCATGAAATCTACGGGTCGCTACAACATAAGTTGAATGTATGTTGTTTTATTCGCATAATTAATCTGATCCAAGTTTGAGTACACAAGTTCGAGGTGAATTACACCATTTCTTGTTAGGATTTTTCATTTGATTCTTGATGGCGAATATTTGATACGGATTTTTGGCTTGATTCTAGAATTCTCTATCATAGTATATGGCTATGCAAGGAGACTGATGGCTTCTAGTTGAGAAACCATATCGAAGTTCGCATTAGGGAAGTCGAATGGACAATACTAGTTCGAAAGCGAACTTGTGTGATCGAGCGAGCGATCGAATGTAATGTTGCGAATGATGACATATGTACATCTTATATCCTTATATACTTGACGTTGAAATTGAAAGTTGTTGGGTTGGATATCTTTGTAATTTAATTGAAAATTTTCTTTTATGAAAAACTACTATCAAATTTAAAACCATTTTTCAAAACTATTTTTCTTTTATTCTTCTTAAACTAACTGTTTTATTCTATTTTTTATACAAACTATTTTATATACAAAACTGTTCTTAATTAAAAATCTTTTAGTAAGCAAAGATGTTCAATCCCATATGGCATTTCATGTAGCGAAATTTGTTTTTTTTGAAAATTTTGATCCTTATATAAGATAAACTTTATGTAAGTATAAGATGATTTTGAAAACCATTGATTTTGATAAATGAATTTATTTGACCTAAATTTTGTTGATTTGGAAATTTGGATTATTTTCTAAACCTATTGTTTAAAGAAATTTTGAAACTGAATATGTATAACTTGAAAGAAATGATTTGGTGAAATCATATATGATTTTTAAACTGAAATACTATTGAAATGAATTAAAATTTATAACCTGTTTTATTTAATACTTGATTTGGGAGCTATCGAACTTATATAAAAATGATTTGTATAAGTAAACCATTGATTTGAGAACTGTTGATTTGAAAAGGGTACTCAATTTTGAAAAATGAAATCTTATATAATCGAAATTTATATAAGTGTGATTTGATATACTATTATTTTGGAAAGTATTTGATTTGAAATGAAATCTTATATATAATGGACTTTATATAAGTATGATATTTGAAAGTGATTTTGAAAGGTACTATATGATACATATTTTCGAAGTAAAGATATGGAAAGTGCCTTCTGCTTGATATCCGCTTTGTGGCCACACTGTGGATTCATTCTATCGATATTATTCTCTCTCTTTGATTTGGGTTTTCCGGATATGATACTCGAGTGTCCATCGAATTCCACGGCGGACCCCGTGGTCTTATGATCGCGACTACATAGCGCAACTGCCTGGCTGAGTATTGCCTAGGGGTACGGATTGTTTCCTGGGGGATCCAGGCGTAACCATTGTGTATCCTGCGATCTGTGTAGGTCGCGAAGAGTAGTGCAAGTGCCTGGCTGAGTCTTGCCTAGGGGTGCGGATTGTTTCCTGGGGGATCCAGGCGTAACCATTGTGTATCCTGCATTCTACTCGTCATCATGGCGTAACTCGTAGGGCTGAGAAAGCTTACGGATACGGATTGTTTCCTGGGGGATCCAGGCGTAACCATTGTGTATCTGCGATCCATGGTTAGACAACTGTTTCGGTTTGGTTGATTTGTTTGGATTGTACTTTCCATATCTATTTTTAAAAAAAAGAGTTTTCTAGTATTTTCATTGGGTGTTGAAACAAGTCTACTAAGTACTTGGAGAATTCTAGCTTTGCGCCTGATCAACGCATAGCCAGAGTCTGCAGGAAAGAAAGTAAACTTGTTAAGACATTGAGTTATAAAAGTATTTTGATAAAAGCATCTTGATAAAGTACTGTATAAAGAATATTTTGATCAGTTATTTTCCCTTCTAAAAATTTAAAATGTTTTAAATATTGTTTACTTTGAACCATCAGATTTGAATCAAATGACTATTCATCATACTAAAAAAAAAATTAAATTGAAATGTATAATGGTTCAAATAATGGTTCATCCTTGTCTTTCAACCTGCTTTACCTCCTAGCTATCTTTTTTCCCTACCTTCTTTCGGGGATGCATTCCAACCTATTGCTCTTTCTTGTTGTTTCTCTGCTTCCTTCCTTTTCGAGGACGAAAAGATTTGAGTGGGGGAGAGTGTAACAACCCGAGATTTTTACTTATATTTTAATTTTGACTTTATTTCATTTTGAATTTTTTTAAAACTTGTTTCATTTCAAACATTTCATTTTTAAATATAATTATTTATTATTATGTGAATTATAATTTCAAACAGGTATAAATTGGATATTTTACTAAAAGATGAGTTTCTGTTCAAACTGGTCAAACTTTGACTTTTAAATTTCAAATTTAAATATTTAAACTCCTAAATTTTATATTTTATTATGAAAATATATTTAACAACTTGAATACTGCTTTTTGTTTCGTTGAAAACGGACTTAAACTGTGAAAGTTATGCACATTTCAATTTTGAGTATAATTTGTTTTATTTTGCAATTTTGTCTATTTTAGATTATATAAATCATATTTTCTTTGTTATATTTTATTTTAATATGTTAATATGTTATTTTATGTATATTTTTGTTTTTTGATAATTTTAAAGTGATAATATAATTTTTCCAAAATTTTTTGCATATATTTTCTATTTTTAAAGGCTAGTTTCCATTTTTTTTGCTATTTTCTTCATTTAAATTATACTTAATTAAAATTTATTTATTTATTTTTATGCATGCATTTTATTTTTGTGTCTTTATCTTTATTTATAAAAAAAATTCAAGTACACAAAATTTTTCCAAAGTTCATTTCATTTATTTTCAAATTTTCTAGCCTAGTTTACATTTTCTTTGCTATTTTCTTAATTTAATTATATATAATTAATATTCATTTATATATTTTTGTTTATTTAATAAATTTTCGTGTTTTTATCTGAATTTATATGCATTTTTTAGTTATTTAAAAATTGCAAAAGGACTTATGGAAATATGAAGAGTTGGAGACCATTTATTTGACTAAGTCCTTTTGTATTCCGCCGTTTTATTTTCAACCAATGCATCACTATTTTGGCCGATTCTTTTCTGATTGCTTCAGCCACTTCTCTCTTCATTTTTGACGAAAATAAAAGTTTCTCATCCAAAATTTTCAGCCTTTAACTCCTGAAGCAAAAGTTTGGTAAAATTCTTCTTCTTTTTCGCTTATTCTTCTTGTTTTCCTTATCTCTTTGCACTTGTCTTCACCTTTGTAGCTCAGCCCTTGCTACTCGACCACCATAGCCGCCGCCACCACCACCACAACCAGCTTCCATCCCCTCCAGCCCACTGTCCATCCATAGCCATGACAATCCATGATGTAGATCCACCAAATATTTGAGCAAACTCCACCTAAACATGCATTGCCAAGCTCCTTTACCTTCACCACTCCACCACATCACCTTGGCCGACCTTTTCATCATCACCACCAGCCACTTGCTGACGTGAGACCCCTCCCACATCAGTACATGACCCTACCAGGCCTGGCCGTGCCTATGTATGCTTAGGGCCGAACCATTTATGCACAGAAATTCTACTTTGGTTACCTTGATTTGAGTTATACATGCCTATACAATTCATCTCCTTCATATCCATGTTATGGCCGACCCTATTGAACCCAAACCTGATCCAAACCTGATTCAAAACCATCCCATAACAGTTCCTTTCCAGTCCATAGCTGAAGCATACAAGGTTGAATGCAAGTGCAAAAGTTCTAGCTTTGAATTGTGTAGTTATTCCTAGCATTGTTTTGTAATATCTTGGTTTGTAATTCATGTTTGTATTTGTTTTGTTTGATATTTAAGGAAATTAATCTTTGGCTCTCCTGATCTCAAATCTTATTCATGTTGTCGTGCCTTCGAAGATTCATTGTCGTGTGTTTTGGTTGTCATCTCCAGCTTAAACAGGTGAGTAAATCTCACCAGACTAATATGTACTTATGTAGTGATAAACTGACATCACCTGAATTTGTAAATGCATATCATCCTGTTATAAATGCTATATTATATTCATATGATGTTCACACCTATATTTACACCTGTTATATCATATGTTACTGTTATTTCATGCTATTTTGTTACTTTCATCAGTTTATCACACTGGAAGTTCCCTGTAGACTAGAATCACTATGGGTTGAAATGATACATACCCGAACGGACTTTAGAATAGGAGAAAATTGTTATGGGCTGAAATGATAGGCCTGAATGATTTTCAATTATTTTCTTTTACTTGGGATTGCGGGTTTGAAATGATCAAACCCGGGTTTTCTTTGTAAATTACGGGTTGAAATGATATATTACCCGTATCACTTTACCTAGGCTAGAAAATTAAATATAGACCCGTTGTTAAATTATGTTTTTGTAAAAAAAATTTTTAAATATTTTAGAAATGTAAATATTACAATATTTTGATTATATTTGATTAAAAATGATTTTTGTAAAGCATTATTGATTTTCTGAAAATTTATAAGTGAAATAAATAAAGGGTAAAGTTAGAAATCTGAAATGTAAGTTATTTTGGAAATTATAATTTGGTGATATATGGAATTTAAATTAAATATGAAAATATGATAAATTTATGATATTTTGAATCAAATGAATTTAAAATGATTTTTTAATACATTAATGATTTTTGAATAAAGTTAAATGTGAAATGAATGAATATTTATGTTGAAATTTTGAAATATAACTAAAATTGTAAATTTGTGAATTTGGCTTAAAAGTGAATTTTAAGTTAAGTAAATAAAAACGAAATTAAGTTATATTTGAAAATTTTAAACTTAAATGTTAAGTTAAATTTAATTTAATGAATTTAAAATTTAATGTTGGAATTTAATAAGTGAATTATTATTAAATTTTGATTTTTGAATGGAGATTTATCTTTATAAAATCATGAATATAAGGGTATTTGAATGACTGTATTAAAAGTGAAATTATATGATTTTTTAAGCTAAAAATGATTTAAATAAAAATATAATTGTTTGTGAAATTATATTGAATACTTGAAGTTAATTAACTGCATTTCTGAAATGCTATTAATTCTAATGTAAATGATAATACATCATTTGTAAATGTTGTAGTTGATAATAATGAACCAAATGGCTAAGTTTAATTGAAGGTTTTTATAGCATTTTTGTAAATGCTATAATTGTTGAATTTAACTAAGTTTTATTTGAAACTAATGTAACCCTATTACAACATTTTTAAATGCTATCTTTTGTTAAATTGAACTGTTTTAAATGTAACTTTCTGTAGCAATTTCTAAATGCTGCGAAAGTTGAATTTTCATCTGTTTTAATAAATTAAGTGGATAAATGAATTTTGAAAGACTAAATTTTTGTAAATTTAATATTTTAATTATTAAATATAATAACTTCATTTTATGATTTAAAATGAAGTAATTTGTTTTGAAATATAAACTATTTTGAAATATGTTTTGTAATGGTATTTAAATTAAATAAAAATGAGTGTGGTTTGGAAGATATTATATTTTTGATATTTTGAAATGGATTTTTGAATGATGTTGAATTTTGAAATGATATTTGATTTTGAAGTATAAAATATCATTTCGAAATTTTAACCACGGGATGTATTTAATTTATAGTTTAACTGATTCTTAAAGGATGGGCGATCCCAAGCATCCTTTAAGTTATTGTGTATTTCTACTACAGTTCACTTGAGTTGGTTTACATTATATAAGTATATATTGTCCTGACTCGAGTGTTTTGTGTTTTACTTTACGCTCGGGTCAGCCTGAGTATTTACAGCTTAGCTTTGGATTTCTTTTCTGGAGCTAGGAATCAATGGAGATTCTACTTGTCTTGTTATCTATTTCCTTTCAGTTTTCGTTGTTCTATTTCAGCTCTGGTATTTATAAACTTCTATGTATTTGAGATTTCTGTTGTATATGTTTCAGACTAATATTATGCATTATGTTTTGAGAGTTTCTTATAGTAGCTTCATGAACTACTATGGTATTTTTATTTCCGCTGCGAGTTATTCTGATATTTCTGTGTCTATGATTTTGTAATTGTATTTCATTTGCTCCAAATTTATTTACAACGCGGTATTTTGAGCAATTCAAGTCCGACATGTGCGGATGCGAATGACTGAAAATATCGGGTTGTTACAATTTGTGATAAGCTTAACACATAATTACTTATATACAGTTGTCATAAAACTAATGCAACGAATTAGAATGTTGACAGAAGATGCCAAGTGATAAAAGTCACACATTTGAAGTAACCAAAGTCACAAAAGAAATCACAGTAGCAAGTTCAACCTTGAAAGCCCAAAATCATCTCATAAACAACATCACAAACCGAAGTCAGGTGATAAATAAATTGAAGCAGAAACAAAATTCACGTTAATGCCGATGCCAACAGAAAAATGTTCAAAGTCATTTGCAGTTCAAATCACACTGTACCCATGTTACAGATATCAAATAGCTATTCAAAGCCGTGAATAATAGAAATCGAACCAAGACAATTAAATATCATCAACATCGAAATAAACTCGAACGACCTAAGAATGAAGTAGATGTGAGTGATAATTTACTCACCTTGTTTAAGAAGGAGCTAAACCCAATTCGCAGCCTCAAATCACAAGCTGGTAAACAACCGATTAAGCAACCAAAAGCATCTCGAGAGACAGCGGTCGAATAAAAGTCGGCTACTACAAATTACGAAAACCCTAATTTAGTTGAAGAGGAAATGAGCAAGAATGAGCTGTCATTTTTTCGTATGATTTTTGTTTTAGGGTTTTCAAAAAGATGAACGAATGAAAAAGGAAATTGGGTATCAGCCTTTGTTAAATAACACCGCACCAACAAAGACATGGGCCAAAGTTGTTTTGAAGCCCACATAACATTCAACGAATTACTAAAAGGATTTCAATCGATTTAAAAACTCCAAATAGCAATTAGCTAACACATTAATCGTTTAATGACGATTATGAATTGTTACAAAATCCCGGGTTGTTACACCTATGCTGCCTCCGGTTATAAAATTTTGCCGCGCCAACGGTGATTTTTGTTGACCTAATCGAATTTTGTCGTCGATCAGACCGTTGATTCGCCAAATAAACAGCATGTATGAAGTCCCCTCGGTCCTCTCTTTAAAACCCAGAAATGGTTCGTCGATCCGACAATGTTCATCGACGCGCGATGAACTGCCGGGAAATGATTCAGAAATTCTTGACAAAAGATGCATCGAATCGGAAAACGAATTTCAGTTTTGAGATGCGTACATCGAAAGCTTCGATATATAATTTTTCTAAATTTTTTTGAGGAGTTTGAAATTTGACTTTGATTTTGAATTGCAGTTGGAATTAGGCGTTTGTCTGCCATTGAACTGAGGAGGTGAAACAAACTGTACGCACAGACAAATGAGAACGAGGGACAAATAGGGTTTATAACAGAGTACATATAGACAAGGTTGAAAAAGAATAGAAGGATCAGATTGGTATACGCGCTGAACGACGAATGGCCCGAAAAGCCCGTTCTGACTCCGGAACGAAATTGGGTCAACCCATGTATCAAAATAGATGTTTTAAAATATTTTAAATGCAATGGAAAAGGTTTCAGGTTCAAATTGCATCGTATGAAGAAATTATGCTAAAATTAATATTTTTCAAATTGATTTCAATTTCATTGATTTCAAGGCGTTTCGAGTCCATACGATCAAATGGCAAGTCCGATCGCTACAAAACTTGAAATCATACAATAATTCACCGTTACGGATCCGATGAAATTGGTTTCGTCGAAATCCGAGTCAGTGGCCAAAATGGCTATTTTTATATTAATTAAATAATTTAATAGTTAATTAAATAAAATCCAAATTTTTATTTCAATTCTATAATTGACAATTTCATCACTTTTATATTTCTTAATCATCTACAAAAATTTTAAACAAGTTTAGATGTCAATTTAAAGTTGATAAATCGATCAATTATAATGTCAAATTTTCAATTTCATTATATTCAAAATTATAAATTAAATTTCCAATAATTCTATTAAATTATTTTTCATTCTACTATTCATTTCATTGTTATTCAACGGATGAAATTGACACTGGTTCATGGCTTATTACATTATTATTCTCAAATTTCATCTTAATCTCAACTAACGCAAAATTAAATATTAAATTTCATTTAAATTGCAATTAATCCAATTATTGAATTTTACACTTCAATTAAATTAATAAATCTTGCTTTCTATTCTTTAGATCAACCAATTGTCATATTATAAATAGAGTTAGCATTAATTTCAAATAATTCCTTAATTTACACAAATATAACCTTAAATTGAGATTCATTGTAATTTATTACAAACTTGATTTAATGGACTACATAAATGATTACTTTAAAATAATCGTTGCCACTAACCCTTAATCATATTTGTATAAGTTATCATTTCCAACAATTACATACAGAACATTGATTTTTATCCAATCACTATTTATTCATTGTTAATTCATTGATTAATCCAATATTTACATTTACTTTTCTAATATTAATTTATTACCAAATATTCCTATTTACCATCAATTATAACCCAAATAGTTGTTTCAATCAATTGGGATTGCATTGAATTAATTATTTATTAGTTTACATTTTATTACCGTTATAAATTCATTAACAAATTACAATTTCCTTTATTGATACATCACTTACATTCATACCTAATTACATTAGTTTTATCCCATTACACTAATATATGCCTACTTACCTCTTAATTTGAATAAATTTTCCATTTCTAAATGTGTAATTCTAGAAATTGTACACATTAATTTAGGTTTAAATCCAGTAAATGAATTTACCTTAATTCCATTCTTTTTACCAATTTATTACCATATCAATAATTTAGGATTCTATTTAATTTACATTCACACTTCAGTTATTTTATTAATTACCATTAAAGTAACGTTTATTTTAAATTGGTAAACCACTGGTAACGACCAACATTTGTCACCATTTCCCTTTATAATACATGTATGTTTATTCTTCACAAATGATTTCCATCTATTACACTATTTCATACATTAATCCAATAATTTCATTTGTATTCTCATATTCCATTTATAACCAAGTCATAACATTTAAATTATTTTAATTAATTGGAATTTCATTCAAATCATTAATTATTAACTTTAATTAACCTTGTTACGTTTCCTCTAAGTTAATTTTCATTACATCATCACAACTTTTATTAGTAATTCATCAATTTTTATTTTCTTCAATATTAAATTTCAATAATCTTAATAAGTTAATAATTTTAATTATTGAAAATTTATGGGTCGTTACACTCTCCCCCACTCAAAACTTTTCGTCCCCGAAAAAGAAATAGAAGGGAGAAGGAGAATTAAGAGATCAATATATCTTACTTAAAATATTAACTTTATAAACAATTAAATTTACAAAATTAATTACCTTTAAATAAAATATACAAATTTATAACCATTAGATCTTTTTATACTTAAATTAATAAAGTTTGGAAAACATTTCAAAATATTTTCTAAGTCCAAAATTTACAGAAAATTTTGGCAGAGTCTCCTTTGTACGGAGAGGCTCGGGAGAAATATAATATCAAATAAAATAATATACAACATATATTTTTCAAATAATTTATATCCCAACCCGGGAAAAACAATATAATAAAGCTATAAACCGTAATCCAAACACGTACCTATTTGTCGTGCAATTTACGCTTATTTTATGAAACCAAAAGCAGTAGCAATTGCTTCCATAACCTGTATTTCACTTATATAATCCAGAAGAATTAATAATTATATAAATTGAAATATGTAAAGTTGTTTCAACCATAAACAACAAATCAATACAAACAACAATCCCTTGCAACAGGACATACAACCATCACATAGAATCAATACAAATCAATTATTCATTCATATCAAACAAAACAAAAAGTTGTTCGGGTTCAAAATTTCAAATTGTACAGAATGAAAAATAAACTACTGAGCACACCCTTTTACTCAACAGTCTCTGATGAAACTAAATGAATTATTTATTCATCCAAACAAATTTAAAGTGTCCTTGCCCGAACAACCATAAACCAAACAAACAACTATTTCAATAATAGATCAAGTTTATTAATTTCATTGATATAATAATTTATCTTTTTTAATTTTCCTTTTATTTCTTACAGTTTCATTTACTTTTTTTTTCATTTCTAACAAAGTCTCATTTTCACCTATTCATATCATGAAATTTCCCTTTTTATTATATTACATTCATTTATTCAGTTATCATCTTTATGCTTATTTCCAAATAAATAACTTCAATCATTTACTTAAGTCTATAATTACTTGCTTAAGGATATAACAATTATAACCTCAATTCTTATTCATAAAAGCAATTTATTGTACACTTCATTACGTACTTTTATTTGTACAATTTCCATTACATTTTCATATTAAACATTTCAATTTTTAATATTTGGTAAGTTATATATATGCTTTTTAAGAATGTAATTGAAAGTTATATTAGTTTTCTCATTTTCTTTAATAAATTTACTGTTCAATAATCATATCATTTGTTTTATAGATTATAATTTCCAACTTTCTTATAGTCTCATTTATACTTAGCATTTAGTCTCTTATTTCATTTAGAGGTTCCAATTATTAGTTAAATTCCATTTCACTAAAGCAATTGAAACCATTAATTGATGGAAAATTAAGAATTTAAATACCGGGTAAAAATTTTAAATCATTTTAAAATAATAGATAGATGTATACACTTAAAATTCATATATCCAATTATATTTAAAACAATTAAAAATTTATATTTGGTTATCAAAAATAAATCTACAGTAGAACTACTACAGTGGCTTTCCCACTTTGAAACTCGAAATTGAATGTCGATGATGCGGCCGCCATCACCGAAGTTATTTTCCAGCGACAGAGAAGGAAGTGGAGAACATATTTTTTCCAAAATCTTCTTTAAAACATTTCTTTCAAATTATGTTGAAATATTTATATTATAAAATACTTCTAAATAATATCACTATTATATTCTAAAACCATCCGAAAGAAATTTTCAATAGCCCGAAACTTTAAGTTCTAAATTTCCAATTTCATTTATCTTATTTTCAATCTTATTTCGACTATTATTTATAAATTTCATTACCTAACAACCAATATTTTGCAACCGAATATAATCATTTATAAAAAGTTTATTTTATATATAGAAAATAAAATAGGAAAAATTATTTCATTCACCTATATTAAAACAAATATTGTGTCGGTCTGTCCTATTAAGTGTTTAGGAATACCTATTGATGTCATAGCGTCCCATGCATCAACCAGAATTTATAAATACAAATCGAAACAGATTAACACAATATTAAAACCTTTTTATAACACTAACAAATACTCTCTCTCATATATACTCTCAGTGACTCATCATAGGGAATTACTACCCTATTAGCAAAGAGCCAAAACCCCACAAAGCTAAGGTTTATCGCTAAACCAAAGCTCTGATACCAGATGTAATGCCCCGCCTTTTCGCATGCTTTAAATGGACGATCAACCACACACGTCAGACTTAGACCATACAGAAGAGCGGATTGTTATGGGGTAAATAAAAAAAAGTAGAGAAAGAAAAAAAATAGAATCTTGCAGCGGAACAATAAAATATAATAATCAAATATACAGTTCATGAAGCTGTTTACAAAACATTTGATTATACTTATACAATACATATCAGAGTTACACATATCAGAGAATAATAATTAATGCAGAAGAATTAAATGGCATAGTGGAGTAATATAGTAGATAATAGTACTACAAAATCTTCGTCTTCGTCCTCCAGAATAAAATCTTCAAATCCTGAAACGCTCGGACTGACCCGAGCGAATTGAAAGGAAAAACACTCGAGCCAGAGCTAAAATATCTTATGTAAGTTAAATCAACAATAAACAATATGAGTGGAGCGCGTTCGAGATGTTTACGGGGTTTGACATCTCCTATCCAATACGTGAGTGCACCAACTCAAGAGATGCTCGGGATTCACATCTCCTAAGGATCCGTTAAACTAATTACTATGTAGTAATATTTCACTATTATAATAATGTCTATAGTAAAATAAACATACTTTTAAATAGCGTTAAGGAGTGACCCAATATTCCACTTATCACGTAATAGTCCCAGTAATCCATCCAATATCATAGTCCTTCCTGATCGGGAAGCCACCAAAGGATACCACACGGGCTACGGGAGAAAACCAAACTCGTACAAGGCGCGCTAGGGTAGGTGACACGACACAACTAGGCAATGCCAGAGTAGATATACCAATTACGCTTCCGGGTCGGTGGTAACGCGTAGCGCGCAGCTACCGCTTACCTCGAGCCACACCCCCAAATAAAAAAAATCAAAAGTGGCCACCGAATCAATCCAAAAGTCAAAGTATAATATCGAAGGGATGTGTCCGATCAAAGGTGCTACCTCATTAACCCGTCGATCGCTCATGTTTTAGCCACCTTATGCCAACTCACGGGAGTTGGGTCCACGTATTTACCTCAAAGGAACCGCCGCCACCATCCTACTTCATTCTGGAATCTCCACCGCGTACACTGTAACATCCCGAAAATTTTGAATTTAAAATTTAGTAATATATTTGAAACTTTTTGAAATTTAAACTGAAAAGTTATAAAGAAATGAAATATGGACAAAGTTTAGTGTTTTTAGTTCAAACTTTTAATAGAATTAAAACAAATATTGTAATAAAATCACATAGTCATTTAATATTAATAACTAAAACCACTTTCGTAACAACCCGCATATTTATCGAGTTTACATTTAAGTATTTTTATTTAAATATTAAATCGTTAATCGGATTTTGGTCCGAAAAACTACTTTTTGCAAACAGTCAAATTAGGACTCGAGACCACTTCCATTGAGTTCGAAATGTCGTTTACAACTTTTTAAGTATAAACATCGATAGGTTTGGAGTTAGTGAAATTTCACTAACTTTTCCCGCTTTGGACTTTGGGTTAGTTTGGCCTATTAAGCCCAAGTTCCAACCCTCTTCTCCTCACTCTTCATAAATTTCCTAACTAACTCAAGCTTTGGCATTAATGGTGAAGAGAATGGGAAATTAAAACTCCAAGCTCAAATTCAATTGCAACTCCATCATTCAACTCCAAATTCAAGTAGAAGATATTGGATTCAAGCTTTGGATTGCTTCTCCTTGCTTTCAAGCTTCATCTTCATAAATTTTAGTGCAAAGGTGAGATTTTTATCTCACAATTCTAGTCTATAACTATCTTGGGTTGTTGGGAATGATTCCCTATCACTTTAGCATGCATATTTGCTTTTGGTTTGGATTGGATTGGCGAAAAACTCCGATTTTTGGCGTTTTGGCGAAATTTCTGCATTTAGGTCGTTCTGGCCATTTTAGGTCGTTCGGAGTTAAGTCGTTCGTCCCTGAGTCGCTGAGTCGTTCACCCTTGAGTCGCTGAGTCGTTGGACCCTTGAGTCGCTGAGTCGTTCACCCTTGAGTCGCTGAGTCGTTGGACCCTTGAGTCGCTGAGTCGTTCACCCTTGAGTCGCTGAGTCGTTCACCCTTGAGTCGCTGAGTCGTTCACCCTTGAGTCGCTGAGTCGTTGGACCCTTGAGTCGCTGAGTCGTTCACCCTTGAGTCGCTGAGTCGTTCACCCTTGAGTCGCTGAGTCGTTCACCCTTGAGTCGCTGAGTCGTTGGACCCTTGAGTCGCTGAGTCGTTCACCCTTGAGTCGCTGAGTCGTTGGACCCTTGAGTCGCTGAGTCGTTCACCCTTGAGTCGCTGAGTCGTTGGACCCTTGAGTCGCTGAGTCGTTCACCCTTGAGTCGCTGAGTCGTCGGACCCTTGAGTCGCTGAGTCGTAGACCCTTGAGTCGTTAGGTCGTATGACCCTTGAGTCGTTAGGTCGTTAGACCCTTGAGTCCTTAGGTCGTATGACCCTTGAGTCGTTAGGTCGTTAGACCCTTGAGTCCTTAGGTCGTTAGACCTCATTTTATCTTCACTAGGTCGTACCGTTTTGGTCGGGGCGCTGCCCCCTGGACCCCCGCGACCTGACCGGACAGGTCGAACCCCGTAAGCGGTGGCGTTGCCCCCGCACCCCCACCTTGGGGGGTTGCCACCCCCCTGGACCCCCCCTCCGTAGGGGATCTTATCTGAAAAACATTGAGCTGATTTCCTGGGATTTTATTCGCATCTCCGTATGCGATCTTTGTGACTGATTGTTTCTACACTTGTTTATGTGTTTTGTCACTTTATAATATAAAGGTTTCAATACTAGTAGTAAATATCAAAACTCTTTTAACAAACAATTTCAACTCTATTTTTAATAACAAAGCTCTTTTCTTAAACCGTTTTCCAATCTATTAGTATATACAAGCCTTTACCTCACTCGGATGAGAAATCTAATTAAACGACTTAGTAAAACAAGTGGTATGAAACGCTTGCGTTCACTTCGTCGGTTAATTCTTGGACTTGTTCGATTGAACCTCTTGTGACAATTTTGTTAGTGAAGATTTACAGTTTGTTCGTAAATATTTAAGTTAAGCAAGTGGTCATGGGACATGAAGCTAAACTTCTATATTTACTAGCTTAGTGTAATTGACACTTCTCGTTGATCTTGATGATCGCTTTATGAATTAGACTAGCAATTGCGCGATGTCTCTTTCATTGCAAGGTTAGACTAGACACCACTTGTGTGACTCCATTCACACATACCTTTCTGCTTTTTGGTTAGTCTTGACCTCAATCTGTGTGATTCCATTCACACATGCGGGGTAGCTCCCCTTGGTCTTCGGACCGTCATGTGATAGGCCTCTTTCCCTTTTTATGATTTCTGGATTTCTCGTGTTGATTTCTGGAATTTATGTCATTGACTTGTTATGAGTACAAGTTTAGGGTATGATGCCCCCTTCGAATCTTTGAGAAGATTCTTGTGATATTGATTATCTCTTATTGATTGATCTTCTGTTGATCATTATTTACATACTTATAGTGGTATGTCGTTATGGATGTTTATGTTTATGCCATATCTTTTATGTTATATCATGTCATCTGATATTTATAGCTAGACTGAACCGTTTATTATTTTCTTAAATAATACTCGGATCAGACCGAGATGTTACAGGTGCTTCTGCTTGACTTCTTCCCAGGGATTCATCACTCTGACTTTTGGCTAACTGTTTAGATTAGCAGTTTTTGTTGTATACACTTGAGATATAGACTCATAGTTGTATTCTTTTGTATAGCACGTGTTGCTATTCTTTTGTATTATCGTGGATCTTATTGACCACTACTCTGATGTACACTTTCATGTGTTAGTTATATATTCATATCTTCTTCCGCCTTTGTGATATGGATATCTGTGACTGATTTGTGATATGATTATTTCTATGTTTGTTTCCGAAGATTATTTATAGCCACCGTGTGATAAGCAATTACATGGATGGTCGCTCCTCAACAGCCTTATTCTCCGTGCTAGTTGACAGCACTTCTCCGGAGTGTTCTTGGCTAGCGTGGGTATAGAGGTGGGGCGTCACAGCTTGGTATCAGAGCCAAACTTCGAAACAATGTAGAATAACTTAACAAGGATCATCGTCCTAGGTCTATCTTAGGAGTCATACCATAGGATTAATTTGAGTCTTCGTACCGACTCATCCTATTTCCTTTATGATTCCTTGTTTTATCTATCAAGATTGCTTGATGTTCATTGGTAAATAACCTTCTTCCTTCTCTTCTTTCTTTCTTTAAGGAAGAGAATGTCTAGACCAGGCCGTCCCAGAACTGGATCATCTGGTGCTGCTCCTCCGGATGGAGTTTTTATGACTGCTCAACAGCTTCTTGATTTAGTAACTAATGCTCAAGCAGCTGGAGCTAACCCGGAACCTACTCACCCAAAGTTGGGATTTGCACGCTTGTGCAGCGATTACACCAACTTGGGTGGGAAGCCCTTCAAAGGTTCGGAAAATATCATCGAGGTCCAGGCTTGGTTAAAATCATGCGATCGAATCTTTTCTCGCATGAATCTTATCGATCTCCACCGCGTTCAGGTGGCTTCCAGCATGCTCCAAGAGAGAGCATTGGACTGGTACGAACTCCTTATTTCAGAAATTAATGAAGCGGATCTCACCTGGGAGCAATTTCAGGGACGCTTCGAGTTAAAGTTTGTACCAGAAGCTGGGAAAGTAAGCTTGGCTCGACGTTTTATAGACCTTGTTCAAGGTCAATCCTTTGTGACTGATTACGTCGCAGCCTTCGAGTCGCTTTCCAAATATGGGGTTGAATACATCAACACCCCATTGAAGAAGAACCAGAGGTTCGTTTATGGCTTAAATAAGAGTCTTAAGAAGCCACTGCTCCTGAAACTAGAAGTCGCATTTGACCAACTCGTCGATATCGCTCTTCGTCTTGAAGAGGCTGATAGAGAGAGTGATGTTGAAGTGGAAGGCGCTAAACCAAACTTCAACAACAAGAAGAGGCCAAACAAATTCAAGGGTCCTTATCCCAACAAAAAGGGTAAGCAGGCAACCCCTGCGGCAAAGTCTCCTTCTCCTAGTGGTGCGAGTTGCTTCAACTGTGGGTCTGGGGATCATTATGCGAATAAGTGCTCTAAGCCCAAATCTTGTCGCTATTGTAAGAGCCCAGATCACTTTATACATCAATGCCTCAAACGTAAAAGCAGGAATGAGGGAAAGTTAAATGTGGCTCAAGCCCCTGGCAACACATCTCGTGGCCAAGGTATTTCTCATTCCATTCTTGATGGTATTATTTTATTTCATGATCAACCTATTAGAGTTCTCTTTGATACGGGTGCATCCCATTCCTTTATATCAAAGGAACTGGTAGACACTTTTTCCTTAAGTATTACTGCATTGATGACTTCTTTAAAAATTGCGAATCCTGTTGGTGGATCCGCAACTCTTAGTTTGCTTTGTAAAGAAGTGGAGATTATTTTATGTGATTTTTCTTTCCTAGCCGATTTGCATGTCGTGCGTTACTTAGGCTTTGGAATAATTTTGGGAATGGATTGGCTTAACTGTTATCAAGCCCATATCCTATGTCCTGAGCGGACTATTCATCTCCGACATCCACAATCTGTTAAACAGATTTCTGTTAATCTTAAAGATTCAGAATCATGTTTGGTGGCATCTTTATATTCTTTAAATCCTCGTGATAACGATGATGATGATGAAGATGATATTATTTCTTGTATTCATGTTGTTCGTGAATTTTCCGACATATTCGAGCCCGTTTTAGGTTTACCACCTAAACGAGCAATTGAGTTCAGAATTAATCTTGTTTCTGGAGCTCAACCTATTACTCGTCCTCCTTATCGCATGTCCAATAAGGAAAATGAGGAGATGCGTAAACAATTATCTGAGTTGGAGACGAGGCAATTTATTCGCTCTAGTTCCTCGCCTTGGGGAGCTTCGGCTATTTTCGTAAAGAAATCCGATGGTACTCTGAGGCTCTGCGTTGATTATCGCAAGCTTAACGATCTTACTATTAAAAATAAATATCCTTTACCTCGGATTGATGATCTATTCGATCAGCTTAGTGGTGCTAAGGTCTTTTCACAATTGGACTTGGCTACCGGTTTCCATCAGCTTCGTATCGCTGAGGATAGCATTCCGTTGACATCATTCCGTACTCGATATGGATCTTATGAATGGCTTGTTATGCCATTTGGGTTAACAAATGCTCCAGCTTATTTCGTTGACCTCATGAATCGAGTTTTCAAAGATTTCCTCGATCGGTTTGTTCTCATATTCATTGATGATATTCTTGTGTATTCAAAAACCGAGGAGGAACATGAGAAACATCTTCGGATTGTATTGGAAACACTTAGGAGTAATCAATTAAAGGCGAAATTTTCTAAATGCCACTTTTGGCAATCTCGTGTGAAGTTTCTCGGTCATATTATTTCCGAATCCGGGATATCTGTGGATCCTTCAAAGATTGAAGCGATTCAAGATTGGAAGAGACCGGAGAGTGTGACAGAGATTCGTAGTTTTCTCGGATTGGCGGGCTATTACCGTCGTTTTATTAAAGACTTTTCTAAGATTGCCGTGCCTCTTACTGGCTTGACTAAGAAGGGAGTTAAATACATTTGGTCGGACAAATGTGAAGCCTCTTTTCAGAAATTGAAAGAACTCCTTTCCGATGCTCCTATTCTTGTTATTCCCGAGGGGAATCAAGATTTTGTTGTTTATACCGATGCTAGTCACGTTGGTTTGGGTGCCGTTCTTATGCAAAAAGAACGTGTTGTTGCTTATGCTTCTAGGCAATTGAAGCCGGCCGAGACTAGATATGCCACACATGATCTAGAGCTCGCGGCTATTGTTTTCGCCCTTCGAATGTGGCGTCATTATCTATTGGGAGAGAAATTTATTCTTTACACGGATCATAAGTCTTTGAAATATTTATTTTCTCAAAAAGAACTTAATTTACGTCAACAGCGTTGGCTCGAGTTCCTTGCACCTTATGATCTTGATATTCTTTATACCCCCGGTAAGGGTAATCGAGTCGCCGATGCTCTTAGCCGTAAGCAACAAGCAGTTGTTTCTATGATGATATCCGAATGGAACGATCTCGAGATCTTATCCACTTGTGAGATTCGAGAGTGCGATCCGATTTATGCTCATCGCTTGTTTTATGTAGCCTTGAGGCTCATCCTTCTCTTTTAGACCGCATTCTTGAAGCTCAAGGGCTAGATTCTGAATTGGCTCTTCTTGGCAAAAATGTTAAGGATAAAATTGATATTGAAGGTTTGAAAGACTATGATATTGATTCTCGTGGCGGCATTCGAAAATTTGGTAGACTTATCATACCAAATATTGGAGATCTTCGTAAAGATATTTTAGAAGATTCCCATTGTTCTAAATTCACCATTCATCCCGGTAGTAGTAAAATGTACGCTGATATGAAGCGACTTTATTATTGGGAGGGAATGAAATCTGATATTGCTAACTTTGTTAAGTGTTGCATGACTTGCCAACTTGTCAAGGCCGAACATCAAAGGCCTGGTGGGTTATTGCAACCTTTAGAAATTCCAATTTGGAAGTGGGATCAAATTTCCATGGACTTTATAGATGGCCTTCCCCGTTCTCGTTCGGGTCATGATAGCTTATGGGTGATTGTTGATAGACTTACCAAATCCGCCCATTTTATTCCGGTTCGGTCTAACCGAACCGTTCCTCTTTTGGCCAAACTATTTGTCAAGGAAATTGTAAAATTTCATGGAGTCCCTACTTCTATTGTTAGCGATCGTGATCCATTGTTTACTAGTGGATTTTGGAAGAGTCTTCAAAAAGCTTTAGGAACGAAGCTTAATTTTAGCACCGCTTATCACCCCCAGTCCGATGGACAAACCGAGCGTGTGAATCAAACTCTTGAAGATCTTCTTCGTGCTTGTGTGCTTGATTTTGGTGGAAGTTGGGAAGATCATATTTCACTTGTTGAATTTTCCTATAATAATAGCTTCCAATCTAGTATTGGTATGGCACCTTTCGAGGCACTCTACGGAAGGCCATGCCGATCTCCTTCTTGTTGGCTTGAGGCCGGTGAGAAGCTGGTTTTAGGTCCAGACTTTATTCGTGATTCCACGGAAAAGATTGAACTTATTCGACATAGGATGAAAGAAGCCCAGAGTAGACAAAAATCCTATGCCGATAATCGAAGAAGGAAATTAGAATTTTCTGTTGGGGATCCTGTTTTTATTCGTGTTTCACCTATGAAGGGTGTTGTACGTTTCAGTCGATCGGGGAAGTTAGCGCCTCGATATATTGGGCCATTTCCTATCACTGAACGTATTGGTTCCATGGCTTATCGCCTTGCATTGCCAGCTCAGTTTTCTGCTATACATGATGTATTTCACGTTTCTCAATTACGAAAATGCCTTCGGGATTCCGATTCTATTCTTGAGCCTGCTGTTGTGGAAGAAATTGAAGTTTCGCCGAATTTAACTTATGAGCAGCATCCTATTCGAATTATAGCTTCTGAGGTTAAACGACTTCGAAATAAAGATGTTCCACTTGTAAAGGTTCAATGGTCCTCAAATCCTAAGGATTGTTCTTGGTAATCCAGAGAATTCATCGAGCGTACACATCCGGACTTGCTTACTCTTGCCCTTAGAGGTGGGGCGTCACAGCTTGGAGGTGAACTTCTTATTTCAAATTTCTCTTGTGTTAATATGCTTTCATGGTTGTTACTTTTTATTTCCACCTTATATATATATTGCGAGGACGCAATTTCTTTAAGGAGGGGAGTCTGTAACAACCCGCATATTTATCGAGTTTACATTTAAATATTTTTATTTAAATATTAAATCGTTAATCGGATTTTGGTCCGAAAAACTACTTTTTGCAAACAGTCAAATTAGGACTCGAGACCACTTCCATTGAGTTCGAAATGTCGTTTACAACTTTTTAAGTATAAACATCGATAGGTTTGGAGTTAGTCAAATTTCACTAACTTTTCCCGCTTTGGACTTTGGGTTAGTTTAGCCTATTAAGCCCAAGTTCCAACCCTCTTCTCCTCACTCTTCATAAATTTCCTAACTAACTCAAGCTTTGGCATTAATGGTGAAGAGAATGGGAAATTAAAACTCCAAGCTCAAATTCAATTGCAACTCCATCATTCAACTCCAAATTCAAGTAGAAGATATTGGATTCAAGCTTTGGATTGCTTCTCCTTGCTTTCAAGCTTCATCTTCATAAATTTTAGTGCAAAGGTGAGATTTTTATCTCACAATTCTAGTCTATAACTATCTTGGGTTGTTGGGAATGATTCCCTATCACTTTAGCATGCATATTTGCTTTTGGTTTGGATTGGATTGGCGAAAAACTCCGATTTTTGGCGTTTTGGCGAAATTTCTGCATTTAGGTAGTTCTGGCCATTTTAGGTCGTTCGGAGTTAAGTCGTTCGTCCCTGAGTCGCTGAGTCGTTCACCCTTGAGTCGCTGAGTCGTTGGACCCTTGAGTCGCTGAGTCGTTCACCCTTGAGTCGCTGAGTCGTTGGACCCTTGAGTCGCTGAGTCGTTCACCCTTGAGTCGCTGAGTCGTTCACCCTTGAGTCACTGAGTCGTTCACCCTTGAGTCGCTGAGTCGTTGGACCCTTGAGTCGCTGAGTCATTCACCCTTGAGTCGCTGAGTCGTTCACCCTTGAGTCGCTGAGTCGTTCACCCTTGAGTCGCTGAGTCGTTGGACCCTTGAGTCGCTGAGTCGTTCACCCTTGAGTCGCTGAGTCGTTGGACCCTTGAGTCGCTGAGTCGTTCACCCTTGAGTCGCTGAGTCGTTGGACCCTTGAGTCGCTGAGTCGTTCACCCTTGAGTCGCTGAGTCGTTGGACCCTTGAGTCGCTGAGTCGTAGACCCTTGAGTCGTTAGGTCGTATGACCCTTGAGTCGTTAGGTCGTTAGACCCTTGAGTCCTTAGGTCGTATGACCCTTGAGTCGTTAGGTCGTTAGACCCTTGAGTCCTTAGGTCGTTAGACCTCATTTTATCTTCACTAGGTCGTACCGTTTTGGTCGGGGCGCTGCCCCCTGGACCCCCGCGACCTGACCGGACAGGTCGAACCCCGTAAGCGGTGGCGTTGCCCCCGCACCCCCACCTTGGGGGGTTGCCACCCCCCCTGGACCCCCCCTCCGTAGGGGATCTTATCTGAAAAACATTGAGCTGATTTCCTGGGATTTTATTCGCATCTCCGTATGCGATCTTTGTGACTGATTGTTTCTACACTTGTTTATGTGTTTTGTCACTTTATAATATAAAGGTTTCAATACTAGTAGTAAATATCAAAACTCTTTTAACAAACAATTTCAACTCTATTTTTAATAACAAAGCTCTTTTCTTAAACCGTTTTCCAATCTATTAGTATATACAAGCCTTTACCTCACTCGGATGAGAAATCTAATTAAACGACTTAGTAAAACAAGTGGTATGAAACGCTTGCGTTCACTTCGTCGGTTAATTCTTGGACTTGTTCGATTGAACCTCTTGTGACAATTTTATTAGTGAAGATTTACAGTTTGTTCGTAAATATTTAAGTTAAGCAAGTGGTTATGGGACATGAAGCTAAACTTCTATATTTACTAGCTTAGTGTAATTGACACTTCTCGTTGATCTTGATGATCGCTTTATGAATTAGACTAGCAATTGCGCGATGTCTCTTTCATTGCAAGGTTAGACTAGACACCACTTGTGTGACTCCATTCACACATACCTTTCTGCTTTTTGGTTAGTCTTGACCTCAATCTGTGTGATTCCATTCACACTTGCGGGGTAGCTCCCCTTGGTCTTCGGACCGTCATGTGATAGGCCTCTTTCCCTTTTTATGATTTCTGGATTTCTCGTGTTGATTTCTGGAATTTATGTCATTGACTTGTTATGAGTACAAGTTTAGGGTATGATGCCCCCTTCGAATCTTTGAGAAGATTCTTGTGATATTGATTATCTCTTATTGATTGATCTTCTGTTGATCATTATTTACATACTTATAGTGGTATGTCGTTATGGATGTTTATGTTTATGCCATATCTTTTATGTTATATCATGTCATCTGATATTTATAGCTAGACTGATCCGTTTATTATTTTCTTAAATAATACTCGGATCAGACCGAGATGTTACAGGTGCTTCTGCTTGACTTCTTCCCAGGGATTCATCACTCTGACTTTTGGCTAACTGTTTAGATTAGCAGTTTTTGTTGTATACACTTGAGATATAGACTCATAGTTGTATTCTTTTGTATAGCACGTGTTGCTATTCTTTTGTATTATCGTGGATCTTATTGACCACTACTCTGATGTACACTTTCAAGTGTTAGTTATATATTCATATCTTCTTCCGCCTTTGTGATATGGATATCTGTGACTGATTTGTGATATGATTATTTCTATGTTTGTTTCCGAAGATTATTTATAGCCACCGTGTGATAAGCAATTACATGGATGGTCGCTCCTCAACAGCCTTATTCTCCGTGCTAGTTGACAGCACTTCTCCGGAGTGTTCTTGGCTAGCGTGGGTATAGAGGTGGGGCGTCACAACTTTTCTTTTTAACAAAGTAAAATAATAAATTGTGATAGATGAGCTTTTAATAGGAATCAAATTGTTAAGGTAAGATATGATGAAATTGTAAAATTTAAATAACATAATAATAATTAAACATATAAACAAATAAACTAAGATAACAAATTTTTATGAAGAAATAAGAACTAAGTTAATTAAAAACAAACACTTTCATTTAGTAAAACAAAAGTAAATTAGTCTTGCAACAAAAATAGTAATAAGACAAAACAGCCACCATTTAGATAAAGATAAGAATAAGATGTACTTATAATAATCAAATCAAACAAGATAACACTTATTAAAATATAAAACATATAAACTGTACATATAAAAGAAAATGCAAGAGATTAAAACATTCAAACAAAATAATACTTATATAAATCAAACAGCACATTTCTACAAGTACACAGGATAGAAGCATCACAAAACATGCTTACATTAAATGCAAGCCTCTACAAAGAACATACTTTCATTAAATGCATTTACTCTCCAGTAAGAAGAAAATCATTTCAGCAAGTTTAAAGCATGGTTGAGCAGAGAAAAAAAAAACTGTACTTGCTTATACTTTTCTCTGTACACCACCTTTCACCTATATGTATACATACACAAAGCCTCACGTTCATTTGTTAAAAACAACTCAAGTATCATTCAAACAATATTAGCAAAGATCTGAAATTAAAAAGAAGAAGATCATCACTTTATATATTACAAGTTGAAAGGCAAATTACTGAAAGAAGAAAAGAGAAGAGGATTGAGCTGCAGTTCAAAGGAAATCAATATATAGCCTCTGATTAAATATTTGACATGTGAGTAAAATAATCTTTAAAAGCTTAAATTTATTTAAACAGTTTAAACTTCATTTATAAGCTGTTTGTATATGCTTCAGTTTATAAATAGGATTTTGTATGCTCTGCATTTCATCTTCTCTGTATTTATCACAGCACTTGATCATTTATTCAAAGAATTTAATTTATTTACATTGGAATATTGTTAAGTAATAAAAGTCTTCAATCAAACAAGGAGTTAAATCTGTAATCAAATTTTTAAAACTGTTTCAACATGATTCGAAGAAATATCACCACTGTAACTTTGGTTACAGGTAATCAAGAAGAAATTGGATAAATTCAAGTATTATAAAAAGCTAATCCAAGTTAATAGCTTAAATTCTTATTACAAATCATGATTTTTACAACAGAAATGAAGATTTTTAGTTGGGTATATACAGAGCAGTTCGAGCATGAACACAAAATCGTTTTCTTTGAATCTCCAGGGATCGAGTTAATGATAAATGTTGTAATTTGAATTGAAGCGAGTTTGAACTTCCATAATGACAAGAAAAATATTAAATAAAATTTCGAGTGTGTGAAGTTGCCGTTCGAACCCAAAATAGGGTTTAAACTGGAAGTTGCAGTACGAAAAAAAAATGATGATTTTGTCGAAATGAAATGATCGAGCTCCATGATATTGAGGGAAATGGAAGAGCATCGGGCTAGCGTGCTATGGCCGGAAGTATGGACATTGCAGGTGGATGGTGCAGCGGTGGCGAGGCATTTTTGGCAGAGGGATTCGTTCCAGTTTTCGAGCGTTAGGCAATTTTTTTTAAATTTCGTTTTTTTCGAAGCTCTGGATTTTGATTGCTAATAGGGGGACGAATCGCGACTTGTTGATGGTCACGATGGCCATCGGAGAGGTCGCGAACCACCGTGCACGTGCACGGTGGTGGTGATGTGCCAGTGGAGAAAAAAAAAACAGGAAGAAGAAGAGGGACTCGCGAATGAAACAGGGAAGACTCCGGGTTTTTTTTGAAGTTGCTTGAGTTTCTCTCGTATAGTTCGAGTCCTTAAAATTTAAGCTATCTGGTTTTAAAACTTGAAAGTAAAAAGGAAAAAAAAGAATGAAACAGGGAAGATGGATACGCGAACGAACAGAGAGAGACTCGGGGAAGAAATGAAAAGGGTCGAGTGTTTACTCGAGTGAACTGAAGATTTGCTCGGTTTGATTTCCAAAACCTGCAAACTAATAATGGTGTGTAAATTGTTTAATAAATAAATAATGTAGTTTAAAAAGATAATTAAGGTAAATAATTGTTATTAGTCAATGATTTTGAAAAGAAATTAAGAATGATTTACAAACTTGAAATTAAGATTGATTGATAAACAATTAAGTGTTTAAATTTAAATTGTTATTGATAATTTGTCATTCAAATTAATTTAAGTAGATAAATCAAGAAAATTAGCAGTTAAATTAAATAACAAATTTTGAAACAATTAAACGAGTTAATCAAGATTTAAATTATTTATTCAAATACTTATTATTGTTTTAAAATAATTGTGTGATAAATTTATTTAAACCACATTTGAAATAAATTAATTATTGCTGTTAAACTCATATTGATATTTCTGTTCTGATTGTGATGCTGTGTTATATAAATTGCCATGTACTGCATTGTGATTGTGATTCATTCTGTATTGATGTGAAAACCCTGTTGTCCGTAAAACGGCATTTAAACTTCGATGCGACAGGGAATCGGATTTCAGTTGGTTATCCGAAACCCACATCGAACCTGTGAATATTTGTGAATGACATCCACACGTTTTAAAATTTGACACCCACTATTCGAATAGCCGGGAAAGGACCGTTGTGTCATATAACCCATTTCGAATATGTGATTCGACGTTATGGATAGCAATCGAAGACCGGTGTGGAAGACCGGGTATTTGCGAGAGCGATAGGACGATCTGTCGATTGACTCTGCACCGAGTTGCTCCGGTATAGAGTTCTCCATATGTGATGGGGAATCCGATCAGGATTGTGGATATCCGGATTGCAAGGACTTCTTTGGAAGTGCCTTCGGTTCTGTTCGAACCCAGAACAGACTTGTATGGATTGTATGTCTGACATTACAAATTGAGATATAAAGCCGATTTCTTTCAAATATATTTCTGTTGGTGGCGGAGAATTTATTCTCTTAGCTTAACACCCTTCTCTGATACGTACGAGCTCAGAGGTTATATAGTTGAAGGTTATCAGCAATATATTCCCAATTTGGTAATGTGACATGCTGAGTGTTGCTATGAAATGATCATTGTGTTGATCATTTGTGATAGGATCATTTGTTTGATCGTCTATCTAGGTGATCATTTGTTGACCCAAAGCACGGCTTTTGTATAAAGTGTGTTTTTGTGGACGAGACTTCGTCGGACCTCACACCCCGAAATGGTCAAAACAGGAAAGATGCAGCAAGGTTATTGGGGGTAGCACCCCTTAGGGTATGTACATTTCCTTCTGGATAGAAGTGGTATCATGGTATGGAGCCCAGATACTTAACTTATGTTGATATCGCAGATATATATATATATATATGATTTTGTGATTTGTTGCTGGGACCCCGGTTAAAGGTTGGTTGCAACCGGGAGATGGCATACTCGTGTCAGTAGTTACCCAGTTAGGGGTAACCCGGCCTTGTGTTGGCAGAGATCCGGTTTGGTTCTCGGGGACGTCCTTCTAGAGGCGTTCTCATGTGGCAATGGGAAGTTCCTTGGCCTGACCATTTGTTGGAAATCCAAAGAAACAATACGAAACCCTGTACGGTTTTAGTTGTAGAACCTGCCATGCAGCGTGGCGGTAACCTGCCACAAAACATGGTAGCTATAGTAGGCATAAGATAATGGTCGTATGTTGGCTAAGATTAATATTCTATTTTCGAAATGATTTACTTCACTATGCACTAGTATAATATCAAAGAATTCTTTTCTCGTACCAAGCATATTTAACTATCATAAGAAGAAATCTCCTCCAATTCTACGTTTGCATTGTGTGTGTGGCGGGAGGTCTTATGGTAGTTCCATTTTTAAAAGCATTCCGAAAATTCTTTTATAAATCTTGTTTTATTTAAATGCAACTGTTTTTGTTTACTCATACCAGTCCCATGACTGATCCGGAGTTTATTGTTTTCTTTCCTAAACTCTGGGTGCCCATTATTTCCACACGGGCAGCCTAGTAGCAGGTTTCTATATTTTGGAGTAGCAGTATTTTGGAGCTCTTATCTTGGAGATATCTTAGGAGCTATTGGAGATTTCAGGTGTTAGCTTTTGGGAGTTCGTTATCATCTCTCTCATTTGAGAACTTTTGGATATATGTTCACTGTTGTATTATCATGATGTTGTATTTGGAGTTGTAGTGTATGTATTATGTACTCTGTTGCAGTATGGATATTATGTTGATGTTGTAACAGTGATGTTATTTATGATATTGATTCTGTTCCGCTGTTTTATATACATCTAATTGTTGTTATAAGCTCCGGCGATGCGAATTTGATGTTGTTTACCGAACATCGAGTTTGGGTCGTCACAAGTGGTATCAGAGCTGTTGGTTGAGTAAGAACTTTAGCTACGGAGTATAACACATTAGATGGATCATTAGAGATAGGGTGAAGTATACCCTAGAATGAGTATAATCAAAATTGAAACTTTTAGATTTCTTAGTCTATTTCTTTTTACTGCTGATATTCCTTAAGATATTTCGTCTATATATCTAAATCAATTTTCTTACTAATCTCAGATAGTGAAAATGAGTGGACGCAGAGGAAGAGTTAGGGGTCAAGGCAATGCTGCAGCACCAAATCAAATTCCCCCAGCCGCAGAAGCAGTAATAGAAATTCAGCAGCAGCCGGACTTGGCTGAATTATATAAGAAGTTCGAAAAGCTTGGTGGCAAACCATTCATTGGCAAAGAGTCAATTATTGACGCTCAAGCTTGGGTAAGATCGTGTGAAAAGATTTTTAAAGGGCTAAAACTGCAGGATGAGCAGAAAAGACTTATAGCTTCTTGGCAACTCCAAGGAGAAGCTTCAGCTTGGTGGGAAACCATCATTATAGATGAAACCGAGGAAGAATTTACTTGGGATCCTTTTAAAGAAGTGTTTGAGAAACGTTACATGCCATCGGCGGGAGTTTCCAGAATGTATCAGGAATTTCTGGATTTGAAACAAGGAAGTTTGTCGTTTGAAGAATACTTGAATAAATTCAGTGAACTATCTCGGTTTGGTCCGGAATTGCTAAATACACCTCTTAAGAAAAACGAAAGGTTTATCCGTTGTATGAACCAAAAATTTCATGAAAGAATGACAGGTCATGTTAAAGAATCTTTTTCATATTTAGTAGATATGGGGTACAGGTACACTACTCTTGATATGCAAGAAGCAACTGTGGAGAAAGGTAATTCAGGTAGTCAGAGTTATAAAAAACGAAAATTCGGAGGCAAGAAACCTTGGCAAGGCAATGAGAAGAAGAGGAACATTCAAGGAAGCGCAACAGAAAATGTCACTTGTTACAACTGCAAAGAGAAAGGCCACTATTCAAATGACTGCCCAAAACCGAAGAAACCAGCTAGAGAATGTTACAATTGTCATAAACCGGGACATTTAGTTAAAGATTGCCCAGTGATGAAGCCAGCGCAGGTGGCAAAAGTTTACACGATAAAGGAGGACCCCTCATCTTTAAAAGCTAACAAAGGGAAAAGTGTTTTGGAAGGTAACCTTACTATTAATAATAGAACTGTTAGAGTTTTATTTGATACAGGAGCTTCACATAGCTTTATCTCCCAACAAACCGTAAATGAATTGGGACTTGAAACTAAATTTGCTAACGATCTTATTTGCGTGAAAAATCCGGTTGGTGGTCCCGCAAATATTTGTTCATATTGTAAGAGAGTTCCTATTTCATATGCTAGCTATAAATTTCCTATCAACCTTTTTGTCCTCGAATTTAATGAATTTGAAATATTACTCGGTATGAACTGGTTATCGAGATACGAAGCTATATTGGAGTGTAGTAATCGGACAGTTTTAATCAAAACGAGCCTTGGAAATTTTATTGAAATCTCTTGTGAAGATCCAAGTCCAAGGAGAGATAGATTGATGTATACTTTGGGAAATCTTGAACCTACTTTGCACTCTATACCTGTTGTTCGGGATTTTTCCGACGTATTTGAAGAAGTGAAATCTTTACCTCCTCATCGAGAAATAGAATTCCGAATCGATCTTGTACCTAATACTCGTCCTGTTGTCCACGCAAGTCGCAGGATGGCACCCAGGGAAAAGATTGAATTGGTTCATCAAACCGATGAGCTACCAGCAAAAGGATTAATTCGACCCAGTGTTTCTGAATGGGGTTCAGCCGTCGTATTTGTTGCCAAATCAGACGAATCTTTGAGATTGTGTGTAGATTACCGCGATCCAAATAAACAAACTCTCAAGAATAAATTCCCTCTACCAAGAATTGATGATCTATTCGACCAACTTCATGGCGCTCGTTTCTTTTCAAAAATGGATCTAGCTCAAGGATTCCATCAATTACGAATCGCCGAAGATTGTGTCCATTTGACTGCTTTCAGAGGTCCTAATATGTTCTATGAATGGTTAGTTATGCCTTTCGGGCTAACCAATGCTCCAGCATACTTCGTAGATCTCATGACTCGTGTGTTTCGGGAAGTTCTGAATAAATTTGTGCTAGTATTCATTGATGATATTTTGATCAATTCTAAGACTAAAGAAGAGCATGCCGAACATCTTGAAATCGTATTGGAAATATTGAGGAGAAATGTTCTATTTGCAAAATTTTCCAAATGCCACTTCTGGGTCAATGAAGTCAAATTCCTTGGCCATATTGTTAATGAAGAAGGAATTTCAGTAGATCCTAGCAAAATTTCCGCTATTCTTGATTGGAAACAACCCACTACTCCAAGAGAAGTTCGAAGCTTTTTGGGTTTAGCAGGCTATTACCGGAAATTCGTTCAAGATTTTTCTAGGTTGGCTAGTCCGCTGACTAAGTTAACAATGAAAAATGCAAAGTTCATTTGGACTCCAGAATGCGAGGAAGTTTTTCAAGAGTTGAAAAAGTGATTGACCACTGCTCCTGTTCTCACTATTGTTAATGGGAACCAAGGCTTATCTGTCTATACTGATGCATGTGGTGAAGGGGTAGGTGCATTATTAATGCAAGATGGAAAGGTGGTTGCCTACGCAAGTAGACAATTACATCCGCATGAGAAAAACAACCCGACGCACGATTTGGAACTTTTGGCTGTTGTTTTCGCTTTGAAAATATGGCGACACTATCTTCTGGGTAAGAATCTTTTCAGCTTTCTTAGTAATTTGCGAAATTAACTAAAGAAATATACTTAATAAACTCTCTTTGTTTTAGGTGAAAAATTCGAATTATTCACCGATCATAAAAACTTGAAATATCTTTTCACCCAGAAGGATTTGAATTTGCGACAACAACGTTGGTTGGAATTTCTGGCATCATATGACCTAGATATCCAATATACTCCGGGAAAAGCCAATGTGGTTGCGGATGCTTTAAGCAGAAGACATGCTGTTCTCGCATATCTTGTTATCACTCCTACTCTCCTTGAGAAGATCGCGAGTAAACAAACCGAAGACAAGTTTCTTCGAGAAATGCGTATAAGAATAGATCGGGGAGAGGATACTACTTTTGAAATAGATAATAGAGAAGTTATAAGATTAAAAGGCAGGATTTGTGTCCCTGACATTCCAGAACTGAAACGTGAAGTATTGGATGAATGCCACAAGTCAAAATTCAACATCCATCCAGGAGTCAACAAAATGTATCGAGATGTTAAAAGAACATTCTGGTGGAAAATGATGAAGAGAGACATATCTATTTATGTGAGTCGCTGTGCTACTTGTCAGCAAATAAAGAGCGACCAAAAGAAAGTGGCCGGTTTACTTCAACCTTTGGAAGTACCGAAATGGAAGTGGGATCAGGTATCGATGGATTTCATTGATGGATTGCCTCGTACCAAGAAAGGCAATGAAGCGATTTGGGTTATTATGGATCGTCTAACCAAAAATGCTCATTTCATTCCAGTTAAATCTACTCGGACTGCAGCAAGCTTGGCAGGTATTTATATAAAGGAAATTGTTCGCCTCCATGGTATTCCCAGTAGTATAGTGAGTGATCGTGACCCGATCTTCACTAGTAGATTTTGGGAAGCATTTCAGGATGCATTGGGAACGAAATTAAATTTCAGTACTGCTTATCACCCACAATCTGATGGACAGACTGAGAGAGTTAACCGAATTCTAGAAGACCTACTGCGTGCTTGTGTTCATGATTTTGGTGGTTCTTGGGAGGACCATTTGCATCTGGTTGAATTCTCATATAACAACAGTTATCAGGCCAGTATTGAAATGGCTCCTTTCGAAGCTTTATATGGTCGTCCGTGTCGATCACCTACATGCTGGATCGAATCAGGTGACAGAGTTGTTCTTGGACCGGATATGATAAAAGAAGCCACTGAGAAGGTAAATTTTATGCGAAAGAAGTTATTAACTGCCCAAAGCCGTCAGAAGAGCTATTATGACCGACGAAGAAGAAATTTGGAATTTCAAGTTGGAGATTCTGTATTCCTGAAAGTATCTCCGATGCGGGGTGTGTTGAGATTCGGGAAAACTGGAAAGTTGGCACCGCGTTATATTGGTCCTTTTTCTATTCTGGAAAGGATTGGTTCTCTAGCATATAGAGTGCAGTTACCCAGCTGGTTGTCTGGCGTACATGATGTGTTCCATATTTCTAACCTTCGGAAATATGTGCACGATCCAGATAATATTATGGAAGAAGCTGCTCAGCAGGATCTTGAAATCACTCCCAACTTGGCAGTTAAAAGGGAACCGATAAAAATTGTAGATCGTGATGAGAAGCGAATAAGAAACAAGATTGTGAAACTGGTCAAAGTTCAATGGAGTGGCGATCCAAAGGACTGTACTTGGGAGACCGAAGATAATATGAAGAAATCATATCCCAAATGCAGAATTGACATCTTGACTTAAAACTGTAAGTCAATTCCTTATTTATGAATTCGTCTATTCTTTGTTTACGTTTCTCTCTCTTTCAATTTCGAGGACGAAATTTTCTTAAGGAGGGGATATTGTAACATCCCGAAAATTTTGAATTTAAAATTTAGTAATATATTTGAAACTTTTTGAAATTTAAATAGAAAAGTTATAAAGAAATGAAATATGGACAAAGTTTAGTGTTTTTAGTTAAAACTTTTAATAGAATTAAAACAAATATTGTAATAAAATCACATAGTCATTTAATATTAATAACTAAAACCACTTTTCTTTTTAACAAAGTAAAATAATAAATTGTTATAGATGAGCTTTTAATAGGAATCAAATTGTTAAGGTATGATATGATGAAATTGTAAAATTTAAATAACATAATAATAATTAAACATATAAACAAATAAACTAAGATAACAAATTTTTATGAAGAAATAAGAACTAAGTTAATTAAAAACAAACACTTTCATTTAGTAAAACAAAAGTAAATTAGTCTTGCAACAAAAATAGTAATAAGACAAAACAGCCACCATTTAGATAAAGATAAGAATAAGATGTACTTATAATAATCAAATCAAACAAGATAACACTTATTAAAATATAAAACATATAAACTGTACATATAAAAGAAAATGCAAGAGAGTAAAACATTCAAACAAAATAATACTTATATAAATCAAACAGCACATTTCTACAAGTACACAGGATAGAAGCATCACAAAACATGCTTACATTAAATGCAAGCCTCTACAAAGAACATACTTTCATTAAATGCATTTACTCTCCAGTAAGAAGAAAATCATTTCAGCAACTTTAAAGCATGGTTGAGCAGAGAGAAAAAAAAACTGTACTTGCTTATACTTTTCTCTGTACACCACCTTTCACCTATATGTATACATACACAAAGCCTCACGTTCATTTGTTAAAAACAACTCAAGTATCATTCAAACAATACTAGCAAAGATCTGAAATTAAAAAGAAGAAGATCATCACTTTATATATTACAAGTTGAAAGGCAAATTACTGAAAGAAGAAAAGAGAAGAGGATTGAGCTGCAGTTCAAAGGAAATCAATATATAGCCTCTGTTTAAACATTTGACATGTGAGTAAAGTAATTTTTAAAAGCTTAAATTTATTTAAACAGTTTAAACTTCATTTATAAGCTGTTTGTGTATGCTTCAGTTTATAAATAGGATTTTGTATGCTCTGCATTTCATCTTCTCTGTATTTATCACAGTACTCGATCATTTATTCAAAGAATTTAATTTATTTACATTGGAACATTGTTAAGTAATAAAAGTCTTCAATCAAACAAGCAGTTAAATCTGTAATCAAGTTTTTAAAACAGTTTCAACATGATTTGAAGAAATATCACCACTGTAACTTTGGTTACAGGTAATCAAGAAGAAATTGGATAAATTCAAGTATTATAAAAAGCTAATCCAAGTTAATAGCTTAAATTCTTATTACAATTCATGATTTTTACAACAGAAATGAAGATTTTTAGTTGGGTATATACAGAGCAGTTCGAGCATGAACACAAAATTGTTTTCTTTGAATCTCCAGGGATCGAGTTAATGATAAATGTTGTAATTTGAATTGAAGCGAGTTTGAACTTCCATAATGACAAGAAAAATATTAAATAAAATTTCGAGTGTGTGAAGTTGCCGTTCGAACCCAAAATAGGGTTTAAACTGGAAGTTGCAGTACGAAAAAAAAAATGGTGATTTTGTCGAAATGAAATGATCGAGCTCCATGATATTGAGGGAAATGGAAGAGCATCGGGCTAGCGTGCTATGGCCGGAAGTATGGACATTGCAGGTGGATGGTGCAGCGGTGGCGAGGCATTTTTGGCAGAGGGATTCGTTCCAGTTTTCGAGCGTTAGGCAATTTTTTTTAAATTTCATTTTTTTCGAAGCTCTGGATTTTGATTGCTAATAGGGGGACGAATCGCGACTTGTTGATGGTCACGATGGCCATCGGAGAGGTCGCGAACCACCGTGCACGTGCACGGTGGTGGTGATGTGCCAGTGGAGAAAAAAAAACAGGAAGAAGAAGAGGGACTCGCGAATGAAACAGGGAAGACTCCGGGTTTTTTTTTGAAGTTGCTTGAGTTTCTCTCGTATAGTTCGAGTCCTTAAAATTTAAGCTATCTGGTTTTAAAACTTGAAAGTTAAAAGAAAAAAAAAAGAATGAAACAGGGAAGATGGATACGCGAACGAACAGAGAGAGACTCGGGGAAGAAATGAAAAGGGTCGAGTGTTTACTCGAGTGAACTGAAGATTTGCTCGGTTTGATTTCCAAAACCTGCAAACTAATAATGGTGTGTAAATTGTTTAATAAATAAATAATGTAGTTTAAAAAGATAATTAAGGTAAATAATTGTTATTAGTCAATGATTTTGAAAAGAAATTAAGAATGATTTACAAACTTGAAATTAAGATTGATCGATAAACAATTAAGTATTTAAATTTAAATTGTTATTGATAATTTGTCATTCAAATTAATTTAAGTAGATAAATCAAGAAAATCAGCAGTTAAATTAAATAACAAATTTTGAAACAATTAAACGAGTTAATCAAGATTTAAATTATTTATTCAAATACTTATTATTGTTTTAAAATAATTGTGTGATAAATTTATTTAAACCACATTTGAAATAAATTAATTATTGCTGTTAAACCCATATTGATATTTCTGTTCTGATTGTGATGGTGTGTTATATAAATTGCCATGTACTGCATTGTGATTGTGATTCATTCTGTATTGATGTGAAAACCCTGTTGTCCGTAAAACGACATTTAAACTTCGATGCGACAGGGAATCGATTTCAGTTGGTTATCCGAAACCCACATCGAACCTATGAATATTTGTGAATGACATCCACACGTTTTAAAATTTGACACCCACTATTCGAATTAGCCGGGAAAGGACCGTTGTGTCATATAACCCATTTCGAATATGTGATTCGACGTTATGGAAGCAATCGAAGACCGGTGTGGAAGACCGGGTATTTGCGAGAGCGATAGGATGATCTGTCGATTGACTCTGCACACCGAGTTGCTCCGGTATAGAGTTCTCCATATGTGATGGGGAATCCGATCAGGATTATGGATATCTGGATTGCAAGGACTTCTTTGGAAGTGCCTTCGGTTCTGTTCGAACCCAGAACAGACTTGTATGGATTGTATGTCTGACATTACAAATTAAGATATAAAGCCGATTTCTTTCAAATATATTTCTGTTGGTGGCGGAGAATTTATTCTCTTAGCTTAACACCCTTCTCTGAGACGTACGAGCTCAGAGGTTATATAGTTGAAGGTTATCAGCAATATATTCCCAATTTGGTAATGTGACATGTTGAGTGTTGCTATGAAATGATCATTGTGTTGATCATTTGTGATAGGATCATTTGTTTGATCGTCTATCTAGGTGATCATTTCTATGATCATTTGTTGACCCAAAGCACGGCTTTTGTATAAAGTGTGTTTTTGTGGACGAGACTTCGTCGGACCTCACACCCCGAAATGGTCAAAACAGGAAAGATGCAGCAAGGTTATTGGGGGTAGCACCCCTTAGGGTATGTTCATTTCCTTCTGGATAGAAGTGGTATCATGGTATGGAGCCCAGATACTTAACTTATGTTGATATCGCAGATATATATATATGATTTTGTGATTTGTTGCTGGGGCCCCGGTTAAAGGTTGGTTGCAACCGGGAGATGGCATACTCGTGTCAGTAGTTACCCAGTTAGGGGTAACCCGGCCTTGTGTTGGCAGAGATCCAGTTTGGTTCTCGGGGACGTTCTTCCAGAGGCGTTCTCATGTGGCAATGGGAAGTTCCTTGGCCTGACCATTTGTTGGAAATCCAAAGAAACAATACGAAACCCTGTACGGTTTTAGTTGTAGAACCTGCCATGCAGCGTGGCGGTAACCTGCCACAAAACATGGTAGCTATAGTAGGCATACGATAATGGTCGTATGTTGGCTAAGATTAATATTCTATTTTCGAAATGATTTACTTCACTATGCACTAGTATAATATCAAAGAATTCTTTTCTCGTACCAAGCATATTTAACTATCAGAAGAAGAAATCTCCTCCAATTCTGCGTTTGCATTGTGTGTGTGGTGGGAGGTCTTATGGTAGTTCAATTTTTTAAAGCATTCTGAAAATTCTTTTATAAATCTTGTTTTATTTAAATGCAACTGTTTTTGTTTACTCATACCAGTCCCATGACTGATCCGGAGTTTATTGTTTTCTTTCCTAAACTCTGGGTGCCCATTATTTCCACACGGGCAGCCTAGTAGCAGGTTTCTATATTTTGGAGTAGCAGTATTTTGGAGCTCTTATCTTGGAGATATCTTAGGAGCTATTGGAGATTTCAGGTGTTAGCTTTTGGGAGTTCGTTATCATCTCTCTCATTTGAGAACTTTTGGATATATGTTCAATGTTGTATTATCATGATGTTGTATTTGGAGTTGTAGTGTATGTATTATGTACTCTATTGCAGTATGGATATTATGTTGATGTTGTAACAATGATGTTATTTATGATATTGATTCTGTTCCGCTGTTTTATATACATCTAATTGTTGTTATAAGCTCCGGCGATGCGAATTTGATGTTGTTTACCGAACATCGAGTTTGGGTCGTCACATACACGGTTGTTAAAGTGGTTTTCGGAGTTAGCAGAGAGTATGACAACTTTCGATCCCGGTCTCTTTAACAACCAAACATTATTATAACATCGCGGTCTTATCAAAATAGTTTATGCTTTTAAAACCAGAATATAATATCCATTTCAAATCCATTTAAATACGATATCATTTCCCCTTTTAAAAACCTAAATCAAATTTGATATCGTTTCCAAATATATCCTTTTCTAAAATTATAACATTTCAAAGTTATAATATTTCGAAACCAAAACTTGAAATATAGCCTTTAAAAACAAAAAACTTTGAATTTCATAACTTTGAAACATACTGCACCACTTAAATGGTTTAAATATTAAATTGCTTTATATAATAAAATAGCTTCTTCACCTTCACAAATCAATTTCAACATGGATTTTAAATTCCCAAACAAACCAATATAATTTCCATATATTTCAAAGATTTAATTATTCCACCATTTCAAAACTTATTCCTTGATAATTTCATATATATCAGTTTCAACTATTATTATTTAGATTTGAAATGTTTACTTAATAAATCAAATATCATTTTAGTAAAACATTTAGACTTCAAATAACTGGATATTCTTCCAATTACATTAACTTGATAATATTCATTTAAATAAATTTGATATTCATTTAAATCCTCTAAACAAAAATCAAGTTATAAAATCATACCTTTTAAATCTCAATTTATTTATATTTCAATTCAAGTTTTTCAAGGATAATCCTTAAATCTTAAATTCAAATCAAATTCATATTTATCTTCCAAATCTAAATTTATTTAAATCATTATAACCTCTATATAAAATATGATTTAAATACTTAACCATATTTATTTTAATAAATCAAACTTCATTTTTCTACTTATTGTCATTAACTGATTTATACCTAACTTAATACATGAATTTAACTATATATAAATATTTTTATATAATATAAAAAATAATCAATATTTATTTAAACCGCATAATTCTATCCAAAACCATATAAATCATTTTCAAAATATTTATATATATAGACCGATGGTGTCTGTGTAAAGTTTCTATCCTATGGTCAAGTGATACGGATATTTATCATTTCAATCCGTAAGTTAAAAAAATTACGGTTATATATCATTTCAAACCGCAATCCCGAATGAAATAAAATGCATAACAACTTGCATACTAAAATACTATAGGATATAACATCCATTCATCCATCAACAGATCACACATCCATCACAATCATCATCCACAACAATCAATCAATACCAATAGATAACCGATAATATATATAACAGGTATTTAGCTGACAATTTATATGCAATAATAAATTTGATAACAATTTAATTCAAATAAATGCAATTTAACTTAGATAGTGATTAAATATATGCAAAACAGCTATAAATAAATTTCAAATCACATCATAAATAAATTTAACAAACATAAGAAATTTTAGAAGTTGTGAGTGGGTTAAAACACTCACCTTTTGAATTTAAATTGAATTTAAATCCAATTTAAACCTAAAATTTTGACGGTCTCAGAATTCGTCCAAAGAAGCGTCAAAATGTTCGGAATTTTAATACGACCCTAACAAAAAAACCATGCATGAATTGGTGTTCTTATGTGAAAGATATAATGAAAAATGTGTTTGAATTTCAATTTTTTTTTAAAAAGAGAACACATTTACCTTGCTTGCCACGTCATAGGCAAATCACTTTCTTCCCGAAAACACCACTCACGCATGCAAGGACCAATGCATGCGATACTGCCGCTGACCATAAACTTTGACCGCGATTCTCTCTCGCCTACGGCCACCAGGGAGCCGCCGAACCCAACCATCCTTCTTCCCTCGCCTAGCCGCACCGCGCCTTCCACCTATGCTGCCTCCGGTCATAAAAAATTTTCGCGCCGTCGCTGATTTTTGTTGACCTAATCGAATTTTGCAGTCTATCAGACCATTGATTCGCCAAATAAACAACATGGATGAAGTCCCCTCGGTCCTCTCTTCAAAACCCAGAAATGGTTCAACGATCTGACAACGTTCATCGATGCGCGATGAACGGCTGAGAATTGATTCAGAAATTCTAGACAAACAATGCATTAAATCGGAAAACGAATTTCAGTTTTGAGACGCGTTCATCGAAAGCTTCGATATATAATTTTTATGAATTTTTGAGGAGTCTGAAATTTGGCTTTGATTTTGAATTGTAGTTGGAATTAGGTGTTTGTCCGCCATTGAACTGAGGAGGTGAAACAAATTGTAAACAGAGTATTTATAGACAAGGTTGAAAAAGAATAGATGGATCAGATTGGTATACGCGCTGAACGATGAATGGCCCGAAAAGCTTGTTCTGACTCCGAAATGAAATTGGTTCAACCCATGTAACAACCCGGGGTTTTGTAACAATTAATTATTGTCATTAGGCGATTAAATTGGCTGGCTAATTGCTATTGGGATTTTATCGGGTTGAAGTTCTCTTAAAAATTTGTTAAGGGTTTGTGGGCTTTATATTGAATTTGGCCCACGTTTTATCTTGGTGTTGGGTTGTGTTAAAGTGGTTACCCGTTCCCTCCACTCTATTCATTCTATTCGAAAACCCTAACCAAAATAAACGAAAAAAAATTGGCGGCTCGATCCTTTTGCTATGTCGATTGGCTAATTCTATTTGCAAATGTTTTGCTTTACTTTGAGCTTGGTCGGGCCGTGCTTAGGTGAGCTGCAAGTGGGGGAAAAAGAGCAATTTTGGCAGTGGATCCGTGCTCTTCAAAACAAAGGTGAGTGATTTTTCACTCACATCTAATTCAATTTCGTATATTCGTGACTTTCGTAGCTTGATTTCTAGGCTATCATGGTGTTGAATTCTTTGACACATGATTTTGATTTTCATTCGTCTGGAATTACTTGAATTCGTTGATTGCATTGTTCAGGCCGTTTAATTTTGATCGAATGCCAGGATTTGAATTGATTTCGTGAAGATATTTTTAGATGAGAATTCATTTGACTTTGCATTTGCTTTAAGTATTTGACTTCGGTCCTGATTTGGGTATGCGGTTCCATGACTTCGGTCTGTAGCTCATGTCTTCAACTTGTACTACTTGTTGTATATTATTGGTTTGGAACTGCTACTTGATACTGGTATTCATCTGGATATTTTGTGTGTTCTTTTGCTTTGGGCTTAGACTTGATGAAAGTGATTTGTTAGAATAATTTGGGTTCGACACTGCCTTGATGGCTTTGTTCGAACTACTTATGTCACTTGCATATGCTAATGCTGTTTCATTCAATATAGATATGCATGTGTATTCATATTTATATGCATACATGCATTCATGTATTTGTGTTGCTAGCTGTCTCAGCTTTGGAATTATTCGAACCTGATACCTTTTGAAGTTTGCATCTGTTGGGTTCAATGCTTTATATGTTGATGTTGTTCTTTGTTTCCCTTGACTCCGGTCAGTAGCTCACTGCTGGTTCATGTGTCTTCAACCTTGACTCCTGATAGCACTGGCTTTGACAATTAGATTGATGCTTCGAGTTAAAGCAGTTTTCACTCCTGTTCATACTCTATGTTGTACACATGTGCATTTGTATCACTTGATGTTGCACTTGCTTGATCCAGTTCGTAGTTGCATACTTGCTGTGCACTTTTCATGTCATTCCCTTGGTATTGTGCAGACCACTTGGTCACTGGTGTACATATGCTGTTAGATTTGGGTTTCATTGACCACACATGTATATACTTGTATCTTTGAATTTGATTGACTTGCAGCTTGATGGTCATATTCACTTACTGTTGATCTTCACGTGGCTGTAGTTTTTGTTGCAGTTTTACCCTTGTAGTCATGTGGTGGCTGCAGTTTCATTTCGTTGCAGTTTTACCCTTGTATTCATGTGGTGGCTACATTTTCATTTTGTTTGCAGTTTTGCCCTTGTTGGTTGGTATTGCACTGAGTTAATCCTCATGTGCACTGATGCATTGTATATGCATTTTCCCATTGTTTATTCGCTTTGATTCTACTGTGTTATATAGTAGTCTAGTTTGTTGTTGCATCTCTGTTTATTACCTCTAGACACCATGCAGTTTCGACTTGCTGTTAGTAGTTGTAGTCGTGATGATATCACATGCTGTAGTGGCGACGCAGTGCACGCGAGCGTGTACTGCATCCAAACAGAATTGACGTTTTAATTGATATATCAATTGTTTGAATTGTTTCGTGTGTCCAATTCAATATTTTTAAATTGTATTTTGATTTTGTTTCATTTGATCATTTTGTTGCTATCTAATTATCTTCTAGATAATCATATTTTGTGTTTTCTATTTATCGTATCGATAATTAGATTTTGTGGTTATGTTGTTTCACTGGCTTGGGTTTTGCTCTAGCCACTTGCTGTTAATTGTTGTTTAGGCAATTTTGTTGTTTTCTAAATTATCTTCATTGATAAGCCTTTTATTTATCTTTGTTGATGATTTGGCTTTCTCGATTTGCGGTTTATTGCTGTTACGTATTATTTCTACCGTTATCCGATTCTCTTACGAAGGATTTGATAGGTGAAATTTATTTTGACTGTCGTCTATTTGTTATTTAATTATTATTGCTTCCGTGCATTAATAACTGAGTTTGAATTAGACTGACCCGTGTATTATTTTCTTTTGAATTAGACTGACCCACGTAAGAGCGGATGAACCTTTGTATACGAATCCTGCTACGAAGCATTTGATTTATATTAATTGATTATCAAACATTTGTGATACAGGGAAACAGGTTGGAGGGATCTAACGGGATTCCATCCTATTATTGAATTGTTGAATGATATTTTTTTTACGTCTTTTATTTACTAACAAATATGATTACGGATGATGTGGTAATAACATCATTATATGTTTGAAAATAAAATCCAATAGTGATAAGAAAAATCCATATAAATACGATATCAGTTCCTCTTTTAAAAACCCAAATCAAATTTGATATCGTTTTCAAATATATCCTTTTCTAAAATTATAACATTTCAAAGTTATAATATTTCGAAACCAAAACTTGAAATATAGCCTTTCAAAACATTAAACTTTGAATTTCATAACTTTGAAAAATACTACACCACTTAAATGGTTTAAATATTAAATTACTTTATATAATAAAATAGCTTCTTCACCTTCACAAATAAATTTCAATATGGATTTTAAATTCCCAAACAAACCAATATAATTTCCATATATTTCAAAGATTTAATTATTCCACCATTTCAAAACTTATTCTTTGATAATTTCATATATATCAATTTCAACTACTATTTAAATGTTTACTTAATAAATCAAATATCATTTTAGTAAAACCTTTAGACTCCAAACAAATGGATATTCTTTCAATTACATTAACGTGATAATATTCATTTAAATCAATTTGATATTCATTTAAATCCTCTAAACAAAAATCAAGTTATAAAATCATACCATTTAAATCTCAATTTATTTATATTTCAAATCAAATTTTTCGAGGATAATCCTTAAATCTTAAATTCAAATCAAATTCATATTTATCTTCCAAATCCAAATTTATTTAAATCATTATAACCTCTATATGAAATATGATTTAAATACTTAACCATATTTATTTTAATAAATCAAACTTCATTTTTCTACTTATTGTCATTAAAAGATTTATACCTAGCTTAATACATGAATTTAACTATATATAAATATTTTTATATAATATCAAAAAGAATCAATATTTATTTAAACCGTATAATTCTATCCAAAACCATAAAAATCATTTTCAAAATATTTATATATATAGACCGACGGTGTCTATATAAAATTTTCAATCCTATGGTCAAGTGGTGCGGATATTTATCATTTCAATCCGTAATTTAAAAAAATTACGGTTATATATCATTTCAAACCGTAATCCCAAATGAAATAAAATGCATAAAAACTTGCAGTTTAAAATAATATATAATACAACATCCATTCATCCATCAACAGATCATACATCCATCGGAATCATCATCCACAACAATCAAGCAATACCAATAAATAACTGATAATATATATAATAGGTATTTAACTGGCAGTTTGTATGCAATAATTAATTTGATAACAATTTAGTTCAAATAAATGCAATTTAACTTAGATGATGATTAAATATATGCCAAACAACTATAAATAAATTTCAAATCACATCATAAATAAATTTAACAAACATAAGAAATTTTAGAAGTTGTGAGTGGGTTAAAACACTCACCTTTTGAATTTAAATTGAATTTAAATCCAATTTAAACCCAAAATTTGACAGTCTCAGAATTTGTCCAAACCAGCGCCAAAATGTTTGGAATTTTAATATGATCCTAACCAAAAAACCGTGCGTGAATTGGTTTTCGTATGTGAAAGATATAATGAAAATTATGTTTGAATTTCATTTTTTTTTAAAAAAAAAAGATAACACATTTACCTTTCTTGCCACGTCATAGGCAAATCACTTTCTTCCAGAAAACACCACTCACTCACGCAAGGACCAATGTACGCGATACTGCCGCAGATCACAAACTTTGACCACGATTCTCTCTCGCCTACGGCCACCAGGGAGCCCCCGAACCCCACCAACCTCCTTCCCTCGCCTAGCCGCACCGTGCCTACCACCTATTGTGACGCCCCACCTCTATGCTCACAATAACAAAGAGTATTAAAAGAAAAACTGTATGTTTTTACGAAGAATAAGGCTGGATAGGAGCGGCCATCCGTGGTTAGGCCTTACACTAGTACTGGCTATCTCGATAGGAGTGGTATATTTGTATTTTTCATCTCTTATTTATTTACTCCCATCGACGTGCCTAATTCCAGTATAAAACGAACTACAGTGGTTCATAATAGTTTAGGACAATATATATAACTATAACACAGATAAGCTGAATGCGGAACACAGATAATATCAAATCTCATAAATATATAACTGAAGTGTAATGGCCCGCTATTTGGACCATTCAAATCGACAATAAAACCATACATGTCCGACTTGAATAATTCAAAATACCGAATTGTTAATTTAAATTTGGCAAAACTTAAACATATACAGTAAATAAATCCATCACAGAATCACAGATACAAAGTAGTACAATAATATGCAGCGGAATAAATGAATAGTAGTTCATGAAGCTACTATATAAACATCAGAGTTAGAAATAAAGTACATCCGAGAGGTCTTTAGTACGAACCAATGACTCCTCTGAAATAATCAACTAGAAAAGCTGAAAGCTTAATCGATAGTTGGACCTCTAGCGAAGCTCCAAACTCCAAAGGTGAGTCTCTAATGCTGTGTCACTCAGTCTGACCCTAGCGTAAAGAAAAACACAAAACACTCGAGTCAGGATTAACATTCTTATATTTATAAATCCAACTCAAGTGAAATATCAACTGAAATATAATTAACTTAGATGATGTTTTGGATACCCATCCTCTAAGGATGCAAGGAACTATCTACAGGGTAGAAATATACACTATAACACCGTGGTCATTTCAATTTTATTTATATTTCAAAACTAAAATATCTTTTTCATTTCAAATATCACTATTTTCCAAATTAGTATATATATGTCAATAATTTATGAAGTAAAGTAATTTTATTTCCTCAAACTTCACAAATCGCTTCAAAAATCAACTCGACCTTCCCGTTCAAATTTAATTAAATCGAAATTTATCAATTTCCATTCAATTTAGTTTCTGACTAAACAAATTCAAATTTTATCTATTTTAAATTCGGATTTGAACCAAAAAATAAACCATTTAAATTTCAATATAATTCGAACTTAATATATGTCGGAGCTTTAAGTATTCAACATTTCAAAGACTAAACTTTGATAGTTGCGTTTATCTCCCAACTTGACTTCACTATTATTTAGTTTTGAAATATTCACTTAATAAATTCAATATTATTTATATGACCTTAAATTTACATTTTCTATATATTACCTTCGATTTCTATAGACATGAATCATCCATTAAATTTTTTAAATAAAAATTCAATTTATAGGATCATGTGTTAAAGTTTCGAATTTAATAGTTTCAAATTGATTTAACTAAATAAAATACTTAATTAATGACAAATTCAAATAAGTCCCAAATATATCTTCAAACCTTAGCTTATAAAATTTATTCCACAAATCTATTTCAGAAATACAAATTTAATAAATCTTTAAACATATTTCATATTAATAAAATCAATGTTAATTAAATTATCTTAATATTAAATCTATATATAAAATAATCTTTATATATAATACTTTAAATCAATATTCATTAAAACCATATATTTCTTTTCAAGACCATAGAAATTATTTTCAAAACATTCATATAGACCCCAGCATCGGTGTAAAATTTTATATTTTATAGACAAGGGATACGGATATTTATCATTTCAATCCGTAAGTTAAATATATATACGGGTGGATATCATTTCAACCCATAAACCCAAATTCAATTCGAATGCGCTTAGGTTTACCATTTCAACTCATAACGAAATTTTCCTATTCTAAAATTCGTTCGGGTATGTATCATTTCAACCCATAGTGATTTTTACAATAACAGCGAACTTGCAGAGTGATAACAGATATGAAAATAATAATAACAATGGGCATATATCGTCAAAAATAAATATAAACAATAGGATATAGTGTCATATCCCATAAGTGAACAGTTACAGATAATAGCATACATAACAATTTAAATAACTACAGCATCATATTTCAAGTATCGTTTCAATTTAATCAAATTTAACAAATAAAAGAATGTTAATCGTGAGTGTTTGCTCACCTTTCGAGGCTAGAGAATACAGAAGATGACATGGATACGCACATTGATAGGGACACTGAAATTTGAATTTTAAATCCGAGCTCGAATTTCAAAGCAAAGTAGGATTGGCACGAATTGGACGAACGAGGCTGATAATCAAGAATTTATGAATTGGATCAGAATCAGTCTGATATATACATAAATTTTAGCTATTTTAATAAAAACCAAAATTGCATCCCTAAGAAAAATTTAAAGTCGAATCACACACACACACACACATATATATATATAATTTACCTTTTTTTCCATACATAAACCAATAGTTTTAATATATGAAATAAAACATATAAGTTAAATAAAAATCCTTATAATTTTTCCAAACCATTTTAATTTTTACACATAGATCAAAATTACTATTTACAAATCTAAGACCCAAACCACCCCATACGACCTATGTACATAATATCATTAAGATTTGTATTTTAAAATAAGATTAATATATAAAACTTCAACAAATTACACTATTCAAATCTCATTTATAAACTACTGTATACATATGGTAAAAAGTCCACTTCACGATACATTTATAAATTTTAAACGCTTTACCTATATATATAAACTAATATATAAGTACCCATACATAAACAGTAAAGCCTATACACAGACTTATATAAAAATTTAGACAACGGATGTACGAATGACTTATATAACTTATATTATAACTTATTTTTTAAATATATATAATACTGTAACCTGTGCAGACCGAAAGTATAAGTTAGAATGTAAACTTTATACAATATATATAAATAGCAACTAATATAACTTCATTTATTTATTTATTTATTTTTTTGCGAAAGCAACTGGTCTACAATAAAACACATATACACCCTTAACTTTTATGCAAACATGCATGCTAACTGAAATGAAAACTTATATATTAGAAAACTTACTCCATACATAAGTGTATGCAAAGTATATAGATATATATATATATATATATGTGTGTGTGTATATATATATATATAAAAGGCCATAAAGATATATCTATAATTGTTATAACTTTATATAAATATATGTCATATACGAACTTAGGAAAATAAACAACTTAAAAAATCCTATACAACTTCCATAATAATAAGATGTAAATTGACCTTCAAATAAAATTTATAAACCTGTTTATTATAAAACTATATGTATATATATATATAATAACGGATTTACAAAACTTATAAAATAAATCATATAATATGGTTTGTAAAATATACATATATGGACTCAAAGTTAAAACAAAAATGAATATAAATCTACTTGCCAAATATGCAGACTCCATTTGCATATCCAACACAACTCACACATATTAAATATGCATACACTTCTAGAAACAAAACAAACTTTCAAAAAAATGGAAATCACGTTTGGTATATATATGTATTTAAATCCAACAACTTTATATAAACCACTATATGTATGCATCTTATATTTTATACCACTATCAATATATCATAACTGTACTCCATATAAACAAATATGCATACCAACTTTGAATGCTAGAATATGCATTAACAGCACGTACAAGGGACGTGTATTGATAAAATCATCCATATCATAGTTAAATATAAAACTATATATAATATATATATAAATAACACTTGCAAATATAAACTTAACTTACCTATGCCTGGTTATGCGAACAGTAGAGGAAACATGGGAGGGTCGCTGCGTCTTCGATGGATATTGCACAAGGGGAAGAGTGGGTTCGTTGGACGAGCGGAGTTCGGAAAAGGTGAAGGTGAGGTCGAAATTTGTAGTGCCAGGCAAGTTTATATACAAGAAGAAGGAACAATAGAGAGGGAAAGAAGAGAAATGTGGGAAGAAGCAATAAAAAGGGAAGAAAATACGAACAGAAGTAAATGGAAACGACTAAATAAAAGTAACCAAAGAAATAGCACAATCACGTGCTATCATTCAGTTGAGGATTTAAGGTTAAATATTCACGTTGATTCAGGAAAATAATCAAAGAAAATAAATGGTAGCACGTTTCAAATTTGAACGGAAGGAAAGAGAAAAGTAACAATTCTGGAAAAATATCAAAGTAACAGCTACACATTGATTCAAAAGCTATTAAAGCAACTTTTAAATTGTGAAGGCAATGTTACTCTGCGTTATATTTTTAAAATAAGAATGCTGAATGAAAATCAACAGTCAAATATGGTGCGGTGTAAATGGCAAGAGTCACGCTGATTACTGAATAAAATAAAACGAATAACCATTTATTTATTTTTTAGGCGGTGGATAAATGAAGAAATAAAAGGTCAGTGAAAGTTGGAATGAATATATTAGAAAAGTAACGATTCTAGTAGCAACGGTCATCTTAGATTAAGTTGGAAAAATTATAATAATTTATTACCGTGGCTTTGGTTCAAATTTTTTTTGAAAGCAAGGAAACCAAAAGGTCACAATTAAAGGTAAGCTTTAAATTTTTAATAAATACAAAACGTATCTAAGTTTATACGTTTATAACTTTCCAGCTGTAATGTATATATATAATGAACGGTCATAATGAAAGAATTGGAAACAGGGAGCGTAGGAAAGGAAAGGTTAGAAAAATATAATTTTCACCCTTAAATTTCGGAGATTAATAAGGTAACGTACCTCTTTAATAAAATGTACAGCAATGGTCACAAGCCAAAATTTAGCTGAAAGTTTAAAGAAATGAGGGGAAGATGGGTTTTTTTTTAAGTTGATCACTTCCCGGAATTAATATGTCAATGAAAAAAGGAAAGGAGATGAATCAGGGAAACGTGTTATAACTTATATATAACTATTAAATGGATAGATGGAAGAAAAGGTGAGCAGGTGAGTAAAAGTGGAAACTGATTTATGAGCGAAATGGAATGTGAGTTGTTTCCTGGGAAGAAAATGGAACAATTTAAAAATTAAAGGCAATGGACTGCTGAAATTAAACGAGTATAAAACGTGTAAAAGTTATACACTGAAAAGGCTATAAATTTCAATTATTATTATAAAACGGGGAATAACGAAAGGTAAGGATGATGATTTCAAAGTTTATTAATGGCTAGGAATGGGGTAGTCTATCTGTGAATTGGAAAAATTATTAAGCAATTGAAATCGGTAGAAAAAGTAACAGCTACACACTGTTTTAGAAACAATCAAAGCAATTAATAGCTTGATTGGACAGCAAGAATAAATATGGAAGGACACGTTATAAAGGCAAAATGAACCGTTTGAAAATAAATAAAAGAAATGATGGCGAATAAAACAGCCGTGCCTTGAATTTTCCAAAATAAATTATTTTATGAACATCAATTATTACTGAATTAAATTGAACAGAATCACACCCTAAAATATACTTTCTTAATTGTTGATGAAAATTTATCATTTGCCACATTTAACTATACGTAATCCAAATGTAAGATTTTATTTCAAAATATTATTATTTAAAATTTCTCAAAAATCAAATTAAATACGTTAAAAATTAACAAAATTTTACGGGTCGTTACACTCTCGCCTACTCAAAACTTTTCGTCCCGAAAAAGGAAGAAGGTAGAAGAATAGAAACAACCAGAAAGATAAATATATTGAAAGACAAGGATAAACAATTAATTTAAGACCACATAAATTTTACTTGAAATATTCATTTGAAAACTTCATTTGAAATTAAATTTTCTTCAATACTTAAAAAAATAATTTCAAACCCATTTGTAAAAATTTCTATCTTCCTTTATAAATACCATTTATATGTTTTAACTAACACCTTTATAAATACATATGAAAACTATTTGGAAACAGTTATTCACATCCTTGGTTATATTTTCAAGGAAGTTATTCGACAACATTAAATCCATAGTTTATAAATTTACTAATTTATCTTAGGACACTTTCAACATTATAGATAAATTAATACTCATTTCTTAAATATGTTATATTAAATTAATAACTTCTGAAATATTAATGACACTAATGATTTACTATTAAACCATGTAGTATATAAATAAACAATATTTTAAACATTATATTCAAAAAGGAAAGGAGGGTAGATTCGAAAAAATGGAATATAGGTGAATAAATAAAGCTGAGCAGATAAGGTAGGTTCAAAGGGATAGTATCAGGCTCGAATAATTAAATCAAACCATAAAATTTTAATCTCAATATTAATACAAAATTTCTTTCTTGGAAATACCTTTATAATAAAATACTTTTATATCGAAACTAATTTTTCCTTTCAAAAATACTTTTATAACTCGATGTTTCAACAAATTTATCCTCGTTCTTGCAGACTCTGGCCATGTGTTGTTCAGGCGCAAAGCTAGAATTCTTCAAGCACTTAGTAGACCTGTTTCAACACCCAGTGAAAATACTTGAAAAACCTTAAAAAAACAGACATGGAATGTACAATCCAAACGAAACAATCAAACCAAAACCTTGTCCAACCATGGTTCGCAGGTACACAATGGTTACGCCTGGATCCCTCAGGAAACAATCCGTACCCCTAGGCCATCTCAGCCAGGCAGTTTCGCTACTAATGCGACCTACACAGATTGTAGGATACACAATGGTTACGCCTGGATCCCCCAGAAAACAATCCGTACCCCTAGGCCAGACTCAGCCAAGCAGTTGCGCTATGCAGTCGCGAGAGAAAAAAAAACCATGGGTTACGCCATGGTGGGAACACCCAAGTATCACATCCGGAAAACCAAAAATCAAAGAGAATAATATCGATAGAATGAATCCACAATGTGGCCACAAAGCGGATATCAAGCAGAAGGCACTTTCCATATTTTTACTTCGAAAAATATATATCATATAGTACCTTTCCAAATACTTTCAAATATCATACTTATATAAAGTCCATTATACATAGGATTCCTTTTCCAAATCGAATACTTTCCAAATCAATAGTATATCAAATCATACTTATATAGACTTCGATTATAAAAAATTTTCTTTTCAAATTGAGTATCTTTAAAATTAATAGATTTCAAATCAACTTCATACTTATAAAAATCCATTTTATATAAGTTCGACAAAATCCATTTTATATAAGTTCGACCACTCCCGAATCAAGTATTTAGTAAATCAAGGTTCTCAAAATTTTTCTCGTTTCAATAACATTTCAGTTTCAAGATCATATATGATTTCACCAAATTTTCTTCGAAATTAAATATATGCAGGTTCAAAGTTTCTTAAACAATAGGTTTAGAAAATAATCCAAATTTCCAAATCAACAAAATTTAGGTCAAACAAATTCATTTCCAAAATCACCATATAAGTACTGGTTTTAATTCCCATCTAATTTCAAAACCAACTATTCTTCTCAAAATCAATTATACTCAAAATGGTTTTTAAATTTATAATTATCCCTTTAAAACCTTTAACTATTTATTTCTATATGAAAAATACAATTTTCCTTTTTCGAATTATTTATTTAACAAAAGTTTCAAATTTACTTAAGTCATACTCTTCATACTATAAACATACAAAACTAAATTTATATTCTTTATCAAATATTTTATACTCTTCGAAATTTCTTAGTTTTAAAATTTTTAAACCTTGATTTGGAAGTGCTCGAACCTTAAAAATAGTCAGTGAAATCAAATTTCAAATCCAAGAGTTGGAAATTAGCAATAAATCAGTAAATCAAATTTTTATAAATAGAGTTATACTAAATAAAATCGAAAATTAGAGGATTGAACACCGGCTCCCTTTAAATCATTTCAAATATATATACATATATCTTTCGAATATCGAATTCTACTTCGGAATTTGAAATCAAAATTTATTTCACAATATCACTCGCATAGCAAAGCTACTAGAGTGGCCTCTCCCCCACTCTGAAACTCGAAAATCAATGTCGATGATGCGTGCACTCATCCCCAAAATTGTTTTCCAACGACAAAGTGAGTTCTGGACTTCTATTTTTTTCAAAACTTTATTGAAATTTCTTCTAAATCGTTGCAATTCTTTTGAACTCTTTTGAAATATTTCTTATCCAAAAAATACTTTTATATCGTAATATTATTATAATTTCAAAAATCTCAAAACCAATTTCAAAATACCGGAGTTCAATTCCTCGAAATTATGATTTAAAATCCCTCAGTTATAAATCCTTTATATAATCGAATTCCTTATAAATTTCCAAAATTTCAAATCCTTTCAAAATTTCAGACTTTCGTTTATAAAAGATATATAATCCTTATCGAAAATATTTCGCTTTTATATATAGGATAAAATCATACTTATCAAAATAATAATTTCGATATATAAAACAATTTCAAAAATGCAAACATACCCGATTTTCAATGGGTGATTCATAGATGGATTTCAAAACAAAGCTAGAGATTCCAATTAGAAGGACTCTAGTCAAATAGAATTCTGATTCGAAGATAGGCTCGATCGACGATTAAAGAATTAAATTACAGAAATAGAAGATGGATATACATATATAAATCGTGGGCGACCTTAACTGGGTCAACCGTGACTTTAGAATATGATCGATGTGGAATTCTAAGGCAAATCGACATTCGATTTCCAGAGATAGAATTCGACATATCAAGATATAGCAGCATCGTAAACCGAGGATACAAAAATCTTCGGTGAATCGATGACAATTGTAAAGGAGTTTTCACCCCCTTTACAAAACATTTAGTGGAGTTATGGGATACTCCAGAATCAAACGAATATAAATAGAAAGAGACAAGAATGAATTTCGGAACTGAGGGACATTCCAAAATTCAAAGGAAATCGAGCCAAAAAGGAAGAGATTCAACTCGAACGAAAGTGATTCTGTAAATAAATTTACCATATATGCTAAGTTCTGCCTAGAGCTATAGCTCTGATACCAACTGTAACGGCCCGCTATTTGGACCATTCAAATTGACAATAAAACCATACATGTCCGACTTAAATAATTCAAAATACCGAATTGTTAATTTAAATTTGACAAAACTTAAACATATATAGTAAATAAATCCATTACAAATACAAAGTAGCACAATAATATGCAGCGGAATAAATGAATAGTAGTTCATGAAGCTACTATATAAACATCAAATCAAATCAAAATACAATTTCAAAATATTGAATTGAATAAACAAAACAATTCAAACAATTAAATATCAAAAAAGTCAATACTGTGTGGCTGCAGTACACGCACGCGTGCACTACCTCGCCACTACAGCATATAAAGTCACCACAACTCCAAATATTGACAGCAAGTCGTAACTGCAAAGCCAAATCATTTACAAAATGCAGAGGTCAAGTCAATGTTACCAGGACTCAACACAACTGCGAGGCCAAACCAAAGTTAATAGCAATACCAAGAAAAGGTTTGGGCAACAAGGAATGACCAAGTGCACAAGGCAATGGTACAAACATGATGATACAGCAAAATGGATTATGCAACCTGTACCAACAGAGCATGAAGGCTCGGATGCCCAAACGCACATGGCAGTGGTACAAACATGATGACATAGCAAAATGGAGGTGAAAGCAAACAAAAATAAGGCAATGCAGCATGACAAAATGCACAAAAGAATCGGTACACAACAGAGACAAAACTGCTACAAATATGAACTGCCTCGATGTGAATATATGGCCAAACTATGCACCAGATATACCACTGAACAACAAGTGGCCAGAGGAGCAAATGAAATTCACGAGTATATCCAGGCAGCAAGCTTAAACAACAATAAGGTATGCATGCCACGACCGGTCAGTGCAATAAGCAATCAAAGTCAAGTGCTTTCAAAGGAACTCGACCAAATCGCTTGAAGTAAAACAAAATTCAACTAGTATCAAGACAGTTCACCAGCATGAAGTTCAACAAGCAGCCTCAACATCAAAGACCAGACCCCGAGTGCATAAAACAGTGGTGAACCCTGAGATCGGGTTTAATGCACAGCAAAAACTCAAGATAAATGTTTATTTGTTTAAAATTGATTTTAGCTTAAGATTAAACTTAGATAAAAAGGTTGTTTGGTTTTAAATATAGTTTGATAAAATAAGTAATTTATTTAAATAAGAGACTAATTTCTTTTATAATTTCTTTTAAATTAATAATGGGTTATATTAATAATGTAATGTTTTTATAAATGGATTTTTAATATAAACAGAAGTTGTTATATATAACTTGGAAGAAATTATAGTTTTTAAATTTCAAATAGATCTTCCAGAAATATATAAGATAAAATAAACCTTATAAGTATTAAACTTAAGTATAAACTAAATATATTATATTAACATAAGTATAAAAATAAATAATAGTAGACTAAGTATTTAATAATTTAAGTTTAAAAAATAAAAAGAGTAGTAAAAATAAGCGTCTGTGTTAAAGAATAGAATAAAATCTATAAGTCAAAAACTTATAACAAAATAACTAAAACAAAATGTATTTGTACATATTGTATGGAAGTTGAGATATGCAAGTAATAAAATGAAACCTGTAAGTAAGTATGCTATGACAAGAACAGGAAATAATAAAATATCTATGTACGATTATAAATAAACAAAGTACAATAGACAAGAAATATCTATGTAAAAACCTGGCAGAGAGAGAAGCATGTTGCCTGTAAATAATGTTAGGCAAGAACAAGCATCTTTGTACAAGCACAAAATAAGTAAACTTCGCAGATGCCTGTGGAGTATACAAGAACAAGTAAAAAGAAATAAAACTGCAAATCTTTGTAATAATTTGTTTCCAGTAAAATAGCAAATCAGGCAAGAGGAAATTTCTGCACATACGAAATAGGATAGGCATGGAACATAGTACCATAGTAATTAATGCTAGCCTACAACATGTAACTATCAGCCACCAAAATAAAAAGATCTTGCCTGAAAAAACAATAAGTAGATAAGCATGTTCCAGTTGATGCCTCCCTGTACAACCTGTTTCTTTATATGTATGCAATACTTTTGTTCAACATAGCAAACCTGAACATAAGTTTTTCTTTTTTTTACAACTTAAACATCATTTCTTTAACCTGGAAATTGTTACTGCATACATCTATAACTAAACAAAAGCAAGAAGATTAGAGGAAGAGCAAAACTGTTTACAGTGTTTAAAAAGTTCAAACAGTTTTCAAAACCAAGCTGTACTCTGTTCATCCTCTAAAAGCAAGGTGAGTAACTTCATTTTAAAATGTTTAAGTATATTTCTATATGGTTGTTTGATTTATGCCTGAGGATAATCATGTGTTTGTGTTTATGTATTTTTGAAATTGGTGTATGTGTGTGAAATATGATATCTGCATATTAGTTGAAGGCCTGTAGCCTCTGTTTGAATTTTCTAGTTACAGATCAATTTCATATTTCCCTATCTCTTTATCTAGGTTTATTTAAGATTTAAGTTTTACTTGAAATGTGATTGCTATGTCACAAATGTTAGTTTAAAAATATATAGTTAGTTAAAATAACTTAGTATTGTTCTGGAAAATACAAAGCACAGTGGAATCTTAAATTTAGCCAAAAATAATTTGTCATAGATTATAAAGTCAGGTTTAAGAATCAAATACTAATACAAAATTTTGATTTTTAAAACTAAAATGGAAGTTTTTAGTAAAGAGTTTAGTGGGTATTTCTGGTTTTACCAGAAATTAGAATTTTTGAGATTTCTAATGATCTCTGGAATTTGTGAGGTCGTGAATCATGCTAGAGGTAGATGTATGATGGGTGGATGAGGGAAAAATAGTTGGAGGTGGCACAAACGACCGTGGCGTCGGCGGCGTGAGGATTTAGTATGTAAACCTAGTTTTGGAGAGTCGAGTATTTTTGAGTCGTTCTCCCTATTGGATGCATCGAGTTCGACGTGGTTTGGAGGGATCGTGGATTGGTCATCGGTGGAGCTGCGGCCAGGGTCTGGTGGCGAATGGTGGTCGGAGCGTCGAACAGTTGGCGATGACAGGTTTGGGTTGGAAGTTGGTTACATTTCCAGGTTCCAGTGGGTGATGTTTTGAGTTTTCAGGTTGGTCGTGGTCCTCTTTTTTTTGATTTTTGAGAATGGAAGTTCGATTGAGGGTTGAAGTGGTTGCTGGATGGTTTCCTGACAGGGTGCGATCACCGTAGGCGATCAATGGTGGTGGGAAGCACCGTGCATATGCACGGTGTTCATGATTTGATGCTGTGTTTGCAGGAGGAGGGGTACTCGAGTTTTTAAGGAGCTTGACTCGGGGATTTCTGCACGCAAACTCGAAGCGTGCTCGTGGTTGTCTCGGAGTAGAGATAGGAGGGGAAACCTGGAAAGTAGTTACAGGGTATTAAACCTGTAAAGTTTAAATTCTTGAAACTGGGTTTTAAATGAAATCTGAATGTTTGACATAGGTATTTAAACAAAAGAAAAGTTTGGATTCAAAAGAAGTTTGAATCTCATTTTAAAATAAAATAAAATAAAGTTTAAAATTTTAAATTATTTGAAATAAAGGAAACTCAGTTTGGATTTGTTGCTCGAGTTTCACTCGAGTGATTCGAGTGTCGGACTCGAAGAAATGCGGGGTTTTGCTCGTAAAAATAATCGTTTAACTCGGGTATTTTTAGCTAAGTTTATTTCAGTTTTTAAAACCGGGCTTTTAAATGAAAAAAAAATGCGTAATTAAAACAAAGTTTAAACCAAGATAAGATTGGATTCAAAACGTAGTTTGAATCTCTGTCTTTAAACAAATAAAGATTTTTAAAGTTAAAATTTGTTTTAAACTAATTTGAATGATAAAGTGAATTTTTAAATTAGATTTGAATTTAATGTGAAACCGTGTGTAAATTCCTTTAATCTACTAATTTAAGATAACTATTATTTTAGTTGTAAAATAAAAGAAGTTTGGAATTGTTAATATAAATTTGATTTCATTTTAAATCTAAATTTAAAATGAATTTTAAAGTAAATTTAAATTAAATTTATTAAATACCTTATTAATGATAAATGGATCATTAAATGGGAAAGGTTTAAAAACTTAAGAATTGTAATTATCAAATTGACTAAATGGGTAATGAATGACTTGAATTAATTAACTCCGAAATCAAGAGTTAATTTTATTTTAATAAGATGTAAGTTAAAGGTAAGTTAATTGGTAATTAGGAAATCATTGGTTTAATATTAAATTAATGATTAGTAATAAATTAATAAGTTAATAAAGAATTAATGAATGAGTTATTAAGACTAACTTAAAATCGTAGTTAATTACTTAGGAAAGTAATTAAAGAATTATAATTAGTTAATGAAGGTCATTAACTAAAAATTATTAAATAATCAATCAATAGGATTATTCTTAATAATTAATTAAATTATTTATTTAAGATAAGCAATTGTGAATTGTTAAGTATAAATTACTTAACGGAAGTAATTAAGGAATTAATTACTCATTGTAATTAATTCGATTTAATATGAATTGTTTGAGTTAATTAATTAAGTTTAATTAATTTAAATAATCATTTGATGATGTGATAAGTATAATTACTTAGGGAAGTAATTAATGATAATTACTGGATGTAATTACCCAGGAATGATTTAATAGTGAAAGTAATTGGAAGATAATTACTTGGTAAAATTAATCAAAGGATTAATTAGAGATAATAAATTATGGAGTAATTTATTTATTTGATAAAGTAATTAAGGGCAGTTAATTACTGAATGGGGTTAATCAAGGGTGATTAACAATTTGGTTTAATTGAAGATTAATTACTTAATGTAATTAATTTAAATAGAAAATGTAATTAGAGATCATTAATTATTATAATTAATGATGTAAATTAGAATAGATTATTTGGAAATAACTAATAAATGAATTGATTTACTAATACAATTAATTGGGAAATAATGTAATTAATGTTAGTAAATTCAAGGTTAAATTCTGTGTTTAGTTAAAGGAAATTAATTTGTGAAATAATTAAAGGATAATTACTTAAATACAATTAAAAGTAAATTAATCAAGGATGATTAATTAAGTTGAATAATTGAGTGATGATAAATTAATTGATTGGTAATCGATTAATAGTGATATAAGCAATAGAATGGTTAAGTAATTAATTTAATTCACTTTAAATTAATTAGAGATGTAGGTGATTAATTTAATTCATTTTAAATTAATTATAGCTGATGTGATTGCTTATATATATTGATTGATGATATTGTTTACCCTGAATGATTTGAGATCTCAATATGAGATTAATGATGTTATGTATGCTTTGTTTTAAATATGAATTATCTGTTATGATGATGATATGCATTATTTGTTTGAAGTGGTAATATTGATTATCTGTTTATGTTGATGTTGACTATCTATTATGATATTGTGATTTATCTATCTGTGTGTGAATTGAATTATTTTGAATTAAACTGTTAAGACTAAATAGACAACTTGGCCCTAAAAGACACGTTTTGGTTTTCGATGAGACCGGGATCGGGTTTTCCACATTTGGAAGTCCGAAAACCACATCGATTCCAAATTAACGATAGGTCATGAATCTGAATTGAAGATGAAGATTCAGAATGCAAGGGTTATCGTCGTTAACTCTGAGGGTGATTCCAAAATGAGTGTAACGAGATAATGCCTTCGGTTTCGTTCGAACCCGGAACGAACTTGTATGGATTTAATGCTTTCAACACATCGTCAGGTGGACGATGAGCATTCTAAGAAATATGTTCTATAAAGGTAATCGTAGCCTCAAGCCTCATCAACCGGGAATGGCTAAAACAGGGGAGGTGCAGCAAGGTTAGGTGGGTCATGCCCAAGCAGGACAAGATTTTCCCCTGTCTAGATGTCCCTTTTTATTCGGCTGTGTGGACAGTTGTGAGCTCCAACTGTCGGGGTTGTCTTGTTCGGGACTGTTCAGTAAGGAATGGTTCCGGCCTTGTGTTGCAGGGGATGAAGGGAGTAATCCTCGGTACGGTGATCTAGGCCCCGTACTGTGACGGGCGGTACCCCTGTAGCCCTGCCATTGTATGGAATCCAATCTCCAATAAGTGTCGTACGTATTAGTTGTGCCCAACTATGTTGGAATGTGAGATGTAAGCATTTCAGCTATTTCTGTATTTTACTTGAAAACCCTAGACCTATTATAATATCACAAAAAATTCCTATCAAATGTTTTGGTTAGCGTAAGGTAAAAACTTACCCATGTTTATTTGTGGGGAGTCTTACGTGATACCTTTTATTTTCAAAAGGATTTTCAAAGTTAAACAACTTTAACCTGTTACTCATACCAGACCCATGTCTGACCCGGAGTTTATTTTTGTTTTTCATAAACTCTCGGGTACCCAAATTTTTACGGGTAGCCAAGGGATTCAGGTTAGCTTTGACGAATTCTGGAGGAGCAATGGAGCAGGAGGCTTCAGCGTTGTAGATTATATAGTGTTCCGCTGTATTGTTATCTCTGAGTTGTTTATCTGTATTGTATATTGACTTGTATAACTAGACAGGTGTTTATAACTGTGTAGTATGTGTTGTATGATCTGTAACTCTGATATATGAAAAATTTATGTAATAGTTATGTGATTAATATAATTTATTCGTTCCGCTGTGAGATTCTGATGATGTTGTTCTTTCTTCTCTATCTTTTCTATTTTCTCATCCCTTTCTTTCTTCAAGATGATACGTCTTTCTGGACGTAGAAGGACGGGTCGTCACAGTTGGTATCAGAGCGCTAGGTTGAGTGAATACCTAGGCTCTTAAGTGATTTCTATCTTGAGAGAGCGTATTTGTAATTTTAATATATATAAATATATATATTTATTTCTACCTATTTGTTGGGTTACCTGTCCGGGTTATCCAATATAAGTTATAAAGGTAGATAGGGTAGTGGTGTGTGTATCACGACTACCAATGGTTGGAGTCTGGATATTTGAGATTGGAAGTATATTTGTCGAGACTGTAGATCTATTACCGTCTTGAGTAAGCTTTGTAGTGATGAAGATTTTATTTAACTCTGAAGGAAACCTGTTAAGGTTCGGAGTTCATTTTTGAAGCGTAAAGTTTGGATGAGCTAGAGTTTGGTTGGACCGAAGTGAGTCATGATATCTTACCTCAGGATGTAGTAGCTGTGTGATGAGACACAGTGACTATGGAAGTCTCTGAAGATGTTTCTTTGGAATCAGTAAGGAGGTGTATTTGTTTCGGTGTGGGGGCTGAGTTCAGTATAATGTTTTTGTTGGTTTGAGGTCCGAGTTTCTCGAAGAGCTCTGGGTTAGGAATTTCTTGGCATTGGTGTGTTGGCAAGGAAGTTTTTAACTTCTTCCTCAGCAGTGGAGTTCAGAAACAGCAGGGTGGTTCCGTTTCTTTGATGGATTGGCTAATTAAGCATAGGTTGTTCTGTTTGGTAAAGTGAGAGCAGTTTTCTTTGGTATTGGGCTAGATTGATCGCAAAAGTGACTTGCGATTGTTGAGTTTCTCTTGGGTTATCTGATTTTTTCTGGATGTCTTCAGGAGGTTAGAATTTTGTCCGTGTTTGGAGATTGAGTTTGGTATCGACTGGATTCCAGGAGTGGTATCGATGATTCAGTAAGGTGATTTTTGGAAAATGAGTTGGTGAAGCAGCTCGAGTTTTGGAGGAACGTCTGAGTTTCTTTTAAGGATCCGTTGAACCATAGTTCTAAGATGTGTTGTCCAGTTTGTCCTCGAAAGCATCATCAGCATTCTCACCTATTCTGATCAGAGTAGCGCAGTGGAAGCATGGTGGCAGCTGTTGGTGTGAGAATAACTAGAATTTGCAGTATTTTGGAATTAGAGAGTTTCTACTGGAAATTTTTCAGGATCTTAAGACCAGATTGGAACGCATCTGTATTATCTTTCCATATGAGAAGAAGTAAGATCAGTCTGCTGATTTTGGGATTGAGTTTGTGTTCTGAGTTTTAGTTAATCTTGGAAAGATCATTTTAGATTGTTTTTGGATCAATTTGTTTCTGGGAATATCAGCAAGTGTTGAGCTGATCAGTATGGGCATATGCAGTCCAGGATCGTCAAAAGAGTATTTTGGATATCTGAGATTCGGAGTGTTTCACGTATCTCTGAGGGAGTACGTGTACGATCTATCTTTGATTGTAGAATCAGCAGTTCAGAGAGTTTTGGTTGTTGAGTTAGACTTATCTGTAGTCTGATATCCTGTCTTGTTGATCTAGATGAGTGAAAGCTCTATAGCATAGTAATATTGGTTATTTGAATTCTGTAGAGAGAGTATCCCAATATTTATATATGGGGAAACTCGGAGAAATTCTATTTAGAATTCTATCTGGACGGTTAGATTTGTTTGATTGGATGAATTGGTTGCTATGATTGCTAGCATATGATTGATATCTGCCTGTGTTTTAAAATTAAATCTTTAATTAAATTATTAAATTACCTTTGTTTTAAATTTCGGGGACGAAATTCTTTTAAGGGGGGAAGAATGTGATATCCCGGAAATTTTGACAATAACAATTTAATAATTTATGTCAAAATTTAATTGAATTGACCATATTGTTAATAATAAATTTGAAATAAAATTTAATAATCTTCTTGAAAATAAATATTTAAACTGATAATCTATTTTAAAAGCTAATTAAATTGCTTTCTATTTATTATATATATATCTGTATATATTGTAAATGGATAATCTTTGTTTTAAATTTAATAAATAGACATGTTTTCCAATTCCAATATTTTTGATAATTTATAAATTTAATATTAAGCTATTGAATAAATAATCATATAACTTTAAAATACTCAAGATAAATGTTTATTTGTTTAAAATTGATTTTAGCTTAAGATTAAACTTAGATAAAAAGGTTGTTTGGTTTTAAATATAGTTTGATAAAATAAGTAATTTATTTAAATAAGAGACTAATTTCTTTTATAATTTCTTTTAAATTAATAATGGGTTATATTAATAATGTAATGTTTTTATAAATGGATTTTTAATATAAACAGAAGTTTTATATATAACTTGGAAGAAATTATAGTTTTTAAATTTCAAATAGATCTTCCAGAAATATATAAGATAAAATAAACCTTATAAGTATTAAACTTAAGTATAAACTAAATATATTATATTAACATAAGTATAAAAATAAATAATAGCAGACTAAGTATTTAATAATTTAAGTTTAAAAAATAAAAAGAGTAGTAAAAATAAGCGTCTGTGTTAAAGAATAGAATAAAATCTATAAGTCAAAAACTTATAACAAAATAACTAAAACAAAATGTATTTGTACATATTGTATGGAAGTTGAGATATGCAAGTAATAAAATGAAACCTGTAAGTAAGTATGCTATGACAAGAACAGGAAATAATAAAATATCTATGTACGATTATAAATAAACAAAGTACAATAGACAAGAAATATCTATGTAAAAACCTGGCAGAGAGAGAAGCATGTTGCCTGTAAATAATGTTAGGCAAGAACAAGCATCTTTGTACAAGCACAAAATAAGTAAACTTCGCAGATGCCTGTGGAGTATACAAGAACAAGTAAAAAGAAATAAAACTGCAAATCTTTGTAATAATTTGTTTCCAGTAAAATAGCAAATCAGGCAAGAGGAAATTTCTGCACATACGAAATAGGATAGGCATGGAACATAGTACCATAGTAATTAATGCTAGCCTACAACATGTAACTATCAGCCACCAAAATAAAAAGATCTTGCCTGATAAAACAATAAGTAGATAAGCATGTTCCAGTTGATGCCTCCCTGTACAACCTGTTTCTTTATATGTATGCAATACTTTTGTTCAACATAGCAAACCTGAACATAAGTTTTTCTTTTTTTTACAACTTAAACATCATTTCTTTAACCTGGAAATTGTTACTGCATACATCTATAACTAAACAAAAGCAAGAAGATTAGAGGAAGAGCAAAACTGTTTACAGTGTTTAAAAAGTTCAAACAGTTTTCAAAACCAAGCTGTACTCTGTTCATCCTCTAAAAGCAAGGTGAGTAACTTCATTTTAAAATGTTTAAGTATATTTCTATATGGTTGTTTGATTTATGCCTGAGGATAATCATGTGTTTGTGTTTATGTATTTTTGAAATTGGTGTATGTGTGTGAAATATGATATCTGCATATTAGTTGAAGGCCTGTAGCCTCTGTTTGAATTTTCTAGTTACAGATCAATTTCATATTTCCCTATCTCTTTATCTAGGTTTATTTAAGATTTAAGTTTTACTTGAAATGTGATTGCTATGTCACAAATGTTAGTTTAAAAATATATAGTTAGTTAAAATAACTTAGTATTGTTCTGGAAAATACAAAGCACAGTGGAATCTTAAATTTAGCCAAAAATAATTTGTCATAGATTATAAAGTCAGGTTTAAGAATCAAATACTAATACAAAATTTTGATTTTTAAAACTAAAATGGAAGTTTTTAGTAAAGAGTTTAGTGGGTATTTCTGGTTTTACCAGAAATTAGAATTTTTGAGATTTCTAATGATCTCTGGAATTTGTGAGGTCGTGAATCATGCTAGAGGTAGATGTATGATGGGTGGATGAGGGAAAAATAGTTGGAGGTGGCACAAACGACCGTGGCGTCGGCGGCGTGAGGATTTAGTATGTAAACCTAGTTTTGGAGAGTCGAGTATTTTTGAGTCGTTCTCCCTATTGGATGCATCGAGTTCGACGTGGTTTGGAGGGATCGTGGATTGGTCATCGGTGGAGCTGCGGCCAGGGTCTGGTGGCGAATGGTGGTCGGAGCGTCGAACAGTTGGCGATGACAGGTTTGGGTTGGAAGTTGGTTACATTTCCAGGTTCCAGTGGGTGATGTTTTGAGTTTTCAGGTTGGTCGTGGTCCTCTTTTTTTTGATTTTTGAGAATGGAAGTTCGATTGAGGGTTGAAGTGGTTGCTGGATGGTTTCCTGACAGGGTGCGATCACCGTAGGCGATCAATGGTGGTGGGAAGCACCGTGCATATGCACGGTGTTCATGATTTGATGCTGTGTTTGCAGGAGGAGGGGTACTCGAGTTTTTAAGGAGCTTGACTCGGGGATTTCTGCACGCAAACTCGAAGCGTGCTCGTGGTTGTCTCGGAGTAGAGATAGGAGGGGAAACCTGGAAAGTAGTTACAGGGTATTAAACCTGTAAAGTTTAAATTCTTGAAACTGGGTTTTAAATGAAATCTGAATGTTTGACATAGGTATTTAAACAAAAGAAAAGTTTGGATTCAAAAGAAGTTTGAATCTCATTTTAAAATAAAATAAAATAAAGTTTAAAATTTTAAATTATTTGAAATAAAGGAAACTCAGTTTGGATTTGTTGCTCGAGTTTCACTCGAGTGATTCGAGTGTCGGACTCGAAGAAATGCGGGGTTTTGCTCGTAAAAATAATCGTTTAACTCGGGTATTTTTAGCTAAGTTTATTTCAGTTTTTAAAACCGGGCTTTTAAATGAAAAAAAAATGCGTAATTAAAACAAAGTTTAAACCAAGATAAGATTGGATTCAAAACGTAGTTTGAATCTCTGTCTTTAAACAAATAAAGATTTTTAAAGTTAAAATTTGTTTTAAACTAATTTGAATGATAAAGTGAATTTTTAAATTAGATTTGAATTTAATGTGAAACCGTGTGTAAATTCCTTTAATCTACTAATTTAAGATAACTATTATTTTAGTTGTAAAATAAAAGAAGTTTGGAATTGTTAATATAAATTTGATTTCATTTTAAATCTAAATTTAAAATGAATTTTAAAGTAAATTTAAATTAAATTTATTAAATACCTTATTAATGATAAATGGATCATTAAATGGGAAAGGTTTAAAAACTTAAGAATTGTAATTATCAAATTGACTAAATGGGTAATGAATGACTTGAATTAATTAACTCCGAAATCAAGAGTTAATTTTATTTTAATAAGATGTAAGTTAAAGGTAAGTTAATTGGTAATTAGGAAATCATTGGTTTAATATTAAATTAATGATTAGTAATAAATTAATAAGTTAATAAAGAATTAATGAATGAGTTATTAAGACTAACTTAAAATCGTAGTTAATTACTTAGGAAAGTAATTAAAGAATTATAATTAGTTAATGAAGGTCATTAACTAAAAATTATTAAATAATCAATTAATAGGACTATTCTTAATAATTAATTAAATTATTTATTTAAGATAAGCAATTGTGAATTGTTAAGTATAAATTACTTAACGGAAGTAATTAAGGAATTAATTACTCATTGTAATTAATTCGATTTAATATGAATTGTTTGAGTTAATTAATTAAGTTTAATTAATTTAAATAATCATTTGATGATGTGATAAGTATAATTACTTAGGGAAGTAATTAATGATAATTACTGGATGTAATTACCCAGGAATGATTTAATAGTGAAAGTAATTGGAAGATAATTACTTGGTAAAATTAATCAAAGGATTAATTAGAGATAATAAATTATGGAGTAATTTATTTATTTGATAAAGTAATTAAGGGCAGTTAATTACTGAATGGGGTTAATCAAGGGTGATTAACAATTTGGTTTAATTGAAGATTAATTACTTAATGTAATTAATTTAAATAGAAAATGTAATTAGAGATCATTAATTATTATAATTAATGATGTAAATTAGAATAGATTATTTGGAAATAACTAATAAATGAATTGATTTACTAATACAATTAATTGGGAAATAATGTAATTAATGTTAGTAAATTCAAGGTTAAATTCTGTGTTTAGTTAAAGGAAATTAATTTGTGAAATAATTAAAGGATAATTACTTAAATACAATTAAAAGTAAATTAATCAAGGATGATTAATTAAGTTGAATAATTGAGTGATGATAAATTAATTGATTGGTAATCGATTAATAGTGATATAAGCAATAGAATGGTTAAGTAATTAATTTAATTCACTTTAAATTAATTAGAGATGTAGGTGATTAATTTAATTCATTTTAAATTAATTATAGCTGATGTGATTGCTTATATATATTGATTGATGATATTGTTTACCCTGAATGATTTGAGATCTCAATATGAGATTAATGATGTTATGTATGCTTTGTTTTAAATATGAATTATCTGTTATGATGATGATATGCATTATCTGTTTGAAGTGGTAATATTGATTATCTGTTTATGTTGATGTTGACTATCTATTATGATATTGTGATTTATCTATCTGTGTGTGAATTGAATTATTTTGAATTAAACTGTTAAGACTAAATAGACAACTTGGCCCTAAAAGACACGTTTTGGTTTTCGATGAGACCGGGATCGGGTTTTCCACATTTGGAAGTCCGAAAACCACATCGATTCCAAATTAACGATAGGTCGTGAATCTGAAGTGAAGATGAAGATTCAGAATGCAAGGGTTATCGTCGTTAACTCTGAGGGTGATTCCAAAATGAGTGTAACGAGATAATGCCTTCGGTTTCGTTCGAACCCGGAACGAACTTGTATGGATTGAATGCTTTCAACACATCGTCAGGTGGACGATGAGCATTCTAAGAAATATGTTCTATAAAGGTAATCGTAGCCTCAAGCCTCATCAACCGGGAATGGCTAAAACTGGGGAGGTGCAGCAAGGTTAGGTGAGTCATGCCCAAGCAGGATAAGATTTTCCCCTGTCTAGATGTCCCTTTTTATTCGGCTGTGTGGACAGTTGTGAGCTCCAACTGTCGGGGTTGTCTTGTTCGGGACTGTTCAGTAAGGAATGGTTCCGGCCTTGTGTTGCAGGGGATGAAGGGAGTAATCCTCGGTACGGTGATCTAGGCCCCGTACTGTGACGGGCGGTACCCCAGTAGCCCTGCCATTGTATGGAATCCAATCTCCAATAAGTGTCGTACGTATTAGTTGTGCCCAACTATGTTGGAATGTGAGATGTAAGCATTTCAGCTATTTCTGTATTTTACTTGAAAACCCTAGACCTATTATAATATCACAAAAAATTCCTATCAAATGTTTTGGTTAGCGTAAGGTAAAAACTTACCCATGTTTATTTGTGGGGAGTCTTACGTGATACCTTTTATTTTCAAAAGGATTTTCAAAGTTAAACAACTTTAACCTGTTACTCATACCAGACCCATGTCTGACCCGGAGTTTATTTTTGTTTTTCATAAACTCTCGGGTACCCAAATTTTTACGGGTAGCCAAGGGATTCAGGTTAGCTTTGACGAATTCTGGAGGAGCAATGGAGCAGGAGGCTTCAGCGTTGTAGATTATATAGTGTTCCGCTGTATTGTTATCTCTGAGTTGTTTATCTGTATTGTATATTGACTTGTATAGCTAGACAGGTGTTTATAACTGTCTAGTATGTGTTGTATTATCTGTAACTCTGATATATGAAAAATTTATGTAATAGTTATGTGATTAATATAATTTATTCGTTCCGCTGTGAGATTCTGATGATGTTGTTCTTTCTTCTCTATCTTTTCTATTTTCTCATCCCTTTCTTTCTTCAAGATGATACGTCTTTCTGGACGTAGAAGGACGGGTCGTCACATGTTGCATGAAGATTCTTCTGAAATCAAGACATGATCGCAAAAGCATATCAAAACCGTGATGGTCACGAGGTACGACAGTGCCGAGATGACCAGAAAACAATAAGTGAACATCTAGCACATGAATGCACAAGATTTTTGACAATCTTAACACATAATTACTTATATACAGTAGTTATAAAACAAATGCAATGAATTAGAATGTTGACAGAAGATGCCAAGTGATAAAAATCACATATTTGAAGTAACCAAAGTCACAAAATAAATCACAGTAGCAAGTTCAACCTTGAAAGCCCAAAATCATCTCATAAACAACATCACAAACCGAAGTCAGGTAATAAATAAATTGAAGCAGAAAAAAAATTCACGTTAACGCCGATGCCCATAGAAAAATGTTCAAAGTCATTTGCAGTTCAAATCACACTGTGCCCAAGTTACAGATATCAAATAGCTATTCAAAGCCGTGGATAATATAAATCGAACCAAGACAATTAAAAATCATCAACATCGAAATAAACTCGAACGGCCTAAGAATGAAGTAGATGTGAGTGATAGTTCACTCACCTTGTTTAACAAGGAGCTAAACCCAATTCGCAGTCTCAAATCACAAGCTGGTAAACAACCGATTAAGCAACCGAAAGCATCTCGAGAGACAGCGGTCGAATAAAAGTCGGCTACCACAAATTACGAAAACCCTAATTTAGTTGAAGAAGAAATGAGCAAGAACGAGCCGCTATTTTTTCGTATGATTTTTTTAGGGTTTTCAAAAAGATGAACGAATGAAAAAGGAAATTGGGTATCAGCCTTTGTTAAATAACACCACACCAACAAAAACATAGGCCAAAACTGTATTGAAGCCCACATAACATTCAACGAATTACTAAAAGAATTTCAACCGATTTAAAAACGCCAAATAGCAATTAGCTAACACATTAATCGTTTAATGATTATTATAAATTGTTACAAAATCCCAGGTTGTTACAGAGTCCCCTCCTTATAAAAATTGCGTCCCCGCAACTTTCATAATTAAAGTTGTCAATAACATAAACTGGTTAAGCTAGAAAAATAAGAGTCGAGCATATAAACCCCAAAGAAATCTTTTAAGTTCATAGAAGAAATTCACAAATTTTCAACAAAAATCTAATTATTAAATAGATAATCAGAAAACAACAAAACTAAATAAATGCAATTATCAGCAATATTCAATTATCAGTTAGATAATTAGAATACAAAATCACAAAACATCAATATCTAATTATCGATACGATAATTAGCAAACAGCAAAATCTAATTATCAACAAAGATAATTAGAAAACACAAATCACAATTCGCAAAACTGCAATCATCTAGTTATCAATCAGATAATTAGAAAACACGAACTCCATAATCAACAAACTCTAACTATCAACAGAGATAGATAGAAAACAGCAATTCAATATAATCAACATAATCTAGAATGAATTAGAGACTAGAAAATCTTATAATCAGCAAAATTAGAAATTATCTAATTATCAAAAACGATAGTCAGAAACCTCGAATCAACAAATATCTAATTATCAAAAACGATAATCAAAAATCTCAAATCAACAAATATCTAATTATCAAAAACGATAATCAGAAACAACAAATATTCGATTATCAAAAACGATAACCAGAAAGAACAAATATCCGATTATCAAAAACGATAACCAGAAATAACAAATATCCGATTATCAGAAACGATAACCAAAAACAACAAATATCCGATAATCAAAAATGATAACAGAAACAACAAATATCCGATTATCAAAAATGATAATCAGAAAGATAAAATATCTGATTACCATAAAGGATAATAAGAACTCATATCAACAAATATCTAATTATCACAAACGATAATCAGAAATCTCAAATCAACAAATATCTAATTATCACAAACGATAATCAGAAATCTCAAATCAACAAATATCTAATTATCAAAAACGATAATCCGAATCAACAAATATCCGATTATCAAAAACGATAATCAGAAACAACAAATATCCAATTATCAAAAACGATAATCAAAAATCTCAAATCAACAAATATCTAATTAACAAAAACGATAATAAGAATCAACAAATATTCGATTATCAAAAACGATAATCAGAAACAACAAATATTTGATTATCAAAAACGATAATCAGAAATCTCTAATCAACAAATATCTAATTATCAAAAACGATAATCAGAATCAACAAATATCCGATTATCAAAAACGATAATCAGAAATCTCAAATCAACAAATATCTAATTATCAAAAACGATAATCAGAATCAACAAATACTCGATTATCAAAAACGATAATCAGAAATCTCAAATCAACAAATATCTAATTATCAAAAACGATAATCAGAATCAATAAATATCTGATTATCAAAAACGATAATCAGAAAGAACAAATATCTAATTATCAACAAAGATAATTAGAACTCATATCAACAAATATCCAATTACCTGCAGATAATTGAAAACAACAAATATCTAGAAATCAATTAAGATAATCTAGAAAATCAACATAAAAGGTTGGATCGATCCCATCAGATGGCGAGTTTTTAGCTACGCCGCACGTGCATCAACAAATGGCCGAAGCCTACCAAGTACTATAAATTTTGGCGCCATCAGATGACCCGAAGGTCTACAGGGTGACCCGAAGGTCTAGTACCGGTATTTGACCCGAAAGACTGCAGAGTGGCTCGAAAGCCCAACAAATGACCCGAAGGTCCAGCAGAGTGGCCCGAAAGCCCAACAAATGACCTGAAGGTTCATCATATGACCCAAGGTCCACCATATGAACCAAAGGTCCAACAAATGACCCGAAGGTCCATCAGAATGGCTCGAAAGCCAAATAAAATCATCAGAATCATCAAAACAGCAAATATTTCAATTGACGGGTCTGGAATTAATCGAGATAGCAAACGCATATGTCCCATACTATGTGTTTTACTAAATCGTTTGATTATATTCATCGTTTCCTTGAAAGTGCAAAATTGTGTATTCCAAAAATAACATTTCACATTCTCAAACGGACAAGTCCGGAATTAAGCGAATCAGTAAAAGAAAGGGATCATAGTCCTCGATTTTGCTGAAACGTTTAAATTGCTTACTCATTCTTTTGAAAGCGCAAACTGCAAAACTTCTGAAAACAATTTCATTTATTTTATAAAAGTAATAATTTACATTCTCAAACGGACAAGTCCAGGATTAAGCGAATCAGTAAAAGTGAGGGTTCATAGTCCTCGATTTTGCTGAAACGTTTAAATCGCTTCCTCATTCTTTTGAAAGCGCAAACTGTTAAAAAAATTGAAAACAATTTTTATTTTGAAACAATTTTTAAAACACATGATTAAAACAGCAACATCAGTAGCAACTTTGATAAGGAAATTGCACTTCTCAAAATACCATAAAAACGGACAACAAAATCAGCATTGCGGGATAACCGCTTGAAAATCCACTTTAAAATTTGACGGTTACTGAAGTCAAAGCGACAGTAATTTTAAATGTCAAAATCTCATCAAAATAATTTGCATCAAAATATAATACCAGTGAATTTTCATTCATTAAAAATGTCGACAAAATACCGTGCTTCAAAAACTTAGCACCAGTGTGAAAATCCCATTATAAAAATAACGGCAACAAAATTCTTTTAAAACCAAACACCCGTTCAATGTAAAATTAATGCAATAACGTCCAACTCAAATTTGCACGTATACTACAAAATGAACAAAGCAATCATTCAAATATATCTTCATTGAAGATAATTCAAAACAGCAAAAATCTCAACAAAATCACATATATGCAATCGCTTCGGATCCTCAAATCGGATTCGAAATTTTCAAAGGAAACAAATTAAACACAGCTATGTGAACAACAAATGAAATTTATTTCAATTTCATATTTTGAATTTTGAATCAAAAAGGTTATCAGTTTTACTCAGCGAAGACAGCCTAACTGTTTCCGTTGCGCACTCTGACAAACCGACACAAATTATCAATCATCAAACACGGTTTCGCTGTTATTTTTAAATAAAGATATTTAAAAATTTCATCATACTTTCAAAACTTTAGTTTTGACTCAAAGCACAACTAAAAACATCGACAAATAGTTGTAACACATGTTCCATCTAAGTAATGTTTTATATTATGTCCATAAACCCCAAGCTCTGACACCAACTGTGACGCCCCACCTCTATGCTCACAATAACAAAGAGTATTAAAATAAATACTGTCTGTTATTACGAAGAATAAGGCTGAATATGAGCGGCCATCCGTAGTTAGGCCTTACACTATTACTGGCTATCTCGATAGGAGTGGTATATATTTTTATTTTTCATCTCTTATTTATTTACTCCCATCGACATACCCAATTTCAGTATAAAACGAACTACAATGGTTCATAATAGTTTAGGACAATATATATAATAATAACATAGATGAACTGAATGCGGAACACAGATAATATCAAATCTCATATATATATAACTGAAGTCAATTACAATACACGTGATACAATACATATGATACAACTACAACTGTCGACACAGGATGTTACATATACAAGTACATTAATATAAGTAATATACATGAATACACATCATCCTATACTATGACAACAGCTACTCCAAAAGATATAAAGCGACTTCATAGCTCAAGCAGCAACCCAAAGCAAGATATCTACAACCCGTAATAACTCGGTTTGACCCGAGTATTAAATTCAAAAGAAAATAATACACGGGTCAGTCTAATTCAGACTCAGTTATTAATGCACGGAAGTTATAATAATTAAATAACAATTAGACGACAGTCACAAATAAATCCCGTCTATCCAATCCATTAATAATTAATCGGATAATGGTAAATATAACACGTAACGGTGTTAAACAACAAATCAGCAAATCCAAATTATCAACGAAGATAAATTAAAAAGATTATCAATGGAGATAATTTAGAAAACAACAGAATTGCCTAAATGGCAATTAACAACAAAATCTAATAATTAAATAAATAAATAGAAATTCATAATCTAATTATCAAATAGATAATTAGACAACACCAAAATGATCGAATCAAATCAAATCAAAATACAATTTCAAAATATTGAATTGAATAAACAAAACAATTCAAACAATTGAAATATCACAAAAGTAAATACTGTGTGGCTGCAGTACACACACGCTTGCACTGCCTCGCCATTATAGCATATAAAGTCACCACAACTCCAAATATTGATAGCAAGTCATAACTGCAAAGCCAAATCATTTACAAAATGTAGAGGTCAAGTCACTATTACCATGACTCAACACAATTGCGAGGCCAAACCAAAGTTAACAGCAATACCAAGAAAAGGTCTGGGCAACAATGAATGACCAAGTGCATAAGGCAGTGGTACAAACATGATGACACAGCAAAATGGCTTATGCAAACTGCAACAACAGAGCACGAAGGCTCGAATACCCAAACACACATGGCAGTGGTACAAACAAGATGACACAGCAAAATGGAGGCGAAAGCAAACAAAAATAAGGCAATGAAGCATGACAAAACGCACAAAAGAATCGGTACACAACAGAGACAAAACTGCTACAAATACAAACTGCCTCGATGTGAATATATGGCCAAACTGTGCACCAGATATACCACTGAACAACAAGTGGCCAGAGGAGCAAAAGAAATTCACGAGTATGTCCAGGAAGCAAGCTTAAACAACAATAAAGTATATATGCCACGACTGGTCAGTGCAATAAGCAATCAAAGTCAAGTGCTTTCAAAGGAACTCGACCAAATCGCTTTAAGTAAAACAAAGTACAACTGGTATCAAGACAGTTCACCAGCATGAAGTTCAACAAGCAGCCTCAGCATCAAAGACCAGACCCCAAGTTCATAAAACAGTAGTGAAACCCGAGATCAGGTTTAATGCATAGCAAAAACTCGAGCGCTAGAAGAAAAATGGCACTCCAGAGCAACATAAATGACTCTGTACACAAGTGACGCAGCAACAATAAAAACAAAGAACAAAGCATGAAGATTCTTCTGAAATCAAGACATGATCGCAAAAGCATATCAAAACCGTGATGGTCACGAGGTACGACAGTGCCGAGATGACTAGAAAACAATAAGTGAACATCAAGCACATGAATGCACAAGATTTGTGACAAGCTTAACACATAATTACTTATATACAGTTGTTATAAAACTAATGCAACGAATTAGAATGTTGACAGAATATGCCAAGTGATAAAAGTAACATATTTGAAGTAACCAAAGTCACAAAAGAAATCACAGTAGCAAGTTCAACCTTGAAAGCCGAAAATCATCTCATAAACAACATCACAAACCGAAGTCAGGTGATAAATAAATTGAAGAAGAAACAAAATTCACGTTAATGCCGATGCCAACAGAAAAATGTTCAAAGTCATTTGCAGTTCAAATCACATTGTACCCAAGTTACAGATATCAAATAGCTATTCAAAGCCGTAGATAATAGAAACCGAACCAAGACAATTAAAAATCATCAACATCGAAATAAACTCAAACGACCAAAGAATGAAGTAGATGTGAGTGATAGTTTACTCACCTTGCTTAACGAGGAGGTAAACCTAATTCGCAGTCTCAAATCACAAGCTGGTAAACAACCGATTAAGCAACCGAAAGAATCTCGAGAGACAGCGATCGAATAAAAGTCGGCTACCACAAATTACGAAAACCCTAATTTAGTTGAAGAGGAAATGAGCAAAAATGAGCTGCCATTTTTTCGTATGATTTTTGTTTTAGGGTTTTCGAAAAGATGAACGAATGAAAAAGGAAATTGGGTAACAACCTTTGTTAAATAACACCGCACCAACAAAAACATGGGCCAAAATTGTTTTGATGCCCACATAACATTCAACGAATTACTAAAAGAATTTCAACCGATTTAAAAACTCCAAATAGCAATTAGCTAACACATTAATCGTTTAATGACGATTATAAATTGTTACAAAATCCCGGGTTGTTACACCTATGCTGCTTCCGGTCATAAAATTTTGCCGCGCCGCCGCTGAATTTTGTTGACCTAATCGAATTTTGCCGTCGATCAGACCTTTGAGTAGCCAAATAAACAACATGGATGAAGTCCCCTTGGTCCTCTCTTTAAAACCCAGAAATGGTTCGTCGATCCGACAACGTTCATCGACGCACGATGAACGGCCGAGAATTGATTCAGAAATTCTGGACAAAAGATGCATCGAATCGAAAAACGAATTTCAGTTTTGAGATGTATACATCGAAAGTTTAGATATGTAATTTTTCTGAATTTTTTTGAGGAGTTTGAAATTTGACTTTGATTTTGAATTGCAGTTGGAATTAGGTGTTTGTCTGCTATTGAACTGAGGAGGTGAAACAAATTGTACGCAAAGACAAATGAGAATGATGGAAAAATAGGGTTTATAACAGAGTACATATAGACAAGGTTAAAAAAGAATAGAAGGATCAGATTGGTATACGCGCTGAACGACGAATGGCCCGAAAAGCCCGTTCTCACTCCGGAACGAAATTGGGTCAACCCATATATCAAAATAGACGTTTTAAAATATTTTAAATGCAATGGAAAAGGTTTCCGGTTCAAATTGCATCATATGAAGAAATTATGCTAAAATCAATATTTTTCAAATTGATTTCAATTTCGTTGATTTCAAGGCATTTCGAGTCCGTACGATCAAACGACAAGTCCGATTGCTACGAAACTTGAAATCGTACAATAATTCACCGTTACGGATCCGATGAAATTGGTTTCGTCGAAATCTGAGTCAGTGGCCAAAATGGCTATTTTTACATTAATTAAATAATTTAATAATTAATTAAATAAAATCCAAATTTTTATTTCAATTCTATAATTGACAATTTCATTACTTTTATATTTCTTAATCATCTACAAAAAATTTAAACAAGTTTAGATGTCAATTTAAAGTTGATAAATCTATCAATTGCAGTGTCAAATTTTCAATTTCATTATATTCAAAATTATAAATTAAATTTCCAATAATTCTATTAAATTATTTTTCATTCTACTATTCATTTCAATGTTATTCAACAGATAAAATTAACACTTGTTCATGGCTTATTACATTATTATTCTCAAATTTCATCTTAATCTCAACTAACGCAAAATTAAATATTAAATTTCATTTAAATTGCAATTAATCCAATTATTGAATTTTACACTTCAATTAAATTAATAAATCTTGCTTTCTATTCTTTAAATCAATCAATTGTCATATTATAAATAGAGTTAGCATTAATTTCAATTAATTCCTTAATTTACACAAATATAACCTTAAATTGAGATTCATTGTAATTTATTACAAACTTGATTTAATGGACTACATAAAATGATTACTTTAAAATAATCGTTGCCACTAACCCTTAATCATATTTGTATAAGTTATCATTTCCGACAATTACATACAGAACATTGATTTTTATCCAATCACTATTTATTCATTGTTAATTCATTGATTAATCCAATATTTACATTTACTTTTCTAATAATAATTTTTTACCAAATATTCCTATTTACCATCAATTATAACACAAATAGTTGTATCAATCAATTGGGATTGCATTGAATTAATTATTTATTAGTTTACATTTTATTCCCGTTATGAATTCATTAACAAATTACAATTTCCTTTATTGATACATCACTTACATTCATACCTAATTACATTAGTTTTATCCCATTACACTAATATATGCCTACTTACCTCTTAATTTGAATAAATATTCCATTTCTAAATGTGTAATTCTAGCAATTGTACACATTAATTTAGGTTTAAATCCAGTAAATGGATTTACCTTAATTCCATTCTTTTTACCAATTTATTACCTTATCAATAAATTTATGATTCTATTTAATTTACATTCACACTTCCATTATTTTATTAATTACCATTAAAGTAACGTTTATTTTAAATTGGTAAACCACTGGTAACGACCAACATTTGTCACCATTTCCCTTTATAATACATGTATGTTTATTCTTCACAAATGATTTCCATCTATTACACTATTTCATACATTAATCCAATAATTTCATTTGTTATCTCATATTTTATTTATAACCAAGTCATAACATTTAAATTATTTTATTTAATTGGAATTTCATTCAAATCATTAATTATTAACTTTAATTAACCTTGTTACGTTTCCTCTAAGTTAATTTTCATTACATTATCACAACTTTTATTAATAATTCATCAATTTTTATTTTCTTAAATATTAAATTTCAATAATCTTAATAAATTAACCATTTTAATTATTGACAATTTACGGCTCGTTACACTCTCCCCCACTCAAAACTTTTCGTCCCCGAAAAGGAAATAGAAGGGAGAAGGAGAATTAAGAGATCAATATATCTTACTTAAAATATTAACTTTATAAACAATTAAATTTACAAAATTAATCACCTTTAAATAAAATATACAAATTTATAACCATTAGATCTTTTTATACTTAAATTAATAAAGTTTGGAAAACATTTCAAAATATTTTCTAAGTCCAAAATTTACGGAAAAATTTGGCAGAGTCTCCTTTGTACGGAGAGGCTCGGGAGAAATATAATATCAAATAAAATAATATACAACATTTATTTTTCAAATAATATATATCCCAACCCGAGAAAAACAATATAATAACGCTATAAACCGTAATCCAAAAACGTACCTATTTGTCGGGCAATTTACGCTTATTTTATGAAACCAAAAGCATTAGCAATTGCTTCCATAACCTGTATTTCACTTATATAATCCAGAAGAATTAATAATTATAATAATTGAAATATGTAAAGTTGTTTCAACCATAAACAACAAATCAATACAAACAACAATCCCTTGCAACAGGGCATACAACCATCATATAGAATCAATACAAATCAATTATTCATTCATATCAAACAAAACAAATAGCTGTTCGGGTTCAAAACTTCAAATTGTACAGAATGAAAAATAAACTACTGAGCGCACCCTTTTACTCAACAGTCTCTGATGAAACTAAATAGATTATTTATTCATCCAAACAAATTTAAAGTGTCCTTGCCCCAACAACTATAAACCAAACAAACAACTATTTCAACAATAGATCAAGTTTATTAATTTCATTGATATAATAATTTATCTTTTTTAATTTGCCTTTTATTTCTTACAGTTTCATTTACTTTTTTTCCATTTCTAATAAAGTCTCATTTTCACTTATTCATATCATGAAATTTCCCTTTTTATTATATTACATTCATTTATTCACTGCTTAATTTCATTTATTACAGTATTCATCTTTCTGCTTATTTCCAAATAAATAACTTTAATCATTTACTTAAGTATATAATTACTTGCTTAAGGATATAACAATTATAACCTCAATTCTTATTAATAAAAGCAATTTATTGAACACTTCATTACATACTTTTATTTGTACAATTTCCATTACATTTTCATATTAAGCATTTCAACTTTTAATATATGGTAAGTTATATATATGCTTTTTAAGAATGTAATTGAAAGTTATACAAGTTTTCTCATTTTCTTTAATAAATTTACTGTTCAATAATCATATCATTTGTTTTATAGATTATAATTTCCAACTTTATTATAGTCTTATTTATACTTAGCATTTAGTCTCTTATTTCATTTAGAGGTTCCAATTATTAGTTAAATTCCATTTCACTAAAGCAATTGAAACCATTAATTGATGGAAAATTAAGAATTTAAATACCGGGTAAAATTTTTAAATCATCTTAAAATAATAGATAGATGTGTACACTTAAAATTCATATATCCAATTATATTTAAAACAATTAAAAATTTATATTTGGTTATCAAAAATAAATCTGCAGTAGAACTACTATAGTGGCCTTTCCACTTTGAAACTCGAAATTGAATGTCGATGATGCGGCCGCCATCACCGAAATTATTTTCCAGCGACAGAGAAGGAAGTACAGAACTTATTTTTTCCAAATTCTTCTTTAAAACATTTCTTTCGAATTATATTGAAATATTTATACTAGAAAATACTTCTAAATAATATCACTATTATAATCTAAAATCATCTGAAAGAAATTTTCAAAAGCCCGAAACTTTAAGTTCTAAATTTCCAATTTCATTTATCTTATTTTCAATCTTATTTCGACTATTATTTATAAATTTCATTACCTAACAACCAATATTAAAACAAATATTGTGTCGGTATGTCCTATTAAGTGTTTAGGAATACCTATTGATGTCATAGCGTCCCATGCGTCAACCAGAATTTATAAATACAAATCGAAACATATTAACACAATATTAAAACCATTTTATAACACTAACAAATACTCTCTCTCATATATACTCTCACTGACTCATCATAGGGTATTACTACCCTATTAGCAAAGAGCCAAAACCCCACAAAGCTAAGGTTTATCGCTAAACCAAAGCTCTGATACTAGATGCAACGCCCCGCCTTTTCGCATGCTTTAAATGGACGATCAACCACACACATCAGACTTAAACCATACAGAAGAGCGGATTGTTATGAGGTAAATAAGAAAAAGTAGAGAAAGAAAAAAATAGAATCTTGCAGCGGAACGATAAAATATAATAATCAAATATACAGTTCATGAAGCTATTTACAAAACATTTGATTATACTTATACAATACATATCAGAGTTACACATACCAGAGAATAATAATTAATGCAGCAGAATTAAATGGCGTAGTGGAGTAATATAGAAGATAATAGTACTACAAAATCTTCGTCTTCGTCCTCCAGAATAAAATCGTCAAATCCTGAAACGCTCGGACTGACCCGAGCGAATTGAAAGGAAAAACACTCGAGTCAGAGCTAAAATATCTTATGTAATTAAAATCAACAATAAACAATATGAGTGGAACGACGTCCGAGATGTTTACGGGGTTTGACATCTCCTATCCAATACGTGAGTGCAATAACTCAAGAGATGCTCGGGATTCACATCTCCTAAGGATCCGTTAAAGTAATTACTATGTAGTAATATTTCTCTATTATAATAATGTCTATAGTAAAATAAACATACTTTTAAATAGCGTTAAGGAGTGACCCAATATTCCACTTATCACGTAATAGTCCCAGTAATCCATCCAATATCATAGTCCTTCCTGATCGGGAAGCCACCAAAGGATACCACACGGGCTATGGGAGAAAACCAAACTCGTACAAGGCGCGCTAGGGTAGGTGATACGGCACAACTAGGCAATGCGAGAGTAGATATACAAATTACGCTTCCGGGTCGGTATTAACGCGTAGCGCGCAACTACCGCCTACCTCGAGCCACACCCCCAAATAAAAAAAAATCAAAAGTGGCCACCGAATCAATCCAAAAGTCAAAGTATAATATCGAAGGGATGTGTCCGATCAAAGGTGCTACCTCATTAACCCGTCGATCGCTCATGTTTTAGCCACCTTATGCCAACTCATGGGAGTTGGGTCCATGTATTTACCTCAAAGGAACCACCGCCACCATCCTACTTCATTTTGGAATCTCCATCGCGTACACGGTTGTTAAAGTGGTTTTCGGAGTTGGCAGAGAGTATGACAACTTCCAATCCCGGTCTCTTTAACAACCAAACATTATTATAACATCGCGGTCTTATCAAAATAGTTTATACTTTTAAAACCAGAATATAATATCCATTTCAAATCCATATAAATACGATATCATTTCCTCTTTTAAAATCCCAAATCAAATTTGATATCGTTTTCAAATATATCCTTTTCTAAAATTATAACATTTCAAAGTTATAGTATTTCGAAACCAAAACTTGAAATATATCCTTTCAAAACATAAAACTTTGAATTTCATAACATTGAAACATACTACACCACTTAAATGGTTTAAATATTAAATTACTTTATATAATAAAATAGCTTCTTCACCTTCACAAATCAATTTCAATATGGATTTTAAATTCCCAAACAAACCAATATAATTTCCATATATTTCAAAGCTTTAATTATTCCACCATTTCAAAACTTATTCTTTGATAATTTCATATATATCAATTTCAACTACTATTACTTAGATTTGAAATATTCACTTAATAAATCAAATATCATTTTAGTAAAACCTTTAGACTTCAAATAACTGGATATTCTTCCAATTACATTAACTTGATAATATTCATTTAAATCCTCTAAACAAAAATCAAGTTATAAAATCAAACCTTTTAAATCTCAATTTATTTATATTTCAAATCAAGTTTTTCGAGGATAATCCTTAAATCTTAAATTCAAATCAAATTCATATTTATCTTCCAAATATAAATTTATTTAAATCATTATAACCTCTATATAAAATATGATTTAAATACTTAACCATATTTATTTTAATAAATCAAACTCCATTTTTCTACATATTGTCATTAACTGATTTATACCTAACTTAACACATGAATTTAACTATATATAAATATATTTATATAATATAAAAAAGAATCAATATTTATTTAAACCGCATAATTCTATCCAAAACCATATAAATCATTTTCAAAATATTTATATATATAGATCGACGGTGTCTGTATAAAATTTTCTATCCTATGGGCAAGTGATACGGATATTTATCATTTCAATCCATAAGTTAAAAAAATTACGGTTATATATCATTTCAAACCGCAATCCCGAATGAAACAAAATGCATAACAACTTGCATATTAAAATACTATAGAATATAACATCCATTCATCCATCAACAGATCATACATCCATCACAATCATCATCCACAACAATCAATCAATACCAATAGATAACCGATGATATATATATAACAGGTATTTAGCTGGCAGTTTATATGCAATAATAAATTTGATAACAATTTAATTCAAAAAAATGCAATTTAACTTAGATGAGGATTTAATATATGCCAAACAGCTATAAATAAATTTCAAATCACATCATAATTAAATTTAACAAACATAAGAAATTTTAGAAGTTGTGAGTGGGTTAAAACACTCACCTTTTGAATTTCAATTGAATTTACATCCAATTTAAACCTAAAAATTAGACGGTCTCAGAATTCATCCAAACAAGCGTCAAAATGTTCGGAATTTTAATACGATCCTAACAAAAAAACCGTGCGTGAATTGGCGTTTGTATGTGAAAGATATAATGAAAAATGTGTTTGAATTTCAATTTTTTTAAAAAAAGAGAACACATTTACCTTTCTTGCCACGTCATAGGCAAATCACTTTCTTCCAGAAAACACCACTCACGCATGCAAGGACCAACGCACGCGATACTGCCGCCGACCATAAACTTTGACCGCGATTCTCTCTAACCTACGGCCACCAGGGAGCCGCCGAGCCCAACCATCCTCCTTCCTTCGCCTAGCCGCACCGCGCCTTCCACATATGCTGCCTCCGATCATAAAATTTTGTCGCGCCGTCGCTAATTTTTGTTAACCTAATCGAATTTTGCAGTCTATTAGACCGTTGATTCGCCAAATAAACAGGATGGATGATGTCCCCTCGTTCCTCTCTTCAAAAACCAGAAATGGTTCAACGATCCGACAACGTTCATCGACGCGCGATGAACGGCCGAGAATTTATTCAGAAATTCTAGAAAAACAATGCATTGAATCGGAAAACGAATTTCAGTTTTAAGGCGCGTTCATCGAAAGCTTCGATATATAATTTTTATGAATTTTTTTGAGGAGTCTGAAATTTGGCTTTGATTTTGAATTGCAGTTGGAATTAGGTGTTTGTCTGCCATTGAACTGAGGAGATGAGACAAATTGTAAACAGAGTATTTATAGACAAGGTTGCAAAAGAATAGATGGATCAGATTGGTATACACGTTGAACGTTGAATGGCCCGAAAAGCCCGTTCTGACTCCGAAACGAAATTGGGTCAACCCATGTAACAACCCGGGGTTTTTAATAATTAATTATCGTCATTAGGCGATTAAATTGGCTGGTTAATTGTTATTGGGATTTTATCGGGTTGAAGTTCACTTAAAAATTTGTTAAGGGTTTGTGGGCTTTATATTGAATTTTGGCCCACGTTTTATTTTGGTGTTGGGTTGTATTAAAGAGGATACCCATTCCCTCCTCTCTATTCATTCTCTTCGAAAACCCTAAACAAAATAAACGAAAAAAAAATTGGCGGCTCGATCCTTTTGCTATGTCGATCGGCTAATTCTATTTGCAAATGTTTTGCTTTGCTTTAAGCTTGGTCGGGCCGTGCTTAGGAGAGCTGCAAGTGGGGGAAAAAGAGGAATTTTGGCAGTGGATCGGTACTCTTAAAAACAAAGGTGAGTGATTTTTCACTCACATCTAATTCAATTTCCTATATTCGTGACTTTCGTAGCTTGATTTCTATGCTATCATGGTGTTGAATTCTTTGACACATGATTTTGATTTTCAATCGTCTGGAATTACTTGAATTCGTTGATTGCTTTGTTCAGGCCGTTTAATTTTGATCGAATGCCAGGATTTGAATTGATTTTGTGAAGATATTTTTAGATGAGAATTCATTTGACTTTGCATTTGCTTTAAGTATTTGACTTCGGTCCTGATTTAGGTATGCGGTTCCATGACTTCGGTCTGTAGCTCATGTCTTCAACTTGTACTACTTGCTGTATATTATTAGTTTGGAACTGCTACTTGATACTGGTATTCATCTGGATACTTTGTGTGTTGTTTTTCTTTGGGCTTAGACTTGATGAAAGTGATTTGTAAGAATAATTTGGGTTCGGCACTGCCTTGACGGCTTTGTTTGAACTACCTATGTCACTTGCATATGCTAGTGCTGTTTCATTCAATATAGATATGTATGTGTATTCATATATGCATACATGCATTCATGTATTTGTGTTGCTAGCTGTCTCAGCTTTGGAATTGTTCGAACCTGATACCTTTTGAAGTTTGCGTCTGTTGGGTTCATTGCTTTATATGTTGATGTTGTTCTTTGTTTCCCTTGACTCCGGTCAGTAGCTCACTGCTGGTTTGTGTGTCTTCGACCTTGACTCCTGATAGCACTGGCATTGACAATTAGATTGATGCTTCGAGTTACAGCAGTTTTCACTCCTGTTCATACTCTATGTTGTACACATGTGCATTTGTATCACTTGATGTTGCACTTGCATGATCCATTTCGTAGTTGCATACTTGCTATGCACTTTTCATGTCATTCCCTTGGTATTGTGTAGACCACTTGGTCACTGGTGTACATATGCTGTTATATTTGGGTTTCACTGACCACACATGTATATACTTGTATCTTTGAATTTGATTGACTTGCAGCTTGATGGTCATATTCACTTACTATTGATCTTCACGTGGCTGTAGTTTTTGTTGCAGTTTTACCCTTGTAGTCATGTGGTGGCTGCAGTTTCATTTCGTTGCAGTTTTACCCTTGTATTCATGTGGTGGCTGCAGTTTCATTTGGTTTGCAGTTTTTCCCTTGTTGGTTGGTATTGCACTGAGTTAATCCTCATGTGCACTGATGCATTGTATATGCATTTTCCCATTGTTTGTTCGCTTTGATTCTGTTGCGTTATACAGTAGTCTAGTTTGTTGTTGCACCTCTGTTTAGTACCTCTGCACACCTTGCAGTTTCGACTTGCTGTTAGTAGTTGTAGTCGTGTTGATATCACATGCTGTAGTGGCGAGGCAGTGCACGCGAGCGTGTACTGCAGCCAAACAGAATTGACGTTTTAATTGATATTTCAATTGTTTGAAATTTTTCGTGTGTCAATTCAATATTTTTAAATTGTATTTTGATTTTGTTTCATTTGATCATTTTTGTTGCTATCTAATTATCTTCTGGATAATCATATTTTGTGATTTCTAACTATCGTATCGATAATTATATTTTGTGGTTATGCTGTTTCACTGGCTTGGGTTTTGCTCTAGCCACTTGCTGTTAATTGTTGTTTAGGCAATTTTGTTGTTTTCTAAATTATCTTCATTGATAAGCCTTTTATTTATCTTTGTTGAAGATTTTGCTTTGTGGATTTGCGGTTTATTGCTGTTACGTATTATTTCTACCGTTATCTGATTCTCTTACGAAGGATTGGATAGGTGAAATTTATTGTGACTATCGTCTATTTGTTATTTAATTATTATTGCTTCCGTGCATTAATAACTGAGTTTGAATTAGACTGACCCGCTTATTATTTTCTTTTGAATTAGACTGACCCACGTAAGTGTGGATGAACCTTTGTATACGAATCCTGCTACGAAGCATTTGATTTATATTTATTGATTATCAAACATTTGTGATGCAGGGAAACAGGTTGGAGGGATCTAACGGGATTCCATGCTATTATTGAATTGTTCAATGATATTTTTTTTATGTCTTTTATTTACAAACAAATATGATTACGGATGATGTGGTAATAACATCATTATATGTTTGAAAATAAAATCCAATAGTGATAAGAAAAATCAATATCGCTATGGTTAAGTATTGGGTGGTTATTGGCCTCGAATTTTTTTTTTAAATGCCATGAGTTACTGATTAAGTCAGAATTGGTTTTTGAGACAAAAAATATTTTTTTAAAATCTAAAAATTGGATTTCGAAAATATTTTAAAGATTATCTAATTAATTATATTAATACTATTTTAAATTATTGCTTATAATAATATTAATTTATGTTTATTTAATTAAAATAATGTTCTTTTAAAGTTATTTTATTATATTAATTTTTTTAAAGTTATATAGTCATATTAATATTATTTTAAAGTTATTTCATTATTTTAATATTGTTAAAAGTTATTTGTTTTTTTGTTAATATGTTTTAAGAAATCATAAAAGGTTAATAAATTGAAAGTCTAATTTTTTAAGAATAATTATGGTTTAAAATTAATAATAATGATTATTAATAGTTTTAAAAAAATTATTATTATGTAACGATCTGATTTTTCGATGTCTGAAAATCGACATCAATACGTCCACTGTATCCAATGCCGAACAATCGAATGCCGAAAAACTGAACCATAGGGGTAAAAGAAGAAGGAGGTGGAACAAGAATATAGAAGACAATATCAGAATCTCACAATCGCAGCGGAACAATATACAACTCTAATTCATTTGCTTACCCTCTTGAATCAATTAGTTTAATCACTAATTTTATTTCAGTCCTTTATTTATTTAGTCAAATCTTGACTATCTTGCATTACACACAATTCAAATTAATTCCCAATATTGTTTATTTCCACTGAAAATCACCAAGTCCAAATACTTTAGATTTCAAAATAATTTAAATCACTTTATTCTAAAATATACTTTAAAGCATTTAAATTAAAACTAATATACATTTTTGAATAAAGTGTTTAAGTAACTGTGTGTATAAAGACTTATTAAAAGGGGGCTAATGATTGATTATATACTGAGCCTGTATTAATTTTCCAAATGAAATAAAATCTTGATTGAATGTTTGTTATTTGATATTTAAATAACCGACCATCGAAATATAGACCCAACGTAACTTTGGAAATATCTAGGAGAAACATGTGAATTATAAGGCACAGTCATCTCCGATAATGCTGTATTGTGCGTATATATCTCGTTTCGTTCTTCTATGACGATGGTAGGAAAATTCGTCCACTAACGGTTAGGTGGTGATCTCCGATCTTATCTTTGTCTCTTTATTTCCTAGAGAACCGGGGTTGAGTTTACCTGAAATTATCACATGTTGTTTCGAAGAGACCGGGACCAAATGTATTATCTAAAAACCACTTTGATCCTATGAATGCATTTCAAAGTGAAGACATCATGAAGAGCATGGAATCGAAGATATAGATGTGAAGTGAATGGGCTAATTGCTATCAATCCTGAGGGTGATTCCAAAATGGATATGGTAGGAATAGGGCCTTCGGTTTAATTCAGAAGTAGAACAGACTTGTATGGATAAATGCTATCAGCAGATTGTCATTGGGGGAATGAGCATTCCCAGTGTAGATTTCTTGAATGGTAACCATAGCCGCATGCCTCATCAACAGGGAAATGACTAAAGCAGGGCATGCAGCAGGGCTAAGTGGGTCACTCCCATTTGGGTATGTCAGCATCTTTCTAGATTACTCTATTTTGATGGATTTGGTTGTGCATGAGAGATCTCGATTAAGGTTGGAAGACCGGGATGAAGACTTATCTGGTACTTCTATTCAAGTGGTAATTCGATTCTATGTGGCGGGGTACAAGATGTTCTGGTTAGACCTGGGTGCATTGATTTAGAGATGCACCCATCGGAGGTAGTTCCTTACCTGGACATAGTATAGAATCTATTCTCCAATACATGCCTTTAGGGTTTTGATTGTAGAGCCTAGTATGCTGGAATTTAATTAATGTAACAATCGGGGCTGTTTTAATAAGTATTTGTACTTGGACACTATTATAATATCACTGGATTTTCTTTAAAAGTGTTTTGTTTTTCGTAAGGTAAAAACCCGTTGGGTTTATGTGTGGTGTGGTCTTAGAGATACCTTATGTTTTCGAAGATTTTCTTGCAACTTTAAATCCATTTGGTAGTGTTTTTTCTTATGCTGGTTCTCCAGACTGACTGTTATTTTATTTTAATGCTCGGGTCCGACCGAGCATATAGCAGATTAGATTGGATGGTTGGAGCTTCAAGAGATGAGTTGAAAGCCCATATACCTATTCGTGTAGATGGTTATTTTTCTGCTACATTCTTTGATGTCTTATCAGAAATTGTGAAAATTATCAAATTAAAAATCTTTTCCACAAGTAATCAACTCCAAAACATAGATTATATCATTAAGTTTTGATTTTGAGGTTTTGGGTTGATCTAAGCTTTGTTTTTTCTCCATGCATGTCTTTGTTTTTCTATGTATAGGTTGTCGAAGCCATCTCTTACACAAAACATCCATCTTTCAGTTGTAATCCAAGTATTTGTTCTTCAATTGCAAGGTGAGTTGCTACTCATATAATGCCAGATGAAGCAAAACTTGAAATGCCAAAAACATAAGCAAAAATAGCTTGAAAATATTGATTTTGTTGATGTTTTTGTTTCTGTAAAAACTATGTTTGGGTGTCACTTTGCATGCTAATATCTTTTGATTCCGAAAACGATATGTTGCCAAATTTCTTTCATTTGGTAGTTTGCATGTTGAAATTTGTTGCTGCAAAATTTGGTTTGAAAATTTTGTAATTTGTGTGTTCAAAACTTTGCCGCAAAATCAACTCAAACACAGATTTTTTGCCAGTAGTTGTTTTCTGAGTTGCTGCACACATGGCCTGAGTCCATGTTTGTGACAGCATAACTCATTCATTTCATACTGGATTTGAGTGATGCTTTTTGTAGAGTGAAATAGGTTGAATCTTGCAAATTTTCATGGCAATTTGTGTTCTTTTTATATTTTGAAACTGCGGTTGAACTTAAACCCGTAGCATGTTGGAATTCAACGATTTAGCCTTATTTTAGTCAACTTTGAAATGACACATATTTTTTGTTTCAAAATGGATCTGAGGATTCTTTTTGCAGATTGAAGTAGGAATGTTGATTTACATTCCTGTAAATTTTCATTACAATCTGGGTTTTTTCCTATTTTGAAACTGCGGTCGAACTTGAACCCACAGCATGCAAGAATTTAGCGATTTAACCTTGGTTTAGTGAAACTTTGAAACGATGCTGATTCTTCATTTCAAATTGGATTTGAGTGATTCTTTTTGTAGATTGAAGTAGGAGTGTTGAGTTGCATTGCTGAAAATTTTAATGACAATCTAGGTTTTTTGCTATTTTGAAACTATGGTCGAACTCGAACCCACAACATGCCGGAATTCAGCGATTTAACCTTGATTTTAGTCCAACTTTGAAACGAGGCAGATTCATCATTTCAAATAGGATTTGAATAATTATTTTTGCAAATTGAATTGGGAATGTTGATCTACATTCTTGCAGAATTTCAAGCCATTTTGCCGCTGCTAACTTGTTCAAACCTGCTGTCGAATATTGAGTCGTAGCTTGTTTTAAACGGATAATATTGCTGTGTAAAGATATTTTAATCAAATTTTAGAAAGTAATTTTATTAATTAAAGATTAATTAACAAAATATTTAGTGGATCCCATATTGAATCAAATCAGTGTTGAATGTTTATTTATTTGATAATCTAATATTTGACTAAAAAAATTTGTACCAAAACGCAACTTTGGAAATATGTCGGAGAAACATAGAAATTATATGGTACGGTTACCATCGATGGTGCTATACTATACGTGTAAATTCTTTTGTTCTTCTAGGATAAATGATAAGGAAATCCATCTGTTAACGGTTAGGGGTGATCTTCGTTCTTATCTTTGTCTATTTATTTCCTAAAGAATGGAGGCCGAGTTTGTTGGAAATTATCGAAAGTTGTTTCGGAGAGACCGGAATCGGATGTGCTATTCGAAAACAACTTCAATCTTACTCGAGCATTTCGAACTAAAGATATCTTAAAGAGTATGGAATTGGAGATGGAGATTAAAGTGCAAGGGTTATTTTCTATTAACCCTGGGGGTGATTCAAAATGGGTGTGCCAGAGGTAGTGCCTTCAGTTTTGTTCAAACCCAAGAAAGAACTTATAAGGACGACTGTTTGCACTGCTGCTTGGAGGGAAGTGTTAGCATTCCAAGAAGGTTGCTATATAAAAAGGTAATCGTTGCCTCATGCCTCATCAACCTGGAATGAATAAAACAGGGGAGATGAAGTAGGGCCATATTGGTCGCACCCATTAGCTATCATCACCAAATGTAGAATCGATATTCGAAACCCTTGTATGCCTCGGTGCGGTTGCTGATCCCTACCATGGTGGTGATGTACTGGGAACTATCTAGCAAGGTGTAGGCCAGTCCTATCTTGGAAGGGAATCCAAGTGAGGTTCTCATTGTGTTTATCTACAGATGCACTGTAGCGGACGGTACCCCACTAGCGCAGTCATGGTATGGAATCCATTCTTCAATAAGTACAGTATATTTTTAGTTGTTCCCAAATACGTTGGAATGTGAGATGCAAGCATTTTAGCTATATTATATATTTACTATAATCCTTTGGACATTATCCTAATATCGTTGGATGTAAAAGGTATTTTGGTTATATTAAGGTAAAAACCCGTCCCTTTTTATATGCGGCGTAGTATTATGAGATCCCTTTATTTTAAAAGGATTTTAAACGTAATAATTAAGTTGTTTGACTTTACTTACAACTGACCCATGTTTTACCTAAAACTCTTGGGTGCTCAAATTGTTTTGTGCAACCAAGTAGTTTAGGTTTTCCCACGGATGCATTTTGGAGGATTATGGAGCAGGAGGCTTCATCAGTAGCCAGTTATTATCTTGTTTCCACGGTATTATATGTATCTTGTATCGGTTAGGTAGGGATAGACTGTTATAACCGTCCAACGGTAGAATTGTATTAGTATGACACTGATGTATCGTTTTAGAAATGACTTCATAAGGTATTATGTGGATTAATATATGTTATTCCATTGCGTTGTGAGATTCTATGATTGCTTATCTTCTTTTTATCTTCTATCTCCTTTCTTTCCCCTAACAATCGGTCTTTTCGACACTTAGTTGTTTGGCATGCGAATATCATAAATGTATTACTGCTGACTTCTGAGGTTCGAAATGGCAGGTTGTTAAAAACTGCAATGCATATTTAGTCTGAATGCCTAAATTTTTTTGTGCTTCTCATCATGTAAATCCAGTCCCAAATCAAATTTTATTTTTAGCGTTCTTTTTTGACATATATCAGCATACTCAAGTTTTGGTATTAGTTTATATATGTTTACTCTAGATTTAATACTAAGATAATATATGACCTACTTGATGTAACTTATATAGAAGGGTATAATTTCCACAATCTTTATGTGCACGCGTAGGTTTAGTTTGAATGCCTACTCGTTTACGCGATGTTGTAGCTTCTAGGCCAAATACTGCATGCTTATCTCATTCAAGGTGTAGACTAAATTCTTCAGTCACATTATTCATTAACCACAAGCTTATTAAGGATGAATATGAAATTTTTCAATGTTCATAGTTCTTCCACTAAATTGGACAGTTGGAAAGACCGGGATTTTGGCAACAACTGTGGAAGATACTCTTATCGCATTAGTTATTTTTCCCTTTTCTCTTTTCCCCATATTGTGCACTAAACTTTATATGGACCAAAATATTATAAACATAGTTTTGGTAATTTTTATTTCAGATATGCTGCTATATGTGATCCTCTTCCATTGGATCAACTTAAAAGCTTTCATGTGAGGGTCATGTTCATGTTGTCATGTTTCAGTAGTGCATACAATTTTACCTGCGATATGAAGACCTTGGTTGGGTCATTTTTATAAAACGTGTTCATTTCGAAGCAGTATTTTTTTGGATGAGGTTGTTTGTATGGTTTAATAAAGATATTTTGTTGGTGGTGGATGTGATATAGTGTAAATGTCATTGCATCATTGTTTGAACATTATACATAAAGTGAATGTTGTGTTGTATGTAAAGGGTCATTGTTGAATATATGAATTTTAACTATTTTAATTGGCGAATTTTATGTATGTGAATTTCTAAAATTTTAACTCTATAATAGTAGTATTTAGGACAAAGCTACAAGTTAAAAAACAGATGAAAGAACCATGCAAGTATTTTCCCAAAAAGCGATATATATTTAACAACATTTAAAAATGTTGAAAAATATATTTTGAAACAGTTTTAAAACTTTGTAAAACATATTTTGCAATATCTAGAAATGGTTTTTATTGTAATTATTACAACCTATTTCGCCAGAAAAATATTGTAGAGGATGCCAACCCTATGACAACTTACCCTAGTACCATGTTTGCAAAAATGTTGTGAAACTCATATAACAACAATTTTTTTATCTTTAATAAGGCATATTTGTTGTGTTTTATTAAGTTTTGACCTAAATGCTTGGGATTACTATTCTAGTTTGTTAAAAAAAATCATTGAATGTTCTCCATTTCAGGTATATGTAAAACTAATATGTATTATGCGTCATAATGAATTATAATCGCAGGATATCAATTGTATTTATTACCATTTGAACAAGAAGTGCATACAAAATGAATTCTCACAGACAAAGTAGATATGATTTTTGGTATGCAAATTTGTTTCTGTTAAGAAATATTAGCCGGATCATTAACATTTATAGCAGGCATTACAAGGCTCGTGCTATTGTGCATTGATTTAGTTGGATGGTCGTTTCATTTTCAATATATAATGGACATCAACGTTGTTCTCTATTATATTGATCCTACAAATGCATTTTAAAAGGTAAATCTTACTTGAGAAAAATTTATGTTATAATTAGTTGCTTTGTAACATTTGGAATAATAACATCGATGAAATATTATATTCTAAACCGATAATTTTCTAAAGTACACCTTGGGCGTAGCATGCAATCCCGCTAGTTAAAGTATAATAATTTAACTTTTAATACTTTGTGGATTGATAAATTGCAAATATTTCGCATTAGAGTGCTAAGAATAAAAAATAAAATAAATGTATATGTAATATGTAAACAAATCTTAATTTTTCTATACTTAAAGTTTTTAAAACCTACACCAGGTGCTAGTAAAATATTATGATTTGTATCCTATACAATCACGTATACTCGAAAGTTGTGTGTGTACATATACACACACACACTTATGTATACACACACATATATATACATATACACATATATTTACATACACCTACACATATGGTATAAAATCTAAGCTTTAACAAACTTTGCATTGCAAACATAAGCTGAATAGAAATCATTACCCAAAGAGTCAACTGAAAATAAGCAACACTACAATATCTTTGGTCCAAGTGTCCTTTTCATTTACAAATTTTACCTTTGCAAGGTTCTTACAAAATTCTAATAGTCTGAAAATAATATAATATTAATAAGCAAAAAATTATGACATTCTACTTTATTTTATTTATGGTAAGGGGGTTCACAAAGGGACTGAGTTGCATGCTTACCTTAACAATATATGAATTCTAAAATCTGGCTTTTACTACTATATAACAACAAACCGGAGCACAGAAGTAAACTAATATGTTTAACAATTTATATATACTGCAATTTACTAACAAATGCAACCTAAAAGAATTCTAAAATCGTTTTATTATGAGTATGCATCAACACAATCAAAATTCTAAATTTCATTTTCCAGATTCCTCAACTGCCACCGCAACACCATGGAAATTTAATCTTTGCTCGAAATCCAAGTATCCGAGCCCATGTGAGAAAAGAGATTAATTTTGCTTTCAAATTATTAAAATATCATGGTGTAAAGAGCAAGTAATAGATATTGGTGCGTCATGGACGTGCCACCGCCTTGAAAGTGAAATTCAATGCGACTATGCTCTAGTCGATAATTGTAGTTTTCTCTGAAGCATTAATACAATGATCTTTCAAATTTGTGCACTCAAAATTGTAGAATTTGGTGACTTGCAGAGTTCACTGCCTAAAATATTTTGACAAGTTTGGAAGATGATTTTATTTTGAATGAATTTGTGGTGAAAGAGAGATGAAGAATGCTAATTTACATACTATTTTATTTCTCATGGAAGATGGAGAAAGAAAGATTGTAACATCCCGCCTTTTCGCATGCTTTAAATCGACGATAAACCACACACATCAGACTTAAAACATACAAATGGGCGGATTGTTATGGGGTAAATAAGAAAAACAAAGAAGAGAAGAAACTAAACAGAATCTCACAGCGGAAGGATAAATATAATAATAAATATACAGTTCATAAAACTGTTTACAAACATTTGATTCTTTTTTATACAATAAATATCAGAGTTCACATTGTAACGATTCGAATTTTTCGCGTTCGAAAATCGACATCCATACTTTACATTGTACTCGAATGCCGCAGATTTGACCGTTCAAATTCGAGTCGCCGGAGCTTATAACACATTAAGTACAACACAGCGGAAGAAAAAGAATAGCATATATCAATATACAACATTTGATACAACAGAATGATACAATGGAATGGTACAATAGATATCAACATTATCAGAGATACAAAGAATAGCAGCGGAAATATAATAATAACACTAGCAGCGGGACAAAATCTCCAATGTGGTCTTCAAGAAAGAACTCCAGTATCAGTAACTCCATCTCCAAGGCATCAATCCAGAAATAGCGAGAACTCCCAAATCAAGATGAAGAGAAGCAACTCGATCCAAAATGCGATTGCCAAATCCTAAGGCTGAAAGCTATCGAATCTACACCTACTATAGATTATCTGAAAAACCCCAACTCTAGACTGCCCGTGTGGAAAAATAGTGGGCACCCAGAGTTTAGGAAAGGAACAATAAACTCCAGGTCAGTCATGGGACTGGTATGAGCAAACAAAATATTTGGTCTTTAAACAGACAACCAGATAATTTAAAATAAATCCGCAATGCTTTTTGAAAAATGAAACTACCATAAGGCCTCCCGGCACACACACAATGCAAACGCACACATGGGGGAGATTTCTCCTTATGATAGTCAAATATGCTTAATACGAGAAAATTCTTTGATATTATTACTAGTGCATAGTGGAAAATCTTTTGAAAGTATAATATAAATCCTAGCTAGCATAGGTACCATGATGCTATGCCTACTATAGCTGCCATGTTAAATGGCAGGTTCTACAACTAAAACCGTACAAGGCTCGTATTTGAAGAATGGATTTCCAACAAATGGTCAGGCTAAGGAACTTCCTACTGCCACATGGGATCGCCTCTGGCGGGACGTCCCGAGAAACTAACGTTACGGTTAGATCTCTGCCAACACAAGGCCGGGTTACCTCTGTAACTAGGTAACTACTACACGAGCGTGCCATCCCCCGGTCCTTTGGGACCTTTATCCGAGGTACCTCTAAGCAACAACCACACAGTAAATGAGATTGGAGCAACCACATGAGTAAATATCTGGGCTCCATACCATGATACCACCCTTTACCAGAAGGGAATGACATACCCTAAAGGGCGCGACCCTCATAACCTTGCCGCATCTTTCCTGTTTCGACCATTTCCGGGGAGTGAGGTCCTGATGCAGTCTCGTCCACAAAGCTACGCTTTGTGCAACAAAGCCATGCTTTGGGTCAACAGATGACCAAAGCAACGATCACAAAGATAAATGATCAAACAAATGATCATATCACAAATGATCAACCAATGATCATCACACAGCAGCACTCAGCATGCCACATTACCAAATTGGGAATATCACTGATAAATATCAACTACATAACCTCTGAGCTCGTACGTCTCAGAGAAGGGTGTTAAGCTAAGAGAATAAATTCTCCGCCACCAAGCAGAAATGTATTTGATAGAGATCAGATAACATCTCAAAGTGTAATGTCGGACATACAACCATACAAGTCTGTTCTGGGTTCGAACAGAACCGAAGGCACTTCCGAAGAAGCCCTTGCAAATCCGGGTATCCACAATCCCGATCGGACTTCCCATCACTTAGGAGAACTCTATACCGGAGCAACTCAGTGCAGAGTCAATCGATAGGTTATCCTATCGTTCTCACAAATACCCGGTCTTCACCACCGGTCTTCAAATGCTATCCATAACGTCGTATCACTATTCGGAATGGGTTATATGACACAAGGTCCTCTCCCGGCTAAACCGAATAATGAGCGTCATATTTTAAAACACATGGATATGGGATTTTAGTTAAGTCACAACTTATAAAATCCAAAGTTTCTATTTTAAATGGTCAAACAAATTACCATTTTAAATCTTTAAATAAAAAGATTTATTTCACAAAGTTTCACCCAGTTTCACAAAGATCTATCCATAGATTTCAAAACAATTCCCATTTCAATTGGATTAACCCAATTAAATCTTTGAATTAAAGATTTATAGCTTTCAAAACACGTTTCCAAAAATTTATCTAAAACTTGGAATACTATTTTCATTTTTTGACTTGAAGCCCTTTAACACAAATTGAAAGTTCATTTCTTATGTGAAAGCTTCAATCGTTTGAAAACAAATAGTTTTATTTTAGAAAAATCCAATTTATACAAGTTGAAATCTTGGCTTGAATTTAAATTCCAAAACATCACCTTTTAAATGGTTTAAAACCATATAACCCATTTGTAAGTTGAATAACTTTTTAAACCCTAGTTCTCGAATTTTAGGATTCAATTTCAAATATTGAATTCAAATTTATATGAATTCATTTAAATTCCAAGATTCAATCAAGTTATTTAAAATAACTTTTATTTTTGACAATCATTTTCAAAAGCTTCAATTCCAATTCCAAAACTAATTTGGATTAAAAAATCAAATTTTAAAACAATTTCAAATCTGTGACTTAACCCATTTCCACGTGCAATCCATATTTGTGTGTGTATAAGTGTGGTCCAGGGGTTTAGCACAATAGTGCACAACATCATCATCATAGATTCAACCATATCGATAAGCGGTATAACCCATAACGCTTATCTTCATCAACAGATTCATAGATAAAGTAAATTTATCAATCACAAAGATTCACTAACATGTTTCGATGTGGGTTTCGGATAACCAACTGGAATCCGACTCCCTGTCGCATCGAAATTCAAATGTCATTCTATGGGTCAAGGGGTTGCATATACATATAACAATATATACGTCACAAATAAAATAGCCCAGCACAAGCATTACATAGCATCACAAAACATATCAATCCATCATGAAGCATTCAATTGGCAATCAAACATCTACAATTAAGATGAATAAATCTATGTGGTTTTAAATCTATTCCTCACATAATCACTTTCATTAGTAATGAACTACCCTTAATTGCTTCTTTAATTACTTCTAAATTTATTTCATTAATTTATTACCTATTATTGATTAATTAATCCTAATTAATCATCCTTAATTACATCACTAATTAAATGATTAATGATCTAAATTATTTCTTAAATTAATTACTCAAAGTAATTAACAACTTAATTACTATATTGACCCAAATTAATTATCCTTAATTTAATTTCTTAAATTAATTATTTGATTAATTACTAAATAATTAATCCAAATTATCTCCCACTTAAACATCTCCACTTAATTACAATCTGTAAATATTAAACAATTACTTAACTATGTAATTTCCAAATCATTAATTACATAAAGTAGTTATGTATAAAACCCAAATGTTTAAAATTAATTAAACTTAATTAATTAAATTAAACAATCTAATTCAATTAAATTAATTACATTAAGTAATTAATTTCTTAATTACTTTATCAAGTAATTACTCAATCCATTTATAATTGATTATTATTAAATTAATTAATATAATTAATAAATAAAATTAACCAAATTAATTATTGTTAAATAATCCTGGTTAATGACCTTCATTAACCATTCTTTAATTATTTTATAAGGTAATTAACTTAAATTAATTACCAATTAAATTACCTTTAATCATTTATTTATTAAAGTTAATTATAAAGTTAATTAACCTTAATTTAAAACTTAATTACATAATTAATATTCATTTATCATAATTTAATAACTTACTTAATGATCTTAATTCCAAATTGATTTATCATTAATCAATTGTTAATCCCAAATACAATTAATTAATTAAATTAATTAACTAATCTTGATTACCTTATTAATAAATTCTAAAACATAATTCTTAATAAAATTTAAAATAAACACAACTTAATTATGTTTTAAACAATTTGTTTTAAAACAAAGTACTTTTGAAATTATCTTTAGATTTCAATTTAAAATTCAAATTTAAAATAAATTAATTTTAAACTTATCAAAATTTTAAATAAATTTAAAACTTTTAAATTGCCAATCAAATAAATACTATATGAAAATATTAAAGTTAACTCCATTCCAAACCTTTAATAACTTAAGTTTCCATTCTAATTTAAAACTTCAAATTTAAACCTACTTTAAAATTTAAATCTGAAATTCAAACCAAACCTTTGAATTTCCAGAAAAAAAAAAAAACTTAAATCCACTCATATTTTTTTAAAATCTCATTTCTAAAAATATTAAAACTATTTCATTAAACCAAGAATTAAATAAGTTTAAAATTTCTGAAACTTATATTTTATTCTCAAAACTGGAATTTGAATTCAAGTTAGAAATTCATACTTACATTGGAATTCAAACTGAAACTTTACTTCAACCAAACTACAGATTTAAAAAAAAATTAAAAATCCAGATTTTGAAAAAAAACAGAAAACAGGTTTAAAACCTGGAATTTAAATTCAAAGTAATTCAGTCTTGAATTAAGTTTAAACCTAAATCTTATTCATACCTATAACTTCAGATTTTGAGTTTACAAAACCTTAATTTTTTTTTTTAAAAAAAAAAAAAAAAAAAAAAAAAGTTTAAAAACCCATATTTTTAAATCAAAACACAGTTTACTGTGTAAACTGTATCTACAAGTTAACCCGAGACCCCCCCTAATTTACTTCGAGTTCTAAATGCTATTGCTTCGGGTTTCTGCCATACTTACTTCGAGTCATTTCCATCCAACTCGAGTAAACAGAACCCTTCCCTGAAACCACCCCCAACCAAAACAGATCACCAGAAAATCATGTCGCACCACCTCTCCGACCTCCAGTGAAGATCCAACAACCACCAAAAACCCCTCAATACCCTAACTACAACACCAGGTTGAACAGAATTTCAAGCATTCAGATTTAGTCTTGAAAACCCCAAATTTTAAAAACCTGGAAAAACAACTTACAGGTTTCGCTCAAAACCTGTAAACTTCCACTTCACGCTGCTCCGACCATCGGACTCCCGCCCCCTTTGGCCACCAACTCCATTACACATCCACTACCCATACCCCAAAACCCAGAACACTCGATCCATCCAAGCCTTCCCACTGATCCCGTGTTCACACACCATTTCAAAACTAGGTTTAACAGAAGAATTCCAACTGCACTTACTCTAATCAAATTTAAAAGTCATTTCAGATTTTTATGAGGATCAATTATCCTTATTTTATAATCCAGCAAGACTATATAATCTACTTAAATCACAATTTGCGAGTATTGCACAAATTCATACTTTTATTATCCAGACCAAACTGACCATGAACATTCACTTAAAATACTAATACTTGATTTTAAAACCAAGTTTTGTCAATGCCTTAAGTTTATGGAACTGGATTTTAAATATTAATGTGTTTGATTTGATCAATATTAAACATGCAGGGAAGTTACTTAAGTTTACAGAGACAAATTTCCAGTATTTTAATTTTCCCAAAGGTTTTTAAATCTAGACTTAAGAAAAAGAAACACATTACTTTATAAGTTTTGAAACTAATATAAAACAACAAACTCTTTTAATTATTTTAAAAAAATGCAGATGTTATCTCAATTTAGCTCAATTGTAGGAATTCTTTTCATAGGAAGATATCTGGATATACTCTGCAGAATCAAAATCAAACATGCAAATACAACCACATTTACATCAGGCACACAAACATGTTTAATTCAAGCAACCTAAATTATAGTTTAAGATTAAATGTTACTCACAAACAAAAATAAACAAACTCAGGGAGGAGATTTGCTCACCTTGGAGTTGTGCAGGAAGAAGCAAAGAACAGAAAGCAAAGGCTGTATTTTTTTTTTTTCACTTTATCTCTTTGATCTGCAAAAGTTTATTAACATAAAACTTTGTTTAAATTTCCTATTGCATTTGTTGCTTACTTCATTAATAACAAACAAGAGAATCAATTTACTTACAGTTTTTTTTTTTTTTGAATTTGTTTAAAGCTTCAAACTTGCTGTAGACTTCAATTTTCACTTGCTTTGAATTTCCTTCTGTAACTGATTGACATGATTGTTTAAATCTTTGTCTTTGTTACTGATTACTAACATCAAAATCAAATTCAATAAAAAAAAAAACTTGCCTTCATTCTTTTTTTCTTTTCTTTTTTTCCCAAGAAACTGTTTCTTCCAGGTTTGCTTTCAAATTGAACCTGCATTTAAATTTCCAGGTTGAAAGCTTTTGAATTCCCTTTGCTTTGCTTTCAGTCTGAAGTCTTGAATCTTTACTGTCTATAGGTTTGAGATTTTGAATCTTTGTTTCGAATTGATTTGAAAAGAATTACAGTTCTTCTCTCTCTTTTTTTATTTTTGATTTTTTTTTTTCTTCTTTCTACTTTGGGAGTTGAGATATAAGATACTCAAATCTTTGTTTAGTGTATATTTAAGATTTGGACAAGATACTTAATGATTTCATATGGGAAACTGAAAAGTTTTTTTCATAATTTTAAATTCCATTATTTTATTCAATTAAATAATTTGAATGCCATGTGTAGAGAATTGATTATGAAACCTAAAGGCATGTTGATTTGCTTACTTATCTCCATTATGTATGTTTACATTTGAAATTTTCAATGATAAAAGAATTTTAAATTAAATTTTTTTTTCATCATATTTATTTTATAAATAAACATAACTTTTATTCATTGGTATATACATGTAAACATATGCCTTCATTCCAAAATTGCTTACATTTTCCTTCATGTTTACATTTATATTTACACAAGAAATTTTTATTCCAATTATATTCATACATTTAATTTTTGTTCAACATATTTATATACTTATATATTTTTACAATTTCCATTCATACATTTTTTATTCTTGTACAACTTTTAAAAGAAAAGAAGGGTTTAAAAATTTAAATTTCATACTAATAATAGTAATATTTATCTACATAAGAGAATTAAATATTTAAAAATAATCTTTTGAAATCTTATTACATCTCCCACATATATTTAATATTTTAGAAACAAACTATCATTAGCCTTTTTATAAATCACAAGCTTTTAATTTCTATTTTATTTTTAATACATTTTATTATGAAATTCAATATTTATTTACTATATAAAATATTTATTCTTACTTTTTAAATCAAATTTCTATTTATAATCAAAAATTATTCATTTATTCTAGAAATCTCTAACTAATTCACAATTTATTCTCAAAAATAAATAAATTTAATTGCCAAACTAAACTTGATAAATTCCAGGAATGTTACAGATTTCCCCCCTTAAAAAAAATTTCGTCCTCGAAATTGCAAAGAAGACGAGAAAGAAAAGATGATAGATACAGGAATAATTGATCAATTCAGATTGAAATATTTATTCTGCATTCAGTTTACCAAACCAGAATATCAAATAATATGAGAATAAACTCATACAATTATTACACAACATATTTGGGTCCACCGATCTATGAATGTGCAAGGGCCTTTATTAGTTCGAAGGGTTAACTAACCGTTCATAGAATATATCGGATCCCAAAGAATAGATAGATAGATAGATTCAATCTTTTACAATTTCTCAAACAATGGATATGGATTCCAAATTCGGGTCGGAATACTCCAAAGTATATACCAATTTGTTCCTCTTCGGGCTTTGATATACACAAGAAATTACAATAGAATTTCAATTTGGTTTTTAACCGATATTGTTTTATTAATACAATTCAAATTTAGCTTCATATTAGTTATCCAATTAACTTAATTTAAAATCTCTAACTTATTTAAAATTTTCAATTTCAATTTCAAATTTATTAGAGTTTAGAACGAAAAGCTGATAAGAAATCGATGAAGATACGAATTAAGGATTTCCTACAACGATTCGTAAGGCCACCATCACACCGAAACTTCTTTCTGGAGCAGCTACGAAGCAATCAAAAAGAATTCGAAATCGAATCAAAGGAGATTGATAGAGAAAAGTTGTTTTCCGCTATTGCAGGTTATTGACCTCTTGTACTGGTATTTCCCTGTCCCTTATCTCGTTCACTTCTCGCACTCATACTTACTATCAGTGGATAGTAAGAGAATTTACTGAGGCATTCGACGGATATCTTAGGGATATACTCATTCTAGGGTTTACTTCACCCTATCTCTAATGAGTTACTTAACGTGTTATACTCCTGAGCTAAGGTTTTAACCATCAGCTCTGATACCAAATGTAACGATTCGAATTTTTCGCGTTCGAAAATCGACATCCATACTTTACATTGTACTCGAATGCCGCAGATTTGACCGTTCAAATTCGAGTCGCCGGAGCTTATAACACATTAAGTACAACACAGCGGAAGAAAAAGAATAGCATATATCAATATACAACATTTGATACAACAGAATGATACAATGGAATGGTACAATAGATATCAACATTATCAGAGATACAAAGAATAGCAGCGGAAATATAATAATAACACTAGCAGCGGGACAAAATCTCCAATGTGGTCTTCAAGAAAGAACTCCAGTATCAGTAACTCCATCTCCAAGGCATCAATCCAGAAATAGCGAGAACTCCCAAATCAAGATGAAGAGAAGCAACTCGATCCAAAATGCGATTGCCAAATCCTAAGGCTGAAAGCTATCGAATCTACACCTACTATAGATTATCTGAAAAACCCCAACTCTAGACTGCCCGTGTGGAAAAATAGTGGGCACCCAGAGTTTAGGAAAGGAACAATAAACTCCAGGTCAGTCATGGGACTGGTATGAGCAAACAAAATATTTGGTCTTTAAACAGACAACCAGATAATTTAAAATAAATCCGCAATGCTTTTTGAAAAATGAAACTACCATAAGGCCTCCCGGCACACACACAATGCAAACGCACACATGGGGGAGATTTCTCCTTATGATAGTCAAATATGCTTAATACGAGAAAATTCTTTGATATTATTACTAGTGCATAGTGGAAAATCTTTTGAAAGTATAATATAAATCCTAGCTAGCATAGGTACCATGATGCTATGCCTACTATAGCTGCCATGTTAAATGGCAGGTTCTACAACTAAAACCGTACAAGGCTCGTATTTGAAGAATGGATTTCCAACAAATGGTCAGGCTAAGGAACTTCCTACTGCCACATGGGATCGCCTCTGGCGGGACGTCCCGAGAAACTAACGTTACGGTTAGATCTCTGCCAACACAAGGCCGGGTTACCTCTGTAACTAGGTAACTACTACACGAGCGTGCCATCCCCCGGTCCTTTGGGACCTTTATCCGAGGTACCTCTAAGCAACAACCACACAGTAAATGAGATTGGAGCAACCACATGAGTAAATATCTGGGCTCCATACCATGATACCACCCTTTACCAGAAGGGAATGACATACCCTAAAGGGCGCGACCCTCATAACCTTGCCGCATCTTTCCTGTTTCGACCATTTCCGGGGAGTGAGGTCCTGATGCAGTCTCGTCCACAAAGCTACGCTTTGTGCAACGAAGCCATGCTTTGGGTCAACAGATGACCAAAGCAACGATCACAAAGATAAATGATCAAACAAATGATCATATCACAAATGATCAACCAATGATCATCACACAGCAGCACTCAGCATGCCACATTACCAAATTGGGAATATCACTGATAAATATCAACTACATAACCTCTGAGCTCGTACGTCTCAGAGAAGGGTGTTAAGCTAAGAGAATAAATTCTCCGCCACCAAGCAGAAATGTATTTGATAGAGATCAGATAACATCTCAAAGTGTAATGTCGGACATACAACCATACAAGTCTGTTCTGGGTTCGAACAGAACCGAAGGCACTTCCGAAGAAGCCCTTGCAAATCCGGGTATCCACAATCCCGATCGGACTTCCCATCACTTAGGAGAACTCTATACCGGAGCAACTCAGTGCAGAGTCAATCGATAGGTTATCCTATCGTTCTCACAAATACCCGGTCTTCACCACCGGTCTTCAAATGCTATCCATAACGTCGTATCACTATTCGGAATGGGTTATATGACACAAGGTCCTCTCCCGGCTAAACCGAATAATGAGCGTCATATTTTAAAACACATGGATATGGGATTTTAGTTAAGTCACAACTTATAAAATCCAAAGTTTCTATTTTAAATGGTCAAACAAATTACCATTTTAAATCTTTAAATAAAAAGATTTATTTCACAAAGTTTCACCCAGTTTCACAAAGATCTATCCATAGATTTCAAAACAATTCCCATTTCAATTGGATTAACCCAATTAAATCTTTGAATTAAAGATTTATAGCTTTCAAAACACGTTTCCAAAAATTTATCTAAAACTTGGAATACTATTTTCATTTTTTGACTTGAAGCCCTTTAACACAAATTGAAAGTTCATTTCTTATGTGAAAGCTTCAATCGTTTGAAAACAAATAGTTTTATTTTAGAAAAATCCAATTTATACAAGTTGAAATCTTGGCTTGAATTTAAATTCCAAAACATCACCTTTTAAATGGTTTAAAACCATATAACCCATTTGTAAGTTGAATAACTTTTTAAACCCTAGTTCTCGAATTTTAGGATTCAATTTCAAATATTGAATTCAAATTTATATGAATTCATTTAAATTCCAAGATTCAATCAAGTTATTTAAAATAACTTTTATTTTTGACAATCATTTTCAAAAGCTTCAATTCCAATTCCAAAACTAATTTGGATTAAAAAATCAAATTTTAAAACAATTTCAAATCTGTGACTTAACCCATTTCCACGTGCAATCCATATTTGTGTGTGTATAAGTGTGGTCCAGGGGTTTAGCACAATAGTGCACAACATCATCATCATAGATTCAACCATATCGATAAGCGGTATAACCCATAACGCTTATCTTCATCAACAGATTCATAGATAAAGTAAATTTATCAATCACAAAGATTCACTAACATGTTTCGATGTGGGTTTCGGATAACCAACTGGAATCCGACTCCCTGTCGCATCGAAATTCAAATGTCATTCTATGGGTCAAGGGGTTGCATATACATATAACAATATATACGTCACAAATAAAATAGCCCAGCACAAGCATTACATAGCATCACAAAACATATCAATCCATCATGAAGCATTCAATTGGCAATCAAACATCTACAATTAAGATGAATAAATCTATGTGGTTTTAAATCTATTCCTCACATAATCACTTTCATTAGTAATGAACTACCCTTAATTGCTTCTTTAATTACTTCTAAATTTATTTCATTAATTTATTACCTATTATTGATTAATTAATCCTAATTAATCATCCTTAATTACATCACTAATTAAATGATTAATGATCTAAATTATTTCTTAAATTAATTACTCAAAGTAATTAACAACTTAATTACTATATTGACCCAAATTAATTATCCTTAATTTAATTTCTTAAATTAATTATTTGATTAATTACTAAATAATTAATCCAAATTATCTCCCACTTAAACATCTCCACTTAATTACAATCTGTAAATATTAAACAATTACTTAACTATGTAATTTCCAAATCATTAATTACATAAAGTAGTTATGTATAAAACCCAAATGTTTAAAATTAATTAAACTTAATTAATTAAATTAAACAATCTAATTCAATTAAATTAATTACATTAAGTAATTAATTTCTTAATTACTTTATCAAGTAATTACTCAATCCATTTATAATTGATTATTATTAAATTAATTAATATAATTAATAAATAAAATTAACCAAATTAATTATTGTTAAATAATCCTGGTTAATGACCTTCATTAACCATTCTTTAATTATTTTATAAGGTAATTAACTTAAATTAATTACCAATTAAATTACCTTTAATCATTTATTTATTAAAGTTAATTATAAAGTTAATTAACCTTAATTTAAAACTTAATTACATAATTAATATTCATTTATCATAATTTAATAACTTACTTAATGATCTTAATTCCAAATTGATTTATCATTAATCAATTGTTAATCCCAAATACAATTAATTAATTAAATTAATTAACTAATCTTGATTACCTTATTAATAAATTCTAAAACATAATTCTTAATAAAATTTAAAATAAACACAACTTAATTATGTTTTAAACAATTTGTTTTAAAACAAAGTACTTTTGAAATTATCTTTAGATTTCAATTTAAAATTCAAATTTAAAATAAATTAATTTTAAACTTATCAAAATTTTAAATAAATTTAAAACTTTTAAATTGCCAATCAAATAAATACTATATGAAAATATTAAAGTTAACTCCATTCCAAACCTTTAATAACTTAAGTTTCCATTCTAATTTAAAACTTCAAATTTAAACCTACTTTAAAATTTAAATCTGAAATTCAAACCAAACCTTTGAATTTCCAGAAAAAAAAAAAAACTTAAATCCACTCATATTTTTTTAAAATCTCATTTCTAAAAATATTAAAACTATTTCATTAAACCAAGAATTAAATAAGTTTAAAATTTCTGAAACTTATATTTTATTCTCAAAACTGGAATTTGAATTCAAGTTAGAAATTCATACTTACATTGGAATTCAAACTGAAACTTTACTTCAACCAAACTACAGATTTAAAAAAAAATTAAAAATCCAGATTTTGAAAAAAAACAGAAAACAGGTTTAAAACCTGGAATTTAAATTCAAAGTAATTCAGTCTTGAATTAAGTTTAAACCTAAATCTTATTCATACCTATAACTTCAGATTTTGAGTTTACAAAACCTTAATTTTTTTTAAAAAAAAAAAAAAAAAAAAAAAAAAGTTTAAAAACCCATATTTTTAAATCAAAACACAGTTTACTGTGTAAACTGTATCTACAAGTTAACCCGAGACCCCCCCTAATTTACTTCGAGTTCTAAATGCTATTGCTTCGGGTTTCTGCCATACTTACTTCGAGTCATTTCCATCCAACTCGAGTAAACAGAACCCTTCCCTGAAACCACCCCCAACCAAAACAGATCACCAGAAAATCATGTCGCACCACCTCTCCGACCTCCAGTGAAGATCCAACAACCACCAAAAACCCCTCAATACCCTAACTACAACACCAGGTTGAACAGAATTTCAAGCATTCAGATTTAGTCTTGAAAACCCCAAATTTTAAAAACCTGGAAAAACAACTTACAGGTTTCGCTCAAAACCTGTAAACTTCCACTTCACGCTGCTCCGACCATCGGACTCCCGCCCCCTTTGGCCACCAACTCCATTACACATCCACTACCCATACCCCAAAACCCAGAACACTCGATCCATCCAAGCCTTCCCACTGATCCCGTGTTCACACACCATTTCAAAACTAGGTTTAACAGAAGAATTCCAACTGCACTTACTCTAATCAAATTTAAAAGTCATTTCAGATTTTTATGAGGATCAATTATCCTTATTTTATAATCCAGCAAGACTATATAATCTACTTAAATCACAATTTGCGAGTATTGCACAAATTCATACTTTTATTATCCAGACCAAACTGACCATGAACATTCACTTAAAATACTAATACTTGATTTTAAAACCAAGTTTTGTCAATGCCTTAAGTTTATGGAACTGGATTTTAAATATTAATGTGTTTGATTTGATCAATATTAAACATGCAGGGAAGTTACTTAAGTTTACAGAGACAAATTTCCAGTATTTTAATTTTCCCAAAGGTTTTTAAATCTAGACTTAAGAAAAAGAAACACATTACTTTATAAGTTTTGAAACTAATATAAAACAACAAACTCTTTTAATTATTTTAAAAAAATGCAGATGTTATCTCAATTTAGCTCAATTGTAGGAATTCTTTTCATAGGAAGATATCTGGATATACTCTGCAGAATCAAAATCAAACATGCAAATACAACCACATTTACATCAGGCACACAAACATGTTTAATTCAAGCAACCTAAATTATAGTTTAAGATTAAATGTTACTCACAAACAAAAATAAACAAACTCAGGGAGGAGATTTGCTCACCTTGGAGTTGTGCAGGAAGAAGCAAAGAACAGAAAGCAAAGGCTGTATTTTTTTTTTTTCACTTTATCTCTTTGATCTGCAAAAGTTTATTAACATAAAACTTTGTTTAAATTTCCTATTGCATTTGTTGCTTACTTCATTAATAACAAACAAGAGAATCAATTTACTTACAGTTTTTTTTTTTTTTTGAATTTGTTTAAAGCTTCAAACTTGCTGTAGACTTCAATTTTCACTTGCTTTGAATTTCCTTCTGTAACTGATTGACATGATTGTTTAAATCTTTGTCTTTGTTACTGATTACTAACATCAAAATCAAATTCAATAAAAAAAAAAACTTGCCTTCATTCTTTTTTTCTTTTCTTTTTTTCCCAAGAAACTGTTTCTTCCAGGTTTGCTTTCAAATTGAACCTGCATTTAAATTTCCAGGTTGAAAGCTTTTGAATTCCCTTTGCTTTGCTTTCAGTCTGAAGTCTTGAATCTTTACTGTCTATAGGTTTGAGATTTTGAATCTTTGTTTCGAATTGATTTGAAAAGAATTACAGTTCTTCTCTCTCTTTTTTTATTTTTGATTTTTTTTTTTCTTCTTTCTACTTTGGGAGTTGAGATATAAGATACTCAAATCTTTGTTTAGTGTATATTTAAGATTTGGACAAGATACTTAATGATTTCATATGGGAAACTGAAAAGTTTTTTTCATAATTTTAAATTCCATTATTTTATTCAATTAAATAATTTGAATGCCATGTGTAGAGAATTGATTATGAAACCTAAAGGCATGTTGATTTGCTTACTTATCTCCATTATGTATGTTTACATTTGAAATTTTCAATGATAAAAGAATTTTAAATTAAATTTTTTTTTCATCATATTTATTTTATAAATAAACATAACTTTTATTCATTGGTATATACATGTAAACATATGCCTTCATTCCAAAATTGCTTACATTTTCCTTCATGTTTACATTTATATTTACACAAGAAATTTTTATTCCAATTATATTCATACATTTAATTTTTGTTCAACATATTTATATACTTATATATTTTTACAATTTCCATTCATACATTTTTTATTCTTGTACAACTTTTAAAAGAAAAGAAGGGTTTAAAAATTTAAATTTCATACTAATAATAGTAATATTTATCTACATAAGAGAATTAAATATTTAAAAATAATCTTTTGAAATCTTATTACATCTCCCACATATATTTAATATTTTAGAAACAAACTATCATTAGCCTTTTTATAAATCACAAGCTTTTAATTTCTATTTTATTTTTAATACATTTTATTATGAAATTCAATATTTATTTACTATATAAAATATTTATTCTTACTTTTTAAATCAAATTTCTATTTATAATCAAAAATTATTCATTTATTCTAGAAATCTCTAACTAATTCACAATTTATTCTCAAAAATAAATAAATTTAATTGCCAAACTAAACTTGATAAATTCCAGGAATGTTACACACATACCCATAAATATCAATGCAGTGGAATTTAATAGTGTAGTGGAATAATATAGTAGATAGCAATACTACAATCTTCGTCTTCGTCCTCCAGAACTGAAGTCTTCGATCCTGAAACGCTCGGACTGACCCGAGCGAATTGAAAAGACAAAACACTCGAGTCAGAACTAAAAGATCTTATATAAGTTAAATTAACAGAAATAAATATGAGTGCAGTAACTCAAGAGATGCTCAGGATTTACATCTCATAAGGATCCGTTAAACTATTTTCTATGCCCAGAAAACCGCTTCATCTTGAAGAAAGAAAGGGGTGAGAAAATAGAAAAGATAGAGAAGAAAGAACAACAACATCAGAATCTCACAGCGGAACGAATAAATTATAATAATCACATAAGTATTTACATAATATACAACATCAATCAAAGTTATATAGATAATACATCCCATACTAGACAGTTATAAACACCTGTCTAGTTAATCAATACAATACAACACAAGCAAATAATTCAGAGATACCAACACAGCGGAACTACATGTATATCTACAACGCTGAAGCCTCCTGCTCCATTGCTCCTCCAGAATTCGTCAAAGCTAACCTGAATCCCTTGGCTACCCGTAAAAATTTGGATACCCGAAAGTTTATAAAAAACAGAAATAAACTCCGGGTCAGACATGGGTCTGGTATGAGTAACAGGTTAAAGTCGCTTAATTTTGAAAATCCTTTTGAAAATAAAAGGTATCACGTAAGACTCCCCACACATTAACATGGAAAAGATTTTACCTTACGCTAACCAAAACATTTGATAGGAAATTCTGTGATATTATAATAGGTCTAGGGTTTTCAAGTAAATAGAAAATAGTCGAAATTGTTACATTATTAAATTCCAGCTACTAGCCACAAAAGTGGGTAATACAATCAAAACCGTTGGCACTTATTGGATTGTGGATTCCATACAATGGCAGGGCTACTAGGCTATCGCCTGTCACAGTATGTGGCCTAGATCAACGTACCGAGGATCACTCCCGACCATCTGCAACACAAGGTCTGAACCATTCCTTACTGAACAGTCCCGAACAAGATAACCCCGCAGATAGCCGTCGCTACTGCCCACTAAGCCGAAATAAAGGGACATCTAGACAGGGGAATATCCTTGTCCTGCTTGGGCATGAACCACCAAACCTTGCTGCACCTCCCCTGTTTTAGCCATTCACGGTTGATGAGGCTTGAGGCTACGATTACCTTTATAGAATACATTTCTTAGAATGCTCATCGCCCACCTGACGATGTGTTGAAAGCATTCAATCCATACAAGTTCGTTCCGGGTTCGAACGAAACCAAAGGCATTATCTCGTTACACTCATTTTGGAATCACCCTCAGAGTTAATGACGATAACCCTTGCATTCTGAATCTTCATCTTCACTTTAGATTCACGACCTATCGTTAAATTGGAAACGATGTGGTTTTCGAATGTTCCAAATGTGGAAATCCGATCCCGGTCTCATCGAAATCCAAAACGTGTCTTTTAAGGCCAAGTGGTCTATTTAGTCTTACAGTTTAATTCAATATCATCAATAAACACATAGATAGATAATTCACAATATCATAATAGATAATCACATCATCATAAACAGATAATTCACATTATCATCAAAACAGATAATTAAATATTATCATACTTAAACCAAGCATCCATATCACATAGATATTACTCATATCATATCTGAGATCAAAATCAATCAATGAAATGTTAATATCATTCATCCATAAGCAATGATTTATAATTATACTACTTGTAATTAATTTAAAATGAATTAAATTAACTACTTCTATTTCTAATTAATTTTAAAGTAAATTAAATTAATTACTTCATCTATAAATCCTGCTTATACAATCATAAATTAATTTTAAATCAAATTAATTAATTAATCTCTAGATATTTATCTTGATTAACTTCTTTGATTAATCACCTTCTAATTACAGTAAGTAATTAGTCTTTAATTAATTCTAAAAATTAATTATCCTAAATCATTTATAGTAATTAACATTTTATTGCTTTATTTATAATTAAATACAATTAATTACATTATCCTTAATTAATCACCGCATTATTAATTATTTCTTAATTAAACTATTCTTAATTTCATTATTAATTACATTAATTAATGATCTCTAATTCAGATTTAAATTAAATTACTTTATTTAATTTAATCACATTAAGTGATTAGTCAATTATCAACCACCTTGATTAATATCAACCAGTAATTAACTACCCTTGATTACTCATATTAATAAATTAATTATCCCATAATAATTATATCCATTAATTAATCCCTTGATTAATTACAAAAGTAATTATCCAAATTACTTTATTAACACATCATCTTTCACTAATTACATACAGTAATTACATTAATTACTTCCTCAAGTAATTATGCTCCATTGAATACACTAAGTGATTATACAAATCAAATCATCAAATGATTTCTTAAATTAGTTAAACTAAGTTAATTAACTTAACTAATCTTATTATCATAATTAATTACAATAAGTAATTAATCTTTAAATTACTTTCATCAAGTAATTACACTTAACCAATTTACAAATGATTATCTTAATTAATTAAACTAATTAATTAATAATATTTATCATACTAATTAATTATTAGTAATACTTAGTTAATTATTCTCATTTTCTAATAACATTTCTTAAATTACTTTCTTAATTAATTTCTAATTATAAATTAATCTAAATCATTAATTTATAAATTTAATAAATAATCATTCCTTTATCATCTTATTAATTAAATCATTTAATACCTTAATTATCTCTAAGATAATTTATTTCTTTATTAATGACCAAATTAATATTAACGTATGTATTTGAAAACATTTCACTTTGAACTTACATTTAAGTTTCATTTTAAGATTCAAAATGATTAACCTTAAACAAAATTACTTTATAAGTCTTGATTTAAATGTAGAGAACATTCATTCTTACATAAGAAACCTATATAAGGAAAGATTTACTAAACCACTTAATTATTTTAAATTGAAGCTAAAAAAAATAATTTGATTATTTAACTTACTATTTTAAGTTATACTAATTTATTAACTTTCCATTCAATGTTAAAGAAATCCTTTTTATAAAAGAATTCATATAAAGTAAGTTTAAACCTTACTTGAAACCAAATCATTTTTAACATACTTTATTCAAACTTATTTTAATCATTTAAATTTTGAAACAAAGAAATTTATTCAAATTCAACATTCACATAAAACTTGATTTTATAATTCCTTGATTTAAACTTAGTTTAAATCTTGCTTTAAATTTCATTTTAAAATTTAGGCTTCAAAGTTTTATTTGAATTCAACTTAAATCTGTGATTTAAACACCTGTTTAAGACTTGCTTCAACTTTTACATTGTAATTAAAAAAATCTGAAGCAGGTACCGTTTGATTTAAATTCAATCCATATACCACGTAATTTACTTATCAATTCTAGGTTGTCTAAAACAATGCAGTTTAAACATGTTTATCCCAAAACCAGGTTATCCCAAAGCTAATTTGAATTCACTCTAATACTTTAGTTAAACTCAGTTAAATCTTGATCTGGAGTTTACATATAAACTTCAGATTTTTCCAGGGAACAGTTCAAGTTTGAACCACACACATCCCCGAGAAGGCAACAAAAAAACACTCGGGCCAAACACTTCAAATCCCTGAGTAAAATCTCGAGTTTCCCCGAGACTAACATGCCAACATCTCAATTAAACAAAACATGGAAACAGCAGTGTAACAGGCTCATACATTTGTGAAGACAGAGGTCATAGCATCACAACAAGCTTGGAATTCAGTCCCACACTGAGTACAGGCAGAGGGAAGAAAATGCTAACATGAAATACAAATCAAACTCAGTCAATGGTAGAATCACTGTAGACACCAGATCAGGGGAACAACAGAGACATGCTAAACAAGTTAAGTGGTCTGACCCATATACATCTCTGGTCAGTGAGCACTTCAAATGGGCATACCAGAATAGAGTGGCAACATGGACAGCTCAACCAATCATGTGAGATAACCAATACAACAAGATCAATGCTCAAACTACTGCACAATGTAAATGAAGACCACACGCAAGTATACCCAGTCACACATATATGATCAGTGGCTACACAGTGCACAGACAATACATGAAAGCAATGCTTTGGTTAAATGGAACAGTAGGTACAATCAATGATGCAAAACAATGAACAAACCAGGTTGAAAAATCTTCCCAACCACACTGATCATATTTCACTAAGAATTGGATCAGTGGAATAGTAGCCTAAGTTTTACAGTGACTTGTATTTATTTTTTAAAAAAATTGTTTTATAAAACTCAGGTCAACCCGTGCCTAAAAAAAAACATAAATTAAATCAGTTTCTTGGAGTTCTTTCAGAGATTATGATCTAACTGTTTTAACTTAAAACATTTTTAAATCTTTAGTTTAGAATATACAACTTATATTGGCTTAACACCAAGAGCACATAATTAATTATATCTTGAGGAATCTATTTTGAAATCAAACATTTGTATTGAGGAACTCAAACAGAGGTCTTGAGCAATCAATAAACTGAAGTAACACTTCCAGTTTCAATATTCAGAGTATCATATAACATATATAACCTATTCACAGAGATATAAATAACAAACATATATTATTATTTTTTAAATTTGATGAGTTACTCACCACTTTAGAGGAGATAGACAGAGCACTCCTGTTAGAAAACTGCTACCTTGATCATCTTGCTTACTTATTATTGAATAATGGTTTCAGTTTATATTTGAGTTCGCATAGAAATGAATAGGCTTGCAATAAAATCTTCCTCTGGTTCGATATGTTCAAAATGAATTGGAAGATAAGTATATATAGAAAGATAAATTTGTATAGGGTAGGTGTTATCTGGGTTAAACACATGCAAGTACAAATATTGCTTTTGTTTGTATCATGCCAGATCTTTGCATTAGGAGGATGAGAGATTTTTAAAACAGTTCGAATTGACTGAATTGTTTGCTGAGAATTTGAAACATTTAATGTTAATGTACGCTATGTTCCCTATTTAGCTAATTTAATCATGTCTTATGTATAGATATTTTAGTTAGCTTTCCACTTCTCTTCTCTAACCTGCATACCATATTTGTTTTTATACTTTATGTTTATGCTTGTCTGATCCTTAATCTACAAGCTACAGACCTATTTTGTATTTAGATATTTTGCTTTTTCTTACTTTGTTTCAAGATTTTTCCTTGCCTACAGCTTAAGTACTCATGTTTGTTTCATATCAATCACCTTGTTTTATTTGTCTGGTTGTACTAAGATTTTTGTTTTATTATTTTACTTTGTTTATAAATGTTTCCCTTGCCTTTTACTTGCCTAGCTTGCTTTTATTACCTATGTACATATACATTTTCTTTTCTCTACACTTGTTCTTATTTTATAGGCATATTACAAACAAAGCCTGATTTGCATTATTTATTTTTTATATGAAGTTGTTTCGGTCATTGTTATAAATTTTAACTTATATATTTATTTACTTATGGGTTACTTTTATTTTAAACTTAAATAATTAAATACTTATGTTAAGATTTATAAAGTATTATTTTATTTAACATTTTTGAAAGACTTGTTTTTAGATCTACAAATCATAGCTTCTTTCAAAAATATACATATATTAAATTAACAACTTCTATTTATATAAAAAAACCCATTTTCAAGATATTACAATATTGATATAGTTTAAATATAACTTATTATTAAATTAAAATAATTTATAAAAGAGCTGTTCTTTATAATATAAGTCACTTATTTTATCAAGCTATAAAACAAAACAATTTTTGTTCAAATTTAAACTTAAGCTATAATCAATTTTAAACAATTAAATTAAATCTTTTTTTTTATCTTGAGTATTTTAAAGTCATATGATTATTTATTCAATATTAAATAAAATCAAATTCCTAATTTACCAAAAATATTAGAATTAGAAATCATGCCTTTATTTTATTAAACTCAAAACAAAGATTATCTATTTACAATATATACATACATATATATATATATATATATATATTATAAATAGAAAACAATTTAATTAGCTTTTAAAAGATAAATTATCAGTTAATTATTTATTTAAAAGAAGATTATTAAATCAATTCAAATTATTATTAACAAATATTATCAAATCAATTTATTTTTTACTGTAGATTATTAAATTGATATTGCCCGAATTTCCGGGATGTCACATTCCTTCCCCATTAAAAGAATTTCGTCCCCGAAATTTAAAACAAAGGTAATTTAACAATCTAGTTATAGATTTAAATCTTAAACACAAGCATATATGAATCGTAAGCTAACAATCATAGCAACCAATTCATCCAATCAAACAAATTTAACTATCTAGACAGAATTCTAGATAGAATTTTCTCGAGTTTCCCCAAGTATAAATACCGGGATACTCGCTCTACAGAATCCAAACAACTAATAATATTACTAAACTACAGAGTTCCCACTCATTTAGATCTACAAAACAAATCAAAATATCAGACCAAACTCAAGTCTGACCCAACAACCGAAATTCCCTAAACTACTGACTCTAAAATCAAAGATAGATCTTACACGTACTCCCTCAAAGATATGTGAAACACTCTGAATTCCAGTTATCCAAACTAACAATTCAATCCTGAAGACCACACACTTATCAGTAATCAAATCTCCGATTTCGGAATCCAAATTCCTTCGTCTCTTATCCACTAAACTCTTCGGACAATTCAGGGCTTCCCTCATCCTTACTGATCAGCTCAACACTTGTTGATGCCCTAGAAATAAACTGGTCCAAAAAAATAATCCAACAAATAATTTTTCAAGATCAACGAAAAGTCATAACACAAACTCTATTCTAAATCAGAAAACAGAACTCACTTTTCTTATCCCGAAGAGATAAAATAGGTACACTCCAATCTGGCCTCCGATCCTGAAAAATTTCCTGTAGAACTCTCCAATCCAAACACTGCAACATCCAATTGCTTCCAAACTAAAACAACTGCCACCATGCTTCCACTGCACCACTTTGACTGAATAGATGAAAATGCTGATGATGAACTCAAACACAGACTGGACAACACACCCCAACAATAAAGTTCACAGATCAAAAAGAAAATTATGAAGTTCCTCCAAAATCCGAGTTACTTCACCAACTCAAAAATCATCCTATTACTGAGTTGAAGCATCGGTATCACTTCTGGAATCCATTCGATACCAACTCAATCTTCAGATGCTGACCAAACTCTGACTTCTCGAAGACATTCAGAAAAATATCTCTGAAACACAAGAGAACACTCAAATTATATCAAGTCACTTTGCGATCGATCCACCCTAATTCCAAAAATACTGCTCTCTCTTTACCAATCAGAACAGCTTACACTTATGTGGCCAATCCATCGAAGAAATGGAATCCTTCTGCTGCTTCTGAACTCCACTGCTGACTCTGAAGTTATAAAACTCCCTTGCCAATACACCAATGCCAAGAAATTCCTAATCCAGGGCTCTTCGAGAAACTCTGACCTCAAAGCAAACAGAAACATCCAGCTGAGCACAGCCACAACACCGAGCAGACACACTTCCTTGACTTGTTCCAAAGAAAACATCTTCGGAGACATCCATAGTCACTGTGTCTCATCACACAGCTACTACACCTTGATATATCAAAATATCATGACTTACTTCTGTCCACCCGACAGATCCAAACTTATGCTCCGAAAATGAACTCGGAATCTTAACAGATTTCCTTCAAAGATTAATGAAATCCTTACACCACCCAAAGCGTACTCAAGATGATATTAGATCTACAGTCTTGGTAATTACACTTCCAACCTCAAACATTCAAACTCCAACCACTAGTAGTCGTGTTACACACACCACTACCTTATCTACCTTTATAACTTATTGGAAAACCCGAACAGGTAACCCAACAAATAGGTAGAAATAAATAAATATATATATTATATATTAAAATTACAAATATGCTCTCTCAGGAAAGAAATCACTCAAGAGCCTAGGTATTCACTCAACCTAGTGCTCTGATACCAACTGTGATAGCCCTAGGCTTTTCAACCGTCAGGCAGCGGCCACTCTCCGCCGTGGCTCACAGTGATACCTCGGGTATGCTTTTACGGCCACCATCTCGAGTCGCAACCAACCCCGCAAGACCTTATACTATCCCCGGGGGCATGTAGGGGTAAGAGTCTCCCATTCGCCACCTAACGCAAAGCGAGAACCCCCTATCACGCTGTAATGTAGCAAATCCGATTCCGGTCTCATCGAAATCCAAAACTTGTCTTTTAAGGCCAGTTGTCTATTTAGTCTTACAGTTTAATTCAATATCATCAATATACACACAGATAGATAATTCACAATATCACAATAGATAATCACATCATCATAAATAGATAATTCATATTATCATCAAAACAGATAATTAAATATTATCATACTTAAACCAAGCATCCATATCACATAGATATTACTCATATCATATCTGAGATCAGAATCAATCAATGAAATGTTAATATCATTCATCCATAAGCAATGATTTATAATTATACTACTTGTAATTAATTTAAAATGAATTAAATTAACTACTTCTATTTCTAATTAATTTTAAAGTAAATTAAATTAATTACTTCATCTATAAATCCTGCTTATACAATCATAAATTAATTTTAAATCAAATTAATTAATTAATCTCTAGATATTTATCTTGATTAACTTCTTCGATTAATCACCTTCTAATTACAGTAAGTAATTAGTCTTTAATTAATTCTACAAATTAATTATCCTAAATCATTTATAGTAATTAACATTTTATTGCTTTATTTATAATTAAATACAATTAATTACATTATCCTTAATTAATCACCGCATTATTAATTATTTCTTAATTAAAATATTCTTAATTTCATTATTAATTACATTAATTAATGATCTCTAATTCAGATTTAAATTAAATTACTTTATTTAATTTAATCACATTAATTGATTAATCAATTATCAACCACCTTGATTAATATCAACTAGTAATTAACTACCCTTGATTACTCATATTAATAAATTAATTATCCCATAATTAATTATCTCCATTAATTAATCCCTTGATTAATTACAAAAGTAATTATCCAAATTACTTTATTAACACATCATCTTTCACTAATTACATTAATTACTTCCTCAAGTAATTATGCTCCATTGAATACACTAAGTGATTATACAAATCAAATCATCAAATGATTTCTTAAATTAATTAAACAAAATTAATTAACTTAACTAATCATATTATCATAATTAATTACAATAAGTAATTAATCTCTTAATTACTTTCATCAAGTAATTACACTTAACCAATTTACAAATGATTATCTTAATTAATTAAACTAATTAATTAATAATATTTATCATACTAATTAATTATTAGTAATACTTAGTTAATTATTCTCATTTTCTAATAACATTTCTTAAATTACTTTCTTAATTAATTTCTAATTATAAATTAATCTAAATCATTAATTTATAAATTTAATAAATAATCATTCCTTTATCATCTTATTAATTAAATCATTTAATACCTTAATTATCTCTAAGATAATTTATTTCTTTATTAATGACCAAATTAATATTAACATATGTATTTGACAACATTTCACTTTGAACTTACATTTAAGTTTCATTTTAAGATTCAAAATGATTAACCTTAAACAAAATTACTTTAGAAGTCTTGAATTAAATGTAAAGAACATTCATTCATACATAAGAAACCTATATAAGGAAAGATTTACTAAACCACTTAATTATTTTAAATTGAAGCTAAATAAAATAATTTGATTATTTAACTTACAATTTTAAGTTATAATAATTTATTAACTTTCCATTCAATGTTAAAGAAATCGTTTTTATAAAAGAATTCATATAAAGTAAGTTTAAACCTTACTTGAAACCAAATCATTTTTAACATACTTTATTCAGACTTATTTTAATCATTTAAATTTTGAAACAAAGAAATTTATTCAAATTCAACATTCACATAAAACTTGATTTTATAATTCCTTGATTTAAACTTAGTTTAAATCTTGCTTTAAATTTCATTTTAAAATTTAGGCTTCAAAGGTTTATTTGAGTTCAACTTAAATCTGTGATTTAAACACCTGTTTAAGACTTGCTTCAACTTTTACATTGTAATTAAAAAAAAAATCTGAAGCAGGTACAGTTTGATTTAAATTCAATCCATAAACCATGTAATTTACTTATCAACTCTAAGTTGTTTAAAACGATGCGTTTAAACATGTTTATCCCAAAACCAGGTTATCCCAAAGCTAACTTGAGTTCACTCTAATACTTTAGTTAAACTCAGTTAAATCTTGATCTAGAGTTTACATATCAACTTCAGATTTTTCCAGGGAACAGTTCAAGTTTGAACCACACACATCCCCGAGATGGCAACAAAAAAACACTCGGGCCAAACACTTCAAATCCCTGAGTAAAATCTCGAGTTTCCCCGAGACTAACATGCCAACATCTTAATTAAACAAAACATGGAAACAGCAGTGTAACAGGCTCATACATTTGTCAAGACAGAGGCCATAGCATCACAACAAGCTTGGAATTCAGTCCCACACCGAGTACAGGCAGAGGGAAGAAAATGCTAACATGAAATACAAATCAAACTCAGTCAATGGTAGAATCACTGCAGACACCAGATCAGGGGAACAACAAAGACATGCTAAACAAGTTAAGTGGTCTAACCCATATACATCTCAGGCCAGTGAGCACTTCAAATGGGCATGCCAGATTAGAGTGGCAACAGGGGCAGCTCAACCAATCATGTGAGATAACCAATACAACAAGATCAATGCTCAAACTACTGCACAATGTAAATGAAGACCACACGCAAGTATACCCAGTCACACATATATGATCAGTGGCTACACAGTGCACAGACAATACATGAAAGCAATGCTTTGGTTAAATGGAACAGTAGGTACAATCAATGATGCAAAACAATGAACAAACCAGGTTGAACAATCTTCCCAACCACACTGATCATATTTCACTAAGAATTGGATCAGTGGAATAGTAGCCTAAGTTTTACAGTGACTTGTATTTATTTTTAAAAAAAATTGTTTTATAAAACTCAGGTCAACCTGTGCCTAAAAAAAAACATAAATTAAATCAGTTTCTTGGAGTTCTTTCAGAGATTATGATCTAACAGTTTTAACTTAAAACATGTTTAAATCTTTAGTTTAGAATATACAACTTATATTGGCTTAACACCAAGCTCACATAATTAATTATATCTTGAGGAATCTATTTTGAAATCAAACATTTGTATTGAGGAACTCAAACAGAGGTCTTGAGCAATCAATAAACTGAAGTAACACTTCCAGTTTCAATATTAAGAGTATCATATATACATATATAACCTATTCACAGAGATATAAATAAACAACAAACATATATTATTATTTTTTAAATTTGATGAGTTACTCACCACTTTAGAGGAGATAGACAGAGCACTCCTGTTAGAAAACTGCTACCTTGATCATCTTGCTTGCTTATTATTGAATAATGGTTTCAGTTTATATTTGAGTTCGCATAGAAATGAATAGGCTTGCAATAAAATCTTCCTCTGGTTTGATATGTTTAAAATGAATTGGAAGATAAGTATATATAGAAAGATAAATTTGTATAGGGTAGGTGTTATCTGGGTTAAACACATGCAAGTACAAATATTGCTTTTGTTTGTATCATGCCAGATCTTTGCATTAGGAGGCTGAGAGATTTTTAAAACAGTTCGAATTGACTGAATTGTTTGCTGAGAATTTGAAACATTTAATGTTAATGTACTCTATGTTCCCTATTTAGCTAATTTAATCATTTCTTATGTATAGATATTTTAGTTAGCTTTCCACTTCTCTTCTCTAACCTGCATACCATATTTGTTTTTATACTTTATTTTTATGCTTGTCTGATCCTCAATCTACAAGCTACAGACCTATTTTGTATTTAGATATTTTGCTTTTTCTTACTTTGTTTCAAGATTTTTCCTTGCCTACAGCTTAAGTACTCATGTTTGTTTCATATCAATCACCTTGTTTTATTTATCTGGTTGTATAAAGATTTTTGTTTTATTATTTTACTTTGTTTGTAAATGTTTCCCTTGCCTTTTACTTGCCTAGCTTGCTTTTATTACCTATGTACATATACATTTTCTTTTCCCTACACTTGTTCTTATTTTACAGGCATATTACAAACCAAGCCTGATTTGCATTATTTATTTTTTATATGAAGTTGTTTCGGTCATTGTTATAGATTTTAACTTATATATTTATTTACTTATGGGTTAATTTTATTTTAAACTTAAATAATTAAATACTTATGTTAAGATTTATAAAGTATTATTTTATTTAACATTTTTGAAAGACTTGTTTTTAAATCTACAAATCATAGCTTCTTTCAAAAATATACATATATTAAAATAACAACTTCTATTTATATAAAAAAAACCGTTTTCAAGATATTACAATATTGATATAGTTTAAATATAACTTATTATTAAATTAAAATAATTTATAAAAGAACCGTTCTTTATAATATAAGTCACTTATTTTATCAAGCTATAAAACAAAACAATTTTTGTTCAAATTTAAACTTAAGCTATAATCAATTTTAAACAATTAAATTAAATCTTTTTTTTTATCTTGAGTATTTTAAAGTCATATGATTATTTATTCAATATTAAATAAAATCAAATTCCTAATTTATCAAAAATATTAGAATTAGAAATCATGCCTTTATTTTATTAAACTCAAAACAAAGATTATCTATTTACAATATATACATATATATATATATTATAAATAGAAAACAATTTAATTAGCTTTTAAAAGATAAATTATCAGTTAATTATTTATTTAAAAGAAGATTATTAAATCAATTCAAATTATTATTAACAAATATTATCAAATCAATTTATTTTTTACTGTAGATTATTAAATTGATATTACCCAAATTTCCGGGATGTCACAGTCTAATTGTAAAATAAACTTACTTTTAAATAGCATTAAGGCTTTACATTTCCACCTTAACACGTAATAGTCCCAGTAGTCCATCAAATATCATAGTCCTTCCTGATTGGGAAGCCACTAGAGGATACCACATGGGCTACGGGAGAAATCCAAACTCGTACAAGGCGCGATAGGTTAGGTGACACGGCACAACTAGGCAATGCCAGGGTAGATATACCAATTACGCTTCCGGGCCGGTGGTAACGCGTAGCGCGCAGCTACCGCCCACCTCGAGCCACACCCCCAAATAAAAATCAAAAGTGGCCACCGAATCAATCCAAAAGTCAAAGTATAATATCGAAGGGATGTGTCCGATCAAAGGTGCTACCTTATTAACCCGTCAATCGCTCCTGTTTTAGCCACCTTATGCCAACTCACGGGAGTTGGGTCCACGTATTTACCTTACATGAAACGCCGCCACCATCCTACTTCATTCTGGAATCTCCACTGCGTACACGGTTGTTAAAGTGGTTTTCGGAGTTTGCAGAGAGTATGACAACTTTCGATCTCGGTCTCTTCAACAACCAAACGTTATTATAACACCGCAGTTGTAACAACCCGCATATTTATCGAGTTTGTATTTAAATATTTTATTTAAATATTAACTCGTTAATCGGATTTTGGTCCGAAAAGCTACTTTTTGCAAACGGTCAAATTAGGACTCGAGACCACTTCCATTGACTTCGAAATGTCGTTTACAACTTTTTAAGTATAAACATCGATAGGTTTGGAGTTAGTGAAATTTCACTAACTTTTCCCGCTTTGGACTTTGGGTTAGTTTAGCCTATTAAGCCCAAGTTCCAACCCTCTTCTCCTCACTCTTCATAAATTTCCTAACTAATCAAGCTTTGGCATTAATGGTGGAGGGAATGGGAAATTAAAACTCCAAGCACAAATTCAATTGCAAATCCAACATTCAACTCCAAATTCAAGTAGAAGATATTGGATTCAAGCTTTGGATTGCTTCTCCTTGCTTTCAAGCTTCATCTTCATAAACTTTAGTGCAAAGGTGAGATTTTTGTCTCACAAATCTAGTCTATAACTATATTGGACTGTTGGGAATGATTCCCTATCACTTTTGCATGCACATTTGCATTTGGTTTGGATTGGATTGGCGAAAAACTCCAATTTTTAGCATTTTGGTGAATTTTCTGCACTTAGGTCGTTCTGGCCATTTTTAGGTCGTTCGGAGTTAAGTCGTTCGTCCATGGGTCGTGAGTCGTTCACGAGTTAACTTTAGGTCGTTCTGGAAGAATTGGCACTTCGGAATTAGGTCGCTCAGGAGTTAAGTCGTTAGGTCGCTCGCGAGTTAGTACCATAGGTCGCAGGGCTTTAGGTCATTCTGGAAGTATTGGCACTTCGGAGTTAGGTCGCTCGCGAGTTAAGCCTTAAGTCGTAGGTCGCTCACGAGTTTGGCCTTAAGCCGTAGGTCGCTCGCGAGTTAAGCTTTAAGTCTTAGGTCGTTTCCGACCTATAATCTCTAGGCAAACGTTAAGTCGCTCGGCCTGGTTTATCTCGTAGGTCGTCTCCGACCTAAGCTCCAGATAAGTCGTTCGAGTTAGGTCGTTGGACCATTTACCTTAGGTCGCTCGTCCACTAAGTCGGCCTGGTTTATCTCGTAGGTCGTCTCCGACCTAAGCTCCAGATAAGTCGTTCGAGTTAGGTCGTTGGACCATTTACCTTAGGTCGCTCGACTCTGTTAAGTCGGCCATGTTGGGTCGTGAGTCATCGTTAGGTCGCGAACACCTCTAGGTCGCAACCACTAAGTCACTTGACCCCTTGGACCCCTAGGTCGCAACCCTTAGGTCGCTCGACCCCCCCTTGGGGGGTTGCCACCCCCCCTGGACCCCACCTTGGGGGGTTGCCACCCCCCCTGGACCCCCCCTCCGTAGGGGATCTTATCTGAAAAACATTGAGCTGATTTCCTTGGATTTTATTCGCATCTCCGTATGCGATCTTTGTGACTGATTGTTTCTACACTTGCTTATGTGTTTTGTCACTTTATAATATAAAGGTTTCAATACTAGTAGTAAATATCAAAACTCTTTCAACAAACAATTTCAACTCTATTTTTAATAACAAAGCTCTTTTCTTAAACCGTTTTCCAATCTATTAGTATATACAAGCCTTTACCTCACTCGGATGAGAAATCTAATTAAACGACTTAGTAAAACAAGTGGTATGAAACGCTTGCGCTTACTTCGTCGGTTAATTCTTGGACTTGTTCGATTGAACCTCTTGTGACAATTTTATTAGTGAAGATTTACAGTTTGTTCGTAAATATTTAAGTTAAGCAAGTGGTTATGGGACATGAAGCTAAACTTCTATATTTACTAGCTTAGTGTAATTGACACTTCTCGTTGATCTTGATGATCGCTTTATGAATTAGACTAGCAATTGCGCGATGTCTCTTTCATTGCAAGGTTAGACTAGACACCACTTGTGTGATTCCATTCACACATACCTTTCTGCTTTTTGGTTAGTCTTGACCTCAATCTGTGTGATTCCATTCACACATGCGGGGTAGCTCCCCTTGGTCTTCGGACCGTCATGTGATAGGCCTCTTTCCCTTTTTATGATTTCTGGATTTCTCGTGTTGATTTCTGGAATTTATGACATTGACTTGTTATGAGTACAAGTTTAGGGTATGATGCCCTCTTCGAATCTTTGAGAAGATTCTTGTGATGTTGATTATTTCTTATTGATTGATCTTCTGTTGATCATTATTTACATACTTATAGTGGTATGTCGTTATGGATGTTTATGTTTATGCCATATCTTTTATGTTATATCATGTCATCTGATATTTATAGCTAGACTGATCCTTTTATTATTTTCTTAAATAATACTCGGGTCAGACCGAGATGTTACAGGTGCTTCTGCTTGACTTCTTCCCAGGGATTCATCACTCTGACTTTTGGCTAACTGTTTAGATTAGCAGTTTTTGTTGTATACACTTGAGATATAGACTCATAGTTGTATTCTTTTGTATAGCACGTGTTGCTATTCTTTTGTATTATCGTGGATCTTATTGACCACAACTCTGATGTACACTTTCATGTGTTAGTTATATATTCATATCTTCTTCCGCCTTTGTGATATGGATATCTGTGACTGATTTGTGATATGATTATTTCTATGTTTGTTTCCGAAGATTATTTATAGCCACCGTGTAATAAGCAATTACATGGATGGTCGCTCCTCAACAGCCTTATTCTCCGTGCTAGTTGACAGCACTACTCTGGAGTGTTCTTGGCTAGCGTGGGTATAGCGGTGGGGCGTCACAGCAATCATTTAAAAATTAATTATGCTTTCAAAAACCAGAATATAATTATCCATTTCAAAACCCATAAATACGATATCATTTCCTTTCCAAAACAAACTCATTTGATATTATTTTTATAAGAACCCAAATTAATATAATATCATTTTATTTCAAATATATATTTCTTTTCCAAAATCAAATTGTTTTCAAACTTATAATAATCGAAAACCAAAAATTGAATTATAACTTTCAAACTATAATACTTCGAAAATTCATAGCTTTAAACCATAATTTCTAAAACTTAAATGGTTTGGATATTCAAACAGTATATAGCATCAACAGTTTGGATTCAAAATTTCTTTATAAAATAAAATAATTTCCGCGACTTACAATTTATTTCATTTAAGATTAAGTCAAAATCCATAAATTTAAAATCGCTTTCAGTTTAAATAAACCACTTCAGTTTCAATATATTTCAAACTTTGAATATTAAACAGTTGGAACTAAGGTTGGAAATTTCAATTTCACCAATTTAAAGTCCTATTATTTAGTTTGAAATAATAATTGCATAATAAACCCGCAATCATTTAAGGAAAACTCAAATTACTTATAAAAGGAAATTTCCTTCAATTTTTATACTAGAAATATTCATTTAATTCACCTTGAATAGAGTTCAGTTATAGATATCATACCTTTTTTAAAATTTCAAGTTAATAAAGTTTACATCAACTTATGAAGTTAACTTCTTAATTAAGCTCAATTCCAAATAAATTTTCCAATTTAACTCCCGATCTTAATTAATTCAAATCCTTTAAAGTTATATGTAATTTCGATATCTTAACATGTACTTAACCATATAGTATAAAATAATCAAACTCCGTCATTTAACTTATTTATTTTATTTAACAAATCAATACATAGCTTATCTTCAATACTTTAACTATAGATGTATATATAAAATAAGATTTTATATAATATAAAAATCTATATTTATTAATCGTATCCTATCCAAACCATAGAAAAATCATTTCAAAAATAATTTTTATATATATACCGCGGTGCCTGTATATAATTTTCTATCCTATGGTCAAGTGATACGGATATTTATCATTTCAATCCGCAATTTAAAAAAATAAAAAAAATGCGGTTGTATATCATTTCAAACCGCAATCCCGAATGAATGAAATACATGATAACTTGCAGATTTTAAAATATAGTACACATCATCCATTCACCAAACATCAATCATCAATCATTAATTATAATCATCATCCAATTTAAAAAAACATCAATATATAACAGGTGACAAGTAACTGGTATCAATTTCAGTTTATACTCAAATAAATTAAATAACTGTTAATTGACAGTTTATATGCAAAATAAATATAATTTAACTAGTAGCTAATTGCAATAATGAATTAAATAACGCGTAAATTAAATGAATGCTATTTAACTGAGAAATTGATGAAATATATACCAAACAACTATAAATAAAAAATTGAAACACATCAAAAATCAATTTAACAAACATAAGAAATTTTAGAAATCATGAGTGGGTTAAAACACTCACCTTTTGAATTTAAATTGAATCTAAATTCAATTAAAACCCAAAAATTTGACAGTCTTCAAATCCACCCAAACCAACGCAAAAATGTCTGGAATTCCGATACAATCCCAACAAAAAAACCGCCCATGAATCCGAGCCCGTACGCAAAACTTATGAAAATTTGAAAATTGGAAAATTCTGGCCCTGTGTCGACTTCGGGTTCGACTTCGGTGTGCCGCCTCAAATCCCCGGTGCTTGCTTGGAGTTTTTGCCAAAACGACCCAGAGCGACCCGAGTCATTTTCTTCCTAACCCGAAGTAGATACAGTGTTTTTGCCTCTGAAACTCGAAGCGTGACTCGAAGTGGCTGCAGATCCGAATTTTTTTTTTATTGAAATAAATTTTTGGAATTTTGGAATTAGGTTTTTTTTTACCATTGGAATGAGGAGTTGAGAAGGATATATGCGTATATACAAATGAAAATAAGGAGTGGCTAGGGTTATAACGGCTTATATATAGACAAGGCTGAAAAATAATAGATAGATCAGATTGGTATACGCGCAGAACGCTAAATGGCCCGAAAAGCCCGTTTCTACTCCGGAACGAAATTGTGTCAACCCATATATCAAAATAGATGTCTTAAAATATTTTAAATGCAATGGAACAGGTTTCATGTCCAAATTCCATCGTATGCGGAAGCTATGATGAAAAAAATATTTTCCAAATTGATTTCAATTGATTTCAATTGCATAAATTTCAAGGTGTTTCGAGTCCGTACGATCAAACGATAAGTCCGATCGCTACGAAACTTGAAACACTATTATAATTCACCGTTACGGATCCGATGAAACTTTTTTCATCGAAATCCGAGTCAGTGGCCAAAATGGCTATTTTTCTATTAATTACATAAATTTAAAATAAATTTATTAAATGAAATTTCGCGCTAAAATTCTAAAATTTGAAATCTTTATCACTTTATAATTCCCAAACATTTACAATGATTTAACAATTTATAAATGTAAATTTATTAAAGATTAATCAATATAAATCTTCAATTTCATAAAATTCAAAGAAATAAACAAATCTTGATTTACAATCTTTTCATTTACCAATAGTCATATTATAAATGGCATTTACATTGCCTTCAATTATTAATTATTATCAGTTTAGATCTTAACATTTGTTCCACAAATTTTATTTTCCCTGAATTAGTTACCGCATTTATCTAATTCCAATTTCGTAACCACATTCAATCCATTAACTAGTATTACATTGACATTTAACTTATTAGCTTATATCAACACTATTGTCATTAATAGCAAATGGATTACCAAATTTAATCGTTGGCCTAAATAACTAACGTAAATTAATTTCCATTTATTCCATTAATTTAACTTTTATTCAATTAATTAATGATTCCCTCGGTTAGAAATAACGTAACATTTTCTTTATTTGTATTGCAAATAATTCAAAATTCAATTCCTAATTCTTAATATCCTCTGAATTACAACTTCCAAATATGGTATTAATCATCATTTACGTACCTCTAATTATTTTAATTTACATTAACATAATAAATAAATTACCTTTAATGAAACCTATCCCCCAATTTATTATATGCAATAAATTTTGACCTTACAACAGTTTCAATTAATTATTTATATTTATTGCGATTGAATACCAAAAATTATTTAACACATCAAATAAATGAACAATCTATATTCATTGTCACCTATTTTCTTTTAAATTCAGTTATAAGTTTGTTACTTACCAACTAGGTTATAATAACACTAATTTTTTTATTCCACTGCTATATATGATATATTTGCATCACATACTTGAATTTTTCAATTTCATCTTAATTCCAATTCACGGTAGTATAATTTCTTACTATAAACCCATTTATAATTTGCATACCAATTAATTAGTTTCTACTAAATAGATTGATTCAATTCAACTCTTTTATTAAGTCTATATAAATCAATGTACTATTTCATTCGTAAATGTTTATTTCAATTATTCCTTTATTACATACAAATCTTATTTCATTCATGAATGCCATCATTTATCAATTATTACATAATTTCATTTGTAAATTAAATGCTTACAATTTATAAGCTTTCATTCCAAACAATATTTCAATTTCTACCGGAGATTGGTTTAATTCAATTTACTATTTAATATTATTAATTCATTAACTAAATTCACTACTTACCTTTGTTCTCTTATATGCAACTCTTATCCTAGTATAACAATTTACATCACTTCAATTTATTCGTCATTTTGTTTCAACTGTAAATACTTAGCCATATATTCCCATGGTTTCATTTCATTCTCAGCATTTGCTTCATTATTAATTATAAAATCTTTATTTCTTTTTGGGGTTTTTAGGCTCAAGGAAAAATTTAGAGAAAAATTTAGTTTTAGGGACAAGAAGTTTGTTTTTTTAGGCCGAAGAACACTTTTTAGTGTAATTTACAGAGTGATAGTTGTAACTATCATTTTCCGTTTACACTAAAAAGTGTCCTTCATCCTAAAAAGCAAACTTGTTGTCCTTGAGACTAATTTTTTTGCAACTTCTTCCTTGTGCCTATTTAACTGTTTCTTTTAAATTAAATTTACGTAAATCTTATTAAAATGACAAATGTAATTAACGAAAATTACGGGTCGTCACACTCTCCCCCACTCAAAACTTTTCGTACCCGAAAAGGAAAAAGAAGGGAAAAGAAGAATTAAGAAATCAATATCATATTAAATATTAAATTTATAAACAAATAAATTTACAAAATAAATTTAGACAAAATATACTAATTTATAATCATTAAAAAAAATTTCTTTTTTTTATACTCAAACTAATAAAGTTTGGAAAACTTTTTCAAAATATTTTTTAAGTCCAAAATTTACGGAATTTTTTTGGCAGAGTCTCCTTTGTACGGGAAGGCTCGGGAGAAAATATAATATCAAATATATCAAAATATCACATATAATATCCAAAATATAATATCCCAACACGGGAAAATATATAAAATAGCGCTATAAACCGTAATCCAAAACGTACCTATTTGTCAGGCAATTTGCGCTTATTTTATGGAACCAAAAGCAGTAGAAATTTGCTTCCATAACCTGCATTTCTCTTATATAATCTAAAAGGTTTAAAAATTAAATAAAATAAAATGTTTAAGTGGTTTCAATCACTAACAAAAAAATCAATACAACAACCATCAATTTCAAAAAACAGCATACACAACAAAACAAAACAACAATTCAATCAAACATGCAAATAGTTGTTCGGGTTCAAAACTTGAAATTGTATGGAATGAAAAATAACTATCAAGTGCATCATTTACTCAACAGTCTTAGATGGAACAAAAATAGATTATTTATTCATCCAACAATTTCAAATTTTCTTACCCAACCAACCATAAATCAAACAATAACAATTCAAACCATAAATCAAATTAACCTATTATAAATTTATTTCATACTTTAGTTGTTTGATTTCTTTCCTTTCATTTATTCACTACTAAATTTCATGATCTTAAGTTTAAAATCTTATATTTACAATACTTACGATATTTGCCTTTATCGTTTTACTTAGTAACATTCAATTATACTTAAGTTTATACAACTACACATTAATTTTTATTTATTATAGAAATTCGTTTTATTTTCTTAAGTTTAAAATCATCTAATTATAATACTTACCTTTAATTATGGTAAAATTTCAATTCATAACTTAAGTTTATAACATTAAATTCTCATTTATAACAACAAATTTATTGAATACTTTCATTACCTCAAGCTTTACTTGTAAGATTTCCCATTTATATTTTCTTGTTAACATTGTAACTTTTATTGTATGGTAAGTTATATATATGCTGTAAGGATGTAAGTGAAAATTATACAAGTTTCTTGTAACGACCCGATATTTTCAACCATTCGCATCCGCACATGTCGGACTTGAATTGCTCAAAATACCGCGTTGTAAATAAAATTTGGCAAATCTCAAAATATACAGTAAATATATAATCACAGATCACAGACACAGAGTATTTAATAATGCAGCGGAATTTAAAAGAAATAGTAGTTCATGAAGCTACTATATAAAAATAAGATACATCAGAGTTAAACATGATACAACAAAAAGTAACAAGATACGTCAGGTACAAATCAGAATACATCACTGAAATCACTGGATACAGAAAGCAAAATAGATGGCTGGATCTTCAAGGAAAGCTCCAACTCCGAAGGTGAATCTTCTTGAATGCTAACTCACTCAATCTGACTCGAGCGTAAAGCAAAATACAAAACACTCGAGTCAGGACATAAATACTTATGAACTGTAAATAAACTCAAGTGAACAGTAACAAAAATGCATCAGTAACTTAAAGGATACTTGGGATCGCCCATCCTTTAAGGATCCGTTAAACTATTTACTATGTAGTAATATTGCGCTACTATAATAATGTCTACAGTAAAATAAACATACTTTTAAATAGCGTTCCGGGCTACCCATATCACCCTTCACACATAATAGTCCCAGTAGTCCATCCAATATCATGCCATCTCCACTCCGGGTGACTGTCAGAGGATACCACACGGGCTACGGGAGAAAAACAAATTCGTAGTAAAGGCTCGGTATGGTAGGTGACACGGCACACAAGGCAATGCCCGGGTAGATATACCAATTACGCACACGGGCTGGTGGTAACGTAGCAGCCACATACGCCCACCTCGGAACACACTCCCATATCAAAATCGGAGGATGGCCATCTAATCAATCACAAGTAAGAGTATGGTATCGAAGGAATGTGTCCGACCAGAGGCGCTACCTCCTTTGGCCCGAGATCGCTCCTGTTTTAGCCACCTTATGCCAACTCACGGGAGTTGGGTCCACATAATATACCTCAAGAACGTCGCCACCATCCTACTTCATTCTGGAATCTCCACCGCGTACACGGTTGTTAAAGTGGTTTTCGGAGTTGGCAGAGAGTATGACAACTTTCGATCCCGGTCTCTTTAACAACCAAACGTTTTTATAACGTCGTGGTCATTTCAAAATAGTCTATACTTCAAAAGGATCAAATCATTTCATTTCAAAACTATATTACTTTCAAAATAGTTTATACTTCGAAACCAAAACCCTTTTTATTTCAAAACTATATTCAAATCGAATAGTTTATCATTTCCATTTCAAACATATATTCACCTTAAAAAAATTCATAATACTTTTAAAGTATAACTTTTCCGAAACCAAAATACTTGAAATCATTACACTTTGAAAATCATAACATTCCAAAATCATTCATTTGAAATCAATCTTTTAATTCTTTACACTTTACAAATTTATTCCATGAAACCAAAATTTCAAATTTCCAATTTAATTCAATTCAAACCATCAGTTTCAATTCAGTTTAGTTTTCTAACAAAACATTTCAAATCTTACAAATTTCGAATATAGATTTGATCTACAAAATAAAAATCCAATTTAATATATTTCCAAACTTTAATATCCCACATTTCAAAACTAAACTTTATAATTTCGTATATTCATATCTCAAATCTAATTTCATTATTATGTAGTTTTGAAATATTCATTTCATAAATCCAATATTATTTAAATAAACTTACATTACAATTAAACCAAATATCTTTTCATACAAATATAAACTTCAATATTCCTTTATCAAACAAATCAAAATCAAATATCATTCCACATTCACATTCTTTACTAAAATAAAGATCAAATCATTTCCAATCATTTCAAAATCATTAAAATATTACATCCTTTCAAAACTTCATAATCAAATCATTATCTGAATTCAAATCCAAATATTCAAATTTAAATATCATTTAAAAATCAAATATTTCATTCATTTATTATTTCAAACATAATTACAAAATACATTTCAAAATTCCATTCAAAAATTCATTTATCTCATTACATCTTATTCCGTTTAACACATAACCAAGTAAACTTTATTTAAATTCAAATTCAATTTAAATTCCTTAAAAATTCAAATTTAAATATTCAAAACTTCTAAAATTACACAAATAATCCATTTCAAAAGTTAAATTATTTAACACTTTAAAATATAGCCCAAACAGTGTTAAAATCTATAACATTTCAAACCATTGTCAAATTATAGCAACGACGGCATTTATAAAGTGCTATCGTAGCTTATAGTTTCCAAAATGGTTTAGTTCAAGAATAACGACGTTTATAAAATGTCGTAATAAATATTTAGTTATTTCAAACATTGTTAGATTCAAAACAATAGCATTTAAAAATGCTGTCAAAAGACTACAGCATTTTGAAAATGCTATAAAATTCCAGATTTGATTTTAGCTTTTCAATAATAATAGTAAAACTCCAAATTTTATCATTATAACTTGAAAATCATATTTCTAGACTTCAAAATTTCACATTTAAAATCATTTTAACATATGATTTAACACAATAAAATTTTAAGATCAAATATTCAATTTAAAAACTTCATTCATTTATTAAGTCAAAATTCACTATTTATTAATTTATAAATTTAATAAACTTAAAATTTTACTTCAAATATCATTTCAAAACTTTAAATTTAATTTCCATTATTTATTTACATCTTAAAATAAAATTTAAAGTCAAACGTCACATTTACTCTAAATTTACACACTTGAATTCACTTAAATTCACAATTTCAAGATTTAATATTTAACTTTCTTAAAACCATAATATATATATATTTTAAATCAAAATTTCATACTTTTGGAAATACATATTTAAAAAAAATCATTTAAAAATATACCACGGGGTCTGTATATAATTTTCTAACCTAGGTCAAGTGATACGGATATATATCATTTCAATCCGTAATTTACAAAGAAAACCGGGTTTTATCATTTCAAACCCGCAATCCCAAGCCAAACAAAATACAATAAAAATCGCTCAGGCCTATCATTTCAGCCCATAACGATTTTTCCCTAATCTAAAGTCCGTTTGGGTATGTATCATTTCAACCCATAGTGATTCTATTCTAACAGGGAACTTGCAGTGTGAATATATGCATAAACAATATAAACAATGTCAGTGTCACAATATAATGTCATATATCAGATGTCAGGTGATAATTAACAGTTTTAACATGGTACTAACATGGCATAGCATATCATATGATCATCATTAACTTGCATAACATTTTATATTACTAAACACTTGTCATTAATTCACTATTTCATAAGTATAAATGTCAGAGTGAGAAAGACTCACCTTTTACGAAGCTAGAGACAAACAACACACACAAGAGCGATTTCAAAGGCACAACAAGCACGATTTGATTTGAATTGATGGAGACCCTTGTAAACAACACAAAATATAACATACATAAGCACAAATATAGATATCGACATACAAATATAATCAACAACTTTAGTTTGCAGAACAGTTGCAAAACAAGAGAGATGGCCAAACCTTAGAAGCAAAAGACTTGCACACGACAACATAAGCTTGTCACATGTTCAAATGGGCTTGATCTCACCATACTAGGCTCTGGTTTGGGTCAGGTATGGCAACCATAAAGGTCAGGTTACAAGTGGATGAAGGTGGAGGAAGAGTTACAACATGAAGCATACATGGGTTCAACGCAAATATGTGAAGTTTTTGGTGCATTTTGACTCGGCTATGACCACATATAGGCTAGGCCATGGGGTCTTCATGTCAGGTCAGATCTGGACAGTAGTGAAAGGGGCAGCTAAAGGTGAAGTAGATGATGGTGGTGGTGGCTAAGGGGTGGCCAAAGGCAACTATGAAGGCAATAGTGGAGTATAGGCTTGGCTAGCATTGTTTGGGTGAAGTGCTTTGCAAATTTGAGGTGGTGGCTTCATCTAATGGTCATGGACAGAGGTGGTGGTTAGAGGAGAGGGGTTTGGTGCTGCTGTAAATGGTGGAGAGGATGGTGGTCAGCAAGGAGAGAGGTGAGGCCAAGCAAACATGAAGAAGAGGAAGGCTAAATCAGTGAAGAAGAGGGAAAAATGTGAAAAGAAAAGCCATTGATTTTTTTTTCTTTTTTTCTACTTTATGGCCGTGATTTTTAGGGAATGAGAAGTCTTCCCTTTCACGTGAAAAAGAAAGAAGAATACAAGCCTGAAGAATGGAGTTAAGGCAGCCAATTGAACAGATGTTGGTTGAGAAATGAAAAGACAGAATACAAAAAGGCTTAAGCAAATAAAGAGTCACAAACCTTTCAAATTTCCACCATTTCTTTTTAAAATTTAAATACATGTAAAATATGTATAAATACAGATAAAGCACGAAAATATAGTAAATAAACAAAAATAAATAAATAAATATTAATTAAATATAATTAAATTAAGAAAATAACAAAGAAAATGTAAATTAGGCTTGAAAATTTGAAAATAAATGAAATGAACTTTGGGAAAATTGTATGTACATGAAAAATATTTATAAATAAAGATAAAAACATAAAAAAATGCATACATAAAAATGAATAAATAAATTTTAATTAAATATAATTTAAATGAAGAAAATAGCGGAAAAATGGAAACTAACCTTTAAAAATAGAAAATAAATTCAATGAGCTTTGGAAAAATTCAAACATCACTTTAAAAATATTTAAAAGGTAAAAATATATGTAACATAAAATATAATAGAATTTAGAATAAGATATGACAAATAAAAAAACTATTTATATAATTTAAAATAAACAATATTGTTAAATAAAACAATTTACACCCAATTTTGTAAAAAGCATAATTTTCACAATATTATTCGGATTTCAACGAAACGAAAAGCATTGTTCTTGAAATTTTATTTACTTTCATAATAAAAGATAAAATTCAAATTTTCAAACTTTAAAATTTAAATTTAAAGGTAAAAGTTTGACCAGAATGACCAAAATTCACATTTTCTGGAAATATTCAATTTATGCATGTTTGAAATTCTAATCCACATCAAAATCAACATTTATATTTAAAATAACAAAATATGTTCATTTTAATAAATAAAATAAAGTATTTAAATTAGTAATTTAAATTAAAATAATTAAAATATATAATTACAATGATCAGAAAATATAGGGTTGTTACATTTCTTCTCAATTCCTTAAATTAATTAATGGTTCAATAATTATATATTCGTTTTATAAGTTACAATTTCAACTTACTTTTAATTTCATTTATTTATTTAATGCTTACATTTCTATTATATTTAATAATAGTAACATTTTAATTAGACCAAATTTGTAACCTTATAACATCAATTCTTATAAATGAAGGCTTTCATTAATTCATTTACTAAGGTTTACAATCGTTTATTTACATTACTTATCTTCCTATTGTATTAAATTTTTACTTCAATTAAAGGTTCCAATTTGCTACACTTAATTTACTATTAATTAACTAGAACTTTAAGAACCAACTACCGGGTTTCATTTTTTAATTCATTTAAGATAATAGATAGATATCTACACTTAACATATATATATCCGATTATAATTAAAACGATAAAATTTTCTTAAACAATTCTGCAGTAAATTACTACAGTGGCCTTCCCACTTCGAAACTCAAAAATGAATGTCGATGATGCGTGCACTCATCACAGAAATTATTTTCCAACGATAGAGATGGGAGTACAAAACTTATTCTTTCCAAAATTTGTTTTAAAACATTTCTTTCAAATTCTAATGAAATATTTATATTAGAAAATACTTCTAACAATATTATTATTATATTCCAAAATCCATTGAAAGAAATCTTCAAAAACCCCGGAACTTAAGTTCTAAGTTTCCACTTTTCATTTATTTTATTTTCAACTTAGTTTCAACTATTATTTATATTTTCATTACCTAACACCCAATCTATAGCAACAAAATATATGTCTTTATAAAATATTTTTATATATAGAAAATATAATAGGCAAAGTTATTTCATTCACCTATATTAAAAACAAATATTATGTAGGTCCGTCCTATTAAGTGTTTAGAAATTCCTATTGATGTCACAGCGTCTCATGCACCAACCAGAATTTATAAATACAAAACGGAACAGATTAACACAATATTAAAACCTTTTTATAACACTAACAAATACGCTCTCTCATATATACACTCAACGACTCTAATAGGGTATTACTACCCTATTAGTAAAGAGTCAGACCCCACAAAGCTAAGGTTTATCGCTAAACCAAAGCTCTGATACCAGATGTAACAACCCACCTTTTCGCATGCTTTAAATCGACGATAAACCACACACATCAGACTTAAGACATACAAAAGGGCGGATTGTTATGGGGTAAATAAGAAAAACAAAGAAGAGAAAAAAATAAACAGAATCTCACAGCGGAAGGATAAAATATAATAATAAATGTACAGTTCACAAAACCGTTTACAAATATTTGATTCTTTTTTATACAATAAATATCAGAGTTCATATACCCATAAATATCAATGTGGCGGAATTTAATAGTGTAGTGGAATAATATAGTAGATAGAAATACTACAATCTTCGTCGTCCTCCTCCAGAACTGAAGTCTTCGATCCTCAAATGCTCGGACTGACCCGAGTGAATTGAAAAGACAAAACACTCGAGTCAGAACTAAAAGATCTTATGTAAGTTAAATTAACAGAAATAAATATGAGTGCAGTAACTCAAGAGATGCTCGGGATTTACATCTCCTAAGGATCCGTTAAACTATTTACTATGTAGTATATTGCGCTATTATAATAGTGTCTAATTGTAAAATAAACTTACTTTTAAGTAGCATTAAGGCTTTACATTTTCCACCTTAACATGTAATAGTCCCAGTAGTCCATCCAATATCATAGTCCCTTCTGATCGGGAAGCCACCAGAGGATACCACATGGGCGACGGGAGAAATCCAAACTCGTACAAGGCGCGATAGGGTAGGTGACACGGCACAACTAGGCAATGCCAGGGTAAATATACCAATTACGCTTCCGGGTCGGTGGTAATGCGTACCGCGCAGCTACCGCCCACCTCGAGCCACACCCCCAAATAAAAATCAAAAGTGGCCACCGAATCAATCCAAAAGTCAAAGTATAATATCGAAGGGATGTGTCCGATCAAAGGTGCTACCTTATTAACCCGTCAATCGCTCCTGTTTTAGCCACCTTATGCCAACTCACGGGAGTTGGGTCCACGTATTTACCTTACATGAAACGCCGCCACCATCCTACTTCATTCTGGAATCTCCACGGCGTACATGGTTGTTAAAGTGGTTTTCGGAGTTTGCAGAGAGTATGACAACTTCCGATCCCGGTCTCTTCAACAACCAAACGTTATTATAACACCGCGGTCATTTAAAAATTAATTATACTTTCAAAAACCAAAATATAATTATCCATTTCAAAACCCATAAATACGATATCATTTCCTTTCCAAAACAAACTCATTTGATATTATTTTTATAAAAACCCAAATTAATATAATATCATTTTATTTCAAATATATATTTCTTTTCCAAAATTATATTGTTTTCAAACTTATAATAATCAGAAACCAAAAATTGAATTATAACTTTCAAACTAAAATACTTCGAAAATTCATAGCTTTAAACCATAATTTCTACAACTTAAATGGTTTGGATATTCAAACAGTATATAGCATCAATAGTTTGGATTCAAAATTTATTTATAAAGTAAAATAATTTCCGCGACTTACAATTTATTTCATTTAAGATTAAGTCAAAATCCATAAATTTAAAACCGCTTTCAGTTTAAATAAACCACTTCAGTTTCAATATAATTCAAACTTTGAATATTAAACAATTGCAACTAAGGTTGGAAATTTCTATTTCACCAATTTAAAGTCCTATTATTTAGTTTGAAATAATAATTGCATAATAAACCCGTAATCATTTAAGTAAAACTCAAATTACTTATAAAAGAAAATTTCCTTCAATTTTTATATTGGAAATATTCATTTAATTCACCTTGAATAGAGTTCAGTTATAAATATCATACCATTTTTAAAATTTCAAGTTAATAAATTTTACGTCAACTTATGAAGTTAACTTCTTAATTAAGCTCAATTCCAAATAAATTTTCCAATTTAACTCCTAATCTTAATTAATTTAAATCCTTTAAAATTATATGTAATTTCAATATCTTAACATGGACTTAACCATATAATATAAATTAATCAAACTCTGTCATTCAACTTATTTATTTTATTTAACAAATCCATACATAGCTTATCTTTAATATTTTAACTATAGATGTATATATAAAATAAGATTTTATACAATATCAAAATCTATATTTATTAACCGTATCCTATCCAAACCATAGAAAAATCATTTCAAAAATAATTTTTATATATATACCGCAGTGCCTGTATATAATTTTCTATCCTACGGTCAAGTGATACAGATATTTATCATTTCAATCCGCAATTTAAAAAAATAAAAAAAATGTGGTTGTATATCATTTCAAACGCAATCCCGAATGAATGAAATACATGATAACTTGCAGATTTTAAAATATAGTACACAACATCCATTCACCAAACATCAATCATCAATCATTAATTATAATCATCATCCAATTTAAACAAACATCAATATATAACAGATGATAAATAACTGGTATCAATTTCAGTTTATACTCAAATAAATTTAATAACTGTTAATTGGCAGTTTATATGCAAAATAAATATAATTTAACTGGCAGTTAATATGCAATAATCAACTAAATAACGCGTAAATTAAATGAATGCAATTTAACTGAGAAATTGATGAAATATATACCAAACAGCTATAAATAAAATTTTAAACACATCAAAAATCAAGTTAACAAACATAAGAAATTTTAGAAATTGTGAGTGTTTGTGAGTGGGTTAAAACACTCACCTTTTGAATTTAAATTGAATCTAAATTCAATTCAAACCTAAAAATTTGACAGTCTTCAAATCCGCCCAAACCAACGCCAAAATGTTTGGAATTCCGATACAATCCCAGCAAAAAAACTGCGCGTGAATCCGAGCTCGTACGCAAAACTTATGAAAATTTAAAAATTGGAAAATTCTGGCCCTGTGTCGACTTCGGGTTCGACTTCGGTGCGCCGCCTCAAATCCCCGGTGCTTGCTTGGAGTTTTTTCCAAAACGATCCGGAGCGACCCGAGTCATTTTCTTCCTAACCCGAAGTAGATACTATTTGATGTGATTTTTTGTTTGATGATAACAAACATATATCAATATATATGTGTGTTTGTAGTTTGGACTATATACAGAAAGGAAGAAATATTTATATTGAATAATTATACTATTGCACGGAATTTATATAATTCAAACAGTATTTTTTATTCAATATAATATTTTATTACAACACTTAAACAATACAAAGTTTTTCAGTTCTCTCTCTCTATATATATATATATATACACATACATCAGTTCATACATTTTTACTCTTCTCACTACAACACTCAACACTCAGTTTTTTTTCTCACTCTGTCTGCACATCTGCATCTATCTGCATTGTCCAGCTCCACTTCTTGTCCTGTCTCCTGTGTACCTGTATAATTAGCAACTACAACAGTAATCTGAAAACAAACAAATTTAAATTTGCAAAAATAAAATTTGTTTGTGTCTCAGATACATGGGTTATTGTCATCATCTTTGATTGTGCAATATCTGTGCATATCAGTAATTTTATCAGGGACAGGTAATTATAAGTGGCTGCAGTACACACGTGTACATTCGTATACGTGTGCACTGCCTCGCCAACTCGTGTGCACAGCTCCAACCAGAAATTCAAGGCACCAATGACCAAGCTACAAGTATGGAAGTGAATCAAGTTTCAAGTGGACAGTAAATGAAGGCAATGCACAAATGCAACATGTTTAAAATGCTCATATCAGAATGGAAGAAACTACACAACTCAAGCTCACAAGAATGGTCAACAAAATGCAGTAGTGAAGAATACACATAGCAAGTTACATGAAGACAAGACTACACCAGAGACAAGTAATACAATATACATATATAGGAAGTGCAATTGCCAAGTGAAGATGGAGCTACAGGAAGAAGCTGACCAGAAGTGAAAGTCACAGTGATAAACGAATATCAACATCATGTTCGAATGCAATATCAACTAAAGTCAGAAACAGTGCAGTACAACTACATGAAACAGTGGAACAAACTCAAATGTCCAGTTACAATAATACAATGAACAAATTCATACAAGCTCAGACTACAAGTTCAAGTGAAAGTGCAGACAAATGACCAAGCTGCAGCATCAATGATGAACAAGACCACCAGTGACCCATACACAAATGACCATGCCACAACTATGCAAGCCTGTGCCAAGCATGATACAGGAGAATACAAACAAGCATGCAACAGAAGACATAGCCAATGCCAACAAATGTGCGCAAGTGATACAAGTAACATGAATGTAGACAGCAAACATGCAACAAGATGGATGGTCCAATGTCGATATCAAATGCATGTACCAAGACAGTACAACATTACAAGAGAACAAAGTCTCTGTAATAATACATGAAGCATACAAGTGCAACACAAACATGAAGACTGAAACCAGAAGACAATGCCAAATGTCAACAGAGACAATGCAAATGTGATCAATGCAAACAACAAAGACCACAACACTCAAGTGTACAAATGAAACATCATCAAAGACAACACAGTAGCAAGCTACAAGTGATGCAGAACAAACATGTCAGTGGCAAGTTACAAACTCAAGTACAAAAATGGAGATGCAGACCATAGTGCAACAAGATGAACCACAATGCCAACATGATGAATACAGGTTCAAATACAACAAGCATCAGTATGGAGATCAAAGTCAGATGAAATAATGCCCAAAATGCCAACAAGTGATCATGTCAAATGCATCAATATACATAGCCGTGGGTAAAGGTCAGAAAAATAATCAAACAACCAAGCCAAGTAATGCATCAATGATGGCAAGAGGGCCAGAGAAAATTCAATGCCGTATAAAGTCAAAGAAGAAAATGAATGGGGTTGAATTTAAAAATAAACATCAGGTTTAAATTAAGAAATCTAATTTTGGCAAGAAATCTCTGCATCAAATTTCTCAAATTCATATATGGTCAGGGTTAATTCAAATAGGGGCCGAACCAACAAGTATGGAAAGAGATTTTCGAATTAATTAATTCGAATACAAATATGGACAGCAGTAATTCAAAATTGATTTCAAGAACAAAATCAACGACATGGAAAAATCAAATATGACAGTGATTAGGAGGGTTTCAACCCTATAAATACACCCAAGAAATCATCATAGAACACACAGAACAATCGAGTTCAAGTATCAATTTAGAAAAGCAAAAAGTGACAGTACATACCGAATACACAAGAAATGAATTCGATCGAGCGACTGCAAAACTAGCAATAGTCAACCATCAGAGAAGCAGCAAGCTAGGGCAACGAATCACAGTCCAATCAAAGAAACCGAAGCCCTAATTGGAACAAAAGGGAACGAAACCCTAATCAGATCGAGGCGGCCATTTGTTTCACAAAACAAAAGAAAGAAGATCGGGTGAAATGAAGAAGTGGGCTGGCCTCAAATAAAAGGGGTTTTTGTTTTTTTTTATAGGGTTTATTATTTTTTGTTAATTTGTTTTTGGGTTAAATTTTTTTTATAAAAGCAAGATAATTTAATTTGTTTTAAATTTAGTGCTTGCTTTTGTAATTGGCTTTATTTTGTATGTTCTCTTCAAAACAAAACATGAAAAATTATCACCTAGGGTTTAGGTGTTGTCAGATTGTCTAGTTAGAGTTAGTCCAGTTAGCAGGGTTTGCAAGTTTGCAAAACTCTATAGGCGGTAGCAGGGTTTGCAAGTCTGTTAGAGTGTTTGTAAGCGTGATACTGTTTAATTCTAATAGAAATCTGGGAATGCAGCAGTAGGCAGGGGTTGCCGAAGCTGGGTAAATCTTGTGTGTGATTTATTTTTCAGCATATTTATTTCTGAAGTTTGCTTCTGTGTTTAATTTGCAAAAAAAATTTGCTATAACCCTATTCACCCCCCCCTCTAGGGTTAATCTAGATCCTACAAGTGGTATCAGAGCCTGGTATTTTACTTTAACTCTAGAGTCATGAATCCACCAAATAATGCTTTTTCTGAGGGGCAATCTATTGCTAGGCCACCCATGTTTAATGGGAATGATTATGCTTATTGGAAAGTTAGAATGAGTATTTATCTTAGTTCTGTCGATTATGATGTTTGGGATATTATTGAAACTGGCTATAAATCTCCCACTATAGTTGTTGGTGATACTGAGATTCCTAAACCTAAGGATAGGTGGGATGCTAACGATAAGAAATTAAAAACTACAAATGCCAAAGCAATGAACGCTTTGATCTGTGCTCTTGATAAAAATGAATTTAATAGAATTTCTCATTGTACAACAGCACAGGAAATTTGGCACACTCTGGAGGTGACACACGAAGGAACTTCTCAAGTCAAGGAGTCAAGACTAGCTCTATTCAGCAATGAATACGAAAACTTTGTGATGGAAAAGGGCGAGGGCATAAAGGATATGTTTGGACGGTTTTCAACCTTGGTGTACAATGCTAGAGCGCTTGGGAAGGTCTTCACTGAAGTAGTGCTTGTACGGAAGATACTGCGAGTCTTACCAATGAACTTTGAGGCAAAAGTCACTGCAATACAAGAATCGAAAGATCTGAGTAAACTAAGCATGGAAGAGTTGATCGGAAACTTGATGACATATGAACTTGAGCTAAAGGCAAAAGAGGAACGTAACAACTCCGAATCAAAAAAGAAGACGATTGCCTTAAAAAGCAAAGAAGAAAGCGGTGAAGAAGAAGAAGATCCAATTGAAGAGCTTGCGATGGCAGTCAATAATCTTAGAAAATGGTCAAAATTCAGGCCACGCAGGAAGAAAACAAGTGGTAATAAGCCAAAAGATTCTGATGATTCCGATAATGAATTGACATGCTTTAACTGCAAAAAGCCTGGCCACTTCAAACAAAAATGTCCACTTCTCAAAAACAACAAAGGAAAGAAAAAGAAGAAGAAGGCCTTTGCAGCAACTTGGGATGATGAAGAAGGAGAAGAAGTTTCGAAAAATAGCTCAGAAGAGGCTAACTTGTGCCTTATGGCAAAATCAGATTCAGAAACAAGTTCAGAGGAATCCAGTGAGGTACGTGACTATTCTTATAAAGAACTTGTTTTGATGTGTAATGATCTTACTAATACAATTGATACTCTTGAAACTAAGATTGAAAAATTAAAGTCTGACAGGAGAGAACTTGTTCATGAGAATACTAGGTTAGAAACTGAACTTGAGAATATTCAAAACCTGGACTGTAAAAAATGTAAAACTTTAGATTCAGAAATATCAAGACTTAAGAATAGCTTCGATAATCTTGAAAAAGAAAACTCAAGTCTTAAGGAAATCATTGACACAAGGAAAAAAGATTTTATAAATAGATGCACCACACTTGTAACTGAAAACACAACACTAAAAACCAAAGTCCAAAATCTTGAAAAATCTATGAATAACTTTTCAAGAGGAGAAAAATCGTTTAACATGTTGTTGGGAAATCAACTCTTTGCTAATAATAGAAAAGGACTAGGTTTTGGGAAAACACAGGTTGATGATCATGCAAAAGGTAAGAGTATCTTTGTTAGAAGTGAAATTGGACATCGTGTTGAAAATTGTAGTCATAGGAACAAGAACACAAAGTTTATACAAGTTTGGGTTCCTAAGAATTCTACAAACAAATTTCATGTCTATAGGAACAAAAATAAAAGGACAAAACAAGTTTGGGTTCCAAAGGGATTGTTTGTTCACAATGCTTCAGTTACTAATATCATTGGACCTAAGAGTTTCTCTAGGTCATCCTCCTCTCTCTTTATGTAGGTCTGTTGGCGGGCTAAGGAGCAACAAGAATGGTTTCTAGATTCAGGTTGTTCTAGACATATGACAGGTGATAAATCTAAGTTCCTTAGCCTAGAGAAGTTTAGAGGTGGAAATGTGATCATGGGAGACAATAGCAAGTGTAAGATTATTGGGAAAGGTGAAGTAAGTAATGGTATTTTTTCCTTGACTAATGTTTTATACGTTGATAATTTGCATCACAATCTCATTTCTATTAGCCAACTCTGTGACAAAGGTATGAATGTGGTTTTTGATAGTGATACTTGCAAAATCATTGATAAAACTTCTAATAACATTGTTTTTATGGGCAAAAGAAAAGGAAATGTTTACTCACTTTCGTTTGACAATCTAAATCTTTCCAGATGTTTGGTAGCCACTGACGAAGAGGCATCTTTATGGCATAGGAGACTTGGACATGCTAGCATGAGTCTCTTAAGAAATCTTGAAACGAAAGATTTAGTCAGAGGGTTACCACATCAGAAATTTAAAGATAACAAAGTGTGTAAAGCATGTTCCTTGGGCAAGCTTAGTCGATCATCATTTCGCCCTAAAAATATTGTTAGCACATCAAGGGTCCTCGAATTAATTCATATGGACTTATTTGGACCAAATGAAATTGCAAGTTTGAATGGAAAACGTTATTGTTATGTATTGGTTGACGATTACTCTAGATTTACATGGGTTTATTTCTTAGCCAAAAAATCTGAATCTTTTGATTATTTTTCAAAATTTGCTAAACTTGTTCAAAATGAAAAAGGAGTTTCAATTAAAACTTTAAGAAGTGATCATGGAGGCGAATTTGAAAATTCGGAATTTGAAAACTTTTGTGAAGAAAATGGTTTAAAACATGAATTTTCTGCTCCACGAACACCTCAACAAAATGGGGTGGTTGAAAGGAAAAATCGTACATTGCAAGAATTGGCTAGATCCATGTTGAGTGAGTATAAACTACCTCTAACTTTTTGGGCAGAGGCGGTGAATACTTCGTGCTATGTAATGAATAGAGTAATGATTAGACCAATACTAGGCAAAACAGCTTATGAAGTGTGGCATGAAAGGAAACCTAACATCTCTTACTTTCGTGTTTTTGGATGCCCTTGTTTTATTCTTAACACAGGTGATCAACTTGGAAAATTTGAATCAAAGGCCGATGAGGGAATTTTCATGGGCTATTCAACAAGGAGCAAGGCTTACAGGATATACAACAAACGAACAAAGACAATTGTTGAATCAGTCAATGTGAAATTTGATGAATCTGATCTGGAAAGGACGACTGAAAAAACAGGTGATGATGGGGTAGATCATGAAGGCATTAAAGAAGGGACATCTACTGAGAAAGATGGAAGTAGGACTGTTGATGCTGATAGATTGAAATTCAAATCCAATCATCCTCCTGAATTGGTTATAGGAGATCCTACGGAAGGTATACGCACTCGTTCTGCATTTGATAAAAATTTGTGTGCGTTTTGTTGTCATAGTGGTTTTATTTCTGAAATAGAACCTGATTCTGTTGAAATGGCTCTTAATGATGAAAGTTGGGTTTTAGCAATGCAAGATGAACTTAATCAATTTGAGAGAAATAAAGTTTGGAAATTAGTTCCTAGGCCTAATGACTATCCAATTGTAGGAACTAAATGGGTGTTCAAAAACAAACTTGATGAATCAGGAAATGTAATTAGAAACAAAGCTAGGTTGGTCGCAAAAGGATATAACCAAATAGAAGGCATAGATTTTGATGAGACATTTGCACCAGTTGCTAGGTTAGAAGCCATTAGAATTTTTGCTCAGCTTTGCTTGTTATAAAGGTTTCAAACTTAAACAAATGGTTGTAAAAAGTGCATTTCTAAATGGTGATCTGAAAGAAGAAGTTTTTGTTGAACAACCCCCCGGATTTGAAAATCATGTTTTTCCAAATCATGTGTATAAACTTGAAAAAGCATTATATGGTCTTAAGCAAGCTCCTAGAGCTTGGTATGACTTCCTTTGTACATATCTTTTGGAAAATGGCTTTAAAAAGGGGAGCGTTGACACGACACTGTTTCTATTACACAAAGGAAGTGATTTTTTGATTGTTCAGATTTATGTGGATGATATCATTTATGGTGCTACAAATGAAATCTTGTGCGAGAAATTTGAACAAGTCATGCAGGCTAAATTCGAGATGAGTCTGGTTGGAGAATTGAAATATTTTCTTGGATTTCAAATCAAGCAAAGCAGTGATGGCATTTTCATTTCACAATCCAAGTATGTGTTGGAACTGTTGAAGAAATTTGGAATTGAGAACTCCAAACCATTGAGAACTCCTATGAGCCCATCAACAAAGTTGGACAAAGACGAGAAAGGAAGTGCAGTTGATCAGAAAAAATATCGAGGGATAATTGGTTCACTTCTCTATCTTACTGCCTCTAGACCTGATATTATGTTTTCTGTGTGTTTGTGTGCACGTTTTCAATCTAATCCCAAAGAATCTCATTTGAAAGCCACTAAACGAATTTTGAGATATCTTTCACACACACACACAAATTTGGATTATGGTACCCTTCTTGTGAAAACTTTGATTTAGTTGGTTATTCTGATGCTGATTATGCTGGTTCATTGGTTGACAGGAAAAGCACCAGTGGGACATGTTTCATGCTAGGACATTCATTAGTTTCATGGTCAAGTCGAAAACAGAATTGTGTTGCATTATCCACCACTCAAGCAGAATATATTGCTTTAGGAAGTTGCTGTGCTCAAATTTTATGGATGATGCAAACTCTTTCTGATTTTGGCTTAGTTTATAAACAAGTTCCATTAAAATGTGACAGTAAAAGTGCAATAGACTTATCAAATAATCCTGTTCATCATTCACGCACAAAACACATTGATGTGAGACACCACTTTCTTAGAGATCACATTGCTAAGGAAGACATTTGCATTGAATATATTTCAACTGAGACTCAACTTGCCTATATTTTCACAAAACCCCTCCCTGAAGACAGATTTTCTAGATTACGTTTGGATTTAGGGATTATAGAAATTGACTAACCATTTTTTTTCATTGTTAGGTAGAAATATTCTTGGATATATACTTTCAACTTCAATTTCTAGGATTCAAACAAGTTTTGGATATTTTCCAAAGATTGATTCGAATATGGTATTCAGTACTGGATATTACATAATATAATTAACTTGGTAACTTATTCCACGATCATTTCTATTTCTACCATCTTTCTATCATTCATAATGGTTTGATAAAATAAGAAGAGTGAATTATTTTTAAATTAAATAAATAAATAAATAAAAAAATTTATTTTTAATAATAAATAATAAATCTCATGTATCCATTCTCATTTAAAAGTCCTTATGGTTATGCGTGGATGGAACATATGAGAGAATTATTTTTATCATTACTTCATTCTCATTTAAAAGTCCTTATGGTTATGCATGGATGGAGTATGGTAACTAAGTATTCTGGTATCACTTAATAATTTGGATGCTTAGACTAATAAGTAACTGCTAATCTCATTTAAAAGTCCTTATGGTTATGCGTGGTTAGTAAGTGCTTATTTTTTTGTGCTTAAATGTCAAATTAATGTTAAAATATCTCTCTTCTTATTAAAACCGATCATCGATCCATCCTCTATAATGTGGAAGTTTTTATCTCGTTATGATATATTATTTTTTGTTCCTACTGTTCCATTGTTTTTTGTCAGTCTTTTGATAATGACAAAAGGGGGAGAAGAACAAGATTTTGATGAGGAAGTAAATATTTTTTGGAATATTTCAACAAATTTGGTCAAATATCGTTAGTTAATTTTCTTTAGTTCTTTTATTCCTTTGTTAATTTTGTTAACTTCTAAATAGGGAGTGGTCTTGGTTGTAGGGGGAGCATTCAAATAGGGGGAGCTAAAATTTTTTGTTCAAACACATATTAGCATTTCAAAATCTTTAATATATATGTTTGTCATCATCAAAAGGGGGAGATTGTTTGATGTGATTTTTTGTTTGATGATAACAAACATATATCAATATATATGTGTGTTTGTAGTTTGGACTATATACAGAAAGGAAGAAATATTTATATTGAATAATTATACCATTGCACGGAATTTATATAATTCAAACAGTATTTTTTATTCAATATAATATTTTATTACAACACTTAAACAATACAAAGTTTTTCAGTTCTCTCTCTATATATATATATATATACATACATCAGTTCATACATTTTTACTCTTCTCACTACAACACTCAACACTCAGTTTTTTTTCTCACTCTGTCTGCACATCTGCATCTATCTGCATTGTCCAGCTCCACTTCTCGTCCTGTCTCCTGTGTACCTGTATAATTAGCAACTACAACAGTAATCTGAAAACAAACAAATTTAAATTTGCAAAAATAAAATTTGTTTGTGTCTCAGATACATGGGTTATTGTCATCATCTTTGATTGTGCAATATCTGTGCATATCAGTAATTTTATCAGGGACAGGTAATTATAAGTGGCTGCAGTACACACGTGTACATTCGTATACGTGTGCACTGCCTCGCCAACTCGTGTGCACAGCTCCAACCAGAAATTCAAGGCACCAATGACCAAGCTACAAGTATGGAAGTGAATCAAGTTTCAAGTGGACAGTAAATGAAGGCAATGCACAAATGCAACATGTTTAAAATGCTCATACCAGAATGGAAGAAACTACACAACTCAAGCTTACAAGAATGGTCAACAAAATGCAGTAGTGAAGAATACACATAGCAAGTTACATGAAGACAAGACTACACCAGAGACAAGTAATACAATATACATATATAGGAAGTGCAATTGCCAAGTGAAGATGGAGCTACAGGAAGAAGCTGACCAGAAGTGAAAGTCACAGTGATAAACGAATATCAACATCATGTTCGAATGCAATATCAACTAAAGTCAGAAACAGTGCAGTACAACTACATGAAACAGTGGAACAAACTCAAATGTCCAGTTACAATAATACAATGAACAAATTCATACAAGCTCAGACTACAAGTTCAAGTGAAAGTGCAGACAAATGACCAAGCTGCAGCATCAATGATGAACAAGACCACCAGTGACCCATACACAAATGACCATGCGACAACTATGCAAGCCTGTGCCAAGCATGATACAGGAGAATACAAACAAGCATGCAACAGAAGACATAGCCAATGCCAACAAATGTGCGCAAGTGATACAAGTAACATGAATGTAGACAGCAAACATGCAACAAGATGGATGGTCCAATGTCGATATCAAATGCATGTACCAAGACAGTACAACATTACAAGAGAACAAAGTCTCTGTAATAATACATGAAGCATACAAGTGCAACACAAACATGAAGACTGAAACCAGAAGACAATGCCAAATGTCAACAGAGACAATGCAAATGTGATCAATGCAAACAACAAAGACCACAACACTCAAGTGTACAAATGAAACATCATCAAAGACAACACAGTAGCAAGCTACAAGTGATGCAGAACAAACATGTCAGTGGCAAGTTACAAACTCAAGTACAAAAATGGAGATGCAGACCATAGTGCAACAAGATGAACCACAATGCCAACATGATGAATACAGGTTCAAATACAACAAGCATCAGTATGGAGATCAAAGTCAGATGAAATAATGCCCAAAATGCCAACAAGTGATCATGTCAAATGCATCAATATACATAGCCGTGGGTAAAGGTCAGAAAAATAATCAAACAACCAAGCCAAGTAATGCATCAATGATGGCAAGAGGGCCAGAGAAAATTCAATGCCGTATAAAGTCAAAGAAGAAAATGAATGGGGTTGAATTTAAAAATAAACATCAGGTTTAAATTAAGAAATCTAATTTTGGCAAGAAATCACTGCATCAAATTTCTCAAATTCATATATGGTCAGGGTTAATTCAAATAGGGGCCGAACCAACAAGTATGGAAAGAGATTTTCGAATTAATTAATTCGAATACAAATATGGACAGCAGTAATTCAAAATTGATTTCAAGAACAAAATCAACGACATGGAAAAATCAAATATGACAGTGATTAGGAGGGTTTCAACCCTATAAATACACCCAAGAAATCATCATAGAACACACAGAACAATCGAGTTCAAGTATCAATTTAGAAAAGCAAAAAGTGACAGTACATACCGAATACACAAGAAATGAATTCGATCGAGCGACTGCAAAACTAGCAATAGTCAACCATCAGAGAAGCAGCAAGCTAGGGCAACGAATCACAGTCCAATCAAAGAAACCGAAGCCCTAATTGGAACAAAAGGGAACGAAACCCTAATCAGATCGAGGCGGCCATTTGTTTCACAAAACAAAAGAAAGAAGATCGGGTGAAATGAAGAAGTGGGCTGGCCTCAAATAAAAGGGGTTTTTGTTTTTTTTTATAGGGTTTATTATTTTTTGTTAATTTGTTTTTGGGTTAAATTTTTTTTATAAAAGCAAGATAATTTAATTTGTTTTAAATTTAGTGCTTGCTTTTGTAATTGGCTTTATTTTGTATGTTCTCTTCAAAACAAAACATGAAAAATTATCACCTAGGGTTTAGGTGTTGTCAGATTGTCTAGTTAGAGTTAGTCCAGTTAGCAGGGTTTGCAAGTTTGCAAAACTCTATAGGCGGTAGCAGGGTTTGCAAGTCTGTTAGAGTGTTTGTAAGCGTGATACTGTTTAATTCTAATAGAAATCTGGGAATGCAGCAGTAGGCAGGGGTTGCCGAAGCTGGGTAAATCTTGTGTGTGATTTATTTTTCAGCATATTTATTTCTGAAGTTTGCTTCTGTGTTTAATTTGCAAAAAAAATTTGCTATAACCCTATTCACCCCCCCTCTAGGGTTAATCTAGATCCTACAGATACAGCGTTTTTGCCTCTGAAACTCAATGCGTGACTCGAAGTGGCTGCAGATCCCATTTTTTTTTTATTGAAATAAATTTTTGGAATTTGGGAATTAGGTTTTCTTTTCTGCCATTGGAATGAGGAGTTGAGAAGGAGATGTACGTATAAACAAATGAAAATAAGGAGTGGCTAGGGTTTATAACGGGTTATATATAGACAAGGCTGAAAAATAATAGATGGATCAGATTGGTATACGCGCTAAACGCTAAATGGCCCGAAAAGCCCGTTTCTACTCCGGAACGAAATTGGGTCAAACCATATATCAAAATAGATGTTTTAAAATATTTTAAACGCAATGGAACAGGTTTCATGTCCAAATTCCATCGTACGCAGAAGTTATGCTAAAAATAATATTTTCCAAATTGATATGAATTACATAAATTTCAAGGCGTTTCGAGTCCGTACGATCAAACGATAAGTCCGATCGCTACCAAACTAGAAATACTATTGCAATTCACCGTTACGGATTCGACGAAACTTATTTCGTCGAAATCTGAGTCAGTGGCCAAAATGGCTATTTTTCCATTAATTACATAAATTTAAAATAAATTAATTAAATCAAATTTCGCGTTAAAATTTTGAAATTTGAAATCTTTATCACTTTATAATTCTCAAACATTTACAATGATTTAACAATTTATAATTGTAAATTTATTAAAGATTAATCAATATAAATCTCAATTTCATAAAATTCAAATAAATAAACAAATCTTGATTTACAATCTTTTCATTTACCAATAGTCATATTATAAATGGAATTTACATTACCTTCAATTATTAATTATTATCAGTTTAGATCTTAACATTTATTCCATAAATTTTATTTTCCCTGAATTAGTTGCCGCATTTATCTAATTCCAATTTCGTAACCACATTCAATCCATTAACTAGTATTACATTGACATTTAACTTATTAGCCTATATCAACACTAGTTTCATTAATTGCAAATGGATTAACAAATTTAGTCGCTATCCTAAATAACTAACGTAAATTAATTTCCATTTATTCCACTGATTTAACTTTTATTCAATTAATTAATGATTCGCTCGGTTAGAAATAACGTAACATTTTCTTTATTTGTATTGCAAATAATTCAAAATTCAATTCCTAATTCTTAATATTCTTTGAATTACAATTTCCAAATATGGTATTAATCATCATTTACGTACCTCTAATTGTTTTAATTTACATTAACATAATAAATAAATTACCTTTAATGAAATCTATCCCCTAATTTATTATATGCAATAAATTTTGACCTTACAACAGTTTTAATTAATTATTTATATTTATTGCGATTGAATACCAAAATTTATTTAACACATCAAATAAATGAATAATCTATATTCATTGTCACCTATTTTCTTTTAAATTCAGTGATAAGTTTGTTACTTACCAACTAGGTTATAATAACACTAATTTTTTTATTCGATTGCTATATATGATATATTTGCATCACATACTTGAATTTTTCAATTTCATATTAATTCCAATTCACGGTAGTATAATTTCTTACTATAAACCCATTTATAATTTGCATACCAATTAATTAGTTTCAACTAAATAGATTGATTCAATTCAACTCTTTTATTAAGTCTATATAAATCAATGTACTATTTCATTGGTAAATTTTTATTTCAATTATTCCTTTATTACTTACAAATCTTATTTCATTCGTGAATGCCATCATTTATCAATTATTACATAATTTCATTTGTAAATTAAATGCTTACAATTTATAAGCTTTCATTCCAAACAATATTTCAATTTCTACCGGACATTGATTTAATTCAATTTACTATTTAATATTATTAATTCATTAACTAAATTCACTACTTACCTTTGTTCTCTTATATGCAACTCTTAGCCCAGTATAACAATTTACATCACTTCAATTTATTAGTTATTTTGTTTCAACTGTAAATACTTAGCCTTATATTCCCATGGTTTGATTTCATTCTCAGCATTTGCTTCATTATTAATTATAAAATCTTTATTTCTTTTAAATTAAATTTACGTAAATCTTATTAAAATGACAAATGTAATTAACGAAAATTACGGTCGTTACAAAGAGTAAAAATTGAACTTATATTTTTTATTGGCCGTACCAAACCAAATAAATAAACATTTCAAAAATGAAGCGGTACTAATACAAAATACAAAAGGTTATAGTGAAAGGACTTTTTACATCGTACTTATAACACATGTTTCAATGATTGATTATCACGAAAGGACCGTGTGAAGTTAATTTAGTCTGTGATAATAAATAGATGATATTTTATGACCAACATGATTTTATCTATACAAATATTTTATTCTACAAAATTATACTAGTTCATGTACTTCTTTCAGTTCTTTATGGTAGGAACACAAGTGTCTAATTATTATTTTTCACTGTCTATCATTGAATATTGTATTTTATAAAATTATAATTGAATACTCAACGTCTAAAGAAGAAGAATGAAATTTTATTCTATAATTGGTTTCCATTTATCTGCCATATTTGCAGGTTTCATAAACAATTTGATCATGGGTTTTACTATTGTGACAAATGAATTTTATGTCAAAATGTAAGAATGGAGTATTCGGGGATTTGGAGGAATTCAAATGATTAACTTGTTAATTTTCTTTAGGGTCCCTCCTCATATTTTGTTTCCGATGTAGAATTTGACCCAAAAAAGCAGTCATGGTAGCAGTATCGTTGATTATTTCAAGTATATATGTATTACAAGTAAAATATTATACTTCCGTCGAAAATTTTGATTAAAATTTAGAATCAAAACAAAGTGACATTATAGTCAAACCAGTAATTAAGCAGTAACCCCATTTTTTGATTAGTTAACACAAATATTTTGTTCGGTTAACCAAAAAAAGGGTATTATTAAAGGGACTCCAAAAGTTATTTGAGGAGGGGGTGTACCTTTTTAACCATCGTCCTGAGTACAAGGAAATAATTCAACATTAATATCTTCTTCTTTTGTTGGAGATTTAGTTAGACATTTGAAACCAGATTAATATGAAGATTAATCTATGTTTTCTACATCAACATAAAATTGGAGAACTAGGGTTTAAAACAAAATAACTATGATCCATGGTAAAGGAATAAAGAGAATGTGTAAGAAAATGACAAAGAACGGCAAGGACGATCAATTTTAAAATGAACAATATAGTATTTTTTAGTTCGATGTTATAAGGAAAGAATCAATTATTTGTTTCTCCCCTCAACCAAAATATCATGTATGTATGTATTTATGTATGTTTGTATGTATGTATATGTATATACATATATCTACAAATGTTGAGAAAATTAAGAAAATACCAATTTTATTTAAAAGTAAAAGAACTTGCTACAAGAGCTTTGTCTTAGACATACAGAAAAGCTTATACTGCACTAATCAATACCGAAGTTGTTTATTTGTCACATGGAGGGCAATTAAGCTTGCACTCATCAAGTGAGTTAAAACAAGTAGCGGTTTGAATGCAGTACGCCCTTTTTGGACACATACTTTCATCTTGCAAAGAGCAACATGGCTTTCCTTTGTCAGGCGAAATTCCATTTGAAATCGAGTCAAATATCTTCTCATTGAGTGGGATGGCTCCACCTGCATTGGAATTCATACATCTATGAAATTTGAGAACATCATTCTTTCTTCAGCAGTTGCTCTTAAATAAATTAAAAGTAACATTATTTCTAACCTTACATTGGTGTAGAGCAGAGAAATCCAAGGAAAGAAGGAGGAGTGCAAATACAAAGCTTACTCTCATTTTGATGAAATGTTTTTGCTAATATATGTTGAAATGGGTCGTGGTTGCTTAAATTTATACTGAGTTGGACTGTGTGAAATTAGTACGTAATTAATAAATGAATACATTTGCATTAATTTTCTTTCTTTATTCTTCTGAAATTATTATCTTTCAAATTAATGGGAATATATAATACATTCTCTTGATATCTCCTAAGGTTGTTTCATGTTATGTAACATAAAAATCAAATATTCGCATATTAATTGACCATGTGATATTTAAGGACCCAAAGGTTTTATGTCTGTGCACTTCAACAAAATCATCCAACTGATTAATTGGATTAATTCTATTATAAATACAAAATGAATAAAGGATATCATGCATGCATTTTTAGCTTTTGATTTGCTTCCTATTTTTGCTACATATGTTTCAAATGGAGATATAAGAATTAACTACAATTGATAAATGGATCCTATATATTTAAAATTAGAAAAATAATATTAATATCAAGATTGCAATTACACATAAATCGTCGCCACATTAATTAATTTCAAATAAATTTAATATATGGAATAAATTATATTTGAAGTGAGAACATCAATTTTTTTAGAAATGAAGTGTAAATAATTTTTATTTTTCTAAAATAGGGAATAGCCAAAAGTAAAAAATTTAACAATATTTTTGAGCTAGTCCGCAAATTTCCAAGTTTAAACATAATGCAATGCCCCGCCTTTTCACATGCTTTAAATTGACGATAACCACACACGTCAGACTTAAACCATACAGAAGGACGGATTGTTATAGGGTAAATAAGAAAAAGTAGAGAAAGAAAAAAAAAATAGAATCTTGCAGCGGAACGATAAAATATAATAATCAAATATACAGTTCATGAAGCTGTTTACAAAACATTTGATTATACTTATACAATATATATCAGAGTTACACATACCAAAGAACAATAATCAATGCAGCAGAATTAAATGGTGTAGTGGAGTAATATAGTAGATAATAGTACTACAAAATCTTCGACTTCGTCCTCCAGAATAAAATCTTCAAATCCTGAAACGCTCGGACTGACCCGAGCGAATTGAAAGGAAAAACACTCGAGTCAGAACTAAAATATCCCAAGTAAGTTAAATCAACAATAAACAATATGAGTGGAACGACGTCAGAGATGTTTACGGGATTTGACATCTCCTATCCAATGTCTAACATGAGTGCAGTAACTCAAGAGATTCTCAGGATTCACATCTCCTAAGGATCCGTTAAACTATTTACTATGTAGTATTATTTCGCTATTATAATAATGTCTATAGTAAAATAAACATACTTTAAAATAGCGTTAAGGAGTGACCCAATATTCCCCTTAACACATAATAGTCCTAGTAATCCATCCAATATCATAGTCCCTCCTGATTGGGAAGCTACCAGAGTATGGGAGAAAACCTAACTCGTACAAGGCGCGCTAGGGTAGGTGACACGGCACAACTAGGCAATGCCAGGGTAGATATAACAATTACGCTTCTGTGTCGGTGGTAGCGCGTAGAGTGCAGCTACCGCCCACCTCGAGCCACACCCCAAATAAAAAAATCAAAAGTGGCCACCGAATCAATCCAAAAGTCAAAGTATAATATCGAAGGGATGTGTCCGATCAAAGGTGCTACCTCATTAACCCGTCGATCGCTCCTGTTTTAGCCACCTTATGCCAGCTCACGGGAGTTGGGTCCATGTATTTACCTCAAAGGAACCGCCGCCGCCATCCTACTTCATTCTGGAATCTCCACCGCGTACACGTTTGTTAAAGTCGTTTTCAGAGTTGGCAGAGAGTATGACAACTTCCGATCCCGGACTATTTAACAACCAAACGTTATTATAACACCGCAGTCTTATCAAAATAGTTTATACTTTTAATTACAAAATACAATATCCATTTCAAATCCATATAAATATGATATCATTTCCTCTTTTAAAAACCCAAACCAAATTTGATATCGTTTTCAAATATACCCTTTTCTAAAATTATAACATTTCAAAGTTATAATATTTCGAAACCAAAACTTGAAATATAGCCTTTCAAAACATAAAACTTTGAATTTCATAACTTCGAAACATACTACACCACTTAAATGGTTTAAATATTAAATTACTTTATATAATAAAATAGCTTCTTCACCTTCACAAATCAATTTCAATATGGATTTTAAATTCCAAAACAAACCAATATAATTTCTATATATTTCAAAGCTTTAATTATTCCACCATTTCAAATCTTATTCTTTGATAATTTCATATATATCAATTTCAACTACTATTTAATTGTTTACTTAATAAATCAAATATCATTTTAGTAAAACTTTTAGACTCCAAATAACTGGATATTCTTTCAATTACATTAACGTGATAATATTCATTTAAATTAATTTGATATTCATTTAAATCCTCTAAACAAAAATCAAGTTATAAAATCATACCTTTTAAATCTCAATTTATTTATATTTCAAATCAAATTTTTCGAGGATAATCCTTAAATCTTAAATTCAAATCAAATTCATATTTATCTTCCAAATCTAAATTTATTTAAATCATTATAACCTCTACATAAAATATGATTTAAATACTTAACCATATTTATTTTAATAAATCAAACTTCATTTTTCAACTTATTGTCACTAAAAGATTTATACCAAGCTTAATACATGAATTTAACTATATATAAATATTTTTATATAATATCAAAAAGAATCAATATTTATTTAAACCGTATAATTCTATCCAAAACCATATAAATCATTTTCAAAATATTTATATATATAGACCGACGGTGTCTATATAAAATTTTCTATCCTATGGTCAAGTGGTGCGGATATTTATCATTTCAATCCATAATTTTAAAAAAATTACGGTTATATATCATTTCAAACCGCAATCCCGAATGAAATAAAATGCATGACAACTTGCAGTTTAAAATAATATATAATACAACATCCATTCATCCATCAACAGATCATACATCCATCACAATCATCATCCACAACAATCAAGCAATACCAATAAATAACTGATAATATATATAACAGGTATTTAACTGGCAGTTTTTATGCAATAATTAATTTGATAACAATTTAATTCAAATAAATGCAATTTAACTTAGATGATGATTAAATATATGCCAAACAACTATTAATAAATTTCAAATCACATAATAAAGAAATTTAACAAACATAAGAAATTTTAGAAGTTGTGAGTGGGTTAAAACACTCACCTTTTGAATTTAAATTGAATTTAAATCCAATTTAAACCAAAAAATTTGACAGTCTCAGAATTTGTCCAAACCAGCGCCAAAATGTTTGGAATTTTAATACAATCCTAACCAAAAAACCGTGCGTGAATTGGTTTTTGTATATGAAAGATATAATGAAAATTATTTTTGAATTTCAATTTTTTTTTTAAAAAAAAGGAGAACTCATTTACCTTTCTTGCCACGTCATAGGCAAATCACTTTCTTCCAGAAAACACCACTTACGCACGTAAGGACCAATGCACGCGATACTGCCGCTGATCACAAACTTTGACCACGATTCTCTCTCGCCTACGGCCACCAGGGAGCCCCCGAATCCCACCATCCTCCTTCCCTCTCCTAGCCGCACCGTGCCTACCACCTATTCTGATGCCCCACCTCTATGCTCACGATAACAAAGAGTATTAAAAGAAAAACTGTCAGTTATTACGAAGAATAAGGCTGGATTGGAGCGGCCATCCGTTGTTAGGCCTCACTCTAGTACTGGCTATCTCGATAGGAGTGGTATATATTTTTATTTTTCATTTCTTATTTATTTACTCCCATTGACATACCCAATTCCAGTATAAAACGAACTACAGTGGTTCATAATAGTTTAGGACAATATATATAATAATAACACAGATAAGCTGAATGCGGAACACAGATAATATCAAATCTCATAAATATATAACTGAAGTGTAACGGTCCGCTATTTGGACCATTCAACTCGACAATAAAACCATACATGTCCGACTTGAACAATTCAAAATACCGAATTTTTAGTTTAAATTTGGCAAAACTTTAACATATATAGTAAATAAATCCATCACAGAATCACAAATACAAAGTAGTACAATAATATGCAGCGGAATAAATGAATTGTCACGACCCGATTTCCACTCCCGGAAAATCGCATCATGAATTAAGAAAGAAAGGGATAGAAGAAGAAAAGAAAGAAGAGAAGAAGAAACAACACAAGAATCTCAACAGCGGAAACGAATAAATTATATTAATAACAAGTATTACATAGTATACATCAAATATCAGAGTTACACAGACATATACAATACATACTAGACAGTTATAGACACCTGTCTAGTTATTACAACTCAATCACAAGCACAAACACTCAGAGATACCAACACAGCGGAACTACATAACTATACGCAGAAGCCTCCTGCTCCATATGCTCCTCCACAATTCGTCAAAGCTAATCCTGAATCCTAACCTGAATTCTCTTGACTACTCATAAAAATTTGAGTACCCAAGAGTTAAAGAAAAACAGAAATAACTCCGGGTCAGACATGGGTCTGGTGTGAGTAACAGGTTAAAGTTGCTTAACTTTAAAAAAACCTTTGAAAAGAAAAGGTATCACGTAAGACTTCCCACACATAAACATGGAAAAGTTTTTACCTTACGCTAACCAAAACATTTGATAGGAAATCCGGTGATATTATAATAGTGTCTAGGGTTTTCAAATAAAATACAGAAATAGCTGAAATGCTTACATCTCACATTCCAACATAGTTGGGCACAACTAATACGTACGGCACTTATTGGATTTTGGATTCCATCAATGGCAGGGCTACTGGGGTACCGCCCGTCACAGTACGTGGCCTAGATCACCGTACCGAGGAGCCACCCTAACTCCCCTGCAACACAAAGCCGGACCCGTTCCTTACTGAACAGTTCCAAATAAGACAACCCCGACGATTGTCATGATCAACCGTCCCACACAGCCGAAATATAAAGGAACCTCTAGACAGGGGTAAATCTTACTCTCAAGTGGGGGCTACCAACGAAGCTTTGCTGCACCTCCCCTGTTACCAAAATGTCACGACCCGACTTTCACTCCCAGAAAATCGCGTCATGAATTAAGAAAGAAAGGGATAGAAAAGAGAAAAGAAAGAAGAGAAGAAGAAACAACACAAGAATCTCAACAGCGGAAACGAATAAATTATATTAATAACAAAGTATTACATAGTATACATCAAATATCAGAGTTACACAGACATATACAACACATACTAGACAGTTATAAATACCTGTCTAGTTATTACAACTCAATACAAACACATGACTCAGAGATACCAAACACAGCGGAACTAAATAACTATACGCAGAAGCCTCCTGCTCCATACGCTCCTCCACAAATCGTCAAAGCCAATCCTGAATCCTAACCTGAATTCCCTTGGCTACCCGTAAAAATTTGAGTACCCAAGAGTTAAAGAAAAACAGAAATAACTCCGGGTCAGACATGGGTCTGGTGTGAGTAACAGGTTAAAGTTGCTTAACTTTAAAAAAACCTTTGAAAAGAAAAGGTATCACGTAAGACTTCCCACACATAAACATGGAAAAGTTTTTACCTTACGCTAACCAAAACATTTGATAGGAAATCCGGTGATATTATAATAGTGTCTAGGGTTTTCAAATAAAATACAGAAATAGCTGAAATGCTTACATCTCACATTCCAACATAGTTGGGCACAACTAATACGTACGGCACTTATTGGATTTTGGATTCCATCAATGGCAGGGCTACTGGGGTACCGCCCGTCACAGTACGTGGCCTAGATCACCGTACCGAGGAGCCACCCTAACTCCCCTGCAACACAAAGCCGGACCCGTTCCTTACTGAACAGTTCCAAATAAGACAACCCCGACGATTGTCATGATCAACCGTCCCACACAGCCGAAATATAAAGGAACCTCTAGACAGGGGTAAATCTTACTCTCAAGTGGGGGCTACCCACGAAGCTTTGCTGCACCTCCCCTGTTTTAGCCATTCCCGGTTGATGAGGCTTGAGGTTACGATTACCTTTATAGGACACAACACTTAGAATGCTCATCGTCCACCTGACGATGTTCTGAAAGCATTCAATCCATACAAGTTCGTTCCGGGTTCGAACGAAACCGAAGGCATTATCTCGTTACACTCGTATTGGAATCACCCTCAGAGTTAACGACAATAACCCTTGCACTCTGATTCACCATCTCGAATCTATAAGACCTATTCCGTCAAACTCATTACGGAATCACCCACAGAGTTATATTGACGTATAGCCCTTACACCTCGAGTCTTCACTTGCTCCACTTAGATTCACGACCTAACGTTATTTGGAATCGATGTGGTTTTCGGATATCCAAATATGGAATTCCGATCCCGGTCTCATCGAAAACCAAAGCGTGTCTTATTAAGGCCAAGTTGTTTTAAGTTTAAAACATTTTCAATCATTATCTAAATATACACAGATAGATAATTCACATCACAACAGATAATCAACATTATCATTATCAACAGATAATTCATACCAAATCAGATAATCTAAATTATCATCCAGAAGCAACCAATGCATCCATATCACATACACTATCCATCTCACAACTGAGATTACAAATCCATACCAAACAACCAATACAAATCATCAAACATAAGTAATTGATCTAATGATCACACCACTTATAATTAATTTAAAATGAATTAAATTAATTACTCAATCTCAAATTAATTTAAAATGAATTAAATTAATTTCTTCATCATTAATTCTACTTAACTTAACCATCCATTGATTACAAATCAATTTATAAATAATCATTCAATTAATCATTACTGATTAACTATCTCTAATTACAATAAGTAATTAGCTTATAAGTTGATTACACAAGTTAATTACTCAATTAATTACATTAGTAATTAATCTAAAACCAATCCCTACATATATATTAATCACCCTTGATTAATAATCAATCTGTAATTAACTACATTAATTACTCAACTCAATAATTAATTATTCTTAATTAATTATCTAAATCAATCCCCTTGATTAATTTCAAAGTAATTTAAATTCAAATTACTTCTATATCAAATATCTTTAATTACATTCTGTAATTATTAATTAATTACTTCCTTAAGTAATTACAAATTCATTAATTACATAAAGTAATTATCAACAATCCATAAATGTTTAAATCAATTAAACTTAATTAATTAATCTAAACAAATCACATTAACCTTAATTACATTAAGTAATTAATTCACTAATTACTTTCATTAAGTAATTAAAACTTAAACAATTGATTATTAATTAATTAATCTAATTAATTATCAAAAATTAATCACATTAATTAATTGTTAATGACTTAAGTTAATGACTTCATTAACATTTCTTAATTACTAAATTAAGAAATTAACTTAAATTAATCATCATTAGTTATTAAGTAATTAATATTTAATTACTATTTAACTAATCTCTAATCATTAATTAACTAAGTGTTAATTAAAATCTAAATTATTATTAATCACTTGATTAAATAAATCTTAATCATAAATTAAAATTTAATTAACCATCCTTAATCATAGATTAATTAAACTTAATTAATTAATCTCAAATTAAATTAAATATCATTAATTATTTAATTAAGCATCCATATTATTAATTAATTAAATAATTAATATTTATCTTAATTACCTTAATGATTTAATGATTCCAATCATTAATCCTTTATTTATCTTTAGATACATATTACTTATTTAATCATGCATTTAATTCAAAAAGTTTTAATTCTGATGATTTAAATAATTTAAATAGAAATTCAAGTTTGTTTGAAAAAGAAAAAAATAAAAAAAAATAAAAGAAAAAAAAAAAGAACTGGAAAACCTGTTTCAGTTTATAGGGTTTGAATGCAAACTAAAATTTGAGACTTAAGATTTTGAAACTGAGTTAAGCATGAAATCAAATAAGTTTCAATTCTGTTTCTTTGAAATAATTTAAATTCAAAAATTTCAAAGCTTGGTCTTTTTTTAAAATTAAACAGAGAACAGTTTTCTGTTTTTATATGTAAAGATAAATTTAAATTTGCAGGTGAAGGTTTTAAAACTGGGTGTAAGTTTGAAAATTTGAATATGAATTCAAATTTGATTTATCTGGTATTTGAAATCATTGATGGTTTTTAAATTTAAATTTGATTTTCAAACTCTTTGTGGAAATGCATATGTGATTTGCATTTGGAATGGAGGGTTAAATATTTAATTTAAGAATTCAAAATGAATTCAATCTGAGTTTTTAAATCTGGATTTAAAATTTAGACTTCAGTTTTTAAACAAAGATTTAAATTTAAATTGTTTTCAAATGACTTACATTTGAATTGAAAGTGTAAATTATAGAAAGAGTTTTAAAAGAGTTAAAGCTAAAATGAAAATGGAAGATATATTTTCAATTTTGAAATTTTAAAGTAATTTCTTTAAATTGATTTGAATTTGATTTGAATTGAAATTTAAATTCTTTTTAAAACTTATTAAGTATATGTTTCTTGTAAACATATAAGATTAAGTTGTATTGTTTTAAGATCTTATTTTAAATATGTTTGAGTTTTAAAGTTTAAAGAATGTTAAATTGAATTTAATGTGAAATTTAAACATTTTGTTTTTAAATGCTTTGCAACCATCCCAGCCCCGCCGTGGCTGACATTGGTACCTCGGATTTGCTTTTACGGCCAGCCTCTCGACTCGCAACCAACCCAGGGCCTTCTACTACCCAAAAGGGACATGTAGGGGTAAGAGTCTCCCGTTCGCCACCTAACGCGAAGCGAGAACCCCCTATCACGCTGTAATGAAGCAAACCCGATCCCGGTCTCATCGAAATCCAAAGCGTGTCTTTTAGGGTCCAAGTTGTTTTAAGTTTAAAACATTTCAATTCATTATCTAAATATATACAGATAGATAATTCACAACACAACAGATAATCAATATTATCATTATCAACAGATAATCATATCATAATCAGATAATACATATTATCATCCAAAAGCAACCAATGCATCCATATCACATCCACTACTCATCTCATAATTGAGATTACAAACCATACTAACAACCAATACCAATCATCAAACATAAGCAAATGATCAAATGATCACACATTCTATAATTAATTTAAAATGAATTAAATTAATTACTCAATTTCTAATTAATTTAAAATGAATTAAATTAATTACTTTATCAATAAAATTCTTCTTAACTTAACCATCAATTGATTTCAAATCAATCTATAAATCATCATTCAATTAATCATTACTGATTAACTATCTCTAATTACAATAAGTAATTAGCATTTAATATTAATCACACAAGTTAATTATATTAAACCCTACATATATATTAATCACCCTTGATTAATAACCATTCAATAATTAACTACATTAATTACTCAACCCATAAATTAATTATTCTTAATTAATTATTTAAATTAATCCCTTTGATTAATTTCAAAGTAATTTAAATCCAAATTAATTCTAAAATAAATATCCTTAATTACATTCTATAATTATTAATTAATTACTTCCTTAAGTAATTACAAATTCATTAATTACATAAGTAATTATCAACAATTCAACAAATGTTTAAATCAATTAAACTTAATTAATTAATCTAAACAAATCACATTAACCTTAATTACATTAAGTAATTAATTCACTAATTACTTTCATTAAGTAATTAAATCTAAACAATTAATTATTATTAATTAATTAATCTAATTAATTATCAAGAATTAATCACATTAATTAATTGTTAATTAATCTTGAGTTAATGACTTCATTAACATTCTTAATTACTTAATTAAGAGATTAACTTAAATTAATCATCATTAGTTATTAAGTAATTAATATTTAATTACTATTTAATTAATCTCCAATTATTAATTAACTAAGTGTTAATTAAAAACTTAATTACCATTAATCACTTGATTAAATAAATCTTAATCATAAATTAAAATTTAGTTAACCATCCTTAATTATAGATTAATTAAACTTAATTAATTAATCCCAAATTAAATTAAATATCATTAATTATTTAATTAAACATCCCCATTATTAATTAATTAAATAATTAATATTCATCTTAATTACCTTAATAATTAATGAATCCAATCATTAAACATTTATTTATCTTTAAATAAACATTTCTATTTAATCTAGCATTTAAAAACAAAAATGTTTTAAATTTCATATTAAATTCAATTTAACATTTCTTTTAACTTTAAACTCAAACTTATTTAAAATAAGATTTTAAACAATACAACTTAATCTTATATGTTTACAAGAAACATATACTTTGTTAATAAGTTGAAAAGAAATTTAAATTTCAATTCAAATCAAATCCAAACAAATTTAAAAATTACTTTAACATTTGAAATTCAACTTTCAAACTTATTTTAGCTTTAACTCTTTAAACTCTTTCTATAATTTATACCTTTAATTCAAATGCAAATCATTTGAAAACAATTTAAATTTAAATCTTTAATTTAAAAACTGAAATCTAAATTTTAAATCCAGATTTAAAAACTCAGTTTGAATTCAATTTGAATTCCTAAATTAAAAACTTAACTTTTCAATTCAATATGCAAAACAACAATGCATTTATACTTGAGATTTCCAAATCAAATTTAAATTTTAAAAGCTTAAATGATTTCAAATTCCAGACAAATCAAATTTGAATTCATATTCAAATTCAAACCAAAACTCAGTTTAAAATCTTCACCTAAAAATTTAAACTTACCTTTTACATTTAAACAGAAACAGTTTTCTGTTTTATAAACAAAAACTTAAACTTTGAAATTCCCAGAATTTAAATAATTTCAAAAGAACAGAATTTAAACTTATTTAAATTCATACTTGAATTCAGTTTAAAAAACCCAAGCCACAATTTTAGTTGCACCTTAATTCAAATTTTAAAAATCTGGAAACAGTTTCCTGTTTCCCCTTTCTTTTTCTTTTTTATATTCTTAACCAATTTGAAATTCTGCATTTAAAATTATTACAAAATAATAATTCAAACTATTTGAATTCAATTTCAGACTCAAGTTAGATTCTAAGTTCAAAGTTTCAGATTAAATTAAAACTTTATTTTAATTTTTTTTTTTTTAAAATAAACAGAACAGAACAGTTTCTGTTTAATAAAGCCTGAATATACACACACTGAACTCCCCTATTTACTTCGAGTCAGTTCCCCTACTACTCCGAGTCATTTTCTATTTCCCCCGAGACCAACTCGAGTAAAATCCCTGCAACCAACATCAACTCCAAACTGAAACATTAACTCACTGCAGTGTCAATCCTGTCAACACCATTAACTACCATCTCCGACCACCATCATCGACCAAACTCCGGTGATAGCTTCTTCACCTCACCATCCACCAACCAATTCCCAAAACAGCTTCTAACTCGATGCACTGAGGAGTACACAATCGACCACAAAACAGTATCCCAAATAAACTAGGGTTCCTCAACTAAAATCCCAAATTAAAGTCTCAAACTTGAATTGCAAACCCATTCAATAATTTTCTTATGATTTATGATGGATAAACCATCACCAGAAACAATTTCAACCAAGCTAAAACCATGTATCAACTGTACTAAGCAAATATGTAAAATACAGTACTTTCAAAACTGCATTTCCAACTCTTTTCTAAAAATTTATATTTTGAACTTAAAAATCATGTTTAGTATAGGGTTTCACTTTACATTACTTATTTATCAAATTCTCATACTTGAATTCTTGCTAATTTTAATGTTTGCTCAACTGTTTATAATCCAAAGATAATAATTTACAGCAACTTTGAAAATTAAATAAAAATATCATTGTACAGAAAACTGCATGCACACATATATATTCATAAATAAAAATAGTCACTGCAAATTTCATAAATTATATCCATTTCAGATTAAAGCATGCAATCAACCTACTTAAATTTTTGAAAAGAGGAGTTACTCACCTGTTATTTGAAAATTGCAGAGCACAATTCAACTTGCAGAGCCCAGATTGAAAATTATGAAATGCAGGCCCTTATAATCTTTGATTGTTGCTTTTTAAAACATGGAGGCTTGTTGAATGTTTTAAAGATGATGCTTGCTTCAAAATGATGCATGCAGGTACAACTTGTATTTGTATCTCCAGATCCAGATTGTAATGCAGAGCCTTATGCCTAAAATTGAAATGCAGATCTTACTTTGATGAAGATTTGAACAGAGCTTCATTGATTTAACATGCATGCTTCATAATGATGCATGCAGGCCTTTCAAACTGTTGTGCAGGTTTTAAATATTGGAAAAGAGGAGTGTGAATGCAATTGTTTAAATCTGTTGCATGCAGGCCTCTCTGCTTGAAATTGCAGATGCAAAGGAATGCATTTTGAAGTATTGCAACTTGATTATGGATGTGGATGAGATTTGAGATGCAGGTTGTAATTTTGGAAAGAGGAGTCACAGGATTTTTGTAAATGAAGTTGAAATGCATGTCTTTGATTGAATTTGCAGATGCAAGAACATGTAGGGCTTTCTTGCATTTCCAGATTCAAATGCATGTCTGCAGTTTCCTTAATGAAGATTTGAAATGCAGAGCTTCAATTGATGAAGATTGAAATGCAGGCTCTACTTGATTCATAATGATGCAGATTTGTACTTTGAAAAGAGGAGTTGCATGCATATGATATCAGGTTTGAGAAATGCAGTTTTGTATATGGTTTGAGAATGAAATTTTGGTTTTTTTTTTTTTTTTTTAAGGAATGAGAAAATGAATGAATATGAATGAATAGCAAAATGATATGAATGAAAAGCAAGTTAACAAGAATGTATTTTCAGAAAATGAAATAAAGAAAAAGAAAATAAATTTGACACTTGTCTTTTAAAATGAACACTTGTTAGCTTTAAGCTTTAATACACATACACTTGTCTTTGAGAATTAAATTAATGTTTAATTAGAGTTAAATAAGTATTAAACATTGTTAATTAAATCTTATACATAATTATGTATTAAATAATTCTCAAGAACAAAGAAAAACAATACACAATTAAATCATTTGAAAAAGAAACTTTTAAAACAAATTTATAAAAGAGCTTGTAACATAATTTAATATACAACTTGAATTAAAAATGAAATTTAAACTAATTAAAAACATTTATCTCATATTTAAAATTATATAATATTTAATTAAATAATTTGAAAAGCTCAAATCAAAAATAAATCACTATTTCTAAATTCAAAACATATTAAAATTATACTATACTAATTTAACTAAAAACAATTTGTCTATTTCAAATATATATAAATACATATACATTATTAAATAGAAAACAATTTGTTAACTTATCAAAAATAATTTCACAAATTAAATATTTAAACAAAGAAGATTATTGAATAAATAACAAATTTATTAACAAAAATATCAATTCAATATAAATTTAAGTCCAGATTATTAAATTTATATTGTCCAAAATTCCGGGTCGTTACAATCCTTCCCCCTTAAAAGAATTTCGTCCCCGAAATTTAAAACAAAGGCAATTTAATAATCTATTTACAGATTTTATTTTAAAACACAGCATATGTTAAACATATGCCAACAACCAAAGCAACCAATTCACACATTCATAACAAATCTAATTATCCAAAAGAATTTTGGATAAAACCTTCACGAGTTTCCCCGGTATATATATATCGGGATACTCGCTCTATAAAATACAATCAATCAATACTACTAAGCTATAGAGCTCCTAACAACAATTCTATATAGAGTATCAGACTACAGACGAGTCTGACTCAGCAAACAAACCATCCTAAACTGCTAGTTCTAAAACCAGAAATATCAAACACGAACTCCCTCAGAGATACGTGAAATACCTTGAATCCCAGTTATCCAAGCTGGCAATTCAACTCTAGAAAACCAAACACTGGTCTTACCCAACACAGAAGAAACCAAAACACTTCGGAGATAGCTTCCCAAACTTATAGCTCCCCGGAGAAAAACTTAACCAAATTCAAATCTCCGATTCCAGAATCCAAATTTCTCTGTCTCTTATCCATAAAAATTCTTCGGATGATCCTGGGCTACCAACATCCATCCTAATCAGCTCAACTCTTGCTGATTCCAAAAGAAACAGACCGAAGCAAAACAATCCAATGATCTCTTCAAGATCACCCAAAAACCAAGAACACAAACCCTGCTTCTCAACAACAGAAGAAAGAACAAACTTCCCCTTAACCGAAAAACAAACAGAAGCATCTCCAAACTGCTTCCGCTGCACAACTCTGATCCGAAACAGAAGAAAATGCTGACGAAGAGCACAAGCACAGACTAGATAACCCAGCACAGAAATATGGTTCCACAGATCATAAATAAAACTCAGATGTCCCTCCCAAACCTGAGTTGCTTCACCAAATTCTATCTCAAGGAACCATCCATCTACTAACTGAACCACCAGTTCCATTCCTGGAAAGAAAACTCGATCTCCAGATGCAGACAAAATTCTGACTTCCAGAAGACATCCAGACAATCTCCAACAAACACAAGAGAACATACTATCGCAAGTCACTTTTGCGATCAACTCAGCCTAAATCCAAAGAAAACTGCTCTCTCTCAACCAAACAGAACAGCTTATGCTGACTTAGCCAACTTACCAGAGAAAAGATCCACTCTGATGCTTCTGAACTCCACTTCAGAAAAACTACCCAGCCAGAAGACTCCCTATCAACTCAGAATACTCTGCTAAACTCAGCCACATCACCGTGCTGACTCACTTCTTATTCTTGTTCCAAAGAAAACATCTTCGGAAATATCCATAGTTACCGCATCTCATCACGCAGCTACTATCTCCTGAGATATCAAGATACCATCACTTGCTTGCTTCTGCCCAACCGACAGATCAAAACTCAATTCAACACTTCAAAGATGAACTCCGAACCTTAACAGGTTACCTTCAGAGATCGATGAAGTCCTTCAACCAAGAAAAACTTACTCGAGACAGTATTAGGTCTACGGTCTCGACAAATACACTTCCAACATCATCCATCAAACTCCAACCAATGGTAGTCGTGTTACACACACTTCTACCTCATCTACCTTTATAACTTACATTGGAAAAACCTGAATGGGTAATCCAACAAATAGGTGGAAATATATATATATATTAAAAATACAAATACGCTCTCTCAAGATAGACACCACTACAGAGCCTAGGTATTCACTCAACCTAATGCTCTCTATTCAGAGCCTAAGTATTCACTCAACCTACGGCTCTGATACCAAGCTGTCACGACCCGATTTCCACTCCCGGAAAATCGCATCATGAATTAAGAAAGAAAGGGATAGAAGAAGAAAAGAAAGAAGAGAAGAAGAAACAACACAAGAATCTCAACAGCGGAAACGAATAAATTATATTAATAACAAGTATTACATAGTATACATCAAATATCAGAGTTACACAGACATATACAATACATACTAGACAGTTATAGACACCTGTCTAGTTATTACAACTCAATCACAAGCACAAACACTCAGAGATACCAACACAGCGGAACTACATAACTATACGCAGAAGCCTCCTGCTCCATATGCTCCTCCACAATTCGTCAAAGCTAATCCTGAATCCTAACCTGAATTCTCTTGACTACTCATAAAAATTTGAGTACCCAAGAGTTAAAGAAAAACAGAAATAACTCCGGGTCAGACATGGGTCTGGTGTGAGTAACAGGTTAAAGTTGCTTAACTTTAAAAAAACCTTTGAAAAGAAAAGGTATCACGTAAGACTTCCCACACATAAACATGGAAAAGTTTTTACCTTACGCTAACCAAAACATTTGATAGGAAATCCGGTGATATTATAATAGTGTCTAGGGTTTTCAAATAAAATACAGAAATAGCTGAAATGCTTACATCTCACATTCCAACATAGTTGGGCACAACTAATACGTACGGCACTTATTGGATTTTGGATTCCATCAATGGCAGGGCTACTGGGGTACCGCCCGTCACAGTACGTGGCCTAGATCACCGTACCGAGGAGCCACCCTAACTCCCCTGCAACACAAAGCCGGACCCGTTCCTTACTGAACAGTTCCAAATAAGACAACCCCGACGATTGTCATGATCAACCGTCCCACACAGCCGAAATATAAAGGAACCTCTAGACAGGGGTAAATCTTACTCTCAAGTGGGGGCTACCAACGAAGCTTTGCTGCACCTCCCCTGTTACCAAAATGTCACGACCCGACTTTCACTCCCAGAAAATCGCGTCATGAATTAAGAAAGAAAGGGATAGAAAAGAGAAAAGAAAGAAGAGAAGAAGAAACAACACAAGAATCTCAACAGCGGAAACGAATAAATTATATTAATAACAAAGTATTACATAGTATACATCAAATATCAGAGTTACACAGACATATACAACACATACTAGACAGTTATAAATACCTGTCTAGTTATTACAACTCAATACAAACACATGACTCAGAGATACCAAACACAGCGGAACTAAATAACTATACGCAGAAGCCTCCTGCTCCATACGCTCCTCCACAAATCGTCAAAGCCAATCCTGAATCCTAACCTGAATTCCCTTGGCTACCCGTAAAAATTTGAGTACCCAAGAGTTAAAGAAAAACAGAAATAACTCCGGGTCAGACATGGGTCTGGTGTGAGTAACAGGTTAAAGTTGCTTAACTTTAAAAAAACCTTTGAAAAGAAAAGGTATCACGTAAGACTTCCCACACATAAACATGGAAAAGTTTTTACCTTACGCTAACCAAAACATTTGATAGGAAATCCGGTGATATTATAATAGTGTCTAGGGTTTTCAAATAAAATACAGAAATAGCTGAAATGCTTACATCTCACATTCCAACATAGTTGGGCACAACTAATACGTACGGCACTTATTGGATTTTGGATTCCATCAATGGCAGGGCTACTGGGGTACCGCCCGTCACAGTACGTGGCCTAGATCACCGTACCGAGGAGCCACCCTAACTCCCCTGCAACACAAAGCCGGACCCGTTCCTTACTGAACAGTTCCAAATAAGACAACCCCGACGATTGTCATGATCAACCGTCCCACACAGCCGAAATATAAAGGAACCTCTAGACAGGGGTAAATCTTACTCTCAAGTGGGGGCTACCCACGAAGCTTTGCTGCACCTCCCCTGTTTTAGCCATTCCCGGTTGATGAGGCTTGAGGTTACGATTACCTTTATAGGACACAACACTTAGAATGCTCATCGTCCACCTGACGATGTTCTGAAAGCATTCAATCCATACAAGTTCGTTCCGGGTTCGAACGAAACCGAAGGCATTATCTCGTTACACTCGTATTGGAATCACCCTCAGAGTTAACGACAATAACCCTTGCACTCTGATTCACCATCTCGAATCTATAAGACCTATTCCGTCAAACTCATTACGGAATCACCCACAGAGTTATATTGACGTATAGCCCTTACACCTCGAGTCTTCACTTGCTCCACTTAGATTCACGACCTAACGTTATTTGGAATCGATGTGGTTTTCGGATATCCAAATATGGAATTCCGATCCCGGTCTCATCGAAAACCAAAGCGTGTCTTATTAAGGCCAAGTTGTTTTAAGTTTAAAACATTTTCAATCATTATCTAAATATACACAGATAGATAATTCACATCACAACAGATAATCAACATTATCATTATCAACAGATAATTCATACCAAATCAGATAATCTAAATTATCATCCAGAAGCAACCAATGCATCCATATCACATACACTATCCATCTCACAACTGAGATTACAAATCCATACCAAACAACCAATACAAATCATCAAACATAAGTAATTGATCTAATGATCACACCACTTATAATTAATTTAAAATGAATTAAATTAATTACTCAATCTCAAATTAATTTAAAATGAAGTAAATTAATTTCTTCATCATTAATTCTACTTAACTTAACCATCCATTGATTACAAATCAATTTATAAATAATCATTCAATTAATCATTACTGATTAACTATCTCTAATTACAATAAGTAATTAGCTTATAAGTTGATTACACAAGTTAATTACTCAATTAATTACATTAGTAATTAATCTAAAACCAATCCCTACATATATATTAATCACCCTTGATTAATAATCAATCTGTAATTAACTACATTAATTACTCAACTCAATAATTAATTATTCTTAATTAATTATCTAAATCAATCCCCTTGATTAATTTCAAAGTAATTTAAATTCAAATTACTTCTATATCAAATATCTTTAATTACATTCTGTAATTATTAATTAATTACTTCCTTAAGTAATTACAAATTCATTAATTACATAAAGTAATTATCAACAATCCATAAATGTTTAAATCAATTAAACTTAATTAATTAATCTAAACAAATCACATTAACCTTAATTACATTAAGTAATTAATTCACTAATTACTTTCATTAAGTAATTAAAACTTAAACAATTGATTATTAATTAATTAATCTAATTAATTATCAAAAATTAATCACATTAATTAATTGTTAATGACTTAAGTTAATGACTTCATTAACATTTCTTAATTACTAAATTAAGAAATTAACTTAAATTAATCATCATTAGTTATTAAGTAATTAATATTTAATTACTATTTAACTAATCTCTAATCATTAATTAACTAAGTGTTAATTAAAATCTAAATTATTATTAATCACTTGATTAAATAAATCTTAATCATAAATTAAAATTTAATTAACCATCCTTAATCATAGATTAATTAAACTTAATTAATTAATCTCAAATTAAATTAAATATCATTAATTATTTAATTAAGCATCCATATTATTAATTAATTAAATAATTAATATTTATCTTAATTACCTTAATGATTTAATGATTCCAATCATTAATCCTTTATTTATCTTTAGATACATATTACTTATTTAATCATGCATTTAATTCAAAAAGTTTTAATTCTGATGATTTAAATAATTTAAATAGAAATTCAAGTTTGTTTGAAAAAGAAAAAAATAAAAAAAAATAAAAGAAAAAAAAAAGAACTGGAAAACCTGTTTCAGTTTATAGGGTTTGAATGCAAACTAAAATTTGAGACTTAAGATTTTGAAACTGAGTTAAGCATGAAATCAAATAAGTTTCAATTCTGTTTCTTTGAAATAATTTAAATTCAAAAATTTCAAAGCTTGGTCTTTTTTTAAAATTAAACAGAGAACAGTTTTCTGTTTTTATATGTAAAGATAAATTTAAATTTGCAGGTGAAGGTTTTAAAACTGGGTGTAAGTTTGAAAATTTGAATATGAATTCAAATTTGATTTATCTGGTATTTGAAATCATTGATGGTTTTTAAATTTAAATTTGATTTTCAAACTCTTTGTGGAAATGCATATGTGATTTGCATTTGGAATGGAGGGTTAAATATTTAATTTAAGAATTCAAAATGAATTCAATCTGAGTTTTTAAATCTGGATTTAAAATTTAGACTTCAGTTTTTAAACAAAGATTTAAATTTAAATTGTTTTCAAATGACTTACATTTGAATTGAAAGTGTAAATTATAGAAAGAGTTTTAAAAGAGTTAAAGCTAAAATGAAAATGGAAGATATATTTTCAATTTTGAAATTTTAAAGTAATTTCTTTAAATTGATTTGAATTTGATTTGAATTGAAATTTAAATTCTTTTTAAAACTTATTAAGTATATGTTTCTTGTAAACATATAAGATTAAGTTGTATTGTTTTAAGATCTTATTTTAAATATGTTTGAGTTTTAAAGTTTAAAGAATGTTAAATTGAATTTAATGTGAAATTTAAACATTTTGTTTTTAAATGCTTTGCAACCATCCCAGCCCCGCCGTGGCTGACATTGGTACCTCGGATTTGCTTTTACGGCCAGCCTCTCGACTCGCAACCAACCCAGGGCCTTCTACTACCCAAAAGGGACATGTAGGGGTAAGAGTCTCCCGTTCGCCACCTAACGCGAAGCGAGAACCCCCTATCACGCTGTAATGAAGCAAACCCGATCCCGGTCTCATCGAAATCCAAAGCGTGTCTTTTAGGGTCCAAGTTGTTTTAAGTTTAAAACATTTCAATTCATTATCTAAATATATACAGATAGATAATTCACAACACAACAGATAATCAATATTATCATTATCAACAGATAATCATATCATAATCAGATAATACATATTATCATCCAAAAGCAACCAATGCATCCATATCACATCCACTACTCATCTCATAATTGAGATTACAAACCATACTAACAACCAATACCAATCATCAAACATAAGCAAATGATCAAATGATCACACATTCTATAATTAATTTAAAATGAATTAAATTAATTACTCAATTTCTAATTAATTTAAAATGAATTAAATTAATTACTTTATCAATAAAATTCTTCTTAACTTAACCATCAATTGATTTCAAATCAATCTATAAATCATCATTCAATTAATCATTACTGATTAACTATCTCTAATTACAATAAGTAATTAGCATTTAATATTAATCACACAAGTTAATTATATTAAACCCTACATATATATTAATCACCCTTGATTAATAACCATTCAATAATTAACTACATTAATTACTCAACCCATAAATTAATTATTCTTAATTAATTATTTAAATTAATCCCTTTGATTAATTTCAAAGTAATTTAAATCCAAATTAATTCTAAAATAAATATCCTTAATTACATTCTATAATTATTAATTAATTACTTCCTTAAGTAATTACAAATTCATTAATTACATAAGTAATTATCAACTATTCAACAAATGTTTAAATCAATTAAACTTAATTAATTAATCTAAACAAATCACATTAACCTTAATTACATTAAGTAATTAATTCACTAATTACTTTCATTAAGTAATTAAATCTAAACAATTAATTATTATTAATTAATTAATCTAATTAATTATCAAGAATTAATCACATTAATTAATTGTTAATTAATCTTGAGTTAATGACTTCATTAACATTCTTAATTACTTAATTAAGAGATTAACTTAAATTAATCATCATTAGTTATTAAGTAATTAATATTTAATTACTATTTAATTAATCTCCAATTATTAATTAACTAAGTGTTAATTAAAAACTTAATTACCATTAATCACTTGATTAAATAAATCTTAATCATAAATTAAAATTTAGTTAACCATCCTTAATTATAGATTAATTAAACTTAATTAATTAATCCCAAATTAAATTAAATATCATTAATTATTTAATTAAACATCCCCATTATTAATTAATTAAATAATTAATATTCATCTTAATTACCTTAATAATTAATGAATCCAATCATTAAACATTTATTTATCTTTAAATAAACATTTCTATTTAATCTAGCATTTAAAAACAAAAATGTTTTAAATTTCATATTAAATTCAATTTAACATTTCTTTTAACTTTAAACTCAAACTTATTTAAAATAAGATTTTAAACAATACAACTTAATCTTATATGTTTACAAGAAACATATACTTTGTTAATAAGTTGAAAAGAAATTTAAATTTCAATTCAAATCAAATCCAAACAAATTTAAAAATTACTTTAACATTTGAAATTCAACTTTCAAACTTATTTTAGCTTTAACTCTTTAAACTCTTTCTATAATTTATACCTTTAATTCAAATGCAAATCATTTGAAAACAATTTAAATTTAAATCTTTAATTTAAAAACTGAAATCTAAATTTTAAATCCAGATTTAAAAACTCAGTTTGAATTCAATTTGAATTCCTAAATTAAAAACTTAACTTTTCAATTCAATATGCAAAACAACAATGCATTTATACTTGAGATTTCCAAATCAAATTTAAATTTTAAAAGCTTAAATGATTTCAAATTCCAGACAAATCAAATTTGAATTCATATTCAAATTCAAACCAAAACTCAGTTTAAAATCTTCACCTAAAAATTTAAACTTACCTTTTACATTTAAACAGAAACAGTTTTCTGTTTTATAAACAAAAACTTAAACTTTGAAATTCCCAGAATTTAAATAATTTCAAAAGAACAGAATTTAAACTTATTTAAATTCATACTTGAATTCAGTTTAAAAAACCCAAGCCACAATTTTAGTTGCACCTTAATTCAAATTTTAAAAATCTGGAAACAGTTTCCTGTTTCCCCTTTCTTTTTCTTTTTTATATTCTTAACCAATTTGAAATTCTGCATTTAAAATTATTACAAAATAATAATTCAAACTATTTGAATTCAATTTCAGACTCAAGTTAGATTCTAAGTTCAAAGTTTCAGATTAAATTAAAACTTTATTTTAATTTTTTTTTTTTTAAAATAAACAGAACAGAACAGTTTCTGTTTAATAAAGCCTGAATATACACACACTGAACTCCCCTATTTACTTCGAGTCAGTTCCCCTACTACTCCGAGTCATTTTCTATTTCCCCCGAGACCAACTCGAGTAAAATCCCTGCAACCAACATCAACTCCAAACTGAAACATTAACTCACTGCAGTGTCAATCCTGTCAACACCATTAACTACCATCTCCGACCACCATCATCGACCAAACTCCGGTGATAGCTTCTTCACCTCACCATCCACCAACCAATTCCCAAAACAGCTTCTAACTCGATGCACTGAGGAGTACACAATCGACCACAAAACAGTATCCCAAATAAACTAGGGTTCCTCAACTAAAATCCCAAATTAAAGTCTCAAACTTGAATTGCAAACCCATTCAATAATTTTCTTATGATTTATGATGGATAAACCATCACCAGAAACAATTTCAACCAAGCTAAAACCATGTATCAACTGTACTAAGCAAATATGTAAAATACAGTACTTTCAAAACTGCATTTCCAACTCTTTTCTAAAAATTTATATTTTGAACTTAAAAATCATGTTTAGTATAGGGTTTCACTTTACATTACTTATTTATCAAATTCTCATACTTGAATTCTTGCTAATTTTAATGTTTGCTCAACTGTTTATAATCCAAAGATAATAATTTACAGCAACTTTGAAAATTAAATAAAAATATCATTGTACAGAAAACTGCATGCACACATATATATTCATAAATAAAAATAGTCACTGCAAATTTCATAAATTATATCCATTTCAGATTAAAGCATGCAATCAACCTACTTAAATTTTTGAAAAGAGGAGTTACTCACCTGTTATTTGAAAATTGCAGAGCACAATTCAACTTGCAGAGCCCAGATTGAAAATTATGAAATGCAGGCCCTTATAATCTTTGATTGTTGCTTTTTAAAACATGGAGGCTTGTTGAATGTTTTAAAGATGATGCTTGCTTCAAAATGATGCATGCAGGTACAACTTGTATTTGTATCTCCAGATCCAGATTGTAATGCAGAGCCTTATGCTTAAAATTGAAATGCAGATCTTACTTTGATGAAGATTTGAACAGAGCTTCATTGATTTAACATGCATGCTTCATAATGATGCATGCAGGCCTTTCAAACTGTTGTGCAGGTTTTAAATATTGGAAAAGAGGAGTGTGAATGCAATTGTTTAAATCTGTTGCATGCAGGCCTCTCTGCTTGAAATTGCAGATGCAAAGGAATGCATTTTGAAGTATTGCAACTTGATTATGGATGTGGATGAGATTTGAGATGCAGGTTGTAATTTTGGAAAGAGGAGTCACAGGATTTTTGTAAATGAAGTTGAAATGCATGTCTTTGATTGAATTTGCAGATGCAAGAACATGTAGGGCTTTCTTGCATTTCCAGATTCAAATGCATGTCTGCAGTTTCCTTAATGAAGATTTGAAATGCAGAGCTTCAATTGATGAAGATTGAAATGCAGGCTCTACTTGATTCATAATGATGCAGATTTGTACTTTGAAAAGAGGAGTTGCATGCATATGATATCAGGTTTGAGAAATGCAGTTTTGTATATGGTTTGAGAATGAAATTTTGGTTTTTTTTTTTTTTTTTAAGGAATGAGAAAATGAATGAATATGAATGAATAGCAAAATGATATGAATGAAAAGCAAGTTAACAAGAATGTATTTTCAGAAAATGAAATAAAGAAAAAGAAAATAAATTTGACACTTGTCTTTTAAAATGAACACTTGTTAGCTTTAAGCTTTAATACACATACACTTGTCTTTGAGAATTAAATTAATGTTTAATTAGAGTTAAATAAGTATTAAACATTGTTAATTAAATCTTATACATAATTATGTATTAAATAATTCTCAAGAACAAAGAAAAACAATACACAATTAAATCATTTGAAAAAGAAACTTTTAAAACAAATTTATAAAAGAGCTTGTAACATAATTTAATATACAACTTGAATTAAAAATGAAATTTAAACTAATTAAAAACATTTATCTCATATTTAAAATTATATAATATTTAATTAAATAATTTGAAAAGCTCAAATCAAAAATAAATCACTATTTCTAAATTCAAAACATATTAAAATTATACTATACTAATTTAACTAAAAACAATTTGTCTATTTCAAATATATATAAATACATATACATTATTAAATAGAAAACAATTTGTTAACTTATCAAAAATAATTTCACAAATTAAATATTTAAACAAAGAAGATTATTGAATAAATAACAAATTTATTAACAAAAATATCAATTCAATATAAATTTAAGTCCAGATTATTAAATTTATATTGTCCAAAATTCCGGGTCGTTACATGAATAGTAGTTCATGAAGCTACTATATAAACATTAGAGTTAGAAATAAAGTACATCCGAATATCTCAAATACAGTGAGGTCTTTAGTACGAACCAATGACTCCTCTGAAATAATCAACTAGAAAAGTTGAAAGCTTAATTGATAGTTGGACCTCTAACGAAGCTCCAAACTCAAAAGGTGAGTCTCTAATGCTGTGTCACTCAGTCTGACCCGAGCGTAAAGAAAAACACAAAACACTCGAGTCAGGATTCACATTCTTATATCTATAAATCCAACTCAAGTGAAATATCAACTGAAATACTATTAACTTAGAGGATGTTTTGGATACCCATCCTCTAAGGATGCAAGGAACTATCTACAGGGTAGAAATATACACTATAACACCGTGATCGTTTCAATTTTATTTATATTTTAAAACTAAAATATCATTTTCATTTCAAATATCACTATTTTCCAAATTAGTATATATATATCCAATAATTTATGAAGTAAAGTATTTTTATTTCCTCAAACTTCACAAATCGCTTCAAAAATCAACTCGACCTTCCCGTTCAAATTTAATTAAATCGAAATTTATCAATTTCCATTCAATTTAGTTTCTGACTAAACTAATTCAAATTTTATCAATTTTAAATCCGGATTTGAACCACAAAATAAACCATTTAAATTTCAATATAATTCGAAGTTAATATATGTCGGAGCTTTAAATATTCAACATTTCAAAGACTAAACTTTGATAGTTGCGTTTATCTCCCAACTTGACTTCACTATTATTTAGTTTTGAAATATTCACTTAATAAATTCAATATTATTTATATGACCTTAAATTTACATTTTCTATATATTACCTTCGATTTCTTCAAACATGAATCATCCATTAAATTTCTTAAATAAAAATTCAAGTTATATGATCATATGTTAAAGTTTTGAATTTAATAGTTTCAAATTGATTTAACTAAATAAAATCCTTAATTAATGAAAAATTCAAATAAGTCCCAAATATATCTTCAAACCTTAGCTTATAAAATTTATTCCACAAATCTACTTCAGAAATACAAATTTAATAAATCCTTAAACATATTTCATATTAATAAAATCAATCTTAATTAAATTATCTTAATATTAAATCTATATATAAAATAACCTTTATATATAATACTTTAAATCAATATTCATTAAAACCATATATTTCTTTTCAAGACCATAGAAATTATTTTCGAAACATTCATATAGACCACGGCGTCAATGTAAAATTTTCTATTCTATGGACAAGGGATACAGATATTTATCATTTCAATCCGTAAGTTAAATATATACGGGTGGATATCATTTCAACCCGTAATCCCAAATTCAATTCAAATGAAAATCGCTTGGGTTTATCATTTCAACCCATAACGAAATTCACCTTTTCTAAAATCCGTTCGGGTATGTATCATTTCAACCCATAGTATTTTTATACTAACATGGAACTTGTAGAGTGATAATAGATATGAAAATAATAATAAGAACAGGCATATATCATTAAAAATAAATATAAACAATAGGATATAGTGTCATGTCCCATAGGTGAACAGTTACAGATAATAGCATATATAACAATTTAAATAGCTACAGCATCATATTTCAATTGTCGTTTCAATTTAATCAAATTTAACAAATAAAAGAATGTTAATCGTGAGTGATTTCTCACCTTTCGAGGCTAGAGAATACAGAAGATGACATGGATACGAACACTGATACGGACACTGAAATTTGAATTATAAATCCGACACGAATTTCAAAGCAAAGTAGGATTGGCATGAATTGGATGAACGAGGCTGATAATCAAGAATTTATGAATTGAATCAGAATCAGTCTGATATATACAGAAATTTTTGCTATTTTAATAAAAATCAAAATTGCATCCCTAAGAAAAATTTAAAGTCGAATCACACACACACACATATAAATAAATATATATATATAATTTACACTTTTTTCATACATAAACCAATAATTTTAACATTTGAAATAAAACATATATGTTAAATAAAAATCCTTGTAATTTTTCCAAACCATTTTAATTTTTACACATAGATCGAAATTTCTATTTACAAATCTAAGACCCAAACCACCTCATACGACCTATGTATATAATATCATTAAGATTTATATTTTATAATAAGATTAATATATAAAACTTCAACAAATTACGCTGTTCAAATCTCATTTATAAACTACTATATACATATGGTACAAAATCCACTTCACAATACAATTATAAATTTTAAACACTTTACCTATATATATAAACTAATATACAACTACCCATACATAAACAGTAAAGCCTATACACAAACTTATATAAAAATTTAGAAAACGGATGTACGAATTACTTATATAACTTATATTATAACTTATTTTATAAATATATATAATACTGTAACCTGTGCAGACCGGAAGTATAAGTTAGAATGTAAATTTATACAATATATATAAATAGCAACTAATATAACTTCATTTATTTATTTATTTATTTATTTTTTCGCGAAAGCAACTGGTCTACACTAAAACACATATACACCCTTAACTTTTATGCAAACATGCATGCCAACTGAAATGAAAACTTATATATTAGGAAACTTACTCCGTACATAAGTGTATGCAAAGTATGTATATATATATATATAAGGACATAAAGATATATCTATAATTATTATAACTTTATATAAATATATGTCATATACGAACATAGGAAAATAAACAACTTCAAAAATCCTATACAACTTCCATAATAATAAGATGTAAATTGACCTTCAAATAAAAGTTATAAACCTGTTTATTATTAAACTATATATATAATAACGGATTTACAAAACTTATAAAATAAATCATACAATATGGCTTGTAAAATATACATATATGGACTCAAAGTTAAAACAAAAATGAATTTAAATCTACTTGCCAAATATGCAAACTCCATTTGCAGATCCAACACCACTCACACATATTAAATATGCATACACTTCTAGAAACAAAACAAACTTTTCAAAAAAAATGGAAACAACATTTGGTATATATATGTATTCAAATCCAACAACTTTATATAAACCACTATATGTATGCATCTTATATTTTTATACCACTATCAATATATCATAATTATACTCCATATAAACAAATATGCATACCAATTTTGAATGCTAGAATATGCATCAACAGCACGTACAGGGGACATGTATTGATAAAATCATCTATATCATAGCTAAATATAAAACTATATAATATATATATATATATATATATAACACTTGCAAATGTAAACTTAACTTACCTATGAATGGTTATGCGAACAGTAGAGGAAACGGGGGAGGGTCGCTGCGTCTTCGATGAATATTGCGCAAGGGGAAGAGTGGGTTCGGTGGAGGAGCGGAGTTTGGAAAAGGTGAAGGAGAGGCCGAATTTGTAGTGCTAGGCAAGTTTATATAGAAGAGGAAGAAACAATAGAGAGGGAAAGAAGAGAAATCTGGGAAGAAGCAATAAAAAGGGAAGAAAATACAAACAGAAGTAAATGGAAACAACTACATAAAAGTAACCAAAGAAATAGCACAATCACGTGCTATGATTCAGTTGAGGATTTAAGGCAAAATATTCACGTTGATTCAAAAAAATGATCAAAGCAAATAAATGGTAGCACGTTTCAAATTTGAACGGAAGGAAAGAGAAATGTCACAATTCCGGAAAAATATCAAAGTAACAGCTACACATTGATTCAAGAGCTATTAGGAAATTTTAAATTGTGCAGGCAACGTTATTTTGTGTTATATTTTTTAAATAAGAATGCTGAACGAAAATCAACAGTCAAATATGGTGCGGTGTAAATGGCAAGAGTCATGCTGTTTACTGAATAAAATAAAACGAATAACCATTTATTTATTTATTTAGACGATGTAAAAATGAAGAAATGAAAGGTCAGTGAAAGTAGGAATGAATATATTAGAAATGTAACGATTCTAGTAGCAACGGTCATCTTAGATTAAGTTGAAAATTTTATAAAAATTTATTACCGTGGCTGTGGTTCAAAATTTTTTTGAAAGCAAGGAAACCAAATGGTCACAATTAAAGGTAAGCTTTAAATTTTTAATAAATACAAAACGTATCTAAGTTTATACGTTTATAACTTTCCAGCTGTAATGTATATACATAATGAACGGTCATAATGAAAGAAGTGGAAATAGGGAGCGTAGGAAAGGAAAGGTTAGAAAAATAAAATTTTCACCCTTAAATTCCAAAGATTAATAAGGTAATGTACCTCTTTAATGAAACGTACATCAACGGTCACAAGCTAAAATTTAGCTGAAAGTTTAAAGAAATGAGGGGAAGATGGTTTTTTTTAAATTAATCACTTCCAGAATTAATATGTCAATGAAAAAAGGAAAGGAGATGAATCAGGGAAACGTATTATAACTTATATATAACTATTAAATGGATAGACGGAAGAAAAGGTGAGCAGGTGAGTAAAAGTGAAAACTGATTTATGAGCGAAATGGAATGTAAGCTGTTGCCTGGCAAGAAAATGGAACAGTTTAAAAACTAATGGCAATGGACTACTGAAATTAAATGAGTATAAAATGTGTAAAAGTTATATACAGAAACGGAAATAAATTTCAATTATTATTATAAAAGGGGGAATAACGAAAGGCAAGGATGATGATTTCAAAGTTTATTAATGGCTAGGAATGGGGAAGTCTATCTGTGAATTGGAAAAATTATTAAGCAATTGAAATCGTTAGAAAAAGTAACAACTACACACTGTTTTAGAAACAATCAAAGCAATTAATAGCTTGATTGGACAACAAGAATAAATATGGACGGACACGTTATAAAGGCAAAATGAACCGTATGAAAATAAATAAAAGCAATGATGGAAAATAAAACAGCTATGCCTTGAATTTTCCAAAATAAATTATTTTATGAACATCAATTATTACTTACTTAAATTGAACAAAATCACACCCAAAAATATACTTTCTTAATTTTTGATGAAAATTTATCATTTGCTGCATTTAACTCTACGTAATCCAAATGTAAGATTTTATTTCAAAATATTATTATTTAAAATTTCTCAAAAATCAAATTAAATACGCCAAAATAAAACCATTACAAATTAACAAAATTTTACGGGTCGTTACATGAAGTCAGTTATGATACACGTGATACAATACATATGGTACAACTACAACTATCGACACAGGATGTTACATATACAAGACATGAATACACATCATCCTATACTATGACAACAACTACTCCAAAAGATATAAAGAGACTTCATAGCTCAAGCAGCAACCCAAAGCAAGATATCTACAACCTGTAATAACTCGGTCTGACCCGAGTATTAAATTCAAAAGAAAATAATACACGGGTCAGTCTAATTCAAACTCAGTTATTAATGCACGGAAGCAATAATAATTAAATAACAATTAGACGACAGTCACAAATAAATCTCGTCCATCCAATCCTTTAATAAGGAATCGGATAATGGTAAATATAACACGTAACAGTGTTAAACAACAAATTAGCAAATCCAATCTATCGACGAAGATAAATTAAAAGATTACCAATGAAGATAATTTAGAAAACAACGGAATTGCCTAAACGGCAATTAAAAACAAAATCTAATTATTAAATAAATAATTAGAAACTCATAATCTAATTATCAAATAGATAATTAGACAACACCAAAATGATCGAATCAAATCAAATCAAAATACAATTTCAAAATATTGAATTGAATAAAAAAACAATTCAAACAATTGAAATATCAAAAAAGTCAATACTGTGTGGCTGCAGTACACGCACGCGTGCACTACCTCGCCACTACAGCATATAAAGTCACCACTACTCCAAATATTGACAGCAAGTCGTAACTGCAAAGCCAAATCATTTACAAAATGCAGAGGTCAAGTCACTGTTACCAGGACTCAACACAAGTGAGAGGCCAAACCAAAGTTAATAGCAATACCAAGAAAAGGTCTGGGCAACAATTAATGACCAAGTGCACAAGGCAGTGGTACAAACATTATGACACAACAAAATGGATTATGCAACCTGCACCAACAGAGCACGAAGGCTCGGATGCCCAAACGCACATGGCAGTGGTACAAACATGATGACATAGCAAAATGGAGGTGAAATCAAACAAAAATAAGGCAATGCAGCATGAAAAAATGCACAAAAAGAATCGGTACACAACAGAGACAAAACTGCTACAAATATGAACTACCTCGATGTGAATATATGGCCAAACTGTGCACCTGATATACCACTGAACAACAAGTGGCCAGAGGAGCAAATGAAATTCACAAGTATATCCAGGAAGCAAGCTTGAACAACAATAAGGTATGCACTCCACAACTGGTCAGTGCAATAAGCAATCAAAGTCAAGTACTTTCAAAGGAACTCGACCAAATCGCTTCAAGTAAAACAAAGTACAACTAGTATCAAGACAGTTCACCAACATGAAGTTCAACAAGCAGCCTCAACATCAAAGACCAGACCCCAAGTGCATAAAACAGTGGTGAACCCTGAGATGGGGTTTAATGCACAGCAAAAACTCGAGCGCTAGAAGAAAAATGGCACTCCAGAGCAACATAAATGACTCTGTACACAAGTGATGCAGCAACAATAAAAACAAAGAACAAAGAATCATGTGTAGAACATCATTCAAACGCCATCACTATATCAAATAGAATTATGAACAAAGTCCTGTTACATGAAGATTCTTCTGAAATCAAGACATGATCGCAAAAGCATATCAAAACCGTGATGGTCACGAGGTACGACAGTGCCGAGATGACCAGAAAACAATAAGTGAACATCAAGCACATGAATGCACAAGATTTGTGACAATCTTAACACATAATTACTTATATACAGTAGTTATAAAACTAATGCAACGAATTAGAATGTTGACAGAAGATGCCAAGTGATAAAAATCACATATTTGAAGTAACCAAAGTCAAAAAAGAAATCATAGTAGCAAGTTCAACCTTGAAATCCCAAAATCATCTCATAAACAACATCACAAACCGAAGTCAGGTAATAAATAAATTGAAGCAGAAACAAAATTCACGTTAATGCCGATGCCAACAGAAAAATGTTCAAAGTCATTTGCAGTTCAAATCACACTGTACCCAAGTTACAGATATCAAATAGCTATTCAAAGCCGTGGATAATAGAAATTGAACCAAGACAATTAAAAATCATCAACATCGAAATAAACTCGAACGACCTAAGAATGAAGTAGATGTGAGTGATAGTTCAATAACCTTGTTTAACGAGGAGCTAAACCCAATTCGCAGTCTCAAATCACAAGCTGGTAAACATCCGATTAAGCAACCGAAAGCATCTCGAGAGACAGCGATCGAATAAAAGTTGGCTACCACAAATTACGAAAACCCTAATTTAGTTGAAGATGAAATGAGCAAGAATGAGTCGCTATTTTTTCGTATGATTTTTTTTAGGGTTTTCAAAAAGATGAACGAATGAAAAAGGAAATTGGGTATCAGCCTTTGTTAAATAACACCGCACCAACAAAAACATAGGCCAAAATTGTTTTGAAGCCCACATAACATTCAACGAATTACTAAAAGAATTTCAACCGATTTAAAAACTCCAAATAGCAATTAGCTAACACATTAATCGTCTAATGACGATTATAAATTGTTACAAAAATCCCGGGTTATTACAGACTCCCCTCCTTATAAAAATTGCGTCCCCGCAACTTTCATAATTAAAGTTGTCAATAACAATTATTTTTCGAACATAAACTGTTTAAGCTAGAAAAATAAGAGTAGAGCATATAAACCCCAAAGAAATCTTTTAATTTCATAGAAGAAATTCACAAATTTTCAACAAAAATCTAATTATCAAATAGATAATCAGAAAACAAAAAAACTGAATAAATGCAATTATCAGCAATATTCAATTATCAGTTAGATAATTAGAATACAAAATCACAAAACATCAATATCTAATTATCGATACGATAATTAGCAAACAGCAAAATCTAATTATCAACAAAGGTAATTAGAAAACACAAATCACAATTTGCAAAACTGCAATCATCTAGTTATCAATCAGATAATTAGAAAACATGAACTCCATTATCAACAAACTCTAACTATCAACGGAGATAGACAGAAAACAGCAATTCAATATAATTAACATAATCTAGAATCAATTAGAGACTAGAAAATCTTATAATCAGCAAAATTAGAAATTATCTAATTATAAAAAACGATAGTCAGAAATCTCGAATCAACAAATATCTAATTATCAAAAACGATAATCAGAAATCATCAAATCAACAAATATCTAATTATCAAAAACGATAATCAGAAATCTCAAATCAACAAATATCTAAATATCAAAAACGATAATCAGAAACAACAAATATTCGATTATCAAAAACGATAACCAGAAACAACAAATATTTGATTATCAAAAACAATAATCAGAAACAACAAATATCCGATCATCAAAAACGATAACCAAAAACAACAAATATCCGATTATCAAAAACGATAAGAAGAAACAACAAATATCCGATTATCAAAAAAGATAATCAGAAACAACAAATATCCGATTATCAAAAACGATAATCAAAACAACAAATATTCGATTACCAAAAACGATAATCAGAACTCATATCAACAAATATCTAATTATCACAAACGATAATCAGAAATCTCAAATCAACAAATATCTAATTATCACAAACGATAATCAGAAATCTCAAATCAACAAATATCTAATTATCCAAAACGATAATCCGAATCAACAAATATCCGATTATCAGAAACGATAATAAGAAACAAAAAATATCCAATTATCAAAAACGATAATCAGAAATCTCAAATCAACAAATATCTAATTATCAAAAATGATAATCAGAATCAACAAATATCCGATTATCAAAAACGATAATCAGAAACAACAAATATCCGATTATCAAAAACGATAATCAAAAATCTCAAATCAACAAATATCTAATTATCAAAAACGATAATAAGAATCAACAAATATCCGATTATCAAAAACGATAATCAGAAATCTCAAATCAACAAATATCTAATTATCAAAAACGATAATCAGAATCAAAAATATTCGATTATCAAAAACGATAATCAGAAATCTCAAATCAACAAATATCTAATTATCAAAAACGATAATCAGAATCAACATATATCCGATTATCAAAAACGATAATCAGAAACAACAAATATCTAATTATCAACAAAGATAATTAGAACTCATATCAACATATATCCAATTACCTGCAGATAATTGAAAACAACAAAAATCTATAAATCAATTAAGATAATCTAGAAAATAGACATAAAAGGTTGGATCGATCCCATCAGAAGGCGAGTTTTTAGCTACGCCGCACGTGCATCAACAATGGCCGAAGCCTACCAAGTACTATAAATTTTGGTGCCCATCAGATGACCCGAAGGTCCACAAAGTGACCCGAAGGTCTAGTACTGGTATTTGACCTGAAGGTCTGTAGAGTGGCTCGAAAGCCCAACAAATGACCCGAAGGTCCAACAGAGTGGCCCGAAAGCCCAACAAATGACCCGAAGGTTCATCATATGACCCGAAGGTCCACCGTATGACCCGAAGGTCCAACAAATGACCCGAAGGTCCATCAGAATGGCTCGAAAGCCAAATAAAATCATCAGAATCATCAAAACAGCAAATATTTCAATTAACGAGTCCGAAATTAGTGGAAATAGCAAACGCACATGTCCCATACGACGTGTTTTACTAAATCGTTTGATTCCCTTCATCGTTTCCTTGAAAGTGCAAAATTGTATTCCAAAAATAACATTTCACATTCTCAAACGGACAAGTCCGAAATTAAGCGAATCAGTAAAAGAAAGGGATCATAGTCCTCGATTTTGCTGAAACGTTTAAACTGCTTCCTCATTCTTTTGAAAGCGCAAACTGCAAAACTTTTGAAACAATTTCATTTATTTTATAAAAGTAATAATTTACATTCTCAAACGGACAAGTCCAGGATTAAGCGAATCAGTAAAAGTAAGGGTCCATAGTCCTCGATTTTGCTGAAACGTTTAAATCGCTTCCTCATTCTTTTGAAAGCGTAAACTGTAAAAAAATTGAAAACAATTTTTATTTTGAAACAATTTTTAAAACATGTGATTAAAACAGCAACATCAGTAGCAACTTTGACAAGGAAATTGCACTTCTCAAAATACCGTAAAAACGGACAACAAAATCAGCATTGCGGGATAACCGCTTGAAAATCCACTTTAAAATTTGACGGTTACTGAAGTCAAAGCGACAGTAATTTTAAACGTCAAAATCTCATCAAAATAATTTGCATCAAAATATAATACCAGTGAATTTTCATTCATTAAAAATGTCAACAAAATACCGTGTTTCAAAAACTTAGCACCAGTGTGAAAATCCCATTATAAAAATAACGGCAACAAAATACGTTTAAAACCAAACACCCGTTCAATGTAAAATTAATGCAGTAACGTGCAACTCAAATTTGCATGTATACTACAAAATGAACAGAGAAATCATTCGAATATATCTTCAATGAAGATAATTCAAAACAGCAAAAATCTCAACAAAAGCACATATATGCAATCGCTTCGGATCCTCAAATCGGATTAGAAATTTTCAAAGGAAACAAATTAAACACAGCTATGTGAACAACAAATGAAATTTATTTCAATTTCATATTTTGATTATTAAATCAAAAAGGTTGTCAGCTGTACTCAGCGAAGACAGCCTCACTGTTTCCGTTGCGCACTCTGATAAACCGACGCAAATTACTCAATCATCAAACACAGTTTCGCTGTTATTTTTAAATAAAGATATTTGTAACAACCCTAGATTTTGCTTATATTTTTAAATTGACTTTATTTTTTTTATGTTATTTTAAATTTTTTTTCTTCAAACATCTCATTTTTTGATATAAATGATGATTATTAAGTGATTTATAGTTCAAACTAGTATAATTTGAACATTTTACTATAAAGTGAATTTTTGGTCAAAATAGTCAAACTTTGACTTTTAATTTAAATTTTTAAAAGTTTGAAAATTTAAATTTTATCTTTTATTATGAAAGTACATAAAATTTTAAAAACACCACTTTTCGTTTCGTTGAAATCGGATGTAAATTGTGAAAGTTATACCCTTTACAATATTGTGCGTATATAGGGTTATTTAACAATGACTATTTTAAATTGTATAAATTACTTCTTCTTTGTTATATTTTATTTTAATATGTGATAATATGTTATATTATGTATATTTTGACTTTTAAGTATTTTTGAAATGATAATATAATTTTTCTAAAGTTTATTTGAATTTATTTCAATTTATAAAGCCTAGTTTGGTATTTACTGCATTTTTCTTTATTTAAAATTCTATTTAATTAAAATTTAATTATTTATTTCACGTTGAAAATGCTTTAAATAAATTAATTTAATTCAACTTTCCACTTCATAATAATTTTATAATGAAATGTATAATTTTCCAAGACTAACAGTGATTTATGCACAATTTTAGAACACTGTTTGGTATTTTTAAGGCATTTTCTTCATTATTTTATATTTTTTTCAAATTATACTATTGGTTACCTCATATTTCTAATTGATTTCGGTTTTTAAAGTATTTTCTCCTGAAATTTTGTTTATGTAAAGTTTTAAAAGGAAAAGAATATGGAAGATTGTAAATCACTTTGAAACGTAAGCTCTTTTATTTGCCCAAACCCTTCATTTCCTTAAACTCCTCAATTAATTGCCTTAGCCGTGTAAAACCCTAATGTAGCCGTCATCTCATTAGGTTTTCACGTGAAAAAAAAGATCATTTTCATTTGTTCCTCACGGCTTCAAAGATCTGGTAATGGCTTCCCTTTCTTTTTCTTACTTTTCTACTTGTTTTCCCTAAATTTTAATTTTTTTCATTTATTTAAAGACTTTGGATTTTGTTTTCTTAAAAATCTAATTTTGGAAATTTTCTTGAAATGATTTCTGATCATTTGTCCAAATAAAAATAAACAATGTATGAAAACTTGATTTGGATAAAAAGTGTAACTTTAATAGAAATTCTAAATTTTATAATTCTAAAGGCAAATTTTTCATCTTGAACTGTATAAAATTGTGTAACATTTGTTTCACTTTTGTTTTGGCCAGATTTGTTGTATACTTTTTTTTGAAAAAAAAAGTTAGTAATAATTAGTGTGAAACGGGAAATAAACTTTACATTTCTTTTACATATGTTTACATCTGTTTCTTCACTTTATATTTAACAATCAATTGGATGAAGCTAAATCAAATGTTATTAATTATGGTACAATAACTATTAAATTTTGGTTTAAAGTGATGGTTTATTTTCCTAATAGAAACGTTAGTATTTTAAATTTATTTAATAAGAGAAACAAAATAATTTGTACGTTATTTAATAAGAGAAACAACATAATTTGTACGTTACTTTGGGCATATATTTAATTGTTGCTCTTGCCTTTTCGTTATCTATTTGATTTTTTTTTTTTGCGCTAACAATGCAAAGTTTTCAGCCATATATTCTCTTTTGAGAATCCAAAATCTTGCTCAAATCTTGCCTTAAATCATTTCCGTGTGTGAATTATTTCTTTCCCTCTTGCCTCCCATACGTTTCCACCTATTGGATAGAATTGAATGCCTTAATTGCCTCTACCGTTCAAGCATTTTTCTCTTGCCTGCCCTCTACATAAATTAGTGAGCAAATGTTAATATATATTTCACGTTCAAAAGTTCCATACCATAAATTATTCATTTTGCTTCCATCAAAATTTGCGTAAGCATCTCCTGAAGGTATGAACCAGCGCATGCTTTTCTTTTCATTTTTTTCTCTTTTTTTCTTTCTTTCTTCTTTTCTCTCTTGTTTTATTTCATTTGTTCTCCTTTCATTGTTTTGCTTTGGGTTGGTGATACAAAATCATATCTTGGCTATCTTTCAACTCAAATCAAAAGTCGTGAAATTGTGCTTGTCGTGCCTTTGGAGTCGTGCTTCCATGTTGTTTTGGTCTCTAGCTTTGAAAAAGGTGAGTCTTTCTCACTCTGACATTTATACTTATGAAAAAGTGAATTGATGACAAGTGTTTAGTAATATAAAATGTTTATGCAAGTTAATGATGATCATATGATAGGCTATGCCATGTTATTATCATGTTAAAACTGTTAATTTTCACCTGACACCTGATATATGACTGTATATTATGATATTGACATTGTTCATATTATTTCTGTTTATGATCACACTGCATGTTCCCTGTTAGAATAGAATCATTATGGGCTGAAATGATAGGCCTGAGTTATTGTTATTTATCTAATTTTAACTTGGGATTGCGGGTTTGAAATGATAGAACCCGGAATTTTACTTTTTAAACTGCGGATTGAAATGATACATATCCGTATCACTTGACCTAGGTTAGAAAACTATATACAGACCCGTGGTTATTCTATAAAGTGTTTTGAATATTTTAAGTATTTTAAAAATTATAAATTTATGAAATTTGGTTTAAATAGTTTTTGAAAGGTTTTAAAATAAAAAAAATATGATTTTTCTATGTGTTTAAAATGTAATTTATGAATTGTTTAACTGGATTTCTGAAATATAACTTATGTTTGAAATTTGGAATTTTGACTAAAAATGATATTTAAGTTATATGAATAAAATGGACTTTAATTATATTTGAAAAATGGTAAATATGATAAATTGATTTATATTTGAATTTAAGTGATTTATTAAAGAATTTTTGATTTTTCTACAAATTTAAGTGGTTGAATAAATGACTGTTGAAAAATGAAATTTTAAAAGATAACTTGACTTGAAAATGTGAAATTTGAGGTTTAACTAAAGATGCTAAATTAATTAAATAAATTGGAAGTCTAGTTATTTGTGAAATGGTAATATAAATCCGAAATGTTAAGTTTATTTGTTGAAAAGTGAAGAAACATATAAGTTTTCATTTGTGAAAGAAACGTATAGGTTTTAATTTATGAAAGAAACGTATAGGTTTTAATTTATGAAAGAAACGAATAGGTTTTAATTTATGAAAGAAACGTATAGGTTTTAATTTATGAAAGAAACGTATAGGTTTTAATTTATGAAAGAAACGTATAGGTTTTAATTTATGAAAGAAACGAATAGGTTTTAATTTATGAAAGAAACGTATAGGTTTTAATTTATGAAAGAAACGTATAGGTTTTAATTTATGAAAGAAACGTGTAAAGTCCTAATTAATGAGAGAACATGAAAGTTTTAATTAATGTAAGAACATGTAAAGTTTTAATTAAGAAAGAAACATGTAAAGTTTTAAGTAGTGTGGTATTGATTTAATTAATAAATGTTCATTATTGTAATAAGAATATAAAATTTAAAACGTACATTTGACACGTAGATTTTAATCAATGTAATGGTGTATTTTAAATTGATTAAAATGATAAATGTTACTTACTGTAATAATAAAATGTAAGTTGATAACATACATTTGATAAACAAGTTTTAATTTATGTGAATGGCATACTTTAAATGATTAAAATAATAAAGTTTCTTTATTGTAATAATAATGTAAGTTAATAAGGTGCTTTTAACTTAACATAAGAATTTCGCTTTAAATTGGATATTACAGTAAGAAAGTTTATCTAACTATAAGGCTATGATAAATTGACATGTTAAAATTTCAAGCTTATCAATACTTTGATTATATACAATGTAAAGTGGAAAGTTGTACATTCCAGAAATGCTATGATTCCTTAAGGTAACATTTCCAAAATGCTATGATAATTTAAAGGAATATTTCAAGTTTAATAAATTGAAAGAAATATTCAATGATTTGGAAATTTGGGTTTTATTTGAATGATATATTTATTGAGTTATTTTTTTTGAAATGGAAATGATACTACTGTGGTATTTTTTTGAAATGAGTGTGATATTTTGGTCTTGGAAGTATAAATTATTTGAAATAAATATCCATGGGTTATAGTAACGACTGGTTGTTAAAGTGACCGGGATCAGATATTGTCTTATAGCCGGCCAATACCGAAAACCACTTTAACAACTGTGTACGCGGTGGAGATTCCAGAATGAAGTGGGATGGTGGCAACGTTCTCGAGGTATATTACGTGGACCCAACTCCCGTGAGTTGGCATATATGACTTAAACAGGATCTATACCGGGCTACACAAAGGGTCGCACCCTTTCATCGAGCATGCTCCATCGTAAACCATTCTATTACTTTTGTGATTCGATTCGGTGGCGCCACTTTTGATTCGGGGGTATTGTTCAAGGTGGGCGGAAGCTGCTGGCTTGCCGTCACCACCGGTCCGGGGTGCAAACGGTGTATCCACCCTGGCATTGCCTCGCGTGCCGTGTCATATCCTTATATCGAGCACACTACGATTTTGGTTTTAAAGATCCGACCGCGTTATGGTTCACCATCCCCTTAACGCTATTTTCTATATGATTATACTTTACTGATTAGACACTACCGTATATAGCGTATATTACTACATAGTAAATAGTTTAACGGATCCTTAGAGGATGAGCGGTCCCAAGCATCCTTTAAGTTATTGATGCATTTTGTTACTGTTCACTTGAGTTGATTTACAGTTTATAAGTATTTATGTCCTGACTTGAGGGTTTTATGTTTTGCTTTACGCTCGGGTCAGATTGATTGAGTTAGCATTCAAGATTCACCTTCGGAGTTGGAGCTTTCCTTGAAGATCCAGCCTTCTATTTTGTTTCAGTATCCAGTGTTTCAGTGATGTATCTTGTTACTCTTCTGTTGTATCTCATTTAACTCTGATGTATCTTATATTTATTTTAGTAGCTTCATGAACTACTATCTCTTTTACTTCCGCTGCATTATTATATACTCTGTGTCTGTGATCTGTGATTTTATTTACTGTATATTATGAGGTTTTCCAAAATTTTATTTACAACGCGGTATTTTGAGCAATTCAATTCCGGCATGAGTGTCTATCTATACACTTACAATGGATGCGAATGGTTGAAAATACCGGGTCGTTATAGTTTGTATCAGAGCTTTGGTAGCTCTAGGCAAAACTCAGCATATGGAGTGAACGTATTTACAGAATCACTTTCATTCGAGTTTGAATCTCTCCCTTTTGACTCGATTCCTTTGAATTTTGGAATGTTCCCTACAGTTCCGAAATCCATTCGTATCCCTCACTATTCATCTTCTTTTGACTCTGGAGCATTCCATAACTCCGCTTCGAATGATCTTTCTAGTGAGTCGGCGATCACACCAATTTCAAATTTAATTGAAAAAGGGGAAAACTCCTTTGCAGTTAGCATCGATTCACCAGAGATTCTTATCTATCCTTGGTTTAGATGCTAATATCTTTTGTTATTTCAAACTCTAACTCTTGGGATCGAATGTAGATTTACCCTAGAAAAATCAACATTGATCTTATTCTTTGAGTCACGGTTGACCCGGTTAAGGTTGCCCGTGATTTATATAAGCTTATCCATCTTCCTATTCTGTTATTTAATCATGTCATCCTTGTTTCCACCTTATTTTTAAATCATAATCTCCTTTGATTTGTGTTAATCAAAAATTTGAATCTCTATCCTTCTTTGAAAATCTATTCATGTATAGTGTATTTGTAAACTAGTATTTAAAATTAAAATGTTTTATATATTGTGTTGTTTGAGTTGTTGATGTTGAGTTGGGTTTCTGATCGATACGTTTGATCAGCGCTATCGATAAGATTTCCAAAACACTTTGACAGAACAAACGGACACAATATATTTAAAAAAAAAATTGGTTAATGAAATAAATTTTGATATAAGTTTATGGAGCTTAATGAAATGATTTAAATTGGTAATTTGAAATGATAATATTTGATTTATCATTTATTGTTCTACAAATAGATCTATAAATATTTGTTTATAAATTTATTTGGGAACTGAAATGAATTTAAAACAAGAATTTGAGGATTTAAATTCCGATTACTTCGAACTCTGGTTTAAAGTTTTAAAAGGTTATATTATTTAAAGTATTTTGAATAGAATTTGTTTTCAAAGAATTTTAAAGGTTTAAAATTAGTGCTCTTCTCTTTGTCGCTGGAAAATAACTTCGGTGATGATCGCGACATCATCGACGTTCATTTTCGAGTTTCGAAGTTAAGAGACTGTTCTGTAGTCTTGCTACAGCTTTGTTTTGGGAAATTAAATTGATTTGAATTTCTAAAATATGACTTGATTTATAATATATATATACATATATAGATATATGATTGAAATTTGATTTGACATACTATATATGTATATATATTATTACTTATCTCTAAATAGTTTGAAGAAATCGAAAATTTAATTCTTAAATTTTATTTTCAAGAATAATTCCAAAAAAAAATCAAAATTTTGGATGAATATCAAGCATGAAATGATTTAATTGGAAATTTTATTTGTATAATACAATTGCATTCAAATATAACTTACCAAAATTTCAGAAGTTAAAAATGTAATAGGATAATATACGATATAAAAAGATTTTATAAATAAAATTTGAATGGTTATAATAAATGTTATACACTTAAATTTTAATTATAAAATGATCAACAGAGGTAAAGGGTAATTGAATAACTTACAATAAAATAATGTTAAAAGAACTAAGAATAAAAGAAAGCAGTAATAATAAGTGTAAGTATGTTTAACATAAGTGATAAATATAGTGAGAGGAATAAATTTAATTTTAATTAGGAATAAATAAGAATTAAATTTATTAAATACATTTTGAGTGTAATAAATGATTATTTTTCAAACCCATGGTTTTAAAAATTGTTAATTTAAGATGATTGGATAATAAAACAATGAAATTTGAGATCGTTAACGATTTATTTAACTTATAAAAAAAATTAAGTTGAAATTTCCATGCTTTCAAATTTATTTCCTTATTTTGTTTTTCAAATTATCATTTGGTTGTCCTTATTATTCTTATCTTACTACAGACTGGTACAGGCATCTTTCTATATTCTTTCTGTTTAGAAATCTTTGTATAATCTTTGATAAATCTGCACCTTGTTAAACTTACCTATAACAATAGTTATCAGGTATAATTTCAATCTCCTTGTTATCTTGTCTCAATCTTATTTCACTTTATCTTTTTCTGTGCTTTCCCGTACCTCATTCCTTTTCGGGGACGAAAAGTTTTTGAGTTGGGGAGAGTGTAACAACCCTAGATTTTGCTTATATTTTTAAATTGACTTTATTTTTTTTATGTTATTTAAAATTTTTTTTCAAACATCTCATTTTTTAATATAAATGATGATTATTAAGTGATTTATAGTTCAAACTAGTATAATTTGAATATTTTACTGTAAAGTGAATTTTTGGTCAAAATAGTCAAACTTTGACTTTTAATTTAACTTTTTAAAAGTTTGAAAATTTAAATTTTATCTTTTATTATGAAAGTGCACAAAATTTTAAGAACACCGCTTTTCGTTTCGTTGAAATCGGATGTAAATTGTGAAAGTTATACCCTTTACAATATTGTGCGTATATAGGGTTATTTAACAATGACTATTTTAAATTGTATAAATTACTTCTTCTTTGTTATATTTTATTTTAATATGTGATAATATGTTATATTATGTATATTTTGACTTTTAAGTATTTTTGAAATGATAATATAATTTTTCTAAAGTTTATTTGAATTTATTTCAATTTATAAAGCCTAGTTTGGTATTTACTGCATTTTTCTTTATTTTAAAATTCTATTTCATTAAAATTTTATTATTTATTTCACCTTGAAAATGCTTTAAATAAATTAATTTAATTCAACTTTCCACTTCATAATAATTTTATAATGAAATGTATAATTTTCCAAGACTAATAGTGATTTATGCACAATTTTAGAACACTGTTTGGTATTTTTAAGGCATTTTCTTCATTATTTTATAATTTTTTCAAATTATACTATTTGTTACCTCATATTTCTAATTGATTTCGGTTTGTAAAGAATTTTCTCCAGAAATTTTGTTTATGTAAAGTTTTAAAAGGAATAGAATATGGAAGATTGTAAATCACTTTGAAACGTAAGCCCTTTTATTTGCCCAAACCCTTCATTTCCTTAAACTCCTCAATTAATTGCCTTAGCCGTGTAAAACCCTAATGTAGCCGTCATCTCATTAGGTTTTCACGTGAAAAAAAAGATCATTTTCATTTGTTTCTCACGGCTTCAAAGATCTGGTAATGGCTTCCCTTTCTTTTTCTTACTTTTCTACTTGTTTTCCCTAAATTTTAATTTTTTTCATTTATTTAAAGACTTTGGCTTTTGTTTTCTTAAAAATCTAATTTTGGAAATTTTCTTGAAATGATTTCTGATCATTTGTCCAAATAAAAATAAACAATGTATGAAAATTTGATTTGGATAAAAAGTGTAACTTTAATAGAAATTCTAAATTTTATAATTCTAAAGGCAAATTTTTCATCTTGAACTGTATACAATTGTGTAACATTTGTTTCACTTTTGTTTTGGTCAGATTTGTTGTATACTTTTTTTTTTAAAAAAAAAGATAGTAATAATTAGTGTGAAACGGGAAATAAACTTTACATTTCTTTTACATATGTTTACATCTGTTTCTTAACTTTATATTTAACAATCAATTGGATGAAGCTAAATCAAATGTTATTAATTATGGTACAATAGCTATTAAATTTTGGTTTAAAGTGATGGTTTATTTTCCTGATAGAAACGTTAGTATTTTAAATTTATTTAATAAGAGAAACAAAATAATTTGTACGTTATTTAATAAGAGAAACAAAATAATTTGTACGTTACTCTGGGCATATATTTAATTGTCGCTCTTGCCTTTTCGTTATCTATTTGATTTATTTTTTTGCGTTAACAATGCAAAGTTTTCAGCCGTATATTCTCTTTTGAGAATCCAAAATCTTGCTTAAATCTTGCCTTAAATCATTTCCGTGTGTGAACTATTTCTTTCCCTCTTGCCTCCCATACGTTTCCACCTATTGGATAGAATTGAATTCCTTAATTACCTCTACCGTTCAAGTATTTTTCTCTTGCCTGCCCTCTACATAAATTAGTGAGCAAATGTTAATATATATTTCACGTTCAAAATTTCCATACCATAAATTATTCATTTTGCTTCCATCAAAATTTGCGTAAGCATCTCCTGAAGGTATGAACCGGCGCATGCTTTTCTTTTCATTTTTTGCTCTTTTTTTCTTTCTTTCTTCTTTTCACTCTTGTTTTATTTCATTTGTTCTCCTTTCATTGTTTTGCTTTGGGTTGGTGATACAAAATCATATCTTGGCTATCTTTCAACTCAAATCAAAAGTCGTAAAATTGTGCTTGTCGTGCCTTTGGAGTCGTGCTTGTATGTTGTTTTGGTCTCTAGCTTTGAAAAAGGTGAGTCTTTCTCAATCAGACATTTATAGTTATGAAAAAGTGAATTGATGACAAGTGTTTAGTTATATAAAATGTTTATGCAAGTTAATGATGATCATATGATAGGCTATGCCATGTTATTATCATGTTAAAACTGTTAATTTTCACCTGACACCTGATATATGACTGTATATTATGATATTGACATTGTTCATATTATTTCTGTTTATGATCACACTGCATGTTCCCTGTTAGAATAGAATCATTATGGGTTGAAATGATAGGCCTGAGTTATTGTTATTTATCTAATTTTAACTTGGGATTGCGGGTTTGAAATGATAGAACCCGAAATTTTACTTTTTAAACTGCGGATTGAAATGATACATATCCATATCACTTGACCTAGGTTAGAAAACTATATACAGACCCGTGGTTATTCTATAAAGTGTTTTGAATATTTTAAGTATTTTAAAAATTATAAATTTATGAAATTTGGTTTAAATAGTTTTTGAAAGGTTTTTAAATAAATAAAATATGATTTTTCTATGTGTTTAAAATGTAATTTATGAATTGTTTAACTGGATTTCTGAAATATAACTTATGTTTGAAATTTGGAATTTTGACTAAAAATGATATTTAAGTTATATGAATAAAATGGACTTTAATTATATTTGAAAAATGGTAAATATGATAAATTGATTTATATTTGAATTTAAGTGATTTATTAAAGAATTTTTGATTTTTCTATAAATCTAAGTGGTTGAATAAATGACTGTTGAAAAATGAAATTTTAAAAGATAACTTGACTTGAAAATGTGAAATTTGAGTTTTAACTAAAGATGTTAAATTAATTAAATAAATTGGAAGTCTAGTTAAATTTGTGAAATGGTAATATAAATCTGAAATGTTAAGTTTATTTGTTGAAAAGTTAAGAAACGTATAAGTTTTAATTTGTGAAAGAAACGTATAGGTTTTAATTTATGAAAGAAACGTATAGGTTTTAATTTATGAAAGAAACGTATAGGTTTTAATTTATGAAAGAAACGTATAGGTTTTAATTTATGAAAGAAACGTGTAAAGTCCTAATTAATGAGAGAACATGAAAGTTTTAATTAATGCAAGAACATGTAAAGTTTTAATTAAGAAAGAAACATGTAAAGTTTTAAGTAGTGTGGTATTGATTTAATTAATAAATGTTCATTATTGTAATAGGAATATAAAATTTAAAACGTACATTTGACACGTAGATTTTAATCAATGTAATGGTGTATTTTAAATTGATTAAAATGATAAATGTTACTTACTGTAATAATAAAATATAAGTTGATAACCTACATTTGATAAGCAAGTTTTAATTTATGTGAATAGCATACTTTAAATGATTAAAATAATAAAGTTTCTTTATTGTAATAATAATGTAAGTTAATAAGGTGCTTTTAACTTAACATAAGAATTTCGGTTTAAATTGGATATTACAGTAAGAAAGTTTATCTAACTATAAGGCTATGATAAATTGACATGTTAAAATTTCAAGCTTATCAATACTTTGATTATATACAATGTAAAGTGGAAAGTAGTACATTCCAGAAATGCTATGATTCCTTAAGGTAACATTTCCAAAATGCTATGATAATTTAAAGGAATATTTCAAGTTTAATAAATTGAAAGAAATATTCAATGATTTGGAAATTTGAGTTTTATTTGAATGATATATTTATTGAATTATTTTTTGAAATGGAAATGATACTATTGTGATATTGTTTTGAAATGAGTATGATATTTTGGTCTTGGAAGTATAAATTATTTGAAATAAATATCCATGGGTTATAATAACGATTGGTTGTTAAAGAGACCGGGATCGGATATTGTCCTATAGCCGGCCAATACCGAAAACCACTTTAACAACTGTGTACGCGGTGGAGATTCCAGAATGAAGTAGGATGGTGGCGACGTTCTCGAGGTATATTACGTGGACCCAACTCCCGTGAGTTGGCATATATGACTTGAACAGGAGCTATACATGGCAACACAAAGGGTCGCACCCTTTCATCGAGCATGCTCCATCGTAAACCATTCTATTACTTTTGTGATTTGATTCGGTGGGGCCACTTTTGATTCGGGGGTATTGTTCGAGGTGGGCGGAAGCTGCCGGCTTGCCGTCACCACCGGTCCGGGAGTGCAAACGATGTATCCACCCTGGCATTGCCTCGCGCGCCGTGTCATATCCTTATATCGAGCCCACTACGATTTTGGTTTTAAAGATCCGACCGCGTTAAGGTTCACCATCCCCTTAACGCTATTTTCTATATGATTATACTTTACTGATTAGACACTACCGTATATAGCGTATATTACTACATAGTAAATAGTTTAACGGATCCTTAGAGGATGGGCGATCCCAAGCATCCTTTAAGTTATTGATGCATTTTGTTACTGTTCACTTGAGTTGATTTACAGTTTATAAGTATTTATGTCCTGACTCGAGGGTTTTGTGTTTTGCTTTACGCTCGGGTCAGATTGATTGAGTTAGCATTCAAGATTCACCTTCGGAGTTGGTGCTTTCCTTGAAGATCCAGCCTTCTATTTTGTTTCAGTATCCAGTGTTTCAGTGATGTATCTTGTTACTCTTCTGTTGTATCTCATTTAACTCTGATGTATCTTATATTTTTTTTAGTAGCTTCATGAACTACTATCTCTTTTACTACCGCTGCATTATTATATACTCTGTGTCTGTGATCTGTGATTTTATTTACTGTATATTCTGAGGTTTGCCAAAATTTTATTTACAACGCGGTATTTTGAGCAATTCAATTCCGGCATGAGTGTCTATCTATACACTTACAATGGATGCGAATGGTTGAAAATACTGGGTCGTTACAATATTTAAAAATTTCATCATACTTTCAAAACTTTAGTTTTGACTCAAAGCACAACTAAAAACATCGACAAATAGTTGTAACACATATTTGATATAAGTAATGTTTTATATTATGTCCATAAACCCCATGCTCTGATACCAACTGTGACGCCCCACCTCTATGCTCACAATAACAAAGAGTATTAAATGAAATACTGTCTGTTATTACAAAGAATAAGGCTGAATAGGAGCGGCCATCCGTAGTTAGGCCTTACACTAGTACTGGCTATCTCGACAGGAGTGGTATATATTTTTATTTTTCATCTCTTATTTATTTACTCCCATCGACATACCCAATTTCAGTATAAAACGAACAACAATGGTTCATAATAGTTTAGGACAATATATATAATAATAACATAGAAGAACTGAATGCGGAACACAGATAATATCAAATCTCATATATATATAACTGAAGTCAGTTACAATACACGTGATACAATACATATGATACAACTACAACTGTCGACACAGGATGTTACATATACAAGTACATTAATATTAGTAATATACATGAATACACATCATCCTATACTATGACAACAACTACTCCAAAAGGTATAAAGAGACTTCATAGCTCAAGCAACAACCTAAAGTAAGATATCTACTACCTGTAATAACTCGGTCTGACCCGAGTATTAAATTCAAAAGAAAATAATACACGGGTCAGTCTAATTCAATATCAGTTATTAATGCACGGAAGTTATAATAATTAAATAACAATTAGACGACAATCACAAATAAATCCCGTCTATCCAATCCTTTAATAAGGAATCGGATAATGGTAAACATAACACGTGACAGTGTTAAACAACAAATCAGCAAATCCAAATTATCAACGAAGATAAATTAAAAACATTATCAATGAAGATAATTTAGAAAACAACAGAATTGCGTAAATGGCAATTAACAACAAATCTATTTATTAAATAAATAATTAGAAACTTATAATCTAATTATCAAATAGAAAATTAGACAACACCAAAATGATCGAATCAAATCAAATCAAAATACAATTTCAAAATATTGAATTGAATAAACAAAACAATTCAAACAATTGAAATATCACAAAAGTAAATACTGTGTGGCTGCAGTACATGCACGCGTGCATTGCCTCGCCACTACAGCATATAAAGTCACCACAACTCCAAATATTGACAACAAGTCGTAACTGCAAAGCCAAATCATTTACAAAATGTAGAGGTCAAGTCACTATTACCAGGACTCAACACAATTGCGAGGCCAAACAAAAGTTAACAGCAATACCAAGAAAAGGTCTGGGCAACAATGAATGACCAAATGCACAAGGCAGTGGTACAAACATGATGACACAGCAAAATGGCTTGTGCAACCTGCACCAACAGAGCACGAAGGCTCGAATTCCCAAACGCACATTGCAGTGGTACAAACATGATGACACGGCAAAATAGAGGCGAAAGCAAACAAAAATAAGGCAATGCAGCATGACAAAACGCACAAAAGAATCGGTACACAACAGAGACAAAACTGCTACAAATACCAACTGAATCGATGTGAATATATGGCCAAACTATGCACCAGATATACTACTGAACAACAAGTGGCTTGCGGAGCAAATGAAATTCACGAGTATATCCAGGCAGTAAGCTTAAACAACAATAAAGTATGTATGCCACGACTGGTCAGTGCAATAAGCAATCAGAGTCAAGTGCTTTCAAAGGAACTCGACCAAATCGCTTCAAGTAAAACAAAGTACAACTGGCATCAAGATAGTTCACCAGCATGAAGTTCAACAAGCAGCCTCAACATCAAAGACCAGACCCCAAGTGCATAATGCGGAATATACGGATATATGATTTTTGTTTGATGATAATAAACATATATACATTCATTTAAATGTATTTGTTAATGTACTATTTTAATTTTTCATAGATTAAATAAATATTTGTTGAATAAAATAAATAACACACAATTTGAATTCAAACAGAAATTTTATTCAAACAAATATTTATTACAATCTTGAATAGTACAAATTCATGCTCTCACTATAGATATACAATTTTGAATACATCACGATTTCATATTTACATTAATAACCTCACTACATATCACTCACACTCGTAGTTTATCTTCAACCGCATTCTAGTTTGAATCCAGCATCTGAGCAATCTCCAAAAATATTCACTAACGCGGTAAAATTGAAAAAGAAATATTTTGCAATATAAAATGAAATATGATTTGCCTCAGTTATTTGGGTTGTTCGTCATCATTCACACTTGAATTCATCACACACGAACAGAGTGACATGCACAGTGTATCACTGTACATGCCACAAGGCCGTGCACATCGATATACACTTGATAATGCTACAGGGACAGGTGAGCACAGGTCAGACCCAAATGAAAAGCCGGGTTCAACTCACGTGCAATATATTCAAAATCACGACACGAGCACAAGGTCAAACCCGAGTTTTTGAAAAACTGGATTCAACACAGGGCTGTTCACAAGTCAAAAACAGAGCATCAAAACAATGTCGAAGTCATTCCAGCAAAATGATAGTACAAACAAGTGCACATTGGAAATACAAGCACATGCACATCAACCAAACAGTGGCACATGAATACAAGTATGCACAGCAATGCAAAAACCAGTTGCAACATAGATCACACAAGCAATGACAATACCCAGATACAACAACAAAGACCAACTCCAAATGCATCAGTGATCAACACAGCAGCTCAAAGACACAGTACACAAATGCAAGACCAAAGTGGCCAAACAACAAATGAATGACCAGCCAACAAAGAATCAAGTGTCGACCAGGTAGAGAAATGCCAAGTGAATGCAACTACAATACAACTAAACCAACATGGCCAAGACTACAAGTACAAGGCATGTCAACAGCAATGGAATCAACATGAATGTCACAAGCATAAAAACATGTATGCGCAACAAGTCCAGCTACAACAAGCAGTGCAGACCACAAAGAAATGCCACCAAGAGCATATGAACAGAGAACATGCATGAAGAACCAGAAGTACAAGTGCAGGCAAGTGCACAAATAACCAACAAACAAGATCAAAGGCAAAACAGTAAAAAGAAAAAAGTTTTAGTCAGACAACCACATGAGGCAAACAGGAAGATTTGTACATCATGAAAGACCGCCAAGTACAACAATGCACAAGTGACACAACGACCATGAAGCAGTAATAAGAAAGTGCGTATCTATACCAATATGAGTGCAATAATTTAACAAACAAGTCAGTGGCAAGCTACAAACTCGAGTGCAACAGTGAAGTCCTAATTCACAGTAAAAGCCGAAGTCAGAATTTTCGAAAATAGGATGCTAAAGTCAAGTCAGAGAATTCAACGAAAATATACGTCTTTGAAAAAGTCAACAAATAAAAGGGAAAGTTTTTGTCGTGTGACACAAGAAGGATCGAACGCTCTCAAGTTAAAGCCGTGAGCATCAAGGTTGAAAGTATATCAGGAAAGTCGTGCGCATCAGGAAAGCAGAAATTTGGAAAGTATCGAATTGATACAAACGAAATCAAGTGTCACGAATTCATATAAATACCACACCCAAAAGTTCATCACAGGCATCGAGTCAAGCAAGCAATTAAACAAGCAACGAAAGAGAATACATACCAATATATCAAACTCGGTCAAAGGAGCAGCTGCGAAACAAGGCGCCAGTAGAATCGATCATCAGAGAACGAACGAAGCACAAGTACCGCGAACCAGACAATAGATCATCAGGGAAGAAGCGAGCAAGAGCAACACCAGTCAGATCGAACAAAGCCCCAATTTGGATCGAAGAACAAAGCCCTAATTTAGTGGCAAAGAGGATCGGCCGCGACTTTCTTCACATAGCAAAAGAAAGAAGATCGGGCTAGAGGAATAAAAGAGGGCCGGCCGTGATTTATAAAAAAAGGGTTTTATTTTTAAAGGGCTTTATTCTAATTTTAATAGGGTTTAATTTTTTATTTGAGCAAAAATTACGGATTCGAGTTTGCATTTTAATTTTTGCTCCTGCTTTTATTTTTGAAGTCTGTTTTTCTTTTCGAGTCAAAGTATTGGTAAATCACCACCTAGGTCGTAGGTAGTGTCAGATTGTCTAGTTAGAATTAGTTGAGTGAGCAGGGTGTGCGAGTTTGCAAAACTCTATAGGGGGGAGCAGAGTTTGCGAGTTTGCAAAGCTCTATAGGCGGAGCAGGGGGTGCGAGTCTAGTAGAGTGTTTGTCAGCGGGAGCAAGGGTTTGCGAGTCTGTTAGAGTGTTTGTAAGCGGGATACTGTTTAATTCTAATAGAAATCTGGGAATGCAGCAGTAGGCAGGGGTTGCCGAAGCTGGGTAAATTTTGTGTGTGATTTACTTTTCAACATATTTATTTCTGCCATTTGTTTCTGTGTTTAATTCGAGAAAATTTGCTATAACCCTATTCACCCCACCCCCCTCTAGTGTTAATCTAGATCCTACAAGTGGTATCAGAGCACGGTATTTTTCCTTAACTCTAGAGTCATGAATCCACCAGATAATACTTTTGTTGAGGGTCGTTCCAATATTATTCCTTCTATTTTCGATGGAACAGATTTTTTGAACTGGAAATTGAAAATGGAATTTTATTTAAAATATGTTAATATTAAATGTTGGGATATTATTGAAAATGGGTGCGATATAACAAATAAGGAAATTCTCTCGATTAATGCTCTTGCTATGCATATATTATATTCTCATATTAATCGTGATAATTTTTAATTCGTCCCTCATTGTGAAAATGCACAGAAAATCTGGAATACTCTCGATGCAATATATGGTGCAAAAGTCAACAGTAATGAGATGTCCTCCACAACCGACTCAGTTAAAGAAATGTGCTTAACAGGATTGGTAAATAGCAGTTGTGATGAGGATGATGATGATGGAGCAGTCGAGCTGGCATTACCAATGAAGAAATTCAAAAGGAGGAACCGCAAATACGGAAATCCAGCTCTAAACAAAAAATAAAAAAACAAAGAGCACAATATGAAGCCAAGCGAGGTATCAAAACTCACTCACTCTGAATTACTTATTTACTTCCACGAAGTGAATGGCTGTTTTGAACGACTTAGGGAGAAGTATGCCAAGCTTGAATCACAAAAAGATACTTTGATAGAATTAAATGAACAACTCGACAAATTAGTTAAAACCTATCAAAGTAAGATCCCTAAGTGTGATAAGTGTTCAACATTCGAAAAGGAAATTAAAAAATCAGAAATCAATATAAAATCACTTGAAAATGAAATTCTGATTTTAAAAGAAAATGAAAATACTAGGAGGGAGAATTCTATTAAAAAGTGCATACAATTGATAAATGAAAATGAATCTCTCAAAACACAAATCCAACAATTGTCAATGACTTTAGATACATTCTCAAAAAGTGAAAAATCATTGAATATGCTATTAGGAAAGCAAACTGTTAATACGGTTAAACAAGGACTTGGATATAATAAATCCGAAAATGTTAAAAGCAAGATTAATCAAGAAAATTCAATGTGCACAATTTGTAGAAAATTTGGACACAATCAAAATAATTATTGGTATAGACCCAAACACATGAAAACTATACCAATTTGGGTTCCAAAAGGCACAAATATAAAATCTCTCAAAGTTAAACAAATTTGGGTGCCGAAGGGAGCAATTATAAATAGTTTTGGGTCTCCACAAAATTATTTTTCAAAATATTCTGCCACTAACAATCATGGACCTATAAAAACAAATAGGTCACATAAATCTTTTCCCGTGTAGGTATGGTGGCAGGCTAAGGAACAACAACAATGTTCTCTGGATTTTGGCCGTTCCAGAAACACAACGGGCAACAAAGCAAAGTTCCTTAACCTAGTACAAAGGTGACAGAATCACAATGGGCAATCACGAAAATTTATCGTAAAGGTAAAACAGGTGAAGGTATATTTGATCGATATATTAAATGTGATAATCTGCACCGTTTTTTTGAATTAAATCAGCCAATAATGTGATGATGATTTTTTTTATTCAGACTTGCTCAATATAGTCGGCCAATTAGATCTATACCAAAAACACTGTTCTTTGAATTACTTTATACATATTTGTTTGGATTAAACATAGTGTTTTGCTCTACATTCACAGTTTTTGGTTATTTACACGACTTCAATTCAAGTTCAAGAATGCAGTTAAAAATTGAGTTTGAGTTTTTATGCACACTTCATGGTCTGGTCTATCAAATTTAGTTAGTGATATTTTGGATTGAAAGAGAAACTCAGATGCAGATCATATTGGTAATCTAGTTGATAGAAAAATTACTAGTGGAACGTGATTAATTTTTGAAACATTCATTTGCTGCATCGTTTTTCAAAGAAAATATCTGCATATTTTTCACTTGAAATAATTTTTCAAATAGCAGAATTTTTTTTCCATATAACCCCTTCCAAAAAATCATTTTTGACCATGTTTTCAGATTAGTCATTTTTATTTGATTTTAAATGACAAATTTTGACTAATCCGACTCCCTACTAATTATCAAAAAGATAAATAGTGATTGAAAAGATGATAAGTGTTGATATTAAGCATACATTACTCAAGAGATTATATTTGGAAAATTTCTTTAGGAATTCAAACAAGAGTTATAAAACTTTTTGTTGGGTAAAGATTCCATGACCATTCATATATCTATCATATTTCTATCGACCATTGTTTATCAAATCTTAAATATAGTTTGTCAATATGTGGTACTATAATCAGGGATCATTTGTTTTTCATTTCACATTTTTTTGTAAAAATAAATAAATATCCAAAGTATTCACTCTCATTTAAAAGTCCTCACGGTTATGCATGGGTGAATTACTTGGATTTTTGATTATGTGCTTCCATGCTCATTTAAAAGTCCTTACGGTTATGCATGTGTGGAACGCATATCAAAATTAATTGATTAAATAGACAAGTTGATTCTAATCCCATTTAAAAGTCCTTACGGTTATGCGTGGTTAGAAGATATTTGATTTCATTTTTAAAATTAAATTCGAATACTACTAATCTCATTTAAAAGTCCTAACGGTTATGCATGATTAGTAGATATTCAAATTCCTGATATAAATGAACCACAAGGAGATACAACTGTATGTTTTTATATGAGAACATCACTTCCTTATTTCTAAAAGTGGAATATGCGCCTAACAAGGGTAGTTATGATTTTTGTTTGATTCTTATTGAAGTTTAATATTTATATTCAACTTGAGTTTTAATGTTGGATTAATATTGATCACTTCATCTTTACTTTTCTCTAACACTATTATTCTTTTGCTGATAACAAAAGGGGGAGAGAAAAGTTAAGATTTTGTCAAATAGAATCAAGCAAAGGTCAAATAATTTTCCATTTGCATCTAGGCTTAATTATATATTTCTATTTGTATGCATATATGTAGGGGGAGCATCATGTAGAGAGGAAGCATTTAAATAGGGGGAGCAATTAGAGTGTATCATTGGTCAAATACATTTAACACAGTCAAAATCTTAAATATATGTTTGTTATCATCAAAAGGGGAAGATTGTGGAATATACGGATATACGATTTTTGTTTGATGATAATAAACATATATACATTCATTTAAATGTATTTGTTAATGTACTATTTTATTTTACATAGATTAAATAAATACTTGTTGAATAAAATAAATAACACAGAATTTGAATTCAAGCAGAAATTTTATTCAAACAAATATTTATTACAATCTTGAATAGTACAAATTCATGCTCTCACTATACATATACAATTTTGAATATATCACGATTTCATATTTACATTAATAACCTCAGTACATATCACTCACACTCGTAGTTTATCTTCAACTACATTCCAGTTTGAATCCAGCATCTGAGCAATCTGCAAAAATATTCACTAACGCAGTAAAATTGAAAAAGAAATATTTTGCAACATAAAATGAAATATGATTTGCCTCAGTTATTTGGGTTGTTCGTCATCATTCACACTTGAATTCATCACACACGAACAGTGTGACATGCACAGTGTATCACTGTACATGCCACAAGGCCGTGCACATCGATATACACTTGATAATGCTACAGGGACAGGTGAGCACAGGTCAAACCCAAATGAAAAGCCGGGTTCAACCCACGTGCAATATATTCAAAATCACAAGTAACGACCCGTATTTTACGTGTCGATAAACCGTAAAATAGATGCCATCAAGTCGTTAGTATTGTTGTTAAGTCGTTTAAAGTTTGAGTCGACCATAGCTTAAGTCGTATGGAAGTTAACTCGTGTGGTGCTTAAGTCGTAGATAGCTTAGGTCGGGTATTTCTTAAGTCGTAGACGACTTAAGGGGTTTCGAGTTATAGAAGTTTCGACCTATAGAAGTTAAGTCGTGTGATGGTTTAGGTCGTGTGTTGATTTAGGTCGTGGACGGGTTAAGGATGTACCGACCTATAGATTTGAGCGACTTAGGGGGGTAGACGACCTAAGATAGTTAGAGGCTTAAGGGTTTAGGTCGTGAGTCGTTTGGAACGACTTAACGGGATAGCGACCTAGTGGTTAGCCTATGTTGGAGTAAGGTCGTAGGTCGTAGGACATGTTGAGTCGTAGGTCGTGAGGTTTTTAGGTTGGCCTGTGTTTTAAGTCGCGTATGTTCGTGTGTTGTTAGGTCGTGTGACCATGTGTTGTAGTTAGGTCGTAAACGACCTAAGGCTTGAGTCGTGTGTGTTTTTAGGTCGTCACATAGTTAAGTCGTGTGGCCTGGGTTTGGATAGGTCGCGACATTCGATAAGTCGTAAGTCGCATGTCTGTTAGGTCGCGCCTAGGATGAGTCGTTGGGTCGGCATCAGGTTAAGTGGTTAGGTCGGCAGGGTGTGTTGAGTCGCTAGGTCGGCCGTGTTTGTTAGGTCGCATAGGAGTTAGGTCGGTATCATTGCTGAGTCGTATGCCGTTAAGTGGTAGGCCATGCGTTGAGTCGTGAGTCGTATAGTGGCTTGAGTCGTGAGTCGTGAGTCGTGGACGACTCATAGGGGCGGACGACTCATGGGGTTTCCAGCCTATAAATAGAGGCGCCTATCTCACTATTTTGGCACCGGTTTTTGAAGCGACGAAGTGCTGCCATTTTGAGAGCTCGTCTTCAACACTTCTTCACTTCTTTTCTCCACTCTAATCTAGTGATTCCTTCCATCCAAATCGACGATCAAATCGAAGATCCAAGAGCCAAAGTTGAAGATCTCCATCCATTGAAGAGAGATTTCATCGTTTGAAGCGGAATCTTCTCGGATCAAGCTAGATCCTTTGCTGTCCAGATCTGAAGTTAGTTGCTTTTGAGGTGTTTAGGTGATTCGGTGAGTGGTGGTTATCTCTCACACGGACCCAAAGGAGTATATTGGATCGATGGCTTGTTTGTCTGTTAAAGATAGCGATTTCATGCATTTTCCTTAAGTCTGCATGTAGATCTATGGTTTATGATGATTCAACACCTATTTTACTATATGTTCACCTATGCAAGTTCATTCATTAAGTTGTAGGAATGTTTCTTAGATTTCATACTTATTAGATTTGGACTATTTATTTACGAAATTGCCATTATTGCTGTAATTGTTTATTTAGATCTTGTTTGATTGATTACTTGGACTAATGTTTGATTTGAATGATTAGTTGATTGATAAATTGGTTTGGTCAAGTTAGTCGAAGATGATTCAAAAGCTAAGTGGAAAGGCTCTTGAATAAGGAAAGCTGCTTGTGGCATATGAAGCGGATGTTGAAGCTCATATGGATAGACTTGATGATGATGTTGAGATGAGACTTTGCCATGATGCGATGAGGCAAACCATGATGTTGATATGGAACTTTGCTATGATGCGAAGAAGCAAAGCATGATGTGAGAAAGCCTTGGTTTAATCCAGACCGGATCATCCCAAGCACGTTGATAACTCGATGATGTGGTTCGAGTTTGTGGATAATGGTTGGCTTGAGAGGCGCTTGAGCTAGTATGGAAATAGTCGTCGAGGAGGATGACTAGAAGGCCGAGATTTCATCGTTGTTGAAGGTTCTAGCATGCTCAAAGCAAGAGTACGTTGGAACGGGCTGCGACGACGTTCCAGGCACGGGCTGCGAAGACGTGCTAGTACTCTAGGCAGATTCGATAGTCCTAGGCACGGGCTGCGACGACGTGCGGAGTTATATCTAGAACCGGGGTTACCATTAGCCCTTAGCGAATGGAAGAGATAATGTGATGGTCATTCCATTAACGATGAAATCAAGGCAATGATAACAGTGATAGCTAGAGTCATGGATGTTTGGATGTTGGTTGTATCGTCGCTTGGGCCAAGAGCGATGTTTTCAGAGTGCTTATCTGATCTTGGTTTAGGCCTTGGGGTTTGTACTTGGAAAACATCGACCTTGACTTGAGTGATAATTGTTTTTCTTTGAATGTCTGAATTGCTATGTTTGCTTCTGCTTAGTGTGTCTAGGGCTATCACTGTAGAAGGAGGTGGAGTGGGATGGTTGGGTTCCTATTCCTTTTACCCTTTATGCTCTTTTGGTATGTTTGATAGTTAATTTACTGCTCACTAAGACTTTTTTCTGACTCAAAGTTTTGTGTTTAACTCTTATTACCTTGGGCTGTTCATCCATGTTGGGATGGGCAGACTAGGTAGCAGGTGACAGGTGCTGTTCTTAGTGACTAACGCTGTTGATGACGAAGACGAGCTGAAGGCTTTTGCATATTGTTTTCTTACTATATGTATTGGATGCTGTTTGTATGATTCTCTGAGTGTTATGTAGTGAGGCTTGTTGTATTGACTTTTCAGATTGTTGTACCAATCTATTATGAGCTTGTATGATGAATTCTGTTCTATGAAGCTTTACTATGTATACTTCTCTATTGTATTTTGTCCATGCGCTGTGAGTAATACGATAGACTATATTGTGTTTACCCTACCTTGATGATCGTCCATGGCGGCCTGGCACACTTTACAGCGCACTATTTCCTTGTTTGGTGCAGGATTCATGGGCGGTCGTCACATTTGGTATCAGAGCTTTGGTTAATCGATTTTACCCAACGCTCGCTGATGTAACTACGTATGAGAGACGTAATTGTATTTTTATGGATGATTACTATATATATATATATATATATATATAATATAGTAGCTTAGAAGGATTTGAATTCCTTATGAAGTTGTTTCCCACGGTATATTAATCATTTCTTTTAGATATTAGGAATGAGTCGAAGAGGGAGACCAGCTGCTAGGGAAGGCCATGCTGTTGAGGGGGCTGCTGATTATGCTTCTATGTTCGAGGCTATGATGACTTCGATCATGAGAAGGATACCAGCTCCAGGGCCATCAGTGGATGTTGGAGTTCAAGTTCAAGCTCCAAGACCAGTGGATTTTGCTAAGTTGTGTAAAGACTATACTGCTCTTGGAGGAAAGGCTTTCTTAGGGATAGAGTCATCTATTGAGGTTCAGAGATAGATAGATGCTTCTAAAAGGATTTTTGGTGATTTGGGAATTGAGGATGCAACTAAGAGGAAGCTTGCATCAAGACAGCTTCAGGGAAGGGCTTCTGATTGGTGGAACTCTATCACTATTGATACTCCGGAGGAAGAGATCACATGGGAGCAATTCCAAGCTAGATTTGAAGCTAAGTTCATTTCTACAGCTCAGAAATCTGTTTTGTTTAAGAAGTTTGTGGAACTCAAGCAAGGTGGAAGACCAGTTCTTGAGTATGTTTCTGAGTTTGAAGCTTTGTCCAAGTATGCTCGGTCGTAAATTGAATCCCCTTATCAGAAGAATGAGAAGTTTGTGACAGGCATGGACACTTATCTTGGGAGGCAGTTGGTGGATCATCTGGATGATCCATTTGAGAAGCTTGTGGAGAAAGCTCTCAGGCATGAGAATTTGTTTCCAAAAGAAGGATCTGTTGTTGCTATGACCAAGGAGCAAAATGGAAACAAGAAGAGGAAGCAGCAGCAGCAGAAGGGTAAGGATGGCCAGAAGAAACCAAAGGGTGAAGTGACCTGCTACAACTGTCAGCAGAAGGGTCATCTCTCCAGGGATTGCAAGAAACCAAAAGTGCCGACGAAGTGCCACAACTTTGACAAACCGGGGCATTTAAGGAAGGATTGTCCGGAACCGAGGAAGGACAAGAAGATTGTGAAGCCTATGCTTTGGGGGCTGTTCCATCATCTTTGAAAGCTCCTACTGAGGAAGAGAAAGGAAAGAGTGTGGTGGTTCAAGGTACTCTTTCCATATGTGGTGTTCCAGTTAGAGTGTTGTTTGATACTGGAGCGTCGCATTCGTTTGTTTGTAATAAGTTGGTAGACCGGTTGGGTTTGGAACCGAAAATTGTTGATAGACCATTGGTTGTGACTAATCCAGTTGGGGGTTCGTCATGTTTGTGTATGATATGCCGTGGTATTGTTTTATCGAGTCATGATTGCTCTTTTGTTTGTGATTGCTTTGTTCTGAACTTTGCGGGGTTCGGAATTATTTTGGGTATGGACTGGCTTAGAAAGTATGCGGCAAAGGTTGATTGTGAGAGGCTTGAGGTGACAGTCGAGAATGTGGAGTGGTGAAAGGTTGTGATACGATGTAAGCATGAGGAAGGCGTCTTCATGAGCTTCATGTATTCGCTTGTTGTTCCACGGGATGGACTGTCATCGATGCCTATTATGAATGGATTTGTGGATGTCTTTGACGAGGTCAAAGGGTTACCGCCGCATAGAGAGATCGAGTTTCGTATCGATCTAGTTGAGGGAGCCAGACCCGTTGTGATGCCTCTTAGGCGGATGGCGCCTAGAGAACAGCAAGAGTTGAAGGTGCAAGTTGATGACCTTTTACAGAAAGGATTCATTCGACGTAGTGTGTCCGAATGGGGTGCACCAGTTGTGTTTGCAACCAAAGCGGATGGATCGTTGAGGTTGTGTGTGGATTATCGTGAGCTGAATAAAGTGACTAAGAAGAACAAGTATCCATTGCCGAGAATAGATGACTTGTTTGATCAGCTTCACGAAGCTAAGGTGTTTTCTCAGATGGATTTGGCAACGGGATTTCACCAGTTGAGAGTGGCAAAGGATAGTGTGCCGAAGACTGCTTTCAGGACACCATCCGGTTTTTGTGAGTGGCTGGTAATGCCGTTTGGATTGACAAATGTACCAGCATATTTTGTGGATCTTATGAATAGAGTGTTCAGAGATCAGTTGGACAAGTTTGTACTTGTGTTCGTGGATGATATCTTGGTCTATTCCAGAACTGAAGAAGAGCACAAGACACACTTGAGGATTGTTTTGGAAATTTTGCGAAAACATCAGCTGAGGGCTAAGTTTTCGAAGTGTCACTTCTGGAAGAGTGAAGTGAGGTTCTTAGGCCATGTTATCTCTGGAAATGGAATAGCGGTTGATCCCGCCAAGGTGGCAGCGATCCAGGATTGGGTTAGACCTAAGAATGCATCTGATGTGAGAAGTTTTCTTGGACTAGCAGGATATTATCGTCGGTTTGTCAAAGACTTTTCCAAGATAGCTGCACCGTTAACAGGATTGACGAAAAAGAACCAAGTGTTCAAATGGGATGCTAAGTGTGAGCAAGCTTTTGGAATCCTGAAAGAGCGACTGACAAGGGCTCATGTTTTGACTATTCCAAGTGGGAATGATGAGATGGTGGTTTACACCGATGCATGTGGTACTGGACTTGGAGCAGTGCTAATGCAGAAGGATAAAGTTGTTGCATATGCAAGTCGACAACTAAAGCCGCATGAAAGGAATTATCCGACTCATGATTTGGAGTTAGCGGCGATTGTATTTGCTCTGAAGATGTGGAGACATTATCTATTGGGAGTTCGATTCGAGTTGTTTACAGATCATAAGTCATTGAAGTACCTGTTCTCCCAAAAGGATTTGAATCTTCGACAGCAACGATGGCTAGAGTTTTTAGCGTCATATGATTTTGATATAGCCTATACTCCGGGAAAAGGTAACGCAGTGGCAGATGCGTTAAGTCGAAGACATGCAGGATTGGGAGCCATGTTTTCAGAATGGAAGAGCCTTGAGTATTTAGATGGATTTGACTTCAGGCCTAGATGTGAATTGGAACTTGAGATGTTGGCAAACTTATCGATAAGACCTACTCTGGTGGAAAGAGTTGGCGAGAGCCAAAAGCGAGACGATAAGCTTGTCAAGATTATCCATGAAGTGGAATCTAGATCAGACCCAGAAAAGGATAAAGGATTTGAAGTCGATCGAGAGGGTTGGCTTCAGAAGCAAGGACGATTAGTTGTTCCCGATATAGATGGATTGAGAGATGAAGTTCTTATGGAAAGTCATCACTCGAAGTTGACAATTCATCCAGGTGGAAATAAGATGCATCGGGATATGAAGAGAACCTATTACTGAGAAGGTATGAAGAAAGATGTTGGAAATTTTATTTCCAAATGTATGAACTGCCAGTTGGTAAAAGCTGAACAGAAGAAGCCAAGTGGATTGCTTCAGCCATTAGAAGTTCCTACAAGGAAGTGGGAACAAATATCGATGGATTTTATTGATGGGTTACCTAGAACCAGGGCAGGAAATAAAGGGATTTGGGTCATCATAGATCGTTTGACTAAGAGTGCAAGATTCATTCCTGTTCGATCGGCTAGGACTGCATCGAAATTGGTTGAGTTGTATGTTAAGTGGATAGTTCGATTCCATGGTATTCCGAAGAGTATAGTGAGCGATCGAGACCCATTGTTCACTAGTGGATTTTGGAAGAGCTTCCAGGAAGTTTTGGGAACTGAGTTGTGTTTGAGTACAGCTTATCACCCTCAAATAGATGGTCAGACCGAGAGAGTCAACCGAGTTTTGGAAGATCTCCTTAGAGCATGTGTTTTAGATTTCGGAGGATCATGGGAAGATCATCTTCATTTGGTGGAATTTGCATATAATAACAGTTACCAGTCAAGTATTGGTATGGCACCGTATGAAGCGTTGTATGGAAGACCGTGTAACTCTCCGACATGTTGGTTAGAAACAGGAGAAAAGTTGATATTTGGGCCAGAAATGATTCGACAAACTTCGGATCATATAGAGATCATTCGGCGACGAATGAAGGCAGCCCAAGACCGTTAGAAAAGTTACGCCGATAAGCGTCGTAAGGATCTGGAATTCAACGTGGGTGATATGGTTTTTGTGAAGATCTATCCACTGAAGAATGTTATTCGATTCGGGAAGAAAGGAAAGTTAACTCCGAGATTTGTTGGACCATTCCCGATCATCGAGCGAATTGGAAAGCTCGCCTATAAATTGGAGTTACCAGAAAAGATGGCGGGTGTGCACAATGTTTTTCATGTATCATATCTACGGAAGTACGTGCACGACTCGAGTATAGTGATTTCTGCTGATAACTGTGAAGATTTAGAGATTGATCCAGTTGTTTCAAGGCCTCGTAAGCCGCCTCGTGTTGTGGAAACCGACACGAAACAGCTTAGGAGGAAGATGATTACGTTGCTCAAGATACAATGGAGTGATGATGTTAACGACTGTACATGGGAGGAGGAAGAGAGGATGAATGCAGCTCATCCTGAACTCTTCGAGGTATGGCCCTAAGGTGTCGTGACATCTCACGAATTTGTAACTTGTTCTAGTCTTAGAATTCTGCATGCTAGGCTAGTAATTGGATGCATGGTTTGTTGATTGCTATGGATGGTAGGCATGCGGAATAACTTTGGTTGCTCTTGTTTGTTTGGAATTTTGGGGGCGAAATTCCTAAGGGGGAGAGAATGTAACGACCCGTATTTTACGTGTCGATAAATCGTAAAATAGATGCCATCAAGTTGTTAGTATTGTTGTTAAGTCGTTTAAAGTTTGAGTCGACCATAGCTTAAGTCGTATGGAAGTTAACTCGTGTGGTGCTTAAGTCGTAGATAGCTTAGGTCGGGTATTTCTTAAGTCGTAGACGACTTAAGGGGTTTCGAGTTATAGAAGTTTCGACCTATAGAAGTTAAGCCGTGTGATGGTTTAGGTCATGTGTTGATTTAGGTCGTGGACGGGTTAAGGATTTACCGACCTATAGATTTGAGCGACTTAGGGGGGTAGACGACCTAAGATAGTTAGAGGCTTAAGGGTTTAGGTCGTGAGTCGTTTGGAACGACTTAACGGGATAGCGACCTAGTGGTTAGCCTGTGTTGGAGTTAGGTCGTAGGTCGTAGGACCTGTTGAGTCGTAGGTCGTGAGGTTTTTAGGTTGGCCTGTGTTTTAAGTCACGTATGTTCGTGTGTTGTTAGGTCGTGTGACCATGTGCTGTAATTAGGTCGTAAACGACTTAAGGCTTGAGTCGTGCGTGTTTTTAGGTCGTCACATAGTTAAGTCGTGTGGCCTAGGTTTGGATAGGTCGCGGCACTCGACAAGTCGTAAGTCGCGTGTCTGTTAAGTCACGCCTGGGATGAGTCGTTGGGTCGGCATCAGGTTAAGTGGTTAGGTCGGCAGGGTGTGTTGAGTCGCTAGGTCGGTCGTGTTTGTTAGGTCGCATAGAAGTTAGGTCGGTATCATTGCTGAGTCGTATGCCGTTAAGTGGTAGGCCATGCGTTGAGTCGTGAGTCGTGTAGTGGCTTGAGTCGTGAGTCGTGAGTCGTGGACGACTCATAGGGGCGGACGACTCATGGGATTTCCAGCCTATAAATAGAGGAGCCTATCTCATTATTTTGGCACCGGTTTTTGAAGCGACAAAGTGCTACCATTTTCAGAGCTCGACTTCAACACTTCTTCACTTCTTTTCTCCACTCTAATCTAGTGATTCCTTCCATCCAAATCGAAGATCAAATCGAAGATCCAAGAGCCAAAGTTGAAGATCTCAATCCATTGAAGAGAGATTTCATCGTTTGAAGCGGAATCTTCTCGGATCAAGCTAGATCCTTTGCTGTCCAGATCTGAAGTTAGTTGCTTTTGAGGTGTTTAGGTGATTCGGTGAGTGGTGGTTATCTCTCACACCGACCCAAAGGAGTATATTGGATCGGTGGCTTGTTTGTGTGTTAAAGATAGCGATTTCATGCATTTTCCTTAAGTCTGCATGTAGATCTATGGTTTATGATGATTCAACACCTATTTTACTATATGTTCACCTATGCAAGTTCATTCATTAAGTTGTAGGAATGTTGCTTAGATTTCATACTTATTAGATTTGGACTCTTTATTTACGAAATTGCCATTATTGCTGTAATTGTTTATTTAGATCTTGTTTGATTGATTACTTGGATTAATGTTTGATTTGAACGATTAGTTGATTGATAACTTGGTTTGGTCAAGTTAGTCGAAAATGATTCAAAAGCTAAGTGGAAAGGCTCTTGAATAAGGAAAGCTGCTTGTGGCATATGAAGCGGATGTTGAAGCTCATATGGATAGACTTGATGATGATGTTGAGATGAGACTTTGCCATGATGCGATGAGGCAAACCATGATGTTGAGATGGAACTTTGCTATGATGCGAAGAAGCAAAGCATGATGTGAGAAAGCCTTGGTTTAATCCAGACGGGATCATCCCAAGCACGTTGATAACTCGATGATGTGGTTCGAGTTTGTGGATAATGGTTGGCTTGAGAGGCGCTTGAGCTAGCATGGAAATAGTCGTCGAGGAGGATGACTAGAAGGCCGAGATTTCATCGTTGTTGAAGGTTCTAGCATGCTCAAAGCAAGAGTACGTTGGAACGGGCTGCGACGACGTTCCAGGCACGGGCAGCAACGACGTGCTAGTACTCTGGGCAGATTCGATAGTCCTAGGCACGGGCTGCGACGATGTGCGGAGTTATGTCTAGAACCGGGGTTACCATTAGCCCTTGGCGGATGGAAGAGATAATGTGATGGTCATTCAGTTAACGATGAAATCAAGGCAATGATAACAGTGATAGCCAGAGTCATGGATGTTTGGATGTTGGTTGTATCGTCGCTTGGGCCAAGAGCGATGTTTTCAGAGTGCTTATCTGATCTTGGTTTAGGCCTTGGTGGTTTGTACTTAGAAAACATCGACCTTGACTTGAGTGATAATTGTTTTTCTTTGAATGTCTGAATTGCTATGTTTGCTTCTGCTTAGTGTGTCCGGGGCTATCACTTTAGAAGGAGGTGGAGTGGGATGGTTGGGTTCCTATTCCTTTTACCCTTTATGCTCTTTTGGTTTGTTTGATAGTTAATTTACTGCTCACTAAGACTTTTGTCTGACTCAAGATTTTATGTTTAACTCTTATTACCTTGGGCTGTTCATCCATGTTGGGATGGTCAGACTAGGTAGCAGGTGACAGGTGTTGTTCTTAGTGACTAACGTTGTTGATGACGAATACGAGCTGAAGGCTTTTGCATATTGTTTTCTTACTATATGTACTGGATGTTCCGCTGTTTGTATGATTCTCTGAGTGTTATGTAGTGAGGCTTGTTGTATTGACTTTTCAGATTGTTGTACCAATCTATTATGAGCTTATATGATGAATTCTGTTCTATGAAGCTTCACTATGTATACTTCTCTATTGTATTTTATCCATGCGCTGTGAGTAATACAATAGACTATATTGTGTTTACCTTACCTTAATGATCGTCCATGGTGGCCTGGAACACTTTACAGCGCACTATTTCCTTGTTTGGTGCAGGAGTCATGGGCGGTCGTCACATCACGACACGAGCACAAGGTCAAACCCGAGTTTTTCAAAAACTGGATTCAACACAGGGCTGTTCACAAGTCAAAAACAGAGCATCAAAACAATGTCGAAGTCATTCCAGCAAAATGACAGTACAAACAAGTGCACAATGGAAATACAAGCACATGCACATCAACCAAACAGTGGCACATGAATACAAGTATGCAAAACAATGCAAAAACCAATTGCAACATAGATCACACAAGCAATGACAATACCTAGTTACAACAACAAAGACCAACTCCAAATGCATCAGTGATCAACACAGCAGCTCAAAGACACAGTACACAAATGCAAGACCAAAGTGTCCAGACAACAAATGAATGACCAGCCAACAAAGAATCAAGTGTCGACCAGGCAGAGAAATGCCAAGTGAATGCAACTACAATACAACTAAACCAACATGGCCAAGACTACAAGTACAAGGCATGTCAACAGCAATGGAATCAACACGAATGTCACAAGCATAAAAACATGTATGCACAACAAGCAGTGCAGACCACAAAGAAATGCCACCAAGAGCACATGAACATAGAACATGCATGAAGAACCAGAAGTACAAGTGCAGGCAAGTGCACAACTAACCAACAAACAAGATCAAAGGCAAAATAGTAAAAAGAAAAAAGTTTTAGTCAGACAGCCACATGAAGCAAACAGGAAGAATTGTACATCATGAAAGACCACCAAGTACAACAATGCACAAGTGACACAACGACCATGAAGCAGTAATAAGAAAGTGCGTATCTATACCAACATGAGTGCAGTAATGTAACAAAAAAGTCAGTGGCAAGCTACAAACTCGAGTGCAACAGTGAAGTCCTAATTCACAGTAAAAGCCGAAGTCAGAATTTTCGAAAATAGGATGCTAAAGTCAAGTAAGAGAATTCAACGAAAATATACGTCTTTGAAAAAGTCAACAGATAAAAGGGAAAGTTTTTGCCGTGTGACACAAGAAGGATCGAACGCTCTCAAATTAAAGCCGTGAGCATCAAGGTTGAAAGTATATCAGGAAAGTTGTGCACATCAGGAAAGCAGAAATTTGGAAAGTATCGAATTGATACAAACGAAATCAAGTGTCACGAATTCATATAAATACCACACCCAATAGTTCATCATAGGCATCGAGTCAAGCAAGCAATTAAACAAGCAGCGAAAGAGAATACATACCAATCTATCAAACTCGATCAAAGGAGCAGCTGCGAAACAAAGCGCTAGTAGAATCGATCATCAGAGAATGAACGAAGCACAAGTAACGCGAACCAGACAATAGATCATCAGAGAAGAAGCGAGCAAGAGCAACACCAGTCAGATCGAACAAAGCCCCAATTTGGATCGAAGAACAAAGCCCTAATTTAGTGGCAAAGAGGATCGGCCGCAACTTTCTTCACATAGCAAAAGAAAGAAGATCGGGCTAGAGGAATAAAAGAGGGACGGCAGGGATTTATAAAAAAAGGGGGTTTTATTTTGAAAGGGCTTTAGTGTAATTTTAATAGGGTTTAATTTTTTATTTGAGCAAAAATTACGGATTCAAGTTTATATTTTAATTTTTGCTCCTGCTTTTATTTTTGAAGTCCGTTTTTCTTTTCGAGTCAAAGTATTGGTAAATCACCACCTAGGTTGTAGGTAGTGTCAGATTGTCCAGTTAGAATTAGTTCAGTGAGCAGGGTGTGCGAGTTTGCAAAACTTTATAGGCGGGAGCAGAGTTTGCGAGTTTGCAAAGCTCTATAGGCGGAGCAGGGGGTGCGAGTCTAGTAGAGTGTTTGTGAGCGGGAGCAAGGGTTTGTGAGTCTGTTAGAGTGTTTGTAAGCGGGATACTGTTTAATTCTAATAGAAATATGGGAATGCAGCAGTAGGCAGGGGTTGTCGAAGCTGGTTAAATTTTGTGTGTGATTTACTTTTCAGCATATTTATTTCTGCCGTTTGTTTCTGTGTTTAATTCGAGAAAATTTGCTATAACCCTATTCACCCCCCCTTTAGGGTTAATCTAGATCCTACACATAAAACAGTAGTGAAACTTGAGATCAGGTTTAATGCATTGCAAAAACTCGAGCGCTAGAAGAAAAATGGCACTCCAGAGCAACATAAATGACTCTGTACACTAGTGACGCAGCAACAATAAAAACAAAGAACAAAGAATGAAGATTCTTCTGAAATCAAGACATGATTGCAAAAGCATATCAAAACCGTGATGGTCACGAGGTACGACAGTGCCCTAACGACTAGAAAACAATAAGTGAACATCAAGCACATGAATGCACAAGATTTGTGACAAGCTTAACACATAATTACTTATATACAGTTGTTATAAAACTAATGCAACGAATTGGAATGTTGACAAAAGATGCCAAGTGATAAAAGTCACATATTTGAAGTAACCAAAGTCATAAAAGAAATCACAGTAGCAAGTTCAACCTTGAAAGTCCAAAATCATCTCATAAACTACATCACAAACCAAAGTCAGGTGATAAATAAATTGAAGCAGAAACAAAATTCACGTTAATGCCGATGCCAACAGAAAAATGTTCAAAGTCATTTGCAGTTCAAATCACACTGTACCCAAGTTACAGATATCAAATAGTTATTCAAAGCTGTGGATAATAGAAATCGAACCAAGATAATTAAAAATCATCAACATCGAAATAAACTCGAACGACCTAAGAATGAAGTAGATGTGAGTGATAGTTTACTCACCTTGTTTAACGAGGAGCTAAACCCAATTCGCAGTCTCAAATCACAAGCTGGTAAAAAACCGATTAAGCAACCGAAAGCATCTCGAGAGACAGCGATCGAATAAAAGTCGGCTACAACAAATTACGAAAACCCTAATTTAGTTGAAAAGGAAATGAGTAAGAATGAGCTGCCATTTTTTCGTATGATTTTTTTCTAGGGTTTTCGGAAAGATGAACGAATGAAAAAGGAAATTGGGTATCAGCCTTTGTTACATAATACCACACCAACAAAAACATGGGCCAAAATTGTTTTGAAGCCCACATAACATTCAACGAATTACTAAAAGAATTTCAACCGATTTAAAAACACAAAATAGCAATTAGCTAACACATTAATCGTTTAATGACGATTATAAATTGTTACAAAATCCCGGGTTGTTACACCTATGCTGCCTCCGGTCATAAAATTTTGCCGCGCCGCCGGTGATTTTTGTTGACCTAATCGAATTTTGTCGTCGATCAGACCGTTGATTCGCCAAATAAACAGCATGGATGAAGTCCCCTCGGTCCTCTCTTTAAAACCCAGAAATGGTTCGTCGATCCGACAACATTCATCGACGCGCGATGAACGGCCGAGAAATGATTCAGAAATTCTGGACAAAGGATGCATCGAATCGGAAAACTAATTTCAGTTTTGAGATGCGTACATCGAAAGCTTCGATATATAATTTTTCTGAATTTTTTTGAGGAGTTTGAAATTTGACTTTGATTTTGAATTGCATTTGGACTTAGGTGTTTGTCTGCCATTGAACCGAGGAGTTGAAACAAAGTGTACGCACAGACAAATGGGAATGAGGAACAAATAGGGTTTATAACAGAGTACATATAGACAATGTTGAAAAAGAATCGAAGGATCAGATTGGTATACGCACTGAACGACGAATGGCCCGAAAAGCCCGTTCTAACTTCGGACGAAATTGGGTCAACCCATATATCAAAATAGATGTTTTAAAATATTTTAAATGCAATGGAACAGGTTCAAATTTCATCGTATGAAGAAACTATGCTAAAATCAATATTTTTCAAATTGATTTCAATTGATTTCAATTTCATTAATTTCAAGGCGTTTCGAGTCCATACGATCAAACGACAAGTCCGATCGCTACGAAACTTGAAATCATACAATAATGCACCGTTACGGATCCGATGAGATTTGTTTTGTCGAAATCCGAGTCAGTGGCCAAAATGGCTATTTTTACATTAACTAAATAATTTAATAATTAATTAAATAAAATCCAAATTTTTATTTCATTTCTATAATTGACAATTTCATCACTTTTATATTTCTTAATCATCTACAAAAAATTTAAACAAGTTTAGATGTCAATTTAAAGTTGATAAATCTATCAATTGCAGTGTCAAATTTTCAATTTCATTATATTCAAAATTATAAATTAAATTTCCAATAATTCTATTAAATTGTTTTTCATTCTACTATTCATTTCATTGTTATTCAACGGATGAAATTAACACTGGTTCATGGCTTATTACATTATTATTCTCAAATTTCATCTTAATCTCAACTAACGCAAAATTAAATATTAAATTTCATTTAAATTTCAATTAATCCAATTATTGAATTTTACACTTCAATTAAATTAATAAATCTTGCTTTCTATTCTTTAAATCAACCAATTGTCATATTATAAATAGAGTTAGCATTAATTTCAATTAATTCCTTAATTTACACAAATATAACGTTAAATTGAGATTCATTGTAATTTATTACAAACTTGATTTAATGGACTACATAAATGATTACTTTAAAATAATTGTTGCCACTAACCCTTAATCATATTTGTATAAGGTATCATTTCCAACAATTACATACAGAACATTGATTTTTATCCAATCACTATTTATTCATTGTTAATTCATTGATTAATCCAATATTTACATTTACTTTTCTAATATTAATTTATTACCAAATATTCCTATTTACCATCAATTATAACCCAAATAGTTGTTTCAATCAATTGGGATTGCATTGAATTAATTATTTATTAGTTTACATTTTATTCCTGTTATAAATTCATTAACAAATTACAATTTCCTTTATTGATACATCACTTACATTCATACCTAATTACATTAGTTTTGTCCCATTACACTAATATATGCCTACTTACCTCTTAATTTGAATAAATATTCCATTTCTAAATGTGTAATTCTAGCAATTGTACATATTAATTTAGGTTTAAATCGAGTAAATGAATTTACCTTAATTCCATTCTTTTTACCAATTTATTACCATATCAATAAATTTACGATTCTATTTAATTTACATTCACACTTCCGTTATTTTATTAATTACCATTAAAGTAACATTTATTTTAAATTGGTAAACCATTGGTAACGACCAACATTTGTCACCATTTCCCTTTATAATACATGTATGTTTATTCTTCACAAATGATTTCCATCTATTACACTATTTCATACATTAATCCAATAATTTAATTTGTTTTCTCATATTCCATTTATAACCAAGTCATAACATTTAAATTATTTTATTTAATTGGAATTTCATTCAAATCATTAATTATTAACTTTAATTAACCTTGTTACGTTTCCTCTAAGTTAATTTTCATTACATTATCACAACTTTTATTAATAATTCATCAATTTTTATTTTCTTCAATATTAAATTTCAATAATCTTAATAAATCAACAATTTTAATTATTGAAAATTTACGGGTCGTTACACTCTCCCCCACTCAAAACTTTTCGTCCCCGAATAGGAAATAGAAGGGAGAAGGAGAATTAAGAGATCAATATATCTTACTTAAAATACTAACTTTATAAACAATTAAATTTACAAAATTAGTTACCTTTAAATAAAATATACAAATTTATAACCATTAGATCTTTTTATACTTAAATTAATAAAGTTTGGAAAACATTTCAAAATATTTTCTAAGTCCAAAATTTACGGAAAAATTTGGCAGAGTCTCCTTTGTACGGAGAGGCTCGGGAGAAATATAATATCAAATAAAATAATATACAACATATATTTTTCAAATAATATATATCCCAACCCGGAAAAAACAATATAATAAAGCTATAAACCGTAATCCAAAAACGTACCTATTTGTCGGGCAATTTACGCTCATTTTATGAAACCAAAGCAGTAGCAATTGCTTCCATAACCTGTATTTCACTTATATAATCCAAAAGAATTAATAATTATATAAATTGAAATATGTAATGTTGTTTCAACCATAAACAACAAATCAATACAAACAGCAATCCCTAGCAACAGGGCATACAACCATCACATAGAATCAATACAAATCAATTATTCATTCATATCAAACAAAACAAATAGTTGTTCTGGTTCAAAACTTCAAATTGTACAGAATGAAAAATAAACTACTGAGCGCACCCTTTTACTCAACAGTCTCTGATGAAACTAAATATTTTATTTATTCATCCAAACAAATTTAAAGTGCCCTTGCCCAAACAACCATAAACCAAACAAACAACTATTTCAACAATAGATCAAGTTTATTAATTTCATTGATATAATAATTTATCTTTTTTAATTTGCCTTTTATTTTTACAGTCTCATTTACTTTTTTTTCATTTCTAACAAAGTCTCATTTTCACTTATTCATATCATGAAATTTCCCTTTTTATTATATTACATTCATTTATTCACTGCTTAATTTCATTTATTACAGTATTCATCTTTCTGCTTATTTCCAAATAAATAACTACAATCATTTACCTAAGTCTATAATTACTTGCTTAAGGATATAACAATTATAGCCTCAATTCTTACTAATAAAAGCAATTTATTGAACACTTTATTACATACTTTTATTTGTACAATTTCCATTACATTTTCATATTAAACATTTCAACTTTTAATATTTGGTAAGTTATATATATGCTTTTTAAGAATGTAATTGAAAGTTATACAAGTTTTCTCATTTTCTTTAATAAATTTACTGTTCAATAATCATATCATTTGTTTTATAGATTATAATTTCTAACTTTCTTATAGTCTCATTTATACTTAGCATTTAGTCTCTTATTTCATTTAGAGGTTCCAATTATTAGTTAAATTCCATTTCACTAAAGCAATTGAAACCATTAATTGATGGAAAATTAAGAATTTAAATACCGGGTAAAAATTTTAAATCATTTTAAAATAATAGATAGATGTATACACTTAAAATTCATATATCCAATTATATTTAAAACAATTAAAAATTTATGTTTGGTTATCAAAAATAAATCTGCAATAGAACTACTACAGTGGCCTTCCCACTTTGAAACTCGAAATTGAATGTCGATGATGCGGCCGCCATCACCGAAATTATTTTCCAGCGACAGAGAAGGAAGTACAAAACTTATTTTTTCCAAAATCTTCTTTAAAACATTTCTTTCGAATTATATTAAAATATTTATATTAGAAAATACTTCTAAATAATATCACTATTATATTCTAAAATCATCCGAAAGAAATTTTCAGAAGCCCGAAACTTTAAGTTCTAAATTTCCAATTTCATTTATCTTATTTTCAATCTTATTTCGACTATTATTTATAAATTTCATTACCTAACAACCAATATTTTGCAACCAAATATAAATCATTTATAAAAAGTTTATTTTATATATAGAAAATATAATAGGCAAAATTATTTCATTCACCTATATTAAAACAAATATTGTGTCGGTCTGTCCTACTAAGTGTTTAGGAATACCTATTGATGTCATAGCGTCCCACGCATCAACCAGAATTTATAAGTACAAATCGAAACAGACTAACACAATATTAAAACCTTTTTATAACACTAACAAATACTCTCTCTCATATATACTCTCAGTGACTCATCATAGGGTATTACTACCATATTACCAAAGAGCCAAAACCCCACAAAGCTAAGGTTTATCGCTAAACCAAAGCTATGATACCAGATGTAACGCCCCGCCTTTTCACATGCTTTAAATCGACGATCAACCACACACGTCAGACTTAAACCATACAGAAGAACGAATTGTTATGGGGTAAATAAGAAAAAGTAGAGAAAGAAAAAAAAATAGAATCTTGCAGCGGAACGATAAAATATAATAATCAAATATACAGTTCATGAAGCTGTTTACAAAACATTTGATTATACTTATACAATACATATCAGAGTTACACATACCAGAGAATAATAATTAATGCAGTAGAATTAAATGGCGTAGTGGAGTAATATAGTAGATAATAGTACTACAAAATCTTCGTCTTCGTCCTCCAGAATAAAATCTTCAAATCCTAAAACGCTCGGACTGACCCGAGCGAATTGAAAGGAAAAACACTCGAGTCAGAGCTAAAATATCTTATGTAAGTTAAATCAACAATAAACAATATGAGTGGAACGGCGTCCGAGATGTTTACGAGGTTTGACATCTCATATCCAATACGTGAGTGCACTAACTCAAGAGATGCTCGGTATTCACATGTCCTAAGGATCCGTTAAACTAATTACTATGTAGTAATATTTCGCTATTATAATAATGTCTTTAGTAAAATAAACATACTTTTAAATAGCGTTAAGGAGTGACCCAATATTCCCCTTAACACGTAATAGTCCCAGTAATCCATCCAATATCATAGTCCCTCCTGATCGGGAAGCCACCAGAGGATACCACACGGGCTACGGGAGAAAACCAAACTCGTACAAGGCGCGTTAGGGTAGGTGACACGGCACAACTAGGCAATGCCAGAGTAGATATACCAATTACGCTTCCGGGTCGGTGGTAATGCGTAGCGCGCAGCTACCGCCAACCTCGAGCCACACCCCCTTATAAATAGTTTATACTTTTAAACCAGAATATAAATCTATTTCAAATCCATATAGATACGATATCATTTCCTCTTTTAAAAACCCAAATCAAATTTGATATCGTTTTCAAATATATCCTTTTCTAAAATTATAACGTTTCAAAGTTATAATATTTCAAAACCAAAACTTGAAATATAGCCTTTCAAAACATAAAACTTTGAATTTCATAACTTTGAAACATACTGCACCACTTAAATGGTTTAAATATTAAATTACTTTATATAATAAAATAGCTTCTTCACCTTCACAAATCAATTTCAATATGGATTTTAAATTCCCAAACAAACCAACATAATTTCCATATATTTCAAAGCTTTAATTATTCCACCATTTCAAAACTTATTTTTTAATAATTTCATATATATCAATTTCAACTACTATTATTTAGATTTGAATTAATAAATCAAATATCATTTTAGTAAAACCTTTAGACTTCAAATAACTAGATATTCTTCCTATTACATTAACTTGATAATATTCATTTAAATCAATTTGATATTCATTTAAATCCTCTAAACAAAAATCAAGTTATAAAATCATACCTTTTAAATCTCAATTTATTTATATTTCAATTCAAGTATTTCGAGGATAATCCTTAAATTTTAAATTCAAATCAAATTCATATTTATCTTCCAAATTTAAATTTATCTAAATCATTATAACCTCTATATAAAATATGATTTAAATACTTAACCATATTTATTTTAATAAATCAAACTTCATTTTTCTACTTATTGTCATTAACTGATTTATACCTAACTTAATACATGAATTTAACTATATATAAATATTTTTATATAATATAAAAACGAATCAATATTTATTTAAACCGCATGATTCTATCCAAAACCATATAAATCATTTTCACAATATTTATATATATAGACCGATGGTGTCTGTATAAAAGTTTCTATCCTATTGTCAAGTGATACAGATATTTATCACTTCAATCCGTAAGTTAAAAAAATTACGGTTATAAATCATTTCAAACCGCAATCCCGAATGAAATAAAATGCATAACAACTTGCATATTAAAATACTATAGAATATAACATCCATTCATCCATCAACAGATCACACATCCATCACAATCATCATCCACAACAATCAATCAATACCAGTAGATAACCGATAATATATATAAAGGTATTTAGCTGACAATTTATGTGCAATAATAAATTTGATAACAATTTAATTCAAATAAATGCAATTTAACCAAGATAATGATTAAATATATGCCAAACAGCTATAAATAAATTTCAAATCACATCATAAATAAATTTAACAAACATAAGAAATTTTAGAAGTTGTGAGTGGGTTAAAACACTCACCTTTTGAATTTAAATTGAATTTATATCCAATTTAAACCTAAAAATTTGACAGTCTTAGAATTCGTCCAGACAAGCGTCAATATGCTCGGAATTTTAATACGATCCTAACAAAAAAACCGTGCATGAATTGGTGTTCGTATGTGAAAGATATAATGAAAAATGTGTTTGAATTTCAATTTTTTTTAAAAAAAGAGAACACATTTACCTTTCTTGCCACGTCATAGGCAAATCACTTTCTTCCAGAAAACACCACTCACGTATGCAAGGACCAACGCACGCGATACTACCACCGACCATAAACTTTGACCGCGATTCTCTCTCACCTACGGCCACCAGGGAGCCGCCGAACCCAACCATCCTCCTTCCCTTGCCTAGCCGCACCGCGCCTTCCACCTATGCTGCCTCCGATCATAAAAAAATTTCGCGCCGTCGCTGATTTTTGTTGATCTAATCGAATTTTGCAGTCTATCAGACCGTTGATTCTCCAAATAAACAGCATGGATGATGTGACGTTTCGAATTTTTCCCGCTCAAAAATCGACATCCATACTTCAAATCGTATTCGAATGCCATAGATTCGACCGTTCAAATCCGATTCGTCGGAGCTTATAACAACATTAAGTAAATAACACAGCGGAATAAAAGAATAATACATTGATATACAACTTTGATACAATATCTGATACAACAGATGATCCAATAGATATCAATATACATCATAGATATGATACAATAAATAACAGCGGAACAATATAACTCTAAGATAGTCTTCAAAAAAGAACTCCGAGACCTGCAACTCCATTTCCAAGAATCAATCCAGCAATAGCTCGAACTCCCAATAACGATGCACAAAGATAAGCAAGTGCAGTGTGATCCAAAGACTGAACTAACTCCAGATAATTCACTGAACCGAACTATCTGTAAAACCCAACTCTAGACTACTCGTGTAGAAAATAATAAGCACCCAGAGTTTAGGAAAGAAAACAATAAACTCTGGATCAGTCGTGGGACTGGTGTGAGCAACAAAAACAGTTTATCTTTTAAAACATTCAACAAAAGATTTTCAAAGTCAATTCGCAATGCTTTTTAAAAATGAGACAACCATAAGACCTCCCGCCACACACACAATGCAAACGCAGACTTGGAGGAGATTTCTTCTTATGTTAGTCAAAGATGCTTGATACGCATTAAAAAGAAACATTTGATATTATTACTAGTGCATAGTGTAGAACAAATCATTTCGAAAGTAGAATATAAATCTTAGCCATCATAGGTACCATTATATTATGCCTGCTATAGCTACCTCCTGAGGAAGCAGGTTCTACAACTAAAACCGTACAAGATCGTATTGTTTCTTTGGATTTCCAACGAATGGTCAGGCCAAGGAACTTCCCATTGCCACATGAGAACGCCTCTGGAAGGACGTCCCCGAGAACCAAACCGAATCTCTGCCAACACAAGGCCGGGTTACCCCTAACTGAGTAACAACTGACCGAATATGCCATCCCCCGGTCCTTTGGGACCTTTCACCGAGCGCTCGTAATCAATTCACACAATCATAAAGTGTTTTCAACATGAGTAAGTATCTGGGCTCCATACCATGATACCACCCTTTTCCAGAAGGAAATGCACATATCCTAAAGGGCGCTACCCCTCATAACCTTGCCGCATCTTTCCTGTTTTGACCATTCCGGGGTGTGAGGCTCGACGAAGTCACGTCCACAAAAACATACTTTATACAAAAGCCATGCTTTGGGTCAACAAATGATCATAGAAATGATCACCAGGATAGACGATCAAATAAATGATCCTATCACAAATAATCAACACAATGATCATTTCACAGCAACACTCAGCATGTCACATTACCAAATTGGAAATATATCGCTGATAACCTTCAACTACATAACCTCTGAGCTCGTACGTCTCAGAGAAGGGTGTTAAGCTAAAAGAATAAATTCTCCGCCACCAACAAAAATATATTTGAAAGAAATCGGCTTTATATCTCAATTTGTAATGTCAGACATACTATCCATACAAGTCTGTTCCGGGCTCGAACAGAACCGAAGGCACTTACAAAGAAGTCCTTGCAATCTGGATATCCAAAATCCTGATCGGATTCCCCATCACATATGGAGAACTCTATACCGGAGCAACTCGGTGCAGAGTCAATCGACAGGTCATCCTATCGCTCTTGCAAATACCCGATCTTCAACACCGGTCTTCAAATGCTATCCATAACGACGTATCACATACTCGGAATGGGCTATACGACCCAAAGGTCCTTTCCCGGCTAACCCGAATAGTAAGCGCAACATTTATAACATATGGATAAGGAATTTCAATTAAGTCACAACTTAATAATCCAAAACTTTTCTTTCAAATGGTTTAAACAAATTACCATTTCAAATCTTTTTAACAAAAGATTAATTTCACAAAATTCCATTTACGGATTTCAAAACAATTTCCATTTCAATTGGATTAACTCGTTAAATCTTTAAATCAAAGATTTAACTCATAGCTTTCAAAATTCGATTAACTTGTTGAATCTTTAAATCAAAGATTCAACTTATAGCTTTCAAAATCATTTCCAAAGATTCATTCATAGCCTTTCAAAAACAATTTCAATTCAAGTTGGATTAACTCATTCGGCCATTGAATCAAAGATTCATTTCATAGCTTTCAAAACATTTCAATTCTATTTCAGCTTGAAACCCTTTCCACATAATCGGGAGATCCTTTCTTTAAAATGAAAGCTATTATTATTTGGAAACAAGTAGTTTTCGTTTCGAAGAAATTCGATCTTATTTATACAAGTTAAATCTTTTGGGTTAATTCAAATTCCCAAAATAACACCTCAAAAATGGTTTAAAAACCCATATAACTTATTATAAGTTCAATAACTTTTCTTTATATCCTAGTTTCCAAATCATAGAATTCAATTTCAAATATTGAATTCAAATTTAAATCAAAATATTTAAATTTCAAAACTCAATCAAGTTATCCAAACTATATTTCATCTTTGAAATTCCATTTCAAAAGCTTTTCACTTTAATCTCAATTCATTTTCAAAACATTTGAATTCAAATATTCAATTTTATAAATCATTTCAAACATCTGTGACTTAATCGATTTCCTCGTGAAATCCATCATTGTGTGTGTATGGTGTGGTCCAGGGGTTTAACACAATAGTGCAACATCATTCAATCATCACAGATCAAATACAACAATATATTCGATAAGCGATATAACTATAACGCTTATCTTTCATACACAGATTCGCAGATATATATATCACAAATAATAAACTATATCACAGATCACAACACAAATCAGGATAATCATAAAGCATCATATATCAGGGATATCAAACAGTTTAACATCCAATATAATCCAAACATTCATAGGTAGGATTTATTCAATTATCTGATTAATTTAATTAGATAAATTTCCGTGAATAAATTTTCTAGTTATGGTAAATTAATAATCAATTAATTTAAACATTTAATAAACTATCCTTTAATTAATCATTAATTACTCCTTAATTAATAATTATTCTTGATCACTTTTATTTAATAATTTGCCCTTGATAAATTAATTATTCTCAAATTAATTACTTAAATTAGTTTATCACACTATCCTTAAATCAATTAATTGCTTAATCACTTGATTAAATCAACTTTAATTATTAATTAATATCCAATTAATAATTCTTAATTTACAAATTAATTAACTTAATAGATCTTTAAACTTTAATTAAGTAATTAAACCTTTAATTATATTTCATCGACTTTTAAATTATTAAATAATTGACCTTTGATTATACCATTTTCATTAATGATCTTTAATTAATTAATTAGCCCAAAATTGATTAATTTTTATTTAATTAATTACCCTTTTATTTATTCATTAATTACTAAATTACTTTCGTAATCGATAAATTATTACTTCTAAATTAGAATTTAAACTAATTAACTCTTATTCTTTAATTAACTCAATTTAGTTAATTTTAACTTATTAATATTTTAATTAGCAATGACATATCTTAATTACAATTTCCATTAGGTCTTAAATTTGTAATTAAAACCTTTGTCTTGTATTTATCTTGTATTTACCAAATCCTGTTTATATTTAATGATGTTAAAACCTTGCATTGAAACAAACCCAGGCAAAAACCTAGTTTACCCGTGTTGAACCCGAGTTTCCTGGCCTAATTCCCCGAGCTCCACCCCCATACTTCATCTCTTCTTCACTTTTATATACTTACTTTCCTGTTGAGTAAAAACTATTTACCCAAGTACAAATTTCCCTCCATCACTCTCTGATACATCAGTACACGTGTGCACCTGCCCCGATCAACCACGACACTCCGACCATCGTCGCCAATCTCCACGCTCCACTGACGACTCTTGCAACTAAACACCATCGCCAGTCCCACTCGATTCGATCGAGGAATGAAATCGACCTCACAACTCACACGGCCTGTACACGCCTTGTCGGAATTTGGCCACCACCGATGATCCCTGCCGCTAGAAACTCCACCACCTTCACCGTAGCTCCTCCACGTCTCCTAGCACCTCCAGCACTCCTCGCGTTCAACTCCAATTTCGTCTCGTCGCCGTGAAACCTGATTTAACTCCAACGACAAACTCAGGGTGTTAAACCCTAGTCCACCCAAATTCCACCACCACAATGATCGATCTCCTCCTTTACCATTTTTCCCGACCTCGCTAGCCGCCACGCTAGCTTCAACAGGAACCCTATCATCAAATACATCGCTGATCGCCAGAAAATGGTCAAGATCCATTTCATGTTCAACAAACAAATGCGGGCCCAATTTGAAACTAAAACTCCTACTTTTTGTTTTGAAAATCATCATTTTCGAAATGGATTAAGATTATATAAACGAATCTTAAATTCATATAAGTTGAATTTCAAAAAAAAAAATTCCACTGTATTCTTATTTCCAGACAACCCATTTCATATTGCCTTGAAAATGTATTTTTTTAAAATTAAGCTATGATGATTCTAAACATACTTTGTTTCAATATCACTGGCTAAAAAAAACGAGGAAAGTGAGATCGAATTTTTTCTTTTGAACCAAATTAGACACTTGTTTTTTTTTTCTTACAGAAGCAATACATTTCTTCTTGATTCCAGATGCACACAATATACACATAGGCATAAATACATATATACAGGCATATTTCTATCATCATACAAGCATAGTCGATTCATAACTATCCGGATGATCTCACGCATCCAGTGATTCAAATGGAACTCAGGTGTAACGACCCAGAATTTTTATTAATTAAAATTTGAATATTTAATTAATTTTAAATATTAATAAGTGAAATTTATAAGTCAAATAAATTTTTATTTGAATTATTGGATTTAATTGGATTTTTAAATCGATAATTTAATATGTTAAATTATGGAAATAATTGAAAATTGAGTTAAATATGATTGAAAATGATTTGTAAAAAATTATTTTATCATGTTGAAGTTAGAATGATATTTTAGAACTTTTAAAATCGAATTAAAAGTTAAATTGTGAAAATTGAATATTTTAATATTTAATAATCGACTGTAAAATAGTCAATTTTTGAACAGTCTCAGAATTGAACGAAACCAGTTCCATTGGATCCGTAATAGTTAGTTATTACCGGATTTCAAATTTCGTGTCAATCGGAGTTACCGTTTGATCGTGGCAGCTCGAAACGCATCGAATTATTTTTTAGTTTAAATTTGACGAGTGAAAATAGCCATTTTTCAAAAAGTCTCGGATTTCGACGAAACCAGTTTCATCGGATCCGTAATGTGATACTATTGTAAGGTTTCAAATTTCAAGTCAATTGGATTTACCGTTTGTCCGGTACAAATTAAAACGCCTAGAAAATCGCTTAAATCGGTTTAATTCAAATTGAGCGTTTATAGCCATAACTCGCACATACTTCCGAATTAGCTTTCGAAACCTGTTCCATTGTGTCCAGAACGCGGGGTAAACACTAGAAACACTGGTTACGGCGCGTAAATCGGAGTTCGGAATTTCCGGGATGAATAGTGTTCGATTTTCTTCTATAAATAGGCTCATAAATCAAAAAAAATAAAAAAAAAGAAACCCTAACCCTAATCAAAACAACACAGCCGCCACCCCCAATGAATGGCCAGAAAACACCCAACTTCCTCCCTCCAAATCTCCAAATCCGTCGACAATTAGCCTTAGGTTTCAACTAACAAATTGAAGAGGACGTCAAGCTCTACAAGATCAACGGTGGAGATCGCGAATGGAGCTATAGATTGGGAGATATGGGGCCGCGTTCTCTGCAGCCTTTGCCTGCATTTCGAGGCTGTAGGCATGGCCGAGCTTCACTAGCTTAGGGCCGAAGGTAGCTCAGGTCAAGGGCTTCGAATTGCAAGTGGTTTGATGTGATTTTGTCGAGTATAGGTGGAGTAATATTAAACCCTAGTATCAAGAGATGGGTTCGGCCTTCCTGTACATGTTGCGTGCAAAAGGAGTTGGGGAAGAAGCAACAACACACGGCCATGATCTGTGAGATGGAAAGCAATGGCTGTGATTAAAAGTTAGGTTTATTTATGTTGTAATAGTTTATATAAATCGTGTACAAACTTCAAAAATTCATTACTTTTTCATACGAGGTCGAAAATGCGCGAAACCAGTTGCGTTGGAATCGTATGGATGAGCACTACGCGATGGAGTTGGTTTGGAGTCGTTTGGAGTTAGTGAGAATTTTGGGTAAAATTAAACGTCCGTTTAATTTTATTCGAAATAAAAGCTGAAACGGAAATTAAAATCAAGGTGAGAACTTCTCACTCAATCGAATCAGTTTCGATTTTATTTTAAATAGTTAGATTTAAAATATTTGAATGCATGTTTGAATGTTGATTGTTATCTATTGATTGTTAAAATAGACATTATACGCCGTTAGTAAGCGGATGTTATTTATTAAAAACATATACCGCGAATATTTCATAAACAGTGAAATTGGTATTATATATAATATCAATATATATATATTGGCATATGTATATATTGGAGTTATTGATTTCCTGCATTTTTTGTTTAGCGGATGAGACCCTATTGCGCCGTTATTAAGCGGATAATATTTAATAAGAACATATACCGCGATAATTTCGTACTGGAGCGAAATTGGTATTGTGCTAATGTTTGTGGATGCAGGAAAACAGGTTGGAGGGATCCAACTGGATTCCCCAACAGTTTTTATTTGATTTCAGATATTTTGATATTTGATGGATTTTCATATTGATGTATGATATCGTTGTAGTCGTGATTGACTATTTGGTGTGTAGCATCATTGGACCCAGATTTTGGGATTTTAAAATGATTTTTAAAGGTGATTTTTGAAAGTATACGTTATAAACTATTTTTGGGAATTTATTTATTTTAAATAAATAAACGTTATACTTTTAAAAGTTATAAAATTATGTTTTTGAGAAATATAGTTAAAAGATTGATTTTTGAGAAATATGGATTAATGATTTTATAAAATAGTTTAAATTGGATTTTTGAATATGTTATTAAAAGTTTAAATATAGGATTTATAAAATTTGATTATTTTATAAATCAAAATGGTGAAATTATAAAGGAAATTAAAGACGTTTTAGAATAATGATATAATTTGATTTATATCAAGAGATTTATAAATGGATATTTATAAATTGAAATGTTGACATTATAAAACGAGTTTTTATAAGTGTTTGAATGAAGTGGAAATGAATTTCATAATTGAATGAAATTTATGGAATTATAAACTGTGAAGTTATAAAAGAAATTTATAAATAGTAAGATTTATAAATTTGGTGAAATTATTTGAAGAATAGATTGGTTAAATAAATGGATCTTATAAGTTATAAGATTTATAAATTAGAAAGTCTTTAAAAGAACGATTTTGTAAAATAATCGTTTTATAAGGAATTAACTTATAAGATGAACGTTTAGTTTATAATTTAGTTATAAACTGGAATAGGTTAATAAAGGAATTTATAAAAAGAAGTTTTTATAAGATAAATAGAAAAGGGATTTATAAACGTTGTTTTATAAATTCGCAAACGAATTATTTTGATAAGTAAATTGCTGAAACCTATTGATGGAGTTATATTCACGTTTTGACTGTGAATAATCCTTTGAAATGAAATATATAAAGGGATGAAATTTGTTAACAAAGTATATTCACGTTTTTGAATAGTGAATAACACGTTAAAGAAATTGTTTTGGATTTGGATGTTTTAAATAGAATTAAAACGATCTAACGATGTTTTAAATGTGTTGAGATTCGAAACCATAGATTTCAACATTTATTGTTGAAATAGACGTTTTCGAGAAATAAAAGGAGATGATGGACTATAACACTGTTGTTATAATAAATGATTTCCGAAAGGAAATGTTTTGTATAGTATTGGGATTTATATATCTGTTTAATTTCGAATCCCTATACTAGTGATTTTGGGTTGTTGTAACGATGTTTTACGCAACATTCGTTTTGGCCCAAATAAGTATGTTTAAGAGAACGATTTCCTTAAAGAATGAAATATATACTTAATTTCGATTAGAGTATATTAAATATTTTCTAAGTATAGAAAATAAAAAGATTTGCGAATTACTTATTAAATAAGTATGGAATTGTTTTCCAATATGAAGTGATATTTAGAATTTATCTTTTTGAAGATAAATTGAAAATGGATAATTGAAAACGTATATCAATAGATATTGTGAAATATAAATTCACTATTGAATTTATAAAGGAAAGGAAAATTAGTTTAAAAAAATAAGTATTGATTTATTTTTGAAGTGTGAAATAATATATCTTGTAAAGATATTTTGGAAAATAAATAATTTGGAAAATTATTTGGAATCTGGTGATGTGTGCATATCCATTGATAGTTCAATAACCGACTATCAATATTTCCCTTTGAATGGGTAATTGATGTGATTTGTTTGAATGTGAATGCTACACTTATTTTTGAATAAGCGCTCACTATTCGGGTTAACCGGGAAAGGATCATGGGGTCGTATAACCCATTCCGAATATGTGATACGTCGTTATAATTGCATTGAAGATCGGTGTTGAAGACCCGGTATTTGCGAGAGCGATAGGATGACCTGTCGATTTACTCTGCACCGAGTTGCTCCGGTATAGAGTTCTCCATATGTGATGGTGAATCCGATCAGGATTGTGAATATCCGGATTGCAAGGACTTCTTTGTAAGTGCCTTCGGTTTTGTTCGAGCCCGGAACAGACTTGTATGGATTGTGTGTCTGACATTACAAGTTGAGATATAAAGCCGATTTCATTCAATATATTTCTGTTCGTGGCGAAGAATTTATTCTTTTAGCTTAACACCCTTCTCTGAGACGTACGAGCTCAGAGGTTATATAGTTGAAGTTATCAGCGATATATTCCCAATTTGGTAATGTGATATGCTGAGTGATGCTGAAATGATCATTGTGTTGATTATTGTGATAGGATCGTTTATTTGATCGTCTATCTTGGTGATCATTGTGTTGATCATTTGTTGACCCAAAGCATGGCTTTTGTATAAAGTATGTTTTTGTGGACGTGACTTCGTCGAACCTCACACCCCGGAAATGGTCAGAACAGGAAAGATGCGGCAAGGTTATGAGGGGTAGCACCCTTTAGGGTATGTACATTTCCTTCTGGATAGAGGTGGTATCATGGTATGGAGCCCAGATATTTAACCTATGTGGTTACTACGAATTTATACTTTGTGGTTGTTGGTTTTCGGGATCCCGTGAGAAAGGTCGTTTACGATCGGGGAATGGCGTGCTCGTGTCAGTAGTTACCCAGTTAGGGGTAACCCGGCCTTGTGTTGCAGAGTTCCGGTTTGGTTCTCGGGGATGTCTTTCCAGAGGCATTCTCATGTGGCAATGGGAAGTTCCTTGGCCTGACCATTTGTTGGAAATCCAATTCCCAATACGAAACTTATACGATATTAGTTGTAGAACCTGCCATTCACTTATGGTGGTCACCACTGTTTGGATGGTAGCTATAGTAGGCATAGTTCGAAATGTCTATGTTGGCTAAGATTTATATTCTACTTTCGAAATGAAATTTTTCCCCTACACTATGCACTAGTAATAATATCAAATGTTATTTTAAATGCGTATCAAGCATCTTTGACTATCATAAGGAGAAATCTCCTCCGATTCTGCGTTTGCATTGTGTGTGTGTGCGGGAGGCCTTATGGTAGTCTCATTTTTAAAAGCATTGCGAATTGAATTCAAAAAAAAATATCCTCTATTTTGATTTTAAAGATAAATAAACTGTTTTGAGTTCTCACACCAGTCACATGACTGACTTGGAGTTTATTGTTTTCCTTCCTAAACTCTGGGTGCCCACCAATTTCCACACGAGCAGTCAAGAGTTAGGTTTATCAGGATATTCTGGATATTCTGGAGTTGCTGGAGGCAAGCTGGATGGCATGGCGTATTACTTATATAGTATTTCTTTTTCCGCTGCACTGTTTGTTGTTGTTGTACACTCTGATGATATGATGTAATGAAATGTGATGTAATGTAATAACTGATATAGTTCTTTGTTTAAAGATTATTCATTTATTATTATATGTTGTTCCGCTGCGAATTGTGAGGGATGTTGTTCTGTTGTTTTCTGTTCCGTTCTATGTTTTCAAAATGTTCCCTATTTTCTCTTCTCTCGATTTTCTAATCTTCCATTCTATTCTCCTATTTTCTTTCCTCTCCATTTTCTACCTTTTTCTCTCTTCTCTTTTTCCTTTTCTTTTCTTAATTTTTTCTTAAACCCCTAAGGGTTCGTATTTTCGTTCATCTTGAATTAATCAATGAAGATTAGTGTCTATTCAAGGAGTACGGATTTACGGGTCTTTACATCTGTTATCAGAGCATATGGTTAAGCGACAACCATGGTTCTGTTGGGTATAATTCATTAGAGATAGAGTCAGTAGTACTCTAGAATGAGTTTGAGTGTAATAATAGCTATGAGAGCGTATTTGTTAGTGAATATAAAATTGTTTTATATTGTGATGATTGGTTTGTTGAGTGGCATATGAACCTTCGTTAGCACGGTATGTACAACTATGCCGAAGGGGTTTCTAAACACTTGAATAGAACAATTCGGCACAATATTGTTTTTAAATTGGGTAAATGAAATAATTTTACCTTGAGTATATTTTTATATATAAAAGGAATAATTTTTCAAAATTATTAAAGTGTATATAAGTTGATTGTTAGGTTGTTTGAATAATCTAAATAAAAGAATAATTGTATAAGCAAAAGAATTATAAGAGTTAAATTATAATTAAAGTGATTTACAATTGTGAAATAAACTTATACATATAAGAAGTAAAACTATATGAATATATTTATGAATATGAGTTGTAAATGAAAATGAATTTAAAGTTAAATGGAATATAACTTAAGTGTTGTTGAATGGAATTGATATTAGTATCAAAGTAAATTAATAAAGTTAAATGGTAAATTTGAACTTGAGTTATATAAATGAAATTCAACTTCTGTAATAGAATTGAATGAATGGATTGAATGTAAATCAATTAAATGTGAATAGTTGATATGAAATAATGGATATAAGTGTAAATTCATTAAAATCTAATGTTATTGGAAGTTGAATAAATTGAATGGAAGTCAATTTAATTAAAGGTGTAAAACCAAAATAAATAGAAGCAAAGGGATTTGGTTGTAATTAATATACTTTGATTGTTATATGATTATTGTTAGTTGATTGAATATAAGTTCATTAAGTGTTAATGAAATTGGAAGCTATGAAATTGAATTCAAATTAGAAGTAAATAAATTTGAATGGAACTGAATTTGATTTGGAAGTGAACCAACTTGAATATGAATTAGTGAATATAAACTAATTGAAAATGAATGTCAGTAAAAACATCCAATGTAAATAAATCAAATGTGATTAAATTGATAACAAATTCATTGAATATTAATGAGAATATGAATGAATATTTATTGGATATGCATATTAGTTGGTTGATGGTTTCATTTGTTGTTTAGTTGCATTTCTATGTGACATATATAGTTGTTATGGAGATATATGTTGTATATTGATACTATTCTCTATATGCATGTTCTCATGTTGTTTGTTGAGTAATTAGTAGGTGCGGATCGCGTTTGCTTCGCATTTGGAGCTCGCTTTTGCGCTATATTAGCCGTATATGCTAGCTAATAAAATATAAGGTACATATCTCGGATTACATACCGTACTTTTACACTTTTTTCCCTGCGGGATGCCTCATTACTTGATGAGATGTATATTTGTGATATATATACTGTCATTTTTTTTTCGGATCGAGCCGCACAAAGGAGACTATGGCGAATTTTTCCGAAAATTTAAGGCGTTAGAAAAAATTTGAGAAATTTAGAAAAGTTTTGAAAACTTTAACTTTGATTTGGAATTGAAAGTTAAACAATAGTAGTTGTTTTGAATGGATAACTAAGTATGATTTGAAAACTTAGTAAAGATTTGTAAGAAGTTTAACTATGAATTTTGGGAAAATTAATAGCTTCTGTAATTTTTCTTACTTAATAATTTCGAGGACGAAATTCTTTTAAGGGGGGAAGATTGTAACGACCCAGAATTTTTATTAATTAAAATTTGAATATTTAATTAATTTTAAATATTAATAAGTGAAATTTATAAGTCAAATAAATTTTTATTTGAATTATTGGATTTAATTGGATTTTTAAATCGATAATTTAATATGTTAAATTATGGAAATAATTGAAAATTGAGTTAAATATGATTGAAAATGATTTGTAAAAATTTATTTTATCATGTTGAAGTTAGAATGATATTTTAGAACTTTTAAAATCGAATTAAAAGTTAAATTGTGAAAATTGAATATTTTAATATTTAATAATCGACTGTAAAATAGTCAATTTTTGAACAGTCTCAGAATTGAACGAAACCAGTTCCATTGGATCCGTAATAGTTAGTTATTACCGGTTTTCAAATTTCGTGTCAATCGGAGTTACCGTTTGATCGTGGCAGCTCGAAACGCATCGAATTATTTTTTAATTTAAATTTGACGAGTGAAAATAGCCATTTTTCAAAACATCTCGGATTTCGACGAAACCAGTTTCATCGGATCCGTAATGTGATATTATTGTAAGGTTTCAAATTTCAAGTCAATTGGATTTACCGTTTGTCCGGTACAAATTAAAACGCCTAGAAAATCGCTTAAATCGGTTTAATTCAAATTGAGCGTTTATAGCCATAACTCGCACATACTTCCGAATTAGCTTTCGAAACCTGTTCCATTGTGTCCGGAACGCGGGGTAAACCCTAGAAACGCTGGTTACGGCGCATAAATCGGAGTTCGGAATTTCCGGGATGAATAGTGTTCGATTTTCTTCTATAAATAGGCTCATAAATCAATGAATGGCCAGAAAACACCCAACTTCCTCCCTCCAAATCTCCAAATCCGTCGACAATTAGCCTTAGGTTTCAACTAACAAATTGAAGAGGACGTCAAGCTCTACAAGATCAACGGTGGAGATCGCGAATGGAGCTATAGATTGGGAGATATGGGGCCACGTTCTCTGCAGCCTTTGCACGCATTTCGAGGCTGTAGGCATGGCCGAGCTTCACTAGCTTATGGCCGAAGGTAGCTCAGGTCAAGGGCTTCGAATTGCAAGTGGTTTGATGTGATTTCGTCGAGTATATGTGGAGTAATATTAAACCCTAGTATCAAGAGATGGGTTCGGCCTTCCTGTACATGTTGCGTGCAAAAGGAGTTGGGGAAGAAGCAACAATACACGGCCATGATCTGTGGGATGGAAAGCAGCTGTGATTAAAAGTTAGGTTTATTTATGTTGTAATAGTTTATATAAATCGTGTACAAACTTCAAAAATTCATAACTTTTTCATACGAGGTCGAAAATGCGCGAAACCAGTTGCGTTGGAATCGTATGGACGAGCACTACGCGATGGAGTTGGTTTGGAGTCGTTTGGAGTTAGTGAGAATTTTGGGTAAAATTAAATGTCCGTTTAATTTTATTCGAAATAAAAGCTGAAACGGAAATTAAAATCAAGGTGAGAACTTCTCACTCAATCGAATCAGTTTCGATTTTATTTTAAATAGTTAGATTTAAAATATTTGAATGCATGTTTGAATGTTGATTGTTATCTATTGATTGTTAAAATAGACATTATACGCCGTTAGTAAGCGGATGTTATTTATTAAAAACATATACCGCGAATATTTCATAAACAGTGAAATTGGTATTATATATAATATCAATATATATATATTGGCATATGTATATATTGGAGTTATTGATTTCCCGCATTTTTTGTTTAGCGGATGAGACCCTATTGCGCCGTTATTAAGCGGATAATATTTAATAAGAACATATACCGCGATAATTTCGTACTGGAGCGAAATTGGTGTGGTGCTAATGTTTGTGGATGCAGGAAAACAGGTTGGAGGGATCCAACTGGATTCCTCAACAGTTTTTATTTGATATCAGATATTTTGATATTTGATGGATTTTCATATTGATATATGATATCGTTGTAGTCGTGATTGACTATTTGGTGTGTAGCATCATTGGACCCAGATTTTGGGATTTTAAAATGATTTTTAAAGGTGATTTTTGAAAGTATACGTTATAAACTATTTTTGGGAATTTATTTATTTTAAATAAATAAACGTTATACTTTTAAAAGTTATAAAATTATGTTTTTGAGAAATATAGTTAAAAGATTGATTTTTGAGAAATATGGATTAATGATTTTATAAAATAGTTTAAATTGGATTTTTGAATATGTTATTAAAACTTTAAATATAGGATTTATAAAATTTGATTATTTTATAAATCAAAATGGTGAAATTATAAAGGAAATTAAAGACGTTTTAGAATAATGATATAATTTGATTTATATCAAGAGATTTATAAATGGATATTTATAAATTGAAATGTTGACATTATAAAACGAGTTTTTATAAGTGTTTGAATGAAGTGGAAATGAATTTCATAATTGAATGAAATTTATGGAATTATAAACTGTGAAGTTATAAAAGAAATTTATAAATAGTAAGATTTATAAATTTGGTGAAATTATTTGAAGAATAGATTGGTTAAATAAATGGATCTTATAAGTTATAAGATTTATAAATTACAAAGTCTTTAAAAGAACGATTTTGTAAAATAATCGTTTTATAAGGAATTAACTTATAAGATGAACGTTTAGTTTATAATTTAGTTATAAACTGGAATAGGTTAATAAAGGAATTTATAAAAAGAAGTTTTTATAAGATAAATAGAAAAGGGATTTATAAACGTTGTTTTATAAATTCGCAAACGAATTATTTTGATAAGTAAATTGCTGAAACCTATTGATGGAGTTATATTCACGTTTTGACTGTGAATAATCCTTTGAAATGAAATATATAAAGGGATGAAATTTGTTAACAAAGTATATTCACGTTTTTGAATAGTGAATAACACGTTAAAGAAATTGTTTTGGATTTGGATGTTTTAAATAGAATTAAAACGATCTAACGATGTTTTAAATGTGTTGAGATTCGAAACCATAGATTTCAACATTTATTGTTGAAATAGACGTTTTCGAGAAATAAAAGGAGATGATGGACTATAACACTGTTGTTATAATAAATGATTTCCGAAAGGAAATGTTTTGTATAGTATTGGGATTTATATATCTGTTTAATTTCGAATCCCTATACTAGTGATTTTGGGTTGTTGTAACGATGTTTTACGCAACATTCGTTTTGGCCCAAATAAGTATGTTTAAGAGAACGATTTCCTTAAAGAATGAAATATATACTTAATTTCGATTAGAGTATATTAAATATTTTCTAAGTATAGAAAATAAAAAGATTTGCGAATTACTTATTAAATAAGTATGGAATTGTTTTCCAATATGAAGTGATATTTAGAATTTATCTTTTTGAAGATAAATTGAAAATGGATAATTGAAAACGTATATCAATAGATATTGTGAAATATAAATTCACTATTGAATTTATAAAGGAAAGGAAAATTAGTTTAAAAAAATAAGTATTGATTTATTTTTGAAGTGTGAAATAATATATCTTGTAAAGATATTTTGGAAAATAAATAATTTGGAAAATTATTTGGAATCTGGTGATGTGTGCATATCCATTGATAGTTCAATAACCGACTATCAATATTTCCCTTTGAATGGGTAATTGATGTGATTTGTTTGAATGTGAATGCTACACTTATTTTTGAATAAGCGCTCACTATTCGGGTTAACCGGGAAAGGATCATGGGGTCGTATAACCCATTCCGAATATGTGATACGTCGTTATAATTGCATTGAAGATCGGTGTTGAAGACCCGGTATTTGCGAGAGCGATAGGATGACCTGTCGATTTACTCTGCACCGAGTTGCTCCGGTATAGAGTTCTCCATATGTGATGGTGAATCCGATCAGGATTGTGAATATCCGGATTGCAAGGACTTCTTTGTAAGTGCCTTCGGTTTTGTTCGAGCCCGGAACAGACTTGTATGGATTGTGTGTCTGACATTACAAGTTGAGATATAAAGCCGATTTCATTCAAATATATTTCTGTTGGTGGCGAAGAATTTATTCTTTTACCTTAACACCCTTCTCTGAGACGTACGAGCTCAGAGGTTATATAGTTGAAGTTATCAGCGATATATTCCCAATTTGGTAATGTGATATGCTGAGTGATGCTGAAATGATCATTGTGTTGATTATTGTGATAGGATCGTTTATTTGATCGTCTATCTTGGTGATCATTGTGTTGATCATTTGTTGACCCAAAGCATGGCTTTTGTATAAAGTATGTTTTTGTGGACGTGACTTCGTCGAACCTCACACCCCGGAAATGGTCAAAACAGGAAAGATGCGGCAAGGTTATGAGGGGTAGCACCCTTTAGGGTATGTACATTTCCTTCTGGATAGAGATGGTATCATGGTATGGAGCCCAGATATTTAACCTATGTGGTTACTACGAATTTATTACTTTGTGGTTGTTGGTTTTCGGGATCCCGTGAGAAAGGTCGTTTACGATCGGGGAATGGCGTGCTCGTGTCAGTAGTTACCCAGTTAGGGGTAACCCGGCCTTGTGTTGGCAGAGTTCCGGTTTGGTTCTCGGGGATGTCTTTCCAGAGGCATTCTCATGTGGCAATGGGAAGTTCCTTGGCCTGACCATTTGTTGGAAATCCAATTCCCAATACGAAACTTGTAGGGTATTAGTTGTAGAACCTGCCATTCACTTATGGTGGTCACCACTGTTTGGATGGTAGCTATAGTAGGCATAGTTCGAAATGTCTATGTTGGCTAAGATTTATATTCTACTTTCGAAATGAAATTTTTCCCCTACACTATGCACTAGTAATAGTATCAAATTTTATTTTAAATGCGTATCAAGCATCTTTGACTATCATAAGGAGAAATCTCCTCCGATTCTGCGTTTGCATTGCGTGTGTGTGCGGGAGGCCTTATGGTAGTCTCATTTTTAAAAGCATTGCGAATTGAATTCAAAAAAATATATCCTCTATTTTGATTTTAAAGATAAATAAACTGTTTTTAGTTCTCACACCAGTCACATGACTGACTTGGAGTTTATTGTTTTCCTTCCTAAACTCTGGGTGCCCACCAATTTCCACACGGGCAGTCAAGAGTTAGGTTTATCAGGATATTCTGGATATTCTGGAGTTGCTGGAGGCAAGCTGGATGGCATGGCGTATTACTTATATAGTATTTCTTTTTCCGCTGCACTGTTTGTTGTTGTACACTCTGATGATATGATGTAATGAAATGTGATGTAATGTAATAACTGATATAGTTCTTTGTTTAAAGATTATTCATTTATTATTATATGTTGTTCCGCTGCGAATTGTGAGATTCTGATGTTGTTCTGTTGTTTTCTGTTCCGTTCTATGTTTTCAAAATGTTCCCTATTTTCTCTTCTCTCTATTTTCTAATCTTCCATTCTATTCTCCTATTTTCTTTCCTCTCCATTTTCTACCTTTTTCTCTCTTCTCTTTTTCCTTTTCTTTTCTTAAATTTTTCTTAAACCCCTAAGGGTTCGTATTTTCGTTCATCTTGAATTAATCAATGGAGATTAGTGTCTATTCAAGGAGTACGGATTTACGGGTTTTTACATCAGGTTAAAAAAATCAGTTTACTCACAGTGTTGAGAAAAAAAGACAGAGCTTCATATTGAAACAGAGCCCTGGAAATGCAAGCTGAAACTTCATTCTTCCTTGATTCTCTGGCTTGATTTGTTTTATTGTTGTTTAAGTTTTTGAGATGAATCTACTTCATTTTTCTCTCAGTTTCGAATAAACGAAATGAAGATGTTTGATATATAAAAAGAAAAGTACTGGTGATAAAATTTGTACAAGGTATCACTATTTTGTTTTGTACAGATTAGAACATGGCTGATATGATACACATCGTGGCTAGAGGTATTGTCATTGGTTGCTATTTTACAGGCAACATATTATATTTGCCTACATTTCGGCTAAGATGATATTAGAGATATGGCATTAGATGCCCTTGTACAATTTATACTTTCCTCTCCATACTCCATTTCAGCTGTACAAGTTTGAGATGATAGTGATGGCTTGTATTTGTTTAAGTGTATATGTATTTTATTTGTTTCTTTTCTTTTTAACTTTGAATTTTATCTTGTTGGTTTGGTTTAATTTGCAAGCTACTTTCATATATGTTCATACTTACCTTGCACCTCTTTGTTTTTGCTGTTTGATACATAAGTATATATTGTTTGTTGTCTTCAGGTTTGCATATGTGTATGTTGTATATATGTATTGTATATACATAGATTTGTTTATTTTATATAAAACATTGACTTTCTTTTGCAAGCTGAAGTCTATTATTATGTTGCATACTTTTGTTTATGTTTTTGTTCATTATTTCCTTTGCTTTATACGTTGCTTTGGCTTCTTTACTCGGCTGATGAGATATATCTTAGCATTAATTATTTGGTGGATGCAACTTGTTATGTTTGTCTTGTTTTTATTTTATTTTAAATATACTACTTGAAATGTATGACTATCTTCTTATGCAAGTTTCATGTACTTGAATGTTTATGTGTTTACATACTTGTATTAATTTTTGTTATCTTATTTCATTACATTATGGATAAATTTCTATTTTTATATGTTGTTATAAATTTTAGCAACTGTATTTCTTTGCATACTTATTATTTATTGACCAAGTAGATTTCCTACTTGTTTTATCTTCTTGTTTACATTTTGTACTTAACATATTTTTCCTTTGTTTTGTTCAAGTGTTCATGCTTATCAAATTTTTTGTTTTGGATGTATCTATTTATTGTTTAACTATCAGGTGTTTAATTTATACATATATTTTATTTTAAAAACTTTATTTATAATTCAATTTAATGTATTCGTTTTGAGTTTCAACCCAAATTCAAAAACAAATAAGTAAATACATCTTATTAAATTTGAAAAATTCAACCAAATCCATAATTCAATCTAAAATTCAATTAAATTATAAATTTAAATTCGTCTTTAAAATCAGGATCGTTACAGATGAAGTCCCCTCGGTCCTCTCTTCAAAACCCAGAAATGGTTCAACGATCCGACAACGTTCATCGATGCGCGATGAACGGCCAAGAATTGATTCAGAAATTCCGGACAAACAATGCATTGAATCGGAAAACGAATTTCAATTTTGAGACGCGTTCATCGAAAGCTTCGATATATAATTTTTATGAATTTTTGAGGAGTCTGAAATTTGGCTTTGATTTTGAATTGTAGTTGGAATTAGGTGTTTGTTTGCCATTGAACCGAGGAGGTGAAACAAATTGTAAACAGAGTATTTATGGACAAGGTTGCAAAGGAATAGATGGATCTGATTGGTATACGCGCTGAACGATGAATGGCCCGAAAAGCCCGTTCTGACTCCGAACGAAATTGGGTCAACCCATGTAATAACCCGGGGTTTTGTAACAATTAATTATCGTCATTAGGCGATTAAATTGGCAGGCTAATTTCTATTGGGATTTTATCGGGTTGAAGTTCTCTTAAAAATTTGTTAAGGGTTTGTGGGCTTTATATTGAATTTGACCCACGTTCTATTTTGGTGTTGGGTTGTATTAAAGTGGATACCCTTTCCCTCCTCTCTATTCATTCTCTTCGAAAACCCTAAACAAAATAAACGAACAAAAAATTGGCGGCTCGATTCTTTTGCTATGTCGATCGGCTAATTCTATTTGCAAATGTTTTTCTTTGCTTTGAGCTTTGTAACGACCCGTAAATTTGACCGGTTTTAATAACGTTATTATTTGAAATTTCGTGGAATTTTAAAATGATAAAATTTCGAAATATAAATTTTATATTTGGAATGCGTCTAGTTAAACATAGCAAGTGGTAAATTTTCGTCCGAAAATATGAAAGTTTATTTCGTGCGGAAAATTACTTCAATTTAATCAGTTAAAAAGCGTTGAAAATAAAATGTTTCCGAAACCAAAATATTTTTACATAGAAAAATTCTAGATCATCTTCTAAGCAAGATGTCAGTTTGTCGTTTTTCCAAATTCGGACTTCTTTAGCTCCGTCGATCATATTTTTCTGTGTATTTCATGCATTTTCCGCTACTAAAAAAATTTGAATTTTTATAATTAAATCGTACCACTGATATCCGTATACCGTTTTGATCGTCTCGTCGTGCTGGTCTCTGCGGTATATTCAAACCTGTGTTTTGAAGTCTAACGCGCAACGGAATCCGTATAAACGGAAACCGTATCGGTAACCGTTGTGTCCATTGGTTTCCTAAATCCTTCATTCCTACGTTGCAAATTAATACCCACCAGCTAGCCATGCAAAATTTAATACCCACCAGCTAGCCATTGATATGCCTAGAATTTAAACGTGACCATCACTATTCCCTGTGCAAAATTTATTATTGTTCATTTGGTTGTAACTAGCGAAACTTTATATTTTTGTTTTCATTTATTTTTGGCCTGACCATTCCTTCCTCTTTCCTTCTCTGTTCCATGCTCTAAAAAAAGTGAAATTTCTTTGCGCCTACATCCTCCTCCACGCAAGTTCCATTTCCACACCCAAAGAGGACGTCGGCCATCATATTCCCGACTTTTTCCCCTCGTAGCTCCGCCTTCCACACTGATACCCGGCCTCTGCCCACTACATCCGGCTTCCACATCAAACTGGCCATACGTCTCAGACCCTTTCACCATTCTTCCTCTCGGCCCTTCTCTGCATCGGCCAGGCTTGCCGAGCCTTGTGACGTGCTCCGCCTGTTACCCACCACTTCATCGCCAATGCCAACACCCCTGACCGAACCCATCACAGCAACCCAGGCCCCATCTTCCCATCAACTCTCCTGTAAAAAAAAGGTGGTGAAACAGGTATTATAAATATTTATATATGAAAGAGAAGTAGACTTTATGTTACTATGTTATGCTCACTATTTACAGTATAAAGAAAAATGTATATATAAAGGTTTGTATTATGTACTTGCGTGTGCTCCATATCATATAATGTACAATTGTTTTATAAACTTTTATTGTAATATAAAGTATATCTATTTTATTAAGCATTGATGTAAACTACATACGTAAGGTTATATACATAATAGTTATGTACATTAGTTTATATTAAGTAGCTGAAGCATATTTTAAAGTTTACATAGTATATTTTATAAGAGTGTTATAATAAGAAGCTATATATATGTGTGTGGGTATTATATTTTAGTTTTATAATAAGGTATATTTATATTGATTTTATAATAATTATTAATCATAAAAAAAATCTATGGTTATTTTACATTTGAAATTTGATATACAGGTATAAAAATGTATATATACATTTGTTTACATTTTTGTTATAAGCTTTATATATATGTACATTTTGTAGCATGAATAGCCTGCATCTTGTTTTGTTAGCCTATTATAATAGTATATGAAGTACAACTTGAAATCTCTGGTTATATTTTCTCTTGCAAGCAACGGTTTATAAGCATGTTATATCTATGTTTCGAAATTTAGCTTACTTTCTTGCTTTATATATATATTTATTAACAATAATGATTTTTCTTTTAAGTAGGCGTTTTTTATAAAATATATATATAAATTGAACTGGCATCTATTATATGAATGCACCGTACATAAGCTTACAGTATATTAATATGTTATGTAGCTTATGCAAATAGAAGCTATTAAGTCGTGTATATATATAGAAAGTATATTATGGGATTTTAAGTATTATGTTTATACCGTTAGTATATAAAGCTTTGTTAACAGTGATATATATAGGTTTATATATGTTTGTAGTTATATACTTATTTATATTCCGTGTATATAGATCGAAAGTTATATAAATCTGTTTTGTTTAAAAGATAATATTTGCAAGTTATTATACATAGTAGAATCAGCGGTAACTATGTTATTTTAAATGCCTATGTACTGAACTGAGTATCAAAGTTGTACAGTGATATTAAAACTGTAAGTTTATATGTATGCTTGCGTTGTCAAATTTTTTTAAGAAATATAAGGATACTTTAAAATACATACGTATATACGTTAAATTGCATTGATATTTTATTTGTATAATCTATATTTCTTTAGTCCGCATGCATTGTTCCATGTAATCATACTTTGTTTTGTTTTATGGTCTGCATATGATATATTAGTTTTGGGGAATGAATGCAAGGAGAGTACATACGATATATGTTCATGTAGTATTTGTACATTGATTTTTAGGTATTGTTTAAAAATGATATATATAAAGATTTTGGTGTACTATTCATAGTCTTGCTGCTACTCTCTAGCGAAAGGAAGTTTTATAAGTACTATTTATTTTAAGGTAGCTATATTAATTATATTACATTATGTAGGCATATATAGTAAATTATTTTGACTTTATATGAAATATTAATTTTAATATATATTATGTATATATATGATTTTAATAAATATGGTAAATTAAAAACAATGATTTTAATTATATATATATTATTTTAATAATACGTGTTTCAATTTAAAAAAAAAAAATCATGGAAAATAATAATAATGACAATATGTATATCGTTGCAGTCTATCAAGTGGATTCTGATTCATTTCTCATCGATTCTTGTCTATCGGCTCCTTTGTTCGTCGAATCTGCTTTCAACTTACTTCACTTTGAGACTGTTGTTTGGATGGTTTGAATTCCTAGATCGTGAATCCAATTTGTAGCTGGCTTTGTTTCAAAATTTCTCTAGCCTCGAAAGGTGAGCAATCACTCGCGATTAATGTTCTCTTATATATTAAATTTGATTTCTATTGAAACGACACTTGAAATATGCTGTTGTTAGTTATGTACACTGTTATTACATGTATCTGTTCACTTATGACATCTGACACCATTATCTGTTAATTATATATGCGACGATAATACAGTTTGGTTGATAATTGATTGATTGATTGTTGTTCATATTGGATGTAAATTGTAATATATAAGGTGACAAATATTATGCAATTGAATTTGACGTAGGATAGTTTAAAATGTGAATCGACATATGTGTTGAATTTGATTAGTTAATTTGTGACGAGTCCGGATTTTGCCCGCTCGAAAATCGACATCCATACTTCAAATCGTATTCGAATGCCGTAGATTCGACCGTTCAAATCCGATTCGCCGTAGCTTATAACAATCATTAAGTAAACAACACAGCGGAATAAAAGAATAATACATTGATACACAGCTTTGATACAATATCTGATACAACAGATAATCCAATAGATATCAATATACATCAGAGATATGCTACAATAAAATAGCAGCGGGAAAGAAAATAGATAACATTTAACAACGAAACAAATAACTCTAAGATAGTCTTCAATGACGAACTCCAAATCGGAACTGTAACTCCATTTCCAAGAATCAATTCAGCAGTAGCTCGAACTCCCAATCACGATGCACAAAGATAGGCAAGACTGGTGCGATCCAAAGACTGAACTAACTCCAGATAATCCACTATATCTAACTATCTGTAAAACCCAACTCTAGACTGCTCGTGTAGAAAATAATAAGCACCCAGAGTTTAGGAAAGAAACAATAAACTCCGGATCAGTCGTGGGACTGGTATGAGCAACAAAAACAGTTTATCTTTTAAAAACATTCAACAAAAGATTTTCAAAGTCAATTCGCAATGCTTTTGAAAAATGAGACTACCATAAGACCTCCCACCACACACACAATGCAAACGCAGACTTGGAGAAGATTTCTCCTTATGATAGTCAAAGATGCTTGATACGCATTAAAAAGAAACATTTGATATTATTGCTAGTGCATAGTGTAGAAAAAATTCATTTCGAAAGTAGAATATAAATCTTAGCCAGCATAGGTACCATTATATTATGCCTACTATAGCTACCTCCTGAGGAAGCAGGTTCTACAACTAAAACCGTACAAGTCACGTATTGTTTCTTTGGATTTCCAACAAATGGTCAGGCCAAGGAACTTCCCATTGCCACATGAGAATGCCTCTGGAAAGACATCCCCGAGAACCAAACCGGAACTCTGCCAACACAAGGCCGGGTTACCCCTAACTGGGTAACTACTGACACGAGCATGCCATTCTCCGATCGTAAACGACCTTTCTCACGGGATCCCGATAACCAACAACCACAAAGTAATAAATTCGTAGTAACCACATAGGTTAAATATCTGGGCTCCATACCATGATACCACCTCTATCCAGAAGGAAATGTACATACCCTAAAGGGTGCTACCCCTCATAACCTTGCCGCATCTTTCCTGTTTTGACCATTTCCGGGGTGCGAGGTTCGACGAATTCACGTCCACAAAAACATACTTTATACAAAAGCCATGCTTTGGGTCAACAAATGATCAACACAATGATCACTAAGATAGACGATCAAATAAATGATCCTATCATAATAATCAACACAATGATCATTTCAGCATCACTCAGCATATCACATTACCAAATTGGGAATATATCGCTGATAACTTCAACTATATAACCTCTAAGCTCGTACGTCTCAGAGAAGGGTGTTAAGCTAAAAGAATAATTTCTCCGCCACTAACAGAAATATACTTGAAAGAAATCTGCTTTATATCTCAACTTGTAATGTCAGACATACAATCCATACAAGTCTGTTCCGGGATCGAACAGAACCGAAGGCACTTACAAAGAAGTCCTTGCAACCCGGATATTCACAATCCCGATCGGATTTTCCCATCACTTAGGGAATCTCTATACCAGGAGCTACCCAGTGCAGAGATAATCGACAGGTCATCCTATCGCTTTCCAAATACCCGGTCTTCATCACCGGTCTTTAAATGCTATCCATAACGTCGAATCACTTATTCGGAATGGGTTATACGACACAAAGGTCCTTTCCCGGTTAAACCGAATAGTGAGCACGATATTTCAAAAACAAATGGATAGTGGGATTTCAATTAAGTCACAACTTAATAATTCAAAACTTTCTTTCAAATGGTTTAAACGGATTACCATCTCAAATCTCTTAACAAAAAGATTCATTTTCACAACCTTTAACGGTTTAAACAGTTTTCACATTTTAATCTTTTAAACAAAAGATTCATTCACAGATTTTACAAATCAATTTTCATTTCAATTTGATTTAACTCGTTTAATCTTTAAATCAAAGATTTAACTTATAGCTTCAAAACAATTTCATTTCAATTTGATTTAAACAAATCATCAATTTAAATCTGTTAAAAATAAACAGATTTAATTCATAGCTTTCAAAAAGAATTCATTCATAACTTAGGAAAATCATTTTTCTATTCAATCTTGAAATTCCCCTAATTAACTGGAATCTCAGTTCTTATCTAAAGGTGTTTATCATTTGAAAACAACAGTTTTCATTTTAGAAATCTGATTCATTTATACAAGTTGAAATCTTTGGGTTAAGTTCAAATTCCCAAAAATAATACTTTAAAAATGGTTTAACTCATAATGACTAGTATAATATCATAAATCCCTAATTTCAAATTACAGAATTCAATTTGAATATTGAATTCAAATTTAAATTAAAGTACTTAAATTCCAACACTTAATCCAGTTATTCAAAATAAATTTCCATCTTTGAAATTCCATTTCAAAAGCTTTTCACTTCTATTCCAATTCCATTTCCAAAACATTTGAATTCAAATATTCAAATTTAAACTATTTCAAAAATCTGTGACTTAATCGATTTCCTCGTGAAATCCATAATTGTGTGTGTATGAGTGTGGTCTAGGGGTTATACACAGTAGTGCAACAGCATACAATCATCACAGATCAGAATACAGGAATATAGTTGATAAACGATATAAGCTATAACGCTTATCGGTTATATACAGATCACAGATAAATATGTCACAGATAGTAAATTACAGATCACCACATAAATCAGTACGTATCACAAAGCATCATATATTAGGGATATCAAACAATCAAGTCATCCAATAGAATCCAAATATTCGTAAGTAAAATCAGTTAATTATCTGATTAATTTGAATCAAATTAATTCCTTATGAATTATAAGTCCTGGTTAATTAACATTGATAATTTACAAATCATTTTGATTAATTATTCTTTAATCTTTTACTAATTATCCATTACAAATAAATTGATTAACCTTTTATTATCAACCTTTAATTATTAAACAATTAATCTTTAATTATCTAATTCACCATTTAATTAATTATCATTTTGAGTCAATCACATTATGCTTTGTATTAAATATTGATTAATCACTTGATTAAATCAATCTTTATCATTTATTAATATTTAATTAAATAATTATCCTTTAACTATTCATCATTAATAAATTAGCTCTTAACAAATTAATTAATTTTTTTTTATCAGTACTTAATTAACCTTTAATTAATTAATCTTTTTAATTAAATCTTTATGTAAAACTTAATTAAATTAAAATAATTTACTTTTAAACCTTAAACCAATCCCATAATTAAATAAAACAAGTATTTAAAAGAATGAGTTAAAAATGTTTAAAACTTGCATTTTGTTTTAAAATTTCAAAAACTGTTTTTATACCTACCCGAGTCAAACCCGAGGAAATCCACGTTCTACCCGAGCCCTGCTTCGAGTCTTTCCCCAAACCAACCCGTGTGAGTATTTTTTTCAAAATTTTGTTTAAGTGTTTATCTGACCCGGCGCACAACTGAATGCACTCGAGTTAAGACTCGAGCCAAAACTAATATTACTCGATACTTCCTTCGAGTTATCTTCCCTTCCCAACTATAACCACCCAAACATAATCACTGATACACGCAAACACGTGTGTACCTGCACCATCCACCGCTGATGTCCTGGCCACCACTTTCATCGCCATCTAGTCATCGTTGACCCCCTCAACTCAATCCATCACCCAGCACCCATCACGACAGCACGAATCAAAATCCAGTTATATTTCCAAACCTGGAAACACACCAGCTTCAACACCCCCCAAACCTGTCAACGGCAGCTGCTACCTCCACCGACCACCAGAAAACCTCCACCACCGGCCACGAACTCGACTGTCTCCCCTCTATCAGCCACCCACATCCGGTTGCACTCGGTCGACCACAAAGGTCGAACGAATCAAATCAAGTCCCCACGTCCAAATTAGGTTTAGAAACTTTGAACCACGGCCATCGCCACCCCCGTCATCACTGACGCCACCACCCATTTTTCCCGTAACCACCGTAGGCTCCTCCACCACTTCACGCAGCCCCGACCAACCTAGTGCTTCCGACCACCCTATCTTGACAAAAACCCATTTTTCGTTCAACACAGTAATGCCCAGTCATTCTATTACAAAAAAATATGATTCAAATTTTAAAAATCCTAAATTTGATTAAGCAACCAGTTTGTAAACTTGAATCGACAATTCATGATGTTTGAATTTATCACATAGTTAGGTTTTAACTGTATTTCCTGTTTCCAGTACCCTTTCTAAACTTAGAATACCATAACTTGTTTTAAAAACTAGATAATGTTTAAAACTAAACTAGCTGGTTTTTGAACGCCATAGTTTCGCAGTGATTAAATGGAGAGTTTGAAATTTTTTGTTTGTTTTAAACTCTTTAAAACCAGAAGAAAGAAACAGATTGTTACAGAGGTATTTAATTATCAGCCTCCACACCCATTCCATTACCAAGAACACAAACATACTTATGTATTCACAGACATGTAGTTGCAACATTTCTTTTTAATCAAACTTAAAGCTCTAAAGTTTGTGTTTACTCACAGTACTTAGTTTAAACAGAGAAGATGTTTTCATTTATTTTTTTAAACCTGCATACATCATTTTTATGTATACTTATACACATTTTCAAACCTGCATACATCATTTTTATGTATACTTACACACGCAAGCAAACATTTACATTCAAAATAAGTTTATACTTTGAGTTTTTAAAAAAAAAATGTTACTCACAGCATCAATAAACAACAAAATAGAGTATGTTTAGGTAGGAGTTTACTCACATTAACTTGAAGAACAGAGGGCAACTTTGTGCTTTGAACCTGCAGTATTGATCTTGTTTAAATCATGTTTTGCTTCTGTGATCCTACTTTTGTTTTGATGCCCATGAATCTTACATCCAGGCCTTGATTCTGGTTTTAGTTGTAACTGAAGCTTTACAGTGTTTTTCTATTTGCCAAACTGTTTTGATTTTTATACTGCCTTCAGATATTTTTTTCTTTTTTTTTCTTTGTTTAATAAGCATGGCTGAAGATAACTCTCTGATATCTTGCTTTAACATACTTGTATACATATTGCTTTTTGCCTTACTTCATCCCCTACCTACCTGTCCTTGTTCATAGCTTTGTATTTTTTTTTATTTCAGCCTTACTTACTTTATTTATATTTGTTTTATAAACTTGTACAGTTTGTTTATGTATTTTTTTTTTCTTACTTTCTATTTGCCTTGCCTTACCCAGGTTGATGCTGCATTACTTGCTTTAACATGCTTGTCTATACTTTGCATTATGAATAAATTTCTATTGTTAACTAAAAATATCATTTTACTTGTCTTTATCACTTGTCATATGAATACATTTCAAATCACATTTGAATGCATATTGTTTCTTTTCTTTTGCAAGCCTACACATTTCTATTTTTATCTTGAGTATTTATTTTATCTTACATACAAATTGTTTTGTATCTTTCTATATATTTATTTCAATAGTTTATATTTTAAAAGATATTTTGTTTTGTTTATGTTTGTGTTTTATTTTACTTTGTATGTTATTTCTTTTGTTTGAATACTTCATTTATATGTTTACTTGTTTCTTGTCTTGCTTCTTCATTTTATTTGCTCACACATTTTGTTTTAATGTTTAAATATAGCTGGTTTGTTTTTGCAAGTTAATTCATATATACGTTTTGTTCCACTGCTTTGTCTTATTACTTTATAGTATGAATAACTTATGTTGTTAAAATTTATTTATGAGTTACTATATATATATTTTTCTTAATTTATCTTATAACCCAAATATTTATTTTACTTCTATTTTTAGTTTAAATATTTATCATGAATTTTACTTTAATTAATTATTGTTTTACATTTCTCTTTGTACACATATATTTTATATAACTCAAATTATCATCATTTATAAATTTTTAAATCAATTTATTTATTTATTTCTATACTTGTGTCTAAAGTATATTATTTATTTTTCAAAATCATTTATTTAAGAATTTATTTAAAATCCAATATATACATATATATTCTCATATATACAAATTTTCAAATTCATACGACTTAATATATTTTCTATTTGATTCGGGGAAACTCGCTGCCCTTTATAATTAATTTTACAATTTTTTTATTCAAAAATTCATTTAAATATTAATTTAAATTAAATTAAAATTCAGGATCGTTACAAACTTCCCCACTTAAAAGAATTTCGTCCTCGAAATTCGCAGGCACGAAAACGACACAGATAGATGAAAGATAGAGAAATATCCTTTCAGATCAAACTGGATACCAATTCTGCATTTGGCTCACCAAATCAGAATATCAACAATAGATACAAGAAATTATAATAGAATTTCAAATTCGGTTTTAAACGATGTCGTTTTATCGATACTATTCAAATTATCCTTCATATTCTATTAATCAATTTAGTTCAATTAAAATTTCTAATTTATTCAAATTTTTAATTCTAAATTTCAAATTCATTAAAGTTTAAATCAAAAACTGAAAAGAAACTGATGAAATACGAAGAAAGAATATCTACAACGATTCGTAGGGCATCCCCGCACCGAAACTTCTTTCTAGAGCCGTCTCGAAGCAATCAAAAGAATTTAGAAACGAATCAAAGAAAATTGATAAGAAATTTGTTTCCACTATTGTTACAGAGTATCGACCATTTATAGTCGTATTCCCACATCCCCTATCTCGTTCTCTTCTTGCACTCATACTTACTATCAGTGGATAGTAAGAGAATTTACTGAAGCATTCAAACGGATATCTTAAGGATTACTCATTCTAGGATTTACTTCATCCTATCTCTAATGAGCTACTTAATGTGTTACACTCCTGAGCTAAAGTTCAACCTTAGCTCTGATACCAAATGTGACGAGTCCGGATTTTGCCCGCTCGAAAATCGACATCCATACTTCAAATCGTATTCGAATGCCGTAGATTCGACCGTTCAAATCCGATTCGCCGGAGCTTATAACAATCATTAAGTAAACAACACAGCGGAATAAAAGAATAATACATTGATATACAGCTTTGATACAATATCTGATACAACAGATAATCCAATAGATATCAATATACATCAGAGATATGCTACAATAAAATAGCAGCGGGAAAGAAAATAGATAACATTTAACAACGAAACAAATAACTCTAAGATAGTCTTCAACGAAGAACTCCAAATCGGAACTGTAACTCCATTTCCAAGAATCAATTCAGCAGTAGCTCGAACTCCCAATCACGATGCACAAAGATAGGCAAGATTGGTGCGATCCAAAGACTGAACTAACTCCAGATAATCCACTATATCTAACTATCTGTAAAACCCAACTCTAGACTGCTTGTGTAGAAAATAATGAGCACCCAGAGTTTAGGAAAGAAACAATAAACTCCGGATCAGTCGTGGGACTGGTGTGAGCAACAAAAACAGTTTATCTTTTAAAAACATTCAACAAAAGATTTTCAAAGTCAATTCGCAATGCTTTTGAAAAATGAGACTACCATAAGACCTCCCACCACACACACAATGCAAACGCAGACTTGGAGAAGATTTCTCCTTATGATAGTCAAAGATGCTTGATACGCATTAAAAAGAAACATTTGATATTATTGCTAGTGCATAGTGTAGAAAAAATTCATTTCGAAAGTAGAATATAAATCTTAGCCAGCATAGGTACCATTATATTATGCCTACTATAGCTACCTCCTGAGGAAGCAGGTTCTACAACTAAAACCGTACAAGTCACGTATTGTTTCTTTGGATTTCCAACAAATGGTCAGGCCAAGGAACTTCCCATTGCCACATGAGAATGCCTCTGGAAAGACATCCCCGAGAACCAAACCGGAACTCTGCCAACACAAGGCCGGGTTACCCCTAACTGGGTAACTACTGACATGAGCACGCCATTCCCCGATCGTAAACGACCTTTCTCACGGGATCCCGATAACCAACAACCACAAAGTAATAAATTCGTAGTAACCACATAGGTTAAATATCTGGGCTCCATACCATGATACCACCTCTATCCAGAAGGAAATGTACATACCCTAAAGGGTGCTACCCCTCATAACCTTGCCGCATCTTTCCTGTTTTGACCATTTCCGGGGTGTGAGGTTCGACGAATTCACGTCCACAAAAACATACTTTATACAAAAGCCATGCTTTGGGTCAACAAATGATCAACACAATGATCACTAAGATAGACGATCAAATAAATGATCCTATCATAATAATCAACACAATGATCATTTCAGCATCACTCAGCATATCACATTACCAAATTGGGAATATATCGCTGATAACTTCAACTATATAACCTCTAAGCTCGTACGTCTCAGAGAAGGGTGTTAAGCTAAAAGAATAATTTCTCCGCCACCAACAGAAATATACTTGAAAGAAATCTGCTTTATATCTCAACTTGTAATGTCAGACATACAATCCATACAAGTCTGTTCCGGGATCGAACAGAACCGAAGGCACTTACAAAGAAGTCCTTGCAACCCGGATATTCACAATCCCGATCGGATTTTCCCATCACTTAGGGAATCTCTATACCAGGAGCTACCCAGTGCAGAGATAATCGATAGGTCATCCTATCGCTTTCGCAAATACCCGGTCTTCATCACTGGTCTTTAAATGCTATCCATAACGTCGAATCACTTATACGGAATGGGTTATACGACACAAAGGTCCTTTCCCGGTTAAACCGAATAGTGAGCACGATATTTCAAAAACAAATGGATAATGGGATTTCAATTAAGTCACAACTTAATAATTCAAAACTTTCTTTCAAATGGTTTAAACCGATTACCATCTCAAATCTCTTAACAAAAAGATTCATTTTCACAACCTTTAACGGTTTAAACAGTTTTCACATTTTAATCTTTTAAACAAAAGATTCATTCACAGATTTTACAAATCAATTTTCATTTCAATTTGATTTAACTCGTTAAATCTTTAAATCGAAGATTTAACTTATAGCTTCAAAACAATTTCATTTCAATTTGATTTAAACAAATCATCAATTTAAATCTGTTAAAAATAAACAGATTTAATTCATAGCTTTCAAAAAGAATTCATTCATAACTTAGGAAAATCATTTTTCTATTCAATCTTGAAATTCCCCTAATTAACTGGAATCTCAGTTCTTATCTAAAGGTGTTTATCATTTAAAAACAACAGTTTTCATTTTGGAAATCTGATTCATTTATACAAGTTGAAATCTTTGGGTTAAGTTCAAATTCCCAAAAATAATACTTTAAAAATGGTTTAACTCATAATGACTAGTATAATATCATAAATCCCTAATTTCAAATTACAGAATTCAATTTGAATATTGAATTCAAATTTAAATTAAAGTACTTAAATTCCAACACTTAATCCAGTTATTCAAAATAAATTTCCATCTTTGAAATTCCATTTCAAAAGCTTTTCACTTCTATTCCAATTCCATTTCCAAAACATTTGAATTCAAATACTCAAATTTAAACTATTTCAAAAATCTGTGACTTAATCGATTTCCTCGTGAAATCCATAATTGTGTGTGTATGAGTGTGGTCCAGGGGTTATACACAGTAGTGCAACAGCATACAATCATCACAGATCAGAATACAGGAATATAGTTGATAAACGATATAAACTGTAACGCTTATCGGTTATATACAGATCACAGATAAATATGTCACAGATAGTAAATTACAGATCACCACATAAATCAGTATGTATCACAAAGCATCATATATTAGGGATATCAAACAATCAAGTCATCCAATAGAATCCAAATATTCGTAAGTAAAATCAATTAATTATCTGATTAATTTAAATCAAATTAATTTCTTATGAATTATAAGTCATGGTTAATTAACATTGATAATTTACAAATCATTTTGATTAATTATTCTTTAATCTTTTACTAATTATCCATTACAAATAAATTGATTAACCTTTTATTATCAACCTTTAATTATTAAACAATTAATCTTTAATTATCTAATTCACCATTTAATTAATTATTATTTTGAGTCAATCACATTATGCTTTGTATTAAATATTGATTAATCACTTGATTAAATCAATCTTTATCATTTATTAATATTTAATTAAATAATTATCCTTTAATTATTCATCATTAATAAATTAGCTCTTAACAAATTAATTAAATTTTTTTTATCAGTACTTAATTAACCTTTAATTAATTAATCTTTTTAATTAAATCTTTATGTAAAACTTAATTAAATTAAAATAATTTACTTTTAAACCTTAAACCAATCCCATACTTAAATAAAACAAGTATTTAAAAGAATGAGTTAAAAATGTTTAAAACTTGCATTTTCTTTTAAAATTTCAAAAACTGTTTCTATACCTGCCCGAGTCAAACCCGAGGAAATCCACGTTCTACCCGAGCCCTGCTTCGAGTCTTTCCCCAAACCAACCCGTGTGAGTATTTTTTTTCAAAATTTTGTTTAAGTGTTTATCTGACCCGGCGCACAACTGAATGCACTCGAGTTAAGACTCGAGCCAAAACTAATATTACTCGATACTTCCTTCGTGTTATCTTCCCTTCCCAACTATAACCACCCAAACATAATCACTGATACACGCAAACACGTGTGTACCTGCACCATCCACCGCTGATGTCCTGGCCACCACTTTCATCGCCATCTAGTCATCGTTGACCCCCTCAACTCAATCCATCACCCAGCACCCATCACGACAGCACGAATCAAAATCCAGTTATATTTCCAAACCTGGAAACACACCAGCTTCAACACCCCCCAAACCTGTCAACGGCAGCTGCTACCTCCACCGACCACCAGAAAACCTCCACCACCGGCCACGAACTCGACTGTCTCCCCTCTATCAGCCACCCACGTCCGGTTGCACTCGGTCGACCACAAAGGTCGAACGAATCAAATCAAGTCCCCACGTCCAAATTAGGTTTAGAAACTTTGAACCACGGCCATCGTCACCCCCGTCATCACTGACGCCACCACCCATTTTTCCCGTAACCACCGTAGGCTCCTCCACCACTTCACGCAGCCCCGACCAACCTAGTGCTTCCGACCACCCTATCTTGACAAAAACCTATTTTTCGTTCAACACAGTAATGCCCAGTCATTCTATTACAAAAAAATATGATTCGAATTTTAAAAATCCTAAATTTGATTAAGCAACCAGTTTGTAAACTTGAATCGACAATTCATGATGTTTGAATTTATCACATAGTTAGGTTTTAACTGTATTTCCTGTTTCCAGTACCCTTTCTAAACTTAGAATACCATAACTTGTTTTAAAAACTAGATAATGTTTAAAACTAAACTAGCTGGTTTTTGAACGCCATAGTTTCGCAGTGATTAAATGGAGAGTTTGAAATTTTTTGTTTGTTTTAAACTCTTTAAAACCAGAAGAAAGAAACAGATTGTTACAGAGGTATTTAATTACCAGCCTGCACACCCATTCCATTACCAAGAACACACACATACTTATGTATTCACAGACATGTAGTTGCAACATTTCTTTTTAATCAAACTTAAAGCTCTAAAGTTTGTGTTTACTCACAGTACTTAGTTTAAACAGAGAAGATGTTTTCATTTATTTTTTTAAACCTGCATACATCATTTTTATGTATACTTATACACATTTTCAAACCTGCATACATCATTTTTATGTATACTTACACACGCAAGCAAACATTTACATTCAAAATAAGTTTATACTTTGAGTTTTTAAAAAAAAAATGTTACTCACAGCATCAATAAACAACAAAATAGAGTATGTTTAGGTAGGAGTTTACTCACATTAACTTGAAGAACAGAGGGCAACTCTGTGCTTTGAACCTGCAGTATTGATCTTGTTTAAATCATGTTTTGCTTCTGTGATCCTACTTTTGTTTTGATGCCCATGAATCTTACATCCAGGCCTTGATTCTGGTTTTAGTTGTAACCGAAGCTTTACAGTATTTTTCTATTTGCCAAACTGTTTTGATTTTTATACTGCCTTCAGATTTTTTTTTCTTTTTTTTTTCTTTGTTTAATAAGCATGGCTGAAGATAACTCTCTGATATCTTGCTTTAACATACTTGTATACATATTGCTTTTTGCCTTACTTCATCCCCTACCTACCTGTCCTTGTTCATAGCTTTGTATTTTTTTTTATTTCAGCCTTACTTACTTTATTTATATTTGTTTTATAAACTTGTACAGTTTGTTTATGTATTTTTTTTTCTTACTTTCTATTTGCCTTGCCTTACCCAGGTTGATGCTGCATTACTTGCTTTAACATGCTTGTCTATACTTTGCATTATGAATAAATTTCTATTGTTAACTAAAAATATCATTTTACTTGTCTTTATCACTTGTCATATGAATACATTTCAAATCACATTTGAATGCATATTGTTTCTTTTCTTTTGCAAGCCTACACATTTCTATTTTTTTCTTGAGTATTTATTTTATCTTACATACAAATTGTTTTGTATCTTTCTATATATTTATTTCAATAGTTTATATTTTAAAAGATATTTTGTTTTGTTTATGTTTGTGTTTTATTTTACTTTGTATGTTATTTCTTTTGTTTGAATACTTCATTTATATGTTTACTTGTTTCTTGTCTTGCTTCTTCATTTTATTTGCTCACACATTTTGTTTTAATGTTTAAATATAGCTGGTTTGTTTTTGCAAGTTAATTCATATATACGTTTTGTTCCACTGCTTTGTCTTATTACTTTATAGTATGAATAACTTATGTTGTTAAAATTTATTTATGAGTTACTATATATATATTTTTCTTAATTTATCTTATAACCCAAATATTTATTTTACTTCTATTTTTAGTTTAAATATTTATCATGAATTTTACTTTAATTAATTATTGTTTTACATTTCTCTTTGTACACATATATTTTATATAACTCAAATTATCATCATTTATAAATTTTTAAATCAATTTATTTATTTATTTCTATACTTGTGTCTAAAGTATATTATTTATTTTTCAAAACCATTTATTTAAGAATTTATTTAAAATCCAATATATACATATATATTCTCATATATACAAATTTTCAAATTCATACGACTTAATATATTTTCTATTTGATTCGGGGAAACTCGCTGCCCTTTATAATTAATTTTACAATTTTTTTATTCAAAAATTCATTTAAATATTAATTTAAATTAAATTAAAATTCAGGATCGTTACATAATTTGAATAATACGACCCCTTTTAATTGTCAAGTTAATTGACACGTAGAATTTGATAAATTATACTTTGGACCTTTGAACGTATATTGGATTAATTGTTGTAGTATTAAATTTGAAATTGAATTGAACGACAAGTGGAGAAAAACCGTAATGTAATAATCTTTAATCTACATGAAATGATAGTGTAGATTCTAGAAATAATTATATTAATTTGCACAAATAACAATGTGAATTAATACGATTATTTCGGGATTATTTGAATTGGATTGTGTTTGATTATTGTTATTGCTTGTTTATTTAATTTGAAACCATCCCAGTTATCACACTGCAAGTTCCCTTTATTATGCTTGATCTTGAATTGAAATTGGAATCAGGTTGAAATGATACATACTCAAATGAATTTGACCTAGGACAGAGAATTAAATAAAATCTGATTGGTCAATAAATCGATTAAAAAATAAAATAATGATTTTATTCGAGCAAAGAATAAGTTTGGAAACGAAGTTGGAATTTGAATTTTTTTTAGGGAGAGTGTAAAGATTGAAATTTGAAACAAATTTTTACGTAGTAATCGATAAAAGAACGTTATTTCAAATTTAATTATTTAATAATTAAATTGGGAATTATTAGTAAATAATTTGGAATTAGTAAAAATTGAGTTTTGAAATTATTATGTTTGAAATCATTTAATAATTATATTTGAAATTATAATTCAGTTTGGAATTATAATTAAGTTTGAAATTATTAAGTTGAATTTATAATTAAGTTGAAATGATTTGATAATTAAGTTTGAATTCATAATTAAGTGGAAATGATTTAATAATTATGTTTAAATTTATAACCAAGTTTGCAATTATTAAATTTTGAAATTATTAATAATTAAGATTGAAATTATTTAATAATTGAATAAGATTTAATTATTTGATAATTGAATAAAAGTTAAATTCTTTGATAAGAGAAATTGAACTTTTGAATAAGTGGATTTGAACTTCGTTAACAAATGAAATTGAGTTTCTTTATTTATTAATTAAGCTTTTGAAAATTTAAGTAAGTTAATAAGTGAAATTAAACTTCCTGAATATATGAAATTTAGTTCTTTATTAATTGCGTTTGAAATTGGTAATGAAGTCAATAAATAAATGAAAATTTGAATTTCTTTAACAAGAAATAAAATGTGATTTATTGAAATGAATGGGATTTATTGAAATTAACGTAAGACTTGTAATTTAAAGAATTGATATGACGAATTTAATTTTTTTTCAATTTGAAGTTTTGGTATAATGAAGCTGAACGTATGTAATTGATTTAAATGAATTGAAATTTAAATCGAAATTGTTTTGAAGGATAAATTTACTTAGCGAATATTGAATGGAATCGAAAAATGAATTTAAATTGATTTGAATGAGAATTAAATCATTTTAAATGATTTCGGAATGAAACTTATATACGAACTTGAATCAATATTTGAATTGTTTGAATAAAAGTTGAAATTGAATTGTAAGATTTTGAAATGGTTATTTGGAAGTTTGTAACGCAAATGTTGGAAATTGATAGTGAAAGACAATTGAAATGTTGATTTATAAATTCGAATTGAAATTGATTTGGTTTTGAAATTTATTAAATGACCAATCGGTGTAATAATTACGAAAGCTATTAAAGAAACCGGAATCGGTTATGGATATACTCTCTATCTAAGCCGAAAACCACTTTAATAACTATACGTGGAGTGATGATCCAGAATGAAGTGGTTGGAATGATGTACGTGATGACTGAAGAAAGAGAACGATAATGGATAGCCTTGACACTTCTGTCAAATTGGAAATGACTAAAATCAGGAGCCGTGTCGGGCGAAATGGGGTTAGCCACCTCGAGCGAACACACTTCTTCGTAACTACTATTCATCACTTGTGATCGATTGGTGCACCCTCGTACTTTTCAGGAGTGTTGTTTTGCGGTGTTGCGATCGCTGCGGCGATGCGTTCTCACCGGTCCAGATCAGGCAAACGGTAGTTTCACTACCTTGGGTATTGCCTCATGTGCCTTGTCATACTTGTATCCCTATAAACGCGACCACTACGAATTTGTTTTGTGTTATACCTATGGAGTACTCTCTGATATCCCACTAGTTTACGATGGAGTTTACAGTGCTGTATAGACTATGACATTTATAAAAACGTGTTAAGGGGGATAATGGTAACGCCTTAACACTATTTTGATACTTTATATTACTGATAGACATTATCTATTTAGCGTACACTACTACATAGTAGATAGTTTAACGGATCCTTAGAGGATGGTGATTCCAAGATCCTTTGAGTTGCTTGTATTTCGATTGCTATTTCACTTGAGTTGGATTTATTGATATAAGAATATTAATCCTGACTCGAGTGTTTTGTGTTTTGCTTTACGCTAGGGTCAGACTGAGTGTACCGGTATTCGAGGCTCACCTTTGAAGTTGGAGCTTTGCTTGAAGATCCATCCATCTATTCTGTTTTCAGTATTCGATGATTCCAGTGATGTATTCTAATTTGTACTTGATGTATCGTATTTATCTTCTGTTGTAAACTCTGATGTATCTTATATATTTATATAGTAGCTTCATGAACTACTATCTCTTTTACTTCCGCTGCATATTACTACTCTGTGTCTGTGATTCTTTGATTATTTATTTACTGTATCTGTTCAGTTTTGCAAAATTTTAAATTAACAATTCGGTATTTTGAATTATTCAAGTCCGACATGTGCGGATGCGAATAGTCCTAAATAGCGTGTCGTTACAGTTGGTATCAGAGCTTTTGGTAGCTCTAGGCAGAACTCAGCATATAAAGTAAATGTATTTACAGAATCACTCTCATTCGATTTTCAATCTCTTCCTTTGACTCAATTCCTTTGAATTTTGGAACGTTCTCTCGGTTCCAAAATTCATTCTTTTCCCTCACTATTCGTATTCTTCTGAATTCTGGAGTATCCCATAACTCCACTTAGAATGACCCTTATAATGAAATCGGCGGTCTTGCCAATTTTTGAATTATTTGTAAATGGGTGAAACTCCTTTACAATAAGTATTGATATACCGGAGATTTCTGTATCCTCGGTTTACGATTCTATCTATCTCCTGCTATGCTCGAATTATTTTTCTTGAGATCAAATGTTGATTTACCTCGGAATTCAGCATCGATCTTATTCTTGAAGTTACGGTCGACCCGGTTAAGGTTGCCCGTGAATTAAATAAGCTTATCCATCTCCCGATTCTGTTACTAAATTATCTTATCTTCTGTTTTGAACTTATTATCGAATCAAAATTCTCTTTAATTTGAGTCCATCAAATTTGAATCTCTATTCTTGCTTTGAAATCCATTATTTTATTGTTGAGCGAGGAAGTGTATTTATAAATAAATGTTAAAAATGTTTTATATGTTGCGTTGTTTGAGTTGTTGATGTTGATTTGGGTTTTCGATCGATTCGTTTGATCATTGCCATCGATAGAATTTCTATAACACTTGAACAAAGCAAACAGACACAGTATTGTTTTCAAATTTTGAAATTAAAATAAAAAATTTGTGTGATTATATATAAGTAAATTTTCTAATTGTTAGATGAATTGGTTAACAAAATGGTAATATTTGATTTATTGTTTTGTAAACCATTGACTATTCCAATATGATAAATAAATGAAATATAGAACATGGTTTAAAATTTTAAATAGGAATTTGAAGTGAATTTAAATTAGAATTTGAGAATTTAATTTCCGATAATCTCAAACTATGGTTTTAAAGTTTTTAAAATGCATATTATCTAAAACATCTTCGAATGGAAATGGTTTTCAAAGAATTTTAAATGATTAAATTTGTGCTCTTCTCATTTGTCGCTGGAAAATAATTTCGGTGATGACGGCCGCATCATTGACATTCATTTTCGAGTTTCGAAGTGGAGAGACCATTCTGTAGTTTTGCTACAGTTTTGTTTGGAAATTAAATCGATCTAAATTTCTTAGGTATGATTTGATTTATATATATATATATGTATATTATTTTAAACTTAATTTGATTTGATATATATAGTATATACATAATTATCTCCAAATTGTTTGAAGTTAAATGGAAATTTAATTCTTAAAATTTGGGCAAAAGATGATTTCAATTATAAATTAAACCAAAATTTCGAATTAATATTTAAACTTGAGAGAATTAAATTAGGAATTTACTTGTATAATACTCAACTGCATTCAATATAACTTACCTAAATTGCTCAAAAGTTAATTATGTAATTGGATAGTATAGGAAATAAAATGTCTTTATAAATAAAATTTGAGTGCGTATAATAAATGTTATATACTTAAATTTTAAATTATAAAATGTTTATGGATATAAATAGAATAATAAGTTAATTAAATAATAGATGTGATTAATAAAATAAAATTTTGTTTGGAAGTTAATAAAATTGAAATTAAATCAACTTAATGATACATCTTGAATTAATTGAATTTAAATTGAATTTCATTTGAAGTAAACCTTTTGTACCTAACATTAATAATTGTAAAATCAAATCAATTTAATTAAAATCTTGAATTTAAAACAAATTGATGAATATAAATTAATTCAAATTGAAATTTATATGCTTTAAATTAATTGTTTTATTTTGGAATTCAAGTCCATTTTCTTCTGCTTGTTTCTATTCTCCTACTTCCTTCCTTTTCGATGACGAAAAGTTTTGAGTGGGTGAGAGTGTAACAACCCGTAAATTTGATCGGTTTTAATAACGTTATTATTTGAAATTTCATGGAATTTTAAAATGATAAAATTTTGAAATATAAATTTTATATTTGGAACGCGTCTAGTTAAACATAGCAACTGGTAAATTTTCGTCTGAAAATGTTAAAGTTTATTTCGTGCGTAAAATTACTTTAATTTAATCAGTTAAAAAGCGTTGAAAATAAAACGTTTTCGAAAACTAAATATTTTTACATAGAAAAATTCTAGATCATCTTCTAAGCAAGATGTTAGTTTGTCGTTTTTCCAATTTCGGACTTCTTTAGCTCTGTCGATCTTAGTTTTCTGTGTATTTCATGCATTTTCCGCTAGTAAAAAAATTTAAATTTTTATAATTAAATCGTACCACTGATATCCATATACCATTTTGACCGTCTCGTCGTGCTGGTCTCTGCGGTATATTCAAACCTATGTTTTGAAGTCTAACACGCAATGGAATCCGTATAAACGGAAACCGTATCGGTGACCGTTGTGTCCATTGGCTTCCTAAATCCTTCATTCCTACGGTGCAAATTAATACCCACCAGCTAGCTATGCAAAATTTAATACCCACCAGCTAGCCATTGATATGCCTAGAATTTAAACGTGACCATCACTATTCCCTGTGCAAAATTTATTATTGTTCATTCGGTTGTAACTAGCGAAACTTTATATTTTTGTTTTCATTTATTTTTGGCCTGACCGTTACTTCCTCTTTCCTTCTCTGTTCCATGCTCTAAAAAAAAGTGAAATTTCTTTGCGCCTACATCCTCCTCCATGCAAGTTCCATTTCGACACCCAAAGAGGACGCCGGCCATCATATTCCCGACTTTTTCCCCTCGTAGCTCCGCCTTCCACACTGATACCCGACCTCTGCCCACTACATCCGGCTTCCACATCAAACTTGCCATACGTCTCAGACCCTATCACCATTCTTCCTCTCGGCCCTTCTCTGCATCGGCCAGGCTTGCCGAGCCTTGTGACGTGCTCCGCCTGTTACCTACCACATCATCGCCAATGCCAACACCCCTGACCGAACCCATCACAGCAACCCAGGCCCCATCTTCCCGTCGCCTCTCTTCTCTGTAAAAAAAAGGTGGTGAAACAGGTATTATAAATATTTATATATGAAAGAGATGTAGACTTTATGTTACTAAGTTATGCTCACTATTTACAGTATAAAGAAAAATGTATATATAAAGGTTTGTATTGTGTACTTGCATGTGCTCCATATCATATAATGTACAATTGTTTTATAAACTTTTACTGTTATATAAAGTATATCTATTTTATTAAGCATTGATGTAAACTTCATACGTAAGGTTATATACATAATAGTTCTGTACATTAGTTTATATTAAGTAGCTGAAGCATATTTTAAAGTTTACATAGTATATTTTATAAGAGTGTTATAATAAGAAGCTATATATATATATATATATATATATATATATATATATATATGGGTATTATATTTCAGTTTTATAATAAGGTATATTTATATTGATTTTATAATAATTATTAATCATAAAAAAAAATCTATGGTTATTTTACATTTGAAATTTGATATACAGGTATAAAAATGTATATATACATTTGTTTACATTTTGGTTATAAGCTTTATATATATGTACATTTTGTAGCATGAATAGCCTGCATCTTGTTTTGTTAGCCTATTATAATAGTATATGAAGTACAACTTGAAATCTTTGATTATATTTTCTCTTGCAAGCAACGGTTTATAAGCATGTTATATCTATGTTTCGAAATTTAGCTTACTTTCTTGCTTTATATATATAATAATTAACAGTAATGATTTTTCTTTTAAATAGGCGTTTGTTATAAAATATATATATAAAGTGAACTGGCATCTATTATATGAATGCACCGTACATAAGCTTAAAGTATATTAATGTGTTATGTAGCTTATGTAAATAGAAGCTATTAAGTCGCGTATATATATAGAAAGTATATTATGTGATTTTAAGTATTATGTTTATACCGTTAGTATATAAAGCTTTGTTAACAGTGATATATATAGGTTTATATATGTTTGTAGTTATATACTTATTTATATTCCGTGTATATATATAGGAAGTTATATAAATCTATTTTGTTTTAAAGATAATATTTGCAAGTTATTATACACAGTAGAATCAGCGGTAGCTATGTTATTTTAAATGCCTATGTACTGAACTGAGTATCAAAGTTGTACAGTGATATTAAAACTGTAAGTTTATATGTATGCTTGCGTTGTTAAATTTTTTTAAGAAAAATAAGGATACTTTAAAATACATACGTATATATGTTAAATTGCGTTGATATTTTATTTGTATAATCTATATTTCTTTAGTCCGCATGCATTTTTCCATGTAATCATACTTTGTTTTGTTTTATGGTCTGCATATGATATATTAGTTTTGCAGAATGAATGCTAGGAGAGTACATACGATATATATGTTCATGTAGTATTTGTACATTGATTTTTAGGTATTGTTTAAAAATGATATATATAAAGATTTTAGTGTACTATTCATAATCTTGCTGCTACTCTCTAGCGAAAGGAAGTTTTATAAGTATTATTTATTTTAAGGTAGCTATATTAATTATATTACATTATGTAGGCATATATAGTAAATTATTTTGACTTTATATGAAATATTAATTTTAACATACATTATGTATATATATGATTTTAATAAATATGGTAAATTAAAAACAATGATTTTAATTATATATATATTATTTTAATAACACGTGTTTCAATTTAAAAAAAAATTCATGGAAAATAATAATAATGACAGTATGTGTTAATCCCGTTTTTCTCAACGACTCATTGGAGCTACGACTCAAGGAAAGCACCGACTCAACTGATAGCGACTCACCTACTCAAGAAGGACTCACGACTCATAGAGATAAGCAACTCAATAGACCAACGACTCAAAGCTGGCAGCGACTCAATAGATTACCGACTCATCTACTTAAGGAAGGTACCGATTCAACGGGCTAACGACTCAAGAAACCTACGACCTAAGGAGCCTGGCGAGTTAAGGAGATTCTATGAGTTAAGGATGGCACGACTCAAGGAGGTTTACGACTCAAAAGATAAGTCGACGCACGACACAAGACTCAGAGGCAAGTTCAATGTCATGCTGCAAAGGGGTGACTCATAGATGACTCACGACTCATCATGAGTCGGTCACGACTCATCATGAGTCGGTCACGACTCATAACTTGACAGTTTCAGCCTAACATTTTGCCTATAAATACATGGCCATATTCAACATTTTGGGAGGACTTTTGGGGGAATGACTTCCTAGGCGCCATTACTCTGCTGTTATCTCGACTTCAAGCAACACTCAAACAACACTTCTATCACTCCAATCACCAAAGACATTTCGACAAATCTCAAGAAGAAAAATAACTCATTCATCATGCATTCGAAGGATTCTTCTACATCGGGGTTTGAGATATTTGTCTAAGTGTGTTGTAATCAGAGTTGATTGTAAAGAATTGTAACTAAATCAGCAATAAAGAGCTTTAAAGTGGACGTAGGCTTGATCCTAAGCCGAACCACTATAAATACTGTGTCTTTTATAGCTTTCCTGTGATTTCTTTGCATATACTTTGTTCCCGTACCAACGGGTGGTGCTTTCACAATTTCCATCTATACACCGGGGTGTTAGCGTTTATTTTCTAGCGTTAACATTTTTGGTGCTTTCACTGAGAATTGAACTCAGGACAGCTGTCATCATTGCTTCGCAGAGATTAGAAGAAAGAATTTCTTTAAAAACCAGAAGTATATCTGAGATTATGGCTCCTGGAAGGAAGAGTAGATCTATCAGATCCGGGAATATTCAAGAGGGAACCTCCGCTTCCCCTGTGCCTAATCTACCCACTCCGTCTGTTGGAGTTACAAAAGCGGAATTGGATGCTGTGATTCTAGGGCTAAACCAGCAGATCAACGCCCAAAATGCACAACTAGAGGCTCAAAGTGCCCAGAATGCTCTGATTCTGAATAAATTAAACGACTTACTTGGGGCTAACAATCAACCGGCTGGTAATGAAGGGAACTATGCTGGCAACATTCATGATGTTAATGAAAGGAATGGGGTTTCGCTCCAAGTAAAACTCCGTTTACTGAAAAAATCTTGAAGGCGGAATTTCCAAGGAAGTTTGTCCCTCCAACTATTCCAGCTTACAAAGGGACAAGTGATCCGAATGAGTTCTTGTATAAATATGATTGGCACATGACAGGTGCCAGGGCCTCCGACGAAATAAAGTGCCGATATTTCCCCGTATACCTGGAAGGCGTGGCTTTGCTGTGGTTCACCAAGTTGCCAGTTCGATCTATCGATCAGTTTTCAGACTTGACCAGAAAATTTAAGGAGCAGTTTAGGCTATATGCTTCGAAGGCCAAGGATATCATGTCATTGTCCAGTTTAGAGCAGAATCCTGGTGAGTCTATCAGATCTTTCTTGAACCGTTTCAATATAGCATTGGCTGAAGTGGACAATGCTGAACCACGAATGATATTGACTTATCTGATGAGGGCTATTGATAAGTCAAGCGAATTTGGGAAATGGTTAAATATGAAGGAGCCAACCTCTCTCGAGAAGTTCTACAAAAAAGCAGACGAATTCATTCGCTTGGAAAGTCGTCCTTTGCCAGTAAAGGCAGTGTTGGAAAAAGCTGAAGACAATACTGTTGCTCCACGCAAGAATGAGTCGGTAGGGCAGAAAAGGGAGAATAATAATGGAAAGAAACAGGGTAATCTGAAAAAGCCCCGGTCCTTCAAGCCATCAGAATATACTCCATTATCACATACGCCGGAGCACATCTACCTTGCCACCAAAGATTCCGTCGACTTCCCTAAACCTATCCCTTTGAGAACTGGGAGAAAAGCCATACAAAGTGGGAAATTTTGCCGCTTCCACAATCAACCAGGTCATGAAACTGATGAATGCCGCCAGCTGAAGAATCTGATTGAAGAGTTGCTAAGAGAAAACAAGTTGCAGCAATTTGTGAAAAAGAGTAGCAACAATCCTGCATCATCGAGTCAGGGGCAGCGGGCTCCTGTTCATCAGCCTGGGGCAGGAGAGAAAGCTACGGGGCACGAATCTGGAAGGCCCGTTATTAATGTCATTTCAGGAGGACCTCACCCAGCTGGTAAAAGTTGGGGTGAGATGGAGAGATATTCCAGGGCTTTGAAATATGCTCCAGCCGAAGAAAACGTCTTTGTTCTAGAAGACACTACGCCCCTTAAACAACAGAAAACTTTCAGTGACGATATTATTTTCAGAGCCAGAGATTCTACAGGTATTGAAGCTCCTACTCTAGATCCCTTGGTCATCTCGGCTGGTATTGGACCAGCCATTGTCAGAAGAGTCCTCATTGACTGCGGAGCATCATGCAATATTCTCTTCAAGAAGACATTTGACCAGATGAAAATCCCTATGATCGATGTGCAAGCCTCATCACAGAAAATCGTGGGCTTCACAGGGGAGCCAAAGCAACCAGTAGGAACCATCGATTTGTTTGTAGAACTTGGGGAAGGAGAAAGGAAAGTGGTCCGAAAGCAAACATTTGTGATTGTCGATGAGTTTTCTGCCTATAATGCTTTTCTCGGCCGCCCAACACTCGCAGCATTCAAAGCTATCCTAGCCCCATGGTGCCTCACTATTAAATTCCCTACTGACAATGGAGTAGGAGTTATAAAAGGGGATCAAAATGCTGCGCGAGAATGTTATTGGACAGAGCTGCGAGAGTCAAGAAAAAGAGAAATGGGAAAGGATGCGGCAACTCCAGTCCGCATCACGGAACCAACTTTGTAGCAATTACAGAGCGGACCCTGCACTGGCGAGCACAGCGGGGCACGGAAAGAAATGGATCCCAGAAAAGCCAGTACAGGGGAGAATAGAGTAGTACCGGTGGAAGCGACAATTCCGGTACCTGTTGACCCGAAGGACCCAAATAAGGTGTTGAATGTGGGTTCGCAGCTTAATGTGTCAATTCAGAATGTCTTGATATCTTTCCTGAAAGCAAATCTGGATGTCTTTGCTTGGACTCATGCCGATATGTGTGGGATATCCCCAGAAGTTGCAGTACACGCTCTGAATATTGACCCAAAGTTTACGCCAGTTAAACAGAAAAGAAGAACCCAAGGTCCAGAAAGGTCAGCAGCATTAAAAGAAGAAGTTGATCGACTCATGGAAAATAACTTCATCAGAGAATCTACATATCCGAATTGGGTTTCGAATCCTGTGTTGGTCAAGAAAGCTAATGGAAAATGGAGAGTGTGCATCGATTTTTCTGATCTAAACAAGGCTTGCCCCAAAGATTGCTTCCCATTACCCAGGATCGATCAACTGGTAGACGGAACTGCGGGACATGAATTGTTATCCTTCATGGATGCCTACTCCGGTTATAACCAAATCATGATGCATGAGCCAGACCAGGAGGATACAAGCTTTATCACGGGTGTTGGACTTTATTGCTACAGAGTTATGCCCTTCGGATTGAAAAACGCAGGGGCAACCTACCAAAGACTTGTTAATGCTATGTTCAAACCGCAATTGGGAAAAACTATGGAAGTCTACGTCGACGACATGTTAGTGAAGTCCAGGAAAGCAGTGGATCACATTGAACACTTAGCAGAAATGTTCGCAGTCCTCCGGAAATACAGAATGAAACTTAACCCTCTGAAATGTACGTTTGGGGTCGAATCCGGAAAGTTCTTAGGTTTTATCGTCAGTGCTAGGGGCATTGAGGCCAGTCCAGCTCAAATCACCGCCTTAAAAGAAGTTAAAGCTCCTAGAACGAAGAAGGAATTGCAAAGTCTCAACGGAAAGGTCGCCGCTTTGAGTCGGTTCATTTCCAAAGCTACTGATAAATGCATCCCATTCTTCGATGCCCTGAAAAAAGGAAAGAAGAACTTTGAATGGACTCCCGAATGCCAAGAAGCCTTTGAAGAGTTGATCCGTCATATGGAAACGCCTCCGATACTTTCTAGGCCAGGCAATGGTGAGGATCTTCTTATATACTTGGCAGTATCATCTCATGCTCTAAGTGCAGCGCTGATACGGGAAGACAAAAGGATTCAACATCCAGTTTACTATATCAGCAAAAGACTCACTGGGGCAGAGCTGAATTACTCCAAGTTGGAAAAACTCGCCTATTGCCTACTAGTTGCATCGAGGAAACTGAGGCAATATTTCCAAGCTCATCCTATCAAAGTACTCACTGATCAGCCTCTAAAGCAAGTCCTGTTTCGCCCTGAAACTTCGGGTCGTCTTCTAAAATGGAACATTGAACTTAGTCAATATGACATTACCTATCACCCCCGAAGAGCAATCAACGGACAAGCTTTAGCTGATTTCATTGCAGAATTCACAGAGAAAGATAATGGTAAGGACAAAGCGATCGATGATTCTCCAATCCAGTGGAAGATGTATGTTGATGGCGCAAGAAATGACTACTGTTCTGGAGCCGGAGTGGTACTTGAAACTCCTGAAGGTCGATCATTATGTTATGCACTAAGACTGGAATTTCCTTCAACAAACAATGAAGCGGAATATGAAGCTCTTATTGCAGGTCTGAAGATCGCTAAAGAGCTAAACATTCGAGCATTACAAATTTTCAGTGATTCTCAGCTTATCGTATGTCAAGTCAAGAAGGAATTTCAAGCAAAAGGTGGAAATCTGCCTTCCTATTTGTTAAGGGCTTGGGAACTCCTATATGAACTCGATCACTATTCAATAAGCCACATTCCTCGTGAAGAGAATATGAAGGCGGATTCCCTCGCAAAGTATTCAAGTTCTGGAGAAGCTCAACTATTGGGATTGGTCCCTGTAGAAGTCCTTTCAGCGCCAAGCATAGAAGAGATGGATATAGACTGGATTATGAATGTATCTCAAGAACAAGAGTCATGGATGACTCCAATACTGGGTTACCTACTCAGGGGTTCTCTGCCAGAAAACTCGATAGAAAGACGAAAGCTTCTAAGGAAGGCCTCTCGCTATGTAATTCAGGATGGCCGATTGTACAGACGGGGATTCTCAATGCCATTGCTTCGATGTGTATCCCGGGAAGAGTCCAAAACAATCCTAGCGGAAGTGCATGGAGGAGAATGCGGTGATCATTCAGGTGGTCAAACACTAGCAAAGAAAATTCTTCGATACGGATATTTTTGGCCAGAAATTAATCGGGATGCCGCAGATTACTCCCGAAAATGTGACAAGTGCCAAAGATATGCCAAAATTCCTAGAGCACCTTCTACCGAGCTCACACAGATGGTCAGTCCATGGCCATTTGCGATTTGGGGAATGGATCTCATTGGGCCGCTACCAACTGCTAAATCAGGGATTAAATATGCTATTGTTGCAGTTGATTATTTTACTAAGTGGGCTGAAGCTGAACCATTGGCTACTATCACTTCTAAGAAAATGATAAGCTTTGTGACCAAGAATATCATTTGCAGATACGGTGTGCCTCAGAAAATAATCACAGACAATGGTACTCAGTTTGAAAGCGAGGAATTCCAGGATTTTTGCAAACGATTCAAAATCCAGAAAAGCTTTTCGGCAGTAGCTCATCCGCAGGCAAACGGGCAAGTGGAAGCAGTGAACAAGATCATCAAATCAACCATCAAAAAGCAACTCGAAAGAGCAAAAGGTGGTTGGGTCGATAAACTACCACTTGCACTATGGGCATACAGAACTACTCACAAAACTGCAACTGGGCATACTCCTTTTTCGTTAGCATACGGATCGGAAGCAATGATCCCGGTTGAAACAGAGGTCCCTTCACACAGAAGAATTCATTTCAATCAAGCAGAAAATGAAAAGTTGCAACTTGAAGCGCTGGATCTCCTTGATGAAAAAAGAGATGAAGCTAACCTCAGAGTTGCAGCTCATCAGCAAAGGATAGCCAGACATTTCAATTCCAAAGTTCGTCAACGCAGCTTTGAAATTGGAGATCTAGTCCTGAAAAGAATTATGACCGCGACAGGTGTATTTGGGCCAAATTGGGAAGGACCATATGTAGTAGGTCAGAAGCTTCTTGACGGCACATTCAAGCTCACCACTGTTGATGGAGAGCAAATTCCAAGGGCATGGAACAGCAACCACTTGCGTCCATACTTTACTTGAAAATTTTGTTGAAAAATTGTAAAAAGAATTATGGATGTATGATTCTTGTGATTGAAAGCAATTGTGAAAATGATGCAAGTAAATAATAAAAAAAATATAAAGTGGATGTAGGCCCAATTTCATGGCCGAACCACTATAAATCTTGTGTTCCTTATTATCATTATATGTTTGCTTTGTTTTCGATATAAAAATACATAAGATGTATTGCTAAAATGTCAATTTAAATTTTTGCAGACCATGGAAATAAAACTTGCGCATAATAAGACTGAGCGATTCTCACCATCATTCAACAAACAAATTTCAAGTCACAAAGACCCCGAATTCAAATCCTAGATAGGAAATACTTCAATTGAACGGCTAATGATTTCGATAGAAACGAGCCCTTGCTGATAAATTGAGATCGTTTGAACAAACAAACATCCAATTAGAAAGCTAGTGCCCGTTCTCACGAACTTGCCTGGCAATGAAGTACACTTCCTTGGATTAAACAAGCCACTTGTGAGAGAAAGGGGGATGAAAACTTAAAAAGAAAAAAAAAGAGGATCGCTGAAAAGGCATAAGCAAGTGAACAGAGGAACAACCAAAGCTACCATCAGCGGCACAAGTCCTCTTCGGAGGCGCAACTCTTCGGAGGATAAAAGACCTCTAATGGGTCATACGCCACAAAAAAGAAAGTTCTCTACTCAACAAAAAAAGATTGGAGGAGTCATGACCCTCCAACCATGAGAGAGTAACTTCCAGGCGATGAAAACCCTCTCTGAGGCCCATTTCACCAGGAGTTGAAGTGTTATAACCGCTCTTCGGGATTTCACTTCACCAGAGTTGAAATGTAAACAAAATAAAAGCCCTCTTCGGAGGCACATTTCGCCAGGAGTTGAAGTGTAGCAACCGCTCTTCGGGATTTCACTTCACCAGAGTTGAAATGTAAACAAAATAAAAGCCCTCTTCGGAGGCCCATTTCACCAGGAGTTGAAGTGTTATAACCGCTCTTCGGGATTTCACTTCACCAGAGTTGAAATGTAAACAAAATAAAAGCCCTCTTCGGAGGCACATTTCGCCAGGAGTTGAAGTGTAGCAACCGCTCTTCGGAATTTCACTTCACCAAAGTTGAAATGCAAAAACAAAGACCTTCTTGAAAGCACACGTTTCACCAAGATTGAAATAAAACTTCCAAGTGTTGAAACGTAAAAAGGCTTTCTTCAAAGGCACAACTCTTTGGGGGTACACGTTTCACCAAGATTGAAATAAAACTTCCAAGTGTTGGAACGTGAGAAATCCCTCCTCAGAGGTACAACCCCCTCCCGGGGACACAATTAAGAAGAAAAACCTCTTCAGAAACCCACGTTTCACCGAGATTGAAATAAAACTTCCAAGTGTTGAAACGTGAAAAGGATTTCTAAGGCATAACTCTTTGGAGGTACACGTTTCACCAAGATTGAAATAAAACTTCCAAGTGTTGAAACGTGAAAAAATCCCTCCTTAGAGGTACAACTTTCTATATATAAAGAAAAAATCCTCATCAAAAGCGTACTTTAACTTTCAAAGGAAAAGTAATTTGCCTACTATGGGAAATGATCGTAAAAAGAAAAGAAGTTAAAGTACCCTTCAGAGGTCCGCTTTACCGCATAGAGGAATTCACTTGGTGAAATATGCACGTAAGCAAAAGAAAAAAAAGTGATTTCTTCGGACGACAAAGCGTAAAAACTTATACGAAGGGATTTGTACTCTATAAAAATTTTTCTTTAAAGAATAAAATAATTATTCTTTAGCAAATAAGAGTGCAAGTCCCCTCGAAGTGTAAAATATTGCAGCAAGCTTAAGGTATGGGGGCAACATGGTATAGTAGTATAGATGCATCAGTAGAGTAATACTCAAGCAACATACCATAAGCCCGCTGCAACACTATATAAACAAACTTGTGCAAAAATAAATAGTAAATGCATTCTCAAATTCAAACAGAAGTTTGTACAAACGAAGAATCATTTTATTCAACTATAATGCAGATACAGGTTTTCAAAATAAAAGCGGGCGCCGGTACCCGCACAACTCTCGGCCAGTTCATACAAAAGGCAAAAAACTAAAATCTTCACTTTTTCTTCCCTCCTTTGGACCCTTTGCTCGGTCGGATAACCAGCTTTTCAGGTCGGCCAGTGGGTATAAGGGAAGTAGGAGAGGCAGGTGTAACCGGTTCAACTTCCGGCTCCTCTTCAGTGGCGGTGATTTTCTTCCCCCTCCTTTTTGATGTCCCACGCTTCTCTCTCCTTTGTGAGGAAGACTCACTCCCCGGAGTGACAAGTTTTGATAGAACAATGTCGTCAGAAGGAGTCCGTTCTGGGGAAATGTCACCTCCCTCAGGTCTCTCATCTTTCTGCTCTTGCGAAGTGATGGGATCATCCAAGCCGTGAAGAGCCTCTATTTGTTCCTCCTGTGATCCAGGTTGCGAGGCAGAAGGAGGCACCGCCTGAAGAGATGAAGGAAGGATGACCGGAGGAGTAGAAGTTTGAGCAGTGCTTGGTACTTTCTCTACAGAAGAAAAAAGGTTAAAGTCAGTAAAAAGAGGAGATGAGGGTTCACCAATGGAGTCAGTAAAGAGAGGAGATGAAGGCTCGTCAAGGTTGAGAAAATAGCCAAGGAGCTCGTGAAACTCATGAGAAATAAACGGATAACCAGCTTGAGCAGAATCGACAGTAGCAAGATTAACAGTGAAGTTACCTGGAGAAGCTGGTTTCCTGATATCGACTTCATAAGCTTGCGCATCAGCGCTCTCTTCACCCTCGTCTCCACCTTGTGTGCTTGTAATATCAGCGGTAACTTTGGTAGGAGAAGCGAGATGGGAACTGGAACCAATAATGTCGACTTCAGACGAAGAAGGTGGCTGGACTAGAGTAGTTGAAGTGGTTTTCCCCAGCTGGTCCCCTTCCGTCACTTCGGTTCTTAGTTTGGCAAGTTGTTCCTTTCCCCTGGCAAGAGCAGCGCGAGCGTCTTCATCAAAATAATGCCTTTCCAGGGCTGGCTCGTCATAACCAGCACCTTCAGCACCAAGCATATCGAGGGCGGCCTCCCACACTTCAGCTAAAGTGATCTCATACTTGGGACCAAGAAAGGCGAGACTTCCACGCCCCAGGACGCTATGCAAGTAGAAGTCGAATAATGTTGAGCCAAAGCTGTTTTTGGTCGCCTCATGAGACTCTTCGGCTGCGATTTTACCAGCGACAGCCTCATCGCGCTCCCTTTCAGTTCTGGCAAGCTGAAGCTTAAGCATTTGTATCTCCGCCTCCTGGGAGTTGTTTTTCTTTCGAAGCTCAGCAATATCAGAGACATAGCCGTCACTGATTCTTTTTTGTGCTTCAAGCCTGTCCTCAGCGTCTCTCTGACTGGCATGAGCATCTCTAACTTGTCTGAGAAGCACTTCTTCTTTTTGAGAGTATGAAGTAGAGGAAGCAGCAAGCTCATCTTTCAACTTCTCAACCTTTGCTTCGAGCTCCTCGTTGTAGGAAGTAATACTTCTCATCTCAGTATCATGCTGCTCAAGGACCTTTTGCCACTCAGCCTTATCGTTTTCCATGGTGAGCATAGCCTCCAAGTTGGCACGGTTAACTCGTTGAAGCTCATCAACAAGCTTCTGCCAGTTTGACATCCTCTCGATATCAAGTTTAACGGCGTCAAGATTTCGTAGCATAGCAGGCTTGTCAATAGGGACTAGGTCGAGATCGAACCTCACGCCCTTTAAACACCACTGCGGAAAACGACTTTGTAAAGTGGCTGGGCCCGGTCCCACTTGAAATTTAGGCCTACTTATTATTGTCTGGATGTCCTCCTTCCCAAGAGCAGGAGAGTCAGAAGTAATGTCAAGATGGGCAGGGGCAGTAGGCTTTTCGGGAATAGTGGAAGTATGTCTCTCACCATGTCGGGCTCGTTTGCCTGAATCTTCAGTTACATGACCTTTTCCCCGGTCGTCGTAAGATTTCCTTTTGTGAGAGTCGTCACTCCTTTGCAAAGAATCATGGTAATCATCCCTATCCCTTCTGTCGTGACGCTCTTCTGCATCCCTCCTTTCACGAGCCTTTCGAGCAGCCCTCTCTTCGTCAGACTCTCTATAAGAGGGAAAGTAACGCCGATAATCATATTGACCACGCCCCCCGTAGCGTTGGAAATCCTGATAATACGATCCGCCGCGTGTCATTGAAGAATCTGAAATAAGAAAAGATAAGCTTTAGAAATCTCTAAAGTATAAGAAGATAAGTGCATAAATGTGCTGGAAAATCCTTAGTTGTGTGTGAAGTGCAAGCTACTCGCGTTGGACTAACGAACCACTCCTCTGTTGGGGGGAAGTGATAGATTTCACTGTTGATGACAATTCTTGAGATGAAGGAGTAAGAGTTTGTTGGAGGGCAGATGTTGCTTCAATCGTCGGAGGTATAGCTTTACCGAGCAGGGTCTTCTTTAAAGAGCTCTTGGGAAGTAATAATTATGTCGCTTAAATCCCCAAAGACGTCATCACCGGCATGCCCAACCTGATTCCTTCCATCATCTCCTTTGTCAGCACTCTCCCTGGTTTGGGAAAGGGGCTCCTCTTCTTCTTCAATAATGGGAGCAAGTGCGGGCTTTTCGGAGGGTCCCGTATCGTCTCTGGGAGTAGAACACTTTACTAATAAGGTTTCTGCAGAAATTTCTCCTCGTATGTGCTCTTTAGTGGAGATCGGAAGATCAGGAGTTTTCACCGGAGAGTCAGGAACCTCCGTTGGAGCTTCACGAGGCCGAGTAAAGCGAGAGAGATGGAGGAGTCCGTATTGATGTAAAAGTTCATCGTTTAGCAGAAACTTTATGCTCCTCTCTTCTACCGGCACGGCACTTAATCTTTCATAAATTTGCTTGAGACTTGGGTCCCTAGCAGGGGGTGGTAGTGCTAAAAACAGAGAAAGAATGAAATTAGCAGCTGAGAGTTCAGATCTCGAGAAAGTTTCAAAACGGAAAAAGTAGAGACAGGAAATCTTACTTCCTACTCTCCAGATGGCATAAAACCCTGGGGGGCAGCGAACGAAGAAAAACTGATTCAAAAATCCGTGAGCGCTTTCGGAGAGATCAGTAATAAGTTTGCGATTTCGAGCGCTTCTTACAACCACAATGGAGGGATGGTCTTTAGTTTTCGTGAATGAGCAAAAATAGCAGATCTCCTCGAAGCTTGGTAACCGATCCAAAACTCTCCTGAATAGAACACATAACCCCATCAAAATGGCATAGCCATTGGGGTGTAATTGGAATGGAGAGATAGACAACCGAAGCAGAAGCTGTTGGAGAAAGCCGTTAAAAGGAGGAATCGCCCCACTTAAGCACATTTGGCGATTGACTGCAACAAAGCCGTAGGGAGGATTGTCAGCAGTGTCATTTGGCCCCGGAAATAAGGTGTCAGCATCATCAATGCCAAACTGAATGCGCAGTTGGTTAAACACCCGCTGATTCAAAGTTGTGGGTGTTCTCTCCGGAGGGTTGTCTATAGGGATGGCTACTGGAAAGACATCTTCGGCCTGACCCATCGGCTCTTCTTGACGAGAGGTCATTCTACACAAGCAACTGGATGTTCAAATGCGAAGGTGCACGTTTCCTAAAAAGTGTGAGGTGTCGTGCAAAGCTAATAAAATAATAATAATAACAAGTAAAGATAACTGGAATTAAACTGGTTGACGATTGATTGACTATGATAATTTCGGAACTTGTTATTTAAAGCTCAAGCACAATATTAATGCGGGCTGGTCAGTTTCAATTGACTAATCCAGTGCTGCTTTAATATTCCACTTGAAATTGGTAGCACTTCATTCACACGATTTATTTAAGTTAATTATATATCATTAACTAATCTGTCGTTCGATGTGGACAATCAATGACAGTATATTCGTCCCAGTTTTCTGTGAATGTTGTATTAACAGATTATTAGCTTACAAGTTGAAGTAATCAGTAAAAGAATGCAGCAGTATAGCAGTTCAGAGTCCATGCAATAATTCGGAGTTCAAACAAAATTTACAAGTACTAAGTCGAAAACGACTCAAGGATTCTTTGTACGGGTTAAGCTAAGTCGTTGGCTATTTAGGTGGCTCGACTACGACCTAAGGAAAGTAAGGCGAGTTAAGTTAGGTTGTTCCAACTCTAAATCGCTGATGTTATAAGTCGGCAGTACTATGAGTCGTAAGTCAAAAAACAGGGGGAAGGCTCCAGATCGAAGCAACAAGAAACCTTCTAAGTTCTAACTCGGTTACGACTCATGGCTTAAGTCGTAAAACTTGCTAGGTCAGATTAAAAGTCAATAGTAAAAGCTACTGGGTCGCATGGAAGCTGCTAAGTCGTACACGGCTTATGGTTTAAGTCGTGTACCGTTTAAAGGATGAGTCACGGGAAAGTAGCAAGTGCTGGGTCGTTCACAGTTTATGGTTTGAGTCATTCACGGCCTATGACTTAAGTCGTTCACGGCTTATAGTTTGAGTCATCTACGGTTTATGGCTGAAGCATTAAGTCGTGTACGGTTGAGATTGCAAGGCATTTCAAAATCAGTGGTCGAAAGGCAAGACCGACTAGGTCGTGAGATCCTAAGTCATTTCCTCGACCGGTCATCTCCTATCCAGCCCGATACCCGTTAACGCCATCAACCTAGCATCCACCCGTCTTCCCCAAACACCTAATAACTCCATCATTTCCACCAAGTTCTTAGAAAACTCTGCTTCATCCCCAAATTCGACAACCAGTTGGTATGTGACCCAATAACCCATCATTGTTTAACGTCATAGAATCACCTAAGGTTGATTTGAACCATCTCAAATCCATCATGGATCCAACGCATCACCGTGCTATCATGAATCGTGGTGCCAGCGTGTCTGACAACTACCGGTCATGATGAAATTCACAGTGAGGCGTAATACATTAAATTGGATTAAGATCGGAAAAAGCGGAGAAACGCGTTTCTGAGATGGTCGTGACAGAGCCTTGACTAAGATTACTTACGCAGTATGAAGGTGAAGATGTACTGGTGACTGATTAGCTTGAGCCTGTCTCAGAAAGCTTGGAAGATCGTTAATGGCAGGGTCAAGTGAAGCAGATGGATAATGAGAAGAAGGGGGTAGGGGTGATGACTCAAATCTTTTATAGCTGAGGGCAATGAAAGTTGAATCGGCGCACGAGACAGAATGAGTCGAAGCACACGACCTACGACTTAGGCGTGTACTTCGAGGGGCAAGTGTTAATCCCGTTTTGCTCAACGACTCATTGGAGCTACGACTCAAGGAAAGCACCGACTCAACTGATAGCGACTCACCTACTCAAGAAGGACTCACGACTCATAGAGATAAGCAACTCAATAGACCAACGACTCAAAGCTGGCAGCGACTCAATAGATTACCGACTCATCTACTTAAGGAAGGTACCGATTCAACGGGCTAACGACTCAAGAAACCTACGACCTAAGGAGCCTGGCGAGTTAAGGAGATTCTATGAGTTAAGGATGGCACGACTCAAGGAGGTTTACGACTCAAAAGATAAGTCGACGCACGACACAAGACTCAGAGGCAAGTTCAATGTCATGCTGCAAAGGGGTGACTCATAGATGACTCACGACTCATCATGAGTCGGTCACGACTCATCATGAGTCGGTCACGACTCATAACTTGACAGTTTCAGCCTAACATTTTGCCTATAAATACATGGCCATATTCAACATTTTGGGAGGACTTTTGGGGGAATGACTTCCTAGGCGCCATTACTCTGCTGTTATCTCGACTTCAAGCAACACTCAAACAACACTTCTATCACTCCAATCACCAAAGACATTTCGACAAATCTCAAGAAGAAAAATAACTCATTCATCATGCATTCGAAGGATTCTTCTACATCGGGGTTTGAGATATTTGTCTAAGTGTGTTGTAATCAGAGTTGATTGTAAAGAATTGTAACTAAATCAGCAATAAAGAGCTTTAAAGTGGACGTAGGCTTGATCCTAAGCCGAACCACTATAAATACTGTGTCTTTTATAGCTTTCCTGTGATTTCTTTGCATATACTTTGTTCCCGTACCAACGGGTGGTGCTTTCACAATTTCCATCTATACACCGGGGTGTTAGCGTTTATTTTCTAGCGTTAACAGTATGTATATCGTTGCAGTCTATCAAATGGATTCCGATTCATTTCTCATCGATTCTTGTCTATCGGCTCCTTTGCTCATCGAATCTGCTTTCAGCTTACTTCACTTTGAGACTGTTGTTTGGATGGTTTGAATTCCTAGATCGTGAATCCAATTTGTAGCTGGCTTTGTTTCAAAATTTCTCTAGCCTCGAAAGGTGAGAAATCACTCGCGATTAATGTTCTCTTATTTATTAAATTTAATTTCAATTGAAACGACACTTGAAATATGCTGTTGTTAGTTATGTACACTGTTATTACATATATCTGTTCACTTATGACATCTGACACCATTATCTGTTAATTATATATGCGACGATAATACAGTTTGGTTGATAATTGATTGATTGATTATTGTTCATATTGGATGTAAATTGTAATATATAAAGTGACAAATATTATTCAATTGAATTTGACGTAGGATAGTTTAAAATGTGAATCGACATATGTGTTGAATTTGATTAGTTAATTTGAATAATACGACCCCTTTTAATTGTCAAGTTAATTGACACGTAGAATTTGATAAATTATACTTTGAACCTTTGAACGTATATTGGATTAATTGTTGTAGTATTAAATTTGAAATTGAATTGAACGACAAGTGGAGAAAAACCATAATGTAATAATCTTTAATCGACATGAAATGATAGTGTAGATTCTAGAAATAATTCTATTAATTTGCACAAATAACAATGTGAATTAATACGATTATTTCGGGATTATTTGAATTGGATTGTGTTGGATTGTTGTTATTGCTTGTTTATTTAATTTGACACCATCCCAGTTATCACACTGCAAGTTCCCTTTATTATGCTTGATCTTGAATTGAAATTGGAATCGGGTTGAAATGATACATACCCAAATGAATTTGACCTAGGACAGAGAATTAAATAAAATCTGATTGGTCAATAAATTGATTAAAAAATAAAATAATGATTTTATTCGAGCAAAGAATAAGTTTGGAAACGAAGTTGGAATTTGAATTTTTTTTTAGGGAAAGTGTAAAGATTGAAATCTGAATCAAATTTTTACATAGTAATTGATAAAAGAACGTTATTTGAAATTTAATTATTTAATAATTAAATTTGGAATTATTAGTAAATAATTTGGAATTAGTAATAATTGAGTTTTGAAATTATTAAGTTTGAAATCATTTAATAACTAAATTTGAAATTATAATTCAGTTTGGAATTATAATTAAATTTGAAATCATTAAATTGAATTTATAATTAAGTTGAAATGATTTGATAATTAAGTTTGAATTCATAATTAAGTGGAAATGATTTAATAATTATGTTTAAATTTATAACCAATTTTGCAATTATTAAATTTTGAAATTATTAATAATTAAGATTCGATTTATTTAATAATTGAATAAGATTTAATTATTTGATAATTGAATAAAAATTGAATTCTTCGATAAGAGAAATTGAACTTTTGAATAAGTGGATTTGAACTTCGTTAATAAATGAAATTGAGTTTCATTATTTGTTAATTAAGCTTTGGAAAATTTAAGTAGGTTAATAAGTGAAATTAAACTTCTTGAATATATGAAATTTAGTTCTTTATTAATTGCGTTTGAAATTGGTAATGAAGTCAATAAATAAATGAAAATTTGAATTTCTTTAACAAGAAATAAAATGTGATTTATTGAAATGAATGGGATTTATTGAAATTAATGTAAGACTTGTAAGTTAAAGAATTGATATGACGAATTTAATTTTTTTCAATTTGAAGTTTTGGTATAATGAAGCTGAACGTAAGTAATTGATTTAAATGAATTGGAATTTAAATCGAAGTTGTTTTAAAGGATAAATTTACTTAGCGAATATTGAATGGAATCGAAAAATGAATTTAAATTGATTTGGATGAGAATTAAATCATTTGAAATGATTTCGAAATGAAACTTATATACGAACTTGAATCAATATTTGAATTGTTTGAATAAAAGTTGAAATTGAATTGTAAGATTTTGAAATGGTTATTTGGAAGTTTATAACGTAAATGTTGGAAATTGATAGTGAAAGACAATTGAAATGTTGATTTATAAATTCTAATTGAAATTGAAATTGATTTGGTTTTGAAATTTATTAAATGGACAATCGGTGTAATAATTACGAAAGCTATTAAAGAAACCGGAATCGGTTATGGATATACTCTCTATCTAAGCCGAAAACCACTTTAATAACTATTCGTGGAGTGATGATCCAGAATGAAGTGGTTCGAATGATGTACGTGATGACTGAACAAAGAGAACGATAATGGGTAGCCTTGACACTTGTGTCAAATTGGAAATGACTAAAATCAGGAGCCATGCCGGGCCAAATGGGGTTAGCCACCCCAAGCGAACACACTTCTTCGTAACTACTATTCATCACTTGTGATTGATTGGTGCACCCTCGTACTTTTCAGGAGTGTTGTTTTGCGGTGTTGCGATCGCTGCGGCGATGCGTTCTCACCAGTCCCGATCAGGCAAACGGTAGTTTCACTACCTTGGGTATTGTCTCATGTGCCTTGTCAGTCTTGTATCCCTATAAACGCGACCACTACGAATTTGTTTTGTGTTATACCTATGGAGTACTCTCTGATATCCCACTAGTTTACGGTGGAGTTTACAGTGCTGTATAGACTATGACATTTATAAAAACGTGTTAAGGGGGATAATGGTAACGCCTTAACACTATTTTGATACTTTATATTACTGATAGACATTATCTATTTAGCGTATACTACTACATAGTAGATAGTTTAACGGATCCTTAGAGGTTGGTGATTCTAAGATCCTTTGAGTTACTTGTATTTCGATTGGTATTTCACTTGAGTTGGATTTATTGATATAAGAATATTAATCCTGACTCGAATGTTTTGTGTTTTGCTTTACGCTCGGGTCAAACTGAGTGTACCAGTATTCGAGGCTCACCTTTGAAGTTGGAGCTTTGCTTGAAGATCTAGCCATCTATTCTGTTTTCAGTATTCGATGATTCCAGTGATGTATTCTGATTTGTACTTGATGTATCGTATTTCTCTTCTGTTGTAAACTCTGATGTATCTTATATATTTATATAGTAGCTTCATGAACTACTATCTCTTTTACTTCCGCTGCATATTGTTACTCTGTGTCTGTGATTCTGTGATTATTTATTTACTGTATATGTTCAGTTTTGCGAAATTTAAAATTAACAATTCGTTTTTTTGAATTATACAAGTCCGACATGTGCGGATGCGAATAGTCCAAAATAGCGGGTCGTTACAAGCTTGGTCGGGCCGTGCTTAGGTGAGCTGCAAGTGGGGGAAAAAGAGGAATTTTGGCAGTGGATCTGTAACAACCCGGTATTTCGCATCGATTTATAATCGACTTAAATGATTAATATTATTGCAAATTTCCTTTTGAAGTTTTAAATTTTTAATTTTAAATTGATTTATAAATTGTTAAAAGAAATTCTTAAAAATAAAATAAAATAAAATTTGTTATGTGTTGTGAGCTTTGAAATTTGTGATTACCGGCCATTTATTTTTGAATGTCGTTCGACCCTCCCCCATTTTCTCTTTTCATTTTCGAACTCGTCCTCTTTTCTTTATGTTTTTTTCGTTCGAAAACCTAATACCATCAAAAAGGAGATAATGGCAGCCTCGTATTGTTCGTCCTTCATCGGCAAAAATTAGGGCTTCATCAATTAATGGCTGCTGCGGTGTGCTTGGCCTCAATTCGTCGACTAGGTGAGACTTTCTCACATCTAATTCACTCAAAATATGAGATTTCGTTCGTTTTTGTTTTCGTGGTCATCTTTGTTTCGATATTGGGTTATTGACTGTGTAAATTCGTATATGTGAGTGATTTTATACACTCACGTCTTCTAATTCTCACTCGAGTTCGTATAAAAAATCATTAGTACTCGTCTATTGATTTATCTCGGCCACTTGATTTCTGGTTGAATGATTATGATGATTTCTGGAATTTATTTGAATTCGTACATATTGTGATTACTAGTTTCATAGTTTTAGTTTCTGGTTTGTTCGCTCTTTTTGCCTTGGTCATCATGGTGTTGATTTTTAGTTGACATCGGCCACTTTGATTTTTGCTAAAATGCTTTGCTGTTGCCTTTTGTTTTACTGATGTGTTTTGAACTGCGGCTTGATATTTACTCTGTTCAATTGCCACGGCTACTATGATTATCTGGAAGTTTTGGTTTTGTGAATTTTGGTTACTTCGACCTACTTTGGTTCACCCGGCAGTTGACTTTGTGAATTCTTTGATCTTTGTATGTCATAGCTTGGGTTTCTGATATTCGAGCTTGGCATTGTTTATATGTTTGGTTTGTGGCCATTCAATCACTGTCTTGCATTGTTGTTTTGACTTAGCCTGACATAGTCACTTGGAGTTTTTAACACTGCCTGTGCGTAGTGATGTTTCACAATTGCATATAGGTATTTGTGTATTCATGCCTGTGACCATTCAGGTTGCTTGCATTGAGTTTGATCATCATGTAACATATTTTGATAGAACCATTGCATTGAAAATATTTTCTATATATTCATTTTTGTTGTCCAAAACATAAAGGCATATCAATGTGTGCCATGTTTCTTCTGATGCATTTCTTACTGGCTAATAATCAAGTCTGTTAACACTGATTAGTGTATATGAGCAGCTTACTTGTTTAGGTTCTGTTGCACCACTGTTAAGGCTATGGTATTGATATTCGAATCTGGTTAGTTCACTATATCACATGTGAGCTGTCTTGGTTCACTTGATCTTGTCACAGCTCTGGTGCATTCCTTTGCTTGATGTTCACTTATTGTTCGAGACAGTTGCACTAATCTATACTCTATTAGAGCCGAGCATTTCCACTTGTTCAGGTCTTAATTGATTCCTGTACAATCTGCTTGTGTCTTTTGCAGCATTGTACACTTCCATGTATAAAATTCCTAATGCTTATATTAAAATGTGACCAGTTCGTATTATTATGCATGAATCCCTCCTCTGTCTCATATATGATAAGGTGGGCAAGTTTTACCCAGGTCACTAACTAAAAGAATTAGTAATTATGCAAACTAGATCATAGTGAAACATGTTGATTATTTATGTACATTTCCTATATAAGTTGCAGTCTCCAGTTCCATGTAGTTGTTATAGGTGCCCTTTATCTATTGTTTGCATGAATATGGGTACTACTTCCTTTTCTTACGCATGTGTGCTATGCTGTGCATACGTACATTTATAACCTTGTGTATGATGTCACCTTGGTTGGTTTATATGTCTGCAGCTCTAAGTTGCATCTCTGTTTCATTTTATCCATGTGCAACCAGTAGTGTATGTCCATTGTGTACATTTGGGTTCGCATTTATGTCGTCCAGACTTGACCTCTGCAGTTTTGATTGCTGTTGGTATTCATTGTGTACATCATCACTGTAGTGGCAAGGCAGTGCACGCAAGCGTGAACTGCAGCCACACGGTATTGAGTTTTTGGGCACGACATCACTATAGTGGCAAGGCAGTGCACGCAAGCGTGAACTGCAGCCACACGGTGCGGCTTTTAAAATATTCTATTTGTTTTGACTTATGGATCTTTTTGCGTATTCCATATTCCGTAGTGGCGAGGCAGTGCACGCGTGCGTGTACTGCAGCCCTACTCGACTTAATATTTTAACTGATATTTAAATGTTTTGAACTGTTTTGTTCGTTTCAATTCAATATTATGAATTGCATACTGATTTGGTTTAATTACTGTCGTCTATTCATTATTTAATTATTATTGCTTCTGTGCACTAATAACTGAGTTTGAATTAGACTGACCCGAGTATTATTTTCTTTTGAATTTAATACTCGGGTCAGACCGAGTATTTCAGGTTGTAGATATTCTGCTTTGGGTTGCTGCTAGAGCTATGAAGTTCTTTCATATCTTTTGGAGTAGTCGTCGTCATTTGTAGTAGTATGTAAAATTGTATAGGAAGATATGTATTCATGTATATTATATACGTTAATGTACTTGTATATGTAACTTCCTTAGTCGACTATTGCAGTTGTATCACATGTACCGTGTAAATGTATTGTAACTGACATCAGTTATTATATATGTATATGAGATTTTCTGTTTCATCTCTGTTCCGCATTTATATTATCTGTGTTGTTATTTTATATTTACTGTTCTAAACTATTACGAACCATCGTAGTTCGTTTTATACTGGAATTGGGGTATGTCGATGGGAGAAAATAAATCAGAGATGAAAAATTATATATCACTCCTATCGAGATAACCAATACTAGTGTAAGGCCAACTATTGATGGCCGCTCCTCAACAGCCTTATTCTCCGTGCTAGTTGACAGCACTACACCGTAGTGTTCTTGGCTAGCGTGGGTATAGAGGTGGGGCGTCACAGCTTGGTATCAGAGCCTGGGGTTTAGAACAAATATAAAACATAACTTAGATAGTACATGTGTTACAACTATTTGTCGATGTTTTATTTCACATCTTTGTCTTAAGATCATCTTTGATTGTTAGGAATGAATTCCTAACGCTTATTCGTGAGCATTGCTGCTATTCTCTATCGCACTTGCTCACTTGAGTTTACACTTCTAAGTATCAGTGTATATATGCTCTATCAAGTTGCATATTGCTGCAACTAGTACCCACTTCGATTTGAACTCGCATTGTTTATTCGAACTGCTATATATATGCATTCTTATCTCTGATTCGTGTACTTAATGCAGTTTCCATACGATTGGGTTTTGGGTATCAATCTTTGAGACAAATTGTATTCCAATTGTCGACTCTGTCTGTTTATCCATGGTTTGTTGGTTTTCATGTGCCTCTCTCTGATAGTTTTAAAATTTCTTTGGTATAAAAGAAATTGTCTTGGTCTTTGCCTTGTCGATATCGACGTTGACTTGACTTTTACTTTTGCTAAAGTCATTCAAGCATTTATACTCGTTCTGCTTTGTTTTTCCAATTGTTGATCGGTTCTTCTTTTCCGGTTAGTTGTTATCACCTTTGTCGACTTTGATAACTTCTATTTCAGGAATTTTGGGTATTCCTACTTTGATGGATTTGGAATCGAATTCTTTGTATTTTATTCACGTCTTCGAATGTGAATCTTAGTGAATTGATTTGGTTTTCGAATTTAATCGATTCTTGATTATTTCCCGATTTGTTGCTATCATTTATTAGCAACTTTGATGACCTTTTCTTCGGGATTTTTGTGAACATACCTTTCGATGAATTCGGTATCGATTTCTTTGGATTCTATTCACGTCTTCGTATGTGAATTCTTGTGATTGATTGTTTCTACAATCATTTTTGTGATTTGTCACTTTAAAAATATAAAGGTTTCAATACTAGTAGTAAATATCAAAAACTCTTTTATCAAAATGTTTTCAACTCTATTTTCAATACCAAACTCGTTTTTGAAACCGTTTTCCAATCTATCAGTATATACAAATCTTTATTTCACTCGTATGAGAAATCTAATTAAACGGCTTAGTAAAACAAGTGGTATGAAACGCTTGCGTTTACTTCGTCGGTTAATTGTTGGACTTGTTCGATTGAACCTCTAGTGACAAATTTTATTAGTGAAGATTTACAGTTTGTTCGTAAATATTTAAGTTAAGTAAGTGGTTATGGGACATGATGCTAAACTTTTACATTTACTGACTTAGTGTAATTGACACTTCTCGTTGATCATGACGATCATTTTTACGGTTAGACTAGGCCTCATCGGTGTGATTTCGTCTCACACATATCTCTTGGGCTTTGAGGATTGTCTAGACACCACTTGTGTGATTTCATTCACACATACTTTTCTTTTGATTGTGAGGTTAGACTAGACACCACTTGTGTGATTCCACTCACACATACCTCTTTTGATTTTTTGGTTAGTCTGGACCTCAATCTGTGTGATTTCGACTCACACATGTGGGGTAGCGCCCCACGGTCTTCGGGCCACTCGTGTGTCAAAATTAATGGCTTGCAACCATGAGATAGCGTCTCGTTATGCGTTGCACATGTTGATGATTTTTCATGCTCGCGGGTAGGTGAGATTCCGTGCTCCCGTTCTCGCTTTGCGTTGCACGTGTTGATGATTTTTCATGCTCGCGTGTAGGTGAGATTCCGTGCTCCCGTTCTCGCTTTGCGTTGCCCGTGTTGGTGATTTTCATGCTCACGTGTAGGTGAGATTCCGTGCTCCCGTTCTCGCTTTGCGTTGCACGTGTTGATGATTTTTCATGCTCGCGGGTAGGTGAGATTCCGTGCTCCCGTTCTCGCTTTGCGTTGCACGTGTTAATGATTTTTCATGCTCGCGTGTAGGTGAGATTCCGTGCTCCCGTTCTCGCTTTGCGTTGCCCGTGTTGGTGATTTTCATGCTCACGTGTAGGTGAGATTTTGTGCTCCCGTTCTCGCTTTGCATTGCACGTGTTGGTGAGTTTTCATGCTCGCATGTAGGTGAGTTTTCGTGCTCCTGTTCTCGTTATGCGTTACATGTGTTGATGAATTTTCATGCTCGCGTGTTGGTGAGTTTCCATACTCTCCTTCGAGTTTTCATACTCCGTTTGAGTTTTCATACTCTATTCGAGTTTTCATACTCCGTTTGAGTTTTCATACTCTGTTCGAGTTTTCATACTCCGTTTGAGTTTTCATACTCTGTTCGAGTTTTCATACTCCGTTTGAGTTTTCATACTCCGTTTGATTTTTCATACTCTGTTCGAGTTTTCATACTCCGGTTCGAGTTTTCATACTCCGGTTCGAGTTTTCATACTCGCGTTCGAGTTCTCATACTCTTAGCTTGTGTTTTCTGGATTTCTTGTGAGGATTTCTAGAATTTGTGCTTCACCAATTTTCGTGATTTCTATTGATAAGTTTTATCAATTCTTGTGCATTGGTGAATTCGTGTGTTATTGACTTGTTATGAATACAAGTTTAGGGTATGATATCCCTTTCTATCTTTGAGAAGATTCTTGTGACCTTTTTGATGAACGAAAATTCATTGGTACTATATTTTGATGCCAATTATTTCGATGAAATTTTGACGTATGTCGAAGTTGCTACTGACATTGCTATGTTAATCACGTGTTTTAAAAATTTGTTATTCTTCAAAATATTTCAAAATATAAATCAAAATTGTTTTCAAAATCTTTACGATTTGCGCTTTCAAAAGAATGAGGAAGCGAATTAAACGTTTCAGAAAAATCGAGGACTATGACCCCTTTCTTTTACTGATTCGCTTAATTCCGGACTTGTCCGTTTGAGAACGTAAAATGTTATTTATTTAAAATACACAATTTAACACTTTCAAGGAAACGATGAAGCGAATTAAACGATTTAGTAAAACTCGTGGTTATGAGTCATGTGTGTTTGCTATTTCGGTTAATTTCGGACTCGTTAATTGAAAAATTTGTAATTTGAAATTTGATTACCGTTGTGGTAATTTCTGATTATCGTTTTGATAATTGGATGTTTATGATTTCTGATTTATCGTTATTGATAATCAGATATTTATTGTTTCTGATTATCGCTTGTGATAATCAGATATTTGAGATCTAATTATCGTTATTGATAATTAGATATTTGTGATTTGATTATCAATTGTGATAATTAAATAATCGTTGATTCGTGATTTCTGATTTATCGTTTTTGATAATCAGATATTTATTGTTTCTAATTATCTATTGATAATTAGATATTTGAGATTTAATTGTCGTTTGTGATAATTAAATATTTGTGATTTAAGATTGATTTTCGATTTTGATAATCGAATACTTGTTGATTTGATTATCGTTTTTGATAATCGAATATTTGTGATTTGAGATCTCTGAATTATCTATTGATAATTAGATTTTGTTGATAATTTGTGAATTTCCTTTATGAAATTAAAAGATTTCTTTGGCGTTTATATTGTACTACGCCAGTGTACCGGCTCAATTTTCTGCTATTCATGACGTTTTCCACGTCTTCCAATTACGGAAATGCCTTTGGGATTTCCGATCTTTATTCTTGAGCCCGGTATTATTGAAGAAATTGAAGTTTCACCAGATTTGACGTTGAGCAACATTCTATTCACATCAATGTTTCGGGGGTTCGGCACCTTCGAAATAAAGATGTTTTCTCGTGAAAGTTTATTGGTTCTCAAATCCTATGAATTTCACTTTGGAATCCAGAGAATTCATCGAGCAATCACGATCAGGATTTCTCTATCATGCTCTTTATGGCGAACTTCATATTTCGAATTTCTTCATCTTGTGATGATATGCTCTTTTGGTTGTTACCTTTTGTCCATATATTCCTTAAGATTGCTGTAACATCCCGCCTTTTTGCACACTTTAAACCGACACACGTGCCAATTCAAAGCATACGCAAGGGCGGATTGTTATGGGGTAAATAAGAAAAACAGAGAAGAAATAAAACAAAAACAGAATCTCACAGCGGAAGGATAAAATATAATAACAAATATACAGTTCATAAACAGTTTACAAAAGCTTGATTCTTCTTTTACAATAAATATCAGAGTTACACATACCAATACAAGCAATGCAGCGGAATAGAAAGAGTGTGGTGTAATACTATATATAACATAATACTTATTCTTCGTCTTCGTCCTCCAAAGCTAAAATCTGCTATCCTGAAATGCTCGGACTGACCCGAGCGAATTTGAATAGACAAAAACACCCGAGTCAGACTAGAATATCTTATGTGAGTTAAATAAACAGAATATAAATATGAGTACAGTAACTCAAGAGATGTTCGGGATTTACATCTCCTAAGGATCCGTTAAACTATTTACTATGTAGTATATTGCGCTATTATAATAGTGTCTATTTATAAAATAAACTTACTTTTAAATAGCGTTAAGGCTTTACATTTTCCACCTTAACACGTAATAGTCCCAGTAGTCCGTCCAATATCATAGCCCCTCCTGATCGGGAAGCCACTAGAGGATACCACACGGGCTACGGGAGAAAACCAAACTCGTACAAGGCGCGATATGGTAGGTGACACGGCACAACTAGGCAATGCCAGGGTAGATATACCAATTGCTATCCAGGCTGGTGGAAACGCGTAGCCGCAGTTACCGCCCACCTCGGACTAACTCCCCAAAATCAAAATATAGAAGTGGCCACTGAATCAAATCCAAGTCAAATTATAATATCGAAGAGGAGCGTCCGATCAGAGGAATGACCTCATTGGCCTGAGAATCGCTCCTGTTTTAGCCACCTTATGCCAACTCATGGGAGTTGGGTCCACGTATTTACCTTACAGGAAACGTCGCCACCACCTACTTCATTCTGGAATCTCCACCGCGTACACGGTTAGTCAAAGTGGTTTTCGGTATCGACAGAGAGTATGTCCATATCCGATCCCGGTCTCTTTGCCAACCAATCGTTATTATAACACCGCGGTCATTTAAAAATAGTTTATACTTTTAAAACCAGAATATAATCCATTTCAAACCGTAATATTACGATATCATTTCTTCTTTTAAAACCCAAAACAATATGATATCGTTTATCCCAAATAAAATTATTCCTTTCCAAAAAATTATGTCACTTTTTATTATTTAATATCCCATGTAACCAATATTCTGTTTGTAACTTTCAACATAATTCTTCGAAAATCCATAGTATTTTAAAACCATTATTTTCAAAACTAAATGGTTTGGATATTCAACGGTATGCGAATTAAAAAAAAGTTTAACTTTACTGTTGCTTTATAAAGAAATAAATTACATGGCTTTCCAAATATTTCTTCTTTTAAAGTTAAACCAAAATCCAAAATATTACTTCAAGTCGCAAAACCATTTCAATTTTATATATATTTATATCCATTTTGGAGCATTAATATTTCAACTAAAGTTGGATTTTTATCCTTTCAAAAATCAATATTCTATTAATTAATCTTGACCATTCACATAAAATCCATAATTAATAAGACTTCAATTTCTAGTAAAATATATATATATATATATATTTCCAAATTCAATTTTTACTAGAATATTCATTTCAAAATATTTTGGGAAAAAAATCCAATTATAATATCATATCTTTAAAATTTCCAACTTAATATTTAAACATAGGATATAATCATCAAACTCCATTTTCTTAATTTTCTTCCATTTTTAATAAAGAAATTTATTCACCTTTTAATTTCAAAATTTCAACTTCATATGCATATAACTATGGAAGAAAACATTTATTCAGTATAAAATTTAAGATTTTTATAAACCGTATTCCATCCAAACCATAGAAATCACATTAAAAATAGTTATATATAGACCACGGTGTCTGTATATAGTTTTCTATCCTATGGTCAAGTGATACGGATATTTATCATTTCAATCCGCAATTTAAAAAATAAAACTGCGGTTGTATATCATTTCAAACCGCAATCCCGAATGAAATGAAAAATGCATACTAACTTGCAGTTTAATGATATCAAATAAAACATCCCTTCAATAACACATCCATCATCCAATCATAAACATCAAGCAATATCAATCAATAACAATTATATATATGATTGTGACGACCGCCCATGACTCCCGCACCAAAACAAGGAAATAATGCGCTGAAAGGCGTGTCAGGCAGCCATGGACGATAGTCAGGGTAAAACAAAACAAAAGAATCTCTATCGTACAACTCACAGCGCATGGATAAAATACAATAGAGAAATATAATATAGTGAAGCTCCATAGAACAGAACATCATCATATAAGCATCACAGTAGTTTTATACAATCATCTACTCAAATCCATACATGAAAGCCTCACTACAAATCACTCAACCAAATACAGCAGCGGATACCCAGTACATATAGTAAGAAAACTAATATGCAAAGCCTCCTGCTCGTCTTCGTCATCTTCATCGTAGAACTCCTAGCACAGCACCTGTCACCTGCTACCTAGTCTGCCCATCCCAAACATGGATGAACAGCCCAAGGTAATAAGAGGAGACATAAAACCTTGAGTCAGACAAAGTCTTAGTGAGCAGTAAATTAACTATCAAACATACCAAAAGAGCATAAAGGATAAAAGGAATAGGAACCAAACCATCCCACTCCACCTCTTTCTACAGTGATAGCCCCAGACATACACTAAGGAGAAGCAAGCATAACAACATAGACAATTAAGGTAAAGCGAATACCACTCGAGTCAAGGACGATGTTTTCCAAATACAAACCCCCAAGGCCTAAACCAAGATCAGATAAGCACCCAGAAAACACCGCTCTTGAAGCCGAATGATAATACAACCAAACATCCATGACTCTGGCTATCACTGTCATCCTTGCCTCGATTTCATCGTTAGTTGAATGACCATCTGTCAAGGGCTAATGGTAACCCCGGTTCTAACCATAACTCCGCACACTGCCTTGTGCCTAGGACTTATCTACTTTGCCCAGAGTACTCAACTACCTACCTGTAGTCTTTTGGGTGTCCCGACTACCTACCTGTAGTCGTTATGGGCGCCCCATGTACTCTTGCTTTTGAGCATGCTAGAACCTTCAACAACGACGAGATCCAAGCCTCCTAGCCATCCTTCTTGACGACTATCCTCATACAAGCTCAAGCTACCTCTTGAACAATCCATTATCAACCAACTTGAACTACTCTTCAGGTTATCAACATGCTTGGAATGATCCCTGCTTGGATTAAGCCAAGACTCACATCATACTTCGCTTCATCGCATCAAAGCAAAGTCTCAACTCAACAACATGGCTTGCCTCATCAAATCATGGCAAAGTCCCATCTCAACATCATCCAATCTATACGTATGAGCTTCAACATCCGCTACATATGCCTTAAGCAGCTTTCACCATTCAAGAGCCTTCTTCCATAGCTTTTGAATCCTCTTTCATCATCTTGTTCCAAATCAACTACTAGCTAACTTGGAAACAATCAAATCAATCATACATTCAAATAATCAATCATTCAAACAAGATCTATTAAGCAATTTAAGCAATATCAACTATAATGGGAATTTCGTAAATAAACGAGCAAAAGTCCAACATATGTGAAATCATGGTTTTTAGCATAGATCTATCAATTATAAAACATGGGTTTTGTCTCTAATGCTTGTTAAACTAACTTGCATAAGTAAACATCTTCAAAAACCATGGATCTAGACTTCGATCTAAGAAAAATGCATGAAATCTCTAACTTTAACACCCAAACATGCCACCAATCCAATATACTCCTTTGGATCCGCGTGAGAGATAACTACCACTCACCAAATCACCCAAACACTACAAAAACTACACACTTCAGATCTGGACAGCGAAGATCAAGGTTTGATCCGGCAATATCTCGCTCCAATCGATGAATTCTAGCTCGAACGGATGAAGATCTTCAACTTTGGCACTTGGATCTTCGATCTCGATCTTCGATCTTGGATGGATGTTAGAATTAGATTGGAATGGAGAAAAGAAGATGAAGAAATGTTGTAGTCGAGTTCCCAAAATGGCAGCACTTCGTCGCTTCAAAAACCGGTGCCAAAAAGTGAGCCAAACCCCTCTATTTATAGGCTGAAAACTCCTTAGGTCGTAACTCGTAGGCTCAGTTTTAGGTCGTCGCCGACCTAAGAAACCTCCGACCTAACATAGGTCGCTGCCGACCCATGCCATCCTGCGACCTAGTACGCGCATGTCCAACCCAATGCACGACTCAACTACCCCGACCTACGACCTAAAACACAAGCGCATGCAAGACCCAACGGCTCACGACTCATCACAACAGTGCAGCCTAACGACCTAACAATCTAACGACTTAAGCCCAAGGCCGACCTAACGACTTATAACATTAACGACCTACGACTCATCACTAAGTCGCTACCAACTTAGTATGTTCAGTCCTAACTCACACGACCTAAAAACCCTGCCGACCTATCTTCCCTAGCGACCTAATTTAGGTCGCTGCCGACTTAACAGAACACAGGGTCATACGACCTAACTCCTAGCCGACTCAACGACCTAAGCCCCTAACGACTCAACCTCCTAACGAGATAACACCCTGCCGACCCAAGCCCCTACCAACTCAAGACCCCACGACCTAAGCCTTAACCCCTTAAGTCGCTAACCCATGAGTCGGTCACTTCTTAGGTCGGTCCAACACTAAGTCGTCTAACCTTTAGGTCGCTGCTTCTATAAGTCGGTCACGACTTATCCCATGACTCGGTCACACTCTAAGTCGTCTACTCCTGAGTCGCTGGCTTCCCTAACTCGCCCACACGACCTAAGACACTAAGTCGGCAACTCTATGACTCGGTCACGAGTTAACTCCATAACTCGTTCCAACCTATGAGTCGGTCACGACTCAACCCTTCAACACACGTGTTACTCTCCATACGACTCAGGCTAGAGACAACATAAACAACACTAACGACCGGTAAATTCCACGATTTATCGACACGTAAAATACGGGTCGTTACATTCTCTCCCCCTTAGGAATTTCGCCCCCGAAATTCCAAGCAAACAACAGCAATCAAAGATAATCCGCATGCCTACCATCCATAGCAATCAACAAACCATGCATCCAATTCTAGCCTAGCATGCAGAATTCTAAGATAGAAATCAAGATGCAAATTCATGAGATGTCACGACACCTTAGGGTCATACCTCGAAGAGTTCTGGATGAGCTGCCTTCATCCTCTCTTCCTCCTCCCATGTACAGTCGTTAACATCATCACTCCATTGTACCTTGAGCAACGTAATCGTCTTCCTCCTAAGCTGTTTCGTATCAGTTTCAACAATACGAAGCGGCTTACGAGGTCTTGTAACAACTGGATCAACCTCCAAATCTTCATAGCTATCAGCAGAAACCACTGTCTTTGGGTCGTGCACATACTTCCGTAGATAAGATACATGAAAAACACTGTGCACACCCGCCATCTTTTCCGGTAACTCCAATCTATAAGCGAGCTTTCCAATACGCTCGATAATCGGGAATGGTCCAACAAATCTCGGAGTTAACTTTCCTTTCTTCCCGAACCTTATAGCATTCTTCAATGGAGAAATCTTCACAAAAACCATATCACCTACGTCGAATTCCAAATCCTTACGACGATTATCGGCATAACTTTTCTGACGATCTTGGGCTGCCTTCATTCGTTGCCGAATGATCTCTATACAATCTGAAGTCTGTCGAATCATCTCTGGCCCAAGTATCAGCTTTTCTCCAGTTTCCAACCAACATGTCGGAGAGTTACACGGTCTTCCATATAATGCCTCATATGGTGCCATACCAATACTCGACTGATAACTGTTATTATAAGCAAACTCCACCAAATGAAGGTGATCTTCCCATGATCCTCCGAAGTCCAAAACACATGCTCTAAGAAGATCTTCCAAAACTCGGTTGACTCTCTCAGTCTGACCATCTGTTTGAGGGTGATAAGCTGTACTCAAACACAACTCAGTTCCCAAAACTTCCTGGAAGCTCTTCCAAAATCTACTAGTGAACAATGGATCTCGATCGCTCACTATACTCTTCGGAACACCATGGAAACGAACTATCCACTTCACATATAATTCAGCCAACTTCGATGCAGTCCTAGTCGATCGAACAGGAATGAACCTTGCACTCTTGGTCAAACGATCTACTATGACCCAAATCCCTTCATTCCCTGCTCTTGTCCTAGGTAGACCATCGATAAAGTCCATCGACACTTGCTCCCACTTCCATGTAGGAACTTCTAATGGCTGAAGCAATCCACTGGGCTTCTTCTGCTCAGCTTTCACCAACTGGCAATTCATACACTTGGAAATAAAATTTCCAACATCCTTCTTCATACCTTTCCAGTAGTAGGTTCTCTTCATGTCCCGATACATCTTATTTCCACCTGGATGAATTGTCAACTTCGAGTGATGACTCTCCCTCAGAACTTCATCTCTCAATCCATCTACATCGGGAACAACTAGTCGCCCTTGCTTTCGAAGCCAACCCTCTCGATCGACCTCGAATCCCTTATCCTTCTCCGGGTCCAATCCAGATTCCAAATCACAGATAATCTTGACAAGCTTATCATCTCCCCTTTGCCTCTCACCAATTCTTTCCACAAGAGTAGGCCTTATCGATAAGTTTGCCAACATCTCAGGTTCCAATTCACATCTAGGCCTGAAATCAAATCCAGCCAAATACTCAAGACTCTTCCATTCCGAAAACATGGCTCCCAATCCTGCATGTCTTCGACTTAACGCATCAGCCACTGCGTTACCTTTCCCTGGAGTATAGGCTATACCAAAATCATACGATGCTAAGAACTCTAGCCACCTTTGCTGTCGAAGATTCAAATCCTTTTGGGAAAACAGATACTTCAACGACTTATGATCTGTAAACAGCTCGAATCTAACTCCCAATAGATAGTGTCTCCACATCTTCAAAGCAAACACAATCGCCGCTAACTCCAAATCATGAGTCGGATAATTCCTTTCATGCGGCTTCAGTTGTCGACTTGCATACGCAACAACTTTCTCCTTCTGCATTAGCACTGCTCCAAGTCCAGTACCACATGCATCGGTGTAAACCACCATCTCATCATTCCCACCTGGAATAGTCAAAACAGGAGCACTTGTCAGTCGCTCTTTCAGGATTACGAAAGCTTGCTCACACTTATCATCCCATCTGAACACTTGGTTCTTTTTCGTCAATCCTGTCAACGGTGCAGCTATCTTGGAAAAGTCTTTGATAAACCGACGATAATATCCTGCTAATCCAAGAAAACTCCTCACATCAGATGCATTCTTAGGCCTAACCCAATCCTGGATCGCTGCCACCTTAGCGGGATCAACCGCTATTCCATTTCCAGAAATAACATGGCCTAAGAACCTCACTTCACTCTTCCAGAAGTGACACTTCGAAAACTTAGCCTTCAGCTGATGTTTCCGCAAAATTTCCAAAACAATCCTTAAGTGCGTCTTGTGCTCTTCTTCAGTTTTGGAGTAAACCAAAATATCATCCACGAACACAAGTACAAATTTGTTCAACTGATCTCTGAACACTCTATTCATAAGATCCACAAAATATGCTGGCGCGTTAGTCAATCCAAACGGCATTACCAGCCACTCATAAAACCCGGATGGTGTCCTGAAAGCAGTCTTCGGCACACTATCCTTCGCCACTCTCAACTGGTGAAATCCCGTTGCCAAATCCATCTGAGAAAACACCTTAGCCTCGTGAAGCTGATCAAACAAGTCATCTATTCTCGGCAATGGATACTTGTTCTTCTTAGTCACCTTATTCAGCTCACGATAATCCACACACAACCTCAACGATCCATCCGCTTTGGTTGCGAACACAACTGGCGCACCCCATTCGGACACACTTCTCCGAATGAATCCTTTCTGCAAAAGGTCATCAACTTGCACCTTCAGCTCTTGCTGCTCCCTCGGTGCCATCCGCCTAAGAGGCATCACAACAGGTCTGGCTCCCTCAACTAGATCGATACGAAACTCGATCTCCCTATGCGGCGGCAACCCTTTGACTTCCTCAAAGACATTCTCAAACTCATTCACAATAGGCACCGATGACAGTCCATCCCGTGGAACAACTAGCGAATACATGAAGCTCATGAAGACGCCTTCTTCATGCTTACATCGTATCACAACCTTTCGCCCTTCCACATTCCCGACTGTCACCTCAAGCCTCTCACAATCAATCCTAGCCGCATACTTCCTAAGCCAGTCCATACCCAAAATAATTCCGAACCCCGCAAAGTTCAGGACAAAGCAATCACAAACAAACGAGCAATCATGACTCGACACAACTAGACCACGGCATATCATACACAAACATGACGAACCCCCCACTGGATTAGTCACAACCAATGGCCTATCAACAATATCCGGTTTCATACCTAACCGGCTTACCAAATCATCACAAACAAAAGAATGCGACGCTCCAGTATCAAACAACACTCTAACTGGAACACCACAAATAGAAAGAGTACCTTGAACAACCACACTCTTCCCCTTCTCTTCAGCAGTAGGAGCTTTCGAAGACGATGGAACAGCCCCCAAAGCATAGGCTTGCACAACCTGCCTATCTTTCCTCGGTTCTGGACAATCCTTCTTGATATGTCCCAGCTTATCACAGTTGTAACACTTTCCCGGCACTTTGGGATTCTTACAATCTTTGTAAAGATGGCCCTTCTGCTGGCAGTTATAACAAGTCACTTCGCCTTTCGGCTTCTTCTGGCCATCCTTACCCTTCTGCTGCTGCTGCTTCCTCCTCTTATTGCCATTCTGGTGTGGTTTAGATCCTTCCCTGGTTACAGCAACAACAGAACTTTCCTTAGGAAACAAACTCTCATGCCTAAGGGCTTTCTCCACAAGCTTCTCAAATGGATCGTCCAAATGATCCACTAACTGCCTCCCAAGATAAGCATCCAGACCAGTCACAAACTTCTCATTCTTCTGATAGGGAGAATCAATGTACGATCTGGCATACTTGGACAAAGCTTCAAACTCAGAAATATACTCAAGAACAGGCCTTCCCCCTTGCTTGAGCTCCACAAACCTCTTAAACAAGACAGATTTCTGGGAAGTAGAGATGAACTTAGCTTCAAATCTAACTTGGAATTGCTCCCAAGTAATCTCTTCTTCTGGTGTATCTATGGTGATAGAATTCCACCAATCAGCAGCTCTTCCCTGAAGCTGTCTCGATGCAAGCTTTCTCTTAGTTGCATCCTCAATCCCTAAGTCACCAAAGATCCTTCGACATGCATCAATCCATCTCTGCACCTCAATAGTCGACTCCGTCCCCAAGAAAGCTTTTCCTCCAAGAGAAGTATAATCCTTGCAAAGCTTAGCAAAATCCACCGGTCTTGGAGCTTGAACTTGAACTCCCACATCCACTGATGATCCTGAAGCTGGTATCCTTCTCATGATCGAAGTCATCATCGCTTCGAACATAGTTCCATAATCAACAGCTCCTTCATCAGCACGGCTTTCCCTTGCAGCTGGTCTCCCTCTTCGACTCATCCTTAATATCTGTAATAAGAATGATTAGAACACCTTAAGAAACAACTGCATAAGGAGTTCAAATCCTTCTAGGCTACTATATTATATATAGTAATCATCCATCAAAATACAATTACGTCTCTCATACGTAGTTACGTCAGCGAGCGTTGGCTGAAATCGATTAACCAAAGCTCTGATACCAAATGTGACGACCGCCCATGACTCCCGCACCAAAACAAGGAAATAATGCGCTGAAAGGCGTGTCAGGCAGCCATGGACGATAGTCAGGGTAAAACAAAACAAAAGAATCTCTATCGTACAACTCACAGCGCATGGATAAAATACAATAGAGAAATATAATATAGTGAAGCTCCATAGAACAGAACATCATCATATAAGCATCACAGTAGTTTTATACAATCATCTACTCAAATCCATACATGAAAGCCTCACTACAAATCACTCAACCAAATACAGCAGCGGATACCCAGTACATATAGTAAGAAAACTAATATGCAAAGCCTCCTGCTCGTCTTCGTCATCTTCATCGTAGAACTCCTAGCACAGCACCTGTCACCTGCTACCTAGTCTGCCCATCCCAAACATGGATGAACAGCCCAAGGTAATAAGAGGAGACATAAAACCTTGAGTCAGACAAAGTCTTAGTGAGCAGTAAATTAACTATCAAACATACCAAAAGAGCATAAATGATAAAAGGAATAGGAACCAAACCATCCCACTCCACCTCTTTCTACAGTGATAGCCCCAGACATACACTAAGGAGAAGCAAGCATAACAACATAGACAATTAAGGTAAAGCGAATACCACTCGAGTCAAGGACGATGTTTTCCAAATACAAACCCCCAAGGCCTAAACCAAGATCAGATAAGCACCCAGAAAACACCGCTCTTGAAGCCGAATGATAATACAACCAAACATCCATGACTCTGGCTATCACTGTCATCCTTGCCTCGATTTCATCGTTAGTTGAATGACCATCTGTCAAGGGCTAATGGTAACCCCGGTTCTAACCATAACTCCGCACACTGCCTTGTGCCTAGGACTTATCTACTTTGCCCAGAGTACTCAACTACCTACCTGTAGTCTTTTGGGTGTCCCGACTACCTACCTGTAGTCGTTATGGGCGCCCCATGTACTCTTGCTTTTGAGCATGCTAGAACCTTCAACAACGACGAGATCCAAGCCTCCTAGCCATCCTTCTTGACGACTATCCTCATACAAGCTCAAGCTACCTCTTGAACAATCCATTATCAACCAACTTGAACTACTCTTCAGGTTATCAACATGCTTGGAATGATCCCTGCTTGGATTAAGCCAAGACTCACATCATACTTCGCTTCATCGCATCAAAGCAAAGTCTCAACTCAACAACATGGCTTGCCTCATCAAATCATGGCAAAGTCCCATCTCAACATCATCCAATCTATACGTATGAGCTTCAACATCCGCTACATATGCCTTAAGCAGCTTTCACCATTCAAGAGCCTTCTTCCATAGCTTTTGAATCCTCTTTCATCATCTTGTTCCAAATCAACTACTAGCTAACTTGGAAACAATCAAATCAATCATACATTCAAATAATCAATCATTCAAACAAGATCTATTAAGCAATTTAAGCAATATCAACTATAATGGGAATTTCGTAAATAAACGAGCAAAAGTCCAACATATGTGAAATCATGGTTTTTAGCATAGATCTATCAATTATAAAACATGGGTTTTGTCTCTAATGCTTGTTAAACTAACTTGCATAAGTAAACATCTTCAAAAACCATGGATCTAGACTTCGATCTAAGAAAAATGCATGAAATCTCTAACTTTAACACCCAAACATGCCACCAATCCAATATACTCCTTTGGATCCGCGTGAGAGATAACTACCACTCACCAAATCACCCAAACACTACAAAAACTACACACTTCAGATCTGGACAGCGAAGATCAAGGTTTGATCCGGCAATATCTCGCTCCAATCGATGAATTCTAGCTCGAACGGATGAAGATCTTCAACTTTGGCACTTGGATCTTCGATCTCGATCTTCGATCTTGGATGGATGTTAGAATTAGATTGGAATGGAGAAAAGAAGATGAAGAAATGTTGTAGTCGAGTTCCCAAAATGGCAGCACTTCGTCGCTTCAAAAACCGGTGCCAAAAAGTGAGCCAAACCCCTCTATTTATAGGCTGAAAACTCCTTAGGTCGTAACTCGTAGGCTCAGTTTTAGGTCGTCGCCGACCTAAGAAACCTCCGACCTAACATAGGTCGCTGCCGACCCATGCCATCCTGCGACCTAGTACGCGCATGTCCAACCCAATGCACGACTCAACTACCCCGACCTACGACCTAAAACACAAGCGCATGCAAGACCCAACGGCTCACGACTCATCACAACAGTGCAGCCTAACGACCTAACAATCTAACGACTTAAGCCCAAGGCCGACCTAACGACTTATAACATTAACGACCTACGACTCATCACTAAGTCGCTACCAACTTAGTATGTTCAGTCCTAACTCACACGACCTAAAAACCCTGCCGACCTATCTTCCCTAGCGACCTAATTTAGGTCGCTGCCGACTTAACAGAACACAGGGTCATACGACCTAACTCCTAGCCGACTCAACGACCTAAGCCCCTAACGACTCAACCTCCTAACGAGATAACACCCTGCCGACCCAAGCCCCTACCAACTCAAGACCCCACGACCTAAGCCTTAACCCCTTAAGTCGCTAACCCATGAGTCGGTCACTTCTTAGGTCGGTCCAACACTAAGTCGTCTAACCTTTAGGTCGCTGCTTCTATAAGTCGGTCACGACTTATCCCATGACTCGGTCACACTCTAAGTCGTCTACTCCTGAGTCGCTGGCTTCCCTAACTCGCCCACACGACCTAAGACACTAAGTCGGCAACTCTATGACTCGGTCACGAGTTAACTCCATAACTCGTTCCAACCTATGAGTCGGTCACGACTCAACCCTTCAACACACGTGTTACTCTCCATACGACTCAGGCTAGAGACAACATAAACAACACTAACGACCGGTAAATTCCACGATTTATCGACACGTAAAATACGGGTCGTTACAATGATCATATATAACAGGTGATAACTGGCAGTTTATTCAAATTAAAATTTTCAACTATTAATCTAACAATTTATATTCAGTGATAATTGACATAACTGTTAACTAGCAGTTCATATGCAACCAAAAATTTCTAACAGCCAATTAACACGCAATAAATCAATTAAATTAACAGTTACATTCAATAAAATGCAATTCAACAGATATGAATGAAATAACATGCCAAAAGCTCATAAATAAATTTCTATTCATTTCTAAAATTTATTTAACAAACATAAAAGCTTCTAGTAGTAGTGAGTGGGTTAAAACACTCACCTTTTGAATTTAAATTGAATTCAAATCCAATTTAAACCCAAAAATTGGACAGTCTCCAAATTCATCCAAACCAGTGCCAAAACGTCAGAAATTCCGATACGATCCCAGCAAAACAAACCGCGCGTGAATCCGAGCTCGTATGCAAAAGTTATGAAAATTTGAAAAATGAAAAATTCTGGTCCTGGGTCAACTTCGGGTTCGACTTCGGGGCGCCGCCTCATTTCCCCGATGCTTGCTTGGAGTTTTCGCCAAAACGACCCGGAGCGACCCGAGTCATTTTCTTCCTGACCCGAAGTTGCTCTAGGGTTTTCTCCTCTGAAACCCGAAGCGCGACCAGAAGCTGCTGCAGATCCACAAAATTTTTTTTTTTTTTTTTTTTTTTTTTTTTTGAAATAAAATTTTGGAATTTGGGAATTAGGTTTTTTTCTGCCATTGGAATGAGGAGTTGAGAAGGAGATGTACGTATAGAAAAATGAAAATAAGGAGTGGCTAGGGTTTATAATCGCAAATATATAGACAGATAAAAGAAGGCTAGGTGGGTACGGATAACGAACGTGCTAAACGATAGTTGGCCCAAAAAGCCCGTTCTGCCTCCGGAGTCGAATTTGTTAAAACTATATATCCAAATAGGTGTTTCAAAATATTCTGAACGCGATGGAAAAAGTTTCGCGACCAAATTCGATCGTATGAAGAAGTTATGCTAAAAAAATAAAAATTTCAAATTGATTTCAAAATGCGTAAATTTCAAGGCGTTTCGAGTCCGTACGATCAAACGACAAGTCCGATCGCAACGAAACTTGAAACATTATTATAATTCACCGTTACGGATCCGATGAAACTAGTTTCGTCGAAATCCGAGTCCGTGACAAAAATAACTATTTTTAATATTTATTAAATAAATTAAAATAAATCATAAAATCCAAATTTTCTTTCAACTTTAAATATTGGCCAAATTTCATTACTTATATAATCCAATCAATTCCCAATAATTTAGCAAGCTTGGATGTGAATTAAAATTTATAAGTATATAAATTTCGCAGTGTTAACCTTTGCGTTTTCTTATTATTTGGGAATTATAAATTTTATTCGCAAAACCCAATTATTTAATCATATACTTATACTCTCATCTTAAATCTAATTATATAAATAACTTGATTTCTATTATCCAACTCAAAATATATCAATTATTCTCCAACTACATAGTTAACGTTTCTTTTATATATCACTGTGGTAATATTTCAAAATGTTCATCTTTTGTTTGCATAAATTACTGTATTTAGATAAAATTGTAATTTTGGTAACTTATCACATAAATAACTTAAAACCTCAACTAATACATTCCACCTTTGTTTCATCTTATTCATTCACTCATCAATATTCCGTACTAACTACAAAATTTAGTGTATTCCTTTAAATTGATCAAAATAAGACTTATCAACTAATAGAAAGATTTACGTACAAAATTTATTGTCATACATCTAATTTACAAGCCTATACTTAATTATTATCCTACAATACGTTTTACGTTACTATAATGTTCATTCTTCCGTTCCTACGTTTCTATAAATTTATTCCTTTATAATTTATTTAACGCAACACTTAATCTACACCTATTGCGATGTTTCAAATTTACTTGAATGAACAATTTCTTTACTTAAAATAGTTGTTGTAAACTCTTAATTCCACATTTATAAGTATATTATTATTTTCACTCAAATATTATACATATATATAGAGTATTGGGTTTTATTTAATCATCATTTATCATATATATTAATTAATTAAATTCAATACTTAAGTCTGACTAAATTTATTCCCCAAATACACATTTACATTTCTCAACCAATAAATATAACCAATCAAATTCTCATTTTATTGAACCTTGGTCAATTCCACACGTTAATTTTACTTAAAGTCTCAATTAATTAATTTACCTCGGTTTCATTACCTTATTACCTTATATGCATAATTGACATGGTTATATCTTCCATTACATCAATAATTTATCATTTCATTTCTATGCAATATATACTCATCTTATTCCATTTATTTGGTTACTGCATTGAAATCTATTTATTAACCAATACTAACGTTATTATCATAAAAAAAAAATTTGATTCCCAATTTTATTCAATACTTAGAACAAAAATTTTCACATTAAATCAAATCCTTCTATTCAAACCAAGTATCATGCTATGATAATATTTTACGTTGGTTACACTGAAAAAAATCAACTTTTTATCGTTATCAATTAAACATACATTAATTGCACAAATTAAAGGAATTAATTGCCATTTATCAAATTAAATTTTTCATACATCAATCTATTTCATCTAAATCCTTACCTATGAATATTGCAACCTTTAATTCCATTAAATACCAATTAACCCAAATTATTTCATTTATTCTAAGTCATATCACTAAAATAATTCATCATAATAAACTTAAAATCTATACGTTTATTGATTTATTTCTATTTGTCTTATGTTAAATTCTAAATTTAGTAAGACAACCTAAAGTACTCCACTCAATCGACAGTCCCTTTCAATTGTTAATACGTACTTAAATTTCTACAGTTGCCTTCCATCTGCACTTCCGTTACTATGATAAAAATTAGTAACGTTTATGCCATCAATCCATCATAATTACTTACCCTTAATTGAGTTTGATTTCCAAATAAATTTGCTGACCCTTAATTAGACAATTTATAAAAGTTTGTCATCATACCTATAGTTCTACGCTTATGCTATGTCTTAAATTTCAATAAATTTATAAATTTTGAGATGTTCATTAGGGTTTACAAATTTATTGACTTGCAATAACAGGGTTTCTTAATCTATTCAATTTATCGTTCACAATCTTTTATTGCATTAAATTGGTTTAATATTCCCATATTAAATTTTATGTACAGGTAAGAATTTTTCTTTCTTTCTCTACTTAATTCATTTGAATTTTATTCAAATGTCTTTAAATAGGTTTCTAAGTCACTTCTATATAATTTATTCTAGCCTTCATTTTAATACTTATCTACCACCTTTATTCTTTCAACTAAAATAAATTACAAAATCCTATTAAACAAACAATTTTAAATGGTCGAACTTAACGGGTCGTTACACTCTCCCCCACTCAAAACTTTTCGTCCCCGAAAAGGAAAAAGAAGGGAGAAGGAAGAATAAAACAGTACATCTCAATTCAATATTAGCTTATAAATAATAATTTACTGGATTAATTTCCTTTAATGAAATATACCCGTTTTATAGCCATTATAAACTTTTATACTTAAATAATTAAAGTTGGAAAAACATTTTCAACAAAATTCTAAGTCCAAAATTTACGGAAAATTTTGGCAGAGTCTCCTTTGTACGGAGAGGCTCGGGAGAAAATAAAATATCAAAATATAACAAATATATTACAAATATTATCAAAATATTATATCCCAACACGGGCAACTATATAAAATAGCGCTTTAAACGTAATCCGAAAACGTACCTATTTGTCGGGCAATACGCTTATTATTATGGAACCAAAAGCAGTTGCTTCCATCACCTGCATTCACTTATATAATCTAAAAGGTTAAATATTTATATTAAAGTGAAATGTTTAGGTGGTTTCAACCATTAATCACCCAATCAATACAACAATTATCAATCTTACAAATAACATACATACACAAAGTGAAGCAACCATTTAAACCATCAAACAATTAGTTGTCTGGGTTCAAATTTGAAATTTGTATGAAATGAAATTAACTATCAAGTGCATTCTTTACTCAACAGTCTTAGATGGAACAAGGATAGATTATTTATTCCCCAACAACTTCAAATTCCTTACCCAACAAACATAAATCAAACAATTCAAATCAACACCACAATAGCTTATTATACATTTATTTCATGCTTCAGTGGTTTTATTTTCTTTCTTTCATTTATGGAGGGATTTCTTTGTTTCTTACAATTTTCATTTTCCATTTGTTACAAAATTCATTATATTGTATTCCAATTTATTGACTAAGGTTTATATCATCTATTTATACTACTTACCCTTTCTTATATAGTAAAATTTCCAATTTAACTTAAGTTTATACAATTAATTCTCATTTATAACAGCAAATTTATTGAATACCTTAATTACCTCAAGCTTCACTTGTAAGATTTCCCCTTACATTTTCTTACTAACATTGCAACTTTTATTATATGGTAAGTTATGTATGTTTAAGAATGCAAGTGAAAATTTACAAGTTTCTTCTCAATTCCTTTTTATTTATTAATGGTTCAATAAATATATATTCGTTTTATAAATTACAATTTCAACTTACCCTTAATTTCATTCCTTTATTTAATGTTTACGTTTTATTATATTTAATTACAGTAACCCTCTACTTACACTTAAATTATTAACCTTAAAACCTCCATTTTTATAAATAAAGGATCTTATTAATTCATTATCTAGGGTTTACAGACATTTATTTATATTACCTACTTTTTATTATATTACTAGTAGCATTTTAAATCATACTTAAGTTTATAACCCTACACATCAATATTAAAGAATTTCATTTTATTTACTTAAGTTAAAATCACCTATTAATAATACTCACCTTTAATTTGGGTAAAATTTCAATTATCACTTAAGTTTATACCAATAAATTCTTTCATTATTTCCTAAATTCCTACTTGTAAAATATTCAATTCCAGTTTCTCATTTAACACTTCAACTTTTATATTTGGGTAAGTTATTTATGTTAAGGAAATTGCAATTGAACTTATACAAGTTTAATCTCCATTCTTTTAATTAAATTTAATGTTTATTCATATTACCCTTTGTCTCATATGTATGCAAATTCCTCTTTATAGCTTTGCAGTTATTCTCTTATTCCAATTAGAGGTTTCAATTCATTCATTCTTCAATAAATCTTTTCCATTATTTATCAGTTAAAAACTTTTACTTCCCTTATCCCTAGCATTAACTTTCTTACTTAATATTTCACTAACAAAGTTTAAACAATTAATTAACGGAAAAATTTAGAATTAAATACCGGGTCAAATTTTAATCAAATAAGTTCTTACAACTTTTATATCTCTAATTATATTTAGAACAATAAAAGAAAATTTTTAGAAAATTTCAAAAATAAATCTGCAGTAGAATTTACTACAGTGGCCTTTCCCCTTCGAAACTCGAAAATGAAAGTCGATGATGCGGCCGTCATCACCGAATTTATTTTCCAGCGACAGAGAGGAAAGTACAGAATTTAATTCTTTTCCAAAATCTTCTTTAAAACAATTCTTCCAATTTATACGAAATATTTATATAAGAAAATACTTATAAACCAAATCAATAAATTTCACAAATTCTTTGAAAGCAAATTTTCAAAAATCCCGGACTTAAGTACTAAATCTCCAAATTTGGTTTATTATAATTTCACTTAGCTTCAGTTATTATAAATATTTTTATTGCCTAACATCCAATCTATAGCAACCAAATATATATATATCTTTATAAAACTATTTTTATATATAGAAATATAATAGGCAAAATTATTTCATTCACCTATATTAAAAACAAATATTATGTCGGTCTGTCCTATTAAGTGTTTAGAAAACCCTATTGATGACATAGCGTCCCATGCATCAACCAGAATTTATAAATACAAAGCGGAACAGATTAACACAATATTAAAATCTTTTTATTAATACTAACAAGTACGCTCTCTCTTATATATACACTCAGCGACTCCCATAGGATATTTCTACCCTATTAACAAAGAGTCAAACCCCACAAAGCCAAGGTTTATCGCTAAACCAAAGCTCTGATACCAACTGTAACATCCCGCCTTTTTGCACACTTTAAACCGACACACGTGCCAATTCAAAGCATACGCAAGGGCGGATTGTTATGGGGTAAATAAGAAAAACAGAGAAGAAATAAAACAAAAACAGAATCTCACAGCGGAAGGATAAAATATAATAACAAATATACAGTTCATAAACAGTTTACAAAAGCTTGATTCTTCTTTTACAATAAATATCAGAGTTACACATACCAATACAAGCAATGCAGCGGAATAGAAAGAGTGTGGTGTAATACTATATATAACATAATACTTATTCTTCGTCTTCGTCCTCCAAAGCTAAAATCTGCTATCCTGAAATGCTCGGACTGACCCGAGCGAATTTGAATAGACAAAAACACCCGAGTCAGACTAGAATATCTTATGTGAGTTAAATAAACAGAATATAAATATGAGTACAGTAACTCAAGAGATGTTCGGGATTTACATCTCCTAAGGATCCGTTAAACTATTTACTATGTAGTATATTGCGCTATTATAATAGTGTCTATTTATAAAATAAACTTACTTTTAAATAGCGTTAAGGCTTTACATTTTCCACCTTAACACGTAATAGTCCCAGTAGTCCGTCCAATATCATAGCCCCTCCTGATCGGGAAGCCACTAGAGGATACCACACGGGCTACGGGAGAAAACCAAACTCGTACAAGGCGCGATATGGTAGGTGACACGGCACAACTAGGCAATGCCAGGGTAGATATACCAATTGCTATCCAGGCTGGTGGAAACGCGTAGCCGCAGTTACCGCCCACCTCGGACTAACTCCCCAAAATCAAAATATAGAAGTGGCCACTGAATCAAATCCAAGTCAAATTATAATATCGAAGAGGAGCGTCCGATCAGAGGAATGACCTCATTGGCCTGAGAATCGCTCCTGTTTTAGCCACCTTATGCCAACTCATGGGAGTTGGGTCCACGTATTTACCTTACAGGAAACGTCGCCGCCACCTACTTCATTCTGGAATCTCCACCGCGTACACGGTTAGTCAAAGTGGTTTTCGGTATCGACAGAGAGTATGTCCATATCCGATCCCGGTCTCTTTGCCAACCAATCGTTATTATAACACCGCGGTCATTTAAAAATAGTTTATACTTTTAAAACCAGAATATAATCCATTTCAAACCGTAATATTACGATATCATTTCTTCTTTTAAAACCCAAAACAATATGATATCGTTTATCCCAAATAAAATTATTCCTTTCCAAAAAATTATGTCACTTTTTATTATTTAATATCCCATGTAACCAATATTCTGTTTGTAACTTTCAACATAATTCTTCGAAAATCCATAGTATTTTAAAACCATTATTTTCAAAACTAAATGGTTTGGATATTCAACGGTATGCGAATTAAAAAAAAGTTTAACTTTACTGTTGCTTTATAAAGAAATAAATTACATGGCTTTCCAAATATTTCTTCTTTTAAAGTTAAACCAAAATCCAAAATATTACTTCAAGTCGCAAAACCATTTCAATTTTATATATATATTTATATCCATTTTGGAGCATTAATATTTCAACTAAAGTTGGATTTTTATCCTTTCAAAAATCAATATTCTATTAATTAATCTTGACCATTCACATAAAATCCATAATTAATAAGACTTCAATTTCTAGTAAAATATATATATATATATATTTCCAAATTTAATTTTTACTAGAATATTCATTTCAAAATATTTTGGGAAAAAAATCCAATTATAAATATCATATCTTTAAAATTTCCAACTTAATATTTAAACATAGGATATAATCATCAAACTCCATTTTCTTAATTTTCTTCCATTTTTAATAAATAAATTTATTCACCTTTTAATTTCAAAATTTCAACTTCATATGCATATAACTATGGAAGAAAACATTTATTCAGTATAAAATTTAAGATTTTTATAAACCGTATTCCATCCAAACCATAGAAATCACATTAAAAATAGTTATATATAGACCACGGTGTCTGTATATAGTTTTCTATCCTATGGTCAAGTGATACGGATATTTATCATTTCAATCCGCAATTTAAAAAATAAAACTGCGGTTGTATATCATTTCAAACCGCAATCCCGAATGAAATGAAAAATGCATACTAACTTGCAGTTTAATGATATCAAATAAAACATCCCTTCAATAACACATCCATCATCCAATCACAAACATCAAGCAATATCAATCAATAACAATTATATATATGATCATATATAACAGGTGATAACTGGCAGTTTATTCAAATTAAATTTTTCAACTATTAATCTAACAATTTATATTCAGTGATAATTGACATAACTGTTTACTAGTAGTTCATATGCAACCAAAAATTTCTAACAGCCAATTAACACGCAATAAATCAATTAAATTAACAGTTACATTCAATAAAATGCAATTCAACAGATATGAATGAAATAACATGCCAAAAGCTCATAAATAAATTTCTATTCATTTCTAAAATTTATTTAACAAACATAAAAGCTTCTAGTAGTTGTGAGTGGGTTAAAACACTCACCTTTTGAATTTAAATTGAATTCAAATCCAATTTAAACCCAAAAATTGGACAGTCTCCAAATTCATCCAAACCAGTGCCAAAACGTCAGAAATTCCGATACGATCCCAGCAAAACAAACCGCGCGTGAATCCGAGCTCGTATGCAAAAGTTATGAAAATTTGAAAAATGAAAAATTCTGGTCCTGGGTCAACTTCGGGTTCGACTTCGGGGCGCCGCCTCATTTCCCCGATGCTTGCTTGGAGTTTTCGCCAAAACGACCCGGAGCGACCCGAGTCATTTTCTTCCTGACCCGAAGTTGCTCTAGGGTTTTCTCCTCTGAAACCCGAAGCGCGACCAGAAGCTGCTGCAGATCCACAAATTTTTTTTTATTTTTATTTTTTTTATTTTTTTTTTTTGAAATAAAATTTTGGAATTTGGGAATTAGATTTTTTTCTGCCATTGGAATGAGGAGTTGAGAAGGAGATGTACGTATAGAAAAATGAAAATAAGGAGTGGCTAGGGTTTATAATCGCAAATATATAGACAGATAAAAGAAGGCTAGGTGGGTACGGATAACGAACGTGCTAAACGATAGTTGGCCCAAAAAGCCCGTTCTGCCTCCGGAGTCGAATTTGTTAAAACTATATATCCAAATAGGTGTTTCAAAATATTCTGAACGCGATGGAAAAAGTTTCGCGACCAAATTCGATCGTATGAAGAAGTTATGCTAAAAAAATAAAAATTTCAAATTGATTTCAAAATGCGTAAATTTCAAGGCGTTTCGAGTCCGTACGATCAAACGACAAGTCCGATCGCAACGAAACTTGAAACATTATTATAATTCACCGTTACGGATCCGATGAAACTAGTTTCGTCGAAATCCGAGTCCGTGACAAAAATGACTATTTTTAATATTTATTAAATAAATTAAAATAAATCATAAAATCCAAATTTTCTTTCAACTTTAAATATTGGCCAAATTTCATTACTTATATAATCCAATCAATTCCCAATAATTTAGCAAGCTTGGATGTGAATTAAAATTTATAAGTATATAAATTTCGCAGTGTTAACCTCTGCGTTTTCTTATTATTTGGGAATTATAAATTTTATTCGCAAAACCCAATTATTTAATCATATACTTATACTCTCATCTTAAATCTAATTATATAAATAACTTGATTTCTATTATCCAACTCAAAATATATCAATTATTCTCCAACTACATAGTTAACGTTTCTTTTATATATCACTGTGGTAATATTTCAAAATGTTCATCTTTTGTTTGCATAAATTACTGTATTTAGATAAAATTGTAATTTTGGTAACTTATCACATAAATAACTTAAAACCTCAACTAATACATTCCACCTTTGTTTCATCTTATTCATTCACTCATCAATATTCCGTACTAACTACAAAATTTAGTGTATTCCTTTAAATTGATCAAAATAAGACTTATCAACTAATAGAAAGATTTACGTACAAAATTTATTGTCATACATCTAATTTACAAGCCTATACTTAATTATTATCCTACAATACGTTTTACGTTACTATAATGTTCATTCTTCCGTTCCTACGTTTCTATAAATTTATTCCTTTATAATTTATTTAACGCAACACTTAATCTACACCTATTGCGATGTTTCAAATTTACTTGAATGAACAATTTCTTTACTTAAAATAGTTGTTGTAAACTCTTAATTCCACATTTATAAGTATATTATTATTTTCACTCAAATATTATACATATATAGAGTATTGGGTTTTTATTTAATCATCATTTATCATATATATTAATTAATTAAATTCAATACTTAAGTCTGACTAAATTTATTCCCCAAATACACATTTACATTTCTCAACCAATAAATATAACCAATCAAATTCTCATTTTATTGAACCTTGGTCAATTCCACACGTTAATTTTACTTAAAGTCTCAATTAATTAATTTACCTCGGTTTCATTACCTTATTACCTTATATTCATAATTGACATGGTTATATCTTCCATTACATCAATAATTTATCATTTCATTTCTATGCAATATATACTCATCTTATTCCATTTATTTGGTTACTGCATTGAAATCTATTTATTAACCAATACTAACGTTATTATCATAAAAAAAAAATTTGTTTCCCAATTTTATTCAATACTTAGAACAAAAATTTTCACATTAAATCAAATCCTTCTATTCAAACCAAGTATCATGCTATGATAATATTTTACGTTGGTTACACTGAAAAAAATCAACTTTTTATCGTTATCAATTAAACATACATTAATTGCACAAATTAAAGGAATTAATTGCCATTTATCAAATTAAATTTTTCATACATCAATCTATTTCATCTAAATCCTTACCTATGAATATTGCAACCTTTAATTCCATTAAATACCAATTAACCCAAATTATTTCATTTATTCTAAGTCATATCACTAAAATAATTCATCATAATAAACTTAAAATCTATACGTTTATTGATTTATTTCTATTTGTCTTATGTTAAATTCTAAATTTAGTAAGACAACCTAAAGTACTCCACTCAATCGACAGTCCCTTTCAATTGTTAATACGTACTTAAATTTCTACAGTTGCCTTCCATCTGCACTTCCGTTACTATGATAAAAATTAGTAACGTTTATGCCATCAATCCATCATAATTACTTACCCTTAATTGAGTTTGATTTCCAAATAAATTTGCTGACCCTTAATTAGACAATTTATAAAAGTTTGTCATCATACCTATAGTTCTACGCTTATGCTATGTCTTAAATTTCAATAAATTTATAAATTTTGAGATGTTCATTAGGGTTTACAAATTTATTGACTTGCAATAACAGGGTTTCTTAATCTATTCAATTTATCGTTCACAATCTTTTATTGCATTAAATTGGTTTAATATTCCCATATTAAATTTTATGTACAGGTAAGAATTTTTCTTTCTTTCTCTACTTAATTCATTTGAATTTTATTCAAATGTCTTTAAATAGGTTTCTAAGTCACTTCTATATAATTTATTCTAGCCTTCATTTTAATACTTATCTACCACCTTTATTCTTTCAACTAAAATAAATTACAAAATCCTATTAAACAAACAATTTTAAATGGTCGAACTTAACGGGTCGTTACAATTGCGAGGACGCAATTTCTTTAAGGAGGGGAGTCTGTAACAACCCGGTATTTCGCATCGATTTATAATCGACTTAAATGATTAATATTATTGCAAATTTCCTTTTGAAGTTTTAAATTTTTAATTTTAAATTGATTTATAAATTGTTAAAAGAAATTCTTAAAAATAAAATAAAATAAAATTTGTTATGTGTTGTGAGCTTTGAAATTTGTGATTACCGGCCATTTATTTTTGAATGTCGTTCGACCCTCCCCCATTTTCTCTTTTCATTTTCGAACCCGTCCCCTTTTCTTTATTTTTTTTTTCGTTCGAAAACCTAATACCATCAAAAAGGAGATAATGGCGGCCTCGTATTGTTCGTCCTTCATCGGCAAAAATTAGGGCTTCATCAATTAATGGCTGCTGCGGTGTGCTTGGCCTCAATTCGTCGACTAGGTGAGACTTTCTCACATCTAATTCACTCAAAATATGAGATTTCGTTCGTTTTTGTTTTCGTGGTCATCTTTGTTTCGATATTGGGTTATTGACTGTGTAAATTCGTATATGTGAGTGATTTTATACACTCACGTCTTCTAATTCTCACTCGAGTTCGTATAAAAAATCATTAGTACTCGTCTATTGATTTATCTCGGCCACTTGATTTCTGGTTGAATGATTATGATGCTTTCTGGAATTTATTTGAATTCGTACATATTGTGATTACTAGTTTCATAGTTTTAGTTTCTGGTTTGTTCGCTCTTTTTGCCTTGGTCATCATGGTGTTGATTTTTAGTTGACATCGGCCACTTTGATTTTTGCTAAAATGCTTTGCTGTTGCCTTTTGTTTTACTGATGTGTTTTGAACTGCGGCTTGATATTTACTCTGTTCAATTGCCACGGCTACTATGATTATCTGGAAGTTTTGGTTTTGTGAATTTTGGTTACTTCGACCTACTTTGGTTCACCCGGCAGTTGACTTTGTGAATTCTTTGATCTTTGTATGTCATAGCTTGGGTTTCTGATATTCGAGCTTGGCATTGTTTATATGTTTGGTTTGTGGCCATTCAATCACTGTCTTGCATTGTTGTTTTGACTTAGCCTGACATAGTCACTTGGAGTTTTTACCACTGCCTGTGCGTAGTGATGTTTCACAATTGCATATAGGTATTTGTGTATTCATGCCTGTGACCATTCAGGTTGCTTGCACTGAGTTTGATCATCATGTAACATATTTTGATAGAACCATTGCATTGAAAATATTTTCTATATATTCATTTTTGTTGTCCAAAACATAAAGGCATATCAATGTGTGCCATGTTTCTTCTGATGCATTTCTTACTGGCTAATAATCAAGTCTGTTAACACTGATTAGTGTATATGAGCAGCTTACTTGTTTAGGTTCTGTTGCACCACTGTTAAGGCTATGGTATTGATATTCGAATCTGGTTAGTTCACTATATCACATGTGAGCTGTCTTGGTTCACTTGATCTTGTCACAGCTCTGGTGCATTCCTGTGCTTGATGTTCACTTATTGTTCGAGACAGTTGCACTAATCTATACTCTATTAGAGCCGAGCATTTCCACTTGTTCAGGTCTTAATTGATTCCTGTACAATCTGCTTGTGTCTTTTGCAGCATTGTACACTTCCATGTATAAAATTCCTAATGCTTATATTAAAATGTGACCAGTTCGTATTATTATGCATGAATCCCTCCTCTGTCTCATATATGATAAGGTGGGCAAGTTTTACCCAGGTCACTAACTAAAAGAATTAGTAATTATGCAAACTAGATCATAGTGAAACATGTTGATTATTTATGTACATTTCCTATATAAGTTGCAGTCTCCAGTTCCATGTAGTTGTTATAGGTGCCCTTTATCTATTGTTTGCATGAATATGGGTACTACTTCCTTTTCTTACGCATGTGTGCTATGCTGTGCATACGTACATTTATAACCTTGTGTATGATGTCACCTTGGTTGGTTTATATGTCTGCAGCTCTAAGTTGCATCTCTGTTTCATTTTATCCATGTGCAACCAGTAGTGTATGTCCATTGTGTACATTTGGGTTCGCATTTATGTCGTCCAAACTTGACCTCTGCAGTTTTGATTGCTGTTGGTATTCATTGTGTACATCATCACTGTAGTGGCAAGGCAGTGCACGCAAGCGTGAACTGCAGCCACACGGTATTGAGTTTTTGGGCACGACATCACTATAGTGGCAAGGCAGTGCACGCAAGCGTGAACTGCAGCCACACGGTGCGGCTTTTAAAATATTCTATTTGTTTTGACTTATGGATCTTTTTGCGTATTCCATATTCCGTAGTGGCGAGGCAGTGCACGCGTGCGTGTACTGCAGCCCTACTCGACTTAATATTTTAACTGATATTTAAATGTTTTGAACTGTTTTGTTCGTTTCAATTCAATATTATGAATTGCATACTGATTTGGTTTAATTACTGTCGTCTATTCATTATTTAATTATTATTGCTTCTGTGCACTAATAACTGAGTTTGAATTAGACTGACCCGAGTATTATTTTCTTTTGAATTTAATACTCGGGTCAGACCGAGTATTTCAGGTTGTAGATATTCTGCTTTGGGTTGCTGCTAGAGCTATGAAGTTATTTCATATCTTTTGGAGTAGTCGTCGTCATTTGTAGTAGTATGTAAAATTGTATAGGAAGATATGTATTCATGTATATTATATACGTTAATGTACTTGTATATGTAACTTCCTTAGTCGACTATTGCAGTTGTATCACATGTACCGTGTAAATGTATTGTAACTGACATCAGTTATTATATATGTATATGAGATTTTCTGTTTCATCTGTGTTCCGCATTTATATTATCTGTGTTGTTATTTTATATTTACTGTTCTAAACTATTACGAACCATCGTAGTTCGTTTTATACTGGAATTGGGGTATGTCGATGGGAGAAAATAAATCAGAGATGAAAAATTATATATCACTCCTATCGAGATAACCAATACTAGTGTAAGGCCAACTATTGATGGCCGCTCCTCAACAGCCTTATTCTCCGTGCTAGTTGACAGCACTACACCGTAGTGTTCTTGGCTAGCGTGGGTATAGAGGTGGGGCGTCACAGGATCGGTGCTCTTCAAAACAAAGGTGTGTGATTTTTCACTCACATCTAATTCAATTTCGTATATTCGTGACTTTCGTAGCTTGATTTCTACGCTATCATGGTGTTGAATTCTTTGACACATGATTTTGATTTTCATTCGTCTGGAATTACTTGAATTCGTTGATTGCTTTGTTCAGGCCGTTTAATTTTCATCGAATGCCAGGATTTGAATTGATTTCGTGAGGATATTTTTAGATGAGAATTCATTTGACTTTGCATTTGCTTTAAGTATTTGACTTCAGTCCTGATTTGGGTATGCGGTTCCATGACTTCGGTCTGTAGCTCATGTCTTCAACTTGTACTACTTGCTGTATATTATTAGTTTGGAACTGCTACTTGATACTGGTATTCGTCTGGATATTTTGTGTGTTGTTTTGCTTTGGGCTTGGACTTGATGAAAGTGATTTGTAAGAATAATTTGGGTTCGACACTGCCTTGATGGCTTTGTTCGAACTACCTATGTCACTTGCATATGCTAATGTTGTTTCATTCAATATAGATATGTATGTGTATTCATATATATGCATACATGCATTCATGTATTTGTGTTGCTAGCTGTCTCAGCTTTGGAATTGTTCGAACCTGATACCTTTTGAAGTTTGCATCTGCTGGGTTCATTGCTTTATATGTTGATGTTGTTCTTTGTTTCCCTTGACTCCGGTCAGTAGCTCACTGCTGGTTCATGTGTCTTCGACCTTGACTCCTGATAGCACTGGCTTTGACAATTAGATTGATGCTTCGAGTTACAGCAGTTTTCACTCCTGTTCATACTCTATGTTGTACACATGTGCATTTGTATCACTTGATGTTGCACTTGCTTGATCCATTTCGTAGTTGCATACTTGCTATGCACTTTTCATGTCATTCCCTTGGTATTGTGCAGACCACTTGGTCACTGGTGTACATATGCTGTTAGATTTGGGTTCCACTGACCACACATGTATATACTTGTATCTTCGAATTTGATTGACTTGCAGCTTGATGGTCATATTCACTTACTGTTGATCTTCACGTGGCTGTAGTTTTTGTTGCAGTTTTATCCTTGTAGTCATGTGGTGGCTGCCGTTTCATTTCGTTGCACTTTTACCCTTGTATTCATGTGGTGGCTGCAGTTTCATTTTGTCTGCAGTTTTGCCCTTGTTGGTTGGTATTGCACTGAATTAATCCTCATGTGCATTAATGCATTGTAAATGCATTTTCCCATTGTTTGTTCGCTTTGCTTCTACTGTGTTATACAGTAGTCTAGTTTGTTGTTGCATCTCTGTTTAGTACCTTTGCACACCTTGCAGTTTCGACTTGCTGTTAGTAGTTGTAGTCGTGATGATATCACATGCTGTAGTGACGAGGCAGTGCATGCGAGCGTGTACTGCATCCAAATAGAATTGACGTTTTAATTGATATTTCAATTGTTTGAATTATTTCATGTGTCCAATTCAATATTTTTAAATTGTATTTTGATTTTGTTTCATTTGATCATTTTGTTGCTATCTAATTATCTTCTAGATAATCATATTTTGTGTTTTCTAATTATCGTATCGATAATTAGATTTTGTGGTTATGCTGTTTCACTGGCTTGGGTTTTGCTCTAGCCACTTGCTGTTAATTGCTGTTTAGGCAATTTTGTTGTTTTCTAAATTATCTTCATTGATAAGCCTTTTATTTATCTTTGTTGATGATTTGGCCTTGTCGATTTGCGGTTTATTGCTGTTATGTATTATTTCTACCGTTATCCGATTCTCTTACGAAGGATTTGATAGGTGAAATTTATTTTGACTGTCGTCTATTTGTTATTTAATTATTATTGCTTCCGTGCATTAATAACGGAGTTTGAATTAGACTGACCCGCGTATTATTTTCTTTTGAATTAGACTGTCCCACGTAAGAGCGGATGAACCTTTGTATACGAATCCTGCTACGATATTTATTGATTATCAAACATTTGTGATGCAGGGAAACAGGTTGGAGGGATCTAACGGGATTCCATGCTATTATTGAATTGTTCAATGATATTTTTTCATGTCTTTTATTTACTAACAAATATGATTACAGATGATGTGGTAATAACATCATTATATGTTTGAAAATAAAATCCAATAGTCATAAGAAAAATCAATATCGCCATGGTTAAATGTTGGGTGGTTATTGGCCTTGAATTATTATTTTTTAAATACCATGAATTACTGATTAAGTCAGAATTGGTTTTTGGGACAAAAAGGATTTTTTTAAAATCTAAAAATTGGATTTTGAAAATATTTTAAAGATTATCTTATTAATTATATTAATATTATTTTAAATTATTGCTTATAATAATATTAATTTATGTTTATTTAATTAAAATAATATTCTTTTAAAGTTATTTTATTATATTTGTAAGAACCCGATTCTTCGTCTTTCGAAATCTGACATCAATACGTCCACTGTATCAACTGCCGAGAAATCGAATGCCAAAAAACCGAACACTTAGGGTTTTAAGAAAAGGAAAGAGAGAGAAGAAGAGAGAAAAGATAGAAAATAGAGAGAAAAGAAAATAGAAAATAGAACGGAAGAAAACAACAGAACAATAACAGAATCTCACAATTCGCAGCGGAACAACATATAATAAATAAATGAATAATCTTTAAACAAAGAACTATATCAGTTATTACATTTTATACATTACATTACATCATCATCAGAGTGTACAACAACAACAACAAACAGCGGAAAAGAAATACTATATACTAGTAATACGCCATGCCATCCAGCTTGCCTCCAGCAACTCCAGAATATCCTGATATACCTTAACTCTTGACTGCCCGTGTGGAAATTGGTGGGCACCCAGAGTTTAGGAAGGAAAACAATAAACTCCGAGTCAGTCATGTGACTGGTGTGAGAACTCAAAACAGTTTATTTATCTTTAAAATCAAAAATAGAGGAATATTTTTAAAGTCAATTCGCAATGCTTTTTAAAAAATGAGACTACCATATGGCCTCCCGCACACACACATAATGCAAACGCAGAATCGGAGGAGATTTCTCCTTATGATAGTCAAAGATGCTTAATACGTATTAAAAGAACATTTGATATTATTACTAGTGCATAGTGTAGGAAAAATTCATTTCGAAAGTAGAATATAAATCTTAGCCAACATAGACATTTCGAACTATGCCTACTATAGCTACCATCTAAACAGTGGTGACCACCATAAGTAAATGACAGGTTCTACAACTAATACCGTACAAGGTTTCGTATTGGGAATTGGATTTCCAACGAATGATCAGGCCAAGGAACTTCCCATTGCCACATGAGAATGCCTCTGGAAGGACATCCCCGAGAACCAAACCGGATCTCTACTAACACAAGGCCGGGTTACCCCTAACTGAGTAACAACTGACCGAGTATGCCATCCCCCGGTCCTTTGGGACCTTTCACCGAGCGCTCGTAATCAATTCACACAATCATAAAGTGTTTTCAACATGAGTAAGTATCTGGGCTCCATACCATGATACCACCCTTTTCCAGAAGGAAATGCACATACCCTAATGGGAGCTACCCCTCATAACCTTGCTGCATCTTTCCTGTTTTGACCACTCCCGGGGTGTGAGGCTCGACGAAGTCACGTCCACAAAAACATACTTTATACAAAAGCCGTGCTTTGGGTCAACAAATGATCATAGAAATGATCACCAAGATAGACGATCAAATAAATGATCCTATCACAAATGATCAACACAATGATCATTTCACAGCAACACTCAGTATGTCACATTACCAAATTGGGAATATATCGCTGATAACCTTCAACTACATAACCTCTGAGCTCGTACGTCTCAGAGAAGGGTGTTAAGCTAAAAGAATAAATTCTCCGCCACCAACAGAAATATATTTGAAAGAAATCGGCTTTATATCTCAATTTGTAATGTCATACATACAATCCATACAAGTTTGTTCCGGGCTCGAACAGAACCGAAGGCACTTACAAAGAAGTCCTTGCAATCCGGATATCCACAATCCTGATCGGATTCACCATCACATATGGAGAACTCTAAACCGGAGCAACTCGGTGCAGAGTCAATCGACAGGTCATCCTATCGCTCTCGCAAATACCCGGTCTTCAACACCGATCTTCAATGCTATCCATTACGTCGTATCACTATTTGGAATGGGTAATCCGAATAACGAGCGCAATAATTTAAAAATAAGTGTGCATTCAAATTCAAGCAAATCACAACAAATACCTTTCAAAGGTAAATATTGATAGTCGGTTATTGAACTATCAATGGATATGCACAACATCTCCAGATTCCAAATAATTTTACAAATTATTTATTTCCCAAAAATATCTTTACAAGATAAATAATTTTCATACTTCAAAAATAAATTAATATTTATTTTTAAAGAGATTCCACTTTCTTTTATAAATTCCATAGTGAATTTATATTCTAAAATATCTATGCATATACGATTTCAATTATTCATTTCAATTTATCTTCAAAAAGATAAATTCTCAAATATTCACTTTATATTGGAAAACATTTCCATACTTACTTATTAAGTAATTCTCAAATACATCTATTTTCAACACTTGGAAAATATTCAATATACTTAAATCGAGATTAAGTATATATTTCATTCTTTAAGGAAATCATTCTCTTAAACATGTTTATTTGGGCCAAAACGAATGTTGCGTAAAACATCGTTACGACAACCCAAAATCACTAGTATAGGGATTCGAAATTAAAATAGATATATAAATCCCAATACTATACAAAACATTTCCTTTCGGAAATTATTTACTATAACAACAGTGTTATAGTCCACCATTTCCTTCTATTTCTCGAAAACGTCTATTTCAACAATGAATGTTGAAATCTATGGTTTCGAATCTTAACACATTTAAAACATCGTTAGCTTGTTTTAAATCTATTTAAAACATCAAATCCAAAACATTTCCTTTAACATAATATTCACTATCCAAAAACGTGAATATACTTCATTAACAAATTTCATCCTTTCTATACATTTTATTTTAAAGGATTATTCACTGTCTAAAACGTGAATATAACTCCATAAATAAGTTATAACAATTTACTTATCAAAATAAGTCGTTGCGAATTTATAAAACAATGTTTATAAATTCCTTTATCAACCAATTCAATTCATAATTCAATTTTAAACCGAAAGTCCATATTATAAGTTAAATGCTTATAAAACGATTATTTTACAACATTGTTCTTTTTAAGACTTTCCAAATTATAAATCTTATAACTTATAAGATTCATTTATTTAACCAAATCTATTCTTTTAACAACTTTATAAATTTTATAAACCTATTGCTTATAAAATTCCATTTATAACTTCACCGTTTATAATTCTATAAATTTCATTCATTTATGAAATTCATTCACAATTCATTCTAACACTTATAAAAAAACTTGTTTTATAACTCAAATATTTTTAATTTATAAATATCAATTTGTAAATCTTTTATATAAATCAATTTATATTGTTCTTTTAAAACGTCTTTAAAATCCTTTATAATTTCACCATTCTCTTTGATTTATAAATTAATCAAATTCGATAAATCCTACGTTTTAAACTTTTTATAATAAATTCAATTAATCCCGATTTAAATTATTTTATAAAATCATTAACTCCATATTTTCAAAAATCAGCTTTTAACTATATTTCTCAAAAAATCATAATTTTTATAACATTAAAGTTATAACGTTTATTTATTTAAAAGGAATTGATTCCAAAAATATTTTATAAACGTATACTTTCAAAAATCACTTTAAAAATCATTTTTAAAGTTCAAAATTTGGTCCAATGATGCTACATACCAAATAGTCAATCACGACAACAACGATATCATATATCGATATGATAATCCATCAAATATCAAAATATCTGAAATCAAATAAATACTGTTGAGGAATCCAGTTGGATCCCTCCAACCTTTTTTCCTGCATCCACAAACATTAGCACAATACCAATTTCGTTCCAGTACGAAATTACCGCGGTATGTGGGATTTAAAATATTATCCGCTTAATAGACGGTGCAATAGGGTCTCATCCGCTATACAATGCGGGAAATCAATAACTGCAATATATACATATGCCAATATATATATATTGCTATTATATATAATACCAATTTCACTGTTTATGAAATATTCGCGGTATATATCGATAGATAACAATCATCATTCAAACATGCATTCAAATATTTTAAATCTAACTATTTAAAATTAAAATCGAAACTGATTCGATTGAGTGAGAAGTTCTCACCTTGATTTCAATTTCGTTTTAGCGATTTATTTCGAATAAAATTAAACGCGCGTTTAATTTTACCCAAAATTCTCACTAACTCCAAACTACTCCAATCCAAATGCATCGCATAGTGCTCGTCTATACGATTCCAACGCAACTGGTTTCGCGCGTTTTCGACCTCGTATGAAGAAGTTACGATCTTTACATGTTTTGTACGAATTTTATATAAATAATTACATCATAATTTTTATATTTTCAACCTAGCTAAAACATAGCCGTAGATCACAAGCTCGACTGCATCATGACCGCACGTTCACCTTGCTTCATCTTCTCGTACGCACGCCCCCAAGCCGAACCCATCAATCACGAACTAGGGCTTCAATTTGCAACCACCACAAGCCACTTCACATCGATCAGGTGACGCCATGTTGAAGAGCGCCTCCTCCTCTACCCACGCCCAGAACCTCCATGAACTCGGTCATCACGTTTGCACGCAGTTCGAGGCCAAACGCATGGCCTTTGAACCAAATTTTCCGTCGATCTAAGCCACTTCAAACGATCACAACCGTTGAAGTAGATCCTAGTGTGCTTGACATTTTCTTAGTTGAAAGTTTTCGAAATAATTGAGTGGATTGGGAGAAAAAACAAGGGGAAGCGAGGAAGAACATGGGCCTTCGGTTTTGACTGAGGCGGCTAGGGTTATAAAACCCTAATTTATTTTTATTTTTATTTTTATGGTAAAGGGGGGCTATTTATAGGAAAACGAACGACACTATTCATTCCGGAAATTCCGAACTCCGATTTACGCGCCGTAACCAGCGTTTCTAGGGTTTACCCCACGTTCCGGACATAATGGCATAGGTTTCGGAAGCTAATTCGGACATCTGTGCGAGTTATGGCAATAAACGTTCAATTTTAATTAAACCGATTAAAACGATTTTCTAGGCGTTTTAGCTTGCACCGGACAAACGGTAAATCCAATCGACTTGAAATTTGAAACCTTACAATAATATCACATTACGGATCTGATGAAACTAGTTTCGTCGAAATCCGAGACTTTTTGAAAAATGACTATTCTAACTCGCCAAATTAATATTAAAAACAATTTCGATGCGTTTCGAGCTGCCACGATCAAACGATAACTCCGATTGCTACGAAAATTGAAATCCGGTAATAACAAACTATTACGTATCCAATGGAACTAGTTTCGTCGAATTCTGAGACTGTTCAAAAATTAGCTATTTCACTAGTCGATCAAATATAAAAATATTCTATTTTCACAAATTAACTCTTAATTCGATTTTAAAAGTTCTATAACATCATTCTAACTTCAACATGATATAATAAAATTTTAAAAATCGTTTTCAATCATATTTAACTCAATTTTCAATTATTTCCATAATTTCACATATTAAATTATCGATTTAATTATCCAATTAAATCGAATTATTCGAAATAAAATTTATTTGACTTATAAATTCACTAATTAATATTTAAAATTAATTAAATATTCAAATTTTAATTAATAAAAATTCTGGGTCGTTACAATATTTATTTTTTTAAAAGGTATATAGTCATATTAATATTATTTTAAAGTCATTTCATTATTTTAATATTGTTAAAAGTTATTTGTTTTTTTGTTAATATGTTTTAAGAAATTATAAAAGGCTAATAAATTGAAAGTCTAATTTTTTAAGAATAATTATGGTTTAAAATTAATAATAATGTTTACTAATAGTTTTAAAAAAATTATTATTATGTAATGATCTGATTTTTCGACGTCTGAAAATCGACATTAATACGTCCACTGTATCCAATGCCGAACAATCGAATGCCGAAAAACCGAACCATTGGGGTTAAAGAAGAAGGAGGTGGAACAAGAATATAGAAGACAATATCAGAATCTCACAATCGCAGCCGAACAATATACAACTCTAATTCATTTGCTTACCCTCTTGAATCAATTAGTTTAATCACTAATTTTATTTCAGTCCTTTATTTTATTTAGTCAAATCTTGACTATCTTGCATTACACACAATTCAAATTAATTCCCAATATTGTTTATTTCCACTAAAAATACCAAGTCCAAATACTTTAGATTTCAAAATAATTTAAATCACTTTATTCTAAAATATACTTTAAAACATTTAAATTAAAACTAATATACATTTTTGAATAAAGTGTTTAAGTAACTGTGTGTATAAAGACTTATTAAAGGGGGCTAATGATTGATTATATACCGAGCCTGTATTAATTTTCCAAATGAAATAAAATCTTGATTGAATGTTTGTTTTTTGATATTTAAATAACCGACCATCGAAATATAGACCCAACGTAACTTTGGAAATATCTAGGAGAAACACGTGAATTATAAGGCACAGTCATCTCCGATAATGCTGTATTGTGCGTATATATCTCGTTTCGTTCTTCTATGATGATGGTAGGAAAATTCGTCCACTAACGGTTAGGTGGTGATCTCTGATCTTATCTTTGTCTCTTTATTTCCTAGAGAACCGGGGTTGAGTTTACCTGAAATTATCACATGTTGTTTCGAAGAGACCGGGATCAAATGTATTATCTAAAAACCACTTTGATCCTATGAATGCGATTCAAAGTGAAGGCATCATGAAGAGCATGGAATCGAAGATATAGATGTGAAGTGAATGGGCTAATTGCTATCAATCCTGAGGGTGATTCCAAAATGGATATGGTAGGAATAGGGCCTTCGGTTTCATTCAGAAGTAGAACAGACTTGTATAGATAAATGCTATCAGCACATTGTCATTGGGGGAATGAGCATTCCCAGTGTAGATGTCTTGAATGGTAACCATAGCCTCATGCCTCATCAACAGGAAAATGACTAAAGCAGGGCATGCAGCAGGGCTAAGTGGGTCGCTCCCATTTGGGTATGTCAGGATCTTTCTAGATTACTCTATTTTGATGGATTTGGTTGTGCATGAGAGATCTCGATTAAGGTTGGAAGACCGGGATGAAGACTTATTTGGTACTTCTATTCAAGTGGTAAGTCGATTCTGTGTGGCGGGGTACAAGATTTTCTGGTTAGACCCGGGTGCATTGATTTAGAGATGCACCCATCGGAGGTAGTTCCTTACCTGGTCATTGTATAGAATCCATTCACCAATACGTGCCTTTAGGGTTTTGATTGTAGAGCCTTGTATGCTGGAATTTAATTAATGTAACAATCTGGGCTGTTTTAATAAGTATTTGTACTTGGACACTATTATAATATCACTGGATTCTCTATAAAAGTGTTTTGGTTTTCGTAAGGTAAAAACCCGCCGGGTTTATGTGTGATGTGATCTTACGAGATACCTTATGTTTTCGAAGATTTTCTTGCAACTTTAAATCCATTTGTGTAATATCCCGGAATTTTTAACAATATCAATTTAATAATCTGTAGTTAAAATTAAATTGATATTGATAGTCTGTTAATAATTATTCAAATAGATTTAATAATCTTCTTCAATAATTGTTTAAATTGGTTATATTATCTTTTAAAAATAATAGATTGATTTCTATTTACAATATAAATATTTGGTTTATATTTTAAATAGATTAGTATTGTTTTAATTTTAATTAGTAAAGCATATTTTCTAGTTTAATATTTGTAGTAATTTGGAAAATTTGTTTTATTTAATTTTATCTTTTCAAAATTATTGAATAAATGATTTTGGTTTAAATTTAATAAATGAACCATGTTTTAAAATTCTAATATATACATTATAAATTGGAAATTTTGATTTTAATTAGTATTGAATTTTTGAAACTATGATTTTAAAATTGATAAGTAAAAATTATTAAATGTTTAAATTGAATTGGCTTAAGTTTTAAATTTAGAATAAATTCAACAAATGGTTTTATGGCCTAATAAAATAGATATTATTTAATAAAAATGTAATTTCTTGTAAAATGATTTTTAATTTAGTAAGAAATTTATAAAAATAAGATTGATATTGTATTGTCTTTATAAATAAGTTTTGAATAGAATTTGTAATTTTTATTTCAAATTGAATTTATATTCATAACTTGATTTGGAATTATTTGATTTTGAATTTAGTTTGAATTTAAATTCAAAGTATAAATTTTAAATTGTTTAATTGTTTTAATTTTAATATGTATAAGTTTCAATTTGTAAAACATTGTTTGTTTTTATTTCTTTTGTAAATTTATACACATATTTTTAAATAAATTAACAACTTAAATTAAGCTAAAACACATGCATTACTTTGTAAATTTAAAAACAAATTATCTTAAAGAAAACAAGTGTTAGATTCATATGCATTCAAATTGACAAGTGTTGTAAAAAATTGACAAGTGTAAATTTTAGTTTTATTTTTCTTTTATTACATTAAATCTGAAATACATCTAGTACAAACTTGCATTTTCATTCATTCATATTGCATTTTCAATTCCTTCATCAAATGAAGACCAAAATTCATTTTTCATATCCACAATAAAAAACTTGCATTTCCTTAAAATTCAGAAACCCTGTACAAATCCAAAAATCTGCATATCCCAAAACCATATTCAAATCTGCACACCTAAAATTCAAATCTGCATACTCCACTTCTTCAAAATCTAACCTACCTTTATCTAAGAATCAAAATGAAGAGCCTGCATTGTTTCTTTCTGCACTCTGTTTCAAACCTGGAATGAATGAAGACCTTTGCATTTCTGTTTGAACTTGGGTTGAATGAACATCTGCATGCATATGGGAAGTTTAGCTACAGCATCTACATCTACATGCAAGTAATTAGAGTAAGAAGCATGTAAAGACTTGGATTTTTGCCCACTCGAAAATCGACATCCATACTTTACATCGTACTTGAATGCCGTAGATTCGCTCGTTCAAATCCGATTCGCCGGAGCTTATAACAACATTAAGTAATTAACACAGCGAAATAAAAGAATAATACATTGATATACAGCTTTGATACAATATCTGATACAACAGATGATCCAATAGATATCAATATACATCAGAGATATGATACAATAAAATAGCAGCGGAACAATATAACTCTAAGATAGTCTTCAAAAGAGAACTCCGAGAACTGCAACTCCATTTCCAAGAATCAATCCAGCAATAGCTCGAACTCCCAATAACGATGCACCAAGCTAGGCAAGATTGGTGTGATCCAAACACTGAACTAACTCTAGATAATCTACTGAACCTAGCTATCTGAAAAACCCAACTCTAGACTGCTCGTGTAACGATCCCGAACTTTAATCAATTTTAAATTGATAATTAAATGAATTTTTGAATAAAATTGTAAGATAAACTGATTTAAATGGAAGCGAGTTTCCCCGATTCAACTAGAAAATATATAAAGTCATATGGATTTGACAAATTGTATATATGTGAATATATATATATTTAAATTGGATTTGAAATAAAATCTTAAATAAATGGTTTTAAAAATAAATATAGAAATATATATGTATATACATTAGATATGAATTGTAAATGAATGGTTTAATAATAATTGATAATAATAAGTATTACAATTGATGGTTAAAAATAATTTTAATTTATAAATTTAATATAAGACAATAAATATTAAAGTAAAATAAACAATTTAAGTTAAAATAAAAACAAAACATAGAATAAAATACATTAAACAAATTAGAAACAAACATAACTAGAACAACTTTTATTATATATACATTTAGTTTTGAAAACAATCTGGAAAAAAATAAAATAAAAATAGCACTTGTACAAATATAAAGTAAGTATAAAATTAAATTATATAAAGGCTTGTATGAGTAAGTATGCAGCAAAGTAGTCAAATAAAGTACTCAAGCAAATAAAAACATTCAAAGTAAAGAAATACAATACAAAGTAACTAAATATTAAATGTGTAGCATGTAAGTAGCATGCAAAAGTAAGACAAAGCTGCAGCCACCATCCAATCTGCAGTAAAACAAGCATGTAATGCCTTCATCTCAGCCGAGTAATGTAGGCAAGCATAAACAAATCAAAATATAAATATACATAAACAAGTACAAGCAAACATCCTAAGTACATACAACAACTTCAACCATGCCTAAGGTACAAATAATATTTTATACCCAGTAAACTTCTTTTTTTTTATATATATTTCAACACATCACAAAATAACTTCATTTCAGTTTTCATTCATTTTAAACTGAAGCATCATCTTTTAAAAACTTAAACAAGTTCAACCTTAAAACAATAATACAAATCCAGACAAGCAAAGAAGGATTCAGTTTGCAACTTCAAGCCTGTTTCAAACAAAATGAGGATCTGTTTTTCTGGAAAAGCAAGGTGAGTAAAACATACACTTCAAAGCTTTAAGTTAATTAAAAACATTACAAGATCCAGTGATAATATAGTCGGTATATGTTTGGTTTTAAATATAGATTCTGTGTTTGTTTTGTGACATTTTGTTATTCTCTGTAGAAGTTACAGGGTCAAAAATATTCAATCCAGACTCAAAATATAATCATTAATTTTTGTTAGGCTTAAAATCATCAATAATCAAGTTTGTTTAAACTTAGATTTCGGCATAAAATTTTGTTTTCTGCATAATGATGAAGAACAGGTTTTGTAAACCCAGTTTTACAGGAAATAGTCCAAAATATGATGAATTCAGATAGTTTTGAACATTGATTCATTTGTATAATTTGAATAAGCATATAAAATGATGATTTTTAAAAGCAATATGATGATTTTAACTTAAGTAGTTTAAGAGCAGTTCGAAATTTAACCAAATTTACATTTTTTCTAATTTCCGGCAAACGATCCAATAATAATCATTGAAATTTGGTTTGAAGCTTGTATGAACCTCGGTGACGATAAGAAAAATGCAAAAAAAAATTATTCAATGCGAGGATTTTAGGGTCGATTCGAATATAGGGTTTGGTTTGAGTTTTATCTGGGGTCTGTTAAAACGTAATTTTCGTCACCGTGACTTGATCGAGCTTCTCGCGGTTCTGGGAGGTGGTAAGGAAGAGTATGGCCATGACGTGGACGGAGTTTCATCGCCTCCATGGGTCGGGGTTGGTCGAGCGTGACGTTTTTCTGGAGAGTATTCAAGCTTTTGGTTCGAGCTTCAGGTGAATTTTCGATTTCGACTGTTATTCGAAATAATGGGTTTCGATTTCAAGTTGTAGGTCAAATCGTGGTTTGTTGATGGTGTCGCCGGAGGTAGGATCGTCGTTGACGATCTGTGCACATGCACGACGTTGGTCGTGTGTCAGGGAACGTTGCTTCGAGGCAACTCGAAGTGGAGCTCGGGATTTTCGTGGCTTGACTCGAGTTTTTGCATGAGTGTTCGTGCCTTATTGTTTTTTTTACTTAACAGTCTAAAAAAAAAGAGAAAATATAAGAAAGGAAGAAAGAAAACTGGGAAGAGGAGAAAGGGGAAGCACGGGAAAGAACAGTGGAGATGACTCGTGCCTTACACGAGTAAACGGCACGTTTACTTCGGGTTCTCCCCTAATAGATAACTTAAATAACTTTTAAGTTATTTTGCTAAGTAAAGTTTAGTAATAATGAAATTAACAAAGTTGACAAGTTTAAGTTAAGTTGATTTATAACTTATGAAGAAGGTTTGCTAATGTAAATATTTAATTAATTTAAAGTAAGTGAATTAAGAATGCAAGTTATTTTATACTTGTGATTAAATAGATAATTTAAGATTTAATAAATCAGTAATTAAAGATGGATATTATTAATCTTGTGTTTAATAAACTTTGAACTTAAGATTTAATTAATTACTTAAAGTTTAGTTAGTTAATAACAGTTAACTAATTAAATGATTAATCAATTGGAAATTAATAATTCAAAAAAAAAGAGTAATGTTTTTTAAAAAAATAAAAAAATAAAACACACTTTAATATTTATTTAAATCATTAATAAAGAAATAAATTATCTCAGGAATAATTAAAGGGTGAAAATGATTTAATTCATAAGATAATTAAGGAATGAAAATTTCTTTAATTTATAAATTAATGATTCAGATAAATTTTTAACTAGAGATTAATTTAAAAGTCATTAAGAAATGTTATTAGTTAATGAAGATAATTAACTAAGGATTTGTAAGTACTAATTTATGTGATTAAACTTAATTAATTAATTAGATTAATTAATAAAGATAATCGTTAATTTCTTAATAAAAGCAATTAAGGAGTTAATTACTAATTGTAATTAAATTTGAATATTTTTATTTAAATTAATGATAAAGATAAATTGGTAATTCATGATTTGTTATTATGAGATGATTGCTTAATGGTAAGTAATAAAAGAGTAAATTTTTTTTTTGAAATAATTAATTAAGAAGTTAACTAATTATATAATTGGTCCAAAAGTCAATTTAATTAATATGATTGATTAAGAATAATTTAATTAATTAAAGTGTTTGATAGATTAATTTATATCAAATGATTTCAAATTAATAAATCTGAATTGAATAATAAATTCATAAGTAATTAATTAAAGTGGAAATGAATTGAATTAATTAGGATTAAGCAATTAATTATTCCTGCTTACAAATGTTTATTGAATGCTTATGAATGATTGTATAGTATGAAATGCCTTGAATTGATTATCATATCTGATTAGTGATATTTTGTTCTGTAGATTGAGCTGTGTATATTTATTTACCTTTGTATACTATTTGTGAATCTGTGAATGGACGATGAGCGTTATGGTTTTATATCGCTTATCAACTATATTTCTATGTTTTAATCTGTGATGATTGAAATGAGTTGCACTAGTGTGTTAAACCCCTGGACCACACTTATACACACACCAATATGGATTTCACGAGGAAATCGATTAAGTCACAGATTTTTGAAATAGTTTTAAATTTGAATATTTGAATTCAAATGTTTTGGAAATGGATTGGGTTTAAAGTGAAAAGCTTTTGAAAATGGAATTTCATAGATGAAATTTATTTTGAGTAACTCGATAAAATATGAAGTTGAATAATTTGATTTGAACTTAAATTCAAGATTTGAAATTGAATTCTATGATTTGAAACTAGGGATTAAAAATGTTATACCCGTTATATATGGGTTAAACTATTTTAAAAGTATTGATTTAGGAATGTGAATATAATTCAAGAACTTTAACTCGTGTAAATTAATTGGATTTTTCTGAAACGAAAACTGTTTGTTTTCAAATAATAAAAGCTTTCACATAAGAAATGAACTTCCAATTTGTGTTAAAAAGATTTCTAGTTTAAAATGAAAATGATTTCCAAGTTATAGAAACGATTTGAAAGCTATAAGTTAAATCTTTGATTTAAAGATTTAACGGGTTAATCCTATCGAAATGAAATTGTTTTGGAAATCTATGAATGGATCTTTTTGAAATAAATCTTTTTGTTTAAAGATTTGAAATGGTAATTGATTTAAACCATTTGGAAGAAAGTTTTGGGTAATAAGTTGTGACTTAATTGAAATCCCAATATCCATATATTTCTTATAAATATTGCGCTCACTGTTCGGTTTAGCCGGGAGAGGACCTTTGTGTCATATATCCCATTCCGAATATGTGATATGTCGTTATGGATAGCATTTGAAGACCGGTGTTGAAGACCGGATATTTTTGAAAGCGAAAGGACAACTCGTCGAATGTCTTTGCATCGACTGGTCCCCGGTATAGAGACTCCATCTGTGATGGGAAGTCTGAACGTGATTAGTGAATGTCCGGATTGCAAGGACTTCTTTGGAAGTGCCTTCGGTTCTGTTCGATCCCGGAACAGACTTGTATGGATAGTATGTCTGACATTACAATTTGAGATATAAAGCTGATTTCTTTCAAATATATTTCTGTTGGTGGCGGAGAATTTATTCTCTTAGCTTAACACCCTTCTCTGAGACGTACGAGCTCAGAGGTTATGTAGTTGAATGTTATCAGCGATATATTCCCAAATTGGTAATGTGATATGCTGAGTGTTGATGTGAAATGATCATTGTGTTGATTATTTGTGATAGGATCATTTATTTGATCGTCTATCTTGGTGATCATTTCTATGATCATTTTTTGACCCAAAGCATGGCTTTTGTATAAAGTATGTTTTTGTGGACGTGGCTTCGTCGAGCCTCACACCCCGGAATGGTCAAAACAGGAAAGATGCGGCAAGGTTATGAGGGGTAGCGCCCTTTAGGATATGTGCATTTCCTTCTGGAAAAGGGTGGTATCATGGTATGGAGCCCAGATACTTACTCATGTTGAAAACACTTTATGATTGTGTGAATTGATTGCGAGCGCTCGGTGAAAGGTCCCAAAGGACCGGGGGATGGCATATTCGGTCAGTTGTTACTCAGTTAGGGGTAACCCGACCTTGTGTTGGTAGAGATCTGGTTTGGTTCTCGGGGACGTCCATCCAGAGGCGTTCTCATGTGGCATTGGGTAGTTCCTTGGCCTGATCATTCGTTGGAAATCCAATTCCCAATACGAAACCTTGTACGGTATTAGTTGTAGAACCTGCCATTTACTTATGGTGGTCACCACTGTTTAGATGGTAGCTATAGTAGGCATAGTTCGAAATGTCTATGCTGGCTAAGATTTATATCTTTATTTTCGAAATAAATTTTTCCTACACTATGCACTAGTAATAATATCAAATGTTTCTTTTTAATGCGTATCAAGCATCTTTGACTATCATAAGGAGAAATCTCCTCCGATTCTGCGTTTGCATTGTGTGTGTGTGCGGGAGGCCTTATGGTAGTCTCATTTTTAAATAAAAAAAACATTGCGAATTGACTTTGAAAATCTTTTGTTGAATGTTTTAAAAGATAAACTATTTTTGTTGCTCACACCAGTCCCACGACTGATCCGGAGTTTATTGTTTCTTTCCTAAACTCTGGGTGCTCATTATTTTCTACACGAGCAGTCTAGAGTTGGGTTTTTTTCAGATAGTCAGATTAGTAGGTTATCTGGAGTTAGTTCAGTCTTTGGATCACACCAGTCTTGCTGAGCTTGGTGCATCGTTATTGGGCGTTCGAGCTATTGCTGGATTGATTCTTGGAAATGGAATTGCAGTTCTCGGAGTTCTCTTTTGAAGACTATCTTAGAGTTATATTGTTCCGCTGCTAGATGTCATCTATTTTCTTTTCCGCTGCTATTTTATTGTATCATATCTCTGATGTATATTGATATCTATTGGATCATCTGTTGTATCAGATATTGTATCAAAGCTGTATATCAATGTATTATTCTTTTATTCCGCTGTGCTATTTACTTAATGTTGTTATAAGCTCCGGCGAATCGTATTTGAACGATCGAATCTATGGCATTCGAATACGATTTGAAGTATGGATGTCGATTTTCGAGCGGGCAAAATCCGTCTCGTTACAGCTCGTGTAGAAAATAATGAGCACCCAGAGTTTAGGAAAGAAACAATAAACTCCGGATCAGTCGTAAGACTGGTGTGAGCAACAAAAACAGTTTATTTTTTAAAACATTCAACAAAAGATTTTCAAAGTCAATTCGCAATGCTTTTTAAAAATGAGACTACCATAAGGCCTCCCGCATACACACACACAATGCAAACGCAGAATCGGAGGAGATTTCTCCTTATGATAGTAAAAGATGCTTGATACGCATTAAAAAGAAACATTTGATATTATTACTAGTGCATAGTGTAGGAAAAATTATTTCGAAAGTAATGATATAAATTTAGCCAACATACGACCATTATCGTATGCCTACTATAGCTAACCATGTTCAATAGCAGGTTACCGCCACATTCCATGACAGGTTATACAACTAATACTGTACAAGGTTTGTATTGTTTGTTTGGATTTCCAACGAATGGTCAGGCCAAGGAACTTCCCATTGCCACATGAGAACGCCTCTGGAAGGACGTCCCCGAGAACCAAACCGGATCTCTGCCAACACAAGGCCGGGTTACTCCTAACTGCGTAACTACTGACACGAGTATGCCATCCCCCGGTCCTTTGGGACCTTTATCCGAGAGCTCTCTAATCAACATCACACAATCATAAATAAAGTGTTTCAACATGAGTAAGTATCTGGGCTCCATACCATGATACCACCCTTTTCCAGAAGGAAATGCACATACCCTAAAGGGAGCTACCCCTCATAACCTTGCCGCATCTTTCCTGTTTTGACCATTCCGGGGTGTGAGGCTCGACGAAGTGTCGTCCACAAAGCCATGCTTTATACAAAAGCTGTGCTTTGGGTCAACAAATGATCATAGAAATGATCACAAAGATAAACGATCAAACAAATGATCCTATCACAAATGATCAACACAATGATCATTTCACAGCAACACTCAGCATGTCACATTACCAAATTGGGAATATATTGCTGATAATCTTCAACTATATAACCTCTGAGCTCGTACTTCTCAGAGAAGGGTGTTAAGCTAAGAGAATAAATTCTCCGCCACCAACAGAAATATATTTGAAAGAAATCTGCTTTATATCTCAATTTGTAATGTCAGACATACAATCCATACAAGTCTGTTCCAGGTTCGAACAGAACCGAAGGCACTTCCAAAGAAGTCCATGCAATCCGGATATCCACAATCCCGATCGGATTTCCCATCACTTAGGGAGTCTCTATACCGGCGCGACTCGGTGCAGAGACAATCGATAAGTCATCCTATCGTTCTCGCAAATACCCGGTCTTCAACACCGGTCTTCAAATGCTATCCATAACGACGTATTACATATTCGGAATGGGTTATACGACAAAAAGGTCCTTTCCCGGCTAAACCGAATAGTGAGCGAAACATTTAAAAACATATGGATATAGGATTTCAATTAAGTCACAACTTAATAATTCAAAACTTACTTTCAAATGGTTTAATCCAATTACCATTTCAAATCTTTTAAACAAAAGATTTATTTCATAATGTTCACTTACTTTCATAAATATTCATTCTCGGATTTCAAAACAATTTCGTTTCAAAAAGCTTAATTCATCAAATCTTTAAATTCAAAGATTTGTCTTATAGTTTTCAAATCGTTCCCAAATATTCATTTTCAAAATTCATTTCCAATTATTTGTTTATAACTTGGAAAACTATTTTATTTTAAACTTGAAATCCCTTTAATAAAACTTCAAACGAAAACTTTTTATCTTTTAGAGACAACAGTTTTATTTTGGAAAATCCCGATTTCATTTATACAAGTTACAAACTTTGACTTAATTCAAATTTCGAAAAACAATACTTTAAATTTGGTTTCAAATTAACTTAACATCTTTAATCCCTAATTTCAAATCATAGAATTCAATTCCTAATTTTGAATTCAAATTTAAATCAAACTATTTAAATTTAAAAACTTAATTAAAATAAATTTCAACTTGAAATTCCATTTTTAAAAGCTTTTCACTTTTATTCCGATTCTATTTCCAAAACATTTGAATTTAAAAATTCAAATTCAAAACTATTTCCAAAATTCTGTGACTTAACTGATTTCCTCGTGAAATCCATAATTGTGTGTGTATGGTGTGGTCGAGGGGTTTAACACAATAGTGCAACATCATTCAATCATCACAGATCAAATACAACAATATATCCGATAAGCGATATAAACTATAACGCTTATCTTTATTCACAAATCGCAGATATATTTATCATGGGTAATGAATTACATTACAGATAATTAATCACATTATAGATTACAACTTAAAATAGGATATATCACAAAGCATCCATATCAGAAATATCAAACAACTTAACATCCAGTATAATCCAAACATCCATCAATAGGATTAATTTAATTATCTAATTAATTCAAAAATCAGATTAATTTTTTTTATGAATGAATTTACTAGTTATGGTAAATTAATAATCAATTAATTATAAACATTTAATTAATTATCCTTTAATTAATCATTAATTAGCTCATAATGCATAATTTATCCTTAATTAATTAGTTTTAATTAATTACAATGAGCAATTAATTTCTCAGTTTCTTCCCTGAGGTAATTACACTTACACAATTTCATAAATGATTATCATTGATTAGTTCAATCTAATTAATTGTTAAAATTAATCATATTGATTAATTTATTAAATGATCTTAGTTAATGACCTTAATTAACTATTAACAATTCTTTAATTACTTTGCTAAAGAAATTTATTCATATTAATCATTATTGATTATTAATTGATTAACTATTAAGAACTCATTAATTTATCCTTAATTACATTTGTTAAGAAATCATCTTTAAATAATTAATTAACCTCAAATTTAATTATCATTCCCTAATTACCTTTATTAATCAATTACCCTTAACTTAATTAATTAATTAAGTAATTTTATTAACCAATCATTAACTACTAAATCAAATTTAAAAGATAACCCATCTTATCTTTGTCAATCACTTTAATTGTCCTTCAACCCTTATTAAATACATCTTTAAAACTGTCACTTACTAACCTCACTTCGAACACACTCGAGCCAACATACCAGAGCTCGAGCTCGAACTGGAGAAACCCTCCCTCATCCCTGATTTCACCACGTTTCCCCTCTACTCTTTCTTCTTTCCTACTGATTCTTCTCTTCTTCTTCTTTTTCTATTTAAAAGAAAACTTTGGCCCAATGAAAATCCTGGCCCACTTCCTATTCTTGGCCCAACCCCTCTACTCTTCTCCCCTTCCTTACTTCTTCCCTCTATCTCATTACTATCTGTTACGACAACTTGATGCACGAACAAGCCGTGCATGTGCACATCATCGCGGCGCCACTCCGGTGGATCTCGCGATCGCCAGAAAGTCAAAAAATCCACATAAACACGAGGTCGAGCTTCGATTCGACCCAGAAAATTCGAAAACGAAAATTCACCCTCTCGTTGAAAACTGAGGCTCGAACATCTCAGACCAATTCGCCTCATTCTCCTCACACCGTCCACTAGAAAATCCACACTTCCGGCCATACCACGTCAACATCCCAAGCCATCGTCCCCCTCGATCTCGAGTGAATCGAACGTTTCTAGATGACGAAATCCCCCATTTCCCAAGCATGAAGAAAGCTCGTATTAAACCCTAAATTAAATTCGAATTCTCAATTTGTGCTATAGAAAAAAATTTCAACAATTTTCCTATGATCGTGGAACAACACACTAGCTTCCCCCAAATTTTCATCAACAACTATTTGATAGATCATCAGCAAATGAAAAAAAAACGAAATTTGTTCAACTGTGAACTACTCTCGAAACACTCGATTAAAAATCACCATATTAATCTTAAAAATCATGTCTTTGTATACTTATTCAAATTATATAATCGAATTAATGATTTAACATACTTGAATTTATCACATGATTTTAAGAAATCCACTGTCTTTCCATCTTTCCATTTAAATATCCAAATATTTCACTTAACTTCATTTTTAAGTTTTAATCTATGCTTTAACAAACATCTCTTATTTATAAACCAAACCCTATAGAATATTAGAGAGAGAGAGAGACTGAATTTCTTTCATTTTTTTTCTTTTAAACTGTAGCTTGAACAGAGCATTGATATGTATATATATAAACATGCACAGGTAAATCTATCCATACATATGCAGGCATTCATACAACAGATTTCACAACACTTGAAGTATTCAACACAATCATCAGATATATATATATATATATAAACAGGTTTAAGTTTGAGGGTTTGCTCACTGGTGAAAACAAAGAAGTCTAGAAAAAAACAAAGTTGCTCACCGTTTTTCTTTTAGATGATGAACAGAGGACAGAGGCTGTTTTGAGGCTGTTGTTGATTTTTATCTAGATCCTTATGTATTTGAGTCGAATCCATATGTTGTTTGAACTTTGAAAGCTTAGATCTGAAGCCTGGTTTTACTTCCAGATTACAGAAACTTTGATCTTCCTCTTTACAGTTGAACTTTGTTTTAAGGTTTTGAACTGCCTTGTTTTTCTAGATCTTTGAAATGCTTTAGTTTGAATGATTTGGAACTTGCTTTGCTTAAGATTGAGGTTTTGTTTATGGTTTGAAATGGATTTTACTTCAGATTTTTCTTAGCTTATGATTTTCGAAACTGAAATGAAGATGATATACGAGGAAGCAAGCATACAGGTTGATATGTTTTTGTACAGGGTGTGACAATGTTGTTTGTACCAAGGACATGGGCTATTTTTTTACAGAGGTATGTTGCTATTGCTTGTACTTGTTTATTTGCACAAGGATTTTTTTTTAATGCTTTGTTTATGTTCTTGCTTTGGCTTGTTTGCTCGGCTGATATGTTTGCTTTTGTTACTTTGTTTTGTTCATACTTATTTTATATATTTTGCTTTGTTCTTGCCTACAACAACTTTAACTTAGTTGAGGTGATATTTTATAATGTGCTGCATTTATTTAACTTGGTGGCTGAGATGATATTAGAGATATGGCTGTAGTGATCTTGTATTACTTTTGTTTGTAAAATAGGCATGCTGTGGATGTTTTCATTAAATGAAATGGTCCTTTATGTTTTGAATATATACTTGCTGCCTTGTTTTGCCAGCCAATGCATATATATTTTGTTTGCTTGTACATTGATATTTGTATTGTTTTCATATTTTTACATTGTGTCTTGTTACTTTGAAATACAATGAAGTTCTACTTTTATTATTTTATTATAGTTTATTTTATTATATTAGCTTGTATATTTTTTTCTACTCTTAGATGACTACTTATTTTTATTTCTATTTATTTTTGAAACCATTTATTTAAGATTTTATTTCAAATCCAATAAATACATATATATTCACATATATACGAATTTTCAAATTCATACGACTTAACATATTTTCTATAATAATCGGGGAACTCGCTGCCATTTATAATCAGTTTTACAAATTTTAATTTAAAAAATTCATTTAAATTATCAATTTAAATTCATAAAAATCCGGGGTCGTTACAAACTTCCCCCCTTAAAAAGAATTTCGTCCTCGAAATTCGCAGGCACGAGAACAACAAAGATAGATAATGGATTCGATCTCTTATAATTCCTCAAACTCTAGATACGAACTCCAAACTCAAATCGGAATATTCCACAATATATACCAATTTGTCCCTCTTCGGACTTCAATATTTACAATAAATTACAGTAGAATTTCAATTTTGGTTTTAAACGAAATCGTTTTATGGATACAATTCAAATTTAGCTCTATATTCTATTAATCAAGTTAACTCAATTTTAAAATTTCCAGTTTATTCAAAATTTTCTAATTCATTTACAATTTTCAATTTTAAATTTCAAATTCATTAAGGTTTAAATCGAAAAGCCGATAAGAAATCGATGAAGTATGAAGTAAAATTTTCCTACAATGACTTGTAGGCCACAATCATATGGAAACTTCTTTCTGGAGCTGTCACGAAGCAATCAAAAGAATTTGGAAACGAATCAAAGAAAATTGGATAAGAAAGTCGTTTCCACTGTTGTTACAGAGTATTGACCAATTATAGTCGTATTTCCCCGTCCCCTATCTCGTTCTCTTCTTGCAGTCATACTTACAATCAGATGATAGTAAGAGAATTTACTGAGGCATTCGAACATATATCTTAGGGAAACACTCATTCTAGGGATACTTCACCCTATCTCTAATGAGCTACTTAATGTGTTATACTACTGAGATAAAGTTTAACCTTAGCTCTGATACCAAATGTAACGACTCGGATTTTTGCCCGCTCGAAAATCGACATCCATACTTTACATCGTACTTGAATGTCGTAGATTCGACCGTTCAAATCTGATTCGTCGGAGCTTATAACAACATTAAGTAATTAACACAGCGGAATAAAAGAATAATACATTGATATACAGCTTTGATACAATATCTGATACAACAGATGATCCAATAGATATCAATATACATCAGAGATATGATACAATAAAATAGCAGCGGAACAATATAACTCTAAGATAGTCTTCAAAAGAGAACTCCGAGAACTGCAACTCCATTTCCAAGAATCAATCCAGCAATAGCTCGAACTCCCAATAACGATGCACCAAGCTAGGCAAGACTGGTGTGATCCAAAGACTGAACTAACTCTAGATAATCTACTGAACCTAGCTATCTGAAAAACCCAACTCTAGACTGCTCGTGTAGAAAATAATGAGCACCCAGAGTTTAGGAAAGAAACAATAAACTCCGGATCAGTCGTAAGACTGGTGTGAGCAACAAAAAAAGTTTATCTTTTAAAACATTCAACAAAAGATTTTGAAAGTCAATTCGCAATGCTTTTTAAAAATGAGACTACCATAAGGCCTCCCGCACACACACACAATGCAAACGCAGAATCGGAGGAGATTTCTCCTTATGATAGTCAAAGATGCTTGATACACATTAAAAAGAAACATTTGACATTATTACTAGTGCATAGTGTAGGAAAAATTATTTCGAAAGTGAAGATATAAATCTTAGCCGACATACGACCATTATCGTATGCCTACTATAGCTAACCATGTTCAATAGCAGGTTACCGCCACATTCCATGGCAGGTTATACAACTAATACTGTAAAAGGTTCGTATTGTTTCTTTGGATTTCCAACGAATGGTCAGGCCAAGGAACTTCCCATTGCCACATGAGAACGCCTCTGGAAGGACGTCCCCGAGAACCAAACCGGATCTCTGCCAACACAAGGCCGGGTTACCCCTAACTGGGTAACTCCTGACACGAGTATGCCATCCCCCGGTCCTTTGGGACCTTTATCCGAGAGCTCTCTAATCAACATCACACAATCATAAATAAAGTATTTCAACATGAGTAAGTATCTGGGCTCCATACCATGATACCACCCTTTTCCAGAAGGAAATGCACATACCCTAAAGGGAGCTACCCCTCATAACCTTGCTGCATCTTTCCTGTTTTGACCATTCCGGGGTGTGAGGCTCGACGAAGTCTCGTCCACAAAGCCACGCTTTATACAAAAGCTGTGCTTTGGGTCAACAAATGATCATAGAAATGATCACAAAGATAAACGATCAAACAAATGATCCTATCACAAATGATCAACACAATGATCATTTCACAGCAATACTCAGCATGTCACATTACCAAATTGGGAATATATTGCTGATAATCTTCAACTATATAACCTCTGAGCTCGTACATCTCAGAGAAGGGTGTTAAGCTAAGAGAATAAATTCTCCGCCACCAACAGATTTATATTTGAAAGAAATCTGCTTTATATCTCAATTTGTAATGTCAGACATACAATCCATACAAGTCTGTTCCGGGTTCGAATAGAACCGAAGGCACTTCCAAAGAAGTCCACGCAATCCGGATATCCACAATCCCGATCGGATTTCCCATCACTTAGGGAGTCTCTATACCGGCGCGACTCGGTGCAGAGACAATCGATAAGTCATCCTATCGTTCTCGCAAATACCCGGTCTTCAACACCGGTCTTCAAATGCTATCCATAACGACGTATTACATATTCGGAATGGGTTATACGACACAAAGGTCCTTTCCCGGCTAAACCAAATAGTGAGCGAAACATTTAAAAACATATGGATATAGGATTTCAATTAAGTCACAACTTAATAATTCAAAACTTACTTTCAAATGGTTTAATCCAATTACCATTTCAAATCTTTTAAACAAAAGATTTATTTCATAATGTTCACTTACTTTCATAAATATTCATTCTCTTATTTCAAAACAATTTCGTTTCAAAAAGCTTAATTCATCAAATCTTTAAATTCAAAGATTTGTCTTATAGTTTTCAAATCGTTCCCAAATATTCATTTTCAAAACTCATTTCCAATTATTTGTTTATAACTTGGAAAACTATTTTATTTTAAACTTGAAATCCCTTTAATAAAACTTCAAACGAAAACTTTTTATCTTTTAGAGATAACAGTTTTATTTTGGAAAATCCCGATTTCATTTATACAAGTTACAAACTTTGACTTAATTCAAATTCCGAAAAACAATACTTTAAATATGGTTTCAAATTAACTTAACATCTTTAATCCCTAATTTCAAATCATAGAATTCAATTCCTAATTTGAATTCAAATTTAAATCAAACTATTTAAATTTCAAAACTTAATTAAAATAAATTTCAACTTGAAATTCCATTTTTAAAAGCTTTTCACTTTTATTCCGATTCTATTTCCAAAACATTTGAATTTAAAAATTCAAATTCAAAACTATTTCCAAAAATCTGCGACTTAACTGATTTCCTCGTGAAATCCATAATTCTGTGTGTATGGTGTGGTCGAGGGGTTTAACATAATAGTGCAACATCATTCAATCATCACGGATCAAATACAACAATATATCCGATAAGCGATATAAACTATAACGCTTATCTTCATTCACAAATCACAGATATTTATCATGGGTAATGAATTACATCACAGATAATTAATCACATTATAGATTACAACTTAAAATAGGATATATCACAAAGTATCCATATCAGAAATATCAAGCAACTTAACATCCAGTATAATCCAAACATCCATCAGTAGGATTAATTTAATTATCTAATTAATTCAAAAATCAGATTAATTTTTTTTATGAATGAATTTACTAGTTATGGTAAATTAATAATCAATTAATTATAAACATTTAATCAATTATCCTTTAATTAATCATTAATTAGCTCATAATGCATAATTTATCCTTAATTAATTAGTTTTAATTAATTACAATGAGCAATTAATTTCTCAATTTCTTCCCTGAGGTAATTACACTTACACAATTTCATAAATGATTATCATTGATTAGTTCAATCTAATTAATTGTTAAAATTAATCATATTGATTAATTTATTAAATAATCTTAGTTAATGACCTTCATTAACTATTAACAATTCTTTAATTACTTTGCTAAAGAAATTTATTCATATTAATCATTATTGATTATTAATTGATTAACCATTAAGAACTCATTAATTTATCCTTAATTACATTTGTTAAGAAATCATCTTTAAATAATTAATTAACCTTAATTTAATTATCATTCCTTAATTACCTTTATTAATTAATTACCCTTAACTTAATTAATTAATTAAGTAATTTTATTAACCAATCATTAACTACTAAATCAAATTTAAAAGATAACCCATCTTATCTTTGTCAATCACTTTATTTGTCCTTCAACCCTTATTAAATACATCTTTAAAACTGTCACTTACTAACCTCACTTCAAACACACTCGAGCCAACATACCAGAGCTCGAGCTCGAACTGGAGAAACCCTCCCTCTTCCCTGATTTCACCACGTTTCCCCTCTACTCTTTCTTCTTTCCTACTGATTCTTCTCTTCTTCTTCTTTTTTTTTATTTAAAAGAAAACTTTGGCCCAATGAAAATCCTGGCCCACTTCCTCTTCTTGGCCCAACCCCTCTACTCTTCTCCCCTTCCTTACTTCTTCCCTCTATCTCATTACTACCTGTTACGACAACTTGATGCACGAACAAGCCGTGCATGTGCACACCACCGCGGCGCCACTCCGGTGGATCTCGCGATCGCCAGCAAGTCAAAAAATCGACATAAACACGAGGTCAAGCATCGATTCCACCCGGAAAATTCGAAAACAAAAATTCACCCTCTCGTTGAAAACTGAGGCTCGAACATCTCAGACCAATTCGCCTCGTTCTCCTCGCACCGTCCACTAGAAAATCCACACTTCCGGCCGTACCACGTCAACATCCCAAGCCATCGTCCCCCTCGATCTCGAGTGATTCGAACGTTTCTAGATGACGAAATCCCCCATTTCCTAAGCATGAAGAAAACTCGTATTAAACCCTAAATTAAATTCGAATTCTCAATTTGTGCTATAGAAAAAATTTTCAACAATTTTCCTATGATCGTGGAACAACACACTAGCTTCCCCCAAATTTTCATCAACAACTATTTGATAGATCATCAGCAAATGAAAAAAAACAAAATTTGTTCAACTGTGAACTACTCTCGAAACACTCGATTAAAAATCACCGTATTAATCTTAAAAATCATGTCTTTGTATACTTATTCAAATTATATAATCGAATAAATGATTTAACATACTTGAATTTATCACATGATTTTAAGAAATCCACTGTCTTTCCATCTTTCCATTTAAATATCCAAATATTTCACTTAACTTCATTTTTAAGTTTTAATCTATGCTTTAACAAACATCTCTTATTTATAAATCAATCCCTATAGAAGATTAGAGAGAGAGAGACTGAATTTCTTTCATTTTTTTTATTTTAAACTATAGCTTGAACAGAGCATTGATATGTATATATATAAACATGCACAGGTAAATCTATCTATACATATGCAGGCATTCATACAACAGATTTCACAACACTTGAAGTATTCAACACAATCATCAGATATATATATAAACAGGTTCAAGTTTGAGGGTTTGCTCACTGGTAAAAACAAAGAAGTCTGGAAAAAAACATAGTTGCTCACCGTTTTTCTTTTAGATGATGAACAGAGAACAGAGGTTGATTTGAGGCTGTTGTTGATTTTTATCTGGATCCTTATGTATTTGAGTCGAATCCTTATGTTGTTTGAGCTTTGAAAGCTTAGATCTGAAGCCTGGTTTTACTTCCAGATTACAGAAACTCTGATCTTCCTCTTTACAGTTGAACTTTGTTTTAAGGTTTTGAACTGCCTTGTTTTTCTAGATCTTTGAAATGCTTTAGTTTGAAAGATCTGGAACTTGCTTTACTTAAGATTGAGGTTTTGTTTATGGTTTGAAATGGATTTTACTTCAGATTTTTCTTAGCTTATGATTTTCGAAACTGAAATGAAGATGATATAAGAGGAAGGAAGCATACAGGTTGATATGTGTAACGACCCAGAATTTTAATAATTTAAACTGAAATATTTAATTAATTTTAAATATTTGAATGATGGTTTGGATTTGAATTTTCAATATAACTTTGAATTTGACGATTAAATTTTAGAATTTAATCTATTGAAAGTTGAATAAAATTTTGAATCTTCAATTTTAAGCCAATTAAAAATATTTCAAAGGCTTGTAAAATTCGTATTGATAACACTGAAAATTTTAGAAGCTTCAGAATTGAATTTGAAAGTGAATCGTTCAGTTTTGAAATTTAATCGTTTGAATCGATATTTAAAAATAGCTGTCCGAGGCACTGTCTCGGAATTCGACGAAACCTGTTCCATTGGGTCCGTAATATTGAATTATTGTCGGATTTCAAATTTCGTATTTTTCGGAGTTGATATGTGGTCACACGGCGTGTAAACGCATTGAAATAAAATCGAATTCAATTTAAATTTAAAATTTAAATTTAGTCAACTAACACACGTTACTCTCCTCTTCTCACGCAGAAAATCACGCCAATATCACGATGATGATCGTGTGAAGCATGCCTCCTTCCATTTTTAAAAACCCCTCTTCCTTCACCATTTCAAACGAAAAAAAAAAACTAAAATCAAGTTCACAGATAAATTAATGGCCGAACTAAGAAAAAGGGAAAAGGCAACAGCAATTCAATGTTCACGGCCGAAGCCCTATTCTCTTCAATTTTTCCCCCTCTTTCCCATTTTACACGAAAGTAACATCAGAAAAAAAAAAAATGAAATCACGATCGCAACAAAGTGGCGACGCGTGCGCGTAGGCGCGTGATTCAATCGACCACGCGATCGATGGGGGGGGTTCTCAAGCGATGGTGCGGCGCGCGATGGTGTGATGGAGGCGCGAGTCAGTGGGATTGGGGCGGCGCACGAATTGGGGGTCGCAAGCGCGAGGGCACGGCAGTTCAAGCATCTGGAGGTGGTATCGCGAGCGCGTGGGGGAGCCAACGGCGCACACGCGCGTAAGCGTGGAGGCGTATGGCGCTCGGGCTCGGCGCGTACGCGCGCGCGGCGATGCGACAAGGATTGGGTGGCGCTGTGTCGATTTGGGGGCGCAGGCGCTCGTGCGTGGAGGCGAGGCCGATGGTGGATGCAGGCAGTGAGGTATTGAATTTAAATTTTGTTTTAATTTTAGTTATATATATATATATAAAATAAATATAGATTGAAAAAAAAAATAAACAGCGAACAAAAATAAAAAAAATAAACAGCAAATTTTATTTGGAATATATATATATAAATATTTATATATATATATATAAAATTTGTAAAGGGAAAGTTAGTTTAAAATATAATAATTTTGGGTTAATTAAATTTATTAATTAGGAATCTATTTCTAAGATTTAATAGTTGCAAATAAAAAGAAAGTTTAGTTTTAATTCAATAGTAGTTAAAACAAATTTAATTAAAACCCGTTTGAATTTTTAATTTTTAGTTTAAAAATAAAATAAAATATAATAGAGTTTAAACCTATACAAATTATTTTATTTCAAGTAGATATATGTGTATTTGGGTAAAATAAATAAATAGCTTCAAATAGGTTTATTTAATGATAATTGATTTTTCAATTTATTTTGAATATTAATTTATCATCTAATATTTTAGAGTGTCAAAATTTGAAAGGAAACGAGTTGAAATTGGAATAATAATGTATTATGAAAATAAATTTGTTTAATATCAAATTTTAAGTTAAATGAATTTATTAACAGAAAGTGGTTAAAGAAAGAATTAGTTAATCGAATTTATTTAAAAGAAGATATGTTTAAAATTAAATTTATTTATTAAAACAAAATTATCAGTTAAATATAAATTTATTTTAGCAACTAAAGAGATATTGGTTAAAAAGGAATTTAGTTTTAAATTTAAATTTGGGGTTAAACAAATTTATTCAAAGTAATCGATTTAAAGATATTTATTTAAAGTAAAAATAAATTTTTAGTTTGATTAAGTTATTAAAAGAGAGTTTGGATAATTAAATTTATTAATGGAAAGAAAATTTAATAATTAGTTAAATAAATTTGTTTAAACGAGAAATTGGTTTAAAAATAAAACTATCAGTTAATTTAAACTATTAAAGGAGAAAACTGATGGATTAAAATTTGTCAAATGAAAATTTAATTTATTCGATTGATTCGAATATTAATTGAATTGTATAAAATATTTATACTAGGTATAAATGAAGAAATCAAGTTGAATTGGAAGTGGATTGCAAACAGGCATTAAAGGTGAGAACTTCTCACTCAAAAGGAATTTTATTGTTTATTTAAATTTTAAATAGTTAGATTTAAAATTGTTTGACTGTGTTGATTGAATGTTTGAATGATGATTGTTATATATATTTATTGGATGTGAATAGACCCTATACGCCGTTAGTAAGCGGAGGTTATTTATTACACACATATACCGCGATATTCCACCTTGAAGTGGAATTGGTATTATATTATATATATAGCAATATATATATATTGGCATATGTATATATTGCAGTTGATTGATTTCCCGCATTTTCTTTTAGCGGATGAGACCCTATGCGCCGTTAGTAAGCGGATATATATTTATAAAATCCCATGTACCGCGATATTCCGTCTTGAAACGGAATGGTATTGTGCTAATGTCTGTGGATGCAGGAAAACAGGTTGGAGGGATCCAACTGGATTCCTCACAAATATTTATTTAATTTCATATATTGTGATATTTGATTGTTATCATGGATGATATATGATGTTTGAAAGTTGTGATTGAATATTGATGTGTCGCATCATCGGGTCCAATTTTGAAGTTTAAAAATAACGATTTTTGATTTCTAAAGTGATTCTTGGAAATATACGTTTATATAATATTTTTGGAATTGATTCATCTTAAATAAATAATCGTTATAATTTTAATATTATAAAAATTATGATTTTTGAAAAATACAGTTAAAAGTTGATTTTTGAAAATATGGGATTAGTGATTTTATAAAATAGTTTGAACTAGGACTTCTGAATTTATTATAAGAAGTTTAGAAATAGGATTTATAAAATTTTTATTTTATAAATCAGAATGATGAAATTATAAAAGAGTTTAAAGATGTTTAAAGTAATAATATGAATTGATTTGTATTAAAAGATTTATAAATTGATATTTATAAATTTAGAATATCTTGAATTATAAAACGAGCTTTTATAAGTGATAGAATGATTTGTAAATGAATTTCATAAATTGGAATTATAGAATTATAACGGTGAAGTTATAAATGGAATTTTATAAACAGTAGGTTTATAAAAATTTGTAAAGTTATTTAAAAGAATGGAATTTGGATAAATAAATGAATCTTATAAGTTATAAGATTTATAAAATTTATGAAGTTTAAAGGAATAATTTTGTAAATAGATAAATTATAAGTATTTGACTTATAATATGAATTTTTAGTATATCATTGTGATATGAATTGAGATAGGTTAACAAAGGAAGTTTATAAAAGGAAGTTGATATAAAATAAATTCAATATAGAATTTATAAACGTTGTTTTATAAATTAAAAATGACTTATTTAATAAGTAAATTGATCTAATTTATTTATGGAGATATATTCATGTTTTAAACAGTGAATAATTCCTTAAAATAAAGGCAATAGAAGAAATGAAATTTATTAATAATATATATTCACGTTTTTGTATAGTGAATATTATGTTAAAGAATTATTTGGAATGTGATATTTTAAACAGAATTAAAACGATCTAACGATGTTTTAAAAATGTATTGAGATTCGAAATTATAGATTTCAACATTTATGATTGAAATAGATGTTTTCGAGAAATAGAAGGAAATAATAGATTATAACACTGTTGTTATAATAGATAATTTTCGAAAGGAAATGTTTTGTATAGTATTGGGATTTATATATCTATTTTATTTCGAATCCCTATACTAGTGATTTTGGGTTGTCGTAACGATGTTTTACGCAACATCGTTTTGGCCCAAATAAATACGGTTAAGTGAATGATTTCCTTAAAGAAAGAAATATATACTTAATTTCGATTTAAGTATATAGAATATTTTCTAAGTGTTGAAAATAAAAGATTGTGAATTACTTATTTAATAAGTATAGAAATGTTTTCCAATATAAAGTGAATATGTTGAGAATTTATCTTTTTGAAGATAAATTGAAAAATGGATATTTGAAATCATATATTCATAAATATTTTGGAAATATAAATTCAATATGGAATTTATAAAAGGAATTGGGAAAATAGGTTTAAAATAAATATTGATTTATTTTTGAAATATGGAAAGTTATATCTTCTAAAGATATTTTTTGGAAATAAATAATTTGGAGAATTATTTGGAATCTGGTGATGTTGGCATATCTATTGATAGTTCAATGACCGACTATCAATATTTACCTTTAAATAGGTATTTGTTGTGAATTGTTTGAAATTGAATGCCACACTTATTTTTTTTTTAAAATAAGCGCTCACTATTCGGGTTAACCGGGAAAGGACCATGGGGTCGTATAACCCATTCCGAATATGTGATACGTCGTTATGAATTGCATTCGAAGAACGGTGTTGAAGACCGGATATTTTCGAAAGCGAAAGGATTTCTTGTTGATTGTCTTTGCACTGGCTGATCCCTGGTATAGAGATCTCCATAAGTGATGGGAAATCCGAACGTGATTAGAGATTATTCGGATTGCAAGGACTTCTTTGTAAGTGCCTTCGGTTCTGTTCGAGCCCGGAACAGACTTGTATGGATTGTATGCCTGACATTACAAGTTGAGATATAAAGCCGATTTCTTTCAAATATATTTCTGAGGTGGCGGAGAATTTTTTCTTTTAGCTTAACACCCTTCTCTGAGACGTACGAGCTCAGAGGTTATATAGTTGAAGTTATAAGCGATATATTCCCAGTTTGGTAATGTGACATGCTGAGTGATGCTGAAATGATCATTGTGTTGATTATTTGTGATAGGATCATTCATTTGATCGTCTATCTTAGTGATCATTGTGTTGATCATTTGTTGACCCAAAGCACGGCTTTTTGTACAAAGTGTGTTTTTGTGGACGTGAATTCATCGAGCCTCACATCCCGGTAATGGTCAAAACAGGAAAGATGCAGCAAGGTTATTAGGGGTTGCTGTAGCTCCCCTTAGGGTATGTACATTTCCTTCTGGATAGAGGTTGTATCATGGTATGGAGCCCAGATATTTAACCTATGTGGTTACTACGAGTTATTACTTTGTGGTTGTTGGTTATCGGGATCCCGTGAAAAAGGTCGTTTACGATCGGGGAATGGCGTGCTCGTGTCAGTAGTTACCCAGTTAAGGGGTAACCCGGCCTTGTGTTGGCAGAGTTCCGGTTTGGTTCTCGGGGATGTCTTTCCAGAGGCATTCTCAGTGGCAATGGGAAGTTCCTTGGCCTGACCATTTGTTGGAAATCCAATTCCCAATACGAAACTTGTACGGTATTAGTTGTAGAACCTGCTATTCACTTATGGTGGTCACCACTGTTTGGATAGTAGCTATAGTAGGCATACGATAATGGTCGTATGTTGGCTAAGATTTATATCTTTACTTTCGAAATGATTTGTTCTACACTATGCACTAATAATAATATCAAATGTTATTTTAAATGCGTATCAAGCATCTTTGACTATCATAAGGAGAAATCTCCTCCGATTCTGCGTTTGCATGTGTGTGTGTGCGGGAGGCCTTATGGTAGTCTCATTTTTTTTAAAAGCATTGCGAATTGATTAAAAATATTCCACTATTTTGATTTTAAAGATAAATAAACTGTTTTGAGTTCTCACACCAGTCACATGACTGACTCGGAGTTTATTGTTTTCCTTCCTAAACTCTGGGTGCCCACCAATTTCCACACGGGCAGTCAAGAGTTAAGGTTTATCAGGATATTCTGGATATTCAGGAGTTGCTGGAGGCAAGCTGGATGGCATGGCGTATTACTAGTATATATAGTATTTCTTTTTCCGCTGCACTGTTGATGTTGTATGATGTTGTACACTCTGATGATATGATGTAATGTAATAACTGATATAGTTCTTTGTTTAAAGATTATTCATTTACTTATTATATGTTGTTCCGCTGCGAATTGTGAGATTCTGATGTTCTTTCTGTTCTGTTGTTTTCCATTCCGTTCTATTCTCTTTTCTTTCTATTTTAAAATTTTCTATTTTCTTTTCCCTATCTAAATCTCCTATCTTCTTCTTTCTTCTTCTTTTCTTTCTTAAATTCTTTTTTTAAAAAACCCCTAACTATTCGGTTTTTCGGCAACGAAAATCCACGTCGTTACAATATGTTTTTGTACAGGGTGTGACAATGTTGTTTGTACCAAGGACATGGGCTGTTTTTTTACAGAGGTATGTTGCTATTGCTTGTACTTGTTTATTTGCACAAGGATTTTTTTTTTAATGCTTTGTTTATGTTCTTGCTTTGGCTTGTTTGCTCGGCTGATATGTTTGCATTTATTACTTTGTCTTGTTCATACTTATTTTATATATTTTGCTTTGTTCTTGCCTACAACAACTTTAACTCGGTTGAGGTGATATTTTATAATGTGCTGCATTTATATAACTTGGTGGCTGAGATGATATTAGAGATATGGCTCTAGTGATCTTGTATTACTTTTGTTTGTAAAATAGGCATGCTGTGGATGTTTGCATTAAATGAAATGGTCCTTTATGTTTTGAATATATACTTGCTGCCTTGTTTTGACAGCCAATGCATATATATTTTGTTTGCTTGTACATTGATATTTGTATTGTTTTCATATTTTTACATTTTGTCCTGTTACTTTGAAATACAATGAAGTTCTGCTTTTATTATGTTGTTATAGTTTATTTTATTATATTAGCTTGTATACTTGTTTCTATTCTTAGATGACTACTTATTTTTATTTCTATTTATTTTTGAAACCATTTATTTAAGATTTTATTTCAAATCCAATAAATACATATATATTCACATATATACGAATTTTCAAATTCATATGACTTAACATATTTTCTATAATAATCGGGGAACTCGCTGCCATTTATAATCAGTTTTAAAAATTTTAATTCAAAAATTCATTTAAATTATCAATTTAAATTCATAAAAATCCGGGGTCGTTACAAAGCATGAGCATTTCATCAAAATTCAAACTCTGATTTCAACAAAAAAGTCAAGCCTGTAATTTTCATTTTCCTGCAATTTTCAAAAGGACAACAGAGGTCTACATTTTTAATAGGTGAGTAACTTTGAACTTTAAGTTTTAAACAGGTTGCATGCTAGTTTATTCAAATGAAATAGCTAAATTCTTGTGTTATGAATAACTGTTGCTATGAATATGTATGGTATGCATGCTGTTTTTTTTCTTTTTAATTGCCTGTTCTATTTCTCTGATTTTTCAAGCACCCATAATTTTATTTATATACTTATTACTAAAATTGTTTCCTGATATAATGAAATAATAAAGCAAAGTTGTTTTAAGTTAACATTTAAAGGTTTTAGGAAGTTATATACAGGTTGTTGCCTCTGTAAAACCAGAATCATCTTGCATGTTTAAAAAAATTTCCAAACCCAATCAAATTTATATGGTAATTTAGTAATACAAATCAAAAATATAAACTGGAACTTGATTTTTAAATCAAGTAGTAGAATTTTTAGGTGTTTGATTTAGTGATAGTTTATTCTTGAACAAAATATGAATTTGCGAAAATTCTTGCAATCTGTAGTATAAGAAAAATCAAATTTCTTTTGAGTTATTAAGTAAGGATCATAGATCCTTGGAAAAATCATAGAAGTAATTAAAATTTACTAGATAGAGTGCAGTTGGGAAATCATTGTATGAACCCTAGTTTGAATAGGGGTTAAAGATTGGGACAGTGAGAGGGGAAGAGTGGATCGAGTGATGTGATACTTGGTGATTGTGTAGCTGATGTGTGGATTGTTTCATGGTCGGAGAGGAGGATACTCAGGTGATTGGAGTGGCGAACAATTGGCCGTTGATAGGTTGGACAAAAACCTGGAAAAGCATTTCAGGTTTGGGTTGTTTGAGCAAATTTTTGAATTCTTGTTTAATTTCTTGATCTGGGTTGATGCTAGAAGTTGTGGTGGGTTTCTGGTTGTGGTTGGATCATCTATGATGATGAGAAGGGGCGGTGATCGCCGTGCATATGCACGACGACATGTTTTCTGGTAAACTGTTTGGGTGTTGGATGTTACTGGGGAGTTTTTGTATTGGCTCGAAGTAAGTTGAGATAAAACTCGAAGTAAGGCAGCTTGAAACCCGAAGTAAAATTTTGTTTTCTCGGGTCACTGCAGTGTTCAGGTTTCAGAAACCTGTTTCTTTTTTTTTAATCTGGGCTTAAACATTTAAATCTGCAGTTTCATGTTTAGGATAAAGTTTAAGTTCAAATTCAAATGCAAGTTTAAATTTCTGATTTGAATTTAAATTCCAGTTTTAATATTAAAATGGAAGTTTTAGAAATTTAACTTAATTATCTAATTTTTTTGGTAAATAGTTTAAAACTTTAAATATTAAGTTTTTAAAAATGTGAGTAAGGATTTACAGATTTATTTAAATCTGGAAATTCTATGTTTAAAAATGAATTTTAGTTAAAATTTAAAAGAAGATTTAAATTTAAAAGTTATAAACTAAGAATGAATGAAAGTTATCAAAATTTTGAAATGAATTTAACTTTAAATTTTTCATGGCACTTGTTTGATTTGAAATTTACATAAGTTTTAAAATTTTTTCAAACGTGATAAGTTTAAATTACTTTTAATTTAAACTTGTATTTAAAATGAAAATTTAAAAGGAGTTCAAAAAGCAACTTGTTTTGAATAATATTGTTTTAACATAATTAAGTTATTATTATTTTTTTGAAAATTAAATTAAAGTTTTTGTTTTAGAATTAATTAATAAGGTGATTAAGATTAATTAATTAATTTAAATTAATTAATTAAATTTGGAATTACTAATTGATTAATGATTAATCAATTTGGAATTAAGATCATTAATTAAATTTTTAATTAATGATAAATGAATATTAATTATGTAATTAAGTTTCAAATTAAGGTTAATTAATTTAATAGTTAACTTTAATTGATGAACGATTAAGATAATTTAATATGTAATTAATTTAAGTTAATTACTTTATAAAATAATTAAAGGATGGTTAATGAAGGTCATTAACCAGGATTATTTAACAATTAATTAATGTAGTTAATTTTTATAATTAATTAGATTAATTAATTTAATAATAATCAATTATGAATGGTTTGAGTATAATTACTTAGTAAAGAAATTAAGAATTAATTACTTAACGTAATTAATTTAATTTAATATGATTGCTTAATTCAATTAATTAAATTTAATTAATTTTAAACACTTGGGTTTTAAAGATAATTACTTTGTGTAATTAATGATTTGGAAATTACTTAGTTAAGTAATTGTTTAATAATTACATGATTGTAACTAAGTGGAGATGTTTAAGAATGAAGTAATCTGGATTAATTATTTAGTAATTAATCAAATAATTAATTAAGAAATTAATTTAAGGATAATTAATTTGGTTTATTATAGTAATTAATTTAGTTAATTACTTAGGGTAATTAATTTAAGAAATAATTAAGGATCATTAATTATTTTAATTAATGATGTAATTAAGATTGATTAATTATGATTAATTAATCAATAATAGGTAATTAAAGGTAATTAATTAATTTATTAATTAAGGATTAGGATAATCAATTATGATTAATTAATTAATTGAAGTAATTAAAAGTTAATTACTGTTTAGTTGAGAATGATTAATTTTGTGAAATTAATTGAAGATAATTACATGAATGTAATTAAGGATAATTAATCATGGGTGATTAATTAAGGTGATTAATAATGGATTAATAAATTGATTGTAATCAATTAAATAATTAAGCAAGCAAGGTTTATATTGATGAAGTAATTAATTTTATTTATTTTAAATTAATTAAAGATGAAGGAATTAATTTAATTCATTTTAAATTAATGTGAGATAGAGATAATTAATTTAATTCATTTTAAATTAATTTATATTACGGTATGAGTAAATCTTTGCTTATGTATGAATGGATGTCATTGATTGTCTTGGATGCTTTGCGATCTCAGTAATGAGATAAATATTATTGTGTGGTATGGATGTTTGATTGCATTGTGATGATAACATAGGCTATCTATTGTGATGGTGATATATGGAATATCAATTTGATATTGATAACGTAGATTACCTGTTATGTGATAATGTTGATTATCAATTGTGATTTATGAATTATCTATCTGTGTGTATATAGATACTGTGATTGAATTGTTTTAAAACCCTTAAAACAACTTGGACCCTAAAAGACACGCTTTGGTTTTCGATGAGACCGGGATCGGGTTTCCATATTTGGATATCTGAAAACCACATCAATTCCAAATAACGTTAGGTCGTGAATCAAAGTGGAGCTTTGTGAAGACTCGAGGTGTAAGGACTATGAGTCAGTATAGCTCTATGGGTGATTCCGTAATGAGTTGACGGAATTAGTTCTTATAGATTCAAGATGGTGGTTTAGAGTGCAAGGGTTATTGTCGTTAACTCTGAGGGCGATTCCAAAACGAGTGTAACGAGATAATGCCTTCGGTTTCGTTCGAACCCGGAATGAACTTGTATGGATTGAATGCTTTCATAACATCGTCAGGTGGACGATGAGCATTCTAAGTGATATTTCCTATAAAGGTAATCGTAGCCTCAAGCCTCATAAACCGGGAATGGCTAAAACAGGGGAGGTGCAGCAAGGCTTCGTGGGTCGCACCAACTGGAGAGCAAGATTTACCTCTGTCTTGAAGTCCCGTTATATTCGGCTATGTGGGTGGTTGCTAGCTACAACCATGGGATTGTCTTGTTCGGAACTATTCAGTAAGGAATGGGTCCGGTTTTGTGTTGTAGGAGGTCGGGAGTGATCCTCGGTACGTTGATCTAGGCCACGTACTGTGATGGGCGGTACCCCAGTAGCCCTGCCAATGTATGGAATCCAAAATCCAATAAGTGCCGTACGTATTAGTTGTGCCCAACTATATTGGAACGTGAGATGTAAGCATTCCAGCTATTTCTGTATTTTACTTGAAAACCCTAGACACTATTATAATATCATCAGATTTCCTATCAAATGTTTTGGTTAGCGTAAGGTAAAAGCTTTTCCATGTTTATGTGTGGGAAGTCTTACGTGATACCTTTCTTTTCAAAAGGTTTTGAAAGTTAAGCAACTTTAACCTGTTACTCACACCAGACCCATGTCTGACTCGGAGTTTATTTTTGTTTTCATAAACTCTTGGTTACTCAAATTTTTATGAGTAGTCAAGAGAATTAAGGTTAGGATTCAGGTTTGCTTTGACGAATTATGGAGGAGCAATGGAGCAGGAGGCTTCCGCGTGTAGATATATATCTAGTATTCCGTTGTGTAGTGTTCTCTGAGTTGTTGTCTTTGAGTTGTATTAAGTTGTATAACTAGACAGGTGTTTATAACTGTCTAGTATGTGTTGTATATATTTGTACTCTGATAATGGTTGTAATCTATGTAATATTTATGTTATTAATATAATTTATTCGTTCCGCTGTTAGATTCTGATGTGTTGTTTCTTTCTTCTCTTCTTTCTTTTCTCTTTTCTATCCCTTTCTTTCTTCAAGATGATGCGATTTTCTGGTGGTAGAAAGTCGGGTCGTCACAGCTGGTATCAGAGCATTAGGCTGAGTGAATATCTAGGCTCTGAAGTATGTCTTTCTTTAGGGAGCATTAGGTGGAGTGAATACCTACTCTGAAGTATGTCTTTCTTTAGGAAGCATTAGGTTGAGTGAATACCTAGGCTCTGTAGTGGTGTCTTTCTTGAGAGAGCGTATTTGTAATTTTTAATATATATATATATATATATATATATATATATATATATATATATATTTCTACCTATCTGTTGGGTTACCTGTTCAGGTTTTCCAATATAAGTTATAAAGGTAGATGGGGTAGTAGTGTGTGTAACACGACCTACCAATGGTTGGAGTTTGAATGTTTGAAGTTGGAAGTATCTATCGAGACTGTAAACCTAATACCGTCTCGAGTGAGTTCTGTAGTGATGAAGAATTTCATTGATATCTGAAGGAAACCTGTTAAGGTTCGGAGTTTATTTCTGAAGTTGAGTGAGTAGAGTTTGGATCTGTTGGTTGGCAGAAGCAAGTGATGGTATTTTGATACCTTAAAGGAATAGTAGCTGCGTGATGAGATGCAGTGACTATGGATGTTTCTGAAGACGTTTTCTTTGGAACAAGTTAAGGAGGTAAGTCTGCTTCGGTGTTGTGGCTGTGTTCAGCTGGAGATTCAGTTTGCTGTGAGGTCCGAGTTTCTCGGAGAGCTTTGATTTGGAATTCTTTGGCATCTGTGGCAGTAGTGTAGTTTAGAGTGTTCTCGGTGTTGGCAAGAGATCTTCTGGCTTAGCATTTTTCTGAAGTGGAGTTCAGAAGCAGTAGAGTGGACCATTTTTGGGAGGATTGGCTAGTGAAGTTTAAACTGTTTCGTTGGTTAAGGGATAACAGTTTTTCTTTGGATTTGGTTTGGATTGGTCGCAAAAGTGACTTGCGATTGTGTGAGTGTTCTCTTGGGTTATCTGAGTTTTCTGGATATCTTCAGGAAGTCGGAGTTTTGTTCGCATCTGGAGATTGAGCTTTCTTATTGACTGGGATTCCAGGAATGGAACCGGTAGTTCAGCATTATAGTAGGATGGTTCCAAGGAGATGGAGTTGGTGTAGCAGCTCATAGTTTTGGAGGAACTTCTGAATTTTTTTTATGGATATGTTGAACCATATCTCTGGGGTGTGTTGTCCTGTTTGTGCTTGCGTTCTTCTTCAGCATTTTCTTCTACTTTGGATCAGAGTTGAGCAGCGGAAGCAGTTTGGAAGTGCATCTATTTTTTTCTTTTCCCGGACAGGAGAAGTGAGTTGTTGCCTTCTGATGTTGAGGAGTTGAGTTTGAGATCTTGATTTTGGTTGATCTTGAGGAGATCATTTTGTTGAGTTGATTGGTCTAGTTTGTATACAGCCCAGGATCGTCTGAAGAGTTTTTGTGGATAAGAGTCGGAGGGATTTGGACTCTGAAGTCGGAGATTTAATTTTGGATAAGTTTTCTCCGATCAAAGGTGAGCTATAAGTTTGGGTAAGTCTGGGAAGTTAGCTCTGAAGTGTTTTTGGATCTTTTCTGTGATCTTGAAGGTCAAGTGATTGATCTACAGAATTGAATTGCCAGTTTGGATAACTGGGATTCGATGAGTTTCACGTATCTCTGAGGGAGTACCTGTATGATCTATCTCTGGTTGTGAAACCAGCAATTCTGGAGTTTTGATTGTTGAGTCAGACTCGTTTGTAGTCTGATACCTTGTCTAGTGTTATAGATATAGATGAATAGGAATTTTGTAACTTCATAGTATTATTTGTTTGGATTCTCTGGAGCGAGTATCCCGGTATATATATATATATATATCTGGGGAAAACTCGATAAAATTCTATCTAGAATTTGTCTGGATAATTAGATTTGTTTGATTGGTTGAATTGGTTGTTAGCATATGTTTGATATATGCTTGTGTTTTAAAAATAAATCTTTAATAAGATTATTAAATTACCTTTGTTTTAAATTTCGAGGACGAAATTCTTTTAGGGGGGAAGGATTGTAGTATCCCGGAATTTTTAACAATATCAATTTAATAATCTGTAGTTAAAATTAAATTGATATTGATAATCTGTTAATAATTATTCAAATAGATTTAATAATCTTCTTCAATAATTGTTTAAATTGGTTATTTTATCTTTTAAAAATAATAGATTGATTTCTATTTACAATATAAATATTTGGTTTATATTTTAAATAGATTAGTATTGTTTGAATTTTAATTAGTAAAGCATATTTTCTAGTTTAATATTTGTAGTAATTTGGAAAACTTGTTTTATTTAATTTTAGCTTTTTAAAATTATTGAATAAATGATTTTGGTTTAAATTTAATAAATGAACCATGTTTTAAAATTCTAATATATACATTATAAATTGGAAATTTTGATTTTAATTAGTATTGAATTTTTGAAACTATGATTTTAAAATTGATAAGTAAAAACTATTAAATGTTTAAATTAAATTGGCTTAAGTTTTAAATTTAGAATAAATTCAACAAATGGTTTTATGGCTTAATAAAATAGATATTATTTAATAAAAATGTAATTTCTTGTAAAATGATTTTTAATTTAATAAGAAATTTATAAAAATAATATTGATATTGATATTGTATTGTCTTTATAAATAAGTTTTGAATAGAATTTGTAATTTTTATTTCAAATTGAATTTATATTCATAACTTGATTTGGAATTATTTGATTTTGAATTTAGTTTGAATTTAAATTCAAAGTATAAATTTTAAATTGTTTAATTGTTTTAATTTTAATATGTATAAGTTTCAATTTGTAAAACATTGTTTGTTTTTATTTCTTTTGTAAATTTATACACATATTTTTAAATAAATTAACAACTTAAATTAAGCTAACACACATGCATTACTTTGTAAATTTAAAACCAAATTATCTTAAAGAAAACAAGTGTTAGATTCACATGCATTCAAATTGACAAGTGTTGTAAAAAAATTGACAAGTGTAAATGTTAGTTTTTATTTTTCTTTTATTACATTAAATCTGAAATACATCTAGTACAAACTTGCATTTTCATTCATTCATATGACATTTTCATTTCCTTAATCAAATGAAGACCAAAATTCATTTTTCATATCCACAATCAAAAACCCGCATTTCCACAAAATTCAGAAACCCTGTACAAATCCAAAAATCTGCATATTCCAAAACCATATTCAAATCTGCACACCTAAAATTCAAATCTGCATACTCCACTTCTTCAAAATCTAACCCACCTTCATCTAAGAATCAAAATGAAGAGCCTGCATTGTTTTCTTTCCACACTCTGTTCCAAACCTGGAATGAATGAAGACCTTTGCATTTCTGTTTGAACCTGGGTTGAATGAACATCTGCATGAATATGGGAAGTTTAGCTACTACATCTACATCTACATGCAAGTAATTAGAGTAAGAAGCATGAGCATTTCATCAAAATTCAAACTCAGATTTCAACAAAAAAGTCAAGCCTGCAATTTTCATTTTCCTGCAAATTTCAAAAGGACAACAGAGGTCTGCATTTTTAATAGGTGAGTAACTTTGAACTTTAAGTTTTAAACAGGTTGCATGCTAGTTTATTAAAATGAAATAGCTAAATTCTTATTTTATGAATAACTGTTGTTATGAATATGTATGGTATGCATGCTGTTTTTTTTTCTTTTTAATTGCCTGTTCTATTTCTCTGATTTTTCAAGCACCCATAATTTTATTTATATACTTATTACTAAAATTGTTTCCTGATATAATGAAATAATAAAGCAAAGTTGTTTTAAGTTAACATTTAAAGGTTTTTAGGAAGTTATATACAGGTTGTTGCCTCTGTAAAACCAGAATCATCTTGCATGTTTAAAATTTTTTCCAAACCCAATCAAATTTAAATGGTAATTTAGTAATACAAATCAAAAATATAAACTGGAACTTGATTTTTAAATCAAGTAGTAGAATTTTTAGGTGTTCGATTTAGTGACAGTTTATTCTTGAACAAAATATGAATTTGTGAAAATTCTTGCAATATGTAGTATAAGAAAACTCAAATTATTAAGTAAGGATCATAGATCCTTGGGAAAATCATAGAAGTAATTAAAATTTACTAGATAGGGTGCAGTTGGGAAATCATTGTTTGAACCCTAGTTTGAATAGGGGTTAAAGATTGGGACAGTGAGAGGGGAAGAGTGGATCGAGTGATGTGATACTTGGTGATTGTGTAGCTGATGTGTGGATTGTTTCATGGCCGGAGAGGAGGATACTCGGGTGATCGGAGTGGCGAACAATTGGCCGTTGATAGGTTGGACAAAAACCTGGAAAAGCATTTCAGGTTTGGGTTGTTTGAGCAAATTTTTGAATTCTTGTTTAATTGCTTGATCTGGGTTGATGTTCGAAGTTGTGGTGGGTTTCTGGTTGTGGTTGGATCATCTATGATGATGAGAAGGGGCGGTGATCGCCGTGCATATGCACAGCGACATGTTTTCTGGTAAACTGTTTGGGTGTTGGATGTTACAGAGGAGTTTTTGTATTAGCTCGAAGTAAGTTAAGATAAAACTCGAAGTAAGGCAGCTTGAAACCCGAAGTAAAATTTTGTTTTCTCGGGTCACTTCAGTGTTCAAGTTTCAGAAACCTGTTTTTTTTTTAATCTGGGTTTAAACTTTTAAATCTGCAGTTTCATGTTTAGAGTAAAATTTAAGTTCAAATTCAAATGCAAGTTTAAATTTCTGATTTGAATTTAAATTCCAGTTTTAATATTAAAATGGAAGTTTTAATAATTTAACTTAATTATCTAATTTGTTTTGGTAAATAGTTTAAAACTTTAAATATTAAGGTTTTAAAAATGTGAGTAAGGATTTACAGATTTATTTAAACCTGGAAATTCTATATTTAAAAATGAAGTTCATTTTAAATTTAAAAGAAGATTTAAATTTAAAAGTTATAAACTAAGAATGAATGGAAGTTATCAAAATTTTGATATGAATTTAACTTTAAATTTTTCATGGCACTTGTTTGATTTGAAATTTATATAAGTTTTAAATTTTTTTCAAACCTGATAAGTTTAAATTACTTTTAATTTAAACTTGTATTTAAAATGAAAATTTAAAAGGAGTTCAAAAAGCACCTTGTTTTGAATAATATTGTTTTCAATATTTAAGTTATGTTTTTTTTTTTAAATTAAATTAAGATTTATGTTTTCGAATTAATTAATAAGGTGATTAAGATTAATTAATTAATTTAAATTAATTAATTAAATTTGGAATTAATAATTGATTAATGATTAATCAATTTGGAATTAAGATCATTAATTAAATTTTTAATTAATGATAAATGAATATTAATTATGTAATTAAGTTTTAAATTAAGGTTAATTAATTTAATAATTAACTTTAATTAATGAATGATTAAGATAATTTAATATGTAATTAATTTAAGTTAATTACTTTATAAAATAATTAAAGGATGGTTAATGAAGGTCATTAACAAGGATTATTTAACAATTAATTAATATAGTTAATTTTTATAATTAATTAGATTAATTAATTTAATAATAATCAATTATGAATGGTTTGAGTATAATTACTTAGTAAAGTAATTAAGAATTAATTACTTAATGTAATTAATTTAATTTAATATGATTGTTTAATTTAATTAATTAAGTTTAATTAATTTTAAACACTTGCGTTTTAAAGATAATTACTTTATGTAATTAATGATTTGGAAATTACTTAGTTAAGTATTTGTTTAATAATTACATGATTGTAATTAACTGGAGATGTTTAAGAATGAAGTAATCTGGATTAATTATTTAGTACTTAATCAAATAATTAATTAAGAAATTAATTTAAGGATAATTAATTTTGTTTATTATAGTAATTAAGTTAGTTAATTACTTAGGGTAATTAATTTAAGAAATAATTAAGGATCATTAATTATTTTAATTAATGATGTAATTAAGATTGATTAATTATGATTAATTAATCAATAATAGGTAATTAAAGGTAATTAATTAATTTATTAATTAAGCATTAGGATAATTAATTATGATTAATTAATTAATTGAAGTAATTAAAAGTTAATTACTGTTTAGTTGAGAATAATTAATTTTGTGAAATTAATTGAAGATAATTACATGAATGTAATTAAGGATAATTAATCATGGGTGATTAATTAAGGTGATTAATGATGGATTAATAAATTGATTGTAATCAATTAAATAATTAAGTAAGCAAGGTTTATATTGATGAAGTAATTAATTTTATTTATTTTAAATTAATTAAAGATGAAGGAATTAATTTAATTCATTTTAAATTAATTTGAGATAGAGATAATTAATTTAATTCATTTTAAATTAATTTATATTATGGTATGAGTAAATCTTTGCTTATGTATGAATGGATGTCATTGATTGTCTTGGATGCTTTGTGATCTCAGTAATGAGATAAATATTATTGTGTGGTATGGATGTTTGACTGCATTGTGATGATAACATAGGTTATCTATTGTGACGGTGATATATGGAATATCTATTTGATATTGATAATGTAGATTACTTGTTATGTGATAATGTTGATTATCAATTGTGATTTATGAATTATCTATCTGTGTGTATATAGATACTGTGATTGAATTGTTTTAAACCCTTAAAACAACTTGGACCCTAAAAGACACGCTTTGGTTTTCGATGAGACCGGGATCGGGTTTCCATATTTGGATATCCGAAAACCACATCGATTCCAAATAACGTTAGGTCGTGAATCAAAGTGGAGCTTTGTGAAGACTTGAGGTGTAAGGACTATGAGTCAGTATAACTCTGTGGGTGATTCCGTAATGAGTTGACGGAATTAGTTCTTATAGATTCGAGATGGTGGTTTAGAGTGCAGTGGTTATTATCGTTAACTCTAAGGGTGATTCCAAAACGAGTGTAACGAGATAATGCCTTCGGTTTCGTTCGAACACGGAACGAACTTGTATGGATTGAATACTTTCAGAACATCGTCAGGTGGACGATGAGCATTCTAAGTGATATGTCCTATAAAGGTGATGCAGCACGACCTACGGAAGCACAAGGCTTAGGTCGTTCACGAGTTAATGAAGGTCCGCCCCGACCTAACGGGTCACGTGAGGAGGAGGAACGACCTAACATGTCACATGGGAAGGAGCAACGACTTAACCAAGCCTTAAGTCGCTCGGCATGTTTAGGTCGTCTACGACCTATAGCTACAAGCGACCTAACAAAGCAGAAGGTCCAACCTCGCGAGTTACAAGATTCGGGTTTTGAAAGGTTTTGAAAGTTAAGCAACTTTAACCTGTTACTCACACCAGACCCATGTCTGACTCGGAGTTTATTTTTGTTTTCATAAACTCTTGGGTACTCAAATTTTTATGAGTAGTCAAGAGAATTCAGGTTAGGATTCAGGTTTTCTTTGACGAATTATGGAGGAGCAATGGAGCAGGAGGCTTCCGCGTGTAGATATATATCTAGTATTCCGTTGTGTAGTGTTCTCTGAGTTGTTGTCTTTGAGTTGTATAACTAGACAGGTGTTTATAACTGTCTAGTATGTGTTGTATATCTGTGTACTCTGATAATGGTTGTAATCTATGTAATATTTATGTTATTAATATAATTTATTTATTCCGCTGTTAGATTCTGATGTGTTGTTTCTTTCTTCTCTTCTTTCTTTTCTCTTTTCTATCCCTTTCTTTCTTCAAGATGATACGATTTTCTGGTGGTAGAAAGTCGGGTCGTCACAATTTGGTAGTGTTTTTTCTTATGCTGGTTCTCCAGACTGACCTAGGTGTTATTTTATTTTAATGCTCGGGTCCGACCGAGCATATAGCAGATTAGATTGGATGCTTAAAGCTTCAAGAGACGAGTTGGAAGCCTACAGACCTATTCATGTAGATGGTTATTTTTCTGCTATATTCTTTAATGTGTTATCAGAAATTGTGAAAATTATCAAATTAAAAATCTTTTCCACAAGTAATCAACTCCAAAACATAGATTATATCATCAAGTTTTGATTTTGAGGTTTTGGGTTGGTCTAAGCTTTGTTTTTTCTCCATGCATGTCTTTGTCTTTCTATGTATAGGTTGTTGAAGCCATCTCTTACACAAAACATCTATCCTTAAGTTGTAATCCAAGTATTTGTTCTTCAATTGCAAGGTGAGTTGCTGCTCATATAATGCCATATGAAGCAAAACTTCAAATGCCAAAAACATAAGCAAAAATAGCTTGAAAATATTGATTTTGTTGATGTTTTTGTTTCTGTAAAAACTATGTTTGGGTGTCACTTTGCATGCTAATATCTTTTGATTCCGACAACGGTATGTTGCCAAATTTCTTACATTTGGTAGTTTGCATGTTGAAATTTGTTGTTGCAAAATTTGGTTTGAAAATATGGTAATTTGTGTGTTCAAAACTTTGCCGCAAAATCAACTCAAACACAGATTTTTGCCAGTAGTTGTTTTCTTAGTTGCTGCAAACATGGCCTGAGTCCATGTTTGTGACAGCATAACTCATTCATTTCATACTGGATTTGAGTGATGCTTTTTGTAGAGTGAAATAGGAGTGTTGAATTTTGCAAATTTTCATGGCAATTTGTGTTCTTTTTCTATTTTGAAACTGCGGTTGAACTTGAACCCGTAGCATGTTGGAATTCAGCGATTTAACCTTGTTTTAGTCCAACTTTGAAATGACACATATTCTTTGTTTCAAATTGGATCTGAGGATTCTTTTTGCAGATTGAAGTAGGAGTGTTGAGTTACATTTCTGTAAATTTTCATGACAATCTGGGTTTTTTCCTATTATGAAACTGCGGTCGAACTTGAACCCACAGCATGCAAGAATTTAGCGATTTAACCTTGTTTTAGTGCAACTTTGAAACGATGCTGATTCTTCGTTTGAAATTGGATTTGAGTGATTCTTTTTGTAGATTGAAGTAGGAGTGTAGAGTTGCATTGCTGAAAATTTTAATGACAATCTAGGTTTTTTTACTATTTTGAAACTATGGTCGAACTCGAACCCACAACATGCCGGAATACAGCGATTTAACCTTGTTTTTAGTCCAACTTTGAAACGAGGCAGATTCATCATTTCAAATAGGATTTGAATAATTATTTTTGCAAATTGAATTGGGAACGTTGAACTACATTCTTGCAAAATTTCAAGCCATTTTGCCACTGCTAACTTGTTCAAACCTGCTGTCGAATATTGAGTCGTAGCTTGTTTTAAACGGATAATATAGCTGTGTAAAGATATTTTGATCAAATTTTAGAAAGTAATTTTATTAATTAAAGATTAATTAACAAAATATTTAGTGGATCCCATATTGAATCAAATCAGTGTTGAATGTTTATTTATTTGATAATCTAATATTTGACTAAAAAAATTTGTACCAAAACGCAACTTTGGAAATATGTAGGAGAAACATAGAAATTATATGGTACGGTTACCATCGATGGTGCTATACTATACGTGTAAATTCTTTTGTTCTTCTAGGATAAATGATAAGGAAATCCATCTGCTAACGGTTAGGGGTGATCTTCGTTCTTATCTCTGTCTATTTATTTCCTAAAGAATGGAGGCCGAGTTTGTTGGAAATTATCGAAAGTTGTTTCGGAGAGACTGGAATCGGATGTGCTATCGAAAATAACTTCAATATAACTCGAGCATTTCAAACTAAAGACATCTTAAAGAGTATGGAATTGGAGATGGAGATTTAAAGTGCAAGGTTTATTTTCTATTAACCCTGGGGGTGATTCAAAATGGGTGTGCCAGAGGTAGTGCCTTCAGTTTCGTTCAAACCCAAGTAAGAACTTATAAGGATGACTATTTGCACTGCTGCTTGGCGGGAAGTGTTAGCATTCCAAGAAGGTTGCTATATAAAATGGTAATTGTTGCCTGATGTCTCATCAACCTGGAATGAATAAAACATGGGAGATGAAGTAGGGCCATATAGGTCACACCCATTAGGTATCATCACCAAATGTAGAATCGATATTTGAAACCCTTGTATGCCTCGGTGCGGTTTTTGATCCCTACGATGGTGGTGATGTACTGGGTACTATCCAGCAAGGTCTAGGCCAGTCCTATCTTGGAAGGGAATCCAAGTGAGGTTCTCACTGTGTTTATCTGCAGATGCACTGTAGCGGGCGGTACCTCACTAGCGCAGTCATGGTATGGAATCCATTCTTCAATAAGTACCGTATATTTTTAGTTGTTCCCAAATACGTTGGAATGTGAGTTGCAAGCATTTTAGCTATATTATATATTTACTATAATCCTTTGGACATTATCATAATATCGTTGGATGTAAAAGGTATTTTGGTTATATTAAGGTAAAAACCCGTCCCTTTTTATATGCGGCGTAGTATTATGAGATCCCTTTATTTTAAAATGATTTTAAACATAGTAATTAAGTTGTTTGACTTTACTTACAACTGACCCATGTTTTACCTAAAACTCTTGGGTGCTCAAATTGTTTTGTGCAGCCAAGTAGTTTAGATTTTCCCACGGATGCATTTTAGAGGATCATGGAGCAGGAGGCTTCATCAGTAGCTAGTTATTATCTTGTTTCCACGGTATTATATGTATCTTGTATCGGTTAGGTAGGGATAGACTGTTATAACTGTCCAACGGTAGAATTGTATTAGTATGACACTGATGTATCGTTTTAGAAATGACTTCATAAGGTATTATGTGGATTAATATATGTTATTCCATTGCGTTGTGAGATTCTATGATTGCTTGTCTTCTTTTTATCTTCTATCTCCTTTCTTTCCCCTAACAATCGGTCTTTTCGACACTTAGTTGTTTGGCATGCGAATATCATAAATGTATTGCTGCTGTCTTCTGAGGTTCGAAATGGCAGGTTGTTAAAAACTGCAATGCATATTTAGTCCGAATGACTAAATTTTTGCGTGCTTCTCATCATGTAAATCCAGTCCCAAATCAATTTTTATTTTTAGCGTTCTTTTTTGACGTATATCAGCATACTCAAGTTTTGGTATTAGTTATATGTTTACTCTAGATTTAATACTAAGATAATATATGACCTACATGATGTAACTTACATAGAAGGGTATAATTTCCACAATCTTTATGTGCACGCGTAGGATTAGTTTGAATGCCTACTCATTTACGCGATGTTGTAGCTTCTAGGTCAAATACCGCATGCTTATCTCATTCAAGGTGCAGACTAAATTCTTCAGTCACATTATTCATTAACCACAAGCTTATTAAGGATGAATATGAAATTTTTCAATGTTCATAGTTCTTCCACTAAATTGGACAGTTGGAATGACCGGGATTTTGGCAACAACTGTGGAAGATACTCTTATCGCATTAGTTATTTTTCCCTTTTCTCTTTTTCCCCATATTGTGCACTAAACTTTATATGGACCAAAATATTATAAACATAGTTTTGGTAATTTTTATTTCAGATATGCTGCTATATGTGATCCTTTTCCATTGGATCAACTTAAAAGCTTTCATGTGAGGGTCATGTTCATGTTGTCATGTTTCAGTAGTGCATACAATTTTACCTGCGATATGAAGACCTTGGTTGGGTCATTTTTATAAAACGTGTTCATTTCGAAGCAATATTTTTTGGATGAGGTTGTTTGTATGGTTTAATAAAGATATTTTGTTGGTGGTGGATGTGATATAGTGTAAATGTCATTGCATCATTGTTTGAACATTATACATAAAGTGAACGTTGTGTTGTATGTAAAGGGTCATTGTTGAATATATGAATTTTAACTACTTTAATCGGCGAATTTTTATGTATGTGAATTTCTAAAATTTTAACTCTATAATAGTAGTATTTAGGACAAAGCAACAAGTTAAAAAACAGATGAAAGAACCATGCAAGTATTTTGCCAAAAAGTTATATATATTTAACAACATTTAAAAATGTTGAAAAATATATTTTGAAACGGTTTTAAAACTTTGTAAAACATATTTTGTAACATCTAAAAATTGTTTTTATTGTAATTATTACAACGTCTTTTGCCAGAAAAATATTGTAGAGGATGCCAACCCTATGACAACTTACCCTAGTACCATGTTTGCAAAAATGTTGCGAAACTCATATAACAACAATTTTTTTATCTTTAATAAGGCATATTTGTTGTGTTTTATTAAGTTTTGTCCTAAATGCTTGGGATTACTATTCTAGGTTGTTAAAAACTATCATTGAATGTTCTCCATTTCAGGTATATGTAAAACTAATATGTATTATGTGTCATAATGAATTATAATCGTAGGATATCAGTTGTATTTATTACCATTTGAATAAGAAGTGCATACAAAATGAATTTTCACAGATAAAGTAGATATATTTTTGGTATGCAAATTCGTTTCTGTTAAGAAATATTAGCCGGATCATTAACATTTATAGCAGGCATTACAAGGCTCGTGCTATTGTGCATTGATTTAGTTGGATGGTCATTTCATTTTCAATATATAATGGACATCAACGTTGTTCTCTATTATATTGATCCTACAAATGCATTTTAAAAGGTAAATCTTACTTGAGAAAAATTTATGTTATAATTAGTTGCTTTGTAACATTTGGAATAATAATATCGATGAAATATTATATTCTAAATTGATAATTTTCTAAAGTACACCTTGGGCGTAGCATGCAATCCCGCTAGTTAAAGTATAATAATTTAACTTTTAATACTTGGTGGATTGATACATTGCAAATATTTCGCATTAGAGTGCTAAGAATAAAAAAATAAAATAAATGTATATGTAATATGTAAACGAATCTTAGTTTTTCTATACTAAAAGTTTTTAAAACCTACACCAGGTGCTAGTAAAATATTATGATTTGTATCCTATACAATCACGTATACTCGAAAGTTGCGTGTGTACATACACACACACACACTTATGTATATACACACACATATATATACATATACACATATATTTACATATACCTACACATATGGTATAAAATCTAGGCTTTAACAAACTTTGCATTGCAAACATAGCTGAATAGAAATCATTACACAAAGAGTCAACTGAAAATAAGCAACACTACGATATCTTTGGTCCAAGTGTCCTTTTCATTTACAAATTTTACCTTTGCAAGGTTCTTACAAAATTCTAATAGTCTGCAAGTAATATAATATTAGTAAGCAAAAAATTATGACATTCTACTCTATTTTATTTATGGTAAGGAGGTTCACAAAGGGACTGAGTGCATGCTTACCTTAACGATATATGAATTCTAAAATCTGGCTTTTACTGCTATATAACAACAAACCGAAGCACTAAAGTAAACCAATATGTTTAACAATTTATATATACTGAAATTTACTAACAAATGTAACCTAAAAGAATTCTAATATCGTTTTATTTTGAGTATGCATCAACACAATCAAAATTCTAAATTTCATTTTCCAGATTCCTCAACTGCCACCGCAACCCCATGGAAATTTAATCTTTGCTCGAAATCCAAGTATCCGAGCCCATGTGAGAAAAGAGATTAATTTTTCTTTCAAATTCTTAAAATATCATGGTGTAAAGAGCAAGTAATAGATATTGGTGCGTCATGGACATGCCACCGCCTTGAAAGTGAAATTCAATGCGACTATGCTCTAGTCGATAATTGTAGTTTTCTCTGAAGCATTAATACAATGAGCTTTCAAATTTGTGCACTCAAAGTTGAAGAATTTGGTGACTTGCAGAGTTCACTGCCTAAAATATTTTGACAGGTTTGGAAGATGATTTTATTTTGAATGAATTTGTGGTGAAAGAGAGATGAAGAATGCTAATTTACATACTATTTTATTTCTCATGGAAGATGGAGAAAGAAAGAGTAAAAATTGAACTTATATTTTTTATTGGCCGTACCAAACCAAATAAATAAAATTTTCAAAAATGAAGCGGTACTAATACAAAATACAAAAGGTTATAGTGAAAGGACTTTTTACATCGTACGTATAACACATGTTTCATTGATTGATTATCATGAAAGGACCGTGTGAAGTTGATTTAGTCTGTGATAATTAATAGATGATATTTTATGATCAACATGATTATATCTATACAAATATTTTATTCTACAAAATTATACTAGTTCATGTACTTCTTTCAGTTCTTTATGGTAGGAACACAAGTGTCTAATTATTATTTTTCACTGTCTATCATTGAATATTGTATTTTACAAAAATATAATTGAATACTCAATGTCTGAAGAAGAAGAATGAAATTTTATTCTATACTTGGTTTCCATTTATCTGCCATTTTTGCAGGTTTCATAAACAATTTGATTATGGGTTTTGCTACTGTGACAAATGAATTTTATGTCAAAATGTAAGAATGGAGTATTCGGGGATTTGGAGGAATTCAAATGATTAACTTGTTAATTTTCTTTGGGGTCCCTCCTCATATTTTGTTTCCGATGTAGAATTTGACCCAAAAAAGCAGTCATGGTAGCAGTATCGTTGATTATTTCAAGTATATATGTATTACAAGCAAACTATTATACTTCAGTCGAAAATTTTGATTAAAATATAGAATCAAAACAAAGTGACATTATAGTCAAACCAGTAATTAAGCAGTAATCCCATTTTTTGATTAGTTAACACAAATATTTTGTTCGGTTAACCAAAAAAATGGTATTATTAAAGGGACTCCAAAAGTTATTTGAGGAGGGAGTGTACCTTTTTAACCATCGTCCTGAGTACAAGGAAATAATTCAACATTAATATCTTCTTCTTTTGTTGGATATTTAGTTAGACATTTGAAACCAGATTAATATGAAGATTAATCTATATTTTCTACATCAACTTAAAATTGGAGAACCAGGGTTTAAAACAAAAGAACTATGATCCATGGTAAAGGAATAAAGAGAATGTGTAAGAAAATGACAGAGAACGGCAAGGAAGATCAATTTTAAAATGAACAATATAGTATTTTTTAGTTCGATGTTATAAGGAAAGAATCAATTATTTGTTTCTCCCCTCAACCAAAATATCATGTATGTATGTATTAATGTATGTTTGTATGTATGTATATGTATATACATATATCAAAAAATGTTGAGAAAATTAAGAAAATACCAATTTTATTTAAAAGTAAAAGAACTTGCTACAAAAGCTTTGTCTTAGACATACAGAAAAGCTTATATTGCACTAATCAATACCGAAGTGGTTTATTTGTCACATGGAGGGCAATTAAGCTTGCACTCATCAAGTGAGTTAAAACAAGTAGCGGTTTGAATGCAGTACGCCCTTTTTGGACACATACTTTCATCTTGCAAAGAGCAACATGGCTTTCCTTTGTCAGGAGAAATTCCATTTGAAATCGAGTCAAATATCTTCTCATTGAGTGGGATGGCTCCACCTGCATTGGAATTCATACATTTATGAAATTTGAGAACATCATTCTTTCTTCAGCAGTTGCTGTTAAATAAATTAAAAGTAACATTATTTCTAAACTTACATTGGTGTATAGCAGAGAAAGCCAAGGAAAGAAGGAGGAGTGCAAACACAAAGCTTACTCTCATTTTGATGAAATGTTTTTGCTGATATATGTTGTAATGGTTCGTGGTTGCTTAAATTTATACTGAGTTGGACTGTGTGAAATTAGTACGTAATTAATAAATGAATACATTTGCATTAATTTTCTTTCTTTATTCTTCTGAAATTATTATCTTTCAAATTAATGGGAATATATTATACATTCTCTTGATATCTCCTAAGGTTGTTTCATGTTATGTAACATAAAAATCAAATATTTGCATATTAATTGACCATGTGATTTTTAAGGACCCAAAGGTTTTATGTCTGTTTACTTCATCAAAATCATCTAATTGATTAATTGGATTAATTCTATAATAAATACAAAATGAATAAAGGATATCATGCATGCATTTTTAGCTTTTGATTTGCTTCCTATTTTTTCTACATATGTTTTAAATGGAGAAATAAGAATTAACTACAATTATGAATGGTTCCTATATATTTAAAATTAGAAAAATAATATTAATATCAAGATTGCAATTACACATAAATCGTCGCCACATTAATTAATTTCAAATAAATTTAATATACAGAATAAATTATATTTGAAGTGAGAACATCAATTTTTTTAGAAATGAAGTGTAAATAATTTTTATTTTTCTAAAATAGGGAATAGCCAAAAGTAAAAAAATTAACAATATTTTTGAGCTAGTCCGCAAATTTCAAAGTTTAGACATAATGTAATGCCCCGCCTTTTAACCTGCTTTAAATCGACGATAAACCACACAAGTCAGACTTAAACCACACAGAAGGGCAGATTGTTATGGGGTAAATAAGAAAAAGTAGAGAAAGAAAAAAAATAGAATCTTGCAGCGGAACGATAAAATATAATAATCAAATATACAGTTCATGAAGCTGTTTACAAAACATTTTATTATACTTATACAATATATATCAGAGTTACACATACCGAAGAACAATAATCAATGCAGTAGAATTAAATGGTGTAGTGGAGTAATATAGTAGATAGTAGTACTACAAAATCTTCGTCTTCGTCCTCCAGAATAAAATCTTCAAATCCTGAAACGCTCGGACTGACCCGAGCGAATTGAAAGGAAAAACACTCGAGTCAGAACTAAAATATCTTAAGTAAGTTAAATCAACAATAAACAATATGAGTGGAACGACGTCAGAGATGTTTACGGGATTTGACATCTCCTATCCAGTGTCTAACATGAGTGCAGTAACTCAAGAGATGCTTAGGATTAACATCTCCTAAGGATCCGTTAAACTATTTACTATGTAGTATTATTTCGCTGTTATAATAATGTCTATAGTAAAATAAACATACTTTAAAATAGCGTTAAGGTGTGACCCAATATTCACCTTAACACATAATAGTCCCAGTAATCCATCCAATATCATAGTCCCTCCTGATTGGGAAGCCACCAGAGTATGGGAGAAAACCTAACTCGTACAAGGCGCGCTAGGGTAGGTGACACGACAAAACTAGGCAATGCCAGGGTAGATATACCAATTATGCTTCTGGGTCGGTGGTAAGCGCGTAGCGTGCAGCTACCGCCCACCTCGAGCCACACCCCCAAATAAAAAAAATCAAAAGTGGCCACCGAATCAATCCAAAAGTCAAAGTATAATATCGAAGGGATGTGTCCGATCAAAGGTGCTTCCTCATTAACCCGTCGATCACTCCTGTTTTAGCCACCTTATGCCAGCTCACGGGAGTTGGGTCCACGTATTTGCCTCAAAGGAACCGCCGCCGCCATCCTACTTCATTCTGGAATCTCCACCGCGTACTCGGTTGTTAAAGTCGTTTTCAGAGTTGGCAGAGAGTATGACAACTTTCGATCCCGGACTCTTTAACAACCAAACGTTATTATATCACCGCAGTCTTATCAAAATAGTTTATACTTTTAAAACCAAAATATAATATCCATTTCAAATCCATATAAATACGATATCATTTCCTCTTTTAAAAACCCAAATCAAATTTGATATCATTTTCAAATATACCCTTTTCTAAAATTATAACATTTCAAAGTTATAATATTTCGAAACCAAAACTTGAAATATAGCCTTTCAAAACATAAAACTTTGAATTTCATAACTTTGAAACATACTACACCACTTAAATGGTTTAAATATTAAATTACTTTATATAATAAAATAGCTTCTTCACCTTCACAAATCAGTTTCAATATGGATTTTAAATTCCCAAACAAACCAATATAATTTCCATATATTTCAAAGCTTTAATTATTCCACCATTTCAAAACGTATTCTTTGATAATTTCATATATATCAATTTCAACTACTATTTAAATGTTTACTTGATAAATCAAATATCATTTTAGTAAAACCTTTAGACTCCAAATAACTGGATATTCTTTCAATTACATTAACGTGATAATATTCATTTAAATCAATTTGATATTCATTTAAATCCTCTAAAAAAAATCAAGTTATAAAATCATACCTTTTAAATCTCAGTTTATTTATATTTCAAATCAAATTTTTCGAGGATAATCCTTAAATCTTAAATTCAAATCAAATTCATATTTATCTTCCAAATCTAAATTTATTTAAATCATTATAACCTCTATATAAAATATGATTTAAATACTTAACCATATTTATTTTAATAAATCAAACTCCATTTTTCAACTTATTGTCATTAAAAGATTTATACCTAGCTTAATACATGAATTTAACTATATATAAATATTTTTATATAATACCAAAAAGAATCAATATTTATTTAAACCATATAATTCTATCCAAAACCATATAAATCATTTTCAAAATATTTATATATATAGACCGACGGTGTCTATATAAAATTTTCTATCCTATGGTCAAGTGATGCGGATATTTATCATTTCAATCCGTAATTTAAAAAAATTACGGTTATATATCATTTCCAACCATAATCCCGAATGAAATAAAATGCATAACAACTTTCAGTTTAAAATAATATATAATACAACATCCATTCATCCATCAACAGATCATACATCCATCACAATCATCATCCACAACAATCAAGCAATACCAATAAATAATTGATAATATATATAACAGGTATTTAACTGGCAGTTTTTATGCAATAATTAATTTGATAACAATTTAATTCAAATAAATGCTATTTAACTTAGATGATGATTAAATATATGCCAAACAACTATAAATAAATTTCAAATCACATCATAAATAAATTTAACAAACATAAGAAATTTTAGAAGTTGTGAGTGGGTTAAAACACTCACCTTTTGAATTTATACTGAATTTAAATCCAATTTAAACCCAAAAATTTGACAGTCTCAGAATTTGTCAAACCAGCGCCAAAATGTTTGGAATTTTAATATGATCCTAACCAAAAAACCGTGCATGAATTGGTTTTCGTATGTAAAAGATATAATGAAAATTATATTTGAATTTCAATTATTTTTTTAAAAAAAAAGAGAACACATTTACCTTTCTTGCCATGTCATAGGCAAATCATTTTCTTCCAGAAAACACCACTCATGCACGCAAGGACCAATGCACGCGATACTGCCGCTGATCACAAACTTTGACCACGATTCTCTCTCGCCTACGACCACCAGGGAGCCCCCGAACCCCACCATCTTCCTTCCCTCGCCTAGCCGCACCATGCCTACCACCTATTGTGACGCCCCACCTCTATGCTCACAATAACAAAGAGTATTAAAAGAAAAACTGTCTGTTATTACGAAGAATAAGGCTGGATAGGAGCGGCCATCCATAGTTAGGCCTTACACTAGTACTGGCTATCTCGATAGGAGTGGTATATATTTTTATTTTTCATCTCTTATTTATTTACTCCCTTCGACATACCCAATTCCAATATAAAACGAACTACAGTGGTTCATAATAGTTTAGGATAATATGTAAAATAATAACACAGATAAGCTGAATGCGGAACACAGATAATATCAAATCTCATAAATATATAACTGAAGTGTAACGGCCCGCTATTCGGACCATTCAAATCGACAATAAAACCATGCATGTCTGACTTGAATAATTCAAAATACCGAATTGTTAATTTAAATTTGGCAAAACTTAAACATATACAGTAAATAAATCCATCACAGAATCACAGATACAAAGTATTACAACAATATGCAGCGGAATAAATGAATAGTAGTTCATGAAGCTACTTTATAAACATTAGAGTTAGAAATAAAGTACATCCGAATATTTCAAATATAGAGAGGTCTTTAGTACGAACCAATGACTCCGCTGAAATAATCAACTAGAAAAGCTGAAAGCTTAATCGATAGTTGGACCTCTAACGAAGCTCCAAACTCCAAAGGTGAGTGTCTAATGCTCTGTCACTCAGTCTGACCCGAGCGTAAAGAAAAACACAAAACAATCGAGTCAGGGTTAACATTCTTATATCTATAAATCAAACTCAAGTGAAATATCAACTGAAATACAATTAACTTAGAGGATGTTTTGGATACCCATCCTCTAAGGATGCAAGGAACTATCTACAGGGTAGAAATATACACTATAACACCGTGGTCATTTCAATTTTATTTATATTTCAAAACTAAAATATCATTTTCATTTCAAATATCACTATTTTCCCAATTAGTATATGTATATACAATAATTTATGAAGTAAAGTATTTTTATTTCCACAAACTTCACAAATCGCTTCAAAAATCAACTCGACCTTCCCGTTCAAATTTAATTAAATCGAAATTTATCAATTTCCATTCAATTTAATTTCTGACTAAACTAATTCAAATTTTATCTATTTTAAATCCGGATTTGAACCACAAAATAAACTATTTAAATTTCAATATAATTCGAAGTTAATATATGTCGGAGCTTTAAATATTCAACATTTCAAAGACTAAACTTTGATAGTTGCGTTTATCTCCCAACTTGACTTCACTATTATTTAGTTTTGAAATATTTACTTAATAAATTCAATATTATTTATATGACCTTAAATTTACATTTTCTATATATTACCTTCGATTTCTTTAGACATGAATCATCCATTAAATTTCTTAAATAAAAATTCAAGTTATAGGATCATATGTTAAAGTTTCGAATTTAATAGTTTCAAATTGATTTAACTAAATAAAATCCTTAATTAATGACAAATTCAAATAAGTCCCAAATATATCTTCAAACCTTGGCTTATAAAATTTATTCCACAAATCTATTTCAGATATACAAATTTAATTAATCCTTTAACATATTTCATATTAATAAAATAAATCTTAATTAAATTATCTTAATATTAAATCTATATATAAAATAACCTTTATATATAATACTTTAAATCAATATTCATTAAAACCATATATTTCTTATCAAGACCATAGAAATTATTTTCAAAACATTCATATAGGCCACGGCGTCGATGTAAAATTTTCAATTCTATGGACAAGGGATATGGATATTTATCATTTCAACCCGTATGTCAAATATATACGGGTGGATATCATTTCAACCCGTAATCCCAAATTCAATTCAAATGAAAATCGCTTGGGTTTATCATTTCAACCCATAACGAAATTCACCTATTCTAAAATCCGTTCGGGCATGTATCATTTCAACCCATAGTGATTTTTATACTTACATGGAACTTGTAGAGTGATAACAGATATCAAAATAATAATAAGAACAGGCATATATCATCAAAAACAAATATAAACAATAGGATATAGTGTCATGTCCCATAGGTGAACAGCTACAGATAATAGCATATATAACAATTTAAATAACTACAACATCATATTTCAATTGTCGTTTCAATTTAATCAAATTTAACAAATAAAAGAATGCTAATCGTGAGTGATTGCTCACCTTTCGAGGCTAGAGAATACAGAAGATGACATGGATACGCACACTGTTACGAACACTGAAAATTGAATTATAAATCCAAGCATGAATTTCAAAGCAAAGTTGGATTGGCACGAATTGGACAAACGAGGCTGAAAATCAAGAATTTATGAATTGAATCAGAATCAGTCTGATATATACAGAAATTTTCGCTATTTTAATAAAAATCAAAATGGCATCCCCAAGAAAAAATTAAAGTCGAATCACACACACACACGTATATATATATATATATATATATATATATATATATATGTATATATATATATAATTTACCCTTTTTCCATACATAAACCAGCAGTTTTAACATTTGAAATAAAACATATATGTTAAATAAAAATCCTTATAATTTTTCCAAACCATTTTAATTTTTACACATAGATCAAGATTTCTATTTACAAATCTAAGACCCAAACCACCCCATATGACCTATGTATATAATATCATTAAGATTTATATTTTAAAATAAGATTAATATATAAAACTTCAACAAATTACACTGTTCAAATCTCATTTATAAACTACTCTATACATATTGTACAAAATCCACTTCACAATACAATTATAAATTTTAAACACTTTACCTATATATATAAACTAATATATAACTACCCATACATAAACAGTAAAGCCAATACACAGACTTGTATAAAAATTTAGACAACGGATGTACGAATTACTTATATAACTTATATTATAACTTATTTTATAAATATATATAATACTGTAACCTGTGCAGAACGAAAGTATAAGTTAGAATGTAAATTTATACAATATATATAAATAGCAACTAATATAACTTCATTTATTTATTTATTTATTTATTTATTTATTTGCAAAAGCAACTGGTCAACCCTAAAACACATATACACCCTTAACTTTTATGCAAACATGCATGCCAACTGAAATGAAAACTTATATGTTAGGAAACTTACTCCATACATAAGTGTATGCAAAGTGTGTATATATATATAAGGACACAAAGATATATCTATAATTGTTATAACTTTATATAAATATATGTCATATACGAACTTAGGAAAATAAACAACTTCAAAAATCCTATACAACTTCCATAATAATAAGATGTAAATTGACCTTCAAATAAAAGTTATAAACCTGTTTATTATAAAACTATATATATATATATATATATATATATATATATATAGTAACGAATTTACAAAACTTACAAAATAACTCATACAATATGGCTTGTAAAATATACATATATGGACTCAAAGTTAAAACAAAAATGAATATAAATCAACTTGCCAAAAATGCAGACTCCATTTGCAAATCCAACACCACTCACACATATTAAATATGCATACACTTCTAGAAGCAAAACAAACTTTTCAAAAAAAATGGAAACAACGTTTGGTATATATATGTATTCAAATCCAACAACTTTATATAAACCACTATATGTATGCATCTTATATTTCTTTACCACTATCAATATATCATAACTATACTCCATACAAACAAATATGCATACCAATTTTGAATGCTAGAATATGCATCAACAGCACGTACATGGGACGTGTATTGATAAAATCATCCATATCATAGCTAAATATAAAACTATATATAACATATATATATAAATAACACTTGCAAATATAAACTTAACTTACCTATGCCTGGTTATGCGAACAGTAGAGGAAACGGGGGAGGGTCGCTGCGTCTTCGATGGATATTGCGCAAGGGGAAGAGTGGGTTCGGTGGAGGAGCGGAGTTTGGAAAAGGTGAAGGGGAGGCCGAAATTTGTAGTGCCAGGCAAGTTTATATAGAAGAGGAAGAAACAATAGAGAGGGAAAGAAGAGAAATATGGGAAGAAGCAATAAAAAGGGAAGAAAATACGAATAGAAGTAAATGGAAACAACTACATAAAAGTAACCAAAGAAATAGCACAATCACGTGCTATGATTCAGTTGAGGATTTAAGGCAAAATATTCACGTTGATTTAGGAAAATAATCAAAGCAAATAAATGGTAGCACGTTTGAAATTTGAACGGAAGGAAAGAGAAATGTCACAATTCCGGAAAAATATCAAAGTAACAGCTACACGTTGATTCAAGAGCTATTAAAGCAATTTTTAAATAGTGAAGGCAACGTTACTCTGCGTTATATTTTTAAAATAAGAGTGCTGAACAAAAATCAACAGTCAAATATGGTGCGGTGTAAATGGCAAGAGTCACGCTGATTACTAAATAAAATAAAATGAATAACCATTTATTTATTTTTTTAGACAGTGGAAAAATGAAGAAATGAAAGGTCAGTGAAAGTAGGAATGAATATATTAGAAAAGTAACGATTCTAGTAGCATGGTCATCTTAGATTAAGTTGAAATTTTTTAACAATTAATTACCGTGGCTATGGTTCAAATTTTTTTTGAAAGCAAGGAAACCAAAAGGTCACAATTAAAGGTACGCTTTAAATTTTTAATAAATACAAAACGTATCTAAGTTTATACGTTTATAACTTTCCAGTGGTAATGTATATATATAATGAACGGTCATAATGAAAGAAGTGGAAATAGGGAGCGTAGGAAAGGAAAGGTTAGAAAAATAAAATTTTCACCCTTAAATTCCGGAGATTAATAAGGTAATGTACCTCTTTAATGAGATGTGCAGCAACGATCATGTAACGACCCGCGTAAATTCGATGTTTGAAATGAATTAAATTAATAGGATTTTATTTTAAAATTTAGAAAGAAATAAAAATCTTATTAATTTATATGAAAGAAAATATTGAAATTTGATGTATCAAAGGTAATTAAAATTTGGTAATTAAATTATATATTGCAATTAATAGTAATAGTGGAAATTGTTGCAAGTATTGAATTTGTCAATGGAATAAAATATTGATTTACGGAAATTGAATATAAACGGAGGTAATAAAGTAATGCAAGAAAATAAATAATGTAATTAGTACAATCCCTATTATTTGTAAACTATTGTAAGGTGTTAATTAATTGAAATATGAAAATTTGGAAATAGATTCAAAATTTATGTTAGATAAGTGAATTGCAATAATTAAAGTTAGTAATTAATAGGTTAAAGGGAATACCAATTTATTCATAAATGAATATAAGTGAATGTAATAAAATAAATAGGAAACGCTAATTATTCATAAGTGATGGTTGATGATATAAACGTTACTAACTATTAATGTAGTAACGTAAGATGTAAATGTATTTTCAACGGAAATGTAACCTTATTTCTAGGTAGAAATTGTAGGTAGATTTATGAAATGGAGTTTATGAGATAAATAGAATTGAATGTTTTGTTAGTATGAGTTTAAGGGAATATGGGGTAAATTGATTAAATCAATAAAAGACAATAAATGCAATGATGATGGGTTAGTAATAAAAGTGAATAGGGAAATGATTGTATAGTAAAAAAATGGAATTCCAACTTGTTGGAATGGAGTAAATACACTTAGTAATAAATTTAGGATAGGAAAACGAAATGGAAATATTGAATTAGTTAATTCTGTTGAATATGCGCTTATATGATTTTTGTTTGATGATAATAAACATATATATATTCGTTTAAATGTATTTGATAATATACTATTTTATTTTTCACAGATTAAATAAATATTTGCTGAATAAAATAAATAACACGGAATTTGAATTCAAACGAATATTTTATTCAAACAAATATTTATTACATCTTTGAATAGTACAATTTCAAGCTCTCACTATAACTATACAACTTTGATACAAATTCAATTACATCACTATTTTACATATCATCACCTCACTACATATCACTCACACTCGATTTATCTTCAACTGCATTCCAGTTTGAATCCAACATCTGAGCAATCTGCAAAAATATAAACTAACGCAGTAAAATTGAAAAAGAAATATTTTTGCAATAGAAGATAATTTTTGAAAATATGATTTTCCTCAGTTATTTGGGTTGTTCGTCATCATTTATATTTGAATTCATCATACACGAACAACTTGTGACATACACAGTGTATTACTGTATATGCCACAAGGCCGTGCACGCCGATATATACACTTGATTGATTTACAGGGACAGGCGAGCACAGGTCAAACCCAAATGAAAAACCGGGTTCAACTCACGTGCAATATATTCAAAATCACGACACGAGCACAAGGTCAAACCCGAGTTTTGAAACTGGGTTCAACACATGGCAAACATGCATGCAACATGGAATGCAAAGACAATGCACCAATGCAAATTCAAATAATGTACAAAAACAAGTCCAGCAGCATGAACAAGTATGGCAGCATGCGAATGCATCAAAGCAAGTAAACAACAATGTCGAGCTCAATGCAACATATTCACCAATGAATCATCAAAGAGGCAACTAGGAATGAACAGAACACAAGACAGTCTGCAAGCAAGTTCAAGTGATGAAGCACTGCAACTCAAACAACTACAATGGCTAGACCAACCAGACCCAAGTGAAACTGATTCAAATGCAACAAAGATACAAACTGCAGCATACCAGACTCAAAGATACAACAAACCACAAGATACTGCAACAAACACTCAAGTGAGTGAAACTCAAGTTACAATGCATCAGTGAGCCAAGAATACATGTACTCAGGCTCGACTAACAGTGCAGACAAATGCTCATATGAATATGAAATAACCAGAGCCAAGAATACATGTACTCGAGACAATATGCACAAATGTAAAACCACTGCAACAAAAGTGTACAAACACCAATGAACCATCAAAGAATGCAACACAGTAACAAGACCAGATGCAAATGTTCTTAATTGCAAGTTCAAACCAAAACACCAAGTGCAACAGCATGAACAAAAGATCAAAGAAAAAGTGAAACAAGTCCAGCTACAAGTTGCAGACTCGAAGCATCAGTGGACACAAATGAACACAATGTCACTGAAACATATGCAGTCAAATGATCAGAGGCATCAATATGGTAGAACACTACAACATGCTCAAAGTAAACACTGAATACAATATGGACACAACAATGCTCAATGGCATGGCAATGCTCAATACCAAAGCAAACTACAAGATGTAAAGCAGTGCAAACATAAGTGACAACATCAGATAATATATGCAACTGAACCGTGGTAAAGCAGTGACAACATACTACAATAAATCATTAAAGATTGCAACAGATGGAGCTACAGGAAAGTACAGCAAGCTACAGCATCAAGTAGACCAAGATTCATATGCAATGAAATGAACATCAATGCAATGCACAGCAATGTATAACAAAGTCAAGGGCATATGAAGACAAGTGTAACATCACAACTAAGTACAATGAATTCACAAGGCCGAAGCAAACACATGAATTCACAAATCAAAGCTGTGTCAAAATCAAAGTTGAAATGGTCAGAGCCGTAGTATACAGAAGTCACAAATTAAAGTCAAATTCAAGCCGAGTATATTACACCGTGATAGCCAAGCATATGACCAAGTCACAAATCGAAACCGTGAGTGCCAAGCAATATCAATTTATACGAAATTGAATTAGTCAGATTTTATCTCAATCATCCAAGTATAATCGAATGGTCAAAGCAAAACACGAAGACAAATTCAAACACGAATGTACGAACGCAAAAATAGTATTTCGAATCCTTTATAAGCCCAATCATCATTGGCAAAATAATCATCGAGTTCAAGCATTCAATCAGAAAGCAAAAGGAATAAAAGTACTCACCAAAATTGTAATCGAACTCGATCAATCGAAGTAACCGAAGCAAGGTACAAGGAGGCAGTCGATCGACAAGGCAGAAGGACGAAAATCACAAATTCGATCGATTAATATAATATCGGCATCTTCGATTCCAGCCCTAATTTATTGAAGGAAGAGGAACAAAGAAGAGCCGAAGCCCTAATCTCAGAAGGAAGAACAAGCCGACATTATCACATACGAGATAAAAGAAAAGGGGCCGGCATAGTGAAATAATAAAAAAAAGGGATGAACTGTTTTAGTTTGGGCCGGCCTTTTTTATTTTTAAAAGGCTTTAGTTTTTAGGGCTGTTTTTATTTACATTGTTTTTTTAATTTGTATTTTCTTTTTTAAACCGTTTCAATTTCTAGTCGTGTGACTAGGGGACAAGCTACGTGGCGTTGCTTGAGAATTCGCAACTCGGTAGTTGAGTTGTGGCAGGGTTTTGAGCGTAGAGTTAGATTAGTCAATAGCGGGTATAGCGAGTTTACGTGTGTTAGCGAGGGACTATCTAATTTCTAGTAGAAACCTTGGGGGCAGCACGTAGGCAGGGTTTTGCCGAAGCTGGGTAAATTTTGTGTTGTTCTGTTTTTTCTGTTATTTATATTCTGCAATATCTGTGCTGCTATTCTGTGATCTGAATTGAAATTAATTAATAAGCTTCCGCGATTAATTTTTATAATTTACACCATCACCCTATTCACCCCCCCCCCTCTAGGGTGAAATCGATCCTACAAGTGGTATCAGAGCTAGGAACAAAAGCCGTTTTTGTTTTAAAAATTTTGATTTTACAAAAAACAATTTTTTTAAAAAAATTCGTGTTTCAAAAATCAATTTTTGTTTTAAAAATTCGTGTTTCAAAAAATCGGTTTCTGTTTTAAAAATTTGAATTTTTAAAATGGCTTCTTGTAATAATAATTTTGAGGGTCGTTCCAATATTATTCCTTCTATTTTCGATGGAACAGATTTTTTGAATTGGAAATTGAAAATGGAATTTTATTTAAAATCTGTTAATATTAAATGTTGGGATATTGTTGAAAATGGGTGTGACATAACAGATAAGAAAATTATCTCGATTAATGCTCTTGCTATGCATATATTATATTCTCATATTAATCAAGATAATTTTAATTTCATTTCTCATTGTGAAAATGCACGGGAAATCTGGAATACTTTCGATGCAATATATGTTGCAAAAGTCAACAGCAATGAGAAGTCCTTCACAACTAACTCAGTTAAAGAAATGTGCTTAACAGGATTGGTAAATAGCAGTTGTGATGAGGATGATGATGATGGAGCAGCCGAGCTGGCATTAATAATGAAGAAATTCAAAAGGTGGAACCGCAAATATGGAAATCCAGCTCTAAAGCAAAAATTAAAAAGCAGAATAATCACAACACTGGATAACTCTAAAGAACACGGGATCATCTGCAACAAACCCGGTGATATCAAGCCCAAGTATCCCCGATTTCAACGTGATTTTGAAAAGAAATCAAAACGTTGTTTTACAGCCGCATGGAATAAAAGCGATAGCAGTGAGAGTGAGAAAGCAGATATGTGCCTTCATGGAAATATAACCGATAGCGACGATGACGAGCCAAGTGAGGTATCAAAACTTACTCACTCTGAATTACTTATTTATTTTCATGAAATAAATGGCTGTTATGAACGACTTAGGGAAAAATACGCCAAACTTGAATCTCAAAAAGATACTTTGATAGAATGTAATAAACAACTTGATCAATTAGTTAAAACCTATCAACGTAGAATCCCTAAGTGTGATAAGTGTCCAACATTCGAAGAAGAAATTAAAAAATCAGAAATCAATATAAAATCACTTGAAAATGAAATTCTGATTTTAAAAGAGAATGAAAATACTAGGAGAGAGAATTCTATTAAAAGGTGCACACAATTGTTAAACGAAAATGAATCTCTCAAAACACAAGTCCAACAATTGTCAACGACTTTAGATAAATTTTCAAAAAGTGAAAAATCGTTGAATATGCTATTAGGAAAGCAAACTGTTAATACGGTTAAACAAGGACTTGGATATAATAGTTCGAAAATTGTTGAAAACAAGATTAATCAAGAAAATTCAATGTGCACGATTTGTAGAAAATATGGACACAATCACAATAATTGTTGGTATAGACCCAAACATGTGAAAACTATACCGATTTGGGTTCCAAAAGGCACAAATATAAAATCTCTCAAAATTAAACAAATTTGGGTGCCGAAGGGAACAATTATAAATAGTTTTGGGTCTTTACAAAATTGTTTTTCAAAATTTTCTGCCACTAACAACCATGGACCTATAAAAACAAATAGGTCACATAAATCTTTCAACGTGTAAGTGTGGTGGCAGGCTAAGGAACAACAACAGTGTACTCTGGATTTTTGGCTGTTCCAGAAACACAACGGGCGACAAAGCTAAGTTCCTTAGCCTAGTATAAAGGTGACAGAATCACAATGGACAACGTCGAAAAATATCGTAAAGGTAAAACAGGTAATGGTATGTTTTAAACGATATATTAAATGTGATAATCTGCACCGTATTCTGAATTAAAATCAGCCAATATTGAGATTGATGAAAAGATGATGATTTTTATTCTGACTTATTCAAAATTGTTAGCCAATTATATTCTTATGCCAAAAACACTATAAAAATCTCTAGAATCTTTGAATTACTTCATATATATCAGTTTGGATTAAAAATAGTGTTTTGTTGGATAATAATACATTTGGTTATAATTCGGCTAACTCTATATTCACGGTTTTTGATTATTTACACGGCTTCATTTCAAATTCAAAAGAATGTCATTTAAATTGTTGTTAAAATTGAATTTGAAAGTTTTGGTGCACACTTCATGTTTTGGTCTATAAAATTCAATTGATGATAATTTTGAGTGAAAAAGAAATTCGGATGCAGATTACACTGGTAATTTAGTTGATAGAAAAATTACTAGTGAAATGTGATTTTTTGTTGAGACATTTAGTAACTGCATCGTTTTTTTTTCAAAGAAAATATCTGCATATTCTTCATTTCAAATAATTTTCAAATAGCAGAAAATTTTCTTTTAAAAACCCCCTGGAGAAAATCATTTTTGACCATATTTTCAGATTAGTCATTTTGAAAAATTAGTTTCATAATTATTTTTGAATTTGATTTTAAATGACTATTTTGACTAATCTGACTCCCAAATGATTATCGAAAAGAAAAATAGTGATTGAAAAAGTGATGAGCGTTGATATTGAGTATATATTATAACTCGAGACGGTATAATTAATAAATTTCTTTAGAAATTTAAACAAGAGTTATAAAACTGTTTGTTGGTAAAAATTCCATGACCATCTCTATCTCTATCATATTTCTAACAACCATCACTCATAAAAATTCTATATAGTTTGTCGATATGTGGTACTTTAAACAGGAATCGTTCGTTTTTCATTTTCACATTTTTTTTAAAAAAAAAACAAATAAATAAATAAATACCAAAATATTCACTCTCATTTAAAAGTCCTCACGGTTATGATGGGTTAATTACTTGGAATTTGTTATATGCTTCCATGCTCATTTAAAAGTCCTCGCGGTTATGCATGTATGGAACGCATATCAAAAGTTGATTTGTAAAATAAACAAGTTGATTCTAATCCCATTTAAAAGTCCTCACGGTTATGCGTGGTTAGAAGATACTTGAATTCATTTTTTTTAAAATAAAATTGGAATACTACTAATCTCATTTAAAAGTCCTAACGGTTATGCATGGTTAGCAGATATTCAAATTCCTGATATAAATATACCACAAATAGACACAACTGTATGGTTTTATATGATGACATCATTTCCATCATTCTAAAAGTGGAATATGCGCCTAACAAAACATTTATGATTTTTGTTTGACTTTTTATCGAAATTTAATATTTATATTCAATTGAGTTTTAATGTTGGATTGATATCGATTACTTTATCACTATTTTCTCTAACCCTATTATTCTTTTGCTGATAACAAAAGGGGGAGAGAAAAGTTAAGATTTTGTCAAATAAATTCAAGCAAAGGTCAAATAATTTTCTATTTGCATCTAGACCCATTTGCATATTTTTATTTGTATGCATATAGGTAGGGGGAGCATCATGTAGAGAGGAAGCATTTAAATAGGGGGAGCAATTAGGATATATCAATGATCAAATACATTTAACATATTCAAAATCTTAAATATATGTTTGTTATCATCAAAAGGGGGAGATTGTTGAATATGCGCTTATATGATTTTTGTTTGATGATAATAAACATATATACATTCGTTTAAATGTATTTGATAATATACTATTTTATTTTTCACAGATTAAATAAATATTTGCTGAATAAAATAAATAACACGGAATTTGAATTCAAACGAATATTTTATTCAAACAAATATTTATTACATCTTTGAATAGTACAATTTCAAGCTCTCACTATAACTATACAACTTTGATACAAATTCAATTACATCACTATTTTACATATCATCACCTCACTACATATCACCCACACTCGATTTATCTTCAACTGCATTCCAGTTTGAATCCAGCATCTGAGCAATCTGCAAAAATATAAACTAACGCAGTAAAATTGAAAAAGAAATATTTTTGCAATAGAAGATAATTTTTGAAAATATGATTTGCCTCAGTTATTTGGGTTGTTCATCATCATTTATATTTGAATTCATCATACACGAACAACTTGTGACATACACAGTGTATTACTGTATATGCCACAAGGCCGTGCACGCCGATATATACACTTGATTGATTTACAGGGACAGGCGAGCACAGGTCAAACCCAAATGAAAAACCGGGTTCAACTCACGTGCAATATATTCAAAATACGACACGAGCACAAGGTCAAACCCGAGTTTTGAAATTGGGTTCAACACATGGCAAACATGCATGCAACATGGAATGCAAAGACAATGCACCAATGCAAATTCAAATAATGTACAAAAACAAGTCCAGCAGCATGAACAAGTATGGCGGCATGCGAATGCATCAAAGCAAGTAAACAACAATGTCGAGCTCAATGCAACATATTCACCAATGAATCATCAAAGAGGCAACTAGGAATGAACAGAACACAAGACAGTCTGCAAGCAAGTTCAAGTGATGAAGCACTGCAACTCAAACAGCAACAATGGCCAGACCAACCAGACCCAAGTGAAACTGATTCAAATGCAACAAAGATACAAACTGCAGCATACCAGACTCAAAGATACAACAAAACACAAGATACTGCAACAAACACTCAAGTGAGTGAAACTCAAGTTACAATGCATCAGTGAGCCAAGAATACATGTACTCAGGCTCGACTAACAGTGCAGACAAATGCTCATATAAATATGAAATAACCAGAGCCAAGAATACATGTACTCGAGACAATATGCACAAATGTAAAACCACTGCAACAAAAGTGTACAAACACCAATGAACCATCAAAGAATGCAACACAGAAATGAGACCAGATGCAAATGTTCTTAACTGCAAGTTCAAACCAAAACACCAAGTGCAACAGCATGAACAAAAGATCAAAGAAAAAGTGAAACAAGTCCAGCTACAAGTTGCAGACTCGAAGCATCAGTGGACACAAATGAACACAATGTCACTGAAACATGTGCAGTCAAATGATCAGAGGCATCAATATGGTAACACACTACAACATGCTCAAAGTAAACACTGAATACAATATGGACACAACAATGCTCAATGGCATGGCAATGCTCAAGACCAAAGCAAACTACAAGATGTAAAGCAGTGCAAACATAAGTGACAACATCAGATAATATATGCAACTGAACAGTGGTAAAGCAGTGACAACATACTACAATAAATCATCAAAGATTGCAACAGATGGAGCTACAGGAAAGTACAGCAAGCTACAGCATCAAGTAGACCAAGATTCATATGCAATGAAATGAACATCAATGCAATGCACAGCAATGTATAACAAAGTCAAGGGCATATGATGACAAGTGTAACATCACAACTAAGTACAATGAATTCACAAGGCCGAAGCAAACACATGAATTCACAAATCAAATCTGTGTCGAAATCAAAGTTGAAATGGTCAGAGCCGTAGTATACAGAAGTCACAAATTAAAGTCAAATTCAAGCCGAGTATATTACACTGTGATAGCCAAGCATATGACCAAGTCACAAATCGAAACCGTGAGTGCCAAGCAATATCAATTTATACGAAATTGAATTAGTCAGATTTTATCTCAATCATCCAAGTATAATCGAATGGCCAAAGCAAAACACGAAGACAAATTCAAACACGAATATACGAACGCAAAAATAGGATTTCGAATCCTTTATAAGCACAATCATCATTGGCAAAATAATCATCGAGTTCAAGCATTCAATCAGAAAGCAAAAGGAATAAAAGTACTCACCAAAATTGTAATCGAACTCGATCAATCGAAGTAACCGAAGCAAGGTACAAGGAGGCAGTCGATCGACAAGGCAGAAGGACGAAAATCACAAATTCGATCGATTAATATCGGTGTTAACTCCGTTTAGGCAACGAGTCAAGGTCTGGGCCGACTCAACAGGCTACTGACTCAACAAGTTACCGACTCAACAACTTTGAGGAGTGACCGACTCAACAGCCTGGAGGAGCTACCGACTCAACAGCCTTGAAGGGTTACGACTCAGCGACTCAGGAGGAATAACGACTCACCGGGTTATAACCTTAGCGACTTAAAGGTGCCGGCCGACTCAACGGGTTAACGACTCATGGAGCTAGCGACTCAAGTTCTCTAACGACTCAACGACCTAAGGTGTCAAATGACTTAACTGACTAAACTCCCAAAACAACAAAGGACCGTCCTACGACTTATGATAGGTCGTTCATGACCTAGCTTGAGTCGTCTACGACTTACAGCTACTATGTAGAAAACCTATGACGCCTCATTTTGGACCACGACCTATTAACTCGCAGACGAGTTAGGACTTGTGCTGTATACAGAGGACCGGAGACGCTCTGATATGAAGTCAGGGCTCAACCAGTTGAGTCGCCTACGACATACGACTCATCCTGAGTCGGTCACGACTTACGACTCATCTTGAGTCGGTCACGACTCATGACTTGACAATTTCAGCCTAGAAAATTGCCTATAAATACATGACCACATTGAGCATTGGGGGGACTTTTGGACTGACTTCCTGGACGCCATTATTCTGCCATTGTCTCGACTTTAAGCAACATTCAAGCAACACTTCTATCACTCCAATCACCAAAGACATTTCAACAAATCTGAAGAGGAAATCTAACTCATTCGCCATGCATTCGAAGGATTCTTCTACATCAGAGTTTGAGATATTTGTCTAAGTGGGTTGTAATTGAAGATTGTTGTAAAGAATTGTAACCAAATCAGCAATAAAGAGTTCTAAAGTGGACGTAGGCTAGATCTTAAGACGAACCACTATAAATATTGTGTCTTTTATAGTTTCTCTGTGATTTCTCTACTTATATTTTGTTCCCGTACCAAAGGGTGGTGCTTTCACAATTACCTTCTACACACCGGGGTGTTAGCGTTCAATTTTTAGCGTTAACATTTTTGGTGCTTTCTCTGAGAATTGAACTCAGGTGAGTTATCACCATTGCTTCACAGAGATTTGTAGAAAGAATTTCCTTGAAACCAGAAGTCTATCCGAGATTATGGCTCCTGGAAGGAAGAGTAGATCTGTCAGACCTGGGAATATTCAAGAGGGAACCTCCGCTTCCCCTATATCGAATCAAGCCACTCCAGCTGTCGGAGTTACAAAGGCAGAGCTGGATGCTGCAATTTTAGGGCTGAACCAACAGATTAATGCCCAAAATGCACAACTCGAGGCTCAAAATGCCTAGAATGCCCTAATTCTAAATAGGTTGAACGATCTGCTTGGGGAAAACCGTCAACCAGCGGGTAATGAGAGGAATTTTGCTGGCAACCTTCATGATGCTGAAGAAAGAAATGCTCCTGAAAGGGCTGCTAGCCCCATTGAACAAACACTTCCGGAGGTTGGTGGATCTAGAATTCGACATGATGAGGAGTATCTTTCTGGAATGGTCCGACAAATTATGAAAGAGAGTATGCAGAGGGTTGAAGACGAGAAAGAATGGGGTTTCGCCCCAAGTAAGACTCCATTTACTGAGAAAATCTTAAAGGCTGAATTCCCAAGGAAGTTTGTCCCTCCAACCATTCCAGCTTATAAGGGGACAAGTGACCCAAATGAATTCCTATACAAATATGATTGGCACATGACAGGTGCCAGAGCCTCTGATGAAATAAAGTGCCGATATTTCCCTGTGTATCTCGAAGGCGTAGCTCTGCTTTGGTTCACCAAGCTGCCCGTCCGATCTATCGATCAGTTTTCTGACTTGACCCGAAAGTTCAAGGAGCAGTTCAGACTATATGCCTCAAAAGCCAAAGATATCATGTCACTATCAAGTTTGGAGCAGAGTCCAGGAGAGACTATCAGATCTTTCTTAAACCGCTTTAATATAGCGTTAGCTGAGGTGGACAATGCAGAACCGCGAATGATATTGACTTATCTGATGAAGGGTATTGACAAGTCGAGCGAATTTGGGAAATGGCTAAACATGAAGGAACCAAATTCCCTTGAAAAATTCTATAAAAAAGCAGATGAATTCATATGCTTAGAAAGCCGTCCCGTACCGGTAAAGGCAGTGTTGGAAAAAGCTGAAGATAACACTGTTGCTCCACGCAAGAATGAATCTGTAGGGCAAAAAAGGGAAAATAACAATGGGAAGAAACAGAGTAATCTGAAGAAGCCCCGATCCTTCAAGCCATCAGAGTATACTCCTTTATCAGATACGCCGGAGCGTATCTACCTTGCAATTAAAGATTCTGTTGACTTCCCTAAACCTCCTCCTCTAAGGACCGGGAAAAAGGCTATACGGAGTGGAAAGTTCTGCCGCTTCCATAATCAACCCGGTCACGAGACCGATGAATGCCGCCAGTTGAAAAATCTGATTGAAGAGTTGCTAAGAGAAAACAAACTGCAGCAATTTGTGAAAAAGAATAACAACAATCCTGCTTCATCTAGTCAGGGACAACAGGCTCCTACTCAACAGCCAAGGACGATTGAGAAGGCTGCAGGGCATGAATCTGGAAGGCCCATTATTAATGTCATTACAGGAGGACCTCACCCAGCAGGCAGAAGCTGGGGTGAGATGGAAAGGTATACCAGAGCTTTAAAGTATGTGCCGACTGAGGAAGATGTATTTGTTTTGGAAGGTGCTACGCCTTTGAAGCAACAAAGAACTTTCGATGATGATATTGTGTTCAGAGCCAGGGATTCCGCAGGTATTGAAGCTCCTACTTTGGATCCTCTAGTCATCTCGGCTGGTATCGGACCAGCTATTGTCAGAAGAGTTCTCATTGATTGTGGCGCATCCTGTAATATTCTCTTTAAGAAAACATTTGACCAAATGAAGATCCCTATGGCTGATGTGCAAGCCTCATCGCAGAAAATTGCTGGTTTCACTGGGGAGCCAAAGCAGCCGGTAGGGACCATTGATTTGTTTGTGGAACTTGGAGAAGGAGAGAGAAAAGTGGTCCGCAAGCAAACTTTTGTGATTGTTGACGAATTTTCTGCTTACAATGCTTTCCTTGGTCGCCTAACTCTGGCAGCGTTCAAAGCTGTTCTTGCCCCGTGGTGCCTCACTATTAAATTCCCTACAGACAATGAAGTAGGAGTTATAAAAGGTGATCAAAATGCTGGGCGAGAGTGCTATCTGACAGAGCTACGAGAAACCAGAAAAAGAGAAATGGGAAAGAATGCGGCAGCCCCAGTCCGCATCAAAGAACCAGCCTTGTAGCAATTACAGGGCGGACCCTGCACTGGCGAGCACAGCGGAGCAAGGTAAGAGATGGACCCTAGAAAAGTCAGTGCAGGGGAAAATAGAGTGGTACCGGTGGAAACGACAATACCAATACCTGTTGACCCAAAGGACCCAAACAAAGTGTTGAATGTGGGTTCACAACTTAATGCGTCAATTCAGAATATCTTAATATCTTTTTTAAAGGCAAATCTGGATGTTTTTGCTTGGACTCATGCCGATATGTGCGGAATATCCCCAGAAGTTGCAGTGCATGCTCTAAATATTGATCCAAAATTTACACCTGTAAAGCAGAAAAGGAGAACTCAAGGTCCGGAAAGGTCAGCGGCATTAAAAGAAGAAGTTGATCGGCTCATGGAGAATAATTTTATCAAAGAATCTACATATCCGAATTGGGTTTCAAATCCAGTGCTGGTTAAGAAAGCCAACGGAAAATGGAGAGTATGCATCGATTTTTCAGATCTAAACAAGGCCTGCCCCAAAGACTACTTCCCATTACCCAGAATCGATCAACTGGTAGACGGAACAGCGGGACATGAATTGTTATCTTTTATGGATGCTTACTCCGGATATAACCAGATCATGATGCATGAGCCAGATCAGGAGGACACGAACTTTATCACCGACACTGGTCTTTACTGCTACAGAGTTATGCCCTTCGGGTTGAAGAATGCAGGGGCAACATACCAAAGACTCGTTAATGCTATGTTCAAACCGCAACTGGGCAAAACCATGGAAGTTTACATCGATGACATGTTAGTAAAGTCTAAGAAAGCACTGGATCACATAGAACACTTAGCAGACATGTTCGCTGTCCTCCGAAAATACGGAATGAAGCTCAATCCTTTAAAATGTTCATTTGGAGTGGAATCCGGCAAGTTTTTAGGTTTCATCGTGAGCGCTAGGGGCATTGAGGCCAGTCCAGCTTAAATTACTGCATTGAAAGAAGTCAAAGCTCCTAGAACAAAGAAGGAATTGCAAAGTCTCAATGGAAAAGTTGCCGCCTTGAGTCGGTTCATTTCCAAAGCCACAGACAAATGCATCCCATTCTTTGAAGCCCTAAAGAAAGGAAAGAAAAACTTCGATTGGACTCCCGAATGCCAAAAAGCCTTTGATGAATTGATTCGCCATATGGAGACGCCTCCAATACTTTCTAGGCCTGGCGATGGCGAGGATCTTCTTATATACTTGGCAGTGTCATCTCATGCTTTAAGTGCAGCGCTGATACGGGAAGACAAAAGGATTCAACATCCAGTTTACTATATCAGCAAAAGACTCACTGGGGCAGAGATGAATTACTCTAAGTTGGAAAAACTCGCCTATTGCTTACTAATTGTGTCTAGGAAGTTGAGGCAATATTTTCAAGCTCATCCTATCAGAGTCCTCACTGATCAACCTTTAAAGCAAGTCCTGTTTCGCCCTGAAACTTCGGGTCGTCTTCTAAAGTGGAATATTGAACTCAGTCAGTATGACATCACTTATCATCCCCGGAAAGCAATCAATGGACAAGCTTTAGCGGATTTCATTGCAGAATTTACAGATAAGGGTAACAGTGAGGAAGAAACGGTCGACAATTCCCCGATCCAGTGGAAGTTATATGTCGATGGTGCGAGAAACGACTACTGTTCTGGAGCCGGAGTTGTACTTGAGACTCCTGAAGGTCGATCATTATGCTATGCACTAAGATTGGAATTTCCTTCAACAAACAATGAAGCAGAATACGAAGCCCTTATCGCTGGCTTAAGGATTGCTAAAGAATTAAACATCCGAGCGTTACAGATATTCAGTGATTCTCAGCTTATTGTATTCCAAGTCAAAAAGGAATTCCAAGCAAAAGGGGGGAATCTGCCCGCCTACTTGTCAAAGGCTTGGGAACTCCTGGGTGATTTCGACCATTACATGATAAGTCACATTCCTCGAGAAGAAAACATGAAAGCAGATTCTCTCGCAAAGTATTCGAGCACAGGCGAAGCTCAATTTCTGGGGCTAACTCCAGTAGAGGTCCTGTCGACTCCTAGCATTGATGAGATGGACATTGATTGGATCATGAGCATGTCTCAAGAACAAGAATCATGGATGACTCCGACAATAGAATATCTGCTCAATGGATCCTTACCAGGGAACTCGAAAGAACGACAAAAGCTACTGAGAAAAGCCTCTCGATACGTGGTCCAGGATGGCCAGTTATACAGACGGGGATTCTCAATGCCATTACTTCGATGTGTATCCAGGGAAGAGTCTAAAGCAATCCTAGCAGAGGTACACGGAGGAGAATGTGGTGATCATTCAGGTGGCCAAACATTAGCAAAGAAAATTCTCCGATACGGATATTTTTGGCCAGAAATTAATCGAGATGCAGTAGAGTATTCCCGAAAATGTGATAGATGTCAAAGATTCGCCAAAATTCCTAGAGCTCCTTCCACTGAACTCACACAGATGGTCAGTCCATGGCCGTTTGCGATATGGGGAATAGACCTTGTAGGACCGTTGCCAACTGCCAAATCTGGAATTAAATATGCCATTGTTGCTGTAGATTATTTTACTAAGTGGCCAGAAGCTGAACCACTGGCTACTATCACCTCAAAGAAGATGATAAGTTTTGTGACTAAAAACATCATTTGCAGATACGGTGTGCCTCAAAAAATAATTACAGACAATGGAACTCAGTTTGAAAGTGAAGAATTCCAAGATTTTTGCAAGCGATTCAAAATCTGGAAAAGCTTCTCAGCAGTAGCTCATCCGCAGGCAAACGGGCAGGTGGAAGCCGTGAACAAAATCATTAAGTCAACCATCAAGAAGCAACTTGAAAGAGCAAAAGGTGGTTGGGTCGATAAGCTACCACTGGCACTATGGGCATACAGAACCACTCACAAAACTGCGACTGGGCACACCCCGTTTTCATTGGCATACGGGTCAGAGGCAATGATTCCGGTAGAAATAGAAGTCCCTTCACACAGAAGACTCCATGTCAATCAAGGAGAAAACGAAAAGCTACGGCTTGAAGCGCTAGATCTCCTTGATGAAAAAAGAGATGAGGCTAATCTCAGAATTGCAGCTCATCAACAAAGAATAGCCAGACATTTCAATTCCAAAGTTCACCAACGCAGCTTTGAGATTGGAGACCTAGTCCTGAAGAGAATTATGACAGCGACAGGTGTGTTTGGGCTAAATTGGGAAGGACCATATGTAATAGGTCAGAAGCTTCTTGACGGCACATTCAAACTCACCACTGTTGAAGGAGATCAAATTCCAAGGGCATGGAACAGCAACCATTTGCGTCCATACTTTACTTGAAAATTTTGTTGAAATATTGTAAAAAGAATTATGAATGTATGATTCTTGTAATTGAAAGCAATTGTAAAACTGATGCAAGTAAATAATGAAAGAATATAAAGTGGATGTAGGCCCAATTTCCTGGCCGAACCTCTATAAATCTTGTGTTCCTTATTATTATTACATGTTTGCTTTATTTTCGATATAAAAAGTACATAGAATGTATTGCTGAGATGTCGATTTGAATTTTTGCAGACAATGGAAGTGAAACTTGCACATAAAAAGACCAAGTGATTCTCGCCAAATTTCAAGTCACAAGAGCCCCGAATTCAAATCCTAGATAGGAAGTACTTCAATTGAACGGCCTATGATTTCGACAGAAACGGGTCTTTGCTAATAAATTGAGATCGTTTGAACAAACAAACATCAAATTAAGAAGCTAATGCTCGTTCTCACGAAATTGCCTGACAATGAAGCACACTTCCTTGGATTAAACAAGTTACTTGTAAAAAAAAAAAGGGGGCAGAGGATCATTGAAAAGGCATGAGCAAGTGAACAGAGGAACAACCAAAGCCATCATCGGCAGCACAAGTCCTCTTCGAGGCACAACTCTTCAGAGGATAAAGAACTCTAATGGGTCATACGCCACAAAAAAGAAAGTTCTCTACTCAACAAAAAAGATTGGAGGATTCATGACCCTCCAACCATGAGAGAGTAACTTCCAGGCGATGAAAACCCTCTCTGAGGCACATTTCACCAGGAGTTGAAGTGTTATGACCGCTCTTCGGAATTTCACTTCACCAGAGTTGAAATACAAACAAAATAAAAGCCCTCTTCGGAGGCCCATTTCACCAGGAGTTGAAGTGTTATGACCGCTCTTCGGGATTTCACTTCACCAGAGTTGAAATGCAAACAAAATAAAAGCCCTCTTCGGAGGCCCATTTCACCAGGAGTTGAAGTGTTATGACCGCTCTTCGGGATTTCACTTCACCAAAGTTGAAATGCAAACAAAATAAAAGCCCTCTTCGGAGGCACATTTCGCCAGGAGTTGAAGTGTAACAACCGCTCTTCGGAATTTCACTTCACCAAAGTTGAAATGCAAAACAAGATAAAGACCTTCCTGGAAGCCCATGTTTCACCGAGATTGAAATAAAACTTCCAAGTGTCGAAACGTGAAAAGGCTTTCCTCGAAGGCACAACTCTTTGGAGGTACACGTTTCACCAAGATTGAAATAAAACTTCCAAGTGTTGAAACGTGAGAAATCCCTCCTCAGAGGTACAACCCCCTCCCGGGGACACAATTAAAAAGAAAGACCTCTTCAGAAGCCCACGTTTCACCGAGATTGAAATAAAACTTCCAAGTGTTGAAACGTGAAAAGGCTTTCTTCAAAGACACAACTCTTTGGAGGAACACGTTTCACCAAGATTGAAATAAAACTTCCAAGTGTTGAAACGTGAAAAAATCTCTCCTCAGAGGCACAAATTTTTATTAAAAGAAAAAAGAAAAATCCTCATCAAGAGCGTACTTGAACTTTCAAAGGAAGAGCGATTTACCTATTCTAAAAAAAAAGAAGGGGGAAAGAAAGTTAAAGTACATTCAGAGGTCCGCTTTACCACATAGAAGAATTCACTTGGCAAAATGTATACATACGCAAAAGGAAAAAGTGATTTCTTCGAAGGACAAAGCGTAGAAACTTATATGAAGGAAGTTGCACTCTACGAAAATTCTCTTCGAGAATGAAGTAATTATTCTTTAGAAAACGAGAGTGCAAGTCCCCTCAAAAGTATACGATATTGCAGTAAGCTCATGGTATAGGGGCAACATGGTATAGTTACACACAAAGTGGTATAGCTACGTCGGTAAAGTACGCTCAAACAACATACCACAAGCTCACCGCAATATCGTATAAATAAACTTGTGCAAAAATGAATAATAAATGCATTCTCAAATTCAAACAAAAGTCTGTACAAATAAAGAATCATTTTATTCAATTGCAGATATTGCAGATACAGGTTTCAAAATAAAAAGCAGGGGCCGGTGCCTGCACAACATCCGACCATTACACAAAAAAAGGAATCAAAAAGCCCAACTCTTCATCTCTTCTTGCCGCCTTTAGACCCTTTACCCGGCCGAATGGTTAGCTTTTCAGGTCTTTCAGGTCGGTCTGAAGGCATAAGGGAAGAAGGGGAGGGAGGTGCAACTGGTGCAATTTCCGGTTCCTCTTCAGTGGTGATAATTTTCTTCCCCCTCCTCTTCGATGTCCCATGCTTTTTTCTTCTCTTCGAAGAAGACTCGCTCCCTGGAGTAACGAGAGCGGACAAAATTACGTCGTCAGAAGGAGTCCGCTCTGGAGAGATCTCGCCTCCTTCAAGTCCCTCATCTTTTTGCTCCTGCGAAGCAATAGGGTCATCCAAGCCATGAAGAGCCTCGATTTTCTCCTCTTGTGACCCGGGTTGTGAAGCGGAAGGAGGAGTCACCTGAAGAGATGGAGGAGGAATAACCAGAGGAGGCGAAGTCTGCACAGCACTTGTTGTTTCAACTGCAGAAGAAGAAAAATTGAAAATGTTAGTATCTTCCCAAAAGAAGGGAGATATGGGTTCATCGAGATTCAAGAAGTAATCGAGAAGCTCATCAAATTTTTGAGGAATAAGCAGGCAATCCACCTGAATCGGACCAATGTCGAAATTACCTGAAGATGTTGGCTTCGTCAGTTCAATCTCATAATTCTGAGCCCCAATGTCCTCCAAAGCCTCTTCATCAGTAGGGGTAATTACCCCGGTTCTTTTAGGAGGCGGCGAATGAGCACTAGAGCCTGTAATGTCCACCTCGGGAGAAACTAGAGGACGTTCAGAGGTAGTAGGCGGTGCTCCTTTTTCAGAATGTTCCCCTTCCTCCATTCCGGCCCGTACCTTGGCGAGTTGCTCTTTTCCCTTGGCAAGAGCGGCGCAGGCATCATCATCGAGATAATGCTCTTCAAGAGCTGTCTCAGCGTAACCAGCACCTTTGCCACCTAGCATATCAAGTGCTGCCTCCCAGACTTCAGCTAATTTAATTTCGTATTTAGGGCCTAGAAAGGCAAGGCTGCCACGCCCCAAAATGCTGTGCAGATAAAAATCAAATAGTGTGGAGCTAATGTCAGCTTTGGTTGCTTGATGGGCCTCTTCGGCCGCAAGTTTACCAGCAACAGCCTCGTCGCGCTCCTTTTCGGCCATAGCAAGTCGAGTTTTTAACAACTCTATCTCCAAGCTTTGAGAGCCGGTTTGTTCTCGCAGCTGTACAGTTTCAGCACGATATTCTTCTATGACCTTTTCCTTATGTGCAAGCTTATCTTCGACTGCTCTTTGACTGGCATGCGCATCTCGTACTTGTTGCTGAAGCATGCTCTCCTTTTGAGAATAGGAAGTTGATGAAGTAACTAATTCTTCCTTAAGATTTTCCACTTCCGCTTCCAGCTTTTCATTATAGGAAGCAATACTTCTCATTTCGGCGTCATGCTGTTCGAGAGTCTTCTGCCACTCAGCCTTATCGTTCTCCATTGTGAGCATGGCCTCGAGATTGGCTCGGTTAACCCTCTGAAGCTCGTCGATAAGTTTTTGCCAGTTCGACATTCTTTCAATATCGGTCCTGACAGTATCAAGATTTCGCAGCATAGCCGGTTTGTCGAGAGGAACCAAGTCGAGATCAAATCGAACCCCTCTCAAGCACCACTGAGGAAATCGACTTTGATGAGTGGGAGGACCTTGCCCGACTTGGTATGCGGGCCGGTTGATGATTGCTTGAATGTCGGAGCGAACGGGAGCAGGAGATTTAGGAGGAACATGTTCAGAAGCTATCGCCATTGTTTCTTCAGTAAGTCTAGCCCGCTTGCTAGAAGAATCGTCTATGTGACCTTTACCTCTCTCATCGTGAGCTTTTCTCTTTTGAGTATCATCATCTCTGTGGGGAGGGTCATGTCTTTCTTGCTCCCTTCGGTGACGTTCTTCATATGCTCGTCTCTCGTCGGCTTTCCTGATAGCCCTCTCTTCATCCGATTCTCTGTAAGAAGGGAGGTAACGCCTGTAATCATACTGGCTACGCCTCCCGTAGCGCTGGAAATCATCATAGTACGAGCCGTTGCGCCCCATAGGAGAATCTAGAATAAAAATAATAAGCTTTATAAATCTTTAAAGTACAAGAAGATAAGTGCGTAGAAGTGATGAAAAAATCCTAAGTGTTGTGTAACGTGTAAACTACACGCATCGAGTTACAGACCACTCTGTGAAATAGATGTAGTGATAACTTGAGTAGGAGGAGTTGACATTTGTTGTAGAGAAGATGTCGCCTCAATTACAGAAGAAACAGTTTTGGAAACATCATCTCTGAAAAGTTCTTGAGAAGTCACAGTTAAATCGCTCAACCCCTCGAAAACATCATCACCCTCATGTTTTTTGGGACTGGCTTTTTCAACCCCTCCGTCGGCAGATCTTCCGGAGGATCGTGGAGTTTCTTCCTCTTCGATAACTGGGGCAAGTGCAGACTTATCAGACGGCCCCGCAACGTCCTTCGGAACTGAACATCTCACTAGTGGAGTTTCTATAGAGGTTCCTCCCTGAATGTGCTCTTTAATAGGGACCGGGGCATCAGAAGTTTCCGCCGGAGAATCAGGAATTTCAGTTGGGACTTCACGAGACTGAGTGAAGCGAGAAGGATGAAGAAGCCCATATTGATGTAAAAATCCATCATTTAACAAGAACTTTATACTCCTCTCTTCTGCCGCCACGGCGTTCAATCTCTCAAAAACTTGTTTATAGCATGGATCTCTAGAGGGAGGAGGAAGTGCTAAAACAGGGAAAAGAAGCAAAGTTAGCATTCAGCAACTCAAATTATGAAAATCCAAGATTGGAGAAATAAAAACAGGAAAATCTTACTTCCTACTCTCCAGATGGCATAAAACCCTGGAGGGCAACGAACAAAGAAATACTGATTTAGAAATCCGTGAACGCTATCAGAAAGATCGGTGATGAGTTTTCGATTTCGAGCACTCCTTATGATTACGATAGAGGGATGATCTTTGATCTTTGTGAATGAGCAGAGGTAGCAGATTTCCTCAAAGCTCGGTAATCGGTCCAGAACTCTACTAAAAAGCACACATAACCCCATCAGAATGGCATGGCCATTGGGGTGCAGTTGGAATGGAGAGATAGACAATCGAAGCAAGAGCTGCCGAAGGAAGTCATTAAAAGGTGGTATGGCACCGCTCAAGCACATTTGGCGGTTGACAGCAATAAAGCCAGAAGGGTGCCTATCTGCAGTATCGTTTGGCCCCGGCAGTAAGGCATCAGCTTCGGCAATGCCAAACTGGGTGAGTAGTTGAGTAAACACCCGGTGATTCAGAGTGGTGGGAGTTCTTTCCGGAGGATTATCCAACAAGTTGGCTACTGGGAAGACATCTTCAGCCTGGCCCATCGGTTCTTCTTGTTGAGATATCATTCTACACAAGCAACCGGGTGTTCAAATGCGAAGGTGCACGTTTCCTAAAAGTGTGAAGTGTTGTGCAAAACTAATGAAAATAACAAGTAAATATAACTGGAATTAAACTGGTTGACGATTGATCGACTATGGTAATTTCAGAACTTGTTAATTTAGAGTTCAAGCATAATATTAGTGCAGGCTGGTCAGTTTCAATTGATTGTTTCAGTGTTGCTTTAATATTCTACTTGAAATTGACAGCACTTCATTCACACGATTTGTTTAAGTCAATTATCTGTTATTAACTAATCTGTCATTTGATATGGGCAATCAATGACAGTATATTCGTCCCAGTTTTCTGTGAATGTTGTCTTGAACAGGTTGTTAGCCTGCAAGTCAAAATAACCTGTGAATGAATGCAATAAAATTCAACAGTTCAAAGTTAATACAATGGTCCAAAATTCAAACAGAATTCATGCAAGTCATAACTCGTCAACGGTTCAAAAGTTCTGAGTCGGCAATGTCCTAAGTCATGAGTCGTAGGAATAAGGAGATTATCTCCAAGACTTATCTCGGCAACGACTCAAGGCTTAGGTCGTGGAGTATGTTAAAGAAGCTCTGGTTCAAAATAACAGGAAAATCTCCAAGTCTTATCTCGGCCACGACTCAAAGGTGTTATCTCGGCTACGACTCAAGGGTCTTATCTCGACCACGACTCAAGGGTCTTATCTCGGCCACGACTCAAAGGTTTTGTCTCGTCCACGACTCAAGGCTTAGGTCGTGAAGCGTGTTGAGTCGTATCGTGGTTAAATCACAAGGGTCGCTGGATCATACAAAAGTAGCCGAGTCAAACCTACGACAACGTTCGAATCAATCTGACCCATTAACCATCTAACTCCTAACCCGTTAACCATCTAATCCATAACCCGATAACCCAATAACCTCGCAGTGGTTAACCCCAGCTCCATCACACCACTAGGTCGCCTTAAATCTCGAATCGATACAAGTAAGATCAAGCCGCCTGCCTTTAACCCATCAATGTCCGATGTAATAGTATTCGGAAGGATCAAGGGGGGAAAATAGAGGCGGAGATCGGCAATCATCAGCAATTAAAAAAAAAGATGCAAAGTCTCTTACACGGTGTGATGCTAAAGATGATCGAAAATGAATCAGGTTGGAATCGCCTTTGAGAGCTCGAAGATGCGTTAATGGCAGACACGGTTCAAAGGATAAGAAATGAGAAGAAGGAAGTAAGGGGAACGACTCAAGTCTTTTATAGCGTTGAGCAGTGGTAGTTGAATCGGCACACGAGTTAAGATGAGTCGAAGCACACGACCTACGACTTAGGCGTGAACTTCGAGGGGCAAATGTTAACTCCGTTTAGGCAACGAGTCAAGGTCTGGGCCGACTCAACAGGCTACCGACTCAACAAGTTACCGACTCAACAACTTTGAGGAGTGACCGACTCAACAGCCTGGAGGAGCTACCGACTCAACAGCCTTGAAGGGTTACGACTCAGCGACTCAGGAGGAATAACGACTCTCCGGGTTATAACCTTAGCGACTTAAAGGTGCCGGCCGACTCAACGGGTTAACGACTCATGGAGCTAGCGACTCAAGTTCTCTAACGACTCAACGACCTAAGGTGTCAAATGACTTAACTGACTAAACTCCCAAAACAACAAAGGACCGACCTACGACTTATGATAGGTCGTTCACGACCTAGCTTGAGTCGTCTACGACTTACAGCTACTATGTAGAAAACCCATGTCGCCTTATTTTGGACCACGACCTATTAACTCGCAGACGAGTTAGGACTTGTGCTGTATACAGAGGACCGGAGACGCTCTGATATGAAGTCAGGGCTCAACCAGTTGAGTCGCCTACGACATACGACTCATCCTGAGTCGGTCACGACTTACGACTCATCTTGAGTAGGTCACGACTCATGACTTGACAATTTCAGCCTAGAAAATTGCCTATAAATACATGACCACATTGAGCATTGGGGGGACTTTTGGACTGACTTCCTGGACGCCATTATTCTGCCATTGTCTCGACTTTAAGCAACATTCAAGCAACACTTCTATCACTCCAATCACCAAAGACATTTCAACAAATCTAAAGAGGAAATCTAATTCATTCGCCATGCATTCGAAGGATTCTTCTACATCAGAGTTTGAGCTATTTGTCTAAGTGGGTTGTAATTGAAGATTGTTGTAAAGAATTGTAACCAAATCAGCAATAAAGAGTTCTAAAGTGGACGTAGGCTAGATCTTAAGCCGAACCACTATAAATATTGTGTCTTTTATAGTTTCTCTGTGATTTCTCTACTTATATTTTGTTCCCGTACCAAAGGGTGGTGCTTTCACAATTACCTTCTACACACCGGGGTGTTAGCGTTCAATTTTTAGCGTTAACAATCGGAATCTTCGATTCCAGCCCTAATTTATTGAAGGAAGAGGAACAAACAAGAGCCGAAGCCCTAATCTCAGAAGGAAGAACAAGCCGACATTATCACATACGAGATAAAAGAAAAAGGGCCGGCATAGTGAAATAATAAAAAAAGGGGATGAACTGTTTTAGTTTGGGCCGGCCTTTTTTATTTTTAAAAGGCTTTAGTTTTTAGGGCTGTTTTTATTTACATTGTTTTTTTTATTTGTATTTTCTTTTTTAAACCGTTTCAATTTTTAGTCGTGTGACTAGGGGACAAGCTACGTGGCGTAGCTTGAGAATTCGCAACTCGGTAGTTGAGTTGTGGCAGGGTTTTGAGCATAGAGTTAGATTAGTCAATAGCGGGTATAGCGAGTTTACGTGTGTAAGCGAGGGACTATCTAATTTCTAGTAGAAACCTTGGGGGCAGCACGTAGGCAGGGTTTTGCCGAAGCTGGGTAAATTCTGTGTTGTTCTGTTTTTTCTGTTATTTATATTCTGCAATATCTGTGCTGCTATTCTGTGATCTGAATTGAAATTAATTAATAAGCTTCCGCGATTAATTTTTATAATTTACACCATCACCCTATTCACCCCCCCTCCAGGGTGAAATCGATCCTACAAATTCGTATATATATAGAATGGCGATTATTGGATTGTAAATAATAAACTTATTAATGGTAATCAAGAGTTGTGACCACAAGTTATTATGAGTGATACATATATAATTAATTCAATTCAATTGATTTGGAAATCATTGCATTAAATATAAATTAAATGTTACGTTGAATAAGTTAAGGTAATAAATGGATAATAACGTAAATGTTCTTCATAGATATGATAATTTGAATATATTGAAATTTATGGAATTTGAATATAACATTTTACGTTAATTGGAGATAAAGTTGGAAATAGGTAATAATTGCATTAATTTGTAAGTAGAAATAAATCATTTATGAGAACATGTATTTAATATTTACCACCTATTTAGTATATTAAGTTATAACGGAAAATCAATTGCAATAATTAACAATATATTTATTTCATTAATGATAATGACGTAATATTTGAAATATTAAATAGGATGGAATTCAAATGTATATAATGATAGAAATGTGAAATTTGGGGAATAGATTCAAAGTTATAAATGAGTTGTTAAAATAATACATAATAACTGCAAATTGAATGAATCAATGGGAGCATAGATTTAAGTTTAGGAAACGATATTTTGGTTTAATTAAGTATTGCAAAATAAATGAAATTAACGTTTAAATATTTCGTTTATAGAGATTAAACAAAAATTCAAGGATATTAAAATAATAGATTTTGAACCCAACATGGAATCCTTCTACTTAAAATTTTTAGATGGAATAAACATTTGATTATTTAATTGAATAGAGAAAAATATTTATTTAGTATGTAATTTAATGCTTGTTGAAAACTGTAATTTTATAAACATGTTTGCTTGACTATAAATAAGGATTACAATGTTCACGTATTTATTTAATTGATTTCATCAATTAGGGTCTGTTTTGAAGTGGAAGATTAAAATTAATTGGAAATAAATTTATTAAAATCTTTCAATTGAAAAAGGAAAAGAAACAAAGTGCAATTAATAAAATTTATGTAAGAATGTTTTCATTATGAATGTACATTATTTGGAAATATAAGAATTGATTTAATATTGTATAAGTTGATCATTTTAGAATATAAGAACGTTTACATTATGAATTGCAAGTAACAAATAAGCATTTTAAGGAAAATAAAAGAATGTTGAGGAAATAAAGTGAACGTTTCCATTCTAAATATAAGGAAGTGGAGAAATTAACACTGCAATGGATAGACTTATCAGCTTTTAATTTACATCTAAATTTGTTTAGATCAATTTGGAAATTAATAAAATTGTGGATATATTTTGAAACGTAAACGAAACGTCTAGATTTACATTTGTAAATACGTTTAAAATAAAATGTAAATGATAAGGAATTTATTTATTTCCTAAATCCATAACGTGTGTAATTAATATTATTTATCTTTTGGGACCACCTCTGTTTGCACGTTAAAATTCGTGCACACCTATTCTTTTGTGATCTATCTATAAATAGGAGGTGAAACCCTAGCCTCCATCTTCATTCCTCTGTATAGTCTCTTCTTCAACTTCTTCTCTTCTTCAATGGCAACAGACAATTTCTAGATCCAGTTTCAATCCAAATAAAAGTCAAAATTCAAACTCCTCTAAAAATTCCAGAAAAATTATATGTTGGAGTTCTCAGAATATGCAATCTACTGGTGGTGTTCGTTTTCCGTTTTGGCTTCGGTCTGGAAACATATTCGCGTGCTCCTGTAGCCAAAGCGCGTAGAAGATGATAGTGACGTGGCGAGTATTTAATTAAGGTTTGTTTTGTTTTATAATTTATTTTGATTTTCAAATCGTTTAAATCACATAACTTTTTCATACGACCTCGGATTCACGCGAAACTTTTTTTGTTAGGATCGTAATTAAATTCCGGACAGTTTGGAACTAGTTTGGACCAATTCGAAGACCGTCGAATTTTTGGGTTTAAATCGGATTTAAATTCGATTTAAATTCAAAAGGTGAGTGTTTTAACCCACTCACAACTTCTAAAAGTTTTTATGTTTGTTAAATTTATTTTAAACATGAGTGGAAAATTATTTATGACTGTTGGCGTGTTTTATTCAGCATATCTGTTAAATCGCATTTATTTAACTTAACTGTTAATTTAGTTTATTTATTGCATAAAATTTGACAGGTAGAATTTATTTTTGCACATAAACTGCTGGTTAACAGTCATTAAATTTATTATGGAATAGAAACTGTTAGTTAATAATCTGTTATGAATTCCTGTATAATTCATATGCTATGTATCAATGATTGTTTAAAATTGGATGATGATTGCAATTGATGATTGATGATTGATATTTGGATGAATGAATGCTATAATTATATTGTATAAACTGCAAGTCATTATGCATTTTCATTTCATTCAGGGTTGTGGTTTGAAATGATATACAACCGCAAAATTTTATTTTTAAATTGCGGATTGAAATGATAAATATCCGTATCACTTGACCATAGAATAGAAAATTTTATACAGGCACCGTGGTCTATATATAAATTATTTTAAAGTGATTTCTATGGTTTGGATGGGATACGGTTTATAAAAATTTTTAATTTTGATATTTTATAAATGTTATTCTTCTATATACATACATATGAAGTTAAAATTTTTGAATTTAAGCTGTGCATAAATCTATTAATAAAAATGGGAAAATTGAGAAATGGAATTTGATAATTCATATTATATGTTTAAGTTTGGAAAATTTTAAGGTATGATATTTATAACTGGATTTTTCCAAGATAAATTTAAAATGAATATTCTAGTATAATTTAATTGAAGAAAATATTTAATTGCTAGAAATTGGAGTTTTATTTATGGATTTTTATGTAAATATTCAAGACTAAATAATAGAACATTTAATTTGGTTGAAGGAATAAATTCCAACTTTAGTTTTGAAATATTAATACTCCAAATGGATATATATATAGAAATTGAAGTGGTTTTGGAACTTGAAAGTGGTATTTAAATTTTGGTTTAGACTTTAAATAAAGAAATATATTTGTAAAGCCATGGAAATTATTTTCTTTACAAAGTAACCTTAAAGATAAAATATTTATTTCATATACCGTTGAATATCCAAACCATTTAAGTTTTAGAAGTTATGGTTTTAAAATATATGAATTTCGAAATATTATGCTTTGAAAGTATAAGTCAAATATTTGGTTTCCAGATGTTTTAAATTTTAAAGTAGTATGATTTTGGAAAAGAAATATATTTGGATAAAATGATATCATATTGTTTTGGGTTTTAAGATGATATCGTATTCATAGTTTTGAAATGGAATTTTTATTCTGGTTTTAAAGTATAAACTATTTTAAATGACCGCGGTGTTATAATAACGATTGGTTGGCAAAGAGATCGGGATCGGATATGGACATATTCTCTGTCGATACCGAAAACCACTTTGACTAACCGTGTACGCGGTGGAGATTCCAGAATGAAGTAGGTGGTGGCGACGTTTCCTGTAAGGTAAATACGTGGACCCGACTCTCGTGAGTTGGCATAAGGTGGCTAAAATAGGAGTGATTCGCGGGCCAAGGAGGTCATACCTCTGATCGGACGCTCCTCTTCGATATTATACTTTGAATTTGGATTGATTCAGTGGCCACTTCTATTTTTGATTTTGGGGGAGTTTGTTCGAGGTGGGCTGTGACGTTTCGGATTTTGCCCGCTCGAAAATCGACATCCATACTTCATATCGTATTCGAATGCCATAGATTCGACCGTTCAAATCCGATTCGCCGGAGCTTATAACAATCATTAAGTAAACAACTCAGCGGAATAAAAGAATAATACATTGATATACAGCTTTGATACAATATCTGATACAACAGATGATCCAATAGATATCAATATACATCAGAGATATGATACAATAAAACAACAGCAGAAAGAAAATAGATAACATCTAGCAGCGGAACAATATAACTCTAAGATAGTCTTCAAAAGAGAACTCCGAGAATTGCAACTCCATCTCCAAGAATCAATCCAGCAATAGCTTGAACCCCCAATAACGATGCACCAAGCTAAGCGAGAATGGTGTGATCCAAAGACTGAACTAGCTCCAGACAGTCCATTATATCTAACTATCTGAAAAACCCAACTCTAGACTGCTCGTGTAGAAAATAATGAGCACCCAGAGTTTAGGAAAGAAAACAATAAACTCCGGATCAGTCGTGGGATTGGTATGAGCAACAAAAACAGTTTATCTTTTAAAACATTCAACAAAAGATTTTCAAAGTCAATTCGCAATGCTTTTTAAAAATGAGACTACCATAAGGCCTCCCGCACACACACACAATGCAAACGCAGAATCGGAGGAGATTTCTCCTTATGATAGTCAAAGATGCTTGATACGTATTAAAAAGAACATTTAATATTATTACTAGTGCATAGTGTAGAAAAATATTTTGAAAGTAAAGATACAAATCTTAGCCAACATACGACCATTATCGTATGCCTACTATAGCTACCATCTAAACAGTGGGGCGCCACCATAAGTAAATGGCAGGTTCTACAACTAACACTGTACAGGGTTTCGTATTGGGAATTGGATTTCCAACAAATGATCAGGCCAAGGAACTTCCCATTGCCACATGAGAACGCCTCTGGAAGGACGTCCCCGAGAACCAAACCGGATCTCTGCTAACACAAGGCCGGGTTACCCCTAACTGGGTAACTACTGACACGAGTATGTCATCCCCCGATCGTAAACGACCTTTCTCACGGGATCCCGATAACCAACAACCACAAAGTAATAAATTCGTAGTAACCACATAGGTTAAATATCTGGGCTCCATACCATGATACCACCTCTATCCAGAAGGAAATGCACATACCCTAAAGGGAGCTACCCCTCATAACCTTGCCGCATCTTTCCTGTTTTGACCATTTCCGGGGTGTGAGGCTCGACGAAGTCACGTCCACAAAAACACGCTTTATACAAAAGCTTGTGCTTTGGGTCAACAAATGATCATAGAAATGATCACCAAGATAAACGATCAAACAAATGATCCTATCATAAGTAATCAACACAATGATCATTTCACAGCAACACTCAGCATGTCACATTACCAAATTGGGAATATATCGCTGATAACCTTCGACTATATAACCTCTGAGCTCGTACGTCTCAGAGAAGGGTGTTAAGCTAAGAGAATAAATTCTCCGCCACCAACAGAAATATATTTGAAAGAAATCGGCTTTATATCTCAATTTGTAATGTCAGACATACAATCCATACAAGTCTGTTCTGGGTTCGAACAGAACCGAAGGTACTTTCAAAGAAGTCCTTGCAATCCGGATATTCACAATCCCGATCGGATTTCCCATCACTTAGGGAGTTTCTATACCGGCGCGACTCGGTGCAGAAACAATCGATAGGTCATCCTATCGCTTTCGCAAATACCCGAGCTTCATCACCGGTCTTCAAATGCTATCCATAACGACGTATCACATATTCGGAATGGGTTATACGACACAAAGGTCCTTTCTCGGCTAAACCGAATAGTGAGCGAAAATATTTTCAAAACATATGGATATGGGATTTCAATTAAGTCACAACTTATTACCCAAAACTTTTCTTCAAATGGCTTAACAAATTACCATTTTCAATCTTTAAACAAAAAGATTCATTTTCACAACCTTTAACGGTTTTAAACAATTTTCACATTTTAATCTTTTAAATAAAAGATTCATTCACAGATTTTCCAAATCAATTTTCATTTCAATTTGATTAACTTGTTAATTCTTTAAATCAAAGATTTAACTTATAGCCTTCAAAACAATTTCATTTCAATTTGATTTAAACAAATCATCAATTTAAATCTGTTAAAAATAAACAGATTTAATTCATAGTTTTCAAAAAGAATTCATTCATAACTTAGGAAAATCATTTCTCTATTCAATCTTGAAATTCCTCTAATTAACTGGAATCTCGGTTCTTATCTAAAAGTGTTTATCATTTGAAAACAACAGTTTTCATTTTGGAAATCTGATTCATTTATACGAGTTGAAATCCTTGGGTTAAATTCAAATTCCCAAAAATAATACTTTAAAAATGATTTAACTCATAATGACTAGTATATTATCATTAATCCCTAGTTTCAAATTACAGAATTCAATTTGAATATTGAATTCAAATTTAAATTAAAGTATTTAAATTCCAACACTTAATCCAGTTATTCAAAATAAATTTCCATCTTTGAAATTCCATTTCAAAAGCTTTTCACTTCTATTCCAATTCCAATTCCAAAACATTTGAATTTAAAAATTCAAATTTTAAACTATTTCAAAAATCTGCGACTTAATCGATTTCCTCGTGAAATCCATAATTGTGTGTGTATAAGTGTGGTCCAGGGGTTTAACACAATAGTCCAACAGCATACAATCATCACAGATCAGAATACTGGAATATAATTGATAAGCGATATAACTGTAACGCTCATCGTTCATTCACAGAAAATATACAAATATAAATAAACGAATGAATCATACACAGCTCAATCCATAGAACAAAATATCACAGATCAGATAGGACAATCAATTCAAGACATCTCATCCATTACAATCATTCATAAGTAAGGTCAAGCATTTAATAATCATTTATAAGCAGGATTAATTAATTGTTTTAATCCTAATCAATTCAATTTATTTCCAAGTAAATAAAATTAAATTACTTATGAATTTATCATCCCATTCTGGTTTCTTAATTCAAATCATTTGATATAAATTAATTATCAAACACTTTAATTAATTAAATTATTCTTAATCAATCATATTAATTAAATCGACTCTTGAACCAATTATATAATTAATTAACTTCTTAATTCATTATTTCAAGAAATTTACTCTTTAATTACTTATCATTAAGCAATCATCTCATAATAACAAATCATGAATTACCAATTTATCTTTATTATTAATTTAATCAAAATATTCAAGTTTAATTAGAATTAGTAGTTAACCCCTTAATTTCTTTCATTAAGTAATTAACAATTTACAATTGATTATCTTAATTAATTTAATCTAATAAAACATCAAAATTAATCACATTAATTTAATTACTTAATAATTTCTAGTTAATTATCTTCATTAACTAATAAAATTTCTTAATTACATTTAAATTAATCTCTAATTATAAATTAATCTAAATCATTAATTTATAAATTCGATAAATAAATCATTCCTTAATTATCTTATTAATTAAATCATTTAATACCTTAATTATCTCTAAGGTAATTTATTTATTTCTTTATTAATGATTAAATAAATATTAATGTGTAGAAAATTACCCTTTTTAAATTTAAATTTAAGTCACATTTTGAATATAAGATTCAAAATAATTTACCATTTAGAACTTTAACCAAATTTAAATTGAATTTAAACTTGTTTAAAACACCTTCAGATTTAAAACTGAATTTATTTCAACTTGTATTTAAATTTCACTTTTAGTCCAGGTTTTAAAATCTCGATTTAAACTTAAGTTTAAGTCTTACTTAGTTTAACAAACCCAGACTTGAATTTAAACAAAACAGGCTTCTGTTTTTAAATGCCTGGAACAAATAATTCCCGAGGCCAGACAAAAAAATACTTCGAGTCAAACTCGAACGTGCTTCGAGCCAAATATGCTTTTTCACGTCTTCAAACTCGAGTTTCCTCTTCCTCCCTTTTTCCTTAATCTTTCTTTCCCCTTTCTTTCTTCTTCTTCTCTTTTATCACTGATACTAACGTAGCCATGTGCATCGTGCACACATATCTGGGCTTCTCCGATCACCTCTCTGATCATCAGCATCTCGACTACGTCCCCCTCAATCGGTACAATCACCCAGGATCCATCATTTCATCGGCAATCAAAATCGAGCACTTCGATTCGAGGCTGGAACAAAACCCATTGCCTAAAAACGCCTCGCTCCGAACATCTCCACCACCTGACGCCACGTGACAACGAGACAAGCAGCTCTGATTATCCACCAATTCTTTCCCATCGGTCCGATCACCAAAAATCCACTATCGACGACAAATTTAATTGTCAAAATTCGAAGAACAAAAACATCCTTTAAACCCTAAATCGTTCTCGTCCCTCAACCGTAATGAATTATAAAATCAACGACCATTTTTCTGATGATCCTTGATCTACAAGCGTACTCCAGGTTTGATCACAAGATTTATCATTATTGAAATCATCAGATTTTCGTCAAAACTCCATTCATGTTCAACTAGCAAGTTCTCATGATTCACTGAATTAAAAATCATGGTTCTTCTTTTAAAAATCAGGATTTTCTAAAGTAAAACTTATCATATAAGTGAATCAAAAATTTACGATACTTAAATTTTGACATTAATCTGAGTTTCACTGCATATTTAAGAGCTATCTTCAAATTTGTCTTTAAAAAAAAAAGTAGATGTTGTTATTACTTACAAGTTCCTTCTAAAGATTAGATCCCATAAAAAAAAAAAATTAGAGGATGGGATTTCCAATTTCATATAGGCTTTGTAGCCTGTAGCCAAGAACAGAGGGATGTATAGTATGCACACAAGACATACAGACAAGTAAGCAATTTCTCAACATATTTCCAAGTCATCACATAGGCATGCAAAAACATATAAATATATTTGGGGTTTAGAAAGTTTGCTCACCTTGTAGTGGAACAGAGCAGCATATTTTGATGTTTTTGAACAGAGAAGCAAAGAAGAATCTTAGCCAGGAACTTGCATGCTTGATTTGTTTAAAGCTTCCAGCTTGAAGACTTTTGAACTTTCTGTTTTGATTTTAAACTTGCTTGCACAGATTTGAATTTACTCAAACATAAAGTTGCAGATTAAAATTGCTGTTTGATTTGGTTGCCAAGTTTTTAACTTGAATGAATTTCCCTTTTTATTCTGATCTTTCATTTCTGATTTTCTTTATTTTGATGAACGTAAGGAGTGATATATAGAAAAGAATGTATATGTGATATGGTTGTACAGGGTAATGTTGTTTGTACAACATAGGCATGGCTGATATGATATGTTAGGGTGGCTGACATGTTTATATGCATATATTATTTTGTTTACATCTTTTCTTTGCCAGGTTGATTTCTTGTATTTTTTTATATATTTTTTCTATATTTGTTTTATAAGCTTGTACAGTTTGTTTATGTTTTTCAAACTCTATAGGCTGCATATGATGAAGTTAGGGTGGCTGCAGCTTTTCTTTTATATTTACTTTATTTTATTTTACTTTGTTAATTTGCTTGCTTTGACTTATGTAATATAGATGTAAATATGCTTGTACTGTTTCTTTTGTTTGTTCGCTTGAATGTATCTTGTATTTTCTTTTCTTTTACTTTGCTTTTAATAACTTAAATAAATTTCTATTTTATATAACATAACTTGCTTGATTTAATTTACAAGCTCTTGTATTTGATTTGTTACTTTTTCTTTTGTTTTTATCTTTTGTTTTGTTTTGTTATTTTGTTTAGTTTACTTTGTATTGCAAATAATTTTCTATTTTAATTATGTTTGTATGCATACATTTGTTTGTAATTTATTTCATTTTAAATTCACAAATCCTAGCTTTCTTTAAAAATACATACATACATATATATATATAAATAAATCTGAAATAACCATTTCTATCTATAAAAATCCATTTGTATAAATATTATACTATTAATATTGTTTAAGTACAACTCATTATTTAATTAAAACAATTTACAAAAGAAACTATCTTTATTTTAATAAATAACATATTTTTATTTGAATTTGGAAAAACTCGAATCAATTTATCATTTAATTTCACAATTTTAAATCAAAAATGAATTAAATTATCAATTTAAAATAAATTAGAATTCGGGATCGTTACAGACTTTCCCCCTTAAAAAGAATTTCGTCCTCGAAATTCGCCAAAGAGAGATAACGAAGATAGGCGAAAGATAGAGAAATATTATTTCAGATCAAACTGGATATCGATTCTGGATTTGGCTCATCAAATCAGAATATCAACAACAGATACAAGAAATTATAATAGAATTTCAAATTCGGTTTTAAACGATGTCGTTTTATCGATACAATTCAAATTTAGCTTCATATTCTATTAATCAATTTTAACTTAATTTAAAAAAATTCACTTTATTTAAATTTTAGTTCCAAATTTCAAATTTATTCATATTTATTAAAGTTCAAATCGAAACTGATAAGAAACAGATGAAAATACGAAGTAAAGATTTCCTCCAACGATTCGTAGAGCCACCATCACACCGAAACTTCTTTCTGGAGCTATCACGAAGAAATAAAAAGGGTTTGAAAAGACGAATCAAAGAATATTGATAGAGAAAATTATTTCCGTTGTTGTTACAAAGTATCGACCAATTACAGTCATATTTCCCTGTCCCCTATCGCGTCCTCTTCTTGCACTCATACTCACTATCAGTGGATAGTAAGAGAATTTACTGAGGCATTCAAACGGATATCTTAGGGATTACTCATTCTAGGGTTTACTTCACCCTATCTCTAATGAGCTACTTAATGTGTTATACTCTTGAGCTAAAGTTCAACCCTTAGCTCTGATACCAAATGTGACGTTTCGGATTTTGCCCGCTCGAAAATCGACATCCATACTTCATATCGTATTCGAATGCCATAGATTCGACCGTTCAAATCCGATTCGCCGGAGCTTATAACAATCATTAAGTAAACAACTCAGCGGAATAAAAGAATAATACATTGATATACAGCTTTGATACAATATCTGATACAACAGATGATCCAATAGATATCAATATACATCAGAGATATGATACAATAAAACAGCAGCGGAAGGAAAATAGATAACATCTAGCAGCGGAACAATATAACTCTAAGATAGTCTTCAAAAGAGAACTCCGAGAACTGCAACTCCATCTCCAAGAATCAATCCAGCAATAGCTCGAACCCCCAATAACGATGCACCAAGCTAAGCGAGAATGGTGTGATCCAAAGACTGAACTAGCTCCAGACAATCCATTATATCTAACTATCTGAAAAACCCAACTCTAGACTGCTCGTGTAGAAAATAATGAGCACCCAGAGTTTAGGAAAGAAAACAATAAACTCCGGATCAGTCGTGGGACTGGTGTGAGCAACAAAAACAGTTTATCTTTTAAAACATTCAAAAAAAGATTTTCAAAGTCAATTCGCAATGCTTTTTAAAAATGAGACTACCATAAGGCCTCCCGCACACACACACAATGCAAACGCAGAATCGGAGGAGATTTCTCCTTATGATAGTCAAAGATGCTTGATACGTATTAAAAAGAACATTTAATATTATTACTAGTGCATAGTGTAGAAAAATATTTCGAAAGTAAAGATATAAATCTTAGCCAACATACGACCATTATCGTATGCCTACTATAGCTACCATCTAAACAGTGGGGCGCCACCATAAGTAAATGACAGGTTCTACAACTAACACTATACAGGGTTTCGTATTGGGAATTGGATTTCCAACAAATGATCAGGCCAAGGAACTTCCCATTGCCACATGAGAACGCCTCTGGAAGGACGTCCCCGAGAACCAAACCGGATCTCTGCCAACACAAGGCCGGGTTACCCCTAACTGGGTAACTACTGACACGAGTATGTCATCCCCCGATCGTAAACGACCTTTCTCACGGGATCCCGATAACCAACAACCACAAAGTAATAAATTCGTAGTAACCACATAGGTTAAATATCTGGGCTCCATACCATGATACCACCTCTATCCAGAAGGAAATGCACATACCCTAAAGGGAGCTACCCCTCATAACCTTGCCGCATCTTTCCTGTTTTGACCATTTCCGAGGTGTGAGGCTCGACGAAGTCACGTCCACAAAAACACGCTTTATACAAAAGCTTGTGCTTTGGGTCAACAAATGATCATAGAAATGATCACCAAGATAGACGATCAAACAAATGATCCTATCGTAAATAATCAACACAATGATCATTTCACAGCAACACTCAGCATGTCACATTACCAAATTGGGAATATATCACTAATAACCTTCAACTATACAACCTCTGAGCTCGTACGTCTCAGAGAAGGGTGTTAAGCTAAGAGAATAAATACTCCGCCACCAACAGAAATATATTTGAAAGAAATCGGCTTTATATCTCAATTTGTAATGTCAGACATACAATCCATACAAGTCTGTTCTGGGTTCGAACAGAACCGAAGGTACTTTCAAAGAAGTCCTTGCAATCCGGATATTCACAATCCCGATCGGATTTCCCATCACTTAGGGAGTTTCTATACCGGCGCGACTCGGTGCAGAAACAATCGATAGGTCATCCTATCGCTTTCGCAAATACCCCGTCTTCATCACCGGTCTTCAAATGCTATCCATAACGACGTATCACATATTCGGAATGGGTTATACGACACAAAGGTTCTTTCCCGGCTAAACCGAATAGTGAGCGAAAATATTTTCAAAACATATGGATATGGGATTTCAATTAAGTCCCAACTTATTACCCAAAACTTTTCTTCAAATGGCTTAACAAATTACCATTTTCAATCTTTAAACAAAAAGATTCATTTTCACAACCTTTAACGGTTTTAAACAATTTTCACATTTTAATCTTTTAAATAAAAGATTCATTCACAGATTTTCCAAATCAATTTTCATTTCAATTTGATTAGCTCGTTAAATCTTTAAATCAAAGATTTAACTTATAGCCTTCAAAACAATTTCATTTCAATTTGATTTAAACAAATCATCAATTTAAATCTGTTAAAAATAAACAGATTTAATTCATAGTTTTCAAAAAGAATTCATTCATAACTTAGGAAAATCATTTCTCTATTCAATCTTGAAATTCCTCTAATTAAGTGGAATCTCGGTTCTTATCTAAAAGTGTTTATCATTTCAAAACAACAGTTTTCATTTTGGAAATCTGATTCATTTATACGAGTTGAAATCCTTGGGTTAAATTCAAATTCCCAAAAATAATACTTTAAAAATGATTTAACTCATAATGACTAGTATAATATCATTAATCCCTAGTTTCAAATTACAGAATTCAATTTGAATATTGAATTCAAATTTAAATTAAAGTATTTAAATTCCAACACTTAATCCAGTTATTCAAAATAAATTTCCATCTTTGAAATTCCATTTCAAAAGCTTTTCACTTCTATTCCAATTCCAATTCCAAAACATTTGAATTTAAAAGTTCAAATTTTAAATTATTTCAAAAATCTGCGACTTAATCGATTTCCTCGTGAAATCCATAATTGTGTGTGTATAAGTGTGGTCCAGGGGTTTAACACAATAGTGCAACAACATACAATCATCACAGATCAGAATACAGGAATATAATTGATAAGCGATATAACTATAACGCTCATCGTCCATTCACAGATAATATACAAATATAAATAAATGAATGAATCATACACAGCTCAATCCATAGAACAAAATATCACAGATCAGATAGGACAATCAATTCAAGACATCTCATATTTTACAATCATTCATAAGTAAGGTCAAGCATTTAATAATCATTTATAAGCAGGATTAATTAATTGTTTTAATCCTAATCAATTCAATTTATTTCCAAGTAAATAAAATTAAATTACTTATGAATTTATCATCCCATTCTGGTTTCTTAATTCAAATCATTTGATATAAATTAATTATCAAACACTTTAATTAATTAAATTATTCTTAATCAATCATATTAATTAAATCGACTCTTGAACCAATTATATAATTAATTAACTTCTTAATTCATTATTTCAAGAAATTTACTCTTTAATTACTTATCATTAAGCAATCATCTCATAATAACAAATCATGAATTACCAATTTATCTTTATTATTAATTTAATCAAAATATTCAAGTTTAATTACAATTAGTAATTAACCCCTTAATTTCTTTCATTAAGTAATTAACAATTTACAATTGATTATCTTAATTAATTTAATCTAATAAATCATCAAAATTAATCACATTAATTTAATTACTTAATAATTTCTACTTAATTATCTTCATTAACTAATAAAATTTCTTAATTACATTTAAATTAATCTCTAATTATAAATTAATCTAAATCATTAATTTATAAATTCGATAAATAAATCATTCCTTAATTATCTTATTAATTGAATCATTTAATACCTTAATTATCTCTAAGGTAATTTATTTATTTCTTTATTAATGATTAAATAAATATTAATGTGTAGAACATTACCCTTTTTAAATTTAAATTTAAATCACATTTTGAATACAAGATTCAAAATAATTTACCATTTAGAACTTTAACCAAATTTAAATTGAATTTAAACTTGTTTAAAACACCTTCAGATTTAAAACTGAATTTATTTCAACTTGTATTTAAATTTCACTTTTAGTCCAGGTTTTAAAATCTCGATTTAAACTTAAGTTTAAGTCTTACTTAATTTAACAAACTCAGACTTGAATTTAAACAGAACAGGCTTCTGTTTTTAAATGCCTGGAACAAACAATTCCCGAGGCCAGACAAAAAAAATACTTCAAGTCAAACTCGAATGTGCTTCGAGCCAAATATGCTTTTTCACGTCTTCAAACTCGAGTTTCCTCTTCCTCCCTTTTTCCTTAATCTTTCTTTCCCCTTTCTTTCTTCTTCTTCTCTTTTATCACTGATACTAGCGTAGCCATGTGCATCGTGCACACATATCTGGGCTTCTCCGATCACCTCTCTGATCATCAGCATCTCGACTACGTCCCCCTCAATCGGTACAATCACCCAGGATCCATCATTTCATCGGCAATCAAAATCGAGCACTTCGATTCGAGGCTGGAACAAAACCCATTGCCTAAAAATGCCTCGCTCCGAACATCTCCACCACCTGACACCACGTGACAACGAGATAAGCTGCTCTGATTATCCACCAACTCTTTCCCATCGGTCCGATCACCAAAAATCCACTATCGACAACAAATTTAATTGTCAAAATTCGTAGAACAAAAACATCCTTTAAACCCTAAATCGTTCTCGTCCCTCAACCATAATGAATTATAAAATCAACGACCATTTTTCTGACGATCCTTGATCTACAAGCGTACTCCAGGTTTGATCACAAGATTTATCATTATTGAAATCATCAGATTTTCGTCAAAACTCCATTCATGTTCAACTAGCAAGTTCTCATGATTCACTGAATTAAAAATCATGGTTCTTCTTTTAAAAATCAGGATTTTCTAAAGTAAAACTTATCATATAAGTGAATCAAAAATTTACGATACTTAAATTTTGACATTAATCTGAGTTTCACTGCATATTTAAGAGCTATCTTCAAATTTGTCTTTAAAAAAAAAATTAGATGTTGTTATTACTTACAGGTTCCTTCTAAAGATCAGATCCCATAAAAAAAAAAATTAGAGGATGGGATTTCCAATTTCATATAGCCTTTGTAGCCTGTAGCCAAGAACAGAGGGATGTATAGTATGCACACAAGACATACAGACAAGTAAGCAATTTCTCAACATATTTCCAAGTCATCACACAGGCATGCAAAAACATATAAATATATTTGGGGTTTAGAAAGTTTGCTCACCTTGTAGTGGAACAGAGCAGCATATTTTGATGTTTTTGAGCAGAGAAGCAAAGAAGAATCTTAGCCAGGAACTTGCATGCTTGATTTGTTTAAAGCTTCCAGCTTGAAGACTTTTGAACTTTCTGTTTTGATTTTAAACTTGCTTGCACAGATTTGAATTTACTCAAACATAAAGTTGCAGATTAAAATTGCTGTTTGATTTGGTTGCCAAGTTTTTAACTTGAATGTATTTCCCTTTTTATTCTGATCTTTCATTTCTGATTTTCTTTATTTTGATGAACGTAAGGAGTGATATATAGAAAAGAATGTATAGGTGATATGGTTGTACAGGGTAATGTTGTTTGTACAACATAGGCATGGCTGATATGATATGTTAGGGTGGCTGACATGTTTATATGCATATATTATTTTGTTTACATCTTTTCTTTGCCAGGTTGATTTCTTGTATTTTTTTATATATTTTTTTTTCTATATTTGTTTTACAAGCTTGTACAGTTTGTTTATGTTTTTCAAACTCTATAGGCTGCATATGATAAAGTTAGGGTGGCTGCAGCTTTTCTTTTATATATTTACTTTATTTTATTTTACTTTGTTAATTTACTTGCTTTGACTTATGTAATATAGATGTAAATATGCTTGTACTGTTTCTTTTGTTTGTTCACTTGAATGTATCTTGTATTTTCTTTTCTTTTACTTTGCTTTTAATAACTTAAATAAATTTCTATTTTATATAACATAGCTTGCTTGATTTAATTTACAAGCTCTTGTATTTGATTTGTTATGTTTTCTTTTGTTTTTATCTTTTGTTTTGTTTTGTTATTTTGTTTAGTTTACTTTGTATTGCAAATAATTTTCTATTTTAATTATGTTTGTATGCATACATTTGTTTGTAATTTATTTCATTTTAAATTCACAAATCCTAGCTTTCTTTAAAAATACATACATATACATATATATATATATAAATCTGAAATAACCATTTCTATCTATAAAAATCCATTTGTATAAATATTATACTATTAATATTGTTTAAATACAACTCATTATTTAATTAAAACAATTTATAAAAGAAACTATCTTTATTTTAATAAATAACATATTTTTATTTGAATTTGGAAAAACTCGAATCAATTTATCATTTAATTTCACAATTTTAAATCAAAAATGAATTAAATTATCAATTTAAAATAAATTAGAATTCGGGATCGTTACATGGGCGGTAACTGCGGCTACGCGTTTCCACCAGCCCGGATAGCAATTGGTATATCTACCCTGGCATTGCCTAGTTGTGCCGTGTCACCTACCATACCGAGCCTTTACTACGAGTTTTGTTTTGTACCATACCTATGGAGTGCCCTCTGACGACGCCCAATACGGGGGAGATTACGGTACTGTATAGACTATGGGAATATATTGTGTTAAGGGCTATATGGGTAACCCCTTAACGCTATTAAAAAGTAAGTTTATTTTACAATTAGACACTATTATAATAGCGCAATATACTACATAGTAAATAGTTTAACGGATCCTTAGGAGATGTAAATCCCGAGCATCTCTTGAGTTACTGCACTCATATTTACTCATGTTGATTTAACTCACATAAGATCTTTTAGTTCTGACTCGAGTGTTTTGTCTTTTCAATTCGCTCGGGTCAGTCCGAGCGTTTCAGGATTTGAGGATTTAGCTCTGGAGGACGAAGACGAAGATTTGTATTACTAGTATCTACTATATTATTTCACTACACCATTTAATTCCGCTGCATTGATAGTATTGGTATGGGTAACTCTGATATTCATTGTACAAGTAAAATAAAATATTTTGTAAAACAGTTTCATGAACTGTATATTTGATTATTATATTTTATCCTTCCGCTGTGAGATTCTGTTTTGTTTTATTTCTTCTCTGTTTTTCTTATTTACCCCATAACAATCCGCCCTTCCGCATGGGTTGAACTGGCATGTGTGTCGGTTTAAAGTGTGCGAAAAGGCGGGATGTTATAGTTGGTATCAGAGCTTTGGTTTAGCGATAAACCTTGGCTTTGTGGGGTTTGACTCTTTGCTAATAGGGTAGTAATACCCTATGGGAGTCGCTGAGTGTATATATATGAGAGAGCGTACTTGTTAGTGTTATATAAAGGTTTTAATATTGTGTTAATCTGTTCCGTTTTGTATTTATAAATTCTGGTTGATGCATGGGACGCTGTGACATCAATAGGGGTTTCTAAACACTAAATAGGACAGACCGACATAATATCTGTTTTAATATAGGTGAATGAAATAATTTTTCCTATTATATTTTCTATAAATAAAATAAATTTTTCAATCTATATCTGTATTTGGCTGCAATAGATTGGTTGTTAGGTGATTAAGTGTATAATTAATAATATAAGTTAGATTGGAAAATAAGATTGATGAAATTTGGAAATTTAGAAATTAAGTTCCGGGGTTTTGAAATTTCTTTCGAATAGATTTTGGAATATAATAATATTATTTATAAGTATTTTCTGATATAAATATTTCAATATAATTTGGAAAAATTGTTTTAAAGAAGATTTCGGAAAAAATAAGTTTTGTACTTTCCTCCCTGTTGCTTGAAAATAATTTCGGTGATGAGTGCACGCATCATCGACTTTCATTTTCGAGTTTCGAAGTGGGAAGGCCACTGTAGAAATTAACTACAGAATTGTTTAAGAAATTTTTATCGTTTTAATTATAATTGGATATATATATATATATATATGTTAAGAATAGATATCTATCTATTATTTTAAATGATTTAAAAATTAAACCCAGTATTTGGTTCTTAAGTTCCAGTTAATTAATAGTTCAATTAAGTGTAGAAATTGGAACCTTTAATTAAAGTAAAAATTTAATACAATAGGAAGATAAGTAATGTAAATAAACGATTGTAAACATTATTAAATGAATTAATGAACTTCTTTATTTATAAAAATTGATGTATAAAGTTGCAAATTTAGTGTAGTTAAATTGTTACCATTATTAAATATAATAGTAATGTAAGCATTATATAAATGAATGAAATTAAAAGTAAGTTGAAATTGTAATTTATAAAACGAATATATATAATTATTGAACCATTAATTAATTAAAGGAATTGAGAAGAAACTTGTATAATTTTCACTTACATTCTTAAAGCATATATATAACTTATCATATAATAAAAGTTGCAATGTTAGTAAGAAAATGTAAGGGGAAATCTTATAAGTGAAGCTTGAGGTAATAAAGGTATTCAATGAATTTGCTATTACAAAATGAGAATTAAATGTATAAACTTAAGTTAAAATGGAAATTTTAAGTATTATAAATAGATGATTATAAACTTAAGTAAATAAAACGGAATGCAAATATAATGAATATTGTAATAAATGAAAAATGAAAATTGTAAGTAATGAAGGAATCACTCAATAAATGAAAGAAAAGAAATTAAACAACTAAAGCATGAAATAAATGTGTAATAAGTTAATTTGGTTGTTGGTTTGAATTGTTATTGTTTGACTTATGGTTGGTTGGGCAAGAGAATTTGAAGTTGTTGGATGAATAAATAATCTATCGTTGTTCCATCTAAGACTGTTGAGTAAAGGATGCACTTGATAGTTATTTTCATTCCATACAATTTCAAGTTTTGAACCCGAACAACTATTTATTTGTTGGATTAAATGGTTGCTTTGTCTTGTGTATGTATGCTGTTTGTAAAGTTGATGGTTGTTGTATTGATTGGTTGATTAATGGTTGAAACCGCTTAAATATTTCACTTTATATAAATTGTAACCCTTTGGATTATATAAGAAATGCAGTATCTTGGAAATATTTTGGAAATGTTTTTCCAAACTTTAATAATTTAAATATAAAGGATTAAATAGTTATAAATAGGATATCTTATTTAAAGTGATTAATTTTGTAAATTTAATAATTTATAAGCTAAATATTTTGGATAAGATGTATTTTATTTAATTTTTCCCTTCTTTTCCTTTTCGAGGACGAAAAGTTTTGAGTGGGGGAGAGTGTAACGACCCGCGTAAATTCGATGTTTGAAATGAATTAAATTAATAGGATTTTATTTTAAAATTTAGAAAGAAATAAAAATCTTATTAATTTATATGAAAGAAAATATTGAAATTTGATGTATTAAAGGTAATTAAATTTTGGTAATTAAATTATATATTGCAATTAATAGTAACAGTGGAAATTGTCGCAAGTATTGAATTTGTCAATGGAATAAAATATTGAGTTACGGAAATTGAATATAAACGGAGGTAATAAAGTAATGCAAGAAAATAAATAATGTAATTAGTACAATCCCTTTTATTTTTAAACTATTGTAATGTGTTAATTAATTGAAATATGAAAATTTGGAAATAGATTCAAAATTTATGCTAGATAAGTGAATTGCAATAATTAAAGTTAGTAATTAATAGGTTAAAGGGAATACCAATTTATTCATAAATGAATATAAGTGAATGTAACAAAGTAAATAGGAAACGCTAATTATTCATAAGTGATGGTTGATGATATAAACGTTACTAAATATTAATGTAGTAACGTAAGATGTAAATGTATTTTCAACGGAAATGTAACCTTATTTCTAGGTAGAAATTGCAGGTAGATTTATGAAATGGAGTTTATGAGATAAATAGAATTGAATGTTTTGTTAATATGAGTTTAAGGGAATATGGGGTAAATTGATTAAATCAATAAAAGACAATAAATGCAATGATGATGGGTTAGTAATAAAAGTGAATAGGGAAATGATTGTCTAGTAAAAAAATGGAACTCCAACTTGTTGGAATGGAGTAAATACACTTAGTAATAAATTTAGGATAGGAAAACGAAATGGAAATATTGAATTAGTCAATTCGTATGTGACGCCCCACCTCTATACCCACGCTAGCCAAGAACATTACGGTGAATGTTGTCAACTAGCACGGAGAATAAGGCTGTTGAGGAGCGACCATCCGTGTAATTGCTTTGTGCGAACATCGATATGTCAGATAGTATAACATGCAATTCTTTGAAGTGGAAATTCGACATGCCGACACAAACTCAAAGATATCACACGGTGGCTATAATATCGGAAACAAATATAGAAATAAACATAACATAAATCAGTCACAGACATTTCATATCACAAAGGCGGAAATAGATATGAATATAACACATGAAAGTGTTCATCAGAGTAGTGGTCTAAAATGATCCACAATATCACAAAACAATAGTTACATGAACTACACAAAAGAATAAGTATACATTATGGAGTCTGTATCTCAAATGTATACAACAAAAACTACTAATCTAAGTAGTAAGCAAAAGGTCCGAGAAATGGATCCCCGGAGAGAAGTCAAGTCGAAGCACCTGCAACATCTCGGTCTGACCCGAGTATTATTTATAAGAAAATAATAAACGGATCAGTCTAACTATAAATATCAGATAACATGATATAGAATAGGAGATATGACTAAACACATAATAATCACAATGCTAAGCTGTGATATATATAAGTAATTGATAATCAACAAGAGATTAATCAATATCACGATAATCTACTCAAGATAAAAAGGAATGTCATACTCCTAATTTCATTCACCAAGCCACAATAAACGACATACAAGATATGGCATAGACGTATAATATCCATAATGGCATACTACTGTAAGTATGTAAATGATAATCAACAAACGATTAATCAATATCAAAGAATCTTCTCAAATATCCAAAAAGGGTATCATACCCAAAACTTGTATTCACAACAAGTTAATGACACACAAATTCACCAATGCACAAGAACTGATAAATCATATCAATAGAAATCACAAAGTTGGTGAAACATAAATTCCAGAAATCAACACAAGAAATCCAGTCAATGACACACAAATTCACCTATGCACAAGAATTGATAAATCATTATCAATAGAAATCACAAAAATAGGTGAAGTATAAATTCCAGAATTCGACACACGAAATCCAGAAATTTCACAAAATAAGGGGGGAAGGCCTATCACATGAACGGGAGCATGAAAACTCACCAACAGCTGTAACACATGAACGAGAAGCTATCTCATGGTAGCTAGCCATTAATTTGACACACGAATGGTCCGAAGACCTGACACACGAATGGTCCGAAGACCGTGGGTTGCTACCCCACCAAATTTGAGTCGAAACTCCACAAAACGGGGTTTAGTCTCCCGCGCAGTCAAAGAGATATCACACATTGCTAGTCTAAATCACAAAAATGATCGTCATGATCACCGAGAAGTGTCAATTACACTAAGCTAATAAATATATGAGTTTAGCTTCATGTCCCATAACCACTTGCTTAACTTAAATATTTACGAACAAACTGTAGATCTCCACTATAAAATTGTCACAAGAGATTCAATCAAACAAGTCCAAGAATTAACCGACAAAGTGAATGCAAGCGTTTCATACCACTTATTTTACTAAGTCGTTTAATTAGATTTCTCATACGAGTGAGGTAAAGCTTTATATATATACTAATAGATTGGAAAACGGTTTTATAAACGAATTTGGTATTAAAATAGTATTGAAATCGTTTGAGGAAAGAGTTTTGATATTTACTACTAGTATAGAAAACCTTTATATTTTTAGAGTGACAAAACACAAAGAAGATTGTAGGAACAATCACTTACTAAAATTCACATACGAAGATGTGAATAAAAATCCAACGAAACCGATAAAGAATCCATCAAAATTGATACTCAAGAAAATCCCTAAAAAGGAGTCATCAAAGTCATAATAATTGATAACAATAAATAGGAAACAACACAAATCGATTTAAGTTGGAAATTTAAGCAACAAGGCAAAGCAGGCAAAAATCATCAGGTCAGTCGACCGGACTCCCTGAGTCGGTCGACCGAACCAAAGGTTGGAAACCTCTCGGGACAGCAGGTCGGTCGACCGAACCCTGTGCTCGGCCGACCGAACCTTAAAACAGAAAGTGCTAATGCACTTGGAAGCAGGTCGGTCGACCGAACCAGGGGGGTCGGTCGGCCGAACCTGTTTCCAGCCTCTTCCCTGCGTATTACAAATGAGGTTCAATCATGACCAAAATTGCATTCGCTCGAGCAACGACGCTAAGGGTTTATGTCAATCGACGACCTGGCCTTATATGCTCCTCGATGCATCACCAAAAACATGTTCAAACATCAAAGTTAGGATTTTTAACGAATTGAACTCAAAACACTAAAAATTGGAATATACACCAATTCAATCCAATCCAAAAGCAAATACACACGAATAAGTGTTAGGAATTCATACCTAACATTCGAAGATAATTCGTAGACTTAGATGTGAGATTAAAAATCTCACCTTTTCACAAAACCGAACAAGAAGAAGTTTGAAAGCAAATGGAGAATCAACATCTCTTCAACACAACCCAAATGAGCTTGAATCTATGCTCAAAACAAGAACATTCCCAAAATTAGGTTTAGGAATTTCTGAAATTGGTAAGAGGATAAGTTGGAGAAGAAGAAGAGAAGCTTACCAATGGGTTCTTCTTGAGTTTGGAGCAAGGAATTTGATTTGCAAGAGAAACTAGGGTTTTGGAGTTTTAATTTCCAATCTCTCCCACCATTAATACTTTAAAACTGAAACGAGAAGAGAATGAGGGTGAATGGGGAAGAGTGGCTCAGATTTGAGCATAAGTAAAACATAGGGCTGAGCCCAAAAACCAAACCCAAAGTGAAAAGTAGCAAAAATCAACTTTCTCCAAACATATCAAAGCTTATACTCAAAAAGGTCGCAAACGGCATTTTAAACTCAATGGGAGTGGTCCCGAGTCCTAATTCGACCGTATGGCAAAAGTAGCTTTTCGGACTAAAATCCGACTAACGATAAAATATTTAAATAAAATATTTAAATATAAAATCGATAAATATGCGGGTTGTTATAGACTCCCCTCCTTAAAGAAATTGCGTTCTCGCAATATTTTTAAGAAGAGAACTTAAAGTAACAACCATAAAAGCATATTCAACACAAAAGAAATTTGAAATAAGAAGTTCACCTCAAAGAGCACGAGAAAGTAAGTCCGGATGTGTTCGCTCGATGTACTCTATAGATTCCCAAGAGCAGTCCTTAGGATTTGAAGACCATTGAACTTTAACAAGCAGAACATCTTTATTTCGAAGTCGTTTGACTTCTGAAGCAATGATACGAATAGGATGTTGCTCATAAGTTAAATTAGGCGAAACTTCAATCTCTTCCACAACACCGGGCTCAAGAACAGAATCGGAAGCTCGAAGACACTTCCGAAGTTGAGAAACGTGAAACACGTCATGGATAGTAGAAAATTGAGCCGGTAATAAAAGGCGATAAGCTATGGAACCAATACGTTCAATGATAGGAAATGGCCCGATATATCGAGGCGCTAACTTTCCTGATCGACTGAAACGTACAACACCTTTCATAGGTGACACACGAATGAACACAAGATCTCCCACAGAAAATTCTAACTTCCTTCTTCGGTTATCTGCATAGGACTTTCGTCTACTCTGGGCTTCTTTCATCCTATGACGAATAAGATCAATCTTTTCTGTGGAATCACGAATAAAATATGGACCTAAAACCAGCTTCTCACCGGCCTCAAGCCAACAAGAAGGCGATTGGCATGGCCTTCCATAGAGTGCCTCGAAAGGTGCCATACCAATACTAGATTGGAAGCTATTATTATAGGAAAATTCAACAAGTGAAATATGATCTTCCCAACCTCCACCAAAATCAAGAACACACGCACGAAGAAGATCTTCAAGAGTTTGATTCACACGCTCAGTTTGTCCATCGGACTGGGGATGATAAGCGGTGCTAAAATTAAGCTTCGTTCCTAAAGCTTTTTGAAGACTCTTCCAAAATCCACTAGTAAACAATGGATCACGATCACTAACAATAGAAGTAGGAACCCCATGCAATTTAACAATCTCTTTAATAAAGAGTTTGGCCAAAAGAGGAACGGTTCGGTTAGACCGAACGGGAATAAAATGGGCGGACTTAGTAAGTCTATCAACAATTACCCATAAGCTATCATAACCCGATCGAGAACGAGGAAGGCCATCTATAAAATCCATGGAAATTTGATCCCACTTCCAAACTAGAATTTCTAATGGTTGCAATAACCCACCGGGCCTTTGATGTTCGGCCTTAACGAGTTGGCAAGTCATGCAACACTTAACGAACTTAGCGATGTCAAGTTTCATTCCGTCCCAATAATAAAGTCGCTTCATATCCGCGTACATTTTACTTCTACCGGGATGAATGGTAAATTTAGAATGATGAGAATCTTCTAAAATATCTTTACGAAGATCACTAATATTTGGTACGATAAGTCTACCAAATCTCCGAATGTCGCCACGAGAATCGATATCAAAGTCTTTCAAACCTTCAATATCAATTTTATCCTTAATATTTTGGCCAAGAAGAGCCAATTCAGGATCCAACCCTTGAGCTTCAAGAATGCGGTCTAAAAGAGATGGATGAGCCTCAAGGCTACATAAAACAAATGATGAGCATAAATCAGAAACACGGTCTCGAATTTCGCAAGTGGATAAAATCTCGAGATCGTTCCATTCGGATATCATCATAGAAACAACAGCTTGTTGTTTACGGCTAAGAGCATTGGCGACACGATTACCCTTACCAGGCGTATAAAGAATATCAAGATCATAAGGTGCAAGGAACTCAAGCCAACGTTGTTGACGCAAATTAAGTTCCTTTTGAGAAAATAAATATTTCAAAGACTTATGATCTGTGTAAAGAACAAATTTCTCTCCTAAGAGATAATGACGCCAAATACGAAGGGCGAAAACAATAGCTGAGAGCTCTAAATCATGAGTGGCATATCTAGTCTCAGCTGGCTTCAATTGCCTAGAAGCATAAGCAATAACACGTTCTCTTTGCATAAGAACGGCACCCAAACCAACGCGACTAGCATCGGTATAAACAACGAAATCTTGATTCCCCTCGGGAATAACAAGAATAGGAGCATTAGATAGGAGTTCTTTTAATTTCTAAAAAGAAGCTTCACATTTGTCCGACCAAATGTATTTAACACCTTTCTTCATCAAGCTAGTGAGAGGCACGACAATCTTAGAAAAGTCTTTGATAAAACGACGGTAATAGCCCGCCAATCCCAGAAAACTACGAATCTCTGTCACACTCTCCGGTCTCTTCCAATCTTGAATCGCTTCAATCTTTGAAGGATCCACGGAAATTCCGGATTGGGAAATAATATGACCGAGAAACTTCACACGAGATTGCCAAAAGTGGCATTTAGAAAATTTTGCCCTTAATTGATTACTCCTAAGAGTTTCCAACACAATCCAAAGATGTTTTTCATGCTCCTCCTCGGTTTTAGAATACACAAGAATATCATCAATAAAGATGAGAACAAATCGATCAAGGGAGTCTTTAAAAACTCGATTCATTAAGTCAATGAAATAAGCCGGGGCATTCGTTAACCCAAATGGCATAACAAGCCATTCATAAGATCCATACCGAGTACGGAACGATGTCAAAGGAATGTTATCCTCTGCAATACGAAGCTGATGAAAACCGGTAGCCAAGTCCAATTGTGAAAATACTCTAGCACCACTAAGTTGGTCAAATAAATCATCAATCTGAGGTAAAGGATATTTATTTTTGATAGTAAGATCATTAAGCTTGCGGTAGTCAACGCAAAGCCTAAGTGTACTATCGGATTTCTTCACGAAAATAGCCGAAGCTCCCCAAGGCGAGGAACTAGAGAGAATAAATTGCTTCGTCTCCAATTTGGATAATTGTTTACGCATCTCCTCGTTTTCTTTATTGGACATACGATAAGGAGGACGAGTGATAGGTTGAGCTCCAGGAATAAGATTAATTCTGAACTCAATTGCTCGCTTAGGTGGTAATCCTAAAACGGGCTCGAATATGTCGGAAAATTCACAAATGACGTGAATAAGAGAAATAATATCACCCTCATCATCATCATCGTCATCACGAGGATTTAAAGAATATAAAGATGAAACCAAAGCAGAATCTGAATCTTTAAGAATAACAGAAACCTGATTAACAGATGAGGATGTCGAAGATGAATAGTCCGCTCAGGACATAGGATATGAGCTTCATAACGGTTAAGCCAATCCATTCCCAAAATCATTCCAAAGCCTAAATAACACATGACATGCAAATCGGCTAGGAAAGAAAAATCACACAAAATAATCTCGACATCTTTACACAATAAACTGATCGTTGCGGATCCACCAACCGGATTCGCAATTCTCAAAGAAGTCATTAAGCACAAAACATCCAAAGAAAAAGTATCAACAAGTTCTTTTGATATAAAAGAATGGGACGCACCCATATCAAAAAGAACTCGAATAGGATGATCACGAAATAAAATAATTCCATCAAGGATAGAATGAAAAATACCTTGGCCATGAGATGTGTTGCCAGGGGCTTGAGCAACATTAAGTTTTCCCTACCTCCTATTTTGAAGTTTGGGACACACATGCATAAAATGGTCCGGGCTCTTGCAATAGCGACAAGTACGAGGCTTTGAACACTTGTTCGCAAAATGGTCTTTCGAACCACAATTATAGCATTTCCCTTGAGTAGAGGAAAAGGTCTTTTCAGTAGGAGTTGCTTGCCTCCCTTTCTTATTGGGATAAGGACCTTTGAATTTGCTTGGCCTCTTCTTATTGTTGAAGTTTGGTTTGGAACCCACCACTTCAACATCATTCTCCCTATCCGCCTCTTCAAGACGAAGAGCGATATCAACGAGTTGGTCGAAAGAAACTTCTAATTTTAGAAGTAATGGCTTCTTGAGACTTTTGTTTAAACCATAGATTAATCTCTGATTCTTCTTCAGAGGGGTGTTGATGTATTCAACCCCATATTTGGAAAGCGACTCGAAGGAGGCTACGTAATCAGTCACGGAGGACTCACCTTGAACAAGGTCTATAAATCGTCGAGCCAATGTCACTTTTTCTGCTTCTGGTACAAATTTCAACTCGAAGCGTTCTCGGAATTTCTCCCAAGTGAGATCCGCTTCATTAGTTTCAGAAATAAGAAGCTCGTACCAGTCCAATGCTCTTTTTCGGAGCATACTAGAGGCCACCTGAACTCGGTGAAGGTCAATAAGATTCATGCGAGAAAAGATTCGATCGCATGACCTTAGCCAAGCCTGTACTTCAATAACAGTTTCGGAACCTTTGAATGGCTCCCCACCCAAATTAGTGTAATCGCTGCACAAGCGTGCAAATCCCGACTTTGGGTGAGTAGGTTTCGGGTTAGCTCCAGCTGCTTGAGCATTCATCACTAAATCAAGAAGCTGTTGAGCAGTCATAAAAACTCCATCTTGGGGTGGAGTGCTAGATGGCACGGCTCTGGGGCGGCCAGGTCTAGACATTTCTCTTCCTTTAGAAAGAAAGAAGAGGAAGAAGGTTACTCACCAATTTAATATCAAGAAATCTTGATAGCTAAAACAAGGAATCATAAAAGAAAATAGGATAGAACGGTACGTCGACCCGAATAAAATCCTAAAGCACGACTCCTAAGATGGACTTAGGACGATGATCCTTGTTATAATATTCCATATTGTTCCGAAGTTTGGCTCTGATACCAAGCTGTGACGCCCCACCTCTATACCCACGCTAGCCAAGAACATTACGGTGAATGCTGTCAACTAGCACGGAGAATAAGGCTGTTGAGGAGCGACCATCCGTGTAATTGCTTTGTGCGAGCATCGATATGTCAGATAGTATAACATGCAATTCTTTGAAGTGGAAATCCGACATGCCGACACAAACTCAAAGATATCACACGGTGGCTACAATATCTTCGGAAACAAATATAGAAATAAACATAACATAAATCAGTCACAGACAATTCATATCACAAAGGCGGAAATAGATATGAATATAACACATCAAAGTGTTCATCAGAGTAGTGGTCTAAAAAGATCCACAATATCACAAAAGAATAGTTACATGAACTACACAAAAGAATAAGTATACATTATGGAGTCTGTATCTCAAACGTATACAACAAAAACTACTAATCTAAGTAGTAAGCAAAAGGTCAGAGAAATTGATCCCCGGAGGGAAGTCAATTCGAAGCACCTGCAACATCTCGGTCTGACCCGAGTATTATTTATAAGAAAATAATAAACGGATCAGTCTATATATAAATATCAGATAACATGATATAGAATAGGAGATATGACTATACACATGATAATCACAATGCCAAGTTGTGATATATATAAATAATTGATAATCAACAAGAGATTAATCAATATCACGATAATCTACTCAAGATAAAAAGGAATGTCATACTCCTAATTTCATTCACCAAGCCACAATAAACGACATATAACATAGACGTATAATATCCATAATGGCATACTACTATAACTATGTAAATGATAATCAACAAACGATTAATCAATATCAAAGAATCTTCTCAAAGATCCAAAAAGGGTATCATACCCAAAACTTGTATTCACAACAAGTTAATGACACACAAATTCACCTATGCACAAGAACTGATAAATCATATCAATAGAAATCACAAAGTTGGTGAAACATAAATTCCAGAAATCAACACAAGAAATCCAGTCAATGACACACAAATTCACCTATGCACAAGAATTGATAAATCATTATCAATAGAAATCACAAAAATAGGTGAAGTATAAATTCCAGAATTCGACACACGAAATCCAGAAATTTCGCAAAATAAGGGGGGGAAGGCCTATCACATGAACGGGAGCATGAAAACTCACCAACAGCTGTAACACATGAATGAGAAGCTATCTCATGGTAGCTAGCCATTAATTTGACATATGAATGGTCCGAAGACCTGACACACGAATGGTCCGAAGACCGTGGGTTGCTACACCACCAAATTTGAGTCGAAACTCCACAAAACGGGGTTTAGTCTCCCGGCAGTCAAAGAGACATCAGACATTGCTAGTCTAAATCACAAAATGATCGTCATGATCATCGAGAAGTGTCAATTACACTAAGCTAGTAAATATATGAGTTTAGCTTCATGTCCCATAACCACTTGCTTAACTTAAATATTTACGAACAAACTGTAGATCTCCACTGTAAAATTGTCACAAGAGATTCAATCGAACAATTCCAAGAATTAACCGACAAAGTGAATGCAAGCGTTTCATACCACTTGTTTTACTAAGTCATTTAATTAGATTTCTCATACGAGTGAGGTAAAGGTTTATATATATACTAATAGATTGGAAAACGGTTTTATAAACGAATTTGGTATTAAAATAGTATTGAAATCGTTTGAGGAAAGAGTTTTGATATTTACTACTAGTATAGAAAACCTTTATATTTTTAGAGTGACAAAACACAAAGAAGATTGTAGGAACAATCAATTACTAAAATTCACATACGAAGATGTGAATAAAAATCCAACGAAACCGATAAAGAATCCATCAAAATGGATACTCAAGAAAATCCCTAAAAAGGAGTCATCAAAGTCATAATAATTGATAACAATAAATAGGAAACAACACGAACCGATTTAAGTTGGAAATTTAAGCAACAAGGCAAAGCAGGCAAAAATCATCAGGTCGGTCGACCGGACTCCTGAGTCGGTCGACCGAACCAAAGGTTGGAAACCTCTCGGGACAGCAGGTCGGTCGACCGAACCCTGTACTAGGTCGACCGAACCTTAAAACAGAAAATGCTTATGCACTTGGAAGCAGGTCGGTCGATCGAACCAGGGGGGTCGGTCGGCCGAACCTGTTTCCAGCCTCTTCCCTGCCTATTACAAATGAGGTTCAATCATGACCAAAATTGCATTCGCTCGAGCAACGACGCTAAGGGTTTATGTCAATCGACGACCCGGCCCTATATTCTCCTCGATGCATCACCAAAAACATGTTCAAACATCAAAGTTAGGATTTTTAACGAATTGAACTCAAAACACTAAAAATTGGAATATACACCAATTCAATCCAATCCAAAAGCAAATACACACGAATAAGTGTTAGGAATTCATACCTAACATTCGAAGATAATTCATAGACTTAGATGTGAGATTAAAAATCTCACCTTTTCACAAAATCGAACAAGAAGAAGCTTGAAAGCAAATGGAGAATCAACCTCTCTTCAACACAACCCAAATGAGCTTGAATCTATGCTCAAAACAAGAACATTCCCAAAATTAGGTTTAGGAATTTCTGAAATTGGTAAGAGGATAAGTTGGAGAAGAAGAAGAGAAGCTTACCAATGGGTTATTCTTGAGTTTGGAGCAAGGAATTTGATTTGCAAGAGAAACTAGGGTTTTGGAGTTTTAATTTCCAATCTCTCCCACCATTAATACTTTAAAACTGAAAAGAGAAGAGAATGAGGGTGAATGGGGAAGAGTGGCTCAGATTTGAGCATAAGTAAAACATAGGGCTGAGCCCAAAAACCAAACCCAAAGTGAAAAGTAGCAAAAATCAACTTTCTCCAAACATATCGAAGCTTATACTAAAAAAGGTCGCAAACGGCATTTTAAACTCAATAGGAGTGGTCCCGAGTCCTAATTCGACCGTATGCAAAAAGTAGCTTTTCGGACTAAAATCCGACTAACGATAAAATATTTAAATAAAATATTTAAATATAAAATCGATAAATATGCGGGTTGTTACATCGTATATATATAGAATGGCGATTATTGGATTGTAAATAATAAACTTATTAATGGTGATCAAGAGTTGTGACCACAAGTTATTATGAGTGATACATATATAATTAATTCAATTCAATTGATTTGGAAATCATTGCATTAAATATAAATTAAATGTTACGTTGAATAAGTTAAGGTAATAAATGGATTATAACGTAAATGTTCTTCATAGATATGATAATTTGAATCTATTGAAATTTATGGAATTTGAATATAACATTTTACGTTAATTGGAGATAAAGATGGAAATAGGTAGTAATTGCATTAATTTGTAAGTAGAAATAAATCGTTTATGAGAACAAGTATTTAAGATTTACCACCTATTTAGTATATTAAGTTTTAGCGGAAAATCAATTGCAATAATTAACAATATATTTATTTCATTAATGATAATGACGTAATATTTGAAATATTAAATAGGATGGAATTCAAATGTATATAACGATAGAAATGTGAAATTTGGGGAATAGATTCAAAGTTATAAATGAGTTGTTAAAATAATACATAATAACTGCAAATTGAATGAATCAATGGGAGCATAGATTTAAGTTTAGAAAACGATATTTTGGTTTAATTAAGTATTGCAAAATAAATGAAATTAACGTTTAAATATTTCGTTTATAGAGATTAAACTAAAATTCAAGGATATTAAAATAATAGATTTTGAACCCAACATGGTATCCTTCTACTTAAAATTTTTAGATGGAATAAACATTTGATTATTTAATTGAATAGAGAAAAAGATTTATTTAGTATGTAATTTAATGCTTGTTAAAAACTGTAATTTTATAAACATCTTTGCTTGACTATAAATAAGGATTACAATGTTCACATATTTATTTAATTGATTTCATCAATTAGGGTCTGTTTTGAAGTGGAAGATTAAAATTAATTGGAAATAAATTTATTAAAATCTTTCAATTGAAAAAGGAAAAGAAACAAAGTGCAATTAATAAAATTTATGTAAGAATGTTTTCATTATGAATGTACATTATTTGGAAATATAAGAATTGATTTAATATTGTATAAGTTGATCATTTTAGAATATAAGAATGTTTACATTATGAATTGCAAGTAACAAATAAGCATTTTAAGGAAAATAAAAGAATGTTGAGGAAATAAAGTGAACGTTTCCATTCTAAATATAAGGAAGTGGAGAAATTAACACTGCAATGGATAGACTTATCAGCTTTTAATTTACATCTAAATTTGTTTAGATCAATTTGGAAATTAATAAAATTGTGGATATATTTTGAAATGTAAACGAAACGTCTAGATTTACATTTGTAAATACGTTTAAAATAAAATTTAAATGATAAGGAATTTATTTATTTCCTAAATCCATAACGTGTGTAATTAATATTATTTATCTTTTGGGACCACCTCCGTTTGCACGTTAAAATTCGTGCACACCTATTCTTTTGCGATCTATCTATAAGTAGGCGGTGAAACCCTAGCCTCCATCTTCATTCCTCTGTATATTCTCTTCTTCAACTTCTTCTCTTCTTCAATGGCAACAGACAATTTCTAGATCCAGTTTCAATCTAAATAAAAGTCAAAATTCAAACTCCTCTAAAAATTCCAGAAAAGTTGTATGTTGGAGTTCTCAGAATACGCAATCTACTGGTGGTGTTCGTTTTCCACTTTGGCTTCGGTGTGGAAACATATTCGCGTGCTCCTGTAGTCAAAGTGTGTAGAAGACGATAGTGACGTGGCGAGTATTTAATTAAGGTTTGTTTTGTTTTATAATTTATTTTGATTTTCAAATCGTTTAAATCGCATAACTTTTTCATACGACCTCGGATTCACGTGAAACTTTTTTTGTTAGGATCGTAATTAAATTCCGGACAGTTTGGAACTAGTTTGGACCAATTCGGAGACCATCGAATTTTTGGGTTTAAATCGGATTTAAATTCGATTTAAATTCAAAAGGTGAGTGTTTTAACCCACTCACAACTTCTAAAAGTTTTTATGTTTGTTAAATTTATTTTAAATATGAGTAGAAATTTATTTATGACTGTTGGCGTGTTTTATTCAGCATATCTGTTAAATCGCATTTATTTAACTTAACTGTTAATTTAGTTTATTTATTGCATAAAATTTGACAGGTAGAATTTATTTTTGCACATAAACTGCTAGTTAACAGTCATTAAATTTATTATGGAATAGAAACTGTTAGTTAATAATCTGTTATTAATTCCTATATAATTCATATGCTATGTATCAATGATTGTTTAAAATTGGATGATGATTGCAATTGATGATTGATGATTGATATTTGGATGAATGAATGCTATAATTATATTGTATAAACTGCAAGTCATTATGCATTTTCATTTCATTCGGGGTTGTGGTTTGAAATGATATACAACCGCAAAATTTTATTTTTAAATTGCGGATTGAAATGATAAATATCCGTATCACTTGACCATAGGATAGAAAATTTTATACAGGCACCGTGGTCTATATATAAATTATTTTAAAGTGATTTCTATGGTTTGGATGGGATACGGTTTATAAAAATTTTTAATTTTGATATTTTATAAATGTTATTCTTCTATATATATATACATATGAAGTTAAAAGTTTTGAATTTAAGCTGTGTATAAATCTATTAAATAAAAATGGGAAAATTGAGAAATGGAATTTGATAATTCATATTATATGTTTAAGTTTGGAAAATTTTAAGGTATGATATTTATAACTGGATTTTTCCAAGATAAATTTAAAATGAATATTCTAGTATAATTTAATTGAAGAAAATATTTAATTGCTAGAAATTGGAGCTTTATTTATGGATTTTTATGTAAATATTCAAGACTAAATAATAGAACATTTAATTTGGTTGAAGGAATAAATTCCAACTTTAGTTTTGAAATATTAATACTCCAAATGGATATATATATATATATAGAAATTGAAGTAGTTTTGGAACTTGAAAGTGGTATTTAAATTTTGGTTTAGACTTTAAATAAAGAAATATATTTGTAAAGCCATGGAAATTATTTTCTTTACAAAGTAACCTTAAAGATAAACCATTTATTTCGTATACCGTTGAATATCCAAACCATTCAAGTTTTAGAAGTTATGGTTTTAAAATATATGAATTTCGAAATATTATGCTTTGAAAGTATAAGTCAAATATTTGGTTTCCAGATATTTTAAATTTTAAAGCAGTATGATTTTGGAAAAGAAATATATTTGGATAAAATGATATCATATTGTTTTGGGTTTTAAAGCAGTATGATTTTAGGAATACCAATTTTAAAGCAGTATGATACTTTACTGATTTGACACTACTGTATATAGCGAAATATACTACATAGTAAATAGTTTAACGGATCCTTAAGAGATGTAAATTCCGAGCATCTTTTGAGTTACTGCACTCATATTTATTTCTGTTGATTTAACTTACGTAAGATCCTTTAGTTCTGACTCGAGTGTTTTGTCTTTTCAATTCGCTCGGGTCAGTCCGAGCGTTTTAGGATCGGAAGATTTTATTTCTGGAAGAAGAAGACGAAGATGTTATTATTATTACTATAGATTATATGGTTCCACTACACTCATATTGTTCCGCTGCATTGTTATATGGTATGTGTACTCTGATATGTATTGTATAGATAAAAATCAAAGGTTTTGTAAAACAGCTTCATGAACTGTATATTTTGATTTTTATATTTTATGCTTCCGCTGTGAGATTCTGTTTAGTTTTCTTTCTTCTCTGTTTTTCTTATTTATCCCATAACAATCAGCCCTTACGTATGGTTTGAATTGGCACGTGTGTCTGTTTAAATCGTGCGAAAAGGCGGGATGCTACATCTGGTATCAGAGCTTTGGTTTAGCGATAAACCTTAGCTTTGTGGGGTTTGACTCTTATTTAATAGGGTAGTAATACCCTATGGGAGTCGCTGAGTGTATATATATATGAGAGAGCGTATTTGTTAGTGTTATAAAAAGGTTTTAATATTGTGTTAATCTGTCCCGTTTTGTATTTATAAATTCTGGTTGATGCATGGGACGCTATGTCATCAATAGGGATTTCTGAACACTTAATAGGACAGACCGACATAATATTTGTTTTTAATATAGGCGAATGAAATAATTTTGCCTTTTATATTTTCTATATATAAAGTAATTTTTAAATGATATTATATATATATATATATATATATATATATATATTTTGGTTGCAATAGATTGGTTGTTAGGAATAAAATTTTAAATAATAGGTAAAATAAGATTAAAAAAAATTAAAATCAATGAAATTTGGAAATTTTAGGATTTAAGTGCGGGATTTTGAAAATTTGCTTTCAAAGGATTTTGAAGTATAATAATACTGTTATAAATATTTTCCGATATAAATATTTAGTATAATTTGGAAGAATTGTTTTAAAGAAGATTCTGGAGAAAATAAATTTTGTACTTTCCTCTCTGTCGCTGGAAAATAATTTCGGTGATGGCGGCCGCATAATCGACTTTCATTTTCGAGTTTCGAAGGGGAAAGGCCACTGTGGTACAATCTACTGCAGATTTATTTTGAAATTATCTAAAATTTTAATTGTTTTAAATATAACTAGAGATATATAAGTTGTAAGAAATTATTTATCTATTATTTTAAAATAATTTGAAATTTGACCCGGTATTTAATTCTTAAATTTCCATTAATTAATGGTTTAAATTATTTTAGTGAAATTAAAGGTAAGTATTATTAATAGGTGATTTTAAACTTAAGTAAATAAAATGAAATTCTTTAATAAATAAAGATTGATGTGTAGGGTTATAAACTTAAGTATGATATAAATGCTACTAGTTTAATATAATAGGAAGTAGGTAATAAAAATAATTTGATGTAAACCATAGTTAAAGAGTTAATAAAATCCTTCATTTATAAGAACGAAGGTTACAAGGTTAATAATTTAGGTGTAACTAAAAGGGTTACTGTAATTAAATATAATAGAATGTAAGCATTTAATAAATGAATGAATTTGAGAAGTGTAATAAATGTAATACAGTAGAAGAAACTTACATGACCTAAATTAATGGAAATGGATAATTGGAGGTAATAAGTGGAAATAAATGAAACAAACATTTAATGAGAAATAAAAAGTAAAGGTTGTTATAAATAAATGTAAATTATAAAAGGGCAATTTATGTGGTATGAATAAAAAGAAAAAAAATTGTAAACTTAAGAAAAGGGTTGAAGTTATTCTAAATAAAATTTAAAGTAGATAAAGGAAAATAAAAGATAAACTATTGTATGAATGAAAAGATCAAACAACTAATGTATGAAATAAAAATTTATAATGAGTTAATTGATTAGTTGGTTGAATTGTTATTGTTTGATTTAGGGTTGGTTGGGTAAAGAAATTTGAAGTTGTTGGGTAAATAAATAATCTATTTTAGCCATCTAAGACTGTTGAGTAAAGGATGCACTGGATAGTTATTGTTTATTCCGTACCATTTCAAGTTTTGAACCCGAACAACTATTTGTTTGTTTTATTGAAGGATTGTTTGTTTTGTTATGTGTGTTGTTTGTTCAAATTGATGGTTATTTTATTGATGTGTTGTTAATGATTGAAACCACTTAAATATTTCACTTTAATATAAATAGTTAACCTTTTTGGATGATATAAGTAAAGTGCAGGTATGGAAGCAATTGCTACTGCTTTTGGTTCCATAATAATAAGCGTATATTGCCCGACAAATAGGTACATTTTCGGATTACGTTTTGTGGCGCTATTTTATATAATTTTCCCGTGGTGGGATATTTTATTTTGGATAATATATGTAATATATTTGTTATATTTTGATATTATATTTTTCTCCCAAACCTCTCCGTACAAAGGAGACTCTGCCAAAATCTTCCGTAAATTTTGGACTTAGGATTATGTTGAAAATGTTTTCCAAACTTTAATTATTTAAGTATAAAGGATATAATGATTATAAAACGGGTATATTTATATAAGGTAATAAATTTAGTAAATTATTGTTTATAAGTTAATATTTGAAATAAGATGTACTGTTTATTAAATTCTTCCTTCTCTTTTCTTTTCCTTTTCGGGGACGAAAAGTTTTGAGTGGGGGAAGTGTAACGACCCGTCAATTTGCGTCAGTTAAATTTGTCATTTTAATAAGATTAGATAATTTAATTTAGAAAGAAGTAACTTTAAATTATACCTATAAAAATGTCTATTTACTGAATAGAAAGATTTTTAAATCAATAAATGAATTTATTAAGGTTCCAATTTATAGTTTATAACATTTAATGTAGACTTAATTTAATTAATTAACTTAAATCGTGCAGTTAGCGTAGATTTGCTTGTAATTGAAGTAGTTAATTCTATAAGATGAAGTTAATGATAATTCTATTTATAATTAGACCATTTGTTGATATAGACTTTAGAAAGCAAGATTTATAAATTTAATTAAAGTATCAAAATTCAACAATGGTATTTATTGCAAATAGAGTGGAATTAAATGTTTAAATATTACGTTATTGAAATTAAAATGGAATGTGTGGATAAAAGGTGAGAATATAAATGTTGAAATCAAATAAATGTGTTTTTTTGGAGAATTTAATTTATAATTTCTAAATATAAGGAAGTGGAGAAATTATGTAACGACCCGTTAAATTAATAATATTAAATGAATTGAATTAATATAATTTCTAATCTAATCTAATTTAGAATAAATGTAGAAATTTGGTATAGTAGTTGTAATTTAGTATAACAATAAAATTTTATGATAATAGATTTGGATAATGTAATTTGTCACTTTTTGTTAAAAAGTAAATTATAAGAAATCAATAAATGTTGAATTGAAAATATTAATAAAAATATTAACTAAAATGAGATTCATTAATATAAAATCAGTAGTGAAGAGGTTACCTTTGGTTGTAATAAAGGTGAATTCTATTAGTGGATGTCAACACTTAATAAAATTTATTTAGAATAAAAAGGTTTCAAATGCATGTTTGCATTGAATATGTAATTGATGGATTAAGGGTAAGTAATTAGAATTTAATCCTATAGGATTTGGAACTAAATGTATAAAGATAATTTGGTAGAAATAATTAATTAACCTCTTAATTGTGCATACCCAATATAATATAAATAACAACAGGACTAGAACTTGATTTGCATAGGTATGTATATATGTTTATAAACTATAACCAAGTGAGAAATTTTGTAGTAAATAGGGGATAAGTTGACTAAGGCAATTAGTAATTTAATAAATGAATGCATAGTAAGTAAGTGGAAATGTATGCATAAAAATATTTTCATATATGGGATAATTACAAAAGTTTACCCATTTATCTAATGTATATAATTGAATCTAAATTTAGGGCAACATTTTGTTATTGATGGTATAAGTGAATTTGAATAAAAGGGGTAAAAAAATTATGTAGATTTAACATGTATTGAGTATATAACTAAGAAGGGCATTCGATGTAAATGAATCTAAATTAATGTGCCTAGTCAATAAAGGAGAACTTTAAGGGAATAAATATAAATGAATGTATTTGGGGAATGGAGTCCTTTTATATGTTGAATAGTATAACGTTGTTATTAAGAATGAACGTTACTTTAGTAATTATTAATATGGTAACGGAAGAGTGTATAAATTTTATAGTAACGTAAAAACGTATTGTAAGATAATAATTAAGTGTAGATGTAACGACCCGTTAAATTTATGATATTTAATAAAATGAATTAATATAATTTCTAATTTGGTTAAAAATAAATGTTGAATTTGTGAATGTTAGAATAAATATTAACTTAAATGGTGTTCATTAATACAAAGATGTAATTAGTGTAGATAGTAATAATTTATGCCTGTAGTGAAAGGAAAAGAAAACTAATAGAAACATAAAATTTATTTTATGTAAACAAAAGTATAGTTTTGAACAAACTTATGAAAATTGATAGAAACAGTGTTTGTAATCAGCTTGGTTATTTTATATTTGAAAGATAGAGATGTGTAAATACGTTAATGAATTTATAATGGGAAGGAATGGTAGAATGAAAAGAATATATATAATAATAAGCATTTGATTCAATTAAGGGAATTAAATTATAATAAATGGTTATTTAATAAATTCAACGTTTGTGAGAAATCATAATAGTTGTGTAAAATGTGTACAAACTTGGATTTGGAAGTTTATTGGATTTATAACGGTTTTGTTATTAAGTGTATGAGTTTAAAAGTTATTCCCTTTTGTAAAGTTATAGAAGAATGCATAAAGATATAAACAGGGCTTAATAGAATTGACACTTAATGAATTGAATAAATTACCCATTTATGTAGATATGTATAGTGAAATAAATGGCCTAAGCAAATTAAAATGGGATAATCATTGAGATTTGTACTATGAAAATAAATAGTAACATTTATTTGCAAGGAATAAAAGACTATTTAGGTGACTAGAATTTGGAGTAATGACTATTGTATGTTACCTACCCTTGTTTCTTGTTAATTTAGATTTTGGGAATCAAATTCAATTTATCCGCCAATTTACCGCAGTTAAAGTGAAATGAATTGGTGATTGAGAAATGTTAAATACAAATAAGATGTAAACCAAAGAAAATCCCATTTGTAATAAATTATGTAGGATAAAGTAAAGAAACTAGGAAATGAAAATGTGAAAATGTGGATGCAGTGAGATCTTAAGTGATAATAACCTTGTTTGGCAAGTGATAACGGAATTTTGTGTATATGTAATATTTACTGGTGTGTCAAGTAATAAACACATAGATGCAAGAAATGGAAAGTTGGTAGCAATCTATATATGCTATTTATCTTACTCAGTATATTAAATAAGGTTTGGAATTCAAATTTTAATTAAAGGAGTTGGAAGCACGTTAGTAGGAAATAATTGTAAGGGTGGGATAACAACTACTATAAACTACCTAATTTAAATGAGTCAATGAACTTATTTGAAATAACGTTTGTAACGACCCACTATTTTGTACCATTCGAATTCGACAAAACTTAAAAATTGTCGAGCTGGAATAGTTCAAAACAATAGGTTGTAAATATAGCTAAGGAACAAATGAAACCAAATACACAGAATCACAGACACAGATATCAGAATCTCACAGCAGAACATAAAATAACACAGTGGTTCATGAATCCACTGAAAACTTTTACCAAATAGAAATACGTTGTTCATAAACTTCAATACAATTTTAAGCCATAAGCAAATATAAAGTCTTCAAATGTCTTGAATTACAAAATAGATAAAGCTGAAAAAGCTTCCAATTAGCAAGAGAGATCTATGAGTGGTCCTAGCTTCGGAAAGAAAGCTGAAGCTGCAACTCAGGCTGACCCGAGCGTAACATAAAACATAAACACTCGAGTCAGGACATACATACTTATATAATGTAAGCTAAATCAAGTGTACTGTAATAAAGAGCAAGTAACTTAAAGGATGCTTGGGATCGCCCATCCTCTAAGGATCCGTTAAACTATTTACTATGTAGTATATTGCGCTATTATAATAGTGTCTATATTAAAATAAACTTACTTTTAAATGGCGTTAAGGCTTTACATTTTCCACCTTAACACGTAAAATGCCAATAGTCTATACAGTACCGTAATACCTCCTGATCGGGAAGCTACCAGAGGATACTCCATAGGTACGACACAAATAGAAACTCGTAGTAGGCTCGCTAGGGTAGGTGACACGGCACAACTAGGCAATGCCAGGGTAGATATACCAATTGCTATCCGGACCGGTGGAAACGCGTAGCCGCAGTTACCGCCCACCTCGAACAACACTCCCAAATCAAAGGTGCGCACCAAAACAATCACAAGAGTAATAGAATGGCATACGAAGAAGTGTGTTCGATCAGAGGTGCTACCTCATTAATCCGAGAATCGCTCCTGTTTTAGCTACCTTATGCCAACTCACGGGAGTCGGGTCCACGTATTTACCTTAAAGAAACCGTCACCACCATCCTACTTCATTCTGGAATCTCCACCGCGTACACGGTTAGTCAAAGTGGTTTTCGGTATCGACAGAGAGTATGCCCATATCCGATCCCGGTCTCTTTGCCAACCAAACGTTATTATAACCCGTGGTTATAGTTTGAAAAATGGTATTTTTATATTTTTCAAATCAATATATATATTTCAAATACCTTTAATTTCAAATCCTTGATTTAAAACATTTCCTTTGAAGATATACCATTTCAATTTATTCAATTAAATCTGGAATTTATTTCTTTTATCAAAAGAATAGAAATCAATTTTCTTCTTTTAAATCTTTCCAAACTCAATTTCTTACTTTATTAGCAATTTCATATTTAAATTCCAAATCTTAACGTATTCCCAAAATAGAGATGAAATTTTAAATAAATAAATTTTAAATCAATTTCACTTCTACAGCATCTAGGAAATGCTATCTAAAGTATGGGTTTAAAATAGTCAAGTTTCAAAAGACAGCAATTAAATGCTGTAGTAGACTTTTAGCTAAACATCAAATTTCAAATATAACTATTTATTTATTATTTCTGTATTGAAATCTTTACCTTTCCAAAAATATAGAATTTCTAAACAAGTTATATTCCAAAATTTTAACTCAACATTTATTTATTTAACCCCTTTTAAATCATTGTAAATCTCATAAAAATCCTTTATATAATTTAAATTAGAATATCATCAAATTTCTAAATTTAAATAATTTAAAATAATTTCAGAAAATAATATATAAACCACGGGCCTGTATAAGATTTTCTAGCCTAGGTCAAGTGAAACAGATTTATATCATTTCAATCCGATATTTACACAACTCCGGGTTCTATCATTTCGAACCCGCAATCCCAAGACAATTTACAGCAGTTAACAGAACAAGTGAACAATAATAATCAATTAGGCCTATCATTTCAGCCCATACCATCTATAATAACAGGGAACTTGCAGTGGTGATTTAAGCAGTAAATAAACAATAACATAACTGCAGAAATAATATAACAGATAATACTGATGAGGTGTCAATTTAAATGGGGTCCATCATTCTATATTACATTACAGACAGATAATAGTGAAATACAATTTTACTATAAATACACTTGCAATAATTTACCAAATATAAATACGTATGTCTGGTGAGAAATACTCACCTGAATTTTTGCAGAAAATTTTGAATTTCAAAAATGACAGTTCACCGGTACAGACCGACAGAGGGTAACGATAAAGATTCTCGGACGTCGCCTAGATTCAAATCTAGAAAAATTCAAATATTGAAACGCGACTTAAGAATTTATGGTCAAGGAAAATTAAGAATAGAACAAGAATATGTTTGCTTTGCTCGACCACTTCACCGTGTAACGTGACCAAAACATACCCAAAACTGTGAACCGTGCTAAAATTTTACGACCAAAATTTTTCCTAAACAACTACGGCAAAAGTTGAACACGAATACACGTGCACCAAATTTTCTTCATGAACGTGATATGGATATATGCACGTACGTGCACCACTCTATATTCATGCACACGGCCAAAATTTTGTGCAGCCTTCCCTTCCCATCTTTTCAGTTTTCTTTTTCTTTTCTTCTTTTTTTTTTTCTTTTTTTCTTTTTTTCTTTTTTTTTTTTTTTTTTCAAAGCTTCGCACTTATTCAATTTCAAGTACCTCCCAACTCCTCTGTAACAGGTATCCACTAAACTCATTTACCCGAGCCAAAGCCCACCTACCTCGACTCTTCCCCACGTCTCAAGCTCACATGCTTCGAGCCAATACTGAAATTTCTTCGAAAAAATGCAAAGAAACTTCCAGCCATCTCTTTTTCAAAAATTATTGGAAACACAAATCTCACACTCACTGACCCCTATTTCCTAGTAGCATCAACATTTCACTTCAGTTATGCATCAATACTCCTGTCCAGATCTTCAATCTCAGAAAAGAAAAAAAATAAAATAAAATAAAGAACATGACTCCTCTCCCCTACAAACAGACAACCCCTTTCTTATATAAAGGCAATTGAAAGACTCCCCTAAACCCAACATAAATGTATGCAGACTACTCAACACAAATGCAAGTTAACTCCCTTAAAGAATATAATATATATAATATAATATAAAAAAAATGTAATTTTTTTTTCCACTACTAACTAAATCAAATCCTGGAAAATCTTAAACAAATCAACCAAAGTCCTTCCCATACATTAAATATCATATCCAGGTTCTTGGCTAAAACTCACTAGCCTACAACTACAAAATGCATGCAAAACTCAACCTATATCTACACTCATCTTTATATCAGTGTTACTTCACCCCACATCCCTCAACATGAAAAAGGCCTACTGATCACTATATGCAGTTTGAAAATCAACAGGTTCAATACAAGGCTATTTCTTATATTGTCACTGAATCTAAACTTCCTAAATGCAACTTATCACTATTGTATAAAATTTCAACCATTCCTCATAACACTCAGTTTCTCCCACCAATCTACTGCTTCACCCTCTGATATGCACAAGACTAGCCTATATCTCAGCATAGGGATGAATGTACAGACATCTTATGCATGGCATAACAATGGAAATGGCCGAGCAAGGCACATGTAGGACAAAATTTCGAGAAAGAGAAAGGGAGAAAAAATATCTGAACCGAAAGAAAAGAACAATACTATAACTATTTACCTGATAGATTCACGAGAAGGAGCAGAGAATTGGATCGATGCAGAGAACAAATGGGTAGAGGGGAATGAGTTTATAGGCAGATGAGAAAAATAACGTGTCAGTTTCTATTGATATAAATGCTATTGATATGGACGAGAATTCTTCCCATCAGTTACAAAAGAATATTGCAAGCATTGATCTTCTGGTATGATTAATTGAAGGCAGGCATAAAGAGAAGGCCGAGAGGATTTTTTTTTTTTTTTGAAAACTTGTTGATGTTTATAAACTAGATTTTATTTCCTGCGTGAGTTACGTACTTGATTCAAGGATTTGAATTGATATATAACTGATGAGAACAGAGGCTAAAGGAAGAGAAATGGTGTGTATGGTTTCAAGCTTTAATTGCATGCATTTAAGTAAAAAGGAAATCATCAGAGAGAATAAGGTTTTTAATGTTACCCTATAATTAAGTTTGTGTGATGAAGGCAGGGTTAATACACACATTCTTATAAATTAAAACTTGCGTGATTATAGGTTGATAATTGATGAGATAGAGGCAGAGGAAAGGAATTGATGTGCATGTTGATTTCTTTAAAGTGACAGTTAGGTTTCACACGTCTAGCTTAAATTTTGTACGTTACTACTTGTTGAATTTATTTCAGTTTTATGTATTTTGATTTGATATTTTTCTAGTTTGATATCAAAATGAAAAGGCAAATTTATGTAGGCAGTTGAAATGGAAACGTATACAATATGTGTAAAGTCAAATTGTCAATTAAAACAAGGTAACATTTGCTTTTTAAAACACTGACTGATATTTTTCTTCAAAAATATATGAAAATATGATTTTTACACTATGTTAAACAGACGCAAACTAAAACATCAAAATTTGTGTGAAAATATCGTTTTGAAAACACACGTTTTATTACGTCACTTATACCCTATAATTGACGCGTCTTCCAAACGCGAAATTTAACAGTTTAAAAATAGCTTAAAATTTTACAGTTATTATTTAATTTTATTGGCATACAAAATTTTATAAAATATATCTCCAAATCAAATATTTAACCATATTGTTAAACCTAATCTATAAGAATATTATTTCAAATTTGAATAATTAAAATAAAATAAATTGTTAAAACTAGGGTTGTTACACAAGCTATTAAATAAAGATGTACATAAGAAATATTTAATAGAAAAAATAAGATCTAGAAAAATAAAGAAATAAATGTCAAGAGATAGACATAGGAAAATAATAAAGAGGCTAGGCAAATAAAAAGTAAGAATTAAGGAGAGAGAAAACATATATATAATTTATTTTTAAACGCAAATGAAAATGAGAAGTGGGAAATAAATCTTTTTATTTGAATGGCGAAAAGAAATACACAGTTATAAATGAGGTGGATAAAATATTTCTCACGGTCAGGTATGTTAAGATTTCAAACTTGCCCAATTGATTGATAAAAGCAGGGAGTTTCTTACGTAAATGTTGGCAAGCATTAAATGTTGATTGAACCAAAGAACGGCAAGAAATTTGATTGAATGTTTCATAGATGCATGCTTTATTTCCAGACATACAAAACTTTTGATTTCAACATTTGTTACCAATAAACAGTTGCGTGATTTTAGGAATAACGGTAAACAAATAAATTGGCTTTGAACTGAACATGCAACAAGTATTAAATCTCTTTGGACATTTCAAAGCATGCGTTGATATCCCTTCCAGCTTCTTTATATGTGTGATTGAAGATTTAGGCAGATAAGGTTTCGTGATCAGAGGAATGGCAAAATATGAACCGTTCCAATTATATGAGAATTGATATATTTTTTTTTTTTTAGTTTGATTAATTAAATGACGGCAAGAATTTTTCAAAGCTTTTGGAAATGGAAACGTATATACACCTTTTATTTAAAACCAAAACTGTCAGTTACAACCAAAAGTAACGTTCGTCTTAAAAATCACTAACTGATGTTTTAATCCATAAAGGTGTTTATATATGATTTTAAAAGTACGTCAAACTGACGTAATACAAAACATCAAAAATATATATATAAAATAACGTTTTAAATTTTATACGTTTTATTACATTACTTACCATAAATTTTACGCGTCCTTTTAAACGCGATATTTAACAGTTTATAAATACACTAAATTCTTCAAAATTAATACTTAACTAAAATTCAAATTGGTTTACATTCTTCATATCTTATATATATATACGGTACTTATTCCCTAAATTTACGCGCCCTTTTTAACGCGTAATTACCCGGTTCATTTATATACAAAAAAATTAGAAATTCTGACCATGCCGAGACTCGAACTCGTGACCTGTCGTGAATAGCCCAGATGTCTTAACCACCTAAGCTATAAATGTTTTCTTAATTAAAACTTGATTTTTCCAGAGATCTTATTAGTTAATCCTAAAATTTATTTTTCACTTTAAATAAACCCCAAGGTTTTTTTTTTAAAAATACAAGTGAAAAATACTTGTAAAAAAAAATTAGGCTATTACACTCTCCCCCACTCAGAACTTTTCGTCCTCGAAAAGGAAGAAGGTAGGGGTATATAAACAACCTGAAAGAAAACTAAATTGAAACCTAAATTTAGAATCATTAATCTAAACAATAAAATTCAATTTTAAATTAATCTTTGATTTCATCTATTTATACTTAAAATTTTAACATTTATTTATTTACATATTTACTTGTATAATATCCCTACACTAAAAAAAATCATTCAAAATTTTTTTTTTTCCAAATTTTTCACAAGGTATTATAACATTCTAATTTAAAATGTTTAATTTTAGTCCAAATTTGAAATGGTAATTTAACTTGATTTTTTTAAAGTATATTTACCATTTCCCAAAATAAACTAAATTCCCCATTTAATTTCTTCTTTATTCCAAACTATAATTAAATTTATTTTTCTCAATATTTTCTCATCTATGTCAAATATTTTTCTCAATATCTAAACCATATAAATTCAATTTAAACTAATTAATATTCAATAATTGATTTAATTCATTTGATTTTTTACAGAAGTTAAATCAATCTTAACTATTTTCAAATTAATTATCTTATTCAACAAATTTAATTTTCTTTATTCCAGATTATTATTAAATATATTCTGCTTAATATATCTTATCGCACATATTAAGTAGATTATATTTAATATAACTATTCCAATATATTTCTAAATTTCCTTTAACACCATGTGATATTGTATATTATTCAATTATTATTTTATTTCTATTTACCTCTATTTGTCTTGTTGTAACTGAAACTTTAAGTGTATAACATTTATTATAACCACTCAAATTTTTATTTATAAAATCCTTTTATATTATACATTTTCCAATTACATAGTTAATTTCTGAATGATTTAGGTAAGTTATATTGGCATGCAATTATACAAGTAAAATTTTTCCAATTTTATTATTCAAGTTTAAATATTCATTCAAAATTTGACTTTATTTTATCATTAGAATCACCCTTTTAACATAAATTTATGAATTAAATTTCCAATTAACTTCAAACCCTTTAGAGATAAATAAATACATACATATAGTATATGTCAAATCAAATTTAAATCATATATCTATATATATTATAAATTAAGTCATATTTAGAAATTCAAATCAATTAAATTTTTGAAACAAAACTACAACGTGGTCTTTTTACTTCGATACTCGAAAATGAATGTCGATGATGTTGTAGTCATTACCGAAATTATTTTCCAGCGACAAAGAGAAGAGCACTAATTTTTTTAAAACTTTTAAAATTCTTTGGAAACAAATTTATATTCGAAAATAATTAAATAATAATATATCCTTTTAAGACTTTAAACACAAGGTTTGAAACTATCAGATATTAAATTCTTAAATTCTTGTTTTAAATCCATTTCTGTTTCCAAATAAATTTATAACCATGTTTTATAGTTCAATTATTCATTAAGACAAAACCAATGGTTTACAAAACTATAAATAAAATCAAACATTATTATCTCTAAACAACTAGTTAAATTCTGAAAATTATACTTATATATATAATATTAGATTTTCTTTCGAGTATAGGAATAAATTTTCAACGAGGATGTCATCAATAAAGACTAGGACAAATTTATTGAGCACACCGCGAAAAACGCGATTCATCAAGTCTATAAAGAAAGCAGGGGCATTAGTCAAGCCAAAAGGCATAACTAGCCATTCAAAGAAACCATTCTCAGTTCGGAAAGTAGTTTGGGTATGGTTTCCTTAGCAATTTCTAAGCTGATGGAAACCTGTGGCTAGATCAAGCTGAGAGAAAACCGTTGCTCCAGGGATAAGATTGATACGGAATAAATTTCCCGTTTTGGTAAAGAAGTGACTTCACCAAATATGTCGGGAAAAGTTTGACTACAGGGGTCGAATGGATATCATCCGGAAAAGTGTCGAGAGGATAGATGAAACTACCAGCGAACTCCTGAGGTAAGTCACACTGGATCTCTAATGGATTCCCTAAATCATCTTTAAGAGCAACAGTACGAGAACTACAAGAGATTTCTGCACCATGCCTATTTAACCAATCGCCTCCGAGTAGAAGATCGAAAGCGTCGAATCCCAGACATAGAGGTCAAGATATTCTAGGATAAGATACAGCTTAACTTGGACAAGCTTTTAACAAAGGCTTGAATATAACGATGGAGAGAAAGAAGAAATAGCTGGAAAATATATTTTAAAAAAAACAGGAAGTTTTATTTTTATCAAAATACTTCTTAAAAACCCTTTGAAAATCATTTTATACTTTAAAATACGTTCTCTCATAAGGAAAAGATTCTGGAATTTGACTTCACTCATTCTAGAGTATTGCTACTCTATCTCTAATGAGTTTTCGTTCCTTAGGCTGTGGTTTAAACCAAAGCTCTGATACCAACTGTAACGACCCACTATTTTGTACCATTCGAATTCGACAAAACTTAAAAATTGTCGAGCTGGAATAGTTCAAAACAATAGGTTGTAAATATAGCTAAGGAACAAATGAAACCAAATACACAGAATCACAGACACAGATATCAGAATCTCACAGCGGAACATAAAATAACACAGTGGTTCATGAATCCACTGAAAACTTTTACCAAATAGAAATACGTTGTTCATAAACTTCAATACAATTTTAAGCCATAAGCAAATATAAAGTCTTCAAATGTCTTGAATTACAAAATAGATAAAGCTGAAAAAGCTTCCAATTAGCAAGAGAGATCTATGAGTGGTCCTAGCTCCGGAAAGAAAGCTGAAGCTGCAACTCAGGCTGACCCGAGCGTAACATAAAACATAAACACTCGAGTCAGGACATACATACTTATATAATGTAAGCTAAATCAAGTGTACTGTAATAAAGAGCAAGTAACTTAAAGGATGCTTGGGATCGCCCATCCTCTAAGGATCCGTTAAACTATTTACTATGTAGTATATTGCGCTATTATAATAGTGTCTATATTAAAATAAACTTACTTTTAAATAGCGTTAAGGCTTTACATTTTCCACCTTAACACGTAAAATGCCAATAGTCTATACAGTACCGTAATACCTCCTGATCGGGAAGCTACCAGAGGATACTCCATAGGTACGACACAAATAGAAACTCGTAGTAGGCTCGCTAGGGTAGGTGACACGGCACAACTAGGCAATGCCAGGGTAGATATACCAATTGCTATCCGGACCGGTGGAAACGCGTAGCCGCAGTTACCGCCCACCTCGAACAACACTCCCAAATCAAAGGTGCGCACCAAAACAATCACAAGAGTAATAGAATGGCATACAAAGAAGTGTGTTCGATCAGAGGTGCTACCTCATTAATCCGAGAATCGCTCCTGTTTTAGCCACCTTATGCCAACTCACGGGAGTCGGGTCCACGTATTTACCTTAAAGAAACCGTCACCACCATCCTACTTCATTCTGGAATCTCCACCGCGTACACGGTTAGTCAAAGTGGTTTTCGGTATCGACAGAGAGTATGCCCATATCCGATCCCGGTCTCTTTGCCAACCAAACGTTATTATAACCCGTGGTTATAGTTTGAAAAATGGTATTTTTATATTTTTCAAATCAATATATATATTTCAAATACCTTTAATTTCAAATCCTTGATTTAAAACATTTCCTTTGAAGATATACCATTTCAATTTATTCAATTAAATCTGGAATTTATTTCTTTTATCAAAAGAATAGAAATCAATTTTCTTCTTTTAAATCTTTCCAAACTCAATTTCTTACTTTATTAGCAATTTCATATTTAAATTCCAAATCTTAACGTATTCCCAAAATAGAGATGAAATTTTAAATAAATCAATTTTAAATCAATTTCACTTCTACAGCATCTAGGAAATGCTATCTAAAGTATGGGTTTAAAATAGTCAAGTTTCAAAAGACAGCAATTAAATGCTGTAGTAGACTTTTAGCTAAACATCAAATTTCAAATATAACTATTTATTTATTATTTCTGTATTGAAATCTTTACCTTTCCAAAAATATAGAATTTCTAAACAAGTTATATTCCAAAATTTTAACTCAACATTTATTTATTTAACCCCTTTTAAATCATTGTAAATCTCATAAAAATCCTTTATATAATTTAAATTAGAATATCATCAAATTTCTAAATTTAAATAATTTAAAATAATTTCAGAAAATAATATATAAACCACGGGCCTGTATAAGATTTTCTAGCCTAGGCCAAGTGAAACGGATTTATATCATTTCAATCCGATATTTACACAACTCCGGGTTCTATCATTTCGAACCCGCAATCCCAAGACAATTTACAGCAGTTAACAGAACAAGTGAACAATAATAATCAATTAGGCCTATCATTTCAGCCCATACCATCTATAATAACAGGGAACTTGCAGTGGTGATTTAAGCAGTAAATAAACAATAACATAACTGCAGAAATAATATAACAGATAATACTGATGAGGTGTCAATTTAAATGGGGTCCATCATTCTATATTACATTACAGACAGATAATAGTGAAATACAATTTTACTATAAATACACTTGCAATAATTTACCAAATATAAATACGTATGTCTGGTGAGAAATACTCACCTGAATTTTTGCAGAAAATTTTGAATTTCAAAAATGACAGTTCACCGGTACAGACCGACAGAGGGTAACGATAAAGATTCTCGGACGTCGCCTAGATTCAAATCTAGAAAAAATCAAATATTGAAACGCGACTTAAGAATTTATGGTCAAGGAAAATTAAGAATAGAACAAGAATATGTTTGCTTTGCTCGACCACTTCACCGTGTAACGTGACCAAAACATACCCAAAACTGTGAACCGTGCTAAAATTTTACGACCAAAATTTTTCCTAAACAACTACGGCAAAAGTTGAACACGAATACACGTGCACCAAATTTTCTTCATGAACGTGATATGGATATATGCACGTACGTGCACCACTCTATATTCATGCACACGGCCAAAATTTTGTGCAGCCTTCCCTTCCCATCTTTTCAGTTTTCTTTTTCTTTTCTTCTTTTTTTTTTCTTTTTTTTTTTTCTTTTTTTTTTTTTTTTCAAAGCTTCGCACTTATTCAATTTCAAGTACCTCCCAACTCCTCTGTAACAGGTATCCACTAAACTCATTTACCCGAGCCAAAACCCACCTACTTCGAGTCTTCCCCACGTCTCAAGCTCACATGCTTCGAGCCAATACTGAAATTTCTTCGAAAAAATGCAAAGAAACTTCCAGCCATCTCTTTTTCAAAAATTATTGGAAACACAAATCTCACACTCACTGACCCCTATTTCCTAGTAGCATCAACATTTCACTTCAGTTATGCATCAATACTCCTGTCCAGATCTTCAATCTCAGAAAAGAAAAAAAATAAAATAAAATAAAGAACATGACTCCTCTCCCCTACAAACAGACAACCCCTTTCTTATATAAAGGCAACTGAAAGACTCCCCTAAACCCAACATAAATGTATGCAGACTACTCAACACAAATGCAAGTTAACTCCCTTAAAGAATATAATATATATAATATAATATATAAAAAATGTAATTTTTTTTTCCACTACTAACTAAATCAAATCCTGGAAAATCTTAAACAAATCAACCAAAGTCCTTCCCATACATTAAATATCATATCCAGGTTCTTGGCTAAAACTCACTAGCCTACAACTACAAAATGCATGCAAAACTCAACCTATATCTACACTCATCTTTATATCAGTGTTACTTCACCCCACATCCCTCAACATGAAAAAGGCCTACTGATCACTATATGCAGTTTGAAAATCAACAGGTTCAATACAAGGCTATTTCTTATATTGTCACTGAATCTAAACTTCCTAAATGCAACTTATCACTATTGTATAAAATTTCAACCATTCCTCATAACACTCAGTTTCTCCCACCAATCTACTGCTTCACCCTCTGATATGCACAAGACTAGCCTATATCTCAGCATAGGGATGAATGTACAGACATCTTATGCATGGCATAACAATGGAAATGGCCGAGCAAGGCACAGGTAGGACAAAATTTCGAGAAAGAGAAAGGGAGAAAAAATATCTGAACCGAAAGAAAAGAACAATACTATAACTATTTACCTAATAGATTCACGAGAAGGAGCAGAGAATTGGATCGATGCAGAGAACAAATGGGTAGAGGGGAATGAGTTTATAGGCAGATGAGAAAAATAACGTGTCAGTTTCTATTGATATAAATGCTATTGATATGGACGAGAATTCTTCCCATCAGTTACAAAAGAATATTGCAAGCATTGATCTTCTGGTATGATTAATGGAAGGCAGGCATAAAGAGAAGGCCGAGAGGATTTTTTTTTTTTTTTTGAAAACTTGTTGATGTTTATAAACTAGATTTTATTTCCTGCGTGAGTTACGTACTTGATTCAAGGATTTGAATTGATATATAACTGATGAGAACAGAGGCTAAAGGAAGAGAAATGGTGTGTATGGTTTCAAGCTTTAATTGCATGCATTTAAGTAAAAAGGAAATCATCAGAGAGAATAAGGTTTTTAATGTTACCCTATAATTAAGTTTGTGTGATGAAGGCAGGGTTAATACACACATTCTTATAAATTAAAACTTGCGTGATTATAGGTTGATAATTGATGAGATAGAGGCAGAGGAAAGGAATTGATGTGCATGTTGATTTCTTTAAAGTGACAGTTAGGTTTCACACGTCTAGCTTAAATTTTGTACGTTACTACTTGTTGAATTTATTTCAGTTTTATGTATTTTGATTTGATATTTTTCTAGTTTGATATCAAAATGAAAAGGCAAATTTATGTAGGCAGTTGAAATGGAAACGTATACAATATGTGTAAAGTCAAATTGTCAATTAAAACAAGGTAACATTTGCTTTTTAAAACACTGACTGATATTTTTCTTCAAAAATATATGAAAATATGATTTTTACACTACGTTAAACAGACGCAAACTAAAACATCAAAATTTGTGTGAAAATATCGTTTTAAAAACACACGTTTTATTACGTCACTTATACCCTATAATTGACGCGTCTTCCAAACGCGAAATTTAACAGTTCAAAAATAGCTTAAAATTTTACAGTTATTATTTAATTTTATTGGCATACAAAATTTTATAAAATATATCTCCAAATCAAATATTTAACCATATTGTTAAACCTAATCTATAAGAATATTATTTCAAATTTGAATAATTAAAATAAAATAAATTGTTAAAACTAGGGTTGTTACACAAGCTATTAAATAAAGATGTACATAAGAAATATTTAATAGATAAAATAAGATCTAGAAAAATAAAGAAATAAATGTCAAGAGATAGACATAGGAAAATAATAAAGAGGCTAGGCAAATAAAAAGTAAGAATTAAGGAGAGAGAAAACTTATATATAATTTATTTTTAAACGCAAATGAAAATGAGAAGTGGGAAATAAATCTTTTTATTTGAATGGCGAAAAGAAATACACAGTTATAAATGAGGTGGATAAAATATTTCTCACGGTCAGGTATGTTAAGATTTCAAACTTGCCCAATTGATTGATAAAAGCAGGGAATTTCTTACGTAAATGTTGGCAAGCATTAAATGTTGATTGAACCAAAGAACGGCAAGAAATTTGATTGAATGTTTCATAGATGCATGCTTTATTTCCAGACATACAAAACTTTTGATTTCAACATTTGTTACCAATAAACAGTTGCGTGATTTTAGGAATAACGGTAAACAAATAAATTGGCTTTGAACTGAACATGCAACAAGTATTAAATCTCTTTGGACATTTCAAAGCATGCGTTGATATCCCTTCCAGCTTCTTTATATGTGTGATTGAAGATTTAGGCAGATAAGGTTTCGTGATCAGAGGAATGGCAAAATATGAACCGTTCCAATTATATGAGAATTGATATATATTTTTTTTTTTTTAGTTTGATTAATTAAATGACGGCAAGAATTTTTCAAAGCTTTTGGAAATGGAAACGTATATACACCTTTTATTTAAAACCAAAACTGTCAGTTACAACCAAAAGTAACGTTCGTCTTAAAAATCACTAACTGATGTTTTAATCCATAAAGGTGTTTATATATGATTTTAAAAGTACGTCAAACTGACGTAATACAAAACATCAAAAATATATATATAAAATAACGTTTTAAATTTTATACGTTTTATTACATTACTTACCATAAATTTTACGCGTCCTTTTAAACGCGATATTTAACAGTTTATAAATACACTAAATTCTTCAAAATTAATACTTAACTAAAATTCAAATTGGTTTACATTCTTCATATCTTATATATATATACGGTACTTATTCCCTAAATTTACGCGCCCTTTTTAAGGCGTAATTACCCAGTTCATTTATATACAAAAAAATTAGAAATTCTGACCATGCCGAGACTCGAACTCGTGACCTGTCGTGAATAGCCCAGATGTCTTAACCACCTAAGCTATAAATGTTTTCTTAATTAAAACTTGATTTTTCCAGAGATCTTATTAGTTAATCCTAAAATTTATTTTTCACTTTAAATAAACCCCAAGGTTTTTTTTTTTAAAATACAAGTGAAAAATACTTGTAAAAAAAAATTAGGCTATTACAACGTTCATCTAAATATGAGTAATTAAAATGCCGGAGTCAACAATAAACGTTACTTTAGAATTAATTTATATTTTAACGGAAGTGTGAAAGTAAAGCAATAGAAGCGTAAACTTATCAAGGTAGAATTTAGTAGTGTAATGAAAAAATGTTAAGAATGTTATAGTATAATGATTGATTGGAAATCAAAATTTACTTGTTTGAATGTAACTTTAGGGAAATTGGATTTAATTAAAATAAAAAGGAAGAAAAAAAATTGGATGAAATTTAATGTTGGAATACTATGTAAATATAAACTTAGATAAAATTTAAGGATATCTACGTAATAGAGTGTAAAACCAACGTAAATTTCATCTATTTAATACTAATAGGTTAATAATAGAATGAAGAGTAAATTTAATGTTAAGTTAATATGAATTAAGGTAATATTGGGGAATAATGTGAATTTTCTTCATAATATGATAAGTTGTAGAATACAACGTAAACTTAAGTATAACCTTTGGATTGAAAACATTGTTAAGGGTTACCTGTTAAATTTGGATGGAATTGGCAATAAATGTTACACTTATGGGTAAGGAAATAAAAATGTCCAGAATTTGAGTATATTAAGAAATGGGGATTGAAATTGAAATCTTGCAACGAATCTAATAATACGTTACATAAGTGTTAAATTAAGGTAACATTTGGAAAATATGATAATGATTTTCAAATTGAACAAGTTGTGGAATTAATAAGGATGGAAGAAAAAAAAATCAAGATTTATTTTATTTATTGGAATGAAAAATTTATAATTTGATTTATTGCGAATAATTGAAATTTAATTTGGTAATTGGCGAAATGATTAATGATTAAATTAACATAGAACTTGTTGTTAGTTATTAAAATTGTTTAAGAAATCAAAGGAGAGAAATTTTATAAAATTTTAAATTTTGTAATTGGATTGGCTAAAGTGGGAAAGTGGAATTAATCAACGTTGTTACTTTTATCTCCTTCCCTATTAGATCCTTATGTGATTGCATCCACATTTATTGTTGATTATTCCTATATATTGTCACCAATTAATCGTACTTGATGTATGTTTAGCAATTTTGTCACACAGTTAAAGTATGAATATATATATATGATGTATTCAAATTTTTCTGTATCTAGCACTTAATTAATTTAGAATCAAACTAACGAAACGTGTCATTTATTTTTGTCCCTCCATATTCATTTTCTTTCTAATTAATAAATACCTCTTTTTAATACCTGCTACTTTAAAAAAAAAAAGGACTATTCATATTTGCTATATTTCAATACCAAGTGTTCATATTCACTTTATTTCTAATTAATAGCAGCCTCTCCTTTCAAATCTGTTTGTCCCTAAACCTAACTCTAACCTTATAAATAACCTACTTCTTATTCTTCTATTACATTTTGTTTCTCCTAACTCTAACCCTAGCCTCCATGCTATTCTTCTTCTTCTTCTTCTTCTTCTTCTTCTTTTTTCTTGTTTTTCTCAAAGCTCCTTATTATCTCTCATTTTAATTTTTTTTCTTTCTCTTCAAATATTCTTCTTCTTCTTCTTCAAATTTACTTCTATTTCGAACTTTCTTCTTTTCAAATCTAGATCTTCTCTTCCGTTTTCAGTTCTTATTTTAATCATTTTTTTTCAATTCTTCTTTTTCAAATCTTCTTTTTCTTTCAAACCTTTTAAAATACATACATTCATATAATAAGGAGGAAAATTAAAGTAAATCGAAATAAAAGAAAAATTACGGAACAAAGTTAGCAATCAAGAAGAAGCATATGCGTTTTTCACGAGGGAAGGTGGATGCGGCACAGTATTTTATTTTTGTTTTGTTTATTTTTAATTTTTTTTATTTCAATTGCAAATCGTTTAATTGTGATAACTTTCACATACGAACTCCGTTTCACACGAAATTTCTTTTGTTAGGATCGTAATTAAATTCCGGATCTGATGACGCTGGTTTGGGTAAATTTAGAGACCGTCAAATTTTGGGTTTAAATCGGATTTACATTCGATTTAAATTCAAAAGGTGAGTGTTTTGACCCACTCACAATTACTAGAAGCTTTTATGTTTGTTAAATAAATTTTAGAAATGAATAGAAATTTATTTATGAGTATTTGGCATGTTTATTTCATTCATATCTGTTGAATTGCATTTTATTAAATTTAACTGTTAATTTAATTGATTTATTGTGTATTAATTGACTGTTGGAAATTTTTGTTGCATATGAATTGCTAGTTAACAGTTGTATAAATTATTACTGAATAAACTGTTAGATTAATAGTTGATAAATTTAATTTGAATAAACTGCCAGTTATCACCTGTTATATATGATCATATATATAATTGTTATTGATTGATATTGATCGATGTTGTGATTGGATGATGGATGTGTTGTTGAATGAATGTTTTATTTGGATATCATTAAACTGCAAGTTAGTATGCATTTACATTTCATTCGGGATTGCGGTTTGAAATGATATACAACCGCAGTTTTATTTTTTATTTTTAAATTGCGGATTGAAATGATAAATATCCGTATCACTTGACCATAGGATAGAAAACTATATACAGGCACCGCGGTCTATATATAACTATTTTTAATGTGATTTCTATGGTTTGGATGGAATACGGTTTATAAAAATCTTAAATTTTATACTGAATAAATGTTTTCTTCCATATTTATATACATATGAAGTTGAAAAATTTGAAATAAAAAGGTGTATAAATCTCTTTATTAAAATGGAAGAAAATTTAGTAAATGGAGTTTGATAATTTATATCCTATGTTTAAATGTTAAGTTGGAAATTTTAAGATATGATATTTATAATTGGATTTTCCCAAAATAAATTAAATGAATATTCTAGTATAACTTGAATTGGAAAATATATATAATTTATTACTAGAAATTGAAGTCTTATAAATTATGGATTCTATGTGAATATTCAAGGCTAATTAATAGAACATTTGATTTGAAAGAATAAAATCCAACTTTAGTTGAAATATTTATACTCAAAATGGATATACGTATATATATGAATTTATTGAAATGGTTTTGGAACTTGAAGCGATATTAAATTTTGGTTTTAACTTTGAATAAAGAAATGTATTGTAAAGCCACGAGAAATATTTCTTTTCAAAGTAACATTTAAGTTAAACCACTTATTTTATATACTGTTGAATATCCAAACCATTTAGTTTTGAAAGTAATGGTTTTAAAAACTATGGATTTCGAAGTATTATGTTGAAAGTTAATATTCAAATATTTGGTTACAAGGAATTATAAATTTTAAAAGTGGCATAATTTTTGGAAAGATTTATATTTGGGAAATGATATCATTGATTTGGGTTTTATAAAATAATATCAAAATGAATCTTTTTGGGTTTTAAAGAAGAAATGATATCGTAATAGTTTGGTGTTGAAATGGATTATATTCTGGTTTTAAAGTATAAACTATTTTTAAATGACCGCGGTGTTATAATAACGATTGGTTGGCAAAGAGACCGGGATCGGATATGGACATACTCTCCGTCGATACCGAAAACCACTTTGACTAACCGTGTACGCGGTGGAGATTCCAGAATGAAGTAGGTTGGGGCGACGTTTCCTGTAAGGTAAACACGTGGACCCGACTCCCGTGAGTTGGCATAAGGTGGCTAAAACAGGAGCGATTGACGGGTTAATGAGGTCATTCCTCTGATCGGACACTCCTCTTCGATATTATACTTCGACTTTGGATTGATTCAGTGGCCACTTCTATTTTTGATTTTGGGGGAGTTTGTTCGAGGTGGACGGTAGCTGCGGCTACGCGTTACCATCGACCCGGAAGCGTAATTGGTATATCTACCCTGGCATTGCCTAGTTGTGCCGTGTCACCTACCCTATCGCGCCTTATACGATTTTGGTTTTGTACCATACCTATGGAGTGCCCTCTGACGACGCCCAGTACGGGAGAGATTACGGTACTGTATAGACTATGGGAATATATTCTGTGTTAAGGTGGAAAATGTAAAGCCTTAACGCTATTTAAAAGTAAGTTTATTTTACAATTAGACACTATTATAATAGCGCAATATACTACATAGTAAATAGTGTAACGGATCCTTAGGAGATGTAAATCCCGAGCATCTCTTAAGTTACAGTACTCATATTTATTTCTGTAAAATTTAACTTACATAAGATCTTTTAGTTCTGACTCGAGTGCTTTTGTCTTTTCAAATTCGCTCGGGTCAGTCCGAGCGTTTCAGGATTTGAAGATTTAGCTTTGGAGGACGAAGACGAAGATTTGTATTATTATTATTTATACTAGTGCACTACACCATTTAATTCCGCTGCATTGTTGTATTGGTATGTGTAACTCTGATATTTATTGCACAAGAAAAATAAATTATTTTGTAAAACAGTTTCATGAACTGTATATTTGATTATTATATTTTATCCTTCCGCTGTGAGATTCTGTTTTGTTTATTTCTTCTCTATCTTTCTCATTTACCCCATAACAATCCGACCTTCCGTATGGTTTGAATTGGCACGTGTGTCGGTTTAAAGTGTGCGAAAAGGCGGGATGTTACAGTTGGTATTAGAGCTTTGGTTTAGCGATAAACCTTGGCTTTGTGGGGTTTGACTCTTTGTTAATAGGGTAGAAATATCCTATGGGAGTCGCTGAGAGTATATATATGAGAGAGCGTATTTGTTAGTATTAATAAAAAGATTTTTATATTGTGTTAATCTGTTCCGCTTTGTATTTATAAATTCCGGTTGATGCATGGGACGCTATGTCATCAATAGGGATTTCTAAACACTTAATAGGACAGACCGACATAATATTTGTTTTAATATAGGTGAATGAAAGAATTTTGCCTATTATATTTTCTATATATAAAAATATTTTTATAAAGATATATATATATATATATATATATATATATATATATATATATTTGGTTGCTATAGATTGGGTGTTAGGAAATAAAATATTTATAATAACTGAAGCTAAGTTGAAATTATGATAAATCAAATTGGAGATTTTAGAACTTAAGTCCGGGATTTTTTCCAAATCTGCTTTCAAAGAATTTGTGAAATTTATTGATTTGGTTTATAAGAAATTTCTTATATAAATATTTCGTATAATTTGGAAGAATTGTTTTAAAGAAGATTTTGGGAAAAAAAAAATTAAATTCTGTACTTTCCTCTCTGTCGCTGGAAAATAAATTCGGTGATGACGGCCGCATCATCGACTTTCATTTCGAGTTTCGAAGGGGAAAGGCCACTGTAGTAAATTTTACTGCAGATTTATTTTGAACTTTTCTAAAAATTTTCTTTTATTGCTCTAACTATAATTAGAGATATTGAGTTGTAAGAACTTATTTATCTATTATTTTGAAATAAATTGAAATTTAACCCGGTATTTAATTCTAAATTTTTCCATTAATTAATTGTTTAAAATTTGTTAGTGAAATAAAAGTTAAGTAATAAATGAATTGAAACCTCTAATTGAAATAAGAGAATAATTGCAAAGCTATAAAGAGGAATTTGCATACATATGAGACAAAGAGTAATATGGATAAACATTAAATTTAATTAAAAGAATGGAGATTAAACTTGTATAAGTTCAATTGCAATTTCCTTAACATAAATAACTTACCCAAATATAAAAGTTGAAGTGTTAAATGAGAAACTGGAATTGAATATTTTACAAGTAGGAATTTAGGAAAAATGAAGTATTCAATAAATTACTGTTATAATAAGAATTTAATGGTATAAACTTAGGTTATAATTGAAATTTTACTGAAAAAGGGTTAAGAATTATTAATAGATGATATGAACCTAAGTATATAAAATGAAATTCAAAATAAGAATTGATTGTATGATTATTGACTTAAGTATGTTTTAATCTTCCCTATACTAACATAATGGAAAGTAGGAAAAATTAAATGACTGCAATTCATAGTTAATGGTTAAATAAAAACTTCCACTTATAAGAATGAATGTTAGCAGATTAAGAATTTAAGGGAAATCTTACAAGTGAAGAGTAAGGAAATGAAGATATTCAAAATATTTGTTGTTATTAATGAGAATTTATTTTATAAACTTAGGTAATAAAAGGAAACTTAAGTAATAAAAGGAAATACAAATATAATGAATTTTGGGATAATCTGAAAATAAAACTTGTAAGAACAAAGAAATCCCTCATAAATGAAGGGAAGAAAATCAAACCACTGAAGTATGAAATAAATGTATAATAAGCTATTTTGGTGTTGATTTGAATTGTTTGGTTGATGTATGGTTGTTGGGTAAGGAATTTTGAAGTTGTTGGATGGAGAAATAATCTATCTTTGTTCCATCTAAGACTGTTGAGTAAAGGATGCACTTGATAGTTATTTTACATTTCGTACAATTACGGAATTTGAACCTAACAACTAATTGTTTGTTTGATTGAATGATTTTGTTTGCGGTGTGTGCTATTTGTTAAAATGTATGGTTGTTGCATTTGATTGGATATGAATGATTGAATCCACTAGAATAGTTCATTTTAAAATAAATATTTAACCTTTTAGGCTTATAAGAAAATACAGGTTATGGAAGCAACTGCTACTGCTTTTGGTTCCGTAATAATAAGCGTATTGCCCGACAAATAGGTACGTTTCCGGATTACGTATAAAGCTCTATTTTATATATTTTCCCGTGTTGGGATATTTTATTTTCGATATATATGTAATATATTGTATATTTGGATATTATATTTTCTCCAGAGTCCCTCCGTACAAAGGAGACTCTGCCAAAAAATTTCGTAAATTTTGGACTTAGAATTTTGTGAAAGTATTTTTCCAACTTTAATAATTCAAGTATTAAAGGATATAATGATTATAAAACAAGTATATTTCATTAAAGGAAATTAATCCAGTAAAATATTGTTTATAAGTTAATATTTGAAATAAGATGCACTGTAAATCTTCCTCCTCCCTTCTTTTTCCTTTTCGGGGACGAAAAGTTTTGAGTGGGGGAGATTGTAACGACCCGTTAAATTTATGATATTTAATAAAATGAATTAATATAATTTCTAATTTGGTTAAAAATAAATGTTGAATTTGTGAATGTTAGAATAAATATTAACTTAAATGGTGTTCATTAATACAAAGATGTAATTAGTGTAGATAGTAATAATTTATGCCTATAGTGAAAGGAAAAGAAAACTAATAGAAACATAAAATTTATTTTATGTAAACAAAAGTATAGTTTTGAACAAACTTATGAAAATTGATAGAAACAGTGTTTGTAATCAGTTTGGTTATTTTATATTTGAAAGATAGAGATGTGTAAATACGTTAATGAATTTATAATGGGAAGGAATGGTAGAATGAAAAGAATATATATAATAATAAGCATTTGATTCAATTAAGGGAATTAAATTATAATAAATGGTTATTTAATAAATTCAACGTTTGTGAGAAATCATAATAGTTGTGTAAAATGTGTACAAACTTGGATTTGGAAGTTTATTGGATTTATAACGGTTTTGTTATTAAGTGTATGAGTTTAAAAGTTATTCCCTTTTGTAAAGTTATAGAAGAATGCATAAAGATATAAACAGGGCTTAATAGAATTGACACTTAATGAATTGAATAAATTACCCATTTATGTAGATATGTATAGTGAAATAAATGGCCTAAGCAAATTAAAATGGGATAATCATTGAGATTTGTACTATGAAAATAAATAGTAACATTTATTTGCAAGGAATAAAAGACTATTTAGGTGACTAGAATTTGGAGTAATGACTATTGTATGTTACCTACCCTTGTTTCTTGTTAATTTAGATTTTGGGAATCAAATTCAATTTATCCGCCAATTTACCGCAGTTAAAGTGAAATGAATTGGTGATTGAGAAATGTTAAATACAAATAAGATGTAAACCAAAGAAAATCCCATTTGTAATAAATTATGTAGGATAAAGTAAAGAAACTAGGAAATGAAAATGTGAAAATGTGGATGCAGTGAGATCTTAAGTGATAATAACCTTGTTAGGCAAGTGATAACGGAATTTTGTGTATATGTAATATTTACTGGTGTGTCAAGTAATAAACACATAGATGCAAGAAAAGGAAAGTTGGTAGCAATCTATATATGTTATTTATCTTACTCAGTATATTAAATAAGGTTTGGAATTCAAATTTTAATTAAAGGAGTTGGTAGCACGTTAGTAGGAAATAATTGTAAGGGTGGGATAACAACTACTATAAACTACCTAATTTAAATGAGTCAATGAACTTATTTGAAATAACGTTCATCTAAATATGAGTAATTAAAATGGCGGAGTCAACAATAAACGTTACTTTAGAATTAATTTATATTTTAACGGAAGTGTGAAAGTAAAGCAATAGAAGCGTAAACTTATCAAGGTAGAATTTAGTAGTGTAATGAAAAAATGTTAAGAATGTTATAGTATAATGATTGATTGGAAATCAAAATTTACTTGTTTGAATGTAACTTTAGGGAAATTGGATTTAATTAAAATAAAAAGGAAGAAAAAAAAATTGGATGAAATTTAATGTTGGAATATTATGTAAATATAAACTTAGATAAAATTTAAGGATATCTACGTAATAGAGTGTAAAACCAATGTTAATTTCATCTATTTAATACTAATAGGTTAATAGTAGAATGAAGAGTAAATTTAATGTTAAGTTAATATGAATTAAGGTAATATTGGGGAATAATGTGAATTTTCTTCATAATATGATAAGTTGTAGAATACAACGTAAACTTAAGTATAACCTTTGGATTGAAAACATTGTTAAGGGTTACCTGTTAAATTTGGATGGAATTGGCAATAAATGTTACACTTATGGGTAAGGAAATAAAAATGTCCAGAATTTGAGTATATTAAGAAATGGGGATTGAAATTGAAATCTTGCAACGAATCTAATAATACGTTACATAAGTGTTAAATTAAGGTAACATTTGGAAAATATGATAATGATTTTCAAATTGAACAAGTTGTGGAATTAATAAGGATAGAAGAAAAAAAAAATCAAGATTTATTTTATTTAGTGGAATGAAAAATTTATAATTTGATTTATTGCGAATAATTGAAATTTAATTTGGTAATTGGCGAAATGATTAATGATTGAATTAACATAGAACTTGTTGTTAGTTATTAAAATTGTTTAAGAAATCAAAGGAGAGAAATTTTATAAAATTTTAAATTTTGTAATTGGATTGGCTAAAGTGGGAAAGTGGAATTAATCAACGTTGTTACTTTTATCTCCTTCCCTATTAGATCCTTATGTGATTGCATCCACATTTATTGTTGATTATTCCTATATATTGTCACCAATTAATCGTACTTGATGTATGTTTAGCAATTTTGTCACACAGTTAAAGTATGAATATATATATATATATATGATGTATTCAAATTTTTCTGTATCTAGCACTTAATTAATTTAGAATCAAACTAACGAAACGTGTCATTTATTTTTGTCCCTCCATATTCATTTTCTTTCTAATTAATAAATACCTCTTTTTAATACCTGCTACTTTAAAAAAAAAAGGACTGTTCATATTTTCTATATTTCAATACCAAGTGTTCATATTCACTTTATTTCTAATTAATAGCAGCCTCTCCTTTCAAATCTATTTGTCCCTAAACCTAACTCTAACCTTATAAATAACCTACTTCTTATTCTTCTATTACATTTTGTTTCTCCTAACTCTAACCCTAGCCTCCATGCTATTCTTCTTCTTCTTCTTCTTCTTCTTCTTCTTCTTCTTTTTTCTTGTTTTTCTCAAAGCTCCTTATTATCTCTCATTTTAATTTTTTTTCTTTCTCTTCAAATATTCTTCTTCTTCTTCTTCATCAAATTTACTTCTATTTCAAACTTTCTTCTTTTCAAATCTAGATCTTCTCTTCCGTTTTCAGTTCTTATTTTAATCATTTTTTTTCAATTCTTCTTTTTCAAATCTTCTTTTTCTTTCAAACCTTTTAAAATACATACATTCATATAATAAGGAGGAAAATTAAAGTAAATCGAAATAAAAGAAAAATTACGGAACAAAGTTAGCAATCAAGAAGAAGCATATGCGTTTTTCACGAGGGAAGGTGGATGCGGCACGGTATTTTATTTTATTTTTGTTTATTTTTAATTTTTTTTATTTCAATTGCAAATCGTTTAATTGTGATAACTTTCACATACGAACTCCGTTTCACACGAAATTTCTTTTGTTAGGATCGTAATTAAATTCCGGATCTGATGACGCTGGTTTGGATAAATTTAGAGACAGTCAAATTTTGGGTTTAAATCGGATTTACATTCGATTTAAATTCAAAAGGTGAGTGTTTTGACCCACTCACAATTACTAGAAGCTTTTATGTTTGTTAAATAAATTTTAGAAATGAATAGAAATTTATTTATGAGTATTTGGCATGTTTATTTCATTCATATCTGTTGAATTGCATTTTATTAAATTTAACTGTTAATTTAATTGATTTATTGTGTATTAATTGACTGTTGGAAATTTTTGTTGCATATGAATTGCTAGTTAACAGTTGTATAAATTATTACTGAATAAACTGTTAGATTAATAGTTGATAAATTTAATTTGAATAAACTGCCAGTTATCACCTGTTATATTTGATCATATATATAATTGTTATTGATTGATATTGATTGATGTTGTGATTGGATGATGGATGTGTTGTTGAATGAATGTTTTATTTGGATATCATTAAACTGCAAGTTAGTATGCATTTACATTTCATTCGGGATTGCGGTTTGAAATGATATACAACCGCAGTTTTTTTTTTTAAATTGCGGATTGAAATGATAAATATCCGTATCACTTGACCATAGGATAGAAAACTATATACAGGCACCGCGGTCTATATATAACTATTTTTAATGTGATTTCTATGGTTTGGATGGAATACGGTTTATAAAAATCTTAAATTTTATACTGAATAAATGTTTTCTTCCATATTTATATACATATGAAGTTGAAAAATTTGAAATAAAAAGGTGTATAAATCTCTTTATTAAAATGGAAGAAAATTTAGTAAATGGAGTTTGATAATTTATATCCTATGTTTAAATGTTAAGTTGGAAATTTTAAGATATGATATTTATAATTGGATTTTCCCAAAATAAATTAAATGAATATTCTAGTATAACTTGAATTGGAAAATATATATAATTTATTACTAGAAATTGAAGTCTTATAAATTATGGATTCTATGTGAATATTCAAGGCTAATTAATAGAACATTTGATTTGAAAGAATAAAATCCAACTTTAGTTGAAATATTTATACTCAAAATGGAAATACGTATATATATGAATTTATTGAAATGGTTTTGGAACTTGAAGCGATATTAAATTTTGGTTTTAACTTTAAATAAAGAAATGTATTGTAAAGCCACGAGAAATATTTCTTTTCAAAGTAACATTTAAGTTAAACCACTTATTTTATATACTGTTGAATATCCAAACCATTTAGTTTTGAAAGTAATGGTTTTAAAAACTATGGATTTCGAAGTATTATGTTGAAAGTTAATATTCAAATATTTGGTTACAAGGAATTATAAATTTTAAAAGTGGCATAATTTTTGGAAAGATTTATATTTGGGAAATGATATCATTGATTTGGGTTTTATAAAATAATATCAAAATGAATCTTTTTGGGTTTTAAAGAAGAAATGATATCGTAATATTATGGTTTTGAAATGGATTATATTCTGGTTTTAAAGTATAAACTATCTTTAAATGACCGCGGTGTTATAATAACGATTGGTTGGCAAAGTGACCGGGATCGGATATGGACATACTCTCTGTCGATACCGAAAACCACTTTGACTAACCGTGTACGCGGTGGAGATTCCAGAATGAAGTAGGTTGGGGCGACGTTTCCTGTAAGGTAAATACGTGGACCCGACTCCCGTGAGTTGGCATAAGGTGGCTAAAACAGGAGCGATTGACGGGTTAATGAGGTCATTCCTCTGATCGGACACTCCTCTTCGATATTATACTTCGACTTTGGATTGATTCAGTGGCCACTTCTATTTTTGATTTTGGGGGAGTTTGTTCGAGGTGGGCGGTAGCTGCGGCTACGCGTTACCATCGACCCGGAAGCGTAATTGGTATATCTACCCTGGCATTGCCTAGTTGTGCCGTGTCACCTACCCTATCACGCCTTATACGATTTTGGTTTTGTACCATACCTATGAAGTGCCCTCTGATGACGCCCAGTACGGGGGAGATTACGGTACTATATAGACTATGGGAATATATTCTGTGTTAAGGTGGAAAATGTAAAGCCTTAACGCTATTTAAAAGTAAGTTTATTTTACAATTAGACACTATTATAATAGCGCAATATACTATATAGTAAATAGTTTAACGGATCCTTAGGAGATGTAAATCCCGAGCATCTCTTAAGTTACAGTACTCATATTTATTTCTGTAAAATTTAACTTACATAAGATCTTTTAGTTTTGACTCGAGTGTTTTTGTCTTTTCAAATTCGCTCGGGTCAGTCCGAGCGTTTCAGGATTTGAAGATTTAGCTTTGGAGGACGAAGACGAAGATTTGTATTATTATTATTTATACTAGTGCACTACACCATTTAATTCCGCTGCATTGTTGTATTGGTATGTGTAACTCTGATATTTATTGCACAAGAAAAATAAATTATTTTGTAAAACAGTTTCATGAACTGTATATTTGATTATTATATTTTATCCTTCCACTGTGAGATTCTGTTTTGTTTATTTCTTCTCTATCTTTCTCATTTACCCCATAACAATCCGACCTTCCGTATGGTTTGAATTGGCACGTGTGTCGGTTTAAAGTGTGCGAAAAGGCGGGATGTTACAGTAGACTTATAAAATATATTTATGACAACAAATTTTGTAAGTTATTTATTCTATTAGTTGTTAAGTTTTATTTATGTGTAAGTTAACAATATTACAATTCAATTGAATACAGTAAACTATGCAAACAAAAGATGAACATTTGAAAGTATTACTGTAGTGATATATATATAAGAAAGGTTAACTTTGTTGTTGGAGAATAATTGATTTAGTTGTGAGTTGTAATCCAATAGAGTCAATTCATTAGAATTTATTGCAATTTATGGGATTAATTGCAGTAACCTTTGAAGATTTATTTACTAAAATAATTGACGATGAAAATTATATGTAAATCTGCTTTTAGTTAATTTAAAATATCCAAAGGGCTAGAAATGACACAAATCTGCTAGTTTAGAAATTTACAATAAAAAGTGGTAAGTAATTTTTCTAAATATTTTGGATAGTGGGAAGATGTAGATTTAGATTGAATATATTATTTAACTATTTCACATGTTGAAGATCTAAGGTTAGAATTGAGATTTTTAATGTATAGATATTGAGCCAATGTTAGTTTCATTAAATTGACATCAATAACTTTGAATAATAGAAAGAAAGTGAATTTAATAAATTTAATCAAACGTATAATGTTGAATTTATTAAAAATTGGAATTTAACCTTTAAGTAAGGATTAACATCGAAATTGATGAATAGAACAACTATGTATTGACACTTGAATTGTTTGGAATTGGAGTAAATAATTAAGAAAATTTAAAGGGAGAAATTTGGTCAATTTTTGAATTTAGATGTAAAAATTGGATTTTTATAATTTATTTAATTTATTTAATGAATATTGAAAATAGCCATTTTGGTCACGGACTCGGATTTCGATGAAACCAGTTTCATCAGATCCGTATCGGTGAATTATTATAGGGTTGTAAGTTTCGTATCGATCGGACCTGTCGTTTGATCGTACGGACGCGAAACGCCTTGAAAATCAATTTTATTAAAATCAATTTGAAATCAATTTGGAAATCTTGTTTTCAGCATAACTTCTTCATACGATCAAATTTGGACGTGAAACTTTTTCCATCGCGTTCAGAATATTTTAAAATACCTATCTGGATATATGGGTTTGACAAATTTCGTTCCGGGGTCAGAACGGGCTTTTTGGGCCTTAGTTTGTTTCGTACGTTCATCTATCTAGTCTATCTACTCTAACCCACCCTACCTATAAATATACAGTTATAAACCCTAGCTCCATTCTATTGTCTATTTGCTGTACATTCATCTTCTTCAAGCTTCTCTTCTTCTTCAATGGGGGCTAACCCTAGATCCAGTCAGTTCAAAAAAAAAAAAAATTCAATTTCAAAAAAAAAAAAAAATTTTGCGGATCTGCAGCAGCTTCTGGTCGCGCTTCGGGTTTCAGGGGAGAAAACCCTAGAGCAACTTCGGGTCAGGAAGAAAATGACTCGGGTCGCTCCGGGTCGTTTTGGCGAAAACTCCAAGCAAGCACTGGGGAATTGAGGCGGCGCACCGAAGTCGAACCCGAAGTCGACCCAGGACCAGAATTTTCCATTTTTCAAATTTTCATAACTTTTGCATACGAGCTCGGATTCGCGCGCGGTTTGGTTTGATGGGATCGTATCAGAATTTCTGACGTTTTGGCGCTAGTTTGGACAAATTTGGAGACCGTCAAATTTTTGGGTTTAAATCGAATTTAAATTCGATTTAAATTCCAAAGGTTAGTGTTTAAACCCACTCACAACTACTAGAAGCTTTTATGTTTGTTAAGTTAATTTTAGAAATGAATAGAAATTTATTTATGAGTATTTGGCATGTTTATTTCACTCATATTTGTTGAATCGCATTTATTAAATTTAACTGTTAATTTAATTTATTTATTGCGTATTAATTGATAGTTAGAATTTATTTGTTTGCCTATAAACTGCTAGTTAACAGTTATATAGATTATTACTGAATATAAACTGTTAGATTAATAGTTGTTAAATTTAATCTGAATAAAATTGCCAGTTATTACCTGTTATATATTATCAAATATAAATTGTTATTGATTGATATTGCTTGATGATTGTGATTGGATGATGGGTGATGTTGATGGATGTTTTATTGTATATCATTAAATTGCAAATTATCATGCACATTTCCTTTCATTCGGGATTGTGGTTTGAAATGATATACAACCGCAAAATTTTATATCTTTTAAATTGCGGATTAAAATGATAAATATCTGTATCACTTGACCATAGGATAGAAAATTATATACAGGCACCGCGGTCTATATATAACTATTTTAATGTGATTTCTATGGTTTGGATGGAATACGGTTTATAAAAATCTTAAATTTTATATTGTATAAATATTATTCTTCCATATATATACATATGAAGTTGAAAATTTTGAAATTAAAAGGTGTATAAATCTCTTTATATAAAATGGAAAAAAAAATTAAGAAAATGGAGTTTGATAATTTATATCATATGTTTAAATGTTAAGTTTGGAAATTTTAAGATATGATATTTATAATTGGATTTTTCCCAAGATAAATTGAAATGAATATTCTAGTATAATTTGAATTGAAAAAAAATATATATTTTATTACTAGAAATTGGAGTTTTTATTTATTTATGGATTTTATGTGAATATTCAAGACTAATAAATAGAACATTCGATTTGTTGAAAGAATAAAATCCAACTTTAGTTTGAAATATTAATACTCCAAATGGATATACGTATATATATATATATATATATAAATTGAAGTGGTTTTGGAATTTGAGAGAGATAATACAAATTTTGGTTTAGACTTTAATAAAGAAATGTATTTGTAAAGCCATGAGAACTATTTTCTTTACAAAGTAACATTTAAGTTAAACCTTTTAATTCATATACCGTTGAATATCCAAACCATTCAAGTTTTAAAAGTTATGGTTTTAAATTATGAATTTCGAAATATTATGCTTAGAAAGGATATTTGGCTTTCAGACGTTTTAAATTTTAAAGCATTTGGATTTTTGAAAAGGTTTATATTTGGGATAAAGGATATCATATTGTTTTGGGTTTTAAAATGATATCGTATTCATGATTTTAAAATGGAAATGTTTATTCTGGTTTTAAAGTATGAGCTATTTTTAAATGACCGCGGTGTTATAATAACGATGGGTTGGCAAAGAGACCGGGATCGGATATGGACCTAATCTCTGTCGATACCGAAAACCACTTTGACTAACCGTGTATGCGGTGGAGATTCCAGAATGAAGTAGGTGGTGGCGACGTTTCCTGTAAGGTAAATACGCGGACCCGACTCCCGTGAGTTGGCATATGGTGGCTAAAACAGGAGCGATTCTCAGGCCAATGAGGTCATTCCTCTGATCGGACCCTCCTCTTCGATATTATACTTTGACTTGGATTAATTAAGTGGCCACTTCTATATTTTGATTTTGGGGAGTTAGTCCGAGGTGGGCGGTAACTGCGGCTACGCGTTTCCACCAGCCTGGATAGCAATTGGTATATCTACCCTGGCATTGCCTAGTTGTGCCGTGTCACCTACCATACCGAGCCTTTACTATGAGTTTCTATTTGTGTCGTACCTATGGAGTATCCTCTGGTAGCTTCTCGATCAGGAGGTATTACGGTACTGTATAGACTATTGGCATTTTACGTGTTAAGGTGGAAAATGTAAAGCCTTAACGCTATTTAAAAGTAAGTTTATTTTATAAATAGACACTACTATAATAGCGCAATATACTACATAGTAAATAGTTTAACGGATCCTTAGAAGATGTAAATCCCGAACATCTCTTGAGTTACTGTACTCATATTTATTTCTGTTAATTTAACTCACATAAAATCTTTTAGTCTGACTCGAGTGTTTTTGTCTCTTTAAATTTGCTCGGGTCAGTCTGAGCGTTTCAGGATCGATGACTTTAGCTTTGGAGGACGAAGACGAAGGAGTCGTATTATTTTATTTATAGTATTGCACCACACTCATACTATTCCGTTGCATTGATTGTATTGGTATGTGTAACTCTGATATTTATTGTATGAAGAAGAATAAATTGATTTGTAAAACATTTATGAACTGTATATTTATTATTATATTTTATCCTTCCGCTGTGAGATTCTAATTTGGTTTTTTCTTCTTTGTTTTTTTTTCTTATTTACCCCATAACAATCCGCCCTTCCGTATGGTTTGAATTGGCACGTGTGTCGGTTTAAAGTGTGCGAAAAGGCGGGATGTTACAAATTAACACTGCAATTGATAGATTTATCAACTTTTGATTCACATCTAAACTTGTTAAATTATTTAAATTGATTATGAAATATATAAGCGATAAAATTTAGTCAATTTTAGAATTTTATTATAAAATTGGATTTTTTTTAATTTATTTTAATTTATTTAATTAATATAAAAATAGCCATTTTGGCCACGGACTCGGATTTCGACGAAACCAGTTTCATCGGATCCGTATCGGTGAATTATTGTGGGATTTTAAGTTTCGTATCGATCGGACCCGTCGTTTGATCGTACGGATGCGAAACGCCTTGAAATCAATTTAATTAAAATCAATTTGAAATCAATTTGGAAATATTGTTTTCATCATAACTTCTGCATACGATCGAATTTGGACATGAAACTTTTTCCATCACGTTCAGAATATTTTAAAATACCTATTTGGATATATGGGTTTAATAAATTTCGTCCCGGGGTCAGAACGGGCTTTTTGGGCCAACTACTGCTTAGCACGTTCGTAATTCGTGCCCCTAGCCTTCTTCTATTTTTCTATAAATATGCTGTGATAAACCCTAGCCTCATTTCTATTGTCATTTGGCTGTACGTTCATTTTTTTCATCTCTTTCTCTTCCTTAATGGTTGCAAAACCTAGATCTATCTACAGTTCAAAATTTCAATGAAAATTCAAACTCTCCAGAAAAATTCCACAAAAATATATGTCATAGTTCTCAGTGTTCGTAATCTGCTGGTGTGATTTGTTTTTCGATTGGAGCTATCGTTCGTCCAGTAAAATTCAAATCATTTTTGGCCTTTCATCATCGCCGTAACAAACTTCGTCAGATCGTCAAACGATTTCTGGGTTTGGTAGAGATTGACCAGAGGAATTCATCTGTGTGGGTTTCGTGGTTGGTTAACGGTTGGATCTACGGCAAATTGCGAATTAGGGTTCGTTGTTCCGGTGGCGGCTGCCGTGATTTCGGCCGTGAATTGGCGACTGGGTGGACTCGCGTGAGGCAGGGGACGTCAGGGAATGGTGGTCTGACCGGTCGGCGGCGCTAGCGTTGACGAGCGAGGTGGCGGATATAGGGTTTGCAGTGGGTTAGGTTCGATGTTCTCGCGTGAAACTGCTGTGCACGTGCATTCTGTAGAAGATGAAGTGTTGCAGGCATTTTGGGTGACGTGGCAAGAAAGGTGATGGAATGTGTTCTCTTTTTGCTTTTTTTTTGTAATTCAATTGCCATTTTTCACAATATCTTGTGCATACGATGTCTGATTGACGAGCGGTTTCTTTTGTTAGGATCTTAATAAAATTTCGGACTTGATGACGCTGGTTTGGACAAATTCTGAGACGGTTAAAATTTTGGGTTTAAATCGGATTTAAATTCGATTTAAATTCAAAAGATGAGTGTTTTAACCCACTTCAACCCAAAATTTAACTGCCAGTCATAGTTATGAGTAGAAATTTGTTAAATTGAATTTAAATATGAGTAGAAATTTGTTTACGAAAGTTTGGCGTGTTTTATTCATTATCTCAGTTAAATCGCATTTATTTAATTTAACTGTTCACTAATTTTATTTATTGCATATAATTTGACAGTTAGAATTTATTTATTTGCATATTAACTGCCTGTCATAGTTATGTTTATTTTTATATCATATTAACTGCCAGTTAAGTTTACATTTATTTTGCATATAAACTGCAAAGTTAACAGTTATTAGATTTATTATTGAATATAAACTGTTAGTTAATACATGTTATTTATTACCTGTATGATTTATATGCTCTATATCGATGATTGTTTAAATTGGATGATGATTGCAAATAATGGTTGATGATTGATATTTGGATGAATGAATGTTTATTTTATAAATAAATATAAACTGCAAGTTTGTTATGGATTATTTTTATTAATTCGGGATTGTGGTTTGAAATGATATATAACCGTAAATATTTGAATTCGCGGATTGAAATGATAAATATCCGTACCACTTGACCCTAGGGTAGAAAATTATATACGGACACCGGATTGGTTAAATTAAATGATTTTTTTTAAGCTTAAATTTTGAATCCGGATTTAAATGACAATTTGAGAAATATATGACTTCTACGGATTGAATTATTATCGGAATTTGAGTTTATGATAAAATTTGTATTGGGTTTTAAGGTATTGTAAAAAGGGAATTTATATGTAATTTCAAAGTTGAATTTTTGAATAAAAGTGAAATTTGTCAAAATTGAGAAATTTGAGTTGTTGAAATATAACTTTGAAGTGTATTAAGAATGGAAATAATGTAATTTAATATTTCAAACATGAATTGAAATCGATGTAAACGCAATGTTTTATTTATAGAATGTGAATGGAGTTTTGAAAGTGGATTTTGTTGAAAAAAAAAAATGAAATGGTTTTTGTGTGGAAATGAAATGAATAGTAAATTGATAGTATTTTAAAATTCATATTTTAATATAAACTATTTTAAATATATTACCATAAAGACTGTAATTATTAAGATTTTTAAACTATTAAACTATTTTACCTATCTCAACTATATATCAAATCATTTTAACCTATATTTTAAAACCATTTAATTTATATTAAACTAGTTGACCCTTTTAAGTTATTTTAAAAACTAATTAATCTATTTTAAAGCTAATAAATCTATTTTAATTATGTTTAATCCACTATAAATTTACTTAACCGTCTTAGATCAATCAAACAATATTTTAATCTATAGTTAAACTATTCTAGAGTAATTTAACTATTTATAACTACTACACTTATTTAAACTATTTCCAAATTTCTAGTCTAAGTAAAGAGGAAATGTTAATAAAATACTTGGTTTTAAAAGAGAATAAATTGAATTGATGACTTGAAGTAAGAAAGTAACCTGTTTGGAAATATGAAATTGGGAAGACATTATGGTTTTGGAAATTGGAAATGATTTCAAAGTGAATAGGGTTTGAAAGCGAATATGATTTGAAAATGACCATGATTTGAAAGTGATATGTTTTGAAATCGAATATGATATTTTAATATAAATTGTAAATCGACTTTCGAAATGTAAAAGAACCATCCGGTGTGAAAAATATAACGATTGGTTGTTAAAGAGACCGGGATCGGATATTGTCTTATAGCCGGCCAATACGGAAACCACTTTAACAACTGTGTACGCGGTGGAGATTCCAGAATGAAGTAGGATGGTGGCGACATTCTCGAAGTATATTACGTGGACCCAACTCCCGTGAGTTGGCATAAATGACTAAAACAGGAGCTATACCGGGCTACACAAGGGTCGCACCCTTTCATCGAGCATGCTCCATCGGAAACCATTCTAAAACTTTTGTGATTCGATATGTGGCGCCACTTTGATTCGGGGGTATTGTTCGATGTGGGCGGAAGCTGCTGGCTTGCCGTCACCACCGGTCCGGGAGTGCAAACGGTGTATCCACCCTGGCATTGCCTCGCGTGCCGTGTCATCTCCTTATATCGAGCCCACTACGATTTTGGTTTTAAAGATCCGACCGCGTTAAGGTTCACCATCCCCTTAACGCTATTTTCTATATGATTATACTTTACTGATTTGACACTACTGTATATAGCGAAATATACTACATAGTAAATAGTTTAACGGATCCTTAAGAGATGTAAATCCCGAGCATCTTTTGAGTTACTGCACTCATATTTATTTCTGTTGATTTAACTTACATAAGATCCTTTAGTTCTGACTCGAGTGTTTTGTCTTTTCAATTCGCTTGGGTAAGTCCGAGCATTTCAGGATTGGAAGATATTATTTCTGGAGGAAGAAGACGAAGATGTTATTATTATTACTATAGATTATATGTGTGACGCCCTACCTCTATACTTAAAAAGGTTGTAAACGGCATTACGAACTTAATGGAAGTGGTCTCGAGTCCTAATTTGACCGTTTGCAAAAAGTAGCTTTTCGGACTAATATCCGATTAACGACAAAATATTTAAATAAAATATTTAAATATAAAATCGATAACTATGCGGGTTGTTACAATATGGTTCCACTACACTCATATTGTTCCGCTGCATTGTTATATGGTATGTGTACTCTGATATGTATTGTATAGATAAAAATCAAAGGTTTTGTAAAACGCTTCATGAACTGTATATTTTGATTTTTATATTTTATCCTTCCGCTGTGAGATTCTGTTTAGTTTTCTTTCTTCTCTGTTTTTCTTATTTATCCCATAACAATCAGCCCTAACGTATGGTTTGAATTGGCACGTGTGTCTGTTTAAATCGTGCGAAAAGGCGGGATGTTACATCTGGTATCAGAGCTTTGGTTTAGCGATAAACCTTAGCTTTGTGGGGTTTGACTCTTATTTAATAGGGTAGTAATACCCTATGGGAGTCGCTGAGTGTATATAAATATGAGAGAGCGTATTTGTTAGTGTTATAAAAAGGTTTTAATATTGTGTTAATCTGTCCCGTTTTGTATTTATAAATTCTTGTTGATGCATGGGACGCTATGTCATCAATAGGGATTTCTAAACACTTAATAGGACAGACCGACATAATATTTGTTTTTAATATAGGTGAATGAAATAATTTTGGCTATTATATTTTCTATATATAAAGTAAATTTTTTTAAATGATATTATATATATATATATATATTTTGGTTGCAATAGATTGGTTGTTAGGAATAAAATTTTAAATAATAGGTAAAATAAGATTAAAAAAAATTAAAATCAATGAAATTTGGAAATTTTAGGACTTAAGTGCGGGAGTTTGAAAATTTGCTTTCAAAGGATTTTGAAGTATAATAACGCTGTTAAAAATATTTTCCGATATAAATATTTAGTATAATTTGGAAGAATTGTTTTAAAGAAGATTTTGGTGAAAATAAATTTTGTACTTTCCTCTCTGTCGCTGGAAAATAATTTCGGTGATGGCGGCCGCATCATCGACTTTCATTTTCGAGTTTCGAAGGGGAAAGGCCACTGTGGTACAATCTACTGCAGATTTATTTTGAAATTATCTAAAATTTTAATTGTTTTAAATATAATTAGAGATATATAAGTTGTAAGAAATTATTTATCTATTATTTTAAAATAATTTGAAATTTGACCCGGTATTTAATTCTTAAATTTCCATTAATTAATGGTTTAAATTATTTTAGTGAAATTAAAGGTAAGTATTATTAATAGGTGATTTTAAACTTAAGTAAATAAAATGAAATTCTTTAATAAATAAAGATTGATGTGTAGGGTTATAAACTTAAGTATGATATAAATGCTACTAGTTTAATATAATAGGAAGTAGGTAATAAAAATAATTTGCTGTAAACCATAGTTAAAGAGTTAATAAAATCCTTAAGAAAAGGGTTGAAGTTATTCTAAATAAAATTTAAAGTAGATAAATGAAAATAAAAGATAAACTGTTGTATGAATGAAAAGATCAAACAGCTAATGTATGAAATAAAAATTTATAATGAGTTAATTGATTAGTTGGTTGAATTGTTATTGTTTTATTTAGGGTTGGTTGGGTAAGGAAATTTGAAGTTGTTGGGTGAATAAATAATCTATTTTAGCCATCTAAGGCTGTTGAGTAAAGGATGCACTGGATAGTAATTGTTCATTCCATACCATTTCAAGTTTTGAACCCGAACAACTATTTGTTTGTTTTATTGAAGGATTGTTTGTTTTGTTGTGTGTGCTGTTTGTTCAAATTGATGGTTATTGTATTGATGTGTTGTTAATGATTGAAACCACTTAAATATTTCACTTTAATATAAATAGTTAACCTTTTTGGATGATATAAGTAAAGTGCAGGTATGGAAGCAATTGCTACTGCTTTTGGTTTGTAACGACCCGATATTTTCAACCATTCGCATCCATTATAAGTGTATAGCTAGACACTCATGCCGGAATTGAATTGCTCAAAATATCGTTTTGTAAATAAAAATTTGGCAAATCTCGGAATATGCAGTAAATAAAAATCACAGATCACAGACACAGAGTAATAATAATGCAGCGGAAGTAAAAGAGATAGTAGTTCATGAAGCTACTATATAAATATATCAGAGTTACATAAGATACAATAGAAGAAATAAAGTACAACAGAAGTTTAAATATGATAACCAAGTACAAGCTGAATAGAACAACCGAACTGAAAAGATGAAACTTGACAAGTAGATAATCTCCAGCGATTCCAATCTCCAGAAAGTGGAAATCCAAATCTGTGAATAAATCAGGCTGACCCGAGCGTAAATAAAAATACACACACTCGAGTCAGGACATACATACTTATACAATGTAAACCAACTCAAGTGAACTGTAGCAAAGGTACAAGTAACTTAGAAGATGCTTGGGACCGCCCATCCTCTAAGGATCCGTTAAACTATTTACTATGTAGTAATATATGCTATATACAGTAGTGTCTAATCAGTAAAGTATAATCATATAGAAAATAGCGTTAAGGGGATGGTGAACCTTAACGCGGTCGGATCTTTAAAACCAAAATCATAGTGGGCTCGATATAAGGAGATGACACGGCACGCGAGGCAATGCCAGGGTGGATACACCGTTTGCACTCCCGGACCAGTGGTGACGGCAAGCCAGCAGCTTCCGCCCACCTCGAACAATACCCCCGAATCAAAGTGGTGCCACATATCGAATTGCAAAAGTAATAGAATGGTTTTCGATGGAGCATGCTCGATGAAAGGGTGCGACCCTTTGTGTAGCCCGGTATAGCTCCTGTTTTAGTCATTTATGCCAACTCACGGGAGTTGGGTCCACGTAATATACCTCGAGAACGTCGCCACCATCCTACTTCATTCTGGAATCTCCACCGCGTACACAGTTGTTAAAGTGGTTTTCGGTATTGGCCGGCTATAAGACAATATCCGATCCCGGTCTCTTTAACAACCAATCGGTATTATAACCCGTAGTTATAACCTTTTAAAACAATATTTATACTTCAAAATAAAATATTATTTCAACCCAAGTCTTTATCAAAATAAAGATTAAATCATTCCAAAATATCATATCTTCTTTTCAAATCATTTTAATATCAAAATATCATATCTTTCAAAACTCCATTTTTAAACCATTTTAATATATCAAAATATCATATGTTTTCAAAACCACATTTCAATCATTTAATATATCAAAATATCATATCTTTTTGAAACCACATTCATTTCAAATCATTATTCATTTTATTAAATTTAAAATATCATTTCAATCCATATTTCAAAACAGTATATATTCCAAAAATCATTTTTAATCATTAAAATGAAGTTATTATGATTAATAATTAAATTTCCAAAATTTTCGACTTCCAAAGTTCATTTATTCATTTAAGTTTATCAAAGCAGTGAAAATCCACTTTTCGTCGCATTTAGAAAACGCTACGGAAAAATACATTCAAAACAGTTCAATTTAACAAAAGACAACATTTTAAAATGTTGTAATAGGGTTTACTTAAATTTCGAATAAACTTAGTTAAATTCAACAATTTATAGCACTTACAAAAATTGCTATAATAGCTTTTAATTCAATTTAGCTTTTTAGTTCATTATCATCAACTACAGCATTTTCAAATGCTGTAATATCATTTACATTGTAATTAATGACATTTCAAAAATACAGTCAATTAACTTCAAATATTCAATATAATTTCTCAACCAATTATATTTTTATTTAAAACATTTTTAACTTATAAAATCATACATTTTCAGATTTATAACATCATTTAATTTTTCCTCAAGTTCATGATCTTATAAAGTTAAATTTCCATTCAAAATCAAGATTTAATAATAATTCACTTATTAAATTGCAACGTTCAATTTTAAATCCATTACATTAAATTTCAACTTAACACTTAAGTTCAAATTCTCAAATATGACTTAGTTTTATTGTGACGCCCCACCTCTATACCCACGCTAGCCAAGAACACTACGGTGTAATGCTGTCGACTAGCACGGAGAATAAGGCTGTTGAGGAGCGACCATCCATGTAATTTCTTTGCGCGAGCACCGATATGTCAGATAATATAACATGCATTCTATTTCAAGAGGAAATCCGACATACCGACATAAACTCAAAGCTACTACACAGTGGCTATATAAATCCTTCGGAAAACAAATATAGAAATAAGCATAACACAAATCAGTCACAGACAATTCATATCACAAATGCGGAATAAGATATGAATATTACACTAGAAAGTGTACATCAGAGTAGTGGTCTCAAAAGTTCCACAATATCACAAAAGAATAGTTACATGAACTACACAAAAGAATAAGTATACATTATGGAGTCTATATCTCAATGTATACAACAAAAACTACTAATCTAAGTAGTTAACCAAAAGCAAGAGAAATCAATCCCAAGAGAGAAGTCAAGCAGAAGCACCTGTAACATCTCGGTCTGACCCGAGTATTATTTAATAAGAAAATAATAAATGGATCAGTCTAACTATAAATATCAGATGAAACGATATAGAATAAGAGATATGACTAAACACATAATAATCACAATGCCAAGCTGTGATATATATATATATATATATATATATATATATATACTTAGTTGATAATCATCAAGAGATTAATCAATGTCACCAGATCTACACAAGAATCAAAGAAACGTCATACTTCTTATTTCGTTCACCATACTATAAATATTGACGATAATATGAATGTCAATCACAAAAGTCAATGACGCACAAATTCCAGAAGACTACACAAGAAATCCAGAAATCACTAAAGTCAATGACACACAAATTCCAGCAGACTACACAAGAAATCCAGAAATCACTAAAGTCAATGACACACAAATTCACCAATGCACAAATATTGATAAAACTTATCAATGGAAATCACAAAAATTGGTGAAACACAAATTCTAGGAATCTACACAAGAAATCCAGAAATCACAAAGGGGGGAAGGCCTATCACATGAACGGGAGCATGAAAACTCACCAACAGCTGTAACACATGAACGAGAAGCTATCTCATGGTAGCTAACCATAAATTTGACACACGAATGGTCCGAAGACCTGACACACGAATGGCCCGAAGACCGTGGGTTGCTACCCCATAAATTTGACACACAAACGGGGTTTAGTCTCCCACGCAGACAAAGAGACATCGCATATTGCTAGTCTAAATCACAAAAATGATCGTCATGATCATCGAGAAGTGTCGATTACACTAAGCTAGTAAATATATGAGTTTAGCTTCATGTCCCATAACCACTTGCTTAACTTAAATATTTACGAAAAAACTGTAAATCTCCACTAGAAAATTGTCACAAGAGGTTCAATCGAACAAGTCCAAGAATTAACCGACAAAGTAAACGCAAGCGTTTCATACCACTTGTTTTACTAAGCCGTTTGATTAGATTTCTCATACGAGTGAGGTAAAGGTTTGTATATACTAATAGATTGGAAAACGGTTTTATAAACGAATTTGGTATTAAAATAGTATTGAAATCGTTTGAGTAAAGTGTTTTGATATTTACTACTAGTATAGGAAACCTTTATATTTTTAAAGTGACAAATCACGAAGAAGATTGTAAGAACAACCAATCACAAAAATTCACATACGAAGATGTGAATAAAATCCAAAGAAATCGATAAAGAGTCCATCGAAATGGATATTCAAAAATTCCTAAAACTCATCAAAATCATAATAGATGATAACAACAAATAGGATTATCACGAATCGATTTAAATTGGAATTCCAATCCAAAAAGGCAAATTGGACTCAAACAGCAGGTTCAGTCGACTGAACAGAGAATTTCAGTCGACTGACCTTGTACATGGAAATTTTCCAGGTTCAGAAAACTTTCTGTTTCCAGTTTCAGTCGACTGTGTAGAGTTTTTCAGTCGACTGAATCATGCCTGGAAACTCTCGGGTTTCAGGTTCAGTCGACTGAACAGAGATTTCAGTCGACTGAATCATGCCTGGGCTGTTTTTCAGCCTTATACAAATGAAGAGCAAACTCTTCCAAAATGCAATCGGACGAACATTGGCTCTAAGGGTTTATGCCAAACGGCAACCCGGCCCTATATGCTCCTCGATGCATCACCAAAAGCATGATCAAACATCCATAAAAGGATTTTACACAAATTTGTCTTAAAAACCCAAAAATTGGATTATTCACAAAATCAATCCAAATCAAGAGCAAATGCACATGAAGAAGTGTTAGGAATTCATACCCAACAACCAAAGATAGTTATAGTCATAGATGTGAGATAAAAATCTCACCTTTTCACAAAATCGAACAAGAAGAAGCTTGAAAGCAATTGGAGAATCAACCTCTCTTCAACCCAACCCAAATGAGCTTGAATCTAAGCTCAAAAACAAGAACATTCCCAAGATTAGGTTTAGGAATTTCTGAAATTGGGAAGAGAATAAGTTGGAGAAGAAGAAGAGAAGCTTACCAATGGGTTCTTCTTGAGTTTGGAGCAAGGAATTTGATTTGCAAGAGAAACTAGGGTTTTGGAATTTTAATTTCCAATCTCTCCCACCATTAACACTCTAAAAACTGAAATGAGAAGAGAATGAGGGTGAGTGGGGAAGAGTGGCTCAGATTTGAGCATAAGTTAACATAGGGTTGAGCCCAAAAACCAAACCCAAAGTAAAAAGTAGCAGAAATCAACTTTCTCCAAACATATCGAAGCTTATACTCAAAAAGGTCGCAAACGGCATTTTAAGCTCAATGGGAGTGGTCCCGAGCCCTAATTCGACCGTATGCAAAAAGTAGCTTTTCGGACTAAAATCCGACTAACGATAAAATATTTAAATAAAATATTTAAATATAAAATCGACAAATATGCGGGTTATTACAGACTCCCCTCCTTAAAGAAATTGCGTCCTCGCAATATTACAAGAAGAAGATATATAGTAACAACCATAAAAGCATATTCAACACAAAAGAAGTTTGAAATAAGAAGTTCACCTCAAAGAGCACGAGAAAGTAAGTCCGGATGTGTACGCTCGATGTACTCTCTAGATTCCCAAGAACAATCCTTAGGATTTGAAGACCATTGAACTTTAACAAGCGAAACATCTTTATTTCGAAGTCGTTTGACTTCCGAATCAATGATACGAATAGGATGTTGCTCATAAGTTAAATTAGGCGAAACTTTAATCTCTTCCACAACACCGGGCTCAAGAATCGAATCGGAATCTCGAAGACATTTCCGAAGTTGAGAAACGTGAAACACGTCATGCATAGCAGAAAATTGAGCCGGTAATAAAAGGCGATAAGCCATGGAACCAATACGTTCGGTGATAGGAAATGGCCCAATATATCGAGGCGCAAGTTTTCCCGATCGACTGAAACGTACAACACCTTTCATTGGTGAAACACGAATAAACACAAGATCTCCCATAGAAAATTCTAACTTCCTTCTTCGGTTATCGGCATAGGATTTTTGTCTACTCTGGGCTTCTTTCATCCTATGACGAATAAGTTCAATCTTTTCTGTGGAGTCACGAATAAGATCTGGACCAAAAACTAGCTTCTCACCGGCCTCAAGCCAACAAGAAGGAGATCGGCATGGCCTACCATAGAGTGCCTCGAAAGGTGCCATACCAATACTAGATTGGAAGCTATTATTATAGGAAAATTCAACAAGTGAAATATGATCTTCCCAACTTCCACCAAAATCAAGAACACAAGAACGAAGAAGATCTTCAAGAGTTTGATTCACACGCTCAGTTTGTCCATCGGACTGGGGATGATAAGCGGTGCTAAAATTAAGCTTCGTTCCCAAAGCTTTTTGAAGACTCTTCCAAAATCCACTAGTAAACAATGGATCACGATCACTAACAATTGAAGTAGGAACCCCATGCAATTTAACAATTTCTTTGATAAATATCTTGGCCAAAAGAGGAACAGTTCGGTTAGACCGAACGGGAATAAAATGGGTGGATTTAGTAAGCCTATCAACAATCACCCATAAGCTATCATGACCCGAACGAGAATGGGGAAGGCCATCTATAAAATCCATGGAAATTTGATCCCACTTCCAAACTGGAATTTCTAAAGGTTGCAATAACCCACCGGGCCTTTGATGTTCGGCCTTAACGAGTTGGCAAGTCATGCAACGTTTAACGAAGTTAGCGATGTCAAGTTTCATTCCCTCCCAATAATAAATTCGCTTCATATCCGCGTACATTTTACTACTACCGGGATGAATGGTAAACTTGGAACGATGTGAATCTTCTAAAATATCTTTACGAAGATCACCAATATTTGGCACGATAAGTCTACCAAATTTCCGAATGCCGCCACGAGAATCGATATCAAAGTCTTTCAAACCTTCAATATCCATTTTATCCCTAATATTTTGGCCAAGAAGAGCCAAGTTGGGATCTAGCCCTTGAGCTTCAAGAATGCGGTCTAAAAGAGATGGATGAGCCACAAGGCTACATAAAACAAACGATGAGCATAAATCGGAAACACGGTCTCGAATTTCGCAAGTGGATAAAATCTCGAGATCGTTCCATTCGGATATCATCATAGAAACAACAGCTTGTTGTTTACGGCTAAGAGCATCAGCGACAAGATTACCCTTACCGGGAGTATAAAGAATATCAAGATCATATGGTGCAAGAAATTTGAGCCAACGCTGTTGACGCAAATTAAGTTCCTTTTGAGAGAATAAATATTTCAAAGACTTATGATCTGTGTAAAGAACAAATTTCTCTCCTAAGAGATAACGACGCCAAATCCGAAGAGCAAAAACAATAGCCGCGAGCTCTAAATCATGAGTGGCATATCAAGTCTCAGCAGGCTTTAATTGCCTAGAAGCATAAGCAATAACGCGTTCCTTTTGCATAAGAACGGCACCCAAACCAATGCGACTAGCATCGGTATAAACAACGAAATCTTGATTCCCTTCGGGAATAACAAGAATAGGAGCATCAGAAAGAATTTCTTTTAATTTCTGAAAAGAAGCTTCACATTTGTCTGACCAAATGTATTTAACACCTTTCTTCGTCAAGCTAGTGAGAGGCACGACAACTTTAGAAAAGTCTTTAATAAAACGACGGTAATAGCCCGCCAATCCAAGAAAACTACAAATCTCTGTCACATTCTCCGGTCTCTTCCAATCTTGAATCGCTTCAATCTTTGAAGGATCCACGGAAATTCCGGATTCGGAAATGATGTGACCGAGAAACTTCACACGAGATTGCCAAAAATGGCATTTAGAAAATTTTGCCTTTAATTGATTACTCCTAAGAGTTTCCAACACAATCCAAAGATGTTTTTCATGCTCCTCCTCGGTTTTAGAATAAACAAGAATATCATCGATAAACATGAGAACAAACTGGTCGAGAAAGTCTTTAAAAACTCGATTCATTAAGTCAACGAAATAAGCCGGGGCATTTGTTAACCCAAATGGCATAACAAGCCATTCATAAGATCCATACCGAGTGCGGAACGATGTCAAAGGAATGTTATCCTCTGCAATACGAAGCTGATAAAAACCGGTAGCCAAGTCCAATTGTGAAAAGACTCTAGCACCACTAAGTTGATCGAATAGATCATCAATCCGAGGTAAAGGGTATTTATTTTTGATAGTAAGATCATTAAGCTTGCGATAGTCAACGCAAAGCCTAAGTGTACCATCGGATTTCTTCACAAAAATAGCTGAAGCTCCCCAAGGCGAGGAACTAGAGCGAATAAATTGCTTCGCTTCCAATTCAGATAATTGTTTACGCATCTCCTCATTTTCTTTATTGGACATACGATAAGGAGGACGAGTGATAGGTTGAGCTCCCGGAGTAAGATTAATTCTGAACTCAATTGCTCGCTTAGGTGGTAATCCTAAAACGGGCTCGAATATGTCGGAAAATTCATAAACGACGTGAATAAGAGAAATAATATCACCCTCATCATCATCATCGTCATCACGAGGATTTAAAGAATATAAAGATGCAACCAAAGCAGAATCTGAATCTTTAAGAATAACAGAAACCTGATTAACAGATTGAGGATGTCGAAGATGAATAGTCCGCTCAGGACATAGGATATGAGCTTTATAACAGTTAAGCCAATCCATTCCCAAAATCATTCCAAAGCCTAAGTAACGCATGACATGCAAATCGGCTCGGAAAGATAAATCACACAAAATAATCTCGACATCTTTACACAATAAACTGATTGTTGCGGATCCACCAACCGGATTCGCAATTCTCAAAGAAGTCATTAAACACAAAACATCCAAAGAAAAAGTATCAACAAGTTCTTTTGATATAAAAGAATAGGACGCACCCGTATCAAAAAGAACTCGAATAGGATGATCATGAAACAAAATAATTCCATCTAGAATAGAATGAGAAATACGTTGGCCACGAGATGTGTTGCCAGGGGCTTGAGCAACATTTAACTTTCCCTCCCTCCTATTTTGAAGTTTGGGACACACATGCATAAAATGGTCCGGGCTTTTGCAATAGCGACAAGTACGAGGCTTTGAACACTTGTTCGCAAAATGGTCTTTCGAACCACAATTATAGCATTTCCCTTGAGTAGAGGAAAAGGTCTTTTCAGCAGGAGTTGCTTGCTTCCCTTTCTTATTGGGATAAGGGCCTTTAAATTTGTTTGGCCTCTTTCTGTTGCTGAAGTTTGGTTTGGAACCCACCACTTCAACATCATTCTCTCTATCCGCCTCTTCAAGACGAAGAGCGATATCAACGAGTTAGTCGAAAGAAACTTCTAACTTTAGAAGTAATGGCTTCTTGAGACTTTTGTTTAAGCCATAAACAAATCTCTGATTCTTCTTCAGAGGGGTGTTGATGTATTCAACCCCATATTTGGAAAGCGACTCGAAGGAGGCGACGTAATCAGTCACGGAGGACTCACCTTGAACAAGGTCTATAAATCGTCGAGCCAATGTCACTTTTTCTGCTTCTGGTACGAATTTTAACTCGAAGCGTTCTCGGAATTTCTCCCAGGTGAGATCCGCTTCATTAATCTCAGAAATAAGAAGTTCGTACCAGTCCAATGCTCTTTCTCGGAGCATACTAGAGGCCACCTGAACTCGGTGAAGGTCAATAAGATTCATGCGAGAAAAGATTCGATCGCATGACCTTAGCCAAGCCTGTACTTCAATAACAGTTTCGGAACCTTTGAATGGCTCCCCACCCAAATTAGTGTAATCGCTACACTAGCGCGCAAATCCCGACTTTGGGTGAGTAGGTTCCGGGTTAGCTCCAGCTGCTTGAGCATTTGTTACCAAATCAAGAAGCTGTTGAGCAGTCATAAAAACTCCATCTTGGGGTGGAGTGCTAGATGGCACGGCTCAGGGACGGCCTGGTCTAGACATTTCTCTTCCTTTAGAAAGAAAGAAGAAGAAGGAAAGGTTATTCACCAAATTGAATATCAAGCAATCTTGATAGATAAAACAAGGAATCATAAAGAAAATAGGATAGAACAGTACGAAGACCCGAATAAAATCCTAAAGCACAACTCCTAAGAAAGACTTAAGACGATGATCCTTGTTATAATATTCCATATTGTTCCGAAGTTTGGCTCTGATACCAAGCTGTGGCGCCCCACCTCTATACCCACGCCAGCCACGAACACTACGGTGTAATGCTGTCGACTAGCACGGAGAATAAGGCTATTGAGGAGCGACCATCCATGTAATTTCTTTGCGCGAGCACCGATATGTCAGATAATATAACATGCATTCTATTTCAAGAGGAAATCCGACATACCGACACAAACTCAAAGCTACTACACAGTGGCTATATAAATCCTTTGGAAAACAAATATAGAAATAAGCATAACGCAAATCAGTCACAGACAATTCATATCACAAAGGCGGAATAAGATATGAATATTACACTAGAAAGTGTACATCAGAGTAGTGGTCTCAAAAGTTCCACAATATCACAAAAGAATAGTTACATGAACTACACAAAAGAATAAGTATACATTATGGAGTCTATATCTCAATGTATACAACAAAAACTACTAATCTAAGTAGTTAACCAAAAGCAAGAGAAATCAATCCCAAGAGAGAAGTCAAGCAGAAGCACCTGTAACATCTCGGTCTGACCCGAGTATTATTTAATAAGAAAATAATAAACGGATCAGTCTAACTATAAATATCAGATGAAACGATATAGAATAAGAGATATGACTAAACACATAATAATCACAATGCCAAGCTATGATATATATATATATATATACTTAGTTGATAATCATCAAGAGATTAATCAATGTCACCAGATCTACACAAGAATCAAAGAAACGTCATACTTCTTATTTCGTTCACCATACTATAAATATTGACGATAATATAAATGTCAATCACAAAAGTCAATGACGCACAAATTCCAGAAGACTACACAAGAAATCCAGAAATCACTAAAGTCAATGACACACAAATTCCAGAAGACTACACAAGAAATCCAGAAATCACTAAATTCAATGACACACAAATTCACCAATGCACAAATATTGATAAAACTTATTAATGGAAATTACGAAAATTGGTGAAACACAAATTCTAGGAATCTACACAAGAAATCCAGAAATCACAAAGGGGGGAAGGCCTATCACATGACCGGGAGCATGAAAACTCACCAACAGCTGTAACACATGAACGAGAAGCTATCTCATGGTAGCTAACCATAAATTTGACACACGAATGGTCCGAAGACCTGACACACGAATGGCCCGAAGACCGTGGGTTGCTACCCCATAAATTTGACACACGAACGGGGTTTAGTCTCCCACGCAGACAAAGAGACATCGCACATTGCTAGTCTAAATCACAAAAATGATCGTCATGATCATCGAGAAGTGTCGATTACACTAAGCTAGTAAATATATGAGTTTAGCTTCATGTCCCATAACCACTTGCTTAACTTCAATATTTACGAACAAACTGTAAATCTCCACTAGAAAATTGTCACAAGAGGTTCAATCGAACAAGTCCAAGAATTAATCGACAAAGTAAACGCAAGCGTTTCATACCACTTGTTTTACTAAGCCGTTTAATTAGATTTCTCATACGAGTGAGGTAAAGGTTTGTATATACTAATAGATTGGAAAACGGTTTTATAAACGAATTTGGTATTAAAATAGTATTGAAATCGTTTGAGTAAAGAGTTTTGATATTTACTACTAGTATAGGAAACCTTTATATTTTTAAAGTGACAAATCACGAAGAAGATTGTAAGAACAACCAATCACAAAAATTCACATACGAAGACGTGAATAAAATCCAAAGAAATCGATAAAGAATCCATCGAAATGGATATTCAAAAATCCCTAAAAAAGAGTCATCAAAATCATAATAGATGATAACAACAAATAGGATTATCACGAATCGATTTAAATTGGAATTACAATCCAAAAAGGCAAATTGGACTCAAACAGCAGGTTCAGTCGACTGAACCGAGAATTTCAGTCGACTGACCCTGTTCATGGAAATTTTCCAGGTTCAGAAAACTTTCTGTTTCCAGTTTCAGTCGACCGTGCAGAGTTTTTCAGTCGACTGAATCATGCCTGGAAACTCTCGGGTTTCAGGTTCAGTCGACTGAACAGAGATTTCAGTCGACTGAATCATGCCTGGGCTGTTTTTCAGCCTTATACAAATGAAGAGCAAACTCTTCCAAAATGCAATCGGACGAACATTGGCTCTAAGGGTTTATGCCAAACGGCAACCCGGCCCTATATGCTCCTCGATGCATCACAAAAAGCATGATCAAACATCCATAAAAGGATTTTACACAAATTTGTCTTAAAAACCCAAAGATTGGAGTATTCACAAAATCAATCCAAATCAAGAGCAAATGCACATGAAGAAGTGTTAGGAATTCATACCCAACAACCAAAGATAGTTATAGTCATAGATGTGAGATAAAAATCTCACCTTTTCACAAAATCGAACAAGAAGAAGCTTGAAAGCAATTGGAGAATCAACCTCTCTTCAACCCAACCCAAATGAGCTTGAATCTAAGCTCAAAAACAAGAACATTCCCAAGATTAGGTTTAGGAATTTCTGAAATTGGGAAGAGAATAAGTTGTAGAAGAAGAAGAGAAGCTTACCAATGGGTTCTTCTTGAGTTTGGAGCAAGGAATTTGATTTGCAAGAGAAACTTGGGTTTTGGAATTTTAATTTCCAATCTCTCCCACCATTAACACTCTAAAAACTGAAATGAGAAGAGAATGAGGGTGAGTGGGGAAGAGTGGCTCAGATTTGATCATAAGTTAACATAGGGTTGAGCCCAAAAACCAAACCCAAAGTAAAAAGTAGCAGAAATCAACTTTCTCCAAGCATATCGAAGCTTATACTCAAAAAGGTCGCAAACGGCATTTTAAACTCAATGGGAGTGGTCCCGAGCCCTAATTCGACCGTATGCAAAAAGTAGCTTTTCGGACTAAAATCTGACTAACGATAAAATATTTAAATAAAATATTTAAATATAAAATCGACAAATATGCGGGTTGTTACATTTATTTTTATTGACTTAACTAAAAATTCACTTTTAAGTCAACTTCATAAATTTCCAATTTTAGTTATATTTCAAAATTTCAACTTAAATATTCATTCATTTCATATTTCAACTTTATTAAAAATCATTAATATGATAAAATCACTTTAAATTCATTTAAATTCAAATTATCATAATTTCATATTCAATTTAATTTCCAATTATAGTTAAATCAAATTTTCCAAAATAACTTACATCCAAAATTTTCTAACTTTTCATTAATTCATTTCACTTGCAATTATTCAGAAAATCAATAATATTTTACAAAAAACCTTTTTAGTTAGATTTAAATCAAAATATTTTAATATTTACATTTCTAAGGTAATTTTAAATTTTTTAGAAAAACATATATTAACTACGGGTCTGTATATAATTTTCTACACTAGGAAAAGTGATACGGGTAATATATCATTTCAACCCGTAATTTACAAAGAAAAACCGGGTTTTATCATTTCAAACCCGCAGTCTCAAGTAAAAGAAATAAATTTGAAAATCATTCAGGCCTACCATTTCAGCCCATAACGATTTTTCCCTATTCTAAAGTCCGTTCGGGTATGTATCATTTCAACCCATAGTGATTCGAGTCTATAGGGAACTTGCAGTGTGATAACTGATAAAAATAATAGAACAGCATAATATAACAGTAACAAATGATATAACGGGTGTAATAACAGGTGTGGACATCATATGATAATAATATAAGCAGTTATAACATGGTAATATAGTTCTACACATTCACAGGGTGTCAATTTACTACTTATATAAGTATAAACGTCTGGTGAGATTTACTCACCGGTTTGAGCTGAAGACACAACGATGAATTGCACAAATGGGATCTACACAAGCACAAAAGCACGACACAGATTCGAATGGAGGAGCCAAATGTCAAATTCCTTGGATATACATCAAACAAAACAATATAACAACGATGAGTTTCAAAACCAAAATACGATAAACTGCGCTAGAATAAACTGCACAGAATCAAACAGAAATGCTTGCACTTGCTTTTTACCTTTACTAGGCTCAACCATAAGGGGTAATACAAGGCCATGGCCGGTGTTTGGGTCAGGTTTAGGTGAGTATGGGTTCGGCCTAAATGGTGGAATGGTGGTGCAAAAGTGGTAGAGGGAAAATACAACATAAGCATGCATTCACATGGATTGGGTCAATGATTTGGGCTCGGCCAAGGCTCTAATGGTCACGGCCAGAGAGGTGGGGTCCACTGGAGTGATGTGGCAGAGGTTGCTGGAGGTGATGGTGATGTGGTAGGTGGCGGCTAGGGGGTTGGTGAGGTGATAGAGATGAGGTGGTGGTGGTTAGGCTAGGAATTTGGGTGGTTTTTGAGACTTTTGTGCAATTGCATCACCAAGGGGTTCATGGCTTGGAATTTTTGTGAGGAGGAGGTGGTGATGAGGTGCCATCAGGTGGTAGAGGCGGCTAGGCAGCAAGGGGCATGGCCGAACCTATAGAGAAGGAGGAAGTGCAACCAAAATCAAACTAGAAATTAGGCACTACAATAGAAAAGAGATAAAGAAGATAGAATTTTTTTTACCAAACTCTTCAAACCAATAGGGGCCGAAATTTTTTTCCAGGAAGGAGGAAATGATGTACGTGAATAAAAAATGAATGGCGACTGAAGGATTAGGGTTTGGTCAAAAGAAAATGAATGCAGGAGCTAAGAAAATGAAGAGACGGGAAAACAAAAGGCCTTAAGCAAATTAAGAGTCACAACCTTTCAAATATCCTTTTATATATTTTGTAATTTATAAATACATATAAAACTGAGAAATAAAGATCACAAATCAGAAATAATAATAAATATCTAAAATAAATAATTAAATTTTAATTAAATAGAATTTAAATTAAGAAAATGGCTTAAAATTGCAAACTAGGCTTTAAAATTGAAAACAACTCAAATAATCTTTGGAAAAATCTATTCAAATTTAAATACATGAAAAATGAATATTAATAAATTAAAACACAGCAAATAAAAGTGAATGTATAAAATAAATTGCTAAATTTTAATTATATATAATTAAATTAAGGAAATAGCAAAGAAAACAGAAACTAGGTTAGAAAATTTGAAAATAAATGCAATGGACTTTGGAAAAATTTTATATACTTGAAAAATATTTATAAATAAAGATAATAACAGAAAAAATACCTTAATAAAATAAAAATTAAAAAAAAAAAAAATTTAATATAGTTTAGATGAAGAAAATAGCAGAAAATAGAAACAGCCTTTAAAAATAGGAAATAAATACAGTACATTTCGGAAAAATTCTATTATTATTTTAAAAATAATTAAAATTCAAAATATACATAATATAACATCAATATACAAGTTAGAATAAGATATATCAAATAAAAATGTCATTTATATAATTTAAAATAAAGACTATTGCTGAATAACCCAATATACACACAATATTGAAAACAGTATAACTTTTGCAATTTAAATCCGTTTTCAACGAAACGAAAAGCAGTGTTCTTAAAATTTTATGTAATTTCATAATAAAAGATAAAATTTAAATTTTCAAACTTTTAAAATTTTAAATTAAAAATCAAAGTTTGATTAATCTGACCAAAATTCACTTTTTGGAAAATATTCTTTTTAGTCATGCTTTGGAATGATAATTCATATCAAAACTAAAGTTTGTATTTAAAGTAACAAAACTAATCATTAAAAATAAAAAAATAAGTTTTTAAATCAAAATTTAATTAAAAAAATTAAAATATACAAAAAAAATCACAAAATACAGGGTTGTTACACTCTCCCCCAGTCAAAACTTTTCGTCCCCGAAAAGGAATGTGGTACGGGAAAACACAGAAAAAAAAATAGAGTGAAATAAGATTAGGACAAGATGACAAGGAGATTTAAATTATACCTGATAACTATTGTTACAGGTATGTTTAACAAGGTGGAGATGATCTGTCCAAGATTCTCCAAAATCAAGAACTCAAGCACGCAAAATAGATTCAAATGAGTACCAAAGAATATCAAAGATTATAGAAAGATGCCTATACCAGTCTATAGCAAGATAAGGATGATAAGGACAACCAAAAGATAGTTTGAAAAACAAAATAAGGAAATAAATTTGGAAGCATGGAAATTTTCAACTTAAATAGAGAATAAATCTTTACACGAGTTAAATAAATCTTAACTATCCCAAATTTCATTATCTTATTATCCAATCATCTTAAATTAACAATTTTTAAAACCATGGGTTTGAAAAATAATCATTTATTACACTCACAATGTACTTAATAAATTTTACTCTTCTTTATTCCTAATTAAAATTAAATTTATTCCCCTCACTATATTTATCGCTTATGTTAAACATACTTACACTTATTATAACTGCTTTCTTTCATTCTTAGTTCTTTTAACATCATTTTATTGTAAGTTATTCAATTATCCTTTATTATATTTACCTCTGTTAATCATTTTATAATTACAAATTAAGTGTATAACATTTATTATAACCACTCAAATTTTATTTATAAAATATTTTATATTGTGTATTATCCAATTACGTTGTTAACTTTTGAAAAATTAAGGTAAGTTATAATTGAATGCAATTATATTATACAAATAAAACTTTCCATATCAATTCTCTCAAGTTTTAATCATTTATCCAAATTTTTTATTCTCTTTTTATAATTGAAATTATTATTTAAAATAATATTTAAGAATTGTATTTCCGATTTCTCCAAACCATTTAGAGATAAGTAATAATATATATATAATATGTGAAATCAAATTTCAATCATATATCTAACGACCCTGACTCGACCTTCGAAAATCGGCACCGAATACGACACTCGTATTCAAATGCCGCAGATCCAAACGTCGAACCTGGTTCGTCGGAGCTTATAACACATTAAGTAAATAACACAGCGGAAGAAATGAATAGCATATATCAATATACAACATTTGATACAATAACTGGTACAACATGAATGGTACAATAGATATCAACATTATCAGAGATACAAAGAATAGCAGCAGAAATATAATAATAACACTAGCAGCGGAACAAATCTCCAAAATAGTCTTCAAGAAAAAACTCCAGTATCAGTAATCTCCATCTCCAAAGCACCAATCCAGAAATAGATCGAACTCCCAATCAAGATGAAGAGAAGCAACACGATCCAAAATGCGATTGCCAAATCCTAAGGCTGAAAGCTATCGAATCTACACCTACTATAGATTATCTGAAAATCCCAACTCTAGACTGCCCGTGTGGGAAAATAGTGGGCACCCAGAGTTTAGGAAAGGAACAATAAACTCCAGGTCAGTCATGGGACCGGTATGAGCAAACAAAAGCATTTGGTCTTTTAAAACAAGCAAAGGAATTTAAATTTGAAATCCGCAATGCTTTTTAGAAAATGAAACTACCTTAAGGCCTCCCGCCACACACACAATGCAAACGCAGACTTGGAGGTGATTTCTCCTTATGATAGCCAAATATACTTAATACGAGAAAATTTTCTTTGATATTATTACTAGTGCACAGTGGAAAATCTTTCGAAAGTATAATATAAATCCTAGCCAGCATAGGTGTAACGACCCGCCTTTTTGGACAGTTTAAACCGACGAACAAATACACATGCCGGTTCCAAACCATTAAAAAAAGGCAGATTGTTATTGGTAATTAAGAAAAGAAAAGAAATAAAGGAAATGAAACAACACAGAATCTCGCAGCGGAACGATAAAATATAATAGTCAAATAAACAGTTCATGAAGCTGTTTACTATAATTAGACAATTATTTATACAACATTTATCAGAGTTATACATATACAACAGAACAAATAAATAATGCAGCAGACAACATGATGCACAGATAATAATAATAATAGTATACCAAATCTTCATCTTCGTCCTCCAGAATAGATCTTCAAAAATCTGAAAACTCAGGACTGGCCCGAGCGTAATGAAAAGACAAAACACTCGAGTCAGGACTAAAATATCCATATAAAAGTTAAATCAATCGTAAATAAATATGAGTGTGACGGCGTCAGAGATGTTTACGGGGTTTGACATCTCATATCCAGTGTCAACATGCGTGCAATAACTTAAGAGTTGTTACGAGATTTTCCACCTTTCAAGGATCCGTTAAACTATCTACTAGGTAGTAATGTACGCTAAGTAGATAATGTCTATCAGTAATATAAAGTATCAAAATAGCGTTAAGGCGTTACCATAATCCCCCTTAACACATTTTATATTCCCAAAAGCATATACAAGACCGTAGTTTCCCCAAAACCGGAAGTCACCAGAGGGCAATCCATATACTCAAGGTACAAACCAAAACGTAGTGGTCGCGAATAGGATAATCGGTATGACAAGGTACATGAGGCGATACCAACTAGGATACTAGTAGTTGCGTGATCCGGACTAATGTTGAGCATAGCAGCTACTACCTCAACACCGCGAAACAACACTCCCAAATCAAGGGGTGCACCCAAATCAACTCACAAATGTAATAGATATGGTATCGAAGAAGTGTGTCCGCTAGAGGTGGCGAACCTCAATGGCCCGGCGCGGCTCCTGTTTTAGTCATGTCAGGGGTCATCCAATATCGTTCTCTTTCTTCAGTCAACGCGTTCACCAAACCATCCACTTCATTCTGGATCATCACTCCGCATATAATAGTTATTAAAGTGGTTTTCGGTATCGACAGAGAGTATGTCCATATCCGATCCCGGTCTCATTAATAACTACGTATTATTACACTGATGGCTCTTTTATATTTCAAATTGATTCATGATTGATAACAAAATTTCATATTCGCTTTAAAATCAAATCCATTTCAAAATCATCATATATTCAAAATTATCAATTTTGTCCGATAAATCAATTTCACTTCAAAATTTGATTCGAATTCAACTTAGGTTATAATCTCTACTTTAACCTAGTTCGTATTTAAACCAAAGGTTTAAATATAAACATTTCTGTCTCTTTAACAAGTTTGAATTTAAGAAAATAGTTTAAATAGTTTAAAATAGTTAAATAATTCAAAATAGTTTAATAGAAAATATTTAAATAGTTTAATCGAAAATAATTTGAATATAAAATGGTTTATATATAAAATAGTTTGGAAAAAAATCAAAAATTATTTGATAAATAATTCCAAAGTCAAAACGGTCAACTACCCAAATTTCCTATCCAAATCAAATCCAAATTCCATTTCGATTTAATCGATTCATTCCAATTTCAACTTGAATAAATTTCTATTCTACGTAAATTTCGATTTCAATTCACAAATTTCTTTAAATTTCAATTCAATTCCAAATTAATTTAAATCTAAATTTCAAATAAATTTTCAATTCCAAACTCAAACTTGAAATATCATTTCATATCAATTTTCTTAGAAATATTCAGAGTTCGATTAAAAGTCCAATCTTTTAAAACAAATCAACTTTCAAAAATTTACACCGTATTTCAATTTTCAATTTAAATCTAAACTTCGATTTTATTTAATAATTTCGTTTACCAAGTTTAAATTCTAACATTTCGAGCTCCAATTGAAAATAATTCAATTTCCATAAATTGGATTTTATTCTTAAAATCAATTCATTTAAATAATTTTAAAACAACTTTTAAAATCATTTAAATTATCCAACTCGGTGTCCGTATATAATTTTCTAACCTATGGCCAAGTGATTAGTTATTACAATTAAATGTCAGGGATGAATATATCATTTAAATCAATCACAGTGTCATATGTATGCATAGCAGGATATATATAAACAAATAAACATCCAAACATTTAAATATCAACCAATAACATCCATCGAAATACATCATCCAATAGGCAATACAATTCACGGCAATTTCATATTTATCAATGTCAGGTAATTTAATCGCAATTCAATTTTAATTTAAATTTAACCGTCAATTTAATTTTTTTAACGGTGAATTCAAATGACAATCAATATGATAATTAAATTTTATCAAACAACAACAAATAAAAATCATAACTATGCATAATGTCAAATTTAACTAGCATAAAGATATTCAGTACGTTGTGAGCGTTATAAAACACTCACCTTGATTTTTACGATTTTAAATCAAATCGACCGACGTTCGATTTAACATAAAATTTTAATAAGCTCCAAACACTTTCGGATCTGCACTGCAGCGCAGCTCTCATCTCCGTGATTCCGGCGCTTCTTCCCCAACGTGAAATTCACGTATGCAAACCCATTATCCGCCGATCTTCAAGCAATTTTCATGACCACCTCGTCGACTTCTAGAACGATCAGCTAGCGCCACCACGAAGCCCTTCACCAGAGCCACCTACGCGCCAAGTTTCTTCCCGTCATTCGCCGTCGTTTGCACGCAATCCAAGGAAATACGTACACACTTCCAAGTCAGATCTGGACGAATCCATGAAAAATTAGCATACATCAACCGTATGTATTTGAAGAGCTCGTCGAGATTTACACTTTTGTTTTTGGAATTTTTCGATTTCGTCGAACGGATTGAGAGATATTAAGGAAAGAAGATCGGCAATTTCTGGCCATGGAATAGGTGGCGGCCATGATTTAGAATTAGGGTTTCTGGGTTAAAATAATAATAAAACTGTCTCGGTTTGCGTGCGTATTTATATAGGTAGGTCCAAAATCATCCGAACTCCAATCGAGACGTGCCGCCAGGCGTTTATAAGGTTTTACCCCCATTCCGGACGCAATGGAACTAGTTTTAAGGCCTAATTCGATCATATCTGGAAGATAGCCTTTCGAAGTCGATTATTTTAATTAAATTCGAAATTAAATTTCCACGCGTTTCAAGCTCGCACGGCCAAACGACAAGTCCAATTGCTACGAAAATTGAAATCCTACCATAATTTACTATTACGGATCCGATGAAACAAGTTTCGTCGAAATCCGAGACTGTTTGAAAAATGGCTATTTTAACTCGTCAATTAAATATTAAAATATTCAATTTTCACAAATTTACTTTTAATTCGATTTTAAAAGTTCTACAACATCATTCTAACTTTAATATGATAAAATAGAATTTTACAAATCATTTTTAATCATATTAAACCCGTTATCCAATTATTCAAATAATTTCAAATATTAAATTATTCAACAAATTACATTAATAATCATTTTCCTTTAATAATCACCTTAAATTTTCTAATTAAAATAGCTAAAAATACGGGTCGTTACACTCTCCCCCACTCAAAACTTTTCGTCCCCGAAAAGGAAAAGAAGGGAAAAGGAACTAAGTATAGAATTCAACATTAGATATATTTTATTCAAAGTTACCAACTTATAAAGCAATGAAATTCCATTTATAAAGTCATAACTACGCTTCCACAATGTTACTCCGAACGGCTTTCTAAATTTAAAAGTTAGTTATCAAAACAAGTTATAAAATTTAAAAACTTGAAAAAATTTCTAACACCCGGATTCACGGAAAATTTCGGCAGGGTCTCCTTTGCGCGGCTCGATCGAAAATTTTTACAATTCAATATATAACACAAATATAACCAATATATATCAAATATACATCTCATCTTAATGATGAGGCATCCCATATCTGGGGAAACAACATATATATATCACCAATACCATATAAAACCATAAGCGTACCTTTTATTTAGCATTTATTAGTAGTTTACTTACATTTTGTATTTAGCACAGAAGCGAGCTCTACAACGAAGCGCAACCCCTTTGCTACCTACTAAAATGCTCAATAACTAAGTTAGAACCATGCATATAAAGATAGATCGATATATTTAGCGTACACAACATATATATAACCTATTTAGCTTCAAAACCGAGATTCCAATTTCAGGACAGCAAACAAATCTCAGTTTTAGGTCACCTAAACTATAAAATTTGGCAACAGAATCTAAACAAAAATTGTTGTATTCATTTCAAGCTTTCCAGAATGTCCAAAATCATCGAATTCGGACCATACATTCAAAAGTTACGGCCGTTTAACTTAGAGGATACGCCTCAGCCTGGGCAATGAATTGCGCAGGTCAGCGATGTCCACCCACGTTTTCGACCTTCTAAACGATATCAAAACACAAAACACTTAAGACAAAAGTTTTAGCTTAAGTCCTTAGCTTTCCATAAAGTGCAAGATCATCAAAATCCGATAAACCGGTCAAAAGATATGGCGAAAATACTAAGGGTGTATACTACTGAATTTACTTATTTTTACACAGGACAGCGAGTAACATTCAAGTTTTTAACCAAGCAGATGAAGGAATTTTCTCAAGTTATCTAAACAAAAGTTGTGCTATAGTTTCTAAGCTTTCCGAAAAGTCCAAAATCGTCGAATTCCGTTCAGGCATTTAAAAGTTATGGTTATTTTCGTTTCAGCATATATTGGACAATGTTGGATTTTTTTTCCAAAAATTTGCTTTTATTATTTCAAAGTACAAAACATCAAAACTTCAAATTTTCTAAAGAACAATCATAAACACAAAGTCATCTATTTTCTTATTCATCCATGAAATAGGTTTACATTCAGTTTGTTTCCGATTTATTCAAGTTTGTTTCATCCACATTTTTAATTCAAGTCAATTTGCTCCCAATTTGAATTTAATTATTTAAAATTTTTTTCCGTTTATTCAATTCCATTAATACTAATGAATTCTACTTAATCAATTATCATCCATCTAACAACCAATGCATATCAAACATTAATATCCATCCAAAATCTACACTAAATCAATTATACATTTCCAAGTCAATTTTAATTTCATACACTTCCAAGTTTATTGACATTTAGTTATATTCAAATTTAATTAGTTTCCATTAACCAATTTTATATTTCATTAAGTTTAAATTTTATTCATTCACTTATACATGTATCATTCATTTTACAGCTTAAATTTCTTTTATATTTACAACTATCAATAGATCTTTACATTTTATTTTTCACTCTCACACTGGTATATTATTTCTCTACTTATCCTTATTAGCATTTTAAACCCTTTAAGTATTTGGTAAGTTATAGTTATGCAAATAGAATGTAGTTAAACAACATACAACTTCTTTTCATTTAAAGTTGAATTTTTCAATTCTTAAGTCATTACTTAAATTTCACTATAATTTAATTTCACATTTACATTCACATATAGTATTTTCATTTTATATTAACATAATTGTGAATCACCTTTAAATGTTAATTTAAATTCCGATTATTTACTAACAATTTTATTTATATTTGCAAACCATTAATTAAATGCATATTTCATTATTCAATCCTATACTTGTATATTATCCAATTAACAATTCATATAACATTTTTGAACTTCTTAAGTATTTTGGTAAGTTATATCTAAGCTATAGAATGAAATTTAATACTATGCGAGTTTTACAGTTTCAATTTTATTTTAAGTTCATAATTTCCTAATTCTAAGGATTTCTACCTCAATTGATATTTTCACTTAGCTCTTAGGTTCATTTCTCATTTCACAATTCAGAAGTTCCTTAATGATTCAAGTCTAAATTCATTTCAATCATAAAAAAAAATCATTAATTATTAAAGAACTTAAGAATTCCAATCCCGGTTTCATTTCAAATCAAGGTTTGAAATAATATATACTTATATAATTTATATATCAAATCATACTATAGAGAATGCAAAACAAAATAAAATTTGAGTCAAAACAAGGTTTAGACAAGCTATTAAGTGGTCTCCCCCACTCGGACTCTCGAAAATAAACGCCAATGATGCGTGCACACATCATCGAAATCATTTTCTAGCGTCAAGAGAAGGGAATATAACACTTATCATAAAAAAAATCCTTCGAAAACAATTTCAACTCAATTATACTATCATATAATGCTCATATTATTATTTTCAAATTCTTGTAAGTCAATCTCAAACACCGGAATTTAAATTCCCAAATCCAAGTTAAAATTCATTTATATTCATTATCAATTGTGTTTACAAGATTTCATTTTCCTAAATCTATTGTTATTTTATCAATTGTTGTAAATATTGACTGATCAAACAATAACGATAATAATCTAATATTATCATCTCCTAACAATCAATTCAATCAAAATGAATAAATATTCAAATAATTCTTTTATATAAAATATATTCCAAAATGATATTGTGTTGGTTTGTCTTATTCGAATGTTTAGAAATTCCTATCGACGCCTTGGCGTCCCAAGTATCGACCAGAATTCATAAATACTCAACGGAACAAATTAACACAATATAAAACCATTTTATATCAAATAATAAGTACGCTCTCTCATATACACTCAACTCATTCATATAGTTTACCTCTATTTCAATGAGTTATTCCCCACTAGTGCCAAGGTTTATCGCTAAACCAAAGCTCTGATACCAACTGTAACGACCCGCCTTTTTGGACAGTTTAAACCGACGATCAAATACACATGCCGGTTCCAAACCATTAAAAAAAGAAAGATTGTTATTGGGGTAATTAAGAAAAGAAAAGAAATAAAGGAAATGAAACAACACAGAATCTCGCAGCGGAACGATAAAATATAATAGTCAAATAAACAGTTCATGAAGTTGTTTACTATACTTAGACAATTATTTATACAACATTTATCAGAGTTATACATATACAACAGAACAAATAAATAATGCAGCAGACAACATGATGCACAGATAATAATAGTAATAGTATACCAAATCTTCGTCTTCGTCCTCCAGAATAGATCTTCAAAAATCTAAAAACTCAGGACTGACCCGAGCGTAATGAAAAGACAAAACACTCGAGTCAGGACTAAAATATCCATATGAAAGTTAAATCAATCGTAAATAAATATGAGTGTGACGGCGTCAGAGATGTTTACGGGGTTTGACATCTCATATCCAGTGTCAACGTGCGTGCAATAACTTAAGAGATGTTACGGGATTTTCCACCTTTCAAGGATCCGTTAAACTATCTACTAGGTAGTAATGTACGCTAAGTAGATAATATCTATTAGTAATATAAAGTATCAAAATAGCGTTAAGGCGTTACCATAATCCCCCTTAACACATTTTATATTCCCAAAAGCATATACAAGACCGTAGTTTCCCCAAAACCGGAAGTCACCAGAGGGCAATCCATATACTCAAGGTACAAACCAAAACGTAGTGGTCGCGAATAGGATAATCAGTATGACAAGGTACATGAGGCGATACCAAGTAGGATACTAGTAGTTGCGTGATCCGGACCGATGTTGAGCATAGCAGCTACTACCTCAACACCGCGAAACAACACTCCCAAATCAAGGGGTGCACCCAAATCAAATCACAAATGTAATAGATATGGTATCGAAGAAGTGTGTCCACTAGAGGTGGCGAACCTCAATGGCCCGGCGCGGCTCCTGTTTTAGTCATGTCAGGGGTCATCCAATATCGTTCTCTTTCTTCAGTCAACGCGTTCACCAAACCATCCACTTCATTCTGGATCGTCACTCCGCGTATAATAGTTATTAAAGTGGTTTTCGGTATCGACAGAGAGTATGTCCATATCCGATCCCGGTCTCTTTAATAACTACGTATTATTACACTGATGGCTCTTTTATATTTCAAATTGATTCATGATTGATAACAAAATATCATATTCGCTTTAAAATCAAATCCATTTCAAAATCATCATATATTGAAAATTATCAATTTTGTCCGATAAATCAATTTCACTTCAAAATTTGATTCGAATTCAATTTAGGTTATAATCTCTACTTTAACCTAGTTCGTATTTAAACCAAAGGTTTAAATATAAACATTTTCGTCTCTTTAACCAGTTTGAATTTAAGAAAATAGTTTAAATAGTTTAAAATAGTTAAATAATTCAAAATAGTTTAATAGAAAATATTTAAATAGTTTAATCGAAAATAATTTGAATATAAAATGGTTTATATAGAAAATAGTTTGGAAAAAAATCAAAAATTATTTGATAAATAATTCCAAAGTCAAAACGGTCAACTACCCAAATTTCCTATCCAAATCAAATCCAAATTCCATTTCGATTTAATCGATTCATTCCAATTTCAACTTGAATAAATTTCTATTCCACGTAAATTTCGATTTCAATTCACAAATTTCTTTAAATTTCAATTCAATTCCAAATTAATTTAAATCTAAATTTCAAATAAATTTTCAATTCCAAACTCAAACTTGAAATATCATTTCATATCAATTTTCTTAGAAATATTCAGAGTTCGATTAAAAGTCCAATCTTTTAAAACAAATCAACTTTCAAAAATTTACACCGTATTTCAATTTTCAATTTAAATCTAAACTTCGATTTTATTTAATAATTTCGTTTACCAAGTTTAAATTCTAACATTTCGAGCTCCAATTCAAAATAATTCAATTTCCATAAATTGGATTTTATTCTTAAAATCAATTCATTTAAATAATTTCAAAACAACTTTTAAAATCATTTAATATATCCAACTCGGTGTCCGTATATAATTTTCTAACCTATGGCCAAGTGATTAGTTATTACAATTAAATGTTAGGGATGAATATATCATTTAAATCAATCACAGTGTCATATGTATGCATAGCCGGATATATATAAACAAATAAACATCCAAACATTTAAATATCAACCAATAACATCCATCGAAATACATCATCCAATAGGCAATACAATTCACGTCAATTTCATATTTATCAATGTCAGGTAATTTAATCGCAATTCAATTTTAATTTAAATTTAATTGTCAATTTAATTTTTTTAACGGTGAATTCAAATGACAATCAATATGATAATTAAATTTTATCAAACAACAACAAATAAAAATCATAACTATGCATAATGTCAAATTTAACTAGCATAAAGATATTCAGTACGTTGTGAGCGTTATAAAACACTCACCTTGATTTTTACGATTTTAAATCAAATCGAACGACGTTCGATTTAACATAAAATTTTAATGAGCTCCAAACACTTTCGGATCTGCACTGCAGCGCAGCTCTCATCTCCGTGATTCCGGCGCTTCTTCCCCAACGTGAAATTCACGTATGCAAACCCATTAGCCGCCGATCTTCAAGCAATTTTCATGACCACCTCGTCGACTTCTAGAACGATCAGCTAGCGCCACCACGAAGCCCTTCACCAGAGCCACCTACGCGCCAAGTTTCATCCCGTCATTCGCCGTCGTTTGCACGCAATCCAAGGAAATACGTACACACTTCCAAGTCAGATCTGGACGAATCCATGAAAAATTAGCATACATCAACCGTATGGATTTGAAGAGCTCGTCGAGATTTACACTTTTGCTTTTGGAATTTTTCGATTTCGTCGAACGGATTGAGAGATATTAAGGAAAGAAGATCGGCAATTTCTGGCCATGGAATAGGTGGCGGCCATGATTTAGAATTAGGGTTTCTGGGTTAAAATAATAATAAAACTGTCTCGGTTTGCGTGCGTATTTATATAGGTAGGTCCAAAATCATCCGAACTCCAATCGAGACGTGCCGCCAGGCGTTTATATGGTTTTACCCCCATTCCGGACGCAATGGAACTAGTTTCAAGGCCTAATTCGATCATATCTAGAAGATAGCTTTTCGAAGTCGATTATTTTAATTAAATTTCCACGCGTTTCAAGCTCGCACGGCCAAACGACAAGTCCAATTGCTACGAAAATTGAAATCCTACCATAATTTACTATTACGGATCCGATGAAACAAGTTTCGTCGAAATCCGAGACTGTTTGAAAAATGGCTATTTTAACTCGTCAATTAAATATTAAAATATTCAATTTTCACAAATTTACTTTTAATTCGATTTTAAAAGTTCTACAACATCATTCTAACTTTAATATGATAAAATAGAATTTTACAAATCATTTTTAATCATATTAAACCCGTTATCCAATTATTCAAATAATTTCAAATATTAAATTATTCAACAAATTACATTAATAATCATTTTCCTTCAATAATCACCTTAAATTTTCTAATTAAAATAGCTAAAAATACGGGTCGTTACAATAGGTACCATGATGCTATGCCTACTATGGCTGCCATGTTAAATGGCAGGTTCTACAACTAAAACCGTACAAGGCACGTATTGGATGAATGGATTTCCAACAAATGGTCAGGCTAAGGAACTTCCTATTGCCACATGGGCACGCCTCTGGCGGGACGTCCTGAGAACTAACGTTACGGTTAGATCTCTGCCAACACAAGGCCGGGTTACCTCTGTAACTAGGTAACTACTACACGAATATGTCATCCCCCGGTCCTTTGGGACCTTTATTCGAGCGCGCGCACAACAACCACAAAGTATCACAAAGTAATAGATCTGCAGTATCCACATGAGTAAGTATCTGGGCTCCATACCATGATACCACCCTTTTCCAGAAGGGAATGACATACCCTAAAGGGCGCGACCCTCATAACCTTGCCGCATCTTTCCTGTTTCGACCATTTCCGGGGTGTGAGTTCCTGATGCAGTCTCGTCCACAAAGCTACGCTTTATACAAAAGCCATGCTTTGATCAAAAATGATCAACAAATGATCATCATCACACAGCAGCACTCAGCATGTCACATTACCAAATAGGGAATACATCACTGATAAATATCAACTACATAACCTCTGAGCTCGTACGTCTCAGAGAAGGGTGTTAAGCTAAGAGAATAAATTCCCCGCCACCAAGCAGAAATGTATTTGATAGAAATCAGTTTAATATCTCAAAGTGTAATGTCGGACATACAACCATACAAGTCTGTTCCGGGTTCGAACAGAAGCGAAGGCACTTTCGAAGAAGCCCTTGCAAATCCAGGTATCCACAATCCCGATCGGACTTCCCATCACTTAGGGAGAACTCTATACCGGAACAACTCGGTGTAGAGTCAATCGATAGGTTATCCTATCGTTCTCACAAATACTCGGTCTTCACCACCGGTCTTCAAATGCTATCCATACGTTGTATCACTATTCGGAATGGGCTATATGACACAAGGTCCTTTCCCGGCTAAACCGAATAGTAAGCGCCATATTTTAAAACATATGGATATGAGATTTTAGCTAAGTCACAACTTATAAAATCCAAAACTTTTCTTTCAAATAGTTAAACAAATTACCATTTTTAATCTTTAAACAAAAAGATTTATTTCATAAAGTTTCACCCAGTTTCACAAAGATCTATTCATAGATTTCAAAACAATTCCCATTTCAATTTGGATTAACCCAATTAAATCTTTAAATTAAAGATTTATAGCTTTCAAAACACGTTTCCAAAAATTTATCTAAAACTTGGAATACTATTTTCATTTTTAGACTTCAAATCGTTTAACACAAATTCGAAATTCATTCTTATGTGAAAGCTTCAATCATTTGAAAACAAATAGCTTTCGTTTCGGAAAAATCCGATTTCATTTATACAAGTTAAAAATCTTTGGGTTAAATTTAAAGCTCCAAACAACACTTTTAAATGGTTTAAAAACCCATATAAAACCCATTTATAAGTTGAGTAACTTTTTAAACCTTAGTTCCCCAAATCATAGAATTCAATTTCAAATATTGAATTCAAAATTTAAATTAATTTATTTAAATTTCAAAACTCAATCATGTTATTCAGAAGAACTTCTATTTTTGAAATACATTTTGCAAAAGCTTTTCAATTCTAATTCCAAAACTATTTTGGATTCAAAAATTCAAATTTTAAATTATTTCAAAAATCTGTGACTTAACCCATTTCCATGTGCCATCCATATTTGTGTGTGTATAGTGTGGTCTAGAGGCTTTACACAATAGTGCACAACATCAATCATATCAATATCGATAAGCAGTATAACTCATAACGCTTATCTTCATCCATAGATTCATAGATAAAGTAAATTTATCAATCACAGAAATTCACTATTATGATTCGATGTGGATTTCGGATAACAAACTGGAATCCGACTCCCTGTCGCATCGAAATTAAAATGTCGTTCTACAGGTCAAGGGTTTGCATATCCATATATACATCACAGAGATAATAGCTCGGCACAAAGCATCACATAGAATCACATCACATATCAAATATATCAATCCATCACATAGCATTCAACAACAATCAAACACCTTTGATTAAGGTGAATAAATCGTGTGGTTATAGATTTATTACTCACATAATTACCTTCATTAGTGTCTTAAATCAATGATTTATTATCATTAATTACATTTGATTAAGTCTTAACCACTTTCATTAATCATTTCTTTAATTAATTAACTTAATTAATTAACCTTTAATTGCAATTAATTAAATCTTAATCACTTTTATAAATTGGCCTTTAATTAATTACTTTAATTAATGAATCCTTAATTATTAATTAAATCTAATTATAATTAATTATTCTTTAATTGATAAATCTTAATTTAAATCACCCTAATTAATTAACAACATTAATTAATTATGCTTAAAAGTAATTACCTTTAATATTTGATTTATAAATCTTTAATCTTCAATCATCTATTCTTAATTACTTTCACTAAATAATTATTATTTTTATTAAAAACATTCATTAATTAAACTTAATTATAAATTAACTTATCTTAATTACTCTTATTAAGTAATTAACTATAGATAATAAATTTCCTTTAACAATATGTCAATTTAAACTTTAAAAGTAAATTAACCATTTTAAAACTCTTTAACAAATCCTTAATATTATTGAGTAAAACTTTCAAAATAAAGTTTATAATTTTTTTTTTAACATTCTGATATTATTAAGTTAAAATAACCTTTAAAAATAAAGGTGGTATTTATTTTAAATCATTTTAAAAACTTGGTAATTTAAAACATCTTTATCAAAAACTCGAAGTTGTTCTAACAAAAATTGTTTTCAAAGTGAACTTGAATTTCCTTTAAAGGCTGAACTGTTTCTGCCCAACAATTTACCCGGGCCAATCACAATTTTACTCCGAACCACCCATCTACCTCTTTCGAGTTTCATTAGAAAATTTCCCGAGACCTCTCCTTCACGTTCGATTCTTCTTCTTCTTTAAAATTAAGTTTTTTTTTCTCTTTTTTTTTCCTGTCTTTATTCTCTACTGCAGTTTCTCGAGTTCCACTTTGAGTCCCGCCCTCTGTTCTCCCGTGCTCGAACGCGAGCCATCTTCTTCCCCAAATCAAAACTTTCCCCAGTGCACACACGTATACGGTGCACGTGCACAGTCGCACGGCGGCGCTCCGACCCCTATCGCGATCACCCCCACTTCATTGATGCCCATACGAACATCACAAACTTCCAGTTCACCTCGAAATCTCCTGAAATCGATTTTTGAATTATTGCCTTCACTTGGAAACGAACTCGAATCATGAATCCACCTTGCCAACGACGTTTCCGACCACCTGGCACCATGCCGCACCACCCAAAGACACGTCACACGATTACTCTTCGATTCCCCATGGACCGGTTACACTCGATCCTTCCACGGTAACGAACGAGCTAGAAACCCATCACTGACAACAACAGGCTTTCAAACCCTAAATTGGTTTCGCGCGGCCACCACGATTGATGAGAAAATTTGTGATCATTTTTCCTACAACCCTCACCACATTATTCCCACTCCAGTTTCAATCTCGAGACTTTATTTCTCTTAGGTCGACCGATATTGACTAAAATTTGATTTTCGTTCCTCTCGTGAATTCACCTACCTCACTTACTTAAAAATCTTGATATCCATACTAAAAATCGTTGTTTACCAACACGAATTCAAATATGAATTCAAAACTTAAAAACGTAACAATCAAAATTTTGACTTGAGTTGGTTCTCTTAGTCATTTATTATATTAGTAATGCTATATGTGATGATGTCTACTAATATGTTAAGAATTTATATTATGATCATTCAAAAAACTTTTATTCGAACCTCAATGCCTAAAGGGGAGTTAGAAGGTTGGATTCAGAATTTTGAACAGGTTTAGAACCTGTTATGTTTAAACAGAAACATGGTTTGCCTGTTTCCAAACATATATACAGATGCTTGAGTTTTTGCATTTATTCGAGTTTCACTGCAAATCCTTGTTTCAGATAAAAGTTTACTTTCTGATCTTCTTAAAGATATTATTAAGAGCTAAATTATGATTTAACAAACACATTTTGTTTGAAGCCTAGAGTCTAAAGAGGCTTAGAAAAATAAGGATTTGGATTTTTATAAATTTGTTAAAGCCTGTACTTCAAATTAGAGAAGCATATGCATATTACAGACATGCATACACTAAACAGACATGCAAACTTGATATACATTCATTCATCATTTCTCATAACAACCACTTAACCAAAACATCAAATATAACACAGATCTCAAATTTAAATAAGTTAATTTGCTCACCTGGAATGGTTTAACAGAAAGAAACAGAGACAGAGAGGAACAGAGAGTTTCAAATGAGAATGGCCTGGAAAGAAAGATTTGAACTTGCTTCGAGAACTTTAATTTGTTTTCAGAGGAGATTACAAGCTGAAAGGTTTTGATCTTCTTTCCTGAGACTTGAATCTGGAACTCATAAATTAAATCTTTGCTTAATCACCATTTATTTGTTTATTCATTTCATCAATAACCAAAATTTAAATTTACTTACTGTAACGACCCAGTATTTTCAACCCTTCGCATCCGCACATGTCGGACTTTGAATTGTTCAAAATACTGCGTTGTAGAATAAATTTGGCAAAAACTCAGAATATACAATAAATAAATCACAGAATCACATACACAGATATCAGAATCTCGCAGCGGAAATTAAAAATTTAGTGGTTCATGAAGCCACTGATATAACTTTTACAAAACAGAACTTACATTGTCTATAATACTCAATACAATGTTAAGACATAAATAGAGATAGAGTCTTCAAAGTCTTGAATTCCAGAAAGGATAAAGGCTGAATCAACTTCCAACAGCACGAATGATCTACTGAGTGTCCTAGCTACGGAGAAGAAACTGAAGCTGCAACTCAGGCTGACCCGAGCGTACAATAAAACAAACACTCGAGTCAGGACATACATACTTATATAATGTAAGCTAAATCAAGTGTACTGTAATATATAGCAAGTAACTTAAAGGATGCTTGGGACCGCCCATCCTCTAAGGATCCGTTAAACTATTTACTATGTAGTATATTGCGCTATTATAATAGTGTCTATTTATAAAGTAAACATACTTATTTCTTAGCATTAAGGGGTTACCCATATAGCCCTTAACACGTAATAGTCCCAGTAGTCCATCCAATATCATAGCTCCTCCTGATCGGGAAGCAACTAGAGGATACCACACGGGCTACGGGAGAAAACCAAACTCGTACAAGGCTCGATATGGTAGGTGACACGACACAACTAGGCAATGCCAGGGTAGATATACCAATTGCTATCCGGACCGGTGGTAACGCGAAGCCGCAGCAACCGCCCACCTCGAACAACACTCCCAAATCAAGGGTGCACCCAAACAATCACAAGAGTAATAGAATGGTATACGAAGAAGTGCGTTCGATCAGAGGAGCTACCTCATTAATCCGAGAATCGCTCCTGTTTTAGCCACCTTATGCCAACTCACGGGAGTCGGGTCCACGTATATACCTTTCAAGAAACCGTCACCACCAACCTACTTCATTCTGGAATCTCCACCGCGTACACGGTTAGTCAAAGTGGTTTTCGGTATCGACAGAGAGTATGTCCATATCCGATCCCGGTCTCTTTGCCAACCAAACGTTATTATAACCCGTGGCCATTTAAAAACAGTTTATTCTTTAAAACCAGAATAATCATTTCCATTTCAAATTATAAATACGATATCATTTTAAAACCAAAACAATAGGATATCGTTATATTCAAATATAATTCTTTTCCAAAACCATACTGCTTAAAATTTATAATATCTGGAAACCAAATATTTGAATTATATCTTCGAAACATAATATTTTGGAAATTTACTTTAAAACCATAACTCCCAAACACAATGGTTTGGATATTCAACGGTATATATAATAAATGGGTTAACTTTATGGTTACTTTGTAAAGAAGAGAATTTACAAAGCTTTACAAATAATTTTTCTTTATTTAAAGTTTAAACCATAATTTAAATATCACTTTATGTTCCCAAAACTATTTCAATTCTTATATATATATATATATATATTCAATTGGAGTACTTACTATTCAAACCAAGTTTGGACTTTATCCTTCAACAAATCAATGTTTTATTTTTAGCCTTGAATATTCCCATAAATTTCATAAATAAACTCCAATTTTAGCCATTAATTATTTTCAAAATTTACTTAATACCAGAATATTCATCTTAAATTTATTAAGGAAATCCAGTTATAAATCATATCTTAAGATTCTCCAAAACTTAAAAATAAAATTTATCAAATTCCATAAAATTTAAAACAATCAATTCTAGATTCTGTAGCACTTAGGAAATGCTACCTAAAGTTACGGGTGAAACTAGTCCAATTTCAAAAAGACAGCATTTAAATGCTGTAGTAGATTGTTTAACTAAATAAATATTTCCAAATATAACTTATTTATTTATATATATTTTCTTAACTGAAATCTTATTCTTTCAAAAATCTCGAATTACCAAATTAAGTTATATTCCAAACTTTTATTCAAATATTTATTTATTTATTAACATTTAACTCATTCAGAACCAATATAAAATCCTTTAAAGATATTAAATCAAATATTTAACTTCCAAAATAATTTTTAAAAATTTCAGAAAATATTATAAAGACCACGGGCCTGTATATAGTTTTCTAGCCTAGGTCAAGTGATACGGATTTATATCATTTCAATCCGTAATTTACACAACCCCGGGTTCTATCATTTCAAACCCGCAATCCCAAGTTAATTTACAACAGTTAACAGAACAAGTGAACAATAATAATCAATTAGGCCTATCATTTCAGCCCATAACAATCTATAATAACAGGGAACTTGCAGTGGTGATTTAAGTAGTAAATAAACAATAATATAATATAACTGCAGAATATCATACAACAGATAATAACTGATGAGGTGTCAATTTAAATGGGGTTCATCATTCTATATTACACTACGGACATATAATAGTGAAATACAATTATACACATACACTTGCAATAATTTACGAAATATAAATACGTACGTCTGGTGAGAAATACTCACCTGGACGTTGCAGAAAATTTGAATTCAAAATGACGATTCACCGGTAATGACCGACAGAAAATAACGATCAAATTTCTTCTGATGTCGCCTAGATTCAAATCTAAAATAAAATTCAAATATTTTGAAACGCGACTTTAGAAATTTCGGTCAAATGAAAATTTAAAATAGAACAAAAATTGATTTGCTTTGCTCGACCACTCCACCGTGTAATAAGGCCAAAATATAACCCAAAAATGTGAACCGGGCTAATACTAAAAATTTCGACAAAATTTTCTAAAGTCAGACTAAGCAATATGGGAACGCTTTCCTATTATATGCCGTAGTACATTGGTGCACGTGCACGCCTCCTTTCTTTTGCTCATGCACACGTACACACCCCCACCATTTCACTGCTGCCTAATCTATTCATGCATGCATATCAAGTGGCCATACCTTAAATCAGAACCTATCATGCTTCAGCTACTTGAATTCAGTTCTTTTCAAAACTAACATAGCTTCTTCTTTCTTATATTCACAACTTTAATTCAGCTACTTGTATTAGCAACTGGTTTACACCTTTTTTTTTCTTTCTCAGGCTACAACATGTCCATGCAGACTCCATCTGGTTGTCTTTGCCCATCAACATCCTTCACCAACTCAGCTAAGATTAAATCTCAACTTCAATCTACTTCCAGACTAAACTGAAATAGGCAACTCTGCTTCGAGACAGCTGCTAAATCACTTCGAGTCACCCCCCAATATGCTTCGAGTCACATGTGTCTCTGCTTCGAGAAAATTTTTTTTTTTTTTTTTTTTTTTTACACCACTGAAACTTGAAAAGAATCACTTCTCCTCTTTCTATCTACTCATCAACTCCACCAGTACCCTGCTTTGGTAGCTCTGTATCTGACCCTGACCATTTTAACAACATAGGAACAGATAATATATAAGTATACCATACCACTACTATTCCTATTTTCTTTCTTCAAATTCCAGTTTACACTTTCACCAGACAGTCTTTACATATCTGATGCTTGAACCATCCAACTGCCCTTAATACTGTCCATCGCCATCAACTCTAAATCTTCATAACCCAGGTCATATACACATCAACCACTTTCAGACAAGCACAGGCTTAAGTGCCTTACCATTATACCGACATAACCATCTCCCATACTTCTCTACCATACTTTCTCTGCCCAATGTGTTCCACCCCCATCAGTTTAGCAGCAAGATCAAGCTCAGCTGAACTTCCACCTGGCCAGCCTGACATGCACAGCAGTGTGCATGTGCATGCTCTCTCCTTCTTTCCAGTTCACCACTACTTGCCTACCAAATCACTGAAGCTCGGCATCAACAAAACTCCAGTTTGCATCTTGTTCATGTCAGTTTCACCCATGTACACAGTGATACCTATGTGTACACGTGCACACCCCAAAACATCTCCATCTTCTTAACCTTTGGTACATATGCAGACTTAATCTGAAACTCACCCCAAAGTATTTACACCTACCCAACATTTGTATTTATTTTCTACTGCAAATCCCTATTTAGTCTACCAGTCTGTTTCACTGTAAGGTCAAAGTGCCCAGCCCAGACTACAACAAACATAACCATCTCCTACAGTTTGTTTTAACTTAAATTCATTTAACCAAAACAACTTTCCAGACTTATAAATATGCATTCTTCTACCAGTACACACCCAACTACCCCTAACAACTTAGGTTGTCTAAAATGCAAAACGAGCCAATGATGTGGTGGACACACTAGGGTTGCAAACAAATGGAAGATCTGGAAAAAAAAAAAAATGCAGACAATTCTAAAATGCAGGACTTATCTTTTCTTCCACTATGTCTTTATACTATTTCCTACCTACATCATAACCTTATACCTTAAATATGAATCAGGCAAAACCCCAGATTTAAAACATGCCCAAAATTTTTGCACCTACTTTCACACCAAAATCAGATCAACTCTTAGCCCACTATCTCTGATGTTATATGCATATGAGAACTACCAAAAGGAGAACTCTGTGAACCCAGTCCCTATATGTTTAAACTCAAGTCATATGCCAAGAATCCCAGAGGAACACAGTGAACGAAAGTGTGGCCGAGCAAGGCATCAAAAGGAAAAGAACTGAAGAAAGGAAAAACAAGATCATTACCTGATGATGAGATGAAACCAGAGAGATAGTCAAAATGTGGAAGGAACTGATGGGGTGGGTATAAATATATAGGTAGCGGCTTTCGAATTGAAGGTAAATAAACATGTCAGTTTTTCTTTGATAAATGCTGCGCGTGATTAAAGCAAAGAAGAATGGAAATGAAGGGTTTCCAGTTAAAATTTGTTTGAACGTTTTGGAATATCAGATGAGGCCGAGAGATCAAAAATGTATCTGATGTATTTAAGGCCAGAGGTTTTAAATTTGGAACTTGATGATGTTTATAAGACCAGAGTTATATTTTTGCGTGATGAAAGGGTTTGGTGTATTTGGTACGAACAGAGGTTACTTCTAAATTTTAAAGCTTGCGTGATCTTAGGGGAGAGAAATGGCAAAAGAAAGGAACGTATGCAACATAAATGAAGGCACTAGATCAGAGAATATGTTGAGTGCTGCCATAAATGTAAGGCATTTGAAAAGAGTAGAGGTGAAAGAAGGCAAATGCAAACGTTACACAGTTTTTATCAATGCTTGCGTGACATATGCTTTGTTAATAAAGTTTGAACGTTATACGTGATTTGTTTTTAATTTAGCTGAATTTTAATTTTGGTTTGATGACAATAAATAGTAAGGTGAATATTTATGTAGAGAAAACGTATACAATTTATTTGAAATCAGACCGTTCGTTAAAACAACGTAACGGTTGCTATAAAACTACTGACTGATATATTTCTTCAAAATAATTTGAAAACTTGATTTTTATACTACGTTAAACAGATGCAGGTTAAAACATCAAAAATTTCTGGAAAAAAACATTTTAAAAACACACGTTTTGTTACGTTGCTTTATACCCTATAATTGACGCGTCTGTCAAACGCGAAATTTAACTGTTCAATCTTAGATTAAATTTTCATAGTTATTATTAAATTTTATTGACATACACAAATCTATAAAATATATCTTCAAATTAAATAATTAAACTATATTGTTAAACACAATTTATATAAATATATTTCAAAATTAAATAATAAAATAAATAGCTAAAACTAGGGCTGTTACACTTACCTACAGTTTAGTTTTAATGCAACAGAGAAAGACTTTGGTCTGCTGCTTGAAGACTGAGTTTTGATCTGGTATTTGAAACTTGATTTCCTTTTTCTCTTCTTTTTTTTTCCTCTCTTTTTTTTTCAACTTGAAAACAGAATTTACTTTAGCATATAACCTGACTGGGTCCTGCAGCTTAAATTGATAAAATTGTTTAAATCTTTTTGCTTAAATACTGATCAACAATATTAGATTCACATTTTTAAAGAAAGAATTTACTTGCCTTTTATTACTCCCAGAGAACTGTATTTGATTCCCAGATCTCATTTTTTTTTTCCAGTTTGAATTTGGTGAAACTTCCAGATTTTGACAAGAGGATGGAGTTTGCATTTTTGCTTTCCAGGTTTGAAAATGCTGATGCTTTTTGAAAACAGATTTGCTTCAAATTTGTTTTAGGCTTGAGAACTTGAAGACTGGAAAGCTTGGTACTTGATTTCTTAATTCTTCAGGTGGCTTTGAACTCAACTTGATTTTGTACTTTATATTTTTTTTCTAACTGAAAATAACTCGGTTTACACCTCTTCTTCCTATTTTGGGAGTTGAGATATGAGATTCTCAAATCTTTGGCTACTGATTTTTTTCAGTTTTTTGCTAAGTTGTTTTATGATGGTGTATGGGAAAATGAAGAGTTTGTGTAATTTTTTAATCTTATTATTTAATTTTATTAGATATGGTGAATGCCATTTGTATAAAATCATTATAACTTTTAGATTTTGTTAACTCCTACACTCCATTCTCACATGTGCATGTTTGTATATGTTTTACTTTTAAAATTTTAAAGACAAAAGAAATTTTTTTCTTATAAACTTAATTTTTTTTTAAATGCTACTTACTTTTTAAAAACATCTATTTAAAACAAAAATTAAATTTTCAATCTCAACTTGAAATAAAAACTTATGTATATGTACTTACATTAAATTTTTGTTCAACATGTTTATGCACTTATTTAAAATTTATATTAACACAATTTACATTCATACATTTTTTTTATTTCTTTTTACTTTGTTTGTTTAACTTTTTTTTTTTAAAGTTCTTAATTTCTAATTTATTTTTAATACATTTTATTGTGAAATCCTATAAATCTCAAATTTCTATTTTGTAATTCATTCATATGAATATACATCTTATTTTCCTAAATCCAATATTTATTTTTAAGCTACTTATACTTAAATTTCTTATTAAATTTCTGTTTATGATCAAAATTATTTATTTATTCTAGAAAATTTTCTAATTAATTCTCATTTTATTTTCAAAAATTAATTTAATTGCCAATTTAAACTTAATGAATTTCAGGAATGTTACAGATTTCCCCCCTTAAAAGAATTTCGTCCTCGAAATTGCAAAGAAGACGACAAAGAATAGATAATAGATAAAGAAATGATTGACCAGATCAGATCGAAATATTTATTCCGCATTTGGTTTTCCAAATAAGAATATTAACAATATGAGAACAAACTCATACAATTATTTCACAAGATATTTGGGTTCACCGGTCTACGAATATACGAGGGCATTGATTAGTTCGAAGGGATAACTAATCGTTCGTAGAATATATCGGATACCAGAGAATAAATAGATGGATCAAATCTTCATATTAGTTAACCAATTTACTTAATTTTAAATTTCCAATTTATTTAATATTTTCAATTTCAAATTCATTAGAGTTTAGATCGAAAAGCTGATAAGAAAGCGATGAAGATACGAAGTAAGGATCTCCTACAACGATTCATAAGGCCACCATCACACCGAAGCTTCTTTCTGGAGCAGCTACGAAGCAATCAAAAAGAATTCGAAATCGAATCAAAGGAGATTGATGGAGAAAATTGTTTCCACTGTTGCAGGGTATTGACCATTTGTAGTGGTACTCCCCTGTCCCCTATCTCGTTCTCTCCTCGCACTCATACTTACTATTGGTGGATAGAAAGAGAATTTACTAAGGCATTCGAACGGATATCTTAGGGATATACTCATTCTAGGGTTTACTTTACCCTATCTCTAATGAGCTACTTAATGTGTTATACTCCTGAGCTAAGGTTTTAACCTTCAGCTCTGATACCATTTCTAACGACCCTGACTCGACCTTCGAAAATCGGCACCGAATACGACACTCATATTCAAATGCCGCAGATCCAAACGTCGAACCTGGTTCGTCGGAGCTTATAACACATTAAGTAAATAACACAGCGGAAGAAATGAATAGCATATATCAATATACAACATTTGATACAATAACTGGTACAACATGAATGGTACAATAGATATCAACATTATCAGAGATACAAAGAATATCAGCAGAAATATAATAATAATACTAGCAGCGGAACAAATCTCCAAAATAGTCTTCAAGAAAAAACTCCAGTATCAGTAATCTCCATCTCCAAAGCACCAATCCAGAAATAGCTCGAACTCCAAATCAAGATGAAGAGAAGCAACACGATCCAAAATGCGATTGCCAAATCCTAAGGCCGAAAGCTATCGAATCTACACCTATTATAGATTATCTGAAAATCCTAACTCTAGACTGCCCGTGTGGGAAAATAGTGGGCACCCAGAGTTTAGGAAAGGAACAATAAACTCCAGGTCAGTCATGGGACTGGTATGAGCAAACAAAAGCATTTGGTCTTTTAAAACAAGCAAAGGAATTTAAATTTGAAATCCGCAATGCTTTTTACAAAATGAAACTACCATAAGGCCTCCCGCCACACACACAATGCAAACGCAGACTTGGAGGAGATTTCTCCTTATGATAGCCAAATATGCTTAATACGAGAAAATTTTCTTTGATATTATTACTAGTGCATTGTGGAAAATCTTTCGAAAGTATAATATAAATCCTAGCCAGCATAGGTACCATGATGCTATGCCTACTATAGCTGCCATGTTAAATGGAAGGTTCTACAACTAAAACCGTACAAGGCACGTATTGGATGAATGGATTTCCAACAAATGGTCAGGCTAAGGAACTTCCTATTGCCACATGGGTACGCCTCTGGCGGGACGTCCTGAGAACTAACGTTACGGTTAGATCTCTGCCAACACAAGGCCGGGTTACCTCTGTAACTAGGTAACTACTACACGAATATGTCATCCCCCGGTCCTTTGGGACCTTTATCCGAGCGCGCGCACAACAACCACAAAGTATCACAAAGTAATAGATCTGCAGTATCCACATGAGTAAGTATCTGGGCTCCATACCATGATACCACCCTTTTCCAGAAGGGAATGACATACCCTAAAGGGCGCGACCCTCATAACCTTGCCGCATCTTCCCTGTTTCGACCATTTCCGGGGTGTGAGGTCCTGACGCAGTCTCGTCCACAAAGCTACGCTTTATACAAAAGCCATGCTTTGATCACAAATGACCAACAAATGATCATCATCACACAGCAGCACTCAGCATGTCACATTACCAAATTTGGAATACATCACTGATAAATATCAACTACATAACCTCTAAGCTCGTACGTCTCAGAGAAGGGTGTTAAGCTAAGAGAATAAATTCTCCGCCACCAAGCAGAAATGTATTTGATAGAAATCAATTTAATATCTCAAAGTGTAATGTCGGACATACAACCATACAAGTCTGTTCCGGGTTCGAACAGAACCGAAGGCACTTCCAAAGAAGCCCTTGCAAATCCGGGTATCCACAATCCCGATCGGACTTCCCATCACTTAGGGAGAACTCTATACCGGAGCAACTCGGTGCAGAGTCAATCGATAGGTTATCCTATCGTTCTCACAAATACTCGGTCTTCACCACCGGTCTTCAAATGCTATCCATACGTCGTATCACTATTCGGAATGGGCTATATGACACAAGGTCCTTTCCCGGCTAAACCGAATAGTAAGTGCCATATTTTAAAACATATGGATATGAGATTTTAGCTAAGTCACAACTTATAAAATCCAAAACTTTTCTTTCAAATAGTTAAACAAATTACCATTTTTAAATCTTTAAACAAAAAGATTTATTTCATAAAGTTTCACCCAGTTTCACAAAGATCTATTCATAGATTTCAAAACAATTCCCATTTCAATTTGGATTAACCCAATTAAATCTTTAAATTAAAGATTTATAGCTTTCAAAACACGTTTCCAAAAATTTATCTAAAACTTGGAATACTATTTTCATTTTTAGACTTGAAATCGTTTAACACAAGTTCGAAATTCATTCTTATGTGATAGCTTCAATCATTTGAAAACAAATAGCTTTCATTTCGGAAAAATCCGATTTCATTTATACAAGTTAAAAATCTTTGGGTTAAATTTAAAGCTCCAAACAACACTTTTAAATGGTTTAAAAACCCATATAAAACCCATTTATAAGTTGAGTAACTTTTTAAACCTTAGTTCCCCAAATCATAGAATTCAATTTCAAATATTGAATTCAAAATTAATATTAATTTGTTTAAATTTCAAAACTCAATCATGTTATTCAAAAGAACTTATATTTTTGAAATACATTTTGCAAAAGCTTTCAATTCTAATTCCAAAACTATTTTGGATTCAAAAATTCAATTTTTAAATTATTTCAAAAATCTGTGACTTAACCCATTTCCACGTGCCATCCATATTTGTGTGTGTATAGTGTGGTCCAGAGGCTTTACACAATAGTGCACAACATCAATCATATCAATATCGATAAGCAGTATAACTCATAACGCTTATCTTCATCCATAGATTCATAGATAAAGTAAATTTATCAATCACAGAAATTCACTATTATGATTCGATGTGGATTTCGGATAACAAACTGGAATCCGACTCCCTGTCGCATCGAAATTAAAATGTCGTTCTATAGGTCAAGGGTTTGCATATCCATATATACATCACAGAGATAATAGCTCGGCACAAAGCATCACATAGAATCACATCACATATCAAATATATCAATCCATAACATAGCATTCAACAACAATCAAACACCTTTGATTAAGGTGAATAAATCGTGTGGTTATAGATTTATTACTCACATAATTACCTTCATTAGTGATCTTAAATCAATGATTTATTATCATTAATTACATTTGATTAAGTCTTAACCACTTTTATTAATCATTTCTTTAATTAATTAACTTAATTAATTAACCTTTAATTGCAATTAATTAAATCTTAATCACTTTTATAAATTGGCCTTTAAATAATTACTTTAGTTAATGAATCCTTAATTATTAATTAAATCTAATTATAATTAATTATTCTTTAATTCATAAATCTTAATTTAAATCACCCTAATTAATTAACAACATTAATTAATTATGCTTAAAAGTAATTACCTTTAATATTTGATTTATCAATCTTTAATCTTCAATCATCTATTCTTAATTACTTTCACTAAATAATTATTATTTTTATTAAAAACATTCATTAATTAAACTTAATTATAAATTAACTTATCTTAATTACTCTTATTAAGTAATTAACTATAGATAATAAATTTCCTTTAACAATATATTAATTTAAACGTTAAAAGTAAATTAACCATTTTAAAACTCTTTAACAAATCCTTAATATTATTGAGTAAAACTTTCAAAATAAAGTTTAAAATTTTTTTGTAACATTCTATTATTATTAAGTTAAAATAACCTTTAAAAATAAAGGTGGTATTTATTTTAAATCATTTTAAAAACTTGGTAATTTAAAACATCTTTATCAAAAACTCGAAGTTGTTCTAACAAAAATCGTTTTCAAAGTGAACTTGAATTTCCTTTAAAGTCGATTTGAAGATGTTCTATTTTTCCATAGAAATTTACCAAATGTAACGATCCTGACTCGGCCTTCGAAAATCGGCACCAAATACGACACTCGTATTCAAATGCCGCAGATCCAAACGTCGAATCTGGTTCGCTGGAGTTTATAACACCATTAATACAATTCAAATTTAGCTTCATATTAGCTAACCAATTTACTTAATTTAAAATTTCCAATTTATTTAATTTAAATTTTCAATTTCAATTCATATTCAAATTCATTAAAGTCTCCATCGAAAACGAGTCCCGCCCTCTGTTCTCCCGTGCTCGAACGCGAGCCATCTTCTTCCCCAAATCAAAACTTTCCCCAGTGCACACACGTACACGGTGCACGTGCACAGTCGCACGGCGGGTGTAACATTCCTAAAAATTCATTAAGTTTAATTGGGCAATGAAATTAATTTTTGGAAATAAATTGTGATTTAATTAGAAAATTTTCTAGAATAAATAAATAATTTTGATTTTAAATAGAAATTTATATTAGAAATTTAAGAATAAGTGATTTATAAAACAAGTATTGAACTTCAAAATAAAATGTATTAAAAATATAATGGAAATTAAAAGCCTGAGTTTAATAAAAAGAGAATGATAGTTGTTTTCTAAAATATTAAATATATTTGGTAGATGTAACAAATTTCAAAAAAAAAATATATTTTATTTTAAGATTTTAATTCTCTTATATAAATAAATATAACAATTGTTAATATGAAATCAAAGTGTTTGAATCCATTCTTTTCTTTTTATGAAGTTGTACAAAATAAACAAAATAAAAAAAATGTATGAATGTAAATTGTGTTAATATAAATTTTAAATAAGTGTATAAACATGTTGAACAAAAATTTAATGTAAGTACATATACATGAGTTTATATTTCAAGTTGAGATTGAAAATTTAAATTTTATTTAAAATAGATGTTTTTAAAAGTAAGTAGCATTTTTTTTTAAAAAAAAAAACTTAAACTTTGAAAATTTCCAGAATTTAAATATTTTCCAAAAGAACAGAATTTAAACTTATTTATATTTGAATTCTGGTTATTAAAGCCTAAGTCTAAATTAAGTTTACAATTTAAACTTTCACTTCAAATTTAAAAACTGCAAACAGTTTCCTGTTTCCTTTATTTTTTTTTATTTTTAAACCAAATTTGAATTCTGCATTTAAATTATGATAAATTTAGAATTCAAACTTTTTGAATTCATTTTTTTTAAATTCAGGTTTAACCCTAAGTTCAAATTTCCAGTTTAAATTCAAACTTGATTCTTAAAATTCAAAAAAAAAAAAAAAAACAGAACAGGTCTGTTAAATAAAACCTGAAACAAAATCACACAAACCCCATGACTTCGAGTAAACCACTACCTTGCTTCGAGTTTTCCCCTCCATTTACCCTAGACCAACCCGAGTCAAAAATCCCTGCAACTCAACATCAACTCCAACCTGAAAAAAAACTATGCTTGCCACCACCACTATTTTCTGACCACCTTTCTTCTATTCCCCCCTCACTTCCAGTCAACATTCCATCTTCAGGCAAGAATCCAAGTTTCAAAATCCATTCCATGATCAGATACCCAAAATTCAAAATGCCCAAAACTGCACAGACTAAGTTTACTAACCCCTCAGAAAACTTTTTAAGACCTGAAGCATGTTTTTAATGCCCATGTTTAACATGCATTAAGGTTTTAAACTTGATTGAATAGATTAAAGTTGTCTGATAATTTTACTTTTAGAAACTATTGTGTACTGTTATTGATTTACACAACTAACTGTCTTTACCTTTTCTGAAATAAAATTACAAACTTAATCTATGCTAAACAACACCGTACGTTTATACAATAATTTCTAACTAAAATTCAGACATAAAGATGTGGATTTGTATTTATAATCTTAATAAAAACAGTAGCAAGTCTGTAGAATTTGCATCACCTATCTGCATATTCAAGTATGCAGGCATGATACAACAGTCACAATTATATCCAAACACATGCACATATAAAATTTAAACAACAAATAAATTTTTAAACAACCTATACATAGTGATGTTGCTGACTAAAGAAAGAATAGAGCAGTTCTTATCTTTTTAATTTACCACTGTTTTACAGTTTCTTATTTGAAAGGCATTTGAATTAACTTTATGCACTGCAAATCTTATTAGCTTAGTTTTTTAAAGGTAGAAACTGTTTTTAAAACAGGAATTTACTCACAGATTTTGTTGCACAGAGAAGATGTACTCTGACTCATAACAGGGATATGCATTGATACATACTCATACATTTACACCCATAAAGATGTATAAATTCAAACATGCAATCATCAAAACCATCATACTTCAAGAGTCAACCATAAAATCAGAACATATAGGTAGATAAATGAGTTTGCTCACCTGGAATATATTGACAGAGAACAGGAATCTGGTGATGACCCCCTTTTTTTTTTCCTTTTGCTCTTGAACTTTTAATTTTTGTTTTTCTTTAATTCCCAGAGTTAAAACTGCAAGTTGTAAGAAGAAACTTGCTTATTTTACTATTGTATTTATTTGTTTATTTCACAATAACAACCAATCTTGATTTCACTTACAATTTGACTTTCTTGTTGTATAACAGAGGCTTTTAATTTTCCTTCTGCAATTAGAAACAGAAAACAAACTTTGCCTTGAACTTGATTCTCCTGGAAAAAATTTATTGAACATTATTATTTAAATCTTGTTTTATTTGCTGATCAGCAACTTCAAACTAAAATATTTCAAAGGAATTTTACCTGCCTTTATTAATTTTCCACAGTGCTTGCACTGTTCTGCCAAAAAAAACTGCAGCACTATATTTTTTTATAAATCTGCATTTTATTGAATTTGTTTATGTCAAGCCTTTATTTTTGAAACCATAAATTCATTAAACTATGAAGTTAAAAGCTTACCTGAGAAATGCAAACAAAGCTTGAAGATTGTTTTTATCTTAATATTCCCAGGTTTCATTTTTTCTTCTTCCAGATTTCCTTTCCTGTTTTCCAAATCTGTTTTGCTTGATTAAGTTGAGATGCTCTGATTCTTGTTGAGTTGCTTCTAGCTTTTGTTTTTGAATCTTCTTGAATCCCAGATTTTGCTTTTGATTTGCATGCAGAACCAATTTCCAGATTGCATAATTTGGAAATCTGGTTCATAATGTCTTTCAGATTTTTATAAATTTTGTTTCTTTGGTGTTTGGACTTTGAAATGCTAGATCTTTGATACCTTTGTATTGTTGTAGTTTGAGGTATTCAAATCCTTTTCACTGTTTCTTTTCAGATTTGATGAGACTAAATAAATTCGAAATGGAAATTGAAAGATTTTCTGAAATTTTTAAATTGAATATTTTAATTAAGCAATGAATGTGGAATGCCATTTGTTAGAATGAAATCATGAGCTTAGATTTTGTTAATTCTTCTACTCCACCCTCACATGTTGATATTATGAAGCAAAAAGAATTTTATAAATTTTATATTTATAACTTATACACTTTTAAAAATAATGTATATCTTTATTCTTTTGAATGTATACATACATGTTCAATGTTGAAAGAATTTAACTAACATATATATTACATCTTAATAACTTTTTTTTTTTTAAACATAGTTTTCAAAATCATAGAATTCAATTCAAATATTGAATTCAAATCAAATTATTTAAATTTCAAAACTCAATCGAGTTATTCAACTTATAAATGGGTTTATATGGGTTTTTAAAACCATTTTTAAAGGTGATGTTTTGAAATTTTAGTTTAACCCCAGACTTAAACTGGTATATATTTGGATTCTTTCTGAAAACGGAAACTGTTTGTGAGCTTTCACAAAAGAAATGAATTTCCAATTGGTGTTAAAAGGACTTCAAGTCTAAAATGAAATGGTTTCCAAATTATAGATAAATCTTTGGAAATGGGTTTGAAAGCTATAAATCTTTAACTTTAAAGATTTATCGAGTTAATCCATTTGGAATGGAAGTTGTTTTGAATCTATGAATAAAGATAAGCGTTATGGGTTATATCGCTTATCGATATGATTGAATCGGTGATGATGATGTTGTGCACTATTGTGTTGAACCCCTAGACCACACTTATACACACACTAATATGGGTTGCACGTGGAAATTTGTTAAGTCACAGATTTTTGAAATTGTTTTAAAAATTTAATTTTTGAATCCAAATTAGTTTTGGAATTGGAATTGAAGCTTTTGAAAATGAATTTTCAAAAATGATAGTTATTTTAAATAACTTGATTGAATCTTGGAATTTAAATGAATTAATTTAAATTTGAATTCAATATTTGAAATTGAATTCGATGATTTGGGATCTTGATACCAAATTGTCACGATCCAAATTCCAGCAATAGCTCGAACTCCCACTCAAGATGAAGAGAAGCAACTCGATCCAAAATGCGATTGCCAAATCCTAAGGCTGAAAGCTATCGAATCTACACCTACCATATATTATCTGAAAATCCCAAATTCAATTAATTAATTAAATTAATTAACAAATCTTAATTACCCTTATTAATAAATTCCAAAACATAATTCTTAATCAAATTTCCAAAGTAAAACATAACTTAATTATGTTTAAAACAATATTATTCAAAACAAAGTACTTTTTGAACTTATCCTTAAATTTCAATTTAAATTCATGTTTAAAATATAATGAATTTTAAACTTATCAAAGTTTTAAATAAATTTAAAACTTTTACATTGCCAATCAAACTAATGCTATGGAAATTTTTAAAGTAAAAGTCATTTCAAAACTTTCAATAATTTAAATTTCCATTTTAATTTGAACACTTAAATTTAAACCTTCTTTAAAAATTTAAACCTGCAATTCAAGCTAAACCTTTGAATTTCCAGATTTTAAATTAACTTTAACTCTATTTATACTTTTCCAGCGTTCGAAAATCGACATCCGTACTCCACTGTACTTGAATAAAGCATTTAAAAACAAATTCAAAAATTTCCTTAACTTCAAAACTGAAATACGGATTTGAATCTTTTATTTTAATTTTAAACTTAATCCTTTAAAGCTTTGCTTACATTTTTCATCTTCATTTTAAAACTCAAATTTTTTTTTTAACCATTTCTAAAAATAGTTAAACAAATTAAATTTAAAAACTTATTTTATTTTAAAAAAAACTGACATTAAAGTCGAATTCCAGATTTTCAATACTGAATTTAAACTTATTTTAAATTCTATTTCATAATTTAAAACTCATGGTTTACAAGTTTAAACCAATGTTCCTTTATACTTTAAAAAGTTTAAAAAAACTAAATTTAAATTCCCAGTTTTAAATTAAATTCAAACTTAGTTTCATTTGCTAAGTTTCATATTTCAGACTTCCAGATTTAAAACTTTATTTTAAATTTCAGTTCCATTATAAACTTACTTTTAAATTTTAAACAGAAAACAGTTTCTGTTTGGTTTAAAACATATTATATTCTAGAATTCAAAAATATTTCAAATTCAAGAATTATACCATTTACTTCAAATTTAACTTTCAGGTTTAAACATTTCAGTTTTGAACTAAATCTTACAAATTTAAACTCTACTTTTAAATTTAAATAAAAACAGAAAACAGTTTCTGTTTTAGTTAAAAACCCAACTTGGATTTAAAAGCATTTCAAATATAGTTCAAAGATTTAAAATTTAAAACTTAATTGAATTTTCAATTTCAAGTTCAGGTCTTATTTTCAGGATTTGCATGTTTGGTTTGAAGCCTTTTTCAGGTTGATGTTATTTTGCTTGATTCAAATTATCAAGCTACAGAGTATTATGTTGGAGGTTGTTATCAAGTTGAGGGATTGATTTGCATCTTGGAGAAGTTGGTGAAGGTTGCTGGAAGTCGCCGGAGTGGTGGTGCATTTGCACAGTGTAGTTTGAGGCTCTGGTGAAGTTTTGATGTGCAGGCTTTGAGTGACTCGGAGTTGAACCCGTGCAGTTGGTGTTATAACCCGAAGTAAGTAGGGTTTTAACTCGAAGTAAAAGCAGGGGGCAGCTCGGGTTAAAGTTTTTTTCAGTTTTTTTGAGATTTGAACAGAACCTGTTCTTTTTCCCAGTTTTTAAAATTTAAACAAAAGTGTTGATGCAAACTTAAATTTAAACCTAAGATTTTTTTTTAAAAAAAAAAAAAAAAACTGAATTTAATTTGAATTCAATTCGGTTAATTTTAGGTTTGAAATAATTTAAATTTTGAAAAATTTATTTGGTCTTATGCAAAAGCAGTAACCTGTTTCCAGGTTTTATAAAGTTGTAGGTAATAAATTAATGTAATTAATTTAGAAGTAATTAAAGAAGCAATTAAGGGTAGTTCATTACTAATGGAAGTGATTATGTGAGGAATAGATTTAAAACCACATAGATTTATTCATCTTAATTGTAGATGTTTGATTGCCAATTGAATGCTTCATGATGGATTGATATGTTTTGTGATGCTATGTAATGCTTTGTGCTGGGCTATTTTATTTGAGACGTATATATTGTTATATGTATATGCAACCCCTTGACCCATAGAACGACATTTGAATTTCGATGCGACAGGGAGTCGGATTCCATTTGGTTATCCGAAACCCACATCGAATTGTAATGATTGAATCTGTGCTGATTTGTGATGTGGCACTCTTATTGTGTTGAACCCCCCGACCACACTTATACACACACTAATATGGGTTGCACGTGGAAATTTGTTAAGTCACAGATTTTTGAAATTGTTTTAAAAATTTAATTTTTGAATCCAAATTAGTTTTGGAATTGGAATTGAAGCTTTTGAAAATGAGTTTTCAAAAATGATAGTTATTTTAAATTACTTGATTGAATCTTGGAATTTAAATGAATTAATTTAAATTTGAATTCAATATTTGAAATTGAATTCGATGATTTGGGATCTAGGGTTAAAAAAAAAGTTATTCAACTTATAAATGGGTTTATATGGGTTTTTAAACCAATTTAAAAGTGACGTTTTGAAATTTAAAATTAACCCAAGATTCCAACTTGTATAAATCGGACTTTTCTGAAACGAAAACTGTTGTTTTCCAATAATAGAAGCTTTCATAAAAAAATCCTTGCAACTACCCACATCAAAACCTGGAACAGACAAACCCCATTCTCCCTCCAACCTGTCAACACCAGTATCAACCACCTCCGACCACTAACAACATCCAAACTCCGGCACGAGCTTCATCACTTCACCATCCATCAATACCCTAAACACCTTTGAATTCGATACACAGAGGAGTTCAAATTCGACCCAAAACAGTAACCCAAAGTAAACTAGGGTTCCACTGTAACGATTCGAATTTTTCGCGTTCGAAAATCGACATCCATACTTCACATTGCACTCGAATGCCGCAGATTCGATCGTTCAAATTCGAGTCGCCGGAGCTTATAACACATTAAGTAAATAACACAGCGGAAGAAATGAATAACATATGTCAATATACAACATTTGATACAATAACTGATACAACATGAATGGTACAATGAATATCAACATTATCAGAGATACAAAGAATACAGCGGAAATATAATAATAACACCAGCAGTGGAACAAATCTCCAAAATAGCTTCAAGAAAGAACTCCAGCTGTAACTCCATCTCCAAGGCATCAATCCAGAAAAAGCGAGAACTCCCAAATCAAGATGAAGAGAAGCAACTCGATCCAAAATGCGATTGCCAAATCCTAAGGCTGAAAGCTATCAAATCTACACCTACTATAGATTATCTGAAAACCCCAACTCTAGACTGCCCGTGTGGGAAAATAGTGGGCACCTGGAGTTTAAGACATCGAATCATATTAGTGAATTTTTGTGATTGATAATTTACTTTATCTATGAATCTGTTAATATAGATAAGCGCTATGGGTTATACCGCTTATCTTTATGATTGAATCTGTGATGATGATGTTGTGCACTATTGTGTTGAACCCCTGGACCACACTTATACACACACAAATATGGAGATTTGTTCCACTGCTGGTGTTATTATTATATTTCCGCTGTATTCTTTGTATCTCTGATAATGTTGATATTCATTGTACCATTCATGTTGTATCAGTTATTGTATATTGATGTTCATTGTATCAAATGTTGTACATTGATATATGTTATTCATTTCTTCCGCTGTGTTGTACTTAATGTGTTATAAGCTCCGGCGACTCGAATTTGAACAATCGAATCTGCGGCATTCGAGTACAATGTGAAGTATGGATGTCGATTTTCGAACGCGAAAAATTCGAATCGTTACAGTGGTATCCTTACATTTATTAACCAATTTACTTAATTTAAAAATTTCCAATTTTTTTAATTTAAATTTTCAATTTCAAATTCATTAGTGTTTAGATCAAAAAGCTGATAAGAAACCGACGAAGATACGAATTAAGGATTTCCTACAACGATTCGTAAGGCCACCATCGCACCGAAACTTCTTTCTGGAGCTTTTACGAAGATATCGAAAGAATTTAGAATCGAATCAAAGGAGATTGAGAAGAAAATTGTTTCCACTGTTGCAGGGTATTGACCATTTGTAGTGGTACTCCCCTGTCCCCTATCTCGTCCTCTTCTCGCACTCATACTCACTATCAGTGGATAGTAAGAGAATTTACTGAGGCATTCGAATGGATATCTTAAGGATACTCATTCTGGGGTATACTTCACCCTATCTCTAATGAGTTACTTAATGTGTTATACTCCTGAGCTAAGGTTTTAACCATCAGCTCTGATACCAAATGTGACGACCCTGACTCGGCCTTCGAAAATCGGCACCGAATACGACACTCGTAACTTTTTTAACCCTAGATCCCAAATCATCGAATTCAATTTCAAACATCGAATTCAAATTTAAATTAATTCATTTAAATTCCAAGATTCGATTAATTTTTTAAAATAACTATCATTTTTGAAAAATCATTTTCAAAAGCTTCAATTTCAATTCCAAAACTAATTTGGATTCAAAAATCAAATTTTTAAAAACAATTTCAAAAATCTGTGACTTAACAAATTTCCACGTGCAACCCATATTAGTGTGTGTATAAGTGTGGTCGGGGGGTTTTACACAAGAGAAGTGCAACATCATCAATCAGCACAGATTCAATTATTAGGATTCGATGTGGGTTTCGGATAACCAAATGGAATCCGACTCCCTGTCGCATCGAAATCCAAATGTCGTATTACAAGCAAAGGGGTTCACATATTCATATAACAATATATACATCACAGATATAACAGCTCAGTATAAAGCATCACATAGCATCACATATCAAATATATCAATCCATCACACAACATTCATTAACAATCAAACATCTTTAATTAAGATGAATAAACCGTGTGGTTATAAATTTATTACCCTCATAATTACTTTTATTTGAAATCTTTAAACCAATGATTAATTATCATTAACTATAATTAATTAAGTCTTAACCATCTTCATTTATTAATCATTTATTAAATTAATTATCTTAATTCATTATCCTTTAATTAATTAAATCTTAAATACTTATTCCTCAATTAGTTACTTCAATAAACAAAAATTTTAATTATTGATTAATTAAATCTCAATTATAATAAATTGTCCTTAATTGATTGATCAATAAATTTATCATTCCTTAATTAATTACAATAATTAATTACTCCTTAATTAATAATGATTTCTTAATCACTTTAAGCTAATTAACCTTAATTTATTATACTTGATTTAATTATCACATAAATTAATTTTTCTTTGAAGTAATTAACCCTAAATATTTGATAAATCAATCTTTAATTATTTACTATAATTACTTTTACTAAGTAATTGTTACTTTATTTAATCATTTATTTATTTCTTAACTAATTAACTTAATAATTTAGTGAGTCCAAATCATTAAATTTTTGTTTATTTATTTTTAAGATAAACCTCCTTTACTTAAAACAATTTCAAATTCAAAAATTTCCATAATTCCAAAACTGAAATACAGATTGAATCTTTTATCCCAAATTTAGACTTAATTCTTTAAAATTTTACTTACATTTTTCATCTTCATGTCAAAACTCAAATTATCAACCATTCCTAAAATAGTTAAAACTAATTAAATTTAAAAACTTATTTCATTTTAAAACTGAAATTCAAACCCAATTCCAAATTTTTAAAATCCTAAATTCAAACTTGTTTTAGAGCATATAGTTTACAATTTTAAAATTCCAATTTAATTTCAAAACCAATATTCTTTTTATATTTTAAAAGGTTATTAAAACTAAATTTAAAATATTTTAAACTCAGATTCAAATTTCTTGAATTCATATTTAAATTCAGATTTAAACTTAGTTTAAATTTTTAGTTTACACTTTTTAAAACTTGTTTTTAAAACTTAATCTTTTATACTTTAAAAGTTGTTAAAACTAGATTCAAATTTCAAAATTTAAATTATTTCAAATCCTAGGTTTAAACTTACTTAAAGTCAGATTCAAACTTGGTTTAAAGCTTAGTTCAAAATTTTGAATTCCATAAAAAAACTTCAGTTAAATTTTAAAAACCAACCTTCAGGTTTTTGGAAAGTAAAAAAAAAACTGTAACATTGTTCCAACCCGAGGCAATTTCACTTTACTTCGAGTAAAAACATCCCATACTTCGAGTCATAACGAGATTTACCCGAGTACAAAACTAATACCACATGCACGTTGAACATGGTCGTGCACCTGCACGTTGCCGCCAGTGTTCTGACCACCCCCCGAGACCTCCCGCATGTCACCTTCAACCCCCTAAATAACTCCAACCACCCAGATGATCTCGTATGGCACGAATCGAAACCGAGCTGTTGGACTTCAAACCTGGAACCGAACTTGGCACACTTCAACAAAACCTGGAACAGATAACAGGTATCTTCCCAAACCTGTCAATGCCACATCCACACGCCTCCGTCCACCGTTGTCCCTGAAACTTTGGCAAAGACCTCGTCAACCCACCACCTTCCAGTACCCGAGACCCCAAGCAACTCGATCAACAGAGGAAATCGCACTCAAGCAAAAATTGCAACCCAGTAAAACTAGGGTTGTGGACAAAAACTCATCACCGCAACCACTACGATGAACTTCATCGCCACCCAATATTTTTCCAGGCTTCACTGAACACTCCTCTGCCTACTGGAAGAAACTCATCCTTCCCCATCACTGGAATCACCTGTGATCTCCTAAAACCCAAAAACAAGGCAGTACAAAACTACACCCACAATCCTGCCTTAAAAATTTTGATTTTAGTGTTATAAATCATGATTTGGTTTGTGTTTTCACTTTATAATACTGAATTCATAATTTACAAAGTTCAAGTTTTCACTTTGTATAACATCCACTGTTGTTTCTTTATACTTCCAGTGAGATTTTGAAATTTATTTTAACTTAAATAAATTTAAACTTACTTTATCAATAAACAAACAAATTTTATTTACATTCCAAACCCTAACAGTGATTTAATTCAAGGGGTACTAAATTTTGAAACAAACCTGAGCCTTAGAACTAAGACAGAGATATTCAGAGGAAAAACAAACATGCACAAGCAAATTCATGCAAACATACTGACATAGTCATCACTAAACTCATATATTTCAAGCATCAACTCACATATCAAAGCATAAGAATGTGTTCAAGTGTGTTTGCTCACCTGGACTTCAGAAGACAGAGAGGAACAGAGGCAGTTGCAAAGCCTGTTTTTTTTTTTTTTTTTTCTTTTAATCTCCTACAACTGTTAAATAGGATTGTTTAAATTCCTTTGCTTCATTACTGATTAACCACTTCAAATTTAAATTTTTTTTAAGAGAGTTTTACTTATCTTGATTCATTACAGGGATGCTTGCACTGCCCTGATCAAAAGAACTTGATTTCTACCTTGCACTCTATTTTCTTCCTGCAACTTATTAATAAAATAGTTTAAATTCTTTTGTTTTTGTTACTGATTCACAACTCAAAAATTCAATTCTTAAAAAAAATGACTTGCCTTTGAAACTGTTTCCAGAGATTGATTTTAAAACCATAATTGGTTTGTACTGCAGTTTGAATTGGTTGAAGCTTGATCTTCTGAACAGAACTTTGTTTTTAGATTCTGTCTGAAACTTTGAACTTGCATGTTTACTGAGTTGCTTCTTTACTTTGAATTTAAGCTTGCTGGAAACAAATGTAAACTGAAGATTGATTTCAGAAACTAGAATTGCTTGTTGAATCTTGAGCTTCTCTTGATTTAAACTTTGCTAACTTGAATCCATGCTTTTATTTCCAGGTTTGTTGTTTCTTCTTCTTTTTCTGATTTTTTTTTCTACTTCTGTATTGTTGTTTGAGATGCTCAACCTTTGATACTTTTTGTTCAGATTTGCTGAGATGTTATTAGATTTGAATATGGGAAAATGGAGAGTTTTCTTGAAATTTTAAATTTCATTATTTAATAAAAGTAATGATATGGAATGCCATTTTTGTTTTGTTACAGGTTGAAGATTAAATTGGTTTCCCAGGTTGAAGACTTTGCATTTCTTGAATTTGCTAAATGATTCTGTTAGTAATCTCGAAACACCAATTCATGATATCTACATTTCAAATTTATACAGAAATTAGTTTGTGTTTATGTTTCCAAATATCACAGAACTAAACAACCTATACAACAACAACATTTACATTCATGCAACCAATTTTCACTACTTTGCAGAAACAAGCATAACACATCACATAAATTTAAAGATTGGGTCAAAGAAGTTTGCTCACTAGTTTTGTTGCTCAGAGGAGAACAGAGACATAGGAGTGTTGACAGTTTTAAATGCTTGAACCCTCTCTTTTTTTCTCTTTAAATCTTGAAGTTACAACTGCAAAGCTTGTTAAACAAAACTTTGCTTAGTTCCTGTTGTACTTACTTACTTCAACAATAACAACAATTTTAAATTTTTTACTTACAACTTTAAATTTTATTTAAAACTTCAAACTTGTTCTATTTTCCCAGCTGCAGGCTTCATGTCTTTTTCTTTTGATTTGTTCAAGTGCTTTGAAACTTTGGATTTCCTTCTGTTAACTGATCAAACATGATTGTTTAAATCTTTTGTTTTTTTTTATTATTACTGAATATCAAATTCAAATTTTAAAGAAAAGAACTTGCCTTCATTTTCTTCTTTCCAGAGAAACTTGTTTTTTTTTTTTTTTTTTTTAAAACAGAAACTGTTTCTGTTTAAATGTGAAGATAAGTTTAAATATATTTTTTAGGGTGGAGATTTAAACTGAGTTTTAGTTTGAATTTGAAAATGAATTCAAATTTTAATTGTCTGAAATTTGAAACCATATTGTGTTTTTAAATTTAAATTTGATTTGAAAATCTCAAGCATAAATGCATATGTGATTTGTATTTGGAATGGAAGGTTAAGTATTTAATTTAGGAATTCAAATGAATTGAAAACTGAGTTTTTTAAATCTGGATTTAAATTTTTAAACTTCAGTTTTAAAGTAAAGAATTAAATCTAAATTGCTTTCAAATGATTTACATTTGAATTGAAGGTGAAATTGTAGGAAGAGTTTTAAAGAGTTTAAACTAAATTGAAAATGGAAGTTATATTTCAGTTTTGAGATTTTAAAGCAATTTTTAAATTTATTTGAATTCAAGTTGAATTGAAATCTAAATTGTTTTAAACTTATTAATAAAGTATATGTTTCTTTTAAACATATAAGATTAAGTTGTGTATTGTTTTAAACTCTTATTTAAGACAAATTTGAGTCTTGAGTCTAAAGAGAATGTTAAATGAAATTTAATGACTTTGATTCATTAGATTTTTAAGTTAATTAATCAAGTAATTAATAAATAATTAAATGAAAATAGTAATCACTTAGTAAAAGTAATTAAGAGGAGATAACTAAAGATTAAGGATTGATAAATCAAATATTTGAGGCTAATTACTTTAAAGTCAAATTAATTAATTAGTGTGGTAAATTTATTAAGGTAATTAAATCAAGAAAAATAAATTAAGGTTAGTAAACTTAAAATGATTAAGAAATCATTATTAATTAAGGGATAATTAATTGTTGAAATTAATTAAGGAATAATAAATCTATTTATAAGGACAATTAAAGGATAATTAATTAAGATAATTAATTTAATAAATGATTAATAAATGAAGATGGATAAGACCTAATTAATTTTAGTTAATAATAATTAATCATCGATTTAAAAGATTACAAATAGAATTTATTATATGAATAATAAATTTATAACCACATGGTTTATTCATCTTAATTAAAGATGTTTGATTGTTATTGGATGTTCTGTGATGGATTGATATATTTGATACGTGATGTGATGCTATGTGATGTTTGTGCTAAGCTGTCATATCTGTGATATATACATATTGTTATGCAAACCCCTTGACCCGTAGAATGACATTTGGATTTCGATGCGACAGGGAGTCGGATTCCAGTCGGTTATCCGAAACCCACATCGAATCATATTAGTTAATCTTTGTGAATGATATTTTACTTTATCTATGAATCTGTGAATATAGATAAGCGTTATGGGTTATACCGCTTATTGATATGATTGAATCTGTGATGATGATGTTGTGCACTATTGTGTTGAACCCCTAGACCACACCTATACACACACAAATATGGATGACACGTGGAAATGGGTTAAGTCACAGATTTTAAAAAAAATCGTTTTAAAATTGAATTTTTCCAAAATAGTTTTGGAATTAAAATTGAAGTTTTTGAAAATGAGTTTTCAAAAATAAAAGTTATTTGAATAACTTGATTGAGTTTTTGAAATGTAAATAAATTAATTTAAATTTGAATTCAATATTTGAAATTGAATTCTGTGACTTGGAAACTATTGTTTAAAAAGTTATTCAACTTACAAATGGGTTATATGGGTTTTAAACCATTTTTAAAGATGACGTTTTGGAATTTAAATTCAACTCAAGATTTCAACTTGTATAAATTAGATTTGCTTTCCCATAAGAAATGGACTTCCAAGTTGTGTTAAAAGGATTTTCAAGTCTAAAAGGAAAATTGTTTTCCAAGTTATAGATAAATCTTTGGAAATGAGTTTGAAAGCTATAAATCTTTAATTTAAGGATTTAATTGGGTTAATCCAATTGAAATGGGAATTGTTTTGAAATCTATGAATAGATCTTTGTGAAATAAATCTTTTTGTTTGAAGATTTTAAAATGGTAATTTGTTTAACCATTTAAAAGAAAAGTTTGGATTTTTAAGTTGTGACTTAACTGAAATCCCATATCCATATGTTTTAAAATATGGCGCTTACTATTCGGTTTAGCCGGGAGAGGACCTTCGTGTCATATAGCCCATTCCGAATAGTGATACGACGTTATGGATTGCATTTGAAGACCGGTGTTGAAGACCGGGTGTCTTCGAGAACGTTAGGATAACCTATCGATTTTCTCTGCACCGAGTAGCTACGGTATAGAGATTCCCTTAGTGATGGGAAGTCCGATTGGGATTGTGGATACCCGGATTTGCAAGGGCTTCTTCGGAAGTGCCTTCGGTTCTGTTCGAACCCGGAACAGACTTGTGTGGTTGTATGTCCGACATTACACTTTGAGATGTTAACTGATCTCTATCAAATACATTTCTGCTTGGTGGCGGAGAATTTATTCTCTTAGCTTAACACCCTTCTCTGAGACGTACGAGCTCAGAGGTTATGTAGTTGATATTTATCAGTGATATTCCCAATTTGGTAATGTGGCATGCTGAGTGCTGCTGTGTGATGATCATTGGTTGATCATTTGTGATATGATCATTTGTTTGATCATTTATCTTTGTGATCATTGCTTTGGTCATCTGTTGACCCAAAGCATGGCTTTGTGCCAAAGCGTAGCTTTGTGGACGAGACTGCATCAGGACCTCACACCCCGGAAATGGTCGAAACAGGAAACTGCGGCAAGGTTATGAGGGTCGCTCCCTTTAGGGTATGTCATTCCCTTCTGGTAAAGGGTGGTATCATGGTATGGAGCCCAGATACTTACTCATGTGGTTGCTCCAATCTCATTTACTGTGTGGTTGTTGCTTTGAGGCGCCTCGGATAAAGGTCCCAAAGGACCGGGGGATGGCATATTCGTGTAGTAGTTACCTAGTTACAGACGTAACCCGGCCTTGTGTTGGCAGAGATCTAACCGTAACGTTAGTTCTCGGGACGTCCCGCCAGAGGCGATCCCATGTGGCAGTAGGAAGTTCCTTAGCCTGACCATTTGTTGGAAATCCATTCATCCAATACGTGCCCTGTACGGTTTTAGTTGTAGAACCTGCCATTTAACATGGCAGCTATAGTAGGCATAGCATCATGGTACCTATGCTGGCTAGGATTTATATTATACTTTCGAAAGATTTTCCACTATGCACTAGTAATAATATCAAAGAAATTTTCTCGTATTAAGCATATTTGACTATCATAAGGAGAAATCTCCTCCAAGTCTGCGTTTGCATTGTGTGTGTGGCGGGAGGCCTTATGGTAGTTTCATTTTCTAAAAACCATTGCGGATTTTCAAATTTAAATTCTGTAGTTTGTTTTAAAAAGACCAAATGTTTTTGTTTGCTCATACCAGTCCCATGACTGACCTGGAGTTTATTGTTCCTTTCCTAAACTCTGGGTGCCCACTATTTTTCCACACGGGCAGTCTAGAGTTGGGTTTTTCAGATAGTCAGGTTTAGTAGATTATCTGGAGCTAGTTCAGTCTTTGGATCTGAACTGCATTTGCTTATCTGCTGGATTGATGCGTTGGAGATGGAGATTACTGATACTGGAGTTCTTTTCTTTGAAGACCATATTAGAGTTGTTGTTCCGCTGCTAGTGTTATCTTTTCTTTCTGCTGCTATTTCTTGTATCTCTGATGTATATTCATTGTACCATTCATGTTGTATCAGTTATTGTATCAAATGCTGTATATGAAATATATTATTCATTTCTTCTGCTGTGTTATTTACTTAATGTGTTATAAGCTCCGGCGAACCAGATTCGACGTTTGGATCTGCGGCATTTGAATACGAGTGTCGTATTCGGTGCCGATTTTCGAAGGCCGAGTCAGGGTCGTCACAGCGGCGCTCCGACCCCTATCGCGATCACCCCCACATCATTGATGACCCATACGAACATCACAAACTTCCAGTTCACCTCGAAATCTCCTGAAATCGATTTTTGAATTATTGCCTTCACCTGGAAACGAACTCGAATCATGAATCCACCTTGCCAACGACGTTTCCGACCACCTGGCACCATGCCGCACCACCCGAAGACACGTCACACGATTACTCTTCGATTCCCCTTGGAATGGTTACACTCGATCCTTCCACGGTAACGAACGAGCTCGAAACCCATCACTGACAAAAACAGGCTTTCAAACTCTAAATTGGTTTCGCGCGGCCACCACGATTGATGAGAAAATTTGTGATCATTTTTCCTACAACCCTCATCACATTATCCCCCTCCAGATTCAATCTCAAGACTTTATTTCTCTTAGGTCGACCGATATTGACTAAAATTTGATTTTCGTTCCTCTCGTGAATTCACCTACCTCACTTACTTAAAAATCTTGATATCCATACTAAAAATTGTTGTTTACCAACACGAATTCAAATATGAATTCAAAACTTAAAAACGTAACAATCAAAATTTTGACTTGAGTTGGTTCTCTCAGTCATTTATTATGTTGGTAATGCTATATGTGATGATGTCTACTAATATGTTAAGAATTTATATTATGATCATTCAAAAAAACTTTTATTCGAACCTCAATGCCTAAAGGTGTAACGGCCCGCAAATCCGTACCCCTTGAGTTAACACTATTCTACAACAATCAACTCAAGTTGCACAGAAATACGAACCATTTGGGTTTAGAAGAAGAGGTAGAAGAAGAGAAAACAAAATCAACATCAGAATCTAACCATCGCAGCGGAATAAAATATAATAGAGAATAAGTAATCTTTACTCAAAATCAAATATATCAGTTTACATACATTACATCTCCAGAGTACATCAGTCACAGCTCACATCAGTAACATGCAATGAATACACAACAACTCAAACAGCGGAAATATGTATATACAAATACGAGAATACGTATCGTCATCCAGCTCGTCTCCTGAGCTCCACAGCATCATATCCTGTATTCTATAATACTCGGTCTGACCCGAGCATTATAGTTAAATAATACCCGAGTCAGTCTGGAATACCAGCGTGAGAAAATCACACCCAATTGATTATTAAATTTTTAAAATTCCTTTGAAAACAAAAGCATCTCGTAAGACCACGCCACAAATAAACATGTCGGGTTTTTACCTTACGATAGCTAAACCAATTTTTATAGAAATCCTCTGATATTATAATAAGGTCTATATACAAATACTTATAAAATAGCCGAAATTGTTACATTCATTAAATTCCAGCTACTAGCCACAAAAGGGGGTAATACAAACAAAACTCGTACAAGGCTCGTAGGGAGAATGGATTTCCAACAATGACTAGGCACTGGGGTACCACCTGTCACAGTACGGGGCCTAGATCACCGTACCGAGGATTACTCCCTTCATCCCCTGCAACACAAGGCCGGAACCATTCCTTACTGAACAGTCCCGAACAAGATAAACCCCGTGGTTGGCGCGACCAACCACCCACTAAGCTGAAATGAATAAGGGACATCTAGACAGGGGAATTATCTTGTCCTGCTTGGGCATGACCCACCTAACCTTGCTGCATATCCCCTGATTTTCAGTCATTCCCGGTTGATGAGGCTTGAGGTTAAGCGTTACCTTTAGAACGTTTTCACTTAGAATGCCCATCGTCCACCTGACGATGTTTCGCAAGCATTCGTCCATACAAGTCCGTCCCGGGTTCGAACGGAACCGAAGGCACTATTCCTACTACATCCATTTTGGAAATATCCTCAGGATTAGTAGCGACTAGCCCTTGCACTTCACTACTCCGTCTTCGACTTCAGACACGTTTTTCGCACGAAACGTATAAACCGAATCGAAGTGGTTTTCGAGAAATTAATCTCGATCCCGGTCTCTTCGAAACGATCAACGTATTTGTCCAATATTGATAGTCGGTTATTTAACTATCAATTTATATTAACAAACAACCATCAACCAATAAATAATTTTCCAAATTATTTATCTCCAAAAATATCTTCACAAGATATATTTCTATTTTCAATCCTTTGAAAACAGTTTCAAATCCCTCATTCTTTTCAGAATCAACTTTCCCAAATATTTTCTATCTTCTCTGAAATTACCAAGCACAAAACTAGATTTTTAAAATAATTTAAAACACTTTACTTTGAAAATATACTTTTAAACATTTAAGTTAAATTTCTTCAATATTTTGTAAAAATACATACTATATGAGTATTTGAAAATAAAGTTACTTAATAGAATATAAAACTAGATTTTCACCTTTGAAAACAAAATACTAGGACACTTTTTAAGTAATTACTACTATAATAGGTTTGAAAGAAATACTTACTTTGAATTGAAATAGTAGAAATAATAAATTTCTAAAACTTGCTTTTTACAACAATTTTAAAACCTTTAAATTTATTTAGGAATTTACTTTAAAAATGTACTTGGTTATCCAGAGAAAAATCCCAACTTCAATCACTTAAATCAATTTCCCAAATTGATTTCCAATTTATTCCCTTTAAATTCAGAATCTATTAATTTTAGATCTCATTTCTTAATTTCAAATTTTTTTTTTCTCAGTTACTTCTTTGTTTTATTTTTATTTTAAATAAATTTAAACTTTGCATTTTAAAATAATTCTTTATTTCGTTAATTGATATAACTTAAGTTTACAATTCATCAATTTCATTTTATTCAAAATTCCATTTCTCTTCATACTCAAAATTATTTATTGTTATTTTCATATTACTTCTATTTCTTTTCAATTCATTCTTAATTTATTCAACTTTCTATAATTTTTCGCTTACAAATTTACTTCCTTTTAATTTCTTTTCAACAATCCAATTCATATATTTTGGTAATTCATTATATCCAAATATCCAATCAAACCATCCATTCAATATTCCGATATAGCTCATCATAGGATATCAAAAATCAAACAGAGAATATTGAATAATTTAAATAAATGTGAGGGGTCCAGTTGGATCCCTCCAACCTGTTTCCCTGCATCCACAGATGTTAGCACAACATAATATCCATTCCAAAATATACCAGGCTAAAGCACATCAATCAATTCAACCATTCAAGCAATTATTCAAATTTAATCATTTAAATTTAAATTTCAGCTGAGTGAGATTAACTCACCTTTGATTTTTGTTTGGCAGTTCAATTCCATTTCGACCATTATCTCCACATTTCGAACCTTGTATGAACATTTATACAATTTATTAATATTCGAAATAATCGAAAAATCAATTTCCTTTTAAATTATATTAACTAGCGATTTACTAACTTCAAACGATCGCTAACCTAACTTAGTTACATTTCTTTTCTGTCCAAATTTCAAACTCAATGACAGGGTATGTATATATGTCCTAATCCTTCAAATAAATATACTACTTTCTTAAAGGTTGACTGATCCCTATATAAGAATAAAAAAAAAAAATTATTTTATACCTAGCAAAAATATAAAATTGCTGTTTTAAACATTTTATTATTATTCTACAGTAAACTCACACATATATATTCACCTCTACATATTTAAATTTCAACAGCAAATCGATTAACATTCTCACATCTATATACACATCTATATTGAATTCAAAACTAAAGAAAATTGGGTTTTAATCTTACTGTAAACTTATAATTTTAATTACTTATATTTTCGATCTGAAGACATAATTAAATTAAATAAATATGGAACCGTTACCTTACTGCCTTCGATCTGTACGATGCTCGAAATACCAAATTAGCCATCATCATCACCAATCTCACCATAATGACTTAACAGTGCCAAACTTGGTCTCTTCCTCCACCTTAGCCTTGACAGTCGTGCCTCATATCATCGCACGCGACATCGAGCCGGACTTCAACGCTTGCCATCGCGTCATCTCTCTCTGAAGTTGTCATCGCGAACCTCACTCGCCCTATCCTCTTCAAGGTCGAACACCCCTATGGGCTCGAACCCTAGCAGAGCCATCATGCTCGAAAACAACCCCATTTCGCTGATCATCGACTTCGCTCTCCACCTGAAAGCGCGACGACCTCACGCGCGACGACGAGAAGATTCGTGACCCCATCACGATGACCTCCACGCGCGGCACCTCAAAATCACATTCGAGCACGAGTTGAAACTTGGCTTCATAATCTCGAACGAGTATACATCGATGTAGGAGCATGGGCGCGATTCGATTAAGATTTCCTTACATTTAATTTCGGTCAGCTCGAAAATTTTGAAGGACAACATCGATTTTTTTTTCGAACTGAATGGAAAGAGGGGTTTTGATTTCATGAAATTGGAAGGGGGAAAAGAATATAGTTTCGATTCCTGAAAGAATTCTTAAGAGGTAGCTCGGCCATTAAAATTTATACACGAACTGCCTTAAATTCCATTTATTTATTTATTTTATTTTTTTACAAGAAGAAGAGGCTGTTCTAAAAAAATGACGAGTGATGGAGTTTACTAGAAGATGAGGGTAGCGTGCTGGGAAAGGGATTGAAAATAGCGTATACAAGAAGCCTGATGACGTTGAATTACCTTAAATTGTTATCAATTAAATTTTTAGCGCACTTATATATCGTACACCAACACACTAACTCCAAAAACTACGAAAATTGAAATCCGATAATAATTCAATATTACGGATCCAATGGAACTGGTTTCGTCTAATTCCGAGACTGCGCCTTGGAAGGCTATTTTAAATTCAATTTAAACGATATAAATTTTAAAACTGAACCAACCACTGTTAAATTCAATTTTACAACTCCTATTATCTTTAGTATTATCAATATAAATTTTACAAGCCTTCAAATTATTTTTAACAGGCTTAAAATCCCAGATTCAATAATTTACCCAATTTCGATAATTAAATTTAATAATAATTTATTCAATAAATATTGATATTTGAAATTAAAGTTAATAATTAACTTTCGAATATTTAAAATTAATTAAATATTCTCATTTCAAATGTCCAAAAATTCTGGGTCGTCACATTCCTTCCCCCTTAAAAGAATTTCGTCCCCGAAATTACCAGGTAGGAAGAATGGTCCATAATCCTTAACTATTTCCTCAAACCTAAATAGTTTTTAACAACTTACCCAACAAATCATTTACCATAGACCCCACTATCCTCCTTCTAACTTTCTGAACTTATCCATAAGCCTCAAACAATATCACCTACTTAACAATTCAAATTTAAAGTTAAATTCAAATCTTAAGTCATCAAAATTTTCTCAAAATTTTTCTAACTCCCTAAATTTCCGAAAAAATTTGCCAGCGTTTCCTTTGCGCGGCTGACTCGGTACAACTACAAAATGGCTCTACGGCCTTCCAAATCCAAAAAGAAAACAAAAAGCCAAGTGGCTCCATCCAAATCCAAGTCCCAATCAAATTCCATACCAAATTTAACTACATACCTTTTTGTCGAGCATTTCAAATTTATCTCTTGAAATCCATCCAATTCTATTTTTTTCCTTTAGATTACCTGCATATCCTGCTCAATACTAATATCCAATCACAATATTCCAAAACATTCAATCCACTTTCTCACAAAATGCCAATATCTATTAATCCAAATATTAACTTAGAATGTATTCGTAATATTCCACTTCCAATTAAGAATGCACCATTTTATACTTAAGTTAGTATAAGTATTTAATGTGTTTCTTATATTTATTTCACTCCGACTTTAGTTTATATCTATTTCTATTTAAATCAATTCTTTCATTTCCATATGAATTCAATTTATCTTAACTCTGCTTATATAAATTTTATTGGTCATTCATCACTAATTCATATCATTATTTCAATTAGTTTTATTTACTAACTTATTTTAGTTTCCAATTTGAATTTGTTTGTCATTAACAAAAATTTTCCAAAATTTTCAAAAATTTTCTAACTCCCAAAATTTCTGAAAAATTTTGGCAGAGTCCCCTTTGTACGGAGGAGCTTTTGCAATTTGACAAAAGAGATAAATATATATACATCGACCCACACGGTCGGAAAAACCAAAAACAGTTCATATTTCCTATTTGTATTGCGTAGGCGTACCTTATTTAGCATTTTAAGCAAGTGGCTTATTTAATTTTAGCATTAACGCGCCCAAAATTCCGCTATACAATCTTCTGGTACCTGTACTTACTCAGTTTAAACATGTAAGTATGAAATATATGCAATTCACTAGAATTTCAATTGTTTTAATATAGCTAACACAAGGATTTCATAAGCATACATAACCAACAACACTTTCAAATGATTAATAAGGCTTCAATCACCAATTCACCTTGTTTCACTCGCTTTCCTTACCATTGCATGCAATCTTAAGTGATGTACAATTCACTTACTAACTTCAATCCATTTATAATTCCAAACAAACTCATATTCTTAGCAATTGATCCCAAAATCAATTTATTTAACTTCCATCAACCCATAGAATTTTAATTACTTTCATTTACGTCAACCGACAATTTATTCTATGCAGATTGAAGATATCTATGTGAATAAATAATTACTTAAGGTTTATAACCAATTTAAATTGATTCCAACTCAATTTATATAAATCTCATTCCATTTTAAATTTATTCACAATCCAAGCCTTCTCATTTTCATTGCATTTTAAATTTGAATCCATTCACTTGCATTTCTTTGTTAACCATACCAGTTTCATTCGAAACCATTAACAACTTAGGTTCCATCCACATTACCAATTAAATTTCCTTTTTATTTTAATCCATTCACAATCATTTATTTAGCTCGACACATTCCATTTTAAATTTTATTTATAATTCATTTATTTACATTTCATTCCATATTTGTTTATTCTAAACTATTTTATTTAGCTCGAAGACAATCCAAGCTATTTCATTCAATAACCATTTCAATTTCATTCATGATCTATTCATTTGCATTTCATTTAAAACCATTATATTTTTCTCATTGACTCCAAGTTAAACGGTTTGCAATTTTTTTTATATTTAAGAATTTCATTCCTTTAAATTATCGGCAACTCACCGAATTTTATTATAATTAAAATTTATTTTCACTTGATTTAAGGCCAGTCCAATATCATTAAACTTTGTTTAAGTTGAATTCAATTCAACTTTCCTCCCTTCATTTAGCTTAAGTCAATTTACTTCAATTTATTCAAATTTTATACTTAAGCTCATTCTCATTTTGCAAACGAAGTTCTCTTTTATACTCAACTTAACTCAATTAATTCCAAGGCCATATCCAATTTATTTCCACTTATTGGATTTCATTTGCACATTCAAACCATTACTATTTTAATCCATTTACATTTCTATTTTATACATCTCAAATTATATTTACTTTGTTAACACTTCAAGTCTAACTTTAATTAATAACTCAAATTCTGATTCTATTTTTCACTTTTAATTTACCATCCAATTTATTAACTCACAATTCAGCTTCATTCTCAATTACTTTCACTTCATCAACAATTTGAATCAGCTTTAATTTATAACTTGAGTTTATTTCCAAACTTCATCATAAACTCATAATTCAACTTTACTTAACTACATTGGGTTCTCAATACATATTCATTATATAATTCATTATCTAAATAGTCTTTTCCCAACTTATAATTCAGAACTTGATTTTAAGTCTCAAATTTTCTTCATTTAAATTTACTTAAGTTCAACTTACTTTAAAATTTTCAAGTTTTGATCTTCAATTTATTTTTCAATTCATCAAACAATTTTTATTTTGGATTTTGTATTCCATTTTCAAATTTTATAAGCCACAATTTATTATTTTATACAATTTCATTCATCATAAACTTTTTATTTTCACTTATTTATAACTCAAGCATATTTTATTCCATGTATTTTTAATTCTTTTATATGCTATTCAGGTTTATTTAACTCAATCAAATTCTTACCCAATTTATTTCTTATCCAACTTATTTCCCCGTTATCCAGGTAAGAATTTAAATTTCATTCACTAATTCGATTGAATTCTCATCCCAATCCAATTTATTTTCTAGTTATCTAGGTAAGAATCAATTCCAATTCAATTTATTCAATTGAATTTTTATTCCAGTTCAATTCTATTTTAAACTCAGATTTATTTGACTCAATTTGATTTTAAATTAATTCGAATACAACTGGATATTATTTCCAGCCCATCCAGTTAAATTTTATTCTCCAATCCAATTAATTTCAATCCAGTTATATTTTTATTTCTCAATCCAAGTTAATTTCAATTTTTAACTTTTCATTTTTAATCTAAATTCCAACATTCAAAGCTTATATTCCATTTCTGATTTAAAAATCATCTCAAATTATAAACTTACAATTTATCTCCTTAGAATTTTTAAACACCCGGCTTTGGTTTCAAATTATTTTGAAATCTCCAATATTTCAAAATCACACTTCTCAAAAATTAAACCAACCTTGGTTTTATTCCCAACAAATTTCCTTTGAAATTTTCAAAAGCAAACAGTTTTTCCTGAACAAATCACTTTGGTAGCAATCTGTCACTCAGAAATTCGAAAATGAATACTGATGATGCGGCCGTCATCATCAGAATTATTTTCCAATAATCCGAGTGATTTCATTGCTATTCCACTTCCAAAATCCTTTTAAAACAAATTTCTTTTCAGAAATACCTCCGAAACAATAATGCTAGTATTTATCTTCAAAACACTTCCAAAATCTCCGGGGTTTAAAGTTTTCAAATTCTATTTTAATTCAAATATTAGCTAAAATGCATTCGTATAGTTTATGCTTATACAAATTCCCAATTAATTTTATTTCAATTTATAATCTACATTCATAATTCATATTTATAAATTTCATTCCATAATTGAATTTATCTTCTCAATCTTTGATTATATTTAAAAATTTCTAGTTAAATTTTCACTTAACAATGATAATACTTTAATATTATCATTTCCAGCATCCAAGCAACCATATATTAGCTAAATAGTTTTCAAAAACTTTCTTTATATTAAAATATGTTTTTGGGTAAAATTATTTCATTCACCCATATTTAAAACAATATCGTGTCGATTGCTCTATTCAAGTGTTTAGAAACCCCTTCGATACAGTTGCGCAGACTGTGTCGACGAAGGTTCATATGCCACTCAATAAATCAATCAACACAATATTAAAACAATTTATATTCACTAACAAATACGCGCTCATATCTATTAATACGCTCAAACTCATTTTAGAGTACTATATACTCTATTTTAAATGAGTAATTCCCACCAGAGCCAAGGTTATCACCAACCTATGCTCTGATACCAACTGTAACGGCCCGCAAATCCGTACCCCTTGAGTTAACACTATTCTACAACAATCAACTCAAGTTGCACAGAAATACGAACCATTTGGGTTTAGAAGAAGAGGTAGAAGAAGAGAAAACAAAATCAACATCAGAATCTAACCATCGCAGCGGAATAAAATATAATAGAGAATAAGTAATCTTTACTCAAAATCAAATATATCAGTTTACATACATTACATCTCCAGAGTACATCAGTCACAGCTCACATCAGTAACATGCAATGAATACACAACAACTCAAACAGCGGAAATATGTATATACAAATACGAGAATACGTATCGTCATCCAGCTCGTCTCCTGAGCTCCACAGCATCATATCCTGTATTCTATAATACTCGGTCTGACCCGAGCATTACAGTTAAATAATACCCGAGTCAGTCTGGAATACCAGTGTGAGAAAATCACACCCAATTGATTATTAAAGTTTTAAAATTCCTTTGAAAACAAAAGCATCTCGTAAGACCACGCCACAAATAAACATGTCGGGTTTTTACCTTACGATAGCTAAACCAATTTTTATAGAAATCCTCTGATATTATAATAAGGTCTATATACAAATACTTATAAAATAGCCGAAATTGTTACATTCATTAAATTCCAGCTACTAGCCACAAAAGGGGGTAATACAAACAAAACTCGTACAAGGCTCGTAGGGAGAATGGATTTCCAACAATGACTAGGCACTGGGGTACCACCTGTCACAGTACGGGGCCTAGATCACCGTACCGAGGATTACTCCCTTCATCCCCTGCAACACAAGGCCGGAACCATTCCTTACTGAACAGTCCCGAACAAGATAAACCCCGTGGTTGGCGCGACCAACCACCCACTAAGCCGAAATGAATAAGGGACATCTAGACAGGGGAATTATCTTGTCCTGCTTGGGCATGACCCACCTAACCTTGCTGCATATCCCCTGATTTTCAGTCATTCCCGGTTGATGAGGCTTGAGGTTAAGCGTTACCTTTAGAACGTTTTCACTTAGAATGCCCATCGTCCACCTGACGATGTTTCGCAAGCATTCGTCCATACAAGTCCGTCCCGGGTTCGAACGGAACCGAAGGCACTATTCCTACTACATCCATTTTGGAAATATCCTCAGGATTAGTAGCGACTAGCCCTTGCACTTCACTACTCCATCTTCGACTTCAGACACGTTTTTCGCACGAAACGTATAAACCGAATCGAAGTGGTTTTCGAGAAATTAATCTCGATCCCGGTCTCTTCGAAACGATCAACGTATTTGTCCAATATTGATAGTCGGTTATTTAACTATCAATTTATATTAACAAACAACCATCAACCAATAAATAATTTTCCAAATTATTTATCTCCAAAAATATCTTCACAAGATATATTTCTATTTTCAATCCTTTGAAAACAGTTTCAAATCCCTCATTCTTTTCAGAATCAACTTTCCCAAATATTTTCTATCTTCTCTGAAATTACCAAGCACAAAACTAAATTTTTAAAATAATTTAAAACACTTTACTTTGAAAATATACTTTTAAACATTTAAGTTAAATTTCTTCAATATTTTGTAAAAATACATACTATATGAGTATTTGAAAATAAAGTTACTTAATAGAATATAAAACTAGATTTTCACCTTTGAAAACAAAATACTAGGACACTTTTTAAGTAATTACTACTATAATAGGTTTGAAAGAAATACTTACTTTGAATTGAAATAGTAGAAATAATAAATTTCTAAAACTTGCTTTTTACAACAATTTTAAAACCTTTAAATTTATTTAGGAATTTACTTTAAAAATGTACTTGGTTATCCAGAGAAAAATCCCAACTTCAATCACTTAAATCAATTTCCCAAATTGATTTCCAATTTATTCCCTTTAAATTCAGAATCTATTAATTTTAGATCTCATTTCTTAATTTCAAATTTTTTTTTTCTCAGTTACTTCTTTGTTTTATTTTTATTTTAAATAAATTTAAACTTTGCATTTTAAAATAATTCTTTATTTCTTTAATTGATATAACTTAAGTTTACAATTCATCAATTTCATTTTATTCAAAATTCCATTTCTCTTCATACTCGAAATTATTTATTGTTATTTTCATATTACTTCTATTTCTTTTCAATTCATTCTTAATTTATTCAACTTTCTATAATTTTTCGCTTACAAATTTACTTCCTTTTAATTTCTTTTCAACAATCCAATTCATATATTTTGGTAATTCATTATAACCAAATATCCAATCAAACCATCCATTCAATATTCCGATATAGCTCATCATAGGATATCAAAAATCAAACAGAGAATATTGAATAATTTAAATAAATGTGAGGGGTCCAGTTGGATCCCTCCAACCTGTTTCCCTGCATCCACAGATGTTAGCACAACATAATATCCATTCCAAAATATACCAGACTAAAGCACATCAATCAATTCAACCATTCAAGCAATTATTCAAATTTAATCATTTAAATTTAAATTTCAGCTGAGTGAGATTAACTCACCTTTGATTTTTGTTTGGCAGTTCAATTCCATTTCGACCATTATCTCCACATTTCGAACCTTGTATGAACATTTATACAATTTATTAATATTCGAAATAATCGAAAAATCAATTTCCTTTTAAATTATATTAACTAGCGATTTACTAACTTCAAACGATCGCTAACCTAACTTAGTTACATTTCTTTTCTGTCCAAATTTCAAACTCAATGACAGGGTATGTATATATGTCCTAATCCTTCAAATAAATATACTACTTTCTTAAAGGTTGACTGATCCCTATATAAGAATAAAAAAAAAAAAATATTTTATACCTAGCAAAAATATAAAATTGTTGTTTTAAACATTTTATTATTATTTTACAGTAAACTCACACATATATATTCACCTCTACATATTTAAATTTCAACAGCAAGTCGATTAACATTCTCACATCTATATACACATCTATATTGAATTCAAAACTAAAGAAAATTGGGTTTTAATCTTACTGTAAACTTATAATTTTAATTACTTATATTTTCGATCTGAAGACATAATTAAATTAAATAAATATGGAACCGTTACCTTACTGCCTTCGATCTGTACGATGCTCGAAATACCAAATTAGCCATCATCATCACCAATCTCACCATAATGACTTAACAGTGCCAAACTTGGTCTCTTCCTCCACCTTAGCCTTGACAGTCGTGCCTCATATCATCGCACGCGACATCGAGCCGGACTTCAACGCTTGCCATCGCGTCATCTCTCTCTGAAGTTGTCATCGCGAACCTCACTCGCCCTATCCTCTTCAAGGTCGAACACCCCTATGGGCTCGAACCCTAGCAGAGCCATCATGCTCGAAAACAACCCCATTTCGCTGATCATCGACTTCGCTCTCCACCTGAAAGCGCGACGACCTCACGCGCGACGACGAGAAGATTCGTGACCCCATCACGATGACCTCCACGCGCGGCACCTCAAAATCACATTCGAGCACGAGTTGAAACTTGGCTTCATAATCTCGAACGAGTATACATCGATGTAGGAGCATGGGCGCGATTCGATTAAGATTTCCTTACATTTAATTTCGGTCAGCTCGAAAATTTTGAAGGACAGCATCGATTTTTTTTCCGAACTGAATGGAAAGAGGGGTTTTGATTTCATGACATTGGAAGGGGGAAAAGAATATAGTTTCGATTCCTGAAAGAATTCTTAAGAGGTAGCTCGGCCATTAAAATTTATACACGAACTGCCTTAAATTCCATTTATTTATTTATTTTATTTTTTTACAAGAAGAAGAGGCTGTTCTAAAGAAATGACGAGTGATGGAGTTTACTAGAAGATGAGGGTAGCGTGCTGGGAAAGGGATTGAAAATAGCGTATACAAGAAGCCTGATGACGTTGAATTACCTTAAATTGTTATCAATTAAATTTTTAGCGCACTTATATATCGTACACCAACACACTAATTCCAAAAACTACGAAAATTGAAATCCGATAATAATTCAATATTACGGATCCAATGGAACTGGTTTCGTCTAATTCCGAGACTGCGCCTCGGAAGGCTATTTTAAATTCAATTTAAACGATATAAATTTTAAAACTGAACCAACCACTGTTAAATTCAATTTTACAACTCCTATTATCTTTAGTATTATCAATATAAATTTTACAAGCCTTCAAATTATTTTTAACAGGCTTAAAATCCCAGATTCAATAATTTACCCAATTTCGATAATTAAATTTAATAATAATTTATTCAATAAATATTGATATTTGAAATTAAAGTTAATAATTAACTTTCGAATATTTAAAATTAATTAAATATTCTCATTTCAAATGTCCAAAAATTCTGGGTCGTCACAAAAGGGGAGTTAGAAGGTTGGATTCAGAATTTTGAACAGGTTTAGAACCTGTTATGTTTAAACAGAAACATGGTTTGCCTGTTTCCAAACATATATACAGATGCTTGAGTTTTTGCATTTATTCGAGTTTCGCTGCAAATCCTTGTTTCAGATAAAAATTTACTTTCTGATCTTCTTAAAGATATTATTAAGAGCTAAATTATGATTTAACAAACACATTTTGTTTGAAGCCTAGAGTCTAAAGAGGCTTAGAAAAATAAGGATTTGGATTTTTATAAATTTGTTAAAGCCTGTACTTCAAATTAGAGAAGCATATGCATATTACAGACATGCATACACTAAACAGACATGAAAACTTGATATACATTCATTCATCAATTCTCATAACAACCACTTAACCAAAACATAAAATATATCACAGATCTCAAATTTAAATAAGTTAATTTGCTCACCTGGAATGGTTTAACAGAAAGAAACAGAGACAGAGAGGAACAGAGAGTTTCAAATGAGAATGGCCTGGAAAGAAAGATTTGAACTTGCTTCGAGAACTTGAATTTGTTTTCAGAGGAGATTACAAGCTGAAAGGTTTTGATCTTCTTTCCTGAGACTTGAATATGGAACTCATAAATTAAATCTTTGCTTAATCACCATTTATTTGTTTATTCATTTCAACAATAACCAAAATTTAAATTTACTTACCTACAGTTTTGTTTTAATGCAACAGAGAAAGACTTTGGTCTGTTGCTTGAAGACTGAGTTTTGATCTGGTATTTGAAACTTGATTTCCTTTTTCTCTTTTTTTTTTCTCTTTTCTTTTTCAACTTGAAAACAGAATTTAATTTAGCATATAACCTGACTGGGTCCTGCAGCTTAAATTGATAAAATTGTTTAAATCTTTTTGCTTAAATACTGATCAACAATATTAGATTCACATTTTTAAAGAAAGAATTTACTTGCATTTTATTACTCCCAGAGAACTGTATTTGATTCCCAGATCTGATTTTTGTTTTTCCAGTTTGAATTTGTTGAAACTTCCAGATTTTGACAAGAGGATGGAGTTTGCATTTTTGCTTTCCAGGTTTGAAAATGCTGATGCTTTTTGAAAACAGATTTGCTTCAAATTTGTTTTAGGCTTGAGAACTTGAAGACTGGAAAGCTTGGTACTTGATTTCTTAATTCTTCAGGTGGCTTTGAACTCAACTTGATTTTGTACTTTATATTTTTTTTTCTAACTGAAAATAACTCGGTTTACACCTCTTTTTCCTATTTTGGGAGTTGAGATATGAGATTCTCAAATCTTTGGCTACTGATTTTTTTCAGTTTTTTGCTAAGTTGTTTTATGATGGTGTACGGGAAAATGAAGAGTTTGTGTAATTTTTTAATCTTATTATTTAATTTTATTAGATATGGTGATATAAAATCATTATAACTTTTAGATTTTGTTAACTCCTACACTCCATTCTCACATGTGCATGTTTGTATATGTTTCACTTTTAAAATTTTAAAGACAAAAGAAATTTTTTTCTTATAAACTTAATTTTTTTTAAATGCTACTTACTTTTTAAAAACATCTATTTAAAATAAAAATTAAATTTTCAATCTCAACTTGAAATAAAAACTTATGTATATGTACTTACATTAAATTTTTGTTCAACATGTTTATGCACTTATTTAAAATTTATATTAACACAATTTACATTTATACATTTTTTTTATTTTTTTATTTTGTTTGTTCAACTTTTTTTTTTTAAAGTTCTTAATTTCTAATTTATTTTTTATACATTTTATTTTGAAATCCTATAAATCTCAAATTTCTATTTTGTAATTCATTCATATAAATATACATCTTATTTTCCTAAATCCAATATTTATTTTTAAGCTACTTATACTTAAATTTCTTATTAAATTTCTGTTTATGATCAAAATTATTTATTTATTCTAGAAAATTTTCTAATTAATTCTCATTTTATTTTCAAAAATTAATTTAATTGCAATTTAAACTTAATGAATTTCAGGAATGTTACAATATATATATATATATTATAAATCAAGTCATATTTTAGAAATTCAAATCAATTAAATTCCCCCGAAACAAAACTGTAGCAAGACTACAGAACAGTCTCTTCACTTCGAAACTTGAAAATGAACGTCAATGATGTCGCGATCATCACCGAAGTTATTTCCCAGCGACAATGAGAAGAGAACTAATTTTAAACTTTAGAATTCTTTGGAAACAAATTTCTATTTGAAAATACTTTAAATAATATATCCCTTTTAAAACTTTTTAAACAAAAGGTTTGAAACCATTGGAAATCAAATCCTCAAATTTCTTGTTCTAAATTCATTTCAGTTCCCAAATCAATTTATAAACAACTATTTATAAATTCATTTATAGAACAATAAATGATAAATTAAGTATTATCATTTCAAGTAATCAATTTAAATCAATTTATTAAGTTTCATAAATATATATATATATATATATCAAAATTTTATTTCATTAACCAAATTTTAAAATAATATTGTGTCAGTTTGTTCTGTCAAAGTGTTTTGGAAATTTTATCGATAGCGTTGATCAGACGAATTGATCAGAAACCCAAATCAACATCAACAACTCAAACAACACAATATATAAAACATAGATTTACAAGTATAGTTCAAAATGTTTGGAGATAGGTTAGAAACAAAAGACAAGATGATTAAATAACAAAATAGGGAGGTGGATAAGCTTAAATAAATCGCGGGCAACCTTAACTGAGTCAACCGTGACTTAAAGAATAAGATCGATGTGGATTTTTCTAGGGTAAATCTACATTCGATCTCAAGAGTTAGAGTTTGGAATAACAAAAGCTATTAGCATCTAAACCAAGGATAGATACAAATCTCTGGTGAATCGATGCTGATTGTAAAGGAGTTTTCCCCCTTTTTTCAATTCAATTTGAAATTGGCATGACCGCCGACTCACTAAAAAGATCATTCGAAGCAGAGTTATGGAATACTCCAGAGTCAAAGGAAGATGAATAGTGAGGGATACGAATGGATTTTGGAACCGTAGGGAATGTTCCAAAATTCAAAGGAATTGAGTCAAAAAGGAAGAGATTCAAACACGAATGAAAGTGGTTCTGTAAATACATTCACTCCATATGCTGAGTTTTTCCTAGAGCTACCAAAGCTCTGATACCAACTGTAACGACCCGATATTTTCAACCATTCGCATCCATTATAAGTGTATAGGTAGACGCTCATGCCGGAATTGAATTGCTCAAAATACCGCGTTGCAAATAAAAATATGGCAAATCTCAGAATATGCAGTAAATAAAAATCACAGATCACAGACACAGAGTAATAATAATGCAGCGGAAGTAAAAGAGATAGTAGTTCATGAAGCTACTATATAAATATATCAGAGTTACATAAGATACAATAGAAGAAATAAAGTACAACAGAAGTTTAAATATGATAACCAAGTACAAGCTGAATAGAACAACCGAACTGAAAAGATGAAACTTGACAAGTAGATAATCTCCAGCGATTCCAATCTCCAGAAAGTGGAAATCCAAATCTATGAATAACTCAGGCTGACCCGAGCGTAAATAAAAATACACACACTCGAGTCAGGACATACATACTTATACAATGTAAACCAACTCAAGTGAACTGTAGCAAAGGTACAAGTAACTTAGAAGATGCTTGGGACCACCCATCCTCTAAGGATCAGTTAAACTATTTACTATATAGTAATATACGCTATATACAGTAGTGTCTAATCAGTAAAGTATAATCATATAGAAAATAGCGTTAAGGGGATGGTGAACCTTAACGCGGTCGGATCTTTAAAACCAAAATCGTAGTGGGCTCGATATATGGAGATGACACGGCACGCGAGGCAATGCCAGCGTGGATACACCGTTTGCACTCCCGGACCGGTGGTGACGGCAAGCCAGCAGCTTCCGCCCACCTCGAACAATACCCCGAATCAAAGTGGCGCCACATATCGAATCGCAAAAGTAATAGAATGGTTTTCGATGGAGCATGCTCGATGAAAAGGTGCGACCCTTTGTGTAGCCCGGTATAGCTCCTGTTTTAGTCATTTATGCCAACTCACGGGAGTTGGGTCCACGTAATATACCTCGAGAACGTTGCCACCATCCTACTTCATTCTGGAATCTCCACCGCGTACACAGTTGTTAAAGTGGTTTTCGGTATTGGCCGGCTATAAGACAATATCCGATCCCGGTCTCTTTAACAACCAATCGTTATTATAACCCGTAGTTATAACCTTTTAAAACAATATTTATACTTCAAAATAAAATATTATTTCAACCCAAATCTTTATCAAAATAAAGATTAAATCATTCCAAAATATCATATCTTCTTTTCAAATCATTTTAATATCAAAATATCGTATCTTTCAAAACTCCATTTTCAAACGATTTTAATATATCAAAATATCATATGTTTTCAAAACCACATTTCAATCATTTAATATATCAAAATATCATATCTTTTTGAAACCACATTCATTTCAAATCATTATTCATTTTATTAAATTTAAAATATCATTTCAATCCATATTTCAAAACAGTATATATTCCAAAAATCATTTTTAATCATTAAAATGAAGTTATTATGTTTAATAATTAAATTTCCAAAATTTTCGACTTCCAAAGTTCATTTATTCACTTAAGTTTATCAAAGCAGTGAAAATTCACTTTTCGTGGCATTTAGAAAACGCTACGGAAAAATACATTCAAAACAGTTCAATTTAATAAAAGACAACATTTTAAAATGTTGTAATAGGGTTTACTTAAATTTCGAATAAACTTAGTTAAATTCAACAATTTATAGCACTTACAAAAATTGCTAGAATAGCTTTTAATTCAATTTAGCTTTTTAGTTCATTATCATCAACTACAGCATCTTCAAATGCTGTAATATCATTTACATTGTAATTAATAGCATTTCAAAAATACAGTCAATTAACTTCAAATATTCAATATAATTTCTCAACCAATTATATTTTTATTTAAAACATTTTTAACTTATAAAATCATACATTTTCACATTTACAACATCATTTAATTTTTCCTCAAGTTTATGATCTTATAAAGTTAAATTTCCATTCAAAATCAAGATTTAATAATAATTCACTTATTAAATTGCAATGTTCAATTTTAAATCCATTACATTAAATTTCAACTTAACACTTAAGTTCAAATTCTCAAATATGACTTAGTTTTATTATTATTTACTTAACTAAAAATTCACTTTTAAGTCAACTTCATAAATTTCCAATTTTAGTTATATTTCAAAACTTCAACTTAAATATTCAATCATTTCATATTTCAACTTTATTAAAAATCATTAATATGATAAAATCACTTTAAATTCATTTAAATTAAAATTATCATAAATTTATCATAATTTCATATTCAATTTAATTTCCAATTATAGTTAAATCAAATTTTCCAAAATAACTTACATCCAAACTTTTCTAACTTTTCATTAATTCATTTCACTTGCAATTATTCAGAAAATCAATAATATTTTACAAAAATCCTTTTTAGTTAGATTTAAATCAAAATATTTTAATATTTACATTTCTAAAGTAATTTTAAAATTTTTAGAAAAACATATATTAACTACGGGTCTGTATATAATTTTCTACACTAGGAAAAGTGATACGGGTAATATATCATTTCAACCCGTAATTTACAAAGAAAATCCGTGTTTTATCATTTCAAACCCGCAGTCTCAAGTAAAAGAAATAAATTTGAAAATCATTCAGGCCTACCATTTCAGCCCATAACGATTTTTCCCTATTCTAAAGTCCGTTCGGGTATGTATCATTTCAACCCATAGTGATTCTAGTCTACAGGGAATTTGCAGTGTGATAACTGATAAAAATAACAGAACGACATAATATAACAGTAACAAATGATATAACGGGTGTAATAACAGGTGTGAACATCATATGATAATAATATAAGCAGTTATAACATGGTAATATAGTTCTACACATTCACAGGGTGTCAATTTACTACTTATATAAGTATAAAAGTCTGGTGAGATTTACTCACCGGTTTGAGATGAAGACACAACGATGAATTGCACAAATGGGATCTACACAAGCACAAAAGCATGACAAAGATTCGAATGGAGGAGCCAAATGTCAAATTCCTTGGATATACATCAAACAAAACAATATAACAACGATGAGTTTCAAAACCAAAATACGATAAACTGCGCTAGAATAAACTGCACAGAATCAAACAGAAATGCTTGCACTTGCTTTTTACCTTTACTAGGCTCAACCATAAGGGGTAATACAAGGCCATGGCAGGTGTTTGGGTCAGGTTTGGGTGAGTATGGGTTCGGCCTAACTGGTGGAATGGTGGTGCAAAAGTGGTAGAGGGAAAATACAACATAAGCATGCATTCACATGGATTGGGTCAATGATTTGGGCTCGGCCAAGGCTCTAATGGTCGTGGCCAGAGAGGTTGGGTCCACTGGAGTGATGTGGCAGAGGTTGCTGGAGGTGCTGGAGGTGATGGTGATGTGGTAGGTGGCGGCTAGGGGGTTGGTGAGGTGATAGAGATGAGGTGGCGGTGGTTAGGCTAGGAATATGGGTGGTTTTCAAGACTTTTGTGCAATTGCATCACCAAGGGGTTCATGGCATGGAATTTTTGTGAGGAGGAGGTGGTGATGAGGTGCCATCAGGTGGTGGAGGCGGCTAGGCAGCAAGGGGCATGGCCGAACCTATAGAGAAGGAGGAAGTGCAACCAAAATCAAACTAGAAATTAGGCACTACAATAGAAAAGAGATAAAGAAGATAGAATTTTTTTACCAAACTCTTCAAACCAATAGGGGCCGAAATTATTTTTCCAGGAAGGAGGAAATGATGTACATGAATGAAAAATGAATGGCGGCTGAAGGATTAGGGTTTGGTCAAAAGAAAATGAATGTAGGAGCTAAGAAAATGAAGAGACGGGAAAACAAAAGGCCTTAAGCAAATTAAGAGTCACAACCTTTCAAATTTCCTTTTATATATTTTGTAATTTATAAATGCATATAAAACTGAGAAATAAATATAAAAAAATCAGAAATAATAATAAATATCTAAAATAAATAATTAAATTTTAATTAAATAGAATTTAAATTAAGAAAATGGCTTAAAATTGCAAACTAGGCTTTAAAATTGAAAACAACTCAAATAATCTTTGGAAAAATCTATTCAAATTTAAATATATGAAAAATGAATATTAATAAATTAAAACACAGCAAATAAAAGTGAATGTATAAAATAAATTACTAAATTTTAATTATATATAATTAAATTAAGGAAATAGCAAAGAAAACAGAAACTCGGTTAAAAATTTGAAAATAAATGCAATGGACTTTGGAAAATTTTTATATACTTGAAAAATATTTATAAATAAAGATAATAACATAGAAAAATACATTCATAAAATAAAAATTAAAAAAAATTATTTAATATAGTTTAGATGAAGAAAATAGCAGAAAATAGAAACACCCTTTAAAAATAGGAAATAAATACAGTACATTTCGGAAAAATTCAATTATTATTTTAAAAATAATTAAAATTCAAAATATACATAATATAACATAAATATACAAGTTAGAATAAGATATATCAAATAAAAATGTCATTTATATAATTTAAAATAAAGACTATTGCTGAATGACCCAATATACACACAATATTGAAAACAGTATAACTTTTGCAATTTAAATCCGTTTTCAACGAAACGAAAAGCAGTGTTCTTAAAATTTTATGTACTTTCATAATAAAAGATAAAATTTAAATTTTCAAACTTTTAAAAATTTAAATTAAAAATCAAAGTTTGATTAATTTGACCAAAATTCACTTTTTGGAAAATATTCTTTTTAGTCATGCTTTGGAATGATAATTCATATCAAAACTAAAGTTTATATTTAAAGTAACAAAACTAATCATTCAAAATAAAAAAAATAAGTTTTAAATCAAAATTTAATTAAAAAAATTAAAATATACAAAAAAAATCACAAAATACAGGGTTGTTACACGGTTCCATAGTAATAAGCGTATATTGCCCGACAAATAGGTACGTTTTCGGATTACGTTTTGTGGCGCTATTTTATATAATTTTCCCGTGGTGGGATATTTTATTTTGGATAATATATGTAATATATTTGTTATATTTTGATATTATATTTTTCTCCTAAACCTCTCCGTACAAAGGAGACTCTGCCAAAATCTTCCGTAAATTTTGGACTTAGGATTATGTGAAAATGTTTTCCAAACTTTAATTATTTAAGTATAAAAGGATATAATGATTATAAAACGGGTATATTTATATAAGGTAATAAATTTAGTAAATTATTGTTTATAAGTTAATATTTGAAATAAGATGTACTGTTTATTAAATTCTTCCTTCTCTTTTCTTTTCCTTTTCGGGGGCGAAAAGTTTTGAGTGGGGGAGAGTGTAACGACCCGTCAATTTGCGTCAGTTAAATTTGTTATTTTAATAAGATTAGATAATTTAATTTAGAAAGAAGTAACTTTAAATTATACCTATAAAAATGTCTATTTGCTGAATAGAAAGATTTTTAAATCAATAAACGAATTTATTGAGGTTCTAATTTATAATTTATAACATTTAATGTAGACTTAATTTAATTAATTAACTTAAATCGTGCAGTTAGCGTAGATTTGTTTGTAACTGAAGTAGTTAATTCTATAAGATCAAGTTAATGATAATTCTATTTATAATTGGACCATTTGTTGATATAGACTTTAGAAAGCAAGATTTATAAATTTAATTAAAGTATCAAAATTCAACAATGGTATTTATTGCAAATAGGGTGGAATTAAACGTTTAAATATTACGTTATTGAAATTAAAATGGAATGTGTGGATAAAAGGTGAGAATATAAATGTTGAAATCAAATAAATGTGTTTTTTTGGAGAATTTAATTTATAATTTCTAAATATAAGGAAGTGCAGAAATTAACACTGCAATTGATACACTTATCAACTTTTGATTCACATCTAAACTTGTTAAATTATTTAAATTGATTATGAAATATACAAGCGATAAAATTTAGTCAATTTTAGAATTTTATTATAAAATTGGATTTTTAAATTTATTTTAATTTATTTAATTAATATAAAAATAGCCATTTTGGCCACGGACTCGGATTTCGACGAAACCAGTTTCATCGGATCCGTATCGGTGAATTATTGTAGGGTTTTATGTTTCGTATCGATCGGACCTGTCGTTTGATCGTACGGATGCGAAACGCCTTGAAATCGATTTAATTAAAATCAATTTGAAATCAATTTGGAAATATTGTTTTTAGCATAACTTCTGCATACGATCGAATTTGGACGTGAAACTTTTTCCATCACGTTCAGAATATTTTAAAATACCTATTTGGATATATGGGTTTAATAAATTTCGTCCCGGGGTCAGAACGGGCTTTTTGGGCCAACTACCGTTTAGCACGTTCGTAATTCGTGCCCCTAGCCTTCTTCTATTTGTCTATAAATATGCTGTGATAAACCCTAGCCTCATTTCTATTGTCGTTTGGCTGTCCGTTCATTTTCTTCATCTCTTTCTCTTCCTCAATGGTTGCAAAACCTAGATCTATCTACAGTTCAAAATTTCAATGAAAATTCAAACTCTCCAGAAAAATTCCACAAAAATATATGTCATAGTTCTCAGTGTTCGTAATCTGCTGGTGTGATTTGTTTTTCGATTGGAGCTATCGTTCGTCCAGTAAAATTCAAATCATTTCCGGCCTTTCATCATCGCCGTAACAAACTTCGTCAGATCGTCAAACGATTTCTGGGTTTGGTAGAGATTGACCAGAGGAATTCATCTGTGTGGGTTTCGTGGTTGGTTAACAGTTGGATCTACGGAAAATTGCGAATTAGAGTTCGTTGTTCCGGTGGCGGCTGCCGTGATTTCGGCCGTGAATTGGCGACTAGGTGGACGCGCGTGAGGCAGGGGACGTCAGGGAATGGTGGTCTGACCGGTCGGCGGCGCTAGCGTTGGCGAGCGAGGTGGCGGCTATAGGGTTTGCAATGGGTTAGGTTCGATGTTCTCGCGTGAAACTGCTGTGCGCGTGCATTCTGTAGAAGATGAAGTGTTGCAGGCATTTTGGGTGATGTGGCAAGAAAGGTGATGGAATCTGTTCTCTTTTTGCTTTTTTTTTTGTAATTCAATTGCCATTTTTCACAATATCTTGTGCATACGATGTCCGATTGACGAGCGGTTTCTTTTGTTAGGATCTTAATAAAATTTCGGACTTGATGACGCTGGTTTGGACGAATTCTGAGACGGTCAAAATTTTGGGTTTAAATCGGATTTAAATTCGATTTAAATTCGAAAGGTGAGTGTTTTAACCCACTCACAACTTCTAAAATTTCTTATGCTTGTTAAATTGAATTTAAATATGAGTAGAAATTTGTTTATGACTGTTTGGCGTGTTTTATTCATTATCTCAGTTAAATCGCATTTATTTAATTTAACTGTTAACTAATTTTATTTATTGCATATAATTTGACAGTTAGAATTTATTTATTTGCATATTAACTGCCTGTCATAGTTATGTTTATTTTTATATCATATTAACTGCCAGTTAAGTTTACATTTATTTTGCATATAAACTGCTAGTTTAACAGTTATTAGATTTATTATTGAATATAAACTGTTAGTTAATACACGTTATTTATTACCTGTATGATTTATATGCTCTATATCGATGATTGTTTAAATTGGATGATGATTGCAAATAATGGTTGATGATTGATATTTGGATGAATGTTTATTTTATAAATAAATATAAACTGCAAGTTTGTTATGGATTATTTTTATTAATTCGGGATTGTGGTTTGAAATGATATATAACCGTAAATATTTAAATTCGTGGATTGAAATGATAAATATCCGTACCACTTGACCCTAGGGTAGAAAATTATATACGGACACCGGATTGGTTAAATTAAATGATTTTTTTAAGCTTAAATTTTGAATCTGGATTTAAATGATAATTTGAGAAATATATGACTTCTACGGATTGAATTATTATTGGAATTTGAGTTTATGATAAAATTTGTATTGGGTTTTAAGGTATTGTAAAAAGGGAATTTATATGTAATTTCAAAGTTGAATTTTTGAATAAAAGTGAAATTTGTCAAAATTGAGAAATTTGAGTTGTTGAAATATAACTTTGAAGTGTATTAAGAATGGAAATAATGTAATTTAATATTTCAAACATGAATTGAAATCGATGTAAACGCAATGTTTTATTTATAGAATGTGAATGGAGTTTTGAAAGTGGATTTTGTTGAAAAAAAAATTTGAAATGGTTTTTGTGTGGAAATGAAATGAATAGTAAATCGATAGTATTTTAAAATTCATATTTTAATATAAACTATTTTAAATATATTACCATAAAGAATGTAATTATTAATATTTTTAAACTATTAAACTATTTTACCTATCTCAACTATATATCAAATCATTTTAACCTATATTTTAAAACCATTTAATTTATATTAAACTAGTTGACCCTTTTAAGTTATTTTAAAAACTAATTAATCTATTTTAAAGCTAATAAATCTATTTTAATTATGTTTAATCCACTATAAATTTACTTAACCGTCTTAGATCAATTAAACAATATTTTAATCTATAGTTAAACTATTCTAGAGTAATTTAACTATTTATAACTACTATACTTATTTAAACTATTTCCAAATTTCCAGTCCAAGTAAAGAGGAAATGTTAATAAAATACTTGGTTTTAAAAGAGAATAAATTGAATTGATGACTTGAAGTAAGAATGTAACCTGTTTGGAAATATGAAATTGGGAAGAAATTATGGTTTTGGAAATTGGAAATGATTTCAAAGTGAATAGGGTTTGAAAGCGAATATGATTTGAAAATGACCATGATCTGAAAGTGATATGTTTTGAAATCGAATATGATATTTTAATATAAATTGTAAATCGACTTTCGAAATATAAAAGAACCATCCGGTGTGAAAAATATAACGATTGGTTGTTAAAGAGACCGGGATCGGATATTGTCTTATAGCTGGCCAATACCGAAACCACTTTAACAACTGTATACGCGGTGGAGATTCCATAATGAAGTAGGATGGTGGCGACGTTCTCGAAGTATATTACGTGGACCCAACTCTCGTGAGTTGGCATAAATGACTAAAACAGGAGCTATACCGGGCTACACAAAGGGTCGCACCCTTTCATCGTGCATGCTCCATCGGAAACCATTCTATTACTTTTGTGATTCGATATGTGGCGCCACTTTGATTCGGGGGTATTGTTCGAGGTGGGCGGAAGCTGCTGGCTTGCCGTCACCACCGGTCCGGGAGTGCAAATGGTGTATCCACCCTGGCATTGCCTCGCGTGCCGTGTCATCTCCTTATATCGAGCCCACTACGATTTTGGTTTTAAAGATCCGACCGCGTTAAGGTTCACCATCCCCTTAACGCTATTTTCTATATGATTATACTTTACTGATTTGACACTACTGTATATAGCGAAATATACTACATAGTAAATAGTTTAACGGATCCTTAAGAGATGTAAATCCCGAGCATCTTTTGAGTTACTGCACTCATATTTATTTCTGTTGATTTAACTTACATAAGATCCTTTAGTTCTGACTCGAGTGTTTTGTCTTTTCAATTCGCTCGGGTCAGTCCGAGCGTTTCAGGATTGAAAGATTTTATTTCTGGAGGAAGAAGACGAAGATGTTATTATTACTACTATAGATTATATGGTTCCACTACACTCATATTGTTCCGCTGCATTGTTATATGGTATGTGTACTTTGATATGTATTGTATAGATAAAAATCAAAGGTTTTGTAAAACAGCTTCATGAACTGTATATTTTGATTTTTATATTTTATCCTTCCGCTGTGAGATTCTGTTTAGTTTTCTTTCTTCTCTGTTTTTCTTATTTATCCCATAACAATCAGCCCTTACGTATGGTTTGAATTGGCACGTGTGTCTGTTTAAATCGTGCGAAAAGGCGGGATGTTACAGTTTGGATGGGATACGGTTTATAAAATTTTTTAATTTTGATATTTTATAAATGTTATTCTTCTATATATATACATATGAAGTTAAAATTTTTGAATTTAAGCTCTGTATAAATCTATTAAATAAAAATGGAAAAATTGAGAAATGGAATTTGATAATTCATATTATATGTTTAAGTTTGGAAAATTTTAAGGTATGATATTTATAACTGGATTTTTGCAAGATAAATTTAAAATGAATATTCTAGTATAATTTAATTGAAGAAAATATTTAATTGCTAGAAATTGGAGTTTTATTTATGGATTTTTATGTAAATATTCAAGACTAAATAATAAAACATTTAATTTGGTTGAAGGAATAAATTCCAACTTTAGTTTTGAAATATTAATTCTCCAAATGGATATATATATATATATATATATAGAAATTGAAGTGGTTTTGGAACTTGAAAGTGGTATTTGAATTTTGGTTTAGACTTTAAATAAAGAAATATATTTGTAAAGCCATGGAAATTATTTTCTTTACAAAGTAACCTTAAAGATAAACCATTTATTTCATATACCGTTGAATATCCAAACCATTCAAGTTTTAGAAGTTATGGTTTTAAAATATATGAATTTCGAAATATTATGCTTTGAAAGTATAAGTCAAATATTTGGTTTCCAGATATTTTAAATTTTAAAGCAGTATGATTTTGGAAAAGAAATATATTTGGACAAAATGATATCATATTGTTTTGGGTTTTAAGATGATATCGTATTCATAGTTTTGAAATGGAATTTTTATTCTGGTTTTAAAGTATAAACTATTTTAAATGACCGCGGTGTTATAATAACGATTGGTTGGCAAAGAGACCGGGATCAGATATGGACATACTCTCTGTCGATACCGAAAACCACTTTGACTAACCGTGTACGCGGTGTAGATTCCAGAATGAAGTAGGTGGTGGCGACGTTTCCTGTAAGGTAAATACGTGGACCCGACTCCTGTGAGTTGGCATAAGGTGGCTAAAACAGGAGTGATTCTCGGGCCAATGAGGTCATACCTCTGATCGGACGCTCCTCTTCGATATTATACTTTGACTTTGGATTGATTCAGTGGCCACTTCTATTTTTGATTTTGGGGGAGTTTGTTCGAGGTGGGCGGTAACTGCGGCTACGCGTTTCCACCAGCCCAGATAACAATTGGTATATCTACCCTGGCATTGCCTAGTTGTGCCATGTCACCTACCATACCGAGCCTTTACTACGAGTTTTGTTTTGTACCATACCTATGGAGTGCCCTCTGACGACGCCCAGTACGGGGGAGATTACGGTACTGTATAGACTATGGGAATATATTCTGTGTTAAGGGCTATATGGGTAACCCCTTAACGCTATTAAAAAGTAAGTTTATTTTACAATTAGACACTATTATAATAGCGCAATATACTACATAGTAAAAAGTTTAACGGATCCTTAGGAGATGTAAATCCCGAGCATCTCTTGAGTTACTGCACTCATATTTACTCCTGTTGATTTAACTCACATAAGATCTTTTTAGTTCTGACTCGAGTGTTTTGTCTTTTCAATTCGCTCGGGTCAGTCCGAGAGTTTTAGGATTTGAGGATTTAGCTCTGGAGGACGAAGACGAAGATTTGTATTACTAGTATCTACTATATTATTTCACTACACCATTTAATTCCGCTGCATTGATAGTATTGGTATGGGTAACTCTGATATTCATTGTACAAGTAAAATAAAATATTTTGTAAAACAGTTTCATGAACTGTATATTTGATTGTTATATTTTATCCTTCCGCTGTGAGTTTCTGTTTTGTTTTATTTCTTCTCTGTTTTTCTTATTTACCCCATAACAATCCGCCCTTCCGTATGGGTTGAACTGGCATGTGTGTCGGTTTAAAGTGTGTGAAAAGGCGGGATGTTACAGGTCACAAGCTAAAATTTAGCTGAAAGTTTAAAGAAATGAGGGGAAGATGGGTTTTTTTTAAATTAATCACTTCCCAGAATTAATATGTCAATGAAAAAAGGAAAGGAGATGAATCAGGGAAACGTATTATAACTTATATATAACTATTAAATGGATAGATGGAAGAAAAGGTGAGCAGGTGAGTAAAAGTGAAAACAGATTTATGAGCGAAGTGGAATGTGAGCTATTGCCTGAGAAGAAAATGGAACGATTTAAAAATTAATGGCGATGGACTGCTGAAATTAAATGAGTATAAAATGTGTAAAAGTTATATACTGAAACGGCAATAAATTTCAATTATTATTATAAAACGGGGAATAACGAAAGGCAAGGATGATGATTTCAAAGTTTATTAATGGCTAGGAATGGGGAAGTCTATCTGTGAATTGGAAATATTATTAAGCAATTGAAATCAGTAGAAATAGTTACAGCTACACACTGTTTTAGAAACAATCAAAGTAATTAATAGCTTGATTGGACAGCAAGAATAAATATGGAAGGACACGTTACAAAGGCAAAATGAACCGTATGAAAATAAATAAAAGAAATGATGGAAAATAAAACAGCCGTGCCTTGAATTTTCCAAAATAAATTATTTTATGAACATCAATTATTACTTACTTAAATTGAATAGAATCACACCCTAAAATATAATTTCTTAATTTTTGATGAAAATTTATCATTTGCTGCATTTAACTATACATAATCCAAATGTAAGATTTTATATCAAAATATTATTATTTACAATTTCTCAAAAATCAAATTAAATACGCTAAATAAAACCATTAAAAATTTACAAAATTTTACGGGTTGTTACATGAAGTCAGTTACAATACACGTGATACAATACATATGATACAACTACAACTATCGACACTGGATGTTACATATACAAGTGCATTAATATAATTAATATAAATGAATACACATCATCCTATACCATGACAACAACTACTCCAAAAGATATAAAGAGACTTCATAGCTCAAGCAGCAACCCAAAGCAAGATATCTACAACCTGTAATAACTCGGTCTGACCCGAGTATTAAATTCAAAAGAAAATAATACACGGGTCAGTCTAATTCAAACTCAGTTATTAATGCACGGAAGCAATAATAATTAAATAACAATTAGACGACAGTCACAAATAAATCTCGTCCATCCAATCCTTTAATAAGGAATCGGATAATGGTAAATATAACACGTAATAGTGTTAAACAACAAATTAGCAAATCCAAATTATCGACGAAGATAAATTAAAAGATTACCAATGAAGATAATTTAGAAAACAACGGAATTGCCTAAACAGCAATTAACAACAAAATCTAATTATTAAATAAATAATTAGAAACTCATAATCTAATTATCAAATAGATAATTAGACAACACCAAAATGATCGAATCAAATCAAATCAAAATACAATTTCAAAATATTGAATTGAATAAACAAAACAATTCAAACAATTGAAATATCAAAAAAGTCAATACTGTGTGGCTGCAGTACACGCACGCGTGCACTACCTCGCCACTACAGCATATAAAGTCACCACAACTCCAAATATTGACAGCAAGTCGTAACTGCAAAGCCAAATCATTTACAAAATGCAGAGGTCAAGTCACTGTTACCAGGACTCAACACAACTGCGAGGCCAAACCAAAGTTAATAGCAATACCAAGAAAAGGTCTGGGCAACAATTAATGACCAAGTGCACAAGGCAGTGGTACAAACAGGATGACACAACATAATGGATTATGCAACCTGCACCAACAGAGCACGAAGGCTCGGATGCCCAAACGCACATGGCAGCGGTACAAACATGATGACATAGCAAAATGGAGGTGAAATCAAACAAAAATAAGGCAATGCAGCATGAAAAAATGCACAAAAGAATCGGTACACAACAGAAACAAAACTGCTACAAATATGAACTGCCTCGATGTGAATATATGGCCAAACTATGCACCAGATATACCACTGAACAACAAGTGGCCAGAGGAGCAAATGAAATTCATGAGTATATCCAGGCATCAAGCTTAAACAACAATAAGGTAAGCATGCCATGACCGGTCAGTGCAATAAGCAATCAAAGTCAAGTGCTTTCAAAGGAACTCGACCAAATCGCTTCAAGTAAAACAAAGTACAACTAGTATCAAGACAGTTCACCAGCATGAAGTTCAACAAGCAGCTTCAACATCAAAGACCAGACCCCAAGTGCATAAAACAGTGGGGAACCCTGAGATCGGGTTTAATGCACAACAAAAACTCGAGCGATAGAAGAAAAATGGCACTCCAGAGCAACATAAATGACTCTGTACACAAGTGACGCAGCAACAATAAAAACAAAGAACAAAGCATCATGTGTAGAACATCATTCAAACGCCATCACTATATCAAATAGAATTATGAACAAAGTCCTGTTACATGAAGATTCTTCTGAAATCAAGACATGATCGCAAAAGCATATCAAAACCGTGATGGTCACGAGGTTCGACAGTGCCGTGATGACCAGAAAACAATAAGTGAACATCAAGCACATGAATGCACAAGATTTGTGACAAGCTTAACACATAATTACTTATATACAGTAGTTATAAAACTAATGCAACGAATTAGAATGTTGAAAGAAGATGCCAAGTGATAAAAATCACATATTTGAAGTAACCAAAGTCACAAAAGAAATCACAGTAGCAAGCTCAACCTTGAAAGCCCAAAATCATCTCATAAACAACATCACAAACCGAAGTCAGGTGATAAATAAATTGAAGCAGAAACAAAATTCACGTTAATGCCGATGCCAACAGAAAAATGTTCGAAGTCATTTGCAGTTCAAATCACACTGTACCCAAGTTACAGATAACAAATAGCTATTCAAAGCCGTGGATAATAGAAATCGAACCAAGACAATTAAAAATCATCAACATCGAAATAAACTCGAACGACCTAAGAATGAAGTAGATGTGAGTGATAGTTCACTCACCTTGTTTAACGAGGAGCTAAACCCAATTCGTGGTCTCAAATCACAAGCTGGTAAACAACCGATTAAGCAACAGAAAGCATCTCGAGAGACAGCGATCGAATAAAAGTCGGCTACCACAAATTACAAAAACTCTAATTTAGTTGAAGAGGAAATGAGTAAGAATGAGCCGCTATTTTTTCGTATGATTTTTTTAGGGTTTTCGAAAAGATGAACGAATGAAAAAGGAAATTGGGTATCAGCCTTTGTTAAATAACACCGCACCAACAAAAACATAGGCCAAAATTGTTTTGAAGCCCACATAACATTCAACGAATTACTAAAAGAATTTCAACCGATTTAAAAAATCCAAATAGCAATTAGCTAACACATTAATCGTTTAATGACGATTATAAATTGCTAAAAAATCCCGGGTTGTTACAGACTTCCCTCCTTATAAAAATTGCGTCCCCGCAACTTTCATAATTAAAGTTATCAATAACAATTATTTTTCTAACATAAACTGGTTAAGCTAGAAAAATAAGAGTCGAGCATATAAACCCCAAAGAAATCTTTTAATTTCATAGAAGAAATTCACAAATTTTCAACAAAAACCTAATTATCAAATAGATAATCAGAAAACAACAAAACTGAATAAATGCAATTATCAGCAATATTCAATTATCAGTTAGATAATTAGAATACAAAATCACAAAACATCAATATCTAATTATCGATACGATAATTAGCAAATAGCAAAATCTAATTATCAACAAAGATAACTAGAAAACACAAATCACAATTCGCAAAACTGCAATCATCTAGTTATCAATCAGATAATTAGAAAACACGAACTCCATAATCAACAAACTCTAACTATCAACAGAGATAGATAGAAAACAACAATTAAATATAATCAACATAACCTAGAATCAATTAGAGACTAGAAAATCTTATAATCAGCAAAATTAGAAATTATCTAATTATCAAAAACGATAGTCAGAAATCTCGAATCAACAAATATCTAATTATCAAAAACGATAATCAGAAATCATCAAATCAACAAATATCTAATTATAAAAAACGATAATCAGAAATCTCAAATCAACAAATATCTAATTATCAAAAACGATAATCAGAAACAACAAATATTCGATCATCAAAAACGATAACCAGAAATAACAAATATCCGATTATCAAAATCGATAATCAGAAACAACAAATATCCGATTATCAAAAACGATAACCACAAACAACAAATATACGATTATCAAAAACGATAAGTAGAAACAACAAATATTCGATCATCAAAAATGATAATCAAAAACAACAAATATCCGATTATCAAAAACGATAATCAGAAACAACAAATATCCGATTATCAAAAACGATAATCAGAAACAACAAATTTCCAATTACCAAAAACGATAATCAGAACTCATATCAACAAATATCTAATTATGACAAACGGTAATCAGAAATCTCAAATCAACAAATATCTAATTATCACAAACGATAATCAGAAATCTCAAATCAACAAATATCTAATTATCAAAAACGATAATCCGAATCAACAAATATCTGATTATCAAAAACGATAATTAGAAACAACAAATATCCGATTATCAAAAACGATAATCAGAAATCTCAAATCAACAAATATCTAATTATCAAAAACGATAATCAGAATCAACAAATATCCGATTATCAAAAACGATAATCAGAAATCTCAAATCAACAAATATATAATTATCAAAACCGATAATCAGAATCAACAAATATTCGATTATCAAAAATAATAATCAGAAATCTCAAATCAACAAATATCTAATTATAAAAAAAGATAATCAGAATCAACAAATATCCGATTATCAAAAACGATAATCAGAAACAACAAATATCTAATTATCAACAAAGATAATTAGAACTCATATCAACAAATACCCAATTACCTGCAGATAATTGAAAACAACAAAAATCTAGAAATCAATTAAGATAATCTAGAAAATCGACATAAAAGGTTGGATCGATCCCATCAGATGGCGAGTTTTTAGCTACGCCGCACGTGCATAAACAAATGGCCGAAGCCTACCAAGTACTATAAATTTTGGCGCTCATTAGATGACCCGAAGGTCCACAGAGTGACCCGAATGTCTAGTACTGGTATTTGACCTGAAGGTCTGCAGAGTGGCTCGAAAGCCCAACAAATGACCCGAAGGTCCAGCAGAGTGGCCCGAAAGCCCAACAAATGACCCGAAGGTTCGTCATATGACCCGAAGATCCATCAGAATGGCTCGAAAGCCAAATAAAATCATCAGAATCATCAAAACAGCAAATATTGCAATTACCGAGTCCGGAATTAATCGAAATAGCAAACGCACATGTCCCATACCACGTGTTTTACTAAATCGTTTGATTCTCCTCATCGTTTCCTTGAAAGTGCAAAATTGTGTATTCCAAAAATAACATTTCACATTCTCAAACGGAGAAGTCCGGAATTAAGCGAATCAGTAAAATAAAGGGATCATAGTCCTCGATTTTGCTGAAACGTTTAAATTGCTTCCTCATTCTTTTGAAAGCGCAAACTGCAAAACTTCTGAAAACAATTTCATTTATTTTATAAAAGTAATAATTTACATTCTCAAACGGACAAGTCCGGGATTAAGCGAATCAGTAAAAGTAAGGGTTCATAGTCCTCGATTTTGCTGAAACGTTTAAATCGCTTCCTCATTCTTTTGAAAGCGTAAACTGTAAAAAAATTTGAAAACAATTTTTAAAACACGTGATTAAAACAGCAACAACAGTAGCAACTTTGACAAGGAAATTGCACTTCTCAAAATACCGTAAAAACGGACAACAAAATCAGCATTGCGGGATAACCGCTTGAAAATCCACTTTAAAATTTGATGGTTACCGAAGTCAAAGCGACAGTAATTTTAAACGTCAAAATATCATCAAAATAATTTGCATCAAAATATAATACCGGTGAATTTTCATTCATTAAAAATGTCAACAAAATACCATGCTTCAAAAACTTAGCACCAGTGTGAAAATCCCATTATAAAAATAACGGCAACAAAATACTTTTAAAACCAAACACCCGTCCAACGTAAAATTAATGCAGTAACGCGCAACTCAAATTTGCACGTATACTACAAAATTAACAGAGAAATCATTTGAATATATCTTCAATGAAGATAATTCAAAATAGCAAAAATCTCAACAAAATCACATATATGCAATCGCTTCGGATCCTCAAATCGGATTCGAAATTTTCATAGGAAACAAATTAAACACAGCTATGTGAACAACAAATGAAATTTATTTCAATTTCATGTTTTGATTTTTAAATCAAAAAGGTTATCAGCTGTACTCAGCGAAGATAGCCTCACTGTTTCCATTGCGCACTCTGATAAACCGACACAAATTACTCAATCATCAAACACAGTTTCGCTGTTATTTTTAAATAAAGATATTTAAAAATTTCATCATACTTTCAAAACTTTAGTTTTGACTCAAAGCACAACTAAAAACATCGAAAAATAGTTGTAACACATGTTCCATCTAAGTAATGTTTTATATTATGTCCATAAACCCAAAGCTCTGATACCAACTGTGACGCCCCACCTCTATGCTCACAATAACAAAGAGTATTAAAAGAAATACTGTCTGTTATTACGAAAAATAAGGCTGAATAGGAGCGGCCATCCGTAGTTAGGCCTTACACTAGTACTGGCTATCTCGAAAGGAGTGGTATATATTTTTATTTTTCATCTCTTATTTATTTACTCCCATCGACATACTCAATTTCAGTATAAAACGAACTACAATGGTTCATAATAGTTTAGGACAATATATATAATAATAACATAGATGAACTGAATGAGGAACACAGATAATATCAAATCTCATATATATATAACTGAAGTCAGTTACAATACACGTGATACAATACATATGATACAACTACAACTGTCGACACAGGATGTTACATATACAAGTACATTAATATAAGTAATATACATGAATACACATCATCCTATACTATGACAACAACTACTCCAAAAGATATAAAGAGACTTCATAGCTCAAGCAGCAACCCAAGGCAAGATATCTACAACCTGTAATAACTCGGTCTGACCCGAGTATTAAATTCAAAAGATAATAATACACGGGTCAGTCTAATTCAAACTCAGTTATTAATGCACGGAAGTTATAATAATTAAATAACAATTAGACGACAGTCACAAATAAATCCCGTATATCCAATCCTTTAATAAGGAATCAGATAATGGTAAATATAACACGTAACAGCGTTAAACAACAAATCAGCAAATCCAAATTATCAACGAAGATAAATTAAAAAGATTATCAATGAAGATAATTTTGAAAACAACAGAATTGCCTAAATGGCAATTAACAACAAAATATAATTATTAAATAAATTTTTAGAAACTCATAATCTAATTATCAAATAGATAATTAGACAATACCAAAATGATCGAATCAAATCAAATAAAAATACAATTTCAAAATATTGAATTGAATAAACAAAACAATTCAAACACTTGAAATATCACAAAGGTCAATGCTGTGTGGCTACAGTACATGCACCCGTGCACTACCTCGCCACTACAGCATATAAAGTCACCACAACTCCAAATATTGATAGCAAGTCGTAACTGCAAAGCCAAATCATTTACAAAATGTAGAGGTCAAGTCACTATTACCAGGACTCAACACAATTGCGAGGCCAAACCAAAGTTAACAGCAATACCAAGAAAAGGTCTGGGCAACAATGAATGACCAAGTGCACAAGGCAGTGGTACAAACATGATGACACAGCAAAATGGCTTGTGCAACCTGAAACAACAGAGCACGAAGGCTCGAATGCCCAAACGCACATGGCAGTGGTACAAACATGATGACACAGCAAAATGGAGGCGAAAGAAAACAAAAATAAGGCAATGCAGCATGACAAAACGCACAAAAGAATCGGTACACAACAGAGACAAAACTGCTACAAATACCAACTGCCTCGATGTGAATATATGGCCAAACTGTGCACCAGATATACCACTGAACAACAAGTGGCCAGAGGAGCAAATGAAATTCACGAGTATATCCAGGCAGGAAGCTTAAACAACATTAAATTATGTATGCCACGACCGGTCAGTGCAATAAGCAATCAAAGTCAAGTGCTTTCAAAGGAACTCGACCAAATCGCTTCAAGTAAAACAAAGCACAACTGGTATCAAGACAGTTCACCAGCATGAAGTTCAACAAGCAGACTCAACATCAAAGACCAGACCCCAAGTGCATAAAACAGTAGTGAAACCTGAGATCAGGTTTAATGCATAGCAAAAACTGGAGCGCTAGAAGAAAAATGGCATTCCAGGGCAACATAAATGACTCTGTACACAAGTGACGCAGCAAAAACAAAAACAAAGAACAAAGCATGAAGATTCTTCTGAAATCAAGACATGATCTCAAAAGCATATCAAAACCGTGATGGTCACAAGGTACGACAGTGTCGAGATGACTAGAAAACAATAAGTGAACATCAAGCACATGAATGCACAAGATTTGTGACAAGCTTAACACATAATTACTTATATACAGTTGTTATAAAACTAATGCAACGAATTAGAATGTTGACAGAAGATGCCAAGTGATAAAAGTCACATATTTGAAGTAACCAAAGTCACAAAAGAAATCACAGTAGCAAGTTCAATCTTTAAAGCCCAAAATCATCTCATAAACAACATTACAAACCGAAATCAGGTGATAAATAAATTGAAGCAGAACCAAAATTCACGTTAATGCCGATGCCAACAGAAAAATGTTCAAAGTCATTTGCAGTTCAAATTACACTGTACCCAAGTTACAAATATCAAATAGCTATTCAAAGCCGTGGATAATAGAAATCGAACCAAGACAATTAAAAATCATCAACATCAAAATAAACTCGAACGACCTAAGAATGAAGTAGATGTGAGTGATAGTTTACTCACCTTGTTTAACGAGGAGCTAAACCCAATTCACAGTCTCAAATCACAAGCTGGTAAACAACCGATTAAGCAACCGAAAGCATCTCGAGAGACAGCGATCAAATAAAAGTCGGCTACCACAAATTACGAAAACCCTAATTTAGTTGAAGAGGAAATGAGCAAGAATGTGCTGTCATTTTTTCGTATGATTTTTTTTAGGGTTTTCGGAAAGATGAACAAATGAAAAAGGAAATTGGGTATCGGCCTTTGTTAAATAACACCGCACCAACAAAAACATGGGCCAAAATTGTTTTGAAGCCCACATAACATTCAACGAATTACTAAAAGAATTTCAGCCGATTTAAAAACTCCAAATAGCAATTAGCTAACACATTAATCGTTTAATGACGATTGTAAATTGTTACAAAATCCCGGGTTGTTACACCTATGCTGCCTCCGGTCAAAAAATTTTGCCGCGCCGCCGGTGATTTTTGTTGACCTAATCGAATTTTGCCGTCGATCAGACCGTTGATTCGCCAAATAAACAGCATGGATGAAGTCCCCTTGGTCCTCTCTTTAAAACCCAGAAATGGTTCGTCGATCCGACAACATTTATCGACGCGCGATGAACGGCCGAGAAATGATTCAGAAATTCTGGACAAAAGATGCATCGAATCGAAAAACGAATTTCAGTTTTGAGATGCGTACATCGAAAGCTTCGATATATAATTTTTCTGAATTTTTTTAAGGAGTTTGAAATTTGACTTTGATTTTGAATTGCAGTTGGAATTAGGTGTTTGTCTGTCATTGAACTGAGGAGTTGAAACAAACTATACGCACAGACAAATGAGAGTGAGGGACAAATAGGGTTTATAACAGAGTACATATAGACAAGGTTGAAAAAGAATAGAAGGATCAGATTGGCATACGCGCTGAACGACGAATGGCCCGAAAAGCCCGTTCTGACTCCGGAACGAAATGGGGTCAACCCATATATCAAAGTAGATGTTTTAAAATATTTTAAGTGCAATGGAAAAGGTTTCAGGTTCGAATTGCATCATATGAAGAAATTATGCTAAAATCAATATTTTTCAAATTGATTTCAATTTCATTGATTTCAAGGCGTTTCGAGTCCATACGATCAAACGACAAGTCCGATCGCTACGAAACTTGAAATCATACAATAATTCACCGTTATGGATCCGATGAAATTGTTTTCTTCGAAATCTGAGTCAGTGGCCAAAATGGTTATTTTTATATTAATTAAATAATTTAATAATTAATTAAATAAAATCCAAATCTTTATTTCAATTCTATAATTGACAATTTCATCACTTTTATAATTCTTAATCATCTACAAAAATTTTAAACAAGTTTAGATGTCAATTTAAAGTTGATAAATCTATCAATTGTAGTGTCAAATTATCAATTTCATTATATTCAAAATTATAAATTAAATTTCCAATAATTCTATTAAATTATTTTTCATTCTACTATTCATTTCATTGTTATTCAACGGATGAAATTAACACTGGTTCATGGCTTATTACATTATTATTCTCAAATTTCATCTTAATCTCAACTAACGCAAAATTAAATATTAAATTTCATTTAGATTGCAATTAATCCAATTATTGAATTTTACACTTCAATTAAATTAATAAATCTTGCTTTCTATTCTTTAAACCAACCAATTGTCATATTATAAATAGAGTTAGCATTAATTTCAATTAATTCCTTAATTTACACAAATATAACCTTAAATTGAGATTCGTTGTAATTTATTACAAACTTGATTTAGTGGACTACATAAATGATTACTTTAAAATAATCATTGCCACTAACCCTTAATCATATTTGTATAAGTTATCATTTCCAACAATTACATACAGAACATTGATTTTTATCCAATCACTATTTATTCATTGTTAATTCATTGATTAATCCAATATTTACATTTACTTTTCTAATATTAATTTATTACCAAATATTCCTATTTACCATCAATTATAATCCAAATAGTTGTTCCAATCAATTGGGATTGCATTGGATTAATTATTTATTAGTTTGCATTTTATTCCCGTTATAAATTCATTAACAAATTACGATTTCCTTTATTGATACATCACTTACATTCATACCTAATTACATTAGTTTTATCCCATTACACTAATATATGCCTACTTACCTCTTAATTTGAATAAATATTCCATTTCTAAATGTGTAATTCTAGCAATTGTACACATTAATTTAGGTTTAAATCCAGTAAATGAATTTACCTTAATTCCATTCTTTTTACCAATTTATTACCATATCAATTAATTTATGATTCTATTTAATTTACATTCACACTTCCGTTATTTTATTAATTACCATTAAAGTAACATTTATTTTAATTTGGTAAACCACTGGTAACGACCAACATTTGTCACCATTTCCCTTTATAATACATGTATGTTTATTCTTCACAAATGATTTCCATCTATTACACTATTTCATACATTAATCCAATAATTTCATTTGTTTTCTCATTTCCATTTTAACCAAGTCATAACATTTAAATTATTTTATTTAATTGGAATTTCATACAAATCATTAATTATTAACTTTAATTAACCTTGTTACGTTTCCTCTAAGTTAATTTTCATTACATTATCACAACTTTTATTAATAATTCATCAATTTTTATTTTCTTCAATATTAAATTTCAATAATCTTAATAAGTTAACAGTTTTAATTATTGAAAATTTATTGGTCGTTACACTCTCCCCCACTCAAAACTTTTCGTCCCCGAAAAAGAAATAGAAGGGAGAAGGAGAATTAAGAAATCAGTATATCTTACTTAAAATATTAACTTTATAAACAATTAAATTTACAAAATTAATTACCTTTAAATAAAATATACAAATTTATAACCATTAGATCTTTTTATACTTAAATTAATAAAGTTTGGAAAACATTTCAAAATATTTTCTAAGTCCAAAATTTACGGAAAATTTTGGCAGAGTCTCCTTTGTACGGAGAGGCTCGGGAGAAATATAATATCAAATAAAATAATATAAAACATATATTTTTCAAATAATATATATCCCAACTCGGGAAAAACAATATAAAAACGCTATAAACCGTAATCCAAAAACGTACCTATTTGTCGGGCAATTTACGCTTATTTTATGATACCAAAAGCAGTAGCAATTGCTTCCATAACCTGTATTTCACTTATATAATCCAGAAGAATTAATAATTATATAAATTGAAATATGTAAATTTGTTTCAACCATAAACAACAAATCAATACAAACAACAATCCCTTGCAACAGGGCAAACAACCATCACATAGAATCAATACAAATCAATTATTAATTCATATCAAACAAAACAAATAGCTATTCGGGTTCCAAACTTCAAATTGTACAGAATGAAAAATAAACTACTGAGCGCACCCTTTTATGCAACAGTCTCTGATGAAACTAAATAAATTATTTATTCATCCAAACAAATTTAAAGTGTCCTTGCCCAAACAACCATAAACCAAACAAAAAACTATTTCAATAATAGATCAAGTTTATTAATTTCATTGGTATAATAATTTATCTTTTTTAATTTGCCTTTTATTTCTTACAGTTTCATTTACTCTTTTTTTCATTTCTAACAAAGTCTCATTTTCACTTATTCATATCATGAAATTTCCCTTTTTATTATATTACATTCATTTATTCACTGCTTAATTTAATTTATTACAGTTATCATCTTTCTTCTTATTTCCAAATAAATAACTTCAATCATTTACTTAAGTTTATAATTACTTGCTTAAGGATATAACAATTATAACCTCAATTCTTATTAATAAAAGCAATTTATTGAACACTTCATTATGTACTTTTATTTGTACAATTTCCACTACATTTTCATATTAAACATTTCAATTTTTAATATTTGGTAAGTTATATATATTCTTTTTAAGAATGTAATTGAAAGTTATACAAGTTTTCTCATTTTCTTTAATAAATTTACTGTTCAATAATCATATCATTTGTTTTATAGATTATAATTTCCAACTTTCTAATAGTCTCATTTATACTTAGCATTTAGTTTCTTATTTCATTTAGAAGTTCCAATTATTAGTTAAATTCCATTTCACTAAAGCAATTGAAACCATTAATTGATGGAAAATTAATAATTTAAATACCGGGTAAAATTTTTAAATCGTTTTAAAATAATAGATAGATGTATACACTTAAAATTCATATATCAAATTATATTTAAAACAATTAAAAATTTATATTTGGTTATCAAAAATAAATCTACAGTAGAACTACTACAGTGGCCTTCCCACTTTGAAACTCGAAATTGAATGTCGATGATGCGGCCGCCATCACCGAAATTATTTTCCAGCGACAGAGCAGGAAGTATAAAACTTATTTTTTCCAAAATCCTCTTTAAAAAATTTCATTCGAATTATATTGAAATATTTATATTAGAAAATACTTCTAAATAATATCACTATTATATTCTAAAATCATCCGAAAGAAATTTTCAAAAGCCCGAAACTTTAAGTTCTAAATTTCCAATTTCATTTATCTTATTTTCAATCTTATTTCGACTATTATTTATAAATTTCATTACCTAACAACCAATATTTTGCACCCAAATAGAAATCATTTATAAAAAGTTTATTTTATATATAGAAAATATAATAGGCAAAATTATTTCATTCACCTATATTAAAACAAATATTGTGTCGGTCTGTCCTTTTAAGTGTTTAGGAATACCTATTGATGCCATAGCGTCCCATGCATCAACCAGAATTTATAAATACAAATCGAAACAGATTAACACAATATTAAAACCTTTTTATAACACTAACAAATACTCTCTCTCATATATACTCTCAGTGACTCATCATAGAGTATTACTACCCTATTAGCAAAGAGCCAAAACCCCACAAAGCTAAGGTTAATCGCTAAACCAAAGCTTTGATACCAGATGTAACGCCCCGCCTTTTCGCATGCTTTAAATGGACGATCAACCACACACGTCAGACTTAGACCATACAGAAGAGCGGATTGTTATGGGGTAAATAAGAAAAAGTAGAGAAAGAAAAAAAATAGAATCTTGCAGCGGAACGATAAAATATAATAATCAAATATACAGTTCATGAAGCTGTTTACAAAACATTTGATTATACTTATACAATACATATCAGAGTTACACATACCAGAGAATAATAATTAATGCAGTAGAATTAAATGGCATAGTGGAGTAATATAGTAGATAATAGTACTACAAAATCTTCGTCTTCGTCCTCCAGAATAAAATCTTCAAATCCTGAAACGCTCGGACTGACCCGAGCGAATTGAAAGGAAAAACACTTGAGTCAGAGATAAAATATCTTATGTAAGTTAAATCAGCAATAAACAATATGAGTGGAACGGCGTCCGAGATGTTTACGGGGTTTGACATCTCCTATCCAATATGTGAGTGCACTAACTCTAGAGATGCTCGGGATTCACATCTCCTAAGGATCCGTTAAACTAATTACTATGTAGTAATATTTCGCTACTATAATAATGTCTATAGTAAAATAGACATACTTTTAAATAGCGTTAAGGAATGACCCAATATTCCCCTTAACACGTAATAGTCCTAGTAATCCATCCAATATCATAGTCCCTCCTGATCGGGAAGCCACCAGAGGATACCACACGGGCTACGGGAGAAAACCAAACTCGTACAAGGCGCGCTAGGGTAGGTGACACGGCACAACTAGGCAATGCCAGAGTAGATATACCAATTACGCTTCGGGGTCGGTTGCAACGCATAGCGCACAGCTACCGCCTACCTCGAGCCACACCCCCAAATAAAAAAAATCAAAAGTGGACACCGAATCAATCCAAAAGTCAAAGTATAATATCGAAGGGATGTGTCCGATCAAAGGTGCTACCTCATTAACCCGTCGATCCATCATGTTTTAGCCACCTTATGCCAACTCACGGGAGTTAGGTCCACGTATTTACCTCAAAGGAACCGCCGCCACCATCCTACTTCATTCTGGAATCTCCACCACGTGCACGGTTGTTAAAGTGGTTTTCGGAGTTGGCAGAGAGTAGGACAACTTCCGATCCCGGTCTCTTTAACAACCAAACATTATTATAACATCGCCGTCTTATCAAAATAGTTTATACTTTTAAAACCAGAATATAATATCCACTTCAAATCCATATAAATACGATATCATTTCCTCTTTTAAAAACCCCTAATCAAATTTGATATCATTTTCAAATATATCCTTTTCTAAAATTATAACATTTCAAAGTTATAATATTTCGAAACCAAAACTTCAAATATAGCCTTTCAAAACATAAAACTTTGAATTTCATAACTTTGAAACATACTACACCACTTAAATGGTTTAAATATTAAATTACTTTATATAATAAAATAGCTTCTTCACCTTTACAAATCAATTTCAATATGGATTTTAAATTCCCAAACAAACCAATATAATTTCCATATATTTCAAAGCTTTAATTATTACACCATTTCAAAACTTATTCTTTGATAATTTCATATATATCAATTTCAACTACTATTATTTAGATTTGAAATGTTTACTTAATAAATCAAATATCATTTTAGTAAAACCTTCAGACTTTAAATAACTGGATATTCTTCCAATTACATTAACTTGATAATATTCATTTAAATCAATTTGATATTCATTTAAATCCTCTAAACAAAAATCAAGTTATAAAATCATACCTTTTAAATCTTAATTTATTTATATTTCAAATCAAGTTTTTCGAGGATAATCCTTAAATCTTAAATTCAAATCAAATTCATATTTATCTTCTAAATCTAAATTTATTTAAATCATTATAACCTCATTATAAAATATGATTTAAATACTTAACCATATTTATTTTAATAAATCAAACTCCATTTTTCTACTAATTGTCACTAACTGATTTATACCTAACTTAATACATGAATTTAACTATATATAAATATTTTTATATAATATAAAAAAGAATCGATATTTATTTAAACCGCATAATTCTATCCAAATCCATATAAATCATTTTCAAAATATTTATATATATAGGCCGACGGTGTCTGTATAAAATTTTCTATCCTATGGTCAAGTGATACGGATATTTATCATTTCAATCTGTAAGTTAAAAAATTACGGTTATATATCATTTCAAACCGCAATCCCGAATGAAATAAAATGCATAACAACTTGCATATTAAAATACTATAGAATATAACATCCATTCATCCATCAACAGATCATACATCCATTACTATCATCATCCACAACAATCAATCAATACCAATATATACCCGGTAATGTATATAACAGGTATTTAGCTGGTAGTTTATATGCAATAATAAATTTGATAACAATTTAGTTCAAATAAATGCAATTTAACTTAGATGATGATTAAATATATGCCAAACAACAATAAATAAATTTCAAATCACATCATAAATAAATTTAACAAACATAAGAAATTTTAGAAGTTGCGAGTGGGTTAAAACACTCACCTTTTGAATTTAAATTGAATTTAAATACAATTTAAACCTAAAAATTTGACGGTCTCAGAATTCGTCCAAACAAGCGTCAAAATGTTTGGAATTTTAATAAGATCCTAACAAAAAAAACCGTGCGTGAATTGGTGTTCGTATGTGAAAGATATAATGAAAAATGTGTTTGAATTTCAATTTTTTTTAAAAAAGAGAACACATTTACCTTTATTGCCACGTCATAGGCAAATCACTTTCTTCCAGAAAACACCATTCACGCATGCAAGGAACAACGCACGGGATACTGCCGCCGACCATAAACTTTGACCGCGATTCTCTCTCGCCTACGGCCACCAGGGAGCCGCCGAACCCAACCATCCTCCTTCCCTCGCCTAGCCGCACCGCGCCTTCCACCTATGCTGCCTCCGGTCATAAAATTTTGCCGCACCGTCGCTGATTTTTGTTGACCTAATCGAATTTTGCAGTCTATTAGACCGTTGATTCGCCAAATAAACAGCATGGATGAAGTCTCCTCGGTCCTCTCTTCAAAACCCAGAAATGGTTCAACGATCCGACAACGTTCATCGACGCGCGATGAACGACCGAGAATTGATTCAGAAATTCTGGACAAACTATGCATTGAATCGAAAAACGAATTTCTGTTTTGAGACGCGTTCATAGAAAGCTTCGATATATAACTTTTATGAATTTTTTTGAGGATTCTGAAATTTGGATTTGATTTTGAATTGCAGTTCGAATTAGGTGTTTGTCTGCCATTGAACTGAGGAGGTAAAACAAATTGTAAATAGAGTATTTATAGACAAGGTTGCAAAAGAATAGATGGATCAGATTGGTATACGCGCTGAACGATGAATGGCCCGAAAAGCCCGTTCTGACTCCGAAACGAAATTGGGTCAACCCATGTAACAACCCGGGGTTTTGTAACAATTAATTATCGTCAATAGGCGATTAAATTGACTGGCTAATTGCTTTTGGGATTTTATCGGGTTGAAGTTCTCTTAAAAATTTGTTAAGGGTTTGTGGGCTTTATATTGAATTTTGGCCCACGTTTTATTTTGGTGTTGGGTTATATTAAAGTGGATACCCGTTCCCTCCTCTCTATTCATTCTCTTTGAAAACCTTAAACAAAATAAACAGAAAAAAATTGGCGGCTCGATCCTTTTGCTATGTTGATCGGCTAATTCTATTTGCAAATGTTTTGCTTTTCTTTGAGCTTGGTCGGGCCGTGCTTAGGGGAGCTGCAAGTGGGGGGAAACGAGGAATTTTGGCAGTGGATCGGTGCTCTTCAAAACAAAGGTGAGTGATTTTTCACTCACATCTAATTCAATTTCGTATATTCGTGACTTTCGTAGCTTGATTTCTAGGCTATCATGGCGTTGAATTCTTTGACACATGATTTTGATTTTCAATCGTCTGGAATTACTTGAATTCGTTGATTGCTTTGTTCAGGCCGTTTAATTTTGATCGAATGCCAGGATTTGAATTGATTTCGTGAAGATATTTTTAGATGAGAATTCATTTGACTTTGCATTTGCTTTAAGTATTTGACTTCGGTCTTGATTTGGGTATGCGGTTCCATGACTTCGGTCTGTAGCTCATGTCTTCAACTTGTACTACTTGCTGTATATTATTAGTTTGGAATTGCTACTTGATACTTTTATTCATCTGGATATTTTGTGTGTTGTTTTTCTTTGGGCTTGGGCTTGGACTTGATGAAAGTGATTTGTAAGAATAATTTGGGTTCGACACTGCCTTGATGGCTTTGTTTGAACTACCTATGTCACTTGCATATGCTAGTGCTGTTTCATTCAATATAGATATGTATGTGTATTCATATATATGCATACATGCATTCATGTATTTGTGTTGCTAGCTGTCTCAGCTTTGGAATTGTTCGAACCTGATACCTTTTGAAGTTTACATCTGTTGGGTTCATTGCTTTATATGTTGATGTTGTTCTTTGTTTCCCTTGACTCCGGTCAGTAGCTCACTGCTGGTTCATGTGTCTTCGACCTTGACTCCTGATAGCACTGGCTTTGACAATTAGATTGATGCTTCGAGTTACAGCAGTTTTCACTCCTGTTCATAGTCTATGTTGTACACATGTGCATTTGTATCACTCGATGTTGCACTTGCTCGATCCAGTTCGTTGTTGCATACTTGCTGTGCACTTTTCATGTCATTCCCTCGGTATTGTGCAGACCACTTGGTCACTGGTGTACATATGCTGTTAGATTTGGGTTTCACCGACCACACATGTATATACTTGTATCTTTGAATTTGATTGACTTGCAGCTTGATGGTCATATTCACTTATTGTTGATCTTCACGTGGTTGTAGTTTTTTTGCAGTTTTACCCTTGTAGTCTTGTGGTGGCTGCAGTTTCATTTCGTTGCAGTTTTACCCTTGTATTCATGTGGTGGCCGCAGTTTCATTTTGTTTGCAGTTTTTCCCTTGTTGGTTGGTATTGCACTGAGTTAATCCTCATGTGCACTGATGCATTGTATATGCATTTTCCCATTGTTTGTTCGCTTTGATTCTACTGTGTTATATAGTAGTCTAGTTTGCTGTTGCATCTCTGTTTAGTACCTCTGTACACCTTGCAGTTTTGACTTGCTGTTAGTAGTTGTAGTCGTGATGATATCACATGCTGTAGTGGCGAGGCAGTGCACGCGAGCGTGTACTGCAGCCAAACAGAATTGACGTTTTAATTGATATTTCAATTGTTTGAATTGTTTCGTGTATCCAATTCAATATTTTTAAATTGTATTTTGATTTTGTTTCATTTGATCATTTTGTTGCTATCTAATTATCTTCTAGAGAATCATATTTTGTGTTTTCTAATTATCATATCGATAATTAGATTTTGTGGTTATCCTGTTTCACTGGCTTGGGTTTTGCTCTAGCCACTTGCTGTTAATTGCTGTTTAGGCAATTTTGTTTTTTTTAAATTATCTTCATTGATAAGCCTTTTATTTATCTTTGTTGATGATTTGGCTTTGTCGATTTGCGGTTTATTGCTGTTACGTATTATTTCTACCATTATCCGATTCTCTTACGAAGGATTGGATAAGTGAAATTTATTGTGACTGTCGTCTATTTGTTATTTAATTATTATTGCTTCCATGCATTAATAACTGAGTTTGAATTAGACTGACCCACGTATTATTTTCTTTTGAATTAGACTGACCCACGTAAGAGCGGATGAACCTTTGTATACGAATCCTGCTACGAAGCATTTGATTTATATTTATTGATTATCAAACATTTGTGATGCAGGGAAACAAGTTGGAGGGATCTAACGGGATTCCATGCTATTATTGAATTGTTCAATGATATTTTTTTATGTCTTTTATTTACTAAAAAATATGATTACGGATGATGTGGTAATAACATCATTATATGTTTGAAAATAAAATCCAATAGTGATAAGAAAAATCAATATCGCTATGGTTAAGTGTTGGGTGGTTATTGGCCTCGAATTTTTTTTTAAAATACCATGAATTACTGATTAAGTCAGAATTGGTTTTTGAGACAAAAAGGATTTTTTTAAAATCTAAAAATTGGATTTTGAAAATATTTTAAAGATCATCTAATTAATTATATTAATATTATTTTAAATTATTTCTTATAATAATATTATTTTATGTTTATTTAATTAAAATAATATTCTTTTAAAGTAATTTTTTTATATTAATTTTTCAAAAGTTATATAGTCATATTAATATTATTTTAAAGTCATTTCATTATTTTAATATTGTTAAAAGTTATTTGTTTTTTTGTTAATATGTTTTAAGAAATTATAAAAGGTTAATAAATTGAAAGTCTAATTTTTTAAGAATAATTATGGTTTAAAATTAATAATAATGATTATTAATAGTTTTAAAAAAATTATTATTATGTAACGATCTGATTTTTCGACGTCTGAAAATCGACATCAATACATCCACTGTATCCAATGCCGAACAATCGAATGCCGGAAAACCGAACCATTGGGGTTAAAGAAGAAGGAGGTGGAACAAGAATATAGAAGACAATATCAGAATCTCACAATCGCAGCGGAACAATATACAACTCTAATTCATTTTCTTACCCTCTTGAATCAATTAGTTTAATCATTAATTTTATTTCAGTCCTTTATTTTATTTAGTCAAATCTTGACTATCTTGCATTACACACAATTCAAATTAATTCCCAGTATTGTTTATTTCCACTGAAAATCACCAAGTCCAAATACTTTAGATTTCAAAATAATTTAAACCACTATATTCTAAAATATACTTTAAAACATTTAAATTAAAACTAATATACATTTTTGAATAAAGTGTTTAAGTAACTGTGTGTATAAAGACCTATTAAAGGGGGCTAATGATTGATTATATACTGAGCCTGTATTAATTTTCCAAATGAAATAAAATCTTGATTGAATGTTTGTTATTTGATATTCAAATAACCGACCATCGAAATATAGACCCAACGTAACTTTGGAAATATCTAGGAGAAACACGTGAATTATAAGGCACAGTCATCTTCGATAATGCTTTATTGTGCGTATATATCTCGTTTCGTTCTTCTATGACGATGGTAGGAAAATTCGTCCACTAACGGTTAGGTGGTGATCTCCGATCTTCTCTTTGTCTCTTTATTTCCTAGAGAACCGGGGTTGAGTTTACCTGAAATTATCACATGTTGTTTCGAAGAGACCGGGATCAAATGTATTATCTAAAAACCACTTTGATCCTATGAATGCATTTCAAAGTGAAGACATCATGAAGAGCATGGAATCGAAGATATAGATGTGAAGTGAATGGGCTAATTGCTATCAATCCTGAGGGTGATTCCAAAATGGATATGGTGGGAATAAGGCCTTCGGTTTCATTCAGAAGTAGAACAGACTTGTATGGATAAATGCTATCAGCACATTGTCAATGGGGGAATGAGCATTCCCATTGTAGATTTCTTGAATGGTAACCATAGCCTCATGCCTCATCAACAGGAAAATGACTAAAGCAGGGCATGCAACAGGGCTAAGTGGGTCGCTCCCATTTGGGTATGTCAGCATCTTTCTAGATTACACTATTTTGATGGATTTGGTTGTGCATGAGAGATCTCGATTAAGGTTGGAAGACCGGGATGAAGACTTATTTGGTACTTCTATTCAAGTGGTAAGTCGATTCTGTGTGGCGGGGTACAAGATGTTCTGGTTAGACCCGGGTGCATTGATTTAGAGATGCACCCATCGAAGGTAGTTCCTTACCTAGTCATAGTATAGAATCCATTCTCCAATACGTGTTTTAGGGTTTTGATTATAGAGCCTAGTATGCAGGAATTTAATTAATGTAACATTCTGGGCTGTTTTAATAAGTATTTGTACTTGGACACTATTATAATATCACTGGATTTTCTATAAGAGTGTTTTGGTTTTCGTAAGGTCCGTCGGGTTTATGTATGGCGTGGTCTTACGAGATACCTTATGTTTTCGAAGATTTTCTTGTAACTTTAAATCCATTTGGTAGTGTTTTTTCTTATGATGGTTCTCCAGAAAGACCCAGGTGTTATTTTATTTTAATGCTCGGGTCCTACCGAGCATATAGCAGATTAGATTGGATGCTTGGAGCTTCAAGAGACGAGTTGGAAGCCCACAGACCTATTCATGTAGATGGTTATTTTTCTGCTATATTCTTTGATGTGTTATCAGAAATTGTGAAAATTATCAAATTAAAAATATTTTCCACAAGTAATCAACTCCAAAACATAGATTATATCATCAAGTTTTGATTTTTATGTTTTGGGTTGGTCTAAGCTTTGTTTTTTGTCCATGCATGTCTTTGTTTTTCTATGTATAGGTTGTTGAAACCATCTCTTACAAAAAACATCTATCTTTCAGTTGTAATCCAAGTATTTGTTCTTCAATTGCAAGGTGAGTTGCTGCTCATATAATGCCAGATGAAGCAAAACCTCAAATGCCAAAAACATAAGCAAAAATAGCTTGAAAATATTGATTTTATTGATGTTTTTGTTTATGTAAAAACTATGTTTGGGTGTCACTTTGCATGCTAATATCTTTTGATTCCGACAACGATATGTTGCCAAATTTCTTTCATTTGGTAGTTTACATGTTGAAATTTGTTGCTGCAAAATTTCGTTTGAAAATATTGTAATTTGTGTGTTCAAAAATTTGCCGCAAAATCAACTCAAACACAGATTTTTGCCAGTAGTTGTTTTCTGAGTTGCTGCAAACATGGCCCGAGTCCATGTTTGTGACAGCATAACTCATTCATTTCATACTGGATTTGAGTGATGCTTTTTGTAGAGTGAAATAGGAGTGTTGAATCTTGCAAATTTTCATGGCAATTTGTGTTCTTTTTCTATTTTGAAACTGCGGTTGAACTTGAACCCGTGGCATGTTGGAATTCAGCGATTTAACCTTGTTTTAGTCCAACTTTGAAATGACACATATTCTTTGTTTCAAATTGGATCTGAGGATTCTTTTTGCAGATTGATGTAGGAGTGTTGAATTACATTCCTGTAAATTTTCATGACAATCTGGGTTTTTTCCTATTTTGAAACTGCGGTTGAACTTGAAACCACAACATGCAAGAATTTAGCGATTTAACCTTGTTTTAGTGCAACTTTGAAACGATGCTGATTCTTCGTTTCAAATTGGATTTGAGTGATTCTTTTTGTAGATTGAAGCAGGAGTGTTGAGTTGCATTGCTGAAAATTTTAATGACAATCTAGGTTTTTTTGCGATTTTGAAACTATGGTCGGACTCGAACCCACAACATGCTGGAATTCAGCGATTTAACCTTGTTTTTAGTCCAACTTTGAAACGAGGAAGATTCATCATTTCAAATAGGATTTTAATAATTATTTTTGCAAACTGAATTGGGAACGTTGAACTACATTCTTGCAGAATTTCAAGCCATTTTGCCACTGCTAGCTTGTTCAAACCTGCTGTCGAATATTGAGTCGTAGCTTGTTTTAAAGGATAATATTGTTGTGTAAAGATATTTTGATCAAATTTTAGAAAGTAATTTTATTAATTAAAGATTAATTAACAAAATATTTAGTGGATCCCATATTGAATAAAATCAATGTTGAATGTTTATTTATTTGATAATCTTATATTTGACTAGAAAAATTAGTACCAAAACGCAACTTTGGAAATATGTAGGAGAAACATAGAAATTATATGGTACGGTTACCATCGATGGTGCTATACTATATGTGTAAATTCTTTTGTTCTTGTAGGATAAATGATAAGTTCGGGGTGATCTTCGTTCTTATCTTTGTCTATTTATTACCTAAAGAATGGAGGCCGAGTTTGTTGGAAATTATCGAAAGTTGTTTCGGAGAGACCGGAATCGGATGTGCTATTCGAAAACAACTTCAATCTAACTCGAGCATTTCGAACTAAAGACATATTAAAGAGTATGGAATTGGAGATGGGGATTTAAATTGCAAGGGTTATTTTCTATTAAAACTGGGGGTGATTCAAAATGGGTGCGCCAGAGGTAGTGCCTTCAGTTTCGTTCAAACCCAAGAAAGAACTTATAAGGATGACTGTTTGCACTACCGCTTGGAGGGAAGTGTTAGCATTCCAAGAAGGTTGCTATATGAAAAGGTAATCGTTGCCTCATGCCTCATCAACCTGGAATGAATAAAACAGGGGAGATGAAGTAGGGCCATATAGGTAGAACCCATTAGGTATCATCACCAAATGTAGAATCGATATTTGAAACCCTTGTATGCCTCGGTGCAGTTGCGGATCCCTACCATGGTGGTGATGTACTGGGTACTATCCAGGAAGGTGTAGGCCAGTCCTATCTTGGAAGGGTATCCAAGTGAGGTTCTCACTGTGTTTATCTGCAGATGCACTGTAGCGGACGGTACCACACTAGCGCAGTCATGGTATGGAATCCATTCTTCAATAAGTACCGTATATTTTTAGTTGTTCCCAAATACGTTGGAATGTGAGATGCAAGCATTTTAGCTATATTTACTATAATCCTTTGGACATTATCATAATATCGTTGGATGTAAAAGGTATTTTGGTTATATTAAGGTAAAAACCCGCCCCTTTTTATATGTGGCGTAGTATTATGAGATCCCTTTTGTAACAACCCTGGTTTTTCTAGCAATTTATTTCTTTTAATTTTGAAATCTTGAAACTAATTTTTTAATTTTATATAATTTGATTTGAATCATTTCCTTAAAATACTAAATATGGAAATTTAAAGTGTGGAACGGTTAATTTTGTAAAAAACTTTGAAGAATTTAGTGTATTTAATGAACTGTTAAAATTTCGCGTTTAAAGGGCGCGTAAAATTTATGGTACAAGTAACGAAATGAACGTATAAATTAAAAACGTTATTTCTATATAGATTTTGTGTGTTTTATATTGCGTCAGTTGGCGTATTTTTAAAAATCATATTTCAACATCTATATGGATTAAAACATCAGTCAGTAGTTTTATAGTAAAACGTTACTTTTTCCACATCTTTCTTTGGTTTTTAAAACTGGGTATAAAACTTTTCAATTCCAAAATCTTTGCTAAATCAAATTCTACCGTTTAAATCAAGCAGTCACCACAAGATTGGGACCAGTCTCAAATTGCTTTCACTACTGCTATAAGATAAGCATGCATCTTTTTGGGAAACTATAAATTCCTTTTACGTTTTGAAATTTGCATATTATCTTCTTGCCGTTGCTTTCCCTTATAATTCAGTCATTCCTCTTTTATCATAACGCACGAAGATTCAAATCAATCTCATGCCTTTTTTCTATTGATTTTGGCCTCAATCAATTCTTTACCTGATACGTTCAAAAAGGCAAGAATATCTCTTGCCATTTATCAATTGTTTTCCGCATGCCTAGAATAACGCAACTTTTATCAATATATACCAGCTCGTCCAAATCTTTTGCATCTCCTGTAGCTTCAATTATCTCCTCCGAGCGTGAGTGCAAACAATCAGGTATGGGTTTCTTTTCTACTTCCAGTTTCTAGTTGTTTCTCGGTTATCTCCTTGCCATGCTCGGCTACTTCCCCACCATGACCTAGTCAGCTTGCACCCTATTTTCCCCATCTTGCAAAGCCACAGCCTCCGCTATTCCCTCAGCCTAGAGTGGGTATGCACGGCCGAGCCCTTATGATCAAGTTCCATTTGTGACTAGCCAATAGTAGTTGTGTTCCCCTCATCACTGCCTGATACGCATGCATATATATAAAAAAAAAGGGGAAGAAAAGGAGAAAGTCTGCAAATAACAGAGTATATGTTAGGTGGCAATACTTTGATACATAGAGTTGCATGAGTTTTCGCCTGTGCATGCATATCACAGCCATATCATTTTAGGCATGTTTTATAAAAATGGCATAGGATAAATAAAAGCTTCGGCTGAAAGAAGAAAAAAAAACTGAAACAAAAACATCACAAAAACCATGCTGTGATTATCTGGTAGCAGTACAAGGGTCTGGAGTAGTAGTAATGGTTTTTATACAAAATTTAAAGGTGTTCAAACTTGCATTTATGTTCGGCCGAGGTCTTGATCTGGGAGAGTGTATGCATCTTTTAAGTTGTAGGTGGTGAGGCATTTGGAGGTGGGCCGTGACCAGTCTTGTAGGAGGTGTTATTATTGATAGTCTGCATCTATAGAAAATTTCATGGTAGGTGCGTGCATGTCCTTGTATCAGAGTGTGCATGTTCTGTTTGAACTGAGGGGTATTACCAGAGGAAAAAAATGAGCAATCACTATTATTTTTTTATGTTCTTACTCGAGTTACGTATGGGACAAAATCAAGTCAAGGCTAAACTTACAGTTCAACAAATAAAATCACAATGATTTAAAATTTATACTAGAGCAACATGTGAGCCCAAACATATAGAGAAGGGTAAGCAAAGATATAACTTTAACAGCCTTGGTATGTCACTCTCTGTTCGGAAAAAAATGTGTGTTACGTCCCCTATATATCAACTCGCAAAAAGTTTAGAGGAAAAAAAGAAAAAAAGAAAAAGAAAAAAATATATATTTTGGGCTGAGTTGTTCGTCAAGTAGGGTGGTGGAGTGGTCGAGCAAGCCAAACTAAATTATCTTCCTATTTTAATTTTGGCTTTGTCCGTAAATTTCTAAAGTTACGTATTCGGTATTTGGTTCTTGTTATAGATTTGAATCTAGGCGTGGCATCCGGGGAAATTTGATCGTTACTCTCTGTTCGTTTCTTTCCAGTGGATTTTCGTTTGAATCAATTTTTTTTCTGAAGCCTTCAGGTGAGTATTTCTCACCAGACAAACATACCTATATTTCTGTGAATTATCGCAAGTGTATTTGTAAATTATTATTTAAATGTTATCTAACGTAAGATGTTAAACCCCATTTTTAAATTGACACCTCATCAGTTATTTATCTGTGTAATATTACTGCAGTTATATTATTTAATATTTATTATTCATTTATTCAGTTAACTGTTTAATCTTTAACTTGGGATTCGGGTTTGAAATGATAGAACCCGGGGTTTTGTAAATTGCGGATTGAAATGATATAAATCCGTATCACTTGACCTAGGCTAGAAAACTATATACAGACCCGTGGTTTATATAGTATTTTTCTGAAATGTTTTAATTTATTTTAAAATGGAAGTTTATAATATTCTGGATTTTTATAAAGAGTTATAATGATTTGGAAAATTCTGGATTTTATTAAAAGTAAGATTTCAGTTAAGAAAATAATTGATAATAAGTTATATTTAGAATTTTAAAACTTAATTGTTAAGAGGAAAATCTATTACAGCATTTAAATGCTGTCTTTTATAAACGGACTGTTTTAACCTATAGACTTAAGGTAGCATTCATAAGTGCTACAGAAACTGAAATTTGATATTTTAAATAAATTTATGGAAATAATCTTTGGGAAAAGGAGATTAAAATTTGGAATTTAATATGTAATTAATAAAATAAGGAATTGACTTTGAATGGGTTTTAAATGGAAGAATTTAATTTTTAAAAGGTAAGAAAAGAAAATTTAATTCCTAAATAAATTGAATAGTTTTAAATGGTATATTAAAATGACCAATGTTTAAAAACAATATTTTGATATTGTAGTATTGGAAATATATTTTGATTTGTAAAGTATAAATACCATTTTTTTTTAAGTTGTAACCACGGGTTATAATAACGTTTGGTTGTTAAAGAGACCGGGATCGGATATCTGACATACTCTCTGTCGATACCGAAAACCACTTTACCAACCGTATACGCGGTGGAGATTCCAGAATGAAGTAGGATGGTGGTGACGTTTCCTTTAAGGTAAATACGTGGACCCGACTCCCGTGAGTTGGCATAAGGTGGCTAAAACAGGAGCGATTGACGGATTAATGAGGTAGCACCTCTGATCGGACGCACTTCTTCGTATGCCATTCTATTACTTTTGTGATTGTTTGGTGCGCACCTTTGATTTGGGAGTGTTGTTCGAGGTGGGCGGCAGCTGCGCGCTGCGCGTTTCCATCGGTCCGGAAGCATAATTGGTATATCTACCCTGACATTGCCTAGTTGTGCCGTGTCACCTACCCTAGCGCGCCTTATACGATTTTGGTTTTTGTACCATACCTATGGAGTGCCCTCTGACGACGCCCAGTATGGGGGAGATTACGGTACTGTATAGACTATGGGAATATATTCTGTGTTAAGGGCTATATGGGTAACCCCTTAACGCTATTAAAAAGTAAGTTTATTTTATAATAGACACTATTATAATAGCGCAATATACTATATAGTAAATAGTTTAACGGATCCTTAGAGGATGGGCGGCCCCAAGCATCCTTTAAGTTACTTGCTCTATATTACAGTACACTTGAATTAGCTTACAATTATATAAGTATGTATGTCCTGACTCGAGTGTTTGTGTTTATTTCTTACGCTCGGGTCAGCCTGAGTTGCAGCTTCAGTTTCTCCCCAGAGCCAGGACATACCATAGACCTTTCGAGCTGCCGGAAGCTTTTCAGTCTATATCTTATTTTGTAATCAAGAGTTTGGAAGATTCTGTTTCTATTTATGTTTTAAAAACTGTATTGGAGATTCTAAACTATGTAATTTTTATTTGGTTGAGATTTTATAGTGGCTTCATGAACCACTAAGTATTTTAAATTCCGATGTGAGTTTTCTGATATCAGTGTCTGTGATTCTGTGATTTGATTTCATTTGTTCCTAAGTTATTTACAATCTATTGTTTTGAACTATTCAAGCTTGACATGTTTTATTTATTGTCAAATTTGAAGGGTGCAAAATAGTGGGTCATTACAGTTGGTATCAGAGCCAGGTTTAACCATAGCCTAAGGAGCAAAAACTCATTAGAGATAGGGTAGTAATACCCTAGAATGAGTGAAATCAATTTCTAGAATCCTTTCCTTGTGAGAGAACGTATTTTAAAAGTATAAAATGATTTTCAAAAAGGGTTTTTAAAAGAAGCATTTTGATATAAAAACTTCCTGTTTTAAAATAAAAAAATTTCAACTACTCTTTCCTTCTCTCCATCGTTTATAAATTCGAGCCTTTGTTAAATGCTTGTCCAAGTTAAACTTTATCTTATCCTAGAATATCTAGACATTAATATTTTTCTCCGTCCTTAAATTCATTCTTGTTTTTTTCAGAATGAATCGAGGTAATATTAGAGGTAGAGGGCAAGCTGCTGCCCCAGCTCCTCCACCTGCTGCCCCAGCTCCTCCACCTGCTGCTCCTGTTAGATTTACTAAGCTATGCAAAGATTATACCGAGCTTGGTGGCACTAAGTTCACGGGTTCAGAATCCATAATAGAAGCTCAGCAATGGTTGAGAGACTTGGAGAGAATCTTCTCCTGTCTCGAAATCACAAATGCCCAGTAGAGGCAATTGGTGGCCTGGCAGATGAAGGGAGCCGCTTTAAATTGGTGGCTATCAATTACTGCTCACACTAATGAGGCTGACCTCACTTGGGAGCAATTTAGGTATCCTCTGCAGTTGTCCAAATTCGGATTCAAATTTTCCCATTTTTGAATCTATCTTTTATCTCTTATCGTGCCTTAGGGAGGCCTTTCTGGTCAAATGGATGCCCGAAGCGGGCAAGTCTCAGCTCTATCGAGACTTTATGGATCTGAAGCAAGGTGATATGACCTTCACGGAATACGAGAGAAAGTTTAATGAGCTCTCCCAGTATGGCCTGAATTTGATTGACACCCCGCTTAAGAAGAACGAGAAGTTTATCGCTGGTGCTCGCCCTGAGTTTTACGATCGGCTTATTACACATGTACATGGGACGTTCACTGCTTTGATGGATATGTCTCTCCGGTATGAGAACCCTACCTCTAGGACCACTCTAGCTGCCCAGTCTGCATCGGCCCAGTCTTCTGGAAATTCAAGGAAAAGGAAGTCCAATTTCTTCCGTCATAAGAGGAATAAGACTCAAGGGTTGGGATCATCATCTTCTGCTCCTGCGAGGCCACCTGTAGATCTGTCTAACATTACTTGCTACCGATGCGACCAGAAAGGACACTACGCTAATAGTTGTCCTACTTTGGGTGCTGCTATTCCACCACCTTCTCAGTTGGCTAGACGAGACCTCTGCCACATCTGCCTTCAGCCGGGACACTTCAAGAGAGACTGCCCTACGCAGAAGAAGGGCACAACATCAAGGATCTTTGCGGTGACTTCTGCATCCTCTCCAGCTCCAACCGATTCTCAAGGTACACTCCAAAGTTCTTTTACCTTGCATTATTTTCCTGTAAGAGTTCTCTTCGATACCGGAGCTTCCTATAGCTTCATCTCATCGGATCTTTGTAATAAATTTGAGCATCTCCTTTCTCCTGAATTTACTTCTGTACCTTTATGTGTTTCAAACCCCATTGGTGGCCCTGCAAACCTTAGTAAAGTTTGTAGGGATGTGAAACTCTTCCTTGGAAATTATCGATTCACTGGCGACTTTTATGTTTTGGGGTTTGACGCTTTCGATCTTTTGCTTAGGGGTGATTGGTTAAATAGGCATGATGCCCATATCTCGTGCAGTTCTCGAACTGTTGACCTCAAAGATTATTTGGGAAATCCATTAGAAATCCAGTGTAAATTGCCTTAGGAGTTCGCTGGAAGTTTCATTTATTCTCTCGATATTTTCCCTGGTGATATTGAGTCCACTCCGGTGCTTAGATTATTTCCTGACGTATTTGGTGAAGTCACTTCTTTACCTCCAAAGCGGGAAATTGATTTCCGTATCGACCTTATCCCTGGAGCGCGACCTATAGTCCTTCCACCCAGAAGAATGGCACCACGGGAGAAGAGCGAGTTAAGGAAGCAAATTCAAGACTTATCCTCCAAAGGTCTGATCAGACCTAGTTTCTCAGAATGGGGAGCAGCCGTAGTTTTTTTCACAAAATCTGATGGTTCCCTCCGGATGTGTGTTGATTACAGGGAGCTGAACAAGCTTACCATGAAGAACAGATATCCCATGCCTCGCATAAATGATATGTTCGATCAACTCTATGGAGCAACTGTTTTCTCTCAGCTTGATTTAGCCACGGTTTCCACCAGCTTAGAGTTGCTGAGGAGAGCATACCCAAAACTGCTTTCCATACTGAGAATGGTTTCGCCGAATGGCTAGTTATGCCTTTTGGGATGACTAACGCTCCTGCCTTCTTCGTCGACTTGATGAATCGTGTCTTCCGCGATGTGCTAAATAAATTTGTTCTAGTCTTCATCGATGATATCCTTGTGTTCTCCAAATCTGAGGAAGAGCATAAATCTCACTTGAGCTTTGTATTGGGGACTCTTAGGAGGCATCAGTTAAAAGCTAAATTCTCTAAATGCCATTTCTGGGAAGAAGAAGTCCGATTCCTCGGACATATTGTCTCTAGTGAAGGAGTTTCTGTTGATCTAGTCAAGATCGCTGCAATCAAAGATTGGGAAGAACCTAAGACTCCTACTGATATTCGCAGTTTTCTAGGCCTTGCCGGTTACTACCGAAGGTTCATTAAGAACTTTGCTCGGATTTCAGCACCTCTGACTGCTCTGACTCGAAAGAATGCTAAGTTTATATGGAGCAATAAGTGTAAAGCTGCATTCCAAGAGTTAAAGGATTAGCTCACCTCCGCACCAGTGCTTACTGTACCAAATGAAAGTGAAAGATTAACGGTATTTACCAATGCTTGTCGAGAAGGTTTGGGAGCAGTATTAATGCAAGATGGGAAGGTAATTGCATACGCTAGTCGTCAGCTGAAGACACATGAAGCTAATTATGCTGCTCACGATTTAGAATTGCTAGCTGTTGTTTTTGCTTTAAAGCTTTGGAGACATCATCTCTTGGGAGCTAAGTTTGATCTCTTTACCGATCATCAGTCTCTGAAATATATCTTTACCCAGAAGGATTTAAATCAGAGACAAGTGCGGTGGCTCGAGTCTCTTGCTTCGTATGATCTCGACATTAACTACACTCCCGGGAAAGCAAATGTAGTGGCCGATGCGTTAAGTAGAAAGAAATCTTTGTTGTGCCAGCTTTTTGTTTCTTCGCCTCTAATGGATCGTATTAAGGCTAAGCAGGATGAGGACGAGATGCTTAGGCGTATGAAGGGAAGTGTCCGGAGCAGAAATGGTGGAAATAGTAGTATTGATGGTGGTGGAGCCCAGATTGATGATAAAGGGATTTTAAGGATTAATAATCGGATTTGTGTCCCGAATGTTGATGGTCTGAGGCTGGAATTACTTCGAGAACATCATCAATCCCGACTTTCCATATATCCTTGTGTAGCAAAGATGTATCAAGATTTAAAGAAACTCTACTGGTGGAAGGGTTTGAAGCGCGATGTCTCTATTTTTGTGAGTAGATGTGCGACTTGTCAGCAAGTCAAGGCGGACCATCAGAAGACACCGGGTTTGTTACAGCCTTTGGAGATTCCAAATTGGAAGTGGGAGCAAGTTTCTACGGATTTTATCGATGGTTTGCCGAGATCTAGGAAGGGAAATGAAAGCATCTGGGTTATCGTGGATAGACTGACTAAGTCCGCTCATTTTATTCTAGTCAGATCTACCCGTACAGCTTCGAGCTTATCCGAAATTTACATGAGGGAGATTGTTCGCCTCTATGGCATTCCCCTTAGCATTGTTTGCGATCGAGACCCTATTTTCACTAGTCAGTTTTGGAAAGCGTTCCAAGAATCCTTGGGTACTCGTTTGAACCTGAGCACCGCTTACCACCCACAAACTGACGGTCAAACGGAGAGGGTAAATCAGATTCTTGAGGATCTTCTTTGTGCTTGAATCTTGGATTATGGAGGATCTTGGAAAGATCATCTCCATCTTGTGGAATTCACCTATAGCAATAGTTATCAGGTTAGTCTTAAGATGTCCCTGTTAACGCCAAAATTCAAACGCTAACACCCCGGTGTGTAGATAACAGTTGTGAAAGCACCACCCGTGAACACGGGAACAAGATTCAAGTAAAGAGATTACAGAAAAGCAGTAAGAGAACACAAGTTTTATAGTGGTTCGGCCCAAAATCAAGCCTACGTCCACTTATATTCACTTTATTGATGATACGAGTACAACTTATACAATTTTCTTCAATTACAATCCACTTCGGACAAGTAGCTCAAACTTCGGTGAAGAATAATCTTTCGAGTTCATCTTGAATGATTATGATTCCTTCTTGAAGTGTGTAGTAGCGTCCTTGGTGTTTGGAGTGCTTGAAGTGTTGCTTGAGTTGTGAAAATGGCAGAGTATCGGCGCTTCGAGAATGAGCCCCCAAAAGTCCCTTGAATGTTGGTGGTGGCCGTGTATTTATAGGCAATTTTCGAGGTCGGGTTGTGGGTCGTGACCGACCTAAGCAAGATCGTGGGTCGCCGCCGACCTAAAGATTAGCCTCCCTCTCCTAAGAATACACGTGCTGGTTTGAACGAGTCCCAGGTCGTCCCCGACTTAGCCTAGGTCGCAGCCGACTTATAGAGGCATCCAGTGTTGAATTGTTGATAGTAACCGAGATAAGTTAGGTCGTAGGTCGCTTCGCCTCTCCGTTGCAAGGCCTACGGTCTAAATGGGAAGCGCATCCTCTTCTGGCTTCAAATCCCAAGTTCTAAACCGTCACCGAGTTGATGTGCTACGCCTTAAGTTGTTGCACCGTATTCTCCTTCCATTTCCCTGGGTCGGTCGCGACTCATCGTAGTTAGATCAGTAAGCATGTTAAGTCGGTAGGCTATGTAAGTCCCAGGTCGGGACTTTCTTTGAATCATTAGGTCGGCATGCATCTTAAGTCCTTAAGTCGGTATTCCTTGTTCAGCTATTAGGTCGGCAATATCTCAAGAGTTAAGTTAGGACCTCTCCTGAGTTACTTAGATCGGCCATTCTTGGGTCGGCATCATACTGGATCGGGACCCCCCCTGAGTTCTTTAGGTTGGCAACATTCTTAAGATGTTAGGTCGGCATAGCCTTAGGTCGGCATAGCCTTAGGTCGGCATCGAGTTAGATCGGATCCTCTTTCCAAGCTTTAGACCGGTGAGCCATAACCGAGATAGGGTTAACATTTGCCCCTCGAAGTACACGCCTTAAGATTAAGTCGTGTGCTTCGATACCTCTTAGCTCGGCTCCTCCTAGGTCGGTAGGTCGCGCACGACCTATCAGTTAGCGCCGTTTCGCATTTCTTCACCGTGGGATATAAACTGGCTCTCTTCCTTCTTCTTCTTCACTTAATTTCTTGCTCGATTCCGCCATTAAAGTGCTCCTGAGTTCCTTAAGGCGATTTCATCCAACCTGATCACCAGTAACTCCTACTCTTTAGTGCGTAAGTGATTCTTCTCCTCTTATGACTGCAAATTACCATCAAATCACGAACTATGTCGCTCAAATTCGAATTGCCTCCTCGCACGATGCTTCATTACAGATTCTGCCATGCTTAGGTTGCTCTTTTAAATGATCGATGAAGTAATGAAGGTGGTTCGTCGTTTTTAGGCTGACCGCTCGGGATTATCATGCGATAAATTTGAGATAACTTCGAATTGGTTTAGTGGATGATCCGGCAGCATGAAATGGTATGAATGAAGTAGGGGTTTTTGTTGGTGGAGCGATTATCGGGCTATCGGGTTGAGTGAGAAGTTGGCTTGAATGCGATTCGGTGATTTTGGATGGCCCTACCTATGGCCGATCTAATTTGGGGATGTAAGCCTTAAGTCGAGGCCAAGCCAATATTTAAGGGACTTTCCGACCTAACCCTTTAAGGCTTGAACCGCAGCCGAGTTAGCACTTGAGCTTTTATCTTGAGTTGCTGAATCAAACTGCTGAGACCTCGGTCCTCTACCGACTTAACCCTATCTCGTGAGACCTTTAGATCATGGCCGAGTTGATACTTAGGCCTTGAATGCATCGACGCCTAGGAGCATAGGCCTTTCCTGAGCACTTGATTAGAACTTTGAACTGTTTTAATTTTGAATTTACTTGAATCTCATTGCACTATCTCACAGATTGTATTAGCTTGTAAGCTGTTAACCTGTTGAGAATAACAAAGAAAAACAAAGGCGAATATACTGCCATCGATTGTTCATATCAAACGACAGATTAGTTGAGACAAAGTAATTAACTTAAATGCATTGCATGAAATGCTTGTGGATCGATCAACTAAGGCCAAATATCAATGCAAAGTATGAACAATTTGAACTAATTCGTTTGCATCAATGTTATGCCTACATATTCAGACTTAAAACAATGACCCCTGGATTTTCACAACTAACAAATGCTTGCCAGTTTTTTTTTTTAAATTCCAGTTATATTTGTTTATCGTCTTGTCGATCTTACACAACACCTCACACATTTTAGGAAACGTGCACCTTGATATTTGAATATATAGTTGTTTATGTAGAATGACTTCCCACCAAGAAGAAGCAGCAGCTCAAGAGGAAGAAACTTTTCCGATAGCTCTTCCCATAGAGAACCCTCCAGAGAGAACTCCGACTATCTTAACTCTGAGGACGTTTGTTCAGCTACGTACTCAATTTGGCTTTGCTGAAGATGATGTCATACTTCCTGGGCCAAACGATACTGCTGATAGACCTCCCTATGGTTTTGTTGCAATTAATCGTCAGATGTGCTTAAGCGGGGCGATCCCACCTTTCAATGACTTTCTTCGAATTCTCCTTTTTCGGATGTCAATTTCTCCGTCCCAACTTCATCCTAACGGCTATGCTATTTTGATGGGGTTAGGTATACTGTTCAGGAGAACTCTTGATCGCTTGCCAAGCTTCGAAGAAATTCGCTACTTATGCTCGTTTGCAAAGAGCAAAGACCATCCTTCTCTTATCATTGTGAGAAGTGCCAGAAACCGCAAGCTTATTCTTGATCTTACTGAAAGTGTCCACGGATTTTTAAATCAATTTTTCTTTGCTCGCTGCCCCCCAGAGTTTTACACCTCCTGGAGAATAGGAAGTAAGATTGCATGCTTCTATCCCTTCATTTCTGAACCTTTGCAGGACCCGAATTATCACTAGTTAATCTCATCCTTTGCTTTTCTTCTTTTTTAGCACTTCCTCTCCCTTCCAGGGATCCAATCCATAAGCAGACTTTTGACAGACTGAGTGATGTTCCCGCGGAAGAGAGAAGCGTCAAATTTTTGCTGAAGGATGAATTTTTGCATCAATATGAGTTTTTACATCCTTCTCGCTCTACGCATCTTCCTGAGGCCCCGGATTCTCCGACTAAAATTCCGGATGCCCCACCACCCGCTAAGGAGCCTGCTCAGGGAGAAATTACCGTTGAAGCTTCCCTCGTGAAGTGTTCGACGTCAAAAGACGTTACGGGGCCATCTATCAAGCCTATCCTTGCCCCCATTACAGAAGAAGAGGAGGAAACTCCTCAGCCTCCTGAAAAACCAGCTGGTGAGAAAGAAGGCCCTACCGAGCACGATGGCGATGACGTTTTTGGGGGGTTGAGTGACCTAATGGTCACTTCACAGGAACTTTTTAAAGATGATCCCGTTGTCACCAAAGCTACATCTTCAATCACCGAAGCAACTTCTGTTCTTAAGCAAACTCCCTCACCCGGGAAATTACCATTAGTTATAACACCTGTTGCTACCCCTCAACCGCCGAGCGGTTCGTAGTTTAGCTTGACACGTGTAGTTTGCACATCGCATGCACTTGGGATTTTTTCCGTACTTTTATGCACTTGGCATTTTATACTCTGAAAGTTCTAAAGCTATACTTCTCTTTTGACTTCAGGTTCTCCAATGGGGCGAAGTGGTTCCTATTATGACGACTTCAAAAGATTCGGAAGACGTGGGCAATTTGATTATGGACGCTATCTTTCCCCATATAAAGAGACCGACGAAGAAAGAGCTGCTAGAAAAGCTCGAGAAAGGAGAGCACAAGAAGAGAAAAGAGAGAGGGAGCAACGCCATGACTCTTCACACAGAGAAGATGATTCCCATAAAAGAAAATCTCGTGATGATAGAGGCAAGGGCCATGATACTGAAGATCCTAGCAAACGGTCTAGAGTTACCGAGCAGTCGGCACCTGTCACTTCTGAGAAGTTTGCTGCCCCCGCTCCTCAATCTCCTGCCCCTTCTCGCACCGACATACAGTCCATCATTGGAAGACCCTCTTATCAGGTTGGTCCGGGCCCAGCCACTCTTCAGAGCCGATTTCCGAACTGGTGCCTGAAAGGAGTTCGTTTTGATCTCGACTTGGTTCCCATAGATAAAAATGCCATGTTATGGAACCTTGACGCCGTCAGGACTGATATAGAGAGAATGTCGAACTGGCAAAAGCTCGTCGACGAGCTTCAAAGGGTGAATCGTGCTAATATTGAGGCCATGTTAACCATGGAAAATGACAAAGCCGAATGGCAAAAGACCCTTGAGCAGCACGACACAGAAATGAGGAGTATTGCTGACTACAACGAACAACTTGAAGCAGAAGTTGGAAAACTTAAAGAAGAACTAACTGCTTCTTCCGCTTCTTATTCTCAGAGAGAGAGCGTACTCCAGCAGCAAGTGAGGGATGCTCACGCTGCTCAAAGAAATGCTGAAGATAGGCTTGAGGTGCAAAAAAGAATTAATGAGGGCTACATCGCCGATATTGCCGAACTTCGGAAGCAAACCAGTGTTCAGGAAGTAGAGATTCAAAAATTAAAGTTCCAACTTTCTGAAGCTGAAAAAGAGCGCGATGCGGCTATTGCTGGCAAAGTTGCGGAGGAAGAAGCTCACCAGGCCACCAAGGCCGATATCAGCTCCACACTTTTCGATTTTTACCTACAAAGCGTCTTGGGGCATGGCAGTCTTGCCTTTCTCGGCCCTAAGTACGCAATCACTTTGGCTGAAGTGTGGGAGGCTGCACTTGACATGCTAGGCTCTCAAGGTGCCGGTTATTCTGAAGCAGAGCTTGAAGAACGTTATCTCGATGACAAGGCACGCGCAACGCTTGCCAAGGGAAAAGAGCAGCTTGCCAAAAAGCGGGCCGGGATGATGGGAGAGGAGCATCCGGGAGAAGAAGCTCCGTTGCCTGCCCCTATCCCTCCTTCAACTTCAGCCGACATTGATATTACTGGATCAAGCTCTCATTCTCCACTTCCAGCGAAAACTGGGGAATCAACCCCTACCGAAGATGAAGCTCTAGAGGACATCGGAGCTGAAAATTACGAAATTGCACTTGCGAAGCCGACCCTTCAAGGTAACTTCAGTGTTGATTCTGCTCAAGTAGATTACTCATTTGCTCCATATGAATTTAACGAGCTTATTGACTACTTGATGAATTCAGACGCGCCCCTATCTCCTTCCTTTACTGATTTTAACTTCTTTTCTTCTGTAGAGAAAGCGCCGGGTATCATTCAAAGTCCTCCTCCAATCATTTCCCAATCGTCCCCTCAAGTTACTCCTCATGTGGTTTCTCAACCGGGGTCGCAGGAGGAGCAAATAGCAGCTCTTCATGGCCTGGACGACCCTGTTGCTTCTCAAGAGCATGGAGAAGAAGGACTGGAAGAGGGAGAGAAGACCCCGGAACCAACTGGTTCCGATGATGTGCCACTTACAACACTTTTCTCCTCGAAGAGCGGATCTTCTTCAAGAAAAGGGAAACGGGCGTCTTCGAAGAAGAAAAGGGGAAGCTCATCAGCGGAAGCGGATCCATTAATAGCTTCCTCCCCTTCTTCTCTTCCTGGTAAATCACGTCGTCGTGAGAAGCTTCCATTTAGGCCGGGAGAAGGCTCTAAAGGTGGTGACAAGAAGAAGGATCAATAAGTTTCGCTTCTTTTTACTTTATGCAATGGTCGGAGATTGTGCGGGTACCGGCCCCCGTTCTTTTCTTTTTTAGTGTTTGTTTGTTTCCTTGAAGCCTGTATCTGCATAAATTTGATGATAATGAATAAAATGATTCTCCTTTTTTGTATACTTCTATCTATATTTGAGAATGCATTTATTCTTTATTATTTTTTCGTTTTCGCCCAAGTCTTTGTTTATATGATATTGTGGCCAGCTGATGGTATGCTATTTGGGTGTTACACTTACCAATGTAGTTTTACCATATTGCCCCCATACCATAAGCTTACCGCAATATTTCAAACTTCGAGAAGGTTAGTACTCTTGTTTTCGGAATAGTTATCTCATGTTTGGAGAAATATCATTCCATTTAACATAGAGCACACCTTGCTTTAGTTGAGTTCTCACTCTACCCCTCGGAGATATCACTTTTTCTTTTGTGTTTTTTGTATTTTTTACAAAGCGATTTCTCCTATGTAGTAGAGTGGGCCTCTGAAGAGCACGTTAGTCTTTTCGGGAAATTTTTTTTTTTTATATATATATAAAAATGAACCAACCTTCCCTTAAGAGCTAAAGTGTTGCTTTAATGAGGACTTTGTGATTTTTTTTTTTTTTTTTTTTTTGCATTTCTGATGAAACACTTCTCACAAAGTTGTACCTCTGAGGAGGGATTTTTTCACGTTTCAACGCTTGGAAGTTTTATTTCAATCTTGGTGAAACGTGTACCTCCAAAGAGTTGTGCCTTCGAAAAGGGCTTTTCACGTTTCAGCACTTGGAAGTTTTATTTCGATCTCGGTGAAACGTGTGCCTCCGAAGAGGGCTTTATTTTGTTTTACATTTCAACTCTGGTGAAGTGGATTTCCGAAAAGCGGTTTTTTACACTTCAGCTCCTGGTGAAATGGGCCTCCGAAGAGGGCTTTTCACGTTTCAGCGCTTGGAAGTTTTATTTCGATCTTGGTGAAACGTGGGCCTCCGAAGAGGGCTTTTATTGCCTGGAAGTTACTCTATCATGGTTGGAGGGTCATGACTCCCCCAATCTTTTTTGTTGAGTAGAGAACTTTCTTTTTTGTGGCATATGCCTCAGTAGAGGTCTTTTTTCCTCCGAAGAGTTGTGCCTCCGAAGAGGGCTTTCCACGTTTCAACACCTGGAAGTTTTATTTCAATCTCGGTGAAACGTGGGCCTCCGAAGAGGGCTTGTTCCTCCGAAGAGTTGTGCCTCCGAAGAGGGCTTTCCACGCTTCAACACTTGGAAGTTTTATTTCAATCTCGGTGAAACGTGGGCCTCCGAAGAGGGCTTATGTTGTCCCTTGTCCACTTGCTTGTGTCTTCTCGGTGATCCTCTATTCTTTTTTTTTCAATCTCACACTCCCTTTTTCTTATGAGCGGTTTGATTAATCCAAAGAAGTGTACTTCATTGCTCGGCGAGTTTGCGAGAACGGACACAAGCCTCTAAATCGGATGTTTGTTTATTTAAACAATCTCAATCTATTAGCTAAGGCCCGTTTTTTTGCGAAACCGCTGACCGTTCAATAGAAGAACTTCTTATCTAGGATTTGAGCTCGGGGATTTTGTGACTTGAAATTTGTTCGTTGAATGATGGCAAGAATCACTTGGTCTTGTAGTGCGCAAGTTTTTTATTTTCATTGTCTGCAAAAAGTTTAAATCGACATTTTAGCAATACATTTAATATGCTTTTCTTATCGAAAATTAAGCAAACATGTAGTAATAATAGGGAACACAGAATTTATAGTGGTTCGGCCAAAAATTCGGGCCTACATCCACTTTATAGTTTTTCATTATGCACTTGCATTGGCTTTACAATTGCTTTCAATTACAAGAATCATTCATTCGCAATTCTTTTTACAATATTTCAACAAAGCTTTTAAGTAAAGTATGGACGCAAGTGATTGCTGTTCCAAGCCCTCGGAATTTGATCTCCATCGACAGTGGTGAGTTTGAATGTGCCGTCTAGAAGCTTCTGACCTATGACATATGGTCCTTCCCAATTTGGCCCAAACACACCTGTTGCTGTCATAATTCTCTTCAGGACCAGATCCCCAATCTCAAAGCTGCGCTGGCGAACTTTGGAATTGAAATGCCTGGCTATTCTTTGCTGATGAGCTGCAACTCTGAGTTCAGCCTCTTCTCTTTTTTCATCAAGGAGATCGAGTGCCTCAAGCTGAAGTTTCTCATTTTCTGCTTGATTGAAATGAATTCTTCTATGTGAAGGGACCTCCGTTTCTATTGGAATCATTGCCTCTGTCCCGTATGCCAATGAGAATGGAGTATGCCCGGTCGCAGTTTTGTGAGTAGTTCTATATGCCCATAGTGCGAGTGGTAGCTTATCGACCCAACCACCTTTTGCTTTTGCGAGTTGCTTTTTGATGGTTGACTTGATAATTTTGTTTACTGCTTCCACTTGCCCGTTTGCTTGCGGATGAGCCACTGCCGAGAAGCTTTTTCGGATTTTGAATCGCTTGCAAAAGTTTTGGAATTCTTCACTTTCGAATTGAGTACCATTGTCTGTAATTATCTTTTGAGGCACACCGTACCTGCAAATGATATTTTTAGTCACAAAATTAATCATCTTTTTGGAGGTAATAGTAGCTATAGGTTCAGCTTCAGCCCATTTAGTAAAATAATCTACAGCAACAATGGCATATTTGATTCCTGATTTAGCGATTGGCAGTGGTCCTATGAGATCAATTCCCCAGATTGCGAATGGCCAAGGGCTGACCATTTGTGTGAGTTCAGTAGAAGGCGCTCTAGGAATTTTGGCGAATCTTTGGCATCTGTCACACTTTCGGGAATAGCTAGCCGCATCTCTATTGATTTCTGGCCAGAAATATCCGTATCGGAGAATTTTCTTTGCTAAAGTTTGACCACCTGAATGATCACCACATTCTCCTCCGTGAACTTCAGCTAAGATTGTCTTAGATTCTGCCCTGGATACACATCGAAGCAATGGCATTGAGAATCCCCGCCTGTATAACCGATCATCCTGAATTAAGTATCGGGAGGCTTTTCTCAGCAGCTTTTGCCGCTCTCTTGAGTTCTCTGGTAGAGTGCCATTGAGTAAATATTCTCTTATTGGAGTCATCCATGATTCTTCTTCTTGAGACACATTCATGATCCAATCGATATCCATCTCATTAATACTTGGAGCCGACAAAATTTCCACTGGAACTAACCCCAGAGATTGGGCTTCACCAGTGCTTGAATATTTTGCGAGGGAATCTGCTTTCATATTTTCTTCCCGAGGAATGTGGCTTGTGGTATAATGATCAAAGTCACACAAGAGTTCCCAAGCCTTTGACAAATAGGCAGGCAGATTTCCTCCTTTTGTTTGAAATTCCTTCTTGACTTGGCACACAATAAGCTGAGAATCGCTGAAAATTTGCAATGCTCAGATGTTTAGTTCTTTAGCAATTCTCAGACCAGCAATAAGAGCCTCATATTCTGCTTCGTTGTTTGTTGAAGGAAATTCCAATCTTAACGCATAGCATAATGACCGACCCTCCGGGGTTTCAAGTACAACTCCAGCTCCGGAACAGTGATCGTTCCTTGCACCGTCCACATATAGTTTCCACTGAATTGGAGGATCATTGGTTGCTTCTTCCTCACTGTTCTCCTTATCTGTGAATTCTGCAATGAAGTCTGCTAAAGCCTGTCCGTTGATCGCTTTTCGAGGATGATAAGTGATATCATACTGACTGAGTTCGATGTTCCACTTTAGAAGACGACCCGAAGTCTCAGGGCGAAATAGGACCTGCTTTAAAGGTTGATCAGTGAGAACCTTGATAGGATGAGCTTGGAAATATTGCCTCAACTTTCTTGATGCAACTAGTAGACAATAGGCGAGTTTTTCCAACTTGGAGTAATTAATTTCTGCCCCAGTGAGTCTTTTGCTGATATAGTAAACCGGATGTTGAATCCTTTTGTCTTCCCGTATCAGCGCTGCACTTAGAGCATGAGATGACACTGCCAAGTATATAAGAAGATCCTCACCATTGTCTGGCCTAGAAAGTATTGGAGGCGTTTCCATGTGGTGAATCAATTCATCAAAGGCTTTCTGACATTCGGGAGTCCAATCAAAGTTTTTCTTTCCCTTCTTTAGAGCATCGAAGAACGGAATGCACTTATCAGTTGCTTTGGAAATGAATCGATTTAAAGCTGCAACTTTACCATTGAGGCTTTGCAACTCTCTCTTTGTTCTAGGAGCTTTGACTTCTTTTAATGCGGTTATCTGAGCTGGATGCTTCTATGCCCCTAGCACTCACGATGAAACCTAGAAATTTTCCTGATTCCACTCCAAATGAGCATTTTAAAGGGTTGAGTTTCATTCCGTATTTCCGGAGGACTGCGAACATTTCTGCCAAGTGCTCTATGTGATCCACTGCTTTCTTTGACTTCACTAGCATGTCGTCAACGTAGACTTCCATAGTTTTGCCTAGTTGCAGTTTAAACATAGCATTAACAAGTCTTTGATAGGTTGCCCCCGCATTCTTCAATCCGAAAGGCATTACTTTGTAGTAGTAAAGACCAACATCAGTGATAAAGCTCGTATCCTCCTGATCCGGCTCATGCATCATGATCTGGTTGTATCCGGAGTAGGCGTCCATAAAAGACAACAGCTCATGTCCTGCTGTACCATCTACAAGTTGATCAATTCTTGGTAGTGGGAAGCAGTCTTTAGGGCAAGCTTTGTTTAAATCTGAAAAATCAATACACACCCTCCATTTTCCGTTGGCTTTCTTAACCAGCACTGGATTGGAAACCCAATTTGGATTGGTAGATTCTCTGATAAAGTTATTTTCCATGAGCCGATCAACTTCCTCTTTTAACGCTGCCGACCTCTCTGGACCTTGGGTTCTTCTTTTCTGTTTCACAGGAGTAAACTTTGGGTCGATGTTCAGAGTATGTACCGCAACCTCCGGAGATATTCCGCACATGTCCGCATGAGTCCAAGCGAAAACATCTAGATTTGCTTTCAAGAAAGATATCAAAATACTCTGAACCGACATATTTAGTTGTGAACCCACATTCAGCACCTTATTTGAGTCTTTAGGGTCGACAGGCACGGGTACCGTAGTTTCAACAGGTACCACTCTATTCTCCCCTGCACTGGCCTTTCTAGGATCCATCTCTTTTCGTGCCCCGCTATGCTCGCCAGTGCAGGGTCCGCCCTGTAATTGCTACAGGGTCGATTCTTTGATGCGGCTCGGGGTTGCCGCATTCTTTCCCATTTCTCTTTTCCTCGTTTCTCGCAGCTCTGTCAGATAACATTCACGCGCAGCATTTTGATCCCCTTTTATAACCCCTACTCCACTCTCTGTAGGGAATTTAATGGTGAGGCACCATGGAGCAAGAATAGCTTTAAATGCTGCGAGAGTTGGGCGACCAAGGAAAGCATTATAAGCGGAAAATTCGTCTACTATCACAAAAGTTTGTCTACGGACCACTTTCCTTTCTCCTTCTCCAAGTTCAACAGGTAGATCAATGGTCCCAACTGGTTGCTTTGGCTCCCCAGTGAAGCCAACAATCTTCTGAGATGAGGCTTGCACATCCGCCATCGGGATTTTCATTTGGTCAAACGTTTTCTTGAAGAGGATGTTGCAAGATGCGCCGCAGTCAATAAGAACTCTTCTGACAATAGCCGGTCCAATACCGGCCGAGATGACTAACGGGTCCAAAGTAGGGGCCTCAATGCCCGTGGAATCTCTAGCCCTGAACACAATATCATCATTAAAAGTCCTTTGTTGTTTCAGGGGCGTAGAGTCTTCTAAAACAAAGACATTCTCTTCAGCTGGCACATGTTTCAGAGCTCGAGTGTACCTTTCCATTTCACCCCAGCTTCTGCCTGCTGGGTGGGGTCCTCCTATGATGACATTAATAACTGGCCTTCCAGATTCATGTCCTGCGGCCTTCTCATTTGATCTGGGCTGATGAGCAAGAGCTTGCTGCCCCTGACTTGACGAAGCAGGATCATTGCCGTTCTTCTTTACAAATTGCTGCAACTTATTTTCTCTTAGCAATTCTTCAATTATATTTTTCAATTGACGGCAGTCATCGGTGTCATGACCAGGCTGATTATGGAAGCGACAAAACTTCCCACTTTGTACAGCTTTTCTTCCGGTCCTGAGAACAGGAGGTTTGGGATACTCAAAAGAATCTTTTGTAGCCAGGTAGATACGCTCTGGTGTCTCTAACAAAGGAGTGTATTCTGATGGTTTGAAGGATCGAGGCTTCTTCGAATTATGTTGTTTCCTTCCATCATTATTTTCTCTTTTCTGTCCCACAGATTCATTCTTACGTGGCGCAGCAGTGTTGTCTTCAGCTTTCTCTACTGTTGCCTTTGCCGGGATAGGACGGCTTTCCAAACGCATGAACTCATCCGCCTTTTTGTAGAACTTTTCCAGAGAATTTGGCTCCTTCATGTTCAGCCACTTTCCGAATTCACTTGACTTATCAATAGCTCTCATAAGGTAAGTCAAGATCATGCGTGGCTCCGCATTATCCACTTCAGCCAATGCTATATTGAATCGGTTCAAGAAAGACTTGATGGTTTCTCCTGGATTCTGCTCCAAACCTGACAGTGACATGATGTCTTTGGCCTTTTTAGCATATAACCGGAACTGCTCTTTGAACTTTCGAGTGAGGTCAGAAAACTGGTCTATGGATCGAACCGGTAGCTTGGTAAACCAGAGCAAAGCTACCCCTTCCAAATACACAGGAAAATAGCGGCATTTTATCTCGTCAGAAGCTCTGGCACCTGTCATGTGCCAATCATATTTGTACAGGAACTCATTTGGATCACTTGTCCCTTTGTAAGCTGGAATGGTCGGAGGGACGAACTTCCTTGGGAATTCAGCTTTTAGGATCTTTTCAGTAAACGGAGTCTTGCTCGGAGCGAAACCCCACTCTTTCTCATCTTCGACCCTTTGCATACTTTCTTTCATAATCTGTCGAACCATACCAGAAAGATATTCTTCGTCATTCCTAGTTCTGGATCCTCCAGCCTCAGGCAATGTCTGTTCAAAGGGGCTAGCAGCCCTTTCGGGAATGTTTCTAGTTTCAGCATCATGGACATTACCGACAAAGTTCCTTTCATTATTCGCAGGTTGACGGTTTGCCCCGAGCAAATCGTTTAACCTATTCAGAATCAGAGCATTCTGAGCATTCTGAGCTTCCAATTGCGTGTTCTGGGCATTTATTTGCTGATTCAACCCAAAGATAGCAGCGTCCAATTCCTCTTTTGAAACTCCAACAGCTGGAGTGGCCGGAGTAGGTACCGGGGAAGCGGAGGTTCCCTCTTGAGCATTATTTCCAAATCTCACAGATCTAATTCTTCTCCCTGGAGCCATTATTTCAGATAAACTCCTAGTTTTCAGAGAGATTCTTTCAACAAATTTCCGTGGAGCAATGATGACAATCTTCCTGAGTTCAATTCTCAGTGAAAGCACCAAAAATGTTAACGCCAAAATTCAAACGCTAACACCCCGGTGTGTAGATAACAGTTGTGAAAGCACCACCCGTGAACACGGGAACAAGATTCATGTAAAGAGATTACAGAAAAGCAGTAAGAGAACACAAGTTTTATAGTGGTTCGGCCCAAAATCAAGCCTACGTCCACTTATATTCACTTTATTGATGATACGAGTACAACTTATACAATTTTCTTCAATTACAATCCACTTCGGACAAGTAGCTCAAACTTCGGTGAAGAATAATCTTTCGAGTTCGTCTTGAATGATTATGATTCCTTCTTGAAGTGTGTAGTAGCGTCCTTGGTGTTTGGAGTGCTTGAAGTGTTGCTTGAGTTGTGAAAATGGCAGAGTATCGGCGCTTCGAGAATGAGCCCCCAAAAGTCCCTTGAATGTTGGTGGTGGCCGTGTATTTATAGGCAATTTTCGAGGTCGGGTCATGGGTCGTGACCGACCTAAGCAAGATCGTGGGTCGCCGCCGACCTAAAGATTAGCCTCCCTCTCCTAAGAATACACGTGCTGGTTTGAACGAGTCCCAGGTCGTCCCCGACTTAGCCTAGGTCGCAGCCGACTTATAGAGGCATCCAGTGTTGAATTGTTGATAGTAACCGAGATAAGTTAGGTCGTAGGTCGCTTCGCCTCTCCGTTGCAAGGCCTACGGTCTAAATGGGAAGCGCATCCTCTTCTGGCTTCAAATCCCAAGTTCTAAACCGTCACCGAGTTGATGTGCTACGCCTTAAGTTGTTGCACCGTATTCTCCTTCCATTTCCCTGGGTCGGTCGCGACTCATCGTAGTTAGATCAGTAAGCATGTTAAGTCGGTAGGCTATGTAAGTCCCAGGTCGGGACTTTCTTTGAATCATTAGGTCGGCATGCATCTTAAGTCCTTAAGTCGGTATTCCTTGTTCAGCTATTAGGTCGGCAATATCTCAAGAGTTAAGTTAGGACCTCTCCTGAGTTACTTAGATCGGCCATTCTTGGGTCGGCATCATACTGGATCGGGACCCCCCCTGAGTTCTTTAGGTTGGCAACATTCTTAAGATGTTAGGTCGGCATAGCCTTAGGTCGGCATAGCCTTAGGTCGGCATCGAGTTAGATCGGATCCTCTTTCCAAGCTTTAGACCGGTGAGCCATAACCGAGATAGGGTTAACAGTCCCCATTTGCTGCTCTGTACGGAAAACCGTGTAGATCTCCGTCTTGCTGGATTGAATCCGGTAACCGCTTAGTGCTTGGCCCCGAGATGATTTTGGAAGCTTCGGAAAAAGTGGAGGAGATTAAGAGAAGGTTAAAGGGTGCTCAAGATAGACATAAAAAGTATGCTAATCGGCGTAGAAGGAGTTTGGAGTTTGATGTTGGCGATTTGGTTTTTCTGAAGGTCTCTCCTTAAAGAAATATGGTTCGGTTTGGTCGTAGAGGAAAGCTGGCCCCTAGGTTCATCGGTCCATTCCGTATCTTGGAGGGGATTGGATCTCTTGCTTATCGACTAGATCTATCTGAAAAATTTGCTGGAATACACAACGTGTTTCATGTATCCCACCTTCGGCGCTGTCTCCACGATCCATCTCTTATCATCCAGCCTACTGCTCTTGATGGTTTGGACATCGAGCCTGATCTAACTATTGAAAGAAAGCCGCTTCGTATCGTCGATCGAGGTACGAAACAGCTAAGAAGAAAGTCTGTCAAATTGGTCAAAGTGCAATGGAGCACTGATGAGCGAGATTGCACATGGGAGACGGAGGAGAGCATTCGTGCTTCGAATCCGAAACTATTCGTTTAAGGTACTTGCTTTACTATCTTATCTTCCTTTGTTTTTCCTTCTTCCGTTCCTTTTCGAGGACGAAAAGTTCTGAGTGGGGGAGAGTGTAACAGCCCTGGTTTTTCTAGCAATTTATTTCTTTTAATTTTAAAATCTTGAAACTAATTTTTAAATTTTATATAATTTGATTTAAATCATTTCCTTAAAATACTAAATATGGAAATTTAAAGTGTGGAACGGTTAATTTTGTAAAAAACTTTGAAGAATTTAGTGTATTTAATGAACTGTTAAAATTTCGCGTTTAAAGGGCGCGTAAAATTTATGGTATAAGTAACGAAATGAACGTATAAATTAAAAACGTTATTTCTATATAGATTTTGTGTGTTTTATATTGCGTCAGTTGGCGTATTTTAAAAAAATCATATTTCAACATCTATATGGATTAAAATATCAGTCAGTAGTTTTATAGTAAAACGTTACTTTTTCCACATCTTTCATTGGTTTTTAAAACTGGGTATAAAACTTTTCAATTCCAAAATCTTTGCTAAATCAAATTCTACCGTTTAAATCAAGCAGTCACCACAAGATTGGGACCAGTCTCAAATTGCTTTCACTACTGCTATAAGATAAGCACGCATCTTTTTGGGAAACTATAAATTCCTTTTACATTTTGAAATTTGCATATTATCTTCTTGCCGTTGCTTTCCCTTGTAATTCATTCATTCCTCTTTTATCATAACGCACGAAGATTCAAATCAATCTCATGCCTTTTTTCTATTGATTTTGGCCTCAATCAATTCTTTACCTGATACGTTCAAAAAGGCAAGAATATCTCTTGCCATTTATCATTTGTTTTCCGCATGCCCAGAATAACGCAACTTTTATCAATATATACCAGCTCGTCCAAATCTTTTGCATCTCCTGTAGCTTCAATTATCTCCTCCGAGCGTGAGTGCAAACAATCAGGTATGGGTTTCTTTTCTACTTCCAGTTTCTAGTTGTTTCTCGGTTATCTCCTTGCCATGCTCGGCTACTTCCCCACCATGACCTAGTCAGCTTGCACCCTATTTTCCCCATCTTGCAAAGCCACAGCCTCCACTATTCCCTCAGCCTACAGTGGGTATGCACGGCCGAGCCCTTATGATCAAGTTCCATTTGTGACAAGCCAATAGTAGTTGTGTTCCCTTCATCACTGCCTGATACACATGCATATATAAAAAAAAAGGGAAGAAAAGTAGAAAGTCTGCAAATAACAAAGTATATGTTAGGTGGCAATACTTTGATACATAGAGTTGCATGAGTTTTCGCCTGTGCATGCATATCACGGCCATATCATTTTAGGCATGTTTTATAAAAATGGCATAGGATAAATAAAAGCTTCGGCTGAAAAAAGAAAAAAAAACCGAAACAAAAACATCACAAAAACCATGCTGTGATTATCTGGTAGCAGTACAAGGGTCTGGAGTAGTAGTAATGGTTTTTATACAAAATTTAAAGGTGTTCAAACTTGCATTTATGTTCAGCCGATCTCTTGATCTGGGAGAGTGCATGCATCTTTTAAGTTGTAGGTGGTGAGGCATTTGGAGGTGGGCCGTGACCAGTCTTGTAGGAGGTGTTATTATTGATAGTCTACATCTATAGAAAATTTCATGGTAGGTGCGTGCATGTCCTTGTATCAGAGTGTGCATTGTGACGCCCCACCTCTATACCCACGCTAGCCAAGAACACTCCGGAGTAGTGCTGTCAACTAGCACGGAGAATAAGGCTGTTGAGGAGCGACCATCCATGTAATTGCTTATCACACGGTGGCTATAAATAATCTTCGAAAACAAACATAGAAATAATCATATCACAAATCAGTCACAGATATCCATATCACAAAGGCGGAAGAAGATATGAATATATAACTAACACATGAAAGTGTACATCAGAGTAGTGGTCATTAAGATCCACGATAATACAAAAGAATAGCAACACGTGCTATACAAAAGAATACAACTATGAGTCTATATCTCAAGTGTATACAACAAAAACTGCTAATCTAAACAGTTAGCCAAAAGTCAGAGTGATGAATCCCTGGGAAGAAGTCAAGCAGAAGCACCTGTAACATCTCGGTCTGACCCGAGTATTATTTAACAAAATAATAAACGGATCAGTCTAGCTATAAATATCAGATGACATGATATAACATAAAAGATATGGCATAAACATAAACATCCATAACGACATACCACTATAAGTATGTAAATAATGATCAACAGAAGATCAATCAATAAGAGATAATCAATATCACAAGAATCTTCTCAAAGATTCGAAGAGGGCATCATACCCTAAACTTGTACTCATAACAAGTCAATGACATAAATTCCAGAAATCAACATGAGAAATCCAGAAATCATAAAAAGGGAAAGAGGCCTATCACATGACGGTCCGAAGACCATGGGGAGCTACCCCGCATGTGTGAATGGAATCACACAGATTGAGGTCAAGACTAACCAAAAAGCAGAAAGGTATGTGTGAATGGAATCACACAAGTGGTGTCTAGTCTAACCTTGCAATGAAAGAGACATCGCGCAATTGCTAGTCTAATTCATAAAGCGATCATCAAGATCAACGAGAAGTGTCAATTACACTAAGCTAGTAAATATAGAAGTTTAGCTTCATGTCCCATAACCACTTGCTTAACTTAAATATTTACGAACAAACTGTAAATCTTCACTAATAAAATTGTCACAAGAGGTTCAATCGAACAAGTCCAAGAATTAACCGACGAAGTGAACGCAAGCGTTTCATACCACTTGTTTTACTAAGTCGTTTAATTAGATTTCTCATCCGAGTGAGGTAAAGGCTTGTATATACTAATAGATTGGAAAACGGTTTAAGAAAAGAGCTTTGTTATTAAAAATAGAGTTGAAATTGTTTGTTAAAAGAGTTTTGATATTTACTACTAGTATTGAAACCTTTATATTATAAAGTGACAAAACACAGAAGCAATTGTAGAAACAATCAGTCACAAAAATCGCATACGGAGATGTGAATAAAATCCAAGGAAATCAGCTCAATGTTTTTCAGATAAGATCCCCTACGGAGGGGGGGTCCGGGGGGTGGCAACCCCCCAAGGTGGGGGTGCGGGGGCAACGCCACCGCTTACGGGGTTCAACCTGCCCGGTCAGGTCGCGGGGGTCCAGGGGGCAGCGCCCCCGGCAGGGTGCGGGGCAGCGCCCCGACCAAAACGGTACGACCTAGTGAAGACAAAATGAGGTCTAACGACCTAAGGGGAATAGGGTCGAGCGACCTAAGGGTTGCGACCTAGGAGTCCAAGGGGTCAAGCGACCTATCGGGATAAGGTCCAACGACCTACGAGTCAAAGGTCCAACGACCTATAGGGTTATAATGTCATGTGACCTATCGGTTTATAAGGTCATGCGACCTAACGAGCTATGGCCAAACGACCTAGTAATGGTAGTAGGGTTGAGCGACCTAAAGGTTTAACCGGTCAAGCGACCTAAGGAAGGTAAGGTCTAACGACCTAACGCTCGCGACCTAACAGTCTAAAGGCCATGCGACCTAGAGGAAAACAAGGTCAAGCGACCTAAAACGTCGCGACCTAACGACCAAAAACATCGCGACCTAGCGACCTAAAAATGGAAGGCAAGGCCAAGCGACCTAACGAAGAGGGGGTGAGCGACCTATGGTCATAAACGAGGTCGAGCGACCTATAGAGGCATAGGATGCAGCGACCTAAAACATCGCGACCTAGCGACCTAAGGGGATAAGGGCCGAGCGACCTAACATTCGAATGACTTACAACCTAAGGAGCTTGCGACCTAAAGCCCAACGACCCACGACCTAATTCCGAAGCGCCGAGCGACCTAACGTTATAGGCCATTTTAGGTCGGAAACGAGCTATTCGAAGGCCGAGACTTTTCCACGCGAACGACCTAAGGGTTAGGTCGCGAGCGACCTAACTCCGAAAACACGAAAATGGCCAGAACGACCTAAGTGCAGAAAATTCACCAAAACGCTAAAAATTGGAGTTTTTCGCCAATCCAATCCAAACCAAATGCAAATGTGCATGCAAAAGTGATAGAGAATCATTCCCAACAGTCCAATATAGTTATAGACTAGATTTGTGAGATAAAAATCTCACCTTTGTTCTAAAGTTTATGAAGATGAAGCTTGAAAGCAAGGAGAAGCAATCCAAAGCTTGAATCCAATATCTTCTACTTGAATTTGGAGTTGAATGTTGGATTTGCAATTGAATTTGAGCTTGGAGTTTTAATTTCCCATTCTCTTCACCATTAATGCCAAAGCTTGAGTTAGTTAGGAAATTTATGAAGAGTGAGGAGAAGAGGTTTGGAACTTGGGCTTAATAGGCTAAAATAACCCAAAGTCCAAAGCGGGAAAAGTTAGTGAAATTGCTATAACTCCAAACCTATCGATGTTTATGCTTAAAAAATTGTAAACGACATTTCGAACTCAATGGAAGTGGTCTCGAGTCCTAATTTGACCGTTTGCAAAACGTAGCTTTTCGGACCAAAACCCGATTAACGAGTTAATATTTAAATAAAATATTTAAATACAAACTCGATAAATATGCGGGTTGTTACATGCATGTTCTGTTTGAACTGAGGGGTATTACCAGAGGAAAAAAATGAGCAATCACTATTATTTTTTTATGTTCTTACTCGAGTTGCGTATGGGACAAAATCAAGTCAAGGCTAAACTTACAGTTCAACAAATAAAATCACAATGATTTAAAATTTATACTAGAGCAACATGTGAGCCTAAACATATAGAGAAGCGTAAGCAAAGATATAACTTTAACAGCCTTGGTATGTCACCCTCTGTTCGGAAAAAAATGTGTGTTACGTCCCCTATATATCAACTCGCAAAAAGTTTAGAGGAAAAAAAGAAAAAAAGTAAAAGAAAAAATATATATTTTGGGCTGAGTTGTTCGTCAAGTAGGGTGGTGGAGTGGTCGAGCAAGCCAAACTAAATTATCTTCCTATTTTAATTTTGGCTTTGTCCGTAAATTTCTAAAGTCACGTATTCAGTATTTGGATCTTGTTATAGATTTGAATCTAGGCGTGACATCCGGGGAAATTTGATCGTTACTCTCTGTTCGTTTCCATCCGGTGGATTTTCGTTTGAATCAATTTTTTTTCTGAAGCCTTCAGGTGAGTATTTCTCACCAGACAAACATACCTATATTCCTGTGAATTATCGCAAGTGTATTTGTAAATTATTATTTAAATGTTATCTGTCTATAATATAACGTAAGATGTTAAACCCCATTTTTAAATTGACACCTCATCAGTTATTTATCTGTGTAATATTACTGCAGTTATATTATTTAATGTTTATTATTCATTTATTCAGTTAACTGTTTAATCTTTAACTTAGGATTGCGGGTTTGAAATGATAGAACCCGGGGTTTTGTAAATTGCGGATTGAAATGATATAAATCCGTATCACTTGACCTAGGCTAGAAAACTATATACAGACCCGTGGTTTATATAGTATTTTTCTGAAATGTTTTAATTTATTTTAAAATGGAAGTTTATAATATTCTGGATTTTTATAAAGAGTTATAATGAATTGGAAAATTCTGGATTTTATTAAAAGTAAGATTTCAGTTAAGAAAATAATTGATAATAAGTTATATTTGGAATTTTAAAACTTAATTGTTAAGAGGAAAATCTATTACAGCATTTAAATGCTGTCTTTTATAAACGGACTGTTTTAACCTATAGACTTTAGGTAGCATTCATAAGTGCTACAGAAACTGAAATTTGATATTTTAAATAAATTTATGGAAATAATCTTTGGGAAAAGGAGATTAAAATTTGGAATTTAATATGTAATTAATAAAATAAGGAATTGACTTTGAATGGGTTTTAAATGGAAGAATTTAATTTTTAAAAGGTAAGAAAAGAAAATTCAATTCCTAAATAAATTGAATAGTTTTAAATGGTATATTAAAATGACCAATGTTTAAAAACAATATTTTGATATTGTAGTATTGGAAATATATTTTGATTTATAAAGTATAAATACCATTTTTTTTTAAGTTGTAACCACGGGTTATGTAACAGCCCTAGTTTTTAGCTATTTATTTCTTTTAATTTTTTTGTTTTTAGAAATATAATTTATATAAATTGTGTTTACCAATATTGTTTAAATATTTAATTTAGAGAATTAAACTCGTTAATTTAATATGATTTTTGTAACTAAATTTAAGAAGAAAAAAAAAGGAAATTTTTATAATGTATAATGAAGTGAGTGGTAACTAAATGTTTTGGATATTATCATAATATCTGTTGTTATACCCATTCCCTAAAAATAATGAAAAGGAGAAAATTTGTAACATATTAAAGTAGTTAATTAATTATGTTAATTTGGTAGGTTATGACATGCAAATCATGTTGGTGGAATATTCTCAATTTTGACATATTAATTATGTTAGCAGTGAACATTGTTAAGCAATTTAAAACAATGAAACTTACAATCAATTTATTTGATAAATCTACCTTATTCCTAGTTAGCAATTCAAAACTTGAATAAAGGCACATACGGATATTTTAAAATGGAGTTAATGACAATTAATAGATATTTCAAAAAGAAATTTATGACAATTAATAGAGAAATTAATTGTAAAATTTCAGTAGTTGACCAGAATTAATTTATTGAATAATTAATGCAAATTAATAAAATTGATGAAAGATAAATAAGTTAATTCTTTTGGTTAATGGCATGAGGACACGAGGTTAATCCCCATTTTGTAGGAGAAATCTGCCCGTGTAACCAGTCCGGCTACCAGTGCCTACAAAGCGGACGGATTAATGTGAGACGTCGCAGGATTGATAATTAACAAAAAGGGTTAATTAGCTAATTAAGTTAGTAACCAAATTTGAGTATGTAATTAAAGGAGGATAATTAATTGGTAATATGGTAATTAATTGAAATCAATTAAGGAGGGTAATTAAAAGGGATAAGGTAATCAATTGAAATCAATTAAAGGCAATTAAAGGGGAATTAATTGATTAGAAGAATATGGAAATCAAATTTGCCTTCCTTTGCGCGTGACACAAAATTTTATTCTTTTAACATTTTGACATTTGCCTCTTACCATTTGTTTCTTGAGCATGTCACTGTATTCATTTATTCACGCAGCCTTATCCACAAAAATATCAACTCTTCCAATTGCCATTTTTCCTCTCACCTAAATTAAATGCATTCAAAATTTAATCTTGCCTATCTTTGCAAATTTTCGCATACCCATTATATCTCTCTGTTTCCACTGCGTTTGTTTTGCAATAAATAAATTTTTCGAACCATTGATCAAGTAAATATTTATGTAAGCATTTATTACTTTTGCCTTTTCAGTTAAAAGCTTTTTCATTGCTTACCATAAATCACGCAAGAGCTCAAGTTTTGCTTCCTCAATCAAACCTGTTCAAATTTGCAGTAACGCATGCTTTAAATTTAGATTATAACTGGTATAAATCACGCAAGCTATCTAAAAAAAAAAAAATCCAAAAGAGTGATATCGTTCAAACATAAAACTGGAAAGAGAAATCAACGCATGCATTTATCACAATTTTCGTGTAGCGTTCAAACAAGAAGAACTGGAAATAAATCTCTTGCCTAAACGCATGCACTCAAAAATCAACGCTTGCATTTATTTCTTACGTTTTCAAACCTGCCTATTTATCTCCCCTTTTTATTTCGCAAGTTTATCTATAAATACTTTGCCTCATTCACATAAGTTTTCATATCTCCTTGTTTGTCCCTCTCTGGTACAAGCTTCTATCAGGTAAATAATTTGCATTGTTTATTTCTTTGCTTCTTCCAATTTTCCTTCCTCCTTCTTGTGTTCTCTGATTTCCTTGCTCGGCTACTTCCCCATCATGCCGTGCCATTTATAAATACATATAGAACTTTGTTAGTAGTAGGCTGGAAGAAATGATATAGATTGATTGTAGGAAGCTAGACTATGGAATTAGTGTAGTTATGATGTAGTTAGTGGTATTGTGGATTTGGATAAGTGCAGTTTGAAGAGGAAGGCATAGAAAAAAAAAAAAAGAATTACAATTTAATAATGGAGAAGATAAATTGATAAGGAGAAAATGATATGAAATGTTGTTTAATTCAAATAAACAATATTGTATGAATAAATCTTGGGTGAATATAATAAAATGACATTTATTTCAATTTTTAATGGTTGAAATAAATTTAAGATGGTTAAAAATAAATTTAACTACTTATTTGAGAATTTGGGTGGATAAATATCAATGGATTGTATTTATTATGGTTAATAAAAGGATATTGGTGATGTATACCAATAATCACCTTTTAATGTTTAATAATAAAAGTAAAAGAAGAAATAATTTGCCTAAACATGATGAACATGTATGTGAAATAAAGTATTATTTAATGAATTCGAATGTAGTTAGTGGCTACATTTGATTAAATCGAATAATTTGAACAGTATTGTGTTTGTTGCCAATATTGTCATTTTATTTAAATAAATATATATGAGAATGAAAATAATTGATCATGATAAATATGATTAAAAATGTGAGAAATAATTTAATAATGTCTAAACATGTATTTGTTTTGTTTGGGTGCATAACATCTTTTTATTCAATCAATTGTATTAAATTTGCAATTTATTTTGCAATTTATTCAATTTATTTTATGCATGCGTACGGTTGAAGTATGGGCCTAGGATATGTTGAGACGGTTAGCGGGTTGTAGTAGTCGAGCAAGTTGAACTAAATTTCTTTTATTCTATTCGTTCCAGTTGTTCTGAAATTTTGCTTTGACCGTAATTTTTAAATTCGCATACTTGGTATTTGGATCTTATAGATTTAAGTCAAGGCTTTGCATCCGCCGAAGTTTGATCGTGCTTTCCGTTTTTTTTTCCCGAAGTAGATACCGTGTTTGATTTAGATCCACTGCAGCGTTTAAGGTGAGTATTTCTCACCAGACATATGTACATATATTTTGTGAATTATCGCAAGTGTATGTGTAAAAATTTTATTTAAATATTATCTGTCTGTAGTATAACGTAGAATGATGAATCCCATTTAAATTGACACCTCATCAGTTATTATCTGTTGTATTATTTCTGCAGTTATATTATATTTTTGTTTATTTACTGCTTAAATCACCACTGCAAGTTCCCTGTTAAATTTAGATTGTTGTGGGCTGAAATGATAGGCGTAAATGATGATTACTGTGCTATTATTATGTTAACTGTTTAACTGTTAACTTGGGATTGCGGGTTTGAAATGATAGAACCCGGGGTTTGTAAATTACGGATTGAAATGATATAAATCCGTATCACTTGACCTAGGCTAGAAAACTATATACAGGCCCGTGGTCCTTATAATATTTTCTGAAATATTTAAAATTATTTTGGAAGTTAAATATTTGATTTAATATCTTTAAAGGATTTTATATTGATTTTGAATGAGTTATAAATGTTAATAAATAAATAAATAAATATTTGAATAAAATTTTGGAATATAACTTATTTTGGAAATTCTGGATTTTTGAAAGGATAAGATTTCAGTTAAGAAATATATATATAAGTTATATTTGGAAATATTTATTAAGTTAAACAATCTACTAAAGCATTTAAATGCTGTCTTTTGAAATTGGACTAGTTTTACCCGTAACTTTAGGTAGAATTTCCTAAGTGCTATAGAATCTGGAATTTGATTGTTTTGAAATTTAAGGAATTTGATAAATTATATTTATGTTTAAGTTTTGGAGACCTTTAAGATATGAGATTTATAACTGGATTTTTCTTAATAAATTTAAGATGAACATTCTAGTGTTAAGTAAATTTTGAAATTATTTAATGGCATAATTTTGGAGTTTTATCTATGGAATTTATGGGAATATTCAAGACGAAATAATAAACACTAATTTGTTGAAAGAAAAAAATATCCAACCTTAGTTTTGAATATTAATACTCCAATTGGATATATATATATAGGAATTGAAATGGTCTTGGGAACATGAAGTGATATTTAAATTATGGTTTAAAATAAAGAAATATATTTGTAAAGCTATGTAAATTATCTTCTTTACAAAGTAACCATAAAGTTAAACCATTTATTCTATATACCGTTGAATGTCCAAACCATTGTGTTTGGGAGTTATGGTTTTAAAGTAAAATTTCCAAAATATTATGTTTTGAAGATATAATTTAAATATTTGGTTTCCAGATATTATAAATTTTAAGCAGTATGGTTTTTGGAAAAGAATTATACTTGAATATAACGGTATCATATTGTTTTGGGTTTTGAATGATATCGTGTTTATAGTTTGAAATAGAAATGTTTATTTTGGTTTTAAAGTATAAACTGTTTTAAAAGACCACGGTGTTATAATAACGATGGGTTGGCAAAGAGACCAGGATCGGATATGGACATACTCTCTGTCGATACCGAAAACCACTTTGACTAACCGTGTACGCGGTGGAGATTCCAGAATGAAGTAGGTTGGTGGCGACGTTTCCTGTAAGGTAAATACGTGGACCCGACTCCCGTGAGTTGGCATAAGGTGGCTAAAACAGGAGCGATCGACGGGTTAATGAGGTCATTCCTCTGATCGGACACTCCTCTTCGATATTATACTATGACTTTGGATTGATTCAGTGGCCACTTCTATTTTGATTTGGGGAGTTGTTTCGAGGTGGGCGGTTGCTGCGGCTTCGCGTTACCATCGGCCCGGATGCGTAATTGGTATATCTACCCTGGCATTGCCTAGTTGTGCCGTGTCACTTACCATACCGCGCCTTGTACGAGTTTAGATTTCTCCCGTAGCCCGCGTGGTATCCTCTAGTTGCTTCCCGATCAGGAGGAGCTATGATATTGGATGGACTACTGGGACTATTACGTGTTAAGGTGGAAAATGTAAAGCCTTAACGCTACTTAAAAGTAAGTTTATTTTATAAATAGACACTAGTATAATAGCGCAATATACTACATAGTAAATAGTTTGACGGATCCTTAGAGGATGGGCGGTCCCAAGCATCCTTTAAGTTACTTGCTCTATATTACAGTACACTTGAATTAGCTTACATTATATAAGTATGTATGTCCTGACTCGAGTGTTATGTTTTATTTTTACGCTCGGGTCAGCCTGAGTTGCAGTTTCAGTTTCTCTCCGGAGTTATGTCATCCCGTAGATCATTCATACTGCCGGAAGCCTTTCAGTCTTTATCTTATTTGCAATCAATCAAATTGGAAGACTCTGTTTCTATTTATGTCTACAGCTGTATTGCAGATTCTAAACTATGTAAATTCTATTTGGTTAAAGTTTTATAGTGGCTTCATGAACCACTGTATATTTTATTTCCGCTGTGAGTTCTGATATATATATGTGATTCTGTGATTTATTTACTACATATTCTGAGTTTTGCCAAATTTATTTTACAACGCAGTATTTTGAACAATTCAAGTCCGACATGTGCGGATGCGAAGGGTTGAAAATACTGGGTCGTTACAGGTTATAATAACGTTTGGTTGTTAAAGAGACCGGGATCGGATATCTGACATACTCTCTGTCGATACCGAAAACCACTTTACCAACCGTATACGCGGTGGAGATTCCAGAATGAAGTAGGATGGTGGTGACGTTTCCTTTAAGGTAAATACGTGGACCCGACTCCCGTGAGTTGGCATAAGGTGGCTAAAACAGGAGCGATTGACGGATTAATGAGGTAGCACCTCTGATCGGACGCACTTCTTCGTATGCCATTCTATTACTTTTGTGATTGTTTGGTGCGCACCTTTGGTTTGGGAGTGTTGTTCGAGGTGGGCGGCAGCTGCGCGCTGCGCGTTTCCATCGGTCCGGAAGCGTAATTGGTACATCTACCCTGGCATTGCCTAGCTGTGTCGTGTCACCTACCCTAGCGCGCCTTATACGATTTTGGTTTTTGTACCATACCTATGGAGTGCCCTCTGACGACGCCCAGTACGGGGGAGATTACGGTACTGTATAGACTATGGGAATATATTCTGTGTTAAGGGCTATATGGGTAACCCCTTAACGCTATTAAAAAGTAAGTTTATTTTATAATAGACACTATTATAATAGCGCAATATACTATATAGTAAATAGTTTAACGGATCCTTAGAGGATGGGCGGTCCCAAGCATCCTTTAAGTTACTTGCTCTATATTACAGTACACTTGAATTAGCTTACAATTATATAAGTATGTATGTCCTGACTCGATTGTTTGTGTTTATTTCTTACGCTCGGGTCAGCCTGAGTTGCAGCTTCAGTTTCTCCCCGGAGCCAGGAAATCCCGTAGACCTTTCGAGCTGCCGGAAGCTTTTCAGTCTATATCTTATTTTGTAATCAAGACTTTGGAAGATTCTGTTTCTATTTATGTTCTAAAAACTGTATTGGAGATTCTAAACTATGTAATTTTTATTTGGTTGAGATTTTATAGTGGCTTCATGAACCACTAAGTATTTTAAATTCCGCTGTGAGTTTTCTGATATCTGTGTCTGTGATTCTGTGATTTGATTTCATTTGTTCCTAAGTTATTTACAATCTATTGTTTTGAACTATTCAAGCTTGACATGTTTTATTTATTGTCAAATTTGAATGGTGCAAAATAGTGGGTCGTTACACCTTTATTTTAAAAGGATTTTAAACATAATAATTAAGTTGTTTGACTTTACTTACAACTGACCCATGTTTTACCTAAAACTCTTGGGTGCTCAAATTGTTTTGTGCAGCCAAGTAGTTTAGGTTTTCCCACGGATGCATTTTGGAGGATCATGGAGCAGGAGGCTTCATCAGTAGCTAGTTATTATCTTGTTTCAACGGTATTATATGTATCTTGTATCGGTTAGGTAGGGATAGACTGTTATAACTGTCCAACGGTAGAATTGTATTAGTATGACACTGATGTATCGTTTTAGAAATGACTTCATAAGGTATTATGTGGATTAATATATGCTATTCCATTGCGTTGTGAGATTCTATGATTGCTTATCTTCTTTTTATCTTCTATCTCCTTTCTTTCCCCTAACAATCGGTCTTTTCGACATTAGATGTTAGGCATGCGATTATCATAAATGTATTATTGCTGACTTCTTATGTTCGAAATGGCAGGCTGTTAAAAACTGCAATGCATATTTAGTCTGAATGCCTAAATTTTTGTGTGCTTCTCATCATGTAAATCCAGTCCCAAATCAAATTTTATTTCTAGCGTTCTTTTTTGACGTATATCAGCATACTCAAGTTTTGGTATTAGTTTATATATGTTTACTCTAGATTTAATACTAAGATAATATGTGACCTACTTGATGTAACTTATATTGAAGGGTATAATTTCCACAATCTTTATGTGCACGCATAGGTTTAGTTTGAATGCCTACTTGTTTACGCGATGTTGTAGCTTCTAGGCCAAATACTGCATGCTTATCTCATTCAAGGTGTGGACTAAATTCTTCAGTCACATTATTCATTAACCACAAGCTTATTAAGGATGAATATGAAATTTTTCAATGTTCATAGTTCTTCCACTAAATTGGACAGTTGGAATGACCGGGATTTTGGTAATTTTTCAATTTTCATAGTTCACACTCTTATCGCATTAGTTATTTTTCCCTTTTCTCCTTTTCGCCATATTGTGCACTAAACTTTATATGGACCAAAATATTATAAACATAGTTATGGTAATTTTTATTTCAGATATGCTGCTATATGTGATCCTTTTCCATTGGATCAACTTAAAAGCTTTCATGTGAGGGTCATGTTCATGTTGTCATGTTTCAGTAGTGCATACAATTTTACCTGCGATATGATGACCTTGGTTGGGTCATTTTTATAAAACGTGTTCATTTCGAAGCAATATTTTTCTGGATGAGGTTGTTTGTATGGTTTAATAAAGATATTTTGTTGGTGGTGGAAGTGATATAGTGTAAATGTCATTGCATCATTGTTTGAACATTATACATAAAGTGAATGTTGTGTTGTATGTAGAGGGTCATTGTTGAATATATGAATTTTAACTATTTTAATCGACGAATTTTATGTATGTGAACTTCTAAAATTTTAACTCCATAATAGTAGTATTTAGGACAAAGCTACAAGTTAAAAAACAGATGAAAGAACCATGCAAGTATTTTCCCAAAAAGCTATATATATTTAACAACATTTAAAAATGTTGAAAAATATATTTTGAAACAGTTTTAAAACTTTGTAAAACATATTATGCAACATCTAAAAATTGTTTTTATTGTAATTATTACAACGTCTTATGCCAGAAAAATATTATAGAGGATGCCAACCCTATGACAACTTAACCTAGTACCATGTTTGCAAAAATGTTGCGAAACTCATATAACAACAATTTTTTTATCTTTAATAAGGCATGTTTGTTGTGTTTTATTTAGGTTGTTAAAAACAATCAATGAATGTTCTCCGTTTCAGGTATATGTAAAACTAATATGTATTATGTGTCATAATGAATTATAATCGTAGGATATCAATTGTATTTATTACCATTTGAACAAGAAGTGCATACAAAATCAATTTTCACAGATAAAGTAGATATGATTTTTGGTATGCAAATTTGTTTCTGTTAAGAAATATTAGCCGGATCATTAACATTTACAGCAGGCATTACAAGGCTCGTGCTATTGTGCATTGATTTAGTTGGATGGTCATTTCATTTTCAATATATAATGGACATCAAAGTTGTTCTCTATTATATTGATCCTACAAATGCATTTTAAAAGGTAAATCTTACTTGAGGAAAATTTATGTTATAATTAGTTGCTTTGTAACATTTGGAATAATAATATCGATGAAATATTATATTCTAAACTGATAATTTTCTAAAGTACACCTTGGGCGTAGCATGCAATCCCGCTAGTTAAAGTATAATAATTTAACTTTTAATACTTGGTGGATTGATAAATTGCAAATATTTCGCATTAGAGTGCTAAGAATAAAAAAATAAAATAAATGTATATGTAATATATAAACGAATCTTAGTTTTTCTATACTAAAAGTTTTTAAAACCTACACCAGGTGCTAGTAAAATATTATGATCTGTATCCTATACAATCACGTATACTCGAAAGTTGTGATTGTACATATACACACACACACTTATGTATACACACACACATATATATACATATACACATATATTTACATACACCTACACATATGGTATAAAATCTAAGCTTTAACAAACTTTGCATTGCAAACATAAGCTGAATAGAAATCATTACCCAAAGAGTCAACTGAAAATAAGCAACACTACGATATCTTTGGTCCAAGTGTCCTTTTCATTTACAAATTTTACCTTTGCAAGGCTCTTACAAAATTCTAATAGTCTGTAAATAATATAATATTAATAAGCAAAAAATTATGACATTCTACTCTATTTTATTTATGGTAAGGGGATTCACAAAGGGACTGAGTTGCATGCTTACCTTAACAATATATGAATTCTAAAATCTGGCTTTCACTGCTATATAACAACAAACCGGAGCACTGAAGTAAACCAATATGTTTAACAATTTATATATACTGCAATTTACTAACAAATGTAACCTAAAAGAATTCTAATATCGTTTCATTATGAGTATGCATCAACACAATCAAAATTCTAAATTTCATTTTCCAGATTCCTCAACTGCCACCGCAACACCATGGAAATTCAATCTTTGCTTGAAATCCAAGTATCCGAGCCCATATGAGAATAGAGATTAATTTTGCTTTCAAATTCTTAAAATATCATGGTGTAAAGGGCAAGTAATAGATATTGGTGCGTCATGGATGTGCCACCGCCTTGAAAGTGAAATTCAATGCGACTATGCTCTAGTCAATAATTGTAGTTTTCTCTGAAGCATTAATACAATGATCTTTCAAATTTGTGCACTCAAAGTTGAAGAATTTGGTGACTTGCAGAGTCCACTGCCTAAAATATTTTGACGAGTTTGGAAGATGATTTTTTTTTGAATGAATTTGTGGTGAAAGAGAGATGAAGAATGCTAATTTACATACTATTTTATTTCTCATGGAAGATGGAGAAAGAAAGAGTAAAAATTGAACTTATATTTTTTTATTGGCCGTACCAAACCAAATAAATAAACATTTCAAAAATGAAGTGGTACTAATACAAAATACAAAAGGTTATAGTGAAAGGACTTTTTACATCGCACTTATAACACAAGTTTCATTGATTGATTATCATGAAAGGACCGTGTGAAGTTAATTTAGTCTGTGATAATTAATAGATGATATTTTATGACCAACATGATTTTATCTATACAAATATTTTATTCTACAAAATTATACTAGTTCATGTACTTCTTTCGGTTCTTTATGGTAGGAACACAAGTGTCTAATTATTATTTTTCACTGTCTATCACTGAATATTGTATTTTACAAAAATATAATTGAATACTCAATGTCTGAAGAAGAAGAGTGAAATTTTATTCTATAATTGGTTTCCATTTATCTGCCATATTTGCAGGTTTCACAAACAATTTGATTATGGGTTTTTCTATTGTGACAAATGAATTTTATGTTAAAATGTAAGAATGGAGTATTCGGGGATTTGGAGGAATTCAAATGATTAACTTGTTAATTTTATTTGGGGTCCCTCCTCATATTTTGTTTCCGATGTAGAATTTGACCCAAAAAAGCAGTCATGGTAGCAGCATCGTTGATTGTTTCAAGTATATATGTATTACAAGTAAAATATTATACTTCAGTCGAAAATTTTGATTAAAATTTAGAATCAAAACAAAGTGACATTATAGTCAAACCAGTAATTAAGTAGTAATCCCATTTTGTGATTAGTTAACACAAATAATTTGTTCGCTTAACCAAAAAAAGGTATTATTAAAGGGACTCCAAAAGTTATTTGAGGAGGGGGTGTACCTTTTTAACCATCGTCCTAAGTACAAGAAAATAATTCAACATTAATATCTTCTTCTTTTGTTGGAGATTTAGTTAGACATTTGAAACCAGATTAATATGAAGATTAATCTATGTTTTCTACATCAACTTAAAATTGGAGAACTAGGGTTTAAAACAAAAGAACTATGATCCATGGTAAAGGAATAAAGAGAATGTGTAAGAAAATAACAAAGAACGGCAAGGAAGATCAATTTTAAAATGAACAATATAGTATTTTTTAGTTCGATGTTATAAGGAAAGAATCAATTATTTGTTTCTCCCCTCAACCAAAATATCATGTATGTATGTATTTATGTATGTTTGTATGTATGTATATGTATATACATATATCAACAAATGTTGAGAAAATTAAGAAAATACCAATTTTATTTAAAAGTAAAAGAACTTGCTACAAGAGCTTTGTCTTAGACATACAGAAAAGCTTATGTTGCACTAATCAATACCGAAGTTGTTTATTTGTCACATGGAGGGCAATTGAGCTTGCATTCATCAAGTGAGTTAAAACAAGTAGCGGTTTGAATGCAGTACGCCCTTTTTGGACACATACTTTCATCTTGCAAAGAGCAACATGGCTTTCCTTTGTCAGGCGAAATTCCATTTGAAATCGAGCCAAATATCTTCTCATTGACTGGGATGGCTCCACCTGCATTGGAATTCATACATTTATGAAATTTTAGAATACCATTCTTTCTTCAGCAGTTACTCTTAAAAAATTTAAAGTAACATTATTTCTAAACTTACATTGGTGTAGAGCAGAGAAAGCCAAGGAAAGAAGGAGGAGTGCAAATACAAAGCTTACTCTCATTTTGATGAAATGTTTTTGCTAATATATGTTGAAATGGGTCGTGGTTGCTTAAATTTATACTAAGTTGGACTGTGTGAAATTAGTACGTAATTAATAAATGAATACATTTGCATTAATTTTCTTTCTTTATTCTTCTGAAATTATTATCTTTCAAATTAATGGAAATATATAATACATTCTCTTGATATCTCCTGAGGTTGTTTCATGTTATGTAACATAAAAATCAAATATTCGCACATTAATTGACCATGTGATTTTTAAGGACCCAAAGGTTTTATGTCTGTGCACTTCATCCGAATCGTCCAATTGATTAATTGGATTAATTCTATAATAAATACAAAATGAATAAAGGATATCATGCATGCATTTTTAGCTTTTGATTTGCTTCCTATTTTTGCTACATATGTTTTAAATGGAGAAATAAGAACTAACTACAATTGATGAACGGTTCCTATATATTTAAAATTAGAAAAATAATATTAATATCAAGATTGCAATTACACATAAATCGTCGCCACATTAATTAATTTCAAATAAATTTAATATACAGAATAAATTTTATTTGAAGTGAGAACATCAATTTTTTTAGAAATGAAGTGTAAATAATTTTTATTTTTCTAAATAGGGAATAGCCAAAAGTAAAAAATTTAACAATATTTTTGAGCTAGTCCGTAAATTTCAAAGTTTAGACATAATGTAATGCCCCGCCTTTTCACATGCTTTAAATCGACGATAAACCACACACGTCAGACTTAAACCATACAGAAGGGCGGATTGTTATGGGGTAAATAAGAAAAAGTAGAGAAAGAAAAAAATAGAATCTTGCAGCGGAACGATAAAATATAATAATCAAATACACAGTTCAAGAAGCTGTTTACAAAACATTTGATTATACTTGTACAATATATGTCAGAGTTACACATACCGAAGAATAATAATCAATGCAGCAGAATTAAATGGTGTAGTGGGGTAATATAGTAGATAATAGTACTACAAAATCTTCGTCTTCATCCTTCAGAATAAAATATTCAAATCCTGAAACGCTCGGACTGACCCGAGCGAATTGAAAGGAAAAACACTCGAGTCATAAGTAAAATATCTTAAGTAAGTTAAATCAACAATAAACAATATCAGTGGAACGACGTCAGAGATGTTTACGGGATTTGACATCTCCTATCCAGTGTCTAACATGAGTGCAGTAACTCAAGAGATGCTCAGGATTCACATATCCTAAGGATTCGTTAAACTATTTACTATGTAGTAATATTTCGCTATTATAATCATGTCTATAGTAAAATAAACATACTTTAAAATAGCGTTAAGGAGTGACCCAATATTCCCCTTAACACATAATAGTCCCAGTAATCCATCCAATATCATAGTCCCTCCTGATTGGGAAGCCACCAGAGTATGGGAGAAGACCTAACTCGTACAAGGCGCGCTAGGGTAGGTGACACAGCACAACTAGACAATGCCAGGGTAGATATACCAATTACGCTTCTGGGTCGGTGGTAAAGCGTAGCGTGCAGCTACCGCCCACCTCGAGCCACACCCCCAAATAAAAAAAATCAAAAGTGCCCACCGAACCAATCCAAAAGTCAAAGTATAATATCGAAGGGATGTGTCCGATCAAAGGTGCTACCTCATTAACCCGTCGATCGCTCCTGTTTTAGCCACCTTATGCCAGCTCACGGGAGTTGCGTCCATGTATTTACCTCAAAGAAACCGCCGCCGCCATCCTACTTCATTCTGAAATCTCCACCGCGTACACGGTTGTTAAAGTCGTTTTCGGAGTTGGCAGAGAGTATGACAACTTCCGATCCCGGACTCTTTAACAACCAAACGTTATTATAACACCGCGGTCATTTTAAAAATAATTATACTTTCAATACCAGATTATAATTATCCATTTTGAAAACCCATACAGAAGAGCGGATTGTTATGGGGTAAATAAGAAAAAGTAGAGAAAGAAAAAAATAGAATCTTGCGGCGGAACGATAAAATATAGTAATCAAATATACAGTTCATGAAGCTGTTTACAAAACATTCGATTATACTTATAGAATACATATCAGAGTTACACATACCAGAGAATAATAATTAATGCAATAGAATTAAATGGCGTAGTGGAGTAATATAGTAGATAATAGTACTACAAAATCTTTATCTTCGTCCTGCAGAATAAAATCTTCAAATCCTGAAACGCTCGGACTGACCCGAGCGAATTGAAAGGAAAAACACTCGAGTCAGAGCTAAAATATCTTATGTAAGTTAAATCAACAATAAACAATATGAGTGGAACGACGTCCGAGATGTTTATAGGGTTTGACATCTCCTATCCAATACGTGAGTGCACTAACTCAAGAGATGCTCGGGATTCACATCTCCTAAGGATCCGTTAAAGTAATTACTATGTAGTAATATTTCGCTATTATAATAATGTCTATAGTAAAATAAACATACTTTTAAATAGCGTTAAGGAGTGACCCAATATTCCCCTTTACACGTAATAGTCCCAGTAATCCATCCAATATCATAGTCCCTCCTGATCGGGAAGGCACAAGAGGATACCATAAGGGCTACGGGAGAAAACCAAACTCGTACAAGGCACGCTAGGGTAGGTGATACGGCACAACTAGGCAATGCCAGAGTAGATATACCAATTAAGCTTCCGGGTCGGTGGTAACGCATAGCGCGCAGCTACCGCCTACCTCGAGCCACACCCCCAAATAAAAAAAAAATCAAAAGTGGCCACGGAATCAATCCAAAAGTCAAAGTATAATATCGAAGGGATGTGTCCGATCAAAGGTGCTACCTCATTAACCCGTCGATCGCTCATGTTTTAGCCACCTTATGCCAACTCACGGGAGTTGGGTCCACGTATTTACCTCAAAGGAACCGCTGCCACCATCCTACTTCATTCTGGAATCTCCACCGCATACACCTTTGTTAAAGTGGTTTTCGGAGTTGGCAGAGAGTATGACAACTTCCGCTCCCGGTCTCTTTAACAACCAAACATTATTATAACATCGCGGTCTTATCAAAATAGTTTATACTTTTAAAACCAGAATATAATATTCATTTCAAATCCATATAAATACGATATCATTTCCTCTTTTAAAAACCCAAATCAAATTTGATATCGTTTTCAAATATATCCTTTTCTAAAATTATAACATTTCAAAGTTATAATATTTCGAAACCAAAACTTGAAATATAGCCTTTCAAAACATAAAACTTTGAATTTCAGAACTTTGAAACATACTACACCACTTAAATGGTTTAATATTAAATTACTTTATATAATAAAATAGCTTCTTCGCCTTCACAAATCAATTTCAATATGGATTTTAAATTCCCAAACAAACCAATATAATTTCCATATATTTCAAAGCTTTAATTATTCCACCATTTCAAAACTTATTCTTTGATAATTTCATATATATCAATTTCAACTACTATTTAAATGTTTACTTAATAAATCAAATATCATTTTAGTAAAACCTTTAGACTCCAAATAACCGGATATTCTTTCAATTACATTAACGTGATAATATTCATTTAAATCAATTTGATATACATTTAAATCCTCTAAACAAAAATCAAGTTATAAAATCATACCTTTTAAATCTCAATTTATTTATATTTCAAATCAAATTTTTCGAGGATAATCCTTAAATCTTAAATTCAAATCAAATTCATATTTATCATCCAAATCCAAATTTATTAAATCATTATAACCTCTATATGAAATATGATTTAAATACTTAACCATATTTATTTTAATAAATCAAACTCCATTTTCAACTTATTGTCATTAAAAGATTTATACCTAGCTTAATACATGAATTTAACTATATATAAATATTTTTATATAATATCAAAAAGAATCAATATTTACTTAAACCGTATAATTCTATCCAAAACCATATAAATCATTTTCAAAATATTTATATATATAGACCGACGGTGTCTATATAAAATTTTCTATCCTGTGGTCAAGTGGTGCGGATATTTATCATTTCAATCCGTAATTTAAAAAAAATTACGGTTATATATCATTTCAAACCGTAATCCCGAATGAAATAAAATGCATAACAACTTGCAGTTGAAAATAATATATAATACAACATCCATTCATCCATCAACATATCATACATCCATCACAATCATCATCCACAACAATCAAGCAATACCAATAAATAACTGATAATAAATATATAACAGGTATTTAACTGGCAGTTTTTATGCAATAATCAATTTGATAACAATTTAATTCAAATAAATGCAATTTAACTTAGATGATGATTAAATATATGCCAAACAACTATAAATAAATTTCAAATCACATCATAAATAAATTTAACAAACATAAGAAATTTTAGAAGTTGTGAGTGGGTTAAAACACTCACCTTTTGAATTTAAGTTGAATTTAAATCCAATTTAAACCCAAAAATTTGACAGTCTCAGAATTTGTCCAAACCAGCACTAAAATGTTTGGAATTTTAATACGATCCTAACCAAAAAACCGTGCGTGAATTGGTTTTCGTATGTGAAAGATATAATGAAAATTATGTTTGAATTTCATTTTTTTTCTAAAAAAAAAAAGAGAACACATTTCCCTTTCTTGCCACGTCATAGGTAAATCACTTTCTTCCAGAAAACACCACTCATGCACGCAAGGACCAATGCATGCGATACTGCGCTGATCACAAACTTTGACCACGATTCTCTCTCGCCTACAGCCACCAGGGAGCCCCCGAACCCCACCATCCTCCTTCCCTCGCCTAGCCGTACCGTGCCTACCGCCTATTGTGACGCACCACCTCTATGCTCACAATAACAAAGAGTATTAAAAGAAAAACTGTCTGCTATTATGAAGAATAAGGCTGGATAGCAGCGGCCATCCGTAGTTAGGCCTTACACTAGTACTGGCTATCTCGATAGGAGTGGTATATATTTTTATTTTTCATCCCTTATTTATTTACTCCCATCGACATACCTAATTCCAGTATAAAATGAACTACAGTTGTTCATAATAGTTTAGGACAATATATATAATAATAACACAGATAAGCTGAATGTGGAACACAGATAATATCAAATCTCATAAATATATAACTGAAGTGTAACGGCCCGCTATTTGGACCATTCAAATCGACAATAAAACCATACATGTCCGACTTGAATAATTCAAAATACCGAAATGTTAATTTAAATTTGGCAAAACTTAAACATATACAGTAAATAAATCCATCACAGAATCACAGATACAAAGTAGTACAATAATATGCAGTGGAATAAATGAATAATAGTTCATGAAGCTACTATATAAATATCAGAGTTAGAAATAAAGTACATCTGAATATCTCAAATACAGTGAGGTCTTTAGTACGAACCAATGACTCCTCTGAAATAATCAACTAGAAAAGCTGAAAGATTAATCAATAGTTGGACCTCTAACGAAGCTCCAAACTCCAAAGGTAAGTCTCTAATGCTGTGTCACTCAGTCTGACCCGAGCGTAAAGAAAAACACAAAACACTCGAGTCAGGATTAACATTCTTATATCTATAAATCCAACTCAAGTGAAATATCAACTGAAATACAATTAACTTAGAGGATGTTTTGGATACCCATCCTCTAAGGATGCAAGGAACTATCTACAGGGTAGAAATATACACTATAACACCGTGGTCATTTCAATTTTATTTATATTTCAAAACTAAAATATCATTTTCATTTCAAATATCACTATTTTCCAAATTAGTATATATATATATATCCAATAATTTATGAAGTGTTAACTCTGCTTTTTCAGCAAGGCCGTGACATCAAAAATCGACCGAGAAGCCAATGATAGTTCATCTCGAAGGATGGTCGATTTAACCTCCCAATAAAGCAAGTTCTGTTGAATGAATTTTCAGATAAGATCCCCTACGGAGGGGGGGTCCAGGGGGGGTGCCAACCCCCAAGGTGGGGGTGCGGGGGCAACGCCACCTCCTACGGTATACGACTTACCGACTTAACAAGGTTGCCGACTTAACAAGGTTGCCGACTCAATAAGCTTAACGACTCAAGGATTGGACGACCTAAGAAGTGCCACGACTTAACGAGTTAAGGTTCAAGGCAACTTAGAGGAATGGAGCGACTCAAGAGGGTTAACGGTTCATGAGACAGGCCGACTCAGTGGATCAACGACTCAAGAACTGTGCGACTCAAGGTCTTCACGACCTAACCATTCAAGGGTTGAACGACCTACGAGTTAAGGATCTACGAGTTAAAAGATCTACGAGTTAAGGCCACTACGAGTTAAAGACTCTACGAGTTAAAAGGTCTACGAGATAAGGATCTACGGCTTAAGGCCTCCACGAGTTAAAGAGTCTACGAGATAACAATCTTACGAGTTAGAAGATGGCGCGACAGGAAGTCTACGGCTCAAAAGATAAGTTGTTCACGACCTAAGACATGGAGACAAGTTCAACACCATGCTATAGTAAGAAGAATCGCTGATGACTTACGACCTATGATGAGTCGTGTACGACTCATGCTAGCATAAAGGAAACTGCATTTGGTTAACTCGTGAATGACTTAGAACTTGTATCATTCATTCAGATGGGAGCATAACTCTGGGCCAAGCCATGAACCCAGGAAATCAGCCGCGACCTACCATGAGGCGTACACGAGTTACGACTCATCGTGAGTCGTATACGAGTTACGACCTAACTCCGAAGATGCCTATAAATACGCCCATAACTCCAACAGAAAGGGGACTTTTGGCTAATTCTCTTCAAGCGCCGATACTCTGCTGCATTCCAAACCAATCCAACACTCGAAGCTCTCAAGACACGAAGAACGCTACAAACAAATTCAAGAAGAGATCACATACATCCAACATGGATTTGAAGACTCTCATCTCCATTGAAGTTTGAGCTACTCGTTCAAAGTGTCTTGTAATTCAAAGTGTATTGTACTTGGGAAGAATTGTATCAGCTTGTAACGAAATCGTCAATAAAGATATTCAAAGTGGACGTAGGCTCTCTCTTAAGCCGAACCACTATAAAATTGCTGTTTTTTACTGCTTTTCCGCTATTATCTACTTATAATCTGTTCCCGAGCTATCGGGTGGTGCTTTCACAATTACACTTCATACACCGGGGTGTTAGCGTTCAAATTTCAGCGTTAACATGAAGTAAAGTATTTTTATTTCCTCAAACTTCACAAATCGCTTCAAAAATCAACTCGACCTTCCTGTCCAAATTTAATTAAATCGAAATTTATCAATTTCCATTCAATTTAGTTTCTGACTAAACTAATTCAAATTTTATCTATTTTAAATCCGGATTTGAACCACAAAATAAACCATTTAAATTTCAATATAATTCGAACTTAATATATGTCGGAGCTTTAAATATTCAACATTTCAAAGACTAAACTTTGATAGATGCGTTTATCTCCCATCTTGACTTCACTATTATTTAGTTTTGAAATATTCACTTAATAAATTCAATATTACTTATATGACCTTAAATTTACATTTTCTATATATTACCTTCGATTTCTTTAGACATGAATCATCCATTAAATTTCTTAAATAAAAATTCAATTTATAGGATCATATGTTAAAGTTTCGAATTTAATAGTTTCAAATTGATTTAACTAAATAAAATACTTAATTAATGACAAATTCAAATAAGTCCCAAATATATCTTCAAACCTTAGCTTATAAAATTTATTCCACAAATATATTTCAGAAATACAAATTTAATAAATCCTTAAACATATTTCATATTAATTAAATTATCTTAATATTAAATCTATATATAAAATAACCTTTATATATAATACTTTAAATCAATATTCATTAAAACCATATATTTCTTTTCAAGACCATAGAAAGTATTTTCAAAACATTCATATAGACCCCAACGTCGATGTAAATTTTTATATTTTATAGACAAGGGATACGGATATTTATCATTTCAATCCGTAAGTTAAATATATATACGAGTGGATATCATTTCAACCCGCAATCCCAAATTCAATTCAAATGAAAATCGCTTGGGTTTATCATTTCAACTCATAACGAAATTTTCCTATTCTAAAATCCGTTCGGGTATGTATCATTTCAACCCATAGTGATTTTTATACTAACAGGGAACTTGCATAGTGATAACAGATACGAAAATAATAATAACAACGGGCATATATCATCAAAAATTAATATAAACAATAGGATATAGTGTCATATCCCATAAGTGAACAGTTACAGATAATAGCATATATAACAATTTAAATAACTACAGCATCATATTTCAATTGTCGTTTCAATTTAATCAAATTTAACAAATAAAAGAATGTTAATCATGAGTGTTTGCTCACCTTTCGAGGCTAGAGAATACAGAAGATGACATGGATACGCATATTGATAGGGACACTGAAATTTGAATTATAAATCCGAGCTCGAATTTCAAAGCAAAGTAGGATTGGCACGAATTGGACAAACGAGGCTGATAATCAAGAATTTATGAATTGAATCAGAATCAGTCTGATATATACAGAAATTTTGGCTATTTTAATAAAAATCAAAATTGCATCCCTAAGAAAAATTTAAAGTCGAATCACACACACACACACACACACATATAATTTACCATTTTTTCCATACATAAACCAATAGTTTTAACATTTGAAATAAAACATATATGTTAAATAAAAATCCTTATAATTTTTCCAAACCATTTTAATTTTGACACATAGATCAAAATTTCTATTTACATATCTAAGACCCAAACCACCCCATACGACCTATGTATATAATATCATTAAGATTTATATTTTAAAATAAGATTAATATATAAAACTTCAACAAATTACACTGTTCAAATCTCATTTATAAAATACTGTATACATATGGTACAGAATCCACTTCACGATACAATTATAAATTTTAAACACTTTACCTATATATATAAACTAATATATAACTACCCATACATAAACAGTAAAGCCTATACACAGACATATGTAAAAATTTAGACAACGGATGTACGAATTACTTATATAACTTATATTATAACTTATTTTATAAATATATATAATACTGTAACCTGTTCAGACCGAAAGTATAAGTTAGAATGTAAACTTTATACAATATATATAAATAGCAACTAATATAACTTCATTTATTTATTTATTTGAGAAAGCAACTGGTCTACAATAAAACACATATACACCCTTAACTTTTATGCAAACATGCATGCTAACTGAAATGAAAACTTATATATTAGAAAACTTACTCCATACATAAGTGTGCGCAAATTATATAGATATATATATATATAAGGCCATAAAGATAAATCTATAATTATTATAACTTTATATAAATATATGTCATATACGAACTTAGGAAAATAAATAACTTCAAAAATCCTATACAACTTCCATAATAATAAGATGTAAATTGACCTTCAAATAAAAGTTATAAACCTGTTTATTATAAAACTATATATATATATATATAATAACGGATTTGCAAAACTTATAAAATAAATCATATAATATGGTTTGTAAAATATACATATATGGACTCAAAGTTAAAACAAAAATGAATATAAATCTACTTGCCAAATATGCAGACTCCATTTGCATATCCAACACAACTCACATATATTAAATATGCATACACTTCTAGAAACAAAACAAACTTTAAAAAAAATGGAAACCACGTTTGGTATATATATGTATTCAAATCCAACAACTTTATATAAACCACTATATGTATGCATCTTATATTTTATACCACTATCAATATATCATAACCATACTCCATATAAAAAAATATGCATACCAACTTTGAATGCTAGAATATGCATCAATAGCACGTACAAGGGACGTGTATTGATAAAATCATCCATATCATAGCTAAATATAAAACTATATATAATATATATATAAATAACACTTGAAAATATAAGCTTAACTTACCTATGCCTGGTTATGCAAACAGTAGAGGAAACAGGGGAGGGTCGCTGCGTCTTCGATGGATATTACACAAGGGGAAGAGTTGGTTCGGTGGAGGAGCGGAGTTCGGAAAAGGTGAAGGCGAGGTCGAAATTGGTAGTGCCACGCAAGTTTATATAGAAGAGGAAGGAACAATAGAGAGGGAAAGAAGAGAAATGTGGGAAGAAGCAATAAAAAGGGTAGAAAATATGAACCGAAGTAAATGGAAACGACTAAATAAAAGTAACCAAAGAAATAGCACAATCACGTGCTATGATTCAGTTGAGGATTTAAGGTAAAATATTCACGTTGATTCAGGAAAATAATCAAAGAAAATAAATGGTAGCACGTTTCAAGTTTGAATGGAAGGAAAGGGAAAAGTAACAATTCCGGAAAAATATCAAAGTAACAGCTACACATTGATTCAAGAGCTATTAAAGCAATTTTTAAATTGTGAAGGCAATGTAACTCTGCGTTATATTTTTAAAATAAGAATGCTGAACGAAAATCAACAGTCAAATATGGTGCGGTGTAAATGGCAAGAGTCACGCTGATTACTGAATAAAATAAAACGAATAACCATTTATTTATTTTTTTAGGCGGTGGATAAATGAAAAAAATAAAAGGTCGGCGAAAGTAGGAATGAATATATTAGAAAAGTAACGATTCTAGTAGCAACGGTCATCTTAGATTAAGTTGGAAAAATTATAATAATTTATTACCGTGGCTATGGTTCAAATTTTTTTTGAAAGCAAGGAAACCAAAAGGTCACAATTAAAGGTAAGCTTTAAAGTTTTAATAAATACAAAACGTATCTAAGTTCATACGTTTATAACTTTCCAGCTGTAGTGTATATATATAATGAACGGTCATAATGAAAGAAGTGGAAACAGGGAGCGTAGGAAAGGAAAGGTTAGAAAAATAAAATTTTCACCCTTAAATTCTGGAGATTAATAAGGTAACGTACCTCTTTAATGAAATGTACAGCAACGGTCACAAGCCAAAATTTAGCTGAAAGTTTAAAGAAATGAGGGGAAGATGGGTTTTTTTTAAATTAATCACTTCCCAGAATTAATATGTCAATGAAAAAAGGAAAGGAGATGAATCCGGAAAACGTATTATAACTTATATATAACTATTGAATGGATAGATGGAAGAAAAGGTGAGCAGGTGAGTAAAAGTGGAAACTGATTTATGAGTGAAATGGAATGTGAGCTGTTGCCTGGGAAGAAAATGGAACAATTTAAAAATTAAGGGCAATGGACTGCTGAAATTAAATGAGTATAAAACGTGTAAAAGTTATACACTGAAACGACTATAAATTTCAATTATTATTATAAAACGGGGAATAACGAAAGGCAAGGACGATGATTTCAAAGTTTATTAATGGCTAGGAATGGGGAAGTCTATCTGTGAATTGGAAAAATTATTAAGCAACTGAAATCGGTAGAAAAAGTAACAGCTACACACTGTTTTAGAAACAATTAAAGTAATTAATAGCTTGATTGGATAGCAAGAATAAATATGGAAGGACACGCTATAAAGGCAAAATGAACCGTTTGAAAATAAATAAAAGAAATGATGGCAAATAAAACAGCCGTGCCTTGAATTTTCCAAAATAAATTATTTTATGAACATCAATTATTACTGAGTTAAATTGAACAGAATCACACCCTAAAATATACTTTCTTAATTGCTGATGAAAATTTATCATTTGCCACATTTAACTATACGTAATCCAAATGTAAGATTTTATTTCAAAATATTATTATTTAAAATTTCTCAAAAATCAATTTAAATACGTTAAAAATTAACAAAATTTTACGAGTCGTTACACTCTCGCCCACTCAAAACTTTTTGTCCCCAAAAAGGAAGAAGGTCGGAGAATAGAAACAACCAGAAAGATAAATAGATTGAAAGACAAGGATAAACAATTAATTTAAGACCATATAAATTTTACTTGAAATATTCTGTCAGGACCCGATTCTTCGTCTTCCGAAAATTCAACATCGATACTCACTTTATCGACTGCCGAGTAATCGAACGACGGAAAACCAAACACTGAGGGTTTAAGAAAAAGAATTTAAGAAAAGAAAAGGAAAGAAGAAGAGAGAAAAATAGAGAGAAGAGGGAAAAGAAGATAATAAAAATAGAGAGGAAAGAAGATAGAAAATAGAACAGAAAGAAAATAGAACGGAATAGGAAACAACAGAACAACATCAGAATCTCACAATTCGCAGCGGAACAACATATAACAATAAATGAATAATCTTTAAACAAAGAACTATATCAGTTATTACTTTTTATACATTACATTTCATTACATCATATCATCAGAGTTTACAACAACAAACAGCATCAAACAGCGGAAAAGAAATACTATATACTAGTAATACACCATGCCATCCAGCTTGCCTCCAGCAACTCTAGAATATCCAGAATATCCTGATAAACCTAACTCTTAACTGCCCGTGTGGAAATTGGTGGGCACCCAGAGTTTAGGAAGGAAAACAATAAACTCCGAGTCAGTCATGTGACTGGTGTGAGAACTCAAAACAGTTTATTTATCTTTAAAATCAAAATAGAGGAATATTTTTAAAGTCAATTCGCAATGCTTTTAAAAATGAGACTACCATAAGGCCTCCCGCGCACACACACAATGCAAACGCAGAATCGGAGGAGATTTCTCCTTATGATAGTCAAAGATGCTTGATACGCATTTAAAAGAACATTTGATATTATTACTAGTGCATAGTGTAGGAAAAATTCATTTCGAAAGTAGAATATAAATCTTAGCCAGCATAGACATTCCGAACTATGCCTACTATAGCTACCATCCAAACAGTGGGGCGCCACCATAAGTGAATGATAGGTTCTACAACTAATACCGTACAAGTCACGTATTGTTTCTTTGGATTTCCAACGAATGATCAGGCCAAGGAACTTCCCATTGCCACATGAGAATGCCTCTGGATGGACATCCCCGAGAACCAAACCGGATCTCTACCAACACAAGGCCGGGTTACCCCTAACTGAGTAACAACTGACCGAATATGCCATCCCCCGGTCCTTTGGGACCTTTTCACCCGAGCGCTCGTAACCAATTCACACAATCATAACAAAGTGTTTTCAACATGAGTAAGTATCTGGGCTCCATACCATGATACCACCCTTTTCCAGAAGGAAATGCACATATCCTAAAGGGCGCTACCCCTCATAACCTTGCTGCTTCTTTCCTGTTTTGACCATTCACGGGGTGTGAGGCTCGACGAAGTCACGTCCACAAAAACATACTTTATACAAAAGCCATGCTTTGGGTCAACAAATGATCATAGAAATGATCACCAAGATAGACGATCAAATAAACGATCCTATCACAAATAATCAACACAATGATCATTTACAGCAACACTCAGCATGTCACATTACCAAATTGGGAATATATCGCTAATAACATTCAACTACATAACCTCTAAGATCGTACGTCTCAGAGAAGGGTGTTAAGCTAAAAGACTAAATTCTCCGCCACCAATAGAAATATATTTGAAAGAAATCTGCTTTATATCTCAATTTGTAATGTCAGACATACAATCCATACAAGTCTGTTCCGGGCTCGAACAAAACCGAAGGCACTTCTTACGAAGCCCTTGCAATCCGGGTATTCACAATCCCGATCGAATTTCCCATCACTTAGGAGATCTCTATACCAGGAGCTACCCAGTGCAGAGACAATCGATAGGTCATCCTATCGCTTTCGCAATTACTCGGTCTTCAATACCGATCTTCAATGCAATTCACAACGACGTATCACATATTCGGAATGGGTTATACGACCCCATGGTCCTTTCCCGGTTAACCCGAATAGTGAGCGCTTATTCAAAAATAAGTGTGACATTCAACTTCAAACAAATCACATCAAATACCCATTCAAAGGGAAATATTGATAGTCGGTTATTGAACTATCAATGGATATGCACACATCACCAGTTTCCAAATAATTTTCCAAATTATTTATTTTCCAAAATATCATTACAAGATATATATTTTCAACACTTCAAAAATAAATCAATATTTATTTTTAAACAAATTCCACTTTCTTTTATAAATTCAATAGTGAATTTACATTCCAAAATATTCATGAATATACGATTTCAATTATTCATTCCAATTTATCTTCAAAAAGATAAATTCTCTAATATTCACTTTATATTGGAAAAACATTTCCATACTTACTTATTCATAAGTAATTGACAAATTTTATTTATTTTCAACACTTAGAAAATATTCAATGTACTTCAATCGAAATTAAGTATATATTTCATTCTTTAAGGAAATCATTCTCTTAAACATATTTATTTGGGCCAAAACGAATGTTGCGTAAAACATCGTTGCGACAACCCAAAATCACTAGTATAGGGATTCGAAGTTTAAGATAGATATATAAATCCCAATACTGCACAAAACATTTCCTTTCGGAAATCATTTACTATAACAACAGTGTTATAGTCCACTATTTCCTTTTATTTCTCGAAAACGTCTATTTCAACAATAAATTGTGAAATCTATGGTTTCGAATCTCAACATATTTAAAAACATCGTTAGATCGTTTTAATTTTATTTAAAACATCACATTCTAAACATTTTCTTTAACATATTATTCACTATTCAAAAACGTGAATATACTACGTTAATCAATTTCATCCTTTTATTCATTTTATTTTAAAGGATTATTCACAGTCAAAAATGTGAATATAACTCCATTAATAGGTTTCAACAATTTACTTATCAAAACAAGTCGTTTGCGAATTTATAAAACAACGTTTATAAATTCCATTTCTATTTATTTTATAACTACTTCCTTTACAAATCCTTTATTAACCTATTCGATTTATAACTCAATTATAAAACAAAAGTTCACATTATAAGTTAAACACTTATAAAACGATTATTTTACAAAATCGTTCTTTTAACTTCCCAAATTATAAATCTTATAACTTATAAGATTGTTTATTTATCCAAAATTCGTTCTTTCTATAACTTTATAAATTTTGTAAACCTACTGTTTATAAAATTCCATTTATAACTTTACTGTTTAAAATTCTATAAATTCCATTCAATTATGAAATTCATTTTCACTTCATTCAAACACTTATAAAAACTCGTTTTATAATGTCCATATTTCAATTTATAAATATCCATTTATAAATCTCTTAATATAAATCAATTTATATTATTCTTTTAAAACGTCTTTAAACTCCTTTAAAATTTCATCATTCTGATTTATAAAATAATTAAATTTCATAAATCCTATATTTAAACTTTTTATAATAAATTCAAAAATCCCGATTAAACTATTTTATAAAATCATTAACCCCATATTTTCAAAAATCAACTTTTAACTATATTTCTCAAAAATTCATAATTTTTATAACATTAAAATTATGACGTTTATTTATTTAAAATGAATCAATTTCCAAACATACAGTATATTTTCAAAAATCACTTTAAAAATCATTTTAAAGTTCCAAATTTGGTCTAGTGATGCTACACACCAAATAGTCAATCACGACAACAACGATATCATATATCGATATGATAATCCATCAAATATCAAAATATCTGAAATCAAATAAATACTGTTGAGGAATCCAGTTGGATCCCTCCAACCTGTTTTCCTGCATCCACAAACATTAGCACAATACCAATTTCGCTTCAGTACGAAATTATCGCGGTATATGGGATTTAAATATTATCCGCTTAATAGACGGCGCAATAGGGTCTCATCCGCTAAACAAAAAATGCGGGAAATCAATAACTGCAATATATACATATGCCAATATATATATATTGCTATTATATATAATACCAATTTCACTGTTTATGAAATATTCGCGGTATATGTTTTTAATAAATAACATCCGCTTACTAACGGCGTATAATGTCTATTTTAACAATCAATAGATAACAATCATCATTCAAACATGCATTCAAATATTTTAAATCTAACTATTTAAAATAAAATCGAAACTGATTCGATTGAGTGAGAAGTTCTCACCTTGATTTTAATTCTGTTTTAGCGATTTATTTCGAATAAAATTAAACGGACGTTTAATTTTACCCAAAATTCTCACTAACTCCAAACGACTCCAATCCGATTTCATCGCGTAGTGCTCGTCCATACGATTCCAACGCAACTGGTTTCGCGCGTTTTCGACCTCGTATGAAAAAGATATGAATATTTGAAGTTACACGATTTTATATATAACTAATTACAACTTAAATTTTATAATTAAAACCCTCAACTATTCAGGACCGTTGGATCTCAATCCCAAGCCCCTTAGATCCGTGCGCAGCCCCCCCCCCTCTTCTCCTTCCTCTTTCACGTTTCCAGTAAAGATACGCACACTCAAACCCATTAGCAACAAATTAGGGTTCGACTTTGCAACCTCATTTCTCGACTAAACTTCATCACACCACCGCCATGTCGAAGCCCATTGCAAGAGCTACCTCCACCATGCACCACCTGAAGTTCGGCCCCCCCTTCTCCTCGAGTTGCGTGCGCAACTTGCTGCAAACGGCCCCCATATCTCCCAATTTATAACTCCAAACACGATCTCAACCGTTGATCTCCAAGATCTCACTATGCTCTTCGATTTTGCTTCAGGAAGTTTAGCCTAAATGTCGACGGATTTGGAGTAATCGAGGGAGGAATGTGGGTGTTTTCTGGCCATTGGTTTATAATGTGGCGGCTGCAGTTTTTGATTAGGGTTAGGGTTTTTATTTTCTAAAAATGTTGAATGGTTGGTCTATTTATAAGGAACCGACGAAACACTATTCATCCGGAAATTCCGAACTCCGATTTACGCGCCGTAACCAGCGTTTCTAGGGTTTACCCCGCGTTTCGGACACAATGGAATAGGTTTCGGAAGCTAATTCGGACATCTGTGTGAGTTATGGCTATAAACGTTCAATTTAAATTAAACCGATTTAAATCGATTTCTAGGCGTTTTAATTCGTACCGGACAAACGGCAAATCCAATTGACACGAAATTTGAAACCTTGCAATAATATCACATTACGGATCCGATGAAACTGGTTTCGTCAAAATCCGAGACTTTTTGAAAAATGGCTATTTTAACTCGCCAAATTAAAATTAAAAATAATTCGATGCGTTTCGAGCTGCCACGATCAAACGATAGCACCGATTGACACGAAAATTGAAATCCGGTAATAACTAACTATTACGGATCCAATGGAACTGGTTCCGTTCAATTCTGAGACTGTTCAAAAATTGGCTATTTTCACTAGTCGATTTAATATTAAAATATTCAATTTTCACAAATTTACTTTTAATTCGATTTTAAAAGTTCTAAAATATCATTCTAACTTCAATATAATAAAATAAAATTTTACAAATCATTTTCGATCATATTTAACTCAATTTTCAATTATTTCCATAATTTAACATATTAAATTGTTGATTTAATTATCAAATTAAATCCAATAATTCAAATAAAAATTTATTTGACTTATAAATTCACTTATTAATATTTAAAATTAATTAAATATTCAAATTTAAATTAATAAAAATTCTGGGTCGTTACAATCTTCCCCCCTTAAAAGAATTTCGTCCTCGAAATTATCAAGTAAGAAAAGTTATAGAATTTATTAATTTTCCAAAATTCATAGTTAAACTTCTTATAATCTTTACTAAGTTTTCAAATCATACTTAGTTATCTTTTCAAAAACAACTACTATTGTTTAACTTTCAATTTCAAATCAAAGTTATAGTTTTCAAAATTTTCCAATTTTCTCAAAATTTTCTAACGCCTTAAATTTTCGGAAAAATTCGCCATAGTCTCCTTTGCGCGGCTCGATCCGAAAAAAAAATGACAGTATGTATATCACAAATATACATCTCATCAAGTAATGAGGCATCCCGAAGGGAAAAAAGTATAAAAGTACGGTATGTAATCCGAGATATGTACCTTATATTTTATTAGCGAGCATATACGGCTAATATAGCGCGAAAGCGAGCTCCAAATGCGAAGCAAACACGATCCGCACCTACTAAACACTCAACAAACAACATGAGAACATGCATATAGGCAAATAGCATTGATATACAACATATAGCACATAATAACTATATATGTTAACATAGCTAATGAAACAAAAGCAAACAAATGCAAACATCAACCAACTATCATCCATAACCAAATCAATATTCATTTATATTCTCATTAATGTTTAATGAAATAGGTTTTCAATTTAATCACATTTGATTCATTAACAGTGGATATTCTTACTAACATTCATTTTCAATTTAATTAGTTTATATTCACTAATTCATATTCAAGTTGGTTCACTTCCAAATCAATTCAATTCTATTTAAGATTCACTTAACTTCAAATTGGATTTCAATTACTTTAATTTTCAATTTCATTAACACTTAATGAATTATATACAATAAATCAACTAACAACCATATAACAACCAATGTATATTAATTACAACCAAATTACTTTGCTTATCAATTTGTTTAATTAAATTGATTTTCATTTAATCTTTCAACTTTCAATAACATTAGATTTTAATGAATTAACATTTATATTCATTATTTCATATCAATTTTATTCACATTCAATTGATTAATATTTAATCCATTCATTCAATTCAATTACAAAAGTTGAATTTCATTAACATAACTTAAATTCCCACTTGTAAATAAATTCAGATTTCAATTCTAAAGTAAATTTCCATTTAACTTTAAATTCATTTTTATTTCAACCCATATTCATAAATATATCCATATAGTTTCACGTCTTATATATATAAGTTTATTTCACAATTGTAAATCACTTTAATTATAATTCAATTCTTATAATTCTTTTTCTTATACAATTATTCTTTTATTTAAATTATTCAAACATCTAAACAATCAACTTATATACACTTTAATAATTTTGAAAAATTATTTCTTCATATATAAAAATATAATCAAGGCAAAAATTATTTTATTTACCCAATTTAAAATCAATATTGTGCCGAATTGTTCTATTCAAGTGTTTAGAAACCCCTTTGGCATAGTCTTGCGGACCACGCTGACGAAAGTTCATATGCCACTCAACAAACCAATCATCACAATATAAAACAATTTTATATTCACTAACAAATACGCTCTCATAGCTATTATTACACTCAAACTCATTCTAGAGTACTACTGACTCTATCTCTAATGAGTAACACCCAACAGAACCATGGTTGTCGCTTAACCATATGCTCTAATACCACATTGTAACGTTTGGCGGTCACAACCGGTAGGCTTTTCAACCATCCCAGCCCCACCGTGGCTTACACCGGTACCCTAGACCTTGCTTTTACGGCCAGCCTCTCGACTGTCTCAGGTTACACCTAACCAACCCCCTAAAAGAGGACGTGTAGGGGTAAGAGTCTCCCGTTCGCCACCAAACCGCGAAGCGAGAACCCCCCATCACATAGCCCAAAGCTTAGCAAGACTGGTGTGAGAACTCAAAATAGTTTATTTATCTTTAAAATCAAAATAGAGGAATATTTTTAAAGTCAATTCGCAGTGCTATTAAAAATGAGACTACCATAAGGCCTCCCGCACACACACACAATTCAAACGCAGAATCGGAGCAGATTTCTCCTTATGATAGTCAAAGATGCTTGATACGCATTTAAAAGAACATTTAATATTATTACTAGTGCATAGTGTAGGAAAAATTCATTTCGAAAGTAGAATATAAATCTTAGCCAGCATAGACATTCCGAACTATGCCTACTATAGCTACCATCCAAACAGTGGGGCGCCACCATAAGTGAATGATAGGTTCTACAACTAATACCGTACAAGTCACGTATTGTTTCTTTGGATTTCCAACGAATGATCAGGCCAAGGAACTTCCCATTGCCACATGAGAATGCCTCTGGATGGACATCCCCGAGAGCCAAACCGGATCTCTACCAACACAAGGCCGGGTTACCCCTAACTGAGTAACAACTGACCAAATATGCCATCCCCCGGTCCTTTGGGACCTTTTCACCCGAGCGCTCGTAATCAATTCACACAATCATAACAAAGTGTTTTCAACATGAGTAAGTATCTGGGCTCCATACCATGATACCACCCTTTTCCAGAAGGAAATGCACATATCCTAAAGGGCGCTACCCCTCATAACCTTGCTGCTTCTTTCCTGTTTTGACCATTCACGGGGTGTGAGGCTCGACGAAGTCACGTCCACAAAAACATACTTTATACAAAAGCCATGCTTTGGGTCAACAAATGATCATAGAAATGATCACCAAGATAGACGATCAAATAAACGATCCTATCACAAATAATCAACACAATGATCATTTACAGCAACACTCAGCATGTCACATTACCAAATTGGGAATATATCGCTGATAACATTCAACTACATAACCTCTAAGCTCGTACGTCTCAGAGAAGGGTGTTAAGCTAAAAGAATAAATTCTCCGCCACCAACAGAAATATATTTGAAAGAAATCTGCTTTATATCTCAATTTGTAATGTCAGACATACAATCCATACAAGTCTGTTCCGGGCTCGAACAAAACCGAAGGCACTTCTTATGAAGCCCTTGTAATCCGGGTATTCACAATCCCGATCGAATTTCCCATCACTTAGGAGATCTCTATACCAGGAGCTACCCAGTGCAGAGACAATCGATAGGTCATCCTATCGCTTTCGCAATTACTCGGTCTTCAACACCGATCTTCAATGCAATTAACAACGACATATCACATATTCGGAATGGGTTATACGACCCCATGGTCCTTTCCCGGTTAACCCGAATAGTGAGCGCTTATTCAAAAATAAGTGTGACATTCAAATTCAAACAAATCACATCAAATACCCATTCAAAGGGAAATATTGATAGTCAGTTATTGAACTATCAATGGATATGCACACATCACCAGTTTCCAAATAATTTTCCAAATTATTTATTTTCCAAAATATCTTTACAAGATATATATTTTCAACACTTCAAAAATAAATCAATATTTATTTTTAAACAAATTCCACTTTCTTTTATAAATTCAATAGTGAATTTACATTCCAACATATTCATGAATATACGATTTCAGTTATTCATTCCAATTTATCTTCAAAAAGATAAATTCTCTAATATTCACTTTATATTGGAAAAACATTTCCATACTTACTTATTCATAAGTAATTGACAAATTTTATTTATTTTCAACACTTAGAAAATATTCAATGTACTTCAATCGAAATTAAGTATATATTTCATTCTTTAAGGAAATCATTCTCTTAAACATATTTATTTGGGCCAAAACGAATGTTGCGTAAAACATCGTTGCGACAACCCAAAATAACTAGTATAGGGATTCGAATTTTAAGATAGATATATAAATCCCAATACTGCACAAAACATTTCCTTTCGGAAATCATTTACTATAACAACAGTGTTATAGTCCATATTTCCTTTTATTTCTCGAAAACGTCTATTTCAACAATATATTGTGAAATCTATGGTTTTGAATCTCAACATATTTAAAAACATCGTTAGATCGTTTTAATTTTATTTAAAACATCACATTCTAAATATTTTCTTTAACATATTATTCACTATTCAAAAACGTGAATATACTACGTTAATCAATTTCATCCTTTTATTCATTTTATTTTAAAGGATTATTCACAGTCAAAAATGTGAATATAACTCCATTAATAGGTTTCAACAATTTACTTATCAAAACAAGTCGTTTGCGAATTTATAAAACAACGTTTATAAATTCCATTTCTATTTATTTTATAACTACTTCCTTTACAAATCCTTTATTAACCTATTCGATTTATAACTCAATTATAAAACAAAAGTTCACATTATAAGTTAAACACTTATAAAACGATTATTTTACAAAATCGTTCTTTTAACTTCCCAAATTATAAATCTTATAACTTATAAGATTGTTTATTTATCCAAAATTCGTTCTTTCTATAACTTTATAAATTTTGTAAACCTACTGTTTATAAAATTCCATTTATAACTTTACTGTTTAAAATTCTATAAATTCCATTCAATTATGAAATTCATTTTCACTTCATTCAAACACTTATAAAAACTCGTTTTATAATGTCCATATTTCAATTTATAAATATCCATTTATAAATCTCTTAATATAAATCAATTTATATTATTCTTTTAAAACGTCTTTAAACTCCTTTAAAATTTCATCATTCTGATTTATAAAATAATTAAATTTCATAAATCCTATATTTAAACTTTTTATAATAAATTCAAAAATCCCGATTAAACTATTTTATAAAATCATTAACCCCATATTTTCAAAAATCAACTTTTAACTATATTTCTCAAAAATTCATAATTTTTATAACATTAAAATTATGACGTTTATTTATTTAAAATGAATCAATTTCCAAACATACAGTATATTTTCAAAAATCACTTTAAAAATCATTTTAAAGTTCCAAATTTGGTCTAGTGATGCTACACACCAAATAGTCAATCACGACAACAACGATATCATATATCGATATGATAATCCATCAAATATCAAAATATCTGAAATCAAATAAATACTGTTGAGGAATCCAGTTGGATCCCTCCAACCTGTTTTCCTGCATCCACAAACATTAGCACAATACCAATTTCGCTCCAGTACGAAATTATCGCGGTATATGGGATTTAAATATTATCCGCTTAATAGACGGCGCAATAGGGTCTCATCCGCTAAACAAAAAATGCGGGAAATCAATAACTGCAATATATACATATGCCAATATATATATATTGCTATTATATATAATACCAATTTCACTGTTTATGAAATATTCGCGGTATATGTTTTTAATAAATAACATCCGCTTACTAACGGCGTATAATGTCTATTTTAACAATCAATAGATAACAATCATCATTCAAACATGCATTCAAATATTTTAAATCTAACTATTTAAAATAAAATCGAAACTGATTCGATTGAGTGAGAAGTTCTCACCTTGATTTTAATTCTGTTTTAGCGATTTATTTCGAATAAAATTAAACGGACGTTTAATTTTACCCAAAATTCTCACTAACTCCAAACGACTCCAATCCAATTTCATCGCGTAGTGCTCGTCCATACGATTCCAACGCAACTGGTTTCGCGCGTTTTCGACCTCGTATGAAAAAGATATGAATATTTGAAGTTACACGATTTTATATATAACTAATTACAACTTAAATTTTATAATTAAAACCCTCAACTATTCAGGACCGTTGGATCTCAATCCCAAGCCCCTTAGATCCGTGCGCAGCCCCCCCCCCCCTCTTCTCCTTCCTCTTTCACGTTTCCAGTAAAGATACGCACACTCAAACCCATTAGCAACAAATTAGGGTTCGACTTTGCCACCTCATTTCTCGACTAAACTTCATCACACCACCGCCATGTCGAAGCCCATTGCAGGAGCTACCTCCACCATGCACCACCTGAAGTTCGGGCCCCCCTTCTCCTTGAGTTGCATGCGCAACTTGCCGCAAACGGCCCCCCATATCTCCCAATTTATAACTCTAAACACGATCTCAACCTTTGATCTCCAAGATCTCACTATGCTCTTCGATTTTGCTTCAGGAAGTTTAGCCTAAATGTCGACGGATTTGGAGTAATCGAGGGAGGAATGTGGGTGTTTTCTGGCCATTGGTTTATAATGTGGCGGCTGCAGTTTTTGATTAGGGTTAGGGTTTTTATTTTCTAAAAATGGTGAATGGTTGGTCTATTTATAAGGAACCGACGAAGCACTATTCATCCCGGAAATTCCGAACTCCGATTTACGCGCCATAACCAGCGTTTCTAGGGTTTACCCCGCGTTCCGGACACAATGGAACAGGTTTCGGAAGCTAATTCGGACATTTGTGCGAGTTATGGCTATAAACGTTCAATTTAAATTAAACCGATTTAAATCGATTTCTAGGCGTTTTAATTCGTACCGGACAAACGGTAAATCCAATTGACACGAAATTTGAAACCTTGCAATAATATCACATTACAGATCCGATGAAACTGGTTTCGTCGAAATCCGAGACTTTTTGAAAAATGGCTCCGTAATAACTAACTATTACGATCAAACGATAGCTCCGATTGACACTAAAATTGAAATCCGGTAATAACTAACTATTACGGATCCAATGGAACTGGTTTCGTTCAATTCTAAGACTGTTCAAAAATTGGCTATTTTCACTAGTCGATTTAATATTAAAATATTCAATTTTCACAAATTTACTTTTAATTCGATTTTAAAAGTTCTAAAATATCATTCTAACTTCAATATGATAGAATAAAATTTTACAAATCATTTTCGATCATATTTAACTCATTTTTCAATTATTTCCATAATTTAACATATTAAATTATTGATTTAATTATCCAATTAAATCCAATAATTCAAATAAATATTTATTTGACTTATAAATTCACTTATTAATATTTAAAATTAATTAAATATTCAAATTTAAATTAATAAAAATTCTGGGTCGTTACATGAAAACTTCATTTGAAATTAAATTTTCTTCAGTACTTAAAAAAAAATTTCAAACCCATTTGTAAAATTTCTTGCTTCCTTTATAAATACCATTTAAATGTTTTAACTAACACCTTTATAAATATATATGAAAACTATTTGGAAACAGTTATTCACATCCTTGGTTATATTTTCAAGGAAGTTATTTGACAACATTAAATCCATAGTTTATAAATTTACTAATTTATCTTAAGACACTTTCAACATTATAGATAAATTAATACTCATTTCTTAAATATGTTATATTAAATTAATAACTTCTGAAATATTAATGACACTAATGATTTACTATTAAACCATGTAGTATATAAATAAACAATATTTTAAACATTATATTCAAAAAGGAAAGGAGGGTAGATTCGAAAAAATGGAATATAGGTGAATAAATAAAGCTGAGCAGATAAGGTAGGTTCAAAGCGATAGTATCGGGCTCGAATAATTAAATCAAACCATAAAATTTTAATCTCAAATATTAATACAAAATTTCTTTGTTGGAAATACCTTTATAATAAAATACTTTTATATCGAAACGAATTTTTCCTTTCAAAAATACTTTTATAACTCGATGTTTCAACAAGTTTATCCTCGTTCTTGTAGACTCTGGCCATGTGTTGTTCAGGCGCAAAGCTAGAATTCTTCAAGCACTTAGTAGACCTGTTTCAACACCCAGTGAAAATACTTGAAAAACCTTAAAAAAAAGACATGGAAAGTACAATCCAAACAAAACAATCAAACCAAAACCTTGTCCAACCACGGTTCGCAGGTACACAATGGTTACGCCTGGATCCCCCAGGAAACAATCAGTACCCCTAGGCCATCTCAGCCAGGCAGTTTCGCTACTAATGCGACCTACACAGATTGCAGGATACACAATAGTTACGCCTGGATCCCCTAGGAAACAATCCGTACCCCTAGGCCAGACTCAGCCAGGCAGTTGCGCTATGCAGTCGCGAGAGAAAAAAAACCATGGGTTACGCCATGGTGGGAACACCCGAGTATCACATCCGGAAAACAAAAAATCAGAGAGAATAATATCGATAGAATGAATCCACAATGTGGCCACAAAGCTGATATCAAGCAGAAGGCACTTTCCATATCTTTACTTCGAAAAATATATATCATATAGTACCTTTTCAAATACTTTCAAATATCATACTTATATAAAGTCCATTATATATACGATTCCTTTTCCAAATCGAATACTTTCCAAATCAATAGTATATCAAATCATACTTATATAGACTTCGATTAAAAAAATTCTCTTTCCAAATTGAGTATCTTTCAATTCAATAGGTTTCAAATCAACTTCATACTTATGCAAATCCATTTTATATAAGTTCGACCACTCCCAAATCAAGTATTTAGTAAATCAAGGTTCTCAAAAATTTTCTCCTTTCAATAACATTTCAGTTTCAAGATCATATATGATTTCACCAAATTTTCTTCCAAATTAAATATATTCAGTTTCAAAGTTTCTTAAACAATAGGTTTAGAAAATAATCCAAATTTCCAAATCAACAAAATTTAGGTCAAACAAATTCATTTCCAAAATCACCATATAAGTACCGGTTTTAATTCCCATCTAATTTCAAAACCAAATATTCTTCTCAAAATACTCAAAATAGTTTTTAAATTTATAATTATCCCTTTAAAACCTTTAATTATTTATTTCTATATGAAAAATCCAATTTTCCTTTTTCGAATTATTTATTTAACAAAAGTTTCAAATTTACTTAAGTCATACTCTTCATACTTTAAACATACAAAACTAAACTTATATTCTTTATCAAATATTTTATACTCTTCGAAATTTCTTAGTTTTAAAATTTTAAACCTTGATTTGGAAGTGCTCGAACCTTCAAAATAGTCAGTGAAATCAAATTTCAAATCCAAGAGTTGGAAATTAGCAATAAATCAGTAAATCAAATTTTTATAAGTAGAGTTATACTAAATCAAATCGAAAACTAGAGGATTGAACACCGGCTCTCTTTAAATCATTTTAAATATATATACATATATCTTTCGAATATCGAATTCTACTTCGGAATTTGAAATCAAAATTTATTTCATAATATCACTCGCATAGCAAAGCTACTAGAGTGGCATCTCCCCCACTCTGAAACTCGAAAATCAATGTCGATGATGCGTGCACTCGTCCCCAAAATTGTTTTCCAGCGACAAAGTGAGTTCTGGACTTCTATTTTTTTCAAAACTTTATTGAAATTTCTTCTAAATCGTTGTAATTCTTTTGAACTCTTTTGAAATATTTCATATCCAGAAAATACTTTTAAATCGTAATATTATTATAATTTCAAAAATCTCAAAATCAGTTTCAAAATACCGGAGTTCAATTCCTCGAAATTATGACTTAAAATCCCTCAGTTATAAATCCTTTATATAATCGAATTCCTTATAAATTTCCAAAATTTCAAATCCTTTCAAAGTTTCAAACTTTCGTTCATAAAAGATATATAATCCTTATCGAAAATATTTCGCTTTTATATATAGGATAAAATCATACTTATCAAAATAATAATTTCGATATATAAAACAATTTCAAAAATGCAAACATACCCAATTTTCAAAGGGTGATTCATAGATGGATTTCAAAACAAAGCTAGAGATTCAAATTTGAAGGACTCTAGTCAAATAGAATTCTGATTCGAAGATAGGCTCGATCAACGATTAGAGAATTAAATTACAGAATAGAAGATGGATATACTTATATAAATCGTGGGCGACCTTAACTGGGTCAACCGTGACTTCAGGAATATGATCGATGCGGAATTCTAAGGCAAATCGACATTCGATTGCCAGAGATAGAATTCGACATATCAAGATATAGCAGCATCGTAAACCGAGGATACAAAAATCTTCGGTGAATAAATGCCAATTGTAAAGGAGTTTCCACCCCCTTTACAAAACATTCAGCGGAGTTATGGGATACTCCAGAATTAGACGAATATAAATAGAAAGAGACAAGAATGAATTTCGGAACCGAGGGACATTCCAAAATTCAAATGAAATCGAGTCAAAACGGAAAAGATTCAACTCGAACGAAAGTGATTCTGTAAATAAATTTACCATATATGCTAAGTTCTGCCTAGAGCTATAGCTCTGATACCAACTGTAACGGCCCGCTATTTGGACCATTCAAATCGACAATAAAACCATACATGTCCGACTTAAATAATTCAAAATACCGAATTGTTAATTTAAATTTAGCAAAACTTAAACATATATAGTGAATAAATCCATTACAGATACAAAGTAGTACGATAATATGCAGCGGAATAAATGAATAGTAGTTCATGAAGCTACTATATAAACATCAGAGTTAGAAATAAAGCACATCCGAATATCTCAAATACAGTGAGGTCTTTAGTACGAACCAATGAATTCTCTGAAATAATCAACTGGAAAAGCTGAAAGCTGAATAGATAGTTGGACCTCTAACGAAGCTCCAAACTCCGAAGGCGAGTCTCTAATGCTGTGTCACTCAGTCTGACCCGAGCGTAAAGCAAAACACAAAACACTCGAGTCAGGATTAACATTCTTATATCTGTAATTCCAACTCAAGTGAAATATCAACTAAAATATAATTAACTTAGAGGATGTTTGGGATACCCATCCTCTAAGGATCCAAGGAACTATCTACGGGGTAGAAATATACACTATAACACCGCGGTCATTTCAGTTTTATTCATATTTCAAAACTAAAATATCATATTCATTTCAAATATCTCTATTTTTCAAATTAGTATATATATATGTATCCAATAATTTATGAAGTAAAGTATTTTTATTTCCTTAAGCTTCACAAATCGCTTCAAAAATCAACTCGACCTTCCCATTCAAATTTAATTAAATCAAAATTTATCAATTTCCATTCAATTTAGTTTCTGACTAAACTAATTCAAATTTTATCTATTTTAAATCTGGATTTGAACCACAAAATAAACCATTTAAATTTCAATATAATTCAAAGTTAATATATGTCGGAGCTTTAAATATTCAACATTTCAAAGACTAAACTTTGATAGTTGCGTTTATCTCCCAACTTGACTTCACTATTATTTAGTTTTGAAATATTCACTTAATAAATTCAATATTATTTATATGACCTTAAATTTACATTTTCTATATATTACCTTTGATTTCTTTAGACATGAATCATCCATTAAATTTCTTAAACAAAAATTCAAGTTATAGGATCATATGTTAAAGTTTCCAATTTAATAGTTTCAAATTGATTTAACTAAATAAAATACTTAATTAATGACAAATTCAAATAAGTCCCAAATATATCTTCAAACCTTAGCTTATAAAATTTATTCCACAAATCTATTTCAGAAATACAAATTTAATAAATCCTTAAAGATGTTTCATATTAATAAAATCAATCTTAATTAAATTATCTTAATATTAAATCTATATATAAAAGAACCTTTATATATAATACTTTAAATCAATATTCATTAAAACCATATATTTCTTTTCAAGACCATAGAAATTATTTTCAAAACATTCATATAGACCACGACGTCGATGTAAAATTTTCTATTCTACGGACAAGGGATACGGATATATATCATTTCAATCCGTAAGTAAAATTTATACGGGTGGATATCATTTCAACCCGTAATCCCAAATTCAATTCAAATGAAAATCGCTTGGGCTTATCATTTCAACCCATAACGAAATTCACCTATTCTAAAATCCGTTCGGGTATGTATCATTTCAACCCATAGTGATTTTTATACTAACATGGAACTTGTAGAGTGATAACATATATGAAAATAATAATAAGAACATGCATATATCATCAAAAATAAATATAAACAATAGGATATAGTGTCATGTCCCATAGGTGAACAATCACAGATAATAGCATATATAACAATTTAAGTAACTACAACATCATATTTCAATTATCATTTTAATTTAATCAAATTTAACAAATAAAAGAATGTTAATCGTGTGTGATTGTTCACCTTTCGAGGCTAGAGAATACAGAAGATGACATGGATACGCACACTGATACGGACACTGAAATTTAAATTATAAATCCGAGCACGAATTTCAAACCAAAGTAGGATTGGCACGAATTGGGCGAACGAGGCTGATAATTAAGAATTTATGAATTGAATCAGAATCAGTCTGATATATACAGAAATTTTTGCTATTTCAATAAAAATCAAAATTGCATCCCTAAGAAAAATTTAAAGTCGAATCACACACACACAGATATATATATATATAATTTACCTTTTTTTCATACATAAACCAATAGTTTTAACATTTGAAATAAAACATATATGTTAAATAAAAATCCTTATAATTTTTCCAAACCATTTTAATTTTTACACATAGATCAAAATTTCTATTTACAAATCTAAGACCCAAACCACCCTATACGACCTATGTATATAATATCATTAAGATTTATAATTTAAAATAAGATTAATATATAAAACTTCAACAAATAACACTGTTCAAATCTCATTTATAAACTACTATATACATATGGTACAAAATCCACTTCACAATACAATTATAAACTTTAAACACTTTACCTATATATATAAACTAATATATACTACACATACATAAACAGTAAAGCCTATACACAGACTTATATAAAAATTTAGACAACGGATGTACGAATTACTTATATAACTTATATTTTAACTTATTTTATAAATATATATAATACTGTAACCTGTGCAGACCAAAAGTATAAGTTAGAATGTAAATTTATACAATATATATAAATAGCAAATAATATAACTTCATTTATTTGTTTGTTTGTTTATTTATTTTTATTTTTGCGAAAACAACTGGTCTACACTAAAACACATATACACCCTTAACTTTTATGCAAACATGCATGCCAACTGAAATGAAAGCTTATGTATTAGGAAACTTTCTGCATACATAAGTGTATGCAAAGTATATAGATATATATAAGGACATAAAGATACATCTATGATTATTATAACTTTACATAAACATATATGTCATATGCGAACTTAGGAAAATAAACAACTTCAAAAATCCTATACAACTTCCGTAATAATAAGATGTAAATCGACCTTCAAATAAAAGTTATAAACCTGTTTATTATAAAACTATATATATAATAACGGATTTACAAAACTTATAAAATAAATCATACAATATGGCTTGTAAAATATACATATATGGACTCAAAGTTAAAACAAAAATGAATATAAATCTACTTGCCAAATATGCAGACTCCATTTGCAGATCCAACACCACTCACACATATTAAATATGCATACACTTCTAGATACAAAACAAACTTTTCAAAAAAAATGGAAACAAAGTTCGGTATATATATGTATTCAAATCCAACAACTTTATATAAACCACTATATGTATGCATCTTATATTTTTATACCACTATCAATATATCGTAACTATACTCCGTATAAACAAATATGCACACCAATTTTGAATGATAGAATATGCATCAACAGCACGTACAGGGGACGTGTATTGATGAAAATCATCCATATCATAGCTAAATACAAAACTATGTATAATATATATATATATATATATATGTAAATAACACTTGCAAATATAAACTTAACTTACCTATTGTAACAACCCGCATATTTAACGATTTTATATTTAAATGTTTGATTTAAATATAGCGTCGTTATTCGGATTTTGGGGTCCAAAATGTTACTTTTTGCAAATGGCCGAATTGGAACTCGAAACTACCTCCATTGGTTCCAAAATGGCGTTTGCGATCCTTTTGAGTATAATCTTTGATATGTTTGGAGTTTGTGAAATTTTGACCTTTTTCTATTGGGTTTTGGGTTTGGGTTCAGCCCACTAGCTCACTTAACCATCTAGCTCAACCCCTTCTCTTCATTTCATCTTCATTTCATTTCTTTCTCAAGTTAAAAACTGAAATGGGGGAAAGGAATTGGAAATAGAAATTAGCAAGCCCTAGTTTCTTCTTGCATCTTGATTTCTTGCTCCAAAATCAAAGAGAATCCATTGGTAAGTTCGTCTCCATCTTCTCCATCTCTTCTCCTCTTCAATTTCAGTAATTTCCTAAATCTAACTTAGGAAATACTTGTTTTGATTCTAGATTGAAGCTTGTAGTGTTGAAGTGGAGTGTAGTTGGTTGGTTCCTTGCATTTGTGCTTTTTCATCTTCTTTGTTGTGAGATTAAAAGGGTGAGTTTGTAACTCACATCTACCTCTCTTGCTATCATTGATGTTGGGTATGATTTCCTAACAAATATTCATGGGCTAGTGCTTTGATTTGTAAAAGAATTGGAATTCATTTGATAAGGGCAGGAAGTGCTGGAAAACAGCCTTCGGCCGACCGAGTGCAGGCTTCGGTCGACCGACCTGCTACTCCGAGCCTTGTTTTGTTTTCTGCATCTGGCCGGCCGACCGAGCCCTGTACCGGTCGACCGACCTGCACACGTTTGCCTGTTCTGCCTATTTTTGTATACTTCGGTTTGTTTTCCGGATTTTATCGATTCAAGTTGCTTTTTAGTAGTTGTTATTGCATCTTTGACTTTGACAACTTACTCTTGACTTCATCCATGGGTTTTTATAAAATAATCTCTCGAATCGCATTTAAAAGCTCGTTTCTCCAATTTATAAATTCTATTTAAAACACACACTTTCGCACTTCGAGCGAAGTGGAAGGGTGATTAAATGGTTGGGCAAAACACGGACCATGAATCTGTGCATTTATCCTTTCGATTAATCCCCAACCTATTCAATTGATCGTTTTGACCTTCGGGTTTAGTTTACCGATGATATGAGGTAAATTTGTACTTCTTTGAGTGTGAAAGTGACTGATGGATAGTAAACCGCTTAGTGCGAACGAGTGGTTATGGGACATACGTTAACACTTTTTGGATTCCTTTTCGAGAGTTGTGACACATTCCGCCAGTTAGTGGTGTCCAGTACTGGGTCTCTGACCTTCACCACTACGGTTTGTTGCCCTATAGGTATCGCTCCGATGTTGGCCTTATGTGCCGCATGAGTGATATTGGGTTTGTTGCCTTCGGGTATGTTGCCTTCGGGTGTGTGCCTACGGGTTTGTTGCCCTATATAGTTTCGCTCTGATGTTGGCCTTATGTGCCGCATGGGTGATACTTGGGTTTGGAGTCTTCGGGCTCATGGATCCTTGTTTGTACAGTACTGAGCTCGAGCAATTTTATGATGTTTCATTGATATGTATATTCTCTTGGTATCGCCCTTCGGTGTAGGTCTTTTTGACCTGCATGGAGAATAGCGATCACCTTGTGGAACTTGTATACCTTATTGGTATTTGTTATTTGCCTTGTTGGCTTGCTTTGGGATATTCTTGTCCTTTGTTTCTATATGCTGCCGATGATATGAGGCTTGTTCTATATGATTCATCTCTTGTTGATGATTGTGTTATCTCCTCTAGAGATATTTGTTATACTGTATGACCTTGCAGGTTTATTATTGTTCAGTTTATCTAACTGATTTGTTATATAGACTGACCTGTGTATTTTTACTCGGGTCAGACCGAGATGTTTAAGGTTAGGTGCTTTTGAGACTTAGCCTATTTTGCTTCCGCATGGACTATTGGCTAGCTTCATTTTGTTATAGCGTCTTTTGTGGTCCTTATCTGTTGTAACTCTGATATTTATACTTTTCGTCTCGTCTGTATATTGTGGTCTCCTGTACCACTTGACATGTATTATTTTGTATACTTTGTTGTATATCTGTTTATGTGTATATTATGATAGACTGTTCTGTGATGTGAATTACATTCGAGTTGTTATATTTTCTTCTGATAGATCCTATAGCCATTGTAGTTTTGCTTTAAATATTTATTGAATAGGTCGAATTTTAATGTGATTCTACTTTTCGGCGTATTCAGTGAATAGTTAAGGTAAGATTACACATGGTCGCTTCCATTATACTCTATTGTCCGCGTTAGCCGACAGTATTATCTATGTAATACTCTTTGCTAGCGAGGCTCTCGGAGTGGGGCGTCACAGCGTGGTATCAGAGCTGTGTTCAGAAAAAATATGATAAACACAGAATAGATGCATATATTACAGTACATCAAAGTGTACAAGTGATATAAATCTTTGAATCATCGTGTCTCTCTATTCCATCAAGGTTAGATAGAGTTTGGGAATACGTCTAGGAATGCATTTTATTCCGTAGTATCCCATATCGAAATATCTACCTTGTGAATAATCTTTTCCTTATCTTGACTTTCATCTTATGTCTGGAAGAGGCAGAGGACGACGTTCGGATGCTGGGCAATCTAGTGGCTCACATCCGGATGGCTTTTATATGTCTGCTGATCAGTTTATGGAGTTGTTCAGGAGCACTCAGCCTCCCGCTCCTCCTCGAGTGTCTCCACCTCGCAAGTCTGCTTTTGCACGTCAGTGCAGTGATTTTGCTCATCTTGGAGGAAAACCGTTTAAGGGCTCCGAGTCTGTTCTTGAAGTCCAAGCTTGGCTTCGCACGTGCGAACGTATCTTCTCTCGCATGGATCTTTCCGACCATGATAGAGTTCTTGTGACTTCTAGTTTGTTACAAGAGCGTGCTCTTGATTGGTATGAGCTTCTTGTAGCCGAGATTGATGAGTCTACTCTTTCTTGGACTCAGTTTCGGGGACGATTTGAACTCAAGTTCGTTCTTGAATATGAAAAAGTTCTATTGACCCGTCGCTTCCTTGAGTTGAAGCAAGGGAAATCTTCTGTTTCTGAGTATGTCGCATCGTTCGAGGCTTTATCTCAGTATGGTCTTGAATTCATCAGCACTTCTTACAAGAAGAATTTGAAGTTTGTTTCTGGTCTTAAGAAATATCTTAAGAAATCTTTGTTGCTCCAACTTAAACTTTCTTTTGAGGAGTTAGTTGATTCTGCGCTTCATCTCGAGGCTGTCGAGAAGGAGTGTGATAGTGATGTTGATGTTGAGGTTTCCAAGAAACCCAACAAGAAGCAGTTTCCGTTTCAGAAGAAGCCTTTTCCTTCTAAGAAGAAGAAGACCGATGGTCCTAGCTCTCAGCCTCAGTCTTCCGGAACACCTTTCGTTCGAAAGTGTTTCAATTGTGGTTCTCCGGATCATATTATTCGAGCTTGTCCTAAGCCTCTCTTCTGCCATTATTGCAAGAAGGAAGGTCATCATGTTTCAGCTTGTCCTACTGCTCCTGCTAATGCAAAATCTGGCAAGCTCAGTCTGGCTAATGCTTCTGGAGGTTCATCTCAATCCAAAGGTATGACTCCATCTATTTTGGAGGGTTCAATTCTATTTCATGATCATAGTATACGAGTTCTTTTCGATACGGGTGCTTCACATTCTTTCGTATCGAAGAAGCTTGTAGATGATTTATCTTTGGATGTTTCTTGTTTGATTACTTCTTTAAGGATTGCGAATCCTATTGGGGGATCCGCGACCCTTAGCTTGTTTTGTGATGATATTGAGATTGTTTTTGTGGCTTTTCTTTCCGTGCGAATCTGCATGTTGTTTCTCATTTGGGTTTTGATATGATTTTTGGTATGGACTGGCTAGTGAGGTACGATGCCAAGATTATTTGTTCCGAGAGAATTTTATATCTTTGTCATCCTGATTCGCCTTCTCAGTTATCTCTTGTTCTTCGGGATGTGGATAATTCCGAGATGGCTCTATATTCTCTTGATTTGCGAGATGACGAGGGTATATCTCGTATTCCTATTGTTTGTGATTTTTCTGATGTTTTTGAGCCTGTATCGGGTTTGCCACCCAAGCGGGCAATTGAGTTCCGCATTGATCTCATTCCAGGCGCGCAGCCAGTTAGTCGTCCTCCCACGAGGATGTGTACAAGGGAAAACGAGGAACTCAAGAAGCAGCTTTTAGAGCTTGAATCCAAGCAATTGATTCAATCTAGTTTTTCTCCGTGGGGTTCCGCGGTCGTCTTTGTGAAGAAGTCTGATGAAACTCTTAGGCTTTGCATTGACTATCGCAAGCTTAACGAGTTGACCATTAAGAATAGGTATCCGTTGCCTAGGATCGATGATATGTTCGATCTATTGAGTGGTGCTAAGGTCTTTTCTCAGCTTGACCTTGCCACAGGTTTTCATCAGTTACGAGTCGCGGAGGATAGCATGCCTCTTACCGCTTTCCGCACTCGATATGGTTCTTTTGAGTGGCTCGTTATGCCGTTCGGTTTGACGAACGCTCCTGCTTTCTTTGTTGATCTCATGAATCGGGTATTCCTGGAATATCTCGATAAGTTCGTGCTTGTCTTCATTGACGATATCCTTATTTATTCTAAGTCTGAAGCTGAGCATGCTAATCATTTGAGAATTGTCTTGAGTACTCTCCGTCGTCATCAGCTTAGAGCCAAATTCTCCAAGTGCCACTTTTTGGAGAATAAGGTTAAGTTCTTAGGCCATGTTGTATCTTCTGATGGCATTTCTGTCGATCCCTCAAAGATCGAAGCCATTCAGAATTGGAAGAGGCCTAAGAATGTTCATGATATTCGTAGTTTTCTTGGATTGGCGGGTTATTACCGTCGGTTCATTAAGAACTTTTCCCATGTTGTGCTTCCTCTCACTTTCCTTACTCGGAAAGGCATTCATTTTGATTGGTCCGACAAGTGTGAAGCTTCCTTTTTGACATTGAAGGAACTTCTCACTAATGCTCCTATTCTTGTGGTTCCCGAGGGGAATCATGATCTTGTTGTCTACATCGATGCTTGTGGTAGTGGTCTAGGTGCTGTTCTTATGCAAAGAGATCGGGTAGTTGCTTATGCTTCTAGGCAACTGCGTCCGAATGAAGTTCGCTATGCCACTCATGATCTTGAGTTAGCCGCCATTGTCTTTGCTTTGAAGATTTGACGACATTATTTATTAGGCGAGCGCTTCATTCTCTATACCGATCATAAATCTTTGAAGTATTTGTTCACTCAGAAGGAACTCAATATGAGACAACAACGTTGGCTCGAGTTTCTTGCTTCTTATGACTTTGATATCCAGTATACCCCTGGTAAAGGTAATCGTGTTGCAGATGCGCTTAGTCGCAAACATTCGGCTGTTATTTCTATGATGTTTGCCGAATGGGATATTCTTGAGACTCTATCTTTTTGTGAAATTCGTGATCGAGGTTCATCTTCTGATTCTCCTATTCTATTATTTAGTTTGGAAGCTCGACCTGTTTTATTGTATCGTATTGCCGTTGCTCAGCGGTGTGATCCTAATTTGTTGCATCTTATTCAGCTTTGTGAGTCTTGATCTTGTGATGAGGCGTTGCAAGATTTTAGCATTGATTCTCTTGGGTGTCTTCGTAAGAAGAACCGTCTTTTTGTGCCTTCTGATCTTGCACTTAGGCATGACATTCTTGATGACTGTCACCGTTCTAAGTATACCATTCATCCCGGTAGTAGTAAGATGTATGCCGATATGCGTCGTCTTTATTATTGGGAAGGCATGAAGCGCGATGTGGCGAGTTATGTGAGCAATTGCATAACTTGTCAGTGTTTTAAAGTCGAGCATTAGCGTCCTTCGGGTCTTCTTCAGCCTCTTGAGATTCCATTGTGGAAGTGGGATCAAATTTCTATGGATTTCATTGACGGCCTACCTCGTTCGAGATCTGGCCATTCTAGCATTTGGGTTATTGTTGATCGCCTTTCTAAGTCTGCTCATTTCGTCCCTATTAAGTCTAATAGGACTGCTTCGCATTTGGCTAAGTTGTATATCAAGGAAATCGTGAGACTTCACGGTGTTCCTAGTTCTATTGTGAGTGACCGTGATCCTTTATTCACGAGTCATTTTTAGAAGAGTCTTCAGCAAGCTGTGGGAACAAAGCTTAATTTTTCTACAGCTTATCATCCGCAGTCTGACGGACAGACTTAAGGGGTGAATCGTATCTTGGAAGATCTTCTCCGTATTTGTATTTTTGATTTCGGTGGTAGTTGGGAGGATAATCTACCTCTTGTAGAGTTCTCCTACAACAATAGTTTTCAGTCTCGTATTGGTATGGCTCCTTTCGAAGCCTTATACGGAAGGCCATGTCGATCACCTTCATGTTGGTTGGAATCTGGGGAGAAGCTTATTCTTGGCCCGGACTTTGTTCGTGATTCTTCCGAGAAGATTGATCTTATTCGGTTGAGAATGAAAGAGGCACAGAGTCGCCAGAAATCCTACGCGGACAACCGTAGGAAGCCTCTCGAGTTCTCGATTGGTGATCTTGTTTTTATTCGTGTTTCCCCTTCGCAAGGGGTTATGCGTTTCAGTGCGACTGGGAAATTGGCTCCTCGTTATATAGGACCGTTTTCTATTACTGAACGTATTGGCCCTGTGGCTTATAGAGTTTCACTTCCAGCTCATTTATCTGGCATTCATGGCGTGTTTCACGTCTCGCAACTTCGGAAGTGTCTTCGGGAGTCGGATTCTGTTATTACTTCTCCTGATTTGCAAGAGCTTGAGGTCTCACCAGACTTATCTATTGTATAGCAACCTATTCGCGTGCTTGACACGGAGGTGCGACACCTTCGTAACAAGGACGTGCCGCTCGTTAAAGTTCAATGGTCCGCTAATCCCAATGACTGTATTTGGGAAACCAGAGAGTATATCGAGCAATCTTATCCGGGTTTTCTATCCTTGCTTCGTAATGGTAAGTCTATTTCGGTATCTCAAGCTTATTTCCTTTTTCTTTTGTATGTTGTATGTATGTAGTTGTTACAAATATCGTCTCTAAGAATCGCGAGGACACAATTTTGTAAGGAGGGGAGATCTATAACAACCCGCTTATTTAACGATTTTATATTTAAATGTTTGATTTAAATATAGCGTCGTTATTCGGATTTTGGGGTCCGAAATGTTACTTCTTGCAAATGGCCGAATTGGAACTCGAAACTACCTCCATTGGTTCCAAAATGGCGTTTGAGATCTTTTTTAGTATAATCTTTGATATGTTTGGAGTTTGTGAAATTTTGACCTTTTTCTATTGGGTTTTGGGTTTGGGTTCAGCCCACTAGCTCACTTAACCCTCTAGCTCAACCCCTTCTCTTCATTTCATCTTCATTTCATATCTTTCTCAAGTTAAAAACTGAAATGGGGGAAAGGAATTGGAAATAGAAATTAGCAAGCCCTAATTTCTTCTTGCATCTTGATTTCTTGCTCCAAAATCAAAGAGAATCCATTGGTAAGTTCATCTCCATCTTCTCCATCTCTTCTCCTCTTCAATTGCAGTAATTTCCTAAATCTAACTTAGGAAATACTTGCTTTGATTCTAGATTGAAGCTTGTAGTGTTGAAGTGGAGTGTAGTTGGTTGATTCCTTGCATTTGTGCTTCTTCATCTTCTTTGTTGTGAGATTAAAAGGGTGAGTTTGTAACTCACATCTACCTCTCTTGCTATCATTGATGTTGGGTATGATTTCCTAACAAATATTCATGGGCTAGTGCTTTGATTTGTAAAAGAATTGGAATTCATTTGATAAGGGCAGGAAGTGCTGGAAAACAGCCTTCGGCCGACCAAGTGCAGGCTTCGGTCGACCGACCTGCTACTCCGAGCCTTGTTTTGTTTTCTGCATCTGGCCGGCCGACCGAGCCCTGTAGTCCAGTCGACCGACCTGCACACGTTTGCCTGTTCTGCCAATTTTTGTATATTTTGGTTTGTTTTCCATATTTTATCGATTCAAGTTGCTTTTTAGTAGTTGTTATTGCATCTTTGACTTTGACAACTTACTCTTGACTTCATCCACGGGTTTTTATAAAATAATCTCTCGAATCGCATTTAAAAGCTCGTTTCTCCAATTTATAAATTCTATTTAAAACACACACTTTCGCACTTCGAGCGAAGTGGAAGGGTGATTAAATGGTTGGGCAAAACACGGACCATGAATCTGTGCGTTTATCCTTTCGATTAATCCCCAACCTATTCAATTGATCGTTTTGACCTTCAGGTTTAGTTTACCGATGATATGAGGTAAATTTGTACTGCTTTGAGTGTGAAAGTGACTGATGGATAGTAAACCGTTTAGTGCGAACGAGTGGTTATGGGACATACGTTAACACTTTTTGGATTCCTTTACGAGAGTTGTGACACATTCCGCCAGTTAGTGGTGTCCAGTACTGGGTCTCTGACCTTCACCTCTACGGTTTGTTGCCCTATAGGTATCGCTCCGATGTTGGCCTTATGTGCCGCATGAGTGATATTGGGTTTGTTGCCTTCGGGTATGTTGCTTTCGGGTGCGTGCCTTCGCGTTTGTTGCCCTATATAGTTTCGTTCTGATGTTGGCCTTATCTGCCGCATGGTTGATACTTGGGTTTGGAGTCTTCGGGCTCATGGATCCTTGTTTGTACAGTACTGAGCTTGAGCAATTTTATGATGTTTCATTGATATGTATATTCCCTTAGTACCGCCCTTCGGTGTAGGTCTTTTTGAGCCGCATGGAGAATAGCGATCACCTTGTGGAACTTGTATACCTTATTGGTATTTGTTATTTGCCTTGTTGGCTTGCTTTGGGATATTCTTATCCTTTGTTTCTATATGTTGCCGATGATATGAGGCTTGTTATATATGATTCATCTCTTGTTGATGATTGTGTTATCTCCTCTAGAGATATTTGTTATACTGTATGACCTTGCAGGTTTATTATTGTTCAGTTTATCTAACTGATTTGTTATATATAGACTGACCCGTGTATTTTTTCTCGGGTTAGACCGAGATGTTTAAGGTTAGGTGCTTTTGAGACTTAGCCTATTTTGCTTCCGCATGGACTATTCGCTAGCTTCATTTTGTTATAGCATCTTTTGTGGTCCTTATCTGTTGTAACTCTGATATTTATACTTTTCGTCTCGTTTGTATATTGTGGTCTCCTGTACCACTTGACATGTATTATTTTGTATACTTTGTTGTATATCTGTTTATGTGTATATTATGACAGACTGTTCTGTGATGTGAATTACATTCGAGTTGTTATATTTTCTTCTGATAGATCCTATAGCCATTGTAGTTTTGCTTTAAATATTTATTGAATAGGTCGAATTTTAATGTGATTCTACTTTTCGGCGTATTCAGTGAATAGTTAAGGTAAGATTACACATGGTCGCTTCCATTATACTCTATTGTCCGCGTTAGCCGACAGTATTATCCATGTAATACTCTTTGCTAGCGAGGCTCTCGGAGTGGGGCGTCACAGCTATGCTTGGTTATGCGAACAGTAGAGGAAACAGGGGAGGGTCGCCGCGTCTTCGATGGATATTGCGCAAGGGGAAGAGTGGGTTCGGTGGAGGAACGGAGTTTGGAAAAGGTGAAGGAGAGGCCGAAATTTGTAGTGCCAGGCAAGTTTATATAAAAGAAGAAGAAACAATAGAGAGGGACAGAAGAGAAATCTGGGAAGAAGCAATAAAATGGGAAGAAAATACGAACAGAAGTAAATGGAAACAACTACATAAAAGTAACCAAAGAAATAGCACAATCACGTGCTATGATTCAGTTGAGGATTTAAGACAAAATATTCACGTTGATTCAAGAAAATAATCAAAGCAAATAAATGGTAGCATGTTTCAAATTTGAACGGAAGGAAAGAGAAATGTCACAATTCCGGAAAAATATCAAAGTAACAGCTACACATTGATTCAAGAGCTATTAAAGCAATTTTTAATTTGTGAAGGCAACATTACTCTACGTTATATTTTTAAAATAAGAATGCTGAACAAAAATCAACAGTCAAATATGGTGCGGTGTAAATGGCAAGAGTCACGCTGATTACTGAATAAAATAAAACGAAAAACCATTTATTTATTTTTTTAGACGGTGGAAAAATGAAGAAATGAAAGGTCAGTGAAAGTAGGAATGAATATATTAGAAAAGTAGTGATTCTAGTAGCAACGGTCATCTTAGATTAAGTTGAAAAATTTATAACAATTTATTACCGTGGCTATGGTTCAAAATTTTTTTGAAAGCAAGGAAACCAAAAGGTCACAATTAAAGGTAAGCTTTAAATTTTTAATAAATACAAAACGTATCTAAGTTTATAAGTTTATAACTTTCCAGCTGTAGTGCATATATGTAATGAACGATCATAATGAAAGAAGTGGAAATAGGGAGCGTAGGAAAGGAAAGGTTTGAAAAATAAAATTTTCACCCTTAAATTCCGGAGATTAATAAGGTAATGTACCTGTGACGCCCCACCTCTATGCTCACAATAACAAAGAGTATTAAAAGAAATACTGTCTGTTATCACGAAGAATAAGGCTGGATTGGAGCGGCCATCCGTAGTTAGGCCTTACACTAGTATTGGTTATCTCGATAGGAGTGGTATATATATTTTTTTATTTTTCATCTCTTATTTATTTACTCCCATCAACATATCCAATTCCAGTATAAAATGAACTATGATGGTTCATAATAGTTTAAGACAATAGATATAATAATAACACAGAGGATATATATGCGGAACACAAATAAAACAAAAATGTCTCATATATATAATAACTGATGTCAGTTACAATACATGTGATACAATACATATGATACAACTACAACTGTCGACTCAGGAACTTATATACACAAGTACATTATCGTAAATAATATACAAGAATATACAACATCCTATATTATGACAACATCTACTCCAAAGAGTATGAAAAGACTTCATAGCTCTAGCAGCAACTCCAAAGTAAGATATCTACAACCTGAAATAACTCGGTCTGACCCGAGTATTACATTCAAAAGAAAATAATACGCGGGTCAGTCTAATTCAAACTCAGTTATTAGTGCACAGAAGCAATAATAATTAAATAATTAATAGACAACAGTCACAATAAATCTCGTCTATCCGATCCTTAAATAAAGAAATCGGACAACGATAAATATAACACGTAACAGTGTTAAACAACAATCAGCAAATTAAACCAAATCAGAATACAATTCAGAATATTGAATTATCAATTAAAAGGTCAACACTGGTAGGGCTGCAGTACACGCACGCGTGTACTGCTTCGCCACTACGGCATATGGAAATACGCAAAAGATCCATAAATCAAAAGCAATTAGAATATCAATAAAAACAATACCGTGTGGCTGCAGTTCACGCTTGCGTGCACTGCCTTGCCACTACAGTAATGATGTACAAAAAAACTCAATGCATCAAAATCAAACGGCATCAACTCAAATCAAGTGAAGTCACAATGGAAATGCACTGGACAAGTGCAGACAAATAAACACAGTGCTACAAGACTACATGGACTACATGCCGCGAAGAATAGGAAATAAAAGAGGTAAACATGTGAGGTATACTACAACTTGAAAGAACCAAATCCAATCAACACTGTGCACAAGGGCGGGTGTACCAAATACAAGTGCACTAACAAAGGAATCCAGATCACAGAGTCAGCAGCGGGCAGGAACGACGAGTACATGAGTACTACAGCGAACAACATCAGTGAAGCTCAACGCCACACCACACTGAATACTACAAATGCAAGCCCAGATACAGCAAAGGTATGGAAATACAACTCTAAAGCACCAAGGCTCGAATGGCCGAGTGCACGAAGGCAGTGTTACAATTTACTTGAAGGCAGTAGAATGAAGGTGAGGGCACCAAAAGTATGGCACCACAACACGCAAACAAATGAATACAAGTGACCAAATGCAAATGAACTCACTGCATCAATACGGTGTATCAGATTCGAGCTCAGCAAAGGAAACAGGCAACAACTACATCGATGAATCAGGGTAATGCACACATGACTGCAACCTTGGAAAAAAAAACTATATGGATATTGGAACAGGCAGTGACAATTGATGGCATACCAGAATGAAAAGAATATCACTGCACTACTTAACAACAATAGATCAACTGAATAAAAGAGGGACAACAAGCACATGAATGTGCAAACTACAAAAGATAGTGAATCTTCAATTTCAGTTTCAAACAACACAGCATGACCAAAATCATTAACCAAATACAGAGGTCAAGTCAAGGTTATTAGGACTCAACACAAGTGAATTGGAACAGTTTCAACTAAACGAAACTGGAAATGAAAATTATATCAAACAGTGGCAGTGTCACTGCAAGTAGATTAATGAGGTGTTCAAGGCAACATGATACAGCAACGTTATATACAGTGAACAGTGCAGCATCAGGTCAATGAAGTTTTAACTCAAAACATGGAGCTACTGACAAATGTTTCAAAACAAAGTCAACAATGAATGACCGATAAATTTCCATCGGTGCCCCACTGTATCGTACACCCCAATTACTACATGAAACTTACAGTACTGGAAGGCAATAAGATGGCCAAGTGACAATGTACATTATCCCAAAACTGTCGAGCTATAACAATGAACCACTCAGTGAATGTTCAAACAGTAATGCAACACCCATCAGTGAATCAGGGAAGGCAATTTGACACGGTTACAAGGGCAAGCTAAAGATACATGAATATACATGTATGGTGATACAGCAGTAGTAATTGTACAAGACAGGAGGCAAAAATCGATAACAATTCAACATGCATCATTTTCAAGAAGCTACTATACTGGATGAATACAACAAACTCCATATGGTATACAGGTGGTTTTTAAAACATCATCAACATTCTCATGTAAGTGTAGAAAACTACAAAATCAAGTTTAAAATTGTTAAAGCCGAAGCCAACATTATCACAAGCCGAAGTCAACAGTTAATGGCCACAGTCGAGCTCAAAACGAAAACAACATCATCGTCCAAGAATTTCCATTAAGCAAAGTAAGAGTCTTGAAATTCAAGAAATTAGCATTTTCACAAAATCCAATTGACTGAAGTCTAACATCAATTCAACCGAGAAAAACACGAAATCGCAAGTTCAAAATCATTAAAATTCGAAGCAGTAGCCAAGAAAGCAAACAACGTAATTCACGAATAACGAGAGTAAATTAGATGTGAGTGAAGAAAATCACTCACCTTGGCTAAACGAAGCAGCCGCGTGCAGAAGCATCATCAAGCTACACGAGAATTTCTATCAATTGATCAACAACGGCGAAGCTCCAAATCGAAAAGCCCTAATTTGAAAGGAGGAACGAACGAGAAGAACGGCAGCCATTTTTTTCGTTTCTTTTATTTTGTTTAGGGTTTCTCCAATGAACACGAAACAAAAAAATGAGGACCCAGTCTTTAATTTTTGATAAGGCCATGTAAAAGTAAAAAAATTAAATAAATAAAAAGACATGGGCCAAGAATAAAGCCCGCATTTTCTTAACAATATTTAAACGAATTTAAACTTGATTTTAAAAACTCCAACAATAATTAACAACCAATATTAATCGTCAAACAACGATAATTAATTACTGTAAAACCCAGGGTTGTTACATACTCCCCTTCTTATAAAAATTGCGTCCCCGCAATTTTCATAATTAAAGGTGTCAGTAAAAATTATTTTTCTAACATAAACTGGTTAAGCTGGAAAAATAAACGTCGAGAATATAAACACCAAAGAAATCTTTTAATTTTCAATAAAAGAAATTCACAAATTATCAACACAATCTAATTATCAAAAACGATAATCAGAATTCTCAAATCAGCAAATATTTAATTATCAAAAGCGATAATTAAATCTCAAATCAGCAAATATTTAATTATCAAAAGCGATAATTAAATATCAAATCAGCAAATATTTAAGTATCAAAAGCGATAATTAAATCTCAATTCAGCAAATATTTAACTATCGAAAGCGATAATTAAATCTCAAATCAGCAAATATTTAATTATCAAAAGCGATAATTAAATCTCAAATCAGCAAATATTTAATTATCAAAAGCGATAATTAAATCTCAATTCAGCAAATATTTAATTATCAAAAGCGATAATTAAATCTCAATTCAGCAAATATTTAATTATCAAAAGCGATAATTAAATCTCAATTCAGCAAATATTTAATTATCAAAAGCGATAATTAAATCTCAAATCAGCAAATATTTAATTATCAAAAGCGATAATTAAATCTCAATTCAGCAAATATTTAATTATCAAAAGCGATAATTAAATCTCAAATCATCAAATCAACAAATCAACAAATCAACTAATATCGGATTATCAAAAACGATAATCAAATCAAAAAATATCCGATTATCAAAAACGATAATCAAATCAACAAATATCCGATTATCAAAAACGATAATCAAATCAACAAATATCCGATTATCAAAAACGATAGTCAGAACTCATATCAACAAATATTCGATTATCAAAAACGATAATCAAATCAACAAATATTCGATTATCAAAAATGATAATTAGAACTCATATCAACAAATATTCGATTATCAAAAACGATAATCAAATCAACAAATATCTGATTATCAAAAACGATAATCAAATCAACAAATATCCGATTATCAAAAACGATAATCAGAACTCATATCAACAAATATTCGATTATCAAAAACGATAATCAAATCAACAAATATCCGATTATCAAAAATGATAATCAGAACTCATATCAACAAATATTCGATTATCAAAAACGATAATCAAATCAAAAAATATCCGATTATCAAAAACGATAATCAAATCAAGAAATATCTGATTATCAAAAACGATAATCAGAACTCATATCAACAAATATTCGATTATCAAAAACGATAATCAAATCAACAAATATCCGATTATCAAAAACGATAATCAAATCAACAAATATCCGATTATCAAAAATGATAATCAGAACTCATATCAACAAATATTCGATTATCAAAAACGATAATCAAATCAACAAATATCCGATTATCAAAAACGATAATCAAATCAACAAATATCCGATTATCAAAAACGATAATCAAATCAACAAATATCCGATTATCAAAAACGATAATCAGAACTCATATCAACAAATATTCGATTATCAAAAACGATAATCAAATCAACAAATATTCGATTATCAAAAACGATAATCAAATCAACAAATATCCGATTATCAAAAACGATAATCAAATCAACAAATATCCGATTATCAAAAACGATAATCAGAACTCATATCAACAAATATTCGATAATAAAAAATGCAACGACCCTAGATTTTAATTTAATTTAAATTGATAATTAAATGAATTTTTGAATAAAATTATAAGATAAATTGATTTAAATGGAAGCGAGTTTCCCCGATTCGATTGGAAAATATATAAAGTCATATGGATTTGACAATTTGTATATATGTGAATATATATTTAAATTGGATTTGAAATAAAATCTTAAATAAATGGTTTTAAAAATAAATATAGAGATATATATGTATATACATTAGATATGAATTGTAAATGAATGGTTTAATAATAACTGATAATAATAAGTATTACAATTGATGGTTAATAATAATTTGAATTTATAAATTTAATATAAAACAATAAATATTAAAGTAAAATAAACAATTTAAGTTAAAATAAAAGAGGAATAAAAATAAGACAATGGAACAAAAGAAATGACAAAACAAATGTATGCATACAAACATAATTAAAATAGAAAATTATTTGCAAGACAAAGTAATACACTCAAATGAGAAAAGAAAAGAAAGAATATAAGTATAAGTATGTAGGAATATGAACAAGACAAAAATCTGCAAAATATCAACATAAAAATGTATTTAAGTAATAAAGCAATGTACAATAGCATGTTAAAGCAAAAGAAAGAGGTATACTCAAGTATATAAACAAACAGAAGCTAGTAAAGGAATAAATAAAGTACAAAACAAAACCAAATATATCATCACAGCCGAGTATAGCATGTTGCCTGTAAAATAAATATGCAGGCAAGGCAAGACAAGAGGAAAAATAAAATAAAAAGTACTTGCACAAAATCAAATAAGATGCTATAACATACAAAGGGGAGCATGAACAATACATAGCATGCTTTCATTAAATGCCACATGCTCTGGTAACATCAAAACAAGACTATCAGCCTGCATAAAGTTGTAAGCAACTAATGCAAAGATAACATTCCCTATTCAATACTGTTTCTCTTTTATATATACATCCTCTATACCAGATCGTTCATTTACTCAGCAAGCCTAAAGAAGAAAAAAAAAGAAAAAAAAATATAAACATCTTCAAAACTTGAGAAAATGAAATGCTAGTTCCAAAGCAACTCAACAAAACAAAATAAAAAAAAGCAAGTTAGGATCAAGTTTTCTAGTTCCAGGCTTTGCAGTCCTATTCTCTGTCTTCTTCCAGAAACCAAGTGAGTAACTTCACTTTTGAAAACTTAAAGTAAAATTTGGTTGTTTGTGGGTGAGTTGAAGTGAATAAGCATTTGCAGGTGAATATCTGATGTGAACATTATTGTGTGTATGCTATATATATACACACACTGCTCTGTTTGTTTTTTTAAGCTCAAATTTGTTCTCAACAGTTCCTTTTTAAAACATTAAGTTTAAATCAATCAAGATATAATCCTCAAACTAATTTTTTTTTAAAAGCTGGTGGAATATGTTTGTGAAATGTTTCTACTTGAAAACTTGGTTTACAGGTTATCAAATATATTTTGATAGATTCGACTGTCATAAAAACTTAATTCAAGTTCATAGCTTGAATTCTTACTGCAAGTGATGATTTTTAAAGCAAAAACAAAGATTTTTAGTTTAATATTTACAGAGCAGTGTGAGTTTGAACAAAAATCGCATTTTTTCAAATTTCTGGTATTCGATCCAATTAAAAATGTTGAATTCTGGGTTGAAGCTAGTTTATCGATCGACGATTTCAGGAAAATTATCCAATTATTTTTCTATTGCGTGAGTTGTTGGGTAGGGTCGAGGTTAGGGTTTAACGTGAGGTTTTCTATCGGCTTGTTTCTCGTGCTCGTGAGGAGGCAGTGGTGGATCGAGTTCGATGTTACTGAGGGAGATGTTAGCTTGGGGGTTGTCGGAGATGCGGCCGGAGTTTGGTGGCGAATAGTGGTCGGAGTGTCGAGCGGTCGACGTTGACAGGTTTGGGTGGTTGTTCATTTCGTGTTCCAGGTTTTGGAATGGGAAGCTCATTTTTGATTCCCAGTGGTTGGACGCGTTTCAATGATCGTGGTGGGATGCGAGTGTGGTTTGTGACTTGCAGAGATGGCCGTTGGTGGTTGGCGTCGGCGATCGTGGGTGTGCAGGTGCACGGTGGGGAGAGGGGTATCGTCAGTTTCGAGTTTTACTCGAAACATATAGTGTGGCCTCAGGTCAAAATTATGGTTATAGGTTTTAATAACCTGTATGTTTCAAAAGTTTAAAAATAAATTTAAATTGTTAAGCAAGGTTTCAAATAAGTTTTTAAAACTGAGTTTAAATCTGATTCAATTTAGTTTGAATCATAGTTTTGAGATAATGTAATTTTTGAAATTTATGAAAGTTTTTTTTATGATTTAAACAACTTTGAATGTCAAAGTATATGGTAAATATGGTTTGTATTTAAAATTAAATTGGTTTTGAAATTCTCTTAAACTTCTTTATAAAATAAGTAATTCTTTAATATGAGAATTTAAAAGGATTTTTGAATTGTTTTCAAACTTCGATAAAGTTGAAACTTAAAAGCAAACTTGAAATGGAATTTAGATTTTAAATTAAAAAAAAGTGTAATGTTTAAATTACACTTAAATGATTAATGAAATCATTAATAAATAAATTTATTATCTTAGAGATAATTAAAGTAATAAGGTGATTTAATTAATATAGTAATTAAAGAATGATTTATAAATAAATAAATTAGATTAATTTATAATTAGAAATGATTAATAATGAATTAATCTAAGATAATTTCTTAATAAAGTGATTAAGAAATATTATTAGTTAATAAGGATAATTAACTAAGGATTATTAAGTAATTGATTTAAAGTGATTAACGTTAATGATTTATTGGATTAATAATTTAGATAATCAATTATAAATGATTTAAATGTAATTACTTAATGAAAGTAATTAATCAGAGTTGGAAAATAAATTCATAAGTAATTAATTTAATTGGAGATAAATTGAATTACATAGGATTAAATAATTAATAAATCATGTTTATAAATGGTTATTGGATGCTTGAATTACTTATGAATGATCGTATTATATGTGATGCCTTGAATTGATTATCCTATCTGATCTGTGATATTTTGTTCTGTAGATTGAACTGTGTATATTTATTTGCATCTGTATATTATCTGTGAATCTGTGTTTTGATCTATGATGATGATGTTGTTGCACTATTATGTGTTAAACCCCTGGACCACACTTATACACACACCAATATGGATTTCACGAGGAAATCGATTAAGTCGCAGATTTTTGAAATAGTTTTAAATTTGAATATTTGAATTCAAATGTTTTGGAAATGGATTGGGTTTAAAGTGAAAAGCTTTTGAAATGGAATTTCATAGATGAAATTTATTTTGAATAACTCGATAAAATATGAAGTTGAATAATTTGATTTGAACTTAAATTCAAGATTTGAAATTGAATTCTATGATTTAAAACTAGGGATTAAAAATGTTATACCAGTTATATATGGGTTAAACTATTTTAAAAGTATTGATTTGGGATGTGAATAGAATTCAAGGGCTTTAACTCATGTAAATATAATTGGATTTTTCTGAAACGAAAACTGTTTGTTTTCAAATAATAAAAGCTTTCACATAAGAAATGAACGTCCAATTTGTGTTAAAAAGAATTTCATGTTTGAGAATGAAGATAATTTCCAAGTTATGAAAACGATTTGAAAGCTATAAGTTGAATCTGGATTTAAAGATTCAACAAGTTAATCGAATTTTGAAAGCTATGAGTTAAATCTTTGATTTAAAGATTTAACGAGTTAATCCAAATGAAATAGAAATTGTTTTGAAATCCGTAAATGGAACTTTGTGAAATAAATCTTTTTGTAATATAAAGATTTGAAATGGTAATTGGTTTAAACCATTTGAAAGAAAGTTTTGGGTTTTAAGTTGTGACTTAATTGAAATCCCAATATCCACATATTTCTTGTAAATATTGCACTCACTGTTCGGTTTAGCCGGGAGAGGACCTTTGTGTCATATATCCCATTCCGAATATGTGATATGTCTTTATGGATAGCATTTGAAGACTGGTGTTGAAGACCAGATATTTTTGAAAGCGAAAGGACAACTCGTCGAATGTCTTTGCATCGACTGGTCCCCGGTATAGAGACTCCAAATGTGATGGGAAGTCCGAACGTGATTAGTGAATATCCGGATTGCAAGGACTTCTTTGTAAGTGCCTTCGGTTCTATTCGAGCCCGGAACAGACTTGTATGGATAGTATGTCTGACATTACAAATTGAGATATAAAGCTGATTTCTTTCAAATATATTTATGTTCGTGGCGGAGAATTTATTCTCTTAGCTTAACACCCTTCTCTGAGACATACGAGCTCAGAGGTTATGTAGTTGAAGGTTATCAGCGATATATTCCCAATTTGGTAATGTGACATGCTGAGTGTTGCTGTGAAATGATCATTGTGTTGATCATTTGTGATAGGATCATTTGTTTGATCGTTTATCTTTGTGATCATTTCTATGATCATTTGTTGACCCAAAGCATGGCTTTTGTATAAAGTATGGCTTTGTGGACGTGACTTCGTCGAGCCTCACACCCCGGAATGGTCAAAACAGGAAAGATGCAGCAAGGTTATGAGGGGTAGCTCCCTTTAGGGTATGTGCATTTCCTTCTGGAAAAGGGTAGTATCACGGTATGGAGCCCAGATACTTACTCATGTTGAAACACTTTGTTTATGATTGTGTGATGATGGTGACGAGCGCTCGGTTAAAGGTCCCAAAGGACCGGGGGATGGCGTACTCGTGTCAGTAGTTACCCAGTTAGGGGTAACCCGGCCTTGTGTTGGCAGAGATCCGGTTTGGTTCTCGGGGACGTCCTTCCAGAGGCGTTCTCATGTGGCAATGGGAAGTTCCTTGGCCTGACCATTTGTTGGAAATCCAAAGAAACAATACGAATCCTGTACGGTTTTAGTTGTATAACCTGCCATGGAATGTGGCGGTAACCTGCTATTGAACATGGTAGCTATATTAGGCATAAGTGCGGAATGTCTATGCTGGCTAAGATTTATATCTTTATTTTCGAAATGAATTTTTTTCTACACTATGCACTAGTAATAATATCAAATGTTTCTTTTTAATGCGTATCAAGCATCTTTGACTATCATAAGGAGAAATCTCCTCCGATTCTGCGTTTGCATTGTGTGTGTGTGCGGGAGGCCTTATGGTAGTCTCATTTTTCAAAAGCATTGCGAATTGACTTTGAAAATCTTTTGTTGAATGTTTTAAAAGATAAACTGTTTTTGTTGCTCACACCAGTCCCATGACTGATCCGGAGTTTATTGTTTCTTTCCTAAACTCTGGGTGCTCATTATTTTCTACACGAGCAGTCTAGAGTTGGGTTTTTCAAATAGTCAGGTTTAGTAGATTATCTGGAGTTAGTTCAATCTTTGGATATGGACTATATTTGCTTATCTTTGTGCATCGTTATTGGGAGTTCGAGCTATTGCTGGATTGATTCTTGGAGATGGAGTTGCAGTTCTCGGAGTTCTCTTTTGAAGACTATCTTAGAGTTATATTGTTCCGCTGCTAGATGTCATCTATTTTCTTTTCCGCTGCTATTTATTGTATCATATCTCTGATGTATATTGATATCTATTGGATCATCTGTTGTATCAGATATTGTATCAAAGTTGTATATCAATGTATTATTCTTTTATTCCGCTGTGTTGTTTACTTAATGTTGTTATAAGCTCCGGCGAATCGGATTTGAACGGTCGAATCTATGGCATTCGAATACGATATGAAGTATGGATGTCGATTTTCGAGCGCGAAAAATCCGAAACGTTACAAAAAACGATAATCAAATCAACAAATATCCGATTATCAAAAATGATAATCAGAACTCATATCAACAAATATTCGATTATCAAAAACGATAATCAAATCAACAAATATCCGATTATCAAAAACGATAATCAAATCAACAAATATCCGATTATCAAAAACGATAATCAGAACTCATATCAACAAATATCCAATTACCTGCAGATAATTGGAAACAACAAATATCTAGAAATCAATTAAGATAATCTAGAAAATCAACATAAAAGGTTGGATCGATCCCATCAGATGGCGAGTTTTAGCTACGCCGCACGTGCATCTCAGAGTGGCCGAAGCCTACCAAGTACTCAACATAATTTTGGCGCCCATCAGATTGACCCGAAGGTCCGCAGAGTAACCCGAAGGTCTAGTACTGGTATTTGACCCGAAGGTCCAGCAGAGTGGCCCGAAAGCCCAACAAATGACCCGGAGGTCCAGCAAAGTGGCCCGAAAGCCCAACAAATGACCCGGAGGTCCAGCAGAGTGGCTCGAAAGCCAAATAAAATCATCAGATATTCAACTAACGAGTCCGGAATTAACCGAAAAAGCAAACGCACATGTCCCATAACCACACGTTTTACTAAATCGTTTGATTCTCTTCATCGTTTCCTTGAAAGTGCAAAATCGTGTGATCCAAAAATAACATTTCACAATTTCAAACGGACAAGTCTGGAATTAAGCGAATCAGTAAAAGAAAGGGGTCATAATCCTCGATTTTTCTGAAACGCTTGAGTCACTTTCTCATTCTTCCGAAAACGCAAACTGTAAAAAAATTTCATTTATTTTATAAAAGTAAATAATCTACATTCTCAAACGAACAAGTCCGGAATTAAGCGAATTAGTAAAAGAAAGGGTTCATAGTCCTCGATTTTGCTGAATCGTTTAAATCGCTTCCTCATTCTTTTGAAAGCATAAACTATAAATTTTTTGAAAAACAATTTTATTTTAAAACGCTTTTTATAATCACGTGATTAAATCAGCAACATAAATAGCAACTTCAACAAAGAATGGTACTTCTTAAAACAATCATAAAACTAATCTCAAGATAAGCATTGTGGGGTAATTGCTTCAAAATCCACTTTAAAATTTGACGGTTACTGAAGTCAAAGCGACAGTAAATTTTAAACGTCAAAATCTCATCAAAATAATTTGCATCTAAATATAATATTAGTGAATTTTTAGTGAATTTTCATTCTTTAAAATGTCAACAAAACACCGGGCTTCAAAAATTTAGCATCAGTGTAAAAAATCCTGTTATAAAAATAACGGCAACAAAATACGTTTCATAACCAAGCATCGGTTCAACGTAAAATTAATGCAGTAACGTGCAATTCATATTTGCACGCACACTACAATATACGCAAAGAAATTACTCTATTATCTTCAATGAAGATAATTTAAAACAGCAAAAATCTCATCAAATTCACATAACTGTAATCGTTTCGAATTCTCAAATTGGATTCGAAATTTTCAAAGAAAACAAATTAAACACAGTTATGTAAGCAACAAATGAAATTTATTTCAATTTAATATTTTGATTTTTAAATCAAAAAGTTATCAGTTGTACTCAGCGAAGACAGTCACTATTTCCGCTGTGCACTCTGATAAACAGAACACACTCAATCAATCATAAAAAAAAATTCACTTTTATTTTTAAATAAGGAAATTTTAAAAATTTCATCATAATTTTAAAACTTTAGTTTTAACTCAAAGCACAATAAAACATCGACTAATAGTTGTAACACATGTTCCATCTAAGTTATGTTTTATATTATGTCCATAAACCCCAAGCTCTGATACCAACTGTGACGCCCCACCTCTATGCTCACAATGACAAAGAGTATTAAAAGAAATACTGTCTGTTATCACGAAGAATAAGGCTGGATAGGAGCGGCCATCCGTAGTTAGGCCTTACACTAGTATTGGTTATCTCGATAGGAGTGGTATATTTTTTTTATTTATTTTTAATCTCTTATTTATTTACTCCCATCAACATATCCAATTCCAGTATAAAACGAACTATGATGGTTCATAATAGTTTAGGACAATAGATATAATAATAATACAGAGGATATATATGCGGAACACAAATAAAACAAAAATGTCTCATATATATAATAACTGATGTCAGTTACAATACATGTGATACAATACATATGATACAACTACAACTGTCGACTCAGGAACTTATATACACAAGTACATTATCGTAAATAATATACAAGAATATACAACATCCTATATTATGACAACATCTACTCCAAAGAATATGAAAAGACTTCATAGCTCTAGCAGCAACTCAAAAGTAAGATATCTACAACCTGAAATAACTCGGGTCTGACCCGAGTATTACATTCAAAAGAAAATAATACGCGGGTCAGTCTAATTCAAACTCAGTTATTAGTGCACAGAAGCAATAATAATTAAATAATGAATAGACAACGGTCACAATAAATCTCGTCTATCCGATCCTTAAATAAAGAAATCGGATAACGATAAATATAACACGTAACAGTGTTAAACAACAATCAGCAAATTAAACCAAATCAGAATACAATTCAGAATATTGAATTATCAATTAAAAGGTCAACACTGGTAGGGCTGCAGTACATGCACGCGTGTACTGCCTCGCCACTACGGCATATGGAAATACGCAAAAGATCCATAAATCAAAAGCAATTAGAATATCAATAAAAACAATACCGTGTGGCTGCAGTTCACGCTTGCGTGCACTGCCTTGCCACTACAGTAATGATGTATAAAAAAAACTCAATGCATCAAAATCAAACGGTATCAACTCAAATCAAGTGAAGTCACAGTGGAACTGCACTGGGAAAGTGCAAACAAATAAACACAGTGCTACCAGACTACATGGACTACATGCCGCGAAGAATAGGCAATAAAAGAGGTAAACATGTGAGGTATACTACAACATGAAAGAACCAAATCCAATCAACACTGTGCACAAGGGCGGGTGTACCAAATACAAGTGCACTAACAAAGGAATCCAGATCACATAGTCAGCAGCGGGCAGGAAAGACGAGTACATGAGTACTACAGTGAACAGCATCAGTGAAGCTCAATGCCACACCACACTGAATACTACGAATGCAAGCCCAGATACAGCAAAGGTATGGAAATACAACTCTAAAGCACCGAGGCTCGAATGGCCAAGTGCACGAAGGTAGTGTTACAATTTACTTGAAGGCAGTAGAATGAAGGTGAGGGGAGCAAAAGTATGGCACCATAGCACGCAAACAAATGAATACAAGTGACCAAATGCAAATGAACTCACTGCATCAATACGGTGTATTAGATTCGAGCTCAACAAAGGAAACAGGCAACAACTACATCGATGAATCAGGGTAATGTACACATGACTGCAACCTTGGAAAAAAAAACTATATGGATATTGGAACAGGCAGTGACAATTGATGGCATACCAGAATGAAAAGAATATCACTGCACTACTTAACAACAATAGATCAACTGAATACAAGAGGGACAGCAAGCACATGAATGTGCAAACTACAAAAGATAGTGAATCTTCAATTTCAGTTTCAAACAACACAGCATGACTAAAATCATTAACCAAATACAGAGGTCAAGTCACGGTTATTAGGATTCAACACAAGTGAATTGGAACAGTTTCAACTAAACGAAACTGGAAATGCAAATTATATCAAACAATGGCAGTGTCACTGCAAGTAGATTAGTGAGGTGTGCAAGGCAACATGATACAACAACGTTATATACAGTGAACAGTGCAGCATCAGGTCAATGAAGTTTTAACTCAAAACATGGAGCTACTGACAAATGTTTCAAAACAAAGTCAACAACGTGATTACCCAGAAATCCAACATGGTCGGGCTGTGCAACAATGAATGACCGATAAATTTCCATCAGTGCCCCACTGTATCGTACACCCCAATTACTACATGAAACTTACAGTACTGGAAGGCAATAAGATGGCCAAGTGACAATGTACATTATCCCAAAACTGTCGAGCTATAAAAATGAACCACTCAGTGAATGTACAAACAGTAATGCAGCACCCATCAGTGAATCAGGGAAGGCAATTTGACACGGTTACAAGGGCAAGCTAAAGATACATGAATATACATGTATGGTGATACAGCAGTAGTAATTGTACAAGACAGGAGGCAAAAATAGATAACAATTCAACAGGCATCATTTTCAAGAAGCTACTATACTGGACGAATACAACAAACTCCATATGGTCTACAGGTGGTTTTTAAAACATCATCAACATTCTCGTGTAAGTGTAGAAAACTACAAAATCAAGTTTAAAATTGTCAAAGCCGAAGCCAACATTATCACAAGCCGAAGTCAACAGTTAATGGCCACAGTCGAGCTCAAAACGAAAACAACATCATCATCCAAGAATTTCCATTAAGCAAAGTAAGAGTCTTGAAAATCAAGAAATTAGCATTTTCACAAAATCCAAGTGACTGAAGTCTAACATTAATTCAACCGAGAAAAACACAAAATCGCAAGTTCAAAATCATTAAAATTCGAAGCAGTAGCCAAGATAGCAAACAACGTAATTCACGAATAACGAGAGTAAATTAGATGTGAGTGAAGAAAATCACTCACCTTGGCTAAACGAAGCAGCCGCGTGCAGAAGCATCATCAAGCTACACGAGAATTTCTATAAATTGATCAATAACGGCGAAGCTTCAAATCGAAAAGGCCTAATTTGAAAGGAGGAACGAACGAGAAGAACGGCAGCCATTTTTTTTTCGTTTCTTTTATTTTGTTTAGGGTTTCTCCAATGAACACGAAACAAAAAAATGAGGACCCGGTCTATAATTTTTGATAAGGCCAAGTAAAAGTAAAAAAATTAAATAAAAAAAAGACTTGGGCCAAGAATAAAGCCCGTGTTAACTCCGTTTAGGCGACGAGTCAAGGTCTGGGCCGACTCAACAGACTACCGACTCAACAAGCCACCGACTCAGGAAGCTACCGACTCAACAGCCTTGAGGAGTTACCGACTCAACGGCCTCGAAGGGTTACGACTCAGCGACTCAGGAGGAATAACGACTCACCGGGCTATAACCTTAGCGACTTAAAGATGCCGGCCGACTCAACGGGTTAACGACTCATGGGGCTAGCGGCTCAAGTTCTCTAACGACTCAACGACCTAAGGTGTCAAATGACTTAACTGATTAAACTCCCAAAGCAACAAAGGACCGACCTACGACTTATGATAGGTCGTTCACGACCTAGCTTGAGTCGTCTACGACTTACAACTATTATGTAGAAATCCTATGCCGCCTCATTTTAGACCACGGCCTATTAACTCGCAGACGAGTTAGGACTTGTGCTGTATACAGAGGACCGGAAACGCTCTGATATGAAGTCAGGGCTCAACTAGTTGAGTCGCCTACGACATACGACTCATCCTGAGTCGGTCACGACTTACGACTCATCTTGAGTCGGTCACGACTCATGACTTGACAATTTCAGCCTAGAAAATTGCCTATAAATACATGACCACATTGAGCATGGAGGGGACTTTTGGACGGACTTCCTGGACGGCATTACTCTGCCATTGACTCGACTTCAAGCAACGTTCAAGCAACACTTCTATCACTCCAATCACCAAAGACATTTCAACAAATCTCAAGTGGAAATCTAACTCATTCACCATGCATTCGAGGGATTCTTCTATATCAAAGTTTGAGCCGTTTGTCTAAGTGTGTTGTAATTGAAGATTGTTGTAAAGAATTGTAATCAAATCAGCAATAAAGAGCTTTAAAGTGGACGTAGGCTAGATCTTAAGCCGAACCACTATAAATATTGTGTCTTTTATAGCTTCTCTGTGATTTCTCTGCTTATATTTTGTTCCCGTCCAACGGGTGGTGCTTTCACAATTTCCTTCTACACACCGGGGTGTTAGCGTTCAATTTTTAGCGTTAACATTTTTGGTGCTTTCACTGAGAATTGAACTCAGGTGAGTTATCATCATTGCTTCACAGAGATTTGTGGAGAGAATTTCCTTGAAAACCAGAAGTCTATCCGAGATTATGGCTCCTGGAAGGAAGAGTAGATCTGTCAGATCTGGGAATATTCAAGAGGGAACCTCCGCTTCCCCTATATCGAATCAAGCCACTCCAGCTGTCGGAGTTACAAAGGCAGAGCTGGATGCTGCAATTTTAGGGCTGAACCAACAGATCAATGCCCAAAATGCACAACTCGAGGCTCAAAATGCCCAGAATGCCCTAATTCTAAATAGGTTGAACGATCTGCTTGGGGCAAACCGTCAACCAGCGGGTAATGAGAGGAATTTTGCTGGCAACCTTCATGATGCTGAAGAAAGAAATGCTCCTGAAAGGGCTGCTAGCCCCTTTGAACAAACACTTCCAGAGGTTGGTGGATCTAGAACTCGACATGATGAGGAGTATCTTTCTGGAATGGTCCGACAAATTATGAAAGAGAATATGCAGAGGGTTGAAGACGGAAAGAATGGGGTTTTGCCCCAAGTAAAACTCCATTTACCGAGAAAATCTTAAAGGCTGAATTCCCAAGGAAGTTTGTCCCTCCAACCATTCCAGCTTATAAGGGGACAAGTCATCCGAATGAATTCCTATACAAATATGATTGGCACATGACAGGTGCCAGGGCCTCTGATGAAATAAAGTGCCGATATTTCCCTGTCTATCTCGAAGGCGTAGCTCTGCTTTGGTTCACCAAGCTGCCCGTCCAATCTATCGATCAGTTTTCTGACTTGACCCGGAAGTTCAAGGAGCAGTTCAGGCTATATGCCTCAAAAGCCAAAGATATCATGTCACTATCAAGTTTGGAGCAAAGCCCAGGAGAGACTATCAGATCTTTCTTAAACCGCTTTAATATAGCATTAGCTGAGGTGGACAATGCAGAACCGCGAATGATATTGACTTATCTGATGAAGGGTATTGACAAGTCAAGCGAATTTGGGAAATGGCTAAACATGAAGGAAGCAAATTCCCTTGAAAAATTCTATAAAAAAGCAGATGAATTCATACGCTTAGAAAGCCGTCCCGTACCGGTAAAGGCAGTGTTGGAAAAAGCTGAAGATAACACTGTTGCTCCATGCAAGAATGAATCTGTAGGGCAAAAAAGGGAAAATAACAATGGGAAGAAACAGAGTAATTTGAAGAAGCCTCGATCCTTCAAGCCATCAGAGTATACTCCTTTATCAGATACACCGGAGCGTGTCTACCTTGCCATTAAAGACTCTGTTGACTTCCCTAAACCTCTTCCTCTAAGGACCGGGAAAAAGGCTATACAGAGTGGAAAGTTCTGCCGCGTCCATAATCAACCCGGTCACGAGACCGATGAATGCCGCCAATTGAAAAATCTGATTGAAGAGTTGCTAAGGGAAAACAAACTGCAGCAATTTGTGAAAAAGAATAACAACAATCCTGCTTCATCTAGTCAGGGGCAACAGGCTCCTACTCAACAGCCTAGGACGATTGAGAAGGCTGCAGGGCATGAATCTGGAAGGCCCATTATTAATGTCATTACAGGGGGACCTCACCCAGCAGGTAGAAGCTGGGGTGAGATGGAAAGGTATACCAGAGCTTTAAAGTATGTGCCGACTGAGGAAGATGTATTTGTTTTGGAAGGTGCTACGCCTTTGAAGCAACAGAGAATTTTCGATGATGATATTGTGTTCAGAGCCAGGGATTCTGCAGGTATTGAGGCTCCTACTTTGGATCCTCTAGTTATCTCAGCTGGTATCGGACCAGCTATTGTCAGAAGAGTTCTCATTGATTGTGGCGCATCCTGCAATATTCTCTTTAAGAAAACATTCGACCAAATGAAGATCCCTATGGCTGATGTGCAAGCCTCATCGCAGAAAATTGCTGGTTTCACTGGGGAGCCAAAGCAGCCGGTAGGGACCATTGATTTGTTTGTGGAACTTGGAGAAGGAGAGAGAAAAGTAGTCCGCAAGCAAACTTTTGTGATTGTCGACGAATTTTCTGCTTACAATGCTTTCCTTGGTCGCCCAACTCTGGCAGCGTTCAAAGCTGTTCTTGCCCCGTGGTGCCTCACTATTAAATTCCCCACAAACAATGGAGTAGGAGTTATAAAAGGTGATCAAAATGCTGGGCGAGAGTGCTATCTGACAGAGCTACGAGAAACCAGAAAAAGAGAAATGGGAAAGAATGCGGCAGCCCCAGTCCGCATCAAAGAACCAGCCTTGTAGCAATTACAGGGCGGACCCTGCACTGGCGAGCACAGCGGAGCAAGAAAAGAGATGGACCTTAGAAAAGTCAGTGTAGGGGAAAATAGAGTGGTACCGGTGGAAACGACAATACCAATACCTGTTGACCCAAAGGACCCAAACAAAGTGTTGAATGTGGGTTCGCAACTTAATGCGTCAATTCAGAATATCTTAATATCTTTTTTAAAGGCAAATCTGGATGTTTTTGCTTGGACTCATGCCGATATGTGCGGAATATCCCCAGAAGTTGCAGTGCATGCTCTAAATATTGATCCAAAATTTACACCTGTAAAGCAGAAAAGGAGAACTCAAGGTCCGGAAAGGTCAGCGGCATTAAAAGAAGAAGTTGATCGGCTCATGGAGAATAATTTTATCAAAGAATCTACATATCCGAATTGGGTTTCAAATCCAGTGCTGGTTAAGAAAGCCAACGGAAAATGGAGAGTATGCATCGATTTTTCAGATCTAAACAAGGCCTGCCCCCAAAGACTGCTTCCCATTACCCAGAATCGATCAACTGGTAGACGGAACAGCGGGACATGAATTTTATCTTTTATGGATGCTTACTCTGGATATAACCAGATCATGATGCATGAGCCAAATCAGGAGGACACGAGCTTTATCACCAACACTGGTCTTTACTGCTACAGAGTTATGCCCTTCGGGTTGAAGAATGCAGGGGCAACATACCAAAGACTCGTTAATGCTATGTTCAAACCGCAACTGGGCAAAACCATGGAAGTTTACGTCGATGACATGTTAGTAAAGTCTAAGAAAGCACTGGATCACATAGAACACTTAGCAGACATGTTCGCTGTCCTCCGAAAATACGGAATGAAGCTCAATCCTTTAAAATGTTCATTTGGAGTGGAATCCGGCAAGTTTTTAGGTTTCATCGTGAGCGCTAGGGGCATTGAGGCCAGTCCAGCTCAAATTACTGCATTGAAAGAAGTCAAAGCTCCTAGAACAAAGAAGGAATTGCAAAGTCTCAATGGAAAAGTTGCCGCCTTGAGTCGGTTCATTTCCAAAGCCACAGATAAATGCATCCCATTCTTTGACGTCCTAAAGAAAGGAAGGAAAAACTTCGATTGGACTCCCGAATGCCAAAAAGCCTTTGATGAATTGATTCGCCATATGGAGACGCCTCCAATACTTTCTAGGCCTGGCGATGGCGAGGGTCTTCTTATATACTTGGCAGTATCATCTCATGCTTTAAGTGCAGCGCTGATACGGGAAGACAAAAGGATTCAACATCCAGTTTACTATATCAGCAAAAGACTCACTGGGGCAGAAATGAATTACTCTAAGTTGGAAAAACTCGCCTATTGCTTACTAATTGCGTCTAGGAAGTTGAGGCAATATTTTCAAGCTCATCCTATCAGAGTCCTCACCGATCAACCTTTAAAGCAAGTTCTGTTTCGCCCTGAAAATTCGGGTCGTCTTCTAAAGTGGAATATTGAACTCAGTCAGTATGACATCACTTATCATCCCCGGAAAGCAATCAATGGACAAGCTTTAGCGGATTTCATTGCAGAATTTACAGATAAGGGTAACAGTGAGGAAGAAACGGTCGACAATTCCCCGATCCAGTGGAAGTTATATGTCGATGGTGCGAGAAACGACTACTGTTCTAGAGCCGGAGTTGTACTTTAGACTCCTGAAGGTCGATCATTATGCTATGCACTAAGATTGGAATTTCCTTCAACAAACAATGAAGCGGAATACGAAGCCCTTATCGCTGGCTTAAGGATTGCTAAAGAATTAAACATCCGAACGTTACAGATATTCAGTGATTCTTAGCTTATTGTATGCCAAGTCAAAAAGGAATTCCAAGCAAAAGGGGGGAATCTGCCCGCCTACTTGTCAAAGGCTTGGGAACTCCTGGGTGATTTCGACCATTACATGATAAGTCACATTCCTCGAGAAGAAAACATGAGAGCAGATTCTCTCGCAAAGTATTCGAGCACAGGCGAAGCTCAATTTCTGGGGCTAACTCCAGTAGAGGTCCTGTCGACTCCTAGCATTGATGAGATGGACATTGATTGGATCATGAGCATGTCTCAAGAGCAAGAATCATGGATGACTCCGATAATAGAATGTCTGCTCAATGGATCCTTACCGGGGAACTCAAAAGAACGACAAAAGCTACTGAGAAAAGCTTCTCGATACGTAATCCAGGATGGCCGGTTATACAGACGGGGATTCTCAATGCCATTACTTCGGTGTGTATCCAGGGAAGAGTCTAAAGCAATCCTAGCAGAGGTACACGGAGGAGAATGTGGTGATCATTCAGGTGGCCAAGCATTAGCAAAGAAAATTCTCCGATACGGATATTTTTGGCCAGAAATTAATCGAGATGCAGCAGAGTATTCCCGAAAATGTGACAGATGTCAAAGATTCGCCAAAATTCCTAGAGCTCCTTCCACTGAACTCACACAGATGGTCAGTCCATGGCCGTTTGCGATATGGGGAATAGACCTTGTAGGACCGTTGCCAACTGCCAAATCTGGAATTAAATATGCCATTGTTGCTATAGATTATTTTACTAAGTGGGCAGAAGCTGAACCACTGGCTACTATCACCTCAAAGAAAATGATAAGTTTTGTGACTAAAAACATCTTTTGCAGATACGGTGTGCCTCAAAAAATAATTACAGACAATGGAACTCAGTTTGAAAGTGAAGAATTCCAAGATTTTTGCAAGCGATTCAAAATCCGGAAAAGCTTCTCAGCAGTAGCTCATCCGCAGGCAAACGGGCAGGTGGAAGCCGTGAACAAAATCATTAAGTCAACCATCAAGAAGCAACTTGAAAGAGCAAAAGGTGGTTGGGTCGATAAGCTACCACTGGCACTATGGGCATACAGAACCACTCACAAAACTGCGACTGGGCACACCCCGTTTTCATTGGCATACGGGTCAGAGGCAATGATTCCGGTAGAAATAGAAGTCCCTTCGCACAGAAGAATCCATTTCAATCAAGCAAAAAACGAAAAGCTACAGCTCGAAGCGCTAGATATCCTTGATGAAAAAAGAGATGAGGCTAATCTCAGAATTGTAGCTCATCAGCAAAGAATAGCCAGACATTTCAACTCCAAAGTTCGCCAACGCAGCTTTGAGATTGGAGACCTAGTCCTGAAGAGAATTATGACAGCGACAGGTGTGTTTGGGCCAAATTGGGAAGGACCATATGTAATAGGTCAGAAGCTTCTTGACGGCACATTCAAACTCACCACTGTTGAAGGAGATCAAATTCCAAGGGCATGGAACAGCAACCATTTGCGTCCATACTTTACTTGAAAATTTTGTTGAAATATTGTAAAAAGAATTATGAATGTATGATTCTTGTAATTGAAAGCAATTGTAAAACTGATGCAAGTAAATAATGAAAGAATATAAAGTGGATGTAGGCCCAATTTCCTGGCCGAACCACTATAAATCTTGTGTTCCTTATTATTATTACATGTTTGCTTTATTTTCGATATAAAAAGTACATAGAATGTATTGCTGAAATGTCGATTTGAATTTTTGCAGACAATGGAAGTGAAACTTGCACATAAAAAGGCCAAGTGATTCTCGCCAAATTTCAAGTCACAAGAGCCCCGAATTCAAATCCTAGATAGGAAGTACTTCAATTGAACGGCCTATGATTTCGACAGAAACGGGTCTTTGCTAATAAATTGAGATCGTTTGAACAAACAAACATCCAATTAAGAAGCTAATGCTCGTTTTCACGAAATTGCCTGACAATGAAGCACACTTCCTTGGATTAAACAAGTTACTTGTAAAAAAAAAAGGGGGGGCAGAGGATCATTGAAAAGGCATGAGCAAGTGAACAGAGGAACAACCAAAGCCATCATCGGCAGCACAAGTCCTCTTCGGAGGCACAACTCTTCGGAGGATAAAGACCTCTAATGGGTCATACGCCACAAAAAAGAAAGTTCTCTACTCAACAAAAAGATTGGAGGAGTCATGACCCTCCAACCATGAGAGAGTAACTTCCAGGCGATGAAAACCCTCTCTGAGGCACATTTCACCAGGAGTTGAAGTGTTATGACCGCTCTTCGGGATTTCACTTCACCAGAGTTGAAATGCAAACAAAATAAAAGCCCTCTTCGGAGGCCCATTTCACCAGGAGTTGAAGTGTTATGACCGCTCTTCGGGATTTCACTTCACCAAAGTTGAAATGCAAACAAAATAAAAGCCCTCTTCGGAGGCCCATTTCACCAGGAGTTGAAGTGTTATGACCGCTCTTCGGGATTTCACTTCACCAAAGTTGAAATGCAATCAAAATAAAAGCCCTCTTCGGAGGCACATTTCGCCAGGAGTTGAAGTGTAACAACCGCTCTTCGGAATTTCACTTCACCAAAGTTGAAATGCAAAACAAGATAAAGACCTTCCTGGAAGCCCATGTTTCACCGAGATTGAAATAAAACTTTCAAGTGTCGAAACGTGAAAAGGCTTTCCTCGAAGGCACAACACTTTGGAGGTACACGTTTCACCAAGATTGAAATAAAACTTCCAAGTGTAGAAACGTGAGAAATCCCTCCTCAGAGGTACAACCCCCTCCCGGGGACACAATTAAAAAGAAAGGCCTCTTCAGAAGCCCACGTTTCACCGAGATTGAAATAAAACTTCCAAGTGTTGATACGTGAAAAAATCTCTCCTCAGAAGCACAAATTTTTATTAAAAAAGAAAAGAAAAATCCTCATCAAGAGCATACTTTAACTTTCAAAGGAAGAGCGATTTACCTATTCTAAAAAAAAAGAAGGGGGAAAGAAAGTTAAAGTACATTCAGAGGTCCGCTTTACCACATAGAAGAATTCACTTGGCAAAATGTATACATACGCAAAAGGAAAAAGTGATTTCTTCGAAGGACAAAGCGTAGAAACTTATATGAAGGAAGTTGCACTCTACGAAAATTCTCTTCGAGAATGAAGTAATTATTCTTTAGAAAACGAGAGTGCAAGTCCCCTCAAAGTATACGATATTGCAGTAAGCTCATGGTATAGGGGCAACATGGTATAGTTACATACAAAGTGGTATAGCTACGTCGGTAAAGTACGCTCAAACAACATACCACAAGCTCACCGCAATATCGTATAAATAAACTTGTGCAAAAATGAATAATAAATGCATTCTCAAATTCAAACAAAAGTCTGTACAAATAAAGAATCATTTTATTCAATTGCAGATATTGCGGATACAGGTTTCAAAATAAAAAGCAGGGGCCGGTGCCTGCACAACATCCGACCATTACACAAAAAAGGAATCAAAAAGCCCAACTCTTCATTTCTTCTTGCCGCCTTTAGACCCTTTACCCGGCCGAATGGTTAGCTTTTCAGGTCTTTCAGGTCGGTCTGAAGGCATAAGGGAAGAAGGGGAGGGAGGTGCAACTGGTGCAATTTCCGGTTCCTCTTCAGTGGTGATAATTTTCTTCCCCCTCCTCTTCGATGTCCCATGCTTTTTCTTCTCTTCGAAGAAGACTCACTCCCTGGAGTAACGAGAGCGGACAAAATTACGTCGTCAGAAGGAGTCCGCTCCGGAGAGATCTCGCCTCCTTCAAGTCCCTCATCTTTTTGCTCCTGCGAAGCAATAGGGTCATCCAAGCCATGAAGAGCCTCGATTTTCTCCTCTTGTGACCCGGGTTGTGAAGCGGAAGGAGGAGTCACCTGAAGAGATGGAGGAGGAATAACCAGAGGAGGCGAAGTCTGCACAGCACTTGTTGTTTCAACTGCAGAAGAAGAGAAATTGAAAATGTTAGTATCCTCCCAAAAGAAGGGAGATATGGGTTCATCGAGATTCAAGAAGTAATCGAGAAGCTCATCAAATTTTTGAGGAATAAGCAGGCAATCCACCTGAATCGGACCAATGTCGAAATTACCTGAAAATGTTGGCTTCGTCAGTTCAATCTCATAATTCTGAGCCCCAATGTCCTCCAAAGCCTCTTCATCAGTAGGGGTAATTACCCCGGTTCTTGTAGGAGGCGGCGAATGAGCACTAGAGCCTGTAATGTCCACCTCGGGAGAAACTAGAGGACGTTCAGAGGTAGTAGGCGGTGCTCCTTTTTCGGAATGTTCCCCTTCCGCCATTTCGGCCCGTACCTTGGCGAGTTGCTCTTTTCCCTTGGCAAGAGCGGCGCGGGCATCATCATCGAGATAATGCTCTTCAAGAGCTGTCTCAGCGTAACCAGCACCTTTGCCACCTAGCATATCAAGTGCTGCCTCCCAGACTTCAGCTAATGTAATTTCGTATTTAGGGCCTACAAAGGCAAGGCTGCCACGCCCCAAAATGCTGTGCAGATAAAAATCAAATAGTGTGGAGCTAATGGCATCTTTGGTTGCTTGATGGGCCTCTTCGGCCGCAAGTTTACCAGCAACAGCCTCGTCGCGCTCCTTTTCGGCCATAGCATGTCGAGTTTTTAACAACTCTATCTCCAAGCTTTGAGAGCCGGTTTGTTCTCGCAGCTGTACAGTTTCAGCGCGATATTCTTCTATGACCTTTTCCTTATGTGCAAGCTTATCTTCGACTGCTCTTTGACTGGCATGCGCATCTCGTACTTGTTGCTGAAGCATGCTCTCCTTTTGAGAATAGGAAGTTGATGAAGTAACTAATTCTTCCTTAAGCTTTTCCACTTCCGCTTCCAGCTTTTCATTATAGGAAGCAATACTTCTCATTTCGGCGTCATGCTGTTCGAGAGTCTTCTGCCACTCAGCCTTATCGTTCTCCATTGTGAGCATGGCCTCGAGATTGGCTCGGTTAACCCTCTGAAGCTCATCGACAAGTTTTTGCCAGTTCGACATTCTTTCAATATCGGTCCTGACAGTATCAAGATTTCGCAGCATAGCTGGTTTGTCGAGAGGAACCAAGTCGAGATCAAATCGAACCCCTCTCAAGCACCACTGAGGAAATCGACTTTGAAGAGTGGGAGGACCTTGCCCGACTTGGTATGCGGGCCGGTTGATGATTGCTTGAATGTCGGAGAGAACAGAGCAGGAGATTTAGCAGGAACATGTTCAGAAGCTATCGGCATTGTTTCTTCAGTAAGTCTAGCCCGCTTGCTAGAAGAATCGTCTATGTGACCTTTACCTCTCTCATCGTGAGCTTTTCTCTTTTGAGTATCATCATCTCTGTTGGGAGGGTCATGTCTTTCTTGTTCCCTTCGGTGACGTTCTTCATATGCTCGTCTCTCGTCGGCTTTCCTGATAGCCCTCTCTTCATCCGATTCTCTGAAAGAAGGGAGGTAACGCCTGTAATCATACTGGCTACGCCTCCCGTAGCGCAGGAAATCATCATAGTACGAGTCGCTGCGCCCCATAGGAGAATCTGGAATAAAAATAATAAGCTTTATAAATCTTTAAAGTACAAGAGGATAAGTGCGTAGAAGTGATGAAAAAATCCTAAGTGTTGTGTAACGTGTAAACTACACGCATCGAGTTACAGACCACTCTGTGAAATAGATGTAGTGATAACTTGAGTAGGAGGAGTTGACATTTGTTGTAGAGAAGATGTCGCCTCAATTACAGAAGAAACAGTTTTGGAAACATCATCTCTGAAAAGTTCTTGAGAAGTCACAATTAAATCGCTCAACCCCTCGAAAACATCATCACCCTCATGTTTTTTGGGACTGGCTTTTTCAACCCCTTCGTCGGCAGATCTTCCGGAGGATCGTGGAGTTTCTTCCTCTTCGATAACTGGGGCAAGTGCAGACTTATCAGACGGCCCCGCAACGTCCTTCGGAACTGAACATCTCACTAGTGGAGTTTCTATAGAGGTTCCTCCCTGAATGTGCTTTTTAATAGGGACCGGGGCATCAGGAGTTTCCGTCGGAGAATCAGGAATTTCAGTTGGGACTTCACGAGACTGAGTGAAGCGAGAAGGATGAAGAAGCCCATATTGATGTAAAAATCCATCATTTAACAAGAACTTTATACTCCTCTCTTCTGCCGCCACGGCGTTCAATCTCTCAAAAACTTGTTTATAGCATGGATCTCTAGAGGGAGGAGGAAGTGCTAAAACAGGGAAAAGAAGCAAAGTTAGCATTCAGCAACTCAAATTATGAAAATCCAAGATTGGAGAAATAAAAACAGGAAAATCTTACTTCCTACTCTCCAGATGGCATAAAACCCTGGAGGGCAACGAACAAAGAAATACTGATTTAGAAATCCGTGAACACTATCAGAAAGATCGGTGATGAGTTTTCGATTTCGAGCACTCCTTATGATTACGATGGAGGGATGATCTTTGATCTTTGTGAATGAGCAGAGGTAGCAGATTTCCTCAAAGCTCGGTAATCGGTCCAGAACTCTACTAAAAAGCACACATAACCCCATCAGAATGGCATGGCCATTGGGGTGCAATTGGAATGGAGAAATAGACAATCGAAGCAAGAGCTGCCGAATGAAGTCATTAAAAGGTGGTATGGCACCACTCAAGCACATTTGGCGGTTGACAGCAATAAAGCCAGAAGGGGGCCTATCTGCAGTATCGTTTGGCCCGGCAGTAAGGCATCAGCTTCGGCAATGCCAAACTGGGTGAGCAGTTGAGTAAACACCCGGTGATTCAGAGTGGTGGGAGTTCTTTCCGGAGGATTATTCAACAAGTTGGCTACTGGGAAGACATCTTCAGCCTGGCCCATCGGTTCTTCTTGTTGAGATGTCATTCTACACAAGCAACCGGGTGTTCAAATGCGAAGGTGCACGTTTCCTAAAAGTGTGAAGTGTTGTGCAAAACTAATGAAAATAACAAGTAAATATAACTGGAATTAAACTGGTTGACGATTGATCGACTATGGTAATTTCAGAACTTGTTAATTTAGAGTTCAAGCATAATATTAGTGCAAGCTGGTCAGTTTCAATTGGTTGTTTCAGTGTTGCTTTAATATTCTACTTGAAATTGATAGCACTTCATTCACACGATTTGTTTAAGTCAATTATCTGTTATTAACTAATCTGTCATTTGATATGGGCAATCAATGACAGTATATTCGTCCCAGTTTTCTGTGAATGTCGTATTGAACAGGTTGTTAGCCTGCAAGTCAAAATAACCTGTGAATGGATGCAATAAAATTCAACAGTTCAAAGTTAATACAATGGTCCAAAATTCAAACAGAATTCATGCAAGTCATAACTCGTCAACGGTTCAAAGGTTCTGAGTCGGCAATGTCCTAAGTCATGAGTCGTAGGAATAAGGAGATTATCTCCAAGACTTATCTCGGCAACGACTCAAGGCCACGACTCAAAGGTGTTATCTCGGCTACGACTCAAGGGTCCTATCTCGGCCACGACTCAAGGGTCTTATCTCGGCCACAACTCAAAGGTTTTGTATCGTCCACGACTCAAGGCTTAGGTCATGAAGCGTGTTGAATCGTATCATGGTTAAATCACAAGGGTCGTTGGATCATACAAAAGTAGCCGGGTCAAACCTACGGCAACGTTCGAATCAATCAGACTCATTAACCATCTAACTCCTAACCCATTAACCACCTAACTCCTAACCCATTAACCATCTAATCCGTAACCCGATAACCCAATAACCTCGCAGTGGTTAACCCCAGCTCCATCACACCACTAGGTCGCCTTAAATCTCGAATCGATACAAGTAAGATCAAGCCGCCTGCCTTTAACCCATCAATGTCCGATGTAATAGTATTCGCAAGGATCAATGGGGAAAACAGAGGCGGAGATCGGCAATCAATCAGCAAATGAAAAAAGGTGCAAAGTCTCTTACACGGTGTGATGCTAAAGATAATCGAAAATGAATCAGGTTGGAATCGCCTTTGAGAGCTCGAAGATGCGTTAATGGCAGATGCGGTTCAAAGGATAAGAAATGAGAAGAAGGAAGTAAGGGGAACGACTCAAGTCTTTTATAGCGTTAAGCAGTGGTAGTTGAATCGGCACACGAGTTAAGATGAGTCGAAGCACACGACCTACGACTTAGGCGTGAACTTCGAGGGGCAAATGTTAACTCCGTTTAGGCGACGAGTCAAGGTCTGGGCCGACTCAACAGACTACCGACTCAACAAGCCACCGACTCAGGAAGCTACCGACTCAACAGCCTTGAGGAGTTACCGACTCAACAGCCTTGAGGAGTTACCGACTCAACAAGCCTTGAGGAGTTACCGACTCAACAGCCTTGAGGAGTTACCGACTCAACGGCCTCGAAGGGTTACGACTCAGCGACTCAGGAGGAATAACGACTCACCGGGTTCTAACCTTAGCGACTTAAAGGTGCCGGCCGACTCAACGGGTTAACGACTCATGGGGCTAGCGGCTCAAGTTCTCTAACGACTCAACGACCTAAGGTGTCAAATGACATAACTGACTAAACTCCCAAAGCAACAAAGGACCGACCTACGACTTATGATAGGTCGTTCACGACCTAGCTTGAGTCGTCTACGACTTACAGCTATTATGTAGAAATCCTATGCCGCCTCATTTTGGACCACGGCCTATTAACTCGCAGACGAGTTAGGACTTGTGCTGTATACAGAGGACCGGAAACGCTCTGATATGAAGTCAGGGCTCAACTAGTTGAGTCGCCTACGACATACGACTCATCCTGAGTCGGTCACGACTTACGACTCATCTTGAGTCGGTCACGACTCATGACTTGACAATTTCAGCCTAGAAAATTGCCTATAAATACATGGCCACATTGAGCATGGAGGGTACTTTTGGACGGACTTCCTGGACGCCATTACTCTGCCATTGACTCGACTTCAAGCAACGTTCAAGCAACACTTCTATCACTCCAATCACCAAAGACATTTCAACAAATCTCAAGTGGAAATCTAACTCATTCACCATGCATTCGAGGGATTCTTCTATATCAAAGTTTGAGCCGTTTGTCTAAGTGTGTTGTAATTGAAGATTGTTGTAAAGAATTGTAATCAAATCAGCAATAAAGAGCTTTAAAGCGGACGTAGGCTAGATCTTAAGCCGAACCACTATAAATATTGTGTCTTTTATAGCTTCTCTGTGATTTCTCTGCTTATATTTTGTTCCCGTACCAATGGGTGGTGCTTTCACAATTTCCTTCTACACACCGGGGTGTTAGCGTTCAATTTTTAGCGTTAACAGCCCGCATTTTCTTAACAATATTTAAAAGAATTTAAAATTGATTTTAAAAACACCAACAACAATTAACAACCAATATCAATCGTCAAACAACGTTAATTAATTGTTGTAAAACCCAGGGTTGTTACAGTACCTCTTTAATGAAATGTACAGCAATGGTCACAAGCTGAAATTTAGCTGAAAGTTTAAAGAAATGAGGGGAAGATGGTTTTTTTTTAAATTAATCACTTCCCAGAATTAATATGTCAATGAAAAAAGAAAAGGAGATGAATCTGGGAAACGTATTATAACTTATATATAACTGTTAAATGGATAGATGGAAGAAAAGGTGAGAAGAAGAGTAAAAGTGAAAACTGATTTATGAGCGAAATGGATTGTGAGCTGTTGCCTGGGAAGAAAATGGAACGGTTTAAAAATTAATGGCAATGGACTGCTGAAATTAAATGAGTATAAAATGTGTAAAAGTTATATACTGAAACGGCAATAAATTTCAATTATTATTATAAAACGGGGAATAACGAAAGGCAAGGATGATGATTTCAAAGTTTATTAATGGCTAGGAATGGAGAAGTCTATTTGTGAATTGGAAAAATTATTAAGCAATTGAAATCGGTACAAAAAGTAACAGCTACACACTGTTTTAGAAACAATCAAAGCAATTAATAGCTTGATTGGACAGCAAGAATAAATATGGAAGGACACGTTATAAAGGCAAAATGAACCGTATGAAAATAAATAAAAGAAATAATGGAAAATAAAACAGTTGCGCCTTGAATTTTCCAAAATAAATTATTTTATGAACATCAATTATTACTTACTTAAATTGAACAGAATCACATCCTAAAATATACTTTCTTAATTTTTGATGAAAATTTATCATTTGCTGCATTTAACTATACGTAATCCAAATGTAAGATTTTATTTCAAAATATTATTATTTAAAATTTCTCAACTACAACTATACACGAGATACAATACATATGATACAACTACAACTATCGACACAGGATGTTACATATACAAGTACATTAATATAATTAATATACATGAATACACATCATCCTATACTATGACAACAACTACTCCAAAAGATATAAAGAGACTTCATAGCTCAAGCAGCAACCCAAAGCAAGATATCTACAACCTGTAATAATTCGGTCTGACCCGAGTATTAAATTCAAAAGAAAATAATACACGGGTCAGTCTAATTCGAACTCAGTTATTAATGCACGGAAGCAATAATAATTAAATAATAATTAGACGACAGTCACAAATAAATCTCCACTATCCAATCCTTTAATAAGGAATCGGATAATGGTAAATATAACACGTAACAGTGTTAAACAACAAATCATCAAATCCAAATTATCGACGAAGATAAATTAAAAGATTACCAATGAAGATAATTTAGAAAACAACGGAATTGCCTAAACGGCAATTAACAACAAAATCTAATTATTGAATAAATAATTAGAAACTCATAATCTAATTATCAAATAGATAATTAGACAACACCAAAATGATCGAATCAAATCAAATCAAATCAAAATACAATTTCAAAATATTGAATTGAATAAACAAAACAATTCAAACAATTAAAATATCAAAAAAGTCAATACTATGTGGCTGTAGTACACGCACGCGTGCACTACCTCGCCACTACAGCATATAAAGTCACCACAACTCCAAATATTGACAGCAAGTCCTAACTGCAAAGCCAAATCATTTACAAAATGCAGAGGTCAAGTCACTGTTACCAGGACTTAACACAACTGCGAGGCCAAACCAAAGTTAATAGCAATACCAATAAAAGGTTTGGGCAATAATGAATGACCAAGTGCACAAGGCAGTGGTACAAACATAATGATAAAACAAAATGGATTATGCAACCTGCACAAACAGAGCACGAAGGATCGGATGCCCAAACGCACATGGCGGTGGTACAAACATGATGACATAGCAAAATGGAGATGAAAGCAAACAAAAATAAGGCAATGCAGCATGACAAAATGCACAAAAGAATCGGTACACAACAGAGACAAAACTGCTACAAATATGAACTGCCTCGATGTGAATATATGGCCAAACTGTGCACCAGATATACCACTGAACTACAAGTGGCCAGAGGAGCAAATGAAATTCACGAGTATATCCAGGCAGCAAGCTTAAACAACACTAAGGTATGCATGCCACAACTGGTCAGTGCAATAAGCAATCAAAATCAAGTGCTTTCAAAGGAACTCGACCAAATCGCTTCAAGTAAAACAAAGTACAACTAGTATCAAGACAGTTCACCAGCATGAAGTTCAACAAGCAGCCTCAACATCAAAGACCAGACCTCGAGTGCATAAAATAGTGGTGAACCCTGAGATCGGGTTTAATGCACAGCAAAAACTCGAGCGCTAGAAGAAAAATGGCACTCCATAGCAACATAAATGACTCTGTACACAAGTGACACAGCAGCAATAAAAACAAAGAACAAAGCATCATGTGTAGAACATCATTCAAACGACATCACTATATCAAATAGAATTATGAACAAAGTCCTGTTACATGAAGATTCTTCTGAAACCAAGACATGATCGCAAAAGCATATCAAAACCGTGATGGTCACGAGGTGCAACAGTGCCGAGATGACCAGAAAACAATAAGTGAACATCAAGCACATGAATGCACAAGATTTGTGACAAGCTTAACACATGATTACTTATATACAGTAGTTATAAAACTAATGCAACGAATTAGAAAGTTGATAGAAGATGCCAAGTGATAAAAATCACATATTTGAAGTAACCAAAGTCACAAAATAAATCACAGTAGCAAGTTCAACCTTGAAAGCCCAAAATCATCTCATAACCAACATCACAAACCGAAGTCAGGCGATAAATAAATTGAAGCGGAAACAAAATTCACGTTAATGCCGATGCCAACAGAAAAATGTTCAAAGTCATTTGCAGTTCAAATCAAACTGTACCCAAGTTATAGATATCAAATAGCTATTCAAAGCCGTGGATAATAGAAATCGAACCAAGACAACTAAAAATCATTAACATCGAAATAAACTCGAACGGCCTAAGAATGAAGTAGATGTGAGTGATATTTCACTCACCTTGTTTAACGAGGAGCTAAACCCAATTCGCAGTCTCAAATCACAAGCTGGTAAACAACCTATTAAGCAACCAAAAGCATCTCGAGAGACAGCGATCGAATAAAAGTCGGCTACCACAAATTACGAAAACCCTAATTTAGTTGAAGAAGAAATGAGCAAGAATGAGCCGTTATTTTTTCGTATGTTTTTTTTAGGGTTTTCGAAAAGATGAACGAATGAAAAAGGAAATTGGGTATCAGCCTTTGTTAAATAACACCGCACCAACAAAAACATAGGCCAAAATTGTATTGAAGCCCACATAACATTCATCGAATTACTAAAAGAATTTCAACCGATTTAAAAATGCCAAATAGCAATTAGCTAACACATTAATCGTTTAATGACGATTATAAATTGTTACAAAATCCCAGGTTGTTACAGACTCCCCTCCTTATAAAAATTGCGTCCCCGCAACTTTCATAATTAAAGTTGTCAATAACAATTATTTTTCTAACATAAACTGGTTAAGCTAGAAAAATAAGAGTCGAGCATATAAACCCCAAAGAAATCTTTTAATTTCATAGAAGAAATTCACAAATTTTCAACAAAAATCTAATTATCAAATAGATAATCAGAAAACAAAAAAACTGAATAAATGCAATTATCAGCAATATTCAATTATCGGTAAGATAATTAGAATACAAAATCACAAAACATCAATATCCAATTATCGATACGATAATTAGCAAACAGCAAAATCTAATTATCAACAAAGATAATTAGAAAACACAAATCACAATTCGCAAAACTGCAATCATCTAGTTATCAATCAGATAATTAGAAAACACGAACTCCATAATCAACAATGTAACGACCCTGTATTTTGTAATTATTTTATTGTATATTTTAATTATTTTTAATGTAAGATTCTGATTTAAAAACTTATTTTACTTATTTGAAATGATTAAATTTATTATTTAAATATAATCTTGATTTTTTTATATGAGTTATAATTCCAAACTTGTGTAAGTTGAATATTTGCCTGAAATGCTTATTTTGGTCAAAATAGTCAAATTGTGACTTTCAACTTAAAATTTTAAAGGTTTAAAATTTTAATTTTTTTTTCTTTTATTATGAAAGTACATAAAATTCTAAGAACACCAATTTTCGTTTCGTTGAAATCGGATGTAAACTGTGGAAGTTATACCCTTTACAATATTGTGCGTATATAGGGTTATTTACAATGACTATTTTAAATTGTATACATTACTTCTTCTTGGTTATATTTTATTTTAATATGTGATAATATGTTATGTTATGTATATTTTGACTTTTAAGTATTTTTAAAATGATAATATAATTTTTCTAAAGTTTATTTGAATTTATTTCAATTTATAAAGCCTAGTTGGTATGTACTGCATTTTTCTTTATTTAACTTTCTATTTAATAAAAATTAAATTATTATTTTACCTTGAAAACTTTTTAAAACCATTTTTAATTCAAATTTTGTGTTAAAATATTTTTTTTGTGAAGTAATAAATTTTCCAAAGTCATTGGAGATTTTCTTGTAATTTTTATGTCAGGGTTGCTATTTTTAAGCAATTTCTTATTTCCTTTTTCTATTTTACTTAAAATAAATTATTTATTTTATTTTATTCTTACTTAGTTTCGGTTTTAAATAACATTTCTGAGTTTATTTTGTTTTTATAAAATTAAAAAGAAAAGGAAATGCAAAAGGTTTAGAAAGTTAAGAGATTTTAAAAGCCTGAAACGTAAAAGCGTTTTATCCGTTTCTTTTTTGCAATTAATACATCTGTTATTTTTGCATTTCCCTATACCATCTCCAGCCGACTTCCCTTGCTCATTTGTCACGAAATTTCTCTTTCTCAAACCCTAAAAAAAAAAGGAGAACATGGCCTTCATCTTGCAAAATCTGGTAAGTTCTTCTTCTTGTTTTCCTATTTCCTAAATGATTTTGCACCTTGTTCTCAACTATTTGGATCGGCTCCTCCCTCCACCACCACCTAGGCCGCCTCCACCACTAGCACACCTGACCAACACCTCCTCTAGCCCCTTCCCATGTCCTATCCATGGCCCTAGGTGATGTTGATCAACCTAGAAATGAACAAGATATCACATATATATAAATCTAGACCTAGAATTGTCATCACCACTTCCACCACCCATAGCCGCCACCTACATGACCACCACCACCTCCAGCACCTCTAGCACCCTCTGCCACGTCATCACCTTGGAGCCCACACCTCTGGACCTGACCATATAGCCCATGGACGAACCCTTTTGTAGCAAAGAGATGATGAAACATTGCCTTGTATGGATAGTTGTTGCACCTATATCTTCACTCCACCAAACACAAGCTAGGCCGACCCTATAGAGACCCAAACCAGACCCTAATACAGTCTATGGCCGAGCTAAACCAACCCCTAGCTGAAGCATGTGAAGTTGAGAACAAGTGCAAACCATTTGATGTTGTTTTGGACCTTAAATTCCTATGTTGTTTTGTGATAATTCGTGTTGTAACCCCTCCATCTTCATCCACTTGTTGCCATGTATTTAGATGCTAAACCCAAGTCATGTTGACACCTAGGCTGAGCCTAGTGTGATGAGAACAAGCCCATTTGATCATGTGACAACCCATGTTGTCGTGGTCAGGCACTTTCGTGTTAAAGCTGGGTAATGTTCTTTATTGATTTAAAAATTTCCATTTCGTTTCAATTCATGTTTGTATTGTATGCATATGTTTATATGGTCTTGTAATTTGTTGTATACAAGATCATTATCAAGGCTTTAAATTCATTCAATTCAAATCGTGTTTGTCGTGCTTTTGAAATCGCTCTTGTGTTTGTTGTTTGGTCTCTAGCTTCGAAAAGGTGAGTCTTTCTCACTCTGACATTTATACTTATGAAAAGTGAATTGATGACAAGTGTTTAGTAATATAAAATGTTTATGAAAGTTAATGATGATCATATGGTATGCTATGCCATGTTATTACCATGTTATTACCATGTTGTTACCATGTTTAAACTGTTAATTTTCACCTGACATCTGATATATGACTGTATATTGTGATATTGACCTTGTTTATATTATTCCTGTATATGATTACACTGCAAGTTCCTTGTTAGAATAGAATCATTATGGGCTGAAATGATAGGCCTGATTTATTTTATTTATTTTATTTTAACTTGGGATTGCGGGTTTGAAATGATAAAACCCGGATTTACTTTGTAAATTACGGGTTGAAATGATATATTACCCGTATCACTTTACCTAGCGTAGAAAATTTTATACAGGCCCGTAGTTAAAATATGCTTTTCTAAAAATTTTAAATATTTTAGAAATTTAATTATTATAATATTTTGATTTTAAATTTAAAAAAAAAGGATTTTTGTAAATTATTATTGATTTTCTGAATAATTGTAAGTGCAATGAATTAATGAAAAAGTTAGAAATTTTGAACGTGAGTTATTTTGGAAATTTTGGTTTAATTATAATTGGAAATTTAATTGAATATGAAATTATGATAAATTATGATAATTAGAATTTAAATGAATTAAAAGTGATTTTATATCATATTAATGATTTTTTTAACAAAGTTGAAATGTGAAATGAATGAATATTTTAAGTTGAAATTTTGAATATAACTAAAATTGGGAATTTATGAAATTGACTTAAAAGTGAACTTTTAGTTAAGTAAATAAAAATAAATTAAGTTATATTTGAGAATTTGAACTTAAGTGTTAAGTTGAAATTTAATGTAATGGATTTAAAATTCAACATTGCATTTTAATAAGTGAATTATTATTAAATCTTGATTTTTGAATGGAAATTTAACCCTATAAAATCATGAACTTGAGGAAAATTAAATGATGTTATAAATGTGAAAATGTATGACTTTATAAGTTAAAAATGTTTTAATAAAAATATAACTGGTTGAGAAATTTTATTGAATATTTGAAGTTAATTGACTGCATTTTTGAAATGATATTAATTACAATGTAAATGATATTACAGCATTTGTAAATGCTGTAGTTGATGATAATGAACTAAAAAGCTAAGTTGAATTAAAAGCTATTATAGCAATCTTTGTAAGTGCTATAATTTTTGAATTTAACTAAGTTTATTTGAAATTTAAGAAAACTCTATTACAACATTTTAAACGTTGTCTTTTGTTAAATTGAACTGTTTTGAATGTAACTTTCCGTAGAGTTTTCTAAATGATGCGAAAAGTGAATTTTCACTATTTTGATAAACTTAAGTGAATAAATGAACTTTGGAAGTTGAAATTTTTGGAAATTTAATAATTTAATTATTAAGCATAATAACTTCATTGAAATTAAAAATAAGAATTTTTGGAATATAAACTGTTTTAAAATATGAATTGAAATGGTATTTTAGATTGAATGAAATGAATAATGATTTGAAATGAATGAAGTTTTGAAAAGATACGATATTTTGATATATTAAAATGATTTGAAAATGAAGGTTTGAAAGGATATGATATTTTGATATATTAAAATGATTTGAAACGAAGTTTTAAAAGATATGATATTTTTGAAATTAAATGATTTGAAAAATGGAGTTTGAAAGATAGGACATTTTGATATTAACATGATTTAAAAAGAAGTTCTGAAAGATATGATATTTTGGAACTGAAAGGTAGTGTTGAAAGGGTATGAAAATTTAATATATTGAAATGGTTAGAAATGACTTGATATTTATTTTGATAAATATTTGAATTGAAAGATATTTTACGATGATATATTGGAATGGTTTTGGAAATGATTTAATCTTTATTTTGATAAAGATTTGGATTGAAAAGGATATTTTATTTTGAAGTATAAAATATTGTTTTAAAGTTATAACTACGGGTTATAATAACGATTGGTTGTTAAAGAGACCGGGATCGGATATTGTCTTACAGCCGGCCAATACCGAAAACCACTTTAACAACTGTGTATGCGTGGAGATTCCAGAATGAAGTAGGATGGTGGCGACGTTCTCGAGGTATATTACATGGACCCAACTCCCATGAGTTGGCATATATGACTAAAATAGGAGCTATACCGGGGTACACAAAGTGTAATGACCCGGTGTTTTCAACCATTCGCATCCGCACATGTCGGACTTGAATTGTTCAAAATACCGCGTTGTAAAAATAAATTTGGCAAAACTCATAATATGCAGTAAATAAATCACAGAATCACAGACACAGATATCAGAGAAACTCGCAGCGAAATTTAAAATACTTAGTGGTTCATGAAGCCACTATAAAAAAAACTCAACCAAATAAAAATTACATAGTTTTAAATCTCCAATACAGTTTAAAACTTCAATAAAAATCCAAATATTCCAAAGTCTTGATTTCAAAATAAGATATAGACTGGAAGATTGGCCGGCAGCTCGAAAGATCTACAGAATGTCCTAGCTCCGGGGAGAAAGTTGAAACTGCAACTCAGGCTGACCCGAGCGTAAAATAAAACATAAACACTCGAGTCAGGACATACATACTTATATAGTGTAATCTAATTCAAGTGTACTGTAATATAGAGCAAGTAACTTAAAGGATGCTTGGGACCGCCCATTCTCTAAGGATCCGTTAAACTATTTACTATGTAGTATATTGTGCGATTAAGTAGTGTCTATTTATAAAATAAACTTACTTTTAAATAGCGTTAAGGCTTTACATTTTCCACCTTAACACATTTATATGTTCCCATAGTCTATACAGTACCGTAATCTCCCACGTACTGGGCGTCGTCAGAGGGCACTCCATAGGTATGGTACAAACCAAGATCGTATAAGGCTCGGTATGGTAGGTGACACGGCACAACTAGGCAATGCCAGGGTAGATATACCAATTGCTACTCGGACCGATGGAAACGCGTAGCCGCAGTTACCGCCCACCTCGAACAACACTCCCAAATCAAAGATGCGCACCAAAACAATCACAAGAGTAATAGAATGGCATACGAAGAAGTGCGTTCGATCAGAGGTGCTACCTCATTAATCCGAGAATCGCTCCTGTTTTAGCCACCTTATGCCAACTCACGGGAGTCGGGTCCACGTATTTACCTTAAAGGAACCGTCACCACCATCCTACTTCATTCTGGAATCTCCACCGCATACACGGTTGGTAAAGTGGTTTTCGGTATCGACAGAGAGTATGCCAGATATCCGATCCCGGTCTCTTTAACAACCAAATGTTATTATAACCCGTGGTTACAACTTTAAAAATGGTATTTACTTTATAAATCAAAATATATTTCCAATACTACAATATCAAAATATTGTTTTTAAACATTGGTCATTTTAATATACCATTTAAATCTATTCAATTTATTTAGGAATTAAATTTTCTTTTCTCACCTTTTAAAATTAAATTCTTCCATAAAACCCATTCAAAAAAAATCAATTCCTTATTTTATTAATTACATATTAAATTCCAAATTTTAATCCCCTTTTCCCAAAGATTATTTCCACAAATTGATTAAAAATATCAAATTTCAGTTTCTATAGCACTTATGAAATGCTACCTAAAGTTTACAGGTTAAAACAGTCCAATTTTAAAAGGCAGCATTTAAATGCTGTAATAGATTAATAACTTAACAATTTAGTTTTAAATTCCAAATATAACTTATTATCAATTATTTTCTTAACTGAATTCTTACTTTTACCAAAACCCAGAATTTCCAAAATAAGTTATATTCCAAAATTTTATTCAAACATTTATTTATTTATTTAACATTTTTAACTCATTCAAAATCATTATAAATAAAATCCTTTACATACATTTAAATCGGAATATTATAAACTTCCAAAATAAATTTAAAATATTTGTAAAAAATACTATAGAAACCACGGGTCTGTATATAGTTTTGTAGCCTAGGTCAAGTGATACGGATTTATATCATTTCAATCCGCAATTTACAAAAACCCCGGGCTCTATCATTTCAAACCCGCAATCCCAAGTTAAATATTTAAAATTAAACAATTAAATAAATAAATGAATAAATAATTATCGTACAGGCCTATCATTTCAGCCTATAACGATCTCAATTTACAGGGAACTTGCAGTGATGATTTAACAGTAAATAAGCATTAAATAATATAACTGCAACTATATTACAACAGATAAACAACTGATGAGGTGTCAATTTAAAATGGGGTTTAACATCATACGTTATATTACAGACAAATGACATTTAATAAATAATTTACAAATACACTTGCGATAATTCACATAAATATAGGTATGTTTGTCTGGTGAGAAATACTCACCTTAAACTGCAGATAATCAGATTCAAACGATTTTACCACTTGATAAAGGATCGAACAAATGGCACGATTAGGTTTCCGCGGATGCCACACCTTGATTCAAATCTAAAATAAGATCCAAATACCAAATACACGACTTTTAAAATTACGGTCAAAGCAATATTTTCGAAACAACTGGAACGAATAGAATAAAAGAAATTTTGGTTCAGCTTTTGCTCGACTGCTTCACCCCGCATCCCGACCCCAACTTCATAGGCTTGGCAATACTATTTATTATTATTATACATTTTATTACTATTATTATTATTATTTCCACCGGCATACCCTAACTTATCTAGTTTTGAAAAATATGTATTTACACAAACTTACGTCTCTGCCTAAACTATTCTTCAATGCAAACTCTCTGTTTCTTAATTACAACACGTCTCTGCCACTTCAATTTCAAAACATTGTCGAATTCAGAAACATTAAAATTTAAATTTTTGACCATTCTTAACTTTAAAAATCATATTCCTACTTCAGAAAAATGTTCATTTGGATACCATTTATCTTATGATTAAATAAAATAAATTTTATAAATAAAATATCCAAATTTACTATGAATCATTTGTAAGTCAGAATTTCCCAATTTTACTTAACTTGTATATATATTTTTCCAAATAACTTTACGCTTAATTTAAAAATACCCACTTCCTAAATAAAACTAAATTCTCATTTATTTACTTAACTTAAGAACTTTATTTAAAACCCAATTTCCAATTTTCAAGTTAAGTCATAAATTGAAATTTCACCTTTCCATTTGAAAACAACATTTTCAATTATTTACTAACAAAACACATTCGTTCCATAAATTTTTTTTTCCTTTCATAGTTAATATACACTAAATTTTCTTCACAACTTTATTCATTTAGACATCAATTCAACTATGATTCAAGTTAAATAAAAGTTATTCCAAAATGTTCCATTTCAATCGTCTTTCATTTTATCAATTTAAAGTACATTATTTATTATACCAAACATATCCATTTTCGGAAATAACTTTTATTAAAATTTCTAGGTTAGATTTCAACTCCATATTAAATCAAATTTAATTATTATGTCATTTATCGTAAATAAAATCTTTAAATTCACTTTAAAACCAATTATTAACTTACAAAAATTTAACTTAAAAAAAACAAAACACCTTTAAAATTTTAAAGCCTTAAGTCAAATTTTTAGTTGAATTACATAAATTTTATTTCAAAAATACTTAAAAAAATTTAGAAAAATATTATAATATATTAACCATGGGCTTGTTCGGGATATAAGCTTGGTTATGAAAACTTAGAGGAACGTGACGTGGTGGAGAAGTAGCCGAGCAAGGCAAAAGGGAAACAGAGAACAACAAGAAGAAGAAAGGAAAAAACTGAAAGAAGAAAAGAAAACGTAAAACCATTACCTGATAGAGGCTTCAGCACAAAAGAAGAAGAAGGCAAATTTTAGATGCAATATAAAGTTTTTGTGTGAGGCTTTATATATATATATATATATATATGTATGTATATATATATATATATAAGAAAACAAGTTGAGAGTTATGAAGGCACGTGAGATCTTCTGAGATGCGAGTTGCACAATAATGTATATGGGAGGCTTGCGTGATTATAGGAAAACAGTAATCAAATAAAATTTGCTTTGAACTGAAGAGACTATACAAAATTTTGACTTAATGAATTCCTAGAATGATGCGTGAATTTAGGCAAGAGATTGATTCTTAATTTATAAAATTCTTTCTTATGTATTCATGGATAAGGCTTGCGAAATATAGGGGACCAAACAAGCAGGCAAGAATGGCAAGTGATAATAAACATTTAGGCAAACCAGAAAGTTGCGTGATTTATTATTGCCAGTTATACGAAAATCTTGATTAAATGCATGCGTTGATTACTTTCCAGTTTCTTTAGTTTGCACATTATTTTATATGCGTGATTTATGCTGCCAATTTATGAAAATTTGATTAAATGCATGCGTTGATTACTTTCCAGTTTCTTTAGTTTGCACGTTATTTTATATGCGTGATTTATGCTGCCAATTTATGAAAATTTGATTTCAACATTTTATACCATTTAATAGTTGCGTGATCAGCTATATGAAATTTTGATCTTTATTAAATGAAAGGCAAGAATTGGCAAAGATTTTGGAATTTAAAGTCATATACAAAAATTAAAACCCAATTGAAAGCTATGAAAAAGAGTTAACGTTTGCTATAGAAACTACTGACTGATATTTTAATCCATATAGATATACATATGATTTTTACAATACGCCAAACTGACGCAATACAAAACACCCAAAATTTGTACAAAAGTAACGTTTTTAATTTATACGTTTTTACGTTACTGATATCATTACAATGCATGCCCTTTTTAAATGTGAAATTTAACAGTCTGTAAAACACTGAATTTTACAAAGTTATTGCTTAAATTAAATTCGCTTACAATTTTTGTATTTTAAATATACAAAATTCATTTTTTGTTAACATTGCGAATTTGAGTTGTCTTTTAACAAAATTTAAAAACTTCAAAACATTCAGTTTATGTTTAGACTTTTAGGAAATGATTTAATCAAATTAATATGTATATAAATTGGGAAGTAAATTTTACTGGAAAGAGAAAAATAACGGATTAAAATTCTATACGTTTTCTTATATATAATCTTATATATATATATATATATATATATATATATATATACGGTATTTATTCCATAAATTTACGCGCCCTTTTTAACGCGTAATTACCCAGTTCATTTATACACTAAAAAATTCAAAATTCTAACCATGCTGAGACTCGAACTCGTGACCTGTCGTGAATAGCCCAGATGTCTTAACCACCTAAGCTATTAATGTTTTCTTAATTAAAACTTGATTTTGCTAGAAATTAAGTTATTTACCATCTTCGACAAAACCCCAAATTTCCAAATTAAAGTTAATTCTTAACCATGTCAAAATTTCAGAGATCTTATTATTTAATTAAAAATTTGGTCAATTGTTTTTTTTAATCACTTTAAATAAACCCCAAAGTTTTTTAAAATACTTGTTAAAAAAATTAGGCTGTTACACTCTCCCCCACTCAGAACTTTTCGTCCTCGAAAAGGAAGAAGGTAGGGGAATAGAAACAACCTGAAAGAAAACTAAATTGAAACTTAAATTAGATCATTAATCTAAACAATAAAAATTCAATTTTAAATTAATCATTGATTTCATCTATTTATACTTAAAATTTTAACATTTATTTATTTACATATTTAATTGTATAATATCCCTACACTAAAAAAAATCATTCATTTTTTTTTATCCAAATTTTTCACAAGGTATTATAACATTCTAATTTAAAATGTTTAATTTTAGTCCAAATTTGAAATGGTAATTTAACTTAATTTTTAAAGTAAATTTACCATTTCCCAAAATAAACTAAATTCCCCATTTAGTTTCTTCTTTATTCCAAACTATAATTAAATTTATTTTTCTCAATATTTTTCTCATCTATGTCAAATATTTTTCTCAATATCTAAACCATATAAATTCAATTTAAATTAATTAATATTCAATAATTGATTTAATTCATTTGATTTTTAAAGAAGTTAAATCAATCTTAACTATTTCCAAATTAATTATCTTATTATCCAATTATTTTCTAAAATCAGAAATTTGTATAGTCATTTATAATAATCATCTTTTATTCAACAAATTTAATTTTTCTTTATTCCAGATTATTATTAAATATATTCTACTTAATATATCTTATCGCACATATTAAGTAGATTATTTTAATGTAACTATTCCAATATATTTCTAAATTTCCTTTAACACCATTTGATATTGTATATTATTCAATTATTATTTTATTTCTATTTACCTCTATTTGTCTTGTTGTAACTGAAACTTTAAATGTATAACATTTATTATAACCACTCAAATTTTTATTTATAAAATCCTTTTATATTATACATTATCCAATTACATAGTTAATTTCTGAATGATTTAGGTAAGTTATATTGGCATGCAATTATACAAGTAAAATTTTCCAACTATATTATTCAACTTTAAATATTCATTCCAAATTTGACTTTATTTTATCATTAGAATCACCTTTTAACATAAACTTATGAATTAAATTTCCAATTAACTTCAAACCCTTTAGAGATAAATAAATACATACATATAGCATATGTCAAATCAAATTTAAATCATATATCTAAATGTATTATAAATTAAGTCATATTTAGAAATTCAAATCAATTAAATTTTTGAAGCAAAACTACAACGTGGTCTCTTTACTTCGATACTCTAAAATGAATGTCGATGATGCTGTAGTCATCACCGAAATTATTTTCCAGCGACAAAGAGAAGAGCACTAATTTTTAAAACTTTAAAATTCTTTGGAAAAAAATTTATATTCGAAAATAATTTAAATAATAATATATCCTTTTAAGACTTTAAACACAAGGTTTGAAACTATCAGCAATTAAATTCTTAAATTCTTGTTTTAAATCCATTTCTGTTTCCAAATAAATTTATAACCATGTTTTATAGTTCAATTATTTATATAAGACAAAACCAGTGGTTTACAAAACCATAAATAAAATCAAACACTATTATCTCTAACAACTAGTTAAATTCTGAAAATTATACTTATATATATAATATTAGATTTTTCCTAAATATAGGAATAAATTTTTTCAAAAGAAGGATAGAGATTCAAATTTTGAAGGACTCAAATTAAAGAGAATTTTGATTTAAAGATAAGTTGGAATCAGAACATCCGATGGTTAAATAACAGAATAAGGAACCAGATAAGTTTATATAAATCGCGGGCAACCTTAACCTGGTCAACCGTGACTTAAAGAGTCAGATCGAATGAAGATTTACCATTCGATCCGAAGAGATAGAGTTCGGAATAACCAAAGATACTAGCATCTAAACCGAGGTTAAATATAAATCTCTGGTGAATCCATGCTAATTGTAAAGGAGTTTCACCCCTTTATTAGAATATTGGCGAGACCGCCAATTCACTATAAAGATCATCCGAAATGGAGTTATGGGATACTCCAGAATCGAAAGAAAATGAATAGTGAGGGACACGAATGAACTTCGGAACCGCAGGGAACGTTCCAAAATTCAAAGGAAATCGAATCAAAAGGAAGAGATTCAAGCTCGAATGAAAGTGATTCTATAAATCAAATTTACCATACATTCTAAGTTTTGCCTAGAGCCAAAGCTCTGATACCAACTGTAACGACCCGGTGTTTTCAACCATTCGCATCCGCACATGTCGGACTTGAATTGTTAAAAATACCGCGTTGTAAAAATAAATTTGGCAAAACTCAGAATATGCAGTAAATAAATCACAGTATCACAGACACAGATATCAGAGAAACTCGCAGCGGAATTTAAAATACTTAGTGGTTCATGAAGCCACTATAAAAAAAACTCAACCAAATAAAAATTACATAGTTTTAAATCTCCAATACAGTTTAAAACTTCAATAGAAATCCAAATATTCCAAAGTCTTGATTTCAAAATAACTTATAGACTGGAAGATTGGCCGGCAGCTTGAAAGATCTACAGAATGTCCTAGCTCCAGGGAGAAAGCTGAAACTGCACCTCAGGCTGACCCGAGCGTAAAATAAAACATAAACACTCGAGTCAGGACATACATACTTATATAGTGTAAGCTAATTCAAGTGTACTGTAATATAGAGCAAGTAACTTAAAGGATGCTTGGGACCGCCCATCCTCTAAGGATCCGTTAAACTATTTACTATGTAGTATATTGCGCTATTAAATAGTGTCTATTTATAAAATAAACTTACTTTTAAATAGCGTTAAGGCTTTACATTTTCCACCTTAACACATTTATATATTCCCATAGTCTATACAGTACCGTAATCTCCCCCCTACTGGGCGTCGTCAGAGGGCACTCCATAGGTATGGTACAAACCAAGATCGTATAAGGCTCAGTATGGTAGGTGACACGACACAACTATGCAATGCCAGGGTAGATATACCAATTGCTACTCAGACCGATGGAAACGCGTAGCCGCAGTTACCACCTCGAACAACACTCCCAAATCAAAGGTGCGCACAAAAACAATCACAAGAGTAATAGAATGGCATACGAAGAAGTGCGTTCGATCAGAGGTGCTACCTCATTAATCCGAGAATCGCTCCTGTTTTAGCCACCTTATGCCAACTCACGGGAGTCGGGTCCACGTATTTACCTTAAAGGAACCGTCACCACAATCCTACTTCATTCTGGAATCTCCACCGCGTACACGGTTGGTAAAGTGGTTTTCGGTATCGACAGAGAGTATGCCAGATATCTGATCCCGATCTCTTTAACAACCAAACGTTATTATAACCCGTGGTTACAACTTTAAAAATGGTATTTACTTTATAAATCAAAATATATTTCCAATACTACAATATCAAAATATTGTTTTTAAACATTGGTCATTTTAATATACCATTTAAATCTATTCAATTTATTTAGGAATTAAATTTTCTTTTCTCACCTTTTAAAATTAAATTCTTCAATAAAACCCATTCAAAAAAAATCAATTCCATATTTTATTAATTACATATTAAATTCCAAATTTAAATCCCCTTTTCCCAAAGATTATTTCCACAAATTGATTAAAAATATCAAATTTCAGTTTCTATAGCACTTATGAAATGCTACCTAAAGTTTACAGGTTAAAACAGTCCAATTTTAAAAGACAGCATTTAAATGCTGTAATAGATTAATAACTTAACAATTTAGTTTTAATTCCAAATATAACTTATTATCAATTATTTTCTTAACTGAATTCTTACTTTTACCAAAACCCAAAATTTCCAAAATAAGTTATATTCCTACATTTTATTCAAACATTTATTTATTTATTTAACATTTTTAACTCATTCAAAATCATTATAAATAAAATCCTTTACATACATTTAAATCGGAATATTATAAACTTCCAAAATAAATTTAAAATATTTCTGAAAAATACTATAGAAACCACGGGTCTGTATATAGTTTTCTAGCCTAGGTCAAGTGATACGGATTTATATCATTTCAATCCGCAATTTACAAAAACCCCGGGTTCTATCATTTCAAACCCGCAATCCCAAGTCAAATATTTAAAATTAAACAATTAAATAAATAAATGAATAAATAATTATCGTACAGGCCTACCATTTCAGCCTATAACGATCTCAATTTACAGGGAACTTGCGTGATGATTTAACAGTAAATAAGCATTAAATAATATAACTACAACTATATTACAACAGATAAACAACTGATGAGGTGTCAATTTAAAATGGGGTTTAACATCATACGTTATATTACAGACAGATGACATTTAGTAAATAATTTACAAATACACTTGCGATAATTCACATAAATATAGGTATGTTTGTCTGGTGAGAAATACTCACCTTAAACTGCAGATAATCAGATTCAAACGATTTTGCCACTTGATAAAGGATCGTACAAATGGCACGATTAGGTTTCCGCGGATGCCACGCCTTGATTCAAATCTAAAATAAGATCCAAATACCAAATACGCGACTTTTAAAATTACGGTCAAAGCAAAATTTTCGAAACAACTGGAACGAATAGAATAAAAGAAATTTTGGTTCAGCTTTTGCTAGACTGCCTCACCCCACATCCCGACCCCAACTTCATAGGCTTGGCAATACTATTTATTATTATTATACATTTTATTATTATTATTATTATTATTTCCACCGGCATACCCTAACTTATCTAGTTTTGAAAAATATGTATTTACACAAACTTGCGTCTCTGCCTAAACTATTCTTCAATGCAAATTCTCTCTGTTTCTTAATTACAATACATCTCTGCCACTTCAATTTCAAAACATTGTCGAATTCAGAAACATTAAAATTTAAATTTTTAACCATTCTTAACTTTAAAAATCATATTCCTACTTCAGAAAAATGTTCATTTGGATACCATTTATCTTATGATTAAATAAAATAAATTTTATAAATAAAATATCCAAATTTACTATGAATCATTTGTAAGTCATAATTTCCCAATTTTACTTAACTTGTATATATATTTTTCCAAATAACTTTACACTTAATTTAAAAATACCCACTTCCTAAATAAAACTAAATTCTCATTTATTTACTTAACTTAACAATTTTATTTAAAACCCAATTTCCAATTTTCAAGTTAAGTCATAAATTGAAATTTCACCTTTCCATTTGAAAACAACATTTTCAATTATTTACTTACAAAACACATTCGTTCCATAAAATTATTTTTCCTTTTATAGTTAATATACACTAAATTTTCTTCACAACTTTATTCATTTAGACATCAATTCAACTATGATTCAAGTTAAATAAAAGTTATTCCAAAATGTTCCATTTCAATCGTCTTTCATTTTATCAATTTAAAGTACATTATTTATTATACCAAACATATCCATTTTCGGAAATAACTTTTATTAAAATTTCTAGGTTAGATTTCAACTCCATATCAAATCAAATTTAATTATTATGTCATTTATCGTAAATAAAATCTTTAAATTCACTTTAAAACCAATTATTAACTTACAAAAATTTAACTTAAAAAAACAAAACACCTTTAAAATTTTAAAGCCTTAAGTCAAATTTTTAGTTGAATTACATAAATTTTATTTCAAAAATACTTAAAAAAATTTAGAAAAATATTATAATATATTAACCATGGGCTTGTTCGGGATATAAGTTTGGTTATGAAAACTTAGAGGAACGTGACGTGGTGGAGAAGTAGCCGAGCAAGGCAAAAGGGAAACAGAGAACAACAAGAAGAAGAAAGGGAAAAACTGAAAGAAGAAAAGAAAAAGTAAAACCATTACCTGATAGAGGCTTCAGAACAAAAGAAGAAGGCAAATTTTAGATGCAATATAAAGTTTTTGTGTGAGGCTTTATATATATATATATAAGAAAACAAGTTGAGAGTTATGATGGCACGTGAGATCTTCTGAGATGTGAGTTGCGCAATAATGTATATGGGAGGCTTGCATGATTATAGGAAAACAGTAATCAAATAAAATTTGCTTTGAACTGAATAGACTATACAAAATTTTGATTTAATGAATTCCTAGAATGATGCGTGAATTTAGGCAAGAGATTGATTCTTAATTTATAAAATTCTTTCTTATGTATTCATGGATAAGGCTTGCGAAATATAGGGGACCAAACAAGAAGGCAAGAATGGCAAGTGATAATAAACATTTAGGCAGACCAGAAAGTTGCGTGATTTATTATTGCTAGTTATACGAAAATCTTAATTAAATGCATGCGTTGATTACTTTCCAGTTTCTTTAGTTTGCACGTTATTTTATATGCGTGATTTATGCTTCCAATTTATGAAAATTTGATTTCAACATTTTATACCATTTAATAGTTGCGTGATCAGCTATTTGAAATTTTGATCTTTATTAAATGAAAGGCAAGAATTGGCAAAGATTTTGGAATTTAAAGTCATATACAAAAATTAAAACCCAATTGAAAGCTATGAAAAAGAGTTAACGTTTGCTATAGAAACTACTGACTGATATTTTAATCCATATAGATATAAATATGATTTTTACAATACGCCAAACTGAAGCAATACAAAACACCCAAAATTTATACAAAAGTAACGTTTTTAATTTATACGTTTTTACGTTACTCATATCATTACAATGCATGCCCTTTTTAAATGCGAAATTTAACAGTCTGTAAAACACTGAATTTTACAAAGTTATTGCTTAAATTAAATTCGCTTACAATTTCTTTTTTTTAAGTATACAAAATTCATTTTTATTAACATTGCGAATTTGAGTTGTCTTTTAACAAAATTTAAAAACTTCAAAACTTTCAGTTTATGTTTAGACTTTTAGGAAATGATTTAATGAAATTAACATGTATATAAATTGGGAAGTAAATTTTACTGGAAAGAGAAAAATAAAGGATTAAAATTCTATACGTTTTCTTATATATAATCTTATATATATATATATATATATATATATATATATATATATATATATATATATATACACGGTATTTATTCCCTAAATTTACGCGTCCTTTTTAACGCGTAATTACCCAGTTCATTTATACACTAAAAAAAATTCGAAATTCTGACCATGCTGAGACTCGAACTCGTGACCTGTCGTGAATAGCCTAGATGTCTTAACTACCTAAGCTATTAATGTTTTCTTAATTTAAACTTGATTTTGCTAGAAATTAAGTTATTTACCATCTTCGACAAAACCCCAAAATTCCAAATTAAAGTTAATTCTTAACCATGTCAAAATTTTAGAGATCTTATTATTTAATTAAAAATTTGGTCAATTGTTTTTTTTTATCACTTTAAATAAACCCCAAAGTTTTTTAAAATACAAATGAAAAATACTTGTTAAAAAAATTGGGCTGTTACACAAAGGGTCGCACCCTTTCATCGAGCATGCTCCATCGGAAACCATTCTATTACTGTTGTGATTCGATTCGGTGGCGCCACTTTGATTCGAGGGTATTGTTCGAGGTGGGCGGAAGCTCCTGGCTTGCCGTCACCACCGGTCCGGGAGTGCAAACGGTGTATCCACCCTGGCATTGCCTCGCGTGCCGTGTCATATCCTTATATCGAGCCCACTACGATTTTGGTTTTAAAGATCCGACCGCGTTAAGGTTCACTATCCCCTTAACGCTATTTTCTATATGATTATACTTTACTGATTAGACACTACCGTACATAGCGTATATTACTACATAGTAAATAGTTTAACGGATCCTTAGAGGATGGGCGGTCCCAAGCATCCTTTAAGTTACTGATGCATTTTGTTACTGTTCACTTGAGTTGATTTATAGTTTATAAGTATTTATGTCCTGACTCGAGGGTTTTGTGTTCTGCTTTACGCTCCGGTCAGATTGATTGAGTTAGCATTCAAGATTCACCTTCGACGTTGGAGCTTTCCTTGAAGATCCAGCCATCTATTTTGTTTCAGTATCCAGTAGTTCAGTGATGTATCTTATTTGTACCTGATGTATCCTGTTACTCTTCTGTTGTAACTTATTTAACTCTGATGTATCTTATATTTACATAGTAGCTTCATGAACTACTATCTCTTTTACTTCCGCTGCATTATTATTACTCTGTGTCTGTGATCTGTGATTTTTATTTACTGTATATTCTGAGATTTGCCAAATTTTTAATTACAACGCGGTATTTTGAGCAATTCAATTCCGGCATGAGTGTCTACCTATACACTTATAATGGATGCGAATGGTTGAAAATACCTGGTTGTTACAGTTGGTATCAAAGCTTTGGTAGCTCTCGGCAAAACTCAGCATATGGAGTGAATGTATTTACAGAATCACTTTCATTCAAGTTTGAATCTCTCCTTTTTAACTCGATTCCTTTGAATTTTGGAACATTCCCTACGGTTCCAAAATCCATTCGTATCCCTCACTATTCATCTTCTTTTGACTCTGGAGCATTCCATAACTCCGCTTCGAATGATCTTTCTAGTGAGTCGGCGGTCACGCCAATTTCAAATTTAATTGAAAAAGAGGAAAACTCCCTTACAATTAGCATCGATTCACCAGAGATTCTTATCTATCCTTGGTTTAGATGCTAATATCTTTTGTTATTTCAAACTCTAACTCTTGAGATCGAATGTAGATTTACCACAGAAAATCCACACTGATCTTATTCTTTAAGTCACGGTTGACCCGGTTAAGGTTGCCCGTGATTTATATAAGCTTATCCATCTTCCTATTCTGTTATTTAATCATGTCAACCTTGTTTCCAACTTATTTTTAAATCATAATCTCCTTTGATTTGTGTTAATCAAAAATTTGAATCTCTACCCTTCTCTGAAAATCTATTCATGTATAGTGTATTTGTAAACTAGTATTTAAAATTAAAATGTTTTATATATTGTGTTGTTTGAGTTGTTGATGTTGAGTTGGGTTTCTGATCGATACGTCTAATCAGCGCTATCGATAAGATTTCCAAAACACTTTGACAAAACAAACGGACACAATATATTTAAAAAAAAAAATTGGTTAATGAAATAAATTTTGATATATAAGTAAATTTAAGGAACTTAATGAAATGATTTAAATTTATAATTTGAAATGATAACACTTGATTTATCATTTATTGTTCTACAAATAGATCTATAAATATTTGTTTATAAATTTATTTGGGAACTGAAATGAATTTAAAACAAGAATTTGAGGATTTAAATTCCGATTATTTCGAACTTTGGTTTAAAGTTTTAAAGGGTTATATTATTTAAAGTATTTTGAATAGAAATTTGTTTCCAAAGGATTTTAAAGTTTAAAATTAGTGGTCTTCTCTTTGTCGCTGCAAAATAACTTCGGTGATGATCGCGACATCATCGACGTTCATTTTCGAGTTTCGAAGTGAAGAAACCATTCTGTGGTCTTGCTACAGCTTTGTTTTGGGAAGTCAAATTGATTTGAATTTCTAAAATATGACTTGATTTATAATATATATATATGTAGATATATGATTGAAATTTGATTTGACATATTATATATGTATATATATTATTTCTTACCTCTAAATGGTTTGAAGAAATCAGAAATTTAATTCTTAAATTTTATTTTAAAAAATAATTTCAGAAAAAAATCAAAATTTTGGATGAATATCAAGCATGAAATGATTTAATTGGAAAATTCATTTGTATAATACGATTGCATTCAAATATAACTTACCAAAATTTCAGAAGTTAAAATGTATTTGGATAATATACGATATAAAAAGACTTTTATAAATAAAATTTGAATGGTTATAATAAATGTTATACACTTAAATTTTAATTATAAAATGATTAATACAGGTAAATAAAATAAAAGGGTAATTGAATAACTTACAATAAAATGATGTTAAAAGAACTAAGAATAAAAGAAAGTAGTTATAAAAAAATGTAAATATATTTAACATGAGTGATAAATATATTGAGAGGAATAAATCTAATTTTTACTTGGAATAAAGAAGAATAAAAATTTATTAAGTACATTGTGAGTGTAATAAATGATTATTTTTCAAACCCATGGTTCTAAAAATGGTTAATTTTAGATGATTGGATAATAAGATAACGAAATTTGAGATAGTTAAGATTATTTAACTTGTGTAAAGATTATTCTCTGTTTAAGTTGAAATCTCCATGCTTTCAAATTCATTTCCTTATTTTGTTTTTCAAACTATCTTTTGGTTGTCCTTATCATCCTTATCTTGCTATAGACCGGTATAGGCATCTTTCTATAATATTTCTGTTTAGAAATCTTTCTATAATCTTTGATAGACCTTTGGTAATCATTTTGAATCCACCTTTTTTCGTGCTTGTGTTCTTGATTCTGGAGGATCTTGGAAAGATCACCTCCACCTTGTTAAACTTACCTATAACAATAGTTATCAGGTATAACTTCAATCTTCTTGTCATCTTATCTTAATCCTATTTCACTCTATCTTTTCTGTGCCCTTCCATACCTCATTCCTTTTCGGGGATGAAAAGTTTTGAGTGGGGGAGAGTGTAGCAACCCTGTATTTTGTAATTATTTTATTGTATATTTTAATTATTTCTATTGTAAGATTTTGATTTAAAAACTTATTTTACTTATTTGAAATGATTAAATTTATTATTTAAATATAATCTTGATTTTTTTATATGAGTTATAATTCCAAACTTGTGTAAGTGGAATATTTGCCTGAAATGCTGATTTTGGTCAAAATAGTCAAACTGTGAGTTTAAACTTAAAATTTTAAAAGTTTAAAATTTTAATTTTTTTTCTTTTATTATGAAAGTACATAAAATTCTAAGAACACCACTTTTCGTTTCGTTGAAATCGGATGTAAACTGTGGAAGTTATACACTTTACAATATTGTGCGTATATAGGGTTATTTACAATGACTATTTTAAATTGTATAAATTACTTCTTCTTGGTTATATTTTATTTTAATATGTTATAATATGTTATATTATGTATATTTTGACTTTTAAGTATTTTTAAAATGATAATATAATTTTTCTAAAGTTTATTTGAATTTATTTCAATTTATAAAGCCTAGTTGGTATTTACTGCATTTTTCTTTATTTAACTTTCTATTTAATAAAAATTAAATTATTATTTTACCTTGAAAATGTTTTAAAACCATTGTTAATTCAAATTTTGTGTTAAAATATTTTTTTTGTGAAGTAATAAATTTTCCAAAGTCATTGGAGATTTTCTTGTAATTTTTATGTCAGGGTTGCTATTTTTAAGCAATTTCTTATTTCCTTTTTCTATTTTACTTAAAATAAATTATTTATTTTATTTTATTCTTACTTAGTTTCGGTTTTAAATAAAATTTCTGAGTTTATTTTGTTTTTATAAAATTAAAAAGAAAAGGAAATGCAAAAGGTTTAGAAAGTTAAGAGATTTTAAAAGCCTGAAACGTAAAAGCGTTTTATCCGTTTCTTTTTTGCAATTAATACATCTGTTATTTTTGCATTTCCCTATACCATCTCCAGCCGACTTCCCTTGCTCATTTGTCACGAAATTTCTCTTTCTCAAACCTAAAAAAAAAAGGAGATCATGGCCTCCATCTTGCAAAATCTGGTAAGTTCTTCTTCTTGTTTTCCTATTTCCTAAATGATTTTGCACCTTGTTCTCAACTATTTGGAACGGCTCCTCCCTCCACCACTACCTAGGCCGTCTCCACCACTAGCACACCTGACCAACACCTCCTCCAGCCCCTTCCCATGTCCTATCCATGGCCCTAGGTGATGTTGATCAACCTAGAAATGAACAAGACATCACATATATATAAATCTAGACCTAGAATTGTCATCACCACTTCCACCACCCATAGCCGCCACCTACATGACCACCACCACCTCCAGCACCTCCAGCACCCTCTGCCACGTCATCACCTTGGACCTCACATCTCTGGACCTGACCATATAGCCCATGGCCGAACCCTTTTGTAGCAAAGAGATGATGAAACATTGCCTTGTATGGATAGTTGTTGCACCTATATCTTCACTCCACCAAACACAAGCTAGGCCGACCCTATAGAGACCCAAACTGTAACGACCCGCAAATCTGTACCCCTGAGTCTACACTAGTCTACACTAATCAACTCAGAAAGAACAGAAATGCGAACCATTTGAATTAAAGAAGAAGAGGTAGAAGAAGAGAAAACAAAACAACATCAGAATCTAACCATCGCAGCGGAATAAAATATAGTATATTAACAGATTTTTACTCAAAACAAATATATATCTGTTTTATACAAATATCAGAGTACATCATCAGGGTACATCAATCACAGCTCAACATCAATAACATACAACTGGATACACAACAGTATCAACACAGCGGAATATATATACAGAAACAAGTACGTAAATACGTGTCACCACCCTGCTCGCCTCCTGAGCTCCACAGCATCAATCCTGTATCCTATAATACTCGGTCTGACCCGAGCATTACAGTTAAATAACACCCGAGTCAGTCTGAAATACCAGCGTGAGAAAATCACACCCAATTGATTATTAAAGTTTCAAAAATCCTTTGAAAACAAAAGCATCTCGTAAGACCACGCCACAAATAAACATGTCGGGTTTTTACCTTACGATAGCTAAAATAATTTTTATAGAAATCCTCTGATATTATGATAGGGCCTATTTACAAATACTTATAAAATAGCCGAAATTGTTACATTATTAAATTCCAGCTACTAGCCACAAAGTGGGTAATACAAACAAAACTCGTACAAGGCACGTAGGAAAAATGGATTTCCAACAATTACTAGGCACTGGGGTACCACCTGTCACAGTACGTGGTCTAGATCACAGTACCGAGGATTACTCCCTTCATCCCCTGCAACACAAGGCCGGACCCATTCCTTACTGAATAGTTCCGAATAAGATCACCCCGCGGTTGAGATCAGCAACCGCCCACTAAGCCGAAATAAAAAGGGACATCTAGACAGGGATGACCTTACTCTCCAGTGGGGGCTACCCACGAAGCCTTGCTGCATATCCCCTGATTTTCAGCCATTCCCGGTTGATGAGGCTTGAGGTCAAACGTTACCTTTAGAACGTATCCCTTAGAATGCTCATCGCCCACCTGACGACGTTCTGAAAGCATTCAATCCATACAAGTCCGTCCCGGGTTCGAACGGAACCGAAGGCACTATCCCTACTACATCCATTTTGGAAATATCCTCAGGATTAGTAGCGACTAGCCCTTGCACTTCACTGCTCCATCTTTGCATCCAAATTCGTTTTCCCACGAAAACGTACAAACCGGATCGAAGTGGTTTTCGAGAAATAAATCTCGATCCCGGTCTCTTCGAAACGATTAACGTATTTGGTCAATATTGATAGTCGGTTATTTAACTATCAATTATTACTCACAATCAGCCATCAACCTATAAATAATTCCCTAATTATTTATTTACCAAAATATCTTTACAAGATATAATTTCAAATTTCAACCTCTTTTGAAAACAGTTTCAAAACAAGTTTTCCTTTCACAGAGTACATTCCCAGTAAATTATTTCCACTGGAACACCAAGTACAAAACAATTACGTTTAAATAATTTAAAAACACTTTTTATAAAATATACTTATAACTTTAAAATTAAAACCTTAAATATTTATTAAAATAAATATACTTGTTTAAAAATATTTTGTATAAAACACTTTATAAAATATAAACTAAATTTCCTCTTTAAAACTCAATACAAAGTTACTTTATATAGTTATTTCAATAATAGATTTAGAAAAATATACTTGCTTTAAAAATTTAGATTTAGAAATAATAAACTTTCCAAAAACCTGCTTTTTAAAACGATCTTAAAACCTTTAAATATTTTTGAAAACCATACCTGGCTTTCCAGGGAAATACTCTTCTCTTTCCCATTTCTTAAAAATAAATCACCATTTATTTTTTTAAACAAATCCCCATTCCTTTAATAAATTCTTACCTTGAATTTATAATTTAAAAATATCCACCGATATTTCCCAAAATCTCACTTCACTTTAAATTTCAATTTCAACACTTAAATCAATTTTACAATTGATTTCTACTTACTTTATTTTGAAATAAATTTCCTTACTTCATTTATTTCAAAATTCATTAACTTTAGATTTAATTTCTAAATTATGTTTAAAATCCTTTAACTGAAATTATACCAAAATTCATATTTCTCAATATCATTCTTTCCCTTTAATTTAATTTAATTTAATCCTTAAACTTAAAAAAAATGTCTTTTGTTCACCTAAGTCCAAAATTTATTATTTCCGTGCTAATTTAATTCCTCATATTCCCTATTTGTTAGATTTTATAAATTACTTTATTTTATTCTCACTTCATTATTAAACTTATTCCAATTCACTAGAATTATTTACTTAAAATTTTACTCTTTTATTATCTTTCAAAAATCCAATTCTATAGATTTTGGCAACTCATTATACTGAGTTATTCAATCCAACCATACTATCCAATATTCCAATTATCCATAAAATCATCACAGGATATCAAATATTCATCACACGGAATTTTAAATAATCTAAATAAATTTGAGGAATCCAGTTGGATCCCTCCAACCTGTTTCCCTGCATCCACAGATGTTAGCACAATACCAATTCCACTTCGAGGTGGAATATCGCGGTATATGGGATTAAATAATATTATCCGCTATTATGCGGCGCATAAGGTCTCATCCGCTATAAGGTGCGGGAAATCAACAACTCCAATATATACATATTCCAATATATATATATTGGTATATATATACTACTATATATACTATCACATCCAATCAATCCAAACAAGCATTCAATTCAATTATTTAAATTTAACTATTTAAATTTAAATAAAATATTTACTGAGTGAGATTAACTCACCTTTTACTTTGCGGTTAGCAATCCATCCAGACTGGCTTGTTTCCGTGATTTTTTAGCCTTGTACAATCATTATACAATTTATTAATATTTTGGATTAATCGAACAATAAATTCTCAATTTACTAATTTAATTAACCCATAATTTATTTCAACTAATAGTTTAAATAAATAAAATATTTTTAGCAACAAAATGACTTCAATTAGGTTTATTAAACAAATCCATATCAAAAATAAAATTTCCATTTAATAAATTATTTATTTACTGGAATAATATAATTTGAATACATAATAAAACTTAAACTGATTTTCTTCTTAAAATCTTTTAGTGACTAAAATATTTAAATAAGTTAATTAGACAAATTAGTCACCTTACTAATATATATATATATATATATATATACATATATATATATATATTTTTGAACTCATACCATTATAAAAATTAATTTGTAGAGATTCAAAAATCAATTTCATATAAACTTTCAAACACTTTTAAAACTTCTTATTTTTTTATTCTCAAAATCTTATCTGTACACATATATTCTTCTGATCTATATATATATTCCCATATATATATATATATATATATATATATATATATATATATATATATATATATATATATTCCAATTACGGTAAATAACAAGGACAAAAATGTTATCTTACTGTAACTAATTATTTATTTATATCTTCTTTTCCCTTTTTTTTTTAAAACGCAAATAACTCAAATCAGAGGAAGAGAATACCTCGTCGACGAATTGAACACTGCATCATCGCCATGGTCTGCCGCAGCCAGGGCCTTGCTTTCGAATCGCGATACCCATCAGATCTCGGTCTCGATTCTACCTCGCGCGCCAACATCCACGCAAGCGCGCGCGCGATGACGATTACGTGCCCTACCCCATGCGACTTCGCTCCTCGTACCTCTCCTCAAATCGCGATTTAGTTTCGAAATTCGTGGTCGCTGCTCGAGATTCAGGCGTCACCTTGAAGTCGCGACTACGTAACGAGCGACCTCCACCCCAAATCGCGATGAAGAACTCTAACGAGAGCTTGATTTCGTCTGGGGTTTTGAGGATCTGGAACATGAATTTGAAGAGGAACACTCGGCTATGTTTTTCGAAAAAGGTTCAAATTGAAGAGAGGGGACCTCGGTTCGAACTGAAAACAAGCGGCCATGATTTGATTTTAGTTTGGGGATAAAAGGAAGTCTCGGTTCTATTATATTTATTTATTTTTCTTTTTTGTCGACCATTGATTTTGAAATTCGAACAATGAATGAGAAAGTAGAATGGTCGCATGATATAACGAAGAGAAAGGAAATTATTGGTACGAACGAGACAAAATGGAGGCGTCTCGTACTAATGGTCGGATAAAGAAAAGCAACCATAATTAATTTAGGTTCCACTTGTTTCGAAACAAAGTTCAACGCGTATATATCGTACGCACAATCCACAGCTCCAATTACTACGAAAATTGAAATCCGATAATAATTCAATATTACGGATCCAATGGGACTGGTTTCGTCAAATTCCGAGACCGTGCCTCGGAAGGTTATTTTTAAACTCAATTTAAACAATATAAAATTTCAAAACTTAACAAACCATTTTTAAATTTGATTTCAACACCTCTATTCACTTCAGTATTAACAATATAAATTTTATAAGCCTTCAAATTATTTTTAACAGGCTTAAAACTCCAGATTCAATAATTTACCCAATTCCGATAATTAAATTCAATATTTAATTATTTGATAAATATTGATATTTGAAATTAAAGTTAATAATTAACTTTCGAATATTTAAAATTAATTAAATATTCCCATTTCAAATGTCTAAAAATTCCGGATCGTCACATTCCTCCCCCCTTAAAAGAATTTCGTCCCCGAAATTACTAGTTGGAAGACTGATCCATAACCCATTAACTATTTCCTCAAACCAAACAATTTTTAACAACTTAGCAAACAAATCTTTTTATCGAAGACACTCTAACTCTATCCTAGCCTTTGAACTTATCCATAACCCATAAACCATATTACATACTTACTTATCAATTCAAATCTTAAATTTGAATTCAAATTTTAAATTATCAAAATTTTCTCAAAATTTTTCAAACTCTCTAAATTTTCGAAAAATTTCGCCAGCCTCTCCTTTGCGCGGCTAGCTCGGTACTACTACAAAAATGGCTCTACGGCCTCCCAAATCCAAAAAGAAAACAAAAAGCCAAGTGGCTGGATCCAGAAACCCAATCAAAATCTCATATAGAAATTTAAACACATACCTTTTTGTTGGGCCATTTAAATTTTATCTTCTGAAATCAAACATCAATTTCCTTCTGCTTTTAAAACACCTGTATATTCTGTTATAGCAATAATGTCCATCCACAACATTCAAAATCATTTGCAGTTCTTTTACAAAAGTTCCAATATTTGCTTCATTTAAGCCCGTAAGATGCCCACATATTATTCGTACGCAATACCAAATCCGATCGCTCACTCGATCACAAAATTTCATTTCCGAACTAGTATCGTCCACCCGACTTCTTAGTGCGGACTCAGATCTGGTTTCTTGATCAGAAACTGTCATTCTCCTTGCATAGTCATAACTATGATAGAGAATTTCCAAAATCAATCAACAACCCATATCCAGGTTCGCCGTCGAAAATCGAGTGAAAAATCCCAACTCGAATCGATATAACTATCTCGAAATTCTGTGTTCGAATCCGGATCAATCTAGCTATGTGAATAAATAATATACGTACACCTTACGTAATTAGCCCAATTGGTTTTAAGCTATTCCAATTCTCTTTTATTCACATTCATTTGGGTTTCTATTCTCTTATTCACCACCATCCCAATTCACAACTTTCAGTTTAATCTCCATTCAATTATTCACTTGGAAAAATTTTCTCAATTCCAAATTTACTTAAGAATTCATTATTCATTTCTTAAGTTCAATATAAATAGTTCGCATACTACTTACATTTATTTTTACTTCACTATTGAAGTGTATATTCATTTCTAATCACTTTTGCCTTTACAATTCCATTTAAATTCAATTTGGCTTCCATTTTGAATATTGAGTTAGTTGCACTTACTAATTAATTTTAATTTTTATTAAAGTTTATTTGCAAACTTTAATCCCTTTAGTTTCTTCAATTCCACTTTCTTTACCTTCACATTTTCAATTAGATTTCAACTATTAAGCTCCAATTCCATTTACTTACAATCAAATCATTTACCTTTAGTGAAAATTTTCAAAAATTTTCTAACTCCCAAAATTTACGGAAAATTTTGGCAGAGTCTCCCTTGTACGGAGGGACTTCTGCGATATCGCAGGATGCACAAAAACATATATAAATCGGCCTCAGGCCGGAAATCACAATATATAACAATACATACAGTTCATATATCCTATTTTGAATTTTCTTGCGTAAGCGTACCTTATTTAGCAATTTTAAGCAAGCGGCGATTTATTTTAGCATTTAACGCAGTCAAAACCAGCCAAGCGGCTTCCCTGAACCTGTACTAACTCAATTTAAACAAGTAGGTGACAAGTATACAAAGTTTATTAACATTTCACTTCAATAGCTAACCACATGCATAACATAAACAATGTGCACTAACACTTCCCATAAGTGAATTTATAAAGTTTCAACTTGAATTTATATGCCTTCAATCCATTTACACACCATCTTACTCAATACATTCCTATTCCGTTCCATTTAAATGGTTTACACTTTATTTCCAACATTCAATTCATTTTAATCCAAACGAACACATATTTATTTCAATTGATTCCAAAAATAAATTTTATTGCTTATATTAACTCAATTGACTTCAAAACCAGTTTTAATTCACTTCTATCCATTCATAGAATTTATTTAATCCCGTTTTCTTCAAATGAAAATTTACTTCTACGAAATTTGACCATATACAAGTGAATAAATAACTACATAAGCTCGTATCCACTTTAAATTGATTTCAACTCAATTTAGTCAATTCTTCCATTCTAATTCATTTGCAACCATTTCAAATTTTATTTTTATTCACTTAAATTTTATTTTTAACTCAACCATCACTATTTCAATTCCATTTTGTTTAACTAGAGTTCATTGCCAGCTCCATTTATTTAAATTAAACTGGTATATTTCGTTGAATCAATATGAATTCTAATTCACATTCAATAATTTATCTCTGAATTCCTTTTATCTTATAACGAGGCCATTTCCAATTTATCTCTACTTGGATTTTTATTTGCAATACAAGTTATTTTTATGTTAATTCAATTCCATTCAACTTCAATTCGAATTTAATTCACTTACCATTTCAAATTGAATTTCTATTAATAACTCAAACTTCACTTTCAAATTCTATTATTTATCCACGGTTCAATTTTTAATTAACCAATACAAGTTCCATTTCCATATTCCATTTATAAATTAATTATTAATTAGTTTATTCAAATTTTGTACCCAATATGTGATTTTTATCTTAAAAACCACTTTAACTACTTTACTGGAACTCAATTTATTTTATAATCTAAGTTTAGGATTTTATTCATTTCCAATACAACAATTTTATTTGGCTTGTTTATTTTACTTCTAAATTTTATAAGTCTCAACTTATTTATATTCATATTCCATCTATTCACAATCAATATCATTCACATTTTACTTTTATTTTATTTTATATTTTTTTTAACTTGGCATTGTACCTTTTACTTAGAATTTTACATTCTATTTAGCCAAGTAGATTTTATTATTCCATTAACATTTAAACAGGATTCCAGAGTTTTAAACAATTTCCCAAGTTTCCAAAATCACCTTTGAAATCAACTGCACCCAAAACCCTTGGCAAATTCAATTTCCCCTTTGAATTTTAAAACCAAACCCAATTTTGCAAATAACATCAACCCAAACATCCTGGTAGCAATGTCTCTTCTGGAAACTCGAAAATGAACACCGATGATGTCGCGATCATCATCGGAATTATTTTCCAGCGACCGAAAGAGAATTAGATGCTTTTATCTCTTTAAAATCCCTTTCAAATATTTTTGAATTCCAAATCAAAAATATTCCCGAAATAATACCACTATTATTTCTCCGAACCTTTTGAAAATATTTCCAAATCCAAAGGAATTTAAGCCTTTCCTAAATTTCCAAATTTGAAATCCATCCGGATTTATTTTCAAATATTTCTCTGGAATCCTATTCCCAATTATAAATCACATTTATAATTTATATTTTAAAATTTCATTTTGTTATATAAATTTATTCTTCAACTTTGGTTATAATTTTTTTCAATTTTATACTTAAATGATAATAGTTTACTATTATCACTCCTTAACAACCAAGCATTCAAATGCTATATTACTTTACCAAAATTTATATCTTTTATATAAAAATAATTTGGGTAAAATTATTTCATTTACCCTATTTTAAAACAATACTGTGTCGAATTGTTCTACTCAAGCATTTAGAGATCCCTATCAATAACGTTAATTACTCGTATTGACCAGAATCCATAAACTACACAATAAACCAACCAACACAATATAAAACAATTTTATATTCACTAACAAATACGCGCTCATATCTATTTATACGCTCAAACTCATTCTAGCGTACTATCGACTCTATTTCATGAGTAATTCCCACCAGAGCCAAGGTTGTCGCTAGCCTAAGCTCTGATACCAAGTGCAACGACCCGCAAATCTGTACCCCTGAGTCTACACTATTCTACACTAATAAACTCAGAAAGAACAGAAATGCGAACCATTTGAATTAAAGAAGAAGAGGTAGAAGAAGAGAAAACAAAACAACATCAGAATCTAACCATCGCAGCGGAATAAAATATAGTATATTAACAGATTTTTACTCAAAACAAATATATATCTGTTTTATACAAATATCAGAGTACATCATCAGGGTACATCAATCACAGCTCAACATCAATAACATACAACTGGATACACAACAGTATCAACACAGCGGAATATATATACAGAAACAAGTACGTAAATACGTGTCGCCACCCAGCTCGCCTCCTGAGCTCCACAACATCAATCCTGTATCCTATAATACTCGGTCTGACCCGAGCATTACAGTTAAATAACACCCGAGTCAGTCTGAAATACCAGCGTGAGAAAATCACACCCAATTGATTATTAAAGTTTCAAAAATCCTTTGAAAACAAAAGCATCTCGTAAGACCACGCCACAAATAAACATGTCGGGTTTTTACCTTACGATAGCTAAAACAATTTTTATAGAAATCCTCTGATATTATGATAGGGCCTATTTACAAATACTTATAAAATAGCCGAAATTGTTACATTATTAAATTCCAGCTACTAGCCACAAAGTGGGTAATACAAACAAAACTCGTACAAGGCACGTAGGAAAAATGGATTTCCAACAATGACTAGGCACTGGGGTACCACCTGTCACAGTACGTGGTCTAGATCACAGTACCGAGGATTACTCCCTTCATCCCCTGCAACACAAGGCCGGACCCATTCCTTACTGAATAGTTCCGAATAAGATCACCCCGCGGTTGAGATCAGCAACCGCCCACTAAGCCGAAATAAAAAGGGACATCTAGACAGTGATGACCTTACTCTCCAGTGGGGGCTACCCACGAAGCCTTGCTGCATATCCCCTGATTTTCAGCCATTCCCGGTTGATGAGGCTTGAGGTCAAACGTTACCTTTAGAACGTATCCCTTAGAATGCTCATCGCCCACCTGACGATGTTCTGAAAGCATTCAATCCATACAAGTCCGTCCCGGGTTCGAACGGAACCGTAGGCACTATCCCTACTACATCCATTTTGGAAATATCCTCAGGATTAGTAGCGACTAACCCTTGCACTTCACTGCTCCATCTTTGCATCCAAATTCGTTTTCCCACGAAAACGTACAAACCAGATCGAAGTGGTTTTCGAGAAATAAATCTCGATCCCGGTCTCTTCGAAACGATTAACGTATTTGGTCAATATTGATAGTCGGTTATTTATCAATTATTACTCACAATCAGCCATCAACCTGTAAATAATTCCCTAATTATTTATTTACCAAAATATCTTTACAAGATATAATTTCAAATTTCAACCTCTTTTGAAAACAGTTTCAAAACAAGTTTTCCTTTCACAGAGTACATTCCCAGTAAATTATTTCCACTGGAACACCAAGTACAAAACAATTACGTTTAAATAATTTAAAAACACTTTTTATAAAATATACTTATAACTTTAAAATTAAAACCTTAAATATTTATTAAAATAAATATACTTGTTTAAAAATATTTTGTATAAAACACTTCATAAAATATAAACTAAATTTCCTCTTTAAAACTCAATACAAAGTTACTTTATATAGTTATTTCAATAATAGATTTAGAAAAATATACTTGCTTTAAAAATTTAGATTTAGAAATAATAAACTTTCCAAAAACCTGCTTTTTAAAACGATCTTAAAACCTTTAAATATTTTTGAAAACCATACCTGGCTTTCCAGGGAAATACTCTTCTCTTTCCCATTTCTTAAAAATAAATCACCATTTATTTTTTTTAAACAAATCCCCATTCCTTTAATAAATTCTTACCTTGAATTTATAATTTAAAAATATCCACCGATATTTCCCAAAATCTCACTTCACTTTAAATTTCAATTTCAACACTTAAATCAATTTTACAATTGATTTCTACTTACTTTATTTTGAAATAAATTTCCTTACTTCATTTATTTCAAAATTCATTAACTTTAGATTTAATTTCTAAATTATGTTTAAAATCCTTTAACTGAAATTATACCAAAATTCATATTTCTCAATATCATTCTTTCCCTTTAATTCAATTTAATTTAATCCTTAAACATAAAAAAAAATGTCTTTTGTTCACCTAAGTCCAAATTTTTTTATTTCCGTGCTAATTTAATTCCTCATATTCCCTATTTGTTAGATTTTATAAATTACTTTATTTTATTCTCACTTCATTATTAAACTTATTCCAATTCACTAGAATTATTTACTTAAAATTTTACTCTTTTATTATCTTTCAAAAATCCAATTCTATAGATTTTGGCAACTCATTATACTGAGTTATTCAATCCAACCATACTATCCAATATTCCAATTATCCATAAAATCATCACAGGATATCAAATATTCATCACACAGAATATTAAATACTCTAAATAAATTTGAGGAATCCAGTTGGATCCCTCCAACCTGTTTCCCTGCATCCACAGATGTTAGCACAATACCAATTCCACTTCGAGGTGGAATATCGCGGTATATGGGATTAAATAATATTATCCGCTATTATGCGGCGCATAAGGTCTCATCCGCTATAAGGTGCGGGAAATCAACAACTCCAATATATACATATTCCAATATATATATATTGGTATATATATACTACTATATATACTATCACATCCAATCAATCCAAACAAGCATTCAATTCAATTATTTAAATTTAACTATTTAAATTTAAATAAAATATTTACTGAGCGAGATTAACTCACCTTTTACTTTGCGGTTAGCAATCCATCCAGACTGGCTTGTTTCCGTGATTTTTAAGCCTTGTACAATCATTATACAATTTATTAATATTTTGGATTAATCGAACAAGGGCTGAATTAAACGCCGTGATATATGGAATATATCAACACATGGAAGTTCAAAGCAATAGGATACTGGATAAGATGAACGCATTGCAGGAAGAAGTCCATCGACTAGAAAGTGATATAAAAACCATTGCCAAAGAGGCCCAGGTTTCAGAAGAATGGAATACTCCTCAACGAGCAACTGGCATTACTATTGGAACATTCCCCCAAACAGAGAATTCATGGCCACGACCAACTATCCACGAACGTTTGTCAAGGCGAACTTTTGAAAGAATAGTTGACGATTACCCATTGAGTCCTGGTAACGATGAAGAATACATACCGGAAATGATTGAACAGAAAGAGAAGAATGGGGGAAGGAGAAAGCAGAAACTCTTGAAAAAAGCTCGACGCTTCATACCCTCCGACTTCACTCCCTTGACCGACACTCCGGAAAGTATCTTCTTGGCAACAAAGGATGTTGTTGAGTACCCCAAACCATCTCTGATGAGGAGAAGCGCGACAGACAATGGGAAATTCTGTCAATTTCACAATCAACCCGGCCATGAAACTAACCAATGTCACCATCTAAGGAAGGAGATTGAAGAATTGATCAAGCAGAATGAACTGCAACAGTATGTGAAAAAAGATGGAATTAACTACTCCTCATCCTCTAAGGTGCAGCTGGTTCCCGCTCAACAATGTAGCTCAAATAAAAGAACCGTGGCACAGGGAGATGAAGGTCCTATCATCAGTATCATCACAGCAAGCCCTCACCAGGCAGGGAAAAATTGGATGAGGCGGGAAGACGTGCTCACGCTCCAAGGAGACCTTCAAAGTGAAAGGAAGTTTCGATTCTGAAAGATGTTGCCATCCAGTCCTCTTATGCCAAAAGATTCAATCCCTAAAGCCTGGGGCAGCAATTGCTTCCATACCTTACTTGAACACTTTGTTTCAAATTTGTAAAAGAGTGCTGATCCAATGATTCTTGTATCAAAATCTGTTGTAAAAACAATGCCAATAAATAATAAAAACTATAAGTCTTGCTTTCCCTATTATTACAAGTCACTTATTTTATTTCGATAAGTGAAATACTCTGAGAATATCACTAAGATTATCGATCTAAATTTGCAGGCAATCAATACCAAACTGATTCATTGCAATATCAAGCAACCCTTGGTAGCATTCAAAAGCAAGCCTTAAACAACAGAATTCCAGGGTCAAATCCTGAATAAGAAGTACTCTAAGCAAACAAATAAGATTTGGCTAGAGTATGTTTCTTCAGTTAAAACCACCCGCCAACAGAAGAAGATGATGCACACTTAAAGACGGCACTAAGGAATTGCTAATATAATCAATCAAATTCACAACTGTCAAAAGAGAACCAATTCCAAGAACTTGGAACAGCAACCATTTACATCCATATTTTACATGAAAACTTTGCTGAAATATTGCAAAGAATTTACAAATATATGATTCTCTTGTTAAGGGCAATTGCAAGGCAGGCGAATAACAAAAGCTATAAAGTGGATATAGGCCCAGTTTCGGCTAAACCGCTATAATTCTTGTGTTCCCTACTACTATAAACCGCTTTTTTTTATTTCGGCATATGAAATACGTTAATCGTGTTACTAAAAAAAAGTGATTTAATAATGCAGGCCATAAAAACAAAGCTTACCAGTCACAAGACCAAGTGATCCGCGACATCATCCAGCAGTCAAGCACTGAGCCATTCAAAATTCCCATATTCAAATCCTACAAAAGGAGAACTTCAGACGAAAGTAAGCAAGGTGGATAGAAGCAGATCATATATAGCTAACTACAAATGCTTGAACAAACAAACAGCAAGTTAAAGAACCTATATCTGCCACCACCAATTTGCTTAACTAAAAAATATACTCCTTTGGGTAAGGGAGAGGCTTGGCAGCTGAAAGTGGTGACACTTGCGAAGCATTGGGGATTGTCAACATGAATCAACGACAAAGAGACATGCGAGAGTAAGCGTCAGCCAGCAAAAAGAATATTTCAGAAGCACAAGCCCTCTTTGAAGGCATAACTCCTCAGAGGATAAAGACCTCAAGCGGGCTTCACCGAAAAAAAAAGGCGTCTTTCTCGTTACAAAGTCATGGAGTTATTGGTCGACACACTCCCGAGAATCCATCCAACCGAGAAAAGGAAACTCCAAACTTCCTGACAATAACCCTACTTAGGGGCACGCATTTCACCACAACCGGTCAACATACTCCCGTGAGATGAAATGTGAAAAGCCCTCTTCGGAGGCGAAATGCTTCTCTACGGAGACCGAATGCTTCTCCTCAGAGACCAAAGCCCTCTTCGGAGGCGAAATGCTTCTCTACGGAGACCGAATGCTTCTCCTCAGAGACCGAAGCCCTCTTCGAAGGCAAAAAGCTTCTCTACGGAGACCAAATGCTTCTCCTCAGAGACCAAAGCCCTCTTCGGAGGCGAAATGCTTCTCTACGGGGATCGAATGCTTCTCCTCAGAGACCAAAGCCCTCTTTGGAGGCGAAATGCTTCTCTACGGAGACCGAATGCTTCTCCTCAAAGACCAAAGCCCTCTTCGGAGGCGAAATGCTTCTCTACGGAGACCGAATGCTTCTCCTCAGAGACCAAAGCCCTCTTCGGAGGCGAAATGCTTCTCTACGGAGACCGAATGCTTCTCCTCAGAGACCAAAGCCCTCTTCGGAGGCGAAATGCTTCTCTACGGAGACCGAATGCTTCTCCTCAGAGACCAAAGCCCTCTTCGGAGGCGAAATGCTTCTCTACGGAGACCGAATGCTTCTCCTCAGAGACCGAAGCCCTCTTCGGAGGCAAAAAGCTTCTCTACGGAGACCAAATGCTTCTCCTCAGAGACCAAAGCCCTCTTCGGAGGAGAAATGCTTCTCTACGGGGATCGAATGCTTCTCCTCAGAGACCAAAGCCCTCTTTGGAGGCGAAATGCTTCTCTACGGAGACCGAATGCTTCTCCTCAGAGACCAAAGCCCTCTTCGGAGGCGAAATGCTTCTCTACGGAGACCGAATGCTTCTCCTCAGAGACCAAAGCCCTCTTCGGAGGCGAAATGCTTCTCTACGGAGACCGAATGCTTCTCCTCAGAGACCAAAGCCCTCTTCGGAGGCGAAATGCTTCTCTACGGAGACCGAATGCTTCTCCTCAGAGACCGAAGCCCTCTTCGGAGGCAAAAAGCTTCTCTACGGAGACCAAATGCTTCTCCTCAGAGGCCAAAGCCCTCTTCGGAGGCGAAATGCTTCTCTACGGGGATCGAATGCTTCTCCTTAGAAACCAAAGCCCTCTTTGGAGGCGAAATGCTTCTCTACGGGGACCAAATGCTTCTCCTCAGAGACCAAAGCCCTCTTCAGAGGCAAAATGCTCCTCTTCGGAGGCACAACTCTTCAGAGGACAAAGACCTCTAATGGGACATATGCCACAAAAAAGAAAGTTCTCTACTCAACAAAAAAGATTGGAGGAGTCATGACCCACCAACCATGAGAGAGTAACTTCCAGGCAATGTAAACCATCTCTGGGGCACATTTCACCAGGAGTTGAAGTGTAACAACCGCTCTTCGGAATTACACTTCACCAGAGTTGGAATGCAAACAAAATAAAGACCTCTTCGGGGGCACATTTCACCAGGAGTTGAAGTGTAACAGCCGCTCTTCGGAATTACACTTCACCAGAGTTGAAATGCAAACAAAATAAAAGCCCTCTTCGGAGGCACATTTCGCCAGGAGTTGAAGTGTAACAACCGCTCTTCGGAATTTCACTTCACCAAAGTTGAAATGCAAAACAAGATAAAGACCTTCCTGGAAGCCCATGTTTCACCGAGATTGAAATAAAACTTCCAAGTGTCGAAACGTGAAAAGGCTTTCCTCGAAGGCACAACTCTTTGGAGGTACACGTTTCACCAAGATTGAAATAAAACTTCCAAGTGTTGAAACGTGAGAAATCCCTCCTCAGAGGTACAACCCCCTCCCGGGGACACAATTAAAAAGAAAGACCTCTTCAGAAGCCCACGTTTCACCAAGATTGAAATAAAACTTCCAAGTGTTGAAACGTGAAAAAATATCTCCTCAGAGGCACAAATTTTTATCAAAAAAAAAAAAAAAAAAGGGGGGGGGGGAAAGAAAGTTAAAGTACATTCAGAGGTCCGCTTTGCCACATAGAAGAATTCACTTGGCAAAATGTATACATACGCAAAAGGAAAAAGTGATTTCTTCGAAGGGCAAAGCGTAGAAACTTATATGAAGGAAGTTGCACTCTACGAAAATTCTCTTCGAGAATGAAGTAATTATTCTTTAGAAAACGAGAGTGCAAGTCCCCTCAAAGTATACGATATTGCAGTAAGCTCATGGTATAGGGGCAACATGGTATAGTTACATACAAAGCGGTATAACTATGTCGGTAAAGTACGCTCAAACAACATACCACAAGCTCACCGCAACATCGTATAAATAAACTTGTGCAAAAATGAATAATAAATGCATTCTCAAATTCAAACAAAAGTCTGTACAAATAAAGAATCATTTTATTCAATTGCAGATATTGCAGATACAGGTTTCAAAATAAAAAAGCAGGGGCCGGTGCCTGCACAACATCCGACCATTACACAAAAAAGGAATCAAAAAGCTCAACTCTTCATTTCTTCTTGCCGCCTTTAGACCCTTTACCCGGCCGAGTGATTAGCTTTTCAGGTCTTTCAGGTTGGTCTGAAGGCATAAGGGAAGAAGGGGAGGGAGGTGCAACTGGTGCAATTTTCGGTTCCTCTTCTGTGGTGATAATTTTCTTCCCCCTCCTCTTCGATGTCCCATGCTTCTTCCTTTTCTTCGAAGAAGATTCACTCCCCGGAGTAACGAGAGCGGACAAAACTACGTCGTCAGAAGGAGTCCGCTCCGGAGAGATCTCGCCTCCTTCGAGTCCCTCATCTTTTTGCTCCTGCGAAGCAATAGGGTCATCCAAACCATGAAGAGCCTCAATTTTCTCCTCTTGTGACCCAGGTTGTGAAGCAGAAGGAGGAGTCACCTGAAGAGATGGAGGAGGAATAACCAGAGAAGGCGAAGTCTGCACGGCACTTGTTGTTTCAACTGCAGAAGAAGAAAATTTGAAAATGTTAGTATCTTCCCGAAAGAAGGGAGATATGGGTTCATCGAGATTCAAGAGGTAATGGAGAAGCTCATCAAATTTTTGAGGAATAAGCAGGTAATCCACCTGAATCGGACCAATGTCGAAATTACCTGAAGATATTGGCTTCGTCAGTTCAATCTCATAATTCTGAGCCCCAATGTCCTCCAAAGCCTCTTCATCAGTAGGGGTAATTACCCCGGTTTTTGTAGGAGGCGGCGAATGAGCACTAGAGCCTGTAATGTCCACCTCGGGAGAAACTAGAGGACGTTCAGAGGTAGTAGGCGGTACTTCTTTTTCAGAACGCTCCTCTTCCGCCATCCCGGCCCGCACTCTGGCAAGCTGCTCCTTTCCCTTGGCAAGAGCGGCACGGGCCTCATCATCAAGATAATGCTCTTCAAGGGCTGACTCAGCATATCCAGCACCTTTACCACCGAGCATATCAAGTGCTGCCTCCCAAACTTCAGCCAGTGTGATTTCATACTTGGGGCCTAGAAAGGCAAGGCTGCCACGTCCCAAAATGCTGTGCAGATAAAAATCGAATAATGTGCAGCTAATGTCAGCTTTGGTTGCTTGATGAGCCTCTTCGGCCGCAAGTTTACCAGCAACAGCCTCGTCGCGCTCCTTTTCGGCCATGGCAAGTCGAGTTTTTAACAACTCTATCTCCAAGCTTTGAGAGCCGGTCTGTTCTCGCAGTTGTACAGTTTCAGCACGATATTCTTCTATGACCTTTTCCTTGTATGCAAGCTTATCTTCGGCTTCTCTTTGACTGACATGCGCATCTCGTACTTGTTGCTGAAGCATGCTCTCCTTTTGTGAATGGAAAGTAGATGAAGTAGCTAATTCTTCCTTAAGTTTTTCTACTTCCGCTTCCAGCTTTTCATTGTAGGAAGCAATACTTCTCATTTCGGCGTCATGCTGTTCAAGAGTCTTCTGCCACTCAGCCTTATCATTCTCCATTGTTAGCATGGCCTCGAGATTGGCTCGGTTAACCCTCTGAAGTTCGTCGACGAGTTTTTGCCAGTTCGACATTCTTTCGATATCGATCCTGACAGTATCAAGATTTCGCAGCATAGCCGGTTTGTCGAGGGGAACCAAGTCGAGATCAAATCGAACCCCTCTCAGGCACCACTAAGGAAATCGACTTTGAAGAGTGGGAGGACCTTGCCCGACTTGGTATGCGGGCCGGTTGATGATTGCTTGAATGTCGGAGCGGGCGGGAGCAGGAGATTGAGCAGGGACATGTTCAGAAGCTGAAGGAGTTGTTTCTTCAGTAAGTCTAGCCCGCTTGCTAGAAGAATCGTCTATGTGACTCTTTCCTCTCTCATCATGAGCTTTTCTCTTTTGGGTATCATCATCTCTGTGGGGAAGATCATGTCTTTCTTGTTTCCTTCGGCGACGTTCTTCATATGCTCGTCTCTCGTCGGCTTTCCTGATGGCCCTCTCTTCATCCGACTCTCTGTAAGAAGGAAGGTAACGCCTGTAATCATACTGGCTACGCCTCCCGTAGCGCTGGAAATCATCATAGTACGAGCCGCTGCGCCCCATAGGAGAATCTGGAATTAAAATAATAAGCTTTAGAAATCTTTAAAGTACAAGAAGATAAGTGCATAGAAGTGATGAGAAATTCTAAGTGTGTGTGATGTGCAAACTACGCGCATTAATCTACGAACCACTCTTTATTTGGGGAGTGGTTGTGGGTGTAATAGTTAACGTCAACTCTTGAGTCGACGGCGACTGTTGCAAAATAGAAGTAGCTTCAACTACTGAAGAAGAAATCCCGGCAGTAGTAGGGTCATCTTTGAAGATCTCTTGTGAAGTAGCGAAGAGGTCGCTCAATCCTTCGAAGGTATCGTCCCTGCTTTGCTTGACAGGACTGGATTTCTTAGCCTTTTCACCAGAATCTTGTGAATGATGGGAAGATCCCAGAGGCTCTTCTTCTTCGATAACCGGGGCAAGTTTATCAGATGGCCCCGCAACATCAACAGAAGTGGAGCACTTCACTAGCGAAGACTCAGGAGTCTTTATCGGAGAATCAGGGACTTCCGTTGGAACTTCATGAGCATGCATAGAGCGAGAAGCGTGTAGAAGCCCATGTTGATGTAAAAATTCATCCCTCAATAGAAATTTTATGCTCCTCTCTTCTGCGGCCACGGCACTCAACCTCTCAAAAACTTGCTTATGAATTGGATCTCTAGAAGGGAGAGGAAGTGCTGAAAGGAACAAAGAATGAAATTAGCAACTGAAAGTTCGGATCTCGAAAAGGTTTCAAAACGGAAAAAATAGAAACACTAATCTTACTTCCTACTCTCCAGATGGCATAAAACCCTGGGGGACAGCGAGCAAAGAAAAACTGGTTCAAAAATCCATGAACGCTTTCAGTAAGATCGGAGATGAGCTTGCGGTTTCTAGCACTTCTCACAATAATAAGGGAAGGATGATCTTTACTCTTTGCAAACGAGCACAGATAACGGATTTCTTCAAAACTCGGTAGGCGATCGAGAGTTCTTCTGAACAAAACACACAACCCCATCAAGATGGCATAACCATTAGGATGAAGTTGGAACGGAGAGATCGTCAACCGAAGGAGAAGAATTCGAAGGAAGTCGTTAAAAGGAGGAATCGCCCCACTTAAGCACATTTGGCGGTTGACTGCAACAAAACCATGGGGAGGATTGTCAGCAGTATCACTTGGCCCAGGGAGTTGGACATCACTTTTGGCAAAGCCAAATTGAGTGCGCAGCTGAATAAACGCTCTCAAAGATAGAATAGTCGAGGTTCCCTCCGGAGGATTCTCTATGGGAACAGCTATCGGGAAAGTTTCTTCCTCTGGAGTCACCACTTCTTCTTCTCGGTGGGAAGTCATTCTACATAAACAACTGGGTATTCAAACATGAAGGTGCACGTTTCCTAAAGTGTGTGAAGTGTTGTGTAAAATCAATCAAGCAGCAAACAAATATAACTGGAATGAAAACTAGCAAGCATTTGTTAGTTATGAAATTTGGGGACTATTTTTTTAAGCCTAAATATGCAAGTAAGATGTTGATGCAGATAAATCAGTTCAGATTATTGATACTTTGCATTAATGTTTAACTCTAATTGATTGATTCACAAACATTTCATGCAATATAATTAAGTTGCCTGTCTTGTTTTAACTAATCTGTCATCTGACGTGGGCAGTCAATGGCAGTATTTTCGCCTTGGTTTTCTTTGTTTGTTATTTTCAGCAGGTTAGCAGCTTATAAGTTAATGCGATCTGTGAAATAATACAATGAGATTCAAGCAAATTTAAAAGTTGGGGCAGTTCAAAATTTAGGCAACTTAGTTTGACAGTTCAAGTCAGAAACTCAAAGTGGATCTATGCTCTCAAAAAGTCAGCATGCCCAAAGCTTAAGTGTTAACTCGGCAGCGGTTTAAGAGCCAACTCGGTCACGTTTTAAGGGATTAACTCGGCCACGACTTAGGGGTTAATTCGGCCGCGGTTCAAGGTTAAATCAGTAGAAGGTTAAATCGGCAGATTTCCCCCAAGGGTCAACTCGGCCGCGACTTAGAGTTTAGACCACTTCACTTAAGGGCTAGGTCGGCCGAAGACTAGTTCATCCAATTTCACTGACTCGTTCCCGAATCAACATCCCACGGCCATCGACCCGATAACCCAATAACTATTCCATCAACCACAATCTTCGTTTCATTCAAGCTATCGGATCGTCCCACCAAGTAGTTCGAAACTGCCGCGAGATCAACACCTTACAACCCTAGCACGAATCAAATTCAACTAGCTTGAATCATCTTCATCATCGGTCAGTTAAAATCGAACCAAACAACATAAACTCCATCGGCCATGGGTGCAATGGAATTCATGATGAAGCATTATGCAAGGTGGTGGTTTAGGTGTGAATAATGGAGTTCGTGGACCAACAATAACCTATGATTGAGGAAAATTCACTTACGTAATAATTATCGGTGGTTAATGGAGCAAAATCGCCTTTTTTAAGCTTGGAGAAATTTTTTAATGGCTGGATCGAGAGAGCAAGTAATGAGAGAGAAGAAGGGGTTGTGATTTATATCTTGCAATGAAGGGATCTGGAGCGGCGCATGCGACTTAACTATTAGCTCGCGTACGACCTACCGACCTAAGAGGGGACGGGTTAAGGACGATCGAAGCACACGACCTAACCAGTAGGCGTATACTTCGAGGGACAATTGTTAACTTCGCCTCGGTTTAGACTCTACGACTCAAGGAGATGCCGACCTAACGCCTAATGGTTATGCCGACCTAACTGCCTTATCAGGGAGACCGACTTAAGATTCAAAGGGTTACCGACCTAGTAGGATTGAGAGGCATACCGACTTAAGAAATACCGAGTTAAGGCTAAAACAGTTGCCGACCTAACATGGGTACTGGCCTAAGACTCAGAGGATGCCGACTTAATAAGAAGGCCGACCTAAGGTCTAAAAAAGATACCGACTCAGTGACTTGACCGAGTTATCGATCTAATGCCTTACCAAGCTGGCGACCTAGAATAGTTGCCGACCCAAGTCACAACCGATCCAGCTCCCCAGTTATCTCGTTCACGATCCAGGACTTATCATTTGGACCGTGACTTGCGACTTACCAAGTTAACTCGGCCACGACCTAATATAAGCCCGATGCCATGTTACTGAGAAGAGGTGGTGTTGACTCGGAGGTGACCTTAGACCGGTCACGACTCACCTTAAGTCGGCTACGGCTCAACTTGAGTCGGCCACGGTTTAGGACTTGGCAAAAATTTCAGACCAGAACTCTCTATAAATAGGCAACCACCTCCAACATTCAAGGGACTTTTGGCACATTCTCTTCATACACCGTTACCTTGCTGCATTGAGAACTTCATCAACACTTAGTGCTTTCAAGATTAGAGGAATACATCAAAGAACTTCACGAAGAAACCACATATCTTCAACATGAATTCAAGGACTTTAATCGACATCGAAGCTTAAGCTACTTGTTCCAAATCACTTGTAACTTGAAGTATATTGTACTTGAGAAGAGTTGTATCAGCTTGTAATGAGATTATTAATAAAAGTACTTAAAGTGGACGTAGGCTATACCCTTAAGCCGAACCACTATAAAATTGTTGTTGTTTACTGCTTTCCCACTATTACTTGCTTGTAATTCTTTCCCGATCTATCGGGTGGTGCTTTCACAACTACACTTCACACACCGGGGTGTTAGCGTTCAAATTTTAGCGTTAACACAATGAATTAATGAAAAAGTTAGAAATTTTGAACGTGAGTTATTTTGGAAATTTTGATTTAATTATAGTTGGAAATTTAATTGAATATGAAATTATGATAAAGTTATGATAATTTGAATTTAAATGAATTAAAAGTGATTTTATATCATATTAATGATTTTTTTAACAAAGTTGAAATGTGAAATGAATGAATATTTTAAGTTGAAATTTTGAATATAACTAAAATTGGGAATTTATGAAATTGACTTAAAAGTGAACTTTTAGTTAAGTAAATAAAAATAAATTAAGTTATATTTGAGAATTTGAACTTAAGTGTTAAGTTGAAATTTAATGTAATGGATTTAAAATTCAACATTGCATTTTAATAAGTGAATTATTATTAAATCTTGATTTTTGAATGGAAATTTAACCCTGTAAAATCATGAACTTGAGGAAAAATAAATGATGTTATAAATGTGAAAATATATGACTTTATAAGTTAAAAATGTTTTAATAAAAATATAACTGGTTGAGAAATTTTATTGAATATTTGAAGTTAATTGACTGCATTTTTGAAATGATATTAATTACAATGTAAATGATATTACAGCATTTGTAAATGCTGTAGTTGATGATAATGAACTAAAAAGCTAAGTTGAATTAAAAGCTATTATAGCAATCTTTGTAAGTGCTATAATTTTTGAATTTAACTAAGTTTATTTGAAATTTAAGAAAACTCTATTACAACATTTTAAACGTTGTCTTTTGTTAAATTGAACTGTTTTGAATGTAACTTTCCGTAGAGTTTTCTAAATGATGCAAAAAATGAATTTTCACTGTTTTGATAAACTTAAGTGAATAAATGAACTTTGGAAGTTGAAATTTTTGAAAATTTAATAATTTAATTATTAAGCATAATAACTTCATTGAAATGAAAAAAAAGAATTTTTGGAATATAAACTGTTTTAAAATATGAATTGAAATGGTATTTTAGATTGAATAAAATGAACAATGATTTGAAATGAATGAAGTTTTGAAAAGATACGATATTTTGATATATTAAAATGATTTGAAAATGAAGTTTTGAAAGGATATGACATTTTGATATATTAAAATGATTTGAAACGAAGTTTTAAAAGATATGATATTTTTGATATTAAATGATTTGAATAACGGAGTTTGAAAGATAGGACATTTTGATATTAACATGATTTAAAAAGAAGTTCTGAAAGATATGATATTTTGGAACTGAAAGGTAGTGTTGAAAGGGTATGAAAATTTAATATATTGAAATGGTTAGAAATGACTTGATATTTATTTTGATAAATATTTAAATTGAAAGATATTTTACGATGATATATTGGAATGGTTTTGGAAATGATTTAATCTTTATTTTGATAAAGATTTGGATTGAAAAGGATATTTTATTTTGAAGTATAAAATATTGTTTTAAAGTTATAACTACGGGTTATAATAACGATTGGTTGTTAAAGAGACCGGGATCGGATATTGTCTTATAGCCGGCCAATACCGAAAACCACTTTAACAACTGTGTACGCGGTGGAGATTCCAGAATGAAGTAGGATGGTGGCGACGTTCTCGAGGTATATTACGTGGACCCAACTCCCGTGAGTTGGCATATATGACTAAAACAGATGCTATACCGGGGTACACAAAGGGTCGCACCCTTTCATCGAGCATGCTCCATTGGAAACCATTCTATTACTGTTGTGATTCGATTCGGTGGTGCCACTTTGATTCGGGGGTATTGTTCGAGGTGGGCGGAAGGTGCTGGCTTGCCGTCACCACCGGTCCGGGAGTGCAAACGGTGTATCCACCCTGGCATTGCCTCGTGTGCCTTGTCATATCCTTATATCGAGCCCACTACGATTTTGGTTTTAAAGATCCGACCGCGTTAAGGTTCACCATCCCCTTAACGCTATTTTCTATATGATTGTACTTTACTGATTAGACACTACCGTATATAGCGTATATTACTACATAGTAAATAGTTTAATGGATCCTTAGAGGATGGGCGGTCCCAAGCATCCTTTAAGTTACTGATGCATTTTGTTACTGTTCACTTGAGTTGATTTACAGTTTATAAGTATTTATGTCCTGACTCGAGGGTTTTGTGTTCTGCTTTACGCTCGGGTCAGATTGATTGAGTTAGCATTCAAGATTCACCTTCGGCGTTGGAGCTTTCCTTGAAGATCCAGCCATCTATTTTGTTTCAGTATCCAGTGGTTCAGTGATGTATCTTATTTGTACCTGATGTATCCTGTTACTCTTCTGTTGTATCTTATTTAACTCTGATGTATCTTATATTTACATAGTAGCTTCATGAACTACTATCTCTTTTACTTCCGCTGCATTATTATTACTCTGTGTCTGTGATCTGTGATTTTTATTTACTGTATATTCTGAGATTTGCCAAATTTTTAATTACAACGCGGTATTTTGAGCAATTCAATTCCGGCATGAGTGTCTACCTATACACTTATAATGGATGCGAATGGTTGAAAATACCTGGTTGTTACAAACAAACTCTAACTATCAACAGAGATAGATAGAAAACAGCAATTCAATATAATCAACATAATCTAGAATCAATTAGAGACTAGAAAATCTTATAATCAGCAAAATTAGAAATTATCTAATTATCAAAAAGGATAGTCAGAAATCTCGAATCAACAAATATCTAATTATCAAAAACGATAATCAGAAATCATCAAATCAACAAATATCTAATTATCAAAAATGATAATCAGAAGTCTCAAATCAACAAATATCTAATTATCAAAAACGATAATCAGAAACAACAAATATTCGATTATCAAAACGATAACCAGAAAGAACAAATATCCGATTATCAAAAACGATAACCAGAAACAACAAATATCCGATTATCAAAAACGATAACCAAAAACAACAAATATCCGATTATCAAAAACGATAATCAGAAAAAACAAATATCCGATTATCAAAAACGATAATCAGAAACAACAAATATCCAATTACCAAAAACGATAATCAGAACTCATATCAACAAATATGTAATTATCAGAAACGATAATCAGAAATTTCAAATTAACAAATATCTAATTATCACAAACGATAATCAGAAATCTCAAATCAACAAATATCTAATTATCAAAAACGATAATCCGAATCAACAAATATCCGATTATCAAAAACGATAATCAGAAACAATAAATATCCGATTATCAAAAACGATAATCAGAAATCTCAAATCAACAAATATCTAATTATCAAAAACGATAATCAGAATCAACAAATATCCGATTATCAAAAACGATAATCAGAAACAACAAATATCCGATTATCAAAAACGATAATCAGAAATCTCAAATCAACAAATTTCTAATTATCAAAAACGATAATTAGAATCAAAAGATATCCGATTATCAAAAACGATAATCAGAAATCTCAAATCAACAAATATCTAATTATCAAAAACGATAATTAGAATCAACAAATATTCGATTATCAAAAACGATAATCAGAAATCTCAAATCAACAAATATCTAATTATCAAAAATGATAATCAGAATCAACAAATATCCGATTATCAAAAACGATAATCAAAAACAACAAATATCTAATTATCAACAAAGATAATTAGAACTCATATCAACAAATATCCAATTACCTGCAGATAATTGAAAACAACAAATATCTAGAAATCAATTAAGATAATCTAGAAAATCAACATAAAACGTTGGATCGATCCCATCAGATGGCGAGTTTTTAGCTACGCCACACGTGCATCAACAAATGGCCAAAGCCTACCAAGTACTATAAATTTTGGCGCCAATCAGATGACCCGAAGGTCCACAGAGTGACCCCGAAGGTCTAGTACTAGTATTTGACCCGAAGGTCTGCAGAGTGGCTCGAAAACCCAACAAATGACCCGAAGGTCCAGCAGAGTGGCCCGAAAGCCCAACAAATGACCCGAAGGTTCATCATATGACCCGAAGGTCCACTATATGACCCGAAGGTCCAACAAATGACCCGAAGGTCCATCAGAATGGCTCGAAAGCCAAATAAAATCATCAGATTCATCAAAACAGCAAATATTTCAATTAACGAGTCTGGAATTAATCGAAATAGCAAACGCACATGTCCCATACCACGTGTTTTACTAAATCGTTCGATTCTCTTCATCGTTTCCTTGAAAGTGCAAAATTGTGTATTCCAAAAATAACATTTTACACTCTAAAACGGACAAGTCCGGAATTAAGCGAATCAGTAAAAGAAAGGGATCATAGTCCTCGATTTTGCTGAAACGTTTAAATTGCTTCCTCATTCTTTTGAAAGCGCAAACTGCAAAACTTCTTAAAACAATTTCATTTATTTTATAAAAGTAATAATTTACATTCTCAAACGGACAAGTCCGAGATTAAGCGAATCAGTAAAAGTGAGGGTTCATAGTCCTCGATTTTGCTGAAACGTTTAAATCGCTTCCTCATTCTTTTGAAAGAGAAAACTGTAAAAAAATTTGAAAACAATTTTTATTTTGAAACAATTTTTAAAACACATGATTAAAACAGCAACATCAATATCAACTTTGACAAGGAAATTGCACTTCTCAAAATACCATAAAAACGGACAACAAAATCAGCATTGCGGGATAACCGCTTGAAAATCCACTTTAAAATTTGACGGTTACTGAAGTCAAAGCGATAGTAATTTTAAATGTCAAAATCTCATCAAAATAATTTGCATCAAAATATAATACAAGTGAATTTTCATTCATTAAAAATGTCAACAAAATACCGTGCTTCAAAAACTTAGCACCAGTGTGAAAATCCCATTATAAAAATAACGGCAACAAAATATGTTTAAAACCAAACATCCGTTCAACGTAAAATTAATGCAGTAACGTGCAACTCAAATTTGCACGTATACAACAAAATGAACAAAGCAATCATTCGAATATATCTTCAATGAAGATAATTCAAAACAACAAAAATCTCAACAAAATCACATATATGCAATCGCTTTGGATCCTCAAATCGGATTCGAAATTTTCAAAGGAAACAAATTAAACACAGCTATGTGAACAACAAATGAAATTTATTTCAATTTCATATTTTGATTTTAAATCAAAAAGGTTATCAGATGTACTCAACGAAGACAGCATCACTGTCTCCGTTGCGCACTCTGATAAACCGACACAAATTACTCAATCATCAAACATAGTTTCGCTGTTATTTTTAAATAAAGATATTTAAAAATTTCATCATACTTTCAAAACTTTAGTTTTGACTCAAAGCACAACTAAAAACATCGACAAATAGTTGTAACACATGTTCCATCTAAGTAATGGTTTATATTTTGTCCATAAACCCCAAGCTCTGACACCAACTGTGACGTCCCACCTCTATGCTCACAATAACAAAGAGTATTAAAAGAAATATTGTCTGTTATTACGAAGAATAAGGCTGAATATAAGCGGCCATCCGTAGTTAGGCCTTACACTAGTACCGGCTATCTCGATAGGAGTGGTATATATTTTTATTTTTCATCTCTTATTTATTTACTCCCATCGACATACCCAATTTCAGTATAAAACGAACTACAATGGTTCATAATAGTTTAGGACAATATATATAATAATAACATAGATGAACTGAATGCGGAACACAGATAATATCAAATCTCATATATATATAACTGAAGTCAATTACAATACACGTGATACAATAAATATGATACAACTACAACTGTCGACACAAGATGTTACATATACAAGTACATTAATATAAGTAATATACATGAATACACATCATCCTATACTATGACAACAACTACTCCAAAAGATATAAAGAGACTTCATAGCTCAAGCAGCAACCCAAAGCAAGATATCTACAACCCGTAATAACTCGGTCTGACCTGAGTATTAAATTCAAAAGAAAATAATACACAGGTCAGTCTAATTCAAACTCAGTTATTAATGCACGGAAGTTATAATAATTAAATAACAATTACACGACAGTCACAAATAAATCCCGTCTATCCAATCCTTTAATAATTAATCAGATAATGGTAGATATAACACGTAACAGTGTTAAAAAACAAATCAGCAAATCCAAATTATGAACGAAGATAAATAAAAAGATTACCAATGAAGATAATTTAGAAAACAACAGAATTGCTTAAATGGCAATTAACAACAAAATCTAATAATTAAATAGATAATTGGAAACTCATAATCTAATTATCAAATAGATAATTAGACAACACCAAAATGATCGAATCAAATCAAATCAAAATACAATTTCAAAATATTGAATTGAATAAACAAAACAATTCAAACAATTGAAATATCACAAAAGTAAATACTGTGTGGCTGCAGTACACGCACGCGTGCACTGCCTCGCCACTACAGCATATAGAGTCACCATAACTCCAAATATTGACAGCAAGTCGTAACTGCAAAGCCAAATCATTTACAAAATGTAGTGGTCAAGTCACTATTACCAGGACTCAACACAATTGCGAGGCCAAACCAAAGTTAACAGCAATACCAAGAAAAGGTCTAGGCAACAATGAATGACCAAGTGCATAAGGCAGTGGTACAAACATGATGACACAGCAAAATGGCTTATGCAACCTGCAACAACAGAGCACGAAGGCTCGAATGCCCAAACGCACATGGCAGTGGTACAAACATGATGACACAGCAAAATGGAGGCGAAAGCAAACAAAAATAAGGCAATGCAGCATGACAAAACGCACAAAAGAATCGGTACACAACAGAGACAAAACTGCTACAAATACCAACTGCCTCGATGTGAATATATGGCCAAACTATGCACCAGATATACCACTGAACAACAAGTGGCCAGAGGACCAAAAGAAATTCACGGGTATATCCAGGAAGCAAGCTTAAACAACAATAAAGTATGTATGCCACGACTGATCAGTACAATAAGCAATCAAAGTCAAGTGCTTTCAAAGGAACTCGACCAAATCGCTTCAAGTAAAACAAAGTACAACTGGTATCAAGACAGTTCACCAGCATGAAGTTCAACAAGCAGCCTCAACATCAAAGACCAGACCCCAAGTGCATAAAACAGTAGTGAAACCTGAGATCAGGTTTAATGCATAGCAAAAACTCGAGCGCTAGAAGAAAAATGGCACTCCAGAGCAACATAAATGACTCTATACACAAGTGACGCAGCAACAATTAAAACAAAGAACAAAGCATGAAGATTCTTCTGAAATCAAGACATGATCGCAAAAGCATATCAAAACTATGATGGTCACGAGGTACGACAGTACCGAGATGACCATAAAACAATAAGTGAACATCAAGCACATGAATGCACAAGATTTGTGACAAGCTTAACACAAATTACTTATATACAGTTGTTATAAAACTAATGCAACGAATTAGAATGTTGACAGAAGATGCCAAGTGATAAAAGTCACATATTTGAAGTAACAAAAGTCACAAAAGAAATCACAGTAGCAAGTTCAACCTTGAAAGCCGAAAATCATCTCATAAACAACATCACAAACCGAAGTCAGGTGATAAATAAATTGAAGAAGAAACAAAATTCACGTTAATGCCGTTGCCAACAGAAAAATGTTCAAAGTCATTTGCAGTTCAAATCACACAGTACCCAAGTTATAGATATCAAATAGCTATTCAAAGCCATGGATAATAGAAATCGAACCAAGACAATTAAAAATCATCAACATCGAAATAAACTCGAACGACCCAAGAATGAAGTAGATGTGAGTGATAGTTTACTCACCTTATTTAACGAGGAGCTAAACCCAATTCGCAGTCTCAAATCACAAGCTGGTAAACAATCGATTAAGCAACCGAAAGCATCTCGAGAGACAGCGATCGAATAAAAGTCGGCTACCACAAATTACGAAAACCCTAATTTAGTTGAAGAGGAAATGAGCAAGAATGAGCTGCCATTTTTTCGTATGATTTTTGTTTTAGGGTTTTCGAGAAGATGAACGAATGAAAAAGGAAATTGGGTAACAGCCTTTCTTAAATAACACCGCACCAACAAAAACATGGGCCAAAATTGTTTTGAAGCCCACATAACATTCAACGAATTACTAAAAGAATTTCAACCGATTTAAAAACTCCAAATAGCAATTAGCTAGCACATTAATCGTTTAATGATGATTATAAATTGTTACAAAATCCCGGGTTGTTACAAATATGCTACCTCCGGTCATAAAATTTTGCCGCGCCGCCGTTGATTTTTGTTGACCTAATCGAATTTTGCCGTCGATCAGACCGTTGATTCGCCAAATAAACAGCATGGATGAAGTCCCCTCGGTCCTCTCTTTAAAACCCAGAAATGGTTCGTCGATCCGACAACGTTCATCGACGCGCGATGAACGGCCGAGAATTGATTAAGAAATTCTGGACAAAAGATGCATCGAATCGAAAAATGAATTTCAGTTTTGAGATGCTTACATCGAAAGCTTAGATATATAATTTTTATGAATTTTTTTGAGGAGTTTGAAATTTGACTTTGATTTTGAATTGCAGTTGGAATTAGGTGTTTGTCTGCCATTGAACCGAGGAGGTGAAACAAATTGTACGCAAAGACAAATGAGAATGATGGAAGAAATAGGGTTTATAACAGAGTACATATAGACAAGGTCGAAAAAGAATAGAAAGATCGGATTGGTATACGCGCTGAATGACGAATGGCCCGAAAAGCCCGTTCTAACTGCGGAACGAAATTGGGTCAACCCACATATCAAAATAGATGTTTTAAAATATTTTAAATGCAATGGAAGAGTTTTCAGGTTCAAATTGCATCATATGTAGAAATTATGCTAAAATCAATTGATTTCAATTTCATTGATTTCAAGGCGTTTCGAGTCCGTATGATCAAACGACAAGTCCGATCGCTACGAAACTTGAAATCATACAGTAATTCACCGTTGCGGATCCGATGAAATTGGTTTCGTCGAAATCCGAGTCAGTGGCCAAAATGGCTATTTTTACATTAATTAAATAATTAAACAATTAATTAAATAAAATCCAAATTTTTATTTCAATTCTATAATTGACAATTTCATCACTTTTATATTTCTTAATCATTTACAAAAATTTTAAACAAGTTTAGATGTCAATTTAAAGTTGATAAATCTATCAATTGCAGTGTCAAATTTTCAATTTGATTATATTCAAAATTATAAATTAAATTTCCAATAATTCTATTAAATTATTTTTCATTCTACTATTCATTTCATTGTTATTCAACGGATAAAATTAACACTGGTTCATGGCTTATTACATTATTATTCTCAAATTTCATCTTATTCTCAACTAACGCAAAATTAAATATTAAATTTCATTTAAATTGCAATTAATCCAATTATTGAATTTTACACTTCAATTAAATTAATAAATCTTGCTTTCTATTCTTTAAATCAACCAATTATCATATTATAAATAGAGTTAGCATTAATTTCAATTAATTCCTTAATTTACACAAATATAACCTTAAATTGAGATTCATTGTAATTTATTACAAACTTGATTTAATGGAATACATAAAATGATTACTTTAAAATAATCGTTGCCAATAACCCTTAATCATATTTGTACAATTTATCATTTCCAACAATTACATACAAAACATTGATTTTTATCCAATCACTATTTATTCATTGTTAATTCATTGATTAATCCAATATTTACATTTACTTTTCTAATATTAACTTATTACCAATTATTCCTATTTACCATCAATTATAACCCAAATGGTTGTTTCAATCAATTGGGATTGCAATGAATTAATTATTTATTAGTTTACATTTTATTCCCGTTATAAATTCGTTAACAAATTACAATTTCCTTTATTGATACATCACTTACATTCATACCTAATTACATTAGTTTTATCCCATTACACTAATATATGCCTACTTACCTCTTAATTTGAATAAATATTCCATTTCTAAATGTGTAACAACCCGCATATTTATCGATTTTATATTTAAATATTTTATTTAAATATTTTATCGTTAGTCGGATTTTAGTCCGAAAAGCTACTTTTTGCATACGGTCGAATTAGGACTCGGGACCACTCCCATTGAGTTTAAAATGCCGTTTGCGACCTTTTTGAGTATAAGCTTCGATATGTTTGGAGAAAGTTGTTTTTTGCTACTTTTTACTTTGGGTTTGGTTTTTGGGCTCAGCCCTATGTTAACTTATACTCCAAAACTGAACCACTCTCCCCATTCTCCCTCACTTCTTACTCTTTTCAGTTTTCTTAGCTTTAATGGTGGGAGAGATTGGAAATTAAAACTCGAAAACCCTAGTTTCTCTTGCAAATCAAATTCCAAGCTCCAAACTCAAGAAGAACCCATTGGTAAGCTTCTCTTCTTCTTCTCCAACTTATTCTCTTTGAATTTCAGAAATTTCCTAAACCTAACTTAGGGAATGTTCTTCTATTAAGCTTAGATTCAAGCTTCTAGTGTGAGATTGAAGTGTGGTTGATTTCCATTTGCTTTCAAGCTTCTTCTTCATTGATTTGGGTTCAAAGGTGAGATTTTTATCTCACATCTATGCTTATACTTATCTTCGGATGTTAGGTATGAATTCCTAACACTTATTCGTGTGTATTAGCTCTTGGTTTGGATTGATTTGGTGAAAATCCTAAATTTTGGTGTTTTGGGTTCAATTCCTTAAAAATCATAGCTTTGAGGATCAAATGTGTTTTTGGTGATGCATCGAGGAGCCAATAGGGCTGGGTAGCTGTTAGGCATAATTCCCTTGCGTCCGTGCTTGTTCGGTGGCGAATTGATGGAGGTTTCATATCAATACATGGGCATAAATAGGCAGAGCATCAGGTTCGGCCGACCGACCCCCTGGTCCGGTAGACCGACCTGATGCCAAGTGCATAAGCACTTTCTGTTTTAGGGTCCGGTCGACCGACTACAGGGGTTCGGTCGACCGACCTGATGCCGAGGAGTTTTTCAATACAAGGTTCGGTCGACCGAGCACTGTATGTCGGCCGACCGACCTGATGATTTTTGCCTACTTGGCATTATTGCTTGAATTTCGAACTTAAATCGATTCGTGTTGTTTCCTATTGATTGTTATCAATTATTATGACTTTGATGACTCCTTTTTAGGGATTTTTGAATATCCATTTCGATGGATTCTTTATCGGTTTCGTTGGATATTTATTCACATCTTCGTGTGTGAATTTTAGTGATTGATTGTTCCTACAATCTTCTTTGTGTTTTGTCACTTTAAATATGAAGGTTTTCTATACTAGTAGTAAATATCAAAACTCTTTCCTCAAACGATTTCAATACTATTTTAATACCAAATTCGTTTATAAAACCGTTTTCCAATCTATTAGTATATACAAACCTTTACCTCACTCGTATGAGAAATCTAATTAAACGACTTAGTAAAACAAGTGGTATGAAACGCTTGCGTTCACTTTGTTGGTTAATTCTTGGACTTGTTCGATTGAAACTCTTGCGACAATTTTCTAGTGGAAATCTACAGTTTGTTCGTAAATATTTAAGTTAAGCAAGTGGTTATGGGACATGAAGCTAAACTCATATATTTACTAGCTTAGTGTAATTGACACTTCTCGTTGATCATGACGATCATCTTTGTGATTTAGACAAGCAATGTGCGATGTCTCTTTGTCTGCGAGGGAGACAAAACCCCGTTTTGTGGAGTTTCGACTCAATTTGTGATGGGGTAGCAACCCATGGTCTTCGGGCCGTTTGTGGAGCTTCGGCTCAATTTGTGAGGGTTAGCGACTATGGAATTAGCGTTCCGTTTGTGATACACGTGTTGGTGAGCTTTATGCTCCCGTTTGTGATAGGCCTTTTCCCCCTTTTGTGATTTTTGGATTTCTTGTGTAGATTCCTAGAATTTGTGTTTCCCCAATTTTCGTGATTTCAATTGATAAGTTTTATCAATATTTGTGCATTGGTGAATTTGTGTGTCATTGACTTTAGTGATTTCTGGATTTCTTGTGTGGTCTTCTGGAATTTGTGTGTCATTGACTTTTGTGATTGAAATTGATATTATCGTCAATATTTATGGTATGGTGAACGAAATAAGGAGTATGACGTTTCTTTGATTCTTGTGTAGATTTGGGGGCATTGATTAATCTCTTGATGATTATCAACTAAGTATATGTGTGTGTGTGTGTGTGTGTGTGTGTGTGTGTGTGTGTGTGTATATATATATATATATATCACAACTTGGCATTGTGATTATTATGTGTTTAGTCATATCTCCTATTCTATATCATGTTATCTGATATTTATAGTTAGACTGATCCGTTTATTATTTTCTTATTAAATAATACTCGGGTCAGACCGAGATGTTACAGGTGCTTCTGCTTGACTTCTCTCTTGGGATTGATTTCTCTGACTTTTGGTTAACTACTTAGATTAGTAGTTTTTGTTGTATACATTTGAGATATAGACTCCATTATGTATACTTATTCTTTTGTGTAGTTCATGTAACTATTAATTTGTGATATTGTGGATCTTTCTGACCACTACTCTGATGTACACTTTTATGTGTAATATTCATATCCTATTCCGCCTTTGTGATTTGAATTGTCTGTGACTGATTTATGTTATGATTGTTTCTATATTTGTTTCCGAAGATATTATAGCCACTGTGTAGTAACTTTGAGTTTGTGTCGGCATGTCGGGTTTTCCACTTGAAAGGATTTACATGTTATATTATCTGACATATCGATGCTCGCACAAAGCAATTACACGGATGGTCGCTCCTCAACAGCCTTATTCTCCGTGCTAGTTGACAGCATTCACCGTAATGTTCTTGGGTAGCGTGGGTATAGAGGTGGGGCGTCACAGCTTGGTATCGGAGCCAAACTTCGGAACAATATGGAATAGTATAACAAGGATCATCGTCCTAAGTCTTTCTTAGGAGTCATGCTTTAGGATTTTATTCGGGTCTACGTACCGTTCTATCCTATTTTCTTTTATGATTCCTTGTTTTGTATATCAAGATTGCTTGATATTCAATTTGGTGAATAACCTTTTTCTTCTTCTTCTTTCTTTGAAAAGGAAGAGAAATGTCTAGACCAGGCCGCCCCAGAGCCGTGCCATCTAGCACTCTGCCCCAGGATGGAGTTTTTATGACTACTCAACAGCTTCTTGATTTAGTGACAAATGCTCAAGCAGCTGGAGCTAACCCGGAACCTACTCACCCAAAGTCGGGATTTGCACGCTTTTGTAGCGATTACACTAATTTGGGTGGGGAGCCATTCATAGGTTCTGAAACTGTTATTGAAGTGCAGGCTTGGCTAAGATCATGCGATCGAATCTTTTCTCGCATGAATCTTATTGACCTTCACCGAGTTTAGGTGGCCTCTAGTACGCTCCGAGAAAGAGCATTGGACTGGTACGAGCTTCTTATTTCTGAGATTAATGAAGCGGATCTCACCTGGGAGCAATTCCGGCGACGCTTCGAGTTGAAATTCGTACCAGAAGCTGAGAAAGTGACATTGGCGCGACGATTTATAGACCTTGTTCAAGGTGAGTCCTCCGTGACTGATTACTTCGCCTCTTTCGCATCGCTTATGGGGTTGAATACATCAACACCCCTTTAAAGAAGAACCAGAGGTTCATCTATGGCTTACACAAAAGTCTCAAGATGCCATTACTTCTAAAATTAGAAGTTTCTTTCGACCAACTCGTTGATATCGCTCTTCGTCTTGAAGAGGCGGATAAGGAGAATGATGTTGAAGTGGTGGGTTCCAAACCAGACTTCAACAACAAGAAGAGGCCGAACATCAAAGGCCCGGTGGGTTATTGCAACCTTTAGAAATTCCAGTTTGGAAGTGGGATCAAATTTCCGTGGATTTTATAGATGGCCTTCCCCGTTCTCGTTCGGGTCATGATAGCTTATGGGTGATCATTGATAGACTTACTAAATCTGCCCATTTTATTCCCGTTCGATCTAATCGAATCGTTCCCCTTTTGGCCAAAATCTTTATCAAAGAAATTGTTAAATTGCATGGAGTTCCTACTTCTATTGTTAGCGATCGTGATCCATTGTTTACTAGTGGATTTTGGAAGAGTCTTCAAAAAGCTTTAGGAACGAAGCTTAATTTTAGCACCGCTTATCATCCTCAGTCCGATGGACAAATCGAGCGTGTGAATCAAACTCTTGAAGATCTTCTTCGTTCTTGTGTGCTTGATTTTGGTGGAAGTTGGGAAGATCATATTTCAGTTGTTGAATTTTCCTATAATAATAGCTTCTAATCTAGTATTGGTATGACACCTTTTGAGGCACTCTACGGAAGGCCATGCCGATCTCCTTCTTGTTGGCTTGAGGCCTGTGAGAAGCTGGTTTTAGGACCAGATTTTATTCGTGATCCCACAGAGAAAATTGAACTTATTCGACATAGGATGAAAGAAGCCCAGAGTAGACAAAAATCCTATGCCGATAACCGGAGAAGGAAATTAGAATTTTCTGTGGGAGATCTTGTGTTCATTCTTGTTTCACCTATGAAAGGTGTTGTACGTTTCAGTCGATCGGGAAAACTAGCGCCTCGATATATTGGGCCATTTCCTATCACCGAACGTATTGGTTCCATGGCTTATCGCCTTTTATTACCGGCTCAATTTTCTGCTATGCATGACGTGTTTCACGTTTCTCAACTTCGGAAATGTCTTCGAGATTCCGATTCTGTTCTTGAGCCCGGTGTTGTGGAAGAGATTGAAGTTTCACCTAATTTAACTTATGAGCAACATCCTATTCGTATCATTGCTTCGGAAGTCAAACGACTTCGAAATAAAGATGTTCCGCTTGTTAAAGTTCAATGGTCTTCAAATCCTAAGGATTGTTCTTGGGAATCTAGAGAGTACATCGAGCGTACACATCCGGACTTACTTTCTCGTGCTCTTTGAGGTGAACTTCTTATTTCAAACTTCTTTTGTGTTGAATATGCTTTTATGGTTGTTACTATATATATATATCTTCTTCTTAAATATTGCGAGGACGCAATTTCTTTAAGGAGGGGAGTCTGTAACAACCCGCATATTTATCGATTTTATATTTAAATATTTTATCGTTAGTCGGATTTTAGTCCGAAAAGCTACTTTTTGCATACGGTCGAAATAGGACTCGGGATCACTCCTATTGAGTTTAAAATGCCGTTTGTGACCTTTTTGAGTATAAGTTTCGATATGTTTGGAGAAAGTTGTTTTTTGCTACTTTTTACTTTGGGTTTGGTTTTTGGGCTCAGCCCTATGTTAACTTATACTCCAAAACTGAACCACTCTCCCCATTCTCCCTCACTTCTTTCTCTTATCAGTTTTCTTAGCTTTAATGGTGGGAGAGATTGGAAATTAGAACTCCAAAACCCTAGTTTCTCTTGCAAATCAAATTCCAAGCTCCAAACTCAAGAAGAACCCATTGGTAAGCTTCTCTTCTTCTTCTCCAACTTATTCTCTTTGAATTTCAGAAATTTCCTAAACCTAACTTAGGGAATGTTCTTCTTTTAAGCTTAGATTCAAGCTTCTAGTGTGAGATTGAAGTGTGGTTGATTTCCATTTGCTTTCAAGCTTCTTCTTCATTGATTTGGGTTCAAAGGTGAGATTTTTATCTCACATCTATGCTTATACTTATCTTCGGATGTTAGGTATGAATTCCTAACACTTATTCGTGTGTATTAGCTCTTGGTTTGGATTGATTTGGTGAAAATCCTAACTTTTGGTGTTTTGGGTTCAATTCCTTAAAAATCATAGCTTTGAAGATCAAATGTGTTTTTGGTGATGCATCGAGGAGCCAATAGGGCCGGGTAGCCGTTAGGCATAATTCCCTTGCGTCCGTACTCGTTCGGTTGCGAATTGATGGAGGTTTCATATCAATACATGGGCATAAATAGGCAGAGCATCAGGTTCGGCCGACCGACCCCCTGGTCCGGTTGACCGACCTGATGCCAAGTGCATAAGCACTTTCTGTTTTAGGGTCCGGTCGACCTACTACAAGGGTTCGGTCGACCGACCTGATGCCGAGGAGTTTTTCAATACAAGGTTCGGTCGACCGAGCACTATATGTCGGCCGACCGACCTGATGATTTTTGCCTACTTGGCCTTATTGCTTGAATTTCCAACTTAAATCGATTCGTGTTGTTTCCTATTGATTGTTATCAATTATTATGACTTTAATGACTCCTTTTTAGGGATTTTTGAATATCCATTTCGATGGATTCTTTCTCGGTTTTGTTGGATATTTATTCACATTTTCGTGTGTGAATTTTAGTGATTGATTGTTCCTACAATCTTCTTTGTGTTTTGTCACTTTAAATATATAAAGGTTTTCTATACTAGTAGTAAATATCAAAATTCTTTCCTCAAACGATTTCAATACTATTTTAATACCAAATTCGTTTATAAAACCGTTTTCCAATCTATTAGTATATACAAACCTTTACCTCACTCGTATGAGAAATCTAATTAAACGACTTAGTAAAACAAGTGGTATGAAACGCTTGCGTTCACTTTGTTGGTTAATTCTTGGACTTGTTCGATTGAAACTCTTGTGACAATTTTCTAGTGGAAATCTACAGTTTGTTCGTAAATATTTAAGTTAAGCAAGTGGTTATGGGACATGAAGCTAAACTCATATATTTACTAGCTTAGTGTAATTGACACTTCTCGTTGATCATGACGATCATCTTTGTGATTTAGACAAGCAATGTGCGATGTCTCTTTGTCTGCGAGGGAGACTAAACCCCGTTTTGTGGAGTTTCGACTCAATTTGTGATGGGGTAGCAACCCATGGTCTTCGGGCCGTTTGTGGAGCTTCGGCTCAGTTTGTGATGGTTAGCGACCATGGAATTAGCGTTCCGTTTGTGATACACGTGTTGGTGAGCTTTATGCTCCCATTTGTGATAGGCCTTTTCCCCCCTTTGTGATTTCTGGATTTCTTGTGTAGATTCCTAGAATTTGTATTTCCCCAATTTTCGTGATTTCCATTGATAAGTTTTATCAATATTTGTGCATTGGTGAATTTGTGTGTCATTGACTTTAGTGATTTCTGGATTTCTTGTGTAGTCTTCTGGAATTTGTGTGTCATTGACTTTTGTGATTGAAATTGATATTATCGTCAATATTTATGGTATGGTGAACGAAATAAGGAGTATGACGTTTCTTTGATTCTTGTGTAGATTTGGGGACATTGATTAATCTCTTGATGATTATCAACTAAGTATATGTGTGTGTGTGTGTGTGTGTGTGTGTGTATATATATATATATATATCACAACTTGGCATTGTGATTATTATGTGTTTAGTCATATCTCCTATTCTATATCATGTTATCTGATATTTATAGTTAGACTGATCCGTTTATTATTTTCTTATTAAATAATACTCGGGTCAGACCGAGATGTTACAGGTGCTTCTGCTTGACTTCTCTCTAAGGATTGATTTCTCTGACTTTTGGTTAACTACTTAGATTAGTAGTTTTTGTTGTATACATTTGAGATATAGACTCTATTATGTATACTTATTCTTTTGTGTAATTCATGTAACTATTAATTTGTGATATTGTGGATCTTTCTGACCACTACTCTGATGTACACTTTTATGTGTAATATTCATATCCTATTCCGCCTTTGTGATATGAATTGTCTGTGACTGATTTATGTTATGATTGTTTCTATATTTGTTTCCGAAGATATTATAGCCACTGTGTAGTAACTTTGTGTTTGTGTCGACATGTCGGATTTTCCACTTGAAAGGATTTGCATGTTATATTATCTGACATATCGATGCTCGCACAAAGCAATTACACGGATGGTCGCTCCTCAACAGCCTTATTCTCCGTGCTAGTTGACAGCATTCACCATAATGTTCTTGGCTAGCGTGGGTATAGAGGTGGGGCGTCATAAAATGTGTAATTCTAGCTATTGTACACATTAATTTAGGTTTAAATCCAGTAAATGAATTTACCTTAATTCCATTCTTTTTACCAATTTATTACCTTATCAATAAATTTATGATTCTATTTAATTTACATTCACACTTCCATTATTTTATTAATTTCCATTAAAGTAACGTTTATTTTAAATTGGTAAACCACTGGTAACGACCAACATTGTCACCATTTCCCTTTATAATACATGTATGTTTATTCTTCACAAATGATTTCCATCTATTACACTATTTCATACATTAATCCAATAATTTCATTTGTTTTCTCATATTCCATTTATAACCAAGTCATAACATTTAAATTATTTTATTTAATTTGAATTTCATTCAAATCATTAATTATTAACTTTAATTAACCTTGTTACGTTTCCTCTAAGTTAATTTTCATTACATTATCACAACGTTTATTAATAATTCATCAATTTTTATTTTCTTCAATATTAAATTTCAATAATCTTAATAAATTAACCATTTTAATTATTGAGAATTTACGGGTCGTTACACTCTCCCCCACTCAAAACTTTTCGTCCCCGAAAAGGAAATAGAAGGGAGAAGGAGAATTAAGAGATCAATATATCTTACTTAAAATATTAACTTTATAAACAATTAAATTTACAAAATTAATTACCTTTAAATAAAATATATAAATTTATAACCATTAGATCTTTTTATACTTAAATTAATAAAGTTTGGAAAACATTTCAAAATATTTTCTAAGTCCAAAATTTACTGAAAAATTTGGCAGAGTCTCCTTTGTACGAAGAGGCTCGGGAGAAATATAATATCAAATAAAATAATATACAACATATATTTTTCAAATAATATATATCCCAACCCAGGAAAAACAATATAATAACGCTATAAACCGTAATCCAAAAACGTACCTATTTGTCGGGCAATTTACGCTTATTTTATGAAACCAAAAGCTGTAGCAATTGCTTCCATAACCTGTATTTCATTTATATAGTCCAGAGGAATTAATAATTATATAAATTGAAATATGTAAAGTTGTTTCAACCATAAACAACAAATCAATACAAACAACAATCCCTTGCAACAGGGCATACAACCATCACATAGAATCAATACAAATCAATTATTCATTCATATCAAACAAAAAAAATAGCTGTTCGGGTTCAAAACTTCAAATTGTACAGAATGAAAAATAAACTACTGAGCGCACCCTTTTACTCAACAGTCTCTGATGAAACTAAATAGATTATTTATTCATCGAAACAAATTTAAAGTGTCCTTGCCCAAACAACCATAAACCAAACAAACAACTATTTTAACAATATATCAAGTTTATTAATTTCATTGATATAATAATTTATCTTTTTTAATTTGCCTTTTATTTCTTACAGTTTCATTTACTTTTTTTTCATTTCTAATAAAGTCTCATTTTCACTTATACATATCATGAAATTTCCCTTTTTATTATATTACATTCATTTATTCACTGCTTAATTTCATTTATTGCAGTATTCATCTTTCTGCTTATTTCCAAATAAATAACTTCAATCATTTACTTAAGTGTATAATTACTTGCTTAAGGATATAATAATTATAACCTCAATTCTTATTAATAAAAGAAATTTATTGAACAGTTCATTACATACTTTTATTTGTACGATTTCCAGATGTAATGCCCCGCCTTTTCGCATGCTTTAAATGGACGATCAACCACACACGTCAGACATAAACCATACAGAAGAGCGGATTGTTATGGGGTAAATAAGAAAAAGAAGAGAAAGAAAAAAATAGAATCTTGCAGCGGAACGATAAAATATAATAATCAAATATACAGCTCATGAAGCTGTTTACAAAACATTTGATTATACAAATACAATACATATCAGAGTTACACATACCAGAGAATAATAATTAATGCATCAGAATTAAATGGCATAGTGGAGTAATATAGTAGATAATAGTACTACAAAATCTTCGTCTTCGTCCTCCAGAATAAAATCTTCAAATCCTGAAACGCTCGGACTGACCCAGCGAATTGAAAGGAAAAACACTCGAGTCAGAGCTAAAATATCTTATGTAAGTTAAGTCAACAATAAACAATATGAGTGGAACGGCGTCCGAGATGTTTACGGGGTTTGACATCTCCTATCCGATACGTGAGTGCACTAACTCAAGAGATGCTCGGTATTCACATCTCCTAAGGATCCGTTAAAGTAATTACTATGTAGTAATATTTCGCTATTATAATAATGTCTATAGTAAAATAAACATACTTTTAAATAGCGTTAAGGAGTGACCCAATATTCCTCTTAACACGTAATAGTCCCAGTAATCCATCCAATTTTCATAGTCCCTCCTTATCGGGAAGCCACCAGAGGATACCACACGGGTTACGGGAGAAAACCGAACTCGTACAAGGCGCGCTAGGGTAGGTGATACGGCATAACCAGGCAATGGCAGAGTAGATATACGAATTATGTAACGACCCACTATTTTGTACCATTCAAATTCGACAATAAATTAAAAACATGTCAAGCTTGAATAGTTCAAAACAATAGATTGTACATAAATTAGGAGCAAATGAAATCAAATCACAGAATCACAGACACAGATATCAGAAAACTCGCAGCGGAAATTAAAATACTTAGTGGTTCATGAAGCCACTATAATAGTCTCAACCAAATAAAAATTACAAAGTTTAAATCTCCAATATAGTTTAAACATCACTAGAAAATCCAAATATCCCAAAGTCTCGATTAAATAAATAAGATACGGACTGAAAGTTTTGCCGGCAGCTCGAAAGATCTACAGAATGTCCTAGCTCTGGGATGAAAGCTGAAACTGCAGCTCAGGCTGACCCGAGCGTAAAACAAAACAAAAACACTCGAGTCGGGACATACATACTTATATAGTGTAAGCTAATTCAAGTGTACTGTAATATAAAGCAAGTAACTTAGAGGATGCTTGGGACCGCCCATCCTCTAAGGATCCGTTAAACTATTTACTATGTAGTAATATTTTCGCTATTATAATAGTGTCTATATTAAAATAAACTTACTTTTAAATAGCGTTAAGGAGTGACCCAATATTCCCCTTAACACGTAATAGTCCCAATAGTCCATCCAATACCATGGTCCCTCCTGATCGGGAAGCCACCAGAGGATACCACACGGGCTACGGGAGAAAAACAAACTCGTACAAGGCTCGCTATGGTAGGTGACACGGCACAACTAGGCAATACCAGGGTAGATATACCAATTACGCATCCGGACTGGTGGAAACGCGCAGCGCGCAGCTACCGCCCACCTCGAACAACAATCCCAAAGAAAAGGTGCGCACCAATACAATCACATAAGTAATAGAATGGAATACGAAGAAGTGCGTCCGATCAGAGGTGCTACCTCATTAATCCGTCAATCGCTCCTGTTTTAGCCACCTTATGACAACTCACGGGAGTCGGGTCCACGTATTTGCCTCATAGAAAATGCCGCCACCATCCTACTTCATTCGGGAATCTCCACCGCGTACACGGTTGTCAAAGTGGTTTTCGGTATCGACAGAGAGTATGCCAGATATCCGATCCCGGTCTCTTTAACAACCAAACGTTATTATAACCCATGGTTACAACTTTTAAAAATGGTATGTATACTTTTCAAATCGAAATATCCTTTTAAACATCATTTATTTAAACATCAATCATTCTATAAAATACCATTTAAATCTTTTTAATTTATTTAGGAATTTATTGCCTTTCAACTCACATTTAAAAATTAAATCCTTCCATTAAAACTATTTAAAGTCAATTCCTTATTTTTATAAATTACATATTAAATTTCAAAATTTCAACCTTTTCCCAAATATTATTTCCATAACTTTTATTTAAAACAATCAAAATTCAGTTTCCGTATCACTTATGAAATGCTACCTAAAGTCCAAAGGTTAAAACAGTTCATTTATAAAAGACAACATTTAAATGTTGTAATAGATTATTAATCTTAAATTTTAGTTTTACATTCCAAGATATAACTTATTAATTTACTTAAATAAAATCTCACTTATAACAACAATTCAGAATTTCCAAAATAAGTTATATTCCAAAATTTTACTCAAACATTTATTTATTTAACATTTTGACTTATTTAAAAATCTTTATAAATTTATAAAAATTCTTTAAATATATTTATCCAGAATATTATAAACTTTCCATTTAAATTATTTTAAAATATTTCAGAAAAATATTATATAAACCACGGGTCTGTATATAGTTTTCTAGCCTAGGTCAAGTGATACGGATATATATCATTTCAATCCGCAATTTACAAAAAAAAACCGGGTTCTATCATTTCAAACCCGCAATCCCAAGTTAAAAATGAATAATTAAAGAATTAAATAAATAAATGAAAAAAATTATCGTTTAGGCCTTTCATTTCAGCCTATAATGATCTCAAATTTACAGGGAACTTTCTGTGATTAACAGTAAATAAGTATTAAATAGTATAACTGCAAAAATATTAAAATAAATAAACAACTGATGAGGTGTCAATTTAAAATGGGTTTTAACATCATACGTTATATCACAGGTGGATAAATTTTAATAATTTATTTACAAATACACTTGTGATAAATCACATATATATAGGTATGTTTGTCTGGTGAGATATACTCACCTGAATGCTGCAGAAAAATTTGATTTAAAACGAAAATCCACCGGAAAAGAAACGCACAGAGGGTAACGATCAAATTGCTGCGGAGGTGATGCCCGGATTCAATTCTTGAAAAGGAAACGAAATAAAAACAAAACTAAGAAAAACTTTAACACGAAATTTTGAATAAAAGAGACGAACGGAAACAATTCGACTCGACCACTCCACCGCCCGATCACAACCTAATGGAAACACGACCTGCCCATTTCCTAAAATCCTAAAAGTATGAATATATGTACACTACTCCTTTTTTTTTACATGCATGTGATTGATGTAGGATACTCAAAGGCAATATATCGGCTGTGATAAAAGTGGGGAACTGTGCACTCAATATCTAACTTCCTTCAAAACTCAAGGGACTAAAACCCAAACACACTCAACCAACCGAGGAACTGAAACATAAGGGTGGTGCAAAACTCTTTTTTTTTAAAAAAGGTGACAAAATTTAGGCTAAAAGTGGACATGTATCCACCATGCTCGGGCTGCATAGACTCACGCATAAAGTTCAAGTGTCCACAACTTCAACTTCACAAAGCTAATAGAAAATTTCAACCCAGGTTTTAGATTGGACACGCAACCTTGGCTCGGTCATACCCTATGCATGCTTTTATATGCATGCGTACCAGGCAAAGGTGATAAAGGGGACACAAACTGTTGTAGGCACACACATGAAAACAGAACATCAGGGCTCGGCCTCTCTATTTCACTCACAATATGCAAGGTACTGGAAACACTCTTTGTTGAAATCATGTACATCTCGGTCAGGTGAAGGATGTTTCAACATGTACAAGTGGCAAGTCTAGAAATGTAACAGGCTCGGCTGTCATGGCTCGAGAGTGATTCCTACATGGGGTCGCCTAGGGTCAGGGTTGGTGGTGCAGTAAGGAGTGGGGCTGGGCTTCACTTGATGTAGGAAGGAGGATGTAGGTCGACTGGGCCAAGGTGGTGGAGCAGCCGCTTGAATGAAAAGAAAAAAAAAGAAAAATATATATATATATATAGGAAGAAGAAATGATAAAATATAAGTCTCGGCATACCTTGATACTACAAGAGAGAAGAAGTTGTAATCCAAGGAGATGAAGTGAAAATATGATGTTTAAATTTATAGGGAGAAGCTTTTTATGCAAGAAAGAAAATAACGTGCAAAAATCCAATCAACTCGGCCCAGATTTTTCGTGTAACAAAAAAAAGAAAGCAACGATTTGAAAACAAAATATTGTATTGGGAATTTCCTTAATCAGTGCACGAATTCAGATAGGCACGAAATCAATTTGTTTTGATTGGAATTTTAGAAACGGCAAGTAGATATTCTTGCTTTTGAACGTATCAGAGAGGAAGCGAAATCAAATGGGAAAAAAACAAGTAAATTCAAATTCTAGAATGTTTAAAGGAAAGAATGATTTCTCTGTACTATTAATGGTTGCGATATTAATGGTTGCGTGCTATAAAATTAGTTAGGCTGAGTGATGTATATATATAAACAGAGAAATTTCAAAATTTAGGTAAGTGATAAATTTGTGGAAAAAGGGAATAAAATCAATTATTGCATTGATATATAAAGAAACGGTAAAGTTTTATTAGACAATTTAAAGCAAATTGAATCCGTTGATTTTTTTATTAATACATTTTCCTATATACGTTATTTATACCATTAAAAATTTGTGCCCTCTTAAGTGTGAAATTTCACGGTTTATAAATACACTGACTTGTCAAAAGTTATTACTTAACTTAAAATTAAATTCGTTTACATTCTTCGTATTTAAAATATACAAAATTCATTTTTATTAAAATTCCCGTTTGGAGTTGTCCTTTAACAAAGTTAAAGATTTCAAAACTTTCATTTTTTTCCTAGAATTTTGGGAAAAGATTAAATCAAGTTAAAATTTATATTAAATTTCAAGGTTTTATAAATAAAAAGAAATAAATTGCCAGAAAAACTAGGGCTGTTACACTCTCCCCCACTCAGAACTTTTCGTCCTCGAGAAGGAACGAAAGAAGGAAAACAAATAGAAGATAAGATAGTAAAGCAAAGTACCTTAAACAAATAATTCTGGATTAGAAGCACGAATGCTCTCCTCCGTCTCCCATGTGCAATCCCGTGCATCAGTGCTCCATTGCGCTTTAACCAGTCGGACAGATTTTCTTCTTAGTTGCTTCGTACCATGATCAACGATACGAAGCGGCTTCCTTTCAATAGTGAGATCAGGCTCGATGTCCAGACCATCAAGAGCAGTAGGCTGGATGATAAGAGATGGATCGTGAAGACAACGACGAAGGTGGGACACATGGAACACGTTGTCTATTCCAGCAAATCTCTCGGGTAGATCCAGTCGATAAGCAAGAGATCCAACCCTTTCCAAAATACAGAATGGACCAATGAACCTAGGAGCGAGTTTTCCTCTACGTCCAAACCGAACCACGAGAGACTTTAAGAAAAACCAAATCACCAACAGCAAACTCCAAGCTTCTTCTACGACGATCCGCATGCTTCTTCTGCCTATCCTGAGCAATCTTTAACCGTCTCTTAATCTCCTCAACCTTTTCCGAAGCTTCCAAAATCATTTCGGGCCCAAGAACTAAGCGATTACCGGAGTCAATCCAGCAAGACGGAGATCTACACGGTCTCCCGTACAAAGCAGAAAATGGTGACATCTTAAGACTAGCCTGAAAAGATAGAATGAGATAGATAGGGAATAAGGTAAGATAAGAACGGAGGATTGGAATTTATACCTGATAACTATTGTTATAGGTGAATTCCACAAGATGGAGATGATCTTCCCAAGATCATCCATAATCCAAGATACAAGCACGGAGAAGATCTTCTAGAATCTGATTTACCCTTTCAGTTTGACCGTCAGTCTGCGGGTGGTAAGCAGTGCTCAGATTCAAACGAGTACCCAAGGATTCTTGGAACGCCTTCCAAAACTGACTAGTGAAAATAGGGTCCCGATCACAAACTATGCTAAGGGGAACGCCATGGAGACGAACAATTTCCCTCATAAAAATTTCAGATAAGCTCGAAGCCGAACGGATAGACCTGACTGGAATAAAGTGCGCGGACTTAGTCAGTCTATCCACGATAACCCAGATGCTCTCATTTCCCTTCCTATATCTTGGTAGACCATCGATAAAATCCATAGAAACTTTCTCCCACTTCCAATTGGGAATCTCCAGAGGCTGCAACAAACCCGGTGCCTTCTGATGATCCGCCTTGACTTGCTGACAAGTCGCACACCTACTCACAAAGATAGAGACATTGCGCTTCATACCTCTCCACCAATAGAGTTTCTTCAAATCCTGATACATCTTCGCCACACCCGGATGAATGGAAAGTCGGGACTGATGATGTTCCCGAAGTAATTCCTGCCTAAGACCATCAACATTCGGGACACAAATCCGATTATTAATCCTTAAAATCCCTTTACCACCAATCTGAGCTCCACTCCCATCAGAACTACTACTTCCTCGGCTTCGGACATTCTCCTTCATGCCTCTAAGCATCACATCTTCATCCTTCTTAGCCATGATACGATCCAACAGAGGAGAAGAAACAATAAGCTGGCACAACAAGGACTTCTTCCTACTCAACGCATCCGCTACTACATTTGCCTTCCCAGGGGTATATTTGATGTAGAGATCATAAGACGCAAGAAACTCGAGCCACCGTACTTGTCTCTGATTTAAATCCTTCTGGGTGAAGATATATTTTAAAGACTGATGATCGGTGAAGAGATCAAACTTAGCCCCCTAAAGATGGTGCCTCCAAAGCTTCAGAGCAAAGACCACAGCCAGCAATTCTAAATCGTGGGCAGCATAATTAGCCTCATGGGTCTTCTACTGACGACTAGCATATGCAATTACCTTCCCATCTTGCATTAATACTGCTCCCAAACCCTCGCGACAAGCATCGGTAAATACCGTTAATCTCTCGTTTCCATTTGGTACTGTAAGCACTGTGCAGAGGTGAGCTTGTCCTTCAATTCTTGGAATGCAGCTTTACAATTATTGCACCATATAAACTTAGCATTCTTTCGAGTTAGAGCAGTGAGCGGTGCAGAAATCCGAGCAAAGTTCTCAATGAACCTCCGATAATAATCGGCAAGGCCCAGAAAACTGCGAATATCAGTAGGAGTCTTAGGTTCTTCCCAATCCTTGATCGTAGCGATCTTGACTGGATCAACAGAAACTCCTTCACTGGAGACAATATGTCCGAGGAATCGGACTTCCTCTTCCCAGAAACGACATTTAGAGAACTTAGCCTTTAATTGGTGATTTCGGAGAGTCTCTAAAACATACTTCAAGTGTGACTCATGCTCATCCCTTGTTTTGGAGAAGACAAGGATGTCATCAATAAAGACATGAACAAATTTATTGAGCACATCGCAAAAGACACGGTTCATCAAGTCGACAAAGAAGGCAGGAGCATTTGTCAGCCCAAAAGGCATAACTAGCCATTCGAAGAAACCATTCTCAGTACGAAAAGCAGTTTTGGGTATGCTCTCCTCAGCAACTCTGAGCTGGTGGAAACCTGTGGCTAGATCAAGCTGAGATAAAACAGTTGCTCCATAGAGTTGATCGAACATATCATTGATGCGGGGCATAGGATATCTATTTTTCATAGTGAGCTTGTTCAGCTCCCTATAATCAACACACATCCGGAGGGAACCATCAGATTTTGTGACGAAAACTGCAGCTGCTCCCCATTCTGAAAAGCTAGGTCTGATCAGACCTTTAGAGGATAAGTCTCGAATTTGCTTCCTTAATTCGCTCTTCTCCCGTGGTGCCATTCTTCTAGGTGGGAGAACTACAGGTCATGCTCCAGGAATGAGATCGATCCGGAAATCAATTTACCTTTTCGGAGGTAGAGAGATGACTTCACCAAATACGTCGGGAAATAGTTTGACTACAGGGGTCGAATGGATATCATCAGGGAAAGTGTCGAGAGAATAAATGAAGCTACCTGCAAACTCTTGAGGCAATTTACACTGGATCTCTAATGGATTTCCTAAATCATCTTTGAGGTCAACAGTTCGAGAACTGCACGAGATATGGGCATCGTGCCTATCTAACCAATCACCCCCAAGCAAAAGATCGAAAGCGTCAAACCCCAAAACATAAAAGTCACCAGTGAATCGATAATTTCCAAGGAAGAGTTTCACATCCCTACAAACTTTACTAAGGTTCGCAGGGCCACCGATGGGGTTGAAAACACATAAGGGTACAGAGGAAAATTCGGGAGACAGAAGATTTTCAAATTTATTACAGAGGTCTACCGAGATAAAGCTATGGGAAGCTCTGGTATCGAAGAGAACTCTTATAGGAAAATAATGCAAGGTAAAAGAACTCTGGAGTGTACCTTGGGAATCGCTAGGAGCTGGGGCAGGTGCAGGTTGTGGAGCGGGAGAGGATGCAGAAGTCACCCCAAAATCCCTGATGTTGTGCCCTTCTTCTGCGTTGGGCAGTCTCTCTTGAAGTGTCTCGGCTGAAGGCAGATGTGGCAGAGGTCTCGTCTAGCCAACTGGGAAGGAGGTGGAATAGCAGCACCCAAAGTAGGACAACTATTAGCGTAGTGTCCTTTCTGGTCGCATCGGTAGCAAGTAATGGTAGATAGATCCACAGGCTACCTATGGGATGGCGAAGACGATGATCCAAGCCCTGGAGTCCTATTCCTCTTATGCCTGTAGAAGTTGGACTTCCTTTTCTTAGAATTTCCAGCGGACTGAGACGATGCAGACTAGGCAGCTGGAGTGGCCCTAGAGATAGGGTTCTCATACTGGAGAGCCATGTCTATCAAAGCAGTGAACGTCCCATGCATGTGGGTAATAAGCCGATCGTAGAACTCGGGGCAAGCACCAGCGGTAAATTTCTCGTTCTTCTTAAGTGGGGTGTCTATCAAATTCGGGACATACTGCGAGAGCTCATTAAATTTTCTCTCGTATTCCGTGAAGGACATATCGCCCTGCTTCAGATCCATAAAGTCTCGATAGAGCTGAGACTTGCCCGCTTCGGGCATCCATTTGACCAAAAAGGCCTCCCTAAAACACGATAAGAGATATAAGATGGATTCAAAAATGGGGAAATTTTGAATCCGAAATTGGACAACCAAAGAAGATACCTAAATTGCTCCCAGGTGATGTCAGCCTCATTAGTGTGGGCAGTGACTGATAGCCACCAATTCAAAGCGGCTCCCTTCATGCCAAGCCGCCAATTTCCTCTGTTGGGCATTTGTGATTTCGAGACAGGAGAAGATCCTCTCCAAGTCTCTCAACCATTGTTGAGCTTCTATTATGGATTCAGAACCCGTGAACTTAGTGCCACCAAGCTCGGTATAATCTTTGCATAGCTTAGTAAATCTAACAGTGGCAGCGGGTGGAGGAGCTGGGGCATCAGCTCGTCCCCTACCTCTAATATTTCCTCGATTCATCCTGAGACATCAAGAATGAATTTAAGAACAGAGGAAAATATTGATGTCAAGATATTCTGGGTAAGATAAAGTTTAACTAGAACAAAAGCATTTAACAAAGGCTATATTTAAAAGATGGAGGGGAGGAAAGAAATAGTTGGAAAATTTTATTTTAAAACAGGAAGGTTTTTATATCAAAATACTTCTTTGAAAAATGTTTTTGAAAATCATTTTATACTTTAAAATACGTTCTCTCACAAGGAAGGGATTCTAGGATTTGACTTTACTCATTCTAGGGTATTGCCACCCTATCTCTAATGAGTTTTTGCTCCTTAGGCTATGGTTAAACCTCGCTCTGATGCCAACTGTAATGACCCACTATTTTGTACCATTCAAATTCGACAATAAATTAAAAACATGTCAAGCTTGAATAGTTCAAAACAATAGATTGTAAATAAATTAGGACAAATGAAATCAAATCACAGAATCACAGATACAGATATCAGAAAACTCACAGCGGAAATTAAAATACTTAGTGGTTCATGAAGCCACTATAATAGTCTGAACCAAATAAAAATTACATAGTTTAAATCTCCAATAGTTTAAACATCACTAGAAAATCCAAATATCCCAAAGTCTCGATTACATAAATAAGATACAGACTGATAGTTTTGCCAGCAGCTCGAAAGATCTACAGAATGTCCTAGCTCCGGGATGAAAGCTGAAACTGCAACTCAGGCTGACCCGAGCGTAAAACAAAACAAAAACACTCGAGTCAGGACATACATACTTATATAGTGTAAGATAATTCAAGTGTACTGTAATATAAAGCAAGTAACTTAGAGGATTCTTGGGACCGCTCATCCTCTAAGGATCCGTTAAACTATTTACTATGTACTAATATTTTCGCTATTATAATAGTGTCTATATTAAAATAAACTTACTTTTTAAATAACGTTAAGGAGTGACCCAATATTCCCCTTAACACGTAATAGTCCCAGTAGTCCATCCAATATCATGGTCCCTCCTGATCAGGAAGCCACCAGAGGATACCACACGGGCTACGAGAGAAAAACAAACTCGTACAAGGCTCGCTATGGTAGGTGACACGGCACAACTAGGCAATGCCAGGGTAGATATACCAATTACGCATCCGGACCGGTGGAAACGCGTAGCGCGCAGCTACCGCCCACCTCGAACAACACTCCCAAACAAAAGGTGCGCACCAATACAATCACATAAGTAATAGAATGGCATACGAAGAAGTCCGTCCGATCAGAGGTGCTACATCATTAATCCGTCAATCGCTCCTGTTTTAGCCACCTTATGCCAACTCACGGGAGTCGGGTCCACGTATTTACCTCATAGAAAACTCCACCACCATCCTACTTCATTCTGGAATCTCCACCGCGTACACGGTTGTCAAAGTGGTTTTCGGTATCGACAGAGAGTATGCCAGATATCCGATCCCGGTCTCTTTAACAACCAAACGTTATTATAACCCCTGGTTACAACTTTTAAAAATGGTATTTATACTTTTCAAATCGAAATATCCTTTTAAACATCATTTATTTAAACATCAATCATTCTATAAAATACCATTTAAATCTTTTTAATTTATTTAGGAATTTATTGCCTTTCAACTCACATTTAAAAGTTAAATCCTTCCATTAAAACTATTTAAAGTCAATTCCTTATTTTTATAAATTACATGTTAAATTTCAAAATTTCAACATTCTCCCAAAGATTGTTTCCATAACTTTTATTTAAAACAATCAGAATTCAGTTTCCGTATCACTTATGAAATGCTACCTAAAGTCTATAGGTTAAAACAGTTCATTTATAAAAGACGGCATTTAAAATGTTGTAATAGATTATTAATCTTAAATTTTAGTTTTACATTCCAAGATATAACTTATTAATTTACTTAAATAAAATCTCACTTATAACAACAATTCAGAATTTCCAAAATAAGTTGTATTCCAAAATTTTACTCAAACATTTATTTATTTAACATTTTGACTTATTTAAAAATCTTTATAAATTTATAAAATTTCTTTAAATACATTTATCCAGAATATTATAAACATTCCATTTAAATTATTTTAAAATATTTCAGAAAAATATTATATAAACCACGGGTCTGTATATAGTTTTCTAGCCTAGGTCAAGTGATACGGATATATATCATTTCAATCCGCAATTTACAAAAAAACCGGGTTCTATCATTTCAAACCCGCAATCCCAAGTTAAAAATAAATAATTAAACAATTGAATAAATAAATGAAAAATTTTATCGTTCAGGCCTATCTTTTCAGCCTATAACGATCTCAAATTTACAGGGAACTTGCAGTGATTAACAGTAAATAAGTACTAAATAGTATAACTGCAAAAATATTAAAATAAATAAACAACTGATGAGGTGTCAATTTAAAATGGGTTTTAACATCATACGTTATATCACAGGTGGATAAATTTTAATAATTTATTTACAAATACACTTGTGATAAATCACAGATATATAGGTATGTTTGTCTGGTGAGATATACTCACCTGAATGCTGCAGAAATTTTTTATTCAAAACGAAAATCCACCGGAAAAGAAACGCACAGAGGGTAATGATCAAATTGCTACGGAGGTGATGCCCGGATTCAATTCTTGAAAAGGAAACGAAATAAAAACAAAACTAAGAAAAACTTTAACACGAAATTTCGAATAAAAGAGACGAACGGAAACAATTCGACTCGACCACTCCACCGCCCGATCACAACCTAATGGAAACATGGCCTGCCCATTTCCTAAAATCCTAAAAGTATGAATATATGTACACTACTCCTTTTTTTTTTTACATGCACGTGATTGATGTAGGATACTCAAAGGCAATATATCGGCTGTGATAAAAGTGGGGAACTGTGCACTCAATATCTAACTTCCTTCAAAACTCAAGGGACTAAAACCCAAGCACACTCAACCAACCGAGGAACTGAAACATATGGGTGGTGCAAAACTCTTTTTTTTTCAAAAAGGTGACAAAATTTAGGCTAAAAGTGGACATGTATCCACCATGCTCGGCCTGCATAGACTCGCGCATAAAGTTCAAGTGTCCACAACTTCAACTTCACAAAGCTAATAGAAAATTTCAACCCAGGTTTTAGATTGGACACGCAACCTTGGCTCGGTCATACCCTATGCATGCTTTTATATGCATGCGTACCAGGCAAAGGTGATAAAGGGGACACAAACTGTTGTAGGCACACACATGAAAACAGAACATCAGGGCTCGGCCTCTCTATTTCACTCACAATATGCAAGGTACTGGAAACACTCTTTGTTGAAATCATGTACATCTCGGTCAGGTGAAGGATGTTTCAACATGTACAAGTGGCAAGTCTAGAAATGTAACAGGCTCGGCTGTCATGGCTCGACAGTGAGTCCTACATGGGCTCGCCTAGGGTCAGGGTTGGTGGTGCAGTAAGGGGTGGGGCTGCGGCTTCACTTGATGTAGGAAGGAGGGTGTAGGTCGACTGGGCCAAGGTGGTGGAGCAGCCGCTTGAATGAAAAGAAAAAAAATGAAAAAAAATATATATATAGGAAGAAGAAATGATAAAATATAAGTCTCGGCATACCTTGATACTACAAGAGAGAAGAAGCTGTAATCCAAAGAGATGAAGTGAAAATTGTATGATGTTTAAATTTATAGGGAGAAGCTTTTTATGCAAGAAAGAAAATAACGTGCAAAAATCCAATCAACTCGGCCCAGATTTTTCCTAAAACAAAAAAAGAAAGCAACGATTTGAAAACAAAATATTGTAGTGGCAATTTCCTTAATCAGTGCACGAATTCAGATAGGCACGAAATCAATTTGTTTTGATTGGAATTTTAGAAACGGAAAGTAGATATTCTTGCTTTTGGACGTATCAGAGAGGAAGTAAAATCAAATGGGAAAAAAACAAGTAAATTCAAATTCTAGAATGTTTAAAGGAAAGAATGATTTCTCTGTACTATTAATGGTTGCGATATTAATGGTTGCGTGCTATAAAATTAGTTAGGCTGAGTGATGTATATATATAAACAGAGAAATTTCGAAATTTAGGTAAGTGATAAATTTGTGGAAAAAGGAAATAAAATCAATTATTGCATTGATTTATAAAGAAACGGTAAAGTTTTATTAGACAATTTAAAGCAAATTGAATGCGTTGATTTTTTTTATTAATACGTTTTCCTATATACGTTATTTATACTATTGAAAATTTGTGCCCTTTTAAATGTGAAATTTCACGGTCTGTAAATACACTGACTTGTCAAAAGTTATTACTTAACTTAAAATTAAATTCGTTTACATTCTTCGTATTTAAAATATACAAAATTCATTTTTATTAAAATTCCCGTTTGGAGTTGTCCTTTAACAAAGTTAAAGATTTCAAAACTTTCATTTTTTTCTTAGAATTTTGGGAAATCAAGTTAAAATTTATATTAAATTTCACGGTTTTATAAATAAAAAGAAATAAATTGCCAGAAAAACTAGGGCTATTACAAATTACGCTTCCGGGTCGGTGGTAACGCGTAGCGCGCAGCTACCGCCTGCCTCGAGCCACACCCCCAAATAAAAAAAAAATCAAAAGTGGCCACCAAATCAATCCAAAAGTCAAAGTATAATATCGAAGGGATGTGCCCGATCAAAGGTGCTACCTCATTAGCCCGTCGATCGCTCATGTTTTAGCCACCTTATGCCAACTCACGAGAGTTGGGTCCACGTATTTACCTCAAAGGAACCACCGCCGCCATCCTACTTCATTCTGGAATCTTCACCGCATACACGGTTGTTAAAGTGGTTTTCGGAGTTGGCAGAGAGTATGACAACTTCCAATCCCGGTCTCTTTAACAACCAAACATTATTATAACATCGCGGTCTTATCAAAATAGTTTATGCTTTTAAAACCATAATATAATATCCATTTCAAATCCATATAAATACGATATCATTTCCTCTTTTAAAAACCCAAATCAAATTTTATATCGTTTTCAAATATATCCTTTTCTAAAATTATAACATTTCAAAGTTATAATATTTCGAAACCAAAACTTGAAATATAGCCTTTCAAAACATAAAACTTTGAATTTCATAACTTTGAAACATGCTGCACCACTTAAATGGTTTAAATATTAAATTACTTTATATAATAAAATAGCTTCTTCACCTTCACAAATCAATTTCAATATGGATTTTAAATTCCCAAACAAACCAATATAATTTCCATATATTTCAAAGCTTTAATTATTCCACAATTTCAAAACTTATTCTTTGATAGTTTCATATATATCAATTTCAACTACTATTATTTAGATTTGAAATGTTTACTTGATAAATCAAATATCATTTTAGTAAAACATTTAGACTTCAAATAACTGGATATTCTTCCAATTACATTAACTTGATAATATTCATTTAAATCAATTTGATATTCATTTAAATCCTCTAAACAAAAATCAAGTTATAAAATCATACCTTTTAAATCTCAATTTATTTATATTTCATTTCAAGTTTTTCGAGGATAATCCTTAAATCTTAAATTCAAATCAAATTTATATTTATCTTCCAAATCTAAATTTATTTAAATCATTATAACCTCTATATAAAATATGATTTAAATACTTAACCATATTTATTTTAATAAATCAAACTTCATTTTTCTACTTATTGTCATTATCCGATTTATACCTAACTTAATACATGAATTTAACTATATATAAATATTTTTATATAATATAAAAAAGAATCAATATTTATTTAAACCGCATAATTCTATCCAAAACCATATAAATCATTTTCAAAATATTTATATATATAGACCGACGGTGTCTGTATAAAAGTTTCTATCCTATGGTCAAGTGATACGGATATTTATCATTTCAATCCATAAGTTAAAAAAATTACGGTTATATATCATTTCAAACCGCAATCCCGAATGAAATAAAATGCATAACAACTTGCATATTAAAATACTATAGAATATAACATCCATTCATCCATCAACAGATCATACATCCATCACAATCATCATCCACAACAATCAATCAATACCAATAGATAACCGGTAATATATATAAAAGGTATTTAGCTGGCAGTTTATATGCAATAATAAATTTGATAACAATTTAATTCATAAAAATGCAATTTAACTTAGATGAGGATTAAATATATGCCAAACTGCTATAAATAAATTTCAAATCACATCATAAATAAATTTAACAAACATAAGAAATTTTAAAAGTTGTGAGTAGGTTAACACACTCACCTTTTGAATTTAAATTGAATTTAAATCCAATTTAAACCTAAAAATTTGACGGTCTCAGAATTCGTCCAAATAAGCGTCAAAATGTTCGGAATTTTAGTATGATCCTAAAAAAAACCGTGCATGAATTGTTGTTCGTATGTGAAAGATATAATGAAAAATGTGTTTGAATTTCAATTTTTTTTAAATAAGAGAACACATTTACCTCTCTTGCCATGTCATAGGCAAATCACTTTCTTCCAGAAAACACCACTCACGCATGCAAGGACCAACGCACGCGAAACTACCGCCGACCATAAACTTTGACCACGATTCTCTCTCGCCTACGGCCACCAGGGAGCCGCCAAACCCAACCATCCTCCTTCCCTCGCCTAGCCGCCCCGCGCCTTCCACCTATGCTGCCTCCGGTCATAAAATTTTGTCGCGCCGTCGCTGATTTTTGTTGACCTAATCGAATTTTGCAGTCTATCAGACCGTTGATTCGCCAAATAAACAGGATGGATGAAGTCCCCTCGGCCCTCTCTTCAAAACCCAGAAATGGTTCAACGATCCGACAACGTTCATCGACGTGCGATGAACGGCCGAGAATTGATTCAGAAATTCTAGAAAAACAATGCATTGAATCGGAAAATGAATTTAAGTTTTAAGACGCATTCATCGAAAGCTTCGATATATAATTTTTATGGATTTTTTTGAGGAGTCTGAAATTTGGCTTTGATTTTGAATTGCAGTTGGAATTAGGTGTTTGTTTGCCATTGAACTGAGGAGATGAAACAAATTGTAAATAGAGTATTTATAGACAAGGTTGCAAAAGAATATATGGATCAGATTGGTATACGCGCTGAACGATGAATAGCCCGAAAAGCCCGTTCTGACTCTGAAACGAAATTGGGTCAACCCATGTAACAACCGGGGTTTTGTAACAATTAATTATCGTCATTAGGCGATTAAATTGGCCGGCTAATTGCTATTGGGATTTTATCGGGTTGAAGTTCTCTTAAAAATTTGTTAAGGGTTTGTGGGCTTTATATTGAATTTTGGCCCACGTTTTATTTTGGTGTTGGGTTGTATTAAAGTGGATACCCGTTCCCTCCTCTCTATTCATTCTCTTCGAAAACCCTAAACAAAATAAACGGAAAAAAAATGGCGGCTCGATCCTTTTGCTATGTCGACCGGCTAATTCTATTTGCAAATGTTTTGCTTTGCTTTAAGCTTGGTCGGGCCATGCTTAGGAGAGCTGCAAGAGGGGGAAAAAGAGGAATTTTGGCAGTGGATCGGTGCTCTTCAAAACAAAGGTGAGTGATTTTTCACTCACATCTAATTCAATTTCATATATTCGTGACTTTCGTAGCTTGATTTCTAGGCTATCATGGTGTTGAATTCTTTGACACATGATTTTGATTTTCAATCGTCTGGAATTACTTGAATTCGTTGATTGCTTTGTTCAGGCCGTTTAATTTTGATCGAATGCTAGGATTTGAATTGATTTCGTGAAGATATTTTTAGATGAGAATTCATTTGACTTTGCATTTGCTTTAAGTATTTGACTTCGGTCCTGATTTGGGTATGCTGTTCCATGACTTCGGTCTGTAGCTCATGTCTTCAACTTGTACTACTTGCTGTATATTATTAGTTTGGAACTGCTACTTGATACTGGTATTCATCTGGATATTTTGTGTGTTGTTTTTCTTTGGGCTTGGACTTGATGAAAGTGATTTGTAAGAATAATTTGGGTTCGACACTGCCTTGATGGCTTTGTTCGAACTACCTATGTCACTTGCATATGCTAGTGCTGTTTCATTCAATATAGATATGTATGTGTATTCATATATCAGCATACATGCATTCATGTATTTGTGTTGCTAGCTGTCTCAGATTTGGAATTGTTCGAACCTGATACCTTTTGAAGTTTGCATCTGTTGGGTTCATTGCTTTATGTTGATGTTGTTTTTTTTTTCCTTGACTCCGGTCAGTAGCTCGCTGCTGGTTCATGTGTCTTCGACCTTGACTCCTGATAGCACTGGCTTTGACAATTAGATTGATGCTTCGAGTTACAGCGGTTTTCACTCCTGTTCATACTATATGTTGTACACATGTGCATTTGTATCACTTGATGTTGCACTTGCTTGATCCAGTTCGTTGTTGCATACTTGCTGTGCACTTTTCATGTCAATCCCTTGGTATTGTGTAGACCACTTGGTCACTGGTGTACATATGCTGTTAGATTTGGGTTTCACTGACGACACATGTATATACTTGTATCTTTGAATTTGATTCACTTGCAGCTTGATGGTCATTTTCACTTACCGTTGATCTTCACGTGGCTGTAGTTTTTGTTGCAGTTTTACCCTTGTAATCATGTGGTGGCTGCAGTTTCATTTCGTTACAGTTTTACACTTGCATTCATGTGGTGGCTGCAGTTTCATTTTGTTTGCGGTTTTTCCCTTGTTGGTTGGTATTGCACTGAGTTAATCCTCATGTATACTGATGCATTGTATATGCATTTTCCCATTGTTTGTTCGCTTTGATTCTGCTGTGTTATACAGTAGTCTAGTTTGCTGTTGCATCTCTGTTTAGTACCTCTGCACACCTTGCAGTTTCGACTTGCTCTTAGTAGTTGTAGTCGTGATGATATCACATGCTGTAGTGGCGAGGCAGTGCACGCGAGTGTGTACTACAGCCAAACAGAATTGACATTTTAATTGATATTTCAATTGTTTGAATTGTTTCATGTGTCCAATTCAATATTTTTAAATTGTATTTTGATATTGTTTCATTTGATCATTTTGTTGCTATCTAATTATCTTCTGGATAATCATATTTTGTGTTTTCTAATTATCGTATCAATAATTAGATTTTGTGGTTATGCTGTTTCACTGGCTTGGGTTTTGCTCTAGCCACTTGCTGTTAATTGTTGTTCAGGCAATTTTGTTGTTTTCTAAATTATCTTCATTGATAAGCCTTTTATTTATCTTTATTGATGATTTAGCTTTGTTGATTTGCGGTTTATTGCTGCTACGTATTATTTCTACTGTTATCCGATTCTCTTACGAAGGATTGGATAGGTGAAATTTATTGTGACTGTCGTCTATTTGTTATTTAATTATTATTGCTTCCGTGCATTAATAACTGAGTTTGAATTAGACCGACCCGCGTATTATTTTCTTTAGAATTAGACTGACCCACGTAAGAGCGGATGAACCTTTGTATACGAATCCTTCTACGAAGCATTTGATTTATATTTATTGATTATCAAACATTTGTGATGCAGGGAAACAGATTGGAGGGATCTAACGGGATTCCATGCTATTATTGAATTGTTCAATGATATTTTTTTTATGTCTTTTATTTACTAACAAATATGATTACGAATGATGTGGTAATAACATCATTATATGTTTGTAAACAAAATCCAATAGTGATAAGAAAAATCAATATCGCTATGGTTAAGTGTTGGGTGGTTATTGTCCTCGAATTTTTTTTAAAATGCCATGAATTAATGATTAATTCAGAATTGGTTTTTGAGACAAAACGTATTTTTTTAAAATCTAAAAATTGGATTTCGAAAATATTTTAAAGATTATCTAATTAATTATATTAATATTATTTTAAATTATTGCTTATAATAATATTAATTTATGTTTATTTAATTAAAATAATGTTCTTTTAAAGTTATTTTATTATATTTTTTTTAAAGTTATATAGTCATATTAATATTATTTTAAAGTCATTTCATTATTTTAATATTGTTAAAAATTATTTGTTTTTTTGTTAATATGTTTTAAGAAATTATAAAAGGTTAATAAATTGAAAGTCTAATCTTTTAAGAATAATTATGGTTTAAAATTAATAATAATGATTATTAATAGTTTTAAAAAAATTATTATTATGTAACGGTCTGATTTTTCGATGTCTGAAAATCGACATCAATACGTCCACTGTATCCAATGCCGAACAATCGAATGCCGGAAAATCGAACCAATGGGGTTAAAGAAGAAGGAGGTGGAACAAGAATATATAAGACAGTATCAGAATCTCACTATCGCAACGGAACAATATACAACTCTAATTCATTTTCTTACCCTCTTGAATCAATTAGTTTAATCACTAATTTTATTTCAGTCCTTTATTTTATTTAGTCAAATCTTGACTATCTTGCATTACACACAATTCAAATTAATTCCCAATATTGTTTATTTCCACTGAAAATCACCAAGTCCAAATACTTTAGATTTCAAAATAATTTAAATCACGTCATTCTAAAATATACTTTAAAGCATTTAAATTAAAACTAATATACATTTTTGAATAAAGTGTTTAAGTAACTGTGTGTATAAAGACTTATTAAAAGGGGCTAATGATTGATTATATACTGAGCCTGTATTAATTTTCCAAATGAAATAAAATCTTGATTGAATGTTTGTTATTTGATATTTAAATAACCGACCATCGAAATATAGACCCAACGTAACGTTGGAAATTTTAAGGAGAAACACGTGAATTATAAGGCACAGTCATCTCCGATAATGTTGTATTGTGCGTATATGTCTCGTTTCGTTCTTCTATGACGATGGTAGGAAAATTCTTCCACTAACGGTTAGGGGGTGATCTCCGATCTTATCTTTGTCTCTTTATTTCCTAGAGAATCGGGGTTGAGTTTACCTGAAATTATCACATGTTGTTTCGAAGAGACCGGGATCAAATGTATTATCTAAAAGCCACTTTGATCCTATGAATGCATTTTAAAGTGAAGATATCATGAAGAGCATGGAATCGAAGATATAGATGTGAAGTGAATGGGCTAATTATCATCAATCCTGAGGGTGATTCCAAAATGGATATGATAGGAATTGGGCCTTCGGTTTCATTCAGAAGTAGAACAGACTTGTATGGATAAATGCTATCAGCACATTGTCATTGGGGGAATAAGCATTCCCAGTGTAGATTTCTTGAATGGTAACCATAGCCTCATGCCTCATCAACAGGAAAATGACTAAAGCAGCGCATGCAGCAGGGCTAAGTAGGTCGCTCCCATTTGGGTATGTCAGCATCTTTCTAGATTACTCTATTTTGATGGATTTGGTTGTGCATGAGAGATCTCAATTAAGGTTGGAAGACCGGGATGAAGACTTTTTGGTACTTCTATTCAAGTGGTAAGTCGATTCTGTGTGGCGGGGTACAAGATGTTCTGGTTAGACCCGGGTGCATTGATTTAGAGATGCACCCATCAGAGGTAGTTCCTTACCTGGTCATAGTATAGAATCCATTCTCCAATACGTGCCTTTAGGGTTTTGATTGTAGAGCCTAGTATGCTGGAATTTATAATGTAACAATTTGGGCTGTTTTAATAAGTATTTGTACTTGGTCACTATTATAATATCATTGGATTTTCTATAAAAGTGTTTTGGTTTTCGTAAGGTAATAACCCGTCGGGTTTATGTGTGGTGTGGTCTTACGAGATACCTTATGTTTTCGAAGATTTTCTTGCAGCTTTAAATCCATTTGGTAGTGTTTTTTCTTAAGCTGGTTCTCCAGACTGACCCAGGTGTTATTTTATTTTAATGCTCGGGTCCGACCGAGCATATAGCAGATTAGATTGGATGGTTGGAGCTTCATGAGATGAGTTGGAGCCCACAGACCTATTCATGTAGATGGTTATTTTTCTGCTACATTCTTTGACGTGTTATCAGAAATTGTGAAAATTATCAAATTAAAAATCTTTTCCACAAGTAATCAACTCCAAAACATAGATTATATCATCAAGTTTTGATTTTGAGGTTTTGGGTTGATCTAAGCTTTGTTTTTTCCCCATGCATGTCTTTGTTTTTCTATGTATAGGTTGTTGAAGCCATCTCTTACACAAAACATCTATCTTTCAGTTGTAATCCAAGTATTTGTTCTTCAATTGCAAGGTGAGTTGCTGCTCATATAATGCCAGATGAAGCAAAACTTCAAATGCCAAAAACATAAGCAAAAATAGCTTGAAAATATTGATTTTGTTGATGTTTTTGTTTCTGTAAAAACTATGTTTGGGTGTCACTTTGCATGCTAATATATTTTGATTCGGACAATGATATGTTGCCAAATTTCTTACATTTGGTAGTTTGCATGTTGAAATTTGTTGTTGCAAAATTTGGTTTGGAAATATTGTAATTTGTGTGTTCAAAACTTTGCCGCAAAATCAACTCAAACACAGATTTTTGCCAGTAGTTGTTTTCTTAGTTGCTGCAAACATGGCCTGAGTCCATGTTTGTGATAGCATAACTCATTCATTTCATAATGGATTTGAGTGATGCTTTTTTTAGAGTGAAATAGGAGTGTTGAATCTTGCAAATTTTCATGGCAATTTGTGTTCGTTTTCTATTTTGAAACTGCGGTTGAACTTAAACCCGTAGCATGTTGGAATTCAGCGATTTAACCTTGTTTTAGTCCAACTTTGAAATGACACATATTCTTTGTTTCAAATTGGATCTGAGGATTCTTTTTGCAGATTGAAGTAGGAGTATTGATTTACATTCCTGTAAATTTTCATGGTAATCTGGGTTTTTTCCTATTTTGAAACTGCGGTCGAACTTGAACCCACAGCATGCAAGAATTTAGCGATTTAACCTTGTTTTAGTGCAACTTTGAAACGATGCTGATTCTTCGTTTCAAATTGGATTTGAGTGATTCTTTTTGTAGATTGAAGTAGGAGTATTGAGTTTCATTGCTGAAAATTTTAATGACAATCTAGGTTTTTTTGCTATTTTGAAACTATGGTCGAACTCGAACCCATAACATGCTGGAATTCAGCGATTTAACCTTGTTTTTAGTCCAACTTTGAAACGTGGCAGATTCATCATTTCAAATAGGATTTGAATAATTATTTTTGCAAATTGAATTAGGAATGTTGAACTACATTCTTGCAGAATTTCAAGCCATTTTGCCACTGCTAACTTGTTCAAACCTGCTGTGGAATATTGAGTCGTAGCTTGTTTTAAATGGATAATATTGCTGTGTAATGATATTTTGATCAAATTTTAGAAAGTAATTTTATTAATTAAAGATTAATTAACAAAATATTTAGTGGATCCCATATTGAATAAAATCAGTGTTGAATGTTTATTTATTTGATAATCTAATATTTGACTAAAAAAATTTGCACCAAAACGCAACTTTGGAAATATGTAGGAGAAACATAGAAATTATATGGTACGGTTACCATCGACGGTGCTATACTATAGGTGTAAATTCTTTTGTTCTTCTAGGATAAATGATAAGGAAATTCATCTGTTAACGGTTAGGGGTGATCTTCGTTCTTATCTTTGTCTATTTATTTCCTAAAGAATGGAGTCCGAGTTTGTTGGAAATTATCGAAAGTTATTTCGGAGAGACCGGAATCGGATGTGCTATTCGAAAACAACTTCAATCTAGCTCGAGCATTTTGAACTAAAGACATCTTAAAGAGTATGGAATTGGAGAAGGAGATTTAAAGTGCAAGGGTTATTTTCTATTAACCCTGGGGGGGATTCAAAATGGGTGTGCCAGAGGTAGTGCCTTCAGTTTCGTTCAAACCCAAGAAAGAACTTATAAGGATGACTGTTTGCACTGCTGCTTGGAGGGAAGTGTTAGCATTCCAAGAAGGTTTCAACATAAAAACGCAATCGTTGCCTCATGCCTCATCAACCTGGAATGAATAAAACAGGGGAGATGAAGTAGCGCCATATTGGTCGCACCCATTAGGTATCATCATCAAATGTAGAATCGATATTTGAAACCCTTGTATGCCTCGGTGCGGTTGCTGATCCCTACCATGGTGGTGATGTACTGGGTACTATCCAGCAAGGTATAGGCCGGTCCTATCTTGGAAGGGAATCCAAGTGAGGTTCTCACTGTGTTTATCTACAGATGCACTGTAGCGGACGGTACCCCACTAGCGCAGTCATGGTATGGAATCCATTCTTCAATAAGTACCGTATATTTTTAGTTGTTCCCAAATACGTTGGAATGTGAGATGCAAGCATTTTAGCTATATTATATATTAACTATAATCCTTTGGACATTATCATAATATCGATGGATGTAAAAGGTATTTTGGTTATATTAAGGTAAAAACCCGTCCCTTTTTATATGCGGCGTAGTATTATGAGATCCCTTTATTTTAAAAGGATTTTAAACGTAATAATTAAGTTGTTTGACTTTACTTACAACTGACCCATGTTTTACCTAAAACTCTTGGGTGCTCAAATTTTTTTGTGCAACCAAGTAGTTTAGGTTTTCCCACGGATGCATTTTGGAGAATCATGGAGCAGGAGGCTTCATCAGTAGCTAGTTATTATCTTGTTTCCACGGTATTATATGTATCTTGTATCGGTTAGGTAGGGATAGACTGTTATAACCGTCCAACGGTAGAATTGTATTAGTATGATACTGATGTATCGTTTTAGAAATGACTTCATAAGGTATTATGTGGATTAATATATGTTATTCCATTGCGTTGTGAGATTCTATGATTGCTAATCTTCTTTTTATCTTCTATCTCCTTTCTTTCCCCTAACAATCGGTCTTTTGGCATGCGAATATCATAAATGTATTACTGCTGACTTCTGAGGTTCGAAATGGCAGGTTGTTAAAAATTGCAATGCATATTTAGTCCGAATGCCTAAATTTTTGTGTGCTTCTCATCATGTAAATCCAGTCCCAAATCAAATTTTTTTTAGTGTTCTTTTTTGACGTATATCGACATACTCAAGTTTTGGTATTAGTTTATATATGTTTACTCTAGATTTAATACTAAGATAATATATGACCTACTTGATGTAACTTATATAGAAGGGTATAATTTCCACAATCTTTATGTGCACGCGTAGGTTTAGTTTGAATGCCTACTCGTTTACGCGATGTTGTAGCTTCTAGGCCAAATACTGCATGCTTATCTCATTCAAGGTGTAGACTAAATTCTTCAGTCACATTATTCATTAACCACAAGCTTATTAAGGATGAATATGAAATTTTTCATTGTTCATAGTTCTTCCACTAAATTGGGCAGTTGGAATGACCGGGATTTTGGCAACAACTGTGGAAGATACTCTTATCGCATTAGTTATTTTTCCCTTTTCTCTTTTTCCCCATATTGTGCACTAAACTTTATATGGACCAAAATATTATAAACATAGTTTTGGTAATTTTTATTTCAGATATGCTTCTATATGTGATCCTCTTCCATTGGATCAACTTAAAAGCTTTCATGTGAGGGTCATGTTCATGTTGTCATGTTTCAGTAGTGCATACAATTTTACCTGCGATATGAAGACCTTGGTTGGGTCATTTTTATAAAACGTGTTCATTTCGAAGCAATATTTTTTTGGATGAGGTTGTTTGTATGGTTCAATAAAGATATTTTGCTGGTGGTGGATGTGATATAGTGTGTTAACGCTAAAATTTGAACGCTAACACCCCGGTGTATGAAGTGAGATTGTGAAAGCACCACCCGATAGCTTGGGAACAGATTATAAGCAGATAACAGTGAAAAAGTAGTAAACAACAGCAATTTTATAGTGGTTCGGCTTAAGAGAGAGCCTACGTCCACTTTGAATATCTTTATTGACGATTCGATTACAAATCAATGCAGTTACACTTTGGTTACAACACACTTTGAATTTCAAGTGACTTAGAACAAGTAGTCTAAACTTCAATGTTGATCTGAATCTTTGAACACAAATTAGACATGTTTGATTTCTTCGTGAAGTTCCTTGAAGGTGTTGAAGTAGTTCAGAATGCGGCAGAGTAACGGCGCTTGAAATGCGTGAGCAGAAAAGTCCTCCTCTAGTTGGAACTAGGGTTGCATTTATAGGCATTTCTCGGAGTTAGGTCGTAGGTCGTGACCGACCTAAGTTAGGTCGTACGTCGTGACCGACCTAAGATGCACTGGCTTCTCTTTCACAAGAACATGCACGCTGGTTTGCACAAGTCCTAGGTCGTGAGCGACCTATCCCCCTGCGGCACAGCATAGGTCACTTCTTTGCCCAGGCATTTAGGTCGTTAGCGACCTATCCTAGGTCGCGTGTACTTTTCTCATAGTTATAACTGGAGTCTTTTAGATCACGACTCTCCTTAGGTCGCGAAGCATCCCTAGGTCGCGGAGTTTCATAGGTCGAGACCGTTTTTAGGTTGCACTCACTCTTGGGTCTCCCTACTTCTTAGGTCGCGGCTTTCTGTTAGGTCGCGAAGCTTGATAGGTCGCGGCCTCCTTTAGGTCGCAAAACATATTTAGGTCGTTCCATCCCTTAAGTTGTAAGGTCGCTCTGGCTCACAGGCCGCTAAGTCGCTGAAACTTTAGGTCGCTAGGTCACATTATCCTTTAGGTCGCGGCCTTCCTTAGGTCTGAGCACACAGTTAGGTCGTTTGAGTGCTATAGGTCGCAGAATTCTATAGGTCGGTGCTTCCCTTAGGTCGCAGAGCTCTGTAAGTCGGTGCTTCCCTTAGGTCTCAGATACTTTTAGGTCGCTTGATGAGTTAAGTTGCCATACCATTCCTGTAGTTAGGTCGCTCCATGTCTTTAGGTTCTAGGTCGCTAATGAAGAGGAATTAACATTTGCCCCTCGAAGTACGTGCCTAGGTCGTAGGTCGCGTGCTTCGACCTGACTTAGCTAGGTCGTGAGCGACCTAACACTTGTGCCAATACGCGTGTCTATTTGTTTTCCCATATTTGCCTCATATAAAACTGTTAGGTCGCTACTTCTTCCTCATTCCATTGCTCTAACCTCCTACTGCCATTAACGATTCTCTGAGTTTCCAAAGGCGAATTCGACCCATCCAGTCACCGATTCACTTTCATCATTACGTCTCGTAAGTAAACCTGGTCTTCATCCCATCATAATCGCCATTGAATCATGAATTCTCACTTTCTGACCTTAGCTCAACTCCATGTATCACGCTTTATTTCGAGTGATTGTTGCGATCGATTTTTCGGTCGTTATTTGGTTGATTTAGGGAGTCATGGCAATGCGTTGAATTTATGATGGATTGAGGATTTTTTGGTTAGTTTTTGGAATGATCTGGTGGTATGAAGAGATGGTAAATTTCATGGAGAGGATGATGAATCTCTTCGGGTAGTTGATGGCGGGTTATTGGGTCTGGTGAAGCATTGCATGGAGAGGAAGTTAGTGACCTAGCGGATTTGAACGACTTAAGATAATTCGCGATCTAATGATCCGTGCGACCTAAGGAATAGTTTCGACCTATACTAGGTCGCTGAACGACCTAATATTCATGTGACCTAAGGCTTTGCATGAGTTAAGAGTTACTCGTGCTAAGAACTGCACGACCTAACTTCCTTGCGACATAGGCTTTAGGTCGCGGCCGAGCTAACACTAGGACGAATTTGTAAAGCCTTATCCTTTACTTTGCACAGCGCGACCTAAGAAGGCTCCGACCTATGCTAGGTCGCTGGACGACCTAGGACTTGTGAAATCCTGAGACAACTTTGATTGAACTGTTTGAACTTTGAACTATATGGACTTGAATTTTGTCGTATTTCTTTGCAGATTATCTCTAATGCTAACAACCTGTTTAAACATAACATTTGCAGAAAAATGGGACGAATATACTGTCATTGACCGCCCACATCGAATGACAGATTAGTCGATAAAGAATAATCAACTTAAATGAACTGTGTGAGTGAAATGCTGTGAATCAACCGACTCAAATGAAGTGTTAAAGCAAAGCTAAAATTTTGTTTGAATTAACACTGCGCTTGAGTTTTAAATTAACAAGTCCTGAAATCTCACAATCGACCAGTTGTCAATTAGTTTAATTTCAGTTATTTCGCTTGTTATTTTTATTAGTTTCGCACAACACTTCACACTTTTAGGAAACGTGCACCTTCACACCTGAACATCCAGTTACTCATGTAGAATGACGTCTCAACAAGAAGAGATGATAGAACACGTCGAAGGGGCTTTCCCGGTTGCTATTCCACTAGAGAACCCTCCGGAAAGAACTCCTACCCATCTGAAACAGCGGGTGCTTAATCAATTATGCATTCAATTTGGCATTGCCGAGGCAGAAGTTTTACTCCCTGGACCAAATGATTTTGCTGATAGACCACCTTCCGGTTTTGTTGCCATTAATCGCCAAATGTGCTTAAGTGGAGCAATTCCTCCCTTTAATGAATTTCTACAACAAATCCTTCTTCGACTGACGATCTCTCCTTTCCAACTGCATCCCAATGGCTATGCCATTTTGATGGGATTGTGCGTTCTGTTCAGGAGAACTCTTGACCGTCTTCCGAGTTTTGAGGAAATCTGTTACCTGTGCACTTTTGCAAAGAACAAGGACCACCCTTCGATTGTACTTGTAAGAGGTGCGAGAAACCGTAAACTAATTTTGGATTTGCCGGAGAGTGCACATGGTTTTTTGAATCAATTCTTCTATATCCGTTGCCCCGCAGGATTTTACGCAGACTGGAGAATAGGAAGTGAGATTTTTTTTTCTTCTTTCTTCACTAAGTTTTTCATGGTTCGTATTGCTAGATGCTGATTCCATTCCTTATTTTTACAGCACTTCCTCCTCCTTCTAGAGATTCCAGTCATAAACCAGTCTTTAAAAGGCTAAGCATTGTGGCTGCTGAAGAGAGGAGCGCAAAATTTCTATTGACAGATGAACTCCTTCATCGATTTGAGCTTTTACATTCTTCTCGTTCTACTCAACTTCATGAAGTTCCGACTGAAGTTCCCGATTCTCCGATGAAAATTCCTGATGCCCCGGTCCCTACTAAAGAGCACATGTAGGGAGGAACCTCTATAGAAACTTCACTAGTACAGTGTTCAGTTCCGAAAGATGTTTCGGGGCCATTTGACAAGTCTGTACTTGCCCCAGTTATCGAAGAGGAAGAACCTCCACGATCTTTCGAAAAATCTACTAACGAAGGAGTCAAGAAAGCAAGTCCCAAAAAACATGATGGTGATGATGTTTTCGAGGGGTTGAGTGATTTAATTGTGACTTCTCAAGAACTTTTCAAAGATGACGTTTCCAAAACTATCTCTTCTGTAATCGAGGCGACATCTTCTCTACAACAAATGTCAACTCCTCCTACTCAAGTTATCACTACCTCTATTCCACAGAGTGGTTTGTAACTCGATGCGTGTAGTTTACACGTTACACGACACTTAGGATTTTCATCACTTCTACGCACTTATCTTCTTGTACTTTAAAGATTTCTAAAGCTTATTATTTTTATTCCAGATTCTCCTATGGGGCGCAGCGGCTCGTACTATGATGATTTCCAGCGCTACGGGAGGTGTAGCCAGTATGATTATAGGCGTTACCTCCCTTCTTACAGAGAATCCGATGAAGAGAGGGCCATCAGCAAAGCAGACGAGAGACGAGCATATGAAGAACGTCACCGAAGAGAACAAGAAAGACATGACCCTCCCCACAGAGATGATGATACCCAAAAAAGAAAGACTCACGATGAGAGAGGTAAAGGACACATGGAAGATCCTTCTAGCAAGCGGGCTAAACTTACTGAAGAAACGATGCCGACAGCTTCTGAACATGTTCCTACTCAATCTCCTGCTCCCGTTCGCTCTGACATTCAAGCAATCATCAACCGGCCCGCATACCAAGTCAGGCAAGGTCCTCCCACTCTTCAAAGTCGATTTCCTCAGTGGTGCTTGAGAGGGGTTCGATTTGATCTCGACTTGGTTCCTCTCGACAAATCGGCTATGCTGCGAAATCTTGATACTGTCAGGACCGATATTGAAAGAATGTTGAACTGGCAAAAACTTGTCGACGAGCTTCAGAGGGTTAACCGAGCCAATCTCGAGGCCATGCTCACAATGGAGAACGATAAGGCTGAGTGGCAGAAGACTCTCGAACAGCATGACGCCGAAATGAGAAGTATTGCTTCCTATAATGAAAAGCTGGAAGCGGAAGTAGAAAAGCTTAAGGAAGAATTAGCTACTTCATCTACTTTCCATTCTCAAAAGGAGAGCATGCTTCAGCAACAAGTACGAGATGCGCATGCCAGTCAAAGGGCAGTCGAAGATAAGCTTACACACCAGGAGAAGGTCATAGAAGAATATCGCGCAGAAACTTTAAAGCTGCGTGAACAGACCGGCTCTCAAAGCTTGGAGATAGAGATGCTAAAAGCTCGACTTGTTATGGCCGAAAAGGAGCGTGACGAGGCTGTTGCTGGTAAACTCGCGGCCGAAGAGGCCCATCAAGCAACCAAAGCTGACATTAGCTCCACATTATTTGATTTCTATCTGCATAGCATTTTGGGGCGTGGCAGCCTTGCCTTTCTAGGCCCTAAATATGAAATTACGTTAGCTGAAGTTTGGGAGGCAGCACTTGATATGCTCGGTGGTAAAGGTGCTGGCTACGCTGAGTCCGCTTTTGAAGAGCATTATCTTGATGATGATGCCCGCGCCGCTCTTGCCAAGGGAAAAGAGCAACTTGCCAAGATACGGCCGGAATGCCGGAAGGGGAATGTTCTGAGAAAGAAGTACCACCTACCACTTCTGAACGTCCTTTAGTTTCTTCCAAAGTGGACATTACAGGCTCTAGTGCTCATTCGCTGCCTCTTATAAGAACCGGGGTAATCACCCCTACTGATGATGAGGCTTTGGAGGATATCGGGGCTCAGAATTATGAGATTGAGCTAACAAAGCAAACATCTTCAGGTAATTTTGATATTGGTCCGATTCAGGTGGATCGCTTGCTTACTCCTCAAAAGTTTAATGAGCTTCTCGATTACTTCTTGAATCTCGACGAACCCATATCTCCCTTCTTTCGAGGAGATACTAATATTTTTAATTTCTCTTCTTCTGCAGTTGAAACACCAAGTGCTGTGCAGACTTCACTTCCTCCGGTTATCCCTCCTCCGTCTCTTCAGGTGACTCCTCCTTCTGCTTCACAACCCGGGTCACAAGAGGAACAGATTGAGGCTCTTCACGGCTTGGATGACCCTATCGCTTCACAGAGAAGAAGGACGAGGGACTTGAAGGAGGCGAGATCTCTCCGGAACGGACTCCCTCTGATGACGTAGTTTTGTCCGCTCTTGTCACTCCAGGGAGTGAGTCTTCTTCGAAGAGAAGAAAGAAGCACGGGACATCGAAGAGGAGGGGGAAGAAGATCATCACTACTGAAGAGGAGCCGGAAGTTGTACCGGTTGCACCTCCTTCTCCTTCTTCCCTCATGCCTATAGATAGACCTGAAAAACTAATCATTCGGCCAGGCAAAGGGTCCAAAGGTGGCAAGAAGAAGTGAAGAGTCGGAAGAAGAAGTGAAGAGTCGGACTTCGGGCTTTTTGACTCCTTTTTTGTGTAATGGTCGGATGTTGTGCAGGCACCGGCCCCTGCTTTTTTATTTTGAAACCTGTATCTGCAATTGAATAAAATGATCCTTTATTTGTACAGGCTCTTGTTTGAATTTTAGAATGCATTTATTATTCATTTTTGCACAAGTTTATTTATATGATATTGCGGTGAGCTTGTGGTATGTTGTTTGAGCGTACTTTACCGATGTAGCCATACCATTTTGTATGTAACTATACCATGTTGCCCCCATACCATAAGTTTGCTGCAATATTTTATACTTTGAGGGGACTCGCACTCTTATTTTCTGAAGAATAATTACTTCATTCTTGATGAAATTTTTCGTAGAGTACAACTTCCTTCATATAAGTTTTTACGCTTTGTCCTTCGAAGAAATCACTTTTTTCTTTTGCTTAAGTACGCATTTTGCCAAGTGAATTCTTCTATGTGGTAAAGCAGGCCTCTGAAGAGTACTTTAACTTTCTTCTCTTTTTTTTTTTTTTGAGGAAGGTTATTTTCTAGAATAGGTAAATCACTCTTCCTTTGAAAGTTAAAGTATACCCTTGATGAGGATATATATTTTTTTATTTTTATTTTTGAAATAGAAATTTGTACTTCTGAGGAGGGATTTTTCACGTTTCAACACTTGGAAGTTTTATTTCAATCTTGGTGAAACGTGTACCTCCAAAGAATTGTTCCTTCGAAGAAAGCCTTTTTCACGTTTCAACACTTGGAAGTTTTATTTCAATCTCAGTGAAACGTGGGCTTTCGAAGAAGTCTTTCTTTTTGATTGTGTCCCCGGGAGGGGGTTGTACCTCTGAGGAGGGATTTTTCACGTTTCAACACTTGGAAGTTTTATTTCAATCTTGGCGAAACGTGTACCTCCAAAGAGTTGTGCCCTTGAAGAAAGCCTTTTCACGTTTCAACACTTGGAAGTTTTATTTCAATCTCGGTGAAACGTGGACTTCCAGAAAGGTCTTTATTTTGTTTTGCATTTCAACTTTGGTGAAGTGAAATTCCGAAGAGCGGTTGTTACACTTCAACTCCTGGTGAAATGTGCCTCCGAAGAGGTCTTTATTTTGTTTGCATTTCGACTGTGGTGAAGTGAAATTCCGAAGAGCGGCTGTTACACTTCAACTCCTGGTGAAATGTGCCTCCGAAGAGGTCTTTATTTTGTTTGCATTTCAACTCTGGTGAAGTGAAATTCCGAAGAGCGGTTGTTACACTTCAACTCCTGGTGAAATGTGCCTCAAAGAGGGTTTTCATCGCCTGGAATTTACTCTCTCATGGTTGGAGGGTCATGACTCCTCCAATCTTTTTTGTTGAGTAGAGAACTTTCTTTTTTGTGGCGTATGACCCATTAGAGGTCTTTATCCTCCGAAGAGTTGCGCCTCCGAAGAGGACTTGTGCTGCTGATGATGGCTTTGGTTGTTCCCTTGTCCACTTGCTTATGCCTTCTCAGTGATCCTCTTTCTCTTTTTTTTTTAAGCTTTCATTCCCTTTTCTTACAAGTAATTTGTTTAATCCAAGGAAGTGTGCTTCATTGTCAGGCAAGTTCGTGAGAACGAGCATTAGCTTCTTAATTGGATGTTTGTTTGTTCAAACGATCTCAATTTATTAGCAAAGGCCCGTTTCTATCGAAATCATAGGCCGTTCAATTGAAGTACTCCCTATTTAGGATTTGAGTTCGGGACTTTTGTGACTTGAAATTTGGCGAGAATCACTTGGTCTTATTATGTGCAAGTTTCACTTCCATTGCCTGCAAAAATTTAAATCGACATTTCAACAATACATTCTATGTACTTTTTACATCGAAAATAAAGCAAACATGTAATAATAATAATAAGGAACACAAGATTTATAGTGGTTCGGCCAGGAAATTGGGCCTACATCCACTTTATATTCTTTCATTATTTACTTGCATCAGTTTTACAATTGCCTTCAATTACAAGAATCATACATTCATAATTCTTTTTACAACATTTCAACAAAATTTTCAAGTAAAGTATGGACGCAAATGGTTGCTGTTCCATGCCCTTGGAATTTGATCTCCTTCAACAGTGGTGAGTTTGAATGTGCCGTCAAGAAGCTTCTGACCTATGACATATGGTCCTTCCCAATTTGGCCCAAACACACCTGTCGCTGTCATAATTCTCTTCAGGACTAGGTCTCCAATCTCAAAGCTGCGTTGGCGAACTTTGGAATTGAAATGTCTGGCTATCCTTTGCTGATGAGCTGCAATTCTGAGATTAGCCTCATCTCTTTTTTCATCAAGGAGATCTAGCGCTTCAAGCTGTAGCTTTTCGTTTTCTGCTTGATTGAAATGGATTCTTCTGTGTGAAGGGACCTTTATTTCTACCGGAATCATTGCCTCTGACCCGTATGCCAATGAAAACGGGGTGTGCCCAGTCGCAGTTTTGTGAGTGGTTCTGTATGCCCATAGTGCCAGTGGTAGCTTATCAACCCAACCACCTTTTGCTCTTTCAAGTTGCTTCTTGATGGTTGACTTGATAATTTTGTTCACGGCTTCCACTTGCCCGTTTGCCTGCGGATGAGCCACTACTGAAAAGCTTTTCCGAATTTTGAATTGCTTGCAAAAATCTTGGAACTCTTCACTTTCAAACTGAGTACCGTTGTCTGTAATTATTTTTTGAGGCACACCGTATCTGCAAATGATGTTTTTAGTCACAAAACTTATCATCTTCTTTGAGGTGATAGTAGCCAGTGGTTCAGCTTCTGCCCACTTAGTAAAATAATCTACAGCAACAATGGCATATTTAATTCCAGATTTGGCAGTTGGTAACGGTCCTACAAGGTCTATCCCCCATATTGCAAACGGCCATGGACTGACCATCTGTGTGAGTTCAGCGGAAGGAGCTCCAGGAATTTTGGCGAATCTTTGGCATCTGTCACATTTTCGGGAATACTCTGCTGCATCTCGATTAATTTCTGGCCAAAAATATCCGTATCGGAGAATTTTCTTTGCTAATGTTTGGCCACCTGAATGATCACCACATTCTCCTCCGTGTACCTCCGCTAGGATTGCTTTGGACTCTTCCCTGGATACACATCGAAGTAATGGCATTAAGAATCCCCGTCTGTATAATCGGCTATCCTGGATTATATATCGAGAGGCTTTTCTCAGTAGCTTTTGTCGTTCTTTTGAGTTCCCTGGTAAGGATCCATTGAGCAGATATTCTGTTATCGGAGTCATCCATGATTCTTGCTCTTGAGACATGCTCATGATCCAATCAATGTCCATCTCATCAGTGCTAGAAGTCGACAGGACCTCCACTGGAGTTAATCCCAGAAATTGGGCTTCGCCTGTGCTAGAATACTTTGCGAGAGAATCTGCTTTCATGTTTTCTTCTCGAGGAATGTGACTTATCATGTAATGATCGAAATCACTCAGGAGCTCCCAAGCCTTTGACAAGTAGGCGGGCAGATTTCCCCCTTTTGCTTGAAATTCCTTTTTGACTTGGCATACAATAAGCTGAGAATCACTGAATATCTGTAATGCTCGGATGTTTAATTCTTTAGCAATTCTTAAGCCAGCGATAAGGGCTTCGTATTCTGCTTCATTGTTTGTTGAAGGAAATTCCAATCTTAGTGCATAGCATAATGATCGGACTTCAGGGGTTTCAAGTACAACTCCGGCTCCAGAACAGTAATCGTTTCTTGCACCATCGACATATAACTTCCATTGGATTGGGGAATCGTCGACTGTCTCCTCCTCACTGTTACCCTTATCTGTGAATTCTGCAATGAAATCTGCTAAAACTTGTCCATTGATTGCTTTTCGGGGATGATAAGTGATGTCATACTGACTGAGTTCAATATTCCACTTTAGAAGACGACCCGAAGTCTCAGGGTGAAACAGGACTTGCTTTAAAGGTTGATCAGTGAGGACTCTGATAGGATGAGCTTGAAAATATTGCCTCAACTTCCTAGACGCAATTAGTAGGCAATAGGCGAGTTTTTCCAACTTAGAGTAATTCATCTCTGCCCCAGTGAGTCTTTTGCTGATATAGTAAACTGGACGTTGAATCCTTTTGTCTTCTCGTATCAGCGCTGCACTTAAAGCATGAGATGATACCGCCAAGTATATAAGAAGATCCTCGCCATCGCCAGGCCTAGAAAGTATTGGAGGCGTTTCCATATGGCGAATCAATTCGTCAAAGGCTTTTTGACATTCGGGAGTCCAATCGAAGTTTTTCTTTCCTTTCTTTAGAGCGTCAAAGAATGGGATGCATTTATCTGTGGCTTTGGAAATGAACCGACTCAAGGCGGCGACCTTTCCATTGAGACTTTGCAATTCCTTCTTCGTTCTAGGAGCTTTGACTTCTTTCAATGCAGTAATTTGAGCTGGACTGGCCTCAATGCCCCTAGCGCTCACGATGAAGCCTAAAAACTTGCCGGATTCCACCCCAAATGAACATTTTAAAGGATTGAGCTTCATTCTGTATTTCCGGAGGACAGCGAACATGTCTGCTAAATGTTCTATGTGATCCACCGCTTTCTTAGACTTTACTAACATGTCATCGACGTAGACTTCCATAGTCTTGCCCAGTTGCGGTTTGAACATAGCATTAACGAGTCTTTGGTATGTTGCCCCTGCATTCTTCAACCCGAAGGGCATAACTCTGTAGCAGTAAAGACCGGTGTCGGTGATAAAGCTCGTATCCTCTTGATCCGGCTCATGCATCATGATCTGGTTATATCCGGAGTAAGCATCCATAAAAGATAACAATTCATGTCCCGCTGTTCCGTCTACCAATTGGTCAATTCTGGGTAATGGGAAGCAGTCTTTGGGGCAGGCCTTGTTTAGATCTGAAAAATCGATGCATACTCTCCATTTTCCGTTGGCTTTCTTAACCAGCACTGGATTTGAAACCCAATTCGTATAGGTAGACTCTTTGATAAAATTATTCTCCATGAGCCGATCAACTTCTTCTTTTAATGCCGCCGACCTTTCTGGACCTTGAGTTCTCCTCTTCTGTTTCACAGGCGTAAATTTTGGATCAATATTTAGAGCATGCACTGCAACTTCTGGGGATATTCCGCACATATCGGCATGAGTCCAAGCAAAAACATCCAGATTTGCCTTTAAAAAAGATATTAAGATATTCTGAATTGACACATTAAGTTGTGAACCCACATTCAACACCTTGTTTGGGTCCTTTGGGTCAACAGGTATTGGTATTGTCGTCTCCACTGGTACCACTCTATTTTCCCCTGCACTGACTTTTCTAGGGTCTATCTCTTTCCTTGCTCCGCTGTGCTCGCCAGTGCAGGGTCCGCCCTGTAATTGCTACAAGGCTGGTTCTTTGATGCGGACGGGGGCTGCCGCATTCTTTCCCATTTCTCTTTTTCCGGTTTCTCGTAGCTCTGTCAGATAACACTCTCGCCCAGCATTTTGATCCCCTTTTATCACTCCTACTCCATTGTCTGTAGGGAATTTAATAGTGAGGCACCACGGGGCGAGAACAGCTTTGAACGCTGCCAGAGTTGGACGACCAAGGAAAGCATTGTAAGCAGAAAATTCGTCGACAATCACAAAAGTTTGCTTGCGGACCATTTTTCTCTCTCCTTCTCCAAGTTCCACGAACAAATCAATGGTTCCTACCGGCTGTTTTGGCTCCCCAGTGAAGCCAGCGATTTTATGCGATGAAGCTTGCACATCAGCCATAGGGATCTTCATTTGGTCGAATGTTTTCTTGAAGAGGATATTGCAGGATGTGCCACAATCAATGAGAACTCTTCTGACAATAGCTGGGTCGATACCAGCCGAGACGACTAAGGGATCCAAGGTAGGAGCTTCAATACCTGCGGAATCCCTAGCTTTGAATACAATATCATCATCAAGAGTTCTTTGTTGCTTCAAGGGCGTAGCACCTTCCAAAACGAATACATCTTCCTCGGTCGGTACATACTTTAAAGCTCAGGTATACCTTTCCATCTCACCCCAGCTTCTGCCTGCTGGGTGAGGTCCTCCTGTAATAACATTGATAATGGGCCTTCCAGATTCATGCCCTGAAGCCTTCTCAATCGTCCTAGGCTGATGAGTAGGAGCCTGTTGCCCCTGACTAGATGAAGTAGGATTGTTGTTATTCTTTTTCACAAATTGCTGCAGTTTGTTCTCCCTTAGCAACTCTTCAATCAGATTTTTCAACTGTCGGCATTCGTCGGATTCGTGACCGGGTTGATTATGGAAGCGGTAGAACTTCCCACTCTGTATAGCCTTTTTCCCGGTCCTTAGAGGAGGAGGTTTAGGAAAGTCAATAGAATCTTTAGTAGCAAGGTAAATACGCTCCGGCGTATCTGATAAAGGAGTATATTCTGATGGCTTGAAGGATCGGGGCTTCTTCAGATTACTCTGCTTCTTCCCATTGTTATTTTCCTTTTTTTGCCCTACAGATTCATTCTTGCGTGGAACAACAGTGTTATCTTCGGCTTTTTCCAACACTGCCTTTACCGGTACGGGACGGCTTTCTAAGCGTACGAATTCATCTGCTTTTTTATAGAACTTTTCAAGGGAATTTGGTTCCTTCATGTTTAGCCATTTTCCAAACTCGCTCGATTTGTCAATACCCTTCATCAGATAACTCAATATCATTCGCGGTTCTGCATTGTCCACCTCAGCTAGCGCTATATTAAAGCGGTTTAAGAAAGATCTGATAGTCTCCCCTGGATTCTGCTCCAAACTTGACAGTGACATGATATCCTTGGCTTTTGAGGCGTATAGTCTGAACTGCTCCTTGAACTTCCGGGTTAAGTCAGAAAATTGATTGATAGATCGGACTGGAAGTTTGGTGAACCAAAGCAGAGCTACACCTTCGAGATACACAGGAAAATATCGGCACTTTATTTCATTAGAGGCTCTGGCACCTGTCATGTGCCAATCATACTTGTATAAGAATTCGTTTGGATCACTCGTCCCCCTGTAAGCTGGAATGGTTGGTGGGACAAACTTCCTTGGGAATTCAGCCTTTAAGATTTTCTCGGTAAAAGGATTTTTACTTGGGGCGAAACCCCATTCTTTCTCGTCTTCAACTCTCTGCATACTCTCTTTCATAATTTGTCGGACCATTCCAGAAAGATATTCCTCATCATGTCGAGTTCTAGATCCACCAACCTCTGGAAGTGTTTGTTCAAAGGGGCTAGCAGCCCTTTCAGGAGCATTTCTTTCTTCAGCATCACGAATGTTTCCAGCAAAATTCCTTTCATTATCTGCCGGTTGACGGTTTGCCCCAAGCAAATCGTTCAACCTATTTAGAATTAGGGCATTCTGGGCATTCTGAGCCTCGAATTGTGCATTTTGGGCATTTATCTGTTGGTTCAGCCCTAAGATTGCAGCCTCCAGCTCTGCCTTTGTAACTCCGACAGCTGGAGTGGCTTGATTCGATATAGGGGAAGCGGAGGTTCCCTCTTGAATATTCCTAGATCTGACAGATCTACTTTTCCTTCCAAGAGCCATAATTTCGGATAGACTTCTGGTTTTCAAGGAAATTCTCTCTACAAACCTCTGTAGCAATGATGATAACTTGTCTGAGTTCAATCCTCTCAATGAAAGCACCAAAAATGTTAACGCTAAAATTTGAACGCACACACCCCGATGTATGAAGTGAGATTGTGAAAGCACCACCCGATAGCTCGGGAACAGATTATAAGCAGATAACAGTGAAAAAGTAGTAAACAACAGCAATTTTATAGTGGTTCGGCTTAAGAGAGAGCCTACGTCCACTTTGAATATCTTTATTGACGATTCGATTAAAAATCAATGCAGTTACACTTTGGTTACAACACACTTTGAATTTCAAGTGACTTAGAACAAGTAGTCTAAACTTCAATGTTGATCTGAATCTTTGAACACAAGTTAGACATGTTTGATTTCTTCGTGAAGTTCCTTGAAGGTGTTGAAGTAGTTCAGAATGCGGCAGAGTAACGGCGGGAAAAGTCCTCCTCTAGTTGGAACTAGGGTTGCATTTATAGGCATTTCTCGGAGTTAGGCCGTAGGTCGTGACCGACCTAAGTTAGGTCGTAGGTTGTGACCGACCTAAGTTAGGTCGTAGGTCATGACTGACCTAAGATGCACTGGCTTCTCTTTCACAAGAACACGCACGCTGGTTTGCACAAGTCCTAGGTCGTGAGCGACCTATCCCCCTGCGGCACAGCATAGGTCACTTCTTTGCCCAGGCATTTAGGTCGTTAGCGACCTATCCTAGGTCGCGTGTACTTTTCTCATAGTTATAACTGGAGTCTTTTAGATCACGACTCTCCTTAGGTCGCGAAGCATCCCTAGGTCGCGTAGTTTCATAGGTCGAGACCGTTTTTAGGTTGCACTCACTCTTGGGTCGCCCTACTTCTTAGGTCGCGGCTTTCTGTTAGGTCGCGAAGCTTGATAGGTCGCGGCCTCCTTTAGGTCGCAAAACATATTTAGGTCGTTCCATCCCTTAAGTTGTAAGGTCGCTCTGGCTCACAGGCCGCTAAGTCGCTGAAACTTTAGGTCGCTAGGTCACATTATCCTTTAGGTCGCGGCCTTCCTTAGGTCTGAGCACACAGTTAGGTCGTTTGAGTGCTATAGGTCGCAGAATTCTATAGGTCGGTGCTTCCCTTAGGTTGCAGAGCTCTGTAAGTCGGTGCTTCCCTTAGGTCGCAGATACTTTTAGGTCGCTTGATGAGTTAAGTTGCCATGACATTCCTGTAGTCGGTGATATCTAAAAATTGTTTTTATTGTAATTATTACAACCTATTTCGCCAGAAAAATATTGTAGAGGATGCCAACCCTATGACAACTTACCCTAGTACCATGTTTGCAAAAATGTTGAGTAACTCATATAACAACAATTTTTTTATTTTTAATAAGGCATATTTGTTGTGTTTTATTAAGTTTTGTCCTAAATGCTTGGGATTACTATTCTAGGTTGTTAAAAACAATCATTGAATGTTCTCTGTTTCAGGTATATGTAAAACTAATATGTATTATGTGTCATAATGAATTATAATCGCAGGATATCAATTGTATTTATTACCATTTGAACAAGAAGTGCGTACAAAATGAATTTTCACAGATAAAGTAGATATGATTTTTGGTACGCAAATTTGTTTCCGTTAAGAAATATTAGCCAGATCATTAACATTTATAGCAGGCATTACAAGGCTCGTGCTATTGTGCATTGATTTAGTTGGATGGTCATTTCATTTTCAATATATAATGGACGTCAACGTTGTTCTCTATTATATCGATCCTACAAATGCATTTTAAAAGGTAAATCTTACTTGAGAAAAATTTATGTTATAATTAGTTGCTTTGTAACATTTGGAATAATAATATCGATGAAATATTATATTCTAAACTGATAACTTTCTAAAGTACACCTAGGGCGTAGCATGCAATCCCGCTAGTTAAAGTATAATAATTTAACTTTTAATACTTGGTGGATTGATAAATTGCAAATATTTCGCATTAGAGTGCTAAGAATAAAAAAATAAAATAAATGTATATGTAATATGTAAACGAATCCTAGTTTTTCTATACTAAAAGTTTCTAAAACCTACACCAGGTGCTAGTAAAATATTATGATTTGTATCCTATACAATCACGTATACTCGAAAGTTGTGTGTGTACAAACACACACACACACACTTATGTATACACACACACATATATATACATATATACATATATTTACATACACCTACACATATGGTATAAAATCTAAGCTTTAACAAACTTTGCATTGCAAACATAAGCTGAATAGAAATCATTACCCAAAGAGTCAACTGAAAATAAGCAACACTACGATACCTTTGGTCCAATTGTCCTTTTCATTTACAAATTTTGCCTTTGCAAGGTTCTTACAAAATCCTAATAGTCTGCAAATAATATAATATTAATAAGCAAAAAATTATGACATTCTACTCTATTTTATTTATGGTAAGGGGGTTCACAAAGGGCTGAGTTGCATGCTTACCTTAACAATATATGAATTCTAAAATCTGGCTTTTACTGCTATATAACAACAAACCGGAGCACTGAAGTAAACCAATATGTTTAACAATTTATATATACTGCAATTTACTAACAAATGTAACCTAAAAGAATTCTAATATCGTTTTATTATGAGTATGCATCAACATAATCAAAATTCTAAATTTCATTTTCCAGATTCCTCAACTGCCACCGCAACACCATGGAAATTTAATCTTTGCTTGAAATCCAAGTATTCGAACCCATGTGAGAAAAGAGATTAATTTTTCTTTCAAATTCTTAAAATATCATGGTGTAAAGAGCAAGTAATAGATATTGGTGCGTCATGGACGTGCCACCGCCTTGAAAGTGAAATTCAATGCGACTATGCTCTAGTCGATAATTGTAGTTTTCTCTGAAGCATTAATACAATGATCTTTCAAATTTGTGCACTCAAAATTGAAGAATTTGGTGACTTGCAGAGTTCACTGCCTAAAATATTTTGACACGTTTGGAAGATGATTTTATTTTGAATGAATTTGTGGTGAAAGAGAGATGAAGAATGCTAATTTACATACTATTTTATTTCTCATGGAAGATGGAGAAAGAAAGAGTGTAACATCCCGCCTTTTCGCATGCTTTAAATCGACGATAAACCACACACATCAGACTTAAGACATACAAAAGGGCGGATTGTTATGGGGTAAATAAGAAAAACAGAGAAGAGAAAAAACTGAACAGAATCTCACCGCGGAAGGATAAATATAATAATAAATATACAGTTCACAAAACTGTTTACAAACATTTGATTCTTTTTTATACAATAAATATCAGAGTTCACATACCCATAAATATCAATGCAGTGGAATTTAATAGTGTAGTGGAATAATATAGTAGATAGCAATACTACAATCTTCGTCTTCGTCCTCCAGAACTGAAGTCTTCGATCCTGAAACGCTCGGACTGATCCGAGTGAATTGAAAAGACAAAACACTCGAGTCAGAACTAAAAGATCTTATGTAAGTTAAACTAACAGAAATAAATATGAGTGCAGTAACTCAAGAGATGCTCGGGATTTACATCTCCTAAGGATCCGTTAAACTATTTACTATGTAGTATATTGCGCTATTGTAATAGTGTCTAATTGTAAAATAAACTTACTTTTAAATAGCATTAAGGCTTTACATTTTCCACCTTAACACATAATAGTCCGAGTAGTCCATCCAATATCATAGTCCCTCATGATCGGGAAGCCACCAGAGGATACCACATGGGCTACGGGAGAAATCCAAACTCGTACAAGGCGCGATAGGGTAGATGACACGACACAACTAGGCAATGCCAGGGTAGATATACCAATTACGCTTTTGGGTCGGTGGTAACGCGTAAAGCGCAGCTACCGTCCACCTCAAGCCACACCCCCAAATCAAAATCAAAAGTGGCCACCGAATCAATCCAAAAGTCAAAGTATAATATCGAAGGGATGTGTCCGATCAAAGGTGCTACCTTATTAACCCGTCAATCGCTCCTGTTTTAGCCACCTTATGCCAACTCACGGGAGTTGGGTCCACGTATTTACCTTACATGAAACGCCGCCGCCATACTACTTCATTCAGGAATCTCCACCGCGTACACGGTTGTTAAAGTGGTTTTCGGAGTTGGTAGAGAGTATGACAACTTCCGATCCCGGTCTCTTCAACAACCAAACGTTATTATAACACCGCGGTCATTTAAAAATTAATTATACTTTCAAAAACCAGAATATAATTATCCATTTCAAAACCCATAAATACGATATCATTTCCTTTCCAAAACAAACTCATTTGATATTATTTTTATAAAAACCAAAATTAATATAATATCATTTTATTTCAAATATATATTCCTTTTCCAAAATCATATTGTTTTCAAACTTATAATATTCGGAAACCAAAAATTGAATTATAACTTTCAAACTATAATACTTCGAAAATTCATAGCTTTAAACCATAATTTCTAAAACTTAAATGGTTTGGATATTCAAACAGTATATTGCATCAATAGTTTGGATTCAAAATTTCTTTATAAAATAAAATAATTTCTGCGACTTACAATTTGTTTCATTTAAGATTAAGTCAAAATCCATAAATTTAAAACCGCTTTCAGTTTAAATAAACCACTTCAGTTTCAATATATTTCAAACTTTGAATATTAAACAATTGGAACTAAGGTTGGAAATTACTATTTCACCAATTTAAAGTCCTATTATTTAGTTTGAAATAATAATTGCATAATAAACCCGTAATCATTTAAGTAAAACTCAAATTACTTATAAAAGAAAATTTCCTTCAATTTTTATACTAGAAATATTCATTTAATTCACCTTGAATAGAGTTCAGTTATAAATATCATATCTTTTTTAAAATTTCAAGTTAATAAATTTTAAATCAACTTATGAAGTTAACTTCTTAATTAATCTCAATTCCAAATAAATTTTCCAATTTAACTCCCAATCTTAATTAATTTAAATCCTTTAAAATTATATGTAATTTCAATATCTTAACATGTGCTTAACCATATAATATAAAATAATCAAACTCCGTCATTCAACTTATTTATTTTATTTAACAAACCCATACATAGCTTATCTTCAATACTTTAACTATAGATGTATATATAAAATAAGATTTTATATAATATCAAAATCTATATTTATTAACCGTATCCTATCCAAACCATAGAAAAATCATTTCAAAAATAATTTTTATATATATACCGCGGTGCCTGTATATAATTTTCTATCCTATGGTCAAGTGATACGGATATTTATCATTTCAATCCGCAATTTAAAAAAATAAAATAAATGCGGTTGTATATCATTTCAAACCGCAATCCCGAATGAATGAAATACATGATAACTTGCATATTTTAAAATATAGTACACATCATCCATTCACCAAACATCAATCATCAATCATTAATTATAATCATCATCCAATTTAAACAAACATCAATATATAACAGGTGATAAATAACTGACATCAATTTCAGTTTATACTCAAATAAATTTAATAACTGTTAATTGGTAGTTTATATGCAAAATAAATATAATTTAACTGGTAGCTAATATGCAATAATGAATTAAATAACACGTAAATTAAATGAATGCTATTTAATTGAGAAATTGATGAAATATATACCAAACAGCTATAAATAAAAAATTTAAATACATCAAAAATCAATTTAACAAACATAAGAAATTTTAGAAATCGTGAGTGGGTTAAAACACTTACCTTTTGAATTTAAATTGAATCTAAATTCAATTAAAACCCAAAAATTTGACAGTCTTTAAATCCGCCCAAACCAACGCCAAAAAGTCTGGAATTCCGATACAATCCCAACAACAAAAACCACGCGTGAATCCGAGCCCGTACGCAAAACTTATGAAAATTTGAAAATTGGAAAATTCTGGCCCTGTGTCGACTTCGGGTTCGACTTCGGTGCGCCGCCTCAAATCCCCGGTGCTTGCTTGGAGTTTTTGCCAAAACGACCCAGAGCGACCTGAGTCATTTTCTTCCTAACCCAAAGTAGATACAGTGTTTTTGCCTCTGAAACTCGAAGTGGCTGCAGATCCGAATTTATTTTTTATTGAAATAAATTTTTGGAATTTGGGAATTAGGTTTTTTTTTTACCATTGGAATGAGGAGTTGAGAAGGAGATATACGTATATACAAATGAAAATAAGGAGTGGCTAGGGTTTATAACGGGTTATATATAGAAAAGGCTGAAAAATAATAGATGGATCAGATTGGTATACGCGTTGAACGCTAAATGGCCCGAAAAGCCCGTTTCTACTCCGGAATGAAATTGGGTCAACCCATATATCAAAATAGATTTTTTAAAATATTTTAAAAGCAATGGAATAGGTTTCATGTCCAAATTCCATCGTATGCAGAAGTTATGCTGAAAAAAATATTTTCCAAATTGATTTCAATTGCATAAATTTTAAGGCGTTTCGAGTCCGTACGATCAAACGATAAGTCTGATCACTACGAAACTTGAAATACTATTATAATTCACTGTTACTGATCCGAAGAAACTTGTTTCGTCAAAATCCGAGTCAGTGGCCAAAATGGCTATTTTTCCATTAATTTCATAAATTTAAAATAAATTAATTAAATCAAATTTCGCGTTAAAATTCTGAAATTTGAAATCTTTATCACTTTATAATTCTCAAACATTTACAATTATTTAACAATTTCTAAATGTAAATTTATTAAAGATTAATCAATATAAATCTTCAATTTCATAAAATTCAAATAAATAAACAAATCTTGATTTACAATCTTTTCATTTACCAATTGTCATATTATAAATGGAATTTACATTACCTTCAATTATTAATTATTATCAGTTTAGATCCTAACATTTGTTCCATAAATTTTATTTGCCCTGAATTAGTAACCGCATTTATCTAATTCCAATTTCGTAACCACATTCAATCCATTAACTGGTATTACATTGACATTTAACTTATTAGCTTATATCAACACTATTGTCATTAATTGCAAATGGATTACAAAATTTAGTCGCTACCCTAAATAACTAACGTAAATTAATTTCCATTTATTCTATTGATTTAACTTTTATTCAATTAATTAATGATTCCCTCGGTTAGAAATAACGTAACATTTTCTTTATTTGTATTGCAAATAATTCAAAATTCAATTCCTAATTCTTAATATCCTCTGAATTACAACTTCCAAATATGGTATTAATCATCATTTACGTACCTCTAATTATTTTAATTCACATTAACATAATAAATAAATTACCTTTAATGAAACCTATCCCCCAATTTATTATATGCAATAAATTTTGACCTTACAACAGTTTCAATTCATTATTTATATTTATTGCGATTGAATACCAAAATTTATTTAATACATAAAATAAATGAACAATCTATATTCATTGTCACCTATTTTCTTTTAAATTCAGTTATAAGTTTGTTACTTACCAACTAGGTTATAATAACACTAATTTTTTTATTCCACTGCTATATATGATATATTTGCATCACATACTTGAAATTTTCAATTTCATCTTAATTCCAATTCACGGTAGTATAATTTCTTACTATAAACCCATTTATAATTTGCATACCAATTAATTAGTTTCAACTAAATAGATTGATTCAATTCAACTCTTTTATTAAGTCTATATAAATCAATATACTATTTCATTGGTAAATGTTTATTTCAATTATTCCTTTACTACTTACAAATATTATTTCGTTCATGAATGCCATCATTTATCAATTATTACATAATTTCATTTGTAAATTAAATGCTTACAATTTATAAGCTTTCATTCCAAACAATATTTCAATTTCTACCGGACATTGATTGAATTCAATTTACTATTTAATATTATTAATTCATTAACTAAATTCACTACTTACCTTTGTTCTCTTATATGCAACTGTTAGCCTAGTATAACAATTTACATCACTTCAATTTATTCGTCATTTTGTTTCAACTGTAAATACTTAGCCTTATATTCCCATGGTTTCATTTCATTCTCCGCATTTGCTTCATTATTAATTATAAAATCTTTATTTCTTTTAGGGGTTTTTAGGCTCAAGGAAAAATTTAGTTTTAGGGACAAGAAGTTTGTTTTTTAGGCCGAAGGACACTTTTTAGTGTAATTTATAGAATGATAGTTGTAACTATCATTTTCAGTTTACACTAAAAAGTGTCCTTCATCCTAAAAAGCAAAATTGTTGTCCTTGAGACTAAATTTTTTTGCAACTTCTTCCTTGTGCCTATTTACCTGTTTCTTTTAAATTAAATTTACGTAAATCTTATTAAAATGACAAAAGTAATTAACAAAAATTACGGGTCATTACACTCTCCCCCACTCAAAACTTTTCGTACCCGAAAAGGAAAAAGAAGGGAAAAGAGGAATTAAGAAATCAATATCATATTAAATATTAAATTTATAAACAAATAAATTTACAAAATTAATTTAGATAACATATACTAATTTATAATCATTAAAAAAAATTCTTTTTTTATACTCAAACTAATAAAGTTTGGAAAACATTTTCAAAATATTTTCTAAGTCTAAAATTTACGGAAAATTTTTGGCAGAGTCTCCTTTGTACGGGAAGGCTCGGGAGAAAATATAATATCAAATATATCAGAACATCACATATAAATATCCAAAATATAATATCCCAACACGGGAAAATATCACATATAGTCTCCTTTGGAGTCCGGTTGAATGGAGTCCGGTTTCAGGCGATTTTTCGGGGTTGTGATTTCTGCTTCCCCTCCGTGAATCTTCCCTCTGCTTGGCCCGATCTTTCTCCCTCCTTCATGTCCTCTTCTCCTTCTCATCCCTCTTCCCTACGTCTCCCCTCTCCCTCTTCGACTAGATCAGGCCGTCGTTTTAGATCCATGTCTTCTGTAGCCGTCGCTCTTCCTAACCTTCTCTCGTCCAGCGATTTTCCTCCCTTACGTGCATTCAATCTGTCTCTCCAAGATCCTATTGCTCGCCCTAGCATGAGTGTTGTTTCTGCAGTCGCTGCCTGTGCTCTTCCTGACGCTTTTTCGCCTTCGTCTCTTTCAGGTTTGCCGCGAATTCTGCCATCGCCCGGTGCCAATGTGTGTAACCGTGAAAATCCCAACAGTGTTTTGGGCAAGCAAGTTTCGGGTTCCTTGGTCAATGAGCGTGAATTTGGTGGTCAGTCAGGTGGAGTTGTTGGCTTGGTTGAGACTGTTGTGCCCAATCGATGCACGACTAATGTTTGTTTAAATGCAACAGTGGAAGTTGGTCCATTATTCAGTCCTGATTATATGGTATCGCCCTTGTCTGCTGCAACTCCTGAACGGCCTTTTGTTGTGGATCGTCCTGGGCCTCCGTCGGCTATGCCTGCTTGCCCTAAGCCTTGGACTTCTTTATTTAAATCATTTCCCCGTAACGCCGGTGTTTACATTCCAATTGAATTTGATATTGAAGAAGTGAACGGAGTGAAGATTCCTCCTCCAAATGTTATCCAAGCTTGAGTTGATTTTTGGTCTGAATATTTGGTTGGTTTCTTTCTTCAGCCAAATCACCGTCTTTATGATCCGTCCTTGGTTTTGCGGAAGGCTTGGAAGCTGCGTGGTAATTTGAATGTTAAGCTGATTGACTCCTTGTATTATCTCAAGTTTTCCTCCGCTGAGGATCGTCGTCTTGTTCTTAGTGCTGAACCTTCTTTTTTTGTTGGTAGACCCTTCATCATCACACCTTGGTCTCCTACTGTGGCGAGTGCTCGCGAGCAAGTGCTCTCCATTCCCGTATGGGTGTACTTTTCACAGATTCCATCGGCGCTTCAGCCTTTGCTTGGGTTGAATTGGTTAGCTTGCATTGTTGGAAATTTGAAGTGTTTTGACGCTAATACGGTAGCCCGTGAAATATTGATGTATGCAAAGGCACTAATTGAGATAACCCCCATCAAGCCTCTCCCTGCTATTATTCCTGTTCAGCTTGCTGTTGGGCATGTTGTGGAGGTTCGTGTTCGCTGTGGTTGGGTTCCAGATATTTGTTCCTCCTGTCACTCCTTTGGTCACCTGGAATTCTCCTTCCTTCATTCCAAATCTTCTGTGGCTGCTCCTAAAATTCCTCTACCTCGTGCCCCGCTTAGGATTTGGACACCAAAGGTTCATTCTTCTGCTTCTCATATCCCTTCCCTGTCTGCTCCTGATCTGGGTCTGCCTCCTTTTGGTGCTAGGCCTGCATCCCCTACATTTGCTGTGGTTTCTTCTGGTGCCCCAGCCATTCCTTTAGCTGCCCCTGACTCTTCCCAGATTGTTTGGGCTGGGTCAGAGAGATGTTGGGTTGATCTCATCTCTAATGTAACATTTAGCCCCGTGGATGACACGTTTTTCAGATTTGTTACCGATGATCAAGAGGACCTTCGTTGCCTTTATTACAAACCGTCTGGTGATTCTTTAGTTCTTGATTTGGATGGTGTGGACGCGAGTAGGAATTCTGCTTTGCTAACTGACCTATCGTGGGATCGTTCTTTCATTTATTCTTCTGATGTTATGGGTTACGACCCATGTCTTGCTATCCGTTTCAGTCGCTTTGCTGGTCTTTGTGGGAATGTCCCTTTGGTCTCTTCAGATGATGGTGATTTTTCCTCTTCAGAGGAGTCCTAGTTCTCGGTGATTTGTTTAGCTACTGTGGCATGTCTGCCACATACCTGTGCTGTATTTTTTCTATTTATCCATGGTAGTGTAGGTGCTTTTACCTATCTTCTGTACTTCAACCTTATTACTTTCGTAATAAAAGTGGACGACCCACTATAAAACCGGCTTGCTTTGCAATATATATATATATATATATATATATATATAAAGTAGCGCTATAAACCATAATCCAAAACGTACCTATTTGTCGGGCAATTTGCGCTTATTTTATGGAACCAAAAGCAGTAGGAATTTGCTTCCATAACCTGCATTTCTCTTATATAATCTAAAAGGTTTAAAAATTAAATAAAATAAAATGTCTAAGTGGTTTCAATCACTAACAAACAAATCAATACAACAATCATCAATTTCAACAAACAGCATACACAACAAAACAAAACAACCATTCAATCAAACAAGCAAATAGTTGTTCGGGTTCAAAACTTGAAATTGTACGGAATGAAAAATAACTATCAAGTGCATCATTTACTCAACAGTCTTAGATGGAACAAAAATAGATTATTTATTCATCCAACAATTTCAAATTTCCTTACCCAACCAACCATAAATCAAACAATAACAATTCAAACACAAATCAAATTAACTTATTATAAATTTATTTCATACTTTAGTTGTTTGATTTCCTTCCTTTCCTTTATTCACTCCTAAATTTCATGATCTTAAGTTTAAAATCTTATATTTACAATACTTACGATATTTGCCTTTATCGTTTTAATTAGTAACATTCAATTATACTTAAGTTTATACAACTACACATTAATTCTTATTTATTATAGAAATTCATTTTATTTTCTTAAGTTTAAAATCATCTAATTATAATACTTACCTTTAATTATGGTAAAATTTCAATTCATAACTTAAGTTTATAACATTAAATTCTCATTTATAACAACAAATTCATTGAATACTTTCATTACCTCAAGCTTTACTTGTAAGATTTCCCATTAACATTTTCTTGTTAACATTGTAACTTTTATTATATGGTAAGTTATATATATGCTTTAAGAATGTAAGTGAAAATTATACAAGTTTCTTCTCAATTCCTTAAATTAATTAATGGTTCAATAATTATATATTCGTTTTATAAGTTACAATTTCAACTTACTTTTAATTTCATTCATTTATTTAATGCTTACATTTGTATTATATTTAATAATAGTAACATTTTAATTAGACCAAATTTGTAACCTTATAACATCAATTCTTATAAATAAAGGCTTTCATTAATTCATTTACTAAGGTTTACAATCGTTTATTTACATTACTTATCTTCCTATTGTATTAAATTTTTACTTCAATTAAAGGTTCCAATTTGCTACACTTAATTTACTATTAATTAATTAGAACTTTAAGAACCAATTACCGGGTTTTATCTTTTAAATCATTTAAGATAATAGATAGATATCTACACTTAACATATATATATCCGATTATAATTAAAACGATAAAATTTTCTTAAACAATTCTGCAGTAAATTACTATAGTGGCCTTCCCACTTCGAAACTCGAAAATGAATGTCGATGATGCGTAACTCATCACCGAAATTATTTTCCACCAACAGAGATGGGAGTAAAAAACTTATTCTTTCCAAAATTTCTTTTAAAACATTTCTTTCAAATTCTAATGAAATATTTATATCAGAAAATACTTCTAACAATATTATTATTATATTCCAAAATCCATTGAAAGAAATCTTCAAAAACCCCGGAACTTAAGTTCTAAGTTTCCACTTTTCATTTATTTTATTTTCAACTTGGTTTCAACTATTATTTATATTTTCATTACCTAACACCCAATCTATAGAAACAAAATATATGTCTTTATAAAATATTTTTATATATAGAAAATATAATAGGCAAAGTTATTTCATTCACCTATATTAAAAACAAATATTATGTCGGTCTGTCCTATTAAGTGTTTAGAAATTCCTATTGAAGTCACAGCGTCCCATGCACCAACAAGAATTTACAAATACAAAACGGAACAGATTAACACAATATTAAAACCTTTTTATAACACTAACAATGTAACGACCCAAGATTTTTATTAATTAAAATTTGAATATTAAGTTAATTTTAAATATTAATAAGTGAAATTTATAAGTCGAATAAATTTTATTTCGAATAATTGGATTTAATTGAATAATTAAATCGATAATTTAATATGTGAAAATACAGAAATAATTGAAATTTGGGTTAAATATGATTGAAAATGATTTGTAAAATTTTATTTTATCATATTGGAGTTAGAATGATGTTATAGAACTTTTAAAATCAAATTTAGAGTTAATTTGTGAAAATTGAATATTTTAATATTTAATCGACTAGTGAAATTAGCCGTTTTTCGAACAGTCTAAGAATTGGACGAAACTAGTTCCATTGGATTCGTAATAGTTAGTTATTATCGGATTTCAATTTTCGTAGCAATCGGAGTTATCTTTTGATCGTGGCAGCTCGAAACGCATCGAAATTGTTTTAATATTAATTTGGCGAGTTAAAATAGACATTTTTCAAACAGTCTCGGATTTCGACGAAACTAGTTTCATCGGATCCGTAATGTGATATTATTCTATGGTTTCAAATTTCGTGTCAATCGGATTTACCGTTTGTCCGGTGCAAGCTAAAACGCCTAGAAAATCGTTTAATCGGTTTAATTTTAATTGAACGTTTATTGCCATAACTCGCACAGATGACCGAATTAGCTTTCAAAACTTGTTCCATTGTGTCCGGAACGCGGGGCAAACCCTAGAAACGCTAGTCACCGCGCGTAAATCGGAGTCCGAAAATTCCGAAATGAGTAGTGTTTCGTTCGATTTTCTATAAATAAACCCTTATCTCTTCACAAAATAAAAAAAAATTAGGTTTAAAACCCTAGCCGCCAGTAACTAAACCAAGGGCCGAAAATTTTCAATCTTCTCCCCTTAATTTCTTTCAATCCACTAAATATTATCGAAAACTTTCAACTAGCAAATCGAAGAGCATTGGAAGGGCTTTAGATCTATACGGTGATGATCGTGTTTCGTGTAAGATGGAAGGAGTTAGGAGGGTGCGTTCGGCCGGCGTTCGTACGCGTTTTTCGATGTGGTGAAGGTGCCGAGTTTCACCTTGCTCATGGTGGTGGTCGAGCTCGCGAAGGTCTTCAGCGTGGTGGTGGAGTGATTGGATATCATGCGTTATAGTGGTCGTGGCTTGTAACCTAGTTCGGCAATTTTTTGGGTTCGTGCGCGATGTTTATCTGGAGAAGGAAGATGATGGGAGGGGTAGTTGCATTCTACGGTCATGATTGCAGGAGATTGAGACCAACGGCCAGAATTGAGAAGGTTTAAATATAAAATGAAATTGTAAATTTAGTTTATAAAAAAATTCGTGTAATCTTTAAAAAATTCATATCTTTTTCATACGAGGTCGAAAACGCGCGAAACTAGTTGCATTGGAATTGTATGGACGAGCACTATGCTATGGAATTGGATTGGAGTCGTTTGGAGTTAGTGAGAATTTTTTGTAAAATTAAACGTCCGTTTAATTTTACTCGAAATAAATCGCTAAAACGAAATTGAAATCAAGGTGAGAACTTCTCACTCGATCGAATCGGTTTCGATTTTTCTTTTAAATAGTTAGATTTAAAATATTTGAAGGTATGTTTGAATGATGATTATTATCTATTGATTGTTAAAATAGACATTATGCGCCATTAGTAAGCGGATATTATTTATTAAAAACATATACCGCGAATATTTCATAAACAGTGAAATTAGTATTATATATAATAGCAATATATATATATATATATATTGGCATATGTATATATTGCAGTTGTTGATTTCCCGCATTGTATAGTGGAAGAGACCCTATTGCGCCGTCTATTAAGCGGATAATATTTTAAAAACATATACCGCGATAATTTCGTACTGGAACGGAATTGGTATTGTGCTAACATCTTTGGATACAGGAAAACAGGTTGGAGGGATCCAACTGGATTCCCCAACAGTATTTATTTGATTTCAGATATTTTGATATTTGATAGATTATCATATCGATATATGATATCGTTGTTGTCGTGATTGACTATTTGGTGTGTATCATCATTGGACCAAAATTTTGGAATTTTAAAAGGATTTTAAAGAGATTTTTGAAAGTATATGTTTAAAATATTTTTGGAATTGATCCATTATAAATAAATAAACGTTATAATCTTAATGTTATAAAAATTATAATTTTTGGGAAATATAGTTAAAAAGTTGATTTTTGAAAATATGGGGTTAACGATTTTATAAAATAGTTTAAATTGGGATTTTTGAATTTATTATAAAAAGTTGAAATATAGGATTTATAAAATTTGATTATCTTATAAAACAAAATGATGAAATTATAAAGGACTTTAAAGATGTTTGAAAAGAATAATATAAATTGATTTATATAAGAGATTTGTAAATTGATAATTTATAAATTAAAATATTTGAATTATCAAACGAGTTTTTATAAATGTTAGAATGAATTGTGAATGAATTTCATAAATGAATGAAATTTATAGAATTATAAACGGTGAAGTTATAAATGAAATTTTATAAGCAGTAGGTTTATAAAATTTGTAAAGTTATTTAAAGAATAGATTTGGTTAAATAAATGAATCTTATAAGTTATAAGATTTATAATTTGGAAAGTTTTTAAAAAAAACGATTTTGTAAAATAATCGTTTTATAAGCATTTAACTTATAATATGAACCTTTGGTTTATAATTGAGTTATAAATTGGAATAGGTTAATAAAGGATATTTATAAAAGGAAGTTGTTGTAAAATAATTAGAAATGAAATTTATAAACATTGTTTTATAAATTCGCAAAGGACTTATTTTGATAAGTAAATTGTATAACTTATTAATGGAGTTATATTCACGTTTTAGATAGTGAATAATCCTTTAAAATAAAATGAATAGAAAGGATGAAATCGGTTAACAAGGTATATTCACGTTTTTGAATAGTGAATAATATGTTAAAGAAAATGTTTTGGATATGATGTTTTAAACAGAATTAAAACGATCTGACGATGTTTTAAAATGTATTAAGATTCGAAACCATAGATTTCAACATTTATTGTTGAAATAGACGTTTTCGAGAAATAGAAGGAAATGGTGGACTATAACACTGTTGTTATAGTAAATGATTTCCGAAAGGAAATGTTTTGTATAGTATTGGGATTTATATATCTATTTTAATTTCGAATCCCTATACTAGTGAATTTGGGTCGTTGTAACGATGTTTTACGCAACATTCGTTTTGGCCCAAATAAATATGTTTAAGAGAATGATTTCCTTAAAGAATGAAATATGTACTTAATCTCGATTTAAGTATATTGAAAATTTTCCAAGTGTTGAAAATAAATAGATTTGTGAATTACTTATTAAATAAGTATGGAAATGTTTTCCAATATAAAGTGAATATTTTGAGAATTTATCTTTTTGAAGATAAATTGAAAACGAATAATTGAAATCATATATCAGTAGATATTGTGAAATATAAATTCACTATGGAATTTATAAAAGAAAGTGGAATTTGTTTAAAAATAAATATTGATTTATTTTTGAAGTATTGAAAATTATATATCTTGTAAAGATATTTTGGGAAATAAATTATTCGGAAAATTATTTGGGATCTGGTGATGTGTGCATATCCATTGATAGTTCAATAACCGACTATCAATATTTACCTTTGAATAGGTATTTGTTGTGATTTGCTTAATTTGAATGCCACACTTGTTTTTAAATTATTGCGTTCGTTATTCGGATTACCCATTCCGAATAGTGATACGACGTAATGGATAACATTGATGACCTGTGTTGAAGACCGGATATTTTTGAACGCGAAAGGACAATTCGTCGATCATCTTTGCACCGAGTAGCTACGGTATAGAGACCCCCTATGTGATGGGAAGTCCGGACGTGATTAGAGATTATCCGGATTGCAAGGACTTCTTTGTAAGTGCCTTCGGTTCTCTTCGAGCCCGGAACAGACTTGTATGGATTGTATGTCTGACATTACAAATTGAGATATAAAGCAGATTTCTTTCAAATATATTTCTGTTGGTGGCGGAGAATTTATTCTCTTAGCTTAACACCCTTCTCTGAGACATATGAGCTCAGAGGTTATGTATTTGAAGGTTATCAGCGATATATTCCCAATTTGGTAATGTGACATGCTGAGTGTTGCTGTGAAATGATCATTGTGTTGATCATTTGTGATAAGATCATTTGTTTGATCGTTTATCTTTGTGATCATTTCTATGATCATTTGTTGACCCAAAGCACAGCTTTTGAATAAAGCGTGGCTTTGTGGACATGACTTCGTCGAGCCTCACACCCCGGAATGGTCAAAACAGAAAAGATGCGGCAAGGTTATGAGGGGTAGCTCCCTTTAGGGTATGTGCATTTCCTTCTGGAAAAGGGTGGTATCATGGTATGGAGCCCAGATACTTACTCATGTTGAAACACTTATTATTTGGCGTGATGTTGATTGCGAGCGCTCGGTTAAAGGTCCCTAAGGGCCGGGGGATGGCATACTCGGTCAGTTGTTACCTAGTTTGAAAGGTAACCCGGCCTTGTGTTGGCAGAGATCCGGTTTGGTTCTCGGGGACGTCCTTCCAGAGGCGTTCTCATGTGGCAATGGGAAGTTCCTTGGCCTGACCATTCGTTGGAAATCCAAAGAAACAATACGATCTTGTATGGTATTAGTTGTATAACCTGCCATGGAATGTGGCGGTAACCTGCTATTGAACACGGTAGCTATAGTAGGCATAAGTGCGGAATGCCTATGCTGGCTAAGATTTATATTCTACTTTCGAAATGAATTTTTCCTACACTATACACTAGTAATAATATCAAAGGTTCTTTTTAATGCGTATCAAGCATCTTTGACTATCATAAGGAGAAATCTCCTTCGATTCTACGTTTGCATTGTGTGTGTGTGCGGGGGGCTTTATGGTAGTCTCATTTTTAAAAGAATTGCGAATTGACTTTAAAAATATTCCTCTATTTAGATTTTAAAGATAAATAAACTATTTTAGTTCTCACACCAGTCACATGACTGACTCGGAGTTTATTGTTTTCCTTCCTAAACTCTGGGTGCCCACCAATTTCCACACGGGCAGTCAAGAGACAGGTTTATCAGGATATTCTGGATATTCAGGAGTTGCTGGAGGCAAGCTGGATGGCATGGCGTATTACTAGTATATAGTATTTCTTTTCCGCTGTTTGTTGTTGTTGTTGTTGTTCACTCTGATGATGTAATGTAATGTAATAACTGATATAGTTCTTTGTTTAAAGATTATTCATTTATTTATTATATGTTGTTCCGCTGCGATTGTGAAATTCTGATATTGTTCTGCTGTTTTCTTTCCGTTCTATTTTCTTTTCTCTCTATTTTCTATCTTTTTCTCTCTTCTTCTGTCTTTTTCTTTTTCTTAAAGCCCTAACTATTCGGTTTTTCGGCAACGAAAAATCGCGTACGTTACATTTGGTATCGGAGCATATGGTTAAGCGACAACCATGGTTCTATTGGGTATTACTCATTAGAGATAGAGTCAATAGTACTCTAGAATGAGTTTGAGTGTAATAATAGCTATGAGAGCGTATTTGTTAGTGAATATATAAAATTGTTTTATATTGTGATGATTGGTTTATTGAGTGGCATATGAACCTTCGTCAGCACGGTCTCGACAACTATGCCGAAGGGGTTTATAAACATTTGAATAGAACAATTCGACACGATATTGTTTTAAATTGGGTAAATGAAATAATTTTACCTTGAGTATATTTTATATATAAAGGAATAATTTTTCAGAATTATTAAATTGTATATAAGTTGATTTTTTAGTTGTTTGAATAATCTAAGTAAAAGAATAATTGTATAAGCAAAAGAATTATAAGAACTGAATTATAATTAAAGTGATTTACAATTGTGAAATAAACCTATGTATATAAGAAGTGAAACTATATGAATATATTTATGAATATGAGTTGTAAATAAAAATGAATTTAAAGTTAAATGGAAATTTACTTAGAATTGGAATCTGAATTGATTTATAAGTGGGAATTTAAGTTACGTAAAACCAAGTGATGTTGTAAAATGAAATATAACTTAAGAGATGTTGAATGAAGTTGATTTTGGTATCAAAGTAAATTAATAAAGTTAAGTGATAAATATGAACTTGAGTTATGAAATGAAATTCAACTTTAGTAATTGAATTGAATTAATGGATTAAATGTTAATCAATTAAATGTAAAATAAGTTGATATGGAATAATGAATGCAAGTATTAATTCATTAAAATCTTATGTTGTTGGAAAATTGAATAATTGAATGAAAATCAATTTAATTGAACCAATTGAAAGTGAAAGTGTTAAACCAAATTGAATGAATATAAGCAAAGGAATTTGGTTTTAATTAATAAACATTGGTTGTTATATAATTGTTAGTTGATTGTATATAATTCATTAAGTGTTAATGAAATTGGAAGTTAATGTAATTGAAAATCAATTGGAAGTTAAGTGAATCTTAAATAAAATTGAATTTGATTTGAAAGTGAACCAACTTGAATATGAATTAGTGAATATAAACTAATTGAAAATGAATGTTAGTAAAAACATCCACTGTTAATGAATCAAATGTGATTAAATTGAAAACCCATTTCATTGAATATTAATGAGAATATGAATGAATATTTATTGGTTATGAATTAGTTGGATGATAGTTGGTTGATGGTTGAATATATATTGCTTTTACTACATTTGCTATGTTGGCATATATAGTTATTATGTTGCTATATGTTGTATATCGATACTATTGTCTATATACATGTTTCTCATCTATCTGTTGAGTGTTTAGTAGGTGCGGATCGCGTTTGCTTCGCATTTGGAGCTCGCTTTCGCGCTAAATTAGACGTATATGCTCGCTAATAAAATATAAGGTACATATCTCGGATTAAATGTCGTACTTTTACACTTTTTCCCTGCGGGATGCCTCATTACTTGATGAGATGTATATTTGTGATATATATACTGTCATTTTTTTTTCGGATCGAGCCGCGCAAAGGAGACTCTGGCGATTTTTTTCGAAAATTTAAGGCGTTAGAAAAATTTGAGAAAAATTAGAAAATTTTGAAAACTTTAACTTTGATTTTGGAATTAAAAGTTAAACAATAGTAATTGTTTTTGAAAAGATAACTAAGTATGATTTGAAAACTTAGTAAAGTTATTGTAAGAAGTTTAACTATGAATTATGGAAAATTAATGAATTCTGTAACTTTTCTTACTTGATAATTTCGAGGACGAAATTCTTTTAAGGGGGGAAGTATGTAACGACCCAGGATTTTTATTAATTAAAATTTGAATATTTAGTTAATTTTAAATATAATAAGCGAAATTTATAAGTCGAATAAATTTTATTTCGAATAATTGGATTTAATCGAATAATTAAATCGATAATTTAATATGTGAAAATACAGAAATAATTGAAATTTGGGTTAAATATGATTGAAAATGATTTGTAAAATTTTATTTTATCATATTGGAGTTAGAATGATGTTATAGAACTTTTAAAATCAAATTTAGAGTTAATTTGTGAAAATTGAATATTTTAATATTTAATCGACTAGTGAAATTAGCCGTTTTTCGAACAGCCTCAGAATTGGACGAAACTAGTTCCATTGGATCCGTAATAGTTAGTTATTATTGGATTTCAATTTTCGTAGCAATCGGAGTTATCGTTTGATCGTGGTAGCTCGAAACGCATCGAAATTGTTTTAATATTAATTTGGCGAGTTAAAATAGCCATTTTTCAAACAGTCTCGGATTTCGACGAAACCAGTTTCATCGGATCCGTAATGTGATATTATTGTATGGTTTCAAATTTCGTGTCAATCGGATTTACCGTTTGTCCGGTGCAAGCTAAAACGCCTAGAAAATCGTTTAATCGGTTTAATTTTAAATTGAACGTTTATTGCCATAACTCGCACAGATGACCGAACTAGCTTTCGAAACATGTTCCATTATGTCCGGAACGCGGGGTAAACCCACGAAACGCTGGTCACCGCGCGTATATCGGAGTCCGAAAATTTCGAAATGAATAGTGTTACGTTCGATTTTCTATAAATAGACCCTTATCTCTTCACAAAATAAAAAAAATTAGGTTTAAAACCCTAGCCGCCAGTAACTAAACCAAGGGCCGAAAATTTTCAATCTTCTCCCCTTAATTTCTTTCAATCCACTCAATATTATCGAAAACTTTCAACTTGCAAATCGAAGAGCATTGGAAGGGCTTTAGATCTATACGGTGATGATCGTGTTTCGTGTAAGATGGAAGGAGTTAGGAGGGTGCTTTCGGTCGGCGTTCGTATGCGTTTTTCGATGTGGTGAAGGTGTCAAGTTTCACCTTGCTCATGGTGGTGGTCGAGCTCGCGAAGGTCTTCATCGTGGTGGTGGAGTGATTGGATATCATGCGTTATAGTGGTCGTGACATGTAACCCTAGTTCGGCAATTTTTTGGGTTCGTGCGCGATGTTTATCTGGAGAAGGAAGATGATGGGAGGGGCGGGGGTAGTTGCGTTCTACGGTCATGATTGCAGGAGATTGAGACCAACGGCCAGAATTGAGAAGGTTTAAGTATAAAAGGAAATTGTAGATTTTGTTTATAAAAAAATTCGTGTAATCTTTAAAAAATTCATATCTTTTTCATACGAGGTCGAAAACGCACGAAACCAGTTGCGTTGGAATCGTGTGGACGAGCACTATGCTATGGAATTGGATTGGAGTCATTTGGAGTTAGTGAGAATTTTTGGTAAAATTAAACGTCCGTTTAATTTTATTCGAAATAAATCGCTAAAACGAAATTGAAATCAAGGTGAGAACTTCTCACTCGATCGAATCAGTTTCGATTTTTATTCTAAATAGTTAGATTTAAAATATTTGAAGGTATGTTTGAATGATGGTTGTTATCTATTGATTGTTAAAATAGACATTATGCGCCGTTAGTAAGCGGATGTTATTTATTAAAAACATATACCACGAATATTTCATAAACAGTGAAATTGGTATTATATATAATAGCAATATATATATATATATATTGGCATATGTATATATTGCAGTTGTTGATTTCCCGCATTGTATAGCGGATGAGACCCTATTGCGTCGTCTATTAAGCGGATAATATTTTAAAAACATATACCGTGATAATTTCGTACTGGAACGGAATTGGTATTGTGCTAACATCTTTGGATGCAGGAAAACAGGTTGGAGGGATCGAACTGGATTCCTCAACAGTATTTATTTGATTTCTGATATTTTGATATTTGATGGATTATCATATCGATATATGATATCGTTGTTGTCGTGATTGACTATTTGGTGTGTAGCATCATTGGACCAAAATTTTGGAATTTTAAAAGGATTTTAAAGAGATTTTTGAAAGTATATGTTTATAATATTTTTGGAATTGATCCATTATAAATAAATAAACGTTATAATTTTAATGTTATAAAAATTATAATTTTTGGGAAATATAGTTAAAAAGTTGATTTTTGAAAATATGGGGTTAACGATTTTATAAAATAGTTTAAATTGGGATTTTTGAATTTATTATAAAAAGTTGAAATTTAGGATTTATAAATTTTGATTATTTTATAAAACAAAATGATGAAATTATAAAGGACTTTAAAGACGTTTTAAAAGAATAATATAAATTGATTTATATAAGAGATTTGTAAATTGATAATTTATAAATTAAAATATTTGAATTATAAAACGAGTTTTTATAAGTGTTAGAATGAATTGTGAATGAATTTCATAAATGAATGAAATTTATAGAATTGTAAACGGTGAAGTTATAAATGAAATTTTATAAGCAGTAGGTTTATAAAATTTGTAAAGTTATTTGAAGAATAGATTTAGTTAAATAAATGAATCTTATAAGTTATAAGATTTATAATTTGGAAAGTCTTAAAAAAAACGATTTTGTAAAATAATCGTTTTATAAGCATTTAACTTATAATATGAACCTTTGGTTTATAATTGAGTTATAATTGGAATAGGTTAATAAAGGAGATTTATAAAACAAAGTTGTTGTAAAATAAATAGAAATGGAATTTATAAACATTGTTTTATAAATTCACAAACGACTTATTTTGATAAGTAAATTGTATAACTTATTAATGGAGTTATATTCACGTTTTAGACAGTGAACAATCCTTTAAAATAAAATGAATAGAAAGGATGAAATCGGTTAACAAGGTATATTCACGTTTTTGAATAGTGAATAATATGTTAAAGAAAATGTTTTGGCTGTGATGTATTAAACAGAATTAAAACGATCTGACGATGTTTTAAAATGTGTTAAGATTCGAAACCATAGATTTCAACATTTATTGTTGAAATAGACGTTTTCGAGAAATAGAAGGAAATGATGGACTATAACACTGTTGTTATAGTAAATGATTTCCAAAAGGAAATGTTTTGTATAGTATTGGGATTTATATATCTATTTTAATTTCGAATCGCTATACAAGTGAATTTGGGACGTCGTAACGATGTTTTACGCAACATTCGTTTTGGCCCAAATAAATATGTTTAAGAGAATGATTTCCTTAATGAATGAAATATATACTTAATCTCGATTTAAGTATATTGAATATTTTCCAAGTGTTGAAAATAAATAGATTTGTGAATTACTTATTAAATAAGTATGGAAATGTTTTCCAATATAAAGTGAATATTTTGAGAATTTATCTTTTTGAAGATAAATTGAAAACGAATAATTGAAATCATATATCGGTAGATATTGTGAAATATAAATTCACTATGGAATTTATAAAAGAAAGTGGAATTTGTTTAAAAATAAATATTGATTTATTTTTGAAGTATTGAAAATTATATATCTTGTAAAGATATATTGGGAAATAAATAATTTGGAAAATTATTTGGAATCTGGTGATGTGTGCATATCCATTGATAGTTCAATAACCGACTATCAATATTTACCTTTGAATAGGTATTTGTTGTGATTTGCTGAATTTGAATGCCACACTTGTTTTTAAATTATTACGCTCGTTATTCGGATTACCCATTCCGAATAGTGATTCGACGTAATGGATAGCATTGATGACCAGTGTTAAAGACCGGATATTTTTGAAAGCGAAAGGACAACTCATCGATTGTCTTTGCACCGAGTAGCTACGGTATAGAGACCCCCTATGTGATAGGAAGTCCGGATGTGATTAGAGATTATCCGGATTGCAAGGACTTCTTTGTAAGTGCCTTCGGTTCTGTTCGAGCCCGGAACAGACTTGTATGGATTGTATGTCTAACATTTCAAATTGAGATACAAAGAAGATTTCTTTCAAATATATTTCTGTTGGTGGCGGAGAATTTATTCTCTTAGCTTAACACCCTTCTCTGAGACGTACGAGCTCAGAGGTTACGTATTTGAAGGTTATCAGCGATATATTCCCAATTTGGTAATGTGACATGCTGAGTGTTGCTGTGAAATGATCATTGTGTTGATCATTTGTGATAAGATCATTTGTTTGATCGTTTATCTTTGTGATCATTTCTATGATCATTTGTTGACCCAAAGCACAGCTTTTGTATAAAGCGTGGCTTTGTGGACGTGACTTCGTCGAGCCTCACACCCCGGAATGGTCAAAACAGGAAAGATGCGGCAAGGTTATGAGGGGTAGCTCCCTTTAGGGTATGTGCATTTCCTTCTGGAAAAGGGTGGTATCATGGTATGGAGCCCAGATACTTACTCATGTTGAAACACTTATTATTTGGTGTGATGTTGATTACGAGCGCTCGGTTAAAGGTCCCAAAGGACCGGGGGATGGCATACTCGGTCAGTTGTTACCTAGTTTGAAAGGTAACCCGGCCTTGTGTTGGCAGAGATCCGGTTTGGTTCTCGGGGACGTCCTTCCAGGGGCGTTCTCATGTGGCAATGGGAAGTTCCTTGGCTTGACCATTCGTTGGAAATCCAAAGAAACAATACGATCTTGTACGGTATTAGTTGTATAACCTGCCATGGAATGTGGCGGTAACCTGCTATTGAACACGGTAGCTATAGTAGGCATAAGTGCGGAATGCCTATGCTGGCTAAGATTTATATTCTACTTTCGAAATGAATTTTTCCTACACTATACACTAGTAATAATATCAAAGGTTCTTTTTAATGCGTATCAAGCATCTTTGACTATCATAAGGAGAAATCTCCTTCGATTCTGCGTTTGCATTGTGTGTGTGTGCAGGAGGCCTTATGGTAGTCTCATTTTTAAAAGCATTGCGAATTGACTTCAAAAATATTCCTCTATTTTGATTTTAAAGATAAATAAATTGTTTTAGTTCTCACACCAGTCACATGACTGACTCGGAGTTTATTGTTTTCCTTCCTAAACTCTGGATGCCCACCAATTTCCACACGGGCAGTCAAGAGACAGGTTTATCAGGATATTCTGGATATTCAGGTGTTGCTGGAGGCAAGCTGGATGGCATGGCGTATTACTAGTATATAGTATTACTTTTCCACTGTTGTTTGTTTTTGTTGTTCACTCTGATGATGTAATGTAATGTAATAACTGATATAGTTCTTTGTTTAAAGATTATTCATTTATTTATTATATGTTGTTCCGCTGCGATTGTGCGATTCTGATATTGTTCTGCTATTTTCTTTCCGTTCTATTTTCTTTTCTCTCTATTTTCTATCTTTTTCTCTCTTCTTCTGTCCTTTGCTTTTTATTAAAACCCTAACTATTCGGCTTTTCGGCAACGAAAAATCGCGTACGTTACAAACAAATACGCTCTCTCATATATACACTCAGCGACTCCCATAGGGTATTACTACCCTATTAGTAAAGAGTCAGACCCCACAAAGCTAAGGTTTATCGCTAAACCAAAGCTCTGATACCAGATGTAACATCCCGCCTTTTCGCATGCTTTAAATCGACGATAAACCACACACATCAGACTTAAAACATACACAAGGGCGGATTGTTATGGGGTAACTAAGAAAAACAGAGAAGAGAAAAAAGTAAACAGAATCTCACAGCGGAAGGATAAAATATAATAATAAATATACAGTTCATAAAACTGTTTACAAATATTTGATTCTTTTTTATACAATAAATATCAGAGTTCACATACCCTAAATATCAATGCAGCGGAATTTAATAGTGTAGTGGAATAATATAGTAGATAGCATTACTACAATCTTCATCGTCGTCCTCCAGAACTGAAGTCTTCGATCCTGAAACGCTCTGATTGACCCGAGCGAATTGAAAAGACAAAACACTCGATTCAGAACTAAAAGATCTTATGTAATATAAATTAACGGAAATAAATATGAGTGTAGTAACTCAAGAGATGTTCGGATTTACATCTCCTAAGGATCCGTTAAACTATTTACTATGTAGCATATTGCGCTATTATAATAGAGTCTAATTGTAAAATAAACTTACTTTTAAATAGCATTAAGGCTTTACATTTTCCACCTTAACACGTAATAGTCCCAGTAGTCCAACCAATATCATAGTCCCTCTTGATCGAGAAGCCACCAGAGGATACCACATGGGCTACGGGAGAAATCCAAACTCGTACAGGGCGCGATAGGGTAGGTGACACGGGAAAACTAGGCAATGCCAGGGCAGATATACCAATTACGCTTCCGGGTCGGTGGTAACGCGTAGCGCGCAGCTACCGCCCACCTCGAGCCACACCTCCAAATAAAAATCAAAAGTGGCCACCGAATCAATCCAAAAGTCAAAGTATAATATCGAAGGGATGTGTCCGATCAAAGGTGCTACCTTATTAACCCCTCAATCGCTCATGTTTTAGCCACCTTATGCCAACTCACGGGAGTTGGGTGCACATATTTACCTTACATGAAACGCTGCCACCATCCTACTTCATTCTGGAATCTCCACTCCGTACACGGTTGTTAAAGTGGTTTTCGGAGTTTGCAGAGAGTATGACTACTTCCGATCCCGGTCTCTTCAACAACCAAACGTTATTATAACACCGCGGTCATTTAAAAATTAATTATACTTTCAAAAACCAGAATATAATTATCCATTTCAAAACTCATAAGTACGATATCATTTCCTTTCCAAAACAAACTCATTTGATATTATTTTTATAAAAACCCAAATTAATATAATATCATTTTTTTCAAATATATATTTCTTTTCCAAAATCATATTGTTTTCAAACTTATAATAATCGGAAACCAAAAATTGAATTACAACTTTCAAACTATAATACTTCGAAAATTCATAGCTTTAAACCAAAATTTCTAAAACTTAAATGGTTTGGATATTCAAACAGTATATAGCATTAATAGTTTGGATTCAAAATTTCTTTATAAAATAAAATAATTTCCGCGACTCATAATTTATTTCATTTAAGATTAAGTCCAAAGCCATAAATTTAAAACCGCTTTCAGTTTAAATAAACCACTTCAGTTTCAATATATTTCAAACTTTGAATATTAAACATTTGGAACTAAGGTTGGAAATTTCTATTTCACCAATTTAAAGTCCTATTATTTAGTTCGAAATAACAATTGCATAATAAACCCATAATCATTTAATTAAAACTCAAATTAATTATAAAAGAAAATTTCCTTCAATTTTTATACTAGAAATATTCATTTAATTCACCTTGAATAGAGTTCAGTTATAAATATCATACCATTTTTAAAATTTTAAGTTAATAAATTTTACATCAACTTATGAAGTTAACTTCTAAATTAAGCTCAATTCCAAATAAATTTTCAAATTTAACTCCCAATCTTAATTAATTTAAATCCTTTAAAATTATATGTAATTTCAATATCTTAACATGTACTTAACCATATAATATAAAATAATCAAACTCCGTCATTCAACTTATTTATTTTATTTAACAAATCCATACATAGCTTATCTTCAATACTTTAACTATAGATGTATATATAAAATAAGATTTTATATAATATCAAAATCTATATTTATTAACCGTATCCTATCCAAACCATAGAAAAATCATTTCAAAAATAATTTATATATATATACCTCGGTGCCTGCATATAATTTTCTATCCTATGGTCAAGTGATACGGATATTTATCATTTCAATCCGTAATTTACAAAAATAAAAAAATGCGGCTGCATATCATTTCAAACCGAAATCCCGAATGAATGAAATACATGATAACTTGCAGATTTTAAAATATAGTACACATCATCCATTCACCAAACATCAATCATTAATTATAATCATCATCCATTTTAAACAAACATCAATATATAACAGGTGATAAATAACTGGTATCAATTTCAGTTTATACTCAAATAAATTTAATAACTATTAATTGGCAGTTTATACGCAAAATAAATATAATTTAACTGGCAGTTAATATGCAATAATGAATTAAATAACGCGTAAATTAAATGAATGCAATTTAACTGAGAAATTAATGAAATATATACCAAACAGCTATAAACAAAATTTTAAACACATCAAAAATCAATTTAAAAAACATAAGAAATTTTAAAATCGTGAGTGTTTGTGAGTGGGTTAAAACACTCACCTTTTGAATTTAAATTGAATCTAAATTCAAATTAAACCCAAAAATTTGACAGTCTTCAAATCTGCCCAAACCAACGCCAAAATGTATGGAATTCCGATACAATCCCAACAAAAAAACCGTGCGTAAATCTGAGCTCGTACGCAAAACTTATGAAAATTTAAAAATTGAAAAATTCTGGCCCTTTGTCGACTTCGGGTTCGACTTCGGTGCGCCGCCTCAAATCCCCGGTGCTTGCTCGGAGTTTTTGCCAAAACGACCGAGAGCGACCCGAGTCATTTTCTTCCTAACCCAAAGTAGATACAGCGTTTTTTCCTCTGAAACTCGAAGCGTGACTCGAAGTGGCTACAGATCCGAAATTTTTTTTTATTGAAATAAATTTTTGGAATTTGGGAATTATGTTTTTTTCCTGCCATTGGAATGAGGAGTTGAGAAGGAGATGTATGTATAGAAAAATGAAAATAAGGAGTGGCTAGGGTTTATAACTGGTTATATATAGACAAGGCTGGAAAATAATAGATGGATCAGATTGGTATACGCGCTGAATGCTAAATCGCCCGAAAAGCCCGTTTCTACTCCGGAACGAAATTGGGTCAAACCATATATCAAAATAGATGTTTTAAAATATTTTAAATGCAATGGAACAGGTTTCATGTCCAAATTCCATCGTATGCAGAAGTTATGCTGAAAATAATATTTTCCAAATTGATTTCAATTGCATAAATTTCAAGGCGTTTCGAGTCCGTACGATCAAACGATAAGTCTGATCGCTGCGAAACTTGAAATACTATTATAATTCACCGTTACAGATCCGATGAAACTTGTTTCGTCGAAATCCGAGTCAGTGGCCAAAATGGCTATTTTTCCATTGATTACATAAATTTAAAATAAATAAATTAAATCAAATTTCGCGTTAAAATTTTGAAATTTGAAATCTTTATCACTTTATAATTCTCAAACATTTACAATGATTTAACAATTTATAAATGTAGTTTTATTAAAGATTAATCCATATAAATCTTCAATTTCATAAAATTCAAATAAATAAACAAATCTTGATTTACAATCTTTTCATTTACCAATAGTCATATTAGAAATGGAATTTACATTACCTTCAATTATTAATTATTATCAGTTTAGATCTTAACATTTGTTCCATAAATTTTATTTGCCCTGAATTAGTTACCGCATTTATCTAATTCCAATTTTGTAACCACATTCAATCCGTTAACTGGTATTACGTTGACATTTAACTTATTAGCTTATATCAACACTATTGTCATTAATTGCAAATGGATTACCAAATTTAGTCGCTACCCTAAATAACTAACGTAAATTAATTTCCATTTATTCCACTGATTTAACTTTTATTAAATTAATTAATGATTCCCTCGGTTAGAAATAACGTAACATTTTCTTTATTTGTATTGCAAATAATTCAAAATTCAATTCCTAATTCTTAATATCCTCTGATTTACAACTTCCAAATATGGTATTAATCATCATTTACGTACCTCTAATTGTTTTAATTTACATTAACATAATAAATTAATTACCTTTAATGAAATCTATCCCCCAATTTATTATATGCAATAAATTTTGGCCTTACAACCGTTTCAATTAATTATTTATATTTATTGCGATTGAATACCAAAATTTATTTAACACATCAAATAAATGAACAATCTATATTCATTGTTACCTATTTTCTTTTAAATTCAGTTATAATTTTATTACTTACCAACTAGGTTATAATAACACTAATTTTTTTAGTTCGCTGCTATATATGATATATTTGCATCACATACTTGAATTTTTCTATTTCATCTTACTTCCAATTCACGGTAGTATAATTTCTTACTATAAACCCATTTATAATTTTCATACCAATTAATTAGTTTCAACTAAATAGAATGATTCAATTCAACTCTTTTATTAAGACTATATAAATCAATGTACTATTTCATTGGTAAATGTTTATTTCAATTATTCCTTTATTACTTACAAATCTTATTTCATTCATGAATGCCATCATTTATCAATTATTACATAATTTCATTTGTAAATTAAATGCTTACAATTTATAAGCTTTCATTCCAAACAATATTTCAATTTCTACCGGACATTGATTTAATTCAATTTACTATTTAATATTATTAATTCATTAACTAAATTCACTACTTACCTTTGTTCTCTTATATGCAACTCTTAGCCTAGTATAACAATTTACATCACTTCAATTTATTCGTCATTTTGTTTCAACTATAAATACTTAGCCTTATATTCCCATGGTTTCATTTCATTCTCAGCATTTGCTTCATTATTTATTATAAAATCTTTATTTCTGTTAAATTAAATTTACGTAAATCTTATTAAAATGAAAAATGTAATTAACGAAAATTACGGGTCGTTACAAAGAGTAAAAATTGAACTTATATTTTTTACTGGCCGTACCAAACCAAATAAATAAACATTTCAAAAATGAAGCGGTACTAATACAAAATACAAAAGGTTATAGTGAAAGGACTTTTTACATCGTACTTATAACACATGTTTCATTGATTGATTATCATGAAAGGACCGTGTGAAGTTAATTTAGTCTGTGATAATTAATAGATGATATTTTATGACCAACATGATTTTATCTATACAAATATTTTATTCTACAAAATTATACTAGTTCATGTACTTCTTTCGGTTCTTTATGGTAGGAACACAAGTGTCTAATTATTATTTTTCACTGTCTATCATTGAATATTGTATTTTACAAAAATATAATTGAATACTCAATGTCTGAAGAAGAAGAATGAAATTTTATTATATAATTGGTTTCCATTTATCTGCCATATTTGCAGGTTTCATAAAAAATTTGATCATGGGTTTTGCTATTGTGACAAATGAATTTTATGTCAAAATGTAAGAATGGAGTATTCGGGGATTTGGAGGAATTCGGATGATTAACTTGTTAATTTTCTTTGGGGTCCCTCCTCATATTTTGTTTTCGATGTAGAATTTGACCCAAAAAAGCAGTCATGGTAGCAGTATCGTTGATTATTTCAAGTATATATGTATTACAAGTAAAATATTATACTTCAGCCGAAAATTTTGATTAAAATTTAGAATCAAAACAAAGTGACATTATAGTCAAACCAGTAATTAAGCAGTAATCCAATTGTTTCATTAGTTAACACAAATATTTTGTTCGGTTAACCAAAAAAAGGGTATTATTAATGGGACTCCAAAAGTTATTTGAGGAGGGGGTGTACCTTTTTAACCATCGTCCTGAGTACAATGAAATAATTCAACATTAATATCTTCTTCTTTTGTTGGAGATTTAGTTAGACATTTGAAACCAAATTAATATGAAGATTAATCTATGTTTTCTACATCAACTTCAAATTGGAGAACTAGGGTTTAAAACAAAAGAACTATGATCCATGATAAAGGAATAAAGAGAATGTGTAAGAAAATGACAAAGAACGGCAAGGAAGATCAATTTTAAAATGAACAATATAGTATTTTTTAGTTCGATGTTATAAGGAAAGAATCAATTATTTGTTTCTCCCCTCAACCAAAATATCATGTATGTATGTATTTATGTATGTTTGTATGTATGTATATGTAAATACATATATCAACAAATGTTGAGAAAATTAAGAAAATACCAATTTTATTTAAAAGTAAAAGAACTTGCTACAAGAGCTTTGTCTTAGACATACAGAAAAGCTTATATTGCACTAATCAATAATGAAGTTGTTTATTTGTCACATGGAGGGCAATTAAGCTTGCACTCATCAAGTGAGTTAAAACAAGTAGCGGTTTGAATGCAGTACGCCCTTTTTGGACACATACTTTCATCTTGCAAAGAGCAACATGGCTTTCCTTTGTCAGGCGAAATTCCATTTGAAATCGAGTCAAATATCTTCTCATTGAGTGGGATGGATCCACCTACATTGGAATTCATACATTTATGAAATTTGAGAACATCATTCTTTCTTCAGTAGTTGCTCTTAAATAAATTAAAAGTAACATTATTTCTAAACTTACATTGGTGTAGAGCAGAGAAAGCCAAGGAAAGAAGGAGGAGTGCAAACACAAAGCTTACTCTCATTTTGATGAAATGTTTTTGCTAATATATGTTGAAATGGGTCGTGGTTGCTTAAATTTATACTGAGTTGGACTGTGTGAAATTAGTACGTAATTAATAAATGAATACATTTGCATTAATTTTCTTTCTTTATTCTTCTGAAATTATTATCTTTCAAATTAATGGGAATATATAATACATTCTCTTTATATCTCCAAAGGTTGTTTCATGTTATGTAACATAAAAATCAAATATTCGCATACTAATTGGCCATGTGATTTTTAAGGACCCAAAGGTTTTATGTCTGTGCACTTCATCAAAATCATCCAATTGATTAATTGGATTAATTCTATAATAAATAAAAAATGAATAAAGGATATCATGCATGCATTTTTAGATTTTGATTTGCTTCCTATTTTTGCTACATATGTTTTTAAATGTAGAAATAAGAATTAACTACAATTGATGAATGGTTCCTATATATTTAAAATTAGAAAAATAATATTAATATCAAGATTGCAATTACACATAAATCGTCGCAACATTAATTAATTTCAAATAAATTTAAAATACAGAATAAATTATATTTGAAGTGAGAACATCAATTTTTTTAGAAATGAAGTGTAAATAATTTTTATTTTTCTAAAATAGGGAGTAGCCAAAAGTAAAAAATTTAACAATATTTTTGAGCTAGTCTGCAAATTTCAAAGTTTAGACATAATGTAATGCCCCGCCTTTTCACATGCTTTAAATCGACGATAAACCACACACGTCAGACTTAAACCATACAGAAGGGCGGATTGTTAAGGGGTAAATAAGAAAAAGTAGAGAAAGCAAAAAAATAGAATCTTGCAGCAGAACGATATAATATAATAATCAAATATACAGTTCATGAAGCTGTTTACAAAACATTTGATTATACTTATACAATATATATCGGAGTTACACATACCCAAGAAAAATAATCAATGCAGCAGAATTAAATGGTGTAGTGGAGTAATATAGTAGATAATAGTACTACAAAATCTTCGTCTTCGTCCTCCAGAATAAAATCTTCAAATCCTGAAACGCTCGGACTGACCCGAGCGAATTGAAAGGAAGAACACTCGAGTCAGAACTAAAATATCTTAAGTAAGTTAAATCAACAATAAGCAATATGAGTGGAACGACGTCAGAGATGTTTACGGGATTTGACATCTCCAATCCAGTGTCTAACATGAGTGCAGTAACTCAAGAGATGCTCAGGATTCACATCTCCTAAGGATCCGTTAAACTATTTACTATGTAGTATTATTTCGCTATTATAATAATGTCTATAGTAAAATAAACATACTTTAAAATAGCGTTAAGGAGTGACCCAATGTTCCCCTTAACACATAATAGTCCTAGTAATCCATCCAATATCACAGTCCCTCCTGATTGGGAAGCCACCAGAGTATGGGAGAAAACCTAACTCGTACAAGGCGCGCCAGGGTAGGTGACACGACACAACTAGGTAATGCCAGGGTAGATATACCAATTACGCTTCTGGGTCGGTGGTAGCACGTAGCGTGCAGCTATCGCCCACCTCGAGCCACACCCCCAAATAAAAAAAATCAAAAGTGGCCACCGAATCAATCCAAAAGTCAAAGTATAATATCGAAGGGATGTGTCCGATCAAAGGTGCTACCTCATTAACCCATCGATCGCTCCTGTTTTGGCCACCTTATGCCAGCTCACGGGAGTTGGGTCCACGTATTTACCTCAAAGGAACCGCCGCTACCATCCTACTTCATTTTGGAATCTCCACCGCGTACACGGTTGTTAAAGTCGTTTTCAGAGTTGGCAGAGAGTATGACAACTTCCGATCCCGGACTCTTTAACAACCAAACGTTACTATAACACCGTGGTCTTATCAAAATAGTTTATACTTTTAAAACCAAAATATAATATCCATTTCAAACCATATAAATACGATATCATTTCCTCTTTTAAAAACCCAAATCAAATTTGATATCGTTTTCAAGTATACCCTTTTCTAAAATTATAACATTTCAATGTTATAATATTTCGAAACCAAAACTTGAAATATAGCCTTTCAAAACATAAAACTTTGAATTTCATAACTTTGAAACATACTACACCACTTAAATGGTTTAAATATTAAATTACTTTATATAATAAAATAGCTTCTTCACCTTCACAAATCAATTTCAATATGGATTTTCAAATCCCAAACAAACCAATATAATTTCCATATATTTCAAAGCTTTAATTATTCCACCATTTCAAAATTTATTCTTTGATAATTTCATATATATCAATTTCAACTACTATTTAAATGTTTACTTAATAAATCAAATATCATTTTAGTAAAACTTTTAGACTCCAAATAACTGGATATTCTTTCAATTATATTAACGTGATAATATTCATTTAAATCAATTTGATATTCATTTAAATCCTCTAAACAAAAATCAAGTTATAAAATCATACCTTTTAAATCTTAATTTATTTATATTTCAAATCAATTTTTTCGAGGATAATCCTTAAATCTTAAATTCAAATCAAATTCATATTTATCTTCCAAACCTAAATTTATTTAAATCATTATAACCTCTACATAAAATATGATTTAAATACTTAACCATATTTATTTTAATAAATCAAACTCCATTTTTCAACTTATTGTCATTAAAAGATTTATACCAAGCTTAATACATGAATTTAACTATATATAAATATTTTTATATAATATCAAAAAGAATCAATATTTATTTAGACCGTATAATTCTATCCAAAACCATATAAATCATTTTCAATATATATATATATATATATATAGACCGACGATGTCGATATAAAATTTTCTATCCTATGGTCAAGTGGTGCGGATATTTATCATTTCAATCCGTAATTTTAAAAAAATTACGGTTATATATCATTTCAAACCATAATCCCGAATGAAATAAAATGCATGACAACTTGCAGTTTAAAATAATATATAATACAACAGCCATTCATCCATCAACAGATTATATATCCATCACAATCATCATCCACAACAATCAAGCAATACCAATAAATAACTGATAATATATATAACAGGTATTTAACTGGCAGTTTTTATGCAATAATTAATTTGATAACAATTTAATTCAAATAAATGCAATTTAACTTAGATGATGATTAAATATATGCCAAACAACTATAAATAAATTTCTAATCACATCATAAATAAATTTAACAAACATAAGAAATTTTAGAAATTGTGAGTGGGTTAAAACACTCACCTTTTGAATTTAAATTTAATTTAAATCCAATTTAAACCGAAAAATTTGACTGTCTCAGAATTTGTCCAAACCAGCGCCAAAATGTTTGGAATTTTAATACGATCCTAACCAAAAAACCGTGCGTGAATTGGTTTTCGTATGTGAAAGATATAATGAAAATTATGTTTGAATTTCAATTTTTTTTTAAAAAAAAGGAGGACACATTTACCTTTCTTGCCACGTCATAGGCAAATCACTTTCTTCCAAAAAACACTAATCACGCACGCAAGGACGAATGCACGCGATACTGCCACTGATCACAAACTTTGACCACGATTCTCTCTCGCCTACGGCCACCAGGTAGCCCCCGAACCCTACCATCCTCCTTCCCTCGCCTAGCCGCACCATGCCTACCACCTATTGTGACGCCCCACCTTTATGCTCACAATAACAAAGAGTATTAAAAGAAAAACTGTTTGTTATTACGAAGAATAAGCCTGGATAGGAGCGACCATCCGTAGTTAGGCCTCACTCTAGTACTGGCTATCTCGATAGGAGTGGTATATATTTTTATTTTTCATCTCTTATTTATTTACTCCCATTGACATACCCAATTCCAGTATAAAACGAACTACAGTGGTTCATAATAGTTTAGGACAATATATATAATAATAACACAGATAAGCTGAATGCGAAACACAGATAATATCAAATCTCATAGATATATAACTGAAGTGTAACGGCCCGCTATTTGGACCATTCAACTCGACAATAAAACCATACATGTCCGACTTGAGTAATTCAAAATACCGAATTTTTAATTTAAATTTGGCAAAACTTAAACATATACTGTAAATAAATCCATCACAGAATCACAAATACAAAGTAGTACAATAATATGCAGCGGAATAAATGAATAGTAGTTCATGCAGCTACTATATAAACATAAGTGTTAGAAATAAAGTACATACGAATATCTCAAATACAGTGAGGTCTTTGTTACGAACCAATGACTCCTCTGAAATAATCAACTAGAAAAGCTGAAAACTTAATCGATAGTTGGACCTCTAACGAAGCTCCAAACTCCAAAGGTGAGTCTCTAATGCTGTGTCACTCAGTCTGACCCGAGCGTAAAGAAAAACACAAAACACTCGAGTCAAGATTAACATTCTTATATCTATAAATCCAACTCAAGTGAAATATCATAGGAAATACAATTAACTTAGAGGATGTTTTGGATACCCATCCTCTAAGGATGCAAGAAACTATCTACAGGGTAGAAATATACACTATAACACCGTGGTCATTTCAATTTTATTTATATTTTAAAACTAAAATATCATTTTCATTTCAAATATCACTATTTTCCAAATTAGTATATATATATATCCAATAATTTATGAAGTAAAGTATTTTTATTTCCTCAAACTTCACAAATCGCTTCAAAAATCAACTCGACCTTCCCGTTCAAATTTAATTAAATCGAAATTTACCAATTTCCATTCAATTTAGTTTTTGACTAAACTAATTCAAATTTTATCTATTTTAAATCCGGATTTGAACCACAAAATAAACCATTTAAATTTCAATATAATTCGAAGTTAATATATGTCGGAGCTTTAAATATTCAACATTTCAATGACTAAACTTTGATAGTTGCATTTATCTCCCTACTTGACTTCACCATTATTTAGTTTTGAAATATTCACTTAATAAATTCAATATTATTTATATGACCTTAAATTTACATTTTCTATATATTACCTTCGATTTCTTTAGACATGAATCATCCATTAAGTTTCTTAAATAAAAATTCAAGTTATAGGATCATATGTTAAAGTTTCGAATTTAATAGTTTCAAATTGATTTAACTAAATAAAATCCTTAATTAATGACAAATTCAAATAAGTCCCAAATATAGCTTCAAACCTTAGCTTATAAAATTTATTCCACAAATCTATTTCAGAAATACAAATTTAATAAATCCTTAAACATATTTCATATTAATAAAATCAATCTTAATTAAATTATCTTAATATTAAATGTATATATAAAATAACCCTTATATATAATACTTTAAATCAATATTCATTAAAACCATATATTTCTTTTCAAGGCCATAGAAATTATTTTCAAAACATTCATATAGACCACGGCGTCGATGTGAAATTTTCTATTCTATGGACAAGGGATAAAGATATTTATCATTTCAATCCGTAAGTTAAATATATACGGGTGGATATCATTTCAACCCGTAATCCCAAATTCAATTCAAATGAAAATCGCTTGGGTTTATCATTTCAACCCATAACGAAATTCACCTTTTCTAAAATCCATTTGGGTATGTATCATTTCAACCCATAGTGATTTTTATACTAACATGGAACTTGTAGAGTGATAACAGATATGTAAATAATAATAAGAACAGGCATATATCATCAAAAATAAATATAAACAATAGGATATAGTGTCATGTCCCATAGGTGAACAGTTACAGATAATAGCATATATAATAATTTAAATAGCTACAACATCATATTTCAATTGTCGTTTCAATTTAATCAAATTTAACAAATAAAAGAATGTTAATCGTGAGTGATTGCTCACCTTTCGAGGCTAGAGAATACAGAAGATGACATGGATACGCACACTGATACGGACACTGAAATTTGAATTATAAATCCGAGCACGAATTTCAAAGCAAAGTAGGAATGGCACGAATTGGACGAACGAGGCCGATAATCAAGAATTTATGAATTGAATCAGAATCAGTCTAATATATACAGAAATTTTTGCTATTTTAATAAAAATCAAAATTGCATCCCTAAGAAAAATTTAAAGTCGAATCACACACACACGCATACATATATATAATTTACCCTTTTTTCATACATAAACCAATAGTTTTAGCATTTGAAATAAAACATATATGTTAAATAAAAATCCTTATAATTTTTCCAAACCATTTTAATTTTTACACATAGATCAAAATTTCTATTTACAAATCTAAGACCCAAACCACCTCATACGACCTATGTATATAATATCATTAAGATTTATATTTTAAAATAAGATTAATATATAAAACTTCAACAAATTACACTGTTCAAATCTCATTTATAAACTACTATATACATATGGTACAAAATCCACTTCACAATACAATTATAAATTTTAAACACTTTACCTATATATATAAACTAATATATAACTACCCATACATAAGCAGTAAAGCCTATACACAGACTTATATAAAAATTTAGACAACGGATGTACGAATTACTTATATAACTTATATTATAACTTATTTTATAAATATATATAATACTGTAACCTGTGCAGACCGAAAGTATAAGTTAGAATGTAAATTTATACAATATATATAAATAGCAACTAATATAACTTCATTTATTTATTTATTTGCGAAAGCAACTGGTCTACACTAAAACACATATACACCCTTAACTTTTATGCAAACATGCATGCCAACTGAAATGAAAACTTATATATTAGGAAACTTACTCCGTACATAAGTGTATGCAGAGTGTGTGTGTGTGTGTGCGTGTGTGTGTAAGGACATAAAGATATATCTATAATTATTATTACTTTATATAAATATATGTCATATACGAACTTAGGAAAATAAAAAACTTCAAAAATCCTTTACAACTTCCATAATAATAATATGTAAATTGACCTTCAAATAAAAGTTATAAACCTGTTTATTATTAAACTATATATATATATATAATAACGGATTTACAGAACTTATGAAATAAATCATACAATATGTCTTGTAAAATATACATATATGGACTCAAAGTTAAAGCAAAAATGAATATAAATCTACTTGCCAAAAATGCAGACTCCATTTGCAGATCCAACACCTCTCACACATATTAAATATGCATACACTTCTAGAAACAAAACAAACTTTTCAAAAAAAATGGAAACAACGTTTGGTATATATATGCATCTTATATTTCTATACCACTATCAATATATCATAACTATACTCCATATAAACAAATATGCATACCAATTTTGAATGCTAGAATATGCATCAACAGCACGTACAGGGGACGTGTATTGATAAAATCATCCATATCATAGCTAAATATAAAATTATATATAATACATATATATAAATAAAACTTACAAATATAAACTTAACTTACCTATGCCTGGTTATGCGAACAGTAGAGGAAACGGGGGAGGGTCGCTGCGTCTTCGATGGATATTGCGCAAGGGGAAGAGTGGGTTCGGTAGAGGAGCGGAGTTTAGAAAAGGTGAAGGGGAGGCCGAAATTTGTAGTGCCAGGCAAGTTTATATTGAAGAGGAAGAAACAATAGAGAGGGAAAGAAGAGAAATCTGCGAAGAAGCAATAAAAAGGGAAGAAAATATGAACAGAAGTAAATGGAAACAACTACATAAAAGTAACCAAAGAAATAGCACAGTCACGTGCTATGATTCAGTTGAGGATTTAAGGCAAAATATTCACGTTGATTCAGGAAAATAATCAAAGCAAATAAATGGTAGCACGTTTCAAATTTGAACGGAAGGAAAGAGAAATGTCACAATTTCGGAAAAATATCAAAGTAACAGCTACATAATGATTCAAGAGCTATTAAAGCAATTTTTAAATTTTGCAGGCAACGTTACTTTGCGTTATATTTTTAAAATAAGAATGCTGAATGAAAATCAACAGTCAAATATGGTGCGGTGTAAATGGCAAGAGTCATGTTGATTACTGAATAAAATAAAACGAATAACCATTTATTTATTTTTTTAGACGGTCGAAATATGAAGAAATGAAAGGTCGGCGAAAGTAGGAATGAATATATTAGAAAAGTAACGATTCTAGTAGCAACGGTCATCTTAGATTAAGTTGAAAAATTTATAACAATTTATTGTCGTGGCTATGGTTCAAATTTTTTTTGAAAGCAAGGAAACCAAAAGGTCACAATTAAAGGTATGCTTTAAATTTTTAATAAATACAAACGTATCTAAGTTTATATGTTTATAACTTTCTAGCTGTAATGTATATATATAATGAACGGTCATAATGAAAGAAGTGGAAATAGGGAGCGTAGGAAAGGAAAGGTTAGAAAAATAAAATTTTCACCCTTAAATTCCGAAGATTAATAAGGTAATGTACCTCTTTAATGAAATGTACAGCAACGGTCACAAGCTAAAATTTAGCTGAAAGTTTAAAGAAATGAGGGGAAGATGATTTTTTTTTAATTAATCACTTCTCAGAATTAATATGTCAATGAAAAAAGGAAAGGAGATGAATCAGGGAAACGTATTATAACTTATATATAACTATTAAATGGATAGATGGAAGAAAAGGTGAGCAGCTGAGTAAAAGTGAAAACTGATTTATGAGCGAAATGGAATGTAAGCTGTTGCCTGGGATGAAAATGGAACAGTTTAAAAATTAATGGCAATGGACTGCTGAAATTAAATGAGTATAAAATGTGTAAAAGTTATATACTGAAACGGAAATAAATTTCAATTATTATTATAAAACGGGGTATAACGAAAGGCAAGGATGATGATTTCAAAGTTTATTAATGGCTAGGAATGGGGAAGTCTATCTGTGAATTGGATAAATTATTAAGCAATTAAAATCGGTAGAAAAAGTAACGGCTACACACTGTTTTAGAAACAATCAAAGCAATTAATAGCTTGATTGGACAACAAGAATAAATATGGAAGGACACGTTATAAAGGCAAAATGAACCGTCTGAAAATAAATAAAAGAAATGATGAAAAATAAAACAGGTGTGCCTTGAATTTTCCAAAATAAATTATTTTATGAACATCAATTATTTCTTACTTAAATTGAACTGAATCACACCCAAAAATATACTTTCTTAATTTTTGATGAAAATTTATCATTTGCTGCATTTAACTATACGTAATCCAAATGTAAGATTTTATTTCCAAATATTATTATTTAAAATTTCTCAAAAATCAAATTAAATACGCTAAATAAAACCATTAAAAATTAACGAAATTTTATGGGTCGTTACATGAAGTTAGTTACGATACACGTGATACAATACATATGATACAACTACAACTATCGACACAGGATGTTACATATACAAGTACATTAATATAATTAATATACATGAATACACATCATCCTATACTATGACAACAACTACTCCAAAAGATATAAAGAGACTTCATAGCTCAAGCAGCAACCCAAAGCAAGATATCTACAACCTGTAATAACTCGGTCTGACCCGAGTATTAAATTCAAAAGAAAATAATACACGGCTCAGTCTAATTAGAACTCAGTTATTAATGCACGGAAGCAATAATAATTAAATAACAATTAGACCAAGGTCACAAATAAATCTCGTCCATCCAATCCTTTAATAAGGAATCAGATAATGGTAACTATAACACGTAACAGTGTTAAACAACAAATCAGCAAATCAAAATTATCGATGAAGATAAATTAAAAGATTACCAATGAAGATAATTTAGAAAACAACGGAATTGCCAAAACGACAATTAACAACAAAATCTAGTTATTATATAAATAATTAGAAACTCATAATCTAATTATCAAATAGATAATTAGACATCACCAAAATGATCGAAACAAATCAATTCAAAATACAATTTCAAAATATTGAATTGAATAAACAAAACAATTCAAACAATTGAAATATCAAAAAAGTCAACACTGTGTGGCTGCAGTACACGCACGTGTGCACTACCTCGCCACTACAGCATATAAAGTCACCACAACTCTAAATATTGACAGCAAGTCGTAACTGCAAAGCCAAATCATTTACAAAATGCAGAGGTCAAGTCACTGTTACCAGGACTCAACACAACTGCGAGGCCAAACCAAAGTTAATAGCATACCAAGAAAAGGTCTGGGCAACAATTAATGACCAAGTGCACAAGGCAGTGGTACAAACATGATGACATAGCAAAATGGATTATGCTACCTGCACCAACAGAGCACGATGGCTCGGATGCCCAAACGCACATGGCAGTGGTACAAACATGATGACATAGCAAAATGGAGGTGAAATCAAACAAAAATAAGGCAATGCAGCATGAAAAAATGCACAAAAGAATCGGTACACAACAGAGACAAAACTGCTACAAATATGAACTGCCTCGATGTGAATATATGGCCAAACTGTGCACCAGATATACCACCGAACAACAAGTGGCCAGAGGAGCAAACGAAATTCACAAGTATATCCAGGCAGCAAGCTTAAACAACAATAAGGTATGCATGCCACGACTGGTCAGTGCAATAACCAATCAAAGTCAAGTGCTTTCAAAGGAACTCGACCAAATCGCTTCAAGTAAAACAAAGTACAACTAGTATCAAGACAGTTCACCAGCATGAAGTTCAACAAGCAGCCTCAACATCAAAGACCAGACCCCAAGTGCATAAAATAGTGGTGAACCCGGAGATCGGGTTTAATGCACAGCAAAAACTCGAGCGCTAGAAGAAAAATGGCACTCCAGAGCAACATAAATGACTCTGTACACAAGTGACGCAGCAACAATAAAAACAAAGAACAAAGCATCATGTGTAGAACATCATTCAAACGCCATCACTATATCAAATAGAATTATGAACAAAGTCCTGTTACATGAAGATTCTTCTGAAATCAAGACATGATCGCAAAAGCATATCAAAACCGTAATGGCCACGAGGTACGATAGTGCCGAGATGACCAGAAAACAATAAGTGAACATCAAGCACATGAATGCACAAGATTTGTGACAAGCTTAACACATAATTACTTATATACAGTAGTTATAAAACTAATGCAACGAATTAGATTGTTGACAGAAGATGCCAAGTGATAAAAATCACATATTTAAAGAAACCGAAGTCACAAAAGAAATCACAGTAGCAAGTTCAACCTTGAAAGCCCAAAATCATCTCATAAACAACATCACAAACCGAAGTCAGGTGATAAATAAATTGAAGCAGAAACAAAATTCACGTTAATGCCGATGCCAACAGAAAAATGTTCAAAGTCATTTGCAGTTCAAATCACACTGTACCCAAGTTACAGATATCAAATAGCTATTCAAAGCTGTGGATAGTAGAAATCGAACCAAGACAATTAAAAATCATCAACATCGAAATAAACTCGAACGACCTAAGAATGAAGTAGATGTGAGTGATAGTTCACTAATCTTGTTTAACGAGGAGCTAAACCCAATTCGCAGTCTCAAATCACAAGCTCGTAAACATCCGATTAAGCAACCGAAAGCATCTCGAGAGAGAGCGATCGAATAATAGTCGGCTACCACAAATTACGAAAACCCTAATTTAGTTGAAGAGGAAATGAGCAAGAATGAGTCGCTATTTTTTCGTATGATTTTTTTTAGGGTTTTCGAAAAGATGAACGAATGAAAAAGGAAATTGGGTATCAGTCTTTGTTAAATAACACCGCACCAACAAAAACATAGGCCAAAATTGTTTTGAAGCCCACATAACATTCAACGAATTACTAAAAGAATTTCAACCGATTTAAAAACTCCAAATAGCAATTAGCTAACACATTAATCGTTTAATGACGATTATAAATTGTTACAAAATCCCGGGTTATTACAGACCCCCCTCCTTATAAAAATTGCGTCCCCGCAACTTTCATAATTAAAGTTGTCAATAACAATTATTTTTCTAACATAAACTGGTTAAGCTAGAAAAATAAGAGTCGAGCATATAAACCCCAAAGAAATCTTTTAATTTCATAGAAGAAATTCACAAATTTTCAACAAAAATCTAATTATCAAATAGATAATCAGAAAAAAACAAAACTGAATAAATGCAATTATCAGCAATATTCAATTATCAGTTAGATAATTAGAATACAAAATCCTAAAACATCAATATCTAAATATCGATACGATAATTAGCAAACAGCAAAATCTAATTATCAACAAAGATAAGTAGAAAACACAAATCACAATTCGCAAAACTGCAATCATCTAGTTATCAATCAGATAATTAGAAAACACGAACTCCATAATCAACAAACTCTTACTATCAACGGAGATAGATAGAAAACAGCAATTCAATATAATCAACATAATCTAGAATCAATTAGAGACTAGAAAATCTTATAATCGGCAAAATTAGAAATTATCTAATTATCAAAAACGATAGTCAGAAATCTCGAATCATCAAATATCTAATTATCAAAAATGATAATCAGAAATCATCAAATCAACAAATATCTAATTATCAAAAACGATAATCAGAAATCTCAAATCAACAAATATCTAATTATCAAAAATGATAATCAGAAACAACAAATATTCGATTATCAAAAACGATAACCAGAAACAACAAATATTTGATTATCAAAAACAATAATCAAAAACAACAAATATCTGATTATCAAAAACGATAACCAAAAACAACAAATATCCGATTATCAAAAACGATAAGCAGAAACAAAAAATATCCGATTATCAAAAACGATAATCAGAAACAACAAATATCCGATTATCAAAAACGATAATCAGAAACAACAAATATCCGATTATCAAAAACGTTAATCAGAAACAACAAATATCCAATTACCAAAAACGATAATCAGAACTCATATCAACAAATATCTAATTATCACAAACGATAATCAGAAATCTCAAATCAACAAATATCTAACTATCACAAACGATAATCAGAAATCTCAAATCAACAAATATCTAATTATCAAAAACGATAATCCGAATCAACAAATATTCAATTATCAAAAACGATAATCAAAAACAACAAATATCCGATTATCAAAAATGATAATCAGAAATCTCAAATCAAAAAATATCTAATTATCAAAAACGATAATCAGAATCAACAAATATCCGATTATCAAAAACGATAATCGAAAACAACAAATATCCGATTATCAAAAACGATAATCAGAAATCTCAAATCAACAAATATCGGATTATCAAAAACGATAATCAGAATCAACAAATATCCGTTTATCAAAAACGATAATCAGAAATCTCAAATCAACAAATATCCGATTATCAAAAACGATAATCAGAATCAACAAATATTCGATTATCAAAAACGATAATCAGAAATCTCAAATCAACAAATATCTAATTATCAAAAACGATAATCAGAATCAACAAATATCCGATTATCAAAAACGATAATCAGAAACAACAAATATCTGATTATCAAAAACGATAATCAGAAATCTCAAATCAACAAATATCTAATTATCAAAAACGATAATCAGAATCGACAAATATCCGATTATCAAAAACGATAATCAGAAATCTCAAATCAACAAATATCTAATTATCAAAAACGATAATCAGAATCAACAAATATTCGATTATCAAAAACGATAATCAGAAATCTCAAATCAACAAATATCTAATTGTCAAAAACGATAATCAGAATCAACAAATATCCGATTATCAAAAACGATAATCAGAAACAACAAATATCTAATTATCAACAAAGATAATTAGAACTCATATCAACAAAAATCCAATTACCTGCAGATAATTGAAAACAACAAATATCTAGAAATCAATTAAGATAATCTAGAAAATCAACATAAAAGGTTGGATCGATCCCATCAGATGGCGAGTTTTTAGCTACGCCGCACGTGCATCAACAGATTGGCCGAAGCCTACCAAGTACTATAAATTTTGGCGCCCATCAGATGACCCGAAGGTCCACAGAGTGACCCGAAGGTCTAGTACTGGTATTTGACCCGAAGGTCTGCAGAGTGGCTCGAAAGCCCAACAAATGAGCCGAAGGTCCAGCAGAGTGGCCCGAAAGCCCAACAAATGACCCGAAGGTTCATCGTATGACCCGAAGGTCCACCATATGACCCGAAGGTCCAACAAATGACCCGAAGGTCCATCAGAATGGCTCGAAAGCCAAATAATATCATAAGAATCATCAAAACAGCAAATATTTCAATTAACGAGTCCAGAATTAATCGAAATAGCAAACGCACATGTCCCATACCACGTGTTTTACTAAATCGTTTGATTCTCTTTATCGTTTCCTTGAAAGTGCAAAATTGTATTCCAAAAATAACATTTCACATTCTCAAACGGACAAGTCCGGAATTAAGCGAATCAGTAAAATAAAGGGATCATAGTCCTCGATTTTGCTGAAACGTATAAATTGCTTCCTCATTCTTTTGAAAGCGCAAACTGCAAAACTTTTGAAAACAATTTCATTTATTTTATAAAAGTAATAATTTACATTCTCAAACGGACAAGTCCGGGATTAAGCGAATCAGTAAAAGTAAGGGTTCATAGTCCTCGATTTTGCTGAAACGTTTAAATCGCTTCCTCATTCTTTTGAAAGCGTAAACTGTAAAAAAAATTGAAAACAATTTTTAAAACACGTGATTAAAACAGCAACATCAGTAGCAACTTTGACAAGGAAATTGCACTTCTCAAAATACCGTAAAAACGGACAACAAAATTAGCATTGCGGGATAACCGCTTGAAAATCCACTTTAAATTTGATGGTTACTGAAGTAAAAGCGACAGTAATTTTAAACGTCAAAATCTCATCAAAATAATTTTCATCAAAAATATAATGCCAGTGAATTTTCATTCATTAAAAATGTCAACAAAATACCGTGTTTCAAAAACTTAGCACCAGTGTGAAAATCCCATTATAAAAATAACGGCAACAAAATACGTTTAAAACCAAACACCCTGTGACGACCCGACTTTCCACTCCCAGAAAATCAGATCATCAATTAAGAAAGAAAGGGATAGAAGAAGAAAAGAAAGAAGAGAAAGAAGAAAACAACACTAGAATCTCAACAACGGAACGAATAAATTATATTAATAACATAAGTATTTACATAACATACAATACCAATCATAGTTACTCAGCATACACATTACATATACTAGACAGTTATAAACACCTGTCTAGTATTTACAACTCAATACAAACACAACACAGAGAATACACAGCGGAAACTATATATCTACAGCGCAGAAGCCTCCTGCTCCATTGCTCCTCCAATATTCGTCAAAGCTAACCTGAATCCCTTGGCTACTCGTAAAAATTTGAGTACCCAAGAGTTTAAGAAAACAAAGATAAACTACGGGTCAGACATGGTCTGGTGTGAGTAACAGGTTAAGGTTGCTTAACTTTAAAAACCGTTTGAAAAGAAAGGTATCACGTAAGACTTCCCACACATAAACATGGAAAAGTTTTTACCTTACGCTAACCAAAACATTTGATAGGAAAACCGATGATATTATAATAGTGTCTAGGGTTTTCAAGTAAAATACAGAAATAGATAGAATGCTTACATCTCACGTTCCAACATAGTTGGTGTGACGCCCCACCTCTATACCTACGCTAGCCAAGAACATTACGGTGAATGCTATCAACTAGCACGGAGAATAAGGCTGTTGAGGAGCGACCATCCGTGTAATTGCTTTGTGTGAGCATCAATATGTCAGATAGTATAACACGCAAATCTTTTCAAGTGGAAAATACGACATGCCGACACAAACTCAAAGCTACTACACAGTGGCTATAATATCTTCGGAAACAAATATAGAAACAAACATAACATAAATCAGTCACAGACAATTCGTATCACAAAGGCGGAATAAGATATGAATATTACACATAAAAGTGTACATCAGAGTAGTGGTCAAAAAGATCCACAATATCACAAAAGAATAGTTACATGAACTACACAAAAGAATAAGTATACATAATGGAGTCTATATCTCAAATGTATACAACAAAAACTACTAATCTAAGCAGTTAACCAAAAGTCAGAGAAATCAATCCTAAGAGAGAAGTCAAGCAGAAGCACCTGCAACATCTCGGTCTGACCCGAGTATTATTTAATAAGAAAATAATAAACGGATCAGTCTAACTATAGATATCAGACGAAACGATATAGAATAAGAGATATGACATAAATATGTAATAATCACAATGCCAAGCTGTGATAAATAAGTAATTGAAAATCAACAAGAGATTAATCAATATCACAATAATCTACTCAAGATCCAAAGAGGGCATCATACGCTAAACCTGTACTCATAACAAGTCAATGATATAAATTCCAGAAATCAACACACGAAATCCAGAAATCACAAAAATGATATGTGTGAACGGAATCACACAAGTGGTGTCTAGGCTAACCGAAAAGGTATGTGTGAATGGAATCACACAAGTGGTGTCTAGCCTAACCAAAAAGCAAAAGGTATGTGTGAATGGAATCACACAAGTGGTGTCTAGGCTAACCGAAAAGGTATGTGTGAATGGAATCACACAAGTGGTGTCTAGCCTAACCAAAAAGCAAAAAGGTATGTGTGAACGGAATCACACAAGTGGTGTCTAGGCTAACCGAAAAGGTATGTGGGAATGGAATCGCACAAGTGGTGTCTAGCCTAACCTCACACACAAAGAGACATCACACATTGCTAGTCTAAACCACAAAGATGATCGTCATGATCAACGAGAAGTGTCAATTACACTAAGCTAGTAATATAAAAGTTTAGCTTCATATCCCATAACCACTTGCTTAACTTAAACATTTACGAACAAACTGTAAATCTCCACTAGAAAAATGTCACAAGAGGTTCAATCGAACAAGTCCAAGAATTAACCGACGAAGTAAACGCAAGCGTTTCATACCACTCGTTTTACTAAGCTGTTTAATTAGATTTCTCATAAGAGTGAGGTAAAGGTTTGTATATACTAATAGATTAGAAATCGGTCTGAGAAAACGAGCTTTGTAATAAAATAGTGCAGAAATCATTTGAAGAAAGAGTTTTGATATTTACTACTAGTATAGAAAACCTTTATATTTTTAAAGTGACAAAGCACAAGGGGGATTGTAGAAACAATCAATCACAAAGATCACATTCGATGATGTGAATAAAAATCCAATGAAATCGATAAAGGATCCATCGAAGTGGATTTATCTAAAATTCCCAAAGAAAATAAGTCATCAAAGATGATAATAAATGATGACAATAAATAGGATCATCACGAATCGATTTAAATTGGAAATTCAATCCAAAAAGGCAAATTGGACTCAAACAGCAGGTTCAGTCGACTGAACAGAGTTTTCAGTCGACTGACCCTGTGCCTGGAAATTTTCCAGGTTCGGAAACTTTCTGTTTCCAGTTTCAGTCGACTGAACAGAGTTTTCAGTCGACTGAATCATGCCTGGAAACTTTCGGGTTCCAGGTTCAGTCGACTGAACAAAGTTTTCAGTCGACTGAATCATGCCTGGGCTGTTTTTCAGCCTTATTCAAATGAAGAGCAAACTCTTCCAAAATGCAACCAGACGAACATTGGCTCTAAGGGTTTATGCCAATCGGCAACCTGGCCCTATATGCTCCCCGATGCATCACCAAAAGCATGATCAAACATCCATAAAAGGATTTTCACACAAATTGACTTAAAAACTCAAAAATTGGAATATTTACAAAACCAATCCAAATCAAGAGAAAATGCACATGAAGAAGTGTTCGGAATTCATACCCAACAACCAAAGATAATTATAGTCATAGATGTGAGATAAAAATCTCACCTTTGAACCCAAACGAATGAAGAAGAAGCTACGAAGCAATGGAAAGAACAAGCATTCTTCAATTCCAACTCAACAAGCTTGAATCTAAGCTTAAAGGAGAAACATTTCCTAAATTAGGTTTAGGAAATTTCTGAAATCAAAGAGAGAATGAGTTAGAGAAGGAGAAGAGGAAGCTTACCAATGGGTTCTCTTGAACTTTGGAGCTAGGAGATGGATTTGCAAAGGAAGCTAGGGCTTGGAGTTTTAATTTCCACTCTCCACCTCCATTGTTGTAAAAGCTTGAAGAGTTAGGAATTAGAAATGAAGTGAATGAAGAGGAGAGGGGTTGGAACTGAATACATAAGTGGTTAATTGGCTCAGCCCAAACCAAAGCCCTAAGCGGGAAAGTAGCAAAAATCAACTTTCTCCAAACATATCGAAGCTTATACTCAAAAAGGTCGCAAACGTCATTTTGAACTCAATGGGAGTGGTCTCGAGTCCCAATTCGACTGATTGCAAAAAGTAGCTTTTCAGACCAAAATCCGACTAACGATAAAATATTTAAATAAAATATTTAAATATAAAATCGATAAATATGCGGGTTGTTACAGACTCCCCTCCTTAAAGAAATTGCGTCCTCACAATACTTAAGAGGAAAATAAGAAGTAACAACCATAGAAGCATATTAACACAAAAGAAAATTTGAATTAAGAAGTCCACCATAAAGAGCACGAAGGAGTAAATCCGAAAGTTTTCGTTCGATGAATTCTCAAGATTTCACATGAGAAATCCTTAGGATTGGAGAACCATTGAACTTCTATCAAAAAGAATATCTTTATATAGAAAGCGCTCAACCTCCGAAGCAATGATGCGAATGGAATGTTGCTCAAAAGTCAAATCTGGTGAAACTTCAATTTCCACAATATCACCAGGCACAAGAATAAAACCGGAAACATAAAAGCATTTCCGTATATAAAAGACGTGGAGAACGTCAAGAATAGCAGAAAATTGAGCCAGTGTAAAGGCGTAGTACAAAAACGGTACGCCCAATGAACCGCTAAACCAGAACAATGATGTAGTATAATAATGGTACGTCCATTGATCCAGATAAGAGGGAACATCGATGTAGTATAATAACAGTACATCCGATGAACCGAACACCATAAAAGAACATCAGACGCGAGTCCATAAAAAGAAATGAGATGAAACTCAATAAAACAAAGTACATCAAAACATTCGATGAACTTGGCAAAGAGATAATTCCATTCAGACATCATCAAAGAATCAACACTTGTTGCCTACGACAAAACGTATTGGCAACATGATTTCCCTTCCAGAAATAAAAAGAATATCAAGATCATAAGATGCCAGGAACTCGAGTCAACATGGAGTTCCATATGGGAAAATAATTATTCCAAAGATTTATGATCGGGATGCCAATTTTTTTTAAAAGTAAAACAATAGCCGCGAGCACTAGATCATGAGTGGCATATCTAGTCTCGATAAGCTATAATGATTTAGAAGCACAAGAGATAGCACGTTCTCCTTTGCAAGAGAACGACATCCAAACCAATACGACTAGTATCGGTACAAATAACAAAGTCTTGGTTCCCCTTCAGGAATCACAAGAATAAGAGTATCGAAAAGAAAGAATTTCTTTTAAATAATCTTCTTTCCCGAAAAACTAAAACTTTCAAAGTTACAATTAACTTATGTAATCGTCTTTTTAGAAAATTTTACTTATTTGAAGTGAATTTTTACTGTGTTTGATTGTCTCATCAAAGCGTTCAGGAAATTCCTATCGATAACGTTGATCAAGCGCATCGACCAAAATTCTTAAAGCACCCAACGGGCAATACAATCACAAAATCATCTTTTATAGGATAAATAAATCTCTTAAAAAGTTTTAAGAATATTCTTTGTTCGTTTCAAGAACAAAATCCAGTTTTACTTATAAATAAATCTTATGAAAAGGATTTGTAAAATTTTAAACTACTATTTTCATCCAAAACCAGTAAATACAAGAATAGTCTCATCGAAATATTCATAGAATATTCGATTTATAAAATGGATGAAATAAGCTGGACAATTTGAATGACATAATAAGTCATTCATAAGAATCATAACGAGTGTGGAATGCGGTAAGTGGAATGCTAATTTCCGCAACTCGTAGCAAACGAAAACCGGTGGCAAGGTCAAACTGAAAAGACCTTAGCACCACACAAAAGATATTGCTTAGGTGATAATCCTAAGACAAACTCAAAAATACCGAAAAGTTTAACTAATAATCTAGATAAGAGAAATAACACTTTTCTCATCTTGAGGGTTTAAAGAATAAAATGATGCCATCAAGTTGGAATCAAAATCATAAAGGAAAAATAGAAATCTGCTTAACAGATTGAAAATGTCGAAGATGAATAGTCCACTCGAAAAATAGGATATGGGCTTCACAATGATTAAGCCGATCCTTTCAAAAAATCAATTCCGAAGCCTAAGTAAAAATATCGGCTCAGAAAGAAAAGTCTCATAAAATAATTTCGACATCAATAGAAAGAAAATTGAGTGTTGCGGATCCACTAATCCGGATTCACAATCCTCAAAGAAGTCATCAAGCCCAAAATATTCAAAGAAAAAGAATCGACAAGTTCTTTTGATATAAAATAGTGAGATGGAACCCATATCAAAAAGAACTCAACTAAGAAGACCACGAAATAAAACAATGCCATCAAGGATTGAGTGAAAAATACCTTGACCACGAGAAGTGTTACTAGGGGCTTGCACAATATTTAGCTTTCTCATGTCCTTGTTCAAAAGTTTGGGACATGCAGATAAAAGATGACCCGGTTTCTTGCAATAGCGACAAGAATGGGGTTTTGGACACATATTCGCATAATGTTCCTTAGAATTACAATTGTAGCATCCTCCATGATTAGGGATCGGAGTCTTTGCTACAAAAGTAGTTTGCTTCACTCTCTTATTGGGATTAAGGCTCTTGAACTCAATATGCCTCTTCTTGGAAGTCCCAATATCACAAGCACTTTCTTTACCAACCTCTCCATGAAGAAGAGTAACATCCACAAGCTGATTGAAAGAAACTTCAGGTTTCAAAGGTAGAACCATTTCGGGGTTCTTACTCAAAGCATAGATAAACTCTTGATTCTTTACAAGATCCAAAAGTTGTTGAGCAGACATGAATGCTCCATCCAGGGGAGTAGCACTAGATTGACCGGCGCTGGGACGGCCTGGTCTAACCATTTCTCTTCTTTAAGAAAGAAAGAAGGAGAAATGTTATTCTCAAAATAAATATCAAGCAATCTTGATAGATAAAACAAGGAATCATAAAAGAAAATAGGATAGGACGGTACGAAGACTCGAATTAAATCCTAAAGCACGACTCCTAGGAAAGACTTAGGACGATGATCCTTGTTATAAGATTCCATATTGTTTCGAAGTTTGGCTCTGATACCAAGCTATGACGCCCCACCTCTGTACCCACGCTAGCCAAGAACATTACGGTGAATGCAGTCAACTAGCACGGAGAATAAGGCTGTTGAGGAGCGACCATCCGTGTAATTGCTTTGTGCGAGCATCGATATGTCAGATAGTATAACATGCAAATCTTTTCAAGTGGAAAATCCGACATGCCGACACAAACTCAAAGCTACTACACAGTGGATATCATATCTTCGGAAACAAATATAGAAACAAACATAACATAAATCAGTCACAGATAATTCATATCACAAAGGCGGAATAAGATATGAATATTACACATAAAAGTGTACATCAGAGTAGTGGTCAGAAAGATCCACAATATCACAAAAGAATAGTTACATGAACTACACAAAAGAATAAGTATACATAATGGAGTCTATATCTCAAATGTATACAACAAAAACTACTAATCTAAGTAGTTAACCAAAAGTCAGAGAAATCAATCCCAAGAGAGAAGTCAAGCAGAAGCACCTGCAACATCTCGGTCTGACCCGAGTATTATTTAATAAGAAAATAATAAACGGATCAGTCTAACTATAGATATCAGATGAAACGATATTGAATAAGAGATATGACATAAACATATAATAATCACAATGCCAAGCTGTGATAAATAAGTAATTGAAAATCAACAAGAGATTAATCAATATCATAATAATCTACTCAAGATCCAAAGAGGGCATCATACCCTAAACCTTTACTCATAACAAGTCAATGATATAAATTCCAGAAATCAGCACACGAAATCCAGAAATCACAAAAAAGATATGTGTGAACTGAATCACACAAGTGGTGTCTAGGCTAACCGAAAAGGTATGTGTGAATGGAATCACACAAGTGGTGTCTAGCCTAACCAAAAAGCAAAAGTTATGTGTGAATGGAATCACACAAGTGGTGTCTAGGCTAACCGAAAAGGTATGTGTGAATGGAATCACACAAGTGGTGTCTAGCCTAACCAAAAAGCAAAAAGGTATGTGTGAACGGAATCACACAAGTGGTGTCTAGGCTAACCGAAAAGGTATGTGCGAATGGAATCGCACAAGTGGTGTCTGGCCTAACCTCGCACACAAAGAGACATCGCACATTGCTAGTCTAAACCACAAAGATGATCGTCATGATCAACGAGAAGTGTCAATTACACTAAGCTAGTAAATATAAAAGTTTAGCTTCATGTCCCTTAACCACTTGCTTAACTTAAACATTTACGAACAAACTGTAAATCTCCACTAGAAAAATGTCACAAGAGGTTTAATCGAACAAGTCCAAGAATTAACCGACGAAGTAAATGCAAGCGTTTCATACCACTCATTTTACTAAGCCATTTAATTAGATTTCTCATACGAGTGAGGTAAAGGTTTGTATATACTAATAGATTAGAAATCGGTTTGAGAAAACGAGCTTTGTAATAAAATAGTGCTGAAATCATTTGAAGAAAGAGTTTTGGTATTTACTACTAGTATAGAAAACCTTTATATTTTTAAAGTGACAAAGCACAAGGGGGATTGTAGAAACAATCAATCACAAAGATCACATTCGAAGATGTGAATAAAAATCCAATGAAATCGATAAAGGATCCATCGAAGTGGATATATCTAAAATTCCCAAAGAAAATAAGTCATCATAGATGATAATAAATGATGACAATAAATAGGATCATCACGAATCGATTTAAATTGGAAATTCAATCCAAAAAGGCAAATTGGACTCAAACAGCAGGTTCAGTCGACTGAACAGAGTTTTCAGTCGACTGACCCTGTGCCTGGAAATTTTCCAGGTTCAGGAAACTTTCTGTTTTCAGTTTCAGTCGACTGAACAGAGTTTTCAGTCGACTGAATCATGCCTGGAAACTTTCGGGTTCCAGGTTCAATCGACTGAACAGAGTTTTCAGTCGACTGAATCATGCCAGGGCTGTTTTTCAGCCTTATTCAAATGAAGAGCAAACTCTTCCAAAATGCAACCGAACGAACATTGGATCTAAGGGTTTATGGCAATCGGCAACCCGGCCCTATATGCTCGCCGATGCATCACAAAAAGCATGATCAAACATCCATAAAAGGATTTTCACACAAATTGACTTAAAAACTCAAAAATTGGAATATTCACAAAACCAATCCAAATCAAGAGCAAATGCACATGAAGAAGTGTTAAGAATTCATACCCAACAACCAAAGATAATTATAGTCATAGATGTGAGATAAAAATCTCACCTTTGAACCCAAACGAATGAAGAAGAAGCTACGAAGCAATGGCAAGAACATGCACTCTTCAATTCCAACTCAACAAGCTTGAATCTAAGCTTAAAGGAGAAACATTTCCTAAATTAGGTTTAGGAAATTTCTGAAATCAAAGAGAGAATGAGTTGGAGAAGGAGAAGAGGAAGCTTACCAATGGGTTCTCTTGAACTTTGGAGCTAGGAGATTGATTTGCAAAGGAAGCTAGGGCGTGGAGTTTTAATTTCCACTCTCCACCTCCATTGTTGTAAAAGCTTGAAGAATTAGGAATTAGAAATGAAGTGAATGAAGAGGAGAGGGGTTGGAACTGAATACATAAGTGGTTAATTGGATCAGCTCAAACCAAAGCCCTAAGCGGGAAAGTAGCAAAAATCAACTTTCTCCAAACATATCGAAGCTTATACTCAAAAAGGTCGCAAACGTCATTTTGAACTCAATGGGAGTGGTCTCGAGTCCCAATTCGACTATTTGCAAAAAGTAGCTTTTCGGACTAAAATCCGACTAACGATAAAATATTTAAATAAAATATTTAAATATAAAATCGATAAATATGCTAACCGATACAGTTGGGCACAACTAATACGTACGACACTTATTGGATTTTGGATTCCATACAATGGCAGGGCTACTGGGGTAACGCCCGTCACAGTACGTGGCCTAGATCACCGTACCGAGGAGTACTCTCACTCCCCTGCAACACAAGGCCGGAACCATTCCTTACTGAACAGTTCTGAACAAGACAACCCCGGCAGTTGTTGCAATCAACCACCCACACAACCGAATATAAAGGGACTTCTAGTCAGGGATCAATCTCGCTCTCCAGTGGGGGCTACCCACGAAGCCTTGCTGCACCTCCCCTGTTTTAGCCATTCCCGGTTGATGAGGCTTGAGGCTACGATTACCTTTAGAGAACACATCTCTTAGAATGCTCACCGTCCACCTGACGATGTTCTGAAAGCATTCAATCCATACAAGTTTGTTCCGGGTTCGAACGAAACCGAAGGCATTACCTCGCTACACTCATTTTGGAATCACCCTCAGAGTTAACGACGATAACCCTTGCACTCTGAATCTCCATCTCAAACCTATAAGTACTATTCCGTCAAACTCATTATGGAATCACCCACAGAGTTATACTGACTCATAGTCCTTACACCTCGAGTCTTCACTCGTCACATAAGATTCACGACCTATCGTTAATTTGGATCGATGTGGTTTTCGGATATCCAAATATGGAAACCCGATCCCGGTCTCATCGAAATCCAAAGCGTGTCTTTTAGGTCCAAGTTGTTTTAAAGTTTAAAACAATTCAATTCAATATTATCTATATACACATAGATAGATAATTCTCAACATTTAATAGATGATCAATATTATCATCACATCAGATAATCGATATTATGAACTCAAACAGATAAATCATATTATCAACTCAATGCAACCACAACATCCAAATCACACAACAACATTTATCTCATAACTGAGATCTCAACCATTCAGGGTAATAAATATCAATAATCATTCATAAGCAATGCCTTATTAATCACCATCCTATAATTAATTTAAAATGAATTAAATTAATTACTTCTTCCTTAATTAATTTAAAATGAATTAAATTAATTACTCATCCATATAAATCTTTCTTACATATTCCTTAATTAATTATAAATCAATCAATTAATTATTCGTAATTAAATTACCCTAATTAATCATCTTGATTAATTATCCTTTAATTACATTCAAGTAATTAACCTCTAATTAATTTTCCCAAATTAATTATTCCAAAACAAACCAGTAATTAACATGTAATTACTTCATTAATTAATTAATCATAATTAATTACATTAATCCTTAATTAATTACATTAATTAATACCTTCAATGATTAATTGTTCTTAATTAATCAATCCTTAATTATATCATTAATTATATAAATTAATGATCTCAAATTATTTTATTTTGAATAACTTCATTAAATTAATTATCATTTATCTCTATTGATTAATCATTCTTGATTAAGTAATTGATTACATTAAATTAATTACATCTTTTAATCATTTTCAAGTAACTCAATTATCTAAACCTAAATTAATTACACTAAGTAATTAATTATTAATTACTTACTTAAGTAATTATACAACATATAAATTACATATTAATTACACAAAGTAATTAATTTCCAAAACTCCTCCATTAAATTACATCCAGTAATTTATTTCCTTAATTACTTCACTAAGTAATTTTCCATTTTTAATTACATTTGTAATTACTTCTCAAATCAACCAGTGATTAAATTAAATTAATTAAACTTAATTAATTAACTTAATTAATCAACAACTTAATTAATTACAATTCAGTAATTAATTTTCTTAATTACTTTGATTAAGTAATTATACTTAAATAATTCTCAAATGATTATCTTTAAATTAATTAAAACAATTAATCATTAAAATTAATCATATTAATTAATTATAAAATAATACTATGTTAATGACCTTCATTAACCAATAACAAAACTTTAATTACTTTTCCATGGTAATTAAGTGAATTAGCCAATATTAATTCTTAATTTATTTATAAACTCATTAGTTAATCTATAATTATTAAATTAATAAAATGATAATTAAAAACTTAATTAACTATTAATTACTTGATTAATATAATTCAATTCATTAATTAAATTAATCAAATCTTATTTAAATTAATTTCTAAATCAAACTTTAATCAAATTTAATTAACTTACTTAAAACTTTTAATTAATTAAATAAATCCTTAGTTATTTATTTAACTAACCTAATTATTAATTAATTAAATTAATTAATTACAATATTAATTACCTTAATCAAATAATTATTAAGTTCAGCATTATGAAAATCATAAATCTCATTAATGATTAAATTATCATTATCAAAGTAAATTAAAAATAATTTACTTTTAAATTTCTCTAAATTCCATTTTAAAATAAAATTAAATTTAAACTTAAACAAGGTTTTAAGTATTTAAAAACTCTTTAGTTTTCATTTTTAAGGATCACTTACCTCTTAAAGCAAATTTAGAAAAATTATTTAACTTCAGCCTATACTCAATTTAAATAAATTTAAAATACCTTAAATATTTCGAATGATATTGAAACATATAAATTCAAATTTTATTTATATTACAACCCAAAATTCAAATCATGTTTCAGATTTAAATTCAAAGATTTAAATTTAAACCCTGTTTTAAATTTCATTTCAGATTTTATAAAACACATGTTATACATACTAAAATATTCAAACTTAATTATAACATTTGAACTTATCAACTTATTCCCCTTTGAAAATTTCCAGATTCAAATTCCAAATTTGAATTCAGGATTTCAAATTCAGATTTAAACTAAATTTTTAATCTTGTTTTAAAATCTTATTTTCAGACATATAATCACTTTTAAAAAAAGAACTATGCAGATTTTAATTTGCTAACCATTTCATCTTTTATAATTTATTTATTTCCAAAAACTAAAATTCAAATTCATTTTGAAACCATAGTTTAAACTTGCTTCAATTCCTGTTTAAATCAGCCTTTACTTTGCTCTTTTTAAATTTAGTTTTTTATTAGAAAATTTAAAACCTGAAACAGTTCAGGTTACAGAAAACAACACTGCAACCAAACTACCCGAGCTCATCTCCATCCTGCTTCGAGCCACCCCTGCCTTAACTTCGAGCAAAAACAGAATTTACCCGAGCACCATCTCTTCACCATATTCTAGAAACAAAACTCATCCCTATGGCCACTGTGCACATGCACATAACCATGGCCATCTTCCGATCATCAACGATGATCACCTTCATCCACCAACCCTCTCTTGAATCCAACAGAATCACCCAAACATCAGAAAAACTCCAAATACCCAAAATCAAATAGAACATCCCCCTTTCAAAACCTGGAAACCACAATACACCAGAACTCCTCATCCTATCAACAGCGAATCCACCTCCCTCCGACCATCGTTCAAGCTAAAATTCCAGCTAGTTAGTCCTCTAGAGCCCAGAAATCATTTCCTATGGTTGTTAAACACTCAATCAAATATTGAGTGAGAAAAATTCTATTATCCACAGGTTCAAATATTAGGGTTACTGAACCAAATCCCTTACTGCTGTTAACCCGAAAATCAATTCACAAATTTGATAATTTATACGATGTTCCTGATCCTTCATATTTATTCACAAGAAACTTCAGACCCCAAATGTTTCAAATCCTTAAAATTTTCCAAAATCATCTTTTTAGCCCGTCCCAGCATTACTCCCCCAATTCACAACTAAATATTATGTTCTCTGATCTAAAAATCATGTTTTCACATGGACTTCAAATCATAATCTTAAATTAAGGAATTAAGGAATTTATATTTGTTAAACACAATCATGTTTCAGGACATTTTGATTTACAGAGAAGTTTTTGTTTTCAATTTACCATATTTTAAATTCTTATGCTTCGTTCATTTTTAAACAAACACATTTGTTTGTAATCCATTTCTCAATAATGGTTAAGTTTAGAAACTACTAAAAGTTTGAATTTAAATGTCTAAGTCAGATACATCAGTAATTACTGATACAGACCAAAGCATACATACTTATATAATTATAAAGTAATTTCCAGAAATTCATATACAAACAAATTGCTACAAATTTTATCATGCATATCAATCCATTCCAAAGATAATAACATCCAACCAGATTTTGTTAAAGAAAATTTAGAAGTTACTCACCTAAAATTTGAAGAACAGAGCACCCAGATTTTAAAGCTTTGAACCTTGTCTGAATTGATTATTGCAGGTTCAATGATTTTAGTTTTGAATATTGCTTGCATTTGAAACTTGATCCCAAAATTAGATGCATGCAGGTGAAATTCCAGAGATGAAAATGCAAAGAATCTTCAGGTTGAAAGAAAAATGCATGCAGGCTTGATTTCGATTTTCTCAAATTTGCAGAGATATAAATGCAGTGGGTTCCCAGGTTGTAAAAATGTTGGTTGCATGTTGATATTCTTGTTACAGGTTTTAGTTTTGAGAGGAATTACAGATTTCAAAGTTTGCTTTTGAAATGAATTTGCAGATATGTTTTTAGGGGTTTTGAGTTTTCAGATTTTTTTTAGGTGAAGTGTTTCTTTGATTCAACAAGCATTTGATTTTTAAAAGATAATATGAAAAGTGAAAATGTTTTTAAAAGAGAGCTGAAATAAATTTGACAAAATAATAAAAGAAAAATAGAAATTTAATGACACTTGTCATTTTGTTTGATTTACAATTTACACATGTTGCTTAAATTTGTTAAATACTTAACACTTGTCTTTATTTAATTAAGCTATACTTTTAAATGTTTAAAAAGAGTTTTCCTTAATTTATTTTATGTTTGTGTGATTTTCTTATTTTTAGAAAATCTAAATGAAACAATTTATAAATTAAAACTTATATAAATATTTTAAAGAATCAATAAATTTGAATTTCAATATAAAATTTCCAAATCAAATTAATTCTTTGAAATCAAAATAAAAATCAATTTATTCAAATTAAAATGAAGATTCTATTTTCCTATTCTAATCCCTTTTTTATTTATGGAAATAGTATATTTATTAACATGGCTTAAAAAATAACAATTTTATATGATTTATAAAGATATTATAAATCACTTTTATATTCAAGTGAATTTAAATCATAGGCTATTTTATATTTAGACTTATATAAAATATTTCTAAGTCATATTTATACCAAGTAATATTTAAAAAGAAATAAAAATCAATTTTTATTTAATTTAAAACAAAAATTAAGCTAAAACAAATTTTAAACAATATAACATTTATTATTAATATTACAAACCATATAATCTCAAATTTAAATAAATTTTAAAAGCTTAATATTAATTTAAAACACAATTTCCTAATTACTCAATATTTTATTATAATTTAAAAACAAAACTTCATTTATTTATTTTCATGTTAGAATTTAAAAACAAAACTTCATTTATTTATTTTCATGTAAGTTAAATTCCAAAACAAAAATAAACTATAATATATATACAAATATATATATACATTATAATTTAAAACATTTATTTTAGCTTTTTTAAAAGACAAATCACAAATTAAATATTTATCTAAATCTGATTATTAAACCAAAACATATTTTATTAATCAATATTGTCAATATCAATTTATTTTTTTATAAAGATTATTAATTTGATATTGTCAAAAATTCCGGGATATCACATTGCTTCCCCCTTAAAAGAATTTCGTCCCCGAAATTTAAAACAAAGGTAATTTAATAACCTATTTTAGATTTTAAATTTTAAAACCAAGCATATCAAACATATGCTAACATCCATAGCAATCAATTCATCCAATCAAACAAAATTAACTATCCAAATAAAGTTCTGGATAGAGTTTCCTCGAGTTTCCCAAGTAAACACTAGGATACTCGCTCTATAAAACCCAAACAATCAACACTACTAATTTACAGAACTCCTACTAATCTAGATCTATAACTGAACAAGACATCAGACTACAGACAAGTCTGACTCAACAACCAAATCTCCCCGACAGCTGATTCCAAAACCCGAAATAGATCATACACGTACTTCCTCAGAGATACGTGAAACACAACGAATTCCAGTTGTCCAAACTGGCAATTCAATCCAGATAATCAAACACTTATCCAAAACAGAACGCAGAAGAAATCCAAAACATCTCGAAGCTAGCTTACCCACCCTTACCAAAATTTATAGCTCCTAAAACTGGGAAAACTTATCCAAAACCAGACTTTAGATCCACAAAACTCTTTGGACGATCCTGAGCTGCCTACCTCCTACCTGATCAGCTCAATCCTTGCTGATGTCTCAAGAAACAAACTGGGCCAAACTCAATCCACCAGAATGATCCTCCACGATCAATCAAGATCAAGAACAAACTCCACTCACTACCATTAGAAGGAAACAAACTTCTCGTATCCGGAAAAGAATAGCAGATGCACTTCGAAACTGCTTCCGCTGCACAACTCTGATCTGGAGTAGAAAAGAATGCTGATAAAGGACACAAGCACAACTAGACAGCAAAACCAAGAAGAAGATCTCAAAGAACCAAGAGAAAACTCAGAAGTTCCTCCAATCCTGAGTTGCTTCAACAAACTCCATCTCAAGAAACCAACCTTCAATTAGTTGATCCACCGGTAGATGAAGACAAACTCTGACTTTCCTGAAAATATTCAGAAAAATCTCCAACAACCCAAGAGAATACCCAATCATCACAAGTCACTTTTGCGATCAACCCAAACTAAAATCCAAAGAAAACTGTTCTCTCTTTACCAATCAGAACACCTTATGCTAGTCTTGCCAACCCATCGAAGAAATGGATTCTACTCTACTTCTTCTGTACTCCATCTCCAGAAAACTTCTAAGCCAGAAAATCCTGCCGACACACTGAACACTCCGAGCTGCACTGCAGACACCAATGCCGAAAAATTCTCAATCCAAAGCTCTTCGAGAAACTCGGACTTCAAACCACACAGAAACATCCTGCTAAACACAGCCACAACACCGAAGCAGACTCACTTCCTTAAACTTGTTCCAAAGAAATCATCTTCGGAAACATCTATAGTCACTGCATCTCATCACGCAGCTACTATTTCCTGAGGTAACAAGATACCATTACTCGCTTCTGCTCAGCCAACAAATCAAAACTCTACTCATCCAACTTCAAAGGTGAACTCTGAACCTTAACAGGTTACCTTTAGAGATCAATGAAGTCCCACACCACTTCAAAGTTCACTCTAGACGGTATTAGGTCTACAGTCTCGACAAATACACTCCCAACCTCAAACATTCAAACTCCAGCCAATGGTAGTCGCGTTATACACACCACTACCTCAATCTACCTTTATAACTTATATTGGAAAACCTGAACAGGTAACCCAATAGATAGGAAGAAATAAAATAAATATATATATAATAAAAATTACAAATACGCTCTCTCAAGATAGACACCACTACAGAGCCTAGGTATTCACTCAACCTAATGCTCTGATACCACCTGTGACGACCCGACTTTCCACTCCCAGAAAATCGCATCATCAATTAAGAAAGAAAGGGATAGAAGAAGAAAAGAAAGACGAGAAAGAAGAAAACAACACTAGAATCTCAACAGCGGAACGAATAAATTATATTAATAACATAAGTATTTACATAACATACAATACCAATCAGAGTTACTCAGCATACACATCACATATACTAGACAGTTATAAACACCTGACTAGTATTTACAACTCAATACAAATACAACACAGAGAATACACAGTGGAAACTATATATCTACAGCGCAGAAGCCACCTGCTCCATTGCTCCTCCAATATTCGTCAAAGCTAACCAGAATCCCTTGGCTACTCGTAAAAATTTGAGTACCCAAGATTTTAAGGAAACAAAGACAAAATCCAGGTCAGACATGGGTCTGGTGTGAGTAACAGGTTAAGGTTGCTTAACTTTAAAAACCTTTTGAAAAGAAAGGTATCACGTAAGACTTCCCACACATAAACATGGAAAAGTTTTAACCTTACTCTAACCAAAACATTTGATAGGAAATCCGATGATATTATAATAGTGTCTAGGGTTTTCAAGTAAAATACAGAAATAGCTGGAATGCTTACATCTCACGTCCCAACATAGTTGGGCACAACTAATGCGTACGGCACTTATTGGATTTTGGATTCCATACAATGGCAGGGCTACTGGGGTACCGCCCGTCACAGTACGTGGCCTAGATCACCGTACCGAGGAGTACTCCCACTCCCCTGCAACACAAGTCCGGAACCATTCCTTACTGAACAGTTCCGAATAAGACAACCCCGACAGTTGTTGCAATGAACCGCCCACACAATCGAATATAAAGGGACTTCTAGATAGGGATCAATCTCGCTCTCGAGTGGGGGCTACCCACGAAGCCTTGCTGCACCTCCCCTGTTTTAGCCATTCCCGGTTGATGAGGCTTGAGGCTACGATTACCTTTAGAGAGCGCGTCTCTTAGAATGCTCATCGTCCACCTGACGATGTTCTGAAAGCATTCAATCCATACAAGTTCGTACCGGGTTCGAACGAAACCGAAGGCATTATCTTGTTACACTCATTTTGGAATCACCCTCTGAGTTAACGACGATAACCCTTGCACTCTGAATCTCCATCTCGAACCTATAAGTACTATTCCGTCAAACTCATTACGGAATCACCTACAGAGTTATACTGACTCATAGTCCTTACACCTCGAGTCTTCACTCTTCACACAAGATTCATGGCCTATCGTTAATTTGGATCGATGTGGTTTTCGGATATCCAAATATGGAAACCTGATCCCGGTCTCATCGAAATCCAAAGCGTGTCTTTTAGGTCCAAGTTGTTTTAAATTTTAAAACAATTCAATTCAATATTATCTATATACACACAGATAGATAATTCTCAACATTTAATAGATAATCAATATTATCATCACATCAGATAATCTATATTATCAACTCAAACGGATAAATCATATTATCAACTCAATGCAACCACAACATCCAAATCACACAACAACGTTTATCTCATAAGTGAGATCTCAACCATTCAGGGTAATAAATATCAATCATCATTCATAAGCAATGACTTATTAATCACCATCCTATAATTAATTTAAAATGAATTAAATTAATTACTTCTTCCTTAATTAATTTAAAATGAATCAAATTAATTACTCATCCATATAAATCTTTCTTACATATTCCTTAATTAATTATAAATCAATCAATTAATTAATCTTAATTAAATTACCCTAATTAATCATCTTGATTAATTATCCTTTAATTAAATTCAAGTAATTAACCTCCAATTAATTTCCCAAATTAATTATTCCAAACCAAACCAGTAATTAACCTGTAATTACTTCACTAATTAATTAATCATAATTAATTACATTATTCCTTAATTAATTACATTAATTAATACCTCCATTGATTAATTGTTCTTAATTAATCAATCCTTAATTATATCATTAATTATATAAATTAATGATCTCAAATTATTTTATTTTAAATAACTTCATTAAATTAATTATCATTTATCTCTATTGATTAATCATTCTTGATTAAGTAATTAATTACATCAAATTAATTACATCTTTTAATCATTTTCAAATAACTCAATTATCTAAACCTAAATTAATTACACTAAGTAATTAATTATTAATTACTTACTTAAGTAATTATACAACATATAAATTACATATTAATTACACAATGTAATTAATTTCCAAAACTCCTCCATTAAATTACATCCAGTAATTTATTTCCTAAATTACTTCACTAAGTAATTTTCCGTTTTTAATTACATTTGTAATTACTTCTCAAATCAACCAGTGATTAAATTAAATTAATTAAACTTAACTAATTAACTTAATTAATCACAAACTTAATTAATTACAATTCAGTAATTAATTTCCTTAATTACTTTCATTATGTAATTATACTTAAATAATTCTCAAATGATTATCTTTAAATTAATTAATACAATTAATCATTAAAATTAATCACATTAATTAATTAATTATAAAATAATACTATGTTAATGACCTTCATTAACCACTAACAAAACTTTAATTACTTTTCCATGGTAATTTATTGAATTAATCAATATTAATTCTTAATGTATTTATAAAACTCATTAATTAATCTATAATTATTAAATTAGTCAAATGATAATTAAAAACTTAATTAATTATTAATTACTTGATTGATATAATTCAATTCATTAATTAAATTAATCAAATCTTATTTAAATTAATTTCTAAATCACACTTTAATCAAATTTAATTAACTTACTTACAACTTTTAATTAATTAAATAAATCCTTAGTTATTTATTTAACTAACCTAATTATTAATTAATTACAATATTAATTACCTTAATCAAATAATTATTAAGTTCAACATTATGAAAATCATAAATCTCATTAATGATTAAATTATCATTATCAAAGTAAATTAAAAATAATTTACTTTTAAATTTCTCTAAATTCCATTTTAAAATAAAATAAAATTAAACTTAAACAAGGTTTTAAGTATTTAAAAACTCTTTAGTTTTCATTTTTAAGGATCACTTACCTCTTAAAGCAAATTTAGAAAAATAATTTAACTTCAGCCTATACTCAATTTAAATAAATTTAAAATACCTTAAATATTTCGAATGATATTGAAACATATAAATTCAAAATTTATTTATATTGCAACCCAAAATTCAAATCATGTTTCAGATTTAAATTCAAAGATTTAAATTTAAACCCTGTTTTAAATTTCATTTCAGATTTTATAAAACACATGTTATACATACCAAAATATTCAAACTTAATTATAACATTTGAACTTATCAACTTATTCCCCTTTGAAAATTTCCAGATTCAAATTCCAAATTTGAATTCAGGATTTCAAATTCAGATTTAAACTAAATTTTTAATCTTGTTTTAAAATCTTATTTTCAGACATATAATAACTTTTTAAAAAAAAACTGTGCAGATTTTAAGTTGCTAACCATTTCATCTTTTATAATTTATTTATTTTCAAAAAATAAAATTCAAATTCATTTTGAATCCATAGTTTAAACTTGCTTAAATTCCTGTTTAAATCAGGCTTTACTTTGCTCTTTTTAAATTTAGTTTTTTTTAAAAAAAAATTAAAACCTGAAACAGTTCAGGTTACAGAGAACAACACTGCAACCAAACTACCCGAGCTCATCTCCATCCTGCTTCGAGTCACCCCTACCTTAACTTCATGCAAAAACAGAAATTACCCGAGCACCATCTCTTCACCATATATAAGAAACCAAACTCATCCCTATGGGCACTGTGCACATGCAAATAACCATGGCCATCTTCCGATCATCAACGATGATCACCTTCATCCACCAAACCTCTCTTGAATCAAAAAGAATCACCCAAACATCAGAAAAACTCCAAAAACCCAAAATCAAACAGAACATCCCTCTTTCAAAACCTGGAAACCACAATACACCAGAACTCCTCATCCTGTCAACAGCGAATCCACCTCCCTCTCCGACCATCGTTCAAGCTAAAATTCCGGCTAGTTACTCCTCTAGGGCCCATAAATCATTTCCCATAGCTGCTAAACACTCGATCAAATATGGAGTGAGAAAAATTCTATTATCCACAGGTTCAAATATTAGGGTTACCGAACCAAATCCCTTACTGCTATTAACCCGAAAATCAATTCACAAATTTGATAATTTATATGATGTTCCTGATCCTTCATATTTACTCACAAGAAACTTCAGACCCCAAATGTTTCAAATCGTTAAAATTTTCCAAAATCATCTTTTTAGCCCATCCCAGCATTACTCCCCTAATTCACAACTAAATATTATGTTTTCTGATCTAAAAATCATGTTTTCATATGGACTTCAAATCATAATCTTAAATTAAGGAATTAAGGAATTTATATTTGTTACACACAATCATGTTTCAGGACATTTTGATTTACAGAGAAGTTTTTGTTTTCAATTTACCATACTTTAAATTCTTATGCTTCAGTTTATTTTTAAACAAACACATTTGTTTGTAATCCATTTCTCAATAATGGTTAAGTTATGAAACTAATAAAAGTTTGAATTTAAATGTCTAAGTCAGATACATCAGCAATTACTGATACAGACCAAAGCATACATACTTATATAAGTGTAAAGTAATTTCCAAAAATTCATATACAAACAAATTGCTGCAAATTTTATCATGCATATCAATCCATTCCAAAGATAATAACCTGCAACCAGATTTTGTTAAAGAAAATTTAGAAGTTACTCACCTAAAATTTGAAGAACAAAGCACCCAGATTTTAAATCTTTGAACCCTGTCTGAATTGATTGTTGCAGGTTCAATGATTTTAGTTTTGAAGATTGCTTGCATTTGAAACTTAATCCCAAAATTAGATGCATGCAGGTGAAATTCCAAAGATGAAAATGCAAAGAATCTTCAGGTTGAAAGAAAAATGCATGCAGGCTTGATTTCGATTTGCTCAAATTTGCAGAGATATAAATGCAGTAGGTTTCCAGGTTGTAAAAATGTAGGTTGCATGTTGATATTCTTGTTAAAGGTTTTAGTTTTGAGAGGAATTACAGATTTCAAAGTTTGCTTTTGAAATGAATTTGCAGATACGTTTTTAGGGGTTTTGAGTTTTCAGATTTTTTTTAGGTGAAGTGTTTCTATGATTCAACAAGCATTTGATTTTTAAAAGATAATAAGAAAAGCGAAAATGTTTTTAAAAGAGAGCTGAAATAAATTTGACAAAATAAATAAAAGAAAAATAGAAATTTAATGACACTTGTCATTTTGTTTGATTTACAATTTCACATGTTGCTTAGATTTGTTAAATACTTAACACTTGTCTTTATTTAATTAAGCTATGCTTTTAAATGTTTAAAAAGAGTTTTCCTTAACTTATTTTATGTTTGTATGATTTTCTTATTTTTAGAAAATGTAAATGAAACAATTTATAAATTAAAACTTATACAAATATTTTAAAGAATCAATAAATTTGAATTTCAATATAAAATTTCCAAATCAAATTAATTCTTTGAAATCAAAGTAAAAATCAATTTATTCAAATTAAAATCAAGATTTTATTTTCCTATTCTAATCCTTTTTTTTTAATTTATGAAAATAGTATATTTATTAACAAGGCTTAAAAAATAACAATTTTATATGATTTATAAAGATATTATAAATCACTTTTATATTCAAGTGAATTTAAATCATAGGCTATTTTATATTTAGACTTATATAAAATATTTCTAAATCATATTTATATCAAGTAATATTTAAAAAGAAATAAAAATCAATTTTTATTTAATTTTAAAACAAAAATTAAGCTAAAACATTTTAAACAATATAACATTTATTATTAATATTACAAACCATATAATCACTAATTTAAATAAATTTTAAAAGCTTAATATTAATTTAAAACACAATTTCCTAATTACTCAATATTTTATTTGAATTTAAAAACAAAACTTCATTTATTTATTTTCATGTAAGTTAAATTCCAAAACAAAAATAAACTATAATATATATACAAATATATATATATATATATACATTATAATTTAAAACATTTATTTTAGCTTTTTTTAAAAGACAAATCACAAATTAAATATTTATTTAAATCTAATTATTAAACCAAAACATATTTTATTAATCAATATTGTCAATATCAATTTATTTTTTTATAAAGATTATTAAATTGATATTGTCAAAAATTCCGGGATATCACACACCCGTTCAACGTAAAATTAATGCAGTAACATGCAACTCGAATTTTCACGTATACTACAAAATGAATAGAGAAATCATTCGAATATATCTTCAATGAAGATAATTCAAAACAGCAAAAATCTCAACAAAATCACATATATGCAATCGCTTCGGATCCTCAAATCGGATTCAAAATTTTCTAAGGAAACAAATTAAACACAGCTATGTGAACAACAAATGAAATTTATTTCAATTTCATATTTTGATTATTAAATCAAAAAGGTTATCAGCTGTACTCAGTGAAGACAGCCTCACTATTTCCGTTGCGCACTCTGATAAACCGACGCAAATTACTCAATCATCAAACACAGTTTCGCTGTTATTTTTAAATAAAGATATTTAAAAATTTCATCATACTTTCAAAACTTTAGTTTTGACTCAAAGCACAACTAAAAACATCGACCAATAGTTGTAACACATGTTCCATCTAAGTAATGTTTTATATTATGTCCATAAACCCCAAGCTCTGATACCAACTGTGACGCCCCACCTCTATGCTCACAATAACAAAGAGTATCAAAAGAAATACTGTCTGTTATTAGGAAGAATAAGGCTTAATAGGAGCGGCCATCCGTAGTTATGCCTTACACTAGTACTGGCTCTCTCGATAGGAGTGGTATATATTTTTATTTTTCATCTCTTATTTATTTACTCCCATCGACATACCCAATTTCAGTATGAAACGAACTACAATGGTTCATAATAATTTAGGACAATATATATAATAATAACATAGATGAACTGAATGCGGAACACAGATAATATCAAATCTCATATATATATAACTGAAGTCAGTTACAATACATGTGATACAATACATATGATACAACTACGACTGTCGACACAGGATGTTACATATACAAGTACATTAATATAAGTAATATACATGAATACACATCATACTATACTATGACAACAACTACTCCAAAAGATATAAACAGACTTCATAGCTCAAGCAGCAACCCAAAGCAAGATATCTACAACCTGTAATAACTCGGTCTGACCCGAGTATTAAATTCAAAAGAAAATAATACACGGGTCAGTCTAATTCAAACTCAGTTATTAATGCACGGAAGTTATAATAATTAAATAACAATTAGACGACAGTCACAAATAAATCCCGTCTATCCAATCCTTTAATAAGGAATCACATAATGGTAAATATAACACGTAACAGTGTTAAACAACAAATCAACAAATCCAAATTATCAACGAAGATAAATTAAAAAGATTATCAATGAAGATAATTTAGAAAACAACAGAATTGCCTAAATGGCAATTAACAAAAAAATCTAATTATTAAACAAATAATTAGAAACTTATAATCTAATTATCAAATAGATAATTAGACAACACCAAAATGATCGAATCGAATCAAATCAAATCAAAATACAATTTCAAAATATTGAATTGAATAAACAAAACAATTCAAACAATTGAAATATCACAAAAGTAAATACTGTGTGGCTGCAGTACACGCACGCGTGCACTGCCTCGCCACTACAACATATAAAGTCACCACAACTCCAAATATTGACAGCAAGTCCTAACTACAAAGCCAAATCATTTACAAAATGTAGAGGTTAAGTCACTATTACCAGGACTCAACACAATTGCGAGGCCAAACAAAAGTTAACAGCAATACCAAGAAAAGGTCTGGGCAACAATGAATGACCAAGTGCACAAGGCAGTGGTACAAACATGATGACACAGCGAAATGGCTTATGCAACCTATACCAACAGAGCACGAAGGCTCGAATGCCCAAACGCACATTGTAGTGGTACGAACATGATGACACAGCAAAATAGAGGCGAAAGCAAACAAAAATGAGGCAATGCAGCGTGACAAAACGCATAAAAGAATCGGTACACAACAGAGACAAAACTGCTACAAATACCAACTGAATCGATGTGAATATATGGCCAAACCGTGCACCAGATATACTACTGAACAACAAGTGGCCAGAGGAGCAAATGAAATTCACGAGTATATCCATGCAGCAAGCTTAAACAACAATAAAGTATGTATGCCATGACTGGTCAGTGCAATAAGCAATCAAAGTCAAGTGCTTTCAAAGGAACTCGACCAAATCGCTTCAAGTAAAACAAAGTACAACTGGTATCAAGATAGTTCACCAGCATGAAGTTCAACAAGCAGCCTCAACATCAAAGACCAGACCCCAAGTGCATAAAACAGTAGTGAAACCTGAGATCAGGTTTAATGCATAGCAAAAACTCGAGCGCTAGAAGAAAAATGGCACTCTAGAGCAACATAAATGACTCTGTACACTAGTGACGCAGCAACAATAAAAAAAAAGAACAAAGCATGAAGATTCTTCTGAAATCAAGACATGATCGCAAAAGCATATCAAAACCGTGATGGTCACGAGGTACGACGGTTCCCTGATGACTAGAAAACAATAAGTGAACATCAAGCACATGAATGCACAAGATTTGTGACAAGCTTAACACATAATTACTTATATACAGTTGTTATAAAACTAATGCAACGAATTAGAATGTTGACAGAAGATGCCAAGTGATAAAAGTCACTTATTTGAAGTAACCAAAGTCACAAAAGAAATCACAGTAGCAAGTTCAACCTTGAAAGCCCAAAATCATCTCATAAACAACATCACAAACCAAAGTCAGGTGATAAATAAATTAAAGAAGAATCAAAATTCACGTTAATGCCGATGCCAACAGAAAAATGTTCAAAGTCATTTGCAGTTCAAATCATACTGTACCCAAGTTACATATATCGAATAGCTATTCAAAGCCGTGGATAATAGAAATCGAACCAAGACAACTAAAAATCATCAACATCGAAATAAACTCGAACGACCTAAGAATGAAGTGGATGTGAGTGATAGTTTACTCACCTTGTTTAACGAGGAGCTAAACCCAATTCGCAGTCTCAAATCATAAGCTAGTAAACAACCGATTAAGCAACCGAAAGCATCTCGAGAGACAACGATCGAATAAAAGTCAGCTACCACAAATTACGAAAACCCTAATTTAGTTGAAGAGGAAATGAGCAAGAATGAGCTGCCATTTTTTCGTATGATTTTTGTTTTAGGGTTTTCGGAAAGATGAACGAATGAAAAAGGAAATTGGGTATCAGCCTTTGTTAAATAACACCACACCAACAAAAACATGGGCCAAAATTGTTTTGAATCCCACATAACATTCAACGAATTACTAAAAGAATTTCAACCGATTTAAAAACTCCAAATAGCAATTAGCTAACACATTAATCGTTTAATGACGATTATAAATTGTTACAGAATCCCGGGTTGTTACACCCATGCTCCCTCCGGTCATAAAATTTTGCCGCGCCACCGGTAATTTTTGTTGACCTAATCGAATTTTTCCGTCGATCAGACCGTTGATTCGCCAAATAAACAGCATGGACGAAGTCCCCTCGGTCCTCTCTTTAAAACCCAGAAATGGTTCGTTGATCCGACAACATTCATCGACGCGCGATGAACGGCCGAGAAATGATTTAGAAATTCTGGACAAAAGATGCATCGAATTGGAAAATGAATTTCAGTTTTGAGATGCGTACATCGAAAGCTTCGATATATAATTTTTCTGAATTTTTTTGAGGAGTTTGAAATTTGACTTTGATTTTGAATTGCAGTTGGACTTAGGTGTTTGTCTGCCATTGAACCGAGGAGGTGAAACAAAGTGTACGCACAGACAAATGAGAATGAGGGACAAATAGGGTTTATAACAGAGTACATATAGACAAGGTTGAAAAAGAATAGAAGGATCAGATTGGTATACGCGCTGAACGACGAATGGCCCGAAAAGCCTGTTCTGACTCCGGAACGAAATTGGGTCAACCCATATATCAAAATAGATGTTTTAAAATATTTTAAATGCAACGGAAAAGGTTTCAGGTTCAAATTGCATCGTATGAAGAAATTATGCTAAAATCAATATTTTTCAAATTGATTTCAATTTCATTGATTTCAAGGCGTTTCAAGTCCATACGATCAAACGACAAGTCCGATCGCTACGAAACTTGAAATCATACAATAATGCACAGTTACGGATCCAATGAAATTTGTTTCGTCGAAATCCGAGTCAGTGGCCAAAATGGCTATTTTTACATTAATTAAATAATTTAATAATTAATTAAATAAAATCCAAATTTTTATTTCAATTCTATAATTGACAATTTCATCACTTTTATATTTCTTAATCATCTACAAAAATTTTAAACAAGTTTAGATGTCAATTTAAAGTTGATAAATCTATCAATTGCAGTGTCAAATTTTCAATTTCATTATATTCAAAATTATAAATTAAATTTCCAATAATTCTATTAAATTGTTTTTCATTCTACTATTCATTTCATTGTTATTCAACGGATGAAATTAACACTGGTTCATGGCTTATTACATTATTATTCTCAAATGTCATCTTAATCTCAACTAATGCAAAATTAAATATTAAATTTCATTTAAATTGCAATTAATCCAATTATTGAATTTTACACTTCAATTAGATTAATAAATCTTTCTTTCTATTCTTTAAATCAACCAATTGTCATATTATAAATAAAGTTAGCATTAATTTCAATTAATTCCTTAATTTACACAAATATAACCTTAAATTGAGATTCATTGTAATTTATTACAAACTTGATTTAATGGACTACATAAATGATTACTTTAAAATAATCGTTTCCACTAACCCTTAATCATATTTGTATAAGTTATCATTTCGAACAATTACATACAGAACATTGATTTTTATCCAGTCACTATTTATTCATTGTTAATTCATTGATTAATCCAATATTTACATTTACTATTCTAATATTAATTTATTACCAAATATTCCTATTTACCATCAATTATAACCCAAATAGTTGTTTCAATCAATTGGGATTGCATTGAATTAATTATTTATTAGTTTACATTTTACTCCCGTTATAAATTCATTAACAAATTACAATTTCCTTTATTGATACATCACTTACATTCATACCTAATTACATTAGTTTTATCCCATTACACTAATATATGCCTACTTACCTCTTAATTTGAATAAATATTCCATTTCTAAATGTGTAATTCTAGCAATTGTACACATTAATTTAGGTTTAAATCTAGTAAATGAATTTACCTTAATTCCATTCTTTTTACCAATTTATTACCATATCAATAAATTTACGATTCTATTTAATTTACATTCACACTTCCATTATTTTATTAATTACCATTAAAGTAACGTTTATTTTAAATTGGTAAACCAGTGGTAACGACCAACATTTGTCACCATTTCCCTTTATAGTACATGTATGTTTATTCTTCACAAATGATTTCCATCTATTACACTATTTCATACATTAATCCAATAATTTCATTTTTTTTCTCATATTCCATTTATAACCAAGTCATAACATTTAAATTATTTTATTTAATTGGAATTTCATTCAAATCATTAATTATTAACTTTAATTAACCTTGTTACGTTTCCTCTAAGTTAATTTTCATTACATTATCACAACTTTTATTAATAATTCATCAAATTTTATTTTCTTCAATATTAAATTTCAATAATCTCAATAAATCAACAATTTTAATTATTGAAAATTTACGGGTCGTTACACTCTCCCCCACTCAAAACTTTTCGTCCCCGAATATGAAATAGAAGGGAGAAGGAGAATTAAGAGATCAATATATCTTACTTAAAATATTAACTTTATAACAATTAAATTTTCAAAATTAATTACCTTTAAATAAAATATACAAATTTATAACCATTAGATCTTTTTATACTTAAATTAATAAAGTTTGGAAAACATTTCAAAATATTTTCTAAGTCCAAAATTTACGGAAAAATTTGGCAGAGTCTCCTTTGTACGGAGAGGCTCGGGAGAAATATAATATCAAATAAAATAATATACAACATATATTTTTCAAATAATATATATCCAAACCCGGAAAAAACAATATAATAACACTATAAACCGTAATCAAAAAACGTACCTATTAGTCGGGCAATTTACGCTTATTTTATGAAACCAAAAGCAGTAGCAATTGCTTCCATAACCTGTATTTCACTTATATAATCCAAAAGAATTAATAATTATATAAATTGAAATATGTAATGTTGTTTCAACCATAAACAACAAATCAATACAAACAACAATCCCTAGCAACAGGGCATACAACCATCACATAGAATCAATACAAATCAATTATTCATTCATATCAAACAAAACAAATAGCTATTCGGGTTCAAAACTTCAAATTGTACATAATGAAAAATAAACTACTGAGCGCACCCTTTTACTCAACAGTCTCTGATGAAACTAAATAGATTATTTATTCATCCAAACAAATTTAAAGTGCCCTTGCCCAAACAACCATAAACCGAACAAACAACTATTTCAACAATAGATCAAGTTTATTAATTTCATTGATATAATAATTTGTCTTTTTTAATTTGCCATTTATTTCTTACAGTCTCATTTACTTTTTTTTTCTTTTCTAACAAAGTCTCATTTTCACTTATTCATATCATGAAATTTCCCTTTTTATTATATTACATTCATTTATTCACTTCTTAATTTCATTTATTACAGTATTCATCTTTCTGCTTATTTCCAAATAAATAACTTCAATCATTTACTTAAGTCTATAATTACTTGCTTAAGGATATAACAATTATAACCTCAATTCTTATTAATAAAAGCAATTTATTGAACACTTCATTACATACTTTTATTTGTACAATTTCCATTACATTTTCATATTAAACATTTCAACTTTAGTATTTGGTAAGTTATATATATGCTTTTTAAGAATGTAATTGAAAGTTATACAAGTTTTCTCATTTTCTTTAATAAATTTACTATTCAATAATCATATCATTTGTTTTATAGATTATAATTTCTAACTTTCTTATAGTCTCATTTATACTTAGCTTTTAGTCTCTTATTTCATTTAGAGGTTCCAATTATTAGTTAAATTCCATTTCACTAAAGCAATTGAAACCATTAATTGATGGAAAATTAAGAATTTAAATACCGGGTAAAAATTTTAAATCATTTTAAAATAATAGATAGATGTACACACTTAAAATTCATATATCCAATTATATTTAAAACAATTAAAAATTTATATATGGTTATCAAAAATAAATCTGCAGTAGAACTACTACAGTTGCCTTCCACTTTGAAACTCGAAATTGAATGTCGATGATGCGGCCGCCATCACCGAAATTATTTTCCAGCGACAGAGAAGGAAGTACAGAACTTATTTTTTCCAAAATCTTCTTTAAAACATTTCTTTCGAATTAAATTGAAATATTTATATTAGAAAATACTTCTAAATAATATCACTATTATATTCTAAAATCATCCGAAAGAAATTTTCCAAAGCCCGAAACTTTAAGTTCTAAATTTCCAATTTCATTTATCTTATTTTCAATCGTATTTCGACTATTATTTATAAATTTCATTACCTAACAACCTATATTTTGCAACCAAATATAAATCATTTATAAAAAGTTTATTTTATATATAAAAAATATAATAGGAAAAATTATTTCATTCACCTATATTAAAACAAATATTGTGTCGGTCTGTCCTATTAAGTGTTTAGGGATACCTATTGATGTCATAGCGTCCCATGCATCAACCATAATTTATAAATACAAATCGAAACAGATTAACACAATATTAAAACCTTTTTATAACACTAACAAATACTCTCTCTCATATATACTCTCAGTGACTCATCATAGGGTATTACTACCCTATTAGCAAAGAGCCAAAACCCCACAAAGCTAAGGTTTATCGCTAAACCAAAGCTCTGATACCAGATGTAACGCCCCGCCTTTTCACATGCTTTAAATCGACGATCAACCACACACGCCAGTCTTAAACCATACAGAAGAGCAGATTTTTATGGGGTAGATAAGAAAACGTAGAGAAAGAAAAAAAATAGAATCTTGCAGCGAAACGATAAAATATAATAATCAAATATACAGTTCATGAAGCTGTTTACAAAACATTTGATTATACTTATACAATACATATCAGAGTTACACATACCAGAGAATAATAATTAATGCAGCAGAATTAAATGGTGTGGTTGAGTAATATAGTAGATAATAGTACTACAAAATCTTCGTCTTCGTCCTCCAGAATAAAATCTTCAAATCCTGAAACGCTCGGACTGACCCGAGCGAATTGAAAGGAAAAACACTCGAGTCAGAGCTAAAATATCTTATGTAAGTTAAATCAACAATAAACAATATGAGTGGAACGGCGTCCGAGATGTTTATGGGGTTTGACATGTCCTATCCAATACGTGAGTGCACTAACTCAAGAGATGCTCGGGATTCACATCTCCTAAGGATCCGTTAAACTAATTACTATGTAGTAATATTTCGCTATTATAATAATGTCTATAGTAAAATAAACATACTTTTAAATAGCGTTAAGGAGTGACCCAATATTCCCCTTAACACGTAATAGTCCCAGTAATCCATCCAATATCATAGTCCCTCCCGATCGGGAAGCCACCAGAGGATACCACACGGGCTACGGGAGAAAACCAAACTCGTACAAGGCGCGCATGGGTAGGTGACACGGCACAACTAGGCAATGTCAAAGTAGATATACCAATTACGCTTCCGGGTCGGTGGTAACGCGTAGCGCGCAGCTACCGCCAACCTCGAGCCACAACCTGTAAAGACCCGTAAGTCCGTACTCCTTGAATAGACACTAATCTCCTTTGTTTAATTCAAGATGAACGAAAATACGAACCCTTAGGGGTTTAAGAAAAAGAATTTAGGAAAGAAGAGAGAAGAGATAGGAAAAAGAGAGGAAAAGAAGAAAGAAAAAGAAAAATAGAGGGAAAAGAAGATAGACAATTTTTAGAAAACAGAGAAAGAAAACAGAGAATTTGAAAAATAGAAGATAGAAGATTTTAAAATAGAAGAAAAAGAGAATAGAGGAAAAAGAAAAAAAACAGAAGAAAATAGGACGGGACAGAAAACAACAGAACAACATCAGAATCTCACAATTCGCAGCGGAACAACATATAATAATAAATGAATAATCTTTAAACAAAGAACTATATCAGTTATTACATCACATTATATTTCATTACATCATATCATCAGAGTGTACAACAACATACAACAACAATGCAGCGGAAAAAGAAATACTATATAAACTAGTAATACGCCATGCCATCCAGCTTGCCTCCAGCAACTCCAGAATATCCAGAATATCCTGATAAACCTAACTCTTGACTGCCCGTGTGGAAAATGGTGGGCACCCAGAGTTTAGGAAGGAAAACAATAAACTCCAAGTCAGTCATGTGACTGGTGTGAGAACTCAAAACAGTTTATTTATCTTTAAAATCAAAAATAGAGGAATATTTTTAATCAATTCGCAATGCTTTTTAAAAAATGAGACTACCATAAGACCTCCTGCCACACACACAATGCAAACGCAGACTTGGAGAAGATTTCTCCTTATGATAGTCAAAGATGCTTGATACGCATTAAAATCAAATCAATTTTGATATTATTATTAGTGCATAGTGTATAAAACGATTTCGAAAGTAGAATATAAATCTTAGCCAGCATAGGTACCATTATATTATGCCTACTATAGCTACCATATTAAATGGTAGGTTCTACAACTAAAACCGTACAAGTTTCGTATTGTTTCTTTGGATTTCCAACAAATGGTCAGGCCAAGGAACTTCCCATTGCCACTGAGAATGCCTCTGGAAAGACATCCCCGAGAACCAAACCGGAACTCTGCCAACACAAGGCCGGGTTACCCCTTAACTGGGTAACTACTGACACGAGCACGCCATTCCCCGGTCCTTTAGGACCTTTTCAACCGAGCGCTCGATATCCAATTCACACAATCATAAAGTGTTTTCAACATGAGTAAGTATCTGGGCTCCATACCATGATACCACCCCTTTCCAGAAGGAAATGCACATACCCTAAGGGGAGCTACAGCAACCCCTAATAACCTTGCCGCATCTTTCCTGTTTTGACCATTTTCGGGATGTGAGGCTCGACGAATTCACGTCCACAAAAACATACTTTATACAAAAGCCATGCTTTGGGTCAATAAATGATCAACACAATGATCACTAAGATAGACGATCAAATAAATGATCCTATCACAATAATCAACACAATGATCATTTCAGCATCACTCAGCATGTCACATTACCAAAATGGGATATATCGCTGATAACTTCAACTATATAACCTTTGAGCTCGTACGTCTCAAAGAAGGGTGTTAAGCAAAGAATAAATTCTCCGCCACCAACAGAAATATATTTGAAAGAAATCGGCTTTATATCTCAACTTGTAATGTCAGGCATACAATCCATACAAGTCTGTTCCGGGCTCGAACAGAACCGAAGGCACTTACAAAGAAGTCCTTGCAATCCGGATATTCACAATCCTGATCGGATTTCCCATCACTTAGGGAGTCTCTATACCGTTGCAACTCAGTGCAGAGACAATCGATAGGTCATCCTATCGCTTTCGCAAATACCGGGTCTTCAACACCGATCTTCAATGCAATTCACAACGACGTATCACATATTCGGAGTGGGTTATACGACCCCATGGTCCTTTCCCGGTTAACCCGAATAGCGAGCGCTTATTCAAAAATAAGTGTGCATTCAAATTCAATCATATTCACATCAAATACCCATTCAAAGGGAAATACTGATAGTCGGTTATTGAACTATCACTGGATATGCACACATCACCAGATTCCAAATAATTTTCCAAATTATTTATTTTCCAAAATATCTTTACAAGATATTTAATTTCAACACTTCAAAAATAAATCAATATTTATTTTCAAACAATTTCCACCTTTCTTTTATAAATTCCATAACGAATTTATATTTCAAAATATTCATGAATATACAATTCAATTATTCACTTTCAATTTATCTTCAAAAAGGTAAATTCTCAAAATATTCACTTTACATTGGAAAACATTTCCATACTTATTAAATAAGTAGTTCACAATCATTTATTTTCAACACTTAGAAAATATTCAATATACTTAAATCGAATTAAGTATATAATTCATTCTTTAAGGAAATCATTCACTTAAACATATTTACTTGGGCCAAAACGAATGTTGCGTAAAACATCGTTACGACAACCCAAAATCACTAGTATAGGGATTCGAAATTAAAATAGATATATAAATCCCAATACTAAACCAAAACATTTCCATTCGGAAATCATTTACTATAACAACAGTGTTATAGTCCACTATTTCCTTTTATTTCTCGAAACATCTATTTCAACAATAAATGTTGAAATCTATGGTTTCGAATCTCAATACCTTTTAAAACATCGTTGGATCGTTTTAATTCTATTTAAAACATTCACATTCTAAACAATTTCTTTAACGTGTTATTCACTATTCAAAAACGTGAATAAACTACGTTAACCAATTTCATTCTTTTATTCATTTTAATTCAAAGGATTATTCACTGTTAAAAAAATGTGAATATACTCCATTTCTAAGTTATAACAATTAACTTGTCAAAATAAGTCATTTGCGAATTTATAAAGCAACGTTTATAAATTCCTTTTCTATTTATTTATAAAAACTTCCTTTTTATAAATCTCTTTATTAACCTATTCCAGTTTATAACTAAATTATAAGCTAAACGTTCATATTATAAGTTAAATACTAATAAAATTTATTCGTTTGCAAAACCATTCCATTGAACTTCATAATTATAAATCTTATAACTTATAAGATTCAATTATTTATCTAAATCTTATTACTTTAATAACTTTACAAATTTTATAAACCTACTGTTTATAAAATTCCATTTATAACTTTACCGTTATATAATTCTATGAATTCCATTCCCTTACATAATTCATTTTCACTTCATTCAAACACTTATAAAATCTCATTTTATAATTCCAACGTTTTAATTTACAAATATTCATTTGTAAATCCTTTAATATAAATCAATTTATATTATTCTTTAAAACGTCTTAAAATTACTTTATAATATCACTATTTTGATTTATAAAATAATCAAATTTTATAAATCCTATATTTTAAACTTTTAATAATAAGTTCAAAAATCCAGTTTAAACTATTTTATAAAAACATTATTTCATATTTCCCAAAAATCAGCTTTTAACTATATTTCACAAAAACCAAAATTTTATAACTTTAAAAATTATAACGTTTATTTATTTATAATGGATCAATTCCAAAAATATAGTATATTTTCAAAAAATCACTTTAAAACCATTTTAAAATCCCAAAATCTGGGTCCAATGATGCTACACACCAAATAGTCAATCATGACAACAACGATATCATATATCGATATGATAATCCATCAAATATCAAAATATCTGAAAATCAAATAAATACTGTTGAGGAATCCAGTTGGATCCCTCCAACCTGTTTTCTGCATCCAAAAACATTAGCACAATACCAATTTCGCTCCAGTACGAAATTATCGCGGTATATGTTCTTAATAAATATTATCCGCTTAATAACGGCGTAATAGGGTCTCATCCGCTAAACAAAAAATGCGGGAAATCAACAACTGCAATATATACATATGCCAATATATATATATTGATATTATATATAATACCAATTTCACTGTTTATGAAATATTCGCGGTATATGTTTATATTAAATAACATCCGCTTACTAACGGCGCATAATGTCTATTTTAACAATCAATACATAACAATCGACATTCAAACATGCATTCAAATATTTTAAATCTAACTATTTAAAATAAAATCGAAACCTATTCGATTGAGTGAGAAATTCTCACCTTGGTTTTAATTTCCGTTTTAGCTTTTATTTCGAATAAAATTAAACGCGCGTTTAATTTTACCCGAAATTCTCACTAACTCCAAACGACTCCAAACCAACTCCATCGCGTAGTGCTCGTCCATACGATTCCAACGCAACTGGTTTCGTGCAGTTTCGACCTCGTATGAAAAAGTTATGATTTTTTTAAAGATCGTAAACGATTTTTATAACTTAATTTACAACATAACTTATTATTTTGTACCCAAAGCAATTCTGGGCCTTAGGATCTTGCTCCAACCTCATCACCACCGCACCCTACCTTCTTCCTCTCCACGTTCTATTTGCAGATCCAAGAATACACGGCCGAACCCAATTATAGAAATTAGGGTTAAATAGCTCGGCCACCACACACCACTAAATCCCATCACACCTCCGCCATTTCGAAGCCCACGAGCCTAGCTATGTTCGGCCCCAAGCATATAGAACTCGGCCTCCCCCTCCTCCTGGAAATGCGTGCGCAAGTTGCAAGCTTCTAGCTCGATTTGCCGCCAATCCGAAGCTCCAAACACGATCTCCACCGTTGAATCTCTAGCTCGTGTTGTGCTCTTCATCTTTGTAGTTGAGCACTTCGCGTGAATGTCGACGGATTGGAAGATCTAGAGGGATGAAGTTGATGATTTTCTGGCCATTGAATTTGGTGGAGGCGGCTGCAGTTATTGGATTAGGGTTTTGTTTTTAATTTTATTTTAAATGAAGGGTAGAGGCTTATTTATAAGGAACGAGCAAGCGTAAACACTATTCATCCCGGGAATTCCAAACTCCGATTTAGACGCCGTAACCAGCGTACCTAGGGTTTATCCCGCGTTCCGGACACAATGGAACAGGTTTCGGAAGCTAATTCGGAAGTATGTGCGAGTTATGGCTGAAAACGCTCAATTTGAATTAAACCGATTTAAATCGATTTCTAGGCGTTTTAATTTGTACCGGACAAACGGTAAATCCAATTGACTTGAAATTTGAAACCTTACAATAATATCACATTACGGATCCGATGAAACTGGTTTCGTCGAATTCCGAGACTTTTTGAAAAATGGCTATTTTGACTCGCCAAATTTAAATTAAAAACGAATCGATGCGTTTCGAGCTGCCACGATCAAACGATAGCTCCGATTGACACGAAAATTGAAATCCGGTAATAACTAACTATTACGGATCCAATGAAACTGGTTTCGTTCAATTCTGAGACTGTTCAAAAATTGGCTATTTTACAGTCGATTATTAAATATTAAAATATTCAATTTTCACAAATTAACTTTTAATTCGATTTTAAAAGTTCTAAAATATCTCTATAACTCCAGTATGATTAAATAAAATTTTACTAATCATTTTCTATCATATTTAACTCTATTTTCAATTATTTCCATAATTTAACGTATTAAATTATTGATTAAATTATCTAATTAAATCTAATAATTCAAATAAAAATTTATTTGACTTATAAATTCACTTATTAATATTTAAAATTAATTAAATATTCAAATTTTAATAAATAAAAATTCTGGGTCGTTACACAACCCCAAATAAAAAAATCAAAAGTGGCCACCGAATCAATCCAAAAGTCAAAGTAAAATATCGAAGGGATGTGTCCGATCAAAGGTGCTACCTCATTAACCCGTTGATCGCTCATGTTTTAGCCACCTTATGCCAACTCACGGGAGTTGGGTCCACGTATTTACCTCAAAGGAACCGCCGCCACCATACTACTTCATTCTAGAATCTCCACCGCGTACACGGTTGTTAAAATGGTTTTCGGAGTTGGAAGAGAGTATGACAACTTTCGATCCCGGTCTCTTTAACAACCAAACATTATTATAACATCGCGGTCTTATCAAAATAGTTTATGCTTTTAAAACCGGAATATAATATCCATTTCAAATCCATATAAATACGATATCATTTCCTCTTTTAAAAACCCAAATCAAATTTGATATCGTTTTCAAATATATCCTTTTCTAAAATTATAACATTTCAAAGTTATAATATTTCGAAACCAAAACTAGAAATATAGCCTTTCAAAACATAAAACTTTGAATTTCATAACTTTGAAATATACTACACCACTTAAATGGTTTAAATATTAAATTACTTTATATAATAAAATAGCTTCTTCACCTTCACAAATCAATTTCAATATGGATTTTAAATTCCCAAACAAACCAATATAATTTCCATATATTTCAAAGCTTTAATTATTCCACCATTTCAAAACTTATTCTTTGATAATTTCATATATATCAATTTCAACTACTATTATTTAGATTTGAAATGTTTACTTAATAAATCAAATATCATTTTAGTAAAACCTTTAGACTTCAAATAACTGGATATTCTTCCAATTACATTAACTTGATAATATTCATTTAAATCAATTTGATATTCATTTAAATCCTCTAAACAAAAATCAAGTTATAAAATCATACCTTTGAAATCTCAATTTATTTATATTTCAATTCAAGTTTTTCGAGGATAATCCTTAAATCTTAAATTCAAATCAAATTCATATTTATCTTCCAAATCTAAATTTATTTAAATCATTATAACCTCTATATAAAATATGATTTAAATACTTAACCATATTTATTTTAATAAATCAAACTTCATTTTTCTACTTATTGTCATTAACTGATTTGTACCTAACTTAATACATGAATTTAACTATGTATAAATATTTTTATATAATATAAAAAAGAATCAATATTTATTTAAACGCATAATTCTATCCAAAGCCATATAAATCATTTTCAAAATATTTATATGTATAGACCGACGGTGTCTGTATAAAAGTTTCTATCCTATGCTCAAGTGATACGGATATTTATCATTACAATCTGTAAGTTAAATAAATTACGGTTATATATCATTTCAAACCGCAATCCCGAATGAAATAAAATGCATAACAACTTGCATATTAAAATACTATAGAATATAACATCCATTCATCCATCAACAGATCACACATCCATCACAATCATCATCCACAACAATCAATCAATACCAATAGATAACCGATAATATATATAACAGGTATTTAGCTAACAATTTATATGCAATAATTAATTTGATAACAATTTAATTCAAATAAATGCAATTTAACTTAGATAATGATTAAATATATGCCAAACAGCTATAAATAAATTTCAAATCCTGCTACGAAGCATTTGATTTATATTTATTGATTATCAAACATTTGTGATGCAGAGAAACAGGTTGGAGGGATCTAACGGGATTCCAAGCTATTATTGAATTGTTCAATGATATTTTTTTATGTCTTTTATTTACTAACAAATATGATTACGGGTGATGTGCTAATAACATCATTATATGTTTGAAAATAAAATCCAATAGTGATAAGAAAAATCAATATCGCTATGGTTACGTGTTGGGTGGTTATTGGCCTCGAATTTTTTTTTTAAAATACCATGAATTACTGATTAAGTCAGAATTGGTTTTTGAGACAAAAAGGATTTTTTTAAAATCTAAAAATTGGATTTCTAAAATATTTTAAAGATTATCTAATTAATTATATTAATATTATTTTAAATTATTGCTTATTATAATATCAATTTATGTTTATTTAATTAAAATAATATTCTTTTAAAGTTATTTTATAATATTAATTTTTTTAAAAGTTATATAGTCATATTAATATTATTTTAAAGTCATTTCATTATTTTAATATTGTTAAAAGTTATTTGTTTTTATGTTAATATGTTTTAAGAAATTATAAAAGGTTAATAAATTGAAAGTCTAATTTTTTAAGAATAATTATGGTTTAAAATTAATAATAATGATTATTAATAGTTTTAAAAAAATTATTATTATGTAATGATCTGATTTTTCGACGTCTGAAAATCGACATCAATACGTCCACTGCATCCAATGCCGAACAATCGAATGCCGGAAAACCGAACCATTGGGGTTAAAGAAGAAGGAGGTGGAACAAGAATATAGAAGACAATATCAGAATCTCACAATCGCAGCGGAACAATATACAACTCTAATTCATTTGCCTACCTTCTTGAATCAATTAGTTTAATCACTAATTTTATTTCAGTCCTTTATTTTATTTAGTCAAATCTTGACTATCTTGCATTACACACAATTCAAATTAATTCCCAATATTGTTTATTTCCACTAAAAATCACCAAGTCCAAATACTTTAGATTTCAAAATAATTTAAATCACTTTATTCTAAAATATGCTTTAAAACATTTATATTAAAACTAATATACATTTTTGAATAAAGTGTTTAAGTAACTGTGTGTATAAAGACTTATTAAAGGGGGCTAATGATTGATTATATACCGAGCCTGTATTAATTTTCCAAATGAAATAAAATCTTGATTGAATGTTTGTTTTTTGATATTTAAATAACCGAACATCGAAATATAGACCCAACATAACTTTGGAAATATCTAGGAGAAACACGTGAATTATAAGGCACAGTCATCTCCGATAATGTTGTATTGTGCGTATATATCTCGTTTCGTTCTTCTATGACGATGGTAGGAAAATTCGTCCACTAACGGTTAGGTGGTGTCTCCGATCTTATCTTTGTCTCTTTATTTCCTAGAGAACCGGGGTTGAGTTTACCTGAAATTATCACATGTTGTTTCGAAGAGACCGAGATCAAATGTATTATCTAAAAACCACTTTGATCCTATGAATGCATTTCAAAGTGAAGACATCATGAAGAGCATCGAATCGAAGATATAGATGTGAAGTGAATGGGCTAATTGCTATCAGTTCTGAGGGTGATTCCAAAATGGATATGGTAGGAATAGGGCCTTCGGTTTCATTCAGAAGTAGAATAGACTTGTATGGATAATAAATGCTATCAGCACATTGTCATTAGGGGAATGAGCATTCCCAGTGTAGATTTCTTGAATGGTAACCATAGCCTCATGCCTCATCAACAGGAAAATGACTAAAGCAGGGCATGCAGCAGGGCTAAGTGGGTCGATCCCATTTGGGTATGTCAGCATCTTTCTAGATTACTCTATTTTGATGGATTTGGTTGTGCATGAGAGATCTCGATTAAGGTTGGAAGACCGGGATGAAGACTTATTTGATACTTCTATTCAAGTGGTAAGTCGATTCTGTGTGGCGGGGTACAAGATGTTCTGGTTAGACCCGGGTGCATTGATTTAGAGATGCACCCATCAGAGGTAGTTCCTTACTTGGTCATAGTATAAAATCCATTCTCCAATACGTGCCTTTAGGGTTTTGATTGTAGAGCCTAGTATGCTAGAATTTAATTAATGTAACAATCTGGGCTGTTTTAATAAGTATTTGTACTTGGACGCTATTATAATATCACTGGATTCTCTATAAAAGTGTTTTGGTTTTCGTAAGGTAAAAACCCGTCGGGTTTATGTGTGGTGTGGTCTTACGAGATACCTTATGTTTTCGAAGATTTTCTTGCAACTTTAAATCCATTTGGTAGTGTTTTTTCTTATGCTGGTTCTCCAGACTGACCCAGGTGTTATTTTATTTTAATGCTCGGGAACGACCGAGCATATAGCAGATTAGATTGGATGCTTGGAGCTTCAAGAGACGAGTTGGAAGCCTACAGACCTATTCATGTAGATGGTTATTTTTCTGCTATATTCTTTAATGTGTTATCAAAAATTGTGAAAATTATCAAATTATAAATTTTTCCACAAGTAATCAACTCCAAAACATAGATTATATCATCAAGTTTTGATTTTGAGGTTTTGGATTGGTCTAAGCTTTGTTTTTTCTCCATGCATGTCTTTGTTTTTCTATGTATAGGTTGTTGAAGCTATCTCTTACACAAAACATCTATCTTTCAGTTGTAATCCAAGTATTTGTTCTTCAATTGCAAGGTGAGTTGCTGCTCATATAATGCCAGATGAAGCAAAACTTCAAATGCCAAAAACATAAGCAAAAATAGCTTGAAAATATTGATTTTGTTGATGTTTTTGTTTCTGTAAAAACTATGTTTGGGTGTCACTTCGCATGCTAATATCTTTTTGATTCGAACAACGATATGTTGCCAAATTTCTTACATTTGGTAGTTTGCATGTTGAAATTTGTTGTTGCAAAATTTGGTTTGGAAATATTGTAATTTTTGTGTTCAAAACTTTGCCGCAAAATCAACTCAAACACAGATTTTTGCCAGTAGTTGTTTTCTCAGTTGCTGCAAACATAGCCTGAGTCCATGTTTGTGACAGCATAACTCATTCATTTCATAATGGTTTGAGTGATGCTTTTTGTAGAGTGAAATAGGAGTGTTGAATCTTGCAAATTTTCATGGCAATTTGTGTTCTTTTTCTATTTTGAAACTGCGGTTGAACTTGAACCCGTAGCATGTTGGAATTCAGCGATTTAACCTTGTTTTAGTCCAACTTTGAAATGACACATATTCTTTGTTTCAAATTGGAACTGAGGATTCTTTTTGTAGACTGAAGTAGGAGTGTTGAATTACAATCCTGTAAATTTTCATGACAATCTTGGTGTTTTCCTATTTTGAAACTGCGGTCGAACTTGAACCCATAGCATGCAAGAATTTAGCGATTTAACCTTGTTTTAGTGCAACTTTGAAACGATGCTGATTCTTCGTTTCAAATTGGATTTGAGTGATTCTTTTTGTAGATTGAAGTAGGAGTATTGAGTTGCATTGCTGAAAATTTTAATGACAATCTAGGTTTTTTTGCTATTTTGAAACTATGGTCGAACTCGAACCCACAACATGCCGGAATTCAGCGATTTAACCTTGTTTTTAGTCCAACTTTGAAACGAGGCAGATTCATCATTTCAAATAGGATTTGAATGATTATTTTTTCAAATTGAAGTGGGAATGTTGAACTACATTCTTGCAGAATTTCAAGCCATTTTGCCACTACTAACTTGTTCAAACCTGCTATCGAATATTGAATCGTAGCTTGTTTTAAACGGATAATATTGCTGTGTAAAGATATTTTGATCAAATTTTAGAAGGTAATTTTATTAATTAAAGATTAATTAACAAAATATTTAGTGGATCCCATATAGAATCAAATTAGTGTTGAATGTTTATTTATTTGATAATCTAATATTTGACTAAAAAAATTTGTACCAAAACGCAACTTTGGAAATATGTAGGAGAAACATAGAAATTATATGGTAAGGTTACCATCGATGGTGCTATACTATACGTGTAAATTCTTTTGATCTTCTAGGATAAATGATAAGGAAATCCATCTATTAACGGTTAGGGGTGATCTTCGTTCTTATCTTTGTCTATTTATTTCCTAAACAATGGAGGCCGAGTTTGTTGGAAATTATCGAAAGTTGTTTCGGAGAGACCGGAATCGGATGTGCTATTCGAAAACAACTTCAATCTAACTCGAGCATTTCGAACTAAAGACATCTTAAAGAGTATGGAATTGGAGATGGAGATTTAAAGTGCAAGGGTTATTTTCTATTAACCCTGGGGGTGATTCAAAATGGGTGTGCCAAAGGTAGTGCCTTCAATTTCGTTCAAACCCAAGAAAGAACTTATAAGGATGACTGTTTGCACTGCTGCTTGGAGGGAAGCGTTAGCATTCCAAGAAGGTTTCTATATAAAAAGGTAATCGTTGCCTCATGCCTCATCAACCTGGAATGAATAAAACAGAGGAGATGAAGTAGGGCCATATAGGTCACACCCATTAGGTATCATCACCAAATGTAGAACCGATATTTGAAACCCTTGTATGCCTCGGTGCGGTTGCTGATCCCTACCATGGTGGTAATGTACTGGGTACTATCCAGCAAGGTGTAGGCCAGTCCTATCTTGGAAGGGAATCCAAGTGAGGTTCTCACTGTGTTTATCTGCAGATGCACTGTAGCGGACGGTACCCCACTAGCGCAGTCATGGTGTGGAATCCATTCTTCAATAAGTACCGTATATTTTTAGTTGTTCCCAAATACGTTGGAATGTGAGATGCAAGCATTTTAGCTATATTATATATTTACTATAATCCTTTGGACATTATCATAATATCGTTGGATGTAAAAGGTATTTTGGTTATATTAAGGTAAAAACCCGTCCCCTTTTATATTCGGCGTAGTATTACGAGATCCCTTTATTTTAAAAGGATTTTAAACATAATAATTCAGTTATTTGACTTTACTTACAACTGACCCATGTTTTACCTAAACTCTTGGGTGCTCAAATTGTTTTTTGCAGCCAAGTAGTTTAGGTTTTCCCACGGATGCATTTTAGAGGATCATGGAGCAGGAAGCTTCATCGGTAGCTAGTTATTATCTTGTTTCCACGGTATTATATGTATCTTGTATCGTTTAGGTAGGGATAGACTGTTATAACTGTCCAACGGTAGAATTGTATTAGTATGACACTGATGTATCGTTATAGAAATGACTTCATAAGGTATTATGTGGATTAATATATGTTATTCCATTGCATTGTGAGATTCTATGATTGCTTATCTTCTTTTTATCTTCTATCTCCTTTCATTCCCCTAACAATCGGTCTTTTCGACACTTAGTTGTTTAGCATGCGAATATCATAAATGTATTACTGCTGACTTCTGAGGTTCGAAATGGCAGGTTGTTAAAAACTACAATGCATATTTAGTCCGAATGCCTAAATTTTTGTGTGCTTCTCATCATGTAAATCCAGTCCCAAATCAAATTTTATTTTTAGCGTTCTTTTTTGACATATATCAGCATACTCAAGTTTTGGTATTAGTTTATATATGTTTACTCTAGATTTAATACTAAGATAATATATGACCTACTCGATGTAACTTATATTGAAGGGTATAATTTCCACAATCTTTATGTGCACGCGTAGGTTTAGTTTGAATGCCAACTCATTTACGCGATGTTGTAGCTTCTAGGCCAAATACCGCATGCTTATCTCATTCAAGGTGCAAACAAAATTCTTCAGTCACATTATTCATTAACCACAAGCTTATTAAGGATGAATATGAAAATTTTCAATGTTCATAGTTCTTCCACTAAACTGGACAGTTGGAATGACCGGGATTTTTGCAACAACTGTGGAAGATACTCTTATCGCATTAGTTATTTTTCCCTTTTCTCTTTTTCCCCATATTGTGCACTAAACTTTATATGGACCAAAATATTATAAACATAGTTTTGGTAATTTTTACTTCAGATATGCTGCTATATGTGATCCTCTTCCATTGGATCAACTTAAAAGCTTTCATGTGAGGGTCATGTTCATGTTTTCATGTTTCAGTAGTGCATATAATTTTACCTGCGATATGAAGACCTTGGTTGGGTCACTTTTATAAAACGTGTTCATTTCGAAGCAATATTTTTTTGGATGAGGTTGTTTGTATGGTTTAATAAAGATATTTTGTTGGTGGTTGATGTGATATAGTGTAAATGTCATTGCATCATTGTTTGAACATTATACATAAAGTGAATGTTGTGTTGTATGCAAAGGGTCATTGTTGAATATTTGAATTTTAACTATTTTAATCGGTGAATTTTATGTATGTGAATTTCTAAAATTTTAACTCTATAATAGTAGTATTTAGGACAAAGCTATAAGTTAAAAAACAGATGAAAGAACCATGCAAGTATTTTCCCAAAAGGCTATATATATTTAACAACATTTAAAAATGTTGAAAAATATATTTTGAAACAGTTTTAAAACTTTGTAAAACATATTTTGCAACATCTAAAAATTGTTTCTATTGTAATTATTACAACGTCTTTCGCCAGAAAAATATTGTAGAGGATGCCAACCCTATGACAACTTACCCTAGTACCATGTTTGCAAAAATGTTGCGAAACTCATATAACAACAATTTTTTTATCTTTAATAAGGCATATTTGTTGTGTTTTATTAAGTTTTGTCCTAAATGCTTGGGATTACTATTCTAGGTTGTTAAAAACAATTATTGAATGTTCTCCGTTTCAGGTATATGTAAAACTAATATGTATTATGTGTCATAATGAATTATAATCGCAGGATATCAATTGTATTTATTACCATTTGAACAAGAACTGCGTACAAAATGAATTTTCACATATAAAGTAGATATGATTTTTGGTATGCAAATTTGTTTCTGTTAAGAAATATTAGCCGGATCATTAACATTCATAGCAGGCATTACAAGGCTCGTGCTATTGTGCATTGATTTAGTTGGATGGTCATTTCATTTTCAATATATAATGGGCATCAACGTTGCTCTCTATTATATTGATCCTACAAATGCATTTGAAAAGGTAAATCTTACTTGACAAAAATTTATGTTATAATTAGTTGCTTTGTAACATTTGGAATAATAGTATCGATGAAATATTATATTCTAAATTGATAATTTTCTAAATTACACCTTGGGCGTAGCATGCACTCCCGCTAGTTAAAGCATAATAATTTAACTTTTAATACTTGGTGGATTGATAAATTGCAAATATTTCGCATTAGAGTGCTAAGAATAAAAAAATAAATTAAATGTATATGTAATATGTAAACGAATCTTAGTTTTTCTATACTAAAAGTTTTTAAAACCTACACTAGGTGCTAGTAAAATATTATGATTTGTATCCTATACAATCACGTATACTCGAAAGTTGTATGTGTACATATACACACACACACTTATGTATACACACACACATATATATACATATACACATATATTTACATACACCTACACATATGGAATAAAATCTAAGCTTTAACAAACTTTGCATTGCAAACATAAGCTGAATAGAAATCATTACCCAAAGAGTCAACTGAAAATAAGCAACACTACGATATCTTTGGTCCAAGTGTCCTTTTCAATCACAAATTTCACCTTTGCAAGGTTCTTAGAAAATTCTAATAGTCTGCAAATAATATAATATTAATAAGCAAAAAATTATGACATTCTACTCTATTTTATTTATGGTAAGGGGGTTCACAAAGGTACCGAGTTGCATGCTTACATTAACAATATATGAATTCTAAAGTCTGGCTTTTACTGCTATATAATAACAAACCAGAGCACTGAAGTAAACCAATATGTTTAACAATTTATATATACTGCAATTTACTAACAAATGTAACCTAAAAGAATTCTAATATCGTTTTATTATGAGTATGCATCAACACAATCAAAATTCTAAATTTCATTTTCCAGATTCCTTAACTGCCAACACCATGGAAATTTAATCTTTGCTCGAAATCCAAGTATCCGAGCCCATGTGAGAAAAGAGATTAATTTTTCTTTCAAATTCTTATAATATCATGGTGTAAAGTGCAAGTAACAGATATTGGTGCGTCATGGACGTGCCACCGCCTTGAAAGTGAAATTCAATGCGACTATGCTCTAGTCGATAATTGTAGTTTTCTCTGAAACATTGATACAATGATCTTTCAAATTTGTGCACTAAAAGTTGAAGAATTTGGTGACTTGCAGAGTTCACTGCCTAAAATATTTTGACAAGTTTGGAAGATGATTTTATTTTGAATGAATTTGTGGTGAAAGGGAGATGAAGAATGCTAATTTACATACTATTTTATTTCTCATGGAAGATGGAGAAAGAAAGAGTAAAAATTGAACTTATATTTTTTATTGGCCGTACCAAACCAAATAAATAAACTTTTCAAAAATGAAGCGGTACTAATACAAAATACAAAAGGTTATAGTGAAAGGACTTTTTACATTGTAATTATAACACATGTTTCATTGATTGATTATCATGAAAGGACCGTGTGAAGTTAATTTAGTCTGTGATAATTAATAGATGATATTTTATGACCAATATGATTTTATCTATACAAATATTTTATTCTACAAAATTATACTAGTTCATGTACTTCTTTCGATTCTTTATGGTAGGAACACAAGTGTCTAATTATTATTTTTCACTGTCTATCATTGAATATTGTATTTTACAAAAATATAATTGAATACTCAATGTCTGAAGAAGAAGAATGAAATTTTATTCTATAATTGGTTTCCATTTATTTGCCATATTTGCAGGTTTCATAAACAATTTGATTATGGGTTTTGCTATTGTGACAAATGAATTTTATGTCAAAATGTAAGAATGGAGTATTCGCGGATTTGGAGGAATTCAAATGATCAACTTGTTAATTTTCTTTGGGGTCCCTCCTTATATTTTGTTTCCGGTGTAGGATTTGATCCATAAATGCAGTCGTGGTAGCAGTATCGTTGATTATTTCAAGTATATATGTATTACAAGCAAACTATTATACTTCAGTCAAAAATTTTGATTAAAATTTAGAATCAAAACAAAGTGACATTATAGTCAAACCAGTAATTAAGCAGTAATCCCATTTTTTGATTAGTTAACACAAATATTTTATTCGGTTAACCAAAAAAATGGTATTATTAAAGGGACTCCAAAAGTTATTTGAGGAGGGGGCTTTTTAACCATCGTCCTGAGTACAAGGAAATAATTCAACATTAATATCTTCTTCTTTTGTTGGATATTTAGTTAGACATTTGAAACCAAATTAATATGAAGATTAATCTATGTTTTCTACATCAACTTAAAATTGGAGAACTAGGGTTTAAAACAAAAGAACTATGATCCATGGTAAAGGAATAAAGAGAATGTGTAAGAAAATGACAAAGAACGGCAAGGAAGATCAATTTTAAAATGAACAATATAGTATTTTTTAGTTCGATGTTATAAGGAAAGAATCAATTATTTGTTTCTCCCCTCAACCAAAATATCATGTATGTATGTATTTATGTATGTTTGTATGTATGTATATGTATATACATATATCAACAAATGTTGAGAAAATTAAGAAAATACCAATTTTATTAAAAGTAAAAGAACTTGCTACAAGAGCTTTGTCTTAGACATACAGAAAAGCTTATATTGCACTAATCAATACCGAAGTGGTTTATTTGTCACATGGAGGGCAATTAAGCTTGCACTCATCAAGTGAGTTAAAATAAGTAGCGGTTTGAATGCAGTACGCCCTTTTTGGACACATATTTTCATCTTGCAAAGAGCAACATGGCTTTCCTTTGTAAGGCGAAATTCCATTTGAAATCGAGTCAAATATCTTCTCATTGAGTGGGATGGCTCCACCTGCATTGGAATTCATACATTTATGAAATTTGAGAACATCATTCTTTCTTCAGCAGTTGCTCTTAAGTAAATTAAAAGTAACATTATTTCTAAACTTACATTGGTGTATAGCAGAGAAAGCCAAGGAAAGAAGAAGGAGTGCAAATACAAAGCTTACTCTCATTTTGATGAAATTTTTTTGCTAATATATGTTGAAATGGGTCGTGGTTGCTTAAATTTATACTGAGTTGGACTGTGTGAAATTAGTACATAATTAATAAATGAATACATTTGCATTAGTTTTCTTTCTTTATTCTTCTGAAATTATTATCTTTCAAATTAATGGGAATATATAATACATTCTCTTGATATCTCCTAAGGTTGTTTCATGTTATGTAACATAAAAATCAAATATTCGCATATTAATTGCCATGTGATTTTTAAGGACCCAAAGGTTTTATGTCCGTGCACTTCATCAAAATCATCCAATTGATTAATTGGATTAATTCTATAATAAACACAAAATGAATAAAGGATATCATGCATGCATTTTTAGCTTTTGATTTGCTTCCTATTTTTGCTACATATGTTTTAAATGGAGAAATAAGAATTAACAACAATTGATGAATGGTTCCTATATATTTAAAATTAGAAAAATAATATTAATATCAAGATTGCAATTACACATAAATCGTCGCCACATTAATTAATTTCAAATAAATTTAATATACCGAATAAATTATATTTGAAGTGAGAACATCAATTTTTTTAGAAATGAAGTGTAAATAATTTTTATTTTTCTAAAATAGGGAATAGCCAAAAGTAAAAAATTTAACAATATTTTTGAGCTAGTCCGCAAATTTCAAAGTTTAGACATAATGTAATGCCCCGCCTTTTCACATGCTTTAAATCAACGATAAACCACACAAGTCAGACTTAAACCATACAGAAGGGAGGATTGTTATGGGGTAAACAAGAAAAAGTAGAGAAAGAAAAAAAAATAGAATCTTGCAGCGAAAGGATAAAATATAATAATCAAATATACAGTTCATGAAGCTGTTTACAAAACATTTGATTACACTTATACAATATATATCAGAGTTACACATACCGAAGAACAATAATCAATGCAGCAGAATTAAATGGTGTAGTGGAGTAATATAGTAGATAATAGTACTACAAAATCTTCGTCTTTGTCCTCCAGAATAAAATCTTCAAATCCTGAAACGCTCGGACTGACCCGAGCGAATTGAAAGGAAAAACACTCGAGTCAGAACTAAAATATCTTAAGTAAGTTAAATCAACAATAAACAATATGAGTGGAACGACGTCAGAGATGTTTACGGGATTTGACATCTCATATCCAGTGTCTAACATGAGTGCAGTAACTCAAGAGATGCTCAGGATTCACATCTCCTAAGGATCCGTTAAACTAATTACTATGTAGTATTATTTCGCTATTATAATAATGTCTATAGTAAAATAAACATACTTTAAAATAGTGTTAAGGAGTGACCCAATATTTCCCTTAACACATAATAGTCCTAGTAATCCATCCAATATCATAGTCCCTCCTGATTGGGAAGCCACCAGAGTATGGGAGAAAACCTAACTCGTACAAGGCGCGCTAGGTTAGGTGACACGGCACAACTAGGCAATGCCAGGGTAGATATACCAATTACGCTTCTGGTTCGGTGATAACGCGTAGCGTGCAGCTACCGCCCACCTCGAGCCACACCCCCAAATAAAAAAAGTCAAAAGTGGCCACCGAATCATTCCAAAAGTCAAAGTATAATATCGAAGGGATGTGTCCGATCAAAGGTGCTACCTCATTAACCCGTCGATCGCTCCTGTTTTAGCCACCTTATGCCAGCTCACGGGAGTTGGGACCACGTATTTACCTCAAAGGAACCGCCGCCACCATCCTAATTCATTCTGGAATCTCCACCGCGTACACGGTTGTTAAAGTCGTTTTCAGAGTTGGCAGAGAGTATGACAACTTCCGATCCCGAACTCTTTAACAACCAAACGTTATTATAACACCGCAGTCTTACCAAAATAGTTTATACTTTCAAAACCAAAATATAATATCCATTTCAAATCCATATAAATACGATATCATTTCCTCTTTTAAAAACCCAAATCAAATTTGATATCATTTTCAAATATACCCTTTTCTAAAATTATAACATTTCAAAGTTATAATATTTCGAAACCAAAACTTGAAATATAGCCTTTCAAAACATAAAACTTTGAATTTCATAACTTTGAAACATACTACACCACTTAAATGGTTTAAATATTAAATTACTTTATATAATAAAATAGCTTCTTCGCTTTCACAAATCAATTTCAATATGGATTATAAATTCTCAAACAAACCAATATAATTTCCATATATTTCAAAGCTTTAATTATTCCACCATTTCAAAACTTATTCTTTGATAATTTCATTTATATCAATTTCAACTACTATTTAAATGTTTACTTAATAAATCAAATATCATTTTAGTAAAACCTTTAGACTCCAAATAACTGGATATTCTTTCAATTACATTAACGTGATAATATTCATTTAGATCAATTTGATATTCATTTAAATCCTCTAAACAAAAATCAAGTTGTAAAATCATACCTTTTAAATCTCAATTTATTTATATTTCAAATCAAATTTTTCGAGGATAATCCTTAAATCTTAAATTCAAATCAAATTCATATTTATCTTCCAAATCTAAATTTATTTAATTCATTATAACCTCTATATAAAATATGATTTAAATACTTAACCATATTTATTTTAATAAATCAAACTCCATTTTTCAACTTATTGTCATTAAAAGATTTATACCTAGCATAATACATGAATTTAACTATATATAAATATTTTTATATAATATCAAAAAGAATCAATATTTATTTAAACCGTATAATTCTATCCAAAACCATATAAATCATTTTCAAAATATTTATATATATAGACCGACGGTGTCTATATAAAATTTTCTATCCTATGGTCAAGTGGTGCGGATATTTATCATTTCAATCCGTAATTTTAAAAAAATTACGGTTATATATCATTTCAAACCATAATCCCGAATGAAATAAAATGCATAACAACTTACAGTTTAAAATAATATATAATACAACATCCATTCATCCATCAACAAATCATACATCCATCACAATCGTCATCCACAACAATCAAGCAATACCAATAAATAACTGATAATATATATAACAGGTATTTAACTGGCAGTTTTTATGCAATAATTAATTCGATAACAATTTAATTCAAATAAATGCAATTTAACTTAGATAATGATTAAATATATGCCAAACAACTGTAAATAAATTTCAAATCACATCATAAATAAATTTAACAAACATAAGAAATTTTAGAAGTTGTGAGTGGGTTAAAACACTAACCTTTTGAATTTAAATTGAATTTAAATCCTATTTAAACCCAAAAATTTGACAGTCTCAGAATTTGTCCAAACCAGCGCCAAAATGTTTGGAATTTTAATACGATCCTAACCAAAAAACCGTGCGTGAATTGGTTTTCGTATGTGAAAGATATAATGAAAATTATGTTTGAATTTCAATTTTTTTTTTACAAAAAAGAGAACACATTTACCTTTCTTGCCACATCATAGGCAAATCACTTTCTTCCAGAAAACACCACCCATGCACGCAAGGATCAATGCACGCGATACTACCGCTGGTCACAAACTTTGACCACGATTCTCTCTTCTTCTACGGCCACCAGGGAGCCCCCAAACCCCACCATCCTCCTTCCCTCGCCTAGCCGCACCGTGTCTACCACCTATTGTGATGCCCCACCTCTATGCTTTACAATAACAAAGAGTATTAAAAGAAAAACTGTCTGTTATTACAAAGAATAAGGCTGGATAGGAGCGGCCATCCGTAGTTAGGCCATACACTAGTACTGGCTATCTCGATAGGAGTGGTATATATTTTTATTTTTCATCTCTTATTTATTTACTCCCATCGACATACCCAATTCCAGTATAAAACGAACTACAGTGGTTCATAATATTTTAGGACAATATGTATCATAATAACACAGATAAGCTGAATGCGGAACACAGATAATATCAAATCTCATAAATATATAACTGAAGTGTAAAGACCCGTTATTTGGACCATTCAAATCGACAATAAAACCATACATGTCCGACTTGAATAATTCAAAATACCGAATTGTTAACTTAAATTTGGCAAAACTTAAACATATACAGTAAATAAATCCATCACAGAATCACAGATACAAAGTAGTACAATAATATGCAGCAGAATAAATGAATAGTAGTTCATGAAGCTACTATATAAACATCAGAGTTAGAAATAAAGTACATCCGAATATTTCAAATACAGTGAGGTCTTTAGTACGAACCAATGACTCCTCTGAAATAATCAACTAGAAAAGCTGAAAGCTTAATCGATAGTTGGACCTCTAACGAAGCTCCAAACTCCAAAGGTGAGTCTCTAATGTTGTGTCACTCAGTCTGACCCGAGCGTAAAGAAAAACACAAAACACTCGAGTCAGGATTAACATTCTTATATCTATAAGTCCAACTCAAGTGAAATATCAACTGAAATACAATTAACTTAGAGGATGTTTTGGATACCCATCCTCTAAGGATGCAAGGAATTATCTATAGGGTAGAAATATACACTATAACACCGTGGTGATTTCAAGTTTATTTATATTTCAAAACTAAAATATCATTTTCATTTCAAATATCACTATTTTCCAAATTAGTATATACATATCCAATAATTTATGAAGTAAAGTATTTTTATTTCCTCAAACTTCATAAATCGCTTCAAAAATCAACTCGACCTTCCCGTTCAAATTTAATTAAATCGAAATTTATCAATTTACATTCAATTTAGTTTCTGACTAAACTAATTCAAATTTTATCTATTTAAAATCCAGATTTGATCAACAAAATAAACCATTTAAATTTCAATATAATTCGAAGTTAATATATGTCGGAGCTTTAAATATTCAACATTTCAAAGACTAAACTTTGATAGTTGCGTTTATCTCCCAACTTGACTTCACTATTATTTAGTTTTGAAATATTCACATAATAAATTCAATATTATTTATATGACCTTAACTTTACATTTTCTATATATTACCTTCGATTTCTTTAGACATGAATCATCCATTAAATTTCTTAAATAAAAATTCTAGTTATAGGATCATATGTTAAAGTTTCAAATTTAATAGTTTCAAATTGATTTAACTAAATAAAATCCTTAATTAATGACTAATTCAAATAAGTCCCAAAAATATCTTCAAACCTTAGCTTATAAAATTTAATCCACAAATCTATTTCATAAATACAAATTTAATAAATCCTTAAACATATTTCATATTAATAAAATCAATCTTAATTAAATTATCTTAATATAAAATCTATATATAAAATAACCTTTATATATAATACTTTAATCAATATTCGTTAAATTGTATATTTCTTTTCAATACCATAGAAATTATTTTCAAAACATTCATATAGACCACGGCGTCGATGTAAAATTTTCTATTCTTTGGACAAGGGTGTAACGATCCTGATTTTTAATTAAAATTAAATTGATAGTGTAAATAAATTTTGGAATAAAATTGTAAATTAATTTGGATTTTTCAAATTAAATGGGATATTTGTTTATTTGAGTATTGATTTTAAAATTTAATTGAGATTTTGAATTTCTGTATTTAAAATCTTATAGATAAAAAGTAACATCCCAAAGTTAACAATTTAAATAAATAATATGTTTTAAACTTTTGGAATTTAATTTCAAATTAAATTGGAAGAAAAATCCTGAACAAATAAAAATGAGTGATAATAATATATAATTAAATCCCAATTTTATTTTGAGATTAAAATATTGAAATAATAAATATTGTAAAAAGTCATATAGATTTAAAATCTTATATATGTGTGTATATTACAAATATGAGTAAATTGAATGCATGTTTAAAATTTAATTTAAATTTGTTCAAGATAAATTGTGAATGTATAAATGGATATGAAAGTTTATATTTCAATTTTGAAATGGAAAATTAAATTTAAATTTAAAATAAATGTTTTAAAAAAATTGGTATCATGTAAAATCATTAAGATGTAACATATGTAATGTAAATTTGGTTAAACTTTTCTTTTGACCTTTCACATATATAAACCATATATGGGAATAAATAGATAAAGGATGTATTTATTTATAAAATGTATATGTAAAAATATAATAAAAATAAAAACAAAATAATAATAATATCTTCTTGACCTGGAAGAAAATATATATACAAATGTAAATACTTATAAATACATATACATGAGAGGTGGAGTAGGGGGATGAACAAAATCTTGCTCTCATCATTGCTTTTTACAAATGGCATGAATTGTCTTATAAAAAGATAAAATATTCACATAAAAAATTAAAGAAACTTTTCAGTTTCCAAAGAAATTTCGAAATTATAAGCCTCTAGCTTTTGAAATACAACCACAAAGATTTTTCAAATCTAAACATCATCATTCAATTCAAAAGAAACCATCAAAACAGAAAGAAAACTGCCTAATTTCTTCTTCAATGCAAATTAAAAACTGGAGTGATTTCTAAAAGCCTCAAAACTGTAGTGTACTCTCAGGTAAGTTTTGAAAATTTTATAGTTAATAAAATTATGGTTTTGAAGTCATATTTTAACAACAATTTTTAAATTCAAACTGCAGATTTGTCTTGAAACAGTGAAGTTTCAGGGTTTTGCTAATGCTAGTTTCTGGAAATAATTGTAAAAGGCAAGCAAATTTTCTTTTAAAAGAAATTGAGTTTGAAGTTATAATTGCTAATGGAAAAAAGAATTTAATACCCTAACATTCAATAAATTGCAGGAAAAAAATCAAGTTTAAGGCTCAACATGATTCCTGGTTTCAAAACTGCAGAAAAAAAAGAGTCATGTCTGTTATAAAATCCTACTGTAAGTAAAATAAAAGAAAAAAAAACTTATTGTTATTAATGATTAAGTAAACAGATACAACAGAGGATTTAATACAATAATATCCAATTATTTGCAGGAAGAAGCAAGATCAAAGCTTTAAAGCTATTTTGGTTTTCTAGTTGCAGGGAATAAAAAGAGGCTTCCTTGTTATATACATACAACTGTGAGTAATAAAAAGATTTTTTTTTATACATTGTCATTAATGAATTGAATAAGTGAATGCAAACAGAAGTAATAGATCTATAACCACCATTTGCAGATCTAAAACTTAAAAGGATTCAAAGTAGAAAAAACAAAAACTTGCAGGCCTTCACTCATCTCTGTTTTGAAACTGTCAGGGAGCATTCTTATTTTCTTGAAAAAAAGTGAGTGAACCCCATGCCTTCTTCATTTCTTTTTTTTTTCTTGTGTTTAAATCTTGCATGAATGTGGTTAGTTTTGACTTGTGAATGGTGTGCTTGTGTTTTGATTTTCCCTGGGAACACTGTTTTCCCTTGTTTCTTTTTCCCTGTAACATTTAGTTCCAGTAAAGCTTATAAGCTACTCTCCCATCTTCTATTGAAAAGGAAACTCTCTTGAAAAAAATGTGAGTAAACTTATATTTTGTTCAATTTCCTTCTATGTTTGAATGCCAGTATGGATGTGATAGCCTTTGCATAGGAATGAATGGTTATGTTGTGTTTTTTTTTAATTAATTTGCTTGAAAATCTTGTTCCTGTTTTTTTTTCTTTATTTCCCCTGCCTGTAACTTTTTAGTCACAGCAATGATTCAAAATCCATATCCTTCAACCCTTTTGGAAACAAAATGGAATTGTGAAACAACAAAAGATATGGTTTAACAATTCACCATGTTTTAAAAATTGAATCAAAGCAAAGCCTGGGTAACTTTACAAATACTGTTATATTGATTTCCTGGTTACAGAATAAAACACATTCAAATGAAACATTCTTTTCCCCTTCTTGTTCCTGAAATATGTTAGTAATTAAGTAAAAAAAAAATTGTTATTTAAATTTGTGTTTCATCTCAGCAATTAATCAAAGCAAATAAAATAGGTTCATCTTCACTGGAAGATGTAAACACGGTTATTATAAATCAAAATATGTAAAAATTCGAACCTCATGAATTTGAATTCCAGTAACACCATTTGAATCACTATTAAAATTGATGATTTTAGAAACAAAAATTCAAATTTTTCGTTAAGTCTTTATTGAGATTTTTGAGATGGTCAGAAAATCACATTTTCGCCAAATTCCGACGACCAAGATGATTACGGCCCTCGAGTTCGACGTCATAGATAGTCTGAGTATCACGGATCACCAGAAAAATTCAAGTTGAATTTTTAAAAGTTTAGATTTTGAATTCGAGCTTAATTTAGGGTTTAAGAACCCATTTGGGTTCGCGTACGAAACGACGTTGCTGCACCACCCTCAAGTGATCGAACCGTGTGCCATCTGGACGAATCGAAGCGTGACGCGAGGAAGAAGCTAGGGTCCAAATATGGTGGCCAATGGTGAACTGGGGAGGAGGCGCGTGGCAGTTTTCGATGACGTTCCCTGATGGGTTTTGGGTTGGAAGGTCGCGATTCACGTTTCAATTTTTTTTCTCCAAATCTGGGTGGTCGTATCGTTCTGGGGGATGCTCGATGACGTATTGGTGGCCGTAGCTTCGACCAGCGGCGGCGAAACCAGCCGTGCACGTGGACGTGGCTATGGGGTGTGTCAGTGTGATGGGTTGGAAGGGACGAGGAGTGACTCGAAGCATGACATGGGGAAATCGCGTGGGAACTCGAAGAGCAACTCGAGTTGTTTCGGTGTTGTATCGTGTTGACTTGGGACTTAAACAAATTTTTTGTGAAAATTTGTCACTCGGGTAGATTTGGCTAAAACTCGAAGCAGGGGGAAGTTTTCCTCGGGTACGACCCGAAGCAAGCCTCGGGATGGTCAGCGAAACCAGAAAATCCAGTTTTTATTAAATTTTAAAATACAAGTTAATTTTTTTTTTAAAAATCTACTCTTTATAAATTAATGATAGTTACAAATGGAATTTAGGTAAATGGTATGGAGACAATTATTTGAGATTCATGGAGTCCAAAAATATTTAAAATTTTATATTTTCTTTTAAACAAATGTCGTTTTAAAGTTTGACTTAACAAAAATTTTTAAAGGTAAAATAAATGTTTAATGTTAATTTAAAAACCCAAATTGATTTATATAAATGAAGTATTTTAAACTTAGATTTTAAAAAAAAATTGTTTAAAAATTTAACTTGATAAAATACTTAGGAGTAAATCAAATATTCAAATTTTTAACTTAAAGACAAAATTCTTTATAATGATTAGATAAAGATTTTAAACAATTAAAATTTGTGATTTCTTTATAAATAAAAGTTGATTTAATTAAAGGGTGAAAGTAATTAAGATTTACTAAATTATAAATTAAGGATTTATGAATTAAGATAATTAGATTAAGAAAAGTTAGTTGATAAAGTTAATCAAGATTGAATCAATTTATAAGAATAATTAATCACTGATTTAAATTTTATAAAATAAATTGTGTGGTTAACACACTTAATCATATTCACCCTAATTAGAGATGATTGACCATCATCAAATACTCTATACTGGATTGACATTTTCGTTGTGATGTTGTGATTGCTTTGTGATGGACTGTGATTTGTGGTTTGTTCCTATATGTGTGTGAAACCCCTTTTGCCCATGAAATGGCATTTGAACTTCGATGCGACAGGGAGTCGGATTCCAATTGGTTATCCGAAACCCACATCGAATCATATTAGTGAATCTTTGTGATTGATAAATTTACTTTATCTATGAATCTGTTGATGAAGATAACCGTTATGGGTTATACCGCTTATCGATATATCTGTGATGATTGATGTTGTGCACTATCGTGTAATACCCCGGGACTACATTATACACATACAAATATGGATTGCACCTGGAGATCGGTTAAGTCACAGATGTCTGAAATAATTTTTAAGATCTAATTTTTAAATCTAAAATGGTTTTGGGAATGAATCGGATTTAAAGTGAAAAGATTTTGGAAAAGAATTTCCAAAATAAAAGTTGTTTTGAATAACTTAATAATGTTTTGAAACTTAACAATCCAATTTAAAATTGAATTCAAGGTTTGAAATTAAATTCTATTTTTAGAATTTAAGATGTAAAAAGGTTATAGAAGCTTATATGGGTATCAAACCATTTTTAAAAGTGTTGTTTGTGGAATTAAATTTAACCCAAAAATTTTAACTTCTATAAATGAAATCGGATTTTTCGAAAATGAAAACTGCTTGTTTTTCAAATGATAAAGCTTTCGTATAAGAAATGAATTTCCAATGTGTATAAAAGGAATTTCAAGCTTGAATTGAAATGGTTTTCCAAGTTATGAATGAATAATCGAAAACGGGTTTGGAAGTTATGAGTAAAACCTTGGATTTAAAGATTAAATGAATTAGTCCAATTAAAATGGATATTGTTTTGGAAACCGTAAATGGATCTTTGTGAAACTAGTTAAACTTTGTGAAATAAATCTTTTGTTTAAAGATTTGAAATGGTAATTTGGTTTAAACCATTTAAATGAAAGTTTTTGATAATAAGTTGTGACTTAACTGAAAATCCCATGTCCATATGTTTTAAAATATTGCGCTCGTTATTGGGTTTAGCCGGGAGAGGACCTTGTGTCATATAACCCATTCCGAATAATGTTACGTCGTTATGGATAGCATTTGAAGACCGGTGGTGAAGGCCGGGTATTTGCGAGAATGATAGGATGACCTATCGATTGTCTCTGCACTAAGTAGCTACGGTATAGAGATTTCCTAAGTGATGGGAAGTCTGATCGGGATTATGAATACCCGTATTTGCAAGGGCTTCTGCGGAAGTGCCTTCGGTTCTGTTCGAGCCCGGAACAAACTTGTATGGTTGTGTGTCTGACACTACACTTTGAGATGTAAAGCCGATTTCTTTCAAATACATATCTGTTGGTGGCGGAGAATTTATTCTCTTAGCTTAACACCCTTCTCTGAGACGTACGAGCTCAGAGGTTATGTAGTTGGAGGTTATCAGCGATATACTCCCAATTTGGTAGTGTGGCGCGCTAAGTGCTGCTGTATGTTGATGATCATTTGTTGATCATTTGTTGATCAAAGCATGGCTTTGTGAAAAAGCGTAGCTTTGTGGTCGAGACCTCATCGAGCCTCACAAACCGGAAATGGTCGAAACAGGAAAGATGCGGCAAGGTTTCAGGGGTAGCTCCCCTAGGGTATGACCATTCCTTCTGGAAAAGGGTAGTATCATGGTATGGAGCCCAGATACTTACTCATGTGGACACTAGTATATTTATTACTGTGTGATGTTGTTGTTGGCGGGCCCCCGGATAAAGGTCCCAAAGGACCGGGGGTGGCATATCTCAGGTTTTATTCCCCAGGAAGGGGGTAGCCGACCTTGTTTAGCAGAGATCCGGGTAGGTTCTCGGGGCGTCCCGCCAGAGGCGTTCCCATGTGGCAATAGGAAGTTCCTTAGCCTGACCATTTGTTGGAAATCCATTCATCCAATACGCGCCTTGTACGGTTTTAGTTGTATTACCTGCCATCTACTTATGGTGGCGCCCCACTCTTTGGATGGTAGCTATAGTAGGCGTAGTTCGAAATGTCTATGCTGGCTAGGATTAATATTTTACTTTCGAAATGGTTTTTCCACACTATGCACTTATAGTAATAATATCAAAGAATTTTTCTCGTATCAAGCATATTTGACTATCATAAGGAGAAATCTCCTCCAATTCTGCGTTTGCATTGTGTGTGTGGCGGGAGGCCTTATGGTAGTTTCATTTTCCCAAAAGCATTGCGGATTTAAACTTTAAAAGCTTTGTTGTTTGTTTTAAAGGACCAAACTATTTTGTTTTCTCACACCAGTCCCATGACTGACCTGGAGTTTATTGTTCCTTTCCTAAACTCTGGGTGCCCACTATTTTCCACACGGGCAGTCTAGAGTTAGGTTTTCGGATATTCCAGTAATAGGTATAGATTCATTAGCCTTCGAAGTCTTTCGATTGGTAGCTTTCAGTCTTTGGGATCTTCTTCAGTCTTGGACGAGTGACCTTGATTAGCTTGGTGCAACGTGATCTAGAGTTCGAGCTAGCTTTGGATTAAAGATGGAGTTCTTGGAGTTTGGCATTGAAGACACTATCTTTCCGCTGCTATTTTTCTTGTATCTCTGATAGTATTGTTATCCATTGTACCATTCTATTGTATTCTGTTGTATCGGATATTGTGTTAAATGTTGTGTATCAAATGTATCATGCATATTTCTTCCGCTGTGTTGTACTTATTGTGTTTTAAGCTCCGGCGAACCAGGTTCGACGTTTGGATCTGCGGCATTTGAATACGAGTGTCATATTCGGTGCCGATTTTCGAAGGTCGAGTCAGGGTCGTCATAAGTGGTATCAGAGCTGAAGATTAAAACTTTAGCTCAGGAGTATAACACATTAAGTAACTCATTAGAGATAGGGTGAAATATACCCTAGAATGTGTAATCCCTAAGATATCTGTTTGAATGCCTCAGTAAATTCTCTTACCATTCACTGATAGTAAGTATGAGTGCAAGATGAGAACGAGATAGGGGACAGGGAAATACCAGTACAAGTGGTCAATGCCCTGCAATAACGGAAATAACTTTCTCTATCAATCTCCTTTGATTCGTCTTTCAATTTCTTTGATTGCTTAGTAGCAGCTCAAGAAAGAAGAAGCTTCGGTGTGATAGTGGCCCTACGAATCGTAGATAAGTCTCTATTTCGTATTCTCTTGGTCAAATTTCTATCAGCTTTTCGTTCATAACCTTAGCAAAATTTAAATTTGACAAATTGGTATCTAAAATATAAAGTTAAATAATTTGTATCTGTAAAATGATTTTGATTAAAGCCAAATTTGAAATTCTGTTGTAATTCCTTGTGTTGATTGAAGTCCGAAGAGGGACAAGTTGATGTATGCTTTAGGATATTTCGACCTAAGTTGGAATCCATATCTAGTGTTTGAGAAATTGCAGAAGAATCTATCTATCTATCTATTCTCTGGGATCCGATATATTCTACTAATGATTAGTTATCCTTCGAACTAATCAATGCCTTTGCATATTCGTAGACCGGATAAACCCGAGTATCTTATGAAATAATTGTATGAATTTATTCTCATCTTGTTGATATTCTGATTTGTTAAGCCATACAGAATTGTTATCCAGTTTGATTTGGAAAGATATTTCTCTATCTTTCATCAATTCCTTGTCGTCTTCCTTGCAAATTTCGAGGACGAAATTTATTTTAAGGGGGGAAATCTGTAACGATCCTGATTTTTAATTAAAATTAAATTGATAGTGTAAATAAATTTTGGAATAAAATTGTAAATTAATTTGGATTTTTCAAATTAAATGGGATATTTGTTTATTTGAGTATTGATTTTAAAATTTAATTGAGATTTTGAATTTCTGTATTTAAAATCTTATAGATAAAAAGTAACATCCCAAAGTTAACAATTTAAATAAATAATATGTTTTAAACTTTTGGAATTTAATTTCAAATTAAATTGGAAGAAAAATCCTAAACAAATAAAAATGAGTGATAGTAATATATAATTAAATCCCAATTTTATTTTGAGATTAAAATATTGAAATAATAAATATTGTAAAAAGTCGTATAGATTTAAAATCTTATATATATGTGTATATTACAAATATGAGTAAATTGAATGCATGTTTAAAATTTAATTTAAATTTGTTCAAGATAAAGTGTGAATGTATAAATGGATATGAAAGTTTATATTTCAAGTTTGAAATGGAAAATTAAATTTAAATTTAAAATAAATGTTTCAAAAAAATTAGTAGCATGTAAAATCATTAAGATGTAACATATGTAATGTAAATTTGGTTAAACTTTTCTTTTAACCTTTCACATATATAAACCATATATGGGAATAAATAGATAAAGGATGATTCATTTATAAAATGTATATGTAAAAATATAATGAAAATAAAAACAAAATAATAATAATATCTTTTTGACCTGGAAGAAAATATATATACAAATGTAAATACATATAAATACATATACATGAGAGGTGGAGTAGGGGGATGAACAAAATCTTGCTCTCATCATTGCTTTTTACAAATGGCATGAATTGTCTTATAAAATGATAAAATATTCACCTAAAAAATTAAAGAAACTTTTCAGTTTCCAAAGAAATTTCGAAATTATAAGCCTCTAGCTTTTGAAATACAACCACAAAGATTTTTCAAATCTAAACATCATCATTCAATTCAAAATAAACCATCAAAACAGAAAGAAAACTGCCTAATTTCTTCTTCAATGCAAATTAAAAACTGGAGTGATTTCTAAAAGCCTCAAAATTGTAGTGTGCTCTCAGGTAAGTTTTGAAAATTTTATAGTTAATAAAATTATGGTTTTGAAGTCATATTTTAACAACAATTTTTAAATTCAAACTGCAGATTTGTCTTGAAACAGTGAAGTTTCAAGGTTTTGCTAATGCTAGTTTCTGGAAATAATTGTAAAAGGCAAGTAAATTTTCTTTTAAAAGAATTTGAGTTTGAAGTTATAATTGCTAATGGAAAAAAGAATTTAATACCCTAACATTCAATAAATTGCAGGAAAAAAATCAAGTTTAAGGCTCAACATGATTCCTGGTTTCAAAACTACAGAAAAAAAAAGAGTCATCTCTGTTATGAAATCCTACTGTAAGTAAAATAAAAGAAAAAAAACTTATAGTTATTAATGATTAAGTAAACAGATACAACAAAGGATTTAATACAATAATATCCAATTATTTGCAGGAAGAAGCAAGATCAAAGCTTTAAAGCTATTTTGGTTTTCTAGTTGCAGGGAATAAAAAGAGGCTTCCTTGTTATATACATACAACTGTGAGTAATAAAAAGAATTTTTTTTTTATATACATTGTCATTAATGAATTGAATAAGTGAATGCAACCAGAAGTAATAGATCTATAACCACCATTTGCAGATCTAAAACTTAAAAGGATCCAAAGTAGAAAAAAAAAGAAACTTGCAGGCCTTCACTCATCTCTGTTTTGAAACTGTCAGGGAGCATTCTTATTTTCTGGAAAAAAAAGTGAGTGAACCCCATGCCTTCTTCATTTCTTTTTTTTTCTTGTGTTTAAATGCTTGCATGAATGTGGTTAGTTTTGACTTGTGAATGGTGTGCTTGTGTTTTGATTTTCCCTGGGAACATTGTTTTCCCTTGTTTCTTTTTCCCTGTAACATTTAGTTGCAGTAAAGCTTATAAGCTACTCTCGCATCTTCCGTTGAAAAGGAAACTCTCTTGAAACAAATGTGAGTAAACTTATATTTTGTTCAATTTCCTTCTATGTTTGAATGCCAGTATGGATGTGATAGCCTTTGCATAGGAATGAATGGTTATGTTGTGTTTTTTTTTAATTAATTTGCTTGAAAATCTTGTTCCTGTTTTTTTTCTTTGTTTCCCCTGCCTGTAACTTTTTAGTCACAGCAATGATTCAAAATCCCTATCCTTCAACCCTTTTGGAAACAAAATGGAATTGTGAAACAACAAAAGATATGGTTTAACAATTCACCATGTTTTAAAAATTGAATCAAAGCAAAGCCTGGGTAACTTTACAAATACTGTTATATTGATTTCCTGGTTACAGAATAAAACACATTCAATTGCAACATTCTTTTCCCCTTCTTGTTCCTGAAATATGTTAGTAATTAAGTCAAAAAAAAATTGTTATTTAAATTTGTGTTTCATCTCAGCAATTAATCAAAGCAAATAAAACAGGTTCATCTTCACTGGAAGATGTAAACACCGTTATAAATCAAAATATGTAAAAATTCGAACCTCATGAATTTGAATTCCAGTAACACCATTTGAATCACTATTAAAATTGATGATTTTAGAAACAAAAATTCAAATTTTTCGTTAAGTCTTTATTGAGATTTTTGAGATGGTCAGAAAATCACATTTTCGCCAAATTCCGGCGACCAAGATGATTGCGGCCCTCGAGTTCGACGTCGTAGATAGTCTGAGTATCACGGATCACCAGAAAAATTCAAGTTGAATTTTTAAAAGTTTAGATTTTGAATTCGAGCTTAATGTAGGGTTTAAGAACCCATTTGGGTTCGCATACGAAACGACGTTGCTGCACCACCCTAAAGTGATCGAACCGTGTGCCATCCGGATGAATCGAAGCGTGACGCGAGGAAGAAGCTAGGGTCCAAATATGGTGGCCAATGGTGAAATGGGGAGGAGGCGCGTGGCAGTTTTTGATGACGTTCCCTGATGGGTTTTGGGTTGGAAGGTCGCGATTCACGTTTCAAAAAAAAAATTTCCAAATCTGGGTGGTCGTATCGTTCTCGGGGATGCTCGATGACGTATTGGTGGCTGCAGCTTCGACCAGCGACGGCGAAACCAGCCGTGCACGTGCACGTGGCTATAGGGTGTGTCAGTGTGATGGGTTGGAAGGGACGAGGAGTGACTCGAAGCATGACACGGGGAAATCGCGTGGGAACTCGAAGTGCAACTCGAGTTGTTTCGGTGTTGTATCGTGTTGACTTGGGACTTAAACAAATTTTTTGTGAAAATTTATCACTCGGGTAGATTTGGCTAAAACTCGAAGCAGGGGGAAGTTTTCCTCGGGTACGACCTGAAGCAAGCCTCGGGATGGTCAGCGAAACCAGAAAATCCAGTTTTTATTAAATTTTAAAATACAAGTTAATTTTTTTTTTAAAAAATCTACTCTTTATAAATTAATGATAGTTACAAATGGAATTTAGGTAAATGGTATGGAGACAATTATTTGAGGTTCATGGAGTCCAAGAATATTTTAAATTTTAAATTTTCTTTTAAACAAAAGTCGTTTTAAAGTTTGACTTAACAAAATTTTTTAAAGGTAAAATAAAGTTTAATGTTAATTTAAAAACCCAAATTGATTTATATAAATGAAGTATTTTAAACTTAGATTTTAAAAAAAATAAAATTGTTTAAAAATTTAACTTGATAAAATACTTAGGAGTAAATCAAATATTCAAATTTTTAACTTAAAGACAAAATTCTTTATAATGATTAGATAAAGATTTTAAACAACTAAAATTTGTGATTTCTTTATAATTAAAAGTTGATTTAATTAAAAGGTGAAAGTAATTAAGATTTACTTAATTATAAATTAAGGATTTATGAATTAAGATAATTAGATTAAGAAAAGTTAGTTGATAAAGTTAATCAAGATTGAATCAATTTATAAGAATAATTAATCACTGATTTAAATTTTATAAAATAAATTGTGTGGTTAACACACTTAATCATATTCACCCTAATTGGAGATGATTAACCATCATCAAATACTCTATACTGGATTGACATTTTCGTTGTGATGTTGTGATTGCTTGTGATGGACTGTGATTTGTGGTTTGTTCCTATATGTGTGTGAAACCCCTTTTGCCCATGAAACGGCATTTGAACTTCGATGCGACAGGGAGTCGGATTCCAATTGGTTATCCGAAACCCACATCGAATCATATTAGTGAATCTTTGTGATTGATAAATGTTAACGCTAAAATTTGAACGCTAACACCCCGGTGTATGAAGTGAGATTGTGAAAACACCACCCGATAGCTCGGGAACAGATTATAAGCAGATAATAGTGAAAAAGCAGTAAACAACAGCAATTTTATAGTGGTTCGGCTTAAGAGAGAGCCTACGTCCACTTTGAATTATCTTTATTGACGATTTGATTACAAGTCAATGCACTTACACTTTGATTACAACACACTTTGAGTTACAAGTGACTTAGAACAAGTAGCCTAAACTTCAATGTCAATCCAAATCTTTGAACTCATGTTGGACATGTATGATTTCTTCGTGAAGTTCCTTGAAAGTGTTGAAATAGTTCAGAACGCAGCAGAGTAACGGCGCTTGAAATGAATGAGCCAAAAGTCCTTTTCTAGTTGGAACTCAGGGTGTATTTATAGGCTTTGCTCGGAGTTAGGTCGTAGGTTGAGACCGACCTATCTTAGGTCGCAGGTCCTCCCTGACCTAGGATGCATTGTCCTCCCTCTGCAAGAATACACATGCTGATTTGTACAAGTCCTAGGTCGCGAGCGACCTATCCCCCTGCGGCACAGTATAGGTAACTTCTTTACTCAGGCATTTAGGTCGTTAGTACTTTTCTTATAGTTATAACTGGAGTCTTTAGGCCGCGACTTCCCTTAGGTCGCGAAGTATTCCTAGGTCGCGGAGTTCCATAGGTCGAGACCGTTTTTAGGTCGCATTCACTCTTAGGTCATCCTACTTCTTAGGTCGCAGCTCTCTGTTAGGTCGCGAAGCTTGATAGGTCGAAACATCTTCTGAGTCGCAGCCTTCCTTAAGTCGCAGCTCTCTGTTAGGTCGCGGAGCTTCATAGATCGCGGCCTCCTTTAGGTCGCGAAGCATTTTTAGGTCGTTCTCCTTTTTAGGTCGAGCCATTTTTAAGACGTAGCCTTTTAGGTCGCTAGGTTCTCGAATTGGTTAGGTCGTTACATTTTCCTTAAGTCTCTTACAGAAGGGAGTTAACAATAAACTTACTTTATCTATGAATCTGTTGATGAAGATAAGCGTTATGGGTTATACCGCTTATCGATATATCTGTGATGATTGATGTTGTGCACTATCGTGTAAAACCCCGGGACTACACTATACACACACAAATATGGATTGCACGTGGAGATCGGTTAAGTCACAGATTTATGAAATAATTTTTAAGATCTAATTTTTAAATCTAAAATGATTTTGGGAATGAATCGGATTTAAAGTGAAAAGATTTTGGAAAAGAATTTCCAAATAAAAGTTGTTTTGAATAACTTAATAATGTTTTGAAACTTAATAATTCAATTTAAAATTGAATTCAAGGTTTGAAATTAAATTCTATTTTTAGAATTTAAGATGTAAAAAGGTTATAGAAGCATATATGGGTTTCAAACCATTTTTAAAAGTGTTGTTTTGGGAATTAAATTTAACCCAAAGATTTTAACTTCTATAAATGAAATCGGATTTTTCGAAAATGAAAACTGCTTGTTTTTCAAATAATAAAGCTTTCGTATAAGAAATGAATTTCCAATGTGTATAAAAGGAATTTCAAGCTTGAATTGAAACGGTTTTCCAAGTTATGAATGAATAATCGAAAACGGGTTTGGAAGTTATGAGTAAAACCTTGGATTTAAAGATTAAATGAATTAATCCAATTAAAATGGATATTGTTTTGGAAACCGTAAATGGATCTTTGTGAAACTAGTAAAACTTTGTGAAATAAATCTTTTGTTTAAAGATTTGAAATGGTAGTTTGGTTTAAACCATTTAAATGAAAGTTTTTGATAATAAGTTGTGACTTAACTGAAAATCCCATGTCCATATGTTTTAAAATATTGTGCTCGTTATTCGGTTTAGCCGGGAGAGGACCTTGTGTCATATAACCCATTTCGAATAATGTTACGTCGTTATGGATAGCATTTGAAGACCGGTGGTGAAGACCGGGTATTTGCGAGAATGATAGGATGACTTATCGATTGTCTCTGCACTTAGTAGCTACGGTATAGAGATTTCCTAAGTGATGGGAAGTCCGATCGGGATCGTGAATACCCGGATTTGCAAGGGCTTCTTCGGAAGTGCCTTCGGTTCTGTTCGAGCCCGGAACAGACTTGTACGGTTGTGTGTCCGACACTACACTTTGAGATTGTAACAACCGCATATTTGTCGATTTTATATTTAAATATTTTATTTAAATATTTTATCGTTAGTCGGATTTTAGTCCGAAAAGCTACTTTTTGCATACGGTCGAATTAGGGCTCGGGACCACTCCCATTGAGTTTAAAATGCCGTTTGCGACCTTTTTGAGTATAAGCTTCGATATGTTTGGAGAAAGTTGATTTCTGCTACTTTTTACTTTGGGTTTGGTTTTTGGGCTCAACCCTATGTTAACTTATGCTCAAATCTGAGCCACTCTTCCCCACTCACCCTCATTCTCTTCTCATTTCAGTTTTTAGAGTGTTAATGGTGGGAGAGATTGGAAATTAAAATTCCAAAACACTAGTTTCTCTTGCAAACCAAATTCCTTGCTCCAAACTCAAGAAGAACCCATTGGTAAGCTTCTCTTCTTCTTCTCCAACTTATTCTCTTCCCAATTTCAGAAATTCCTAAACCTAATTTCGGGAATGTTCTGGTTTTTGAGCTTAGATTCAAGCTCATTTGGGTTGTGATTGAAGAGAGGTTGATTCTCCTTTTGCTTTCAAGCTTCTTCTTGTTCGATTTTGTGAAAAGGTGAGATTTTTATCTCACATCTTTGACTATAATTATCTTTGGTTGTTGGGTATGAATTCCTAACACTTACTCATGTGCATTTGCTCTTGATTTGGATTGGTTTTGTGAATATTCCAATTTTTGGGTTTTTAAACCAAATTTGTGTAAAATCCTTTTATGGATGTTTGATCATGCTTTTAGTGATGCACCGAGGAGCATATAAGGCCGGGTTGCCGATTGGCATAAACCCTTAGAGCCAATGTCCGTCCGGTTGCATTTTGGAAGAGTTTGCTCTTCATTTGAATAAGGCTGAAAACAGCCCAGGCATGATTCAGTTGAATGAAAAACTCTGTTCAGTCGACTGAACCTGAAACCCGAGAGTTTCCAGGCATGATTCAGTCGACTGAAAATCTCTGCACAGTCGACTGAAACTGGAAACAGAAAGTTTCCTGAACCTGGAAAATTTCCATGCACAGGGTCAGTCAACTGAAAATCTCTGTTCAGTCGACTGAACCTGCTGTTTGAGTCCAACTTGCCTTTTTGGATTGAAATTCCAATTTAAATCGATTCGTGATAATACTATTTGTTGTTATCATCTATTATGACTTTGATGACTCTTTTTAGGGATTTTTGAATATCCATTTCGATGGATCCTTTATCGATTTCGTTGGATTTTATTCGCGTCTTCGTATGTGAATTTTTGTGATTGATTGTTCTTACAATCTTCTTCGTGATTTGTCACTTTAAAAATATAAAGGTTTTCTATACTAGTAGTAAATATCAAAACTCTTTCCTCAAACGATTTCAATACTATTTTAATACCAAATTCATTTATAAAACCGTTTTCCAACCTATTAGTATATATAAACCTTTACCTCACTCGTATGAGAAATCTAATTAAACGACTTAGTAAAACAAGTGGTATGAAACGCTTGCGTTCACTTTGTCGGTTAATTCTTGGACTTGTTCGATTGAATCTCTTGTGACAATTTTCTAGTGGAGATTTACAGTTTGTTCGTAAATATTTAAGTTAAGAAAGTGGTTATGGGACATGAAGCTAAACTCATATATTTACTAGCTTAGTGTAATTGACACTTCTCGATGATCATGACGATCATTTTTGTGATTTAGACTAGCAATGTGCGATGTCTCTTTGTCTGCGTGGGAGACTAAACCCCGTTCGTGTGTCAAATTTATGGGGTAGCAACCCACGGTCTTCGGACCATTCGTGTGTCAGGTCTTCGGACCATTCGTGTGTCAAATTAATGGTTAGCTACCATGAGATAGCTTCTCGTTCATGTGTTACATCTGTTGGTGAGTTTTCATGCTCCCGTTCATGTGATAGGCCTCCCCCCTTTATTTTGTGTGATTTCTGGATTTCGTGTGTCGAATTCTGGAATTTTCTTCTTCACCTATTTTTTTTGGGATTTCTATTGATATGATTTATCAATTCTTGTGCATAGGTGATTTCGTGTGTCATTCACTTGTTGTGAATACAAGTTTTGGGTATGATACCCTTTTTGGATCTTTGAGAAGATTCTTTCATATTGATTAATCGTTTGTTGATTATCATTTACATACTTATAGTAGTATGCCATGATGGATATTATACGCCTACGCCATATCTTATATGTCATTTATTGTGGCTTGTTGAATGAAATTAGGAGTATGACCTTCCTTTTTATCTTGTGTAGATTTGGTGACATTGATTAATCTCTTGTTGATTTTCAATTACATATATATATCACAGCTTGGCATTATGATTATTATGTGTTTAGTCATATCTCCTATCCTATATCATGTTATCTGATATTTATAGTTAGACAGATCCGTTTATTATTTTCTTATAAATAATACTCGGGTCAGACCGAGATGTTACAGGTGCTTCTGCTTGACTTCTCATCCGGGATTAACTCCTTGACTTTTGGGTTAACTACTTAGATTAGTAGTTATTTTGTTGTATACATTTGAGATATAGACTACTTAATGTATACTTATTCTTTTGTGTAGTTCGTGTAACTATTCTTTTGTGATATTGTGGATCTTTTTAGACCACTACTCTGATGTACACTTTCCAGTGTAGTATTCATATCTTATTCCGCCTTTGTGATATGAATTGTCTGTGACTGATTTATGTTATGTTTATTTCTATATTTGTTTCCGAAGAAATTATAGCCACTGTGTAGTAGCTTTGAGTTTGTATCGGTATGTCGGATTTCCTCTTGAGATGAAAAGTTATATTTTTATCCGGTATATCGGTACTCGCCCAAAGCAATTACACAGATGGTCGCTCCTCAACAGCCTTATTCTCCGTGCTAGTTGACAGCATTCACTGAAATGTTCTTGTCTAGCGTGGGTATAGAGGTGGGGCGTCACAGAGATGTAAAGCCGATTTCTTTCAAATACATATCTGTTGGTGGCGGAGAATTTATTCTCTTAGCTTAACACCCTTCTCTGAGACGTACGAGCTCAGAGGTTTTGTAGTTGGAGGTTATCAGCGATATACTCCCAATTTGGTAGTGTGGCACGCTAAGTGCTGCTGTAGTGCTGCTGTATGTTGATGATCATTTGTTGATCATTTGTTGATCAAAGCATGGCTTTGTGAAAAAGCGTAGCTTTGTGGTCGAGACCTCATCGAGCCTCACAAACCGGAAATGGTCGAAACAGGAATTATGCGGTAAGGTTTCAGGGGTAGCTCCCCTAGGGTATGACCATTCCTTCTGGAAAAGGGTAGTATCATGGTATGGAGCCCAGATACTTACTCATGTGGACACTAGTATATTTATTACTATGTGATGTTGTTGTTGGAGGGCCCTCGGATAAAGGTCCCAAAGGACCGGGGGTGGCATATCTCAGGTTTTATTCCCCAGGAAGGGGGTAGCCGACCTTGTTTAGCAGAGATCCGGGTAGGTTCTCGGGGCGTCCCGCCAGAGGCATTCCCATGTGGCAATAGGAAGTTCCTTAGCCTGACCATTTGTTGGAAATCCATTCATCCAATACGCGCCTTGTACGGTTTTAGTTGTATTACCTGCCATCTACTTATGGTGGCGCCCCACTGTTTGGATGGTAGCTATAGTAGGCATAGTTCGAAATTTCAATGCTGGCTAGGATTAATATTTTACTTTCGAAATGGTTTTTCCACACTGTGCACTTATAGTAATAATATCAAAGAATTTTTCTCGTATCAAGCATATTTGACTATCACAAGGAGAAATCTCCTCCAATTCTGCGTTTGCATTGTGTGTGTGGCGGGAGGCCTTATGGTAGTTTCATTTCCCCAAAAGCATTGCGGATTTAAACTTTAAAAGCTTTGTTGTTTGTTTTAAAGGACCAAACTATTTTGTTTGCTCACACCAGTCCCATGACTGACCTGGAGTTTATTGTTCCTTTCCTAAACTCTGGGTGCCCACTATTTTCCACACGGGCAGTCTAGAGTTAGGTTTTCAGATATTCCACTAATAGGTATAGATTCATTAGCCTTCGAAGTCTTTGGATTGGTACCTTTCAGTCTTTGGGATCTTCTTCAGTCTTGGACGACTGACCTTGATTAGCTTGGTGCAACGTGATCTAGAGTTAGAGCTAGCTTTGGATTGAAGATGGAGTTCTTGGAGTTTGGCATTGAAGACACTATCTTTCCGCTGCTATTTTTCTTGTATCTCTGATAGTATCGTTATCCATTGTACCATTCTATTGTATTCTGTTGTATCAGATATTGTATTAAATGTTGTGTATCAAATGTATCATGCATATTTCTTCCCCTATGTTGTACTTGTTGTGTTATAAGCTCCGGCGAACCAGGTTCGACGTTTGGATTTGCGGCATTTGAATACGAGTGTCGTATTCGGTGCCGATTTTCGAAGGTCGAGTCAGGGTCGCCATAAAGGGATACAGATATTTATCATTTCAACCCGTATGTTAAATGTAACGACCCGTTATTTTGGACCATTCAAATTGACACTAAAACCGTACATGTCCGACTTGAATAATTCAAAATACCGAATTGTTAATTTAATTTGGCAAAACTTAAAATATACAGTAAATAAATCAAACACAGATCACAGACACAGAGTAATATAATGTAGCGGAATAGAAAAATAGCAGTTCATGAAGCTACTATATACATCAGAGTTTAAATAAAATACATCAGAATCTCTTGAATACAGAAAGGTCTTCAGTACGAGCCGATGACTTCTCTGAACCAGTCAACTAGAAAACTGAAAGCTGAAACGATAGTTGGATCTCCAAGTGAAGCTCCAATCTCCAAAGGCGAGTCTCAAATGCTGTATTTCTCGGTCTGACCCGAGCGTAAAGCAAAACACACAACACTCGAGTCAGGATTAACATTCTTATATCACTAAATTCAACTCAAATGAAATATCAACTGAAATACAATATAACTTAAAGGATGTTTGGGAAGTCCATCCTCTAAGGGTCCATAGAACTAGCTACAGGGTAGAAATATACACTATTACACCGTGGTCATACACCTAATATATACTTCCAGCCCAAATGTCAAATTTCTCTTCGAATAATTATATTTCCCAAAATAGTATTTATATATATTAAATGCTGTATACCGTAAAGCACTTTCAATTTCCTTAACTTAACAAATCATTTCATATCAACCCGACCTTCCCATTTAAATTAAATTCAATCTCCAATTTAAATCTTCCTAAAATAACCACTTAAATTTTAAAATTCCCAAATTTGGATATGATATCCCAATTTCCCTTTTTATTTCAATATGTTTCCATATTTTAAGTATTCGACATTTCAACTAAATTTTCCCAATCTAGTTTCTAAATAAAATTTCCAATTTAGTTCATCCTCAATTTATATCTAATTCAATTCGTTATCTAAATAACAAATTCAACTATCTTGGTTCCAAATACATATCCAAATCTCTAAACCATTTAATTACAATATAGTTCATAGCTTAAATATAACAAATAAATTTAACAGTTCATATAGATGCTCGCTTTTTTTTTTTCATCATTATTATTTAGTCTTGAACACTCCCTTATTTGATCCAACATTATTACAGTGACCTTAAATTTCATTTTACGTGAAATATCTCATTCGATAAATTTCAAATTGGTTTAAATAAATAAATCCTTATCTACTACCCTTTTAAAATAACCCAAATTTACCTCCCAATCCAAATTGTTCAATATTATTGCAAAATTTTTCCGAAATAAAATTTACATAAATATTTATCATAATTTATGTATTTAATCAAATCTTGATTAACTAGATATAATTAACTCTATGTTTATCATTTTTCCTTTATACATGTACTTAAGAATTTACATTTAAATAAGACCATATATTTCTTATCATATGGTCAAATGTTGCGGATATTATCATTTCACTAAATATATACGGGTGGATAGCATTTCAACCCGTAATTCCAAATTTTAAATTAATAAAACCCGCTTGGGTCTATCATTTCAACCCATTTAAATTCAAAAACAACCATAGCAAAGGGGACTTGCAGTGTGATGATAGGGATGGTGTCAAGGTAAATAAACAAGCAATAACAACAATCAATACCAATTCAATAAATAAATCAAACACCCGAAATAATCATATAAATTTGCATTGTTATTTGTATAATTATTTCTAGAATCTACACTATCATTAAAGATTTTCACATTACAGTTTTCACTTGTCGTTCCCTTTTAAATTTTAGTTTAAAACTACAACGATTAATCCAAACCACGTTCGAAGATTTAAAGTATAATTTATCAATTTCTACGACAATTAATGGGTCAAAATTTAACTAATTTATTTACATATGGCGGGGTCAGGTTTTAATAAATCAAGGTTCGTCATATATAATCCGTTAAATTTGTAAACTATGCTACCCCAAATTAACTAGCAAACTAGTTATCACTTAACAATAATAATTAACATCCAATTTCAACTATAATTAATCAAACAATCAATTATCAACCAAATCTGTATTATTATCTCATAAATAATTAACCGATAATGGTGTCAGGTGTCATAGGTGAACAGATATAGATAATAGCAGTCATAACAGTAAGAACAACTAACAGCAGCATATTTCAATTGACGTTTCAATTAAAATCAAATTTAATAAATAAAAGAACGTTAATCGTGAGTGATTGCTCACCTTTTGAGGCTAGGGATGATTTGACGATAAAATGAGCTATGGATCCAGTCACGAATTTCAAAGCAAGCTAGATTGACACGAGTTCAATGGGCAAGCTGATAATACGAATAGATGAAACAAATCAAAACCGGATTGACGAAGGTCGATGGTGTAAATGAACCTATATATAACTATATATACTATGTACAAATCATATTCAACTTAAAATTTAAAATAAACACATAACTTCCAAAATCTATATATATATACGCTTTACCATATTGATTCAGTATTTCATTAAACTTCTATAAAATAAAGTCCGTATCAATTATAAATATTGGATGACCTATAAAAATATCACATGTACACTTATACTAATCTCATAAAAAAAATTAATACAAAAGTTTCATATGTCATTATAAATTCAATATTTAAATAAAACCCAATATATACTGTCTTCGAACTCTTCAAACGAGATAACATATTTTTACCTTAAAATATATTATACTTAACAAAATTTTACAACTGCAGATGTTAGTATGCCTATGCAGATGAAAGACAATACTTCCTACCCTTCTCTACATCAAATCTGCAAATCTATACTTGGTCACCACGTATCAGCTTTTATATTTTTGTATTAACATTGAAAAATACAAAGTACTTATGCTATCCTATTATATAACTAGCCTACATATACAGAACAACTTATTTTATATGCTATCTGTTAAAATTTTAAACTGTAGGCTAGGAAACAAGGAAATTAAGGCAACCAGTAGAAATATATATCTTATATACCAAAATCTGATTATATGACAGAAGCTATAACACATATATTCCTAGAATCACTATATTATATAGTATATACAAATAGATCTATAATATATGAGTTTGATTTGAACAACAATATATATAACTTTGAAAAAAAAAAAATTTCTTTTCTGGAAAGATACTTAAATCTAAAAACATACTTAACTTTTTAAAATAATATACCCATACCCTTTTCATAAACAAACCATAACATATATAAAATAAAACATATGACTTACGATACATATAAAGTTAAACTCAACATCGGTATATACAAATTTGTACATATATATGCACTTAAATTATTAATAAGACTTGCTATATCTAAAAAAATAAACAAGCAGCTATATGTAAACCGCTCCTACAACAATCCTCAATATTCGTATACAATATAAATAAGCATTGTGATACTGTAAACCAGACCACTATATTATGTATACACTGTATATATTAAAATATACTTCATATGTTAAAAAAAAATATATAAACTAACAGACAAGTGTACATAATAAGCAACTTACACGGACATAAAGAGGGAAGTGGAGGCCGATGCTGCTCTCGAGGGAATTAGGGTCGGGTCGCTCGGCGAGGGGAGGAGGAAGGAAGCTACAGGCAAGCACGGGCGGTGGTGGTGGTTGCTGAAGGTGTGGGTAGGCTTCGGCAGTGGGGATGGACCAGAGGCGAAGAAAGGGAGAGGCGACGTGGTTCGAGTGGGATGGTCGGTGACGTTCGGTTGTTTGACCGTGCTTGGACGGTGATGGGTGGATCTGGGTTGTCAGGTGAGATGGGTTGGAGCGCGGTGAGCCGGAGGCAGTGGTGTTGGAGGCGGAGGTGAATGGTTGCGCGCCGTAGGCTTGGCCGCTGCCGTGGGGTCCACTGGTTTGGGTTGGGTGAAGTGGCAGACGGAGTGGTAGGCGGAGGGGTTGAAAGGTGAAGTGTAGGCGCGTTTTTTTTTTCTTTTTTTTTTTCAGCTACACGATGAGAGAAAAGGCAGGGGTGGAAATGAAGAGGAGGAAGACAAAGTGGAAAAGGAGAAGGGAGTAAAATGTGGATCTGGGAAAGTGAAATTATAGAAGCAAATAAAGATGCGAACCGTTCAAACATAAAAAGGGTAACGTATAATTAGATTTAAATGAAACAAAACGTATATACATAAACGTAGGAGAAAAGGATGGCAACGGCCATACGATGATTCAGGAAACAATAATTATAGCAATTAATTGGCTTGCTAGAAATTCACGTTGAAGTTTGAAAAGCAAATCAACGCTAAAAAAATTAACACTTTAAAGGTGTCGCTACAACGAACAATTTATTGATTCCGTTGTGAACCGGATTTCGAAATACAGAAATAAATATACTATTGAGGACAGCACGACGAGACGATCGCAATGGTATACGGATATTAGTGGTATGATCATTCGATCAAAAGTCGATACCGGTACCCAAAATGCTGCTATTTTGTCCGAAATAAGGTAAACGGAGCAGTAGACGTCCAAATTTGAAAAAACAAAAGATGACGTCTTACTCAGAAGACGATTTAGAAATTTACTATCGAAAAATATTCAGGCTTGAAAATAAAATTTTATCAGCAATTACTAGCTAGCTTGAATTTAATAGAATTTCACACTGAAATAAACTTTGATAAAATAAATTGAAATTTTACCCTCTGCTATGTTTAATTGGGCGTAACCCAAATATTAACTTTTTATCTGCAATTTAATTTATTTAAAATTTCACCAAACTTCAATTAAATGTGTTAAATAAAACCAGTTAAAACTAATAAAATTTTATGGGTCGTTACACTCTCCCCCACTCAAAACTTTTCATCCCCGAAAAGGAAGGAGGTAGGAGAAATAAACTACCAGAAAGAAGATATATTGTAAGACAAGATAATTAATTTTAAAACTACACAAATTTTATTTGAAATATTTATTTGAAACTTCATTTCGAAATTCAATTTACTATAATACTATAATACTTTCCAAACTCCTTTGATACAATTATTTACATTATTACTTTTTTTTTTACAAAGTCTATTGAAAATATTAAATCCAAAATTTGTGAAATTTTAATTTATCTCAAGATACCTTTCAAATATTATCAATAAGTTAAAAATCGTTTCTTTAACGATGTTTAATTTAACTAATAACTTCCAAATATTTATAACGCTTAAATTTTTATATTAAACAGTGCAGCATATAAGTAGACAATAATTTAAAGGATATATCCTAAGGAAGGAAGGTAGGTTTTTGAAAACAGAATCAAGGTGAATAAATAAGCTGAGCAGATAAGCTAGATTGAAAAGAAAGAATCGGGCACGAATTTGTTAATTCACCAAAGGAATTTTAAATTTCAAAGATTAATACGAAATTTCTTCGTTGGGAAAAATACTTTTATAATAAATACCTTTATAATAATACTCTTATAATAAAATACTATTATATCGAAATAAATTTCCTTTCGAAAATACTTTTATAACTCGATGTTTCAACAAGTTTATCCTCGTTCTTGCAGACTCTGGCCATGCGTTGATCAGGCGCAAAGCTAGAATTCTTCAAGTACTTAGTAGACCCATTTCAACACCCAGTGAAAATACTTGAAAAACCTTTAAAAACAGATATGGAAAGTACAATCCAAACAAACAACCAAATCAAAACCTTTGTCCGATCATGGTTCGCAGATACACAATGGTTACGCCTGGTTCCCCCAGGAAACAATCCGTATCCGTAAGCTTTCACAGCCCTGCGAGTTACGCCATGATGACTAGTAGGGTGCAGGATACACAATGGTTACGCCTGGTTCCCCCAGGAAACAATCCGTACCCCCAGGCAAGACTCAGCCAGGCACTTGCGCTACTATTCGCGACCTACACAGATTGCAGGATACACAATGGTTACGCCTGGTTCCCCCAGGAAACAATCCGTACCCCTAGGCAAGACTCAGCCAGGCAATTTCGCTGTGCATTCACGAGAGAAAAAGAAACCATGGGTTACCCACGGTGGGAATACTCGAGTATTACATCCGGAAAACCGAAAATCAGAGAGAATAATATTGATAGAATGAATCCACGCTGTGGCCACAAAGCGGATATCAAGCAGAAGGCACTTTCCATATCCTTACTTGGAAAATATATATTATATGGTACCTTTCAAATCACTTTCAAATATTGTACTTATATATAGTCCATATATATATAGGATTCTATTCTTCCCAAATCAAATACTTTCCAAATCAATAGTAGATCAAATCATACTTATATAGACTTCGATTATATAAAATCTCTTTCCAAATTGAGTACCTTTCAAATCAATAGATTTCAAATCAACTTCATACTTATACAAATCCATTTTATATAAGTTCGACCACTCCCAAATCAAGTGCTTAATAATGTAAGGTTCTCAATTTCAAATCATTTCAATATCAATTCAGTTTCAAAATCATATATGATTTTACCAAATTTTCTTCCAATTTAGATCTCTTAATTTCAAGGTTCCCAAATAACAGGTTTATTAAATAATCCCAGTTTCCTGATTCAAGTCAAACAAATTTATTTCCAACATTACCATATAAGTACTGGTTTTTTAATTTCAATTTAATTTCAAAACCAAATATTTTCTCAAAATCAATTATACTCAAAAACGGTTTCCAAATTTATAAGTATCCCTTTAAAACCTTTAAACTATTTATTTCAACTTGGAATATCCAATTTACTTTTTTTTTTTTTTTTTTTTGAAACCATTCTTTAAAACTAAATTTTTTTTTCAATACATTTCAAAACTAAATTCCATATTAGTATAATTCAAAATAGTCATATTCATTTACTAAACAAAAGGTTTCAAACTTAAACATACAAAACTCAACTTATACCCTTTATCAAATATTTTATACCTTTCGAAATTTCTTAGCCTTTTAAACTTTTTAACCTTGATTTGGAAGTGCTTGAACCTTCAAAATAGTCGGTGAAATCAAACTTCAAATCCAAAGTTGAAAATCAATTTGTATACACAGGGTTATTCTAAGTCAAATCAAAACTCGAGGATCGGACACCGGTATATTTTAAATTATTTCAAATATATACATATATCTTTCACAAATATCAAATTATACTTCGGAATTTGAAATCAAACGGTTTTCCAAAATCACTCGCATAGCGAAGCTATTAAAGTGGCCTCTCCCCCACTTTTAAACTCGAAAATCAATATCGATGATGCGTGCACTCATCACCGAAATTATTCCCCAGCGACATAAGTGAGTTCTGGACTTCTATTTTCTTGAAAACTCCTTTGAAATTTCTTCAAAATTATTGGAATTCATTTGAACTCATTTAAAACATTTCTTATTCGAAAAAATACTTTTAAATCGTATTATTTTTATATAATTTCCAAAATCTTAAAACCAATTTCAAAATACCGGAATTCAATTCTCGAATTTCAAATTTAACACTTCAGTTATAAATCGTTTTTATATAATCAATTTCTTATAATTTTTCAAAATTTCAAAATCCTTTCAAAACCTTTTTATATAGAATAACATTTCTTATTTGATTTATCCTTATCGAAAACATTTTCACTTTTATATAAAGAATAAAATCATAGTTATCAAAATAATAATTTCGATATATAAAACAATTTCAAAAATGCAAACATACCCGATTTTCAAAGGATAATTTTAAGAATGGATTTCAAACAAAGATGGAGATTTAAATTAGAGGAACTCTAATCAATAGAATCCTGATACGAAGATAGACTCAACAAAGTTGAGAAAATCAAAATACAAAATAGAAGATGGATATACCTCTATAAATCTCGAGCGACCTTAACCGGGTCAACCGTGACTTCAGGAATATAATTGATGCGGAATTCTAAAGCAAATCGACATTTGATTGCCATAGATAGAATTCGGCATATAGATATAGCAGCATCATAAACCGAAGATACAGAAATCTTCGGTGAATCAATGCCAATTGCAAAGGAGTTTTCATCCCCCTTTACAATCATTTAGGGGAGTTATTGGATACTCCAGAATCAAAAGAATATAAATAGAGAGAGACAAGAATGAATTTTGGAACCGAGGGACATTCCAAAATTAAAAGGAAATCGAGTTAAAAGGAAGAGATTCAACTCGAACGAAAGTGATTCTGTAAATAAATTTACCATATATGCTAAGTTTTGCCTAGAGCCAAAGCTCTGATACCAACTGCAACGACCCGTTATTTTGGACCATTCAAATTGACACTAAAACCGTACATGTCCGACTTGAATAATTCAAAATACCGAATTGTTAATTTAATTTGGCAAAACTTAAAATATACAGTAAATAAATCAAACACAGATCACAGACACAGAGTAATATAATGCAGCGGAATAGAAAAATAGTAGTTCATGAAGCTACTATATACATCAGAGTTTAAATAAAATACATCAGAATCTCTTGAATACAGAAAGGTCTTCAGTACGAGCCGATGACTTCTCTGAACCAGTCAACTAGAAAACTGAAAGCTGAAACGATAGTTGGATCTCCAAGTGAAGCTCCAATCTCCAAAGGCGAGTCTCAAATGCTGTATTTCTCGGTCTGACCCGAGCGTAAAGCAAAACACACAACACTCGAGTCAGGATTAACATTCTTATATCACTAAATTCAACTCAAATGAAATATCAACTGAAATACAATATAACTTAAAGGATGTTTGGGAAGTCCATCCTCTAAGGGTCCATAGAACTAGCTACAGGGTAGAAATATACACTATTACACCGTGGTCATACACCTAATATATACTTCCAGCCCAAATGTCAAATTTCTCTTCGAATAATTATATTTCCCAAAATAGTATTTATATATATTAAATGCTGTATACCGTAAAGCACTTTCAATTTCCTTAACTTAACAAATCATTTCATATCAACCCGACCTTCCCATTTAAATTAAATTCAATCTCCAATTTAAATCTTCCTAAAATAACCACTTAAATTTTAAATTCCCAAATTTGGATATGATATCCCAATTTCCCTTTTTATTTCAATATGTTTCCATATTTTAAGTATTCGACATTTCAACTAAATTTTCCCAATCTAGTTTCTAAATAAAATTTCCAATTTAGTTCATCCTCAATTTATATCTAATTCAATTCGTTATCTAAATAACAAATTCAACTATCTTGGTTCCAAATACATATCCAAATCTCTAAACCATTTAATTACAATATAGTTCATAGCTTAAATATAACAAATAAATTTAACAGTTCATATAGATGCTCGCTTTTTTTTTTTCATCATTATTATTTAGTCTTGAACACTCCCTTATTTGATCCAACATTATTACAGTGACCTTAAATTTCATTTTACGTGAAATATCTCATTCGATAAATTTCAAATTGGTTTAAATAAATAAATCCTTATCTACTACCCTTTTAAAATAACCCAAATTTACCTCCCAATCCAAATTGTTCAATATTATTGCAAAATTTTTCCGAAATAAAATTTACATAAATATTTATCATAATTTATGTATTTAATCAAATCTTGATTAACTAGATATAATTAACTCTATGTTTATCATTTTTCCTTTATACATGTACTTAAGAATTTACATTTAAATAAGACCATATATTTCTTATCATATGGTCAAATGTTGCGGATATTATCATTTCACTAAATATATACGGGTGGATAGCATTTCAACCCGTAATTCCAAATTTTAAATTAATAAAACCCGCTTGGGTCTATCATTTCAACCCATTTAAATTCAAAAACAACCATAGCAAAGGGGACTTGCAGTGTGATGATAGGGATGGTGTCAAGGTAAATAAACAAGCAATAACAACAATCAATACCAATTCAATAAATAAATCAAACACCCGAAATAATCATATAAATTTGCATTGTTATTTGTATAATTATTTCTAGAATCTACACTATCATTAAAGATTTTCACATTACAGTTTTCACTTGTCGTTCCCTTTTAAATTTTAGTTTAAAACTACAACGATTAATCCAAACCACGTTCGAAGATTTAAAGTATAATTTATCAATTTCTACGACAATTAATGGGTCAAAATTTAACTAATTTATTTACATATGGCGGGGTCAGGTTTTAATAAATCAAGGTTCGTCATATATAGTCCGTTAAATTTGTAAACTATGCTACCCCAAATTAACTAGCAAACTAGTTATCACTTAACAATAATAATTAACATCCAATTTCAACTATAATTAATCAAACAATCAATTATCAACCAAATCTGTATTATTATCTCATAAATAATTAACCGATAATGGTGTCAGGTGTCATAGGTGAACAGATATAGATAATAGCAGTCATAACAGTAAGAACAACTAACAGCAGCATATTTCAATTGACGTTTCAATTAAAATCAAATTTAATAAATAAAAGAACGTTAATCGTGAGTGATTGCTCACCTTTTGAGGCTAGGGATGATTTGACGATAAAATGAGCTATGGATCCAGTCACGAATTTCAAAGCAAGCTAGATTGACACGAGTTCAATGGGCAAGCTGATAATACGAATAGATGAAACAAATCAAAACCGGATTGACGAAGGTCGATGGTGTAAATGAACCTATATATAACTATATATACTATGTACAAATCATATTCAACTTAAAATTTAAAATAAACACATAACTTCCAAAATCTATATATATACGCTTTACCATATTGATTCAGTATTTCATTAAACTTCTATAAAATAAAGTCCGTATCAATTATAAATATTGGATGACCTATAAAAATATCACATGTACACTTATACTAATCTCATAAAAAAAAATTAATACAAAAGTTTCATATGTCATTATAAATTCAATATTTAAATAAAACCCAATATATACTGTCTTCGAACTCTTCAAACGAGATAACATATTTTTACCTTAAAATATATTATACTTAACAAAATTTTACAACATGCAGATGTTAGTATGCCTATGCAGATGAAAGACAATACTTCCTACCCTTCTCTACATCAAATCTGCAAATCTATACTTGGTCACCACGTATCAGCTTTTATATTTTTGTATTAACACTGAAAAATACAAAGTACTTATGCTATCCTATCATATAACTAGCCTACATATACGGAACAACTTATTTTATATGCTATCTGTTAAAATTTTAAACTGTAGGCTAGGAAACAAGGAAATTAAGGCAACCAGTAGAAATATATATCTTATATACCAAAATCTGATTATATGACAGAAGCTATAACACATATATTCCTAGAATCACTATATTATATAGTATATACAAATAGATCTATAATATATGAGTTTGATTTGAACAACAATATATATAACTTTGAAAAAAAAAAAAATCTTTTCTGGAAAGATACTTAAATCTAAAAACATACTTAACTTTTTAAAATAATATACCCATACCCTTTTCATAAACAAACCATAACATATATAAAATAAAACATACGACTTACGATACATATAAAGTTAAACTCAACATCGGTATATACAAATTTGTACATATATATGCACTTAAATTATTAATAAGACTTGCTATATCTAAAAAAATGAACAAGCAGCTATATGTAAACCGCTCCTACAACAATCCTCAATATTCGTATACAATATAAATAAGCATTGTGATACTGTAAACCAGACCACTATATTATGTATACACTGTATATATTAAAATATACTTCATATGTTAAAAAAAAATATATAAACTAACAGACAAGTGTACATAATAAGCAACTTACACGGACATAAAGAGGGAAGTGGAGGCCGATGCTGCTCTCGAGGGAATTAGGGTCGGGTCGCTCGGCGAGGGGAGGAGGAAGGAAGCTACAGGCAAGCACGGGCGGTGGTGGTGGTTGCTGAAGGTGTGGGTAGGCTTCGGCAGTGGGGATGGACCAGAGGTGAAGAAAGGGAGAGGCGACGTGGTTCGAGTGGGATGGTCGGTGACGTTCGGTTGTTTGACCGTGCTTGGACGGTGATGGGTGGATCTGGGTTGTCAGGTGAGATGGGTTGGAGCGCGGTGAGCCGGAGGCAGTGGTGTTGGAGGCGGAGGTGAATGGTTGCGCGCCGTAGGCTTGGCCGCTGCCGTGGGGTCCACTGGTTTGGGTTGGGTGAAGTGGCAGACGGAGTGGTAGGCGGAGGGGTTGAAAGGTGAAGTGTAGGCGCGTTTTTTTTTTCTTTTTTTTTTCAGCTACACGATGAGAGAAAAGGCAGGGGTGGAAATGAAGAGGAGGAAGACAAAGTGGAAAAGGAGAAGGGAGTAAAATGTGGATCTGGGAAAGTGAAATTATAGAAGCAAATAAAGATGCGAACCGTTCAAACATAAAAAGGGTAACGTATAATTAGATTTAAATGAAACAAAACGTATATACATAAACGTAGGAGAAAAGGATGGCAACGGCCATACGATGATTCAGGAAACAATAATTATAGCAATTAATTGGCTTGCTAGAAATTCACGTTGAAGTTTGAAAAGCAAATCAACGCTAAAAAAATTAACACTTTAAAGGTGTCGCTACAACGAACAATTTATTGATTCCGTTGTGAACCGGATTTCGAAATACAGAAATAAATATACTATTGAGGACAGCACGACGAGACGATCGCAATGGTATACGGATATTAGTGGTATGATCATTCGATCAAAAGTCGATACCGGTACCCAAAATGCTGCTATTTTGTCCGAAATAAGGTAAACGGAGCAGTAGACGTCCAAATTTGAAAAAACAAAAGATGACGTCTTACTCAGAAGACGATTTAGAAATTTACTATCGAAAAATATTCAGGCTTGAAAATAAAATTTTATCAGCAATTACTAGCTAGCTTGAATTTAATAGAATTTCACACTGAAATAAACTTTGATAAAATAAATTGAAATTTTACCCTCTGCTATGTTTAATTGGGCGTAACCCAAATATTAACTTTTTATCTGCAATTTAATTTATTTAAAATTTCACCAAACTTCAATTAAATGTGTTAAATAAAACCAGTTAAAACTAATAAAATTTTATGGGTCGTTACATTAAATATATACGGGTGGATATCATTTCAACCCGTAATCCCAAATTCAATTCAAATGAAAATCGCTTGGGTTTATCATTTCAACCCATAACGAAATTCACCTATTCTAAAATCCGTTCGGGCATGTATCATTTCAACCCATAGTGATTTTTACACTAACATGGAACTTGTAGAGTGATAACAGATATGAAAATAATAATAAGAACAGGCATATATCATCAAAAATAAATATAAACAATAGGATATAGTGTCATGTCCCATAGGTGAACAGTTACAGATAATAGCATATATAACAATTTAAATAACTACAACATCATATTTCAATTGTCGTTTCAATTTAATCAAATTTAACAAGTAAAGGAATGTTAATCGTAAGTGATTGCTCACCTTTCGAGGCTAGAGAATACAGAAGATGACGAGGATACGCACACTGTTACGGACACTGAAATTTGAATTATAAATTCGAGCGTGAATTTCAAAGCAAAGTAGGATTGGCACGAATTGGACGAACGAGGCTGATAATCAAGAATTTATGAATTGAATCAGAATCAGTCTAATATATACAGAAATTTTTGCTATTTTAATAAAAATCAAAATTGCATCCTTAAGAAAAATTTAAAGTCGAATCACACACACACACACACATATATATAATTTACCCTTTTTCCATACATAAACCAATTGTTTTAACATTTGAAATAAAACATATATGTTAAATAAAAATCCTTATAATTTTTCCAAACCATTTTAATTTTTACACATAGATCAAAATTTCTATTTACAAATCTAAGACCCAAACCACCCCATACAACCTATGTATATAATATCATTAAGATTTATATTTTAAAATAAGATTAATATATAAAAATTCAACAAATTACACTGTTCAAATCTCATTTATAAACTACTATATACATATGGTACAAAATCCACTTCACAGTACAATTATAAATTTTAAATACTTTACCTATATATATAAACTAATATATAACTACCCATACAAAAACAGTAAAGCCAATACACAGACTTATATAAAAATTTAGACAACGGATGTACGAATTACTTATATAACTTATATAATAACTTATTTTATAAATATATATAATACCGTAACCTGTGTAGAACGAAAGTATAAGTTAGAATGTAAATTTATACAATATATATAAATAGCAACTAATATAACTTCATTTATTTATTTATTTATTTATTTATTTTTTTGCGAAAGCAACTGGTCTACACAAAAACACATATACACTCTTAACTTTTATGCAAACATGCATGCCAACTGAAATGAAAACTTATATATTAGGAAACTTACTCCATACATAAGTGTATGCAAAGTATATAGATATATATATACATAAGGGCATAAAGATATATCTATAATTATTGTAACTTTGTATAAATATATGTCATATGCGAACTTAGGAAAATAAACAACTTCAAAAATCCTATACAACTACCATAATAATAAGATGTAAATTGACCTTCAAATAAAAGTTATAAACCTGTTTATTATAAAACTATATATATAACAACGGATTTACAAAACTTATAAAATAACTCATACAATATGGCTTGTAAAATATACATATATGGACTCAAAGTTAAAACAAAAATGAATATAAATCTACTTGCCAAAAATGCAGACTCCATTTGCAAATCCAACACCACTCACACATATTAAATATGCATACACTTCTAGAAGCAAAACAAACTTTTCAAAAAAATTGGAAACAACGTTTGGTATATATATGTATTCAAATCCAACAAATGTATATGAACCACTATATGTATGCATCTTATATTTTTATACCTCTATCAATATATCATAACTGTACTCCATATAAACAAATATGCATACCAATTTTGAATGCTAGAATATGCATCAACAGCACGTACAGGGGACGTGTATTGATAAAATCATCCATATCATAGCTAAATATAAAACTATATATAATATATATAAAAAACACTTGCAAATATAAACTTAACTTACCTATGCCTGGTTATGCGAACAGTAGAGGAAACGGGGGAGGGTCGCTGCGTCTTCGATGGATATTGCGCAAGGGGAAGAGTGGGTTCGGTGGAGGAGCGGAGTTTGGAAAAGGTGAAGGAGAGGCCGAAATTTATAGTGCCAGGAAAGTTTATATAGAAGAGGAAGAAACAATAGAGAGGGAAAGAAGAGAAATCTTAGAAGAAGCAATAAAAAGGGAAGAAAATACGAACAGAAGTAAATGGAAACAACTACATAAAAGTAACCAAAGAAATAGCACAATCACGTGCTATGATTCAGTTGAGGATTTAAGGTAAAATATTCACGTTGATTCAGGTAAATAATCAAAGCAAATAAATGGTAGCACGTTTCAAATTTGAACGGAAGGAAAGAGAAATGTCACAATTTTGGAAAAATATCAAAGTAACAGCTACACATTGATTCAAGAGCTATTAAAGCAATTTTTAAATTGTGAAGGCAACGTTACTCTGCATTATATTTTTAAAATAAGAATGCTGAACGAAAATCAACAGTCAAATATGGTGCGGTGTAAATGGCAAGAGTCACACTGATTACTGAATAAAATAAAACGAATAACCATTTATTTATTTTTTTAGACGGTGGAAAAATGAAGAAATGAAAGGTCAGTGAAAGTAGGAATGAATATATTAGAAAAGTAACGATTCTAGTAGCAATGGTCATCTTAGATTAAGTTGAAATTTTTTTAACAATTTATTACTGTGGCTATGGTTCAAATTTTTTTTAAAGCAAGGAAACCAAAAGGCCACAATTAAAGGTAAGCTTTAATTTTTTAATAAATACAAAACATATCTAAGTTTATACGTTTATAACTTTCCAGCTGTAATGTACATATATAATGAACGGTCATAATGAAAGAAGTGGAAATAGGAAGCGTAGGAAAGGAAAGGTTAGAAAAATAAAATTTTCACCCTTAAATTCCGGAGATTAATAAGGTAATGTACCTGTTTAATGAAATGTGCAGCAACGGTCACAAGCTAAAATTTAGCTAAAAGTTTAAAGAAATGAGGGGAAGATGGTTTTTTTTTAAATTAATCGCTTCCTTGAATTAATATGTCAATGAAAAAAGGAAAGGAGATGAATCAGGGAAACGTATTATAACTTATATATAACTATTAAATGGATAGATGGAAGAAAAGGTGAGCAGGTGAGTAAAAGTGAAAACTGATTTATGAGCGAAGTGGAATGTGAGCTGTTGCTTGGGAAGAAAATGGAACAGTTTAAAAATTAATGGCAATGGACTGCTGAAATTAAATGAGTATAAAATGTGTAAAAGTTATATACTGAAACGACAATAAATTTCAGTTATTATTATAAAATGGGGAATAACGAAAGGCAAGGATGATGATTTCAAAGTTTATTAATGGCTAGGAATGGGGAAGTCTATCTGTGAATTGGAAAAATTATTAAGCAATTGAAATCAGTAGAAAAAGTAACAGCTACACACTGTTTTAGAAACAATTAAAGCAATTAATAGCTTGATTGGACAGCAAGAATAAATATGGAAGGACACGTTATAAAGGCAAAATGAACCATATGAAAATAAATAAAAGAAATGATGGAAAATAAAACAGCTGTGCCATGAATTTTCCAAAATAAATTATTTTATGAACATCAATTTTACTTACTTAAATTGGATAGAATCACACCCTAAAATATACTTTCTTAATTTTCAATGAAAATTTATCATTTGCTGCATTTAACTATACGTAATCCAAATGTAAGATTTTATTTCAAAATATTATTATTTAAAATTTCTCAAAAATAAAATTAAATACGCTAAATAAAACCATTAAAAATTAACAAAATTTTACGGGTCGTTACATGAAGTGTAACGATCTCGAATTTTATTAAGTTTATATTGATAATTAAATTAAATTTTTGTATAAAAAATTTGTGAAATTAATTGGTGATTAATATAAAATATCAGTTAAATTATGAATTATTGAAAAAATGTATTTAAATTAAATTGAATTGAGATTTATAAATAATATAAAGATATTTGAAGTCAATCCTATGAAATGGGTTTTTGAAGTTGTGTAAATATAACAAAATTTTTGAAATAAATGTTTAAGTTAAAATGAAAGTAAAAATAAAACACAAACAAAATGTACTTATAAAATACATCAAAATATAAACTATTGAAATAAATATAAAGAGAAATACAAGACGATTTGTATGAAGATAAAATAAATACTTAAGCTAGAAATAGGAAAAAATTTTATAAGATAAATTATAAAATATAAAGAAAACACATTAGCAACATATTAAAATAGAAGCTCATTTATATTGTAAAGTATAAGTCAAAATAATAATAATAACGTACAAAAGTATGCAAAAGAAAAGATAAGTATGTAGATGTGGGAAACAAATTGGTTAAGTATGAATATAAGAGACAATAGAAATGGCTTGCAAAAGAAGTACATGTACAAAACAAATAGAGGTTGTAGACAAAGTAGGACAGCAAGTATATTTAAGTATAGAAACATCAAGTACATAAGCAAAAGCTTGTAAAGCAAGTACAAAGTATCATCCCTAAGCACATACAATATCTCTAGCTATGATATGTATCATATTAGCTGAGCAAACAAGCCAAAGCAAGAACATAAAAAAAAATAAAAAAAATAAAAATATATCTTTGAACAAATAAACAAGTACTGAAGTAAGGCAAGCATGGGAACAAAGGTCATGCATTTAATGAAAGCACCCTCAGCCATGTCTTGTTGTACAAAATGTAATATCACTTGTAAGTTTCTTTTTATACATCAAACTCTTCATTTTTGTTCGTCCATTCAAAGTTGAGAAACAACTAAAGTAAACATCTCAAACAAACCTGAAGCCTTAGAGATCCAATACTTCAAACTAAAACAAAGACAAAACATATAACCTCATTGAAAACCAGAGCTTCAAGAGAGAGGGCTTCAGCTTGCAAGCTCACTGCTTATCTCAACATAAAAGAACTCTGTCCACTTTCCAAACACTGTGACTAACTCCACAACCTAAATAGTTTAACTTTATAGTTCTGTTGCCTGCTTATCTTTGCAACTTAGTTTGTTTGTGAGTAAACAAACTAATTTCAACTTAGCTTGCATATTTTCTTCTTTAAGATATGTGTTGATATAGTTTAAACATATTGTTCTGTGTATGTTGGTTGCACTGGAAACTTACATGCTTGTGCTTGATCAGTATTTCAAGATTTGAGCAAAGAAAAGCAAATAAATTTACAAAAATTTATTTATATTACCGTTTGAACTTTGTATTGTGCTAATTCGAGTTTGATTAGCTTTAACAAGGCCTGCAAACATGTTTAAGGTTTAACAGCATGATGTTAATACTGTATTATCCAACAACAGGTAAACAAGAAATCAAAGTTTAAAATTCAAATGTTTAAATTTGAAAATTCAATAACATATTTAGATTTCATACAAGTAATTATGATTTTTAACATGAAAATTAAGATTTTTATGCAAAGATTTTCAAACCAGTTTTTAAAAAGGAGTTTTACTGATTTTTGACAAATTTGGAAGATTGAGTGAATTTTAATTTCTGGAATTTGGAATGAAGCAAGATTTAAGTCGCATTAACACTAGAAAAATGTCAAACAAATTTTCGAATTCATAAGTTTTGAGTTTGAATCTGAAATAGGGTTTAAGATTCATATTTTTTATGCTCTGTAAAAATTAGATTGCGGCTTAAATGGACAACCGAGTGAAGCGCCATTTTTGGTGGAGTTGGAGGGGGGTGTGAGCGACGTACTGATGGAGTTTTATCGCCTACGGTGATGGGTGGTGGCCGCACGAAGGGTTTTGACAGTGGGGGTTTGTTGCCATGTTCGAACTGCAGGTTAAAAATTTGTTTTCGGCTTGTAATCGAACTTTTGGGTTTTGATTTCGTTTGAGTAGGGAATTTGTGATGCGTGGGGTTTGCCGCGAGTCGCCGATGGCAACGCAAACCACCGTGCATGTGCACGGTGGTGATCAGTGCCGCGATTTTGGTTTTGGGTTATCGCGTGGGGGTTGCTCGAGACATTTGTGAGGTTGCTTCGAGTGTTCTTGTGTTTCTCTCCGAGTCGCGTACGAGAGTAGCTACAGCAGTTCGTTTACAACTTAACTTTAAAAAAAAAGAGAAGAGAAGAAGAACTGGGGAGAAGAAAGGGAATGGGAGAGACACGGGAAAGGTAGAAAACAAACACGAGACAGTCACGAGAAAAAGGAAGACGTCTCGGGTCCTTTACCAAGTAAATGTTCAGCATTAATTTTGGGTTTAGCATTGTATAACAAAGTTAGTGATTAATTAGTTAGATTGATATTAATCAATTTATACTTGAAAATTTAAATTGGTAACTGTAAATTTGTTAATTAAAATAAATTATATGTTAAAGAAATTTGAAATCTTAATAACGTTAACTTATTACAGGAAGCTAATTAATGAAAATTAACTTAAGTGTTTAATCAGGACTTATGCTATTAAATTGATAATTAAATTAATTTGTGACAATTAAATAATTAATTCATTTCAGTAAGTAAGTTATTAATTAATAATTAATAATTAAGAATCAACTAATTAATTGAGTAATTGAGTAATAGTTAATGAATAAAAGTTAATTAATTTTATAATTGGTTCAAAGGTTAATTTAATAATTGGTTAATTAAGAATAATTCGTTAAAGTGTTTGATTAACTAATTATATCAAATGAATCGTAATTAATAAATCAGAATTGAATAATTAATTCATAAGTAATTAATTTAATTGGGAATAAATCGAATTACTTAGGATTAAACAATTAATAAATCCTGCTTATAAATGACTATTGAATACTTGGCCTTACTTATGAATGATTGTATTGAATGAAATGCCTTGAATTGGTTGTCCTATCTGATCTGTGATATTTTGTTCTATGACTGTGTATAATTTATTCATTTATTTACATTTGTATATTATCTGTGAATGGACGATGAGCGTTATAGTTTATATCGCTTATCAACTATATTTCTATGTTTGATCTGTAATGATTGAATGATGTTGCACTATTGTGTTAAGCCCCTAGACCACACTTATACACACACCAATATGGATTTCACGAGGAAATCGATTAAGTCACAGATTTTTGAAATAGTTTTAAATTTGAATATTTGAATTCAAATGTTTTGGAAATGGATTGGGTTTAAAGTGAAAAGCTTTTGAAATGGAATTTCATAGATGAAATTTATTTTGAATAACTCGATAAAATATGAAGTTGAATAATTTGATTTGAACTTAAATACAAGATTTGAAATTGAATTCTATGATTTGAAACTAGGGATTAAAGATGTTATACCAGTTATATATGGGTTAAACTATTTTAAAAGTATTGATTTGGGATGTGAATAGAATTCAAGGGCTTTAACTCGTGTAAATATAATTGGATTTTTCTGAAACGAAAACAGTTTGTTTTCAAATAATAAAAGCTTTCACATAAGAAATGAACGTCCAATTTGTGTTAAAAAGAATTTCAAGTTTGAAAATGAAGATTCAACAAGTTAATCGAATTTTGAAAGCTATGAGTTAAATCTTTGATTTAAAGATTTAACGAGTTAATCCAAATGAAATAGAAATTGTTTTGAAATCCGTAAATGGAACTTTGTGAAATAAATCTTTTTGTAATATAAAGATTTGAAATGGTAATTGGTTTAAACCATTTGAAAGAAAGTTTTGGGTTTTAAGTTGTGACTTGATTGAAATCCCAATATCCATATATTTCTTGTAAATATTGCGCTCACCGTTCGGTTTAGCCGGGAGAGGACCTTTGTGTCATATATCCCATTCCGAATATGTGATATGTCGTTATGGATAGCATTTGAAGACCGGTGTTGAAGACCGGATATTTTTGAAAGCGTAAGGACAACTCGTCGAATGTCTTTGCATCGACTGGTCCCCGGTATAGAGACTCCATATGTGATGGGAAGTCCGAACGTGATTAGTGAATATCCGGATTGCAAGGACTTCTTTGTAAGTGCCTTAGGTTCTGTTCGAGCCCGGAACAGACTTGTATGGATAGTATGTCTGACATTACAATTTGAGATATAAAGCTGATTTCTTTCAAATATATTTCTGTTGGTGGCGGAGAATTTATTCTCTTAGCTTAACACCCTTCTCTGAGACGTACGAGCTCAGAGGTTATGTAGTTGAATGTTATCAGCGATATATTCCCAATTTGGTAATGTGACATGCTGAGTGTTGCTGTGAAATGATCATTGTGTTGATTATTTGTGATAGGATCATTTATTTGATCGTCTATCTTGGTGATCATCTCTATGATCATTTGTTGACCCAAAGCACGGCTTTTGTATAAAGTGTGTTTTTGTGGACGAGACTTCGTCGAGCCTCACACCCCGGAATGGTCAAAACAGGAAAGATGCGGCAAGGTTATGAGGGGTAGCTCCCTTTAGGGTATGTGCATTTCCTTCTGGAAAAGGGTGGTATCATGGTATGGAGCCCAGATACTTACTCATGTTGAAAACACTTTGTCATGATTGTGTGATGATGGTGACGAGCGCTCGGTTAAAGGTCCCAAAGGACCGGGGGATGGCATACTCGTGTCAGTTGTTACCCAGTTAGGGGTAACCCGGCCTTGTGTTGGCAGAGATCCGGTTTGGATCTCAGGGACGTCCATCCAGAGGAGTTCTCATGTGGCAATGGGAAGTTCCTTGGCCTGACCATTTGTTGGAAATCCAAAGAAACAATACGAGTCTTGTACGGTATTAGTTGTAGAACCTGCCATCTAATATGGTAGCTATAGTAGGCATAATATAATGGTACCTATGCTGGCTAAGATTTATATTCTACTTTCGAAATGATTTGTCCTACACTATGCACTAGTAAATAATATCAAATGTTTCTTTTTAATGCGTATCAAGCATCTTTGACTATCATAAGAAGAAATCTCCTCCAAGTCTGCGTTTGCATTGTGTGTGTGGCGGGAGATCTTATGGTAGTCTCATTTCAAAAAGCATTGCGAATTAACTTTAAAATATTTCTTTGAATGTTTTAAAAGATAAACTGTTTTTGTTGCTCACACCAGTCTTGCTTATGCTAGGTGATATGTGATGGGGGGTTCTCGCTTCGCGGTTTGGTGGCGAACGGGAGACTCTTACCCCCACACGTCCTCTTTAAGGGGTTGGTTAGGCGAAGCCGTGACATTCGAAAGGGTGGCCGTAAAAGCAAGTTTGGGATATCAGTGTAAGCCACGGTGGGGCTGGGATGGTTGAAAAGCCTACCGGTTGTGACCGCTGACGGTACGTTCGTTACATTTGGTATCAGAGCTAAGGTTGAACTTTAGCTCAGGAGTATAACAAATTAAGTAGCTCATTAGAGATAGGGTGAAGTATATCCTAGAATGAGTATATCCCTTTGATATCCGTTTGAACGCCTCAGTAAATTCTCTTACTATCCACCGATAGTAAGTATGAGTGCAAGAAGATAACGAGATAGGGGACAGGGAAGTATGACTATAAATGGTCAATACTCTGTAATGACAGTGGAAACAATCTTTCTCTATCAAATTTTCTTTGATTCGTTTCCAAATCCTTTTGATTGCTTCGTGACAGCTCTAGAAGTAGTTCGGTGCGTTGATGCTCTACGAATCGTTGCAGAAAATTCTTGCTTCGTATTTCATCGGGTTCTTATCGGCTTTTCGATTTAAACCTTAATGAATATAAATTGGAAATTTTAAATAAATTGGAAATTTTAAATTGAGTTAAAATTGATTAATAGAATATAAAGGATAATTTGAATAATATCGATAAAACGATTTCGTTTAAAACTAAATTTGGAATTCTATTATAATTTCTTGTATCTATTGTTGATATTCTGATTTGGTGAGCCAAATGCAGAATTGGTATCCAGTTTGATCTGAAAGGATATTTCTCTATCTTTCATCTATCCTTTTTGTTTTCGTGCCTGCGAATTTCGAGGACGAAATTCTTTTTAAGGGGGGAAGTCTATAACGATCTCGAATTTTATTAAGTTTATATTGATAATTAAATTTAATTTTTGTATAAAAAATTTGTGAAATTAATTGGTGATTAATATAAAATATCAGTTAAATTATGAATTATTGAAAAAATGTATTTAAATTAAATTGAATTGAGATTTATAAATAATATAAAGATATTTGAAGTCAATCCTATGAAATTGGTTTTTGAAGTTGTGTAAATATAACAAAATTTTTGAAATAAATGTTTAAGTTAAAATGAAAGTAAAAATAAAACACAAACAAAATGTACTTATAAAATACATCAAAATATAAACTATTGAAATAAATATATAGAGAAATACAAGACGATTTGTATGAAGATAAAATAAATACTTAAGCTAGAAATAGGAAAAAAATTTATAAGATAAATTATAAAATATAAAGAAAACACATTAGCAACATATTAAAATAGAAGCTCATTTATATTGTAAAGTATAAGTCAAAATAATAATAATAATAATAATAACGTACAAAAGTATACAAAAGAAAAGATAAGTATGTAGATGTGGGAAACAAATTGGTTAAGTATGAATATAAGTGACAATAGAAATGGCTTGCAAAAGAAGTACATGTACAAAACAAATAGAGGCTGTAGACAAAGTAGGACAACAAGTATATTTAAGTATAGAAACATCAAGTACATAAGCAAAAGCTTGTAAAGCAAGTACAAAGTATCATCCCTAAGCACATACAATATCTCTAGCTATGATATGTATCATATTAGCTGAGCAAACAAGCCAAAGCAAGAACATAAAAAAAAATAAAAAAAATAAAAATATATCTTTGAACAAATAAACAAGTACTGAAGTAAGGCAAGCATGGGAACAAAGGTCATGCATTTAATGAAAGCACCCTCAGCCATGTCTTGTTGTACAAAATGTAATATCACTTGTAAGTTTCTTTTTATACATCAAACTCTTCATTTTTGTTCGTCCATTCAAAGTTGAGAAACAACTAAAGTAAACATCTCAAACAAACCTGAAGCCTTAGAGATCCAATACTTCAAACTAAAACAAAGACAAAACATATAACCTCATTGAAAACCAGAGCTTCAAGAGAGAGGGCTTCAGCTTGCAAACTCACTGCTTATCTCAACATAAAAGAACTCTGTCCACTTTCCAAACACTGTGAGTAACTCCACAACCTAAATAGTTTAACTTTATAGTTCTGTTGCCTGCTTATCTTTGCAACTTAGTTTGTTTGTGAGTAAACAAACTAATTTCAACTTAGCTTGCATATTTTCTTCTTTAAGATATGTGTTGATATAGTTTAAACATATTGTTCTATGTATGTTGGTTGCACTGGAAACTTACATGCTTGTGCTTGATCAGTATTTCAAGATTTGAACAAAGAAAAGCAAATAAATTTACAAAACTTTATTTATATTACCATTTGAACTTTGTATTGTGCTAATTCGAGTTTGATTAGCTTTAACAAGGCCTGCAAACATGTTTAAGGTTTAACAGCATGATGTTAATACTGTATTATCCAACTACAGGTAAACAAGAAATCAAAGTTTAAAATTCAAATGTTTAAATTTGAAAATTCAATAACATATTTAGATTTCATACAAGTAATTATGATTTTTAACATGAAAATTAAGATTTTTATGCAAAGATTTTCAGACCAGTTTTTAAAAAGGAGTTTTACTGATTTTTGACAAATTTGGATGATTGAGTGAATTTTAATTTCTGGAATTTGGAATGAAGCAAGATTTAAGTCGCATTAACACTAGAAAAATGTCAAACAAATTTTCGAATTCATAAGTTTTGAGTTTGAATCTGAAATAGGGTTTAAGGTTCATATTTTTTATGCACTGTAAAAATTAGATTGCGGCTTAAATGGACAACCGAGTGAAGCGCCATTTTTGGTGGAGTTGGAGGGGGGTGTGAGCGACGTACTGATGGAGTTTTATCGCCTACGGTGATGGGTGGTGGCCGCACGAAGGGTTTTGACAGTGGGGGTTTGTTGCCATGTTTGAACTGCAGGTCAAAAATTTTTTTCGGCTTGTAATCGAACTTTTGGGTTTTGATTTCATTTGAGTAGGGAATTTGTGATGCGTGGGGTTTGCCGCGAGTCGCCGATGGCAACGCGAACCACCGTGCATGTGCACGGTGGTGATCAGTGCCGCGATTTTGGTTTTGGGTTATCGCGTGGGGGTTGCTCGAGACATTTGTGAGGTTGCTTCGAGTGTTCTTGTGTTTCTCTCCGAGTCGTGTACGAGAGTAGCTACAGCAGTTCGTTTACAACTTAACTTTAAAAAAAAAAAAAAAAGAGAAGAAGAACTGGGGAGAAGAAAGGGAATGGGAGAGACACGGGAAAGGTAGAAAACAAACACGAGACAGTCACGAGAAAAAGGAAGACGTCTCGGGTCCTTTACCAAGTAAATGTTCAGCATTAATTTTGGGTTTAGCATTGTATAACAAAGTTAGTGATTAATTAGTTAGATTGATATTAATCAATTTATACTTGAAAATTTAAATTGGTAACCGTAAATTTGTTAATTAAAATAAATGATATGTTAAAGAAATTTGAAATCTTAATAACGTTAATGTAATACTGGAAGCTAATTAATGAAAATTAACTTAAGTGTTTAATCAGGACTTATGCTATTAAATTGATAATTAAATTAATTTGTGACAATTAAATAATTAATTAATTTCAGTAAGTAAGTTATTAATTAATAATTAATAATTAAGAATCAATTAATTAATTGAGTAATTGAGTAATAGTTAATGAATAAAAGTTAATTAATTTTATAATTGGTTTAAAGGTTAATTTAATAATTGGTTAATTAAGAATAATTCATTAAAGTGTTTGATTAACTAATTATATCAAATGAATTGTAATTAATAAATCAGAATTGAATAATTAATTCATAAGTAATTAATTTAATTGGGAATAAATCGAATTACTTAGGATTAAACAATTAATAAATCCTGCTTATAAATGACTATTGAATACTTGGCCTTACTTATGAATGATTGTATTGAATGAAATGCCTTGAATTGGTTGTCCTATCTGATCTGTGATATTTTGTTCTCTGACTATGTATAATTTATTCATTTATTTACATTTGTATATTATCTGTGAATGGACGATGAGCGTTATAGTTTATATCGCTTATCAACTATATTTCTGTGTTTGATCTGTAATGATTGAATGATGTTGCACTATTGTGTTAAGCCCCTAGACCACACTTATACACACACCAATATGGATTTCACGAGGAAATCGATTAAGTCACAGATTTTTGAAATAGTTTTAAATTTGAATATTTGAATTCAAATGTTTTGGAAATGGATTGGGTTTAAAGTGAAAAGCTTTTGAAATGGAATTTCATAGATGAAATTTATTTTGAATAACTCGATAAAATATGAAGTTGAATAATTTGATTTGAACTTAAATACAAGATTTGAAATTGAATTCTATGATTTGAAACTAGGGATTAAAGATGTTATACCAGTTATATATGGGTTAAACTATTTTAAAAGTATTGATTTGGGATGTGAATAGAATTCAAGGGCTTTAACTCGTGTAAATATAATTGGATTTTTCTGAAACAAAAACTGTTTGTTTTCAAATAATAAAAGCTTTCACATAAGAAATGAACGTCCAATTTGTGTTAAAAAGAATTTCAAGTTTGAAAATGAAGATTCAACAAGTTAATCGAATTTTGAAAGCTATGAGTTAAATCTTTGATTTATAGATTTAACGAGTTAATCCAAATGAAATAGAAATTGTTTTGAAATCCGTAAATGGAACTTTGTGAAATAAATCTTTTTGTAATATAAAGATTTGAAATGGTAATTGGTTTAAACCATTTGAAAGAAAGTTTTGGGTTTTAAGTTGTGACTTGATTGAAATCCCAATATCCATATATTTCTTGTAAATATTGCGCTCACTGTTCGGTTTAGCCGGGAGAGGACCTTTGTGTCATATATCCCATTCTGAATATGTGATATGTCGTTATGGATAGCATTTGAAGACCGGTGTTGAAGACCGGATATTTTTGAAAGCGTAAGGACAACTCGTCGAATGTCTTTGCATCGACTGGTCCTCGGTATAGAGACTCCATATGTGATGGGAAGTACGAAGGTGATTAGTGAATATCCGGATTGCAAGGACTTCTTTGTAAGTGCCTTAGGTTCTGTTCGAGCCCGGAACAGACTTGTATGGATAGTATGTCTGACATTACAATTTGAGATATAAAGCTGATTTCTTTCAAATATATTTCTGTTGGTGGCGGAGAATTTATTCTCTTAGCTTAACACCCTTCTCTGAGACGTACGAGCTCAGAGGTTATGTAGTTGAATGTTATCAGCGATATATTCCCAATTTGGTAATGTGACATGCTGAGTGTTGCTGTGAAATGATCATTGTGTTGATTATTTGTGATAGGATCATTTATTTGATCATCTATCCTGGTGATCATCTCTATGATCATTTGTTGACCCAAAGCACGACTTTTGTATAAAGTGTGTTTTTGTGGACGAGACTTCGTCGAGCCTCACACCCCGGAATGGTCAAAACAGGAAAGATGCGGCAAGGTTATGAAGGGTAGCTCCCTTTAGGGTATGTGCATTTCCTTCTGGAAAAGGGTGGTATCATGGTATGGAGCGCAGATACTTACTCATGTTGAAAACACTTTGTTATGATTGTGTGATGATGGTGACGAGCGCTCGGTTAAAGGTCCCAAAGGACCGGGGGATGGCATACTCGTGTCAGTTGTTACCCAGTTAGGGGTAACCCGACCTTGTGTTGGTAGAGATCCGGTTTGGATCTCGGGGACGTCCATCCAGAGGCATTCTCATGTGGCAATGGGAAGTTCCTTGGCCTGACCATTTGTTGGAAATCCAAAGAAACAATACGAGCCTTGTACGGTATTAGTTGTAGAACCTGCCATCTAATATGGTAGCTATAGTAGGCATAATATAATGGTACCTATGCTGGCTAAGATTTATATTCTACTTTCGAAATGATTTGTCCTACACTATGCACTAGTAAATAATATCAAATGTTTCTTTTTAATGCGTATCAAGCATCTTTGACTATCATAAGAAGAAATCTCCTCCAAGTCTGCGTTTGCATTGTGTGTGTGGCGGGAGGTCTTATGGTAGTCTCATTTCAAAAAGCATTGCGAATTAACTTTAAAATATTTCTTTGAATGTTTTAAAAGATAAAATGTTTTTGTTGCTCACACCAGTCCCACGACTGATCCAGAGTTTATTGTTTCTTTCCTAAACTCTGGGTGCTCATTATTTTCTACACGAGCAGTCTAGAGTTGGGTTTTTCAGATAGTCAGATTAGTAGGTTATCTGGAGCTAGTTCAGTCTTTGGATCACACCGCACTTGCTTATCTTTGTGCATCGTTATTGGGAGTTCGAGCTATTGCTGGATTGATTCTTGGAAATGGAGTTGCAGTTCTCGGAGTTCTCTTTTGAAGACTATCTTAGAGTTGTATTGTCCCGCTGCTAGATGTCATCTATTTTCTTTTCCGCTGCTATCTTATTGTATCATATCTCTGATGTATATTGGTATCTATTGGATCATCTGTTGTATCAGATATTGTATCAAAGCTGTATATCAATGTATTATTCTCTTATTCCGCTGTGTTATTTACTTAATGTTGTTATAAGCTCCGGCGAATCAGATTTGAACGGTCGAATCTATGGCATTCGAATACGATTTGAAGTATGGATGTCGATTTTCGAGCGGGCAAAATCCATCTCGTCACATGAAGTCAGTTACAATACACGTGATACAATACATATGACACAACTACAACAATCGACACAGGATGTTACATATACAAGTACATTAATATAATTAATATACATGAATACACATCATCCTATACTATGACAACAACTACTCCAAAAGATATAATGAGACTTCATAGCTCAAGTAGCAACCCAAAGCAAGATATCTACAACCTGTAATAACTCGGTCTGACCCAAGTATTAAATTCAAAAGAAAATAATACACGGGTCAGTCTAATTCAAACTCAGTTATTAATGCACGGAAGCAATAAAATTAAATAACAATTAGACGACAGTCACAAATAAATCTCGTCTATCCAATCCTTTAATAAGGAATCGGATAATGGTAAATATAACACGTAACAGTGTTAAACAACAATTCAGCAAATGCAAATTATCGACGAAGATAAATTAAAAAGATTACCAATCAAGATAATTTAGAAAACAATGGAATTGCCTAAACGGCAATTAACAACAAAATCTAATTATTAAATAAATAATTAGAAACTCATAATCTAATTATCAAATAGATAATTAGACAACACCAAAATTATCGAATCAAATCAAATCAAAATACAATTTCAAAATATTGAATTGAATAAACAAATCAATTCAAACAATTGAAATATCATAAAAGTCAATACTGTGTGGCTGCAGTACACGCACGCGTGCACTACCTCGCCACTACAGCATATAAAGTCACCACAACTCCAAATATTGACAGCAAGTCGTAACTGCAAAGCCAAATCATTTACAAAATGCGGAGGTCAAGTCACTGTTAGCAAGACTCAACACAACGGCGAGGCCAAACCAAAGTTAATAGCAATACCAAGAAAAGGTCTGGGCAACAATGAATGACCAAGTGCATAAGGCAGTGGTACAAACATGATGACACAGCAAAATGGATTATGCAACCTGCACCAACAGAGCACGAAGGCCCGGATGCCCAAACGCACATGGTAATGTTACAAACATGATGACATAGCAAAATGGAGGAGAAAGCAAACAAAAATAAGGCAATGCAACATGACAAAATGCACAAAAGAATCGGTACACAACAGAGACAAAACTGCTACAAATATGAACTGCCTCGATGTGAATATGTGGCCAAACTGTGCACCAGATATACCACTGAACAACAAGTGGCCAGAGGAGCAAATGAAATTCACGACTATATCCAGGCAGCAAGCTTAAACAACAATAAGGTATGCATGCCACGACTGGTCAGTGCAATAAGCAATCAAAGTCAAGTGCTTTCAAAGGAACTCGACCAAATCGCTTCAAGTAAAACAAAGTACAACTAGTATCAAGACAGTTCACCAGCATGAAGTTCAACAAGCAGCCTCAACATCAAAGACCAGACCACAAGTGCATAAAACAGTGGTGAACCCTGAGATCGGGTTTAATGCACAGCAAAAACTCGAGCGCTAGAAGAAAAATGGCACTCCAGAGCAACATAAATGACTCTGTACACAAGTGGATCAGCAACAATAAAACAAAGAACAAAGCATCATGTGTAGAACATCATTCAAACGCCATCACTATATCAAATAGAATTACGAACAAAGTCCTGTTACATGAAGATTCTTCTGAAATCAAGACATGATCGCAAAAGCATATCAAAACCGTGATGGTCACGAGGTACGACAGTGCCGAGATGACCAGAAAACAATGAGTGAACATCAAGCACATGAATGCACAAGATTTGTGACAAGCTTAACACATAATTACTTATATACAGTAGTTATAAAACTAATGCAACGAATTAGAATATTGAAAGAAGATGCCAAGTGATAAAAATCACATATTTGAAGTAACCAAAGTCACAAAAGAAATCACAGTAGCAAGTTCAACCTTGAAAGCCCAAATCATCTCATAAACAACATCACAAACCGAAGTCAGGTGATAAATAAATTGAAGCAGAAACAGAATTCACGTTAATGCCGATGCCAACGGAAAAATGTTCAAAGTCATTTGCAGTTCAAATCACACTGTACCCAAGTTACAGATAATAAATAGCTATCCAAAGCCGTGGATAATAGAAATCAAACCAAGACAATTAAAAATCATCAACATCGAAATAAACTCGAACGACCTAAGAATGAAGTAGATGTGAGTGATAGTTCACTCACCTTATTTAACGAGGAGCTAAACCCAATTCGCGGTCTCAAATCACAAGCTGGTAAACAACCGATTAAGCAACCGAAAGCATCTCGAGAGACAGCGATCGAATAAAAGTCAGCTACCACAAATTACGAAAACTGTAATTTAGTTGAAGAGGAAATGAGCAATAATGAGCCGCTATTTTTTCGTATGATTTTTTTTAGGGTTTTCGAAAAGATGAACGAATGAAAAAGGAAATTGGGTATCAGCCTTTGTTAAATAACACCGCACCAACAAAAACATAGGCCAAAATTGTTTTGAAGCCCACATAACATTCAACGAATTACTAAAAGAATTTCAACCGATTTAAAAACTCCAAATAGCAATTAGCTAACACATTAATCATTTAATGACGATTATAAATTGTTACAAAATCCCGGGTTGTTATAGACTTCCCTCCTTATAAAAATTGCGTCCCCGCAACTTTCATAATTAAAGTTGTCAATAACAATTATTTTTCTAACATAAACTACTTAAGCTAGAAAAATAAGAGTCGAGCATATAAACCCCAAAAAAATCTTTTAATTTCATAGAAGAAATTCACAAATTTTCAACAAAATTCTAATTATCAAATAGATAATCAGAAAACAACAAAACTGAATAAATGCAATTATCAGCAATATTCAATTATCAGTTAGATAATTAGAATATAAAATCGCAAAACATCAATATCTAATTATCGATATGATAATTAGCAAACAGCAAAATCTAATTATCAACAAAGATAACTAGAAAACACAAATCACAATTCGCAAAACTGTAATCATCTAGTTATCAATCAGATAATTAGAAAACACGAACTCCGTAATCAACAAACTCTAACTATCAACAGAGATAGATAGAAAACAGCAATTCAATATAATCAACATAATCTAGAATCAATTAGAGACTAGAAAATTTTATAATCAGCAAAATTAGAAATTATCCAATTATCAAAAACGATAGTCAGAAATCTCGAATCAACAAATATCTAATTATCAAAAACGATAATCAGAAATCATCAAATCAACAAATATCTAATTATCAAAAACGATAATCAGAAATCTCAAATCAACAAATATCTAATTATCAAAAACGATAATCATAAACAACAAATATTCGATTATCAAAAACGATAAACATAAAAATCAAATATCCGATTATCAAAAACGACAATCATAAACAACAAATATTCGATTATCAAAAACGATAAACATAAAAAACAAATATCCGATTATCAAAAATGATAATCAGAAACAACAAATATCCGATTATCAAAAACGATAACCATAAACAACAAATATCCGATTATCAAAAACGATAAGCAGAAACAACAAATATCCGATTATCAAAAACGATAATCAAAAAGAACAAATATCCGATTATCAAAAACGATAATCAGAAACAACAAATATCCGATTATCAAAAACGATAATCAGAAACAACAAATATCCGATTATCAAAAACGATAATCAGAAACAACAAATATCCAATTACCAAAAACGATAATCAGTAATCTCAAATCAACAAATATCTAATTATTACAAACGATAATCAGAAATATCAAATCAACAAATATCTAATTATCAAAAACGATAATCCGAATCAACAAATATCCGATTATCAAAAACGATAATCAGAAACAACAAATATCCGATTATCAAAAACGATAATCAGAAATCTCAAATCAACAAATATCTAATTATCAAAAACGATAATCAGAATCAACAAATATCCGATTATCAAAAACGATAATCAGAAACAAGAAATATCCGATTATCAAAAACGATAATCAGAAATACTCAAATCAACAAATATCTAATTATCAAAAACGATAATCAAAATCAACAAATATCCGATTATCAAAAACGATAATCGGAAATCTCAAATCAACAAATATCTAATTATCAAAAACGATAATCAGAATCAACAAATATTCGATTATCAAAAACGATAATCAGAAATCTCAAATCAACAAATATCTAATTATCGAAAAAGATAATCAGAATCAACAAATATCTGATTATCAAAAACGATAATCAGAAACAACAAATATCTAATTATCAACAAAGATAATTAGAACTCATATCAACAAATATCTAATTACCTACAGATAATTGAAAACAACAAATATCTAGAAATCAATTAAGATAATCTAGAAAATCAACATAAAAGGTTGGATTTATCCCATCAGATGGCGAGTTTTCAGCTACGCCGCACGAGCATCAACAAATGGCCGAAGCCTACCAAGTACTATAAATTTTGGCGCCCATCAGATGACCCGAAGGTCCACAGAATAACCCGAAGGTCTAGTACTGGTATTTGACCTGAAGGTCTGTAGAGTGGCTCGAAAGCCCAACAAATGACCCGAAGGTCCAGCAGAGTGGCCTGAAAGCCCAACAAATGACCTGAAGGTTCATCATATGACCCGAAGGTCCACATATGACCCGTAGGTCCAACAAATGACCCGAAGGTCCATCAGAATGGCTCGAAAGCCAAATAAAATCATCAGAATCATCAAAACAGCAAATATTTCAATTAACGAGTCCGGAATTAATCAAAATAGCAAACGCACATGTCCCATACCACGTGTTTTACTAAATCGTTTGATTCTCCTCATCGTTTCCTTGAAAGTGCAAAATTGCGTATTCCAAAAATAGCATTTCACATTCTCAAACGGACTAGTCCGGAATTAAGCGAATCAGTAAAAGAAAGGGATCATAGTCCTCGATTTTGCTGAAACGTTTAAATTGCTTCCTCATTCTTTTGAAAGCGCAAACTGCAAACCTTGTGAAAAAAATTTCATTTATTTTATAAAAGTAATAATTTACATTCTCAAACGGACAAGTCCGGGATTAAGCGAATCAGTAAAAGTAAGGGTTCATAGTCCTCGATTTTGCTGAAACGTTTAAATCGCTTCCTCATTCTTTTGAAAGCATAAACTGTAAAATAATTTGAAAACAATTTTTATTTTGAAACAATTTTTAAAACACCTGATTAAAACAGCAACATCAGTAGCAACTTTGACAAGGAAATTGCACTTCTCAAAATACCGTAAAAACGGACAACAAAATCAGCATTGCGGGATAAACGTTTGAAAATCCACTTTAAAATTTGACGGTTACTGAAGTCAAAGCGACAGTAATTTTAAACGTCAAAATCTCATCAAAATAATTTGCATCAAAATATAATACCAGTGAATTTTCATACATTAAAAATGTCGACAAAATACCGTGCTTCTAAAACTTAGCACCAGTGTGAAAATCCCATTATAAAAATAACGGCAACAAAATACGTTTAAAACCAAACACCCGTTCAACGTAAAATTAATGCAGTAACGTGCAACTCAAATTTGCACGTATGCTACAAAATTAACAGAGAAATCATTCGAATATATCTTCAATGAAGATAATTCAAAATAGCAAAAATCTCAACAAAATCACATATATGCAATCGCTTCGGATCCTCAAATCGGATTCGAAATTTTCAAAGGAAACAAATTAAACACAGCTATGTGAACAACAAATGAAATTTATTTCAATTTCATATTTTGATTTTTAAATCAAAAAGGTTACCAGCTGTACTCAGCAAAGACAGCCTCACTGTTTCCGTTGCGCACTCTGATAAACCAACACAAATTACTCAATCATCAAACACAATTTCGCTATTATTTTCAGATAAAGATATTTAAAAATTTCATCATACTTTCAAAACTTTAGTTTTGACTCAAAGCACAACTAAAAACATCGACAAATAGTTGTAACACATGTTCCATCTAAGTAATGTTTTATATTATGTCTATAAACCCCAAGCTCTGATACCATCTGTGACGCCCCACCTCTATGCTCATAATAACAAAGAGTATTAAAAGAAATACTGTCTGTTATTACGAAAAATAAGGCTGAATAGGAGCGGCCATCCGTAGTTAGGCCTTACACTAGTACTGGCTATCTCGATAGGAGTGGTATATATTTTTATTTTTCATCTCTTATTTATTTACTCCCATCGACATACTCAATTTCAGTATAAAACGAACTAAAATGGTTCATAATAGTTTAGGACAATATATATAATAATAACATAGATGAACTGAATGCAGAACACAGATAATATCAAATCTCATATATATATAACTGAAGTCAGTTACAATACACGTGATATAATACATATGATACAACTACAACTGTCGACACAGGATGTTACATATACAAGTACATTAATATAAGTAATATACATGAATACACATCATCCTATACTGTGACAACAACTACTCCAAAAGATATAAAGAGACTTCATAGCTCAAGCAGCAACCCAAAGCAAGATATCTACAACCTGTAATAACTCGGTCTGACCCGAGTATTAAATTCAAAAGAAAATAATACAAGGGTCAGTCTAATTCAAACTCTGTTATTAATGCATGAAAGTTTGTAACGACCCGGAAAATTTTAACAATTTTAATTGATTCTATAACGTATTCAATTGAATATTTGTGAAATCTTATAATAATTGAATTTTTAAATAAATTGTTTATATATTTAGAATACGTATATTTAAATATAGCAGATTGTAAATTTTCCAATAATTTTATGGAAGTTTATTTAATTGAGAAAACGTGTCGTCCAATTCAAGCTATTAATTGCTTTAATTGATTTCTGAATCAGTGCATAACGGTTTCTTTTTACTACCGTTAAAGATTTCTATTGCTTAATAATTTTCCAATCCAGGTAGACTTTTCCATTCGTAACCATTAATAAATTTGAGATCATCGACCTTGCTTTTATTATTCCTTGTAGTATCATGCACTGACTTTACCTTTCCCACTACCCATAATTTTCTCTATACGTTTCTTTTGCAATTGAAGCGTATATTTATATTTATGGTGGTGCGTTTATTCTGCTCTCTCTTTATTTTTGTTTTTAACGCTTGAAAGAATCTCAAATCATCAAGCTAGTAGCATCCGTTCCTTCCCTCGCTTTCATAAGGCCTATAATATATAAACCACTTGCTTATAGATCCAAACACAACTTTGTCATCAAATTTAATGTGCCTTCCTCTCCTTATTATTTCGGTTCCAACCTTCCTAGTAAATGGCTTTAATAAATTTTGGCTAAATCATAGCTACGGACTTTTCAAATTTCTTTCATTTTATATTTATTTCCAATTCCTTCATTGCTTCAAAATTTTTGAACGTGCCTAATCATCTCAGCATGTATATATAATGTAAGCCTACCTTTCCTTAGAAAGCTATTGCTCACAAAAATTTCCTGATTTCTTTCCTTTTATCCATTTTTATATCCTTGACTTTCAAAACTCATTATGTGTTGTACAAACAAACAAAAATTTATTGCTTTAAGTGTATAGCTAAATCAACTATTGACCGTTACAATTACTTTTTTTTTCATTTCAATTTATTACTTAAATTACGTTTTGATGAATTAATGGACAGCTTTACGTTTCTTTTGCTTTTGAAAACTTTATATTTATAGTGTACGTTTCTTTTGCATTTCAAAAATTTGAAACATGCTGCCCCATTTAAGCCATTAATTGTTTTAATTATTTTTCTTAATCAACATATAACCGTTGCTTTTTATTATTCTAGGATTTACATCCATACTTTAATCTCTGTTGTTCCATTTATTTCATTTGAAATCTAAATTTATTTACCATTCATTTATACGCCTCTTTCTCTTCCCTCTTTTACCTCTTCGTTTCCGTGTTTCTAGGAATATATATATATATATATTTATATATATATATATAGATATATATAGTATAGCATATATTGCATCTTCTTTTCTCTCTGTAGGCTATTCGTTGCCCTCAAATTAATATTAAAAGAGGAGAGAGCTTTGTAAATATTATATAAAGTCATATAGCACGTTCACATATCAGATGCAGACCTACCTTTATATTTAAGAAACTAGCATTTTCTCTGTTGCCTGAAGAATGCCCTTCGCCATGTCATGTTGCTTGAATCATGCATGCATTCTTCCTTTAAAAATCGCCTGTTCTCATCTCCCCTCCATCTTTTCTTATTTCTTCCAAACCTGAGCATGAGCTCTCTCTTTTCCTTGGCCTGCCTCCTCCCCATGGCCGCATGCATTAGTTGGCAAAACATTTCCTCTCTGGTTTTTAAAAGTAAGTACGCATTTTATTTGATATAAGTCTATTTTATATATTATGAACAGTATAGATTGTGCATAAGTTTTGTTTCATATGTTTACTGCAACTATGGGGATTTTGAATTCCCTAACAGTTGAACTTTAAAAATAATAATATATTTCATAATAGTATATATATGATAATTGTTATATTTATAAACGTGTATATAAATATTTAACTTCTGTTCATATATAAAGGTTAGTATATATTTATACTGTATTATGTATATTATTTTAAGATTTTACGGTATATAGTTTTTGACTTTTGTTAGCATATAGTTATCGTACGGCTTTTAGATACGTATGTTTTACTAACTAGTTGATAAGTTAAATATATATATATATATACACGCGTTTTATTTTACTATTGATAGCTTATGGTATATATGGTATAAGTTTGGCAGCCTTCTATTAATATTCATATTTTTATATGTTTATATATTTGGTTATAAAAGTTTCAACTATAATAAAATATGTTATTTTATTAGCTTTAATATGTTAGATATATAAAATATAGTATTTCAATTTTCGTTACTGTTTTGGTATATATATTCTATAAAATTGGTGGGTACAAGTTTAATAGGTCAATTTATAATATATATATTTTTATGATTGTTTTAGTATTTTAGAGTCTACCGTACTATATTTTATTTTATTTTCAACAATTTACATAAGTTATATTTAAATGTAGGTATATATATAAATTTCTGTGGTAGTTTTACAGTATAAGTTATATCAATATTTTATAATTTCAACAGTATATGCTTTCAAAAGTTTATTTCATGTCAGCCTTAAGGTTGTTTGCACTGAATGATATACGTTGGATTTTTTTTAAGGGATGTGTATTTTGATTTCAAGTATAGTCATATGTATAGTCATATACAAATTGGTAGAGGAAATGTTATATAGTATATATATGGTTATATTAATATAGTCGGTCTGCACACCTATGTATATATATTAACCGAGGCATGCATATTTTGTTGCATATTTTATAAACTGTGTCTGCATATGTTGGCTAGTTGTATATAAGCTCACTTATCCTATTTATCTTCCTTGATCCAATTCTGATTTGAATTCGTCTATTCCTATTATCAGCTTTGATCATTGAGCCGTGTCCATCTAGCTTTGTTTTGGAATTCGGATCTGGATTTCATAACTCACTTCTTTTTCTCTGGCCTCGAAAGGTGAGAAATCACTCACGATTAACATTCTTTTATTTACTAAATTTGATTTCAATTGAGACGACAATTGAAATATGAGGCTGTAGTTATTTAAATTGTTATATATGCTATTATCTGTAACCATTCACTTATGGGATATGACACCATATCCTATTGTTTATATATTTATTTTGATGATATATGCATGTTGTTATTATTATTTACATATCTGTTATCACTCTGTAGTTCCCTGTTAGTATAGAAATCACTATGGGTTGAAATGATACATACCCGAACAGACTTTAGAATAGGAGAAAATCGTTATGGGTTGAAATGATAAACCCAAGCGATTTTCATTTAATTGAATTGGGATTACGGGTTGAAATGCTATCCACCCGTATACATTTAGTGTACGGATTGAAATGATAAATATCCGTAACACTTGACCATATGATAAGAAATATATACAGACATCGTTGGTCCATATATATAAATATTTTGAAATTTAATTCATTGTTTTGGAAAGAAATATATGGTCTTATTAAATGTTAATCCTTAAATTTTTTTATATATAAAGGGTAATGATATATAGATTTAATAATATTTAATTTAGTCAAAATTTGATTTAATACATAAATTATGCTAAATATTTATGTAAATTTTATTCCAAAAGTATTCTGCAATTTACTAAGATTGGGAGATAAATGTGGGTTTATCTAAATGGTATTTAAATAAGGATTTATTCAATTAAATCAATTTGAAATTTTTGAATGGGAAATTTAAGGGTATGATTTTGTAACTAGATTTTTATTTAAGTGATTTAATGAATATTTCACATTTATAAATTAAAGAAAATATTGAGTAAAATGTAATTTAAGGTTACTTAAATGATATTGTATCTAATGAGGGATTATTTTAAGGCTAGATAATAATGAGGTTAAATCGAGATCTATATGGAACTATTAAATTGAACATTTAATTAAATATTAAAGCTTTGAACTATATTGGGATTTAAATGGTTTATTTTGAGATTTGGATATGTATTTGAAATCAGTATAGTTGAATTTATTATTTAGAAACTAAATTGATTAAAAAGTTAGTTTGATACGTTGAATACTTAAAGTTTTGAAATATATTGAACACAAAGGGTATTTTGTGATTTGAAATCCGAATTTGAGATCGATAAAATTGAAGTGGTTATTTTAGAAATTGAGTTGAATTTAAATTAATAAATTGAGATTGAAATAGATTTAAATGGGGTGGTCGGGTTGATGTTAAACGATTTGTTAAGTTGAGCGAATTGAAATTTCTTTACTGTACAAATTATTTAATATATAAAAATACTATTTGGGAAGTATAGAGATATTTGAAGTGAAAATGATATTTGGTTTTGAAGTATAAATTAAGTTGAAAAGACTACGGTGTTATGTGTATATTTCTATCTTTTAGATAGTTCCATGGACCCTTAGAGGATGGTTATCCCAAACATCCTCTAAGTTAATTATATTTCAGTTGATATTTCACTTGAGCTAGATTTATAGATATAAGAATGTTAATCCTGACTCGAGTGTTTTGTGTTTTGCTTTACGCTCGGGTCAGACTGAGAGATACAGTATTTGAGACTCATCTTCGAAGTTGGAGCTTTGCTTGAAGATCCAGCTATCTATCCCTTCAGTCATCCAGTTGATTGGTTCAGAGAAGCCATCTGTTGCATTGGAGACTTCATGGCATTTGAACTATTCGGTTGTATTTTATTCCTAACTCTGAGGTATATAGTAGCTTCATGAACTACTATTCTTTATCTATTCCGCTGCATTGTATTACTCTGTGTAAGTGATCTATGATTGATTTATTTACTGTATATTTTAAGTTTTTCCAAATTTTATTAACAATTCGGTATTTTGAATTATTCAAGTCGGACATGTACGGTTTTATTGTTGATTTAAATGGTCCAAAATAGTGGGTCGTTACCGTTGGTATCAGAGCTTTGGCTCTAGGCAAAACCTAGCATATATGGTAAATTCATTTACAGAATCACTTTCGTTCGAGTTGAATACCTTCTTTTTGACTTGATTTCCTTTGAATTTTGGAATGTCCCTCGGTTCCGAAATTCATTCTTGTCTCTCCCTATTTATATTCATTTGATTCTGGAGTATCACATAACTCCACGGAATGAATTGTAAAGGGGGTGAAAACTCCTTTACAATTGGCATTGATTCACCGGAGATTTCTGTATCCTCGGTTTACGATGCTGCTATATCTTGGTATGCCGAATTCTATCTCTGGCAATCGAATGTCGATTTGCTTTAGAATTCCGCATCAATTATATTCCTGAAGTCGCGGTTGACCCGGTTAAGGTCGCCCGAGATTTATAGAAGTATATCCATCTTCTATTTTGTAATTTGATTTTCTCAACCTTGTTTGAGCCTATCTTCGAATCAGGATTCTATTGATTAGAGTTCCTCTAAATTAAATCTTTATCTTTGTTTTGAAATCCATTCTTGAATCATCCTTTTAAAATCGGGTTTGTTGTATTTTAAATTTGTTTTATACGAAATTATTATTTTGATAACTATGATTTTTTTCTATATATAAAAGTGAAAATGTTTTCGATAAGGATTATATACCAATATATAAAACGAATAAGAAATGTTATTCTATATATAAAAGTTTTGAAAGGATTGGAAATTTTGAAAATTTATAATAAAGTGATCTATATAAAAAGGATTTATAACTGAAGGGTTAAATTTGAAATTCGAGAATTAAATTCCGATATTTTGAAATTGGTTTTAAGATTTTGGGAAAATATATAAAAATAATACGATTTAAAAGTATTTTTCCGAATAAGAAATGTTTCAAAAGGGTTCAAACGAATTCCAATAATTTTGAAGAAATTTCAAAGAAGTTTTCAAGAAAATAGAAGTCCAGAACTCACTTATGTCGCTGGAGAATAATTTCGGTGATGAGTTCATGCATCATCGACATTGATTTTCGAGTTTCAGAGTGGGGGAGAGGCCACTTTAAAATCTTCGCTATGCGAGTGATTTTGTAAAACCGTTTTTGATTTCAAATTCCGAAGTATAATTTGATATTTTCAAAAGATATATGTATATATTTGAAACAATTTAAAGTGAGACCGGTGTTCTGTCCTCGAGTTTTCAATTTGACTAGTAATAACTCTATTTATAAAAAAAAAATGATTTCCAACTCTTAGATTTGAAATTTGATTTCATCGACTATTTTGAAGGTTCGAGCACTTCCAAATCAAGGTTTAAAAGTTTTAAACTAAGAAATTTCGAAAAGTATAAATTTTTTCATAAAGCATATAAGTTTAGTTTTGAAGAGTATGACTTAAGTAAGTTTGAAACCTTTTGTTAAGTGAATATGACTATTTTTAATTATACTAATATGGAATTTAGTTTTGAAATATTTTGAAAAAAAATAATTTAATTTCAAATAATGGTTTTCAGAAAGGTAAATTGTATATTTCTAATAGAAATAGATAGTTTTAAAGTTTTAAAGTGATGATTATAAATTTGGAAACCATTTTGAGTATAATTGATTTTGAGAAAATATTTGGTTTCGAAATTAAATTGAAATTAAAATCCAGTACTTATATGGTGATTTTGGAAATGAATTTGTTTGACTTGAATTATTTTAATTTGGAAACTGGGATAATTTTCTAAACCTATTATTTTGGGAACTTTGAAATTTAGATACTTAATTTGGAAGAAAATTTGGTGAAATCCTATATGATTTTTGAAACTGAATTGATATTGAAATGATTTGAAATTGAGACTCTTATATTGTTAAGCACTTGATTTGGGAGTGGTCGAACTTATATAAAATGAATTTGTATAAGTATGAAGTGATTTGAAATCTATTGATTTGAAAGGTACTTAATTTGGCTAGAGATTTTTTTTTTATAAATCGAAGTCTATATAAGTATGATTTGATATACTATTGATTTGGAAAGTATTCAATTTGAAAATGGAATCTTATATATATATATATATATATGGATTTTATATAAGTATGATATTTGAAAGTATTTGAAAAGGTACTATATGATATATATTTTCGAAGTAAAGATATGGAAAGTGCCTTCTGCTTGATATCTGCTTTGTGGCCACATCGTGGATTCATTCTATCGATATTATTCTCTCTGATTTTCGGTTTTCCGGATGTAATACTCGAGTGTTTCCCACCGTGGCATAACCCATGGTTTTTTTTTCTCTCGTGACTGCATAGCGCAACTGCCTGGCTGAGTCTTGCCTAGGGGTACGGATTGTTTCCTGGGTGATCCAGGCGTAACCATTGTGTATCCTGCAATCTGTGTAGGTCGCGAATAATAGCGCAAGTGCCTGGCTGAGTCTTGCCTAGGGGTACGGATTGTTTCCTGGGGGATCCAGGCATAACCATTGTGTATCCGGCACTCTACTAGTCATCATGGCGTAACTCGCAGGGCTGAGAAAGCTTACGGATATGGATTGTTTCCTGGGGGATCCAGGCGTAACCATTGTGTATCTACGAACCATGGTCGGACAAAGGTTTTGGTTTGGTTGTTTGTTTGGATTGTACTTTCCATATCCGTTTTTAAAAAGGTTTTCCAAGTATTTTCACTGGGTGTTGAAACAGGTCTACTAAGTACTTGAAGAATTCTAGCTTTGCGCCTGATCAAAGCATGGCCAGAGTCTGCAAGAACGAGGATAAACTTGTCAAAACAACGAGTTATAAAAATATTTTCGAAAGAAAGATTTATTTCGATATAAACGTATTATTATAAAGGTATTTATTATAAAAGTATTTTTCCCAACAAAGAAATTTTGTATTAATATTTGAAATTAAAATTCTTATGGTTTGAAATAAATTATTCGTGCCCGATTCTATTCTTTTGAATCTACCTCATCTGCTCAGCTTCATTTTTCACCTATATTCCGTTTTCTGAATCTACCTTCCTTTCCTTTTTGAATAAATCTTTTAAATATTGCTTATTTGTATACTACATTGTTTTATATAAAATTTTAGTGTTATAAATATTTTTGAAGTTATAAATTAAATAAAACATCTTTAAAGAAAATGATTATTAATTTATTGATAATATTTGAAAGGTATCTTGAGATAAATTAAAATTTTCATAAATTTTGGATTTAATATTTTCAATAGTCTTTGTAAATAGAAGTAATAATGTAAATAATTGTTTGCAAAGGAGTTTGAGAAGTATTAAATATTAAAGAAAATTTAATTTCAAATGAAATTTTCAAATAAATATTTTAAATAAAATTTATATAGTTTTAAAATTTATTGTTTATCTTGGCTTTCAATCTATTTTTTTCTGGTTGTTTTATTCTCCTACCTCTTTCCTTTTCGGGGACGAAAAGTTTTGAGTGGGGGAGAGTATAACGACCCGAAAAATTTTAACAATTTTAATTGATTCTATAACGTATTTAATTGAATATTTGTGAAATCTTATAATAATTGAATTTTTAAATAAAGTGTTTATATATTTAGAATACGTATATGTAACAACCCGCATATTTATCGAGTTTACATTTAAATATTTTTATTTAAATATTAAATCGTTAATCAGATTTTGGTCCGAAAAACTACTTTTTGCAAACAGTCAAATTAGGACTCGAGACCACTTCCATTGAGTTCGAAATGTCGTTTACAACTTTTTAAGTATAAACATTGATAGGTTTGGAGTTAGTGAAATTTCACTAACTTTTCCCGCTTTGGACTTTGGGTTAGTTTAGCCTATTAAGCCCAAGTTCCAACCCTCTTCTCCTCACTCTTCATAAATTTCCTAACTAACTCAAGCTTTGGCATTAATGGTGAAGAGAATGGGAAATTAAAACTCCAAGCTCAAATTCAATTGCAACTCCATCATTCAACTCCAAATTCAAGTAGAAGATATTGGATTCAAGCTTTGGATTGCTTCTCCTTGCTTTCAAGCTTCATCTTCATAAATTTTAGTGCAAAGGTGAGATTTTTATCTCACAATTCTAGTCTATAACTATCTTGGGTTGTTGGGAATGATTCCCTATCACTTTAGCATGCATATTTGCTTTTGGTTTGGATTGGATTGGCGAAAAACTCCGATTTTTGGCGTTTTGGCGAAATTTCTGCATTTAGGTCGTTCTGGCCATTTTAGGTCGTTCGGAGTTAAGTCGTTCGTCCCTAAGTCGCTGAGTCGTTCACCCTTGAGTCGCTGAGTCGTTGGACCCTTGAGTCGCTGAGTCGTTCACCCTTGAGTCGCTGAGTCGTTGGACCCTTGAGTCGCTGAGTCGTTCACCCTTGAGTCGCTGAGTCGTTCACCCTTGAGTCGCTGAGTCGTTCACCCTTGAGTCGCTGAGTCGTTGGACCCTTGAGTCGCTGAGTCGTTCACCCTTGAGTCGCTGAGTCGTTCACCCTTGAGTCGCTGAGCCGTTCACCCTTGAGTCGCTGAGTCGTTGGACCCTTGAGTCGCTGAGTCGTTCACCCTTGAGTCGCTGAGTCGTTGGACCCTTGAGTCGCTGAGTCGTTCACCCTTGAGTCGCTGAGTCGTTGGACCCTTGAGTCGCTGAGTCGTTCACCCTTGAGTCGCTGAGTCGTTGGACCCTTGAGTCGCTGAGTCGTAGACCCTTGACTCGTTAGGTCGTATGACCCTTGAGTCGTTAGGTCGTTAGACCCTTGAGTCCTTAGGTCGTATGACCCTTGAGTCGTTAGGTCGTTAGACCCTTGAGTCCTTAGGTCGTTAGACCTCATTTTATCTTCACTAGGTCGTACCGTTTTAGACGGGGCGCTGCCTCGCACCCCGCCGGGGGCGCTGCCCCCTGGACCCCCGCGACCTGACCGGGCAGGTCGAACCCCGTAAGCGGTGGCGTTGCCCCCGCACCCCCACCTTGGGGGGTTGCCACCCCCCCTGGACCCCCCCTCCATAGGGGATCTTATCTGAAAAACATTGAGCTGATTTCCTGGGATTTTATTCGCATCTCCGTATGCGATCTTTGTGACTGATTGTTTCTACACTTGTTTATGTGTTTTGTCACTTTATAATATAAAGGTTTCAATACTAGTAGTAAATATCAAAACTCTTTTAACAAACAATTTCAACTCTATTTTTAATAACAAAGCTCTTTTCTTAAACCGTTTTCCAATCTATTAGTATATACAAGCCTTTACCTCACTCGGATGAGAAATCTAATTAAACGACTTAGTAAAACAAGTGGTATGAAACGCTTGCGTTCACTTCGTCGGTTAATTCTTGGACTTGTTCGATTGAACCTCTTGTGACAATTTTATTAGTGAAGATTTACAGTTTGTTCGTAAATATTTAAGTTAAGCAAGTGGTTATGGGACATGAAGCTAAACTTCTATATTTACTAGCTTAGTGTAATTGACACTTCTCGTTGATCTTGATGATCGCTTTATGAATTAGACTAGCAATTGCGCGATGTCTCTTTCATTGCAAGGTTAGACTAGACACCACTTGTGTGACTCCATTCACACATACCTTTCTGCTTTTTGGTTAGTCTTGACCTCAATCTGTGTGATTCCATTCACACATGCGGGGTAGCTCCCCTTGGTCTTCGGACCGTCATGTGATAGGCCTCTTTCCCTTTTTATGATTTCTGGATTTCTCGTGTTGATTTCTGGAATTTATGTCATTGACTTGTTATGAGTACAAGTTTAGGGTATGATGCCCCCTTCGAATCTTTGAGAAGATTCTTGTGATATTGATTATCTCTTATTGATTGATCTTCTGTTGATCATTATTTACATACTTATAGTGGTATGTCGTTATGGATGTTTATGTTTATGCCATATCTTTTATGTTATATCATGTCATCTGATATTTATAGCTAGACTGATCCGTTTATTATTTTCTTAAATAATACTCGGATCAGACCGAGATGTTACAGGTGCTTCTGCTTGACTTCTTCCCAGGGATTCATCACTCTGACTTTTGGCTAACTGTTTAGATTAGCAGTTTTTGTTGTATACACTTGAGATATAGACTCATAGTTGTATTCTTTTGTATAGCACGTGTTGCTATTCTTTTGTATTATCGTGGATCTTATTGACCACTACTCTGATGTACACTTTCATGTGTTAGTTATATATTCATATCTTCTTCCGCCTTTGTGATATGGATATCTGTGACTGATTTGTGATATGATTATTTCTATGTTTGTTTCCGAAGATTATTTATAGCCACCGTGTGATAAGCAATTACATGGATGGTCGCTCCTCAACAGCCTTATTCTCCGTGCTAGTTGACAGCACTTCTCCGGAGTGTTCTTGGCTAGCGTGGGTATAGAGGTGGGGCGTCACAGCTTGGTATCAGAGCCAAACTTCGGAACAATGTAGAATAACTTAACAAGGATCATCGTCCTAGGTCTATCTTAGGAGTCATACCATAGGATTAATTTGAGTCTTCGTACCGACTCATCCTATTTCCTTTATGATTCCTTGTTTTATCTATCAAGATTGCTTGATGTTCATTGGTAAATAACCTTCTTCCTTCTCTTCTTTCTTTCTTTAAGGAAGAGAATGTCTAGACCAGGCCGTCCCAGAACTGGATCATCTGGTGCTGCTTCTCCGGATGGAGTTTTTATGACTGCTCAACAGCTTCTTGATTTAGTAACTAATGCTCAAGCAGCTGGAGCTAACCCGGAACCTACTCACCCAAAGTCGGGATTTGCACGCTTGTGCAGCGATTACACCAACTTGGGTGGGAAGCCCTTCAAAGGTTCGGAAAATATCATCGAGGTCCAGGCTTGGTTTAAATCATGCGATCGAATCTTTTCTCGCATGAATCTTATCGATCTCCACCGCGTTCAGGTGGCTTCCAGCATGCTCCAAGAGAGAGCATTGGACTGGTACGAACTCCTTATTTCAGAAATTAATGAAGCGGATCTCACCTGGGAGCAATTTCAGGGACGCTTCGAGTTAAAGTTTGTACCAGAAGCTGGGAAAGTAAGCTTGGCTCGACGTTTTATAGACCTTGTTCAAGGTCAATCCTCTGTGACTGATTACGTCGCAGCCTTCGAGTCGCTTTCCAAATATGGGGTTGAATACATCAACACCCCATTGAAGAAGAACCAGAGGTTCGTTTATGGCTTAAATAAGAGTCTTAAGAAGCCACTGCTCCTGAAACTAGAAGTCGCATTTGACCAACTCGTCGATATCGCTCTTCGTCTTGAAGAGGCTGATTGAGAGAGTGATGTTGAAGTGGAAGGCGCTAAACCAAACTTCAACAACAAGAAGAGGCCAAACAAATTCAAGGGTCCTTATCCCAACAAAAAGGGTAAGCAGGCAACCCCTGCGGCAAAGTCTCCTTCTCCTAGTGGTGCGAGTTGCTTCAACTGTGGGTCTGGGGATCATTATGCGAATAAGTGCTCTAAGCCCAAATCTTGTCGCTATTGTAAGAGCCCAGATCACTTTATACATCAATGCCTCAAACGTAAAAGCAGGAATGAGGGAAAGTTAAATGTGGCTCAAGCCCCTGGCAACACATCTCGTGGCCAAGGTATTTCTCATTCCATTCTTGATGGTATTATTTTATTTCATGATCAACCTATTAGAGTTCTCTTTGATACGGGTGCATCCCATTCCTTTATATCAAAGGAACTGGTAGACACTTTTTCCTTAAGTATTACTGCATTGATGACTTCTTTAAAAATTGCGAATCCTGTTGGTGGATCCGCAACTCTTAGTTTGCTTTGTAAAGATGTGGAGATTATTTTATGTGATTTTTCTTTCCTAGCCGATTTGCATGTCATGAGTTACTTAGGCTTTGGAATAATTTTGGGAATGGATTGGCTTAACTGTTATCAAGCCCATATCCTATGTCCTGAGCGGACTATTCATCTCCGACATCCACAATCTGTTAAACAGATTTCTGTTAATCTTAAAGATTCAGAATCATGTTTGGTGGCATCTTTATATTCTTTAAATCCTCGTGATAACGATGATGATGATGAAGATGATATTATTTCTTGTATTCATGTTGTTCGTGAATTTTCCGACATATTCGAGCCCGTTTTAGGTTTACCACCTAAACGAGCAATTGAGTTCAGAATTAATCTTGTTTCTGGAGCTCAACCTATTACTCGTCCTCCTTATCGCATGTCCAATAAGGAAAATGAGGAGATGCGTAAACAATTATCTGAGTTGGAGACGAGGCAATTTATTCGCTCTAGTTCCTCGCCTTGGGGAGCTTCGGCTATTTTCGTAAAGAAATCCGATGGTACTCTGAGGCTCTGCGTTGATTATCGCAAGCTTAACGATCTTACTATTAAAAATAAATATCCTTTACCTCGGATTGATGATCTATTCGATCAGCTTAGTGGTGCTAAGGTCTTTTCACAATTGGACTTGGCTACCGGTTTCCATCAGCTTCGTATCGCTGAGGATAGCATTCCGTTGACATCATTCCGTACTCGATATGGATCTTATGAATGGCTTGTTATGCCATTTGGGTTAACAAATGCTCCAGCTTATTTCGTTGACCTCATGAATCGAGTTTTCAAAGATTTCCTCGATCGGTTTGTTCTCATATTCATTGATGATATTCTTGTGTATTCAAAAACCGAGGAGGAACATGAGAAACATCTTCGGATTGTATTGGAAACACTTAGGAGTAATCAATTAAAGGCGAAATTTTCTAAATGCCACTTTTGGCAATCTCGTGTGAAGTTTCTCGGTCATATTATTTCCGAATCCGGGATATCTGTGGATCCTTCAAAGATTGAAGCGATTCAAGATTGGAAGAGACCGGAGAGTGTGACAGAGATTCGTAGTTTTCTCGAATTGGCGGGCTATTACCGTCGTTTTATTAAAGACTTTTCTAAGATTGCCGTGCCTCTTACTGGCTTGACTAAGAAGGGAGTTAAATACATTTGGTCGGACAAATGTGAAGCCTCTTTTCAGAAATTGAAAGAACTCCTTTCCGATGCTTCTATTCTTGTTATTCCCGAGGGGAATCAAGATTTTGTTGTTTATACCGATGCTAGTCACGTTGGTTTGGGTGCCGTTCTTATGCAAAAAGAACGTGTTGTTGCTTATGCTTCTAGGCAATTGAAGCCGGCCGAGACTAGATATGCCACACATGATCTAGAGCTCGCGGCTATTGTTTTCGCCCTTCGAATGTGGCGTCATTATCTATTGGGAGAGAAATTTATTCTTTACACGGATCATAAGTCTTTGAAATATTTATTTTCTCAAAAAGAACTTAATTTACGTCAACAGCGTTGGCTCGAGTTCCTTGCACCTTATGATCTTGATATTCTTTATACCCCCGGTAAGGGTAATCGAGTCGCCGATGCTCTTAGCCGTAAGCAACAAGCAGTTGTTTCTATGATGATATCCGAATGGAACGATCTCGAGATCTTATCCACTTGTGAGATTCGAGAGTGCGTATCCGATTTATGCTCATCGCTTGTTTTATGTAGCCTTGAGGCTCATCCTTCTCTTTTAGACCGCATTCTTGAAGCTCAAGGGCTAGATTCTGAATTGGCTCTTCTTGGCAAAAATGTTAAGGATAAAATTGATATTGAAGGTTTGAAAGACTATGATATTGATTCTCGTGGCGGCATTCGAAAATTTGGTAGACTTATCGTACCAAATATTGGAGATCTTCGTAAAGATATTTTAGAAGATTCCCATTGTTCTAAATTCACCATTCATCCCGGTAGTAGTAAAATGTACGCTGATATAAAGCGACTTTATTATTGGGAGGGAATGAAATCTGATATTGCTAACTTTGTTAAGTGTTGCATGACTTGCCAACTTGTCAAGGCCGAACATCAAAGGCCTGGTGGGTTATTGCAACCTTTAGAAATTCCAATTTCGAAGTGGGATCAAATTTCCATGGACTTTATAGATGGCCTTCCCCGTTCTCGTTCGGGTCATGATAGCTTATGGGTGATTGTTGATAGACTTACCAAATCCGCCCATTTTATTCCGGTTCGGTCTAACCGAACCGTTCCTCTTTTGGCCAAACTATTTGTTAAGGAAATTGTAAAATTTCATGGAGTCCCTACTTCTATTGTTAGCGATCGTGATCCATTGTTTACTAGTGGATTTTGGAAGAGTCTTCAAAAAGCTTTAGGAACGAAGCTTAATTTTAGCACCGCTTATCACCCCCAGTCCGATGGACAAACCGAGCGTGTGAATCAAACTCTTGAAGATCTTCTTCGTGCTTGTGTGCTTGATTTTGGTGGAAGTTGGGAAGATCATATTTCACTTGTTGAATTTTCCTATAATAATAGCTTCCAATCTAGTATTGGTATGGCACCTTTCGAGGCACTCTACGGAAGGCCATGCCGATCTCCTTCTTGTTGGCTTGAAGCCGGTGAGAAGCTGGTTTTAGGTCCAGACTTTATTCGTGATTCCACGGAAAAGATTGAACTTATTCGACATAGGATGAAAGAAGCCCAGAGTAGACAAAAATCCTATGCCGATAATCGAAGAAGGAAATTAGAATTTTCTATTGGGGATCCTGTTTTTATTCGTGTTTCACCTATGAAGGGTGTTGTACGTTTCAGTCGATCGGGGAAGTTAGCGCCTCGATATATTGGGCCATTTCCTATCACTGAAAGTATTGGTTCCATGGCTTATCTCCTTGCATTGCCAGCTCAGTTTTCTGCTATACATGATGTATTTCACGTTTCTCAATTACGGAAATGCCTTCGGGATTCCGATTATATTCTTGAGCCTGCTGTTGTGGAAGAAATTGAAGTTTCGCCGAATTTAACTTATGAGCAGCATCCTATTCGAATTATAGCTTCTGAGGTTAAACGACTTCGAAATAAAGATGTTCCACTTGTAAAGGTTCAATGGTCCTCAAATCCTAAGGATTGTTCTTGGGAATCCAGAGAATTCATCGAGCGTACACATCCGGACTTGCTTACTCTTGCCCTTTGAGGTGGGGCGTCACAGCTTGGAGGTGAACTTCTTATTTCAAATTTCTCTTGTGTTAATATGCTTTCATGGTTGTTACTTTTTATTTCCACCTTATATATATATTGCGAGGACGTAATTTCTTTAAGGAGGGGAGTCTGTAACAACCCGCATATTTATCGAGTTTACATTTAAATATTTTTATTTAAATATTAAATCGTTAATCGGATTTTGGTCCGAAAAACTACTTTTTGCAAACAGTCAAATTAGGACTCGAGACCACTTCCATTGAGTTCGAAATGTCGTTTACAACTTTTTAAGTATAAACATCGATAGGTTTGGAGTTAGTGAAATTTCACTAACTTTTCCCGCTTTGGACTTTGGGTTAGTTTAGCCTATTAAGCCCAAGTTCCAACCCTCTTCTCCTCACTCTTCATAAATTTCCTAACTAACTCAAGCTTTGGCATTAATGGTGAAGAGAATGGGAAATTAAAACTCCAAGCTCAAATTCAATTGCAACTCCATCATTCAACTCCAAATTCAAGTAGAAGATATTGGATTCAAGCTTTGGATTGCTTCTCCTTGCTTTCAAGCTTCATCTTCATAAATTTTAGTGCAAAGGTGAGATTTTTATCTCATAATTCTAGTCTATAACTATCTTGGGTTGTTGGGAATGATTCCCTATCACTTTAGCATGCATATTTGCTTTTGGTTTGGATTGGATTGGCGAAAAACTCCGATTTTTGGCGTTTTGGCGAAATTTCTGCATTTAGGTCGTTCTGGCCATTTTAGGTCGTTCGGAGTTAAGTCGTTCGTCCCTGAGTCGTGAGTCGTTCACCCTTGAGTCGCTGAGTCGTTGGACCCTTGAGTCGCTGAGTCGTTCACCCTTGAGTCGCTGAGTCGTTGGACCCTTGAGTCGCTGAGTCGTTCACCCTTGAGTCGCTGAGTCGTTCACCCTTGAGTCGCTGAGTCGTTCACCCTTGAGTCGCTGAGTCGTTCACCCTTGAGTCGCTGAGTCGTTCACCCTTGAGTCGCTGAGTCGTTCACCCTTGAGTCGATGAGTCGTTGGACCCTTGAGTCGCTGAGTCGTTCACCCTTGAGTCGCTGAGTCGTTGGACCCTTGAGTCGCTGAGTCGTTCACCCTTGAGTCGCTGAGTCGTTGGACCCTTGAGTCGCTGAGTCGTTCACCCTTGAGTCGCTGAGTCGTTGGACCCTTGAGTCGCTGAGTCGTAGACCCTTGAGTCGTTAGGTCGTATGACCCTTGAGTCGTTAGGTCGTTAGACCCTTGAGTCCTTAGGTCGTTAGACCTCATTTTATCTTCACTAGGTCGTACCGTTTTAGACGGGGCGCTGCCTCGCACCCCGCCGGGGGCGCTGCCCCCTGGACCCCAGCGACCTGACCGGGCAGGTCGAACCCCGTAAGCGGCGGCGTTGCCCCCGCACCCCCACCTTGGGGGGTTGCCACCCCCCCTGGACCCCCCCTCCGTAGGGGATCTTATCTGAAAAACATTGAGCTGATTTCCTGGGATTTTATTCGCATCTCCGTATGCGATCTTTGTGACTGATTGTTTCTACACTTGTTTATGTGTTTTGTCACTTTATAATATAAAGGTTTCAATACTAGTAGTAAATATCAAAACTCTTTTAACAAACAATTTCAACTCTATTTTTAATAACAAAGCTCTTTTCTTAAACCGTTTTCCAATCTATTAGTATATACAAGCCTTTACCTCACTCGGATGAGAAATCTAATTAAACGACTTAGTAAAACAAGTGGTATGAAACGCTTGCGTTCACTTCGTCGGTTAATTCTTGGACTTGTTCGATTGAACCTCTTGTGACAATTTTATTAGTGAAGATTTACAGTTTGTTCGTAAATATTTAAGTTAAGCAAGTGGTTATGGGACATGAAGCTAAACTTCTATATTTACTAGCTTAGTGTAATTGACACTTCTCGTTGATCTTGATGATCGCTTTATGAATTAGACTAGCAATTGCGCGATGTCTCTTTCATTGCAAGGTTAGACTAGACACCACTTGTGTGACTCCATTCACACATACCTTTCTGCTTTTTGGTTAGTCTTGACCTCAATCTGTGTGATTCCATTCACACATGCGGGGTAGCTCCCCTTGGTCTTCGGACCGTCATGTGATAGGCCTCTTTCCCTTTTTATGATTTTTGGATTTCTCGTGTTGATTTCTGGAATTTATGTCATTGACTTGTTATGAGTACAAGTTTAGGGTATGATGCCCCCTTCGAATCTTTGAGAAGATTCTTGTGATATTGATTATCTCTTATTGATTGATCTTCTGTTGATCATTATTTACATACTTATAGTGGTATGTCGTTATGGATGTTTATGTTTATGCCATATCTTTTATGTTATATCATGTCATCTGATATTTATAGCTAGACTGATCCGTTTATTATTTTCTTAAATAATACTCGGATCAGACCGAGATGTTACAGGTGCTTCTGCTTGACTTCTTCCCAGGGATTCATCACTCTGACTTTTGGCTAACTGTTTAGATTAGCAGTTTTTGTTGTATACACTTGAGATATAGACTCATAGTTGTATTCTTTTGTATAGCACGTGTTGCTATTCTTTTGTATTATCGTGGATCTTATTGACCACTACTCTGATGTACACTTTCATGTGTTAGTTATATATTCATATCTTCTTCCGCCTTTGTGATATGGATATCTGTGACTGATTTGTGATATGATTATTTCTATGTTTGTTTCCGAAGATTATTTATAGCCACCGTGTGATAAGCAATTACATGGATGGTCGCTCCTCAACAGCCTTATTCTCCGTGCTAGTTGACAGCACTTCTCCGGAGTGTTCTTGGCTAGCGTGGGTATAGAGGTGGGGCGTCACAGTATATTTAAATATAGTAGATTGTAAATTTTCAAATAATTTTATGGAAGTTTATTTAATTGAGAAAACGTGCTGTCCAATTCAAGCTATTAATTGCTTTAATTGATTTCTGAATCAGTGCGTAACGATTTCTTTTTACTACCGTTATAGATTTCTATTGCTTAATACTTTTCCAATCCAGGTAGACTTTTCCATTCGTAACCACTAAAAAATTTGAGATCATCGACCTTGCTTTTATTATTCCTTGTAGTTTCGTGCACTGACTTTACCTTTCCCACTACCCATAATTTTCTCTATACGTTTCTTTTGCAATTGAAGCGTATATTTATATTTATGGTGGTGCGTTTATTCTGGTCTCTCTTTATTTTTGTTTTTAACGCTTGAAAGAATCTCAAATCATCAAGCTAGTAGCATCTGTTCCTTACCTCGCTTTCATAAGGCCTATAATATATAAACCACTTGCTTATAGATCCGAACACAACTTTGTCATCAAATTTAATGTGTCTTCCTCTCCTTATTATTTCGGTTCCAACCTTCCTAGTAAATGGCTTTAATAAATTTTGGCTAAATCATAGCTACGGACTTTTCAAATTTCTTTCATTTTATATTTATTTCCAATTCCTTCATTGCTTCAAAATTTTTGAACGTGCCTAATCATCTTAGCATGTATATATAATGTAAGCCTACCTTTCCTTGGAAAGCTATTGCTCACAAAAATTTCCTGATTTCTTTCCTTTTATCCATTTTTATATCCTTGACTTTCAAAACTCATTTTGTGTTGTACAAACAAACAAAAATTTATTGCTTTAAGTGTATAGCTAAATCAACTATTGACCATTACAATTAATTTTTTTTTCATTTCAATTTATTACTTAAATTACGTTTTGATGAATTAATGGACAGCTTTACGTTTCTTTTGCTTTTGAAAACTTTATATTTATAGTGTACGTTTCTTTTGCATTTCAAAAATTTGAAACATGCTGCCCCATTTAAGCCATTAATTGTTTTAATTATTTTTCTTAATCAACATATAACCGTTGCTTTTTATTATTCTAGGATTTACATCCATACTTTAATCTCTGCTGTTCCATTTATTTCATTTGAAATCTAAATTTATTTACCATTCATTTATACGCCTCTTTCTCTTCCCTCTTTTACCTCTTCGTTTCCGTGTTTCTAGGAATATATATATATATATATATATATATATATATATAGTATAGCATATATTGCATCTTCTTTTCTCTCTGTAGGCTATTCGTTGCCCTCAAATTAATATTAAAAGAGGAGAGAGCTTTGTAAATATTATATAAAGTCATATAGCACGTTCACATATCAGATGCAGACCTACCTTTATATTTAAGAAACTAGCATTTTCTCTGTTGCCTGAAGAATGCCCTTCGCCATGTCATGTTGCTTGAATCACGCATGCATTCTTCCTTTAAAAATCGCCTGTTCTCATCTTCCCTCCATCTTTTCTTATTTCTTCCAAACCTGAGCATGAGCTCTTTATTTTCCTTGGCCTGCCTCCTCCCCATGGCCGCATGCATTAGTTGGCAAAACATTTCCTCTCTGGTTTATAAAAGTAAGTACGCATTTTATTTGATATAAGTCTATTTTATATATTAAGAACAGTATAGATTGTGCATAAGTTTTGTTTCATATGTTTACTGCAACTATGGGGATTTTGAATTCCCTAACAGTTGAACTTTAAAAATAATAATATATTTCATAATAGTATATATATGATAATTGTTATATTTATAAACGTGTGTATAAATATTTAACTTCTGTTCATATATAAAGGTTAGTATATATTTATACTGTATTATGTATATTATTTTAAGATTTTACGGTATATAGTTTTTGACTTTTGTTAGCATATAGTTATCGTACGGCTTTTAGATACGTATGTTTTACTAACTAGTTGATAAGTTAAATATATATATATATATATATATATATATATATATATATATATATATACGCGTTTTATTTTACTATTGATAGCTTACGGTATATATGGCATAAGTTTGGCAGCCTTCTATTAATATTCGTATTTTTATATGTTTATATATTTGGTTATAAAAGTTTCAACTATAACAAAATATGTTATTTTATTAGCTTTAATATGTTAGATATATAAAATATAGTATTTCAATTTTCGTTACTGTTTTGGTATATATATTATATAAAATTGGTGGGTAAAGTTTAATAGGTCAATTTATAATATATATATTTTTATGATTGTTTTAATATTTTAGAGTCTACCGTACTATATTTTATTTTATTTTCAACAATTTACATAAGTTATATTTAAATGTAGGTATATATATAAATTTTCTGTGGTAGTTTTACAGTATAAGTTATATCAATATTTTATAATTTCAACAGTATATGCTTTCAAAAGTTTATTTCATGTCAGCCTTAAGGTTGTTTGCACTGACTGATATACGTTGGATTTTTTTTAAGGGATGTGTATTTTGATTTCAAGTATAGTCATATGTATAGTCATATACAAATTGGTAGAGGAAATGTTATATAGTATATATATGGTTATATTAATATAGTCGGTCTGCACACCTATGTATATATATTAACCGAGGCATGCATATTTTGTTGCATATTTTATAAACTGTGTCTGCATATGTTGGCTAGTTGTATATAAGCTCACTTATCCTATTTATCTTCCTTGATCCAATTCTGATTTGAATTCGTCTATTCCTATTATCAGCTTTGATCATTGAACCGTGTCCATCTAGCTTTGTTTTGGAATTCGGATCTGGATTTCATAACTCACTTCTTTTTCTCTGGCCTCGAAAGGTGAGAAATCACTCACGATTAACATTCTTTTATTTACTAAATTTGATTTCAATTGAGACGACAATTGAAATATGAGGCTGTAGTTATTTAAATTGTTATATATGCTATTATCTGTAACCATTCACTTATGGGATATGACACCATATCCTATTGTTTATATACTTATTTTGATGATATATGCATGTTGTTATTATTATTTACATATCTGTTATCACTCTGCAAGTTCCCTGTTAGTATATGGGTTGGAATGATACATACCCGAACAGACTTTAGAATAGGAGAAAATTGTTATGGGTTGAAATGATAAACCCAAGCGATTTTCATTTAATTGAATTGGGATTACGGGTTGAAATGCTATCCACCCGTATACATTTAGTGTACGGATTGAAATGATAAATATCCGTAACACTTGACCATATGATATGAAATATATACAGACATCGTTGGTCCATATATATAAATATTTTGAAATTTAGTTCATTGTTTTGGAAAGAAATATATGGTCTTATTAAATGTTAATCCTTAAATTTTTTATATATAAAGGGTAATGATATATAGATTTAATAATATTTAATTTAGTCAAAATTTGATTTAATACATAAATTATGCTAAGTATTTATGTAAATTTTATTCCAAAAGTATTCTGCAATTTACTAAGATTGGGAGATAAATGTGGGTTTATCTAAATGGTATTTAAATAAGGATTTATTCAATTAAATCAATTTGAAATTTTTGAATGGGAAATTTAAGGGTATGATTTTGTAACTGGATTTTTATTTAAGTGATTTAATGAATATTTCACGTTTAAATAAATTAATGAAAATATTGAGTAAGATGTAATTTAAGTTTACTTAAATGATATTGTATCTAATGAGGGATTATTTTAAGGCTAGATAATAATGAGGTTAAATCGAGATCTATATGGAACTATTAAATTGAACATTTAATTAAATATTAAAGCTTTGAACTATATTGGGATTTAAATGGTTTATATTGAGATTCAGATATGTATTTGAAATCAGTATAGTTGAATTTATTATTTAGAAACTAAATTGATTAAAAAGTTAGTTTGAAACGTAGATGTAACGACCCCGGATTTTATAAATATTTAAATTAATAATTAATTGAATTTTTGAATTTAAAATTGTTAAGTAATTTCATTTTGAATAAAATTTGTGAAATTAATTGATTAAGTGATGCGAGTTTCCCCGGATCCAAGTATATTTTGTATAAATCATTTACATTTAAAATACTGTAAATATGTGTATATATTGAATGTATATATATATATATTTGGGTATATATGAGCAAATTTTATATAATATATATGTATATATTGAACTTGAGTTAAAATCTCAAGTAAATGGTTTAAAAATAATCATAAAATACAGATATTTGACATGAGTATAAAATAAATAAATAAGTAATAATAAATATTTGAATTGATGGTCAATAATGATTTGAGTTTATAAAATAACATAAGATAATAAATTGAAGTAAAATAATAATAATTATTATTTATTCTAGAAATAGAAATTAATACAAGATAGATTTTTATAAAAATAGAAAGTAGAACATTTGCTAAATTTAAACAACAATTTTAAAATAGAAGTTTATTTGTAAAGTAATATTATAAATACAAGTTAAAAGAAAGAAAACAAAAGAAAATAAAATAGAAATTGAAATAGAAACATATACATATGAAAGGCTTGCAAAGTAGAAGCCACCAACATATCTTCATACATGAAGTATATAAACAAACAAGAATATGTATGAACTGGAAAAACAAGTAAGGAAAAGCTATGCAAGCACATTATATAATCTTCTCAGCCGAAATCAACAAGTAAATATATTCAAGTTTGAACAAATAAAATATACACAAATTAAAATAAGTATCTTTGTACAGCTGAAGTATGGGAAGAGATATACATGTACAAAGTAATAAATGCAATACACCTCTAGCATTTAATACAAACATCTCAGCCATACTGAAGGAAACCATCAGCCTGTACAACAAGTATCACTGTACAAATTTTGAATACCTTGTGCACTTGCTTTCTTTCTTATATCAAGCTTCTTCATTCCAGTTTGTTTCATTTAAAACAAAGCTAAGAAAAACTGAAAAAGAAATCAAACTTCAATCAGATCTAAAATCAAATGCAAAACAAGCTCTGTCATTTTCCTCTGGCAAACACGGTGAGCAAACATCTTTTCTTTACTTGGTTTCCTTTATTCTCTTGAGTCTGTGATGATGAATGAAAACAAAAATTTGGAAATGTGTTTTTGTGAATAAGAATGGTTATATGTATACATGTATATGTATATAGAAATTAGTGAGCATGTCTGGGAACAAGAAGATGAACCCCTGTTCTAGTTACAGGTTCTGAATCAAATTCGAAATCCAAAATCTTCTTATCTAATTCTTGTTAGGTCTTAAAATTAAAATTAAATATGTTATATGATTAAGATACAAATGCTAAAAATATTGTTAAGTTAAGAATGAAGACAATTTGGTCAGAAAGGAAGATATACAGTGAAAGAAAAAAAAAAATCAAACTATGTCCAAATTCAAGTGTCCTAATTACAAACTGCATTTACATCATTGTGTTCAACATTATGAACCATGATTTTTAAAATAGATTTTATGACTTTTAAGTTAGTATATCATGAGCATTTGGGTGTTGAACGAGAACTCTATTTTTGGCAAATTCCGATGAACGGCGCGACAAGGGAGGTCGGGGCTCGGTCCGGAGATAGGGGAAGGTACGGAGAGGCTTGGAAAAATACTCAGAGGGTGGTCTGATCAACATGGTGACAGCGGCGAGTAGTTTCATTTTGTAACCCTAGTTTGGGATGAGCTGGAAAAGATTGATCGTTCTCTCTCTCTGGTGCATCGAGTTCGGCGTAACACTGGGAAGTGGAAGCGTTGACATTGATGAAGTGGTGGCCGGTGGTGCTGTTGCTCCGGTGGTCGGAGGAGTGGATGCGACGTGGTGACAGGTTTGAGGAGTACGTGTTTTTTTGTTGTTCCAGGTCTGGGTTTTCAATTCGAATTCGAATCGATTTTTAGGCAGTGGGATGTTGGATTGGGTTTTGGAGTTGCTGATCATCGTGGGTAGATCATCAGCGATGATCGGAATCACCTGCGGTTCCTGTACACGTGCACGTGCACTTGTGAGAGATCTGGGAATTTTAATGGTGAGTGGTTTCAGGTCGTTCTCGAGTTTGACTCGAGTAAATGGTAGGGTTGGCTCGAAGCACGTTCGAGTTTGACTCGAAGTATTTTTGTCTAGCCTCGGGTAATGGTTTTAAACAGAACTTGAATTTAGAGACAGATTTTTATATAAGTTAAAAACAGAATTTGAAAGATGGAACTCAAATTAACTTTTGTAATAAATGAAGTTTTATTAAGTTTAAAGTATTTAAACAACTTTAAAATGTTCAAGTATATTTTATACAATGATTAGAATTTAAATAATTGGGTTTAAAACTCTTGTAAATTTCTTTTATATGACTAATATTATCTAACATGTGAGTTGAAAGGTTTTAAAATTTTAGTGGTAAACTTTATTAAAGATAAACTGGTATTTCATTTTAAATTTTTAAAAAAAAATGAAATTTGAAAGAAAAAAATTTGATGAAAAAGTTAATAAATTAGCTTAACTTAAATTTGTAAGTTAAATAAATCAATTTATTTATAAAGCTGAAATTTAAATAATTCGATTTAAACTTAAATTCAAAATGGAACTAAATTGTAAATTCAAAAGTAAATGTTTAAAAAAAAAAAAAGAAATATAGATGTTAATGTTAAGTACGTCATTAATAAAGAAATGCTATTAGTAAATGAAGATAATTAACTAGGAATTATTAAGTGATTGAATTAATGTTAATAATTTTGATAATTAATTAGATTAATTGAATAAGAAAATCAATTATAAATTGTTAATTACTTAATGAAAGTAATTAAGGGGCAAATTACCAATTGTAATTGAATTTGAATATTTTGATTAACTTAATGATAAAGATTAATTGGTAATTAATGATTAATGGTTATGAGGTGATTGCTTAATGGTAAGTAATTAAAAGTTTAATTAATCAAGATAATAAATTAATAGGTTAATTAATTATGTAATTGGTTCAGAGATTAATTTAATTAATTTGATTAATTAAGGATAAATTAATTAATCAAAATGTTTGATAAATTAATTTATATCGAATGATTTGTAATTAATAAATCAGAATTGGATAATTAATTCATAAGTAATTAATTTAATTGGAAATAAATTGAATTAATTAAGATAAATAATTTATAAATCCTGCTTATAAATGACTATTGAATACTTGACCTTGCTTAGGAATGATTGTATTGTATGAAATGCCTTGAATTGATTATCCTATCTGATTTGTGATATTTTGTTCTGTAGATTGAGCAGTGTATGTTTATTTGCATTTGTATATTATCTGTGAATCTGTGAATAGACGATGAGCGCTATAGTTTTAAATCGCTTATCAACTATATTTCTATGTTTTAATCTGTGATGATTGAAATGATGTTGCACTATTGTGTTAAACCCCTGGACCACACCATACACACACAATTATGGATTTCACGAGGAAATCGATTAAGTCACAGATTTTTGAAATAGTTAAATTTGAATTTTTAAATTCAAATGTTTTGGAAATGGAATCGGAATAAATGTGAAAAGCTTTTGGAATGGAATTTCAAAATAAAAATTATTATTTTTAAATTACTTGATTAAGTTTTAGAATTTAAATAATTTGATTTAAATTTAAATTCAATATTGAAATTGAATTCTGTAATTTGAAACTAGGGATTAACGATATTATACTAGTTATATATGAGTTAAACCATTTTTAAGTATTGTTTTGGGAATTTGAATTTAACCCAAGGATTTCAACTCGTATAAATAAATCAGATTTCCAAAATGAAAACTGTTGTTTCCAAATGATAAACACTTTTAGATAAGAACTGAGATTCCAGTTAATTAGGGGAATTTCAAGATTGAATAGAGAAGGATTTTTCCTAAGTTATAGATGATTCTTTTTTTCAAAGCTATGAATTAAATCTGTTTATTTTTAACAGATTTAAATGATGATTTGTTTAAATCAAATTGAAATGGAATTGTTTTGAAGGCTATAAGTTAAATCTTTGATTTAAAGATTTAACGAGTTAATCAAATTGAAATGAAAATTTATTTGAAAAATCTGTGAATGAATCTTTTGTGTAAAAGATAAAAATGTGAAAATTGTTTAAACCGTCAAAGGTTGTGAAAATGAATCTTTTTGTTTAAAGATCGAAATGGTAATTGGATTAAAACCATTTGAAAGAAAGTCTTGAATTATTAAGTTGTGACTTAATTGAAATCCCATTATCCATTTGTTTTTGAAATATTGCGCTCACTATTCGGTTTAGCCGGGAGAGGACCTTTGTGTCATATATCCCATTCCGAATAGGTGATATGTCGCTATGGATAGCATTTGAAGACCGGTGTTGAAGACCGGGTATTTGCGAGAGCGATAGGATGACCTATCGATTGTTTCTGCACCGAGTCGCGCCGGTATAGAAACTCCCTAAGTGATGGGAAATCCGATCGGGATTGTGAATATCCGGGTTGCAAGGACTTCTTTGTAAGTGCCTTCGGTTCTGTTCGAACCCAGAACAGACTTGTATGGATTGTATGCCTGACATTACAAGTTGAGATATAAAGCCGATTTCTTTCAAATATATTTCTGTTGGTGGCGGAGAATTTATTCTTTGCTTAACACCCTTCTTTGAGACGTACGAGCTCAAAGGTTATATAGTTGAAGTTATCAGCGATATATCCCATTTTGGTAATGTGACATGCTGAGTGATGCTGAAATGATCATTGTGTTGATTATTGTGATAGGATCATTTATTTGATCGTCTATCTTAGTGATCATTGTGTTGATCATTTGTTGACCCAAAGCATGGCTTTTGTATAAAGTATGTTTTTGTGGACGTGAATTCATCGAGCCTCACATCCCGGAAATGGTCAAAACAGGAAAGATGCAGCAAGGTTATTAGGGGTTGCTGTAGCTCCCCTTAGGGTATGTGCATTTCCTTCTGGAAAGGGGTGGTATCATGGTATGGAGCCCAGATACTTACTCATGTTGAAAACACTCTATTTATTATGGTGTGATGTTGGATATCGAGCGCTCGGTTGAAAAGGTCCTAAAGGACCGGGGAATGGCGTGCTCGTGTCAGTAGTTACCCAGTTAAGGGGTAACCCGGCCTTGTGTTGGCAGAGTTCCGGTTTGGTTCTCGGGGGTGTCTTTCCAGAGGCATTCTCAGTGGCAATGGGAAGTTCCTTGGCCTGATCATTTGTTGGAAATCCAAAGAAACAATACGAAACTTGTACGGTATTAGTTGTAGAACCTGCTATTCACTTATGGTGGTCACCACTGTTTGGATAGTAGCTATAGTAGGCATACGATAATGGTCGTATGTTGGCTAAGATTTATATTCTACTTTCGAAATGATTTTTCCTACACTATGCACTAGTAATAATATCAAATGTTATTTTAAATGCGTATCAAGCATCTTTGACTATCATAAGGAGAAATCTCCTCCGATTCTGCGTTTGCATGTGTGTGTGTGCGGGAGGCCTTATGGTAGTCTCATTTTTCAAAAGCATTGCGAATTGACTTTGAAAATCTTTTGTTGAATGTTTTTAAAAGATAAACTGTTTTTGTTGCTCACACCAGTCCCACGACTGATCCGGAGTTTATTGTTTTCTTTCCTAAACTCTGGGTGCTCATTATTCTCTACACGAGCAGTCTAGAGTTGGGTTTTTCAGATAGCTAGATTTAACAGATTATCTAGAGTTAGTTCAGTCTTTGGACCACACCAGTCTTGTTAAGCTATTGGGCTATGTGATGGGGGATTCTCGCTTCGCGGTTTGGTGGCGAACGGGAGACTCTTGCCCCTACACGTCCTCTTTTAGGGGGTTGGTTAGGCGTAAGCTGTGACAGTCGAAAGGCTGGCCGTAAAAGCAAGTCTGGGATATCAGTGTAAGCCACGGTGGGGCTGGGATGGTTGAAAAGCCTACCGGTTGTGACCGCTACTCTCGGGGCGTTACATTTGGTATCAGAGCTAAGGTGAAACTTTAGCTCAGGAGTGTAACACATTAAGTAACTCATTAGAGATAGGGTGAAGTAAATCCTAGAATGAGTAATCCTTAAGATATCCGTTTGAATGCCTCAGTAAAATCTCTTACTATCCACTGATAGTGAGTATGAGTGCAAGAAGAGAACGAGGTAGAGGACAGGGAAATACGACTATAAATGGTCGATACTCTGTAACAATAGTGGAAACAACTTTCTTTATCAATTTTCTTTGATTCGTTCCCAAATTCCTTTTGATTGCTTCGTAACAGCTCCCGAAAGAAGTTTCGATATGATGGTAGCTCTACGATTCGTTATAGAAAATCCTTATCTTTATTGATTTCTTATCAGTTTCTTATTTAAAACTTTAATGAATATGAATTTGCAAATTTAAATTGAAAATTTTAAATGAATTAGAAATTTTAAATTGAGTTAAATTGATTAATAGAATATGAAGGATAATCGAATTGTATCGATAAATCGATTTCGTTTGAAACCAAATTTTGAAATTCTGTTGAAATTTCTTAGGTTAATCGAAGTCCGAAGAGGGACAAATTAGTACGTATTCTGAGATATTCCGACTTGAGTTTGGAATTCATATCTTATGTTTGAGGAATTATAAGAGATCGAATCTGTCTATCTCTGTGTTGTTTTCGTGCCTGCGAATTTCGAGGACGAAATTCTTTTAAGGGGGGAAGTCTGTAACGACCCCGGATTTTATAAATATTTAAATTAATAATTAATTGAATTTTTGAATTTAAAATTGTTAAGTAATTTCATTTTGAATAAAATTTGTGAAATTAATTGATTAAGTGATGCGAGTTTCCCCGGATCCAAGTATATTTTGTATAAATCATTTACATTTAAAATACTGTAAATATGTGTATATATTGAATGTATATATATATATATATATTTGGGTATATATGAGCAAATTTTATATAATATATATGTATATATTGAACTTGAGTTAAAATCTCAAGTAAATGGTTTAAAAATAATCATAAAATACAGATATTTGACATGAGTATAAAATAAATAAATAAGTAATAATAAATATTTGAATTGATGGTCAATAATGATTTGAGTTTATAAAATAACATAAGATAATAAATTGAAGTAAAATAATAATAATTATTATTTATTCTAGAAATAGAAATTAATACAAGATAGATTTTTATAAAAATAGAAAGTAGAACATTTGCTAAATTTAAACAACAATTTTAAAATAGAAGTTTATTTGTAAAGTAATATTATAAATACAAGTTAAAAGAAAGAAAACAAAAGAAAATAAAATAGAAATTGAAATAGAAACATATACATATGAAAGGCTTGCAAAGTAGAAGCCACCAACATATCTTCATACATGAAGTATATAAACAAACAAGAATATGTATGAACTGGAAAAACAAGTAAGGAAAAGCTATGCAAGCACATTATATAATCTTCTCAGCCGAAATCAACAAGTAAATATATTCAAGTTTGAACAAATAAAATATACACAAATTAAAATAAGTATCTTTGTACAGCTGAAGTATGGGAAGAGATATACATGTACAAAGTAATAAATGCAATACACCTCTAGCATTTAATACAAACATCTCAGCCATACTGAAGGAAACCATCAGCCTGTACAACAAGTATCACTGTACAAATTTTGAATACCTTGTGCACTTGCTTTCTTTCTTATATCAAGCTTCTTCATTCCAGTTTGTTTCATTTAAAACAAAGCTAAGAAAAACTGAAAAAGAAATCAAACTTCAATCAGATCTAAAATCAAATGCAAAACAAGCTCTGTCATTTTCCTCTGGCAAACACGGTGAGCAAACATCTTTTCTTTACTTGGTTTCCTTTATTCTCTTGAGTCTGTGATGATGAATGAAAACAAAAATTTGGAAATGTGTTTTTGTGAATAAGAATGGTTATATGTATACATGTATATGTATATAGAAATTAGTGAGCATGTCTGGGAACAAGAAGATGAACCCCTGTTCTAGTTACAGGTTCTGAATCAAATTCGAAATCCAAAATCTTCTTATCTAATTCTTGTTAGGTCTTAAAATTAAAATTAAATATGTTATATGATTAAGATACAAATGCTAAAAATATTGTTAAGTTAAGAATGAAGACAATTTGGTCAGAAAGGAAGATATACAGTGAAAGAAAAAAAAAATCAAACTATGTCCAAATTCAAGTGTCCTAATTACAAACTGCATTTACATCATTGTGTTCAACATTATGAACCATGATTTTTAAAATAGATTTTATGACTTTTAAGTTAGTATATCATGAGCATTTGGGTGTTGAACGAGAACTCTATTTTTGGCAAATTCCGATGAACGGCGCGACAAGGGAGGTCGGGGCTCGGTCCGGAGATAGGGGAAGGTACGGAGAGGCTTGGAAAAATACTCAGAGGGTGGTCTGATCAACATGGTGACAGCGGCGAGTAGTTTCATTTTGTAACCCTAGTTTGGGATGAGCTGGAAAAGATTGATCGTTCTCTCTCTCTGGTGCATCGAGTTCGGCGTAACACTGGGAAGTGGAAGCGTTGACATTGATGAAGTGGTGGCCGGTGGTGCTGTTGCTCCGGTGGTCGGAGGAGTGGATGCGACGTGGTGACAGGTTTGAGGAGTACGTGTTTTTTTTGTTGTTCCAGGTCTGGGTTTTCAATTCGAATTCGAATCGATTTTTAGGCAGTGGGATGTTGGATTGGGTTTTGGAGTTGCTGATCATCGTGGGTAGATCATCAGCGATGATCGGAATCACCTGCGGTTCCTGTACACGTGCACGTGCACTTGTGAGAGATCTAGGAATTTTAATGGTGAGTGGTTTCAGGTCGTTCTCGAGTTTGACTCGAGTAAATGGTAGGGTTGGCTCGAAGCACGTTCGAGTTTGACTCGAAGTATTTTTGTCTAGCCTCGGGTAATGGTTTTAAACAGAACTTGAATTTAGAGACAGATTTTTATATAAGTTAAAAACAGAATTTGAAAGATGGAACTCAAATTAACTTTTGTAATAAATGAAGTTTTATTAAGTTTAAAGTATTTAAACAACTTTAAAATGTTCAAGTATATTTTATACAATGATTAGAATTTAAATAATTGGGTTTAAAACTCTTGTAAATTTCTTTTATATGACTAATATTATCTAACATGTGAGTTGAAAGGTTTTAAAATTTTAGTGGTAAACTTTATTAAAGATAAACTGGTATTTCATTTTAAATTTTTAAAAAAAAAATGAAATTTGAAAGAAAAAAATTTGATGAAAAAGTTAATAAATTAGCTTAACTTAAATTTGTAAGTTAAATAAATCAATTTATTTATAAAGCTGAAATTTAAATAATTCGATTTAAACTTAAATTCAAAATGGAACTAAATTGTAAATTCAAAAGTAAATGTTTAAAAAAAAAAAAAAAAAAATATAGATGTTAATGTTAAGTACGTCATTAATAAAGAAATGCTATTAGTAAATGAAGATAATTAACTAGGAATTATTAAGTGATTGAATTAATGTTAATAATTTTGATAATTAATTAGATTAATTGAATAAGAAAATCAATTATAAATTGTTAATTACTTAATGAAAGTAATTAAGGGGCAAATTACCAATTGTAATTGAATTTGAATATTTTGATTAACTTAATGATAAAGATTAATTGGTAATTAATGATTAATGGTTATGAGGTGATTGCTTAATGGTAAGTAATTAAAAGTTTAATTAATCAAGATAATAAATTAATAGGTTAATTAATTATGTAATTGGTTCAGAGATTAATTTAATTAATTTGATTAATTAAGGATAAATTAATTAATCAAAATGTTTGATAAATTAATTTATATCGAATGATTTGTAATTAATAAATCAGAATTGGATAATTAATTCATAAGTAATTAATTTAATTGGAAATAAATTGAATTAATTAAGATAAATAATTTATAAATCCTGCTTATAAATGACTATTGAATACTTGACCTTGCTTAGGAATGATTGTATTGTATGAAATGCCTTGAATTGATTATCCTATCTGATTTGTGATATTTTGTTCTGTAGATTGAGCAGTGTATGTTTATTTGCATTTGTATATTATCTGTGAATCTGTGAATAGACGATGAGCGCTATAGTTTTAAATCGCTTATCAACTATATTTCTATGTTTTAATCTGTGATGATTGAAATGATGTTGCACTATTGTGTTAAACCCCTGGACCACACCATACACACACAATTATGGATTTCACGAGGAAATCGATTAAGTCACAGATTTTTGAAATAGTTAAATTTGAATTTTTAAATTCAAATGTTTTGGAAATGGAATCGGAATAAATGTGAAAAGCTTTTGGAATGGAATTTCAAAATAAAAATTATTATTTTTAAATTACTTGATTAAGTTTTAGAATTTAAATAATTTGATTTAAATTTAAATTCAATATTGAAATTGAATTCTGTAATTTGAAACTAGGGATTAACGATATTATACTAGTTATATATGAGTTAAACCATTTTTAAGTATTGTTTTGGGAATTTGAATTTAACCCAAGGATTTCAACTCGTATAAATAAATCAGATTTCCAAAATGAAAACTGTTGTTTCCAAATGATAAACACTTTTAGATAAGAACTGAGATTCCAGTTAATTAGGGGAATTTCAAGATTGAATAGAGAAGGATTTTTCCTAAGTTATAGATGATTCTTTTTTTCAAAGCTATGAATTAAATCTGTTTATTTTTAACAGATTTAAATGATGATTTGTTTAAATCAAATTGAAATGGAATTGTTTTGAAGGCTATAAGTTAAATCTTTGATTTAAAGATTTAACGAGTTAATCAAATTGAAATGAAAATTTATTTGAAAAATCTGTGAATGAATCTTTTGTGTAAAAGATAAAAATGTGAAAATTGTTTAAACCGTCAAAGGTTGTGAAAATGAATCTTTTTGTTTAAAGATCGAAATGGTAATTGGATTAAAACCATTTGAAAGAAAGTCTTGAATTATTAAGTTGTGACTTAATTGAAATCCCATTATCCATTTGTTTTTGAAATATTGCGCTCACTATTCGGTTTAGCCGGGAGAGGACCTTTGTGTCATATATCCCATTCCGAATAGGTGATATGTCGCTATGGATAGCATTTGAAGACCGGTGTTGAAGACCGGGTATTTGCGAGAGCGATAGGATGACCTATCGATTGTTTCTGCACCGAGTCGCGCCGGTATAGAAACTCCCTAAGTGATGGGAAATCCGATCGGGATTGTGAATATCCGGGTTGCAAGGACTTCTTTGTAAGTGCCTTCGGTTCTGTTCGAACCCAGAACAGACTTGTATGGATTGTATGCCTGACATTACAAGTTGAGATATAAAGCCGATTTCTTTCAAATATATTTCTGTTGGTGGCGGAGAATTTATTCTTTGCTTAACACCCTTCTTTGAGACGTACGAGCTCAAAGGTTATATAGTTGAAGTTATCAGCGATATATCCCATTTTGGTAATGTGACATGCTGAGTGATGCTGAAATGATCATTGTGTTGATTATTGTGATAGGATCATTTATTTGATCGTCTATCTTAGTGATCATTGTGTTGATCATTTGTTGACCCAAAGCATGGCTTTTGTATAAAGTATGTTTTTGTGGACGTGAATTCATCGAGCCTCACATCCCGGAAATGGTCAAAACAGGAAAGATGCAGCAAGGTTATTAGGGGTTGCTGTAGCTCCCCTTAGGGTATGTGCATTTCCTTCTGGAAAGGGGTGGTATCATGGTATGGAGCCCAGATACTTACTCATGTTGAAAACACTCTATTTATTATGGTGTGATGTTGGATATCGAGCGCTCGGTTGAAAAGGTCCTAAAGGACCGGGGAATGGCGTGCTCGTGTCAGTAGTTACCCAGTTAAGGGGTAACCCGGCCTTGTGTTGGCAGAGTTCCGGTTTGGTTCTCGGGGGTGTCTTTCCAGAGGCATTCTCAGTGGCAATGGGAAGTTCCTTGGCCTGATCATTTGTTGGAAATCCAAAGAAACAATACGAAACTTGTACGGTATTAGTTGTAGAACCTGCTATTCACTTATGGTGGTCACCACTGTTTGGATAGTAGCTATAGTAGGCATACGATAATGGTCGTATGTTGGCTAAGATTTATATTCTACTTTCGAAATGATTTTTCCTACACTATGCACTAGTAATAATATCAAATGTTATTTTAAATGCGTATCAAGCATCTTTGACTATCATAAGGAGAAATCTCCTCCGATTCTGCGTTTGCATGTGTGTGTGTGCGGGAGGCCTTATGGTAGTCTCATTTTTCAAAAGCATTGCGAATTGACTTTGAAAATCTTTTGTTGAATGTTTTTAAAAGATAAACTGTTTTTGTTGCTCACACCAGTCCCACGACTGATCCGGAGTTTATTGTTTTCTTTCCTAAACTCTGGGTGCTCATTATTCTCTACACGAGCAGTCTAGAGTTGGGTTTTTCAGATAGCTAGATTTAACAGATTATCTAGAGTTAGTTCAGTCTTTGGACCACACCAGTCTTGCTGAGCTTTGTGATATGTTATTGGGAGTTCGAGCTTCTGCTGGATTAGTTCTTGGAAATGGAGTTGCAGTTATTTCTAAAGTTCTTCCTTGAAGACTATCTTAGAGTTATTTGTTCCGCTGTTAAATGTTATCTATTTTCTTTCCGCTGCTATTTTATTGTATTATCTCTGATGTATATTGATATCTATTGGATCATCTGTTGTATCAGATATTGTATCAAAGCTGTATATCAATGTATTATTCTTTTATTCCGCTGTGTTATTTACTTAATGATTGTTATAAGCTCCGGCGAATCGGATTTGAACGATCGAATCTATGGCATTCGAATACGATTTGAAGTATGGATGTCGATTTTCGAGCGGGCAAAATCCGAGTCGTCACAGTAGAATACTTAAAGTTTTGAAATATATTGAACATAAAGGGTATTTTGTGATTTCAAATCCGAATTTGAGATCGATAAAATTGAAGTGATTATTTTAGAAATTGAGTTGAATTTAAATTAATAAATTGAGATTGAAATAGATTTAAATGGGGTAGTCGCGTTGATGTTAAACGATTTGTTAAGTTGAGGGAATTGAAATTTCTTTACTGTACAAATTATTTAATATATAAAAATACTATTTGGGAAGTATAGAGATATTTGAAGTGAAAATGATATTTGGTTTTGAAGTATAAATTAAGTTGAAAAGACTACGGTGTTATAGTGTATATTTCTATCTTTTAGATAGTTCCATGGACCCTTAGAGGATGGTTATCCCAAGCATCCTCTAAGTTAATTATATTTCAGTTGATATTTCACTTGAGTTAGATTTATAGATATAAGAATGTTAATCCTGACTCGAGTGTTTTGTGTTTTTTTTTACGCTCGGGTCAGACTGAGAGATACAGCATTTGAGACTCATCTTCGAAGTTGGAGCTTTGCTTGAAGATCCAGCTATCTATCCCTTCAGTCATCCAGTTGATTGGTTCAGAGAAGCCATCTGTTGCATTGGAGATTTCATGGCATTTGAATTATTCGGTTGTATTTTATTTCTAACTCTGAGGTACATAGTAGCTTCATGAACTACTATTCTTTATCTATTCCGCTGCATTGTATTACTCTGTGTAAGTGATCTATGATTGATTTATTTACTGTATATTTTAAATTTTGCCAAATTTTATTAACAATTCGGTATTTTGAATTATTCAAGTCGGACATGTATGGTTTTATTATCGATTTGAATGGTCCAAAATAGCAGGTCGTTACAAAGTTATAATAATTAAATAACAATTAGACGACAGTCACAAATAAATCCCGTCTATCCAATCCTTTAATAAGGAATCAGATAATGGTAAATATAACGCGTAACAGTGTTAAAAAACAAATCAGCAAATCCAAATTATCAACGAAGATAAATTAAAAAGATTATCAATGAAGATAATTTAGAAAACAACAGAATTGCCTAAATGGCAATTAACAACAAAATCTAATTATTAAATAAATAAATAGAAACCCATAATCTAATTATCAAATAGATAATTAGACAACACCAAAATGACCTAATCAAATCAAATCAAAATACAATTTCAAAATATTGAATTGATTAAACAAAACAATTCAAACAATTGAAATATCACAAAAGTAAATACTGCGTGGCTGCAGTACACGCACGCGTGCACTGCCTCGCCACTACAGCATATAAAGTCACCACAACTCCAAATATTGACAGCAAGTCGTAACTGCAAAGCCAAATCATTTACAAAATGTAGAGGTCAAGTCACTATTACCAGGACTCAACACAATTGCGAGGCCAAACCAAAGTTAACAGCAATACCAAGAAAAGGTCTGGGCAACAATGAATCACCAAGTGCACAAGGCAGTGGTACAAACATGATGACACCGCAAAATGGCTTATGCAACCTGCAACAACAGAGCACGAAGGCTCGAATGCCCAAACGCACATGGCAGTGGTACAAACACGATGACATAGCAAAATGGAGGCGAAAGCAAACCAAAATAAGGCAATGCAGCATGACAAAACGCACAAAAGAATCGGTACACAACAGAGACAAAACTGCTACAAATACCAACTGCCTCGATGTGAAAATATGGCCAAACTGTGCACCAGATATACCACAGAACAACAAGTGGCCAGAGGAGAAAATGAAATTCACGAGTATATCCAGGCAGCAAGCTTAAACAAAAATAAAGTATGTATGCCACGACCGGTCAGTGCAATAAGTAATCAAAATCAAGTGCTTTCAAAGGAACTCGACCAAATCGCTTCAAGTAAAACAAAGTACAACTGGTATCAAGACAGTTCACCAGCATGAAGTTCAACAAGCAGCCTCAACATCAAAGACCAGACCCCAAGTGCATAAAACAGTAGTGAAACCTGAGATCAGGTTTAATGCATAGCAAAAACTCGAGCGCTAGAAGAAAAATGGCACTCCAGGGCAACATAAATGACTCTGTACACAAGTGACGCAGCAACAATAAAAACAAAGAACAAAGCATGAAGATTCTTCTGAAATCAAGACATGATCGCAAAAGCATATCAAAACCGTTATGGTCACGAGGTAAAACAGTGTCGGGATGACTAGAAAACAATAAGTGAACATCAAGCACATGAATGCACAAGATTTGTGACAAGCTTAACACATAATTACTTATATACGGTTGTTATAAAACTAATGCAACGAATTAGAATGTTGATAGAAGATGCCAAGTGATAAAAGTCACATATTTGAAGTAACCAAAGTCACAAAAGAAATCACAGTAGCAAGTTCAACCTTGAAAGCCCAAAAATCATCTCATAAACAACATCACAAACCGAAGTCAGGTGATAAATAAATTGAAGCAGAAACAAAATTCACGTTAATGTCGATGCCAACAGAAAAATGTTCAAAGTCATTTGCAGTTCAAATCACACTGTACCCAAGTTACAGATATCAAATAGCTATTCAAAGCCGTGGATAATAGAAATTGAACCAAGACAATTAAAAATCATCAACATCGAAATAAACTCGAACGACCTAAGAATGAAGTAGATGTGAGTGATAGTTTACTTACCTTGTTCAACGAGGAGCTAAACCCAATTCGCAGTCTCAAATCACAAGCTGGTAAACAACCGATTAAGCAACCGAAAGCATCTCGAGAGACAACGATCGAATAAAAGTCGGCTACTACAGATTACGAAAATCCAAATTTAGTTGAAGAGGAAATGAGCAAGAATGAGCTGTCATTTTTTCGTATGATTTTTGTTTTAGGGTTTTCGGAAAGATGAACGAATGAAAAAGGAAATTGGGTATCAGCCTTTGTTAAATAAAACCACACCAACAAAAACATGGGCCAAAATTGTTTTGAAGCCCACATAACATTCAATGAATTACTAAAAGAATTTCAACCGATTTAAAAACTCCAAATAGCAATTAGCTAACACATTAATCGTTTAGTGACGATTATAAATTATTACAAAATCCTGGGTTGTTACACCTATGTTGCCTCCGGTCATAAAATGTTGCCGCGCCGCCGGTGATTTTTGTTGACCTAATCGAATTTTGCCATCGATCAGACCATTGATTCGCCAAATAAACAGCATGGATGAAGTCCCCTCGGTCCTCTCTTTAAAACCCAGAAATGGTTCGTCGATCTGACAACGTTCATCGACGCGCGATGAACGGTCGGGAAATGATTCAGAAATTCTGGAAAAAAGATGCATCGAATCGGAAAATGAATTTCAGTTGTGAGATGCGTACATCGAAAGCTTCGATATATAATTTTTCTGAATTTTTTTGAGGAGTTTGAAATTTGACTTTGATTTTGAATTGCAGTTGGAGTTAGGTGTTTGTCTGCCATTGAACTAAGGAGGTGAAACAAACTGTACGCACAGACAAATGAGAATGAGGGACAAATAGGGTTTATAACAGAGTACATATAGACAAGGTTGAAAAAGAATAGAAGGATTAGATTGGTATACGCGCTGAACGACGAATGGCCCGAAAAGCCCGTTCTGACTCCGGAACGAAATTGGGTCAACCCATGTATCAAAATAGATGTTTTAAAATATTTTAAATGCAATGGAAAAGGTTTCAGGTTCAAATTGCATCGTATGAAGAAATTATGCTAAAATCAATATTTTTCAAATTGATTTCAATTTCATTGATTTCAAGGCGTTTCGAGTCCATACGATCAAATGACAAGTCCGATCGCTACGAAACTTGAAATCATACAATAATTCACCGTTACGGATCCGATGAAATTGGTTTCGTCGAAATCCGAGTCAGTGGGCAAAATGGCTATTTTTATATTAATTAAATAATTTAATAATTAATTAAATAAAATCCAAATTTTTATTTCAATTCTATAATTGACAATTTCATCACTTTATATTTCTTAATCATCTACAAAAAATTTAAACAACTTTAGATGTCAATTTAAAGTTGATAAATCTATCAATTGTAGTGTCAAATTTTCAATTTCATTATATTCAAAATTATAAATTATATTTCCAATAATTCTATTAAATTATTTTTCATTCTACTATTCATTTCATTGTTATTCAACGGATGAAATTAACACTGGTTCATGGCTTATTACATTATTATTCTCAAATTTCATCTTAATCTCAACTAACACAAAATTAAATATTAAATTTCATTTAAATTGCAATTAATCCAATTATTGAATTTTACACTTCAATTAAATTAATAAATCTTGCTTTCTATTCTTTAAATCAACCAATTGTCATATTATAAATAGAGTTAGCATTAATTTCAATTTATTCCTTAATTTACACAAATATAACCTTAAATTGAGATTCATTGTAATTTATTACAAACTTGATTTAATGGACTACATAAATGATTACTTTAAAATAATCGTTGCCACTAACCCTTAATCATATTTGTATAAGTTATCATTTCCAACAATTACATACAGAACATTGATTTTTATCCAATCACTATTTATTCATTGTTAATTCATTGATTAATCCAATATTTACATTTACTTTTCTAATATTAATTTATTACCAAATATTCCTATTTACCATCAATTATAACCCAAATAGTTGTTTCAATCAATTGGGATTGCATTGAATTAATTATTTATTAGTTTACATTTTATTCCCGTTATAAATTCATTAACAAATTACAATTTCCTTTATTGATACATCACTTACATTCATACCTAATTACATTAGTTTTATCCCATTACACTAATATATGCCTACTTACCTCTTAATTTGAATAAATATTCCATTTCTAAATTTATAATTCTAGTAATTGTACACATTAATTTAGGTTTAAATCCAGTAAATGAATTTACCTTAATTCCATTATTTTTACCAATTTATTACCATATCAATAAATTTACGATTCTATTTAATTTACATTCACACTTCCGTTATTTTATTAATTACCATTAAAGTAACGTTTATTTTAAATTGGTAAACCGCTGGTAACGACCAACATTTGTCCCCATTTCCCTTTATAATACATGTATGTTTATTCTTCACAAATGATTTCCATCTATTACACTATTTCATACATTAATCCAATAATTTCATTTGTTTTCTCATATTCCATTTATAACCAAGTCATAACATTTAAATTATTTTATTTAATTGGAATTTCATTCAAATCATTAATTATTAACTTTAATTAACCTTGTTACGTTTCCTCTAAGTTTATTTTCATTACATTATCACAACTTTTTTTTAATAATTCATCAAATTTTATTTTCTTCAATATTAAATTTCAATAATCATAATAAGTTAACAATTTTAATTATTGAAAATTTATGGGTCATTACACTATCCCCCCCTCAAAACTTTTCGTCCCCGAAAAAGAAATAGAAGGGAGAAGGAGAATTAAGAGATCAATATATCTTACTTAAAATATTAACTTTATAAACAGTTAAATGTACAAAATTATTTACCTTTAAATAAAATATACAAATTTATAACCATTAGATCTTTTTATACTTAAATTAATAAAGTTTGGAAAAAATTTCAAAAAATTTCCTAAGTCCAAAATTTACAAAAAATTTTGGCAGAGTCTCCTTTGTACGGAGAGGCTCGGGAGAAATATAATATCAAATAAAATAATATACAACATATATTTTTCAAATAATATATATCCCAACCCGGGAAAAACAATATAATAACGCTATAAACCGTAATCCAAAAACGTACCTATTTGTTGGGCAATTTACGCTTATTTTATGAAACCAAAAGCGGTAGCAATTGCTTCCATAACCTGTATTTCACTTATATAATCCATAAGAATTAATAATTATATAAATTGAAATATGTAAAGTTGTTTCAACCATAAACAACAAATCAATACAAACAACAATCCCTTGCAACAGGGCATACAACCATCACATAGAATCAATACAAATCAATTATTCATTCATATCAAACAAAACAAATAGCTGTTCAGGTTCAAAACTTCAAATTGTACAGAATGAAAAATAAACTACTGAGCGCACCCTTTTACTCAACAGTCTCCGATGAAACTAAATAAATTATTTATTCATCCAAACAAATTTAAAGTGTCCTTGCCCAAACAACCATAAACCAAACAAATAACTATTTCAACAATAGATCAAGTTTATTAATTTCATTGATATAATAATTTATCTTTTTTAATTTGCCTTTTATTTCTTACAGTTTCATTTACTTTTTTTTCATTTCTAACAAAGTCTCATTTTCATTTATTCATATCATGAAATTTCCCTTTTTATTATATTACATTCATTTATTCATTGCTTAATTTCATTTATTACAGTTATCATCTTTCTGCTTATTTCCAAATAAATAACTTCAATCATTTACTTAAGTCTATAATTACTTGCTTAAGGATATAACAATTATAACCTCAATTCTTATTAATAAAAGCAATTTATTGAACACTTCATTACGTACTTTTATTTGTACAATTTCCATTACATTTTCATATTAAACATTTCAATTTTTAATATTTGGTAAGTTATATATATGCTTTTTAAGAATGTAATTGAAAGTTATACAAGTTTTCTCATTTTCTTTAATAAATTTACTATTCAATAATCATATCATTTGTTTTATAGATTATAATTCCCAACTTTCTTATAGTCTCATTTATACTTAGCATTTAGTCTCTTATTTCATTTAGAGGTTCCAATTATTAGTTAAATTCCATTTCACTAAAGCAATTGAAACCATTAATTGATGGAAAATTAAGAATTTAAATACCGGGTAAAATTTTTAAATCATTTTAAAATAATAGATACATGTATACACTTAAAATTCATATATCCAATTATATTTAAAACAATTAAAAATTTATATTTGGTTATCAAAAATAAAGCTACAGTAGAACTACTACAGTGGCCTTCCCACTTTGAAACTCGAAATTGAATGTCGATGATGCGGCCGCCATCACCGAAATTATTTTCCAGCGACAGAGAAGGAAGTAGAGAACTTATTTTTTCCAAAATCTTCTTTAAAACATTTCTTTCGAATTATATTGAAATATTTATATTAGAAAATACTTCTAAATAATATCACTATTATATTCTAAAATCATCCGAAAGGAATTTTCAAAAGCCCGAAACTTTAAGTTCTAAATTTCCAATTTCATTTATCTTATTTTCAATCTTATTTCGACTATTATTTATAAATTTCATTACCTAACAACTAATATTTTGCAACCAAATATAAATCATTTATAAAAAGTTTATTTTATATATAGAAAATATAATAGGCAAAATTATTTCATTCACCTATATTAAAACTAATATTGTGTCGGTCTGTCCTATAAAGTGTTTAGGAATACCTATTGATGTCATAGCGTCCCATGCATCAACCAGAATTTATAAATACAAATCGAAACAGATTAACACAATATTAAAACCTTTTTATAACACTAACAAATACTCTCTCTCATATATACTCTCAGTGACTCATCATAGGGTATTACTACCCTATTAGCAAAGGGCCAAAACCCCACAAAGCTAAGGTTTATCGCTAAACCAAAGCTCTGATACCAGATGTAACGCCCCGCCTTTTCGCATGCTTTAAATGGACGATCAACCACACACGTCAGACTTAGACCATAAAGAAGAGCGGATTTTTATGGGGTAAATAAGAAAAAGTAGAGAAAGAAAAAAGATAGAATCTTGCAGCGGAACGATTAAATATAATAATCAAATATACAGTTCATGAAGCTGTTTACAAAACATTTGATTATACTTATACAATACATACCAGAGTTACACATACCAGAGAACAATAATTAATGCAGCAGAATTAAATGGCGTAGTGGAGTAATATAGTAGATAATAGTACTACAAAATCTTCGTCTTCATGCTCAAGAATAAAATCTTCAAATCCTGAAATGCTCAGACTGACCCGAGCGAATTGAAAGGAAAAACACTCGAGTCAGAGCTAAAATATTTATGTAAGTTAAATCAACAATAAACTATATGAGTGGAACGGCGTTCGAGATGTTTACGGGGTTTGACATCTCCTATCCAATACGTGAGTGCACTAACTCAAGAGATGCTCGGGATTCACATCTCCTAAGGATCCGTTAAACTAATTACTATGTAGTAATATTTCGCTATTATAATAATGTCTATAGTAAAATAAACATACTTTTAAATAGCGTTAAGGAGTGACCCAATATTCCCCTTAACACGTAATAGTCCCAGTAATCCATCCAATATCATAGTCCCTCCTGATCGGGAAGCCACCAGAGGATACCACACGGGCTATGGGAGAAAACAAAACTCGTACAAGGCGCGCTAGGGTAGGTGACATGACACAACTAGGAAATGCCAAAGTAGATATACCAATTACGCTTCCGGGTCGGTGGTAACGCGTAGCGCGCAGCTACCGCGTACCTCGAGCCACACCCCCAAATAAAAAAAATCAAAAGAGGCCACCGAATCAATCCAAAAGTCAAAGTATAATATCTAAGGGATATGTCCGATCAAAGGTGCTACCTCATTAACCCGTCGATCGCTCATGTTTTAGCCACCTTATGCCAACTCACGGGAGTTGGGTCTACGTATTTACCTCAAAGGAACCGCCGCCACCATCCTACTTCATTCTGGAATCTCCACCGCGTACACGATTGTTAAAGTGGTTTTCGGAGTTGGTAGAGAGTGTGACAACTTTCGATCCCGGTCTCTTTAACAACCAAACATTATTATAACATCGCGGTCTTATCAAAATAGTTTATGCTTTTAAAACCAGAATATAATATCCATTTCAAATCCATATAAATACGATATCATTTCCTCTTTTAAAAACCCTAATCAAATTTGATATCATTTTCAAATATATCCTTTTCTAAAATTATAACATTAAAAGTTATAATATTTCGAAACCAAAACTTGAAATATAGCCTTTCAAAACATAAAACTTTGAATTTCATAACTTTGAAACATACTGCACCACTTAAATGGTTTAAATATTAAATTACTTTATATAATAAAATAGCTTCTTCACCTTCACAAATCAATTTCAATATGGATTTTAAATTCCCAAACAAACCAATATAATTTCCATATATTTTAAAGCTTTAATTATTCCACCATTTCAAAACTTATTCTTCGATAATTTCATATGCATCAATTTCAACTACTATTATTTAGATTTGAAATGTTTACTTAATAAATCAAATATCATTTTAGTAAAACCTTTAGACTTCAAATAACTGGATATTCTTCCAATTACATTAACTTGATAATATTCATTTAAATCAATTTGATATTCATTTAAATCCTCTAAACAAAAATCAAGTTATAAAATCATACCTTTTAAATCTCAATTTATTTATATTTCAATTCAAGTTTTTCGAGGATAATCCTTAAATCTTAAATTCAAATAAAATTCATATTTATCTTCCAAATCTAAATTTATTTAAATCATTATAACCTCTATATAAAATATGATTTAAATACTTAACCATATTTATTTTAATAAATCAAACTTCATTTTTCTACTTATTGTCATTAACTGGTTTATACCTAACTTAATACATGAATTTAACTATATATAAATATTTTTATATAATATAAAAATGAATCAATATTTATTTAAACCGCATAATTCTATCCAAAACCATATAAATCATTTTAAAAATATTTATATATATAGACCGACGGTGTCTGTATAAAAGTTTCTATCCTATGGTCAAGTGATACGGATATTTATCATTTCAATCCGTAAGTTAAAAAAATTACGGTTATATATCATTTCAAACCGCAATCCCGAATGAAATAAAATGCATAACCACTTGCATATTAAAATACTATAGAATATAACATCCATTCATCCATCAACAGATCACACGTCCATCACAATCATCATCCACAACAATCAATCAATACCAATAGATAACCGATAATATATATAACAAGTAATTAGCTAACAATTTATATGCAATAATAAATTTGATAACAATTTAATTCAAATAAAGGCAATTTAACTTAGATAATGATTAAATATATGCCAAACAGCTATAAATAAATTTCAAATCACATCATAAATAAATTTAACAAACATAAGAAATTTTAGAAGTTGTGAGTGGGTTAAAACACTCACCTTTTGAATTTAAATTGAATTTAAATCCAATTTAAACCTAAAAATTTGACAGTCTCAGAATTCGTCCAAACAAGCATCAAAATGTTTGGAATTTTAATACGATCTTAACAAAAAAACCGTGCATGAATTGATGTTCGTATGTGAAAGATATAATGAAAAATGTGTTTGAATTTCAATTTTTTTTTTAAAAAGAGAACACATTTACCTTTCTTGCCACGTCATAGGTGTAACAACCATGTACTTCGCAACAATTAATAATCGAGATTTAAACGATTAATATTTTCGCAAATTTCCATTTGAAGTTTTTAAATTTAGTTGAAATTCTTTTATATATGGTTAAAAGGATTTCTGGGCTTTGAATTCTCGGCCCACTTAATTGTTTGATGCCGTGATTATAATTAAACCCGCCCCTTTATTATTTTCAAACCCTAAGTTAAAAATCGAACGGAAGAAGATTAATGGTGGCTCGCCCCTTTCTTCGTTCGATCGAGAAACTAGGGCTTCAAAATACGGCGTTCGTTCGTTCGTCGCCAGAATAAGGTTTTTCCAAAGTCGCCACTCGATTTCTGGTCGGCTTCTTCTTAATTCTTCGACAAGGTGAGTAATTTATATTACTCACATCTTATTCAAACTGTTCGAATTTGTTTGCTTACTTTGTTTTCTTAGTCTTCTGCAATTCGATTTCTTTACTTTGTTTGATGGTGATTTCTTTGGTTTTGTCAATTTGATTTTCGGTCACTTGAGTATGTTTATGTGATTCCATGACTTTGCCATCTTTAGCCATTACCATGGTGGTTCATTGAACTGCAGTTGAATATTTGTTAATTACGGCTTCAAATTATGTCTTGGGTTGATGTCGCTCTCTTATTGTTCACTGGTCTGCATTGGCCAGTGACTTCACCTGACTTCGACGTTGGTTACTTTGTTGCTTTGGGATTAAATGAATCTTTGTTAACCTGTACCTTGGTTATTTTGCTTCGTTGACATTTTTAATTCGATTGCCAAGGCGTCGTTTGTTTTCGTTGTCATTAGCGTGGGTTGAAAACTTGAATTGTGAAAATATTTTAAGTTGGACATTGACATTGTCGAACTCTGTTTGACTTGATAATGTCCTCGACATTTTAGCTATGGCTTCGGCCCTTGATGTAGTTCGAACTTGTTTTGGTTGACTTTGACATTGACCTGATTTTTTTTAATCTTTGTAAAATGCTGCTGTCTGAATATATATGCATACATACACTCGTATGTATGTATGAATATATTGTTGACCATTGTTCATATCCCCTGATAGCCTGTATTTGCAAATTGCACTCAAGTCTTTGGCTTGAGAAATCTCAGGTTGATTGTGACTTCAGTAATGCTTTATCTGGTATTTCGCTTTGTCGATGTTCATTCATGTTCCATGTTGGTTTTGTGTACATTTGTGCACCTGCTTGTTTCATCTGTAGCCTTTGTACCTTGTTGTTCCACTATACATGTGAGCACTGTCACGGTTGTATTATCTATGTATTTCCATTGATATACTGCCTTGGGCTCGAGACTTGTACTGCTTGAGGTATACTGTATTGAATCATGCACTTGTTTACCAGCAGTTGTCACTGCCTATTTCCATTTGCACATGGGTTTGAATTATAGTCGTGACCCTGTCCACTGTTGCATTTTGTTGCACCTGTCGTTGTGTTGCTCTTATACATTTGCATTTTTGTCACTTGTTAGGAACTGATACCTTGCATTGATGTCTAGTCTTCATTGCATTTGGTCACCATTTCATACATGAATTTCAGATTTTTTTTAGAAAGAAAGATAGTTAGGTTTATATGACCTAGTATGACCAATCATGTTATTATCAGTGCATCGTCACTGTTGCATTCCTTTATGTGCATTTGTTGAATTGTTCACTAATGCAATACTTGTTGCCCTTCACTTGAAATCAGCCCCATTCCTCTAGTTTGGTGCAGTATCATTGTAACAACCCGCATATTTATCGATTTTTATATTTAAATATTTTATTTAAATATTTTATCGTTAATCGGATTTTGGTCCGAAGCTATTTTTTTGCAAACGGTCAAATTAGGACTCGAGACCACTTCCATTGAGTTCGAAACGTCGTTTGCAATCTTCTAAGTATAAACATTGATATGTTTGGGGTTAGTGGAATTTCACCACTTTTTCACTCGAGCCTTTGGTTTGGACTTTTAGCCCATTAGGCCCAAGTTCCACCCCCCTTCTTCTTCGTTGCTTCATTTCATTTCCTAACACTAAAGCTTCAACAAAAATGGTGAATGGAATGAGAAATTAAAACTCCAAAGTTTCTGTTTTATTGCAACTCCAACATTCAACTCCAAATTCAAGAAGAAGACATCGGATTCAAGCTTGTGGTTGCTTCTCCATTTGCCTTCAAGCTTTGTTCTTCATTTTCATTGGGTTTTGGAGCAAAGGTGAGATTTTTATCTCACAAATCTAGTCTATAACTATATTGGACTGTTGGGAATGATTCCCTATCACTTTTGCATGCACATTAGCATTTGGTTTGGATTGGATTGGCGAAAAACTCCAATTTTTAGCGTTTTGGTGAATTTTCTGCACTTAGGTTGTTCTGGCCATTTTTGGTGTTCGGAGTTAGGTCGCTCGCGACCTTACCCTTAGGTCGTTCGCGTGTTATCGCGCTAGGTCGCACTGCCTTGAATTTTCACTTCGGAGTTAGGTCGTTTCACGTTAGGTCGTATAAGGTTTAGGTCGTAGGTCGTTTCTGGCCTTAAATCCCCTCTGCGGCGTTAGGCCGCTCAGCCTTTCCTTGTTAGGTCGTCACCACTTAGGTCGCGACAAATGTTAGTACGTTATGGCCTTAGCTCGCATTTGATCTTAGGTCGTAGGTCGCTAGCTCGTAGCTCGTATTTGAGCTTAGGTCGTGGGTCGCATAACCCTTAAGTCGTTCGACCTGATGCCTCTCTTAGGTCGCGCATCCCCTTAGGTTGCTAGGTCTTAGGTCGCGCATCGCCTTAAGTCGCTCGACCTGCTCTCACCATGTTCGCGCCATCTTTTAGGTCACGTACCATACTTTAGGCCGGAGTCCCTTAGGTCGCTTGCACCTTAGGTCGGCCTCGTTAGCTCGCAGATCCTCTAGGTCGCGTGGCTTTTAGCCCGTTAGGTCGTAAGCGTTAGGTCGTTAGACCTTACCTTCCTTAGGTCGCTTGACCGGTTAAACCTTTAGGTCGCTCAATCCTACTACCATTACTAGGTCGTTTGGCCATAATTCGTTAGGTCGCATGACCTTATAAACCGATAGGTCGCATGACATTATAACCCTATAGGTCGTTGGACCTTTGACTCGTAGGTCGTTGGACCTTATCCCGATAGGTCGCTTGACCCCTTAGACCCCTAGGTCGCAACCATTAGGTCGCTCGACCCTATTCCTCTTAGGTCGTTAGACCTCATTTTGTCATCACTAGGTCGTACCGTTTTAGACGGGGCGCTGCCTCGCACCCCGCCGGGGGCGCTGCCCCCTGGACCCCCGCGACCTGACCGGGCAGGTCGAACCCCGTAAGCGGTGGCGTTGCCCCCGCACCCCCACCCTGGGGGGTTGCCACCCCCCCGGACCCCCCCTCCGTAGGGGATCTTATCTGAAAAAACATTGAGCTGATTTCCATGGATTTTATTCACATCTCCGTATGCGATTTTTTGTGACTGATTGTTTCTACAATTGCTTCTGTGTTTTGTCACTTTATAATATAAAGGTTTCAATACTAGTAGTAAATATCAAAACTCTTTTAACAAACAATTTCAACTCTATTTTTAATAACAAAGCCCTTTTCTTAAACCGTTTTCCAATCTATTAGTATATACAAACCTTTACCTCACTCGGATGAGAAATCTAATTAAACGACTTAGTAAAACAAGTGGTATGAAACGCTTGCGTTCACTTCGTCGGTTAATTCTTGGACTTGTTCGATTGAACCTCTTGTGACAATTTTATTAGTGAAGATTTACAGTTTGTTCGTAAATATTTAAGTTAAGCAAGTGGTTATGGGACGTGAAGCTAAACTTCTATATTTACTAGCTTAGTGTAATTGACACTTCTCGTTGATCTTGATGATCGCTTTATGAATTAGACTAGCAATTGCGCGATGTCTCTTTCATTGCAAGGTTAGACTAGACACCACTTGTGTGATTCCATTCACACATACCTTTCTGCTTTTTGGTTAGTCTTGACCTCAATCTGTGTGATTCCATTCACACATGCGGGGTAGCTCCCCTTGGTCTTCGGACCGTCATGTGATAGGCCTCTTTCCCTTTTTCTGTGATTTCTGGATTTCTTGTGTTGATTTCTGGAATTTATCTCTTTGACTTGTCATGAGTACAAGTTTAGGGTATGATGCCCTCTTTGGATCTTTGAGAAGATTCTTGTGATATTGATTTATCTCTTATCGGTTGATCTCCTGTTGATCATTATTTGCATACTTATAGTAGTATGTCAGTATGGATATTTTATGTTTATGCCATATCTTTTATTTTATATCATGTCATCTGATATTTATAGCTAGACTGATCCGTTTATTATTTTCTTATAAATAATACTCGGGTCAGACCGAGATGTTACAGGTGCTACTGCTTGACTCCTCCCCCAGTGATTCACTACTCAGACTTTTGGCTACTTGTTTAAATTAGCAGCTTTTGTTGTTTACACTTGAGATATAGACTTATAGTTGTATTCTTTTGTATAACACGCATTGCTATTCTTTTGTATTATCGTGGATCTTTTTAGACCCCTACTCTGATGTACACTTTTATGTGATATATATTCATATCTCTTTCCGCCTTTGTGATATGGATATCTGTGATTGATTCGCATGTTATGCTTACTTCTATATTTATTTCCGAAGATTATTTTATAGCCACTGTGTGATAAGAAATTACATGGATGGTCGCTCCTCAACAGCCTTATTCTCCGCGCTTGTTGACAGCACTACACCGTAGTGTTCTTGGCTAGCGTGGGTATAGAGGTGGGGCGTCACAATCATGTTGTCACCTCTACTTGCATACTTAGCTTGTTGCCTTGAGTACATCTGTATGTACTGCATTGTCGTTATATGATGGACTCTTGTATATCACCTATGTTGACTTCGTCCTTGTTGCTATTATGTGATTCCCCGACTTTGTATTATCTTCGGCCATCACTCGTATCGAACTGCAGTTTCATATTGGGAAAGCATTATAGTTTATTTGTGCTCGTGTCGTTATTTTAAATATATTTCACCTGAGTTGAACCCGTCTTTTTATTTTGGGTTTGACCTTGTGCCCGGTTGTGTACATCGTTACTGTTGTGGCAAGGCAGTGCACGCAAGCGTGAACTACAGCCACACGGAATTGAGTTTTTGGGTACATTATCACTATAGTGGTAAGGCAGTGCACGCAAGCGTGAACTGCAGCCACACGGCATGGCTTTTATGTTATTCTATCTTGCTTTGATTTATTGATCTTTTGCATATTCTATATGCTGTAGTGGCGAGGCAGTGCGCGCGTGCGTGTACTGCAGCCCTACTCGAATTTAATGTTTTAATTGATATTTCAATGGTTTGAACTGTTTTGTTTATTCAATTCAATATTTTGATTTGGTTTAAATTTGCTGATTTGGTGTTTAACACTGTTATGTGTCATATTTATCGTTATCCGATTTCTTTATTTAAGGATCGAATAGACGAGATTTATTGTGACTGTCGTCTTTTCATTAGTTAATTATTATTGCTTCTGTGCACTAATAAATGAGTTTGAATTAGACTGACCCGAGTATTATTTTCTTTTGAATTTAATACTCGGGTCAGACCGAGTACTTCAGGTTGTAGATATTCTGCTTTGGGTTGCTGCTAGAGCTATGAAGTTCTTTCATATCTTTTGGAGTATTCGTCGTCATTTGTAGTAGTCTGTAAAATTGTATAGGAAGATATGTATTCATGTATATTATATACGTTAATGTACTTGTATATGTAACTTCCTGAGTCGACTGTTGTAGTTGTATCATATGTACCATGTCATATGTATTGTATCAAATGTATTGTAACTGACATCAGTTATTGTATATATGAGACTTTCTGTTTTATTTGTGTTCCACATTATATTATCTGTGTAATATTTTATATTTACTGTTCTAAACTATTACGAACCATCGTAGTTCGTTTTATACTGGAATTGGGGTATGTCAATTGGAGAAAATAAATCAGAGATGAAAAATGAAAGAATATTTATATATATATACCACTCCTATCGAGATAACCAATACTAGTCTAAGGCCTAACTATTGATGGCCGCTCCTCAACAGCCTTATTCTCCGTGCTAGTTGACAGCACTACACCGTAGTGCTCTTGGATAGCGTGGGTATAGAGGTGGGGCGTCACAATAGGCAAATCACTTTCTTCTAGAAAACACCACTCACGCATGTAAGGACCAATGCACGCGATACTGCCGCTGACCATAAACTTTGACCGCTATTCTCTCTCGCCTACGGCCACCAGGGAGCCACCGAACCCAATCATCCTTCTTCCCTCGCATAGCCGCACTGCGCCTTCCACCTATGCTGCCTCCGGTCATAAAAAATTTCCGCGCCGTCGCTGATTTTTGTTGACCTAATCGAATTTTGCAGTCTATCAGACCGTTGATTCGCCAAATAAACAGCATGGATGAAGTCCCCTCGGTCCTCTCTTCAAAACCCAGAAATGGTTCAACGATCCAACAACGTTCATCGACGCGCGATGAACGGACAAGAATTGGTTCAGAAATTCTGGACAAACAATGCATTGAATCGGAAAACGAATTTCAGTTTTGAGACCCGTTCATCGAAAGCTTCGATAATAATTTTTATGAATTTTTGATGAGTCTGAAATTTGGCTTTGATTTTGAATTGCAGTTGGAATTAGGTGTTTGTCTGCCATTGAACTGAGGAGGTGAAACAAATTGTAAACGGAGTATTTATAGACAAGGTTGCAAAAGAATAGATGGATCAGATTGGTATACGCGCTAAACCATGAATGGCCCGAAAAGCCCGTTCTGACTCCGAAACGAAATTGGGTCAACCCATGTAACAACCCGGGGTTTTGTAACAATTAATTATCGTCATTAGGCGATTAAATTGGCCGGCTAATTGCTATTGGGATTTTATCGGGTTGAAGTTTTCTTAAAAATTTGTTAAGGGTTTGTGGGCTTTATATTGAATTTGGCCCACGTTTTATTTTGGTGTTGAGTTGTATTAAAGTGGATACCCGTTCCCTCCTCTCTATTCATTCTCTTCGAAAACCCTAAACAAAATAAACGAAAAAAAATTCGCGGCTCGATCCTTTAGCTATGTCGATCGGCTAATTCTATTTGCAAATGTTTTGCTTTGCTTTGAGCTTGGTCGGGCCGTGCTTAGGTGAGCTGCAAGTGGGGGAAAAAGAGGAATTTTGGCAGTGGATCGTTGCTCTTCAAAACAAAGGTGAGTGATTTTTCACTCACATCTAATTCAATTTCGTATATTCGTGACTTTCGTAGCTTGATTTCTAGGCTATCATGGTGTTGAATTCTTTGACACATGATTTTGATTTTCATTCGTCTGGAATTACTTGAATTCGTTGATTGCTTTGTTCAGGCCGTTTAATTTTGATCGAATGCCAGGATTTGAATTGATTTCGTGAAGATATTTTTAGATGAAATTCATTTGACTTTGCATTTGCTTTAAGTATTTGACTTCGGTCCTGATTTGGGTATGCGGTTCCATGACTTCGGTCTGTAGCTCATGTCTTCAACTTGTACTACTTGCTGTATATTATTAGTTTGGAACTGCTACTTGATACTGGTATTTGTAACAACCCTAGATTTTTTATGTATATTTTAATTTTGACTTTATTTCATTTTGAATTTTTTTTAAACTTGTTTCATTTCAAACTTTTCATTTTTAAATATAAACTTTGATTATTATGTGAATTACAATTCCAATGGTATAAATTGAATATTTTCCTGAAATGTTGACTTTGGTCAATTTGGGTCAAACTTTGATTTTTAAATTTCAAATTTAAATATTTAGATTCTTAAATTTTATCTTTTATTATGAAAATAGACTTAATAACTTGAATACTGCTTTTCGTTTCGTTGAAAATAGATTTAAATTGTGAAAGTTATGTATATTCCAATATTGAGTGTAATCTGCTTTATATAGCAATTCTGTTTATTTTAAATAATATAAACTATATTTTTATTGTCGTATTTTATTTTAAAATGTGTCAATATTTCATTTTATATATATTTTGTCTTTTAAATTTTATTAAAGTGGTTTTTAAATTTTCCCAAAGTCTATTGCATTTATTTTCTATTTTTAAAGGCTAGTTTCCATTTTCTGCTATTTTCTTCATTAAATTATATTAAATTAATATTTATTTATGTATTTTGTGAATTCATTTTTTATTTTGTGTTCTTATCTTTATTTATAAATATTTTTCAAGTACATAAAAATTTTCCAAACTTCATTGCATTTATTTTCATATTTTCATGACTAGTTTGCAATTTTTACTGTTTTTTATTAATTAAATTATATATATAATTAATATTTATTTATTTATTTTTGTTTATTTACTATATTTTCGTGTTTTTATCTGTAATTATATGTAATTTTTCATTTATTAAAATTTGCAAAAGAAAAAAAGTAATATGAAGAGTTTTAAACCTTTCACTTGCCTTTGTCTTTTCACCTCCTTTACCTTTTCAATTCCAAATAACTCATGCATTAAGTTTTGCTGCCCATATCTCCTTTGTCCAACCGACTTCCTCATCATTTTTCACGAAATTTTTTGTTTCTCAACTCAAAAAAATTCGGCCTCCATCTCCTGAGCAAAAACTTTGGTAAATAATTCTTTGTTTTTTTCACTTTTCTTCTTTGTTTTCTTATTCTACTTGCACTTGCTTCAACCTTATGTTGTTCGGCCTTGCTCCACCATCACCACCACCTTCATCACCACCTTGTCCAGCTGCAAACCACCTCCACCTCCTCTGACCTACCAGGCCATGGCCATCGTTGATGCAAGGTCCACACGAAAATGCAAGCAAAACTTCCTATATATGCATAACCAAGCTCCTATGGCCTTCACCAATTCACCACACCCCTTGGCCACCTCTTGCATCACTTCCACCAGCACCTACCTGACCCAAAGCCATTGTCACACCATCCCCTAGCCTCCAGTAGGTCTGGTCGTGCCATATAAGGCCATAGTCGTGACTTGTTGTTATATAAAAATACACCTTTGCCTTGTGTTTGTACGTTTATGCCGTTAATCACTCAAACAACTTCCATACCTTCACTACCCATGTTAGGCCGAGCATATATGACCCATACCTGACCAAATACATACTATGGTAGTGACTTATCACCCTATAAGCTGAGCATAGTGATGGTGGAAGCAAGTGCAAGTGTTTGATTAATTGTTGTTCCTTAATTCTGCTTGTTTAATGTCATATTTTGGTTTGAAATTCATGTTATATGCATTGTTTTGTTTCATACGCACAAGACAAATAGCTTTGGCTTTTCCTCACTTGAATCGTAGTCGTGCTTTCGTGCCTTTTGGATCTCTGTTGTGTGTCTATATTTGCTATCTCCAGCTTGTAGAGGTGAGTAAATCTCACCAGACTAATATGTACTTATGTAGTGACAAACTGACATCACCTGAATCTGTAAATGCATATCATCCTGTTATAACTGCTATATTTTATTCATATGAAGTTCACACCAATATTTACACTTGTTATACCATATGTTACTATTATTTCATGTTATTCTGTTATTTTCATCAGTTTATCACACTGGAAGTTCCCTGTAGACTAGAATCACTATGGGTTGAAATGATACATACCCAAACGGACTTTAGAATAGGAGAAAATCGTTATGGGCTGAAATGATAGGCCTGAATGATTTTCAATTATTTTCTTTTACTTGGGATTGCGGGTTTGAAATGATCAAACCGGGGTTTTCTTTGTAAATTACGGGTTGAAATGATAAATTACCCGTATCACTTTACCTAGGCTAGAAAATGAAATACAGACCCGTTGTTGAAATATGTTTTTCTAAATTTTTTTTAAAATATTTTAAAAATGTAAATATTATAATATTTTGATTAGATTTGATAAAAAAATGATTTTTGTAACGCATTATTGATTTTATGAAAATTTATAAGTGAAATAAATAAAGGGTAAAGTTAGAAATCTGAAATGTAAGTTATTTTGGAAATTATAATTTGGTGATAAATGGAATTTAAATTAAATATGAAAATATGATAAATTTATGATATTTTCAATCAAATGAATTTAAAATGATTTTGTAATACATTAATGATTTTTGAATAAAGTTAAATGTGAAATGAATGAATATTTATGTTGAAATTTTGAAATATAACTAAAATTGGAAATTTGTGAATTTGGCTTAAAAGTGAATTTTAAGTTAAGTAAACAAAAATGAAATTAAGTTATATTTTAAAATTTTAAACTTAAGTGTTAATTTAAATTTAATTAAATGAATTTGAAATTTTATGTTGGAATTTAATAAGTGAATTATTATTAAATTTTGATTTTTGAATGGAGATTTAACTTTATAAAATCATGAATATAAGGGTATTTGAATGATTGTTTTAAAAGTGAAATTATATGATTTTATAAGTTAAAAATGATTTAAATAAAAACATAATTATTTGTGAAATTATACTGAATATTTGAAGTTAATTAACTGCATTTCAGAAATGCTATTAATTCTAATGTAAATGATAACACAGCATTTGTAAATGCTGTAGTTGATAATAATGAACCAAATGGCTAAGTTTAACTAAAGGCTATCATAGCATTTTTGTAAATGTTATAATTGTTGAATTTAACTAAGTTTTATTTGAAACTAATGTAACCCTATTACAGCATTTTTTATGCTGTCTTTTGTTAAATTGAACTGTTTTGAATGTAACTTTTTGTAGCAATTTCTAAATGCTGCGAAAGTTGAATTTTCATCTGTTTTAATAAATTAAGTGGATAAATGAATTTTGAAAGACTAAAATTTTGTAAATTTAATAATTTAATTATTAAATATAATAACTTCATTTTATGATTTAAAAAGGAAGTAATATGTTTCGAAATATAAACTATTTTGAAATGTGTTTTGTAATGGTATTTAAATTAAATAAGAATGAATGTGGTTTGGAAGATATTATATTTTTGATATTTTGAAATTGATTTTGAATGATATTGAATTTTGAAATGATATTTTATTTTGAAGTATAAAATATCATTTTGAAATTTTAACCACGGGATGTATTTAATCTATAGTTTAACTGATTCTTAAAGGATGGGCGATCCCAAGCATCCTTTAAGTTATTGTGCATTTCTACTAAAGTTCACTTGAGTTGGTTTACATTATATAAGTATATATTGTCCTGACTCGAGTGTTTTGTGTTTTACTTTACGCTCGGGTCAGCCTGAGTATTCACAGCTTTGGATTCTCTTTCTGGAGCTGGTCTTTGCTGGAATTTCTGCTTATCTACATTTATATCTACTCTCTGTTTCAGCTGTTCTAGTTTATCTCATGTATTAGTGAACTTCTATGTATTTGGGATTTCTATTATGTTGTTTTCCGACTGTATTATGTATTTGGTTTGAGACTCTGCCGTAGTAGCTTCATGAACTACTATGTATTTTATTTCCGCTGCGAATTATTCTGATATTTCTGTGTCGGTGATTCTGTGGTTGTATTTCATTTGCTTCAAATTTATTTACAACGCGGTATTTTGTGCAATTCAAGTCCGACATGTGCGGATGCGAATGGTTGAAAATATCGGGCCGTTACAGTTGGTATCAGAGCTTTGGTTTTAGGCAAACCTTAGCCTGCGGAGCAAAAACTCATTAGAGATAGGGTAGAAATACCCTAGAATGAGTGAAATCAATCTCAGAATCCTTTCTTTGTGAGAGAACGTATTTTCGAAGCATAAAATGATTTCCAAATGATTTTTAAAGGATTTTCAAAGATTATTTTGGTATAAAAATTTTCTTATTTTGAAATCAATATTTTCTAAACTTCATCCCTTCTGAATCCACCTTGTTTAGTAATCTCTTGGTTAGGATTCTTATCTATTAAGATTCCTTGAATTTTGGAACACTCCCATTGGTTCTGAAATCCAGTCCTGTCCCTATTTTATTCCTTTGATTTTGGAGCATTCCATAACTCTACTTTGGAATGACCTCTCTAAAGAGCGGTGATTCCGTAAATCTTTGAATGATTTGTAAAGGGGTGAAACTCCTTTACAATTGGCATTGATTCACTGAAGATTTTTGTATCCTCGGATGTTGACGCTATCTACCTCCTGCTCTACCCGGATTCTATCTTTGGCGATCGAAGATTGATTTGCCATAGATTTCCGTATTGATTATATTCCTAAAGTCTCGGTTGACCGGTTAAGTTCGCCCGCGATTTATATAGGCTTATCTATCCTCTATTTGGTAATTAAATTATCTCATCTTCCTTTGAGTTTATCTTCTAACTAGAATTCTATTTGATTAGAGTTCCTCTAATTTTGAATCTTTGTTTGTTTGAAATCCTTCCTTGAATCATCCTTTGGAAATTTGTGTTTGGTTGTATTTTGAAATTGTGCATACATCGAAATTATTAAGGATGGCCATATTTTTATATAAAAAAGTGAAATGTTTTCGATAAGGATTATATACCTTTCAAAAATGAAAATTTGAAATTTCGAAAGAATTTGAAATTTTGAAAATTTTATAAGAACTTTATTTATACAAAAATGATTTATAACTGAAGGGTTTTGAATTTGAATTTCGAGGAATCGAATTCCGGTGTATAGAAATCGGTTTTAAGATTTTGGAAAATATATAATAATAATATGATTTAAAGATATATATATATTTTTCTCAAATAAGAAATGTTTCAAATTTATTCGAATGAATTTCAATGATTTCGAAGGAATTTCAAAGAAGTTTTTCAAAGTTAATTGAAGTCCAGAACTCACTTATGTCGCTGGAAAATAATTTCGGTGATGAATGCATGCATCATCGACATTGATTTTCGAGTTTCTGAGTGAGAGAGAGGCCACTCTAGTAACTTTGCTATGCGTGTGATTTTGTGAAACTAATTTTGATTTCAGATTTCGAAGTATGGTTTGATATTCGAAAGATCGATCTATATATATATATATATATATATATATATATATATATATATATATTTGAAAATATTTAAAGTAAGCCGGTGTTCAGTCCTCGAGTTTCTGATTTTGAAACCTAACTTTTGAAATTGATTTACTGATTTAGTGTTGATTTCCAACTCTTGGATTGAAAATATGATTTCTTCGACTATTTTAAGATCCGATCACTTCCAAATCAAGGCTAACTTTTCGAAGCTAAATTTTTTTTGAAAGGTATAAGGTATTTGTTAAAGAATATGAGTTTAGTTTGTATGTTTCAAGTATGAAATAATATGATTTTTATAAGTTGAAACTATTTTGTTAAGTAAATAAATAAGACTATTTTGAATTATACTAATATGAAATTTAGTTTGAAATGTTTTGGATAAAAGTAGTCTTCAAATGTTTGAGAAAAATTTGGTTTTAAATGTTTTAACTTAGTAACATCTTTATGAAACTATTTATTTAACAAGTTGGAATAGATACGTAAGTTGTACGTATGTTGTTTTATTCGCATAATTAATTTGATCCAAGTTTGAGTACACAATGAATTACACCATTTTGTATTAGGATTTTTCATTTTATTCTTGATGGCGAATATTTGATATGGATTTTGGGCTTGATTCTAGAATTCTCTATCATAGTATATGGCTATGCAAGGAGACTGATGGCTTCTAGTCGAGAAACCATATCGAAGTCCGCATTAGGGAAGTCGAATGGACAATACTAGTTCGAAAGCGAACTTGTGTGATCAAGCGAGCGATCGAATGTAATGTTGCAAAATAATGACATATGTAAGTAATAATGAAGCAAAATTTGAGATATATGAAATTATGAAATTTAGTTTTGAAATATGGTATATTTAAGCCTTGAAACATATTTAAGATTTAATAGTTTATTTTCTAAATCAAATCTATACTTGAAATTGATAATATTTGAAATGGTTTTGTTGGAAAACTAAATTGAAACTGATGGTTTGAATTGAATTAAAATTGGAAATTTTAGATTTTGGTTTAATTGAAAAAAATTTGAAATGTAAAGAATTAAGGGCATGTTTTATGATTCCAAATGTATGATTTCAAAATGTTATGATTTTCAAAGTGAAATGATTTCAAGTATTTTGGTTTCGAAAGATTCATAACTTTGAAAGTATTATGACTTTTGAAGTGAATACATGTTTGAAATGGAAATGAATTTATTTGACCTAAATTTTGTTGATTTGGAAATTTGGATTATTTTCTAAACCTATTGTTTTAAGAAATTTTGAAACTGAATATGTATAACTTGAAAGAAATGATTTGATGAAATCATATATGATTTTTGAACTGAAATACTATTGAAATGAATTAAAATTTAGAACCTGTTTTATTTAATACTTGATTTGGGAGCTATCGAGCTTATATAAAAATGATTTGTATAAGTAAACCATTGATTTGAGAACTGTTGATTTGAAAAGGTACTCAATTTTGAAAAATGAAATCTTATATAATCGAAATTTATATAAGTGTGATTTGTTATACTATTATTTTGGAAAGTATTTGATTTGAAATGAAATCTTATATATAATGGACTTTATATAAGTATGATATTTGAAAGTGATGTTGAAAGGTACTATATGATACATATTTTCGAAGTAAAGATATGGAAAGTGCCTTCTGCTTGATATCCGCTTTGTGGCCACACTGTGGATTCATTCTATCGATATTATTCTCTCTCTTTGATTTGGGTTTTCCGGATATGATACTCGAGTGCCCATTGAATTCCACGGCGATCTCCGTGGTCTTATGATCGCGACTACATAGCGCAACTGCCTGGCTGAGTCTTGCCTAGGGGTACGGACTGTTTCCTGGGGGATCCAGGCGTAACCATTGTGTTTCCTGCAATCTGTGTAGGTCGCGAAGAGTAGCACAAGTGCCTGGCTGAGTCTTGCCTAGGGGTACGGATTGTTTCCTGGGGGATCCAGGCGTAACCATTGTGTATCCTGCATTCTACTCGTCATCATGGCGTAACTCGCAGGGCTGAGAAAGCTTACGGATACGGATTGTTTCCTGCGGGATCCAGGCGTAACCATTGTGTATCTGCGATCCATGGTTAGACAAATGTTTTGGATTGGTTGATTTGTTTGGATTGTACTTTCCATATCTGTTTTTAAAAGTGTTTTCATTATTTTCACTAGGTGCTGAAACAAGTCTATCAAGTACCTGGAGAATTCTAGCTTTGCGCCTGATCAACGCATAGCCAGAGTCTGCAGGGACGAAAGTAAACTTGTTAAGACATCGAGTTATAAATGTATTTTGATAAAAGTATCTTGATAAAGTAATATATAAAAATATTTTGATCAGTTATTTTCCCTTTTAAATTTAAAATGTTTTAAATATTGTTTACTTTGAACCATCAGATTTGAATCAAATGACTATTCATCATACTAAAAAAAAAATTAAATTGAAATGTATAATGGTTCAAATAAGGTTCATCCTTGCCTTTCATCCTACTTTACCTCCTAGCTATCTTTTTTCCCTACCTCCTTTCGGGGATGTATTCCAACCTATTGTTCTTTCTTATTGTTTCTCCGCTTCCTTCCTTTTCGAGGACGAAAAGATTTGAGTGGGGGAGAGTGTAACAACCTTAGATTTTTATGTATATTTTAATTTTGACTTTATTTCATTTTTAATTTTTTTAAAACTTGTTTCATTTCAAACGTTTCATTTTTAAATATAAACTTTGATTATTATGTGAATTACAATTCCAAATGGTATAAATTGAATATTTTCCTGAAATGTTGACTTTGGTCAATTTGGGTCAAACTTTGATTTTTAAATTTCAAATTTAAATATTTAGATTCTTAAATTTTATCTTTTATTATGAAAATAGACTTAATAACTTGAATACTGCTTTTTGTTTCGTTGAAAAGAGATTTAAATTGTGAAAGTTATGTATATTCCAATATTGTGTGTAATCTGCTTTATATAGCAATTCTGTTTATTTTAAATTATATAAACTATATTTTTATTGTCATATTTTATTTTAAAATGTGCCAATATGTCATTTTATATATATTTTGTCTTTTAAATTTTATTAAAGTGGTTTTTAAATTTTCCCTAAGTCTATTGCATTTATTTTCTATTTTTAAAGGCTAGTTTCCATTTTCTGCTATTTTCTTCATTAAATTATATTAAATTAATATTTATTTATGTATTTTGTGAATTCATTTTTTATTTTGTGTTCTTATCTTTATTTATAAATATTTTTCAAGTACATAAAAATTTTCCAAACTTCATTGCATTTATTTTCGTGACTAGTTTGCGATTTTTGCTGTTTTTATTAATTAAATTATATATATAATTAATATTTATTTATTTATTTTAGTTTATTTACTATATTTTCGTGTTTTTATCTGTAATTATAAGTAATTTTTCATTTATTAAAATTTGCAAAAGAAAAAAAGTAATATGAAGAGTTTTAAACCTTTCACTTGCCTTTGTCTTTTCACCTCCTTTACCTTTTCAATTCCAAATAACTCATGCATTAATTTTTGCTGCCCATATCTCCTTTGTTCTGCCGACTTCCTCATCATTTTTCACGAAATTTTTTGTTTCTCAACTCAAAAAAATTCGGCCTCCATCTCCTGAGCAAAAACTTTGGTAAATAATTCTTTGTTTTTTCACTTTTCTTCTTTGTTTTCTTATTCTACTTGCACTTGCTTCAACCTTATGTTGTTCGGCCTTGCTCCACCATCACCACCACCTTCATCACCACCTTGTCCAGCTGCAAACCACCTCCATCTCCTATGACCTACCAGGCCATGGCCATCGTTGATGCAAGATCCACACGAAAATGCAAGCAACACTTCCTATATATGCATAACCGAGCTCCTATGGCCTTCACCACTTCACCACACCCCTTGGCCACCTCTTGCATCACTTCCACCAGCACCTACCTGACCCAAAGCCACTGTCACACCATCCCCTAGCCTCCAGTAGGTCTGGTCGTGCCACATAAGGCCATAGTCGTGACTTGTTGTTATATAAAAATGCACCTTTGCCTTGTGTTTGTACATTTATGCCATTAATCACTCAAACAACTTCCATACCTTCACTACCCATGTTAGGCCGAGCATATATGACACATACCTAACCAAATACATCCCATGGTAGTGACTTATCACCCTATAAGCTGAGCATAGTGATGGTGGAAGCAAATGCAAGTGTTTGATTAATTGTTGTTCCTTAATTCTGCTTGTTTAATGTCATATTTTGGTTTGAAATTCATGTTATATGCATTGTTTTGTTTCATACGCACAAGACAAATAGCTTTGGCTTTTCCTCACTTGAATCGAAGTCATGCTTTCGTGCCTTTTTGACCTCTGTTGTGTGTCTAGCTATCTCCAGCTTGTAGAGGTGAGTAAATCTCACCAGACTAATATGTACGTATGTAGTGACAAACTGACATCACCTGAATCTGTAAATGCATATCATCCTGTTATAACTGCTATATTTTATTCATATGAAGTTCACACCTATATTTACACTTGTTATACCATATGTTACTATTATTTCATGTTATTCTGTTATTTTCATCAGTTTATCACACTGCAAGTTCCCTGTAGACTAGAATCACTATGGGTTGAAATGATACATACCCGAACGGACTTTAGAATAGGAGAAAATCGTTATGGGCTGAAATGATAGGCCTGAATGATTTTCAATTATTTTCTTTTACTTGGGATTGCGGGTTTGAAATGATCAAACCGGGGTTTTCTTTGTAAATTAGGGTTTGAAATGATATATTGCCCGTATCACTTTACCTAGGCTAGAAAATGAAATACAGACCCGTGTTGAAATATGTTTTTCTAAAAAAATTTTAAAAAATTTTAGAAATGTAAATATTATAATATTTTGATTAGATTTGATAAAAAAATGATTTTTGTAAAGCATTATTGATTTTATGAAAATTTATAAGTCAAATAAATAAAGGGTAAAGTTAGAAATCTGAAATGTAAGTTATTTTGGAAATTATAATTTGGTGATAAATGGAATTTAAATTAAATATGAAAATATGATAAGTTTATGATATTTTCAATCAAATGAATTTAAAATGATTTTGTAATACATAAATGATTTTTCAATAAAGTTAAATGTGAAATGAATGAATATTTATGTTGAAATTTTGAAATATAACTAAAATTGAAAATTTGTGAATTTGGCTTAAAAGTGAATTTTAAGTTAAGTAAATTAAAATGAAATTAAGTTATATTTTAAAATTTTAAACTTAATTGTTAATTTAAATTTAATTAAGTGAATTTGAAATTTTATGTTGGAATTTAATAAGTGAATTATTATTAAATTTTGATTTTTGAATGGAGATTTAACTTTATAAAATCATGAATATAAGGGTATTTGAATGATTGTTTTAAAAGTGAAATTATATGATTTTATAAGTTAAAAATGATTTAAATAAAAATATAATTATTTGTGAAATTATACTGAATATTTGAAGTTATTAACTGCATTTCAGAAATGCTATTAATTCTAATGTAAATGATAACACAGCATTTGTAAATGCTGTAGTTGATAATAATGAACCAAATGGCTAAGTTTAACTAAAGGCTATCATAGAATTTTTGTAAATGTTATAATTGTTGAATTTAACTAAGTTTTATTTGAAACTAATGTAACCCTATTACAGCATTTTTTATGCTGTCTTTTGTTAAATTGAACTGTTTTGAATGTAACTTTCTGTAGCAATTTCTAAATGCTGCGAAAGTTGAATTTTCATCTGTTTTAATAAATTAAGTGGATAAATGAATTTTGAAAGACAAAAATTTTGTAAATTTAATAATTTAATTATTAAATATAATAACTTCATTTTATGATTTAAAAAGGAAGTAATATGTTTCGAAATATAAACTATTTTGAAATGTGTTTTGTAATGGTATTTAAATTAAATAAGAATGAATGTGGTTTGGAAGATATTATATTTTTGATATTTTGAAATGGATTTTGAATGATATTGAATTTTGAAATGATATTTTATTTTGAAGTATAAAATACCATTTTCAAATTTTAACCATGGGATGTATTTAATCTATAGTTTAACTGATTCTTAAAGGATGGGCGATCCCAAGCATCCTTTAAGTTATTGTGCATTTCTACTACAGTTCACTTGAGTTGGTTTACATTATATAAGTATATATTGTCCTGACTCGAGTTTTTTGTGTTTTACTTTACGCTCGGGTCAGCCTGAGTATTCACAGCTTTGGATTCTCTTTCTGGAGCTAGTCTTTGCTGGAGTTTCTGCTTATCTACATTTATATCTACTCTCTGTTTCAATTGTTCTAGTTTATCTCATGTATTAGTGAACTTCTATGTATTTGGGATTTCTATTATGTTGTTTTCAGACTGTATTATGTATTTGGTTTGAGACTCTGCCGTAGTAGCTTCATGAACTACTATGTATTTTATTTCCGCTGCGAGTTATTCTGATATTTCTGTGTCGGTGATTCTGTGATTGTATTTCATTTCCTCCAAATTTATTTACAACGCGGTATTTTGAGCAATTCAAATCTGACATGTGCGGATGCGAATGGCTGAAAATATCGGGCCGTTACAGTATTCATCTGGATATTTTGTGTGTTGTTTTTCTTTAGGCTTGGACTTGATGAAAGTGATTTGTAATAATAATTTGGGTTCGACACTGGCTTGATGGCTTTGTTCGAACTACCTATGTCACTTGCATATGCTAATACTGTTTCATTCAATATAGATATGTATGTGTATTCATATATATGCATACATGTATTCATGTATTTGTGTTGCTAGCTGTCTCAGCTTTGGAATTGTTCGAACCTGATACCATTTGAAGTTTGCATCTGTTGGATTCATTGCTTTATATGTTGATGTTGTTCTTTGTTTCCCTTGACTCCGTTCAGTAGCTCACAGCTGGTTCATGTGTCTTCGACCTTGACTCCTGATAGCACTGGCTTTGACAATTAGATTGATGCTTCGAGTTACAGCAGTCTTCACTCCTGTTCATACTCTATGTTGTACACATGTGCATTTGTATCACTTGATGTTGCACTCGCTTGATCCAGTTCGTAGTTGCATACTTGCCGTGCACTTTTCATGTCATTCCCTTGGTATTGTGCAGACCACTTGGTCACTGGTGTACATATGCTGTTAGATTTGGGTTTCACTGACCACACATGTATATACTTGTATCTTTGAATTTGATTGACTTGCAGCTTGATGGTCATATTCACTTACTGTTGATCTTCACGTGGCTGTAGTTTTTGTTGCAGTTTTACCCTTGTAGTCATGTGGTGGCTGCAGTTTCATTTCATTGCAGTTTTACCCTTGTATTCATGTGGTGGCTGTAGTTTCATTTTGTTTGCAGTTTTGCCCTTGTTGGTTGGTATTGCACTGAGTTACCTCATGTGCACTGATGCATTGTATATGCATTTTCCCATTGTTTGTTCGCTTTGATTCTACTGTGTTATACAATAGTCTAGTTTGTTGTTACATCTCTGTTTAGTACCTCTGGACACTTTGGAGTTTCGACTTGCTATTAGTAGTTGTAGTCGTGATGATATCCCATGCTGTAGTGGCGAGGCAATGCACGCGAGCGTGTACTGCATCCAAACAGAATTGACGTTTAAATTGATATTTCAATTGTTTGAATTGTTTCGTGTGTCCAATTCAATATTTTTAAATTGTATTTTGATTTTGTTTCATTTGATCATTTTGTTGCTATCAATTATCTTCTAGATAATCATATTTTGTGTTTTCTAATTATCGTATCGATAATTAGATTTTGTGGTTATGCTGTTTCACTGGCTTGGGTTTTGCTCTAGCCACTTGCCGTTAATTGCTGTTTAGGCAATTTTGTTGCTTTCTAAATTATCTTCATTGATAAGCCTTTTATTTATCTTTGTTGATGATTTGGCTTTGTCGATTTGCGGTTTATTGCTGTTACGTATTATTTCTACCGTTATCCGATTCTCTTACGAAGGATTTGATAGGTGAAATTTATTTTGACTGTCGTCTATTTGTTATTTAATTATTATTGCTTCCGTGCACTAAAAACTGAGTTTGAATTAGACTGACACGCGTATTATTTTCTTTTGAATTAAACTGACCCACGTACGAGCTGATGAACCTTTGTATATGAATCCTACTACGAAGCATTTGATTTATATTTATTGATTATCAAACATTTGTGATGCAGAGAAACAGGTTGGAGGGATCTAACGGGATTCCATGCTATTATTGAATTGTTTAATGATATCTTTTTTATGTCTTTTATTTACTAACAAATATGATTACGGATGATGTGGTAATAACATCATTATATGTTTGTGTAACAAACAGGTATTTTCAACCATTCGCATCCATCATAAGTGTATAGGTGGACACTCATGCCGGAATTGAATTGCTCAAAATACCGCATTGTAAATAAAAATTTGGCAAATCTCAGAATATACAGTAAATAAAAATCACAGATCACAGACACAGAGTAATAATAATGCAGCGAAAGTAAAAGAGATAGTAGTTCACGAAGCTACTATATAAATATATCGGAGTTACATAAGATACAACAGAAGAAATAAAGTACAACAGAAGTTTCAATATGATAACCAAGTACAAGATGAATAAAACAACCGAACTGAAGTAGATAAGACTACATAAGCAGATATTCTCCAGCGATTCAAATCTCCAGAAGTGGAATCCAAATCAATGAATAACTCAGGCTGACCCGAGCATAAATAAAAATACAAACACTCGAGTCAGGACATACATACTTATACAATGTAAACCAACTCAAGTGAACTGTAGCAAAGATACAAGTAACTTAGAAGATGCTTGGGACCGCCCATCCTCTAAGGATCCGTTAAACTATTTACTATGCGGTAATTTACGCTATGTACAGTACTGTCTAATCAGTAAAGTATAATCATATAGAAAATAGCGTTAAGGGGATGGTGAACCTTAACGCGGTCGGATCTTTAAAACCAAAATCGTAGTGGGCTCGCTATAAGGAGATGACACGGCACACGAGGCAATGCTAGGGTGGATACACCGTTTGCACTCCCGGACCGGTGGTGACGGCAAGCCAGCAGCTTCCGCCCACCTCGAACAATACCCCCGAATCAAAGTGGCGCCACATATCGAATCGCAAAAGTAATAGAATGGTTTTCGATGGAACATGCTCGATGAAAGGGTGCGACCCTTTGTGTAGCCCGGTATAGCTCCTGTTTTAGTCATTTATGCCAACTCACAGGAGTTGGATCCACGTAATATACCTCGAGAACGTCGCCACCATCCTACTTCATTTTGGAATCTCCACCGCGTACACAGTTGTTAAAGTGGTTTTCGGTATTGGCCGGCTATAAGACAATATCTGATCCCGGTCTCTTTAACAACCAATCGTTATTATAACCCGTAGTTATAACTTTAAAACAATATTTTATACTTCAAAAATAAAATGTCGTTTCAACCCAAATCTTTATCAAAATAAAGATTAAATCATTTCCAAACCATTTCAATATATCATCATACCATATCTTTCAATTCAAATATTTATCAAAATAAATATCAAGTCATTTCTAACCATTTCAATATTTTAAATTATCATATCCTTTAAAAACTTCCTTTCAAATCATTTTAATATCAAAATATCATATCTTTCAAAACTCCGTTTTCAAATCATTTTAATATATAAAAATATCATATCTTTTCAAAACCACATTTCAATCATTTAATATATCAAAATATCATCTCTTTTCAAAACCACATTCATTTCAAAACATTATTCATTTTATTCAATTTAAAATACCATTTCAATTCACATTTCGAAACAGTTTATATTCAAAAAAAAAAATCATTTTTAATCATAAAAATGAAGTTATCATGTTCAATAATTAAATTATTAAATTTCCAAAATTTTCAACTTCCACAGTTCATTTATTCACTTAAGTTTATCAAAACAGTGAAAATTCACTTTTCGCGACATTTAGGAAACGCTGCGGAAAGATACATTCAAAACAGTACAATTTAACAAAAGACAACATTTTAAAATATTATAATAGGGTTTACTTAAATTCCAAATAAAATTAGTTAAATTAAAAAATTATAGCACTTACACAATTGCTATAATAGTTTTTTAATTCAATAGCTTTTTAGTTCATCATCATCAACTACAGCATTTACAAATGCTGTAATACCATTTACATTGTAATTAATTGCATTTCAAAAATGTAGTCAATTAACTTCAAATATTCAATATAATTTGTCAACCAATTATATTTTTATTTAAAACATTTTTAACTTATAAAATCATACATTTTTACATTTATAAACATCATTTAATTTTCCTCAAGTTCATGATTTTACAAAGTTAAATTTCCATTCAAAAATCAAGATTTAATAATAATTCACTTATAAAAATGCAATGTTCAAATTTAAATTCATTACATTAAATTTCAACTTAACACTTAAGTTCAAATTCTCAAATATAACCTAATTTTATTTTTATTTACTTAACTAAAAGATCACTTTTAAGTCAATTTCATAAATTTCCAATTTTAGTTATATTTCAAAATTTCAACTTAAAATATCCATTCATTTCACATTTTAACTTTATTGAAAATCATTAATATGTTATGAAATCATTTTAAATTAATTTAAATTCAAAATATCATAAATTTATCATATTTTCAAACTTATTTAAATTCCATTAAAAATTAAGTCAAAATTTCCAAAATAACTTACATTCATATTTTCTAACTTTTCCATAATTTATTTAACTTATAGATTTCCAGCAAATAAATAATACTTTACAAAAGTTATATTTTTATTAAATTTCAAATCAAATATTATAATAATTAAATTTCTAAAATATTTTAAAATTTTTAGAAAAACATATTTTAACTACGGGCCTGTATATAATTTTCTACGCTAGGTAAAGTGATATGGGTAATATATCATTTCAACCCGTAATTTACAAAGAAAAATCCGGGTTTAATCATTTCAAACCCGCAATCCCAAGTTAAAATAAATTAAATAAAAACCGTTCAAGCCTATCATTTCAGCCCATAACGATTTTTCCCTATTCTAAAGTCCGTTTGGGTATGTATAATTTCAACCCATAGTGATTCTAATTTACAGGGAACTTGCAGTGTGATAAACTGATAAAATATACAGAATAGCATGAAATAACAGTAACATATGATATAACAGGTGTTTAACAGGTGTGAACATCATATGATAATAATATAAGTAGTTATAACACGTTAATATAGTTCTACAGATTCGCAGGGTGTCAATTTACTACTTATATAAGTACATAATGTCTGCTGAGAAATACTCACATTTTTATGCTGGAGATGTTAATTTGAATGACACAACGGATCCAGAAGGTACGACCTTTGATTTTGAGTGGAGAGAAATAGCTGATATATCATCTTGTAAACAACCCCAAAATAAGACAATATAACTTATGAATATTCAACCAAAATATATTGAAATAAATTGAAATTAAAAGGCAACAAAGACAAGATAACTTGACCTTGCTACAACCATTCAAAAGCTCGACTAAGGGGTTCGTTTTCTTAGCCATGATGACGATATGAGTGTGGGAGAGACATGGCTAATAGCCTTTCAAACATTCAAACAAAACAAACAAATAACATAAGTTTTCAAACCCAAATTCAATAAAACAATGTTAGAATTAAATGCATAAAACAAAGCCAAAGTTTTTGCACTTGCTTTCTACCGCCTATGCTTCAGCTATAGATCTGAAATACATGTCTAAGGAGTGGGTTAGGATCAGGTCTTGGGCTCATAAGGGCCAGCTATAGCTTGGAAGTAATGGCGCAAAGGTGGATGGACATAGGTGCAACAAAACAACAACTACAAGGCAAATTTATCGCTACTATGCTATAAATGTGTTCTGCCATAGGCTCTAGGGGCACGGCCAGTGGGTCCAGGTGGTGGTGGGTGATGTGGCAGAGGGTGGAGGTCAGGTCAGAGGTGGTGGTGGTGGTGGAAGTGGAGGCAAAAGGTGGATGAAGGTGATGGTACCAAAACTAGGTCAGCTTGAGTGCATAGGTGGTGGATTTGTGGATTTTGGTGGTGGTGTTTGCCTTGGGGTTGCTTGGCCTGCCATGGTGGTGATCAAGGGTGGATGATGATCGGAGAATAAAGTGGTGGAGGTTGGCCTAGATCTGGTTGAGGTGGAGTGGAGCCATGAAGTTGAGAACAAGTTGCAAAATCACGTAGAAAAACTAGAAAACAAGAGAAGAGAAGAAGATTTTACCAAATTTTTGCAAGATGGAGGCCATGATTTTTTTTAGGGTTGAGAAGCTTTGAATATACATAAAAAAGATGAGAGAATGCAGCTGAAAAGAATAGAGAAAGGCACGGCCAACATAAATGGTGTATTGATTGAAAAAGGAACGGTAAAAGAAACGGTGAAACGACTTTACGTTTCTTATAAGCTTTTAAAACCATCCATACTTCCTTTTCTTTTAAATCTAGTAAAACAAAATAAACTTCAGAAAGTAGATTTAAAACCGAAACAAAGTGAAAAAAAATAAAAATATATAATTAAACTTAAAGAAAATATAAAAAGACTTAAGGAAATTGCTTAAAAATTGAAAACAGGGTTCAAAAATTACAATTAAAACATCAATGGCTTTGGAAAAATATCTACTTCATTTTAAAAATATTATAAATAAAAATATTGAATAAAATAATTTATTTATCATTTATAAAATAAAATAAATAATTAAATTGGAGAAAAATAGAAAAGAACTAAAGAAAATGTTTAAAAATTGAAAACAGGGCATGGAAATTACAAGAAAAATACTGCTAGCTCTAGAAAAATTCCTACCTCACTTCAAAAAAATTAAAAGAAAAAACGTACATAAAATAACATATCAATACATATTACAATAAAATATGACAAAGAAAAATAAAATTTATACTATTTAAAATAATAAAATTGCAGAATAAACAAATTGCATTCAATATTAAAATATACATAACTTTCACAATTTAAATCCGTTTCCAACGAAACAAAAAGCAGTGTTCTTAAAATTTTATGTACTTTCATAATAAAAGATAAAATTTAAATTTTAAAACTTTTAAAATTTTAAAATAAAAGTCAAAGTTTGACTATTTTGACCAAAAACTCACTTTTTTGGAAAATATTCTTTTTAGTCATGCTTTGGAATGATAATTCATATCAAAACTAAAGTTTATCATTCAAAATAAATAAAATAAGTTTTTAAATCAAAAATTTAATTAAAATAATTAAAATATACAAAAAAAATCACAAAATACAGGGTTGTTACACTCTCCCCCACTCAAAACTTTTCGTCCCCGAAAAGGAATGAGGTACGGGAAAGCACAGAAAAAGATAGAGTGAAACAAGATTAGGACAAGATGACAAGGAGATTGAAATTATACATGATGGCTATTGTTATAGGTAAGTTTTACAAGTTGTAGATTATCAAAGATTATAGAAAGATTTCTAAACAGAAAGATTATAGAAAGATGCCTATACCAGTCTATAGCAAGATGAGGACGATGAGGACAACAAAAAAAATAGTTTGAAAAACAAAATAAGGAAATAAATTTGTAAGCATGGAAATTTCAACTTAAATAGAGAATAAATCTTTACACAAGTTAAATAAATCTTAACTATACCAAATTTCATTATCTTATTATCCAATCATCTTAAATCGACAATTTTTAAATCCATGGGTTTGAAAAATAATCATTTATTATACTCATAATGTACTTAATACATTTAATTCTTCTTTATTCCTAATTAAAATTAAATTTATTCATCCCAATATATTTATCACTTATGTTAAACATACTTACACTTATTATAACTGCTTTCTTTTATTCTTAGTTCTTTAAAATTATTTTATTGTAAGTTATTCAATTACCCTTTATTATACTTACCTCTGCTAATCGTTTTAAAATTTAAGTGTATAACATTTATTATAACTACTCAAATTTTATTTGTAAAATCTTTTTGTATTGTATATTATCCAATTACATTGTTAACTTCTGAAATTTAGGTAAGTTATATTTGAATGCAATTGTATTATACAAATAAACTTTCCAACTAAATCATTTCATGCTTGATATTCATCTAAAATTTTGATTGATTTTTTTTTATAATTGAAATTATTCTTTAAAATAAAATTTAAGAACTAAATTTTCGATTACATTCAAACCATTTAGAGATAAGTAATAATATATACATAATATGTCAAATCAAATTTCAATCATATATCTATATATATTAAAATCAAGTCATATTTTAGAATTTAAATTTCCCAAAACAAAGCTGTAGCAAGACTACAGCGCGGTCTCTTCACTTTGAAACTCAAAAATGAATGTCAGTGATGTCGCGATCATCACCGAAGTTATTTTCCACCGACAAAGAGAAGAGCACTTTAAAATTCTTTGGAAACAAATTCTATTTGAAAATACTTTAAATAGTATATCCCTTTTAAAACTTTGAACCAAAGCTCGAAATAGTCGGAATTTAAATTCTCAAATTCTTGTTCTAAATTCATTTCAGTTCCCAAATAAATTTATAAACAACTATTTATAGATTCATTTGTAGAACAATAAATGATAAATCAAGTATTATCATTTCAAATTACCAATTTAAATCATTTTATTAAGTTCCATAAATTTACTTCTATCAAAATTTATTTCATTAACCAAATTTTTAAAATAATATTATATCAGTTTGTTTTGTCAAAGTGTTTTGGAAATCTTATCGATAACGTTGATCAGACGAATCGGTCAGAAACCCAATTCAACATCAATAACTCAAACAACACAATATATAAAACAAAACATAGATATACAAGTACAATTCAAAATGTTTGGAAGAATAGATTGGAAACAAAAGACAAGATGATTAAATAACAGAGTAGAGAGGTGTATAAGCTTGAATAAATCACGGGCAACTTTTACCGGGTCTACCGTGACTTAAATAATAAGATCAATGTGGATTTTTCTGGGGTAAATCTACATTCGATCTCAAGAGTTAGAGTTTGGGATAACAAAATATATTAGCATCTAAACCAAGGATAGATATAAATCTTTGGTGAATCCATGCTAATTGTAAAGGAGTTTTCCCCCTTTTTTCAATTTAATTTGAAATTGGCGTGACCGCCGACTCACTAAAAAGATCATTCAAAGCGGAGTTATGGAATACTCCAGAGTCAAAAGAAGATGAATAGTGAGGGATACGAATGGATTTTGGAACCGTAGGGAATGTTCCAAAAATCAAAGGAATCGAGTCAAAAAGGAAGAGATTCAAACTCGAATGAAAGTGATTCTGTAAATACATTCACTCTATATGCTGAGTTTTTCCTAGAGCTACCAAAGCTCTGATACCAACTGTGTAACAACCCGCATATTTATCGATTTTATATTTAAATATTTTATTTAAATATTTTATCGTTAGTCGGATTTTAGTCCGAAAAGCTACTTTTTGCATACGGTCGAATTAGGACTCGGGACCACTCCCATTGAGTTTAAAATGCCGTTTGCGACCTTTTTGAGTATAAGCTTCGATATGTTTGGAGAAAGTTGATTTTTGCTACTTTTCACTTTGGGTTTGGTTTTGGGCTCGGCCCTATGTTGACTCATGCTCAAATCTGAGCCACTCTTCCCCACTCACCCTCCTTCTCTTCTCTTTTCAGTTCTAGTGCATTAATGGTGGGAGAGATTGGAAATTAAAACTCCAAAACCCTAGTTTCTCTTGCAAATCAAATTCCTAGCTCCAAACTCAAGAAGAACCCCTTTGGTAAGCTTCTCTTCTTCTTCTCCAACTTATTCTCTTACCAATTTCAGAAATTCCTAAACCTAATTTTGAGAATGTTCTTGTTTTGGGCTTAGATTCAAGCTCATTTAGGTTGTGTTGAAGAGAGGTTGATTCTCCATTTGCTTTCAAGCTTCTTCTTGTTTGATTTTGTGAAAAGGTGAGATTTTTAATCTCACATCTAAGTCTATGAATTATCTTTGATTGTTAGGTATGAATTCCTAACACTTATTCTTGTGTAATTGTTTTGGATTTGGATTGCCTTTGAGAATAATCCAATTTTAGTGTTTGAAAGCCATATCCTTAAAAAATCATAGCTTTGAGGATCAAATGTGTTTTTGGTGTGCATCGAGGAGCTTATAGGGCCCGGTAGTCGATTGGCATAATCCCCTAGCGCCGTTGCTCGAGAGAATGCAATTTGGTCAAGATTGAACCTCATTTGTAATAGGCAGGGAAGAGGCTGGAAACAGGTTCGGCCGACCGACCCCCCTGGTCCGGTCGACCGACCTGCTTCCAAGTGCATAACACTTTTTGTTTAAGGTTCGGTCGACCGAATACAGTGAAGCCGGTCGACCGACCTGCTGTCCCGAGAAGTTTTCTAAACAGGGTTCGGTCGACCGAGCACTGTATGCCGGCCGACCGAGCTGATGATTTTTTGCCTACTTGGCCTTGTTGCTTGAATTTCCAACTTAAATCGATTCGTGTTGTTTCCTATTTATTGTTATCAATTATTATGACTTTGATGACTCCTTTTAAGGGATTTTTGAATATCCATTTCGATGGATTCTTTATCGGTTTCGTTGGATTTTTATTCACATCTTCGTGTGTGAATTTTAGTGATTGATTGTTCCTACAATCTTCTTTCTGATTTGTCATTTTAAAAATATAAAGGTTTTCTATACTAGTAGTAAATATCAAAACTCTTTCCTTAAACGATTTCAACATTATTTTAATACCAAATTCGTTTATAAAACCGTTTTCCAATCTATTAGTATATACAAACCTTTACCTCACTCGTATGAGAAATCTAATTAAACGACTTAGTAAAACTAGTGGTATGAAACGCTTGCGTTCACTTTGTCGGTTAATTCTTGGACTTGTTCGGTTGAAACTCTGGTGACAATTTTCTAGTGGAGATCTGCAATTTGTTCGTAAATATTTAAGTTAAGCTAGTGGTTATGGGACATGATGCTAAGCTCATATATTTACTAGCTTATTGTAATCGACACTTCTCGTTGATCATGACGATCATCTTTGTGATCTAGACTAGCAGTGTGCGATGTCTCTTTGTCTGCGAGGGAGACTAAACCCCGTTTTGTGGAGTTTTGACTCAAATTGGTGGGGTAGCAACCCACGGTCTTCGGACCATTCGTGTGTCAGGTCTTCAGACCATTCGTGTGTCAAATTAATGGCTAGCTACCATGAGATAGCTTCTCGTTCGTGTGTTACAGCTGTTGGTGAGTTTTCATGCTCCCGTTCATGTGATAGGCCTCCCCCCCTTATTTTTGTGTGATTTCTGGATTTCGTGTGTCGAATTCTGGAATTTTCTTCTTCACCTATTTTTGTGATTTCTATTGATGTGATTTATCAATTCTTGTGTATAGGTGAATTTGTGTGTCATTGACTGGATTTCTTGTGTTGATTTCTGGAATTTATGTTTCACCAACTTTGTGATTTCTATTGATATGATTTATCAATTCTTGTGCATAGGTGAATTTGTGTGTCATTAACTTGTTGTGAATACAAGTTTTGGGTATGATACCCTTTTTGGATCTTTGAGAAGACTCTTTGATATTGATTAATCGTTCGTTGATTATCATTTACATACTTATAGTAGCATGCCATTATGGATATTATACGTCTATGCCATATCTTATATGTCATTTATTGTGGCTTGGTGAATGAAATTAGGAGTATGACATTCCTTTTTATCTTGAGTAGATTATCGTGATATTGATTAATCTCTTGTTGATTTTCAATTACTTATATATATATCACAGCTTGACATTGTGATTATTATGTGTTTAGTCATATCTCCTATTCTATATCATGTTATCTGATATTTATAGTTAGACTGATCCGTTTATTATTTTCTTATAAATAATACTCGGGTCAGACCGAGATATTGCAGGTGCTTCGACTTGACTTCTCTCCGGGGATCCATTACTCTGACCTTTTTGCTTACTACTTAGATTAGTAGTTTTTGTTGTATACATTTGAGATATAGACTCAATAATGTATACTTATTCTTTTGTGTAGTTCATGTAACTATTCTTTTGTGATATTGTGGATCTTTTTAGACCACTGCTCTGATGTACACTTTCTAGTGTAATATTCATATCTATTTCCGCCTTTGTGATATGAATTGTCTGTGACTGATTTATGTTATGTTTACTTCTATATTTGTTTCCCAAGATATTATAGCCACTGTGTAGTAGCCTTGAGTTTGTGTCGGCATGTCGGATTTCCACTTGACAAAGAATTGCATGCTATACTATCTGACATATCGATGCTCGCACAAAGCAATTACACGGATGGTCGCTCCTCAACAGCCTTATTCTCCGTGCTAGTTGACAGCATTCACCGTAATGTTCTTGGCTAGCGTGGGTATAGAGGTGGGGCGTCACAGCTTGGTATCAGAGCCAAACTTCGGAACAATATGGAATATTATAACAAGGATCATCGTCCTAAGTTCATCTTAGGAGTCGTGCTTTAGGATTTTATTCGGGTCTACGTACCGTCCTATCCTATTTTCTTCTATTGATTCCTTGTTTTATTTATCAAGTTTGCTTGATATTCAATTTGGTGAATAACCTTCTTCTTCCTCTTCTCTCTTTCTAAGGGAAGAGAAATGTCTAGACCTGGCCGCCCTAGAGCCATGCCATCTAGCACTCCACCCTAGGACGGAGTTTTTATGACTGCTCAACAGCTTCTTGATTTAGTGACGAATGCTCAAGCAGCTGGAGCTAACCCGGAACCTACTCACCCAAAGTCGGGATTTGCACGCTTGTGCAGCGATTACACCAATTTGGGTGGGGAGCCATTCAAAGGTTCCGAAACTGTAATTAAAGTCCAAGCTAGGCTTACGTCATGCGATCGAATCTTTTCTCGCATGAATCTTATTGACCTTCACCGAGTTCAGGTGGCCTCTAGTATGCTCCGAGAAAGAGCATTGGACTGTTACAAGCTTCTTATTTCTGAGATTAATGAAGCGGATCTCACCTGGGAGCAATTCCGAGAACGCTTCGAATTAAAATTCGTGCCAGAAGCTGAGAAAGTGACGATGGCTCGTCGTTTCATTGACCTTGTTCAAGGCGATTCTTCCGTGACGGACTACATTGCTTCTTTTGAATCACTTTTCAAATATGGGGTTGAATACATCAACACCCCTCTGAAGAAGAATCAGAGATTCGTCTATGGCTTAAACAAAAGTCTCAAGAAGCCATTACTTCTAAAATTAGAAGTTTCTTTTGATCAACTCGTTGATATCGCTCTTCGACTTGAAGAGGCGGATAGAGAGGGTGATGTTGAAGTGGTGGGTTCCAAACCAAACTTCAACAAGGAGAAGAGGCCAAACAAATTCAAAGGCCCCTATCCCAATAAGAAAGGGAGGCAAGCTACTCCTACTGAAAAGACCTTTTCCTCTACTCAAGGGAAATGCTATAATTATGGTTCGAAAGACCATTTTGCGAACAAGTGTTCAAAGCCCCGTACTTGTCGCTATTGCAAAAGCCCGGACCATTTTATGCATGTATGTCCAAAACTTCAGGGCAGGAGGGAGGGAAATTTAAATGTTGCTCAAGCCCCTGGCAACACACCTCGTGGCCAAGGTATTTCTCATTCTATTCTGGATGGAATTATTTTATTTCGTGATCATCCTATTCGAGTTCTTTTTGATACGGGTGCGTCCCATTCTTTTATATCAAAAGAACGTGTTGATACTTTTTCCTTTGATGTTTTGTGTTTAATGACTTCTTTGAGAATTGCGAATCCGGTTGGTGGATCCGCAACAATCAGTTTATTGTGTAAAGATGTCGAGATTATTTTGTGTGATTTTCCTTTCCTAGCCGATTTGCATGTCATGCGTTACTTAGGCTTTGGAATGATTTTGGGAATGAATTGGCTTAACCGTTATGAAGCTCATATCCTATGTCCTGAGCGGACTATTCATCTTCGACATCCTCAATCTGTTAATCAGGTTTCTGTTATTCTTAAAGATTCAGATTCTATCTTGGTTGCATCTTTATATTCTTTAAATCCTCGTGATGACGATGAGGACGACGAGGGTGATATTATTTCTCTTATTCACGTTTTAGGATTACCACCTAAGCGAGCAATTGAGTTCAGAATTAATCTTATTCCTGGAGCTCAACCTATCACTCGCCCTTCTTATCGTATGTCCAATAAAGAAAACGAGGAGATGCGTAAACAATTATCCGAATTGGAGACGAATCAATTTATTCGCTCTAGTTCCTCGCCTTGGAGAGCTTCGGCTATTTTTGTGAAGAAATCTGATGGTACACTTAGGCTTTGCGTTGACTACCGCAAGCTTAATGATCTTACTATCAAAAATAAATAGCCTTTACCTCGGATTGATGATTTATTTGACCAACTTAGTGGTGCTAGAGTCTTTTCACAATTAGACTTTGCTACTGGATTTCATCAGCTTCGTATTGCAGAGGATAGCATTCCTTTGACATCGTTCCATACTCGTTATGGACCTTATGAATGGCTTGTTATGCCATTTGGTCTAACGAATGCTCCGGCTTATTTCGTTGACCTTATGAATAGAGTTTTCAAAGACTTTCTCGACCGGTTTGTTCTCATCTTTATCGATGATATTCTTGTGTATTCTAAAAACGAGGAGGAGCATGAAAAACATCTTCGGATTGTGTTGGAAACTCTTAGGAGTAATAAATTGAGGGCAAAGTTTTCTAAATGCCACTTTTGGCAATCTCGTGTGAAGTTTCTCGATCATATTATTTTCAAATCCGGAATTTCCGTGGATCCTTCAAAGATTGAAGCGATTCATGATTGGAAGATACCGGAGAGTGTGATAGAGATTCGTAGTTTTCTTGGATTGGCGGGCTATTACCGTCGTTTTATCAAAGACTTTTCCAAGATTGCCGTGCCTCTCACTAGTTTGACTAAGAAAGGTGTTAAATACATTTGGTCGGACAAATGTGAAACTTCTTTTCAGAAATCAAAAGAACTTCTTTCTAATGCTCCTATTCTTGTTATCCCCGAGGGGAATCAAGATTTCGTTGTTTATACCAATGCTAGTCGCGTTGGTTTGGGTGCCGTTCTTATGCAAAAATAACGTGTTATTGCTTATGCTTCTAGGCAATTGAAGCCAGCTGAGACTAGATATGCCACTCATGATTTAGAGCTCGCGGCTGTTGTTTTCGCCCTTCGTATTTGGCGTCATTATCTATTAGGAGAGAAATTTGTTCTTTATACCGATCATAAGTCCTTGAAGTATTTATTCTCTCAAAAGGAACTTAATTTACGTCAGCAGCGTTGGCTCGAGTTCCTTGCGCCTTACGATCTTGATATTCTTTATACACCCGGTAAGGGTAATCGTGTCGCCGATGCTCTTAGCCGTAAACAACAATCTGTTGTTTCTATGATGATATCCGAATGGAACGATCTCGGGATCTTAACCACTTTTGATATTCGAGAGCGTGTTCCCGATTTATGTTCATCTCTTGTTTTATGTAGCCTTGAAGCTCATCCTTCTCTTTTAGACCGCATTCTTGAAGCTCAAAGGCTAAATTCCGAATTGGCTCTTCTTGGCCAAAATATTAAGGATAAGATTGATATTGAAGGTTTGAAAGACTTTGATATCGATTCTCGTGGCGGCATTCGGAGATTTGGTAGACTTATCGTACCAAATATTAGTGATCTTCGTAAAGATATTTTAGAAGATTCTCATCATTCTAAATTTACCATTCATCCCGGTAGTAGTAAAATGTATGCGGATATGAAGCGACTTTATTATTGGGAGGGAATGAAACTTGACATCGCTAACTTTGTTAAGCATTGCATGACTTGCCAACTCGTTAAGGCCGATCATCAAAGGCCCGGTGGGTTATTGCAACCTTTAGAAATTCCAATTTGGAAGTGGGACCAAATTTCCATGGATTTTATAGATGGCCTTCCCCGTTCTCGTTCGGGTCATGATAGCTTATGGGTAATTGTTGATAGACTTACTAAATCCGCCCATTTTATTCCCGTTCGGTCTAACCGAACCGTTCCTCTTTTGGCCAAACTCTTTGTTAAAGAGATTGTTAAATTACATGATGTTCCTACTTCTATTGTTAGTGATCGTGATCCATTGTTTACTAGTGGATTTTGGAAGAGTCTTCAAAAAGCTTTGGGAACGAAGCTTAATTTTAGCACCGCTTATCATCCTCAGTCCGATGGACAAACCGAGCGTGTGAATCAAATTCTTGAAGATCTTCTTCGTGCTTGTGTTCTTGATTTTGGTGGAAGTTGGGAAGATCATATTTCACTTGTTGAATTTTCCTATAATAATAGCTTCCAATCTAGTATTGGTATGGCACATTTTGAGGCACTCTATGGAAGGCCATGCCGATCTCCTTCTTGTTGGCTTGAGGCCGGTGAGAAGCTGGTTTTAGGTTTAGATTTTATTTGGGATTCCACAGAGAAAATTAACCTTATTCGACATAGAATGAAAGAAGCCCAGAGTAGACAAAAATCCTATGCCGATAATCGGAGAAGGAAGTTAGAATTTTCTGAGGGAGATCTTGTTTTTATTCGTGTTTCACCTATGAAGGGTGTTGTACGTTTCAGTGGTTGGGGAAAACTAGCGCCTCGATATATTGGGCCATTTCCTATCACCGAACATATTGGTTCCATGGCTTATCGCCTTTTATTACCGGCTCAATATTCTGCTATCCATGACATGTTTCACGTTTCTCAACTTCGGAAATGCCTTCGAGATTCCGATCCTATTCTTGAGCCCGGTGTTGTGGAAGAGATTGAAGTTTCGCCTAATTTAACTTATGAGCAACATCCTATTCGTATCATTGCTTCGGAAGTCAAACGACTTCGAAATAAAGACGTTCCGCTTGTTAAAGTTCAATGGTCTTCAAATCCTAAGGATTGTTCGTGGGAATCTAGAGAGTATATCAAACGAACACATCCGGACTTGCTTTCTCGTGCTCTTTGAGGTGAACTTCTTATTTCAAATTTCTTTTGTGTTGAATATGCTTTTATGGTTGTTACTTTATGTTCTCTTCTTAAAATATTGCGAGGACGCAATTTCTGTAAGGAGGGGAGTCTGTAACAACCTGCATGTTTATCGATTTTATATTTAAATATTTTAGTTAAATATTTTATCGTTAGTCGGATTTTAGTCCGAAAAGCTACTTTTTGTATACGGTCGAATTAGGACTCGGGACCACTCCCATTGAGTTTAAAATGCCGTTTGCGACCTTTTTGAGTATAAGCTTCGATATGTTTGGAGAAAGTTGATTTTTGCTACTTTTCACTTTGGGTTTGGTTTTGGGCTCGGCCCTATGTTGACTCATGCTCAAATCTGAGCCACTCTTCCCCACTCACCCTCCTTCTCTTCTCTTTTCAGTTCTAGTGCATTAATGGTGGGAGAGATTGGAAATTAAAACTCCAAAACCCTAGTTTCTCTTGCAAATCAAATTCCTAGCTCCAAACTCAAGAAGAACCCCTTTGGTAAGCTTCTCTTCTTCTTCTCCAACTTATTCTCTTACCAATTTCAGAAATTCCTAAATCTAATTTTGGGAATGTTCTTGTTTTGAGCTTAGATTCAAGCTCATTTGGGTTGTGTTGAAGAGAGGTTGATTCTCCATTTGCTTTCAAGCTTCTTCTTGTTTGATTTTGTGAAAAGGTGAGATTTTTAATCTCACATCTAAGTCTATGAATTATCTTTGATTGTTAGGTATGAATTCCTAACACTTATTCTTGTGTAATTGTTTTGGATTTGGATTGCCTTTGAGAATAATCCAATTTTAGTGCTTGAAAGCCATATCCTTAAAAAATCATAGCTTTGAGGATCAAATGTGTTTTTGGTGATGCATCGAGGAGCTTATAGGGCCGGGTAGTCGATTGGCATAATCCCCTAGCGCCGTTGCTCGAGAGAATGCAATTTGGTCAAGATTGAACCTCATTTGTAATAGGCAGGGAAGAGGCTGGAAACAGGTTCGGCCGACCGACCCCCCTGGTCCGGTCGACCGACCTGCTTCCAAGTGCATAAGCACTTTCTGTTTAAGGTTCGGTCGACCGAATACAGTGAAGCCGGTCGACCGACCTGCTGTCCCGAGAAGTTTTCTAAACAGGGTTCGGTCGACCGAGCACTGTATGCCGGCCGACCGAGCTGATGATTTTTTGCCTACTTGGCCTTGTTGCTTGAATTTCCAACTTAAATCGATTCGTGTTGTTTCCTATTTATTGTTATCAATTATTATGACTTTGATGACTCCTTTTTAGGGATTTTTGAATATCCATTTCGATGGATTCTTTATCGGTTTCGTTGGATTTTTATTCACATCTTCGTGTGTGAATTTTAGTGATTGATTGTTCCTACAATCTTCTTTGTGATTTGTCATTTTAAAAATATAAAGGTTTACTATACTAGTAGTAAATATCAAAACTCTTTCCTCAAGCGATTTCAACACTATTTTAACACCAAATTCGTTTATAAAACTGTTTTCCAATCTGTTAGTATATACAAACCTTTATCTCACTCGTATGAGAAATCTAATTAAACGACTTAGTAAAATTAGTGGTATGAAACTCTTGCGTTCACTTTGTCGGTTAATTCTTGGACTTGTTCGATTGAAACTCTGGTGACAATTTTCTAGTGGAGATCTGCAATTTGTTCGTAAATATTTAAGTTAAGCTAGTGGTTATGGGACATGATGCTAAGCTCATATATTTACTAGCTTATTGTAATCGACACTTCTCGTTGATCATGACGATCATCTTTGGGATTTAGACTAGCAGTGTGCGATGTCTCTTTGTCTACGAGGGAGACTAAACCCCGTTTTGTGGAGTTTTGACTCAAATTGGTGGGGTAGCAACCCACAGTCTTCGGACCATTCGTGTGTCAGGTCTTCAGACCATTCGTGTGTCAAATTAATGGCTAGCTACCAAGAGATAGCTTCTCGTTCGTATGTTACAGCTGTTGGTGAGTTTTCATGCTCCCGTTCATGTGATAGGCCTCCCCCCCTTATTTTTGTGTGATTTCTGGATTTCGTGTGTCGAATTCTGGAATTTTCTTCTTCACCTATTTTTGTGATTTCTATTGATATGATTTATCAATTCTTGTGTATAGGTGAATTTGTGTGTCATTGACTGGATTTCTTGTGTTTATTTCTGGAATTTATGTTTCACCAACTTTGTGATTTCTATTGATATGATTTATCAATTCTTGTGCATAGGTGAATTTGTGTGTCATTAACTTGTTGTGAATACAAGTTTTGGGTATGATACCCTTTTTGGATCTTTGAGAAGACTCTTTGATATTGATTAATCGTTTGTTGATTATCATTTACATACTTATAGTAGCATGCCATTATGGATATTATACGTCTATGCCATATCTTATATGTCATTTATTGTGGCTTGGTGAATGAAATTAGGAGTATGACATTCCTTTTTATCTTGAGTAGATTATCGTGATATTGATTAATCTCTTGCTGATTTTCAATTACTTATATATATATCACAGCTTGGCATTGTGATTATTATGTGTTTAGTCATATCTCCTATTCTATATCATGTTATCTAATATTTATAGTTAGACTGATCCGTTTATTATTTTCTTATAAATAATACTCGGGTCAGACCGAGATGTTGCAGGTGCTTCGACTTGACTTCTCTCCGGGGATCCATTACTCTGACCTTTTTGCTTACTACTTAGATTAGTAGTTTTTGTTGTATACATTTGAGATATAGACTCAATAATGTATACTTAGTCTTTGTGTAGTTCATGTAACTATTCTTTTGTGATATTGTGGATCTTTTTAGACCACTGCTCTGATGTACACTTTCTAGTGTAATATTCATATCTATTTCCGCCTTTGTGATATGAATTGTCTGTGACTGATTTATGTTATGTTTACTTCTATATTTGTTTCCGAAGATATTATAGCCACTGTGTAGTAGCCTTGAGTTTGTGTCGGCATGTCGGATTTCCACTTGACAAAGAATTGCATGCTATACTAGCTGACATATTGATGCTCGCACAAAGAAATTACATGGATGGTCCCTCCTCAACAGCCTTATTCTCCGTGCTAGTTGACAGCATTCACCGTAATGTTCTTGGCTAGCGTGGGTATAGAGGTGGGGCGTCACAAACTGTAACAACCAGGTATTTTCAACCATTTGCATCCATCATAAGTGTATAGGTAGACACTCATGCCGGAATTGAATTGCTCAAAATACCGCATTGTAAATAAAAATTTGGCAAATCTCAGAATATACAGTAAATAAAAATCACAGATCACAGACACAGAGTAATAATAATGCAGCGGAAGTAAAAGAGATAGTAGTTCATGAAGCTACTATATAAATATATCAGAGTTACATAAGATACAACTGAAGAAATAAAGTACAACAGAAGTTTCAATATGATAACCAAGTACAAGATGAATAGAACAACCGAAATGAAATAGATAAGACTACATAAGCAGATAATCTCCAGCGATTCAAATCTCCAGAAGTGGAATCCAAATCTGTGAATAACTCAGGTTGACCCGAGCGTAAATAAAAATACAAACACTCGAGTCAGGACATACATGCTTATACAATGTAAACCAACTCAAGTGAACTGTAGCAAAGATACAAGTAACTTAGAAGATGCTTGGGACCGCCCATCCTCTAAGGATCCGTTAAACTATTTACTATGTAGTAATATACGCTATATACAGTAGTGTCTAGTCAGTAAAGTAAAATCATATAGAAAATAGCATTAAGGGGATGGTGAACCTTAACGCGGTCGGATCTTTAAAACCAAAATCATAGTGGGCTCGCTATAAGGAGATGACACGGCACGCGAGGCAATGCCAGGGTGGATACACCGTTTGCACTCCCGGACCGGTGGTGACGGCAAGCCAGCAGCTTTCGCCCACCTCGAACAATACCCCCGAATCAAAGTGGCGCCACATATCGAATCGCAAAAGTAATAGAATGGTTTTCAATGGAGCATGCTCGATGAAAGAGTGCGACCCTTTGTGTAGCCCGGTATAGCTCCTGTTTTAGTCATTTATGCCAACTCACGGGAGTTGGGTCCACGTAATATACCTCGAGAACGTCGCCACCATCCTACTTCATTCTGGAATCTCCACCGCGTACACAGTTGTTAAAGTGGTTTTCGGTATTGGCCGGCTATAAGACAATATCCGATCCCGGTCTCTTTAACAACCAATCGTTATTATAACCCGTAGTTATAACTTTAAAACAATATTTTATACTTCGAAAATAAATTGTCGTTTCAACCCAAATCTTTATCAAAATAAAGATTAAATCATTTCCAAACCATTTCAATATATCATCATACCATATCTTTCAATTCAAATATTTATCAAAATAAATATCAAGTCATTTATAACCATTTCTATATTTTAAATTATCATATCCTTTAAAAACTTCCTTTCAAATCATTTTAATATCAAAATATCATATCTTTCAAAACTTCGTTTTCAAATCATTTTAATATATCAAAATATCATATCTTTTCAAAACCACATTTTAATCATTTAATATATCAAAATATCATCTCTTTTCAAAACCTCATTCATTTCAAATCATTATTCATTTTATTCAATTTAAAATACCATTTCAATTCACATTTCAAAACAGTTTATATTCAAAAAAAATCATTTTTAATCATAAAAATGAAGTTACCAAGTTCAATAATTAAATTATTAAATTTCCAAAATTTTCAACTTCCAAAGTTCATTTATTCACTTAAGTTTATCAAAACAGTGAAAATTCACTTTTCGCGGCATTTAGGAAACGCTACGAAATGATACATTCAAAACAGTTCAATTTAACAAAAGACAACATTTTAAAATGCTATAATAGGGTTTACTTAAATTCCAAATAAACTTAGTTAAATTCAAAAATTATAGCACTTACACAATTGCTATAATAGTTTTTAATTCAATAGCTTTTTAGTTCATTATCATCAACTACAGCTTTACAAATGCTGTAATACCATTTACATTGTAATTAATAGCATTTCAAAAATGCAGTCAATTAACTTCAAATATTCAATATAATATCTCAACCAATTATATTTTTATTTAAAACATTTTTAACTTATAAAATCATACATTTTCACATTTATAAACATCATTTAATTTTCCTCAAGTTCATGATTTTACAAAGTTAAATTTCCATTCAAAAATCAAGATTTAATAATAATTCACTTATTAAAATGCAATGTTCAATTTTAAATTCATTACATTAAATTTCAACATAACACTTAAGTTCAAATTCTCAAATATAACATAATTTTATTTTTATTTACTTAACTAAAAGTTCACTTTTAAGTCAGTTTCATAAATTTCCAATTTTAGTTATGTTTCAAAATTTCAACTTAAAATATCCATTAATTTCACATTTTAACTTTATTCAAAACCATTAATATGTTATAAAATCATTTTAAATTAATTTAAATTCAAAATATCATAAATTTATCATATTTTCAAAATTATTTAAATTCCATTAAAAATTAAGTCAAAATTTCAAAAATAACTTACATTCATATTTTCTAACTTTTCCATAATTTATTTAACTTATGGATTTCCAGCAAATAAATAATACTTTACAAAAGTTATATTTTTATTAAATTTCAAATAAAATATTATAATAATTAAATTTCTAAAATATTTTAAAAATTTTAGAAAAACATATTTTAACTACGGGCCTGTATATAATTTTCTACGCTAGGTAAAGTGATACGGGTAATATATCATTTCAACCCGTAATTTACAAAGAAAAATCCGCGTTTTATCATTTCAAACCCACAATCCCAAGTTAAAATAAAATAAATAAAAACCGTTCAAGCCTATCATTTCGGCCCATAACGATTTTTCCCTATTCTAAAGTCCGTTCGGGTATGTATCATTTCAACCCATAGTGATTCTAATTTACAGGGAACTTGCAGTGTGATAAACTGATAAAATATAAAGAATAGCATGAAATAACAGTAACATATGATATAATAGGTGTTTAACAGGTGTGAACATCATATGATAATAATATAAGCAGTTATAACATGTTAATATAGTTCTACAGATTCGCAGGGTGTCAATTTACTACTTATATAAGTACATAATCTCTGGTGAGAAATACTCACATTTTTATGCTGGAGACATTAATTTGAATGACACAACGGATCCAAAAGGCACGACCTTTGATTTTGAGTGGAGAGAAATAGCCGATATATCATCTTGTAAACAACCCCAAAACAAGACAATATAACTTATGATTATTCAACCAAAATATATTGAAATAAATTGAAATCGAAAGGCAACAAAGACAAGATAACTTGACCTTGCTACAACCATTCAAAAGCTCGACTAAGGGGTTCATTTTCTTAGCCATGATGATAATATGAGTGTGGGAGAGACAAGGTTAATATCCTTGCAAACATTCAAACAAAACAAACAAATGACATAAGTTTTCAAACCCAAATTCAATAAAACAATGTTAGAATTAAATGCATAAAACAAAGCCAAAGTTTTTGCACTTGCTTTCTACCGCCTATGCTTCAACTATAGATCTGAAATACATGTCTAAGGAGTGGGTTAGGATCAGGTCTTGGGCTCATAAGGATCAGCCATAGCTTGGAAGTAATGGTGCAAAGGTGGATGGACATAGGTGCAACAAAACAACAACTACAAGGCAAATTCATCACTTCTATGCTATAAATAGGTTCGGCCATAGGCTCTATGTGCATGGCCAGTGGGTCCAGGTGGTGGTGGGTGATGTGGCAGAGGGTGGAGGTCAGGTCAGAGGTGGTGGTGGAAGTGGCGGCAAAAGTTGGATGAAGGTGATGGTACCAAAACTAGGTCAGCTTGAGTGCATAGGTGGTGGATTTGTGGATTTTGGTGGTGGTGTTTGCCTTGGGGTTGCTTGGAATGCCATGGTGGTGATCTAGGGTGGATGATGATCAGAGAATAAAGTGGTGGAGGTTGGCCTAGATATGGTTGAGGAGGAGTGGAGCCATGAAGTTGAGAACAAGTTGCAAAATCACATAGAAAAACTAGAAAACAAGAGAAGAGAATAAGATTTTACCAAATTTTTGCAAGATGGAGGCCATGATTATTTTTTTAGGGTTGAGAAGCTTTGAAAATACGTGAAAAAGATGAGAGAATGCAGCTGAAAACAATAGAGAAAGGTACGGCCAAAATAAATGGTGTATTGTTTGAAAAAGAAACGGTAAAAGAAACGGTGAAACGACTTTACGTTTCTTATAAGCTTTTAAAACCTTCCATACTTCCTTTTCTTTTAAATCAAGTAAAAAAAAATAAACTTCAACAAGTACATCTAAAACTGAAACAAAATGAAAAAAAATAAAAATATATAATTAAATTTAAAGAAAATATAAAAAGAATTAAGGAAATTGCTTAAAAATTGAAAACAGGGTTCAAAATTTACAATTAAAACATCAATGGCTTTGGAAAAATATCTACTTCATTTTAAAAATATTATAAATAAAAATTTTGAAATAAAATAATTTATTTATCATTTATAAAATAAAATAAATAATTAAATTGGAGAAAAATAGAAAAGAACTAAAGAAAATGTTTACAAATTGAAAACAGGGAATGGAAATTACAAGAAAAATACTACTAGCTCTAGAAAAATTCCTACCTCACTTCAAAAATACTAAAAGACAAAAACATACATAAAATAACATATCAATACATATTACAATAAAATATGACAAAGAAAAATAAAATTTATACTATTTAAAATAATAAAATTGCAGAATAAACAAATTGCACTCAATATTGAAATATACATAACTTTCACAATTTAAATCCATTTCCAACGAAACAAAAAGCAGTGTTCTTAAAATTTTATGTACTTTCAAAATAAAAGATAAAATTTAAATTTTCAAACTTTTAAAATTATAAAATAAAAGTCAAAGTTTGACTATTTTGACCAAATACTCACTTTTTTGCAAAATATTTTTTTTAGTCATGCTTTGGAATGATAATTCATATCAAAACTAAAGTTTATCATTCAAAATAAATAAAATAAGTTTTTCAATCAAAAAAGTTAATTAAAATAGTTAAAATATACAAAAAAATTCACAAAATACAGGGTTGTTACAGTTTGAAAATAAAATCCAATAGTGATAAGAAAAATCCATATAAATACGATATCATTTCCTCTTTTAAAAACCCTAATCAAATTTGATATCGTTTTCAAATATATCCTTTTCTAAAATTATAACATTTCAAAGTTATAATATTTCGAAACCAAAACTTGAAATATAGCCTTTCAAAACATAAAACTTTGAATTTCATAACTTTGAAACATACTACACCACTTAAATGGTTTAAATATTAAATTACTTTATATAGTAAAATAGCTTCTTCACCTTCACAAATCAATTTCAATATGGATTTTAAATTCCCAAACAAACCAATATAATTTCCATATATTTCAAAGCTTTAATTATTCCACCATTTCAAAACTTATTCTTTGATAATTTCATATATATCAATTTCAACTACTATTATTTAGATTTGAAATGTTTACTTAATTAATCAAATATCATTCTAGTAAAACCTTTAGACATCAAATAACTGGATATTCTTCCAATTAAATTAACTTGATAATATTCATTTAAATCAATTTGATATTCATTTAAATCCTCTAAACAAAAATCAAGTTATAAAATCATACCTTTTAAATCTCAATTTATTTATATTTCAAATCAAAATTTTCGAGGATAACCCATAAATCTTAAATTCAAATCAAATTCATATTTATCTTCTAAATCTAAATTTATTTAAATCATTATAACCTCTATATAAAATATGATTTAAATACTTAACCATATTTATTTTAATAAATCAAACTCCATTTTTCTACTTATTATCATTAACTGATTTATACCTAACTTAATACATGAATTTAACTATATATAAATATTTTTATATAATATAAAAAAGAATCAATATTTATTTAAACCGCATAATTCTATCCAAAACCATATAAATCATTTTCAAAATATTTATATATATAGACCGACGGTATTTGTATAAAATATTCTATCCTATGGTCAAGTGATACAGATATTTATCATTTTAATCCGTAAGTTAAAAAATTATGGTTATATATCATTTCAAACCGCAATCCCGAATGAAATAAAATGCATAACAACTTGCATATTAAAATACTATAGAATATAACATCCATTCATCCATCAGCAGATCATACATCCATCACAATCATCATCCACAACAATCAATTAATACCAATAGATAACCGATAATATATATAACAGGTATTTAGCTGGTAGTTTATATGCAATAATAAATTTGATAACAATTTAATTCAAATAAATGCAGTTTAACTTAGATGATGATAAAATATATGCCAAACAGCTATAAATAAATTTCAAATCACATCATAAATAAATTTAACAAACATAAGAAATTTTAGAAGTTGCGAGTGGGTTAGAACACTCACCTTTTGAATTTAAATCCAATTTAAACCTAAAAATTTGACGGTCTCAGAATTCATCCAAACAAGCGTCAAAATGTTCGGAATTTTAATACGATCCTAACAAAAAGAACCGTGCGTGAATTGGTGTTCGTATGTGAAAGATATAATGAAAAATGTGTTTGAATTTCAATTTTTTTTAAAAAAAGAGAACACATTTACCTTTCTTGCCACGTCATAGGCAAAACACTTTCTTCCACAAAACACCACTCACGCATGCAAGGACCAACGCACGCGATACTACCGCCGACCATAAACTTTGACCGCGATTCTCTCTCGCCTACGGCCACCAGGGAGCCGCCGAACCCAACCATCCTCCTTCCCTCGCCTAGCCGCACCGCGCCTTCCACCTATGCTGCCTCCGGTCATAAAATTTTGCCGCGCTGTCGCTTATTTTTGTTGACCTAATCGAATTTTGCAGTCTATTAGACCGTTGATTCGCCAAATAAACAGCATGGATGAAGTCCCCTCGGTCCTCTCTTCAAAACCCAAAAATGGTTCAACGATCCGACAACGTTCATCGACACGCGATGAACGGCCGAGAATTGATTCAGAAATTCTAGACAAACAATGCATTGAATCGGAAAACGAATTTCAGTTTTGAGACGCGTTCATCGAAAGCTTCGATATATAATTTTTATGAATTTTTTTGAGGAGTCTGAAATTTGGCTTTGATTTTGAATTGCAGTTGGAATTAGGTGTTTGTCTGCCATTGTACTGAGGAGGTGAAACAAATTGTAAACAGAGTATTTATAGACAAGGTTGCAAAAGAATAGATGGATCAGATTGGTATACGCGCTGAACGATGAATGGCCCGAAAAGCCCGTTCTGACTCCGAAACGAAATTGGGTCAACCCATGTAACAACCCGGGGTTTTGTAACAATTAATTATCGTCATTAGGCGATTAAATTGGCTGGCTAATTGCTTTTGGGATTTTATCGGGTTGAAGTTCTCTTAAAAATTTGTTAAGGGTTTGTGGGCTTTATATTGAATTTTGGCCCACGTTTTATTTTGGTGTTGGGTTGTATTAAAGTGGATACCCGTTCCCTCCTCGCTATTCATTCTCTTCGAAAACCTTAAACAAAATAAACGAAAAAAAATTGGCGGCTCGATCCTTTTGCTATGTCGATCGGCTAATTCTATTTGCAAATGTTTTGCTTTGCTTTGAGCTTGGTCGGGCCGTGCTTAGGGGAGCTGCAAGTGGGGGAAAAAGAGGAATTTTGGCAGTTGATCGGTGCTCTTCAAAACAAAGGTGAGTGATTTTTCACTCACATCTAATTCAATTTCGTATATTCGTGACTTTCGTAGCTTGATTTCTAGGCTATCATGGTGTTGAATTCTTTGACACATGATTTTGATTTTCAATCGTCTGGAATTACTTGAATTCGTTGATTGCTTTGTTCAGGCCATTTAATTTTGATCGAATGCCAGGATTTGAATTGATTTCGTGAAGATATTTTTAGATTAGATTTCATTTGACTTTGCATTTGCTTTAAGTATTTGACTTCGGTCCTGATTTGGATATGCGGTTCCATGACTTCGGTCTGTAGCTCATGTCTTCAACTTGTACTACTTGCTGGATATTATTAGTTTGGAACTGCTACTTGATGCTGGTATTCATCTGGATATTTTTTGTGTTGTTTTTCTTTTGGCTTGGACTTGATGAAAGTGATTTGTAAGAATAATTTGGGTTCGACACTGCCTTGATGGCTTTGTTCGAACTACCTATGTCACTTGCATATGCTAGTGCTGTTTCATTCAATATAGATATGTATGTGTATTCATATATATATGCATACATGCATTCATGTATTTGTGTTGCTAGCTGTCTCAGCTTTGGAATTGTTCGAACCTGATACCTTTTGAAGTTTGCATCTGTTGGGTTCATTGCTTTATATGTTGATGTTGTTCTTTGTTTCCCTTGACTCCGGTCAGTAGCTCACTACTGGTTCATGTGTGTTAACGCTAAAATGTGAACGCTAACACCCCGGTGTGTGAAGTGTAGTTGTGAAAGCACCACCCGATAGATCGGGAAAGAATTACAAGCAAGTAATAGCAGAAAAGCAGTAAACAACAACAATTTAATAGTGGTTCGGCTTAAGGGTATAGCCTACGTCCACTCTAAGTACTTTTATTAATAATCCCGTTACAAGCTGATACAATTCTTCTCAAGTACAATATACTTCAAGTTACAAGTGATTTGGAACAAGTCTTCAGCTTCAATGTCGATTAAAGTCCTTAAATTCATGTTGAAGATGTGTGGTTTCTTCGTGAATTTCTTTGATGTATTTCTCTAATCTTGAAAGCTTTAAGTGTTGATGAAGTTCTCAATGCAGCAAGGTAACGGTGTATGAAGAGAATGTGCCAAAAGTCCTTTGAATGTTGGAGGTGGTTGCCTATTTATAGAGAGTTCTGATTCTGAAATTTTTGCCAAGTCCTAAACCGTGGCCGACTCAAGTTAAGCCGCAGCCGACTTAAGGTGAGTCGTGACCGGTCTAAGGTCGCCTCCGAGTCAACACCGCCTCTTCTCAGTAACATGGCATCAGGCTTATATTAGGTCGTGGACGAGTTAACTTGGTAGGTCGCAATTCACGGTCCAAATGATAAGTCCTGGATCGTGAACGAGATAACTGGGGAGCTGGATCGGTTGTGACTTGGGTCGGCAACTATTCTAGGTCGCCAGCTTGGTAGGGCATTAGATCGGTAACTCGGTCAAGTCACTGAGTCGGTATCTTCTGAGTCTTAGGCCAGTACCCACGTTAGGCCGGCAACTGTTTTTGCCTTAACTCGGTATTTCTCAAGTCGGTATGCCTCTCAATCCTACTAGGTCGGTAACCCTTTGAATCTTAAGTCGGTCTCCCTTGAGTCGCTGTTCATTTTAGGTTGGCAATGAGCTAAGGCTGTTGGGTCGATATTTATGTTGAGTCGGTAGCCTCGTTGAAGTGTTAAGTCGGCATAACCCTTAGGCCTTAGGTCGGCACCCCCTGTTGAGCCTTAGGTCGGCACGCTTCTAACTGTTAGGTCGGAACCTCTTGATGCACTAGATCGGTGAGTCATGGTCAGGGCGGAGTTAACATTGTCCCCTCGAAGTATACGCCTAAATGTTAGGTCGTATGCTTCGATAGCCCTTAACCCGTCCCCTCTTAGGTCGGTAGGTCGTATGCGACCTAACAGTTAGACCGTGTGCGTTGCTCCAAATTTTCCACTGCTGGGTATAAGTTAACTTTCTTCCTCTTTCTTCGTCAGTTACTCCCTTGCCTGATTCCGCCATTAAAGTATTCTCAAATTCCTAGAAGCAATTTCCTTCCAACTAATCACCGATAATCTCTACCATCCATTGCTTAAGTGATTCTATTTCTCTTTCGATCGTAGATTACTTGTCGATTCATGAATCTTGTCGCCCAAACACGAATCGCCTCTTTGTGTGATGCTCCATCAAGAATACCATCGTTTTCGTAATTGGTGAAGTTTAGGTTGCTTGAGATGATTGTTGATACAATGAAGGGGTTTATCGCCTCAGGCTCGATGGTCTTTGATGGCAGGACATCAGATCTGTGACAATTTCAAATTGTATTATTGGGTTATTGGATTATGTGAATGAAGGCGGCTGCTGATGGAATGGTTATTGGGTTAACGGGTTGAGCGGGGCGAGGTATTGATTCAGATACGACCTGGTGATTTTAGGGGGCTTGGCTTTTGGCTGACCCAATCCTTAAATCGTGGCCGTGCTAGCACTTGAGGGAGATCTACCGACCTAACCTTCTGCCGATCTAAGCCTTAAAACTGTGGCCGAGTTAATCCTTGGGGAAATCTGCCGATTTAACCTTCTACTGATTTAACCTTGAACCGCAGCCAAGTTAATCCTTAAGTCGTGGCCGAGCTAAGCCCTTAAACCGTGACCGAGTTGGCTCTTAAACCGCTGCCGAGTTAACACTTAAGCTTTGGGCATGCTGACTTTTTGAGAGCATAGATCCACTTTGAGTTTCTAACTTGAACTGCCAAACTAAGTTTCCTAAATTTTGAACTGCCCCAACTTTAAATTTGCTTGAATCTCATTGTATTATTTCACAGATCGCATTAACTTATAAGCTGCTAACCTGCTGAAAATAACAAACAAAGAAAACCAAGGCGAAAATACTGCCATTGACTGCCCATGTCAGATGACAGATTAGTCAAGACAAGACAAGCAACTTAATTATATTGCATGAAATGTTTGTGAATCAATCAATTAAAGTTAAACATTAATGCAAAGTATCAATAATCTGAACTGATTTATCTGCATCAACATCTTACTTGCATATTTAGGCTTAAAATAATAGTCCCTGAATTTCATAACTAACAAATGCTTGCTAGTTTTCATTCCAGTTATATTTGTTCACTGCTTGATTGATTTTACACAACACTTCACACACTTTAGGAAACGTGCACCTTCATGTTTGAATACCCAGTTGTTTATGTAGAATGACTTCCCACCGAGAAGAAGAAGTGGTAACTCAAGAGGAAGAAACTTTTCCGATAGCTGTTCCCATAGAGAATCCTCCGGAGAGAACCTCGACTATTCTAACTTCGAGAGCGTTTATCCAGCTGCGCACTCAATTTGGCTTTGCTGAAAGTGATGTTCTTCTCCCTGGGCCAAGTGATACTGCTGACAATCCTCCCTATGGTTTTGTTGCAGTCAATCGCCAAATGTGCTTAAGTGGGGCGATTCCTCCTTTTAACGACTTCCTTCGAACTCTTCTCCTTCGGTTGACAATCTCTCCGTTTCAACTTCATCCCAATGGCTATGCCATCTTGACGGGGTTATGTGTTTTGTTTAGAAGAACTCTTGATCGCCTACCGAGTTTTGAAGAAATTCGTTATCTGTGCTCGTTTGCAAAGAGTAAAGATCATCCTTCCCTCATTATTGTGAGAAGTGCCAGAAACCGCAAGCTCATTTCCGATCTTACTGAAAGTGTTCATGGATTTTTGAACCAGTTTTTCTTTGCCCGCTGTCCCCCAGGGTTTTATGCGATCTGGAGAGTAGGAAGTAAGATTAGTGTTTCTATTTTTTCCGTTTTGAAACTTTTTCGAGATCCGAACTTTCAGTTGCTAATTTCATTCTTTGTTCCTTTCAGCACTTCCTCTCCCTTCTAGAGACCCAATTCATAAGCAAGTTTTTGAGAGGTTGAGTGCCGTGGCCACAGAAGAGAGGAGCATAAAATTTCTGTTGAGGGATGAATTTTTACATCAACATGGGCTTCTACACACTTCTCGCTCTATGCATGCTCATGAAGTTCCAACGGAAGTCCCCGATTCTCCGATAAAGACTCCTGAATCTTCGCTGGTGAAGTGCTCCACTTCTGTTGATGTTGCGGGGCCATCTGATAAACTTGCCCCGGTTATCGAGGAAGAAGAGCCTCAGGGGTCCTCTCACCATTCACAAGAATCTGGTGAAAAGGCTAAGAAATCCAGTCCTGTCAAGCAAAGCAGGGACGATACCTTCGAAGGATTGAGCGACCTCTTCGCTACTTCACAAGAGATCTTCAAAGATGACCCTACTACTGCCGGGATTTCTTCTTCAGTAGTTGAAGCTACTTCTATTTTGCAACAGTCGTCGTCGACTCAAGAGTTGACGTTAACTATTACACCCACAACCACTCCCCAAATAAAGAGTGGTTCGTAGATTAATGCGCGTAGTTTACACATCACACACACTTGGAATTTCTCATCACTTCTATGCACTTATCTTCTTGTACTTTAAAGATTTCTAAAGCTTATTATTTTAATTCCAGATTCTCCTATGGGGCGCAGCGGCTCGTACTATGATGATTTCCAGCGCTACGGGAGGCGTAGCCAGTATGATTACAGGCGTTACCTTCCTTCTTACAGAGAGTCGGATGAAGAGAGGGACATCAGGAAAGCCGACGAGAGACGAGCATATGAAGAACGTCGCCGAAGGGAACAAGAAAGACATGATCTTCCCCACAGAGATGATGACACCCAAAAGAGAAAAGCTCATGATGAGAGAGGATAGAGTCACATAGACGATTCTTCTAGCAAGCGGGCTAGACTTACTGAAGAAACAACTCCTTCAGCTTCTGAACATGTCCCTGCTCAATCTCCTGCTCCCGCTCGCTCCGACATTCAAGCAATCATCAACCGGCCCGCATACCAAGTCGGGCAAGGTCCTCCCACTCTTCAAAGTCGATTTCCTCAGTGGTGCCTGAGAGGGGTTCGATTTGATCTCGACTTGGTTCCCCTCGACAAACCGGCTATGCTGCGAAATCTTGATGCTATCAGGACTGATATCGAAAGAATGTCGAACTGGCAAAAACTCGTCGACGAACTTCAGAGGGTTAACCGAGCCAATCTCGAGGCCATCCTAACAATGGAGAATGATAAGGCTGAGTGGCAGAAGACTCTCGAACAACATGACGCCGAAATGAGAAGTATTGCTTCCTATAATGAAAAGCTGGAAGCGGAAGTAGAAAAACTTAAGGAAGAATTAGCTAATTCATCTACTTTCCATTCACAAAAGGAGAGCATGCTTCAGCAACAAGTACGAGATGCGCATGCCAGTCAAAGAGCAGTCGAAGATAAGCTTGCACACAAGGAAAAGGTCATAGAAGAATATCGTGCAGAAACTGTACAGCTGCGAGAACAGACCGGCTCTCAAAGCTTGGAGATAGAGTTGTTAAAAACTCGACTTGCTATGGCCGAAAAGGAGCGCGACGAGGCTGTTGCTGGTAAACTTGCGGCCGAAGAGGCTCATCAAGCAACCAAAGCTGACATTAGCTCTACATTATTCGATTTTTACCTGCACAGCGTTTTGGGACGTGGCAGCCTTGCCTTTCTAGGCCCCAAGTATGAAATCACACTGGCTGAAGTTTGGGAGGCAGCACTTGATATGCTCGGTGGTAAAGGTGCTGGATATGCTGAGTCAGCCCTTGAAGAGCATTATCTTGATGACGAAGCCCGTGCCGCTCTTGCCAAGGGTAAGGAGCAGCTTGCCAGAGCGCGGGCCGGGATGGCGGAAGAGGAGCGTTCTGAAAGAGAAGTACCGCCTACCATCTCTGAACGTCCTCTAGTTTCTCCCGAGGTGGACATTACAGGCCCTAGTGCTCATGTGCCGCCTCCTACAAGAACTGGGGTAATCACCCCTACTGATGAAGAGGCTTTGGAGGACATTGGGGCTCAGAATTATGAGATTGAACTGACGAAGCCAACATCTTCAGGTAATTTCGACATTGGTCCGATTCAGGTGGATTGCCTGCTTATTCCTCAAAAATTTGATGAGCTTCTCGATTACCTCTTGAATCTCGATGAACCCATATCTCCCTTCTTTCGGGAAGATACTAACATTTTCAATTTTTCTTCTTCTGCAGTTGAAACAACAAGTGCCGTGCAGACTTCGCCTTCTCTGGTTATCCCTCCTCCATCTCTTCAGGTGACTCCTCCTTCTGCTTCGCAACCTGGGTCACAAGAGGAGAAAATTGAGGCTCTTCATGGTTTGGATGACCTTGTTGCCTCGCAGGAGCAAAAAGATGAGGGACTCGAAGGAGGCGAGATCTCTCCGGAGCGGACTCCTTCTGACGACGTAGTTTTGTCCGCTCTCGTTACTCCGGGGAGTGAGTCTTCTTCGCAGAGAAGAAAGAAGCATGGGACATCGAAGAGGAGGGGGAAGAAAATTATCACCACTGAAGAGGAACCGGAAATTGCGCCAGTTGCACCTCCCTCCCCTTCTTCCCTTATGCCTTCAGACCAACCTGAAAGACCCGAAAAGCTAACCACTCGGCCGGGTAAAGGGTCTAAAGGCGGCAGGAAGAAATGAAGAGTTGAGCTTTTTGATTCCTTTTTTGTGTAATGGTCGGATGTTGTGCAGGCACCGGCCCCTGCTTTTTATTTTGAAACCTGTATCTGCAATATCTGCAATTGAATAAAATGATCCTTTATTTGTACAGACTTTTGTTTGAATTTGAGAATGCATTTATTATTCATTTTTGCACAAGTTTATTTATACGATGTTGCGGTGAGCTTGTGGTATGTTGTTTGAGCGTACTTTACCGACATAGTTATACCGCTTTTGTATGTAACTATACCATGTTGCCCCTATACCATGAGCTTACTGCAATATCGTATACTTTGAGGGGACTTGCACTCTCCTTTTCTAAAGAATAATTACTTCATTCTCGAAGAGAATTTTCGTAGAGTGCAAGTTCCTTTATATAAGTTTTCACGCTTTGTCTTTCGAAGAAATCACTCTTTCCTTTTGCGTATGTATATGTTTTGCCAAGTGAATTCTTCTATGTGGCAAAGCGGACCTCTGAATGTACTTTAACTTTCTTCCCCCTTCTTTTTTTTTTTTTTTAGAATAGGTAAATCGCTCTTCCTTTGAAAGTTAAAGTACGCTCTTGATGAGGATTTTTCTTTTTTCCTTTTAATAAAAATTTGTGCCTCTGAGGAGAGATTTTTTTTTTATTTTTTTTTTTTATTTTTTTTTTACGTTTCAACACTTGGAAGTTTTATTTCAATCTTGGTGAAACGTGTTCCTCCGAAGAGTTGTGCCTTTGAAGAAAGCCTTTTCACGTTTCAGCACTTGGAAGTTTTATTTCAATCTCGGTGAAACGTGGGCTTCTGAAGAGGTCTTTCTTTTTAATTGTGTCCCCGGGAGGGGGTTGTACCTCTGAGGATGGATTTCTCACGTTTCAACACTTGGAAGTTTTATTTCAATCTTGGTGAAACGTGTACCTCCAAAGAGTTGTGCCTTCGAAGAAAGCCTTTTCACGTTTCAACACTTGGAAGTTTTATTTCAATCTTGGTGAAACGTGGGCTTCCAGGAAGGTCTTTATCTTGTTTTGCATTTCAACTTTGGTGAAGTGAAATTCCGAAGAGCGGTTACGACACTTCAACTCCTGGTGAAATGGGCCTCCGAAGAGGGCTTTTATATTGTTTGCATTTCAACTCTGGTGAAGTGTAATTCCGAAGAGCGGCTGTTACACTTCAACTCCTGGTGAAATGTGCCTCCGAAGAGGTCTTTCTTTTGTTTGCATTTCAACTCTGGTGAAGTGAAATTCCGAAGAGCGGCTGTTACACTTCAACTCCTGGTGAAATGTGCCTCAAAGAGGGTTTTCATTGCCTGGAAGTTACTCTCTCATGGTTGGAGGGTCATGACTCCTCCAATCTTTTTTGTTGAGTAGAGAACTTTCTTTTTTGTGGCATATGACCCATTAGAGGTCTTTATCCTCCGAAGAGTTGTGCCTCCGAAGAGGACTTGTGCCGCCAATGATGGTTTTTGGTTGTATTCTTGTCTTCTTGCTTATGCCTTTTCAGCGATCCCTTTTTTTTTTTCTTTTCAAGTTTTCATTCCCCTTTTCTCGCAAGTAGCTTGTTTAATCCAAGGAAGTGTACTTCATTGTCAGGCAAGTTCGTGAGAACGGGCACTAGCTTCCTAATTGGATGTTTGTTCGTTCAAACAATCTCAATTTATTAGCAAGGGCTCGTTTCTATCGAAATCATAAGCCGTTCAATTGAAGTATTTCCTATCTAGGATTTGAATTCGGGGCCTTTATGACTTGAAATTTGTTTGTTGAATGATGGTGAGAATCACTCGGTCTTATTATGCGCAAGTTTTATTTCCATTGTCTGCAAAAATTTAAATCGACATTTCAGCAATACATTTTATGTACTTTTATATCGAAAATAAAGCAAACATGTAATAATAATAAGGAACACATGATTTATAGTGGTTCGGCCAGAAATTTGGGCCTACATCCACTTTATATTCATTCATTATTCACTTGCATTAGTTTTACAATTGCTCTCAATTACAAGAATCATACATCCACAACTCTTTTACATTATTTCAACAAAATTTTCAAGTAAAGTATGGACGCAAATAGTTGCTGTTCCATGCCCTTGGAATTTGATCTCCATCAACAGTGGTGAGTTTGAATGTGCCGTCAAGAAGCTTCTGACCTATTACATACGGTCCTTCCCAATTTGGCCCAAACACACCTGTCGCGGTCATAATTCTTTTCAGGACTAGATCTCCAATTTCAAAGCTGCGTTGACGAACTTTGGAATTGAAATGTCTGGCTATCCTTTGCTGATGAGCTGCAACTCTGAGGTTAGCTTCATCTCTTTTTTCATCAAGGAGATCCAGCGCTTCAAGTTGTAGCTTTTCATTTTCTGCTTGATTGAAATGGATTCTTCTATGTGAAGGGACCTCGGTTTCAACCGGGATCATTGCTTCCGATCCGTATGCTAACGAAAAAGGAGTATGCCCAGTTGCAGTTTTGTGAGTAGTTCTGTATGCCCATAGTGCAAGTGGTAGTTTATCGACCCAACCACCTTTTGCTCTTTCGAGTTGCTTTTTGATGGTTGATTTGATGATCTTGTTCACTGCTTCCACTTGCCCGTTTGCCTGCGGATGAGCTACTGCCGAAAAGCTTTTCTGGATTTTGAATCGTTTGCAAAATTCCTGGAATTCCTCGCTTTCAAACTGAGTACCATTGTCTGTGATTATTTTCTGAGGCACACCGTATCTGCAAATGATATTCTTGGTCACAAAGCTTATCATTTTCTTAGAAGTGATAGTAGCCAATGGTTCAGCTTCAGCCCATTTAGTAAAGTAATCAACTGCAACAATAGCATATTTAATCCCTGATTTGGCAGTTATTAGCGGCCCAATGAGATCCATTCCCCAAATCGCAAACGGCCATGGACTGACCATCTGTGTGAGTTCGGTAGAAGGTGCTCTAGGAATTTTGGCAAATCTTTGGCATCTGTCACATTTTCGGGAGTAATCTGCAGCATCTCGATTAATTTCTGGCCAAAAATATCCATATCGGAGAATTTTCTTTGCTAATGTTTGACCACCTGAATGATCACCACATTCTCCTCCATGCACCTCAGCTAGGATTGTTTTGGACTCTTCCCGGGATACACATCGAAGCAATGCCATTGAGAATCCCCGTCTGTACAATCGGCCATCCTGAATTACATAGCGAGAGGCTTTCCTTAGTAGCTTTCGTCTTTCTATCGAATTTTCTGGCAGAGAATCTCTGAGTAGGTAGTCCAGTATTGGAGTCATCCATGACTCTTGTTCTTGAGATACATTCATAATCCAGTCAATATCCATCTCGTCTATACTTGGTGCTGAAAGGACTTCTACAGGGACCAATCCCAATAGTTGAGCTTCACCAAAACTAGAATACTTTGCGAGGGAATCTGCCTTCATATTCTCTTCCCGAGGAATGTGGCTTATTGAATAGTGATCGAGTTCACATAGGAGTTCCCAAGCCTTTGACAAGTAGGAAGGTAAGTTTCCACCTTTTGTTTGAAATTCCTTCTTGACTTGGCATACAATAAGCTGAGAATCACTGAAGATCTGTAATGCTCGAATGTTTAGCTCTTTAGCGATTTTCAGACCTGCAATAAGAGCTTCATATTCTGCTTCATTGTTTGTTGAAGGAAATTCCAATCTTAGTGCATAACATAATGATCGACCTTCAGGAGTTTCAAGTACCACTCCGGCTCCAGAACAGTAGTCATTTCTTGCGCCATCAACATACATCTTCCACTGGATTGGGGAATCATTGATCGCTTCATCCTCACCATTATCCTTCTCTGTGAATTCTGCAATGAAATCAGCTAAAGCTTGTCCGTTGATTGCTTTTCGGGGGTGATAAGTGATGTCATATTGACTGAGTTCAATGTTCCATTTTAGAAGGCGACCCGAAGTTTCAGGGCGAAATAGGGCTTGCTTTAGAGGTTGATCAGTGAGTACTCTGATAGGATGAGCTTGGAAATATTTCCTCAGTTTCCTTGATGCAACTAGTAGGCAATAGGCGAGTTTTTCCAACTTGGAGTAATTCAGCTCTGCCCCAGTGAGTCTTTTGCTGATATAGTAAACCAGATGTTGAATCCTTTTGTCTTCCCGTATCAGCGCTGCACTTAGAGCATGAGATGATACTGCCAAGTATATAAGAAGATCCTCACCATTGCCTGGCCTAGAAAGTATTGGAGGCGTTTCCATATGACGGATCAACTCATCGAAGGCTTTTTGGCATTCGGAAGCCCATTCAAAATTCTTCTTTCCTTTCTTCAGGGCGTCAAAGAATGGGATGCATTTATCAGTGGCTTTGGAAATGAACCGACTCAGGGCGGCGACCTTTCCGTTGAGACTCTGCAATTCCTTCTTCGTTCTAGGAGCTTTAACTTCTTTCAAGGCAGTAATTTGAGCTGGACTAGCCTCAATGCCCCTAGCACTGACGATGAAACCTAAGAACTTTCCGGACTCGACCCCAAATGTACATTTCAGAGGGTTAAGTTTCATTCTGTATTTCCGAAGGACTGCGAACATTTCTGCTAAGTGTTCAATGTGATCTGCTGCTTTCCTGGACTTCACTAACATGTCGTCGACGTAGACTTCCATAGTTTTGCCCAATTGCGGTTTGAACATAGCATTAACAAGTCTTTGGTAGGTTGCCCCTGCATTTTTCAATCCGAAGGGCATAACTCTGTAGCAATAAAGTCCAACATCTGTGATAAAGCTTGTATCCTCCTGATCCGGCTCGTGCATCATGATTTGGTTATAACCGGAGTAGGCATCTATGAAAGATAACAATTCATGTCCCGCAGTTCCGTCTACCAGTTGATCGATCCTGGGTAACGGGAAGCAATCTTTGGGGCAAGCCTTGTTTAGATCAGAAAAATCGATGCACACTCTCCATTTTCCATTAGCTTTCTTGACCAGCACAGGATTTGAAACCTAATTCGGATATGTAGATTCTTTGATGAAGTTATTTTCCATGAGTCGATCAACTTCTTCTTTTAATGTTGCTGACCTTTCTGGACCTTGGGTTCTTCTTTTATGTTTAACTGGTGTAAACTTTGGGTCAATATTCAGAGCGTGTACTGCAACTTCTGGAGATATTCCACACATATCGGCATGAGTCCAAGCAAAGACATCCAGATTTGCTTTCAGGAAAGATATCAAGATATTCTGAATTGACACATTAAGCTGTGAACCCACATTCAACACCTTATTTGGGTCCTTCGGGTCAACAGGTACCGGAACTGTCGTTTCCACCGGTACCACTCTATTCTCCCCTGCACTGGCTTTTCTGGGATCCATTTCTTTCCGTGCCCCGCTGTGCTCTCCAGTGCAGGGTCCGCCCCGTAATTGCTACAAGGCTGGTTCCTTGATGCGGACTGGGGTTGCCGCATCCTTTCCCATTTCTCTTTTTCTTGACTCTCGCAGCTCTGTCAAATAGCACTCTCGCGCAGCATTTTGATCCCCTTTTATAACTCCTACTCCATTGTCAGTAGGGAATTTAATAGTGAGGCACCACGGGGCTAGGATAGCTTTGAATGCTGCGAGTGTTGGACGGCCAAGAAAAGCATTATAAGCAGAAAACTCATCGACAATCACAAATGTTTGCTTGCGGACCACTTTCCTTTCTGCTTCCCCAAGTTCTACAAGCAGATCGATGGTCCCAATTGGTTGCTTTGGCTCCCCAGTGAAGCCAGCGATCTTCTGTGATGAGGCTTGTACATCGATCATGGGGATTTTCATCTGGTCAAATGTCTTCTTGAAGAGGATATTACATGATGCTCCGCAGTCGATGAGGACTCTTCTGACAATGGCCGGTCCAATACCAGCCGAGATGACCAAGGGATCTAGGGTAGGAGCTTCTATACCTGTGGAATCTCTGGCTCTGAAAACAATATCATCGCTGAAAGTTTTCTGTTGTTTCAGGGGCGTAGTATCTTCTAAAACAAAGACGTCTTCTTCGGCTGGAGCATATTTCAAAGCCCTGGAATATCTCTCCATCTCACCCCAGCTCTTGCCAGCTGGGTGAGGCCCTCCTGTAATGGCATTGATAACGGGCCTTCCAGATTCATGTCCCGTAGCTTTCTCACCTGTCCTAGGCTGATGAACAGGAACCTGTTGCCCCTGACTTGACGATGCAGGATTGTTGCTATTCTTCTTCACAAATTGCTGCAGTTTGTTTTCTCTTAGCAACTCTTCAATCAGATTTTTCAACTGGCGGCATTCATAAGTCTCATGACCGGGTTGATTGTGGAAGCGGCAGAATTTCCCACTCTGTATGGCTTTTTTCCCGGTTCTCAAAGGGATAGGTTTAGGGAAATCGACGGAATCTTTAGCGGCAAGGTAGATGTGCTCCGGCGTATGTGATAATGGAGTATATTCTGATGGCTTGAAGGATCAGGGCTTCTTCAGATTACCCTGTTTCTTCCCATTATTATTCTCCCTTTTTTGCCCCACCGATTCATTCTTGCGTGGAGCGACAGTGTTGTCTTCTGCTTTCTCCAACACTGTCTTTACTGGTAAAGGACGGCTTTCCAAGCGAATGAATTCATCTTCTTTTTCGTAGAACTTTTCGAGAGAGGTTGGCTCCTTCATATTTAACCATTTCCCAAATTCGCTTGACTTATCAATAGCCCTCATCAGATAAGTCAATATCATTCGTGGTTCAGCATTGTCCACCTCAGCCAGCGCTATATTAAAGCGGTTCAAGAAAGATCTGATAGACTCACCAGGATTCTGCTCTAAACTCGACAGTGACATAATGTCCTTGGCCTTCGAAGCATATAGTCTAAACTGCTCCTTGAATTTTCTGGTCAAGTCTGAAAACTGATCGATAGATCGGACTGGCAACTTGGTGAACCATAGTAGAGCCACACCTTCCAAGTATACGGGGAAATATCGACACTTTATTTCGTCAGAGGCTCTGGCACCTGTCATGTGCCAATCATATTTATACAAGAATTCATTCGGATCACTTGTCCCTTTGTAAGCTGGGATAGTTGGAGGGCCAAACTTCCTTGGAAACTCCGTCTTTAAGATTTTCTCAGTAAATGGAGTTTTACTTGGGGCGAAACCCCATTCTTTCTCATCTTCAACCCTTTGCATACTTTCTCTCATGATTTGCCGGACCATTCCAGAAAGATATTCCTCATCATGTCGAGTTCCAGATCCACCAACCTCAGGGAGCGTTTGCTCAAAGGGACTGGCAGCTCTTTCAGGAGCATTCCTTTCGTTAGCATTATGAATGTTTCCAGCATAATTCCTTTCATTACCAGCCGGTTGATTGTTTGCCCCGAGCAAATCATTCAACTCATTCAGAATTAGAGCATTTTGGGCACTCTGAGCCTCTAATTGTGCATTTTGGGCGTTTATCTGCTGGTTTAGCCCTAGAATCACAGCATCCAACTCCGGTTTCGTAACTCCAACAGACAGAGTGGGTTGATTAGGTACAGGGGAAGCGGAGGTTCCCTCTTGAATGTTTCCAGATCTGACAGATCTACTTTTCCTTCCAGGAGCCATAATCTCAGATAGACTTCTGGTTTTTAAGGAAATTCTTTCTTCAAATCTCTGTGAAGCAATGATGATAGTTTTCCTGAGTTCAATTCTCAGTGAAAGCACCAAAAATGTTAACGCTAAAATGTGAACGCTAACACCCCGGTGTGTGAAGTGTAGTTGTGAAAGCACCACCCGATAGATCGGGAAAGAATTACAAGCAAGTAATAGCAGAAAAGCAGTAAACAACAACAATTTTATAGTGGTTCGGCTTAAGGGTATAGCCTACGTCCACTCTAAGTACTTTTATTAATAATCCCGTTACAAGCTGATACAATTCTTCTCAAGTACAATATACTTCAAGTTACAAGTGATTTGGAACAAGTCTTAAGCTTCAATGTCGATTAAAGTCCTTAAATTCATGTTGAAGATGTGTGGTTTCTTCGTGAATTTCTTTGATGTATTTCTCTAATCTTGAAAGCTTTAAGTGTTGATGAAGTTCTCAATGCAGCAAGGTAACGGTGTATGAAGAGAATGTGCCAAAAGTCCTTTGAATGTTGGAGGTGGTTGCCTATTTATAGAGAGTTCTGATTCTGAAATTTTTGCCAAGTCCTAAACCGTGGCCGACTCAAGTTAAGCCGCAACCGACTTAAGGTGAGTCGTGACCGGTCTAAGGTCGCCTCCGAGTCAACACCGCCTCTTCTCAGTAACATGGCATCAGGCTTATATTAGGTCGTGGATGAGTTAACTTGGTAGGTCGCAAGTCACGGTCCAAATGATAAGTCCTGGATCGTGAACGAGATAACTGGGGAGCTGAATCGGTTGTGACTTGGGTCGGCAACTATTCTAGGTCGCCAGCTTGGTAGGGCATTAGATCGGTAACTCGGTCAAGTCACTGAGTCGGTATCTTCTGAGTCTTAGGCCAGTACCCACGTTAGGTCGGCAACTGTTTTAGCCTTAACTCGGTATTTCTCAAGTCGGTATGCCTCTCAATCCTACTAGGTCGGTAACCCTTTGAATCTTAAGTCGGTCTCCCTTGAGTCGCTGTTCATTTTAGGTTGGCAATGAGCTAAGGCTGTTGGGTCGGTATTTATGTTGAGTCGGTAGCCTCGTTGAAGTGTTAAGTCGGCATAACCCTTAGGCCTTAGGTCGGCACCCCCTGTTGAGCCTTAGGTCGGCACGCTTCTAACTGTTAGGTCGGAACCTCTTGATGCACTAGATCGGTGAGTCATGGTCAAGGCGGAGTTAACAATGTGACTTCGACCTTGACTCCTGATAGCACTGGCTTTGACAACTAGATTGATGCTTCGAGTTACAGCAGTTTTCACTCCTGTTCATACTCTATGTTGTACACATGTGCATTTGTACCACTTGATGTTGCTCTTGCTCGATCCAGTTCGTAGTTGCATACTTGCTGTGCACTTTTCATGTCATTCCCATGATATTGTGCAGACCACTTGGTCACTGGTATTCATATGCTGTTAGATTTGGGTTTCACCTACCACACATGTATATACTTGTATCTTTGAATTTGATTGACTTGCAGCTTGATGGTCATATTCACTTACTGTTGATCTTCACGTGGCTGTAGTTTTTGTTGCAGTTTTACCCTTGTAGTCATGTGGTGGCTGCAGTTTCATTTCGTTGCAGTTTTACCCTTGTATTCATGTGGTGGCTCCAGTTTCATTTTGTTTGTAGTTTTTCCCTTGTTGGTTGGTATTGCACTGAGTTAATCCTCATGTGCACTGATGCATTGTATATGCATTTTCCCATTGTTTGTTCGTTTTGATTCTACTGTGTTATACAGTAGTCTAGTTTGCTGTTGCATCTCTGTTTAGTACCTCTACACACCTTGCAGTTTCGACTTGCTGTTAGTAGTTGTAGTCGTGATGATATCACATGCTGTAGTGGCGAGGCAGTGCACGCGAGCGTGTACTGCAGCCAAACAGAATTGACGTTTTAATTCATATTTCAATTGTTTGAATTGTTTCGTGTGTCCAATTCAATATTTTTAAATTTTATTTTGATTTTGTTTCATTTGATCATTTTGTTGCTATTCTAATTATCTTCTAGATAATCATATTTTGTGTTTTCTAATTATCGTATCGATAATTAGATTTTGTGGTTATGCTGTTTCACTGGCTTGGGTTTTTCTCTAGCCACTTGCTGTTAATTGCTGTTTAGGCAATTTTGTTTTTTTCTAAATTATCTTCATTGATAAGCCTTTTATTTATCTTTGTTGATGATTTGGCTGTGTCGATTTGCGGTTTGTTGCTGTTACGTATTATTTCTACCGTTATCCGATTCTCTTACGAAGGATTGGATAGGTGAAATTTATTGTGACTGTCGTCTATTTGTTATTTAATTACTATTGCTTCCGTGCATTAATAACTGAGTTTGAATTAGACTGACCCGTTATTATTTTCTTTTGAATTAGACTGACCCACGTAAGAGCGGATGAACTTTTGCATGCGAATCCTGCTACGAAGCATTTGATTTATATTTATTGATTATCAAACATTTGTGATGCAGGGAAACAAGTTGGAGGGATCTAACGGGATTCCATGCTATTATTGAATTATTCAAAGATATTTTTTTATGTCTTTTATTTACTAACAAATATGATTACGGATGATGTGGTAATAACATCATTATATGTTTGAAAATAAAATCCAATAGTGATAAGAAAAATCAATATCGCTATGGTTAAGTGTTGGGTGGTTATTGGCCTCGAATTATTTTTTTTAAAATACGATGAATTACTGATTAAGTCAGAATTGGTTTTTGAGACAAAAAGGATTTTTTTAAAATCTAAAAATTGGATTTCGAAAATATTTTAAAGATTATCTAATTAGTTATATTAATTTTATTTTAAATTAATGCTTACAATAATATTAATTTATGTTTATTTAATTAAAATAATATTCTTTTAAAGTTATTTTATTATATTAATTTTTTAAAAGTTATATAGTCATATTAATATTATTTTAATGTCGTTTCATTATTTTAATATTGTTAAAAGTTATTTGTTTTTTTGTTAATATGTTTTAAGAAATTATAAAAGGTTAATAAATTGAAAGTCTAATTTTTTAAGAATAATTATGGTTTAAAATTAATAATAATGATTATTAATAGTTTTAAAAAAATTATTATTATGTAACGATCTGATTTTTCGACGTCTGAAAATCGACATCAATACGTCCACTGTATCCAATGCCGAACAATCGAATGCCGGAAAACCGAACCATTAGGATTAAAGAAGAAGGAGGTCGAACAAGAATATAGAAGACAATATCAGAATCTCACAATCGCAGCGGAATAATATACAACTCTAATTCATTTGCTTACCCTCTTGAATCAATTAGTTTAATCACTAATTTTATTTCAGCCCTTTATTTTATTTAGTCAAATCTTGATATCTTGCATTACACACAATTCAAATTAATTCCCATTATTGTTTATTTCCACTGAAAATCACCAAGTCCAAATACTTTAGATTTAAAAATAATTTAAATCACTTTATTCTAAAATATACTTTAAAACATTTAAATTAAAACTAATATACATTTTTGAATAAAGTGTTTAAGTAACTGTGTGTATAAAGACTTATTAAAGGGGGCTAATGATTGATTATATACTAAGCCTGTATTAATTTTCCAAATGAAATAAAATCTTGATTGAATGTTTGTTATTTGATATTTAAATAACCGACCATCGAAATATAGACCCAACGTAACTTTGGAAATATCTAGGAGAAACACGTGAATTATAAGGCACATTGTAACAACCCTGATTTTGGAGATTACCTGTTAACATTAAATTATAACGGTAGTTGTAATTTAATATTGTAATTGAGATAAAATTGGAGATTTTAAATTGTTTATTTGGAATAAACAATGAATTTTGGAAATTAAAATGGGAAAATAAAGTTTGGAACTTTATTTAATTTGTTTGGGTTAATAATAAATGAAAAATGGTTTTTATTTAGAGAAAATGCAATAATTGTATTAATTATTGCCAATTACTTCTTTTAATAATTTTTAAAGGAAGTATTTGATATTTAAAGGCTGTTTATTTAAATAAAAAGATGGAAATTGCTGTAAAAATGAGTTTTAATTATAAATTTGAGTTTAGAATGGTTAGTTATATTTTTCTAGGCAAGAAAAATATTTTTGTGGAATTTTAGAAGTTAAAAATAATGTTTTGTGCATTTATTTGTTAAAATTGTGCATTTTTGTAAAATAAGAGATTTTAATAATATAAATGTTTTAAAAATTAAAATTAATCTTTTTATATTGTATAAAATATGTTACTTCATAAGTATGTAAAGTTACATACCTTGTTGTGTGAAAGTTTGAAAGAAAATGACATTTGTTTATTTAAATAGTGTAAATATGTATACATTTCTAATTAAGAGTTGATTATTTAACCAATATGTCATTTTATTTCTTTCAACTAATGGATCCAAGGCCCATTAGGACTTAACCAGGTGAGAAATGAGAAAATAGAAATCACCTGTACGTTCTTTTTCCTTCTCTTTCTCAACTCCTTCTTCCTCCAGTGAACAAAATAGAGAAACCCACTCCTCAAACATCAAAATCCAAGCCAAATCTTCAAATCAAATCAAAAACTTGTTGTTTTCTTTCAAACAAAAACATATTCTACAGGTAATCTACTCCAAAACTGAAATATTTCATCAAAATCTAATTTTTGTTATAGGGTTTGTTTGTAATCTTTTTTTTTTTTGGCTTGCATGTTTCTATTTTGAGTTTTGTAGGTATTTGAAGCAAATCCTAGCTCCAAGCTCTCATCTTTCAACCACAAATCCAAGTCTTTTCATTGCAACGGCAAGGTGAGTTACAAAACTCACAAAAACTAGCTAAGCCAAGCTCAAAATCGCCAAATTGCTTTGTAATTTGTTTTTTACCTTCAATTTTGTTTGTGTCAAAACCTTCTCTGGTTGCTACTTTGAATGTTTGTAACTTTTGATTCCGGTAACGAAATGCTTCCGGATTTTATTCAGTTGATAGATCATGTGTTGTAATATATATATGCCAAATTTCATAGCAAAACAATTTCGTTTGCTATGTGAAAACCTTGCTGGAAAATCAATGCACAACTTGAAATTTACCTGTACATTTGTGTTCAGAGTTGCTGCAAACATGGCCTGAGTCCATGTTTGCAATGTCATAACTCTTTCAATTCTTGATAAAATTGCGTGATTTTTTTTTTTTTGAAAGATTGTGTTTTATACTATATGCTTACCAAATTTCAGGTAATTTTGATCGATATAGCATATAGAAATATGCTGCCGAACTTTGGTTCGGAGCATGTTTTTGCCCAGATTTTTACAGTGAAAACACTGTCTGGGTTCAATTTCAAGTCATCATAACTTTATCATATTTTATCCTAATTGCATGAATCTTTTTTTTTTTAAATATGTTGTTCCCTTCTACGTGCATAATTTTTTTTAGCACAATCCGATGTAATTTGATCTTCGGTTTTATGCCTGGAAGTTGAACCCAGAGTTGATTTTTAAGCCTGGGCACATCCTAGTTGAACTGTTACAAACACGGTCTGAGTCCATGTTTGTGACAACATAACTCATTGGTTTCAAATCGGATTTGTGTGATTCTTTTTGTAAGTTGAAGTAGGAGTACTGATTTACATTCCTGTAAAGTTTCACGAAAATCTGGGTTGGTTTGCTATTCCTAAACTGCTGTCGAACTTGTACTTGCAGCTTGCTCATTCAGTGTTTTAAACCTTGTTTTGGTCCGACTTTGAAACGACGCAGATTCTTCGTTTCAAATCGGATTTGAATGATTCTTTTTGTTGATTGAAGTAAGAATGTTGAACTATATTTCTACCTAATTCCATGTCATTTGGACTCTTTTTTCAGGTCCAAACCTGCTGTCAAACTTGGGTTCGCAGCATGTTGTCACCGGTTTTTATACTTAGAATAATTCTGGCTTTTTCTGATATTTTCCGATTTCTTTGAGATTTTTCTCTAAATTTCATACACGGGTTTTATAAAGCATTACAAAGTGTTTTTCAAGTAAATTGACTTTTGAAATTATAATTTAGTATTATTTTTAAGTATTAAATTAATTACTCCATAATAGGAGAATTTCAAATGCAATTTCTAAAGCGATTTTGAAGCGTTCCTAAAACTCGTTTTCTTCAACTTCATTTCTATATAAAACACACAATTTTGCACTTCGAGCGAAGAGGGAGGAGAATTAAATGATTGGATAAAACGCGTGCTATGAACACGTGTAACGACCCAGGATTTTTATTAATTAAAATTTGAATATTTAATTAATTTTAAATATTAATAAGTGAATTTATAAGTCGAATAAATTTTATTTTGAATAATTAGATTTAATTGGATAATTAAATCGATAATTTAATATGTTAAATTATGGAAATAATTGAAAATCGAGTTAAATATGATTGAAAATGATTTGTAAAATTTTATTTTATCATATTGAAGTTAGAATGATATTTTATAACTTTTAAAATTGAATTAAAAGTTTATTTGTGAAAATTGAATATTTTAATATTTAAATCGACTAGTGAAAATAGTCAATTTTTGAACAGTCTCAGAATTGGACGAAACCAGCTCCATTGGATCCGTAATAGTTAGCTATTACCGGATCTCAATTTTCGTGTCAATCGGAGTTATCGTTTGAGCGTAGTAGCTCGAAACGCATCGAATTATTTTTAATATTAATTTGGCGAGTTAAAATAGCCATTTTTCAAAAAGTCTCGGATTTCGACGAAACCAGTTTCATCGGATCCGTAATGTGATATTATTGTAAGGTTTCAAATTTCGTGTCAATCGGATTTACCGTTTGTCCGGTACAAATTAAAACACCTAGAAAATCGTTTAAATCATTTTAATTTAAATTGAACGTTTATTGCCATAACTCGCACAGATGACCGAATTAGCTTCCGAAACCTGTTCCATTATGTTCGGAACACGGGGTAAACCCTATAAACGCTGGTTACGGCGCGTAAATCGAAGTTCGGAATTCCCGGATGAATAGTGATTGAAAAATTTCCTATAAATAGACCAACACCCTCACAAAAATAAAAAAATAATAATAACAAAACCCTAACCCTAGCAGCCGCCACTTTCAGATTCAATGGCCAGAAACTTCCCAAATTCATTCCTTAATCTCTCCCAATCTACAAACAATTAGAAGATGTGATCAACTACAAACACGTAGAGCTCGTCGAGAGCTTTATATCCGTACGGTGATGATGGAGTTTGGCGTCGCGTGGAGAGAGGGAGATGCCCGCGTTTGTCATGGAGTGCGCACGGTTTTCTATGCTCAGGGGGTGGCTGAGCTTGCTCGTGCTTGGGGCGGTGGTGAGGCTCGTGTAGCTCGTTCGAATGGCATCTCCTGATCGGGGTATCGATGAGTGTTGGTGGTCGCGTGCATAAAGGAAGAGGGTCGATGTTGGGTTCGGCCTTGGTAGCCCGCGTACGTGAATGAGAGGAAGGGAAGTGCGGCTTTGATGAATTTTCTAGGATCTAATTGTTGTGATTAACTTAGGGTTTAAAATTTGTAAATTTATATAAATTAAAAGTCGTGTAACTTATAAAATTCATATCTTTTCCATACGAGGTCGAAAACGCGCGAAACAAGAAGCGTTGGAATCGTATGGACGAGCACTACGCGATGGAATTAGATTGGAGTCGTTTGGAGTTAGTGAGAATTTCGGGTAAAATTAAACGTCCGTTTAATTTTATTCGAAATAAATCGCTAAAACGAAATTGAAATCAAGGTGAGAACTTCTCACTCAATCGAATCGGTTTCGATTTTATTTTAAATAGTTATATTTAAAATAATTGACTGCATGTTTGAATGATGATTGTTATCTATTGATTGTTAAAATAGACATTATACGCCGTTAGTAAGCGGATGTTATTTATTAAAAACATATACCGCGAATATTTCATAAACAGTGAAATTGGTATTATATATAATAGCAATATATATATATATTGGCATATGTATATATTGGAGTTATTGATTTCCCGCATTTGTATAGCGGATGAGACCCTATTGCGCCGTCTATTAAGCGGATAATATTTTAAATCCCATATACCGCGATAATTCCGTACTGGAGGGGAATTGGTATTGTGCTAATGCTTGTGGATGCAGGAAAACAGGTTGGAGGGATCCAACTGGATTCCTCAACAGTATTTATTTGATTATGAATATTTTGATATTCGTTGATTATCATATTTATATATGATGTCGTTGTAGTCGTGATTGACTATTTGGTGTGTAGCATCATTGAACCAAATTTTGGGATTTTAAAATGATTTTTAAAGTGATTTTTGAAAGTATACGTTTATAAAATATTTTTGGAACTGATCCATTTTAAATAAATAAACGTTATAATTTTTAAAGTTATAAAAATTATGATTTTGATAAATACGGTTAAAGATTGATTTTTGAGAAATATGGGGTAATGATTTTATAAAGTAGTTAAATTGGGATATTTTGAATTTATTATAAAAAGTTTAAAAATAGGATTTATGAAACTTGATTATATTATAAATCAAAATGATAAAATTTATAAAGGAGTTTAAAGATGTTTTAAAATAATAGTATAAATTGATTTATATAAGATTTATAAATTGATAATTTGTAAATTAGAATATTTGAATTATAAAACGAGTTTTTATAAGTGTTAGAATGAATTGTGAATGAATTTCATAAATGAATGAAATTTATAGAATTATAAACGGTGTAGTTATAAATGGAATTTTATAAGCAGTAGATTTATAAATTTTGTGAAGTTATTAAAGAATATTTTTGGATAAATAATTGAATCTTATAAGTTATAAGATTTATAATTATGAAGTTTAAAGGAACGATTTTGTAAAATAATCGTTTTATAAGCATTTAACTTATAATATGAACTTTTGTTATATAATTGAGTTATAAATTGAATAGGTTAATAAAGGAGATTTATAAAAAGGAAGTTGTTATAAAATAAATAGAAGTGGAATTTATAAACGTTGTTTTATAAATTCGTAAACAACTTATTTTGATAAGTAAAATTGTTGAAACCTATTAATGGAGTTATATTCACATTTTTGACTGTGAATAATCCTTTGAAATAAAATGAATAGAAGTGATGAAAATTGGTTAACGTAGTATATTCACGTTTTTGAATAGTGAATAATATGTTAAAGAAATTGTTTTGAATGTGATGTTTTAAATAGAATTAAAACAAGTTAACGATGTTTTTAAATATGTTGAGATTCGAAACCATAGATTTCAACATTTATTGTTGAAATAGATGTTTTCGAGAAATAGAAGGAAATGGTGGACTATAACACTGTTGTTATAGTAAATGATTTCCGAAAGGAAATTTTTTGTATAATATTGGGATTTATATATCTATTTTAATTTCGAATCCCTATACTAGTGATTTTGGGTTGTCGTAACGATGTTTTACGCAACATTCGTTTTGGCCCAAATAAATATGTTTAAGAGAATGATTTCCCTAAAGAATGAAATATATACTTAATCTCGATTTAAGTATATTGAATATTTTCTAAGTGTTGAAAATAAATAGATTTGTGAATTACTTATTTTTAATAAGTATGGAAATGTTTTCCAATATAAAGTGAATATTAGAGAATTTATCTTTTTGAAGATAAATTGAAATGAATAATTGAAATCGTATATGCATGGATATTGTGAAATATAAATTCACTATGGAATTTACAAAAGGAAGTGGAATTTGTTTAAAAATAAATATTGATTTATTTTTGAAGTGTGAAAATTATATATCTTGTAAAGATATTTTTGAGAAATAAATAACTTGGAAAATTATTTGGAATCTGGTGATGTGTGCATATCCATTGATAGTTCAATAACCGTCTATCAATATTTCCCTTTGAATGGGTAATTGATGTTATTTGTTTGAATTTGAATGCCACACTTATTTTTGAATAAGCGCTCACTATTCGGGTTAACCGAGAAAGGACCATGGGGTCGTATAACCCATTCCGAATATGTGATACGTCGTTATGAATTGCATTTGAAGACCGGTGTTGAAGACCGGTTCTTTTTGAAAACGAAAGGACAACTCGTCGATTGTCTTTGCACTGAGTAGCTACGGTATAGAGACTCCCTATGTGATGGCAAGTCCGGACGTGATTAGAAATTATCCGGATTGCAAGGACTTCTTTGTAAGTGCCTTTGGTTTTGTTCGAGCCTGGAACAGACTTGTATGGATTGTATGTCTGACGTTACAAATTGAGATGTAAAGCCGATTTCTTTCAAATATATTTCTATTGGTGGCGGAGAATTTTTTCTTTTAGCTTAACACCCTAGAGATTATGTAGTTGAAGGTTATCAGCGATATATTCCCAATTTGGTAATGTGACATGCTGAGTGTTGCTGTGAAATGATCATTGTGTTGATTATTTGTGATAGGATCATTTGTTTGATCGTCTATCCTGGTGATCATTTCTATGATCATTTGTTGACCCAAAGCATGGCTTTTGTATAAAGTATGTTTTTGTGGACGTGACTTCGTCGAGCCTCACAAACCGGTAATGGTCGAAACAGGAATTGTGCGTCCTTCCAGAGGCGTTTCCATGTGGCAATGGGAAGTTCCTTGGCCTGACCATTTGTTGGAAAATCCATTCTTCAAATACGAGCCTTGTACGGTTTCAGTTGTATAACCTGTCATGGAATATGGCGGTAACCCGCTATTGAACATGGTAGCTATAGTAGGCACAGTTCGAAATGTCTATGTCGGCTAAGATTTATATCTTTATTTTCGAAATGAATTTTCTCTACACTATGCACTAGTAATAATATCAAATGTTCTTTTAAATGCGTATCAAGCATCTTTGGCTGTCATAAGGAGAAATCTCCTCCGATTATGCGTTTGCATTGTGTGTGTGTGCGGGAGGCCTTATGGTAGTCTCATTTTTAAAAGCATTGCGAATTGACTTTAAAAATATTCCTCTATTTTGATTTTTAAGATAAATTAACAGTTTTGAGTTCTCACACCAGTCACATGACTGACTCGGAGTTTATTGTTTTCCTTCCTAAACTCTGGGTTCCCACCAATTTCCACACGGGCAGTCAAGAGTTAAGGTTTATCAGGATATTCTGGATATTCTGGAATTGCTGGAGGCAAGCTGGATGGCATGGCGTATTATTAGTATATAGTATTTCTTTTCCGCTGTTTGATGTTGTTGTGTTGTACACTCTGATGATATGATGTAATGAAATGTGATTTAATGTAATAACTGATATAGTTCTTTGTTTAAAGATTATTCATTTATTATTATATGTTGTTCCGCTGCGAATTGTGAGATTCTGATGTTGTTCTGTTGTTTTCTGTTCCGTTCTGTTCTTTCTATTTTCTTTCCTCCCTATTCTCTATCTTCTCATCTCTTTTTCTATCCTTTTCTTTTTCTTAAAACCCTAAGTGTTCGGTTTTCCGTCGTTCGATTGCTCGGCAGTCGATAAAGTGAGTATCGATGTTGAATTTTCGAAAGTCGAAGAATCGGGTTCTTACAGTTGGTATCAGAGCATATGGTTAAGCGACAAATATGGTTCTGTTGGGTATTACTCATTAGAGATAGAGTCAGTAGTACTTTAGAATGAGTTTGAGTGTAATAATAGCTATGAGAGCGTATTTGTTAGTGAATATAAAATTCTTTTATATTGTGATGATTGATTTATTGAGTGGCATATGAACCTTCGTCAGCACGGTCTGGACAACTATGCTGAAGGGGTTTATAAACACTTGAATAGAACAATTCGACACAATATTGTTTTTAAATTGGGTAAATGAAATAATTTTACCTCGATTATATTTTATATATAAAGGAATAATTTTTCAGAATTATTAAAGTGTATATAAGTGGATTGTTTAGTTGTTTGAATAATCTAAATAAAAGAGTAATTGTATAAGCAAATGAATTATAAGAACTGAATTATAATTAAAGTGATTTACAATTGTGAAATAAACTTATATATATAAGAAGTGAAACTATATGAATATATTTATGAATATGAGTTGAAAAATAAAAATGAATTTAAAGTTAAATGGAATATAACTTAAAAGATGTTGAATGAAGTTGATATTGGTGTCAATGTAAATAATAAAGTTAAGTGATAAATATGAACTTAAGTTATGTAAATGAAATTCAACTTTTGTAATTGAATTGAATTAATGGATTAAATGTTAATCAATTGAATGTGAATAATTGGTATGAAATAATGGATATATGTGTTGATTCATTAAAATCTAATGTTATTAGAAGTTGAATAGTTGAATAAAAAAAATCAATTAATTAAACCAATTGAAAGTAAAGGAATTTGGTTGTAATTAATATACATTTGTTGATATATGATTGTTAGTTGAGTGATTGTAAATAATTCATTAAGTATTAATGAAATTGAGTTAATGAAATTGGAAGCTAAAGTAATTGGAATTCAATTGGAAGTTAAATGAATCTTAAATAGAATTGAATTTGATTTGGAAGTGAAACAACTTGAATATGAATTAGTGAATATAAACTAATTGAAAATGAATGTTTGTAAAAACATCCACTATTAATGAATCGAATGTGATTAAACTGAAAACCTATTTCATTGAATATTAATGAGAATATGAATGAATATTTATTGGTTATGGATGTTAGTTGATTGATAGTTGAGTATATTGCTTTTATTGCATTTGCTATGTTGACATATATAGTTATTATGTTGCTATATGTTGTATATCGATACTATTATCTATATGCATGATTCTCATGTGGTTTGTTGAGTGTTTAGTAGGTGCGGATCGCGTTTGCTTCGCATTTGGAGCTCGCTTTCGCGCTATATTAGCCGTATATGCCTGCTAATAAAATATAAGGTACATATCTCGGATTACATACCGTACTTTTATACTTTTTCCCTTCGGGATGCCTCATTACTTGATGAGATGTATATTTGTGATATATATACTGTCATTTTTTTTTGGATCGAGCCGCGCAAAGGAGACTATGGCGAATTTTTCCGGAAATTTAAGGCGTGAGAAAAAATTTGAGAAAATTGGAAAATTTTGAAAACTATAACTTTGATTTTGGAATTGAAAGTTAAACAATAGTAGTTTGGTTTGAAAAGATAACTAAGTATGATTTGAAAACTTAGTAAGTTATTGTAAGAAGTTTAAAATTTGTTTTGGGAAAGTTAATAAATTCTGTAACTTTTCTTACTTGATAATTTCGAGGACGAAATTCTTTTAAGGGGGGAAGATTGTAACGACCCAGGATTTTTAGTAATTAAAATTTGAATATTTAATTAATTTTAAATATTAATAAGTGAATTTATAAGTCGAATAAATTTTATTTTGAATAATTAGATTTAATTGGATAATTAAATCGATAATTTAATATGTTAAATTATGGAAATAACTGAAAATCGAGTTAAATATGATTGAAAATGATTTGTAAAATTTTATTTTATCATATTGAAGTTAGAATGATATTTTAGAACTTTTAAAATCGAATTAAAAGTTTATTTGTGAAAATTGAATATTTTAATATTTAAATCGACTAGTGAAAATAGTCAATTTTTGAACAGTCTCAGAATTGGACGAAACCAGTTCCATTGGATCCGTAATAGTTAGTTATTACCGGATTTCAATTTTCGTGTCACTCAGAGTTATCGTTTGAGCGTAGTAGCTCGAAACGCATCGAATTATTTTTAATATTAATTTGGCGAGTTAAAATAGCCATTTTTCAAAAAGTCTCGGATTTCGACGAAACTAGTTTCATCGGATCCGTAATGTGATATTATTGTAGGGTTTCAAATTTCATGTCAATCGGATTTACGGTTTGTCCGGTACAAATTAAAACGCCTAGAAAATTATTTAAATCGGTTTAATTTAAATTGAACGTTTATTGCCATAACTCGCACAGATGACCGAATTAGCTTCCGAAACCTGTTCCATTGTGTTCGGAACGCGGGGTAAACCCTAGAAACGCTGGTTACGGCGCGTAAATCGGAGTTCGGAATTCCCGGATGAATAGTGATTGAAAAATTTCCTATAAATAGACCAACACCCTCACAAAAATAAAAATAAAAAAAATAACAAAACCCTAACCCTAGCAGCCGCCACTTTCAGATTCAAAGGCCAGAAACTTCCCAAATTCATTCCTTAATCTCTCCCAATCTACAAACAATTAGAAGATGTGATCAACTACAAACACGTACAGCTCGTCGAGAGCTTTATATCCGTACGGTGATGATGGAGTTTGGCGTCGCGTGGAGAGAGGGAGATGGCCGCGTTTGTCATGGAGTGCGCACGGTTTTCTATGCTTAGGGGGTGGCCAAGCTTGCTCGTGCTTGGGGCGGTGGTGAGGCTCGTGTAGCTCGTTCGAATGGCATCTCCTGATCGGGGTATCGATGAGTGTTGGTGGTCGCGTGCATAAGGGAAGAGGGTCGATGTTGGGTTCAGCCTTGGTAGCCTGCGTACGTGAATGAGAGGAAGGGAAGTGCGGCTCTGATGAATTTTCTAGGATCTAACGGTTGTGATTAACTTAGGGTTTAAAATTTGTAAATTTATATAAATTAAAAGTCGTGTAACTTATAAAATTCATATCATTTCCATACGAGGTCGAAAACGCGCGAAACAAGAAGCGTTGGAATCGTATGGACGAGCACTACGCGATGGAATTGGATTGGAGTCGTTTGGAGTTAGTGAGAATTTCGGGTAAAATTAAACGTCCGTTTAATTTTATTCGAAATAAATCGCTAGAACGAAATTGAAATCAAGGTGAGAACTTCTCACTCAATCGAATCGGTTTCGATTTTATTTTAAATAGTTAGATTTAAAATATTTGAATGCATGTTTGAATGATGATTGTTATCTATTTATTGTTAAAATAGACATTATACGTCGTTAGTAAGCGGATGTTATTTATTAAAAACATATACCGCGAATATTTCATAAATAGTGAAATTGGTATTATATATAATAGCAATATATATATATTGGCATATGTATATATTGGAGTTATTGATTTCCCGCATTTGTATAGCGGATGAGACCCTATTGCGCCGTCTATTAAGCAGATAATATTTTAAATCCCATATACTGCGATAATTCCGTACTGGAGCGGAATTGGTATTGTGCTAATGTTTGTAGATGCAGGAAAACAGGTTGGAGGGATCCAACTGGATTCCTCAACAGTATTTATTTGATTATGGATATTTTGATATTCGTTGATTATCATATTGATATATGATGTCGTTGTAGTCGTGATTGACTATTTGGTGTGTAGCATCATTGAACCAAATTTTGGGATTTTAAAATGATTTTTAAAGTGATTTTTGAAAGTATACGTTTATAAAATATTTTTGGAACTGATCCATTTTAAATAAATAAACGTTATAATTTTTAAAGTTATAAAAATTATGATTTTGAGAAATACGGTTAAAGATTGATTTTTGAGAAATATGGGGTAATGATTTTATAAAGTAGTTAAATTGGGATATTTTGAATTTATTATAAAAAGTTTAAAAATAGGATTTATGAAACTTGATTATTTTATAAATCAAAATGATAAAATTTATAAAGGAGTTTAAAGATGTTTTAAAATAATAGTATAAATTGATTTATATAAGATTTATAAATTGATAATTTGTAAATTAGAATATTTGAATTATAAAACGAGTTTTTATAAGTGTTAGAATGAATTGTGAATGAATTTCATAAATGAATGAAATTTATAGAATTATAAACGGTGTAGTTATAAATGGAATTTTATAAGCAGTAGATTTATAAATTTTGTGAAGTTATTAAAAAAAAATTTGGATAAATAATTGAATCTTATAAGTTATAAGATTTATAATTATGAAGTTTAAAGGAACGATTTTGTAACGACCCAGAATTTTTATTTATTAAAATTTGATTATTTAATTAATTTTAAATATTAATAAGTGAAATTTATAAGTCGAATAAATTTTTATTTGAATTATTGGATTTAATTGGATAATTAAATCGATAATTTAATATGTTAAATTATGGAAATAATTGAAAATAGGGTTAAATATGATTGAAAATGATTTGTAAAATTTTATTTTATCATATTGAAGTTAGAATGATATTTTAGAACTTTTAAAATCGAATTAAAAGTTAATTTGTGAAAATTGAATATTTTAATAATTAAAATCGACTAGTGAAAATAGTCAATTTTTGAATAGTCTCAGAATTGAACGAAACCAGTTCCATTGGATCCGTAATAGTTAGTTATTACCGTATTTCAAATTTCGTGTCAATCGGAGTTATCGTTTGATCGTGGCAGCTCGAAACGCATCGAATTGTTTTTAATTTAAACTTGACGAGTGAAAATAGCCATTTTTCAAAAAGTCTCGGATTTCGACGAAACCAGTTTCATCGGATCCGTAATGTGATATTATTGTAAGGTTTCAAATTTCAAGTCAATTGGATTTACCGTTTGTCCGGTATGAATTAAAACGCCTAGAAAATCGCTTAAATCGGTTTAATTTAAATTGAGCGTTTATAGCCATAACTCGCACATACTTCCGAATTAGCTTCCGAAACCTGTTCCATTGTGTCCGGAACGCGGGATTAACCCTAGGAACGTCAGTTTCGGCGCGTAAATCGGAGTTCGGAATTCCCGGATGAATAGTGTTCGTTCGTTCTTCTATAAATAGGCCTTGAATTCACAAATAAATAAAAAAAAAAAAACCTAGGTCAAACTATGCACAGCCGCCTCCTATTCTATGGATGGCCGAAAATCACCCTCACTTTTCTTCAATTATCTCTTCATCCGCTCAACGATTCAAGAAACTCCAAACTAGGAAATCGTAGAGCACATCAAGTACTCCATATCCAACGGTGGAGATCGCGAATGGAGTTGTGATTTGTGAGAAAATTGCTCGCGTTTGTCATAGGTTGCGCACGTAATTGCTGATGAAGGGGGGGGGGGCGAGCTCAGGGTGCTCATGGCCGAGCATAGCTTGGGTCGAGAGCTTTCGCGTGGAGGTGGTTTGATTAACTTTCGTCGAGTGATGTGGATGCAAATGCTAACCCTAAATCTCGAGTATGGGTTCGGCTAGTACGTGATTTACTGGAGCTTATGCGCGTGATGTAGGAGATGAACGTGAGGCCTTAGATGCAGATCCAACGGCCAGGGGCTTGTGTAGGGTTTTAAATATAATTTAAGTTATAAATTTGTGTATATAAATCGTGTACAAACTTCATAAATTCATAACTTTTTCATACGAGGTCGAAAAAATGCAAACTCGGTTGCGTTGGAATCGTATGGACGAGCACTACGCGATGGAGTTGGTTTGGAGTCGTTTGGAGTTAGTGAGGATTTTGGGTAAAATTAAACGTGCGTTTAATTTTATTCGAAATAAATCGCTAAAACGAAATTAAAATCAAGGTGAGAACTTCTCACTCAATCGAATCAGTTTCGATTTTATTTTAAATAGTTAGATTTAAAATATTTGAATGCATGTTTGAATGTTGATTGATATCTATTAATTGTTAAAATAGACATTATACGCCGTTATTAAGCGGATGTTATTTAATAAAAACATATACCGCGAATATTTCATAAACAGTGAAATTGGTATTATATATAATAGCAATATATATATATTGGCATATGTATATATTGGAGTTATTGATTTCCTGCATTTTTTGTTTAGCGGATGAGACCCTATTGCGCCGTTATTAAGCGGATAATATTTAAATCCCATATACCGCGATAATTTCGTACTGGAGCGAAATTGGTATTGTGCTAATGTTTTTGGATGCAGGAAAACAGGTTGGAGGGATCCAACTGGATTCCTCAACAGTATTTATTTAATTTCAGATATTTTGATATTTGATGGATTTTCATATCGATATATGATATCGTTGTTGTCGTGATTGACTATTTGGTGTGTAGCATCATTGGACCAAATTTTGGGATTTTAAAATGATCTTTAAAGTGATTTTTGAGAATATACTATATTTTGGAATTGATCCATTATAAATAAATAAACGTTATAATTTTTAAAGTTATAAAAATTATGATTTTTAAGAAATATAGTTAAAAGCTGATTTTTGAAAATAAGGAATTAATGACTTTATAAAATAGTTAAATTGGGATTTCTGAAATAATTGTGAAAAGTTTAAATATAGGATATATAAAATTTGATTATTTTATAAATCAAAATGATGAAATTATAAAGGAGATTAAAGACATTTTAAAGAATAATATAAATTTATTTATATTAAGAGATTTATAAATGGATATGTATAAATTGAAATATTGACATTATAAAACGAGTTTTTATAAGTGTTTGAATGAAGTGAAAATAAATTTTGTAAATGAATGGAATTCATAAAATTATAAATGGTGAAGTTATAAATGAAATTTATAAATAGTAAGATTTAAAAATTTTGTGAAATTATTAAAGAATATATTTGGATGAATAATTGAATCTTATAAGTTATAAGATTTATAATTATGAAGTTCAAAGGAACGATTTTTGTGAACGAATAAATTATAAGTATTTGACTTATAATATGAACCTTTGTTTTATAATTGAGTTATAAATCGAATAGGTTAATAAAAGAATTTATAAAAAGGAAGTTTTTATAAATAAATAGAAATGGAATTTATAAACGTTGTTTTATAAATTCGCAAATGACTTATTTTGATAAGAAAATTGTTGAAACCTATTAATGGAGTTATATTCACGTTTTTGAATAGTGAATAATCCTTTGAATTAAAATGTATAAAAGGATGAAATGTGTTAACGTAGTATATTCACGTTTTTGAATAGTGAATAATGTGTTAAAGAAATTGTTTTGAATGTGATATTTCAAATAGAATTAAAACGATCTAACGATGTTTTAAAATGTGTTGAGATTCGAAACCATAGATTTCAACATTTATTGTTGAAATAGACGTTTTCGAGAAACAGAAGGAAATGATGGACTATAACACTGTTGTTATAGTAAATGATTTCCGAAAGGAAATGCTTTGTATAGTATTGGGATTTATATATCTATTTTTAATTTCGAATCCCTATACTATTGATTTTGGGTTGTCGTAACGATGTTTTACGCAACATTCGTTTTGGCCCAAATAAATATGTTTAAGTGAATGATTTCCTTAAAGAATGAAATATATACTTAATTCGATTTAAGTATATTGAATATTTTCCAAGTGTTGAAAATAAATAAAAATTGTGAATTACTTATGAATAAATAAGTATGGAAATGTTTTCCAATATGAAGTGAATAATTAGAATTTATCTTTTTGAAGATAAATTGAAATGAATTATTGAAATCATATGCATGGATATTTTGAATTATAAATTCACTATTGAATTTATAAAAGAAAGTGGAATTTGTTTAAAAATAAATAATGATTTATTTTTGAAGTATTGAAATTATATATCTAGTGAAGATATTTTGGAAAATAAATAATTTGGAAAATTATTTGGAATCTGGTGATGTTGTGCATATCCATTGATAGTTCAATAACCGACTATCGATATTTCCCTTTGAATGGGTAATTGATGTGATTTGTTTGAATGTGAATGCTACACTTATTTTTAAATAAGCGCTCACTATTCGGGTTAACCGGGAAAGGACCATGGGGTCGTATAACCCATTCCGAATATGTGATACGTCGTTATGAATTGCATTTGAAGATCGGTGTTGAAGACCCGGTATTTGCGAGAGCGATAGGATGACCTGTCGATTTACTCTGCACCGAGTTGCTCCGGTATAGAGTTCTCCATATGTGATGGTGAATCCGATCAGGATTGTGAATATCCGGATTGCAAGGACTTCTTTGTAAGTGCCTTCGGTTTTGTTCGATCCCGGAACAGACTTGTATGGATAGTATGTCTGACATTACAAGTTGAGATATAAAGCCGATTTCTTTCAAATATATTTCTGTTGGTGGCGAAGAATTTATTCTTTTAGCTTAACACCCTTCTCTGAGACGTACGAGCTCAGAGGTTATATAGTTCAAGTTATCAGCGATATATTCCCAATTTGGTAATGTGACATGCTGAGTGTTGCTGAAATGATCATTGTGATAGGATCGTTTATTTGATCGTCTATCTTAGTGATCATTGTGTTGATCATTTGTTGACCCAAAGCATGGCTTTTGTATAAAGTATGTTTTTGTGGACGTGACTTCGTCGAACCTCACACCCCGGAAATGGTCAAAACAGGAAAGATGCGGCAAGGTTATGAGGGGTAGCACCCTTTAGGATATGTACGTTTCCTTCTGGATAGAGGTGGTATCATGGTATGGAGCCCAGATATTTAACCTATGTGGTTACTACGAATTTATTACTTTGTGGTTGTTGGTTTTCGGGATCCCGTGAGAAAGGTCGTTTACGATCGGGGAATGGCGTGCTCGTGTCAGTAGTTACCCAGTTAGGGGTAATCCGGCCTTGTGTTGGCAGAGTTCCGGTTTGGTTCTCGGGGATGTCTTTCCAAAGGCATTCTCATGTGGCAATGGGAAGTTCCTTGGCCTGACCATTTGTTGGAAATCCAATTCCCAATACGAAACTTGTACGGAATTAGTTGTAGAACCTGCCATTCACTTATGGTGGTCACCACTGTGTGGATGGTAGCTATAGTAGGCATAGTTCGAAATGTCTATGTTGGCTAAGATTTATATTCTACTTTCGAAATGAAATTTTTCCCCTACACTATGCACTAGTAATAATATCAAATGTTATTTTAAATGCGTATCAAGCATCTTTGACTATCATAAGGAGAAATCTCCTCCGATTCTGCGTTTGCATTGTGTGTGTGTGCGGGAGGCCTTATGGTAGTCTCATTTTTAAAAGCATTGCGAATTGAAATAAAAAATATTCTTCTATTTTGATTTTTAAAGATAAATAAACTGTTTTGAGTTCTCACACCAGTCACATGACTGACTTGGAGTTTATTGCTTTCCTTCCTAAACTCTAGGTGCCCACCAATTTCCACACGGGCAGTCAAGAGTTAGGTTTATCAGGATATTCTGGATATTCTGGAGTTGCTGGAGGCAAGATGGATGGCATGGCGTACTACTTATATAGTATTTCTTTTTCCGCTGTTTGTTTGATGATGTACACTCTGATGATATGATTAATGTAATGTAATGTATAAAATGTAATAACTGATATAGTTCTTTGTTTAAAGATTATTCATTTATTATTATATGTCGTTCCGCTGCGAATTGTGAGATTCTGATATTGTTCTGTTGTTTTCTATTCCGTTCTATTTTAAAATCATGTTCTATTCTCCATTTTTCTATATTTTCAAATTTTCTATTCTCTTTCCTCTCTCTCTTCTATCTTTTCCCTCTTCTATTTTCTATTTTTCTTTTCGCTCTATTTCCTATCTTCTCTCTTCTTCTCTTCTCTTTTCATAAATTCTTTTTAAAACCCCTAAGGGTTCGTATTTTCGTTCATCTTGAATTAAACAAAGGAGATTAGTGTCTATTCAAGGAGTACGGATTTACGGGTCTTTACATCTGGTATCAGAGCTTATGGTTAAGCGACAACCATGGTTCTCTTGGGTATTATTCATTAGAGATAGAGTCAGCAGTACTCTAGAATGAATTTGAGTGTAATAATAGCTATGAGAGCGTATTTGTTAGTGAATATAAAATTATTTTATATTGTGATGATTGGTTTGTTGAGTGGTATATAGATTCTGGTTAATACGAGTAATTAACGTTGTTGATAGGGATCTATAAACACTTGAATAGAGCAATTCGACACAATATTGTTTAAATTGGGTAAATGAAATAATTTTACTTGATTATATTTTATATATAAAGCAATAATTTTTCAGAATTGTTAAAGTGTATATAAGTTGATTGTTTAGATGTTTGAATAATCTAAATAAAAGAATAATTGTGTAAGTAAAAAGAATTATAAGAATTGAATTATAATTAAAGTGATTTACAATTGTGAAATAAACTTATATATATAAGAAGTGAAACTATATGAATATATTTATAAATATGAGTTGAAATAAAAATGAATTGGTAATTGAATAGAATGAATGGATTGAATATTAATCAATTGAATGTGAATAAATTGGAATGAAATAATGAATATAAGTGTTAATTCATTAAAATCTAATGTTATTAGAAAGTTGAATAATTGAATGAAAATCAATTAAATTAAACCAATTGTAAGCAAAGGAATTTGGTTGAAATGAATATACATTGGTTGTTATATGGTTGTTAGTTGATTGATTGTATATAACTCATTAATGAAATTGGAAGTTAAAGTAATTGGAATCCAATTCGAAGTTAAATAAATTTGAATTGAATTGAATTTGAATTGGAAGTGAACCAACTTGAATATGAATTAGCGAATATAAACTAATTGAGAATGAATGCTAGTAAATCAAATGTTAATGAATCTAATGTGATTAAATTGAAAACCAATTCATTGAATATTAATGAAAATATGAATGAATGTTTATTGGTTATGAATGTTAGTTGGTTGATGGTTGAATATATGTTGTTTTACTACATTTACTATGTTGATATATATAGTTATTATGTTGCTATATGTAGTATATCGATACTATGCTTTATATGCATGTTTCTCATGTTGTTTGTTGAGTAATTAGTATGTGCGGATCGCGTTTGCTTCGCATTTGGAGCTCACTTTTGCGCTATATTAGCCGTATATGCTCGCTAATAAAATATAAGGAACATATCTCGGATTACATACCGTACTTTTACACTTTTTTCCCTTCGGGATGCCTCATTACTTGATGAGATGTATATTTGTGATATATATACTGTCATTTTTTTTCGGATCGAGCCGCGCAAAGGAGACTATGGCGAATTTTTCCGGAAATTTAAGGCGTTAGAAAATTTTTGAGAAAATTGGAAAATTTTAAAAACTTTAACTTTGTTTTCGAATTAAAAGTTAAACAATAGTAGTTGTTTTTGAAAAGATAACTAAGTATGATTTGAAAACTTAGTAAGGTTATTATAAGAAGTTTAACTATGGATTTATGGAAAATTAATAGAATTCTTTAACTTTTCTTACTTATTAATTTCGAGGACGAAATTCTTTTAAGGGGGGAAGATTGTAACGACCCAGAATTTTTATTTATTAAAATTTGAATATTTAATTAATTTTAAATATTAATAAGTGAAATTTATAAGTCGAATAAATTTTTATTTGAATTATTGGATTTAATTGGATAATTAAATCGATAATTTAATATGTTAAATTATGGAAATAATTGAAAATAGGGTTAAATATGATTGAAAATGATTTGTAAAATTTTATTTTATCATATTGAAGTTAGAATGATATTTTAGAACTTTTAAAATCGAATTAAAAGTTAATTTGTGAAAATTGAATATTTTAATAATTAAAATCGACTAGTGAAAATAGTCAATTTTTGAACAGTCTCAGAATTGAACCAAACCAGTTCCATTGGATCCGTAATAGTTAGTTATTACCGGATTTCAAATTTCGTGTCAATCGGAGTTATCGTTTGATCGTGGCAGCTCGAAACGCATCGAATTGTTTTTAATTTAAATTTGACGAGTGAAAATAGCCATTTTTCAAAAAGTCTCGGATTTCGACGAAACCAGTTTCATCGGATCCGTAATGTGATATTATTGTAAGGTTTCAAATTTCAAGTCAATTGGATTTACCGTTTGTCCGGTATGAATTAAAACGCCTAGAAAATCGCTTAAATCGGTTTAATTTAAATTGAGCGTTTATAGCCATAACTCGCACATACTTCCGAATTAGTTTCCGAAACCTGTTCCATTGTGTCCGGAACGCGGGATAAACCCTAGGAACGTCAGTTTCGGCGCGTAAATCGGAGTTTGGAATTCCCGGATGAATAGTGTTCGTTCGTTCTTCTATAAATAGGCCTTGAATTCACAAATAAAAAAATAAAAAAAACCTAGGTCAAACTATGCACAGCCGCCTCCTATTCTATGGATGGCCGAAAATTACCCTCACTTTTCTTCAATTATCTCTTCATCCGCTCAACGATTCAAGAAACTCCAAACTAGGAAATCGTAGAGCACATCAAGTACTCCATATCCAACGGTGGAGATCGCGAATGGAGTTGTGATTTGTGAGAAAATTGCCCGCCTTTGTCATAGGTTGCGCACGTAATTGCTGATGAAGGGGGGGGCCGAGCTCAGGGTGCTCATGGCCGAGCATAGCTTGGGTCGAGAGCTTTCGCGTGGAGGTGGTTTGATTAACTTTCGTCGAGTGATGTGGATGCAAATGCTAACCCTAAATCTCGAGTATGGGTTCGGCTAGTACGTGATTTACTGGAGCTTATGCGCGTGATGTAGGAGATGAACGTGAGGCCTTAGATGCAGATCCAACAGTCAGGGGCTTGTGTAGGGTTTTAATTATAATTTAAGTTATAAATTTGTGTATATAAATCGTGTACAAACTTCATAAATTCATAACTTTTTCATACGAGGTCGAAAAAATGCAAACTCAGTTGCGTTGGAATCGAATGGACGAGCACTACGCGATGGAGTTGGTTTGGAGTCATTTGGAGTTAGTGAGAATTTTGGGTAAAATTAAACGTGCGTTTAATTTTATTCGAAATAAATCGCTAAAACGAAATTAAAATCAAGGTGAGAACTTCTCACTCAATCGAATCAGTTTCGATTTTATTTTAAATAGTTAGATTTAAAATATTTGAATGCATGTTTGAATGTTGATTGATATCTATTAATTGTTAAAATAGACATTATACGCCGTTATTAAGCGGATGTTATTTAATAAAAACATATACCGCAAATATTTCGTAAACAGTGAAATTGGTATTATATATAATAGCAATATATATATATTGGCATATGTATATATTGGAGTTATTGATTTCCCGCATTTTTTTTTTAGCGGATGAGACCCTATTGCACCGTTATTAAGCGGATAATATTTAAATCCCATATACCGCGATAATTTCGTACTGGAGCAAAATTGGTATTGTGCTAATGTTTTTGGATGTAGGAAAACAGGTTGGAGGGATCCAACTGGATTCCTCAACAGTATTTATTTAATTTCAGATATTTTGATATTTGATGGATTTTTATATCGATATATGATATCGTTGTTGTCGTGATTGACTATTTGGTGTGTAGCATCATTGGACCAAATTTTGGGATTTTAAAATAATCTTTAAAGTGATTTTTGAGAATATACTATATTTTGGAATTGATCCATTATAAATAAATAAACGTTATAATTTTTAAAGTTATAAAAATTATGATTTTTAAGAAATATAGTTAAAAGCTGATTTTTGAAAATAAGGAATTAATGACTTTATAAAATAGTTAAATTGGGATTTCTGAAATAATTGTGAAAAGTTTAAATATAGGATATATAAAATTTGATTATTTTATAAATCAAAATGATGAAATTATAAAGGAGATTAAAGACGTTTTAAAGAATAATATAAATTTATTTATATTAAGAGATTTATAAATGGATATGTATAAATTGAAATATTGACATTATAAAACGAGTTTTTATAAGTGTTTGAATGAAGTGAAAATAAATTTTGTAAATGAATGGAATTCATAAAATTATAAATGGTGAAGTTATAAATGAAATTTATAAATAGTAACATTTATAAATTTTGTGAAATTATTAAAGAATATATTTGGATGAATAATTGAATCTTATAAGTTATAAGATTTATAATTATGAAGTTCAAAGGAACGATTTTTGTGAACGAATAAATTATAAGTATTTGACTTATAATATGAACCTTTGTTTTATAATTGAGTTATAAATCGAATAGGTTAATAAAAGAATTTATAAAAAGGAAGTTTTTATAAATAAATAGAAATGGAATTTATAAACGTTGTTTTATAAATTCGCAAATGACTTATTTTGATAAGAAAATTGTTGAAACCTATTAATGGAGTTATATTCACGTTTTTGAATAGTGAATAATCCTTTGAATTAAAATGTATAAAAGGATGAAATGTGTTAACGTAGTATATTCACGTTTTTGAATAGTGAATAATGTGTTAAAGAAATTGTTTTGAATGTGATATTTCAAATAGAATTAAAACGATCTAACGATGTTTTAAAATGTGTTGAGATTCGAAACCATAGATTTCAACATTTATTGTTGAAATAGACGTTTTCGAGAAACAGAAGGAAATGATGGACTATAACACTGTTGTTTTAGTAAATGATTTCCGAAAGGAAATGCTTTGTATAGTATTGGGATTTATATATCTATTTTTAATTTCGAATCCCTATACTAGTGATTTTGGGTTGTCGTAACGATGTTTTACGCAACATTCGTTTTGGCCCAAATAAATATGTTTAAGTGAATGATTTCCTTAAAGAATGAAATACATACTTAATTCGATTTAAGTATACTGAATATTTTCCAAGTGTTGAAAATAAATAAAAATTGTGAATTACTTATGAATAAATAAGTATGGAAATGTTTTCCAATATAAAGTGAATAATTAGAATTTATCTTTTTGAAGATAAATTGAAATGAATTATTGAAATCATATGCATGGATATTTTGAATTATAAATTCACTATTGAATTTATAAAAGAAAGTGGAATTTGTTTAAAAATAAATATTGATTTATTTTTGAAGTATTGAAATTATATATCTAGTGAAGATATTTTGGAAAATAAATAATTTGGAAAATTATTTGGAATCTGGTGATGTTGTGCATATCCATTGATAGTTCAATAACCGACTATCGATATTTCCCTTTGAATGGGTAATTGATGTGATTTGTTTGAATGTGAATGCTACACTTATTTTTAAATAAGCGCTCACTATTCGGGTTAACCGGGAAAGGACCATGGGGTCGTATAACCCATTCCGAATATGTGATACGTCGGTATGAATTGCATTTGAAGCTCGGTGTTGAAGACCCGGTATTTGCGAGAGCGATAGGATGACCTGTCGATTTACTCTGCACCGAGTTGCTCCGGTATAGAGTTCTCCATATGTGATGGTGAATCCGATCAGGATTGTGAATATCCGGATTGCAAGGACTTCTTTGTAAGTGCCTTCGGTTTTGTTCGATCCTGGAACAGACTTGTATGGATAGTATGTCTGACATTACAAGTTGAGATATAAAGCCGATTTCTTTCAAATATATTTCTGTTGGTGGCGAAGAATTTATTCTTTTAGCTTAACACCCTTCTCTGAGACGTACGAGCTCAGAGGTTATATAGTTGAAGTTATCAGCGATATATTCCCAATTTGGTAATGTGACATGCTGAGTGTTGCTGAAATGATCATTGTGTTGATTATTGTGATAGGATCGTTTATTTGATCGTCTATCTTAGTGATCATTGTGTTGATCATTTGTTGACCCAAAGCATGGCTTTTGTATAAAGTATGTTTTTGTGGACGTGACTTCGTCGAACCTCACACCCCGGAAATGGTCAAAACAGGAAAGATGCGGCAAGGTTATGAGGGGTAGCACCCTTTAGGGTATGTACGTTTCCTTCTGGATAGAGGTGGTATCATGGTATGGAGCCCAGATATTTAACCTATGTGGTTACTACGAATTTATTACTTTGTGGTTATTGGTTTTCGGGATCCCATGAGAAAGGTCGTTTACGATCGGGGAATGGCGTGCTCGTGTCAGTAGTTACCCAGTTAGGGGTAACCCGGCCTTGTGTTGGCAGAGTTCCGGTTTGGATCTCAGGGATGTCTTTCCAGAGGCATTCTCATGTGGCAATGGGAAGTTCCTTGGCCTGACCATTTGTTGGAAATCCAATTCCCAATACGAAACTTGTACGGAATTAGTTGTAGAACCTGCCATTCACTTATGGTGGTCACCACTGTGTGGATAGTAGCTATAGTAGGCATAGTTCGAAATGTCTATGTTGGCTAAGATTTATATTCTACTTTCGAAATGAAATTTTTCCCCTACACTATGCACTAGTAATAATATCAAATGTTATTTTAAATGCGTATCAAGCATCTTTGACTATCATAAGGAGAAATCTCCTCCGATTCTGCGTTTGCATTGTGTGTGTGTGCGGGAGGCCTTATGGTAGTCTCATTTTTAAAAGCATTGCGAATTGAAATAAAAAATATTCTTCTATTTTGATTTTTAAAGATAAATAAACTGTTTTGAGTTCTCACACCAGTCACATGACTGACTTGGAGTTTATTGCTTTCCTTCCTAAACTCTAGGTGCCCACCAATTTCCACACGGGCAGTCAAGAGTTAGGTTTATCAGGATATTCTGGATATTCTGGAGTTGCTGGAGGCAAGATGGATGGCATGGCGTATTACTTATATAGTATTTCTTTTTCCGCTGTTTGTTTGATGATGTACACTCTGATGATATGATTAATGTAATGTAATGTATAAAATGTAATAACTGATATAGTTCTTTGTTTAAAGATTATTCATTTATTATTATATGTCGTTCCGCTGCGAATTGTGAGATTCTGATGTTGTTCTGTTGTTTTCTATTCTGTTCTATTTTAAAATCATGTTCTATTCTCCATTTTTCTATATTTTCAAATTTTCTATTCTCTTTCCTCTCTCTCTTCTATCTTTTCCCTCTTCTATTTTCTATTTTTCTTTTTGCTCTATTTCCTATCTTCTCTCTTCTCTTCTCTTTTCATAAATTCTTTTTAAAACCCCTAAGGGTTCGTATTTTCGTTCATCTTGATTTAAACAAAGGAGATTAGTGTCTATTCAAGGAGTACGGATTTACGGGTCTTTACAGATTTTGTAAAATAATCGTTTTATAAGCATTTAACTTATAATATGAACTTTTGTTATATAATTGAGTTATAAATTGAATAGGTTAATAAAGGAGATTTATAAAAAGGAAGTTGTTATAAAATAAATAGAAATGGAATTTATAAACGTTGTTTTATAAATTCGTAAACAACTTATTTTGATAAGTAAAATTGTTGAAACCTATTAATGGAGTTATATTCACATTTTTGACTGTGAATAATCCTTTGAAATAAAATGAATAGAAGTGATGAAAATTGGTTAACGTAGTATATTCACGTTTTTGAATAGTGAATAATATGTTAAAGAAATTGTTTTGAATGTGATGTTTTAAATAGAATTAAAACAAGTTAACGATGTTTTTAAATATGTTGAGATTCGAAACCATAGATTTCAACATTTATTGTTGAAATAGACGTTTTCGAGAAATAGAAGGAAATGGTGGACTATAACACTGTTGTTATAGTAAATGATTTCTGAAAGGAAATGTTTTGTATAGTATTGGGATTTATATATCTATTTTAATTTCGAATCCCTATACTAGTGATTTTGGGTTGTCGTAACGATGTTTTACGCAACATTCATTTTGGCCCAAATAAATATGTTTAAGAGAATGATTTCCTTAAAGAATGAAATATATACTTAATCTCGATTTAAGTATATTGAATATTTTCTAAGTGTTGAAAATAAATAGATTTGTGAATTACTTATTTTTAATAAGTATGGAAATTTTTTCCAATATAAAGTGAATATTAGAGAATTTATCTTTTTGAAGATAAATTGAAATGAATAATTGAAATCGTATATGCATGGATATTGTGAAATATAAATTCACTATGGAATTTATAAAAGGAAGTGGAATTTGTATAAAAATAAATATTGATTTATTTTTGAAGTGTGAAAATTATATATCTTGTAAAGATATTTTTGAGAAATAAATAATTTGGAAAATTATTTGGAATCTGGTGATGTGTGCATATCCATTGATAGTTCAATAACTGACTATCAATATTTCCCTTTGAATGGGTAATTGATGTGATTTGTTTGAATTTGAATGCCACACTTATTTTTGAATAAGCGCTCACTATTCGGGTTAACCGGGAAAGGACCATGGGGTCGTATAACCCATTCCGAATATGTGATACGTCGTTATGAATTGCATTTGAAGACCGGTGTTGAAGACCGGATCTTTTTGAAAACGAAAGGGCAACTCGTCGATTGTCTTTGCACCGAGTAGCTACGGTATAGAGACTCCCTATGTGATGGGAAGTCCGGACGTGATTAGAAATTATCCGGATTGCAAGGACTTCTTTGTAAGTGCCTTCGGTTTTGTTCGAGCCGGGAACAAACTTTTATGGATTGTATGTCTGACGTTACAAATTGAGATGTAAAGCCGATTTCTTTCAAATATATTTCTGTTGGTGGCAGAGAATTTATTCTTTTAGCTTAACACCCTAGAGGTTATGTAGTTGAAGGTTATCAACAATATATTCCCAATTTGGTAATGTGACATGCTGAGTGTTGCTGTGAAATGATCATTGTGTTGATTATTTGTGATAGGATCATTTGTTTGATCGTCTATCCTGGTGATCATTTCTATGATCATTTGTTGACCCAAAGCAAGGCTTTTGTATAAAGTATGTTTTTGTGGACGTGACTTCGTCGAGCCTCACAAACCGGTAATGGTCGAAACAGGAATTGTGCGGCAAGGTTTTCAGGGATCGCTTCCCTAGGGTATGACCATTCCTTCTGGAAAAGGGTAGTATCATGGTATGGAGCCCAGATACTTACTCATGTTGAAAACACTTTATGATTGTGTGATGATGGTGACGAGCGCTCGTTTAAAGGTTCCAAAGGACCGGGGGTGGTATATCTGAGGGTTTGTAATATCCCTTGGGAAAAGGGGTTCCCGGCTTTGTTTAGCAGAGAACGGTGGTTCTCGGGGCGTCCTTCCAGAGGCGTTTCCATGTGGCAATGGGAAGTTCCTTGGCCTGACCATTTGTTGGAAAATCCATTCTTCAAATACGAGCCTTGTACGGTTTTAGTTGTATAACCTGTCATGGAATATGGCGGTAACCCGCTATTGAACATGGTAGCTATAGTAGGCATAGTTCGAAATGTCTATGTCGGCTAAGATTTATATCTTTATTTTCAAAATGAATTTTCTCTACACTATGCACTAGTAATAATATCAAATGTTCTTTTAAATGCGTATCAAGCATCTTTGGCTATCATAAGGAGAAATCTCTTCCGATTCTGCGTTTGCATTGTGTGTGTGTGCGGGAGGCCTTATGGTAATCTCATTTTTAAAAGCATTGCGAATTGACTTTAAAAATATTCCTCTATTTTGATTTTTAAGATAAATTAACTGTTTTGAGTTCTCACACCAGTCACATGACTGACTCGGAGTTTATTGTTTTCCTTCCTAAACTCTGGGTGCCCACCAATTTCCACACGGGCAGTCAAGAGTTAAGGTTTATCAGGATATTCTGGATATTCTGGAATTGCTGGAGGCAAGCTGGATGGCATGGCGTATTATTAGTATATAGTATTTCTTTTCCGCTGTTTGATGTTTTTGTGTTGTACACTCTGATGATATGATGTAATGAAATGTGATTTAATGTAATAACTGATATAGTTCTTTGTTTAAAGATTATTCATTTATTATTATGTGTTGTTCCGCTGCGAATTGTGAGATTATGTTGTTGTTCTGTTGTTTTCTGTTCCGTTCTGTTCTTTCTATTTTCTTTCCCCCCTATTCTCTATCTTCTCATCTCTTTTTCTATCCTTTTTCTTTTTCTTAAAACCCTAAGTGTTCGGTTTTCCGTCGTTCGATTGCTCGACAGTCGATAAAGTGAGTATCGATGTTGAATTTTCGAAAGTCGAAGAATCGGGTTCTTACAACATGTGCGTTTATCTTTTCAGTTAATTCCTAATCTATTCGTTTGATCGTTTTGGCCTACGAGTCTAGTTTACCGATGATACGAGGTGAACCTTTTACTGCTTTGAGTGTGAAATTTACTAGCGGTTAGTAAACCATTTAGTGCAAACGGGTGGTATGGGACACACGTTAACACTTTTCGGGTTTCTTTCCGAGAGTTTGTGACACATTTGCCTGTTGGCGTGCCAGTACTGGACCTTCGGGTCATTTGCCATTGCGGCGTATTTGTCTTCGGACGTTTGCCATTGCGGCGTATTTGTCTTTTGACGTTTGCCTTTGGGAGAGGTACCTATTATATGAAACAGTACTCGGCAAAAATAGCACGTGCAAAACCTTTTTGAGATGATTTCTACCCTTGTGTGTTGTCATTTTGGAATCGGTCCTTTGAACCATTCGGTGGCGATTACTTTGGGATTTTTGGACTCTTTGGAGTTCTTTTGAGATTTTCCTTGCCTACACTGGCGTGTTGAAATTTGCCTTTTGGCGTATATATATATTGAGATTGCCTATTAGCGTTATTTATGAGATTTGCCTTTTGGCGTTGTATGAGATTTTTATCTCTTTGTCGACATTTGCCTTATGGCTTATGTCGAGATAGCTTTTGCTTATGTTTTTCTTGGAGTTGCCGATATGGCGGGTTTGGGAATTACTCTTTTAGGAGTTTACATTTTACTATTTCCTAAACCATTCTTATTGATTTATGATTGCCGATGATACGAGGCATGCTACATTTTAGTGATTCATTAGATTTTGTGTTTTATGCGTATTGAAGCAATAGTGTTTTATCACTTAGTATAACCATATATGCCATACATGTTCTGTATCCTCCATATAACCATAGTTAGCTTTCTTATGGTATCTTCTTGTTTAAGAAGTATATCACTATGCTCTTATGCTCTATTATTCTATTATCACCCTTTTACTGATTCGTTTGGCTAGACTGACCCGTGTATTTTATACTCGGGTCAGACCGAGGTGTTTCAGGTTAGGTACTTTTGGACTTAGCCTATTCTGCATCTGCATGGACTATTCTGCTGGCTCTTTTAGTTATAGCTTTTTGTGTAGTCCGTTTTGTTTTGCTACTCTGATATGTATATTCTTTTGACTCGTGTTTGTATTATGGTTGTCATACCACATATGTGATGTATCATTTTGTATACTTTGTGATGTATCTGTGTATGTGTGTATCTATGGGATTATCTGCTGTTCTGTGATGTGTTTTACATTTGAGTCATTGTATTTTGTTCTGATAGATCCTATAGCCACCTATGGCTTTGTATTAAGTATTTATTGGATATGTCGATCCACTTGAATCAAAAAAAATATTAGATGGCATTGTCGACGTATTCAATAGATATTTAAGACAAGGCTATAGAAGGTCGCTCCTATCCAGCCCTATTCTCTGCATTAGCAGGTAGTATTACCTAGTAATGCTCTTTGTTAATGTGGGTCTCGGGGTGGGGCGTTACACACAGTCATCTCCGATAATGCTGTATTGTGCGTATATATCTCGTTTCGTTCTTCTATGACGATGGTAGGAAAATTCGTCCACTAACGGTTAGGTGGTGATCTCCGATCTTATCTTTGTCTCTATATTTCCTAGAGAACCGGGGTTGAGTACCTGAAATTATCACATGTTGTTTCGAAGAGACCGGGATCAAATGTATTATCTAAAAACCACTTTGATCCTATGAATGCATTTCAAAGTGAAGACATCATGAAGAGCATGGAATCGAAGATATAGATGTGAAGTGAATGGGCTAATTGCTATCAATCCTGAGGGTGATTCCAAAATGGATATGGTAGGAATAGGGCCTTCGGTTTCATTCAGAAGTAGAGCAGACTTGTATGGATAAATGCTATCAGCACATTGTCATTGGGGGAATGAGCATTCCCAGTGTAGATTTCTTAAATGGTAACCATAGCCTCATGCCTCTTCAACAGGAAAATGACTAAAGCAGGGCATGCAGCAGGGCTAAGTGGGTCGCTCCCATTTGGGTATGTCAGCATCTTTCTAGATTACTCTATTTTGATGGATTTGGTTGTGCATGAGAGATCTCGATTAAGGTTGGAAGACTGGGATGAAGACTTATTTGGTACTTCTATTCAAGTGGTAAGTCGATTCTGTGTGGTGGGGTACAAGATGTTCTGGTTAGACCCGGGTGCATTGATTTAGAGGTGCACCCATCGGAGGTAGTTCCTTACCTGGTAATAGTATAGAATCCATTCTCCAATACGTGCCTTTAGGTTTTGATTATAGAGCCTAGTGTGCTGGAATTTAATTAATGTAACAATCTGGGCTGTTTCAATAAGTATTTGTACTTGGACACTATTATAATATCACTGGATTTTCTATAAAAGTGTTTTGGTTTTCGTAAGGTAAAAACCCGTCGGGTTTACGTGTGGTGTGGTCTTACGAGATACCTTATGTTTTCAAAGATTTTCTTGCAACTTTAAATCCATTTGGTAGTGTTTTTTCTTATGCTGGTTCTCCAGACTGACCCGGGTGTTATTTTATTTTAATGCTCGGGTCCTACCGAGCATATAGCAGATTAGATTGGATGCTTGGAGCTTCAAGAGACGAGTTGGAAGCCCACAGAACTATTCATGTAGATTGTTATTTTTCTGCTATATTCTTTGATGTATTATCAGAAATTGTGAAAATTATCAAATTAAAAATCTTTTCCACAAGTAATCAACTCCAAAACATAGATTATATCATCAAGCTTTGATTTTGAGGTTTTGGGTTGGTCTAAGCTTTGTTTTTTCTCCATGCATGTCTTTGTTTTTCTATGTATAGGTTGTTGAAACCATCTCTTACAAAAAACATCTATCTTTCAGTTTTAATCCAAGTATTTGTTCTTCAATTGCAAGGTGAGTTGCTGCTCATATAATGCCAGATGAAGCAAAACTTCAAATGCCAAAAACATAAGCAAAAATAGCTTGAAAATATTGATTTTGTTGATGTTTTTGTTTCTGTAAAAACTATGTTTGGGTGTCACTTTGCATGCTAATATCTTTTGATTCCGACAACGATATGTTGCCAAATTTCTTGCATTTGGTAGTTTGCATGTTGAAATTTGTTGCTGCGAAATTTGGTTTGAAAATATTGTAATTTGTGTGTTCAAAACTTTGCCGCAAAATCAACTCAAACACAGATTTTTGTCAGTAGTTGTTTTCTGAGTTGCTGCAAACATGGCCCGAGTCCATGTTTGTGACAAGATAACTCATTCATTTCATACTGGATTTGAGTGATGCTTTTTGTAGAGTGAAATAGGAGTGTTGAATCTTGCAAATTTTCATGGCAATTTGTGTTCTATTTCTATTTTGAAACTGCAGTTGAACTTGAACCCGTAGCATGTTGGAATTCAGCGATTTAACCTTGCTTTAGTCCAACTTTGAAATGACACATATTCTTTGTTTCAAATTGGATCTGAGAATTCTTTTTGCAGATTGAAGTAGAAGTGTTGAATTACATTCCTCCAAATTTTCATGACAATCTGGGTTTTTTCCTATTTTGAAACTGCGGTCGAACTTGAAACCACAGCATGCAAGAATTTAGCGATTTAACCTTGTTTTAGTGCAACTTTGAAACGATGCTGATTCTTCGTTTCAAATTGGATTTGAGTGATTCTTTTTGTAGATTGAAACAGGAGTGTTGAGTTGCATTGCTGAAAATTTTAATGACAATCTAGGTTTTTTTGCTATTTTGAAACTATGGTCGAACTCGAACCCACAACATGCTGGAATTCAGCGATTTAACCTTGTTTTTAGTCCAACTTTGAAACGAGGCAGATTCATCATTTAAAATAGGATTTGAATAATTATTTTTGCAAATTGAATTGGGAATGTTGAACTACATTCTTGCAGAATTTCAAGCATTTTGCCACTGCTAACTTGTTCAAACCTGCTGTCGAATATTGAGTCGTAGCTTGTTTTAAAGGATAATATTGCTGTGTAAAGATATTTTGATCAAATTTTAGAAAGTAATTTTATTAATTAAAGATTAATTAACAAAATATTTAGTGGATCCCATATTGAATCAAATCAGTGTTGAATGTTTATTTATTTGATAATCTAATATTTGACTAAAAAAATTAGTACCAAAACTCAACTTTGGAAATATGTAGGAGAAACATAGAAATTATATGGTACGGTTACCATCGATGATGGTATACTATATGTGTAAATTCTTTTGTTCTTCTAGGATAAATGATAAGGAAATCCATCTATTAATGGTTAGGGGCGATCTTCGTTCTTATCTTTGTCTATTTATTTCCTAAAGAACGGAGGCCGAATTTGTTGGAAATTATCGAAAGTTGTTTCGGAGAGACCGGAATCGGATGTGCTATTCGAAAACAACTTCAATCTAACTCGAGCATTTCGAACTAAATACATCTTAAAGAGTATGGAATTGGAGATGGAGATTTATAGTGCAAGGGTTAGTTTCTTTAACACTGGGGTGATTCAAAATGGGTGCGCCAGAGGTAGTGCCTTCAGTTTCGTTCAAACCCAAGAAAGAACTTATAAGGATGACTGTTTGCACTACTGCTTGGAGGGAAGTGTTAGCATTCCAAGAAGGTTGCTATATAAAAAGGTAACCGTTGCCTCATGCCTCATCAACCTGGAATGAATAAAACAGGGGAGATGAAGTAGGGCCATATAGGTCGCACCCATTAGGTGTCATCACCAAATGTAGAATCGATATTTGAAACCCTTGTATGCCTCGGTGCGGTTGCTTATCCCTACCATGGTGGTGATGTACTGGGTACTATCCAGCAAGGTGTAGGCCAGTCCTATCTTGGAAGGGAATCCAAGTGAGGTTCTCACTGTGTTTATCTGCAGATGCACTGTAGCGCACGGTACCCCACTAGCGCAGTCATGGTATGGAATCCATTCTTCAATAAGTACCTTATATTTTTAGTTGTTCCCAAATACGTTGGAATGTGAGATGCAAGCATTTTAGCTATATTAGATATTTACTATAATCCTTTGGACATTATCATAATATCGTTGGATGTAAAAGGTATTTTGGTTATATTAAGGTAAAAACCCGTCCCTTTTTATATGCGGCGTAGTATTATGAGATCCCTTTATTTTAAAAGGATTTTAAACATAATAATTAAGTTGTTTGACTTTACTTACAACTGACCCATGTTTTACCTAAAACTCTTGGGTGCTCAAATTGTTTTGTCCAGCTAAGTAGTTTAGGTTTTCCCACAGATGCATTTTGGAGGATCATGGAGCAGGAGGCTTCATTAGTAGCTAGTTATTATCTTGTTTCCACGGTATTATATGTATCTTGTATCGGTTAGGTAGGGATAGACTGTTATAACTGTCCAACGGTAGAATTGTATTAGTACGACACTGATGTATCGTTTTAGAAATGACTTCATAAGGTATTATATGGATTAATATATGTTATTCCATTGCGTTGTGAGATTCTATGATTGCTTATCTTCTTTTTATCTTCTATCTCGTTTCTTTCCTCTAACAATCGGTCTTTTCGACACTTAGTTGTTTGGCATGTGATTATCATAAATGTATTACTGCTGACTTCTGAGGTTCGAAATGGAAGGTTGTTAAAAACTACAATGCATATTTAGTTCGAATGCCTAAATTTTTTTGTGCTTCTCATCATGTAAATGCAGTCCCAAATCAAATTTTATTTTTAGCATTCTTTTTTGACGTATATCAGCATACTCAAGTTTTGGCATTAGTTTATATATGTTTACTCTAGATTTAATACTAAGATAATATATGACCTACTTGATGTAACTTATATAGAAGGGTATAATTTCCACAATCTTTATGTGCACGTGTAGGTTTAGTTTGAATGCCTACTCGTTTACGTGATGTTGTAGCTTCTAGGCCAAATACTGCATGCTTATCTCATTCAAGGTGTAGACTAAATTCTTCAGTCGCATTATTCATTAACCACATGCTTATTAGGGATGAATATGAAATTTTTCAATGTTCATAGTTCTTCCACTAAATTGGATAGTTGGAATGACCGGGATTTTGGTAATTTTTCAATGTTCATAGTTCATACACTTATCGCATTAGTTATTTTTCCCTTTTCTCTTTTTCCCCATATTGTGCACTAAACTTTATATGGACCAAAATATTATAAACATAGTTTTGGTAATTTTTATTTCAGATATGCTACTATATGTGATCCTTTTCCATTGGATCAACTTAAAAGCTTTCATGTGAGGGTCATGTTCATGTTGTCATATTTCAGTAGTGCATACAATTTTACCTGCGATATGAAGACCTTGGTTGGGTCATTTTTATAAAACGTGTTCATTTCGAAGCAATATTTTTTTGGATGAGGTTGTTTGTATGGTTTAATAAAGATATTTTGTTGGTGGTGGAAGTGATATAGTGTAAATGTCATTGCATCATTGTTCGAACATTATACATAAAGTGAATGTTGTGTTGTATGTAAAGGGTCATTGTTGAATATATGAATTTTAACTATTTTAATCGACGAATTTTATGTATGTGAATTTCTAAAATTTTAACTCCATAATAGTAGTATTTAGGACAAAGCTACAAGTTAAAAAACAGATGAAAGAACCATGCAAGTATTTTCCCAAAAAGCTATATATATTAAACAACATTTAAAAATGTTGAAAAATATATTTTGAAACAGTTTTAAAACTTTGTAAAACATATTTTGCAACATCTAAAAATTGTTTTTATTGTAATTATTACAACATCTTTGCCAGGAAAAATATTATAGAGGATGCCAACCCTATTACAACTTACCCTAGTACCATGTTTGCAAAAATGTTGCGAAACTCATATAACAACAATTTTTTTATCTTTAACAAGGCATATTTGTTGTGTTTTATTAAGTTTTGTCCTAAATGCTTGGGATTACTATTCTAGGTTGTTAAAAACAATCATTGAATGTTCTCCATTTCAGGTATATGTAAAACTAGTATGTATTATGTGTCATAATGAATTATAATCGCAGGATATCAATTATATTTATTACCATTTGAACAAGAAGTGCATACAAATGAATTTTCACAGACAAAGTAGATATGATTTTTGGTATGCAAATTTGTTTCTGTTAAGAAATATTAGCCGGATCATTAACATTTATAGCATGCATTACAAGGCTCGTGCTATTGTGCATTGATTTAGTTGGATGGTCATTTCATTTTCAATATATAATGAAAATCAACGTTGTTCTCTATTATATTGATCCTACAAATGCATTTTAAAAGGTAAATCTTACTTGAGAAAAATTTATGTTATAATTAGTTGCTTTGTAACATTTGGAATAATAATATCGATGAAATATTATATTCTAAATTGATAATTTTCTAAAGTACACCTTGGGCGTAGCATGCAATCCCGCTAGTTAAAGTATAATAATTTGACTTTTAATACTTGGTGGATTGATAAATTGCAAATATTTCGCATTAGGCTGCTAAGAATAAAAAAATAAAATAAATGTATATGTAATATGTAAACGAATCTTAGTTTTTCTATACCAAAAGTTTTTAAAACCTACACCAGGTGCTAGTAAAATATTATGATTTGTATCCTATACAATCACGTATACTCGAAAGTTGTGTGTGTACATACACACACACACACTTATGTATATACACACACATATATATACATATACACATATATTTACATACACCTACACATATGGTATAAAATCTAAGCTTTAACAAACTTTGCACTGCAAACATAAGCTGAATAGAAATTATTACCCAAAGAGTCAACTGAAAATAAGCAACACTGCGATATCTTTGGTCCAAGTGTCCTTTTCATTTACAAATTTTACCTTTGCAAGGTTCTTACAAAATTCTAATAGTCTGCAAATAATATAATATTAGTAAGCAAAAAATTATGACATTCTACTCTATTTTATTTATGGTAAGGGGGTTCACAAAGGGACTGAGTTGCATGCTTACCTTAACAAAATGTAAGTTCTAAAATCTGGCTTTTACTTCTATATAATAACAAACCAGAGCACTGAAGTAAACCAATATGTTTAACAATTTATATATACTGCAATTTACTAACAAATGTAACCTAAAAGAATTCTAATATCGTTTTATTATGAGTATGTATCAACACAATCAAAATTCTAAATTTCATTTTCCAGATTCCTCAACTGCCACCGTAACACCATGGAAATTTAATCTTTGCTCGAAATCCAAGTATCCGAGCCCATGTGAGAAAAGAGATTAATTTTGCTTTCAAATTCTTAAAATATCATGGTGTAAAGAGCAAGTAATAGATATTGGTGTGTCATGGACGTGCCACCGCCTTGAAAGTGAAATTCAATGCAACAATGCTCTAGTCGATAATTGTAGTTTTCTCTGAAGCATTAATACAATGATCTTTCAAATTTGTGCACTCAAAGTTGAAGAATTTGGTGACTTGCTGAGTTCACTGCCTAAAATATTTTGACAAGTTTGGAAGATAATTTTATTTTGAATGAATTTATGGTGAAAGAGAGATGAAGAATGCTAATTTACATACTATTTTATTTCTCATGGAAGATGGAGAAAGAAAGAGTAAAAATTGAACTTATATTTTTTTTATTGGTCGTACCAAACCAAATAAACAAACATTTCAAAAATGAAGCGGTACTAATACAAAATACAAAAGGTTATGGTGAAAGGACTTTTTACATTGTAATTATAACACATGTTTCATTGATTGATTATCATGAAAGGACCGTGTGAAGTTAATTTAGTCTGTGATAATTAAAAGATGATATTTTATGACCAACATGATTTTATCTATACAAATATTTTATTCTACAAAATTATACTAGTTCATGTACTTCTTTCGGTTCTTTATGGTAGGAACACAAGTGTCTATTTATTATTTTTCACTATCTATCACTGAATATTGTATTTTACAAAAATATAATTGAATACTCAATGTCTGAAGAAGAAGAATGAAATTTTATTCTATAATTGGTTTCCATTTATCTGCCATATTTGCAGGTTTCACAAAAAAATTGATTATGGGTTTTTCTATTGTGACAAATGAATTTTTTGTCAAAATGCAAGAATGGAGTATTCGGGGATTTGGAGAAATTCAAATGATTAACTTGTTAATTTTCTTCAGGGTCCCTCCTCATATTTTGTTTCCGATGTAGAATTTGACCTAAAAAAGCAGTCATGGTAGCAGTATCGTTGATTATTTAAAGTATATATGTATTACAAGTAAAATATTATACTTCAGTCGAAAATTTTGATTAAAATTTAGAATCAAAACAAAGTGACATTATAGTCAAACCAGTAATTAAGTAGCAATCCCATTTTGTGATTAGTTAACACAAATATTTTGTTCGATTAACCAAAAAATTGGTATTATTAATGGGACTCCAAAAGTTATTTGAGGAGGGGGTGTGCCTTTTTAACCATCGTCCTAAGTACAAGGAAATAATTCAACATTCATATCTTCTTCTTTCGTTGGAGATTTAGTTAGACATTTGAAACCAGATTAATATGAAGATTAATCTATGTTTTCTACATCAACTTGAAATTAGAGAACTAGGGTTTAAAACAAAAGAACTATGATCCATGTTAAAGGAATAAAGATAATGTGTAAGAAAATGACAAAGAACGGCAAGGAAGATCAATTTTAAAATGAACAATATAGTATTTTTTAGTTCGATGTTATAAGGTAAGAATCAATTATGTGTTTCTCCCTTCAACCAAAATATCATGTATATATGTATTTATGTATGTTTGTATGTATGTATATGTATATACATATATCAACAAATGTTGAGAAAATTAAGAAAATACCAATTTTATTTAAAAGTAAAAGAACTTGCTACAAGAGCTTTGTCTTAGACATACAGAAAAGCTTATATTGCACTGATCAATACCGAAGTTGTTTATTTGTCACATGGAGGGCAATTGAGCTTGCATTCATCAAGTGAGTTAAAACAAGTAGCGGTTTGAATGCAGTACGCCCTTTTTGGACACATACTTTCATCTTGCAATGAGCAACATGGCTTTCCTTTGTCAGGTGAAATTCCATTTGAAATCGAGCCAAATATCTTCTCATTGAGTGGGATGGCTCCACCTGCATTGGAATTCATACATTTATGAAATTTGAGAACACCATTCTTTCTTCAGCAGTTGCTCTTAAATAAATTAAAAGTAACATTATTTCTAAACTTACATTGGTGTAGAGCAGAGAAAGCCAAGGAAAGAAGGAGGAGTGCAAATACAAAGCTTACTCTCATTTTGATGAAATGTTTTTGCTAATATATGTTGAAATGGATCGTGGTTGCTTAAATTTATACTAAGTTGGACTGTGTGTGTGATAACCCAAATTTCTGGACATCTGCTAATTAGATAATTAACAGGATGAAAAAAAATAATTTTAAAATACAAGTTTGTTATTTAAACAAATAAAATAAGTCTTAATTTAATATATATTTATAAAAATAGTTTTTTTAAATAAAATTTGGATTTATAATTCAATTGAAAATGTCATAGGAATAAATTAGGATTAAAACTCTACAGTTGAAATGAATAAAAATTTATTTTTTTCTAATTTTAATATAAATACATAGGGAAATGTATAAAATATGAAGTTTTAGTATCTAAGAAGTGTAATAGTTAAAATAAGAATTAAATTAAATATATAAATAAAATAGTTTGAGAATATTATTGGAATTTCAAATATAAAACATTTAAACATATGTAGATGTAAAAATTTAGCAATTTAAGAAACGAAAAGTTTAAATAAAGACATAAGTATACATATATACTAAGTTATAGATATTATATAAATATATATAACCTATTAATACATTGTAATTACACTTGTAAATTAGTATTAGCATCCTTATGACAAGTGTAAGTAATTTAACATGTGTCCCTTATAATTTTATTCTTTTCTTTATCAAATTTCAGCCTTTGTAAACATGGTTTCTTTACCTTCCTTTCTCTTAAAAAAACAATACTTTCAATTTATTAAAAACCTGATCAAGCATGGATTTCAACTCAACATATAATGGATTCAAATCAAACCGCTCGACCAAGCAGAAGATCAAGCCTGTAGCAAGGGTAGCAGCAGTGTTCACCTTCTTTTGATAGGTGAGTTCAACTGTAAGATTCTGCCTACCTGAAATATACATATTTCTGCATGTTTGGACTTGAACAAATTCTTGTGTTTTTGCACCAATCCATGAAGTATCATATGCTATGCCGTATATATATGAGAATTAGACATGACTGGCACTCTGCGAAACAGAAGCAAAAGTAACACCCCTTGATTTTAAAAATCTATACCTCCCTGTTTAAGAAATTTTAAGATCTGATTAAAAAAAAAGGAGATTTGCTTGTAATGAAGTTTGCTTTAAAAATCATTTTGTTGTTTATAGTAATGTATATAGAGAGAAGACCTGATCAAAAATTTCCTGATTAATAGAAGAAACAGTTCTCTGTTCATAATCAGGAAAGCAAACTTCGCCTTTAAATCAAACCTATCAATGTTCTGGGAAGTAAATCTTTCTTATACCCTGATGCATGTAACATAATCTGGAAGTTTTGGTATGAAAATGTTTTTATGAAAATGGAAATATGTTTGAATGTATATAAGTTGTGTAAAATGTGCATATCTGAAACAGGTCTCTGTTTAGTCTATAACAAACAAAATATATTCTAAATTTAATCTTTCTTCACATAAATTTGAATAAAAATGATGTTAAGGGAATAATGATTGGGTTAACTAAATGAATAAAAAAATGCTCATATGTTAAATTGGGAAGTAATTATCTGGAAGTTATAGGGTGAAAACACATTTTTACTGTAAATAATCAAGTTATGGCGGAGTATGGACTATCTTGATTTAACTAAATGATTATATAAATGTTATCATCATTAGAAATCTCGATTTTTGGGTTCGGTTTGGAAATTTTTAGTGGGAATTTGGGGTGGAAATTTGGGGTTGAACGAAGGGGAGTTTTTGGTCAATTTCAGGCTAACAGGTTGATGATGGTGGGGGACGTTTGGCCAGGAGATGGATCTGGTAGTGGGGCACAGGAAAAATGCCGTAGCATTTCATCTTGGGTTCGGGTGTGGCGTCAGAATGGATTTAGGGTTTAGCACGTAATTTTAGACGAGGTTGAATTTGGGGTTACCGCGTCGTCTTCTTAGCATCGGAAGAGACGGGTCGTGGGGGAGAAGAGTGAGGGAACTTAGATGTAGCTCCAGTGGGGTCGTCGTGAATTTCGGTGATCAGAGATAGGTGGCGCAAGGTGGTTTAGGAAATTGGTTACATCCTGCTGAGTTCATTCACGTTCGATTTTCTTCTACAGGGTGTTTGGGGATTCGGAGTGATCGATCAGGGTAAGTTGGTCGTTGATGACTTGCGAAGGGTATGGATGACAATCGGAGGTGATAGGAGGAGTTATGCACGTGCACGGTGTATTTTGTGTCAGGGTAATGTTTGTTTGGGAAAGAAGGTTGAAGCTCGGGGAGGGTCTCGGAGCAGCTACTTGATACCTCGCGTATGGTGTCGAGTGGGAATCATGTGAAGCTTGCATGTTTCTAGTTTTGACGCTTAACTAAGTTTTGGGAAGGAAAGGAGACAGTAAGATGATTTCTCGGTCGAACTTGAGGAAGTATACGGGTTGGAACCGAAGTTTAATTCAAGGCAAGTTTTTAAGATAAATATAAACAAGTTTTAGAGAAGAAAAGTTTGATGAATTTGGTTTAAACTGTTATATGATAAATACTTTAAAATGTTTGATTAAAGAGAATAATTATGATTTGTTAAATTAAGTTTGATAAATACTAAAGTTACTTTAATTCAAATTAAAATGATATAATTGAGTAGATTAATTTGAATGGGTAATGTTTTAAATATGACTATGATGATTAAGTAACTAAATAAGGATAAATGTTTATCTTAAGAATAATCAAGCCCTTGAATAATTAAGTAAAGTAATTAAAGAATAGGTAATTTATTTAATAAATAAAAGATTAAAAGGGTAGTTAATTAATTATGAGTTAATTAATTTAAGGTTAATTAATTCGCAATTAAGAATAAATTAATTAAGTAATTAGATATTAATTACTTAAAAGATAATTACTTAATGTAAGTAATTAAGAATAAATTGTTAAAGGTCGATTAATTTAGTAGTAGTTAAAGGTTAATTAGAATAATCAATTAAAAGATTGAAAAATTAAGATGATTAATTAAAAGGTTAGTTAATTTATGAATGAGATTGATAAAAACATAATTAATCAATGGAGTGATTATAGAATAATTAATTTGAGTAATTAATTAAGGATAAAGGTAATTAATGTAATGGGTGAAGGTTAATTGATTTGTGCAATAAATCAAAGGCTAATTACTTAATGTAATTAAAGAAAATAATTAAGGAATAATTAATTAATGGTTTGTAATTAATTAATATTAAGTAAGCGAGATTAAAAATGATTGAAGTAATTAATTTAAATTATTTAAATTAATTAGAAATGGTGTGGACTATTAATCTTGCTTATGAATAATCGAGTTGCATGCCTTAGATCAGTTGATATCTCTATGTGATTTGTGATACTATGTAACGACCCGCTGTTTTGGACCATTCAAATTCGACAATAAAACCGTACATGTCCGACTTGAATAATTCAAAATACCGAATTGTTAATAAAAATTTGGCAAAACTTAAAATATACAGTAAATAAATCAATCATAGATCACTTACACAGAGTAATACAATGCAGCGGAATAGATAAAGAATAGTAGTTTATGAAGCTACTATATACATCAGAGTTTAAAATAAAATACATTAGAATCTCTGGAATACAGAAAGGTCTTCAGTACGAGCCGATGACTTCTCTGAACCAGTCAACTAGAAAACTGAAAGCTGAAACGATAGTTGGATCTCCAAATGAAACTCCAATCTCATAAGGTGAGTCTCGAATGCTGGATTACTCGGTCTGACCCGAGCGTAAAGCAAAACACAAAACACTCGAGTCGGGATTAACATTCTTATATCAATAAATTCGACTCAAATGAAATATCAACTGAAATACAATATACTTAAAGGATGCTTGGGATGTCCATCCTCTAAGGGTCCATAGAACTATCTATAGGGTAGAAATATACACTATTACACCGTAGTCATTCACTTAATTTATACTTCAACCCAACAGTCAATTTTTACTTCGAATAATCATATTTCCCAAACTAGTATCTATATATTGAGTAAGGTATGCAGTACAGTATTTCAATTTCCTGAACTTAACAAATTGTTCACATCAACCTGGCCTTCCTATTTAAATTAAATCCAATCTCATTTTATCAGTTAAATCTTCCTAAAATTCCCACTTAAATTTATAATTCTCAAATTTGGATTTGATATCCCAATTTTCCCTTTTATTTCAATATGTTTCCATATTTTAAGTATTCAACATTTTAACCAAATTTTTCCCAATCTAGTTTCTAAATAAAATTCCCAATCTAGTTCAAACTCAAATTTCATTTAATTCGATTAGTTATCTACATAACCGATTCGACTATCTTGGTTCCAAATACATATCCGAATTTCTAAACCATTTAATTACACTATAGTTCATAGCTTATAGATAACAATTTAAATTTGACAGTTTCATCTAGATTCTCGATTTTTTTTTTCATCGTTATTATCCAGTCTTGAACCCTCCCTTATTCGATTCAATATCATTTTAGTGATCATGAATTACACTTTACCCAAATTTCTTAAATTTTATTAAACGTGAAATATTTCATTCGATAAATTTCAATTTGATTTAGATAAATAAATCCTTATCTAAATACCATTTCAAAATAACCCAGCTTTATTTCCCAATCCTAATTGTTCAATATTATTGCAAAATTTTCCGAAATAAAATTACATAAATATTTATCATAATTTATGTATTTAATCACATCTTGATTAAACTAGATATAATTAACTCTATGTTTATCATTTTCCCTTTTATACATGTATTTAAGAATTTACACATAAATAAAACCATATATTTCTTATCATATGGTCAAATGTTACGAATATTATCATTTCAATCCATACACTAAATATATACGGGTGGATAGCATTCCACCCGTAATCCCAAATTTAAATTAAATAAAACCCGCTTGGGTCTATCATTTAAACCCATTTCAATTCAAAACAACCATAACAAAAGGGAATTGCAGTGTGATGACAGGGATGGTGTCAAAGTAAATAAACAAGTAATAACAACGGTCAATAACAATTCAATAAGTAAATCAATAACTCCAAAATAATCGTATTTATTCGCATTGTTATTTGTATAATTATTTCTAGAATCTACACTATCATGTCATGTAGATAAAGATTATTACATTTTAGTTTTTCACTTGTCGTTCCATTTCAATTTCATTTTAATACTACAATAATTAATCCAAACTACGTTCAAGGATTTAAAGTATAATTTATCAATTTCTACGACAATTAATGGGTCAAATTTAACTAATCAAATTTACATATGGCGGGGTCAGGTTTCAAATAAATCAAGGTCCGTCATATGTAATCCGTCTTAATTTGTAAACTATACTACCCCAAATTTAACTAGCAAACTAGTTATCACTTAACAGTAGTAATTAACATCCAATTTAAACGATAATCAATCAATCAATCAATTATCAACCAATCTGTATTATTATCCCATAAATAAATTAACCGATAATGGTGTCAGGTGTCACAGGTGGGCAAATACAGATAATAGCAGTCATAACAGTAAAACAACCAACAGCAGCATATTTCAATTGTCGTTTCAATTGAAGTCAAATTTAATAAATAAAAGAACGTTAATCGTGAGTGATTGCTCACCTTTCGAGGATAGAGATGAACGAGACCAAGAGCGAATGGATACGAGCAAACCCAAAGGTCGAACAAGCGAGACAGTGACAAGGCTATAATGGCTGCGACGAATATGATATTTTTCAGTGATAAGTCAAGATGGGCACGAGATAGAGGAAGTAAGATACGTTAAATATAAATTTTATAACAATCAACATTAAATTTAAACACCAATCATAAAAATAAAAATCTATACTTATACACATATTTTAAACCAATATACAATGAAATCTTTATATTTAATATTCAAAAATAAATGTTCATACTAATATCGATACAAACTTATCTTGTGATACTAAATATTGTACGTATATAAACTAGCGTAAACTCAATCCACCAATCAAAGAAAACTTTTTTTTTTTTTTTTTTTTATAAACATATTGTATATATATACTACTACATACGTTTCAAAATACCATCTTCAAAACAATATATATTATATACATATATATATAAATTTATTTACAACCCATAAATAATAAAATATATAAAATATACTAACTACTCCGTTACATATAAAACTGATATAATATTCACCCAGACAAGTGTCTTAAAATTAGTTATATTTACATATAATCATACTTAAAGTATACAGATATATAAGTTAATTGGAAGATCATAAAATCCAGATTTTATAAACTTATATATATAAAAAATCTTTACACAGTAATTAGCAAAAAAAAAAAAAAAAAAAAAAAACCCAAAACAATCGCATGAGCCCTATAACCTGGGGAACGATCACGATCTCCACTCAAATCCTCATGCAACCGAAAGAAATTATTATTTCATATATATATATATATATTTATATATATTAATCAAAACTGATATATTATAAACATAAACAAAATGATCTAAACATGCATACGCAACAGTAAGATGGAGAACAAATGACAAAAACTTCAGGCAAATAAGTCTTTGAAGAAATAAAATAAACCTACCTATAGTGTTCACCACTTCCAAAGCAGACTCGGGTTTCGAAGGATGTGGCAACGGTGGATTAATTGATGGGTTTGCTGTTGAAGGCGGATCCGGGTTGAAGCATCGGGTGTAGGAGGTTTCGTATGGGAGAGGCGCTATTGTTATAGGGTGGAGGCCAAGCTAGTTCAAAGCTACATGGGAGGTGGAAAGAAACGAAGGTGACTGCTGCTCGTTATCTGTATGCGTTTCGTATGTGCTTTTTTTTTTTTTTTTTTTTTATATATATGGCAGCGGATGAAGGTGGAAAGGAGGGTGCAAATTGTGTTCTGAGAGCAAAAATGAAAAAAATATGAAGAGAGGGGAAGAAGAACAAATAGAATGGATGTTATGCGTGATTTCAGGGGATTGATAAAAGTAACGTCTACGTAAAAAATCAAAAGTGCAAGTGAATGTTTAAAAGAAAGGGAAACAGCGCTGAAGGTGCGAATAAAATTTTCAAATCAAAAGAAACGTAAAGTTGCCCATTTATTTATCAAACGTGATTTAAGCCAAATAAAAGGAAACGAAGAGTAACAGTCAGAAATTAGTACGCAATTAATTGAATAGAAACCTTCCCTGAGATTCGGTTGACTTAATTAAAACAAATTTTATAAATTTAGCTTGGAGTACACGGTAAACGTTAGAAAACAAATGAAAAAAAAAAAAAGTCACGGATTTGGTTCAAAAGGAAAGGCAATGAACCGTTGAAATTTAGAAAGGCAAGAATATAATCAAAAGGGGAAACGTACACTTTTTTTTTCCAGGAATGAATACAAGTTCAAGAATAATAACGTTAATATAAATTTATTTTATAACGCTAGGATATCGTGGAACGAAGGAAACAAATTTAAATGTACCGAGATAACGTATGGCATTTTATACGTTTTCAAACTTTTGAAATGGCATAGGATGGTAATAGCTGTACACCGATTGAGAAGCCTTTAAAGCAATTTATTTTATTGCCTGGGATTCACGTTCCAAATTTTTTTTTTTTTTTTTTTTTTTGGAAACGGAAGGAAGCAATAAAGTCACAGATAAATGAAATTGTAACAGTCTCCCAAATTCAGCTGACAAATAATAAAGCAATTGATAATAGGTGCGCGTTTAAATTTTGAAACGCCAAAAGAAATCAAATGGTAAGGAATTTATATAACAGTACATTATACGTTTTTTTTTTTTCACCCCATAAGAAGGCTGAACGCACATCACTTGAAATGGAAAGGCAAAAGTAAAGCGCGATGATTCAGGAAGTAACATAAGGAATAAAATATCAACGGTCAAAAGTTATGATTTAGCTGAAAATTTCAAGTAATAAATTTATTGAGTAGCACGTTTCAATTTGAGCAAGAATAAGTATGAAATGGAAGTAGCAATAGAAAAATGGAAGTGAAACGTATTCACTTTTTGCCTTATATAAAATATTATATAAAGTAGATAAAAGGAAATTTCCACGTTCGAATCATTAAAGCGATAAATATTTGTATCGGCCAACGCGTGAATCCAGGAAAAAATAAAGGTAAGCTATTTATTGTTTTGCAACCGATAAAATTTTGAACAGTAAGAAAATAAAGCAATAGTCACAGTGGAGTCCCTTGATTTTGTGCAAATGAAATTTATTAAAGCAATTGAAATTTAACGATAGAAAAGTCACTGCTATGCACTGATTCAGAAATCAATTCATAGCTTGAATTTAATAGAATTACCAAATAAATAAACTTCCATAAAATAAATTGAAAATTTACCATTTGCTATATTTAATTATACGTAATCCAAATATTAACTCTTTATTTGCAAATAAATTTATTTAAAATTTCACCAAAATCCAAATTAAATACGTTATAAAACCAATTAAAATCATTAAAATTTTATGGGTCGTTACACTCTCCCCCACTCAAAACTTTTCGTCCCCGAAAAGGAAGGAGGTAGGAGAATAAAACAACCAGAAATAGATTGAAATACAAGATAAATAATTAATTTAAAACTATATAGATTTTATTTGAAATATTTATTTGATAACTTCATTTGAAATTTAGTTTTCTTTAATACTTTAATACTTTTCAAATTCCTTTGAAAACCATTACTCACATTATTACTTATATTTACAAAGAAGCTATTAAAATATTAAATCCAAAATTCACAAATTTTTATTTTGTTTCAAGATACCTTCCAAATATTATTATTAGATCACAAATCATTTTTTAAAGTATCTTTTATTTTAGATAAATAAATGTTTAAATATTTATAACACTAAAATTTCTATTAAACCATGTAGTATATAATTAAACAATATTTTAAAGGATATATCCAACAAGGAAGGAAGGTAGATTTGGAAAAAGGAATCAAGGTGAATAACTAAACTGAGCAGATAAGGTAGATTCAAGAATAGAATCGGGCACGAGTAATAAATATAGAACCATAAGAATTTAAAATTTCAAATATTAATTCAAAATTTCTTTGTTGAAAATACTTTTATAATAAAATACCTTTATAAATAAATACTTTTATATTGAAACCAATTTTTCTTTCGAAATACTTTTATAACTCAATGTTTTAACAAGTTTATCCTCGTTCTTGCAGACTCTGGCCATGCGTTGATCAGGCGCAAAGCTAGAATTCTTCAAGTACTTAGTAGACTTGTTTCAACACCCAGTGAAAATACTTGAAAAACCTTTTTTTTTAAAAAAACAGATATGGAAAGTACAATCCAAACAAAACAACCAAACCAAAACCTTTGTCCGATCATGGTTCGCAGATACACAATGGTTACGCCTGGTTCCCCCAGGAAACAATCCATATCCGTAAGCTTTCACAGCCCTGCGAGTTACGCCATGATGACTAGTAGGGTGCAGGATACACAATGGTTACGCCTGGTTCCCCCAGGAAACAATCCGTACCCCCAGGCAAGACTCAGCCAGGCACTTGCGCTACTATTCGCGACCTACACAGATTGCAGGATACACAATGGTTACGCCTGGTTCCCCCAGGAAACAATCCGTACCCCTAGGCAAGACTCAGCCAGGCAATTGCGCTGTGCATTCACGAGAGAAAAAAAACCATGGGTTACGCCACGGTGGGAAACACTCGAGTATTACATCCGGAAAACCGAAAATCAGAGAGAATAATATCGATAGAATGAATCCACGATGTGGCCACAAAGCGGATATCAAGCAGAAGGCACTTTCCATATCTTTACTTCGAAAATATATATCATATAGTACCTTTTCAAATCACTTTCAAATATTGTACTTATATAAAGTCCATATATATAGGATTCCTTTCTCAAATCGAATACTTTCCAAATCAATAGTAGATCAAATCATACTTATATAGATTTCGATTAAATAAAATCTCTTTCCAAATTGAGTACCTTTCAAATCAATAGATTTCAAATCAACCTCATACTTATACAATCCATTTTATATAAGTTCGACCACTCCCAAATCAAGTGCTTAGTAATCTAAGGTTCTCAATTTCAAATTATTTCAATACCAATTCAGTTTCAAAATCATATATGATTTCACCAAATTTTCTTCCAAATTAAATGTCTGAATTTCAAAGTTCCCAAAATAATAGGTGTAGAAAATTATCCCAGTTTCCAAATTAAAATAATTCAAGTCAAACAAATTCATTTCCAAAATCACCATATAAGTACTGGGTTTTTTTTTTCAATTAAATTTTCAAAACCAAATATTTTTCTCAAAATCAATTATATTCAAAATGGTTTCCAAATTTATAATTATCCCTTTAAAACCTTTAAACTATTTACTTCGATTTGAAATATCCAATTTACCTTTTTGAAAACCATTATTTAAAACTAAAATTCTTTCAAAACATTTAAAAACTAAATTCCATATTAGTATAATTAAAATAGCCATATTCTCTTACTTAATAAAAGGTTTAACCTCATACAACAAAACTTGCATACTTTATCAAATATTTTATACCTTTCGAAATATCTTGGTTTTTAAACCTTTAAACCTTGATTTGGAAGTGCTCGAACCTTCAAAATAGTCGGTGAAAATCAATTTCAAATCCAAGAGATGGAAATCAATTTTTATAAATAGAGTTATTCTAAGTCAAATCAAAAACTCGAGGACTGAACACCGGTCTTACTTCAAATTGTTTCAAATATATACATATATCTTTCGAAAATATCAAATTATACTTCGGAATTTGAAATCAAAAACGGTTTTACAAAATCACTCGCATAGCGAAGCTATTAAAGTGGCCTCTCCCCCACTCTGAAACTCGAAAATCAATGTCGATGATGCGTGCACTCATCACCGAAATTATTCTCCAGCGACATAAGTGAGTTCTGGACTTCTATTTTCTTGAAAACTTCTTTGAAATTTCTTCAAAATTATTGGAATTCATTTGAATTCATTTGAAATATTTCTTATTCGGAAAAATACTTTTAAATCGTATTATTTATATATAATTTCCAAAATCTTAAAACCAATTTCAAAATACCGGAATTCATTTCTCGAATTTCAAATTTAACACTTCAATTATAAATCATTTTTATATAAATCAATTTCTTATAATTTTTTCAAAATTTCAAATCCTTTCAAAACCCTTTTTATATAGAATAACATTTCTTATTTGCTTTATATATAGGTATATAATCTCTACCGAAAACATTTTCTTTATATATATAGAATAAAATCATAGTATCAAAATAATAATTTCGGTATAAACAATTTCTAAAATACAAACAAAACCCGATTTTCAAAGGATGATTTAAGGATGGATTTCAAAACAAAGATAGAGATTTAATTTAAAGGAACTCTAATCAATAGAATCCTAATTCGAAGATAGACTCGATCGAAGATGAGATAATTAAGTTACAAAATAGAAGATGGATATACTTCTATAAATCGCGGGCGACCTTTACCTGTCAACCGTGATTCCAAAATTAGATCGGTGTAGAATTCTGAGGCAATTCGACATTCGATCGTCGGAGATATAGAATTCGGCATAACAAGATATATCAGCATCGTAAACCGAGGATACAGGAATCTTCGGTGAGTCAATGCCAATTGAAAAGGAGTTTTCACCCCCTTTACAAATCATTCAATGGAGTTATGGGATACTCCAGAATCAAACGAATATAAATAGGGAGAGACAGAATGAATTTCGAAACCGAGGGACATTCCAAAACTCAAAGGAAATTGAGTCAAAAAGGAAGAGATTCAACTCGAACGAAAGTGATTCTGTAAATAAATTTACCATATATGCTAAGTTTTGCCTAGAGCCAAAGCTCTGATACCAACTGTAACGACCCGCTGTTTTGGACCATTCAAATTCGACAATAAAACCGTACATGTCCGACTTGAATAATTCAAAATACCGAATTGTTAATAAAAATTTGGCAAAACTTAAAATATACAGTAAATAAATCAATCATAGATCACTTACACAGAGTAATACAATGCAGCGGAATAGATAAAGAATAGTAGTTTATGAAGCTACTATATACATCAGAGTTTAAAATAAAATACATTAGAATCTCTGGAATACAGAAAGGTCTTCAGTACGAGCCGATGACTTCTCTGAACCAGTCAACTAGAAAACTGAAAGCTGAAACGATAGTTGGATCTCCAAATGAAACTCCAATCTCATAAGGTGAGTCTCGAATGCTGGATTACTCGGTCTGACCCGAGCGTAAAGAAAAACACAAAACACTCGAGTCGGGATTAACATTCTTATATCAATAAATTCGACTCAAATGAAATATCAACTGAAATACAATATACTTAAAGGATGCTTGGGATGTCCATCCTCTAAGGGTCCATAGAACTATCTATAGGGTAGAAATATACACTATTACACCGTAGTCATTCACTTAATTTATACTTCAACCCAACAGTCAATTTTTACTTCGAATAATCATATTTCCCAAACTAGTATCTATATATTGAGTAAGGTATGCAGTACAGTATTTCAATTTCCTGAACTTAACAAATTGTTCACATCAACCTGGCCTTCCTATTTAAATTAAATCCAATCTCATTTTATCAGTTAAATCTTCCTAAAATTCCCACTTAAATTTATAATTCTCAAATTTGGATTTGATATCCCAATTTTCCCTTTTATTTCAATATGTTTCCATATTTTAAGTATTCAACATTTTAACCAAATTTTTCCCAATCTAGTTTCTAAATAAAATTCCCAATCTAGTTCAAACTCAAATTTCATTTAATTCGATTAGTTATCTACATAACCGATTCGACTATCTTGGTTCCAAATACATATCCGAATTTCTAAACCATTTAATTACACTATAGTTCATAGCTTATAGATAACAATTTAAATTTGACAGTTTCATCTAGATTCTCGATTTTTTTTTTCATCGTTATTATCCAGTCTTGAACCCTCCCTTATTCGATTCAATATCATTTTAGTGATCATGAATTACACTTTACCCAAATTTCTTAAATTTTATTAAACGTGAAATATTTCATTCGATAAATTTCAATTTGATTTAGATAAATAAATCCTTATCTAAATACCATTTCAAAATAACCCAGCTTTATTTCCCAATCCTAATTGTTCAATATTATTGCAAAATTTTCCGAAATAAAATTACATAAATATTTATCATAATTTATGTATTTAATCACATCTTGATTAAACTAGATATAATTAACTCTATGTTTATCATTTTCCCTTTTATACATGTATTTAAGAATTTACACATAAATAAAACCATATATTTCTTATCATATGGTCAAATGTTACGAATATTATCATTTCAATCCATACACTAAATATATACGGGTGGATAGCATTCCACCCGTAATCCCAAATTTAAATTAAATAAAACCCGCTTGGGTCTATCATTTAAACCCATTTCAATTCAAAACAACCATAACAAAAGGGAATTGCAGTGTGATGACAGGGATGGTGTCAAAGTAAATAAACAAGTAATAACAACGGTCAATAACAATTCAATAAGTAAATCAATAACTCCAAAATAATCGTATTTATTCGCATTGTTATTTGTATAATTATTTCTAGAATCTACACTATCATGTCATGTAGATAAAGATTATTACATTTTAGTTTTTCACTTGTCGTTCCATTTCAATTTCATTTTAATACTACAATAATTAATCCAAACTACGTTCAAGGATTTAAAGTATAATTTATCAATTTCTACGACAATTAATGGGTCAAATTTAACTAATCAAATTTACATATGGCGGGGTCAGGTTTCAAATAAATCAAGGTCCGTCATATGTAATCCGTCTTAATTTGTAAACTATACTACCCCAAATTTAACTAGCAAACTAGTTATCACTTAACAGTAGTAATTAACATCCAATTTAAACGATAATCAATCAATCAATCAATTATCAACCAATCTGTATTATTATCCCATAAATAAATTAACCGATAATGGTGTCAGGTGTCACAGGTGGGCAAATACAGATAATAGCAGTCATAACAGTAAAACAACCAACAGCAGCATATTTCAATTGTCGTTTCAATTGAAGTCAAATTTAATAAATAAAAGAACGTTAATCGTGAGTGATTGCTCACCTTTCGAGGCTAGAGATGAACGAGACCAAGAGCGAATGGATACGAGCAAACCCAAAGGTCGAACAAGCGAGACAGTGACAAGGCTATAATGGCTGCGACGAATATGATATTTTTCAGTGATAAGTCAAGATGGGCACGAGATAGAGGAAGTAAGATACGTTAAATATAAATTTTATAACAATCAACATTAAATTTAAACACCAATCATAAAAATAAAAATCTATACTTGTACACATATTTTAAACCAATATACAATGAAATCTTTATATTTAATATTCAAAAATAAATGTTCATACTAATATCGATACAAACTTATCTTGTGATACTAAATATTGTACGTATATAAACTAGCGTAAACTCAATCCACCAATCAAAGAAAACTTTTTTTTTTTTTTTTATAAACATATTGTATATATATACTACTACATACGTTTCAAAATACCATCTTCAAAACAATATATATTATATACATATATATATAAATTTATTTACAACCCATAAATAATAAAATATATAAAATATACTAACTACTCCGTTACATATAAAACTGATATAATATTCACCCAGACAAGTGTCTTAAAATTAGTTATATTTACATATAATCATACTTAAAGTATACAGATATATAAGTAAATTGGAAGATCATAAAATCCAGATTTTATAAACTTATATATATAAAAAATCTTTACACAGTAATTAGCAAAAAAAAACAAAAAACAAAACCCAAAACAATCGCATGAGCCCTATAACCTGGGGAACGATCACGATCTCCACTCAAATCCTCATGCAACCGAAAGAAATTATTATTTCATATATATATATATATATTTATATATATTAATCAAAACTGATATATTATAAACATAAACAAAATGATCTAAACATGCATACACAACAGTAAGATGGAGAACCAATGACAAAAACTTCAGGCAAATAAGTCTTTGAAGAAATAAAATAAACCTACCTATAGTGTTCACCACTTCCAAAGCAGACTCGGGTTTCGAAGGATGTGGCAACGGTGGATTAATTGATGGGTTTGCTGTTGAAGGCGGATCCGGGTTGAAGCATCGGGTGTAGGAGGTTTCGTATGGGAGAGGCGCTATTGTTATAGGGTGGAGGCCAAGCTAGTTCAAAGCTACATGGGAGGTGGAAAGAAACGAAGGTGACTGCTGCTCGTTATCTGTATGCGTTTCGTATGTGCTTTTTTTTTTTTTTTATATATATGGCAGCGGATGAAGGTGGAAAGGAGGGTGCAAATTGTGTTCTGAGAGCAAAAATGAAAAAAATATGAAGAGAGGGGAAGAAGAATAAATAGAATGGATGTTATGCGTGATTTCAGGGGATTGATAAAAGTAACGTCTACGTAAAAAATCAAAAGTGCAAGTGAATGTTTAAAAGAAAGGGAAACAGCGCTGAAGGTGCGAATAAAATTTTCAAATCAAAAGAAACGTAAAGTTGCCCATTTATTTATCAAACGTGATTTAAGCCAAATAAAAGGAAACGAAGAGTAACAGTCAGAAATTAGTACGCAATTAATTGAATAGAAACCTTCCCTGAGATTCGGTTGACTTAATTAAAACAAATTTTATAAATTTAGCTTGGAGTACACGGTAAACGTTAGAAAACAAATGAAAAAAAAAAAAAGTCACGGATTTGGTTCAAAAGGAAAGGCAATGAACCGTTGAAATTTAGAAAGGCAAGAATATAATCAAAAGGGGAAACGTACACTTTTTTTTTCCAGGAATGAATACAAGTTCAAGAATAATAACGTTAATATAAATTTATTTTATAACGCTAGGATATCGTGGAACGAAGGAAACAAATTTAAATGTACCGAGATAACGTATGGCATTTTATACGTTTTCAAACTTTTGAAATGGCATAGGATGGTAATAGCTGTACACCGATTGAGAAGCCTTTAAAGCAATTTATTTTATTGCCTGGGATTCACGTTCCAAATATATTTTTTTTTTTTTTTTTGAAACGGAAGGAAGCAATAAAGTCACAGATAAATGAAATTGTAACAGTCTCCCAAATTCAGCTGACAAATAATAAAGCAATTGATAATAGGTGCGCGTTTAAATTTTGAAACGCCAAAAGAAATCAAATGGTAAGGAATTTATATAACAGTACATTATACGTTTTTTTTTTTTCACCCCATAAGAAGGCTGAACGCACATCACTTGAAATGGAAAGGCAAAAGTAAAGCGCGATGATTCAGGAAGTAACATAAGGAATAAAATATCAACGGTCAAAAGTTATGATTTAGCTGAAAATTTCAAGTAATAAATTTATTGAGTAGCACGTTTCAATTTGAGCAAGAATAAGTATGAAATGGAAGTAGCAATAGAAAAATGGAAGTGAAACGTATTCACTTTTTGCCTTATATAAAATATTATTATAAAGTAGATAAAAGGAAATTTCCACGTTCGAATCATTAAAGCGATAAATATTTGTATCGGCCAACGCGTGAATCCAGGAAAAAATAAAGGTAAGCTATTTATTGTTTTGCAACCGATAAAATTTTGAACAGTAAGAAAATAAAGCAATAGTCACAGTGGAGTCCCTTGATTTTGTGCAAATGAAATTTATTAAAGCAATTGAAATTTAACGATAGAAAAGTCACTGCTATGCACTGATTCAGAAATCAATTCATAGCTTGAATTTAATAGAATTACCAAATAAATAAACTTCCATAAAATAAATTGAAAATTTACCATTTGCTATATTTAATTATACGTAATCCAAATATTAACTCTTTATTTGCAAATAAATTTATTTAAAATTTCACCAAAATCCAAATTAAATACGTTATAAAACCAATTAAAATCATTAAAATTTTATGGGTCGTTACATACTATGTGATAGAATATGTTTGGATTGAACTGTATGGTTTGTCTCTATGATAAATGGCTTTGTAAATATGTATTTCTGGATATGAGTGGAATTGTTTTAAACTTAAGCAGCCTTGTTTAAGAAAGATATTGGTTTCGAAGAAACCGGGTTCGGGTATCAGTACATACCCGAAACTATTTCGATTGGAAATCTGTAATTCTTATAGATTTGATATGTGGAACCAATGGACTAAGATGGAATAATTTGAATGACTAGACCATTTAAATCTAAGTTTGGCACTTAGAAAATTGATGTGTGAAATGATTGATGTCTTTAACAACTTGTGAATTTGTAAACCGATATAAGTTACCCCGGGTTTATATAAATTGTATGCTTTTGTATTCCATGTTAGATGGGTTTACTCACGCTGGTTTCCAGCCTGACCCGGGTGTTACTTTGATGTAATGCTCGGGTCAGCCCGAGTATTACAGATTTTCAGGTAAGGTCGTTCTGGGGCTCAGGAGGCGAGCTGGATGGCGGAGACGTATGGAGAGTTTCCACTATGATATTATATATATCTGAGACGTGTTAAATTGTATCTGTCCAATATTGTGTAAATTGTTGTAACTCTGATATATCGATGAAAATTGATAGATACAGTTTCTCTTTGTATAACTTTTATTATTATGTGATATTATATTTTGATCCGCTGCGAATGTGAGTTTTCTGTGTCTTGTTCTTGTTTCTTCTTCTTTCTCTTTCTTCTTCTTTCTAACTATCTGGAATTTTTGGGATTGGAAATTACGGGTCGTTACATTTGGTATCAGAGCCGAAGGTTAAGCGAGAACCTTGGCTCTGTTGGGATTATTCATTAAGGATAGGGTAAGTAGTACCCTAGAATGAGTTGAGTGTGTGTGTGTGTGTCTATATATATATGAGAGAGCGTACTTGTTATTTTCTTATATAAAGGTTTTTAAAATGATTTCAAAAATAAATGAATCTTATATAAGAAATAGATTGTCTATTATATAAAGAAAATTGGTTGTAGTATTAATTAAACTAAAAGTAATAGTAAGAATTAAGTGGTAATAGAATTACAACCAAATTGAAATTAAATTGAAGACAAGTTTGAAATGGATTCAAACTGGAATTCAATCTTGAAATTGGGAAAGGGTAAATTTCTGAAATGGTTTGAGGACAATTAATCGACGATGATTAATCTAGAAGGATAATTAAAAGAATATTAGTTAATTGACTTGTAATTAATTAAAGATAATCTAAGTGAATAAAGATTTGTAATTTATTTAATGAGATTAATTAATGGATAATAATTTGAAATAAATAAAGAGGGAGTTACTTAATGAAGTAACTAGAGGTAAGTAATTTAAGGGACAATTACTTAATGAAGGTAATTAAGAAATAAGTTAATTACCGAATGTGATTAATTGAAATTAATTAATGACGTAATTAATTTAAAGAAACAATAAATAAAATTATTTAATGCATATTTATGAAATGGTCCTATTTCAAACAAGAGTTGTTTGAAAATTTAAAACAAAAGAAATTTGTTTTGAATTAAAAACCAAGGGTGGTTTAAAATTTTAAAGTATAACTTGGTATGTAAAAGAAATTAATATGTATACATGTGGATATACATAATATCAAAGGTGGTTGGAAATAAACTCTAAATGGTCAGTTTTGAATTTGGAATAAGATGTGATACCCAAGGTGATAAGTTTTTAAACTTATAAATGGAAAGATTATTAATGTGTAGTTTAGACTTTGAAATGGAAGTTCAAACTAGGTAAGGTTGACCGGATTAAGTGAATTGCGTTTAACTTGGGAAAAGTTAAATATGTTGGGGTGTTCAACCTGATTTGTAAATTTTAAGATGAAATTAAGATTTAACTTGGGAAGTTAAACGGGTGATTGTAATTGAGAGTTTGAATGATCTTAAATTGGGTTTGAGATCTAGAAATTTTAAATGAATGGATGTTTTAAAATAAATTAGATAATATCATCCTATTGTTGTTAAAAATCTTTAAGTTGTGAATTGGAATTGTTTAAATGAATGAGAGATGGTTTAAATTTGAAATTTGAATTAGTTCAAATTGAATTTGATTTGAATTATGAAATGGTGATTGAAGATGTATGAGTATAAGATTCAAATGGAAATTTTAAATTGGATTGATTTGAATAAATTGAAATTGGAATTAAAGTTGAATAATTTTTAAATTCAAATGGAATTTGAATTGAATTTGGGAAGAAATCAAGAATAATTCAACTTGATTTAGAAATGGAGTTTGAAATTGGGATTAATTCAACCTGGGGTTGAAATGAATTGAAATTGGTACTAGTTCAATTAAAATTTATTTGAATTAGTAGAATTTGAGATCAAGGTTGAATAAAGTTAAATTTGAAAAGAAACTGTGGTTAATTCAACTTGAATAGGGGTTGAATCAATTTCAATAGAAATTGAAGTTATTTAAATTGGAATTGGGTCAATTTAAATGTAAAAGGGAATTTAAATTGAATTGATGAGAATGGGGATTTGGAAGTGAGTAGTTTTGATTCTGGACTATTTTTAATATAAATTGTTTTAAGATAAACCTATTTTTCCAAGTTATTCATTATATATACAACTTTTCTTTTAAAAGCCAAATTATCTTATACTTGTTTTACAATTATTTTGAAACTGTTTAACAATTTTCCAACTGTGTTGTAAACTAATTACTATATTTCAACTATTTTACAAAATTAATTACTATCTTACTATTATTTTGCAATAATTTAAAATTTCTATAATTATTTGACAATTTTCCAACTATTTTACAACTACCTAACTATTTTACACCAATTTTACAAACTAGTAATTTTTTTCCAACTACTTATCTAATTTTAAATATTTCAAGCTATTTTCTAAATAAACTGGTCGGAGTTCAAACTGTTATTGGTTAAATACCCAATCGAGATAAGAATAGAGGTGATAATCCAAATGGATTGTAGTAATTGTGAGTAAGTGAATGAAAATCAAAGTGAATGTGAATAGAAATAGAATTGATTTGGCTAATAACCAATAAAGATAAATACATAGGGTGTACTATGTTATTCTATTCGCATAGTGATTTGATCCAGATTCGAGCACAGAATTTCGAGATAGTTATATCGATCCGAATTGGAATTTTCCACTCGATTTTTGAAGGCGAACCTGGATATGGATTGTTGATTGGTTCTGGATATTCTCTATCATAGTTATGACTATGCAAGGAGAATGACGGTTTCTGATCAAGAAACCAGATCTGTGTCCGCACTAGGAAGTCGGGTGGACAATACTAGTTCGGAAATGAAATTGTGTGATTGAGTGAGCGATCTGATTGGTATAGCGTACGGATGATATGTGTACATCGTACGGATTTGAATAAAATTTATACAGGGAATTTGTGGGTAAGAAATGTGAAATGGTTTTTGAAATGAAATATATATTTTGTGAAATATGTGATGAAGTAAAGTGGAAATTGGATATTTCTATGGTTGAAATTTTGTTTATGGAAGTAAGTGATATGGTAAGTGGTTTTGTAAAGAATAATCAAATCTGATTATTTGATTTGGAATAAACAAAGTTATATATCTTTGTTATATAACATACACCTTCCCTTGTTGAATCTTTTGCCAGAAGAAAAGGGTTTTTAAAAATGTTTGAAGTATAGAAATAGTTTTGTACAGGTTTGAAATGATCCAAAGTTTTAAAAAATTATATATATATATATATATATATATATATGTATGTATATATATGTACAAAGGATCTTATGAGGATTTTGGAATAAGGTTTTGGGAACCTATGGATTTGGAAAGGCTTTTGATTTTTGGGTAAAATCAATATTGAATTTGGAAAGCCTGGTTTGAGAATTATCGATTTTTTTGGGAAAATCGATTTTGTGTAAAGGAGCTTTGTATGAGATCATATTAGGTGTATGATTTGAATATACTATATGTGTACAGTATAAATGTTTTGATGATGGCTCTAGGGAAAAAGGCGCTCCCTTGGAATGAACTTCTCAGGAGTACCACCGAGTGGTGCTGCCTTGAGCCCCAAGGGGGGTTCTAAAGTTGATCCTGTGAGGAGTCCGGACGAAACTAGTTCCTGGGGATTTTGAGTAGAGTATACCATAGCGAAAGTCGTGTGTGCCGCTGAGAGCCAACAGCTACATGGACTTTTGCTGTGACGGCAACGTAACCCAGGATGTAACTGCGATCTATGGTATAACATAGCGAAAGTCGTGTGTGCCGCTGAGAGCCAACAGTCTGCGTTTGATTTTATATCGGTAGACTGCGACCTATGTAGGAGTGGAGAGGTTTCATTTCGATAGCGAAAATCAGAGGCCGCTGAGAGCCTGCAGTTACATGGACTTTTGCTGCGACGGCAACGTAACCCTGGAATGTAACTGTGACCATGGATGAGGGTGATGATTTCCAGAGCATTCTGACCAAAAGATATATCCTCTATTTTCAAAAACTGTTTTCTATATTTTCAATAAAAATTATTTTCCAAGTATTTTCACTGGGTGTTGAAGATGGGTCTACTAAGTACTTATAGATTTTCAGTCTTACGCCTGATCAACGTAAGACCGAATTTCAACGAGAACAAGGATGGACTGGTTGAAACATCGAGTTATAAAAAGTATTTTTATAAAACTATTTTGGAAATATTATATAGATTTTAAAAAAGTTTTAAAGTTATCAAAGAGAAAATTTTCTGATAATAATCATTTTAATATATTCTGGCCTCGTTCCTTTTCGAGGACGAAAAGATTCTAAGGGGGAAGGAATGTGATGACCCAAATTTCTGGACATCTGCTAATTGGATAATTAACAAGATGAAAAAAAAGTTTTAAAATACAAGTTTGTAATTTAAACAAAGTAACGACCCGAAATTTTCGAACCCGAAAATTCCAAATAGTTATGGAAAAGAAGAAAAAGATAGAAGAAGAAGAAGAACAGAACACCAAAATCTCACATTCACAGCGGATAAAATATAATAATAAATAATAACAGTTTACAAAAGAATATTTTATCTGTTGATTACACTTTAATGCATCAGAGTTTAACATATATACAGTCACTGATCATATACAAATCATGTCTCAGATATATAATAATATACTGCAGCGGAAATACTCTATACGTACTTGCCATCCAGCTCGTCTCCTGAGCTCCAGAACGTACCTACCTGAAAAACTGTAATACTCAGTCTGACCCGAGCATTACACCAAAGTAACACCCGGGTCAGGCTGGAAATCAGCGTATGTAAACCCATTTAAAATGTAATACCAAAGCATACAACTAAATTAAAACCTGGGTACTCATATCAATTCACAAAGCCACAATTTATTTTAGACATCACTTATTCCACACATCAATTTCTAAGTACCAAACTTAGATAAAATAATCCAATTAACTTAAATCACTTCATTCTAGCCTATTGATTTCACAAATCAATTTATAAAATTCGAAGTGGTTTCGGGTATTTCCCAATACCCGACCCCGATCTCTTCGAAACTCATATCATCAAACCAAGTTATCCAAATGAAATACACAACATTTCATATGAGAGATATCAACTCATTCAAAGCATCCAATACCATTCAACCAATCATAAGCAAAGCTTAATCACACAAATCAATTCAGTTGATTCTAATTGAATTTTCAAACCTCAATCACTTAGATTCCTTCATTTACATTTATTAACTCCAAATCAATTTAATTAGTCAACCCATCATTATTCATCTTAACTTATCTACTTGGATTAAGTTCTCAGATTCATTAACTTATAATCACTTACATTGATTAATAATCCTTGAATTAATCATGCTCATAAATTTACTAACCCACCATAAATTTTGTTACACTAGTTAAACAAGTAATTAATCCTCAATTAAGTAATTACCAATAATTACCCCCTTTGATTTATGATATTAAGTAATTTTTCTTCGATTTCTTTTATTAGTAATTTCTATTAACTACATTGATTAATTACCTTAATCAATCATTGATTATTCCAAATTATTAATTACTCTAGAATTTAATTAACCTTTAATTGCTTATATTATATTAATTGTTCACAATCATTAACTACTCATCTTAATTAACTTCTTAGTTTCCATTAACAAACTCACTAAATTATCTATGGCCTTATACCGCATCCTCGATTAATTCTTTTGTGTGAAAATACTTCTTTAAAGTAATTTACTTAGTATACTCAACCACCACGAAAAGAAACCCATCGAATTGTTTATCAAATCGATGATAATAATCTAACCAGTAAGGCATTTTCGTAGAAACAAACATGTTCATTTCGGGCAGAAATTCAACCCGAGCTTGCACCTCAAATTCATATATATAGATGGCCGAATTTTAAAAAGTGATACAAATGAAAATTATCACATTATTCCTGCAGTTTCCAAAACTTTAAAAATGATAGGATTTGGATATTAACGCAAAAGTTATACACAAAATACTAGCTCAGCTTTGCACAAGACACTGAGTACTCTACAACAATAGGACAGCGAGTTTGCAAGAAGTTTTTCAACATTTTAATCGACAAATTTCAGTAAATGATACAGATAAAAGTTATAGGCCTTTCCGTTAGCTTTCCATAATGACCAAGATCGTCGAATTTGGATCAACGGTTCAAAAGTTATGACCATTTTACTAAAAACATTAAGTTTAACCTGAACTTATGCATTTGCAGGACAGCGACCAACAATTGCAATTTTAGCATAGAAAACATCGAAATTAGGCAAAATGAATAAAGCAAAAGTTGTGGCTTAGTTTCTATGCTTTCCGGAATATTAAATATTACCGAATTCCGATAAGAATTGTAAAAGTAATGGATGAAACAATTCTGAGATTTGAATTTCATAACTTCTGTCGTTTTGTCTCGGGACAGCGATAAACAATTATAATTTTGGCCAAGATAACATCGAAATTTTGAAAAAATCAAAACTTAAAAGTTTTAGAACAAAGGCTAAGCTTTCTGGAACATCTAAATTTATTGTAATTGGTTGAGGAACGAAGAAGTTATGGCCAATTTAGTTTCGGCCTTAAGCACAGAGCTAATATTGGCTTTGCTCTCGGGATTACAGTATAAAAATTCAATTTTGACATAGCTCACAATCAAATTACAGAAAACAAAAAACATCAAAGTTGTAACACATGAAATAAGCTTTCCAGAACATCAAATAAATCGAAATTTCATAAAGAACTGAGAAAGTTATGGTCAAATTACTAAGCTGCGTTTTTGATAGAACCGAGCCACTTTTACTTACGACTATCATCTCTTCAAGAATAACATGAATACTAGAAATTTAAATAGGTTTTCTCACCTTAAACTTGTGTATTTGCCTTGACTCTTTTTCCTTGGCTTTCTCCAAGCTTTTTCACTTTATCTTACTTTTGTTTTTGCTTTGTGAAAGGAAGAAAAAAAATAAGTGAACATTTTCACCCTTTATATAGTAATTTTCAAGGCTTGTTTGGTAATTTTAATTTTGGACACTTGTTTACTTCTCTTTGCCCAAGCTTTAGAATGTTGACACATGTCTACTTAGGTGTCTTAAGATGTTTCTATACATGGACACCTAATGGGGTTATGTGTCATAATTCTATTTCATCTTAAGATAGGTGTATGATCCATATTATGCCACTTGTCCTCACCATGTCATGCCACTTATCCTATACTTATAAATGTATACATACTTATACTTTTTGTATTATTTAAAAGCATACATAAATATAAATAAAATAGAGATGGTGTAGATAGTATATTTTAAACTATCGATTTAAACGATATATTATTAAAGCTGAACAAATCACATTTATATTAGATTCCAACCATTCAATTATCTTCAGTCCTATCATTATCAATTTTATCAATTTTATACGCCTTCAAATTGTTATTAACAGGCTTAAAATTCTATATTCAATATTTTACCCAATTTCAAATTATATAACTCAATAATTTAATTATCAAGTAAATATTAATATTCGGGAGTCAAGTTTACAATTAATGTAACATCCCGCCTTTTTGCACACTTTAAACCAACACACGTGCCAATTCAAAGCATACGCAAGGGCGGATTGTTATGGGGTAAATAAGAAAAACAGAGAAGAAATAAGAACAAAAACAGAATCTCACAGCGGAAGGATAAAATATAATAACAAATATACAGTTCATAAACAGTTTACAAAAGCTTGATTCTTCTTTTACAATAAATATCAGAGTTACACATACCAATACAAGCAATGCAGCGGAATAGAAAGAGTGTGGTGTAATACTATATATAACATAATACTTATTCTTCGTCTTCGTCCTCCAAAGCTAAAATCTGCTATCCTGAAATGCTCGGACTGACCCGAGCGAATTTGAATAGACAAAAACACCCGAGTCAGACTAGAATATCTTATGTGAGTTAAATAAACAGAATATAAATATGAGTACAGTAACTCAAGAGATGTTCGGGATTTACATCTCCTAAGGATCCGTTAAACTATTTACTATGTAGTATATTGCGCTATTATAATAGTGTCTATTTATAAAATAAACTTACTTTTAAATAGCGTTAAGGCTTTACATTTTCCACCTTAACACGTAATAGTCCCAGTAGTCCGTCCAATATCATAGCCCCTCCTGATCGGGAAGCCACTAGAGGATACCACACGGGCTACGGGAGAAAACCAAACTCGTACAAGGCGCGATATGGTAGGTGACACGGCACAACTAGGCAATGCCAGGGTAGATATACCAATTGCTATCCAGGCTGGTGGAAACGCGTAGCCGCAGTTACCGCCCACCTCGGACTAACTCCCCAAAATCAAAATATAGAAGTGGCCACTGAATCAAATCCAAGTCAAATTATAATATCGAAGAGGAGCGTCCGATCAGAGGAATGACCTCATTGGCCTGAGAATCGCTCCTGTTTTAGCCACCTTATGCCAACTCACGGGAGTTGGGTCCACGTATTTACCTTACAGGAAACGTCGCCACCACCTACTTCATTCTGGAATCTCCACCGCGTACACGGTTAGTCAAAGTGGTTTTCGGTATCGACAGAGAGTATGTCCATATCCGATCCCGGTCTCTTTGCCAACCAATCGTTATTATAACACCGCGGTCATTTAAAATAGTTTATACTTTTAAAACCAGAATATAATCCATTTCAAACCGTAATATTACGATATCATTTCTTCTTTTAAAACCCAAAACAATATGATATCGTTTATCCCAAATAAAATTATTCCTTTCCAAAAAATTATGTCACTTTTTATTATTTAATATCCCATGTAACCAATATTCTGTTTGTAACTTTCAACATAATTCTTCGAAAATCCATAGCATTTTAAAACCATTATTTTCAAAACTAAATGGTTTGGATATTCAACGGTATGCGAATTAAAAAAAAGTTTAACTTTACTGTTGCTTTATAAAGAAATAAATTACATGGCTTTCCAAATATTTCTTCTTTTAAAGTTAAACCAAAATCCAAAATATTACTTCAAGTCGCAAAACCATTTCAATTTTATATATATTTATATCCATTTTGGAGCATTAATATTTCAACTAAAGTTGGATTTTTATCCTTTCAAAAATCAATATTCTATTAATTAATCTTGACCATTCACATAAAATCCATAATTAATAAGACTTCAATTTCTAGTAAAATATATATATATATATATTTCCAAATTCAATTTTTACTAGAATATTCATTTCAAAATATTTTGGGAAAAAAATCCAATTATAAATATCATATCTTTAAAATTTCCAACTTAATATTTAAACATAGGATATAATCATCAAACTCCATTTTCTTAATTTTCTTCCATTTTTAATAAAGAAATTTATTCACCTTTTAATTTCAAAATTTCAACTTCATATGCATATAACTATGGAAGAAAACATTTATTCAGTATAAAATTTAAGATTTTTATAAACCGTATTCCATCCAAACCATAGAAATCACATTAAAAATAGTTATATATAGACCGCGGTGCCTGTATATAGTTTTCTATCCTATGGTCAAGTGATACGGATATTTATCATTTCAATCCGCAATTTAAAAATAAAAATTTGCGGTTATATATCATTTCAAACCACAATCCCGAAAAATGAAATATGCATGATAATTTTCAATTTAATGATATGCAATAAACATCCATCCATCAACAACATCCATCATCCAATCGCAACCATCAACCAATATCAATCAATAACAATTATATATATGATCATATATAACAGGTGATAACTGGCAGTTTATTCAAATTAAATTTTTCAACTATTAATCTAACAATTTATATTCAGTGATAATTGACATAACTGTTAACTAGCAGTTCATATGCAACCAAAAATTTCTAACAGCCAATTAACACGCAATAAATCAATTAAATTAACAGTTACATTCAATAAAATGCAATTCAACAGATATGAATGAAATAACATGCCAAAAGCTCATAAATAAATTTCTATTCATTTCTAAAATTTATTTAACAAACATAAAAGCTTCTAGTAGTTGTGAGTGGGTTAAAACACTCACCTTTTGAATTTAAATTGAATTCAAATCCAATTTAAACCCAAAAATTGGACAGTCTCCAAATTCATCCAAACCAGTGCCAAAACGTCAGAAATTCCGATACGATCCCAGCAAAACAAACCGCGCGTGAATCCGAGCTCGTATGCAAAAGTTATGAAAATTTGAAAAATGAAAAATTCTGGTCCTGGGTCAACTTCGGGTTCGACTTCGGGGCGCCGCCTCATTTCCCCGATGCTTGCTTGGAGTTTTCGCCAAAACGACCCGGAGCGACCCGAGTCATTTTCTTCCTGACCCGAAGTTGCTCTAGGGTTTTCTCCTCTGAAACCCGAAGCGCGACCAGAAGCTGCTGCAGATCCCCAAAAAAATTTTTTTTTTTTTTTTTTTTTTTTTTTTTTGAAATAAAATTTTGGAATTTGGGAATTAGGTTTTCTGCCATTGGAATGAGGAGTTGAGAAGGAGATGTACGTATAGAAAAATGAAAATAAGGAGTGGATAGGGTTTATAATCGCAAATATATAGACAGATAAAAGAAGGCTAGGTGGGTACGGATAACGAACGTGCTAAACGATAGTTGGCCCAAAAAGCCCGTTCTGCCTCCGGGGTCGAATTTGTTAAAACTATATATCCAAATAGGTGTTTCAAAATATTCTGAACGCGATGGAAAAAGTTTCGCGACCAAATTCGATCGTATGAAGAAGTTATGCTAAAAAAATAAAAATTTCAAATTGATTTCAAAATGCGTAAATTTCAAGACGTTTCGAGTCCGTACGATCAAACGACAAGTCCGATTGCAACGAAACTTGAAACATTATTATAATTCACCTTTACGGATCCGATGAAACTAGTTTCGTCGAAATCCGAGTCCGTGACAAAAATGGCTATTTTTAATATTTATTAAATAAATTAAAATAAATCATAAAATCCAAATTTTCTTTCAACTTTAAATATTGGCCAAATTTCATTACTTATATAATCCAATCAATTCCAAATAATTTAGCAAGCTTGGATGTGAATTAAAATTTATAAGTATATAAATTTCGCAGTGTTAACCTCTGCGTTTTCTTATTATTTGGGAATTATAAATTTTATTCGCAAAACCCAATTATTTAATCATATACTTATACTCTCATCTTAAATCTAATTATATAAATAACTTGATTTCTATTATCCAACTCAAAATATATCAATTATTCTCCAACTACATAGTTAACGTTTCTTTTATATATCACTGTGGTAATATTTCAAAATGTTCATCTTTTGTTTGCATAAATTACTGTATTTAGATAAAATTGTAATTTTGGTAACTTATCACATAAATAACTTAAAACCTCAACTAATACATTCCACCTTTGTTTCATCTTATTCATTCACTCATCAATATTCCGTACTAACTACAAAATTTAGTGTATTCCTTTAAATTGATCAAAATAAGACTTATCAACTAATAGAAAGATTTACGTACAAAATTTATTGTCATACATCTAATTTACAAGCCTATACTTAATTATTATCCTACAATACGTTTTACGTTACTATAATGTTCATTCTTCCGTTCCTACGTTTCTATAAATTTATTCCTTTATAATTTATTTAACGCAACACTTAATCTACACCTATTGCGATGTTTCAAATTTACTTGAATGAACAATTTCTTTACTTAAAATAGTTGTTGTAAACTCTTAATTCCACATTTATAAGTGTATTATTATTTTCACTCAAATATTATACATATATATAGAGTATTGGGTTTTTTATTTAATCATCATTTATCATATATATTAATTAATTAAATTCAATACTTAAGTCTGACTAAATTTATTCCCCAAATACACATTTACATTTCTCAACCAATAAATATAACCAATCAAATTCTCATTTTATTGAACCTTGGTCAATTCCACACGTTAATTTTACTTAAAGTCTCAATTAATTAATTTACCTCGGTTTCATTACCTTATTACCTTATATGCATAATTGACATGGTTATATCTTCCATTACATCAATAATTTATCATTTCATTTCTATGCAATATATACTCATCTTATTCCATTTATTTGGTTACTGCATTGAAATCTATTTATTAACCAATACTAACGTTATTATCATAAAAAAAAAATTTGATTCCCAATTTTATTCAATACTTAGAACAAAAATTTTCACATTAAATCAAATCCTTCTATTCAAACCAAGTATCATGCTATGATAATATTTTACGTTGGTTACACTGAAAAAAATCAACTTTTTATCGTTATCAATTAAACATACATTAATTGCACAAATTAAAGGAATTAATTGCCATTTATCAAATTAAAATTTTCATACATCAATCTATTTCATCTAAATCCTTACCTATGAATATTGCAACCTTTAATTCCATTAAATACCAATTAACCCAAATTATTTCATTTATTCTAAGTCATATCACTAAAATAATTCATCATAATAAACTTAAAATCTATACGTTTATTGATTTATTTCTATTTGTCTTATGTTAAATTCTAAATTTAGTAAGACAACCTAAAGTACTCCACTCAATCGACAGCCCCTTTCAATTGTTAATACGTACTTAAATTTCTACAGTTGCCTTCCATCTGCACTTCCGTTACTATGATAAAAATTAGTAACGTTTATGCCATCAATCCATCATAATTACTTACCCTTAATTGAGTTTGATTTCCAAATAAATTTGCTGACCCTTAATTAGACAATTTATAAAAGTTTGTCATCATACCTATAGTTCTACGCTTATGCTATGTCTTAAATTTCAATAAATTTATAAATTTTGAGATGTTCATTAGGGTTTACAAATTTATTGACTTGCAATAACAGGGTTTCTTAATCTATTCAATTTATCGTTCACAATCTTTTATTGCATTAAATTGGTTTAATATTCCCATATTAAATTTTATGTACAGGTAAGAATTTTTCTTTCTTTCTCTACTTAATTCATTTGAATTTTATTCAAATGTCTTTAAATAGGTTTCTAAGTCACTTCTATATAATTTATTCTAGCCTTCATTTTAATACTTATCTACCACCTTTATTCTTTCAACTAAAATAAATTACAAAATCCTATTAAACAAACAATTTTAAATGGTCGAACTTAACGGGTCGTTACACTCTCCCCCACTCAAAACTTTTCGTCCCCGAAAAGGGAAAGGAAGGGAGAAGGAAGAATAAAACAGTATATCTAATTTCAAATATTAACTTATAACAATAATTTACTAAATTAATTTCCTTTAATGAAATACACTTGTTTTATAATCATTATGTCTTTTAATACTTGAACTATTAAAGTTGGAAAAATATCTTTAACCAAATTCTAAGTCCAAAATTTACGAAAATTTTTGGCAGAGTCTCCTTTGTACGGAGGGACTCTGGAGAAAATATAATATCCAAATATACAAATATATTACATATATTATCCAAAATAAAATATCCCAACACGGGAAAATATATAAAATAGCGCTTTATACGTAATCCGGAAACGTACCTATTTGTCGGGCAATACGCTTATTATTTTGGAACCAAAAGCAGTAGCAGTTGCTTCCAACCCCTGTATTCACTTATAAAATCTAAAAGTTAAATATCTATATTACAGTGAAATGTTTGGGTAGATTCAATCATTCATATCCAAATCAAATGCAACAACCATACATTTTAACAAACGGCACACACCACAAACAACAATCATTCAATCAACAACCGTTAGTTGTTCGGGTTCAAATTATGAAATTTTACGGAGTGAGAAATAACTATCAAGTGCATCCGTTACTCAACAGTCTTAGATGGAATAGAGATAGATTATTGTTCCTCCAACAACTCCAAAATTCCTTACCCAACAACCATACATCAACCAAACAATTCAAATCAACACCACAATAGCTTATTATACATTTATTTCATGCTTCAGTGGTTTTATTTTCTTTCTTTCATTTATGGAGGGATTTCTTTTTTTCTTACAATTTTCATTTTCCATTTGTTACAAAATTCATTATATTGTATTCCAATTTATTGACTAAGGTTTATATCATCTATTTATACTACTTACCCTTTCTTATATAGTAAAATTTCCAATTTAACTTAAGTTTATACAATTAATTCTCATTTATAACAGCAAATTTATTGAATACCTTAATTACCTCAAGCTTCACTTGTAAGATTTCCCCTTACATTTTCTTACTAACATTGCAACTTTTATTATATGGTAAGTTATGTATGTTTAAGAATGCAAGTGAAAATTTACAAGTTTCTTCTCAATTCCTTTTTATTTATTAATGGTTCAATAAATATATATTCGTTTTATAAATTACAATTTCAACTTACCCTTAATTTCATTCCTTTATTTAATGTTTACGTTTTATTATATTTAATTACAGTAACCCTCTACTTACACTTAAATTATTAACCTTAAAACCTCCATTTTTATAAATAAAGGATCTTATTAATTCATTATCTAGGGTTTACAGACATTTATTTATATTACCTACTTTTTATTATATTACTAGTAGCATTTTAAAACATACTTAAGTTTATAACCGTACACATCAATCTTTATTTATTAAAGAATTTCATTTTATTTACTTAAGTTAAAATCACCTATTAATAATACTCACCTTTAATTTGGGTAAAATTTCAATTATCACTTAAGTTTATACCAATAAATTCTTATTATAACAGTAATTTATTGAATACTTCATTTTTCCTAAATTCCTACTTGTAAAATATTCAATTCCAGTTTCTCATTTAACACTTCAACTTTTATATTTGGGTAAGTTATTTATGTTAAGGAAATTGCAATTGAACTTATACAAGTTTAATCTCCATTCTTTTAATTAAATTTAATGTTTATTCATATTACCCTTTGTCTCATATGTATGCAAATTCCTCTTTATAGCTTTGCAGTTATTCTCTTATTTCAATTAGAGGTTTCAATTCATTCATTCTTCAATAAATCTTTTCCATTATTTATCAGTTAAAAACTTTTACTTCCCTTATCCCTAGCATTAACTTTCTTACTTAATATTTCACTAACAAAGTTTAAACAATTAATTAACGGAAAAATTTAGAATTAAATACCAGGTCAAATTTTAATCTATTTCAAAATAATAGATAAATAAGTTCTTACAACTTTTATATCTCTAATTATATTTAGAACAATAAAAGAAAATTTTTAGAAAATTTCAAAAATAAATCTGCAGTAGAATTTACTACAGTGGCCTTTCCCCTTCGAAACTCGAAAATGAAAGTCGATGATGCGGCCGTCATCACCGAATTTATTTTCCAGCGACAGAGAGGAAAGTACAGAATTTAATTCTTTTCCAAAATCTTCTTTAAAACAATTCTTCCAATTTATACGAAATATTTATATAAGAAAATACTTATAAACCAAATCAATAAATTTCACAAATTCTTTGAAAGCAAATTTTCAAAAATCCCGGACTTAAGTTCTAAATCTCCAAATTTGGTTTATTATAATTTCACTTAGCTTCAGTTATTATAAATATTTTTATTGCCTAACATCCAATCTATAGCAACCAAATATATATATATCTTTATAAAACTATTTTTATATATAGAAATATAATAGGCAAAATTATTTCATTCACCTATATTAAAAACAAATATTATGTCGGTCTGTCCTATTAAGTGTTTAGAAATCCCTATTGATGACATAGCGTCCCATGCATCAACCAGAATTTATAAATACAAAGCGGAACAGATTAACACAATATTAAAATCTTTTTATTAATACTAACAAGTACGCTCTCTCTTATATATACACTCAGCGACTCCCATAGGATATTTCTACCCTATTAACAAAGAGTCAAACCCCACAAAGCCAAGGTTTATCGCTAAACCAAAGCTCTGATACCAACTGTAACATCCCGCCTTTTTGCACACTTTAAACCAACACACGTGCCAATTCAAAGCATACGCAAGGGCGGATTGTTATGGGGTAAATAAGAAAAACAGAGAAGAAATAAGAACAAAAACAGAATCTCACAGCGGAAGGATAAAATATAATAACAAATATACAGTTCATAAACAGTTTACAAAAGCTTGATTCTTCTTTTACAATAAATATCAGAGTTACACATACCAATACAAGCAATGCAGCGGAATAGAAAGAGTGTGGTGTAATACTATATATAACATAATACTTATTCTTCGTCTTCGTCCTCCAAAGCTAAAATCTGCTATCCTGAAATGCTCGGACTGACCCGAGCGAATTTGAATAGACAAAAACACCCGAGTCAGACTAGAATATCTTATGTGAGTTAAATAAACAGAATATAAATATGAGTACAGTAACTCAAGAGATGTTCGGGATTTACATCTCCTAAGGATCCGTTAAACTATTTACTATGTAGTATATTGCGCTATTATAATAGTGTCTATTTATAAAATAAACTTACTTTTAAATAGCGTTAAGGCTTTACATTTTCCACCTTAACACGTAATAGTCCCAGTAGTCCGTCCAATATCATAGCCCCTCCTGATCGGGAAGCCACTAGAGGATACCACACGGGCTACGGGAGAAAACCAAACTCGTACAAGGCGCGATATGGTAGGTGACACGGCACAACTAGGCAATGCCAGGGTAGATATACCAATTGCTATCCAGGCTGGTGGAAACGCGTAGCCGCAGTTACCGCCCACCTCGGACTAACTCCCCAAAATCAAAATATAGAAGTGGCCACTGAATCAAATCCAAGTCAAATTATAATATCGAAGAGGAGCGTCCGATCAGAGGAATGACCTCATTGGCCTGAGAATCGCTCCTGTTTTAGCCACCTTATGCCAACTCACGGGAGTTGGGTCCACGTATTTACCTTACAGGAAACGTCGCCACCACCTACTTCATTCTGGAATCTCCACCGCGTACACGGTTAGTCAAAGTGGTTTTCGGTATCGACAGAGAGTATGTCCATATCCGATCCCGGTCTCTTTGCCAACCAATCGTTATTATAACACCGCGGTCATTTAAAATAGTTTATACTTTTAAAACCAGAATATAATCCATTTCAAACCGTAATATTACGATATCATTTCTTCTTTTAAAACCCAAAACAATATGATATCGTTTATCCCAAATAAAATTATTCCTTTCCAAAAAATTATGTCACTTTTTATTATTTAATATCCCATGTAACCAATATTCTGTTTGTAACTTTCAACATAATTCTTCGAAAATCCATAGCATTTTAAAACCATTATTTTCAAAACTAAATGGTTTGGATATTCAACGGTATGCGAATTAAAAAAAAGTTTAACTTTACTGTTGCTTTATAAAGAAATAAATTACATGGCTTTCCAAATATTTCTTCTTTTAAAGTTAAACCAAAATCCAAAATATTACTTCAAGTCGCAAAACCATTTCAATTTTATATATATTTATATCCATTTTGGAGCATTAATATTTCAACTAAAGTTGGATTTTTATCCTTTCAAAAATCAATATTCTATTAATTAATCTTGACCATTCACATAAAATCCATAATTAATAAGACTTCAATTTCTAGTAAAATATATATATATATATATATTTCCAAATTCAATTTTTACTAGAATATTCATTTCAAAATATTTTGGGAAAAAAATCCAATTATAAATATCATATCTTTAAAATTTCCAACTTAATATTTAAACATAGGATATAATCATCAAACTCCATTTTCTTAATTTTCTTCCATTTTTAATAAAGAAATTTATTCACCTTTTAATTTCAAAATTTCAACTTCATATGCATATAACTATGGAAGAAAACATTTATTCAGTATAAAATTTAAGATTTTTATAAACCGTATTCCATCCAAACCATAGAAATCACATTAAAAATAGTTATATATAGACCGCGGTGCCTGTATATAGTTTTCTATCCTATGGTCAAGTGATACGGATATTTATCATTTCAATCCGCAATTTAAAAATAAAAATTTGCGGTTATATATCATTTCAAACCACAATCCCGAAAAATGAAATATGCATGATAATTTTCAATTTAATGATATGCAATAAACATCCATCCATCAACAACATCCATCATCCAATCGCAACCATCAACCAATATCAATCAATAACAATTATATATATGATCATATATAACAGGTGATAACTGGCAGTTTATTCAAATTAAATTTTTCAACTATTAATCTAACAATTTATATTCAGTGATAATTGACATAACTGTTAACTAGCAGTTCATATGCAACCAAAAATTTCTAACAGCCAATTAACACGCAATAAATCAATTAAATTAACAGTTACATTCAATAAAATGCAATTCAACAGATATGAATGAAATAACATGCCAAAAGCTCATAAATAAATTTCTATTCATTTCTAAAATTTATTTAACAAACATAAAAGCTTCTAGTAGTTGTGAGTGGGTTAAAACACTCACCTTTTGAATTTAAATTGAATTCAAATCCAATTTAAACCCAAAAATTGGACAGTCTCCAAATTCATCCAAACCAGTGCCAAAACGTCAGAAATTCCGATACGATCCCAGCAAAACAAACCGCGCGTGAATCCGAGCTCGTATGCAAAAGTTATGAAAATTTGAAAAATGAAAAATTCTGGTCCTGGGTCAACTTCGGGTTCGACTTCGGGGCGCCGCCTCATTTCCCCGATGCTTGCTTGGAGTTTTCGCCAAAACGACCCGGAGCGACCCGAGTCATTTTCTTCCTGACCCGAAGTTGCTCTAGGGTTTTCTCCTCTGAAACCCGAAGCGCGACCAGAAGCTGCTGCAGATCCAAAAAAAATTTTTTTTTTTTTTTTTTTTTTTTTTTTTGAAATAAAATTTTGGAATTTGGGAATTAGGTTTTCTGCCATTGGAATGAGGAGTTGAGAAGGAGATGTACGTATAGAAAAATGAAAATAAGGAGTGGATAGGGTTTATAATCGCAAATATATAGACAGATAAAAGAAGGCTAGGTGGGTACGGATAACGAACGTGCTAAACGATAGTTGGCCCAAAAAGCCCGTTCTGCCTCCGGGGTCGAATTTGTTAAAACTATATATCCAAATAGGTGTTTCAAAATATTCTGAACGCGATGGAAAAAGTTTCGCGACCAAATTCGATCGTATGAAGAAGTTATGCTAAAAAAATAAAAATTTCAAATTGATTTCAAAATGCGTAAATTTCAAGACGTTTCGAGTCCGTACGATCAAACGACAAGTCCGATTGCAACGAAACTTGAAACATTATTATAATTCACCTTTACGGATCCGATGAAACTAGTTTCGTCGAAATCCGAGTCCGTGACAAAAATGGCTATTTTTAATATTTATTAAATAAATTAAAATAAATCATAAAATCCAAATTTTCTTTCAACTTTAAATATTGGCCAAATTTCATTACTTATATAATCCAATCAATTCCAAATAATTTAGCAAGCTTGGATGTGAATTAAAATTTATAAGTATATAAATTTCGCAGTGTTAACCTCTGCGTTTTCTTATTATTTGGGAATTATAAATTTTATTCGCAAAACCCAATTATTTAATCATATACTTATACTCTCATCTTAAATCTAATTATATAAATAACTTGATTTCTATTATCCAACTCAAAATATATCAATTATTCTCCAACTACATAGTTAACGTTTCTTTTATATATCACTGTGGTAATATTTCAAAATGTTCATCTTTTGTTTGCATAAATTACTGTATTTAGATAAAATTGTAATTTTGGTAACTTATCACATAAATAACTTAAAACCTCAACTAATACATTCCACCTTTGTTTCATCTTATTCATTCACTCATCAATATTCCGTACTAACTACAAAATTTAGTGTATTCCTTTAAATTGATCAAAATAAGACTTATCAACTAATAGAAAGATTTACGTACAAAATTTATTGTCATACATCTAATTTACAAGCCTATACTTAATTATTATCCTACAATACGTTTTACGTTACTATAATGTTCATTCTTCCGTTCCTACGTTTCTATAAATTTATTCCTTTATAATTTATTTAACGCAACACTTAATCTACACCTATTGCGATGTTTCAAATTTACTTGAATGAACAATTTCTTTACTTAAAATAGTTGTTGTAAACTCTTAATTCCACATTTATAAGTGTATTATTATTTTCACTCAAATATTATACATATATATAGAGTATTGGGTTTTTTATTTAATCATCATTTATCATATATATTAATTAATTAAATTCAATACTTAAGTCTGACTAAATTTATTCCCCAAATACACATTTACATTTCTCAACCAATAAATATAACCAATCAAATTCTCATTTTATTGAACCTTGGTCAATTCCACACGTTAATTTTACTTAAAGTCTCAATTAATTAATTTACCTCGGTTTCATTACCTTATTACCTTATATGCATAATTGACATGGTTATATCTTCCATTACATCAATAATTTATCATTTCATTTCTATGCAATATATACTCATCTTATTCCATTTATTTGGTTACTGCATTGAAATCTATTTATTAACCAATACTAACGTTATTATCATAAAAAAAAAATTTGATTCCCAATTTTATTCAATACTTAGAACAAAAATTTTCACATTAAATCAAATCCTTCTATTCAAACCAAGTATCATGCTATGATAATATTTTACGTTGGTTACACTGAAAAAAATCAACTTTTTATCGTTATCAATTAAACATACATTAATTGCACAAATTAAAGGAATTAATTGCCATTTATCAAATTAAAATTTTCATACATCAATCTATTTCATCTAAATCCTTACCTATGAATATTGCAACCTTTAATTCCATTAAATACCAATTAACCCAAATTATTTCATTTATTCTAAGTCATATCACTAAAATAATTCATCATAATAAACTTAAAATCTATACGTTTATTGATTTATTTCTATTTGTCTTATGTTAAATTCTAAATTTAGTAAGACAACCTAAAGTACTCCACTCAATCGACAGCCCCTTTCAATTGTTAATACGTACTTAAATTTCTACAGTTGCCTTCCATCTGCACTTCCGTTACTATGATAAAAATTAGTAACGTTTATGCCATCAATCCATCATAATTACTTACCCTTAATTGAGTTTGATTTCCAAATAAATTTGCTGACCCTTAATTAGACAATTTATAAAAGTTTGTCATCATACCTATAGTTCTACGCTTATGCTATGTCTTAAATTTCAATAAATTTATAAATTTTGAGATGTTCATTAGGGTTTACAAATTTATTGACTTGCAATAACAGGGTTTCTTAATCTATTCAATTTATCGTTCACAATCTTTTATTGCATTAAATTGGTTTAATATTCCCATATTAAATTTTATGTACAGGTAAGAATTTTTCTTTCTTTCTCTACTTAATTCATTTGAATTTTATTCAAATGTCTTTAAATAGGTTTCTAAGTCACTTCTATATAATTTATTCTAGCCTTCATTTTAATACTTATCTACCACCTTTATTCTTTCAACTAAAATAAATTACAAAATCCTATTAAACAAACAATTTTAAATGGTCGAACTTAACGGGTCGTTACAATTAACGTTTAAATATTTAAAATCAATTCATTATTCCAATTTAAATTGTTAAAAATACCGGGTCGTCACATTCCTCCCCCCTTAAAAGAATTTCGTCCCCGAAATTTATAGTCAGGATGAATGGTTCAAAACCCGTTTACTTTTCCCAAAACCCATAATTCAACATTCTACCAATTATCTTTTATTAAAGACACTCAACCTTAACCAACTTCCTAAAACCTTATATAGTTTTCACGCGATACCCTTTTGCTCAATCCTTTAAATTTCAATTTAAAACCAATTTTGAGTTATCGAAATTTTCTCAAATTTTTTTTTCTAACTCTCTAAATTCCCGAAAAAAGTTTGTCAACGTCTCCTTTGCGCGGCTAGCTTGGTACTACTACAAAAGGCCTCTACGGACTCCCAAATTCCAAAAGAAAACAAATGCCAAGTGGCCACATCAAAACCCAATCCAATTCCATACAGAATTTTAAATACATACGTTTTTGTCGGGCCATTTACATTTATCTTTTGGAATCAAATCCAATTTCCTTTCCGTTTAATACCTGCGTATTCTATTTAACAACAATATCCAATCGTAACCTTTCAAATCCCATTTTACCTTTCCTTATATAGGTTTTCACATCTTCTTCTATGCCAACTAGTTTTCTCCTTTTTCATACGAATTCAATTTATTTCAATTTTGAATATTAAATTTTATCCTTCATTTATAACTGGTTCATATTAGTTTCATCTACTAATTCACTTTAAGTTTCAAATTTGAGATCGTTTTGTCGCGAATGAATTTTTTTTTTCTAACTCCCAAAATTTTCAGAAAATTTTGGCGGAGTCTCCTTTGTACGGAGGAGCTTTTGCAATTTGACAATAGATATAAATATGTATACATCGACCCACACGGTCGGAAAAAGCAAAAACAGTTCATATTTCCTATTTTTATTGCGTAGACGTACCTTTATTTCACATTTTAAGCAAGCAGCTATATTTATTTAAGCAATTAGCGCAATCCAAACCAACCAAACAACCTTCAGGTACCTGTACTATCTCAATTTAAATATGTAAGTGCCACATATAGAGAATTTATTAGCATTTACTCACTTTCAAAAGCTAAACACAAGTATTACATAAACAACAAGTATCAAATGCTTCCCATAAGCGATTTATTTAACTTTTAAAGCTAATTCAAACGCTTTCATCCAATTCATATGTCATTTCATTCCATTTTAATAGTTTACAACTCAAGTACTTACATTCAATTTATTTTTAATCTGAACAAACTCATGTTCCATTCAATTGATTCCAAATCAAATTATTTTACTTCTCTCAACCCATAGGATTTTAATTACATTCATTCATGGCAAACAATTGTTCATTCCATGCAAATTTGACAATATTTGTTTGATAAAGTATTCATTTCAGTCTATAACTACTTCAAATTAATTTCAACCCATTATGTACTTATGTTCATTTCATTTTTACTTTATTCACCAACCATACATTGCATTCCATTTCTTTCCCGCAACTGTTTCATTTCAAAATAATTTAGTAAGCTTGGCACATTCAAATACTTATAAATTTATAACCATTCCCAAATTAATTTAACCCAAACTTTATTTAATGGTCTTTCACCTTTATTCGAAGCCAAGCTTCCATAAATTTTAAACTTAAGTTAATTTACTTTAACATTAATTCACCTTCTCAATTTGTCAAAATAATATCCAAGCACATACTTAACTCATTTATGCTTCAAATTAATATGTCACCGAACTTAAGTTGAGTCTGATAATCCAATTCCAGTTACAACTTTGATTTAGTTGTTATTCAATCAGGCCTCATCCATTTATTATTTAATTCCATTAACACATTTATTTCCCCATTTTATATTTTTAATTTCACTTACTCAATTCATTTGTGAATTTATTGTATTTATACAAAACCATTCTCAAGTTATTTCTACTCACTTGGGTTTTGTTTGAAATTCAAACCATTTCTATTATTATCACTTTCATTTCATTCATCAACACTTCCATTTTACCTAAGTTACCTGTACATTGCGTTAAATATTTCTTATAACACACTTAAATGTTCAATTGTAATTTAAACCATCACTATTTGATCCAACTCTATTTTATTTAACTCAAGTTCATATCCAAACTCCCTTATTAACTTACCATCCATTTATTTAACCGAGTTAAATTTTTATTAACATACTCTATCAAATAATTATTTATTAGCTTACTTCCAACTTTTATTACAAAGAAAATTACTTCATTAAAATTTTCTCGAGTTCAAATTTTATTTTATAATTCCTGTTTGGATTTCCCTTTTAATTATTAAAATTTAGAAATCCCTTTAAATTCAGATAATACAATTAAAATAGCTTTTTATAAAACACATCTCTTATAACTCGATGTCTCAAATAGTCCATCCTTGTCCTCACAGAAATTCAGTCATACGTTGATCAGGCGTAGAACTGAAAATCTATAAGTACTTGGTAAACCGTTTTCAACATCTAGTGAAAATGCTTGAAAATAATTTTATTAAAAATATAGAAAACAGTTTTTGAAAATAGAGGAAATATCTTTGGTGACAATGCTCTGAAGATCATCACCCCCATCCATGGTCACAGTTACATTCCAGGGTTACGTTGCCGTCGCAGCAAAAGTCCATGCAACTGCAGGCTCTCCGCGGCCTCTCCAGTATGCCATGAAATCCCACACAACAGATCACAGTTACATCTAGGGTTACGTTGCCGTCACAGCAAAAGTCCATGCAACTACAGGCTCTCCGCGGCCTTTGATTTTCGCTATCGAAATGAAACTTCTCCACTCCAACATAGGTCGCAGCCTACCGATATAAAATGAAACGCAGACTGTTGGCTCTCAGCGGCACACACGACTTTTGCTATGTTATCACTGGTCGCAATCTGCCTATATAAAATCAAACGCAGACTGTTGGCTCTCAGCGACACACACGACCTTCACTATGTTACCATAGATCGCAGTCTACCGATCAAACGTAGACCTTGGCTCTCAGCGACACACACGACTTTCACTATGGTAACCTCTACTCAAGATCCCCAGGAACTAGTTTTGTCCGGACTCCTCACAGGATCAACTTTAGAACCCCCCCTTGGGGCTCAAGGCAGCACCACCCGGTGGCACTCCTGAGAAGTTCATTTCAAGGGAGCGCCTTTTCCCCCAGAGCCATCATCAAAACATTTTATACTATACACATATAGTATCTTTCAAATCATACACCTAGTATGAACTTTATCAAAGCTCATTTACACAAAATAGATTATCCCAAAATCGATAATTCTCAAAATAGGCTTTCTAAATTCCATATATTGATTTTACTCAAAAATCAAAAGCCTTTCCAAATCCAAATGTTCCCAAAACCCTTTCCAAAATCCTCATAAGATCCTTTATATATATACAGATATATATAATTTTTAAAACTTTGGATCACTTTAAACTTGTATAAAATTCCCTTTCATACTTCAAACACTTCCAAAATCCTTTTTCTTCCAACAATAGATTTAACAAGGGGAGCATATATAACAAAGATATAACTTTGTTTACCCAAAAATCAAATATTCAAATTTGATTACTCTTTCCAATATCAATTTCCTTGCTATTCACATTCACTTAAATTTTCATTCACTTATTCACATTTGTCTTAATCCCCATTTGGATTATTACCTCAATTCTTATCCCAGTTGGGTATTTAATCAATAACAGTTTGAACTCCGACCAGTTTATATTTAGAAAATAGCTCGAAAATTTAAAAATAGATAAGTAGTTGAAAAATAATGTTTAGTTTGCAAAATAGCTGTAAAATAGTTAAATAGTTTCAAAAAAAATTTAGATAATTGCAAAATAGTTGTAAAGTAGTAATTAATTTGTAACATACTTAAAATATAATAATGAGATTAGAAAAATAAGTTTATATTAAGACAATTTATATTGAAAATAGTCTAGAGTCAAAACTGTTCACTTCCCCAACATTTTCAATTTAAATTACCACTCTCATTTAAATTGACCCAATTCCAAATTGTATAATCTTCAATTTCCATTGAAATGGATTTAATCCCAATTCAAGTTGAATTGATTCTCAATTTCCTTCCAACTTCAAATCAAATTTCGTTTGATCTTTAAACTTGTACAACTTTAATTACAATTTCAATTTTACAATTTCTATTTATAATCAATTACATTCACATTTGCTTTTAACTCGGAATTGTACATTTTATTTAGCCAATATATTTTTATTATTCCATAAACATTTCAATCAAGATTCCAGAGTTTAAACAAATTTCCAAAATTTCAGTAGCACCTTAGAATTCAACTATACCCAAAATTCTTTGGTGAATTCAATTACCCCTTTGAATTTCAAAACCAAACCCAGTTCACAAACAATTCCAATGTAAAACAATTTGGTAGCAATTTCTCTTCTAGAAACTCGAAAATAAACATCGATAATGTTGTAGTCATCACCGATGTTATTTTCCAGTTACCGAATGAGTTCAATGCTTTTATCTCTTTAAAAACATTTTCAAATATTTTTAATTTCAAATCTCCCAGGTTTCAAATTCAACACAAAAATATTTTTGAAATAATACTATTATTTTTCCAAAACCTTTGGAAACCACTTCCAAATCCAAAGGAATTTTAAATTTTCCCAAAAATTCCAAATTCCCAATCCATCCAATTCATATTAAACATTACTCTGGAATTCTACTTCAAATTATAATCTCATTTATTTATGAAGTTTATTTCAATTTATAAATTACATTCACAATCTATATTTCAAATTCCATTTTGTTATATAAGTTTATTCTTCCACTTTGGTTATAAGTTTCAATTTGGTCGTATTTTATATTACTTCTTAACTTAATTCTAATAATTTAACAACCAATCACCTAAATATTCATTAGAAGGAAATGTTGCTATATATATCAAAATATATTTTTATATAAAATCATTAAAAATCTTTATAAACAAATAACAAGTACGCTCTCATATATATATACACACACACACACTCAACTCATTCTAGAGTACTACGGACTCTATTCAATGAGTAATCCCCACCAGAGCCAAGGTTCTCGCTAAACCTTCAGCTCTGATACCAACTGTAACGACCTGAAATTTTCGAACCCGAAAATTCCAGATAGTTATGGAAAAGAAGAAAGAGATAGAAGAAGAAGAAGAACAGAACACCAATATCTCACATTCGCAGCAGATAAAATATAATAATAAATAATAACAGTTTACAAAAGAATATTTTATCTGTTGATTACACTTTAATGCATCAGAGTTTAAAATATGTACAGTCATTGATCATATACAAATCATGTCTCGGATATATAATAATATACTGCAGCGGAAATACTCTATACGTACTTGCCATCCATCTCGTCTCCTGAGCTCCAGAACGTACATACCTGAAAATCTGTAATACTCGGTCTGACCCGAGCATTACACCAAAGTAACACCCGGGTCAGGGTGGAAACCAGCGTGAGTAAACCCATCTAACATGTAATACCAAAGCATACAACTGAATTAAAACCCGGGTACTCATATCAATTCACAAAGCCACAATTTATTTTAGACATCACTTATTCCACACATCAATTTCTAAGTACCAAACTTAGATAAAATAATCCAATTAACTTAAAACACTTCATTCTAGCCTATTGATTTCACAAATCAATTTATAAAATTCGAAGTAGTTTCGGGTATTTGCCAATACCCGAACCTGATCTCTTCGAAACTCATATCATCAACCCAAGTTATCCAAATGAAATACACAATATTTCATATCAGAGATATCAACTCATTCAAAGCATCCAATACCATTCAACCAATCATAAGCAAAGCTTAATCACACAAATCAATTCAATTGATTATAATTGAATTTTCAAACCTCAGTCACTAAGATTCCTTCATTTACATTTATTAACTCCAAATCAATTTAATTAGTCAACCCATCATTATTCATCTTAACTTATCTACTTGGATTAAGTTCTCAGATTCATTAACTTATAATCACTTACATTGATTAATAATCCTTGAATTAATCAAGCTCATAAATTTACTAACCCTCCATAAATTTTGTTACACTAATTAAACAAGTAATTAATCCTCAATTAAGTAATTACCAATAATTACCCCCTTTGATTTATGATATTAAGTAATTTTTCTTCGAATTCTTTTATTAGTAATTTCTATTAACTACATTGATTAATTACCTTAATCAATCATTGATTATTCCAAATTATTAATTACTTTAGAATTTAATTAACCTTTAATTGCTTATATTATATTAATTGTTCACAATCATTAACTACTCATCTTAATTAACTTCTTAGTTTCCATTAACAAACTCACTAAATTATCTATGGTCTTATACCGCATCCTCGATTAATTCTTTTGTGTGAAAATACTTCTTTAAAGTAATTTACTTAGTATACTCAACCACCATGAAAAGAAACCCATCGAATTGTTTATCAAATCGATGATAAAAATCTAACAAGTAAGGCATTTTCGTAGAAACAAACATGTTCATTTCGGGCAGAAATTTAACCCGAGCTTGCACCTCCAATTCATATATATAGATGGCCGAATTTTAAAAAGCGATACAAATGAAAGTTATGAAAGTGCGGTGTGTATACAATTATATGTGCTAATATAGTATACACGGATCGTGTAATATGGATTACAATACAAATGCGGAAATAGATGATAATAGCATTGTAAATAGAAAATAGAAAAATCACACCAGAGATTTTTATACTGGTTCGGAGCACCGTCCTACGTCCAGTCCCAGACTTCTATCTGGATTTTACTATTAACTACCTCGCTTCACCCGGAGGAACAGGTTTACAATACCCGAACAACCGAACGGGATTTCACGCCTCTAATACATTGAGGACTTCAACACTTGCCTCTTACAACACAGAGGACTTCAACAAAAGAACAAATACAATTGTTGTTGACAACTTGTGTTCTTGAAAACACGGATTTGTCACTAGCAGTACACCCTTCCTATAATCTTATCCTCTAAGTATGCGATATGATGTTTTGAAAAGATTAAGGAAAGTATATTATTGAATCAAAGGATATGAAATAGTTTCAAAGATTCAATAAATAATTTAGAGCTTTTATAATACAGTATTGAGATCAGAGATTAGATTAAAAGAATATATGAAATCGTTGTAAAAACTTGTTTTTGAATCAATGATTTAGATGAGTATATATAGAGAAAAATAGTTGTAACTCTTTGTGAACAGTTGCCATTAAGAGTTATGATCATTGATGAAAGATAGGAGATGCAACCTTTGGAGAAGAGAAGTGTCTTTTGGAAAAGTTGCTTTCTGTTTAAAAACGGTCGACAGGTCAAAAATGGACCGGTAGACAGGAATTCAAATATATATATACGTTATGTGCATGTGTGCACGTTCACTGTGCAATTTACACAGGAACGGTCGACCGCACCTATATTGACCGGTCGACCGGTGCCTGTTAAATTGCACATTGAATTGTGCAACTGCATGCAACTTATAAATTATTCGTATATATATTGATTCCCTTGATATGCATGATTATTTGAGGATAGATTTTAACAAATTTATTACTATTACAACAACAAATAATCAACCTATAATCTAGAGTACCATATACAGCTCTATTGACCTTGTTTTTGTCGATCGCCTTGTTTGTCAGAAATCAATCGCCTTATTTGTCAGAAATCAAAACTTTCATAAAGCTTGTGACTCAACAAGTTATCACATTATTCCTGCAGTTTCAAAACTTTAAAATTATAGGATTTGGATAAGAAACGCAAAAGTTATACACAAAATACTAGCTCAGGTTTGCACAAGACACTGAGTACTCTACAACAACAGGACAGTGAGTTTGCAAGAGGTTTTTCAACATTTTAATCGACAATTTTCATAAAATGATACAAATAAAAGTTATAGGCCTTTCTGTTAGCTTTCCAGAATGACCAAGTTCATTGAATTTAGATCAACGGTTCAAAAGTTATGACCATTTTACTAAAAACATTAAGCTTAACCTGAACTTATGCATTTGCAGGACAGTGAACAACAATTGCAATTTTAGCATAGAAAACATCGAAATTAGGCAGAATGAAGAAAGCAAAAGTTGTACCTTAGTTTCCATGCTTTTTGGAACATTAAAAATTACCGAATTCCGATAAGAATTGTAAAAGTTATGGATAAAACAATTCTGAGATTTGAATTTCATAACTTCTGTCGTTTTGTCTCGGGACAGCGATAAACAATTATAATTTTGGCCAAGATAAAATCGAAATTTTGAAAAACTTAAAACTTAAAAGTTTTAGAACAAAGTCTAAGCTTTCTGGAACATCTAAATTTATCGAAATTGGTTGAGGAACGAAGAAGTTATGGGCAATTTAGTTTCAGCCTTAAGCACAGAGCTAATATTGGTTTTGCTCTCGGGATTACAGTAGAAAAATTCAATTTTGACATAGCTAACATCCAAATTACAGAAAACAAAAAAACATCATAGTTGTAACACATGAAATAAGCTTTCCATAACATTAAAGAAATCGAAATTTCATTAAGAATTGAGAAAGTTATGGTCAAATTACTAAGCTGCGTTTTTGATAGAACCGAGCCACTTTTACTTATGACTATCATCTCTTCAAGAATAACATGAATACTAGAAATTTAAATAGGTTTTCTCACCTTAAACTTGTGTATTTGCCTTGACTCTTTTTCCTTGGCTTTCTCCAAGCTTTTTCACTTTATCTTACTTTTGTTTTTGCTTTGTGAAAGGAAGAAAAAAAATAAGTGAACATTTTCACCCTTTATATAGTAATTTTCAAGGCTAGTTTGGTAATTTTAGTTTGGACACTTGTCTACTTCTCTTTGCCCAAGCTTTAGAATGTTGACACATGTCTACTTAGGTGTCTTAAGATGTTTCTACACATGGACACCTAATGGGGTTATGTGTCATAATTCTATTTCATCTTAAGATAGGTGTATGGTCCATATTATGCCACTTGTCTTCACCATGTCATGCCACTTATCCTATACTTATAAATGTATACATACTTATACTTTTTGTATTATTTAAAAGAATACATAAATATAAATAAAATAGAGATGGTGTAGATAGTATATTTTAAACTATCGATTTAAACGATATATTATTAAAGCTGAACAATCACCTTTAAATTAGATTCCAACCATTCTATTATCTTCAGTCCCATCATTATCAATTTTATCAATTTTATACGCCTTCAAATTGTTATTAACAGGTTTAAAATTCAATATTCAATATTCAAATTGTTATTAAAAAGGACAGGGTTCGGTCGACCGACCTGCTGTCCCGAGAGGTTTCCAACCTTTGGTTCGGTCGACCGACTCAGGGAGTCCGGTCGATCGACCTGATGATTTTTGCCTGCTTTGCCTTGTTGCTTAAATTTTCAACTTAAATCGATTCATGTTGTTTCCTATTTATTGTTATCAATTATTAATACTTTGATGACTCCTTTTTAAGGATTTCCTTGAGTATCCATTTTGATGGATTCTTTATCGGTTTCGTTGGATTTTTATTCACATCTTCGTATGTGAATTTTAGTAATTGATTGTTCCTACAATCTTCTTTGTGTTTTGTCACTTTAAAAATATAAAGGTTTCCTATAGTAGTAGTAAATATCAAAACTCTTTCCTCAAACGATTTCAATACTATTTTAATACCAAATTCGTTTATAAAACCGTTTTCCAATCTATTAGTATATATAAACCTTTACCTCACTCGTATGAGAAATCTAATTAAACGACTTAGTAAAACAAGTGGTATGAAATGCTTGCGTTCACTTTATTGGTTAATTCTTGGACTTGTTCGATTGAAACTCTTGTGACAATTTTCTAGTGGAGATCTACAATTTGTTTGTAAATATTTAAGTTAAGCTAGTGGTTATGGGACATGATGCTAAGCTCATATATTTACTAGCTTACTGTAATTGACACTTCTCGTTGATCATGACGATCATCTTTGTGATTTAGACTAGCAATGTGCTATGTCTCTTTGTTTGCGAGGTTAGGCTAGACACCACTTGTGCGATTCCATTCACACATACCTTTTCGGTTAGCCTAGACACCATTTGTGTGATTCCATTCACACATACCTTTTAGGGTTTAGACTAGCAATGTGCGATGTCTCTTTGTTTGCGAGGTTAGGCTAGACACCACTTGTGCGATTCCATTCACACATACCTTTTCGGTTAGCCTAGACACCATTTGTGTGATTCCATTCACACATACCTTTTATGGTTTAGACTAGCAATGTGCGATGTCTCTTTGTTTGCGAGGTTAGGCTAGACACCACTTGTGCGATTCCATTCACACATACCTTTTCGGTTAGCCTAGACACCATTTGTGTGATTCCATTCACACATACCTTTTATGCTTTAGACTAGCAATGTGCGATGTCTCTTTGTTTGCGAGGTTAGGCTAGACACCACTTGTGCGATTCCATTCACACATACCTTTTCGGTTAGCCTAGACACCACTTGTGTGATTCCACTCACACATACCTTTTATTGTGATTTCTGGATTTTGTGTGTTGATTTCTGGAATTTATATCATTGACTTGTTATGAGTACAGGTTTAGGGTATGATGCCCTCTTCGGATCTTTGAGAAGATTCTTGTGATATTGACTAATCTTTTGTTGATTATCATTTACATGCTTATAGTAGTATGCCATTATGGAATTTATGTTTCACCAACTTTTACGATTGGCATTGATATATATGTCATTTATTGTGGCTTGGTGAATGAAATTTGGAGTATGACATTCCTTTTTATCTTGAGTAGATTATTGTGATATTGATTAATCTCTTGTTGATTTTCAATTACTTATTTATCACAGCTTGGCATTGTGATTATTATATGTGTTATGTCATATCTCTTATTATATATCACTTCATCTGATATTTATAGCTAGACTGATCCGTTTATTATTTTCTTCTTAAATAATACTCGGGTCAGACTGAGGTTTTACAGGTGCTTCTGCTTGACTCCTTATCGGACCATCATCTGGTCTTTTGGCTAACTACTTAAGTTTAGTAGTTTATTTTGTTGTATACACTTGAGATATAGACCCATAGATGTATTCTTTTGTCTAGCACTTGTTTCTATTCTTTTGTGATGTCGTGGATCTTATTTGACCACTACTCTGATGTACACTTTCATGTGTTATATTCATATCTATTTCCGCCTTTGTGATATGAATTGCCTGTGATTGATTTGTGTTATGTTTATTTCTATATTTGTTTCCGAAGACCTTTATAGCCACTGTGTAGTAGCTTTGAGTTTGTGTCGGTATGTCGGATTCCCTCTTGAGATGAAAAGTTTTATATTTTTATCTGGCATATCGGTACTCGCACAAAGCAATTATACAGATGGTCACTCCTCAACAGCCTTATTCTCCGTGCTAGTTGACAGCATTACACCGTAGTGTTCTTGGCTAGCGTGGGTATAGAGGTGGGGCGTCACAGCTTGGTATCAGATTCAAACTTCGGAACAATATGGAATATTATAACAAGGATCATCGTCCTAAGTCTTTCTTAGGAGTCGTGCTTTAGGATTTAATTCGAGTCTTCGTACCGATTCATCCTATTTTGTTCATGATTCCTTGTTTTATCTATCAAGATTGCTTGATATTCATTTGTGAATAACCTTCTTCTTCTTCCTTCTTTCTTTCTTAAGAAAGAGAAATGGTTAGACCAGGCCGCCCCAGCGCCGGTCAATCTAGTGCTACTTCCCAAGATGGAGTTTTTATGTCTGCTCAACAACTTTTGGATCTTGTAAAGAATCAAGAGTTTATCTATGCTTTGAGTAAGAACCCCGAAATGGTTCTACCTTTGAAACTTCAAGTTTCTTTCAATCAGCTTGTGGATGTTACTCTTCTTCATGGAGAGGTTGGTAAAGGAAGTGTTTGTGATATTGGGACTTCCAAGAAGAGGCATATTAAGTTCAAGAGCCTTAATCCCAATAAGAGAGTGAAGCAAACTACTTTTGTAGCAAAGACTCCAATCCCTAATCGCGGAGGATGCTACAATTGTAATTCTATGGAACACTATGCGAATATGTGTCCAAAACCTCATTCTTGTCGCTATTGCAAGAAACCGGGTCATCTTTTATCTGCATGTCCCAAACTTTTGAATAAGGACATGAGAAAGCTAAATATTGTGCAAACCCCTAGTAACACTTCTCGTGGTCAAGGTATTTCTCATTTAATCCTTGATTACATTTATTTTGTGATCTTCTCATTTGAGTTCTTTTTGATATAGGTTTCATCTCATTATTTTTATATCAAAAGAAGTTGTCGATTCTTTTTCTTTGAATATTTTGGGCTTGTTGACTTCTTTGAGGATTGTGAATCCGGATGGTAGATTTGCAACACTCAATTTTCTTTTTATTGATGTCGAAATTATTTTTTTGAGACTTTTCTTTCCGAGCCGATATTTTTACTTAAGCTTCGGAATTGATTTTTTGAAAGGATCGGCTTAATCATTGTGAAGCCCGTATCCTATTTTTCGAGTGGACTATTCATCTTCGACATTTTCAATCTGTTAAGCAGATTTCTATTTTTCCTTTATGATTTTGATTCCAACTTGATGGCATCATTTTACTCCTTAAGCCCACTTGTAAGGAAAGTGTTATTTCTCTCATTCATGTAGTTAGAGAAATTTTCCGAAATGTTTGAGCTTGTCTTAGGATTATCACCTAAGTAATCTTTTGTGTGGTGCTAAGGCCTTTTCAGTTTGACCTTACCATCGATTTTCATTTGGCTACGAGTTGCGGGAGTTAGCATTCCACTTACGCACTCCGCACTCGTTATGATTCAAATGAATGACTTATTTTGTCATTCAATTTGTCCAGCTTATTTCATCTACTTTATAAATCGAATATTCTATGAATATTTCGATGAGACCATTTTTGTATTTATTAATTTTGGATGAAAATAGAAATTTAAAATTTTGCAAATCTTTTTCATAAGATTTACTTATAAGTAAAATTGGATTTTTGTTCTTAAAATGAACAAAGAATATTCTTAAAACTTTTTAATAGATTTATTTATCCTATAAAAGATGATTTTGTGATTGTATTGCCCGTTGAGTGCTTTAAGAATTTTGGTCGATGCGCTTGATCAACGTTATCGATAGGAATTTCCTAAACGCTTTGATGTGATAGTCAGACACAGTATATTAAATTGTAAAAATGTAAATTTTTTTAGAAATATTTTTACATTGAGATAAATGTACTTTTGAAAGTTTTAACTTTTCAGGAAAAGAGGATTATTTAAAAGAACTCTTTCTTTCGTTACTCTTATTCTTGTGATTCCTGAAGGGGAACCAAGACTTTGCTATTTGTACCGATACTAGTCGAATTGGTTTGGATGCCATTCTTTTGCAAAAGAGAACGTGCTATCACTTGTGCTTCTAAATCATTATAGCTTATCGAGACTAGTTATGCCACTCATGATCTAGTGCTCGCGGCTATTGTTTTTACTTTTAAAAATTTGGCATCATAATTTTTGGGGGAGAAATTTGTTCTCCACCTCGATCATAAATCTTTGGAATATTTATTTTCTCATAAGGAACTTCATGTTGACTCGAGTTCCCGGGATCTTATGATCTTGATATTCTTTTTATTCCCGGAAGGGAAATCGTGTTGCCAATGCGCTTTGTCGTAAGCAACAAGTGGTTGATTCTTTGATGATGTCTGAATCGAATTGTCTTTTTATCAAGTTCATCGGACGTTTTGATGTACTTCGTTTTATTGAGTTTCATCTCATCTCTTTTATGGACTAGTGTCCGGTGTTCTTTTATGGTGTTCGGTTCATCGGATGTACTATTATTATACTACATCGACGTTCCGTCTTATCTGGATCAATGGATGTACCATTATACTACATCGTTGTTCCGGTTTATCGGCTCATTGGACGTACCTTTTTTGTACTACGTCGGTGTTCCAAAATTATTCGGGCTTTGGTTCATTTGGCGTACCGTTTTTGTACTACGCTGACGTTCCAAATTATTCGAGTTTCTAGTTTCTCGGGCTTACCGCGATTGTACTACGCCGTTGCACCGGCTCAACTTTCTGCTATTCTTGACGTTTTCCACGGCTTTTAACTATGGAAATGCTTTTATGTTTCCGGTTTTCATTCTTGAGCCCGGTGATATTGTGGAAATTGAAGTTTCACCAGATTTGATTTTGAGCAACATCCTATTCGCATCATTGCTTCGGAGGTTGAGCGCCTTCGATATAAAGACATTCTTTTTGATAGAAGTTCAATGGTTCTCAAATCGCTCATGTGAAATCTTGAGAATTCATCGAACGAAAACTTTCGGATTTACTCCTTCGTGCTCTTTATGGCGGACTTCTTGATTCAAATGTTCTTTTGTGTTAATATGCTTCTATGGTTGTTACTTCTTATATTTCCTTCTTAATTATTGCTAGTACGCAATTTCTTTAAGGAGGGGAGTCTGTAACAACCCGCATATTTATCGATTATATATTTAAATATTTTATTTAAATATTTCACCGTTCGTCGAATTTTGGTCCGAAAACCTACTTTTTGCAAACAGTCGAATTAGGACTCGAGACCACCCCCATTGATTTCAAAATGACGTTTGCGACCTTTTTGAGTATAAGCTTCGATATGTTTGGAGAAAGTTGATTTTTGCCACTTTTTACTTAGCGCTTTGGTTTGGGCTGAGCCCAATAACCCCACTTATGTACTCAGTCCCAACCCACTCCAACTCTTAATTACTTCATTTCTAATTCCTAACTCTTCAAGCTTTCAACAATGGTGGAAGAGAAAAAGAATTAGGAAATCCTAAGCCCTAGTTTCCATTAGCAATTCCATGTTCTTGCTCCAAATTCAAAGAGAACCCATTAGTAAGCATCTCCTTCTTCTTCTCCAAACATTTCTCCTTCCAATTTCAGAAAATTTCCTAAACCTAATTTAGGAAATGTTTCTCTTTTAAGCTTAGATTCAAACTTCTAGTGTGAGATTGAAATGTGGTTGATTTCCAATTGCTTTCAAGCTTCTTCTTCATTGATTTGGGTTCAAAGGTGAGATTTTTAATCTCACATCTATGCTTATAATTCTCTTCTATTTGTTAGGTATGTATTCCTAACACTTATTCATGTGCATTTGATTTTTATTTGGATTTCATTTGTGAATATTCCAATTTTTAGTGTTTTGAGTTCAATTCGTTAAAAATCCTAACTTTGATGTTTGAACATGTATTTGGTGATGCATCGAGGAGCTTATAGGGTCGGGTAGTCGATTGACATAAACCCTTAGCGCCGTTGCTCGTGCGAATGCAATTTTGGTCGAGATTGAACCTCATTTGTGATAGGCAGGGAAGAGGCTGGAAACAGGTTCGGCCGACCGACCCCGCTGGTTCGGTCGACCGACCTGCTTCCAAGTGCATAAGCCCTTTCTGTTTTAAGGTTCGGTCGACCGAGTACAGGGTTCGGTCGACCGACCTGCTGTCCCGAGAGGTTTCCAACCTTTGGTTTGGTCGACCGACTCAGGGAGTCCGGTCGACCGACCTAATGATTTTTGCCTGCTTTGCCTTGTTGCTTAAATTTCCAACTTAAATCGATTCATGTTGTTTCCTATTTATTGTTATCAATTATTATGACTTTGATGACTCCTTTTTAGGGATTTTCTTGAGTATCCATTTTGATGGATTCTTTATCGGTTTCGTTGGATTTTTATTCACATCTTCGTATGTGAATTTTAGTAATTGATTGTTCCTACAATCTTCTTTGTGTTTTGTCACTTTAAAAATATAAAGGTTTCCTATACTAGTAGTAAATATCAAAACTCTTTCCTCAAACGATTTCAATACTATTTTAATACCAAATTCGTTTATAAAACCGTTTTCCAATCTATTAGTATATATAAACCTTTACCTCACTCGTATGAGAAATCTAATTAAACGACTTAGTAAAACAAGTGGTATGAAACGCTTGCGAAACGCTTGCGTTCACTTTGTTGGTTAATTCTTGGACTGTTTCAATTGAAACTCTTGTGACAATTTTCTAGTGGAGATCTACAATTTGTTCGTAAATATTTAAGAAGCTAGTGGTTATGGGACATGATGCTAAGCTCATATATTTACTAGCTTACTGTAATTGACACTTCTCGTTGATCATGACGATCATCTTTGTGATTTAGACTAGCAATGTGAGATGTCTCTTTGTTTGCGAGGTTAAGCTAGACACCACTTGTGCGATTCCATTCACACATACCTTTTCGGTTAGCCTAGACACCATTTGTGTGATTCCATTCACACATACCTTTTAGGGTTTAGACTAGCAATGTGCGATGTCTCTTTGTTTGCGAGGTTAGGCTAGACACCACTTGTGCGATTCCATTCACACATACCTTTTCGGTTAGCCTAGACACCATTTGTGTGATTCCATTCACACATACCTTTTATGGTTTAGACTAGCAATGTGCGATGTCTCTTTGTTTGCGAGGCTAGGCTAGACACCACTTGTGCGATTCCATTCACACATACCTTTTCAGTTAGCCTAGACACCATTTGTGTGATTCCATTCACACATACCTTTTATGGTTTAGACTAGCAATGTGCGATGTCTCTTTGTTTGCGAGGTTAGGCTAGACACCACTTGTGCGATTCCATTCACACATACCTTTTCGGTTAGCCTAGACACCACTTGTGTGATTCCACTCACACATACCTTTTATTGTGATTTCTGGATTTCGTGTGTTGATTTCTGGAATTTATATCATTGACATGTTATGAGTACAGGTTTAGGGTATGATGCCCTCTTCGGATCTTTGAGAAGATTCTTGTGATATTGACTAATCTTTTGTTGATTATCATTTACATGCTTATAGTAGTATGCCATTATGGAATTTATGTTTCACCAACTTTTACGATTGGCATTGAAATATATGTCATTTATTGTGGCGTGGTGAATGAAATTAGGAGTATGACATTCCTTTTTATCTTGAGTAAATTATTGTGATATTGATTAATCTCTTGTTGATTTTCAATTACTTATTTGTCACAGCTTGGCATTGTGATTATTATATGTGTTATGTCATATCTCTTATTATATATCACTTCATCTGATATTTATAGCTAGATTGATCCGTTTATTATTTTCTTCTTAAATAATAGTCGGGTCAGACTGTGGTTTTACAAGCGCTTCTGCTTGACTCCTTATCGGACCATCATCTTGTCTTTTGGCTAACTACTTAAGTTTAGTAGTTTATTTTGTTGTATACACTTGAGATATAGACTCATAGATGTATTCTTTTGTCTAGCACTTGTATCTATTCTTTTGCGATGTCGTGGATCTTATTTGACCACTACTCTGATGTACACTTTCATGTGTTATATTCATATCTATTTCCGCCTTTGTGATATGAATTGCCTGTGGTTGATTTGTGTTATGTTTATTTCTATATTTGTTTCCGAAGACCTTTATAGCCACTGTGTAGTAGCTTTGAGTTTGTTTCGGTATGTCGGATTCCCTCTTGAGATGAAAAGTTTTATATTTTTATCTGGCATATCGGTACTCGCACAAAGCAATTATACAGATGGTCGCTCCTCAACAGCCTTATTCTCCGTGCTAGTTGACAGCATTACACCGTAGTGTTCTTGGCTAGCGTAGGTATAGAGGTGGGGCGTCACAACCCATTTCCACGTGCAATCCATATTTGTGTGTGTACAAGTGTGGTCCAGGGGTTCAACACAATAGTGCACAACATCAATCATCAAGGATTCAATCATATCGATAAGCGGTATAATCCATAACGCTTATCTTTATTCACAGATTCATAAATGAAATAAATCTATCAATCACAAAGATTCATCATTATGATTCGATGTGGGTTTCGGATAACCAACTGGAATCCGACTCCCTGTCGCATCGAAATCCAAATGTCGTTCTACGGGTCAAAGGGTTTTCATATTCATACAACAGTATATTCATCACAAATATAGCAGTCAACACAAAGCATCACAAAGCCTCACATCGCATATCCAATATCAATCCATCACACAACATTCAATACCGATCAAATATCTTTGATTAAGGTGGATAAGTCGTGTGGTTTTAAATTTATTACTCACATAATTATTCCCATTAGTAATCTTTTTGTCCATGATAAACTATCATTAATTTCAATTGATATAGTCTTAATTAATCATTTCTTAATTAATTATCATAATTAATTAACCCTTAATTGTAATTAAATTAAATCGTACTCCTTGATTAATTGCTTTAAATAATAAACCTTTAATTATTGATTAATTAAATCTTAATTATAATTAATTATCCTTTAATTAATTATTCTTAATTTAATTACCCTAATTAATTAACCACAATAATTAATTGTGCTTCAAAGTAATTAACCCCTAATATTTGATTAATCAATCTTTGATCTAAAATTTATCTACTCTTAATTACTTTCACCTAGTCATTTATTTTAATTTAAATCATTCGGTACTTGATTTAATTGACTTGAATTATTAATTAATTCCTTTAATTACTTTTAGTACTTTCATTAGTTAATTATTTAAAATTTCACCAATTAGACGATAGCCATTTATCTTCTTTTTTTCTTATCGTTTGATTCTTATTTAATAAACCTTTGGAAGTAGATCGTCATCAATAAATTTAACAACTTAAGATCTTTAAGTTAGATTATAGATTATAAACTATCTTGTTCCCTCAATCACCCACTTAATTTCAAAAATTAGGTTTATAAACTTCAATCCCAAAAGTTATATAATTTACCTTAATAAATTTGAAAACAAATTAATTTTTAACCCTTGAAGTAATGTCAATTTAAACAAACATTGATCTAGTTAGGAAAACAAAACGTGTTTTTAATAACCTATTTGCAGATTTTAAACTGATTTGTAACATATTTCGTTACATTTAAAAAAAACTGCAAAACATGCTAAATGACCCGAGCAAACACCCATCCTTCCCGAAGTTATACCCGAGCCAAACTACCAAGTACCCGAGTTCTTCCCTCTCCTTCCTTTTTAACTGTGTTTTTTTTATATATTTTTTTGCAACCCACTGTATACAATAAAACTAGCAAGCGTCCCTACATCAACCTCGAGCAACCCCCAGAATTTCACGAGTTCATCTTCGAGTTGCCCTCCTGCCTTCTTCAAGACTCGAACGACCAGAAATAACATGGAAGCGTGCACGTGTACATCCGAGCCCAACGTTGTTGACCAACTTTGCGACCACCGGCACATCATCTTCGACCCTCTAAACAACTCCGACCACCCAGATGATCTCATATGGCAACGAGTCGAAATCGAGCTGTTCGACCCCTCCAGGCATTCGAACCTGGTCATATGCATTGCCTCGCCGTTGGTGAACTCGACCACCAGTGACCATGGCCGTCTACCTAGAACCGCTCCACCGATCCACGTCTCATCCCAAATTGGTCCGATCACCCCCGAGGCCACCTTCACGACGCACGAGTTCGAACAAAACCGACGGTCAAAATTGAAGCTTAAACCCTAAATCCAACTCACCCAATCTCCACGACGATCAAAAAAAATATCCACCATTTTCCTCGTGCACCATGATTACCAAACTATCTCCACACTTGATCGCGACAATTTTTACTGTGTTGATTTCTAGAATTTGACGATCATAGTTATTCGGTTCAACACCAAAATTCTCAACCATTTTAAGTTTAAAAAACATGATCTTTACATCAAAATTCATCATTTTGTAATACGATTTTATTTATATAGCCAAATTATGATTACCATATGATTGAATATTTGACATGACTTTGATTTCTTCTGTAATTTACTATTTTTAACATGATCACTGAATTTAAAAAAAACTGATATCATTTTGAAAATTAATGTTGCCTTGTTTCAATCAATTTCTCTTTAGAAATCATAATTTAATATAGTTTATATTGAGAGATACGGATTTTCTTTTCTTTCTTTTTTTGTTGTTTTTGAACTGTAGTTACAACAGGGACAAAGTATATTCACATATAGACATCTTCATTCATATACCCAAAGCTATTCAATCATATTCCAGAAAACAGTCAAACATATCACAATAACATCATTTCAAGCATCATCAAAAAAGATTCAAGCTTTTAGCTTTAGAAGTTTTGCTCACAGTTTTGGGTTTTAACTTTTTTTACACTGCAAACCAGTGTGTTACAGGGAACCATATTTTCAAGCAAACAGAAACACAAGCATGACTGTTGACCCATATGCAAAACTATCCTCATTCATGCAGGTATTCGACGCAAAAGAAATTTGAGCAAATTATGGTTTCACTCACTAGCATCAATATAGGAATGAATCAGAGGATGAAAGGTTTGTTTACTGGTTCTAAAGGCAGAAATGGTAAAACATGTATGCATACAGTCAAGTATATACACAGAGAAATGAAATGCACTTTCACACAGTCATTCAAGCATAACTTATATCATACTTCAAAGACAAAACACTAAGAGATAAAACAAGGTTAAGGGGTTTGCTCACATGTTGATGATGCAAAGACTAGAGAATAGCAGAGAACTGGAAATTTGCAAACCGGGAGATGATTTGCTCCTATTTGAAACTGGATGTTGATCCTGTTTATTTGAATTGCTTTTAATTGAATTTGCTTAATCACTGTTGTATACTTTTGTTTATTCAATTCATCAATAACAAACAAAGATTTCAGGCCTTACTTACAGTTTGATTTTTTTTTTATTGAACGGAGAGCTTTCTTTTCTGGAACTTGAAACTGGAAATAGATTAAGGTCTTGATCTTGATTACTTTGCTGCAAATAATTGATGGATTCAAGGGTTTAAATCCTGGTTTCATTACTGTTTTACAAACTCAATTAAATCTTTTTTTTTTTAAAGAAAACTTCACTTGCCTTGAGTTTGTTTTAGAAAACACTGCACTGTTTCTTGCTAACCAAAGCCTGAAGCCCCATCAACCTGAAAGATGGAATTATAGCTTGTTTCTTTCAAATCTGCATTGTCTGATATTTTTTCTTTCCTTTTCCAATTGAAAGCTGAAACTCTTCTTCTAGCTTTGATTTCTTTGCTTCCCCTTTTAAACTAAGTTGGATTGTTTGAATTTTAGTTGAAGTTGATTTCCAGGCTTGCTTTGAATATTTTCTTCTTCATATTTTTGGAGAGGAGGGTCTTTGAATTGTTAAAAGATGATTTGTTTTCAGGTTTGAGACTTTGGTCTGGCCGAGTTAAGTTTGAAGTAAACATATTTTTTCTTAAGAATGGAGCATCCTGGTATTTTTTTTTTGAACAGCTCTTTGGTTTTGAAACTTGTGATGTGTAATGCAAAAAATCCTTTTTCAGATTTTGCTGAGATTTGCTAAGATATGTTATATGATGGCACATGGGAAGATGTGAAGTTTCTTGTAATTTTAAATTTCATATTTTTTAAAAAAAAAAAGTAATGATGCCATTTTGTATATATGTAGATATGTGAGATCTTTAAAGTATGTTTACATTTGTTTGGATATACATATATATAAATATTGAATTCAAATGATTTTCTTAAAATATTTAGCATCTCAATATTTTTAAACTCAAAATCAATTAGAATTTATTTATGTATAGTTTATCACTCATTTTATTTGTTTTAAGATTTTTTTTTTAAAATTTATTCCCAAATTAAATTCTAAAAGTTTAAAATATATTATAAATTTTAATTGCTAAATTTTAGGATGTTATTCTATATTTATAAGATGTTAAATATACAAATCTCAGATCCTCAGTTAAATTTTAAAAATCAATGTTTAAATAATCAAATATCCTATTTAAATTTGAAAAATCCGAATTAATCTATAATTTTATTCCAAAATTCATTTTAATTATCAGTTTAAATTTAATTAAAAATCGGGATCGTTACAGATTTCCCCCCTTAAAAAAAATTTCATCCTCGAAATTTGCAAGGAAGACGAGAAAGAATAGATGATAGAGAAATATCTTTTCAAATCAAACTGGATATCAATTCTGTATTTGGCTTACCAAATAAGAACATCGACAATATGAGAACAAACTCATACAATTATTACATAATATATTCGGGTCCAACGGTTTACGAATATGCAAGGGCATTGATTAGTTCTAAGGGATAACTAATCGTTCGTAGAATATATCGGATCCTAAAGAATAGATAGATGGATTCAGTCTTTTACTATTTCTCAAACACGAGATATGGATTCCAATTTCAGGTCGGAACATCCCAAAATATATATCAATTTGCCCCACTTCGGACTTTGATATTCATAAGAAATCAAATAAAGTTTCAAATTTGGTTTTAACCGATATCGTTTTATCGATACAATTCAAATTCAGCTTCATATTAGTTAACCAATTTACTTAATTTAAAATTTCCAATTTATTTAATTTAAATTTTCAACTCATTAGAGTTTAGATCGAAAAGCTGATAATAAACCGATGAAGGTACGAAGTAAGGATTTTCTACGACGATTCGTAAGGCTACCGTCGCACCGAAACTTCTTTTTGGGGCTGTCACGAAGCCATCAAAAGAATTGGGAATCGAATCAAAGGAGATTGAAAAGAAAGTTGTTTCCACTATTGCAGGGTATTGACCATTTGGACTGGTATTTCCCTGTCCCCTATCTCGTTCTCTTCTCACACTAATGCTTATTATCGGTGAATAGTAAGAGAATTTACTGAGGCGTTCGAACGGATATCTTAGGGATTACTCATTCTAGGGTATACTTCACCCTATCTCTAATGAGTTACTTAATGTGTTATACTCCTGAGCTAAAGTTTTAACCCTCAGCTCTGATACCAAATGTAACGATCCTGACTCGACCGTCGAAAATCGGCACCGAATACGACAATCGTATTCAAATGCCGCAGATCCAAACGTCGAATCTGGTTCGCCGGAGCTTATAACACATTAAGTATAACAACACAGCGGAAGAAAAAGAATAATACATATCAATATACAACATTGATACAATATCTGATACAATATGATACAAGATAATGGATGACACAATAGATACCATTATACATCAGAGATATGATACAAGATAACAGCAGCGGAAAAGAAAAGATAACACAGCAGCGGAACAAAAATCTCTAATATGGTCTTCAAGAAAGAACTCCAGCATCGAAAATCTCCATCTCCAAATCACCAATCCAGCGATAGCTCGAACTCTCAATAACGATGCACAAAGCGAAGCAAGTGCAGTCCCGATCCAAAGACGGAAATAGCTCCAGATAATCTACTAAACCTGACTATCTGAAAAACCCAACTCTAGACTGCCCGTGTGGGAAAATAGTGGGCACCCAGAGTTTAGAAAAGGAACAATAAACTTCAGGTCAGTCATGGGACTGGTATGAGCAAACAAAAACATTTGGTCATTTAAAAAAAACAACAGAATTTAAATTTGAAATCCGCAATGCTTTTTAGAAAATGAAACTACCATAAGGCCTCCCGCCACACACACAATGCAAACGCAGAATTGGAGGAGATTTCTCATTATGATAGTCAAATATGCTTGATACGAGAAAATTTCTTTGATATTATTACTATAAGTGCAAAGTGTGAAAAACCATTTCGAAAGTATAATATAAATCCTAGCCAGCATACGACTTTTCGTCGTATGTCTACTATAGCTACCATGTTCAATAGCAGGTTACCACCACATTCCATGGCAGGTTATACAACTAAAACCGTACAGGGCGCGTATTGTTTTGATTGGATTTACAACAAATGGTCAGGCTAAGGAACTTCCTACTGTCAATGGGATCGCCTCTGGCGGGACGTCCCGAGAACTAACGTTACAGTTAGATCTCTGCCAACACAAGGCCGGGTTACCTCTGTAACTAGGTAACTACTACACGAATATGCCATCACCCGGTCCTTTGGGACCTTTATCCGAGGCGCCTCAAAGCAACAACCACACAGTAAATGAGATTGGAGCAACCACATGAGTAAGTATCTGGGCTCCATACCATGATACCACCCTTTACCAGAAGGGAATGACACACCCTAAAGGGCGCGACCCTTACAACCTTGCCGCATCTTTCCTGTTTCGACCATTTTCGTGGTGTGAGGTCCTGATGCAGTCTCGTCCACAAAGCTACGCTTTATACAAAAGCCATGCTTTGATCACAAATGAACAAAAAATGATCATCTTCACACAGCAGCACTCAGCATGTCACATTACCAAATTAGGAATATATCACTGATAAATATCAACTACATAACCTCTGAGCTCGTACGTCTCAGAGAAGGGTGTTAAGCTAAGAGAATAAATTCTCCGCCACCAAGCAAAAATGTATTTGATAGAGATCAGTTTAATATCTCAAAGTGTAATGTCGGACATACAACCATACAAGTCTGTTCCGGGTTCGAACAGAACCGAAGGCACTTCCGAAGAAGCCCTTACAAATTCGGGTATCCACAATCCCGATCGGACTTCCCATCACTAAGGGAATCTCTATACCGTAGCTACTCGGTGTAGAGACAATCGATAGGTTATCTTATCGTTTTCACAAATACCCGGTCTTCAACACCGGTCTTCAAATGCTATCCATAACGTCATTATCACTATTCGGAATGGGCTATATGACACAAGGTCCTCTCCCAGCTAAACCGAATAGCGAGCGCAATATTTTTAAACTATATGGATATGGGATTTCAGTTAAGTCACAACTTAAAAATCCAAAGCTTTTCTTTCAAATGCTTATCAAATTACCATTTTAAATCTTTAAATAAAAAGATTCATTTCACAAAGTTCACCTAGTTTCACAAAGATCATTCATAGATTTCAAACAATTCCATTTCAATCGGATTAACACATTAAATCTTTAAATTAAAGATTTTAATTTATAGCTTTCAAAACACGTTTCCAAAGATTTATTTGTAACTTGGAAGACCATCTTTATTTTAGACTTGAAATCCTTCTTACACAAATTAGAAATTCATTTCTTATGTGAAAGCTTCTATTATTTGAAAACATATAGTTTCCGTTTCAAAAAATTCAATTATATTTATACAAGTTAAAATCTTTGGGTTTATAATTTAAATTCCCAATCAACGCTTTTAAAATGGTTTAAAAACCCATATAAACCCATTTACAAGTTGAACAATCTTTTTAACCCATAGTATCCAAACCATAGAATTCAATCCCAAATATTGAATTCAAATTTAAATCAAATTATTTAAATTTCAAAAAAAAAAATCAATCAAGTTATTCAAAATAACTTTTTCAAAAGCTTCAATTCTAATTCCAAAACTATTTTGGATTAAATCTTTAAAACAATTTCAAAAATCTATGACTTAACCCATTTCCACGTGCAATCCATATTTGTGTGTGTACAAGTGTGGTCCAGGGGTTCAACACAATAGTGCACAACATCAATCATCACAGATTCAATCATATCGATAAGCGGTATAACCCATAACGCTTATCTTTATTCACAGATTAATAAATGAAATAAATCTATCAATCACAAAGATTCATCATTATGATTCGATGTGGGTTTCGGATAACCAACTGGAATCCGACTCCCTGTCGCATCGAAATCCAAATGTCGTTCTACGGGTCAAGGGGTTTTCATATTCATACAACAGTATATTCATCACAAATATAGCAGCTCAACACAAAGCATCACATAGCCTCACATCGCATATCCAATACCAATCCATCACACAACATTCAATACCGATCAAATATCTTTGATTAAGGTGGATAAGTCGTGTGGTTTTAAATTTATTACTCACATAATTATTCCAATTAGTAATCTTTTTGTCCATGATAAACTATCATTAATTTCAATTGATATAGTCTTAATTAATCATTTCTTAATTAATTATCTTAATTAATTAACCCTTAATTGTAATTAAATTAAATCTTACTCCTCGATTAATTACTTTAAATAATAAACCTTTAATTATTGATTAATTAAATCTTAATTATAATTAATTATCCTTTAATTGATTATTCTTAATTTAATTACCCTAATTAATTAACCACAATAATTAATTGTGCTTCAAAGTAATTAACCCCTAATATTTGATTAATCAATCTTTGATCTTAAATTTATCTACTCTTAATTACTTTCACCTAGTCATTTATTTTAATTTAAATCATTCGGTACTTGATTTAATTAACTTGAATTATTAATTAATTCCTTTAATTACTTTTAGTACTTTCATTAGTTAATTATTTAAAATTTCACCAATTAGACGATAGCCATTTATCTTTTTTTTTTCTTATCGTTTGATTCTTATTTAATAAACCTTTGGAAGTAGATCGTCATTAATAAATTTATCAACTTAAGATCTTTAAGTTAGATATAGATTATAAAACTATCTTGTTCCCTCAATCACCCACTTAATTTCAAAAATTAGGTTTATAAATTTCAATCCCAAAAGTTACATAATTTACCTTAATAAATTTGAAAACAAATTAATTTTTAACCCTTGAAGTAATGTCAATTTAAACAAACATTGATCTAGTTAGGAAAACAAAAAGTGTTTTTAATAACCTATTTGCAGATTTTAAACTGATTTGTAACATATTTCGTTACATTTAAAAAAAACTGCAAAACATGCTAAATGACCCGAGCAAGCACCCATCCTTCCCGAAGTTATACCCGAGCCAAACTACCAAGTACCCGAGTTCTTCCCTCTCCTTCCTTTTTAACTGTGTTTTTTTTATATATTTTTTTGCAACCCACTGTATGCAATAAAACTAGCAAGCATCCCTGCATCAACCTCGAGCAAACCCCCAGAATTTCACGAATTCATCTTCGAGTTGCCCTCCTGCCTTCTTCAAGACTCGAACGACCAGAAATAACGTAGAGGCGTGCACATGTACATCCGAGCCCAATGTTGTCGACCAACTTTGCGACCACCGGCACAGCATCTTCGACCCTCTAAACAACTCCGACCACCCAGATGATCTCATATGGCAACGAGTCGAAATCGAGCTGTTCGACCCCTCCAGGCATTCGAACCTGGTCATATGCATTGCCTCGCCGTTGGTGAACTCGACCACCAGTGACCATGGTCGTCTACCTAGAACCGCTCCACCGATCCACGTCTCATCCCAAATTGGTCCGATCACCTCCGAAGCCACCTTCACGACGCACGAGTTCGAACAAAACCGACGGTCAAAATCGAAGCTTAAACCCTAAATCCAACTCACCCAATCTCCACGACGATCAAAAAAATATCCACCATTTTCCTCGTGCACCTTGATTACCAAACTATCTCCACACTTGATCGCGACAATTTTTACTGTGTTGATTTCTAGAATTTGACGATCATTGTTATTCGGTTCAACACCAAAATTCTAAACCATTTTAAGTTTAAAAAACATGATCTTTACATCAAAATTCATCATTTTGTAATACGATTTTATTTATATAGCCAAATCATGATTACCATATGATTGAATATTTGACATGACTTTAATTTCTTCTGTAATTTACTATTTTTAACATGATCACTGAATTTAAAAAAAACTGATATCATTTTAAAAATTAATGTTGCCTTATTTCAAGCAATTTCTCTTTAGAAATCATAATTTAATATAGTTTATATTGAGAGATATGGATTTTCTTTTCTTTCTTTTTTTGTTGTTTTTGAACTGTAGTTACAACAGGGAAAAAGTAAATTCACATACAGACATCTTCATTCATATACCCAAAGCTATTCAATCATATTCCAGAAAACACTCAAACATATCACAATAACATCATTTCAAGCATCATCAAAACAGATTCAAGCTTTTAGTTTTAGAAGTTTTGCTCACAGTTTTGGGTTTTAACATGTTTTACACTGCAAACCAGTGTGTTACAGGGAACCATATTTTCAAACAAACAAAAACACAAGCATGACCGTTGACCCATATGCAAAACTATCCTCATTCATGCAGGTATTCGACGCAAAAGAAATTTGAGCAAAGTATGGTTTCACTCACTAGCATCAATATAGGAATGAATCAAAGGATGAAAGGATTGTTTACTGGTTCTAAAGGCAGAGATGTTAAAACATGTATGCATACAGTCAAGTATATACACAGAGACATGAAATGCACTTTCACACAGTCATTCAAGCATAACTTATATCATACTTCAAAGACAAAACACTAAGAGATAAAACAAGGTTACAGAGTTTGCTCACATGTTGATGATGCAAAGACTAGAGAATAGCAGAGAACTGGAAATTTGCAAACCGGGAGATGATTTGCTCCTGTTGAAACTGGATGTTGATCCTGTTTATTTGAATTGCTTTTAATTGAATTTGCTTAATCACTGTTGTATACTTTTGTTTATTTAATTCATCAATAACAAACAAAGATTTCAGGCCTTACTTACAGTTTGATTTTTTTTTTATTGAACAGAGAGCTTTCTTTTCTGGAACTTGAAACTGGAAATAGATTAAGGTCTTGATCTTGATTACTTTGCTGCAAATAATTGATGGATTCAAGGGTTTAAATCCTGGTTTCATTACTATTTTACAAACTCAATTAAATCTTTTTTTTTAAAGAAAACTTCACTTGCCTTGAGTTTGTTTTAGAAAACACTGCACTGTTTCTTGCTAACCAAAGCCTGAAGCCCTATCAACCTGAATGATGGAATTATAGCTTGTTTCTTTCAAATCTGCATTGTCTGATATTTTTTTCTTTCCTTTTCCAATTGAAAGCTGAAACTCTTCTTCTAGCTTTGATTTCTTTGCTTCCCCTTTTAAACTAAGTTGGATTGTTTGAATTTTTGTTGAAGTTGATTTCCAGGCTTGCTTTGAATTTTTTTTTTCTTCAGATTTTTGGAGAGGAGGGTCTTTGAATTGTTAAAAGATGATTTGTTTTCAGGTTTGAGACTTTGGTCTGGCCGAGTTAAGTTTGAACTAAACATATTTTTTCTTAAGAATGGAGCAGCCTGGTATTTTCTTTTTGAACAGCTCTTTGGTTTTGAAACTTGTGATGTGTGATGCAAAAAATCCTTTTTTAGATTTTGCTGAGATTTTCTAAGATATGTTATATGATGGCACATGGGAAGATGTGAAGTTTCTTGTAATTTTAAATTTCATATTTTTTTAAAAAAAAAGTAATGATGCCATTTTGTATATATGTAGATATGTGACATCTTTAAAGTATGTTTACGTTTGTTTGGATATACATATATATAAATATTGAATTCAAATGATTTTCTCAAAATATTTAGCATCTCAATATTTTTAAACTCAAAATCAATTAGCATTTATTTATGTATAGTTTATCACTCATTTTATTTGTTTTAAGATTTTATTTTTAAATTTATTCCCAAATTAAATTCTAAAAGTTTAAAATATATTATAAATTTTAATTGCTAAATTTTAGGATGTTATTCTATATTTATAAGATGTTAAATATACAAATCTCAGATCCTCAGTTAAATTTTTAAAATCAATGTTTAAATAATCAAATATCCTATTTAAATTTGAAAAATCCGAATTAATCTACAATTTTATTCCAAAATTCATTTTAATTATCAATTTAAATTTAATTAAAAATCGGGATCGTTACAGAAGTGGCCACTGAATCAATCCAAAGTCAAAGTATAATATCGAAGAGGAGCGTCCGATCAGAGGTATGACCTCATTGGCCCGAGAATCACTCATATTTTAGCCACCTTATGCCAACTCACGGGAGTCGGGTCCACGTATTTACCTTACAGGAAACGTCGCCACCACCTACTTCATTCTTGAATCTCCACCGCGTACACGGTTAGTCAAAGTGGTTTTCGGTATCGACAGAGTGTATGTCCATATCCGATCCCGGTCTCTTTGCCAACCCATCGTTATTATAACACCGCGGTCATTTAAAAAAATAGTTTACTTTAAAACCAGAATAAAATTTTCCATTTCAAAACTATGAATACGATATCCATTTAAACCCAAAACAATATGATATCATTTATCTCAAATATAATTCTTTTCAAAAATCATGCTGGTTTAAAATTTAAAATATTTGGAAACCAAATAAATGAAATATACTTTCAAAGCATAATATTTCGAAATTCAAAATTTTAAAACCATAACTTCTAAAACTTGAATGGTTTGGATATTCAACGAATGTAAGTTACTTTGTAAAGAAAAATAATTTCCATGGCTTTTCAAATATATTTCTTTATTTAATGTTTAAACCATAATTTAAATATCACTTCAAGTTCCAAAACCCTTTCAATTTCTATATATATATATATATCCATTTGGAGTATTAATATTTCAAAACTAAAGTTGGATTTTCTTCTTTCAACAATTAATATTCTATTATTTAGTCTTGAATATTCATATAAATTCCATAAATAAAACTCCAATTTCTAGCAATTATATATTTTCCCAAATTTACTTTATTCTAGAATTTTCATTTTTAATTCATCTTGGAAAATCCAGTTATAAATATCATACCTTAAAATTTCCAAACTTAAACATATAAGATAAATTTCCAAATTCCATGTTCTCAATTTTTCATTTTTATTCAACAGGTTTATACACAACTTAATTTTCAAATTTTTAACTTCATATGTATATATATCGAAGAATAATATTTTATAAAATATCAAAATCAAAAATTTTTATAAACCGTATCCCATCCAAACCATAGAAATCACTTTAAAATAATTTATATATAGACCACGGTGCCTGTATATAATTTTCTATCCAATGGTCAAGTGATACGGATATTTATCATTTCAATCCGCAATTTAAAAATAAAATTTTGCGGTTGTATATCATTTCAAACCACAATCCCGAATGAAACGAAAAATGCATGATAACTTGCAGCTTAATGATATAAAATAAAACATCCATTCATCAACATCATCCATCATCCAAATCACAATCATCATCCAATAATAATTCAATATCAATATATATCTGATAATATATATCAGGTAATAACAGGCGGTAATATTCAAAAATAAATTTAATCAACTATTAAACTAATAGTTTATATTCAGTAATAAATTTTATAAATGTTTACTAGCAGTTCCTATGCAAATAAATAAATTCTAACTGTCAATTAATATGCAATAAATAAAATAAATTAACAGTTCAATTAAATAACGCCATTTAGCAAATATGATGAACAAAACATGCCAAACAGTTATAAATAAATTTCTACTCATATCTAAAATAAATTTAACAAACATAAAAACTTTTAGAAGTTGTGAGTGGGTTAAAACACTCGCCTTTTGAATTTAAATCGAATTTAAATTCAATTTAAACTCAAAAATCCAACGGTCTCCAAATCTGTCCAAACCAGCGTCATCAGATCCGGAATTTAATTACGATCCTAACAAAAGAAATTTCGCGCGAAACGGGTAACGTATGAAAAAGTTATTAAGATTAAAAGAGTTGAAATCAAATATAAAATTAAAAAAAAACAAATAAAACAAACCTACCCTTTCCCCCATCCACGTCATCACCTTGTCATACAAAAAAATGCGACCATACTCCTACAGTAAACACGCTGAAACCGCCCACCCATTCCAGCCGTTGACCACGCAATTCGATGCCTACGCCACCTTCCACTTCCAATTGACTACCTCCACGAGCTCGCCCTTCCTGGCCGCTACGAAAGACGAGGTCGCGCGCCTCCCCTCTGCCGCCGCCGCCGCCGCCACCGGGTTTCAAACCCAAATCCATGAATTTCCGGCCATCTCCGACCAATTTACACCATGTAACCACCATCGAACTGCTCCTTGTCACCATCTCCATCGGTCTACAACACGAATTTCACGATTTGGGCATAAATCAGGAAGCCCTAAATCGCCTTCTAGGGTTTCTCCCATCAAACTTTGACCAAGAATTCCCGTTGATCGCAGCGCAATTTCGAAAAACAAACTGCAGACGTTGATTCGTATCGTCGATATCTCCAACATATATTTTTTTGAGATTTTTTTGAGGAGTTTGAATTTTGACTTTTGATTTTGAACTGTAGATAGATCTAGGTTTTGCAACCATTGAGGAAGAGAAAGAGATGAAGAAAATGAACGTATAGACAAATAATAGAAGATGGAGGCTAGGGTTTATAATCGTCTATTTATAAGCAAACTATAGTAGGCTAGGTGGGCACGAATTTCGAACGTGCTAAACCGTAGTTGGCCCAAAAAGCCCGTTCTGACCCCAGAACGAAATTCGTTAAACCCATATATCCAAATAGGTATTTTAAAATATTCTTAACGCGATGGAAAAAGTTTCACATCCAAATTCGATCGTATGAAGAAGTTATGCTTAAAACAAAATTCACAAATTGATTTCAAATTGATTTTAATTAAATCGATTTCAAGGCGTTTCGCGTCCGTACGATCAAACGACAGGTCCAATCGATACGAAACTTGAAACCCTACAATAGTTCACCGATACGGATCCGATGAAACTGGTTTCGTCGAAATCCGAGTCCGTGGCCAAAATGGCTATTTTTATATTAATTAAATAAATTATAAAATCCAATTTTATACTTAAATTCTAAAATTGACCAAATTTTACCGCTTATATATTTCTTAATCAATTTTAATGATTGAACAAGTTTAGATGTGAATTAAAAGTTGATAAGTCTATCAACTGCAGAGTTAATTTTTCCACTTTCTTATATTTAGAAATTATAAATTAAATTCTCAAAAACCCATTTATTAGATTTTCAACTTTTATATTCTCACCTTTTATCAAAACAAAGATGCCACGAACATTGGTTATTATTATCCTTAAAGTCCATCTTAATTTCAATAACGTAATATTTAACCGTTAAATTCCATTTTATTATGCAATAAATGCAATTGTTGAATTTGATACTCTAATTAAATTTATAAATCCTGCTTTCTATACTTTAAACCAACCAATGGTCCTATTATAAAAAGAATTAGCATAAATTTCATCTTACAAAGTTAACCCTCTTCAATCACAAACCAAATCTACGCTACGGCACAATCTAAATCAATTAATTGAAATTGAGTCCACATTAAATGTTATAAATTATTAATTGGAACCTTAATAAATCCGTTTATTGATTTAAAATCTTTCTATTCAGTAAATAGACATTTTATGGGTATAAATAACATTTGAATTATAATACATTTCATTAATGCATGCTTCATTTCTTATAAATTCCCCTTTATTAACTAGAACATATTAACAAAACAAAATAAATAAATTTAGATTTATTTCAATCAATTTCCATACTTAACTTAATATACTTAATGAATGGTTAACCTAAAAAAAATTGTTACCCTTTTACATTCAAAATCACTTACAACCATTAAAAAAAAGTTGCCATAGATTTAGATTCAATTAAATAAATTAGATGAATGGGTAAAACTTTGTAATTATCCCAAATGCCAAATATATTTATGCATTAATTACTACTTATTATTATGAATTCATTTATTAATTTACTAGTTGCCTTTGTCATCTTATTTCCTATTTATTACCAAACATCCTACTTAGTTATAGTTTATCAATATATACATACCTAGGCAAATCAAGTTCTTGTCCTTTCTGTTATTTAAATTAAATCGGGTATGCACAAATAGATTGTTAATTAACTTATTCCTACAAAATTATTTACATACATTCAGTTCCAAATTTTATAGAATTAAATTCTAATTACTTACCACTTAATCCAACAATTATATATTCTATCCAACATGCAGTTAAATCTTTTTATTTTAAATAAATTTATTCAATGTTGACATCCACTAAATAAAATTTACTTTCATTTATATAGTTGTAGTTCAACTCAGTTATTATTTCATTAATACTATTTCCGCTTTATATCTTCCAGTATAAATTTCGCAAACCAATTTTAACATAATGCTAAGTCCAAAATTTACGGAAATTTTGGCAGAGTCTCCTTTGTACCGGAAGGCTCAGGAGAAAATATAATATCAAAATATAACAAATATATTACATATATTATCCAAAATAAAATATCCCAGCACGGGAAAATTATATAAAATAGCGCTACAAAACGTAATCCGAAAACGTACCTATTTGTCGGGCAATCTACGCTTATTATTATGGAACAAAAAGCAGTAGCAATTGTTTCCATAACCTGCATTTTACTTATATAATCTAAAAGGTTAACTATTTGTATATAGTGAAATATTTACATGGTTTCAACTACTAACAACAATAAATTCAACAATCATCAACTTCAACAACAATGTTAACTCTGCTTTTTCAGCAAGGCCGTGACATCAAAAATCGACCGAGAAGCCAATGATAGTTCATCTCGAAGGATGGTCGATTTAACCTCCCAATAAAGCAAGTTCTGTTGAATGAATTTTCAGATAAGATCCCCTACGGAGGGGGGGTCCAGGGGGGTGCCAACCCCCCAAGGTAGGGGTGCGGGGGCAACGCCACCGCCTAAGGTGTTCGACCTGACCGGTCAGGTCGCAGGGGTCCAGGGGGCAGCGCCCCCGGCGGGGTGCGGGGCAGCGCCCCGACCAAAACGGTATACGACTTAAAGAGTGAAGTAAGCCAGCGACTCAACTTATCTGGTTGCCGACTCAACAGCCTTGAGGAGTTACCGACTCAACAGCCTTGAGGAGTTACCGACTTAACGGCCTTGAAGGGTTACGACTCAACGACTCAAGAGGAATAACGACTCACCGGGTTATAACCTTAGCGACTTAAAGGTGCCGGCCGACTCAACGGGTTAACGACTCATGGAGTTAGCGACTCATGGGGCAGACCGACTCAACGGGTTAACGACTCATGGAGTTAGCGACTCATGGGGCAGACCGACCTAAGGATTTCAACGACTCAGGATGACTAACGACTTATCATAAGTCGCTGGCGACTCAAGCGAACAAGGAACAAGCTTAATACCGATACATCTATGCCGCTGCCTGCTGACTCGTGGTATGTGAGTCGGTCACGGTTCATCCTGAGTCGGTCACGACTTATGACTTGATCAACAATTCCAGCCCAGAAATTTGCCTATAAATACGTGGCCACCTCCAACATTCAAGGGACTTTTGGGGGGCTGACTTCCTAGACGCCATTACTCTGCCATTGTCTCGACTTCAAGCAACGTTCAAGCAACACTTCTACCACTCCAATCACCGAAGACATTTCAACAAATCTCAAGAGGAAATCTAACTCATTCGCCATGCATTCGAAGGATTCTTCTACATCGGGGTTTGAGCTATTTGTCTAAGTGTGTTGTAATCGGAGTTGATTGTAAAGAATTGTAACCAAATCAGCAATAAAGAGCTTTAAAGTGGACGTATGCTAGATCTTAAGCCGAACCACTATAAATATTGTGTCTTTTATAGCTTCTCTGTGATTTCTCTGCTTATACTTTGTTCCCGTACCAACGGGTGGTGCTTTCACAATTACCTTCTACACACCGGGGTGTTAGCGTTCAATTTTTAGCGTTAACATTTTTGGTGCTTTCACTGAGAATTGAACTCAGGAATACTTTCACCATTGCTTCGCGAAAGTTTGTTGAAAGAATCCCTCTAAAGACCAGAAGTTTATCCGAGATAATGGCTACTGGAAGACAGCTCAGATCTGATAGATCCGGTGATGCTCATGAGAATACTACCACTTCTCTTGCTCCAAATGAAGCAGCTCCGAGTGTTGGAATTACACAAGAGGTGTTTGATGCTGCAGTTTCTGGGTTATATCAGCAAATGGAAGCCCAGAACGCTCTAATGCTGGAAAGAATGAATGCTTTACTTGGGGGCAACCGTCAAACAGAAAATAATGAAGAGACCTTTGCAGATGATGCCCATGATTCCCAAGAGAAAGGTATCCCTCAAAGAGCAGTTGGCACCGCCGCAGGGGCACCTTCTCAAGCTGAAGGTTCAAGGCCGCAGCCAATTTTTGGCGAACATTTGCCCAGGCAAACTTCTGAAAGAGTAGCTGACTTCTGCCCGGCAAAGCCTCTGAACGATAAGGAGTACCTATCAGGGATGATTCGCTCAATTATGAAAGAGAGCATGTAGAGGCAAGAGGATGAAAATGATTGGGGGTTTGCTCCAAGTAAGACACCGTTCACCGAAAAGATCTTGAAGGCAGAGTTTCCAAGGAAATTTGTACCTCCTACTATCCCGGCCTATCGAGGCACAAGTGACCCTAATCAGTTCCTGTACAAGTACGATTGGCATATGACCGGGGCAAGAGCAACAGATGAAATCAAGTGCCGATACTTTCCGATATACTTAGAGGGAGTGGCCTTACTTTGGTTCACAAAGCTGCCAATTAGATCCGTGGATCAATTTTCCGACTTAACACGAAAGTTCAAAGATCAGTTCAGGCTATATGCTACAAAGGCCAAGGATATAATGTCACTCTCTAGTCTAGAACAAAATCCCAGGGAGTCTATCAGATCGTTCTTAAACCGCTTCAATATAGCCTTGGCCGAGGTTGATAACGCAGAGCCACGGATGGTTTTGACTTACCTGATGCGGGCTATCGATAAATCGAGTGAATTTGGCAAATGGCTAAAATTGAAGGAGCCAAACTCACTTGAGAAATTCTATAAGAAGGCCAACGAGTTTATGCGCTTGGAAAGCTTTCCTGTGCCAACAAAAGCAGTCGTGACCGAAATTCAGAATGTCAATGTTACTTCTAATAAAGGAGAATCTGGAGGACAGAAAAGGAAGAATGATGATGGGAAAAAGCAGGGAAATCCAAAGAAAAACCGCCACTTTGAACCGTCGGATTATACTCCCTTAACTGATACTCCAGAGAACATTTTCTTAGCAACAAAGGATATTGTTGAATATCCTAAACCACAAAAGTTGAGACTTAGGAAAAATGCCACGCAAAGTGAAAGATTCTGTAAATTCCACAATCAACCTGGCCATGACACTGACGAGTGTCGCCATTTGAAGGATCTGATTGAGAAGCTATTGAAAGAGAATAAACTTCAGCAATATGTCTGGAGAAACAGGAATGATCCATCCTCATCCACTCAGGGGCAAATACTTCTCACTCATCATTACGGCCCAAACGAAAGAACTGCAATGCAGGGATCTGAGAGGCTTATCATTAATGCTATCATAGGGGGCCCTCACCCAGCGGACAAAAGTTGGGACGAGATGGAAAGATATGCTCGTGCTTTGAGACAAGCCCCGGAGGGAGAGAATATCCTTATTCTGGAAGATGATGCCTAATGGCCATATTTCACTTAATGGCTTTTGCTTAAAATTCATAGAATAATACTGGTTTTATGATTCCTGTATAAAATGCCGTTGTAAAAATAGTGCAGATAAATAAGAGGAACTATAAATCTTGAACTTTCTATTACTATAAAATGCTTGTTTCATTTCGATATGCAAATATCTTAAAATATATTGCTAAAATGTCGATTTAATGTTGCAGGCAATCAAAGCAAAGCTCACCTAGTCAACACATCACAAAGCCAAGCGATTCCTACAAATCGCTCAACAGGCGAATATCAGGCCACAAAAATTCCAGACCCAAATCCTACATAAGAAGTGCTTCAAACAAATAGTGAGTGATCCAACCGGAGGTGGGCCCTTGCAAACTAATTGGGATCGTTTGTGCAGACGAACATTCGATTAAGTAGCTTGTGTCCGCCCCAACGAGCTCACTTAACAATGAAGTACACTTCTTTGGATAAAATAAACTACTTCCAAAAGAAGGAAATGTGGGTTTGGAAATGATAATGGGGAATCGCTGAGGATCAAATGGTGAAAAGACAAGGGCGAGCAGGCAGGAAACAAATAAAGGCCTCTTCGGGGGCACATTTCACCGGAGCTGAAGTGCAAACTCTTCGGAGGCCCACTTCTCCAGAGCTGAAATGCCAAATAAAGACCTCTTCGGGGGCACATTTCACCGGAGCTGAAGTGCAAACTCTTCGGAGGCCCACTTCTCCAGAGCTGAAATGCCAAATAAAGACCTCTTCGGGGGCACATTTCACCGGAGCTGAAGTGCAAACTCTTCGGAGGCCCACTTCTCCAGAGATGAAATGCCAAATAAAGACCTCTTTGGGGGCACATTTCACCGCTGAAGTGCAAACTCTTCGAAGGCCCACTTCTCCAGAGCTGAAATGCCAAATAAAGACCTCTTCGGGGGCACATTTCACCGCTGAAGTGCAAACTCTTCGGAGGCCCACTTCTCCAGAGCTGAAATGGCAAATAAAGACCTCTTCGGGGGCACATTTCACCGCTGAAGTGCAAACTCTTCGGAGGCCCACTTCTCCAGAGCTGAAATGCCAAATAAAGACCTCTTCGGGGGCACATTTCACCAGAGCTGAAGTGCAAACTCTTCGGAGGCCCACTTCTCCAGAGCTGAAATGCCAAATAAAGACCTCTTCGGGGGCACATTTCACCGCTGAAGTGCAAACTCTTCGGAGGCCCACTTCTCCAGAGCTGAAATGCCAAATAAAGACCTCTTCGGGGGCACATTTCACCGCTGAAGTGCAAACTCTTCGGAGGCCCACTTCTCCAGAGCTGAAATGCCAAATAAAGACCTCTTCGGGGGCACATTTCACCGCTGAAGTGCAAACTCTTCGGAGGCCCACTTCTCCAGAGCTGAAATGCCAGATAAAGACCTCTTCGGGGGCGTATTTCACCAGAGCTGAAGTGCAAACTCTTCGGAGGCCCACTTCTCCAGAGATGAAATGCCAAATAAAAACCTCTTCGGGGGGCACATTTCACCAGGGCTGAAGTGCAAACTCTTCGGAGGCCCACTTCTCCAGAACTGAAATGTCAAATAAAGACCTCTTCGGGGGCACATTTCACCAAAGCTGAAGTGCAAACTCTTCGGAGGCCCACTTCTCCAGAACTGAAATGTCAAATAAAGACCTCTTCGGGGGCACATTTCACCAGAGCTGAAGTGCAAACTCTTCGGAGGCCCACTTCTCCAGAACTGTAATGCCAAATAAAAACCTCTTCGGGGGGCACATTTCACCAGGGCTGAAGTGCAAACTCTTTGGAGGCCCACTTCTCCAGAACTGAAGTGTCAAATAAAGACCTCTTCGGGGGAACATTTCACCAGAGCTGAAGTGCAAACTCTTCGGAGGCCCACTTCTCCAGAACTGAAACGCCAAATAAAGACCTCTTCGGGGGCACATTTCACCGGAGCTGAAGTGCAATCTCTGTGGAGGCCCACTTCTCCAGAGTTGAAATGTCAAATCAAAGCCCTCTAGGGAGGCGCAACAAAAAAAAAAAAAGAAGAAGAAAGGCTTCTCCAACACAAGGCGCACTCTACTAAAGCAAGAATAATATTTTCTCAAAAATGGAAAATTATTCTCTAAAGAAAGAGTGCATGCCTTCCCAAAATGGAAGAGTTATTCTCTAAAGTAAGAGTACAAGTCTTCTAAAAACATAAGAATTGTTCTCCAAAATCTCCTCAAAATGGAGAATATTACAATGAGTTGTGGTATGGGGGCAATATAATATTGCTACATTAATAAAATCGGTACCCAAGCAACGTGCCACAAGCTCACTGCAATATCATCTAAAGAGAATAAAGAAACTTGTATGAAAATGAGGAATAAATACATTCTCAAATACAGACAAAAGTTTCTATAAAATTTGTTGCGCACGTGCGGGTTTCCAAAGGCAAAACAAGAAGGATGACCCCACACCGTCAAATGGAGTAAAACATTACACCAATAAGGCTTCCGCAATAGGTTCCATTGATGCAAGTTCCTTTGCGAAAGCTGGGACATCTGAAGTTTCTTCTTGAAAACCAGGGGCATCGTGAAGCTAAGTCAACCAAAAAGAGTGCAAAAGTCCGAATTAGTGCGAAAATCCATCTTTCAGCAGAAATTTAACACTCCTCTCTTTAACCGCCACAGCATTTAGTCTTTTAAAAATTGACTTATGACTGAAATATTCGGGAAGAGAAGGGAATGCTACAAAGTAAAGAACGAAATTAGCACTCAACAACTCGAATTCTGAAAATCTCAGAAGTGAAAAAATCCAGTTTGCTCCACTATTTCTTCTTATCAAGAAGACATTCTACATAAAGAACTGAGTATTCGAAAAATAAAGGTGCACGTTACCTAAAAGCGTGTGAAGTGTTGTGCAAAGCTACTTGAATAACGAGCTAATAAAGTAATACTCGAAATAATACTGGTTGGCAAATATCTCAATTCAGAAAAATTCGAGGCTTGTTATTTGAAAATAAGTGCAGTATCAATGCAAATAGCAGTTATAACTGTGTAAATTTTTTGTTGATACTTCATTCAAGATAGTTGATTCGCAACACTTCATCAAATCCATACTAATTTACTTACCGTAAAATATCAGTTCTTTGATCTAATCCATCACTCGATATGGGCAATCGGTGATGAGTATATTCGCCCCATTTTTCCGCAAATGTTGCATTTAATAGGTTGTTAAAATAATCTATAAAGAGATGCAACAAGTTCTGGTCAAGTTCAAAAGGCTTCAGGACAAAACAAAGTAAAGCTGCCTAAGTACAAGCTCAGCAGCTCAATAAAGCACGAGTTAAGAAGAATCGAAGCACACGACCTAGTCCCTAGGCGTATGCTTCGAGGGGCAAGTGTTAACTCTGCTTTTTCAGCAAGTCCGTGACATCAAAAATCGACCGAGAAGCCAATGATAGTTCATCTCGAAGGATGGTCGATTTAACCTCCCAATAAAGCAAGTTCTGTTGAATGAATTTTCAGATAAGATCCCCTACGGAGGGGGGGTCCAGGGGGGGTACCAACCCCCCATGGTGGGGGTGTGGGGGCGACGCCAACGCCTACGGTGTTCGACCTGACCGGTCAGGTCGCAGGGGTCCAGGGGGCAGCGCCCCCGACGGGGTGCGGGGCAGCGCCCAGACCAAAATGGTATACGACTTAAAGAGTGAAGTAAGCCAGCGACTCAACTTATCTGGTTGCCGACTCAACAGCCTTGAGGAGTTACCGACTCAACAGCCTTGAGGAGTTACCGACTTAACGACCTTGAAGGGTTACGACTCAACGACTCAAGAGGAATAACGACTCACCGGGTTATAACCTTAGCGACTTAAAGGTGTCGGCCGACTCAACGGGTTAACGACTCATGGAGTTAGCGACTCATGGGGCAGACCGACTCAACGGGTTAACGACTCATGGAGTTAGCGACTCATGGGGCAGACCGACCTAAGGATTTCAACGACTCAGGATGACTAACGACTTATCATAAGTCGCTGGCGACTCAAGCGAACAAGGAACAAGCTTAATACCGATACATCTATGCCGCTGCCTGCTGACTCGTGGTATGTGAGTCGGTCACGGTTCATCCTGAGTCGGTCAGGACTTATGACTTGATCAACAATTCCAGCCCAGAAATTTGCCTATAAATACGTGGCCACCTCCAACATTCAAGGGACTTTTGGGGGGCTGACTTCCTGGACGCCATTACTCTGCCATTGTCTCGACTTCAAGCAACGTTCAAGCAACACTTCTACCACTCCAATCACCGAAGACATTTCAACAAATCTCAAGAGGAAATCTAACTCATTCGCCATGCATTCGAAGGATTCTTCTACATCGGGGTTTGAGCTATTTGTCTACGTGTGTTGTAATCGGAGTTGATTGTAAAGAATTGTAACCAAATCAGCAATAAAGAGCTTTAAAGTGGACGTAGGCTAGATCTTAAGCCGAACCACTATAAATATTGTGTCTTTTATAGCTTCTCTGTGATTTCTCAGCTTATACTTTGTTCCTGTACCAACGGGTGGTGCTTTCACAATTACCTTCTACACACCGGAGTGTTAGCGTTCAATTTTTAGCGTTAACAAACAACATACACAACAAAACAACCATTCAATCAAACAAGCAAACAGTTGTTCGGGTTTAAAACTTGAAATGGTACGGAATGAAAAATAACTATCCAGTGCATCATTTACTCAACAGTCTTTGATGGGACAAAATAGATTATTTATTCATCCAACAAATTCAAATTTCCTTACCCAGCCAACTATAAAGTAAACAATATCGATTTAAACCAACAAATCAATTCAACTTATATAAATTCATTACATACTTTGATTGTTTGATTTCTTTTCTTTTATTTAACCCACATAAATTTTCCTTTTTATAATTTACATTTATTTCTAACAAACTTCACATTTTATTTCTCATTCAATGGTTGTTTCCTTATTTCTACTTATTACTTACCATTATTCATTTTTATTTTATTTAGGTTATGTAAGTCTCTTTTATTTGTATTACATTTAATGCACTTCTCAAATCCAATCATTATTAAATGCTTACAGGCTATTATATTAAATTATAGTAACCCCTTTTTTTTATTCCACTTAAATTCTTAACGTTATAACCTCCATTCTTATAAATAAAGGATTTTATTAATTTATTACCTAAGGTTTACAGTCATTTATTTATATTACCTACTTTCCATTTTTATTCAACTAGTAGCATTTATATCATACTTAAGTTTATAACCCTGCACATCAATCTTTATTTATTAAAGAATTTCATTTTATTTGCTTAAGTTTAAATCACCTATTAATAATACTTACCTTTAATTTTAGTAAAATTTCAATTATACTTAAGTTTATACCATTAAATTCTTATTTAAAATAGCAATTCATTGAATACTTCATCATTTCCAAATTCCTACTTGTATAATATTCTACTCCAATCTCTTATTTAACATTTCAACTTTTCATGTTGGTAAGTTATATATGTTAAAGAAAATGCAAAAGAACTTATACAAGTTTTATCTCATCTTTTAATTAAATTTAATGTTCAACAATATTACTTTTTTTCTCATATGTTAAAAATTTCAAATTTCCCTTTATAACGTTGCATTAATTCTCTTACCTAAATTAGACGTTTCAATTCATTAATTACTTACCTTTTATTTCACTAAAATAATTTAAACAATTAATTAATGGAAATTTAAGAATTAAATACCAGGTTAAATTTCAATTTATTTTAAAATAATAGATAAATATATTCTTATAACTTATATACCTCTAATTATATTTAAAACAATTAAAATTTTAGATATTTTCAAAATTAATCTGCAGTAGAATTTACTACAGTGGCCTTTCCCCCTCGAAACTCGAAAATGAAAGTCGATGATGCGGCCGCCATCACCGAAGTTATTTTCCAGCGACAGAGAGGAAAGTACGAAACTTATTTTCTCCAAAATCTTCTTTAAAACAATTCTTCCAAATTATACTAAATATTTATATAAGAAAATACTTATAAACAAATTTATTATAATTCATAAATCCTTTGAAAGCAAATTTCCAAAATCCCGGACTTAAGTTCTAAAATTTCCAAATTTCATTGATTTTAATTTCAATCTCATTTTACCTATTATTTAAAATTTTATTCCTAACAACCAATCTATTGCAACCAACACAATATATATATATATATATATATATATATAATACCTTAATAAAATCTTTTATATATAGAAAATATAATAGGCGAAGTAATTTCATTCACCTATATTAAAAACAAATATTATGTCGGTCTATCCTATTAAGTGTTTAGAAATCCCTATTGATGTCATAGCGTCCCATGCACTAACCAGAATTTATAAATACAAAACGGAACAGATTAGCACAATATCAAAATCTTTTTATAACACTAACAAATACGTTCTCTCGTATATACACTAAGTGACTCCCATAGGGTATTACTACCCTATTAACAAAGAGTCAAACCCCACAAAGCTAAGGTTTATCGCTAAACCAAAGCTCTGATACCAACTGTAACATCCCGCCTTTTCGCACGCTTCAAATCGACACACATGCCAATTTATACCATACGGAAGGGCGGATTGTTATGGGGTAAATAAGAACAATAGAGAAGAAAAAAACAAAATAGAATCTCACAGCGGAAGGATAAACTATAATAATAAAATATACAGTTTATAAAACTGTTTACAAACATTTATATAATACATATCAGAGTTACACATACCAATAACAATGCAGCGGAACAGTGTGTAGTGCACTAGTATAAATAATAACAGTAATACTACAAATCTTCGTCTTCGTCCTCCAGAGCTAAAACTTCAAATCCTGAAACGCTCGGACTGACCCGAGCGAATTGAAAAGACAAAACACTCGAGTCAGAACTAAAAGATCTTATGTAAGTTAAATCAACAGAATAAATATGAGTGCAGTAACTCAAGAGATGCTCGGGATTTACATCTCCTAAGGATCCGTTAAACTATTTACTATGTAGTATATTGCGCTATTATAATAGTGTCTAATTATAAAATAAACTTACTTTTTAATAGCGCTAAGGGGTTACCCATATCGCCCTTAACACAGAATATATTCCCATAGTCTATACAGTACCGTAATCTCCCCCGTACTGGGCGTCGTCAGAGGGCACTCCATAGGTATGGTACAAAACAAAACTCGTAGTAAAAGCTCGGTATGGTAGGTGACACGGCACAACTAGGCAATGCCAGGGTAGATATACCAATTGCTATCCGGGCTGGTGGAAACGCGTGGCCGCAGTTACCGCCCACCTCGAACAAACTCCCCCAAAATCAAAAATAGAAGTGGCCACTAAATCAATCCAAAGTCAAAGTATAATATCGAAGAGGAGCGTCTGATCAGAGGTATGACCTCATTGGTCCGAGAATCACTCCTGTTTTAGCCACCTTATGCCAACTCACGGGAGTCGGGTCCACGTATTTACCTTACAGGAAACGTCGCCACCACCTACTTCATTCTGGAATCTCCACCGCGTACACGGTTAGTCAAAGTGGTTTTCGGTATCGACAGAGAGTATGTCCATATCCGATCCCGGTCTCTTTGCTAACCCATCGTTATTATAACACCGCGGTCATTTAAAAAAATAGTTTACTTTAAAACCAGAATAAAAATTTCCATTTCAAAACTATGAATACGATATCCATTTAAACCCAAAACAATATGATATCATTTATCTCAAATATAATTCTTTTCCAAAATCATGCTGGTTTAAAATTTAAAATATCTGGAAACCAAATAATTGAAATCTACTTTCAAAGCATAATATTTCGAAATTCAAAATTTTAAAACCATAACTTCCAAAACTTGAATGGTTTGGATATTCAACGAATGTAAGTTACTTTGTAAAGAAAAATAATTTCCATGGCTTTTCAAATATATTTCTTTATTTAATGTTTAAACCATAATTTAAATATCACTTCAAGTTCCAAAACCCCTTCAATTTCTATATATATATATATATATATATATATATATCCATTTAGAGTATTAATATTTCAGAACTAAAGTTGGATTTTCTTCTTTAAACAATTAATATTCTATTATTTAGTCTTGAATATTCATATAAATTCCATAAATAAAACTCCAATTTCTAGCAATTAAATATTTTCCCAAATTTACTTTATACTAGAATTTTCATTTTTAATTCATCTTGGAAAATCCAGTTATAAATATCATACCTTAAAATTTCCAAACTTAAACATATACGATAAATTTCCAAATTCCATTTTCTCAATTTTTCATTTTTATTCAACAGGTTTATACACAACTTAATTTTCAAATTTTTAACTTCATATGTATATGTGTCGAAGAATAATATTTTATAAAATATCAAAATCAAAAATTTTTATAAACCGTATCCCATCCAAACCATAGAAATCACTTTAAAATAATTTATATATAGACCACGGTGCCTGTATATAATTTTCTATCCAATGGTCAAGTGATACGGATATTTATCATTTCAATCCGCAATTTAAAAATAAAATTTTGCGGTTATATATCATTTCAAACCACAATCCCGAATGAGACGAAAAATGCATGATAACTTGCAGTTTAATGATATAAAATAAAACATCCATTCATCAACATCATCCATCATCCAAATCACAATCATCATCCAATAATAATTCAATATCAATATATATCTGATAATATATATCAGGTAATAACAGGCGGTTATATTCAAAAATAAATTTAATCAACTATTAAACTAATAGTTTATATTCAGTAATAAATTTTATAACTGTTTACAAGCAGTTCCTATGCAAATAAATAAATTCTAACTATCAATTAATATGCAATAAATAAAATAAATTAACAGTTAAATTAAATAACGCGATTTAGCAAATATGATGAACAAAACATGCTAAACAGTTATAAATAAATTTCTACTCATATCTAAAATAAATTTAACAAACATAAAAACTTTTAGAAGTTGTGAGTGGGTTAAAACACTCACCTTTTAAATTTAAATCGAATTTAAATTCAATTTAAACTCAAAAATCCAACGGTCTCCAAATCTGTCCAAACCAGCGTCATCAGAGCCGTAATTTAATTACGATCCTAACAAAAGAAATTTCGCGCGAAACGTGTAACGTATGAAAAAGTTATTAAGATTAAACGAGTTGAAATCAAATATAAAATAAAAATAAAAAACAAATAAAACAAACCTACCCTTTCCCCCATCCACGTCATCACCTTGTCATACAAAAAAACAAGACCATACTCCTACAGTAAACACGCTGAAACCGCCCACCCATTCCAGCCGTTGACCACGCAATTCGATGCCTACGCCACCTTCCACTTCCATTTGACTACCTCCACGAGCTCGCCCTTCTTGGCTGCTACGAAAGACGAGGTCGCGCGCCTCCCCTCTGCCGCCGCCGCCACCGGGTTTCAAACCCAAATCCACGAATTTTCGGCCATCTCCGACCAATTTACACCACGTAACCACCATCGAACTGCTCCTTGTCACCATCTCCATCGGTCTACAACACGAATTTCACGATTTGGGGCATAAATCAGGAAGCCCTAAATCGCCTTCTAGGGTTTCGCCCATCAAAGCTTTGACCAAGAAATCCCGTTGATCGCAGCGCAATTTCGAAAAACAAACTGCAGATGTTGATTCGTATCGTCGAAATCTCCAACATATTTTTTTTTGAGGAGTTTGAATTTTGACTTTTGATTTTGAACTGTAGATAGATCTAGGTTTTGCAACCATTGAGGAAGAGAAAGAGATGAAGAAAATGAACGTATAGACAAATAATAGAAGATGGAGGCTAGGGTTTATAATCGTCTATTTATAAGCAAACTGTAGTAGGCTAGGTGGGCACGAATTTCGAACGTGCTAAACGGTAGTTGGCCCAAAAAGCCCGTTCTGACCCCGGAACGAAATTCGTTAAACCCATATATCCAAATAGTTATTTTAAAATATTCTGAACGCGATGGAAAAAGTTTCACGTCCAAATTCGATCGTATGAAGAAGTTATGTTAAAAACAAAATTTCCAAATTGATTTCAAATTGATTTTAATTAAATCGATTTCAAGGCGTTTCGCGTCCGTACGATCAAACGACAGGGCCAATCGATACGAAACTTGAAACCCTACAATAATTCACCGATACAGATCCGATGAAACTGGTTTCGTTGAAATCCGAGTCCGTGGCCAAAATGGCTATTTTTATATTAATTAAATAAATTATAAAATCCAATTTTATACTTAAATTCTAAAATTGACCAAATTTTACCGCTTATATATTTCTTAATCAATTTTAATGATTTAACAAGTTTAGATGTGAATTAAAAGTTGATAAGTCTATCAACTGCAGAGTTAATTTCTCCACTTTCTTATATTTTGAAATTATAAATTAAATTCTCAAAAACCCATTTATTAGATTTTCAACTTTTATATTCTCACCTTTTATCAAAACAAAGATGCCACAAACATTGGTTATTATTATCCTTAAAGTCCATCTTAATTTCAATAACGTAATATTTAACCGTTAAATTCCATTTTATTATGCAATAAATGCAATTATTGAATTTGATACTCTAATTAAATTTATAAATCCTGCTTTCTATACTTTAAACCAACCAATGGTCCTATTATAAAAATAATTAGCATAAATTTCGTCTTATAAAGTTAACCCTCTTCAATCACAAACCAAATCTACGCTACCGCACAATCTAAATCAATTAATTGAAACTGAGTCCACATTAAATGTTATAAATTATTAATTGGAACCTTAACAAATCCGTTTATTGATTTAAAATCTTTCTATTCAGTAAATAGACATTTTATGGGTATAAATAACATTTGAATTATAATACATTTCATTAGTGCATGCTTCATTTCTTATAAATTCCCCTATATTAACTAGAACATATTAACAAAACAAAATAAATAAATTTAGATTTATTTCAATCTATTTCCATTCTTAACTTAATATACTTAATGAATGGTTAACCTAAAAAATATTGTTACCCTTTTACATTCAAAATCACTTACAACCATTAAAAAAAAATGTTGCCATAGATTTAGATTCAATTAAATAAATTAGATGAATGAGTAAAACTTTGTAATTATCCCAAATGCCAAATATATTTATGCATTAATTACTACTTATTATTATGAATTCATTTATTAATTTACTAGTTGCCTTTGTCATCTTATTTCCTATTTACTACCAAACTTCCTACTTAGTTATAGTTTATCAATATATACATACCTAGGCAAATCAAGTTCTTGTCCTTTCTGTTATTTAAATTAAATCGGGTATGCACAAATAGATTGTTAATTAACTTATTCCTACAAAATTATTTACATACATTCAGTTCCAAATTTTATAGAATTAAATTCTAATTACTTACCACTTAATCCAACAATTATATATTCTATCCAACATGCATTTAAATCTTTTTATTTTAAATAAATTTATTCAATGTTGACATCCACTAAATAAAATTTACTTTCATTTATATAGTTGCAATTCAACTCAGTTATTATTTCATTAATACTATTTCCGCTTTATATCTTCCAGTATAAATTTCACAAACCAATTTAATCAACAAATTATAACTTATAACCACAAACGCCAATTTACGTTATTTAAATCTATTGCTATATAAACATTTAGATTTTTAACCTTTAATTACAGTAACTATATCTAATTCCTACATTTTCTCAAATAAAATCTTAAGACTTTTATTTCATTCTAAATTAGATTAGAAATCATGTTAGATTAACTCATTTATTATCATCGAATTTAACAGGTCGTTACATCTTAGCATCGGAAGAGACGGGTCGTGGGGGAGAAGAGTGAGGGAACTCAGATGTAGCTCCAGTGGGGTCGTCGTGAATTTCGGTGATCAGAGATAGGTGGCGCAAGGTGGTTTAGGAAATTGGTTACAGCCTGCTGAGTTCATTCACGTTCGATTTTCTTCTACAGGGCGTTTGGGGATTCGGAGTGATCGATCAGGGTAAGTTGGTCGTTGACGACTTGCGAAGGGTATGGATGACAATTGGAGGTGATAGGAGGAGTCGTGCACGTGCACGGTGTATTTTGTGTCAGGGTAATGTTTGTTTGGGAAAGAAGGTTGAAGCTCGGGGAGGGTCTCGGAGCGGCTACTTGATACCTCGCGTATGGTGTCGAGTGTGAATCATGTGAAGCTTGCGTGTTTCCAGTTTTGACGCTTAACTAAGTTTTGGGAAGGAAAGGAGACAGTAAGAAGATTTCTCGGTCGAACTTGAGGAAGTATACGGGTTGGAACCGAAGTTTAATTCAAGGCAAGTTTTTAAGATAAATATAAACAAGTTTTAGAGAAGAAAAGTTTGATGAATTAGGTTTAAACTGTTATATGATAAATACTTTAAAATGTTTGATTAAAGAGAATAATTATGATTTGTTAAATTAAGTTTGATAAATACTAAAGTTACTTTAATTCAAACTAAAATGATATAATTGAGTACATTAATTTGAATGGGTAATGTTTTAAATATGACTATGATGATTAAGTAACTAAATAAGGATAAATGTTTATCTTAAGAATAATCAAGCCCTTGAACGATTAAATAAAGTAATTAAAGAATAGGTAATTTATTTAATAAATAAATGATTAAAAGGGTAGTTCATTAATTATGAGTTAATTAATTCGTAATTAAGAATAAATTAATTAAGTAATTAGATATTAATTACTTAAAAGATAATTACTTAATGTAAATAATTAAGAATAAATTGTTAAAGGTCGATTAATTTAATAGTAGTTAAAGGTTAATTAGAATAATCAATTAAAAGATTGATAAATTAAGATGATTAATTAAAAGGTTAGTTAATTTATGAATGAGATTGATAAAAACATAATTAATCAATGGAGTGATTATAGAATAATTAATTTGAGTAATTAATTAAGGATAAAGGTAATTAATGTAATGGTTGAAGGTTAATTGATTTGTGCAATAAATCAAAGGCTAATTACTTAATGTAATTAAAGAAAATAATTAAGGGATAATTAATTAATGGTTTGTAATTAATTAATATTAAGTAAGCGAGATTAAAAATGATTGAAGTAATTAATTTAAATTATTTAAATTAATTAGAAATGGTGTGGACTATTAATCTTGCTTATGAATAATCGAGTTGCATGCCTTAGATCAGTTGATATCTCTATATGATTTGTGACACTATGTGATAGAATGTGTTTGGATTGAACTGTATAGTTTGTCTATCTATGATAAATGGCTTTGTAAATATGTATTTCTGGATATGAGTGGAATTGTTTTAAACTTAAGCAGCCTTGTTTAAGAAAGATATTGGTTTCGAAGAGACCGGGTTCGGGTATCAGTACATACCCGAAACTACTTCGATTGGAAATCTATAATTCTTATAGATTTGATATGTGGAACCAATGGACTACGATGGAATAATTTAAATGACTGGACCATTTAAATCTAAGTTTGGCACTTAGAAAATTGATGTGTGAAATGATTGATGTCTATAACAACTTGTGAATTTGTAAACCGATATAAGTTACCCCGGGTTTATATAAATTGTATGCTTTTGTATTCCATGTTAGATGGGTTTACTCACGCTGGTTTCCAGCCTGACCCGGGTGTTACTTTGAGGTAATGCTCGGGTCAGCCCGAGTATTACAGATTTTCAGGTAAGGACGTTCTGGAGCTCATGAGGCGAGATGGATGGCGGAGACGTATGGAGAGTTTCCACTATGATATTATATATATCTGAGACATGTTAAATTGTATCTTTCCAATATTGTGTAAATTGTTGTAACTCTGATATATCGATGAAAATTGATAGTTACAGTTTCTCTTTGTATAACTGTTATTATTATGTGATATTATATTTTGATCCGCTGCGAATGTGAGGTTTCTGTGTCTTGTTCTTGTTTCTTCTTCTTTCTCTTTCTTCTTCTTTCTAACTTTCTGGAATTTTCGGGATTGGAAATTCAGGGTCGTTACAGTGTGAAATTAGTACGTAATTAATAAATGAATACATTTGCATTAGTTTTCTTTCTTTATTCTTCTGAAATTATTATCTTTCAAATTAATGGGAATATATAATACATTCTCTTGATATCTCCTAAGGTTGTTTCATGTTATGTAACATAAAAATCAAATATTCGCATATTAATTGACCATGTGATTTTTAAGGACCCAAAGGTTTTATGTCTGTGCACTTCATCAAAATCATCCAATTGATTAATTGGATTAATTCTATAATAAATACAAAATGAATAAAGGATATCATGCATGCATTTTTAGCTTTTGATTTGCTTCCTATTTTTGCTACATATGTTTTAAATGGAGAAATAAGAATTAACTACAATTGATGAATGGTTCCTATAGATTTAAAATTAGAAAAATAATATTAATATCAAGATTGCAATTACACGTAAATCGTCTCCACATTAATTAATTTCAAATAAATTTAATATATAGAATAAATTATATTTGAAGTGAGAACATCAATTTTTTTAGAAATGAAGTGTAAATAATTTTTATTTTTCTAAAATAGGGAATAGCCAAAAGTAAAAAAATTAATAGTAATTTTGAGCAAGTCCGCAAATTTCAAAGTTTAGACATAATGTAATGCCCCGCCTTTTCACATGCTTTAAATCAACAATAAACCACACACGTCAGACTTAAACCATACAGAAGGGCGGATTGTTATGGGGTAAATAAGAAAAAGTAGAGAAAGAAAAAAAAACAGAATCTTGCAGCGGAATGATAAAATATAATAATCAAATATACAGTTCATGAAGCTGTTTACAAAACATTTGATCATACTTATACAATATATGTCAGAGTTACACATACCGAAGAATAATAATCAATGCAACAGAATTAAATGGTGTAGTGGGGTAATATAGTAGATAATAGTACTACAAAATCTTCGTCTTCTTCCTCGAGAATAAAATCTTCAAATCCTGAAACGCTCGGACTGACCCGAGCAAATTAAAAGAAAAAACACTCGAGTCGGAACTAAAATATCTTAAGTAAGTTAAATCAACAATAAACAATATGAGTGGAACGACGTCAGAGATGTTTACGGGATTTGACATCTCATATCCAGTGTCTAACATGAGTGCAGTAACTCAAGAGATGCTCAGGATTCACATATCCTAAGGATTCGTTAAACTATTTACTATGTAGTAATATTTCGCTATTATAATAATGTCTATAGTAAAATAAACATACTTTAAAATAGCGTTAAGGAGTGACCCAATATTCCCCTTAACACATAATAGTCCCAGTAATCTATCCAATATCATAGTCCCTCCTGATTTGGAAGCCACCAGAGTATGGGAGAAAGCCTAACTCGTACAAGGCGCGCTAGGGTAGGTGACACGGCACAACTAGGCAATGCCAGGGTAGATATACCAATTACGCTTCTGGGTCGGTGGTAAAGCGTAGGGTGCGGCTACCGCCCACCTCGAGCCTCACCCCCAAATAAAAAAAAATCAAAAGTGGCCACCGAATCAATCCAAAAGTCAAAGTATAATATCGAAGGGATGTGTCCGATCAAAGGTGCTACCTCATTAACCCGTCGATCGCTCCTGTTTTAGCCACCTTATGCCAGCTCACGGGAGTTGGGTCTACGTATTTACCTCAAAGGAACCGCCGCCGCCATCCTACATCATTCTGGAATCTCCACCGCGTACACGGTTGTTAAAGTCGTTTTCGAAGTTGGCAGAGAGTATGACAACTTTCGATCCCGGACTCTTTAACAATCAAACGTTATTATAACACTGCGGTCATTTTAAAAATAATTATACTTTCAAAACCAGATTATAATTATCCATTTTTAAAACCCATACTGTAACGACCCGTTGAATTTGATAATGTTAAATGAATTAAATTAATATGTTTCTAATCTAATTTAGAATAAAATAAAGGTCTTAAGATTTTATTTGAGAAAAACGTAGTAATTTGTTATACAAATTGGAATTTAATGTAACAATAAAATTTTATGATAATAGATTTGGATAATGTAATTTGTCACATTTTGTTAAAAGATTTAATTTTAAGAAACCAATATAATGCAATACAAAGGTGTTTGAAACGACTGTTGGGTTTTAAATGGAGTATATATAAATAGTGAAAATCATTATAACCTCTTAATTTAATACGATTGTTTAATTAATACTAAAAGAATAAAATTTGAAATAGTATTAATGTAATAATAACTGAATTTAAGTGCAACCATATTTATGGAAGTGATTTGGATTTTTGTGGATGTTAACATTGAATAAATTTATTTAGAGTAAAAAGGATTTAAAAGCATGTTTTGGATAGAATGTAAAATTCATGGATTTAGTGTAAGTAACTAGAATTTAATCCTATAAGATTTGGAACTGAATGTATGAAGATAATTTTGTAAAAATAGTTAATTAACAACTTAATTGTGCATACCTAATATAATATAAATAACAAAAGGACTAGAACTTGATTTGCCTAGGTATGTATATATATATTGATAAACTATAACCAAGTGAGAAACTTGGTAGTAAATAGGGAATAAGTTGACTAAGGCAATTAGTAATTTAATAAATGAATGCATAGTAAGTAAGTGGAAATTTATGCATAAAAATATTTTCATATATAGTATAATTACAAAAGTTTACCCATTTATCTAATGTATATAATTGAATCTAGATTTAGGGCAACATTTTTGTTATTGATGGTGTAGGTGAATTTGAATAAAAGGGTAACAATTATTTTGATTTAACATTTATTGAGTATATAGTTAAGAAGGGCACTCGACGTAAATGAATCTAAATAAATTATTTTGGGTATTGATGTGTCTAGTCAATAAAGGAGAACTTTAAGGAAATAAAATATAAATGAATGTATTTGGGAATAGAGTCCTTTTATATGTGAATAGTATAATGTTGTTATTAAGAATGAACGTTACTTTAGTAATTATTAATATGGTAACGGAAGAGTGTATAAATTTATAGTAACGTAAAAACGTATTGTAAGATAATAATTAAGTGTAGACTTATAAAATATATTTATGACAACAAATTTTGTAAGTTATTTATTCTATTAGTTGTTAAGTTTTATTTATGGGTAAGTTAACAATATTACAATTCAATTGAATACAGTAATTTATGCAAACAAAAGATGAACATTTGGAAGTATTACTGTAGTGATATATATATAAGAAACGGTAACTTTGTAGTTGGGGAATAATTGATTTAGTTGTGAGTTGTAATCCAATAGAGTCAATTTATTAGAATTTATTGCAATTTATGGGATTAATTGTAGTAACCTTTGAAGACTTATTTACTAAAATAATTGACGATGAAAATTATATGTAAATCTGCTTTTAGTTAATTTAAAATATCCAAAGGGCTAAAATGACACAAATCTGCTAGTTTAGAAATTTACAATAAAAAGTGGTAAGTAATTTTTCTAAATATTTAGACAGTGGGAAGATGTAGATTTAGATGGAATTTATTATTTAACTATTTCACATGTTGAAGATCTAAGGTTAGAATTGAGATTTTTAATGTATAGATATTGAGCCAATGTTAGTTTCATTAAATTGACATCAATAACTTTGAATAATAGAAAGAAAGTGAATTTAATAAATTTAATCAAACATATAATGTTGAAGTTATTAAAAATTGGAATTTAACCTTTAAGTAAGGATTAACATCTAAATTGATGAATAGAACAACTATGTATTGACACTTGAATTGTTTAGAATTGGAGTAAATAATTAAGAAAATTTAAAGGGAGAAATTTGGTCAATTTTTGAATTTAGATGTAAAAATTGGATTTTTATAATTTATTTAATTTATTTAATGAATATTGAAAATAGCCATTTTGGTCACGGACTCGGATTTCGATGAAACCAGTTTCATCGGATCCGTATCGGTGAATTATTATAGGGTTTCAACTTTCGTATCGATCGGACTTGTCGTTTGATCGTATGGGCGCGAAACGCCTTGAAATTAATTTTAATAAAATCAATTTGAAATCGATTTGGAAATTTTGTTTTCAGCATAACTTCTTCATACGATCAAATTTGGACGTGAAACTTTTTCCATCGCGTTCATAATATTTTAAAATACCTATCTGGATATATGGGTTTGACAAATTTCGTTCCGGTGTCAGAACGGGCTTTTTGGGCCATAGTTTGTTCCGTACGTTCGCTTATCCGATCCATCTACGCTATCTCTAGTCTACCTATATAAGCACGGTTATAAACCCTAGCCCCATTTTATTTTCCCTTTTGTCGTACGTTCATTTCTTCATCTCCTTCTCACCTCCTCATTCTAATGGCAGAAAAAAAAACCTAATTCCCAAATTTCAAAAAAAAAAAAAAAAATGACTCGGGTCAGGAAGAAAATGACTCGGGTCGCTCCTGGTTGTTTTGGCGAAAACTCCAAGCAAGCACCGGGGAATTGAGGCGGCGCACCGAAGTCGAACCCGAAGTCAACCCAGGACCAGAATTTTCCATTTTTCAAATTTTCATAACTTTTGCGTACGAGCTCAGATTCGCGCGCGGTTTGTTTTGATGGGATCGTATCGGAATTTCTGACGTTTTGGCGCTAGTTTGGACAAATTTGGAGATCGTCAAATTTTTGGGTTTAAATCGAATTTAAATTCGATTTAAATTCCAAAGGTGAGTGTTTAAACCCACTCACAATTACTAGAAGCTTTTATGTTTGTTAAGTTAATTTTAGAAATGAATAGAAATTTATTTATGAGTATTTGGCATGTTTATTTCACTCATATTTGTTGAATTGCATTTATTAAATTTAACTGTTAATTTAATTTATTTATTGCGTATTAATTGATAGTTAGAATTTATTTGTTTGCCTATAAATTGCTAGTTAACAGTTATATAGATTATTACTGAATATAAACTGTTAGATTAATAGTTGTTAAATTAAATCGGAATAAAATTGCCAGTTATTACCTGTTATATATTATCAAATATAAATTGTTATTGATTGATATTGCTTGATGATTGTGATTGGATGATGGGTGATGTTGATGGATGTTTTATTGTATATCATTAAATTGCAAATTATCATGCATATTTCCTTTCATTCGGGATTGTGGTTTGAAATGATATACAACCGCAAAATTTTATATCTTTTAAATTGCGGATTCAAATGATAAATATCTGTATCACTTGACCATAGGATAGAAAATAATATACAGGCACCGCGGTCTATATATAACTATTTTAATGTGATTTCTATGGTTTGGATGGAATACGGTTTATAATAATCTTAAATTTTATATTGTATAAATATTATTCTTCCATATATATACATATGAAGTTGAAAATTTTGAAATTAAAAGGTGTATAAATCTCTTTATTAAAAATGGAAAAAAAAATTAAGAAAATGGAGTTTGATAATTTATATCATATGTTTAAATGTTAAGTTTGGAAATTTTAAGATATGATATTTATAATTGGATTTTTCCCAAGATAAATTGAAATGAATATTCTAGTATAATTTGAATTGAAAAAAAATATATATTTTATTACTAGAAATTGGAGTTTTTATTTATTTATGGATTTTATGTGAATATTCAAGACTAATAAATAGAAGATTCGATTTGTTGAAAGAATAAAGTGTAACAACCCTGGGTTTTACAACAATTAATTATCGTTGTTTGACGATTAATATTGGTTGTTAATTGTTGTTGGAGTTTTTAAAATCAAGTTTAAATTCGTTTAAATATTGTTAAGAAAATGCGGGCTTTATTCTTGGCCCAAGTCTTTTTTTTTTTTTACTTTTACTTGGCCTTATCAAAAATTAAAGACCGGGTCCTCATTTTTGTTTCGTGTTCATTGGAGAAACCCTAAACGATAAACTAAAGAAACGAAAATGGCGGCTTGTCTCACGTTCGTTCCTCTCTCGAAGATTGGGTTTCTGGTGAAGACGTCGCTACGTCGATTTGACTGAAGATGCTCGATTTATTCAATCTTCGCGGCTTCGACTTCAAATCGTTCGACTCTCATTTGCTCACGGCTGCCCCAACCTTCATTCGAGTTAAACTCCTGTCTTCGGCGGCAATTGGATCTGGGTCTTTAAAGAAAAGGTGAGTAATTATGATTACTCACATCTACTTTGACTCAGTGTATGCTTTGTGTTTGAGTTGTTTCTGTGATTGGTGCTTTCTCTGATTTTACCAAGTTTGTATATTTTTGTGTTACTTGGTTGACACGGCTTTGAACTGATGCCGTGTCACCACAGTGTTGATCTTTTTGCTTTGACTTTGCCCATTTTGATTTTGTGAATTTCTGATGGCTCTGGTTGTAACTTGATTGGGTGACCACCACCGTGTTGAATTCTTTTGGACGATATTGAGTTTGTTGACTTCGGTTATACATTGTTACTTGCTTTGTTTGGCATCAGATTGATATTATTTGTATTCTTGTTGCTTTACTGTTTATACACGTATACTTGATAGTATCGGCCACCACGGCTATTGCTTGCATTTTGCTCTTCGAATTGGCTCTCCCACTTTGTTATGTGTTCTGCATAGCATTTGGCCTTCAACAATTCATGTTGATCTTCAGATAGCTTGTCTACATTTATACACAGCAGGGTTGCATCCTTTAAAGCACTTATCTGATCCACGCCTTGGTACTAATGGTGACATTGACTTGGTACCTACCTATTTGCAATTGCAGTCACTGGTATCACTAATTTCATACTGGTACATTTGAGATCTTATTCGAGTCTTTATAAATTGAACACTGCATATGCTTCTGTTAGAATTGATGCAAGAGTTATGCATCTCCATTAACACTTGAGTTCGATCTGTAGCTTGCATTGTCACTTGCATTTCATTGTTTATTGTCATTTTAATATCTAGTCGACACTTGCAGTTCACTGAACTGTTGTACCACCTATGCTTTCCATTATCATGAGTTCATAGTGTAGTGTCCTTAAGTCTGGGCACGTGTGCTTCATGTAGTCTTCACCTTTGCCTCTGGACTTCATGTAGCATTTTCTGTTGTCTGTTGGCATTGGGTCTAGACGTTGTGCTTCACTATTTTGATCATTGTCTTTGAGAATTTGTGAGAACTTTGCCTAAATCATGATGCTGTCACTTTGAATATTCATTGCACTGCTTCATCATGTCACTGCCATGTGCACTTGTTCATTCGAGCCTCAGTGCTCTGTTGGTTCAGGTGGTATACTGCTTGCTACTAGGTCTCTATTCCAAGTGTCGCTACCCTTGTAGCTTTTACTACTGTTTGTTCATGGTGTTAATTATACTACTGGGTTGAGTTGTTCGATCACCTTTGTTAGTTTTGGGTCGAGACTGTTGGTAGTTCCACTTCCACTTCATTGTAGATTAGCAGTGGTGACCATCACTGATCTGCTATACGTTTGGATTTGTTATTTTTATGATACTTGGGTTGTTGCATATATGTATGACTGTATCTGGATTATATATTTGATCCAGTCTTCATATACTTAGCTTCTTGTAGCCTCTGGTTTATTGTCATGCAAGTTGATTTGTTTATATGTGCACATCTAGTTGAACTGTATTTTACCGGGTTGCACTATAAATGGTTGTCACTGTTTGTGACACGTTTTGTTTCACTGAGCCTGTACACTTGCCATCATCTGAATTCATGATTTGTATAATGATGCTTGTAGTCATTCTCTGGTCCACTGGTACATTCCTGATGTGCCTTTGGCCTTGACTATTGTTCGAGTTATGTGTTGCCTTACTTTATTTCCATTTTGCTCGACCTGATGCCGCACTGTTACTTATTGTCACTGTGTTGTTGCGGTGCACTGTGCATATCACTGCACTGATTCATTCCATTGTTGCATTCATTTGCTCCTCACTTGGTTGCCTCTTTTATTGTCTGTTCTTCGATACATGTTGACTCACACACTTGTGATCTTGTGGTGACTGCAGTTTTTAGTTGTAGTTTCCCTTGTTGTTTTGCATTGCATTGATGCAAATGGATTGTTTCTGACTACACTTGAGTTGAATCCAACCTGTAGCTTGGGTTTGACCTTGTGTTCGGTTGTGAATTTTCATTGTGTACATATCACCGTAGTGGCAAGGCAGTGCACGCAAGCGTGAACTGCAGCCACACGGTATTCATTGGGTACATCGTCACTGTAGTGGTAAGGCAGTGCACGCAAGCGTGAACTGCAGCCACACGGTATTGCTTTTATTGTTATTTCTTTACTTTTGATTTATGGATCTTTTGCGTATTTCCATATGCTGTAGTGGCGGGGCAGTGCACGCGTGCGTGTACTGCAGCCCTACTCGAAGTAATATATTAATTGAGATTTCAATGTTTTGAACTGTTTTGTTTATTCAAATTCAATATTCTGACTTGGTTTAATTTGCTGATTTGATGTTTAACACTATTACGTGTTATATTTATCGTTATCCGATTTCTTTATTTAAGGATCGGATAGACGAGATTTATTGTGACCGTCATCTATTCATTATTTAATTATTATTGCTTCTGTGCACTAATAACTGAGTTTGAATTAGACTGACCCGCGTATTATTTTCTTTTGAATGTAATACTCGGGTCAGACCGAGTATTTACAGGTTGTGGATATCTTACTTTGAGTTGCTGCTTGAGCTGTGAAGTTTCTTCATATCTTATGGAGTAGTCGTCGTCATGTTTAGTAGTTAGTATATTTGTATAGGCTGTTGTATATCCATGTATATTATTCACGATAATGTACTTGTATATGTAACTTCCAGAGTCGCCAGTGTAGTTGTATCATATGTATTGTATCATATGTATTGTATCATATGTATTGTATCACGTGTATATTAACTGACATCAGTTATATATATATATATATATATATATATATATATATATGAGACTTTCTGTTATATTTGTGTTCCGCATTTACTTTATCTATGTTATTCTTATATATATTGTCCTAAACTATTATGAACCATCGTAGTTCGTTTTATACTAGAATTGGGTATGTCGATGGGAGTAAATAAATAGGAGATGATAAATAAAAATATATACCACTCCTATCAAGATAACCAATACTAGTGTAAGGCCTAACTACGGATGGCCGCTCCTATCCATCCTTATTCTTCGTAATAACAGACAGTATTTCTTTTAATACTCTTTGTTATTGTGAGCATAGAGGTGGGGCGTTACAGTTGGTATCAGAGCTTGGGGTTTATGGACATAATATAAAACATAACTTAGATGGAAAATATGTTACAACTATGTGTCGATGTTTTATATGTGCTTTGAGTCAAAACTAAAGTTTTGAAATTTTGATGAAATTTTTAAATAGCTTTATTTAAAAATAAAAAGTGAAATTATGTTTTGTTTATCAGAGTGCGCAGCGAAAACAGTAAGACTGCTTCGCTGAGCACAGCTGATAATTATTTTGATTTAAAAAAAAAAAAAATCAAATCAAAACATGAAAATGAATTAAATTTCATTATGTTGTTTAACCAGTGGTTCTGATTTGTTGAAGTTCTTGCTGGTTTTCTTTGATGCTAATCATATCTGATTAGATTTCTGATGTTTTAATATATCTTCATCGAAGATATATTTGAGGAATTTCTTTGTTTATTTTGTAGTGTGTGTGCAAACGGAGTTGCACGTTACTACAGTAATTTTACGTTGAACCGATGCTTGGTTATGAAACGTATTTTGTTGACGTTATTATTATAACGGGATTTTAACACTTGTGCTAAATTTTTGAAGTACGGTGTTTTGTTGACGTTTTTGATGAATGAAAATTCACTAGTGCTATATTTTGTTGCGAACTATTTTGATGAGATTTTGACGTATAAAAATTACTGTCGCATTGACTTCAGTAATCGTCAAGTTTTAAAGTGGATTTTCAAGCGGTTATTCCGTAACTCTGATTTTGGGATCCGTTTTTACGGTGTTTTGAGAAGTATAGTTTCCATATCGAAATTGTTTTTGATGTTTCTGTTTTGAGCACGGATTTTCAAATGGTTTCAAAAATAAAAATTGTTTTCTAAAATTTTTCAGTTTACGTTTTCAAAAGAATGAGAAAGAGATTTAAACGATTCAGCAAAAATCGAGGACTATGAACCCTTTCTTTTACTGATTCGCTTAATTCCGGACTTGTTCGTTTGAGAATGTAAATTATTACTTTTGTAAAATAAATGAAATTGTTTTCAGAATTTTTACAGTTTGCGTTTTCAGAAGAATGAGAAAGTGACTTAAACGTTTCAGAAAAATCGAGGACTATGACCCCTTTCTTTTACTGATTCGCTTAATTCCGAACTTATCCGTTTGAGAATGTGAAATGTTATTTTTGGAATACACAATTTTACACTTTCAAGGAAATGATGAAGAGATTTAAACGATGTAGCAAAAGTGCGGAGTATGGAATCACACTTTTACTATTTCGGTTAATTCCGGACTCGTTAATTGAAACATATGCTGTTTGATGATTTTGATGATTTTACACGTTCAAGGAAACGATGAAGAGAATCAAACGATTTAGTAAAACACGTGGTATGGGACATGTGCGTTTGTTATTTCAGTTAATTCCGGACTCGTTAATTGAATATATGATGATTTTCGTGTGCTTTCGAGCCACTATGATGGACCTTCGGGTCAAATACCAGTACCAGACCTTCGGGTCATATGTTGGACCTTCGGGTCATATGATGGGCGCCAAAATTATGATGGATACTTGGTAGGCTTCGGCCATATGAGATGCACGTGCGGCGTAGATAAAACTCGCCATATGATGGGATCGATCCAACCTTTTATGTTTGATTTTCTAGTTATCTTAATTGATTCTAGATATATGTTGAATCTAATTATCTGCAGGTAATTAGATATTTGATGTTATGAGTTCTGATTATGGCTTGTGATAATTAGATATTTGATGTTATGAGTTCTGATTATCGCTTGTGATAATTAGATATTTGATGTTATGAGTTCTGATTATCGCTTGTGATAATTAGATATTTGATGTTATGAGTTCTGGTTATCGCTTGTGATAATTAGATATTTGATGTTATGAGATTTGATTATCGTTTTTGATAATCGAATATTTAAGATTTGATTATCGTTTTTGATAATCGAATATTTGTTGATTTGATTATCGTTTTTGATAATCGTATATTTGTTGATTTGATTATCGTTTTTGATAATCGAATAATTGTTGATTTGATTATCGTTTTTGATAATCGAATAATTGTTGATTTGGGATTTGATTATCGTTATTGATAATCGAATATTTGTTGATTCGATTATCGTTTTTGATAATCGAATATTTGTTGATTTGATTATCGTTTTTGATAATCGAATAATTGTTGATTTGATTATCATTTTTGATAATCGAATAATTGTTGATTTGATTATCGTTTTTGACAATCGAATAATTGTTGATTTGGGATTTGATTATCGTTTTTGATAATCGAATATTTGTTGATTTGATTATCGTTTTTGATAATCGAATAATTGTTGATTTGATTATCGTTTTTGATAATCGAATAATTGTTGATTTGGGATTTGATTATCGTTTTTGATAGTCAAATATTTGTTGATTTGATTATCGTTTTTGATAATCGAATATTTGTTGATTTGATTATCGTTTTTGATAATCGAATATTTATTGATTTGATTATCGTTTTTGATAATCGAATATTTGTTGATTTGATTATCGTTTTTGATAATCGAATAATTGTTGATTTGATTATCGTTTTTGATAATCGAATAATTGTTGATTTGGGATTTGATTATCGTTTTTGATAATCGAATATTTGTTGATTTGATTATCGTTTTTGATAATCGAATAATTGTTGATTTGATTATCGTTTTTGATAATCGAATAATTGTTGATTTGATTATCGTTTTTGATAATCGAATAATTGTTGATTTGGGATTTGATTATCGTTTTTGATAATCGAATATTTGTTGATTTGATTATCGTTTTTGATAATCGAATAATTGTTGATTTGATTTTCGTTTTTGATAATCGAATAATTGTTGATTTGGGATTTGATTATCGTTTTTGATAATCGAATATTTGTTCATTTGATTATCGTTTTTGATAATCCAATAATTGTTGATTTGGGATTTGATTATCGTTTTTGATAATCGAATATTTGTTGATTTGATTATCGTTTTTGATAATAGAATAATTGTTGATTTGATTATCGTTTTTGATAATCGAATAATTGTTGATTTGGGGTTTGATTATCGTTTTTGATAATGGAATATTTGTTGATTTGATTATCGTTTTTGATAATCGAATAATTGTTGATTTGATTATCGTTTTTGATAATCGAATAATTGTTGATTTGGGATTTGATTATCGTTTTTGATAATCGAATATTTGTTGATTTGATTATCGTTTTTGATAATCGAATATTTGTTCATTTGATTATCGTTTTGATAATCGAATATTTGTTGATTTGATTATCATTTTTGATAATCGAATAATTGTTGATTTGGGATTTGATTATCGTTTTTGATAATCGAATATTTGTTGATTTGATTATCGTTTTTGATAATCGAATATTTTTTGATTTGAATTCTGATTATCTTTGTTGATAATTAGACCTTTGTTGTTTTCTGATTATCTATTTGGTAATTAGATTTGGCTGAGAATTTGTGAATTTCTTTTATGAAATTAAAAGATTTCTTTGGTGTTTATATTCTCGACGTTTATTTTTCCAGCTTAACCAGTTTATGTTAGAAAATTAATTTTTACTAACGCCTTTAATTATGGAAATTGCGGGGACGCAATTTTTATAAGGAGGGGAGTCTGTAACAACCCTGGATTTTACAACAATTAATTATCATTGTTTGACGATTAATATTGGTTGTTAATTGCTGTTGGAGTTTTTAAAATCTAGTTTAAATTCGTTTAAATATTGTTAAGAAAATGTGGGCTTTATTCTTGGCCCAAGTCTTTTTTTTTTTTTTTTTTACTTTTACTTGGCCTTATCAAAAATTAAAGACCGGGTCCTCATTTTTGTTTCGTGTTCATTGGAGAAACCTTAAACAATAATCTAAAGAAACGAAAATGGCGGCTTGTCTCACGTTCGTTCCTCTCTCGAAGATTGGGTTTCTGGTGAAGACGTCGCTACGTCGATTTGACTGAAGATGCTCGATTTCTTCAATCTTCGCGGCTTCGACTTCAAATCGTTCGACTCTCATTTGCTCACGGCTGCCCCAACCTTCGTTCGAGTTCAACTCCTGTCTTCGGCGGCAATTGGATCTGGGTCTTTAAAGCAAAGGTGAGTAATTATGATCACTCACATCTACTTTGACTCAGTGTATGCTTTGTGTTTGAGTTGTTTCTGTGATTGGTGCTTTCTCTGATTTTACCAAGTTTGTATATTTTTGTGTTACTTGGTTGACACGGCTTTGAACTGATGCCGTGGTCACCACAGTGTTGATCTTTTTGCTTTGACTTTGCCCATTTTGATTTTGTGAATTTCTGATGGCTCTGGTTGTAACTTGATTGGGTGACCACCACCGTGTTGAATTCTTTTGGACGATATTGAGTTTGTTGACTTCGGTTATACATTGTTACTTGCTTTGTTTGGCATCAGATTGATATTATTTGTATTCTTGTTGCTTTACTGTTTATACACGTATACTTGATAGTATTGGCCACCACGGCTATTGCTTGCATTTTGCTCTTCAAATCGGCACTCCCACTTTGTTATGTGTTCTTCATAGCATTTGGCCTTCAACAATTCATGTTGATCTTCAGATAGCTTGTCTACATTTATACATAGCAGGGTTGCATTCTTTAAAGCACTTACCTGATCCACGCCTTGGTACTAATGGTGACATTGACTTGGTACCTACCTATTTGCAATTGCAGTCACTGGTATCACTAATTTCATACTGGTACATTTGAGATCTTATTCGAGTCTTTATAAATTGAACACTGCATATGCTTCTGTTAGAATTGATGCAAGAGTTATGCATCTCCATTAACACTTGAGTTCGATCTGTAGCTTGCATTGTCACTTGCATTTCATTGTTCATTGTCATTTTAATATCTAGTCGACACTTGCAGTTCACTGAACTGTTGTACCACCTATGCTTTCCATTATCATGAGTGCATAGTGTAGTGTCCTTAAGTCTGGGCACGTGTGCTTCATGTAGTCTTCACTTTTGCCTCTGGACTTCATGTAGCATTTTCTGTTGTCTGTTGGCATTGGGTCTAGATGTTGTGCTTCACTGTTTTGATCATTATCTTTGAGAATTTGTGAGAACTTTGCCTAAATCATGATGCTGTCACTTTGAATATTCATTGCACTGCTTCATCATGTCACTGCCATGTGCACTTGTTCATTCGAGCCTCAGTGCTCTGTTGGTTCAGGTGGTATACTGCTTGCTACTGGGTCTCTATTCCAAGTGTCGCTACCCTTGTAGCTTTTACTACTGTTTGTTCATGGTGTTAATTATACTACTGGGTTGAGTTGTTCGATCACCTTTGTTAGTTTTGGGTCGAGACTGTTGGTAGTTCCACTTCCACTTCATTGTAGATTAGCAGTGGTGACCATCACTGATCTGCTATACGTTTGGATTTGTTATTTTTATGATACTTGGGTTGTTGCATATATGTATGAATGTATCTGGATTATATATTTGATCCAGTCTTCATATACTTAGCTTCTTGTAGCCTCTGGTTTATTGTCATGCAAGTTGATTTGTTTATATGTGCACATCTAGTTGAACTGTATTTTACCGGGTTGCACTATAAATGGTTGTCACTGTTTGTGACACGTTTTGTTTCACTGAGCCTGTACACTTGCCATCATCTGAATTCATGATTTGTATAATGATGCTTGTAGTCATTCTCTGGTCCACTGGTACATTCTTGATGTGCCTTTGGCCTTGACTATTGTTCGAGTTATGTGTTGCCTTACTGTATTTCCATTTTGCTCGACCTGATGCCGCACTGTTACTTATTGTCACTGTGTTGTTGCGGTGCATTGTGCATATCACTGCACTGATTCATTCCATTGTTGCATTCATTTGCTCCTCACTTGGTTGCCTCTTTTATTGTCTGTTCTTCGATACATGTTGACTCACACACTTGTGATCTTGTGGTGACTGCAGTTTTTAGTTGTAGTTTCCCTTGTTGTTTTGCATTGCATTGATGCAAATGGATTGTTTCTGACTACACTTGAGTTGAATCCAACCTGTAGCTTGGGTTTGACCTTGTGTTCGGTTGTGAATTTTCATTGTGTACATATCACCGTAGTGGCAAGGCAGTGCACGCAAGCGTGAACTGCAGCCACACGGTATTCATTGGGTACATCGTCACTGTAGTGGTAAGGCAGTGCACGCAAGCGTGAACTGCAGTCACACGGTATTGCTTTTATTGTTATTTCTTTACTTTTGATTTATGGATCTTTTGCGTATTTCCATATGCTGTAGTGGCGGGGCAGTGCACGCGTGCGTGTACTGCAGCCCTACTCGAAGTAATATATTAATTGAGATTTCAATGTTTTGAACTGTTTTGTTTATTCAAATTCAATATTCTGACTTGGTTTAATTTGCTGATTTGATGTTTAACACTATTACGTGTTATATTTATCTTTATCCGATTTCTTTATTTAAGGATCGGATAGACGAGATTTATTGTGACCGTCATCTATTCATTATTTAATTATTATTGCTTCTGTGCACTAATAACTGAGTTTGAATTAGACTGACCCGCGTATTATTTTCTTTTGAATGTAATACTCGGGTCAGACCGAGTATTTACAGGTTGTGGATATCTTACTTTGAGTTGCTGCTTGAGCTGTGCAGTCTCTTCATATCTTATGGAGTAGTCGTCGTCATGTTTAGTAGTCAGTATATTTGTATAGGCTGTTGTATATCCATGTATATTATTCACGATAATGTACTTGTATATGTAACTTCCAGAGTCGACAGTGTAGTTGTATCATATGTATTGTATCATATGTATTGTATCATATGTATTGTATCACATGTATATCAACTGACATCAGTTATATATATATATGAGACTTTCTGTTATATTTGTGTTCCGCATTTACTTTATCTATGTTATTCTTATATATATTGTCCTAAACTATTATGAACCATCGTAGTTCGTTTTATACTAGAATTGGGTATGTCGATGGGAGTAAATAAATAGGAGATGATAAATAAAAATATATACCACTCCTATCGAGATAACCAATACTAGTGTAAGGCCTAACTACGGATGGCCGCTCCTATCCAGCCTTATTCTTCATAATAACAGACAGTATTTCTTTTAATACTCTTTGTTATTGTGAGCATAGAGGTGGGGCGTTACATAAAGTCCAACTTTAGTTTGAAATATTAATACTCCAAATGGATATACGTGTATGTATATAAATTGAAGTGGTTTTGGAACTTGAGAGAGATAATACAAATTTTGGTTTAGACTTTAATAAAGAAATGTATTTGTAAAGCCATGAGAACTATTTTCTTTACAAAGTAACATTTAAGTTAAACCTTTTAATTCATATACCGTTGAATATCCAAACCATTCAAGTTTTAAAAGTTATGGTTTTAAATTATGAATTTCGAAATATTATGCTTTGAAAGGATATTTGGCTTTCAGACGTTATAAATTTTAAAGCATTTGGATTTTTGAAAAGGTTTATATTTGGGATAAAGGATATCATATTGTTTTGGGTTTTAAAATGATATCGTATTCATAATTTTAAAATGGAAATGTTTATTCTGTTTTAAAGTATGAGCTATTTTTAAATGACCGCGGTGTTATAATAACGATGGGTTGGCAAAGAGACAGGGATCAGATATGGACATACTCTCTGTCGATACCGAAAACCACTTTGACTAACCGTGTACGCGGTGGAGATTCTAGAATGAAGTAGGTGGTGGCGACGTTTCCTGTAAGGTAAATACGTGGACCCGACTCCCGTGAGCTGGCATAAGGTGGCTAAAACAGGAGCGATTCTAAGGCCAATGAGGTCATTCCTCTGATCGGACCCTCCTCTTCGATATTATACTTTGACTTGGATTGATTCAGTGGCCACTTCAATATTTTTATTTTGGGGAGTTAGTCCGAGGTGGGCGGTAACTGCGGCTACGCGTTTCCACCAGCCTGGATAGCAATTGGTATATCTACCCTGGCATTGCCTAGTTGTGCCGTGTCACCTACCATACCGAGCCTTTACTACGAGTTTCTATTTGTGTCGTACCTATGGAGTATCCTCTGGTAGCCTCCCGATCAGGAGGTATTACGGTACTGTATAGACTATTGGCATTTTACGTGTTAAGGTGGAAAATGTAAAGCCTTAACGCTATTTAAAAGTAAGTTTATTTATAAATAGACACTATTATAATAGCGCAATATACTACATAGTAAATAGTTTAACGGATCCTTAGGAGATGTAAATCCCGAGCATCTCTTGAGTTACTGTACTCATATTTATTTCTGTTAATTTAACTCACATAAGATCTTTTAGTTCTGACTCGAGTGTTTTTGTCTTTTCAAATTCGCTCGGGTCAGTCCGAGCGTTTCAGGATCGAAGACTTTAGCTTTGGAGGACGAAGACGAAGAATTCATATTATTATTATTTATAGTATTGCACCACACTCATACTGTTCCGCTGCATTGATTGTATTGGTATGTATAACTCTGATATTTATTGTATAAAGAAGAATCAAGTGTTTTGTAAACCGTTTATGAACTGTATATTTATTATTATATTTTATCCTTCCGCTGTAAGATTCTGTTTTGTTTTTATTTCTTCTCTGTTTTTCTTATTTACCCCATAACAATCCGCCCTTGCGTATGCTTTGAATTGGCACGTGTGTCGGTTTAAAGTGTGCGAAAAGGCAGGATGTTACAGTTGGTATCAGAGCTTTGGTTTAGCGATAAACTTGGCTTTGTGGGGTTTGACTCTTTGTTAATAGGGTAGTAATACCCTATGGGAGTCGCTGAGTGTACATATATGAGAGAGCGTATTTGTTAGTTTTATAAAAAGATTTTAATATTGTGTTAATCTGTTCCGTTTTGTATTTATAAATTCTGGTTGATGCATGGGACGCTATGTCATCAATAGGGATTTCTAAACACTTAATAGGACAGACCGACATAATATTTGTTTTTAATATAGGTGAATGGAATAATTTTTCCTATTATATTTTCTATATATAAAAATATTTTATAAAGATATATATATTTGGTTGCTATAGATTGGGTGTTAGGTGATAAAAATATTTATAATAATTGAAGCTAAGTTGAAATTATAATGAATCAAAATGGAGATTTTTTAGAACTTAAGTCCGGGATTTTGAAATCTTCTTTCAAAGGATTTATGAAATATAATGATTTGGTTTATAAATATTTTCTTATATAAATATTTAGTATAATTCGAAGGAATTGGTTTAAAGAGGATTTTGAAGAAAATAAGTTTGTACTTTCATCTCTGTCGCTGGAAAATAATTTCGGTGATGACGGCCGCATCATCAACTTTCATTTTCGAGTTTCGAAGGGAAAGGCCACTGTAGTAAATTCTACTGCAGATTTGTTTTGAAATTATTTAAAATTTTAATTGTTTAAAGGTAATTAGAGATATAAAAGTTGTAAGAGATTAATTATCTATTATTTTAAAGAAATTTTGGAATTTGACCCGGTATTAATTCTTGAATTTCCATTAATTAGTTGTAAAAATTTAGGTTAGTGAAATAAAAGAAGTAATCAATGAATATAAAGAGTTGAGATTAAACTTGCATAAGTTCTTTTGCTTTTTCTTTAACATAAATAACTTACCAAGTATAAAAAGTTGAAATGTAAATTAAGAGTGGAATAGAATATTATGCAAGTAGAATTTTGGAAAAAATGAAGTATTCAATAAATTACTGTTATAAATAAGAATTTAATGGTATTAACTTAAGTGATGATTGGAATTTTACTAAAATTAAAGGTTGTATTATTAATAGGTGATTTTAACCTTAAGAAAGTAAAAATGAAATTCCTTAATTTATAAAGTTTGATTGTAGGGTTATTAACTTAAGTATGCTTTAATTACCCCTATTCTAATATAATAGAAAGTAAGTAATATATAAATGACTGTAAACCCTAAGTAATTAATTAATAAAATTCCTTATTTTTAAGAATGAAGGTTAAAGGGTAAATAATTTAAGTGTAATTAAAAAGGGTTACTGTAATTAAATATTATAGAAAGTGGGTAATTAAACTGTTACTACTATTAAATATAATGGAAACTTCCACATTAAATAAATAAATGAGATTAAAGGTAAGTTGAAATTGTAGGTTATAAAACAAATATATATTAATTAAAGGAATAAAAAGAAACTTGTAAATTTTCACTTACATTCTTAAAATATATAACTTACCATAAAATAAAAGTTGCAATTGCTAGTAAGAAAGTGTAAAGGGAAATCTTACAAGCGAAGCTTGAGGTAATTAAAGTATTCAATTAACTGCTGTTAAAACTTAAGCTAAATCGGAAATTTTACTATATAAGAAAGGTAAGTAGAATAAATGGGTGATATAAACTTTAGTCAATAAATTGGAACACAATTATGATAATTTTGTAATAAATGAAAATGAAAATTGTAAGAAGTAAAGGGATCACTCCATAAATGAAAGAAAGAAAATCAAACCACTGAAGCATGAAAAATATGTATGATAAGTAATTTGGTTGTTGGGTTGAATTGTTATTGTTTGATTTATGTTGTTGGGTAAGGAATTTGAATTTGTCGGATGAATAAGTATCTATCTTTGTTCCATCTAAGACTGTTGAGTAAAGGATGCACTTGATAGTTAATTTCATTTCATACAAATTTCAAGTTTGAACCCAAACAACTATCTGTTTGATGGATTAAATGGTTGCTTCGTTTGTGTATGTATGTTGTTTGTAAGGTTGATGGTTGTTGAATTGTTTGGTTGATTAATGATTGAATCCACTTGAATAATTCACTTTAATATAAATATTTAACCTTTTAGATTATATAAGTGAATACAGGTGATGGAAGCAACTGCTACTGCTTTTGGTTCCATAATAATAAGCGTATATTGCCCGACAAATAGGTACGTTTTCGGATTACATTTAAAGCGCTATTTTTCCCGTGTTGGGATATAATATTTTGATAATATATGTAAAATATTTGTATATTTTGATATTATATTTTCTCCCGAGCCTCACCGTACAAAGGAGACTCTGCCAAAAATTTTCGTAAATTTTGGACTTAGAATTTTGTTGAATATTTTCCAAACTTTAATGATTTAAGTATAAAAGGTTGTAATGATTATAAACAGGTATATTTTATTTAAAAAAATAAATTTAGTAAATTATTGTTTATAAATAATATTTGAAATAAGATGTACTGTTTTATTCTTCCTTCTCCCTTCTTTTTCCTTTTCGGGGACGAAAAGTTTTGAGTGGGGGAGATTGTAACGACCCGTTGAATTTGATAATGTTAAATGAATTAAATTAATATGTTTCTAATCTAATTTAGAATAAAATAAAGGTCTTAAGATTTTATTTGAGAAAAACGTAGTAATTTGTTATAGTAATTGGAATTTAATGTAACAATAAAATTTTATGATAATAGATTTGGATAATGTAATTTGTCACATTTTGTTAAAAGATTTAATTTTAAGAAACCAATATAATGCAATACAAAGGTGTTTGAAACGACTGTTGGGTTTTAAATGGAGTATATATAAATAGTGAAAATCATTATAACCTCTTAATTTAATACGATTGTTTAATTAATACTAAAAGAATAAAATTTGAAATAGTATTAATGTAATAATAACTGAATTTAAGTGCAACCATATTTATGGAAGTGAATTGGACTTTTGTGGATGTTAACATTGAATAAATTTATTTAGAGTAAAAAGGATTTAAAATCATGTTTTGGATAGAATGTAAAATTCATGGATTTAGTGTAAGTAACTACAATTTAATCCTATAAGATTTGGAACTGAATGTATGAAGATAATTTTGTAGAAATAGTTAATTGACAACTTAATTGTGCATACCTAATATAATATAAATAACAAAAGGACTAGAACTTGATTTGCCTAGGTATGTATATATATATTGATAAACTATAACCAAGTGAGAAACTTGGTAGTAAATAGGGAATAAGTTGACTAAGGCAATTAGTAATTTAATAAATGAATGCATAGTAAGTAAGTGGAAATTTATGCATAAAAATATTTTCATATATAGTATAATTACAAAAGTTTACCCATTTATCTAATGTATATAATTGAATCTAAATTTAGGGCAACATTTTTGTTATTGATGGTGTAGGTGAATTTGAATAAAAGGGTAACAATTATTTTGATTTAACATTTATTGAGTATATAGTTAAGAAGGGCACTCGACGTAAATGAATCTAAATAAATTATTTTGGGTATTGATGTGTCTAGTTAATAAAGGAGAACTTTAAGGAAATAAAATATAAATGAATGTATTTGGGAATAGAGTCCTTTTATATGTGAATAGTATAATGTTGTTATTAAGAATGAACGTTACTTTAGTAATTATTAATATGGTAACGGAAGAGTGTATAAATTTATAGTAACGTAAAAACATATTGTAAGATAATAATTAAGTGTAGACTTATAAAATATATTTATGACAACAAATTTTGTAAGTTATTTATTCTATTAGTTGTTAAGTTTTATTTATGGGTAAGTTAACAATATTACAATTCAATTGAATACAGTAATTTATGCAAACAAAAGATGAACATTTGGAAGTATTACTATAGTGATATATATATAAGAAACGGTAACTTTGTAGTTGGGGAATAATTGATTTAGTTGTGAGTTGTAATCCAATAGAGTCAATTTATTAGAATTTATTGCAATTTATGGGATTAATTGCAGTAACCTTTGAAGATTTATTTACTAAAATAATTGACGATGAAAATTATATGTAAATCTGCTTTTAGTTAATTTAAAATATCCAAAGGGCTAGAAATGACACAAATCTGCTAGTTTAGAAATTTACAATAAAAAGTGGTAAGTAATTTTTCTAAATATTTAGATAGTGGGAAGATGTAGATTTAGATGGAATTTATTATTTAACTATTTCACATGTTGAAGATCTAAGGTTAGAATTGAGATTTTTAATGTATAGATATTGAGCCAATGTTAGTTTAATTAAATTGATATCAATAACTTTGAATAATAAAGAAAGTGAATTTAATAAATTTAATCAAACGTATAATGTTGAATTTATTAAAAATTGGAATTTAACCTTTAAGTAAGGATCAACATCTAAATTGATGAATAGAACAACTATGTATTGACACTTGAATTGTTTAGAATTGGAGTAAATAATTAAGAAAATTTAAAGGGAGAAATTTGGTCAATTTTTGAATTTAGATGTAAAAATTGGATTTTTATAATTTATTTAATGAATATTGAAAATAGCCATTTTGGTCACGGACTCGGATTTCGATGAAACCAGTTTCATCGGATCTGTATCGGTGAATTATTATAGGGTTTCAAGTTTCGTACCGATCGGACTTGTCGTTTGATCGTACGGGCGTGAAACGCCTTGAAATCAATTTTAATAAAATCAATTTGGAAATTTTGTTTTCGGCATAACTTCTTCATACGATCAAATTTGGACGTGAAACTTTTTCCATCGCGTTCAGAATATTTTAAAATACCTATATGGATATATGGGTTTGACAAATTTCGTTCCGTGGTCAGAACGGGCTTTTTGGGACATAGTTTGTTCCGTACGTTCGCTTATCCAATCCATCTACGCTATCTCTATTCTACCTATATAAGCACGGTTATAAACCCTAACCCCATTTTATTTTCCCTTTTGCTGTACGTTCATTTCTTCATCTCCTTCTCGCCTCCTCATTCTAATGGCAGAAAAAAAAACCTAATTCCCAAATTTCAAAAAAAAAAAAAAAAAAAAAATTGCGGATCTGCAGCAGCTTCTGGTCGCGCTTCGGGTTTCAGGGGAGAAAACCCTAGAGCAACTTCGGGTCAGGAAGAAAATGACTCGGGTCGCTCCGGGTCATTTTGGCGAAAACTCCAAGCAAGCACCGGGGAATTGAGGCGGCGCACCGAAGTCGAACCCGAAGTCGACCCAGGACCAGAATTTTCCATTTTTCAAATTTTCATAACTTTTGCATACGAGCTCGGATTCGCGCGCGGTTTGTTTTGATGGGATCGTATCGGAATTTCTGACGTTTTGGCGCTGGTTTGGACAAATTTGGAGACCGTCAAATTTTTGGGTTTAAATCGAATTTAAATTCGATTTAAATTCCAAAGGTGAGTGTTTAAACCCACTCACAACTATTAGAAGCTTTTATGTTTGTTAAGTTAATTTTAGAAATGAATAGAAATTTATTTATGAGTATTTGGCATGTTTATTTCACTCATATATGTTGAATTGCATTTATTAAATTTAACTGTTAATTTAATTTATTTATTGCGTATTAATTGATAGTTAGAATTTATTTGTTTGCCTATAAACTACTAGTTAACAGTTATATAGATTATTACTGAATATAAACTGTTAGATTAATAGTTGTTAAATTAAATCTGAATAAAATTGCTAGTTATTACCTGTTATATAGTATCAAATATAAATTGTTATTGATTGATATTGCTTGATGATTGTGATTGGATGATGGGTGATGTTGATGGATGTTTTATTGTATATCATTAAATTGCAAATTATCATGCATATTTACTTTCATTCGGGATTGTGGTTTGAAATGATATACAACTGCAAAATTTTATATCTTTTAAATTGCGGATCGAAATGATAAATATCCGTATCACTTGACCATAGGATAGAAAATTATATACAGGCACCGCGGTCTATATATAACTATTTTAATGTGATTTCTATGGTTTGGATGGAATACGGTTTATAATAATCTTAAATTTTATATTGTATAAATATTATTCTTCCATATATATACATATGAAGTTGAAAATTTTGAAATTAAAAGGTGTATAAATCTGTTTATTAAAAATGGAAAAAAAAATTAAGAAAATGGAGTTTGATAATTTATATCATATGTTTAAATGTTAAGTTTGGAAATTTTAAGATATGATATTTATATTTGGATTTTTCCCAAGATAAATTGAAATGAATATTCTAGTATAATTTGAATTGAAAAAAAATATATTTTATTAGTAGAAATTGGAGTTTTTATTTATTTGTGGATTTTATGTGAATATTCAAGACTAATAAATAGAACATTCGATTTGTTGAAAGAATAAAATCCAACTTTAGTTTGAAATATTAAAACTCCAAATGGATATACGTATATATATATATATATATATATATATATATATATAAATTGAAGTGGTTTTGAAACTTGAGAGAGATAATACAAATTTTGGTTTAGACTTTAATAAAGAAATGTATTTGTAAAGCCTTGAGAACTATTTTCTTTACAAAGTAACATTTAAGTTAAACCTTTTAATTCATATACCGTTGAATATCCAAACCATTCAAGTTTTAAAAGTTATGGTTTTAAATTATGAATTTCGAAATATTATGCTTTGAAAGGATATTTGGCTTTCAGACGTTATAAATTTTAAAGCATTTGGATTTTTGAAAAGGTTTATATTTGGGATAAAGGATATCATATTGTTTTGGGTTTTAAAATGATATCGTATTCATAATTTTAAAATGGAAATGTTTATTCTGGTTTTAAAGTATGAGCTATTTTCAAATGACCGCGGTGTTATAATAACGATGGGTTGGCAAAGAGACCGGGATCGGATATGGACATACTCTCTGTCGATACCGAAAACCACTTTGACTAACCGTGTACGCGGTGGAGATTCCAGAATGAAGTAGGTGGTGGCGACGTTTCCTGTAAGGTAAATACGTGGACCCGACTCCCGTGAGTTGGCATAAGGTGGCTAAAACAGGAGCGATTCTCAGGCCAATGAGGTCATTCCTCTGATCGGACCCCCCTCTTCGATATTATACTTTGACTTGGATTGATTCAGTGGCGACTTCTATATTTTGATTTTGGGGAGTTAGTCCGAGGTGGGCGGTGACGCAGCGGATTAATCGAAACAAACTTAATAATGACGCAGCGGATTAATCGAAACAAACTTAATCGGTGAAAGTAGCGATCGATGGAATGAAGATACCGAAGTGCCCAAATTCGTTGATCCGAAGATACCGAATTCTAGCTATCTCAAACACGTTGATAGCGCACTATACCGTGTTCAAAGATCTACGATTCTTCGTACGTTGATCTAGCGCACTAGATTCCGTGAATCGGCTTCAACAAACGTGGATTCGAGCGCACTCGAATGACGTAAGTGGAGATAGGAGATTACACTCAACTACCAATTGGAGAAGAAAGCACAAAGCAATCAACAAGAAATTTTATTTCAAAAAACAACCTCCAAAAAGTTACAACTCATTCCCTATTTATAGAAGTTTACAACACAGCCCATAAGTCGTGTACGACTCAAGACCTGACCGATTCATCACAAGACTTACGACTCATATGACTCGGCAGCGACTCAAACACCATACGACTCAATATAGGCACATAACCGAGACAACTCTTAAGTCGTCACCGACATAACAACACAACATAGCAACCGACTCAACGGATGACAACGACATACGACTCAGAACACCATTAACGACTCATCCTCAGCGACTCAAGACTTTACGATATACGACTCATCATACAAAGCGACTCAAGCTCCCAAGTTCCTTGCGGCATATCCCTTCAACCGATCAACTCCGAACGACTCATCTAGGTCGTAACCCATCCCCGCCTTATGGTCTTCAATTACTGGAATCCCTCTTTGTTTCTTGATGAGTCGTGGACGACTCATGGCCATGTAGTTAGGTCGTGTACGACTCATCAATCCAGACCTATTTAAACTCCCATTGAGTCGTAACTCGTGCCCTTTCTCTGACTCAAGATCTTTACTTGCTGAAACTTTATCATTCTTCACGTTAAGTCGTAAACGACTTATGGATGAGCCGTTGAGTCGTGTGCGACTCATCAAGCACGAACGACTTAAGCTGTTAAGAGTTGCCACTTTCCCATATGATTCCTTCACCTGAATCGTGCGCGCCTTACGGGTTAAACCCGAAACTCCTTCAGATCGTTCTACATCATCCTCCCCTGGTTGAGAAAAATTCGACCTTGAATTTGTAAATTCTTCCTCAACAATCTCACCTCCATGATATGGAATTAAATGTTTGACGTTAAAAACATCAGAAGTATAAACATCATCTGGTAGCTTTAATCGATAAGCATTCTCATTGATTTTTTTCAAAACTTCAATTGGACCAATTTTCCGCGCCTTCAACTTGTTATAAGCACCCATCGGAAAACGATCCTTCGTCAATACAGCATAAACCAAATCACCTTCCTTAAATTCAACACTCCGTCGTTTCAAATCAGCAGCCCGCTTATACTTCTCATTTGACTTTTCTAATCGTTCTTGAACGATCTTATGACATTCGGTTAATTCTTCAACAAAATCAACAGACCGTTTAACCGTCCCCTTCGGTTGTGGTACCACCGCTAAATCCAACGGTCCCCTGGGTAAATTTGAATATACAATCTGAAATGGACTGAATCCCGTGCTACGATTCACTGCATGGTTATGAGCAAACTCTGCTTGGCATAATTTCATGTCCCAACTTCTCAAATTATCCTGTACAAGACATCGTAACAAATTTCCCAATGACCTGTTTACAACTTCTGTCTGTCCATCAGTTTGCGGATGATAAGCACTACTAAATTTCAGCTTCGTTCCCACCATCTTCCACAAACTTAACCAAAAGTGACTCAGAAAACGAGTATCCCGATCAGAAACAATAGATTCTGGTAAACCATGCAATCGATACACCTCCTTAAAGAATAACTGTGCCACTCGAACTGCATCCGCTGTTTTCTTGCAGGCAATAAAATGTGCCATCTTCGAAAATCTGTCCACTACAACAAATATCGAATCATTTCCCCTTTGAGTTCTAGGCAAACCCAAAACGAAATCCATGCCGATATCAACCCATGGCTTAGACGGTACAGGTAATGGCATATACAATCCAGCATTGGTCGCAGTTCCTTTCGAAACTTGACAAATATGACAGCGCTCTACAAACCTGCCCACTTCTTTCGTCATCGACGGCCAAAAGTAAGACTGTGAAATCAGTTGCAAAGTACGATCACGGCCCACATGCCCTTCTTCGTGTAACTCCTTCACAATCTTCATTCTCAGACTACAATCCGGAATACATAAGCGATTTCCTTTAAACAGAAAACCATCCACCAATACGAATTCATCAGTATTTCCTTCCTTAACTTTCTCGACAAACTTTGCAAAGTAAGGATCCTCTTCCATCAGTTCTGGCAATAATTCAAAACCCGTCACTTCAACCTTCAATGTTGTTAACAAATGACTCCTTCTACTCAACGCATCAGCTACCCGATTCGTCACCCCAGATTTGTGCTTAACAACAAAGGTAAATTGCTGTAAATACGCGATCCATGATGCATGTCTCGCTGAAATCTTATCCTGCCCCTGTAACTGCTTCAATGCCTCATGATCAGTGTACAGAACAAACTCCTTCTGAAATAGATAATGTCTCCAATGTTTAATCGTTTGCACCACAGCATAGAATTCAACGTCATATGTGCTGTATCTCATCTTCGCCCCTGATAACTTTTCACTGAAATATGCAATAGGTCTCCCCTGCTGACTCAACACTCCTCCAATCCCCACCTTTGATGCATCAGCATGTAGTTCAAACAACAACTGAAAATTAGGTAAAACAAGAATTGGCGCTGTCGTCAACAGTTCTTTAATTTGCTCAAAAGCAACTCCCGCTTCCTCTGACCATACAAACCGTTTTCCTTTCATGCAATCGGTAACTGGTGCCATCACGCTACTGAAGTGTGGAATAAACCTTCGGTAGAATGATGCCAATCCATGAAAACTTCTAACTTCAGTGATAGTTCTCGGTTGTGGCCAATTTCTAATAGCTTCAATTTTACTCTGGTCCACTTGGATTCCCTTCTCAGATACAACATATCCCAAAAATAACACACTTCTCGTCATGAACACACATTTCTTCGTGGCTGCATAAAATTGTTCCTCACGAAGAATAATCAACACTTCCCTCAAATGTAGAACATGCTCCTCCATACTCCTGCTATATATCAGAATATCATCAAAATAAACCACCACGAACTTCCCAATGAATGGTCTAAAGATTTGATTCATCACCCGCATGAATGTACTAGGTGCATTTGACAAACCAAATGGCATAACCAACCATTCGTATAACCCCTCTCTTGTTTTGAAAGCTGTCTTCCATTCGTCGCCTGGTCTAATCCGAATTTGGTGATAACCACTCTTCAAATCAATCTTCGAAAATATAGTTGCCCCACTCAACTGGTCTAACAAATCATCCAACCTCGGCATAGGAAATCTGTAACGAACAGTAATCTTGTTCAAAGCACTACTATCTGTACACATTCTCCATGTTCCATCCTTCTTCGGCACCAACAAAGCTGGTACTGCACAAGGACTCAAGCTTTCCTGAACACGTCCCTGTTCTAATAACTCTTCCACCTGCCTTCGTAACTCTTCATGTTCCTTCGGACTCATTCGGTAATGTGGTCGATGTGGTAACACTGCTCCTGGAACAAGATCAATTTGATGTTGAATGTCTCTTAGTGGCGGTAACTCCTTAAGCAACTCCTCTGGAAATACGTCTTCAAATTCTTTCAAAACTGGCTTTGCTTCTTCAGGAATTTCAAACTCTTCACTGCTCTCTCTCCCAATCAACAAAAACACTTCAGGTTCCTCTTCAATCTCCTTAACAAACTCTTTCAAAGTCAACAAATTTTTCAATTCCTCAATCTCCTCCAGCTTGCTCTCCTTCTGTTGTTGCTTCTTGGGAACCAAAGTGATTTTAGTACCCTCGAACATGAAACTGTAGCTATTGGCACGACCATCATGTTGAACTGATCTATCAAACTGCCACGGTCTGCCCAACAATAGATGACATACGTCCATGTCTACAACGTCACACCAAATTTCATCTTTGTACTTCTTCCCAATAGAAAAATTAACACAAGCCCTTCGACACACCTTCACTTCACCACCCTTCCTTAACCATGCTAGCTTGTACGGTTTAGGATGTTTCTCAGTTTTCAAGTTTAACTTCTTCACAGCGTCGGTAGAAATAATATTATCGCAACTTCCAGCATCAATAACGAACTTGCAAACTTTTCCCAGAATAGTGCAGGTCGACTGAAATATGTTACTTCTCAACCAACTACAATCCTCCTCTTGCTTTGGTGTAAGACATGACCTCCTCATCATAAGATTACAACCTTCATCTCCAGATAATTCTTCTTCCTCCTCAACATAAGGTGCATTTGAACATTCTGCCTCCTCACCATCATCCTCCTCAACTTCTGCAACCATGGTTCTCTTCTTCGGCTTCGGACATTCGTTGCTTTTGTGACCCAACTCCTGACAGTTATAACATTTGAACCCACTGCTAACCTTCGCCTTCTCAGCCTCCTTTACCACTGGCTTTGTAACAGGTTTAGGAACATTAGAACGTCCACCAACACCCTTCGCTTGATTATTGGAATTAGTAAACACACCACCTCCACGCCTTCTTTGCTTCTCCCAAGCTAACGCTTTCTGATGTGCCTCTGCAACTGATCTAGGATCGAACATATTAACCATATCCTGGATCTGCATTCTCAATCCCCCAATGAATCTAGCAGTTAGCTGTTCTTCCGTTTCCATAATATCATTTCTGGCAATGAGTTGGTAAAATTCATCAGCATAATCACTAACAGACTTCGTCCCTTGCCTCAGATTCTGCAACCTTTGATACATAAGTGATTGATAGTTATAAGTTAAGAAAGTAGATCTCATCAACTTCTTCATCTTATCCCACGAATCTATCTTTGACTTCCCCATACTCTCCTTGGTAAGTTTAGTTTGCTGCCACCACGCCAAAGCTCTTCCCCTCAACCTAGTAGCAACCAACTTCACTCTCCTATGCTCAGGAACCTCCTTGAAATCAAAGATCTCTTCAACATTAGATAACCAATCAAGAAATTCTTCAGATATCATCCCTCCTTTAAATTCTGGAATTTCCATCTTCATACCCGATTCCCAACGTCGATCATCTTCAACTTCCCGATAAGAATTTCGAACTTGGTCTCGATCTCGATAATGAATACTAGCTCTATCACCCACTTCAACAAAATCAAAAGTACGCCTACATCGATCTCGACCATTATCATCCCTTCGTTCATGCATGCTTCTTTGACTATGTCTTTCTTCATCCCTATATACTTCATTGTCAAATTCACGTTGACTTCTTCTCTCTTCATGTGCATAGTCATGATGATCTCTTCGTGATGAAATTGATGTTTCTCTTCTATCTCTACAAGAATGTGGTGATACCCTCCTCGCTTCCGTAACCGCTGGCGAAACTCGGTTTCCTCCATGGTTCGAGTTTGGTGATCTCCTCCTTTGATTCAACTCATTCATCAATTTCTCCAACTTCCCAATACCTTCATCAAATTTCTCATTAATACGTTGTTCCATAAGCTCGGCTTCTTCTCTTCGATACAAAGCTTCAACGTTTTGATGACGATTAGCTCTCCTTGGTGGCATGATTAAATTTCACAAACTCAAACACTTCAAAACTTCACAAGTTTCACAAATTTTAACTCACGTTCAACAAATCTCGGTTAAAATACTTGTCTCGGCGTGAACTCACGGCTTAACTCCTTAGCTCGACCACAAATCCACACGACTTAACTTGCTCGGTTCAACACTAACTCGGCAACAAGTTAACTCGGCCACCACTTCAACAAATCGCACTTCAACACAACTATGTTCGGCTCAAGGTCTCCAAGCACTAGTTCGGCCTCAATACTTCAAACACTTCACTAGGCTCGGCTACTTCCCAAGTATACACGGTGTTAACGCTAAAATTTGAACGCTAACACCCCAGTGAGTAGATAGCAGTTATGAAAGCACCACCGGTTGGTACGGGAACAAGATACAAGTAAAGAAATTGCAGAAAAGCAGTAAAAGACAACAGTTTTATAGTGGTTCGGCCTAAAATCGAGCCTACGTCCACTTTGATCTCTTTATTGCTGAACAAATACAACTTATACAACTTTCTTCAATTACAATCCACTCTAGACTGTTAGTACAAACTTTTACGGAGAATTATCTTTCAAACCAATGATGAATGATGTGGATTCTCTCTCGTGAATTTGATGTAATGTCTTCGATGTTTGGAGTGCTTGAAGTGTTGTTTGAGTCGAGAAAATGGCAGAGTTTTGGCGCTTCGAGAATGAACCAAAAAGCCCCCTTAATGTTGGAGGTAGGTTGGTATTTATAGGCAAAGATCTTGGACCTAAGCTAAGTCGTAATCGGTTCTGAATCGCCCCTGACCCAGCTAAGTCGTGGCCGACTTATGGGAGCACCACTATGATCTAGCCGAGTTGATCTTTCTTCGCTGAATTTGCACAAGTCCAAAGTCGTCACCGGGTCAAGCCAGGTCGTAGGTCGTTCCCTCTCTCTGATGCATGGCCTCCGACTTAAATGGGAAGTGCATGCTCAAATAGGTCGTTGCCGATTTAATGGATTGACGAGCTAAACGTGAACTAACTCCCTTGCCCAGGTCGCGCACATCCTAGCACAGACCATGAGTCGGTCACGACACAAGTGTAAGTCGTGAACTTGTTCCACTCAGTTAGGTCGGTAAACATGTTAAGTCCTTAAGTCGGATCGAATTAGGTCGGCAACTTCATTAGGCAGTTAGGTCGGCACCATGTTAAGTCGGATCCTTTGTTAAGCAGTTAGGTCGGCAACTCCATTAGGCAGTTAGGTCGGCACCGTGTTAAGTCGGATCCTTTGTTATTTCTTGAGTCGTTAGGCCAGTTCCTTCTGAAGCACTAGGTCGGCATCTATGTGAAGGCATTGGGTCGGCATGCTCCTTAACCAGTTAAGTCGGTATCGATTTAAGTCGGCCACCTTGTTAATCAGTTAGGTCGGCTATCCCTTTAAGTCCTGAGTCGGCGCCATCTCCACATACTGGACCACTGAGTCGTAACCGAGGCAGGGTTAACATTTGCCCCTCGAAGTATACGCCTTGGGATTAAGTCGTGTACTTCGATACCTTTTAACTCGGTCACTCTTAGGTCGGTAAGTCGTGAACGACTTATCAGCTAACTCGTGTATGATGACCCGTATCATTTCACTTCAGAATATAAGCCGGCCTCCTTCAACCTTCTTCGTCACTTATTCATTCACTCAATTTCGATCCTGCCATTAAAATTCTCCTGAGTTCTTTAAGGCGATTCCATCCTACCTGATCACCAGTAATTCCTACTATTCATTGCGTAAGTGATTCTACTCCTCCCTTGATTGTAGATTACCTTCGGTTCTCAAACTTTATCGCTTGAATTCGAACGGCCTCCTCGCATGATGCTTCATCACGAATTCTATCATATTTGCCGTTGATGAAACTCAGGTTGCTCGATTAAAAGTTCGATGAAATAATGAAAGTGGCTCGTCGTCTTAGGCTAATCGTTTGAGATTACCATGCGACAAATTTATGATAACTTCGAACTGATTTAGTGGACGGTCCGGCAGCAGGTAATGGTATGAATGGAATAGGGGTTTTTGCTGGTGGAGGAGCGGTTAGCGGGCTAATGGGTTGAGTGGAGTGAGGTATTGGTTTAGACGCGACCCAGTGATTTTGGGTGACTCATCTTTTGGCCGATTCAAATCATAAATCATGACCGTGTTAGTGCTTGAGTGAGACCCACCGACCTACCATTCTGCCGATCTAAGCTTTAAACCGTGGCCGAGATAATGCCAGAAAGAAGCTTACCGATCTAAACTTTAAAGCTTGAATCGTGACCGAGCTAACACTTGAGAAATTCCTGCCTTTTGAACCAGAGCTTGCGACCTAGGGGAACGAGTTGCCAAGTTAAACTATTTAGACCTTGACCTGCTACCGACTTAGCTTTATCTTGCAAAAGAATTTTAAACCGTAGCCGAGTTAGTACTTGAGCTTCAGACATGTTATCATTTAGGAGCATGGGCCTACTTTGAGCATTTGCCTTGAGCTAAAGAACTAAATTGTCTGAATTTTTTGAACTTTAAACTTGCCTGAAGCTCCTTGTATTATGCCGCATTAACTTATAAGCTGCTAACCTGCTAAAAATAACAAACAAAGAGAACCAAGGCGAAAATACTGCCATTGACTGCCCACGTCAGATGTCAGATTAGTCAAGACAAAACAAACAACTTAATTATATTGCATGAAATGTTTGCGAATCAATCAATTAGGGTTAAGCATTAGTGCAAAGTATCAACAATCTGAACTGATTTGTCTGCACCAACATCTTACTTGCATATTTAGGCTTAAAACAATAATCCCTGAATTTCATAACTAACAAATGTTTGCTAGTTTTTATTCCAGTTATATTTGTTTACCGCTTGATTGATTCTACACAACACTTCACACACTTTAGGAAACGTGCACCTTCATGTTTGAATACCCAGTTGTTTATGTAGAATGACTTCCCATCGAGAAAAAGAAGTGGTAACTCAAGAAGAAGAAACTTTCCCGACAACAGTTCCGATAGAGAATCCTCCGGAAAGAACTTCAACTATTCTATCTTTGAGAACATTTATTCAGCTGCGCACTCAATTTGGCTTTGCTGAAAATGATGTCCTATTCCCTGGGTCAAATGATACTGCTGATAATCCTCCCTATGGTTTCGTTGCAGTCAACCGCCACATGTGCTTAAGTGGGGCGATTCCTCCTTTTAATGACTTCCTTCGAACTCTTCTTCTCCGGTTGACAATCTCTCCATTTCAACTTCATCCTAATGGTTATGCCATCTTGATGGGGTTGTGTGTTTTGTTTAGAAGAACTCTCGATCGCCTACCGAGTTTTGAAGAAATTCGTTATCTGTGCTCGTTTACAAAGAGTAAAGATCATCCTTCACTCATTATTGTGAGAAGTGCTAGAAACCGCAAGCTCCTTTCCGATCTCACTGAAAGTGTTCATGGATTTTTGAACCAGTTTTTCTTTGCTCGCTGTCCTCCAGGGTTTTATGCCATCTGGAGAATAGGAAGTAAGACTAGTGTTTCCATTTTTTCGTTTTTTGAAACTTTTTTCGAGATCCGAACTTTCAGTTGCTAACTTCATTCTTTGCTCTTTTCAGCACTTCCTCTCCCTTCTAGAGATCTGATTCATAAACAAGTTTTTGAGAGGTTGAGTGCCGTGGCTGCGGAAGAAAGGAGCATAAAATTTCTGCTGAAGGATGAATTTTTACACCAATACGGGCTTCTACACGCTTCTCGTTCTACGCATACTCATGAAGTTCCAACAGAAGTTCCCGATTCTCCGATGAAAACTCCTGACGCCCTGGTTACTGTCGAACAACTCACATCAAAAGAGTCTAATATTGAAGCTTCATTGGTGAAGTGTTCCACTCCTACCGACATTATGGGGTCATCTAGTAAGACGGTGCTTGCCCCGATCGAGGAAGAAGAAGAACCTTCACGGCCTCTCGGGGGATTAGCTGATGTAGGAATTGAGAAAACAAGTCCCACCAAGCATGATGGTGACGATGTTTATGAGGGGTTGAGCGACATAATAGTGACTTCGCAGGAGCTTTTTAGAGATGACGTATCTAAAACTATCTCTCCTGTAATTGAGGCGACGTCTCTTCTTCGACAAACACCAACACAAACATCAACTCCTCATACCCAAGCTATCATCACCTCTGCACCAAAGAGTGGTTTGTAGCTTAATGCGTGTAGCTTGCACATCACACAACACTTAGGATTTTCCAGCACATTTATGCACTTATCTTCTTATACTTTAAGGATTTCAAAAGCTTATCTTTTCTTATTTTAGATTCTTCAATGACACGCAGCGGATCGTATTATCAGGATTTCCAACGCTACGGGGGGCGTGGTCAATATGATTATCGGCGTTACTTTCCCTCCTATAGAGAGTCTGACGAAGAGAGGGCTGCTCGAAAGGCTCGTGAAAGGAGGGATGCAGAAGAGCGTTATGACAGAAGGGATAGGGATGAGCACCATGATTCTCTGCAGAGAAGTGATGACTCTCACAAAAGGAAATCTCACGACGACCGAGGAAAAGGTCATGTAGCTGAAGATTCAGGCAAACGAGCCCGATATGGTGAGAGACATGCTTCCACTATTCCCGAAAAGCCTACTGCCCCTGCCCCTCTTGACATTACTTCCGACTCTCCTGCTCTTGGGAAGGAGGACATCTAGACAATAATAAGCAGGCCTAAATTTCAAGTGGGACCTGGCCCAGCCACTTTACAAAGTCGTTTTCCACAATGGTGCTTAAAGGGTGTGAGATTCGACCTAGACTTGGTCCCCATCGACAAGTCTGCTATGTTGCGCAATCTTGATGCAGTCAAGCTCGATATCGAGAGGATGTCAAACTGGCAGAAGCTTGTTGATGAGCTTCAAAGAGTTAACCGTGCCAACTTAGAGGCCATGCTCACCATGGAAAATGATAAGGCTGAGTGGCAAAAGGTCCTTGAGCAGCACGACACCGAAATGAGGAGCATTACTTCCTACAACGAGGAGCTCGAAGCAAAGGTTGAGAAGTTGAAAGATGAGCTTGCTGCTTCCTCTACTTCATACTCTCAAAAAGAAGAAGTGCTTCTCAGACAAGTTAGAGATGCTCATGCCAGTCAGAGGGATGCCGAAGACAGGCTCGAGGCACAAAAAAGAATCAGCGAAGGCTATGTCTCTGATATTGCTGAGCTTCGAAAGAAAAACAACTCCCAGGAGGCGGAGATACAAATGCTTAAGCTTCAGCTTGCCAAAACTGAAAGGGAGCGCGATGAGGCTGTCGCCGGAAAAATCGCAGCCGAAGAATCTCATGAGGCGACCAAAAACAGCTTCGGCTCAACATTATTCGACTTCTACTTGCATAGCGTCTTGGGGCGTGGAAGCCTCGCCTTCCTTGGTCCCAAGTATGAGATCACTTTAGCTGAAGTGTGGGAGGCCGCCCTCGATATGCTTGGTGCTGAAGGTGCTGGTTATGACGAGTCAGCCCTGGAAAGGCATTATTTTGATGAAGACGCTCGCGCTGCTCTCGCCAGGGGAAAGGAACAACTTGCCAAACTAAGAACCGAAGTGACGGAAGGGGACCAGCTGGGGAAAACCACTTCAACTACTCTAGTCCAGCCACCTTCTTCGTCTGAAGTCGACATTATTGGTTCCAGTTCCCATCTCGCATCTCCCACCAAAGTTACCGCTGATATTACAAGCACACAAGGCGGAGACGAGGGTGAAGAGAGCGCTGATGCGCAAGCTTATGAAGTCGATATCAGGAAACTAGCTTCTCCAGGTAACTTCACTGTTAATCTCGCTACTGTCAATTCTGCTCAAGCGGGTTACTCGTTTATTTCGCATGAGTTTCACGAGCTCCTTGGCTATTTTCTCAACCTTGACGAGCCTTCATCTCCTCTCTTTACTGACTTCATTGGTGAACCTTCATCTCCTCTTTTTACTGACTTTAACCTTTTTTCTTCTATAGAGAAAGTACCAAGCACTGCTCAAACTTCTACTCCTCCGGTCATCCTTCCTTCATCTCTTCAGGCGGTGCCTCCTTCTGCCTCGCAACCTGGATCACAGGAGGAACAAATAGAGGCTCTTCACGGCTTGGATGATCCCATCGCTTCGCAAGAGCAGAAAGATGAGAGACCTGAGGGAGGTGACATATCCCCGGAACGGACTCCTTCTGACGACATTGTTCTATCAAAACTTGTCACTCCGGGGAGTGAGTCTTCCTCACAAAGGAGAGAGAAGCGTGGGACATCAAAGAGGAGGGGGAAGAAAATCACCGCCACTGAAGAGGAGCCGGAAGTTGAACCGGTTACACCTACCTCTCCTACTTCCCTTATACCCACTGGCCGACCTGGAAAGCTGGTCATTCGACCGAGTAAAGGGTCCAAAGGAGGGAAGAAGAAGTGAAGATTTTAGCTTTTTGTCTTTTATATGAACTGGCCGAGAGTTGTGCGGGTATCGGCCCCCGCTTTTATTTTGAAAACCTGTATCTGCATTATAGTTGAATAAAATGATTCTTCGTTTGTACAAACTTCTGTTTGAATTTGAGAATGCATTTACTATTTATTTTATTTCTTGCACAAGTTTATTTACACGATATTGCAGCGGGCTTATGGTATGTTGTTTGAGTATTACTTTACTGATGCAGCTATACTATTATACCATGTTGCCCCCATACCTTAAGCTTGCTGCAATATTTTATACTTTGAGGGGACTTGCACTCTTATTTGTTAAAGAATAATTATTTTATTCTTTAAAGAAAATTTTTGTAGAGTACAACTCCCTTCGTATAAGTTTCTACGCTTTGTCGTTCGAAGAAATCACTTTTTTTTTTCGTTTGCTTACGTGCATATTTTATCAAGTGAATTCCTCTATGTGGTAAAGCGGACCTCTGAAGGGTACTTTAACTTCTTTTCTTTTTTTTTACAATCATTTTCCATAGTGGGCAAATTACTCTTCCTTTGAAAGTTAAAGTACGCTTTTGATGAGGATTTTTTTTTTTTTTTTATACAAAATTGTACCTCTGAGGAGGGATTTTTCACGTTTCAACACTTGGAAGTTTTATTTCAATCTCGGTGAAACGTGTACCCCCAAAGAGTTGTGCCTTCGAAGAAAGCCTTTTCACGTTTCAACGCTTGGAAGTTTTATTTCAATCTCGGTGAAACGTGTGCTTCCAAAGAGGTCTCTCTCTCTTTTTTTTTTTTTTTTTTTGATTGTGTCCCCGGGAGGGGGTTGTACCTCTAAGGAGGGATTTTTCACGTTTCAACACTTGGAAGTTTTATTTCAATCTCGGCGAAACGTGTACCCCCAAAGAGTTGTGCCTTCGAAGAAAGCCTTTTCACGTTTCAACACTTGGAAGTTTTATTTCAATCTTGGTGAAACGTGGGCTTTCAAGAAGGTCTTTGTTTTTGCATTTCAACTTTGGTGAAGTGAAATTCCGAAGAGCGGTTGCTACACTTCAACTCCTGGCGAAATGTGCCTCCGAAGAGGGCTTTTGTTTTGTTTACATTTCAACTCTGGTGAAGTGAAATCCCGAAGAGCGGTCATAACACTTCAACTCCTGGTGAAATGGGCCTCCGAAGAGGGCTTTTATTTTGTTTACATTTCAACTCTGGTGAAGTGAAATCCCGAAGAGCGGTCATAACACTTCAACTCCTGGTGAAATGGGCCTCCGAAGAGGGCTTTTATTTTGTTTGCATTTCAACTTTGGTGAAGTGAAATCCCGAAGAGCGGTCATAACACTTCAACTCCTGGTGAAATGTGCCTCAGAGCGGGTTTTCATCGCCTGGAAGTTACTCTCTCATGGTTGGAGGGTCATGACTCCTCCAATCTTTTTTGTTGAGTAGAGAACTTTCTTTTTTGTGGCGTATGACCCATTAGAGGTCTTTTATCCTCCGAAGAGGACTTGCACTACAGATGGTAGCTTTGGTTGTTCCTCTGTTCACTTGCTTATGCCTTTTCAGCGATCCACTCTCTCTTTTTTTTTTTTAAGTTTTCATTCCCCTTTTCTTGCAAGTAGCTTGTTTAATCCAAGGAAGTGTACTTCATTGCCAGGCAAGTTCGTGAGAACGGGCACTAGCTTCCTAATTGGATGTTTGTTTGTTCAAACAGTCTCAATTTATCAGCAAGGGCTCGTTTCTATCGAAATCATTAGCCGTTCAATTGAAGTATTTCCTATCTAGGATTTGAATTCGGGGTCTTTGTGACTTGAAATTTGTTTGTTGAATGATGGTGAGAATCGCTCGGTCTTATTATGCGCAAGTTTTATTTCCATTGTCTGCAAAAATTTAAATCGACATTTTAGCAATACATTTTATGTATTTTTATATCGAAAACAAAGAAAACATATAATGATAATAAGGAACACAAGATTTATAGTGGTTAGGCCATGAAATCGGGCCTACATCCACTTTATATTCTTTCATTATTTACTTGCATCAGTTTCACATTTGCTTTCAATTACAAGAATCATACATTCATAATTCTTTTTACAATGTTTCAACAAAATTTTCAAGTAAAGTATGGACGCAAGTGATTGCTGTTCCATGCCCTTGGAATTTGATCTCCATCAACAGTGGTGAGCTTGAATGTGCCGTCAAGAAGTTTCTGACCTATTACATACGGTCCTTCCCAATTTGGCCCAAACACACCTGTCGCGGTCATAATTCTTTTCAGGACTAGATCTCCAATTTCAAAGCTGCGTTGACGAACTTTGGAATTGAAATGTCTGGCTATCCTTTGCTGATGAGCCGCAACTCTGAGGTTAGCTTCATCTCTTTTTTCATCAAGGAGATCCAGCGCTTCAAGTTGCAGCTTTTCATTTTCTGCTTGATTGAAATGGATTCTTCTGTGTGAAGGGACCTCTATTTCAACCGGGATCATTGCTTCCGATCCGTATGCTAACGAAAAAGGAGTATGCCCAGTTGCAGTTTTGTGAGTAGTTCTGTATGCCCATAGTGCAAGTGGTAGTTTATCGACCCAACCACCTTTTGCTCTTTCGAGTTGCTTTTTGATGGTTGATTTGATGATCTTGTTCACTGCTTCCACTTGCCCGTTTGCCTGCGGATGAGCTACTGCCGAAAAGCTTTTCTGGATTTTGAATCGCTTGCAAAAATCCTGGAATTCCTCGCTTTCAAACTGAGTACCATTGTCTGTGATTATTTTCTGAGGCACACCGTATCTGCAAATGACATTCTTGGTTACAAAGCTTATCATTTTCTTAGAAGTGATAGTAGCCAATGGTTCAGCTTCAGCCCATTTAGTAAAGTAGTCAACTGCAACAATAGCATATTTAATCCCTGATTTGGCAGTTGGTAGCGGCCCAATGAGATCCATTCCCCAAATTGCAAACGGCCATGGACTGACCATCTGCGTGAGTTCGGTAGAGGGTGCTCTAGGAATTTTGGCAAATCTTTGGCATCTGTCACATTTTCGGGAGTAATCTGCAGCATCCCGATTAATTTCTGGCCAAAAATATCCGTATCGGAGAATTTTCTTTGCTAATGTTTGGCCACCTGAATGATCACCACATTCTCCTCCATGAACCTCAGCTAGGATCGTTTTGGACTCTTCCCTGGATACACATCGAAGTAAAGGCATTGAGAATCCCCGTCTGTACAATCGACCATCCTGGATTACATAACGAGAGGCTTTCCTTAGTAGCTTTCGTCTTTCTATCGAGTTTTCTGGCAGAGAACCTCTGAGTAGGTAATCCAGTATTGGAGTCATCCATGACTCTTGTTCTTGAGATACATTCATAATCCAGTCCATATCCATCTCGTCTATACTTGGCGCTGAAAGGACTTCTACAGGGACTAACCCCAATAGCTGAGCTTCACCAGAACTTGAATACTTTGCGAGGGAATCTGCCTTCATATTCTCTTCCCGAGGAATGTGGCTTATTGAATAGTGATCGAGTTCACATAGGAGTTCCCAAGCCTTTAACAAGTAGGAAGGCAGGTTTCCACCTTTTGCTTGAAATTCCTTCTTGACTTGGCATACAATAAGCTGGGAATCACTGAAAATTTGTAGCGCTCGAATGTTTAGCTCTTTAGCGATTTTCAGACCTGCAATAAGAGCTTCATATTCCGCTTCATTGTTTGTTGAAGGAAATTCCAGTCTTAGTGCATAACATAATGATCGACCTTCAGGAGTTTCAAGTACCACTCCGGCTCCAGAACAGTAGTCATTTCTTGCGCCATCAACATACATCTTCCACTGGATTGGAGAATCATTGATCGCTTTTTCCTCACCATTATCTTTCTCTGTGAATTCTGCAATGAAATCAGCTAAAGCTTGTCCGTTGATTGCTTTTCGGGGATGATAAGCGATGTCATATTGACTGAGTTCAATGTTCCATTTTAGAAGGCGACCCGAAGTTTCTGGGAGAAATAGGACTTGCTTTAGAGGTTGATCAGTGAGCACTTTGATAGGATGAGCTTGGAAATATTGCCTCAGTTTCCTCGATGCAACTAGTAGGCAATAGGCGAGTTTTTCCAACTTGGAGTAATTCAGCTCTGCCCCAGTGAGTCTTTTGCTGATATAGTAAACTGGATGTTGAATCCTTTTGTCTTCCCGTATCAGCGCTGCACTTAGAGCATGAGATGATACTGCCAAGTATATAAGAAGATCCTCACCATTGCCTGGTCTAGAAAGTATCGGAGGCGTTTCCATATGACGGATCAACTCTTCAAAAGCTTTTTGGCATTCGGGCGTCCATTCAAAGTTCTTCTTTCCTTTTTTCAGGACATCGAAGAATGGGATGCATTTATCAGTAGCTTTGGAAATGAACCGACTCAGGGCGGCGATCTTTCCGTTGAGACTCTGCAATTCCTTCTTTGTTCTAGGAGCTTTAACTTCTTTCAAGGCAGTAATTTGAGATGGACTAGCCTCAATGCCCCTAGCACTGACGATAAAACCTAAGAACTTTCCGGATTCGACCCCAAATGTACATTTCAGGGGGTTAAGCTTCATTCTGTATTTCCGGAGGACTGCGAACATTTCTGCTAAGTGTTCAATGTGATCCGCTGCTTTCCTGGACTTCACTAACATGTCGTCGACATAGACTTCCATAGTTTTGCCCAATTGCGGTTTGAACATAGCATTCACAAGTCTTTGGTAGGTTGCCCCTGCGTTTTTCAATCCGAAGGGCATAACTCTGTAGCAATAAAGTCCAACATCTGTAATAAAGCTTGTATCCTCCTGATCCGGCTCATGCATCATGATTTGGTTATAACCGGAGTAGGCATCCATGAAGGATAACAATTCATGTCCCGCGGTTCCGTCTACCAGTTGATCGATCCTGGGTAATGGGAAGCAATCTTTGGGGCAAGCCTTGTTTAGATCAGAGAAATCGATGCACACTCTCCATTTCCCATTAGCTTTCTTGACCAACACAGGGTTTGAAACCCAATTCGGATATGTAGATTCTTTGATGAAGTTATTTTCCATGAGTCGATCAACTTCTTCTTTTAATGCTGCTGACCTTTCTGGACCTTGGGTTCTTCTTTTCTGTTTAACTGGCGTAAACTTTGGGTCAATATTCAGAGCGTGTACTGCAACTTCTGGGGATATTCCACACATATCGGCATGAGTCCAAGCAAAGACATCCAGATTTGCCTTCAGGAAAGATATCAAGATATTCTGAATTGACACATTAAGCTGTGAACCCACATTCAACACCTTATTTGGGTCTTTCGGGTCAACAGGTACCGGAACTGTCGTTTCCACCGGTACCACTCTATTCTCCATTGCACTGGCTTTTCTGGGATCCATTTCTTTCCGTGCCCCGCTGTGCTCGCCAGTGCAGGGTCCGCTCTGTAATTGCTACAAGGCTGGTTCCTTGATGCGGACTGGGGTTGCCGCATCCTTTCCCATTTCTCTTTTTCTTGACTCTCGCAGCTCTGTCAAGTAACATTCTCGCGCAGCATTTTGATCCCCTTTTATAACTCCTACTCCATTGTCAGTAGGGAATTTAATAGTGAGGCACCACGGGGCTAGGATAACTTTGAATGCTGCGAGTGTTGGACGGCCAAGAAAAGCATTGTAAGCAGAAAACTCATCGACAATCACAAATGTTTGCTTGCGGACCACTTTCCTCTCTGCTTCTCCGAGTTCTACAAGCAGATCGATGGTCCCAATTGGTTGTTTTGGCTCCCCAGTGAAGCCAGCGATCTTTTGTGATGAGGCTTGCACATCGATCATAGGGATTTTCATCTGGTCAAATGTCTTTTTGAAGAGGATATTACATGATGCTCCGCAGTCAATAAGGACTCTTCTGACAATGGCTGGTCCAATACCAGCCGAGATGACCAAGGGATCTAAAGTAGGAGCTTCAATACCTGTAGAATCTCTGGCTCTGAAAATAATATCATCGCTGAAAGTTTTCTGTTGTTTAAGGGGCATAGTGTCTTCTAGAACAAAGACGTCTTCTTCGGCTGGAGCATATTTCAAAGCCCTGGAATATTTCTCCATTTCACCCCAACTCTTGCCAGCTGGGTGAGGTCCTCCTGAAATGACATTGATAACGGGCCTTCCAGATTCATGCCCCGTAGCTTTCTCACTTGCCCCAGGCTGATGAACAGGAGCCCGCTGCCCCTGACTCGACGATGCAGGATCGTTGCTATTCTTTTTCACGAATTGCTGCAACTTGTTTTCTCTTAGAAACTCTTCAATCAGATTTTTCAGCTGGCGGCATTCATCAGTTTCATGACCTGGTTGATTGTGGAAGCGGCAGAATTTCCCACTTTGTATGGCTTTTCTCCCGGTTCTCAATGGGATAGGTTTAGGGAAAGCGACGGAATCTTTAGTGGCCAGGTAGATGTGCTCCGGTGTATGTGATAATGGAGTATATTCTGATGGCTTGAAGGACCGGGGCTTCTTCAGATTACCCTGTTTCTTTCCATTATTATTCTCCCTTTTCTGCCCCACCGACTCATTCTTGCGTGGAGCGACAGTGTTGTCTTCAGCTTTTTCCAACACTGCCTTTACTGGCAAAGGACGACTTTCCAAGCGAATGAATTCGTCTGCTTTTTTGTAGAACTTCTCGAGAGAGGTTGGCTCTTTCATATTTAACCATTTCCCAAATTCGCTTGACTTATCAATAGCCCTCATTAGATAAGTCAAGATCATTCGTGGTTCAGCATTATCCACTTCCGCCAGCGCTATATTAAAGCAGTTCAAGAAAGATCTGATGGACTCACCAGGATTTTGCTCTAAACTGGACAATGACATGATATCCTTGGCCTTTGAAGCATAAAGTCTAAACTGCTCCTTGAATTTTCTGGTCAAGTCTGAAAACTGATCTATAGATCGGACTGGCAGCTTGGTAAACCATAGTAGAGCCACCCCTTCAAGGTATACGGGGAAATATCGGCACTTTATTTCGTCAGAAGCTCTGGCACCTGTCATGTGGCAATCATATTTATACAAGAACTCATTCGGATCACTTGTCCCTTTGTAAGCTGGAATAGTCGGAGGGACAAACTTCCTTGGAAATTCCGCCTTCAAGATTTTTTCAGTAAACGGAGTTTTACTTGGGGCGAAACCCCATTCCTTCTCATCTTCAACTCTTTGCATACTTTCTTTCATGATCTGCCGGACCATTCCAGAAAGATATTCCTCATCATGCCGAGTTCTAGATCCACCGGCGTCAGGTACTGCCTGCTCAAAGGGACTAGTAGGCCTTTCAGGAGCATTCCTTTCATTAACATCATGAATGTTGCCAGCATAGTTCCTTTCATTACCAGCCGGTTGATTGTTTGCCCCAAGTAAGTCGTTCAACTTATTCAGAATCAGAGCATTCTGGGCACTTTGAGCCTCTAGTTGTGCATTTTGGGCGTTTATCTGCTGGTTTAGCCCTAGAATCACAGCATCCAATTCCGCTTTTGTAACTCCAACAGACGGAGTGGGTAGATTAGGCACAGGGGAAGCGGAGGTTCCCTCTTGAATGTTTCCAGATCTGACAGATCTACTTTTCCTTCCAGGAGCCATAATCTCAGATAGACTTCTGGTTTTTAGAGAAATTTTTTCTACAAATCTTTGTGAAGCTATGATGAGAGTTTTCCTGAGTTCAATTCTCAGTGAAAGCACCAAAAATGTTAACGCTAAAATTTGAACGCTAACACCCCAGTGAGTAGATAGCAGTTATGAAAGCACCACCCGTTGGTACGGGAACAAGATACAAGTAAAGAAATTGCAGAAAAGCAGTAAAAGACAACAGTTTTATAGTGGTTCGGCCTAAAATCGAGCCTACGTCCACTTTGATCTCTTTATTGCTGAACAAATACAACTTATACAACTTTCTTCAATTACAATCCACTCTAGACTGTTAGTACAAACTTTTACGGAGAATTATCTTTCAAACCCATGATGAATGATGTGGATTCTCTCTCGTGAATTTGATGTAATGTCTTCGATGTTTGGAGTGCTTGAAGTGTTGTTTGAGTCGAGAAAATGGCAGAGTTTTGGCGCTTCGAGAATGAACCAAAAAGCCCCCTTAATGTTGGAGGTAGGTTGGTATTTATAGGCAAAGATCTTGGACCTAAGCTAAGTCGTAATCGGTTATGAATCGCCCCTGACCCAGCTAAGTCGTGGCCGACTTATGGGAGCACCACTATGATCTAGCCGAGTTGATCTTTCTTCGCTGAATTTGCACAAGTCCAAAGTCGTCACCGGGTCAAGCCAGGTCGTAGGTCGTTCCCTCTCTCTGATGCATGGCCTCCGACTTAAATGGGAAGTGCATGCTCAAATAGGTCGTTGCCGATTTAATGGATTGACGAGATAAACGTGAACTAACTCCCTTGCCCAGGTCGCGCACATCCTAGCACAGACCATGAGTCGGTCACGACACAAGTGTAAGTCGTGAACTTGTTCCACTCAGTTAGGTCGGTAAACATGTTAAGTCCTTAAGTCGGATCGAATTAGGTCGGCAACTTCATTAGGCAGTTAGGTCGGCACCATGTTAAGTCGGATCCTTTGTTAAGCAGTTAGGTCGGCAACTCCATTAGGCAGTTAGGTCGGCACCGTGTTAAGTCGGATCCTTTGTTATTTCTTGAGTCGTTAGGCCAGTTCCTTCTGAAGCACTAGGTCGGCATCTATGTGAAGGCATTGGGTCGGCATGCTCCTTAACCAGTTAAGTCGGTATCGATTTAAGTCGGCCACCTTGTTAATCAGTCAGGTCGGCTATCCCTTTAAGTCCTGAGTCGGCGCCATCTCCACATACTGGACCACTGAGTCGTAACCGAGGCAGGGTTAACACACGGCCTACTTCAAATTCAAACACTTTCAACACTTTGATCCAAAATGGAATGGATCGAAAGTTCTTCCTCTTGTTGCAACTTCAATATGAACACGATGAACAACTTCAAACTTCAACTTCAAACACTTGGCTCCAAGAATCAACTTAGCTATGATTGGCTAAGTATGGCTCTGATACCAATAATGACGCAGCGGATTAATCGAAACAAACTTAATCGGTGAAAGTAGCGATCGATGGAATGAAGATACCGAAGTGCCCAAATTCGTTGATCCGAAGATACCGAATTCTAGCTATCTCAAACACGTTGATAGCGTACTATACCGTGTTCAAAGATCTACGATTCTTCGTACGTTGATCTAGCGTACTAGATTCCGTGAATCGGCTTCAACAAACGTGGATTCGAGCGCACTCGAATGACGTAAGTGGAGATAGGAGATTACACTCAACTACCAATTGGAGAAGAAAGCACAAAGCAATCAACAAGAAATTTTATTTCAAAAAACAACCTCCAAAAAGTTACAACTCATTCCCTATTTATAGAAGTTTACAACACAGCCCATAAGTCGTGTACGACTCAAGACCTGACCGATTCATCACAAGACTTACGACTCATATGACTCGGCAGCGACTCAAACACCATACGACTCAATATAGGCACATAACCGAGACAACTCTTAAGTCGTCACCGACTTAACAACACAACATAGCAACCGACTCAACGGATGACAACGACATACGACTCAGAACACCATTAACGACTCATCCTCAGCGACTCAAGACTTTACGATATACGACTCATCATACAAAGCGACTCAAGCTCCCAAGTTCCTTGCGGCATATCCCTTCAACCGAGTCAACTCCGAACGACTCATCTAGGTCGTAACCCATCCCCGCCTTATGGTCTTCAATTACTGGAATCCCTCTTTGTTTCTTGATGAGTCGTGGACGACTCATGGCCATGTAGTTAGGTCATGTACGACTCATCAATCCAGACCTATTTAAACTCCCATTGAGTCGTAACTCGTGCCCTTTCTCTGACTCAAGATCTTTACTTGCTGAAACTTTATCCTTCTTCACGTTAAGTCACAAACGACTTATGGATGAGCCGTTGAGTCGTGTGCGACTCATCAAGCACGAACGACTTAAGATGTTAAGAGTTGCCACTTTCCCATATGATTCCTTCACCTGAGTCGTGCGCGCCTTACGGGTTAAACCCGAAACTCCTTCAGATCGTGATACATCAGGTGGTAACTGCGGCTACGTGTTTCCACCAGCCTGGATAGCAATTGGAATATCTACCCTGGCATTGCCTAGTTGTGCCGTGTCACCTACCATACCGAGCCTTTACTACGAGTTTCTATTTGTGTCGTACCTATGGAGTATCCTCTGGTAGCCTCCCGATCAGGAGGTATTACGGTACTATATAGACTATTGGCATTTTACGTGTTAAGGTGGAAAATGTAAAGCCTTAACGATATTTAAAAGTAAGTTTATTTTATAAATAGACACTATTATAATAGCGCAATATACTACATAGTAAATAGTTTAACGGATCTTGTAAATCCCGAGCATCTCTTGAGTTACTGTACTCATATTTATTTCTGTTAATTTAACTCACATAAGATCTTTTAGTTCTGACTCGAGTGTTTTTGTCTTCTCAAATTCGCTCGGGTCAGTCCGAGCGTTTCAGGATCGAAGACTTTAGCTTTGGAGGACGAAGATGAAGAATTCGTATTATTATTATTTATAGTATTGCACCACACTCATACTGTTCAGCTGCATTGATTGTATTGGTATGTATAACTCTGATATTTATTGTATAAAGAAGAATCAAGTGTGTTGTAAACCGTTTATGAACTGTATATTTATTATTATATTTTATCCTTCCGCTGTGAGATTCTGTTTTGTTTTTATTTCTTCTCTGTTTTTCTTATTTACTCCATAACAATCCGCCCTTGCGTATGCTTTGAATTGGCACGTGTGTCGGTTTAAAGTGTGCGAAAAGGCGGGATGTTACACATACAGAAGAGCGGATTGTTATGGGATAAATAAGAAAAAGTAGAGAAAGAAAAAAATAGAATCTTGCAGCGGAACGATAAAATATAATAATCAAATATACAGTTCATGAAGCTGTTTACAAAACATTTGATTATACTTATACAATACATATCAGAGTAACACATACCAGAGAATAATAATTACTGCAGCAGAATTAAATGGCGTAATGGAGTAATATAGTAGATAATAGTACTACAAAATCTTCGTCTTCGTCCTCCAGAATAAAATCTTCAAATCCTGAAACGCTCGGACTGACCCGAGCGAATTGAAAGGAAAAACACTCGAGTCAGAGCTAAAATATCTTATGTAAGTTAAATCAACAATAAACAATATGAGTGGAACGGTGTCCGAGATGTTTACGGGGTTTGACATGAGACGACCCGACTTTCTTACCACAGAAAATCGCATCATCTTTAAGAAAGAAAGGGATAGAAAAGTGAATAGAAAGAAGAGAAGAAAGAAACAACACATCAGAATCTAACAGCGGAACGAATAAATTATATTAATAACACAAATATTACATAGTTTACAACAAATATCAGAGTTACACAGCTAAAACAACACATACTAGACAATTATAACACCTGTCTAGTTATTATAACTCAATACAACTCAAAGACAACAACTCAGAGAACACACGGCGGAAACTATATATATATACTTGCAGAAGCCTCCTACTCCATTGCTCCTCCACAATTTGTCAAAGCCAACCTGAATCCTAACCTGAATTCCCTTGACTACTCATAAAAATTTGAGTACCCAAGAGTTTATGAAAAACAAAATAAACTCCGGGTCAGACATGGGTCTGGTGTGAGTAACAGGTTAAAGTTGCTTAACTTTCAAAAACCTTTTGAAAAGAAAGGTATCATGTAAGACTTCCCACACATAAACATGGAAAAGTTTTTACCTTACGCTAACCAAAACATTTGATAGGAAATCCGACGATATTATAATAGTGTCTAGGGTTTTCAAATAAATAAAAAATAGCCGAAATTGTTACATTCATTAAATTCCATCTACTAGCCACAAAAGTGGGTAATACAATCAAAAACCGTTGGCACTTATTGGATTTTGGATTCCATACAATGGCAGGGCTACTGGGGTACCACCCGTCACAGTACGTGGCCTAGATCAACGTACTGAGGATCACTCCCGACCCCCTGCAACACAAAGCCGGACCCATTCCTTACTGAACAGTTCCGAACAAGACAACCCCGTGGTTGTAGCTAGCAATAACCCACACAGCCGAATATAAAGGGACTTCTAGACAGGGATAAATCTTGCTCTCCAGTGGGTGCGACCCACGAAGCTTTGTTGCACCTCCAATGTTTTAGCCATTCCCGGTTGATGAGGCTTGAGGCTACGATTACCTTTAAAGGACATATCACTTAGAATGATCATCGTCCACCTGACGACGTTCTGAAAGCATTCAATCCATACAAGTTCGTTCCGGGTTCGAACGAAACCGAAGGCATTATCCCGTTACACTCATTTTGGAATCACCCTCAGAGTTAACGACAATAACCCTTGCACTCTAATTCCCCATCTCGAATCTATAAGAACTAATTCCGTCAACTCATTACGGAATCACCCACAGAGTTATATTGACTCATAGTCCTTACACCTCGAGTCTTCACAAAGCTCCACTTTGATTTCACGACCTAACGTTATTTGGAATCGATGTGGTTTTCGGATATCCAAATATGGAAACCCGATCCCGGTCTCATCGAAATCCAAAGCATGTCTTTTAGGTCCAAGTTGTTTTAAAGTTTTTAAAACAATTCAATACAGTATCTATATACACACAGATAGATAACTCACAAATCATAACTGATAATTAACATTATCACATAACAGGTAATCCACATTATCAATCTCAAATAGATATTTCATATATCACCATCACAATAGATAACCTATGTTATCATCACAATACAATCAAGTCATTCATACCACACAATATCATTTATTTCATTACTGAGATCTCAAACATCCAAGACAATCAAGTTCAACCATTCATCCATAAGCAATGATTTACTCATACCATATAATTAATTTAAAATGAATTAAATTAACTATCTCTATTACTAATTAATTTAAAATGAATTAAATAAATCACTTCATCTTTAATTAATTTGAAATAAATTAAAGTAATCACTTCACCAATATAAATCTTGCTCACTTAATCATTTAATTGATTACAATAAATTTATTAATCCATTATTAATCACCTCAATTAATCACCCATGATTAATTATCCCTAATTACATTCATGTAATTATCTTCAATTAATTTCACAAAATTAATTATCCCTAATTACATTCATGTAATTACCTTCAATTAATTTCACAAAATTAATTATCCTCAACTAAACAGTAATTAACCTTTAATTACTTCAATTAATTAACTAATCATAATTAATTACATTAATCCTTAATTAATTAATTACCTTAATTATCTATTATTGATTAATTAGTCATAATTAATCAACTTTAATTACATCATTAATTATAATAATTAATGACCCCTTTTTATTAATTACCTTAAGTAATTAACTTATAATCATTAATCATTTCAGATTACATTTAGTAATTAACTAACTTAATTACTTTATTAAACAAATTCATTATCCTTTAATTTATTATTTAATTAATCCCTTGATTAATTATTAAATAATTTAAAACAAATTACTTCATTCTTAACATCTCCACTTAATTACAATCATGTAATTATTAATTAATTACTTAACTAAGTAAATTCCAAATTATTACTTACATACATTAATTATTTATAAACCCAAGTGTTTAAAATTAATTAAACTTAATTAATTAAATTAAACAATCTCATTAACTTAAATTAATTACATTAAGTAATTAATTCCTTAATTACTTTACTAAGTAATTATACTCAAACCATTCATAATTGATTATTATTAAATTAATTAATCTAATTAATTATAAAAATTAGCCATATTAATTAATTGTTAAATAATCCTGGTTAATGGCCTTCATTAACCATTCTCAAATTATTTTATAAAGTAATTAACTTAAATTAATTACCAATTAAATTATCTTTAATCATTCATTAATTAAAGTTAATTATTAAATTAATTAACCTTGATTTAAAACTTAATTACATAATTAACAATATTCATTCATCATTAATTAATAATCTAATTAATGATCTTAATTATAAATTGATTAATCATTAATCAATTATTAATTCCAAATTCAATTAATTAATTAAATTAATTGATTAATCTTAATTACCTTGTTAATTAAATTAATCCTGAAATATTAATCTAAATTTAATTTTCAAGATGAAACATAACTTAATTATGTTTAAGACAATTTAATTGAAACAAAGTCTTTGAAACTACTTTTAAATTTCCATTTTTAAATACAACTTTAAAATTAAAAGTATTTTAAACTTATCAAATTTTAAATTTTTTTAAAACTTATTTAAATTTCAAGACAAAACAAAAGTTTGTCTTGAAAATAAAATCATAAGAATTTGAAGTTAAATTCATTTCAAAATTTTAGAAGTTTCAATTCATTTTTAGTTTAAACTTTCAAATTTAAATCTTCTTTTTAAATTTGAACTGAAGTTCATTTTAAACTCAGATTTCCAGTTTTAAAATTTATCTTTAAATCTTACTTCATTATTAAAGTTTTAAACTATTTACCAAATTGAAATAGTCAATTAAGTTAAATTTTTAAACTTTTATTTTTATTTGAAAACTGGAATTTGAATTAAAATCAGTAATGCAAACTTGAATTGCATTTGAACTTAAACTTTGCTTTATACATAAATTACAGATTTAAATTTTTTAAAAAACCCAGTTTTAAAGAAAACAGGTTTAAAAACCTGGAAGTTTCAGGTTCAACCCGAGAACCTAAATTCTACTTCGGGTTAAAAACTGCTTTCCTTCGAGTTTTATACCTACTCGCTTCGGGTTCTCTTTCTATTTACTTCGAGCAAATTACTGACTTACCCTGCAACATCCAAAACCCCAATATACATCACCAGAACCTCCTCGCCGTGCGACCATCACCTCTGCTGATCATTTCAGATGATCCAATCATTCCAGAAGCCCACCACTACTCTAACATCAACCCAGATCAAGAAATTAATCAAAGAATCTAATTTGCCCCTAATTCAAAACATGTAAAACAGGAAACATGTTTCACTGTCAAAACCTGTCAACGGCAATTTCTTGCCACTCCGATCATCTTGACATCCACCTCTCCGGCCTCGAGCTCCTTCACCCATTAGCTACACAATCACCAATTATCACCTCACTCGATCCATCCTACACCTCTCACAGTCCCCATTCCTAACCACTATTCAAAACTAGGGTTAAAAAGTTTAAATTCAAACTGCAACTATCCTACTTAATTAAATCCATACTTCTGATTTTTCTAAGGATCTAAGAACCTTACTTTATAACTCAAAAGAAATGTGAGTTTCCTTAAATCACAAATTGCAAGAATTTGCACAAATTCATATTTTTGTTCAAGAACAAACTGTCACTAAATCAAACACCTAAAAATCCTACTACTTGATTTAAAAATCAAGTTCCAGTTTATATTTTTGATTTGTATTACTAAGTTACCATATAAATTTGATTGGGTTTGAATTTTTTTTTAAATATGTATGATGTTTCTACAGTTTCCAAAGTCCAAAAACAAGTCTAAATAAAATCTAACACTTTAATTAGGATATACTACATGTTTTGTTTGAAAATTTGCATCTAAACATGGATTAGATCCTGAGTTCATGAATTTTGAATTATATCTTTAAGTTTGGAATCTAGAACAAGAAAGAATTCATCACAGCATGCAGGCATTCAAACTCATACATATATACAGACATTTCATCATACTCATCAGTAAACAATTTAAGCAACTATATCAATTTAAATTAGGTTTTAAAATTAATTGTTACTCACCTTATTAAATGCAGAGCTCCTGTTTTGAATTTTGCAGAAAACAAATGTAGGCTTGACCCCTCTGTTGCTCATTTATGCAGAAACAAGAATATGCAGTTTGCTTAAGTTTCCTGACCCAAATGCTGGCATGCAGATGTAGATGCAATTGCTAACTCCCCCAAATACATGCAGATGCTTCCATGTTTTCAAATCCATTCCAGGACTTAAAATCAGAATGCAGAAAAATCAGTGTGCAAGCTTCATTTGATTTTTAGGAAATGCAGAATTTTGGTAAACAGGGGTTGATTTGATTTGTATAAGAAGTGAGATCTGCAAGTTTTACTTTGATTTGAGGAAATGCAGATTGATGGATTTGTACAGGGTTTTGATAAATTTGTATATGCAGATGGAAGATTTGAATATGCAAGTTTACTTGAATTTAATGGGGAGTTTTGATCTTTTTTTCTTTTGATTAAGGAGAATGAAAAATGCAATATGTATGAAGATGCAACTAAACCAATGTATTTTCAGATTTTAATGAAAGCAAAGAAAAATAAAAACTAAAATTTTAACACTTGTCTATTTTTTTTAACACTTTTCAAAAGAATGCTTATGAATCTAACACTTGTTTCTTTTTTGAAAGTAATTAGTTTTTAAATTAACAAAGTAATGCATGTGTTTTAGTTTAATATAACTTGTTAGTTTATGTTAGATATGTGTATGAATTTATAAATGAAAACAAACCATGTTTACATATAAACTTATACATATAAAAATTAAAACAATTAAACAATTAAGATTTCATACTTTTGAATTTAAATTCAAAATCAAACAATTTCAAATCAAGTTATAAATATAAATTCAATTTGAAATAGAAATTACAAATTTTATTCAAAACTTATTTATAAAGACAATACAATATCAATATTGTTTTTATAAATATCTTCTTATTAAATTAAAAATCATTTTACAAGAAATTACATTTTTATTAAATAAATATCTATTTTATTAAGCCATAAAACCATTTTGTTAAATTTATTCTAAATTTAAAACTCATTCTAATTTAATTTAAACATTTAAATATTTCTCTTATCAAATTTTAAAATCATATTTTTTTTGATGAAATAGTTTTAAAAACTCAATACTAATTTAAAACAAAATTTTACCAAATTAAAATGTCTATATTAGAATTTTAAAACATGATTTAATTATTAAATTAAACCAAAATCATTTATTCAATAACTTTGAAAAACTTAAATATTAAATAAAACAAATTTTCCAAATTATTAAAACTAGAACGTATGCTTTACTTATTAAAATTAAAACAATACCAATCTATTTAAAATATAACCATATATTTATATTGAAAATAGAAATCAATTTATTATTTTAAAAGATAAAATGACCAATTTAAATATTAATTGAAGAAGATTATTAATTCTATTTGAATAATTATTAACAGAATATCAGTATCAATTTAATTTTAACTACAGATTATTAAATTGATATAGTTAAAAATTCCGGGATGTTACATGACATCTCCTATTCAATACGTGAGTGCACTAACTCAAGAGATGCTCGGGATTCACATCTCCTAAGGATCCGTTAAAGTAATTACTATGTAGTAATATTTCGATATTATAATAATGTCTATAGTAAAATAAACATACTTTTAAATAGCGTTAAGGAGTGACCCAATATTCCCCTTAACACATAATAGTCCCAGTAAACCATCCAATATCATAGTCCCTCCTGATCGAGAAGCTACCAAAGGATACCACACGGGCTACGGGAGAAAACCAAACTCGTACAAGGCACGCTAGGGTAGGTGATACGGCACAACTAGGCAATGCCAGAGTAGATATACCAATTACGCTTCCGGGTCGATGGTAACGCGTAGCGCGCAGCTACCGCCTACCTCGAGCCACACCTCCAAATAAAAAAAAATCAAAAGTGGCCACCGAATCAATCCAAAAGTCAAAGTATAATATCGAAGGGATGTGTTCGATCAAAGGTGCTACCTTATTAACCCGTCGATCGCTCATGTTTTAGCCACCTTATGCCAACTCACGGTAGTTGGGTCCACGTATTTACCTCAAAGGAACCGCCGCCACCATCCTACTTCATTCTGGAATCTCCACCGCGTACACGGTTGTTAAAGTGGTTTTCGGAGTTGGCAGAGAGTATGACAACTTCCGATCCCGGTCTCTTTAACAACCAAACATTACTATAACATCGCGGTCTTATCAAAATAGTTTATACTTTTAAAACCGAAATATAATATCCATTTCAAATCCATATAAATACGATATCATTTCCTCTTTTAAAAACCCAAATCAATTTTGATATCGTTTTCAAATATATCCTTTTTCTAAAATTATAACATTTCAAATTTATAATATTTCAAAACCAAAACTTGAAATATAGCCTTTCAAAACATAAAACTTTGAATTTCATAACTTTGAAAAATACTACACCACTTAAATGGTTTAAATATTAAATTACTTTATATAATAAAATAGCTTCTTCACCTTCACAAATCAATTTCAATATGGATTTTAAATTCCCAAACAAACCAATATAATTTCCATATATTTCAAAGATTTAATTATTCCACCATTTCAAAACTTATTCTTTGATAATTTCATATATATCAATTTCAACTACTATTTAAATGTTTACTTAATAAATCAAATATCATTTTAGTAAAACCTTTAGACTCTAAATAACTGGATATTCTTTCAATTACATTAACGTGATAATATTCATTTAAATCAATTTGATATTAATTTAAATCCTCTAAACAAAAATCAAGTTATAAAATCATACCTTTTAAATCTCAATTTATTTATATTTCAAATCAAATTTTTCGAGGATAATCCTTAAATCTTAAATTCAAATCAAATTCATATTTATCTTCCAAATCCAAATTTATTTAAATCATTATAACCTCTATATGAAATATGATTTAAATACTTAACCATATTTATTTTAATAAATCAAACTCCAGTTTTCAACTTATTGTCATTAAAAGATTTATACCTAGCTTAATACATGAATTTAACTATATATAAATATTTTTATATAATATCTAAAAGAATCAATATTTATTTAAACTGTATAATTCTATCCAAAACCATATAAATCATTTTCAAAATATTTATATCGACGGTGTCTATATAAAATTTTCTATCCTATGGTCAAGTGGTGCGGATATTTATCATTTCAATCCGTAATTTAAAAAAAAATACGGTTATATATCATATCAAACCGTAATCCCGAATGAAATAAAATGCATAACAACTTGTAGTTTAAAATAATATATAATACAACATCCATTCATCCATCAACAGATCATACATCCATCACAATCATCATCCACAACAATCAAGCAATACCAATAAATAACTGATAACATATATAACAGGTATTTAACTGGCAGTTTTTATGCAATAATTAATTTGATAACAATTTAATTCAAATAAATGCAATTTAACTTAGATGATGATTAAATATATGCCAAACAACTATAAATAAATTTCAAAGCACATCATAAATAAATTTAACAAACATAAGAAATTTTAGAAGTTGTGAGTGGGTTAAAACACTCACCTTTTGAATTTAAATTGAATTTAAATCCAATTTAAACCCAAAAATTTGACAGTCTCAGAATTTGTCCAAACCAGGGCCAAAATGTTTTGAATTTTAATATGATCCTAAGCAAAAAACCGTGCGTGAATTGGTTTTCGTATGTGAAAGATATAATGAAAATTATGTTTGAATTTCAATTTATTTTTAAAAAAAAAGAGAACACATTTACCTTTCTTGCCACGTCATAGGCAAATCACTTTCTTCCAGAAAACACCACTCACGCACGCAAGGACCAATGCACGCGATACTGCCGCTGATCACAAACTTTGACAACGATTCTCTCTCGCCTACGGCCACCAGGGAGCCCCCGAACCCCACCATCCTCCTTCCCTCGCCTAGCCGCACCGTGTCTACCACCTATTGTGACGCCCCACCTCTATGCTCACAATAACAAAGAGTATTAAAAGAAAAACTGTCTGTTATTACAAAGAATAAGCTGGATAGGAGCGGCCATCCGTAGTTAGGCCTTACACTAGTACTGGCTATCTCGATAGGAGTGGTATATATTTTTATTTTTCATCTCTTATTTATTTACTCCCATCGACATACCTAATTCCAGTATAAAACGAACTACAGTGGTTCATAATAGTTTAGGATAATATATATAATAATAACACAGATAAGCTGAATGCGGAACACAGATAATATCAAATCTCATAAATATATAACTGAAGTGTAACGGCCCGCTATTTGGACCATTCAAATCGACAATAAAACCATACATGTCCGACTTGAATAATTCAAAATACCGAATTGTTAATTTAAATTTGGCAAAACTTAAACATATACAGTAAATAAATCCATCACAGAATCACAGATACAAAGTAGTACAATAATATGCAGCGGAATAAATGAATAGTAGTTCATGAAGCTACTATATAAACATCAGAGTTAGAAATAAAGTACATCCGAATATCTCAAATACAGTAAGGTCTTTAGTATGAACCAATGACTCCTCTGAAATAATCAACTAGAAAAGCCGAAAGCTTAATCGATAGTTGGACCTCTAACGAAGCTCCAAACTCCAAAGGTGAGTCTCTAATGCTGTGTCACTCAGTCTGACCCGAGTGTAAATAAAAGCACAAAACATTCGAGTCAGGATTAACATTCTTATATCTATAAATCCAACTCAAGTGAAATATCAACTGAAATACAATTAACTTAGAGGATGTTTTGGATACCCATCCTCTAAGGATGCAAGGAACTATCTATAGGGTAGAAATATACACTATAACACCGTGGTCATTTCAATTTTATTTATATTTCAAAACTAAAATATCATTTTCATTTCAAATATCACTATTTTCCAAATTAGTATATGTATATCCAATAATTTATGAAGTAAAGTATTTTTATTTCCTCAAACTTCACAAATCGCTTCAAAAATCAACTCGACCTTCCCGTTCAAATTTAATTAAATCGAAATTTATCAATTTCCATTCAATTTAGTTTCTGACTAAACTATTTCAAATTTTATCTATTTTAAATAAGGATTTGAACCACAAAATAAACCATTTAAATTTCAATATAATTCGAACTTAATATATGTCGGACCTTTAAATATTCAACATTTCAAAGACTAAACTTTGATAGTTGCGTTTATCTCCCAACTTGACTTCACTATTATTTAGTTTTGAAATATTCACTTAATAAATTCAATATTATTTATATGACCTTAAATTTACATTTTCTATATATTACCTTCGATTTCTTTAGACATGAATCATCCATTAAATTTCTTAAATAAAAATTCAATTTATAGGATCATATGTTAAAGTTTCGAATTTAATAGTTTCAAACTGATTTAACTAAATAAAATACTTAATTAATGACAAATTCAAATAAGTCCCAAATATATCTTCAAACCTTAGCTTATAAAATTTATTCCACAAATCTATTTCAGAAATACAAATTTAATAAATCCTTAAACATATTTCATATTAATAAAATCAATCTTAATTAAATTATCTTAATACTAAATATATATATAAAATAACCTTTATATATAATACTTTAAATCAATATTCATTAAAACCATATATTTCTTTTCAAGACCATAGAAATTATTTTCAAAACATTCATATAGACCCAGCGTCGATGTAAAATTTTATATTTTATAGACAAGGGATACAGATATTTATCATTTCAATCCGTAAGTTAAATATATATACGGGTGGATATCATTTCAACCCGTAATCCCAAATTCAATTCAAATGAAAATCGCTTGGGATTATCATTTCAACTCATAACGAAATTTTCCTATTCTAAAATTCATTTTGGTATGTATCATTTCAACCCATAGTGATTTTTATACTAACAGGGAACTTGTAGAGTGATAACAGATATGAAAATAATAATAACAACGGGCATATATCATCAAAAATAAATATAAACAATAGGATATAGTGTCATATCCCATAAGTGAACAGTTACAGATAATAGCATATATAACAATTTAAATAACTACAGCATCATATTTCAATTGTCGTTTCAATTTAATCAAATTTAACAAATAAAAGAATGTTAATCGTGAGTGTTTTCTCACCTTTCAAGGATAGAGAATATAGAAGATGATATGGATATGCACATTGATACGGACACTGAAATTTGAATTATAAATTCGAGCTCGAATTTCAAAGCAAAGTAGGATTGGCACGAATTGGACGAACGAAGCTGGTAATCAAGAACTTATGAATTGAATCAGAATAAGTCTGATATATACATAAATTTTGGCTATTTTAATAAAAATCAAAAGTGCATCCCTAAGAAAAATTTAAAGTCGAATCACACACACACACACACACACACACACACACAGATATATATATATATATATATATAATTTACCTTTTTTCTATACATAAACCAATAGTTTTAACATATGAAACAAAACATATATGTTAAATAAAAATCCTTATAATTTTTCCAAACCATTTTAATTTTTACACATAGATCCAAATTTCTATTTACAAATCTAAGACCCAAACCACCCCATACGACCTATGTAAATAATATCATTAAGATTTATATTTTAAAATAAGATTAATATATAAAACTTCAACAAATTACACTGTTCAAATCTCATTTATAAACTACTGTATACATATGGCACAAAATCAACTTCACGATACAATTATTAATTTTAAACACTTTACCTATATATATAAACTAATATATAACTACCCATACATAAACAGTAAAGCCTATACACAGACTTGTATAAAAATTTACACAACGGATGTACGAATTACTTATATAACTTATATTATAACTTATTTTATAAATATATATAATACTATAACCTGTGCAGACCGAAAGTATAAGTTAGAATGTAAACTTTATACAATATATATAAATAGCAACTAATATAACTTCATTTATTTATTTATTTATTTATTTTTTTGCGAAAGCAACTGGTCTACAATAAAACACATATACACCCTTAACTTTTATGCAAACATGCATGCAAACTGAAATGAAAACTTATATATTAGAGAACTTACTCCATACATAAGTGTATGCAAAGTATATAGATATATATATATATAAGGCCATAAAGATATATCTATAATTATTATAACTTTATATAAATATATGTCATATACGATAGGAAAATAAACAACTTCAAAAATCCTATACAATTTCCATAATAATAAGATGTAAATTGACCTTCAAATAAAAGTTATAAACCTGTTTATTATAAAACTATATATATATATATATATATATATATAATAACGGATTTACAAAACTTATAAAATAAATCATATAATATGGTTTGTAAAATATACATATATGGACTCAAAGTTCAAACAAAAATGAATATAAATCTACTTGCCAAATATGCAGACTCCATTTGCATATCCAACACAACTCACACATACTAAATATGCATACACTTCTAGAAACAAAACAAACTTTCAAAAAAAATGGAAACCACGTTTGGTATATATATGTATTCAAATCCAACAACTTTATAAAAACCACTATATGTATGCATCTTATATTTTTATACTACTATCAATATATCATAACCATACTCCATATAAACAAATATGCATACCAACTTTGAATGCTAGAATATGCATCAACAGCACGTACAAGGGGCGTGTATTGATAAAATCATCCATATCAAAGCTAAATATAAAACTATATATAATATATGTATAAATAACACTTGCAAATATAAACTTAACTTACCTATGCCTGGTTATGCGAACAGTAGAGGAAACATGGGAGGGTCGCTGCGTCTTCGATGGATATTGCACAAGGGGAAGAGTGGGTTCGGTGGAGGAGCGGAGTTCGGAAAAGGTGAAGGTGAGGCCGAAATTTGTAGTGCCAGGCAAGTTTATATACAAGAGGAAGGAACAATAGAGAGGGAAGAGAAGAGAAATGTGGGAAGAAGCAATAAAAAGGGAAGAAAATACGAACAGAAGTAAATGGAAACGACTAAATAAAAGTAACCAAAGAAATAGCACAATCACGTGCTATGATTCAGTTGAGGATTTAAGGTAAAAAATTCACGTTGATTCAGGAAAACAATCAAAGAAAATAAATGGTAGCACGTTTCAAATTTGAACGAAAGGAAAGAGAAAAGTAACAATTCCGGAAAAATATCAAAGTAACAACTACACATTGATTCAAGAGCTATTAAAGCAACTTTTAAATTGTGAAGGCAATGTTACTCTGCGTTATATTTTTAAAATAAGAATGCTGAACGAAAATCAACAGTCAAATATGGTGCGGTGTAAATGGCAAGAGTCACGTTGATTACTGAATAAAATAAAATGAATAACCATTTATTTATTATTTTAGGCGGTGGATAAATGAAGAAATAAAAGGTCAGTGAAAGTAGGAATGAATATATTAGAAAAGTAACGATTCTAGTAGCAACGGTCATCTTAGATTAAGTTGGAAAAATTATAATAATTTATTACCGTGGCTATGGTTCAAATTTTTTTTGAAAGCAAGGAAACCAAAAGGTCACAATTAAAGGTAAGCTTTAAATTTTTAATAAATACAAAACATATCTAAGTTTATACGTTTATAACTTTCAAGCTGTAGTGTATATATATAATGAACGGTCATAATGAAAGAAGTGGAAACAGGGAGCATAGGAAAGGAAAGGTTAGAAAAATAAAATTTTCACCCTTAAATTCCGGAGATTAATAAGGTAACGTACCTCTTTAATGAAATGTACATCAACGGTCACAAGCCAAAATTTAGCTGAAAGTTTAAAGAAATGAGGGGAAGATGGGTTTTTTTTAAATTAATCATGTAACAACCCGCATATTTGTAGATTTTATATTTAACTATTTTATTTAAATATTTTATCGTTAGTCGAATTTTAGCCCGAAAAGCTACCTTTTGCATACGGTCGAATTAGGACTCGGGACCACTCCCATTGAGTTTAAAATGTCGTTTGCGACCTTTTTGAGTATAAGCTTCGATATGTTTGGAGAAAGTTGACTTTTGCTACTTCTTACTTTGGGTTTAGTTTTTGGGCTCAGCCCTATGTTAACTTATACTCCAAAACTGAACCACTCTCCCCATTCTCCCTCACTTCTTTCTCTTTTCAGTTTTCTTAGCTTTAATGGTGGGAGAGATTGGAAATTAAAACTCCAAAACCCTAGTTTCTCTTGCAAATCAAATTCCTGGCTCCAAACTCAAGAAGAACCCATTGATTCAAGCTCATTTGGGTTGTGTTGAAGAGAGGTTGATTCTCCATTTTCTTTCAAGCTTCTTCTTGTTTGATTCTGTGAAAAGGTGAGATTTTTAATCTCACATCTAGGTCTATGATTATCTTTGATTGTTAGGTATGAATTCCTAACACATATTCATGTGTATTTGATTTTGATTTGGATAGGTTTTGTGAACATTCCAAATTTTAGTGTTTTGAGTTCAAATCTTCAAAAATCATAGCTTTGTTGTTTGAACTTGTTTTTGGTGATGCATCGAAGAGCTTATTGGACCAGGTAGTTGATTTGCATAAACCCTTAGTGACCGTGCTCGCTCGATTGCATTTTGATGAAGATTGCATCTTCATTTCATAGGCTAAGAAAACAGCCTTGGTGCCAGTCAGTCGACTGGACCTTTGGGTCAGTCGACTGGCTGTAGCACATAGGCATTCCGAAGGTAGCTAACAGAGGCTCGGGTCCTCTGTTTTCCTGCATTCAGTCGACTGAAATTTTAGGTCAGTCGACTGACTGCAGGAAATTATTTTTCCCTGCTTCTAGTTCAGTCGATTGGACCTTTGTGTCAGTCGACTGACATGCACCAATTTTCCTTATTGTGCATGTTTTTGCTTGGTTTCCAAATTCCATCGATTCGTGTTATTTCCCACTTGTTGCTGCTACAACTTTAATGACTTCTCTTCTTGGAATTTTTGGGAATACCCATTTTGATGGATTCGGATCGATTTCTTCGGATTTTTATGCACGTCTTTGAATGTGAATTTTGGTGGTTGATTGTTCTACAATCATTTTCGTGTTTTGTCACTTTAAAAATATAAAGGTTTCAATACTAGTAGTAAATATCAAAACTCTTTCCTCAAACGATTTCAATTCTATTTTAATACCAAATTCGTTTATAAAACCGTTTTCCAATCTATTAGTATACACAAACCTTTACCTCACTCGTATGAGAAATCTAATTAAACGGCTTGGTAAAACAAGTGGTATGAAACGCTTGCGTTTACTTCGCCGGTTAATTCTTGGACTTGTTCGATTGAATCTCTTGTGACAATTTTCTAGTGGAGATTTACAGTTTGTTCGTAAATATTTAAGTTAAGCAAGTGGTTATGGGACATGAAGCTAAACTCATATATTTACTAGCTTAGTGTAATTGACACTTCTCGTTGATCATGACGATCATCTTTGTGATTTAGACTAGCAATGTGCGATGTCTCTTTGTCTGCGAGGGAGACTAAACCCCGTTTTGTGGAGTTTCGACTCAATTTGGTGGGGTAGCAACCCATGGTCTTCGGGCCGTTTGTGGAGCTTCGGCTCAATTTGTGATGATTAGCGACCATGGAATTAGCGTTCTGTTTGTGATACATGTGTTGGTAGGCTTATGCTCCCGTTTGTGATAGGCCTCCCCCCTTGTGATTTCTGGATTTCTTGTGTAGATTCCTAGAATTTGTGTTTCACCAATTTTCGTGATTTCCATTGATAAGTTTTATCAATATTTGTGCATTGGTGGATTTGTATGTCATTGACTTTAGTGATTTCTGGATTTCTTGTATAGTCTTCTGGAATTTGTCTGTCATTGACTTTTGTGATTGACATTGATATTATCGTCAATATTTATGGTATGGTGAACGAAATAAGGAGTATGACGTTTCTTTGATTCTTGTGTAGATTTGGTGACATTGATTAATCTCTTGATGATTATCAACTAAGTATATATATATACATATATCACAGCTTGGCATTGTGATTATTATATGTCTAGTCATATCTCTTATTCTATATCGTTTCATCTGATATTTATAGTTAGACTGATCCGTTTATTATTTTCTTATTAAATAATACTCAGGTCAGACCGAGATGTTACAGGTGCTTCTGCTTGACTTCTCATCCGGGATTAACTCCTTGACTTTTGGGTTAACTACTTAGATTAGTAGTTATTTTGTTGTATACATTTGAGATATAGACTCCTTAATGTATACTTATTCTTTTGTGTAGTTCGTGTAACTATTCTTTTGTGATATTGTGGATCTTTTTAGACCACTACTCTGATGTACACTTTCTAGTGTAATATTCATATCTTATTCCGCCTTTGTGATATGAATTGTCTGTGACTGATTTGTGTTATGCTTATTTCTATATTTGTTTTCCGAAGGATTTATATAGCCACCGTGTAGTAGCTTTGAGTTTGTATCGGTATGTCGGATTTCCTCTTGAAATAGAATGCATGTTATATTATCTGACATATCGGTGCTCGCGCAAAGAAATTACACGGATGGTCGCTCCTTAACAACCTTATTCTCCGTGCTAGTCGACAGCATTCACCGTAATGTTCTTGGCTAGCGTGGGTATAGAGGTGGGGCGTCACAGCTTGGTATCAGAGCCAAACTTCGGAACAATATGGAATATTATAACAAGGATCATCGTCCTAAGTTCTTCTTAGGAGTCGTGCTTTAGGATTTTATTCGGGTCTACGTACCGTTCTATCCTATTTTCTTTTATGATTCCTTGTTTTGCCTATCAAGATTGCTTGATATTCAATTTAGTGAATAACCTTTTTCTTCCTCTTCTTTCTTTCTAAAGAAAGAGAAATGTCTAGACCTGGCCGCCCTAGAGCCGTGCCATCTAGCACTCCGCCCCAGATGGAGTTTTTATGATTGCTCAACAGCTTCTTGATTTAGTGACGAATGCTTAAGCAGCTGGAGCTAACCCGGAACCTACTCACCCAAAGTCGGGATTTGCACGCTTATGCAGCGATTACACTAATTTGGGTGGGGAGCCATTCAAAGGTTTCGAAACTGTTATTGAAGTACAGGCTTGGCTAAGGTCATGCGATCGAATCTTTTCTCGCATGAATCTTATTGACCTTCACCGAGTTCAGGTGGCCTCTAGTATGCTCCGAGAAAGAGCATTGGACTGGTACAAACTTCTTATTTCTGAGATTAATGAAGCGGATCTCACCTGGGAGAAATTCCGAGAATGCTTCGAGTTGAAATTTGTACCAGAAGCTGAGAAAGTGACATTGGCTCGACGATTTATAGACCTTGTTCAAGGTGAGTCCTCCGTGACTGATTACGTCGCCTCCTTCGAGTCGCTTTCCAAATATGGGGTTGAATACATCAACACCCCTCTGAAGAAGAATCAGAGGTTCGTCTATGGCTTAAACAAAAGTCTCAATAAGCCATTACTTATAAAATTAGAAGTTTCTTTCTACCAACTCATTGATATCGCTCTTCGTCTTGAAGAGGCGGATAAGGAGAATGATGTTGAAGTGGTCGGTTCCAAACCAAACTTCAACAACAAAAAGAGGCCAAACAAATTCAAAGGCCCTTATCCCAATAGGAAAGGGAAGCAAGCAACCTCCGTGGCAAAGACTTCTTTCTTTGGTCGTGGGGAATGCTATAATTGTGGTTCGAAGGACCATTATGCGAACAAGTGCCCGAAGTCTCCTTCTTGTCGCTACTGCAAAGTTCCCGGTCATGTTATATCTTCATGCCCTAAGCTTCAGGGCAAGAAGGAGGGAAAGCTTAATGTTGCTGAAGCCCCTGGCAACACATCTCGTGGCCAAGGTATTTCTCATTCTATTCTAGATGGAATTATTTTATTTCGTGATCATCCTAATCGAGTTCATTTTGATACGGGTGCGTCCCATTCTTTTATATGAAAAGAACTTGTTGATACTTTTTCTTTGGATGTTTTGTGTTTAATGACTTCTTTGAGAATTTCGAATCCGGTTGGTGGATCCGCAACAATCAATTTATTGTGTAAAGATGTCGAGATTATTTTGTGTGATTTTTCTTTCCGAGCTGATTTGCATGTCATGCGTTATTTAGGCTTTGGAATGATTTTGGGAATGGATTGGCTTAACCGTTATGAAGCTCATATCCTATGTCCTGAGCGGACTATTCATCTTCGACATCCTCAATCTGTTAATCAGGTTTCTGTTATTCTTAAAGATTCAGATTCTGCTTTGGTTGCATCTTTATATTCTTTAAATCCTCGTGATGACGATGATGATGATGGGGGTGATATTATTTCTTTTATTCACGTCGTTTGCGAATTTTCTGACATATTCGAGCCCATTTTAGGATTACCACCTAAGCGAGCAATTGAGTTCAGAATTAATCTTATTCCTAGAGCTCAACCTATCACTCGTCCTCCTTATCGTATGTCCAATAAAGAAAACGAGGAGATGCGTAAACAATTATCTGAATTGGAAACGAAGCAATTTATTCGCTCTAGTTCCTCGCCTTGGGGAGCTTCAGCTATTTTTGTGAAGAAATCCGATGGTACACTTAGGCTTAGCGTTGACTACCGCAAGCTTAATGATCTTACTATCAAAAATAAATTTCCTTTACCACGGATTGATGATCTATTCGATCAACTTAGTGGTGCTAGAGTCTTTTCACAATTGGACTTGGCTACCGGATTTCATCAGCTTCGTATTGCAGAGGAAAGCATTCCTTTGACATCGTTCCGTACTCGTTATGGATCTTATGAATGGCTTGTTATGCCGTTTGGTCTAATGAATGCTCCGGCTTATTTCGTTGACTTAATGAATCGAGTTTTTAAAGACTTCCTCGATCGATTTGTTCTCATCTTTATTGATGATATTCTTGTGTATTCTAAAACCGAGGAGGAGCATGAAAAACATCTTCGGATTGTGTTGAAAACTTGTAGGAGTAATCAATTAAAGGAAAAATTTTCTAAATGCCACTTTTGGCAATCTCGTGTGAAGTTTCTCGGTCATATTATTTCCGAATCCGAAATTTCCATGGATCCTTCAAAGATTGAAGCGATTCAAGATTGGAAGAGACCGGGGAGTGTGACAGAGATTCGTAGTTTTCTCGGATTGGCAGGCTATTACCGTCGTTTTATCAAAGACTTTTCTGAGATTGTCGTGCCTCTCACTAGCTTGACGAAGAAGAGTGTTAAATATATTTGGTCGAAAAAATGTGAAGCTTCTTTTCAGAAATTAAAAAAACTCCTATATGGTGCTCCTATTCTTGTTATTCCCGATGGGAATAAAGATTTCGTTGTTTATACCGATGCTAGTCGCATTGGTTTGGGTGTCGTTCTTATGCAAAAAGAACGTGTTATTGCTTATGCTTCTAGGCAATTAAAGCCTGCTGAGACTAGATATGCCACTCATGATTTAGAGCTCGCGGCTATTGTTTTTGCTCTTCGGATTTGGCGTCATTATCTTTTAGGAGAGAAATTTGTTCTATATACCGATCATAAGTCCTTGAAGTATTTATTCTCTCAAAAGGAACTTAATTTGCGTCAACAGCGTTGGCTCGAATTTCTTGCATCATATGATCTTGATATTCTTTATACTCCCGGTAAGGGTAATCGTGTCGCCGATGCTCTTAGCCGTAAACAACAAGCTGTTGTTTCTATGATGATATCCGAATGGAACGATCTCGAGATCTTATCCACCTGTGAGATTCGAGAGCGTGTTCCCGATTTATGTTCATCTCTTGCTTTATGTAGCCTTGGGGCTCATCCTTCTCTTTTTGACCGCATTCTTGAAGCTCAAAGGCTAGATCCTGAATTGGCTCTTCTTGGCCAAAATATTAAGGATAAAATTTATATTGAAGGTTTGAAAGACTTTGATATCAATTCTCGTGGCCGCATTCGGAAATTTGGTAGACTTATCGTGCCAAATATTAGGGATCTTCGTAAAGATATTTTAGAAGATTCTCATCACTCTAAATTCACCATTCATCCCTTTAGTAGTAAAATGTACGCGGATATGAAGCGACTTTATTATTAGGAGGGAATGAAACTTGACATCGCTAACTTCGTTAAGCGTTGCATGACTTGCCAACTCGTTAAGGCCGAACATCAAAGACCCGGTGGGTTATTGCAACCTTTAGAAATTCCAATTTGGAAGTGGGACCAAATTTCCATGGATTTTATAGATGGCCTTCCCCGTTCTCGTTCGGGTCATGATATCTTATGGGTGATCGTTGATAGACTTACTAAATCCGCCCATTTTATTCCCGTTCGGTCTAACCGAACCGTTTCTCTTTTGGCCAAACTCTTTCCAGCCTATATCTTATCCCCTTCCTCTTTCTTTCCTCAGATTGCAGAGAATCGAAAAAAAAAGACAAAAAAAGAAAAGAGAGAGGCCGAACTTTTATCTTCTGAAGAAAACCCCCAACTCAATCTTTCCCCTCCTCTTTTCCATTCCCTAGCCATAACTCGCGATTTCCAGTTCCGTTTAGAAAATTTTGGATCGAGTCGAGCTCGATTCTCGAAGCAAGTCGCCGCTTGTTTCGATATGAGGAGGATTTGTTGGCGCGAGGCTTGCCGAAGTCGCGAGAAGGGGAGGAGCGAATTAGTGCGCGTCGCGACTGGGTAGCAGAGAGGGGGCGACTCGACCAAATCTCGAGCGAAGTCGTGTGTGTCGATGAGGTGGGATGACTTCGGCGATTGGCTGTTGATTTTTTGGGGTCGTCATCGAAGTGGCGCGACTGGGTTAGGGTTTTGAGGAGGCTCGATCGCCATTAAGCGTGTGCCGCTGCAGTGATTAGGTTGTGCTTGGTCGTGAATCGCTGGAGGGGATGAAAATTTTAGAAGACTAAGGTGAGTAAATTCATTTTATTGTTGTTCCTTTCAGAGTTTGGAAAATTGAATATTCCTTGAATTCATCTGAGTATCTTGGTTCATCAGAGTTTGGAAGTGGAAGGAACTTTGTCTTCAAATTTAAACAATATATGTATTGATAGGGAATTCGGGTTTGCCGCAGTATAACGTTAATTAAAGGAAAATGTTTTAGTAATGTAATTAATATTTTACCAAGAGAATGTTTTCCTTAAGTATAACTAAGATTTGATAAATTTTAAAATAAGTTAAGATTAATTAAGTAATTGGGATTGTAATCAGTGATTGAGTAATTAGTAATTAGTGGTTTACAAATGAGTAATTAGGTCTATGAATCAACAATGAAGATAAATGATTAATTGTTAGGGAGTAATGAATTAATAAATTAAGTGGGAAGGAAATAAATTAATAATCACTGATGTAATTAATTGGACGAAGTGGACTGCAAAATTTTAGAAGGCTAATGTGAGTAAACCTCACATTTTATGGATTTTTATTTAAATGGTTAAATTTAAATAATTGTTTGAGTTCTTAAATTGATTGGATGTGCATTGATTATGATATGACTTAGTTTGGTTGGATCTCGAGTTAATTGTGGTTTGACTTGAAGTATTGGGGTTTAAATATTTAAACTTAAATCGTAAATAAGAAGTGTTTCCATTTTCATGTTAATAAGGATTTGATGGTTTGAGATCCATTAAATTAGCAAGGTAATAAAATAAATAAATAAATAATTAAAAATAATTAGTGATTTGGTTAATTAATTTAGTAGTGAATGGTTTGGACAAATTAATTAAGCTTGAAGTTAATTTATGAAGAGTAAGTAATTCAGAATAATAATTGAATAGAGTGGCAAATAATTGCCTAATGAAATTAATGAAGTATAATTACTTTGCGGAAGGAATCAAAAAGGGTAAATAAGATAATTAACTAAGGAGTAAGTAATTTATTTAATGAAGTAAATAAAATATAGTTAAATACAGGTCGAGATTGTTTGAGAGTGATGAATATCATGATTTGATTAATGAAATTTAATTGGATTAGGATAATCGAAATATAATTGGAATTCATAATTTATATAATTAAGGGTGTAATTTAAGATGAATTAATCCCAATAAGTGACTTATAAGAAATTACTTAATACAAGTAATTAAGGATTAATGTAATTAATATAGTTAATAAATTTTTCAAGTAATTAAGATTACTTATTGATTTTGGGTTAAGAATAATTAATATCGTGAAATTAGTTAAAGATAATTACTTGAATGTAATTGCAACATAACTAATCCAGGGTGATTAATTAAGATGAATGGATAGGGAATCGATGACTGATAAATTGGTTTGGAATTAATTAATAAAGGAATCCGAGCAATTGAGACTTGAAATTCAATTAGAATCAATTGCATTGAATTGTATGTGATTAAGCTTTGTTTATGGATGATTGATTGGTATTGGATGTTTTGAATAAGTGGATCTCTCTGATATGAAATGTTGTGTATTTCAATCGAATAACTTGGCTTAGGTTAACATTAGTTTTGAAGAGGCTGGGTCGGGTATTAAGAAATACCCGAAACCACTTCGATTTTATAAATTGATTTGTGAAACAATAGGCTGAAAAGAAATGGTTTAAGTGAGTTGGATTAAATTTTTCTAAGTTTGGAACTTAGAAAATTGATATGTTGGGAAAAGCGTTGTCTATAGACAAATTGTAAATTTGTTTAATTGATAAAAGTTACCCGGGTTTATATAAGTTGATTTCTTTGGTATTCCTTGTTTGATGGGTTTACTCACGCTGGTTTCCAGCCTGACCCGGGTGTTACTTTGGTGTAATGCTCGGGTCAGACCGAGTATTACAGATTTCCAGGTTAGGATGTTTTGGAGCTCAGGAGGCGAGCTGGTGGCAGTATCGTATGGAGTATATCCGCTGTATTTATATTGTTGTTTATCTGAGTCATGATAATTGTAAATATTCAGTGACTGTATATTATGTGAAACTCTGATGTATATTAAATGTAATCGACAGTTATAATATTCTTTATAAACTGTTATTATTTATTATTATATTTTATCCGCTGCGAATGTGAGATGTCTGGTGTTTCTGATCTTCTTCTTCTATCTCTTTCTTCTTTTTCATAACTATCTGGAATTTTCGGTTTCGAAAATTTCGGGTCGTTACATTTGGTATCAGAGCTGAAAGGTTAAGCGAGAACCTTGGCTCTGGTGGGGATTACTCATTAAATAGAGTCTGTAGTACTCTAGAATGAGTTGAGTGTGTATATATATATATATATATGAGTGCGTACTTGTTATTTTCTTATATAAAGGTTTTAAATGCTTTTATATAAAAGTATATTTTGATATATAAGACATTATTTCCTTCTAAAAAATATTAAGGTGATTGGGTGTTAAATTATTCGAATTAAGTTAAGAAGGACTATAATACAACCAAATTCAAATTAAATTAATTAAAAATGAAATTCTAGAATTAGAACTCAGAAATTAGAATTGTTTGAAACTTTAAATGGACAAAGTTAAATTTGGTTTAAAAAGGTTAAACCAATCTTTGAGAATTTGGCTCGAATTATATAATTCGAGATGGTTTAAATGTGAAGTTGGAATTGAACTTATTCAAATTGAATCCGATTTGAATTAATTGGACTTGGATGGAAGATGTGTAAGTTCAAAAATTTAATGGAAGGTGGGAATTGGTTTAACATCGAAAAGGAATTTGAAATATAGATTGTAAATGTAATTCATTAATTGAAATACTTTATAAATAAATTGAGGTTATAAGTTGAAATAGAATTCCAGAGAATATTTGAAATAGAGTAAGATGAAATTCTAGAGTAATGTTTAAATATGAATTGGATGGATTGGGAATTTGGAATTTTTGGGAAATTTAAAATTCCTTTGGATTGAAAGTGGTTTCCTAAGGTTTTGGAATGAAATAATAATATTGTTTCAAAAATATTTTTGGTGTTGAACTTGAAATCTGGAAGATTTAAAATTAAAATGTTTAGAAGTGTTTTAAAGAGATAAAAGCATTAAACTCTTCGGTCACTGGAAAATAACGTCGGTGATGACTGCAGCATTATCGATGTTTATTTTCGAGTTTCTAGAAGAGAAATTGCTACCAAATTGTTTTAAATTGGAATTGTTTGTGAATTGAGTTTGGTTTTGAAATTCAAAGGGATAATAGAATCTGTCAAAGAATTTTGGATATAGATAAATTCTAAGGTGATGTTTAAGTTTTGGAAAATTGTTTAAACTTTGGAATCTGGATTTAAAATATTTATGGAATAATAAAATATATTAGATAAATAAAAAGTATAACTCCAAGTTAAAAGCAAAATGTGAATGTAATTGATTTATAAATAGAAGTTGAAAAATGTAAATTATAATTAAAGTTGTATAAGTTTAAAAATTTTAAATGGGAAATTGGAATGGATTAAATTGAAGTGATTTGGATTCTGGAATTAAATTGATAATAATTCAAATTAATTGGAATAATATGAAATTATAATTAAAATTGAACAGGATTAAAATCAATTAGAATTTTATTTAAATTTGGGAAGGAATCAAGATTGATTCAACTTGAATTGGGAATTAATCAAGTCCAATGGAATTTGGAGTTATTTGGATTGGAATTGGATCAATTTAAATGGAGATTAAAATTGAATTGTTGGAGAAGTGAACGGTTTGACTCTTGACTATTTTCAATATAAATTGTTTTCATATAAACTTATTTTTCTAAGCTATTAAATATATACAACCTTTCTTTCTTAAAGACAAATTATTTTATACTTGTTTATAATTATTTTGGAGGTTTCTAACCATTTTTCAGCTGTTTCCTAAACTAATTACTATTTTTCAACTATTTCACAAACTAATTTCTATTTTACAACTATTTTGTAATTATCTACAAATTTTGAAAATATTCAACTATTTCTTAACTATTTTACAGTTATTTACCTATTTTATAGCAATTTTACAAACTAATAATTAATTTTCCACTACTTATTTATTTTTAGGATTTTCAAGCTATTTTCTAGATATAAACTGGTCGGAGTTCAAACTGTTATTGATTAAGTACCCAACTGAGATAAGGATTGAAGTAATAATCCAAATGGGGATTAATGTAAATGTGAATGAGGAATATGAAATGGTTCTTTTGAACTGAAAGAATATTTTGAGAAATATGAAATGAATAAAGATGGAAACGGGATATTTCTATGGTTTTTGAGAAGTGTTTGGAGTATAAAAGGTGTTTTCTACAAGAAAGTAAGGATCCAAAGTTTTAAAAATTTATTTATATATATATCAGAATATATATAAAGGATCCTATGAGGATTTTGGAAATTTTTTTGGGAACCTTTGGATTTGAAAAAGGCTTTTGATTTTTGGGTAAAATCAATATTGAATTTGGAAAGCCTAGTTTGAGAATTATCGATTTTGGAAATAATCGATGTTGTGTAAAAGAGCTTTGATAAAATTCATACTAGGTGTATGATTTGAAAGATACTATATGTGTATAGCATAAAGTGTTTTGATGATAGCTCTGGGGAAAAAAGCGCTCCCTTGGAATGGACTTCTCAGGAGTGCCACTGGGTGGCGCTGCCTTGAGCCCCAAGGGGGGTTCTAAAGTTGATCCTGTGAGGAGTCCGGACAAAACTAGTTTCTGAGGATTATGAGGTGAGTTACCATAGCGTAAGTCGTGTGTGCCGCGGAGAGCCAACAGTTACATGGACTTTTGTTGTGACTGCAACGTAACCCAGGATGTAACTGCGACCTATGGTAACATTGCGAAAGTCGTGTGTGCCGCTGAGAGCCAACAGTCTGCGGTTGAGTTTATCTCGGTAGACTGCGACTTATGTTGGAGTGGAGAAGTTTCATTTCGTCAGCGAAAGTCAGAGGCCGCTGAGAGCCTGCAGTTACATGGACTTTTGCTGCGACGGCAACGTAACCCTGGATGTAACTGTGATCTGTTGTGTGGGATCCATGGCGTAATCGAGAGGCCGCGGAGAGCCTGTAGTTACATGGACTTTTGTTGTGACTGCAACGTAACCCTAGTATGTAACTGTGACCATGGATGGGGGTGATGATTTTCAGAGCATTGTCACCAAGGATATTTCCTCTATTTCAAAATGCTTTCAATATTTTCAATAAAATTATTTTCCAAATATTTTCACTGGGTGTTGAAAACGGGTTTACCAAGTACTTATAGATTTTCGGTCCTATGCCTAATCAACGTATGACTGAATTTCTGTGAGAACAAGGATGGACTGGTTGAGACATCGGGTTATAAGAAATATTTTATAAAAACTATTTTAATATTATTATGAGATTTTATAGGCATTTCTAAAATTTTAAAATAAAGGAGATGAAATTTTGGAAAATCAAGGGAAGTTCAAACTGAAATTATAAAATTGAAACTCGGGAAATTTTAATGAAGTGATTCTTTGTAATAAAATAAAAAAATAAAATAAAAATAAAAATAAAAAAAAATCCAATGTTGGATTAAAAGTGGAAGTAAGCTAATTATCTAAATAAATTATTTAATAGAGAATGTTAATAAAATTTAACCTGGATAACTAAAATGGATTGTAAGTAGATAATGAAGTTTGGAAATGAATTCGAGTTATAAATAGAATTCGACTTGGGTTTGATAATGAATTAAATAAGAGAAGATATTGTAAAATAAAAATGAAATAGAGTTGGATTGAAAAATGTGATGGTTTGAATTGCAAATAAAATCCAAGTGTGATTTGAATAATATTTAATGAAATTTGCAAGTAAATTTGATATGATGGAAAAGTTGTAGAATGAAATTAAAGTGAACTATAATAGTAATGGTTCGAATTGCATCTAAAACCCAAGTGGGTAGAGATAAGTTGAGAATGGCTTTGTATTAATAAATAAATTCGCAAATGAATTAAGAAAGTGAAATATAAAATGAGTTAATTGAATTAGATAATAATGGATGAAGTCTGATTTAATAAAGACTAAATCAAAGATGTGATTGGAATTGGATTATTAAACTGAATTTAAGTTCGGTGACATATTAATTTGAGGTATAAATGAGTTAAGTATGTGTTGCATATTATTTTGATAAGTTGAGTAGGTGAATTAAAATTAAAATTAGAATGAATGGGCTAACTGAATGTAATGGAAATTGCTTAAATAAGAATCATATAGAAGCAAACTTAAGTTTGATGTTGGAATAAATTAAAGTAAATTAATGTAAGTTTAAAATTTCGAAAACTTGACTTCGAATAAGAATGAAAGCCATTAATTAAAGCTTGGATTGAGTTAATTTGGGAATGGCTAGTAATATACAAGAATGGAATGTGGCGAATTAAATAAATAGGTGTGAATAAATTAAGCTGGATTGGAATCAATTTTAATTGGTTATAAGACTTAAGTAAATACTGATTCACATGAATATTATCAAGTTGCGTAGAAATGATTGTCGTTTAACGTAAACGAGATTAAATTAAATTCTATGAATTGGTTAAAAGCAATTGAATCAGTTTTAAGATTATATAAATCTCTTATGGAAGGGTTTTGGTGCTTGTTACTTAGGTTATACATGTGTTTAGCTATCGAAGGTAAGTGAAAAGCTAATAAATTTTGAATATATGGTACTTACATATTTAAATTGAGCAAGTAAAGGTACCGGGGAGCTGTTTGGTTGATTTGGATTGTGCTAATTGCTAAAATAAATAAGCTGCTTGCTTAAAATGCTAAATAAGGTACGCCTACGCAATAAAAATAGGAAATATGAACTGTTTTTGCTTTCTCCGACCGTGTGGGTCGATGTATACATATTTATATCTCTTGTTAAATTGCAAAAGCTCCTCCGTACAAAGGAGACTCTGTCAAAATTTTCTGAAAAATTTGGGAGTTAGAAAATTTTTGTAAAATTTTATTAACGACAAAACAATTTCAAATTTGAAACCAAAGTAAATGAGTAAATGAAACTAATATGAATCGGTATTAAATGGAAAATAAAATTTAATATTCATAATTGAAGACGTATTAAATTCGCATGAAACAAGGAAAACTAATTTGTATAGAGGTATATGTGAAAACTTCTATAAGGGAAGTATAAATGATTTGTAAGTTACAATTGAATATTGTTGCTAAATAAGATATGCAGGTATTAAAGGAAAAAGGGAATTGGATTTGATTACAAATGATAAATGTGAATTGCCCGACAAAAAGGTATGTATTTACATTTCTTTATGAAATTGGATTTGGTTTTGATGTAGCCACTTGGCTTTTGTTTTCTTTTTGGTATTTGGGAGCCCGTAGAGGCCTTTTGTAGTAGTACCGAGCTAGCCGCGCAAAGGAGACGCTGGCAAAAATTTTCGGGAATTTAGAGAGTTAGAAAAAATTTGAGAAATTTTGATAATACAAAAATTTGGTTTTAAAATAAAACTTAAATGTTTGAGCAGAAGAGTATTGATTTAAAGTACAGAAGGTTTTGGGAAAGTTGGATAAGGTGATAGTGGGCCTTTAAAAAAGATAATAGGTAGGATGTTGAATTGTGAATTTTGGAAAGGATAAACGGGTATTGGCCAATTCTTCCTAATTAGTAATTTCGGGGACGAAATTCTTTTAAGGGGGGAGGAATGTGATGAACCGGAATTTCTAGCAGTTTAAATTTGAATAGTTACTTGGGTTTAAATATTTAAAAGTTAATTTTGGACTTGAATTCGAAATATCAATATTTACTTGATGATTAAATCATCAAATTATATAGTTTAAATGTTGAATCTAATAATTAAAATTGGATAAAATGCTGAATCTGAAATTTTTAAGCCTGTTTAAATAATTTGAAGGCTTATAAAATTTATAATGATAATACTGAAAATAATAGAATGGTTGGAATTTAATTTAAAGGTAATTCGTTCAATTTTAATAATTTATCGTTTAAATTGGAATTTTAAATTAGCCTTTCGAGGCACAGTCTCGGAATTTGACGAAATCAGTTCCATTGGATCCGTAATAGTTAGTTATTATCGGATTTCAATTTTCAAAGCAATCGGAGTTGTCGTTTGACCGTGGCAGCTCAAAACGCTTCAAACTATTTTAATCAATTTAATTTAAATTAACCGTTTGCTTCCGTAACTCGCGCATATGACCGAATTAGCCTCCGAAACATATGCCATTGTGTTCGGGACGCGAGTAAAATCTTATACTCACCTAGCGACATTCCTTAAGAGGAGTTCGAAATTTTTTTATGGCGATTAACGTGACGTTTTGAAACTTTATACTATAATAATTTTTAAAGCTATAAAAAAAATAAGGAAGGCAAAGATATTTTGTTGATAGGAACGCGTATTAGAGAAGCCTCTTTCCAGCCTATATCTTATCCCCTTCCTCTTGCTTTCCTCAGATTGCAGAGAATCGAAAAAAGAAAAAAAAAAAGAAAAATGAAAAAAGAGAGGCCGAACTTTTATCTTCAGAAGAAAACCCCCAACTCAATCTTTCCCCTCCTCTTTTCCATTCCCTAGCCATAACTCGCGATTTCCAGTTCCGTTTAGAAAATTTTGGATCGAGTCGAGCTCGATTCTCGAAGCAAGTCGCCGCTTGTTTCGATATGAGGAGGATTTGTTGGCGCGAGGCTTGCCGAAGTCGCGAGAAGGGGAGGAGCGAATTAGTGCGCGTCGCGACTGGGTAGCAGAGAGGGGGCGACTCGACCAAATCTCGAGCGAAGTCGTGTGTGTCGAGGAGGTGGGATGACTTCGGCGATTGGCTGTTGATTTTTTGGGGTCGTCATCGAAGTGGCCGACTGGGTTAGGGTTTTGAGGAGGCTCGATCGCCATTAAGCGTGTGCCACTGCAGTGATTAGGGTGTGCTTGGTCGTGAATCGCTGGAGGGGATGAAAATTTTAGAAGACTAAGGTGAGTAAATTCATTTTATTTTTGTTCCTTTCAGAGTTTGGAAAATTGAATATTCCTTGAATTCATCTGAGTATCTTGGTTCATCAGAGTTTGGAAGTGGAAGGCACTTTGTCTTCAAATTTAAACAATATATGTATTGATAGGGAATTCGGGTTTGCCGCAGTATAACGTTAATTAAAGGAAAATGTTTTAGTAATGTAATTAATATTTTACCAAGAGAATGTTTTCCTTAAGTATAACTAAGATTTGATAAATTTTAAAATAAGTTAAGATTAATTAAGTAATTGGGATTGTAATCAGTGATTGAGTAATTAGTAATTAGTGGTTTACAAATGAGTAATTAGGTCTATGAATCAACAATGAAGATAAATGATTAATTGTTAGGGAGTAATGAATTAATAAGTTAAGTGGGAAGGAAATAAATTAATAATCACTGATGTAATTAATTGGACGAAGTGGACTGCAAAATTTTAGAAGGCTAATGTGAGTAAACCTCACATTTTATGGATTTTTATTTAAATGGTTAAATTTAAATAATTGTTTGAGTGCTTAAATTGATTGGATGTGCATTGATTATGATATGACTTAGTTTGGTTGGATCTCGAGTTAATTGTGGTTTGACTTGAAGTATTGGGGTTTAAATATTTAAACTTAAATCGTAAATAAGAAGTGTTTCCATTTTCATGTTAATAAGGATTTGATGGTTTGAGATCCATTAAATTAGCAAGGTAATTAAAATAAATAAATAAATAATTAAAAATAATTAGTGATTTGGTTAATTAATTTAGTAGTGAATGGTTTGGACAAATTAATTAAGCTTGAAGTTAATTTATGAAGAGTAAGTAATTCAGAATAATAATTGAATAGAGTGGCAAATAATTGCCTAATGAAATTAATGAAATATAATTACTTTGCGGAAGGAATCAAAAAGGGTAAATAAGATAATTAACTAAGGAGTAAGTAATTTATTTAATGAAGTAAATAAAATATAGTTAAATACAGGTCGAGATTGTTTGAGAGTGATGAATATCATGATTTGATTAATGAAATTTAATTGGATTAGGATAATGGAAATATAATTGGAATTCATAATTTATATAATTAAGGGTGTAATTTAAGATGAATTAATCCCAATAAGTGACTTATAAGAAATTACTTAATACAAGTAATTAAGGATTAATGTAGTTAATATAGTTAATAAATTTATCAAGTAATTAAGATTACTTATTGATTTTGGGTTAAGAATAATTAATATCGTGAAATTAGTTAAAGATAATTACTTGAATGTAATTGCAACATAATTAATCCAGGGTGATTAATTAAGATGAATGGATAGGGAATGGATGACTGATAAATTGGTTTGGAATTAATTAATAAAGGAATCCGAGCAATTGAGATTTGAAATTCAATTAGAATCAATTGCATTGAATTGTATGTGATTAAGCTTTGTTTATGGATGATTGATTGGTATTGGATGTTTTGAATAAGTGGATCTCTCTGATATGAAATGTTGTGTATTTCAATCGAATAACTTGGCTTAGGTTAACATTAGTTTCGAAGAGGCTGGGTCGGGTATTAAGAAATACCCGAAACCACTTCGATTTTATAAATTGATTTGTGAAACAATAGGCTGAAAAGAAATGGTTTAAGTGAGTTGGATTAAATTTTTCTAAGTTTGGAACTTAGAAAATTGATATGTTGGGAAAAGCGTTGTCTATAGACAAATTGTAAATTTGTTTAATTGATAAAAGTTACCCGGGTTTATATAAGTTGATTTCTTTGGTATTCCTTGTTTGATGGGTTTACTCACGCTGGTTTCCAGCCTGACCCGGGTGTTACTTTGGTGTAATGCTCGGGTCAGACCGAGTATTACAGATTTCCAGGTTAGGATGTTTTGGAGCTCAGGAGGCGAGCTGGTGGCAGTATCGTATGGAGTATATCCGCTGTATTTATATTGTTGTTTATCTGAGTCATGATAATTGTAAATATTCAGTGACTGTATATTATGTGAAACTCTGATGTATATTAAATGTAATCGACAGTTATAATATTCTTTATAAACTGTTATTATTTATTATTATATTTTATCCGCTGCGAATGTGAGATGTCTGGTGTTTCTGATCTTCTTCTTCTATCTCTTTCTTCTTTTTCATAACTATCTGGAATTTTCGGTTTCGAAAATTTCGGGTCGTTACACTTGGTGCCAGTCAGTCGACTGGACCTTTGGGTCAGTCGACTGGCTGTAGCACATAGGCATTCCGAAGGTAGCTAACAGAGGCTCGGGTCCTCTGTTTTCCTGCATTCAGTCGACTGAAATTTTAGGTCACTCGACTAACTGCAGGAAATTATTTTTCCCCGCTTCTGGTTCAGTCGACTAGACCTTTGTGTCAGTCAACTGACCTGCACCAATTTGCCTTATTGTGCCTATTTGTGCATGTTTTTGCTTGGTTTCCAAATTCCATCGATTCGTGTCATTTCCCACTTGTTGCTGCTACAACTTTAATGACTTCTCTTCTTGGAATTTTTGGGAATACCCATTTTGATGGATTCAGATCGATTTCTTTGGATTTTTATGCACGTCTTTGAATGTGAATTTTGGTGGTTGATTGTTCTACAATCATTTTCGTTTTTTGTCACTTTAAAAATATAAACGTTTCAATACTAGTAGTAAATATCAAAACTCTTTCCTCAAACGATTTCAATTCTATTTTAATACCAAATTCATTTATAAAACCGTTTTCCAATCTATTAGTATATACAAACCTTTACCTCACTCGTATGAGAAATCTAATTAAACGGCTTGGTAAAACAAGTGGTATGAAACGCTTGCGTTTACTTCGCCGGTTAATTCTTGGACTTGTTCGATTGAATCTCTTGTGACAATTTTCTAGTGGAGATTTACAGTTTGTTTGTAAATATTTAAGTTAAGCAAGTGGTTATGGGACATGAAGCTAAACTCATATATTTACTAGCTTAGTGTAATTGACACTTCTCGTTGATCATGACGATCATCTTTGTGATTTAGACTAGCAATGTGCGATGTCACTTTGTCTACGAGGGAGGCTAAACCCCGTTTTGTGGAGTTTCGACTCAATTTGGTGGGGTAGCAACCCATGGTCTTCGGGCCGTTTGTGGAGCTTCGGCTCAATTTGTGATGGTTAGCGACCATGGAATTAGCGTTCCGTTTGTGATACACGTGTTGGTGGGCTTTATGCTCCCGTTTGTGATAGGCCTCCCCCCTTGTGATTTCTGGATTTCTTGTGTAGATTCCTAGAATTTGTGTTTCACCAATTTTCGTGATTTCCATTGATAAATTTTATCAATATTTGTGCATTGGTGGATTTGTATGTTATTGACTTTAGTGATTTCTGGATTTCTTGTGTAGTCTTCTGGAATTTGTGTGTCATTGACTTTTGTGATTGACATTGATATTATCGTCAATATTTATGGTTTGGTGAACGAAATAAGGAGTATGACGTTTCTTTGATTCTTGTGTAGATTTGGTGACATTGATTAATCTCTTGATGATTATCAACTAAGTATATATGTATATATATATACATATATCACAGCTTGGCATTGTGATTATTATGTGTTTAGTCATATCTCTTATTCTATATCGTTTCATCTGATATTTATAGTTAGACTGATCCGTTTATTATTTTCTTATTAAATAATACTCGGGTTAGACCGAGATGTTACAGGTGCTTCTGCTTGACTTCTCATTCGGGATTAACTCCTTGACTTTTAGGTTAACTACTTAGATTAGTATTTATTTTGTGGTATACATTTGAGATATAGACTCCTTAATGTATACTTATTCTTTTGTGTAGTTCGTGTAACTATTCTTTTGTGATATTGTGGATCTTTTTAGACCACTACTCTGATGTACACTTTCTAGTGTAATATTCATATCTTATTCCGCCTTTGTGATATGAATTGTCTGTGACTGATTTGTGTTATGCTTATCTCTATATTTGTTTTCCGAAGGATTTATATAGCCACCGTGTAGCAGCTTTGAGTTTGTATCGGTATGTCGGATTTCCTCTTGAAATAGAATGCATGTTATATTATCTGACATATCGGTGCTCGCGCAAAGAAATTACACGGATTGTCGCTCCTCAGCAGCCTTATTCTCCGTGCTAGTCGACAGCATTCACCGTAATGTTCTTGGCTAGCGTGGGTATAGAGGTGGGGCGTCACAAATCACTTCCCAGAATTAATATGTCAATGAAAAAAGGAAAGGAGATGAATCAGGGAAACGTATTATAACTTATATATAACTATTAAATGGATAGATGGAGGAAAAGGTGAGCAGGTGAGTAAAAGTGGAAACTGATTTATGAGCGAAATGGAATGTGAGCTGTTGCCTGGGAAGAAAATGGAACAATTTAAAAATTAAAGGCAATGGACTGCTGAAATTAAATGAGTATAAAACGTGTAAAAGTTATACACTGAAAAGGCTATAAATTTCAATTATTATTATTATAAAATAGGGAATAACGAAAGGCAAGGACGATGATTTCAAAGTTTATTAATGGCTAGGAATGGGGAAGTCTATCTGTGAATTGGAAAAATTATTAAGCAATTGAAATCGGTAGAAAAAGTAACAGCTACACACTGTTTTAGAAACAATCAAAGCAATTAATAGCTTGATTGGACAGCAAGAATAAATATGGAAGGACACGTTATAAAGGCAAAATGAACCGTTTGAAAATAAATAAAAGAAATGATGGCAAATAAAACAGTTGTGCCTTGAATTTTCCAAAATAAATTATTTTATGAACATCAATTATTACTGAATTAAATTGAACAGAATCACACCCTAAAATATACTTTCTTAATTGTTGATGAAAACTTATCATTTGCCACATTTAACTATACGTAATCCAAATGTAAGATTTTATTTCAAAATATTATTATTTAAAATTTCTCAAAAATTAAATTAAATACGTTAAAAATTAACAAAATTTTACGGGTCGTTACACTCTCGCCCACTCAAAACTTTTCGTCCCCGAAAAGGAAGAAGGTAGGAGAATAGAAACAACCAGAAAGGTAAATAGATTGAAAGACAAGGATAAACAATTAATTTAAGACCATATAAATTTTACTTGAAATATTCATTTGAAATCTTCATTTGAAATTAAATTTTCTCCAATACTTAAAAAAACAATTTCAAACCCATTTGTAAAATTTCTTGCTTCCTTTATAAATACCATTTATATGTTTTAACTAACACCTTTATAAATATATATGAAAACTATTTGGAAACAGTTATTCACATCCTTGGTTATATTTTCAAGGAAGTTATTTGACAACATTAAATCCATAGTTTATAAATTTACTAATTTATCTTAAGACACTATCAACATTATAGATAAATTAATACTCATTTCTTAAATATGTTATATTAAATTAATAACTTCTGAAATATTAATGACACTAATGATTTACTATTAAACCATGTAGTATATAAATAATCAATATTTTAAACATTATATTCATTAAGGGAAAGGAGGGTAGATTCGAAAAAATGGAATATAGGTGAATAAATAAAGCTGAGCAGACGAGGTAGGTTCAAAGGGATAGTATCGGGCTCGAATAATTAAATCAAACCATAAAATTTTAATCTCAAATATTAATACAAATTTTTTTTGTTGTAAATACCTTTATAATAAAATACTTTTATATCAAAACGAATTTTTCCTTTCAAAAATACTTTTATAACTCGATGTTTCAACAAGTTTATCCTCGTTCTTGCAGACTCTGGCCATGCGTTGTTCAGGCGCAAATCTAGAATTCTTCAAGCACTTATGTAACAACCCGCATATTTATCGATTGTATATTTAAATATCTGTAACAACCCGCATATTTATCGATTGTATATTTAAATATTTTATTTAAATATTTCATGTTCGTCGGATTTTTGTCCGAAAACCTACTTTTAGCAAACAGTCGAATTGGGACTCGAGACTACTTCCATTGAGTTCAAAATGTCGTTCGCAACCTTTTTGAGTATAAGCTTCGATATGTTTGGAGTAAGTTGATTTTTGCTACTTTTTCACTTAGGGCTTTGGTTTGGGTTTCAGCCCATTAACCTAACATATGAACCCAACTCCACTTCAACTCTTCATTAATTCATTTCATATTCCTAACACTTGAAGTTAAAGCAATAATGGGGGAAGGAAGTGGAAATTAGAAATTCCAAGCCCTAGTTTCATTGCAAATCCAAGATCTAGCTCCAAATTCTAAGAGAACCCATTGGTAAGCCTTCTCTTCTTCTTCTCCAACTCATTCTCTTATCAATTTCAGAAATTCCTAAACCTAACTTTGGGAATGTTCTTCTTTTAAAGCTTAGAATCAAGCTTCTTGTGTTGGATTTGAAGAGTGGTTAATTCTCCTTTGCTTTCAAGCTTCTTCTTCATTTATTTGGGTTCAAAGGTGAGAATTTTATCTCACATCTAAGCCTATATTTATCTTCGATTGTTAGGTATGAATTTTTAACACTTAATCATGTGCATTTTCTTTTGGTTTGGATTGATTTGGTGAATATTCCAATTTTTAGTGTTTTGGGTTCAATTCTTTCAAAACCATAACTTTGATGTTTGAATATGCTTTTGGTGGCGGATCGGAGAGCTAATGGAGCTGGGGTATCAATTGGCTAAGGCCCCTTAGGTCCATTGCTCGAACGGTCGCATTTTGGAGGAATTTGCACTTCATTGAAAAAGGGCAGGAACTGCAGAAATTTGCAGTTCGGCCGACCGAGCCCTGTAGCCGGTCGACCGACCTGCTACTAAAAGTGCAAAGCACTTCTCTATCTCAGGTCCTGTCGACCAACTACAGAGCTCGGTCGACCGACCTGCTTCCCGAGGATTTTTCACAACAGGGTCCGGTCGACCGAGCTCTGTAGCCGGCCGACCGACCTGTTGCTGTTTTGCCTATTTTGTGTGGTTTCCAAATTTAATCGATTCGTGTTATTTTCCTATTTGTTGTTATCATCTCTTATTAACTTTGGTGACTTCTTTTCTTCGGAAATTTTTGGAATATCCGTTTTGAAGGATTCGGTATCGATTTCTTTGGATTTTCATTCACGTCTCCGTATATGAATTTTAGTGATTGATTGTTCCTACAATCAATTTTTGTGTTTTGTCACTTCAAAATATAAAGGTTTTGAATACTAGTAGTAAATATCAAAACCGTTTCTTCAAACGATTTCAACATTATTTTATTACAAAGCTCGTTTCTTAAACCGTTTTCCAATCTATTAGTATATACAAACCTTTACCTCACTCGTATGAGAAATCTAATTAAACGGCTTAGTAAAACGAGTGGTATGAAACGCTTGCGTTTACTTCGTTGGTTAATTCTTGGACTTGTTCGATTGAATCTCTTGTGAAAATTTTCTAGTGGAGATCTACAATTTGTTCGTAAATATTTAAGTTAAGAAGGTGGTTAATGGACATGAAGCTAAGCTCATATATTTACTAGCTTATTGTAATTGACACTTCTTGATGATCGATGATGATCATTTCATGGTTTAGACTAGCAATGTGCGATGTCTCTTTGTTTATGTGGAGGACTGTACTTCATTTTTATCGAGCTTCGTCTCATTTCTCGCATGGGTGGTACCTATTTAGGTGCGTCGATGTTTATTTACACATGGGTCGTATCTATTTAGGTGCGTCGATGTTTGTTTACTTCGTGGAGCAATCGGATCAATAAGTCGGGTGATGTGCACGTAAATGTGCATATTTTTATCATCATATTTATTCTTTTTAAATTAAATAAATGATCATATTGGGTATTTTAACTTGCTTAAGCCAAAATTCATATTATTTGAAATTGTCACATATTCATCTTCATCCAAGGGCAAAATGTTCATTTTTGTGCGTATATTAATTTGAGAAAAATTAATTGAAAATTTGTATATATTTTTATAGGAATTTGATCTCAAATAGAAGTGGTTTCATGAAGATATGCACGCAAAAAATTAATACAAAGGAATGAAGATGGAAATAATTCAAAGTGAAGAACATGGAGGACCCCACCTACCCACCTACCTTAATGTACAAATTAAAGGCTAATGCACATGCTTTTGGAGCTAATGGTTTCATGTACACTTAATGTGGGATTAAGACATGTTAATGGTTACTTGGCCTCCACACTTCCTAAGGGGCATTTTGAGTATTCCCCAAAAATATGAATTAGGGTTTCATACATGTATAAATACCCATATGTTTCGTGTAGCCATCTCTTCTCTTAGTCTCTCTTAGGTCTCCTTCTCTTTAGTTTAGTTTAGATCAAATAAAAGAAAGCTCTCTTTCTCTTTTAATGGCTACTTAGCCAATTTTTATTTCTTGTAATCTTTTTTATTTTATGCAATTTAATACATGCTCTTTCCTTTTCGTGTTCATTTACTTTCATGTTGTAGTGTAGGTTTCTCTTGTTTCATGCAAGTAGATTAGTTTTGTTTCTTTGCTTTGCTATTTTTTCCTTTCTTGTTTGCTTTCATGTTGTTTTCTACATTTGTTGATTTGATAACAAATATGAGAGCTTAATCCCTACAATTTAGGGGTAATGAAGCTCTCTAGTATGTAGATGCAACATTTTGATGTTTATGCTCTCTTTTTGTGCTTTAATGGAAACACTTGAAGTGGTTTAATGATGTTGTTTAGCTTTGCATTTGATAGTCTATATTGTTCATAACAAATAGGCTATGCTTAAACAAACAAAACACAAATTGCCTCTTCATCTACATATGATTATGGCAAAGAAGTGAATGTTGAAATTGAAATTTGATAGCCTATATTTCTAAACAATAGTTAATAGGCTATGCTTAAAATAGATTTTGCTTTCAACTTTGTTGTCATATTTTATGAGATTTAAAACTGTATTAGTAATTGTGTTATAGTTTGATGGTTTATATTGAGCTAATTAATAGCACAAATATACCATACTTATGATAAGCACATCAGCTAATTCACTAATGACAAGAAAAGAGAGATCATAACTTCATTTTGTTGATTTGTATGATCTAGAGAGTGGATCTATTTCCTAAATTGTCACTTAACCCTCATATTTGCATTTCTTTTCTTTTTGTTAGTTAGTTCATTTTCTCATTTTTTAGCTTAAATACGCTCTCGACTTTGGTATAATTTGATTGAGTAGGAAATTTAAATCAACAATTCCCTACGGATCGACCCGTATTCGTCACGTGCTACATTCGTACACCGTGCGCTTGCGGTATAAATTTTATTTCGAAATTCGTTCGACGGTTTTCTAAACCGATAGAATTTCCGTCGACGAACAAGTTTTTGGCGCCGTTGCCGGGGAGTTGTTTGGATTTTAAATTTTTATTCTTCGGATTATTTTTCTTTGTTTGATTTTTGTATGCTTTTTATTTTGTGTGCGTTTGCATTTTCCTTGTAAAAGAAATTTGTGTGTTTGTGTATTTTTGTGTGTGTTGTTCTTGTTTTCTTTTCGTTTGCATATTAAAAAAAAAATACAAAATCACAATTCAAAAAAGAAAAGAAAAAACTGTTCATTGCATTTCTGTTTTCTGCTACAATTTCTGTTACAATTTTCAAAACAACTTCTATTTTCTGTCACAAATTCTGTTTTTATTTCTCCTCTTTGTTTCTCTGTTTTGCACATTTGTGCACATACCAGTGCAGACAGCAGCTACCCCAACTTCTTGCAACCACCATCGTGCTTCAACACTTCACTGTCACACAGTTCTGCCATCCCCTCCTCTAACACACACTACTGCCTGCCAGTGATATTCCTCCCCTCTGCAACCCACACTCAATACCCATACTTGCATATCATCTCAGCACAACTACAACAAGTTTTGAACAAACAACTATAAACAAGTTTAAAACAACAAGTTTTGAACAAACAACTATAAACAAGTTTAAACCACCATAGAAAGTTGCTACTGCTTCATCAACAATTCCACCATCATATCTCCACAAACTCCCTCTTGCAATACAACACATCATCCATTGCCACATTTCTGCCATCAACCATTACTGCCTTCCACTGTCTCCCAGTCACCACACAACAGTCAGCTCACTTCTCAAATTCCCACACTCATAGCCACCTGTTATAGACCATTGCCTTCCCCAAACAAACATCTCACAAAACCACTCATCATAATTCAACCTCCCCCCTTCTCTGTTTATCACTGTCTTATACATCTCACAGCAATTGAGCAATACCCTACAACGCGACACACCACCATCCACTCTCTGATTCGACTCTGATTCGACTTCAACCCTGACATCACTTCCCACAATGTCTGCCTTCAACACACACTTCTACCTACCCAACAGTGCCACCAATTCCAACTCTGTCCATCAGCATACACCATGTACTTCCATCAAGTCTACTGTCAACCCACCTCAACCATCTCCTAGCAATCCCAAAGTTCAACTTCCATTCGAATACACCACTGCATATCATACAAACCTTCCATTCAAATACATAATCACAAACAGTAAACTGCTACACCACTGCATATCATCCCACAATTCACATACCTTTCTTCATTCATACATAATTTCACTGTTACATTCCATTACCACTACCCCATTTCCTCACCTTCCACGGCAACGAAAATCGCACGGCTTCAGAGTCGCGAACATCACCAGCTACCTCAACTTCTGCCTAACCACCGCCAGAGACCGAAATAATCGACCCCGAAATCATCAACTACACGCAGAGAAGCTTACAACCACCCAGCAGCCATCACGACATTACAACTGCAGTTTCCTCAACCACACACCTCGCCTCGTCACCTAGAACCGCGACCTTCACTACTCAATCACCTGCAATTCAAATACCCTCCATCACCTGAATCGAACTCAACTCAGCAGCCACCAATTTTCAATCATCAAAATCTAATCAAAACTCATACTTTCTTCCAACCACCACTATATCACAAAACACCATCAGCCATCCCTGACCGTAGCCAACTGTCAATAGCTTGAAAACCGAAGCGACTCCAAGACATCGACATCGCTATCTGGCCACTGCCTCGGCCAATTGCAATTTCACCTTCGCAAATCACGTCTACTTCGAAACCCACCAACCTCGACTGCAACGTCTACAAACTCAGCCCAGTTAGTCACCGTGACTTCGATCAGATCACCACAAACCTCCAAGCAACCTTCACGCAACTTCAAAACAGAGTTGCAATCTTTTTTTTTAAGAATTGAAGTGGAAACGAATTGGGAATTGATTTGAATGTTTCGGTTTCAATTTTAACTGTAGTAGTGAAGTCATTTTTTTTTACAGAGATTAATTTGGGAAGTAATTTTGGTTTTATTAGTAGGTGGGCCGGGCCTCAATCATTTGAAGCTTGCTAATTTTCTTTTTATTTTGTCAAGTTAGGTTTTGAGTTCCTCTTGTTAAGGGTTCAAATTGTTTAAAGTTTTTTTTTTCTGATTTGTTTGGACCTGTTATTTTTTTCTTCCATTAATTTTTTTAACTAAAACCCTACTTTTAAGTTTCCTTTCAAAAAAAAACCAAAAAAAAAAATTGTATATATCTTAGTTTTTAATTTTCAGGTTGCCAAAGCAGGAAATAAAGGAAGAATAGCCTGCTGAAAATTGCTTCCTTAGCTAGCCAAAATAAATTGCTCTGCTTGCTAAAAAAATTCTGCTTTCATTTCTAGTTTTATTTGAATTGAATTGTTGGTTGCTTGCATTTGCATTTTAAAAAAAAATTCATTCGTAGTTGCATTGTTAATACACGTTTAGTTTCTGTTCTGCATTTCATCTTAGATTTTGATTAATAATAACGGTTAGACATCGATAACACTTAATTGTATATTGACAATTTGTCTTTTTTTTTGAACAATTTAATTTCTTGGTGTCTAGGCTACGGCAGAGTAATAACCATTTATAAATATTACGGTGATTCGTAAATATTATAGTGGTTGTTCCTCTGAAGGTACTTAAACCTTCGGCTGCATTGCTACGGTGATTCGTGGTGCACCGATAAATCCTGCCCGTTACCTGGCTGAGAACTATCTTGTTTATCTAAGACAATTTGTGAATATACAATTTTGGGTTACCTTAGGATAAATCATTTTTACTTAACCACTGCATTCATTTAGTTGCATTAGTTCATGCATATTTAAAAAAAAAACAAAAAAATTTCAAAATCCAAAACTAAAAAAATTGTAAATAATCCTTTTATTTTTCTTTGCAATTTTTAAATCCTTTTCCTTTGAAATTTCTAAAAGCCAAAAAAATATAAAAAACTTTTTATTAAAAAAAAAGCCAAAAAAAATTGAAAATCCAAAGAAAAAACAAAACAAAAATCAATTTTCCATTTTGAAAAATAAATTCTACTTGTAAATATTTTTCTTTATAAAAAAACCAAAAAAAAAAATCTTGAAAATGTCCGAGTTTCCTTTTTCTTATCCACTTGAATTTTAAATAGTTGTGAAAATCAATATAATCCATATGATTTCAGTCCAAATTCGTATGGATATTTTAACAACAACTATTTTGTGAATAATTCAAATTTCGAACAACAAAATTTTCAAAACGATGACCAACGTTCGACTCTTGAAAATAGCATTGAAATGATTTCATCTTTACTCGAACTTTCTGCACGACAAAATCAAGAGATAAATGATTTATGTAATTCTGATTTGTGTAATAACTCGAGTCAAGGATTTCAAAATTTGAATACAATTCAAAATTCAAACGATTACGATTATAACCATGCCAATTTAATTTCGAACTCCAAAATGAATTCCAAAATCAACATGAAAATGGGAAAAACTTTTCAAACGAATTTGGCAATGGGAATAATCTTAACCATGTTACGAGTGAAAATTTTTGTTCTCAACAAATCCAAATCGAAAATTCTCAATTTAATAACTATAAATTGGATTTTGTTGAGCAAATGAATGAAATTTACGATGATCACACGGATTTGTTGTTGGAAACATATATGAAACAACGTGAACAACAAAATCAAATCTCAACATGTGACGATTCAAGTGATAATCCACCTTTTACCCAGATCGACGATTTTCAAATAACAACTTCTGAATTTGATGATGACGATCTTAATCAAGTTGTTGAAAATACGGTAATTGACTTGGATTTCAATTCTTTTGAGGGTGCGAAACTCGATTTAAACTTCGATCTTCCTTTTTCTGAAAATTTCAATACGACAACTTTGAAACTCGATTTACATGATGAAGTTGTTGATAATCCAACAAATGAAGTCGAATTTAACGAACATGAGTTTTATGGACTTTTTGAAAACGAGTTGTTGAATTTTGAAAGGGAAAATTTCGATCACCATTTTGGTTTTGAAATCGATACTTTGAAAGAAATTGAACTTCAACCAATTTTTCTATCTACCCCAAAAATCATCGAAAATAAAACAACTCGTATGATTTGCAATAAAATGACTTTCGTTTTTCCAAATCCACATTCAACTGCGAAATCTTTTACTATTTGGTTTTTCGTGCTCAAGCTGTGTCTCGCACATTTGATGAGACAAATGAATCGGTCTTTAGAAGACCGTTTCATTTATTTTTTGACTGTATACTTTCTCATCTCTTGTAAATAATAATCTTTCATGTAAATATTAGATTTTTGTTTTATTTTTCTCCTTCCACTTGGGTTGACTGTGGGGACACAGTAAAAATCAAGTGTGGGGGGGAGACTCATCTTCAATTTTTTTTATTTTTCATGGTTTATTTTTGCTTTAAAATCACAAAAAAAAAATTTAAAAAAAATCCAAAAACTAAATTTTCTTTTGATTTATTTTTAAAAGAAACACTATAAGATAAATATATGGCTTTGGTTTATTAAATTGGAATTTTTGAAAATTTATTGGTCTTAACAAAAATAAAAATGAAGTTTGATTACAAATAATAATGGTTTAACTAGTATATAGGAAGATTCATACGTGTTAATTATGAAGTACATCCTAATTGAAAATCTTTGTTTTAAAAAGTGGTTGATTTAAAGTAAAGGAGATAACTTTTTTTTGTCTTCTAAGTTAATGGTGCTAAGATGATTTTGCAAAACTCCCTCTCAAAAAATAAAATAAAATAATAATAATAATAATAACATCCAAGTATTCACTCTCATTTAAAAGTTCTCACGGTTATGCAGGGGTGATTACTTGGAATTTTTGATTATGTGCTTTCATACTCATTTAAAAGTCCTCACGGTTATGATGAATGGAACACATGTTAAAAAAAGACTTAATAAAAACCACCTACGGTCGATAGTGTATGCATGAAGGTGTGTGCACTTGCCATGCTCTGTACTCCCCTCACATAAGCCCGAAAGGCAGTGCATGGGTGGTATATCTGGCCTCAGTTTACCTGAGCTAGGTGTGTAATTTTTCTTGCAAATAATGAGAGAGCAAGCAATTGAAATCCTAGCACTATTTTTACTTATTTGATTTGATTTGTTATTGAAAAGAAATGAAAATACGACTTTGATAAACTTTGATAATCAACTAAAGATCCATTTTATAATTACACTTTGTTATCAACCGAAACAACAAATTAAACTATTGTCTATTTGTTATGATAACTTGATTTTTGTCGGAAATTTTGACGAGTAAATGACATAAATTTTCAAGAAATAACCAAAACCTATATTTAACTTATTCGTGTCAATTTAAAAATAAATCCTTCATTTGTAAATATTTTCAAAAATTTGCATTCATCTCTTTGTAAATAAATCTTGCATTTTGTAAATATTTTCATCATGCATTTGGATTTTGTGGGCAGTATCCGCTGAAAACCCTCACGAGACAACACTCGTCCTACTGGGGACACCCAGAGGTTTAACGGCTTGTTGCATACGCTCAATGCAATCGTGCTTCCTACGAAAATGGATTTATCTTAGTTTCCCTTTATTCGAGGACGAATAAAAAGATAAGTGTGGGGGTATTTGATGTGCACGTAAATGTGCATATTTTTATCATCATATTTATTCTTTTTAAATTAAATAAATGATCATATTGGGTATTTTAACTTGCTTAAACCAAAATTCATATTATTTGAAATTGTCACATATTCATCTTCATCCAAGGGCAAAATGGTCATTTTTGTGCGTATATTAATTTGAGAAAAATTAATTGAAAATTTATATATATTTTTGTAGGAATTTGATCTCAAATAGAAGTGGTTTCATGAAGATATGCATGCACAAAATTAATACAAAGGAATGAAGATGGAAATAATTCAAAGTGAAGAACGTGGAGGACCCCACCTACCCACCTACCTTAATGTACAAATTAAAGGCTAATGCACATGCTTTTGGAGCTAATGGTTTCATGTACAGTTAATGTGGGTTTAAGACATGTTAATGGTTACTTGGCCTCCACACTTCCTAAGGGGCATTTTGGGCATTCCCCAAAAATACGAATTAAGGTTTCATACATGTATAAATACCCATATGTTTCATGTAGCCATCTCTTCTCTTAGTCTCTCTTAGGTCTCCTTCTCTTTAGTTTAGTTTAGATCAAATAAAAGAAAGCTCTCTTTCTCTTTTAATGGCCACTTAGCCAATTTTTATTTCTTGTAATCTTTTTTATTTTATGCAATTTAATACATGCTCTTTCCTTTTCATGTTCATTTACTTTCATGTTGTAGTGTAGGTTTCTCTTTTTTCATGCAAGTAGATTAGTTTTTTTTCTTTGCTTTGCACTCTTTTCTTTCTTGTTTGCTTTCATGTTGCTTTCTACATTTGTTGATTTGATAACAAATATGAGAGCTTAATCCCTACAATTTAGGGGTAATGAAGCTCTCTAGTATGTAGATGCAACATTTTGATGTTTATGCTCTCTTTTTGTGCTTTAATGGAAACACTTGAAGTGGTTTAATGATGTTGTTTAGCTTTGCATTTGATAGACTATATTGTTCATAACAAATAGGCTATGCTTAAACAAACAAAACACAAATTGCCTCTTCATCTACATATGATTATGGCAAAGAAGTGAATGTTGAAATTGAAATTTGATAGCCTATATTTCTAAACAATAGTTAATAGGCTACGCTTAAAATAGATTTTGCTTTCAACTTTGTTGTCATATTTTATGAGATTTAAAAGTGTATTAGTAATTGTGTTATAGTTTGATGGTTTATATTGAGCTAATTAATAGCACAAATATACCATACTTATGATAAGCACATCAACTAATTCACTAATGACAAGAAAAGAGAGATCATAACTTCATTTTGTTGATTTATATGATCTAGAGAGTGGATTTATTTCCTAAATTGTCACTTAACCCTCATATTTGCATTTCTTTTCTTTTTGTTAGTTAGTTCATTTTTCTCATTTTTTAGCTTAAATACACTCTCGACTTTGGTATAATTTGATTGAGTAGGAAATTTAAATCAACAATGCCCTGCGGATCGACCCGTATTCGCCACGTGCTACATTCGTACACCGTGCGCTTGCGGTATAAATTTTATTTCAAAATTCGTTCGACGGTTTTCTAAACCGATAGAATTTCCGTCGACGAACATCGGGACATGGGGTGTATCTTTCTAGGTGCATCAATGTTTGTATATGCATGGGACATATCTTTCTAGGTGCGTCGATGTTCGACTTTGCATGGGGTGTATCTTTCTAGGTGCATCGATGTTAGACATTACATGGGGCATATCTTTCTAGGTACGTCGATGCTTATTTATGCATTGGGTGTATCTTTCTAGGTGCATCGATGTTAGACATTACATGGAGCGTATCTATTTAGGTGCGTCGATGTTTGCCTTTGCATGGGTCATACCTTTCTAAGTGCGACGATGTTTGACTGTGCATGGGGCATATCTATTTAGGTACGTCGATGCCCAGTTTATAGAATAGCGTTCCGTTTGGGATTGGCCATCCTTTTCTTGTGGTTTCTGGATTTCTAATTCATGATTTCTAGAATTTGTGTTTCACCAATTTTATGATTGGCATTTATATGTTGTCAATATTTGTGGCTTGGTGAATGAAATTAGGAGTATGGCACTCCTTTTGATCTTTGAGAAGATTTTTGTGATATTTATTAATCGCTTGTTGATTTTTCAATTACTTATTTATCACAGCTTGGCATTGTGATTATTATACGTTTAGTCATATCTCTTATTCTATATCATTTTATCTGATATTTATAGCTAGACTGATCCGTTTATTATTTTCTTATAAATAATACTCGGGTCAGACCGAGATGTTACAGGTGCTTCTGCTTGACTTCTCTTCTGGGGTTATCATCCTGACTTTTGGTTAACTACTTAGATTAGTAGTTTTTGTTGTATACATTTGAGATATAGACTCATAGTTGTGTACTTATTCTTTTGTATAGTACATGTTGCTATTCTTTGGTGTCATTGTGGATCTTTTAGACCACTACTCTAATGAACACTTTTAGGTGTTAGATATATATTCATATCTTCTTCCGCCTTTGTGATATGAAATTATTTGTGACGGATTTGTGTTATGCTTATTTCTATATTTGTTTCCGACGATTATTATAGCCACTGTGTAGTAGCTTTGTGTTTGTATCGGTATGTCGGATTTCCTCTTGAAATAAAATGCATGTTATACTATCTGACATATCGGTGCTCGCGCAAAGTAATTACATGGATGGTCGCTCCTCAACAACCTTATTCTCCATGCTAGTTGACAGCATTACACCGTAGTGTTCTTGGCTAGCGTGGGTATAGAGGTGGGGCGTCACAGCATGGTATCAGAGCCAAACTTTGGAACAATGTAGAATAATTTAACAAGGATCATCGTCCTAAGTCCATCTTAGGAGTCGTGCTTTAGGATTTTATTCGAGTCTTCGTACCGATTCATCCTATTTTCTTTATGATTCCTTATTTTATCTATCAAGATTGCTTGATATTTATTTTGAGAATAACTTTTTCCTCTTCTTTCTTTCTTTTTAAAGAAGAGAAATGGTTAGACCACGCCGTCCCAGCGCCGGTCAATCTAGTGCTACTCCCCAGGATGGAGTATTTATGTCTGCCCAGCAGCTTCTTGATCTAATAAAGAACGCCCAAGCTGCCGGACCCATTCCAGAGCCTACTCATCCTAGATCCGGTTTTGCACGCTTGTGAGAGACTACACCGATTTGGGTGGAAGGTCATTCAAGGGATCCGAGAGTGTTATTGAAATTCAAGCTTGGCTCAAATCATGCGATCGTATCTTTTCTCGCATGAACCTTATTGATCTACATCGAGTCCAAGTGGCTTCTAGCATGCTCCAAGAAAGAGCGTTAGATCGGTATCAGCTTTTAATTTCTGAAATCGTTGAAGCGGGTCTCACTTGGGAGCAATTCCGGGAAAGATTCGAATTGAAATTTATGCCGGAGGCTGAAAAAGTAACTTTAGCACGGCGTTTTATTGACCTTGTTCAAGGTGAATCTTCGGTGACAGACTATGTCGCATCTTTCGAATCTCTTTCCAAATACGGGGTTGAGTACATTAATACCCCATTGAAGAAAAATCAGAGATTTGTCTATTGCTTGAATAAGAATCTTAAGAAGCCATTACTTTTGAAACTAGAAGTTTCTTTTGATCAGCTTATTGATATCGTTCTTCGTCTTGAAGAGGCCGATAAAGAGTGTGATGTTGAAGTTGTGGATGCCAAACAAAACTTCAACAACAACATGAAAAGGCCTATTAAATTCAAAGGCCCTATTCCCAACAAGAAAGGGAGGCAAGAAACCCCGGTAGCAAAAGTTCCTACCTCTAGTCGTGGGCAATGCTACAATTGTAGTTCTACGGACCACTATGCAAGGGAGTGTCCGAAACCTCTTCATTGTCGCTATTGTAAAAATTTGGGTCACCATATAACTGCATGTCCTATACTTCAAAGTAGGAAGGAGGGAAAGCTCAATGTAGTGCAAGCTCCTGGTAACACTTCTCGTGGTCATGGTATTTCTCATTTAATCCTTGATTACATTTGTTTTGTGATCATCCTTTTGAGTTCTTGTTGATATGGGTTCATCTCATCTTTTTATATCAAAAGAACTAGTTGATTCCTTTTCTTTAAACATTTTGGGCTTAATGACTTCTTTGAGAATTGCGAATCCGGATGGTAGATCCGCAATACTCAATTTGCTTTCTATTGATGTTGAAATTATTTTATGTGATTTTTCTTTCCGAGCTGATTTTTACTTAGGCTTCGGAATTGATTTTTGTAAGGATTGGCTTAATCGTTGTGAAGCCCATATCCTATTTTCCGTGTGGACTATTCATCTTCGACATTTTCTATCTGTTAAGCAGATTTCTATTTTTCCTTTGTGATTTTGATTCTAACTTAATAGCATCATTCTATTCTTTACGTCCTCATGACGAGGAAAGTGATATTTCTCTCATTCATGTAGTTTGAGAATTTTCCGGTATTATTGAGTTTGTCTTAGGATTATCACCTAAGAAATCTTTCGTGTGGTGTTAAGGTCTTTCTAGTTCGACCTTGCCACCGATTTTCAATTGGTTACGAGTTGCGGGAGTTAGCATTCCAGTTAGCGCATTCGGCACTCGTTACGATTCTTATGAATGACTTATTTTGTCATTCAGTTTGTCTAGCTTATTTCATCCATTTTATAAATCGAATATTCTATGAATATTTCGATGAGACCATTCTTGTATTTATTGATTTTGGATGAAAATAACAATTTAAAATTTTTTTGCAAATCTTTTTCATAAGATTTATTTATAAGTATAAATAGGATTTCTGTTTTTAGAACAAACAAAGAGAATTTTCAAAAAGTTTTTAGAAACATGTTTATCCTATAAAAGATGATTTTGTGATTGCATTGCCCATTTAGTGTTTTAAGAATTTTGGTCGTTGCGCTTGATCAACGTTATCGGTAGGAATTTTCTAAACGCTTAGATGTGACAGTCAGACACAATAAATTTACTAATGTAAATTTTTCTAGAAAGATTTTTACATTGAGATAATTGTGATTTTGAAAGTTCTAGCTTTTCGAGAAAGAAAATTATTTAAAAGAAGTTCCTTCTTTTCGATACTCTTATTCTTGTGATTCCCGTGGGGAACCAAAACTTTATCCTTTGTACCAATGCTAATCGTATTGGTTTAGATGCCGCTCTCTTGCAAATGAGAACGTGCTATCACTTGTGCTTCTAAATCGTTATAGCCGATCAAGACTAGGTGTGCCACTCATGATCTAGTGCTCGCGGCTGTTGTTTTCGCTTTTAGAGTTTGGCATCATCATTTTGGATGAGAAATTTGTTCTCTAGCCTGATCATAAATCTTTGGAATACTTATTTTCTCATAAGGAACTTCATGTCGACTCGAGTTCCTGGCATCTTATGATCTTGATATTCTTTTTATTCCCGGAAGGGAAATCCTGTTGCCAGTGCGTTTAGTCGTAAGCAACAAGTGGTTGATTCTTTGATGTTGTCTGAATGGAATTATCTTTTTATCAAGTTCATCGGACGTTTTGATATACTTCGTTCTATTGAGCTTTATCTCATTTCTTTTATGGACTAGCGTCCGATGTTCTTTTCTGGTGTTCGGCTCATCGGATGTACTGTTATTATACTACATCGATGTTCCTTCTTATCTGGATCAATGGATGTACCATTATTATACTACATCATTGTTCCGGTTTATCGGTTCATTGGACGTACCGTTTTTGTACTACGTCGGTGTTCCAAATTATTCGAGTTTCTAGTTTCTCGGGCGTACCGTTTCTGTACTACGCCGTTGCACTGGCTCAATTTTCTGCTATTCTTGACGTTTTCTGCGTCTTTTAACTTTGGAAATGCTTTTAGGTTTCCTATTTTATTCTTGAGCCCGGTGATATTGAGGAAATTGAAGTTTCACCAGATTTGACCCTTTGAGCAACATTCTATTCGCATCATTGCTTCGGAGGTTGAGTGCCTTCGAAATAAAGATGTTCTTTTTATGAGAGTTCAATGGTTCTCAAATCCTATGGCAATATAAGAAAAACCATTTTTTATAGCACAGCAAAATACTAAAATATAGCGTTTGGTCAGTAAATGCTATTTTAAATTACTGGGGAAAACACAAATTAATGTTTAAACGCTATATGATCACATAACTGGGCGGGTTATCAATAAGATAAAAAAAAGGCTGGATTGTGCAGCTCATTTTACTTTTCGTTCCCTCCTCCCCTTCATGGCTTCTGCTCTTCATTTTTCCTTGAAACTTGAAAAATCAAATGATGAATTCATCTCAAAATTCAAATCCTAAATTAAACCTATGTTTCACTAAAGCACGAAATCAAATCACGAACAATATCATGAATTCTCCTTCACTTTTGCAACCTAGGGTTTCTTTGTGTCCTTTCTCCTTCTCAATCATCGTCCACAGAAACAAGGGCGAAGATTTCTCTCGGCTTTTCCTCCTTGGTTGCATGTACTAACAAATTACCTTTTCCATTCTACTAATTTGTTTAGCATGGTTTCAATCTAGCATGTTTATTTGCTATTGAATTCTCTTTAGTTGCTGGTATTACTGATTAGTCTTTGCTAACAGGTACTCACGAATTTCACTTAAACCTTTTCCTTTTGTTATTTCAGAAAAGCATATGAATATGTTACTTCGATTACCGTTTGGTAACAGCCTTACAACATCAGACAATATGTTACTGTCATTTGTTGGATGTTCGGTTTCAACAACATCGACAACGATTTGTAGATCGGGTAACATCTTAAAACTTTTCATTTTGATTACATTGAAGTAGGAATCATGTTAATGCTATTTGTTATTCAAATTGAAAGTTGACAGTGAGACATGCCTTGATTTGGTAGCTTATTCCCTGTAGCAATCTCTTTGTAGTTTGCTATTTTACGCTCTATCAGATAACGCAATCTCCCTTTGCTATGTGTATGTTATAACAAATTCTGCAACATATTTAACAAGCAGGTATTAAGTATTTGTCTGGTCAAATATGATTTCAAAGAATGCTGACAGTATTCACCACATTAGTTGATTATAGGGCAATTATGTAATGTTTTGATGTTACTTGCCTGTGACATTGATAGTCAGCAGATATTTATGCCCATGGTTGAAAGATTATTCTATTGGGTAGATATTTGTTTGTACGTTGGTTCATTTCTGTGATCAAGTAACATATTCTGCCTTTTTGCTTTATGTGTACTAGCGATGTCAGTTGTTGCTGTTGACAGCACACGCAAATGACTTCAATTACGTCATTCTAAGTTCAACTAATTTGTAATTCAGCTTGTAGTAAGTTCATCTGAGTTGCTGTTTAGTGTTGCATCTGGGGCATATCAACTAGGGGTATCAATATTTTAAACTTAATTAGTAAGTTATAATAACTTGTGCATGTACATATTTTTTTCCTTTGTCTTAGCACGTTCCCATTTAAAAAAAAAATACTTCAGGACTGGTTTTAGTTTTCTAACTCATGTACGGAATAAGACACTTATTTGGTAGACGTAGTATATGAATACTATACAATGCCAGAATATGCATCTTCTCTTTCATTTTTGAATAGTTGTGTTGCATTTGACGAAGGGTATCAATTTTTAAAGCTTGATTAGTAAATTATCGTAACTTTGCTGTGCAGTTGCATATTTTTTTCCCTGTCTTAGCATGTTCCCATTTTAAAAAATTTCATGGCTGGTTTTTTTATTGAACTCATGTACGATCGAGACACTTCTTTGGTACAAGTATTAGTATATACTCTTTTTCTTTCACTTTCGAATAGTTGAGTTGCATATTCTACGTTGTTCATTTGACAAATTCCCATTTTAATGAAATATTATGTCCATATTAAATGTTTGTTACTTGATCTTAGTATTATTTGTAAGAATAATGTATAACTTTGAGTATAAGAAGTCATATATGAGATTATGTAACCAATTAAATTGTACACTAAAATTTATTTATTCTTCCTCCTACATTTTTAAAACCATGTATTTCCTAACCTTCATGTAATTTAAATTCTTTTAGTAGTGAAGTTATCATTCTTTTAATAAAAAAAGTTCATACAGGATAATGTGTTTACTTGCAATGTACACTATTTTATTTTAACGGTGTTTCTTATATGAACAGTCAGAGTCATGCTTTTAATGTCTATTCAAATTTTGGTTTGGTACTTCATTCATGTATATACATTAATGATATCTATATATTAATCAACATTAAATAACATTTATCATTCTACAACCAAGAATGCAAAGATATTAATATGCACCTTCACTGCCGTTAGTTCAAACAGTTGATACAAAGTTAAAATTAATTAGCCTTTGTATAAAATGTATGTGATCACCCATTGTTATTTTCATCATTATCAACTGCAACATTTTTATTGTCTCTATATACTTCTATTACATAGTAACTTTTGGAGAGAATTTCTCTTAGACTTCCTGTGCCTGAAAGAAAAAACTTCTGTGACCATGTTAAATCACTCTTTTATTCCTCTCGGTTGAGCTAGAGGACCCTATAGAGAACATTGGTTCTAAATTATTAAGACAAGTTGCTGCAAATATATTTGATTCAGTGGGGGATGGTATTGCAATTGTTGTTCTTGCCCAGTGTATAATTGGTGAAGGTGCCAAGAAATAATATATGTTTCTTTTGATTTTGTCACAAACATATGAATTAATTTGTTATTGGTATTAACAATTGCTTAATGCATTAACTACATTTCTTGTTGCAACTGGTGCTAATTCTATACAAGTCACTCATAGCTTTGAGGAAACTATTAAAGCTTTGGTTTTCAGAACCCAAGCTAATGTCAAGGGTGGTAAATTTTGTTATTTATTCTATGTTCTATGCCTAAAGTTTTAAATACAGTTAGCGAATAAGTATCATACAGTCAGTAAAGTAAATAAGTATTGTTTACTATAATATTTACATACAAAATTTCAAACTGTCAAAAAATTAAATGTAAAAAAATAGAACAGCATCCCTAGAGTCAATATATAAATTCTTTTGAGTAGCATATTATAGCCATTCTTTGTTTTTCATGATTCATCACATATCAAATAATTGTACAGAAGTTAAAAAGAAAAAAGAAACAAGTACATATGTTTGGGAGGAGTATAATAACGATACTATAAAATATTTTGAAGAAGAGTATAATGTTCCGGAAATAAAATTATATTTCGAGAAAAACTATAAACAATGTTTTGAAAAGGATTTTTTTTGTTTGAAACGGGTTAAATAACATTTTGACAAAAAAAGGTCTTATATTTTGAAAATGTTATAGTGGTATTATGATTACAAAAAATTCTGAACTAATTAAATGCTTCTTGCCATTGAGAATATATCTCCAGTTACAAATTAAATTCTACATTAAGATGACACCAGAGCCTATTAAAATCTTACTTCCTAGTGTATATAGAAAATGAGTTAAGGCCATAAGTTAACTATTCTTTGTATCCATGATGTCTCTGTAGTAAAAGTGCAGAAATGGAATTAGATTTCAATTATAGTCTGAAATATGCAAGAGGTCGAAGTTTACTTGAGTTTAAGGAAATTTTAATTTTGGAATTGCTGAATAATCAAAGGCTTGATTGGCAAGAAGTCTGATCTGATTTTATTTTTATGAGAAGTGAGGTGGATAGATTGAAATAGAATCCAACTTCTGGAGTCAAAAGTTAGTTTGTGAAGTGAATTCACAGTAACGGGAAAAAAAAGAAATACATTTGCTATGGACCTAAATTGCAAAATCAGGGAGCAGAATGCACAACATTAATTCCAAATCTTAGAATGATGAAATCATTCGCTGAAACATGGCATTCTGCAAAAACATTAATGATGTATTCCTACTTGAAAGAGACTACAAACAAGCTCTGAGAATTGCGCAAAGATGAAAGAAATTTATATAAAAAAAGTAAATGAATGTCCAGTAAATTAACGTAAAAAGGCTCCTGAGATCTTTGTCACTTGTATTTGCAAAAGTAAAGCAGTGTGTTTTAAATGAAAAACCAAAAGGAAAAAAAATTTATTTGATGTTACAATTAAATAAAAACGTGAAAGGAAAAAATATATCAAGGTCTATTAAGAAATTTTGTTTAAAGTACAAAGTTAAAAAGCCTGTATATCAAGATTTGTATAGGTTCAGTATCAAAATGTTGAGTATTCAAGCAATGAAGAAATATAACAAAACCCGATGAATCAACTAACAGGTTAAAGGAGATAGAAACAAATGGAGCATTAATACACAGAAAAAATAGTTCACACGATTCAGGTATACTGGCAGGTGTTTCAGTTCGCAATACTCTCATAAATTAAAATGATGTCTGTTGCTCTTTTTATTTTATTTCAGTTTGTTTATTTTATATGATGACAATTGTATTATATCTGGGTTTGGAATGTTAAATTTTGTATAAGATATATTCCAGTGTGCTGGAAAATGTATCACCCAACAATTCTTAATTCAGTGAATTGGCAAACAATAAGATATTAGATATTATGTTATCTCCAGAACAATTATTCAGTAATTATTTAACTGGCTGATTCAAAGTGCAAGATTTTAATAGGTATGAATGGACTAATTGTTGATTTTTGGAAAAAAGAAAAGAAAAGAAAAAGAAATAGTAATTCTAAAATTTACAACTTTGTTTTGTGTGCTTCTATAAAATTTTGTTGTCTTCAAAGTGGAGACTTTAAGTTGAAATAAGAATCAAAGTTTGAGATTAGAGTTCGAAAAAAATTGTAGTGCTTTAATAACTCTTAGTTAACATAGTTGCTATATTTAGATAGTTTATCATTGTTCATTGATGATTTCAAGATAGCTTTATCATGCAAATGTTCTTACTTCACCTTTGTAATCTCATTTTGACAAATCATGATCTTGCAACTTATATCCAGCCCAGAAGCATGTGCAGCAATATTATGGAAAACTGCGAAAGCTTCTCCAAAGGTATCAGTATCGATATATGCATTGTATGATGAGATGCATGACTTCTAAATTTTGATATTATATCTTAAATTGTATATACTTTGAACTTACAGGCCATTGAGAATTTGGAGATAACTGCAACAGAGCTATGCTAATTAAAAATTGCTGATGGAGTTATACCTATAATATTCTCACAACCTCTATTTTCTTAGATTGAAAATAATAACATCACATTCAATCTCGATAAACTTTCAACTTTTGAAATATTAATTTGTTATTTTTTTATTTTGTTTTGCAAGTTAGCATCCATGATGCCTGCTGCGTCATTGAACCCTACAATAGTGTTTTTTAGATCCTTTTGATGCTTCTCATTTAAATTTGAAATTTCCAATCTTTGTTTTTTAGTAACCATAGACATATTTTAAAGAGAAGTTCTATGTATTTGGTTACCATACTACTTATTATACCCGACTTTTCCCAAAGTCGAGGCTTATACTTAACATATAGATGTTGAATGGCATTTCAGTTCACGGTATTTCCTAATATAAATAAAAAATTGTGTTAAACTTGAATGAGTCATATGTCAATAACGTTTGCGGTCCTTATTGGATATTATATACTTCTGACATGTGCTACATCACAAATGAAATTGCTTATTAATCTAGAATATGAATAGCTTGAATATACTAATAACTGTACCACACATTATTAATACCATTAAACTTCTGGTATTTTATATTTCAGTTCAAACATTAATTGCATTTTTTATTAAGGTTAAGAAACATTTAATGAATATTCATGTTGAATTTTATTTTAACCGGGGTTATGAAACATTTAATGAATATTCGCGTTGAATTTAAAATAACATATCACCACAAAAAATATATTCGTATTTAATAGTACAAAGTGATCCTTTTGTTCAGAATATAGGTCCGTAGATTTCATCAATAGTAAAGTATTTGGTCATAGTCTATGTTACAATGTTGATAATTGAACTATCAATACAGGCAAGAAGAGTAATGGTAGCATTAGCAGGATTAGTGAAGCTTCAACCTTAGTTGGTGGCAACATAGTCAGGAAACAAATAGTTGAAACTTTCAGGTGCATTCAAGCATTGATCAAGGTACATGCATGAGCTCGTGCTTCTTCAATTCACTCAAAGAGAATTCATCGTAAATTGAGGTCACAAGCTGAAACAGTAATTGCTCTTTTTTCTTCGACAACTAATTGCAGTTGTTTTATATTTGAAGTTATGTTTGAAAATAGTATTGTTTGGTATATTTAGGATCCAAATACACTAGAAAAGGAAGCGAAAAGTGGCTTTGTGATGTACACAGTGATGGTTGAAGGCTGTGCACAGGGTGGATGGCTGAAATGAACAAGGTTGTATTGCAGTATCAATGTCTGAGGCTAACAGCAAGGAGGTGAAGGGGATGCAGGAAGTATAGTGTCAGTTTGTAAATATGAAAATTTGTAAAAATGTGAAATGCGAATGTATTTGAAAATGGAATTAAAAAAGTTTTCTTTTTCGAATGAAATTGTGTGTAATATTTTTTTAATAGAAATGCAAGTAGAAAAACAACAAGCACTCGATTCAAAATGCAAGCAACAACCACAAAAAAAATGCTGAAAATTAATATTATATAGAATAGCGTTTTAAAAACGCTATTGATTCATCAAATGCTATCGCAGCTCTATATGAGATATAAGATTTATGCATCAAAAACGCTATAATAGAATAAAAAACGCTATAGTAGAAAATAAAAACGCTATACAAACATGACAAGAAATGCTATCGAAAAACATTGTAACGCTATAACATGGTTTGATGAAACGCTATAAAATGTGCTCAAAAACGCTATAGAAGTTAAATGAAGGATTATATTCTCTATAGCGTTTAAGTTTAATAACAGAGAAAAAACGCTATGGTAGGTTGCAAACGCTATGCCCTTTTGTAAACGCTATTAGCTATTATAGCGCTTTCCTTCCTGCTATGTAATGTTGCCGGCCTACCATAGCTTGTGGTTCCATGGCGTTCTCTGAAACGCTATGGTAGCCTGTTATAGCGTTTTTCAAACGCTATAAAATCCATAAACTGCTGTAGTGTGGATTGCTCTTGGGAATCAAGAGAATTCACCGTGCGAACCCGTTCAGGCTAACTCTTTCATGCTCCTTGTGGTGAACTTCCTATTTCAAATTTTCTTTTGTGTTGATATGCTTCTATGGTTGTTACTTCTTATTTTCTTCTTAAGTATTGCGTGGACGCGATTTCTTTAAGGAGGGGAGTCTGTAACAACCTGCATATTTATCGATTGTATATTTAAATATCTGTAACAACCCGCATATTTATCGATTGTATATTTAAATATTTTATTTAAATATTTCATCGTTCGTCGGAATTTTGTCCGAAAACCTACTTTTAGCAAACAGTCGAATTGGGACTCGAGACCACTTCCATTGAGTTCAAAATGCCGTTCGTAACCTTTTTGAGTATAAGCTTCGATATGTTTGGAGTAAGTTGATTTTTGCTACTTTTTCACTTAGGGCTTTGGTTTGGGTTTTAGCCCATTAACCTAACATATGAACCCAACTCCACTTCAACTCTTCATTACTTCATTTCATATTCCTAACACTTCAAGCTAAAGCAATAATGGGGGAAGGAAGTGGGAATTAGAAATTCCAAGCCTTAGTTTCATTGTAAATCCAAGATCTAGCTCCAAATTCTAAGAGAACCCATTGGTAAGCCTTCTCTTCTTCTTCTCCAACTCATTCTCTTATCAATTTCAGAAATTCCTAAACCTAACTTTGGGAATGTTCTTCTTTTAAAGCTTAGAATCAAGCTTCTTGTGTTGGATTTGAAGAGTGGTTCATTCTCCTTTGCTTTCAAGCTTCTTCTTCATTTGTTTGGGTTCAAAGGTGAGATTTTTATCTCACATCTAAGCCTATATTTATCTTCGATTGTTAGGTATGAATTCCTAACACTTAATCATGTGCATTTGCTTTTGGTTTGGATTGATTTGGTGAATATTCCAATTTTTGGTGTTTTGGGTTCAATTCTTTCAAAATCATAACTTTGATGTTTGAATATGCTTTTGGTGGCGGATCGGAGAGCTAATGGAGCTGGGGTATCAATTGGCTAAGGCCCCTTGGGTCCATTTTTCGAACGGTCGCGTTTTGGAGGAATTTGCAATTAATTGAAAAAGGGCAAGAATTGCAGAAATTTGCAATTCGGCCGACCGAGCCCTGTAGCCGGTCGACCGACCTGCTACTAAATGTGCATAACACTTCTCTGTCTCAGGTCCGGTTGACCATCTACAGAGCTCAGTCGACCGACCTGCTTCCCGAGGATTTTTCAGAACAGGGTAAGGTGGACCGAGCTCTGTAGCCGACCGACCGAACTGTTGCTGTTTTGCCTATTTCGCTTATTTTGCGTGGTTTCCAAATTTAATCGATTCGTGTTATTTCCCGATTTGTTGTTATCATCTGTTATTAACTTTGGTGACTTCTTTTCTTCGGGAATTTTTGGAATATCCGTTTTGAAGGATTCGGTATCGATTTCTTTGGATTTTCATTCACGTCTACGTATGTGAATTTTAGTGACTGATTGTTCCTATAATCAATTTTTATGTTTTGTCACTTCAAAATATAAAGGTTTTGAATACTAGTAGTAAATATCAAAACTCTTTCTTCAAACGATTTCAACATTATTTTATTACAAAGCTCGTTTCTTAAACCGTTTTCCAATCTATTAGTATATACAAACCTTTACCTCACTCGTATGAGAAATCTAATTAAACGACTTAGTAAAACGAGTGGTATGAAATGCTTGCGTTTACTTCGTTGGTTAATTCTTGGACTTGTTCGATTGAATCTCTTGTGACAATTTTCTAGTGGAGATCTACAATTTGTTCGTAAATATTTAAGTTAAGCTAGTGGTTATGGGACATGAAGCTAAGCTCATATATTTACTAGCTTACTGTAATTGACACTTCTTGATGATCGATGATGATCATTTCATGGTTTAGACTAACAATGTGCTATGTCTCTTTGTTTATGTGGAGGGCTGAACTTCATTTTTATCGAGCTTCGTCTCATTTCTCGCATGGGTCGTACCTATTTAGGTGCGTCGATGTTTATTTACACATGGGTCGTATCTATTTAGGTGCGTCGATGTTTGTTTACTTGGTGGAGCAATCGGATCAATAAGTCGAGACATGGGGTGTATCTTTCTGGTGCATCGATGTTCGTCTATGCATGGGACGTATCTTTCTAGGTGCGTCGATGTTCGAGTTTGCATGGGGTGTATCTTTCTAGGTGCATCGATGTTAGACATTACATGGGGCGTATCTTTCTAAGTACGTCGATGCTTATTTATGCACGGGGTGTATCTTTCTAGGTGCATCGATGTTAGACATTACATGGGGCGTATCTATTTAGGTGCGTAGATGTTTGCCTTTGCATGGGTCATACCTTTCTAAGTGCGACGATGTTTGACTGTGCATGGGGCGTATCTATTTAGGTGCGTCGATGCCCGGTTTATGGAATAGCGTTCCGTTTGGGATTGGCCATCCTTTTCTTGTGGTTTCTGGATTTCTAATTGATGATTTCTAGAATTTGTGTTTCACCAATTTTATGATTGGCATTTATATGTTGTCAATATTTGTGGCTTGGTGAATGAAATTAGGAGTATGACATTCCTTTTGATCCTTGAGAAGATTTTTGTGATATTGATTAATCGCTTGTTGATTTTTTAATTACTTATTTATCACAGCTTGGCATTGTGATTATTATACGTTTAGTCATATCTCTTATTCTATATCATTTTATCTGATATTTATAGCTAGACTGATCCGTTTATTATTTTCTTATAAATAATACTCGGGTTAGACCGTGATGTTACAGGTGCTTCTGCTTGACTTCTCTTCTGGGTTATCATCCTGACTTTTGGTTAACTACTTAGATTAGTAGTTTTTGTTGTATACATTTGAGATATAGACTCATAGTTGTGTACTTATTCTTTTGTATAGCACATGTTGTTATTCTTTGGTGTCATTGTGGATCTTTTAGACCACTGCTCTGATGAACACTTTTATGTGTTAGATATATATTCATATCTTCTTCCTCCTTTGTGATATGAAATTATTTATGACTGATTTGTGTTATGCTTATTTCTATATTTGTTTCCGAAGATTATTATAGCCACTGTGTATTAGCTTTGTGTTTGTATCGGTATGTCAGATTTCCTCTTGAAATAAAATGCATGTTATACTATCTGACATATCGGTGCTCGCGCAAAGTAATTACACGGATGGTCGCTCCTCAACAACCTTATTCTCCGTGCTAGTTGACAGCATTACACCGTAGTGTTCTTGGCTAGCGTGGGTATAGAGGTGGGGCGTCACAACTTAGTAGACCTGTTTCAACACCCAGTGAAAATACTTGAAAAACCTTAAAAAATCAGACATGGAAAGTACAATCCAAATAAAACAATCAAAACAAAACCTTGTCCAACCATGGTTCGCAGGTACACAATGGTTACGCCTGGATCCCCCAGGAAACAATCTGTACCCCTAGGCCATCTCAGCCAGGCAGTTTCGCTACTAATGCGACCTACACAGATTGCAGCATACACAATGGTTATGCCTGGATCCCCTAGGAAACAATCCGTACCCCTAGGCCAGACTCAGCCAGGCAGTTGCGCTATGCAGTCGCGAGAGAAAAAATCCATGGGTTATGCCACGGTGGGAGCACCCGAGTATCACATCCGGAAAACCAAAAATCAGAGAGAATAATATCGATAGAATGAATCCACAATGTGGCCACAAAGCGGATATCAAGCAGAAGGCACTTTCCATATCTTTACTTCGAAAAATATATATCATATAGTACCTTTCCAAATACTTTCAAATATCATACTTATATAAAGTCCATTATATATAGGATTCCTTTTCCAAATCGAATACTTTCCAAATCAATAGTATATCAAATCATACTTATATAGACTTCGATTATAAAAAAATTCTCATTCCAAATTGAGTATCTTTCAAATCAATAGATTTCAAATCAACTTGATGCTTATACAAATCCATTTTATATAAGTTCGACCACTCCCGAATCAAGTATTTAGTAAATCAAGATTCTCAAAAATTTTCTTGTTTCAATAACATTTCTGTTTCAAGATCATATATGATTTCACCAAATTTTCTTCCAAATTAAATATATTCAGTTTCAAGGTATCTTAAACAATAGGTTTAGAAAATAATCCAAATTTCCAAAACAACAAAATTTAGGTCAAACAAATTCATTTCCAAAATCACCATATAAGTACTGGTTTTAATCCCCATCTAATTTCAAAACCAAATATTCTTCTCAAAATCAATTATACTCAAAATGGTTTTTAAATTTATAATTATCCCTTTTAAACCTTTAACTATTTATTTCTATATGAAAAATCCAATTTTCCTTTTTCGAATTATTTTTTTAACAAAAGTTTCAAATTTACTTAAGTCATACTCTTCATACTTTAAACATACAAAACTAAACTTATATTCTTTATCAAATATTTTATACTCTTCGAAATTTCTTAGTTTTAAAATTTTAAACCTTGATTTGGAAGTGCTCGAACCTTCAAAATAGTCAGTGAAATCAAATTTCAAATCCAAGAGTTGGAAATTAGCAATAAATCAGTAAATCAAATTTTTATAAATAGAGTTATACTGAATCAAATCGAAAACTAGAGGATTGAACACCGACTCTCTTTAAATCATTTTAAATATATATACATATATCTTTCGAATATCGAATTCAACTTCAGAATTTGAGACGACCCGACTTCCTATCTCCAGGAAATCGCATCATCTTGAAGAAAGAAAGGGATAGAAGAAGAAAAGAAAGAGAAAGAAGAACACAAACAACATCAGAGAACTCACAGCGGAACGAATAAAATATAATATATCACATAAAATATTACATAGTATCTCATTATATCAGAGTTACATGACTTATTCAACACATATTAGACAGTTATAAACTTCTATCTAACTATACAACTCAAGTACAACAGAAACAGATACTAAACATACACGGCGGAATCAATATATATAACTACACGTCGAAGTCTCCTGCTCCATATCTCCTCCAGAATTCGTCAAGCTAACCTGATTCACTTGACTACTCATACATATTATGAGTACCCAAGAGTTTAATAAAACAGAATATAAACACTCGGGTCAGATAGAGGTCTAGTGTGAGTAAACGGTTAAAGTTGCTTAACTTAGAAAAACCTTTGAAAAGAAAAGATATCACGTAAGACTTCTGTAACGACCCGTTAAATTCAATAATATTAAATGAGTCAATTTGATATGTTTTCTAATCTAATTTAAATTGAAATAGAAGTCTTAGGATTTTTAATGGAGTAAATGTAGGGGTTAGATAGTAACTGTAATTAAAGGTAAATAATTTAAAATGTTTATATGACATAGATTGAAACAACGAAAATTTGTGTTTGTGGTTATAAGTCATAATTAGTTGATTAAAATGGTATTAATGAAATAATAACTGAATTGAATTGCAAATATATAAACATTAGAAAAATTTATTTGGTGGATTAAATTTGTTAAAGTTCATAAGTTTTGTAATTTAATTTAGTAGAAACTTTAAATTATAAACGAAGATTGAAATAAACGCTAAATTTAATTATGTAAATGGTGACTTAAGACCTAGTTATAGGAATTGGAATATAATCCAATTTGAATTAAGTAGAAGAAGGATTTGATTAATATGTAAGTTATTGTTCAAGGTATTGAATAAAAATTGGAAACCCAATTATAATTAATGATAATAACGTTAGTATTAGTTAAAAATATATTTCAATGCAGTACCCAAATGAATGGAATAAAGTGAATATATATTGAATAGAAATGAAATGTAAGGTAAATGACGATTGTGTAAAATCAGTACAAGCTGGAAATGCATAAACCTTAATAAACATTCCAATTTAATAAATTTATGCAAATGTGGGACTTAGTGATAAGCGTGTAATTATGGGTATGATAACAATTAGTATAAAATTCCTATTTCAGTGGCACGTTGCAATGGGTGATTTAGTTTGGGATTTTTATTTAATTTTGATGGAATTATTTAAGGTTTACAATAACAGAAGTTTAGGAGTGAAGTGAGATAATTGAAAATTTTAATCATTCATATAAGTCATTTGTTTATAAATATGAGTTAGCTAATCAAATTTAATTTGGGCAATACCTATATATTGGAAACACATTTGTAAAGTGTAATTAATTGAATTTGGTGAATTGGGAATGAATCCAAGGTTATAGGAATTGATGTAATACTACGCAAATAAAAGGTAACTACATAAAATCAATGTTTCGTAATAAATTGTAATTGATAATTAAGTAGGAATGGGTTTGAATTTGACAAAAAGGAAAATTTATTATTTGCTTACCCATCTATTCAATCTATTAAATTTGATCAGATCCATTTGTAATTAAACGAATTTATTTACAAGTTAGTATGTATTTAGCTGATAACTATAAACCAATTAGGGCAATCGGATATATATATTACCAGTTAAGTTATATAAGATAATGGTTGACTTAATTAAGGGAGTTTACGTAATAATTTCATTTATTTTGTAAGTGGAAATAAAACGTTAATGATAACAAGTATTCAAAATTTACCATCTATTTAGTATATTAAGTATAATTGATAATCAACTGCAGCAAGTAATAAATAATAAATACGTAACGTTAAATGAAGTAATATTTGAAATTTAATATTTAGAAACTATGTAAATATAAGTGCAGATGAAATTGGGGATATTTACATATTGAAATATGAATCCAATGATAAATCAATCTAATTGACAATAAATAATGGAAAGTAAATTTAATTAAATTTTGTAAATTTAATATATATATATATATATATATATATTTTGGTGAAATTAATGAAATTTGAGGATTTCTAAATTTAATTCGACAAGTTAAATTTTGTTTAAATTAGTATAGGTGATTGAAAATTTTATAATAATAAGAATCATCAATTATCAAAGAGAAATGGGAAATTGGATTTAATTGACTAAATTTTGATTTATTTAATGAATATAAAAATAGCCATTTTGGCCACGGACTCGGATTTCGACGAAACTAGTTTCATCGGATCTGTATCGGTGAATTATTATAGGGTTTCAAGTTTCGTATCGATCGGACCTGTCATTTGATCGTACGGACGCGAAACGCCTTGAAAATCAATTTTATTAAAATCAATTTGAAATCAATTTGGAAATATTGTTTTCGGCATAACTTCTTCATACGATCAAATTTGGACGTGAAACTTTTTCCATCGCGTTCAGAATATTTTAAAATACCTATCTGGATATATGTGTTTGACAAATTTCGTTCCGGGGTCAGAACGGGCTTTTTGGGCCTTAGTTTGTTTCGTACGTTCGCTTATCCGATCCTTCTATGCTATCTCTAGTCCACCTATATAAGTACAGTTATAAACCCTAGCTCCATCCTATTGTCATTTGCTGTATGTTCATTTCTTCATTTCTTTCTCCTCCTCAATGGGTGCAAACCCTAGATCCAATCAATTCAAAATTTCAATGAAAATCCAAACTCTCCAGAAAAATTCCACAAAAATATATGTTAATCTTCTCGAAACACGTAATCCCATGGTGAAATTCGTTTTTCAGTTAGAGTTACCGTTTACCCAGAATTAATTCAAACAGTCCGTGACCATTCATCATCGTCGTCGCAAACTTCGTCAGATCGTCAAACGGTTTCTGGGTATTGTAGAATGGACGATGGGGATCGCATCTATGTGGTTATTGCATCGAATCAACGGTTGGATCTCTCGCATAATTCGATTAGGGTTTCGGCCCTAGGGGAGATAGGAGGCGGCGGCTGGCACCAGAGGAGGCCGGACTTGGGCCGTGGGTAGAGGGCGATGCAACGTGATGAATGGAGGTGGTCGGCGGCGTCGAGGTGGCCTGAGGTGCGCGCGGTTGGTGGTCAAAGTGGCGGTCAACGTGTTGAAGTGGGTTCGGTTCCAACGTGTTCCTGGAGGAAGAAGCAACGCGTGAAGGGGAGAGATGGATTTGGGGGTGATGACGTGGCAAGTTTATTAGGTAGGTTTTGTAAATTTAAATTTTATGTTCAATCGAATTTTCGTCATAACTTTCTCATACGAACTCGTTTTCACGCGAAATTTTTTCCGTTAGGATCGTTATTAAATTCCGGATCTGATGACGCTGGTTTGACGAATTCCGAGACGGGCGAATTTTTGGGTTTAAATCGAATTTAAATTCGATTTAAATTCAAAACGTGAGTGTTTTAATCCACTCACAACTACTAGAAGCTTTTATGTTTGTTTAAATTAATTTTAGAAATGAATAGAAATTTATTTATGAGTATTTGGCATGTTTATTTTATTCATATCTGTTGAATTGCATTTATTTAATTTAACTGTTAATTTAATTAATTTATTGCGTATAAATTTACAGTTAAAATTTATTTCTTTGTATATGAACTGCTAGTTAACAGTTATATAATTTATTACTGAATATAGACTGTAGATTAATAGCTGTTAAATTTAATTTGAATAAAATTGCCAGTATTACCTGTTATGTAGTACCAAAAATAATATTGTTATTGATTGATATTGATTGATGATTGCGATTTGGATGATGGATGATGTTGATGAATGGATGTTTATTGTATATCATTAAATTGCAAATTATCATGCATATTTCATTTCATTCGGGATTGTGCTTTGAAATGATATATAACCGCAAAATTTTATATCTTTTAAATTGCGGATTGAAATGATAAATATCCGTATCACTTGACCATAGGACAGAAAATTATATACAGGCACCGCGGTATATATATAACTATTTTAATGTGATTTCTATGGTTTGGATGGAATACGGTTTATAATAATCTTAAATTTTATATTGTATAAATATTTTTCTTCCATATATATATACATATGAAATTGAAAATTTTGAAATTAAAAGGTGTAGAAAAATCTTTATTAAAAATGGAAGAAAATTAAGAAAATGGAGTTTAATAATTTATATCATATGTTTAAATGTTAAGTTTGGAAATTTTAAGATATGATATTTATAATTGGATTTTTCCCAAAATAAATTGAAATGAATATTCTAATATAATTTGAATTGGGAAAAATATATATATTTTATTACTAGAAATTGAAGTCTTATTATATATGGATTTTATATGAATATTCAAGACTAATTAATAGAACAATTGATTTGCTGAAAGAATAAAATCCAACTTTAGTTTGAAATATTGATACTCAAAATGGATATACGTATATATAAATAAATTGAAGTGGTTTTGGAACTTGAGAGAGATAATATAAATTTTGGTTTAGACTTTAATAAAGAAATGTATTTGTAAAGCCATGAGAACTATTTTCTTTACAAAGTAACATTTAAGTTAAACCTTTTATTTAATATACCGTTGAATATCCAAACCATTCAAGTTTTAGAAGTTATGGTTTTAAAAGTATGAATTCCGAAATATTATGTTTTGAAAGTATAATTCAAATGTTTGGTTTCCAGATATTTTAATTTTTAAACCAGTATGATTTTGGAAAAGGATTATATTTGAGATAAAATGATATCATATTATTTTGGGTTTTAATTTGATATCGTGTGGGAAATTTTATTCTGGGTTTAAAGTATAAACTATTTTTAAATGACCGCGGTGTTATAATAACGATGGGTTGGCAAAGAGACCGGGATCGGATATCTGACATACTCTCTGTCGATACCGAAAACCACTTTGACTAACCGTGTACGCGGTGGAGATTCCAGAATGAAGTAGGTGGTGGCGACGTTTCCTGTAAGGTAAATACGTGGACCCGACTCCCGTGAGTTTGCATAAGGTGGCTAAAACAGGAGCTATTCCCAGGCCAATGAGGTCATACCTCTGATCGGACACTCCTCTTCGATATTATACTATGACTTTGGATTGATTCAGTGGCCACTTTTATTTTGATTTTGGGGAGTTTGTTCGAGGTGGGCGGTAACTGCGGCTACGCGTTTCCACCAGCCTGGGTACGCAATTGGTATATCTACCCTGGCATTGCCTAGTTGTGCCGTGTCACCTACCCTATCGTGCCTTTACTACGAGTTTCTATTTGTGTCGTACCTATGGAGTATCCTCTGGTAGCCTCCCGATCAGGAGGTATTACGGTACTGTATAGACTATTGGCATTTTACGTGTTAAGGTGGAAAATGTAAAGCCTTAACGCTATTTAAAAGTAAGTTTATTTTATAAATAGACACTATTATAATAGCGCAATATACTATATAGTAAATAGTTTAACGGATCCTTAGGAGATGTAAATCCCGAACATCTCTTGAGTTACTGTACTCATATTTATTTCTGTTAATTTAACTCACATAAGATCTTTTAGTCTGACTCGAGTGTTTTTGTCTTTTCAAATTCGCTCGGGTCAGTCCGAGCGTTTCAGGATCGAAGACTTTAGCTTTGAAGGACGAATACGAAGGAGTCGTATTATTATTATCTATAGTATTGCACCACACTCATACTGTTCCGCTGCATTGATTGTATTGGTAGGTGTAACTCTGATATTTATTGTATAAAGCAAATCAAGTGTTTGTAAACTGTTTTGAACTGTATATTTATTATTATATTTTATCCTTCCGCTGTGAGATTCTGTTTTGTTTTTATTTCTTCTCTGTTTTTCTTATTTACCCCATAACAATCCGCCCTTGCGTATGCTTTGAATTGGCACGTGTGTCGGTTTAAAGTGTGCGAAAAGGCGGGATGTTACAACTTCCCACACATAAACATGAAAAAAAATTACCTTACGCTAACCAAATCATTTGATAGAAAATCCAGTGATATTATAATAGTGTCTAGGGTTTTCAAAATAAAATACAGAAATAGCTGGAATGCTTACATCTCACGTTCCAACATAGTTGGGCACAACCAAAACCGTACAGGCACTTATTGGATTTTGGATTCCATACAATGGTAGGGCTACTGGGGTACCGCCCGTCACAGTACGTGGCCTAGATCAACATACCGAGGAGCCACCCTAACTCCCCTGCAACACAAGGCCAGAATCATCCCTTACTGGACAGTCCCGAACAAGACCACCCCGTAGTTGGCGCGACCAACCACACACTAAGCCGAAATAGAAAGGGACCTCTAGACAGGGGTAAATCTCACTCTCTAGTGGGGGCTACCCACGAAGCCTTGCTGCACCTCTCCTGTTTTAGCCATTCCCGGTTGATGAGGCTTGAGGTTATGATTACCTTTATAGGACACATCTATCATAGAATGCTCATCGTCCACCTGACGATGTTCTGAAAGCATTCAATCCATACAAGTTCGTTCCGGGTTCGAACGAAACCGAAGGCACTATCTTGTTGCACTCATTATTGAAATCACCCTTAGAGTCAACGACCATAGCCCTTGCACTATAATTCACCATCTCGAACCTATAAGCACTATTCCGTCAAACTCATTACGGAATCACCCACAGAGTTATACTGACGTATAGCCCTTACACCTCGAGTCTTCACTTGCTCCACTTGGATACACGACCTAACGTTTAATTGGAATCGATGTGGTTTTCAAATATCCAAATATGGAAATCCGATCCCGGTCTCACCGAAAACAAATGCCATTTTATTGTCCAAGTTGTACTTAAGGGTTTAAACAATTCAATTTATATTCAGGATGACATGTAAACCGATAGATGAATCATATTATTACAAGAGATAATTCACATCAACATTCATCTTCACAAAGCAGCATATCACATAACAGATATATCCAAATCATCCAGTATCAAACCAATATCAAACATCCAATATCAACCAATCATCCAATACAAATTTCCAAATATTGATCATCCAATATCAATCAATTAACCAATATTAATCAATCAATCCATATTAATCAACCATCCAAAACAGAATTGATTATTTCTTAATTAATTGGATTACCATAATCCTTCTTCATTAATTAATATTCCAAATGGAATAAATTAATCATCTCTAATGATTTTCCTTAATTAATCTTCCTTGATTAATTATATTTAATTACAATCAAGTAATTATCCTCAACCATATACAGTAATTATCCTTTAATTACTATCATTAATTACAATAATTAATGATCATTCATTAATTAATTAACTATAATTAATTACATCAAACCTTAATTAATTACAATTAATTAATCACACTTTAATTAATCATTTTATTAATCAACCTTGATTAATTTCGTTAATTAACTATTCCTTATTAACTAATAATTACTTTAATTAATTAAATAATTAATTTATAATTAATCATCTTATAAATCATAAACAGCAATTAACAATTTGTAATTACTTATCTTGAATAATTAACTTCTTAATTAATTATCTTAACCCTTGATTAATTAACCTAAATAATTAATCTTTAATTATTTCATTAAGTAATTATTAACCAATTTAAATTAACAATTAATCCTGAATTAATTACTTTATTAATTAATTATATTTTAATTAATTACACTTAGTAATTAATCTCAAATTAATCACATTTATTAATTAATCACATTAATTAATTAACTAAAATAAATTAAGTAATTAATTCTTAATTACTTACATAAGTAATTATCTCTAATTACTTCATTAATAAATCTTAATTAATCTCTCAATTAATTACTTAACAAATAATTAATTCTATTATTAAATAATTCTTAAACCTTTAATTAATTAATTATTCCATAATTAGTTAACTTTAAAACAATTAATTTAATTAATTCTTAATTAATAACATTATGTGATTATCCATTAATCACCTCCAAATTAATTACTCCCATGAGTATCTTCGTTAATTACTTCTATAGTTAATTACATTCAATAATTAATCAATAATTACTTCATTTAAGTAATTACACTTAATTAATTCATAATTAAGTGATTATTTAAAATTAAATAAATAATTAACTAATTATTTAAAATTAATTAAACAATTAATTAATTAACTTCTAATACAACTTCCTTTATTAAGAAAACATTAATCTCAATTAATTCTTTAATATATTAACGATTCACATTAAATAAGTATTCTTAAGTTAATTACCTAAATAATTTAACCTTATTTATTTCCATAAATAAATTATTTGAATTAATCAAATTTTTATATAACCTAAAAACAAACTATTCTATTTGGTTTACAAAAATTATAATTTTAACTTTATTTGAAAATAAAGTGTAACGACCCAGAATTTTTATTAATTAAAATTTGAATATTTAATTTATTTTAAATATTAATAAGTGAATTTATAAGTCAAATAAATTTTTATTTGAATTATTGGATTTAATTGAATAATTAAATCGATAATTTAATACGTTAAATTATGGAAATAATTGAAAATTGAGTTAAATATGATTGAAAATGATTTGTAAAATTTTATTTTATCATATTGGAGTTAGAACGATATTTTAGAACTTTCAAAATCGAATTTAAAGTTAATTTGTGAAAATTGAATATTTTAATATTAAAATCGACTAGTGAAAATAGTCAATTTTTGAACAGTCTCAGAATTGAATGAAACCAGTTCCATTGGATCCGTAATGGTTAGTTATTACCGGATTTCAATTTTCGTGTCAATCGGAGCTATAGTTTGAGCGTGGCAGCTCGAAACGCATCGATTTATTTTTAATTTTAATTTGGCGAGTTAAAATAGCCATTTTTCAAAAAGTCTCGGATTTCGACGAAACCAGTTTCATCGGATCCGTAATGTGATATTATTGTAAGGTTTCAAATTTCAAGTCAATTGGATTTACCGTTTGTCCGGTACAAATTAAAACGCCTAGAAATCGAGTTAAATCGGTTTAATTTAAATTGAGCGTTTACAGCCATAACTCGCACATACTTCCGAATTAGCTTCCGAAACCTGTTCCATTGTGTCCGGAACGCGGGGTAAACCCTAGAAACGCTGGTTACGGCGCGTAAATCGGAGTTCGGAATTCTCGGATCAATAGTGTTTTGATAATTTCTATAAATAGCACCACAACCCTCACAAATAAAAAAAGAAAAAAGAAAACTAAACCCTAGCAATGCACAGCCGCCTCTAACATTTTCTATGGCCAGAAATTTCCCAAATTCATTCCTTAATTACTTTCAATCCGTGAAGAATTAGAAGAAACTTTCAACACGAAAGTTGTAGAGGGCGACGTGATCTTGAAATCCATACGTTGATGATGGTGTGAGGTCGACCAAAGAGGGAGATAAATGGGGCCGTTCGTGACATGTTGCGCACGAAATTGCGTGCACAGGTGAGTGCCGAGCTCTATGAGCTTAAGGCCGAGCATAGGGGGGGTCGAGAGCTTCGCGATGGTGGTAGTTTGATGAAGTATAGTCGAGAGATGGAGGAGCAAATGCGAACCCTAATTCTATGCTCATGGGTTTGTTTGCGTTTTGATATTCTGGAGTTGTTGCGCGGGTTTAGGAAGGAGAAAGGAGAGGCGTTGGATCTGAATCTCACGGCTAGGAATGAATGGGTATAAAATTATAAAGTTATGTTGAAATTTATAAATATAAATACGAGCAAACTTCAAAAACCAATATCTTTTTCATACGAGGTCGAAAGCGCGCGAATCCAGTTGCGTTGGAATCGTATGGACGAGCACTACGCGATGGAGTTGGATTGGAGTCGTTTGGAGTTAGTGAGAATTTTGAGTAAAATTAAACGTCCGTTTAATTTTATTCGAAATAAATCGCTAAAACGGAAATAAAATCAAGGTGAGAACTTCTCACTCAATCGAATCAGTTTCGATTTTATTTTAAATAGTTAGATTTAAAATATTTGAATGCATGTTTGAATGATGATTGATATCTATTGATTGTTAAAATAGACATTATACGCCGTTAGTAAGCGGATGTTATTTATTAAAAACATATACCGCGAATATTTAATAAACAGTGAAATTGGTATTACATATAGTAGAAATATATATATATTGGCATATGTATATATTGGAGTTATTGATTTCCCGCGTTTTTTGTTTAGCGGATGAGACCCTATTGCGCCATCTATTAAGCGGATAATATTTAAATCCCATATACCGCGATAATTTCGTAATGGAGCGAAATTGGTATTGTGCTAATGTTTGTGAATGCAGGAAAACAGGTTGGAGGGATCCAACTGGATTCCTCAACAGTATTTATTTGATTTCAGATATTTAGATATTTGATGGATTTTCATATTGATATATGATATCGTTGTTGTCGTAATTGACTATTTGGTGTGTAGCATTATTGGACCAAATTTTGAGACTTTAAAATGATTTTTAAAGTGATTTTTGAGAATATACTATATTTTGGAATTGATCCATTATAAATAAATAAACGTTATAATTTTTAAAGTTATAAAAATTATGATTTTTAAGAAATATAGTTAAAAGCTGATTTTTTGAAAATAAGGAATTAGTGACTTTATAAAATAGTTAAATTGGGATTTCTGAAATAATTGTGAAAAGTTTAAATATAGGATTTATAAAATTTGATTATTTTATAAATCAAAATGATGAAATTATAAAGGAGTTTAAAGAAGTTTTTAAAAATATAAATATGAATTGATTTATATTAAGAGATTTATAAATGGATATTTATAAATTGAAATATTGACATTATAAAACGAGTTTTTATAAGTGTTTGAATGAAGTGAAAATAAATTTTGTAAATGAATGGAATTTATAAAATTATAAATGGTGAAGTTATAAATGAAATTTATAAATAGTAAGATTTATAAATTTTGTGAAGTTATTAAAGAATATATTTGGATGAATAATTGAATCTTAAAAGTTATAAGATTTATAACTATGAAGTTTAAAAGAACGATTTTGTAAAATAATCGTTTTATAAGCATTTAACTTATAATGTGAACTTTTAGTTTATAATTGAGTTATAAACTGGAATAGGTTAATAAAAGAATTTATAAAAAGGAAGTTGTTATAAAATAAATAGAAATAGAATTTATAAACGTTGTTTATAAATTCGCAAACAACTTATTTTGATAAGTTAATTGTTGAAACTTATAAATGGAGTTATATTCACATTTTTAAATAGTGAATAATCCTTTGAATTAAAATGAATAAAAGGATGAAATTGTTAATGAAGTATATTCACGTTTTGAATAGTGAATAATATGTTAAAGAAATTGTTTTGAATGTGATATTTGAAATAGAATTAAAACGATCTAACGATGTTTTAAATGTGTTGAGATTCGAAACCATAGATTTCAACATTTATTGTTGAAATAGACGTTTTCGAGAAATGAAAAGGAAATAGTGGACTATAACACTGTTGTTATAGTAAATAATTTCCGAAAGGAAATGTTTTGTATAGTATTGGGATTTATATATCTATTTTAATTTCGAATCATTATACTAGTAAATTTGGGTTGTCGTAACGATGTTTTACGTAACATTCGTTTTGGCCCAAATAAATATGTTTAAGAGAATGATTTCCTTAAAGAATGAAATATATACTTATTTTTGATTTAAGTATATTGAATATTTTCCAAGTGTTGAAAATAAATAAAATTTGTGAATTACTTATTAAATAAGTATGGAATTGTTTTCCAATATGAAGTGATATTTAGAATTTATCTTTTTGAAGATAAATTGAAAACGGATAATTGAAATCGAATATCCATGGATATTGTGAAATATAAATTCACTATTGAATTTATAAAAGCAAGTGGAATTTGTTTAAAAATAAGTATTGATTTATTTTTGAAATGTGAAATAATATATCTTGTAAAGATATTTTGGAAAATAAATAATTTGGAAAATTATTTGGTATCTGGTGATGTGTGCATATCCATTGATAGTTCAATAACCGACTATCAATATTTCCCTTTGAATGGGTAATTGATGTTATTTGTTTGAATGTGAATGCTACACTTATTTTTGAATAAGCGCTCACTATTCGGGTTAACCGGGAAAGGACCATGGGGTCGTATAACCCATTCCGAATATGTGATACGTCGTTGTGAATTGCATTGAAGATCGGTGTTGAAGACCCAGTATTTGCAAGAGCGATAGGATGACCTGTCGATTTACTCTGCACCGAGTAGCTACGGTATAGAGTTCTCCATATGTGATGGTGAATCCGATCAGGATTGTGAATATCCGGATTGCAAGGACTTCTTTGTAAGTGCCTTCGGTTTTGTTCGATCCCGGAATAGACTTGTATGGATTGTATGTCTGACATTACAAGTTGAGATATAAAGCCGATTTCTTTCAAATATATTTCTGTTGGTGGCGGAGAATTTATCTTTTAGCTTAACACCCTTCTCTGAGACGTACGAGCTCAGAGGTTATATAGTTGAAGTTATCAGCGATATATTCCCAATTTGGTAATGTGACATGCTGAGTGTTGCTGTAAATGATCACTGTGTTGATTATTGTGATAGGATCGTTTATTTGATCGTCTATCTTAGTGATCATTGTGTTGATCATTTGTTGACCCAAAACATGGCTTTTGTATAAAGTATGTTTTTGTGGACGTGACTTCGTCGAGCCTCACACCCCGGAAATGGTCAAAACAGGAAAGATGCGGCAAGGTTATGAGGGGTAGCTCCCTTTAGGGTATGTACATTTCCTTCTGGATAGAGGTGGTATCATGGTATGGAGCCCAGATATTTAACCTATGTGGTTACTGCGAATTTATTACTTTGTGGTTGTTGGTTATCGGGATCCCGTGAGAAAGGTCGTTTACGATCGGTGAATGGCGTGCTCGTGTCAGTAGTTACCCAGTTAGGGGTAACCCGGCCTTGTGTTGGCAGAGTTCCGGTTTGGTTCTCGGGGATGTCTTTCTAGAGGCATTCTCATGTGGCAATGGGAAGTTCCTTGGCCTGACCATTTGTTGGAAATCCAAAGAAACAATACGTGACTTGTACGGTTTTAGTTGTAGAACCTGCCATCTAATATGGTAGCTATTAGTAGGCATAATATAATGGTACCTATGCTGGCTAAGATATATATTCTACTTTCGAAATGAATTTTTTCTACACTATGCACTAGTAATAATATCAAATGTTCTTTTTAAATGCGTATCAAGCATGTTTGACTATCATAAGCAGAAATCTTCTCCAAGTCTGCGTTTGCATTGTGTGTGTGGCAGGAGGTCTTATGGTAGTCTCATTTTTAAATGCATTGCGAATTGAAATAAAAATATTCCTCTATTTTGATTTTAAAGATAAATAAACTGTTTTGAGTTCTCACACCAGTCACATGACTGACTTGGAGTTTATTGTTTTCCTTCCTAAACTCTGGGTGCCCACCAATTTCCACACGGGCAGTCAAGAGTTATGGTTTATCAGGATATTCTGGATATTCTAGAGTTGCTGGAGGCAAGCTGGATGGCATGACGTAATTACTTGTATATAGTATTTCTTTTCCGCTGCACTGTTTGTTGTTGTACACTCTGATGATGATATGATGTAATGAAATGTAATGTATAAAATGTAATAAGTGATATAGTTCTTTGTTTAAAGATTATTCATTAATTATTATATGTTGTTCCGCTGCGAATTGTGAGATTCTGATGTTGTTCTGTTGTTTTCTGTTCCGTTCTATGTTCTATTCTCTTTTTCTTCTATTTTAAAACTTCTATTCTCTATCTTCTCTATTTTCTTTCTGTCCCATTTTCTATTTTCTTTCCTCTCCATCTTCTATATTTTTCTCTTCTCTTTTCTTAAATTCTTTTTAAAACCCTCAGTGTTCGGTTTTCCGTCGTTCGATTTCTCGGCAGTCGATAAAGTGAGTGTCGATGTCGAATTTTCGAAAGACGAAGAATCGTGTCCTGACAATGTGGTATCAGAGCTTATGGTTAAGCGACAACCATGGTTCTGTTGGGTATTACTCATTAGAGATAGAGTCAGTAGTACTCTAGATTGAGTTTGAGTGTAATAATAGCTATGAGAGCGTATTTGTTAGTGAATATAAAATTGTTTTATATTGTGATGATTGGTTTATTGAGTGGCATATGAACTTTCGTCAGCGTGGTCCGCAAGACTATGCCGAAGGAGTTTCTAAACACTTGTATAGAACAATTCGACATAATATTGTTTTAAGTTGGGTAAATGAAATAATTTTACCTTGATTATATTTTATATATAAAGGAATAATTTTTCAGAATTATTAAAATGTATATAAGTTGATTGTTTAGTTGTTTGAATAATCTAAACAAAAGAATAAATTGTATAAGCAAAAGAATTATAAGAGTTAAATTATAATTAAAGTAATTTGCAATTGTGAAATAAGCTTATATATATGAGAAGTGAAACTAAAATGAAAAGATTTATAAAGGTGATTTATAAATAAAGAGAAAGATTTTCACTTTGGAAAAGTTGAAACAAATGTGAATATATTTATGAATATGGGTTGAAATAAATATGAATTTAAGTGTTAATTCATTAAAATCTAATGTTATTGGAAGTTGAATGAAAATCCAATAATTAAACCAATTGAAAGCAAAGGAATTTGGTTGTAGTTGATATACATTGATTGTTATATAATTGTTAGTTGATTGTATATAATTCATTAAGTATTAATGAAAGTGAATTAGTGAAATTTAAAGCTATGTAATTGAATTCAAATTAGAAGTAAATAAATTTGAATAGAATTGAATTTGATTTGGAAGTGGACCAACTTGAATATGAATTAGTGAATATAAGCAAATTGAAAATGAATGTTAGTAAACCCAATGTAAATGAATCAAATGTGATTAAATTGAAAACCAATTCATTGAATATTAATGAGAATATAAATGAATATTTATTGGTTATGGATGATAGTTGGTTGATGTTTGCATTTGTTGTTTAGTTACATTTGCTATGTTGACATATATAGTTATTATGTTACTATACGTTGTATATTGAGATTATTATCATATATGCATGTTCTCATGTGGTTGTTGAGTGATTAGTAGGTGCGGATCGCGTTTGCTTCGCATTTGGAGCTCGCTTTCGCGCTATATTAGCCATATATGCTTGCTAATAAAATATAAGGTACATATCTCGGATTACATACCGTACTTTTACACTTTTTCCCTGCGGGATGCCTCATTACTTGATGAGATGTATATTTGTGATATATATACTGTTATTTTTTTTTCGGATCGAGCCGCGCAAAGGAGACTATGGCGAATTTTTCCGAAAATTTAAGGCGTTAGAAAAAAATTTGAGAAATTTAGAAAAGTTTTGAAAACTTAAACTTTGATTTGGGAGTTGAAAGTTAAACAATAGTAGTTGTTTTTGAAAAGATAACTAAGTATGATTTGGAAAACTTAGTAAAGTATTGTAAGAAGTTTAATTATGAATTTGGGAAAATGAATAAATTCTATAACTTTTCTTACTTAATAATTTCGAGGACGAAATTCTTTTAAGGGGGGAAGAATGTAACGACCCAGAATTTTTATTAATTAAAATTTGAATATTTAATTTATTTTAACTATTAATAAGTGAATTTATAAGTCAAATAAATTTTTATTTGAATTATTGGATTTAATTGAATAATTAAATCGATAATTTGATACGTTAAATTATGGAAATAATTGAAAATTGAGTTAAATATGATTGAAAATGATTTGTAAAATTTTATTTTATCATATTGGAGTTAGAACGATATTTTAGAACTTTCAAAATCGAATTTAAAGTTAATTTGTGAAAATTGAATATTTTAATATTAAAACCGACTAGTGAAAATAGTCAATTTTTGAACAGTCTCAGAATTGAACGAAACCAATTCCATTGGATCCGTAATGGTTAGTTATTACTGGATTTCAATTTTCGTGTCAATCGGAGCTATCGTTTGAGCGTGGCAGCTCGAAACGCATCGATTTATTTTTAATTTTAATTTGGCGAGTTAAAATAGCCATTTTTCAAAAAGTCTCGGATTTCGACGAAACCAGTTTCATCGGATCCGTAATGTGATATTATTGTAAGGTTTCAAATTTCAAGTCAATTGGATTTACCGTTTGTCCGGTACAAATTAAAACGCCTAGAAATCGAGTTAAATCGGTTTAATTTAAATTGAGCGTTTACAGCCATAACTCGCACATACTTCCGAATTAGCTTCCGAAACCTGTTCCATTGTGTCCGGAACGCGGGGTAAACCCTAGAAATGCTGGTTACGGTGCGTAAATCGGAGTTCGGAATTCTCGGATGAATAGTGTTTTGATAATTTCTATAAATAGCACCACAACCCTCACAAATAAAAAAAAAAAAAAAAAACTAAACCCTAGCAATGCACAGCCGCCTCTAACATTTTCTATGGCCAGAAACTTCCCAAATTCATTCCTTAATTACTTTCAATCCGTGAAGAATTAGAAGAAATTTTCAACACGAAAGTTGTAGAGGGCGACGTGATCTTGAAATCCATACGGTGATGATGGTGTGAGGTCGACCAAAGAGGGAGATAAATGGGGCCGTTCGTGACATGTTGCGCACGAAATTGCGTGCACAGGTGGGGGCCGAGCTCTATGAGCTTAAGGCCGAGCATAGGGGGGGTCGAGAGCTTCGCGATGGTGGTAGTTTGATGAAGTATAGTCGAGAGATGGAGGAGCAAATGCGAACCCTAATTCTATGCTCATGGGTTTGTTTGCGTTTTGATATTCTGGAGTTGTTGCACGGGTTTGGGAAGGAGAAAGGAGAGGCATTGGATCTGAATCTCACGGCCAGGAATGAATGGGTATAAAATTATAAAGTTATGTTGAAATTTATAAATATAAATACGAGCAAACTTCAAAAATCAATATCTTTTTCATACGAGGTCGAAAACGCACGAAACCAGTTGCGTTGGAATCGTATGGACGAGCACTACGCGATGGAGTTGGATTGGAGTCGTTTGGAGTTAGTGAGAATTTTGAGTAAAATTAAACGTCCGTTTAATTTTATTCGAAATAAATCGCTAAAACGGAAATAAAATCAAGGTGAGAACTTCTCACTCAATCGAATCAGTTTCGATTTTATTTTAAATAGTTAGATTTAAAATATTTGAATGCATGTTTGGATGATGATTGATATCTATTGATTGTTAAAATAGACATTATACGCCGTTAGTAAGCGGATGTTATTTATTAAAAACATATACCGCGAATATTTCATAAACAGTGAAATTAGTATTACATATAGTAGCAATATATATATATTGGCATATGTATATATTGGAGTTATTGATTTCCCGCATTTTTTGTTTAGCGGATGAGACCCTATTGCGCCGTTTATTAAGCGGATAATATTTAAATCCCATATACCGCGATAATTTCGTACTGGAGCGAAATTGGTATTGTGCTAATGTTTGTGAATGCAGGAAAACAGGTTGGAGGGATCCAACTGGATTCCTCAACAGTATTTATTTGATTTCAGATATTTAGATATTTGATGGATTTTCATATTAATATATGATATCGTTGTTGTCGTGATTGACTATTTGGTGTGTAGCATCATTGGACCAAATTTTGAAACTTTAAAATGATTTTTAAAGTGATTTTTGAGAATATACTATATTTTGGAATTGATCCATTATAAATAAATAAACGTTATAATTTTTAAAGTTATAAAAATTATGATTTTTAAGAAATATAGTTAAAAGATGATTTTTTGAAAATAAGGAATTAATGACTTTATAAAATAGTTAAATTGGGATTTCTGAAATAATTGTGAAAAGTTTAAATATAGGATTTATAAAATTTGATTATTTTATAAATCAAAATGATGAAATTATAAAGGAGTTTAAAGACGTTTTTAAAAATATAAATATGAATTGATTTATATTAAGAGATTTATAAATGGATATTTATAAATTGAAATATTGACATTATAAAACGAGTTTTTATAAGTGTTTGAATGAAGTGAAAATAAATTTTGTAAATGAGTGGAATTTATAAAATTATAAATGGTGAAGTTATAAATGAAATTTATAAATAGTAAGATTTATAAATTTTGTGAAGTTATTAAAGAATATATTAGGATGAATAATTGAATCTTAAAAGTTATAAGATTTATAACTATGAAGTTTAAAATAATGATTTTGTAAAATAATCGTTTTATAAGCATTTAACTTATAATGTGAACTTTTAGTTTATAATTGAGTTATAAACTGGAATAGGTTAATAAAAGAATTTATAAAAAGGAAGTTGTTATAAAATAAATAGAAATGGAATTTATAAACGTTGTTTATAAATTCGCAAACAACTTATTTTGATAAGTTAATTGTTGAAACCTATAAATGGAGTTATATTCACATTTTTGAATAGTGAATAATCCTTTGAATTAAAATGAATAAAAGGATGAAATTGTTAATGAAGTATATTCACGTTTTGAATAGTGAATAATATGTTAAAGAAATTGTTTTGAATGTGATATTTGAAATAGAATTAAAACGATCTAACGATGTTTTAAATGTGTTGAGATTCGAAACCATAGATTTCAACATTTATTGTTGAAATAGACGTTTTCGAGAAATGAAAAGGAAATAGTGGACTATAACACTGTTGTTATAGTAAATAATTTCCGAAAGGAAATGTTTTGTATAGTATTGGGATTTATATATCTATTTTAATTTCGAATCCCTATACTAGTAAATTTGGGTTGTCGTAACGATGTTTTACGTAACATTCGTTTTGGCCCAAATAAATATGTTTAAGAGAATGATTTCCTTAAAGAATGAAATATATACTTATTTTTTATTTAAGTATATTGAATATTTTCCAAGTGTTGAAAATAAATAAAATTTGTGAATTACTTATTAAATAAGTATGGAATTGTTTTCCAATATGAAGTGATATTTAGAATTTATCTTTTTGAAGATAAATTGAAAACGGATAATTGAAATCGAATATCCATGGATATTGTGAAATATAAATTCACTATTGAATTTATAAAAGCAAGTGGAATTTGTTTAAAAATAAGTATTGATTTATTTTTGAAATGTGAAATAATATATCTTGTAAAGATATTTTGGAAAATAAATAATTTGGAAAATTATTTGGAATCTGTTGATGTGTGCATATCCATTGATAGTTCAATAACCGACTATCAATATTTCCCTTTGAATGGGTAATTGATGTGATTTGTTTGAATGTGAATGCTACACTTATTTTTGAATAAGCGCTCACTATTCGGGTTAACCGGGAAAGGACCATGGGGTCGTATAACCCATTCCGAATATGTGATACGTCGTTGTGAATTGCATTGAAGATCGGTGTTGAAGACCCGGTATTTGCAAGAGCGATAGGATGACCTGTCGATTTACTCTGTACCGAGTAGCTACGGTATAGAGTTCTCCATATGTGATGGTGAATCCGATCAGGATTGTGAATATCCGGATTGCAAGGACTTCTTTGTAAGTGCCTTCGGTTTTGTTCGATCCCGGAACTGACTTGTATGGATTGTATGTCTGACATTACAAGTTGAGATATAAAGCCGATTTCTTTCAAATATATTTCTGTTGGTGGCGGAGAATTTATTCTTTTAGCTTAACACCCTTCTCTGAGACGTACGAGCTCAGAGGTTATATAGTTGAAGTTATCAGCGATATATTCCCAATTTGGTAATGTGACATGCTGAGTGTTGCTGTAAATGATCATTGTGTTGATTATTGTGATAGGATCGTTTATTTGATCGTCTATCTTAGTGATCATTGTGTTGATCATTTGTTGACCCAAAGCATGGCTTTTGTATAAAGTATGTTTTTATGGACGTGACTTCGTCGAGCCTCACACCCCGGAAATGGTCAAAACAGGAAAGATGCGGCAAGGTTATGAGGGGTAGCTCCCTTTAGGGTATGTACATTTCCTTCTGGATAGAGGTGGTATCATGGTATGGAGCCCAGATATTTAACCTATGTGGTTACTGCGAATTTGTTACTTTGTGGTTGTTGGTTATCGGGATCCCGTGAGAAAGGTCGTTTACGATCGGGGAATGGCGTGCTCGTGTCAGTAGTTACCCAGTTAGGGGTAACCCGACCTTGTGTTGGCAGAGTTCCGGTTTGGTTCTCGGGGATGTCTTTCCAGAGGCATTCTCATGTGGCAATGGGAAGTTCCTTGGCCTTACCATTTGTTGAAAATCCAAAGAAACAATAGGTGACTTGTACGGTTTTAGTTGTAGAACCTGCCATCTAATATGGTAGCTATTAGTAGGCATAATATAATGGTACCTATGCTGGCTAAGATTTATATTCTACTTTCGAAATGAATTTTTTCTACACTATGCACTAGTAATAATATCAAATGTTCTTTTTAAATGCGTATCAAGCATGTTTGACTATCATAAGGAGAAATCTTCTCCAAGTCCGCGTTTGCATTGTGTGTGTGGCAGGAGGTCTTATGGTAGTCTCATTTTTAAAAGCATTGCGAATTGAAATAAAAATATTCCTCTATTTTGATTTTAAAGATAAATAAACTGTTTTGAGTTCTCACACCAGTCACATGACTGACTTGGAGTTTATTGTTTTCCTTCCTAAACTCTAGGTGCCCACCAATTTCCACACGGGCAGTCAAGAGTTAAGGTTTATCAGGATATTCTGGATATTCTGGAGTTACTGGAGGCAAGTTGGATGGCATGGCGTAATTACTTGTATATAGTATTTCTTTTCCGCTGCACTGTTTGTTGTTGTACACTCTGATGATGATATGATGTAATGAAATGTAATGTATAAAATGTAATAACTGATATAGTTCTTTGTTTAAAGATTATTCATTTATTATTATATGTTGTTCCGCTGCGAATTGTGAGATTCTGATGTTGTTCTGTTGTTTTCTATTCCGTTCTATGTTCTATTCTCTTTTTCTTCTATTTTAAAACTTCTATTCTCTATCTTCTCTATTTTCTTTCTGTCCCATTTTCTATTTTCTTTCCTCTCCATCTTCTATCTTTTTCTCTTCTCTTTTCTTAAATTCTTTTTAAAACCCTCAGTGTTCGGTTTTCCGTCGTTCGATTTCTCGGCAGTCGATAAAGTGAGTGTCGATGTCGAATTTTCAGAAGACGAAGAATCGTGTCCTGACATAAAGCATTTAGAAATCAATTTGAAATTTAAAACAATTCAATCATCAAATTTAAACTTATTTGTCTTCCATATAATTTGAAAACTTTGATTTTAAACTTTACTTAAACTTTGATTTAATACTTTAAATTTGAAAACACCCCTTTGAATTAAAATTCAAAATTAAATCAAGATAATTACTTTCAAAAGCAATCATCTTAAACAATTTAAGTTTGAAATTAAATTCAATTATCACTTCTAATAATTTCATTTATATTTACTTCAAAGAACAAGTTATAACCTATAAATTTATTTTCCCTTTTATAAAAACTTAGGCGTGCATTTATTTATTCAACATCAAGTAACCTTTGCAGTTCAACATTATACAGAATACCAACTCGAGATGACTACCCCTAAAACCCGAGTAAATCACTCCCACCCCACGCGACAGCCCCGAAGAAAAAAAACAACTCCCTGCTTCGAGTCGACTCAACGAAAACACGAGATGATCACCGAGAAAAAACCTGTCTTCTCCAAACCAGAAGAACAGTGCACAAGCGTACACGTGTGTACGTCTCCCACCGACTCTGGCCACCGTGGGCAACCACGATCATCGCCAACGTCCACTCGTGTGCATGCGAACTCGACCCAAAACCCAGATCGAACCCAAACTACACGAATCACAAAATGACCCTTCAACTCGAGAATCTGCAGCAATAACCAACCACAAAAGCTCCCCCACGGCCATGCTCCTCGACGCCGACCAACCCTGCCGTCCTCACCATCAAAGCGTCGCGACTCAAACTTCATTTTCACCAAAAATGAACCAACTCGAATCATTACCTATGTCGCAAAACCCATTACAGTTCGACCGAAACCAATTAACTCTAAAACACTATTTTGCTCAATTCCTAACTCCTCTGCCATTAGAAAAATTAATTTACATTTTTCACATCATCTATAGCATTCAAGCAAGCATCAATTCAAATATGAACTCAGCTTATCAAGTAAATCTTCGGCAGTTGCCTAAAACCCAATTTACAAACAAACCCCAAATTCATCTTAATTCCTAAACTAAAAATTACGATATTTCCATCAAAATTCATCAATTTGTTATACAAATCAGATTTTATAACCAAATATAGAATTTGACTCGAACGAACTTTACCCATGTTTGAAAATTTACTGTATCTTATAAAATTTTAAGTAAAAAGAAACATAACATAATTCCCGAGTTCATTTTTATGACTAACATCACATTGTTATATATACTTCTCTTTAGAAATCAAAGTTTGAAATTTAATACAAAAGAAGATAATGAATTTACAAATTTATCTTCTTTCTGTAAATTAACAGAGGTAAGCTTTTTTTTTTCGTACAGGCACCACAGTTATTCGAGCATGCATTCATTTTAAGATATAGATACAACCAAAATTTCCTCAAAATTCAATCATAGGTACTTAATTAAAATCTCAAGTTTAAACTGTTTTTAAAAGAATGCATGTCTACTCACCTCAAACTTGCAAAGAACAAAGCAGAGCATGTATTTCCAGGTTTGAATCTTAAAATCTATAGAAAACTTTAATTGCTTGCTGATGAAATTGCTGACTTGAACATCATTGGGTTTGCAGGTTGATAATTCTTTTGCATGCATATTTAATTTGTTGCTGTTGAAACTGATACTTCATTTGAATATGCAGATTTTCACTTGCAGATTTAATATGAAGGTTGTAGAAAGTTTTACAGATTTTATTTTCAGTTTTGATTTTGCTTTTTGATCTTCAATTTCAGGTTTGAGAGAATGTTACTAGTTGCCATTAATGTTCAACTGAAGATAGAAATTAGGAATTTAAAGAAGAAGAGAAAAGTGTTTGTGGGGAAACTAGTTTCTTCTAAAAGTTTTTATTAAAAATTAAGATAAAAAAAACATTGCCACATGCTAGCTTAAGAATAACGTTTGTCATCAATTTGTAAATTTTTCTTACAAGTGTTAAATCCTTGCATAATTGTATTTAAAACCTTATTACAAAGATAATTATATTTTATATTTAATTTAGCAAATACTTACATATGTATATATATAAGTTTACCTTTAAAAGAAAATGTTTCAAAATTAATATAAATAATTTCTTTGTATTTTAAAAATCTAAAACCATTATACATATGCATTTATAACCATTTTAAAATTTAAATATTTTAATAGAGAACAAATTAAAACTTGTTTAAATCCTTTTTATAAACTATCATATTTTTAAAACAACAATTATCTTACATTTTGAAAACAAATGAATTAATCTTTAAATTAACTTTTTGAAAAGTATTAAATTTTAAAACAAAGCTTCAGATTACAATTCATTCATTTATTCCTAAATTATCAATAGATTAAATTAAATTCAAAGCAAAATCAAATTATAACATATACGTACATATATATTACAATTTGCAAAACTCAATTTTTTTTTAAATTTGAAACAAAAGATCTCATATTCACAATATATATCAAATGTATATATTATAAACAGAATAAAATTTTATTAGCTTTGAGAAACAAATCTTATCAATATTGCCATATTAAAAATTCATTGACCTTTAAAAAGAATAAATTAGCCAATTTTAAATTAAAATTATAAAGAAAATTATCAAACCAATTAAATTATTAACACAGATTATTAAATTGTTATTGCCCAAATTTCCGGGTCGTTACAATCCTCCCCCTTAAAAGAATTTCGTCTCCGAAATTTAACAGCAATGGTAATTTAATAACCCAGTACAGATTTTAATTTAAATTAGCAAACATTCCTATCAACCAGTAACTACCAACCATAGCAAAATATCAAACAAACAAACAATTCTAACTAATTATTCCGACATAAATAAGAATAAATTTCTAATGCTATCTCGAGTTTCCCAAGTATAAATCACCGGGAGACTCGCTCTACAAAAGCTAACAAACCAACTACACAACCAAAATCCAGAGCTCAACTCATCTCTAGATCCATCAATCTGAACAGAACATCAGACTATACTCAAATCCAGCTTAACATCCAACTCCAACCGAACTACAGATTCAACAACCAATCAGTGAATCATACACGTACTCTCTCAGAGACACGTGTTACAAAATGAATTCCAGTTATCCAAACTGGCAATTCATTCTCATCCTATAAAAATCACAGATAAGAAATCCTCAAATGCCTCAGCACTAACCAACCAATCTTATCCAATTACTGCTCTCTTAACCAGAGAAATCTTAACAACACTGAAGTCTCCAACTTCAAATGCCAAACTCCTTATCTCATATCTGTAACTCAACAGACAATCCTGGACTGCCAATCTTTTCCTAATCAGCTCAGCCTATGCTGATACTCCCAGAAAAAACTAGACCAAAGCAAACCAGTTTCTGGATCCTATTTAACAGAAAAGTCTTCCAAATCCGTCGAAATCCAGAACTCAAGCCCTATTACTCAAGCAATAGCAAACTGAACTTACTTCCTTCCTTGCACAGCTGCTACCTCGCTTCCGCTGCACAACTCTGATTCTAAAATAGATGAGAATACTGCTGATGAACACGAATACAAACTTATCCACTATATCCGAAAAACTTTGTTCATCAAATCCATAAAAATCTGTGCGACTTATCTGACTCAGGCACACAACCTGATAACAGAATCCAATTCAAAAACTAGATCAGTCCAATTCCAATTCCAGAAATAATTCTGAGCTGCTATACCAACTCTGCTTTCTCCAAAAACCATCCAACTACCAGGCTAACTACCAAAATTGCTTCTGGAACCAAACCAATATGGAACTCAATTCCAGATGCAGACAAACTTCAGATTACCTCAGTAGCTCTTACTTCTACATGAGAATCCTCGGTCTCAACACAGATCACCCAAGATAGCCTAAGAAAATTCCCAACTAATCGCAAGTCACTTTTGCGATCCTACCTAGTTCGGATTCCAAATAAAACTGTCCCCTCTTTACCCATTTAGAACAGCTTTAAGCTTTTCCAAACAAAGCTAACCCTTCAAGAAAACATCACCAACTGCCCGAGCTGCTGATAGAAGAACCACCAAGATTTATGAACCTACGGAGAAACAACCACACTACTGCTGCTTCCAAACCCTACCTCGATGATACAGCGAAGCTAAAAGATCTCCTCGACAGCATACCGAACACTTCAAGTTGCACTGCTACCACATCTAACCAAAGACTTCAAATCCAAATGTTTCTCCAAAACCCAAAACCATCAACAAACCACACAACTGACTTCCAAGATGGCATACAACTCTTCAAGAAACTCGGGCTCCAAGCCAAGCATCCACAACTCGCTTACCTTAAGGAATAACAAATGAGACCATGCCAAAGCAAATAACTTATAGACCTTAGTCTCATATTCCAAAATAGCCAAACTCCTCGCTAGAGATCCAAACAACTTCTACACAGACGAGTCTTCTCTTCAGCAGGTAAAGACTGCTTCTCAACTACTTCTAAAACTGCTTCAAGGGAAAACACCTTCCAAAAATATCCAAGGATACTGCATCTCATCACGCAGTTATCAGGATATCATCACTTACTTCTTCACTTCCGACAGATCCAAACTGAAGAATAATTCGCTCACTCGAGCGAAATCCAAACTTATACTTCAAAGACAAACTCCGAATCTTTAAAAGATTTCCTTCGGACATCAGAGAAATCCTTTCTCTAAACTACAAATCTTACTCAAGACGGCATTAGGTCTACAGTCTCGACAATTACACTTCCGACCTCAAACATATGGACCTCTTCCATCAGTGGGAATCGTGTTACACACACAAACCACTACTCCATCCATCTACCTCTAAAACTTATGCTGGGAAATCCGAACAGATAACCCAACAGATCAGGTAGATATATATATACACACACACACACACACACACACATATATATATATATAGGGTTACATATAAAAATTGCAAGTACGCTCTCTCAAGAAAGACACCACTATAGAGCCTAAATATTCACTCAACCTAACGCTCCCTAAAGAAAGACACTCTTCAGAGCCTAGGTATTCACTCAGGCTAATGCTCTGATACCAAGTGAGACGACCCGACTTCCTATCTCCAGGAAATCGCATTATCTTGAAGTAAGAAAGGGATAGAAGAAGAAAAGAAAGAGAAAGAAGAACAAAAACAACATCAGAGAACTCACAGCGGAACGAATAAAATATAATATATCACATAAAATATTACATAGTATCTTATTATATCAGAGTTACACGACTTATTCAACACATATTAGACAGTTATAAACTTCTGTCTAACTATACAACTCAAGTACAACAGAAACAGATACTAAACATACACAGCGGAATCAATATATATAACTACACGTCGAAGCCTCCTGCTCCATATCTCCTCCAGAATTCGTCAAGCTAACCTGATTCACTTGACTACTCATACATAATATGAGTACCCAAGAGTTTAATAAAACAGAAAATAAACACTCGGGTCAGACAGGGGTCTGGTGTGAGTAAACGGTTAATGTTGCTTAACTTAGAAAAACCTTTGAAAAGAAAAGGTATCACGTAAGACTTCCCACACATAAACATGGAAAAGTTTTTACCTTACGCTAACCAAAACATTTGATAGAAAATCAAGTGATATTATAATAGTGTCTAGGGTTTTCAAAATAAAATACAGAAATAGCTGGAATGCTTACATCTCACGTTCCAACATAGTTGGGCACAATCAAAACCGTACAGGCACTTATTGGATTTTGGATTCCATACAATGGCAGGGCTACTGGGGTACCGCCCGTCATAGTACGTGGCCTAGATCAACGTACCGAGGAGCCACCCTAACTCCCCTGCAACACAAGGCCGGAACCATCCCTTACTGGACAGTCCCGAACAAGACCACCCCGTAGTTGGCGCGACCAACCACGCACTAAGCCGAAATAGAAAGGGACCTCTAGACAGGGGTAAATCTAACTCTCAAGTGGGGGCTACCCACGAAGCCTTGCTGCACCTCCCCTGTTTTAGCCATTCCCGGTTGATGAGGTTTGAGGTTACGATTACCTTTATAGGACACATCTATCTTAGAATGCTCATCGTCCACCTGACGATGTTCTGAAAGCATTCAATCCATACAAGTTCGTTCCGGGTTCGAACGAAACCGAAGGCACTATCTCGTTGCACTCATTATTGGAATCACCCTCAGAGTCAACGACCATAGCCCTTGCACTCTAATTCACCATCTCGAATCTATAAGCACTATTCCGTCAAACTCATTACGGAATCACCCACAGAGTTATACTGACGTATAGCCCTTACACCTCGAGTCTTCACTTGCTCCACTTGGATACACGACCTAACGTTTAATTGGAATCGATGTGGTTTTCGGATATCCAAATATGGAAATCTGATCCCGGTCTCACCGAAACCAAACGCCATTTTAATGTCCAAGTTGTACTTAATGGTTTAAACAATTTAATTTATGTTCAGGATGATATGTAAACAGATAGATGAATCATATTATTACAAGAGATAATTCACATCAATATTCATCTTCACAAAGCAGCATATCACATAACAGATATATCCAAATCATCCAGTATCAAACCAATATCAAACATCCAATATCAACCAATCATCCAATACAAATTTCCAAATATTGATCATCCAATATCAATCAATTAACCAATATTAATCAATCAATCCATATTAATCAACCATCCAAAACAGAATTGATTATTTCTTAATTAATTGGATTACCATAATCCTTCTTCATTAATTAATATTCCAAATGGAATAAATTAATCATCTCTAATGATTTTCCTTAATTAATCTTCCTTGATTAATTATATTTAATTACAATCAAGTAATTATCCTCAACCATATACAGTATGTTAACCCTAACTCGTTCACAAGTTAACAGGTCCACGAGTTAAGGCATGTACGACTCAAGGCATGTACGACTCAAGGCATGTACGACTCAAGGCATGTACGAGTTAAAGGATACATGAGTCAGCAACTTCCTACAACTTAAAGACCTCTACGAGTTAGCAAGCTTACGAGATAAGCAGCCTACGAGTTAAGGAGTACCCGAGTTAAGCTACTTGCGAGATAAGCCTTTACGAGTTAGCATATCTACAAATTAGCAAGTGTACGAGTTAAGATCTTCCACAAGTTAAGCCTCTACGAGTTAATCCTCTGCGAGTTAAGATCTTCTACGAGTTAGCAGGCATACGAGTTAAGAAAAGCTAACGACTTAAGGTCTTTACGACTTAAGGAAATTGATGGCCTACGACTTAATGATAACTGCAGTTTGTACGACTTAAGACCCTTACGACTTAAAAAAGTTATACGACTTAAGGAGGATACGACCTAAAGACACACCTCTTAACTCGTCTACGAGTTAAGACTTGCTTTAAACCAGTTGCAATTGGTTAAGTCGACTACGACTTACGACATAAAAAGAGTCGTATACGACTTAAGAAGGGAAATTAGCAATTGCAGCCAGATAACTCGCACACGACTTAGAACTTAGGGATGGGTTCAAAAAAGGGGAACTGCCATAGACTCGGCTCAGTGACCCGGGGACGACTTACCTTAAGTCGAACACGACTTATCTTAAGTCGGCCACGAGTTAGGACTTAGCATTTTTTCCGCCCAGAACTCTCTATAAATATGAAACCATCTCCAACATGCAAAAGACTTTTGGGCTCATTCTCTTCAAGCGCCATTACTCTGCCGAATTCCAGACGACTTCAAAGCTTTTTAGATCCAACAAACTTCTAAAGGAACTCCATGAAGGAATCATCCACATTCACCATGGATTTGAAGATGATTGTCAACATCAAAGCTTGAGCTACTTGTTTCACATATCCTATCACTTGAAGTGTGTTGTAATTGAAAGATCTTGTAAAGAATTGTAATCAAACTAGTGATGAAAAGATTAAAGTGGACGTAGGCTGGATTATAAGCCGAACCACTATAAATACTGTGTCTCTTACCGTTTTTCTACATACTTTCTGCTTATTTCTGTTTCCCGTACAAACGGGTGGTGCTTTCACAATCACATCTTATACACCAGGGTGTTAGCGTTTAAAACTTTTTCGTTAACATTTTGGCGCTTTCACTGAGAATTGAACTCAGGACATCTATCATCATTGTTTCAGAAAGATTTGTAGATAGAGTTTCTTTAAGAACCAGAAGTCTATCCGAAATCATGGCTCCTGGAAGGAAAAGTAAATCTGTGAGATCTGCAAACATTCAAGAGGGAACCTCCACTTCCCCAACACCAAATCAAGCCACTCCAGCTGTTGGAGTTTCAAAAGCGGAATTGGACGCTGCTATCTTTGGGTTGAATCAGCAAATAAATGCCCAGAACGCGCAATTGGAAGCTCAGAATGCTCAGAATGCTCTGATTCTGAATAGGTTAAACGATCTGCTCGGGGCAAACCGTCAACCTGCGAATAATGAAAGGAACTTTGTCGGTAATGTCCATGATGCTGAAACTAGAAACATTCCCGAAAGGGCTGCTAGCCCCTTTGAACAGACATTGCCTGAGGCTGGAGGATCCAGAAATAGGAATGACGAAGAATATCTTTCTGGTATGGTTCGACAGATTATGAAAGAAAGTATGCAAAGGGTCGAAGATGAGAAAGAGTGGGGTTTCGCTCCGAGCAAGACTCCGTTTACTGAAAAGATCCTAAAAGCTGAATTCCCAAGGAAGTTCGTCCCTCCGACCATTCCAGCTTACAAAGGGACAAGTGATCCAAATGAGTTCCTGTACAAATATGATTGGCACATGACAGGTGCCAGAGCTTCTGACGAGATAAAATGCCGCTATTTTCCTGTGTATTTGGAAGGGGTAGCTCTGCTTTGGTTCACAAAACTACCTGTCCGGTCCATCGATCAGTTTTCAGACCTAACCAGGAAATTTAAAGAGCAATTTAGGCTATATGCTTCAAAGGCAAAAGACATCATGTCGTTATCCGGTTTGGAACAGAATCCGGGGGAAACTATCAAGTCTTTTTTAAATCGCTTTAATATAGCGTTAGCTGAGGTGGATAATGCAGAACCCCGCATGGTCTTGACCTATTTGATGAGAGCTATTGATAAGTCAAGTGAATTCGGAAAGTGGCTGAACATGAAGGAGCCAAATTCTCTGGAAAAGTTCTACAAAAAGGCGGATGAATTCATGCGTTTGGAAAGCCGTCCTGTCCCGGCAAAGGCAACAATAGAGAAAGCTGAAGACAACACTGCTGCGCCACGTAAGAATGGATCTGTGGGACAGAAAAGAGAAAATAATGATGGAAGGAAACAACACAATTCGAAGAAGCCTCGATCCTTCAAGCCATCAGAATATACTCCTTTGTTAGAAACACCAGAGCGCATCTACCTGGCTACAAAAGATTCTTTTGAGTATCCCAAACCTCCTGTTCTCAGAACCGGAAGAAAAGCTGTGCAAAGTGGGAAGTTCTGTCGCTTCCATAATCAGCCTGGTCATGACACAGACGACTGCCGTCAATTGAAAAATATAATCGAAGAATTGCTAAGAGAAAATAAGCTGCAGCAATTTGTGAAGAAGAGTGGTAATGATCCTGCTTCGTCAAGTCAGGGGCAACAAGCTCTTGCTCATCAGCCCAGGACAAATGAGAAGGCCGCAGGACATGAATCTGGAAGGCCAGTTATTAATGTCATCACAGGAGGACCCCACCCAGCAGGCAGAAGCTGGGGTGAAATGGAGAGGTACACTCGAGCTCTGAAACATATGCCAACTGAAGAGAATGTCTTTGTTTTAGAGGACTCTACACCCCTGAAACAACAAAGGACTTTTAATGATGATATTGTGTTCAGGGCTAGAGATTCCACGGGCATTGAGGCCCCTACTTTGGACCCGTTAGTCATCTCGGCCGGTATTGGACCGGCTATTGTCAGAAGAGTTCTTATTGATTGCGGCGCATCTTGCAACATCCTCTTCAAGAAAACGTTTGACCAGATGAGAATCCCGATGGCGGATGTGCAAGCCTCATCTCAGAAGATTGTTGGCTTCACTGGGGAGCCAAAGCAACCAGTAGGAACCATTGACTTGCTTGTGGAACTCGGAGAAGGAGAAAGAAAAGTAGTTCGCAAGCAGACTTTTGTGATAGTAGATGAATTTTCTGCTTATAATGCTTTCTTTGGTCGACCTATTCTTGCTGCATTCAAAGCTGTCCTTGCCCCATGGTGTCTTACTATTAAATTCCCTACAGACAATGGGGTAGGAGTTATTAAAGGAGACCAGAACGCTGGGCGAGAATGTTATATGACAGAGCTGCGAGAAACAAGGAAGAGAGAAATGGGGAAAGATGCGGCAACCCCAATCCGCATCAAAACACCAACCCTATAGCAACTACAGGGCGGACCCTGCACTGGCGAGCATAGCGGGGCACGAAAAGTGATGGATCCTAGAAAGGCCAGTGCGGGGGAGAGTAGGGTGGTACCAGCAGAAACAACGATACCGGTGCCCGTTGATCTGAAGGACCCAAACAAGGTGCTGAATGTGGGTTCACAACTTAATGTGTCAGTTCAGAATGCCTTGATATCTTTTTTGAAAGCAAACCTGGATGTTTTCGCTTGGACCCATGCCGATATGTGCGGAATATCCCCAGAAGTTGCGGTACATGCTCTGAATATTGACCCAAAGTTCACGCCAGTAAAGCAGAAAAGAAGAATCCAAGGTCTAGAAAGGTCGACAGCATTGAAAGAGGAAGTTGACCGGCTCATGGAGAATAATTTCATCAGAGAATCTACCTATCCAAATTGGGTTTCAAATCCAGTGCTAGTTAAGAAAGCCAATGGTAAATGGAGAGTGTGCATCGACTTTTCAGATCTAAACAAGGCCTGTCCCAAAGACTGCTTCCCATTACCCAGGATCGATCAACTGGTAGATGGAACAGCGGGTCATGAATTGTTGTCTTTTATGGATGCCTACTCCGGATATAATCAGATCATGATGCATGAGCCAGATCAGGAGGACACAAGCTTTATCACCGATGTCGGTCTTTACTGTTACAGAGTTATGCCCTTTGGGTTGAAGAATGCGGGGGCAACATACCAAAGACTGGTTAATGCTATGTTCAAACCGCAGTTGGGAAAGACTATGGAAGTTTACGTTGATGACATGCTAGTAAAATCTAAGAAAGCAGTGGATCACATCGAACACTTAGCAGAAATGTTCGCAATTCTCCGAAGATACGGAATGAAGCTTAACCCTTTAAAATGTTCTTTCGGGGTAGAATCTGGGAAGTTCTTGGGTTTCATCGTGAGCGCTAGGGGCATTGAAGCTAGTCCAGCTCAAATCACTGCTCTAAAAGAAGTCAAAGCTCCTAAAACAAAGAGGGAATTGCAAAGTCTCAATGGAAAAATTGCCGCCTTAAGTCGGTTCATATCCAAAGCTACTGATAAATGCATTCCATTCTTCGACGCTCTAAAGAAAGGAAAGAAAAACTTTGACTGGACTCCCGAATGCCAGAAAGCTTTTGAAGAATTGATTCAACATATGGAAACGCCTCCAATACTTTCCAGGCCCGGCGATGGCGAGGATCTTCTTATATACTTGGCAGTTTCATCTCATGCTTTAAGTGCAGCGCTGGTACGGGAAGACAAAAGGATTCAACATCCAGTTTACTATATCAGCAAAAGACTCACTGGGGCAGAAATGAATTACTCCAAGTTGGAAAAACTCGCCTATTGTCTATTGATTGCCTCAAGAAAGTTGAGGCAATATTTCCAGGCTCATCCTATCAAAGTCCTCACTGATCAACCTTTAAAGCAAGTCTTGTTTCGCCCTGAGACTTCGGGCCGCCTTTTAAAGTGGAATATTGAATTGAGCCAATATGACATCACTTATCATCCTAGAAAAGCGATCAACGGACAAGCTTTGGCAGATTTTATTGCAGAATTTACAGACAAGGGTAACAGCGAGGAAGAAACAATCGAGAACTCCCCAACCCAATGGAAGTTGTTTGTAGATGGCGCAAGAAATGATTACTGTTCAGGTGCTGGAATTGTTCTTGAAACTCCTGAAGGCCGGTCATTATGCTATGCGCTAAGATTAGAATTTCCTTCAACAAACAATGAAGCAGAATATGAAGCTCTGATCGCTGGTTTGAAAATTGCTAAAGAACTAAACATTCGAGCGTTACAGATCTTCAGTGATTCTCAGCTTATAGTATGCCAAGTCAAGAAGGAGTTTCAAACGAAAGGAGGAAATCTGCCCGCTTATGTGTCAAAGGCTTGGGAACTTTTATGTGAATTCGACCATTACACGATAAGTCATATTCCTCGAGAAGAAAACATGAAAGCAGATTCTCTCGCAAAATACTCAAGTTCTGGCGAAGCCCAATCCTTAGGGTTAGTTCCAGTGGAAGTTTTGTCAAATCCGAGCATTGATGAAATGGATATCGATTGGGTTATGAGTATGTCGCAAGAGCAAGAATCATGGATGACTCCAATAACAAAGTATCTACTCAATGGCTCTTTACCAGAAAACTCTAAAGAACGACAAAAGCTACTGAGAAAAGCTTCTCGATATATAATCCAGGATGGTCAATTATACAGACGAGGATTCTCAATGCCATTGCTTCGATGTGTATCCCGGGAAGAGTCCAAAACAATCCTAACTGAAGTGCATGGAGGAGAATGCGGTGATCATTCAGGTGGTCAAACATTAGCAAAGAAAATTCTCCGATACGGATATTTTTGGCCAGAAATTAATCGGGATGCCGCAGATTACTCCCGAAAATGTGACAAGTGCCAAAGATATGCCAAAATTCCTAGAGCACCTTCTACCGAACTCACACAGATGATCAGTCCATGGCCATTTGCAATTTGGGGAATGGATCTCATTGGGCCGCTACCAACCGCTAAATCAGGGATTAAATATGCTATTGTTGCGGTTGATTATTTTACTAAGTGGGCTGAAGCTGAACCATTGGCTACTATCACTTCTAAGAAAGTGATAAGCTTTGTGACCAAGAATATCATTTGCAGATACGGTGTGCCTCAAAAAATAATCACAGACAATGGTACTCAGTTTGAAAGTGAGGAATTCCAGGATTTTTGCAAACGATTCAAAATCCAGAAAAGCTTTTCGGCAGTAGCTCATCCGCAGGCAAACGGGCAAGTGGAAGCAGTGAACAAGATCATCAAATCAACCATCAAAAAGCAACTCGAAAGAGCAAAAGGTGGTTGGGTCGATAAACTACCACTTGCACTATGGGCATACAGAACTACTCACAAAACTGCAACTGGGCATACTCCTTTTTCGTTAGCATACGGATCGGAAGCAATGATCCCGGTTGAAACAGAGGTCCCTTCACACAGAAGAATCCATTTCAATCAAGCAGAAAATGAAAAGCTGCAACTTGAAGCGCTGGATCTCCTTGATGAAAAAAGAGATGAAGCTAACCTCAGAGTTGCAGCTCATCAGCAAAGGATAGCCAGACATTTCAATTCCAAAGTTCGTCAACGCAGCTTTGAAATTGGAGATCTAGTCCTAAAAAGAATTATGACTGCGACAGGTGTGTTTGGGCCAAATTGGGAAGGACCGTATGTGATAGGTCAGAAACTTCTTGACGGCACATTCAAGCTCACCACAGTTGATGGAGATCAAATTCCAAGGGCATGGAACAGCAATCACTTGCGTCCATACTTTACTTGAAAATTTTGTTGAAACATTGTAAAAAGAATTATGAATGTATGATTCCTGTAATTGAAAGCAATTGTGAAACTGATGCAAGTAAATAATGAAAGAATATAAAGTGGATGTAGGCCCAATTTCATGGCCGAACCACTATAAATCTTGTGTTCCTTATTATCATTATATGTTTGCTTTGTTTTCGATATAAAAATACACAAAATGTATTGCTGAAATATCGATTTAAATTTTTGCAGACAGTGGAGATAAAACTTGCGCATAATAAGACCGAGCGATTCTCACCATCATTCAACAAACAAATTTCAAGTCACAAAGACCCCGAATTCAAATCCTAGATAGGAAATGCTTCAATTGAACGGCTAATGATTTCGATAGGAACGAGCCCTTGCTGATAAATTGAGATTGTTTAAACAAACAAACATCCAATTAGGAAGCTAGTGCCCGTTCTCACGAACTTGCCTGGCAATGAAGTACACTTCCTTGGATTAAACAAGCCACTTGTGAGAAAAAGGGGGATGAAAACTTGAAAAAAAAAAAAAAAAAAAAAAAAAAAAAAAAAAGGGGATCGCTGAAAAGGCATAAGCAAGTGAACAGAGGAACAACCAAAGCTACCATCAGCGCCACAAGTCCTCTTCGGAGGCGCAACTCTTCGGATAATAAAAGACCTCTAATGGGTCATATGCCACAAAAAAGAAAGTTCTCTACTCAACAAAAAAGATTGGAGGAGTCATGACCCTCCAACCATGAGAGAGTAACTTCCAGGCGATGAAAACCCTCTCTGAGGCACATTTCACCAGGAGTTGAAGTGTTATAACCGCTCTTCGGGATTTCACTTCACCAGAGTTGAAATGTAAACAAAATAAAAGCCCTCTTCGGAGGCCCATTTCACCAGGAGTTGAAGTGTTATAACCGCTCTTCGGGATTTCACTTCACCAGAGTTGAAATGTAAACAAAATAAAAGCCCTCTTCGGAGGCCCATTTCACCAGGAGTTGAAGTGTTATAACTGCTCTTCGGGATTTCACTTCACCAGAGTTGAAATGTAAACAAAATAAAAGCCCTCTTCGGAGACCCATTTCGCCAGGAGTTGAAGTGTAGCAGCCGCTCTTCGGAATTTCACTTCACCAAAGTTGAAATGTAAAAACAAAGACCTTCTTGAAAGCACACGTTTCACCGAGATTGAAATAAAACTTCCAAGTGTTGAAACGTGAAAAGGCTTTCTTCAAAGGCACAACTCTTTGGGGGTACACGTTTCACCAAGATTGAAATAAAACTTCCAAGTGTTGGAACGTGAGAAATCCCTCCTCAGAGGTACAACCCCCTCCCGGGAACACAATTAAGAAAAAAGACCTCTTTGGAAACCCACGTTTCACCGAGATTGAAATAAAACTTCCAAGTGTTGAAACGTGAAAAGGATTTCTAAAGCATAACTCTTTGGAGGTACACGTTTCACCGAGATTGAAATAAAACTTCCAAGTGTTGAAACGTGAAAAAATCCCTCCTCAGAGGTACAACTTTCTATAAAAAAAAAAAAAAAAAAAAATCCTCATCAAAAGCGTACTTTAACTTTCAAAGGAAAAGTAATTTGCCTACTGTGGGAAATGATCGTAAAAAGAAAAGAAGTTAAAGTACCCTTCAGAGGTCCGCTTTACCACATAGAGGAATTCACTTGATGAGATATGCACATAAGCAAAAGAAAAAAGTGATTTCTTCGAACGACCAAGCGTAAAAACTTATACGAAGGGAGTTGTACTCTATAAAATTTTCTTTAAAGAATAAAATAATTATTCTTTAGCAAATAAGAGTGTAAGTCCCCTCGAGGTATAGAATATTGCAGCATACTTATGGAATGGGGGCAATATAGTATAATTACACACAATATGGTATAACTAAACCAGCAAAAGGTAACGCTCAAGTAACATACCATAAGCTCGCTGCAATATCAAATAAACTCATGCCAAAACAAATAACAAATGTATTCTTTAATTCAAACAAAAGTTTGTACAAACGAGGAATCATTTTATTCAAGGAATCATTTTATTCAATTACAACGCAGGTACAGGTTTCAAAATAAAGAAAAGCGGGGGCCGGTACCCGCACAATTCTCGGCCAGTACATGCAAAACACAAAAAACTAGAAACTGAAGATCTTCACTTCTTTTTGCTGCCTTTAGACCCTTTACCCGGCCGAATGATCAGCTTTTCAGGTCGACCAGTGGGTATAAGGGAGGAAGGAGAGGTAGGCGCAGCTGGCCCAACTTCTGGCTCCTCTTCAGTGGCAGTGATTATCTTCCCTCTCCTCCTTGATGCTCCTTGCTTCCTTCTCCTCTTTGAGGAAGACTCACTTCCTGGAGTGACAAGTTTAGATAAAGTTATATCGTCAGAAGGAGTCCGCTCCGGAGATATGTCACCTCCCTCAAGTCCCTCATCTTTTTGCTCTTGCGAAGCAACGGGATCATCCAGGCCATGGAGAGCTTCTATTTGTTCTTCTTGTGACCCAGGTTGAGAAGCAGAGGGAGGCGCCACTTGAAGAGATGGAGGAAGGATCACCGGGGGAGAAGAAGCTTGAGTTTGACTCGGTGCTTTCTCTACAAAGGAGAAAAAACTTAAAATATCAGTATCTTTCGAAAAGAGAGGGGATGACGGCTCATCAAAAGTCGGGAATTCATTGACATTTGAAAAATAATCAAGAAGATCGTCAAGTTCACAAGGAGCGAACGAGCAGTTCACCACTTGAGCTGGTCCGGTGTCAAGTTTACCTGGGGTAGTTGGATCTCTGAGGCTGATTTCATATCGCTGTGCTTCGTTGCTTTCACCACCTTCATCCCCGCCTTGTGCACTTGTAGTTTCAGTTACTGTCTTAGTTGCAGGCGGAGTAGAGGAGCTCGAACCCGTGATGTCAACCACAGGAGAAACTGGAGGATGGACAGAGGAAATAAGCGTTAATTCCTTTCCAGAACATTCCTCTTCCGCCATTCCAGTTCTCATCCTGGCAAGTTGTTCTCGCCCCTTCGCAAGAGCAGCGCGAGCTCCCTCATCTAGGTAACGCGCCTCAAAATCTTCATCGCCATACCCGGCGTCTTTAAACATGTTAAGAGCAGCTTCCCACACCTCGGCCAGGGTGATTTCATACTTAGGACCAAGAAAAGAGAGGCTGCCGCGTCCCAAGACACAATGTAAATAAAAATCGAATAAAGTCGAATTGATATCGTTTTCCATGGTCTGAGCAGTTTCTTCGGCTGCAATTTTGCCAGCCATGGCCTCATCTCGATCTTTTTCGGTCTGAGCAAGTTGGGCTTTTAGCGCTTCAATCTCCATGTCCCGGGCGCTCAGTTTATTCTGCAGCTGGGTGACATCAGTGCGGTGGTTCTCTACAGCTTGTTCCAACCTCTCAGCTTTAGCTTCAGCGTCCCTCTGGCTGGCGTGCGCATCTCGCACTTGTTTTTGCAATACCTCTTCTCTTTGGGTGTAAGTATTAGTAGAAGAGGCAAGATCATCTTTGAGCTGCTTTACTTCAGCTTCGAGTTTTTCATTGTATTCGGCTATCTCCTTCATCTCAGCGTTGTGTTGATCAAGAATCTTCTGCCATTCTGATTTGTCATTTTCCATGGTCAGCATTGCTTCGATGTTAGCCCGATTAACTCTTTGAAGTTCATCAACCAGCTTTTGCCATCCAGACATTCTATCGATATCAAGCTTGACAGCATCGAGATTTCTGTACATAGCTTCTTTGTCGATGGGGACCAAATCAAGGTCGAAGCGTACCCCCCTCAAACACCAGTTCGGGAATCGGCTCTGCAAAGTCGGGGGCCCCCTTTCAACATGGTATGAAGGCCTGTTGAGAAGTGTTTGGATGGCACTTCCTTCAAGAGCAGGAGATTTGGAAGGGATGTCAATAGAAACTGAGGCACCAGGTCTCTCAGATGTCACGGGCACGTGCTCCTCGCCAAGTTTGGTCCGCTTTCTCGAATCCTCAATATGGCTCTTCCCCCTATCATCGTGCGTTTTACGTTTATGGGAGTCATCATCCCTTGGGAAGGATTCATGTCGCGTGCCCGCTCCCTCATGACGTTCTTCATACCTTCTCCTCTCTTCAGCTTTTCGCGCAGCTCTCTGCTCATTGGTTTCTCTGGGATCGGCATAGTATTGCTTGTAGTCATAGCTGCCACGCCCTCCATAGCGTCGAAAGTCCTTGTAATAGGAACCGCTGCCGCTGCGCCCCATAGAGGAATCTGAAAAGGCAAAAATAGCAAGTCTTAGAAACTTCCGAAGAAAAGAAGTTAAATATGAACAAATGCCGAAAAATCCTAAGTGTTGTGTGATGTGCAAGCTACGCGCATTAAGCTACAAACCACTCATTGGTGTAGGGGTGATGATAGCTTGGGTATGAGGAGTTGGTGTTTGTGTTGGTGTTAGTCGAAGAAGGGACGTCGCCTCAATCATAGGAGAGATAGTTTTAGACACGTCATCTCTAAAAAGCTCCTGTGAGGTCACTATTATGTCGCTCAACCCATCATAAACATCGTCACCATCATGCTCGGTGAGACTTGTTTTCTCAGTTCCTACATCAGCTAATCCCCCGAGAGGCTGTGAAGGTTCTTCTTCTTCCTCAATCGGGGCAAGTGCCGTCTTACTAGATGACCCCATAATGTCGGTAGGGGTGGAACATTTCACCAATGAAGCTTCGATGTTAGACTCTTTTGATGAAGATTGTTCGATAGTAACGGGGGCATCCGATGCTTCAGTCGGGGAATCGGGAACTTCAGTCGGGGCTTCATGAGGCTGAGTATAACGAGAAGAGTGAAGAAGCCCGTATTGATGTAAAAAGTCATCTCTCAGCAAAAACTTTATATTCCTCTCTTCTACTGGCACAGCATTCAATCTTTCAAAAATTTGCTTATAGCCTGGGTCTCTAGAAGGAGGTGGAAGCGCTGAAAAGTAAAAAGGGAAATTAACATCTAACTACTCAGGCTATGAAAAGATTTTATAAGGAAAACATGTGTCAGGAATAAAGCTGAACGCCCTTACTTCCAACTCTCCACACACCATAAAACCCCGGAGGGCAACGAACATAGAAGAATTGGGTTAAAAACCCGTGAGCAGTATCAGGGAGGCCAACAATCAGTTTGCGGTTTCGGGCGCTCCTCACAACAGTAATGGAAGGATGATCCTTAGTCCGAGAAAAAGAGCATAGATAACAAACTTCACCAAAGCTTGGAAGTCGATCAAGTGTTCTCCTAAAAAGCACACACAACCCCATTAGAATGGCATAGCCATTGGGGTGTAGCTGGGATGGAGCAATGGCCAGTTGACGGAGAAGTTGTTGGAAAAAGTCGTTGAAAGGAGGAATGCCTCCACTTAGGCACATTTGCCGGTTAATTGTCACAAAGCCAGAAGGAGCTATATCGGCAGTGTTATTTCTTTCGGGAAGAATGGCATCTGATTCAACGATACCAAACTGAGCACACAACTGGCGAAAAACTTTGTATGATAGTGAAGTAGGAGCTCTTTCGGGAGGATTAACCAGTGGAGCCGGAAGAACAGTTACCTCTCCAGTCCGAACTGTTGTATCACCTTCCTGAGAAGTCATTCTACACAAACAACTGGATATTCAAATATGAAGGTGCACGTTTCCTAAAAAAGTGTGAAGTGTTGTGCAAAAAACTAAAAAAAAAATAATAATAACAAGTAAATATAACTGAAATAAAACTAGTCGACGATTGATCGATTACAAAAATTTCAGAACTTGTTAGTCTTTAGTTCAAGTATAATATTAATGCGAGCTGGTCAATTTTAATTGACTATTTCAGTATTGCTTTAGTATTTTACTTGAAGTTAATAAGTTGAGCACTTCATTCACACAATCTGTTTAAGTTTAATGACTGTTATTAGCTAATCTGTCATTCGAAGAGGGCGATCAATGGCAGTATATTCGCCCCGGTTTTTCTGTAAATGTTGTATTGGACAGGTTGTTAACTTGCGAGTCAAAGTAATTTGTAAAAGAAGGCATCAAAGTTCAACAGTTCAACATCACTGCAACAATTCAAGGTTTAAGCAGATCCTAAAAAAAAAAAAAAAAAAAAAAACAACACAAGTGCTAAGTCGTATCGAACACAAGTGCTAAGTCATATCGAACACAAGTGCTAAGTCGTATCGGACTCAAGTGCTAAGTCAAAACCGACTCAAGTACTAAGTCGCAACCGACTCAAGGGATGAGTCGTTCCTATCCTCAGCCATCAAACACATCAAGCTGCTTATCCTCTAAGTCCTAAGTCGTAACTCGGGGAACAGGAGAAAGGCTCTGATCCAAAACAACTAGAAATCCTCCAAGTCTTAACTCGGCTACGGCTCATGGAAATCGCTAAGTCACATGGAAGAAGCCGAGTCATATATGAGACGATCCCTTGTTATTTTCAATCAACCTATTCGACCAACTCGCCTCCCTTTCAAATCTCTTAACCTGTTCATCCTTGGCTTCTTCAGCAGCGACAACCTTAACTCGTTACACTATGAATCGCCCCAAAGCGCGAATCACCATAGGCCAAATCAGATGAATTTTAGTTCATCGGTAATCAATTCGAATAGAATTCGCAGGGTTTGAATGGGGCAAACCAAAGATGATGAACTGAATACATAAAGTAACAATGGTTAACGGTCGAAGTTTGAAGCAAGATCTCTTACGATTGTTTGATGCTAGAAAGAATCAGAGATGAATCGGGTCGAAATCGCCTCGGAGAGCTTGAAGATGCGTTAATGGCAGAAAGCAGTTTAAAAGGTTAAGTGATGAGAAAAAGGACGACTCAGGCTTTTATATCTGGAAAGGTTGGGATTTGAAACGACATGACCGAGTTATGATAAGTCGAAGCACACGACTTACGATTTAAGCGTGTGCTTCGAGGGGCAAATGTTAACCCTAACTCGTTCACAAGTTAACAGGTCCACGAGTTAAGGCATGTACGACTCAAGGCATGTACGACTCAAGGCATGTACGACTCAAGGCATGTACGAGTTAAAGGATACATGAGTCAGCAACTTCCTACAACTTAAAGACCTCTACGAGTTAGCAAGCTTACGAGATAAGCAGCCTACGAGTTAAGGAGTACCCGAGTTAAGCTACTTGCGAGATAAGCCTTTACGAGTTAGCATATCTACAAATTAGCAAGTGTACGAGTTAAGATCTTCCACAAGTTAAGCCTCTACGAGTTAATCCTCTGCGAGTTAAGATCTTCTACGAGTTAGCAGGCATACGAGTTAAGAAAAGCTAACGACTTAAGGTCTTTACGACTTAAGGAAATTGATGGCCTACGACTTAATGATAACTGCAGTTTGTACGACTTAAGACCCTTACGACTTAAAAAAGTTATACGACTTAAGGAGGATACGACCTAAAGACACACCTCTTAACTCGTCTACGAGTTAAGACTTGCTTTAAACCAGTTGCAATTGGTTAAGTCGACTACGACTTACGACATAAAAAGAGTCGTATACGACTTAAGAAGGGAAATTAGCAATTGCAGCCAGATAACTCGCACACGACTTAGAACTTAGGGATGGGTTCAAAAAAGGGGAACTGCCATAGACTCGGCTCAGTGACCCGGGGACGACTTACCTTAAGTCGAACACGACTTATCTTAAGTCGGCCACGAGTTAGGACTTAGCATTTTTTCCGCCCAGAACTCTCTATAAATATGAAACCATCTCCAACATGCAAAAGACTTTTGGGCTCATTCTCTTCAAGCGCCATTACTCTGCCGAATTCCAGACGACTTCAAAGCTTTTTAGATCCAACAAACTTCTAAAGGAACTCCATGAAGGAATCATCCACATTCACCATGGATTTGAAGATGATTGTCAACATCAAAGCTTGAGCTACTTGTTTCACATATCCTATCACTTGAAGTGTGTTGTAATTGAAAGATCTTGTAAAGAATTGTAATCAAACTAGTGATGAAAAGATTAAAGTGGACGTAGGCTGGATTATAAGCCGAACCACTATAAATACTGTGTCTCTTACCGTTTTTCTACATACTTTCTGCTTATTTCTGTTTCCCGTACAAACGGGTGGTGCTTTCACAATCACATCTTATACACCAGGGTGTTAGCGTTTAAAACTTTTTCGTTAACACAGTAATTATCCTTTAATTACTATCATTAATTACAATACTTAATGATCATTCATTAATTCATTAACTATAATTAATTACATCAAACCTTAATTAATTACAATTAATTAATCACACTTTAATTAATCATTTTATTAATCAACCTTGATTAATTTCGTTAATTAACTATTCCTTATTAACTAATAATTACTTTAATTAATTAAATAACTAATTTATAATTAATCATCTTATAAATCATAAACAGTAATTAACAATTTCTAATTACTTATCTTGATTAATTAACTTTTTAATTAATTATCTTAACCCTTGATTAATTAATCTAAATAATTAATCTTTAGTTACTTCATTAAGTAATTATTAACCAATTTAAATTAACAATTAATCCTTAATTAATTACTTTATTAATTATTATATTTTAATTAATTACACTTAGTCAATAATCTCAAATTAATCACATTTATTAATTAATCACATTAATTAATTAACTAAAATAAATTAAGTAATTAACTCTTAATTACTTACATAAGTAATTATCTCTAATTACTTCATTAATAAATCTTAATTAATCTCTTAATTAATTACTTAACAAATAATTAATTCTATTATTAAATAATTCTTAAACCTTTAATTAATTAATTATTCCATAATTAATTAACTTTAAAACAATTAATTCAATTAATTCTTAATTTAAAACATTATGTGATTATCCATTAATCACCTCCAAATTAATTACTCCCATGAGTATCTTCGTTAATTACTTCTATAATTAATTACATTCAATAATTAATCAATAATTACTTCATTTAAGTAATTACACTTAATTAATCCATAATTAAGTGATTATTTAAAATTAAATAAATAATTAACTAATTATTTAAAATTAATTAAACAATTAATTAATTAACTTCTAATATAACTTCCATTATTAAGAAAACAATAATCTTAATTAATTCTTTAACTTATTAACGATTCACATTAAATAAGTATTCTTAAGTTGATTACCTAAATAATTTAACCTTATTTATTTCCATAAATAAATTATTTGAATTAATCAAATTTTTATATAACCTAAAAACAAACTTTTCTATTTGGTTTACAAAAATTATAATTTTAACTTTATTTGAAAATAAAGCATTTAGAAATCAATTTGAAATTTAAAACAATTCAATCATCAAATTTAAACTTATTTGTCTTCCATATAATTTGAAAACTTTGATTTTAAACTTTACTTAAACTTTGATTTAATACTTTAAATTTGAAAACACCCCTTTGAATTAAAATTCAAAATTAAATCAAGATAATTACTTTCAAAAGCAATCATCTTAAACAATTTAAGTTTGAAATTAAATTCAATTATCACTTCTAATAATTTGATTTATATTTACTTCAAAGAACAAGTTATAACCTATAAATTTATTTCCCCTTTTATAAAAACTTAGGCTTGTATTTATTTATTCAACATTAAGTAACCTTTGCAGTTTAACATTATACAGAATACCAACTCGAGATGACTACCCCTAAAACCCGAGTAAATCACTCCCACCCCACGCGACAGCCCCGAAGAAAAAAAACAACTCCCTTCTTCGAGTCGACTCAACGAAACACGAGATGATCACCGAGCAAAAACCTGTCTTCTCCAAACCAGAAGAACAGTGCACAAGCGTACATGTGTGTACGTCTCCCACCGACTCCGGCCACCGTGGGCAACCACGATCATGGCCAACGTCCACTCGTGTGCACGCGAACTCGACCCAAAACCCAGATTGAACCCAAACTACACGAATCACAAAATGACCCTTCAACTAGAGAATCTACAGCAATAACCGACCACAAAAGCTCCCCCACGGCCATGCTCGTCGATGCCGACCAACCCTGCCATCCTCACCATCAAAGCGTCGCGACTCAAACTTCATTTTCACCAAAAATGAACCAACTCGAATCATTACCTATGTTGCAAAACCCATTACAGTTCGACCGAAACCAATTAACTCTAAAACCCTATTTTTCTCAATTCCTAACTCCTCTGCCATTAGAAAAATTAATTTACATTTTTCCCATCATCTATAGCATTCAAGCAAGCTTCAATTTGAATATGAACTCGGTTTATCAAGTAAATCTTCGGCAATTGCCTAAAACCCAATTTACAAACAAACCCCAAATTCATCTTAATTCCTCAACTAAAAATTACGATACTTCCATCAAAATTCATCAATTTGTTATACAAATCAGATTTTATAACCAAATATAGAATTTGACTCGAACGAACTTTACCCATGTTTGAAAATTTACTATGTCTTATAAAATTTTAAGCAAAAAAAAACATAACATAATTCCCGAGTTCATTTTTATGACTAACATCACATTGTTATATATACTTCTCTTTAGAAATCAAAGTTTGAAATTTAATACAAAAGAAAATAATGAATTTACAAATTTATCTTCTTTCTGTAAATTAACAGAGGTAAGCTTTTTTTTCTATACAGGCACCACAGTTATTCGAGCATGCATTCATTTTAAGATATAGATACAACCAAAATTTCCACAAAATTCAATCATAGGTACTTAATTAAAATCTCAAGTTTAAACTATTTTTAAAAGAATGCATGTTTACTCACCTCAAACTTGCAGAGAACAAAGTAGAGCATGTATTTCCAGGTTTGAATCTTAAAATTTGTAGAAAACTTTAATTGCTTGCTAATGAAATTGCTGAGTTGAACATCATTTGGTTTGCAGGTTGATAATTCTTTTGCATGCATATTTAATTTGTTGCTGTTGAAACTGATACTTCATTTGAATATGCAGATTTTCACTTGCAGATTTAATATGAATGTAACAACCCGCATATTTATCAATTTTATATTTAAATATTTTATTTAAATATTTTATCGTTAGTCGGATTTTAGTCCCAAAAACTACTTTTTGCATACGGTCGAATTAGGACTCGGGACCACTCCCATTGAGTTTAAAATGCCGCTTGCGACCTTTTTGAGTATAAGCTTCGATATGTTTGGAGAAAGTTGATTTTTGCTACTTTTCACTTTGGGTTTGGTTTGGGCTAAGCCCATTAACCCCACTTAACTCAGTTCCAAACCCCTCCTCTTCATTCACTTCTTTTCTATTTTCCTAATACTCAAAGCTTTTATGTTAATGGAGAGTGGAAGTGGAAATTAAAACTCCAAGCCCCAGTTCCATAGCAAAATCCAACTTCTACCTCCAAACTCAAGAAGAACCCATTGGTAAGCTTCTCTTCTTCATCTCCAACTTATTCTCTTACCAATTTCAGAAATTCCTAAACCTAATTTTAGGAATGTTCTTGTTTTGAGCTTAGATTCAAGCTCATTTGGGTTGTGTTGAAGAGAGGTTGATTCTCCATTTGCTTTCAAGCTTCTTCTTGTTTGATTTTGTGAAAAGGTGAGATTTTTAATCTCACATCTAAGTCTATGAATTATCTTTGATTGTTAGGTATGAATTCCTAACACTTATTCTTGTGTAATTGCTTTGGATTTGGATTGCTTTTTGAGAATAATCCAATTTTAGTGTTTAAAAGTCATATCCTTAAAAATCATTGCTTTGAGGATCAAATGTGTTTTTGGTGATGCATCGAGGAGCCAATAGGGCCGGGTAGCCGTTAGGCATAATTCCCTTGCGTCCGTGCTCGTTCGGTTGCGAATTGATGGAGTTTTCATATCAATACATGGGCATAAATATACTGAGCATCAGGTTCGGCCGACCGACCCCCCTGGTCCGGTCGACCGACCTGATGCCAAGTGCATAGGCACTTTCTATTTTAGGGTCCGGTCGACCGACTACAGGGGTTCGGCCCGACCTGATCCCCGAGGAGTTTTTCAATACAAGGTTCGGTCGATCGAGCACTTTATGCCGGCCGACCGACCTGATGATTTTTTGCCTACTTGGCCTTGTTGCTTGAATTTCCAACTTAAATCGATTCGTGTTGTTTCCTAGTTATTGTTATCAATTATTATGACTTTGTTGACTCCTTTGTAGGGATTTTTGAATATCCATTTCGATGGATTCTTTATCGGTTTCGTTGGATTTTTATTCACATCTTCGTGTGTGAATTTTAGTGATTGATTGTTTCTACAATCTTCTTTGTGTTTTGTCACTTTAAAGATATAAAGGTTTTCTATACTAGTAGTAAATATCAAAACTCTTTCCTCAAATGATTTCAACTATTTTAATACCAAATTCTTTTATAAAACCGTTTTTTTCAATCTATTAGTATATACAAACCTTTACCTCACTCGTATGAGAAATCTAGTTAAACGACTTAGTAAAACAAGTGGTATGAAACGCTTGCGTTCACTTTGTTGGTTAATTCTTGGACTTGTTCGATTGAAACTCTTGTGACAATTTTCTAGTGGAAATCTACAATTTGTTCGTAAATATTTAAGTTAAGCTAGTGGTTATGGGACATGATGCTAAACTCATATATTTACTAGCTTACTGTAATCGACACTTCTCGTTGGTCATGACGATCATCTTTGTGATTTAGACTAGCATTGTGCGATGTCTCTTTGTCTGCGAAGGAGACTAAACCCCGTTTTGTGGAGTTTCGACTCAATTTGGTGGGGTAGCAACCCATGGTCTTCGGGCCGTTTGTGGAGCTTCGGCTCAATTTGTGATGGTTAGCAGCCATGGAATTAGCATTCCGTTTGTGATGCACGTGTTGGTGGGCTTTATGCTCCCGGTTGTGATAGGCCTCCCCCCCTTTGTGATTTCTGGATTTCTTGAGATGATTTCTAGAATTTGTGTTTCACCAATTTTCGTGATTTCCATTGATAAGTTTTATCAATATTTGTGCATTGGTGAATTTGTGTGTCATTGACTTTTGTGATTGACGTTGATATTATCGTCAATATTTGTGGTTTGGTGAACGAAATAAGGAGTCTGACATTTCTTCAATTCTTGTGTAGATTTGGTGACATTGATTAATCTCTTGATGATTATCAACTAAGTATATATATATATATATCACAGCTTGGCATTGTGATTATTATGTGTTTAGTCATATCTCTTGTTCTATATCGTTTCATCTGATATTTATAGTTAGACTGATCCGTTTATTATTTTCTTATTAAATAATACTCGGGTCAGACCGAGATGTTACAGGTGCTTCTGCTTGACTTCTCTCTTGGGATTGATTCCTCTGACTTTTGGTTAACTGCTTAGATTAGTAGTTTTTGTTGTGTACATTTGAGATATAGACTCCATAATGTATACTTATTCTTTTGTGTAGTTCATGTAACTATTCTTTTGTGATATTGTGGATCTTTTTAGACCACTACTCTGATATACACTTTCATGTGTAATATTCATATCTATTTCCGCCTTTGTGATATGAATTGCCTGTGACTGATTTGTGTTATGTTTATTTCTATATTTGTTTCCGAAGACCTTTATAGCCACTGTGTAGTAGCTTTGAGTTTGTGTCGGTATGTCGGATTTCCTCTTGAGAGGAAAAGATATATTTTTATCCGGTATATCGGTACTCGCACAAGGCAATTATACAGATGGTCGCTCCTCAACAGCCTTATTCTCCGTGCTAGTTGACAGCATTCACAGTAATGTTCTTGGCTAGCGTGGGTATAGAGGTGGGGCGTCACAGCTTGGTATCAGAGCCAAACTTCGAAACAATATGGAATATTATAACAAGGATCATCGTCCTAAGTCTATCTTAGGAGTCGTGCTTTAGGATTTTATTCGGGTCTACGTACCGTCTTACCCTATTTTCTTTTATGATTCCTTGTTTAGTCTATCAAGATTGCTTGATATTCAATTTGGTGAATAACCTTCTTCTTCCTCTTCTTTCTTTCTAAGGGAAGAGAAATGTCTAGACTTGGCCGCCCCAGAGCCATGCCATCTAGCACTCCACCCCAGGATGGAGTTTTTATGACAGCTCAACAGCTTCTTGATTTAGTGACGAATGCTCAAGCAGTTGGAGCTAACCCGGAACCTACTCACCCAAAGTCGGGATTTGCACGCTTGTGCAGCGATTACACCAATTTGGGTGGGGAGTCATTCAAAGGTTCCGAAACTGTTATTGAAGTCCAAGCTTGGCTTAGAACATGCGATCGCATCTTTTCGTGCATGAATCTTATTGACCTTCACTGAGTTCAGGTGGCCTCTAGTATGCTCCGAGAAAGAGCATTGGACTGGTACGAGCTTCTTATTTCTGAGATTAATGAAGCGGATCTTACCTGGGAGCAATTCCGGGAACGCTTCGAATTAAAATTCGTGCCAGAAGCTGAGAAAGTGACATTGGCTCGACGATTTATAGACCTTGTTCAAGGTGAGTCCTCCGTGACTGATTACGTCGCCTCCTTCGAGTCGCTTTCCAAATATGGGGTTGAATACATCAACACCCCTCTGAAGAAGAATCAGAGATTTTTTTATGGCTTAAACAAAAGTCTCAAGAAGCCATTACTTCTAAAATTAGAAGTTTCTTTCGACCAACTCGTTGATATCGCTCTTCGTCTTGAAGAGGCGGATAGAGAGAATGATGTTGAAGTGGTGGGTTCCAAACCAAACTTCAACAATAACAAGAAGAGGCCAAACAAATTTAAAGGTCCTTATCCCAATAAAAGGAGGAAACAAGCAACCTCCATGGCAAAGACTTCTTCCTTTGGCCGTGGGGAATGCTATAATTGTGGTTCGAAGGACCATTATGCGAACAAGTGCCCAAAGTTTCTCTCTTGTCGCTACTGCAAAGTTCCCGGACATGTTATATCTTCATGCCCCAAGCTTCAGGGCAAGAATGAGGGAAAGTTAAATGTTGCCCAAGCCCCTGGCAACACATCTCGTGGCCAAGGTATTTCTCATTCTATTCTGGATGGAATTATTTTATTTCGTGATCATCCTATTCGAGTTCTTTTTGATACGGGTGCGTCCCATTCTTTTATATCAAAAGAACTTGTTGATACTTTTTCTTTGGATGTTTTGTGTTTAATGACTTCTTTGAGAATTGCGAATCCGGTTGGTGGATCCGCAACAATCAGTTTATTGTGTAAGGATGTCGAGATTATTTTGTGTGATTTTCCTTTCCTAGCCGATTTGCATGTCATGCGTTATTTAGGCTTTGGAATGATTTTGGGAATGGATTGGCTTAACCGTTATGAAGCTCATATCCTATATCCTGAGCGGACTATTCATCTTCGACATCCTCAATCTGTTAAGCAGATTTCTATTAATCTTAAAGATTCAGATTCCAACTTGGTCGCATCTTTATATTCTTTAAATCCTCGTGATGACGATGATGATTATGAGGGTGATATTATTTCTCTTATTCACGTTGTTCGTGAATTTTCCGACATATTCGAGCCCGTTTTAGGATTACCACCTAAGCGAGCAATTGAGTTCAGAATTAATCTTATTCCTAGAGCTCAACCTATCACTCGCCCTCCTTATCGTATGTCCAATAAAGAAAACGAGGAGATGCGTAAATAATTATCCGAATTGGAGATGAAGCAATTTATTCGCTCTAGTTCCTCTCCTTGGGGAGCTTCGGCTATTTTTGTGAATAAATCTGATGGTACACTTAGGCTTTGCGTTGACTACCGCAAGCTTAATGATCTTACTATCAAAAATAAATATCCATTACCTCGGATTGATGATTTATTTGACCAACTTAGTGGTGCTAGAGTCTTTTCACAATTAGACTTAGCTACTGGATTTCATCAGCTTCGTATTGCAGAGGATAGCATTCCTTTGACATCGTTCCGTACTCGTTATGGATCTTATGAATGGCTTGTTATGCCATTTGGTCTAACGAATGCTCCGGCTTATTTCGTTGACCTTATGAATAGAGTTTTCAAAGACTTTCTCGACCGGTTTGTTCTCATTTTTATCGATGATACTCTTGTGTATTCTAAAACCGAGGAGGAGCATGAAAAACATCTTCGGATTGTGTTGGAAACTCTTAGGAGTAATCAATTAAAGGCAAAATTTTCTAAATGCCACTTTTGGCAATCTCGTGTGAAGTTTCTCGGTCACATTATTTCCGAATCCGGAATTTCCGTGGATCCTTCAAAGATTAAAGCGATTCAAGATTGGAAGAGACCGGAGAGTGTGACAGAGGTTCGTAGTTTTCTTGGATTGGCGGGCTATTACCGTCGTTTTGTCAAAGACCTTTCTAAGATTGCCGTGCCTCTCACTAGCTTGACTAAGAAAGGTGTTAAATACATTTGGTCGGACAAATGTGAAACTTCTTCTTAGAAATTAAAAGAACTTATTTCTAATGCTCCTATTCTTGTTATTCCCGAGGGGAATCAAGATTTCGTTGTTTATACCGATGCTAGTCGCGTTGGTTTGGGTGCCGTTCTTATGCAAAAAGAACGTGTTATTGCTTATGCTTCTAGGCAATTGAAGCCTGCCGAGACTAGATATGTCACTCATGATTTAGAGCTCGCGGCTATTGTTTTCGCCCTTCGTATTTGGCATCATTATCTATTAGGAGAGAAATTTGTTCTTTATACTGATTGTAAGTCCTTGAAGTATTTATTCTCTCAAAAGGAACTTAAATTACGTCAGCAGCGTTGGCTCGAGTTCCTTGCGCCTTACGATCTTGATATTCTTTATACACCCGGTAAGGGTAATCGTGTCGCCGATTCTCTTACCCGTAAACAACAAGCTGTTGTTTCTATGATGATATCCGAATGGAACGATCTCGGGATCTTAAACACTTGTGAGATTCGAGAGCGTGTTCCCGATTTATGTTCATCTCTTGTTTTATGTAGCCTTGAAGCTCATCCTTCTCTTTTAGACCGCATTCTTGAAGCTCAAAGGCTAGATTCCGAATTGGCTCTTCTTGGCCAAAATATTAAGGATAAGATTGATATTGAAGGTTTGAAAGACTTTGATATCTATTCTCATGGCGGCATTCGGAGATTTGGTAGACTTATCGTACCAAATATTAGTGATCTTCGTAAAGATATTTTAGAAGATTCTCATCGTTGTAAATTTACCATTCATCCCGGTAGTAGTAAAATGTACGCGGATATGAAGCGACTTTATTATTGGGAGGGAATGAAACTTGACATCGCTAAATTCGTTAAGCGTTGCATGACTTGCCAACTCGTTAAGGCCGAACATCAAAGGCCCGGTGGGTTATTGCAACCTTTAGAAATTCCAATTTGGAAGCGGGACCAAATTTCCATGGATTTTATAGATGGCCTTCCCCGTTCTCGTTCGGGTCATGATAGCTTATGGGTAATTGTTGATAGACTTACTAAATCCGCCCATTTTATTCCCGTTCGGTCTAACCGAACCGTTCCTCTTTTGGCCAAACTCTTTGTTAAAGAGATTGTTAAATTACATGGTGTTCCTACTTCTATTGTTAGTGATCGTGATCCATTGTTTACTAGTGGATTTTGAAAGAGTCTTCAAAAAGCTTTGGGAACGAAGCTTAATTTTAGCACCGCTTATCATCCTCAGTCCGATGGACAAACCGAGCGTGTGAATCAAATTCTTGAAGATCTTCTTCGTGCTTGTGTTCTTGATTTTGGTGGAAGTTGGGAAGATCATATTTCACTTGTTGAATTTTCCTATAATAATAGCTTCCAATCTAGTATTGGTATGGCACCTTTTAAGGCACTCTACGGAAGGCCATGCCGATCTCCTTCTTGTTGGCTTGAGGCCGGCGAGAAGCTGGTTTTAGGTCCAGATTTTATTCGTGATTCCACAGAAAAGATTAACCTTATTCGACATAGAATGAAAGAAGCCCAGAGTAGACAAAAATCCTATGCCGATAATCGGAGAAGGAAGTTAGAATTTTCTGAGGGAGATCTTGTTTTTATTCATATTTCACCTATGAAGGGTGTTGTACGTTTCAGTCGTTCGGGAAAACTAGCGCCTCGATATATTGGGCCATTTCCTATCACCGAACGTATTGGTTCCATGGCTTATCGCCTTTTATTACCGGCTCAATATTCTGCTATCCATGACGTGTTTCACGTTTCTCAACTTCGGAAATGTCTTCGAGATTCCGATGCTATTTGTGACGCCCCACCTCTATACCCACGCTAGCCAAGAACACTACGGCGTAGTGCTGTCAACTAGCGCGGAGAATAAGGCTGTTGAGGAGCGACCATCCATGTAATTGCTTATCACACGGTGGCTATAAATAATCTTCGGAAACAAACATAGAAATAATCATATCATAAATCAGTCACAGATATCCATATCACAAAGGCGGAAGAAGATATGAATATATAACTAACACATGAAAGTGTACATCAGAGTAGTGGTCAATAAGATCCACGATAATACAAAAGAATAGCAACACGTGCTATACAAAAGAATACAACTATGAGTCTATATCTCAAGTGTATACAACAAAAACTGCTAATCTAAACAGTTAGCCAAAAGTCAGAGTGATGAATCCTAGGGAAGAAGTCAAGCAGAAGCACGTGTAACATCTCGGTCTGACGCGAGTATTATTTAAGAAAATAAGAAACGGATCAGTCTAGCTATAAATAGCAGATGACATGATATAACATAAAAGATATGGCATAAACATAAACATCCATAACGACATACCACTATAAGTATGTAAATAATGATCAACAGAAGATCAATCAATAAGAGATAATCAATATCACAAGAATCTTCTCAAAGATTCGAAGAGGGCATCATACCCTAAATGTAACGACCCAGAATTTTGAATAATTTAAATTGAAAATATTTGATTTAATTTAAATATTTGAATGATGGTTTGAATTGAATTTCAAATTATCAGAATGAATTTGGCGATTAAATTATAGAATTTAATCTATTGAGAGTTGAATAAAAATTTGAATCTTCAATTTTAAGCTGATTAAAAATATTTCAAAGGCTTGTAAAATTCATATTGATAATATTAAAGATTTTAGAAGCTTCAGAATTGAATTTGAAAGTGAGTTGTTCAGTTTTGAAATTTAATCGTTTGAATCGATATTTAAAAATAGCCTTCCGAGGCATAGTCTCGGAATTCGACGAAACCAGTTCCATTGGGTCCGTAATATTGAATTATTGCCGGATTTCAAATTTCGTATTTTTCGGAGTTAATATGTGAGCATACGACACGTAAACGCATTGAAATTTAAGTTGAATTCAATTTAAATTTAAATTTAAATTGAGTCAAACTTCACCACGTTCTCCCTAAATCAACGCCTAGTATCACGCCTAAGATCACGACACTGAATCGTGCAGCCCATGTTCTTCTCAATATTAAATACGTCCCCTCCCTCTCTCAGAAATCAAAATCTCGTTCAAAGATTAAGCAATGGCCGAATAAGTTAATTCTCGTTCGAAGGCAAATCCCTCTCTCTCTCAATTCAAAACAAATTAGGGCCGAAGCCTTCTTCAATCTCAAATTTGAACGCAGTAAAAAAAAAAAAAAATTTTAATGGCCGAAGCCGATTCGAGCTTAATGCTCGAACAAGGGAGGCGGCGTAGGGAGGTGAGGCTTCCAAGCAAGCGTCGCGATTTAGGGCAATGGTCAAGGAGCGGCGCGCGAGTCAGAAGGGGGGGGGGTCGGCGAGGCGGCATCACTGCCAGAAAGGACTCGCGAGTAGCGCGACGTGAGATGGCGATTGTGAAGCTCGAAGGGGATGGATCTGGGTGTCGCGCGATTCGAGGAGGAGGGGTTTCGATCGCTAGAGAAAGGCGTAGGGGCCGCGAGCAGGCGCGACGGCGATTGGGGCTCGTGCTCGAGACTGCGGCGATGAGGTGGAGGACTCGAAGGTGCGGCGGCGACGAGAAGCTCGAGTTCGAGCTGATGATTTCACTGTAAGGTAAATTGTTTTTATCTTTATTTTTAATTCAATTTAAATAAGCATTTATGCTGTAGAAAAAAAAAATTAACAGTAAAAGAAAATAATAATATATTAGCAGTAAAGAAATAATATATTATATTATAAGTAAATACGAGTAAGTTATATTAAAAGGAAATTTTAATTTTTAAAACCAAAATTTTAGTTAAACAAATTTAATTAAAATCAGTTTGAATTTTAATTTTTTGTTTAAAATAAAAATAACGAATGTGATGATTTACTTGTTGTATTAAACTATTTAACTATTTTTAGTTACTAAAGAATATTTTATTACAAAGAAGTTATTTTGAAATTTTAGGCAAACAAATTTATTTAAAAAGAAAATCGATTTAAAGTTATCAATTTAAAGTAAAAATAAATTTTTAGTTTGATAAATTTATTTAAAGAAGAAAAATTGGTTTAAAGCTAATTTACAGCTAAAATTAAGAAAATAAAATTTAATTACTTGGTTTTATATTCGAGTATTAATAAATTGAAGAATTAGTTGTTAAAAGAAAAATATTAGTTCAAATTATTTTTTTTAAGAATAAAACTTTAGTTTAAAATATAATTTTTAGTTAATCAAATTTATTAAAATAAAAGGGTTCATTGCTAGAAATGATTAAAGAGAAAATTTGATTTTTGAAACTTATAAATTAGTTTAAAAATAACTTTTTGATTTAATTAAATTAAATTTATAAAATAGAAATTAGCTTTTTCAATTATTTCTTTTACTAAAAATAATTTATTAAGATAACTTATGGGTTAATAAGTTTATTTTAATTGTTAGTGGCCAAATTTATTTTTAAAGGGAAAATTAGTTAAAAATATAATTTTGGTAAGTAAAAGGAAATTTAATTTATTAAATAAAATGATTTATTAAAGGAAATTTTGTTCAATTGGAAATTTCTAGTTAAAATTATTTTAAGAGTAAAATAATTAGTTAAAATAAATTATTAAATAAGAAACTTGTTTAAATAAAACTATCAGTTAATTTAAACTATTAAAGGAGAAAACCGATGAATTAAAAATAATCAAATGAAAATTTATTATTCGATTGATTCGAATATTAATGAATTGTATAAATATTTATACAAGGTATAAATGAAGAAAACAAGTTGAATTGGAAGTGGATGGCAAACGGGAATAAAGGTGAGAACTTCTCACTCAAAAGGAATTTTATTGTTTATTTAAATTTTAAATAGTTAGATTTAAAATTTGCTTGACTGTGTTGATTGAATGATTGAATGATGATTGTTATATATAGTTATTGGATGTGAATAGACCCTATACGCCGTTAGTAAGCGGAGGTTATTTATTACACACATATACCGCGATATTCCACCTTGAAGTGGAATTGGTATTATATTATATATAGCAATATATATATATTGGCATATGTATATATTGTAGTTGATTGATTTCCCGCATTTTCTTTTAGCGGATGAGACCCTATGCGCCGTTAGTAAGCGGATATATATTTATAAAATCCCATGTACCGCGATATTCCGTCTTGAAACGGAATGGTATTGTGCTAATGTCTGTGGATGCAGGGAAACAGGTTGGAGGGATCCAACTGGATTCCTCACAAATATTTATATGATTTCATATATTGTGATATTTGATTGTTATCATGGATAATATATAATGTTTGAAAGTTGTGATTGAATATTGATGTGTTGCATCATCGGATCCAATTTTTGAAGTTTAAAAATAACGATTTTGATTTCTAAAATAATTTTTGAAAGTATACGTTTATAAAAATATTGGAATTGATTCATCTTAAATAAATAAACGTTATAATTTTAATATTATGAAAATTATGATTTTTGAGGAATACAGTTAAAAGTTCATTTTTTGAAAATATGGGATTAGTGATTTTATAAAATAGTTTGAACTGAGATTTCTGAATTTATTATAAGAAGTTTAAAAATAGGATTTATAAAATTTTTATTTTTTATTTTATAAATCAGAATGATGAAATTGTAAAAGAGTTTAAAGATGTTTAAAGTAATAATATAAATTGATTTATATTAAAAGATTTATAAGTTGATATTTATAAATTTAGAATATCTTAAATTATAAAACGAGCTTTTATAGGTGATAGAATGATTTGTAAATGAATTTCATAAAGGAATGAAATCTATAGAATTTATGAAATTTGATTGTTTTATAAATCAAAATGATGGAATTCTAAAAGAGTTTAAAAGATGTTTTAAAATAATAATACAAATTCATTTGTATTAAAAGATTTATAAATTGATATTTGTAAATTAAAATATTGGAATTATAAAACGAGCTTTTATAAGTGATAGGATGAATTGTAAACGAATTTCACAAATGAATGAAACTTATAGAATTATAACGGTGAAGTTCTAAATAGAATTTTATAAATAAAATTCATAAAGTTATTAAAGGAATGGAATTTGGACAAATAATTGAATCTTATAAGTTATAAGATTTATAATTTATGAAGTTTAAAGGAACGATTTTATAAACAAATAAATTATAAGTATTTGACTTATAATATGAATTTTTAATATATCATTGTGATATGAATTAAGATAGGTTAATAAAGGAATTTATAAAAAGGAGTTGATATAAAATAAATAGAAATAGGATTTATAAACGTTGTTTTATAAATCAGCAACGACTTATTTTGATAAGGAATTGTTGTAATTTATTTATGGAATTATATTCATGTTTTAGACAGTGAATAATTCTTTAAAATAAAATGAATAGAAGTGATGAAATTTATCAACAAGTGTATTCACGTTTTTGAATAGTGAATATTATGTTAAAGAAATTATTTTAGATGTGATGTTTTAAATAGAATTAAAACGATCTAAAGATGTTTTAAACTGTATTGAGATTTGAAACCATAGATTTCAACATTTGTTGTTGAAATAGATGTTTTCGAGAAATATAAGGAAATAATGGACTATAGCACTATTGTTATAGTAAATGATTTCCGAAAGGGAATGTTTTGTATAGTATTGGGATTTATATATCTATTTTAATTTCGAATCCCTATACTAGTGATTTTGGGTTGTCGTAACGATGTTTTACGCAACATTCGTTTTGGCCCAAATAAATATGGTTAAGTGAATGATTTCCTTAAAGAATGAAATATATACTTAATTTCGATTAGGGTATATTAAATATTTTCTAAGTATAGAAAATAAAAAGATCCGTGAATTACTTATTTTTAATAAGTATAGAAATGCTCTTCCAATATTAAGTGAATATTTGGAATTTATCTTTTTGAAGATAAAATTGAAAATGAATATTAGAAATTGAATGAAAATCGTATATTCATAAATATTTTGGGAATGTAAATTCAATATGGAATTTATAAATGGAATTGGGAAATTTAGTTAAAAATAAATATTGATTTATTTTTAAAGAATGGAGAATGTATATCTTATAAAGATATTTTTGGAAAATAAATAATTTGGAAAATTATTTGGAATCTGTTGATGTTGGCATATCTATTGATAGTTCAATAACCGACTATCAATATTTACCTTTAAATAGGTATTTGTTGTGATTTGTTTGAAATTGGATGCCACACTTTTTTTTTTTTAAAATAAGCGCTCACTATTCGGGTTAACCGGGAAAGGACCTTGGGGTCGTATAACCCATTCCGAATATGTGATACGTCGTTATGAATTGCATTCGAAGATCGGTGTTGAAGACTGGATATTTTCGAAAGCGAAAGAGTTTCTTGTTGATTGTCTCTGCACTGGCTGATCCCTGGTATTGAGATCTCCATATGTGATGGGAAATCCAAACGTGATTAGAGATTATTCGGATTGCAAGGACTTCTTTGTAAGTGCCCTCGGTTCTGTTCGAGCCCGGAACAGACTTGTATGGATTGTGTGTCTGACATTACAAGTTGAGATGTAAAGCCGATTTCTTTCAAATATATTTCTGTGGTGGCGGAGAATTTATTCTCTTAGCTTAACACCCTTCTCTGAGACGTACGAGCTCAGAGGTTATATAGTTGAAATTATCAGCGATATATTCCCAATTTGGTAATGTGACATGATGATTGTTGCTGAAATGATCATTGTGTTGATTATTGTGATAGGATCATTTATTTGATCGTCTATCTTGGTGATCATTGTGTGGATCGTTTGTTGACCCAAAGCATGGCTTTTGTATGAAGTATGTTTTTGTGGACGTGACTTCGTCGAGCCTCACACCCCGGAAATGGTCAAAACAGGAAAGATGCGGCAAGGTTATGAGGGGTAGCACCCTTTAGGGTATGTACATTTCCTTCTGGATAGAGGTGGTATCATGGTGTGGAGCCCAGATATTTAACCTATGTGGTTACTACGAATTTATTACTTTGTGGTTGTTGGTTTTCGGGATCCCGTGAGAAAGGTCGTTTACGATCGGGGAATGGCGTGCTCGTGTCAGTAGTTACCCAGTTAGGGGTAACCCGGCCTTGTGTTGGCAGAGTTCCGGTTTGGTTCTCGGGGATGTCTTTCCAGAGGCATTCTCATGTGGCAATGGGAAGTTCCTTGGCCTGACCATTTGTTGGAAATCCAATTCCCAATACGAAACTTGCACGGTATTAGTTGTAGAACCTGCCATTCACTTATGGTGGTCACCACTGTTTGGATGGTAGCTATAGTAGGCATAGTTCGAAATGTCTATGCTGGCTAAGATTTATATTCTACTTTCGAAATGAATTTCTTCTACACTATGCACTAGTAATAATATCAAATGTTATTTTAAATGCGTATCAAGCATCTTTGACTATCATAAGGAGAAATCTCCTCCGATTCTGCGTTTGCATGTGTGTGTGTGCGGGAGGCCTTATGGTAGTCTCATTTTTAAAAGCATTGCGAATTGAATTTAAAAATATATCTCTATTTTGATTTTAAAGTTAAATAAACTGTTTTGAGTTCTCACACCAGTCACATGACTGACTTGGAGTTTATTGTTTTCCTTCCTAAACTCTGGGTGCCCACCAATTTCCACACGGGCAGTCAAGAGTTAGGTTTATCAGGATATTCTGGAATTCGGGAGTTGCTGGAGGCAAGCTGGATGGCATATCACTAGTTTATATAGTATTTCTTTTTCCGCTGCATTGTTTGTTGTTGTACACTCTGATGATGATATGATGTAAAGTATAAAATGTAATAACTGATATAGTTCTTTGTTTAAAGATTATTCATTTATCTATTATATGTTGTTCCGCTGCGAATTGTGAGATTCTGTTATAGTTGTGTTGTTTTCTGTTCCGTTCTATCTTTTCATTCTCTTCTCTATTCTCTTTTCCTTCTATTTTAAAATTTTCTATTCTTTCTTCTCTCCATCTTCTACCTTCTTCTCTTCTTCTTCCTTTCTTCTTTCTTAAACCCATAACATTTCGGTTTTTCGGCCTTCGATTTCTCGGCAGTCGATAAAGTGAGTATCGATGTTGAATTTTCGAAAGTCGAAAATTTTCGGGGCGTTACATTTGGTATCAGAGCTTATGGTTAAGCGACAACCATGGTTCTGTTGGGTATTACTCATTAGAGATAGAGTCAGCAGTACTCTAGAATGAGTTTGAGTGTAATAATAGATATGAGAGCGTATTTGTTAGTGAATATAAAATTGTTTTTGAATCGGGTAAATAAAGTAATTTTGCCCAAAACTATTTTTGTATAGAAAAGAAATGGTTTTCTATGAATTATTATAATATATGGTTGCATGATTGTTAGGAAGTAATAATATTAAATTATTTTCATCATTAGTAAACTAACTTGATAAATTATAAATTCTAGGACTAATGAATTGAATATAGATATTGAAATTTTGAAATGTGAAATAAAATGAAATTGTAAATTGAATTGAAGAGTAAAATTGAATAAAATGAATATGTAACTTCAATAGTGAAGTTAAAATATATAAGAAACATATATCAAAATTTTGCAATAGAATAGGCAAAATGGTTTGAATGTTGGATTTGGATACTACTGTTAGCAGGTTATACAGGTATATAAAGGAATTGAGATTTTGATTTCAAAGATAAAATTAAATGGCTCGACAAAAAGGTACGTATTTGAATTTCAGTATGAGATTTGATGACTTTCTTCTCTAGCCACTTGGCTTTTCTCTTTTCTTTTTGATTCTGAGGGGCCGTGGTGCCATTTTGTAGTCGTACCGAGCTAGCCGCGCAAAGGAGACGCTGGCGAAATTTTTCGAAAATTTAGGGTGTTAGAAAATTTTTGAGAAAATTTTGAAAGTTTGAAATTTGAATTTAAATTTGAATTGTAAGGAGAACAATGTTGTTTGGAACTTATAATTGAAGTTGGAAAGTTAGTTGAAAGGATAATGAATCTCTAGTAAAAAGATTTGTTTTAGAAAGTTGATAAAACTATTTGGATTGTGAAAAATAGTAGACGAGTTAAGAACCATTCTTCCTAACTTGTAATTTCGGGACGAAATTCTTTTAAGGGGGGAAGATTGTAACGACCCAGAATTTTGAATAATTTAAATTGAAAATATTTGATTTAATTTAAATATTTGAATGATGGTTTGAATTGAATTTCAAATTATCAGAATGAATTTGGCGATTAAATTATAGAATTTAATCTATTGAGAGTTGAATAAAAATTTGAATCTTCAATTTTAAGCTGATTAAAAATATTTCAAAGGCTTGTAAAATTCATATTGATAATATTGAAGATTTTAGAAGCTTCAGAATTGAATTTGAAAGTGAGTTGTTCAGTTTTGAAATTTAATCGTTTGAATCGATATTTAAAAATAGCCTTCCGAGGCACAGTCTCGGAATTCGACGAAACCAGTTCCATTGGGTCCGTAATATTGAATTATTGCCGGATTTCAAATTTCGTATTTTTCGGAGTTAATATGTGAGCATACGACACGTAAACGCATTGAAATTTAAGTTGAATTCAATTTAAATTTAAATTTAAATTGAGTCAAACTTCACCACGTTCTCCCTAAATCAACGCCTAGTATCACGCCTAAGATCACGACACTGAATCGTGCAGCCCATGTTCTTCTCAATATTAAATACGTCCCCTCCCTCTCTCAGAAATCAAAATCTCGTTCAAAGATTAAGCAATGGCCGAATAAGTTAATTCTCGTTCGAAGGCAAATCCCTCTCTCTCTCTCAATTCAAAACAAATTAGGGCCGAAGCCTTCTTCAATCTCAAATTTGAACGCAGTAAAACAAAAATAATTTTTTAATGGCCGAAGCCGATTCGAGCTTAATGCTCGAACAAGGGAGGCGGCGTAGGGAGGTGAGGCTTCCAGGCAAGCGTCGCGATTTAGGGCAATGGTCAAGGAGCGGCGCGCGAGTCAGAAGGGGGGGTCGGCGAGGCGGCATCACTGCCAGAAAGGACTCGCGAGTAGCGCGACGTGAGATGGCGATTGTGAAGCTCGAAGGGGATGGATCTGGGTGTCGCGCGATTCGTGGAGGAGGGGTTTCGATCGCTAGAGAAAGGCGTAGGGGCCGCGAGCAGGCGCGACGACGATTGGGGCTCGTGCTCGAGACTGCGGCGATGAGGTGGAGGACTCGAAGGTGCGGCGACGACGAGAAGCTCGAGTTCGAGCTGATGATTTCACTATAAGGTAAATTATTTTTATCTTTATTTTTAATTTAATTTAAATAAGCATTTATGCTGTAGAAAAAAAAAACAAATTTAACAGTAAAAGAAAATAATAATATATTAGCAGTAAAGAAATAATATATCATATTATAAGTAAATACGAGTAAGTTATATTAAAAGGAAATTTTAATTTTTAAAACCAAAATTTTAGTTAAACAAATTTAATTAAAATCAGTTTGAATTTTAATTTTTTTTTTAAAATAAAAATAACGAATGTGATGATTTACTTGTTGTATTAAACTATTTGACTATTTTTAGTTACTAAAGAATATTTTATTACAAAGAAGTTATTTTGAAATTTTAGGCAAACAAATTTATTTAAAAAGAAAATCGATTTAAAGTTATCAATTTAAAGTAAAAATAAATTTTTAGTTTGATAAATTTATTTAAAGAAGAAAAATTGGTTTAAAGCTAATTTACAGCTAAAATTAAGAAAATAAAATTTAATTACTTGGTTTTATATTCGAGTATTAATAAATTGAAGAATTAGTTGTTAAAAGAAAAATATTAGTTCAAATTTTTTTTTAAGAATAAAACTTTAGTTTAAAATATAATTTTAAGTTAATCTTATTTATTAAAATAAAAGGGTTCATTGTTAGAAATGATTAAAGAGAAAATTTGATTTTTGAAACTTATAAATTAGTTTAAAAATAACTTTTTGTGTTAATTAAATTAAATTTATAAAATAGAAATTAACTTGTTCAATTATTTCTTTTACTAAAAATAATTTATTAAGATAACTTATGGGTTAATAAGTTTATTTTAATTGTTAGTGGCCAAATTTATTTTTAAAGGGAAAATTAGTTAAAAATATAATTTTGGTAAGTAAAAGGGAATTTAATTTATTAAATAAAATGATTTATTAAAGGAAATTTTGTTCAATTGGAAATTTCTAGTTAAAATTATTTTAAAAGTAAAATAATTAGTTAAAATAAATTATTAAATAAGAAACTGGTTTAAATAAAACTATCAGTTAATTTAAACTATTAAAGGAGAAAACCGATGAATTAAAAATAATCAAATGAAAATTTATTATTCGATTGATTCGAATATTAATGAATTGTATAAATATTTATACAAGGTATAAATGAAGAAAACAAGTTGAATTGGAAGTGGATGGCAAACGGGAATAAAGGTGAGAACTTCTCACTCAAAAGGAATTTTATTGTTTATTTAAATTTTAAATAGTTAGATTTAAAATTTGCTTGACTGTGTTGATTGAATGATTGAATGATGATTGTTATATATAGTTATTGGATGTGAATAGACCCTATACGCCGTTAGTAAGCGGAGGTTATTTATTACACACATATACCGCGATATTCCACCTTGAAGTGGAATTGGTATTATATTATATATAACAATATATATATATATATTGGCATATGTATATATTGCAGTTGATTGATTTCCCGCATTTTCTTTTAGCGGATGAGACCCTATGCGCCGTTAGTAAGCGGATATATATTTATAAAATCCCATGTACCGCGATATTCCGTCTTGAAACGGAATGGTATTGTGCTAATGTCTGTGGATGCAGGGAAACAGGTTGGAGGGATCCAACTGGATTCCTCACAAATATTTATTTGATTTCATATATTGTGATATTTGATTGTTATCATGGATGATATATGATGTTTGAAAGTTGTGATTGAATATTGATGTGTTGCATCATCGGATCCAATTTTTGAAGTTTAAAAATAACGATTTTGATTTCTAAAATAATTTTTGAAAGTATACGTTTATAAAAATATTGGAATTGATTCATCTTAAATAAATAAACGTTATAATTTTAATATTATGAAAATTATGATTTTTGAGGAATACAGTTAAAATTTCATTTTTTGAAAATATGGGATTAGTGATTTTATAAAATAGTTTGAACTGGGATTTCTGAATTTATTATAAGAAGTTTAAAAATAGGACTTATAAAATTTTTATTTTTTATTTTATAAATCAGAATGATGAAATTATAAAAGAGTTTAAAGATGTTTAAAGTAATAATGTAAATTGATTTATATTAAAAGATTTATAAGTTGATATTTATAAATTTAGAATATCTTAAATTATAAAACGAGCTTTTATAGGTGATAGAATGATTTGTAAATGAATTTCATAAAGGAATGAAATCTATAGGATTTATGAAATTTGATTGTTTTATAAATCAAAATGATGGAATTCTAAAAGAGTTTAAAAGATGTTTTAAAATAATAATACAAATTCATTTGTATTAAAAGATTTATAAATTGATATTTGTAAATTAAAATATTGGAATTATAAAACGAGCTTTTATAAGTGATAGGATGAATTGTAAACGAATTTCACAAATGAATGAAACTTATAGAACTATAACGGTGAAGTTCTAAATAGAATTTTATAAATAAAATTCATAAAGTTATTAAAGGAATGGAATTTGGACAAATAATTGAATCTTATAAGTTATAAGATTTATAAATTATGAAGTTTAAAGGAACGATTTTATAAACAAATAAATTATAAGTATTTGACTTATAATATGAATTTTTAATATATCATTGTGATATGAATTAAGATAGGTTAATAAAGGAATTTATAAAAAGGAGTTGATATAAAATAAATAGAAATAGGATTTATAAACGTTGTTTTATAAATCAACAACGACTTATTTTGATAAGGAATTGTTGTAATTTATTTATGGAATTATATTCATGTTTTAGACAGTGAATAATTCTTTAAAATAAAATGAATAGAAGTGATGAAATTTATCAACAAGTGTATTCACGTTTTTGAATAGTGAATATTATGTTAAAGAAATTATTTTAGATGTGATGTTTTAAATAGAATTAAAACGATCTAAAGATATTTTAAACTGTATTGAGATTTGAAACCATAGATTTCAACATTTGTTGTTGAAATAGATGTTTTCGAGAAATATAAGGAAATAATGGACTATAACACTATTGTTATAGTAAATGATTTCCGAAAGGGAATGTTTTGTATAGTATTGGGATTTATATATCTATTTTAATTTCGAATCCCTATACTAGTGATTTTGGGTTGTCGTAACGATGTTTTACGCAACATTCGTTTTGGCCCAAATAAATATGGTTAAGTGAATGATTTCCTTAAAGAATGAAATATATACTTAATTTCGATTAGGGTATATTAAATATTTTCTAAGTATAGAAAATAAAAAGATCCGTGAATTACTTATTTTTAATAAGTATAGAAATGCTCTTCCAATATTAAGTGAATATTTGGAATTTATCTTTTTGAAGATAAAATTGAAAATGAATATTAGAAATTGAATGAAAATCGTATATTCATAAATATTTTGGGAATGTAAATTCAATATGGAATTTATAAATGGAATTGGGAAATTTAGTTAAAAATAAATATTGATTTATTTTTAAAGAATGGAGAATGTATATCTTATAAAGATATTTTTGGGAAATAAATAATTTGGAAAATTATTTGGAATCTGTTGATGTTGGCATATCTATTGATAGTTCAATAACCGACTATCAATATTTACCTTTAAATAGGTATTTGTTGTGATTTGTTTGAAATTGGATGCCACACTTATTTTTTTTTTAAAATAAGCGCTCACTATTCGGGTTAACCGGGAAAGGACCTTGGGGTCGTATAACCCATTCCGAATATGTGATACGTCGTTATGAATTGCATTCGAAGATCGGTGTTGAAGACCGGATATTTTCGAAAGCGAAAGAGTTTCTTGTTGATTGTCTCTGCACTGGCTGATCCCTGGTATTGAGATCTCCATATGTGATGGGAAATCCGAACGTGATTAGAGATTATTCGGATTGCAAGGACTTCTTTGTAAGTGCCTTCGGTTCTGTTCGAGCCCGGAACAGACTTGTATGGATTGTGTGTCTGACATTACAAGTTGAGATGTAAAGCCGATTTCTTTCAAATATATTTCTGTGGTGGCGGAGAATTTATTCTCTTAGCTTAACACCCTTCTCTGAGACGTACGAGCTCAGAGGTTATATAGTTGAAGTTATCAGCGATATATTCCCAATTTGGTAATGTGACATGCTGAGTGTTGCTGAAATGACCATTGTGTTGATTATTGTGATAGGATCATTTATTTGATTGTCTATCTTGGTGATCATTGTGTTGATCATTTGTTGACCCAAAGCATGGCTTTTGTATAAAGTATGTTTTTGTGGACGTGACTTCGTCGAGCCTCACACCCCGGAAATGGTCAAAACAGGAAAGATGCGGCAAGGTTATGAGGGGTAGCACCCTTTAGGGTATGTACATTTCCTTCTGGATAGAGGTGTTATCATGGTGTGGAGCCCAGATATTTAACCTATGTGGTTACTACGAATTTATTACTTTGTGGTTGTTGGTTTTCTGGATCCCGTGAGAAAGGTCGTTACGATCGGGGAATGGCGTGCTCGTGTCAGTAGTTACCCAGTTAGGGGTAACCCGGCCTTGTGTTGGCAGAGTTCCGGTTTGGTTCTCGGGGATGTCTTTCCAGAGGCATTCTCATGTGGCAATGGGAAGTTCCTTGGCCTGACCATTTGTTGGAAATCCAATTCCCAATACGAAACTTGTACGGTATTAGTTGTAGAACCTGCCATTCACTTATGGTGGTCACCACTGTTTGGATGGTAGCTATAGTAGGCATAGTTCGAAATGTCTATGCTGGCTAAGATTTATATTCTACTTTCGAATGAATTTCTTCTACACTATGCACTAGTAATAATATCAAATGTTATTTTAAATGCGTATCAAGCATCTTTGACTATCATAAGGAGAAATCTCCTCCGATTCTGCGTTTGCATGTGTGTGTGTACGGTAGGCCTTATGGTAGTCTCATTTTTAAAAGCATTGCGAATTGAATTTAAAAATATATCTCTATTTTGATTTTAAAGTTAAATAAACTATTTTGAGTTCTCACACCAGTCACATGACTGATATGGAGTTTATTGTTTTCCTTCCTAAACTCTGGGTGCCTACCAATTTCCACACGGGCAGTCAAGAGTTAGGTTTATCAGGATATTCTGGAATTCAGGAGTTGCTGGAGGCAAGCTGGATGGCGTATCACTAGTTTATATAGTATTTCTTTTTCCGCTGCATTGTTTGTTGTTGTACACTCTGATGATGATATGATGTAAAGTATAAAATGTAATAACTGATATAGTTCTTTGTTTAAAGATTATTCATTTATCTATTATATGTTGTTCCGCTGCGAATTGTGAGATTCTGTTATAGTTGTGTTGTTTTCTGTTCCGTGCTATCTTTTCATTCTCTTCTCTATTCTCTTTTCCTTCTATTTTAAAATTTTCTATTCTTTCTTCTCTCCATCTTCTACCTTCTTCTCTTCTTCTTCCTTTCTTCTTTCTTAAACCCATAACATTTCGGTTTTTCGGCCTTCGATTTCTCGGCAGTCGATAAAGTGAGTATCGATGTTGAATTTTCGAAAGTCGAAAATTTTCGGGGCATTACACTAAACTTGTACTCATAACAAGTCAATGACATAAATTCCAGAAATCAACATGAGAAATCCAGAAATCATAAAAAGCGAAAGAGGCCTATCACATCACGGTCCGAAGACCAAGGGGAGCTACCCCGCATGTGTGAATGGAATCACACAGATTGAGGTCAAGACTAACCAAAAAGCAGAAAGGTATGTGTGAATGGAATCACACAAGTGGTGTCTAGTTTAACCTTGCAATGAAAGAGACATCGCGCAATTGCTAGTCTAATTCATAAAGCGATCATCAAGATCAACGAGAAGTGTCAATTACACTAAGCTAGTAAATATAGAAGTTTAGCTTCATGTCCCATAACCACTTGCTTAACTTAAATATTTACGAACAAACTGTAAATCTTCACTAATAAAATTGTCACAAGAGGTTCAATCGAACAAGTCCAAGAATTAACCGACGAAGTGAACGCAAGCGTTTCATACCACTTGTTTTACTAAGTCGTTTAATTAGATTTCTCATCCGAGTGAGGTAAAGGCTTGTATATACTAATAGATTGGAAAACGGTTTAAGAAAAGAGCTTTGTTATTAAAAATAGAGTTGAAATTGTTTGTTAAAAGAGTTTTGATATTTACTACTAGTATTGAAACCTTTATATTATAAAGTGACAAAACACATAAGCAAGTGTAGAAACAATCAGTCACAAAGATCGCATACGGAGATGCGAATAAAATCCAAGGAAATCAGCTCAATGTTTTTCAGATAAGATCCCCTACGGAGGGGGGGTCAGGGGGGGTGGCAACCCCCCAAGGTGGGGGTGCGGGGGCAACGCCACCGCTTACGGGGCTCGACCTAGTGAAGACAAAATGAGGTCTAACGACCTAAAGGGATAGGGTCGAGCGACCTAAAGGTGTTCGCGACCTAACGATGACTCGCGACTTAAGGAAGAGGGGGTGAGCGACCTATGGTCATAAACGAGACCGAGCGACCTAAGGGAATAAGGGCCGAGCGACCTAGCATTCGAACGACCTAAAAGAGGCGTGGCCTAAAGGAGACGCGACCTAAAAGAGGCGCGACCTAAAGGAGACGCGACCTAAAAGAACATAAGGTCAAACGACCTAACTGTATTGGGTCACGCGACCTAAAGAGAGGCGGCCTAGCGACCTAGAGTGCACACGTCCAAAAGTGGGAACGACCTATCGAGGTAAGGTCCAACGACCTACGACCTAAACAAATAGGCCAAGCGACCTATAGGGTTAACGGTCTAACGACCTAACAGTTATGGGGTCACGCGACCTAACTAAGTACGCGACCTAGTGGGTAAGGGAGTCGAGCGACCTAACTGCATCCAATGACGAGCGACCTAATGGAGTCAAGTAGCGAGCGACTTAACTAGTTAACGACTCAAGGGGGTCAACGACCTAAAGGTCCAACGACCTAAACCCAAACACACGAAAAGTGGCTAGAATGACCTAGGGGTTAATTCACATGCGACCTACGACCTAAGGCCCATGCGACCTACGACCTAACTCCGATACGAGCTAATAAGGCCAGAACGACCTAGGAGCAGAAAATCCACCAAAACGCTAAAAATCGGAGTTTTTCGCCAACCCAATCCAAACCAAATGCAAATATACATGCAAACACGATAGGGATTCATTCCCAACAGTCCAATATTGATATAGACTAGATTTGTGAGATAAAAATCTCACCTTTGCACTAAAGTTTATGAAGATGAAGCTTGAAAGTAAGGAGAAGCAATCCAAAGCTTGAATCCAATATCTTCTACTTGAATTTGGAGTTGAATGTTGGATTTGCAATTGAATTTGTGCTTGGAGTTTTAATTTCCCATTCCCTCCACCATTAATGCCAAAGCTTGATTAGTTAGGAAATTTATGAAGAGTGAGGAGAAGAGGGTTGGAACTTGGGCTTAATAGGCTAAACTAACCCAAAGTCCAAAGCGGGAAAAGTTAGTGAAATTTCACTAACTCCAAACCTATCGATGTTTATACTTAAAAAGTTGTAAACGACATTTCGAACTCAATGGAAGTGGTCTCGAGTTCTAATTTGACCGTTTGTAAAAAGTAGCTTTTCGGACCAAAATCCGATTAACGAGTTAATATTTAAATAAAATATTTAAATACAAACTCGATAAATATGCGGGTTGTTACACTATTCTTGAGCCCGGTGTTGTGGAAGAGATTGAAGTTTCGCCTAATTTAACTTATGAGTAACATCCTATTCGTACATTGCTTCGGAGGTCAAACGACTTCGAAATAAAGATGTTCCGCTTGTTAAAGTTCAATGGTCTTCAAATCCTAAGGATTGTTCTTGGGAATCTAGAGAGTACATCGAACGAACACATTCAGACTTACTTTCTCGTTCTCTTTGAGGTGAACTTCTAATTTCAAACCTCTTTTGTGTTGAATATGCTTTTATGGTTGTTACTATATATCTTCTTCTTAAAATATTGCGAGGACGCAATTTTTTTAAGGAGGGGAGTCTGTAACAACCCGCATATTTATCGATTTTATATTTAAATATTTTATTTAAATATTTTATCGTTAGTCGGATTTTAGTCCGAAAAGCTACTTTTTGCATACAGTCGAATTAGGACTCGGGACCACTCCCATTGAGTTTAAAATGCCGTTTGCGACCTTTTTGAGTATAAGCTTCGATATGTTGGGAGAAAGTTGATTTTTGCTACTTTTCACTTTGGGTTTGGTTTGGGCTGAGCCCATTAACCCCACTTAACTCAGTTCCAACCCCCTCCTCTTCATTCACTTCTTTTCTATTTTCCTAATACTCAAAGCTTTTATGTTAATGGAGAGTGGAAGTGGAAATTAAAATTCCAAGCCCCAGTTCCATAGCAAAATCCAAGTTCTAGCTCCAAACTCAAGAAGAACCCATTGGTAAGCTTCTCTTCTTCTTCTCCAACTTATTCTCTTACCAATTTCATAAATTCCTAAACCTAATTTTAGGAATGTTCTTGTTTTGAGCTTAGATTCAAGCTCATTTGGGTTGTGTTGAAGAGAGGTTGATTCTCCATTTGCTTTCAAGCTTCTTCTTGTTTGATTTTGTGAAAAGGTGAGATTTTTAATCTCACATCTAAGTCTATGAATTATCTTTGATTGTTAGGTATGAATTCCTAACACTTATTCTTGTGTAATTGCTTTGGATTTGGATTGCTTTTTTAGAATGATCCAATTTTAGAGTTTAAAAGTCATATCCTTAAAAATCATAGCTTTGAGGATCAAATGTGTTTTTGGTGATGCATCGAGGAGCCAATAGGGCCGGGTAGCCGTTAGGCATAATTCCCTTGCGTCCGTGCTCGTTCGGTTGCGAATTGATGGAGTTTTCATATCAATACATGGGCATAAATATGCTGAGCATCAGGTTCGGCCGACCGACCCCGCTGGTCCGGTCGACCGACCTAATGCCAAGTGCATAGGCACTTTCTGTTTTAGGGTCCGGTCGACCGACTACAGGGGTTCGGCCGACCGACCTGATGCCCGTGGAGTTTTTCAATACAAGGTTCGGTCGACCGAGCACTGTATGCCGGCCGACTGACCTAATGATTTTTTGCCTACTTGGCCTGGTTGCTTGAATTTCCAACTTAAATCGATTCGTGTTGTTTCCTAGTTATTGTTATCAATTATTATGACTTTGATGAATCCATTGTAGGGATTTTTGAATATCCATTTCGATGGATTCTTTATCGGTTTCATTGGATTTTTATTCACATCTTCGTGTGTGAATTTTAGTGATTGATTGTTTCTACAATCTTCTTTGTGTTTTGTCACTTTAAAAATATAAACGTTTTCTATACTTGTAGTAAATATCAAAACTCTTTCCTCAAACGATTTCAATACTATTTTAATACTAAATTCTTTTATAAAACCGTTTTTTTCAATCTATTAGTATATACAAACCTTTACCTCACTCGTATGAGAAATCTAATTAAACGACTTAGTAAAACAAGTGGTATGAAACGCTTGCGTTCACTTTGTTGGTTAATTCTTAGACTTGTTCGATTGAAACTCTTGTGACAATTTTCTAGTGGAAATCTACAATTTGTTCGTAAATATTTAAGTTAAGCTAGTGGTTATGGCACATGATGCTAAACTCATATATTTACTAGCTTATTGTAATCGACACTTCTCGTTGATCATGACGATCATCTTTGTGATTTAGACTAGCAATGTGCGATGTCTCTTTGACTGCGAGGGAGACTAAACCCCGTTTTGTGGAGTTTCGACTCAATTTGGTGGGGTAGCAACCTGTGGTCTTCGGGCCGTTTGTGGAGCTTCGGCTCAATTTGTGATGGTTAGCAACCATGGAATTAGCATTCCGTTTGTGATGCACGTGTTGGTGGGCTTTATGCTCCCGTTTGTGATATGCCTCCCCCCCTTTGTGATTTCTGGATTTCTTGAGATGATTTCTAGAATTTGCGTTTCACCAATTTTCGTGATTTCCATTGATAAGTTTTATCAATATTTGTCCATTGGTGAATTTGTGTGTCATTGACTTTTGTGATTGACGTTGATACTATCGTCAATATTTGTGGTTTGGTGAACGAAATAAGGAGTATGACATTTCTTTGATTCTTGTGTAGATTTGGTGACATTGATTAATCTCTTGATGATTATCAACTAAGTATATATATATATATATATATATATATATATATATCACAGCTTGGCATTGTGATTATTATGTGTTTAGTCATATCTCTTGTTCTATATCGTTTCATCTGATATTTATAGTTAGACTGATCCGTTTATTATTTTCTTATTAAATAATACTCGGGTCAGACCGAGATGTTACAGGTGCTTCTGCTTGACTTCTCTCTTGGGATTGATTCCTCTGACTTTTGGTTAACTACTTAGATTAGTAGTTTTTGTTGTGTACATTTGAGATATAGACTCCATAATGTATACTTATTCTTTTGTGTAGTTCATGTAACTATTTTTTTGTGATATTGTGGATCTTTTTAGACCACTACTCTGATATACACTTTCATGTGTAATATTCATATCTATTTCCGCCTTTGTGATATGAATTGTCTGTGACTAATTTGTGTTATGTTTATTTCTATATTTGTTTCCGAAGACCTTTATAGCCACTGTGTAGTAGCTTTGAGTTTGTGTCCTTATGTCGGATTTCCTCTTGAGAGGAAAAGATATATTTTTATCCGGTATATCGGTACTTGCACAAAGCAATTATACAGATGGTCGCTCCTCAACAGCCTTATTCTCCGTGCTAGTTGACAGCATTCACAGTAATGTTCTTGGCTAGCGTGGGTATAGAGGTGGAGCGTCACAATGAAGATTGCAGAAAGTTTTACAGATTTTATTTTCAGTTTTGATTTTGCTTTTTGATCTTCAATTTCAGGTTTGAGAGAATAGTTGCTAGTTTCCATTAATGTTCAACTGAAGATAGAAAAAAAGAATTTGAAGAAGAAGAGAAAAGTGTTTGTGGGGAAACTAGTTTCTTATAAAAGTTTTTATTAAAAATTAAGATAAAAAAAAACATTGCCACATGCTAGCTTAAGAATAACATTTGTCATCAATTTGTAAATTTTTCTTACAAGTGTTAAATCCTTGCATAATTGTATTTAAAACCTTATTACAAAGATAATTATATTTTATATTTAATTTAGCAAATACTTACATATGTATATATATAAGTTTGCCTTTAAAGAAAATGTTTCAAAATTAATATAAATAATTTCTTTGTATTTTAAAAATCAAAAACCATTATACATATGCATTTATAACCATTTTAAAATTTAAACATTTTAAAAGAGAACAAATTAAAACTTGTTTAAATCCTTTTTATAAACTATCATATTTTTAAAACAACCATCATCTTATATTTTGAAAACAAATGAATTAATCTTTAAATTAACTTTTTGAAAAGTATTAAATTTTAAAACAAAGCTTCAGATTACAATTCATTCATTTATTCCTAAATTATCAATAGATTAAATTAAATTCAAAGCAAAATCAAATTATAACATATACGTACATATATATTACAATTTGCAAAACTAATTTTTTTTTAAATTTGAAACAAAAGATCTCCTATTCACAATATATATCAAATGTGTATATTATAAACAGAATAAAAATTTATTAGCTTTGAGAAACAAATCTTATCGATATTGCCATATTAAAAATTCATTGACCTTTAAAAAGAATAAATTAGCCAATTTTAAATTAAAATTATAAAGAAAATTATCAAACCAATTAAATTATTAACACAGATTATTAAATTGTTATTGCCCAAATTTTCGGGTCGTTGCAGAATTTGAAATCAAAATTTATTTCACAATATCACTCGCATAGCAAAGCTACTAGAGTGGCCTCTCCCCCACTCTGAAACTCGAAAATCAATGTCGATGATGCGTGCACTCATCCCCAAAATTGTTTTCCAGCGACAAAGTGAGTTCTGGACTTCTATTTTTTTTAAACTTTATTGAACTTTCTTCTAAATCGTTTTAATTTTTTTGAACTCTTTTGAAATATTTCTTATCCAGAAAATACTTTTAAATCGTAATATTATAATTTCAGAAATCTTGAAAACAATTTCAAAATACCGGAGTTCAATCCCTCGAAATTATGATTTAAAATCCCTCAGTTATAAATCCTTTATATAATCGAATTCCTTATAAATTTCCAAAATTTCAAATCCTTTCAAAATTTCAGACTTTCGTTTATAAAATAATATAATCCTTATCGAAAATATTTCACTTTTATATATAGGATAAAATCTTACTTACCAAAATAATAATTTCGATATATAAAACAATTTCAAAAATGCAAACATACCCGATTTTCAAAGGGTGATTCATAGATGGATTTCAAAACAAAGCTAGAGATTCAAATTAGAAGGACACTAGTCAAATAGAATTCTAATTCGAAGATAGGCTCGATCGACGTTTAGAGAATTAAATTACAGAAATAGAAGATGGATATACTTATATAAATCGTGGGCGACCTTAACTGGGTCAACCGTGACTTCAGGAATATGATCGATGCGGAATTCTAAGGCAAATCGACATTCGATTGCCAGAGATAGAATTCGGCATATCAAGATATAGCAGTATCGTAAACCGAGGATACAAAAATCTTCGGTTAATCGATGCCAATTGTAAAGGAGTTTTCACCCCCTTTACAAAACATTCAGTGGAGTTATGGGATACTCCAGAATCAAACGAATATAAACAGAAAGAGACAAGAATGAATTTCGGAACCGAGGGACATTCCAAAATTCAAAGGAAATCGAGTCAAAAAGGAAGAGATTCAACTCGAACGAAAGTGATTCTGTAAATAAATTTACCATATATGCTAAGTTCTGCTTAGAGCTATAGCTTTGATACCAACTATAACAGCCTGCTATTTGGACCATTCAAATCGACAATAAAACCATACATGTCCGACTTAAATAATTCAAAATACCGAATTGTTAATTTAAATTTGGCAAAACTTAAACATATATAGTAAATAAATCCATTACAGATACAAAGTAGTACAATAATATGCAGCGGAATAAATGAATAGTAGTTCGTGAAGCTACTATGTAAACATCAGAGTTAGAAATAAAGTACATCCGAATATCTCAAATACAGTGAGGTCTTTAGTACGAACCAATGACTCGTCTGAAATAATCAACCGGAAAAGCTGAAAGCTGACTCGATAGTTGGACCTCTAACGAAGCTCCAAACTCCAAAGGTGAGTGTCTAATGCTGTGTCACTCAGTCTGACCCGAGCGTAAAGCAAAACACAAAACACTCGAGTCAGGATTAACATTCTTATATCTATAATTCCAACTCAAGCGAAATATCAACTGAAATATAATTAACTTAGAGGATGTTTGGGATACCCATCCTCTAAGGATCCAAGGAACTATCTACAGGGTAGAAATATACACTATAACACCGTGGTCATTTCAGTTTTATTCATATTTCAAAACTAAAATATCATTTTCAATTCAAATATCTCTATTTTTCAAATTAGTATATATATATCCAATAATTTATGAAGTAAAGTATTTTTATTTCCTCAAACTTCATAAATCGCTTCAAAAATCAACTCGACCTTCCCGTTCAAATTTAATTAAATCAAAATTTATCAATTTCCATTCAATTTAGTTTCTGACTAAACTAATTCAAATTTTATCTATTTTAAATCCGGATTTGAACCACTAAATAAACCATTTAAATTTCAATATAATTCGAAGTTAATATATGTCGGAGCTTTAAATATTCAACATTTCAAAGACTAAACTTTGATGGTTGTGTTTATCTCCCAACTTGACTTCACTATTATTTAGTTTTGAAATATTCACTTAATAAATTGAATATTATTCATATGACCTTAAATTTACATTTTCTATATATTACCTTTGATTTGTTTAGACATGAATCATCCATTAAATTTCTTAAATAAAAATTCAAGTTATAGGATCATATGTTAAAGTTTCGAATTTAATAGTTTCAAATTTGATTTAACTAACTAAAATCCTTAACTAATGACAAATTCAAATAAGTCCCAAATATATCTTCAAACCTTAGCTTATAAAATTTATTCCACAAATCTATTTCAGAAATACAAATTTAATAAATCCTTAAACATATTTCATATTAATAAAATCAATCTCAATTAAATTATCTTAATATTAAATCTATATATAAAATAACCTTTATATATAATACTTTAAATCAATATTCATTAAAACCATATATTTCTTTTCAAGACCATAGAAATTATTTTCAAAACATTCATATAGACCACGGCGTCGATGTAAAATTTTCTATTCTATGGACAAGGGATACGGATATTTATCATTTCAATCCGTAAGTTAAATATATACGGGCGGATATCATTTCAACCCATAATACCAAATTCAATTCAAATGAAAATCGCTTGGGTTTATCATTTCAACCCATAACGAAATTCACCTATTCTAAAATCCGTTCGGGTATGTATCATTTCAACCCATAGTGATTTTTGTACTAACATGGAACTTGTAGAGTGATAACAAATATGAAAATAATAATAAGAACAGGCATATATCATCAAAAATAAATATAAACAATAGGATATAGTGTCATGTCCCATAGGTGAACAGTCATAGATAATAGCATATGTAACAATTTAAATAACTACAACATCATATTTCAATTGTCGTTTCAATTAAATCAAATTTAACAAATAAAAGAATGTTAATCGTGAGTGATTGCTCACCTTTTGATGCTAGAGAATATAGAAGATGACATGGATACACACACTGATACGGACACTGAAATTTGAATTATAAATCCGAGCACGAATTTCAAAGCAAAGTAGGATTGGCACGAATTGGACGAACGAGGCTGATAATCAAGAATTTATGCATTGAATCAGAATCAGTGTGATATATACAAAAAAATTTGCTATTTTAATAAAAATCAAAATTGCATCCCTAAGAAAAATTTAAAGTCGAATCACACACACACACAGATATATATATATATATATATATATATATATATATATATATATATAATTTACCTTTTTTTTAATACATAAACCAATAGTTTTAACATTTGAAATAAAACATATATGTTAAATAAAAATCCTTATAATTTTTCCAAACCATTTTAATTTTTACACATAGATCAAAATTTCTATTTACAAATCTTAGACCCAAACCACCCCATACGACCTATGTAACTTCAACAAATTACACTGTTCAATTCTCATTTATAAACTACTATATACATATGGTACAAAATCCACTTCACAATACAATTATAAATTTTAAACACTTTACCTATATATATAAACTAATATATACTACCCATACATAAACAGTAAAGCCTATACACAGACTTATATAAAAATTTAGACAACGGATGTACGAATTACTTATATAACTTATATTATAACTTATTTTATAAATATATATAATACTGTAACCTGTGCAGACCGAAAGTATAAGTTAGAATGTAAATTAATACAATATATATAAATAGCAACTAATATAACTTCATTTATTTGTTTATTTATTTATTTATTTTTTTGCGAAAGCAACTGGTCTACACTAAAACACATATACACCCTTAACTTTTATGCAAACATGCATGCCAACTGAAATGAAAACTTATGTATTAGGAAACTTACTGCATACATAAGTGTATGCAAAGTATATAGATATATATATAAGGACATAAAGATATATCTATAATTATTATAACTTTATATAAATATATGTCATATACGAACTTAGGAAAATAAACAACTTCAAAAATCCTATACAACTTCCATAATTGTAACGACCCGTTAAATTTGATAATATTAAATGGATTAACTTAATATAATTTTTAATCTAATTTATAATAAATGTAGGAGTTGGATATAGTAACTGAGATTAAAGATTTAACAATTGAAATGTTATATGGCAATAGGTAGAATAACGAAGATTTGTGGTGTGGTTATAAGTCATAATTAGTTAATTAAAATGGTATTAATGAAATAATAGCTGAATTGAATTGCAATATATAAACATTAGAAAAATTTAATTGGTGGATTAAATTTGTTAAAGTTCATAAGTTTTGTAATTTAGTTTAGTAGAACTTTAAATTATAAACGAAGATTGAAATAAACGATAAATTTAATTATGTAAATGGTGACTCAAGACCTAGGTTATAGGAATTGGAACATAATCCAATTTAAATTAAGTAGAAGAAGGATTTGGTTAATATGTAAGTTATTGTTCAAGGTATTGAATAAAAACTTGGAATCCAATCATAATTTAATGATAATAACGTTAGTATTAGAGAATAAATATATTTCAATGCAGTGCCCGAATGAACAGAATAAAATGAATATATATTGAATAGAAATGAAATGTAAATTGGCACATTTGGTTGAAAGTTAATTTTAAGAAACATATAAATGTTGAATTTGTGAATATTAATATAAACATTAACTTGAATGGGATTCATTAATACAAAGATGTAATAAGTGTAGATAGTAAAAATTTAATGGCTGTGGTGGATAAAAAAATCTAGTAGTAACATAAAATTTATTTATATGGAAAAAGAGTATAGATTAGAACAAATTTATGAAAATTTGATAAGAACAGTGGTTGTAATCAGTTTGGTTGTTTAATATTTGGAAGATAGAGATTTGTAAATCCGTTAATGAATTTATAATGGGAAGGAATGGTAAGAATGTAAAAATTATAAGCATTTGATTCAATTAAGGGAATTAAATTATAATAAATGGTCATTTAATAAATTCAACGTTCTGTGAGAAATCATAATAGTTGTGTAAAATGTGTACAAACTTCGATTCGGAAATTCATTGGATTTATAACGGTTTTGGTATTACATTTATGAGTTTAAAAGTTATTCCATTTTGTAAAGTAATAAAAGCTTTTTTAGGTGACTAGAATTTAGCGTAACGACTATTGTGTGTTACCTATTCTTGTTGCTTGTTAATTTAAATTTTGGGAATCAAATTCAATTTATCCGCCAATTTACCGCAGTTAAAGTGAAATGAATTGGTGAATGAGTAATGTTAAATACAAATAAGATGTAACCAAGAAAAATCCCATTTATAATAATTTATGTAGAATAAAGTAAAGAAACCAGGAAATTAAAATGTGAAAATGTGGATGCAATGAGATCTTAAGTAATAATAACTTTGTTAGGTAAGCGATAACGGATTTTTTTTTTTGTATAACCAAATAAAGATCCAAATTTATTTGGAAATTAATTGCAATCAATTGAATTTATTGCAATTAAATGGATTTAATATTTAATAGTTATGTAATTAGTATTTGGAAGAAATTGGAGTTATTTGTAATAAATATGAACCTAATGTTAATTTTTCTTATAGGATTGACAATTGATATGGAATGAAAAGAAGAAAATTTGGGTCAGTAAAATTTGGAATTTTTGCATAATAAAATGGATTCTAACGTTAAATACTACGCTATTGAGGTTTAAATTAGACTTAAAGAATAATGATGTGAATCAGGAACTAATGTTTATGGCATCTTTATTTTAGGTGAAAGTTGAGAATATAAAGATTAAAAATCTAAAGTATGGGTTTTGAGAATATAATTTATAAAATTCTTAAATATAAGAAAGTGTAGAAATTAACATTGCAATTAATATACTGTCAACTTTTAATTCACAGCTAAACCTGTTAAATCTTTTCAATTGATTACGAATTATATAAGAAATAAAATTTGGCCAATTTTAGAATTTAATATAAAATTTGGATTTTTATAATTTATTTAATTTATTTAATAAATATTAAAAATAGCCATTTTGGCCACGGACTCGGATTTCGACGAAACCAGTTTCATCGGATCCGTATCGGTGAATTATTATAGGGTTTCAAGTTTCGTATCGTTCGGACTTGTCGTTTGATCATACGGGCGTGAAACGCCTTGAAATCAATTTTAATAAAATCAATTTGAAATCAATTTGGAAATTTTGTTTTCAGCATAACTTCTTCATACGATCAAATTTGGACGTGAAACTTTTTCCATCGCGTTCAGAATATTTTAAATTACCTATTTGGATATATAGATTTACGAAATTTCGTTCCGGAGACATAGCGGGCTTTTTGGGCCATAGTTTGTTCCGCACGTTCATTCTACGGTCTATCTACGCTACCTCTAACCCTCTATATAAACCCAGCTATTCAGCCCTAGCCTCCGCCTAATTTCATTTATCTACGCGTATTTTCTTCAAGCTTCTCTTCTTCTTCAATGGGGGTTAACCCTAGATCCAGTCAGTTCAAAAACAAAATGAAAATTCAAAATCTCCAGAAAAATTCCCCAAAAATATATGTCAATGTTCTCGGAAAAAGTAATCTCATGGTGTAATTCGTTTTTCGAATGGAGTCATCGTTTGCTCAGAATAAATTCAAACAGTTCGTGGCCATTCATCAGCGCCGTAACAAACTTCGTCAGATCGTCAAACGGTTTCTGGGTATTGTAGAGTGGACGATGGGGATCACATCCATATAGGTATTGAGGCGAGTTGATGGTCAGATCGTCGTCAAATCGCGACTAGGGTTTCGTTTTTTATGGCCGGCGGCGCTCGAGCTTTGAGGGGACAGTGGCCATGGTGGGTGCGACTATCAGAGGGGAGGACAGGGAGGATGGTCGGCGTGGCGATGGTGGCCGGAGGCGGCGCTGGAGCTTGGTCAACGGTGGGTCAAAACGGTGTGGATCTGTGCGAACGCGTGTAGTGTTCTGGGAGAAGGACGTAACCGCGTGAGAGAGATGGAGCTCAGTGATGACGTGGCACAAGTTAGTTTGGTTTGTTTTGTTTATTTTAAAATTTGTTTTCAACCGCAATTTTCGCCATAACTTCCTCATACAATATCCGTTTCTTGCAAATTTTTTTCTGTTAGGTTTGTAATTTAATTCCGGACTTGATGACGTTGGTTTGGACGAATTCCGAGGCGGGCGAATTTTTGGGTTTAAATCGAATTTAAATTCGATTTAAATTCAAAAGGTGAGTGTTTTAACCCACTCAAAACTATTAGAAGCTTATATGTTTGTTAAATTAATTTTAGAAATGAATAGAAATTTATTTATGAGTATTTGGCATGTTTATTTCATCATATATGTTAAATTGCAAAAATTTTAATTTAAAGGTTAATTTAATTTATTTATTGCGTATTAATTTACAGTTAAAATTTATTTGTTTGTATATGAACTGCTATTTAAAAGTTATATAATTTATTTCTGAATATAGACTGTAGATTAATAGCTGTTAAATTTAATTTGAATAAAATTGCCAGTATTACCTGTTATGTAGTACCAAAAATAATATTGTTATTGATTGATATTGATTGATGATTGCGATTTGGATGATGGATGATGTTGATGAATGGTTGTTTATTGGATATCATTAAATTGCAAATTATCATGCATATTTCATTTCATTCGGGATTGTGGTTTGAAATGATATATAACCGCAAATTTTTATGTCTTTTAAATTGCGTATTGAAATGATAAGTATCCGTATCACTTGACCATAGGATAGAAAATTTTATACAGGCACCGCGGTCTATATATAACTATTTTTATGTGATTTCTATGGTTTGGATGGAATACGGTTTATAATAATCTTAAATTTTATATTGTATAAATATTTTTCTTCCATATATATATACATATGAAGTTGAAAATTTTGAAATTAAAAGGTGTATAAAAATCTTTATTAAAATGGAAGAAAATTACGAAAATGGAGTTTAATAATGTATATCATATGTTTAAATGTTAAGTTTGGAAATTTTAAGATATGATATTTATAATTGGATTTTTCCCAAAATAAATTGAAATGAATATTCTAGTATAATTTGAATTGGGAAAAATATATATATTTTATTACTAGAAATTGAAGTCTTATTATTTATGGATTTTATATAAATATTCAAGACTAATTAATAGAACAATTGATTTGTTGAAAGCATAAAATCCGACTTTAGTTTGAAATATTGATACTCAAAATGGATATACGTATATATAAATAAGTTGAAGTGGTTTTGGAACTTGAGGGAGATAATATAAATTTTGGTTTAGACTTTAATAAAGAAATGTATTTGTGCCGTGTCACCTACCATACCGAGCCTTTACTACGAGTTTCTATTTGTGTCGTACCTATGGAGTATCCTCTGGTAGCCTCCCGATCAGGAGGTATTACGGTACTGTATAGACTATTGGCATTTTACGTGTTAAGGTGGAAAATGTAAAGCCTTAACGCTATTTAAAAGTAAGTTTATTTTACAATTAGACACTATTATAATAGAGCAATATACTACATAGTAAATAGTTTAACGGATCCTTAGGAGATGTAAATCCTGAGCATCTCTTGAGTTACTGTACTCATATTTATTTCTGTTAATTTAACTCACATAAGATCTTTTAGTTCTGACTCGAGTGTTTTTGTCTTTTCAAATTCGCTCGGGTCGGTCCGAGCGTTTCAGGATCGAAGATTTTAGCTTTGGAGGACGAAGACGAAGAATCCGTATTATATTATTTATAGTATTGCACCACACTCTAAAATTCCCTTTGACCAAAACAAAGTATTCATAGAAAACGCATGAGAATGTGTTTCCTTCCGAAGGTTCTTATTCATAGGTAAGACGCTGCATTGATTGTATGGGTATGTGTAACTCTGATATTTATTGTGAAAAGAATAACAAGTGTTTTGTAAACCATTTATGAACTGTATATTTATTATTATATTTTATCCTTCCGCTGTGAGATTCTATTTTGTTTTTATTTCTTCTCTGTTTTTCTTATTTACCCCATAACAATCCGCCCTTCCATATGGTTTGAATCGACATGTGCGTCGGTGTAAAGTGTGCGAAAAGGCTGGATGTTACAATAATAATAAGATATAAATTGACCTTCAAATAAAAGTTATAATCCTGTTTATTATAAAACTACATATATATATAATAACGGATTTACAAAACTTATAAAATAAATCATACAATATGGCTTGTAAAATATACATATATGGACTCAAAGTTAAAACAAAAATGAATATAAATCTACTTGCCAAATATGCAGACTCCATTTGCAGATCCAACACCACTCACACATATTAAATATGCATACACTTCTAGAAACAAAACAACCTTTTCAAAAAAAATGGAAAAAGCGTTTGGTATATATATGTATTCAAATCCAACAACTTTATATAAACCACTATATGTATGCATCTTATATTTTTATACCACTATCAATATATCATAACTATACTCCATATAAACAAATACGCATACCTATTTTGAATGCTAGAATATGCATCAACAGCACGTACAGGGGACTTGTATTGATAAAATCATCCACATCATAGCTAAATATAAAACTGTATAATATATATATATATATATATATATATATATATATATATATATATATATAAATAACACTTGAAAATATAAACTTAACTTACCTATGCCTGGTTATGCGAACAGTAGAGGAAACGGGGGAGGGTCGCTGCGTCTTCGATGGATATTACGCAAGGGGAAGAGTGGGTTCGGTGGAGGAGCGGAGTTTGGAAAAGGTGAAGGAGAGGCCGAAATTTGTAGTGCCAGGCAAGTTTATATACAAGAGGAAGAAACAATAGAGAGGGAAAGAAGAGAAATCTGGGAAGAAGCAATAAAAAGGGAAGAATATACGAACAGAAGTAAATGGAAACAACTACATAAAAGTAACCAAAGAAATAGCACAATCACGTGTTATGATTCAGTTGAGGATTTAAGGCAAAATATTCATGTTGATTTAGGAAAATAATCAAAGCAAATAAGTGGTAGCACGTTTCAAATTTGAACGGAAGGAAAGAGAAATGTCACAGTTCCGGAAAAATATCAAAGTAACAGCTACACATTGATTCAAGAGCTATTAAAGCAATTTTTAAATTGTGAAGGCAATGTTACTCTACATTATATTTTTAAAATAAGAACGCTGAACGAAAATCAACAGTCAAATATGGTGCGGTGTAAATGGCAATAGCCACGCTGATTACCGAATAAAATATAACGAATAACCATTTATTTTTTTATTTAGACGGTGGAAAAATGAAGAAATGAAAGGTCAGTGAAAGTAGGAATGAATATATTTGAAAAGTAACGATTCTAGTAGCAACGGTCATCTTAGATTAAGTTGAAAATTTTATAACAATTTATTACCGTGGCTATGGTTCAAAATTTTTTTGAAAGCAAGGAAACCAAAAGGTCACAATTAAGGTAAGCTTTAAATTTTTAATAAATACAAAACGTATCTAAGTTTATACATTTATAACTTTCCAGCTGTAATGTATATATATAATGAACGGTCATATTGAAAGAAGTGGAAATAGGGAGCGTAGGAAAGGAATGGTTGGAAAAATAAAATTTTCACCCTTAAATTCCGGAGATTAATAAGGTAATGTACCTCTTTAATGAAATTTACAGCAACGGTCACAAGCTAAAATTTAGCTGAAAGTTTAAAGAAATGAGGGGAAGATAGGTTTTTTTTTTAAATTAATCACTTCCCAGAATTAATATGTCAATGAAAAAAGAAAAGGAGATGAACCAGGGAAACGTATTATAACTTATATGTAACTATTAAATGGATAGATGGAAGAAAAGGTGAGAAGGTGAGTAAAAGTGAAAACTGATTTATGAGCGAAATGGAATGTGAGCTGTTGCCTGGGAAGAAAATGGAACGGTTTAAAAATTAATGGAAATGGACTGCTGAAATTAAATGAGTATAAAATGTGTAAAAGTTATATACTGAAACGACAACAAATTTTAATTATTATTATAAAACGGGGAATAACGAAAGGCAAGGATGATGATTTCAAAGTTTATTAATGGCTAGGCATGGGGAAGTCTATCTGTGAATTGGAAAAATTATTATGCAATTGAAATCGGTAGAAAAAGTAACAGCTACACACTGTTTTAGAAACAATCAAAGCAATTAATAGCTTGATTGGACAGCAAGAATAAATATGGAAGGACACGTTATAAAGGCAAAATGAACCGTATAAAGATAAATAAAAGAAATGATGGAAAATAAAACAGTTGTGCCTTGAATTTTCCAAAATAAATTATTTTATGAACATCAATTATTACTTACTTAAATTGAACAGAATCACACCCTAAAATATACTTTCTTAATTTTTGATGAAAATTTATCATTTGCTGCATTTAACTATACGTAATCCAAATGTAAGATTTTATTTCAAAATATTATTATTTAAAATTTCTCAAAAATCAAATTGAATACGCTAAATAAAACCATTAAAAATTAACAAAATTTTACGGGTCGTTACATGAAGTTAGTAACAATACACGTGATACAATACATATGATACAACTACAACTATCGACACAGGATGTTACATGTACAAGTACGTTAATATAATTAATATACATGAATACACATCATCCTATACTGTGACAACAACTACTCCAAAAGATATAAAGAGACTTCATAGCTCAAGCAGCAACCCAAAGCAAGATATCTACAACCTATAATAACTTGGTCTGACCCGAGTATTAAATTCAAAAGAAAATAATACATGGGTCAGTCTAATTCGAACTCAGTTATTAATGCACGGAAGCAATGATAATTAAATAACAATTAGACGACAGTCACAAATAAATCTCCTCTATCCAATCCATTAATAAGGAATCAGATAATGGTAAATATAACACGTAACAGTGCTAAACAACAAATCAGCAAATCCAAATTATCGACGAAGATAAATTAAAAGATTACCAATGAAGATAAATTAGAAAACAGCGAAATTGCCTAAACGGCAATTAACAACAAAATCTAATTATTGAATAAATAATTAGAAACTCATAATCTAATTATCAAATAGATAATTAGAAAACACCAAAATGGTCGAATCAAATCAAATCAAAATACAATTTCAAAATATTGAATTGAATAAACAAAGCAATTCAAACAATTGAAATATCAAAAAACTCAATACTATGTGGCTGCAGTACACGCACGCGTGCACTACCTCGCCACTATAGCATATAAAGTCACCACAACTCCAAATATTGACAGCAAGTCGTAACTGCAAAGCCAAATAATTTACAAAATGCAATGGTCAAGTCACTATTACCAGGACTCAACACAACTGTGAGGCCAAACCAAAGTTAATAGCAATACCAAGAAAAGGTTTGGGCAACAATGAATGACCAAGTGCACAAGGCAGTGGTACAAACATGATGACACAGCAAAATGGATTATGCAACCTGCACCAACAGAGCACGAAGGCTCGGATGCCCAAACGCACATGGCAGTGGTACAAACATGATGACATAGCAAAATGGAGGTGAAAGCAAACAAAAATAAGGCAATGCGGCATGACAAAATGCACAAAAGAATCGGTACACAACAGAGACAAAACTGCTACAAATATGAACTGCCTCGATGTGAATATATGGCCAAACTGTGCACCAGATATACCACTGAACAACAAGTGGCCAGAGGAGCAAATGAAATTCACGAGTATATCCAGGCAGCAAGCTTAAACAACAATAAGGTATGCATGCCACGACTGGTCAGTGCAATAAGCAATCAAAGTCAAGTGCTTTCAAAGGAACTCGACCAAATCGCTTCAAGTAAAACAAAGTACAACTAGTATCAAGACAGTTCACCAGCATGAAGTTCAACAAGCAGCCTCAACATCAAAGACAAGACCCCGAGTGCATAAAACAGTGGTGAACCCTGAGATCGGGTTTAATGCACAGCAAAAACTCGAGCTCTAGAAGAAAAATGGCACTCCAGAGCAACTAAAATGACTCTGTACACAAGTGACACGGCAACAATAAAAACAAAGAACAAAGCATTATGTGTAGAACATCATTCAAACGCCATCACCATATCAAATAGAATTATGAACAAAGTCCTGTTACATGAAGATTCTTCTGAAATCAAGACATGATCGCAAAAGCATATCAAAACCGTGATGGTCACAAGGTACGACAGTGCCGAGATGACCATAAAACAATAAGTGAACATCAGGCACATGAATGCACAAGATTTGTGACAAGCTTAACACATAATTACTTATATACAGTAGTTATAAAACTAATGCAATGAATTAGAATGTTGAAAGAAGATGCCAAGTGATAAAAATCACATATTTGAAGTAACCAAAGTCACAAAATAAATCACAGTAGCAAGTTCAACCTTGAAAGCCCAAAATCATCTCATAAACAACATCACAAACCGAAGTCAGGCGATAAATAAATTGAAGCAGAAACAAAATTCACGTTAATGCCGATGCCAAAGGAAAAATATTCGAAGTCATTTGCAGTTCAAATCACACTGTACCCAAGTTACAGATATCAAATAGCTATTCAAATCCGTGGATAATAGAAATCGAGCCAAGACAATTAAAAATCATCAACATCGAAATAAACACGAACGGCCTAAGAATGAAATAGATGTGAGTGATAGTTCACTCACCTTGTTTAACGAGGATCTAAACCCAATTCACAGTCTCAAATCACAAGCTAGTAAACAACCGATTAAGCAACCGAAAGCATCTCGAGAGACAGCGATCGAATAAAAGTCGGCTACCACAAATTACGAAAACCCTAATTTAGTTGAAGAAGAAATGAGCAAGAATGAGCCGCTATTTTTTCGTATGATTTTTTTTTAGGGTTTTCGAAAAGATGAACGAATGAAAAAGGAAATTGGGTATCATCCTTTGTTAAGTAACACCGCACCAACAAAAACATAGGCCAAAATTGTGTTGAAGCCCACATAACATTCAACGAATTACTAAAAGAATTTCAACCGATTTAAAAATGCCAAATAGCAATTAGCTAACACATTAATCGTTTAATGACGATTATAAATTGTTACAAAATCCCAGGCTGTTACAGACTCCCCTCCTTATAAAAATTGCGTCCCCGCAACTTTCATAATTAAAGTTGTCAATAACAATTATTTTTCTAACATAAACTGGTTAAACTAGAAAAATAAGAGTCGAGCATATAAACCCCAAAGAAATCTTTTAATTTCATAGAAGAAATTCACAAATTTTCAACAAAAATCTAATTATCAAATAGATAATCAGAAACAACAAAACTGAATAAATGCAATTATCAGCAATATTCAATTATCAGTTAGATAATTAGAATACAAAATCACAAAACATCAATATCTAATTATCGATACGACAATTAGCAAACAGCAAAATCTAATTATCAACAAAGATAATTAGTAAACATAAATCACAATTCGCAAAACTGCAATCATCTAATTATCAATCAGATAATTAGAAAACACGAACTCCATAATCAACAAACTCTAACTATCAACAGAGATAGATAGAAAACAGCAATTCAATATAATCAACATAATCTAGAATCAATTAAAGACTAGAAAATCTTATAATCAGCAAAATTAAAAATTATCTAATTATCATAAACGATAGTCAGAAATCTCGAATCAACAAATATCTAATTATCAAAAACGATAAACAGAAATCATCAAATTAACAAATATCTAATTATCAAAAACGATAACCAGAAATCTCAAATCAACAAATATTTAATTATCAAAAACGATAATCAGAAACAACAGATATTCAATTATCAAAAACGATAACCAGAAATAACAAATATCCGATTATCAAAAACGATAACCAGAAACAAAAAATATCCGATTATGAAAAAAGATAAGCAGAAACAACAAATATCCGATTATCAAAAACGATAAGCAGAAACAACAAATATCCGATTATCAAAAACGATAATCAGAAACAAAATATATCCGATTATCAAAAACGATAATAAAAAACAACAAACATCCGATTATCAAAAATGATAATCAGAAACAACAAATATCCAATTACTAAAAATGATGATCAGAACTCATATCAACCAATATCTAATTATCACAAACGATAATCAGAAATCTCAAATCAACAAATATCTAATTATCACAAACGATAATCAGAAATCTCAAATCAACATATATCTAATTATCAAAAACGATAATCCGAATCAACAAATATCCGATTATCAAAAAGATAATCAGAAACAACAAATATCCGATTATCAAAAACAATAATCAGAAATCTCAAATCAACAAATATCTAATTACTCAACAAATATCCGATAATCAAAAACGATAATCAGAAACAACAAATATCCGATTATCAAAAACGATAATTAGAAATCTCAAATCAACAAATATCTAATTATCAAAAACGATAATCAGAATCAACAAATATCTGATTATCAAAAACGATAATCAGAAATCTCAAATCAACAAATATCTAATTATCAAAAACAATAATCAAAATCAACAAATATTCGATTATCAAAAACGATAATCAGAAATCTTAATCAACAAATATCTAATTATCAAAAACGATAATCAGAATCAACAAATATCCGATTATCAAAAACGATAATCAGAAACAACAAATATCTAATTATCAACAAAGATAATTAGAACTCATATCAACAAGTATCCAATTACCTGCAGATAATTGAAAACAACAAATATCTAGAAATCAATTAAGATAATCTAGAAAATCAACATAAAAGGTTGGATCGATCCCATCAGATGGCGAGTTTTTAGCTACGCCGCACGTGCATCAATAAATGGCCGAAGCCTACCAAGTACTATAAATTTTGGCGCCCATCAGATGACTCGAAGGTCCACAGAGTGACCCAAAGGTCTAGTATTGGTATTTGACCCGAAGGTCTGCAGAGTGGCTCGAAAGCCCAACAAATGACTCGAAGGTCCAACAGAGTGGCCCGAAAGCCCAACAAATGACCCGAAGGTTCATCATATGACCCGAAGGTCCACCATATTACCCGAAGGTCCAACAAATGACCCGAAGGTCCATCAGAATGGCTCGAAAGCCCAATAAAATCATCAGAATCATCAAAACAGCAAATATTTCAATTAACGAGTCTGGAATTAATCGAACTAGCAAACGTACATGTGCCATACCACGTGTTTTACTAAATCGTTTGATTCTCTTCATCGTTTCCTTGGAAGTGAAAAATTGTGTATTCCAAAAATAACATTTCACATTCTCAAACGGACAAGTCCGGAATTAAGCGAATCAGTAAAAGAAAGGGATCATAGTCCTCGATTTTGCTGAAACGTTTAAATTGCTTCCTCATTCTTTTGAAAGCGCAAAATGCAAAACTTCTGAAAACAATTTCATTTATTTTATAAAACTAATAATTTACATTCTCAAACGGACAAGTCCGGGATTAAGCGAATCAGTACAAGTGAGGGTTCATAGTCCTCGATTTTGCTGAAACGTTTAAATCGCTTCCTCATTCTTTTGAAAGCGCAAACTGTAAAAAAAATTTGAAAACAATTTTTATTTTGAAACAATTTTTAAAACACATGATTAAAACAGCAACATCAGTAGCAACTTTGACAAGGAAATTGCACTTCTCAAAATACCATAAAAAAGGACAACAAAATCAGCATTGCGGGATAACCGCTTTAAAATCCACTTTAAAATTTGACGGTTACTGAAGTCAAAGCGACAGTAATTTTAAACGTCAAAATCTCATCAAAATAACTTGCATCAAAATATAATACCAGTGAATTTTCATTCATTAAAAATGTCAACAAAATACCGTGCTTCAAAAACTTAGCACCAGTGTGAAAATCCCATTATAAAAATAACGGCAACAAAATACGTTTAAAACCAAACACCCGTTCAACGTAAAATTAATGCAGTAACGTGCAACTCAAATTTGCACGTATACTACAAAGTGAACAAAGCCATCATTCGAATATATCTTCAATGAAGGTAATTCAAAAGAGCAAAAATCTCAACAAAATCACATATATGCAATCGCTTCGGATCCTCAAATCGGATTCAAAATTTTCAAAGGAAACAAATTAAACACAGCTATGTGAACAACAAATGAAATTTATTTCAATTTCATATTTTGATTTTTAAATCAAAAAGGTTATCAGCTGTACTCAACGAAGACGGCCTCACTATTTCCGTTGCGCACTGATAAACCGACACAAACTACTCAATCATCAAACACGGTTTCGCTGTTATTTTTAAATAAAGATATTTAATGTGACGCCCCACCCCGAGACCTACATTGGTAAAGAGAATTACTAAGTAATCTTGTCTACTAATGCAGAGAATAAGGCTGGTTAAGGGCGACCATCTGTAACTTTTCCTTAACCATCTATTGAAAACGTCGATGAATGCTATTTGTATTGTCTTTTCACTTAAGAGGTTTGACGTGTCCAATAAATGACTAACACAAAGCTATAGGTGGCTAAGGATCTATTAGAAAAAACACGTCAACTAAATGAACATCTCATCATAGAACAGATATACATACATGAATGAACGTCTCATATACAATGATACATCACTTTATAATACCAATACTACAATTGATGGTATGACAACCACACGAATACAAGAACGAATAAAATGAATATACATCATCTCAGTGAAATAAACCTCTAAAAGGGGAGAGACACGATCTCATAAGAAAGCATCATGAACTGCTACATCCAAAAGAGAATCTAATACCTGAAACAAACTCGGACTGACCCGAGTGAAAACCACACGGGTAAGGCAGGCTTGAACTTATCATTAGTAAAGGTGATGATAAGAAGAGATAAGGGGAAAACCATTCCATCGTTACCAGTGGAATGATATAAGTCATCAAGTTATCTCTAGGGTGATACATCAATAGTTCATCATGATTGCACAGAGGAATACAATATGTATATTAGATAGACATAGTTCATCTAATTATATATATAACCGAATGAAATGGGTGAGGATATGGACGATAAAGTCAATCTTCATAAGATAATTAAAACATCAAGAATCCATCATAAATAAAACTAATCTAATAGAAACTTCTTAATTATTATACCTCATCTCATCGGTATAAATATAAATACATCTCAAATCCATCATTAAACTCATTATAAAGGAATCTCCATAATCATTTATACCTCATCTCATTGGTATATATATAAATATATCTTAAATCTAATATCAAAACTCATCATAAAAGCATTACCATAATTTATACCTCATCTCATTGGTATAAATATATAATTTCTCAAATCCATCTTGATAGAGCCCGGAAAGAATCCAAAACATCATATTCGAAATCACATATAAAACCATGTATGTCAATAAGCCTTTTTCTTACATAAGGCTATACTAAAGCATCATCATCAAAATAGTGAAATCGAAACACCTAAAACCTCATGGAAAATAGCACGTGCATTTACATCTTGACTAGTACTACCATTATTTGGTACCATTCATCGTGATGACTTGGGGTCACATAACATCATAACAACGTGATCATCTTGATTGACTATAGTCGGAAACATCTTGATGACACCCAGTCACAAAAACCCGAGTAATAACATCGTGATGATTGGAGTCGAGTAATAACATCATGAACATCGTGATGACTCCAATCGAGTACTTGGTCTGTAGTACTAGTAACATCGTGAATGTGTCTCAACTTCTCGAATAGGAACCCAATAGGTGTCAACATACGTCCCATACCATACGTTCGCACCTATTGGTTTACTAATCGTTAGTCGATGCCACATTAGAAAACCATCATAAAAAACCATCAAATAAACACTGCCTCACCTCATTGGCGAGTGTAAGATACCTAACTCGTCTTATCTCTTACTTGGACGAGTTTTAGGTGACATCGAGACTTGTCTCATTTCATCGACAAGTAAAAATTCATCACAAATATCGAAATCATCATCAATCCATCATAACAACTTGCCTCATCTCCTTGGAAAGTAAAAGAACATCATGATGGTTATTTCTAACCATAGTTGCAAATTAAAACTTAACATCAATATTGCCTCATTTCATCGGCCATCACAAAATGCATCTAGATTGGTTCGTCATCGAATGTACTCAAAGAGTAATTCTCAAACCAATAATTTTCACCAAAATTTGATAACTTCTAAATCAACTGAAAATAATACTTCAAATTGGTTTCGATCGTACAAGTCTGATATTAAGCGATAAAGCAAAAATACATGTCCCATACCACGTATTTTTTTACTAAATTGTTTAATTCTCATTCTTATACGTCGAAACTCATAAACATAGGCTACAATATATTTAAAAATAATTTTTTAGAGAAAATAGAATTCTTAAACAATCCAGAAACCATTTTAAAAGCTTTGTACAGAAAAATCCAATATTTTAAAGAGAACTTCTATTATAAAAACACTTTAAAATAATTAATAATTGATTAAAAAAATCTCTTAAAAATGCTACAAAATATTTATTTCATAAACAATGATTTATTTTTATTTTTTTTATTTAAGAAATTTTCAAGAATTTGTTTGAAATTAAAATCATTTAAAACCATCAAAATACTCACATATCGGTATTAACCGTTATTTAAATTTAAATGGAATTTAAATAAAACTTAAATCCTAAAATTCTTCAAAACTAAGATAATATATTCATGGACATCATTTCCATCTAATAACATCAAGTTTTATAAAACAAAAGAACGTGACTGAAATCATAGAAATCATCCGAATATCATCAAACAGGGAAATTAAACACTACGTATATTTCGGTCATGCTGTAAAGAATATATATTTTCACATAGCAAACTACAAAATCTGAGAATAATTATAAAATAAAAGTTGAATTCTAAATCCTCAGGTTTCTATAACTTCAAAATTTTCTAAATTCCGATTCATAACAAGAAAGTTATGATCAAATTACTAAAAATATCAAACTCAGCCTGAACTTATGCATTTGCAGGACAGCGACAAACAATTGCAATTTTAGCATAGCTAACTTAGAAATCAGGCGAATTGAATAAAACTAAAGTTGTAGCTTATTCTGTGGCGATTCCAGAACATTCAAAATTTCAATATTCCGAATAGTAACGAGAAGGTTATGGTCGAAATACTATCCCATGAATTTTATGTGCATTAGCTAACAGCAACAGGCCAGAGATAAACATTCACGATTTCAGCATAGGAAACATCAAAATTTGGCAAAGTAGTTCAAAGAAAAGTTGTAGCTTAGTTTCTAATCTTTCAGGAATGGGCAAAATTATTAAATTCCGATTTGTGGTTCAAAGGATATGCGCAAAATACTACTTCAGCAAAAGAGTATTTCTGTGCCAAAAACCATTCGACACAGCAACTTCTAACCCATTTTCAGGCATCAAATAAAATCAAAATGCTGTAGAAATTCGCATGAGTATACTACAGCACATAGATTATGACATATCCAAATTTGGCAGCATTTCGCTATAAATCATGCAAGTTATGGTTTTTCAAATATTGGATAATTTCAGACAACATATATGAGCAAACAAAGATCAACATGCAACAAAATATTCAAAATCAAATCAAATTTTGGCAAAAATCAATTTAGCTTGCTGTAGCATGTTGCTTACCTTTGTTTTAGCAGCGATTTGGCAAAATTTTGCATGCAAGGTGGAAGCTTTGGAGGTGGAATAGATGCTAGAGATCTAAACTTAAGTTTTGCAGTGAAATAACGTGCTAATGCAAGCAAGTTGATGTTTTTAGTTAAGAAGAAGGGCTTAGAAGGCCATAGCAACCCAAAAATTGGACATACAAACATACAATAAGAAGAAAAATCAAATTCTATTTACTGTAAAAGAATTGAGAGATAAGCAAGCTAGGGTTTGGAGGAGATTACCTTTTTTCTTTGATTAGCTAGCAAAAACAAGGGATTTGAAGCCTTAAATTTTGATTTGGATGAGAAGCCATGAATTCTCAAATAACAGAAAGAAGAAGAAGAAGAAAGCGGCTGAGGAAGAAAAAAGAACGTACTGGAGAAATGTTTCTCCTCAACCAGGACAAGCAATAGAAAAGATATGGGTTAATTGGGCTTGGGCTCAAAACAAATAAGAATTAATTAGGCTAAATAGAAAGAATAAATTAATTCATACAATTCTATACATATATATACAAATACAAAAATCATTAACTTCCAAATTACACAAGATAAAATCACCAAATTTTCTACACTTGTATATTAAGACATTTTCAACCCAAATAAAAAGATAAATCTCGATTTTAAACACTTTTACAATAACGCCCCTCTTTTATTATAAATTGCACACTTTTAATTAATAAAAAAATAGCCCATATTTTAACTTCTAAAACTCCACAAAATATATTTTTTCCCCATAGAAAAATGCACAAGACCATATAGAGCCATAATTTATGTTTAATACAAACCTCAAACCCAAATTCATGTTTTATTTAATAAATACTTAATAAAAATTGATTACTTGTATTAAAACTAATCACTAAAAGAAATTGGCGTTAATTATCCAATTATTCCATTTTTTATCTAAATTAAAAACATTTTCCATTCATTTCCACTTGCATAACATGAAATAAAATTCTCAAACTCTATTTTCACAACAAATCCTCAATTCTCACAATAATTAGATTTATAACTCTAATTTTATTATCAAGATCATATTAAATTATAACCTTCGATATAATTTAACATAAAAAGATGACCCCAAACCCAGGGTTGTTACATTTAAAAATTTCATCATACTTTCAAAACTTTAGTTTTGACTCAAAACACAACTAAAAACATCGACAAATAGTTGTAACACATGTTCCATCTAAGTAATGTTTTATATTATGTCCATAAACCCCAAGCACCGACACCAACTGTTACGCCCCACCTCTATGCTCACAATAACAAAGAGAATTAAAAGAAATACTGTCTGTTATTACGAAGAATAAGGCTGAATATGAGCGGCCATCCGTAGTTAGGCCTTACACTAGTACTGGCTATCTCGATATGAGTGGTATATATTTTTATTTTTCATCTCTTATTTATTTACTCCCATCGACATATCCAATTTCAGTACAAAACGAACTACAATGGTTCATAATAGTCTAGGACAATATATATAATAACAACATAGATGAACTGAATGCGGAACACGGATAATATCAAATCTCATATATATATATATAACTGGAGTCAATTACAATACACGTGATACAATACATATGATACAACTACAACTGTCGACACAGGATGTTACATATACAAGTACATTAATATAAGTAATATACATGAATACACATCATCCTATACTATGACAACAACTACTCCAAAAGATATAAAGATACTTCATAGCTCAAGCAGCAACCCAAAGCAAGATATCTACAACCCGTAATAACTCGGTCTGGCCCGAGTATTAAATTCAAAAGAAAATAATACACGGGTCAGTCTAATTTAAAATCAGTTATTAATGCACGGAAGTTATAATAATTAAATAACAATTAGACGACAGTCACAAATAGATCCCGTCTATCCAATCCTTTAATAATTAATCGGATAATGGTAAATATAACACGTAACAGTGTTAAATAACAAATCAACAAATCCAAATTATCAACGAAGATAAATTAAAAAGATTATCAATGAAGATAATTTAGAAAACAACAGAATTGCCTAAATGGCAATTAACAACAAAATCCAATTATTAAATAAATAATTACAAACTCATAGTCTAATTATCAAATAGATAATTAGACAACACAAAAATGATCGAATCAAATCAAATCAAAATACAATTTCAAAATATTGAATTGAATAAACAAAACAATTCAAACAGTTGAAATATCACAAAAGTAAATACTGTGTGGCTGTAGTACACGCACGCGTGCACTGCCTCGCCACTACAGCATATAAAGTCACCACAACTCCAAATATTGACAGCAAGTCGTAAATGCAAAGCCAAATCATTTACAAAATGTAGTGGTCAAGTCACTATTACCAGGACTCAACACAATTGTGAGGCCAAACCAAAGTTAACAGCAATACAAAGAAAAGGTCTGGGCAACAATGAATGACCAAGTGCATAAGGCAGTGGTACAAACATGATGACACAGCAAAATGGCTTATGCAACCTGCAACAACAGAGCATGAAGGCTCGAATGCCCAAACGCACATGGCAGTGGTACAAACATGATGACACAGCAAAATGGAGGCGAAAGCAAACAAAAATAAGGCAATGCAGCATGACAAAACGCACAAAAGAATCGGTACACAACGGAGACAAAACTGCTACTAATACCAACTGCCTCGATGTGAATATATGGCCAAACTGTGCACCAGATATACCACTGAACAACAAGTGGCCAGAGGAGCAAATTAAATTCACGATTATATCCAGGAAGCAAGCTTAAACAACAATAAAGTATGTATGCCACGACTGGTCTGTGCAATAAGCAATCAACGTCAAGTGCTTTCAAAGGAACTCGACCAAATCGCTTCAAGTAAAACAAAGTACAACTAGTATCAAGATAGTTCACCAGCATGAAGTTCAACAAGCAGCCTCAACATCAAAGACCAGACCCCAAGTGCGTAAAACAGTAGTGAAACCTGAGATCAGGTTTAATGCATAGCAAAAACTCGAGCGCTAGAAGAATAATGGCACTCCAGAGCAACATAAATGACTCTGTACACAAGTGACGCAGCAACAATAAAAACAAAGAACAAAGCATGAAGATTCTTCTGAAACCAAGACATGATCGCAAAAGCATATCAAAACCGTGATGGTCACGAGGTACGACAGTGTCGAGATGACTAGAAAACAATAAGTGAACATCAAGCACATGAATGCACAAGATTTGTGACAAGCTTAACACATAATTACTTATATACAGTTGTTATAAAACTAATGCAACGAATTAGAATGTTGACAGAAGATGCCAAGTGATAAAAGTCACTTATTTGAAGTAACCAAAGTCACAAAAGAAATCACAGTAGCAAGTTCAACCATCAAAGCCAAAAATCATCTCATAAACAACGTCACAAACCGAAGTCAGGTGATAAATAAATTGAAGAAGAAACAAAATTCGCGTTAATGACGATGCCAACAGAAAAATGTTCAAAGTCATTTGCAATTCAAATCATACTATACCCAAGTTACAGATATCAAATAGCTATTCAAAGACGTGGATAATAGAAATCGAACCAAGACAATTTAAAATCATCAACATCGAAATAAACTCGAACGACCTAAGAATGAAGTAGATGTGAGTGATAGTTTACTCACCTTGTTTCGCGAGGAGCTAAAGCCAATTTGCAGTCTCAAATCACAAGCTGGTAAACAACCGATTAAGCAATCGAAAGCATCTCGAGAGACAGTGATCGAATAAAATTCGGCTACCACAACGAAAACCCTAATTTAGTTGAAGAGGAAATGAGCAAGAATGAGCAGCCATTTTTTCGTATGATTTTTGTTTTAGGGTTTTCGAAAAAATGAACGAATGAAAAAGGAAATTGGGTAACAGCCTTTGTTAAATAACACCGCAACAACAAAAACATGGGCCAAAATTGTTTTGAAGCCCACATAACATTCAACGAATTGCTAAAAGAGTTTCAACCGATTTAAAAACTCCAAATAGCAATTAGCTAACACATTAATCGTTTAATGACGATTATAAATTGTTACAAAATCCCGGGTTGTGACACCTATGCTGCCTCCGGTCATAAAATTTTGTCGCGCCGCCGCTGATTTTTGTTGACCTAATCGAATTTTGCCGTCGATCTGACCATTGATTTGCCAAATAAACAGCATGGATGAAGTCCCCTCGGTCCTCTTTTTAAAACCCAGAAATGGTTCGTCGATCCGACAACGTTCATCCACGCGCGATGAACGACCGAGAATTGATTCAGAAATTCTGGACAAAAGATGCATCAAATCGGAAAACGAATTTCAGTTTTGAGATGCGTACATCGAAATCTTAAATATATAATTTTTCTGTATTTTTTTGAGGAGTTTGAAATTTGACTTTGATTTTGAATTGCAGTTGGAATTAGGTGTTTGTCTGCCATTGAACCGAGGAGGTGAAACAAATTGTACGCAAAGACAAATGAGAATGATAGACAAATAGGGTTTATAACAGAGTACATATAGACAAGGTTGAAAAAGAATAGAAGGATCAGATTGGTATACGCGCTGAACGACGAATGGCCCGAAAAGCCCGTTCTAACTCCAGAACGAAATTGGGTCAACCCATATATCAAAATAGATGTTTTAAAATATTTTAAATGCAATGGAAAAGGTTTCAGGTTCAAATTGCATCATATGAAGAAATTATGCTAAAATCAATATTTTTCAAATTGATTTCAATTTCATTGATTTTAAGGCGTTTCGAGTCCGTACGATAAAACGACAAGTCCGATCGCTACGAAACTTGAAATCATATAATAATTCACCGTTACGGATCCGATGAAATTGGTTTCTTCGAAATCCGAGTCAGTGGCCAAAATGGCTATTTTTACATTAATTAAATAATTTAATAATTAATTAAATAAAATCCAAATTTTTATTTCAATTCTATAATTGACAATTTCATCACTTTTATATTTCTTAATCATCTTCAAAAATTTTAAACAAGTTTAGATGTCAATTTAAAGTTGATAAATCTATCAATTGCAGTGTCAAATTTTCAATTTCATTATATTCAAAATTATAAATTAAATTTCCAATAATTCGATTAAATTATTTTTCATTCTGCTATTCATTTCATTGTTATTCAACGGATGAAATTAACACTGGTTCATGGCTTATTACATTATTATTCTCAAATTTCATCTTAATCTCAACTAACGCAAAATTAAATATTAAATTAAATTTAAATTGCAATTAACCAATTATTGAATTTCACACTTCAATTAAATTAATAAATCTTGCTTTCTATTCTTGAAATCAACCAATTGTCATATTATAAATAGAGTTAGCATTAATTTCAATTAATTCCTTAATTTACACAAATATAACCTTAAATTGAGATTCATTGTAATTTATTACAAACTTGATTTAATGGACTACATAAATTGAGATTCATTGTATAAGTTATCATTTCCAACAATTACATATAGAACTTTGATTTTTATCCAATCACTATTTATTCATTGTTAATTCATTGATTAATCCAATATTTACATTTACTTTTCTAATATTAATTTATTACCAAATATTCCTATTTACCATCAATTATAATCCAAATAGTTGTTTCATTCAATTGGGATTGCATTGAATTAATTATATATTAGTTTACATTTTATTCCCGTTATAAATTCATTAACAAATTACAATTTCCTTTATTGATACATCACTTACATTCATACCTAATTACATTAGTTTTATCCCATTACACTAATATATGCCTACTTACCTCTTAATTTGAATAAATATTCCATTTCTAAACGTGTAATTCTAGCAATTGTACACATTAATTTAGGTTTAAATCCAGTAAATGAATTTACCTTAATTCCATTCTTTTTACCAATTTATTACCTTATCAATAAATTTATGATTCTATTTAATTTACATTCACACTTCCATTATTTTATTAATTACCATTAAAGTAACGTTTATTTTAAATTGGTAAACCACTGGTAACGACCAACATTTGTCACCATTTCCCTTTATAATACATGTATGTTTGCACAAAAAATGGGCAAACACCTCCAAGTCGTATGAATAGTTGATTATTTGTTTCTAGTGATCTGGGTGATTCGTGCAAATATATAAAAAATAGGGACTGAACTGTAAAAGAAACACAGATTTATAGTGGTTCGGCCAGAACGTGCCTACGTCCACTTTATATGTTATTCTCCTTTTTCTTTCAGATTACAAGTACAAAGCTTTGTATACAAGTATATGAAAGTTGTTTGAAAGTTCCTTCCGTGCTTGAACTCTCAAACTTGTCTGCCATTGTTGTACCCCTGCCCCTCTATTTATAGAGTGAGGCTGGGGGCACGGGTCCTGGGTGTATATAGCTGCTGGTGGGCTTGGGCTGATGCAATCTGGCCTGGCAAATTTGGATCGGAAATGCCCTGGCTCGGTGGTGGATGGTCCGGCTTCGTCGTGGAGGTGAGATGGTTCGGTGGTGGTGAGGACATGGGTCGGTTCGGTGGCAGTTGGAGGTGAGATGGTTCGGTGATGGTGAGGACATGGGTTGGTTCGGTGGTAGTTGGTTTGGTCCGGTAGTGGGTTTGGTCCGGTAGTGGGTTGATCCGGCAATGGGAGGAGTGGTAGATGGGTCGACTATGTAGGGTGGTTCGGTGGACCGGATGGTTCGGTGGCGAAGGCGTGGCCTGGTCCGGTAGGTTGATTCGGTGGGTGGTAGATTCGTACCCAACATTTGCCCCCCAAAGTAGGGCATATGTTTAACATATGTCGTGCTTTGTTTTCATGGGATAGCCTCGTTCGGTTATAAGCGTCGAGCCATCTGGTCCGGTCGTTGAGGTTTGCTTATAAATAGGGGTTACGTGCCTTCATTATTCCTTACCAACCGAGCCGAACCTTTTGCCGAATCAATCCCTCAGTTTCGCCGAATCAAAGAGCTAGCCGAACCAGGTGAGATTCTTTCCTGCCGAATGACTTTATGTTCCTGTATTACCGGATGGACTTCAAGAGTTTGTCCGCCGAATGAGATTGGGCGTTGAGTGCCGAATGGGCCTTATATGCTTGGAATGCCGAATGAGGTTTTGCTTTTAATTACCGAATGGACTCGGGGACTTCGTGTACCGAATGAACCTGAAAGAATGTGTTCGTTGCCCCCAAGTACCGAATGAACTTTGTAGTTTGATTTACCGAATGAGCTTGGGAAGTGTGAGGCCGAATGGTCTTTGGTCTTGAGTTTTTATGTTTCGAATTGCGAATGAGACTCTAGATTGCACATACTTGCTTTTTTATATTTTCATACTCCTTGTTCTAATAACATACTTTTGCTTTTGTGTTTGTAGGAAAATGTCTCGCAAAGTGGAAACTCGATCAGAAAAAAGAAAATCTATGGATAGATGAGAGTCCCCCGTTGTGCCCCTAGTCCAGCCAGGACCGGAACGTCGTGGACCACCCCGAGGTCGCTAGTAGACGGGTATGGTCCTCAAGAGCTTCTGAACTCTCCTCCTGATTGCTTTCCAAGCTCTCTCAGAGAGGAGAAACTTGACGTTATCTCCCGCTCCTTTGGGATTGATAGAGCATGCATGCTGTTGCCAGGGGAGGGGGTCATGCCATATAATCCCCCTGAAGGATACTTCGCGTATAGCCGATACCATTGCATGTGCGGGGCCATTCCTCCGATCAATGCGTGGATAGTCAGCTTCATTACTTACCTAAAAGTGGCTCCTTTTCAGCTTCAGCCCAACTCCTATGCCATCATAGTGTGTCTATTCGTTATCTTCCAGAGGAGATATGGGCGCCCCCTTCTAACCGGGAAATCCGATATCTATACAATCAGAGGGGCTACAAGAAGGGGTCTCCATACATTAGTTTAGAGTCGACCGTGTCCTTCAAGCCGGTCTTGGACTTATACTCGAAGTTTACCATGTTTAAGAAGGAATGGTTCTTCGTCAAGGATGACTCCATTTCTTTTCGCCTTTTCACTTCTGGCTGTAAGTTGAATCCCATTCGTAATTTCTTTGTCCCGACTACAATGCTTCTCCTTATGTGCTTTTATTTCTTGCTAGAGACATGTGGCTTTGCGGTCGTGGAGAATGATCACCTTATACAGATGGCTGCGGAGGTAGAGGCTATCTCAGGAAGGGATAGGTCGGCTTCTTACTTGATCAGGAACGCTATACTTTTGGGGCTCAACCTGATCCTGCCACATTAGTCTGTGGTCAAGTAGAGGGATACGGCGTAAGAGAGGGCTGCTCAAGCTAAAGGAGGAGCCGTGGCGAAGAGTGGCAAGAGGAAGCCTTTCACAAAACCTCCAGTTGTCGGAGGTAAGAAGCTCAAGAAGTTTGATGGACCCTCCCCTAGCACATGTCCAGATATTCCGGAGGAGGAAGGTGGAGAGGAGGAAAAAGGCGAGGAGGAGAGCGGAGGAGATGGAGAAGGTAAAGGACAGTGTGGTAATGGTGCCGGGGCTTTGTCTTCCGAGCAGGCAGGGGAGATCCAAGAGTGGACGGATGATGCCTTCCGCCAGGCTTTTGAGGGGTTGGAGGAAGGATCATCCTCGATGGAGAAGGCGAAGAAGGCTGGGACTGGTGTCGATCCATCTTCTAAGGGTCCTTCAGCTAAGGCAACTCCGGCGGTTCAAGGTGAATTCTTAACTTTCGCAGACTCCCCTTATGATAAGGACTTAGTAGTATTTTATGGCCAGCTCCCGTCCCGGAATGAGATTCAGGACTTATTGCAGTATCCCACTCCCCCTCAGGGTTTGTAAAATAAGCGCGTTTTCCTATTCCTTTTGACTTAACATATTTGTCGGATCATAGTTTCATGCATGCTAGTAACACTTGGTTTTTATTCCAGGAACGAGTAAGGTGGCCAAGACATCAGATATTCGGCACCGCCTTGAACAGTACAAGCTACTCAAAGCTTCTACCAAACCAAAGCCGTCAACTAGCCGTCCCGAAGATGTGGTTAGCTATCGCCCTCTCCTTGGAGTTATTGAAGAAGATATGCAAATGAGGAAAAGGGGGCGATCTTCGTTTGAACCTTCACCTGGCCCTCAGCCTCCAGTCCAGCCTATCCATGATATTACTGAGGAGGATACTGAGTTTGTGCCCTCCCCACATCCGTCCGAAAATCCAACCGTCACCCCGATAGACCATCCTAGTTTGGTTCGCAACCCATTTGCCGGCCACCCGGATCTGGACCCGAGTTTTCAGGACATCTCTTTTGACGGGGCCACGGGTGAGCATCTTCTTCCCCGCAATCCCATGGTACGGGTGCGTGATGAGGCTAAGTCCTTAGACCTCGATTTGCTTACTACTCGGATTGTGACCATAGGGAATGAGGCCAAGGCGAGCATCGATCGGGTGGTTGAGGAGACCAAGAGGCTAATGGAGCATCACGCTCGACTGGCCAAGGCTGGGGAGGAAATCAGAAGTGCTAACATTCGGTTGCGGCTACAGGTTTCTGATCAGGCCAAACAGCTTGCCGATCCGGCTATCCAGATATCCCATCATGAGGCGGCCTCCCGACGACTAAAGAAAACCATGGAAGAGGCTAGTAAGGCTAAGTTGCGAAAAATGGAGGCTGCTTGCAAGGAGCGAATTGACATGGCCATTGCAACGGTGGACGAGGTTCGTAGAGCGGATCTTGAGCAGGTAGAGGAGTTATCTGGGAGGCTCGAGGCCGCAGAGCTTGCTCAGGCCAAGCTGAAGGAGGAGATGGAAATGATGCAGAAGTCCCTTCAGGTTGACTACTCGAGATACCGATTGGAGAGAGTTGCTGCTGTCGCACGGCTGTCGGCTTCTGAGGCCCGGATGAAAGAGTTTGAGGATAACGAGGGTATGATGGATGAGATGCTCCAGGACATGTATTTCCGTACTTGGAGGCAGGGCAACCTGTCCTGGATGGACGATTATCCCCGGGTTATGGGTAGGATATATCTCCGGGCTTTGGAGGAAGCCAAGGTCGAAGCAGATAAAGAGGGTGGTGCGGCTTTCAGGATGGATGTGGTTACGGCCCAATTCACTAAGGAAGAGAAGGCGGCGGTTAAGGAGGGCATGCGGCTGCTTGCCGCGGATGAGGTAGGCATGCAGCTAAATGATGATGATCAGGGGGCATACACTGGTAAGTCTTTCCTTTTAACCTTTTCATGATTTGATTGCTTATCTTTCGTGATTATTGATGGATTCTCTTTTGAATTGGACAGGCGGGACCTCTGGAGTACATGCTGGGAGTTCTGACCCTGCAGTTAAGTAGATCCGGAGGGCTAGCGGGATGGAGGCGATGCTCCGATTCTCTGACTTGACTTGTACATATTTTGGTTGCTGTCTATGTTAGTCCGAAACATTAATGTAACTTGTAATTATATTATTTGTAAAGAATGACTTTATGTAATTTTATAACACAAGCTGATTCTGTCATGTTTGAATGCTGTTGTCATTTTGATATGTTGCATAAGAAATACAGCTGCGTGTTTATGCATGTGATTCAATCGTATTTGATGCTAAGTTTCTGCTCAAAACATTATTTCATGTCTTGTAATGCCAATATGACGTGTGAATAAATTAAAGCTACATATTTGTATACAAGAGAAGAAAGTACCGCCTTTCGTGTTTTAGTTGTAGAGAGTTGCTTTGAATGTCTTGCATGACTGAGTATGGAATGTAGTTGAGTGTTCCGTCGTTCGGATGTGAGCTCATATTTCCACAAGCGAGAGTTCCCCTATTTTGTGACCTGTACTTTAGGGACTGTTATATAGGATAGGAGAAAAGTTTTTAAATGTAATGGAAATATGAGAAACAGTAAAACTTCCAATCACGGAAGGCCTTCGATATGCTTAAGTTCGTGGCGAACGGGTTTTGTAGTCACTTTCCCTAGCTGTGGGTCTTGGAGATATTTGTCACCATTCTTACGCCTCCACGGGGAGTTTATCTTTTTTACCACAGCCGCACTTAAGACATATCGAAGCCGAGATCGCGCACAGTAACTACCCGAGCTATTATGGCCCGTAATCGTGGGTACTATTCGATTTACTGTGGCCGGCTAGCGTGGGTGCCGATCGTCAACCGTGAACTACCCCTGGCTGGCCACACCTTATGTTGGGGCTTAAAGTAGGTTCACAGTTGCCGGCGAGCTGAACGCCGTAATGAGTTGTCATCGGCTATAGTCGGCCTTCTTGATGGCTTATAATCGGCTCATTACAGTTGGCTTTGAGGGCAGTCGCAAGCAATGAGTTAACCCGCAGCACAGGGATGCTGGAGCAAAAGTGTCTCATTGGCGAGTGCATAGATTCGCATAGTACCTGTTGGGTCTTGTCCAGGTGAGGTTGCGCCGTGAAGTGCCCAGAATGGAAATGTCGTTATACATGATTTTGTTCAACAGAAAAGGATAATGCTTAACAAGCAGCCAAGATATAAAGGAACAAGTTAAAAAGAGACAAGATTTTTAGAGTGGTTCGACACGAAAATGCCTACGTCCACTGATTCTCTTTGTTAATTAACTTCATATGGGCAGTACAAGTTAAGAAAAGTATCGACGGAGGTGTTGGATGTTCCATGCCCTCTGGAACACCTCTCCGTCCACTGTTGACAAAATATAGGCTCCGTTGCGGAGATCTTTATGAATTACATAGGGTCCTTCCCAGGTTGGATCTAGCGCTCCAGGGCGCGGGAAGATCCGCTTGAGGACAAGATCTCCTTCTTGTAAGCTGCGGTGCTTGACTTTGGAGTTGTATTGTGCTGCAACTTTTTGCTTGTGAGCTGCTGCTTTGAGTGTTGCATCGTTTCTTCTCTCCTCAATTAGATCCAAAGACATGTGGAGGAGTTCTTCGTTCTCTTCTGGGTTGTAGTGGATCCTACAGTCGGAAGGCACTACAGTTTCAACTGGGAGCATGGCCTCCGATCCGTATGGCAAAGAGAAAGGAGTATGCCCTGTTGATGTTCTGTAAGATGTGCGGTAGGCCCAAAGTGGCATAGGAAGTTCATCCACCCAAGTGCCTTTTGACCTTTCGAGTTTCTTCTTGATTAGGGTTTTGAGGATTTTGTTGACAGCTTCGACTTGTCCGTTTGCCTGGGGGTAAGCCACAGACGAGAAGCTTTTGTGGATTCCGTGCTCTTGGCACCAGTCGGCGAATTCCTCGCTGTCAAACTGAAGTCCATTGTCCGATATGATTTTGAGTGGAAACCCGTACCTGCATAAAACATTTTTGATCAAGAAGTTAATAACTTTTGCCGAAGATATTTTATTTAGAGGTTCCGCTTCCACCCATTTGGTGAAATAGTCAACTGCTACTATGGCATATTTGGCTCCGCCTCGGCCCATTGGCAGTTCGCCAATCAAGTCAATTCCCCATATTGCAAAGGGCCAAGGGCTGGTCATTTGAGTAATCTCATTTGTGCGTAGTCGAGGAATCTTAGCAAATTTCTGACATCTGTCGCATTTTTTGACGAAGTCCAAGACGTCTTTATTTAAGGTGGGCCAGTAATACCGGTATCGAAGTGTCTTCTTGGCTAGAGTCTGCCCTCCGGTGTGATCTCCGCAACTTCCTTGATGGATGTTGGACAAGACTTCCTTGGCTTCCCTTCCAGCGATACACCTTAATAAGGGATTAGAGAAGCCGCGCCGATAGAGGATGCCTTCTTGTAATGTGTAGCGGGAAGCTTTCCTTAAGATTTTCTTAGCTTCGTTACGCTCGTCGGGCAGTGTGCCATCTTGTAAATATTTTCGGACAGGAGTCATCCAAGTTTCCTCTTCGATTGCAGCTATCATGTTCATTGTCTCGTAACTCGGGGCTAGTTGCTGTGAGATGGTTATTGGTCGGGAAGCGCCGCCGTCCTTCATGCTAGCTTGCTTTGCCAGTTCGTCGGCCTCCTGATTCTCTTCTCGAGGAATGTGTTTGATTAAATAGTGATCCAACTGATTGAGCAGCAGCTTGTTCTTCTTTAGATATGCTATGAGTCGTTCTCCTCGAGTCTGGAATTCTCCCAGTATTTGATTTACAATAAGTTGAGAATCACTGCGGAGACATAAAGAACCGACTCCAATCTCCAGGGCAAGTTCTAATCCGGCTATCACTACTTCGTATTCTGCGTCATTGTTGGTGGCAGTGAACTCCAACCTTAGGGCGTAGTGCAGCTTCCTTCCCCTAGGGGTGATTATCACAACACCTGCCACCGAGCCTTGTTCATTTGATGCTCCATCTACGAAGAGATTCCACTTGATATCTTCTGCTATTTCAGATTGCTCCTTACCTTCGTTAGTAGTGAATTCGGCAATGAAATCAGCTATGGCTTGCCCCTTGATAGCGGTGCGAGGATGGTAGGTGATATCATATTGACTCAGTTCAATGCACCACTTAAGTAGTCGTCCAGAAGTGTCGGGGCGATGGAGCACTTGCCTTAACGGTTGATCGGTTAAAACTCTGATGGAATGAGATTGGAAATAGTGTCGCAGTTTCCGTGACGTGATTAGCAAACAGTATGCTAGCTTTTCAAGTTTAGGGTATCTGGCTTCTGCCCCTGTAAATCCCTTGCTTACAAAGTATACGGGCCGCTGCGCGCGGTCGTCTTCTCTCACCAAAGCGGCGCTTAAAGCATGGGACGATACAGCAAGTTATAGGTATAGTTCCTCACCTTCATTCGAAGTTGAGAGTACTGGTGGCCTCTGGAGGTGTTCGATTAAGTTAAGGAAGGTCGTCGAGCATTCGTCAGTCCATTCGAACTTTCCTTTGTCTTTCTTTAGAGCTTCAAAGAAAGGGATGCATTTGTCGGTTGCTTTAGAGATGAACCTGCTTAGGGCAGCCACCTTCCCGTTTAGGCTTTGCATCTCTCTTCGAGTAGATGGTATCTTGATATCTTGCAAAGCTCGGACTTGTTCTGGGTTTGCTTCAATCCCCTTGGCATGGACGATGAATCCCAAGAATTTTCCCGACGATACTCTGAAGGAGCACTTTAGAGGATTCAGCTTCATTCCATATTGGCGAAGTACTTGAAACATCTCGTCCAGGTGATTTATATGATCGTTGGCTTTCCTTGATTTTACCAGCATGTCATCCACATAAACTTCCATAGTTTGTCCTATTAATTACGCAAACATCTTGTTGACGAGGCGCTGATAAGTAGCTCCGGCATTTTTAAGTCCAAAAGGCATTACTTTGTAGCAGTACAATCCCCGGTCAGTGATGAAGCTAGTGTCGTCTTGATCGGGGGCGTGCATAGGGATCTGGTTATATCCCGAGTATGCGTCCATAAAGGATATGAGTTCGTGTCCGGCTGTGTTGTCCATGAGTTGGTCGATTCGGGGGAGTGGGAAGCAGTCCTTTGAGTAAGCCTCATTTAAGTTGGAGAAATCGATGCATGTTCGCCACTTCCCATTAGCTTTCTTTACCATTACCGGGTTGGCGTTCCATTCTGGGTAGATGGCTTCTCGTATGAAGTCATTGGCAAGTAAGTTCTTTACTTCTTCCTCGAGGGCTGCTGATCGTTCTGCCCCCATGCTCCTCGTTTTCTGCTTCACTGGCACCTTGGTGGGATCGATGTTCAGCATGTGGCATGCTACGTCTGGGGAGATTCCTGTTATGTCAGCCTGCGTCCATGCAAATACATCCATGTTGTGGCGAAGAAAATCAATGAGTTGATCCTTTAATTCTTCTTTTAGTTGAGATTTGATTTTCAATAGTCTACTTGAGTTCTGTTTGTCTACAGCCACGAATTCCATAGCCTCTGCAGGCTCGGCGGTGGCCTCCTCCTCTTTGTCCTTGGGGTCTAACTCATTGAAAGGATCACTAGTATATCGAAGAGGAGGGGCTTTCTTTAGTTGCTATGCTTCCAAGTTTTTTATGAAGAGAGTAGTCTCTGCATTTTTTCTTTTATCCTTTCTACGATTATTGCGAAGTTCAGTTACATAGCAGTCTCGAGCAGCGTCTTGATCTCCCTCCATTTTTCCTATTCCGTTATCTGTTGGAAATTTCATCTTCAAGCACCATGGGGCTAGGACAATTTGGAAGTCGGACAAGGCTGGTCTTCCCAAAAAGGCGTTGTAGGCCGAATGGTTCTCTTTTAGTACAAACGTTTGTTTTCGCACAGCGGAGCGGGGATGACTTCCTATTTCGACAAAGAGATCCAGTTGCCCGAGGGGCATCTTTGCATCTCCAGTGAAACCATGTAGTGGTTTGTTGCAGGAAGACACGTCCTTCATTGACAGCTTCATTTTGTCGAAAGCATGCTTGAATAGGATATTTACTGATCTTCCAGTGTCTATTAAAATTCGAAAAACTTTGGTTGGACCGAACCAGGCAGAGATGACCATAGGATCCATGTGTGAGGACTGCCTTCCCTCTAGGTCACGCCTACTGAATGTGATGTCGTCATTCTCTTTCCGTTTCGGGTGGCGTTCTTCCACGACAGAATTAACGTAGCCTTCATCGTTCCTAAGTGACTTAACATATCTTTCCATATCTTCCCAGCTTCTGTCGGCGATGTGCGGTCCTCCTGATATGGTATGGACCACTATCTTCTCTTGACTAGAGCCGCTGGTGTTGCGATTTCCTCCGTCTACTTCTGAGGGGGGTAGCCCTGGATTTTCATTGGAGGGAGATGGAGTCCTGTTATGGTTTTTTACATAGCGTTCCAGTCTCTTCCTTCTGATGTGTTCTTCAATTAAGTCCCGGAGATGGTGGCATTCATTGGTGTCATGTCCATGGGATTCGTGGAAGCGGCAAAACTTTCCATACTTGAGTGCGTTATCTGACTCCTTCTTATGCGGGGGCCGCTTGTACCGAATTTCGTCTTGAATGGCTAGGAAGATGTTTTCGATTGTTACATTCAGAGGAGAGTAGGAGTCAAATCTTGGTCCTGGTAGATATAAGCGTTTTTCTCCCTTCTTGCCCCCAGCATTGTCTCTAGGGTCACTTCTCCGAACATCCTTTGCTGCAGCGGGAACCCTGTCTGGAGCTGTCTTAGCCTGTTGCCCTGACTGCCTCTCAGTGGCAGCGTCTTCAAGTCTCATATACTTTCCAGCTTCGTGGAAGAAATCAGGTAAAGTAGCTGGTTTTTCCTTGGTTAGTATCCTAGCAAATTTAGTATCCGGATGTACACCACTGCAGAGGGCCATTAGGATAAGTTTCTCGTCGGCATCTTGGACTACAGCCGCTGCGTCGTTGAATCGGGTTAGATATTGTTGCACTGTATCTCCAAGTTTCTGTTTGATATTAGATAAGGAACAAGCGTCCTTGGGTTGTTCCACATGAATGCGGAACTGGCTGATGAACTTTTCTTTCAACATTTCCCATGAGCTGATGGACCCTTGGGGTAGGTGGCAGAACCAAGAGGTAGTAGATCTGCCAAGAAAAGGGGGAAGCATTTACACAATACTCCCTTCGTTGCTCCGCTCATGAGCATATGTTGGGTGTATCTCTGTAAGTGTACGATGGGGTCAGAGGTTCCCTTGTAAGGTTCCATTGTTGGCATTTTCCATTCCCGAGGGGTGATGGCAGTTTCGATATTGCGGGTGAAGGGGCTGGTTACCCTAGCACCTATCCCCCGATCTCTTTGCTCCCGTTGGACGCACTCTCTGAACAATCGCGCCATCCTTTCATCAGAACTTGGAGCGGATAGAAATGAGTATGGTTCTTCCCTGCGGGACTGATTCCGTCCAGACAACTTGTAGGGATGGCATCGTCTGTCACTCCTAACATTCTCCAATGGCTGCCTCTGGTTTTCTGGGGGCATGCTGGGGTCAGCCACAGCTGGCCCTTGCCTTGATCTTCCCCTGCTGGGTTCTGTTCTCAGCACTTTCTCGGGTCCAACTTCAGCCTGCACTCCTGCTCGGCCCCGTCTACTGGTGTTTCCATGGTTAGGTAGCATGACAGGCTCAGCTACATCAGCCCACTGCCGGGTACCTCCCCTGTTGGGTTCGGTTCCAAGTGTTTCCTCGGGTCAGAATTCGGGCTGAGTCCGGGCTCGGCTCCTACCATTGCTGTTTCTATTGTTAACCTCTTTGAAGAAGAAAGACCTTTGTCGTCTCCCAGATCCTCCGGACTGGGACTCACCCCATGATTTAGTGTTGCGGTTGGATTCTTCAGCATCCCATAAGCGTGACATGAGTTGGTCCACCAAGGCTTCTTGTTGAGATGCGAAGCGGTTAGTTACTTCAGCCACAATCCTGTCTAGATCCGTCCTTGTAATTGGTTGTTCCGTAGCAGGGGCTGTCGGATTTGCCTGATTTTCGTTTGCTGTTGGAACCGGATGATTGTCTTGGTCTCTGATTGTTGGATCTGGGATACTTCCAGTTGCGATGTTCTTTCCTTTGTTAGCATCTTTCTCCCGTCCGGGAGGCATGTTTTCCAAGCAATGAACGATGCTGATAGAAAAAGGGTTAAGTGGAAGAAGCTGAAGTTTCGAGCTCCTGAGTTCAGCTCTGAGTGAAAGAACCAAAAATGTTTGCACAAAAAATGGGCAAACACCTCCAAGTCATATGAATTAGTTGATTTTATGTTGTTTCTAGTGATCTGGGTGATTCGTGCAAATATATAAAAAACAGGGACTGAACTGTAAAAGACACAAAGATTTTTAGTGGTTCGGCCAGAACGTGCCTATGTCCACTTTATATGTTATTCTCCTTTTTCTTTCAGATTACAAGTACAAAGCTTTGTATACAAGTATATGAAAGTTGTTTGAAAGTTCCTTCCAAGCTTGAGCTCTCAAACTTGTCTGCCATTGTTGTACCCCTGCCCCTCTATTTATAGAGTGAGGCTGGGGGCAGGGGTCCTGGGTGTATATAGCTGCTGGTGGGCTTAGGCTGATGCAATCTGGCCTGGCAAATTTGGATCGGCAAGGCCCTGGCTCGATGGTGGCTGGTCCGGCTTGGTCGTGGAGGTGAGATGGTTCGGTGGTGGTGAGGACATGGGTTAGTTCGGTGACAGTTGGAGGTGAGATGGTTCGGTGATGGTGAGGACATGGGTTGGTTCGGTGGTAGTTGGTTTGGTCTGGTAGTGGGTTTGGTCCGGTAGTGGGTTGATCCGGCAATGGGAGGAGTGGTAGATGGATCAGCTATGTAGGGAAGTGTAGGGTGGTTCGGTGGGCCGGATAGTTCGGTGGTGAAGGCGTGGCTTGGTCTGGTAGGTTGATTCGGTGGGTGGTAGATTCGTACCCAACAATGTATGTTTATTCTTCACAAATGATTTCCATCTATTACACTATTTCATACATTAATCCAATAATTTCATTTGTTTTCTCATATTCCATTTATAACCAAGTCATAACATTTAAATTACTTTATTCAATTGGAATTTCATTCAAATCATTAATTATTAACTTTAATTAACCTTGTTACGTTTCCTCTAAGTTAATTTTCATTACATTATCACAACTTTTATTAATAATTCATCAATTTTTATTTTCTTCAATATTAAATTTCAATAATCTTATTAAATTAACCATTTTAATTATTGAAAATTTACGGGTCGTTACACTCTCCCCCACTCAAAACTTTTCGTCCCCGAAAAGGAAATAGAAGGGAGAAGGAGAATTAAGAGATCAATATATCTTACCTAAAATATTAACTTTATAAACAATTAAATTTACAAAATTAATTACCTTTAAATAAAATATAAAAATTTATAACCATTAGATCTTTTTGTACTTAAATTAATAAAGTTTGGAAAACATTTCAAAATATTTTCTAAGTCCAAAATTTACGGAAAAATTTGGCAGAGTCTCCTTTGTACGGAGAGGCTCGGGAGAAATATAATATCAAATAAAATAATATACAACATATATTTTTCAAATAATATATATCCCAACCCGGGAAAAACAATATAATAACGCTATAAACCGTAATCCAAAAACGTACCTATTTGTCGGGCAATTTACGCTTATTTTATGAAACCAAAAGTAGTAGCAATTGCTTCCGTAACCTGTATTTCACTTATATAATCCAGAAGAATTAATAATTATATATATTGAAATATGTAAAGTTGTTTCAACCATAAACAAAAAATCAATACAAACAACAATCCCTTGCAACAGGGCATACAACCATCACATAGAATCAATACAAATCAATTATTCATTCATATCAAACAAAACAAATAGCTGTTTGGGTTCAAAACTGCAAATTGTACAGAATGAAAAATAAACTACTGAGCACACCCTTTTACTCAACAGTCTCTGGTGAAATTAAATAGATTATTTATTCATCCAAATAAATTTAAAGTGTCCTTGCCCAAACAACTATAAACCAAACAAACAACTATTTCAACAATAGATCAAGTTTATTAATTTCATTGATATAATAATTTATCTTTTTTAATTTTCCTTTTATTTCTTATAGTTTCAATTACTTTTTTTCTCGTTTCTAATAAAGTCTCATTTTCACTTATTCATATCATGAAATTTCCCTTTTTATTATATTACATTCATTTATTCACTGCTTAATTTTATTTATTACAGTATTCATCTTTCTGCTTATTTCCAAATAAATAACTTCAATCATATACTTAAGTCTATAATTACTTGCTTAAGGATATAACAATTATAACCTCAATTCTTATTAATAAAAGCAATTTATTGAGCACTTCATTACATACTTTTATTTGTACAATTTCCATTACATTTTCATATTAAACATTTCAACTTTTAATATTTGGTAAGTTATATATATGCTTTTTAAGAATGTAATTGAAAGTTATACAAGTTTTCTCATTTTCTTTAATAAATTTACCGTTCAATAATCATATCATTTGTTTTATAGATTATAATTTCCAACTTTCTTATAGTCTTATTTATACTTAGCATTTAGTCTCTTATTTCATTTAGAGGTTCCAGTTATTAGTTAAATTCCATTTCACTAAAGCAATTAAGACCATTAATTGATGGAAAATTAAGAATTTAAATACCGGGTAAAATTTTTAAATCATTTTAGAATAATAGATAGATGTATACACTTAAAATTCATATATCCAATTATATTTAAAACAATTAAAAATTTATATTTGGTTATCAAAAATAAATCTGCAGTAGAACTACTATAGTGGCCTTCCCACTTTGAAACTCGAAATTGAATGTCGATGATGCGGCCGCCATCATCGAAATTATTTTCCAGCGATAGAGATGGAAGTACAGAACTTATTTTTTCCAAAATCTTCTTTAAAACATTTCTTTCGAATTATATTGAAATATTTATATTAGAAAATACTTTTGATAATATCACTATTATAATCTAAAATCATCTGAAAGAAAGTTTCAAAAGCCCGAAACTTTAAGTTCTAAATTTCCAATTTCATTTATCTTATTTTCAGTCTTATTTCGACTATCATTTATAAATTTCATTACCTTACAACCAATATTTTGCAACCAAATATAAATCATTTATAAAAAGTTTATTTTATATATAGAAAATGTAATAGGAAAAATTATTTCATTCACCTATATTAAAACAAATATGGCGTCGGTCTGTCCTATTAAGTGTTTAGGAATACCTATTGATGTCATAACGTCCCATGCATCAACCAGAATTTATAAACACAAATCGAAACAGATTAACACAATATTAAAACCTTTTTATAACACTAACAAATACTCTCTCTCATATATACTATGAGTGACTCATCATAGGGTATTACTACCCTATTAGCAAAGAGCCAAAACCCCACAAAGCTAAGGTTTATCGCTAAACCAAAGCTCTGATACCATATGCAATGCCCCGCCTTTTCGCATGCTTTAAATGGACGATCAACCACACACGTCAGACTTAAACCATACAGAAGAGCGAATTGTTATGGGGTAAATAAGAAAAAGTAGAGAAAGAAAAAAAATAGAATCTTGCAGCGGAACGATAAAATATAATAATCAAATATATAGTTCATGAAGCTGTTTACAAAACATTTGATTATACTTATACAATACATATCAGAGTTACACATACCCGAGAATAATAATTAATGCAGCAGAATTAAATGGCGCAGTGGAGTAATATAGTAGATAATAGTACTACAAAATCTTCGTCTTCGTCCTCCAGAATAAAATCTTCAAATCCTGAAACGCTCGGACTGACCCGAGCGAATTGAAAGGAAAAACACTCGAGTCAGAGCTAAAATATCTTATGTATGTTAAATCAACAATAAACAATATGAGTGGAACGGCGTCCGAGATGTTTACGGGGTTTGACATCTCCTATCCAATACGTGAGTGCACTAACTCAAGAGATGCTCGGGATTCACATCTCCTAAGGATCCGTTAAAGTAATTACTATGTAGTAATATTTCGCTATTATAATAATGTCTATAGTAAAATAAACATACTTTTAAATATCGTTAAGGAGTGACCCAATATTCCCCTTATCACGTAATAGTCCCAGTAGTTCATCCAATATCATAGTCCCTCCTAATCGGGAAGCCACCAGAGGATACCACACGGGCTACGGGAGAAAACCAAACTCGTACAAGACGCGCTAGGGTAGGTGATACGACACAACTAGGCAATGCCAGAGTAGATATACCAGTTACGCTTTCGGGTCGGTGGAAACGCGTAGCGCGCAGCTACCGCCTACCTCGAGCCACACCACCAAATAAAAAAAATCAAAAGTGGCTACCGAATCAATCCAAAAGTCAAAGTGTAATATCGAAGGGATGCGTCCGATCAAAGGTGCTACCTCATTAACCCGTCGATCGCTCATGTTTTAGCCACCTTATGCCAATTCACGGGAGTTGGGTCCACGTATTTACCTCAAAGGAACCATCGCCACCATCCTACTTCATTCTGGAATCTCCACCGCGTACACGGTTGTTAAAGTGGTTTTCGGAGTTGGCAGAGAGTATGACAACTTCCGATCCCGGTCTCTTTAACAACCAAACATTATTATAACATCGCGGTCTTATCAAAATAGTTTATACTTTTAAAACCAGAATATAATATCCATTTCAAATCCATATAAATACGATATCATTTCCTCTTTCAAAAACCCAAATCAAATTTGATATCGTTTTCAAATATATCCTTTTCTCAAATTATAACATTTCAAAGTTATAATATTTCGAAACCAAAACTTGAAATATAGCCTTTCAAAACATTAAACTTTGAATTTCATTACTTTGAAACATACTGCACCACTTAAATGGTTTAAGTATTAAATTACTTTATATAACAAAAAAAACCGTGCGTGAATTGGTGTTCGTATGTGAAAGATATAATGAAAAATGTGTTTGAATTTCAATTTTTTTTTTTAAAATAGAGAACACATTTACCTTTCTTGCCACGTCATAGGCAAATCACTTTCTTCCAGAAAACACCACTCACGCATGCAAGGACCAATGCACGCGATACTGCCGCCGACCATAAACTTTGACCGCGATTCTCTCTCGCCTACGGCCACCTGGGAGCCGCCGAACCCAACCATCCTCATTCCCTCGCCTAGCCGCACCGCGCCTTCCACCTATGATGCCTCCGGCCATAAAATTTTGCCACGCCATCACTGATTTTTGTTGACCTAATCTAATTTTGCAGTCTATCAGACCGTTGATTTGCCAAATAAACAGGATGGATGAAGTCCCCTCGGTCCTCTCTTCAAAACCCAGAAATGGTTCAACGATCCGACAACGTTCATCGACGCGCGATGAACGGCCGAGAAATTATTCAGAAATTCTGGACAAACAATCTATTGAATCGGAAAACGAATTTCAGTTTTGAGACGCGTTCATCGAAAGCTTCGATATATAATTTTTTTGAATTTTTGAGGAGTCTGAAATTTGGCTTTGATTTTGAATTGCAGTTGGAATTAGGTGTTTGTCTTCCATTGAAATGAGGAGGCAAAACAAATTGTAAACAGAGTATTCATAGACAAGGTTGCAAAAGAATAGATGGATCAGATTGGTATACACGCTGAACGATGAATGGCCCAAAAAGCCCGTTCTGACTCCGAAACGAAATTGGGTCAACTCATGTAACAACCCGGGGTTTTGTAACAATTAATTATCGTCATTAGGCGATTAAATTGGCTAGCTAATTGCTATTGGGATTTTATCAGGTTGAAGTTGTCTTAAAAATTTGTTAAGGGTTTGTGGGCTTTATATTGAATTTTGGCCCACGTTTTATATTGGTGTTGGGTTGTATTAAAGTGGATACCCGTTCCCTCCTCTTTATTCATTCTCTTCGAAAACCCTAAACAAAATAAACGAAAAAAAATTGGCGGCTCGATCCTTTTGCTATGTCGATCTGCTAATTCTATTTGCAAATGTTTTGCTTTGCTTTAAGCTTGGTCGGGCCGTGCTTAGGAGAGCTGCAAGTGGGGGAAAAAGAGGAATTTTGGCAGTGGATCGGTGCTCTTCAAAACAAAGGTGAGTGATTTTTCACTCACATCTAATTCAGTTTCGTATATTCGTGACTTTCATAGCTTGATTTCTAGGCTATCATGGTGTTGAATTCTTTGACACATGATTTTGATTTTCAATCGTTTGGAATTACTTGAATTCGTTGATTGCTTTGTTCAGGCCGTTTAATTTTGATCGAATGCCAGGATTTGAATTGATTTCGTGAAGATATTTTTAGTTGAGAATTCATTTGACTTTGCATTTGCTTTAAGTATTTGACTTCGGTCCGGATTTGGGTATGCGGTTCCATGACTTCGGTCTGTAGATCATGTCTTCAACTTGTACTACTTGCTGTATATTATTAGTTTGGAACTGCTACTTGATACTGGTATTCATCTGGATATTTTGTGTGTTGTTTTTCTTTGGGCTTGGACTTGATGAAAGTGATTTTTAAGAATAATTTGGGTTCGACACTTCCTTGATGGCTTTGTTCGAACTACCTATGTCACTTGCATATGCTAATGCTGTTTCATTCAATATAGATATGTATGTGTATTCATATATATGCATACATGTATTCATGTATTTGTGTTGCTAGCTGTCTCAGCTTTGGAATTGTTCGAACCTGATACCTTTTGAAGTTTGCATCTGTTGGGTTCATTGCTTTATATGTTGATGTTGTTCTTTGTTTCCCTTGACTCCGGTCAGTAGCTCACTGCTGGTTCATGTGTCTTCGACCTTGACTCCTGATAGCACTGGCTTTGACAATTAGATTGATGCTTCGAGTTACAGCAGTTTTCACTCCTGTCATACTCTATGTTGTACACATGTGCATTTGTATCACTTGATGTTGCACTTGCTTGATCCAGTTTGTAGTTGCACACTTGCTGTGCACTTTTCATGTCATTCCCTTGGTATTGTGTAGACCACTTGGTCACTGGTGTACATATGCTGTTAGATTTGGGTTTCACTGACCACACATGTATATACTTGTATCTTTGAATTTGATTGACTTGCAGCTTGATGGTCATATTCACTTACTGTTGCTCTTCACGTGGCTGTAGTTTTTGTTGCAGTTTTACCCTTGTAGTCATGTGGTGGCTGTAGTTTCATTTCGTTGCAGTTTTACCCTTGTATTCATGTGGTGGCTGCAGTTTCATTTTGTTTGCAATTTTGCCCTTGTTGGTTGGTATTGCACTAAGTTGATCCTCATGTGCACTGATGCATTGTATATGCATTTTCCCATTGTTTGTTCGCTTTGATTCTGCTGTGTTATACAGTAGTTGTAACAACCCGCATATTTATCGAGTTTGTATTTAAATATTTTATTTAAATATTAACTCGTTAATCGGATTTTGGTCCGAAAAGCTACTTTTTGCAAACGGTCAAATTAGGACTCGAGACCACTTCCATTGAGTTCGAAATGTCGTTTACAACTTTTTAAGTATAAACATCGATAGGTTTGGAGTTAGTGAAATTTCACTGACTTTTCCCGCTTTGGACTTTGGGTTAGTTTAGCCTATTAAGCCCAAGTTCCAACCCTCTTCTCCTCACTCTTCATAAATTTCCTAACTAATCAAGCTTTGGCATTAATGGTGGAGGGAATGGGAAATTAAAATTCCAAGCACAAATTCAATTGCAAATCCAACATTCAACTCCAAATTCAAGTAGAAGATATTGGATTCAAGCTTTGGATTGCTTCTCCTTGCTTTCAAGCTTCAACTTTATAAACTTTAGTGCAAAGGTGAGATTTTTATCTCACAAATCTAGTCTATATCTATCTTGGACTGTTGGGAATGATTCCCTATCACTTTAGCATGCATATTTGCTTTTGGTTTGGATTGGATTGGCGAAAGACTCCGATTTTTGGTGTTTGGGTGAAATTTCTGCATTTAGGTCGTTCTGGCCGTTTTTAGCTCGCTCGGAGTTAGGTCGTGTGGACCTTAGGTCGTAGGTCGCGTACGAGTTAACCCCTAGGTCGTTCTGGCCATTTTTGTGTTTTCGGAGTTAGGTCGCTCAGGACCTTAGGTCGTTGGTCGTATGGCCGTTAGGTCGCTCTGCTTTGGCTCTGGCCATTTTTGCTCACTCGCAGTTAGGTCGCTCACGACCTAGGACTTAGGTCGCTCGCGAGTTAGTGGCTTAGGTCGTTGGGTCATATAACCCATTAAGTCGCGCCCCTTTAGGTCGTGAACCTTGTTAAGTCGTTCACCCTGAGCTTAGGTCTTAGGTCGCATCACCCTTAAGTCGTTCGACCTGATCCTTTCTTAGGTCGCGCATCCCCTTAGGTCGCTAGGTCTTAGGTCGCGCCATCTTTTAGGTCGCGCCATCTTTTAGGTCGCGCATCCCCTTAGGTCGTATGACCTGTTTGTTAAGTCGGCTGTCCTTAAGTCGTTCGACCCCACTAAGTCGTAGGTCGCCTCCGACCTTACCCTTAGGTCGTATGACCTGTCATCCACTAGGTCGCGCCACTTAGGTCGTATCCCTTAGGCCGCGAACTCTTTAGGTCGTTAGACCTCATTTTGCTTTAGGTCGAACCCCGTATAACTCTGCGTAGGCGATCCTATCTGAAGAACATTCAACCGAACTTCCTGAGCTGATTTCCTTGGATTTTATTCGCATCTCCGTATGCGATCTTTGTGACTGATTGTTTCTACACTTACTTATGTGTTTTGTCACTTTATAATATAAAGGTTTCAATACTAGTAGTAAATATCAAAACTCTTTTAACAAACAATTTCAACTCTATTTTTAATAACAAAGCTCTTTTCTTAAACCGTTTTCCAATCTATTAGTATATACAAGCCTTTACCTCACTCGGATGAGAAATCTAATTAAACGACTTAGTAAAACAAGTGGTATGAAACGCTTGCGTTCACTTCGTCGGTTAATTCTTGGACTTGTTCGATTGAACCTCTTATGACAATTTTATTAGTGAAGATTTACAGTTTGTTCGTAAATATTGAAGTTAAGCAAGTGGTTATGGGACATGAAGCTAAACTTCTATATTTACTAGCTTAGTGTAATTGACACTTCTCGTTGATCTTGATGATCGCTCTATGAATTAGATTAGCAATTGCGCGATGTCTCTTTCATTGCAAGGTTAGACTAGACACCACTTGTGTGATTCCATTCACACATACCTTTCTGCTTTTTGGTTAGTCTTGACCTTAATCTGTGTGATTCCATTCACACATGCGGGGTAGCTCCCCATGGTCTTCGGACCGTCATGTGATAGGCCTCTTTCCCTTTTTATGATTTCTGGATCTCTTGTGTTGATTTCTGGAATTTATCTCTTTGACTTGTCATGAGTACAAGTTTAGGGTATGATGCCCTCTTCGAATCTTTGAGAAGATTCTTGTGATAATGATTATCTCTTATTGATTGATCTTCTGTTGATCATTATTTACATACTTATAGTGGTATGTCGTTATGGATGTTTATGTTTATGCCATATCTTTTATGTTATATCATGTCATCTGATATTTATAGCTAGACTGATCCGTTTATTATTTTCTTAAATAATACTCGGGTCAGACCGAGATGTTACAGGTGCTTCTGCTTGACTTCTTCCCAGGGATTCATCACTCTGACTTTTGGCTAACTGTTTAGATTAGCAGTTTTTGTTGTATACACTTGAGATATAGACTCATAGTTGTATTCTTTTGTATAGCACGTGTTGCTATTCTTTTGTATTATCGTGGATCTTACTGACCACTACTCTGATGTACACTTTCATGTGTTAGTTATATATTCATATCTTCTTCCGCCTTTGTGATATGGATATCTGTGACTGATTTGTGATATGATTATTTCTATGTTTGTTTCCGAAGATTATTTATAGCCACCGTGTGATAAGCAATTACATGGATGGTCGCACCTCAACAGCCTTATTCTCCGTGCTAGTTGACAGCACTACTCCGGAGTGTTCTTGGCTAGCGTGGGTATAGAGGTGGGGCGTCACAGTAGTCTAGTTTGTTGTTGCATCTCTGTTTAGTACCTCTGCACACCTTGCAGTTTCGACTTGCTGTTAGTAGTTGTAGTCGTGATGATATCACATGCCGTAGTGGCGAGGCAGTGCACGCGAGCGTGTACTGCAGCCAAACAGAATTGGCGTTTTAATTGATATTTCAATTGTTTGAATTGTTTCGTGTGTCTAATTCAATATTTTTAAATTGTATTTTGATTTTGTTTCATTTGATCATTTTGTTGCTGTAACATCCTGGAAAATTTTGAATTTAAAAATTCGGTTAATTATTTGAAAACTTTTAAATGTAAATTTAAGAAATTCAAAAAGAAATAAAATATTGAAATAAAATTTCATAGTTATTTAATGTTAATAACTAAAACAACTTTTCTTTTTAAAGTAAAATAATAAATTGTGATAGATGAGCTTTTAATAGAAATAAAATTGTTAAGGTAAGATATGATGAAATTATAAAATTTAAATAACATAATAATAATTAAATATATAAACAAATAAACTAAGATAAAAAAATTTTATGAAGAAATATAAAACTGTAAAAGAAAACACTTTCAATTAGCTATGTAAACAAATAAGTAGACATAAGAACAAAAAACCTTTTTAAACAAAACAACACATACATATAAAAGAATAAACAAAACAGCAAGGAAAAAATATAAACTGTAAAAAAGAAAACAAAACTCTTCCATTTAACAAAATAAAGTAAGTTTGTATTAAATAAAAATAAAAATGATAAAGTAACTTTACCTGTAGGTGTACAAGAAGGCATGAAGCATTTAATGCTATACACTTCAGCAAATTTAAAGTAAGACTTCCTGTATAAACCATACAAGGAAAACACTACATAACATATTCGCATTAAATGCAAGCCTACATCAGCACTTTGAAGAGAACAGGGAAGCATGAAACACGGCATGCTATAAATTTACAAAGAAACATACTTTCATTTAATGTTATTACTGCATAGTAGATCTAAAAGCATGGTTTAGTTTTTTTTTATATACTTCAACTTGTACTTGCTTTGGTAGGCTCAGCCTATCCTTTCACCTGCACACCATCCTTCTTATATACATACACACATTCATATTTATTTCATCTCGTTCAAAACAAAGATAGTAAACAAAGGAAAACATCATATTCACAAATTCAAAAGCATTCAAGTAAGCAAAACAGAAAATAAAAAGAAGTTAAAAAACCAAACCAGAGAGGAGATTCAAATCTACAGTTCAAAGGAAACCCATATAGTCTCTATTTCAAACCTTCATCAGGTGAGTGAACACCAACTTAAAGGCTTTAAGTTAACTGTAAAGATGATTCTTTGTTTCATGGCATTGTATATGTTTATCTTTGAATATAGTTTGGTAAATATATATAGATATACAGGTTACTCTGCAATTTGTCCTTCTCTGTTATGGGTTACAGGGTAGATTTCCATTCAAACTCCAGTAGTTTTTATCTGAATCATAGTAAAACTTCAGTTTTAAAATCAAACAAGATAATGGAACTCAAATATGGTTTATTAAAAACAGATTTAAAACCCAAAGCTGTAAGATATCATCCCTAAAGTTTGTCTACAGGAAATCAAAGGAAAATGTGATGAACCCAAGTATTATGAAAAAGCTAAATCAAATTCATAGCCTATATTCTTACTGCAAATCATGATTTTTAAAACAAAAGTGAAGAATTTTAGTTTAGTATTTAAAGGGAAATTTGCATTTGAATAAAAATTGAATTTTTACCAATTTCTTGTAAGTGAATCAATTTAAATTGCTGAAATTTGAGTTGAAGCAAGCCTAACCATTCATGATGTTGGGAAAAATACAAATTAATTTTTCTATTGCGTGAATTGGGAGTACGAGCTCGAATTAGGGATTAGTTTTCGAAATTGATGTGGTATGTAAACTTGATTCGTACGCCACCTTTGACGCATCAAGTTCGAAGATTTTGTGGGTGATGATGGCTTGGGGTGATGACGTACTATGGACAAAGTTGCTTGGTTTCTGGCGGCGTCAGGCGTCGTGGCGAGGCGTTGACAGCGACAAGTGGTGTTTCCAATTTATGTTACAGGTTGTGTGCTCGAACTCAATTTCGAATTCGAGATGATAAAGGAATTTAGGTGATCGGGGATTGAACTAGGGAGGATTTTTGACTTACTCATCGATGCAGCGACGCCTGAAGATCATCCACGGCATCGTGCACGTATACGTGCATGAATTGATGACCTGGGAAAATTTGATTACCTGAAGCATTTCAGGTTTGCACTCGTGTGGGTTGACTCGAAGTTTTGATCGGGGAAATAGGGCAGAAACTCGAAGGGGGAATCGAGTGGCTTCAGGGTTGTATCGGGATGAAATTTGAACTTAAACAAATTTTAAAAATTTTTATTTACACGGGTAGCATGGGGTTGAAACTCGAACCAGGGAGCATTTGAGCTCGAGCGTGACTCGGGGGAGCCTCGGGTTGGCCACCTGATGCAATATATTCAGTTGGAAATTTGTCGAAAACTTAAGTTTAAACAATTTTTATAAGCATTCTTTATAAAATGATGATTGTTAATGGAATGTGAAGTTAAATCAAACAATGATTAAATAATTTATGATTTATAATTACTTTGTAATTAATAATAATAAATAAATAAAAGCAATTAAAATTTAAGTTGTAAATTAAGAATCGTTAATTTGATAATTTAACTTCATTGATTCAAAAAAAAATTGATAGTTACATTAAGATAATTTATTAAGGAATAATAAATTAATATGGTCAATTGAGATTTAATTAAATTGTAATTATAAATAATAAATCATCGAGTTTGGGTCGTTTATCGGACATCGAGTTTGGGTCGTCACAAGTGGCATCAGAGCTGTTGGTTGAGTAAGAACTTTAGCCACGGAGTATAACACATTAGATGGCTCATTATAGATAGGGTGAAGTATACCCTAGAATGAGTATAACCAAGACTGAAACTTTTAAAAAAAAAATTCTTAGTCTGTTTCTTTTTACTGCTGACATTCCTTAAGATATTTCGTCTGTATATCTAAATCAATTTTCTTACTAATCTCAGATAGTGAAAATGAGTGGACGCAGAGGAAGAGCTAGGAGTCAAGGCAATGCCGCAGCACCAAATCAAATTCCCCCAGCCATAGAAGCAGTAATAGAAATTCAGCAGCAGCCGGACTAGGCTGAATTATATAAGAAGTTCGAAAGGCTTGGTGGCAAGCCGTTCATTGGCAAGGAGTCAATTATTGACGCTCAAGCTTGGGTAAGATCGTGTGAAAAGATTTTTAAAGGGCTAAAACTGCAGGACGAGCAGAAGAGACTTATAGCTTCTTGGCAACTCCAAGGAGAAGCTTCAGCTTGGTGTGAAACCATCATTGTAGAGGAACCCGAGGAAGAATTTACTTGGGATCGTTATAAAGAAGTGTTTGAGAAACGTTACATGCCATCGGCGGGAGTTTCCAGAATGTATCAGGAATTTCTGGATTTGAAACAAGGAAGTTTTTCGTTTGAAGAATACTTGAATAAATTCAGCGAACTATCTCGGTTTGGCCCAGAATTGCTAAATACACCTCTTAAGAAAAACGAAAGGTTTATCCGTGGTATGAACCAGAAATATCATGGAAGAATGACGGGTCATGTTAAAGAATCTTTTTCAGATTTAGTAGATATGGGTTACAGATACGCTACCCTTGACATACAAGAAGCAACTGTGGAGAAAGGTAATTCAGGTAGTCAGAATTATAAAAAGCGGAAATTCGGAGGCAAGAAACCTTGGCAAGGCAATGAGAAGAAGAGGAGCATTCAAGGAAGCGCAACAGAAAATGTCACTTGTTACAACTGCAAAGAGAAGGGCCACTATTCAAATGACTGCCCAAAACCGAAGAAGCCAGCTAAAGAATGCTACAATTGTCATAAACCGGGACATCTAGTTAAAGATTGCCCAGTGATGAAGCCAGCGCAGGTGGCAAAAGTTTATACGGTAAAGAAGGACCCCTTATCTTCAAAAGCTGATAAAGGGAAAAGTGCTTTGGAAGGTAACCTTACTATTAATAATAGAACTGTTAGAGTTTTATTTGATACAGGAGCTTCACATAGTTTTATCTCCCAACAAACCGTAAGTGAATTAGGACTTGAAACTGAATTTGCTAACGATCTTATTTACGTGAAAAATCCGGTTGGAGGTCCCGCAAATCTTTGTTCATATTGTAAGAGAGTTCCTATTTCATATGCTAGCTATAAATTTCCTATCAACCTTTATGTCCTCGAATTTGATGAATTTGAAATCTTACTCGGTATGAACTGGTTATCGAGATACGAAGCTATATTGGAGTGTAGTAATCGGACAGTTTTAATCAAAACTAGTTTTGGAAATTTTATTGAAATCTCCTATGAGAATCCAAGTCCAAGGAGTGACAGATTGATGTATACTTTGGGAAATCTTGAACCCACTTTGCAGTCTATACCTGTTGTTCGGGATTTTTCCGACGTATTTGAAGAAGTGAAATCTTTACCTCCTCATCGAGAAATAGAATTCCGAATCGATCTTGTACCTAATACTCGTCCTGTTGTTCACGCAAGTCGCAGGATGGCACCCAGGGAAAATATTGAGTTAGTTCATCAAACTGATGAGCTATGAGCAAAAGGATTAATTCGACCCAGTGTTTCTGAATGGGGCTCAGCCGTCGTATTTGTTGCTAAATCAGACGAATCTTTGAGATTGTGTGTAGATTACCGCGATCTAAATAAACAAACTCTCAAGAATAAATTCCCTCTACCAAGAATTGATGATCTATTCGACCAACTTCATGGCGCTCGTTTCTTTTCAAAAATGGATCTAGCCCAAGGATTCCATCAATTACGAATCGCCGAAGATTGTGTACATTTGACTGCTTTCAGAGGTCCTAATATGTTCTATGAATGGTTAGTTATGCCTTTCGGGCTAACCAATGCTCCAGCATACTTCGTAGATCTTATGACTCGTGTGTTTCGGGAAGTTCTGAATAAATTTGTGCTTGTATTCATTGATGATATTTTGATCTATTCTAAGACTAAAGAAGAGCATGCCGAACATCTTAAAATCGTATTGGAAATATTGAGGAGAAATGTTCTATTTGCAAAATTTTCCAAATGCCACTTCTAGGTCAATGAAGTCAAATTCCTTGGCCATATAGTTAATGAAGAAGGAATTTCAGTAGATCCTAGCAAAATTTCCGCTATTCTTGATTGGAAACAACCCACTACTCCAAGAGAAGTTCGAAGCTTTTTGGGTTTAGCAGGCTATTACCGGAAATTCGTTCAAGATTTTTCTAAGTTGGCTAGTCCGCTGACTAAATTAACAATGAAAAATGCAAAGTTCATTTGGGCTCCAGAATGTGAAGAAGTTTTTCAAGAGTTGAAAAAGAGATTGATCACTGCTCCTGTTCTCACTATTGTTAACGGGAACCAAGACTTATCTGTCTATACGGATGCATGTGGTGAAGGGGTAGGTGCAATATTGATGCAAAATGGAAAGGTGGTTGCCTACGCGAGTAGACAATTACGTCCACACGAGAAGAACTACCCAACGCACGATTTGGAACTTATGGCTGTTGTTTTCGCTTTGAAAATATGGCGACACTATCTTCTGGGTAAGAATCTTTTCAGATTTCTTAACAATTTATGAAACTAACTTAACTAAAGAAATATACTTAATAAACTCCTTTTGTTTTAGGTGAAAAATTCGAATTATTCACCGACCATAAATCCTTGAAATATCTTTTCACCCAGAAGGATCTGAATCTGCGACAACAACGTTGGTTGGAATTTCTGGCATCTTATGACTTAGATATTTTGTATACGCCGGGGAAAGCCAATGTGGTTGCTGATGCTTTAAGTAGGAGACATGCTGTTCTTGCATATCTTGTTATCACTCCTACTCTCCTTGAGAAGATCGCAAGACAGCAGAAAGAAGATGAGTTTCTTCGAGGAATCCATAAAAGAATATGCCAGGGTGAAGACACTAGTTTTGAGATAGATAATAGAGAAGTTGTAAGGATGAATGGCAGAATTTGTGTCCCTGACATTCCAGAACTGAAACGTGAAGTATTGGATGAATGCCACAAGTCAAAATTCGACATCCATCCAGGAGTCAACAAAATGTATTGTGATGTTAAAAGAACATTCTGGTGGAAAACGATGAAGAGAGACATATCTATTTATGTGAGTCGCTGTGCTACTTGTCAGCAAATCAAGAGCTACCAAAAGAAAGTGGCCGGTTTACTTCAACCTTTGGAAGTACCGAAAGAAAGTGGGATCAGGTATCAATGGATTTCATTGATGGATTGCCTCGTACCAAGAAAGGCAATGAAGCGATTTGGGTTATTATGGATCGTCTAACCAAAAATGCTCATTTCATTCCAGTTAAATCTACTCGGACTCCAGCAAGCTTGGTAGGTATATATATAAAGGAAACTGTTCGCCTCCATGGTATTCCCAGTAGTATAGTGAGTGATCGTGACCCGATCTTCACTAGTAGATTTTGGGAGGCTTTCCAAGACGCTTTGGGAACGAAATTAAATTTCAGTACTGCTTATCAGCCGCAATCTGATGGGCAGACTGAGAGGGTCAATCGAATTTTAGAAGACCTACTGCGTGCTTGTGTGCATGATTTTGGTGGTTCTTGGGAGGACCATTTGCATCTGGTTGAATTCTCATATAACAACAGTTATCCGGCCAGTTTAGAAATGGCTCCTTTCGAAGCTTTATATGGTCGTCCGTGTCGATCACCTACATGCTGGATCGAATCAGGTGATAGACTTGTTCTTGGACCGGATATGATAAAAGAAGCCACTGAGAAGGTAGAATTTATTCGAAAGAAGTTATTAACTGCCCAAAGCCGTCAGAAGAGCTAGTATGACCGTCGAAGGAGAAATTTGGAATTTCAAGTTGGAGATTCTGTATTTCTGAAAGTATCTCCGATGCGGGGCGTACTGAGATTCGAAAAAACTGGAAAGCTAGCACCGCGTTATATTGGTCCTTTTCCTTTTCTTGAAAGGATTGGTCCTCTAGCATATCGAGTGCAGCTACCCAGCTGGTTGTCTGGCGTACATGATGTGTTCCATATTTCTAATCTTCGGAAATATGTGCACGATCCAGATGATATTATTGAAGAAGCTGCTCAGCAGGATCTTGAAATCACTCCTAATTTGGCAGTTAAAAGAGAGCCGATAAAGATTGTTGATCGGGATGAGAAGCGATTGAGAAACAAGATTGTGAGGCTGGTCAAAGTTCAATGGAGAGGCGATCCAAAGGACTGTACTTGGGAGACCGAAGGTAATATGAAGAAGTCTTATCCCAATTGCAGAATTGACATCTCGGCTTAAACTGTAAGTCATTTCCTTATTTATAAATTCGTCTATTCTTTGTTTACATTTCTCTCTCTTTCAATTTCGAGGACGAAATTTTCTTAAGGAGGGGATATTGTAACATCCCGGAAAATTTTGAATTTAAAAATTCGGTTAATTATTTGAAAACTTTTAAATGTAAATTTAAGAAATTCAAAAAGAAATAAAATATTGAAATAAAATTTCATAGTTATTTAATGTTAATAACTAAAACAACTTTTCTTTTTAACAAAGTAAAATAATAAATTGTGATAGATGAGCTTTTAATAGAAATAAAATTGTTAAGGTAAGATATGATGAAATTATAAAATTTAAATAACATAATAATAATTAAATATATAAACAAATAAACTAAGATAACAAATTTTTATGAAGAAATATAAAACTGTAAAAGAAAACACTTTCAATTAGCTATGTAAACAAATAAGTAGACATAAGAAAAAAACAAACCTTTTTAAACAAAACAACACATACATATAAAAGAATAAACAAAACAGTAAGGAAAAAATATAAACTGTAAAAAAGAAAACAAAACTCTTCCATTTAACAAAATAAAGTAAGTTTGTATTAAATAAAAATAAAAATGATAAAGTAACTTTACCTGTAGGTGTACAAGAAGGCATGAAGCATTTAATGCTATAAACTTCAGCAAATTTAAAGTAAGACTTCCTGTATAAACCATACAAGGAAAACACTACATAACATATTTGCATTAAATGCAAGCCTACATCAGCACTTTGAAGAGAACAGGGAAGCATGAAACACGACATGCTATAAATTTATAAAGAAACATACTTTCATTTAATGTTATTACTGAATAGCAGATCTAAAAGCATGGTTTAGTTTTTTTTTATATACTTCAACTTGTACTTGCTTTGGTAGACTCAGCCTATCCTTTCACCTGCACACCATCCTTCTTATATACAAACACACATTCATATTTATTTCATCTCGTTCAAAACAAAGATAGTAAACATAGGAAAACATCATATTCACAAATTCAAAAGCATTCAAGTGAGCAAAACAGAAAATAAAAAGAAGTTAAAAAACCAAACCAGAGAGGAGATTCAAATCTGCAGTTCAAAGGAAACCCATATAGTCTCTATTTCAAACCTTTGTCAGGTGAGTGAACATCAACTTAAAGGCTTTAAGTTAACTGTAAAGATGATTCTTTGTTTCATGGCATTTTATATGTTTATCTTTGAATATAGTTTGGTAAATATATGTAGATATACAGGTTACTCTGCAATTTGTCCTTCTCTGTTATGGGTTACAGGGTAGATTTCCATTCAAACTCCAGTAGTTTTCATCTGAATCATAGTAAAACTTCAGTTTTAAAATCAAACAAGATAATGGAACTCAAATATGGTTTATTAAAAACAGATTTAAAACCCAAAGCTGTAAGATATCACCACTAAAGTTAGTCTATAGGAAATCAAAGGAAAATGTGATGAACCCAAGTATTATGAAAAAGCTAATTCAAATTCATAGCCTATATTCTTACTGCAAATCATGATTTTTAAAACAAAAGTGAAGAATTTTAGTTTAGTATTTAAAGGGAAATTTGCATTTGAATAAAAATTGAATTTTTACCAATTTCTTGTAAGTGAATCAATTTAAATTGCTGAAATTTGAGTTGAAGCAAGCCTAACCATTCATGGTGTTGGGAAAAATACAAATTAATTTTTCTATTGCGTGAATTGGGAGTATGAGCTCGAATTAGGGATTAGTTTTCGAAATTGATATGGTCTGTAAACTTGATGCGTACGCCACCTTTGACGCATCGAGTTCGAAGATTTTGTGGGTGATGATGGCTTGGGGTGATGACGTACTATGGACGAAGTTGCTTGGTTTCTGGCGGCGTCAGGCATCGTGGTAAGGCGTTGACAGGGACGAGTGGTGTTTCCAATTTATGTTACAGGTTGCGTGCTCGAACTCAATTTCGAATTCGAGATGATAAAGGAATTTAGGTGATCGGGGATTGAACTAGGGAGGATTTTTGACTTACTCATCGATGCAGCGACGCCTGAAGATCATCCACGGCGTCGTGCACGTATACGTGCACGAATTGATGACCTGGGAAAATTTGATTACCTGAAGCATTTCAGGTTTGCACTCGTGTGGGTTGACTCGAAGTTTTGATCGGGGAAATAGGGTAGACACTCGAAGGGGGAATCGAGTGGCTTCAGGGTTGTATCGGGATGAAATTTGAACTTAAACAAATTTTGAAAAATTTTATTTACACGGGTAGCATGGGGTTGAAACTCGAAGCAGGGAGCATTTGAGCTCGGGCGTGACTCGGGGGAGCCTCGGGTTGGCCACTTGAAGCAATATATTCAGTTTGAAATTTGTCGAAAACTTAAGTGTAAACAATTTTTATAAGCATTCTTTATAAAATGATGATTGTTAATGGAATGTGAAGTTAAATCAAACAATGATTAAATAATTTATGATTTATAATTACCTTGTAATTAATAATAATAAATAAATAAAAGCAATTAAAATTTAAGTTGTAAATTAAGAATCGTTAATTTGATAATTTAAGTTGATTGATTCAAAAAAAAAATTGATAGTTACATTAAGATAATTTATAAGGAATAATAAATTAATATGGTCAATTGAGATTTAATTAAATTGTAATTATAAATAATAAGTCATCGATTTAAAGTAATCAAGAAAAATATATTTATATGGTTAATTTATTAAATCCCATTCACTTTGATTGGAAACGATTAACTATCGCTGTGCACTATATTGATATCTCTGTTCTGTTTGTGATTCTGTATGATGTAATTGCCATGTTATTTCACTGTGATTATGATTTGTTCTGTATTGATGTGAAAACCCTGTTTCCCGTAAAACGGCATTTTAAACTTCGATGCGACAGGGAATCGGATTTCAGTTGGTTATCCGAAACCCACATCGAACCTGTGAATATTTGTGAATGACATCCACATGTCTTAAAATTTGACAATCACTCTTCGAATTAGCCGAGAAAGGACCTTTGTGTCATATAACCCATTTCGAATATGTGATTCGACGTTATGGATAGCAATTGAAGACCGTTGTTGAAGACCGGGTATTTGCGAGAGCGATAGGATGACCTGTCGATTGACTCTGTACCGAGTTGCTCCGGTATAGAGTTCTCCATATGTGATGGGGAATCCGATCAGGATTGTGGATATCCGGATTGCAAGGACTTCTTTGGAAGTGCCTTCGGTTCTGATCGAGCCTGGAACAGACTTGTATGGATTGTATGTCTGACATTACAAATTGAGATATAAAGCTGATTTCTTTCAAATATATTTCTGTTGGTGGGGGAGAATTTATTCTCTTAGCTTAACACCCTTCTCTGAGACGTACGAGCTCAGAGGTTATATAGTTGAAGGTTATCAGCAATATATTCCCAATTTGGTAATATGACATGCTGAGTGTTGCTGTGAAATGATCATTGTGTTGATCATTTGTGATAGGATCATTCGTTTGATCGTCTATCTTGGTGATCATTTCTATGATCATTTGTTGACCCAAAGCACAGCTTTTTTATAAAGCATGGCTTTGTGGACGAGACTTCGTCGGACCTCACACCCCGAAATGGTCGAAACAGGAAAGATGCGGCAAGGTTATTGGGGGTAGCACCCCTTAGGGTATGTGCATTTCCTTCTGGATAGAAGTGGTATCATGGTATGGAGCCCAGATACTTAAGTTATGTTGATATCGTAGATATATATATATATATATATATATATATATATGATTTTGTGATTTGTTGCTGGGGCCCCGGTTAAAGGTTGGTTACAACCGGGAGATGGCATACACGTGTCAGTGGTTACCCAGTTAGGGGTAACCCGGCATTGTGTTGGCAAAGATCCGGTTTGGTTCTCGGGGACGTCCTTCCAGAGGCGTTCTCATGTGGCAATGGGAAGTTCCTTGGCCTGACCATTTGTTGGAAATCCAAAGAAACAATACGAAACCCTGTATGGTTTTAGTTGTAGAACCTGCCATGCAGCGTGGCGGTAACCTGCCACAAAACATGGTAGCTATAGTAGGCATAGTTCGAAATGTCTATGCTGGCTAAGATTAATATTCTACTTTCGAAATGATTTACTTCACTATGTACTAGTATAATATCAAAGAATTCTTTTCTCGTACCAAGCATATTTAACTATCATAAGAAGAAATCTCCTCCAATTCTGCGTTTGCATTGTGTGTGTGGTGGGAGGTCTTATGGTAGTTCCATTTTTAAAAGCATTCCGAAAATTCTTTTATAAATCTTGTTTTATTTAAATGCAACTGTTTTTGTTTACTCATACCAGTCCCATGACTGATCCAGAGTTTATTGTTTTCTTTCCTAAACTCTGGGTGCCCATTATTTCCACACGGGCAGCCTAATAGCAGATTTCTGTATTTTGGAGTAGCAGTATTTTGGAGCTCTTATCTCGGAGATATCTTAGGAGCTATTGGAGATTTCAGTTGTTAGCTCTTGGGAGTTCGTTATCGCCTCTTTCATTTGAGGATTTTTGGATATATGATCACTGTTGTATGGTTATGATGTTGTACTAGGAGTTGTGGTGTATGTATTATATACTCTGTTGTAGTATAGATATTATGTTGATGTTGTAACTATGATGATATTTTTGATATTGATTCTGTTCCGCTGTTTTATATTCATCTAATTGTTGTTATAAGCTCCGGCGATGCGAATTTGATGTCGTTTATCGGACATCGAGTTTGGGTCGTCACAGTTGTTATCTAATTATCTTCTAGATAATCATATTTTGTGTTTTCTAATTATCGTATCGATAATTAAATTCTGTGGTTATGCTGTTTCACTGGCTTGGGTTTTGCTCTAGCCCTTGCTGTTAATTGCTGTTTAGGCAATTTTGTTGTTTTCTAAATTATCTTCATTGATAAGCCTTTTATTTATCTTTGTTGATGATTTCGCTTTGTCGATTTGCGGTTCATTGCTGTTATGTTTTATTTCTACCGTTATCCGATTCTCTTACGAAGGATTGGATAGGTGAAATTTATTGTGATTGTCGTCTATTTGTTATTTAATTATTATTGCTTCCATGCATTAATAGCTGAGTTTGAATTAGACTGACCCGCGTAAGAGCGGATGAACCTTTGTATACGAATCCTGCTACAAAGCATTTGATTTATATTTATTGATTATCAAACATTTGTGATGCAGGGAAACAGGTTGAAGGGATCTAACGGGATTCCATGCTATTATTGAATTGTTCAATGATATTTTCTTATGTCTTTTATTTACTAACAAATATGATTACGGATGATGTGGTAATAAGATCATTATATGTTTGAAAATAAAATCCAATGGTGATAAGAAAAATCAATATCGCTATGGTTAAGTGTTGGGTGGTTATTGGCCTCGAATTTTATTTTAAAATGCCATGAATTACTGATTAAGTCAGAATTGGTTTTTGAGACAAAAAGGATTTTTTTAAAATCTAAAAATTGGATTTGGAAAATATTTTAAAGACTATCTAATTAATTATATTAATATTATTTTAAATTATTGCTTATAATAATATTAATTTATGTTTATTTGATTAAAATAATGTTCTTTTAAAGTTATTTTATTATATTAATTTTTTTCAAAGTTATATAGTCATATTAATATTATTTTAAAGTCATTTCATTATTTTAATATTGTTAAAAGTTAATTGTTTTTTTGTTAATATGTTTTAAGAAATTTTAAAAGGTTAATAAATTGAAAGTCTAATTTTTTAAGAATAATTATGGTTTAAAATTAATAATAATGATTATTAATAGGTTTAAAAAAATTATTATTATGTAACGATCTGATTTTTCGATGTATGAAAATCAACATCAATACGTCCACTGTATCCAATGTCGAACAACCGAATGCTGAAAAACCGAACCATTGGGGTTAAAGAAGAAGGAGGTGGAACAAGAATATAGAAGACAATATCAGAATCTCACAATCGCAGCGGAACAATATACGACTCTAATTCATTTTCTTACCCTCTTGAATCAATTAGTTTAATCACTAATTTTATTTCAGTCCTTTATTTTATTTAGTCAAATCTTGACTATCTTACATTACACACAATTCAAATTAATTCCCAATATTGTTTATTTCCACTGAAAATCACCAAGTCCAAATACTTTAGATTTCAAAATAATTTAAATCACTTTATTCTAAAATATACTTTAAAGCATTAAAATTAAAACTAATTTACATTTTTGAATAAAGTGTTTAAGTAACTATGTGTATAAAGACTTATTAAAGGGGGCTAATGATTGATTATATACTGAGCCTGTATTAATTTTCCAAATGAAATAAAATCTTGATTGAATGTTTGTTATTTGATATTAAAATAACCGACCATCGAAATATAGACCCAACGTAACTTTGGAAACATCTAGGAGAAACACGTGAATTATATGGCACAGTCATCTCCGATAATGCTGTATCGTGCGTTTATGTATCGTTTCGTTCTTCTATGACGATGGTAGGAAAATTCGTCCACTAACGGTTAGGTGGTGATCTCCGATCTTATCTTTGCCTCTTTATTTCCTAGAGAACCGGGGTTGAGTTTACCTGAAATTATCACATGTTGTTTCGAAGAGACCGGGATCAAATGTATTATCTAAAAACCACTTTGATCCTATGAATGCATTTCAAAGTGAAGACATCATGAAGAGCATGGAATCGAAGATATAGATGTGAAGTGAATGGGCTAATTGCTATCAATCCTGAGGGTGATTCCAAAATGGATATGGTAGGAATAGGGCCTTTGGTTTCATTCAGAAGTAGAACAGACTTGTATGGATAAATGCTATCAACACATTGTCATTGGGGGAATGAGCATTCCCAGTGTAGATTTCTTGAATGGTAACCATAGCCTCATGCCTCATCAATAGGAAAATGACTAAAGCAGGGCATGCAGCAGGGCTAAGTGGGTCGCTCCAATTTGGGTATGTCAGCATCTTTCTTGATTACTCTATTTTGATGGATTTGGTTGTGTATGAGAGATCACGATTAAGGTTGGAAGACCGGGATGAAGACTTATTTGGTGCTTCTATTCAAGTGGTAAGTCGATTCTGTGTGGCGGGGTACAAGATGTTCTGGTTAGACCCGGGTGCATTGATTTAGAGATGCACCCATCGGAGGTAGTTCCTTACCTGGTCATAGTATAAAATCCATTCTCCAATATGTGCCTTTAGGGTTTTGATTGTAGAGCCTAGTATGCTGGAATTTAATTAATGTAACAATCTGGGCTGTTTTAATAAGTATTTGTACTTGGACACTATTATAATATCACTGGATTTTCTATAAAAGTGTTTTGGTTTTCGTAAGGTAAAAACCCGTCGGGTTTATATGTGGTGTGGTCTTACGAGAAACCTTATGTTTTCGAAGATTTTCTTGCAACTTTAAATCCATTTGGTAGTGTTTTTTCTTATGCTGGTTCTCCAGACTGACCCAGGTGTTATTTTATTTTAATGCCCGGGTCCGACCGAGCATATAGCATATTAGATTGGATGGTTGGAGCTTCAAGAGATGAGTTGGAAGCCCACAAACCTATTCATGTAGATGGTTATTTTTCTGCTACATTCTTTGATGTTTATCAGAAATTTTGAAAATTATCAAATTAAAAATCTTTTCCACAAGTAATCAACTCCAAAACATAGATTATATCATTAAGTTTTGATTTTGAGGTTTTGGGTTGATCTAAGCTTTGTTTTTTCTCCATGCATGTCTTTGTTTTTCTATGTATAGGTTGTTGAAGCCATCTCTTACACAAAACATCTATCTTTCAGTTGTAATCCAAGTATTTGTTCTTCAATTGCAAGGTGAGTTGCTGCTCATATAATGCCAGATGAAGCAAAACTTCAAATGCCAAAAACATAAGCAAAAATAGCTTGAAAATATTGATTTTGTTGATGTTTTTGTTTCTGTAAAAACTATGTTTGGGTGTCACTTTGCATGCTAATATCTTTTGATTCCGACAACGATATATTGCCAAATTTCTTACATTTGGTAGTTTGCATGTTGAAATTTGTTGCTGCAAAATTTGATTTGAAAATATTGTAATTTGTGTGTTCAAAACTTTGCCGCAAAATCAGCTCAAACACAGATTTTTTGCCAGTAGTTGTTTTCTGAGTTGCTGCAAACATGGCCTGAGTCCATGTTTGTGACAGCATAACTCATTCATTTCAAACTGGGTTTGAGTGATGCTTTTTGTAGAGTGAAATAGGAGTGTTGAATCTTGCAAATTTTCATGGCAATTTGTGTTCTTTTTCTATTTTGAAACTGCGGTTAAACTTGAACCCGTAGCATGTTGGAATTCAACGATTTAACCTTGTTTTAGTCCAACTTTGAAATGACACATATTCTTTGTTTCAAATTGGATCTAAGGATTCTTTTTGCAGATTGAAGTAGGAGTGTTGATTTACATTCCTGTAAATTTTCATGACAATCTGGGTTTTTTCCTATTTTGAAACTACGGTCGAACTTGAACCCACAGCATGCAAGAATTTAGCGATTTAACAATGTTTTAGTGCAACTTTGAAACGATTCCGATTCTTCGTTTCAAATTGGATTTGAGTGATTCTTTTTGTAGATTAAAGTAGGAGTGTTGAGTTTCATTGCTGAAAATTTTAATGACAATCTATGTTTTTTTGCTATTTTGAAACTATGGTCGAACTCGAACCCACAACATGCTGGAATTCAGCGATTTAACCATGTTTTTAGTCCAACTTTGAAACAAGGCAGATTCGTCATTTCAAATATGATTTGAATAATTACTTTTGCAAATTGAATTGGGAATGTTGAACTACAATCTTGCAGAATTTCAAGCCATTTTGCCACTGCTAACTTGTTCAAACCTGCTGTCGAATATTGAGTCGTAGCTTGTTTTAAACGGATAATATTGCTGTGTAAAGATATTTTGATCAAATTTTAGAAAGTAATTTTATTAATTAAATATTAATTAACAAAATATTTAGTGGATCCCATATTGAATCAAATTAGTGTTGAATGTTTATTTATTTGATAATCTAATATTTGACTAAAAAACTTTGTACCAAAACGCAACTTTGGAAATATGTAGGAGAAACATAAAAATTATATGGTACGGTTATCATCGATGGTGCTATACTATATGTGTAAATTCTTTTGTTCTTCTAGGATAAATGATAAGGAAGTCCATCTGTTAACGGTTAGGGGTGATCTTCGTTCTTATCTTTGTCTATTTATTTCCTAAAGAATGGAGGCCGAGTTTGTTGGAAATTATCCAAAGTTATTTCGGAGAGACCGGAATCGGATGTGCTATTCGAAAACAACTTCAATCTAACTCGAGCATTTCGAACTAAAGACATCTTAAAGAGTATGGAATTGGAGATGGAGATTTAAAGTGCATGGGTTATTTTCTATTAACCCTGGGGGTGATTCAAAATGGGTGTGCCAGAGGTAGTGCCTTCAGTTTCGTTCAAACCCAAGAAAGAACTTATAAGGATGACTATTTGCACTGCTGCTTGGAGGGAAGTGTTAGCATTCCAAGAAGGTTTCTATATAAAAAGGTAATCGTTGCATCATGCCTCATCAACCTGGAATGAATAAAACAAGGGAGATGAAGTTGGTCCATATTGGTCGCACCCATTAGGTATCATCACCAAATGTAGAATCGATATTTGAAACCCTTGTATGCCTCGGTGCGGTTGTTGATCCCTACCATGGTGGTGATGTACTGGGTACTATCCAGCAAGGTGTAGGCCAGTACTATCTTGGAAGGGAATCCAAGTGAGGTTCTCACTGTGTTTATCTGCAGATGCACTGTAGCGGACGGTACCCCACTAGCGCAGTCATGGTATGGAATCCATTCTTCAATAAGTACCGTATATTTTTAGTTGTTCCCAAATACGTTGGAATGTGAGATGCAAGCATTTTATTTATATTATACATTTACTATAATTCTTTGGACATTATCATATTATCATTGGATGTAAAAGGTATTTTGGTTATATTAAGGTAAAAACCCGTCCCTTTTTATATGCGGCGTAGTATTATGAGATCCCTTTATTTTAAAAGGATTTTAAACGTAATAATTAAGTTGTTTGACTTTACTTACAACTGACCCATGTTTTACCTAAAACTCCTGGGTGCTCAAATTGTTTTGTGCAGCCAAGTAGTTTAGGTTTTCCCACGGATGCATTTTGGAGGATCATGGAGCAGGGGCTTCATCAGTAGCTAGTTATTATCTTGTTCCCATGGTATTATATGTATCTTGTATCAGTTAGGTAGGGATAGACTGTTATAACCGTCCAACGGTAGAATTGTATTAGTATGACACTGATGTATCGTTTTAGAAATGACTTCATAAGGTATTATGTGGATTAATATATGTTATTCCATTGCGTTGTGAGATTCTATGATTGCTTATCTTCTTTTTATCTTCTATCTCCTTTCTTTCCCCTAACATTCGGTCTTTTCGACACTTAGTTGTTTGGCACGCGAATATCATAAATGTATTACTACTGACTTCTGAGGTTCGAATTGGCAGGTTGTTAAAAACTGCAATGCATATTTAGTCCGAATGCCTAAATTTTTTTGTGCTTCTCATCATGTAAATCCAGTCCCAAATCAAATTTTATTTTTAGTGTTCTTTTTTGACGTATATCAGCATACTCAAGTTTTGGTATTAGTTTATATATGTTTACTCTAAATTTAATACTAAGATAATATATGACCTACTTGATGTAACTTATTGTAACGACCCGTTAAATTAGATAATATTGAATAAATTAAATTTATATGTTTTCTAATCTAATCCAGAATAAAATAGAAGCCTTAGGATTTTTAAAGAAATGGAATGTAAGGGTTAGATAGTAACTGTAATTAAAGTTAAATAATTTAAGTGTTATATGACATAGATTGAAATAACTGGAATTTGTGATTGAGGTTATAAGTCATAATTTGTTGATTTTAAACGGTATTAATGAAACTATAACTGAATTGGATTGCATAGACATAAATATTAGAAAAATTTATTAGATGGACTAAATTTTTTAAAAGTTCATAAGTTGTGTAATTCAATTTAGTAGAAACTCTAAATTATAAACGAAGATGTAAATAGACGCTAAATTTAACTATGTAAATGGTGACTGAAGACCTAGTTATAAGAAATGGGAATATAACCTAACTTGAGTTAAGTAGAAGAAGGATTTGATTTAATATGAAATTTTTGTTCTAGGTATTGAATAAAATTAGGAATCAAAATTTAATTAATGATAATAACGTTAGTATTGGTTAATAAATAGATTTCAATGCAGTAACCAAATGAATGGAATAAGATGGGTATATATTGCATAGAAATGAAATGTAAATTGTCACATTTGGTTGGAGCTAAATTTTAGAAACATATAAATGTTGAATCAGTAAATATTAGTAAAAATATTACCTAGAATAAATTCCATTTAATATAAGAATTCAAAGGTGGAAGATTTACATTTGAATTGGAAAATGGATAGTTACTAATTAAAAATGACCATTGAATAAATTTATGCAAACGTGATATAATGTAAATAGATGGGGATCAACTTTTATTTATATGGTTAATGGAATTTAAATTCTATAGTAGGATAATCGCAATTAATGGAAGTTGGAATAGCTAATTTATATGTTAGTTGGAATTTAGCTAGAATATGTAGATATTGGATGATAGTAAAAATTAAATGGATATAAAGGTTTCAATTATACAGTGAAATTCATACTCGCCATAAAAGGTTAATTGAGACCAAAGAAGTTAATATAGGAATCAAGCCTTATTTATTAATCTGGATTTATTGCAATAGTTAATTTCACAAAATAAAGGTAAAACTAATTCAAATTTAGTTGGACCATTGTTGACATAACTTTAGAAAGCAAGATTTTATTTATAATTTGAGTATTCAAATCAACAAATGGTATTTACTACAAATAAAATAGAATTAAACGTAAAATATTACGTTAGTAAATATAAAATAGAATTTGTAAACAATTGAGTGAATTTAATAGATTTATCAAACTTATAACATTAAATTCATTAAGATTGGAATTTATAATAGTTAAGAAAATAAGGGAATGATGCTTGAAATCATTGCAATAGATATTAATTTAGGATTGCCTTAAATAAATTAAGGCGAATAAATGGAGATAAAGTTTAGTATTGAGTTTGGAATTTTAATGTATGGTAATGAGTTTATTTGCAATCAAAATAATGAGTTGAAATGGAAATCCAATTATTTATTTAGTTAGATTTAAGTTAAGAGTATAAAGGTATAAGATTTAATAATTGGGTTTAGAATAAAATTTATAATCTCCAAATAATAAGGAAGTGCAGATATTAACACTGCAAATTTATATACTGATAGATTTTAATTCACATCCAAGCTTGGTAAATAATTTAGAATTGATTGAAGTATATAAATAATGAAATGGGGCCTATATTAGAAGTTGAAATATAAAAATTGGATTTTTAATTTATTTGATTTATTTAATAAATATAAAAAAATAGCCATTTTTGTCACGGACTCGGATTTCAACGAAACCAGTTTCATCGGATCCGTATCGGTGAATTGTTATAGGGTTTCAAGTTTCGTATCGATCGGACTTGTCGTTTGATCGTACGGACGCGAAACGCCTTGAAATCAATTTTATTAAAAATCAATTTGAAATCAATTTGAGAATCTTGTTTTCAACATAACTTCTTCATACGATCGAATTTGGTCGCGAAACTTTTTCCATCGCGTTCAGAATATTTTAAAACACCTATTTGGATATATAGTTTTAACAAATTCGATTCCGGAGGCATAGCGGGCTTTTTGGGCCGTATTTTATTCCGTACGTTCGCTTATCCAGTCCATTTTCTCTATCGCTAGCCTACCTATGTATATACAGCTATAAACCCTAGTCTCTATTCTTTAGCTGTACGTTCAATTCTTCACTCTTTTCTCCTCCCCAAATGTATACACTTCAGATCCAGTTTCAATGGCAAATCAAAAGCCAAAACTCAAAAAAATTCAGAAAATTCCACAAAAATTATATGTTCATCTTCTCGAAGCGCGTAATCTGCTAGTGAAATTTGTTTCTCGATTGGATATGTGGTTTGCTCAGAAATAATCAAACAGTGCCGGCCGTTCATAGTTCGTTCGCTCGTTTCAACGGTGGATGTTCATTTCTAGGACGATGAGGGGGCACTGCAGCGTAGAGCTCGACGAAGGAGGCCGATCCATACGGCTACTTGGGTCGTTAGGATGTTGGTGGCGTACGAATTGGTCGAAGAACTGACCGTGCACGCGTTCGGCCTGGGTGATCGGCGAAGGCCTAGGGGAGGCCGGTCGCTGGTGGAAGGGGCGGCCGGAGTGGCTCTGCCCAATGGCGTGCTTCGATCATACTGTAGGGGTTTGTAGGCACGGCGAAGATGGAAGGTAGGGTTTGCAAGAGGCGGCTGGGAAGTTGATGAGGAGGGTTCGAATGCTATTTTCTCTGGTAGCAGTGCACGTGAGAAGGCACGTGGCCTGGGTGTGAAAGTGAGTTTAATTTGTATTAATTATTTAAATTGTTTTCGACTCATTTAATCTTAATAACTTTTACGTACGAATTCCGTTTCACACGAAACTTTTTTGTTAGGTTCGTATTTAAATTCTGGATCTGATGACGCTGGTTTGGACGGATTTGGAGACCGTCAAATTTTTGGGTTTAAATCGAATTTGAATTCGATTTAAATTCAAAAGGTGAGTGTTTTAACCCACTCACAATTACTAGAAGCTTTTATGTTTGTTAAATAAATTTCAGAATGAATAGAAATTTATTTATGAGCTTTTGGCATGTTATTTCATCCACATCTGTCGAATTGCAGTTTATTTGATTTAGCTGTTAATTTAATTGATTTATTGCGTATTTATTTGACTGTTAGGAATTTTGTTTGCATATGAAATGCTAGTTAACAGTTATATAAATTATCTCTAAATATTTATGGTTAGATTAATAGTTGAAATTTAATTTGAACGAACTGACAGTTATTACCCGTTGCAGATTACCGAACTAATATTGTTATTGATTGATATTGGTTGATAGTGATTGATATTGATTGATGGTTGAAATTGGGTGATGGATGTGTTGTTGAATGGATGATTTATGTGGATATTATTAAACTGCCAGTTAGCATGCATTTTACATTTTCGGGATTGCGGTTTGAAATGATATACAACCGCAGTTTATTTTAAATTGCGGATTGAAATGATAAATATCCGTATCACTTGACCATAGGATAGAAAATTATATACAGGCACCGCGGTCTATATATAACTATTTTAAATGAAATTTCTATGGTTTGAATGAAATACGGTTTATATTAATCTTAAATTTTATACTGGATAAATATTTTTCTTTCATATTATATACATATGAAGTTGAGAATTTTGAAATTAAAAGGAGTATAAATTCCTTTATTTAAAATGGAAGAAAATTTAGAAATGGAGGTTAATAATTTATATCATATGTTTAAAAGTTAAGTTGGAAATTTTAAGATATGATATTTATAATTGGATTTTTCCCTAAATAAATTGAAAAGAATATTCTAGTATAATTTGAATTGGGAAAATATATATATTTTATTACTAGAAAGTGAAGTTTATTGTTTATAGATTCTATGGGAATATTCAAGGCTAATTAAAAGAGCATTTGATTTGAAAGGATGAGATCCAACTTTAGTTGAAATATGTATACTCAAATGGGTATACGTATATATGAATTAATTGGAATGGTTTTGAAACTTGAAGTAATATTTTGGGATTTTGGTTTTAACGTTAAGTAAAGAAATATTCATATAGCCATGTAAATTTATTTCCTCACAAATTTACCGTAAAGGTTAACCCACTTATCCTATATATATATTGTGAATATCCAAACCTATTAGTCTTGAAGGAAATGGGCTTAAAATTTCTGTGGATTTTGAAGGATTATATTGAAAGCTAAAAATTTCAATTATTGGTTACAAGGGATTACAATTAAATAAGAGTGATATAAATTTTGGAAAGGAAATATATTTGGGAAACGATATCACTGAATTTGGTTTTATAAAATATTATCAAAATGAATTGTCTTGGGTTTAAAAGAAGAAAGGATATCGTAATATTATGGTTTTGAAATGGATTATATTCTGGTTTTAAAGTATAAACAAATTTTAAATGACCGCGGTGTTATAATAACGATTGGTTGGCAAAGAGACCGGGATCGGATATGGACATACTCTCTGTCGATACCGAAAACCACTTTGACTAACCGTGTACGCGGTGGAGATTCCAGAATGAAGTAGGTGGTGACGACGTTTCCTGTAAGGTAAATACGTGGACCCAACTCCCGTGAGTTGGCATAAGGTGGCTAAAACAGGAGCGATTCTCAGGCCAATGAGGTCATTCCTCTGATCGGACGCTCCTCTTCGATATTATACTTTGACTTGGATTGATTCAGTGGCCACTTCTATATTTTGATTTTGGGGGAGTTAGTTCGAGGTGGGCGGCAGCTGCGCGCTGCGCGTTACCATCAGCCTGGATAGCAATTGGTATATCTACCCTGGCATTGCCTAGTTGTGCCGTGTCACCTACCCTATCGCGCCTTGTACGAGTTTGGTTTTCTCCCGTAGCCCGTGTGATATCCTCTAGTGGCTTCCCGATCAGGAGGGACTATGATATTGGATGGACTACTGGGACTATTACGTGTTAAGGGCTATATGGGTAACCCCTTAACGCTATTAAAAAGTAAGTTTATTTTATAAATAGACACTATTATAATAGCGCAATATACTACATAGTAAATAGTTTAACGGATCCTTAGGAGATGTAAATCCCGAGCATCTCTTGAGTTACTGTACTCATATTTATTTCTGTTTATTTAACTTACATAAGATATTCTAGTCTGACTCGAGTGTTTTTGTCTTTTCAAATTCGCTCGGGTCAGTCCGAGCGTTTCAGGATAGCAGGTTTTAGCTTTGGAGGACGAAGACGAAGATTCAGTATTATTTTATATATATAGTATTGCACCACACTCTTTCTATTCCGCTGCATTTTCGTATTGGTATGTGTGACTCTGATATTCATTGTATAAGTAAAATCAAGCTTTTGTAAACCGTTTATGAACTGTATATTTGTTATTATATTTTATCCTTCCGCTGTGAGATTCTGTTTTGTTTTATTCCTTCTCTGTTTTTCTTATTTACCCCATAACAATCCGCCCTTGCGTATGCTTTGAATTGGCACGTGTGTCGTTTAAAGTGTGTGAAAAGGCGAGATGTTACAGTTGGTATCAGAGCTTTGGTTTAGCGATAAACCTTGGCTTTGTGGGGTTTGACTCTTTGTTAATAGGGTAGAAATATCCTATGGGAGTCGCTGAGTGTATATATAAGAGAGAGCATACTTGTTAGTATTTATAAAAAGATTTTGATATTGTGTTAATCTGTTCCGCTTTGTATTTATAAATTCTGGTTGATGCATGGGATGCTATGTCATCAATAGGGATTTCTAAACACTTAATAGGACAGACCGACATAATATTTGTTTTTAATATAGGTGAATGAAATAATTTTGCCTATTATATTTTCTATATAAAAATTATTTTTATAAATATATATATATTTGGTTGCTATAGATTGGGTGTTAGGAAATAAAATATTTATAATAACTGAAGCTAAGTTGAAATTATAATAAACCAAATTTGGAGATTTTAGAACTTAAGTCCGGGATTTTTGAAAATTTGCTTTCAAAGAATTTGTGAAAGATAATGATTTGGTTTATAAGTAATTTCTTATGTAAATATTTAGTATAATTCGGAAAAATTGTTTTAAAGAAGATTTTGGGAAAAATTAAATTCTGCACTTTCCTCCCTGTCGCTGGGAAATAATTTCGGTGATGGCGGCCGCATCATCGACTTGCATTTTCGAGTTTCGAAGGGGAAAGGCCACTGTAGTAAATTTTACTGCAGATTTATTATGAAATTTTCTAAAGATTTTTTTATTGTTCTAACTATAATTAGAGATATTGAGTTGTAAGAACTTATTTATCTATTATTTTGAAATAAATTGAAATTTAACCCGGTATTTAATTCTAATTTTTTCCGTTAATTAATTGTTTAAAATTTGTTAGTGAAATATAAAGTAAGAAATAAAAGGATTGAAACCTCTAATTTGAGTAAGAAGTTAATGCTAGGTATAAGGGAAGTAAAAGTTTTTAACTGATAAATAATGGAAAGGATTTATTGAAGAATGAATGAATTAAAAGAATGGAGATTTAGCTTGTATAAGTTCAATTGCAATTTTCTTTAACATAAATAACTTACCCAAATATAAAAGTTGAAATGTTAAATAAGAAACTAGAATTGAATATTTTACAAGTAGTAATTTAGAAAAAGGAAGTATTCAATAAACTACTGTTGTAATAAGAATTTAATGGTATAAACTTAGGTTATAATTGAAATTTTATTGAAAATAAAGTTAAGAATTATTAATAGATGATATGAACCTGAGTATATAACATGAAATTCAAAATAAGAATTTATTATATGATTATTCACTTAAGTATGTTTTAATCTCCCCTATTCCAATATAATGGAAAGTAGAAAAATTTTAAATGACTGCAATCTATGATTAATGGAGAAATAAAAACTTCCACTTATAAGAATGAATGCTAGCAGATTAAGAATTTAAGGGAAATCTTACAAGTGAAGATATTCAAAATATTTGTTGTTATTAATAAGAATTTATTTTATAAACTTAAGTAATAAAAAGGAAATACAAATATAATGAATTTCGGGATAATTGGAAAATAAAACTTGTAAGAAATAAAGAAATTCTTCCATAAATGAAGAAAATGAAAATCAAAACACTGAATTATGAAATAAATGTATAATAAGCTATTTTGGTGTTGATTTGAATTGTTTGGTTGATGTATGTTGTTGGGTAAGGAATTGTGGAGTTGTTGGATGAACAAATAATCTACCTTTGTTCCATCTAAGGCTGTTGAGCAACGGATGTACTTGATAGTTATTCTTCATTCGTACAACTTCAGAATTTGAACCCGAACAACTGATTGTTTGTTGAGTGAATGATTATTTGTTTAAGAGGTGTGCTGTTTGTTAAAAATGTATGGTTGTTGCATTTGTTTGGATATGAATGATTGAATCCACCTAAACATTCACTGTAAAATAAATATTTAACCTTTTAGATTTTATAAGTGAATACAGGTGATGGAAGCCACTGCTACTGCATTGGTTCCATAAAAATAATAAGCGTATTGCCCGACAAATAGGTACGTTTTCGGATTACGTTTAAAGCGCTGTTTATATATTTTCCGAGTTGGGATTTTTTTATTTTGGATATATGTGTAATATATTTGTATATTTGGATATTATATTTTCTCCAGAGTCCCTCCGTACAAAGGAGACTCTGCCAAAATTTTCGTAAATTTTGGGTCTGAGAATTTTGTGAGATTATTTTTCCAACTTTAATAATTCAAGCATTAAAGGAAATTAATCCAGTAAAATATTGTTTATGAGTAATATCTGAAATAAGTATACTGTTTTATTCTTCCTCCTCCCTTCTTTTCCTTTTCGGGGACGAAAAGTTTTGAGTGGGGGAGATTGTAACGACCCGTTAAATTAGATAATATTGAATAAATTAAATTTATATGTTTTCTAATCTAATCCAGAATAAAATAGAAGCCTTAGGATTTTTAAAGAAATGGAATGTAAGGGTTAGATAGTAACTGTAATTAAAGTTAAATAATTTAAGTGTTATATGACATAGATTGAAATAACTGGAATTTGTGATTGAGGTTATAAGTCATAATTTGTTGATTTTAAACGGTATTAATGAAACTATAACTGAATTGGATTGCATAGACATAAATATTAGAAAAATTTATTAGATGGACTAAATTTTTTTTAAGTTCATAAGTTGTGTAATTCAATTTAGTAGAAACTCTAAATTATAAACGAAGATGTAAATAGACGCTAAATTTAACTATGTAAATGGTGACTGAAGACCTAGTTATAAGAAATGGGAATATAACCTAACTTGAGTTAAGTAGAAGAAGGATTTGATTTAATATGAAATTTTTGTTCTAGGTATTGAATAAAATTAGGAATCAAAATTTAATTAATGATAATAACGTTAGTATTGGTTAATAAATAGATTTCAATGCAGTAACCAAATGAATGGAATAAGATGGGTATATATTGCATAGAAATGAAATGTAAATTGTCACATTTGGTTGGAGCTAAATTTTAGAAACATATAAATGTTGAATCAGTAAATATTAGTAAAAATATTACCTAGAATAAACTCCATTTAATATAAGAATTCAAAGGTGGAAGATTTACATTTGAATTGGAAAATGGATAGTTACTAATTAAAAATGACCATTGAATAAATTTATGCAAACGTGATATAATGTAAATAGATGGGGATCAACTTTTATTTATATGGTTAATGGAATTTAAATTCTATAGTAGGATAATCGCAATTAATGGAAGTTGGAATAGCTAATTTATATGTTAGTTGGAATTTAGCTAGAATATGTAGATATTGGATGATAGTAAAAATTAAATGGATATAAAGGTTTCAATTATACAGTGAAATTCATACTCGCCATAAAAGGTTAATTGAGACCAAAGAAGTTAATATAGGAATCAAGCCTTATTTATTAATCTGGATTTATTGCAATAGTTAATTTCACAAAATAAAGGTAAAACTAATTCAAATTTAGTTGGACCATTGTTGACATAACTTTAGAAAGCAAGATTTTATTTATAATTTGAGTATTCAAATCAACAAATGGTATTTACTACAAATAAAATAGAATTAAACGTAAAATATTACGTTAGTAAATATAAAATAGAATTTGTAAACAATTGAGTGAATTTAATAGATTTATCAAACTTATAACATTAAATTCATTAAGATTGGAATTTATAATAGTTAAGAAAATAAGGGAATGATGCTTGAAATCATTGCAATAGATATTAATTTAGGATTGCCTTAAATAAATTAAGGCGAATAAATGGAGATAAAGTTTAGTATTGAGTTTGGAATTTTAATGTATGGTAATGAGTTTATTTGCAATCAAAATAATGAGTTGAAATGGAAATCCAATTATTTATTTAGTTAGATTTAAGTTAAGAGTATAAAGGTATAAGATTTAATAATTGGGTTTAGAATAAAATTTATAATCTCCAAATAATAAGGAAGTGCAGATATTAACACTGCAAATTTATATACTGATAGATTTTAATTCACATCCAAGCTTGGTAAATAATTTAGAATTGATTGAAGTATATAAATAATGAAATGGGGCCTATATTAGAAGTTGAAATATAAAAATTGGATTTTTAATTTATTTGATTTATTTAATAAATATTAAAAAATAGCCATTTTTGTCACGGACTCGGATTTCGACGAAACCAGTTTCATCGGATCCGTATCGGTGAATTTTTATAGGGTTTCAAGTTTCGTATCGATCGGACTTGTCGTTTGATCGTACGGACGCGAAACGCCTTGAAATCAATTTTATTAAAAATCAATTTGAAATCAATTTGAGAATCTTGTTTTCAACATAACTTCTTCATACGATCGAATTTGGTCGCGAAACTTTTTCCATCGCGTTCAGAATATTTTAAAACACCTATTTGGATATATAGTTTTAACAAATTCGATTCCGGAGGCATAGCGGGCTTTTTGGGCCGTATTTTATTCCGTACGTTCGCTTATCCAGTCCATTTTCTCTATCGCTAGCCTACCTATGTATATACAGCTATAAACCCTAGTCTCTATTCTTTAGCTGTACGTTCAATTCTTCACTCTTTTCTCCTCCCCAAATGTATACACTTCAGATCCAGTTTCAATGGCAAATCAAAAGCCAAAACTCAAAAAAATTCAGAAAATTCCACAAAAATTATATGTTCATCTTCTCGAAGCGCGTAATCTGCTAGTGAAATTTGTTTCTCGATTGGATATGTGGTTTGCTCAGAAATAATCAAACAGTGCCGGCCGTTCATAGTTCGTTCGCTCGTTTCAACGGTGGATCTTCATTTCTAGGACGATGAGGGGGCACTGCAGCGTAGAGCTCGACGAAGGAGGCCGATCCATACGGCTACTTGGGTCGTTAGGATGTTGGTGGCGTACGAATTGGTCGAAGAACTGACCGTGCACGCGTTCGGCCTGGGTGATCGGCGAAGGCCTAGGGGAGGCCGGTCGTTGGTGGAAGGGGCGGCCGGAGTGGCTCTGCCCAATGGCGTGCTTCGATCATACTGTAGGGGTTTGTAGGCACGGCGAAGATGGAAGGTAGGGTTTGCAAGAGGCGGCTGGGAAGTTGATGAGGAGGGTTCGAATGCTATTTTCTCTGGTAGCAGTGCACGTGAGAAGGCACGTGGCCTGGGTGTGAAAGTGAGTTTAATTTGTATTAATTATTTAAATTGTTTTCGACTCATTTAATCTTAATAACTTTTACGTACGAATTCCGTTTCACACGAAACTTTTTTGTTAGGTTCGTATTTAAATTCTGGATCTGATGACGCTGGTTTGGACGGATTTGGAGACCGTCAAATTTTTGGGTTTAAATCGAATTTGAATTCGATTTAAATTCAAAAGGTGAGTGTTTTAACCCACTCACAATTACTAGAAGCTTTTATGTTTGTTAAATAAATTTCAGAATGAATAGAAATTTATTTATGAGCTTTTGGCATGTTATTTCATCCACATCTGTCGAATTGCAGTTTATTTGATTTAGCTGTTAATTAAATTGATTTATTGCGTATTTATTTGACTGTTAGGAATTTTGTTTGCATATGAAATGCTAGTTAACAGTTATATAAATTATCTCTAAATATTTATGGTTAGATTAATAGTTGAAATTTAATTTGAACGAACTGACAGTTATTACCCGTTGCAGATTACCGAACTAATATTGTTATTGATTGATATTGGTTGATAGTGATTGATATTGATTGATGGTTGAAATTGGGTGATGGATGTGTTGTTGAATGGATGATTTATGTGGATATTATTAAACTGCCAGTTAGCATGCATTTTACATTTTCGGGATTGCGGTTTGAAATGATATACAACCGCAGTTTATTTTAAATTGCGGATTGAAATGATAAATATCCGTATCACTTGACCATAGGATAGAAAATTATATACAGGCACCGCGGTCTATATATAACTATTTTAAATGAAATTTCTATGGTTTGAATGAAATACGGTTTATATTAATCTTAAATTTTATACTGGATAAATATTTTTCTTTCATATTATATACATATGAAGTTGAGAATTTTGAAATTAAAAGGAGTATAAATTCCTTTATTTAAAATGGAAGAAAATTTAGAAATGGAGGTTAATAATTTATATCATATGTTTAAAAGTTAAGTTGGAAATTTTAAGATATGATATTTATAATTGGATTTTTCCCTAAATAAATTGAAAAGAATATTCTAGTATAATTTGAATTGGGAAAATATATATATTTTATTACTAGAAAGTGAAGTTTATTGTTTATAGATTCTATGGGAATATTCAAGGCTAATTAAAAGAGCATTTGATTTGAAAGGATGAGATCCAACTTTAGTTGAAATATGTATACTCAAATGGGTATACGTATATATGAATTAATTGGAATGGTTTTGAAACTTGAAGTAATATTTTGGGATTTTGGTTTTAACGTTAAGTAAAGAAATATTCATATAGCCATGTAAATTTATTTCCTCACAAATTTACCGTAAAGGTTAACCCACTTATCCTATATATATATTGTGAATATCCAAACCTATTAGTCTTGAAGGAAATGGGCTTAAAATTTCTGTGGATTTTGAAGGATTATATTGAAAGCTAAAAATTTCAATTATTGGTTACAAGGGATTACAATTAAATAAGAGTGATATAAATTTTGGAAAGGAAATATATTTGGGAAACGATATCACTGAATTTGGTTTTATAAAATATTATCAAAATGAATTGTCTTGGGTTTAAAAGAAGAAAGGATATCGTAATATTATGGTTTTGAAATGGATTATATTCTGGTTTTAAAGTATAAACAAATTTTAAATGACCGCGGTGTTATAATAACGATTGGTTGGCAAAGAGACCGGGATCGGATATGGACATACTCTCTGTCGATACCGAAAACCACTTTGACTAACCGTGTACGCGGTGGAGATTCCAGAATGAAGTAGGTGGTGACGACGTTTCCTGTAAGGTAAATACGTGGACCCAACTCCCGTGAGTTGGCATAAGGTGGCTAAAACAGGAGCGATTCTCAGGCCAATGAGGTCATTCCTCTGATCGGACGCTCCTCTTCGATATTATACTTTGACTTGGATTGATTCAGTGGCCACTTCTATATTTTGATTTTGGGGGAGTTAGTTCGAGGTGGGCGGCAGCTGCGCGCTGCGCGTTACCATCAGCCTGGATAGCAATTGGTATATCTACCCTGGCATTGCCTAGTTGTGCCGTGTCACCTACCCTATCGCGCCTTGTACGAGTTTGGTTTTCTCCCGTAGCCCGTGTGATATCCTCTAGTGGCTTCCCGATCAGGAGGGACTATGATATTGGATGGACTACTGGGACTATTACGTGTTAAGGGCTATATGGGTAACCCCTTAACGCTATTAAAAAGTAAGTTTATTTTATAAATAGACACTATTATAATAGCGCAATATACTACATAGTAAATAGTTTAACGGATCCTTAGGAGATGTAAATCCCGAGCATCTCTTGAGTTACTGTACTCATATTTATTTCTGTTTATTTAACTTACATAAGATATTCTAGTCTGACTCGAGTGTTTTTGTCTTTTCAAATTCGCTCGGGTCAGTCCGAGCGTTTCAGGATAGCAGGTTTTAGCTTTGGAGGACGAAGACGAAGATTCAGTATTATTTTATATATATAGTATTGCACCACACTCTTTCTATTCCGCTGCATTTTCGTATTGGTATGTGTGACTCTGATATTCATTGTATAAGTAAAATCAAGCTTTTGTAAACTGTTTATGAACTGTATATTTGTTATTATATTTTATCCTTCCGCTGTGAGATTCTGTTTTGTTTTATTCCTTCTCTGTTTTTCTTATTTACCCCATAACAATCCGCCCTTGCGTATGCTTTGAATTGGCACGTGTGTCGTTTAAAGTGTGTGAAAAGGCGAGATGTTACACTTATATAGAAGGGTATAATTTCCACAATCTTTATGTGCACGCGTAGGTTTAGTTTGAATGCCTACTCGTTTACGCGATGTTGTAGCTTCTAGGCCAAATACTGCATGCTTATCTCATTCAAGGTGTAGACTAAATTCTTCAGTCACATTAATCATTAACCACAAGCTTATTAAGGATGAATATGAAATTTTTCAATGTTCATAGTTCTTCCACTAAATTGGACAGTTGGAATGACCGCGATTTTGGCAACAACTTTGGAAGATACTCTTATCACATTAGTTATTTTTCCCTTTTCTCTTTTTCCCCATATTGTGCACTAAACTTTATATGGACCAAAATATTATAAACATAGTTTTGGTAATTTTTATTTCAGATATGCTGCTATATGTGATCCTCTTCCATTGGATCAACTTAAAAGCTTTCATGTGAGGGTCATGTTCATGTTGTCATGTTTCAGTAGTGCATACAATTTTACCCGCGATATGAAGACCTTTGTTGGGTCATTTTTATAAAATGTGTTCATTTCAAAGCAATATTTTTTTGGATGAGGTTGTTTGTATGGTTTAATAAAGATATTTTGTTGGTGGTGGATGTGATATAGTGTAAATGTCATTGCATCAATTTTTGAACATTATACATAAAGTGAATGTTGTGTTGTATGTAAAGGGTCATTGTTGAATATATGAATTTTAACCATTTTAATCGACGAATTTTATGTATGTGAATTTCTAAAATTTTAACTCTATAATAGTAGTATTTAGGACAAAGCTACAAGTTAAAAAACAGATGAAAGAACCATGCAAGTATTTTCCCAAAAAGCTATATATATTTAACAACATTTAAAAATGTTGAAAAATATATTTTGAAACAGTTTTAAAACTTTGTAAAACATATTTTGCAATATCTAAAAATTGTTTTTATTGTAATTATTACAACGTATTTCGCCAGAAAAATATTGTAGAGGATGCCAACCCTATGACAACTTACCCTAGTACCATGTTTGCAAAAATGTTGCGAAACTCATATAACAACAATTTTTTTATCTTTAATAAGGCATATTTGTTGTGTTTTATTAAGTTTTGTCCTAAATGCTTGGGATGACTATTCTAGGTTGTTAAAAACAATCATTGAATGTTCTCCATTTCAGGTATATGTAAAACTAATATGTATTATGTGTCATAATGAATTATAATCGCAGGATATCAATTGTATTTATTACCATTTGAACAAGAAGTGCGTATGAAATGAATTTTCACAGATAAAGTAGATATGATTTTTGGTATGAAAATTTGTTTATATTAAGAAATATTAGCCGGATCATTAACATTTATAGCAGGCATTACAAGGCTCGTGCTATTGTGCATTGATTTAGTTGGATGGTCATTTCATTTTCAATATATAATGGACATAAACGTTGTTCTCTATTATATTGATCCTACAAATGCATTTTAAAAGGTAAATCTTACTTGAGAAAAATTTATGTTATAGTTAGTTGCTTTGTAACATTTGGAATAATAATATCGATGCAATATTATATTCTAAACCGATAATTTTCTAAAGTACACCTTGGGCATAGCATGCAATCCCGCTAGTTAAAGTATAATAATTTAACTTTTAATACTTGGTGGATTGATAAATTGCAAATATTTCGCATTAGAGTGCTAAGAATAAAAAAATAAAATAAATGTATATGTAATATGTAAACGAATCTTAGTTTTTATATACTAAAAGTTTTTAAAACCTACACCAGGTGCTAGTAAAATATTATGATTTGTATCCTATACAATCACGTATACTCGAAAGTTGTGTGTGTACATACACACACACACACTTATGTATACACACACACATATATATACATATACGCATATAGTTACATACACCTACACATAGGGTATAAAATCTAAGCTTTAACAAACTTTGCATTGCAAACATAAGCTGAATAGAAATCATTACCCAAAGAGTCAACTGAAAATAAGCAACACTACGATATCTTTGGTCCAATTGTCCTTTTCATTTACAAATTTTACCTTTGCAAGGTTCTTATAAAATTCTAATAGTCTGCAAATAATATAATATTAATAGGCAAAAAATTATGACATTCTACTGTATTTTATTTATGGTAAGGGGGTTCACAAAGGGACCGAGTTGCATGCTTACCTTAACAATATATGAATTCTAAAATCTGGCTTTTACTGCTATATAACAACAAACCAGAGCACTGAAGTAAACCAATATGTTTAACAATTTATATATACTGCAATTTACTAACAAATGTAACCTAAAAGAATTCTAATATCGTTTTATTATGAGTATCCATCAACACAATCAAAATTCTAAATTTCATTTTCCAGATTCCTCAACTGGCACCGCAACACCATGGAAATTTAATCTTTGCTCGAAATCCAAGTATCCGAGCCCATGTGAGAAAAGAGATTAATTTTGCTTTCAAATTCTTAAAATATCATGGTGTAAAGAGCAAGTAATAGATATTGGTGCGTCATGGACGTGCCACCTCCTTGAAAGTGAAATTCAATAAGACTATGCTCTAGTCGATAATTGTAGTTTTCTCTGAAGCATTAATACAATGATCTTTCAAATTTGTGCACTCAAAATTGAAGAATTTGGTGACTTGCAGAGTTCACTGCCTAAATTTTTTTGACAAGTTTGGAAGATGATTTTATTTTGAATGAATTTGTGGTGAAAGAGAGATGAAGAATGCTAATTTACATACTATTTTATTTCTCATGGAAGATGGAGAAAGAAAGAGTGTAACATCCCGCCTTTTCGCACGCTTTAAATCGATGATAAACCACACACATCAGACTTAAAACATATAAAAGGGCGGATTGTTATGGGGTAAATAAGAAAAACAGAGAAGAGAAAAAACTAAACTGAATCTTACAGCGGAAGGATAAATATAATAATAAATATACAGTTCATAAAACTATTTACAAACATTTGATTCTTTTTTATACATTAAATATCAGAGTTCACATACCCATAAATATCAATGCAGTGGAATTTAATAGTGTAGTGGAATAATATAGCAGATAGCAATACTACAATCTTCGTCTTCGTCCTCCAGAACTGAAGTCTTTGATCCTGAAACGCTCGGACTGACCCGAGCGAATTGAAAAGACAAAACACTCGAGTCAGAACTAAAAGATCTTATGTAAGTTAAATTAACAGAAATAAATATGAGTGCAGTAACTCAAGAGATGCTCGGGATTTACATCTCCTAAGGATCCGTTAAACTATTTACTATGTAGTATATTGCGCTATTATAATAGTGTCTAATTGTAAAATAAACTTACTTTTAAATAGCATTAAGGCTTTACATTTTCCACCTTAACACGTAATAGTCCCAGTAGTCCATCCAATATCATAGTCCCTCCTGATTGGGAAGCCACTAGAGGATACCACATGGGCTACGAGAGAAATCCAAACTCGTATAAGGCGCGATAGGGTAGGTGACACGGCACAACTAGGCAATGTCAGGGTAGATATACCAATTACGCATCTGGGTCGGTGGTAACGCGTAGCGCGCAGCTACCGCCAACCTTGAGCCACACCCCCAAATAAAAATCAAAAGTGGCCAACGAATCAATCCAAAAGTCAAAGTATAATATCGAAGGGATGTGTCCGATCAAAGGTGCTACCTTATTAACCCGTCAATCGCTCCTGTTTTAGCCACCTTATGCCAACTCACGGGAGTTGGGTCCACGTATTTACCTTACATGAAACGCCGCCACCATACTACTTCATTCTGGAATCTCCACCGCGTACACGGTTGTTACATTGGTTTTCGGAGTTGGCAGAGAGTATGACAACTTTCGATCCCGGTCTCTTCAACAACCAAACGTTATTATAACACCGCGGTCATTTAGAAATTACTTATACTTTCAAAAACCAGAATATAATTATCCATTTGAAAACCCATAAATACGATATCATTTCCTTTCCAAAACAAACTCATTTGATATTATTTTTTTAAAAACCCAAATTAATATAATATCATTTTAATTCAAATATATATTTCTTTTCCAAAATCATATTTTTTTCAAACTTATAATAATTGGAAACCAAAAATTGAATTATAACTTTCAAACTATAATACTTCGAAAATTCATAGCTTTAAACCATAATTTCTAAAACTTAAATGGTTTGGATATTCAAACAGTATATAACATCAATAGTTTGGATTTAAAATTTCTTTATAAAATAAAATAATTTCCGCGACTTATAATTTATTTCATTTAAGATTAAGTCAAAATCCATAAATTTAAAACCGCTTTCAGTTTAAATGAACCACTTCAGTTTCAATATATTTTAAACTTTCAATATTAAACAATAGGAAATAAGGTTGGAAATTTCTATTTCACCAATTTAAAGTCCTATTGTTTAGTTTGAAATAATAATTACATAATAAACCCATAATCATTTAAGTAAAACTCAAATTACTTATAAAAGAAATTTTCCATCAATTTTTATACTAGAAGTATTCCTTTAATTCACCTTGAATAGAGTTCGGTTATAAATATCATACCTTTTTTAAAATTTCAAGTTAATAAATTTTACATCAACTTATTAAGTTAACTTCTTAATTAAGCTAAATTCCAAATAAAATTTCCAATTTAACTCCCAATCTTAACTAATTTAAATCCTTTAAAATTATATATAATTTCAATATCTTAACATGTACTTAACCATATAATATAAAATAATCAAACTCTGTCATTCAACTTATTTATTTTATTTAGCAAATCCATACATAGCTTATCTTCAATACTTTAACTATAGATGTACATATAAAATAAGATTTTATATAATATCAAAATCTATATTTATTAACCGTATCCTATCCAAACCATAGAAAAATCATTTCAAAAATAATTTTATATATATACCGCGGTGCTTGTATATAATTTTCTATCCTATGGTCAAGTGATACGGATATTTATCATTTCAATCCGCAATTTAAAAAAATAAAAAAAATGCGGTTGTATATCATTTCAAACCGCAATCCCGAATGAATGAAATACATGATAACTTGCAGATTTTAAAATATAGTACACATCATCCATTCACCAAACATCAATCATCAATCATTAATTATAATCATCATCCAATTTAAACAAACATCAATATATAACAGGTGATAAATAACTGGTATCAATTTCAGTTTATACTCAAATAAATTTAATAACTGTTAATTGGCAGTTTATATGCAAAATAAGTATAATTTAACTGGTAGCTAATATGCAATAATGAATTAAATAACGCGTAAATTAAATGAATGTTATTTAACTGAGAAATTGATGAAGTATATACCAAACAGCCATAAATAAAAAATTTAAACACATCAAAAATCAATTTAACAAACATAAGAAATTTTAGAAATCGTGAGTGGGTTAAAACACTCACCTTTTGAATTTAGATTGAATCTAAATTCAATTAAAACCCAAAAATTTGATAGTCTTCAAATCTGCCCAAACCAACGCCAAAATTTCAGGAATTCCGATACAATCCCAACAAAAAAACCGCGCGTGAATCCGAGCCCGTACGCAAAATTTATGAAAATTTGAAAATTGGAAAATTCTAGCCCTGTGTCGACTTCAGGTTCGACTTCGGTGCGCCGCCTCAAATCCCCGGTGCTTGCTTAGAGTTTTTGCCAAAACGACCCAGAGCGACCCGAGTCATTTTCTTCCTTACCCGAAGTAGATACAGTGTTTTTGCCTCTGAAACTCGAAGCGTGACTCGAAGTGGTTGCAGATCCGAAATTTTTTAATTTATTTTTTTATTGAAATAGATTTTTGGAATTTGGGAATTAGGTTTTTTTTTACCGTTGGAATGAGGAGTTGAGAAGGAGATATACGTATATACAAATGAAAATAAGGAGTGGCTAGGGTTAATAACGTGTTATATATAGACAAGGCTGGAAAATAATAAATGGATCAGATTGGTATATGCGTTGAATGCTAAATGGCCCGAAAAGCCCGTTTCTACTCCGGAACAAAATTGGGTCAAACCATATATCAAAATAGATGTTTTAAAATATTTTAAATGCAACAGAACATGTTTCATGTCCAAATTCCATCGTATGTAGAAGTTATGCTGAAAATAATATTTTCCAAATTGATTTCAGCTGATTTCAATTGCATAAATTTCAAGGCGTTTCGAGTCAGTACGATCAAACGATAAGTCCGATCGCTACGAAACTTGAAATACTATTATAATTCACTGTTACAGATCCGATGAAACTTGTTTCGTCGAAATCCAAGTCAGTGGCCAAAATGGCTATTTTTCCATTAATTACATAAATTTAAAATAAATTAATTAAATCAAATTTCGCGTTAAAATTTTGAAATTTGAAATCTTTATCACTTTATAATTCTCAAACATTTACAATGATTTAACAATTTATAAATGTAAATTTATTAAAGATTAATCAATATAAATCTTCAATTTCATAAAATTCAAATAAATAAACAAATCTTGATTTACAATCTTTTCATTTACCAATAGTCATATTATAAATGGAATTTACATTACCTTCAATTATTAATTATTATCAGTTTAGATCTTAATATTTGTTCCATAAATTTTATTTGCCCTGAATTAGTTACCGCATTTATCTGATTCCAATTTCGTAACCACATTCAATCCATTAACTGGTATTACATTGACATTTAACTTATTAGCTTATATCAACACTATTGTCATTAATTTCAAATGGATTACCAAATTTAGTCGCTACCCTAAATAACTAATGTAAATTAATTTCCATTTATTCCATTGATTTAACTTTTATTCAATTAATTAATGGTTCCCTCGGTTAGAAATAACGTAACATTTTCTTTATTTGTATTGCAAATAATTCAAAATTCAATTCCTAATTCTTAATATCCTCTGAATTACAACTTCCAAATATGGTATTAATCATCATTTATGCACCTCTAATTATTTTAATTTACATTAACATAATAAATAAATTACCTTTAATGAAATCTATCCCCCAATTTATTATATGCAATAAATTTTGACCTTACAACAGTTTCAATTAATTATTTATCGATTGAATACCAAAATTTATTTAACACATCAAATAAATGAACAATCTATATTCATTGTCACCTATTTTCTTTTAAATTCAGTTATAAGTTTGTTACTTACCAACTAGGTTATAATAACACTAATTTTTTTATTCCACTGCTATATATGATATATTTGCATCACATACTTGAATTTTTCAATTTCATCTTAATTCCAATTCACGGTAGTATAATTTATTACTATAAACCCATTTATAATTTGCATACCAATTAATTAGTTTCAACTAAATAGATTGAGTCAATTAAACTCTTTTATTAAGTCTATGTAAATCAATATACTATTTCATTGGTAAATGTTTATTTCAGATATTCCTTTATTACTTACTAATCTTATTTCATTCATGAATGCCATCATTTATCAATTATTACATAATTTCATTTGAAAATTAAATGCTTACAATTTATAAGCTTTCATTCCAAACAATATTTCAATTTCTACCGGACATTGATTTAATTCAATTTACTATCTAATATTATTAATTCATTAACTAAATTCACTACTTACCTTTGTTCTCTTATATGCAACTCTTAGCCTAGTATAACAATTTAGATCACTTCAATTTATTCGTCATTTTGTTTCAACTGTAAATACTTAGCCTTATATTCCCATGGTTTCATTTCATTCTCAGCATTTGCTTCATTATTAATTATAAAATCTTTATTTCTTTTAGGGGTTTTAAGGCTCAAGGAAAAATTTAGAGAAAAATTTAGTTTTAGGGACAAGAAGTTTGTTTTTTTAGGCCGAAGGACACTTTTTAGTGTAATTTACAGAATGATAGTTGTAACTATCATTTTCAGTTTACACTAAAAAGTGTCCTTCATCCTAAAAAGCAAACTTGTTGTCCTTGAGACTAATTTTTTTTGCAGCTTCTTCCTTGCGTCTATTTACCTGTTTCTTTTAGATTAAATTTACGTAAATCTTATTAAAATGACAAATGTAATTAACGAAAATTACGGGTCGTTACACTCTCCCCCACTCAAAACTTTTCGTACCCGAAAAGGAAAAAGAAGGGAAAAGAAGAATTAAGAAATCAATATCATATTAAATATTAAATTTATAAACAAATAAATTTACAAAATTAATTTAGGTAAAATATACTAATTTATAATCATTAAAAAAAATTTCTTTTTTTTATACTCAAACTAATAAAGTTTGGAAAACATTTTCAAAATATTTTCTAAGTCCAAAATTTACGGAAATTTTTTGGCATAGTCTCCTTTGTACGGGAAGGCTCGGGAGAAAATATAATATCAAATATATCAAAATATAACATATAATATCCAAAATATAATATCCCAACAAGGGAAAATATATAAAATAGCGCTATAAACCGTAATCCAAAACGTACCTATTTTTCGGGCAATTTGCGCTTATTTTATGGAACCAAAAGCAGTAGAAATTTGCTTCCATAACCTGCATTTCTCTTATATAATCTAAAAGGTTTAAAAATAAAATAAAATAAAATGTTTAAGTGGTTTCAATCACTAACAAACAAATCAATACAACAACCATCAATTTCAACAAACAACATACACAACAAAACAAAACAACCATTCAATCAAACAAGCAAATAGTTGTTCGGGTTCAAAACTTGAAATTGTACGGAATGAAAAATAACTGTCATGTGCATCATTTACTCAACAGTCTTAGATCGAACAAAAATAGATTATTTATTCATCCAACAATTTCAAATTTCCTTACCCAACCAACCATAAATCAAACAATAACAATTCAAACCACAAATCAAATTAACTTATTATAAATTTATTTCATACTTTAGTTGTTTGATTTCCTTCCTTTCATTTATTCACTGCTAAATTTCATGATCTAAAGTTTAAAATCTTATATTTACAATACTTACGATATTTGCCTTTATCGTTTTAATTAGTAACATTCAATTATACTTAAGTTTATACAACTACACATTAATTCTTATTTATTATAGAAATTCGTTTTATTTTCTTAAGTTTAAAATCATCTAATTATAATACTTACCTTTAATTACGGTAAAATTTCAATTCATAACTTAAGTTTATAACATTAAATTCTCATTTATAACAGCAAATTCATTGAATACTTTCATTACCTCAAGCTTTACTTGTAAGATTTCCCATTTACATTTTCTTGTTAACATTGTAACTTTTATTACATGGTAAGTTATATATATGCTTTAAGAATGTAAGTGAAAATTATACAAGTTTCTTCTCAATTCCTTAAATTAATTAATGGTTCAATAATTATATATTCGTTTTATAAGTTACAATTTCAACTTACTTTTAATTTCATTCATTTATTTAATGCTTACATTTCTATTATATTTAATAATAGTAACATTTTAATTAGACCAAATTTGTAACCTTATAACATCAATTCTTATAAATAAAGGCTTTCATTAATTCATTTACTAAGGTTTACAATCGTTTATTTACATTACTTATCTTCCTATTGTATTAAATTTTTACTTCAATTATAGGTTCCAATTTGCTACACTTAATTTACTATTAATTAACTAGAACTTTAAGAAACAATTACCGGGTTTTATTTTTTAAATCATTTAAGATAATAGATAGATATCTACACTTAACATATATATATCCGATTATAATTAAAACGATAAAATTTTCTTAAAACAATTCTGCAGTAAATTACTACAGTGGCCTTCCCACTTCGAAACTCAAAAATGAATGTCGATGATGCGTGCACTCATCACCGAAATTATTTTCCAGCGACAGAGATGGGAGTACAAAACTTATTCTTTCCAAAATTTCTTTTAAAACATTTCTTTCAAATTCTAATAAAATATTTATATCAGAAAATACTTCTAACAATATTATTATTATATTCCAAAATCCATTGAAAGAAATCTTCAAAAATCCCGGAACTTAAGTTCTAAGTTTCCACTTTTCATTTATTTTATTTTCAACTTAGTTTCAACTATTATTTATATTTTCATTACCTAACACCCAATCTATAGCAACAAAATATATGTCATTATAAAATATTTTTATATATAGAAAATATTATAGGCAAAGTTATTTCATTAACCTATATTAAAAACAAATATTATGTCGGTCTGCCCTATAAAGTGTTTAGAAATTCCTATTGATGTCACAGCGTCCTATGCACCAACCAGAATTTACAAATACAAAACGGAATAGATTAACACAATATTAAAACCTTTTTATATCACTAATAAATACACTCTCTCATATATACACTCAGTGACTCCCATAGGGTATTACTACCCTATTAGTAAAGAGTCAGACCCCACAAAGCTAAGGTTTATCGCTAAACCAAAGCTCTGAAACCAGATGTAACATCCCGCCTTTTCGCATGCTTTAAATCGACGATAAACCACACACATTGGACTTAAAACATACAAAAGGGCGGATTGTTATGGGGTAAATAAGAAAAACAGAGAAGAGAAAAAACTAAACAGAATCTCACAGCGGAAGGATAAAATATAATAATAAATATACAGTTCATAAAACTGTTTACAAATATTTGATTCTTTTTTATACAATAAATATCAGAGTTCACATATCCATAAATATCAATGCAGCGGAATTTAATAGTGTAGTGGAATAATATAGTAGATAGCAATACTACAATCTTCGTCTTCGTCGTCCAGAACTGAAGTCTTCGATCCTGAAACTCTCGGACTGACCCGAGCGAATTGAAAAGAAAAAACACTCGAGTCAGAACTAAAAGATCTTATGTAAGTTAAATTAACAGAAATAAATATGAGTGCAGTAACTCAAGAGATGCTCGGGATTTACATCTCCTAAGGATCCGTTAAACTATTTACTTTGTAGTATACTGCGCTATTATAATAGTGTCTAATTGTTAAATAAACTTACTTTTAAATAGCATTAAGGCTTTACATTTTCCACCTTAACACGTAATAGTCCCAGTAGTCCATCCAATATCATAGTCCCTCCTGATCGGGAAGCCACCAGAGGATACCACATGGGCTACGGGAGAAATCCAAACTCGTACAAGGCGCGATACGGTAGGTGACATGGCACAACTAGGCAATGCCAGGGTAGATATACCAATTACGCTTCCGGGTCGGTGGTAACGCGTAGCGCGTAGCTACCGCCCACCTCGAGCCACACCCCCAAATAAAAATCAAAAGTGGCCACCGAATCAATCCAAAAGTCAAAGTATAATATCGAAGGGATGTGTCCGATCAAAAGTGCTACCTTATTAACCCGTCAATCGCTCCTGTTTTAGCCACCTTATGCCAACTCACGGGAGTTGGGTCCACGTATTTACCTTACATGAAACGCCGCCACCATCCTACTTCATTCTGGAATCTCCACTGCGTACACGGTTGTTAAAGTGGTTTTCGGAGTTTGCAGAGAGTATGACAACTTCCGATCCCGGTCTCTTCAACAACCAAACGTTATTATAACACCGCGGTCATTTCAAAATTAATTATGCTTTCAAAAACCAGAATATAATTATCCATTTCAAAACCCATAAATACGATATCATTTCCTTTCCAAAACAAACTCATTTGATATTATTTTTATAAAAACCCAAATTAATATAATATCATTTTATTTCAAATATATATTTCTTTTCCAAAATCATATTGTTTTCAAACTTATAATAATCGGAAACCAAAAATTAAATTATAACTTTCAAACTATAATACTTCGAAAATTCATAGCTTTAAACCATAATTTCTAAAACTTAAATGGTTTGGATATTCAAACAGTATATAGCATCAATAGTTTGGATTCAAAATTTCCTTATTAAATAAAAAAAATTCCGCGACTTACAATTTATTTCATATAAGATTAAGTCAAAATCCATAAATTTAAAACCGCTTTCAGTTTAAATAAACCACTTCAGTTTCAATATATTTCAAACTTTGAATATTAAACAATTGGAACTAAGGTTGGAAATTTCTATTTCACCAATTTAAAGTCCTATTATTTAGCTTGAAATAATAATTGCATAATAAACCCGTAATCATTTAAGTAAAACTCAAATTACTTATAAAGAAAATTTCCTTCAATTTTTATACTAGAAATATTCATTTAATTCACCTTGAATAGAGTTCCGTTATAAATATCATACCATTTTTAAAATTTCAAGTTAATAAATTTTACATCAACTTATGAAGTTAACTTCTTAATTAAGCTCAATTCCAAATAAATTTTCCAATTTAACTCCCAATCTTAATTAAATTAAATCCTTTAAAATTATATGTAATTTCAATATCTTAACATGCACTTAACCATATAATATAAAATAATCAAACTCCGTCATTCAACTTATTTATTTTATTTAACAAATCCATACATAGCTTATCTTCAATACTTTAACTATAGATGTATATATAAAATAAGATTTTATATAATATCAAAATCTATATTTATTAACTGTATCCTATCCAAACCATAGAAAAATCATTTCAAAAATATTTTTTATATATATACCGCGGTGCCTGTATATAATTTTTTATCCCATGGTCAAGTGATACGGATATTTATCATTTCAATCCGTAATTTAAAAAAAATAAAAAAAATGCGGCTGTATATCATTTCAAACCGCAATCCCGAATGAATGAAATACATGATAACATGCAGATTTTAAAATATAGTACACATCATCCATTCACCAAACATCAATCATCAATCATTAATTATAATCATCATCCAATTTAAACAAACATTAGTATATAACAGGCGATAAATAACTGGTATCAATTTCAGTTTATACTCAAATAAATTTAATAACTATTAATTGGCAGTTTATATGCAAAATAAATATAATTTAACTGGCAGTTAATATAAAGTAATGAATTAAATAACGCGTAAATTAAATGAATGCAATTTAACTAAGAAATTAATGAAATATATACCAAAAAGCTATAAATAAAATTTTAAACACATCAAAAATCAATTTAACAAACATAAGAAATTTTAGAAATCGTGAGTGGGTTAAAACACTCACCTTTTGAATTTAAATTGAATCTAAATTCAATTAAAATCCAAAAATTTGACAGTCTTCAAATCCGTCCAAACCAACGCCAAAATGTCTGGAATTCCGATACAATCCCAACAAAAAAAAAGCACGCGTGAATCCGAGCTCGTACGCAAAACTTATGAAAATTTAAAAATTGAAAAATTTTGGCCCTGTGTCGACTTCGGGTTCGACTTCGGTGCGCCGCCTCAACTCCCTGTTGCTTGCTTGGAGTTTTTGCCAAAACGACCCGGAGCGACCCGAGTCATTTTCTTCCTAACCCGAAGTAGATACAGCGTTTTTGCCTCTGAAACTCGAAGCGTGACTCGAAGTGGCTGTAGATCCGATTTTTTTTTATTATTGAAATAAATTTTTGGAATTTGGGAATTAGGTTTTTTTCTGCCATTGGAATGAGGAGTTGAGAAGGAGATGTACGTATAGACAAATGAAAATAAGGAGTGGCTAGGGTTTATAACGGGTTATATATAGAAAGGCTGAAAAATAATAGATGGATCAGATTGGTATACGCGTTGAACGTTAAATGGCCCGAAAAGCCCGTTTCTACTCCGGAACGAAATTGGGTCAAACCATATATCAAAATAGACGTTTTAAAATAATTTAAACGCAATGGAACAGGTTTCATGTCCAAATTCTTGCAGAAGTTATGCTGAAAATAATATTTTCCAAATTGATTTCAATTGATTTCAATTGCATAAATTTGAAGGCGTTTCGAGTCCGTACGATCAAACGATAAGTCCGATCGCTACGAAACTTGAAATACTATTATAATTCACCGTTACGGATCCGATGAAACTTGTTTCGTCGAAATTCAAGTCAGTGGCCAAAATGGCTATTTTTCCATTAATTACATAAATTTAAAATAAATTAAATAAATCAAATTTCGCGTTAAAATTTTGAAATTTGAAATCTTTATCACTTTATAATTCTCAAACATTTACAATGATTTAACAATTTATAAATGTAAATTTATAAAGATTAATCAATATAAATCTTCAATTTCATAAAATTCAAATAAATAAACAAATCTTGATTTACAATCTTTTCATTTACCAATAGTCATATTATAAATGGAATTTACATTACCTTCAATTATTAATTATTATCAGTTTAGATCTTCACATTTGTTCCATAAATTTTATTTGCCCTGAATTAGTTACCGCATTTATCTAATTCCAATTTCGTAACCACATTCAATCCATTAACTGGTATTACATTGACATTTAACTTATTAGCTTATATCAACACTATTGTCATTAATTACAAATGGATTACCAAATTTAGTCGCTACCCTAAATAACTAACGTAAATTAATTTCCATTTATTCCACTGATTTAACTTTTATTCAATTAATTAATGATTCCCTCGGTTAGAAATAACGTAACATTTTCTTTATTTGTATTGCAAATAATTCAAAATTCAATTCCTAAATCTTAATATCCTCTGAATTACAACTTCCAAATATAGTACTAATCATCATTTATGTACCTCTAATTGTTTTAATTTACATTAACATAATAAATAAATTACCTTTAATGAAATCTATCCCCCAATTTATTATATGCAATAAATTTTGACCTTACAACAGTTTCAATTAATTATTTATATTTATTGCGATAGAATACCAAAATTTATTTAACACATCAAATAAATGAACAATCTATATTCATTGTCGCCTATTTTCTTTTAAATTCAGTTATAAGTTTGTTACTTACCAACTAGGTTATAATAACACTATTTTTTTTTATTCCACTGTTATATATGATATATTGCATCACATACTTGAATTTTTCAATTTCATCTTAATTCAAATTCACGGTAGTATAATTTCTTACTATAAACCCATTTATAATTTGCATACCAATTAATTAGTTTCAACTAAATAGATCGATTCAATTCAACTCTTTTATTAAGTCTGTATAAATCAATGTACTATTTATTGGTAAATGTTTATTTTAATTATTCCTTTATTACTTACAAATCTTATTTCATTCATGAATGCCATCATTTATCAATTATTAGATAATTTCATTTGTAAATTAAATGCTTACAATTTATAAGCTTTCATTCCAAACAATATTTCAATTTCTACCGAACATTGATTTAATTCAATTTACTATTTAATATTATTAATTCATTAACTAAATTCACTACTTACTTTTGTTCTCTTATATGCAACTCTTAGCCTAGTATAACAGTTTACATCACTTCAATTTATTCGTCATCTTGTTTCAACTGTAAATACTTAGCCTTATATTCCCATGGTTTCATTTCATTCTCAGCATTTGCTTCATTATTAATTATGAAATCTTTATTTCTTTTAAATTAAATTTACGTAAATCTTATTAAAATGAAAAATGTAATTAACGAAAATTACGGTTCGTTACAAAGAGTAAAAATTGAACTTATATTTTTTATTGGCCATACCAAACCAAATAAATAAACATTTCAAAAATGAAGCGGTGCTAATACAAAATAAAAAAGGTTATATTGAAAGGACTTTTTACATCGTACTTATAACACATGTTTCATTGATTGATTATCATGAAAGGACCGTGTGAAGTTAATTTAGTCTGTGATAATTAATAGATGATATTTTATGACCAACATGATTTTATCTATACAAATATTTTATTCTACAAAATTATACTAGTTCATGTACTTCTTTCGGTTCTTTGTGGTAGGAACACAAGTGTCTAATTATTATTATTCACTGTCTATCATTGAATATTGTATTTTACAAAAATATAATTGAATACTCAATGCCTGAAGAAGAAGAAGAATGAAATTTTATTCTATAATTGGTTTCCATTTATCTGCCATATTTGCAGGTTTCATAAACAATTTGATCATGGGTTTTGCTATTGTGACAAATGAATTTTATGTCAAAATGTAAGAATGGAGTATTCGGGGATTTGGAAGAATTCAAATGATTAACTTGTTAATTTTCTTTGGGGTCCCTCCTCATATTTTGTTTCCGATGTAGAATTTGACCCAAAAAAGCAGTCATGGTAGCAGTATCGTTGATTATTTAAAGTATATATGTATTACAAGTAAAATATTATACTTTAGTCGAAAATTTTGATTAAAATTTAGAATCAAAACAAAGTGACATTATAGTCAAACCACGAAGCTTTGCTCTCCAGTGGGCGCGACCCACGAAGCTTTGCTGCACCTCCCCTGTTTTAGCCATTCCCGGTTGATGAGGCTTGAGGCTACGATTACCTTTATAGGACATATCACTTAGAATGCTCATCGTCCACCTGACGATGTGCTGAAAGCATTCAATCCATACAAGTTCGTTCCGGGTTCGAACGAAACCGAAGGCATTATCTCGTTACACTCATTTTGGAATCACCCCCAGAGTTAACGACAATAACCCTTGCACTCTAAATCTCCATCTCGAATCTATAAGAACTAATTCCGTCAACTCATTACGGAATCACCCACAGAGTTATACTGACTCATAGTCCTTACACCTCGAGTCTTCACAAAGCTCCCCTTTGAATTCACGACCTAACGTTATTTGGAATCGATGTGGTTTTCGGATATCCAAATATGGAAACTCGATCCCGGTCTCATCGAAAACCAAAGCGTGTCTTTTAAGGTCCAAGTTGTTTTAAAGGTTTAAAACAATTCAATATAGTATCTATATACACACAGATAGATAACTCACAAATCATAACTGATATTTAACATTATCAAATAACGGGTATTCCACATCATCCATATCAAATAGATATTCCATATAATACCATCACAATAGATAATCTAAGTTATCATCACAATACAACCAAACATTCCATACCATACAATATCATTCTTCTCATTACTGAGATCACAAAGCATCCAAGACAATCAAGTTCAACCATTCATCCCTAAACAATGATTTACTCATCATCATATAATTAATTTAAAATGAATTAAATTAACTATCACTAACTCTAATTAATTTAAAATGAATTAAATTAATTATCTCATCTTTAATTAATTTAAAATAAATTAAATTAATTACTTCATCAGTATAAATCTTGCTTACTCAATCATTTAATTGATTACAATCAATTAATCAATCATAGATTACTTTAGTTAATCACTCTTGATTAATTACCCTTAATTACATTCATGTAATTTTCCTTAATTAATTTCACAAATTAATTATCCTCAACTAAATAGTAATTAACCTTTAATTACTTCAATTAATTAATTAATCATAATTAATTACATTAATCCTTAATTAATTACATTAATTAATTACCTATTATTGATTAATTGATAACAATTAATCATCTTTAATTACATCATTAATTAAAATAATTAATGATCCTTAATTACTCCTTAAATTAATTACCCTAAGTAATTAACTAACTTAATTACTATATTAACCCAAATTAATTATCCTTAATTTTATTTCTTAATTAATCCCTTGATTAATTACTAAATAATTAATCCAAATCACTCATTCTTAAACATCTCCTTAATTACAATCTGTAATTTACTAAACAATTACTTAACTAAGTAATTTCCAAATCATTAATACATAAAGTAATTATTTATAAAACCCAAGTGTTTAAAATTAATTAAACTTAATTAATTAAAAATAAACAATCATATTAAACTAAATTAATTACATTAAGTAATTAATTTCCTAATTACTTTATCAAGTAATTACTCTCTAACCATTAATAAATGATTATTATTAAATTAATTATTCTAATTAATTATAAAAATTAACTACATTAATTAATTGTTAAATAATTATGGTTAACGACCTTCATTAACCATCCTCAAATTATTTTATAAGGTAATTAACTTAAATTAATTACCATTTAAATTATCTTTAATCATTCATTAATTAAAGTTAATCCTTAAATTAATTAACCTTACTTTAAAAGTTAATTACATAATTAATATTCATTTATCATTAATTAATGTTCTAATTAATGATCTTAATTCCAAATTGATTAATCATTAATCAATTATTAATTCCAAATTTAATTAATGAATTAAATAAATTTACAAATCTTAATTACCTTATTACTTAATTCTAAAACATGAATCTTAATCAAAATTTCAAAATAAAACATAACTTGATTATGTTTAAAACAATTTAATTCAAAACAAAGTACTTTTTGAACTTACCCTTAAATTTCAATTTAAATTCAAGTTTAAAATGGAATGAATTTTAAACTTATCAAAGTTTTAAATAAATTAAAAAACTTTTTAAATTGCAAATCAAATAAATGCTATGGAAATTTTTAAAGTTAAAGTCATTTCAAAACTTTCAATAATTTAAATTTCCATTTTAATTTGAAACTTCATATTTAAACCTCTTTAAAATTTAAACTTGAAATTCAAATTAAACCTTTGAATTCCCAGATTTTAAATTAACTTCAACTCTATTCATATTTTTATAATCTTATTATTAAAAAGTTTAAACTATCTTATCAACATGATATAGTTAATAAAGTTAAATTTTAAAACTTAAGTTTCTGTTTTAAAAGCTGGAATTTTAAATTCAAATGAGAAATTAAACTTGCATTTAAATTTGAACTTAAATTTTTCTCAAAACAGAAAACCGCAGTTTTAAAAAGTTCAACCCAGATTTAAAAAAAAAAACAGAAAAACAGGTTTCAAAACCTGAAACTTGAATTCAAATCAAAAATACAAACTTGAATTCAAATCAAAAATACAATTTGAATTTGATTTTAAATTTAAACTTTCCTTTCATTATAAACTTCAGATTTTAAATTTTTAAAAACCCAGATTTCAAAAAGAAACAGTTTCTATCTTAAACCTGGAAACTACAGAGTATAACCCGAGACCCCCTAATTTTACTTCGAGTATCCTACCTCACTACTCCGAGTCAATCTCCCATCCACTTCGAGTAAAATCCCACCTCCCTCTGCAACACCCAGAAACCCAAAACAAAACATCAGAAATCATGTCGCACCACCTCTGGCGATCATCAGTGATGATCCAACAACCTCCAGAAACCCCTCATTATCCTAACTACAACACCAGGTTGAACAAAAATTCAAGCATTCAAATTTTAGCTCTTAAACCCCCCAAATTCACAAACCCGGAAAAAAATATTACAGGTTTCTATTCAAACCTGTCAACGACCATTCTCTTGCCACTCCGATCATCTGACGATCAACCCTTTCGACCCCGAGTTCCCTCACCCATCATCTACACCATCACCAATTTTCATAACACTCGATCATTCCATCTCTTCACACTGACTAAATGCTCAGACCCACTTCAAAACTAGGGTTAAAAAGTTTCAATTCCAACTGCAGCTTTCCTACCCAATTATATCCACATCTCAAATTTTTCTAAGGATCTATGATCCTTACTTAATAACTCAGAAAGAATTTTGAGTTTCCTTAAATTGCAAATTGCAAGTATTTGTACAAATTCATACTTTAGTTCAAGAACACTGTAAATGAACCATACACAAATACTAATATTAGATTAAAAAAAACAGTTTCCAGTAAATTTCTTTTTAGTTTATGGAACTGGTTTTCAATATTAATATGACTGGATTTAATCAAGTTCAACCTATAGGGTATCACTTATTTTTACATAGATATCACTCTGTAATTTAACTCTTCTAATTTTTTATTTTAAACCTGAACTTAAGAAATTTAGACAACAATACTTTATAAATTTGCATTCTAATCTATGATAAACAACTTTCTTTTAATTATTCTAGAACCCAGTTTCTATCTTAAGTCTGATCAATTGTAGAATTTTTTTTTTAAAAGGATGTGAATCTGGAAACACATCACAGCAAAACCAACATGCATAAACAATCATAATTGCAACAGACATTTCATAAGCACACAAACATAATTTTTATCTCAAACATTTAATCAAGCAACCCAAATATAGTTTAAGATTTTATTTGTTACTCACCTTAATGAATGTAGACCACTGATCATTTGAATTTGCAGGCTTGACCCCTCTGTTGTTCATTTATGCAGAAACAAGAGTATGCAGTTTGCCTATTTGTTTTCACTGACCCAAATGCTAGCATGCAGATGTATATGTAGTTGTTAAATCTTCACATGCAGATGCTCTTTCATTCCCAGGTTCCAAACAAAGTACAGAAAAATGCAGGCTTCACTTGAGTTTGAAATGAAGTGTAGATTTTTGGATTTGAGGGGTTGCAGATGTTGTATTTTGAATATGTAGGTTTCACTTGGTTTGAGGAATGCAGATTTGGGATTTGAATATGCAGATTGTAGATGAATCAAATGCAGATTTGTTTTTAATATGAAGATGATTCAGATTTTAAAGGTTTGAAGATTTTCTTTTGATTAAGGAAGAATGACAATGTAATATGAAATGAAGAATGCAACTAAACTAAATGTATTTCAGATTTTAATAAAAGAAAAGAAAAAATAAAAACTAAAAATTTAACACATGTCAAACTTAACAACACTTGTCAACTTAAATGCATATTAATTTAACACTTGTTTTCTCTTAAAGATAATTAGTATTTGATTTACAACTAAAGTGTGTATTGGCTTAAATTAAATTTGTTAGTTTATATTTAACATATGTATAAATTTACAAATGGAAATAAAAACAAATCATGTTAATAAATGAACTTATACATATCAAAAATTAAAACAATCAAACAATTTAAAATGTTATAGTTTTAAATTCAAAATCAAATATTTATCAAATCAAGTTATACATATAAATTCAATTTGAAATAAACATTACAAATCTTATTCAAAATTTATTTATAAGTCAATACAATATTAATATTATTTTTATAAATCTCTTTTATTATTAAATTAAAATCATTTTTCAAGAAATCATATTTCTATTAAATAAATAATCCATTTTATTAAGTCATAAAACCTTTTTGTTGAATTTATTCTAAATTTAAAACAATACCAGTTTATTTAAAATATGAACCATATATTTATATTGAAAATAGAAATCAATTTATATCATTTAAAAGATAAAATAGCTAATTTAAATATTTATTAAAGAAGATTATCAAATTTATCTGAATAATTATTAACAGATTATCAATATTAATTTAATTTTAACTACAGATTATTAAATTGATATTGTTAAAAATTCCGGGATGTTACACATCGTCCTGAGTACAAGGAACTAATTCAACATTAATATCTTCTTCTTTTGTTGGAGATTTAGTTAGACATTTGAAACCAGATTAATATGAAGATTAATCTATGTTTTCTACATCAACTTAAAATTGGAGAACTAGGGTTTAAAACAAAAGAACTATGATCCATGGTAAAGGAATAAAGAGAATGTGTAAGAAAATGACAAAGAACGGCAATGAAGATCAATTTTAAAATGAACAATATAGTATTTTTTAGTTCGATGTTATAAGGAAAGAATCAATTATTTGTTTCTCCCCTCAACCAAAATATCTTGTATGTATGTATTTATGTATGTTTGTATGTATGTATATGTATATACATATATCAACAAATGTTGAGAAAATTAAGAAAATATCAATTTTATTTAAAAGTAAAAGAACTTGCTACAAGAGCTTTGTCTTAGACATACATAAAAACTTATATTGCACTAATCAATACCGAAGTTGTTTATTTGTCACATGGAGGGCAATTAAGCATGCACTCATCAAGTGCGTTAAAACAAGTAGCGGTTTGAATGCAGTACGCCCTTTTTGGACACATACTTTCATCTTGCAAAGAGCAACATGGCTTTCCTTTGTCAGGCGAAATTCCATTTGAAATCGAGTCAAATATCTTCTCATCGAGTGGGATGGATCCACCTGCATTGGAATTCAAACATTTATGAAATTTGAGAACATCATTCTTTCTTCAGGAGTTGCTCTTAAATAAAATAAAAGTAACATTATTTCTAAACTTACATTGGTGTAGAGCAGAGAAAGCCAAGGAAAGAAGGGGGAGTGCAAATACAAAGCTTACTCTCATTTTGATGAAATGTTTTTGCTAATATATGTTGAAATGGGTCGTGGTTGCTTAAATTTATACTGAGTTGGACTGTGTGAAATTAGTACGTAATTAATAAATGAATACATTTGCATTAATTTTCTTTCTTTATTCTTCTGAAATTATTATCTTTCAAATTAATGGGAATATATAATACATTCTCTTGATATCTCCTAAGGTTGTTTCGTGTTATGTAACATAAAAATCAAATATTCGCATATTAATTGACCATGTGATTTTTAAGGACCCAAAGGTTTTATGTCTGTGCGCTTCATCAAAATCATCCAATTGATAAATTGGATTGATTCTATAATAAATAAAAAATGAATAAAGGATATCATGCATGCATTTTTAGCTTTTGATTTGCTTCCTATTTTTGCTATATGTTTTAAATGGAGAAATAAGAATTAACTACAATTGATGAATGGTTCCTATATAATTAAAACTAGAAAAATAATATTAATATCAAGATTGCAATTACACATAAATCGTCGCCACATTAATTAATTTCAAATAAATTTAATATACAGAATAAATTATATTTGAAGTGAGAACATCAATTTTTTTAGAAATGAAGTGTAAATAATTTTTATTTTTCTAAAATAGGGAATAGCCAAAAGTAAAAATTTTAACAATATTTTTGAGCTAGTCCGCAAATTTCAAAGTTTAGACATAATGTAATACCCCGCCTTTTCACATGCTTTAAATCGACGATAAACCACACACGTCAGACTTAAACCATACAGAAGGGCGGATTGTTATGGGGTAAATAAGAAAAAGTAGAGAAAGAAAAAAAATAGAATCTTGCAGCGGAACGATAAAATATAATAATCAAATATACAGTTCATGAAGCTGTTTACAAAACATTTGATTATACTTATATAATATATATCAGAGTTACACAAACCGAAGAACAATAATCAATGCAGCAGAATTAAATGGTGTAGTGGAGTAATATAGTAGATAATAGTACTACAAAATCTTCGTCTTCGTCCTCCAGAATAAAATCTTCAAATCCTGAAACGCTCGGACTGACCGGAGCGAATTGAAAGGAAAAACGCTCGAGTCAGAACCAAAATATCTTAAGTAAGTTAAATCAACAATAAACAATATAAGTGGAACGACGCCAGAGATGTTTACGGGATTTGACATCTCCTATCCAGTGTCTAACATGAGTGCAGTAACTCAAGAGATGCTCAGGATTCACATCTCCTAAGGATCCGTTAAACTATTTACTATGTAGTATTATTTCGCTATAATAATAATGTCTATAGTAAAATAAACATACTTTAAAATAGCGTTAAGGAGTGACCCAAAATTCTCCTTAACACATAATAGTCCCAGTAATCCATCCAATATCATAGTCCCTCCTGATTGGGAAGCCACCAGAGTATGGGAGAAAACCTAACTCGTACAAGGCGCGCTAGGGTAGGTGACACGGCACAACTAGGCAATGCCAGGATAGATATACCAATTACACTTCTGGATCGGTGGTAACGCGTAGCGTGAAGCTACCGCCCACCTCGAGCCACACCCCCAAATAAATAAAATCAAAAGTGTCCACCGAATCAATCCAAAAGTCAAAGTATAATATCGAAGGGATGTGTCCGATCAAAGGTGCTACCTCATTAACCCGTCGATCGCTTCTGTTTTAGCCACCTTATGCCAGCTCACGGGAGTTGGGTCTACGTATTTACCTCAAAGGAACCGCGGCCACCATCCTACTTCATTCTGGAATCTCCACCGCGTACACGGTTGTTAAAGTCGTTTTCAGAATTGGCAGAGAGTATGACAACTTCCGATCCCGGACTCTTTAACAACCAAACGTTATTATAACACCGCAGTCTTATCAAAATAGTTTATAATTTTTAAAACCAAAATATAATATCCATTTCAAATCCATATAAATACGATATCATTTCCTCTTTTAAAAACCCAAATCAAATTTGATGTCGTTTTCAAATATACCCTTTTCTAAAATTATAACATTTCAAAGTTATAATATTTCGAAAGCAAAACTTGAAATATAGCCTTTCAAAACATAAAACTTTGAATTTCATAACTTTGAAACATACTACACCACTTAAATGGTTTAAATATTAAATTACTTTATATAATAAAATAGCTTCTTCACCTTCACGAATAATTTCAATATGGATTTTAAATTCCCGAACAAACCAATATAATTTCCATATATTTCAAAGCTTTAATTATTCCACCATTTCAAAACTTATTCTTTGATAATTTCATATATATCAATTTCAACTACTATTTAAATGTTTACTTAATAAATCAAATATCATTTTAGTAAAACTTTTAGACTCCAAATAACTGGATATTCTTTCAATTACATTAACGTGATAATATTCATTTAAATCAATTTGATATTCATTTAAATCCTCTAAACAAAAATCAAGTTATAAAATCATACCTTTTAAATCTCAATTTATTTATATTTCAAATCAAATTTTTCGAGGATAATCCTTAAATCTTAAATTCAAATCAAATTCATATTTATCTTCCAAATCTAAATTTATTTAAATCATTATAACCTCTACATAAAATATGATTTAAGTACTTAACCATATTTATTTTAATAAATCAAACTCCATTTTTCAACTTATTATCATTAAAAGATTTATACCAAGCTTAATACATGAATTTAACTATATATAAATATTTTTATATAATATCAAAAAGAATCAATATTTATTTGAACCGTATAATTCTATCCAAAACCATATAAATCATTTTCAAAATATTTATATATATAGACCGACGGTGTCTATATAAAATTTTCTATCCTATGGTCAAGTGGTGCGGATATTTATCATTTCAATCCGTAATTTAAAAAAATTATGGTTATATATCATTTCAAACCGTAATCCTGAATGAAATAAAATGCATGACAATTTGCAGTTTAAAATGATATATAATACAACATCCATTCATCCATCAACAGATCATACATCCATCACAATCATCCTCCACAACAATCAAGCAATACCAATAAATAACTGAATATATATAACAGGTATTTAACTGCAGTTTTTATGCAATAATTAACTTGTTAACAATTTAATTCAAATAAATGCAATTTAACTTAGATGATGATTAAATATATGCCAAACAACTATAAATAAATTTCAAATCACATCATAAATAAATTTAACAAACATAAGAAATTTTAGAAGTTGTGAGTGGGTTAAAACACTCACCTTTTGAATTTAAATTGAATTTAAATCCAATCTAAACCCAAAAATTTGACAGTCTCAGAATTTGTCCAAACCAGCGCCAAAATGTTTGGAATTTTAATATGATCCTAACCAAAAAACCGTGCGTGAATTGGTTTTCGTATGTGAAAGATATAATGAAAATTATGTTTGAATTTCAATTTTTTTTTAAAAAAAGAGAACACATTTACCTTTCTTGCCACGTCATAAGCAAATCACTTTCTTCCAGAAAACACCACTCACGCACGCAAGGACCAATGCACGCGATACTGCCGCTGATCACAAACTTTGACCATGATTCTCTCTCGCCTACGGCCACCAAGGAGCCCCCGAACCCCACCATCCTCCTTCCCTCGCCTAGCCGCACCGTGCCTACCACCTATTGTGACGCCCCACCTCTATGCTCACAATAACAAAGAGTATTAAAAGAAAAACTGTCTGTTATTTCAAAGAATAAGGCTGGATAGGAGCGGCCAGCCGTAGTTAGGCCTCACTCTAGTACTGGCTATCTCGATAGGAGTGGTATATATTTTTATTTTTCATCTCTTATTTATTTACTCCCATCGATATACCCAATTCCAGTATAAAACGAACTACAGTGGTTCATAATAGTTTAGGACAATATATATAATAATAACACAGATAAGCTGAATGTGGAACACAGATAATATCAAATATCATAAATATATAATGAAGTGTAACGGCCCGCTATTTGGACCATTCAACTCGACAATAAAACCATACATGTCTGACTTGAATAATTCAAAATACCGAATTTTTAATTTAAATTTGGCAAAACTTAAACATATACAGTAAATAAATCCATCACAGAATCACAGATACAAAGTAGTACAATAATATGCAGCGGAATAAATGAATAGTAGTTCATGAAGCTACTATATAAACACCAGAGTTAGAAATAAAGTACATCCGAATATCTCAAATACAGTGAGGTCTTTAGTACGAACCAATGACTCCTCTGAAATAATCAACTAGAAAAGCTGAAAGCTTAATCGATAGTTGGACCTCTAACGAAGCTCCAAACTCCAAAGGTGAGTCTCTAATGTTGTGTCACTCAGTCTGACCCGAGCGTAAAGAAAAACACAAAACACTCGAGTCAGGATTAACATTCTTATATCTATAAATCCAACTCAAGTGAAATATCAACAGAAATACAATTAACTTAGAGGATGTTTTGGATACCCATCTTCTAAGGATGCAAGGAACTATCTACAGGGTAGAAATATACACTATAACACCGTGGTCATTTCAATTTTATTTATATTTTAAAACTAAAATATCATTTTCATTTCAAATATCACTATTTTCCAAATTAGTATATATATATATCCAATAATATATGAAGTAAAGTATTTTTATTTCCTCAAACTTCAAAAATCGCTTCAAAAATCAACTCGACTTTCCCGTTCAAATTTAATTAAATCGAAATTTATCAATTTCCATTCAATTTAGTTTCTGACTAAACTAATTCAAATTTTATCTATTTTAAATCCGGATTTTAACCACAAAATAAACCATTTAAATTTCAATATAATTCGAAGTTAATATATGTCGGAGCTTTAAATATTCAACATTTCAAAGACTAAACTTTGGTAGTTGCGTTTATCTCCCATCTTGACTTCACTATTATTTAGTTTTGAAATATTCACTTAATAAATTCAATATTATTTATATGACCTTAAATTTACATTTTCTTTATATTACCTTTGATTTCTTTAGACATGAATCATCCATTAAATTTCTTAAATAAAAATTCAAGTTATAGGATCATATGTTAAAGTTTCGAATTTAATAGTTTCAAATTGATTTAACTAAATAAAATCCTTAATTAATGACAAATTCAAATAAGTCCCAAATATATCTTCAAACCTTAGCTTATAAAATTTATTCCACATTTCTATTTCAGAAATACAAATTAAATAAATCCTTAAACATATTTCATATTAATAAAATCAATCTTAATTAAATTATCTTAATATTAAATCTATATATAAAATAACCTTTATATATAATACTTTTAATCAATATTCATTAAAACCATATATTTCTTTCAAGACCATAGAAATTATTTTCCAAACATTCATATAGACCACGGCGTCGATGTAAAATTTTCTATTCTATGGACAAGGGATACAGATATTTATCATTTCAATCCGTAAGTTACATATATACGGGTGGATATCATTTCAACACGTAATCCCAAATTCAATTCAAATGAAAATCGCTTGGGTTTATCATTTAAACCCATAACGAAATTCACCTTTTCTAAAATCCGTTCGGGTATGTATCATTTCAACTCATAGTGATTTTTATAGTAACATGGAACTTGTATAGTGATAACAGATATGAAAATAATAATAAGAACAGGCATATATCATCAAAAATAAATATAAACAATAGGATATAGTGTCATGTCCCATAGGTGAACAGTTACAGATAATAGCATATATAACAATTTAAATAGCTACAGCATCATATTTCAATTGTCGTTTCAATTTAATCAAATTTAACAAATAAAAGAATGTTAATCGTGAGTGATTGCTCACCTTTCGAGGCTAGAGAATACATAAGATGACATGGATACGCACACTGATACGGACACTGAAATTTGAATTATAAATCCGAGCACGAATTTCAAAGCAAAGTAGGATTGGCACAAATTGGACGAACGAGGCTGATAATCAAGAATTTATGAATTGAATCAGAATCAATCTGATATATACAGAAACTTTTGCTATTTTAATAAAAATCAAAATTGCATCCCTAAGAAAAATTTAAAGTCGAATCACACACACACACACACACACACACATATATAATTTACCCTTTTTTCATACATAAACCAATAGTTTTAACATTTGAAATAAAACATATATGTTAAATAAAAATCCTTATAATTTTTCCAAACCATTTTAATTTTTACACATAGATCAAAATTTCTATTTACAAATCTAAGACCCAAACCACCTCATACGGCCTATGTATATAATATCATTAAGATTTATATTTTAAAATAAGATTAATATATAAAACTTCAACAAATTACACTGTTCAAATCTCGTTTATAAACTACTATATACATATGGTACAAAATCCCCTTCACAATACAATTATAAATTTTAAACACTTTACCTATATATATAAACTAATATATAACTACCCATAAATAAACAGTAAAGCCTATACACGGACTTATATAAAAATTTAGACAACGGATGTACGAATTACTTATATAACTTATATTATAACTTATTTTATAAATATATATAATACTGTAACCTGTGCAGACCGAAAGTATAAGTTAGAATGTAAATTTATACAATATATATAAATAGCAACTAATATAACTTCATTTTTTTTTTTGCGAAAGCAACTGGTCTATACTAAAACACATATACACTCTTAACTTTTATGCAAACATGCATGCCAAGTGAAATGAAAACTTATATATTAGGAAACTTACTCCATACATAAGTGTATGCAAAGTATATAGATATATATATGTATAAGGACATAAAGATATATCTATAATTATTATAACTTTATATAAATATATGTCATATACGAACTTAGGAAAATAAACAACTTCAAAAATCCTATACAACTTCCATAATAATAAGATGTAAATTGACCTTCAAATAAAAGTTATAAACCTGTTTATTATTAAACTATATATATAATAGCGGATTTACAAACTTATAAAATAAATCATACAATATGGCTTGTAAAATATACATATATGGACTCAAAGTTAAAAACAAAAATGAATATAAATCTACTTTCCAAATATGCAGACTCCATTTGCAGATCCAACACCACTCACACATATTAAATATGCATACACTTCTAGAAACAAAACAAACTTTTCAAAAAAAAATGGAAAACAACGTTTGGTATATATATGTATTCAAATACAACAACTTTATATAAACCACTATATGTATACATCTTATATTTTTATACCACTATCAATATATCATAACTATACTCCATATAAACAAATATGCATACCAATTTTGAATGCTAGAATATGCATCAACAGCACGTACATGGGACATGTATTGATAAAATCATCCATATCATAGCTAAACATAAAACTATATATAAATAACACTTGCAAATATAAACTTAACTTACCTATGCCTGGTTATGCGAACAGTAGAGGAAACAGGGGAGGGTCGCTGCGTCTTCGATGGATATTGCGCAAGGGAAAGAGTGGGTTCGGTGGAGGAGCGGAGTTTGGAAAAGGTGAAGGAGAGGCCGAATTTGTAGTGCTAGGCAAGTTTATATAGAAGAGGAACAAACAAGAGAGAGGGAAAGAAGAGAAATCTGGGAAGAAGCAATAAAAAGGGAAGAAAATACGAGCAGAAGTAAATGGAAACAACTACATAAAAGTAACCAAAGAAATAGCACAATCACGTGCTATGACTCAGTTGAGGATTTAAGGCAAAATATTCACGTTGATTCAGGAAAATAATCAAAGCAAATAAATGGTAGCACGTTTCAAATTTGAACGGAAAGAAAGAGAAATGTCACAATTCCGGAAAAATATCTAAGTAACAGCTACACATTGATTCAAGAGCTATTAAAGAAAATTTTAAATTGTGCAGGCAACGTTAGTTTGCGTTATATTTTTAAAATAAGAATGCTGATCGAAAATCAACAGTCAAATATGGTGCGGTGTAAATGGCAAGTGTCATGCTGATTACTGAATAAAATAAAACGAATAACCATTTATTTATTTTTTTAGACGGTGGAAAAATGAAGAAATGAAAGGTCAGTGAAAGTAGGAATGAATATATTAGAAAAGTAACGATTCTAGTAGCAACGGCCATCTTAGATTAAGTTGAAAAATTTATAACAATTTATTACCGCGGCTATGGTTCAAAATTTTTTTGAAAGCAAGGAAACCAAAAGGTCACAATTAAAGGTAAGGTTTAAATTTTTAATAAATACAAAACGTATCTAAGTTTATAGGTTTATAACTTTCCAGCTGTAATGTATATATATAATGAACGGTCATAATGAAAGAAGTGGAAATAGGGAGCGTAGGAAAGGAAAGGTTAGAAAAATAAAATTTTCACCCTTAAATTCCGGAGATTAATAAGGTAATGTACCTCTTTAATGAAATGTACAGCAACGGTCACAAGCTAAAATTTAGCTGAAAGTTTAAAGAAATGAGGGGAAGATGTTTTTTTTAAATTAATCACTTCCCAGAATTAATATGTCAATGAAAAAAGGAAAGGAGATGAATCAGGGAAACGTATTATAACTTATATATAACTATTAAATGGATAGATGGAAGAAAAGGTGAGCAGGTGAGTAAAAGTGAAAACTGATTTATGAGCGAAATGGAATGTAAGCTGTTGCCTGGGAAGAAAATGGAACAGTTTAAAAATTAATAGCAATGGACTGCTGAAATTAAATGAGTATAAAATGTGTAAAATTTATATACTGAAACGGAAATAAATTTCAATTATTATTATAAAACGGGGAATAACAAAAGGCAAGGATGATGATTTCAAAGTTTATTAATGGCAAGGAATGGGGAAGTCTATCTGTGAATTGGAAAAATTATTAAGCAATTGAAATCGGTAGAAAAAGTAACAGCTACACACTGTTTTAGAAACAATCAAAGCAATTAATAGCTTGATTGGACAGCAAGAATAAATATGGAAGGACACGATATAAAGGCAAAACGAACCGTATGAAAATAAATAAAAGAAATGATGGAAAATAAAACAGCCGTGCCCTGAATTTTCCAAAAGAAATTATTTTATGAACATCAACTATTACTTACTTGAATTGAACAGAATCACACCCAAAAATATACTTTCTTAATTTTTGATGAAAATTTATCATTTGCTGCATTTAACTATACGTAATCCAAATGTAAGATTTTATTTCAAAATATTATTACTTAAAATTTCTCAAAAATCAAATTAAATACGCTAAATAAAACCATTAAAAATTAACAAAATTTTATGGGTCCTTACATGAAGTCAGTTACGATACACGTGATACAATACATATGATACAACTACAACTATCGACACAGGATGTTACATATACAAGTACATTAATATAATTAATATACATGAATACATCATCCTATACTATGACAACAACAACTCCAAAGGATATAAAGAGACTTCATAGCTCAAGCAGCAACCCAAAGCAAGATATCTACAACCTGTAATAACTCGGTCTGACCCGAGTATTAAATTCAAAAGAAAATAATACACAGGTCAGTCTAATTCAAACTTAGTTATTAATGCACGGAAGCAACAATAATTAAATAACAATTAGACGACAGTCACAAATAAATCTCGTCCATCCAATCCTTTAATAAGGAATCGGATAATGGTAAATATAACACGTAACGGTGTTAAACAACAAATCAGCAAATCCAAATTATCGACGAAGATAAATTAAAAGATTACCAATGAAGATAATTTAGAAAACAACGGAATTTCCTAAACGGCAATTAACAACAAAATCTAATTATTAAATAAATAATTAGAAACTCATAATCTAATTATCAAATAGATAATTAGACAACACAAAAATGATCGAATCAAATCAAATCAAAATACAATTTCAAAATATTGAATTGAATAAACAAAACAATTCAAACAATTGAAATATCAAAAAAGTCAATACTGTGTGGCTGCAGTACACGCACGCGTGCACTACCTCGCCACTACAGCATATAGAGTCACCACAACTCCAAATATTGACAGCAAGTCGTAACTGCAAAGCCAAATCATTTACAAAATGCAGAGGTCAAGTCACTGTTACCAGGACTCAACACAAATGTGAGGCCAAACCGAAGTTAATAGCAATACCAAGAAAAGGTCTGGGCAACAATTAATGACCAAGTGCACAAGGCAGTGGTACAAACATGATGACACAACAAAATGGATTATGCAACCTGCACCAACAGAGCACGAAGGCTTGGATGCCCAAACGCACATGGCAGTGGTACAAACATGATGACATAACAAAATGGAAGTGAAATCAAACAAAAATAAGGCAATGCAGCATGAAAAAATGTACAAAAGAATCGGTACAAAACAGAGACAAAACTGCTACAAATATGAACTGCCTCGATGTGAATATATGGCCCAATTGTGCACCAGATATACCACTGAACAACAAGTGGCCAGAGGAGCAAATGAAATTCACAAGTATATCCAGGCAGCAAGCTTAAACAACAATAAGGTATGCATGCCACGACTGGTCAGTGCAATAAGCAATCAAAGTCAAGTGCTTTCAAAGGAACTCGACCAAATCGCTTCAAGTAAAACAAAGTGCAACTAGTATCAAGACAGTTCACCAGCATGAAGTTCAACAAGTAGCCTCAACATCAAAGACCAGACCCCAAGTGCATAAAACAATGGTGAAGCCTGAGATCGGGTTTAATGCACGGCAAAAACTCGAGCGCTAGAAGAAAAATGGCACCCTAGATGTAACGACCCGTCAAATTTATAATATTTAATAAATCAAATTAATATAATTTCTAATTTGATTATGAATAAATGTAGAGATTTGGTATAGTAGTTGCATTTTGTGTAACTATAAAAGTTTATGATAATAAGATATGGATAATGTAAATTGGCAAATTGAGTTAAAGTTAATTTTAAGAAACAAACAAACGTTGAATTGGTGAATGTTAGTATAAGTATTAATTTGAATAGTATTCATTAATACAAAGATGTAATTAGTATAGATAGTAATAATTTATGTCTGTAGTGAAAGGAAAAGAAAACTAATAGAAACATAAAATTTATTTTATGTAAACAAGAGTATAGTTGAACAAATTTATGAAAATTGATAAGGACGGTGTTTGAAATCAGTTTGGTTATTAATATTAAGATAGAGAAGTGTAAATCCGTTAACAAATTTATAATGTGAAGGAATGGTAAGAGTGAAAATATATTAATAAGCATTGATTCAATTATGGGAGTTATTTGAAAAAGTATGAACCAAATGATAATTTTCTTATGGGATAGTGAAATAAAATAGATATAAAGGTTTCAGTTATACATTGAAATTCATATTCACCATAAAATGTTAATTGAAACCAAAGAAGTTAATATAGGAATCGAGCCTTATTTATTAATAGGGATTTATTGCGATAGTTAATTTCATAAAATAAAGGTAAAGCTAACTCAAATTTAGCTGGACTATTGTTGGTATAACTTTAGAAGCAAGATGTATTTAAGATTTGAGTATTTAATTCAACAAGAGGTATTTACGACAAATAAAATAAAATTGAACGTAAAATATTACGTTATTAGATTGAAATGGAATTTGTAAACATTGAGTGAAATCTTAAACTAATGTTAGTATTCGTCGTATTTACAACAATAACTTTGAATAATAGAAAGGAAGTGAATATAATAAATTAATCAAATTTATAGTGTTGAATTCGATTGGATTGGAATTAATAAATAGTTAAGAAAAATAAGGGTTATTAATAATTTGGAATTTAATTTATGGAAAAGGTGAATTGCAAATCATATGAGATGAAATGGAAATCAAGTTATTTATTTAATTAGATCTTTAGAATATAATTTATAATTTCCAATTAATAAGAAGTGCAAGTATTAAACACTGCAAATAAATATACTTATAAATTTTAAATTCACATCCAAGCTTGTTAAATCAATTGGAATTGATTGAATTATCTAATTTTTGAAATTTGGCCAATATAAGAAGTTGAAAAATAAAATTTGATTTTCTTGATTTATTTAATTGATTTAATAAATATTAAAAATAGCCATTTTTGTCACGGACTCGGATTTCGACGAAACCAGTTTCATCGGGTCCGTATCGGTGAATCATTATAGGGTTTCAATTTTCGTATCGATCGGACTTGCCGTTTGATCGTACGGACGCGAAACGCCTTGAAATCAATTTTATTGAAAATCAATTTGAAATCAATTGGAAATCTTGTTTTTAGCATAACTTCTTCATACGATCGAATTTGGACGCGAAACTTTTTCCATCGCGTTAAGAATATTTTAAAACACCTATTTGGATATATAGTTTTAACAGATTCGGTTCCGGGGTCAGAACGGGCTTTTTGGGCCAACTACCGTTTAGCACGTTCGTTATCCGTACCCACCTAGCCTTCTTCTATTTGTCTATATATATGCGATCATAAACCCTAGCCTCCTTTCTTCTGTCAATTGAATATACGTACATTTCTTCATCTCTTTCTCCTCTCCAATGGTTGCAAAACCTAGATCTATCCACAGTTCAAAATCAAAAGTCAAAACTCAAAAATTTCAGAAAATTCCAGAAAAAATATATGTTGGAGTATTCGATACGCGTAATCTACTGGCATAATTCGTTTTTCAATTGGGGCTGTCGTTTGCTCAGAATAAATTCAAACAGTCCGTGACCTTCCATCATCATCGTCGGAAACTTCGTCAGATCGCCAAACCCTTTCTGGGTTTTGGAGAGGGAACCGAGGAGATCGCATCCATGTGGTTAGTTTAGCATTTCAACGGTCAGATCAACGGCAAAAATCGATTAGGGTTAACATTTTAGTGGCGGCCGGTGGGTTTTTCCACGTCGTTCGAACGTGAGGGTGGTCGGCCTGGGGGCGTGACACATGGCGGCGGTGCCAGTGGGTTCGGCGGCAGAGAGGAGGCGGTTCTCGATCAAAGGCGGCGTTGTTTTTCCCATATGTGCGTGCGTTCCTGAAGCTTGATAAGGGTTGTGCGTGAGCAGGTTCGTGGGTACAGGGAGGAGATGTTCAAGTGACGTGGCCTTCTATTTCAAATTGGTTTGGTTCAATTTAATTTTTATGTTCAAGCACGTTAAATTGAATATCTTTTTCATACGATTTCCGTTTCACGCGAATTTTTTTTTGTTAGGATCGTAATTTTATTCCGGACTCGATGACACTGGTTTGGACGAATTCTGAGACGGGCGAATTTTTGAGTTTAAATCGGATTTAAATTCGATTTAAATTCCAAAGGTGAGTGTTTTAACCCACTCACAATTACTAGAAGCTTTTATGTTTGTTAAATAAATTTTAGAAATGAATAGAAATTTATTATGAGCATTTGGCATGTTATTTCATTCATATCTGTTGGATTGCATTTTATTAAGTTTAACTGTTAATTTAATTGATTTATTGCGTATTAATTGACTGTTAGAAATTTTGTTTGCATATGGACTGCTATCAATAGTTATGTAAATTATTACTGAATAAACTGTTAGATGAATAGTTGATAAATTTAATTTGAACAAACTGACAGTTATCACCTGTTGTATATGTTCATATATATATGTTGTTATTGATTGAGATTGGTTGATGGTTGCGATTGGATGATGGATGTCGTTGATGAATGAATGTTTATTGCATATCATTAAATTGCAAATTTATCATGCATATTTCATTTTTTCGGGATTGTGGTTTGAAATGATAAAACCGCAAAGTTTTATTTTTAAATTGCGGATTGAAATGATAAATATCCGTATCACTTGACCATAGGATAGAAAATTATATACAGGCACCGCGGTCTATGTATAACTATTTTAATGTGATTTCTATGGTTTGGATGGAATACGGTTTATAATAATCTTAAATTTTATACTGTATAAATATTTTCTTCCATATTTATATACATATAAGTTGAAAATTTGAAAATAAAAGGTGTATAAATTCTTTTATAAAAATGGAAGAAATTTGGAAAATGAAGTTTGATAATTTATATCCTATGTTTAAATGGTAAGTTGGAAATTTTTAGATATGATATTTAAAATTGGATTTTTCTGAATTGGAAAAAATATTCTATTATAATTGGAATTGAAAAATACATATGTTTTATTACTAGAAATTGGAGTTATTTATTTAAGGATTTATGTGAATATTCAAACTAAATAATAAAACATTTAATTTGTTGAAAGAATAAATTCCAACTTTAGTATTTGAATATTAATACTCCAATGGATATATATATATATGGAAATTGAAATGGTTTTGGAACTTAAGAGTGATATTTAAGTTTGGTTTAGACTTTAAAATAAAGAATTTTATTTATAAAGCCATAGAAATTATTTTCTTTACGAAGTAACTTTTAAAGTTAAACCATTTACTCTATATACCGTGAATATCCAAACCATTTGAGTTTTAAAAGTTATGGTTTGAAACTATGGATTACCAAAATAGTATGCTTTGAAAATATTTGATTTTCAGACGTTATGAAGTTAAAGCATTTTAAATTATTGGGAAGAAATTATATTTGGGATAAACGATATCATATTGTTTTGGGTTTTTAAAAGAAGAAATGATATCGTAATATTATGGTTTTGAAATGGATTATATTCTTGTTTTAAAGTATAAAATGTTTTTAAATAACCGCGGTGTTATAATAACGATTGGTTGGCAAAAAGACCGGGATCGGATATGGACATACTCTCTGTCGATACCGAAAACCACTTTGACTAACCGTGTACGCGGTGGAGATTCCAGAATGAAGTAGGTGGTGGCGACGTTTTCCTGTAAGGTAAATACGTGGACCCAACTCCCGTGAGTTGGCATAAGGTGGCTAAAACAGGAGCGATTCTCAGGCCAATGAGGTCATTCCTCTGATCGGACGCTCCTCTTCGATATTATACTTTGACTTGGATTGATTCAGTGGCCACTTCTATATTTTGATTTTTGGGGGAGTTAGTTCGAGGTGGGCGGCAGCTGCGCGCTGCGCGTTACCATCAGCCTGGATAGCAATTGGTATATCTACCCTGGCATTGCCTAGTTGTGCCGTGTCACCTACCCTATCGCGCCTTGTACGAGTTTGGATTTCTCCCGTAGCCCGTGTGGTATCCTCTGGTGGCTTCCCGATCAGGAGGGACTATGATATTGGACGGACTACTGGGACTATTATGTGTTAAGGGCTATATGGGTAACCCCTTAACGCTATTAAAAAGTAAGTTTATTTTATAAATAGACACTATTATAATAGCGCAATATACTACATAGTAAATAGTTTAACGGATCCTTAGGAGATGTAAATCCCGAGAATCTCTTGAGTTACTGTACTCATATTTATTTCTGTTTATTTAACTCACATAAGATATTCTAGTCTGACTCGAGTGTTTGTCTTTTCAAATTCGCTCGGGTCAGTCCGAGCATTTCAGGATAGCAGATTTAGCTTGGAGGACGAAGACGAAGGTTCAGCATTATTTATATATAGTATTGCACCACACACTCTTTATATTCCGCTGCATTGTTGTATTGGTATGTGTGACTCTGATGTTCATTGTATAAGTGAAATAACTATTTTGTAAACTGTTTTGAATTGTATATTTATTATTATATTTTATCCTTCCGCTGTGAGATTCTATTTGTTTTATTCCTTCTCTGTTTTTCTTATTTACCCCATAACAATCCGCCCTTGCGTATGCTTTGAATCGGCATGTGTGTCGTTTTAAAGTGTGCGAAAAGGCGGGATGTTACAGCTGGTATCAGAGCTTTGGTTTAGCGATAAACCTTGGCTTTGTGGGGTTTGATTCTTTGTTAATAGGGTAGAAATATCCTATGGGAGTCGCTGAGTGTATATATAAGAGAGAGCGTACTTGTTAGTATTGATAAAAGATTTTGATATTGTGTTAATCTGTTCCGCTTTGTATTTATAAATTCTGGTTGATGCATGGGACGCTATGTCATCAATAGGGATTTCTAAACACTTAATAGGACAGATCGACATAATATTTGTTTTTAATATAGGTGAATGAAATAATTTTGCCCATTATATTTTCTATATATATAAAAATATTTTTATAAAGATATATATATATTTGGTTGCTATAGATTGGATGTTAGGCAATAAGAATATTTGTAATAAATTGAAGCTAAGTGAAATCCTAATAAACCAAATTTGGAGATTTTAGAACTTAAGTCAGGGATTTTTGAAATGTACTTTCAAAGAATTTATGAAAAATAATGATTTGGTTTATAGGAAATTTCTTATATAAAAAAGTATGATTTGGAAGTATAATAATATTGTCATATATATTTTCCGATATGAATATTCCGTTTTAAATTCGGGAAATTTGTTTTAAAAGAAGATTTTGGGGAAATAAATTCTGTACTTTCCTCTCTGTCGCTGGAAAATAATTTCGGTGATGGCGGCCGCATCATCGTCTTTCATTTTCGAGTTTCGAAGGGGAAAGGCCACTGCAGTAAATACTGCTGCAGATCTATTTTGAAATTTTCGAAAAATTTTCTTTTATTGTTCTAAATATAATTAGAGATATTGAGTTGTAAGAACTTATTTATCTATTATTTTGAAATAAATTGAAATTTGACCCGGTATTTAAATTCTAATTTTTCCATTAATTAATTGCTTAAAATTTGTTAGTGAATTAAAAGTTAAGTAATAAATGGATGGAAACCTCTAATTTAAGTAAGAAAATAATGCTAGGTATAAGTGAAGTAAAAGTTTTTAACTGATAAATAATGGAAAAGATTTATTGAAGAATGAATGAATTAAAAGAATGGAGATTTAACTTGTATAAGTCAATTGCATCTTCTTTAACATAAATAACTTACCCATATATAAAAGTTGAAATGTTGAATAAGAAATTGGGATTGAATATTTTACAGGCAGTAATTTAGAAAAAAGAAGTATTCAATAAACTACTGTTGTAATAAGAATTTAATGGTATAAACTTAGGTTATAATTGAAATTTTATTTAAAATAAAGTTAAGAATTATTAATAGATGATATGAACCTGAGTATATAACATGAAATTCAAAATAAGAATTTATTTTATGATTTTCCACTTAAGTATGTTTTAACTCTCCCCTATTCTAATATAATGGAAAGTAGGAAAATTTTAAATGACTGTAATCCATAGTTAATAGAGAAAGAAAAACTTCCACTTATAAGAAAGAATATTAGCAGATTAAGAATTTAAGGGCAAGTTGAAGTTGTAGTTATAAAACGAATATATGTTTGTTGAACCATAAAATAAAGATATTCAGAATATTGTTGTTATTAATGAGATTTTATTTTATAGACTTAAGTAATAAAAGGAAACTTAAGTAATAAAAAGGGAAATACAAATATAAAGGATTTTTGTGATAATTGGAAAATAAAACTTGTCAGAAACAAAGAAATCCCTCATAAATGAAGGAAAGAAATCAAACCACTGAATTATGAAATAAATGTATAATAAGCTATTTTGGTGTTGATTTGGATTGTTGGATTGATGTGGTTGTTGAGTAAGGAATTTTGGAGTTGTTGAATGAACAAATAATCTATCTTTGTTCCATCTAAGGCTGTTGAGCAACGGATGCACTTGATAGTTATTCTTCATTCGTACAACTTCAGAATTTGAACCCGAACAACTGATTGTTTGTTTGATTGAATGATTGTTTGTTTGTAGTGTGTGCTGTTTGTTGAAATGTATGGTTGTTGCATTTGATTGAATATGAATGATTGAATCTACCTAAACAGTCACTGTAAAATAAATATTTAACCTTTTAGATTTTATAAGTGAATACAGGTGATGGAAGCCACTGCTACTGCTTTGGTTCCAAAAAAATAAGCGTATATTGCCCGACAAATAGGTACGTTTTCGGATTACGTTTAAAGCGCTATTTTATATATTTTCCCGTGTGGGATATTTTATTTTGGATATATATGTAATATACTTGTATATTTGGATATTATATTTTCTCCAGAGTCCCTCCGTACAAAGGAGACTCTGCCAAAAATTTTCGTAAATTTTGGACTTAGAGTTTTGTTGAAATATTTTTCCAACTTTAATAATTCAAGTATTAAAGGATATAATAATTATAAGACAAGTATATTTCATTAAAGGAAATTAATCCAGTAAAATATAAGTTAATATTTGAAATTAAATATACTGATTTATTCTCCCTCCTCCCTTCTTTTCCTTTTCGGGGACGAAAAGTTCTGAGTGGGGGAGATTGTAACGACCCGTCAAATTTATAATATTTAATAAATCAAATTAATATAATTTCTAATTTGATTATGAATAAATGTAGAGATTTGGTATAGTAGTTGCATTTTGTGTAACTATAAAAGTTTATGATAATAAGATATGGATAATGTAAATTGGCAAATTGAGTTAAAGTTAATTTTAAGAAACAAACAAACGTTGAATTGGTGAATGTTAGTATAAGTATTAATTTGAATAGTATTCATTAATACAAAGATGTAATTAGTATAGATAGTAATAATTTATGTCTGTAGTGAAAGGAAAAGAAAACTAATAGAAACATAAAATTTATTTTATGTAAACAAGAGTATAGTTGAACAAATTTATGAAAATTGATAAGGACGGTGTTTGAAATCAGTTTGGTTATTAATATTAAGATAGAGAAGTGTAAATCCGTTAACAAATTTATAATGTGAAGGAATGGTAAGAGTGAAAATATATTAATAAGCATTGATTCAATTATGGGAGTTATTTGAAAAAGTATGAACCAAATGATAATTTTCTTATGGGATAGTGAAATAAAATAGATATAAAGGTTTCAGTTATACATTGAAATTCATATTCACCATAAAATGTTAATTGAAACCAAAGAAGTTAATATAGGAATCGAGCCTTATTTATTAATAGGGATTTATTGCGATAGTTAATTTCATAAAATAAAGGTAAAGCTAACTCAAATTTAGCTGGACTATTGTTGGTATAACTTTAGAAGCAAGATTTATTTAAGATTTGAGTATTTAATTCAACAAGAGGTATTTACGACAAATAAAATAAAATTGAACGTAAAATATTACGTTATTAGATTGAAATGGAATTTGTAAACATTGAGTGAAATCTTAAACTAATGTTAGTATTCGTCGTATTTACAACAATAACTTTGAATAATAGAAAGGAAGTGAATATAATAAATTAATCAAATTTATAGTGTTGAATTCGATTGGATTGGAATTAATAAATAGTTAAGAAAAATAAGGGTTATTAATAATTTGGAATTTAATTTATGGAAAAGGTGAATTGCAAATCATATGAGATGAAATGGAAATCAAGTTATTTATTTAATTAGATCTTTAGAATATAATTTATAATTTCCAATTAATAAGAAGTGCAAGTATTAAACACTGCAAATAAATATACTTATAAATTTTAAATTCACATCCAAGCTTGTTAAGTCAATTGGAATTGATTGAATTATCTAATTTTTGAAATTTGGCCAATATAAGAAGTTGAAAAATAAAATTTGATTTTCTTGATTTATTTAATTGATTTAATAAATATTAAAAATAGCCATTTTTGTCACGGACTCGGATTTCGACGAAACCAGTTTCATCGGGTCCGTATCGGTGAATTATTATAGGGTTTCAATTTTCGTATCGATCGGACTTGCCGTTTGATCGTACGGACGCGAAACGCCTTGAAATCAATTTTATTGAAAATCAATTTGAAATCAATTGGAAATCTTGTTTTTAGCATAACTTCTTCATACGATCGAATTTGGACGCGAAACTTTTTCCATCGCGTTCAGAATATTTTAAAACACCTATTTGGATATATAGTTTTAACAGATTCGGTTCCGGGGTCAGAACGGGCTTTTTGGGCCAACTACCGTTTAGCACGTTCGTTATCCGTACCCACCTAGCCTTCTTCTATTTGTCTATATATATGCGATCATAAACCCTAGCCTCCTTTCTTCTGTCAATTGAATATACGTACATTTCTTCATCTCTTTCTCCTCTCCAATGGTTGCAAAACCTAGATCTATCCACAGTTCAAAATCAAAAGTCAAAACTCAAAAATTTCAGAAAATTCCAAAAAAAATATATGTTGGAGTATTCGATACGCGTAATCTACTGGTATAATTCGTTTTTCAATTGGGGCTGTCGTTTGCTCAGAATAAATTCAAACAGTCCGTGACCTTCCATCATCATCGTCGGAAACTTCGTCAGATCGCCAAACCCTTTCTGGGTTTTGGAGAGGGAACCGAGGAGATCGCATCCATGTGGTTAGTTTAGCATTTCAACGGTCAGATCAACGGCAAAAATTGATTAGGGTTAACATTTTAGTGGCGGCCGGTGGGTTTTTCCACGTCGTTCGAACGTGAGGGTGGTCGGCCTGGGGGCGTGACACATGGCGGCGGTGCCAGTGGGTTCGGCGGCAGAGAGGAGGCGGTTCTCGATCAAAGGCGGCGTTGTTTTTCCCATATGTGCGTGCGTTCCTGAAGCTTGATAAGGGTTGTGCGTGAGCAGGTTCGTAGGTACAGGGAGGAGATGTTCAAGTGACGTGGCCTTCTATTTCAAATTGGTTTGGTTCAATTTAATTTTTATGTTCAAGCACGTTAAATTGAATATCTTTTTCATACGATTTCCGTTTCACGCGAATTTTTTTTTGTTAGGATCGTAATTTTATTCCGGACTCGATGACACTGGTTTGGACGAATTCTGAGACGGGCGAATTTTTGAGTTTAAATCGGATTTAAATTCGATTTAAATTCCAAAGGTGAGTGTTTTAACCCACTCACAATTACTAGAAGCTTTTATGTTTGTTAAATAAATTTTAGAAATGAATAGAAATTTATTATGAGCATTTGGCATGTTATTTCATTCATATCTGTTGGATTGCATTTTATTAAGTTTAACTGTTAATTTAATTGATTTATTGCGTATTAATTGACTGTTAGAAATTTTGTTTGCATATGGACTGCTATCAATAGTTATGTAAATTATTACTGAATAAACTGTTAGATGAATAGTTGATAAATTTAATTTGAACAAACTGACAGTTATCACCTGTTGTATATGTTCATATATATATGTTGTTATTGATTGAGATTGGTTGATGGTTGCGATTGGATGATGGATGTCGTTGATGAATGAATGTTTATTGCATATCATTAAATTGCAAATTTATCATGCATATTTCATTTTTTCGGGATTGTGGTTTGAAATGATAAAACCGCAAAGTTTTATTTTTAAATTGCGGATTGAAATGATAAATATCCGTATCACTTGACCATAGGATAGAAAATTATATACAGGCACCGCGGTCTATGTATAACTATTTTAATGTGATTTCTATGGTTTGGATGGAATACGGTTTATAATAATCTTAAATTTTATACTGTATAAATATTTTCTTCCATATTTATATACATATAAGTTGAAAATTTGAAAATAAAAGGTGTATAAATTCTTTTATAAAAATGGAAGAAATTTGGAAAATGAAGTTTGATAATTTATATCCTATGTTTAAATGGTAAGTTGGAAATTTTTAGATATGATATTTAAAATTGGATTTTCCTGAATTGGAAAAAATATTCTATTATAATTGGAATTGAAAAATACATATGTTTTATTACTAGAAATTAGAGTTATTTATTTAAGGATTTATGTGAATATTCAAACTAAATAATAAAACATTTAATTTGTTGAAAGAATAAATTCCAACTTTAGTATTTGAATATTAATACTCCAATGGATATATATATATATGGAAATTGAAATGGTTTTGGAACTTAAGAGTGATATTTAAGTTTGGTTTAGACTTTAAAATAAAGAATTTTATTTATAAAGCCATAGAAATTATTTTCTTTACGAAGTAACTTTTAAAGTTAAACCATTTACTCTATATACCGTGAATATCCAAACCATTTGAGTTTTAAAAGTTATGGTTTGAAACTATGGATTACCAAAATAGTATGCTTTGAAAATATTTGATTTTCAGACGTTATGAAGTTAAAGCATTTTAAATTATTGGGAAGAAATTATATTTGGGATAAACGATATCATATTGTTTTGGGTTTTTAAAAGAAGAAATGATATCGTAATATTATGGTTTTGAAATGGATTATATTCTTGTTTTAAAGTATAAAATGTTTTTAAATAACCGCGGTGTTATAATAACGATTGGTTGGCAAAAAGACCGGGATCGGATATGGACATACTCTCTGTCGATACCGAAAACCACTTTGACTAACCGTGTACGCGGTGGAGATTCCAGAATGAAGTAGGTGGTGGCGACGTTTTCCTGTAAGGTAAATACGTGGACCCAACTCCCGTGAGTTGGCATAAGGTGGCTAAAACAGGAGCGATTCTCAGGCCAATGAGGTCATTCCTCTGATCGGACGCTCCTCTTCGATATTATACTTTGACTTGGATTGATTCAGTGGCCACTTCTATATTTTGATTTTTGGGGGAGTTAGTTCGAGGTGGGCGGCAGCTGCGCGCTGCGCGTTACCATCAGCCTGGATAGCAATTGGTATATCTACCCTGGCATTGCCTAGTTGTGCCGTGTCACCTACCCTATCGCGCCTTGTACGAGTTTGGATTTCTCCCGTAGCCCGTGTGGTATCCTCTGGTGGCTTCCCGATCAGGAGGGACTATGATATTGGACGGACTACTGGGACTATTATGTGTTAAGGGCTATATGGGTAACCCCTTAACGCTATTAAAAAGTAAGTTTATTTTATAAATAGACACTATTATAATAGCGCAATATACTACATAGTAAATAGTTTAACGGATCCTTAGGAGATGTAAATCCCGAGATTCTCTTGAGTTACTGTACTCATATTTATTTCTGTTTATTTAACTCACATAAGATATTCTAGTCTGACTCGAGTGTTTGTCTTTTCAAATTCGCTCGGGTCAGTCCGAGCATTTCAGGATAGCAGATTTAGCTTGGAGGACGAAGACGAAGATTCAGCATTATTTATATATAGTATTGCACCACACACTCTTTATATTCCGCTGCATTGTTGTATTGGTATGTGTGACTCTGATGTTCATTGTATAAGTGAAATAACTATTTTGTAAACTTTTTTGAATTGTATATTTATTATTATATTTTATCCTTCCGCTGTGAGATTCTATTTGTTTTATTCCTTCTCTGTTTTTCTTATTTACCCCATAACAATCCGCCCTTGCGTATGCTTTGAATCGGCATGTGTGTCGTTTTAAAGTGTGCGAAAAGGCGGGATGTTACACCAGAGCAACATAATTGACTCTGTACACAAGTGACGCGGCAACAATATAAACAAAGAACAAAGCATCATGTGTAGAACATCATTCAAACGCCATCACTATATCAAATAGAATTACGAACAAAGTCCTGTTACATGAAGATTCTTATGAAATCAAGACATGATCGCAAAAGCATATCAAAACCGTGATGGTCACGAGGTACGACAGTGTCGAGATGACCAGAAAACAATAAGTGAACATCAAGCACATGAATGCGCAAGATTTGTGACAAGCTTAACACATAATTACTTATATGCAGTAGTTATAAAACTAATGCAACGAATTAGAATGTTGACAGAAGATGCCAAGTGCTAGAAATCACATATTTGAAGTAACCAAAGTCACAAAAGAAATCACAGTAGCAAGTTCAACCTTGAAAGCCCAAAATCATCTCATAAACAACATCACAAACCGAAGTTAGGTGATAAATAAATTGAAGCAGAAACAAAATTCACGTTAATGCCGATGCCAGCTGAAAAATGTTCAAAGTCATTTGCAGTTCAAATCACACTGTACCCAAGTTACAGATATCAAATAGCTATTCAAAACCGTGGATAGTAGAAATCGAACCAAGACAATTAAAAATCATCAACATCGAAACAAACTCGAACGACCTAAGAATGAAGTAGATGTGAGTGATAGTTCACTAACCCTGTTTAACGAGGAGCTAAACCCAATTCGCAGACTCAAATCACAAGCTGGTAAATATCCGATTAAGCAACCGAAAGCATCTCGAGAGACAGCGATCGAATAAAAGTCGGCTACCACAAATTACGAAAACCATAGTTTAGTTGAAGAGGAAATGAGCAAGAATGAGTCGCTATTTTTTCGTATGATTTTTTTTAGGGTTTTCGAAAAGTTGAACGAATGAAAAAGGAAATTGGGTATCAGCTTTTGTTAAATAACACATCACCAACAAAAACATAGGCCAAAATTGTTTTGAAGCCCACATAACATTCAACGAATTACTAAAATAATTTCAACCGATTTAAAAACTCCAAATAGCAATTAGCTAACACATTAATCGTTTAATGACGATTATAAATTGTTACAAAATCCCGGGTTATTATAGACTCCCCTCCTTATAAAAATTGCGTCCCCGCAACTTTCATAATAAAAGTTGTCAATAACAATTATTTTTCTAACATAAACTGGTTAAGCTAGAAAAATAAGAGTCGAGCATATAAACCCCAAAGAAATCTTTTAATTTCATAGAAGAAATTCACAAATTTTAAACAAAAATCTAATTATCAAATAGATAATCAGAAAACAACAAAACTGAATAAATGCAATTATCAGCAATATTCAATTATCAGTTAGATAATTAGAATACAAAATCATAAAACATCAATATCTAATAATCGATACGATAATTAGCAAATAGCAAAATCTAATTATCAAAAAAGATAATTAGAAACCACAAATCACAATTTGCAAAACTGCAATCATCTAGTTATCAATCAGATAATTAGAAAACACGAACTCCATAATCAACAAACTCTAACTATCAACGGATATAGATAGAAAACAGCAGTTCAATATAATCAACATAATCTAGAATCAATTAGAGACTAGAAAAACTTGTAATCAGCAAAATTAGAAATTATCTAATTATCAAAAACGATAGTCAGAAATCTCGAATCAACAAATATCTAATTATCAAAAACGATAATCAGAAATCATCAAATCAACAAATATCTAATTATCAAAAACGATAATCAGAAATCTCAAATCAACAAATATCTAATTATCAAAAACGATAATCAGAAACAACAAATATTCGATTATCAAAAACGATAACCAGAAACAACAAATATCCGATTATCAAAAACCATAATCAGAAACAACAAATATCCGATTATCAAAAACAATAACCAAAAACAACAAATATCCGATTATCAAAAACGATAAGCAGAAACAACAAATATCCGATTATCAAAAACGATAATCAGAAACAACAAATATCCGATTATCAAAAACTATAATCAGAAACAACAAATATCCAATTACCAAAAACGATAATCAGAACTCATATCAACAAATATCTAATTATCACAAACGATAATCAGAAATCTCAAATCAACAAATATCTAATTATCACAAACGATAATCAGAAATCTCAAATCAAAAAATATCTAATTATCAAAAACGATAATCCGAATAAACAAATATCCGATTATCAAAAACGATAATCAGAAACAACAAATATTCGATTATCAAAAACGATAATCAGAAATCTCAAATTAACAAATATCTAATTATCAAAAACGATAATCAGAATCAAAAAATATCCAATTATCAAAAACGATAATCAGAAATAGCAAATATCCGATTATCAAAAACGATAATCAGATATCTCAAATCAACAAATATCTAATTATCAAAAATGATAATCAGAATCAACAAATATCCGATTATCAAAAACGATAATCAGAAATCTCAAATCAACAAATATCTAATTATCAAAAACGATAATCAAAATCAATAAATATTCGATTATCAAAAATGATAATCATAAATCTCAAATCAACAAATATCTAATTATCAAAAACGATAATCAGAATCAACAAATATCCGATTATCAAAAGCGATAATCAGAAACAACAAATATCTAATTGTCAACAAAGATAATTAGAACTCATATCAACAAATATCCAATTACCTGCAGATAATTGAAAACAACAAATATTTAGAAATCAATTAAGATAATCTAGAAAATCAACATAAAAGGTTGGATCGATCCCATCAGGTTGCGAGTTTTTAGCTACGCCGCACGTGCATCAACAAATGGCCAAAGCCTACCAAGTACTTTAAATTTTGGCGCCCATCAGATGACCCGAAGGTCCACAGAGTGAACCGAAGGTCTAGTACTGGTATTTGACCCGAAGGTCTGTAGAGTGGCTCGAAAGCCCAATAAATGACCCGAAGGTCCAGCAGAGTGGCCCGAAAGCCCAACAAATGACCCGAAGGTTCATCATATGACCCGAAGGTCCACCATATGACCCGAAGGTCCAACAAATGACCCGAAGGTCCATCAGAATGGCTCGAAAGTGTAACGACCCGGAATTTTGGGCAATATAAATTTAATAATCTGTGTAAATAATTTAACTAGTTTGATAATTTTTCTTTGCAATTTTAATTTTAAACTGATAAATTTATTCTTTTCAAGGTTAATAAATATTTAATCTGTTAATGGTAATCAATATCTTTCTGACAATTTAAATTTGATAAGAATTGTTTTTCAAAAGCTAATTAAACTTTTATTCTGTTTATAATATATAAAATTGATATATATTGTGAATAGAAGAACTTTTGTTTTAAATTAAAAATTGAAGTTTCAAATTGTAATATATACGTAAGTATATGTTATAATTTGGATTGTTTTGGAATTTAATTTATTCTATTAATAATTGATACATGAATGAATTGTAATTTAAAGCTTTGCTTTAAATTCAATAAGACTTTTCAAAAGATAATTTAGATTTATTCAATTGTTTTCAAAAATATAAGATTTGTTATTTATTTTTAAGATGATAGTTTAATTAGGATTTAATCAAAGTTTTATTGTTGTTTCAAAGTGTTTAATTTTAAATGGTTAAAAATGTTTTAGATTTTTAAAATACATGTATAAGAATATATATTTGCATTATAATTAGTTTTAGAATAATTACTTTTAAAAGTGAATTTATATACTTATGTGAACATTTATAAATTAAGTAACTTAAAAAGAAAGAAAAAAAGAAAGCTTATATTGTCTTTTAAATTAAATGAAAATTAATAAAAATGTATTTAAAATGCTACAATACATGTGTAAACATGTTAAGGCTCTCTAAACACATGTGTTGATAAATTAAGCAATATAGTGACAAGTGTCCTTATCTTTAAAATTCACTTTTCTTTAATGTTCAATAAATGAAAAAGAAGAGAAATTTATTTTTCTTTTTCAATTCCACACACTTTCCTTTGTCTTCACTTCTTAACCAAATTAATGGCAACCTGGAATATTTCCTCAAACATAAAATTCATAACCCCAAAAGCAATTCTGCAAAACAAAAGTAAATCTGATGTTCTTCTCAACAAAGATGAATTCAAGTTTAAAAACTCCTCAGACCCAAAACTCAATGATTCCAAAACCTGAGATTTTCAAACTAAAAGCTAATGAAATTGCAAATCTGCAATCAACCTACAACTGCAATCTGAAATGCTAAAAGAAGATCAACATCTGTTCCAACTGCAACTGCAAGTTTCAACTTTTAATCAACTCAGCAAGTTAAAGAAATCTGTAAACAACAAAAAGTGACAGGCATGCAGGGAGTTTCAAACAGTTTTCAAATTTAAAAAGTTCAAACCTGGGCATCAAAATCTGCTCTGCACATTCTAGAAAGGTGAGTAAATTTTATTTTAAAAACAGTTTTACATCTGAGAATTTACTGGGAAATATGAATAAGATCTTGAAGTATAATGGTATGAATTTTTCTCATGTATGCTTGATTGTGAATGATGTTTGTATTTATGAATTGTCTGTCTAAAATATGCTCATCTGTTTAGTTACAGACTACAGAAAAAAAATATAATGTTCAAATCTCTGCATGTGATCGAATTTATGCTTCGATCTTTAAATTATAGATGATTGAAGGATTATAAACTAAATCTTAAAAATAATTTCAAGGGATTATATTAAGACACTATTTCAAATTTGGATTTCTTTTTTTTACAGTAAATACAACATATATATATGTCAAAATAAATCATCACAATTCAGTAATTTGAATTCAGGAACATATTAGTAATTGAAGATGACGATTTTAGAAAGCAAAATCAGGATTTTTGGTGAAGTGACTGTTGGGTTTGCAGTAATGAGCAATATTAGGAATTTTCTTGATTTCTGATTATATATTCATTGATTCGATTTGATTTTTGAATCATTGCTAGCTTGTAAGCTATAGACTATAGGAAAAATGCAAAATATTTTTTCTAATGAACGAATCAATGGAAATTTAATGAACTAGGGTTTAGCATTGTTTTTTGTCTGGGTAGCCGAGAGATTTGTGATGTGGATATGGTATCGGAATTGACCGCGGCTTGGGAATAGAGGCGTGGAGGTTGTAGTGATGCTGTAAGATGATCGTTGGGATTTTTATGGTGGAGGCGACATCGGAGGTGATGGATTTTGGGTTTGAGTCATCTGCAGTATTTCGAGCTCGAGTATGAAATTTCGATTTGCATGTTGATGTTTGAATCTGGGTGCTCGGTCGAGATGTAGGGGTTGCGTTTGATGGTGGTTGGGGGTCGCAACGACCGTTGGTGGCCGGAGGCGAGGGGAGACGTGCACCGTGCACGTTTGTATACTCTGAAGTTTTTCGTTTGGGGAAGACAATGGTTGGCTCGAAGATGCTCTCGGGATTTATGCGTGTTGGACTCGAAGTCAGGGTGGTTTGGGTTTGCTTTGGGGTTCACTCGGGTTGGTTGGTGGTTTGATTTGGGTTTTTCTTTTGGATGCTGTCTGGAAATAGATTTGTCACTAGTTTGCAGTATGACTTGAGTCGATTAGATTAAAATTCAATCATCTTATTATAAACAAGTTTTATAAAGGAATAAAAGTGAAAACTTTTAACTTGTTGTTTAAAAATTAAATGCTAATCAAATTTATAAAGTATAAGTTGAAATTATATATTTTATTTCAATTTAAATTTATTTAAAGTGATTTCATATTGGAAGTAATTTAATTACATTTTTGGATTTCAATTTAAAAAGGATATTTTTAATTTAAATATCAAATAAAAATTTCAGTTAAAATGTTAAGAAATAATTCAAACTTAAGATTTCAAATTTTATATTGAAATAAACAAGATTAGTTTAATTGTTTTAAAGTATTGGAAATTTTGAAATTTGTTACTAAATTTCTATTTTCAAATAAGATTATCATTATGATTTTGTAAACCAAGATTAATAACTTGTTTTTATAATTAATTTATATAATTCAAATGATTTGTTTATAGAAATAATTAAGGTTAAATTATTTGAATATGACTTAAGATTACTTAATTAAGTATAATTGTTAATAAGTAGGAGATTAAATAAATTTATGTTCTTCTTAATTAATTAAAGATTTTCCTTAATTATAAGAAGTTAATTAATTAATTGTTTAATTAATTTTGAATAATTAGTTAATTATTTACTTAATTTTAAATAATCACTTAATTATGAATTAATTAAGTATAATTACTTAATAAAGAAATTATTGATGAATTGTTGAATGTAATTAAGGAAGTTAATTACTTATGGAAGTGATTAATGGTAATTACTCATTGAGTAATTAGTTGAAGTGATTATTGGTTAATCACTTAATGATATTTATTAAAGAATTAATTAATATAATTGATTTAAAGTTAATTAATTATGAAGTGATTAATTAATTAAAGAATTATTTAATGATGGAATTAATTATTTGTTAAGTAATTAATTAAGAGATTAATTAAGGTTTATTAATGAAAGTAATTAGAGATAATTACTTATGTAAGTAATTAAGAGTTAATTACTTAATTTATTTTAGTTAATTAATTAATGTAATTAATTAATTAATGAATGTGATTAATTTAAGAATAATTACTAAGGGTAATTAATTGAAATTGTAATTAATTAATAAAGTAACTAAAGATTAATTAATTGGATTAATTAATCAAAGATTAATATAATTACACTAGAAATTAATTAATTAAGAAGTTCATTAATTAAAATAAGTAATTACAAATTGTTAATTGCTGATTACGATTTATGAGTTGATTAATTATAAGTTAATTAATTAAAGTATAATTAATTAATAAGGATTATTAATTAATGTGATTAATGATATTAATCAAGGTTGATTAATATAAGTAATTAATTTAAATGTGATTATTTTAATTGAAATTAATTAAGAATTAATGTAATTAACTATAGTTGATTAATTAATTAATGATCATCAATTTTTGTAATTAATGATAGTAATTAAAGGGTTAATTACTGAATATGGCTAAGGACAATTACTTGAATGTAATTAAGATAATTAATCAAGGAAGATTAATTAGTGAAGATCATTAGAGATAATTGATTAATTTATTTGGAATAATAATTAATGAAGAAGGATTATGGAAATTCAATTGATTAGAGATAATCAATTCTGGTTTGGACGTTCGATTAATATGGATTGATTGATTAATATTGGTTAATAAATTGATATTGGATGATCAATATTTGGTGATTGCTATTGGATGATTGATTTGGGTGATATTGGTTGATATTGGATATCTTTGTTATGTGATATGCTACTTTGTGAAGACGAATATTGATATGAATTATCTTGTAATGATACGATTCATCTATCTGTTTATTTCATCATGAATATAGGTTTAAATTGTTTAAAGCCCTTAAGTATAACTTGGACATTAAAATGGCGTTTGGTTTCGGTGAGACCAGGATCGGATTTTCATATTTGGAATCTGAAAACCACATCGATTCCAATTAAACATTAGGTCGTTAATCCAAGTGGAGCAAGTGAAGACTCGAGGTGTAAGGGCTATACGTCAGTATAACTCTGTGGGTGATTCCGTAATGAGTTGACGGAAAAGTGCTTATAGATTCGAGATGGTGAATCAGAGTGCAAGGGCTATGGTCGTTGACTCTGAGGGTGATTCCAATAATGAGTGCAACGAGATAGTGCCTTCGGTTTCGTTCGAACCAGGAACGAACTTGTATGGATTGAATGCTTTCAGAACATCGTCAGGTGGACGATGAGCATTCTAAGTGATGTGTTCTATAAAGGTAATCGTAACCTCAAGCCTCATCAACCGGGAATGGCTAAAACAGGGGAGGTGCAGCAAGGCTTCGTGGGTAGCTCCCACTTGAGAGTGAGATTTACCCCTGTCTAGAGGTCCCTTCTATTTCGGTTTTGTGTGTGGTTGGTCCCGCCAACTACGGGGTGGTCTTGTTCGGGACTGTCTAGTAAGGGATGGTTCTGGCCTTGTGTTGCAGGGGAGTGGGAGTACTCCTCGGTACGTTGATCTAGGCCACGTACTGTGACGGGCGGTACCCCAGTAGCCCTGCCATTGATGGAAACTCATTCTTCCTACGAGACCCTACAGTTTTGATTGTATTACCCACTTTTGTGGCTAGTAGCTGGAATTTAATGAATGTAACAATTTCGGCTATTTCTTATTTACTTGAAAACCCTAGACACTATTATAATATCACTGGATTTCCTATTAAATGTTTTGGTTAGCGTAAGGTAAAAACTTTTCCATGTTTATGTGTGGGAAGTCTTACGTGATACCTTGTCTTTTCAAAGGTTTTCTAAAGTTAAGCAATTTTAACCCGTTTACTCACACTAGACCCCTGTCTGACCCGAGTATTTATTTTCTGTTTTATTAAACTCTTGGGTACTCTTATTATGTATGAGTAGTCAAGTGGTTCAGGTTAGCTTGACGAATTCTGGAGGAGATATGGAGCAGGAGGCTTCGACGTGTAGATATAGATTGGTTCCGCTGTGTTTGTTATATCTGTTTCTCTTGTATCTTGAGTTGTATAGTTAGACAGAAGTTTATAACTGTCTAATCTCTGTTGTTTAAGTAGTGTACTCTGATGCATTGAGATACTATGTAATATTTTATGAGATATATTATATTTTATTCGTTCCGCTGTGAATTCTCTGATGTTGTTTTTGTTCTTCTTTCTCTTTCTTTTCTTCTTCTATCCCTTTCTTTCTTTAAGATGATGCGATTTTCTGGGAGTAGAAAGTCGGGTCGTTTCACTTGGTATCAGAGCATTAGGCTGAGTGAATACCTAGGCTCTAAAGTATGTCTTTCTTTAAGGAGCATTAGGTTAAGTGAATACCTAGGCTCTGTAGTAGTATCTTTCTTGAGAGAGCGTAATTGTAATTTTTATATATAACTATATATATATAACTATATATATATATATATATATATATATATATATATATATATATATATATATATCTACCTAATAGGTTGGGTTATCTGTTGGGATTTTCCAACATAAGTTTTAGAGGTAGATAGATGGAGTAGTGGTTTGAGTGTGTAACACGAATAGCACTAATGGAAGAGTTCCATATGTTTGAGGTTGGAAGTATTTGTTGAGACTGTAGACCTAATATCGTCTCGAGTAAGATTTGTAGTTTGGAGTGAGGATTTTTCTGATATCCGAAGGAAATATTTTGAAGATCCGGAGTTTGTCTTTGGAGTATAAGTTTGGATTTCGCTCGGGTAGGCGAATTTTTCTTGAGTTTGGATTTGTTGGAAGTGCAGAAATAAGTGATGATATCCTGATAACTGTGTGATGAGATGCGTATCCTTAGACATTTTCTGAAGATGTTTTCTCTTGAAGCAGTTTTAGTAGTGGTTGAGGAGCAATTTTTACCTGCCAAAGAGAAGACTCGTCTGTGTAGAAGTTGTTTGGATCTTTAGTAAGGAGATTGGCTGTTTTGGGATATGAGACTAAGGTCTATGAGTTGTTTCTTTTCAGGCATGGTCTCATTGTTATTCCTTAAGGTAAGCGAGTTGTGGATGCTTGGTTTGGAGTCCGAGTTTCTTGAGAGGTTGTTTGCCATCTTGGAAGTCAGTTGTGTGGTTTGTTGGTGGTTTTGGTTTTGAAGAAACCTTTGGATTGGAGTCTTTGGTTAGCTATGGTAGCAGTGCATCTCGAAGTGTTCGGTGTGCTGTCGAGAAGATCTTTTAGCTTTGCAGTGTCATCGAGGGAGAGATTGGAAACAACAGTGTTGGTTGTTTCTCCGATGGTCTAGGAATCTTGGTGGTTCTTCTATCAGCAGCCCGGGCAGTTGGTAATGTTTTCTTGAAGGGTTAACCTGGTTTCGAAAAGCTTAAAGCTGTTCTAAATGGGTAAAGAGGGGACAGTTTTATTTGGAATCTGAACTAGGTAGGATCGCAAAAGTGACTTGCGATTAGTTTGGAATTTTCTTAGGCTATCTTGGGTGATCTGTGTTGAGACTGAGGATTCTCATGTGGAGGTAAGAGCTACCGATGTAATCAGAAGTTTGTCTGCATCTGGAGTTGAGTTCCCTGTTGTTTTGATTCCGGAAGCAATTTTGGTAGCTAGCCTGATAGTTGGGTGGTTCTTGGAGAAAGCAGAGTTGGTGTAGCAGCTCAGTATTATTTTTGGAATTGGAATTGGACTAATATAGCTTTTGGAATAGGATTCTGTTTGAGGATGTGTGACTAAGTCAGATAAGTCACTCAGATTTTTATGGATTTGATGAACAAAGTTTTTCGGATATAGTGGGTAAGTTTGTACTCGTGTTCATCAACAATATTCTTATCTATTTCAGAATCAGAGTTGTGCAGCGGAAGCGAGGTGGCAGCTGTGCAAGGAAGGAAGTAAGTTCAGTTTGCTATTGCTTGAGTAGTAGAGCTTGATTTCTGGATTTCAACGGATTTTGAAAGGCTTTTCTGTTGAATAGGATCCATAAACTGTTTGTTTTGGTTTAGTTGTTTCTGAAAGTATCAGCATAGGTTGAGCTGATCAGGAATAATATTGGCAGCTCAGGAATATCTGTTTAATTATGCAGATATGAGATAAGAGGTTTTGGAGTTCGAAGTTGGAGACTTCAGTGTTGTTAGAATTCTCTGGTTAAGAGAACAGATATTGGATAAGATTGGTTGGTTAGTGCTGTCGCATTTGAGATTTCTTATCTGTGTTTTGATGGGATAAGATTGAATTGCCAATTTGGATATCTGGAATTCATTATGTATCACGTATCTCTGAGGGAATACGTGTATGATTCATCAATAGGTTGTTGAATCTGTAGTTCAGTTGGAATTGGATGTTGAGCTGGATTTGAGAGTAGTCTGATGTTCTGTTCAGATTGGATCTAGAGATGAGCGGAGCTCGGGATTTTGGTTGTGTAGTTGGTTTGTTGGCTTTTGTTGAGCGAGTCTCCCAGTGATTTATACTTAGGGAAACTCGTGATAGAATTAGAGATTTATTCTGACTTGTGTCAGAATAATTAGTTAGAATAGTTTGTTTGATTATTTGATTGCTATGGATGTTAGTTACTGATTGTTAAGAATGCTTTGCTAATTTAAATTAAAATCTGTACTGGATTATTAAATTACCTTTGCTTTTAAATTTCGGGGACGAAATTGTTTTAAGGGGGGAGGATTGTAACGACCCGGAATTTTGGGCAATATAAATTTAATAATCTGTGTAAACAATTTAACTGGTTTGATAATTTTCTTTGCAATTTTAATTTTAAACTGATAAATTTATTCTTTTTAAGGTTAATAAATATTTAATCTGTTAATGGTAATCAATATCTTTCTGACAATTTAAATTTGACAAGAATTTTTTTCAAAAGCTAATTAAATTTTTATTCTGTTCATAATATATAAAATTGATATATATTGTGAATCGAAGAACTTTTGTTTTAAATTAAAAATTGAAGTTTCAAATTTTAATATGTATGTAAGTATATGTTATAATTTGGATTGTTTTGGAATTTAATTTATTCTATTAATAATTGATATATGAATGAATTGTAATTTAAAGCTTTGTTTTAAATTCAATAAGACTTTTCAAAAGTTAATTTAGATTTATTCAATTGTTTTCAAAAATATAAGATTTGTTATTTATTTTTAAGATGATAGTTTAATTAGGAGTTAATCAAAGTTTTATTGTTGTTTCAAAGTGTTTAATTTTAAATGGTTAAAAAAGTTTTAGATTTTTAAAATACATGTATAAGAATATATATTTGCATTATAAATAGTTTTAGAATAATTACTTTTAAAAGTGAATTTATATACTTATGTGAACATTTATAAATTAAGTAACTTAAAAAGAAAGAAAAAAAGAAAGCTTATATTATCTTTTAAATTAAATGAAAATTAATAAAAATTTATTTAAAATGCTACAATACATGTGTAACACATGTTAAGGCTCTCTAAACACATGTGTTGATAAATTAAGCTATATAGTGACAAGTGTCCTTATCTTTAAAATTCATTTTTCTTTAATCTTTAATAAATGAAAAAGAAGAAAAATTTATTTTTCTTTTTCAATTCCAAACACTTTCCTTTGTCTTCACTTCTTAACCAAATTAATGGCAACCTGGAATATTTCCTCAAACCTGAAATTCATAACCCCAAAAGCAATTCTGCAAAACAAAAGTAAATCTGATGTTCTTCTCAACAAAGATGAATTCAAGTTTAGAAACTCCTCAGACCCAAAACTCAATGATTCCAAAATCTGAGATTTTCAAACTAAAAGCTAATGAAATTGCAAATCTGCAATCAACCTACAACTGCAATCTGAAATGCTAAAAGAAGATCAACATCAGTTTCAACTGCAACTGCAAGTTTCAACTTTTAATCAACTCAGCAAGTTAAAGAAATCTGTAAACAACAAAGTGACAGGCATGCAGGGAGTTTCAAATAGTTTTCAAATTTAAAAAGTTCAAACCTGGGCATCAAAATCTGCTCTGTACATTCTAGAAAGGTGAGTAAATTTTATTTTAAAAACAGTTTTACATTTGAGAATTTACTGGGAAATATGAACAAGACCTTGAAGTATAATGGTATGAATTTTTCTCATGTATGCTTGATTGTGAATGCATGTTTGTATTTATGAATTGTCTGTATAAAATTTGCTCATCTGTTTAGTTACAGACTATAGGAAAAAAATATAATGTTCAAATCTCTGCCTGTGATCGAATTTATGCTTCGATCTTTAAATTATAGATGATTGAAGGATTATAAACTAAATCTTAAAAATAATTTCAAGGGATTATATTAAGACACTATTTCAAATTTGGATTTCTTTTTTTTACAGTAAATACAATATATATATATGTCAAAATAAATCATCACAATTCAGTAATTTGAATTCAGGAACATATTAGTAATTGAAGATGATGATTTTAGAAAGCAAAATTAGGATTTTTGGTAAAGTGACTGTTGGGTTTGCAGTAATGAGCAATATTAGGAATTTTCTTGATTTCTGATTATATATTCATTGATTCGATTTGATTTTTGAATCATAGCTAGCTTGTAAGCTATAGACTATAGGAAAAATGCAAAATATTTTTTCTAATGAACGAATCAATGGAAATTTAATGAAGTAGGGTTTAGCATTGTTTTTTGTCTGGGTAGCCGAGAGATTTGTGATGTGGATATAGTATCGGAATTGACCGCGACTTGGGAATAGAGGCGTGGTGGTTGTAGTGATGCTGTAAGATGATCGTTGGGATTTTTATGGTGGAGGCGATATCGGAGGTGATGGATTTTGGGTTTGAGTCATCTGCAGTATTTCGAGCTCGAGTATGAAATTTCGTTTTGCATGTTGATGTTTGAATCTGGGTAATCGGTCGAGATGTAGGGGTTGCGTGTGATGGTGGTTGGGGGTCGCAACGACCATTGGTGGCCGGAGGCGAGGGGAGACGTGCATCGTGCACATTTGTATACTCTGAAGTTTTTCGTTTGGGGAAGACAATGGGTGGCTTGAAGATGCTCTCGGGATTTATGCGTGTTGGACTCGAAGTCAGGGTGGTTTGGGTTTGCTTCGGGGTTCACTCGAGTTGGTTGGTGGTTTGCTTCGGGTTTTTCTTTTGGGTGCTGTGTGGAAATAGATTTGTCACTAGTTTGCAGTATGACTTGAGTCGATTAGATTAAAATTCAAGCATCTTATTATAAACAAGTTTTATAAAGGAATAAAAGTGAAAACTTTTAACTTGTTGTTTAAAAATTAAATGTTAATCAAATTTATAAAGTATAAGTTGAAATTATATATTTTATTTCAATTTAAATTTATTTAAAGTGATTTCATATTGGAAGTAATTTAATTACATTTTTGGATTTCAATTTAAAAAGGATATTTTGAATTTAAATATCAAATTAAAATTTCAGTTAAAATGTTAAGAAATGATTCAAACTTAAGATTTCAAATTTTATATTGAAATAAATAAGATTAGTTTAATTGTTTTAAAGTATTGGAAATTTTGGAATTTGTTACTAAATTTCTACTTTCAAATAAGATTATCATTATGATTTTGTAAACCAAGATTAATAACTTGTTTTTATAATTAATTTATATAATTCAAATGATTTGTTTATAGAAATAATTAAGGTTAAATTATTTGAATATGACTTAAGAATACTTAATTAAGTATAATTGTTAATAAGTAGGAGATTAAATAAATTTATGTTTTTCTTAATTAATTAAAGATTTTCCTTAATTATAAGAAGTTAATTAATTAATTGTTTAATTAATTTTAAATAATTAGTTAATTATTTACTTAATTTTAAATAATCACTTAATTATGAATTAATTAAGTATAATTACTTAATAAAGAAATTATTGATGAATTGTTGAATGTAATTAAGGAAGTTAATTACTTATGGAAGTGATTAATGGTAATTACTCATGGAGCAATTAGTTGAAGTGATTATTGGTTAATCACTTAATGATATTTGTTAAAGAATTAATTAATATAATTGCTTTAAAGTTAATTAATTATGAAGTGATTAATTAATTAAAGAATTATTTAATGATGGAATTAATTATTTGTTAAGTAATTAATTAAGAGATTAATTAAGGTTTATTAATGAAAGTAATTAGAGATAATTACTTATGTAAGTAATTAAGAGTTAATTACTTAATTTATTTTAGTTAATTAATTAATGTAATTAATTAATTAACTAATGTGATTAATTTAAGAATAATTACTAAGGGTAATTAATTAAAATTGTAATTAATTAATAAAGTAACTAAAGATTAATTAATTGGATTAATTAATCAAAGATCAATGTAATTAAACTAGAAATTAATTAATTAAGAAGTTCATTAATTAAAATAAGTAATTACAAATTGTTAATTACTGATTATGATTTACGAGTTGATTAATTATAAGTTAATTAATTAAAGTATAATTAATTAATAAGGATTATTAATTAATGTGATTAATGATATTAATCAAGGTTGATTAATATAAGTAATTAATTTAAATGTGATTATTTAATTAAAATTAATTAAGAATTAATGTAATTAATTATAGTTGATTAATTAATGAATGATCATTAATTTTTGTAATTAATGATAGTAATTAAAGGGTTAATTACTGAATATGGCTAAGGACAATTACTTGAATGTAATTAAGATAATTAATCAAGGAAGATTAATTAGTGAAGATCATTAGAGATAATTGAATAATTTATTTGGAATAATAATTAATGAAGAAGGATTATGGAAATTCAATTGATTAGAGATAATCAGTTCTGGTTTGGATGTTTGATTAATATTGATTGATTGATTAATATTGGTTAATAAATTGATATTGGATGATCAATATTTGGTGATTGCTATTGGATGATTGATTTGGGTGATATTGGTTTATATTGGATATCTTTGTTATGTGATATGCTGCTTTGTGAAGATGAATATTGATATGAATTATCTCTTGTAATGATACGATTCATCTATCTGTTTATTTCATCATGAATATAAGTTTGAATTGTTTAAAACCCTTAAGTATAACTTGGACATTAAAATGGCGTTTGGTTTCGGTGAGACCGGGATCGGATTTCCATATTTGGAATCTGAAAACCACATCGATTCCAATTAAATGTTGGGTCGTTAATCCAAGTGGAGCAAGTGAAGACTCGAGGTGTAAGGGCTATACGTCAGTATAACTCTGTGGTTGATTCCGTAATGAGTTGACGGAATAGTGCTTATAGGTTCGAGATGGTGAATCAGAGTGCAAGGGCTATGGTCGTTGACTCTGAGGGTGATTCCAATAATGAGTGCAACGAGATAGTGCCCTCGGTTTCGTTTGAACCAGGAACGAACTTGTGTGGACTGAATGCTTTCAGAACATCGTCAGGTGGACGATGAGCATTCTAAGTGATGTGTTCTATAAAGGTAATCGTAACCTCAAGCCTCATCAACCGGGAATGGCTAAAACAGGGGAGGTGCAGCAAGGCTTCGTGGGTAGCTCCCACTTGAGAGTGAGATTTACCCCTGTCTAGAGGTCCCTTCTATTTCGGTTTTGTGTGTGGTTGGTCGTGCCAACTACAGGGTGATCTTTTTCGGGACTGTCCAGTAAGGGATGGTTCCGGCCTTGTGTTGCAGGGGAGTGGGAGTACTCCTCGGTACGTTGATCTAGGCAACGTACTGTGACGGGCGGTACCCCAGTAGCCCTGCCATTGATGGAAACCCATTCTTCCTACGAGACCCTACGGTTTTGATTGTATTACCCACTTTTGTGGCTAGTAGCTGGAATTTAATGAATGTAACAATTTCAGCTATTTCTTATCTACTTGAAAACCCTAGACACTATTATAATATCACTGGATTTCCTATTAAATGTTTTGGTTAGCGTAAGGTAAAAACTTTTCCATGTTTATGTGTGGGAAGTCTTACGTGATACCTTTTCTTTTCAAAGGTTTTCTAAAGTTAAGCAATTTTAACCCGTTTACTCACACCAGACCCCTGTCTGACCCGAGTGTTTATTTTCTGTTTTATTAAACTCTTGGGTACTCGTATTATGTATGAGTATTCAAGTGGTTCAGGTTAGCTTGACAAATTCTGGAGGAGATATAGAGCAGGAGGCTTTGACGTGTAGATATAGATTGGTTCCGCTGTGTTTTTTATATTTGTTTCTCTTGTATCTTGAGTTGTATAGTTAGACAGAAGTTTATAACTGTCTAATCTCTGTTGTTTAAGTTGTGTACTCTGATGTATTGAGATACTATGTAATATTTTATGAGATATATTATATTTTATTCGTTCCGCTGTGAGTTCTCTGATGTTGTTTGTGTTCTTCTTTCTCTTCCTTTTCTTCTTCTATCCCTTTCTTTCTTTAAGATGATGCGATTTTCTGGGAGTGGAAAGTCGGGTCGTTTCACTTGGTATTAGAGCATTAGGCTGAGTGAATACCTAGGCTATGAAGTATGTCTTTCTTTAAGGAGCATTAGGTTAAGTGAATACCTAGGCTCTGTAGTAGTATCTTTCTTGAGAGAGCGTAATTGTAATTTTTATATATAACTATATATATATATATATATATATATATATATATCTACCTAATAGGTTGGGTTACCTGTTCGTATTTTCCAACATAACTTTAGAGGTAGATAGATGGAGTAATGGTTTGAGTGTGTAACACGAATACCACTAATGGAAGAGTTCCATATGTTTGAGGTTGGAAGTATTTGTTGAGACTGTAGACCTAATATCGTCTCGAGTAAGATTTGTTGTTTGGAGTGAGGATTTTTCTGATATCCGAAGGAAATCTTTTGAAGATTCCGAGTTTGTCTTTGGAGTATAAGTTTGGATTTCGCTCGGGTAAGTGAATTTTTCTTGATTTTGGATTTGTTGGAAATGCATAAATAAGTGATGATATCCTGATAACTGCGTGATGAGATGCAGTATCCTTAGACATTTTCTGAAGATGTTTTCTCTTGAAGCAGTATTAATAGTGGTTGAGGAGCAGTTTTTACCTACCAAAGAGAAGACTCGTCTGTGTAGAAGTAGTTTGGATCTTTAGTAAGGAGATTGGCTGTTTTGGGATACGAGACTAAGGTCTATGAGTTGTTTCTTTTAAGGCATGGTCTCATTGTTGTTCCTTAAGGTAAGCGAGTTGTGGATGCTTGGTTTGGAGTCCGAGTTTCTTGAGGGGTTGTTTGCCATCTTGGAAGTCAGTTGCGTGGTTTGTTTGTGGTTTTGGTTTTGAAGAAAACTTTGGATTGGAGTCTTTGGTTAGCTGTTGTAGCAGTGCATCTCGAAGTGTTCGGTGTGCTGTCGAGAAGATCTTTTAGCTTTGCAGTGTCATCGAGGGAGAGTTTGGAAACAGCAGTGTTGGTTGTTTCTCCGATGGTCCAGGAATCTTGGTGGTTCTTCTATCAGCAGCCCGGGAAGTTGGTAATGTTTTCTTGAAGGGTTAACCTGGTTTGGAAAAGCTTAAAGCTGTTCTAACGGTCTGTGTTTGATTTTATATCGGCAGACTGCGACATATGTAGGAGTGGAGGAGTTTCATTTCGACAGCGAAAATCAGAGGCCACTGAGAGCCTGCAGTTACATGGAATTTCGCTGCGACGGCAATGTAACCCTGGATGTAACTGTGATCTGTTGTGTGGGATCCATGGCGTAATCGAGAGGCCGCGGAGAGCCTGCAGTTACATGGACTTTTGCTGCGACGGCAACGTAACCCTGGAATGTAACTGTGACCATGGATGGGGGTGATGATTTCCAGAGCATTCTCACCAAAGATATTTCCTCTATTTCAAACTATTTTCTGTATTTTCAATAAAAAAATTAATTTCAAACTATTTTCACTAGATGTTGAAAACGAGTCTGCCAAGCACTTGCAGATTTTCAGTCATACGCCTGATCAACGTATGACCAAATTTCTGTGAGAACAAGGATGGACTGGTTGAGACATCGAGTTATAAAAAAAGTAATTTTATAAAACTATTTTGGCAAGTATTACAGATTTTAAAAGTATTTTAAATTGATCGAAGAATATTTTAGCTGGTTTTAAAATATTTCATAAATTTTGGCTTCGTTCCTTTTCGAGGACGAAAAGATTCAAAAGGGGGGACGAATGTGATAACCCTGATTTTCAAGCAGTAGATAATTGAATAGTTATCTAATTTGACTTCTGAAAATATTGAACAAATAAATGTGATAATCTCCTTTATGATTATTTTTGTTTTCAAAACAATAATAATAATGTGTTATTTTATATATATATATATATATATATATATATAAATTTTAAGTAAAATATCTGTTTACCAATTTGAATTTGTGTTTTTTTTAATATTTATATTTAAGTTGAATTTAAATTAAATTTAATATTGGGTTTGGATTTGGATTAAATTATTGAAATTCAAAAGATAGACACATATTTATGGGAGAATTGAAAGCATTAATTTGGATTCGGTATATTAAAATTTTAAAAATATATAATGACTGGTGTATTTATATAATTATTTTTAAGTTTATAATTGCATTTTTTTCCTTTATTTTATTTCATTTCCTTTCAAATTTTATTTAAGAAAGTAAAGAAGAAGTTTGAATATTAAAATAATTGAGACATTTATAAATATAAAACTAAATTAAAATATTACATAAATACATATAAAACATACTAAAGCAAGGCAATTACAAATGTAACTCATATAGAATACAAGATTTACAAGTGCAAGTCAATAAGCAAAGAAATAGACAAGTGTAGTAATTATAATATACTTTTGAAACAAGTGTAGCTAGTATTAACAAATGGCTATATACATTTCTCTCAAACTTTCTCATCTCTTCTTGGATCTTCATTTTTCAAACCTGAAGGGAAAAAAAATACAGAAACAAAAATCTGCTTTAAAATCAAAACCAGAGATATTCAACCTAGAAATTTAAAACCAGGAAGTCATAATCCTATAAAATAGAGGGGATCAGGGTCTAGCAAGGGTAGACTCGAATAAAAATATAGCAAGCAAATAACAAGTTCGAAGATTCAAATCATCTCAAACCCAAAAAGAAATCCAGATTTCAGAAAAGTGAAATATGCAGACCTGTTTAGGAAAATCACAGGTGAGTAAACTTGAAAATCTGGTATAGCTTGAAATTGCATGTGATGATTAATGAAATATGATATGAACTCTGATGTGCATGTCCTTTAAAAAGTTTTTTTTAATATATGTGTGTTATACTCTATGTATATGTTTGAATCAGGCATGACATGCCTCTGTCTGGACATCCAAGTTTAAACTTGGTTATAAAATAAATCATTCATCTAAATGATTTCTAGGCCTTGATTTCTAAGTAAAAGTATTTTCATGTGTATAACAACATAAAGAAAATATATATTCGAGTAAAATAACTAGTGAATATTTCAGAAATTTAAGTTTACAGTAAAAATTCAAATAATGTCACAGATTTGATTTTTAAATTTTCATGCTTTGATTTTATAATCAGATTCATTAGCAAAAATGATGAATTTTAGAAATAATATGGGGATTTTAAAGTTGTTGGATTTGGAGAATTTTTGGGTGGAATGGAAATCAGGTTTCGAACAAATTCGGGAGATCAACGTAGATAGGGTGGTCGGGGTTCATATCAGGGTTGGCTAGTGGGTCAACGATGGTGGGAAAAATGGTTGGGGTTTTTACTGATGGTCGTGGGGGCTGGTGAGAGTTAAACTAGGGTTTTGAACTAGGTTTGGATAGTGGTTGTTCGCAAAGTCAGTGTGACGTCGACGGGGCATCGGACCTGGTGGGTCGTGGGAAAAGTGAAGCGTAGGCTTCAGTGATGCTATGGACGAGGTGCCAGGGGTTCAGGTTATCGGAACTGGTGGCACGAACTGATTTTTTGGGAAAATTGTGGGTTATGATGTTTGGGAATTTAGGTCGATTTCGATCTGGAGATTGATTCGTGGTTCTGAAGGTTGAGATTGTTGGTGAGCATGGTTGTCGTCATGCTGGAGATGGTTGAGGTGGTCGAAGTGCCACCGATGAACCGTACATGTGCACCGTATCACCATGTGCATAGGAAAGGATGAGAAAGGAGCAGCAGAAGAATTAAAGGGAATGTAGAAGAAGAGGGAAGTGATAAAGAATCAGGTTTTGATGGAGTTCTGCTAGGGTTGAGTACGTGATTCTTGCTCGAGGTTAACTCGAGTATTTCCACCTGTTGATTCGGGAATATGGGAGTTGGGGTGAACTTGTGACTAAGCTTATCAATGTGTAAAGCAAGTTTCTTAAGTTTCAAAATGTTTTCAAATTTTTGAAATTGGGTAATTTATAATTGGTCAAATCCAATATGTTTTTCAAAAGTAAGTTAAATGATGAAGTTTAATGAAGTAATAATTAATCAATATATTAGGGGATGGTTAAATTGATTAATGAAATCAATTAAGTAAACAATTAGTTTAATTATTAAGATAATGCATAAAGATTGATTTATTGGTGTAATCAATTTTAAGAATTTGTGTATTAATTTGATTAATTAATCAAGATAATCAATTTAAAGGATGGTTAATTGATTAAAGATTGATTACATAATGAAGTTAATTAGTAATTTTGAAGGGTAATTAATTAGTAATTACTAAATATGATTTGTTTAATGAAAATTACTTATTAGAAGTGATTAAGAATTAATTACTCAGTGTAATTAATTAAGTGATTGTGGATAATTTTAATTAATTAATTAAAAAGAATTACTTAATGATGGGATTAAGTAATGTAATTAAGGAGGTATAATTACTTAGTGAAGTAATTAATGAATAATTACTGAATGTAATTAATTAAGAAAATTACTTGATGGATATTAATTAAAGGATAATTACTTAAGGGAAGTAATTAAGTGATAATTACTCGGTGTAATTAAGTTGTTAATTAATAATTAATTTTATTAATTAATAATTAAGATATAATTGATTTGTGAATTTGAATTAAGAAATATTGATTAATAATTACGGTTGTTAATCAATAGTTGATGGTTAATTAATCAGTAAATTGGAGGTTAATTAATTGATTTATAAAGTAAATTAAGGATAGATTACTTTATATTAAAGGAGATTAATTAATAATTAAAGATTATTAATTGATAATTAAAGGACAATTAATCTATGGTTAGAGATTAATCGGTTGATTGATAAGGAAATCAAGGAGCAATAAATTAATTAAATGATTGTAAATTAATTAATGGTTAATTAAGCAGGATTAGATGATTAATTATGATATGAATGGATAATGCTTGCTTATGGATGGTGGTTGTTGAATAAATTGATTGATATCTATTGGACAATGAGCTGTGACATTTTACTGATATGGTATTGGTTATGTCAATGATAAATGGGTGATGTTTATCTATGTTATTACTGTGTAAAGTGACATCCAGTAGTTGAATTTAATCACTTGAATAACTTGAGTTAAGATGATCTTGGATTCGAAGAGACCGAAGTCGGGTATTAGTAAATATCCAAAACCACTTCGATTCCTTATAGATTGATATGTGAGATCAATAGGTCAGTATGGAATGATTTAAGCGAATTGGACCATTTAATCTATGTATTGGTACTTACAAAATGATGTGTGAAATAAGTGATGTCTATAACAAATTGTGAAGTTGTAAATTGATATACGTTACCCGGGTTTATATATGTTGTATGCTTTTGTATTCCATGTTAGATGGGTTTACTGACGCTGGTTTCCAGCCTGACCCGGGTGTTACTTTGATGTAATGCTCGGGTCAGACCGAGTATTACAGATTTCCAGGTAAGGACGTTCCGGAACTCAGGAGGCGATCTGGATAGCAGGAACGTATGGAGAGTTTCCATTATGATATTGTATATATCTGAGACATGTTAAGTTGTATCTATCCAATGTTGTATAAAATTGTTGTAACTCTGATATATATCGATGTAAAATTGGTAGATACGGTTTTCTTTGGTATAATTATTATTATTGATATTATATTTTATCCGCTGCGAATGTGAGTTTGTGTGTTTCTTTTCTGTTCTTCTTCTATCTCTTTTCTTTTTTTTCTAACTATCTGGAAATTTCGGGATCGGAATTTCCGGGTCGTTACATTGAAAGCCCAAAATCATCTCATAAACAACATCACAAACCAAAGTCAGGTGATAAATAAATTGAAGCAGAAACAAAATTCACGTTAATGCCGATGCCAACAGAAAAATGTTCAAAGTCATTTGCAGTTCAAATCACACTACACCCAAGTTACAGATATCAAATAGCTATTCAAAGCCGTGGATAATAGAAATCGAACCAAGACAATTAAAAATCATCAACATCGAAATAAACTCGAACGACCTAAGAATGAAGTAGATGTGAGTGATAGTTTACTCACCTTGTTTAACGAGGAGCTAAACCCAATTCGCATTCTCAAATCACAAGCTGGTAAACAACCGATTAAGCAACCGAAAGCATCTCGAGAGATAGCGATCGAATAAAAGTCGGCTACCACAAATTACGAAAACCCTAATTTAGTTGAAGAGGAAATGAGCAAGAATGAGCTACCATTTTTTCGTATGATTTTTGTTTTAGGGTTTTCGGAAAGATGAACGAATGAAAAAGGAAATTGGGTATCAGCCTTTGTTAAATAACACCACACCAACAAAAACATGGGCCAAAATTGTTTTGAAGCCCACATAACATTCAACGAATTACTAAAAGAATTTCAACCGATTTAAAAACTCCAAATAGCAATTAGCTAACACATTAATCATTTAATGACGATTATAAATTGTTACAAAATCCCGGGTTGTTACACCTATGCTGCCTCTGGTCATAAAATTTTGCCGCGCCGCCGGTGATTTTTGTTGACCTAATCGAATTTTGCCATCGATCAGACCGTTGATTCGCCAAATAAACAGCATGGATGAAGTCCCCTCGGTCCTCTCTTTAAAACCCAGAAATGGTTCAGAAATTTTGGACAAAAGATCCATCGAATCGGAAAACGAATTTCAGTTTTGGGATGCGTACATCGAAAGCTTTGATATATAATTTTTCTGAATTTTTTTGAGGAGTTTGAAATTTGACTTTGATTTTGAATTGCAGTTGGACTAAGGTGTTTGTCTGCCATTGAACTGAGGAGGTGAAACAAATTGTATGCACAGACAAATGAGAATGAGGGACAAATAGGGTTTATAACAGAGTACATATAGACAAGGTTGAAAAAGAATAGAAGGATCAGATTGGTATACGCGCTGAACGACGAATGGCCCGAAAAGCCCGTTCTGACTCCGGAACGAAATTGGGTCAACCCATATATCAAAATAGATGTTTTAAAATATTTTAAATGCAGTGGAAAAGGTTTCAGGTTCAAATTGCATCGTATGAAGAAATTATGCTAAAATCAATATTTTTCAAATTGATTTCAATTTCATTGATTTCAAGGCGTTTCGAGTCCATACGATCAAACGACAACTCTGATCGCTACGAACCTTGAAATCATACAATAATTCACCGTTACGGATCCGATGAAATTGGTTTCGTCGAAATCCGAGTCAGTGGCCAAAATGGCTATTTTTATATTAATTAAATAATTTAATAATTAATTAAATAAAATCCAAATTTTTATTTCAATTCTATAATTGACAATTTCATCACTTTTATATTTCTTAATCATCTACAAAAATTTTAAACAAGTCTAGATGTCAATTTAAAGTTGATAAATCTATCAATTGTAGCGTCAAATTTTCAATTTCATTATATTCAAAATTATAAATTAAATTTCCAATAATTCTATTAAATTATTTTTCATTCTACTATTCATTTCATTGTTATTCAACGGATGAAATTGACACTGGCTCATGGCTTATTTCATTATTATTCTCAAATTTCATCTTAATCTCAACTAAAGCAAAATTAAATATTAAGTTTCATTTAAATTGCAATTAATCCAATTACTGAATTTTACACTTCAATTAAATTAATAAATCTTGCTTTCTGTTCTTTGAATCAACCAATTGTCATATTATAAATAGAGTTAGCATTAATTTCAATTAATTCCTTAATTTACACAAATATAACTTTAAATTGAGATTCATTGTAATTTATTACAAACTTGATTTAGTGGACTACATAAATGATTACTTTAAAATAATCGGTGCCACTAGCCCTTAATCAAATTTGTATAAGTTATCATTTCCAACAATTACATACAGAACATTGATTTTTATCCAATCACTATTTATTCATTGTTAATTCATTGATTAATCCAATATTTACATTTACTTTTCTAATATTAATTTATTACCAAATATTCCTATTTACCATCAATTATAACCCAAATAGCTGTTTCAATCAATTGGGATTGCATTGAATTAATTATTTATTAGTTTACATTTTATTCCCGTTATAAATTCATTAACAAATTACAATTTCCTTTATTGATACATCACTTACATTCATACCTAATTACATTAGTTTTATCCCATTACACTAATATATGCCTACTTACCTCTTAATTTGAATAAATATTCCATTTCTAAATGTGTAATTCTAGCAATTGTACACATTAATTTAGGTTTAAATCCAGTAAATGAATTTAACTTAATTCCATTCTTTTTAACAATTTATTCCCATATCAATAAATTTACGATTCTATTTAATTTACATTCACACTTCCGTTATCTTATTAATTACCATTAAAGTAACGTTTATTTTAAATTGGTAAACCACTGGTAACGACCAACATTTGTCACCATTTCCCTTTATAATACATGTATGTTTATTCTTCACAAATGATTTCCATCTATTACACTATTTCATACATTAATCCAATAATTTCATTTGTTTTCTCATATTCCATTTATAACCAAGTCATAACATTTAAATTATTTTATTTAATTGGAATTTCATTCAAATCATTAATTATTAACTTTAATTAACCTTGTTACGTTTCCTGTAAGTTAATTTTCATTACATTAACACAACTTTTATTAATAATTCATCAATTTTTATTTTCTTCAATATTAAATTTCAATAATCTTAATAAGTTAACAATTTTAATTATTGAAAATTTATGGGTCGTTACACTCTCCCCCACTCAAAACTTTTCGCCCCGGAAAAGGAAATAGAAGGGAGAAGGAGAATTAAGATATCAATATATCTTTCTTAAAATATTAACTTTATAAACAATTAAATTTACAAAATTAATTACCTTTGAATAAAATATACAAATTTATAACCATTAGATCTTTTTATACTTAATTTAATAAAGTTTGGAAAACATTTCAGAATATTTTCTAAGTCCAAAATTTACGGAAAATTTTGGCAGAGTCTCCTTTGTACGGAGAGGCTCGGGAGAAATATAATATCAAATAAAATAATATACAACATATATTTTGCTAATAATATATATCCCAACCTGGGAAAAACAATATAATAACGCTATAAACCTTAATCCAAAAACGTACCTATTTGTCGGGCAACTTATGCTTATTTTATGAAACCAAAAGCAGTAGCAATTGCTTCCATAACCTGTATTTCACTTATATAATCCAGAAGAATTAATAATTATATAAATTGAAATATATAAAGTTGTTTCAACCATAAACAACAAATCAATACAAACAACAATCCCTTGCAACAGGGCATACAACCATCACATAGAATCAATACAAATCAATTATTCATCCATATCAAACAAAACAAATAGCTGTTCGGGTTCAAAACTTCAAATTGTACAGAATGAAAAATAAACTACTGAGCGCACCCTTTTACTCAACAGTCTCTGATGAAACTAAATAAATTATTTATTCATCCAAACAAATTTAAAGTGTCCTAGCCCAAACAACCATAAACCAAACAAACAACTATTTCAATAATATATCAAGTTTATTAATTTCATTGATATAATAATTTATTTTTTTTAATTTGCCATTTATTTCTTACAGTTTCATTTACTTTTTTTTCATTTCTAACAAAGTCTCATTTTCACTTATTCATATCATGAAATTTCCCTTTTTATTATATTACATTCATTTATTCACTTTTTAATTTCATTTATTACAATTATCATCTTTCTGCTTATTTCCAAATAAATAACTTCAATCATTTACTTATGTCTATAAATACTTGCTTAAGGATATAACAATTATAACCTCAATTCTTATTAATAAAAGCAATTTATTGAACACTTCATTACGTACTTTTATTTTTACAATTTCCATTACATTTTCATATTAAACATTTCAATTTTTAATATTTGGTAAGTTATATATTGTTAACGCTAAAATTTGAACGCTAACACCCCGGTGTATAAAGTGTAGTTGTGAAAGCACCACCCGATGATTCGGGAACAGAGTATAAGCAGAAAACCACAGAAAAAGCAGTGAATAACAACGATTTTATAGTGGTTCGGCTAAATATTTTGCCTACGTCCACTCTGAATATCTTTATTGATGATTTCGTTACAAGTTGATACAATTCTTCCCCAAGTACAATACACTTTGAACTACTAAACACTTTGAATGAGTAGCTTAAACTTCAATGTAAGTGAAGGTCCTCGAATCCATGTCGGATGCATGAGATTTCTTTTTGAAGTTGTTGATAGTGTTCCACGTGTCTTGAAGGCTTTGGGTGTTGAGTTAGTTTGGAATGTAGCAGAGTATCGGTGTTTGAAAAGAATAAGCCAAAAGTCCCTTTCTAGTTGGAGCTAGGGTCGTATTTATAGACATTTCTCGGAGTTAGGTCGTAACTCATACACGACTCATGATAAGTCGTAAGTCGTAGATGACTCATGGTAGGTAGCGGCCGACCTATTGGATTTGGCTCATGGCTTGGTCCAAAGTTATGCACCCATTTGAATGAATGATACAAGTTCTAAGTCGTTCCTGAGTTAACCAAATGTGACTTCCTTTATGCTAGCATGAGACGTACATGACTTATCATAAGTCGTAAGTCGTCAACGAGTCATTTCATTACAGCATGGTATTGAACTTGTCTCCAAGTCTTAGGTCGTGAACGACTTATCTGCATTTATAAGTCAGCAGCGACTTAAGTGTTGTTGACTCTTCCTTTTAGCGCTCTGATTCGTAACTCCTTTAGGTCGTGGACTTTCTAAAGTCGTAAGTTGTGAGCTGTGGTCGCGCACGAGTTAACTAGTCATAACTTCTTGTTTGCTTGCTTGAGTCGCCGACGACTCAAGGTAGGTCGTAAGCACAATTCTTTAACTTGTGCAACTCCTCAATTGTTGAGTCGGTAACTTGCTGAGTCGTGAAGTACCTTGAGTCGTGAAGTACCTTGAGTCGTGAAGTACCTTGAGTCGGCCAACACCTTTAAGGCATTAAGGTTATAACCTGGTGAGTCGCTGTCCTTCTTGAGTCGTTAAGTCGGCTGTCAACCCTTCAAGGCCGTTGAGTCGGCAACTCCTTAAGGCTGTTGAGTCGTAACTAGGTAGGTCGTTGATTCGGTCCATATGTTAGGTCGGTAATCAGTTAAGTCGGTAACTATTGTGAGTCGTGGGCCTTTCTTGAGTCGCTTGAGCAGAGGGGTTAACAATTGCCCCTCGAAGTATACGCTCAAGTCATGAGTTGTGTGCTTCGACCCAGTGCCTGAGTCTTAAATGACTCAAAGAGACTCATGACTCGTTAGTCCTTCCATCTTCCCCCCTGCATCGTATATAAGCCGTTGAGTCGGTCCTTCCTCCTCAATTCATTGCTTATCTGTTTTATTCGATCCTGCCATTAACGATCCTTCAAGTTTCCAAAGACACATCCAAGCTAATCAGTCCTCAACTCATCTTTACCTTTTTATTGCGTAAGTGAATTCACTTTCTGTTCAATCCACGATCGCCAATGACTCACGAATCTGGACTCCCCATTTTCTGACTCCAATTCACTTTTGTGCCGTGTTCCATTGCGAGCCATGTTTTTGATCGATTTGCGACTGCCATCAATCATATTGTTGTTATCATTCGTGAATCATAGTAGTGCATCATATTCGTCGCACGCTTGAAGCGATTCGAATTGGTTTTTGGGTGATTTCCGATGATGTGAGGAGAAGATAATGAATTACAGTGTCTCGAATTAGCTGGTCTGTGGGTTTGGAGGAGATGAGAAAGGTCTTAGCGGGTTAATGGGTTAAAAAAGAGTTAACTGGTTGTGGAGACGACTTAAAATTCTCACGATATAGTGGGTTTTTTGGATTTACCGACTTAGGAAGGCCTTGCAATCTCATCCGTCCATGACTTAATTTTTGGGTCGTGTTGACTTCCTGATGATTTAGGACTTAGGTCGTACGAGCGACTCAACCCTTTAGATCCTTACCACAACTTATCCTTTAGACCGTGAACGATTCAAGCCATAAGTCGTGAATGACTCAGCACTTAGATTATTTTCCATACCGAGTTGCTTCTTGGGGCTTAACCCCTGACCGACTCAAGTAGATGGGACCTAGGCTTTGAGTCGTTGGCGAGTCAGGACTTGTGTGAATTTCGTTCGTGCTTTGAACCGTTGCATGGACTTTGAACTGTTGAGCTTTATTGCATTTATTCACAGGCTGCTTTAACTTGTAAGCTAACAATCTGTCCAATACAACATTTACAGAAAATTGGGACGAATATACTGCCATCGACTGCCCACATCAAACGACAGATTAGTTAATAACAGATAATTAATTTAAATAAATTGTGTGAACGAAGTGCTTTCAACTCATCAATTTCAAGTAAAATATTAAAGCAACACTGAAATAGTCAATTGAAACCGACCAGCTTGCACTAATATTATGCTTGAACTTTAGATTAACAAGTTCTGAAATTTTGTAGTTGATCAATCGTCAACTATTTTAACTCCAGTTATATTTACTTGCTATTTTTATTAGTTTTGCACGACACTTCACACTTTTAGGAAACGTGCACCTTCACATTTGAATATCCAGTTGTTTGTGTAGAATGACTTCTCAGGAAGAAGATACAATGGTTCAGACTGGAGAGGCCACTGTAATTCCTGCTCCTCTGGTCAATCCTCCCGAAAGAGCCTGTTCTACTTTATCGTACAGAGTTTTCCGCCAATTGTGCGCTCAGTTTGGCATTGCTGAATCAGATGCCATTCTTCCCGAGAGAAGTAACACTGCTGACATAGCACCGTCTGGCTTTGTAACGGTCAATCGACAAATGTGCCTGAGTGGGGGCGTTCCTCCTTTCAATGACTTTCTCCAACAACTTCTTCGTCAATTGGCCATCGCCCCGTCCCAATTACACCCCAATGGTTATGCCATTTTAATGGGGTTGTGTGTACTGTTTAGGAGGATGCTTGATCGACTCCCAAGCTTTGACGAGATTTGCTTCCTATGCTCTTTCACCAGGACTAAAGATCACCCCTCTATTACTGTCGTGAGAAGTGCTCGAAATCGTAAATTGATCATCGGTCTTCCTGACAGCGCTCATGGGTTTTTGACTCAATTTTTCTATGTCCGTTGCCCCCCGGGGTTTTACGCTGTGTGGAGAGAAGGAAGTAAGATCATCTACCTTTACCTCTTTTATATTCTGAGTCTTTTGAAGTTCGAATTGCCAAGTGTTAACTTCGTCATCATTTCTTTTCTTTTATTTCAGTACTTCCTCCTCCTTGTAGAGATCCCAGTCACAAGCCAACCCTGGAGAGGCTTGTAGCAGTACCGGTTGAAGAACGGGACGTGAATTTTTTGCTGAACGACGAATTCCTTCACCAGTTCGGACTTCTTCATCCTTCTCGCTCCACACACCCCTGCGAGGTTCCAGATTCTCCACCTAAAGCATCAGATGCCCTGGTTTCCACAGACACATCCATACCAAAAGGACCTGCTCCTGAGGCTTCGCTTGTGCAGTGCTCCGCTTCTGTTGATGTTGCGGGGCCACCTGTCGAACTTGCCTCGGTTATTGAGGAAGAAGAGCCCCAGGGATCTCCCCGACTGTCATAGAAATCCGGCGAAGAGGCCGGAAAAACTAGTCTTGCCAAGCAGAGCAGGACGATACTTTCGAAGGGCTGAGCGATCTCTTTGCCACCTCGCAAGAGATCTTTAAAGATGATCCTACCACTACTGGGGTTTCTTCTTCATTAGTTGAATCGACTTCGGTCCTGCAACAGACTCCGTCGACTCAAGAGTTGACGCTAACTATTACACCCACAACCACTCCTCAATTAAAGAGTGGTTCGTAGTTTGATGCATGTAGTTTGCATGTCACACACACTTAGAATTTTTTGGCACTTTTACGATTCTGACTTTTTGTGCTTTGAAGAATTCTAAGATTTAGCTCTTTTTTATTTCAGATCCTCCGATGGGGCGCAGCGGATCCTATTATGATGATTTCCAGCGCTACGGGAGGCGTAGCCAGTATGATTACATGCGTTACCTCCCCTCTTACAGAGAATCTGATGAAGAGAGAGCTGCTCGAAAGGCTCAAGAAAAGAGGGCTCAAGAGGAGCGCTATGAAAGAAGAGAGAGGGAAGAGCGCCACGATTCTTCACAGAGAGGTGACGATTCCCATAAAAGAAAAACCCATGATGACAGAGGAAAAAGTCATATGGTTGAAGATTCGAGCAAGCGAGCCCGACATGGTGAGAAGCACACCTCTACAACTCCTGAAAAGGTTACTGCCCCTGCCTCGCTTGACATTCCTTCCGGCTCTCCCGCTCTCGGGAAGACAGACATCCAAACAATAATTAGCAGACCCAAATTCCAAGTTGGACCGGGTCCTGCCACTTTGCAAAGTCGGTTTCCACAGTGGTGTCTGAAGGTAGTAAGGTTTGACCTTGACTTGGTCCCCATTGACAAGTCTGCCATGTTAAGAAACCTTGACGCCGTCAAGCTTGATATTGAGAGGATGTCGAACTGGCAGAAACTTGTTGACGAGCTTCAGAGGGTTAATCGTGCAAACATAGAGGCCATGCTCACTATGGAAAATGATAAAGCCGAATGGCAAAAGGTTCTTGAGCAATATGACACTGAGATGAGAAGCATTGCTTCTTACAATGAGGAGCTTGAAGCAAAAGTTGAAGAACTGAAACAAGAGCTTGCTGCTTCCTCTACTTCTTACTCTCAAAAAGAAGAAGTGCTCCTAAAACAAGTGAGAGACGCCCATGCCAGCCAAAGAGATGCCGAAGACAGGCTCGAAGTCCAGAAAAGAATTAGCGAGGGCTATGTTGCTGATATTGGAGAGCTTCGGAAGAAGAACAGCTCCCAAGAGGCGGAGATTCAAATGCTTAAGCTTCAACTTTCTAAAGCTGAAATGGAGCGTGATAAGGCCGTTGCTGGCAAAATTGCAGATGAAGAATCTCACGACGCAACGAGGGCCGACATCAGCTCAAAATTATTTGATTTCTACCTGCATAGCATTTTGGGGCGCGGTAGCCTCGCCTTTCTAGGCCCCAAGTATGAAATTACTCTGGCTGAAGTTTGGGAGGCCGCACTCGATATGCTTGGCGGTAAGGGCGCTGGCTATGCTGAGTCAGCTCTTGAGGAGCACTATCTTGATGATGATGCTCGTGCCGCACTCGCTAGGGGGGAGAGAACAGCATGCAAAATTAAGGGCGGAAACAGCGGCAGGAGAATATTCAGGAAAAATCATCTCAACTGCTCCAATTCAACCTTCTCCTTCAGCCGAAATTGACATTATCGGTTCTAGTTCTCATTCCCCATCTCCTACTAAAGTTACCACTGATATCACAAGCATACAAGGTGGAGATGAAGGCGGCGAGAGTGCCGAGGCACAGGCTTACGAAGTTGACGTCAGGGAACCGACTTCTGCAGGTAACCCTACTGACAATCTTGCCCAAGTAGACTGCTCATCTGTTTCTTACGAACTTGATGAGCTTTTTGACTACTTCTTGAATCTCAGCGAACCTTTATCTCCACTTTTTGCTGACTTGAACTTTTTTCTTCTGTAGAGAAAACGTCGGGCATTGTCCAGGCTTCTCCTCCTCCAATTATTCTTTCCCCGCCTCTTAAGGTCACTCCTCCCTCTGCCTCGCAACCCGGGTCACAAGAGGAGCAAATAGAAGCTCTTCACGGCTTAGATGATCCCGTTGCTTCTCAAGATCCGAAAGGAGAAGAAACTGAAGGAAGCGAGAGGACTCCAGAACCAACTGGCTCCAACGCTGAACCGTTATCCAAACTTCTTTCTCCAGGGAGTGGGTCTTCCTCCATGAAGAGAGGAAAGCAGGGAGTTTCCAAGAAGAAGAAGAAGGGACCTTTAACTGGCGAAGAAGAGACGGAAGAAGGTCCGACCGAGCCCCTTTCTCCTTCATCCCCTACCCTTACAAGCCGGCCTAAAAAGTTGGTCATTCGGCCAGGTGCGGGCTCAAAAGGTTGGCGGAAGAAGAAATGATGGCCCTGGGTCTGTAGCTTTCATATCGCTTTTTCCCTTTTTTGCATGTACTGACCGGATATTGTGCGGGTACCGGCCCCCCGCTTTTCTTTTTCTTTTTACTTTGGAACTTGTACCTGTATATAAAATAGTGTTGAATAAAATGATTCTTTTTCTTTGTACAAACTTCTGTCTGTATCTGAGAATGCATTTATTATTCATTTTTGTACAAGTTCCTTTGTACGATATTGCAGTGCGATATTGCAGTGAGCATGTGGTATATATTGTTTGAGCGCAATTTTACCGATGTAATTATACCATGTTGCCCCTATACCATAAGCTCATTGTAATATTTTATTTTATGAGAAACTTGTACATTTATTTTTTAGAGAATAATTATTCCACATTTGGAGGAATATTATTTCATTAAAAAAAAGAGTACAAACAAGTTTCTACGCTTCATCCTTCAAAGATATCACTTTTTATTTCGTGCATATACACATTTTACTGAATGAAATCTTCTATGTGGTAAAGAGAGTATTTGAAAGGTACTTCAACTTCTTTTTGAAGAAAAGAATTTTCTAGAATAAGTAATTCATTCTTCCTTTGGAAGTTAAAGTGTGCCTTTGATGAGGATTTTTTCACGTTTCAACACCTGGAAGTTTTATTTCAATCTTGGTGAAACGTGTGCCTCTGAAGAGGTCTTTCTGCATGATTGTGCCTCCGGGAGGAGGTCTTTTCATTTCTGCCTCTGGGAAGAGGTCTTTCTATCTTATTGTGCCTCTGGAAAGAGGTCTCTTTTGAAACGGGCCTCCGAAGAGGGCTTTTATTTTTTTTGCATTTCAACTCTGGTGAAGTGAAACTCCGAAGAGCGGCTGTTGCACTTCAACTCCTGGTGAAATGGGCCTCCGAAGAGGGCTTTTATTTTGTTTTGCATTTCAACTCTGGTGAAGTGAAACTCCGAAGAGCGGCTGTTGCACTTCAACTCCTGGTGAAATGGGCCTCCGAAGAGGGCTTTTATTTTGTTTTGCATTTCAACTCTGGTGAAGTGAAACTCCGAAGAGCGGCTGTCGCACTTCAACTCCTGGTGAAATGGGCCTCCGAAGAGGGCTTTTATTTTGTTTTGCATTTCAACTCTGGTGAAGTGAGACTCCGAAGAGCGGCTGTCGCACTTCAACTCCTGGTGAAATGGGCCTCCGAAGAGGGCTTTTATTTTTTTTTGCATTTCAACTCTGGTGAAGTGAGACTCCGAAGAGCGGCTGTCGCGAGACTCCGAAGAGCGGCTGTCGCACTTCAACTCCTGGTGAAATGTGCCTCCGAGGATTGCCTGGAAGTTACTCTCTCATGGTTGGAGGGTCATGGCTCCTCCAATCTTTTTTGGTTGAGTAGAGAACTTTCTTTTTTGCGGCATATGCCCCGTTAGAGGTCTTTATCCTCCGAAGAGTTGTGCCTCCGAAGAGGACTTGTGCCTCCGAAGAGGGCTTTAGTTGTTCCTTGTCCACTTGCTTATGCCTTTTCAGTGATCCTCTATTTTTTTTCTTTTCAAGCTCGCACTGCCTTCTCTTGCAAGTAGTTTGTTTAATCCAAAGAAGTGTACTTCATTGCTAGGCCAGTTCGCGAGAACGGACATAGGCTTCTTAAATGGATGTTTGTTTGTTCAAACTTCTCAATTTGTTAGCTAGAGCCCGTTTTTGGTGAATTCATTGGCCGTTCAATTGAAGCACTTTTTATCTAGGATTTAAATTCGGGACTTTTGTGCTTTTGTGACTTGAAATTTGTTTGCGGAATGATAACCAGAATCACTTGGTCTTGTAATGTGCAAGTTTTATTTTCATTGTCTGCAAAAATTTAAATCGACATTTCAGCAATACATTTAATGTACTTTTCATATCGAAAATAAAGCAAACATGTAATAATAATAAGAAACACGAGATTTATAGTGGTTCGGCCAAGAATTTGGGCCTACATCCACTTTATAGTCTTTCATTATTCACTTGCATCGGTTTTACAATCGCTTTCAATTACAGGAATCATACATTCATAATTCTTTTTACAATATTTCAACAAAGCTATCAAGTAAAGTATGGGCGCAAGTGATTGCTGTTCCAAGCTCTTGGAATTTGATCTCCTTCGACAGTAGTGAGTTTGAATGTGCCGTCAAGTAGCTTCTGACCTATGACATATGGTCCTTCCCAATTTGGCCCAAACACACCAGTCGCTGTCATAATTCTCTTTAGGACTAGATCTCCAATCTCAAAGCTGCGTTGGCGAACTTTGGAATTGAAATGTCTGGCTATCCTTTGCTGATGAGATGCGATTCTGAGCTCAGCCTCTTCTCTTTTTTCATCAAGGAGATCTAGTGCCTCAAGCTGTAGTTTTTCATTCTCCGCTTGATTGAAATGGATTCTTCTATGTGAAGGGACCTCTGTTTCTACCGGAATCATTGCCTCTGATCCGTATGCCAATGAAAACGGAGTATGCCCAGTCGCAGTTTTGTGGGTAGTTCTGTATGCCCATAGTGCTTGCGGTAGCTTATCGACCCAACCATCTTTTGCTCTTTCAAGTTGCTTCTTGATGGTGGACTTGATAATTTTATTTACTGCTTCCACCTGCCCGTTTGCCTGCGGATGAGCTACTGCTGAGAAGCTTTTTCGGATTTTGAATCGTTTGCAAAAATCTTGGAATTCTTCACTTTCGAACTGAGTACCATTGTCTGTAATTATTTTTTGAGGCACACCATATCTGCAAATGATACTTTTAGTCACAAAACTTATCATCTTTTTTGAGGTGATAGTAGCCAGTGGTTCAACTTCTGCCCACTTTGTAAAATAATCTACAGCAACAATGGCATATTTAATTCCAGATTTGGCAGTTGGTAACGGTCCTACAAGTTCTATCCCCCATATTGCAAACGGCCATGGACTGACCATCTGTGTGGGTTCAGTAGTAGGAGCTCTAGGAATTTTGGCGAATCTTTGGCTTCTGTCACATTTTCGGGAATAGTCTGCTGCATCTTGATTAATTTCTGGCCAAAAATATCCGTATCGGAGTATCTTCTTTGCTAAAGTTTGACCACCTAAATGATCACCACATTCTCCCCCATGTACCTCAGCTAGGATTGTTTTGGACTCTTCCCTGGATACACATCGAAGTAACGGCATTGAGAATCCCCGTCTGTATAATTGGCCATCCTGGACCACATAGCGAGAGGCTTTCCTCAGTAGCTTCTTTCGTTCTTTTAAATTTTCCGGTAAAGAGCCATTGAGCAAATATTCTATTATTGGAGTCATCCCTGATTCTTGCTCTTGAGACACGCTCATGATCCAATCGATATCCATCTCATCAATGCTTGGAGCCGACAAGACCTCCACTGGAGTCAACCCCAGAAATTGAGCTTTGCCTGTGCTAGAGTACTTTGCGAGAGAATCTGCTTTCGTGTTTTCTTCTCGAGAAATATGACTTATCATGTAATGATCGAAATCACCTAGGAGTTCCCAAGCCTTTAACAAGTAGGCGGGCAGATTTCCCCCTTTCGCTTGGATTTCCTTCTTGACTTGGCATACAATAAGCTGAGAATCACTGAAGATCTGTAATGCTAGGATGTTTAGTTCTTTAGCAATTCTTAAGCCAGCGATAAGAGCTTCGTATTCTGCTTCATTGTTTGTTGAAGGAAACTCCAATCTCAGTGCATAGCATAATGACCGACCTTCAGGGGTCTCAAGTACAACTCCGGCTCCAAAACAGTAGTCATTTCTTGCGCCATCAACATATAACTTCCATTGAATTGGGGAATCATCGATCGTTTCCTCCTCACTGTTACCCTTATCTGTGAATTCTGCGATGAAATCCGCTAAAGCTTGTCCGTTGATTTCTTTTCGGGGATGATAAGTGATGTCATATTGACTGAGTTCAATATTCCACTTTAGATGACGACCCGAAGTCTCAGGGCGAAACAGGACTTGCTTTAAAGGTTGATCAGTGAGGACTCTGATAGGATGAGCTTGGAATTATTGCCTCAACTTCCTGGATGCAATCAGTAGGCAATAGGCGAGTTTTTCCAACTTAGAGTAATTCATCTCTGCCCCAGTGAGTCTTTTGCTGATATAGTAAACTGGATGTTGAATCCTCTTGTCTTCTCGTATCAGCGCTGCACTTAAAGCATTAGATGATACTGCCAAGTATATAAGAAGATCCTCGCCATCGCCAGGCCTAGAAAGTATTGGAGGAGTTTCCATATGGCGAATCAATTCATCAAAGGCTTTTTGGCATTCGGGAGTCCAATCGAAGTTTTTCTTTCCTTTCTTTAGGGCGTCAAAGAATGGGATGCATTTATTTGTGGCTTTGGAAATGAACCGACTCAAGGCGGCGACTTTTCCATTGAGACTTTGCAATTCCTTCTTCGTTCTAGGAGCTTTGACTTCCTTTAAGGCGGTAATTTGAGCTGGACTAGCCTCAATGCCCCTAGCGCTCACGATGAAACCTAAAAACTTTCCGGATTCCACTCCAAATGAACATTTTAAAGGGTTAAGCTTCATTTCGTATTTTCGGAGGACTGCGAACATGTCTGCTAAGTGTTTTATGTGATCCACTGCTTTCTTAGACTTTACTAACATGTCATCGACGTAGACTTCCATAGTCTTGCCCAATTGCGGTTTGAACATAGCATTAACAAGTCTTTGGTATGTTGCCCTGCATTCTTCAGCCCGAAGGGCATAACTCTGTAGCAGTAAAGACCAACGTCGGTGGTAAAGCTCGTGTCCTCCTGATCTGGCTCATGCATCATGATCTGGTTATATCCAGAGTAGGCATCCATAAAAGATAACAATTCGTGTCCCGCTGTTCCGTCTACCAGTTGATCGATCCTGGGTAATGAGAAGCAGTCTTTAGGGCAGGCCTTGTTTAGATCTGAAAAATCGATGCACACTCTCCATTTTCCGTTGGCTTTCTAAACCAGCACTGGATTTGAAACCCAATTCGGATAGGTAGATTCTTTGATAAAGTTATTCTCCATGAGCCGATCAACTTCTTCTTTTAACGCTGCTGACCTTTCTGGACCTTGAGTTCTCCTTTTCTATTTCACAGGTGTAAATTTTGGATCAATATTCAGAGCGTGTACTGCTACTTCTGGGGATATTCCGCACATATCGGCATGAGTCCAAGCAAAGACATCCAAATTTGCTTTTAAAAAAGATATTAAGATATTCTGAATTGACGCATTAAGTTGTGAACCCACATTCAACACCTTGCTTGGGTCCTTCGGGTCAACAGGTATTGGTACTGTCGTTTCCACCGGTACCACTCTATTCTCTCCTGCACCGGCTTTTCTAGGATCCATCTCTTTCCGTGCTTCGCTGTGCTCGCCAGTGCAGGGTCCGCCTTGTAATTGCTACAAGGCTGGTTCTTTGATGCGGACTGGGGTAGCCGCATCCTTTCCCATTTCTCTTTTCCTTGCTTCTCGCAGCTCTGTCAGATAACACTCCCGACCGGCATTTTGATCCCCTTTTATAACTCCTACTCCATTGTCTGTGGGGAATTTAATAGTGAGGCACCATGGGGCCAGAACAGCTTTGAACGCTGCAAGAGTTGGACGGCCAAGGAAAGCATTATAAGCGGAAAATTCGTCAACAATGACAAAAGTCTGCTTGCAAACTACTTTTCTTTCTCCCTCTCCGAGTTCTACAAGCAAATCAATGGTTCCTATTGGCTGCTTTGGCTCCCCAGTGAAGCCAACGATTTTTTGTGATGAGGCTTGCACATCAACCATAGGGATCTTCATTTGGTCGAATGTTTTCTTGAAGAGGATATTGCAGGATGCGCCACAATCAATGAGAACTCTTCTGACAATAGCTGGCCCGATACCAGCCGAGATGACTAAGGGATCTAAGGTAGGAGCTTCAACACCTGTGGAATATCTGGTTCTGAACACAATGTCATCATTGAAAGTTTTTTGTTGCTTCAGGGGCGTAGCACCTTCCAAAACAAAGACATCTTCTTCGGCCGGTACATACTTCAAAGCTCGGGTATATCTTTCCATCTCACCCCAGCTCCTGCCTGCTGGGTGAGGTCCTCCCGTAATGACATTGATAACAGGCCTTCCGGATTCATGCCCTGCAGTCTTCTCACTTGTCCTGGGTTGATGAGCAGGATCTCGTTGCCCCTGACTAGACGAAGCGGGATTGCTGCTATTCTTTTCCACAAATTGCCGCAGCTTGTTTTCCCTTATCAATTCTTCAATCAAATTTTTCAACTGGCGGCATTCATCGGTATCATGACCAGGTTGATTATGGAAGCGGCAAAACTTTCCGCTTTGTACAGCTTTTTTCCCGGTTCTCAAAACGGGAGGTTTAGGATAATCAACAGAATCTTTAGTGGCAAGGTAAATATGCTCCGGCGTATCTGATAAAGGGGTATATTCCGATGGCTTGAAGGAACGAGGCTTCTTCAGATTTTTCTGTTTCTTCCCATCGTTATTTTCCCTTTTCTGTCCTACAGATTCATTCTTGCATAGAGCAACAACGTTATCTTCAGCTTTTTCCAATGCTGCCTTTACCGGTACAGGACGGCTTTCCAGGCGTATGAACTCATCTGCTTTCTTGTAGAATTTTTCTAGGGAATTTGGTTCCTTCATGTTAAGCCATTTTCCAAATTCGCTCGACTTGTCGATGGCCCTCATCAGATAGGTCAAGATCATCAGTGGTTTTGCATTGTCTACCTCGGCCAGCGCTATATTAAAGCGATTCAAGAAAGATCTGATAGTTTCCCCTGGATTCTGTTCTAAACTTGACAACGACATGATATCTTTGGCTTTTGAAGCGTATAGTCTGAACTGCTCCTTGAATTTCCGAGTTAGGTCAGAAAACTGATCTATAGACCGAATTGGTAGCTTGGTGAACCAAAGCAGAGCTACACCTTCCAAATATACAGGAAAATATCGACACTTTATTTCATCAGAAGCTCTGGCACCTATCATGTGCCAATCATACTTGTACAAGAATTCGTTCGGATCACTTGTTCCTTTGTAAGCTAGGATAGTTGGAGGGACGAACTTCCTTGGGAACTCAGCCTTTAAGATCCTTTCGGTAAATGGGGTTTTACTTGGAGCGAAACCCCATTCCTTCTCGTCTTCATTCCTCTGCATGCTTTCTTTCAAGATTTGTCGAACCATTTCAGAAAGATACCCCTCATCATTTCGAGCTTTAGATCCACCAACTTCAGGAAATGTCCGCTCAAAGGGGCAGGCAGCCCTCTCAGGAATGTTTCTTTCTTCATCCTCATGAATGTTGCCAGCAAAGTTCCTTTCATTACCCGTTGGTTGACGGTTTACCCCAAGCAAGTCATTCAACTTATTCAAAATTAGGGCATTTTAGGCATTCTGAGCCTCCAATTGTGCACTTTGGGCATTTATTTGCTGGTTCAGCCCTAAGATTACAGCATCCAACTCCGCTTTTGTAACCCCAACAGGTGGAGTGGCTTGATTAGGTACTTGGGAAGCGGAGGTTCCCTCTTGAACATTTCCAGATCTAACAGATCTACTCTTTCTCCCCGGAGCCATGATTTCAGATAAACTTCTAGTCTTCAGAGAGGTTACTTCAACAAACTTTCGTGGAGCAATGATGATAATTTGCCTGAGTTCAATTCTCAGTGAAAGCACCAAAAATGTTAACGCTAAAATTTGAACGCTAACACCCCGGTGTATAAAGTGTAGTTGTGAAAGCACCACCCGATGATTCGGGAACAGAGTATAAGCAGAAAACCACAGAAAAAGCAGTGAATAACAACGATTTTATAGTGGTTCGGCTCAATATTTTGCCTACGTCCACTCTAAATATCTTTATTGATGATTTCGTTACAAGTTGATACAATTCTTCCCCAAGTACAATACACTTTGAACTACTAAACACTTTGAATGAGTAGCTTAAACTTCAATGTAAGTGAAGGTCCTCGAATCCATGTCGGATGCATGAGATTTCTTTTTGAAGTTGTTGATAGTGTTCCACGTGTCTTGAAGGCTTTGGGTGTTGAGTTAGTTTGGAATGTAGCAGAGTATCGGTGTTTGAAAAGAATGAGCCAAAAGTCCCTTTCTAGTTGGAGCTAGGGTCGTATTTATAGACATTTCTTGGAGTTAGGTCGTAACTCGTACACGACTCATGATAAGTCGTAAGTCGTAGATGACTCATGGTAGGTAGCGGCCGACCTATTGGGTTTGGCTCATGGCTTGGTCCAAAGTTATGCACCCATTTGAATGAATGATACAAGTTCTAAGTCGTTCCTGAGTGAACCAAATGCGACTTCCTTTATGCTAGCATGAGTCATACATGACTTATCATAAGTCGTAAGTCGTCAACGAGTCATTTCATTACAGCATGGTATTGAACTTGTCTCCAAGTCTTAGGTCGTGAACGACTTATCTGCATTTATAAGTGAGCAGCGACTTAAGTGTTATTGACTCTTCCTTTTAGCGCTCTGATTCGTCACTCCTTTAGGTCGTGGACTTTCTTAAGTCGTAAGTTGTGAGCTGTGGTCGCGCACGAGTTAACTAGTCATAACTTCTTGTTTGCTTGCTTGAGTCGCTGACGACTCAAGGTAGGTCGTAAGCACAATTCTTTAACACGTGCAACTCCTCAATTGTTGAGTCGGTAACTTGTTGAGTCGTGAAGTACCTTGAGTCGTGAAGTACCTTGAGTCGTGAAGTACCTTGAGTCGGCCAACACCTTTAAGGCATTAAGGTTATAACCTGGTGAGTCGCTGTCCTTCTTGAGTCGTTAAGTCGGCTGTTAACCCTTCAAGGCCGTTGAGTCGGCAACTCCTTAAGGCTGTTGAGTCGTAACTAGGTAGGTCGTTGATTCGGTCCACATGTTAGGTCGGTAATCAGTTAAGTCGATAACTATTGTGAGTCGTGAGCCTTTCTTGAGTCGCTTGAGCAGAGGGGTTAACATATATCTGCTTTTTATGAATGTAATTGAAAGTTATACAAGTTTTCTCATTTTCTTTAATAAATTTACTGTTCAATAATCATATCATTTGTTTTATAGATTATAATTTCCAACTTTCTTATAGTCTCATTTATACTTAGCATTTAGTCTCTTATTTCATTTAGAGGTTCCAATTATTAGTTAAATTCCATTTCACTAAAGCAATTGAAACCATTAATTGATGGAAAATATACCGGGTAAATTTTTGAAATCATTTTAAAATAATAGATAGATGTATACACTTAAAATTCATATATCCAATTATATTTAAAACAATTAAAAATTTATATTTGGTTATCAAAAATAAATCTACAGTAGAACTACTACATTGGCCTTCCCACTTTGAAACTCGAAATTGAATGTCGATGATGCGGCCGCCATCACCGAAATTATTTTCCAGCGACAGAGAAGGAAGTATAGAACTTATTTTTTCCAAAATCTTATTTAAAACTTTTCTTTCGAATTATATTGAAATATTTATATTAGAAAATACTTCTAAATAATATCATTATTATATTCTAAAATCATCCGAAAGAAATTTTCAAAAGCCCGAAACTTTAAGTTCTATATTTCCAATTTCATTTATCATATTTTCAATCTTATTTCAACTATTATTTATAAATTTCATTACCTAACAACCAATATTTTGCAACCAAATATTAATCATTTATAAAAAGTTTATTTTATATATAGAAAATATAATAGAAAAAATTATTTCATTCACCTATATCAAAACAAATATTGTATCGGTATGTCCTATTAAGTGTGTAGGAATACCTATTGATGTCATAGCGTCCCATGCATCAACCAGAATTTATAAATACAAATCGAAAAAGATTAACACAATATTAAAACCTTTTTATAACACTAACTAATACTCTCTCTCATATATACTCTCAGTGACTCATCATAGGGTATTACTACCCTATTAGCAAAGAGCCAAAGCCCCACAAAGCTAAGGTTTATCGCTAAACCAATGCTCTGATACCAGATGCAATGCCCCGCCTTTTTCGCATGCTTTAAATGGACGATCAACCACACACGTCAGACTTAGACCATACAGAAGAGCGGATTATTATGGGGTAAATAAGAAAAGGTAGAGAAAGAAAAAAAATAGAATCTTGCAGCGGAATGATAAAATATAATAATCAAATATACAGTTCATGAAGCTGTTTACAAAATATTTGATTATACTTATACAATACATATCAGAGTTACACATACCAGAGAATAATAATTAATGCAGCAGAATTAAATGGCGTAGTGGAGTAATACAGTAGATAATAGTACTACAAAATCTTCGTCTTCGTCCTCTAGAATAAAATCTTCAAATCCTGAAACGCTCGGACCGACCCGAGCGAATTGAAAGGAAGAACACTTAAGTCAGAGCTAAAATATCTTATGTAAGTTAAATCAACAATAAACAATATGAGTGGAACGGCGTCCGAGATGTTTACGGGGTTTGACATCTTCTATCCAATACGTGAGTGCACTAACTCAAGATATTTCGCTATTATAATAATGTCTATAGTAAAATAAACATACTTTTAAATAGCGTTAAGGAGTGACCCAATATTCCCTTTAACACGTAATACTCCCAGTAATCCATCCAATATCATAGTCACTCCTGATCGGGAAGCCACCAGAGGATACCACACGGGCTACGGGAGAAAACCAAACTCGTACAAGGCGCGCTAGGGTAGGTGACACGGCACAACTAGGCAATGCCAGAGCAGATATACCAATTACGCTTCCGGGTCAGTGGTAACGCGTAGCGCGCAGCTACTGCCTACCTCGAGCCACACCCCCAAATAAAAAAAATCAAATGTGGCCACCGAATCAATCCAAAAGTCAAAGTATAATATCGAAGGGATGTGTCCGATCAAAGGTGCTACCTCATTAACCCGTCGATCGCTCATGTTTTAGCCACCTTATGCCAACTCACAGGAGTTGGGTCCACGTATTTACCTCAAAGGAACCGCCGCCACCATCCTACTTCATTCTGGAATCTCCACCGCGTACACGGTTGTTAAAATGGTTTTCGGAGTTGGTAGAGAGTATGACAACTTCCGATCCCGGTCTCTTTAACAACAAAACATTATTATAACATCGCGGTCTTATCAAAATAGTTTATACTTTTAAAACCAGAATATAATATCCATTTCAAATCCATATAAATACGATACCATTTCCTCTTTTAAAAACCCACATCATTTTCAAATATATCCTTTTCTAAAGTTATAACATTTCAAAGTTATAATATTTCGAAACCAAAACTTGAAATATAGCCTTTCAAAACATAAAACTTTGAATTTCATAACTTTGAAACATACTACACCACTTAAATGGTTTAAATATTAAATTACTTTATATAATAAAATAGCTTCTTCACCTTCACAAATCAATTTCAATATGGGTTTTAAATTCCCAAACAAACCAATAAAATTTCCATATATTTCAAAGCTTTAATTATTCCACCATTTCAAAACTTATTCTTTGATAATTTCATGTAATTCAATTTCAACTACTATTATTTAGATTTGAAATGTTTACTTAATAATCAAATATCATTTTAGTAAAACCTTTAGACTTCAAATAACTGGATATTCTTCCAATTACATTAACTTGATAATATTCATTTAAATCAATTTGATATTCATTTAAATCCTCCAAACAAAAATCAAGTTATAAAATCATACCTTTTAAATCTCAATTTATTTATATTTCAAATCAAGTTTTTCGAGAATAATCCTTAAATCTTAAATTCAAATAAAATTCATATTTATCTTCTAAATCTAAATTTATTTAAATCATTATAACCTCTATATAAAATATGATTTAAATACTTAACCATATTTATTTTAATAAATCAAACTCCATTTTTCTACTTATTGTCATTAACTGATTTATACCTAACTTAATACATGAATTTAACTATATATAAATATTTTTATATAATATAAAAAAGAATCAATATTTATTTAAACCACATAATTCTATCCAAAACCATATAAATCATTTTCAAAATATTTATATATATAGACCGATGGTGTCTGTATAAAATTTTCTATCCTATGGTCAAGTGATACAGATATTTATCATTTCAATCCGTAAGTTAAAAAAAATTACGGTTATATATCATTCCAAACCGCAATCCCGAATGAAATAAAATGCATAACAACTTGCATATTAAAATACTATAGAATATAACATCCATTCATCCATCAACAGATCATACATCCATCACAATCATCATCCACAACAATCAATCAATACCAATAGATAACTGATAATATACATAACAGGTATTTAGTTGGTAGTTTATATGCAATAATAAATTTGATAACAATTTAATTCAAATAAATGCAATTTAACTTAGATGATGATTAAATATATGACAAACAGCTATAAATAAATTTCAAATCACATCATAAATAAATTTAACAAACATAACAAATTTTAGAAGTTGTGAGTGGGTTAAAACACTCACCTTTTGAATTTAAATTGAATTTAAATCCAATTTAAACCTAAAAATTTGACGGTATTAGAATTCGTCTAAACAAGCGTCAAAATGTTTGGAATTTTAATACGATCCTAACAAAAAAACCGTGTGTGAATTGGTGTTCGTATGTGAAAGATATAATGAAAAATGTGTTTGAATTTCAATTTTTTTAAAAAAAAGAGAACACATTTACCTTTCTTGCCACGTCATAGGCAAATCACTTTCTTCCAGAAAACACCACTCGCACATGCAAGGACTAATGCACGCGATACTACAACCGACCATAAACTTTGACCGCGATTCTCTCTCTCCTACGGCCACCAGGGAGCCGCCGAACCCAACCATCCTCCTTCCCTCGCCTAGACGCACCGCGCCTTCCACCTATGCTGCCTCCGGTCATAAAATTTTGCTGCGCCATCGCTGATTTTTGTTGACCTAACCGAATTTTTCAGTCTATCAGACCGTTGATTCGCCAAATAAACAACATGGATGAAGTCCCCTCGGTCCTCTCTTCAAAACGCAGAAATGGTTCAACGATCCGACAACGTTCATCGACGCGCGATGAACGGCCGAGAATTGATTCATAAATTCTGGACAGACAATGCATTGAATCGGAAAACGAATTTCAGTTTTGAGACGCGTTCATCGAAAGGTTCGATATATAGGAGTCTGAAATTTGGCTTTGATATTGAATTGCAGTTGGAATTAGGTGTTTGTCTGCCATTGAACTAAGGAGGTGAAACAAAATGTAAACAGAGTATTTATAGACAAGGTTGCAAAAGAATAGATGGATCAGATTGGTATACGCGCTGAACGATGAATGGCCCGAAAAGCCCGTTCTGACTCCGAAACAAAATTGGGTCAACCGATGTAACAACCCGGTGTTTTGTAACAATTAATTATCGTCATTAGGCGATTAAATTGGCTGGCTAATTGCTATTGGGATTTTATCGGGTTGAAGTTGTCTTAAAAATTTGTTAAGGGTTTGTGGGCTTTATATTGAATTTTGGCCCACGTTTTATTTTGGTGTTGGGTTGTATTAAACTGGATAGTCGTTCCCTCCTCTCTATTCATTCTCTTCGAAAACCTTAAACAGAATAAACGAAAAAAAATTGGCGCCTCGATCCTTTTGCTATGTCGATCGGCTAATTCTATTTGCAAATGTTTTGCTTTGCTTTGAGCTTGGTCGGGCCGTGCTTAGGGGAGCTGCAAGTGGGGGAAATAGAGGAATTTTGGCAGTGGATCGGTGCTCTTCAAAACAAAGGTGAGTGATTTTTCACCCACATCTAATTCAATTTCGTATATTCGTGACTTTCGTAGCTTGATTTCTAGGCTATCATGGTGTTGAATTCTTTGACACATGATTTTGATTTTCAATCGTCTGGAATTACTTGAATTCGTTGATTGCTTTGTTCAGGCCGTTTAATTCTGATCAAATGCTAGGATTTGAATTGATTTCGTGAAGATATTTTTAGATGAGAATTCATTTGACTTTGCATTTGCTTTAAGTATTTGACTTCGGTCCTGATTTGGGTATGCGGTTCCATGACTTCGGTCTGTAGCTCATGTCTTCAACTTATACTACTTGCTATATATTATTAGTTTGGAACTGCTACTTGATACTGGTATTCATCTGGATATTTTGTGTGTTGTTTTGCTTTAGGCTTGGACTTGATGAAAGTGATTTGTAAGAATAATTTGGGTTCGACACTGCCTTGATGGCTTTGTTCGAACTACCTATGTCACTTGCATATGCTAATACTGTTTCATTCAATATAGATATGTATGTGTATTCATATATATGCATACATGTATTCATGTATTTGTGTTGCTAGCTGTCTCATCTTTGGAATTGTTCGAACCTGATACCATTTGGAGTTTGCATCTGTTGGGTTCATTGCTTTATATGTTGATGTTGTTCTTTGTTTCCCTTGACTCCGTTCAGTAGCTCACTGCTGGTTCATGTGTCTTCGACCTTGACTCCTAATAGCACTGACTTCGACAATTAGATTGATGCTTCGAGTTACAGCAGTTTTCACTCCTGTTCATACTCTATGTTGTACACATGTGCATTTGTATCACTTGATGTTGCACTTGCTTGATCCAGTTCGTAGTTGCATACTTGCTGTGCACTTTTCCTGTCATTCCCTTGGTATTGTGCAGACCACTTGGTCACTGGTGTACATATGCTGTTAGATTTGGGTTTCACTGACCACACATGTATATACTTGTATCTCTGAATTTGATTGACTTGCAACTTGATGGTCATATTCACTTACTATTGATCTTCACGTGGCTGTAGTTTTTGTTGCAGTTTTACCCTTGTAGTCATGTGGTGGCTGCAGTTTCATTTCGTTGCAGTTTTACCCTTGTATTCATGTGGTGGCTGCAGTTTCATTTTGTTTGCAGTTTTTCCCTTGTTGGTTGGTATTGCACTGAGTTAATCCTCATGTGCACTGATGCATTGTATATGCATTTTCCCATTGTTTGTTCGCTTTGATTCTACTGCGTTATATAGTAGTCTAGTTTGCTGTTGCATCTCTGTTTAGTACCTCTGCACACCTTGCAGTTTCGACTTGCTGTTAGTAGTTGTAGTCGTGATGATATCACATGCTGTAGTGGCGAGGCAGTGCACGCGAGCGTGTACTGCAGCCAAACAGAATTGACGTTTTAATTGATATTTCAATTGTTTGAATTGTTTCATGTGTCCAATTCAATATTTTTAAATTGTATTTTGATTTTGTTTCATTTGATCATTTTGTTGCTGTCTAATTATCTTCTAGATAATCATATTTTGTGTTTTCTAATTATCGTATCGATAATTAGATTTTGTGGTTATGCTGTTTCACTAAGCTTGGGTTTTGCTCTAGCCACTTGCTGTTAATTGCTGTTTAGGCAATTTTTTTTTTCTAAATTATCTTCATTGATAAGCCTTTTATTTATCTTTGTTGATTATTTGGCTTTGTCGATTTACGGTTTATTGCTGTTACGTATTATTTCTACTGTTATCCGATTCTCTTACGAAGGATTGGATAGGTGAAATTTATTGTGACTGTCGTCTATTTGTTATTTAGTTATTATTTCTTCCGTGCATTAATAACTGAGTTTGAATTAGACTGACCCGCGTATTATTTTCTTTTGAATTAGACTGACCTACGTAAGAGCAGATGAACCTTTGTATACGAATCCTGCTACGAAGCATTTGATTTATATTTATTGATTATCAAACAATTGTGATGCAGGGAAAAAGGTTGGAGGGATCTAACGGGATTCCATGTTATTATTGAATTGTTCAATGATATTTTTTTATGTCTTTTATTTACTAACAAATATGATTACGGATAATGTGGTAATAACATCATTATATGTTTGAAAATAAAATCCAATAGTGATAAGAAAAATCAATATCGCTATGGTTAAGTGTTGGGTGGTTATTGGCCTTGAATTATTTTTTTAAAATACCATGAATTACTGATTAAGTCAGAATTGGTTTTTGAGACAAAAAGGATTTATTTAAAATCTAAAAATTGGATTTCGAAAATATTTTAAAGATTATCTAATTAATTATATTAATATTATTTTAAATTATTGCTTATAATAATATTAATTTATGTTTATTTAATTAAAATAATATTATTTTAAAGTATATTAATTTTTTTTAAAGTTATATAGTCATATTAATATTATTTTAAAGTCATTTCATTATTTTAATATTGTTAAAAGTTATTTGTTTTTTTGTTAATATGTTTTAAGAAATTATAAAAGGTTAATAAATTGAAAGTTTAATTTTTTAAGAATAATTATGGTTTAAAATTAACAATAATGATTATTAATAGTTTTAAAAAAATTATTATTATGTAACGATCTGATTTTTCGACATCTGAAAATCGACGTCAATACGTCCACTGTATCCAATGCCAAACAATCGAATGTCGAAAAACCGAACCATTGGGGTTAAAGAAGAAGAAGGTGGAACAAGAATATAGAAGACAACATCAGAATCTCACAATCGCAGTGGAACAATATGCAACTCTAATTCATTTGCTTACCCTCTTGAATCAATTAGTTTAATCACTAATTTTATTTCAGTCCTTTATTTTATTTAGTCAAATCTTGACTATCTTGCATTATACACAATTCAAATTAATTCCCAATATTGTTTATTTCCACTGAAAATCACGAAGTCCAAATACTTTAGATTTCAAAATAATTTAAATCACTTTATTCTAAAATATACTTTAAAACATTTAAATTAAAACTAATATACATTTTTGAATAAAGTATTTAAGTAATTGTGTTTATAAAGACTTATTAAAGGGGGCTAATGATTGATTATATACTGAGCCTATATTAATTTTCCAAATGAAATAAAATCTTGATTGAATGTTTGTTATTTGATATTTAAATAACCGACCATCGAAATATAGACCCAACGTAACTTTGGAAATATCTAGGAGAAACACGTGAATTATAAGGCACAGTCATCTCCGATAATGCTGTATTGTGCGTATATATCTCGTTTCGTTTTTCTATGACGATGGTAGGAAAATTCGTCCACTAACGGTTAGGTGGTGATCTCCGATCTTATCTTTATCTGTTTATTTCCTAGAGAACCGGGGTTGAGTTTACCTGAAATTATCACATGTTGTTTCGAAGAGACCAGGATAAAATGTATTATCTAAAAACCACTTTGATCCTATGAATGCATTTCAAAGTGAAGACATCATGAAGAGCATGGAATTGAAGATATAGATGTGAAGTGAATGGGCTAATTGATATCAATCCTGAGGGTGATTCCAAAATGGATATGGTAGGAATAGGGCCTTCGGTTTCATTCAGAAGTAGAACAGACTTGTATGGATAAATGCTATCAGCACATTGTCATTGGGGGAATGAGCATTCCCAGTGTAGATTTCTTGAATGGTAGTCATAGCCTCATGCCTCATCAACAGGAAAATGACTAAAGGAGGGCATGCAGCAGGGCTATGTGGGTTGCTCCCATTTGGGTATGTCAGCATCTTTCTAGATTACTCTATTTTGATGGATTTGGTTGTGCATAAGAGATCTCGATTAAGGTTGGAAGACCGGGATGAAGACTTATTTGGTACTTCTATTCAAGTGGTAAGTCGATTTTGTGTGGCGGGGTACAAGATGTTTTGGTTAGACCCGGGTGCATTGATTTAGAGATGCACCCATCGGAGATAGTTCCTTACCTGGTCATAGTATAGAATCCATTCTCCAATATGTGTCTTTAGGGTTTTGATTATAGAGCCTAGTATGCTGGAATTTAATTAATGTAACAATCTGGGCTGTTTTAATAAGTATTTGTACTTGGACACTATTATAATATCACTGCATTTTCTATAAAAGTGTTTTGGTTTTCGTAAGGTAAAAACCCGTCGGGTTTATGTGTGGTGTGGTCTTACGAGATACCTTATGTTTTCGAAGATTTTCTTGCAACTTTAAATCCACTTGGTAGTGTTTTTTCTTGTGCTGGTTCTCCAGACTGACCCAGGTGTTATTTTATTTTAATGCACGGGTCCGACCGAGCATATAGCAGATTAGATTGGATGCTTGGAGCTTCAAGAGACGAGTTGGAAGCCCACAGACCTATTCATGTAGATGGTTATTTTTCTGCTATATTCTTTGATGTGTTATCAGAAATTGTGAAAATTATCAAATTAAAAATCTTTTCCACAAGTAATCAACTCCAAAACATAGATTATATCATCAAGTTTTGATTTTGAGGTTTTTGGTTGGTCTAAGCTTTGTTTTTTCTCCATGCATGTCTTTGTTTTTCTATGTATAGGTTGCTGAAACCATCTCTTACAAAAAACATCTATCTTTCAGTTGTAATCCAAGTATTTGTTCTTCAATTGCAAGGTGAGTTGCTGCTCATATAATGCCAGATGAAGCAAAACTTCAAATGCCAAAAACATAAGCAAAAATACCTTGAAAATATTGATTTTGTTGATGTTTTTGTTTCTGTAAAAACTATGTTTGGGTGTCATTTTGCATGCTAATATCTTTTGATTCCGACAACGATATGTTGCCAAATTTCTTGCATTTGGTAGTTTGCATGTTGAAATTTGTTGCTGCAAAATTTGGTTTGAAAATATTGTAATTTGTGTGTTCAAAACTTTGCCGCAAAATCAACTCAAACACAGATTTTTGCCAGTAGTTGTTTTCTGAGTTGCTGCAAACATGGCCCGAGTCCATGTTTGTGGCAGCATAACTCATTCATTTCATACTGGATTTGAGTGATGCTTTTTGTAGAGTGAAATAGAAGTGTTGAGTCTTGCACCCGTAGCATGTTTGTGGCAGCATAACTCATTCATTTCATACTGGATTTGTGTTCTTTTTCTATTTTGAAACTGCGGTTGAACTTGAACCCGTAGCATGTTGGAATTCAGCGATTTAACCTTGTTTTAGTCCAACTTTGAAATGACACATATTCTTTATTTCAAATTGGATATGAGGATTCTTTTTTCAGATTGAAGTAGGAGTGTTGAATTACATTCCTGTAGATTTTCATGACAATCTGGGTTTTTCCTATTTTGAAACTGCGGTCGAACTTGAAACCACAGCATGCAAGAATTTAGCGATTTAACCTTGTTTTAGTGCAACTTTGAAACGATGCTGATTCTTCGTTTCAAATTGGATTTGAGTGATTCTTTTTGTAGATTGAAGTAGGAGTGTTGAGTTGTATTGCTGAAAATTTTAATGACAATCTAGGTTTTTTTGCTATTTTGAAACTATGGTCGAACTCGAACCCACAACATGCTGGAATTCAACGATTTAACCTTGTTGTTAGTCCAACTTTGAAACGAGGCAGATTCATCATTTTAAATAGGATTTGAATAATTATTTTTGCAAATTGAATTAGGAATTTCGAACTACATTCTTGCAGAATTTCAAGCCGTTTTGCCACTCCTAACTTGTTCAAACCTGCTGTCGAATATTGAGTCGTGGCTTGTTTTAAAGGATAATATTGCTGTGTAAAGATATTTTGATCAAATTTTAGAAAGTAATTTTATTAATTAAAGATTAATTATCAAAATGTTTAGTGGATCCCATATTGAATCAAATAAGTGTTGAATGTTTATTTATTTGATAATCTAATATTTGACTACAAAAATTTGTACCAAAACGCAACTTTGGAAATATGTAGGAGAAACATAGAAATTATATGGTACGGTTACCATCGATGGTGCTATACTATATGTGTAAATTCTTTTGTTCTTCTAGGATAAATGGTAAGGAAATCCATCTATTAACAGTTAGGGGTGATCTTCGTTCTTATCTTTGTCTATTTATTTCCTAAAGAATGGAGGCTGAGTTTGTTGGAAATTATCGAAAGTTGTTTCGGAGAGACCGGAATCGGATGTGCTATTCGAAAACAACTTCAATCTTACTCGAGCATTTCGAACTAACGACATCTTAAAGAGTATGGAATTGGAGATGGAGATTTAAAGTGCTAGGGTTATTTTCTATTAACACCGGGGGTGACTCAAAATGGGTGCGCCAGAGGTAGTGCCTTCAGTTTCGTTCAAACCCAAGAAAGGATGACTGTTTGCACTGCTGCTTGGAGGGAAGTGTTAGCACTCCAAGAAGGTTTCTATATAAAAGGGTAATCGTTGCCTCATGCCTCATCAACCTGGAATGAATAAAACATGGGAGATGAAGTAGGTCCATATAGGTCGCACCCATTAGGTATCATCACCAAATGTTGAATCGATATTTGAAACCCTTGTATGCCTCAGTGCGGTTGCTGATCCCTACCATGGTGGTGATGTACTGGGTACTATGCAGCAAGGTGTAGGCTAGTCCTATCTTGGAAGGGAATCCAAGTGAGGTTCTCACTGTGTTTATCTGCAGATGCACTGTAGCGGACGGTACCCCACTAGCTCAGTCATGGTGTGGAATCCATTCTTCAGTAAGTACCGTATATTTTTAGTTGTTCCCAAATACGTTGGAATGTGAGATGCAAGCATTTTAGCTATATTATATATTTACTATAATCCTTTGGACATTATCATAATATCGTTGGATGTAAAAGGTATTTTGGTTATATTAAGGTAAAAACCCGTCCCTTTTTATATGCGGCGTAGTATTATGAGATCCCTTTATTTTAAAAGGATTTTAAACATAATAATTAAGTTGTTTGACTTTACTTACAACTGACCCATGTTTTACCTAAAACTCTTGGGTGCTCAAATTGTTTTGTGCAGCCAAGTAGTTTAAGTTTTCCCACGGATGCATTTTGGAGGATCATGGAGCAGGAGGCTTCATCAGTAGCTAGTTATTATATTGTTTCCGCGGTATTATATGTATCTTGTATCGGTTAGGTAGGGATAGACTGTTATAACTGTCCAACGGTAGAATTGTATTAGTATGACACTGATGTATCGTTTTAGAAATGACTTCATAATGTATTATGTGGATTAATATATGTTATTCCATTGCGTTGTGAGATTCTATGATTGCTTATCTTCTTTTTATCTTCTATCTCCTTTCTTTCCCCTAACAATCGGTCTTTTCGACACTTAGTTGTTTGGCATGAGATTATCATAAATGTATTACTGCTGACTTCTGAGGTTCGAAATGGCAGGTGGTTAAAAACTGCAATGCATATTTAGTCCGAATGCCTAAATTTTTTTATGCTTCTCATCATGTAAATCCAGTCCCAAATCAAATTTTATTTTTATCATTCATTTTTGACGTATATCAGCAAACTCAAGTTTTGGTATTAGTTTATATATGTTTACTCTAGATTTAATACTACGATAATATATGACCTACTTGATGTAACTTATACAGAAGGGTATAATTTCCACAATATTTATGTGCACGCGTAGGTTTAGTTTGAATGCCTACTCGTTTACGCGATGTTGTTGCTTCTAGGCCAAATACTGCATGCTTATCTCATTCAAGGTGTAGACTAAATTCTTCAGTCACATTATTCATTAACCATAAGCTTATTAAGGATGAATATGAAATTTTTCAATGTTCATAGTTCTTCCACTAAATTGGATAGTTGGAATGACCGGGATTTTGGCAACAACTGTGGAAGATACTCTTATCGCATTAGTTATTTTTCCCTTTTCTGTTTTTCCCCATATTGTGCACTAAACTTTATATGGACCAAAATATTATAAACATAATTTTGGTAATTTTTATTTCAGATATGCTGCTATATGTGATCCTTTTCCATTGGATCAACTTAAAAGCTTTCATGTGAGGGTCATGTTCATGTTGTCATGTTTCAGTAGTGCGTACAATTTTACCTGCGATATGAAGACCTTGGTTGGGTCATTTTTATAAAACGTGTTCATTTCGAAGCAATATTTTTTTGGATGAGGTTGTTTGTATGGTTTAATAAAGAATTTTGTTGGTGGTGGAAGTGATATAGTGTAAATGTAATTGCATCATTGTTGGAACATTATACATAAAGTGAATGTTGTGTTGTATGTAAAGGGTCATTGTTGAATATATGAATTTTAACTATTTTAATCGACGAATTTTATGTATGTGAATTTCTAAAATTTTAACTCCATAATAGTAGTATTTAGGACAAAGCTACAAGTTAAAAAACAAATGAAAGAACCATGCAAGTATTTTCCCAAAAAGCTATATATATTTAACAACATTTAAAAATGTTGAAAAATATATTTTGAAACAGTTTTAAAACTTTGTAAAACATATTTTGCAACATCTAAAAATTGTTTTTATTGTAATTATTACAACGTCTTTCGCCAAAAAAATATTATAGAGGATGCCAACCCTATGACAACTTACCCTAGTACCATGTTTGCAAAAATGTTGCGAAACTCATATAACAACAATTTTTTTATCTTTAATAAGGCATATTTGTTGTGTTTTATTAAGTTTTGTCCAAAATGCTTGGGATTACTATTCTAGGTTGTTAAAAACAATCATTGAATGTTCTCCATTTCAGGTATATGTAAAACTAATATGTATTATGTGTCATAATGAATTATAATCGTAGGATATCAATTGTATTTATTACCATTTGAACAAGAAGTGCGTACAAAATGAATTTTCACAGATAAAGTAGATATGATTTTTGGTATGCAGATTTGTTGAAATATTAGCCGGATCATTAACATTTATAGCATGCATTACAAGGCTCGTGCTATTGTGCATTGATTTAGTTGGATGGTCATTTCATTTTCAATATATAATGGACATCAACGTTGTTCTCTATTATATTGATCCTACAAATGCATTTTAAAAGGTAAATCTTACTTGAGAAAAATTTATGTTATAATTAGTTGCTTTGTAACATTTGGAATAATAATATCGATGAAATATTATATTCTAAATTGATAATTTTCTAAAGTACACCTTGGGCGTAGCATGCAATCCCGCTAATTAAAGTATAATAATTTAACTTTTAATACTTGGTGGATTGATAAATTGCAAATATTTCGCATTAGAGTGCTAAGAATAAAAAAATAAAATAAATGTATATGTAATATGTAAACGAATCTTAGTTTTTCTATACTAAAAGTTTTCAAAACCTACACCAGGTGCTAGTAAAATATTGTGATTTGTACCCTATACAATCACGTATACTCGAAAGTTGTGTGTGTACATACACACACACACTTATGTATACACACACACATATATATACATATATTTACATACACCTACACGTATGGTATAAAATCTAAGCTTTAACAAACTTTGCATTGCAAACATAAGCTGAATAGAAATCATTACCCAAAGAGTCAACTGAAAATAAGCAACACTACGATATCTTTAGTCCAAGTGTCCTTTTCATTTACAAATTTTACCTTTGCAAGGTTCTTACAAAATTCTAATAGTCTGCAAATAATATAATATTAGTAAGCAAAAAATTATGACATTCTACTCTATTTTATTTATGATAAGGGGGTTCACAAAGGGACTGAGTTGCATGCTTACCTTAACAATATATGAATTCTAAAATCTGGCTTTTACTTCTATATAATAACAAACCAGAGCACTGAAGTAAACCAATATGTTTAACAATTTATATATACTGCAATTTACTAACAAATGTAACCTAAAATAATTCTAATATCGTTTTATTATGAGTATGCATCAACACAATCAAAATTCTAAATTTCATTTTCCAGATTCCTCAACTGCCACGCAACACCATGGAAATTTAATCTTTGCTCGAAATCCAAGTATCCGAGCCCATGTGATAAAAGAGATTAATTTTGCTTTCAAATTCTTAAAATATCATAGTGTAAAGAGCAAGTAATAAATATTGGTGCGTCATGGACGTGCCACCGCCTTGAAAGTGAAATTCAATGCGACTATGCTCTAGTCGATAATTGTAGTTTTCTCTGAAGCATTAATACAATGATCTTTCAAATGTGTGCACTCAAAGTTGAAGAATTTGGTGACTTGCAGAGTTCACTGCCTAAAATATTTTGATAAGTTTGGAAGATGATTTTATTTTGAATGAATTTGTGGTGAAAGAGAGATGAAGAATGTTAATTTACATACTATTTTATTTCTCATGGAAGATGGAGAAAGAAAGAGTAAAAATTGAACTTATATTTTTTTATTGGTCGTACCAAACCAAATAAATAAACATTTCAAAAATGAAGCGGTACTAATACAAAATACAAAAGGTTATAGTGAAAGGACTTTTTACATCGTACTTATAACACATGTTTCATTGATTGATTATCATGAAAGGACCGTGTGAAATTAATTTAGTATATGATAATTAATAGATGATATTTTATGACCAACATGATTTTATCTATACAAATATTTTATTCTACAAAATTATACTAGCTCATGTACTTCTTTCGGTTCATTATGGTAGGAACACAAGTGTCTAATTATTATTTTTCACCGTCTATCACTGAATATTGTATTTTACAAAATATAATTGAATACTCAATGTCTGAAGAAGAAGAATGAAATTTTATTCTATAATTGGTTTCCATTTATCTGCCATATTTGCAGGTTTCACAAACAATTTGATTATGGGTTTTTCTATTGTGACAAATGAATTTTATGTCAAAATGTAAGAATGGAGTATTCGGGGATTTGGAGGAATTCAAATGATTGACTTGTTAATTTTCTTTGGGGTCCCTCCTCATATTTTGTTTCCGATGTAGAATTTGACCCAAAAAAGCAGTCATGGTAGCAGTATCGTTGATTATTTAAAGTATATATGTATTACAAGTAAAATATTATACTTCAGTCGAAAATTTTGATTAAAATTTAGAATCAAAACAAAGTGACATTATAGTCAAACCAGTAATTAAGCAGTAATCCCATTTTGTGATTAGTTAACACAAATATTTTGTTCGGTTAACCAAAAAAATGGTATTATTAAAGGGACTCCAAAAGTTATTTGAGGCGGGGGTGTACCTTTTTAACCATCATCCTAAGTACAAGGAAATAATTCAACATTAATATCTTCTTCTTTTGTTGGAGATTTATTTAGACATTTGAAACCAGATTAATATGAAGATTAATCTATGTTTTCTACAACAACTTAAAATTGGAGAACTAGGGTTTAAAATAAAAGAACTATAATCCATGGTAAAGGAATAAAGAGAATGTGTAAGAAAATGACAAAGAACGGCAAGGAAGATCAATTTTAAAATGAACAATATAGTATTTTTTAGTTTGATGTTATAAGGAAAGAATCAATTATTTGTTTCTCCCCTCAACCAAAATATCATGTATGTATGTATTTATGTATGTTTGTATGTATGTATATGTATATACATATATCAACAAATGTTGAGAAAATTAAGAAAATACCAATTTTATTTAAAAGTAAAAGAACTTGCTACAAGAGCTTTGTCTTAGACATACAGAAAAGCTTATATTGCACTAATCAATACCGAAGTTGTTTATTTGTCACACGGAGGGCAATTGAGCTTGCACTCATCAAGTGAGTTAAAACAAGTGGCGGTTTGAATGCAGTACACCCTTTTTGGACACATACTTTCATCTTGCAAAGAGCAACATGGCTTTCCTTTGTCAGGCGAAATTCCATTTGAAATCGAGTCAAATATCTTCTCATTGAGTGGGATGGCTCCACCTGCCTTGGAATTCATACATTTATGAAATTTGAGAACACCATTCTTTCTTCAGCAGTGACTCTTAAATAAATTAAAAGTAACATTATTTCTAAACTTACATTGGTGTAGAGAAGAGAAAGCCAAGGAAAGAAGGAGGAGTGCAAATACAATGCTTACTCTCATTTTGATGAAATGTTTTTGCTAATATATGTTGAAATGGGTCGTGGTTTCTTAAATTTATGCTGAGTTGGACTGTGTGAAATTAGTACGTAATTAATAAATGAATACATTTGCATTAATTTTCTTTCTTTATTCTTTGAAATTATTATCTTTCAAATTAATGGGAATATATAATACATTCTCTTGTTATCTCCTAAGGTTGTTTCATGTTATGTGACATAAAAATCAAATATTCGCATATTAATTGACCATGTGATTTTTAAGGACCCAAAGGTTTTATGTCTGTGCACTTCATCAAAATCGTCCAATTGATTAATTGGATTAATTCTATAATAAATACAAAATGAATAAAGGATATCATGCATGCATTTTTAGCTTTTGATTTGCTTCCTATTTTTGCTACGTATGTTTTAAATGGAGAAATAAGAATTAACTACAATTGATGAATGGTTCCTATATATTTAAAATTAGAAAAATAATATTAATATCAAGATTGCAATTACACATAAATCGTCGCCACATTAATTAATTTCAAATAAATTTAATATACAGAATAAATTATATTTGAAGTGAGAACATCAATTTTTTTAGAAATGAAGTGTAAATAATTTTTATTTTTCTAAAATAGGGAATAGCCAAAAGTAACAAATTTAACAATATTTTTGAGCTAGTCCGCAAATTTCAAAGTTTAGACATAATGTAATGCCCCGCCTTTTCACATGCTTTAAATCGACGATAAACTACACACGTCAGACTTAAACCATACAGAAGGGCGGATTGTTATGGGGTAAATAAGAAAAAGTAGAGAAAGAAAAAAAATAGAATCTTGCAGCGGAACGATAAAATATAATAATCAATATACAGTTCATGAAGTTGTTTACAAAACATATGATTATACTTATACAATATATATCAGAGTTACACATACCGAAGAATAATAATCAATGCAGCAGAATTAAATGGTGTAGTGGAGTAATATAGTAGATAATAGTACTACAAAATCTTCGTCTTCGTCCTCCAGAATAAAATCTTCAAATCCTGAAATGCTCGGACTGACCTGAGCGAATTGAAAGGAAAAACACTCGAGTCAGACCTAAAATATCTTAAGTAAGTTAAATCAACAATAAACAATATGAGTGGAACGGCGTCAGAGATGTTTACGGGATTTGACATCTCCTATCCAGTGTCTAACATGAGTGCAGTAACTCAAGAGATGCTCAGGATTCACATCTCCTAAGGATCCGTTAAACTATTTACTCTGTAGTAATATTTGGCTATTATAATAATGTCTATAGTAAAATAAGCATACTTTAAAATAGCGTTAAGGACTGACCCAATATTCCCCTTAACACATAATAGTCCCAGTAATCCATCCAATAGCATAGTCCCTCCTGATTGGGAAGCCACTAGAGTACGGGAGAAAACCTAACCCGTACAAGGCGCGCTAGGGTAGGTGACACGGCACAACTAGGCAATGCCAGGGTAGATATACGAATTACGCTTCTGGGTCGGTGGTAACGCGTAGCGTGCAGCTACCGCCTACCTCGAGCCACACCCCCAAATAAAAAAAATCAAAAGTGGCCACTGAATCAATCCAAAAGTCAAAGTATAATATCGAAGGGATGTGTTCGATCAAAGGTGCTACCTCATTATCCCGTCGATCGCTCCTGTTTAGCCACCTTATGCAAGCTCATGGGAGTTGGGTCCACGTATTTACCTCAAAGGAACCGCCGCCACCATCCTACTTCATTCTGGAATCTACACCGCGTACACGGTTGTTAAAGTCATTTTTGGAGTTGGCAAAGAGTATGACAACTTCCGATCCCAGACTCTTTAACAACCAAACGTTATTATAACACCGCAGCCTTTTTAAAATAGTTTATACTTTTAAAACCAAAATATAATATCCAATTCAAATCCATATAAATACGATATCATTTCCTCTTTTAAAAACCCAAATCAAATTTGATATCGTTTTCAAATATATCCTTTTCTAAAATTATAACATTTCAAAGTTATAATATTTCGAAACCAAAACTTGAAATATAGCCTTTCAAAACATAAAACTTTGAATTTCATAAATTTGAAACATACTACACCACTTAAATGGTTTAAATATTAAATTACTTTACATAATAAAATAGCTTTTTCACCTTCACAAACCAATTTCAATATGGATTTTAAATTCCCAAACAAACCAATATAATTTCCATATATTTCAAAGCTTTAATTATTCCACCATTTCAAAACTTATTCTTTGATAATTTAATATATATCAATTTCAACAACTATTTAAATGTTTACTTAATAAATCAAATATCATTTTAGTAAAACCTTTAGACTCCAAATAACTGGATATTCTTTCAATTACATTAACATGAAAATATTCATTTAAATCAATTTGATATTCATTTAAATCCTCTAAACAAAAATCAAGTTATAAAATCATACCTTTTAAATCTCAATTTATTTATATTTCAAATCAAATTTTTCGAGGATAATCCTTAAATCTTAAATTCAAATCAAATTCATATTTATCTTCCAAATCTAAATTTATTTAAATCATTATAACCTCTATATAAAATATGATTTAAATACTTAACCATATTTATTTTAATAAATCAAACTCCATTTTTTAACTTATTGTCATTAAAAGATTTATACCTAGCTTAATACATGAATTTAACTATATATAAATATTTTTATATAATATCAAAAAGAATCAATATTTATTTAAACCGTATAATTCTATCCAAAACCATATAAATCATTTTCAAAATATTTATATATAGAGACCGACGGTGTCTATATAAAATTTTCTATCCTATGGTCAAGTGGCGCGGATATTTGTCATTTCAATCCGTAATTTAAAAAAAATTACGGCTATATATCATTTCAAACCGTAATCTCGAATGAAATAAAATGCATAACAACTTGCAGTTTAAAATAATATATAATACAACATCCATTCATCCATCAATAGATCATACATCCATCACTATCATCATCCACAACAATCAAGAAATACCAGTAAAAAACTGATAATATATATAACAGGTATTTAACTAGCAGTTTTTATGCAACAATTAATTTGATAACAATTTAATTCAAATAAATGCAATTTAACTTAGATGATGATTAAATATATGCCAAACAACTATACATAAATTTCAAATCACATCATAAATAAATTTAACAAACATAAGAAATTTTTGAAGTTGTGAGTGGGTTAAAACACTCACCTTTTGAATTTAAATTGAATTTAAATCCAATTTAAACCCAAAAATTTGACTGTCTCGGAATTTGTCCAAACCAGTGCCAAAATGTTTGGAATTTTAATACGATCCTAACCAAAAAACCATGCGTGAATTGGTGTTCGTATGTGAAAGATATAATGAAAATTATGTTTGAATTTCAATTTTTTTTTAAAATAAAAAGAGAACACATTTACCTTTCTTGCCACGTCATAGGCAAATCACCTTCTTTCAGAAAACACCACTCACGCATGCAAGGACCAATGCACGCGATACTGCCGCTAATCACAAACTTTGACCACGATTCTCTCTCGCCTACGGCCACCAGGGAGCCCCAGTACCCCGCCATCCTCCTTCCCTCGCCTAGCCGCACCGTGCCTACCACCTATTGCGACGCCCCACCTCTATGCTTACAATAACAAAGTGTATTAAAAGAAAAACTGTCTGTTATTACGAAGAATAAGGCTGGATAGGAGCGGTCATCCATAGTTAGGCCTTACACTAGTACTGGCTATCTCGATAGGAGTGGTATATATTTTTATTTTTCATCTCTTATTTATTTACTCCCATCGACATACCCAATTCCAGTATAAAACGAACTACAGTGGTTCATAATAGTTTAGGACAATATATATAATAATAACACAGATAAGCTGAATGCGGAACACAGATAATATCAAATCTCATAAATATATAACTGAAGTGTAACGGACCGCTATTTGGACCATTCAAATCGACAATAAAACCATACATGCCTGACTTGAACAATTCAAAATACCGAATTGTTAATTTAAATTTGGCAAAACTTAAACATATACAGTAAATAAATCCATCACAGAATCATAGATACAAAGTAGTACAATAATATGCAGCAGAATAAATGAATAGTAGTTCATGAAGCTACTATATAAACATCAGAGTAAGAAATAAAGTACATCCGAATATCTCAAATACAATGAGGTCTTTAGTACGAACCAATGACTCCTCTGAAATAATCAACTAGAAAAGCTGAATGCTTAATCGATAGTTGGACCTCTAACGAAGCTCCAAACTCCAAAGGTGAGTCTCTAATGCTGTGTCACTCAGTCTGACCCGATCGTAAAGAAAAACACAAAATACTCGAGTCAGGATTAACATTCTTATATCTATAAATCCAACTCAAGTGAAATATCAACTGAAATACAATTAACTTAGAGGATGTTTTGGATACCCACCCTCTAAGGATGCAAGGAACTATCTACAGGGTAGAAATATACACTATAACACCGTGGTCATTTCAATTTTATTTATATTTCAAAACTAAAATATCATTTTCATTTCAAATATCACTATTTTCCAAATTAGTATATATATATATATATATATATATCCAATAATTTATGAAGTAAAGTATTTTTATTTCCTCAAACTTCACAAATCGCTTAAAAAATCAACTCGACCTTCCCGTTCAAATTTAATTAAATCGAAATTTATCAATTTCCATTCAATTTAGTTTCTGACTAAACTAATTCAAATTTTATCTATTTTAAATCCGGATTTGAACCACAAAATAAACCATTTAAATTTCAATATAATTCGAAGTTAATATATGTCGGAGCTTTAAATATTCAACATTTCAAAGATAAACTTTGATAGTTGCGTTTCTCTCCCAACTTGACTTCACTATTATTTAGTTTTGAAATATTCACTTAATAAATTCAATATTATTTATATGACCTTAAATTTACATTTTCTATATATTACCTTCGATTTCTTTAGACATGAATCATCCATTAAATTTCTTAAATAAAAATTCAATTTATAGGATCACATGTTAAAGTTTGGAATTTAATAGTTTCAAATTGATTTAACTAAATAAAATACTTAATTAATGAAAAATTCAAATAAGTCCCAAATATATCTTCAAACCTTAGCTTATAAAATTTATTCCATAAATCTATTTCAGAAATACAAATTTAATAAATCCTTAAACATATTTCATATTAATAAAATCAATCTTAATTAAATTAGCTTAATATTAAATCTATATATAAAATAACCTTTATATATAATACTTTAAATCAATATTCATTAAAACCATATATTTCTTTTCAAGACCATAGAAATTATTTTCAAAACATTCATATAGACCCCAGCGTCGATGTAAAATTTTATATATTATAGACAAGGGATACGGATATTTATCATTTCAATCCGTAAGTTAAATATATACGGGTGGATATCATTTCAACCTGTAATCCCAAATTCAATTCAAATAAAAATCGCTTGGGTTTATCATTTCAACCCATAACGAAATTTTCCTATACTAAAATCCGTTCGGGTATGTATCATTTCAACCCATAGTGATTTTTTTACTGACAAGGAACTTGCAGAGTGATAACAGATATGTAAACAATAATAACAACAGGCATATATCATCAAAAATAAATATAAACAATACGATATAGTGTCATATCCCATAAGTGAACAGTTACAGATAATAGCATATATAACAATTTAATTAACTACAACATCATATTTCAATTGTCGTTTCAATTTAATCAAATTTAACAAATAAAAGAATGTTAATCGTGAGTGATTTCTCACCTTTCGGGGCTAGAGAATACAGAAGATGACATGGATACGCATATTGATACGGACACTGAAATTTGAATTATAATCCAAGCACGAATTTCAAAGCAAAGTAGGATTGGCACGAATTGGAGGAACGAGGCTGATAATCAAGAATTTATGAATTGAATCAGAATCAGTCTGATATATACAGAAATTTTGGCTATTTTAATAAAAATCAAAATTGCATCCCTAAGAAAAATTTAAAGTCGAATCACACACACATATATATAATTTACCTTTTTTTCCATACATAAACCAATTGTTTTAACATTTGAAATAAAACATACATGTTAAATAAAAATCCTTATAATTTTTCCAAACCATTTTAATTTTTACACATAGATCAAAATTTATATTTACAAATCTAAGACCCAAACCACCCCATACGACCTATGTATATAATATCATTAAGATTTATATTTTAAAATAAGATTAATATATAAAACTTCAACAAATTACACTGTTCAAATCTCATTTATAAACTACTATATACATATGGTACAAAATCCACTTCACAATACAATTATAAATTTTAAACACTTTACCTATATATACAAACTAATATATAACTACCCATACATAAACAGTAAAGCCTATACACAGACTTATATAAAAATTTAGACAACGGATGTACGAATTACTTATATAACTTATATTATAACTTATTTTATAAATATATATAATACTGTAACCTGTGCAGACCGAAAGTATAAGTTAGAATGTAAATTTTATACAATATATATAAATAGCAACTAATATAACTTCATTTATTTATTTATTTATTTATTTTGCGAAAGCAACTGGTCTACAATAAAATACACATACACCCTTAACTTTTATGCAAACATGCATGCCAACTGAAATGAAAACTTGTATATTAGAAAACTTACTCCATACATAAGTGTATGCAAAGTATATATATATATAAGGTCATAAAGATATATCTATAATTATTATAACTTTATATAAATATATGTCATATACGAACTTAGGAAAATAAACAACTTCAAAAATCCTATACAACTTCCATAATAATAAGATGTAAATTGACCTTCAAATAAAAGTCATAAACCTGTTTATTATAAAACTATATATATAATAACGGATTCACAAAATTTATAAAATAAATCATACAATATTGTTTGTAAAATATACATATATGGACTCAAAGTTAAAACAAAAATGAATACAAATCTACTTGCCAAATATGCAGACTCCATTTGCATATCCAACACAACTTACACATATTAAATACGCATACACATCTAGAAAAAAAAAACTTTCAAAAAAAATGGAAACCGCGCTTGGTATATATATGTATTCAAATCCAACAACTTTATATAAACCACTATATGTATGCATCTTATATTTTTATACCACTATCAATATATCATAACCATACTCCATATAAACAAATATGCATACCAACTTTGAATTCTAGAATATGCATCAACAGCACGTACAAGGGACGTGTATTGATAAAATCATCCATATCATAGCTGAATATAAAACTACACATATAATATATATATAAATAACACTTGCAAATACAAACTTAACTTACCTATGCCTGGTTATGCGAACAGTAGAGGAAACAGGGGAGGGTCGCTGCGCCTTCGATGGATATTGCACAAGGGGAAGAGTGGGTTCGGTGGAGGAGCGGAGTTCGGAAAAGGTGAAGGTGAGGCCGAAATTTGTAGTGCCAGGCAAGTTTATATAGAAGAGGAAGAAACAATAGAGAGGGAAAGAAGAGAAATGTGGGAAGAAGCAATAAAAGGGGAAGAAAATACGAACAGAAGTAAATGGAAACGACTAAATAAAAGTAACCAAAGAAATAGCACAATCACGTGCTATGATTCAGTTGACGGTTTAAGGTAAAATATTCACGTTGATTCAGGAAAATAATCAAAGAAAATAAATGGTAGCACGTTTCAAATTTGAACGGAAGGAAAGAGAAAAGTCACAACTTCGGAAAAATATCAAAGTAACAGCTACACATTGATTCAAGAGCTATTAAAGCAATTTTTAAATCGTGAAGGCAATGTTACTCTGCGTTATATTTTTAAAATAAGAATGCTGAACGAAAATCAACAGTCAAATATGGTGCGGTGTAAATGGAAAGAGTCATGTTGATTACTGAATAAAATAAAATAAATAACCATTTATTTATTTTTTTAGGCGGTGGAAAAATGAAGAAATAAAAGGTCAGTGAAAGTAGGAATGAATATATTAGAAAAGTAACGATTCTAGTAGCAACGGTCATCTTAGATTAAGTTGAAAAATTTATAATAATTTATTACCGTGGCTATGGTTCAAAATTTTTTTGAAAGCAAGGAAACCAAAAGGTCACAATTAAAGGTAAACTTTAAATTTTTAATAAATACAAAACGTATCTAAGTTTATACGCTTATAACTTTCCAGGTGTAATGTATATATAAAATGAACGGTCATAATGAAAGAAGTGGAAACAGGGAGCGTAGGAAAGGAAAGGTTAGAAAAATAAAATTTTCACCCTTAAATTCTGGAGATTAATAAGGTAACGTACCTCTTTAATGAAACGTACAGCAACGGTCACAAGCCAAAATTTAGCTGAAAGTTTAAAGAAATGAGGGGAAGATGGGTTTTTTTTAAATTAATCACTTCCCAGAATTAATATGTCAACGAAAAAAGGAAAGGAGATGAATCAGGGAAAAGTATTATAACTTGTATATAACTATTAAACGGATAGATGGAAGAAAAGGTAAGCAGGTGAGTAAAAGTGGAAACTGATTTATGAGCGAAATAGAATGTGAGTTGTTGCCTGGGAAGAAAATGGAACAATTTAAAAATTAAAGGCAGTGGACCGCTGAAATTAAATGAGTATAAAACGTGTAAAAGTTATACACTGAAACGGCTATATATTTCAATTATTATTATAAAACGGGGAACAACAGAAGACAAGGACGATGATTTCAAAGTTTATTAATGGCTAGGAATGGGGATGTCTATCTGTGAATTGGAAAAATTATTAAGCAATTGAAATCGGTAGAAAAAGTAACAGCTACACACTGTTTTAGAAACAATCAAAGCAATTAATAGCTTGATTGGACAGCAAGAATAAATATGGAAGGACACGTTATAAAGGCAAAATGAACCGTTTGAAAATAAATAAAAGAAATGATGGCAAATAAAACAGTTGTGCCTTGAATTTTCCAAAATAAATTATTTTATGAACATCAATTGTTACTGAATTAAATTGAACAGAATCACATCCTAAAATATACTTTCTTAATTGTTGATGAAAATTTATCATTTGCCACATTTAACTATACGTAATTCAAATGTAAGATTTTATTTCAAAATATTATTATTTAAAATTTCTCAAAAATCAAATTAAATACGTTAAAAATTAACAAAATTTTACGGGTCGATACACTCTCGCCCACTCAAAACTTTTCGTCCCCGAAAAGGAAGAAGGTAGGAGAATAGAAATAACCAGAAAGATAAATAGATTGAAAGACAAGGATAAACAATTAATTTAAGACCATATAAATTTTACTTGAAATATTCATTTGAAATATTAATTTGAAAACTTCATTTGAAATTAAATTTTCTTCAATACTTAAAAAAAAATTCAAACCCATTTGTAAAATTTCTTGCTTCCTTTATAAATACCATTTATAAGTTTTAACTAACACCTTTATAAATATATATGAAAACTATTTGGAAATAGTTATTCACATCCTTGGTTATATTTTCAAGGAAGTTATTTGACAACATTAAATCCATAGTTGGTAAATTTACTAATTTATCTTAAGACACTTTCAACATTATAGATAAATTAATATTCATTTCTTAAATATGTTATATTAAATTAATAACTTCTAAAATATTAATGACACTAATGATTTACTATTAAAATATGTAGTATATAAATAAACAATATTTTAAAGATTATATTCAAAAAGGAAAGGAGGGTAGATTCGAAAAAAATGGAATATAGGTGAATAAATAAAGCTGAGCAGATAAGGTAGGTTCAAAGGGATAGTATCGGGCTCGAATAATTAAATCAAACCATAAAATTTTAATCTCAAATATTAATACAAAATTTCTTTGTTGGAATACCTTTATAATAAAATACTTTTATATTGAAACGAATTTTTCCGTTCAAAAATACTTTTATAACTCGATGTTTCAGCAAGTTTATCCTCATTCTTGCAAACTCTGGCCATGCGTTGTTCAGGCGCAAAGCTAGAATTCTTCAAGCACTTAGTAGACCTGTTTCAACACCCAGTGAAAATAATTGAAAACCTTAAAAAAATATGGAAAGTACAATCCAAAAAAAAACAATCAAACCAAAACCTTGTCCAATCATGGTTCGCAGATACACAATGGTTACGCCTGGATCCCCCAGGAAAAAGTCCTTACCCCTAGGCCATCTCAGCCAGGCAGTTTCGCTACTAATGCGACCTACACAGATTGTAGGATACACAGCGGTTACGCCTGGATCCCCCAGGAAACAATCCATACCCCTAGGCCAGACTCAGCTAGGCAGTTGCGCTATGCAGTCGCGAGAGAAAAAAAACCATGGGTTACGCCACGGTGGGAACACCCGAGTATCACATCCGGAAAACCAAAAATCAGAGAGAATAATATCGATAGAATGAATCCACAATGTGGCCACAAAGCAGATATCAAGCAGAAGGCACTTTCCATATCTTTACTTCGAAAAATATATATCATATGGTACCTTTCCAAATACTTTCAAATATCATACTTATATAAAGTCCATTATATATAGGATTCCTTTTCCAAATCGAATACTTTCCAAATCAATAGTATATCAAATCATACTTATATAGACTTCGATTATAAAAAAAATTCTCTTTCCAAATTGAGTATCTTTCAAATCAATAGATTTCAAATCAACTTCATACTTATACAAATCCATTTTATATAAGTTCGACCACTCCCGAATCAAGAATTTAGTAAATCAAGGTTCTAAAAAAATTTCTCGTTTCAATAACATTTCAGTTTCAAGATCATATATGATTTCACCAAATTTTCTTCCAAATTAAATATATTCAGTTTCAAAGTTTCTTAAACAATAGGTTTAGAAAATAATCCAAATTTCCAAATCAACAAAATTTAGGTCAAACAAATTCATTTCCAAAATCACCATATAAGTACTGGTTTTAATTCCCATCTAATTTCAAAACCAAGTATTCTTCTCAAAATCAATTATACTCAAAATGGTTTTTAAATTTATAATTATCCCTTTAAAACCTTTAACTATTTATTTCTATATGAAAAATCCAATTTTCCTTTTTCGAATTATTTATTTAACAAAAGTTTCAAATTTACTTAAGTCATACTCTTTATACTTTAAACATACAAAACAAAACTTATATTCTTTATCAAATATTTTATACTCTTCGAAATTTCTTAGTTTTAAAATTTTAAACCTTGATTTGGAAGTGCTCGAACCTTCAAAATAGTCGGTGAAATCAAATTTCAAATCCAAGAGTTGGAAATTAGCAATAAATCAGTAAATCAAATTTTTATCAATAGAGTTATACTAAATCAAATCGAAAACTAGAGGATTGAACACCGGCTCTCTTTAAATCATTTTAAATATATATACATATATCTTCCGTATATCGAATTCTACTTCGGAATTTGAAATCAAAATTTATGTCACAATATCACTCGCATAGCAAAGCTACTAGAGTGGCCTCTCCCCCACTCTAAAACTTGAAAATCAATGTCGATGATGCATGCACTCATCCGCAAAATTATTTTCCAGCGACAAAGTGAGTTCTGGACTTCTATTTTTTTCAAAACTTTATTGAAATTTCTTCTAAATCGTTGTAATTCTTTTGAACTCTTTTGAAATATTTCTTATTCGGAAAATACTTTTAAATCGTATTATTATTATAATTCCAAAAATCTTAAAACCAATTTCAAAATACCGGAGTTCAATTCCTCGAAATTATAATTTAAAATCCCTCAGTTATAAATCCTTTATATAATCGAATTCCTTATAAATTTCCAAAATTTCAAATCCTTTCAAAATTTCAGACTTTCGTTTATAAAAGATATATAATCCTTATCGAAAATATTTCACTTTTATATATAGGATAAAATCATACTTATCAAAATAATAATTTCGATATATAAAACAATTTCAAAAATGCAAACATACCCGATTTTCAAGGGGTGATTCACAGACGGATTTCAAAACAAACCTAGAGATTCAAATTAGAAGGACTCTAATCAAATAGAATTCTGATTCGAAGATAGGCTCGATCGACGATTAGAGAATTAAATTACAGAAATAGAAGATGGAAATACTTATATAAATCGTGGGCGACCTTAACTGGGTCAACCGTGACTTCAGGAATATGATCGATGCAGAATTCTAAGGCAAATCGACATTCGATTGCCAGAGATAGAATTCGACATATCAAGATATAGCAGCATCGTAAACCGAGGATACAAAAATCTTCGGTGAATTGATGCCAATTGTAAAGGAGTTTTCACCCCCTTTACAAAACATTTAGTGGAGTTATGGGACACTCCAGAATCAAACGAATATAAATAGAAGGAGACAAGAATGAATTTCGGAACCGAGGGACATTCCAAAATTCAAAGGAAATCGAGTTAAAAAGGAAGAGATTCAACTCGAACGAAAGTGATTCTGTAAATAAATTTACCAAATATGCTAAATTCTGCCTAGAGCTATAGCTCTGATACCAACTGTAACGGCCCGCTATTTGGACCATTCAAATCGACAATAAAACCATAAATGTCCGACTTAAATAATTCAAAATACCGAATTGTTAATTTAAATTTGGCAAAACTTAAACATATATGGTAAATAAATCCAACACAGAATCACAGATACAAAGTAGTACAATAATATGCAGCGGAATAAATGAATAGTAGTTCATGAAGCTACTATATAAACATCAGAGTTAGAAATAAAGTACATCCGAATATCTCAAATAGAGTGAGGTCTTTAGTACGAACCAATGACTCCTCTGAAATAATCAACCGGAAAAGCTGAAAGCTGAATCGATAGTTGGACCTCTAACGAAGCTCCAAACTCCAAAGGTGAGTCTCTAATGCTGTATCACTCAGTCTGATCCGTGCGTAAAGAAAAACACAAAACACTCGAGTCAAGATTAACATTCTTATATCTATAAATCCAACTCAAGTGAAATATCAACTGAAATATAATTAACTTAGAGGATGTTTGGGATACCCATCCTCTAAGGACCCAAGGAACTATCTATAGGGTAGAAATATACACTATAACACCGTGGTCATTTCAGTTTTATTTATATTTCAAAACTAAAATATCATTTTCATTTCAAATATCTCTATTTTTCAAATTAGTATATATATATATCCAATAATCTATGAAGTAAAGTATTTTTATTTCCTCAAACTTCACAAATCGCTTCAAAAATCAACTCGACCTTCCCATTCAAATTTAATTAAATCAAAATTTATCAATTTCCATTCAATTTAGTTTATGACTAAACTAATTCAAATTTTATCTATTTTAAATCCGGATTTGAACCACAAAATAAACCATTTAAATTTCAATATAATTCGAATTTAATATATGTCGGAGCTTTAAATATTCAACATTTCAAAGACTAAACTTTGATAGTTGCGTTTATCTCCCAACTTGACTTCACTATTATTAAGTTTTGAAATATTCACTTAATAAATTCAATATTATTTATATGACCTTAAATTTACATTTTCTATATATTACCTTCGATTTCTTTAGACATGAATCATCCATTAAATTTCTTAAATAAAAATTCAATTTATAGGATCATATATTAAAGTTTCGAATTTAATAGTTTCAAATTGATTTAACTAAATAAAATACTTAATTAATGACAAATTCAAATAAGTCCCAAATTTATCTTCAAACCCTAGCTTATAAAATTTATTCCATAAATCTATTTCAGAAATACAAATTTAATAAATCCTTAAACATATTTCATATTAATAAAATCAATCTTAATTAAATTATCTTAATATTAAATCTATATATAAAATAACCTTTATATATAATACTTTAAATCAATATTCATTAAAACCATATATTTCTTTTCAAGACCATAGAAATTATTTTCAAAACATTCATATAGACCCCAGCGTCGATGTAAAATTTTATATTTTATAGACAAGGGATACGGATATTTATCATTTCAATCCGTAAGTTAAATATATACTTTTGGATATCATTTCAACCCGTAATCCCAAATTCAATTCAAATGAAAATCGCTTGGGTTTACCATTTCAACCCATAACGAAATTCACCTATTCTAAAATCCGTTCGGGTATGTATCATTTCAACCCATGGTGATTTTTATACTAACATGGAACTTGTAGAGTGATGACAGATATGAAAATAATAATAAGAACAGGCATATATCATAAAAAATAAATATGAACAATAGGATATAGTGTCATGTCCCATAGGTGAACAGTTATAGATAATAATTTAAATAACTACAGCATCATATTTCAATTGTCATTTCAATTTAATCAAATTTAACAAATAAAAGAATGTTAATCGTGAGTGATTGCTCGCCTTTCGAGGCTAGAGAATACAGAAGATGACATGGATAAGCACACTGATACGGACACTGAAATTTGAATTATAAATCCGAGCACGAATTTCAAAGCAAAGTAGGATTGGCACGAATTGGACGAATGTGACGACCGCCCATGACTCCTGCACTAAACAAGGGAATAGTGCGCTGAAAGGTGTGCCAGGCCGCCATGGACGATCGTCAGGGTAAAGTAAACACAGAATAGTCTATCGTATTACTCACAGCGCATGGATAAAATACAATAGAAAAGTATACATAGTGAAGTTCCATAGAACAGAATCTCATCATATAAACTCATAATAGTTTGGTACAACAATCTAAAAAGTCAATACAGCAAGCCTCACTACATATCACTCAGAGTAGATACAAACAGCGGAACATCCAGTACACATAGTAAGAAAATAAAATGCAAGCCTCCATCTCGTCTTCGCCATCAGCGTCGTGGATAGCAAAGAACAGATCCTGTCACCTGCTACCTAGTCTGCCCATCCCAAAATGGATGAACAGCCCAAGGTAATAAGAGTTGGACATAAAACCTTGAGTCAGACAAAAGTCCTAGTGAGCGGTAAATCAACTATCAAACATACCAAAAGAGCATAAAGGTTAAAAAGGAATAGAAACCCAACCATCCCACTCCACCTCTTTCTACAGTGATAGCCCCCAGACAAACTAAGCTGAAACAAACATAGCAAGCAGACAATTAAAGTAAAGCAATTATCACTCGAGTCAAGGTCGATGTTTTCCAAGTACAAACCCCTAAGGCCTAAACCAAGATCAGATAAGCACCCAAAAAGCATCGCTCTTGAGACCGAATGACGATACAACCAAAGCATCCAAACATCCATGACTCTGGCTATCACTGTTATCATTGCTTCGATATCACCGTTAATTGAATGACCGGCTCATTCTTTCATCCGTCCGTCAAGGGCTAATGGTAAGCCCGGTTCTAGATAGAACTCCGCACGTCGTCGTGACCCGTGCCTAAGACTATCGAATCTGCCCAGACTACTCGATCATCAACTATTAGTCGATTGGGACTATCGAATCTGCCCTGTGTACTCTTTCTTTGAGCCTGCTAGAACCTTCAACAACGATGAGATCTCAGCCTTCTAGTCATCCTCCTTGACGACTATTCTCATACTAGCTCAAGCGCCTCTCGAGCCAACCATTATCCACAAACTCGAACCATATCACCGAGTTATCAACATGCTTGGTATGATCCCGTCTGGATTAAACCAAGGCTATCTCACATCATGCTTTGCTTCATCGCATCATAGCAAAATCCCATCTCAACATCATCATCAAATCTATCCATATGAGCTTTATCATCCGCTTCATATGCCACGAGCAGCTTTCCTTATTCAAGAGCCTTTCCACTTAGCTTTTGAATCATCTTCGACCAACTTGTCCAAATCAAATCATCAATCAACTAATTTATAACAATCAATCAGATCAATCATTAATCCAAGTAATCAATCATTCAAACAAGATCTAAATAAACAGTTATAACAATAATGGCAATTTCGTAAATAAAGAGTCCAAATCAAACAAGCATGAATTCTAAGTAATATCTTGATGAATGAACTAGCATAGGTTAACATGTAGTAAAGTGGATATCAAAACTTTATGAACGATGGATCTACATGCGGACTTAAGGAAATGCATGAAATCACTATCTTTAACACACAAACAAGCCACCGATCGAATATACTCCATTGGGTCCGTGTGAGAGATAACCACCACTCACCGAATCACCTAAATGCTTGAAAAGCAACTAACTTCAGATCTGGACAGCAAAGGATCTAGCTTGATCCGACAAGATTTCCCTTCAACGATGAAATCTCTCTTCGATGGATGTAGATCTTCAACTTTGGCTCTTGGATCTTCGATTTAGATGGATGGAAGCACAAGATTAAAGTGGAGAAATGAAGTGAAGAAGTGTTGTAGTCGAGCCCTCAAGATAGCAGCACTTTGTCGCTTCAAAATCCGGATCCTAAAAATGAAGATAGGCACTTCTATTTATAGGCCAAACCCTTAAGTCGTTCGCCACCCCTTAAGTCGGTCACGACTCAACAAGGCCCCACGACTTACGACTCATCAACCCCTCGGCTTACTGACTCAAGCCTGTACGCGACCTAACTTAGACACGACCTAACGACTCAAGCCATCATGCGACTTACGACCTAACTGCACACACGCTTAGCGACCCAGCGACCTAACACACTGCCGCATTTCTACCTAAGTTCTAAGTCGTTTGGACGACTCAACGACTCAACGATCAACGACTTACGACCTAAACTAAACCCAGCCACTAACTCTCTTAAGTCGCCGATTCCCTTAAGTCGCCAGCTCTTAGACCGCTATCCTCCTTAGGTCGCCAACCTCCTTAAGTTGCTCCACGACCTAATCCAACACACGACCTAAGCCTCAACGCGAGAATTCCTTAAGTCGCTTACTAACTTAAGCCGTTAACCCTTAAGTCGTTAGTTCCCTTAGGTCAGCCAAACCCCTAAGTCGCTCAGTCCTATAGGTCGGTCACTCTTATAGGTCGCTCCAACTCCTATAGGTCGGTCTCATCCCTTAAGTCGGTCAAATCTTTAGATCGGTCAAATCCTATAGGTCGGAAAACACCTTAAGCAATACTAACAACTTAATGGAAACTATTTTATGATTTATCGACACGTAAAATACGGGTCGTTACAACGAACGAGGCCGATAATCAAGAATTTATGAATTGAATCAGAATCAGTCTGATATATACAGAAAATTTTGCTATTTTGATAAAAATCAAAATTGCATCCTTAAAAAAATTTAAAGTCGAATCTCTCTCTCACACACACACACAGAGATATATATATAATTTACCTTTTTTCATACATAAACCAATAGTTTTAACATTTGAAATAAAACATATATGTTAAATAAAAATCCTTATAATTTTTCCAAACCATTTTAATTTTTACACATAGATCAAAATTTATATTTACAAATCTAAGACCCAAACCACCCCATACGACCTATGTATATAATATCATTAAGATTTATATTTTAAAATAAGATTAATATATAAAACTTCAACAAATTACACTGTTCAAATCTCATTTATAAACTACTATATACATATGGTACAAAATCCACTTCACAATACAATTATAAATTTTAAACACTTTACCTATATATATAAACTAATATATTACTATCCATACATAAACAGTAAAGCCTATACACAGACTTATATAAAAATTTAGACAACGGATGTACGAATTACTTATATAACTTATTTTATAAATATATATAATACTGTAACCTGTGCAGACCGAAAGTATAAGTTAGAATGTAAACTTTATACAATATATATAAATAGCAACTAATATAACTTCATTTATTTTTTTATTTTTTTATTTTTTCGAAAGCAACTGGTCTACACTAAAACACATATACACCCTTAACTTTTATGCAAACATGCATGCCAATTGAAATGAAAACTTATAAATTAGGAAACCTGTGAGGACCCGCAAATCCGTACTCCTTGAATATACACTAATCTCCATAGATTAACTCAAGATGAACAGAAATACGAATTCTCAATGTTTAAGAAAAAGAAAAAGACAGAAGAGGAGAGAAAAGGATAGAAAATAGAGAGAAAAGAAAATAAATAGAACGGAACAGAACAGAAAACAACAGAACAATAACAGAATCTAACAATCGCAGCGGAACAACATATAATAGATAAATGAATAATCTTTAAACAAAGAACTATATCAGTTATTACATTACATTACATCAGAGTGTACAACAACAACAAACAGCGGAAAAGAAATACTATATACTAGTAATACACCATGCTATCCATCTTGCCTCCTGCAACTCCTGAATTCCAAATTATCCTGGTAAACCTTAACTCTTGACTGCCCGTGTGGAAATTGGTGGGCACCCAGAGTTTAGGAAGGAAAACAATAAACTCCGAGTCAGTCATGTGACTGGTGTGAGAACTCAAAACAGTTTATTTATCTTTAAAATCAAAATAGAGGAATATTTTTAAAGTCAATTCACAATTCTTTTAAAAATGAGACTACCATAAGGCCTCCCACACACACACACATACAAACGCAGAATCAGAGGAGATTTCTTCTTATGATAGTCAAAGATGCTTGATACGCATTAAAAGAAACATTTGATATTATTACTAGTGTATAGTGTAGGAAAAATTCATTTCGAAAATAAAGATATAAATCTTAGCCAGCATAGGCATTCCGCATTTATGCCTACTATAGCTACCATGTTCAATAGCAGGTTACCGCCACATTCCATGGCAGGTTATGCAACTAAAACCGTACAAGATCGTATTGTTTCTTTGGATTTCCAACAAATGGTCAGGCCAAGGAATTTCCCATTGCCACATGAGAACGCCTCTGGAAGGACGTCCCCGAGAACCTAACCGGATCTCTGCCAACACAAGGCCGGGTTACCCCTAACTGGGTAACTACTGACACGAGTATGCCATCCCCCAGTCCTTTGGGACCTTTAACCGAGCGCTCGTAATCAACATCACACCATAAATAAAGTGTTTCAACATGAGTAAGTATCTGGGCTCCATACCATGATACCACCCTTTTCCAGAAGGAAATGCACATACCCTGAAGGGAGCTACCCCTCATAACCTTGCTGCATCTTTCCTGTTTTGACCATTTCCGGGGTGTGAGGCTCGACGAAGTCTCGTCCACAAAGCCATGCTTTATACAAAAGCTGTGCTTTGGGTCAACAAATGATCATAGAAATGATCACAAAGATAAGTGATCAAACAAATGATCATATCACAAATGACCAAACAATGATCATTTCACAGCAACACTCAGCATGTCACATTACCAAATTGGGAATATATCGCTGATAACCTTCAACTACATAACCTTTAAGCTCGTACGTCTTAGAGAAGGGTGTTAAGCTAAGAGAATAAATTCTCCGCCACCAACAGAAATATATTTGAAAGAAATCTGCTTTATATCTCAATTTGTAACGTCAGACATACAATCCATACAAGTTTGTTCCGGGCTCGAACAGAACCGAAGGCACTTACAAAGAAGTCCTTGCAATCCGGATATCCACAATCCTGATCGGATTCCCCATCACATGTGGAGAACTCTATACCGGAGCAACTCGGTGCAGAGTCTGTAACGACCCGCTATTTTGGACCATTCAAATCGACAATAAAACCGTACATGTCCGACTTGAATAATTCAAAATACCGAATTGTTAATAAAAATTTGGCAAAACTTAAAATATACAGCAAATTAATCAATCATAGATCACTTACACAGAGTAATACAATGCAGCGGAATAGATAAAGAATAGTAGTTTATGAAGCTACTATATACATTGGAGATAGAGATAAATACAATTGAATATCTTAGATGTAGTGAAGTCTCCAGTATGCGCAGATGACTTCTCTGAACAAATCAACAGGATGACTGAAAGGATATATAGTTGGATCTTCAAGCAAGGCTCCAACTTCGAAGGTGAGTCTCAAATGCTGTATCACTCAGTCTGACCCGAGCGTAAAGCAAAACACAAAACACTCGAGTCAGGATTAACATTCTTATATCTATAAATCTAACTCAAGTGAAATATCAACTAAAATATAATTAACTTAGAGGATGTTTGGGATAACCATCCTCTAAGGGTCCATGGAACTATCTATAAGATAGAAATATACACTATAACACCGTAGTCTTCCAACTTAATTTATACTTCAAAACCAACTATCATTTTCACTTCAAAAATCTCTATACTTCCCAAATAGTATTTATATATATTAAATAATTTATTCAGTAAAGAAATTTCAATTCCCTCAACTTAACCAATCGTTTAACATCAACCCGACCTTCCCATTTAAATCTTTTTCAATCTCAATTTATCAATTTAAATTCAACTCAATTTCTAAAATAACCATTTCAATTTTATTGATCTCAAGTTCGGATTTGAAATCACCAAATACCCTTTATATTTCAATATATTTCAAAACTTTAAGTAATCAACGTTTCAAACTAAACTTTATTCAATTTAGTTTTCTAAATAATAAATTCAACTTATATCGATTCAAATACAGATCTGAAACACCCATTTATATTCTAGTATAGTTCAAAGATTTAATATTCTACATTCCCAAAGTTCAATTTTACAGTTTCATAAGATCTTGATTTAATCAAATTATTATTTAGCCTTGAAATATTTCCTCCTTAGATTCAACATCATTTAAGTAAACCTGAAATTACCCTTTTACTCAATATTTTCTTTAATTTATTTAAACATGAAACATTCAATAAATCACTTAAAACAAAAATCCAGTTACAAAATCATACCCTTAAATTTCCCATTCAATAAATTCAAATTGATTTAATTAAATAAATCTTCATTTGAATACCATTTTTAATAAACCAAATTTATCTCCCAATCTTAATTATTAAAATTCTTTACACGGTAAAATTTGAAATATAAATCTTAAATAATACTTAAACATATTTTATGGATTAAATCAGTCTAAAATATTATTAAATTTATATATAAAGTTTCCATTTATATATAATATTTTAAGAACCAATATTTATTAATTCACATATGTTTCTTTTCAAACTGTAGAAATTTATCTTTAAATTATTTATATGGACCAACGGTGTCGGTATATATTTCCTATCATATAGTCAAATGCTACAGATATTTCTCATTTCAATCCGTACACTAAATATATACGGGTGGATATCATTTCAACCCGTAATCCCAAATTCAATTTAAATGAAAATCGTTTGGGTTTATCATTTCAACCCATAACGATTTTCTCCTATTCTAAAGTCCGTTCGGGTATGTATCTTTTCAACCCATAGTGATTTCTATACTAATAGGGAACTTGCAGAGTGATAACAGATATGAAAATAATAATAACAACAAGCATATATCATCAAAATAAATATAAACAATAAGATATGGTATCATATCCCATAAGTGAACAGTTACCGATAAAAGCATATATAACAATTTAAATCTAACAGCAGCATATTTCAATTGTCATTTCAATTAAAATTAAATTTAATAAATAAAAGAACGTTAATCGTGAGTGATTGCTCACCTTTCGAGGCTAGAGATATATGATGATGAAATGAGCTATGAAATCCAAAGCAACGCTGGATGGACAAGATTTGATGTAGAAAATAGGCACGATGGACAAGGCTGATAATGGGAAATCGATGAGAATGAATCGAATCAATTTTGATATTACAGAAAAAAATATAAATTATTATGATATTAATTCTCCCAAAACCAATTTTCAAATTAAAAATGTATATTTAAAATCTATATATACCTATATGTAATTTAAACATAATTCGTCCAAAAAAAAAAAAAAAAAAACCATTGTATTATATTTTATAGTCAATAATTATTATAAAAACAATATAACCACTTATTGTAATATATATTACTTAAAAAAAAACCCATGAAAGCAACCTATATATGTTCATAATAAAAATGTATATATAGAAATTCCAAATGCATAGCCTATATTCGGTTATATATATATATTACGTAAGTCTGAAACAAACACCTAAACGCATATATATGTCTCGAGATTTATAAACAACAAAATACTTATAATGACACATGCACTCATATACTTATATAGACTGTGAACAAGTATACATACTATGCCGTATAAAATCCAACACTAAAAAAAGTAAACTCACACTGAAAACATTTTAGTCAATTATTAAATATATATATTAACTAGCGTATAAAACTAACGTATCCTGTAACTTTATAATATATAAGCTATATCAGATATGAACTATCATTATATCAGATATATAAATAGTTAAACATTTTATACAAAACTATCATAACTTTATTAAATTAAACATACATTACACACTTACACAAATAGACCGTAAACTGTAAAACTTCACCCATTTTAAAGTGGTAACAATACGCTTGCTAAAAATATAACCCACATAGCTCGTACTTCCCTATAAAACTATATAAATATTTGTAAGCTAACCATTAATATAGTCTAATTCACAATATGCATACCTTTATAACTTTAAATCAAATGTGTATATATATACTTATAACCAGTTATTCACAAAATACATAGCTTTAAACATATCATATATTTAAATACATATACAATCGACTGATAAGATGAGTATGCTTTACGTTTTATATATGTACTAACTTTTTATATAATATTTATATATACACTTATCAAATTTTATAACATGCGAACAAAATTTTATATTATATAGAATCTGAAAACTGCAAACATTTCATACTTGGAACCATACTATATTTATAAGATGTATATATGATATCTTAAATCAAAAAAAAAAAAAACTTACTTTGCTATAATACATACAATATTACTGCATAGATATACATTACTGACATATATTAAACTATATATTAACTAATATATAACCTTCAAACTTTTAAAATTGAATACCAACGTGACACATAAAGTATAAAACAATCAAGTTATCAAATCTCTATACATAGTATAATATCATACACACTATGAACGAAAAAAAAAGAAAAAAAAAAAAGAATACTGTTATGAACTCATATATATAATACCATATGATACATAACTAACATGAATTTAAAATCATGTAGGACAGATCACATATTCCAAATACAGACTTATAGAAAATATACAATAACACATATATATTATAAATATATGCTAACCTATTACTCAAAGATAACGTGTGGCATGATTGTTGATGGTGAAGGCTCTGAGGATGGCTGAGCATGCAGGCGATGACAACACGTGTAGAGAGATATGTGCATGAGAGGAGGAGAGAAAAACGCGGAGGGAGAGGGATGAGTTGGATGTGGTGGGTGACGAAGCGATGGGAGGTGGAAGCACGGTAAAAGAAGGGAGAAAATAGGTGGATCTGTAGAAAGAAAAATGGAAGAAGGAGGAGGAAGAAAACTTAAAATGAGGAATGAGATTGGAAGTGACAGCAGTTTGCAATGCAAGAAACGAAGTCAAACAAGGTTATAAAGGCAAAATAAATAAAGAAAAGAACCGTTGCATACGAAACGTATACAATAAATATGAATTGATTTGAATAGTAATGGTCAAATTCAGCTGAAAAGATTAAAGCGAATAAATACGGAGCATTGGTTATGGTAAAGTAACGCACAAAATTAGGGGAATAACAAAGGAAAGGACTGGTCAAAATAAATGAATGTAAACGTGCAACGAATATAAAAATCTATATAATTGAACCGATGGAAACGAAGGAAGCAAATAAAAGAAAGGGAACGAAGGAAAAAAAATGAGCTGTGTCCCGAGCATAAATAAAAGTGGTAACGTATGAGAGGAATGAGAAAAACAAACGGGCACAATTTGAAATCAATGCAATAAAACGGCCAAAAGCTGATTTTTAGGAAAATTATTAAAGAAATATTCCTTGGGCTGCGCGTTTGAGATCCGAAAAGGCATGGAAATCAAAAAGTTATAATTTAGATTGGAATGAAAACGTACAGGAAATAATAAAGGAAAAAAAAATAAATGCGAAATAATCATATAGCATTTATTACGTTTCAAACTTTTGACATGGCATGGGATGGAAACAGCTGTACGCTAATTGAGAAGCTATTAAAGCAATTTATTATTAGTGGCATGTTATACGTTTTTATATTTATTTATTTCCTAGATCTCAATTCATATCTGATTATACTATGCAGATTTATCTTTATTACTAAACGTTCAAAAAGAATAAAACGTATACAAATTTTCTTGATTTTCGAAACAAAATTAACGGCTAAAAGATGATGAAGGGACAAAATATAAGAAAGGGAAAGAGATGAATGCGTACAATTATTTATAAGAAAAGAGAGAGAAAAGAAAAACCCACAATTAAAAATGAATGAATGAACGCTGAAAGTCAGTCAGGAATATAGAAGGTACAATATGAAATAATGGTAATCACAACTACTTTTTTTTTATGCAGACCTTAAATCAACCCTTAAAACATATACTTCATATATGTAGTTAAATATAGTATATACCTCTCTTCTTCTTTGGTTCATATGATATATGAAACCCTTAACTATCGTATTTATAGCTGACGACATATGTATAGATATACTAAATATGCACTAAAATAAACTGGAAATGGTGACACAAAAACCCAAAATCAAATATATATATATATATATATTTAACATGACTAGAAATCAAACTTCAGTAAAACTATATACTAGTATCAAGACTAACATATATATATAGCTATTATAACACATATAAATTAAATAAAACTTGGTATAAATACGCTTTACTATATATACACTTCAAATAGACCATCATACATATACAGTGGTTTTCCAAAATAACTATATATGGAACGTACTCAACATACTTAAAATTTACACACCTTGCTGAAAAGCAAAAGGAGACCGTAAATTTATTACCCACGCTATTGATATTTATACCCAATAGAAATGAACTATGCTACCAAATTTACATCAAACTTAACTTATATTATAGTATAAATAATAGTTTATAAAGTTTTTGTACTAGATCTTATAGGTATAACCACAACCAAACTTTAAAATATATGTACACAGCTCGTACTACAAATCATTAATATACATAACATATTTTCTTTTTTTTTCAAAATTTTATTATTAATAATTTCTCAAAATCCAATTCAATACGTTAAATACCAATTAAAAATTGCTAAAATTTTATGGGTCGTTACACTCTCCCCCACTCAAAACTTTTCGTCCCCGAAAAGGAATAAAGTAGGAGAATAGAAACAACCAGATGAAAAATTTAGACTTTGAAAAACAAATTAAAAAAATTTATTTAAAACAATATACTTTTTCTTTTGTTATTATTTAAATTGATTAATATTTAATAGATTACTCATTTTATCAAATCCATTCAATTAATTATGAGATCAATTATTTATAAAACACTAATTTTTCTCTCTTATTAAACCAGGTAGAATATAAATAAACAATGTTTTAAAGGATATATTCAAAAGAAGGAAAGAAGGAAAGAAGATAGATTCGGAAAAGAGAATATAGTTGAATAAATAAAGCAGGGCAGATAAGGTAGATTCAAAAGAATAGAATCGGGCAAGAATCGTACATTTCAAACCATGAGAGTTTCAATTTCAAATATTAACACAAAATTTCTTTGTTGGAAATACTTTTATAATAAATACCTTTTATATCGAAATAAATCTTTTCTTTCAAAAATATTTTTATAACTCGATGTTTCAACAAGTTTATCCTCGTTCTTGCAGACTCTGGCCATGCGTTGATCAGGCGCAAAGCTAGAATTCTTCAAGTACTTAGTAGGCCTGTTTCAACAACCAGTGAAAATACTTGAAAAAAACTTTAAAAACAGATATGGAAAGTACAATCCAAACAAAACAACCAAACCAAAACCTTTGTCCGATCATGGTTCGCAGATACACAATGGTTACGCCTGGATCCCCCAGGAAACAATCCATATCCGTAAGCTTTCTCAGCCCTGCGAGTTACGCCATGATGACTAGTAGAGTGCAGGATACACAATGGTTACGCCTGGATCCCCCAGGAAACAATCCGTACCCCTAGGCAAGACTCAGCCAGGCACTTGCGCTACTATTCGCGACCTACACAGATTGCAGGATACACAATGGTTACGCCTGGATCCCCCAGGAAACAATCCGTACCCCTAGGCAAGACTCAGCCAGGCAATTGCGTTGTGCATTCACGAGAGAAAAAAACCATGGGTTACGCCACGGTGGGAAACACTCGAGTATTACATCCGGAAAACCGAAAATCAGAGAGAATAATATCGATAGAATGAATCCACGATGTGGCCACAAAGCGGATATCAAGCAGAAGGCACTTTCCATATCTTTACTTCGAAAATATATATCATATAGTACCTTTTCAAATCACTTTCAAATATTGTACTTATATAAAGTCCATATATATAGGATTCCTTTCCCAAATCGAATACTTTCCAAATCAATAGTAGATCAAATCATACTTATATAGATTTCGATTAAATAAAATCTCTTTCCAAATTGAGTACCTTTCAAATCAATAGATTTCAAATCAACCTCATACTTATACAATCCATGTTATATAAGTTCGACCACTCCCAAATCAAGTGCTTAGTAATCTAAGGTTCTCAATTTCAAATTATTTCAATACCAATTCAGTTTCAAAATCATATATGATTTCACCAAATTTTCTTCCAAATTAAATGTCTGAATTTCAAAGTTCCCAAAATAATAGGTGTAGAAAATTATCCCAGTTTCCAAATTAAAATAATTCAAGTCAAACAAATTCATTTCCAAAATCACCATATAAGTACTGGGTTTTTTTTTTCAATTTAATTTTCAAAACCAAATATTTTTCTCAAAATCAATTATATTCAAAATGGTTTCCAAATTTATAATTATCCCTTTAAAACCTTTAAACTATTTACTTCGATTTGAAATATCCAATTTACCTTTTTGAAAACCATTATTTAAAACTAAAATTCTTTCAAAACATTTAAAAACTAAATTCCATATTAGTATAATTAAAATAGCCATATTCTCTTACTTAATAAAAGGTTTAACCTCATACAACAAAACTTGCATACTTTATCAAATATTTTATACCTTTCGAAATATCTTGGTTTTTAAACCTTTAAACCTTGATTTGGAAGTGCTCGAACCTTCAAAATAGTCGGTGAAAATCAATTTCAAATCCAAGAGATGGAAATCAATTTTTATAAATAGAGTTATTCTAAGTCAAATCAAAAACTCGAGGACTGAACACCGGTCTTACTTCAAATTGTTTCAAATATATACATATATCTTTCGAAAATATCAAATTATACTTCGGAATTTGAAATCAAAAACGGTTTTACAAAATCACTCGCATAGCGAAGCTATTAAAGTGGCCTCTCCCCCACTCTGAAACTCGAAAATCAATGTCGATGATGCGTGCACTCATCACCGAAATTATTCTCCAGCGACATAAGTGAGTTTTGGACTTCTATTTTCTTGAAAACTTCTTTGAAATTTCTTCAAAATTATTGGAATTCATTTGAATTCATTTGAAATATTTCTTATTCGGAAAAATACTTTTAAATCGTATTATTTATATATAATTTCCAAAATCTTAAAACCAATTTCAAAATACCGGAATTCAATTCTCGAATTTCAAATTTAACACTTCAATTATAAATCATTTTTATATAAATCAATTTCTTATAATTTTTCAAAATTTCAAATCCTTTCAAAACCCTTTTTATATAGAATAACATTTCTTATTTGCTTTATATATAGGTATATAATCTCTACCGAAAACATTTTCCTTATATATATAGAATAAAATCATAGTTATCAAAATAATAATTTCGGTATAAACAATTTCTAAAATACAAACAAAACCCGATTTTCAAAGGATGATTTAAGGATGGATTTCAAAACAAAGATAGAGATTTAATTTAAAGGAACTCTAATCAATAGAATCCTGATTCGAAGATAGACTCGATCGAAGATGAGATAATTAAGTTACAAAATAGAAGATGGATATACTTCTATAAATCGCGGGCGACCTTTACCTGTCAACCGTGATTCCAAAATTAGATCGGTGTAGAATTTTGAGGCAATTCGACATTCGATCGTCGGAGATATAGAATTCGGCATAACAAGATATATCAGCATCGTAAACCGAGGATACAGGAATCTTCGGTGAGTCAATGCCAATTGAAAAGGAGTTTTCACCCCCTTTACAAATCATTCAATGGAGTTATGGGATACTCCAGAATCAAACGAATATAAATAGGGAGAGACAGAATGAATTTCGAAACCGAGGGACATTCCAAAACTCAAAGGAAATTGAGTCAAAAAGGAAGAGATTCAACTCGAACGAAAGTGATTCTGTAAATAAATTTACCATATATGCTAAGTTTTGCCTAGAGCCAAAGCTCTGATACCAACTGTAACGACCCGCTATTTTGGACCATTCAAATCGACAATAAAACCGTACATGTCCGACTTGAATAATTCAAAATACCGAATTGTTAATAAAAATTTGGCAAAACTTAAAATATACAGTAAATTAATCAATCATAGATCACTTACACAGAGTAATACAATGCAGCGGAATAGATAAAGAATAGTAGTTTATGAAGCTACTATATACATTGGAGATAGAGATAAATACAATTGAATATCTTAGATGTAGTGAAGTCTCCAGTATGCGCAGATGACTTCTCTGAACAAATCAACAGGATGACTGAAAGGATAGATAGTTGGATCTTCAAGCAAGGCTCCAACTTCGAAGGTGAGTCTCAAATGCTGTATCACTCAGTCTGACCCGAGCGTAAAGCAAAACACAAAACACTCGAGTCAGGATTAACATTCTTATATCTATAAATCTAACTCAAGTGAAATATCAACTAAAATATAATTAACTTAGAGGATGTTTGGGATAACCATCCTCTAAGGGTCCATGGAACTATCTATAAGATAGAAATATACACTATAACACCGTAGTCTTCCAACTTAATTTATACTTCAAAACCAACTATCATTTTCACTTCAAAAATCTCTATACTTCCCAAATAGTATTTATATATATTAAATAATTTATTCAGTAAAGAAATTTCAATTCCCTCAACTTAACCAATCGTTTAACATCAACCCGACCTTCCCATTTAAATCTTTTTCAATCTCAATTTATCAATTTAAATTCAACTCAATTTTTAAAATAACCATTTCAATTTTATTGATCTCAAGTTCGGATTTGAAATCACCAAATACCCTTTATATTTCAATATATTTCAAAACTTTAAGTAATCAACGTTTCAAACTAAACTTTATTCAATTTAGTTTTCTAAATAATAAATTCAACTTATATCGATTCAAATACAGATCTGAAACACCCATTTATATTCTAGTATAGTTCAAAGATTTAATATTCTACATTCCCAAAGTTCAATTTTACAGTTTCATAAGATCTTGATTTAATCAAATTATTATTTAGCCTTGAAATATTTCCTCCTTAGATTCAACATCATTTAAGTAAACCTGAAATTACCCTTTTACTCAATATTTTCTTTAATTTATTTAAACATGAAACATTCAATAAATCACTTAAAACAAAAATCCAGTTACAAAATCATACCCTTAAATTTCCCATTCAATAAATTCAAATTGATTTAATTAAATAAATCTTCATTTGAATACCATTTTTAATAAACCAAATTTATCTCCCAATCTTAATTATTAAAATTCTTTACACGGTAAAATTTGAAATATAAATCTTAAATAATACTTAAACATATTTTATGGATTAAATCAGTCTAAAATATTATTAAATTTATATATAAAGTTTCCATTTATATATAATATTTTAAGAACCAATATTTATTAATTCACATATGTTTCTTTTCAAACTGTAGAAATTTATCTTTAAATTATTTATATGGACCAACGGTGTCGGTATATATTTCCTATCATATAGTCAAATGCTACGGATATTTCTCATTTCAATCCGTACACTAAATATATACGGGTGGATATCATTTCAACCCGTAATCCCAAATTCAATTTAAATGAAAATCGTTTGGGTTTATCATTTCAACCCATAACGATTTTCTCCTATTCTAAAGTCCGTTCGGGTATGTATCTTTTCAACCCATAGTGATTTCTATACTAATAGGGAACTTGCAGAGTGATAACAGATATGAAAATAATAATAACAACAAGCATATATCATCAAAATAAATATAAACAATAAGATATGGTATCATATCCCATAAGTGAACAGTTACCGATAAAAGCATATATAACAATTTAAATCTAACAGCAGCATATTTCAATTGTCATTTCAATTGAAATTAAATTTAATAAATAAAAGAACGTTAATCGTGAGTGATTTCTCACCTTTCGAGGCTAGAGATATATGATGATGAAATGAGCTATGAAATCCAAAGCAACGCTGGATGGACAAGATTTGATGTAGAAAATAGGCACGACGGACAAGGCTGATAATGGGAAATCGATGAGAATGAATCGAATCAATTTTGATATTACAGAAAAAAATATAAATTATTATGATATTAATTCTCCCAAAACCAATTTTCAAATTAAAAATGTATATTTAAAATCTTTATATACCTATATGTAATTTAAACATAATTCGTCCAAAAAAAAAAAAAAAAACCATTGTATTATATTTTATAGTCAATAATTATTATAAAAACAATATAACCACTTATTGTAATATATATTACTTAAAAAAAAAACCCATGAAAGCAACCTATATATGTTCATAATAAAAATGTATATATAGAAATTCCAAATGCATAGCCTATATTCGGTTATATATATATATTACGTAAGTCTGAAACAAACACCTAAACGCATATATATGTCTCGAGATTTATAAACAACAAAATACTTATAATGACACATGCACTCATATACTTATATAGACTGTGAACAAGTATACATACTATGCCGTATAAAATCCAACACTAAAAAAAGTAAACTCACACTGAAAACATTTTAGTCAATTATTAAATATATATATTAACTAGCGTATAAAACTAACGTATCCTGTAACTTTATAATATATAAGCTATATCAGATATGAACTATCATTATATCAGATATATAAATAGTTAAACATTTTATACAAAACTATCATAACTTTATTAAATTAAACATACATTACACACTTACACAAATAGACCGTAAACTGTAAAACTTCACCCATTTTAAAGTGGTAACAATACGCTTGCTAAAAATATAACCCACATAGCTCGTACTTCCCTATAAAACTATATAAATATTTGTAAGCTAACCATTAATATAGTCTAATTCACAATATGCATACCTTTATAACTTTAAATCAAATGTGTATATATATACTTATAACCAGTTATTCACAAAATACATAGCTTTAAACATATCATATATTTAAATACATATACAATCGACTGATAAGATGAGTATGCTTTACGTTTTATATATGTACTAACTTTTTATATAATATTTATATATACACTTATCAAATTTTATAACATGCGAACAAAATTTTATATTATATAGAATCTGAAAACTGCAAACATTTCATACTTGGAACCATACTATATTTATAAGATGTATATATGATATCTTAAATCAAAAAAAAAAAAAAAACTTACTTTGCTATAATACATACAATATTACTGCATAGATATACATTACTGACATATATTAAACTATATATTAACTAATATATAACCTTCAAACTTTTAAAATTGAATACCAACGTGACACATAAAGTATAAAACAATCAAGTTATCAAATCTCTATACATAGTATAATATCATACACACTATGAACGAAAAAAAAAGAAAAAAAAAAAAAAAAAAAAGAATACTGTTATGAACTCATATATATAATACCATATGATACATAACTAACATGAATTTAAAATCATGTAGGACAGATCACATATTCCAAATACAGACTTATAGAAAATATACAATAACACATATATATTATAAATATATGCTAACCTATTACTCAAAGATAACGTGTGGCATGATTGTTGATGGTGAAGGCTCTGAGGATGGCTGAGCATGCAGGCGATGACAACACGTGTAGAGAGATATGTGCATGAGAGGAGGAGAGAAAAACGCGGAGGGAGAGGGATGAGTTGGATGTGGTGGGTGACGAAGCGATGGGAGGTGGAAGCACGGTAAAAGAAGGGAGAAAATAGGTGGATCTGTAGAAAGAAAAATGGAAGAAGGAGGAGGAAGAAAACTTAAAATGAGGAATGAGATTGGAAGTGACAGCAGTTTGCAATGCAAGAAACGAAGTCAAACAAGGTTATAAAGGCAAAATAAATAAAGAAAAGAACCGTTGCATACGAAACGTATACAATAAATATGAATTGATTTGAATAGTAATGGTCAAATTCAGCTGAAAAGATTAAAGCGAATAAATACGGAGCATTGGTTATGGTAAAGTAACGCACAAAATTAGGGGAATAACAAAGGAAAGGACTGGTCAAAATAAATGAATGTAAACGTGCAACGAATATAAAAATCTATATAATTGAACCGATGGAAACGAAGGAAGCAAATAAAAGAAAGGGAACGAAGGAAAAAAAATGAGCTGTGTCCCGAGCATAAATAAAAGTGGTAACGTATGAGAGGAATGAGAAAAACAAACGGGCACAATTTGAAATCAATGCAATAAAACGGCCAAAAGCTGATTTTTAGGAAAATTATTAAAGAAATATTCCTTGGGCTGCGCGTTTGAGATCCGAAAAGGCATGGAAATCAAAAAGTTATAATTTAGATTGGAATGAAAACGTACAGGAAATAATAAAGGAAAAAAAAATAAATGCGAAATAATCATATAGCATTTATTACGTTTCAAACTTTTGACATGGCATGGGATGGAAACAGCTGTACACTAATTGAGAAGCTATTAAAGCAATTTATTATTAGTGGCATGTTATACGTTTTTATATTTATTTATTTCCTAGATCTCAATTCATATCTGATTATACTATGCAGATTTATCTTTATTACTAAACGTTCAAAAAGAATAAAACGTATACAAATTTTCTTGATTTTCGAAACAAAATTAACGGCTAAAAGATGATGAAGGGACAAAATATAAGAAAGGGAAAAAGATGAATGCGTACAATTATTTATAAGAAAAGAGAGAGAAAAGAAAAACCCACAATTAAAAATGAATGAATGAACGCTGAAAGTCAGTCAGGAATATAGAAGGTACAATATGAAATAATGGTAATCACAACTACTTTTTTTTTTATGCAGACCTTAAATCAACCCTTAAAACATATACTTCATATATGTAGTTAAATATAGTATATACCTCTCTTCTTCTTTGGTTCATATGATATATGAAACCCTTAACTATCGTATTTATAGCTGACGACATATGTATAGATATACTAAATATGCACTAAAATAAACTGGAAATGGTGACACAAAAACCCAAAATCAAATATATATATATATATTTAACATGACTAGAAATCAAACTTCAGTAAAACTATATACTAGTATCAAGACTAACATATATATATAGCTATTATAACACATATAAATTAAATAAAACTTGGTATAAATACGCTTTACTATATATACACTTCAAATAGACCATCATACATATACAGTGGTTTTCCAAAATAACTATATATGGAACGTACTCAACATACTTAAAATTTACACACCTTGCTGAAAAGCAAAAGGAGACCGTAAATTTATTACCCACGCTATTGATATTTATACCCAATAGAAATGAACTATGCTACCAAATTTACATCAAACTTAACTTATATTATAGTATAAATAATAGTTTATAAAGTTTTTGTACTAGATCTTATAGGTATAACCACAACCAAACTTTAAAATATATGTACACAGCTCGTACTACAAATCATTAATATACATAACATATTTTCTTTTTTTTTCAAAATTTTATTATTAATAATTTCTCAAAATCCAATTCAATACGTTAAATACCAATTAAAAATTGCTAAAATTTTATGGGTCGTTACAGAGTCAATCGACAAGTCATCCTATCGCTCTCGCAAATACCCGGTCTTCAACACCGGTCTTCAAGTGCAATCCATAACGACGTATCACATATTCGGAATGGATTATACGAACCCAAGGTCCTTTCCCGGCTAAACCGAATAGTGAGCGCTTATTCAAAAATAAGCGTGGCATTCAAATTCAAACAAATCACAACAAATACCTTTCAAAGGTAAATATTGATAGTCGGTTATTGAACTATCAATGGATATGCACAACATCGCCAGATTCCAAATAATTTTCCAAATTATTTATTTCCCAAAAATATCTTTACAAGATATATAATTTCAATACCTCAAAAATAAATCAATATTTATTTTTAAACAAATTCCCCTTTCTTTTATAAATTCCATAGTGAATTTACATTCCAAAATATCTACGAATATACAATTCCAATTATTCATTTTCAATTTATCTTCAAAAAGATAAATGCTCAAAATATTCACTTTATATTGGAAAACATTTCCATACTTACATATTAAGTAATTCACAAATCCATTTATTTCCAACACTTGGAAAATATTCGATATACTTAAATCTAAATTAAGTATATATTTCATTCTTTAAGGAAATCATTCTCTTAAACATATTTATTTGGGCCAAAACGAATGTTGCGTAAAACATCGTTACGCCAACCCAAAATCACTAGTATAGGGATTCGAAATTAAAATAGATATATAAATCCCAATACTATACAAAACATTTCCTTTTGGAAATCATTTACTATAACAACAGTGTTATAGTCCACCATTTCCTTCTATTTCTCGAAAACGTCTATTTCAACAATGAATGTTGAAATCTATGGTTTCGAATCTTAACACATTTTAAAACATCGTTAGATCGTTTTAATTCTACTTAAAATATCACATCCAAAACATTTTCTTTAACATATTATTCACTATTCAAAAACGTGAATATACCTTGTTAACCAATTTCATCCTTTCTATTCATTTTTATTTTAAAGGATTATTCACTGTATAAAACGTGAATATAACTCCATAAATAAGTTACAACAATTTACTTATCAAAATAAGTCGTTTGCGAATTTATAAAACAATGTTTATAAATTCCATTTCTATTTATTTTATAACAACTTCCTTTTATAAATTTCCTTTATTAACCTATTCAATTCATAACTCAATTATAAACCAAAGGTTCATATTATAAGTTAAATGCTTATAAAACAATTATTTCACAAAATCGTTCTTTTTAAGACTTCTCAAATTATAAATCTTATAACTTATAAGATTCATTTATTTACCCAAATCTATTCCTTTAATAACTTTATAAATTTTATAAACCTACTGCTTATAAAATTCCATTTATAACTTCACCGTTTATAATCCTATAAATTTAATTCATTTATGAAATTCATTTACAATTCATTCTAACACTTATAAAAACTCGTTTTATAATTCAAATATTTTAATCTATAAATATCAATTTATAAATCTCTTATACAAATCAATTTGTATTATTATTTCAAAACGTCTTTAAACTCCTTTATAATTTCACCGTTTTGATTTATAAAATAATCAAATTTCATAAATCCTATATATTAAACTTTTTATAATAAATTCAGAAATCCCAATTTAAACTATTTTATAAAATCATCAACCTAAATTTCACAAAAATCATCCTTTAACTGTATTTCTCAAAAATCATAATTTTTATAACATTAAAATTTATAAAGTTTATTTATTTAAAATGGATCAATTCCAAAAATATTTTATAAACGTATACTTTCAAAAATCACTCTAAAAATCCTTTTAAAATTTCAAATTTGGGCTAATGATGCCACACACCAAATAGTCAATCACGACACAACGATATCATATATCGATATGATAATCAACGAATATCAAAATATCCATAATCAAATAAATACTGTTGAGGAATCCAGTTGGATCCCTCCAACCTGTTTTCCTGCATCCAAAGATGTTAGCACAATACCAATTCCGTTCCAGTACGAAATTATCTCGGTATATGGGATTTAAAATATTATCCGCTTAATAGACGGCGCAATAGGGTCTCATCCGCTATACTGCGGGAAATCAACTCCAAGTACATAAATAATACCAATTTCACTGTTTATGAAATATTCGCGGTATATGTTTTTAATAAATAACATCCACTTACTAACGGCGCATAATGTCTATTTTAACAATCAATAGATAACAATCATCATTCAAACATACATTCAAGAATTTTAAATCTAACTATTTAAAATTAAAATCGAAACCGATTCGATTGAGTGAGAAGTTCTCACCTTGATTTCAATTTCGTTTTAGCGATTTATCTCGAATAAAATTAAACGGACGTTTAATTTTACCCAAAATTCTCACTAACTCCAAACGACTCCAATCCAATTACATAGCGTAGTGCTCGTCCATACGATTCCAACGCAACTGGTTTTGCGCGTTTTCAACCTCGTATGAAAAAGATATGATTTTTCAAAGTTTCACGAATTATAAAACATAATTAATTTACAACAATTTTTATTTCTAAACCTAAATAGAACCATAGCCCTTGGATCCATTGCCTCCAAATCATGACCGTCCATTTGCTTCTCCCCCAACTCACGTTCTACTCCCAGTAACCCTCACGCACAAAAGAACCCATCAATGCAACTAGGGTTTAATTATACTCCACCCACAAGCATCTTGAACACGATCAGCAAGCACCATGTTGAAGAGCGTCTCGTACTCCATGCTCGGCTGGAAGCACAGAGAGCTCTCCCCCCTGTAGCATGTCGAATTGCGTGCGCAACCTGCAGGCGTTGGCCCCCCTTTCTCCCTCCACGTCGCTCCAATTTCGATCAACTCCGTATAGATTCGAAGCTCTCTTCATGCTCTACAGGTTTCATGTTGAACACTTTCTCTAAATGTTTATGGATTGGAAGTAATTGAGCAGAAAAGAAGAGAGATTGCTGGCCATTGAACATATGTGAGGCGGCGGCTGCAATTTTGGAAACCCTAGGGTTATATTTTTGCAAAATAATGAAGAGAGGGGGCTTATATAGAAAATTCGCGCGACACTATTCATCCCGGATTTTCCGAACTCCAAACGAAGCGTGCCAGTTGGCGTTTCTAAGTATTACCCCGCGTTCCGAACACAATGGAACGTGTTTCGGGAGGTAATTCGGTCATCTGTGCGAGTTATGGCAATAAACGTTCGATTTAAAATTAAACCGATTAAACGATTTTCTAGGCGTTTTAGCTTGCACCGGACAAACGGTAAATCCGATTGACTTAAAATTTGAAACCTTACAATAATATCAAATTACGGATCCGATGAAACTGGTTTCGTCGAAATCCGAGACTTTTTGAAAAATGACTATTTTAACTCGCCAAATTAATATTAAAAACAATTTCGATGCGTTTCGAGCTGCCACGATCGAAAGATAACTCCGATTGCTACGAAAATTGAAATCCAATAATAACAAACTATTATGGATCCAATGCAACTGGTTTCGTCCAATTCTGAGACTGTTCGAAAAATGGCTAATTTCACTAGTCGATTAAATATTAAAATATTCAATTTTCACAAATAAACTTCTAATTCGATTTTAAAAGTTCTATAACATCATTCTAACTCAAATATGATGTAATAAAATTTTACAAATCATTTTCAATCATATTTAACTCAATTTTCAATTATTTCTGTATTTCCACATATTAAATTATCGATTTAATTATCCAATTAAATCCAATTATTCGAAATAAAATTTATTCGACTTATAAATTTCACTTATTAATATTTAAAATCAATTAAATATACAAATTTTAATTAATTAAAATTCTGGGTCGTTACAAAACTTACTCCATACATAAGTGTATGCAAAGTATATAGATAAATATATAAGGACATAAAGATATATCTATAATTATTATAACTTTATATAAATATATGTCATATACGAACTTAGGAAAATAAACAACTTCAAAAATCCTATACAACTTTCATAATAATAAGATGCAAATTGACCTTCAAATAAAAGTTATAAATCTGTTTATTATAAAACTATATATATATAATAACGAATTTACAAACTTATAAAATAAATCATACAATATGGCTTGTAAAATATACATATACGGACTCAAAGTTAAAACAAAAATGAATATAAATCTACTTGCCAAATATGCAGACTCCATTTGCAGATCCAACACCACTCACGCATATTAAATATGCAACACATCTAGAAACAAAACAAACTTTTCAAAAAAAATGGAAACAACGTTTGGTATATATATGTATTCAAATCCAACAACTTTATATAAACCACTATATGTATGCATCTTATATTTTTATACCACTATCAATATATCATAACTATACTCCATATAAACAAATATGCATACCAATTTTGAATGCTAGAATATGCATCAACAGCACGTACAAGGGACGTGTATTGATAAAATCATCCATATCATAGCTAAATATAAAACTATATATAATATATATATGAATAACACTTGCAAATATAAACTTAACATACCTATTCCTGGTTATGCCAAAAGTAAAGGAAACGGGGGAGGGTCGCTGCGTCTTCGATGGATATTGCGCAAGGGGAAGAGTGGGTTCGGTGGAGGAGCGGAGTTTGGAAAAGGTGAAGGAGAGGTCGAAATTTGTAGTGCCAGGCAAGTTTATATAGAAGAGGAAGAAACAATAGAGAGGGAAAGAAGAGAAATCTGGGAAGAAGCAATAAAAAGGGAAGAAAATACGAACATAAGTAAATGGAAACTACTACATAAAAGTAACCAAAGAAATAGCACAATCACGTGCTATGATTCAGTTGAGGATTTAAGGCAAAATATTCACGTTGATTCAGAAAAATAATCAAAGCAAGTAAATGGTAGCACGTTTCAAATTTGAACGGAAGGAAAGAGAAATGTCACAATTTCGGAAAAATATCAAAGTAACAGCTACACATTGATTCAAGTGCTATTAAAGCAATTTTTAAATTGTGAAGGCAACGTTACTCTGCGTTATATTTTTAAAATAAGAATGGTGAACGAAAATCAACAGTCAAATATGGTGCGGTGTAAATGGCAAGAGTCACGCTGATTACTGAATAAAATAAAACGAATAACCATTTATTTATTTTTTTAGACGGTGGAAAAATGAAGAAATAAAAGGTCAGTGAAAGTAGGAATGAATATATAAGAAAAGTAACGATTCTAGTAGCAACGGTCATCTTAGATTAAGTTGAAAAATTTATGACAATTTATTACCGTGGCTATGGTTCAAATTTTTTTTTTGAAAGCAAGGAAACCAAAAGGTCACAATTAAAGGTAAGCTTTAAATTTTTAATAAATACAAAATGTATCTAAGTTTATACGTTTATAACTTTCCAGCTGTAATGTATATATATAATGAACGGTCATAATGAAAGAAGTGGAAATAGGGAGCGTAGGAAAGGAAAGGTTAGAAAAATAAAATTTTCACCCTTAAATTCCGGAGATTAATAAGGTAATGTACCTCTTTAATGAAATGTACAGCAACGGTCACAAGCTAAAATTTAGCTGAAAGTTTAAAGAAATGAGGGGAAGATGGGTTTTTTTTAAATTAATCACTTTCCAGAATTAATATGCCAATGAAAAAAGGAAAGGAGGTGAGTCAAGGAAACGTATTATAACTTATATATAACTATTAAATGGATAGATGGAAGAAAAGGTGAGCAGGTGAGTAAAAGTGGAAACTGATTTATGGGCGAAATGGAATGTGAAATGTTGCCTGGGAATAAAATGGAACAGTTTAAAAATTAATGGCAAAGGACTGCTGAAATTAAATGAGTATAAAATGTGTAAAAGTTATATACTGAAACGACAATAAATTTCAATTATTATTATAAAACGGGGAATAACGAAAGGCAAGAATGATGATTTCAAAGTTTATTAATGGCTAGGAATGGGGAAGTCTATCTGTGAATTAGAAAAATTATTAAGCAATTGAAATGGGTAGAAAAAGTAACAGCGACACACTGTTTTAGAAATAATCAAAGAAATTAATAGCTTGATCGGACAACAAGAATAAATATGGAAGGACACGTTATAAAGGCAAAATGAACCGTATGAAAAAAAATAAAAGAAATAATGGCAAATAAAACAGCCGTGCCTTGAATTTTCCAAAATAAATTATTTTATGAACATCAATTATTACTTGCTTAAATTGAACAAAATCACACCCTAAAATATACTTTCTTAATTTTTGATGAAAATTTATCATTTGCCGCATTTAACTATACGTAATCCAAATGTAAGATTTTATTTCAAAATATTATTATTTAAAATTTCTCAAAAATCAAATTAAATACGCTAAATAAAACCATTAAAAATTAACAAAATTTTACGGGTCATTACATGAAGTCAGTTACAATACACGTGATACAATACATATGATACAACTACAACTATCGACACAGGATGTTACATATACAAGTACATTAATATAATTAATATACATGAATACACATCATCCTATACTATGACAGCAACTACTCCAAAAGATATAAAGAGACTTCATAGCTCAAGCAGCAACCCAAAGCAAGATATCTACAACCTGTAATAACTCGGTCTGACCCAAGTATTAAATCAAAAGAAAATAATACACGGGTCAGTCTAATTCAAACTCAGTTATTAGTGCATGGAAGCAATAATAATTAAATAACAATTAGACGATGGTCACAAATAAATCCCGTCTATCCAATCCTTTAATAAGGAATCAGATAATGGTAAATATAACATGTAACAGTGTTAAACAACAAATCAGCAAATCCAAATTATCAACGAAGATAAATTAAAAAGGTTACCGACGAAGATAATTTAGAAAACAACAGAATTGCCTATATGGCAATTAACAACAAAATTTAATTATTAAATAAATAATTAGAAACTGATAATCTAATTATCAAATAGATAATTAGACAACACCAAAATGATCGAATCAAATAAAATCAAAATACAATTTCAAAATATTGAATTGAATAAACAAAACAATTCAAACAATTGAAATATCACAAAAGTAAATACTGTGTGGCTGCAGTACACGCACGCGTGCACTGCCTCGCCACTACAACATATAAAGTCACCACAACTCCAAATATTGACAGCAAGTTGTAACTGCAAAGCCAAAACATTTACAAAATGTAGAGGTCAAGTCACTATTACCAGGACTCAACACAATTGCGAGGCCAAACCAAAGTTAACAGCAATACCAAGAAAAGGTCTGGGCAACAATGAATGACCAAGTGCACGAGGCAGTGGTACAAACATGATGACACATCAAAATGGCTTATGCAACCTGCAACAGCAGAGCAGGAAGGATCGAATGCCCAAATGCACATGGCAGTGGTACAAACGTGATGACACAACAAAATGGAGGTGAAAGCAAACAAAAATAAGGCAATGCAACATGACAAAATGCACAAAAGAATCGGTACACTACAGAGACAAAACTGCTACAAATACCAACTGCATTGATGTGAATATATGGCCAAACTGTGCACCAGATATACCACTGAACAACAAGTCGCCAGAGGAGAAAATGAAATTCACGAGTATATCCAGGCAGCAAGCTTAAACAATAATAAAGTATGTATGCCACGACTGGTCAGTGCAATAAGCAATCAAAGTCAAGTGCTTTCAAAGTAACTCGACCAAATCGCTTCAAGTAAAACAAAGTACAACTGGTATCAAGACAGTTCACCAGCATGAAGTTCAACAAGCAGCCTCAACATCAAAGACCAGACCCCAAGTGCATAAAACAGTAGTGAAACCTGAGATCAGGTTTAATGCATTGCAAAAACTCGAGCGCTAGAAGAAAAATGGTACTCCAGAGCAACATAAATGACTTTGTACACAAGTGACGTAGCAACAATAAAAACAAAGAACAAAGCATGAAGATTCTTCTGAAATCAAGACATGATCGCAAAAGCATATCAAAACCGTGATGGTCACGAGGTACGACAGTGCCGAGATGACCAGAAAACAATAAGTGAACATCAAGCACATGAATGCACTAGATTTGTGACAAGCTTAACACATAATTACTTATAAGCAGTTGTTATAAAACTAATGCAACGAATTAGAATGTTGACAGAAGATGCCAAGAGATAAAAGTCACATATTTGAAGTAACCAAAGTCATAAAAGAAATCACAGTAGCAAGCTCAACCTTGAAAGCCCAAAATCATCTCATAAACAACGTCACAAACCGAAGTCAGGTGATAAATAAATTGAAGCAGAAACAAAATTCACGTTAATGCCGATGCCAACAGAAAAATGTTCAAAGTCATTTGCAGTTCAAATCAAACTGTACCCAAGTTACAGATATCAAATAGCTATTCAAAGCCGTGGATAATAGAAATCGAACCAAGAATATTAAAAATCATCAACATCGAAATAAACTCGAACGACCTAAGAATGAAGTAGATGTGAGTGATAGTTCACTCACCATGTTTAACGAGGAGCTAAACCCAATTCGCAGTCTCAAATCACAAGCTGGTAAACAACCGATTAAGCAACCGAAAGCATCTCGAGAGACATCGATCGAATAAAAGTCGGCTACCACAAATTACGAAAACCCTAATTTAGTTGAAGAGGAAATGAGCAAGAATGAGCTGCCATTTTTTCGTATGATTTTTGTTTTAGGGTTTTCGAAAAGATGAATGAATGAAAAAGGAAATTGGGTATCAGCCTTTGTTAAATAACACTGCACCAACAAAAACATGGGCCAAAATTGTTTTGAAGCCCACATAACATTCAACGAATTACTAAAAGAATTTCAACCGATTTAAAAACTCCAAATAGCAATTAGCTAACACATTAATCGTTTAATGAAGATTATAAATTGTTACAAAATCCCGGGTTGTTACACCTATGCTGCCTCCGGTCATAAAATTTTGTCGCGCCGCCGGTGATTTTTGTTGACCTAATCGAATATTGCCGTCGATCAGACCATTGATTCGCCAAATAAACAGCATGGACGAAGTCCCCTCGGTCCTCTCTTTAAAACCCAGAAATGGTTCGTCGATCCGACAATGTTCATCGACGCACGATGAACGACCGAGAATTGATTCAGAAATTCTGGACAAAAGATGTATCGAATCAGAAAACGAATTTCAGTTTTGAGATGTGTACATCGAAAGCATCGATATATAATTTTTCTGAATTTTTTTGAGGAGTTTAAAATTTGACTTTGATTTTGAATTGCAGTTGGAATTAGGTGTTTGTCTGCCATTAAACTGAGGAGGTGAAAAAAATTGTACGCACAGACAAATGAGAATGAGGGACAAATAGGGTTTATAACAGAGTACATATAGACAAGGTTGAAAAAGAATAGAAGGATCAGATTGGTATACGCGCTGAACGACGAATGGGCCGAAAAGCCCGTTCTGACTCCGGAACGAAATTTGGTCAACCCATATATCAAAATAGATGTTTTAAAATATTTTAAATGCAATGGAAAAGTTTTCAGGTTCAAATTGCATCGTATGAAGAAATTATGCTAAAATAAATATTTTTCAAATTGATTTCAATTGATTTCAATTTCATTGATTTCAAGGCGTTTCGAGTCCGTACAATCAAACGACAAGTCCGATCGCTACGAAACTAGAAATCATACAATAATTCACCATTACGGATCCGATGAAATTTGTTTCGTCGAAATTCGAGTCAGCGGCCAAAATGGCCGTTTTTACATTAATTAAATAATTTAATAATTAATTAAATAAAATCCAAATTTTTATTTCAATTCTATAATTGACAATTTCATCACTTTGATATTTCTTAATCATCTACAAAAAATTTAAACAAGTTTAGACGTCAATTTAAAGTTGATAAATCTATCAATTGCAGTGTCAAATTTTCAATTTCATTATATTCAAAATTATAAATTAAATTTCCAATAATTCTATTAAATTATTTTTCATTCTACTATTCATTTCATCGTTATTCAACAGATGAAATTAACACTGGTTCATGGCTTATTACATTATTATTCTCAAATTTCATTTTAATCTCCACTAACGCAAAATTAAATGTTAAATTTCATTTAAATTGCAATTAATCCAATTATTGAATTTTACACTTCAATTAAATTAATAAAACTTGCTTTCTATTCTTTGAATCAACCAAGTCATATTATAAATAGAGTTAGCATTAATTTCAATTAATTCCTTAATTTACACAATATAACCTTAAATTGAGATTCATTGTTGTGACGCCCCACCTCTATACCCATGCTGGCCAAGGACACTACAAGGTAATGCCGTCAACTAACACGGAGAATAAGGCTGGTTAGGAGCGACCATCTATAGCCTTGCTCTAACTATCTATTGAATACATCGACAATAAACATACCAACCAGGTCGACATACCCAATGAATACTTAAAACAAAACCATAGGTGGTTGGATCTATCAGAACAGAATATAATAACTCAAATGTAATATACATCACAGAACAGTAAATTATCATATACGCATATACAGATACACAACAGAGTTATAAAATAATACATATCAAGTGGTATAGCAAACCACCATATACAGACGAGTCAAAAGAATACATATCAGAGTTACTACAAAATAGGACTACACAAAAAGCTATGACAAAAAGAACAAGCTGAATAGTCCATGCGGAAACAAAATAGGCTAAGTCCAAAAGCACCTAGCCTGAAACATCTCGGTCTGACCCGAGTAAAAATACACGGGTCGGTCTAGCTAAACAAATCAGTTAGATAAACTGAACAACAATAAACCTGCAAGGTTACAAGGTTTAACAAATATCTCTAAAAGAGATAACACAATCATCTAACAAAAGATGAATCATATGATAACAAGCCTCATATCATCGGCAACATAGAGAAACAAAGGATACGAATATCCCAAAACAAGCCAAAAGGCAATAACAAATACCAATAAGGTATACAAGTTCCACAAGGTAAACGCTACGCATCATGCGGCTCATAATGACAAACACCGATGGGCGATACCAAGGGAATATACATATGAATGAAACATCAGAATATTGCTCGAGCTCAGTACTGTACAAACAAGGATCCATGAGCCCGAAGACTCCAAACCCAATATCACCCATGCGGCTCATAACGACCAACATCGGAAGCGATACTAAAGGGCAACCCAATATCACCCATGCGGCTCATAACGACCAACATCGGAAGCGATACTAAAGGGCAACAAACCCGAAGGCACAAACTCGAAGGCACATACCCGAAGGCAACAAACCGTAGTGGTGAAGGTCAGAGACCCAGTACTGGACACCACTAACTGGCGGAATGTGTCACAACTCTCGAAAAGGAATCCGAAAAGTGTTAACGTATGTCCCATAACCACTCGTTCGCACTAAACGGTTTACTATCCGTCAGCCACTTTCACACTCAAAGCAGTACAAAGTTTACCTCATATCATCGATAAACCAAACCCGAAGGTTAAAACGATCAATTGAATAGGTCGGGAATTAATCGGAAGGACAAACGCACAGATTCATGGTCCGTGTTTTGCCCAACCATTTAATCACTCTTCCACTTCGCTCGAAGTGCGAAATTGTACGTGTGGTTTAAATCGAATTTATAAATCGGAGAAGCGAACTTTTAATACAATTTGAAGAAATAATTTATAAAAACCCGTGAATGAATTCAAAAAGAAATTATCAAGGTCAAATATGCATAAACAACTAATTGGAATCAATATGCATCGATCAAATTTGGAAAATTAAACGAACAAGGCAAATTGGCCAAAAACTGCATATTCAGACGTCTGAATGAAGGGATTCAGACGTCTGAATCTGGAAATTAATCTGTTTTCCAAAACAGAATTCAGACGTCTGAATCCTAACATCCAGACGTCTGAAATGGGCAATATTTTTCCTATTTCCTTTCTGGTCGAAATTTAGCCAATTCAGACGCCTGGAATATAAATTCAAACGTCTGAATCTGGGGATTGAAATTTCCCTTGAACAATATTCAGACGTCTGAAAATAGGGTTTCAGACGTCTGAAACCAGATGGTCAGGCAATTCCTGAACCTAGGCCAACTATGGCCAAGCAAATCAAAAGCAATCGGATGCGTGTTGATTATGGGCTTACGTCAAACGACTACCCAACCTTAACAATGCCCCCAAACAGTCCGAACAACATAAACACTAACCATAAAAGGTTTTACATAGATTTGGCTTCAAAAATCATAATTTGGCAATTTCACCAAAGCAATCCAAATCGAAAGCAAATGCACATGAACAAGTATTAGGAATTCATTCCTAACATCAATGATATCAAAAGAAGTAGATGTGAGTTCAAAACTCACCTTTTACCCAAAAACAAAGAAGATGGAGCTCAATATCAAGGAAAAGACCAACCAAACACTACTTCAACTCAACAAGCTTCAATCTAAGAATAAAACACACATTTCCCAATTTAGGTTTAGGAAATTTTCTGAAATTGAAGTGGAGAAGAGTTGGAGAAGATGAAGAAGAGCTTACCAATGGCTTCTCTTTGATTTTGGAGCAAGAATTTGGAGTTTGCAAATGGAATTAGGGCTTGCAATTTCTATTTCCTCTTCCCTTCCACCATTTCAGTTTTTGCTTGAGAAATGAAATGAAATGGAGATGAATGAAGAGATGGGGCTATGCTAGAGGGTTAAGTGGAGATTGGGCTGAACCCAAACTCAAGCCCAAGTAGAAAAAGTAGCCAAAATTTCACTTACTCCAAACCTATCAAATATTATACTCAAAAAGATCGCAAACGCCATTTTGGAACCAATGGAGGTAGTTTCGAGTTCCAATTCGGCCATTTGCAGAAAGTAACATTTCGGACCTAAATCCGACTAACGACGCTATATTTAAATAAAACATTTAAATATAAGATCTTTAAATATGCGGGTTGTTACAATTGTAATTTATTACAAACTTGATTTAATGGACTACATAAATGATTACTTTAAAATAATCGTTGCCACTAACCCTTAATCATATTTGTATAAGTTATCATTTCCAAAAATTACATACAGAACATTGATTTTTATCCAATCACTATTTATTCATTGTTAATTCATTGATTAATCCAATATTTACATTTACTTTCCTAATATTAATTTATTACCAAATATTCCTATTTACCATCAATTATAACCCAAATAGTTGTTCAATCAACTGGGATTGCATTGAATTAATTATTTATTAGTTTACATTTTATTCCCGTTATAAATTCATTAACAAATTACAATTTCCTTTTTGATACATCACTTACATTCATACCTAATTACATTATTTTTATCCCATTACACTAATATATGCCTACTTACCTCTTAATTTGAATAAATATTCCATTTCTAAATGTGTAATTCTAGCAATTGTACACATTAATTTAGGTGTAAATCTAGTAAATGAATTTACCATAATTCCATTCTTTTTACCAATTTATTACCATATCAATAAATTTACGATTCTATTTAATTTACATTCACACTTTCGTTATTTTATTAATTACCATTAAAGTAACGTTTATTTTAAATTGGTAAACCACTGGTAACGACCAATATTAGTCACCATTTCCCTTTATAATACATGTATGTTTACTCTTCACAAATGATTTCCATCTATTACACTATTTCATACATTAATCCAATAATTTCACTTGTTTTCTCACATTCCATTTATAACCTAGTCATAACATTTAAATTATTTTATTTAATTGGAATTTCATTCAAATCATTAATTATTAACTTCAATTAACCTTGTTACGTTTCCTATAAGTTAATTTTCATTACATTATCACAACTTTTATTAATAATTCATCAATTTTTATTTTCTTCAATATTAAATTTCAATAATCCAAATATATTAACAATTTTAATTATCGAAAATTTACGGGTCGTCATACTCTCCCCCACTCAAAACTTTTCGTCCCCGAAAAGGAAATATAAGGGAGAAGGAGAATTAAGAGATCAATATATCTTACTTAAAATATTAACTTTATAAACAATTAAATTTACAAAATTAATTAACTTTGAATAAAATATAAAAATTTATAACCATTAGATCTTTTTATACTTAAATTAATAAAGTTTGGAAAACATTTCAAAATATTTTCTAAGTCCAAAATTTACGGAAAATTTTGGCAGAGTCTCCTTTTTACGGAGAGGCTCGGGAGAAAATATAATATCAAATAAAATAATATACAACATATATTTTTCAAATAATATATATCCCAACCCGGGAAAAACAATATAATAATGCTATAAACTGTATCCAAAAATGTACCTATTTGTCGGGCAATTTACGCTTATTTTATGAAACCAAAAGCAGTAGCAATTGCTTCCATAACCTATATTTCACTTATATAATCCAGAAGAATTAATAATTACATAAATTGAAATATGTAAAGTTGTTTCAACCATAAACAACAAATCAATACGAACAACAATCCCTTGCAACAGGGCATACAACCATCACATAGAATCAATACAAATCAATTATTCATTCATATCAAACAAAACAAATAGCTGTTCGGGTTCAAAACTTCAAATTGTACAGAATGAAAAATAAACTACTGAGCGCACCCTTTTACTCAACAGTCTCTGATGAAACTAAATAGATTATTTATTCATCCAAACAAATTTAAAGTGTCCTTGCCCAAACAACCATAAACCAAACAAACAACTATTTCAACAATAGATCAAGTTTATTAATTTCATTCATATAATAATTTAATCTTTTTAATTTGCCTTTTATTTCATACAGTTTCATTTACTCTTTTTTTCTTTTCTAACAAAGTCTCATTTTCACTTATTCATATCATGAAATTTCCCTTTTTATTATATTACATTCATTTATTCATTGCTTAATTTCATTTATTACAGTATTCATCTTTCTGCATATTTCCAAATAAATAACTTCAATCATTTACTTAAGTCTATAATTACTTGCTTAAGGATATAACAATTATAACCTCAATTCTTATTAATAAAAGCAATATATTGAACACTTCATTACATACTTTTATTTGTACAATTTTCATTACATTTTCATATTAAACATTTCAACTTTTAATATTTGGTAAGTTATATATATGCTTTTTAAGAATGTAATTGAAAGTTATACAAATTTTCTCATTTTCTTTAATAAATTTACTGTTCAATAATCATATCATTTTTTTTATAGATTATAATTTCCAACTTTCTTATAGTCTCATTTATACTTAGCATTTAGTCTCTTATTTCATTTAGAGGTTCCAATTACTAGTTAAATTCCATTTCACTAAAGCAATTGAAACCATTAATTGATGGAAAATTAAGAATTTAAATACCGGGTAAAATTTTTAAATCATTTTAAAATAATAGATAGATGTATACACTTAAAATTCATATATCCAATTATATTTAATACAATTAAAAATTTATATTTGGTTATCAAAAATAAATCTGCACTAGAACTATTACAGTGGCCTTCCCACTTTGAAACTCGAAATTGAATGTCGATGATGCGGCCGCCATCACCGAAATTATTTTCCAGCGACAGAGAAGGAAGTACAGAACTTATTTTTTCCAAAATCTTCTTTAAAACATTTCTTTCGAATTATATTGAAATATTTATATTAGAAAATACTTCTAAATAATATCACTATTATATTCTAAAATCATCCGAAAGAAATTTTAAAAAGCCCGAAACTTTAAGTTCTAAATTTCCAATTTCATTTATCTTATTTTCAATCTTATTTCGACTATTATTTATAAATTTCATTACCTAACAACCAATATTTTGCAACCGAATATAAATCATTTATAAAAAGTTTATTTTATATATAGAAAATATAATAGGCAAAATTATTTCATTCACCTATATTAAAACAAATATTGTGTCGGTCTGTCCTATTAAGTGTTTAGGAATACCTATTGTGTAACATCCCGGAATTTTTGACAATATCAATTTAATAATCTGTAGCTAAAATTAAATTGATATTGATAATCTGTTAATAATTATTCAAATAAATTTAATAATCTTCTTCAATAAATATTTAATTTAGTTATTTTATCTTTTAAATAATGAATTGATTTCTGTTTACAATATAAATATATGGTTTTAAAATTGATAAGAAAAATATTGAAATGTTTTAAAATAAATTGGATTTAGTTTTAAATTTAAAATAAATTCAATAAAATGATTTTTAATTTAATAATAAGAGAGTTATAAAGCAATATTGATATTGTATTGACTTTATAAATAAGCTTTGAAAAAAAAGATTTGTAATTTTTATTTCAAATTGAATTTTTATTTATAACTTAATTTGAAATTGTTTGGTTTGAATTTGGTTTGAATTTAAATTCAAAAGTATAAATCTTAATTGTTTAATTATTTTAATTTTTAACATGTGTAAGTTTTATAAACATAGTTTGTTCTTATTTCTTTTATAAATACATACACATGTTTAAAAATAAACTAACATATTAACTTAGGATTACACACACATTATTTTGTAAATAAATACTAATTACTTTTAAAGGAAATACATGTGTTAGATTAATATGCATTCAATTTGACAAGTGTTGTTAAGTTTGACATGTGTTAAATTTTTAGTTTTTATTTTTCTTTTCTATCATTAAAATCTGAAATACATTTAGTTTAGTTGCATTCTTCATTTTATATTACATTTTCTTTCCTTAATCAAATGAAGACCAAAATTCATTTTCATATTAACAATCCACAAATTTATCAAGTTTCAAATCTGCATGTACAAATTACCCAAAACCCTGTACAAAATTCAAGCAATCTGGATATCCAAAACTAAAATCCAAATCTGCATTCACAAATGCATATGAAAGTCCAATGCAAATCTGCAAATCTTATTTCTGCATTTCCTCAAATCCTTTAGTTGCATATTCAATCCAAACCTCTACATAATCAAAACCCTGTTCAAATCTGCATACCACAAATTCATCTGCATATTCAAATCCTCCATCTACATATACAAATTTCACCTCTTCAAAACATCAATCTGCATATTCAAATTCAAGAAGAGCCTGCAGTATTTCTCTTCTGCATTCTGTTAAACTGGGAATCATAGCATGAATTTGGAAATTTGGCAACTGCATCATCTATCTACCTGCATGCAACCACTGTTTCATCCAAGAAGCATAACTGCATATCAATTCAAAAGGATGTTAAAACAGGAGCTTGCATTTTTATGTTTTCTGCAATTTCAAAGAATCATCAGGAGCTCTGCATTTGTTTTCTGCATTCATCAATAGGTGAGTAACTTAAACTTTTAATTGTAATTTAGGATTGCATGTTAATGGTAGATATAATTCGGTAATGTTTGTGTGTTGGTGTATGCATGTTTGTCTATGCTCTGTTATGATTCTAAAACTCAACTTCCTATTTAAGGAATCCTCCAAAATATTGTTTAAAATTTGTGTTAATATCTGTTCTTAAAATAATTGAAATTGTTTAATTATTATAGATTAGAATCAAAATATGTTAGAGTGGAATGATTGACTGCCTGGAGTTTTAATTTGAAACTTAAGTAAATAAATTTATATATATACAGGATGATATCTCTATAGCAAAGAAACATCATGAGATCTTTAACAAACTTAAACACATTTAACTTATAATGCAGTATGAGGTAACAAAATTTATTACAAAAACATGAATTTTTAAAACTAACAATTTGTATTTTAGGTGTTAATTCAAGTAACAATTTTAAATTGAACTAAAAATTGAAATTTAGCAAGTTCATGATATCTGTGACTTGAAATGTTTTAGAATTCTTCTGAGCATTAGAGGGAGAATTGGAGATGCTGAGAATAATCAGAGAAGGAATTAAATTGATTATATTTATTGCAGATTTGGGATTTTCTAAATTTAACCCTAGTTTTGTATGGGTTTAAGCATTGAGGCAGTGTGAGGAGTAGGGTGGATCGAGTACTATGTTATCTGGGAAATGGGAAGTTGGAGTGTAGATAGGTTCGAAGCCGGAGAGGGTGGACCTCAGGTGGACGGAGTGGCGAGAGGCTGGCGTTGACAGGTTTTGGAAGGGGACCTGCTTGTTGTTACCAGGTTTTGCATCTGGGGGTTCAATTTTTGATTCCGTGAATGATTGTTCGAATTGATAATCGCATTAAGGTATTGGAGTGTTTCTGGATATGGGGCGGTCATCTCAGATGATCAGAGGTGGCTGGGATCACCGTGCATATGCACGGTGATGAATTTCCTGTTGATTTTTGGTCTTATTTTGGTACTCGAGAAAATCTTGGAATTTCTCGAAGCACTAGGGAAGTTAACTCGGGGAAGACGGGTTGCAGACTCGAAGTAAAATTAGGGGGTCTCGGGTTGAACTCTGTTATTTTCCAGGTTACAGAAAACCTGTTCCTTTGAGTTTTAAAAACTTGGGTTTTCAAATTTAAAAATCTGTAGTTATAGGTTTTAAATAAGATTTAGGTTTAAAATTTAATTCAAGTTTGAATTACTAATTTGAATTTAAACTCCAGGTTTTGAGTTGAAACCTGTTTTTCTGTTTTCTTTAAATCCCAGGTTTTGAAATAAAAGTTTAAATTCTTAACTTAATTAACTATTTCAATTTGGTAAATAGTTGAAATTTTAAATAATGAAGTTTTAAAATATGAAGCAAGATTTAAAGATAAATTTTAAATCTGGAAATCTGAGTTTAAAATGAACTTTAGTTTCAAATGTAAAAAGAAGATTTAAATTTGAAAGTCGAAATTAAGAATGAATTGAATTTCTAAAAGTTTGAAATGAATTTGACTTCAAATTCTTATGATTTGATTTCTAAGATAAACTTTTGTTTTGTCTTGAAATTTAATTAAGTTTTAAATTTTTTTTCAAACTTTGATAAGTTTAAAATTATTTTATTTTAAACTTGAATTTAAATTGAAATTTAAAAAGATAATTTCAAAAGTACTTAGTTTTGAATTAAATGGTTTTAAACATAACTAAGTTATGTTTATCTTGAAATTTAAATTAAGATTTGTTAATTTATTTAATTAATTAATTAAATTTGGAATTAATAATTAATTAATGATTAATCAATTTAAAATTAAGATCATTAATTAAGTTATTAATTAATGATAAATGAATATTAATTATGTAATCAAGTTTTGATTAAGGTTAATTAATTTAATAATTAATTTTAATTAATGAATGATTAAAGATATTTTAAATGGTAATTAATTTAAGTTAATTACCTTATAAAATAATGTGAGGATGGTTAATGAAGGTCATTAACCATGATTATTTAACATTAATTAATATAGTTAATTTTTATAATTAATTAGATTAATTAATTTAATAATAATCAATTGTAAATGGTTTGAGAGTAATTACTTGATAAAGTAATTAAGAAATTAATTACTTAATGTAATTAATTTAGTTTAATAAGATTGTTTATTTTTAATTAATTAAGTTTAATTAATTTTAAACATTTGGGTTTTATAAATAATTACTTTATGTAATTAATGATTTGGAAATTACTTAGTTAAGTAATTGTTTAATAATTATAGATTGTAATTAAGGAGATGTTTAAGAATGAGTAATTTGGATTAATAATTTAGTAATTAATCAAGGGATTAATTAAGAAATTAATTTAAGGATAATTAATTTGGTTTAATATACTAATTAAATTAGTTAATTACTTAGAGTAATTAATTTAAGGAATAATTAAGGATCATTAATTATTTAATTAATGATGTAATTAAAGTTGATTAATTATGATTAATTAATCAATAATAGATAATTAAGGCAATTAATTAATTAATTAAGGATTAATTATGATTAATTATTTAATTGAGTAATTAAAGGTTAATTACTGTTTAGTTGTGGATAATTAATTTGTGAAATTAATCAAGGATAAGTACATGAATGTAATTAATGGTAATTAATCTAGAGTGATTAATTAAAGTAATTTATGATTGATTAATTGATTGTAATCAATTAAATGATTAAGTAAGCAAAAATTTTATTGGTGAAGTAATTAATTTAATTTATTTTAAATTAATTAAAGATGGAGTAATTAATTTAATTCATTTTAAATTAATTAGTGATAGAGATAGTTAATTTAATTCATTTTAAATTAATTATATGGGATGAGTAAATCTTTGCTTTTGTATGAATGGAAGTCACTGATTGACTTGGATGTTTTGAAATCTCAGTAATGAGATAAATGATATTGTGTGGTATAGATGTTTGATTGTATTGTGATGATAACATAGGTTATGTATGAGATGGTGATATATGGAATATATGTTTGATATTGATAATGTGGATTACCTGTTATGTGATAATGTTGATTATCAGTTATGATTTATGAGTTATCTATTTGTGTGTATGTAGATACTGTATGGAATTGTTTTAAACCTTTAAAACAACTTGGACCTTAAAAGACACGCTTTTGGTTTTCGATGAGACCTGGATCGGGTTTCCATATTTGGATATCCGAAAACCACATCGATTCCAAATAACGTTAGGTCGTGAATCAAAATAGAGCTTTGTGAAGACTCGAGGTGTAAGGGCTATACATCAATATAACTCTGTGGGTGATTCCGTAATGAGTTGACGGAATAGTACTTATAGATTCGAGATGGTGATTTAGAGTGCAAGGGTTATTGTCGTTAACTCTGAGGGTGATTCCAAAATGAGTGTAACAAGATAATGCCTTCGGTTTCGTTCGAACCCGGAACGAACTTGTATGGATCGAATGCTTTCAAAACATCGTCAGGTGGACGATGAGCATTCCAAGTGATATGTCCTATAAAGGCAATCGTAGCCTCAAGCCTCATCAACCGGGAATGGCTAAAACAGGGGAGGTGCAGCAACGCTTCGTGGGTAGCCCCCACTTGAGAGTAAGATTTACCCCTGTCTAGAGGTCCCTTTTATTTCAGTTGTGTGTGGACGGTTAAGTAGCTACAACCGTCGGGGTTGTCTTATTTGGAACTGTTCAGTAAGGAACGGGTCCGGCTTTGTGTTGCAGGGGATTGGGAGTAATCCTCGATACGGTGATCTAGGCCACGTACTGTGACAGGCGGTACCCCAGTAGCCCTGCCATTGTATGGAATCCAAAATCCAATTAGTGTCGTACGCATTAGTTGTGCCCAACTATGTTGGAACGTGAGATGTAAGCGTTCCAGCTATTTCTGTATTTTACTTGAAAACCCTAGACACTATTATAATATCATCGGATTTTCTATCAAATGTTTTGGTTAGCGTAAGGTAAAAACTTTTCCATGTTTATGCGTGGGAAGTCTTACGTGATACCTTTCTTTTCAAAAGATTTTTAAAAGTTAAGCAACTTTAACCCGTTACTCACACCAGACCCATGTCTGACCCGGAGTTTATTTTTGTTTTTCATGAACTCTTGGGTACCCAAATATTTATGAGTAGTCAAGAGAATTCAGGTTAGGATTCAGGATTAGCTTTGACGAATCGTGGAGGATCAATAGATGATCCCGTTGCTTCTCAAGATCCGAAAGGAGAAGAGACTGAAGGAAGCGAGAGGACTCCAGAACCAACTGGCTCCGACGCTGAACCGTTATCCAAACTTCTTTCTCTAGGGAGTGGGTCTTCCTCCAAGAAGAGAGGAAAGCAGGGAGTTTCCAAGAAGAAGAAGAAGGGACCTTTAACTGGCGAAGAAGAGACGAAAGAAGGTCCGACCGAGCCCCTTTCTCCTTCATCCCCTACCCTTACAAGCCGGCCTAAAAAGTTGGTCATTCGGCCAGGTGCGGGCTCAAAAGGTGGGCGGAAGAAGAAATGATGGCCCTGGGTCTGTAGCTTTCATATCGCTTTTTCCCTTTTTTGCATGTACTGACCGGATATTGTGCGGGTACCGGCACCCCGCTTTTCTTTTGCTTTTTACTTTGGAACTTGTACTTGTATATAAAATAGTGTTGAATAAAATGATTCTTTTTCTTTGTACAAACTTCTGTCTGTATCTGAGAATGCATTTATTATTCATTTTTGTACAAGTTCCTTTGTACGATATTGCAGTGAGCTTGTGGTATATATTGTTTGAGCGCAATTTTACCGATGTAATTATACCATGTTGCCCCTATACCATAAGCTCATTGTAATATTTTATTTTATGAGAAACTTGTACATTTATTTTTTAGAAAATAATTATTCCACATTTGGAGGAATATTATTTCATTAAAAAACAGAGTACAAACAAGTTTCTACGCTTCATCCTTCAAAGATACCACTTTTTATTTCGTGCATATACACTTTTTACTGAATGAAATCTTCTATGTGGTAAAGCGAGTATTTGAAAGGTACTTCAACTTCTTTTTGAAGAAGGGAATTTTCTAGAATAAGTAATTCATTCTTCCTTTGGAAGTTAAAGTGTGCCTTTGATGAGGATTTCTTCACATTTCAACACCTGGAAGTTTTATTTCAATCTTGGTGAAACGTGTGCCTCTGAAGAGGTCTTTCTGCTTGATTGTGCCTCTGGGAGGAGGTCTTTTCATTTCTGCCTCTGGGAAGAGGTCTTTCTGTTAAAGTGTGCCTTTGATGAGGATTTTTTCATGTTTCAACACCTGGAAGTTTTATTTCAATCTTGGTGAAACGTGTGCCTCTGAAGAGGTCTTTCTGCTTGATTGTGCCTCCGGGAGGAGGTCTTTTCATTTCTAAGTGTGTGTGACGTGCAAACTACAAGCATCAAACTACGAACCACTCTTTAATTGAGGAGTGGTTGTGGGTGTAATAGTTAGCGTCAACTCTTGAGTCGACGGAGTCTATTGCAGGACCGAAGTCGCTTCAACTAATGAAGAAGAAACCCCAGTAGTGGTAGGATCATCTTTAAAGATCTCTTGCGAGGTGGCAAAGAGATCGCTTAGCCCTTCGAAAGTATCGTCCCTGCCCTGCTTGGCAAGACTAGTTTTTCCGGCCTCTTCGCCAGATTTCTGTGGCAGTCGGGGAGATCCCTGGGGCTCTTCTTCCTCAATAACCGGGGCAAGTTCGACAGATGGCCCCGCAACATCAGCAGAAGCGGAGCACTTCACCAGCGAAGCCTCAGGAGCAGGTCCTTTTGGTATGGATGTGTCTGTGGAAACCAGGCCATCTGATGCTTTAGGTGGAGAATCTGGAACCTCGCAGGGGTGTGTGGAGCGAGAAGGATGAAGAAGTCCGAACTGGTGAAGGAATTCGTCGTTCAGCAAAAATTTCACGTCCCGTTCTTCAACCGGTACTGCTACAAGCCTCTCCAGGGTTGGCTTGTGACTGGGATCTCTACAAGGAGGGGGAAGTACGGAAATAAAAGAAAAGAAATGATGACGAAGTTAACACTTGGCAATTCGAACTTCAAAAGACTCAGAATATAAAAGAGGTAAAGGTAGATGATCTTACTTTTCTTTTGCTTTTTACTTTGGAACCTGTACCTGTATATAAAATAGTGTTGAATAAAATGATTCTTTTTCTTTGTACAAACTTCTGTCTTTATCTAAGAATGCATTTATTAATCATTTTTGTACAAGTTCCTTTGTACGATATTGCAGTGCGATATTGAAGTGAGCTTGTGGTATATATTGTTTGAGCGCAATTTTACCGATGTAATTATACCATGTTGCCGCTATACCATAAGCTCATTGTAGTATTTTATTTTATGAGAAACTTGTACATTTATTTTTTAGAGAATAATTATTCCACATTTGGAGGAATATTATTTCATTAAAAAACAGAGTACAAACAAGTTTCTACGCTTCATCCTTCAAAGATATCACTTTTTATTTCGTGCATATACACGTTTTACTGAATGAAATCTTCTATGTGGTAAAGCGAGTATTTGAAAGGTACTTCAACTTCTTTTTGAAGAAGAGAATTTTCTAGAATAAGTAATTCATTCTTCCTTTGGAAGTTAAAGTGTGCCTTTGACGAGGATTTTTTCACGTTTCAACACCTGGAAGTTTTATTTCAATCTTGGTGAAACGTGTGCCTCTAAAGAGGTCTTTCTGCTTGATTGTGCCTCCGGGAGGAGGTCTTTTCATTTCTGCCTCTGGGAAGAGGTCTTTCTGTCTTATTGTGCCTCTGGGAAGAGGTCTCTTTTGAAACGGGCCTCCGAAGAGGGCTTTTATTTTTTTTGCATTTCAACTCTGGTGAAGTGAAACTCCGAAGAGCGGCTGTTGCACTTCAACTCCTGGTGAAATGGGCCTCCGAAAAGGGATTTTATTTTGTTTTGCATTTCAACTCTGGTGAAGTGAAACTCCGAAGAGCGGCTGTCACACTTCAACTCCTGGTGAAATGGGCCTCCGAAGAGGGCTTTTATTTTGTTTTGCATTTCAACTCTGGTGAAGTGAAACTCCGAAGAGCGGCTGTTGCACTTCAACTCCTGGTGAAATGGGCCTCCGAAGAGGGCTTTTATTTTGTTTTGCATTTCAACTCTGGTGAAGTGAAACTCCGAAGAGCGGCTGTCGCACTTCAATTCCTGGTGAAATGGGCCTCCGAAGAGGGCTTTTATTTTGTTTTGCATTTCAACTCTGGTGAAGTGAAACTCCGAAGAGCGGCTGTCGCACTTCAACTCCTGGTGAAATGTGCCTCCGAAGAGGGCTTTTATTTTGTTTTGCATTTCAACTCTGGTGAAGTGAAACTCCGAAGAGCGGTTGTCGCACTTCAACTCCTGGTGAAATGGGCCTCCGAAGAGGGCTTTTATTTTGTTTTGCATTTCAACTCTGGTGAACTGAAACTCCGAAGAGCGGCTGTTGCACTTCAACTCCTGGTGAAATGGGCCTCCGAAGAGGGCTTTTATTTTGTTTTGCATTTCAACTCTGGTGAAGTGAAACTCCGAAGAGCGGCTGTCGCACTTCAACTCCTCGTGAAATGTGCCTCCGAGGATTGCCTGGAAGTTACTCTCTCATGGTTGGAGGGTCATGACTCCTCCAATCTTTTTTGGTTGAGTAGAGAACTTTCTTTTTTGCGGCGTATGCCCCGTTAAAGGTCTTTATCCTCCGAAGAGTTGTGCCTCCGAAGAGGACTTGTGCCTCCGAAGAAGGCTTTAGTTGTTCCTTGTCCACTTGCTTATGCCTTTTCGGTGATCCTCTATTTTTTTTTCTTTTCAAGCTCGCACTCCCTTCTCTTATAAGTAGTTTGTTTAATCCAAAGAAGTGTACTTCATTGCTAGGCCAGTTCGCGAGAACGGACATAGGCTTCTTAAATGGATGTTTGTTTGTTCAAATTTCTCAATTTGTTAGCTAGAGCCCGTTTTTGGCGAAATCATTGGCCGTTCAATTGAAGCACTTCTTATCTAGGATTTAAATTCGGGACTTTTGTGCTTTCGTGACTTGAAATTTGTTTGCCGAATGATAACCAAATCACTTGGTCTTGTAATGTGCAATTTTTATTTTCATTGTCTGCAAAAATTTAAATCGACATTTCAGCAATACATTTAATGTACTTTTCATATCGAAAATAAAGCAAACATGTAATAATAATAAGAAACACAAGATTTATAGTGGTTCGGCCAAGAATTTGGGCCTACATCCACTTTATAGTCTTTCATTATTCACTTGCATCGGTTTTACAATCGCTTTCAATTACAGGAATCATACATTCATAATTCTTTTTACAATATTTAAACAAAGCTATCAAGTAAAGTATGGGAGCAAGTGATTGCTGTTCCGAGCTCTTGGAATTTGATCTCCTTCGACAGTAGTGAGTTTGAATGTGCCATCAAGAAGCTTCTGACCTATGACATATGGTCCTTCCCAATTTGGCCCAAACACACTTGTCGCTGTCATAATTCTCTTTAGGACTAGATCTCCAATCTCAAAGCTGCGTTGGCGAACTTTGGAATTGAAATGTCTGGCTATCCTTTGCTGATGAGATGCGATTCTGAGCTCAGCCTCTTCTCTTTTTTCATCAAGGAGATCTAGTGCCTCAAGCTGTAGTTTTTCATTCTCCGCTTGATTGAAATGGATTCTTCTATGTGAAGGGACCTCTGTTTCTACCGGAATCATTGCCTCTGATCCGTATGCCAATGAAAATGGAGTATGCCCAGTCGCAGTTTTGTGGGAAGTTTTGTATGCCCATAGTGCTAGCGGTAGCTTATCGACCCAACCACCTTTTTCTCTTTCAAGTTGCTTCTTGATGGTTGACTTGATAATTTTATTTACTGCTTCCACCTGCCCGTTTGCCTGCGGATGAGCTACTGTTGAGAAGCTTTTTCAGATTTTGAATCGTTCGCAAAAATCTTGGAATTCTTCACTTTCGAACTGAGTACCATTGTCTGTAATTATTTTTTGAGGCACACCATATCTGCAAATGATACTTTTAGTCACAAAACTTATCATCTTTTTTGAGGTGATAGTAGCCAGTGGTTCAGCTTCTGCCCACTTAGTAAAATAATCTATAGCAACAATGGCATATTTAATTCCAGATTTGGCAGTTGGTAACGGTCCTACAAGGTCTATCCCCCATATTGCAAACGGCCATGGACTGACCATCTGTGTGAGTTCAGTAGAAGGAGCTCTAGGAATTTTGGCGAATCTTTGGCATCTGTCACATTTTCGGGAATAGTCTGCTGCATCTTGATTAATTTCTGGCCAAAAATATCCGTATCGTAGTATCTTCTTTGCTAAAGTTTGACCACCTAAATGATCACCACATTCTCCCCCATATACCTCAGCTAGGATTGTTTTGGACTCTTCCCTGGATACACATCGAAGTAACGGCATTGAGAATCCCCGTCTGTATAATTGGCCATCCTGGACCACATAGCGAGAGGCTTTCCTCAGTAGCTTCTTTCGTTCTTTTGAATTTTCTGGTAAAGAGCCATTGAGCAGATATTATGTTATTGGAGTCATCCATGATTCTTGCTCTTGAGACACGCTCATGATCCAATCGATATCCATCTCATCAATGCTTGGAGCCGACAGGACCTCCACTGGAGTCAACCCTAGAAATTGAGCTTCGCCTGTGCTAGAGTACTTTGCGTGAGAATCTTCTTTCGTGTTTTCTTCTCGAGGAATATGACTTATCATGTAATGATCGAAATCACCTAGGAGTTCCCAAGCCTTTAACAAGTAGGCGGGCAGATTTCCCCCTTTCGCTTGGAATTCCTTCTTGACTTGGCATACAATAAGCTGAGAATCACTAAAGATCTGTAATGCTCGGATGTTTAGTTCTTTAGCAATTCTTAAGCCAGCGATAAGAGCTTCGTATTATGCTTCATTATTTGTTGAAGGAAATTCCAATCTCAGTGCATAGCATAATGACCGACCTTCAGGGGTCTCAAGTACAACTTCGGCTCCAGAATAGTAGTCATTTCTTGTGCCATCAACATATAACTTCCATTGAATTGGGGAATCATCGATCGTTTCCTCCTCACTTTTACCCTTATCTGTGAATTCTGCGATGAAATCCGCTAAAGCTTGTCCGTTGATTGCTTTTCGGGGATGATAAGTGATGTCATATTGAATGAGTTCAATATTCCACTTTAGAAGACGACCCGAAGTCTCAGGGCGAAACAGGACTTGCTTTAAAGGTTGATCAGTGAGGACTCTAATAGGATGAGCTTGGAAATATTGCCTCAACTTCCTGGATGCAATCAGTAGGCAATAGGCGAGTTTTTACAACTTAGAGTAATTCATCTCTGCCCCAGTGAGTCTTTTGCTGATATAGTAAACTGGATGTTGAATCCTCCTGTCTTCTCGTATCAGCGTGGCACTTAAAGCATGAGATGATACTGCCAAGTATATAAGAAGATCCTCGCCATCACCAGGCCTAGAAAGTATTGGAGGCGTTTCCATATGGCGAATCAATTCATCAAAGGCTTTTTGGCATTCGGGAGTCCAATCGAAGTTTTTCTTTCCTTTCTTTAGGGCGTCAAAGAATGGGATGCATTTATCTACGGCATTGGAAATGAACCGACTCAAGGCGGCGACTTTTCCATTGAGACTTTGCAATTCCTTCTTCGTTCTAGGAGCTTTGACTTCCTTTAAGGCGGTAATTTGAGCTGGACTAGCCTCAATGCCCCTAGCGCTCACGATGAAACCTAAAAACTTTCCGGATTCCACTCCAAATGAATATTTTAAAGGGTTAAGCTTCATTTCGTATTTTCGTAGGACTGCGAACATGTCTGCTAAGTGTTCTATGTGATCCACTGCTTTCTTAGACTTTACTAACATGTCATCGACGTAGACTTCCATAGTCTTGCCCAATTGCGGTTTGAACATAGCATTAACAAGTCTTTGGTATGTTGCCCCTGCATTCTTCAGCCCGAAGGGCATAACTCTGTAGCAGTAAAGACCAACGTCGGTGATAAAGCTCGTGTCCTCCTGATCTGGCTCATGCATCATGATCGGGTTATATCCAGAGTAGGCATCCATAAAAGATAACAATTCGTGTCCCGCTGTTCCGTCTACCAGTTGATCGATCCTGGGTAATGGGAAGCAGTCTTTGGGGCAGGCCTTGTTTAGATCTGAAAAATCGATGCACACTCTCCATTTTCCATTGGCTTTCTTAACCAGCACTGGAGTTGAAACCCAATTCGGATAGGTAGATTCTTTGATAAAGTTATTCTCCATGAGCCGATCAACTTCTTCTTTTAACGCTGCTGACCTTTCTGGACCTTGAGCTCTCCTTTTCTGTTTCATAGGTGTAATTTTGGATCAATATTCAGAGCGTGTACTGCTACTTCTGGGATATTCCGCACATATCGGCATGAGTCCAAGCAAAGACATCCAAATTTGCTTTTAAAAAGATATTAAGATATTCTGAATTGACGCATTAAGTTGTGAACCCACATTCAACACCTTGCTTGGGTCCTTCGGTTCAACAGGTATTGGTACTGTCGTTTCCACCGGTACCACTCTATTCTCTCCTGCACCGGCTTTTCTAGGATCCATCTCTTTCCGTGCTCCGCTGTGCTCGCCAATGCAGGGTCCGCCCTGTAATTGCTACAAGGCTGGTTCTTTGATGCGGACTGGGGTAGCCGCATCCTTTCCCATTTCTCTTTTCCTTGCTTCTCGCAGCTCTGTCAGATAACACTCCCGACCGGCATTTTGATCCCCTTTTATAACTCCTACTCCATTGTCTGTGGGGAATTTAATAGTGAGGCACCATGGGGCCAGAACAGCTTTGAACGCTGCAAGAGTTGGACGGCCAAGGAAAGCATTATAAGCGGAAAATTCGTCAACAATCACAAAAGTCTGCTTGCGGACTACTTTTCTTTCTCCCTCTCCGAGTTCTACAAGCAATCAATGGTTCCTATTGGCTGCTTTGGCTCCCCAGTGAAGCCAGCGATTTTTTGTGACGAGGCTTGCACATCAACCATAGGGATCTTCATTTGGTCGAATGTTTTCTTGAAGAGGATATTACAGGATGTGCCACAATCAATGAGAACTCTTCTGACAATAGCTGGCCCGATACCAGCCGAGATGACTAAGGGATCTAAGGTAGGAGCTTCAACACCTGTGGAATCTCTGGTTCTGAACACAATATCATCATTGAAAGTTTTTTGTTGCTTCAGGGGCGTAGCACCTTCCAAAACAAAGACATCTTCTTCGGCCGGTACATACTTCAAAGCTCGGGTATATCTTTCCATCTCACCCCAGCTCCTGCCTGCTGGGTGAGGTCCTCCCGTAATGACATTGATAACAGGCCTTCCGGATTCATGCCCTGCAGTCTTCTCACTTGTCCTGGGTTGATGAGCAGGATCTCGTTGCCCCTGACTAGACGAAGCGGGATTGCTGCTATTCTTTTCCACAAATTGCTGCAGCTTGTGTTCCCTTATCAATTCTTCAATCAAAATTTTCAGTTGGCGGCATTCATCGGTATCATGACCGGGTTGATTACGGAAGCGGCAAAACTTTGCACTTTGTACAGCTTTTTTCCCGGTTCTCAGAACGGGAGGTTTAGGATAATCAACAGAATCTTTATTGGCAAGGTAAATACGCTCCGGCGTATCTGATAAAGGGGTATATTCCGATGGCTTGAAGGAACGAGGCTTCTTCAGATTTTTCTGTTTCTTCCCATCGTTATTTTCCCTTTTCTGTCCTACATATTCATTCTTGCGTGGAGCAACAACGTTATCTTCATCTTTTTCCAATGCTGCCTTTACCGGTACAGGACGGCTTTCCAGGCATATGAACTCATCTGCTTTCTTGTAGAATTTTTCAAGGGAATTTGGTTCCTTCATGTTAAGCCATTTTCCAAATTCGCTCGACTTGTCGATGGCCCTCATCAGATAGGTCAAGATCATCCGTGGTTTTGCATTGTCTACCTCGGCCAGCGCTATATTAAAGCGATTCAAGAAAGATCTGATAGTTTCCCCTGGATTCTGTTCTAAACTTGACAACGACATGATATCTTTGGCTTTTGAAGCGTATAGTCTGAACTGCTCCTTGAATTTCCAGGTTAGGTCAGAAAACTGATCTATAGACCGAATTGGTAGCTTGGTGAACCAAAGCAGAGCTACACCTTCCAAATATATAGGAAAATATCGACACTTTATTTCATCAGAAGCTCTTGCACCTGTCATGTGCCAATCATACTTATACAAGAATTCGTTCGGATCACTTGTTCCTTTGTAAGCTGGGATAGTTGGAGGGACGAACTTCCTTGGGAACTCAGCCTTTAAGATCCTTTCGGTAAACGGGGTTTTACTTGGAGAGAAACCCCATTCCTTCTCGTCTTCATTCCTTTGCATGCTTTCTTTCAAGATTTGTCGAACCATTTCAGAAAGATACCCCTCATCATTTCGAGCTTTAGATCCACCAACTTCAGGAAATGTCCTCTCAAAGGGGCTGGCAGCCCTCTCAGGAATGTTTCTTTCTTCATCCTCATGAATGTTGCCAGCAAAGTTCCTTTCATTACCCGTTGGTTGACGGTTTACCCCAAGCAAGTCATTCAACTTATTCAAAATTAGGGCATTTTGGGCATTCTGAGACTCCAATTGTGCACTTTGGGCATTTATCTGCTGGTTCAGCCCTAAGATTACAGCATCCAACTCCGCTTTTGTAACCCCAACAGGTGGAGTGGCTTGATTAGGTACTGGGGAAGCGGAGGTTCCCTCTTGAACATTTCCAGATCTAACAGATCTACTCTTTCTCCCCGGAGCCATGATTTCAGATAAACTTCTAGTCTTCAGAGAGGTTACTTCAACAAACTTTCGTGGAGCAATGATGATAATTCGCCTGAGTTCAATTCTCAGTGAAAGCACCAAAAATGTTAACGCTAAAATTTGAACGCTAACACCCCGGTGTATAAAGTGTAGTTGTGAAAGCACCACCCGATGATTCGGGAACAGTGTATAAGCAGAAAACCACAGAAAAAGCAGTGAATAACAACGATTTTATAGTGGTTCGGCTCAATATTTTTCCTACGTCCACTCTGAATATCTTTATTGATGATTTCGTTACAAGTTGATACAATTCTTCCCTAAGTACAATACACTTTGAACTACTAAACACTTTGAATGAGTAGCTTAAACTTCAATGTAAGTGAAGGTCCTCGAATCCATGTCGGATGCATGAGATTTCTTTTTGAAGTTGTTGATAGTGTTCCACGTGTCTTGAAGGCTTTGGGTGTTGAGTTAGTTTGGAATGTAGCAGAGTATCGGTGTTTGAAAAGAATGAGCCAATAGTCCCTTTCTAGTTGGAGCTAGGGTCGTATTTATAAACATTTCTCGGAGTTAGGTCGTAACTCGTACACGACTCATGATAAGTCGTAAGTCGTAGATGACTCATGGTAGGTAGCGGCCGACCTATTGGGTTTGGCTCATGGCTTGGTCCAAAGTTATGCACCCATTTGAATGAATGATACAAGTTCTAAGTCGTTCCTGAGTTAACCAAATGCGACTTCCTTTATGGTAGCATGAGTCGTACATGACTTATCATAAGTCGTAAGTCGTCAACGAGTAATTTCATTACAGCATGGTATTGAACTTGTCTCCAAGTCTTAGGTCGTGAACGACTTATATGCATTTATAAGTCAGTAGCGACTTAAGTGTTATTGACTCTTCCTTTTAGCGCTCTGATTCATCACTCCTTTAGGTCGAGGACTTTCTTAAGTCGTAAGTTGTGAGCTGTGGTCGCGCACGAGTTAACTAGTCATAACTTCTTGTTTGCTTGCTTGAGTCGCTGACGACTCAAGGTAGGTCGTAAGCACAATTCTTTAACTCGTGCAACTCCTCAATTGTTGAGTCGGTAACTTGCTGAGTCGTGAAGTACCTTGAGTCGTGAAGTACCTTGAGTCGGCCAACACCTTTAAGGCATTAAGGTTATAACCTGGTGAGTCGCTGTCCTTCTTGAGTCGTTAAGTCGGCTGTTAACCCTTCAAGGCTGTTGAGTCGGCAACTCCTTAAGGCTGTTGAGTCGTAACTAGGTAGGTCGTTGATTCGGTCCACATGTTAGGTCGGTAATCAGTTAAGTCGGTAACTAATGTGAGTCGTGATCCTTTCTTGAGTCGCTTGAGCAGAGGGGTTAACATATATCTGCTTTTTATGAATGTAATTGAAAGTTATACAAGTTTTCTCATTTTCTTTAATAAATTTACTGTTCAATAATCATATCATTTGTTTTATAGATTATAATTTCCAACTTTCTTATAGTCTCATTTATACTTAGCATTTAGTCTCTTATTTCATTTAGAGGTTCCAATTACTAGTTAAATTCCATTTCACTAAAGCAATTGAAACCATTAATTGATGGAAAATTAAGAATTTCAACACCGGGTAAATTTTTTAAATCATTTTAAAATAATAGATAGATGTATACACTTAAAATTCATGTATCCAATTATATTTAAAACAATTAAAAATTTATATTTGGTTATCAAAAATAAATCTACAGTAGAACTACTACAGTGACCTTCCCACTTTGAAACTCGAAATTGAATGTCGATGATGCGGCCGCCATCACCGAAATTATTTTCCAGCGACAGAGAAGGAAGTATAGAATTTATTTTTTCCAAAATCTTCTTTAAAACATTTCTTTCGAATTATACTGAAATATTTATATTAGAAAATACTTCTAAATAATATCATTATTATATTCTAAAATCATCCGAAAGAAATTTTCAAAAGCCCGAAACTTTAAGTTCTATATTTCCAATTTCATTTATCATATTTTCAATCTTATTTCAACTATTATTTATAAATTTCATTACCTAACAACCAATATTTTGCAACCAAATATTAATCATTTATAAAAAGTTTATTTTATATAGAGAAAATATAATAGGAAAAATTATTTCATTCACCTATATCAAAACAAATATTGTGTCGGTATGTCCTATTAAGTGTTTAGGAAAACCTATTGATGTCATAGCGTCCCATGCATCAACCAGAATTTATAAATACAAATCGAAAAAGATTAACACAATATTAAAACCTTTTTATAACACTAACAAATACTCTCTCTCATATATACTCTCAGTGACTCATCATAGGGTATTACTACCCTATTAGCAAAGAGCCAAAGCCCCACAAAGCTAAGGTTATCGCTAAACCAATGCTCTGATACCAGATGCAACGCCCCGCCTTTTTCGCATGCTTTAAATGGACGGTCAACGACACACGTCAGACTTAGACCATACAGAAGAGCGGATTGTTATGGGGTAAATAAGAAAAAGTAGAGAAAGAAAAAAAATAGAATCTTGCAGCGGAACGATAAAATATAATAATCAAATATACAGTTCATGAAGCTATTTACAAAATATTTGATTATACTTATACAATACATATCAGAGTTACACATACCAGAGAATAATAATTAATGCAGCAGAATTAAATGGCGTAGTGGAGTAATACAGTAGATTATAGTACTACAAAATCTTCGTCTTCGTCCTCCAGAATAAAATCTTCGAATCCTGAAACGCTCGGACTGACCCGAGCGAATTGAAAGGAAAAACACTCGAGTCAGAGCTAAAATATCTTATGTAAGTTAAATCAACAATAAACAATATGAGTGGAACGGCGTCCGAGATGTTTACGGGGTTTGACATCTTCTATCCAATACGTGAGTGCACTAACTCAAGAGATGCTCGGGATTCACATCTCCTAAGGATCCATTAAACTAATTACTATGTAGTAATATTTCGCTATTATAATAATGTCTATAGTAAAATAAACATACTTTTAAATAGCGTTAAGGAGTGACCCAATATTCCCTTTAACACGTAATACTCCCAGTAATCCATCCAATATCATAGTCCCTCCTGATCGGGAAGCCACCAGAGGATACCACACGGGCTACGGGAGAAAACCAAACTCGTACAAGGCGTGCTAGGGTAGGTGACACGGCACAACTAGGCAATGCCAAAGCAGATATACCAATTATGCTTCCGGGTCAGTGGTAACGCGTAGCGCGCAGCTACCGCCTACCTCGAGCCACACCTCCAAATAAAAAAAATAAAATGTGGCCACCGAATCAATCCAAAAGTCAAAGTATAATATCGAAGTGATGTGTCCGATCAAAGGTTCTACCTCATTAACCCGTCGATCGCTCATGTTTTAGCCACCTTATGCCAACTCACAGGAGTTGGGTCTACGTATTTACCTCAAAGGAACCGCCGCCACCATCCTACTTCATTCTGGAATCTCCACCACGTACACGGTTGTTAAAATGGTTTTCGGAGTTGGCAGAGAGTATGACAACTTCCGATCCCAGTCTCTTTAACAACAAAACATTATTATAACATCGCGGTCTTATCAAAATAGTTTATACTTTTAAAACCAGAATATAATATCCATTTCAAATCCATATAAATACGATACCATTTCCTCTTTTAAAAACCCACATCATTTTCAAATATATCCTTTTCTAAAGTTATAACATTTCATAGTTATAATATTTCGAAACCAAAACTTGAAATATAGCCTTTCAAAACATAAAACTTTGAATTTCATAACTTTGAAACATACTACACCACTTAAATGGTTTAAATATTAAATTACTTTATATATTAAAATAGCTTCTTCACCTTCAAAAATCAATTTCAATATGGATTTTAAATTCCCAAACAAACCAATAAAATTTCCATATATTTCAAAGCTTTAATTATTCCACCATTTCAAAACTTATTCTTTGATAATTTCATATAATTCAATTTCAACTACTATTATTTAGATTTGAAATGTTTACTTAATAAATCAAATATCATTTTAGTAAAACCTTTAGACTTCAAATAACTGGATATTCTTCCAATTACATTAACTTGATAATATTCATTTAAATCAATTTGATATTCATTTAAATCCTCTAAACAAAAATCAAGTTATAAAATCATACCTTTTAAATCTTAATTTATTTATATTTCAAATCAAGTTTTTCGAGAATAATCCTTAAATCTTAAATTCAAATCAAATTCATATTTATCTTCTAAATCTAAATTTATTTAAATCATTATAACCTCTATATAAAATATGATTTAAATACTTAACCATATTTATTTTAATAAATCAAACTCCATTTTTCTACTTATTGTCATTAACTGATTTATACCTAACTTAATACATGAATTTAACTATATATAAATATTTTTATATAATATAAAAAAGAATCAATATTTATTTAAACCACATAATTCTATCCAAAACCATATAAATCATTTTCAAAATATTTATATATATATATAGACCGATGGTGTCTGTATAAAATTTTCTATCCTATGGTCAAGTGATACAGATATTTATCATTTCAATCCGTAAGTCAAAAAAAATTACGGTTATATATCATTTCAAACCGCAATCCCGAATGAAATAAAATGCATAACAACTTGCATATTAAAATACTATAGAATATAACATCCATTTATCCATCAACAGATCATACATCCATCACAATCATCATCCACAACAATCAATCAATACCAATAGATAACTGATAATATACATAACAGGTATTTAGCTGGTAGTTTATATGCAATAATAAATTTGATAACAATTTAATTCAAATAAATGCAATTTAACTTAGATGATGATTAAATATATGCCAAACAGCTATAAATAAATTTCAAATCACATCATAAATAAATTTAACAAACATAACAAATTTTAGAAGTTGTGAGTGGGTTAAAACACTCACCTTTTGAATTTAAATTGAATTTCAATCCAATTTAAACCTAAAAATTTGACGGTCTCAGAATTCGTCTAAACAAGCGTCAAAATGTTTGGAATTTTAATACGATCCTAACAAAAAAAACCGTGTGTGAATTGGTGTTCGTATGTGAAAGATATAATGAAAAATGTGTTTGAATTTCAATTTTTTTTAAAAAAAGAGAACACATTTACCTTTCTTGCCACGTCATAGGCAAATCACTTTCTTCGAGAAAACACCACTCACGCATGCAAGGACCAATGCACGCGATACTACAACCGACCATAAACTTTGACCGTGATTCTCTCTCTCCTACGGCCACCAGCGAGCCGCCGAACCCAACCATCCTCCTTCCCTCGCCTAGACGCACCGCGCCTTCCACCTATGCTGCCTCCGGTCATAAAATTTTGCCGCGCCGTCGCTGATTTTTGTTGACCTAACCGAATTTTTCAGTCTATCAGACCGTTGATTCGCCAAATAAACAACATGGATGAAGTCCCCTCGGTCCTCTCTTGAAAACCCAGAAAAGGTTCAACGATCCGACAACGTTCATCGACGCGCGATGAATGGCCGAGAATCGATTCATAAATTCTGGACAGACAATGCATTGAATCGGAAAACGAATTTCAGTTTTGAGACGCGTTCATCGAAAGCTTCGATATATAGGAGTCTGAAATTTGGCTTTGATTTTGAATTGCAGTTGGAATTAGGTGTTTGTCTGCCATTGAACTGAGGAGGTGAAACAAATTGTAAACAGAGTATTTATAGACAAGGTTGCAAAAGAATAGATGGATCAGATTGGTATACGCGCTGAACGATGAATGGCCCGAAAAGCCCGTTCTGACTCCGAAACGAAATTGGGTCAACCGATGTAACAACCCGGTGTTTTGTAACAATTAATTATCGTCATTAGGCGATTAAATCGGCCGGCTAATTGCTATTGGGATTTTATCGGGTTGAAGTTCTCTTAAAAATTTGTTAAGGATTTGTGGGCTTTATATTGAATTTTGGCCCACGTTTTATTTTGGTGTTGGGTTGTATTAAACTGGATAGTCGTTCCCTCCTCTCTATTCATTCTCTTCGAAAACCTTAAACAGAATAAACGAAAAAAAATTGGCGCCTCGATCCTCTTGCTATGTCGATCGGCTAATTCTATTTGCAAATGTTTTGCTTTGCTTTGAGCTTGGTCGGGCCGTGCTTAGGGGAGCTGCAAGTGGGGGAAATAGAGGAATTTTGGCAGTGGATCGGTGCTCTTCAAAACAAAGGTGAGTGATTTTTCACCCACATCTAATTCAATTTCGTATATTCGTGACTTTCGTAGCTTGATTTCTAGGCTATCATGGTGTTGAATTCTTTGACACATGATTTTGATTTTCAATCGTCTGGAATTACTTGAATTCGTTGATTGCTTTGTTCAGGCCGTTTAATTCTGATCGAATGCCAGGATTTGAATTGATTTCGTGAAGATATTTTTAGATGAGAATTCATTTGACTTTGCATTTGCTTTAAGTATTTGACTTCGGTCCTGATTTGGGTATGCGGTTCCATGACTTCGGTCTGTAGCTCATGTCTTCAACTTGTACTACTTGCTATATATTATTAGTTTGGAACTGCTACTTGATACTGGTATTCATCTGGATATTTTGTGTGTTGTTTTTATTTGGGCTTGGACTTGATGAAAGTGATTTGTAAGAATAATTTGGGTTCGACACTGCCTTGATGGCTTTGTTCGAACTACCTATGTCACTTGCATATGCTAGTGCTGTTTCATTCAATATAGATATGTATGTGTATTCATATATATGCATACATTCATTCATGTATTTGTGTTGCTAGTTGTCTCAGCTTTGGATTTGTTCGAACCTGATACCTTTCGAAGTTTGCATCTGTTAGGTTCACTGCTTTATATGTTGATGTTGTTCTTTGTTTCCCTTAACTCCGGTCAGTAGCTCACTGCTGGTTCATGTGTCTTCGACCTTGACTCCTGATAGCACTGGCTTTGACAATTAGATTGATGCTTCGAGTTACAGCAGTTTTCACTCCTGTTCATACTCTATGTTGTACACATGTGCATTTGTATCACTTGATGTTGCACTTGCTTGATCCAGTTCGTAGTTGCATACTTGTTGTGCACTTTTCCTGTCATTCCCTTGGTATTGTGCAGACCACTTGGTCACTGGTGTACATATGCTGTTAGATTTGGGTTTCACTGACCACACATTGTATCTCTGAATTTGATTGACTTGCAGCTTGATGGTCATATTCACTTACTGTTGATCTTCACGTGGCTGTAGTTTTTGTTGCAGTTTTACCCTTGTAGTCATGTGGTGGCTGCAGTTTCATTTCGTTGCAGTTTTACCCTTGTATTCATGTGGTCGCTACAGTTTCATTTTGTTTGCAGTTTTTCCCTTGTTGGTTGGTATTGCACTGAGTTAATCCTCATGTGCACTAATGCATTGTATATGCATTTTCCCATTGTTTGTTCGTTTTGATTCTACTGCGTTATACAGTAGTCTAGTTTGCTGTTGCATCTCTGTTTAGTACCTCTGCACACCTTGCAGTTTCGACTAGCTGTTAGTAGTTGTAGTCGTGATGATATCACATGCTGTAGTGGCGAGGCAGTGCACGCGAGCGTGTACTGCAGCCAAACAGAATTGACGTTTTAATTGATATTTCAATTGTTTGAATTGTTTCGTGTGTCCAATTCAATATTTTTAAATTGTATTTTGATTTTGTTTCATTTGATCATTTTTTTGCTATCTAATTATCTTCTAGATAATCATATTTTGTGTTTTCTAATTATCGTATCGATAATTAGATTTTGTGGTTATGCTGTTTCACTAAGCTTGGGTTTTGCTCTAGCCACTTTCTGTTAATTGCTGTTTAGGCAATTTTGGTTTTTTCTAAATTATCTTCATTGATAAGCCTTTTATTTATCTTTGTTGATGATTTGGCTTTGTCTATTTGCGGTTTATTGCTGTTACGTATTATTTCTACTGTTATCCGATTCTCTTACAAAGGATTGGATAGGTGAAATTTATTGTGACCGTCGTCTATTTGTTATTTAGTTATTATTTCTTCCGTGCATTAATAACTGAGTTTGAATTAGACTGACCCGCGTATTATTTTCTTTTGAATTAGACTGACCCACGTAAGAGCGGATGAACCTTTGTATACGAATCCAGCTATGAAGCATTTGATTTATATTTATTGATTATCAAACAATTGTGATGCAGGGAAAAAGGTTGGAGGGATCTAACGGGATTCCATGTTATTATTGAATTGTTCAATGATATTTTTTTATGTCTTTTATTTACTAACAAATATGATTACGGATGATGTGGTAATAACATCATTATATGTTTGAAAATAAAATCCAATAGTGATAAGAAAAATTAATATCGCTATGGTTAAGTGTTGGGTGGTTATTGGCCTTGAATTATTATTTTTAAAATACCATGAATTACTGATTAAGTCAGAATTGGTTTTTGAGACAAAAAGGATTTATTTAAAATCTAAAAATTGGATTTCGAAAATATTTTAAAGATTATCTAATTAATTATATTAATATTATTTTAAATTATTGCTTATAATAATATTAATTTTTTTTTATTTGATTAAAATAATATTCTTTTAAAGTATATTAATTTTTCTTAAAGTTATATAGTCATAGTAATATTATTTTAAAGTCATTTCATTATTTTAATATTGTTAAAAGTTATTTGTTTTTTTGTTAATATGTTTTAAGAAATTATAAAAGGTTAATAAATTGAAAGTTTAATTTTTTAAGAATAATTATGGTTTAAAATTAATAGTAATGATTATTAATAGTTTTAAAAAAATTATTATTATGTAACGATCTGATTTTTCGACGTCTGAAAATCGACATCAATACGTCCACTGTATCCAATGCCGAACAATCGAATGCCGGAAAACCGAACCATTGGGGTTAAAGAAGAAGGAGGTGGAACAAGAATATAGAAGACAACATCAGAATCTCACAATCGCAGTGGAACAATATACAACTCTAATTCATTTGCTTGCCCTCTTGAATCAATTAGTTTAATCGCTAATTTTATTTCAGTCCTTTATTTTATTTAGTCAAATCTTTACTATCTTGCATTACACACAATTCAAATTAATTCCCAATATTGTTTATTTCCACTGAAAATCACGAAGTCCAAATACTTTAGATTTCAAAATAATTTAAATCACTTTATTCTAAAATATACTTTAAAACATTTAAATTAAAACTAGTATACATTTTTGAATAAAGTGTTTAAGTAATTGTGTGTATAAAGACTTATTAAAGGGGGCTAATGATTGATTATATACTGAGCCTATATTAATTTTCCAAGTGAAATAAAATCTTGATTGAATGTTTGTTATTTGATATTTAAATAACCGACCATCGAAATATAGACCCAACGTAACTTTGGAAATATCTACGAGAAACACGTGAATTATAAGGCACAGTCATCTCCGATAATGCTGTATTGTGCGTATATATCTCGTTTCGTTCTTCTATGACGATGGTAGGAAAATTCGTCCACTAACGGTTAGGTGGTGATCTTCGATCTTATCTTTGTCTCTTTATTTCCTAGAGAACCGGGGTTGAGTTTACCTGAAATTATCACATGTTGTTTCGAAGAGACCGGGATCAAATGTATTATCTAAAAACCACTTTGATCCTATAAATGCATTTCAAAGTGAAGACATCATGAAGAGCATGGAATTGAAGATATAGATGTGAAGTGAATGGGCTAATTGATATCAATCCTGAGGGTGATTCCAAAATGGATATGGTAGGAATAGGGCCTTCGGTTTCATTCAAAAGTAGAACAGACTTGTATGGATAAATGCCATCAGCACATTGTCATTGGGGGAATGAGCATTCCCAGTGTAGATTTCTTGAATGGTAGCCATAGCCTCATGCCTCATCAACAGGAAAATGACTAAAGCAGGGCATGCAGCAGGGCTATGTGGGTTGCTCCCATTTGGGTATGTCAGCATCTTTCTAGATTACTTTATTTTGATGGATTTAGTTGTGCATAAGAGATCTCGATTAAGGTTGGAAGACCGGGATGAAGACTTATTTGGTACTTCTATTCAAGTGGTAAGTCGATTTTGTGTGGCGGGGTACAAGATGTTCTGGTTAGACCCGGGTGCATTGATTTAGAGATGCACCCATCGGAGATAGTTCCTTACCTTGTCATAGTATAGAATCCATTCTCCAATACGTGCCTTTAGGGTTTTGATTATAGAGCCTAGTATGCTGGAATTTAATTAATGTAACAATCTGGGCTGTTTTAATAAGTATTTGTACTTGGACACTATTATAATATCACTGCATTTTCTATAAAAGTGTTTTGGTTTTCGTAAGGTAAAAACCCGTCGGGTTTATGTGTGGTGTGGTCTTACGAGATACCTTATGTTTTCGAAGATTTTCTTGCAACTTTAAATCCACTTGGTAGTGTTTTTTCTTATGCTGGTTCTCCAGACTGACCCAGGTGTTATTTTATTTTAATGCACGGGTCCGACCGAGCATATAGCAGATTAGATTGGATGCTTGGAGCTTCAAGAGACGAGTTGGAAGCCCACAGACCTATTCATGTAGATGGTTATTTTTCTGCTATATTCTTTGATGTGTTATCAGAAATTGTGAAAATTATCAAATTAAAAATCTTTTCCACAAGTAATCAACTCCAAAACATAGATTATATCATCAAGTTTTGATTTTGAGGTTTTGGGTTGGTCTAAGCTTTGTTTTTTCTCCATGCATGTCTTTGTTTTTCTATGTATAGGTTGTTGAAACCATCTCTTACCAAAAACATCTATCTTTCAGTTGTAATCCAAGTATTTGTTCTTCAATTGCAAGGTGAGTTGCTGCTTATATAATGCCAGATGAAGCAAAACTTCAAATGCCAAAAACATAAGCAAAAATAGATTGAAAATATTGATTTTGTTGATGTTTTTGTTTCTGTAAAAACTATGTTTGGGTGTCACTTTGCATGCTAATATCTTTTGATTCCGACAACGATATGTTGCCAAATATCTTGCATTTGGTAGTTTGCATGTTGAAATTTGTTGCTGCAAAATTTGGTTTGAAAATATTATAATTTGTGTGTTCAAAACTTTTCCGCAAAATCAACTCAAACACAGATTTTTGCCAGTAGTTGTTTTCTGAGTTGCTGCAAACATGGCCCGAGTCCATGTTTGTGGCAGCATAACTCATTCATTTCATACTAGATTTGAGTGATGCTTTTTGTAGAGTGAAATAGAAGTGTTGAATCTTGCATATTTTCATGGCAATTTGTGTTCTTTTTCTATTTTGAATCTGCGGTTGAACTTGAACCCGTAGCATGTTGGAATTCAGCGATTTAACCTTGTTTTAGTCCAACTTTGAAATGACACATATTCTTTATTTCAAATTGGATATGAGGATTCATTTTTCATATTGAAGTAGGAGTGTTGAATTACATTCCTGTAAATTTTCATGACAATCTGGGTTTTTCCTATTTTGAAACTGCGGTCGAACTTGAAACCACAGCATGCAAGAATTTAGCGATTTAACCTTGTTTTAGTGCAACTTTGAAACGATGCTGATTCTTCGTTTCAAATTGGATTTGAGTGATTCTTTTTGTAGATTGAAGTAGGAGTTTTGAGTTGTATTGCTGAAAATTTTAATGACAATCTAGGTTTTTTTGCTATTTTGAAACTATGGTCGAACTCGAACCCACAACATGCTGGAATTCAACGATTTAACCTTGTTTTTAGTCCAACTTTGAAACGAGGCAGATTCATCATTTCAAATAGGATTTGAATAATTATTTTTGCAAATTGAATTAGGAATGTTGAACTACATTCTTGCAGAATTTCAAGCCATTTTGCCACTGCTAACTTGTTCAAACCTGCTGTCGAATATTGAGTCGTGGCTTGTTTTAAAGGATAATATTGCTGTGTAAAGATATTTTGATCAAATTTTAGAAAGTAATTTTATTAATTAAAGATTAATTAACAAAATATTTAGTGGATCCCATATTGAATCAAATCAGTGTTGCATGTTTATTTATTTGATAATCTAATATTTGACTACAAAAATTTGTACCAAAACGCAACTTTGGAAATATGTAGGAGAAACATAGAAATTATATGGTACGGTTACCATCGATGGTGCTATACTATATGTGTAAATTCTTTTGTTCTTCTAGGATAAATGATAAGGAAATCCATCTATTAACGGTTAGGTGTGATCTTCGTTCTTATCTTTGTCTATTTATTTCCTAAAGAATGGAGGCCGAGTTTGTTGGAAATTATCGAAAGTTGTTTCGGAGAGACCGGAAGCGGATGTGCTATTCGAAAACAACTTCAATCTTACTCGAGCATTTCGTACTAAAGACATCTTAAAGAGTATGAAATTGGAGATGGAGATTTAAAGTGCAAGGGTTATTTTCTATTAACACTGGGGGTGATTCAAAATGGGTGCGCCAGAGGTAGTGCCTTCAGTTTCGTTCAAACCCAAGAAAGAACTTATAAGGATGACTGTTTGCACTGCTGCTTGGAGGGAAGTGTTAGCATTCCAAGAAGGTTGCTATATAAAAAGGTAATCATTGCCTCATGCCTCATCAACCTGGAATGAATAAAACATGGGAGATGAAGTAGGTCCATATAGGTCGCACCCATTAGGTATCATCACCAAATGTAGAATCGATATTTGAAACCCTTGTATGCCTCAGTGCGGTTGCTGATCCCTACCATGGTGGTGATGTACTGGGTACTATCCAGCAAGGTGTAGGCCAGTCCTATCTTGGAAGGGAATCCAAGTGAGGTTCTCACTGTGTTTATCTGCAGATGCACTGCAGCGGACGGTACCCCACTAGTGCAGTCATTGTATGGAATCCATTCTTCAATAAGTACCGCATATTTTTAGTTGTTCCCAAATACGTTGGAATGTGAGATGCAAGCATTTTAGCTATATTATATATTTACTATAATCCTTTGGACATTATCATAATATCGTTGGATGTAAAAGGTATTTTGGTTATATTAAGGTAAAAACCCGTCCCTTTTTATATGCGGCGTAGTATTATGAGATCCCTTTATTTTAAAAGGATTTTAAACATAATAATTAAGTTGTTTGACTTTACTTAAAACTGACCCATGTTTTACCTAAAACTTTTGGGTGCTCAAATTGTTTTGTGCAGCCAAGTAGTTTAAGTTTTCCCACGAATGCATTTTGGAGGATCATGGAGCAGGAGGCTTCATCAGTAGCTAGTTATTATATTTTTTCCACGGTATTATATGTATCTTATATCGGTTAGGTAGGGATAGACTGTTATAACTGTCCAACGGTAGAATTGTATTAGTATGACACTGATGTATCGTTTTAGAAATGACTTCATAAGGTATTATGTGGACTAATATATGTTATTCCATTGCATTGTGAGATTCTATGATTGCTTATCTTCTTTTTATCTTCTATCTCCTTTCTTTCCCCTAACAATCGGTCTTTTCGACACTTAGTTGTTTGGCATGCGATCATCATAAATGTATTACTGCTGACTTTTGAGGTTCGAAATGGCAGGTTGTTAAAAACTGCAATGCATATTTAGTCCGAATGCCTAAATTTTTTTATGCTTCTCATCATGTAAATCCAGTCCCAAATCAAATTTTATTTTTAGCATTCATTTTTGACGTATATCAGCAAACTCAAGTTTTGGTATTATTTTATATATGTTTACTCTAGATTTAATACTACGATAATATATGACCTACTTGATGTAACTTATATAGAAGAGTATAATTTCCACAATCTTTATGTGCACGCGTAGGTTTAGTTTGAATGCCTACTCGTTTACGCGATGTTGTAGCTTCTAGGCCAAATACTGCATGCTTATCTCATTCAAGGTGTAACGTCCCGAAAATTTTCGACTTTCGAAAATTCAACATCGATACTCACTTTATCGACTGCCGAGAAATCGAAGGCCGGAAATCCAAAATGTTATGGTTTAAGAAAAAGAAAGAGAGAAAAAGAGAGAAAGAAGATAGAAAATAGAGGGAGGGGAGAAAAGAACATAGAAAGAACAGAAAGAAAATAGAACATAGAACGGAACAGAAAACAACTGAACAACATCAGAATCTCACCATCGCAGTGGAACAACATATGATAAATAAATGAATAATCTTTAAACAAAGAACTATATCAGTTATTACATTACATCACATTTCATTACATCATCATCAGAGTGTACAACATCATAAAACATCAAACAGCGGAAAAGAATATACTATATACTAATAATACGCCATGCCATCCAGCTTGCCTCCAGCAATTCCAGAATATCCAGAATATCCTGATAAACCTAACTCTTGACTGCCCGTGTGGAAATTGGTGGGCACCCAGAGCTTAGGAAGGAAAACAATAAACTCCGAGTCAGTCATGTGACTGGTGTGAGAACTCAAAACAGTTTATTTATCTTTAAAATCAAAATAGAAGAATATTTTTAAAGTCAATTCGCAATGCTTTTAAAAATGAGACTACCATAAGACCTCCCGCCACACACACAATGCAAACGCAGACTTGGAGGAGATTTCTTCTTATGTTAGTCAAAGATGCTTGATACGCATTAAAAAGAACATTTGATATTATTACTAGTGCATAGTGTAGAGAATATTTCGAAAGTAGAATATAAATCTTAGCCAGCATAGGTACCATTATAGTATGCTTACTATAGCTACCATATTAAATGGCAGGTTCTACAACTAAAACCGTACAAGTCTCGTATTGTTTCTTTGGATTTCCAACGAATGATCAAGCCAAGGAACTTCCCATTGCCACATGAGAATGCCTCTGGATGGACATCCCCGAGAACCGAACCGGATCTCTGCCAACACAAGGCCGGGTTACCCCTAACTGGGTAACAACTGACCGAATATGCCATCCCCCGGTCCTTTGGGACCTTTCACCGAGCGCTCGTAATCAATTCACATAATCATAAAGTGTTTTCAACATGAGTAAGTATCTGGGCTCCATAGCATGATACCACCCTTTTCCAGAAGGAAATGTACATATCCTAAAGGGCGCTACCCCTCATAACCTTGCCGCATCTTTCCTGTTTTGACCATTCCGGGGTGTGAGGCTCGACGATGTCTCGTCCACAAAAACATACTTTATACAAAAGCCATGCTTTGGGTCAACAAATGATCATAGAAATGATCACCAAGATAGACGATCAAATAAATGATCCTATCACAAATAATCAACACAATGATCATTTCACAGCAACACTCAGCATGTCACATTACCAAATTGGGAATATATCGCTGATAACATTCAACTACATAACCTCTAAGCTCGTACGTCTCAGAGAAGGGTGTTAAGCTAAGAGAACAAATTCTCCGCCACCAACAGAAATATATTTGAAAGAAATTGGCTTTATATCTCAATTTGTAATGTCAGACATACAATCCATACAAGTCTGTTCCGGGCTCGAACAGAACCGAAGGCACTTACAAAGAAGTCCTTGCAATCCGGATAATCTCTAATCACGTCCCGACTTCCCATCACATATGGAGTCTCTATACCGTAGCTACTCGGTGCAAAGACAATCGACGAGTTGTCCTTTCGCTTTCAAAAAGATCCGGTCTTCAACACCGGTCTTCAAATGCAATTCATAACGACGTATCACATATTCGGAATGGGTTATACGACCCCATGGTCCTTTCCCGGTTAACCCGAATAGTGAGCGCTTATTTAAAAATAAGTGTGGCATTCAAATTCAAACAAATCACATCAAATACCCATTCAAAGGGAAATATTGATAGTCGGTTATTGAACTATCAATGGATATGCACACATCACCAGTTTCCAAATAATTTTCCAAAGTATCTTTACAAGATATAAAATTTCAATACTTCAAAAATAAATCAATATTTATTTTTAAACAAGTTCCCCTTTCTTTTATAAATTCCATAGTGAATTTATATTCACAATATCTACTGATATACGATTTTCAATAGGTTTCAATATTCCTTTTCAATTTATCTTCAAAAAGATAAATTGTCAAAATATTCACTTTATATTGGAAAACATTTCCATACTTATTTAATAAGTAATTCACGAACCTATTTATTTTCAACACTTGGAAAATATTCAATATACTTAAATCGAGATTAAGTATATATTTCATTCTTTAAGGAAATCATTCTCTTAAACATATTTATTTGGGCCAAAACGAATGTTACGTAAAACATCGTTACGACAACCCAAAATCACTAGTATAGGGACTCGAAATTAAAATAGATATATATAAATCCCAATACTATACAAAACATTTCCTTTCGGAAACCATTTACTACAACAACAGTGTTATAGTCCACCATTTCCTTTTATTTCTCGAAAACGTCTATTTCAACAATAAATGTTGAAATCTATGGTTTCGAATCTCAATGCTTTTAAAACAAGTTATAACAATTTACTTATCAAAATAAGTCGTTTGCTAATTTTATAAAACAATGTTTATAAATTCCATTTCTATTTGTTTTATAACTACTTCCTTTTTATACATCTCCTTTATTAACCTATTCGATTTATACTCAATTATAAACCAAAAGTTCACATTATAAGTTAAATGCTTATAAAACAATTATTTTACAAAATCGTTCTTTTAAACTTCATAATTATAAATCTTATAACTTATAAGATTCAATTATTTATCCAAATATATTCTTTAATAACTTCACAAAATTTATAAATCTTACTATATATAAATTTCATTTATAACTTCACCATTTGTAATTTTATAAATTCCATTCACTTATGCAATCCATTTTCACTTCATTCAAACACTTATAAAAACTCGTTTTATAATTCAAATGTTTTAATTCATAAATATCAATTTATAAATCCTTTATAAAATCAATTTATACTATTATTTTAAAACATCTTTAATCTCCTTTATAATTTCACCATTCTCTTGATTTATAAAATAACCAAATTTTATAAATCCTATTTTTAAACTTTTTATAATAAATTCAAAAATCCAATTTAATTATTTTATAAAAACATTAACCCATATTTCTCAAAAATCAATCTTTAACCGTATTTCTCAAAATCATAATTTTTATAACTTTAAAAATTATAACGTTTATTTATTTAAAATGGATCAATTCCAAAAATATTTTATAAACGTATACTTTCAAAAATCACTTTTAAATCATTTTAAAATTCCAAAATTTGGTTCAATGATGCTACATACCCAATAGTCAATCACGACAACAACGATATCATATATCGTATATGATAATCCATCAAATATCAAAATATCTGAAATCAAATAAAAACTGTTGAGGAATCCAGTTGGATCTCTCCAACCTGTTTTCCTGCATCCACAAACATTAGCACAATACCAATTTCGCTCCAGTACGAAATTATCGCGGTATATGGGATTTAAAATATTATCCGCTTAATAGACAGCGCAATAGGGTCTCATCCGCTATACAAATGCGGGAAATCAATAACTCCAATATATGCATATGCCAATATATATATATTGCTATTATATATAATACCAATTTCACTGTTTATGAAATATTCGCGGTATATGTTTTTAATAAATAACATCCGCTTACTAACGGTGCATAATGTCTATTTTAACAATCAATAGATAACAATCATCATTCAAACATGCATTCAAATATTTTAAATCTAACTATTTAAAATTAAAATCGAAACTGATTCGATTGAGTGAGAAGTTCTCACTTTGATTTCAATTTCGTTTTAGCGATTTATTTCGAATAAAATTAAACGGACGTTTAATTTTACCCAAAATTCTCACTAACTCCAAACGACTCCAATCCAATTTCATCGCGTAGTGCTCGTCCATACGATTCCAACGCAACTAGTTTCGCGCGTTTTCGACCTCGTATGAAAAAGTTATGATTTTATGAAGTTTACACGATTTTTATATAAACAATTTACAACATAATTAACTAATTTTACAATTTCTATAATATTTTACCCTACACTAGTTTCAGGCCGTTAGATCCCCAAACCCCCTCATCATAGCCGTACCTTCCTTCTTCCATCTCCCACGCAACTCCTACAGGAAAACACGATACAAACCGAACCCATAGTTACTTCTAGGGTTAAGAAACGCACCCCTTAAACGACGACGAAACCCGATCACCTCCTCACAAATCGAAGCGCCATCACCCCCTCAACACTCGGCCCAAGCCATGAAGAACTCGGTCAAGCCTCCTGCAAGAAAACCGAGGCCAAACGCACACCCTTTGACTGCAAATTGCCGTCAATCCGTTAATCCATTCGCGATCATAACCGTTGATCTTGTAGTTCTCATTACGCTCTACCACTTTCTAGTTGTAAGTTTCTTGAAACGATTGAAGGATTGAAAGATAAATGAAGGAGAAGAGGAGAGTTTTCTGGCCTTTGATTGAGGGGGTGGCGGCTAGGGTTTAGGTTCAGTTTATTATTTTATTTTTTTATGAAGGGGTAAGGGTCTATTTATAGGAAATCGTTGAACACTATTCATCCGGGAATTCCAAACTCCGATTTACGCGCCGTAACCAGCGTTTCTAGGGTTTACCCCGCGTTCCGGACACAATGGAACATTTTTCGAAAGCTAATTCGGTCATCTGTGCGAGTTATGGCTCTAAACGTTCAATTTAAATTAACCGATTTAAACGATTTTCTAGGCGTTTTAATTTGTACCGGACAAACGGTAAATCCAATCGACACGAAATTTGAAACCTTACAATAATATCACATTACGGATCCGATGAAACTCGTTTCGTCGAAATCCGAGACTGTTTGAAAAATGGCTATTTTAACTCGCTAAATTAAAATTAAAAATAATTCGATGCGTTTCGAGCTGCCACGATCAAACGATAACTCCGATTGCTACGAAAATTGAAATCCGGTAATAACTAACTATTACGGATCCAATGGAACTAGTCTCGTTCAATTCTGAGACTGTTCAAAAATTGACTATTTTCACTAGTCGATTAAATATTAAAATATTCAATTTTCACAAATAAACTTTCAATTCGATTTTAAAAGTTCTAAAATATCATTCTAACTTCAATATGATAGAATAAAATTTTACAAATCATTTTCAATCATATTTAACCCAATATTCAATTATTTCCATAATTTAACATATTAAATTATCGATTTAATTATTCAATTAAATCCAATTATTCAAATAAAAATTTATTTGACTTATAAATTCACTTATTAATATTTAAAATTAATTAAATATTCAAATTTTAATAAATTAAAATTCTGGGTCGTTACACAAGGTGTAGACTAAATTCTTAGTCACATTATTCATTAACCACAAGCTTATTAAGGATGAATATGAAATTTTTCAATGTTCATAGTTCTTCCACTAAATTGGATAGTTGGAATGACCGGGATTTTGGCAACAACTGTGGAAGATACTCTTATCGCATTAGTTATTTTTCCCTTTTCTGTTTTTCCCCATATTGTGCACTAAACTTTATATGGACCAAAATATTATAAACATAATTTTGGTAATTTTTATTTCAGATATGCTGCTATATGTGATCCTTTTGCATTGGATCAACTTAAAAGCTTTCATGTGAGGGTCATGTTCATGTTGTCATGTTTCTGTAGTGCGTACAATTTTACCTGCGATATGAAGACCTTGGTTGGGTCATTTTTATAAAACTGTTCATTTCGAAGCAATATTTTTTTGGATGAGGTTGTTTGTATGGTTTAATAAAGAATTTTGTTGGTGGTGGAAGTGATATAGTGTAAATGTCATTGCATCATTGTTGGAACATTATACATAAAGTGAATGTTGTGTTGTATGTAAAGGGTCATTGTTGAATATATGAATTTTAACTATTTTAATCGACGAATTTTATGTATGTGAATTTCCAAACTTTTAACTCCATAATAGTACTATTTAGGACAAAGCTACAAGTTAAAAAACAAATGAAAGAACCATGCAAGTATTTTCCCAAAAAGCTATATATATTTAAAAACATTTAAAAATGTTGAAAAATATATTTTGAAACAGTTTTAAAACTTCGTAAAACATATTTTGCAACATCTAAAAATTGTTTTTATTGTAATTATTACAACGTCTTTCGCCAAAAAAATATTATAGAGGATGCCAACCCTATGACAACTTACCCTAGTACCATGTTTGCAAAAATGTTGCGAAACTCATATAACAACAATTTTTTTATCTTTAATAAGGCATATTTGTTGTGTTTTATTAAGTTTTATCCTAAATGCTTGGGATTACTATTCTTGGTTGTTAAAAACAATCATTGAATGTTCTCCATTTCAGGTATATGTAAAACTAATATGTATTATGTGTCATAATGAATTATAATCGTAGGATATCAATTGTATTTATTACCATTTGAACAAGAAGTGCGTACAAAATGAATTTTCACAGATAAAGTAGATATGATTTTTGGTATGCAAATTTGTTTCTGTTAAGAAATATTAGCCGGATCATTAACATTTATAGCATGCATTACAAGGCTCGTGCTATTGTGCATTGATTTAGTTGGATGGTCATTTCATTTTCAATATATAATGGACATCAACGTTGTTCTCTATTATATTGATCCTACAAATGCATTTTAAAAGGTAAATCTTACTTGAGAAAAATTTATGTTATAATTAGTTGCTTTGTAACATTTGGAATAATAATATCGATGAAATATTATATTCTAAATTGATAATTTTCTAAAGTACACCTTGGGCGTAGCATGCAATCCCGCTAATTAAAGTATAATAATTTAACTTTTAATACTTGGTGGATTGATAAATTGCAAATATTTCGCATTAGAGTGCTAAGAATAAAAAAATAAAATAAATGTATATGTAATATGTAAACGAATCTTAGTTTTTCTATACTAAAAGTTTTTAAAACCTACACCAGGTGCTAGTAAAATATTGTGATTTGTACCCTATACAATCACGTATACTCGAAAGTTGTGTGTGTACACACACACACACACACACTTATGTATACACACACACATATATACATATACACATATATTTACATACACCTACACATATGGTATGAAATCTAAGCTTTAACAAACTTTGCATTGCAAACATAAGCTGAATAGAAATCATTACCTAAAGAGTCAATTGAAAATAAGCAACACTACGATATCTTTAGTCCAAGTGTCCTTTTCATTTACAAATTTTACCTTTGCAAGGTTCTTACAAAATTCTAATAGTCTGCAAATAATATAATATTAGTAAGCAAAAAATTATGACATTCTACTCTATTTTATTTATGGTAAGGGGGTTCACAAAGGGACTGAGTTGCATGCTTACCTTAACAATATATGAATTCTAAAATCTGACTTTTACTTCTATATAATAACAAACCACAGCACTGAAGTAAACCAATATGTTTAACAATTTATATATACTGCAATTTACTAACAAATGTAACCTAAAAGAATTCTAATATCGTTTTATTATGAGTATGCATCAACACAATCAAAATTCTAAATTTCATTTTCCAGATTCCTCAACTGCCACGCAACACCATGGAAATTTAATCTTTGCTCGAAATCCAAGTATCCGAGCCCATGTGATAAAAGAGATTAATTTTGCTTTCAAATTCTTAAAATATCATGGTGTAAAGAGCAAGTAATAGATATTGGTGCGCCATGGAAGTGCCACCGCCTTGAAAGTGAAATTCAATGCGACTATGCTCTAGTCGATAATTGTAGTTTTCTCTGAAGCATTAATACAATGATCTTTCAAATTTGTGCACTCAAAGTTGAATAATTTGGTGACTTGCAGAGTTCACTGCCTAAAATATTTTGATAAGTTTGGAAGATGATTTTATTTTGAATGAATTTGTGGTGAAAGAGAGATGAAGAATGCTAATTTACATACTATTTTATTTCTCATGGAAGATGGAGAAAGAAAGAGTAAAAATTGAACTTATATTTTTTTATTGGTCGTACCAAACCAAATAAATAAACATTTCAAAAATGAAGCGGTACTAATACAAAGTACAAAAGGTTATAGTGAAAGGACTTTTTACATCGTACTTATAACACATGCTTCATTGATTGATTATCATGAAAGGACCGTGTGAAATTAATTTAGTCTGTGATAATTAATAGATGATATTTTATGACCAACATGATTTTATCTATACAAATATTTTATTCTACAAAATTATACTAGCTCATGTACTTCTTTCGATTCTTTATGGTAGGAACACAAGTGTCTAATTATTATTTTTCACCGTCTATCACTGAATATTGTATTTTACAAAATATAATTGAATACTCAATGTCTGAAGAAGAAGAATGAAATTTTGTTCTATAATTGGTTTCCATTTATCTGCCATATTTGCAGGTTTCACAAACAATTTGATTATGGGTTTTTCTATTGTGACAAATGAATTTTATGTCAAAATGTAAGAATGGAGTATTCGGGGATTTGGAGGAATTCAAATGACTAACTTGTTAGTTTTCTTTGGGGTCCCTCCTCATATTTTGTTTCCGATGTAGAATTTGAACCAAAAAAGCAGTCATGGTAGCAGTATCGTTGATTATTTAAAGTATATATGTATTACAAGTAAAATATTATACTTCAGTCGAAAATTTTGATTAAAATTTAGAATCAAAACAAAGTGACATTATAGTCAAACCAGTAATTAAGCAGTAATCCCATTTTGTGATTAGTTAACACAATTATTTTGTTCGGTTAACCAAAAAAATGGTATTATTAAAGGGACTCCAAAAGTTATTTGAGGCGGGGGTGTACCTTTTTAACCATCATCCTAAGTACAAGGAAATAATTCAACATTAATATCTTCTTCTTTTGTTGGAGATTTATTTAGACATTTGAAACCAGATTAATATGAAGATTAATCTATGTTTTCTACAACAACTTAAAATTGGAGAACTAGGGTTTAAAATAAAAGAACTATGATCCATGGTAAAGGAATAAAGAGAATGTGTAAGAAAATGACAAAGAACGGTAAGGAAGATCAATTTTAAAATGAACAATATAGTGTTTTTTAGTTTGATGTTATAAGGAAAGAATCAATTATTTGTTTCTCCCCTCAACCAAAATATCATGTATGTATGTATTTATGTATGTTTGTATGTATGTATATGTATATACATATATCAACAAATGTTGAGAAAATTAAGAAAATACCAATTTTATTTCAAAGTAAAAGAACTTGCTACAAGAGCTTTGTCTTAGACATGCAGAAAAGCTTATATTGCACTAATCAATACCGAAGTTGTTTATTTGTCACATGGAGGGCAATTGAGCTTGCACTCATCAAGTGAGTTAAAACAAGTGGCGGTTTGAATGCAGTACACCCTTTTTGGACACATACTTTCATCTTGCAAAGAGCAACATGGCTTTCCTTTGTCAGGCGAAATTCCATTTGAAATCGAGTCAAATATCTTCTCATTGAGTGGGATGGCTCCACCTGCATTGGAATTCATACATTTATGAAATTTGAGAACACCATTCTTTCTTCAGCAGTGACTCTTAAATAAATTAAAAGTAACATTATTTCTAAACTTACATTGGTGTAGAGAAGAGAAAGCCAAGGAAAGAAGGAGTGCAAATACAATGCTTACTCTCATTTTGATGAAATGTTTTTGCTAATATATGTTGAAATGGGTCGTGGTTTCTTAAATTTTTACTGAGTTGGACTGTGTGAAATTAGTACGCAATTAATAAATGAATACATTTGCATTAATTTTCTTTCTTTATTCTTTGAAATTATTATCTTTCAAATTAATGGTAATATATAATACATTCTCTTGATATCTCCTAAGGTTGTTTCATGTTATGTGACATAAAAATCAAATATTCGCATATTAATTGACTATGTGATTTTGAAGGACCCAAAGGTTTTATGTCTGTGCACTTCATCAAAATCATCCAATTGATTAATTGGATTAATTCTATAATAAATACAAAATGAATAAAGGATATCATGCATGCATTTTTAGCTTTTGATTTGCTTCCAATTTTTGCTACGTATGTTTTAAATGGAGAAATAAGAATTAACTACAATTGATGAATGGTTCCTATATATTTAAAATTAGAAAAATAATATTAATATCAAGATTGCAATTACACATAAATCGTCGCCACATTAATTAATTTCAAATAAATTTAATATACAGAATAAATTATATTTGAAGTGAGAACATCAATTTTTTTAGAAATGAAGTGTAAATAATTTTTATTTTTCTAAAATAGGGAATAGCCAAAAGTAAAAAATTTGACAATATTTTTGAGCTAGTCCGCAAATTTCAAAGTTTAGACATAATGTAATGCCCCGCCTTTTCACATGCTTTAAATCGACGATAAACTACACACGTCAGACTTAAACCATACAGAAGGGCGGATTGTTATGGGGTAAATAAGAAAAAGTAGAGAAAGAAAAAAAAAATAGAATCTTGCAGCGGAACGATAAAATATAATAATCAATATACAGTTCATGAAGTTGTTTACAAAACATTTGATTATACTTATACAATATATATCAGAGTTACACATACCGAAGAATAATAATCAATGCAGCAGAATTAAATGGTGTAGTGGAGTAATATAGTAGATAATGGTACTAAAAAATCTTCGTCTTCGTCCTCCAGAATAAAATCTTCAAATCCTGAAACGCTCGGACTGACCTGAGCGAATTGAAAGGAAAAACACTCGAGTCAGACCTAAAATATCTTAAGTAAGTTAAATCAACAATAAACAATATGAGTGGAACGGCGTCAGAGATGTATACGGGATTTGACATCTCCTATCCAGTGTCTAACACGAGTGCAGTAACTCAAGAGATGCTCAGGATTCACATATCCTAAGGATCCGTTAAACTATTTACTCTGTAGTAATATTTGGCTATTATAATAATGTCTATAGTAAAATAAGCATACTTTAAAATAGCGTTAAGGAGTGACCCAATATTCCCCTTAACACATAATAGTCCCAGTAATCCATCCAATATCATAGTCCCTCCTGATTGGGAAGCCACTAGAGTATGGGAGAAAACCTAACCCGTACAAGGCGCGCTAGGGTAGGTGACACGGCACAACTAGGCAATGCCAGGGTAGATATACCAATTACGCTTCTGGGTCGGTGGCAACGCGTAGCGTGCAGCTACCGCCTACCTCGAATCACACCCCCAAATAAAAAAAATCAAAAGTGGCCACTGAATCAATCCAAAAGTCAAAGTATAATATCGAAGGGATGTGTCCGATCAAAGGTGCTACCTCATTATCCCGTCGATCGCTCCTGTTTGGCCACCTTATGCCAGCTCATGGGAGTTGGGTCCACGTATTTACCTCAAAGGAACCGCCGCCGCCATCCTACTTCATTCTGGAATCTCCACCGCGTACACGGTTGTTAAAGTCATTTTCGGAGTTGGCAGAGAGTATGACAACTTCCGATCCCAGACTCTTTAACAACCAAACGTTATTATAACACCGCAGCCTTTTCAAAATAGTTTATACTTTTTAAACCAAAATATAATATCCAATTCAAATCCATATAAATACGATATCATTTCCTCTTTTAAAAACCCAAATCAAATTTGATATCGTTTTCAAATATATCCTTTTCTAAAATTATAACATTTCAAAGTTATAATATTTCGAAACCAAAACTTGAAATATAGCCTTTCAAAACATAAAACTTTGAATTTCATAACTTTGAAACATACTACACCACTTAAATGGTTTAAATATTAAATTACTTTACATAATAAAATAGCTTCTTCACCTTCACAAACCATTTTCAATATGGATTTTAAATTCCCAAACAAACCAATATAATTTCCATATATTTCATAGCTTTAATTATTCCACCATTTCAAAACTTATTCTTTGATAATTTCATATATATCAATTTCAACTACTATTTAAATGTTTACTTAATAAATCAAATATCATTTTAGTAAAACCTTTAGACTCCAAATAACTGGATATTCTTTCAATTACATTAACGTGATAATATTCATTTAAATCAATTTGATATTCATTTAAATCCTCTAAACAAAAATCAAGTTATAAAATCATACCTTTTAAATCTCAATTTATTTATATTTCAAATCAAATTTTTCGAGGATAATCCTTAAATCTTAAATTCAAATCAAATTCATATTTATCTTCCAAATCTAAATTTATTTAAATCATTATAACCTCTATATAAAATATGATTTAAATACTTAACCATATTTATTTTAATAAATCAAACTCCATTTTTCAACTTATTGTCATTAAAAGATTTATACCTAGCTTAATACATGAATTTAACTATATATAAATATTTTTATATAATATCAAATAGAATCAATATTTATTTAAACCGTATAATTCTATCCAAAACCATATAAATCATTTTCAAAATATATATATATATATAGACCGACGGTGTCTATATAAAATTTTCTATCCTATGGTCAAGTGGCGTGGATATTTGTCATTTCAATCCGTAATTTAAAAAAAATTACGGCTATATATCATTTCAAACCGTAATCCCGAATGAAATAAAATACATAACAACTTGCAGTTTAAAATAATATATAATACAACATCCATTCATCCATCAACAGATCATACATCCATCACTATCATCATCCACAAAAATCAAGCAATACCAATAAAAAACTGATAATATATATAACAGGTATTTAACTAGCAGTTTTTATGCAATAATTAATTTGACAACAATTTAATTCAAATAAATGCAATTTAACTTAGATGATGATTAAATATATGCCAAACAACTATAAATAAATTTCAAATCACATCATAAATAAATTTAACAAACATAAGAAATTTTTGAAGTTGTGAGTGGGTTAAAACACCCACCTTTTGAATTTAAATTGAATTTAAATCCAATTTAAATTGAATTTAAATCCAATTTAAACCTAAAAATTTGGCAGTCTCGGAATTTGTCCAAACCAGTGCCAAAATGTTTGGAATTTTAATACGATCCTAACCAAAAAACCATGCGTGAATTGGTGTTCGTATGTGAAAGATATAATGAAAATTATGTTTGAATTTCAATTTTTTTTTAAAAATAAAAAGAGAACACATTTACCTTTCTTGCCACGTCATAGGAAAATCACCTTCTTTCAGAAAACACCACTCACGCATGCAAGGACCAATGCACGCGATACTGCCGCTGATCACAAACTTTGACCACGATTCTCTCTCGCCTACGGCCACCAGGGAGCCCCTGAACCCCGCCATCCTCCTTCCCTCGCCTAGCCCCACCTCTATGCTTATAATAACAAAGTGTATTAAAAGAAAAACTATCTGTTATTACGAAGAATAAGGCTGGATAGGAGCGGTCATCCATAGTTAGGCCTTACACTAGTACTGGCTATCTCGATAGGAGTGGTATATATTTTTATTTTTCATCTCTTATTTATTTACTCCCATCGACATACCCAATTCCAGTATAAAACGAACTACACTGGTTCATAATAGTTTAGGACAATATATATAATAATAACACAGATAAGCTGAATGCGGAACACAGATAATATCAAATCTCATAAATATATAACTGAAGTGTAACGGCCCGCTATTTGGACCATTCAAATCGACAATAAAACCATACATGCCTGACTTGAACAATTCAAAATACCGAATTGTTAATTTAAATTTGGCAAAACTTAAACATATACAGTAAATAAATCCATCACAGAATCATAGATACAAAGTAGTACAATAATATGCAGCAGAATAAATGAATAGTAGTTCATGAAGCTACTATATAAACATCAGAGTTAGAAATAAAGTACATCCGAATATCGCAAATACAGTGAGGTCTTTAGTACGAACCAATGACTCCTCTGAAATAATCAACTAGAAAAGCTGAAAGCTTAATCGATAGTTGGACCTCTAACGAAGCTCCAAACTCCAAAGGTGAGTCTCTAATGCTGTGTCACTCGGTCTGACCCGATCGTAAAGAAAAACACAAAATACTCGAGTCAGGATTAACATTCTTATATCTATAAATCCAACTCAAGTGAAATATCAACTGAAATACAATTAACTTAGAGGATGTTTTGGATACCCATCCTCTAAGGATGCAAGGAACTATCTACAGGGTAGAAATATACACTATAACACCGTGGTCATTTCAATTTTATTTATATTTCAAAACTAAAATATCATTTTCATTTCAAATATCACTATTTTCCAAATTAGTATATATATATATATATATCCAATAATTTATGAAGTAAAGTATTTTTATTTCCTCAAACTTCACAAATCGCTTCAAAAATCAACTCGACCTTCCCGTTCAAATTTAATTAATTCGAAATTTATCAATTTCCATTCAATTTAGTTTCTGACTAAACTAATTCAAATTTTATCTATTTTAAATCCGGATTTGAACCACAAAATAAACCATTTAAATTTCAATATAATTCGAAGTTAATATATGTCGGAGCTTTAAATATTCAACATTTCAATGACTAAACTTTGATAGTTGCGTTTCTCTCCCAACTTGACTTCACTATTATTTAGTTTTGAAATATTCGCTTAATAAATTCAATATTATTTATATGACCTTAAATTTACATTTTCTATATATTACCTTCGATTTCTTTAGACATGAATCATCCATTAAATTTCTTAAATAAAAATTCAATTTATAGGATCATATGTTAAAGTTTCGAATTTAATAGTTTCAAATTGATTTAACTAAACAAAATACTTAATTAATGACAAATTCAAATAAGTCCCAAATATATCTTCAAACCCTAGCTTATAAAATTTATTCCGTAAATCTATTTCAGAAATACAAATTTAATAAATCCTTAAACATATTTCATATTAATAAAATCAATCTTAATTAAATTATCTTAATATTAATTCTATATATAAAATAACCTTTATATATAATACTTTAAATCAATATTCATTAAAACCATATATTTCTTTTCAAGACCATAGAAATTATTTTCAAAACATTCATATAGACCCCAGCGTCGATGTAAAATTTTATATTTTATAGACAAGGGATACAGATGTTTATCATTTCAATCCGTAAGTTAAATATATACGGGTGGATATCATTTCAACCTATAATCCCAAATTCAATTCAAATAAAAATCGCTTGGGTTTATCATTTCAACCCATAACGAAATTTTCCTATTCTAAAATCCGTTCGGGTATGTATCATTTCAACCCATAGTGATTTTTATACTGACAAGGAACTTGCAGAGTGATAACAGATATGAAAACAATAATAACAACAGGCATATATCATCAAAAATAAATATAAACAATAGGATATAGTGTCATATCCCATAAGTGAACAGTTACAGATAATACCATATATAACAATTTAAATAACTACAACATCATATTTCAATTGTCGTTTCAATTTAATCAAATTTAACAAATAAAAGAATGTTAATCGTGAGTGATTTCTCACCTTTCGAGGCTAGAGAATACAGAAGATGACATGGATACGCATATTGATACGGACACTGAAATTTGAATTATAAATCCGAGCACGAATTTCAAAGCAAAGTAGGATTGGCACGAATTGGAGGAACGAGGCTGATAATCAAGAATTTATGAATTGAATCAGAATCAGTCTGATATATACAGAAATTTTGGCTATTTTAATAAAAATCAAAATTGCATCCCTAAGAAAAATTTAAAGTCGAATCACACACATATATATATAATTTACCTTTTTTTCCATACATAAACCAATAGTTTTAACATTTGAAATAAAACATATATGTTAAATAAAAATCCTTATAATTTTTCCAAACCATTTTAATTTTTACACAGATCAAAATTTCTATTTACAAATCTAAGACCCAAAGCACCCCATACGACCTATGTATATAATATCATTAAGATTTATATTTTAAAATAAGATTAATATATAAAACTTCAACAAATTACACTGTTCAAATCTCATTTATAAACTACTATATACATATGGTACAAAATCCACTTCACAATACAATTATATATTTTAAACACTTTACCTATATATAAACTATTATATAACTACCCATACAAAAACAGTAAAGCCTATACACAGACTTATATAAAAATTTAGACAACGGATGTACGAATTACTTATATAACTTATATTATAACTTATTTTATAAATATATATAATACTGTAACCTGTGCAGACCGAAAGTATAAGTTAGAATGTAAACTTTATACAATATATATAAATAGCAACTAATATAACTTCATTCATTTATTTATTTATTTTGCGAAAGCAACTGGTCTACAATAAAACACACATACACCCTTAACTTTTATGCAAACATGCATGCCAACTGAAATGAAAACTTATATATTAGAAAACTTACTCCATACATAAGTGTATGCAAAGTGTATATATATATATATATATATATATATATATATATATATAAGGTCATAAAGATATGTCTATAATTATTGTAACTTTATATAAATATATGTCATATACAAACTTAGGAAAATAAGCAACTTCAAAAATCCTATACAACTTCCATAATAATAAGATGTAAATTGACCTTCAAATAAAAGTCATAAACCTGTTTATTATAAAACTATATATATAATAACGGATTCACAAAATTTATAAAATAAATCATACAATATTGTTTGTAAAATATACATATATGGACTCAAAGTTAAAACAAAAATGAATACAAATCTACTTGCCAAATATGCAGACTCCATTTGCATATCCAACACAACTTACACATATTAAATACGCATACACATCTAGAGAAAAAAAAACTTTCAAAAAAAATGGAAACCACGCTTGGTATATATATGTATTCAAATCCAACAACTTTATATAAACCACTATATGTATGCATCTTATATTTTTATACCACTATCAATATATCATAACCATACTCCATATAAACAAATATGCATACCAACTTTGAATTCTAGAATATGCATCAACAGCACGTACAAGGGACGTGTATTGATAAAATCATCCATATCATAGCTGAATATAAAACTATACATATAATATATATATAAATAACACTTGCAAATACAAACTTAACTTACCTATGCCTGGTTATGCGAACAATAGAGGAAACAGGGGAGGGTCGCTGCGCCTTCGATGGATATTGCACAAGGGGAAGAGTGGGTTCGGTGGAGGAGCGGAGTTCGGAAAAGGTGAAGGTGAGGCCGAAATTTGTAGTGCCAGGCAAGTTTATATAGAAGAGGAAGAAACAATAGAGAGGGAAAGAAGAGAAATGTGGGAAGAAGCAATAAAAGGGGAAGAAAATACGAACAGAAGTAAATGGAAACGACTAAATAAAAGTAACCAAAGAAATAGCACAATCACGTGCTATGATTCAGTTGACGGTTTAAGGTAAAATATTCACGTTGATTCAGGAAAATAATCAAAGAAAATAAATGGTAGCACGTTTCAAATTTGAACGGAAGGAAAGAGAAAAGTCACAACTCCGGAAAAATATCAAAGTAACAGCTACACATTGATTCAAGAGCTATTAAAGCAATTTTTAAATTGTGAAGGCAATGTTACTCTGCGTTATATTTTTAAAATAAGAATGCTGAACGAAAATCAACAGTCAAATATGGTGCGGTGTAAATGGAAAGAGTCATGCTGATTACTGAATAAAATAAAATGAATAACCATTTATTTATTTTTTTAGGCGGTGGAAAAATGAAGAAATAAAAGGTCAGTGAAAGTAGGAATGAATATATTAGAAAATTAACGATTCTAGTAGCAACGGTCATCTTAGATTAAGTTGAAAATTTTATAATAATTTATTACTATGGCTATGGTTCAAAAATTTTTTGAAAGCAAGGAAACCAAAAGGTCACAATTAAAGGTAAACTTTAAATTTTTAATAAATACAAAACGTATCTAAGTTTATACGCTTATAACTTTCCAGCTGTAATGTATATATATAATGAACGGTCATAATGAAAGAAGTGGAAACAGGGAGCGTAGGAAAGGAAAGGTTAGAAAAATAAAATTTTCACCCTTAAATTCCGGAGATTAATAAGGTAACGTACCTCTTTAATGAAATGTATAGCAACGGTCACAAGCCAAAATTTAGCTGAAAGTTTAAAGAAATGAGGGGAAGATGGGTTTTTTTTTAAATTAATCACTTCCCAGAATTAATATGTCAACGAAAAAAGGAAAGGAGATGAATCAGGGAAACGTATTATAACTTGTATATAACTATTAAACGGATAGATGGAATGTGACGACCCAGAATTTTCGGCAATTTAAATCGGAATAATTAATTGGTTTAAAATAATTAAAGGTAAAATTTTAACTTGAATTCAAATATTATTATATAGCAATTGAGTTATTAGATTAATAAAATTGAAATCGGGTGATTTATTGAATCTTCAGTTTTAAGCCTGTTAAAAATAATTTGAAGATTTATAAAATTTATAACGATGATACTGAAGATAATAGAAGGGTTGGAATTTAATTTAAAGGCGATTTGTTCAGTTTTTAAAATATATCGTTTAAATTGAATTTAAAAATAGCCTTCCGAGGGACAGTCTCGGAATTCAACGAAATCAGTTCCATTGGATTCGTAATAGTTAGTTATTATCGGATTTCAATTTTCGTAGCAATCGGAGTTGTCGTTTAACCCTGGCAGCTCAAAATGCTTCGAATTATTTTAATCCATTTAAATTAAAATTGATTGTTTACTTCCGTAACTCGCGTATATGGTCAAATCGGCCTCTGAAACACATTCTAGTGTGTTCGGAACGCGGATAAAACCCTATAATCGTCTCGCGGCATTCCTCAAGAGGAGTTCGAAATTTTGGGTAGCGATCGATGAAGCATTTTGAAGTTTCATTAAGAAAATGAAAAAAAAAATTAAATTAATTAATTAAATTAGCAAAGATATTTTATCCAAATCGTTCTCAGGAAGCTATTTTTTTTTATTTAAAGTCGTGTACTTTGGAAACGCAGACAAAAATCTTATGACGAATAACAAAATGGCTTCCTCCTTCTTTTGAATCGCGTATTTCATCTTCTTTCTCTTCTATTCTTCACGAATCCGTATAAAAAAAAACAAAAAAAAATTACAGAAGATCGAAACAATGGCGACGCGACGGGATCGTGGAAGCTCTTTTCGAATGTAGATCTGGGAAGGGGGAGACTCAAGCACGATCGCATCGATCGAAAGGGGGAAGGGGTCGCGTTAGGGTTTCGGTATTTGTGGTGTCAATTCGAGTAGTCACTCGCGTGATTGAGAGGGGGGGCGGCTTCGACATCTAGGGTTGCTCAAAGGTGGTCGCGCGGGTCATTTTGGCGACTGGGGGTGTTCGTTGGAGATCGAGCACTGAGTCGCGATGTGGGGTAGCGGCGCTAGGTCTTGGAGTTGCGTTCGAGCAGGGGATGAAGTGGGAAGTGGCAGCACTTCGATGCTTGTTCATGGACCGGAGGCGAGACAACGCAGCGATAGAGGAGTGGTTCGTGTGTTTAGGATGGAGAGACGAGAAGGTATTTTTTTTCTTCTGAAAATTTAAAAAAAATATATATTTTATGATTAGTAGTTGAAGAATATAGATATAGATTTAGACCGCTAATATAGTTTATGATATATTCATACGAGGTTCAAATTTATGAAAACAAACCGAGTTTGGCTCATAGTGATGAAGGGGAATGAATTGGTGAATTTTAAAGGAAATCAAAGGTGAGTAAATCTCACTCTGTCTGGTTCTTATTTAAATTTATATGGTTAAATTTAAATAATTGGTTGAATGTTTAAGTTGATTGGATGTATATGGATGATGATGTGACTTCGGTTTTTGATTGATTCTCGAGTAATTTTGGGTTGACTCGAAGTATTTGGGGTTTTAAATTGTTTCAAAAATAAATCATAAATAAGAAAATAATTTCATTTTAAATTTAGTAAGGGCTTGATGTGTTGCGATTCAATTAAATGAGTAAGGAATTTGAAATGAAATATTTACGGATTTAATAAATTAATGATTTGGGTTATTTGACTTAGTAATTAACGAGTTGAATAAATAAGGGATTGAGTTGTAAGTTAATTAAATAAGTAGAAGGAATTCAGAATAATCATTTGATGGTGTGATAAATAATTACTTAATGTAAGTAATAAAATATAATTACTTGGTGAAATTAATCAAGAGTTTAATTAAGATAGTTAAGTAAGAAATAGTTAATTTATGAATAAAATAAAATGAAGGATAGTTAATTATAGTTTAGGATTAATCGAAAATGGTTAATACTGTGGTTTCATTAATATGACGAAATTTGATAGAATAACTTAAAATATAATTGAAAATCCTTAATTTGTATAATTAATGAAGTAATCAAAAATTGATTAATTAAGATTGATAAATCTATAATGAGTAACTTATGGGAAATTAATTAGTTTAAGCAATTAAGGATTAATGTAATTAAATAATTAATTAATTCATGAAGAAATTAGGATTTCTTAGTAATCTCGGTTGAGACTAATTAATATTGTGAAGTTAATTTAAGATAATTACTCGAATGCAATTGATAGATAATTAATCCCGAGTGATTAAATTAAGATGGATAATGATGGTTTGACCAACAATTTGATTTAGAATTAATTAACGTTAAATAAAGTAATCTACGTGATTGAGATTTGAACTTTCAATTTGAATATATTGAATTGATGTGTATGGGATTAGGCTTTGCTTATGAATGATGGAATGGTATTGGATGGTTTGAATAAGTTGATATCTCTAATATGAAATGTTGTGAATTTCATTTGAATAATTTGGGATTAGGATAATATGAGTCTCGAGGAGACCGGGGTCAGGTATTTGGGAATACCCGAAACCACTTCAAATATTTATATATTGATTTGTGAAATCAATAGGCTGGATTGAAATGATTTAAGTAGACTGGAACATTTATCTAAGTTTAGTACATAGAAATTAATATGTGAATAAGTGTTGTCTATAGCAAATTGTGAATTGGTTAAATTGATACAAGTTACACCGGGTTTATATAAGTTGTTTGCTTGGGTGTTTCATGTTAGTTGAGATTACTCACGCTGGTTTCCAGCCTGACCCGGGTGTTACTTTGGTGTAATACTCGGGTCAGACCGAGTATTACAGATTTTCAGGTAGGTACGTTTGGAGCTCAGGAGGCGAGCTGGATGGCAAGTACGTATGGAGTATTTCCGCTGCAGTATATTATTGTGTATCTGGGTCATGATTTATATGTCTAGTGTCTGTATATATATGTAAAACTCTGATGTATATTAAATGTAATCAACAAATATAGTATTCTTTTGTAGACTATTATTTATTATTATATTTTATCCGCTGCGAATGTGAGTTGTTGATGTTTCTTTTCTTCTTCTTCTTCTATCTCTTCTTCTTTTTCATAACTATCTGGAATTTTCGGGTTAGAAAATTTTGGGTCGTTACATTTGGTATCAGAGCTGAAGGTTATGCAAGAACCTTGGTTCTGGTGGGGATTACTCATTAAATAGAGTCTGTAGTAGTCTAGAATGAGTTGAGTGTATATATATGAGCGCGTACTTGTTATTTTCTTATATAAAGGTTTTAAATGGTTTTATATAAAAGTATATTTTGATATATAAAACAATAATTTCCTTCTAATAAATATTAAGGTGATTGGGTGTTAAATTATTGGAATTAAGTTAAGAAGAACTATAATACAACCAAATTAAAATTAAATTAATTAAAAATGAAATTCTAGAATTAGAACTCAGAAACTAGAATTGTTTGAAACTTTAAATGAACAAAGTTAAATTTGGTTTAAAAAGGTTAAACCAATCTTTGAGAATTTGGCTCGAATTATATAATTCGAGATGGTTTAAATGTGAAGTTGGAATTGAACTCATTCAAATTTGAATCCGATTTGAATTAATTTGATTTGGATGGAAGATGTATAAGTTCAAAAATTAAATGGAAGATTGGAATTGGATTGAATTGAAATGATTGAAATTGAAGTGGGTTCAATTGAATGGATATTAGTCCAAAGTAATTGGAATAATTTTGGAATTGTAATTTAAGTGAAATTGGTTTAGAAAAAAAAAAGGAATTTGAAATATAGATTGTAAATGTAATTTATTAATTGAAATAAACTTCATAAATAAATGAGATTATAATTTGAAATAGAATTCCAGAGAATATTTGAAATAGAGTAAGATGAAAATTCCAGAGTAATGTTTAAATATGAATTTGATGGATTGGGAATTTGGAATTTTGGGAAAAATTTAAAATCCCTTTGGATTTGAAAGTGATTTCAAAAGGTTTTGGAGAAATAATAGTATTATTTCAAAAAAAAAAAAAAAAAAACAAATAAATTTGGTGATGAATTTGAAATTTGGGAGATTTGAAATCAAAAATATTTGGAAGTGTTTTTAGAGAGATTAAAGCATTGAACTCTTTTGGTCACTGGAAAATAAGTCGGTGATGACTGCAGCATCATCGATGTCCATTTTCGAGTTTCTAGAAGAGAAATTGCTACCAAATTGTTTTAAATTGGAATTGTTTGTGAACTGGGTTTGGTTTTGACATTCAAAGGGGTAATTGAATTGGAAATTTGTTTAAACTCTGGAATCTTGATTAAATGTTTATGGCATAATAAAAATATATTGGCTAAATAAAATGTATAATTCTGAGTTAAAAGCAAAATGTGAGTGTAATTGATTATAAATAGTAATCGTAAAATTGAAATTATAATTAAGTTACACAAGTTTAAAGATCAACTAGAATTTAATTTGAATTGGAAAAGAAATCATGATTGATTCAACTTGAAGTGGATTTAAATCAATTTCAATGGAAATTGAAGATTATTTAAATTGAACCGTTGGGGAAGTGAACAGTTATGACTCTGGGCTATTTTCAATATAAATTGTCTTAATATGAACTTCTTTTTTTTAAGCTATTAAATATATACAACCTTTCTTTCTTAAAGCTAAGTTATTTTATACCTATTTTACAATTACTTTGGAACAATTTAACATTTTTTTCAACTGTTTTCTAAACTTATTACTATATTTTAACTATGTTACAAATTAATTACTAATTTACAACTATTTTGCAATTATTAAGATTTCTATAACTATTTAACTATTTTCCAACTATTTTATAATTAGTTAACTATTTTACAATTATTTTGCAAACTAATAATTATTTTTCAACTACTTACCTATTTTTAAAAAAAAAATTCAAGCTATTTTTCTAAATTGGTCAGAGTTCAAACTGTTATTGATTAAAGTACCCAACCGAGATAAGGATTGAAGTAATAATCCAAATGAGGATTAATGTAAAGGTGAATAAGGAAGGTGAAATGGTTCTTTTGAACTGAAAGAATATTTTGAGAAATATGAAATGAATAAAGATGGAAATTGGATATTTCTATGGTTTTTGAGAGTGTTTGGAGTATAAAAAGGGTTTTATACAAGAAAGTAAGGATCCAAAGTTTTAAAAATTTATATATATATACATATATATCTGAATATATGTAAAGGATCTTATGAGGATTTTGGGAAAGGCTTTTGATTTTTGGGTAAAATCAATATTGAATTTGGAAAGCCTAGTTTGAGAATTATCGATTTTGGAAATAATCGATTTTGTGTAAAGGAGCTTTGATAAAATTCATACTAGGTGTATAATGTGAAAGATACTATATGTGTATAGTATAAAGTGTTTTGATGATAGCTCTGGGGAAAAAGGCGCTCCCTTGGAATGGACTTCTCAGGAGTGCCACTGGGTGGCGCTGCCTTGAGCCCCAAGGGGGGGTTCTAAAGTTGATCCTGTGAGGAGTCCGGACAAAACTAGTTCCTGAGGATTATGAGTTGAGTTACCATAGCGTAAGTCATGTAGGCCGCGGAGAGCCTGCAGTTACATGGACTTTTGTTGTGACTGCAACGTAACCCTGGTATGTAACTGTGACCATGAATGGGGGTGATGATTTTCAGAGCATTGTCACCAAAGATATTTCCTCTATTTCAAAATGTTTTCAATATTTTCAATAAAATTATTTTCCAAATATTTTTACTGGATGTTGAAAACGGGTTTACCAAGTACTTATAGATTTTCGGTCCTACGCCTGATCAACGTATGACTGAATTTCTGTGAGAACAAGGATGGACTGGTTGAGACATCGAGTTATAAGAAATATTTTATAAAAGCTATTTTAATATTATTATCAGATTTTATGGGCATTTCTAAAAAAAATTAAAATAAAGGAGATGAAATTTTGGAAAATCAAGGGAAGTTCAAACTGAAATTGTAAAATAAAATTGAAACTCGGGAAAATTTTAATGAAGTGACTCTTTGTAATTAAAAATCCAATGTTGAATTAAAAGTGGAAGTAAGATAATTATCTAAATAAATTATTTAATAGAGAATGTTAATAAAATTTAACCTAGATAACTAAAATGGATTGTAAGTAGATAATGAAGTTTGGAAATGAATTCGAGTTATAAATAGAATTCGACTTGGGTTTGATAATGAATTAAATAAGAGAAGATACTGTAAAATAAAAAAATGAAATAGAGTTGGATTGGAAAATGTGATGGTTTGAATTGCAAATAAAATCCAAGTGTGATTTGAATAATATTTAATGAAATTTGCAAGTAAATTTGATATGATGGAAATGTTGTAGAATGAAATGCAGTGAATTATAATAGACTGATTTGAGTTACAAACAAAACTCAAGTAAATAGAAATAAATTGAGAACGGCGTTGTATTAATAAAATAAATTCGATAATGAATTATATGATAAATTAAAGAGTTAAAATGAGTTAATTGAATTAGATAATAATGGATGAAGTCTGATTTAATAAAGACTAAATCAAAGATGTGATTGGAATTGGATTATTAGACTGAATTTAAGTTCGGTGACATATTAATTTGAGGTATAAATGAGTTAAGTATGTGTTGCATATTATTTTGATAAGATGAGTAGGTGAATTAAAATTAAAATTTAAGTAATTAACTTAAGTTTAAAATTATTTGAAGCTTGGTTTCGGATAAGGCTAAAAGCCCATTAAATAAAAGCTTGGATTAAATTAATTTGGAAATGGTTATTAATTTAGAAGTATTGAATGTGCCAAACTTAATAAATAGTTTGAATGAAGTCAATGCAGAGAAGAAATGAAAAGCGTATGTATGGTTTGTGAATAAATTAAGAACGAAACGGAATTAAATACAGGATGAGTTAAAAATTAATTTAAAGTGGTTATGAATTGAAATGGATACTCTATTAAGAGAGTATCGTCGAATTTGCATCAAAATAGTTGTCATTGATGTAAACAAAAGTAATTAAAATTTTATGGGTTGAAAGAGATTAAATAAAATTGATTTGAATCGTTTGATGTGAATAGGTGCTTGTTTGGGTTAAAAATCGATTGAATGTAAATACTTGAGTAATAAATCATTTAAAATTGAATGAAATGGAATGTGAATTGGTTGAAAACAATGGAATTGGTTTTGAAATCATAGCAATTGCTTGTGAAAGTTATCTAGAATGCATTTCTTCTAGAGTTGATGTGTTGTGGTCGTTTAAGTAAGAGAAATATTATAAAACTTCATATATATGGCACTTACATATTTAAATTGAGTAAGTACAGGTACCTGAAGACTGTTTGGTTGATTTGGATTGTGCTAATTGCTAAATTTTATAAGCTGCTTGCTTAAATGCTAAATAAGGTACGCCTATGCAATAAAAATAGGAAATATGAACTGTTTTTGCTTTTTCCGACCGGGTGGGTCGATGTATATATATTTATATCTCTTGTCAAATTGCAAAAGCTCCTCCGTACAAAAGAGACTCTGCCAAAAAATTTTGAAAATTTAGGGAGTTAGAAAATTTTCGGAAAATTTTGGTTAACGACAAAACAATTTCAAATGGGAAACTTAAAATAAACTAGTAAATGAAACTAATATGAATCAGTTTAAATAAAAGATATAACTCCATATTAAAAATCGGAAATAAATTGAATTCATATGAAACAGTGGAAACTAAGTTGAATAGAAGTGATGTGAAGGCTTCTGTAAGAAAATGTATACAATGATTTGAAAGATTTCGATTGGATATTGTTGTTAAATAGAATATGCAGGTGTTATAAAGGAAAAAGGAAATTGGATTTGGTTCTAAAAGATAAATTTGAATTGCCCGACTGAAAGGTACGTATTGTGATTCTGTATGATATTGGATTGGGTTTTTGATGCAGCCACTTGGCTTTTGTTTTCTTTTTGGAATTTGGGAGCCCGTAGAGGCCTTTTGCAGTAGTACCGAGCTAGCCGCGCAAAGGAGACGCTGGCAAAAATTTTTGGAAATTTAGAGAGTTAGATAAATTTTGAGAAATTTTTTGATAATTCAACATTTGATTTTTAAATTGAAATCTGAATGATTGAACAAAGGGGTACTGTTGAAAACTGAGGGAGATTTTGGGAAGTTGGTAATAATGATAAGGGCTCTTTGGGAAAAAGATAGTTGGTAGGATGTTGAACCACTTGGTTTTGGGAAAAAGTAAACGGGTAAGGGACATTCTTTCTAACTAGTAATTTCGAGGATGAAATTCTTTTAAGGGGGGAGGAATGTGACGACCCAGAATTTTCAGCAATTTGAATCGGAATAATTAATTGGTTTAAAATAATTAAAGGTAAAATTTTAACTTGAATTCAAATATTATTATATAGCAATTGAGTTATTAGATTAATAAAATTGAAATCGGGTGATTTATTGAATCTTCAGTTTTAAGCCTGTTAAAAATAATTTGAAGACTTATAAAATTTATAACGATGATACTGAAGATAATAGAAGGGTTGGAATTTAATTTAAAGGCGATTTGTTCAGTTTTGAAAATATATCGTTTAAATTGAATTTAAAAATAGCCTTCCGAGGGACAGTCTCGGAATTCAACGAAATCAGTTCCATTGGATTCGTAATAGTTAGTTATTATCGGATTTCAATTTTCGTAGCAATCGGAGTTGTCGTTTGACCCTGGCAGCTCAAAATGCTTCGAATTATTTTAATCCATTTAAATTAAAATTGATTGTTTACTTCCGTAACTCGCGTATATGGTCAAATCGGCCTCTGAAACACGTTCTAGTGTGTTCGGAACGCGGATAAAACCCTATAATCGTCTCGTGGCATTCCTCAAGAGGAGTTCGAAATTTTGGGTAGCGATCGATGAAGCATTTTGAAGTTTCATTAAGAAAATGAAAAAAAAAATTAAATTAATTAATTAAATTAGCAAAGATATTTTATCCAAATCGTTCTCAGGAAGCTATTTTTTTTTTTATTTAAAGTCGTGTACTTTGGAAACGCAGACAAAAATCTTATGACGAATAACAAAATGGCTTCCTCCTTCTTTTGAATCGCGTATTTCATCTTCTTTCTCTTCTATTCTTCACGAATCCGTATAAAAAAAAACAAAAAAAAAACTAACAGAAGATCGAAACAATGGCGACGCGACGGGATCGTGGAAGCTCTTTTCGAATGTAGATCTGGGAAGGGGAAGACTCAAGCACGATCGCATCGATCGAAAGGGGGAAGGGGTCGCGTTAGGGTTTCGGTATTTGTGGTGTCAATTCGAGTAGTCACTCGCGTGATTGAGAGGGGGGGCGGCTTCGACATCTAGGGTTGCTCAAATGTGGTCGCGCGGGTCATTTTGGCGACTGGGGGTGTTCGTTGGAGATCGAGCACTGGGTCGCGATGTGGGGTAGCGGCGCTAGGTCTTGGAGTTGCGTTCGAGCAGGGGATGAAGTGGGAAGTGGCAGCACTTCGATGCTTGTTCATGGACCGGAGGCGAGACAACGCAGCGATAGAGGAGTGGTTCGTGTGTTTTGGATGGAGAGACGAGAAGGTATTTTTTTCTTCTGAAAATTTAAAAAAAAAATATATTTTATGATTAGTAGTTGAAGAATATAGGTATAGATTTAGACCGCTAATATAGTTTATGATATATTCATACGAGGTTCAAATTTATGAAAACAAACCGAGTTTGGCTCATAGTGATGAAGGGGAATGAATTGGTGAAATTTAAAGGAAATCAAAGGTGAGTAAATCTCACTCTGTCTGGTTCTTATTTAAATTTATATGGTTAAATTTAAATAATTGGTTGAATGTTTAAGTTGATTGGATGTATATGGATGATGATGTGACTTCGGTTTTTGATTGATTCTCGAGTAATTGTGGGTTGACTCGAAGTATTTGGGGTTTTAAATTGTTTCAAAAATAAATCATAAATAAGAAAATAATTTCATTTTAAATTTAGTAAGGGCTTGATGTGTTGCGATTCAATTAAATGAGTAAGGAATTTGAAATGAAATATTTATGGATTTAATAAATTAATGATTTGGGTTATTTGACTTATTAATTAACGAGTTGAATAAATAAGGGATTGAGTTGTAAGTTAATTAAATAAGTAGAAGGAATTCAGAATAATCATTTGATGGTGTGATAAATAATTACTTAATGTAAGTAATAAAATATAATTACTTGGTGAAATTAATCAAGAGTTTAATTAAGATAGTTAAGTAAGAAATAGTTAATTTATGAATAAAGTAAAATGAAGGATAGTTAATTATAGTTTAGGATTAATCGAAAATGGTTAATACTGTGGTTTCATTAATATGACGAAATTTGATAGAATAACTTAAAATATAATTGAAAATCCTTAATTTGTATAATTAATGAAGTAATCAAAAATTGATTGATTAAGATTGATAAATCTATAATGAGTAACTTATGGGAAATTAATTAGTTTAAGCAATTAAGGATTAACGTAATTAAATAAATAATTAATTCATGAATAAATTAGGATTTCTTAGTAATCTCGGTTGAGACTAATTAATATTGTGAAGTTAATTTAAGATAATTACTCGAATGCAATTGATAGATAATTAATCCCGAGTGATTAAATTAAGATGGATAATGATGGTTTGACCAACAATTTGATTTAGAATTAATTAACGTTAAATAAAGTAATCTACGTGATTGAGATTTGAACTTTCAATTTGAATATATTGAATTGATGTGTATGGGATTAGGCTTTGCTTATGAATGATGGAATGGTATTGGATGGTTTGAATAAGTTGATATCTCTAATATGAAATGTTGTGAATTTCATTTGAATAATTTGGGATTAGGATAATATGAGTCTCGAGGAGACCGGGGTCAGGTATTTGGGAAATACCCGAAACCACTTCAAATATTTATATATTGATTTTGAAATCAATAGGCTGGATTGAAATGATTTAAGTAGACTGGAACATTTATCTAAGTTTAGTACATAGAAATTAATATGTGAATAAGTGTTGTCTATAGCAAATTGTGAATTGGTTAAATTGATACAAGTTACACCGGGTTTATATAAGTTGTTTGCTTGGGTGTTTCATGTTAGTTGAGATTACTCACGCTGGTTTCCAGCCTGACCCGGGTGTTACTTTGGTGTAATACTTGGGTCAGACCGAGTATTACAGATTTTCAGGTAGGTATGTTTGGAGCTCAGGAGGCGAGCTGGATGGCAAGTACGTATGGAGTATTTCCGCTGCAGTATATTATTGTGTATCTGGGTCATGATTTATATGTCTAGTGTCTGTATATATATATGTGAAACTCTGATGTATATTAAATGTAATCAACAAATATAGTATTCTTTTGTAGACTATTATTTATTATTATATTTTATCCGCTGCGAATGTGAGTTGTTGATGTTTCTTTAATTCTTCTTCTTCTATCTCTTCTTCTTTTTCATAACTATCTGGAATTTTCGGGTTAGAAAATTTTGGGTCGTTACATGGAAGAAAAGGTAAGCAGGTGAGTAAAAGTGGAAACTAATTTATGAGCGAAATAGAATGTGAGTTGTTGCCTGGGAAGAAAATGGAATAATTTAAAAATTAAAGGCAATGGACTGCTGAAATTAAATGAGTATAAAACGTGTAAAAGTTATACACTGAAACGGCTATATATTTCAATTATTATTATAAAACGGGAAACAACAAAAGATAAGGACGATGATTTCAAAGTTTATTAATGGCTAGGAATGGGGAAGTCTATCTGTGAATTGGAAAAATTATTAAGCAATTGAAATCGGTAGAAAAAGTAACAGCTACACACTGTTTTAGAAACAATCAAAGCAATTAATAGCTTGATTGGACAGCAAGAATAAATATGGAAGGACACTTTATAAAGGCAAAATGAACCGTTTGAAAATAAATAAAAGAAATGATGGCAAATAAAACAGTTGTGCCTTGAATTTTCCAAAATAAATTATTTTATGAACATCAATTATTACTGAATTAAATTGAACAGGATCACATCCTAAAATATACTTTCTTAATTGTTGATGAAAATTTATCATTGCCACATTTAACTATACGTAATTCAAATGTGAGATTTTATTTCAAAATATTATTATTTAAAATTTCTCAAAAATCAAATTAAATACGTTAAAAATTAACAAAATTTTACGGGTCGTTACACTCTCGCCCACTCAAAACTTTTCGTCCCCGAAAAGGAAGAAGGTAGGAGAATAGAAATAACCAGAAAGATAAATAGATTGAAAGACAAGGATAAACAATTAATTTAAGACCATATAAATTTTACTTGAAATATTCATTTGAAATATTCATTTGAAAACTTCATTTGAAATTAAATTTTCTTTAAAACTTAAAAAAAAATTCAACCCATTTGTAAAATTTCTTGCTTCCTTTATAAATACCATTTATAAGTTTTAACTAACACCTTTATAAATATATATGAAAACTATTTGGAAATAGTTATTCACATCCTTGGTTATATTTTCAAGGAAGTTATTTGACAACATTAAATCCATAGTTGATAAATTTACTAATTTATCTTAAGACACTTTCAACATTATAGATAAATTAATATTCATTTCTTAAATATGTTATATTAAATTAATAACTTCTAAAATATTAATGACACTAATGATTCACTATTAAAACATGTAGTATATAAATAAACAATATTTTAAAGATTATATTCAAGAAGGAAAGGAGGGTAGATTCGAAAAAATGGAATATAGGTAAATAAATAAAGCTGAGCAGATAAGGTAGGTTCAAAGGGATAGTATCGGGCTCGAATAATTAAATCAAACCATAAAATTTTAATCTCAAATATTAATACAAAATTTCTTTGTTGGAAATACCTTTATAATAAAATACTTTTATATGGAAACGAATTTTCCCGTTCAAAAATACTTTTATAACTCGATGTTTCAACAAGTTTATCCTCATTCTTGCAGACTCTGGTCATGCGTTGTTCAGGCGCAAAGCTAGAATTCTTCAAGCACTTAGTAGACCTGTTTCAACACCCAGTGAAAATACTTGAAAACCTTAAAAAAATATGGAAAGTACAATCTAAAAAAAACAATCAAACCAAAACCTTGTCCAATCATGGTTCGCAGATACACAATGGTTACGCCTGGATCCCCCAGGAAAAAATCCGTACCCCTAGGCCATCTCAGCCAGGCAGTTTCGCTACTAATGCGACCTACACAGATTGCAGGATACACAGCGGTTACGCTTGGATCCCCCAGGAAACAATCCGTACCCCTAGGCCAGACTCAGCCAGACAGTTGCGCTATGCAGTCGCGAGAGAAAAAAAACCATGGGTTACGCCATGGTGGGAACACCCGAGTATCACATCCGGAAAACCAAAAATCAGAGAGAATAATATCAATAGAATGAATCCACAATGTGGCCACAAAGCAGATATCAAGCAGAAGGCACTTTCCATATCTTTAGTTCGAAAAATATATATCATATAGTACCTTTCCAAATACTTTCAAATATCATACTTATATAAAGTCCATTATATATAGGATTCCTTTTCCAAATCGAATACTTTCCAAATCAATAGTATATCAAATCATACTTATATAGACTTCGATTATAAAAAAAATTCTCTTTCCAAATTGAGTATCTTTCAAATCAATAGATTTCAAATCAACTTCATACTTATACAAATCCATTTTATATAAGTTCGACCACTCCCGAATCAAGAATTTAGTAAATCAAGGTTCTCAAAAAATTTCTCGTTTCAATAACATTTCAGTTTCAAGATCATATATGATTTCACCAAATTTTCTTCCAAATTAAATATATTCAGTTTCAAAGTTTCTTAAACAATAGGTTTAGAAAATAATCCAAATTTCCAAATCAACAAAATTTAGGTCAAACAAATTCATTTCCAAAATCACAATATAAGTACTGGTTTTAATTCCCATCTAATTTCAAAACCAAGTATTCTTCTCAAAATCAATTATACTCAAAATGGTTTTTAAATTTATAATTATCCCTTTAAAACCTTTAACTATTTATTTCTATATGAAAAATCCAATTTTCCTTTTTCGAATTATTTATTTAACAAAAGTTTCAAATTTACTTAAGCCATACTCTTTATACTTTAAACATACAAAACAAAACTTATATTCTTTATCAAATATTTTATACTCTTCGAAATTTCTTAGGTTTAAAATTTTAAACCTTGATTTGGAAGTGCTCGAACCTTCAAAATAGTCGGTGAAATCAAATTTCAAATCCAAGAGTTGGAAATTAGCAATAAATCAATAAATCAAATTTTTATCAATAGAGTTATACTAAATCAAATCGAAAACTAGAGGATTGAACACCGTCTCTCTTTAAATCATTTTAAATATATATACATATATCTTTCGAATATCGAATTCTACTTTGGAATTTGAAATCAAAATTTATGTCACAATATTACTCGCATAGCAAAGCTACTAGAGTGGCCTCTCCCCCACTCTAAAACTCGAAAATCAATGTCGATGATGCATGCACTCATCCCCAAAATTATTTTCCAGCGATAAAGTGAGTTCTGGACTTCTATTTTTTTCAAAACTTTATTGAAATTTCTTCTAAATCGTTGTATTTCTTTTGAACTCTTTTGAAATATTTCTTATCCGGAAAATACTTTTAAATCGTATTATTATTATAATTTCAAAAATCTTAAAACCAATTTCAAAATACCGGAGTTCAATTCCTCGAAATTATGATTTAAAATCCCTCAGTTACAAATCCTTTATATAATCGAATTCCTTATAAATTTCCAAAATTTCAAATCCTTTCAAAATTTCAGACTTTCGGTTATAAAAGATATATAATCCTTATCGAAAATATTTCACTTTTATATATAGGATAAAATCATACTGATCAAAATAATAATTTCGATATATAAAACAATTTCAAAAATGCAAACATACCCGATTTTCAAGGGGTGATTCACAGATGGATTTCAAAACAAAGCTAGAGATTCAAATTAGAAGAACTCTAATCAAATAGAATTCTGATTCGAAGATAGGCTCGATCGACGATTAGAGAATTAAATTACAGAAATAGAAGATGGATATACTTATATAAATCGTGGGCGACCTTAACTGGGTCAACCGTGACTTCAGGAATATGATCGATGCGGAATTCTAAGGCAAATCGACATTCGATTGCCAGAGATAGAATTCGGCATATCAAGATATAGCAGCATCGTAAACCGAGGATACAAAAATCTTCGGTGAATTGATGCCAATTGTAAAGGAGTTTTCACCCCCTTTACAAAACATTTAGTGGAGTTATGGGACACTCCAGAATCAAACGAATATAAATAGAAGGAGACAAGAATGAATTTTGGAACCGAGGGACATTCCAAAATTCAAAGGAAATCGAGTTAAAAAAGAAGAGATTCAACTCGAACGAAAGTGATTCTGTAAATAAATTTACCAAATATGCTAAATTCTGCCTAGAGCTATAGCTCTGATACCAACTGTAACGGCCCGCTATTTGGACCATTCAAATCGACAATAAAACCATAAATGTCCGACTTAAATAATTCAAAATACCGAATTATTAATTTAAATTTGGAAACACTTAAACATGTATGGTAAATAAATCCAACACAGAATCACAGATACAAAGTAGTACAATAATATGCAGCGGAATAAATGAATAGTAGTTCATGAAGCTACTATATAAACATCAGAGTTAGAAATAAAGTACATCCGAATATCTCAAATACAGTGAGGTCTTTAGTACGAACCAATGACTCCTCTGAAATAATCAACCGGAAAAGCTGAAAGCTGAATCGATAGTTGGACCTCTAACGAAGCTCCAAACTCCAAAGGTGAGTCTCTAATGCTGTATCACTCAGTCTGATCCGTGCGTAAAGCAAAACACAAAACACTCGAGTCAGGATTAACATTCTTATATCTATAAATCCAACTCAAGTGAAATATCAACTGAAATATAATTAACTTAGAGGATGTTTGGGATACCCATCCTCTAAGGATCCAAGGAACTATCTACAGGGTAGAAATATACACTATAACACCGTGGTCATTTCAATTTTATTTATATTTCAAAACTAAAATATCATTTTCATTTCAAATATCTCTATTTTTCAAATTAGTGTGTATATATATATATATATATCCAATAATCTAAGAAGTAAAGTATTTTTATTTCCTCAAACTTCACAAATCGCTTCAAAAATCAACTCGACCTTCCCGTTCAAATTTAATTAAACCGAAATTTATCAATTTCCATTCAATTTAGTTTCTGACTAAACTAATTCAAATTTTATCTATTTTAAATCCGGATTTGAAACACAAAATAAACCATTTAAATTTCAATATAATTCGAATTTAATATATGTCGGAGCTTTAAATATTCAACATTTCAAAGACTAAACTTTGATAGTTACGTTTATCTCCCAACTTGGCTTCACTATTATTAAGTTTTGAAATATTCACTTAATAAATTCAATATTATTTATATGACCTTAAATTTACATTTTCTATATATTAACTTCGATTTCTTTAGACATGAATCATCCATTAAATTTCTTAAATAAAAATTCAATTTATAGGATCATATATTAAAGTTTCGAATTTAATAGTTTCAAATTGATTTAACTAAATAAAATACTTAATTAATGACAAATTCAAATAAGTCCCAAATTTATCTTCAAACCCTAGCTTATAAAATTTATTCCATAAATCTATTTCAGAAATACAAATTTAATAAATCCTTAAACATATTTCATATTAATAAAATCAATCTTAATTAAATTATCTTAATATTAAATCTATATATAAAATAACCTTTATATATAATACTTTAAATCAATATTCATTAAAACCATATATTTCTTTTCAAGACCATAGAAATTATTTTCAAAACATTCATATAGACCCCAGCGTCGATGTAAAATTTTATATTTTATAGACAAGGGATACGGATATTTATCATTTCAATCCGTAAGTTAAATATATACTTTTGGATATCATTTCAACCCGTAATCCCAAATTCAATTCAAATGAAAATCGCTTGGGTTTACCATTTCAACCCATAACGAAATTCACCTATTCTAAAATCCGTTCGGGTATGTATCATTTCAACCCATGGTGATTTTTATACTAACATGGAACTTGTAGAGTGATAAAAAATATGAAAATAATAATAAGAACATGCATATATCATCAAAAATAAATATAAACAATAGGATATAGTGTCATGTCCCATAGGTGAACAGTTACAGATAATAATTTAAATAACTACAGCATCATATTTCAATTGTCGTTTCCATTTAATCAAATTTAACAAATAAAAGAATGTTAATCGTGAGTGATTGCTCGCCTTTCGAGGCTAGAGAATACAGAAGATGACTTGGATACGCACACTGATACGGACACTGAAATTTGAATTATAAATCCGAGCACGAATTTCAAAGCAAAGTAGGATTGGCACGAATTGGACGAATGTGACGACCGCCCATGACTCCTGCACTAAACAACGGAATAGTGCGCTGAAAAGTGTGCCAGGCCGCCATGGACGATCGTCAGGGTAAAGTAAACACAGAATAGTCTATCGTATTACTCACAGCGCATGGATAAAATACAATAGAAAAGTATACATGGTGAAGTTCCATAGAACAGAATCTCATCATATAAACTCATAATAGTTTGGTACAACAATCTGAAAAGTCAATACAGCAAGCCTCACTACATATCACTCAGAGTAGATACAAACAGCGGAACATCCAGTACACATAGTAAGAAAATAAAATGCAAGCGTCCAGCTCGTCTTCGCCATCAGCGTCGTGGATAGCAAAGAACAGCACCTGTCACCTGCTACCTAGTCTGCCCATCCCAAAATGGATGAACAGCCCAAGGTAATAAGAGTTGGACATAAAACCTTGTGTCAGACAAAAGTCCTAGTGAGCGGTAAATCAACTATCAAACATGCCAAAAGAGCATAAAGGTAAAAAAGGAATAAAAACCCAACCATCCCACTCCACCTCTTTCTACAGTGATAGCCCCCAGACAAACTAAGCTGAAACAAACATAGCAAGCAGACAATTAAAGTAAAGCAATTATCACTCGAGTCAAGGTCGATGTTTTCCAAGTACAAACCCCCAAGGCCTAAACCAAGATCAGATAAGCACCCAAAAAGCATCTCTCTTGAGAGCGAATGACGATACAACCAAAGCATCCAAACATCCATGACTCTGGCTATCACTGTTATCATTGCTTCGATATCACCGTTAATTGAATGACCGGCTCATTCTTTCATCCGTCCGTCAAGGGCTAATGGTAAGCCCGGTTCTAGAGAGAACTCCGCACGTCGTCGTGACCCGTGCCTAGGACTATCGAATCTGCCCAGAGTACTCGACCATCAACTATTAGTCGATTGGGACTATCGAATCTGCCCTGCGTACTCTTTCTTTGAGCCTGCTAGAACCTTCAACAACGATGAGATCTCAGCCTTCTAGTCATCCTCCTTGACGACTATTCTCATACTAGCTCAAGCGCCTCTCGAGCCAACCATTATCCACAAACTCGAACCATATCACCGAGTTATCAACATGCTTGGTATGATCCCGTCTGGATTAAACAAAGGCTATCTCACATCATGCTTTGCTTCATCGCATCATAGCAAAATCCCATCTCAACATCATCATCAAATCTATCCATATGAGCTTTATCATCCGCTTCATATGCCACGAGCAGCTTTCCTTATTCAAGAGCCTTTCCACTTAGCTTTTGAATCATCTTCGACCAACTTGTCCAAATCAAATCATCAATCAACTAATTTGTAACAATCAATCAGATCAATCATTAATCCAAGTAATCAATCATTCAAACAAGATCTAAATAAACAGTTATAACAATAATGGCAATTTCGTAAATAAAGAGTCCAAATCAAACAAGCATGAATTCTAAGTAATATCTTGATGAATGAACTAGCATAGGTTAACATGTAGTAAAGTGGATATCAAAACTTTATGAACGATGGATCTACATGCAGACTTAAGGAAATGCATGAAATCACTATCTTTAACACACAAACAAGCCACCGATCGAATATACTCCTTTGGGTCCGTGTGAGAGATAACCACCACTCACCGAATCACCTAAACGCTTCAAAAGCAACTAACTTCAGATCTGGACAGCAAAGGATCTAGCTTGATCCGACAAGATTTCCCTTCAACGATGAAATCTCTCTTCGATGGATGTAGATCTTCAACTTTGGCTCTTGGATCTTCGATTTAGATGGATGGAAGCACAAGATTAAAGTGGAGAAAAGAAGTGAAGAAGTGTTGTAGTCGAGCCCTCAAGATAGCAGCACTTCGTCGCTTCAAAATCCGGATCCTAAAAATGAAGATAGGCACTTCTATTTATAGGCCAAACCCTTAAGTCGTTCTCCCCCCCTTAAGTCGGTCACGACTCAACAAGGCCCCACGACTTACGCCTCATCAACCCCTCGGCTTACCGACTCAAGCCTCTACGCGACCTAACTTAGACACGACCTAACGACTCAAGCCATCATGCGACTTACGACCTAACTGCACACACGGCTTAGCGACCCAGCGACCTAACACACTGCCGCATTTCTACCTAAGTCCTAAGTCGTTTGGACGACTCAACGACTCAACGATCAACGACTTACGACCTAAACTAAACCCAGCCACTAACTCTCTTAAGTCACCGATTCCCTTAAGTCGCCAGCTCTTAGACCGCTATCCTCCTTAGGTCGCAAACCTCCTTAAGTCGCTCCACGACCTAATCCAACACACGACCTAAGCCTCAACGCGAGAATTCCTTAAGTCGCTTACTAACTTAAGCCGTTAACCCTTAAGTCGTTAGTTCCCTTAGGTCGGCCAAACCCCTAAGTTGCTCACTCCTATAGGTCGGTCACTCCTATAGGTCGCTCCAACTCCTATAGGTCGGTCTCATCCCTTAAGTCGGTCAAATCTTTAGATCAGTCAAATCCTATAGGTCGGAAAACACCTTAAGCAATACTAACAACTTAATGGAAACTATTTTATGATTTATCGACACGTAAAATACGGGTCGTTACAACGAACGAGGCCGATAATCAAGAATTTATGAATTGAATCAGAATCAGTCTGATATATACAGAAAATTTTGCTATTTTAATAAAAATCAAAATTGCATCCCTAAAAAAATTTAAAGTCGAATCTCTCTCTCTCTCACACACACAGAGAGATATATATATAATTTACCTTTTTTCATACATAAACCAATAGTTTTAACATTTGAAATAAAACATATATGTTAATAAAATTCCTTATAATTTTTCCAAACCATTTTAATTTTTACACATAGATCAAAATTTCTATTTACAAATCTAAGACCCAAACCACCCCATACGACCTATGTATATAATATCATTAAGATTTATATTTTAAAATAAGATTAATATATAAAACTTCAACAAATTACATTGTTCAAATCTCATTTATAAACTACTATATACATATGGTACAAAATCCACTTCACAATACAATTATAAATTTTAAACACTTTACCTATATATATAAACTAATATATTACTATCCATACATAAACAGTAAAGCCTATACACAGACTTATATAAAAATTTAGACAACGGATGTACGAATTACTTATATAACTTATTTTATAAATATATATAATACTGTAACCTGTGCAGACCGAAAGTATAAGTTAGAATGTAAACTTTATACAATATATATAAATAGCAACTAATATAACTTCATTTATTTATTTATTTATTTATTTTTTTCGAAAGCAACTGGTCTACACTAAAACACATATACACCCTTAACTTTTATGCAAACATGCATGCCAATTGAAATGAAAACTTATATATTAGGAAACCTGTGAGGACCCGCAAATCCGTACTCCTTGAATATACACTAATCTCCATAGATTAACTCAAGATGAACAGAAATACGAATTCTCAATGTTTAATAAAAAGAAAAAGACAGAAGAAGAGAGAAAAAGATAGAAAATAGAGAGAAAAGAAAATAAATAGAACGGAACAGAACAGAAAACAACAGAACAATAACAGAATCTCACAATCGCAGCGGAACAACATATAACAGATAAATGAATAATCTTTAAACAAAGAACTATATCAGTTATTACATTACATTACATCATAGTGTACAACAACAACAAACAGCGGAAAAGAAATACTATATACTAGTAACACACCATGCTGTCCATCTTGCCTCCTGCAACTCCTGAATTCCAAATTATCCTGGTAAACCTTAACTCCTGACTGCCCGTGTGGAAATTGGTGGGCACCCAGAGTTTAGGAAGGAAAACAATAAACTCTGAGTCAGTCATGTGACTGGTGTGAGAACTCAAAACAGTTTATTTATCTTTAAAATCAAAATAGAGGAATATTTTTAAAGTCAATTCACAATGCTTTTAAAAATGAGACTACCATAAGGCCTCCCACACACACACACATGCAAACGCAGAATCGAAGGAGATTTCTCCTTATGATAGTCAAAGATGCTTGATACGCATTAAAAGAAACATTTGATATTATTACTAGTGCATAGTGTAGGAAAAATTCATTTCGAAAATAAAGATATAAATCTTAGCCAGCATAGGCATTCCGCACTTATGCCTACTATAGCTACCGTGTTCAATAGCAGGTTATCGCCACATTCCATGGCAGGTTATACAACTAAAATCGTACAAGATCGTATTGTTTCTTTGGATTTCCAACAAATGGTCAGGCCAAGGAATTTCCCATTGCCACATGAGAACGCCTCTGGAAGGACGTCCCCGAGAACCTAACTGGATCTCTGCCAACACAAGGCCGGGTTACCCCTAACTGGGTAACTACTGACACGAGTATGCCATCCCCCGGTCCTTTGGGATCATTAACCGAGCGCTCGTAATCAACATCACACCATAAATAAAGTGTTTCAACATGAGTAAGTATCTGGGCTCCATACCATGATACCACCCTTTTCCAGAAGGAAATGCACATACCCTAAAGGGAGCTACCCTTCATAACCTTGCTGCATCTTTCCTGTTTTGACCATTTCCGGGGTGTGAGGCTCGACGAAGTCTCGTCCACAAAGCCATGCTTTATACAAAAGTTGTGCTTTGGGTCAACAAATGATCATAGAAATGATCACAAAGATAAGTGATCAAACAAATGATCATATCACAAATGATCAAACAATGATCATTTCACAGCAACACTCAGCATGTCACATTACCAAATTGGGAATATATCGCTGATAACCTTCAACTACATAACCTTTAAGCTCGTACGTCTCAGAGAAGGGTGTTAAGCTAAGAGAATAAATTCTCCGCCACCAACAGAAATATATTTGAAAGAAATCTGCTTTATATCTCAATTTGTAACATCAGACATACAATCCATACAAGTTTGTTCCGGGCTCGAACGGAACCGAAGGCACATACAAAGAAGTCCTTGCAATCCGGATATCCACAATCCTGATAGGATTCCCCATCACATATGGAGAACTCTATACCGGAGCAACTCGGTGCAGAGTCAATCGACAGGTCATCCTATCGCTCTCGCAAATACCCGGTCTTCAACACCGGTCTTCAAATGCAATCCATAACGACGTATCACATATTCGGAATGGGTTATACGACCCCAAGGTCCTTTCCCGGCTAACCCGAATAGTGAGCGCTTATTCAAAAATAAGTGTGGCATTCAAATTCAAACAAATCACAACAAATACCTTTCAAAGGTAAATATTGATAGTCGGTTATTGAACTATCAATGGATATGCACAACATCACCAGATTCCAAATAATTTTCCAAATTATTTAGTTCCCAAAAATATCCTTGTAAGATATATAATTTCAATACCTCAAAAATAAATCAATATTTATTTTTAAACAAATTCCCCTTTCTTTTATAAATTCCATAGTGAATTTACATTCCAAAATATCTACGAATATACGATTCCAATTATTCATTTTCAATTTATCTTCAAAAAGATAAATGCTCAAAATATTCACTTTATATTGGAAAACATTTCCATACTTACTTATTAAGTAATTCACAAATCCATTTATTTCCAACACTTGGAAAATATTCGATATACTTAAATCTAAATTAAGTATATATTTCATTCTTTAAGGAAATCATTCTCTTAAACATATTTATTTGGGCCAAAACGAATGTTGCGTAAAACATCGTTATGACAACCCAAAATCACTAGTATAGGGATTCGAAATTAAAATAGATATATAAATCCTAATACTATACAAAACATATCCTTTCGGAAATAATTTACTATAACAACAGTGTTATAGTCCACCATTTCTTTCTATTTCTCGAAAACGTCTATTTCAACAATGAATGTTGAAATCTATGGTTTCGAATCTTAACACATTTTAAAACATCGTTAGATCGTTTTAATTCTACTTAAAATATCACATCCAAAACATTTTCTTTAACATATTATTCACTATTCAAAAACGTGAACATACCTTGTTAACCAATTTCATCCTTTCTATTCATTTTTATTTTAAAGGATTATTCACTGTATAAAACGTGAATATAACTCCATAAATAAGTTACAACAATTTACTTATCAAAATAAGTCGTTTGCGAATTTATAAAACAATGTTTATAAATTCCATTTCTATTTATTTTATAACAACTTCCTTTTATAAATTTCCTTTATTAACCTATTCAATTCATAACTCAATTATAAACCAAAGGTTCATATTATAAGTTAAATGCTTATAAAACAATTATTTTACAAAATCGTTCTTTTTAAAACTTCTCAAATTATAAATCTTATAACTTATAAGATTCATTTACTTACCCAAATCTATTCCTTTAATAACCTTATAAATTTTATAAACCCGCTGCTTATAAAATTCCATTCATAACTTCACCGTTTATAATCCTATAAATTTAATTCATTTATGAAATTCATTTATGAAATTCATTTACAATTCATTCTAACACTTATAAAAACTCGTTTTATAATTCAAATATTTTAATCTATAAATATCAATTTATAAATCTCTTATACAAATCAATTTATATTATTATTTCAAAACGTCTTTAAACTCCTTTATAATTTCACCGTTTTGATTTATAAAATAATCAAATTTCATAAATCCTATATATTAAACTTTTTATAATAAATTCAGAAATCCCAATTTAAACTATTTTATAAAATCATCAACCTAAATTTCTCAAAAATCAGCCTTTAACTGTATTTCTCAAAAATCATAATTTTTATAACATTAAAATTTATAACGTTTATTTATTTAAAATGGATCAATTCCAAAAATATTTTATAAACATATACTTTCAAAAATCACTTTAAAAATCCTTTTAAAATTCCAAATTTGGGCCAATGATGCCACACACCAAATAGTCAATCATGACACAACGATATCATATATCGATATGATAATCAACGAATATCAAAATATCCATAATCAAATAATTACTGTTGAGGAATCCAGTTGGATCCCTCCAACCTGTTTTCCTGCATCCAAATATGTTAGCACAATACCAATTCCGTTCCAGTAAGAAATTATCGCAGTATATGGGATTTAAAATATTATCCGCTTAATAGATGGCGCAATAGGGTCTCATCCGCTATACTGCGGGAAATCAACTCCAAGTACATAAATAATACCAATTTCACTGTTTATGAAATATTTGCGGTATATGTTTTTAATAAATAACATCCACTTACTAACGGCGCATAATGTCTATTTTAACAATCAATAGATAACGATCATCATTCAAACATACATTCAAGAATTTTAAATCTAACTATTTAAAATTAAAATCGAAACCGATTCGATTGAGTGAGAAGTTCTCACCTTGACTTCAATTTCGTTTTAGCGATTTATTTCGAATAAAATTAAACGGACGTTTAATTTTACCCGAAATTCTCTCTATCTCCAAACGACTCCAATCCATTTACATAGCGTAGTGCTCGTCCATACGATTCCAACGCAACTGGTTTCGCGCGTTTTCAACCTCGTATGAAAAAGATATGATTTTTCAAAGTTTCACGAATTATAAAACATAATTAATTTACAACAATTTTTATTTCTAAACCTAAATAGAACCATAGCCCTTGGATCCATTGCCTCCAAATCATGACCATCCATTTGCTTCTCCCCCAACTCACGTTCTACTCCTAGTAACCCTCATGCACAAAAGAACCCATCAATGCAACTAGGGTTTAATTATACTCCACCCACAAGCATCTTGAACACGATCGTCAAGCACCATGTTGAAGAGCGTCTCGTACTCCATGCTCGGCTGGAAGCACAGAGAGCTCTCCCCCCTGTAGCACGTCGAATTGCATGCGCAACCTACAGGCGTCGGCCCCCCCTTTCTCCCTCCACGTCGCTCCAATTTCGATCAACTCCGTATAGATTCGAAGCTCTCTTCATGCTCTACAGGTTTCATGTTGAACAATTTCTCTAAATGTTTATGGATTGGAAGTAATTGAGGAGAAAAGAAGAGAGATTGCTGGCCATTGAACATATGTGGGGCGGCGGCTGCAGTTTTGGAAACCCTAGGGTTATATTTTTGCAAAATAATGAAGAGAGGGGGCTTATATAGAAAATTCGCACGACACTATTCATCCCGGATTTTCCGAACTCCAAACGAAGCGTGTCAGTTGGCGTTTCTAAGTTTTACCCCGCGTTTCGAACACAATGGAACGTGTTTCGGGAGCTAATTCGGTCATCTGTGCGAGTTATGGCAATAAACGTTCGATTTAAAATTAAACCGATTAAACGATTTTCTAGGCGTTTTAGCTTGCACCGGACAAACGGTAAATCCGATTGACTTGAAATTTGAAACCTTACAATAATATCACATTATGGATCCGATGAAACTGGTTTCTTCAAAATCCGAGACTGTTTGAAAAATGACTATTTTAACACGCCAAATTAATATTAAAAACAATTTCGATGCGTTTCAAGCTGCCACGATCAAACGATAACTCCGGTTGCTACGAAAATTGAAATCAGATAATAACAAACTATTACGGATCCAATGGAACTGGTTTCGTCCAATTCTGAGACTGTTCGAAAAATGGCTAATTTCACTAGTCGATTAAATATTAAAATATTCAATTTTCACAAATAAACTTCTAATTCGATTTTAAAAGTTCTATAACATCATTCTAACTCAAATATGATATAATAAAATTTTACAAATCATTTTCAATCATGTTTAACTCAATTTTCAATTATTTCTGTATTTCCACATATTAAATTATCGATTTAATTATCCAATTAAATCCAATTATTCGAAATAAAATTTATTCGACTTATAAATTTCACTTATTAATATTTAAAATTAATTAAATATACAAATTTTAATTAATTAAAATTCTGGATCGTTACATACTTCCCCCCTTAAAAGAATTTCGTCCTCGTAATTACCAAGTAAGAAAAGTTAAAGAATCTATTAACTTTCCCAACATACATAGTTAAACTTCTTACCATACTTTACTAAGTTTCCAAATCATACTTAGTTATCCTTTCAAACACAACTTCTGTTGTTTAACTTTCAATTCTAAATCAAAGTTAAAGTTTTCAAAATTTTCCAATTTTTCTCAAATTTTTCGAACGCCTTAAATTTTCGGAAAAATTCGCCAGAGTCTCCTTTGCGTAGCTCGATCCGAAAAAAAATGACAATATATATATCACAAATATACATCTCATCAAGTAATGAGGCATCCCGTAGGGAAAAAAGTGTAAAAGTACGATATTTAATCCGAGATATGTACCTTATATTTTATTAGCGAGCATATACGGCTAATATAGCGCGAAAGCGAGCTCCAAATGCGAAGCAAACGCGATCCGCACCTACTAAACACTCAACAACAACATGAGAAACATGCATATAGACAATAGTATCGATATACAACATATATCAACATAATAACTATATATGCCAACATAACAAATGCAGTAAAAGCAATATATATTCAACCATCAACCAACTGTCATCCATAACCGATAGATATTCATTCATATTCTCATTAATATTCAATGAAATAGGTTTTCAATTTAATCACATTTGATTCATTTACAGTGGATGTTTTTACTAACATTCATTTTCAATTAATTTATATTCACTAATTCATATTCAAGTTGGTTCACTTCCAAATCAAATTCAATTCCATTTAAGATTCACTTAACTTCCTATTGAATTTCAATTACTTTAGCTTCCAATTTCATTAATTCAATTTCATTAATACTTAATGAATTATATACAATCAATTAACAATCATATAACAACCAATGTATATTAATTTCAACCAAATTCCTTTGCTTATATTCATTCAATTTGGTTTAACACCTTTACTTTCAATTGGTTTAATCAAATTGATTTTCATGCAATTATTCAACTTCCAATAACATAAGATTTTAATGAATTAACACTTACATTCATTATTTCATATCAACTTTATTTACATTCAATTGATTAACATTCAATCCATTAATTCAATTCAATTACAAAAGTTGAATTTCATTTATATAACTCAAGTTCATATTTATCACTTAACTTTATTAATTTACTTTGATATCAATATCAACTTCATTCAACATCACTTAAGTTATATTCCCATTTTACAAACATCACTTGGTTTTACATAACATAAATTCCTACTTATAAATCAATTCAGCTTCCAAATTCTAAAGTAAATTTCCATTTAACTTTAAATTCATTTTTATTTACAACTCATATTCATAAATATATTCATATAGTTTCACTTCTTATATATATAAGTTTATTTCACAATTGTAAATCACTTTAATTATAATTCAATTCTTATAATTCATTTGCTTATACAATTATTCTCTTATTTAGATTATTCAAACAACTTATTCAACAACCAAACAATCAACTTATATACACTTTAATAATTCTGAAAAATTATTCCTTTATATATAAAATATAATCAAGGTAAAATTATTTCATTTACCCAATTTAAAACAATATCGTGTCGAATTGTTCTGTACAAGTGTTTAGAGATCCCTATCAACAACGTTAATTACTCGTATTAAGCAGAATCCATATACCACTCAACAAACCAATCATCACAATATAAAACAATTTTATATTCACTAACAAATACGCTCTCGTAGCTATTATTACACTCTAACTCATTCTAGAGTACTACTGACTCCATCTCTAATGAGTAATACCCAACAGAGCCATGGTTGTCACTTAACCATATGCTCTGATACCACCTGTGAGGACCCGGAAGTCCGTACTCCTTGAATATACACTAATCTCCATATATTAACTCAAGATGAACAGAAATACGAATTCTCAATGTTTAAGAAAAATAAAAAGACAGAAGAAGAGAGAAAAAGATAGAAAATAGAGAGAAAAGAAAATAAATAGAACGGAACAGAACATAAAACAACAGAACAATAACAGAATCTCACAATCACAGCGGAACAACATATAATAGATAAATGAATAATCTTCAAACAAAGAACCATATCGGTTATTACATTACATTACATCAGAGTGTACAACAACAACAAACAGCGGAAAAGAAATACTATATACTAGTAATACGCCATGCTATCTATCTTGCCTCCTGCAACTCCTGAATTCCAAATTATCCTGGTAAACCTTAACTCTTGACTGCCCGTGTGGAAATTGGTGGGCACCCAGAGTTTAGGAAGGAAAACAATAAACTCCGAGTCAGTCATGTGACTGGTGTGAGAACTCAAAACAGTTTATTTATCTTTAAAATCAAAATAGAGGAATATTTTTAAAGTCAATTCGTAATGCTTTTAAAGATGAGACTACCATAAGGCCTCCCGCACACACACACATGCAAACGCAGAATCAGAGGAGATTTCTCCTTATGATAGTCAAAGATGCTTGATACGCATTAAAAGAAACATTTGATATTATTACTAGTGTATAGTGTAGGACAAATTCATTTCGAAAATAAAGATATTAATCTTAGCCAGCATAGGCATTCCGCACTTATGCCTACTATAGCTACCATGTTCAATAGCAGGTTACCGCCACATTCCATGGCAGGTTATACAACTAAAACCGTACAAGATCGTATTGTTTCTTTGGATTTCCAACAAATGGTCACGCCAAGGAACTTCCCATTGCCACATGAGAACGCCTCTGGAAGGACGTCCCCGAGAACCTAACCGGATCTCTGCCAACGCAAGGCCGGGTTACCCCTAACTGGGTAACTACTGACACGAGTATGCCATCCCCCGGTCCTTTGGGACCTTTAACCGAGCGCTCGTAATCAACATCGCACCTTAAATAAAGTGTTTCAACATGAGTAAGTATCTGGGCTCCATACCATGATACCACCCTTTTCCAGAAGAAAATGCACATACCCTAAAGGGAGCTACCCCTCATAACCTTGCTGCATCTTTCCTGTTTTGACCATTTCCGGGGTGTGAGGCTCGACGAAGTCTCGTCCACAAAGCCACGCTTTATACAAAAGCTGTGCTTTGGGTCAACAAATGATCATAGAAATGATCACAAAGATAAGTGATCAAACAAATGATCATATCACAAATGATCAAACAATGATCATTTCACAGCAACACTCAGCATGTCACATTACCAAATTGGGAATATATCGCTGATAACCTTCAACTACATAACCTCTGAGCTCGTACGTCTTAGAGAAGGGTGTTAAGCTAAGAGAATAAATTCTCCGCCACCAACAGAAATATATTTGAAAGAAATCTGCTTTATATCTCAATTTGTAACGTCAGACATACAATCTATACAAGTTTGTTCCGGGCTCGAACAGAACCGAAGGCACTTACAAAGAAATCCTTACAATCCGGATATCCACAATCCTGATCGGATTCCCCATCACATATGGAGAACTCTATACCGGAGCAACTCGGTGCAGAGTCAATCGACAGGTCATCCTATCGCTCTCGCAAATACCCGGTCTTCAACATCGGTCTTTAAATGCAATCCATAACGACGCATCACATATTCGGAATGGGTTATACGAACCCAAGGTCCTTTCCCGGCTAACCGGAATAGTGAGCGCTTATTCAAAAATAAGTGTGGCATTCAAATTCAAACAAATCACAACAAATACCTTTCAAAGGTAAATATTGATAGTCGGTTATTGAACTATCAATGGATATGCACAACATCACCAGATTCCAAATAATTTTCCAGATTATTTATTTCCCAAAAATATCTTTACAAGATATATAATTTCAATACCTCAAAAATAAATCAATATTTATTTTTAAACAAATTCCCCTTTCTTTTATAAATTCCATAGTGAATTTACATTCCAAAATATCTACGAATATACGATTCCAATTATTCATTTTCAATTTATCTTCAAAAAGATAAATTCTCAAAATATTCACTTTATATTGGAAAACATTTCCATACTTACTTATTAAGTAATTCACAAATCCATTTATTTCCAACACTTGGAAAATATTCGATATACTTAAATCTAAATTAAGTATATATTTCATTCTTTAAGGAAATCATTCTCTTAAACATATTTATTTGGGCCAAAACGAATGTTGCGTAAAACATCGTTACGACAACCCAAAATCACTAGTATAGGGATTCGAAATTAAAATAGATATATAAATCCCAATACTATACAAAACATTTCCTTTCGGAAATCATTTACTATAACAACAGTGTTATAGTCCACCATTTCCTTCTATTTCTCGAAAACGTCTATTTCAACAATGAATGTTGAAATCTATGGTTTCGAATCTTAACACATTTTAAAACATCGTTAGATCGTTTTAATTCTACTTAAAATATCACATCCAAAACATTTTCTTTAACATATTATTCACTATTCAAAAACGTGAATATACCTTGTTAACCAATTTCATCCTTTCTATTCATTTTTATTTTAAAGGATTATTCACTGTATAAAACGTGAATATAACTCCATAAATAAGTTAGAACAATTTACTTATCAAAATAAGTCGTTTGCGAATTTATAAAACAATGTTTATAAATTCCATTTCTATTTATTTTATAACAACTTCCTTTTATAAATTTCCTTTATTAACCTATTCAATTCATAACTCAATTATAAACCAAAGGTTCATATTATAAGTTAAATGCTTATAAAACAATTATTTTACAAAATCGTTCTTTTTAAAACTTCTCAAATTATAAATCTTATAACTTATAAGATTCATTTACTTACCCAAATCTATTCCTTTAATAACCTTATAAATTTTATAAACCCGCTGCTTATAAAATTCCATTCATAACTTCACCGTTTATAATCCTATAAATTTAATTCATTTATGAAATTCATTTATGAAATTCATTTACAATTCATTCTAACACTTATAAAAACTCGTTTTATAATTCAAATATTTTAATCTATAAATATCAATTTATAAATCTCTTATACAAATCAATTTATATTATTATTTCAAAACGTCTTTAAACTCCTTTATAATTTCACCGTTTTGATTTATAAAATAATCAAATTTCATAAGTCCTATATATTAAACTTTTTATAATAAATTCAGAAATCCCAATTTAAACTATTTTATAAAATCATCAACCTAAATTTCTCAAAAATCAGCCTTTAACTGTATTTCTCAAAAATCATAATTTTTATAACATTAAAATTTATAACGTTTATTTATTTAAAATGGATCAATTCCAAAAATATTTTATAAACGTATACTTTCAAAAATCACTTTAAAAATCCTTTTAAAATTCCAAAATTTGGGCCAATGATGCTACACACCAAATAGGCAATCACGACACAACGATATCATATATCGACATGATAATCAACGAATATCAAAATATCCATAATCAAATAAATACTGTTGAGGAATCCAGTTGGATCCCTCCAACCTGTTTTCCTGCATCCAAAGATGTTAGCACAATACAAATTCCGTTCCAATACGAAATTATCACGGTACATGGGATTTAAAATATTATCCGCTTAATAGACGGCGCAATAGGGTCTTATCCGCTATATACTGCGGGAAATCAACTCCAAGTACATAAATAATACCAATTTCATTGTTTATGAAATATTCGCGGTATATGTTTTTAATAAATAACATCCGCTTACTAACGGCGCATAATGTCTATTTTAACAATCATCATTCAAACATACATTCAAGAATTTTAAATCTAACTATTTAAAATTAAAATCGAAACCGATTCGATTGAGTGAGAAGTTCTCACCTTGATTTCAATTTCGTTTTAGCGATTTATTTCGAATAAAATTAAACGGACGTTTAATTTTACTCGAAATTCTCACTAACTCCAAACGACTTCAATCAAATTCCATAGCGTAGTGCTCGTCCATACGATTCCAACGCAACTGGTTTCGTGCGTTTTCGACCTAGTATGTAAAAGATATGATTTTTCAAAGTTTCACGAATTATAAAACATAATTAATTTACAACAATTTTTATTTCTAAACCTAAATAGAACCATAGCCCTTGGATGCATTGCCTCCAAATCATGACTGTCCATTTGGTTCTCCCCTAACTCACGTTCTACTCCTAGTAAGCCTCACGCACAAAAGAACCCATCAATGCAACTAGGGTTTAATTATACTCCACCCACAAGCATCTTGAACACAATCAGCAAGCACCATGTTGAAGAGCGTCTCGTACTCCATGCTCGGCTGGAAGCATAGAGAGATCGACACCCTGTAGCATTTCGAATTGCCTGCGCAATCTGCAGGCGTTGGACCCCCCTTTCTCCCTCCACGTCGCTCCAATTTCAATCAACTCCGTATAGATTCGAAGCTCTCTTCATGCTCTACAAGTTTCATGTTGAACACTTTCTCTAAATGTTTATGGCTTGGAAGTAATTGAGGAGAAAAGAAGAGAGATTGCTGGCCATTGAACATATGTGAGGCGGTGGCTGCCATTTTGGAAACCCTAGGGTTATATTTTTCCAAAATAATGAAGAGAGGGGGCTTATATAGAAAATTCGCGCGACACTATTCATCCCGGATTTTCCGAACTCCAAACGAAGCGTGCCGGTTGGCGTTTCTAAGGTTTACCCCGCATTCTGAACACAATGGAATGTGTTTCGGGAGCTAATTCGGTCATCTGTGCGAGTTATGGCAATAAACGTTCGATTTAAAATTAAACCGATTAAACGATTTTCTAGGCGTTTTAGCTTACATCGAACAAACGGTAAATCCAATTGACTTAAAATTTGAAACCTTACAATAATATCACATTACGGATCCGACGAAATTAGTTTCGTCGAAATCCGAGACTGTTTGAAAAATGACTATTTTAACTCGCCAAATTAGTATTAAAAACAATTTCGATGCGTTTCGAGCTGCCACGATCGAACGATAACTCCGATTGCTACGAAAATTGAAATCCGATAATAACAAACTATTACGGATCCGATGAAACTCGTTTTGTCCAATTCTGAGACTGTTCGAAAAATGGCTAATTTCACTAGTCGATTAAATATTAAAATATTCAATTTTCACAAATAAACTTCTAATTTGATTTTAAAAGTTCTATAACATCATTCTAACTCAAATATGATATAATAAAATTTTACAAATCATTTTCAATCATATTTAACTCAATTTTCAATTATTTCTGTATTTCCACATATTAAATTATCGATTTAATTATCCAATAAAATCCAATTATTCGAAATAAAATTTATTCGACTTATAAATTTCACTTATTAATATTTAAAATCAACTAAATATACAAATTTTAATTAATTAAAATTCTGGGTCGTTACAAAACTTACTCCATACATAAGTGTATGCAAAGTATATAGATAAATATATAAGGACATAAAGATATATCTATAATTATTATAACTTTATATAAATATATGTCATATACGAACTCAGGAAAATAAAAAACTTCAAAAATCCTATACAACTTCCATAATAATAAGATGTAAATTGACCTTCAAATAAAAGTTATAAATCTGTTTATTATAAAACTATATATATATAATAACGAATTTACAAACTTATAAAATAAATCATACAATATGGCTTGTAAAATATACATATATGGACTCAAAGTTAAAACAAAAATGAATATAAATCTACTTGCCAAATATGCAGACTCCATTTGCAGATCCAACACCACTCACGCATATTAAATATGCATACACTTCTAGAAACAAAACAAACTTTTCAAAAAAAATGGAAACAACGTTTGGTATATATATGTATTCAAATCCAACAACTTTATATAAACCACTATATGTATGCATCTTATATTTTTATACCACTATCAATATATCATAACTATACTCCATATAAACAAATATGCATACCAATTTTGAATGCTAGAATATGCATCAATAGCACGTACAAGGGACGTGTATTGATAAAATCATCCGTATCATAGCTAAATATAAAACTATATATAATATATATATATGAATAACACTTGCAAATGTAAACTTAACATACCTATTCCTGGTTATGCCAAAAGTAAAGGAAACGGGGGAGGGTCGCTGCGTCTTCGATGGATATTGCGCAAGGGGAAGAGTGGGTTCGGTGGAGGAGCGGAGTTTGGAAAAGGTGAAGGAGAGGTCGAAATTTGTAGTGCCAGGCAAGTTTATATAGAAGAGGAAGAAACAATAGAGAGGGAAAGAAGAGAAATCTGGGAAGAAGCAATAAAAAGGGATGAAAATACGAACAGAAGTAAATGGAAACTACTACATAAAAGTAACCAAAGAAATAGCACAATCACGTGCTATGATTCAGTTGAGGATTTAAGGCAAAATATTCACGTTGATTCAGAAAAATAATAAAAGCAAATAAATGGTAGCACGTTTCAAATTTGAACGGAAGGAAAGAAAAATGTCACAATTTCGAAAAAATATCAAAGTAACAGCTACACATTGATTCAAGAGCTATTAAAGCAATTTTTAAATTGTGAAGGCAACGTTACTCTGCGTCATATTTTTAAAATAAGAATGGTGAACGAAAATCAACAATCAAATATGGTGCGGTGTAAATGGCAAGAGTCACGCTGATTACTGAACAAAATAAAACGAATTACCATTTATTTATTTTTTAAGACGGTGGAAAAATGAAGAAATAAAAGGTCAGTGAAAGTAGGAATGAATATATAAGAAAAGTAACGATTCTAGTAGCAACGGTCATCTTAGATTAAGTTGAAAATTTTATGACAATTTATTACCGTGGCTATGGTTCAAATTTTTTTCGAAAGCAAGGAAACCAAAAGGTCACAATTAAAGGTAAGCTTTAAATTTTTAATAAATACAAAATGTATCTAAGTTTATACGTTTATAACTTTCCAGCTGTAATGTATATATATAATGAATGGTCATAATGAAAGAAGTGGAAATAGGGAGCGTAGGAAAGGAAAGGTTAGAAAAATAAATTTTTCACCCTTAAATTCCAGAGATTAATAAGGTAATGTACCTCTTTAATGAAATGTACAGCAACGGTCACAAGCTAAAATTTAGCTGAAAGTTTAAAGAAATGTGGGGAAGATGGGTTTTTTTTAAATTAATCACTTTCCAGAATTAATATGCCAATGAAAAAAGGAAAGGAGGTGAATCAAGGAAACGTATTATAACTTATATATAACTATTAAATGGATAGATGGAAGAAAAGGTGAGCAGGTGAGTAAAAGTGGAAACTGATTTATGGGCGAAATGGAATGTGAAATGTTGCCTGGGAATAAAATGGAACAGTTTAAAAATTAATGGCAAAGGATTGCTGAAATTAAATGAGTATAAAATGTGTAAAAGTTATATACTGAAACGGCAATAAATTTCAAATATTATTATAAAACGGGGAATAACGAAAGGCAAGAATGATGATTTCAAAGTTTATTAATGGCTAGGAATGGGGAAGTCTATCTGTGAATTAGAAAAATTATTAAGCAATTGAAATGGGTAGAAAAAGTAACAGCGACACACTGTTTTAGAAATAATCAAAGAAATTAATAGCTTGATTGGACAACAAGAATAAATATGGAAGGACACGTTATAAAGGCAAAACGAACCATATGAAAATAAATAAAAGAAATAATGGCAAATAAAACAACCGTGCCTTGAATTTTCCAAAATAAATTATTTTATGAACATCAATTATTACTTGCTTAAATTGAACAGAATCACACCCTAAAATATACTTTCTTAATTTTTGATGAAAATTTATCATTTGCCGCATTTAACTATACGTAATCCAAATGTAAGATTTTATTTCAAAATATTATTATTTAAAATTTCTCAAAAATCAAATTAAATACGCTAAATAAAACCATTAAAAATTAACAAAATTTTACGTGTCGTTACATGAAGTCAGTTACAGTACACGTGATACAATACATATGATACAACTACAACTATCGACACATGATGTTACATATACAAGTACATTAATATAATTAATATACATGAATACACATCATCCTATACTATGACAACAACTACTCCAAAAGATATAAAGAGACTTCATAGCTAAAGCAGCAACCCAAAGCAAGATATCTACAACCTGTAATAACTCGGTCTGACCCGAGTATTAAATTCAAAAGAAAATAATACACGGGTCAGTCTAATTCAAACTCAGTTATTAATGCACGGAAGCAATAATAATTAAATAACAATTAGACGACAGTCGCAAATAAATCCCGTCTATCCAATCCTTTAATAAGGAATCAGATAATGGTAAATATAACACGTAACAGTGTTAAACAACAAATCAGCAAATCCAAATTATCAACGAAGATAAATTAAAAAGGTTACCGACGAAGATAATTTAGAAAACAACAGAATTGCCTAAATGGCAATTAACAAACAAATTTAATTATTAAATAAATAATTAGAAACTCATAATCTAATTATCAAATAGATAATTAGACAACACCAAAATGATCGAATCAAATCAAATCAAAATACAATTTCAAAATATTGAATTGAATAAACAAAACAATTCAAACAATTGAAATATCACAAAAGTAAATACTGTGTGGCTGCAGTACACACACGCGTGCACTACCTCGCCACTACAGCATATAAAGTCACCACAACTCCAAATATTGACAGCAAGTCGTAACTGCAAAGCCAAATCATTTACAAAATGTAGAGGTCAAGTCACTATTACCAGGACTCAACACAATTGCGAGGCCAAACCAAAGTTAACAGCAATACCAAGAAAAGGTCTGGGCAACAATGAATGACCAAGTGCACGAGGCAGTGGTACAAACATGATGACACATCAAAATGGCTTATGCAACCTGCAACAGCAGAGCAGGAAGGATCGAATGCCCAAATGCACATGGCAGTGGTACAAACATGATGACACAACAAAATGGAGGCGAAAGCAAACAAAAATAAGGCAAAATGCACAAAAGAATCAGTACACAACAGAGACAAAACTACTACAAATACCAACTGCCTCGATGTGAATATATGGCCAAACTGTGCACCAGATATACCACTGAACAACAAGTGGCCAGAGGAGCAAATGAAATTCACGAGTATATCCAGGCAGCAAGCTTAAACAATAATAAAGTATGTATGCCACGACTGGTCAGTGAAATAAGCAATCAAAGTCAAGTGCTTTCAAAGTAACTCGACCAAATTGCTTCAAGTAAAACAAAGTACAACTGGTATCAAGACAGTTCACCAGCATGAAGTTCAACAAGCAGCCTCAACATCAAAGACCAGACCCCAAGTGCATAAAACAGTAGTGAAACCTGAGATCAGGTTGAATGCATTGCAAAAACTCATGCGCTAGAAGAAAAATGGTACTCCAGAGCAACAAAAATGACTCTGTACACAAGTGACGTAGCAACAATAAAAACAAAGAACAAAGCAAGAAGATTCTTCTGAAATCAAGACATGATCGCAAAAGCATATCAAAACCGTGATGGTCACGAGGTACGACAGTGCCGAGATGACCAGAAAACAATAAGTGCACATCAAGCACATGAATGCACTAGATTTGTGACAAGCTTAACACATAATTACTTATATGCAGTTGTTATAAAACTAATGCAACGAATTAGAATGTTGACAGAAGATGCCAAGTGATAAAAGTCACATATTTGAAGTAACCAAAGTCATAAAAGAAATCACAGTTGCAAGTTCAACCTTGAAAGCCCAAAATCATCTCATAAACAACATCACAAACCGAAGTCAGGTGATAAATAAATTGAAGCAGAAACAAAATTCACGTTAATGCCGATGCCAACAGAAAAATGTTCAAAGTCATTTGCAGTTCAAATCAAACTGTACCCAAGTTACAGATATCAAATAGCTATTCAAAGCCATGGATAATAGAAATCGAACCAAGAACATTAAAAGTCATCAACATCGAAATAAACTCGAATGACCTAAGAATGAAGTAGATGTGAGTGATAGTTCACTCACCATGTTTAACGAGGAGCTAAACCCAATTCGCAGTCTCAAATCGCAAGCTGGTAAACAACCGATTAAGCAACCGAAAGCATCTCGAGAGACAGCGATCGAATAAAAGTCGGCTACCACAAATTACGAAAACCCTAATTTAGTTGAAGAGGAAATGAGCAAGAATGTGCTGCCATTTTTTCGTATGATTTTTGTTTTAGGGTTTTCGAAAAGATGAATGAATGAAAAAGGAAATTGGGTATCCGCCTTTGTTAAATAACACTGCGCCAACAAAAACATGGGCCAAAATTGTTTTGAAGCCCATATAACATTCAACGAATTACTAAAAGAATTTCAACCGATTTAAAAACTCCAAATAGCAATTAGCTAACATATTAATCGTTTAATGAAGATTATAAATTGTTACAAAATCCCGGGTTGTTACACCTATGCTGCCTCCGGTCATAAAATTTTGCCGCGCCGCCGGTGATTTTTGTTGACCTAATCGAATATTGCCGTCGATCAGACCATTGATTCGCCAAATAAACAGCATGGATGAGTCCCCTCGGTCCTCTCTTTAAAACCCAGAAATGGTTCGTCGACCCGACAACGTTCATCGACGCACGATGAACGACCGAGAATTGATTCAGAAATTCTGGACAAAAGATGTATCGAATCAGAAAACGAATTTCAGTTTAGAGATGTGTACATCGAAAGCATCGATATATAATTTTTCTGAATTTTTTTGAGGAGTTTAAAATTTGACTTTGATCTTGAATTGCAGTTGGAATTAGGTGTTTGTCTGCCATTGAACTGAGGAGGTGAAAAAAATTGTACGCACAGACAAATGAGAATGAGGGACAAATAGGGTTTATAACAGAGTACATATAGACAAGGTTGAAAAAGAATAGAAGGATCAGATTGGTATACGCGCTGAACGACGAATGGCCCGAAAAGCCCGTTCTGACTCCGGAACGAAATTTGGTCAACCCATATATCAAAATAGATGTTTTAAAATATTTTAAATGCAATGGAAAAGTTTTCAGGTTCAAATTGCATCGTATGAAGAAATTATGCTAAAATAAATATTTTTCAAATTGATTTCAATTGATTTCAATTTCATTGATTTCAAGGCGTTTCGAGTCCGTACAATCAAACGACAAGTCCGATCGCTACGAAACTAGAAATCATACAATAATTCACCATTACGGATCCGATGAAATTTGTTTCGTCGAAATCCGAGTCAGTGGCCAAAATGGCTGTTTTTACATTAATTAAATAATTTAATAATTAATTAAATAAAATCCAAATTTTTATTTCAATTCTATAATTGACAATTTCATCACTTTTATATTTCTTAATCATCTACAAAAAATTTAAACAAGTTTAGACGTCAATTTAAAGTTGATAAATCTATCAATTGCAGTGTCAAATTTTCAATTTCATTATATTCAAAATTATAAATTAAATTTCCAATAATTCTATTAAATTATTTTTCATTCTACTATTCATTTCATTGTTATTCAATGGATGAAATTAACACTGGTTCATGGCTTATTACATTATTATTCTCAAATTTCATTTTAATCTCAACTAACGCAAAATTAAATATTAAATTTCATTTAAATTGCAATTAATCCAATTATTGAATTTTACACTTCAATTAAATTAATAAAACTTGCTTTCTATTCTTTAAATCAACCAATTGTCATATTATAAATAGAGTTAGCATTAATTTCAATTAATTCCTTAATTTACACAATATAACCTTAAATTGAGATTCATTGTTGTGACGCCCCACCTCTATACCCATGCTGGCCAAGGACACTACAAGGTAATGCCGTCAACTAACACGGAGAATAAGGCTCGTTAGGAGCGACCATCTATAGCCTTGCTCTAACTATCTATTGAATACATCGACAATAAACATACCAACCAGGTCGACATACCCAATGAATACTTAAAACAAAACCATAGGTGGTTGGATCTATCAGAACAGAATATAATAACTCAAATGTAATATACATCACAGAACAATAAATCATCATATACGCATATACAGATACACAACAGAGTTATAAAATAATACATATCAAGTGGTATTGCAAACCACCATATACAGACGAGTCAAAAGAATACATATCAGAGTTACTACAAAATAGGACTACACAAAAAGCTATGACAAAAAGAACAAGCTGAATAGTCCATGCGGAAACAAAATAGGCTAAGTCCAAAAGCACCTAGCCTGAAACATCTCGGTCTGACCCGAGTAAAAATACACGGGTCAGTCTAGCTAAACAAATCAGTTAGATAAACTGAACAACAATAAACCTGCAAGGTTACAAGGTTTAACAAATATCTCTAAAAGAGATAACACAATCATCTAACAAAAGATGAATCATATGATAACAAGCCTCATATCATCGGTAACATAGAGAAACAAAGGATACGAATATCCCAAAACAAGCCAAAAGGCAATAACAAATACCAATAAGTTATACAAGTTCCACAAGGTAAACGCTACGCATCATGCGGCTCATAATGACCAACACCGATGGGCGATACCAAGGGAATATACATATGAATGAAACATCAGAATATTGCTCGAGCTCAGTACTGTACAAACAAGGATCCATGAGCCCGAAGACTCCAAACCCAATATCACCCATGCGGCTCATAACGACCAACATCGGAAGCGATACTAAAGGGCAACCCAATATCACCCATGCGGCTCATAACGACCAACATCGGAAGCGATACTAAAGGGCAACAAACCCGAAGTCACAAACCCGAAGGCACATACCCGAAGGCAACAAACCGTAGTGGTGAAGGTCAGAGACCCAGTACTGGACACCACTAACTGGCGGAATGTGTCACAACTCTCGAAAAGGAATCCGAAAAGTGTTAATGTATGTCCCATAACCACTCGTTCGCACTAAACGGTTTACTATCCGTCAGCCACTTTCGCACTCAAAGCAGTACAAAGTTTACCTCATATCATCGATAAACCAAACCCGAAGGTTAAAACGATCAATTGAATAGGTCGGGAATTAATCGGAAGGATAAACGCACAGATTCATGGTCCGTGTTTTGCCCAACCATTTAATCACCCTTCCACTTCGCTCGAAGTGCGAAATTGTACGTGTGTTTTAAATAGAATTTGTAAATCGGAGAAGCGAACTTTTAATACAATTTGAAGAAATAATTTATAAAAACCCATGAATGAATTCAAAAAGAAATTATCAAGGTCAAATATGCATAAACAACTAATTGGAATCAATATGCATCGATCAAATTTGGAAAATTAAACGAACAAGGCAAATTGGCCAAAAACTGCATATTCAGACGTCTGAATGAAGGGATTCAGACGTCTGAATTTGGAAATCAATCTGTTTTCCAAAACAGAATTCAGATGTCTGAATCCTAACATCCAGACGTCTGAAATGGGCAATATTTATCCTTTTTCCTTTCTGGTCGAAATTTAGCCAATTCAGACGTCTGGAATATAAGTTCAGACGTCTGAATCTGGGGATTGAAATTTCCCTAGAACAATATTCAGACGTCTGAAAATAGGGTTTCAGACGCCTGAAACCAGATGGTCAGGCAATTCCTGAACCTAGGCCAACTATGACCAAGCAAATCGAAAGCTATCGGATGCGTGTTGATTATGGGCTTACGTCAAACGACTACCCAACCTTAACAACACCCCCAAACACTCCGAACAACATAAACACCAACCATAAAAGGTTTTACATAGATTTGGCTTCAAAAATCATAATTTGGCAATTTCACCAAAGCAATCCAAATCGAAAGCAAATGCACACGAACAAGTATTAGGAATTCATTCCTAACATCAATGATATCAAAAGAAGTAGATGTGAGTTCAAAACTCACCTTTTACCCAAAAACAAAGAAGATGAAGCTCAATATCAAGGAAAAGACCAACCAAACACTACTTCAACTCAACAAGCTTCAATCTAAGAATAAAACACATATTTCCCAATTTAGGTTTAGGAAATTTTCTGAAATTGAAGTGGAGAAGAGTTGGAGAAGATGAAGAAGAGCTTACCAATGGCTTCTCTTTGACTTTGGAGCAAGAATTTGGAGTTTGCAAATGGAATTAGGGCTTGCAATTTCTATTTCCTCTTCCCTTCCACCATTTCAGTTTTTGCTTGAGAAATGAAATGAAATGGAGATGAATGAAGAGAAGGGGCTATGCTAGAGGGTTAAGTGGAGATTGGGCTGAACCCAAACTCAAGCCCAAGTAGAAAACGTAGCCAAAATTGCACTTACTCCAAACATATCAAATATTGTACTCAAAAAGATCGCAAACGCCATTTTGGAACCAATGGAGGTAGTTTCGAGTTCCAATTCAGCCATTTGCAGAAAGTAACATTTCGGACCTAAATCCGACTAACGACGCTATATTTAAATATAAGATCGTTAAATATGCGGGTTGTTACAGATCTCCCCTCCGCAATTCCTAGAGACGGTATTTGTAACAACTACATACATACAACATTCAAAAGAGAAGGAAACAAGTTAGAAATGAAAAGATAATCTCACCATAAACAAGCAAAGACAGAAAACCCGGATAAGATTGCTCGATATACTCTCTGGTTTCCCAAGCACAGTCATTGGGATTAGCGGACCATTGAACTTTAACGAGCGGCACGTCCTTGTTCCGAAGATGTCGCACCTCCGTGTCAAGAACGCGAATAGGTTGCTGTACAATAGATAAGTCTGGTGAGATCTCAAGCTCTAGCAAATTAGGAGAAGTGATAACAGAATCCGACTCCCGAAGACACTTCCAAAGTTGCGAGAAGTGAAACACGTCATGAATGCCAGATAAATGAGCTTGAAGTGAAATTCTATAAGCCACAGGGCCAATACGTTCAGTAATAGAAAATGGTCCTATGAAGCGAGGGGCCAATTTCCCAGTCGCACTGAAACGCATAACCCCTTTCAAAGGAGAAACACGAATAAAAACAAGATCGCCGATCGAGAACTCGAGAGGCTTCCTACGGTTGTCCGCGTAGGATTTCGGACGACTCTGTGCCTCTTTCATTCTCAATCGAATAAGATCAATCTTCTCAGAAGAATGACGAACAATGTCCGGGCCAAGAATAAGCTTCTCCCTAGATTTCAACCAACATGAAGGTGATCGACATGGCCTTCCGTATAAGGCTTCGAAATGAGCCATACCGACACTAGACTGAAAAATATTGTTGTAGGAGAACTCTACAAGAGGTAGGTGATCCTCCCAACTTCCACCAAAATCAAAAATATAAATACGGAGAAGATCTTCCAAGATACGATTCACCCGTTCAGTCTGTCCGTTAGACTGCGGATGATAAGTTGTAGAAAAATTAAGCTTTGTTCTCAAAGCTTGCTGAAGACTCCTCCAAAAATGACTCGTGAATAAAGGATCACGGTCTCTCACAATAGAACTAGGAACACCGTGAAGTCTCACGATTTCCTTGACATATAACTTAGCCAAAAGCGAAGCAGTCCTATTAGACTTAATAGGGACAAAATGAGCAGACTTGGTGAGGCGATCAACAATAACCCAAATGCTAGAATGGCCAGATCTCGAACGAGGTAGGCCGTCAATGAAATCCATAGAAATCTGATCCCATTTCCACAATGGAATCTCAAGAGGCTGAAGAAGACCCGAAGGATGCTGATGCTCGGCCTTAAAACGCTGACAAGTTATGCAATTACTCACATAACTCGCCACATCGCGTTTCATGCCTTCCCAATAATAAAGACGACGCATATCGGCATACGTCTTGCTACTACCGGGATGAATGGTATGCTTCGAACAGTGACATTCATCAAGAATGTCATGCCTAAGTGCAAGATCAGAAGGCACAAAAAGACGGTTCTTCTTATGAAGACACCCATGAGAATCAATGCTGAAATCTTGCAACTCCTCATCGCAAGATCCAGACTCACAAAGCTGAATAAGATGCAACAACTCAGGATCACGCCGCTGACCATCGGCAATACGATCCAATAAAATAGGTCGAGCTCCCAAACTAAATAATAGAATAGGAGAATTAGAAGATGAACCTCGATCATGAATTTCACAAAAAGATAGAGTCTCAAGAACACCCCATTCGGCAAACATCATAGAAATAACAGCCGAATGTTTGCGACTAAGCGCATTTGCAACACGATTACCCTTACCAGGGGTATACTGGATATCAAAGTCATAAGAAGCAAGAAACTCGAGCCAACGCTGTTGTCTCATATTGAGTTCCTTCTTAGTGAACAAATACTTCAAAGATTTATGATCGGTATAGAGAATGAAGCGCTCGCCTAATAAATAATGTCGCCAAATCTTCAAGGCAAAGACAATGGCGGCAAGCTCAAGATCATGAGTGGCATAGCGAACTTCATTCTGACGCAGTTGCCTAGAAGCATAAGCAACTACCCGATCCTTCTGCATAAGAACAGCACCGAGACCACTACCACAAGCATCGGTGTAGACAACAAGATCATGATTCCCTTCGGGAACCACAAGAATAGGAGCATTAGTGAGAAGTTCCTTTAATGTCAAAAAGGAAGCTTCATACTTGTCGGACCAAATAAAATGAATGCCTTTACGAGTAAGGCAGGTGAGAGGAAGCACAACACGGGAAAAGTTCTTAATGAACCGACGGTAATAACCCGCCAATCCAAGGAAACTACGAATCTCATGAACATTCTCAGGCCTCTTCCAATTCTGGATGGCTTCGATCTTTGAGGGATCGACAGAAATGCCATCGGAAGATACAACATGGCCTAAGAACTTAACCTTATTCTCCCAAAAGTGGCATTTGGAGAATTTGGCTCTAAGCTGATGACGACGGAGGGTACTCAAGTCAATTCTCAAGTGATTAGCATGCTCAGCTTCAGACTTAGAATAAATAAGGATATCATCAATGAACACAAGGACGAACTTATCGAGATATTTCCGGAATACTCGATTCATGAGATCGACAAAGAAAGCAGGAGTGTTCGTCAAACCGAATGGCATAAAGAGCCACTCAAAAGAACCATATCGAGTGCGGAAAGCTGTAAGAGGTATGCTATCCTCCGCGACTCGTAACTGATGAAAACCCGTGGCAAGGTCGAGCTGAGAAAAGACCTTAGCACCACTCAATAGATCGAACATGACATCGATCCTAGGCAATGGATACCCATTTCTGATGGTTAACTCGTTAAGCTTGCGATAATCAATGCAAAGCCTAAGAGTTCCATCAGACTTCTTCACGAAGACGACCGCGGATCCCCACGGAGAAAAACTGGACTGAATCAACTGCTTGGACTCAAGCTCCAAAAGCTGCTGTTTGAGTTCCTCATTTTCCTTTGTAGACATCCTCGTCGGAGGACGACTAACTGGCTGCGCGCCCGGAATGAGATCAATGCGGAATTCAATTGCCCATTTGGGTGGCAAACCCGATACAGGCTCAAAAACATCAGAAAAGTCACAAGCAACCGGAATACAAGATATATCATCATCATCTCGCGAGTCAAGAGAATATAAAGCCATCTTGGAATTATCCACATTTCGAAGAATAAGAGATAGCTGAGTAGGCGAATCCGGATGTCGAAGATATATAGTTCTCTCCGAACAAATAATCCTGGAATCATATCTCACTAGCCAGTCCATACCCAAAATCATATCGAATCCCAGACAAGAAATAACGTGCAGATTCGCACGGAAAGAAAAGTCACATGAAACAATCTCAATATCATCACAAAGCAAACTAAGGGTCGCGGATCCCCCAATAGGATTCGCAATCCTTAAAGAAGTAACCAAACAAGAAACATCCAAAGATAAATCATCAACGAGCTTTTTCGATACGAAAAAATGTGAAGCACCCGTATCGAAAAGAACTCGAATACTATGATCATGAAATAAAATAGAACCTTCCAAAATAGATGAAGATGTACCTTTGGACTGAAAAGGACCTTCAGAAGCCTTAGCAGCATAAAGCCTGCTAGACTTGGCACTAGCCGGAACAGTAGGGCAAGCTGAAACATGGTGACCTTCCTTCTTGCAATAACGGCAGAAGAGAAGCTTAGGACAAGCTCGAATAATTTGATCAGGAGAACCACAATTGAAACACTTTCGAACGAAAGGTGTTTCGGAAGACTGAGGCTGAGAGCTAGGACCATCGGTCTTCTTTTTCTTAGAAGGAAAAGGCTTCTTCTGAATTGAAAACGACCTCTTGTTGGGGTTCTTGGAAACCTCAACATCAACATCACTATCACACTCCTTCTCGACGGTCTCGAGATAAAGCGCCGAATCAACCAACTCCACAAAAGAAAGTTTAAGCTGGAGCAACAAAGACTTCTTAAGATATTTCTTAAGACCAGAAACAAACTTCAAATTCTTCTTATAAGAAGTACTGATAAATTCAAGACCATACTGAGATAAAGCCTCCAACGATGCAACATACTCAGAAATAGAAGATTTCCCTTGCTTCAACACAAGGAAGCGATGGGTCAATAAAACTTTTTCAGATTCAGGAACGAACTTGAGTTCAAATTGCTCCTTAAACTGAGTCCATGAAAGAGTAGACTCATCAATCTCGGCTACAAGAAGCTCATACCAATCAAGCGCACGCTCTTGTAATAAACTAGAAGTCACAAGAACTCTATCATGGTCGGAAAGATCCATGCGAGAGAAGATACGCTCGCACGTGCGAAGCCAAGCTTGGACTTCAAGAACGGACTCGAAGTCCTTAAACGGCTTCCCTCCAAGATGAGAAAAATCACTACACTGGCGTGCAAAGGAAGACTTGCGAGGTGGAGGCACTCGAGGAGGAACTGGAGGCTGAGTGCTCCTAAACAACTCCAAAAACTGATCAGCAGACATATATACGCCATCCGGATGTGAGCCACTGGATTGCCCAGCACCCGAACGTCGTCCCCTGCCTCTTCCAGCCATACGCTGAAGGTAAGATAAGAACAAGATTATTCACAAGGTAGATATTGCAAAATGGAATACTACGGAATAAAATGCATTCCTAGACGTATTCCCAAACTCTATCTAACCTTGATGGAATAAAGAGACACAATGATTCAAAGATTTGTATCACTTGTACACTTTGATGTACCATAATATGTGCATCTATTCTGTGTTTATCATATTTTGTTCTGAACTCAGCTCTGATACCACGCTGTAACACCCCACCTCTATACCCATGCTGGCCAAGGACACTACAAGGTAATGCCGTCAACTAACACGGAGAATAAGGCTGGTTAGGAGCGACCATCTATAGCCTTGCTCTAACTATCTATTGAATACATCGACAATGAACATACCAACCAAGTCGACATACCCAATGAATACTTAAAACAAAACCATAGGTGGTTGGATCTATCAGAACAGAATATAATAACTCAAATGTAATATACATCACAGAACAGTAAATCATCACATACACATATACAGATACACAACAGAGTTATAAAATAATACATATCAAGTGGTATAGCAAACCACCATATACAGACGAGTCAAAAGAATACATATCAGAGTTACTACAAAATAGGACTACACAAAAAGCTATGACAAAAAGAACAAGCTGAATAGTCCATGCGGAAACAAAATAGGCTAAGTCCAAAAGCACCTAGCCTGAAACATCTCGGTCTGACCCGAGTAAAAATACACGGGTCAGTCTAGCTAAACAAATCAGTTAGATAAAATGAACAACAATAAACCTGCAAGGTTACAAGGTTTAACAAATATCTCCAAAAGAGATAACACAATCATCTAACGAAAGATGAATCATATGATAACAAGCCTCATATCATCGACAACATATAGAAACAAAGGATACGAATATCCCAAAACAAGCCAAAAGGCAATAACAAATACCTATAAGGTATACAAGTTCCACAAGGTAAACGCTACGCATCATGCGGCTCATAATGACCAACACCGAAGGGCGATACCAAGGGAATATACATATGAATGAAACATCAGAATATTGCTCGAGCTCAGTACTGTACAAACAAGGATCCATGAGCCCGAAGACTCCAAACCCAATATCGCCCATGCGGCTCATAACAACCAACATCGGAAGCGATACTAAAGGGCAACAAACCCGAAGGCACAAACTCGAAGGCACATACCCGAAGGCAACAAACCGTAGTGTTGAAGGTCAGAGACCCAGTACTGGACACCACTAACTGGCGGAATGTGTCACAACTCTCGAAAAGGAATCCGAAAAGTTTTAACGTATGTCCCATAACCACTCGTTCGCACTAAACGGTTTACTATCCGTCAGCCACTTTCACACTCAAAGCAGTACAAAGTTTACCTCATATCATCGATAAACCAAACCCGAAGGTTAAAACGATCAATTGAATAGGTCGAGAATTAATCCGAAGGATAAACGCACAGATTCATGGTCCGTGTTTTGCCCAACCATTTAATCACTCTTCCACTTCGCTCGAAGTGCGAAATTGTACGTGTGGTTTAAATCGAATTTATAAATCGGAGAAGCGAACTTTTAATACAATTTGAAGAAATAATTTATAAAAACCCGTGAATGAATTCAAAAAGAAATTATCAAGGTCAAATATGCATAAACAACTAATTGGAATCAATATGCATCGATCAAATCTGGAAAATTAAACGAACAAGGCAAATTGGCCAAAAACTGCATATTCAGACGTCTGAATGAAGGGATTCAGACGTCTGAATCTGGAAATCAATCTGTTTTCCAAAACAGAATTCAGACGTCTGAATCCTTACATCCAGACGTCTGAAATGGGAAATATTTTGCCTATTTCCTTTCTGGTCGAAATTTAGCCAATTCAGACGTCTGGAATATAAATTCAGACGTCTGAATCTGGGGATTGAAATTTCCCTTGAACAATATTCAGACGTTAGAAAATAGGGTTTCAGACGTCTGAAACCAGATGGTCAGGCAATTCCTGAACCTAGGCCAACTATGGCCAAGCAAATCGAAAGCAATCGGATGCGTGTTGATTATGGGCTTACGTCAAACGACTACCCAACCTTAACAACGCCCCCAAACACTCCGAACAACATAAACACCAACCATAAAAGGTTTTACATAGATTTGGCTTCAAAAATCATAATTTGGCAATTTCACCAAAGCAATCCAAATCGAAAGCAAATGCACATGAACAAGTATTAGGAATTCATTCCTAACATCAATGATATCAAAAGAAGTAGATGTGAGTTCAAAACTCACCTTTTACCCAAAAACAAAGAAGATGAAGCTCAATATCAAGGAAAAGACCAACCAAACACTACTTCAACTCAACAAGCTTCAATCTAAGAATAAAACACACATTTCCCAATTTAGGTTTAGGAAATTTTCTGAAGTTGAAGTGGAGAAGAGTTGGAGAAGATGAAGAAGAGCTTACCAATGGCTTCTCTTTGATTTTGGAGCATGAATTTGGAGTTTGCAAATTGAATTAGGGCTTGCAATTTCTATTTCCTCTTCCCTTCCACCATTTCAGTTTTTGCTTGAGAAATGAAATGAAATGGAGATGAATGAAGAGAAGGGGCTATGCTAGAGGGTTAAGTGGAGATTGGGCTGAACCCAAACTCAAGCCCAAGTAGAAAAAGTAGCCAAAATTTCACTTACTCCAAACATATCAAATATTATACTCAAAAAGATCGCAAACGCCATTTTGGAACCAATGGAGGTAGTTTCGAGTTCCAATTCGGCCATTTGCAGAAAGTAACATTTCAGACCTAAATCCGACTAACGATGCTATATTTAAATAAAACATTTAAATATAAGATCTTTAAATATGCGGGTTGTTACAATTGTAATTTATTACAAACTTGATTTAATGGACTACATAAATGATTACTTTAAAATAATCGTTGCCACTAACCCTTAATCATATTTGTATAAGTTATCATTTCCAATAATTACATACAGAACATTGATTTTTATCCAATCACTATTTATTCATTGTTAATTCATTGATTAATCCAATATTTACATTTACTTTCCTAATATTAATTTATTACCAAATATTCCTATTTACCATCAATTATAACCCAAATGGTTGTTTCAATCAACTGGGATTGCATTGAATTAATTATTTATTAGTTTACATTTTATTCCCGTTATAAATTCATTAACAAATTACAATTTCCTTTTTGATACATCACTTACATTCATACCTAATTACATTATTTTCATCCCATTACACTAATATATGCCTACTTACCTCTTAATTTGAATAAATATTCCATTTCTAAATGTGTAATTCTAGCAATTGTACACATTAAATTAGGTTTAAATCCAGTAAATGAATTTACCGTAATTCCATTCTTTTTACCAATTTATTACCATATCAATAAATTTACGATTCTATTTAATTTACATTCACACTTTCGTTATTTTATTAATTACCATTAAAGTAACGTTTATTTTAAATTGGTAAACCACTGGTAACGACCAATATTTGTCACCATTTCCCTTTATAATACATGTATGTTTACTCTTCACAAATGATTTCCATCTATTACACTATTTCATACATTAATCCAATAATTTCACTTGTTTTCTCACATTCCATTTATAAACTAGTCATAGCATTTAAATTATTTTATTTAATTGGAATTTCATTCAAATCATTAATTATTAACTTCAATTAACCTTGTTACGTTTCCTATAAGTTAATTTTCATTACATTATCACAACTTTTATTAATAATTCATCAATTTTTATTTTCTTCAATATTAAATTTCAATAATCCAAATATATTAACAATTTTAATTATCGAAAATTTACGGGTCGTCATACTCTCCCCCACTCAAAACTTTTCGTCCCCGAAAAGGAAATATAAGGGAGAAGGAGAATTAAGAGATCAATATATCTTACTTAAAATATTAACTTCATAAACAATTAAATTTACAAAATTAATTACCTTTAAATAAAATATAAAAATTTATAACCATTAGATCTTTTTATACTTAAATTAATAAAGTTTGGAAAACATTTCAAAATATTTTCTAAGTCCAAAATTTACGGAAAATTTTGGCAGAGTCTCCTTTTTACGGAGAGGCTCGGGAGAAAATATAATATCAAATAAAATAATATACAACATATATTTTTCAAATAATATATATCCCAACCCGGGAAAAACAATATAATAATGCTATAAACTGTAATCCAAAAATGTACCTATTTGTCGGGAAATTTACGCTTATTTTATGAAACCAAAAGCAGTAGCAATTGCTTCCATAACCTATATTTCACTTATATAATCTAGAAGAATTAATAATTATATAAATTGAAATATGTAAAGTTGTTTCAACCATAAACAACAAATCAATACGAACAACAATCCCTTGCAACATGGCATACAACCATCACATAGAATCAATACAAATCAATTATTCATTCATATCAAACAAAACAAATAGCTGTTCGGGTTCAAAACTTCAAATTGTACAGAATGAAAAATAAACTACTGAGCACACCCTTTTACTCAACAGTCTCTGATGAAACTAAATAGATTATTTATTCATCCAAACAAATTTAAAGTGTCCTTGCCCAAACAACCATAAACCAAACAAACAACTATTTCAACAATCGATCAAGTTTATTAATTTCATTCATATAATAATTTAATCTTTTTTAATTTGCCTTTCATTTCATACAGTTTCATTTACTCTTTTTTCTTTTCTAACAAAGTCTAATTTTCACTTATTCATATCATGAAATTTCCCTTTTTATTATATTACATTAATTTATTCATTTCTTAATTTCATTTATTACAGTATTCATCTTTCTGCATATTTCCAAATAAATAACTTCAATCATTTACTTAAGTCTATAATTACTTGCTTCAGGATATAACAATTATAACCTCAATTCTTATTAATAAAAGCAATTTATTGAACACTTCATTACATACTTTTATTTGTACAATTTTCATTACATTTTCATATTAAACATTTCAACTTTCAATATTTGGTAAGTTATATATATGCTTTTTAAGAATGTAATTGAAAGTTATACAAGTTTTCTCATTTTCTTTAATAAATTTACTGTTCAATAATCATATCATTTGTTTTATAGACTATAATTTCCAACTTTCTTATAGTCTCATTTATACTTAGCGTTTAGTCTCTTATTTCATTTAGAGGTTCCAATTACTAGTTAAATTCCATTTCACTAAAGCAATTGAAACCATTAATTGATGGAAAATTAAGAATTTAAATACCGGGTAAAATTTTTAAATCATTTTAAAATAATAGATAGATGTATACACTTAAAATTCATATATCCAATTATATTTAAAACAATTAAAAATTTATATTTGGTTATCAAAAATAAATCTGCACTAGAACTATTACAGTGGCCTTCCCACTTTGAAACTCGAAATTGAATGTCGATGATGCGGCCGCCATCACAGAAATTATTTTCCAGCGACAGAGAAGGAAGTACAGAACTTATTTTTTCCAAAATCTTCTTTAAAACATTTCTTTCGAATTATATTGATATATTTATATTATAAAATACTTCTAAATAATATCACTATTATATTCTAAAATCATTCGAAAGAAATTTTAAAAAGCCCGAAACTTTAAGTTCTAAATTTCCAATTTCATTTATCTTATTTTCAATCTTATTTCGACTATTATTTATAAATTTCATTACCTAACAACCAATATTTTGCAACCGAATATAAATCATTTATAAAAAGTTTATTTTATATATAGAAAATATAATAGGCAAAATTATTTCATTCACCTATATTAAAACAAATATTGTGTCGGTCTGTCCTATTAAGTGTTTAGGAATACCTATTGTGTAACATCCCGGAATTTTTGACAATATCAATTTAATAATCTGTAGGTAAAATTAAATTGATATTGATAATCTGTTAATAATTATTCAAATAAATTTAATAATCTTCTTCAATAAATATTTAAATTAGTTATTTTATCTTTTAAATAATAAATTGATTTTTGTTTACAATATAAATATATGGTTTTAAAATTGATAAGAAAAATATTGAAATGTTTTAAAATAAATTGGATTTAGTTTTAAATTTAGAATAAATTCAATAAAATGATTTTTAATTTAATAATAAGGGAGTTATAAAGCAATATTGATATTGTATTGACTTTATAAATAAGCTTTGAAAAAAAAAGATTTGTAATTTTTATTTCAAATTGAATTTTTATATATAACTTAATTTGAAATTGTTTGGTTTGAATTTGGTTTGAATTTAAATTCAAAAGTATAAATCTTAATTGTTTAATTATTTTAATTTTTAGCATGTGTAAGTTTTATAAACATAGTTTGTTCTTATTTCTTTTATAAATACATACACATGTTTAAAAATAAACTAACATATTAACATAGGATTACACACACATTATTTTGTAAATAAATACTAATTAGTTTTAAAGGAAATACATGTGTTAGATTAATATGCATTCAATTTGACAAGTGTTGTTAAGTTTGACATGTGTTAAATTTTTAGTTTTTATTTTTCTTTTCTATCATTAAAATCTGAAATACATTTAGTTTAGTTGCATTCTTCATTTTATATTACATTTTCTTTCCTTAATCAAATGAAGACCAAAATTCATTTTCATATTAACAATCCACAAATTTATCAAGTTTCAAATCTGCATGTACAAATTACCCAAAACCCTGTACAAAATTCAAGCAATCTGGATATCCAAAACTAAAATCCAAATCTGCATTCACAAATGCATATGAAAGTCCAATGCAAATCTGCAAATCTTATTTCTGCATTTCCTCAAATCCTTTAGTTGCATATTCAATCCAAACCGCTACATAATCAAAAACCTATTGAAATCTGCATACCACAAATTCATCTGCATATTCAAATCCTCCATCTACATATACAAATTTCACCTCTTCAAAACATCAATCTGCATATTCAAATTCAAGAAGAGCCTGCACTATTTCTCTTCTGCATTCTGTTAAACTAGGAATCGTAGCATGAATTTGGAAATTTGGCAACCGCATCATCTATCTACCTGCATGCAACCACTGTTTCATCCAAGAAGCATAACTGCATATCAATTCAAAAGGAAGTTAAAACAGGAGCTTGCATTTTTATGTTTTCTGCAATTTCAAAGAATCATCAGGAGCTCTGCATTTGTTTTCTGCATTCATCAATAGGTGAGTAACTTAAACTTTTAATTGTAATTTAGGATTGTGTGACAGCCCGCAAATCCGTACCCCTTGAATCAACATTATTCTACCCTAATTGACTCAAGTGGAACAGAAATACGAACCATTGAGGTTAAAAGAAAAGAGATAGAAGAAGAAGAAACTAAACAATATCAGAATCTCACAGTCGCAGCGGAATAAAATATAATAGCAACTATATATCTTTACACAAAATGAAATCTATAACTGTTTATACAACATATCATCAGAGTAACTCATACATCAATCATCACATAACAGACATACCATACAACATAGCAGCGGATATATATATAGGTACATATAATACGTCTCGAACTCCAGCTCCTCTCCTGCTCCATAGCAACCTATCCTGAACATATAATACTCGGTCTGACCCGAGCATTATAATGAAATAACACCCGAGTCAGTCTGGCATACCAGCTGATAATAATGCACACAATTGATTATTAAAGTTTCAAAAGTCCTTTTGAAAACAAAAGCATCTCGTAAGACCACGCCACAAATAAACATGTCGGGTTTTTACCTTACGATAGCTAAAACACTTTTTATAGAAATCCTCTGATATTATAATAGGGTCTATTTACAAATACTTATAAAATAGCCGAAATTGTTACATTCATTAAATTCCAGCTACTAGCCACCGAAGTGGGTAATACAAACAAAACTCGTAAAAGGCTCGTAGGGAAAATGGATTTCCAACAATGACTAGGCACTGGGGTACCACCTATCACAGTACGTGGTCTAGATCACAGTACCGAGGACTACTCCCTTCGTCCCCTGCAACACAAGACCGGAATCACCTATGGGCAATTCCGAATAAGATCACCCCGCGGTTGGGATCAGCAACCGCACCACTAAGCCGAAATAAAAAGGAACCTCTAGACAGGGATGACCTTACTCTCCAGTGGGGGCTACCCACGAAGCCTTGCTGCATATCCCCTGATTTTCAGTCATTCCCGGTTGGTGAGGCTTGAGGCTTAACGTTACCTTTAGAACGTTTCACTTAGAATGCCCATCGTCCGCTGACGATGTCACGAAGCATTCGTCCATACAAGTCCGTCCCGGGTTCGAACGGAACCGAAGGCACTATTCCTACTACATCCATTTTGGAAATATCCTCAGGATTAGTAGCGACTAGCCCTTGCACTTCACTGCTCCATCTTCGACTCCGAAAAACGTTTATCGCACGAAAACGTACAAACCGGATCGAAGTGGTTTTCGAGAAATAAATCTCGATCCCGGTCTCTTCGAAACGATCAACGCAATTTGTCCAATATTGATAGTCGGTGATTTAACTATCAATTTATATTCATAAACATCCATAGCATCCATCACACAATAAATAATTCCCAAATTATTTATTTACCTCAAATATCTTTAAAAGATATATTACCAAATTTCCAAATCTCATTTGAAAACATTTCTCAAAATTCCTCCTTTACAAGGTAAATCATTTACCATATATTTCCATTGGAAATATCCAAGTTCAAAACAGTTTAGATTTAAAACAGTTAAAAACATTTAAATTTAAAGTATACTTTAAATAGATAAATTTACTACTAATTATTTAATCAAAATATAATTCCAAAATATTTAAAGCAAAACTGTTTAAAAGATATAGCTTAATTTAAATTAAGGTTAAGTTATACTATATATTAAAATAAAGTGGTAAAAAGATTAACTCTTATTTCAATATACTTAGGTCAAAACTAGCTTTTAAAACAAATCCATTTGTAAACATAATTATTAAAATATTTATAAAATTTTACTATTGCTAATTTATAAAAAATCACTTTAAAATAATAATTTTTAAAACATTCTTTAAGACCAGTTTAAGATTTTAAAACTTCTTTTTATAAAATCAATTTAAAACTCAAACTTGGATTTTCCTTAGGAAATCTCATTTCTACTAAATCATCACAGAAATCCTTCTCACGATTTCTGTCCATTTATTAAATTTAGTTTTAGGGTTTTATAACATAAATTTATTTCCCAAAACTTCAACTAATAACATTTAAATTAATTATCATTCCAAATTTTAAAACTTCCAATTTACATTTTAAAATAGATTTCAGATTTTAATCCCTTTTAAATCCATTATTTAACAATACCTTTATTTCTCTAAATTCAATTTATCAAATATAATTAATTTTGGATTTATAATTTATCCAGTAATATTTCTATACAAATTTATTTCAGTTTTCCATTCAAATCAGGTTTCGAATATTTATATTCTCTTAATTTCTTATTTAACCATTTCTCAATTTCTTTGAAACCCAATTTAATTTCTTATAATTAAAACCGCAATTTTCTTTATAACTAATATTCTGGGTTTATAGTTTAAACCACAATATCACAATGCAATTAAATTCCAACTTATCAATCACAATATATAAACAGGCATAATCATCAATATAAAAATATTACTACTTTGTGAGGAATCCCGTTGGATCCCTCCAACCTGTTTTCCCTGCATCCACAAATATTAGCACAACAGTATATATATATCAATTCAATTTGATAATAACTAACATATTCAGCTAACATCCAAACAAACAATCAATACTAGCTATCTACTTTACTAGTATCCAGATGTGAGTGAGAATAACTCACCTTGAGTTTCGGCGAGCGTTCGAAATTTAAATTAAACCGAACGACGTTCGATTTAACCTAAATTTCTACTTGCCCGGAATGAATCCGGGACTATTCCACTGCGAAGTACGTCTCTCTGCGATTCCAATGCTTCGAAAATCGTTAAATTCTGAGAACATACGAACGAGTTACGATTTTATAAAGTTCTGTATATAATCTAAAACAAATTTTTTTTTTTTTTTATACCAAAGAAAACACGGCCGCACAAATCTTCCATCTTCCTCAATCACACGCGAATACCAGGCAAAGCCGAACCCATCAGCCCATATTAGGGCACGAAAATCGCAACCTCCACGTCCATTGTGAACTCGATCAGGTGCCTCCCCTCCGAAGCCTGTCACACCCTCTACCCACGCCCTACATGCGATGGAGCTCGGTGCTCTGTCCATCTCGAAAATCGTGCATGAACGGGTCGCGTTCGAGCCCCTGTAACCTCCTATCCACTTCGCCAAATCCCATCATACCCGTTCACTTCGAAGATCGTATGACTCTCTACGATTTTCTAGTAGAAAATTTCTTGAATAAATGCAAGGATTGAGTGAAAAGTGGAGGAGAAAGAGGGAGAACGTCGGCCATTGAATACAAAGAAGCGGCGGCCTGATGAATGAGTTAGGGTTTAGGAGAATATAATAATATATATGATTGTTTAATAATAATTTAATCAACAAATTTTCTCAATTTATTCACAAATGCAAACGAACTCCAATTCTCACATTCCGACAGGCGATTCTAGGGTTTTTCCGCGTTCCGGACACAATGGAACAGGTTTCGTAAGCTAATTCGGTCACATGCACGAGTTATGAGATTAAACGATCAATTTTAATTTAAACCGATTAAAACGATTTCGATGCGTTTCGAGCTGCCGGGGTCAAACGACAACTCCGATTGCTACGAAAATTGAAATCCGATAATAACTAACTATTACGGATCCAATGAAACTGGTTTCGTCGAATTCCGAGACTGTGCCCCGGAAGGCTATTTTAACTCGTCTATTAAATCAAGCGATTTTCGAAATTATCGAAAACACTCAAAATTCCCACGTTTAAAAATTTTATTAATTTAACAATAATTCATATAACATTTATAAACACATTAAAAATCATTTTGGCTCATTCCGAACCAAAATCTGATTATTTGCATTTTAATAATATTAAATTCGTTTTTAAATTATTATAAAATTCCAAATATTAATTTATCGACTATAAAATTCTTCTAAAATTTCCACCCCGCTATTTACACTCAAATAACTCAAGATAAACTTTTAAAACCATTTTTATCACTATTTACATCCTGAATTACCTTTTATCTCAATTTCGAACATTAAATTATTATTATTCAAATTCCAATTAAATCCTCGTATTTGAAATTTGACCAATTTTATTATCTTAACCAAAGTCATTTATTTAAAAATTCAAATTATAATCTATATTAAACATTTAAAATGAATTAAATGTTCAAATCTGGCGACCCAAAATTCTGGGTCGTTACAGATTGCATGTTAATGGTAGATATAATTTGGTAATGTTTGTGTGTTAGTGTATGCATGTTTGTCTATGCTCTGTTGTGATTCTAAAACTCAACTTCCTATTTAAGGAATCCTCCAAAATATTGTTTAAAATTTGTGTTAATATATGTTCTTAAAATAATTGAAATTGTTTAATTATTATAGATTAGAATCAAAATATGTTAGAGTGGAATGATTGACTGCCTGGAGTTTTAATTTAAAACTTAAGTAAATAAATTTATATATATACAGGATGATATCTCTATAGCAAAGAAACATCATGAGATCTTTAACAAACTTAAACACATTTAACTTATAATGCAGTATGAGGTAACAAAATTTATTACAAAAACATGAATTTTTAAAACTAACAATTTGTATTTTAGGTGTAAATTCAAGTAACAGTTTTAAATTGAACTAAAAATTGAAATTTAGCAAGTTCATGATATCCGTGACTTGAAATGTTTTAGAATTCTTCTGAGCATTAGAGGGAGAATTGGAGATGCTGAGAATAATCAGAGAAGGAATTAAATTGATTATATTGATTGCAGTTTTGGGATTTTCTAAATTTAACCCTAGTTTTGAATGGGTTTAAGCATTGAGGCAGTGTGAGGAGTAGGATGGATCGAGTGCTATGTTATCTGGGAAATGGGAAGTTGGAGTGTAGATAGGTTCGAAGCCGGAGAGGGTGGACCTCAGGTGGACGGAGTGGCGAGAGGCTGGCGTTGACAGGTTTTGGAAGGGGACCTGCTTGTTGTTACCAGGTTTTGCATCTGGGGGTTCAATTTTTGATTCCGTGAATGATTGTTCGAATTGATAATCGCATTAAGGTATTGGAGTGTTTCTGGATATGGGGCGGTCATCTCAGATGATCAGAGGTGGCTGGGATCACCGTGCATATGCACGGTGATGAATTTCCTGTTGATTTTTGGTCTTATTTTGGTACTCGAGAAAATCTTGGAATTTCTCGAAGCACTAGGGAAGTTAACTCGGGGAAGACGGGTTGCAGACTCGAAGTAAAATTAGGGGGTCTCGGGTTGAACTCTGTTATTTTCCAGGTTACAGAAAACCTGTTCCTCTGAGTTTTAAAAACTTGGGTTTTCAAATTTTAAAATCTGTAGTTATAGGTTTTAAATAAGATTTAGGTTTAAAATTTAATTCAAGTTTGAATTACTAATTTGAATTTAAACTCCAGGTTTTGAGTTGAAACCTGTTTTTCTGTTTTCTTTAAATCCCAGGTTTTGAAATAAAAGTTTAAATTCTTAACTTAATTAACTATTTCAATTTGGTAAATAGTTGAAATTTTAAATAATGAAGTTTTAAAATATGAAGCAAGATTTAAAGATAAATTTTAAATCTGGAGATCTGAATTTTAAATGAACTTTAGTTTCAAATGTAAAAGAAGATTTAAATTTGAAAGTTGAAATTAAGAATGAATTGAATTTCTAAAAGTTTGAAATGAATTTGACTTCAAATTCTTATGATTTGATTTCTAAGATAAACTTTTGTTTTGTCTTGAAATTTAATCAAGTTTTAAATTTTTTTTTCAAACTTTGATAAGTTTAAAATTATTTTATTTTAAACTTGAATTTAAATTGAAATTTAAAAAGATAATTTCAAAAGTACTTAGTTTTGAATTAAATTGTTTTAAGCATAACTAAGTTATGTTTATCTTGAAATTTAAATTAAGATTAGTGTTTTAGAATTAATAAATAAGGTAATTAAGATTTGTTAACTTATTTAATTAATTAGTTAAATTTGGAGTTAATAATTAATTAATGATTAATCAATTTAAAATTAAGATCATTAATTAAGTTATTAATTAATGATAAATGAATATTAATTATGTAATCAAGTTTTAATTAAGGTTAATTAATTTAATAATTAATTTTAATTAATGAATGATTAAAGATAATTTAAATGGTAATTAATTTAAGTTAATTACCTTATAAAATAATGTGAGGATGGTTAATGAAGGTCATTAACCATGATTATTTAACATTAATTAATATAGTTAATTTTTATAATTAATCAGATTAATTAATTTAATAATAATCAATTGTAAATGGTTTGAGAGTAATTACTTGATAAAGTAATTAAGAAATTAATTACTTAATGTAATTAATTTAGTTTAATAAGATTGTTTATTTTTAATTAATTAAGTTTAATTAATTTTAAACATTTGGGTTTTATAAATAATTACTTTATGTAATTAATGATTTGGAAATTACTTAGTTAAGTAATTGTTTAATAATTACAGATTGTAATTAAGGAGATGTTTAAGAATGAGTAATTTGGATTAATAATTTAGTAATTAATCAAGGGATTAATTAAGAAATTAATTTAAGGATAATTAATTTGGTTTAATATAGTAATTAAATTAGTTAATTACTTAGAGTAATTAATTTAAGGAATAATTAAGGATCATTAATTATTTAATTAATGATGTAATTAAAGTTGATTAATTATGATTAATTAATCAATAATAGATAATTAAGGCAATTAATTAATTAATTAAGGATTAATTATGATTAATTAATTAATTGAGTAATTAAAGGTTAATTACTGTTTAGTTGAGGATAATTAATTTGTGAAATTAATTAAGGATAATTACATGAATGTAATTAAGGGTAATTAATCAAGAGTGGTTAATTAAAGTAATTTATGATTGATTAATTGATTGTAATCAATTAAATGATTAAGTAAGCAAAAAATTTATTGGTGAAGTAATTAATTTAATTTATTTTAAATTAATTAAAGATGGAGTAATTAATTTAATTCATTTTAAATTAATTAGTGATAGAGATAGTTAATTTAATTCATTTTAAATTAATTATATGGGATGAGTAAATCTTTGCTTTTGTATGAATGGAAGTCATTGATTGACTTGGATGTTTTGAAATCTCAGTGATGGGATGAATGATATTGTGTGGTATAGATGTTTGATTGTATTGTGATGATAACATAGGTTATCTATGAGATGGTGATATATGGAATATCTGTTTGATATTGATAATGTGGATTACCTGTTATGTGATAATGTTGATTATCGGTTATGATTTATGAGTTATCTATTTGTGTGTATATAGATACTGTATGGAATTGTTTTAAACCTTTAAAACAACATGGACCTTAAAAGACACGCTTTTGGTTTTCGATGAGACCTGGATCGGGTTTCCATATTTGGATATCCGAAAACCACATCGATTCCAAATAACGTTAGGTCGTGAATCAAAATGGAGCTTTGTGAAGACTCGAGGTGTAAGGGCTATACGTCAGTATAACTCTGTGGGTGATTCCGTAATGAGTTGACGGAATAGTACTTATAGATTCGAGATGATGATTTAGAGTGCAAGGGTTATTGTCGTTAACTCTGAGGGTGATTCCAAAATGAGTGTAACAAGATAATGCCTTCGGTTTCGTTCGAACCCGGAACGAACTTGTATGGATCGAATGCTTTCAAAACATCGTCAGGTGGACGATGAGCATTCCAAGTGATATGTCCTATAAAGGCAATCGTAGCCTCAAGCCTCATCAACCGGGAATGGCTAAAACAGGGGAGGTGCAGCAAAGCTTCGTGGGTAGCCCCCACTTGAGAGTAAGATTTACCCCTGTCTAGAGGTCCCTTTTATTTCAGTTGTGTGTGGACGGTTAAGTAGCTACAACCGTCGGGGTTGTCTTATTTGGAACTGTTCAGTAAGGAACGGGTCCGGCTTTGTGTTGCAGGGGATTGGGAGTAATCCTCGATACGGTGATCTAGGCCACGTACTGTGACAGGCGGTACCCCAGTAGCCCTGCCATTGTATGGAATCCAAAATCCAATTAGTGTCGTACGTATTAGTTGTGCCCAACTATGTTGGAACGTGAGATGTAAGCATTCCAGCTATTTCTGTATTTTACTTGAAAACCCTAGACACTATTATAATATCATCGGATTTTCTATCAAATGTTTTGGTTAGCGTAAGGTAAAAACTTTTCCATGTTTATGCGTGGGAAGTCTTACGTGATACCTTTCTTTTCAAAAGATTTTTAAAAGTTAAGCAACTTTAACCCGTTACTCACACCAGACCCATGTCTGACCCGGAGTTTATTTTTGTTTTTCATGAACTCTTGGGTACTCAAATATTTATGAGTAGTCAAGAGAATTCAGGTTAGCATTCAGGATTAGCTTTGACGAATCGTGGAGGATCAATAGATGATCCCGTTGCTTCTCAAGATCCGAAAGGAGAAGAAACTGAAGGAAGCGTGAGGACTCCAGAACCAACTGGCTCCGACGCTGAACCGTTATCCAAACTTCTTTCTCCAGGGAGTGGGTCTTCCTCCAAGAAGAGAGGAAAGCAGGGAGTTTCCAAGAAGAAGAAGAAGGGACCTTTAACTGGCGAAGAAGAGACGGAAGAAGGTCCGACCGAGCCCCTTTCTCCTTCATCCCCTACCCTTACAAGCCGGCCTAAAAAGTTGGTCATTTGGCCAGGTGCGGGCTCAAAAGGTGGGCGGAAGAAGAAATGATGGCCCTGGGTCTGTAGCTTTCATATCGCTTTTTCCCTTTTTTGCATGTACTGACCGGATATTGTGCGGGTACCGGCCCCCCGCTTTTCTTTTGCTTTTTACTTTGGAACCTGTACCTGTATATAAAATAGTGTTGAATAAAATGATTCTTTTTCTTTGTACAAACTTCTGTCTGTATCTGAGAATGCATTTATTATTCATTTTTGTACAAGTTCCTTTGTACGATATTGCAGTGCGATATTGCAGTGAGCTTGTGGTATATATTGTTTGAGCGCAATTTTACCGATGTAATTATACCATATTGCCCCTATACACTAAGCTCATTGTAATATTTTATTTTATGAGAAACTTGTACATTTATTTTTTAGAGAATAATTATTCCACATTTGGAGGAATATTATTTCATTAAAAAACAGAGTACAAACAAGTTTCTACGCTTCATCCTTCAAAGATATCACTTTTTATTTCGTGCATATACACGTTTTACTGAATGAAATCTTCTATGTGGTAAAGCGAGTATTTGAAAGGTACTTCAACTTCTTTTTGAAGAAGAGAATTTTCTAGAATAAGTAATTCATTCTTCCTTTGGAAGTTAAAGTGTGCCTTTGATGAGGATTTTTTCACGTTTCAACACCTGGAAGTTTTATTTCAATCTTGGTGAAACGTGTGCCTCTGAAGAGGTCTTTCTACTTGATTGTGCCTCCGGGAGGAGGTCTTTTCATTTCTGCCTTTGGGAAGAGGTCTTTCTGTTAAAGTGTGCCTTTGATGAGGATTTTTTCACGTTTCAACACCTGGAAGTTTTATTTCAATCTTGGTGAAATGTGTGCCTCTGAAGTGGTCTTTCTGCTTGATTGTGCCTCCGGGAGGAGGTCTTTTCATTTCTAAGTGTGTGTGACGTGCAAACTACACGCATCAAACTACGAACCACTCTTTAATTGAGGAGTGGTTGTGGGTGTAATAGTTAGCATCAACTCTTGAGTCGACGGAGTCTGTTGCAGGACCGAAGTCGCTTCAACTAATGAAGAAGAAACCCCGGTAGTGGTAGGATCATCTTTAAAGATCTCTTGCGAGGTGGCAAAGAAATCGCTCAGCCCTTCGAAAGTATCGTCCCTGCTCTGCTTGGCAAGACTAGTTTTTCCGGCCTCTTCGCCAGATTTCTGTGACAGTCGGGGAGATCCCTGGGGCTCTTCTTCCTCGATAACCGGGGCAAGTTCGACAGATGGCCCCGCAACATCAGCAGAAGCGGAGCACTTCACTAGCGAAGCCTCAGGAGAAGATCCTTTTGGTATGGATGTGTCTGTGGAAACCAGGGCATCTAATGCTTTAGGTGGAGAATCTGGAACCTCGCAGGGGTGTGTGGAGCGAGAAGGATGAAGAAGTCCGAACTGGTGAAGGAATTCGTCGTTCAGCAAAAATTTCACGTCCCGTTCTTCAACCGGTACTGCTACAAGCCTCTCCAGGGTTGGCTTGTGACTGGGATCTCTACAAGGAGGGGGAAGTACTGAAATAAAAGAAAAGAAATGATGACGAAGTTAACACTTGGCAATTCGAACTTCAAAAGACTCAGAATATAAAAGAGGTAAAGGTAGATGATCTTACTTCCTTCTCTCCACACAACATAAAACCCCGGGGGGCAACGGACATAGAAAAATTGAGTCAAAAACCCATGAGCGCTGTCAGGAAGACCGATGATCAATTAACGATTTCGAGCACTTCTCACGACAGTAATAGAGGGGTGATCTTTAGTCCTGGTTAAAGAGCATAGGAGGCAAATCTCGTCAAAGCTTGGGAATCGATCAAGCGTCCTCCTAAACAGTACACACAACCCCATTAAAATGGCATAACCATTGGGGTGTAATTGGGACGGGGCGATGGCCAATTGACGAAGAAGTTGTTGGAGAAAGTCATTGAAAGGAGGAACGCCCCCACTCATGCACATTTGTCGATTGACCGTTACAAAGCCAGAGGGTGCTATGTCAGCAGTGTTACTTCTCTCGGGAAGAATGGCATCTGATTCAGCAATGCCAAACTGAGCGCACAATTGGCGGAAAACTCTGTACGATAAAGTAGAAGAAGCTCTTCACGGCTTAGATGATCCCGTTGCTTCTCAAGATCCGAAAGGAGAAGAAACTGAAGGAAGCGAGAGCACTCCAGAACCAAATGGCTCTGACGCTGAACCGTTATCCAAACTTCTTTCTCCAGGGAGTGGGTCTTCCTCCAAGAAGAGAGGAAAGCAGGGAGTTTCCAAGAAGAAGAAGAAGGGGCCTTTAACTGGCGAAGAAGAGACGGAAGAAAGTCCGACCGAGCCCCTTTCTCCTTCATCCCCTACCCTTACAAGCCGGCCTAAAAAGTTGGTCATTCGGTCAGGTGCGGGCTCAAAAGGTGGGCGGAAGAAGAAATGATGGCCCTGGGTCTGTAGCTTTCATATCGCTTTTTCCCTTTTTTGCATGTACTGACCGGATATTGTGCGGGTACCGGCACCCCGCTTTTCTTTTGCTTTTTACTTTGGAACCTGTACCTGTATATAAAATAGTGTTGAATAAAATGATTCTTTTTCTTTGTACAAACTTCTGTCTGTATTTGAGAATGCATTTATTAATCAATTTTGTACAAGTTCCTTTGTACGATATTGCAGTGCGATATTGCAGTGAGCTTGTGGTATATATTGTTTGAGCGCAATTTTACCGATGTAATTATACCATGTTGCCCCTATACCATAAGCTCATTGTAATATTTTATTTTATGAGAAACTTGTACATTTATTTTTTAGAGAATAATTATTCCACATTTGGAGGAATATTATTTCATTAAAAAACAGAGTACAAACAAGTTTCTACGCTTCATCCTTCAAAGATATCACTTTTTATTTCGTGCATATACACGTTTTACTGAATGAAATCTTCTATGTGGTAAAGCGAGTATTTGAAAGGTACTTCAACTTCTTTTTGAAGAAGAGAATTTTCTAGAATAAGTAATTCATTCTTCCTTTGGAAGTTAAAGTGTGCCTTTGATGAGGATTTTTTCACGTTTCAACACCTGGAAGCTTTATTTCAATCTTGGTGAAACGTGTGCCTCTGAAGAGGTCTTTCTGCTTGATTGTGCCTCCGGGAGGAGGTCTTTTCATTTTTGCCTCTGGGAAGAGGTCTTTCTGTCATATTGTGCCTCTGGGAAGAGGTCTTTTTTGAAACGGGCCTCCGAAGAGGGCTTTTATTTTTTTTGCATTTCAACTCTGGTGAAGTGAAACTCCGAAGAGCGGCTGTTGCACTTCAACTCCTGGTGAAATGGGCCTCCGAAGAGGGCTTTTATTTTGTTTTGCATTTCAACTCTGGTGAAGTGAAACTCCGAAGAGCGGTTGTCGCACTTCAACTCCTGGTGAAATGGGCCTCCGAAGAGGGCTTTTGTTTTGTTTTGCATTTCAACTCTGGTGAAGTGAAACTTCGAAGAGCGGCCGTTGCACTTCAACTCCTGGTGAAATGGGCCTCCGAAGAGGGCTTTTATTTTGTTTTGCATTTCAACTCTGGTGAAGTGAAACTCCGAAGAGCGGCTGTCGCACTTCAACTCCTGGTGAAATGGGCCTCCGAAGAGGGCTTTTATTTTGTTTTGCATTTCAACTCTCGTGAAGTGAAACTCCGAAGAGCGGCTGTCGCACTTAAACTCCTGGTGAAATGTGCCTCCGAAGAGGGTTTTTATTTTGTTTTGCATTTCAACTCTAGTAAAGTGAAACTCCGAAGAGCAGCTGTCGCACTTCAACTCCTGGTGAAATGGGCCTCCGAAGAGGGCTTTTATTTTGTTTTGCATTTCAACTCTGGTGAAGTGAAACTCCGAAGAGCGGTTGTTGCACTTCAACTCCTGGTGAAATGGGCCTCCGAAGAGGGCTTTTATTTTGTTTTGCATTTCAACTCTGGTGAAGTGAAACTCCGAAGAGCGGCTGTCGCACTTCAACTCCTGGTGAAATGGGCGTCCGAAGAGGGCTTTTATTTTGTTTTGCATTTCAACTCTGGTGAAGTGAAACTCCTAAGAGCGGCTGTCGCACTTCAACTCCTGGTGAAATGTGCCTCCGAGGATTGCCTGGAAGTTACTCTCTCATGGTTGGAGGGTCATGACTCCTCCAATCTTTTTTGGTTGAGTAGAGAACTTTCTTTTTTCCGGCATATGCCCCGTTAGAAGTCTTTATCCTCCGAAGAGTTGTGCCTCCGAAGAGGACTTGTGCCTCCGAAGAGGGCTTTAGTTGTTCCTTGTCCACTTGCTTATGCCTTTTAAGTGATCCTCTATTTTTTTTTCCTTTTCAAGCTCGCACTCCCTTCTCTTACAAGTAGTTTGTTTAATCCAAAGAAGTGTACTTCGTTGCTAGGCCAGTTCGCGAGAACGGACATAGGCTTCTTAAATGGATGTTTGTTTGTTCAAACTTCTCAATTTGTTAGCTAGAGCCCGTTTTTGGCGAAATCATTGGCCGTTCAATTGAAGCACTTCTTATCTAGGATTTAAATTCGGGACTTTTGTGCTTTTGTGACTTGAAATTTGTTTGCCGAATGATAACCAGAATCACTTGGTCTTGTAATGTGCAAGTTTTATTTTCATTGTCTGCAAAAATTTAAATCGACATTTCAGCAATACATTTAATGTACTTTTCATATCGAAAATAAAGCAAACATGTAATAATAAGAAACATCAGATTTATAGTGGTTCGGCCAAGAATTTGGGCCTACATCCACTTTATAGTCTTTCATTATTCACTTGCATCGGTTTTACAATCGCTTTCAATTACAGGAATCATACATTCATAATTCTTTTTACAATATTTCAACAAAGCTATCAAGTAAAGTATGGGCGCAAGTGATTGCTGTTCCAAGCTCTTGGAATTTGATCTCCTTCGACAGTAGTGAGTTTGAATGTGCCGTCAAGAAGCTTCTGACCTATGACATATGGTCCTTCCCAATTTGGCCCAAACACACCTGTCGCTGTCATAATTCTCTTTAGGACTAGATATCCAATCTCAAAGCTGCGTTGGCGAACTTTGGAATTGAAATGTCTGGCTATCCTTTGCTGATGAGATGCGATTCTGAGCTCAGCCTCTTCTCTTTTTTCATCTAGGAGATCTAGTGCCTCAAGCTGTAGTTTTTCATTCTCCGCTTGATTGAAATGGATTCTTCTATGTGAATGGACCTCTGTTTCTACCAGAATCATTGCCTCTGATCCGTATGCCAATGAAAATGGAGTATGCCCAGTCGTAGTTTTGTGGGTAGTTCTGTATGCCTATAGTGCTAGCGGTAGCTTATCGACCCAACCACCTTTTGCTCTTTCAAGTTGCTTCTTGATGGTTGACTTGATAATTTTATTTACTGCTTCACCTGCCCGTTTGCCTGCGGATGAGCTACTGCTGAGAAGCTTTTTCGGATTTTGAATCGTTTGCAAAAATCTTGGAATTCTTCACTTTCGAACTGAGTACCATTGTCTGTAATTATTTTTTGAGGCACACCATATCTGCAAATGATACTTTTAGTCACAAAACTTATCATCTTTTTTGAGGTGATAGTAGCCAGTGGTTCAGCTTCTGCCCACTTAGTAAAATAATCTATAGCAATAATGGCATATTTAATTCTAGATTTAGCAGTTGGTAACGGTCCTACAAGGTCTATCCCCCATATTGCAAACGGCCATGGACTGACCATCTGTGTGAGTTCAGTAGAAGGAGCTCTAGGAATTTTGGCGAATCTTTGGCATCTGTCACATTTTCGGGAATAGTCTGCTGCATCTTGATTAATTTCTGGCCAAAAATATCCGTATCGGAGTATCTTCTTTGCTAAAGTTTGACCACCTAAATGATCACCACATTCTCCCTCATGTACCTCAGCTAGGATTGTTTTGGACTCTTCCCTGGATACACATCGAAGTAACGGCATTGAGAATCCCCGTCTGTATAAATGGCCATCCTGGACCACATAGCGAGAGGCTTTCCTCAGTAGCTTCTTTCGTTCTTTTGAATTTTTCGGTAAAGAGCCATTGAGCAGATATTCTGTTATTGGAGTCATCTATGATTCTTGCTCTTGAGACACGCTCATGATCCAATCGATATCCATCTCATCAATGCTTGGAGCCGACAGGACCTCCACTGGAGTCAACCCCAGAAATTGAGCTTCGCCTGTGCTAGAGTACTTTGCGAGAGAATCTGCTTTCGTGTTTTCTTCTCGAGGAATATGACTTATCATGTAATGATCGAAATCACCTAGGAGTTCCCAAGCCTTTAACAAGTAGGCGGGCAGATTTCCCCCTTTCGCTTGGAATTCCTTCTTGACTTGGCATACAATAAGCTGAGAATCACTAAAGATCTGTAATGCTCGGATGTTTAGTTCTTTAGCAATTCTTAAGCCAGCGATAAGAGCTTCGTATTCTGCTTCATTGTTTGTTGAAGGAAATTCCAATCTCAGTGCATAGCATAATGACCGACCTTCAGGGGTCTCAAGTACAACTCCGGCTCCAGAGCAGTAGTCATTTCTTGCGCCATCAACATATAACTTCCATTGAATTGGGGAATCATCGATCGTTTCCTCCTCACTGTTACCCTTATCTGTGAATTCTGCGATGAAATCCGCTAAAGCTTGTCCGTTGATTGCTTTTCGGGGATGATAAGTGATGTCATATTGACTGAGTTCAATATTCCACTTTAGAAGACGACCCGAAGTCTCAGGGCGAAACAGGACTTGCTTTAAAGGTTGATCAGTGAGGACTCTGATAGGATGAGCTTGGAAATATTGCCTCAACTTCCTGGATGCAATCAGTAGGCAATAGGTGAGTTTTTCCAACTTAGAGTAATTCATCTCTGCCCCAGTGAGTCTTTTGCTGATATAGTAAACTGGATGTTGAATCCTCTTGTCTTCTCGTATCAGCGCTGCACTTAAAGCATGAGATGATACTGCCAAGTATATAAGAAGATCCTCGCCATCGCCAGGCCTAGAGAGTATTGGCGGCGTTTCCATATGGTGAATCAATTCATCAAAGGCTTTTTGGCATTCGGGAGTCCAATCGAAGTTTTTCTTTCCTTTCTTTAGGGCGTCAAAGAATGGGATGCATTTATCTGTGGCTTTGGAAATGAACCGACTCCAGGCGGCGACTTTTCCATTGAGACTTTGCAATTCCTTCTTTGTTCTAGGAGCTTTGACTTCCTTTAAGGCGGTAATTTGAGCTGGACTAGCCTCAATGCCCCTAGCGCTCACGATGAAACCTAGAAACTTTCTGGATTCCACTCCAAATGAACATTTTAAAGGGTTAAGCTTTATTCCGTATTTTTGGAGGACTGCGAACATGTCTGCTAAGTGTTCTATGTGATCCACTGCTTTCTTAGACTTTACTAACATGTCATCGACGTAGACTTCCATAGTCTTGCCCAATTGTGGTTTGAACATAGCATTAACAAGTCTTTGGTATGCTGCCCCTGCATTCTTCAGCTCGAAGGGCATAACTCTGTAGTAGTAAAGACCAACGTCGGTGATAAAGCTCGTGTCCTCCTGATCTGGCTCATGCATCATGATCTGGTTATATCCAGAGTAGGCATCCATAAAAGATAACAATTCGTGTCCCGCTGTTCCGTCTACCAGTTGATCGATCCTGGGTAATGGGAAGCAGTCTTTGGGGCAGGCCTTGTTTAGATCTGAAAAATCGATGCACACTCTCCATTTTCCGTTGGCTTTCTTAACCAGCACTGGATTTGAAACCCAATTCGGATAGGTAGATTCTTTGATAAAGTTATTCTCCATGAGCCGATCAACTTCTTCTTTTAACGCTGCTGACTTTCTGGACCTTGAGTTCTCCTTTTTTGTTTCACAGGTGTAAATTTTGGATCAATATTCAGAGCGTGTACTGCTATTTCTGGGGATATTCCGCACATATCGGCATGAGTCCAAGCAAAGACATCCAAATTTGCTTTTAAAAAAGATATTAAGATATTCTGAATTGACGCATTAAGTTGTGAACCCACATTCAACACCTTGCTTGAGTCCTTCGGGTCAACAGGTATTGGTACTGTCGTTTCCACCGGTACCACTCTATTCTCTCCTGCACCGGCTTTTCTAGGATCCATCTCTTTCCATGCTCCGCTGTGCTCGCCAGTGCAGGGTCCGCCCTGTAATTGCTACAAGGCTGGTTCTTTGATGCGGACTGGGGTAGCCGCATCCTTTCCCATTTCTCTTTTCCTTGCTTCTCGCAGCTCTGTCAGATAACACTCCCGACCGGCATTTTGATCCCCTTTTATAACTCCTACTCCATTGTCTGTGGGGAATTTAATAGTGAGGCACCATGGGGCCAGAACAGCTTTGAACGCTGCAAGAGTTGGACGGCCAAGGAAAGCATTATAAGCGGAAAATTCATCAACAATCACAAAAGTCTGCTTGCGGACTACTTTTCTTTCTCCCTCTACGAGTTCTACAAGCAAATCAATGGTTCCTATTGGCTGCTTTGGCTCCCCAGTGAAGCCAGCGATTTTTTGTGACGAGGCTTGCACATCAACCATAGGGATCTTCATTTGGTCGAATGTTTTCTTGAAGAGGATATTACAGGATGCGCCACAATCAATGAGAACTCTTCTGACAATAGCTGGCCCGATACCAGCCGAGATGACTAAGGGATCTAAGGTAGGAGCTTCAACACCTGTGGAATCTCTGGTTCTGAACACAATATCATCATTGAAAGTTTTTTGTTGCTTTAAGGGCGTGGCACCTTCCAAAACAAAGACATCTTCTTCGGCCGGTACATACTTCAAAGCTCGGGTATATCTTTCCATCTCACCCCAGCTCCTGCCTGCTGGGTGAGGTCCTCCCGTAATGACATTGATAACAGGCCTTCCGGATTCATGCCCTGCAGTCTTCTCACTTGTCCTGGGTTGATAAGCAGGAGCTCGTTGCCCCTGACTAGACGAAGCGGGATCGCTGCTATTCTTTTCCACAAATTGCTGCAGCTTGTTTTCCCTTATCAATTCTTCAATCAAATTTTTCAATTGGAGGCATTCATCGGTATCATGACCGGGTTGATTATGGAAGCGGCAAAACTTTCCGCTTTGTACAGCTTTTTTCCCGGTTCTCAGAACGGGAGGTTTAGGATAATCAACAGAATCTTTAGTGGCAAGGTAAATACGCTCCGGCGTATCTGATAAAGGGTTATATTCCGATGGCTTGAAGGAACGAGGCTTCTTCAGATTTTTCTGTTTCTTCCCATCGTTATTTTCCCTTTTCTGTCCTACAGATTCATTCTTGCGTGGAGCAACAACGTTATCTTCAGCTTTTTCCAATGCTGCCTTTACCGGTACAGGACGACTTTCCACGCATATGAACTCATCTGCTTTCTTGTAGAATTTTTCAAGGGAATTTGGTTCCTTCATGTTAAGCCATTTTCCAAATTCGCTCGACTTGTCGATGGCCCTCATCAGATAGGTCAAGATCATCCGTGGTTCTGCATTGTCTACCTCGGCCAGCGCTATATTAAAGTGATTCAACAAAGATCTGATAGTTTCCCCTGGATTCTGTTCTAAACTTGACAACGACATGATATCTTTGGATTTTGAAGCGTATAGTCTGAACTGCTCCTTGAATTTCCGGGTTAGGTCAGAAAACTGATCTATAGACCGAATTGGTAGCTTGGTGAACCAAAGCAGAGCTACACCTTCCAAATATACAGGAAAATATCGACACTTTATTTCATCAGAAGCTCTGGTACCTGTCATGTGCCAATCATAATTATACAAGAATTCGTTCGGATCACTTGTTCCTTTGTAAGCTGGGATAGTTGGAGGGACGAACTTCCTTGGGAACTCAGCCTTTAAGATCCTTTCGGTAAACGGGGTTTTACTTGGAGCGAAACCCCATTCCTTCTCGTCTTCATTCCTTTGCATGCTTTCTTTCATGATTTGTCGAACCATTTCAGAAAGATACCCCTCATCATTTCGAGCTTTAGATCCACCAACTTCAGGAAATGTCCGCTCAAAGGGGCTGGCAGCCCTCTCAGGAATGTTTCTTTCTTCATCCTCATGAATGTTTCCAGCAAAGTTCCTTTCATTACCCGTTGACTGACGGTTTACCCTAAGCAAGTCATTCAACTTATTCAAAATTAGGGCATTTTGGGCATTCTGAGCCTCCAATTGTGCACTTTGGTCATTTATCTGCTGGTTCAGCCCTAAGATTACAGCATCCAACTCCGCTTTTGTAACCCCAACAGGTGGAGTGGCTTGATTAGGTACTGGGGAAGCGGAGGTTCCCTCTTGAACATTTCCAGATCTAACAGATCTACTCTTTCTCCCCGGAGCCATGATTTCAGATAAACTTCTAGTCTTCAGAGAGGTTACTTCAACAAACTTTCGTGGAGCAATGATGATAATTCGCCTGAGTTCAATTCTCAATGAAAGCACCAAAAATGTTAACGCTAAAATTTGAATGCTAACACCCCGGTGTATAAAGTGTAGTTGTGAAAGCACCACCCGATGATTCGGGAATAGAGTATAAGCAGGAAACCACAGAAAAAGCAGTGAATAACAACGATTTTATAGTGGTTCGGCTCAATATTTTGCCTACATCCACTCTGAATATCTTTATTGATGATTTCGTTACAAGTTGATACAATTCTTCCCCAAGTACAATACACTTTGAACTACTAAACACTTTGAATGAGTAGCTTAAACTTCAATGTAAGTGAAGGTCCTCGAATCCATGTCGGATGCATGAGATTTCTTTTTGAAGTTGTTGATAGTGTTCCACGTGTCTTGAAGGCTTTGGGTGTTGAGTTAGTTTGGAATGTAGCAGAGTATCGGTGTTTGAAAAGAATGAGCCAAAAGTCCCTTTCTAGTTGGAGCTAGGGTCGTATTTATAGACATTTCTTGGAGTTAGGTCGTAAATCGTACACGACTCATGATAAGTCGTAAGTCGTAGATGACTCATGGTAGGTAGCGGCCGACCTATTGGGTTTGGCTCATGGCTTGGTCCAAAGTTATGCACCCATTTGAATGAATGATACAAGTTCTAAGTCGTTCCTGAGTTAACCAAATGCGACTTCCTTTATGCTAGCATGAGTCGTACATGACTTATCATAAGTCGTAAGTCGTCAACGAGTCATTTCATTACAGCATGGTATTGAACTTGTCTCCAAGTCTTAGGTCGTGAACGACTTATCTGCATTTATAAGTCAGCAGCGACTTAAGTGTTATTGACTCTTCCTTTTAGCGCTCTGATTCCTCACTCCTTTAGGTCGTGGACTTTCTTAAGTCGTAAGTTGTGAGCTGTGGTCGCGCACGAGTTAACTAGTCATAACTTCTTGTTTGCTTGCTTGAGTCGCTGACGACTCAAGGTAGGTCGTAAGCACAATACTTTAACTCGTGCAACTCCTCAATTGTTGAGTCGGTAACTTGCTGAGTTGTGAAGTACCTTGAGTCGTGAAGTACCTTGAGTCGTGAAGTACCTTGAGTTGTGAAGTACCTTGAGTCGGCCAACACCTTTAAGGCATTAAGGTTATAACCTGGTGAGTCGCTGTCCTTCTTGAGTCGTTAAGTCGGCTGTTAACCCTTCAAGGCCGTTGAGTCGGCAACTCCTTAAGGCTGTTGAGTCGTAACTAGGTAGGTCGTTGATTCGGTCCATATGTTAGGTCGGTAATCAGTTAAGTCGGTAACTAATGTGAGTCGTGAGCCTTTCTTGAGTCGCTTGAGCAGAGGGGTTAACGTATATCTGCTTTTTATGAATGTAATTGAAAGTTATACAAGTTTTCTCATTTTCTTTAATAAATTTACTGTTCAATAATCATATCATTTGTTTTATAGATTATAATTTCCAACTTTCTTATAGTCTCATTTATACTTAGCATTTAGTCTCTTATTTCATTTAGAGGTTCCAATTATTAGTTAAATTCCATTTCACTAAAGCAATTGAAACCATTAATTGATGGAAAATTAAGAATTTAAATACCGGATAAATTTTTTAAATCATTTTAAAATAATAGATAGATGTATACACTTAAAATTCATATATCGAATTATATTTAAAACAATTAAAAATTTATATTTGGTTATCAAAAATAAATCTACAGTAGAACTACTACAGTGGCCTTCCCACTTTGAAACTCGAAATTGAATGTCGATGATGCGGCCGCCATCACCGAAATTATTTTCCAGCGACAGAGAAGGAAGTATAGAACTTATTTTTTCCAAAATCTTCTTTAAAACATTTCTTTCGAATTATATTGAAATATTTATATTAGAAAATACTTCTAAATAATATCATTATTATATTCTAAAATCATCCGAAAGAAATTTTCAAAAGCCCGAAACTTTAAGTTCTATATTTCCAATTTCATTTATCATATTTTCAATCTTATTTCAACTATTATTTATAAATTTCATTACCTAACAACCAATATTTTGCAACCAAATATTAATCATTTATAAAAAGTTTATTTTATATATAGAAAATATAATAGGAAAAATTATTTCATTCACCTATATCAAAACAAATATTGTGTCGGTATGTCCTATTAAGTGTTTAGGAATACCTATTGATGTCATAGCGTCCCATGCATCAACCAGAATTTATAAATACAAATCGAAAAATATTAACACAATATTAAAACCTTTTTATAACACTAACAAATACTCTCTCTCATATATACTCTCAGTGACTCATCATAGGGTATTACTACCCTATTAGCAAAGAGCCAAAGCCCCACAAAGCTAAGGTTTATCGCTAAACCAATGCTCCGATACCAGATGCAACGCTCCGCCTTTTTCGCATGCTTTAAATGGACGATCAACCACACACGTCAGACTTAGACCATACAGAAGAGCGGATTGTTATGGGGTAAATAAGAAATAGTAGAAAAAGAAAAAAAATAGAATCTTGCAGCGGAACGATAAAATATAATAATCAAATATACAGTTCATGAAGCTGTTTACAAAATATTTGAATATACTTATACAATACATATTAGAGTTACACATACCAGAGAATAATAATTAATGCAACAGAATTAAATGGCGTAGTGGAGTAATACAGTAGATAATAGTACTACAAAATCTTCGTCTTCGTCCTCCAGAATAAAATCTTCAAATCCTGAAATGCTCGGACTGACCCGAGCGAATTGAAAGGAAAAACACACGAGTCAGAGCTAAATTATCTTATGTAAGTTAAATCAACAATAAATAATATGAGTGGAACGACGTCTGTTTGCGCAAAAAATGGGCAAACACCTCCAAGTCTTGTGATTTAGTTGATTTTAAGTGATTTTTAATGATTTAGATGAGTTATGTAAATATGAAAAAAAGCAAGGGCTGAAATGTAAAAGACACACAGATTTATAGTGGTTCAGCCAGAACGTGCCTACGTCCACTTTATATGTTATTATCTTCTTTCTTTCAGATTACAAGTACAATGTTTTGTGTACAAGTATATGAAAGTAGTTTGAAAGTTCCTTCCGTGCTTGAGCTCTCAAACTTATCTGCCATTGTTGTACCCCTGCCCCTCTATTTATAGACTGAGGTTGGGGGCAGGGGTCTTGGATGTATATAGCTGCTGGCGGGCCTGGGCTGAAACAATTTGGCCTGGCAGCGTTCTGGTTCGGCGAAGCCTTGGTTCGGCCGTGCTTGGAGAGGTTGGAGCTTGGTCCGGTTGTGGATGGTTCGGTGATGAGATAGCCACTTGGTTCGGCCTTACCTTGGTTCGGTATTGAAGGGGTTGTGGTTGGTCCGGTTGAGGTTGGCTCGGTGTTGGGTTGATTCGGTGGTGTGTCTATGGAGTTGGTTCGGTAGTAGAGCATGTTGCTTCGGTAGCGGGGGACTGCGATCGGATGTGTATTATGCTTGCATTGCCGAATGGACGTTATCCTGAGGATGCCGAATGAGCCATTGCCGAATGAGTTCTGGAATGCCGAATTTATTCATGTATTTGGGATGCTGAGCGATCCTTGGCTTTGCTGAATGAAGTGGAGGTTGCGAACACGGGTGAGACTGACGCTTCTTAGTCTCGAGACCTTCTGGGTAAGAATTCGCCCAACATTTGCCCCCCAAAGCGGGGCACGTGCTTGCATGTGTCGCGCTTTGTTTCCCTATGGTAGGAAAGCTCCTTTCGTAACGCCATGGGCTGGATGTTCATGTCCTATCGGTGTCCTCATGCCTTGCGGTAGGAAGGCGTGTTTTGTAATGCAATGAGCTGGATGTCCATATCCTGTTGATTTCCTGCAAAGGAATTTATAGTTTTAATGTGATTTCAAATGACGACCGTTTGGGATCGAAATATTTGAGGCGAAGTGAATTGTGCCGTTCAAGGCGATATGTGACCGTTCGAGGTCGGGTGCCGTTCGAGGCGAGTAGGTGTGCCCCGAGGGGGCTCAGCATTATTGATGCCAAGTTTTCATTTGAGTGGGTTCCTGGATCGTTTGCGAAGATGGTTTATCGCCAGCTCAGAGCGTGCCTAAGGATCGTTTGCAACCCCGCACATGTGTAAGTAGCTTAGCCATTTCAGAATTATCAGAACCAAATATCCATTCAACCGATGAGTTTTAAAAGGATGTCAAAGTGTAAATTCCCACGACAGTAGGGTCAATAGCCATTCAGAGCATGTCTGTGGACCGTTCGTGGTCGCGTACATGTGTAAATGATTAACCCATGTTAGTGGGAGATTTACTACTTATTCATCGTTATCATAATCTCTATTTTATCAGTAGATCCTAGAGTCCGGTACTTATCTGAGTGAGGCGCTTTGCATGCCCCCTGCTACTGGTCTTCACTGATTCGGATAGCTTCATTCGGTTTTCATTTGGTCCGGTATGCCGAACCGGTTGGTCCGGTGCTTTCTCGCTCGTCTATATATAGGGGCCATCCCCCTTAGTTATTCCTTACCGAACCAACGAGCGCCGAACCAATCTCCAGCCGAATCAACTTTTTGCCGAATCAAGCTTTTACCGAATCAGGTATATGTCCTTTTGCCGAATGGTCTTTTTTACCGAATGAAAATGTGTGTTTGCATAGCCGAATGAACTCGTATACCGGATGAACTTCCAATACCGAATGAAGCATATACCGAATGAGAGTTGTAAAACTTGACCACCGAATGAACACACACCTTCAATACCGGATGAGGCTTATGCCGAATGAGACTTGAAAACTTGAATCTTGAGCGAAATCTTAGGCTTTTATACGCTTGCTTTAGATACTTGCTTGTTCATGTTTCTATACTTCTTGTTCTAACACCATGTTTTTCTTGTGCTGCAGACAAATGTCTCGCAAAGCGGAAACCCGATCGGATAAAAAGAAATCTAAAGGTAAAGGAGAGTCGTCCTCCTCCGTGCCCCCAGCCCAACCAAGACCGGTGCCACATGGGCCTGCCCCGAGGTCGTTAGTGGATGGGTACGGTCCCCAGGAACTTCTGGTCTCCCCTTCCGATTGCTTTCCTAGCTCCCTAAAGGAGGAGCAACTTGATGTTATATCCCTTTCCTTCGGGATAGACAGGGCTCGCATGCTGTTGCCGGGAGATGGAGTGATGCAGTATAACCCCCCCGAAGGCTACTTTGCTTACAGCAGATATCATTGCATGTGTGGTGCCATCCCTCCTATCAATGCCTGGATAGTTAGCTTTACCACATATTTGAAGGTGGCTCCATTCCAGCTCCAACCGAACTCTTATGCCATTCTGGTGAGCCTTTTCGTTATCTTCCAGAGGAGGTACGGGCGCCCTCCTTCTAACCGAGAAATTCGATACTTGTATAACCTGAGAGGCTACAAGAAGGGGTCTCCGTATATCAGTCTAGAAGCGGCCGTGCCCTTCAAACCGGTCTTGGACTTATATTCAAAGTTTACCATGTTCAAGAAAGAATGGTTTTTTATCAAGGACGATTCTGTTTCTTTCCGCCTATTCACTTCCGGCTGTAAGATGAATTTCATTTATATTTTCCATGTTCTGACTGTAGTGCTTCTTCTGACACGCTTCCATTTCTTGCTAGCGACAGGTGGTATTGCAGTCGTGGAAGATGATTCTTTGGCGCGGATGGCTGCTGAAATAAAGGCCATTCCCGCATGGGACAGGTCGGCTTCGTTCCTGATCAGGAACGCTACCCTCCTGGAGTACAACTTGATCCAGCCGCACCAGTCCGTGGTTAAGCAGAGGGACACGGTTGAGGAGAAGGCCGCTAAAGCTAAGGAGGGGGCCACGGTGAAGAGTGGCAAGAGGAAGCCCTTTGCACAACATCCCGTCGCGGGAGGCAAGAAGCTTAAGGAGTCTGAGGGCCCCTCCGCTAGTACTTGCCCGATCATCTCGGAGGAGGAAGGTGTGGAAGAGGGCGAAGGAGGCGATATGGAAGGAGAGTCGGAGGGCGGAGGAGATGGAGATGGTCAGGGTGGTAGTGGTGCTGGTGCCTTAACCTCTGGGCAAGACTCTGAACTGGATGAGGCTCTCCGCCAGGCCTTCGGGGAATCGGAGGGAGAATCGAAAGCGGAGAAGGCGAAGGGGACTGGCAAGGTCGGGGCTGGTGCCGATCTATCCCCAAAGGGCTCCTCAGCCAGGGTAACTCCGGCGGTGCAAGGTGAACTTTTGTCCTCTGTCGATTCCATTTACGATAGGGACTTAGAAATATTTTGTGGTTCACTTCCATCCTGGAATGAGATTCAGGACTTATTGCAGTATCCCACTCCTCCGCAGGGTTTGTATAATAGATGTGCATTCTCACTTTTTCTTTCTTTTTAACTTAACATGTTTCTTGAATTATGGATCGTCGTATGTTCATAACACTTGTTTTTTACTCCAGGGGCAGGCCAGGCGGCTAAAACGTCAGACGTTCGACACCGCCTTGAACAATTCAAGTTGATGAGAGCTTCTGATAAGCCGAAGCCTCTTGCTGGTCGTCCTGGGGACGTGGTCAGATACCGTCCTCTTCTTGGGGTCATTGAAGAGAGCATTCAGAAAAAGAAGAGGAGTCGTTCCTTATTTGAGCCTTCCCCCGGTCCGCAACTTCCTGTTCAGCCTCCTCGTGATACCACGGAGGAGAGCACGGAGTTTATCCCCCCTCCACCTCCTTCTAAGAATCCCACTGTTATCCGTATAAGGCGTCCTGACGTGCCTCGCGACCCCTTTGCCGGTCATCCTGATTTAGATCCAAGCTCTCGGGATATTTCATTTGATGAGGCCAATGGTGAGCACCTTCTTCCCCGCAACCCCATGGTACGAGTGCTAGACGAGGCTAAGTCCCTAGATCTTGATCTGCTTACCACTCGGGTAGTTACCATGGGAGACGAAGGCAAAGCTAATATCGATTGGGTGGCTGAAGAGGCCAAGAAGTTAATGAAGTATCATGCTCAATTGGTCAAGGCCGGGGAGGAGATTGGGAGTGCTAATATTCGGTTGCGGCTGAAGGTTGCCGATCAGGCAGAACAGCTTGCCGGTCAAGCCGTTCATATTTCTCAGCACGAGGAAGCCTCCAGGCGGCTGAAAGAGACCATGGAAAAGGCTAGTAGGGCAGAACTACGGAAGATGGAGGCCGCCTGTAAGGAGCGGATCGACATGGCCATTGCGACAGTGGATGAGGTTCGGAATGCGGATCTCGAGCAGGTAGAGGAGTTGTCTGAGAGGGTTGAGGCCGCGGAGATGGCTCAAGTCAAGTTAAAGGAGGAGATGGAAGAAATGAGGAGGTCTCTCCAGGCTGACTGCTTGAGATACCAATCAGAGAGGGATGTCGCTATCGCCAAGTTGCAGGCTTCCGAGGCCCGGGTGAGGGAGTTTGAGGAGAATGAGGGGATGATGGACGGGATGCTGCAGGACATGTACTTCCGCACTTGGAAGGAGGGCAGCTTGTCTTGGATGGATGACTATCCCCGGGTCATGGCCAAGATGTATCTTCGGGCGTTAAAGGAGGCCAGGGTCAATGCGGGTAAGGAAGGTGGAGCGGCTTTTAGTCTGGATGTGGTCACTGCTCAGTTCTCGAAGGAGGAGCAAGCGGCGGTGAAGGAGAGGATGCGGTTGCTTGCTGCGGAGGAAGCGGGTGTGCAACTGGAGGATGAGGATCAAGCGGCGGACGCTGGTGAGTTATTCTTCTCTTTTCCTTTTCTTTCTGGGTTTCCATAACTTGAGCGTTTATCGTTTGTTTAATGAATTCCTCTTCTGAATTGGACAGGTGGAACTTCCGATCAACACGCTGGGGGCTCCGACCCTGCGGCCAAGTAGGCTTGGGGAAGTTGGTAGGATGAGAGCGAAGTGTGGACGCAGCTGGTTACTTTTCCGGATTTGGCCACCTTTTTATTTCCTTTTATCGCTGTTTATGTTAGTCCAAAACATTGATGTGACTATAATAATATTATTTGCAAAGAATAACTTTATGTGATTTTATGACATAAGCCGATTTTGTTATGTTTAAATGTCGTTGTCATTTTGATGTGGTGCATGAGAAGTATGCATATGCCTGTGATTTTAGTTGTGTTTGATGTTAAGTTGTTGGTCGAAATATAATTTTATGTTTTGCAATGTTAGTGTGACGTATGAATAAACTATAGTTACATATTTGTGTACAAGAGAAGAGAGTACCGCCCTTCATGTTTTAGTTGCAGGTGGTAGCTTTGAGCGTCTTGTGTAACTGATCATGGATATAGCTGAATACCTTGCCACCCAGTACGCAGGCTTAGATTCTCATGAGTGAATGCTCCCTATTTGGTTTCCTGTACTTTAGAGTTTGTTGTACAGGATAGGAGAAAAGTATTTAAATGAAATGGAAATATGGGAAAAGTAAAATTTCCAGTCACGGAAGGCCGTCGATGTGCTTAAGTTCGTGGCAAACGGGCTTTGTAGTCACTTTCCCTAGCTGTGAGTCTTGGAGACATTTGTCACCCGTCTTACTCCTCTACGGGGAGTTTTCTTTTTTACCACAGGCGCACTTAAGACACATCGGAGCCGAGATCGCACACGGTAACTACCCGAACCATTATGGTCCGTAATTGTGGGTATTATTCGATTTACCGTGGCTAGCTAGCGTGGGTGCCGTTGGCCGTGAACTACCCTTGGCTGGCCACACCTTATGTTGGGGCTTAAAGTAGGTTCACAGTTGCCGGCGAGCCGAACGCCGTAATGAGCTGCCATCGGCTATAGTCGGCCTTTATGATGACTTATAATCGGCTCATTACAGTTGGCTTTGAGGGCAGTCGCGAGCAATGAGTTAACCCGCAGCAGAGGGATGCTGGAGCAAAAGAGTCTCATTGGCGAGTGCATAGAATCGTAGCGTACCTGTTAGGCCTTGTCCAGATGAGGCCGTGGTGCGTCTTGAGTGGAGATGCCATAGGATTTTGTTCAACAGAAAAGGATAAAGCTTAACAAGCAGCCAAGATATAAAGGAACAAGTTAAAAAGAGACAAGATTTTTTAAAGTGGTTCGGCGTGAAAATGCCTACGTCCACTGATTCTCTTTGTTAATTCACTTCATATGGGCAGTACAAGTTAAGAAAAGTATCGACGGAGGTGTCGGATGTTCCATGCCCTCTGGAACACCTCTCCGTCCACTGTTGACAAAATATAAGCTCCGTTGTGGAGATCTTTATGAATTACATATGGTCCGTCACAGACGGGGTCCAGTGCCCCGGGGCGCGGAAAGATTCGCCTGAGGACAAGATCTCCTTCTTGTAAGATGCGATGCTTGACTTTGGAGTTGTATAGTGCTGCCACTTTTTGTTTGTGAGCTGCTGCTTTGAGCGCTGCATCGTTTCTCCTTTCCTCAATCAGATCCAAAGACATGAGGAGGAGTTCTTCGTTTTCTTCTGGATTGTAGTGGATCCTACGGTGGGAAGGAACAATAGTCTCAACAGGGAGCATTGCCTCCGATCCGTATGCCAAAGAGAAAGGAGTATGTCCCGTTGATGTTCTGAAAGATGTGTGGTAGGCCCAAAGTGCCGTAGGAAGTTCGTCCACCCAAGCGCCTTTTGACTTTTCAAGTTTCTTCTTGATTAGGGTTTTGAGAATTTTGTTGATAGCTTCGACTTATCTGTTTGCCTGAGGATAGGCTACTGATGAGAAGCTTTTATGAATTCCATGCTCCTGGCACCAGTCGGCGAATTCTTCGCTGTCAAATTGGAGTCCGTTGTCCGATATGATCTTGAGTGGCACTCCGTACCTGCACAGAATATTTTTGATCAAGAAGTTGATAACTTTTGCTGAAGATATTTTATTTAGGGGTTCCGCTTCCACCCATTTGGTGAAATAATCGACTGCCACTATAGCATATTTGGCTCCTCCTCTGCCCGTTGGCAGTTCGCCAATTAAATCAATTCCCCATATAGCAAAGGGCCAAGGGCTGGTCATTCGAGTAATCTCATTTGTGGGTAGTCGAGGAATCTTGGCAAATTTCTGACATCTGCCGCATCTCTTGACGAAGTCTAAGGCGTCTTTGTTTAGTGTGGGCCAGTAATATCCATATCGGAGTATCTTTTTTTCCAGAGTCTGCCCTCCAGTGTGATCTCCGCAACTTCCTTGATGGACGTTGAATAAGATTTCCTTGGCTTCCGTTCCAGCGACGCATCTGAATAAGGGGCTAGAGAAGCCACGCCGATAGAGGATGCCTTCTTGTATTGTGTAGTGGGGATCTTTCCTCAAAATTCGCCTGACTTCATCACGTTTGTCTGGTAGTGTGCCTTCCTGCAAATATTTCCGGATAGGAGTCATCCAAGTTCCTTCTTCGATTGTAGTTATCAGATTCACTTGTTCGAAACTTGGGGCTAGCTGCCTTGAGATGGCTAGTGCTCCGGAAATGGTGCTATTCTTCATACTAGCTTGCTTTGCTAGTTCATCGGCCTCTTGGTTATCTTCTCGAGGAATGTGTTTGATTAGATAATGGTCTAATTGATCGAGTAGCAGTTTCGTTTTCTTTAGATATGCTGTGAGTCGTTCTCCTCGTGTCTGGAACTCTCCTAGTACTTGGTTTACGATAAGTTGAGAATCACTATGAAGGCATAAAGAATTGACTCCAATTTCTAAGGCAAGCTCCAATCCCGCTATTACTGCCTCATACTCCGCATCGTTGTTAGTGGCCGCGAATTCCAACCTTAATGCATAGTACAGCTTTCTTCCCCTGGGGGTGATTATCACAATACCTGCCCCCGAGCCTTGTTCGTTCGATGCTCCATCTACAAAGAGGTTCCACTTGATGTTTTTTGCTATTTCAAATTGATCCTTGCCTTCGTTGGTAGTGAATTCGTCAATGAAATCGGCCATGGCTTGCCTCTTGATAGCGGTACGAGGGTGGTAGGTGACGTCATACTGACTTAGTTCAATGCACCATTTGAGGAGTCGTCCAGAAGTGTCGGGACGATGGAGTACCTGTCTTAGTGGTTGGTCGGTTAGAACTCTGATGGAGTGAGATTGGAAGTAGTGTCGCAGTTTTCGTGATGCGATCAATAAACAATATGCCAATTTCTCAAGTTTAGGATATCTGGCTTCTGCCTCTGTAAATCTCTTACTTATAAAGTACACCGGGCGTTGTGTGCGGTCCTCTTCTCTTACCAAGGCAGCGCTTAGAGCATGAGATGATACAGCGAGGTATAGGTATAACTCTTCGCCTTCGTTTGGAGTTGAGAGCACTGGTGGTCTTTGAAGGTGTTCGATCAGGTTAAGGAAGGCTTTTAAGCATTCATCGGTCCACTCGAACTTTCCTTTGTCTTTCTTGAGAGCTTCGAAGAAAGGGACGCACTTGTCAGTTGCTTTGGAAATGAATCTGCTTAGGGCGGCCACCCTTCCGTTTAGGCTCTGCATTTCTTTTCGAGTGGAAGGTATCCTTATTTCTTTTAGAGCCCGGATTTGTTCAGGGTTTGCTTCAATTCCTCTGGCATGGACGATGAATCCTAAGAATTTTCCCGATGACACTCCGAAGGAGCACTTTAGAGGATTCAGCTTCATTCCATATCGACGAAGTACCTGAAACATCTCGCCCAGGTGGCTTACATGATCATCGGCTCTCCTGGACTTTACCAACATGTCATCCACATATACCTCCATAGTTCGTCCTATTAATTCCGCGAACATCTTGTTGATGAGGCGCTGATAGGTAGCTCCAGCATTTTTGAGTCCAAAATGCATGACTTTGTAACAATATAATCCCCGGTCAGTGATGAAGCTAGTGTGGTCTTGATCGGGAGCGTGCATGGGAATCTGGTTGTATCCGGAGTATGCATCCATAAAAGATAAAAGTTTGTGCCCGGCAGTGCTGTCCACAAGTTGATCGATTCGGGGGAGTGGGAAGCAGTCTTTCGGGCAAGCGTCATTTAAGTTGGAGAAATCAATGCATGTTCGCCACTTCCCATTAGCTTTCTTTACTAGTACCGGGTTAGCGATCCATTCTGGGTAGATGGCTTCTCGTATGAAGTCATTAGCAAGTAGGTTCTTTACTTCCTCATCGAGGGCTGTTGATCGTTCTGTTCCCATGCTTCTCTTTTTCTGCTTTATCGGTACCTTGGTGGGATCGATGTTCAGCATGTGGCATGCTATGTCTAGGGAGATTCCTGTCATATCGGCATGTGTCCACGCAAATACATCTAAGTTGTGGCGGAGAAAGTCAATGAGTTGATCCTTCAATTCTGTTTTTAGCTGAGATCCTATTTTTAATAGTCTACTTGAATCATGTTTGTCAACAGATACGAATTCCATGGCCTCTGCAGGCTCAGCGGTAGCCTCCTCCTCCTTATCCCTGGGGTCTAATTCATTGAAAGGATCGCTGGTGTATCGAAGAGGAGGGGCTTTCTTTAGTTGCTATGCTTCCAAGCTTTTCATGCAGAGAGTAGTCTCTACATCTTTCCCTTTATTCTTTCTATGGTTATTGCGAAGTTCAGTTACATAGCAATCTCGAGCGGCGTCTTGATCTCCTTCAACTTCTCCTATTCCGTTATCTGTTGGGAATTTCATCTTTAGGCACCACGAGACTGGGACAATTTGGAAGTCAGATAAGGCTGGTCTTCCCAAGAAGGTGTTGTAGGCCGAGTGGTTTTCTATTAGTACGAACGTTTGTTTTCGCACAACGGAGCGGGGATGACTTCCTATTTCGACGAAGAGGTCAAGTTGCCCGAGGGGCATTTTCGCATCTCTAGTGAAACCGTGCAGGGGTTTGTTGCAGGGAGACACATCCTTCATTGACAGCTTCATTTTGTCGAAAGCATGCTTGAACAGGATATTTACGGAGCTTCTGTGTCTATTAGAGTTCGGAAAACTTTAGCTGGACCGAACCAGGCAGAGATGACCATGGGATCCATATGCGGGTACTGTCTTCCTTCTAAATCACGCCTACTGAATACGATGTCGTCACTCTCTTTCCGTTTCGGGTGGCGTTCTTCCATAATGGAGTTAACATAGCCTTCAGCATTTCTAAGTGACTTGCCGTATCTTTCCATCTCTGCCCAGCTCCTATCGGCGATGTGTGGTCCTCCCGAGATGGTATGGACCACTATCTTCTCTTGACTAGAGCCACTGGTGTTGCGATTCCCCCCGCCTACTTCTGGGAGGGGTCGCTTTGAGTTCTCATTGGTAGGAGTTGGATTCCTGTTCTGACCTTTCACATAGCGTTCCAACCTTCTTCTTCTGATGTGTTCTTCGATCAAGTCCCGGAGATGGTGGCATTCATTGGTGTCATGTCCGTGGGATTCGTGGAAGCGGCAGAACTTTCTAGACTTGAGTGCGTTATCAGATTCTTTCTTGTGTGGGGGGCGCTTATATCCGAGTTCGCCCTGAGTGGCTAGAAAGATGTTTTTGATTGTTTCATTCAAAGGAGTGTAGGAGTCAAATCTTGGTCCTAGTCGATATTGGCGCTTTTCAACCTTCCTGCCCCCAGCATTGTCTCTAGATTCATTTCTTCGAGTGTCCTTAGCTGCAGCGGGAACCTTGTCCGAAGTTGTCTTACCTTGTTGCCCTGACTGCCTCTCAGTGGCGGCGTCTTCAAGTCTCATATACTTTCCAGGTTCATGGAAGAAATCAGGTAAAGTAGCTGGTTTTTCCTTAGTTAGTCTTCTAGCGAACTTGGTATCTAGGTGTACACCACTATAGAGGGCCATTAGGGTGAGCTTCTCATCGGCATCTTGGACTGCGGCCGCTGCGGGGTTGAACCGGGTTAGATATTGTTGCAGTGTCTCTTCGGATTTCTGTTTGACATTGGATAGAGAATAAGCATCCTTGGGTTGTTCTACATGGATGCAGAACTGGCTAATGAACCTTTCTTTCAACATTTCCCATGAGATGATAGATCCTTGGGGTAGATGGCAGAACCAGGAGGTAGCTAGATCTGCTAGGAATAGCGGAAAGCATTTACACAGCACCCCTTCTGTTGCTCCGCTCATGAGCATATGCTTGGTGTATCTCTGTAAGTGTACGATGGGGTCGGAAGTTCCCTTGTAAGGTTCCATGGTTGGCATTTTCCATTCCCGGGGGGTGATGGCAGTTTCGATATTGCGGGTGAAGGGGCTGGTGACCCTAGTGCCTATTCCTCGTTCCCTTTGCTCTCGTTGGACGCATTCTCTGAATAATCATGCCATTCTTTCATCAGAATTTGGAGCGGATACAAATGAACTTGGTTCTTCCCTGCGGAATCGATCTCGTCCAGATGACCTGTAGGGATGGTATAGTCTATCACTTCTGACGTTATCCAGTGGTTGCCTCTGGCTGCTTGGATGCATGCTAGGACCAGCTACAGTTGCCCCCTGCCTTGATCTTCCCCTATGGGGTTCTGTTTCGAGCATTTCCATGGGGTCAACTTCGGGCTGGGTTCTAGCTCGGCTCCGTTCAGCGGGGTTTCTATGATTAGGTGGCATGACTGGCTCAGCTACATCCGACCCTCGCCTGGCGCCTCCCCCACTGGGTTCGGTTCCAAGCGCTTCCTCGAGTCGGAGTTCGGGCTGAGTCCGGGCGTGGCCCCTATCATTGTTGTTCCTGTTGATGGCTTCCTCGAAGAGGGAAGACCTTTGCTGTCTCCGAGATCCTCCAGATTGAGATTCATCCCATGATTCAGTGTTGCGGTTGGATTCTTCGACATCCCTCAAGCGTGACATGAGTTGGTTCACCAAAGCTTCTTGTTGGGATGTGAAGCAGTTAGTCACTTCCACCACAACTCTGTCTAGGTCTGCTCTGGTGATTACTGCTGGTTGTTCCGCGGCAGGGGCTGTTGGAATTGCCTGATCTACATGCGGCACTGCAGCTGTAGTGGGATGGTTCTCTTGATCTGGATCCACTGGATTTGGAGCGCTGCTAGTTGCATCGTTCTTTCCCTTGTTGGCGTCTTTTCTTGGCCTGGAAGTCATGTTTCCTAGGCAATGAAGGGTGATATTGGGAAAGAAGGTTGGATGAGGGAAGATGAAGCTTCGAGTTTGAATCTCTCAGTGAAAGCACCAAAAATGTTTGCGCAAAAAAGGGCAAACACCTCCAAGCCGTGTGATTTAGTTGATTTTAAGTGATTTTTAATGATTTAGATGAGTTGTGTAAATATGAAAAAAAAAGCAGGGGCTGAAATGTAAAAGACACACAGATTTATAGTGGTTTGGCCAGAACGTGCCTACGTCCACTTTATATGTTATTATCTTCTTTCTTTCAGATTACAAGTACAATGCCTTGTGTACAAGTATATGAATGTAGTTTGAAAGTTCCTTCCGTGCTTGAGCTCTCAAACTTATCTTCCATTGTTGTACCCCTGCCCCTCTATTTATAGACTGAGGTTGGGGGCAGGGGTCTTGGATGTATATAGCTGCTGGCGGGCCTGGGCTGAAGCAATTTGGCCTGGCAGCGTTCTGGTTCGGCGAAGCCTTGGTTCGGCCGTGCTTGGAGAGGTTGGAGCTTGGTCCGGTTGTGGATGGTTCGGTGATGAGATAGCCACTTGGTTCGGCCTTACCTTGGTTCGGAATTGAAGGGGTTGTGGTTGGTCCGGTTGAGGTTGGCTCGGCGTTGGGTTGATTCGGTGGTGTGTCTATGGAGTTGGTTCGGTAGTAGAGCATGTTGCTTCGGTAGCGGGGGACTACGACCGGTTGTGTATTATGCTTGCATTGCCGAATGGACGTTATCCTGAGGATGCAGAATGAGCCATTGCCGAATGAGTTCTGGAATGCCGAATTTATTCATGTATTTGGGATGCCGAGCGATCCTTGGCTTTGCTGAATGAAGTGGAGGTTGCGAACACGGGTGAGACTAACGCTTCTTAGTCTCGAGACCTTCTGGGTAAGAATTCGCCCAACAGCGTCCGAGATGTTTACGGGGTTTGACATCTTCTATCCAATACGTGAGTGCACTAACTCAAGAGATGCTCGGGATTCACATCTCCTAAGGATCCGTTAAACTAATTACTATGTAGTAATATTTCGCTATTATAATAATGTCTATAGTAAAATAAACATACTTTTAAATAGCGTTAAGGAGTGACCCAATATTCCCTTTAACACGTAATACCCCAGTAATCCATCCAATATCATAGTCCCTCCTGATCGGGAAGCCACCAGAGCATACCACACGGGCTACGGGAGAAAACCAAACTCGTACAAGACGTGCTAGGGTAGGTGACACGGCACAACTAGGCAATGCCAGAGCAGATATACCAATTATGCTTCCGGGTCAGTGGTAACGCGTAGCGCGCAGCTACCGCCTACCTCGAGCCACACCCCCAAATAAAAAAAATCAAATGTGGCCACCGAACCAATCCAAAAGTCAAAGTATAATTTCGAAGGGATGTGTCCGATCAAAGGTGCTACCTCATTAACCCGTCGATCGCTCATGTTTTAGCCACCTTATGCCAACTCACAGGAGTTGGGTCTACGTATTTACCTCAAAGGAACCGCCGCCACAATCCTACTTCATTCTGGAATCTCCACCGCGTACACGGTTGTTAAAATGGTTTTCGGAGTTGGCAGAGAGTATGACAACTTCCGATCCCGGTCTCTTTAACAACAAAACATAATTATAACATCGCGGTCTTATTAAAATAGTTTATACTTTTAAAACCAGAATATAATATCCATTTCAAATCCATATAAATACGATACCATTTCCTCTTTTAAAAACCCACATCATTTTCAAATATATCCTTTTCTAAAGTTATAACATTTCAAAGTTATAATATTTCGAAACCAAAACTTGAAATATAGCCTTTCAAAACATAAAACTTTGAATTTCATAACTTTGAAACATACTTCACCACTTACATGGTTTAAATATTAAATTACTTTATATAATAAAATAGCTTGTTCACCTTCACAAATCAATTTCAATATGGATTTTAAATTCCCAAACAAACCAATAAAATTTCCATATATTTCAAAGCTTTAATTATTCCACCATTTCAAAACTTATTCTTTGATAATTTCATATAATTCAATTTCAACTACTATTATTTAGATTTGAAATGTTTACTTAATAAATCAAATATCATTTTAGTAAAACCTTTAGATTTCAAATAACTGGATATTCTTCCAATTACATTAACTTGATAATATTCATTTAAATCAATTTGATATTCATTTAAATCCTCCAAACAAAAATCAAGTTATAAAATCATACCTTTTAAATCTCAATTTATTTATATTTCAAATCAAGTTTTTCGAGAATAATCCTTAAATCTTAAATTCAAATCAAATTCATATTTATCTTCTAAATCTAAATTTATTTAAATCATTATAACCTCTATATAAAATATGATTTAAATACTTAACCATATTTATTTTAATAAATCAAACTCCATTTTTCTACTTATTGTCATTAACTGATTTATACCTAACTTAATACATGAATTTAACTGTATATAAATATTTTTATATAATATAAAAAAGAATCAATATTTATTTAAACCACATAATTCTATCCAAAACCATATAAATCATTTTCAAAATATTTATATATATAGACCGATGGTGTCTGTATAAAATTTTCTATCCTATGGTCAAGTGATACAGATATTTATCATTTCAATCCGTAAGTTAAAAAAAATTACGGTTATATATCATTTCAAACCGCAATCCCGAATGAAATAAAATGCATAACAACTTGCATATTAAAATAATATAGAATATAACATCCATTTATCCATCAACAGATCATACATCCATCACAATCATCATCCACAACAATCAATCAATACCAATAGATAACTGATAATATACATAACAGGTATTTAGCTGGTAGTTTATATGCAATAATAAATTTGATAACAATTTAATTCAAATAAATGCAATTTAACTTAAATGATGATTAAATATATGACTAACAGCTATAAATAAATTTCAAATCACATCATAAATAAATTTAACAAACATAACAAATTTTAGAAGTTGTGAGTGGGTTAAAACACTCACCTTTTGAATTTAAATTGAATTTCAATCCAATTTAAACCTAAAAATTTGACGGTCTCGGAATTCGTCTAAACAAGCGTCAAAATGTTTGGAATTTTAATACGATCCTAACAAAAAAACCGTGAGTCAATTGGTGTTGGTATGTGAAAGATATAATGAAAAATGTGTTTGAATTTCATTTTTTTTTTAAAAAAAGAGAACACATTTACCTTTCTTGCCACGTCATAGGCAAATCACTTTCTTCCAGAAAACACCACTCACGCATGCAAGGACCAATGCACGCGATACTACAACCGACCATAAACTTTGACCGCGATTCTCTCTCTCCTACGGCCACCAGGGAGCCGCCGAACCCAACCATCCTCCTTCCCTCGCCTAGACGCACCGCGCCTTCCACCTATGCTGCCTCCGGTCATAAAATTTTGCCGCGCCGTCGCTGATTTTTGTTGACCTAACCGAATTTTTCAGTCTATCAGACCGTTGTTTCGCCAAATAAACAACATGGATGAAGTCCCCTCGGTCCTCTCTTCAAAACCCAGAAATGGTTCAACGATCCGACAACGTTCATCGACGCGCGATGAACGGCCAAGAATTGATTCATAAATTCTGGACAGACAATGCATTGAATCGGAAAACGAATTTCAGTTTTGAGACTTGTTCATCGAAAGCTTCGATATATAGGAGTCTGAAATTTGGCTTTGATTTTGAATTGCAGTTGGAATTAGGTGTTTGTCTGCCATTGAACTGAGGAGGTGAAACAAAATGTAAACAGAGTATTTATAGACAAGGTTGCAAAAGAATAGATGGATCATATTGGTATACGCGCTGAACGATGAATGGCCCGAAAAGCCCGTTCTGACTCCGAAACGAAATTGGGTAAACCGATGTAACAACCTGGTGTTTTGTAACAATTAATTATCGTCATTAGGCGATTAAATTGGCTGGCTAATTGCTATTGGGATTTTATCGGGTTGAAGTTCTCTTAAAAATTTGTTAAGGGTTTGTGCGCTTTATATTGAATTTTGGCCCACGTTTTATTCTGGTGTTGGGTTGTATTAAACAGGATAGTCGTTCCCTCCTCTCTATTCATTCTCTTCGAAAACCTTAAACAGAATAAACGAAAAAAAAATTGGCGCCTCGATCCTTTTGCTATGTCGATCGGCTAATTCTATTTGCAAATGTTTTGCTCTGCTTTGAGCTTGGTCGGGCCGTGCTTAGGGGAGCTGCAAGTGGGGGAAATAAAGGAATTTTGGCAGTGGATCGGTGCTCCTCAAAACAAAGGTGAGTGATTTTTCACCCACATCTAATTCAATTTCGTATATTCGTGACTTTCGTAGCTTGATTTCTAGGCTATTATGGTGTTGAATTCTTTGACACATGATTTTGATTTTCAATCATCTGGAATTACTTGAATTCGTTGATTGCTTTGTTCAGGCCGTTTAATTCTAATCGAATGCCAGGATTTGAATTGATTTCGTGAAGATATTTTTAGATGAGAATTCATTTGACTTTGCATTTGCTTTAAGTATTTGACTTCGGTCCTGATTTGGGTATGCGGTTCCATGACTTCGGTGTGTAGCTCATGTCTTCAACTTGTACTACTTGCTATATATTATTAGTTTGGAACTGCTACTTGATACTGGTATTGATCTAGATATTTTGTGTGTTGTTTTTCTTTGGGCTTGGACTTGATGAAAGTGATTTGTAAGAATAATTTGGGTTCGACACTGCCTTGATGGCTTTGTTCGAACTACCTATGTCACTTGCATATGCTAGTGCTGTTTCATTCAATATAGATATGTATGTGTATTCATATATATGCATACATGCATTCATGTATTTGTGTTGCTAGTTGTCTCAGCTTTGGAATTGTTCGAACCTGGTACCTTTTGAAGTTTGCATCTGTTGGGTTCACTGCTTTATATGTTGATGTTGTTCTTTGTTTCCCTTAACTCCGGTCAGTAGCTCACTGCTGGTTCATGTGTCTTCGACCTTGACTCCTGATAGCACTGGCTTTGACAATTACATTGATGCTTCGAGTTACAGCAGTTTTCACTCCTGTTCATACTCTATGTTGTACACATGTGCATTTGTATCACTTGATATTGCACTTGCTTGATCCAGTTCGTAGTTGCATACTTGCTGTGCACTTTTCCTTTCATTCCCATGGTATTGTGCAGACCACTTGGTCACTGGTGTACATATGCTGTTAGATTTGGGTTTCACTGACCACACATGTATATACTTGTATCTTTGAATTTGATTGACTTGCAGCTTGATGGTAATATTCACTTACTGTTGATCTTCACGTGGCTGTAGTTTTTGTTGCAGTTTTACCCTTGTAGTCATGTGGTGGCTGCAGTTTCATTTCGTTGCAGTTTTACCCTTGTATTCATGTGGTGGCTGCAGTTTCATTTTGTTTGCAGTTTTTCCCTTGTTGGTTGGTATTGCACTGAGTTAATCCTCATGTGCACTGATGCATTGTATGTGCATTTTCCCATTGTTTGTTCACTTTGATTCTACTGCGTTATACAGTAGTCTAGTTTGCTGTTGCATCTCTGTTTAGTACCTCTGCACACCTTGCAGTTTCGACTAGCTGTTAGTAGTTGTAGTCGTGATGATATCACATGCTGTAGTGGCGAGGCAGTGCACGCGAGCGTGTATTGCAGCCAAACAGAATTGGCGTTTTAATAGATATTTCAATTGTTTGAATTGCTTCGTGTGTCCAATTCAATATTTTTAAATTGTATTTTGATTCTGTTTCATTTGATCATTTTGTTGCTATCTAATTATCTTCTAAATAATCATATTTTGTGTTTTCTAATTATCGTATCGATAATTAGATTTTGTGGTTATGCTGTTTCACTAAGCTTGGGTTTTGCTCTAGCCACTTGCTGTTAATTGCTGTTTAGGCAATTTTGTTTTTTTCTAAATTATCTTCATTGATAAGCCTTTTATTTATCTTTGTTGATGATTTGGCTTTGTCGATTTGCGGTTTATTGCTGTTACGTATTATTTCTACTGTTATCCGATTCTCTTACGAAGGATTGGATAGGTGAAATTTATTGTGACTGTCGTCTATTTGTTATTTAGTTATTATTTCTTCCGTGCATTATTAACTGAGTTTGAATTAGACTGACCCGCGTATTATTTTCTTTTGAATTAGACTGACCCACGTAAAAGCGGATGAACCTTTGTATACGAATCCTGCTACGAAGCATTTGATTTATATTTATTGATTATCAAATAATTGTGATGCAAGGAAAAATGTTGGAGGGATCTAACGGGATTCCATGTTATTATTGAATTGTTTAATGATATTTTTTTATGTCTTTTATTTACTAACAAATATGATTACGGATGATGTGGTAATAACATCATTATATGTTTGAAAATAAAATCCAATAGTGATAAGAAAAATCAATATCGCTATGGTTAAGTGTTGGGTGGTTATTGGCGTTGATTTTTTTTTTTAAAATACCATGAATTACTGATTAAGTCAGAATTGGTTTTTGAGACAAAAAGGATTTATTTAAAATCTAAAAATTGGATTTCGAAAATATTTTAAAGATTATCTAATTAATTATATTAATATTATTTTAAATTATTGCTTATAATAATATTAATTTATGTTTATTTAATTAAAATAATATTCTTTTAAAGTATATTAATTTTTTTTAAAGTTATATAGTCATATTAATATTATTTTAAAGTCATTTCATTATTTTAATATTGTTAAAAGTTATTTGTTTTTTTGTTAATATGTTTTAAGAAATTATAAAAGGTTAATAAATTGAAAGTTTAATTTTTTAACAATAATTATGGTTTAAAATTAATAATAATGATTATTAATAGTTTTAAAAAAATTATTATTATGTAACGATCTAATTTTTCGACGTCTGAAAATCGACATCAATACGTTCACTGTATCCAATGCCGAACAATCGAATGCCGGAAAACCGAACCATTGGGGTTAAAGAAGAAGGAGGTGGAACAAGAATATAGAAGACAACATCAGAATCTCACAATCGCAGTGGAACAATATACAACTCTAATTCATTTGCTTGCCCTCTTGAATCAATTAGTTTAATCACTAATTTTATTTCAGTCCTTTATTTTATTTAGTCAAATCTTGACTATCTTGCATTACACACAATTCAAATTAATTCCCAATATTGTTTATTTCCACTGAAAATCTCGAAGTCCAAATACTTTAGATTTCAAAATAATTTAAATCACTTTATTCTAAAATATACTTTAAAACATTTAAATTAAAACTAATATACATTTTTGAATAAAGTGTTTAAGTAATTGTGTGTATAAAGACTTATTAAAGGGGGCTAATGATTGATTATATACTGAGCCTATATTAATTTTCCAAATGAAATAAAATCTTGATTGAATGTTTGTTATTTGATATTTAAATAACCGACCATCGAAATATAGACCCAACGTAACTTTGGAAATATCTAGGAGAAACACGTGAATTATAAGGCACAGTCATCTCCGATAATGCTGTATTGTGCGTATATATCTCGTTTCGTTCTTCTATGACGATGGTAGGAAAATTCATCCACTAACGGTTAGGTGGTGATCTCCGATCTTATCTTTGTCTCTTTATTTCCTAGAGAACCGGGGTTGAGTTTACCTGAAATTATCACATGTTGTTTCGAAGAGACCGGGATCAAATGTATTATCTAAAAACCACTTTGATCCTATAAATGCATTTCAAAGTGAAGGCATCATGAAGAGCATGGAATTGAAGATATAGATGTGAAGTGAATGGGCTAATTGATATCAATCCTGAGGGTGATTCCAAAATGGATATGGTAGGAATAGGGCCTTCGGTTTCATTCAGAAGTAGAACAGACTTGTATGGATAAATGCTATCAGCACATTGTCATTGGGGGAATGAGCATTCCCAGTGTAGATTTCCTGAATGGTAGCCATAGCCTCATGCCTCATCAACAGGAAAATGACTAAAGCAGGGCATGCAGCTGGGCTATGTGGGTTGCTCCCATTTGGGTATGTCAGCATCTTTCTAGATTACTCTATTTTGATGGATTTGGTTGTGCATAAGAGATCTCGATTAAGGTTGGAAGACCGGGATGAAGACTTATTTGGTACTTCTATTCAAGTGGTAAGTCGATTTTGTGTGGCGGGGTACAAGATGTTCTGGTTAGACCCGGGTGCATTGATTTAGAGATGCACCCATCGGAGATAGTTCTTACCTGGTCATAGTATAGAATCCATTCTCCAATACGTGCCTTTAAGGTTTTGATTGTAGAGCTTAGTATGCTGGAATTTAATTAATGTAACAATCTGGGCTGTTTTAATAAGTATTTGTACTTGGACACTATTATAATATCACTGCATTTTCTATAAAAGTGTTTTGGTTTTCGTAAGGTAAAAACCCGTCGGGTTTATGTGTGGTGTGGTCTTACGAGATACCTTATGTTTTCGAAGATTTTCTTGCAACTTTAAATCCACTTGGTAGTGTTTATTCTTATGCTGGTTCTCCAGACTGACCCAGGTGTTATTTTATTTTAATGCACGGGTCCGACCGAGCATATAGCAGATTAGATTGGATGCTCGGAGCTTCAAGAGACGAGTTGGAAGCCCACAGACCTATTCATGTAGATGGTTATTTTTCTGCTATATTCTTTGATGTGTTATCAGAAATTGTGAAAATTATCAAATTAAAAATCTTTTCCACAAGCAATCAACTCCAAAACATAGATTATATCATCATGTTTTGATTTTGAGGTTTTGGGTTGGTCTAAGCTTTGTTTTTTCTCCATGCATGTCTTTGTTTTTCTATGTATGGGTTGTTGAAACCATCTCTTACAAAAAACATCTGTCTTTCAGTTGTAATCCAAGTATTTGTTCTTCAATTGCAAGGTGAGTTGCTGCTCATATAATGCCAGATGAAGCAAAACTTCAAATGCCAAAAACATAAGCAAAAATTGCTTGAAAATATTGATTTTGTTGATGTTTTTGTTTCTGTAAAAACTATGTTTGGGTGTCACTTTGCATGCTAATATCTTTTGATTCCAACAACGATATGTTGCCAAATTTCTTGCATTTGGTAGTTTGCATGTTGAAATTTGTTGCTGCAAAATTTCGTTTGAAAATATTGTAATTTGTGTGTTCAAAACTTTGCCGCCAAATCAACTCAAACACAGATTTTTGCCAGTAGTTGTTTTCTGAGTTGCTGCAAACATGGCCCGAGTCCATGTTTGTGGCAGCATAACTCATTCATTTCATACTGGATTTGAGTGATGCTTTTTGTAGAGTGAAATAGAAGTGTTGAATCTTGCAAATTTTCATGGCAATTTGTGTTCTTTTTCTATTTTGAAACTGCGGTTGAACTTGAACCCGTAGCATGTTGGAATTCAGCGATTTAACCTTGTTTTAGTCCAACTTTGAAATGACACATATTCTTTATTTCAAATTGGATATGAGGATTCTTTTTTCAGATTGAAGTAGGAGTGTTGAATTACATTCCTGTAAATTTTCATGACAATCTGGGTTTTCCTATTTTGAAACTGCGGTCGAACTTGAAACCACAGCATGCAAGAATTTAGCGATTTAACCTTGTTTTAGTGCAACTTTGAAACGATGCTGATTCTTCGTTTCAAATTGGATTTGAGTGATTCTTTTTGTAGATTGAAGTAGGAGTGTTGAGTTGTATTGCTGAAAATTTTAATGACAATCTAGGTTTTTTTGCTATTTTGAAACTATGGCCGAACTCGAACCCACAACATGCTGGAATTCAACGATTTAACCTTGTTTTTAGTCCAACTTTGAAACGAGGCAGATTCATCATTTCAAATAGGATTTGAATAATTGTTTTTGCAAATTGAATTAGGAATGTTGAACTACATTCTTGCAGAATTTCAAGCCATTTTGCCACTGCTAAGTTGTTCAAACCTGCTGTCGAATATTGAGTCGTGGCTTGTTTTAAAGGATAATATTGCTGTGTAAAGATATTTTGATCAAATTTTAGAAAGTAATTTTATTAATTAAAGATTAATTAACAAAATATTTAGTGGATCCCATATTGAATCAAATCAGTGTTGAATGTTTATTTATTTGATAATCTAATATTTGACTACAAAAATTTGTACCAAAACGCAACTTTGGAAATATGTAGGAGAAACATAGAAGTTATATGGTACGGTTACCATCGATGGTGCTATACTATATGTAAATTCTTTTGTTCTTCTAGGATAAATGATAAGGAAATCCATCTATTAACGGTTAGGGGTGATCTTCGTTCTTATCTTTGTCTATTTATTTCCTAAAGAATGGAGGCCGAGTTTGTTGGAAATTATCGAAAGTTGTTTCGGAGAGACCGGAATCGGATGTGCTATTCGAAAACAACTTCAATCTTACTCGAGCATTTCGAACTAAAGACATCTTAAAGAGTATGGAATTGGAGATGGAGATTTAAAGTGCAAGGGTTATTTTCTATTAACACTGGGGGTGATTCAAAATGGGTGCGCCAGAGGTAGTGCCTTCAGTTTCGTTCAAACCCAAGAAAGAACTTATAAGGATGACTGTTTGCACTGCTGCTTGGAGGGAAGTATTAGCATTCCAAGAAGGTTGCTATATAAAAAGGTAATCGTTGCCTCATGCCTCATCAACCTGGAATGAATAAAACATGGGAGATGAAGTAGGTCTATATAGGTCGCACCCATTAGGTATCATCACCAAATGTAGAATCGATATTTGAAACCCTTGTATGCCTCAGTGCGGTTGCTGATCCCTACCATGGTGGTGATGTACTGGGTACTATCCAGCAAGGTGTAGGCCAGTCCTATCTTGGAAGGGAATCCAAGTGAGGTTCTCACTTTGTATATCTGCAGATGCACTGCGGCGGACGGTACCCCACTAGCGCAGTCATGGTATGGAATCCATTCTTTAATAAGTACCGTATATTTTTAGTTGTTCCCAAATACGTTGGAATGTGAGATGTAAGCATTTTATCTATATTATATATTTACTATAATCCTTTGGACATTATCATAATATCGTTGGATGCAAAAGGTATTTTGGTTATATTAAGGTAAAAACCCGTCCCTTTTTATACGCGGCGTAGTATTATGAGATCCCTTTATTTTAAAAGGATTTTAAACATAATAATTAAGTTGTTTGACTTTACTTACAACTGACCCATGTTTTACCTAAAACTCTTGGGTGCTCAAATTGTTTTGTGCAGCCAAGTAGTTTAAGTTTTCCCACGGATGCATTTTGGAGGATCATGGAGCAGGAGGCTTCATCAGTAGCTAGTTATTATATTGTTTCCACGGTATTATATGTATCTTGTATCGGTTAGGTAGGGATAGACTGTTATAATTGTCCAACGGTAGAATTGTATTAGTATGACACTGATGTATCGTTTTAGAAATGACTTCATAAGGTATTATGTGGATTAATATATGTTATTCCATTGCATTGTGAGATTCTATGATTGCTTATCTTCTTTTTATCTTCTATCTCCTTTCTTTCCCCTAACAATCGGTCTTTTCAACACTTAGTTGTTTGGCATGAGATCATCATAAATGTTTTACTGCTGACTTCTGAGGTTCGAAATGGCAGGTTGTTAAAAACTGCAATGCATATTTAGTCTGAATGCCTAAATTTTTTTATGCTTCTCATCATGTAAATCCAGTCCCAAATCAAATTTTATTTTTAGCATTCATTTTTGACGTATATCAGCAAACTCAAGTTTTGGTATTAGTTTATATATGTTTACTCTAGATTTAATACTACGATAATATATGACCTACTTGATGTAACTTATATAGAAGGGTATAATTTCCACAATCTTTATGTGCACGCGTAGGTTTAGTTTGAATGCCTACTCGTTTACGCGATGTTGTAGCTTCTAGGCCAAATACTGCATGCTTATCTCATTCAAGGTGTAGACTAAATTCTTCAGTCACATTATTCATTAACCACAAGCTTATTAAGGATGAATATGAAAATTTTCAATGTTCATAGTTCTTCCACTAAATTGGATAGTTGGAATGACCGGGATTTTTGCAACAACTATGGAAGATACTCTTATCGCATTAGTTATTTTTCCCTTTTCTGTTTTTCCCCATATTGTGCACTAAACTTTATATGGACCAAAATATTATAAACATAATTTTGGTAATTTTTATTTCAGATATGCTGCTATATGTGATCCTTTTCCATTGGATCAACTTAAAAGCTTTCATGTGAGGGTCATGTTCATGTTGTCATGTTTCAGTAGTGCACACAATTTTACCTGCGATATGAAGACCTTGGTTGGGTCATTTTTATAAAACGTGTTCATTTCGAAGCAATATTTTTTTGGATGAGGTTGTTTGTATGGTTTAATAAAGAATTTTGTTGGTGGTGGAAGTGATATAGTGCAAATGTCATTTTATCATTGTTGGAACATTATACATAAAGTGAATGTTGTGTTGTATGTAAAGGGTCATTGTTGAATATATGAATTTTAACTATTTTAATCGACGAATTTTATGTATGTGAATTTCTAAAATTTTAACTCCATAACAGTAGTATTTAGGACAAAGCTACAAGTTAAAAAACAAATGAAAGAACCATGCAAGTATTTTCCCAAAAAGCTATATATATTTAACAACATTTAAAAATGTTGAAAAATATATTTTGAAACAGTTTTAAAACTTCGTAAAACATATTTTGCAACATCTAAAAATTGTTTTTATTGTAATTATTACAACGTCTTTCGCCAAAAAAATATTATAGAGGATGCCAACCCTATGACAACTTACCCTAGTACCATGTTTGCAAAAATGTTGCGAAACTCATATAACAACAATTTTTTTATCTTTAATAAGGCATATTTGTTGTGTTTTATTAAGTTTTGTCCTAAATGCTTGGGATTACTATTCTAGGTTGTTAAAAACAATCATTGAATGTTCTCCATTTCAGGTATATGTAAAACTAATATGTATTATGTGTCATAATGAATTATAATCCTAGGATATCAATTGTATTTATTACCATTTGAACAAGAAGTGCGTACAAAATGAATTTTCACAGATAAAGTAGATATGATTTTTGGTATGCAAATTTGTTTCTGTTAAGAAATATTAGCCGGATCATTAACATTTATAGCATGCATTACAAGGCTCGTGCTATTGTGCATTGATTTAGTTGGATGGTCATTTCATTTTCAATATATAATGGACATCAACGTTGTTTTCTATTATATTGATCCTACAAATGCATTTTAAAAGGTAAATCTTACTTGAAAAAAATTTATGTTATAATTAGTTTCTTTGTAACATTTGGAATAATAATATCGATGAAATATTATATTCTAAATTGATAATTTTCTAAAGTACACCTTGGGCGTAGCATGCAATCCCGCTAATTAAAGTATAATAATTTAACTTTTAATACTTGGTGGATTGATAAATTGCAAATATTTCGCATTAGTGTGCTAAGAATAAAAAAATAAAATAAATGTATATGTAATATGTAAACGAATCTTAGTTTTTCTATAATAAAAGTTTTTAACCTACACCAGGTGCTAGTAAAATATTGTGATTTGTACCCTATACAATCACGTATACTCGAAAGTTGTGTGTGTACATACACACACACACTTATGTATACACACACACATATATATACATATACACATATATTTACATACACCTACACATATGGTATAAAATCTAAGCTTTAACAAACTTTGCATTGCAAACATAAGCTGAATAGAAATCATTACCCAAAGAGTCAACTGAAAATAAGCAACACTACGATATCTTTAGTCCAAGTGTCCTTTTCATTTACAAATTTTACCTTTGCAAGGTTCTTACAAAATTCTAATAGTCTGCAAATAATATAATATTAGTAAGCAAAAAATTATGACATTCTACTCTATTTTATTTATGGTAAGGGGGTTCACAAAGGGACTGATTTGCATGCTTACCTTAACAATATATGAATTCTAAAATCTGGCTTTTACTTCTGTATAATAACAAACCAGAGCATTGAAGTAAACCAATATGTTTAACAATTTATATATACTGCAATTTACTAACAAATGTAACCTAAAAGAATTCTAATATCGTTTTATTATGAGTATGCATCAACACAATCAAAATTCTAAATTTCATTTTCCAGATTCCTCAACTGCCACGCAACACCATGGAAATTTAATCTTTGCTCGAAATCCAAGTATCCGAGCCCATGTGATAAAAGAGATTAATTTTGCTTTCAAAATCTTAAAATATCATGGTGTAAAGAGCAAGTAATAGATATTGGTGCGTCATGGACGTGCCACCGCCTTGAAAGTGAAATTCAATGCGACTATGCTCAAGTCGATAATTGTAGTTTTCTCTGAAGCATTAATACAATGATCTTTCAAATTTGTGCACTCAAAGTTGAATAATTTGGTGACTTGCACAGTTCACTGCCTAAAATATTTTGTTAAGTTTGGAAGATGATTTTATTTTGAATGAATTTGTGGTGAAAGAGAGATGAAGAATGCTAATTTACATACTATTTTATTTCTCATGGAAGATGGAGAAAGAAAGAGTAAAAATTGAACTTATATTTTTTTATTGGTCGTACCAAACCAAATAAATAAACATTTCAAAAATGAAGCGGTACTAATACAAGGTTATAGTGAAAGGACTTTTTACATCGTACTTATAACACATGTTTCATTGATTGATTATCATGAAAGGACCGTGTGAAATTAATTTAGTTTGTGATAATTAATAGATGATATTTTATGACCAACATGATTTTATCTATACAAATATTTTGTTCTACAAAATTATACTAGCTCATGTACTTCTTTCGGTTCTTTATGGTAGGAACACAAGTGTCTAATTATTATTTTTCACCGTCTATCATTGAATATTGTATTTTACGAAATATAATTGAATACTCAATGTCTGAAGAAGAAGAATGAAATTTTATTCTATAATTGGTTTCCATTTATCTTCCATATTTGCAGGTTTCACAAACAATTTGATTATGGGTTTTTCTATTGTGACAAATGAATTTTATGTCAAAATGTAAGAATGGAGTATTCGGGATTTGGAGGAATTCAAATGATTAACTTGTTAATTTTCTTTGGGGTCCCTCCTCATATTTTGTTTCCGATGTAGAATTTGACCCAAAAAAGCAGTCATGGTAGCAGTATCGTTGATTATTTCAAGTATATATGTATTACAAGTAAAATATTATACTTCAGTCGAAAATTTTGATTAAAATTTAGAATCAAAACAAAGTGACATTATAGTCAAACCAGTAATTAAGCAGTAATCCCATTTTGTGATTAGTTAACACAAATATTTTGTTCGGTTAACCAAAAAATGGTATTATTAAAGGGGCGCCAAAAGTTATTTGAGGCGGGGGTGTACCTTTTTAACCATCATCCTAAGTACAAGGAAATAATTCAACATTAATATCTTCTTCTTTTGTTGGAGATTTATTTAGACATTTGAAACCAGATTAATATGAAGATTAATCTATGTTTTCTACAACAACTTAAAATTGGAGAACTAGGGTTTAAAACAAAAGAACTATGATCCATGGTAAAGGAATAAAGAGAATGTGTAAGAAAATGACAAAGAACGGCAAGGAAGATCAATTTTAAAATGAACAATATAGTACTTTTTAGTTTGATGTTATAAGGAAAGAATCAATTATTTGTTTCTCCCCTCAACCAAAATATCATGTATGTATGTATTTATGTATGTTTGTATGTATGTATATGTATATACATATATCAACAAATGTTGAGAAAATTAAGAAAATACCAATTTTATTTAAAAGTAAAAGAACTTGCTACAAGAGCTTTGTCTTAGACATACAGAAAAGCTTATATTGCACTAATCAATACCGAAGTTGTTTATTTGTCACATGGAGGGCAATTGAGCTTGCACTCATCAAGTGAGTTAAAACAAGTGGCGGTTTGAATGCAGTACACCCTTTTTGGACACATACTTTCATCTTGCAAAGCGCAACATGGCTTTCCTTTGTCAGGCGAAATTCCAATTGAAATCGAGTCAAATATCTTCTCATTGAGTGGGATGGCTCCACCAGCATTGGAATTCATACATTTATGAAATTTGAGAACACCATTCTTTCTTCAGCAGTGACTCTTAAATAAATTAAAAGTAACATTATTTCTAAACTTACATTGGTGTAGAGAAGAGAAAGCCAAGGAAAGAAGGAGGAGTGCAAATACAAAGCTTACTCTCATTTTGATGAAATGTTTTTGCTAATATATGTTGAAATGGGTCGTGGTTTCTTAAATTTATACTGAGTTGGACTGTGTGAAATTAGTACGTAATTAATAAATGAATACATTTGCATTAATTTTCTTTCTTTATTCTTTGAAATTATTATCTTTCAAATTAATGGGAATATATAATACATTCTCTTGATATCTCCTAAGGTTGTTTCATGTTATGTAACATAAAAATCAAATATTCGCATATTAATTGACCATGTGATTTTTAAGGACCCAAAGGTTTTATGTCTGTGCACTTCATCAAAATCATCCAATTGATTAATTGGATTAATTCTATAATAAATACAAAATAAATAAAGGATATCATGCATGCATTTTTAGCTTTTGATTTGCTTCCTATTTTTGCTACATATGTTTTAAATGGAGAAATAAGAATTAACTACAATTGAGGAATGGTTCCTATATATTTAAAATTAGAAAAATAATATTAATATCAAGATTGCAATTACACATAAATCGTCGCCACATTAATTAATTTCAAATAAATTTAACATACAGAATAAATTATATTTGAAGTGAGAACATAAATTTTTCTAGAAATGAAGTGTAAATAATTTTTATTTTTCTAAAATAGGGAATAGCCAAAAGTAAAAAATTTAACAATATTTTTGAGCTAGTCCGCAAATTTCAAAGTTTAGACATAATGTAATGCCCCGCCTTTTCACATGCTTTAAATCGACGATAAACTACACATGTCACACTTAAACCATACAGAAGGGCGGATTGTTATGGGGTAAATAAGAAAACGTAGAGAAAGAAAAAAAATAGAATCTTGCAGCGGAACGATAAAATATAATAATCAAATATACAGTTCATGAAGTTGTTTACAAAACATTTGATTATACTTATACAATATATATCAGAGTTAAACATACCGAAGAATAATAATCAATGCAGCAGAATTAAATGGTGTAGTGGAGTAATATAGTAGATAATAGTACTACAAAATCTTCGTCTTCGTCCCCCAGAATAAAATCTTCAAATCCCGAAACGCTCGGACTGACCTGAGCGAATTGAAAGGAAAAACACTCGAGTCAGACCTAAAATATCTTAAGTAAGTTAAATCAACAATAAACAATATGAGTGGAACGGCGTCAGAGATGTTTACGGGATTTGGCATCTCCTATCCAGTGTCTAACATGAGTGCAGTAACTCAAGAGATGCTCAGGATTCACATCTCCTAAGGATCCGTTAAACTATTTACTCTGTAGTAATATTTGGCTATTATAATAATGTCTATAGTAAAATAAGCATACTTTAAAATAGCGTTAAGAAGTGACCCAATATTCCCCTTAACACATAATAGTCCCAGTAATCCATCCAATATCATAGTCCCTCCTGATTGGGAAGCCACTAGAGTATGGGAGAAAACCTAACCCGTACAAGGCGCGCTAGGGTAGTTGACACGGCACAACTAGGCAATGCCAGGGTAGATATACAAATTACGCTTCTGGGTCGGTGGTAACGCGTAGCGTGCAGCTACCGCCTACCTCGAGCCACACCCCCAAATAAAAAAAATCAAAAGTGGCCACTAAATCAATCCAAAAGTCAAAGTATAATATCGAAGGGATGTGTCCAATCAAAGGTGCTACCTCATTATCCCGTCGATCCCTCCTGTTTAGCCACCTTATACCAGCTCATGGGAGTTGGGTCCACGTATTTACCTCAAAGGAGCCGCCGCCACCATCCTACTTCATTCTGGAATCTCCACCGCGTACACGGTTGTTAAAGTCATTTTCGGAGTTGGCAGAGAGTATGACAACTTCCGATCCCAGACTCTTTAACAACCAAAAGTTATTATAACACCGCAGCCTTTTCAAAATAGTTTATACTTTTTAAACCAAAATATAATACCCAATTCAAATCCATATTAATACGATATCATTTCCTCTTTTAAAAACCCAAATCAAATTTGATATCATTTTCAAATATATCCTTTTCTAAAATTATAACATTTCAAAGTTATAATATTTCGAAACCAAAACTTGAAATATAGCCTTTCAAAACATAAAACTTTGAATTTCATAACTTTGAAACATACTACACCACTTAAATGGTTTAAATATTAAATTACTTTACATGATAAAATAGCTTCTTCACCTTCACAAATCAATTTCAATATGGATTTTAAATTCCCAATCAAACCAATATAATTTCCATATATTTCAAAGCTTTAATTATTCCACCATTTCAAAACTTATTCTTTGATAATTTCATATATATCAATTTCAACTACTATTTAAATGTTTACTTAATAAATCAAATATCATTTTAGTAAAACCTTTAGACTCCAAATAACTGGATATTCTTTCAATTACATTAACGTGATAATATTCATTTAAATCAATTTGATATTCATTTAAATCCTCTAAAAAAAAATCAAGTTATAAAATCATACCTTTTAAATCTCAATTTATTTATATTTCAAATCAAATTTTTCGAGGATAATCCTTAAATCTTAAATTCAAATCAAATTCATATTTATCTTCGAAATCTAAATTTATTTAAATCATTATAACCTCTATATAAAATATGATTTAAATACTTAACCATATTTATTTTAATAAATCAAACTCCATTTTTCAACTTATTGTCATTAAAAGATTTATACCTAGCTTAATACATGAATTTAACTATATATAAATATTTTTATATAATATAAAACAGAATCGATATTTATTTAAACCGTATAATTCTATCCAAAACCATATAAATCATTTTCAAAATATTTATATATATAGACCGACGGTGTCTATATAAAATTTTCTATCCTATGGTCAAGTGGCGCGGATATTTGTCATTTCAATCAGTAATTTAAAAAAAATTACGGCTATATATCATTTCAAACCGTAATCCCGAATGAAATAAAATGCATAACAACTTGCAGTTTAAAATAATATATAATACAACATCCATTCATCCATCAACAGATCATACATCCATCACTATCATCATCCACAACAATCAAGCAATACCAATAAAAAACTGATAATATATATAACAGGTATTTAACTAGCATTTTTTATGCAATAATTAATTTGATAACAATTTAATTCAAATAAATGCAATTTAACTTAGATGATGATTAAATATATGCCAAACAACTATAAATAAATTTTAAATCACATCATATATAAATTTAACAAACATAAGAAATTTTTGAAGTTGTGAGTGGGTTAAAACACCCACCTATTGAATTTAAATTGAATTTAAATCCAATTTAAACCCAAAAATTTGACAGTCACGGAATTTGTCCAAACCAGTGCCAAAATGTTTGGAATTTTAATACGATCCTAACCAAAAAACCATGCATGAATTGGTGTTCGTATGTGAAAGATATAATGAAAATTATGTTTGAATTTCAATTTTTTTTTAAAATAAAAAGAGAACACATTTACCTTTCTTGCCACGTCATAGGCAAATCACCTTCTTTCAAAAAACACCACTCACGCATGCAAGGACCAATGCACGTGATACTGCCGCTGATCGCAAACTTTGACCACGATCCTCTGTCGCCTACGGCCACCAGGGAGCCCCTGAACCCCACCATCCTCCTTCCCTCGCCTAGCCGCACCGTGCCTACCACCTATTGTGACGCCCCACCTCTATGCTTACAATAACAAAGTGTATTAAAAGAAAAACTGTCTGTTATTACGAAGAATAAGGCTGGATAGGAGCGGTCATCCATAGTTAGGCCTTACACTAGTACTGGCTATCTCGATAGGAGTGGTATATATTTTTATTTTTCATCTCTTATTTATTTACTCCCATCGACATACCCAATTCCAGTATAAAACGAACTAAAGTGGTTCATAATAGTTTAGGACAATATATATAATAATAATACAGATAAGCTGAATGCGGAACACAGATAATATCAAATCTCATAACTATATAACTGAAGTGTAACGGCCCGCTATTTGGACCATTCAAATCGACAATAAAACCATACATGCCTGACTTGAATATTTCAAAATACCGAATTGTTAATTTAAATTTGGCAAAACTTAAACATATACAGTAAATAAATCCATCACAGAATCATAGATACAAAGTAGTACAATAATATGCAGCAGAATAAATGAATAGTAGTTCATGAAGCTACTATATAAACATCAGAGTTAGAAATAAAGTACATCCGAATATCTCAAATACAGTGAGGTCTTTAGTACGAACCAATGACTCCTCTGAAATAATCAACTAGAAAATCTAAAAGCTTAATCGATAGTTGGACCTCTAACGAAGCTCTAAACTCCAAAGGTGAGTCTCTAATGTTGTGTCACTCACTCTGACCCGATCGTAAAGAAAAACACAAAATACTCGATTCAGGATTAACATTCTTATATCTATAAATCCAACTCAAGTGAAATACAATTAACTTAGAGGATGTTTTGGATACCCATCCTCTAAGGATGCAAGGAACTATCTACAGGGTAGAAATATACACTATAACACCGTGGTCATTTCAATTTTATTTATATTTCAACTGAAATATCATTTTCATTTCTAATATCACTATTTTCCAAATTAGTATATATATATATATCCAATAATTTATGAAGTGAAATATTTTTATTTCCTCAAACTTCACAAATCGCTTCAAAAATCAACTCGACCTTCCCGTTCAAATTTAATTAAATCGAAATTTATCAATTTCCATTCAATATAGTTTCTGACTAAACTAATTCAAATTTTATCTATTTTAAATCCGGATTTGAACCACAAAATAAACCATTTAAATTCAATATAATTCGAAGTTAATATATGTCGGAGCTTTAAATATTCAACATTTCAAAGACTAAACTTTGATAGTTGTGTTTCTCTCCCAACTTGACTTCACTATTATTTAGTTTTGAAATATTCACTTAATAAATTCAATATTATTTATATGACCTTAAATTTACATTTCCTATATATTACCTTCGATTTCTTTAGACATGAATCATCCATTAAATTTCTTAAATAAAAATTCAATTTATAGGATCATATGTTAAAGTTTCAAATTTAATAGTTTCAAATTGATTTAACTAAATAAAATACTTAATTAATGACAAATTCAAATAAGTCCCAAATATATCTTCAAAACTTAGCTTATAAAATTTATTCCATAAATCTATTTCAGAAATACAAATTTAATAAATCCTTAAACATATTTCATATTAATAAAATCAATCTTAATTAAATTATCTTAATATTAAATCTATATATAAAATAACCTTTATATATAATACTTTAAATCAATATTCATTAAAACCATATATTTCTTTTCAAGACCGTAGAAATTATTTTCAAAACATTCGTATAGTCCCCAGCGTCGATGTAAAATTTTATATTTTATAGACAAGGGATACGGATATTTATCATTTCAATCCGTAAGTTAAATATATACGGGTGGATATCATTTCAACCTGTAATCCCAAATTCAATTCAAATAAAAATCGCTTGGGTTTATCATTTCAACCCATAACGAAATTTTCCTATTCTAAAATCCATTCGGTTATGTATCATTTCAACCCATAGTGATTTTTATACTGACAAGGAACTTGCAGAGTGATAACAGATATGAAAACAATAATAACAACAGGCATATATCATCAAAAATAAATATAAACAATAGGATATAGTGTCATATCCCATAAGTGAACAGTTACAGATAATAGCATATATAACAATTTAAATAACTACAACATCATATTTCAATTGTCGTTTCAATTTAATCAAATTTAGCAAATAAAAGAATGTTAATTGTGAGTGATTTCTCACCTTTCGGGGCTAGAGAATACAGAAGATGACATGGATACGCATATTGATACGAACACTGAAATTTGAATTATAAATCCGAGCACGAATTTCAAAGCAAAGTAGGATTGGCACGAATTGGAGGAATGAGGCTGATAATCAAGAATTTATGAATTGAATCAGAATCAGTCTGATATATACAGAAATTTTGGCTATTTTAATAAAAATCAAAATTGCATCCCTAAGAAAAATTTAAAGTCGAATCACACATATATATAATTTACCTTTTTTTCCATACATAAACCAATAGTTTTAACATTTGAAATAAAACATATATGTTAAATAAAAATCCTTATAATTTTTCCAAACCATTTTAATTTTTACACATAGATCAAAATTTCTATTTACAAATCTAAGACCCAAACCACCCCATACGACCTATGTATATAATGTCATTAAGATTTATATTTTAAAATAAGATTAATATATAAAACTTCAACAAATTACACTGTTCAAATCTCATTTATAAACTACTATATACATATGGTACAAAATCCACTTCACAATACAATTATAAATTTTAAACACTTTACCTATATATATAAACTAGTATATAACTACCCATACATAAACAGTAAAGCCTATACACAGACTTATATAAAAATTTAGATAACGGATGTACGAATTACTTATATAACTTATATTATAACTTATTTTATAAATATATATAATACTGTAACCTGTGCAGACCGAAAGTATAAGTTAGAATGTAAACTTTATACAATATATATAAATAGCAACTAATATAACTTCATTTATTTATTTATTTATTTATTTTGCGAAAGCAACTGGTCTACAATAAAACACACATACACCCTTAACTTTTATGCAAACATGCATGCCAACTGAAATGAAAACTTATATATTAGAAAACTTACTCCATACATAAGTGTATGCAAAGTATATATATATATATATATATATATATATATATAAGGTCATAAAGATATATCTATAATTAATATAACTTTCTATAAATATATGTCATATACGAACTTAGGAAAATAAACAACTTCAAAAATCCTATAGAACTTCCATAATAATAAGATGTAAATTGACCTTCAAATAAAAGTCATAAACCTGTTTATTATAAAACTATATATATATATAATAACGGATTCACAAAATTTATAAAATAAATCATACAATATTGTTTGTAAAATATACATATATGGACTCAAAGTTAAAACAAAAATGAATACAAATCTACTTGCCAAATATGCAGACTCCATTTGCATATCCAACACAACTTACACATATTAAATACGCATACACATCTAGAAAAAAAAACAAACTTTCAAAAAAAATGGAAACCACGCTTGGTGTATATATATGTATTCAAATCCAACAACTTTATATAAACCACTATATGTATGCATCTTATATTTTTATACCACTATCAATATATCATAACCATACTCCATATAAACAAATATGCATACCAACTTTGAATTCTAGAATATGCATCAACAGCACGTACAAGGGACGTGTATTGATAAAATCATCCATATCATAGCTGAATATAAAACTATACATATAATATATATATAAATAACACTTGCAAATACAAACTTAACTTACCTATGCCTGGTTATGCGAACAGTAGAGGAAACGTGGGAGGGTCGCTGCGCCTTCGATGGATATTGCACAAGGGGAAGAGTGGGTTCGGTGGAGGAGCGGAGTTCGGAAAAGGTGAAGGTGAGGCCGAAATTTGTAGTGCCAGACAAGTTTATATAGAAGAGGAAGAAACAATAGAGAGGGAAAGAAGAGAAATGTGGGAAGAAGCAATAAAAGGGGAAGAAAATACGAACAGAAGTAAATGGAAACGACTAAATAAAAGTAACCAAAGAAATAGCACAATCACGTGCTATGATTCAGTTGACGATTTAAGGTAAAATATTCACGTTGATTCAGGAAAATAATCGAAGAAAATAAATGGTAGCACGTTTCACATTTGAACGGAAGGAAAGAGAAAAGTCAAAACTCCAGAAAAATATCAAAGTAACAGCTACACATTGATTGAAGAGCTATTAAAGCAATTTTTAAATTGTGAAGGCAATGTTACTCTGCGTTATATTTTTAAAATAAGAATGTTGAACGAAAATCAACAGTCAAATATGGTGCGCTGTAAATGGAAAGAGTCATGCTGATTACTGAATAAAATAAAGTGAATAACCATTTATTTATTTTTTTAGGCGGTGGAAAAATGAAGAAATAAAAGGTCAGTGAAAGTAGGAATGAATATATTAGAAAAGTAACGATTCTAGTAGCAACGGTCATCTTAGATTAAGTTGAAAAATTTATAATAATTTATTACCGTGGCTATGGTTCAAAATTTTTTTGAAAGCAAGGAAACCAAAAGGTCACAATTAAAGGTAAACTTTAAATTTTTAATAAATACAAAACGTATCTAAGTTTATACGCTTATAACTTTCCAGCTGTAATGTATATATATAATGAACGGTCATAATGAAAGAAGTGGAAACAGGGAGCGTAGGAAAGGAAAGGTTAGAAAAATAAAATTTTCACCCTTAAATTCCGGAGATTAATAAGGTAACGTACCTCTTTAATGAAATGTACAGCAACGGTCACAAGCCAAAATTTAGCTGAAAGTTTAAAGAAATGAGGGGAAGATAGGTTTTTTTTTAATTAATCACTTCCCAGAATTAATATGTCAACGAAAAAAGGAAAGGAGATGAATCAGGGAAACGTATTATAACTTATATATAACTATTAAACGGATAGATGGAAGAAAAGGTAAGCAGGTGAGTAAAAGTGGAAACTGATTTATGAGCGAAATAGAATGTGAGTTGTTGCGTGGGAAGAAAATGGAACAATTTAAAAATTAAAGGCAATGGACCGCTGAAATTAAATGAGTATAAAACGTGTAAAAGTTATACACTGAAACGGCCATATATTTCAATTATTATTATAAAACGGGGAACAACAAAAGACAAGGACGATGATTTCAAAGTTTATTAATGGCTAGGAATGGGGAAGTCTATCTGTGAATTGGAAAAATTATTAAGCAATTGAAATCGGTAGAAAAAGTAACAGCTACACACTGTTTTAGAAAAAATCAAAGCAATTAAAAGCTTGATTGGACAGCAAGAATAAATATGGAAGGACATGTTATAAAGGCAAAATGAACCGTTTGAAAATAAATAAAAGAAATGATGACAAATAAAACAGTTGTGCCTTGAATTTTCCAAAATAAATTATTTTATGAACATCAATTATTACTGAATTAAATTGAACAGAATCACATCCTAAAATATACTTTCTTAATTGTTGATGAAAATTTATCATTTGCCACATTTAACTATACGTAATTCAAATGTAAGATTTTATTTCAAAATATTATTATTTAAAATTTCTCAAAAATCAAATTAAATACGTTAAAAATTAACAAAATTTTACGGGTCGTTACACTCTCGCCCACTCAAAACTTTTCGTCCCCGAAAAGGAAGAAGGTAGGAGAATAGAAATAACCAGAAAGATAAATAGATTGAAAGACAAGGATAAACAATTAATTTAAGACCATATAAATTTTACTTGAAATATTCATTTGAAAACTTCATTTGAAATTAAATTTTCTTCAATACTTAAAAAAAATATTCAAACCCATTTGTAAAATTTCTTGCTTCCTTTATAAATACCATTTATAAGTTTTAAATAACACCTTTATAAATATATATATGAAAACTATTTGGAAATAGTTATTCACATCCTTGGTTATATTTTCAAGGAAGTTATTTGACAACATTAAATCCATAGTTGATAAATTTACTAATTTATCTTAAGACACTTTCAACATTATAGATATGTTAACGCTAAAATTTAAACGCTAACACCCCGGTGTATGAAGTGAGATCGTGAAAGCACCACCCGATAGCTCGGGAATAGATTTAAGCAGATAGTAGTGAAAAAAAAGTAAACAACAGCAATTTTATAGTGGTTCGGCTTAAGAGATAGCCTACGTCCACTTTGAATATCTTTATTGACGATTTGATTACAAGTCAATGCAGTTACACTTTGATTACAACACACTCTGAGTTTCAAGTGACTTAGAACAAGTAGCCTAAACTTCAATGTCGATCCAAATCTTTGAACACATGTTTGACATGTTTGATTTCTTCGTGAAGTTCCTTGAAGGTGTTGAAGTAGTTCTGAATGCAGCAGAGTAACGGCGTTTGAAATGAATGAGCCAAAAAGTCCCTTGAATGTTGGGGGTGGCCATGTATTTATAGGCAATTCTGGATAGAAGTTTTTTGCCCAAGTCCTGAGCCGTGACCGACTCAGGCTAAGCCGTGGCCGAGTCAAGTTGAGTCGTGGCCGGCTCATCTGATTAAACATTTGGTCTTCTCACTAGCTTATTCTCTTGCTGGATTCTAAGTCAAGTCCTGAGTCGTTGGCGAGTCAATTCTCACTGGGTCATGCATAGTAGCAACGGAGTATGACTCAGTGGCTTTAAGTCGCGGACGAGTCATCCTGAGTTATGAGTCATCAAGTCATTTCTTAGGTCGTCAATTCTCTTGAATCGTTTCTTATGATGAGTCGTGGACCTGTTGAGTCGCTGGGGCAAAGCCTTTGATGAGTCGGTAATGCATTGAGTCGGTCCTTCCTTGCAAACCGTTAACCCCTTGAGTCGTAACTCTTTAAGTCGTTTTGAGCTTTAGGTCATTAACTCCTTGAGTCGGTGACTCGATGAGTCGTGAGGCTTCCTGAGTCGTGAGGCTTCCTGAGTCGTGAGGCTTCCTGAGTCGTGAGGCTTCTTGAGTCGTGAGGCTTCCTGAGTCGTTAAACACCTTAAGTCGTGGCTCGTCCCAGGCCTTAAGTCGTTGACTCCTTTAACTCGTAGGCTGGAACGGGGTTAACATTTGCCCCTTGAAGCACACGCTTAAGTCGTAAGTCGTGTGCTTCGACTTATCATAACCCGGGCGTGCCGATTCGAGTTCCAGCTCTTCCAGGTATAAAGCGCTTGACTCGTTCCTCCTATCTCCCACTTCTTATCAGCGATCTTCTAAACCGCATCCGCCATTAACGCACTTCCAAGTTCTCATAGGCGATTCCAACTCGATTCTCCTCTGATTATCTTTGACACCACATTACATAAGCAATCTTGCTTCCCTTCTGATTATCGATCATCGTTAACCTGTGCGCTCCGTCCCTACCTTCATTTTACTCCCTCGAGTCTTGCAAGTTCGGTCATTCTAACCATCAATGGATGTAGGGTTATTTGATCTGATGATTCTCGCCTTGAGGTGATTTAGTGGCGTGATAGGACCGGGGTTGTTTATTGAGAGTTTTATTGGGTTAATGGGTTAAAAGTTGGAAGATTTATCGGGTTAGGAGTGAAATGGTTTATGGATTAGAAGTTGGAAGATTAACGGGTTAGGAGTTAGGTGATTAGTTGGTCAGACTGATTCGAATACTGCTTTTGGTACGACTCGGTCATTTTTGTATGGTCCAACAACCATGATCCGACCCAACATGCTCCACGGCCTAAGCATTGAGTCGTGGCCGAGATACGACTTACGACTCACGGCTTACGACTCACGACTCATGACTTACGGCCTAAGCCTTGAGTTGAACCAGAGCTTCTCCCTTTTTATACAACTTACGACCTAGGGCACTGCCGACTCAAAATTTTTGAGCCGTTGACGAGTTAGGACTTGCGTGAATTCTGCTCGAACTTTGGACCATTGCATTAATTTTGAACTGTAGAATTTTATTGTATTCATTCACAGGTTATTTTGACTTGCAGGCTAACAATCTGTTCAATACAATATTCACAGAAAACTGGGACGAATATACTGTCATCGACTGCCCATATCAAATGACAGATTAGTTAATAACAGATAATTAACTTAAACAAATCGTGTGAACGAAGTGCTATTGATTTCAAGTAGAATATTAAAGCAAAACTGACACAGTCAATCGAAACTGACCAGTCTGCACTAATATTATGCTTGAATCTTTAAATTAACAAGTTCTGAAATTACTATAGTCGATCAATCGTCAACCAGTTTAATTCCAGTTATATTTACTTGTTATTTTCATTAGTTCTGCACAACACTTCACACTTTTAGGAAACGTGCACCTTCGCATTTGAACACCCAGTTGCTTGTGTAGAATGACATCTCAACAAGAAGAACCGATGGGCCAGGATGAAGATGTCTTCCCAGTAGCCAATTTGTTGGATAACCCTCCGGAGAGAACTCCCACAACTCTGAATCAGCTGGTGTTTAACCAATTGCTCATCCAGTTTGGCATTGCCGAAACTGATGCCTTACTGCCAGGGCCAAATGATACCGCGGATAGGCCCCCTTCTGGCTTTATTGCTGTCAACCGCCAAATGTGCTTGAGCGGTGCCATACCACCTTTCAATGACTTTCTTCAGCAGTTCCTGCTTCGACTATCTATCTCTCCATTCCAATTGCACCCCAATGGCCATGCCATTCTGATGGGGTTATGTGTGCTATTTAGTAGAGTTCTGGACCGATTACCGAGCTTTGAGGAAATCTGCTACTTCTGCTCATTCACAAAGATTAAAGATCATCCCTCTATCGTAGTTCTAAGGAGTGCTCTAAACCGCAAACTCATCACCGATCTTCCTGAAAGCGTTCATGGATTTCTAAATCAGTACTTCTTTGTCCGCTGTCCTCCAGGGTTTTATGCCATCTGGAGAGTAGGAAATAAGATTTTCCTGCTTCTATTTCTCCATTCTTGGGCTTTTCGAAATTTGGGTCGCTAAACGCTAACTTGGCTTCTTTTTTTTTCCTGTTTTAGCACTTCCTCCTCCCTCTAGAGACCCATGCTATAAACAAATTTTTGAGAGACTGAACGTCGTGGCGGCAGAAGAGAGGAGTATAAAGTTTTTGTTAAATGATGGATTTTTACATCAATATGGGCTTCTTCATTCTTCTCGCTTCACTCAGCCTCGTGAAGTCCCAACTGAAATTCCTGATTCTCCGACGGAAACTCCTGATGCCCCGGTCTGTATTAAAGAGCACATGCAGGGAGGAACCTCTATAGAAACTTCACTAGTAAAGTGTTCAATTCCGAAGGATATCGCGGGGCCGTCTGACAAGTCTGTACTTGCCCTAGTTATTGAAGAGGAAGAACCTCCACGATCTTCCGAAAAATCTACTAACGAAGGGGTTAAGAAAGCAAGTCCCAAAAAACATGATGGTGATGATGTTTTCGAGGGGTTGAGCGATTTAATTATGACTTCTCAAGAACTTTTCAAAGATGATGTTTCCAAAACTATCTCTTCTATAATTGAGGCGACATCTTCTCTACAACAAATGTCAACTCCTCCTACTCAAGTTGTCACTACCTCTATTCCACAGAGTGGTCTGTAACTTGATGCGTGTAGTTTACACGTTACACAACACTTAGGATTTTTCATCACTTCTACGCGTTTATCTTCTTGTACTTTAAAGATTTCTAAAGCTTATTATTTTTATTCCAGATTCTCCTATGGGGCGCAGCGGCTCGTACTATGATGATTTCCAGCGTTACGGGAGGCGTAGCCAGTATGATTATAGGCGTTACCTCCCTTCTTACCGAGAATCCGATGAAGAGAGGGCCATTAGGAAAGCAGACGAGAGACGAGCATATGAAGAACGTCACCGAAGGGAACAAGAAAGACATGACCCTCCCCACAGAGATGATGATACTCAAAAAAGAAAAGCTCACGATGAGAGAGGTAAAGGTCACATGAACGATTCTTCTAGCAAGCGGGCTAGACTTACCGAAGAAACAATGCCGACAGTTTCTGAACATGTTCCTGCTCAATCTCCTGCCCCCGTTCGTTCCGATATTCAAACAATCATCAATCGTCCCCCATACCAAGTCGGGCAAGGTCCTCCCACTCTTCAAAGTCGATTCCCTCAGTGGTGCCTGAGAGGGGTTCGATTTGATCTCGACTTGGTTCCTCTCGACAAATCGGCTATGCTGCGAAATCTTGATACTGTCAGGACCGATATTGAAAGAATGTCGAACTGGCAAAAACTTGTCGACGAGCTTCAGAGGGTTAACCGAGCCAATCTCGAGGCCATGCTTACAATGGAGAACGATAAGGCTGAGTGGCAGAAGACTCTCGAACAGCATGACGCCGAAATGAGAAGTATTGCTTCCTATAATGAAAAGCTGGAAGCGGAAGTAGAAAAGCTTAAGGAAGAATTAGCTGCTTCATCTACTTTCCATTCTCAAAAGGGGAGCATGCTTCAGCAACAAGTACGAGATGCGCATGCCAGTCAAAGGGCAGTCGAAGATAAGCTTACACACCAGGAGAAGGTCATAGAAGAATATCGCGTCGAAACTTTACGGCTGCGAGAACAGACCGGCTCTCAAAGCATGGAGATAGAAATGCTAAAAGCTCGACTTGCTATGGCCGAAAAGGAGCGTGACGAGGCTGTTGCTGGTAAACTCGCGGCCGAAGAGGCCCATCAAGCAACCAAAGCTGACATTAGCTCCACATTATTTGATTTTTATCTGCACAGCATTTTGGGGCGTGGCAGCCTTGCCTTTCTAGGCCCTAAATATGAAATTACGCTAGCTGAAGTTTGGGAGGCAGCACTTGATATGCTCGGTGGTAAAGGTGCTGGCTACGCTGAGTCTGCTCTTGAAGAGCATTATCTTGATGATGATGCCCGCGCCGCTCTTGCCAAGGGAAAAGAGCAACTCGCCAGGGTACGGGCCGGAATGGCGGAAGGGGAACGTTCTGAGAAAGAAATACCTCCTACCACTTCTGAATGTCCTTTAGTTTCTTCCGAAGTGGACATTACAGGTTCCAGTGCTCATTCGCTGCCTCCTACAAGAACCGGGGTAATCACCCCTACTGATGATGAGGCTTTGGAGGATATCGGGGCTAAGAATTATGAGATTGAACTAACGAAGCAAACATCTTCAGGTAATTTTGATATTGGTCCGATTCAGGTGGATCGCTTGCTTACTCCTCAAAAGTTTGATGAGCTTCTCGATTACTTCTTGAATCTCGACGAACCCATATCTCCCTTCTTTCGGGGAGATACTAATATTTTTAATTTCTCTTCTTCTGCAGTTGAAACACCAAGTGCTGTGCAGACTTCACTTCCTCCGGTTATCCCTCCTCCGTCTCTTCAGGTGACTCCTCCTTCTGCTTCACAACCCGGGTCACAAGAGGAACAGATTGAGGCTCTTCATGGCTTGGATGACCCTATCGCTTCGCAAGAGCAGAAGGACGAGGGACTTGAAGGAGGCGAGATCTCTCCGGAGCGGACTCCCTCTGATGACGTAGTTTTGTCCGCTCTTGTTACTCCAGGGAGTGAGTCTTCTTCGAAGAGAAGAAAGAAGCACGGAACATCGAAGAGGAGGGGGAAGAAAATCATCGCTACTGAAGAGGAACCGGAAGTTGCACCGGTTGCACCTCCCTCTCCTTCTTCCCTTATGCCTATAGATAGACCTGAAAAACTAATCATTCGGCCAGGCAAAGGGTCCAAGGGTGGCAAGAAGAAATGAAGACTCCAGCTTTTAGCTTCTTGTCTTTGGCATGCATTGGTCGAGAATTGTGCGGGTATCGGCCCCTCGCTTTTCTTTTGTTGGAACTTGTACCTGTATATAAAGTAATGTTGAATAAAATGATTCCTCTTTCTTTGTATAAACTCCTGTTTGAATTTGAGAATGCATTTATTATTCATTTTTGCACAAGTTTATTTATATGACATTGCAGTGAGCTTATGGTATGTTGTTTGAGCGTACTTTACCGATGTAGCTATATCATATCGTATACAACTATACCATGCTGCCCCCATACCATAAGCTTGCTGCAATTTTCTATACTTCGAGGGGACTTGCACTCTTATTTTCTGTAGAATGACTATTTCATTCGTGAAGAAATTTTTCATAGAGTACAACTTCTTTCATATAAGTTTTTACGCTTTGTCCTTCGAAGAAATCACTTTTTCCTTTTGCGTATGTACACATTTTGCCAAGTGAATTCTCCTATGTGGTAAAGCGGACCTCTGAATGTACTTTAACTTTCTTCCTTTTTTTTTTTTAGAATAGGTAAATCACTCTTCCTTTGAAAGTTTAAGTATGCTCTTGATGAGGATTTTTCTTTTAAATAGAAATTTGTACCTCTGAGGAGGGATTTTTTCACGTTTCAACACTTGGAAGTTTTATTTCAATCTTGGTGAAACGTGTACCTCCAAAGAGTTGTGCCTTTGAAGAAAGCCTTTTCACGTTTCAACACTTGGAAGTTTTATTTCAATCTCGGTGAAATGTGGGCTTCCGAAGAGGTCTTTCTTCTTGATTATGCTTCCGGAGAGGGGGTTGTACCTCTGAGGAGGGATTTTTCACGTTTCAACACCTGGAAGTTTTATTTCAATCTCGGTGAAACGTGTACCTCCAAAGAGTTGTGCCTTTGAAGAAAGCCTTTTCACGTTTCAACACTTGGAAGTTTTATTTCGATCTCGGTGAAACGTGGACTTCCAGAAAGGTCTTTATTTTGTTTTGCATTTCAACTTTGGTGAAGTGAAATTCCGAAGAGCGGCTGTTACACTTCAACTCCTGGTGAAATGTGCCTCCGAAGAGGTCTTTATCTTGTTTGCATTTCAACTCTAGTGAAGTGAAATTCCAAAGAGCGGTCGTAACACTTCAACTCCTGGTGAAATGTGCCTCCGAAGAGGTCTTTATTTCTATTTAAAAGAAAAATCCTCATCAAGAGCATACTTAAACTTTCAAAGGAAGAGTGATTTACCTATTCAAAAAAAAAGGGAAGAAAGTTAAAGTACATTCAGAGGTCCGCTTTACCACATAGGAGAATTCACTTGGCAAAATGTGTACATACGCAAAAGGAAAAAGTGATTTCTTCGAAGGACAAAGCGTAAAAACTTATTTGAAAGGAGTTGTACTCTATGAAAAATTTCTTCACGAATGAAATAGTCATTCTACAGAAAATAAGAGTGCAAGTCCCCTCGAAGTATAGAAAATTGTAGCAAGCTTATGGTATGGGGGCAGCATGGTATAGTTGTATACGATATGATATAGCTACATCGGTAAAGTACGCTCAAACAACATACCATAAGCTCACTACAATGTCATATAAATAAACTTGTGCAAAAATGAATAATAAATGCATTCTCAAATTCAAACAGGAGTTTATACAAAGAAAGAGGAATCATTTTATTCAACATTACTTTATATACAGGTACAAGTTCCAACAAAAGAAAAGCGGGGGGCCGATACCCGCACAATTCTCGACCAATGCATGCAAAAGACAAGAAGCTAAAAGCTGGAGTCTTCATTTCTTCTTGCCACCCTTGGACCCTTTGCCTGGCCGAATGATTAGTTTTTCAGGTCTATCTATAGGCATAAGGGAAGAAGGAGAGGGAGGTGCAACTGGTGCAACTTCCGGTTCCTCTTCAGTAGTGATGATTTTCTTTCTCCTTCTCCAAGTTCCACAAACAAATCAATGGTTCCTACCGGCTGTTTTGGCTCCCCAGTGAAGCCAGCGATTTTATGCGATGAAGCTTGCACATCAGCCATAGGGATCTTCATTTAGTCGAATGTTTTCTTGAAGAGGATATTGCAGGATGCACCACAATCAATGAGAACTCTTCTGACAATAGCTGGCCCGATACCAGCTGAGATGACTAAGGGATCCAAGGTAGGAGCTTCAATACCTGCGGAATCCCAAGCTTTGAATACAATATCATCATCAAGAGTTCTTTGTTGCTTCAAGGGCGTAGCATTTTCCAAAACGAATACATCTTCCTCGGTCGGTACATACTTTAAAGCTCGGGTATACCTTTCCATCTCACCCAAGCTTCTGCCCGCTGGGTGAGGTCCTCCTGTAATGACATTGATAATGGGCCTTCCAGATTCATGCCCTGAAGCCTTCTCAATCGTCCTAGACTGATGAGTAGGAGCCTGTTGCCCCTGACTAGATGAAGTAGGATTGTTGCTATTCTTTTTTACAAATTGCTGCAGCTTGTTTTCCCTTAGCAACTCTTCAATCAGATTTTTCAGCTGGCGGCATTCGTCGGTCTCGTGACCGGGTTGATTATGGAAGCGGCAGAACTTCCCACTCTGTATAGCCTTTTTCCCGGTCCTTAGAGGAGGAGGTTTAGGAAAGTCAACAGAATCTTTAGTGGCAAGGTAGATACGCTCCGGCGTATCTGATAAAGGAGTATATTCTGATGGCTTGAAGGATCGGGGTTTCTTCAGATTACTCTGCTTCTTCCCATTGTTATTTTACTTTTTTTGCCCTACAGATTCATTCTTGCGTGGAACAACAGTGTTATCTTCGGCTTTTTCCAACACTGCCTTTACCGGTACGGGACGGCTTTCTAAGCGTATGAATTCATCTGCTTTTTTATAGAACTTTTCAAGGGAATTTGGTTCCTTCATGCTTAGCCATTTCCCAAACTCGCTCGACTTGTCAATACCCTTCATAAGATAAGTCAATATCATTCGCGGTTCTGCATTGTCCACCTCAGCTAGCGCTATATTAAAGCGGTTTAAGAAAGATCTGATAGTCTCTCCTGGATTCTGCTCCAAACTTGACAGTGACATGATATCCTTGGCTTTTGAGGCGTATAGTCTGAACTGCTCCTTGAACTTCCGGGTTAAGTCAGAAAACTGATCGATAGATCGGACTGGAAGTTTGGTGAACCAAAGCAGAGCTACACCTTCGAGATACACAGGAAAATATCGGCACTTTATTTCATCAGAGGCTCTGGCACCTGTCATGTGCCAATCATACTTGTATAAGAATTCGTTCGGATCACTTGTCCCCCTGTAAGCTGGAATGGTTGGAGGGACAAACTTCCTTGGGAATTCAGCCTTTAAGATTTTCTCAGTAAAAGGAGTTTTACTTGGGGCGAAACCCCATTCTTTCTCGTCTTCAACCCTCTGCATACTTTCTTTCATAATTTGACGGACCATTCCAGAAAGATACTCCTCATCATGTCGAGTTCTAGATCCACCAACCTTTGGAAGTGTTTGTTCAAAGGGGCTAGCAGCCCTTTCAGGAGCATTTCTTTCTTCAGCATCACGAATGTTGCCAGCAAAATTCCTTTCATTATCTGCCGGTCGACGGTTTTCCCCAAGCAAATCGTTCAACCTATTCAGAATTAGGGCATTCTGGGCATTCTGAGCCTCGAATTGTGCATTTTGGGCATTGATCTGTTGGTTCAGCCCTAAGATTGCAGCATCCAGCTCTACCTTTGTAACTCCGACAGCTGGAGTGGCTTGATTCGATATAGGGGAAGCGGAGGTTCCCTCTTGAATATTCCCAGATCTGACAGATCTACTCTTCCTTCCAGGAGCCATAATCTCGGATAGACTTCTGGTTTTCAAGGAAATTCTCTCCACAAACCTCTGTGAAGCAATGATGATAACTCGCCTGAGTTCGAGATTCTCAGTGAAAGCACCAAAAATGTTAACGCTAAAATTTAAACGCTAACACCCCGGTGTATGAAGTGAGATCGTGAAAGCACCACCCGATAGCTCGGGAACAGATTATAAGCAGATAGTAGTGAAAAAACAGTAAACAACAGCAATTTTATAGTGGTTCGGCTTAAGAGATAGCCTACGTCCACTTTGAATATCTTTATTGACGATTTGATTACAAGTCAATGCAGTTACACTTTGATTACAACACACTCTGAGTTTCAAGTGACTTAGAACAAGTAGCCTAAACTTCAATGTCGATCCAAATCTTTGAACACATGTTTGACATGTTTGATTTCTTCGTGAAGTTCCTTGAAGGTGTTGAAGTAGTTCTGAATGCAGCAGAGTAACGGCGTTTGAAATGGATGAGCCAAAAAGTCCCTTGAATGTTGGGGGTGGCCATGTATTTATAGGCAATTCTGGATAGAAGTTTTTTGCCCAAGTCCTGAGTCGTGACCGACTCAGGCTAAGCCGTGGCCGAGTCAAGTTGAGTCGTGGCCGGCTCATCTGATTAAACATTTGGTCTTCTCACTAGCTCATTCTCTTGCTGAATTTTAAGTCAAGTCCTGAGTCGTTGGCGAGTCAATTCTCACTGGGTCATGCATAGTAGCAACGGAGTACGACTCAGTGGCTTTAAGTCGCGGACGAGTCATCCTGAGTTATGAGTCATCAAGTCATTTCTTAGGTCGTCAATTCTCTTGAGTCGTTTCTTATGATGAGTCGTGGACCTGTTGAGTCGCTGGGGCAAAGCCTTTGATGAGTCGGTAATGCATTGAGTCGGTCCTGCCTTGTGAACCGTTAACCCCTTGAGTCGTAACTCTTTAAGTCGCTTTGAGCTTTAGGTCATTAACTCCTTGAGTCGGTGACTAGATGAGTCGTGAGGCTTCCTGAGTCGTGAGGCTTCCTGAGTCGTGAGGCTTCCTGAGTCATGAGGCTTCCTGAGTCATGAGGCTTCCTGAGTCGTTAAACACCTTAAGTCGTGGCTCGTCCCAGGCCTTAAGTCGTTGACTCCTTTAACTCGTAGGCTGGAACGGGGTTAACAAGATAAATTAATATTCATTTCTTAAATATGTTATATTAAATTAATAACTTCTAAAATATTAATGACACTAATGATTTACTATTAAAACATGTAGTATATAAATAAACAATATTTTAAAGATTATATTCAAAAAGGAAAGGAGGGTAGATTCGAAAAAATGGAATATAGGTGAATAAATAAAGCTGAGCAGATAAGGTAGGCTCAAAGGGATAGTATCGGGCTCGAATAATTAAATCAAACCATAAAATTTTAATCTCAAATATTAATACAAAATTTCTTTGTTGGAAATACCTTTATAATAAAATAATTTTATATTGAAACGAATTTTTCCGTTCAAAAATACTTTTATAACTCGATGTTTCAACAAGTTTATCCTCATTCTTGCAGACTCTGGCCATGCGTTGTTCAGGCGCAAAGCTAGAATTCTTCAAGCACTTATTAGACCTATTTCAACACCCAGTGAAAGTACTTGAAAACCTTAAAAAAATATGGAAAGTACAATCCAAAAAAAACAATCAAACCAAAACCTTGTCCAATCATGGTTCGCAGATACACAATGGTTACGCCTGGATCCCCCAGGAAAAAATCCGTACCCCTAGGCCATCTCAGCCAGGCAGTTTCGCTACTAATGCGACCTACACAGATTGCAGGATACACAGCGGTTACGCCTGGATCCCCTAGGAAACAATCCGTACCCCTAGGCCAGACTCAGCCAGCCAGTTGCGCTATGCAGTCGCGAGAGAAAAAAAAACCATGGGTTACGCCACGGTGGGAACACCCGAGTATCACATCCGGAAAACCAAAAATCAGAGAGAATAATATCTATAGAATGAATCCACAATGTGGCCACAAAGCAGATATCAAGCAGAAGGCACTTTCCATATCTTTACTTCGAAAAATATATATCATATAGTACCTTTCCAAATACTTTCAAATATCATACTTATATAAAGTCCATTATATATAGGATTCCTTTTCCAAATCGAATACTTTCCAAATCAATAGTATATCAAATCATACTTATATAGACTTCGATTATAAAAAAAATCTCTTTCCAAATTGAGTATCTTTCAAATCAATAGATTTCAAACCAACTTCATACTTATACAAATCCATTTTATATAAGTTCGACCACTCCCGAATCAAGAATTTAGTAAATCAAGGTTCTCAAAATATTTCTCGTTTCAATAACATTTCAGTTTCAAGATCATATATGATTTCACCAAATTTTCTTCCAAATTAAATATATTCAGTTTCAAAGTTTCTTAAACAATAGGTTTAGAAAATAATCCAAATTTCCAAATCAACAAAATTTAGGTCAAACAAATTCATTTCCAAAATCACCATATAAGTACTGGTTTTGATTCCCATCTAATTTCAAAACCAAGTATTCTTCTCAAAATCAGTTATACTCAAAATGGTTTTTAAATTTATAATTATCCCTTTAAAACCTTTAACTATTTATTTCTATATGAAAAATCCAATTTTCCTTTTTCGAATTATTTATTTAACAAAAGTTTCAAATTTACTTAAGTCATACTCTTTATACTTTAAACATACAAAACAAAACTTATATTCTTTACCAAATATTTTATACTCTTCGAAATTTCTTAGTTTTAAAATTTTAAACCTTGATTTGGAAGTGCTCGAACCTTCAAAATAGTCGGTGAAATCAAATTTCAAATCCAAGAGTTGGAAATTAGCAATAAATCAGTAAATCAATTTTTTATCAATAGAGTTATACTAAATCAAATCGAAAACTAGAGGATTGAACACCGGCTCTCTTTAAATCATTTTAAATATATATACATATATCTTTCGAATATCGAATTCTACTTCGGAATTTGAAATCAAAATTTATGTCACAATATCACTCGCATAGCAAAGCTACTATAGTGGCCTCTCCCCCACTCTAAAACTCGAAAATCAATGTCGATGATGCATGCACTCATCCCCAAAGTTATTTTCCAGCGACAAAGTGAGTTCTGGACTTCTATTTTTTTCAAAACTTTATTGAAATTTCTTCTAAATCGTTGTAATTCTTTTGAACTCTTTTGAAATATTTCTTTTTCGGAAAATACTTTTAAATCGTATTATTATTATAATTTCAAAAATCTTAAAACCAATTTCAAAATACCGGAGTTCAATTCCTCGAAATTATGATTTAAAATCCCTTAGTTATAAATCCTTTATATAATCGAATTCCTTATAAATTTCCAAAATTTCAAATCCTTTCAAAATTTCATACTTTCGTTTATAAAAGATATATAATCCTTATCGAAAATATTTTACTTTTATATATAGGATAAAATCATACTTATCAAAATAATAATTCCGATATATAAAACAATTTCAAAAATGCAAGCATACCCGATTTTCAAGGGGTGATTCACAGATGGATTTCAAAACAAAGCTAGAGATTCAAATTAGAAGGACTCTAATCAAATAGAATTCTGATTCGAAGATAGGCTCAATCGACGATTAGAGAATTAAACTACAGAAATAGAAGATGGATATACTTATATAAATCGTGGGCGACCTTAACTGGGTCAACCGTGACTTCAGGAATATGATCGATGCGGAATTCTAAGGCAAATCGACATTCGATTGCCAGAGATAGAATTCGGCATATCAAGATATAGCAGCATCGTAAACCGAGGATACAATAATCTTCGGTGAATTGATGCCAATTGTAAAGGAGTTTTCACCCCCTTTACAAAACATTTAGTGGAGTTATGGGACACTCCAGAATCAAACGAATATAAATAGAAGGATACAAGAACGAATTTCGGAACCGAGGGACATTCCAAAATTCAAAGGAAATCGGGTTAAAAAGGAAGAGATTCAACTCGAACGAAAGTGATTCTGTAAATAAATTTACCAAATATGCTAAATTCTGCCTAGAGCTATAGCTCTGATACCAACTGTAACGGCCCGCTATTTGGACCATTCAAATCGACAATAAAACCATAAATGTCCGACTTAAATAATTCAAAATACCGCATTGTTAATTTAAATTTGGCAAAACTTAAACATATATGGTAAATAAATCCAACACGGAATCACAGATACAAAGTAGTACAATAATATGCAGCGGAATAAATGAATAGTAGTTCATGAAGCTACTATATAAACATCAGAGTTAGAAATAAAGTACATCCGAATATCTCAAATACAGTGAGGTCTTTAGTACGAACCAATGACTCCTCTGAAATAATCAACCGGAAAAGCTGAAAGCTGAATCGATAGTTGGACCTCTAACGAAGCTCCAAACTCCAAAGGTGAGTCTCTAATGCTGTATCACTCGGTCTGATCCGTGCGCAAAGCAAAACACAAAACACTGGAGTCAGGATTAACATTCTTATATCTATAAATCCAACTCAAGTGAAATATCAACTGAAATATAATTAACTTAGAGGATGTTTGGGATACCCATCCTCTAAGGATCCAAGGAACTATCTACAGGGTAGAAATATACACTATAACACCGTGGTCATTTCAGTTTTATTTATATTTCAAAACTAAAATATCATTTTCATTTCAAATATCTCTATTTTTCAAATTATTATATATATATATCCAATAATCTATGAAGTAAAGTATTTTTATTTCCTCAAACTTCACAAATCGCTTCAAAAATCAACTCGACCTTCCCGTTCAAATTCAATTAAATCAAAATTTATCAATTTCCATTCAATTTAGTTTATGACTAAACTAATTCAAATTTTATCTATTTTAAATCCGGATTTGAACCACAAAATAAACCATTTAAATTTCAATATAATTCGAAGTTAATATATGTCGGAGCTTTAAATATTCAACATTTCAAAGACTAAACTTTGATAGTTGCGTTTATCTCCCAACTTGACTTCACTATTATTAAGTTTTGAAATATTCACTTAATAAATTCAATATCATTTATATGACCTTAAATTTACATTTTCTATATATTACCTTCGATTTCTTTAGACATGAATCATCCATTAAATTTCTTAAATAAAAATTCAATTTATAGGATCATATATTAAAGTTTCGAATTTAATAGTTTCAAATTGATTTAACTAAATAAAATACTTAATTAATGACAAATTCAAATAAGTCCCAAATTTATCTTCAAACCCTAGCTTATAAAATTTATTCCGTAAATCTATTTCAGAAATACAAATTTAATAAATCCTTAAACATATTTCATATTAATAAAATCAATCTTAATTAAATTATCTTAATGTTAAATCTATATATAAAATAACCTTTATATATAATACTTTAAATCAATATTCATTAAAACCATATATTTCTTTTCAAGACCATAGAAATTATTTTCAAAACATTCATATAGACCCCAACGTCGATGTAAAATTTTATATTATATAGACAATGGATACGGATATTTATCATTTCAATCCGTAAGTTAAATATATACTTTTGGATATCATTTCAACCCATAATCCCAAATTCAATTCAAATGAAAATCGCTTGGGTTTAACATTTCAACCCATAACGAAATTCACCTATTCTAAAATCCGTTCGGGTATGTATCATTTTAACCCATGGTGATTTTTATACTAACATGGAACTTGTAGAGTGATAACAGATATGAAAATAATAATAAGAACAGGCATATATCGTCAAAAATAAATATAAACAATAGGATATAGTGTCATGTCCCATAGGTGAACAGTTACAGATAATAATTTAAATAACTACAGCAACATATTTCAATTGTCGTTTCAATTTAATCAAATTTAACAAATAAAAGAATGTTAATCATGAGTGATTGCTCGCCTTTCGAGGCTAGAGAATACAGAAGATGACATGGATACGCACACTTATACGGACACTGGAATTTGAATTATAAATCCGAGCACGAATTTCAAAGCAAAGTAGGATTGGCACGAATTGGACGAATGCGACGACCGCCCATGACTCCTGCACTAAACAAGGGATTAGTACGCTGAAAAGTGTGCCAGGCCACCATGGACGATCGTCAGGGTAAAGTAAACACAGAATAGTCTATCGTATTACTCACAGCGCATGGATAAAATACAATAGAAAAGTATACATAGTGAAGTTCCATAGAACAGAATCTCATCATATAAACTCATAATAGTTTGGTACAACAATCTGAAAAGTCAATACAGCAAGCCTCACTACATATCACTCAGAGTAGATACAAACAGCGGAACATCCAGTACACATAGTAAGAAAATAAAATGCAAGCCTCCAGCTCGTCTTCGCCATCAGCATCGTGGATAGCAAAGAACAGCACCTGTCACCTGCTACCTAGTCTGCCCATCCCAAAATGGATGAACAGTCCAAGGTAATAAGAGTTGGACATAAAACCTTGAGTCAGACAAAAGTCCTAATGAGCGGTAAATCAACTATCAAACATACCAAAAGAGCATAAAGGTTAAAAATCAATAGAAACCCAACCATCCCACTCCACCTCTTTCTACAGTGATAGCCCCCAGACAAACTAAGCTGAAACAAACATAGCAAGCAGACAATTAAAGTAAAGCAATTATCACTCGAGTCAAGGTCGATGTTTTCCAAGTACAAACCCCCAAGGCCTAAACCAAGATCAGATAAGCACCCAAAAAGCATCGCTCTTGAGACCGAATGACGATACAACCAAAGCATCCAAACATCCATGACTCTGGCTATCACTGTTATCATTGCTTCGATATCACTGTTAATTGAATGACCGGCTCATTCTTTCATCTGTCCGTCAAGGGCTAATGGTAAGCCCGGTTCTAGACAGAACTCCGCACGTCGTCGTGACCCGTGCCTAGGACTATCGAATCTGCCCAGAGTACTCGACCATCAACTATTAGTCGATTGGGACTATCGAATCTTCCCTGCGTACTCTTTCTTTGAGCCTGCTAGAACCTTCAACAACGATGAGATCTCAGCCTTCTAGTCATCCTCCTTGATGACTATTCTCATACTAGCTCAAGCGCCTCTCGAGCAAACCATTATCCACAAACTCGAACCATATCACCGAGTTATCAACATGCTTGGTATGATCCCGTCTGGATTAAACCAAGGCTATCTCACATCATGCTTTGCTTCATCGCATCATAGCAAAATCCCATCTCAACATCATCATCAAATCTATCCATATGAGCTTTATCATCCGCTTCATATGCCACGAGCAGCTTTCCTTATTCAAGAGCCTTTCCACTTAGCTTTTGAATCATCTTCGACCAACTTGTCCAAATCAAATCATCAATCAACTAATTTATAACAATCAATCAGATCAATCATTAATCCAAGTAATCAATCATTCAAACAAGATCTAAATAAACAGTTATAACAATAATGGCAATTTCGTAAATAAAGAGTCCAAATCAAACAAGCATGAATTCTAAGTAATATCTTGATGAATGAACTACATAGGTTAACATGTAGTAAAGTGGATATCAAAACTTTATGAACGATAGATCTACATGCAGACTTAAGGAAATGCATGAAATCACTATCTTTAACACACAAACAAGCCACCGATCGAATATACTCCTTTGGGTCCGTGTGAGAGATAACCACCACTCACCGAATCACCTAAATGCTTCAAAAGCAACTAACTTCAGATCTGGACAGCAAAGGATCTAGCTTGATCCGACAAGATTTCCCTTCAACGATGAAATCTCTCTTCGATGGATGTAGATCTTCAACTTTGGCTCTTGGATCTTCGATTTAGATGGATGGAAGCACAAGATTAAAGTGGAGAAAAGAAGTGAAGAAGTGTTGTAGTCGAGCCCTCAAGATAGCAGCACTTCGTCGCTTCAAAATCCGGATCCCAAAAATGAAGATAGGCACTTCTATTTATAGGCCAAACCCTTAAGTCGTTCGCCCCCCCTTAAGTCGGTCACGACTCAACAAGGCCCCACGACTTACGACTCATCAACCCCTCGGCTTACCGACTCAAGCCTCTACGCGACCTAACTTAGACACGACCTAACGACTCAAGCCATCATGCGACTTACGACCTAACTGCACACACGGCTTAGCGACCCAGCGACCTAACACACTGCCGCATTTCTACCTAAGTCCTAAGTCGTTTGGACGACTCAACGACTCAACGATCAACGACTTTCGACCTAAACTAAACCCAGCCACTAACTCTCTTAAGTCGCTGATTCCCTTAAGTCGCCAGCTCTTAGACCGCTATCCTCCTTAGGTCGCCAACCTCCTTAAGTCGCTCCACGACCTAATCCAACACACGACCTAAGCCTCAACGCGAGAATTCCTTAAGTCGCTTACTAACTTAAGCCGTTAACCCTTAAGTCGTTAGTTCCCTTAGGTCGGCCAAACCCCTAAGTCGCTTACTCCTATAGGTCGGTCACTATAGGTCGCTCCAACTCCTATAGGTCGGTCTCATCCCTTAAGTCGGTCAAATCTTTAGATCGGTCAAATCCTATAGGTCGGAAAACACCTTAAGCAATACTAACAACTTAATGGAAACTATTTTACGATTTATCGACACGTAAAATACGGGTCGTTACAACGAACGAGGCCGATAATCAAGAATTTATGAATTGAATCAGAATCAGTCTGATATATACAGAAAATTTTGCTATTTTAATAAAAATCAAAATTGCATCCCTAAAAAAATTTAAAGTCGAATCTCTCTCTCTCACACACACACACACAGAGATATATATATAATTTACCTTTTTTCATACATAAACCAATAGTTTTAACATTTGAAATAAAACATATATGTTAAATAAAAATCCTTATAATTTTTCCAAACCATTTTAATTTTTACACATAGATCAAAATTTCTATTTACAAATCTAAGACCCAAACCACCCCATACGACCTATGTATATAATATCATTAAGATTTATATTTTAAAATAAGATTAATATATAAAACTTCAACAAATTACATTGTTCAAATCTCATTTATAAACTACTATATACATATGGTACAAAATCCACTTTACAATACAATTATAAATTTTAAACACTTTACCTATATATATAAACTAATATATTACTGTCCATACATAAACAGTAAAGCCTATACACAGACTTATATAAAAATTTAGACAACGGATGTACGAATTACTTATATAACTTATTTTATAAATATATATAATACTGTAACCTGTGCAGACCGAAAGTATAAGTTAGAATGTAATACAATATATATAAATAGCAACTGATATAACTTCATTTATTTTTTTATTTTTTTATTTTTTTCGAAAGCAACTGGTCTACACTAAAACACATATACACCCTTAACTTTTATGCAAACATGCATGCCAATTGAAATGAAAACTTATATATTAGGAAACCTGTGAGGACCCGCAAATCCGTACTCCTTGAATATACACTAATCTCCATAGATTAACTCAAGATGAACAGAAATACGAATTCTCAATGTTTAAGAAAAAGAAAAAGACAAAAGAAGAGAGAAAAAGACAGAAAATAGAGAGAAAAGAAAATAAATAGAACGGAACATAACAGAAAACAACAGAACAATATCAGAATCTCACAATCGCAGCGGAACAACATATAATAGATAAATGAATAATCTTTAAACAAAGAACTATATCAGTTATTACATTACATTACATCAGAGTGTACAACAACAACAAACAGCTGAAAAGAAATACTATATACTAGTAATACACCATGCTATCCATCTTGCCTCCTGCAACTCCTGAATTCCAAATTATCCTGGTAAACCTTAACTCTTGACTGCCCGTGTGGAAATTGGTGGGCACCCAGAGTTTAAGAAGGAAAACAATAAACTCCGAGTCAGTCATGTGACTGGTGTGAGAACTCAAAACAGTTTATTTATCTTTAAAATCAAAATAGAGGAATATTTTTAAAGTCAATTCACAATGCTTTTAAAAATGAGACTACCATAAGGCCTCCCACACACACACACACATGCAAACGCAGAATCGGAGGAGATTTCTCCTTATGATAGTCAAAGATGCTTGATACGCATTAAAAGAAACATTTGATATTATTACTAGTGTATAGTGTAGGAAAAATTCATTTCGAAAATAAAGATATAAATCTTAGCCAGCATGGGCATTCCGCACTTATGCCTACTATAGCTACCATGTTCAATAGCAGGTTATCGCCACATTCCATGGCAGGTTATACAACTAAAACCGTACAAGATCGTATTGTTTCTTTGGATTTCCAACAAATGGTCAGGCCAAGGAATTTCCCATTGCCACATGAGAACGCCTCTGGAAGGACGTCCCCGAGAACCTAACCGGATCTCTGCCAACACAAGGTCGGGTTACCCCTAACCGGGTAACTACTGACACGAGTATGCCATCCCCCGGTCCTTTGGGACCTTTAACCGAGCGCTCATAATCAACATCACACCATAAATAAAGTGTTTCAACATGAGTAAGTATCTTGGCTCCATACCATGATACCACCCTTTTCCAGAAGGAAATGCACATACCCTAAAGGGAGCTACCCCTCATAACCTTGTTGCATCTTTCCTGTTTTGACCATTTCCGGGGTGTGAGGCTCGACGAAGTCTCGTCCACAAAGCCACGCTTTATACAAAAGCTGTGCTTTGGGTCAACAAATGATCCTAGAAATGATCACAAAGATAAGTGATCAAACAAATGATCACATCACAAATGATCAAACAATGATCATTTCACAGCAACACTCAGCATGTCACATTACCAAATTGGGAATATATCGCTGATAACCTTCAACTACATAACCTTTAAGCTCGTACGTCTCAGAGAAGGGTGTTAAGCTAAGAGAATAACTTCTCCGCCACCAACAGAAATATATTTGAAAGAAATCTGCTTTATATCTCAATTTGTAACGTCAGACATACAATCCATACAAGTCTGTTCTGGGCTCAAACAGAATCGAAGGCACTTACAAAGTAGTCCTTGCAATCCGGATATCCACAATACTGATCGGATTCCCCATCACATATAGAGAACTCTATACCGGAGCAACTCGGTGTAGAGTCAATCGACAGGTCATCCTATCGCTCTCGCAAATACCCGGTCTTCAACACCGGTCTTCAAATGCAATCCATAACGACGTATCACATATTCGGAATGGGTTATACGACCCCAAGGTCCTTTCCCAGCTAACCCGAATAGTGAGCGCTTATTCAAAAATAAGTGTGGCACTCAAATTCAAACAAATCACAATAAATACCTTTCAAAGGTAAATATTGATAGTCGGTTATTGAACTATCAATGGATATGCACAACATCACCAGATTCCAAATAATTTTCGAAATTATTTATTTCCCAAAATTATCTTTACAAGATATATAATTTCAATACCTCAAAAATAAATCAATATTTATTTTTAAACAAATTCCCCTTTCTTTTATAAATTCCATAGTGCATTTACATTCCAAAATATCTACGAATATACGATTCCAATTATTCATTTTCAATTTATCTTCAAAAAGATAAATGCTCAAAATATTCACTTTATATTGGAAAACATTTCCATACTTACTTATTAAGTAATTCACAAATCCATTTATTTCCAACACTTGGAAAATATTCGATATACTTAAATCTAAATTAAGTATATATTTCATTCTTTAAGGAAATCATTCTCTTAAACATATTTATATGGGCCAAAACGAATGTTGCATAAAACATCGTTACGACAACCCAAAATCACTAGTATAGGGATTCGAAATTAAAATAGATATATAAATCCTAATACTATACAAAACATTTCCTTTCGGAAATCATTTACTATAACAACAGTGTTATAGTCCACTATTTCTTTCTATTTCTCGAAAACGTCTATTTCAACAATGAATGTTGAAATCTATGGTTTCGAATCTTAACACATTTTAAAACATCGTTAGATTGTTTTAATTCAACTTAAAATATCACATCCAAAACATTTTCTTTAACATATTATTCACTATTCAAAAACGTGAATATACCTTGTTAACCAATTTCATCCTTTCTATTCATTTTTATTTTAAAGGATTATTCACTGTATAAAACGTGAATATAACTCCATAAATAAGTTACAACAATTTACTTATCAAAATAAGTCGTTTGCGAATTTATAAAACAATGTTTATAAATTCCATTTCTATTTATTTTATAACAACTTCCTTTTATAAATTTCCTTTATTAACCTATTCAACTCATAACTCAATTATAAACCAAAGGTTCATATTATAAGTTAAATGCTTATAAAACAATTATTTTACAAAATCGTTCTTTTTAAGACTTCTCAAATTATAAATCTTATAACTTATAAGATTCATTTACTTACCCAAATCTATTCCTTTAATAACCTTATAAATTTTATAAACCTACTGCTTATAAAATTCCATTTATAACTTCACCGTTTATAATCCTATAAATTTAATTCATTTATGAAATTCATTTATGAAATTCATTTAAAATTCATTCTAACACTTATAAAAACTCATTTTATAATTCAAATATTTTAATCTATAAATATTAATTTATAAATCTCTTATACAAATCAATTTATATTATTATTTCAAAACGTCTTTAAACTCCTTTATAATTTCACCGTTTTGATTTATAAAATAATCAAATTTCATAAATCCTATATATTAAACTTTTTATAATAAATTCAGAAATCCCAATTTAAACTATTTTATAAAATCATCAACCCAAATTTCTCAAAAATCAGCCTTTAATTGTATTTCTCAAAAATCATAATTTTTATAACATTAAAATTTATAACGTTTATTTATTTAAAATGGATCAATTCCAAAAATATTTTATAAACGTATACTTTCGAAAATCACTTTAAAAATCCTTTTAAAATTCCAAATTTGGGCCAATGATGCTACACACCAAATAGTCAATCACGACACAACGATATCATACATCGATATGATAATCAACGAATATCAAAATATCCATAATCAAATAAATACTGTTGAGGAATCCAGTTGGATCCCTCCAACCTGTTTTCATGCATCCAAAGATGTTAGCACAATACCAATTCCGTTTCAGTATGAAATTATCGCGGTATATGGGATTTAAAATATTATCCGCTTAATAGACGGCGCAATAGGGTCTCATCCGCTATACTGCGGGAAAACAACTCCAAGTACATAAATAATACCAATTTCACTGTTTATGAAATATTCGCGGTATATGTTTTTAATAAATAACATCTACTTACTAACGGCGCATAATGTCTATTTTAACAATCAATAGATAACAATCATCATTCAAACATACATTCAAGAATTTTAAATCTAACTATTTAAAATTAAAATCGAAACCGATTCGATTGAGTGAGAAGTTCTCACCTTGATTTCAATTTCGTTTTAGCGATTTATTTCGAATAAAATTAAACGGACGTTTAATTTTACCCGAAATTCTCACTAACTCCAAACGACTCCAATCAAATTCTATAGCGTAGTGCTCGTCCATACGATTCCAACGCAACTGGTTTCGCGCGTTTCCAACCTCGTATGAAAAAGATATGATTTTTCAAAGTTTCTCGAATTATGAAACATAATTAATTTACAACAATTTTTATTTCTAAACCTAAATAGAACCATAGCCCTTGGATCCATTGCCTCCAAATCAGGACCGCCATTTGCTTCTCCCCCAACTCACGTTCAACTCCCAGTAACCCTCACCCACAAAAGAACCCATCAATGCAACTAGGGTTTAATTATACTCCACCCACAAGCATCTTGAACACGATCAGCAAGCACCATGTTGAAGAGCGTCTCGTACTCCATGCTCGGCTGGAAGCACAGAGAGCTCTCCCCCCTGTAGGACGTCGAATTGCATGCGCAACCTGCAGGCGTCGGCCCCCCTTTCTCCCTCCACGTCGGTCCAATTTCGATCAACTCTGTATAGATTCGAAGCTCTCTTCATGCTCTACAGGTTTCATGTTGAACACTTTCTCTAAATGTTGATGGATTGGAAGTAATTGAGGAGAAAAGAAGAGAGATTGCTGGCCATTGAACATATGTGAGGCGGCGGCTGCAGTTTTGGAAACCCTAGGGTTATATTTTGCAAAATAATGAAGAGAGGGGGCTTATATAGAAAATTCGCGCGACACTATTCATCCCGGATTTTCCAAACTCCAAACGAAGCATGCCGGTTGGCGTTTCTAAGTTTTACCCCGCGTTCCGAACACAATGGAACGTGTTTCGGGAGCTAATTCGGTCATCTGTGCGAGTTATGGCAATAAACGTTCGATTTAAAATTAAACCGATTAAACGATTTTCTAGGCGTTTTAGCTTGCACCGGACAAACGGTAAATCCGATTGACTTAAAATTTGAAACCTTACAATAATATCACAATACGGATCCGATGAAACTGGTTTCGTCGAAATCCGAGACTGTTTGAAAAATGACTATTTTAACATGCCAAATTAATATTAAAAACAATTTCGATGCGTTTCGAGCTGCCACGATCAAACGATAACTCCGATTGCTACGAAAATTGAAATAAGATAATTACAAACTATTACAGATCCAATGGAAATTGTTTCGTCCAATTCTGAGACTGTTCGGAAAATGGCTAATTTCACTAGTCGATTAAATATTAAAATATTCAATTTTCACAAATAAACTTCTAATTCGATTTTAAAAGTTCTATAACATCATTCTAACTCAAATATGATATAATAAAATTTTACAAATCATTTTCAATCATATTTAACTCAATTTTCAATTATTTCTGTATTTCCACATATTAAATTATCGATTTAATTATCCAATTAAATCCAATTATTCGAAATAAAATTTATTCGACTTATAAATTTCACTTATTAATATTTAAAATTAATTAAACATACAAATTTTAATTAATTAAAATTCTGGGTCGTTACATACTTCCCCCCTTAAAAGAAGTTCGTCCTCGAAATTACCAAATAAGAAAAGTTACAGAATCTATTAACTTTCCCAACATTCATAGTTAAACTTCTTACCATACTTTACTAAGTTTCCAAATCATACTTAGTTATCCTTTCAAACACAACTTCTGTTGTTTAACTTTCAATTCTAAATCAAAGTTAAAGTTTTCAAAAATTTCCAATTTTTCTCAAATTTTTCTAACGCCTTAAATTTTCGGAAAAAATTCGCCTGAGTCTCCTTTGCGCGGCTCGATCCGAAAAAAAATGACAATATATATATCACAAATATACATCTCATCAAGTAATGAGGCATCCCGCAGGGAAAAAAGTGTAAAAGTACGATATTTAATCCGAGATATGTACCTTATATTTTATTAGCGAGCATATACGGCTAATATAGCGCGAAAGCGAGCTCCAAATGCGAAGCAAACGCGATCCGCACCTACTAAACACTCAACAACAACATGAGAAACATGCATATAGACAATAGTATCGATATACAACATATATCAACATAATAACTATATATGCCAACATAACAAATGCAGTAAAAGCAATATATATTCAACCATCAACCAACTATCATCCATAACCGATAGATATTCATTCATATTCTCATTAATATTCAATGAAATAGGTTTTCAATTTAATCACATTTGATTCATTTACAGTGGATGTTTTTACTAACATTCATTTTCAATTAATTTATATTCACTAATTAATATTCAAGTTGGTTCACTTCCAAATCAAATTCAATTCCATTTAAGATTCACTTAACTTCCTATTGAATTTCAATTACTTTAGCTTCCAATTTCATTAATTCAATTTCATTAATACTTAATGAATTATATACAATCAATTAACAATCATATAACAACCAATGTATATTAATTTCAACCAAATTCCTTTGCTTATATTCACTCAATTTGGTTTAACACCTTTACTTTCAATTGGCTAATCAAATTGATTTTCATGCAGTTATTCAACTTCCAATAACATAAGATTTTAATGAATTAACACTTACATTCATTGTTTCATATCAACTTTATTTACATTCAATTGATTAACATTCAATCCATTAATTCAATTCAATTACAAATGTTGAATTTCATTTACATAACTCAAGTTCATATTTATCACTTAACTTTATTAATTTACTTTGATATCAATATCAACTTCATTCAACATCACTTAAGTTATATTCCCATTTTACAAACATCACTTAGTTTTATATAACTTAAATTCCCACTTATAAATCAATTCAGCTTCCAAATTCTAAAGTAAATTTCCATTTAACTTTAAATTCATTTTTATTTACAACTCATATTCATAAATATATTCATATAGTTTCACTTCTTATATATATAAGTTTATTTCACAATTGTAAATCACTTTAATTATAATTCAATTCTTATAATTCATTTGCTTATACAATTATTCTCTTATTTAGATTATTCAAACAACTTATTCAACAACCAAACAATCAACTTATATACACTTTAATAATTCTGAAAAATTATTCCTTTATATATAAAATATAATCAAGGTAAAATTATTTCATTTACCCAATTTAAAACAATATCGTGTCGAATTGTTCTGTACAAGTGTTTAGAGATCCCTATCAACAACGTTAATTACTCGTATTAAGCAGAATCCATATACCACTCAACAAACCAATCATCACAATATAAAACAATTTTATATTCACTAACAAATACGCTCTCGTAGCTATTATTACACTCTAACTCATTCTAGAGTACTACTGACTCCATCTCTAATGAGTAATACCCAACAGAGCCATGGTTGTCACTTAACCATATGCTCTGATACCACCTGTGAGGACCCGCAAGTCCGTACTCCTTGAATATACACTAATCTCCATAGATTAACTCAAGATGAACAGAAATACGAATTCTCAATGTTTAAGAAAAAGAAAAAGACATAAGAAGAGAGAAAAAGATAGAAAATAGAGAGAAAAGAAAATAAATAGAACGGAACAGAACATAAAACAACAGAACAATAACAGAATCTCACAATCGCAGCGGAACAACATATAATAGATAAATGAATAATCTTCAAACAAAGAACTATATCGGTTATTACATTACATTACATCAGAGTGTACAACAACAACAAACAGCGGAAAAGAAATACTATATACTAGTAATACGCCATGCTATCCATCTTGCCTCCTGCAACTCCTGAATTCCAAATTATCCTGGTAAACCTTAACTCTTGACTGCCCGTGTGGAAATTGGTGGGCACCCAGAGTTTAGGAAGGAAAATAATAAACTCCGAGTCAGTCATGTGACTGGTGTGAGAACTCAAAACAGTTTATTTATCTTTAAAATCAAAATAGAGGAATATTTTTAAAGTCAATTCGCAATGCTTTTAAAAATGAGACTACCATAAGGCCTCCCGCACACACACACATGCAAACGCAGAATCGGAGGAGATTTCTCCTTATGATAGTCAAAGATGCTTGATACGCATTAAAAGAAACATTTGATATTATTACTAGTGTATAGTGTAGGAAAAATTCATTTCGAAAATAAAGATATTAATCTTAGCCAGCATAGGCATTCCGCACTTATGCCTACTATAGCTACCATGTTCAATAGCAGGTTACCGCCACATTCCATGGCAGGTTATACAACTAACACCGTACAAGATCGTATTGTTTCTTTGGATTTCCAACAAATGGTCACGCCAAGGAACTTCCCATTGCCACATGAGAACGCCTCTGGAAGGACGTCCCCGAGAACCTAACCGGATCTCTGCCAACACAAGGCCGGGTTACCCCTAACTAGGTAACTACTGACACGAGTATGCCATCCCCCGGTCCTTTGGGACCTTTAACCGAGCGCTCGTAATCAACATCGCACCATAAATAAAGTGTTTCAACATGAGTAAGTATCTGGGCTCCATACCATGATACCACCCTTTTCCAGAAGAAAATGCACATACCCTAAAGGGAGCTACCCCTCATAACCTTGCTGCATCTTTCCTGTTTTGACCATTTCCGGGGTGTGTGGCTCGACGAAGTCTCGTCCACAAAGCCACGATTTATACAAAAGCTGTGCTTTGGGTCAACAAATGATCATAGAAATGATCACAAAGATAAGTGATCAAACAAATGATCATATCACAAATGATCAAACAATGATCATTTCACAGCAACACTCAGCATGTCACATTACCAAATTGGGAATATATCGCTGATAACCTTCAACTACATAACCTCTGAGCTCGTACATCTTAGAGAAGGGTGTTAAGCTAAGAGAATAAATTCTTCGCCACCAACAGAAATATATTTGAAAGAAATCTGCTTTATATCTCAATTTGTAATGTCAGACATACAATCCATACAAGTTTGTTCCAGGCTCGAACAGAACCGAAGACACTTACAAAGAAGTCCTTGCAATCCGGATATTCACAATCCTGATCGGATTCCCCATCACATATGGAGAACTCTATACCGGAGCAACTCGGTGGAGAGTCAATCGACATGTCATCCTATCGCTCTCGCAAATACCCGGTCTTCAACATCGGTCTTCAAATGCAATCCATAACGACGCATCACATATTCGGAATGGGTTATACGACCCCAAGGTCCTTTCCCGGCTAACCCGAATAGTGAGCGCTTATTCAAAAATAAGTGTGGCATTCAAATTCAAACAAATCACAACAAATACCTTTCAAAGGTAAATATTGATAGTCGGTTATTGAACTATATATGTATATGCACAACATCACTAGATTCCAAATAATTTTCCAAATTATTTATTTCCCAAAAATATCTTTACAAGATATATAATTTCAATACCTCAAAAATTAATCAATATTTATTTTTAAACAAATTGCCCTTTCTTTTATAAATTCCATAGTGAATTTACATTCCAAAATATCTACGAATATACGATTCCAATTATTCATTTTCAATTTATCTTCAAAAAGATAAATGCTTAAAATATTCACTTTATATTGAAAAACATTTCCATACTTACTTATTAAGTAATTCACAAATCCATTTATTTCCAACACTTGGAAAATATTCGATATACTTAAATCTAAATTAAGTATATATTTCATTCTTTAAGGAAATCATTCTGTTAAACATATTTATTTGGGCCAAAATGAATGTTGCGTAAAACATCGTTACGACAACCCAAAACCACTAGTATAGGGATTCGAAATTAAAATAGATATATAAATCCCAATACTATACAAAACATTTCCGTTCGGAAATCATTTACTATAACAACAGTGTTATAGTCCACCATTTCCTTCTATTTCTCGAAAACGTCTATTTCAACAATGAATGTTGAAATCTATGGTTTCGAATCCTAACACATTTTGAAACATCGTTAGATCGTTTTAATTCTACTTAAAATACCACATCCAAAACATTTTCTTTAACATATTATTCACTATTCAAAAATGTGAATATACCTTGTTAACCAATTTCATCCTTTCTATTCATTTTTATTTTAAAGGATTATTCACTGTATAAAACGTGAATATAACTCCATAAATAAGTTACAACAATTTACTTATCAAAATAAGTCGTTTGCGAATTTATAGAACAATGTTTATAAATTCCATTTCTATTTATTTTATAACAACTTCCTTTTATAAATTTCCTTTATTAACCTATTCAATTCATAACTCAATTATAAACCAAAGGTTCATATTATAAGTTAAATGCTTATAAAACAATTATTTTACAAAATCGTTCTTTTTAAGACTTCTCAAATTATAAATCTTATAACTTATAAGATTCATTTATTTACCCAAATCTATTCCTTTAATAACCTTATAAATTTTATAAACCTACTGCTTATAAAATTCCATTTATAACTTCACCGTTTATAATCCTATAAATTTCATTCATTTATGAAATTCATTACAATTCATTCTAACACTTATAAAAACTCGTTTTATAATTCAAATATTTTATTTTATAAATATCAATTTATAAATCTCTTATACAAATCAATTTATATTATTATTTCAAAACGTCTTTAAACTCCTTTATAATTTCACCGTTTTGATTTATAAAATAATCAAATTTCATAAATCCTATATATTAAACTTTTTATAATAAATTCAGAAATCCCAATTTAAACTATTTTATAAAATCATCAACCTAAATTTCTCAAAAATCAGCCTTTAACTATATTTCTCAAAAATTATAATTTTTATAACATTAAAATTTATAACGTTTATTTATTGAAAATGGATCAATTCCAAAAATATTTTATAAACGTATACTTTCAAAAATCACTTTAAAAATCCTTTTAAAATTCCAAAATTTGGGCCAATGATGCTACACACCAAATAGTCAATCATGACACAACGATATCAATAATCGATATGATAATCAACGAATATCAAAATATCCATAATCAAATAAATACTGTTGAGGAATCCAGTTGGATCCCTCCAACCTGTTTTCCTGCATCCAAAGATGTTAGCACAATTCCAATTCCGTTCCAGTACGAAATTATCACGGTATATGGGATTTAAAATATTATCCGCTTAATAGACGGCGCAATAGGGTCTCATCCGCTATACTGCGGGAAAACAACTCCAAGTACATAAATAATACCAATTTCACTGTTTATGAAATATTCGCGGTATATGTTTTTAATAAATAACATCTACTTACTAACGGCGCATAATGTCTATTTTAACAATCAATAGATAACAATCATCATTCAAACATACATTCAAGAATTTTAAATCTAACTATTTAAAATTAAAATCGAAACCGATTCGATTGAGTGAGAAGTTCTCACCTTGATTTCAATTTCGTTTTAGCGATTTATTTCGAATAAAATTAAACGGACGTTTAATTTTACCCGAAATTCTCACTAACTCCAAACGACTCCAATCAAATTCCATAGCGTAGTGCTCGTCCATACGATTCCAACGCAACTGGTTTCGTGCGTTTTCGACCTAGTATGTAAAAGATATGATTTTTCAAAGTTTCACGAATTATCAAAACATAATTAATTTACAACAATTTTTATTTCTAAACCTAAATAGAACCATAGCCCTTGGATGCATTGACTCCAAATCATGACCGTCCATTTGCTTCTCCCCCAACTCACGTTCTACTCCCAGTAAGCCTCACGCACAAAAGAACCCATCAATGCAACTAGGGTTTAATTATACTCCACCCACAAGCATCTTGAACACGATCAGCAAGCACCATGTTGAAGAGCGTCTCGTACTCCATGCTCGGCTGGAAGCATAGAGAGCTCGATACCCTGTAGCACGTTGAATTGCGTACGCAATCTACAGGCATTGGCCCCCCCTTTCTCCCTCCACGTCGCTCCAATTTCGATCAACTCCGTATAGATTCGAAGCTCTCTTCATGCTCTACAAGTTTCATGTTGAACACTTTCTATAAATGTTTATGGCTTGGTAGTAATTGAGGAGAAAAGAAGAGAGATTGCTGGCCATTGAACATATGTGAGGCGGCGGCTGCAGTTTTGGAAACCCTAGGGTTATATTTTTGCAAAATAATGAAGAAAGGGGGCTTATATAGAAAATTCGCGCGACACTATTCATCCCGGATTTTCTGAACTCCAAACGAAGCGTGCCGGTTGGCGTTTCTAAGGTTTACCCCACGTTCTGAACACAATGGAATGTGTTTCGGGAGCTAATTCGGTCATCTGTGCGAGTTATGGCAATAAACGTTCGATTTAAAATTAAACCGGTTAAACGATTTTCTAGGCGTTTTAGCTTGCATCGGACAAACGGTAAATCCGATTGACTTAAAATTTGAAACCTTACAATAATAACACATTACGGATCCGATGAAACTAGTTTCGTCGAAATCCAAGACGGTTTGAAAAATGACTATTTTAACTCGCCAAATTAATATTAAAAACAATTTCGATGCGTTTCGAGCTGCCACGATCGAATGATAACTCCGATTGCTACGAAAATTGAAATCCGATAATAACAAACTATTACGGATCCAATGGAACTGGTTTCGTCCAATTCTGAGACTGTTCGAAAAATGGCTAATTTCACTAGTCGATTAAATATTAAAATATTCAATTTTCACAAATAAACTTCTAATTCGATTTTAAAAGTTCTATAACATCATTCTAACTCAAATATGATATAATAAAATTTTACAAATCATTTTCAATCATATTTAACTCAATTTTCAATTATTTCTATATTTCCACATATTAAATTATCGATTTAATTATCCAATTAAATCCAATTATTCGAAATAAAATTTATTCGACTTATAAATTTCACTTATTAATATTTAAAATCAATTAAATATACAAATTTTAATTAATTAAAATTCTGGGTCGTTACAAAACTTACTCCATACATAAGTGTATGCAAAGTATATAGATAAATATATAAGGACATAAAGATATATCTATAATTATTATAATTTTATATAAATATATGTCATATACGAACTTAGGAAAATAAACAACTTCAAAAATCCTATACAACTTCCATAATAATAAGATGTAAATTGACCTTCAAATAAAAGTTATAAATCTGTTTATTATAAAACTATATATATATAATAACGAATTTACAAACTTATAAAATAAATCATACAATATGGCTTGTAAAATATACATATATGGACTCAAAGTTAAAACAAAAATGAATATAAGTCTACTTGCCAAATATGCAGACTCCATTTGCAGATCCAACACCACTCACGCATATTAAATATGCATACACTTCTAGAAACAAAACAAACTTTTCAGAAAAAATGGAAACAACGTTTGGTATATATATGTATTCAAATCCAACAACTTTATATAAACCACTATATGTATGCATCTTATATTTTTATACCACTATCAATATATCATAACTACACTCCATATAAACAAATATGCATACCAATTTTGAATGCTAGAATATGCATCAACAGCATGTACAAGGGACGTGTATTGATAAAATCATCCATATCATAGCTAAATATAAAACTATATATAATATATATGTGAATAACACTTGCAAATATAAACTTAACATACCTATTCCTGGTTATGCCAAAAGTAAAGGAAACGGGGGAGGGTCGCTGCGTCTTCGATGGATATTGCGCAAGGTGAAGAGTGGGTTCGGTGGAGGAGCGGAGTTTGGAAAAGGTGAAGGAGAGGTCGAAATTTGTAGTGCCAGGCAAGTTTATATAGAAGAGCAAGAAACAATAGAGAGGGAAAGAAGAGAAATCTGGGAAGAAGCAATAAAAAGGGAAGAAAATGCGAACAGAAGTAAATGGAAACTACTACATAAAAGTAACCAAAGAAATAGCACAATCACGTGCTATGATTCAGTTGAGGATTTAAGGCAAAATATTCACGTTGATTCAGAAAAATAATCAAAGCAAATAAATGGTAGCACGTTTCAAATTTGAACGAAAGGAAAGAGAAATGTCACAATTTCGGAAAAATATCCAAGTAACAGCTACACATTGATTCAAGAGCTATTAAAGCAATTTTTAAATTGTGAAGGCAACGTTACTCTGCGTTATATTTTTAAAATAAGAATGGTGAACGAAAATCAACAGTCAAATATGGTGCGGTGTAAATGGCATGAGTCACGCTGATTACTGAATAAAATAAAACGAATAACCATTTATTTATTTTTTTCGACGGTGGAAAAATGAAGAAATAAAAGGTCAGTGAAAGTAGGAATGAATATATTAGAAAAGTAACGATTCTAGTAGCAACGGTCATCTTAGATTAAGTTGAAAAATTTATGACAATTTATTACCGTGGCTATGGTTCAATTTTTTTTGAAAGCAAAGGAACCAAAAGGTCATAATTAAAGGTAAGCTTTAAATTTTTAATAAATACAAAATGTATCTAAGTTTATACGTTTATAACTTTCCAACTGTAATGTGTATATATATAATGAACGGTCATAGTGAAAGAAGTGGAAATAGGGAGCGTAGGAAAGGAAAGGTTAGAAAAATAAAATTTTCACCCTTAAATTCCGGAGATTAATAAGGTAATGTACCTCTTTAATGAAATGTACAGCAACGGTCACAAGCTATAATTTAGCTGAAAGTTCAAAGAAATGAGGGGAAGATGGGTTTTTTTAAATTAATCACTTTCCAGAATTAATATGCCAATGAAAAAAGGAAAGGAGGTGAATCAAGGAAACGTATTATAACTTATATATAACTATTAAATGGATAGATGGAAGAAAAGGTGAGCAGGTGAGTAAAAGTGGAAACTGATTTATGGGCGAAATGGAATGTGAAATGTTGCCTGGGAATAAAATGGAACAGTTTAAAAATCAATGGCAAAGGACTGCTGAAATTAAATGAGTATAAAATGTGTAAAAGTTATATACTGAAACGGCAATAAATTTCAATTATTATTATAAAACGGGGAATAACGAAAGGCAAGAATGATGACTTCAAAGTTTATTAATGGCTAGGAATGGGGAAGTCTATCTGTGAATTAGAAAAATTATTAAGCAATTGAAATGGGTAGAAAAAGTAACAGCGACACACTGTTTTAGAAATAATCAAAGAAATTAATAGCTTGATTGGACAACAAGAATAAATATGGAAGGACACGTTATAAAAGCAAAATGAACCGTATGAAAATAAATAAAAGAAATAGTGGCAAATAAAATAGCCGTGCCTTGAATTTTCCAAAATAAATTATTTTATGAACATCAATTATTACTTGCTTAAATTGAACAGAATCACACCCTAAAATATATTTTCTTAATTTTTGATGAAAATTTATCATTTGCCGCATTTAACTATACGTAATCGAAATGTAAGATTTTATTTCAAAATATTATTATTTAAAATTTCTCAAAAATCAAATTAAATACGCTAAATAAAACCATTAAAAATTAACAAAATTTTACGGGTCGTTTCATGAAGTCAGTTACAATACACGTGACACAATACATATGATACAACTACAACTATAGACACAGGATGTTACATATACAAGTACATTAATATAATTAATATACATGAATACACATCATCCTATACTATGACAACAACTACTCCAAAAGATATAAAGAGACTTCATAGCTCAAGCAGCAACCCAAAGCAAGATATCTACAACCTGTAATAACTCGGTCTGACCCGAGTATTAAATTCAAAAGAAAATAATACACGGGTCAGTCTAATTCAAACTCAGTTATTAATGCACGGAAGCAATAATAATTAAATAACAATTAGACGACAGTCACAAATAAATCCCGTCTATCCAATCCTTTAATAAGGAATCAGATAATGGTAAATATAACACGTAACAGTGTTAAACAACAAATCAGCAAATCCAAATTATCAACGAAGATAAATTAAAAAGGTTACCGACGAAGATAATTTAGAAAACAATAGAATTGCCTAAATGGCAATTAACAACAAAATTTAATTATTAAATAAATAATTAGAAACTCATAATCTAATTATCAAATAGATAATTAGATAACACCAAAATGATCGAATCAAATCAAATCAAAATACAATTTCAAAATATTGAATTGAATAAACAAAACAATTCAAACAATTGAAATATCACAAAAGTAAATACTGTGTGGCTGTAGTACACGCACGCACGCACTGCCTCGCCACTACAGCATATAAAGTCACCACAACTCCAAATATTGACAGCAAGTCGTAATTGCAAAGCCAAATCATTTACAAAATGTAGAGGTCAAGTCACTATTACCAGGACTCAACACAATTGCGAGGCCAAACCAAAGTTAACAGCAATACCAAGAAAAGGTCTGGGCAACAATGAATGACCAAGTGCACGAGGCAGTGGTACAAACATGATGACACATCAAAATGGCTTATGCAACCTGCAACAGCAGAGCAGGAAGGATCGAATGCCCAAATGCACATGGCAGTGGTACAAACATGATGACACAAAAAAATGGAGGCGAAAGCAAACAAAAATAAGGCAATGCAACATGACAAAATGCACAAAAGAATCAGAACACAACGGAGACAAAACTGCTACAAATACCAACTGCCTCGATGTGAATATATGGCCAAACTGTGCACCAGATATACCACTGAACAACAAGTGGCCAGAGGAGCAAATGAAATTCACGAGTATATCCAGGCAGCAAGCTTAAACAATAATAAAGTATGTATGCCATGACTGGTCAGTGCAATAAGCAATCAAAGTCAAGTGCTTTCAAAGTAACTCGACCAAATCGCTTCAAGTAAAACAAAGTACAACTGGTATCAAGACAGTTCACCAGCATGAAGTTCAACAAGCAGCCTCAACATCAAAGACCAGACCCCAAGTGCATAAAACAGTAGTGAAACCTGAGATCAGGTTTAATGCATTGCAAAAACTCGAGCGCTAGAAGAAAAATGGTACTCCAGAGCAACATAAATGACTCTGTACACAAGTGACGTAGCAACAATAAAAACAAAGAACAAAGCATGAAGATTCTTCTAAAATTAAGACGTGATCGCAAAAGCATATCAAAACCGTGATGGTCACGAGGTACGACAGTGCCGAGATGACCAGAAAACAATAAGTGAACATCAAGCACATGAATGCACTAGATTTGTGACAAGCTTAACACATAATTACTTATATGCAGTTGTTATAAAACTAATGCAACGAATTAGAATGTTGACAGAAGATGCCAAGTGATAAAAGTCACATATTTGAAGTAACCAAAGTCATAAAAGAAATCACAGTAGCAAGTTCAACCTTGAAAGCCTAAAATCATCTCATAAACAACATCACAAACCGAAATCAGGTGATAAATAAATTGAAGCAGAAACAAAATTCCCGTTAATGCCGATGCCAACAGAAAAATGTTCAAAGTCATTTGCAGTTCAAATCAAACTGTACCCAAGTTACAGATATCAAATAGCTATTCAAAGCCGTGGATAATAGAAATCGAACCAAGAACATTAAAAATCATCAACATCGAAATAAACTCGAACGACCTAAGAATGAAGTAGATGTGAGTGATAGTTCACTCACCATGTTTAACGAGGAGCTAAACCCAATTCGCAGTCTCAAATCATAAGCTGGTAAACAACCGATTAAGCAACCGAAAGCATCTCGAGAGACAGCGATCGAATAAAAGTCGGCTACCACAAATTACGAAAACCCTAATTTAGTTGAAGAGGAAATGAGCAAGAATGAGCTACCATTTTTTCGTATGATTTTTGTTTTAGGGTTTTCGAAAAGATGAATGAATGAAAAAGGAAATTGGGTATCAGCCTTTGTTAAATAACACTGCACCAACAAAAACATGGGCCAAAATTGTTTGAAGCCCACATAACATTCAACGAATTACTAAAAGAATTTCAACCGATTTAAAAACTCCAAATAGCAATTAGCTAACACATTAATCGTTTAATGAAGATTATAAATTGTTACAAAATCCCGGGTTGTTACACGTATGCTGCCTCCGTTCATAAAATTTTACCGCGCCGCCGGTGATTTTTGTTGACCTAATTGAATATTGCCGTCGATCAGACCATTGATTCACCAAATAAACAACATGGTTGAAGTCCCCTCGGTCCTCTCTTTAAAACCCAGAAATGGTTCGTCGATCCGACAACGTTCATCGACGCACGATGAACGACCGAGAATTGATTCAGAAATTCTGGACAAAAGATGTATCGAATCGGAAAACAAATTTCAGTTTTGAGATGTGTACATCGAAAGCATCGATATATAATTTTTCTGAATTTTTTTGAGGAGTTTAAAATTTGACTTTGATTTTGAATTGCAGTTGGAATTAGGTGCTTGTCTGCTATTGAACTGAGGAGGTGAAAAAAATTGTACGCACAGACAAATTAGAATGAGGGACAAATAGGGTTTATAACAGAGTACATATAGACAAGGTTGAAAAAGAAAAGAAGGATCAGATTGGAATACGCGCTGAACGACGAATGGCCCAAAAAGCTCGTTCTGACTCCGGAACGAAATTTGGTCAACCCATATATCAAAATAGATGTTTTAAAATATTTTAAATGCAATGGAAAAGTTTTCAGGTTCAAATTGCATCGTATGAAGAAATTATGCTAAAATAAATATTTTTCAAATTGATTTCAATTTCATTGATTTCTAGGCGTTTCGAGTCTGTACGATCAAACGACAAGTCCGATCGCTACGAAACTAGAAATCATACAATAATTCACCATTACGGATCCGATGAAATTTGTTTCATCGAAATCCGAGTCAGTGGCCAAAATGGTTGTTTTTACATTAATTAAATAATTTAATAATTAATTAAATAAAATCCAAATTTTTATTTCAATTCTATAATTGACAATTTCATCACTTTTATATTTCTTAATCATCTACAAAAAATTTAAACACGTTTAGACGTCAATTTAAAGTTGATAAATCTATCAATTGCAGTGTCAAATTTTCAATTTCATTATATTCGAAATTATAAATTAAATTTCCAATAATTCTATTAAATTATTTTTCATTCTACTATTCATTTCATTGTTATTCAACGGATGAAATTAACACTGGTTCATGGCTTATTACATTATTATTCTCAAATTTCATTTTAATCTCAACTAACGCAAAATTAAATATTAAATTTCATTTAAATTGCAATTAATCCAATTATTGAATTTTACACTTCAATTAAATTAATAAAACTTGCTTTCTATTCTTTAAATCAACCAATTGTCATATTATAAATAGAGTTAGCATTAATTTCAATTAATTCCTTAATTTACACAATATAACCTTAAATTGAGATTCATTGTTGTGACGCCCCACCTCTATACCCATGCTGGCCAAGGACACTACAAGGTAATGCCGTCAACTAATATGGAGAATAAGGCTGGTTAGGAGCGACCATCTATAGCCTTGCTCTAACTATCTATTGAATACATCGACAATAAACATACCAACCAGGTCGACATACCCAATGAATACTTAAAAAAAACCATAGGTGATTGGATCTATCAGAACAGAATATAATAACTCAAATGTAATATACATCACAGAACAGTAAATCATCATATACGCATGTACAGATACACAACAGAGTTATAAAATAATACATATCAAGTGGTATAGCAAACCACCATATACAGACGAGTCAAAAGAATACATATCAGAGTTACTACAAAATAGGACTACACAAAAAGCTATGACAAAAAGAACAAGCTGAATAGTCCATGCGGAAGCAAAATAGGCTAAGTCCAAAAGCACCTAGCCTGAAACATCTCGGTCTGACCCGAGTAAAAATACACGGGTCAGTCTAGCTAAACAAATCAGTTAGATAAACTGAACAACAATAAACATTCAAGGTTACAAGGTTTAACAAATATCTCTAAAAGAGATAACACAATCATCTAACAAAAGATGAATCATATGATAACAAGCCTCATATCATCGGCAACATAGAGAAACAAAGGATACGAATATCCCAAAACAAGCCAAAAGGCAATAACAAATACCTATAAGGTATACAAGTTCCACAAGGTAAACGCTACGCATCATGCGGCTCATAATGACCAACACCAATGGGCGATACCAAGGGAATATACATATGAATGAAACATCAGAATATTGCTCGAGCTCAGTACTGTACAAACAAGGATCCATGAGCCCGAAGACTCCAAACCCAATATCACCCATGCGGCTCATAACGACCAACATCGGAAGCGATACTAAAGGGAAACCCAATATCACCCATGCGGCTCATAACGACCAACATCGGAAGCGATACTAAAGGTCAGAGACCCAGTACTGGACACCACTAACTGGCGGAATGTGTCACAACTCTCGAAAAGGAATCCGAAAAGTGTTAACGTATGTCCCATAACCACTCGTTCGCACTAAACGGTTTACTATCCGTCAGCCACTTTCACACTCAAAGCAGTACAAAGTTTACCTCATATCATCGATAAACCAAACCCGAAGGTTAAAACAATCAATTGAATAGGTCGGGAATTAATCGGAAGGATAAACGCACAGATTCATGGTCCGTGTTTTGCCCAACCATTTAATCACCCTTCCACTTCGCTCGAAGTGCGAAATCGTACGTGTGGTTTAAATAGAATTTATAAATCAGAGAAGCGAACTTTTAATACAATTTGAAGAAATAATTTATAAAAACCCGTGAATGAATTCAAAAAGAAATTATCAAGGTCAAATATGCATAAACAACTAATTGGAATCAATATGCATCGATCAAATTTGGAAAATTAAACGAACAAGGCAAATTGGCCAAAAACTGCATATTCAGACGTCTGAATGAAGGGATTCAGACGTCTGAATCTGGAAATCAATCTGTTTTCCAAAACAGAATTCAGACGTCTGAATCCTAACATCCAGACGTCTGAAATGGGCAACATTTTGCCTATTCCCTTTCTGGTCGAAATTTAGCCAATTCAGACGTCTGGAATATAAATTTAGACGTCTGAATCTGGGGATTGAAATTTCCCTTGAACAATATTCAGACGTCTGAAAATAGGGTTTCAGACGCCTGAAACCAGATGGTCAGGCAATTCCTGAACCTAGGCCAACTATGGCCAAGCAAATCGAAAGCTATCGGATGCGTGCTGATTATGGGCTTACGTCAAACGACTACCCAACCTTAACAACACCTCCAAACACTCCGAACAACATAAACACCAACCATAAAAGGTTTTACATAGATTTGGCTTCAAAAATCATAATTTGGCAATTTCACCAAAGCAATCCAAATCGAAAGCAAATGCACATGAACAAGTATTAGGAATTCATTCCTAACATCAATGATATCAAAAGAAGTAGATGTGAGTTCAAAACTCACCTTTTACCCAAAAACAAAGAAGATGAAGCTCAATATCAAGGAAAAGACCAACCAAACACTACATCAACTCAACAAGCTTCAATCTAAGAATAAAACACACAATTCCTAATTTAGGTTTAGGAAATTTTCTGAAATTGAAGTGGAGAAGAGTTGGAGAAGATGAAGAAGAGCTTACCAATGGCTTCTCTTTGATTTTGGAGCAAGAATTTGGAGTTTGCAAATGGAATTAGGGCTTGCAATTTCTATTTCCTCCTCCCTTCCACCATTTCAGTTTTTGCTTGAGAAATGAAATGAAATGGAGATGAATGAAGAGAAGGGGCTATGCTAGAGGGTTAAGTGGAGATTGGGCTGAACCCGAACTCAAGCCCAAGTAGAAAAAGTAGCCAAAATTTCACTTACTCCAAACATATCAAATATTATACTCAAAAAGATCGCAAACGCCATTTTGGAACCAATGGAGGTAGTTTCGAGTTCCAATTCGGCCATTTGCAGAAAGTAACATTTCGGACCTAAATCCGACTAACGACGCTATATTCAAGTAAAACATTTAAATATAAGATCGTAAAATATGTGGGTTGTTACAGATATCCCCTCCGCAATTCCTAGAGACGGTATTTGTAACAACTACATACATACAACATTCAAAAGAGAAGGAAACAAGTTAGAAACGAAAAGATAATCTCACCATAAACAAGCAAAGATAGAAAACCCGGATAAGATTGCTCGATATACTTTCTGGTTTCCCAAGTACAGTCATTGGGATTAGCGGACCATTGAACTTTAACGAGCGGCACGTCCTTGTTCCGAAGGTGTCGCACCTCCGTGTCAAGAACGCGAATAGGTTGCTGTACAATAGATAAGTCCGGTGAGATCTCAAGCTCTAGCAAATCAGGAGAAGTAATAACAGAATCCGACTCCCGAAGACACTTCCGAAGTTGCGAGACGTGAAACACGTCATGAATGCCAGATAAATGAGCTTGAAGTGAAACTCTATAAGCCACAGGGCCAATACGTTCAGTAATAGAAAATGGTCCTATAAAGCGAGGTGCCAATTCCCCAGTCGCACTGAAACGCATAACCCCCTTCAAAGGAGAAACACGAATAAAAACAAGATCGCCGATCGAGAATTCGAGAGTCTTCCTACGGTTGTCCGCGTAGGATTTCTGACGACTCTGTGCCTCTTTCATTCTCAATCGAATAAGATCAATCTTCTCAGAAGAATGACGAACAAAGTCCGGGCCAAGAATAAGCTTCTCCCCAGATTCCAACCAACATGAAGGTGATCGACATGGCCTTCCGTATAAGGCTTCGAAATGAGCCATACCGACACTAGACTGAAAAATATTGTTGTAGGAGAACTCTACAAGAGGTAGGTGATCCTCCCAAATTCCACCAAAATCAAAAATACAAATAAGGAGAAGATCCTCCAAGATACGATTCACCCGTTCAGTCTGTCCGTCAGACTGCGGATGATAAGTTGTAGAAAAATTAAGCTTTGTTCTCAAAGCTTGCTGAAGACTCCTCCAAAAATGACTCGTGAATAAAGGATCACGGTCACTCACAATAGAACTAGGAACACCGTGAAGTCTCACGATTTCCTTGACATATAACTTAGCCAAAAGCGAAGCAGTCCTATTAGACTTAATAGGGACAAAATGAGCAGACTTGGTGAGGCGATCAACAATAACACAAATGCTAGAATGGCCAGATCTCGAACGAGGTAGGCCGTCAATGAAATCCATAGAAATCTGATCCCATTTCCACAATGGAATCTCAAGAGGCTGAAGAAGACCCGAAGGACGCTGATGCTCGGCCTTAAAACGCTGACAAGTTATGCAATTACTCACATAACTCGCCACATCGCGTTTCATGCCTTCCCAATAATAAAGACGACGCATATCGGCATACATCTTGCTACTACCGGGATGAATGGTATACTTAGAACAGTGACAGTCATGAAGAATGTCATGCCCAAGTGCAAGATCAGAAGGCACAAAAAGACGGTTCTTCTTATGAAGACACCCATGAGAATCAATGCTGAAATCTTGCAACGCCTCATCGCAAGATCCAGACTCACAAAGCTGAATAAGATGCAACAACTCAGGATCATGCCGCTGACCATCGGCAATACGATCCAATAAAATAGGTCGAGCTCCCAAACTAAATAATAGAATAGGAGAATCAGAAGATGAACCTTGATCACGAATTTCACAAAAAGATAGAGTCTCAAGAACATCCCATTCGGCAAACATCATAGAAATAACAGCCGAATGTTTGCGACTAAGCGCATTTGCAACACGATTACCCTTACCAGGGGTATACTGGATATCAAAGTCATAAGAAGCAAGAAACTCGAGCCAACGCTGTTGTCTCATATTGAGTTCCTTCTGAGTGAACAAATACTTCAAAGATTTATGACCGGTATAGAGAATGAAGCGCTCGCCTAATAAATAATGTCGCCAAATCTTCAAGGCAAAGACAATGGCGGCAAGCTCAAGATCATGAGTGGCATAGCGAACTTCATTCTGACGCAGTTGCCTAGAAGCATAAGCAACTACCCGATCCTTCTGCATAAGAACAGCAACGAGATCACTACCACAAGCATCGGTGTAGACAACAAGATCATGATTCCCTTCGGGAACCACAAGAATAGGAGCATTAGTGAGAAGTTCCTTTAATGTCAAAAAGGAAGCTTCACACATGTCGGACCAAATAAAATGAATGCCTTTACCAGTAAGGCAAGTGAGAGGAAGCACAACACGGGAAAATTTCTTAATGAACCGACGGTAATAACCCGCCAATCCAAGGAAACTACGAATCTCATGAACATTCTCAGGCCTCTTCCAATTCTGGATGGCTTCGATCTTTGAGGGATCGATAGAAATGCCATCGGAAGATACAACATGGCCTAAGAACTTAACCTTATTCTCCCAAAAGTGGCATTTGGAGAATTTGGCTCTAAGCTGATGACGACGGAGGGTACTCAAGACAATGCTCAAGTGATTAGCATGCTCAGCTTCAGACTTAGAATAAATAAGGATATCATCAATGAACATAAGGACGAACTTATCGAGATATTTCCGGAATACTCGATTCATGAGATCGACAAAGAAAGCAGGAGTGTTCGTAGGACCGAATGGCATAAAGAGCCACTCAAAAGAACCATATCGAGTGCGAAAAGCTGTAAGAGGTATGCTATCCTCCGCGACTCGTAACTGATGAAAACCCGTGGCAAGGTCGAGCTGAGAAAAAACCTTAGCACCACTCAATAGATCGAACATGTCATCGACCCTAGGCAATGGATACCTATTTCTGATGGTTAACTCGTTAAGCTTGCGATAATCAATGCAAAGCCTAAGAGTTCCATCAGACTTCTTCACGAAGACGACCGCGGATCCCCACAGAGAAAACTGGACTGAATCAACTGCTTGGACTCAAGCTCCAAAAGCTGCTGTTTGAGTTCGTCATTTTCCTTTGTAGACATCCTCGTGGGAGGACGACTAACTGGCTGCGCGCCTGGAATGAGATCAATGCGGAACTCAATTGCCCGTTTGGGTGGCAAACCCGATACAGGCTCAAAAACATCAGAAAAGTCACAAGCAACCGGAATACAAGATATATCATCATCATCTCGCGAGTCAAGAGAATATAAAGCCATCTTGGAATTATCCACATTCCGAAGAACAAGAGATAGCTGAGTAGGCGAATCCGGATGTCGAAGATATATAGTTCTCTCCGAACAAATAATCCTGGCATCATATCTCACTAGCCAGTCCATACCCAAAATCATATCGAATCCTAGACAACAAATAACGTGCAGATTCGCACGGAAAGAAAAGTCACATAAAACAATCTCAATATCATCACAAAGCAAACTAAGGGTCGCGGATCCCCCAATAGGATTCGCAATCCTTAAAGAAGTAACCAAACAAGAAACATCCAAAGATAAATCATCAACAAGCTTTTTCGATACGAAAAAATGTGAAGCACCCGTATCGAAAAGAACTCGAATACTATGATCATGAAATAAAATAGAACCTTCCAAAATAGATGAAGATGTACCTTTGGACCGAGAACGACCTTCAGAAGCCTTAGCAGCATAAAGCCTGCTAGACTTGGCACTAGCTGGAACAGTAGGGCAAGCTGAAACATGGTGACCTTCCTTCTTGCAATAACGGCAGAAGAGAGGCTTAGGACAAGCTCGAATAATTTGATCAGGAGAACCACAATTGAAACACTTTCGAACGAAAGGTGTTTCGGAAGACTGAGGCTGAGAGCTAGGACCACCGGCCTTCTTTTTCTTAGAAGGAAAAGGCTTCTTCTGAATTGAAAATGACCTCTTGTTGGGGTTCTTGGAAACCTCAACATCAACATCACTATCACACTCCTTCTCGACGGTCTCGAGATGAAGCGCCGAATCAACCAACTCCACAAAAGAAAGTTTAAGCTGGAGCAACAAAGACTTCTTAAGATATTTCTTAAGACCAGAAACAAACTTCAAATTCTTCTTATAAGAAGTACTGATAAATTCAAAACCATACTGAGATAAAGCCTCGAACGATGCAACATACTCAGAAATAGAAGATTTCCCTTGCTTTAACTCAAGGAAGCGATGGGTCAATAAAAGTTTTTCAGATTCAGGAAGGAACTTGAGTTCAAATCGCTCCTTAAACTGAGTCCATGAAAGAGTAGACTCATCAATCTCGGCTACAAGAAGCTCATAGCAATCAAGCGCACGCTCTTGTAATAAACTAGAAGTCACAAGAACTCTATCATGGTCGGAAAGATCCATGCGAGAGAAGATACGCTCGCACGTGCGAAGCCAAGCTTGGACTTCAAGAACGGACTCGGAGCCCTTAAACGGCTTCCCTCCAAGATGAGAAAAATCACTACACTGGCGTGCAAAGGCAGACTTGCGAGGTGGAGACACTCGAGGAGGAACTGGAGGCTGAGTGCTCCTAAACAACTCCAAAAACTGATCAGCAGACATATATACGCCATCCAGATGTGAGCCACTGGATTGCCCAGCACCCGAACGTCGTCCCCTGCCTCTTCCAGCCATACGCTGAAGGTAAGATAAGAACAAGATTATTCACAAGGTAGATATTGCAATATGGAATACTACGGAATAAAATGCATTCCTAGACGTATTCCCAAACTCTATCTAACCTTGATGGAATAAAGAGACACAACGATTCAAAGATTTGTATCACTTGTACACTTTGATGTACCATAATATGTGCATCTATTCTGTGTTTATCACATTTTGTTCTGAACTCAGCTCTGATACCACGCTGTGACGCCCCACCTCTATACCCATGCTGGCCAAGGACACTACAAGGTAATGCCGTCAACTAACACGGAGAATAAGGCTGGTTAGGAGCGACCATCTATAGCCTTGCTCTAACTATCTATTGAATACATCGACAATAAACATACCAACCAGGTCGACATACCCAATGAATACATAAGACAAAACCATAGGTGGTTGGATCTATGAGAACAGAATATAATAACTCAAATGTAATATACATCACAGAACAGTAAATCATCATATACACGTATACAGATACACAACAGAGTTATAAAATAATACATATCAAGTGGTATAGCAAACCACCATATACAGACGAGTCAAAAGAATACATATCAGAGTTACTACAAAATAGGACTACACAAAAAGCTATGACAAAAAGAACAAGCTGAATAGTCCATGCGGAAGCAAAATAGGCTAAGTCCAAAAGCACCTAACCTGAAACATCTCGGTCTGACCCGAGTAAAAATACACGGGTCGGTCTAGCTAAACAAATCAGTTAGATAAACTGAACAACAATAAACCTGCAAGGTTACAAGGTTTAACAAATATCTCTAAAAGAGATAACACAATCATCTAACAAAAGATGAATCATATGATAACAAGCCTCATATCATCGACAACATATAGAAACAAAGGATACGAATATCCCAAAACAAGCCAAAAGGCAATAACAAATACCTATAAGGTATACAAGTTCCACAAGGTAAATGCTACGCATCATGCGGCTCATAATGACCAACACCGAAGGGCGATACCAAGGGAATATACATATGAATGAAACATCAGAATATTGCTCGAGCTCAGTACTGTACAAACAAGGATCCATGAGCCCGAAGACTCCAAACCCAATATCACCCATGCGGCTCATAACGACCAACATCGGAAGAGATACTAAAGGGCAACCCAATATCACATATGCGGCTCATAACGACCAACATCGGAAGCGATACTAAAGGGCAACAAACCCGAAGGCACAAACTCGAAGGCACATACCCGAAGGAAACAAACCGTAGTGGTGAAGGTCAGAGACCCAGTACTGGACACCACTAACTCGCGGAATGTGTCACAACTCTCGAAAAGGAATCCGAAAAGTGTTAACGTATGTCCCATAACCACTCGTTCGCACTAAACGGTTTACTATCCGTCAGCCACTTTCACACTCAAAGCAGTACAAAGTTTACCTCATATCATCAATAAGCCAAACCCGAAGGTTAAAACGATCAATTGAATAGGTCGGGAATTAATTGGAAGGATAAACGCACAGATTCATGGTCCGTGTTTTGCCCAACCATTTAATCACTCTTCCACTTCGCTCAAAGTGCGAAATTGTATGTGTGGTTTAAATTGAATTTATAAATCGGAGAAGCGAACTTTTAATACAATTTGAAGAAATAATTTATAAAAACCCGTGAATGAATTCAATAAGAAATTATCAAGGTCAAATATGCCTAAACAACTAATTGGAATCAATATGCATCGATCAACTTTGGAAAATTAAACGAACAAGGCAAATTGGACAAAAACTGCATATTCAGACGTCTGAATCTGGAAATCAATCTGTTTTCCAAAACAAAATTCAGACGTCTGAATCCTACATCCAGACGTCTGAAATGGGAAATATTTTGCCTATTTCCTTTCTGGTCGAAATTTAGCCAATTCAGACGTCTGGAATATAAATTCAGACGTCTGAATCTGGGGATTGAAATTTCCCTTGAACAATATTCAGACGTCTGAAAATAGGGTTTCAGACGTCTGAAACCAGATGGTCAGGCAATTCCTGAACCTAGGCCAACTATGGCCAAGCAAATCGAAAGCAATCGGATGCGTGTTGATTATGGGCTTACGTCAAATGACTACCCAACCTTAACAACGCCCCCAAACACTCTGAACAACATAAACACCAACCATAAAAGGTTTTACATAGATTTGGCTTCAAAAAACATAATTTGGCAATTTCACCAAAGCAATCCAAATCGAAAGCAAATGCACATAAACAAGTATTAGGAATTCATTCCTAACATCAATGATATCAAAAGAAGTAGATGTTAGTTCAAAACTCACCTTTTACCCAAAAACAAAGAAGATGAAGCTCAATATCAAGGAAAAGACCAACCAAACACTACTTCAACTCAACAAGCTTCAATCTAAGAATAAAACACACATTTCCCAATTTAGGTTTAGGAAATTTTCTGAAATTGAAGTGGAGAAGAGTTGGAGAAGATGAAGAAGAGCTTACCAATGGCTTCTCTTTGATTTTGGAGCAAGAATTTGGAGTTTGCAAATGGAATTAGGGCTTCCAATTTCTATTTCCTCTTCCCTTCCACCATTTCAATTTTTGCTTGAGAAATGAAATGAAATGGAGATGAATGAAGAGAAGGGGCTATGCTAGAGGGTTAAGTGGAGATTGGGCTGAACCCAAACTCAAGCCCAAGTAGAAAAAGTAGCCAAAATTTCACTTACTCCAAACATATCAAATATTATACTCAAAAAGATCGCAAACGTCATTTTGGAACCAATGGAGGTAGTTTCGAGTTCCAATTCAGCCATTTGCAGAAAGTAACATTTCGGACCTAAATCCGACTAACGACGCTATATTTAAATATAAGATCTTTAAATATGCGGGTTGTTACAATTGTAATTTATTACAAACTTGATTTAATGGACTACATAAATGATTACTTTAAAATAATCGTTGCCACTAACCCTTAATCATATTTGTATAAGTTATCATTTCCAACAATTACATACAGAACATTGATTTTTATCCAATCACTATTTATTCATTGTTAATTCATTGATTAATCCAATATTTACTTTTACTTTCCTAATATTAATTTATTACCAAATATTCCTATTTACCATCAATTATAACCCAAATTGTTGTTTCAATCAACTGGGATTGCATTGAATTAATTATTTATTAGTTTACATTTTATTCCCGTTATAAATTCATTAACAAATTACAATTTCCTTTTTGATACATCACTTACATTCATACCTAATTACATTATTTTTATCCCATTACACTAATATATGCCTACTTACCTCTTAATTTGAGTAAATATTCCATTTCTAAATGTGTAATTCTAGCAATTGTACACATTAATTTAGGTTTAAATCCAGTAAATGAATTTACCATAATTCCATTCTTTTTACCAATTTATTACCATATCAATAAATTTACGATTCTATTTAATTTACATTCACACTTTCGTTATTTTATTAATTACCATTAAAGTAACGTTTATTTTAAATTGGTAAACCACTGGTAACGACCAACATTTGTCACCATTTCCCTTTATAATACATGTATGTTTACTCTTCACAAATGATTTCCATCTATTACACTATTTCATACATTAATCCAATAATTTCACTTGTTTTCTCACATTCAATTTATAACCTAGTCATAACATTTAAATTATTTTATTTAATTGGAATTTCATTCAAATCATTAATTATTAACTTCAATTAACCTTGTTACGTTTCCTATAAGTTAATTTTCATTACATTATCACAACTTTTATTAATAATTCATCAATTTTTATTTTCTTCAATATTAAATTTCAATAATCCAAATATATTAACAATTTTAATTATTGAAAATTTACGGGTTGTCATACTCTCCCCCACTCAAAACTTTTCGTCCCCGAAAAGGAATTATAAGGGAGAAGGAGAATTAAGAGATCAATATATCTTACTTAAAATATTAACTTTATAAACCATTAAATTTATAAAATTAATTACCTTTAAATAAAATATAAAAATTTATAACCATTAGATCTTTTTATACTTAAATTAATAAAGTTTGGAAAACATTTCAAAATATTTTCTAAGTCCAAAATTTACGGAAAATTTTGGCAGAGTCTCCTTTGTACGTAGAGGCTCGGGAGAAAATATAATATCAAATAAAATAATATACAACATATATTTTTCAAAAAATATATATCCCAACCCGGGAAAAACAATATAATAATGCTATAAACTGTAATCCAAAAATGTAACTATTTGTCGGGCAATTTACGCTTATTTTATGAAACCAAAAGCAGTAGCAATTGCTTCCATAACCTATATTTCACTTATATAATCCAGAAGGATTAATAATTATATAAATTGAAATATGTAAAGTTGTTTCAACCATAAACAACAAATCAATACGAACAACACTCCCATGCAACAGGGCATACAACCATCACATAGAATCATTACAAATCAATTATTCATTCATATCAAACAAAACAAATAGCTGTTTGGGTTCAAAACTTCAAATTGTACAGAATGAAAAATAAACTACTGAGCGCACCCTTTTACTCAACAGTCTCTAATGAAACTAAATAGATTATTTATTCATCCAAACAAATTTAAAGTGTCCTTGCCCAAACAACCATAAACCAAACAAACAACTATTTCAACAATAGATCAAGTTTATTAATTTCATTCATATAATAATTTAATCTTTTTTAATTTGCCTTTTATTTCATACAGTTTCATTTACTCTTTTTTTCTTTTCTAACAAAGTCTCATTTTCACTTATTCATATCATGAAATTTCCCTTTTTATTATATTACATTCATTTATTCATTGCTTAATTTCATTTATTACAGTATTCATCTTTCTGCATATTTCCAAATAAATAACTTCAATCATTTACTTAAGTCTATAATTACTTGCTTAAGGATATAACAATTATAACCTCAATTCTTATTAATAAAAGCAATTTATTGAACACTTCATTACACACTTTTATTTGTACAATTTTCATTACATTTTCATATTAAATATTTCAACTTTTAATATTTGGTAAGTTATATATATGCTTTTTAAGAATGTAATTGAAAGTTATACAAGTTTTCTCATTTTCTTTAATAAATTTACTGTTCAATAATCATATCATTTGTTTTATAGATTATAATTTCCAACTTTCTTATAGTCTCATTTATACTTAGCATTTAGTCTCTTATTTCATTTAGAGGTTCCAATTACTAGTTAAATTCCATTTCACTAAAGCAATTGAAACCATTAATTGATGGAAAATTAAGAATTTAAATACCGGGTAAAATTTTTAAATCATTTTAAAATAATAGATAGATGTATACACTTAAAATTCATATATCCAATTATATTTAAAACAATTAAAAATTTATATTTGGTTATCAAAAATAAATCTGCACTAGAACTATTACAGTGGCCTTCCCACTTTGAAACTCGAAATTGAATGTCGATGATGCGGCCGCCATCACCGAAATTATTTTCCAGCGACAGAGAAGGAAGTACAGAACTTATTTTTTCCAAAATCTTCTTTAAAACATTTCTTTCGAATTATATTGAAATATTTATATTAGAAAATACTTCTAAATAATATCACTATTATATTCTAAAATCATCCGAAAGAAATTTTAAAAAGCCCGAAACTTTAAGTTCTAAATTTCCAATTTCATTTATCTTATTTTCAATCTTATTTCGACTATTATTTTTAAATTTCATTACCTAATAACCAATATTTTGCAACCGAATATAAATCATTTATAAAAAGTTTATTTTATATATAGAAAATATAATAGGCAAAATTATTTCATTCACCTATATTAAAACAAATATTGTGTCGGTCTGTCCTATTAAGTGTTTAGGAATACCTATTGTGTAACATCCCGGAATTTTTGACAATATCAATTTAATAATCTGTAGCTAAAATTAAATTGATATTGATAATCTATTAATAATTATTCAAATAAATTTAATAATCTTCTTCAATAAATATTTAAATTAGTTATTTTATCTTTTAAATAATAAATTGATTTCTGTTTACAATATAAATATATGGTTTTAAAATTGATAAGAAAAATATTGAAATGTTTTAAAATAAATTGGATTTAGTTTTAAATTTAGAATAAATTCAATAAAATGATTTTTAATTTAATAATAAGAGAGTTATAAAGCAATATTGATATTGTATTGACTTTATAAATAAGCTTTGAAAAAAAAAATTGTAATTTTTATTTCAAATTGAATTTTTATTTATAACATAATTTGAAATAGTTTGGTTTGAATTTAAATTCAAAAGTATAAATCTTCATTGTTTAATTATTTTAATTTTTAACATGTGTAAGTTTTATAAACATAGTTTGTTCTTATTTCTTTTATAAATACATACACATGTTTAAAAATAAACTAACATATTAACTTAGGATTACACACACATTATTTTGTAAATAAATACTAATTACTTTTAAAGGAAATACATGTGTTAGATTAGTATGCATTCAATTTGACAAGTGTTGTTAAGTTTGACATGTGTTAAATTTTTAGTTTTTATTATTCTTTTCTATCATTAAAATCTGAAATACATTTAGTTTAGTTGCATTCTTCATTTTATATTACATTTTCTTTCCATAATCAAATGAAGACCAAAATTCATTTTCATATTAACAATCCACAAATTTATCAAGTTTCAAATCTGCATGTACAAATTACCCAAAACCATGTACAAAATTCAAGCAATCTGGATATCCAAAACTAAAATCCAAATCTGCATTCACAAATGCATATGAAAGTCCAATGCAAATATGCAAATCTTATTTCTGCATTACCTCAAATCCTTTAGTTGCATATTCAATCCAAACCTCTACATAATCAAAACCCTATTCAAATCTGCATACCACAAATTCATCTGCATATTCAAATCCTCCATCTACATATACAAATTTCACCTCTTCAAAACATCAATCTGCATATTCAAATTCAAGAAGAGCCTGCACTATTTCTCTTCTGCATTCTGTTAAACTGGGAATCATAGCATGAATTTGGAAATTTGGCAACTGCATCATCTATCTACCTGCATGCAACCACTGTTTCATCCAAGAAGCATAACTGCATATCAATTCAAAAGGAAGTTAAAACAGGAGCTTGTATTTTTATGTTTTCTGCAATTTCAAAGAATCATTAGGAGCTCTGCATTTGTTTTCTGCATTCATCAATAGGTGAGTAACTTAAACTTTTAATTGTAATTTAGGATTGCATGTTAATGTTAGATATAATTTGGTAATGTTTGTGTGTTGGTGTATGCATGTTTGTCTGTGCTCTGTTATGATTCTAAAACTCAACTTCCTATTTAAGGAATCCTCAAAAATATTGTTTAAAATTTGTGTTAATATCTGTTCTTAAAATAATTGAAATCGTTTAATTATTATAGATTAGAATCAAAATATGTTAGAGTGGAATGATTGACTGCCTGGAGTTTTAATTTGAAACTTAAGTAAATAAATTTATATATATACATGATGATATCTCTATAGCAAAGAAACATCATGAGATCTTTAACAAACTTAAACACATTTAACTTATAATGCAGTATGAGGTAACAAAATTTATTACAAAATCATGAATTTTTAAAACTAACAATTTGTATTTTAGGTGTTAATTCAAGTAACAGTTTTAAATTGAACTAAAAATTGAAATTTAGCAAGTTCATGATATCTGTGACTTGAAATGTTTTAGAATTCTTCTGAGCATTAGAGGGAGAATTGGAGATGCTGAGAATAATCAGAGAAGGAATTAAATTGATTATATTGATTGCAGTTTTGGGATTTTCTAAATTTAACCCTAGTTTTGAATGGGTTTAAGCATTGAGGCAGTGTGAGGAGTAGGATGGATCGAGTGTTATGTTATCTGGGAAATGGGAAGTTGGAGTGTAGATAGGTTCGAAGCCGGAGAGGGTGGACCTCAGGTGGACGGAGTGGCGAGAGGCTGGCGTTGACAGGTTTTGGAAGGGGACCTGCTTGTTGTTACCAGGTTTTGCATCTGGGGGTTCAATTTTTGATTCCGTGAGTGATTGTTCGAATTGATAATCGCATTAAGGTATTGGAGTGTTTCTGGATATGGGGCGGTCATCTCAGATGATCAGAGGTGGCTGGGATCACCGTGTATATGCACGGTGATGAATTTCCTGTTGATTTTTGGTCTTATTTTGGTACTCGAGAAAATCTTGGAATTTCTCGAAGCACTAGGGAAGTTAACTCGGGGAAGACGGGTTGCAGACTCGAAGTAAAATTAGGGGGTCTCGGGTTGAACTCTGTTATTTTCCAGGTTACAAAAACCTGTTCCTCTGAGTTTTAAAAATTTGGGTTTTCAAATTTTAAAATCTGTAGTTATAGGTTTTAAATAAGATTTAGGTTTAAAATTTAATTCAAGTTTGAATTACTAATTTGAATTTAAACTCCAGGTTTTGATTTGAAACTTGTTTTTCTCTTTTCTTTAAATCCCAGGTTTTGAAATAAAAGTTTAAATTCTTAACTTAATTAACTATTTCAATTTGGTAAATAGTTGAAATTTTAAATAATGAAGTTTTAAAATATGAAGCAAGATTTAAAGATAAATTTTAAATCTGGAAATCTGAGTTTAAAATGAACTTTAGTTTCAAATGTAAAAAGAAGATTTAAATTTGAAAGTTGAAATTAAGAATGAATTGAATTTCTAAAAGTTTGAAATGAATTTGACTTCAAATTCTTATGATTTGATTTCTAAGATAAACTTTTGTTTTGTCTTGAAATTTAATTACGTTTTAAATTTTTTTTTTCAAACGTTGATAAGTTTAAAATTATTTTATTTTAAACTTGAATTTAAATTGAAATTTAAAAAGATAATTTCAAAAGTACTTAGTTTTGAATTAAATTGTTTTAAACATAACTAAGTTATGTTTATCTTGAAATTTAAATTAAGATTAGTGTTTTAGAATTAATTAATAAGGTAATTAAGATTTGTTAATTTAATTAATTAATTAATTAAATTTGGAATTAATAATTAATTAATGATTAATCAATTTAAAATTAAGATCATTAATTAAGTTATTAATTAATCATAAATGAATATTAATTATGTAATCAAGTTTTAATTAAGGTTAATTAATTTAATAATTAATTTTAATTAATGAATGATTAAAGATAATTTAAATGGTAATTAATTTAAGTTAATTACCTTATAAAATAATGTGAGGATGGTTAATGAAGGTCATTAACCATGATTATTTAACATTTATTAATATAGTTAATTTTTATAATTAATTAGATTAATTAATTTAATAATAATAAATTGTAAATGGTTTGAGAGTAATTACTTGATAAAGTAATTAAGAAATTAATTACTTAATGTAATTAATTTAGTTTAATAAGATTGTTTATTTTTAATTAATTAAGTTTAATTAATTTTAAACATTTGGGTTTTATAAATAATTACTTTATGTAATTAATGATTTGGAAATTACTTAGTTAAGTAATTGTTTAATAATTACAGATTGTAATTAAGGAGATGTTTAAGAATGAGTAATTTGGATTAATAATTTAGTAATTAATCAAGGGATTAATTAAGAAATTAATTTAAGGATAATTAATTTGGTTTAATATAGTAATTAAATTAGTTAATTACTTAGAGTAATTAATTTAAGGAATAATTAAGGATCATTAATTATTTAATTAATGATGTAATTAAAGTTGATTAATTATGATTAATTAATCAATAATAGATAATTAAGGCAATTAATTAATTAATTAAGGATTAATTATGATTAATTAATTAATTGAGTAATTAAAGGTTAACTACTGTTTAGTTGAGGATAATTAATTTGTGAAATTAATTAAGGATAATTACATGAATGTAATTAAGGGTAATTAATCAAGAGTGATTAATTAAAGTAATTTATGATTGATTAATTGATTGTAATCAATTAAATGATTAAGTAAGCAAAAAATTTATTGGTGAAGTAATTAATTTAATTTATTTTAATTTAATTAAAGATGGAGTAATTAATTTAATTCATTTTAAATTAATTAGTGATAGAGATAGTTAATTTAATTCATTTTAAATTAATTATATGGGATGAGTAAATCTTTGCTTTTGTATGAATGGAAGTCATTGATTGACTTGGATGTTTTGAAATCTCAGTAATGAGATAAACGATATTGTGTGGTATAGATGTTTGATTGTATTATGATGATAACATAGGTTATCTATGAGATGGTGATATATGGAATATCTGTTTGATATTGATAATGTGGATTACCTGTTATGTGATAATGTTGATTATCAGTTATGATTTATGAGTTATCTATTTGTGTGTATATAGATACTGTATGGAATTGTTTTAAACCTTTAAAACAACTTGGACCTTAAAAGACACGCTTTTGGTTTTCGATGAGACCGGGATTGGGTTTCCATATTTGGATATCCGAAAACCACATCGATTCCAAATAACGTTAGGTCGTGAATCAAAATGGAGCTTTGTGAAGACTCGAGGTGTAAGGGCTATACGTCAGTATAACTCTGTGGGTGATTCCGTAATGAGTTGACGGAATAGTACTTATAGATTCGAGATGGTGATTTAGAGTGCAAGGGTTATTGTCGTTAACTCTGAGGGTGATTCCAAAAGTAGTGTAACAAGATAATGCCTTCGGTTTCGTTCGAACCCGGAACGAACTTGTATGGATCGAATGCTTTCAAACCATCGTCAGGTGGACGATGAGCATTCCAAGTGATATGTCCTATAAAGGCAATCGTAGCCTCAAGACTCATCAACCGAGAATGGCTAAAACAGGGGAGGTGCAGCAAAGCTTCGTGGGTAGCCCCCACTTGAGAGTAAGATTTACCCCTCTCTAGAGGTCCCTTTTATTTCAGTTGTGTGTGGACGGTTAAGTAGCTACAACCGTCGGGGTTGTCTTATTTGGAACTGTTCAGTAAGGAACGGGTCCGGCTTTGTGTTGCAAGGGATTGGGAGTAATCCTCGATACGGTGATCTAGGCCACGTACTGTGACGGGCGGTACCCCAGTAGCCCTGCCATTGTATGGAATCCAAAATCCAATTAGTGTTGTACGTATTAGTTGTGCCCAACTATGTTGGAACGTGAGATGTAAGCATTCCAGCTATTTCTGTATTTTACTTGAAAACCCTAGACACTATTATAATATCGTCGGATTTTCTATCAAATGTTTTGGTTAGCGTAAGGTAAAAACTTTTCCATGTTTATGTGTGGGAAGTCTTACGTGATACCTTTCTTTTCAAAAGATTTTTAAAAGTTAAGCAATTTTAACCCGTTACTCACGCCAGACCCATGTCTGACCCGGAGTTTATTTTTGTTTTTCATGAACTCTTGGGTACTCAAATATTTATGTGTAGTCAAGAGAATTCAGGTTAGGATTCAGGATTAGCTTTGACGAATCGTGGAGGATCAATGGAGCAGGGGCTTCTGCGTGTAGATATATCTATAGTTTTCCGCTGTGTGTTCTCTGAGTTGTTGTATTGAGTTGTATAACTAGACAGGTGTTATAACTGTCTAGTATGTGTTGTATATCTATGTACTCTGATAATGGTTGTAAACTGTGTAATATTTATGTTATTAATATAGTTTATTCATTCGGCTGTTAGATTCTGATTGTTGTTTCTTTCTTCTCTTCTTTCTATTCTCTTTTCTATCCCTTTCTTTCTTAAAGATGATGCGATTTTCTGGGAGTGGAAAGTCGGGTCGTCACATATTGATGTCATAGCGTCCCATGCATCAACCAGAATTTATAAATACAAATCGAAACAGATTAACACAATATTAAAACCTTTTTATAACACTAACAAATACTCTCTCTCATATATGCACTCAGTGACTCATCATAGGGTATTACTACCCTATTAGCAAAGAGCCAAAGCCCCACAAAGCTAAGGTTTATCGCTAAACCAAAGCTCTGATCTAGATGTAACGCCCTGCCTTTTCGCATGCTTTAAATCGACGATCAACTACACAGGTCAGACTTAAACCATACAGAAGAGCGGATTGTTATGGGGTAAATAAGAAAAAGTAGAGAAACAAAAAAATAGAATCTTGCGGCGGAACGATAAAATATAATAATCAAATATACAGTTCATGAAGCTGTTTACAAAACATTTGATTATACTTATACAACACATATCAGAGTTACACATACCAGAGAATAATAATTAATGCAGCAGAATTAAATGGCGTAGTGGAGTAGTATAGTAGATAATAGCACTACAAAATCTTCGTCTTCGTCCTCCAGAATAAAATCTTCAAATCCTGAAACGCTCGGACTGACCTGAGCGAATTGAAAGGAAAAACACTCGAGTCAGAGCTAAAATATCTTATGTAAGTTAAATCAACAATAAACAATATGAGTGGAACAGCATCCAAGATGTTTACGGGATTTAACATCTCCTATCCAATACGTGAGTGCACTAACTCAAGAGATGCTCGGGATTCACATCTCCTAAGGATCCGTTAAACTAATTACTATGTAGTATTATTTCGCTATTATAATAATGTCTATAGTAAAATAAACATACTTTTAAATAGCGTTAAGGAGTGACCCAATATTCCCCTTAACACGTAATAGTCCCAGTAATCCATCCAATATCATAGTCCCTCCTGATCGGGAAGCCACCAGAGGATACCACACGGGCTATGGGAGAAAACCAATGTAACGACCCGAAAATTTCCGTTAGTTAAATTTCGTCATTTTTAATAAGATTTGATAATTTAACTTTAGAAAGAAGTAAAGATTTATAGTTGATAATGAATCATATGTTGAAAAAGAAGTGAAACCATAGAAATTTAAGCTAAGTATTAATAGTTGATATAAAATGACGAATAAATTGAAATGATCTAAATGGTTATACTAGGCTAAGAAGAGAATATAGGAAAACAAAGGGTAAGTTGTGAATTTATTTAATGGATTAATAATATTAGATAGTACATTGAATTAAATCAATGTCCTGTAGAGGTTGGAGTATGGTTAGTAATAAAAGCTTTTAAAGGAAAAACCTTTAATTAATAAATGAAAATCAATGCATTAAATTAGGTGTAACTGAATGCATGTAAATAATTTTGTAAGAATAAGTTAATAAACAATTTATTTGTGCATACCCGATTTAATTGAAATAACAGAAAAGACAAGAACTTGATTTGCCTAGTTATATATATATATTGATAAACTATAACTAAATAGAAAGTTTCGTAGTAAATAGGATATAAGAAGACAAAGGCAACTAGTAAATTTATAAATGAATTCAAAATAATAAGTAGTAATTAATGCATATATATTTGGCATTAGTGATAATTACAAAATTTTACCCATTCATCTAATTTATTTAGTTAAATCTAAATCTATGGCAACATTGTTGTTAATGATGGTGGTAAGTGAATTTGAATGTAAAAGGGTAACAATTATTTAGGTTAACCATTTTGAGTATATTAAGTTAAGAATGGCAATCGATTGAAATAAATCTAAATTAATTATTTTGTTTGGTTAATGTGTTCTAGTTAATAAAGGGGAGTTTATAAGAAATGAAGCATGCACTAATGACATGTATTATAATTCAAATGTTATTTATACCCATAATAGTGTCTATTTACTGAATAGAAAGATTTTAAATCAATAAGCGAATTTATTGAGGTTCCAATTTATAATTTATAACATTTAATGTAGACTCAATTACAATTAATTGACTTAAATCGTGCAGTTAGCGTAGATTTGTTTTGTAATTGGTGTAGTTAATTCTATAAGATGAAGTTAATGCTAATTCTATTTATAATTGGACCACTTGTTGATATAGAGTATAGAAAGCAAGATTTATAATTTAATTAAAGTATCAAAATTCAACAATTGTATTTATTGCAAATAAGGTGGAATTAAACGTTTAAATATTACGTTATTGAAATTAAAATGGAATTTGTGGATAATAAGGTGAAATCATGAACCAATGTTAGTGGCATCCTTATTTTTGGTAAAATTTGAGAATATAAAAGTTTAAAAAAAATCTAATAAATGGGTTTTTGAGGATTTAATTTATAATTCCTAAATATAAGGAAATGGAGAAATTAACACTGCAATTAATAGACTTATCAACTTTTAATTCACATCTAAACTTGTTAGATCATTGAAATAGATTAAGAAATATATAAGCGATAAAATTTGGTCAATTTTAGAATTTAAATATAGAATTTGATTTTTATAATTTATTTTCATTTATTTAATTAATATAAAAATAGCCATTTTGGCCACGGACTCGGATTTCGACGAAACCAGTTTCATTGGATCCGTATCGGTGAATTATTGTAGGGTTTCAGGTTTTGTATCGATCGGACCTGTCGTTTGATCGTACGGACGCGAAACGCCTTGAAATCAATTTAATTAAAAACAAATTGAAATCAATTTGGGAATTTTATTTTCAGCATAACTTCTTCATACGATCGAATTTGGACGTGAAACTTTTTCCATCGCGTTCAGAATATTTTAAAACACCTAGTTGGATATATAGGTTTAACAAATTTTGTACCGGGGTCAGAACGGGCTTTTTGGGCCAACTACCGCTTAGAACGTTTATAAATTCGTGCCCACCTATTCTATTGCAGTTTGTCTATAAATAGGCTGTGATAAACCCCAGCCTCCATTCTATTCTCTTTTGCTGTACGTTCATCTCTTCAACTCTTTCTCTTCCTCAATGGATGCAATTCTAGATCCATTTTTCAAATTTCAAACATCAAATCAAAAGTCAAAAATTCAACCACCTTAGAAAATTTCCAAAAAAATATATGTTGAAGTTTTTGACGAGGGGAACTCAGATCTGAAATTGATTTCTCGATTCGAGCTATCATTTGGATAAAAATCAGAGTTTTAGTTCCGGTCGTTCGTTTTAGCTTTGTAATTCAACGGTGGATCTACGTCCTTAGGTCGATCGGGAAGCATGGATGCGTAGAGGAGGACGAGTAGGTTCGATCTATGTGGTTAGTTCGTCACGTTGGTGTTTGGAATTTCTAGAAATCGGCTCAAGGAGGGGCGACGGTCGGACGTGCACGGGGGACCGGAGGTAGCCGCTCGGCCTTGGAAGGTGCGGCCGGTGGTGGCCTTCACGGTGGTGATGTTTGATCAGGGTACAAGGGCGCGTAGCGGCGGCGCAAATGGGTATTAGGGTTTGGGAGTGGCGGCTCGTGGCTGTCGAACGCGAGGAGTTCGCCTGTAGACGAAGAAGACGTGGTACCCTTTATTTTATTTTAAATTCTATTATGTTTAATTTCGATTCAATCGTTTAAACTCGTAACTTTTACATACGACATCCGATTCACGCGAAATTTCTTTTGTTAGGATCGTAATTTAATTTCGGATCCGTTGACGCTGGTTTGGACAGATTTGGAGACCGTTGGAATTTTGGGTTTAAATCGGATTTAAATTCGATTTAAATTCATAAGGTGAGTGTTTTAGCCCACTCACAACTTTTAAAACTTCTTATGTCTGCTAAATTAATTTTAGATATGAGTAGAAATTTAATTATGACTATTTGACATGTTTATTTCCTTATCTCTGTTAAATCGCATTTATTTAATTTAACTGTTCATAAATTTTATTACTGCGTATAAATTGACAGTTATAGTTATTTATTTGCATATAAACTGTTAGTTTAATAGTTGTTAAATCCATTTTTTGAATATAACTGCCAATTATTACCTGTTATATATTATCAGATATATATTGATATTGATTTATTATTGGATGATGATTGTGATTTGGATGATGGATGATGAATGATGAATGGATGTTTTATTTTATATCATTAAACTGCAAGTTATCATGCATTTTTCAATTCATTCGGGATTGTGGTTTGAAATGATATACAACCGCAAAAAATTTATTTTAAATTGCGGATTGAAATGATAAACATCCGTATCACTTGACCATAGGTTAGAAAATTTTATACAGGCACCGCGGTAAATATATATAATTATTTTTGGAAATGTTTTTCTATGGTTTTGTAAAGTTATATATATATGGTTTATGAGATATTGATTTGGTTATTGATAAAGGCTATTATATATATATAGTAATTTTCGGTTTTTAAGCTTTGTATAAATTTGATTTGAAGTTTAAATAAAGTTTGATTTTAAGATCAAATAAGATTAAACATTTATTTAAAATTTAATTTCTTGAGTTTTATGACTTAAATGAGAATAGATTTGGAAGATGAATATTATGTTAAATTGAAATTTAATAAAAATTAGAATTTTTTAAAGGATATGATTTTTATAACTTGATTTTTGTGTAAAGTGATTTTAATGAATATCAGGTTGATTAAATTAATATATAATAAATTGAAAGATGATCTAGTTATATGAAGTTAAAAGTTTTCCTAAATTTTATTGAATTCATTAAGTAAACATTTCAAGTCTAAATAAGAAGTAATTGAATTTGCTACATATGGATTTGTCAAATGAGTTGTTTTTTTTGAAATGGTGAAATATTTAAAGCCTTGAAACATAAGAATTGAAATGGTATTTGGAAGTGTAAATCAATATTTGAAATTGATTTGTGAAATCTAAAGAAGCTATTTTGTTTTATAAAAGTGGTTTAATATTTAACCATTTAAGAGATGGAAATTTGTTTCAAAGCTATGTTTTTCAAGGTAGTATAATTTGGAAATATTTTACTTTGGAAACCCTATGATTTTGGAAGGAATATATATTGGAAAATAAATGATATTGTATTGATTTGGGTTTTAAAGGAAACGATATCGTATTTATATGGTTTTGAAATAGATATTTTATTCTGGGTTTAAAGTATAAACTATTTTAAAGACCACGGTGTTATAATAACGTTTGGTTGTTAAAGAGACCGGGATCGGAAGTTGTCATACTCTCTGCCAACTCCGAAAACCACTTTAACAACCGTGTACGTGGTGGAGATTCCAGAATGAAGTAGGATGGTGGCGGCGTTTCCTGTAAGGTAAATACGTGGACCCAACTCCCGTGGATTGGCATAAGGTGGCTAAAACGGGAGCGATCGATGAGTTAATAAGGTAGCACCTTTGATCGGACACATCCCTTCGATATTATACTTTGACTCTTGGATTGATTCGGTGGCCACTTTTGATTTTTATTTGGGGGTATGGCTCGAGGTGGGCGGTAGCTGCGGCTACGCGTTACCACCGACCCGGAAGCGTAATTGGTATATCTACCCTGGCATTGCCTAGTTGTGCCGTGTCACCTACCCTAGCGCGCCTTATACGATTTTGGTTTTGTACCATACCTATGGAGTGCCCTCTGACGACGCCCGGTATGGGGGAGATTACGGTACTGTATAGACTATGGGAATATATAACTGTGTTAAGGTGGAAAATGTAAAGCCTTAACGCTATTTAAAAGTAAGTTTATTTTACAAATAGACACCATTATAATAGCGCAATATACTACATAGTAAATAGTTTAACGGATCCTTAGGAGATGTAAATCCCGAGCATATCTTGAGTTACTGCACTCATATTTATTTCTGTTAATTTAACTCACATAAGATCTTTTAGTTCTGACACGAGTGTTGTGTCTTTTCAATTCGCTCGGGTCAGTCCGAGCGTTTCAGGATTTGAAGTTTTAGCTCTGGAGGACGAAGATGAAGATTTGTAGTATTACTGTTATTATTTATACTAGTGCACTACACACTGTTCCGCGGCATTGTTATTGGTATGTGTAACTCTGATATGTATTATATAAATGTTTGTAAACAGTTTTATAAACTGTATATTCTATTATTATATTTTATCCTTCCGCTGTGAGATTCTATTTTGTTTATTTCTTCTCTGTTTTTCTTATTTACCGCATAACAATCCGCCCTTCCGTATGGTTTAAATTGGCATGTGTGTCGATTTGAAGCGTGCGAAAAGGCGGGATGTTACAGCTGGTATCAGAGCCTTGGTTTAGCGATAAACCTTGGCTTTGTGGGGTTTGACTCTTTGTTAATAGGGTAGTAATACCCTATGGGAGTCTCTGAGTGTATATATATGAGAGAACGTATTTGTTAGTGTTATAAAAAGATTTTGATATTGTGTTAATCTGTTCCGTTTTGTATTTATAAATTCTGGTTGGTGCATGGGACGCTATAACATCAATAGGAATTTCTAAACACTTAATAGGACAGACCGACATAATATTTGTTTTTAATATAGGTGAATGAAATAATTTTTCCTGTTATATTTTCTATATGTAAAATAAATTTTTAAATGATATTATATATATATATATATATATATATATATATTTGGTTGCAATAGATGGGTTGTTAGGAATAAAATTTATAAATAATAGGTAAAATAAGATTGAAATTAAAATCAATGAAATTTGGAAATTTTAGAACTTGAGTCCGGGATTTTGAAAATTTTCTTTCAAAGGATTTATGAATTATAATAATTTTGTTATAAGTATTTTCTTATATAAATATTTAGTATAATTCGGAAGAATTGTTTTAAAGAAGATTTTGGAGAAAATAAGTTCCGTACTTTCCTCTCCATCGTTGGAAAATAATTTCGGTGATGGTGGCTGATGTGCACGTAATTGTGCATATATTTACATCCATATTTTATCTCTTTTTTTAAATAATCATCATATTTGGGCATTTGAACGTGTTTAAAACCAAAATTCAATTATTTCCAAACCATCATATTTTCATCATCATTCAGGGGCAAAACGGTCATTTTTGTGCATGTGTCAATGTAAGAATTTTTACTTGGACATTTTTTGATTATTTTGTTAGGAATTTGGATGCATATGGAAGAGGCTTATATGAAGATACATGCATGCACAAGGAAATACAAAGGAATGAAGAGGAAATAATTTAAGTTCAAGATCATGGAGGACCCCACCCACTTACCTAACTTCCAATTAGAAGCTAAGCACATGCTAAAAGGACTTAAAGCTTCATGTACATATTAAGTGGGGGATTAGTGAATGTTAATGATTACTTGGAGGCTACACCACCTCAAGGGTATTTTGGAAAGCTCCCTAAAAAGAGAATTAGGGTTTTATACATGTATAAATAGCCCTCTTATGTACATGAAGATAGGGGATCTACTCTTTCATTTTACTTAGGAAATTAAGAAATCAAAGTGTAAGCTCAATGTTCTATGAAATAAAAATGGCTTCCAAGCCTCTTTCTTCTCTCTTTTCTACATGTTTTTCTTTGTTTTATTGTTAATGTTTATTTATATGCTCTCTTTCTCTTTATGTTCATAGCTTAGATTTACATTTATGCAAGTAGTTAGTAGCTAATCTCTTTTGCTTTCTTTGCTTATTTTCTAGTTTCTTTTCTTTAACGTTGAAACTTACTTGTGATGCTTCAATGCCACAAATGAGTAGCTAAACCTCTTCAATTTAGGGGTGATGAAGCTCTCTAACTTTATGTAATTTCAACATTTTTTATGATTTATGATCTCTTTGTTTATGCTTCATGAATGTGAATTTTGATGTAAGTTTATACAAGTGGGTTTGATAGCTTATATTGCTTATGCAAATGAGCTATTCTTACTCAACATAAACACAATTTACATCAACATTTGCTAATTAATTTTTGATTATGAAATGAAAGTAAAAATGAAATTTGATGATCTATGTTACTAGTTACAATAGTAAATAGATCATACTTAAAATAGTTTTTGCTTTGGCTTCTTTTTCATGAGAATTGTAAGTGGTATAATTGTTGTATTATAGTTTGATGGTTTGAGTTATATTAACTAATAACATAAACAAACCATACTTATGATAAATGCAATGATTATTTCACTTAATACCAAAGTTACAGATCATAAATTATGTGTTTGTTGATTTACAAAAATTTGAGAGTGGATTTGCCTCTAAATTGTTCTTTAGTCTAATAATTTTTGAATTGCATTTTCTAGTGTTAGCCTCATTTTATTTCTAGTTAACAAATCCTCTTCGACTTTGGTATAATTTGATTGAATAAATTTTTTTAAATCATCAATGCCCTACGGATCGACCCGTATTCGCCACGTACTTCAAGTGTACGCCGTGCGCTTGCGGTTATATTTTAATTTGAAATTTTTCGGCACGCCACTTCAGTTTAACTCCATCATCCAGTTCTTCAAAAACATCAGACAAACTCCAATTCTTTATTCAATTACCACTTTGCACCAGTGTGCACAAGCACATCAAAACTGCCATTTGAATCAATACTACAATCACCAACAACTGCCCTTCAACCCAGATAAGAGTGCTGCCGCCACATACAACAACTCAGGTCCACTTCTCAAAACAGTGAGCATTCTCTCTCTCACCATACTGCCATACAACCTTCCTTCCTCCCCCACCATACTTCCGCAACTCAGTCACCAGTAAACTCCAAACCCCTCTTTAACTGCTTCATCCACCATCTTTGACAATCTCCATCAAATACCATCTGCCTCTCAGCTTTCCAAACATTCAACATTTCATTACCCCCCATCTTCTCTATCACTACCTCTTGCAGTCATAACTCGACATTCAATCCATCTCCAACTGACAGAAGTGCAACTACTACCTTGAAATGCTTCATGATTAGGATACACCTGTTCCACATAACCATTTCATTTCACAGACTTTTCTGCTATACATATCTATCATTCCATTCACACTCACCACTACATTAATCATTTCGACAGACCACTACACTGCACTAAACCAACAAACACACAAATTCAACAAATACCTCAAACATCAGACTGCCTTCTTGAAGCACACACCTCCGCAACTCCAGCATCTACATTGCCCCATCAAAGCTTCAGCCACAACTAATAACATCGCACACCTCATTGCTCTTCAGACTACCATCATCTCCTCCTCTCTGCCCTGCTTTTCTATATGACATTAAACTTCATCAATCACAGTACCACACCTTACTGCTTGCTTCCACCAACCGACTACAATCACTTAACGACCACACTACACCCAATCCTTATCTCCGCTGCCTGATACCGTGCCCTGCTCCTCACTACTGGTCACTGTCACTGTCAATACTTGCCATTGCCAACATTTTAACCAACCTTCATCGCCTGCAAATTCACCCACATCTATCACTTCAAGTACCTCCACCGTCGAACATCCCTAACTCCATCACCTGGACCCCCAAACCGAAATCGCAACTCATAGACATCGCCATCTCCAGCATCGCGAGCACCATCCAGTTTCGACGGCGACCACCAACCCAATTCGAACCGCGAATTCCGGTCACCAAATTGCCTGCAGCCGAATTATCACATCGCAACCTGGCGCTTCGAATTTGATAGCCACCAAAGACCCAATCACAACGAATGCGAGCTGCAGTGCGTAACTGACAACCATCGCGACAGTCCCAGACCTCTCCTCCAACTTCGAACACTGCAGACCCATTAATCCCCTAAAAATCATCTTCTGAAAGTCGAATTTGGTTTTAAATTTGGATTTTATCTGAGGCACAATTTGTCTTTGTTTCGAACGAAAAAAAAAATTTGGGTTTGGGCCGGGTTTTTATGCGTGAGTGATTTTTGGCTGTTTCAATTTGAAAGTTTAAGTCTGTTTAAAAAAAAAAGAGGTTTGTTTAAAGTAAAGAGTGAATGTTTATAAAGTTTGTTTCTTTATTTTTATTCCCTTATTTTAAGTTCTCTTGTGTTATAATTTAAAAAAAAAATAGATATTGATTTTGTTTCACCCTTATAAAGAGGTTTTTTTTTTTTAAGTAAAACCCTACTTTTAAATTTCCTCTCCAAAAAAAAAAAAAAAAAACAAGTTCAAGTTTGTTTAATTTTCATTTTTCATTTATTTTATTTTCAATTGTTTTGTTTTTCGCTTATTTTGTTTTTCATCTTTGATAAACATATAAAAAATAACAATAAAAATTGTTGAATATATCTTGTTTTTCATTTCAGGTTGTCAAAGCAGAAAATTACAAGGAATTGCTTGCCAAAAGGAAAAATAATTGCTTTGCTTTACTAAAATCGCCGCTAAAAAAAAAAATTTGCTAATAATCTGCACGCTCTGGTATTGTGCTTTCATCTCTAGTGCATTGTTGGTTGCTTGCATTTGCATTTATATATAACAAAAAAAAAATTCAAAAAAAAAATCCAAAAAAAAAAAAAAAAACTTCCTTTTAGTTGCATTGTAATTTCACGTTTAATTTCTGCTTTGCATTCATCTCATCTTCTTTTTCTTTTCTAAGGGCAATACCCCAATTCACATAAGGTGAGGGATTTCATCACCCTTTCCTTAGCCCACAAACGCATTTCATCGTAGAATTTGACTAATAATAAAGGTTAGACGTTGGACCTAAGGGTGTCACGAGCTCACTTAGGGCTTAATTGTATCTTCACAATTGTTTTATTTGAACGATTTTATTTCTTGGTGTCTAGGCTAGGGCAGAGTAATAACCAGTTATAAAAATTACGGTGATACGTAAATATTATACTGGTTGTTCCTCTGAAGGTACTTAAACCTTCGGCTGCATTGCTACGGTGATTCGTGGTGCACCGATAACTCCTGTCTGTTACCTGGCTGAGAAATATTTTTGTTGATTTAAAACAAAGTGCGATTATACAATTTTGGGTTAGGAGCTACTAAGGACAGAAAATTGTAATTAAGTCCTTTGCATTCATTTAGTTGCATTAGTTCATGCATATTTAAAAAAAAAATTAGAAATTCCAAAATCCAAAAAAAAAAAATTTGTAAATTTTTACTTGATTTTTCATTCAAAAAAAAAAATTCCTTTTCTTTCTTCCTTTGAAAATATTCAAAAAAACCAAAAACAAAAATATATAATCTTTTCAAAAAAAGAAAAAAAAATCAGTTTCCATTTTCTTAAAAAAAAAAAACTTTTTGGTAAATATTTGAAAATTCAAAAAACATAAAAAATACAAAACCAAAAACATATAAAAAAAAATTTGAAAAACCAAAAACAAAATAAAAATTAAACTTTTCTTTTGAAAATAAATCCCACTTGTTAAATAGTTTTCTCCCTTGTAAAAAAAAAAAAAACCATTTTCAAATCTTCTTTCATTCTCCAAACTCGTTTCTAATTTCTTTCTCCTCTCGACTTTCACTTGTGCATGAGTACTTGGACTCGTGACACAACAACGAATACTTGGATTCGTGACCCTTCTACAAACCGTTTAACTCGAACAGACAATCCTCCCGAAATGGCGAACGAAAACGCCCCTCGAACTCTTATGGATAGAATCTTTCCCGATAGAGTTTCTATTCCATCTTGCATCACATTACCCGCCCCTACGGGTAACCATTTCGAAATCCATTCAAACCATATTGCCACGCTTCCAAAATTTGGCAATTTCGAACACGATGACCCATACATCTTTTTGACTAAATTCGAACAAGTTTGCGCAACCATTAAACTTCAACAACTTTCTGATGACGGAATCAAACTTCGATTAATCCCATTTGCTCTTACGGATTACGCTGAAAAATGGTTGTACAGCTTACCTTCGAACTCAATTAAAACGTGGGAAGAATTTGTAAAAGCTTTCTTAAAAAAATTCTACCCCTTAGAAAAAACAAGTAGAATTCGAAACGAAATTGTAAATTTTCATCAATTCAAGGGTGAACCATTTGGAAAATATTTTGAAAGATTCAAAGAGCTTTTGATAAAATGTCCACACCATAACTTTGAAAAATGGACGATTTGCCAAATCTTATATGATGGACTCGAAAATAGCTCACGAACCATGCTCGAATCAATGTGCCAAGGCAATTTTCTTGCCCAACATCATGACGATGCTTGGCAATTTCTTGAAAACCTCGCTGAAAAGTCGTCCCAATGGGAACGCTCGAACGAAAAATCAATCTACTCACGATCGAGTGCACACTCGACGGGATCTTCTTTTGCTTTGGAAGCTAAGATCGACGCAATGATTAAAAAATTCGATAACGTTTTCTCATCGAATCAAACGAACCAAGCTTCCCAACCAATGTGTTATAAGTGCAACGATCCTAATCATATAGCCGATCAGTGTCCCAATTCCGTCGAACAAATCAATGCTTTCAATAAAACCAAAAACGACCCGTTTTCTCCAACGTACAACCCTGGATGGAGAAATCATCCGAATTTTGCGTGGAACCAAAACAATCCCAACACGAATACGATTCGTCCCAATTTTCAAGCATTTCCGAATAACGCTTCGAATCCTCCCTTTCAGCCCAATAATTTTCAACCAAACTTTGCGGGCCCGTCTCATAATCAACCGCAACAACCAAATTTTCCACCAAATTCTACTCATCCTCCACAAGACGATTGTAACGACCCGCCTTTTAGGATAGTTTAAACCGACGATCAAATACACATGTCGATTCCAAACCATTAAAAGGGCAGATAGTTATTGGGGTAATTAAGAAAAGAAAAGGAAGGGAAATAAAGGAAATGAAACAACACAGAATCTCACAGCGGAAGGCTAAAGTATAATAATAAAATAACAGTTCATGAAGCTGTTAATTAAATGAATACATTTGAAATGAATACATTTGATTATTAATATACGACATTTATCAGAGTTACATACACAACAAATATCATACAACAATGCAGCGGAATGGAATGAATATAATAGTAGTAGATAATATACCAAATCTTCGTCTCCGTCCTCCAAGGAAATGATCATGAGTTACATACACAACAAATATCATACAACAATGCAGCGGAATGGAATGAATATAATAGTAGTAGATAATATACCAAATCTTCGTCTCCGTCCTCCAAGGAAATGATCTTCAACCTACTGAAAACTCAGGACTGACCCGAGCGTAATGAAAAGACAAAACACTCGAGTCAGGACTAAAATATCCTTATGAAAGTGAAATCAATCGTAAATAAATATGAGTGTAACGGCGTCAGAGATGTTTACAGGGTTTGACATCTCCTATCCAGTGTCAACGTGCGTGCAATAACTCAAGAGATGTTACGGGATTTTCCATCTCTCAAGGATCCGTGAAACTATCTACTATGTAGTAATATACGCTAAGTAGATAATGTCTATCAGTAATATAAAGTATCAAAATAGCGTTAAGGCGTTACCATAATCCCCCTTAACACATTTTATATTCCCAAAAGCATATACAAGACCGTAGTTTCCCCAAAATCAGAAGTCACCAGAGGGCAATCCATATACTCAAGGTACAAATCAAAACGTAGTGGTCGCGAATAGGATAATCAGTATGACAAGGTACATGAGACAATACCAACTAGGATACTAGTAGTTGCGTGATCCGGACTGATGTTGGGCATAGCCAGCAGCTACCCCAACACCGCGAAACAACACTCCCAAATCAAGGGGTGCACCCAAATCGCATCACAAATGTAATAGAAATGGTATCGAAGAAGTGTGTCCGCTAGAGGTGGCGAACCTCAATGGCCCGGCGCGGCTCCTGTTTTAGTCATGTCAGGGGTCATCCAATAATCGTTCTCTTTCTTCAGTCAACGCGTTCACCAAACCATCCACTTCATTCTGGATCAACACTCCGCGTATAATAGTTATTAAAGTGGTTTTCGGTATCGACAGAGAGTATGTCCATATCCGATCCCGGTCTCTTTAATAACTACGTATTATTACACCGATGGCTCTTTTATATTTCAAATTGATTCATGATTGATAACAAAATATCATATTCGCTTTAAAATCAAATCCATTTCAAAATCATCATATATTCAAAATTATCAATTTTGTCCGATAAATCAATTTCACTTCAAATTTGATTCGAATTCAATTTAGGTTATAATCTCTACTTTAACCTAGTTCGTATTTAAACCAAAGGTTTAAATATAAACATTTCCGTCTCTTTAACCAGTTTGAATTTAAGAAAATAGTTTAAATAGTTTAAAATAGTTAAATAATTCAAAATAGTTTAATAGAAAATATTTAAATAGTTTAATCGAAAATAATTTGAATATAAAATTGTTTATATATAAAATAGTTTGGAAAAATCAAAATTTATTTGATAAATAATTCCAAAGTCAAACCGGTCAACTTCCCAAATTTCCTATCCAAATCAAATCCAAATTCCATTTCGATTTAATCGATTTATTCCAATTTCAACTTGAATAAATTTCTATTCCACGTAAATTTCGATTTCAATTCACAAATTTCTTTAAATTTCAATTCAATTCCAAATTAATTTAAATCTAAATTTCAAATAAATTTTCAATTCCAAATTCAAACTTGAAATATCATTTCATATCAATTTTCTTAGAAATAAACAGAGTTCGATTAAAAGTCCAATCTTTTAAAACAAATCAACTTTCAAAAATTTACACCGTATTTCAATTTTCAATTTTAAATCTAAACTTCGATTTTATTTAATAATTTCGTTTACCAAGTTTGAATTCTAACATTTCGAGCTCCAATTCAAAATAATTCAATTTCCATAAATTGGATTTTATTCTTAAAATCAATTCATTTAAATAATTTCAAAACAACTTTTAAAATCATTTAATTTATCCAACTCGTTGTCCGTATATAATTTTCTAACCTATGGCCAAGTGATTAGTTATTACAATTAAATGTCAGGGATGAATATATCATTTAAATCAATCACAGTGTCATATGTATGCATAGAAGGATATATATAAACAAATAAACATCCAAACATTTAAATATCAACCAATAGCATCCATCAAAATACATCATCCAATAAACAATACAATTCATGGCAGTTTCATAGTTATCAATGTCAGGTAATTTAATCGCAATTCAATTTTAATTTCAATTTAACTGTCAATTTAATTTTTCAACGGTTAATGCAAATGACAAGCTATATGACAATTAAATTTTTACCAAACAACGACCAATAAAATCATAACACTTCATAATATCAAATTTAACTAGCATAAAGATATTTAGTACGGTGTGAGCGTTATAAAAACACTCACCTTGATTTTACGATTTTAAATCAAATCGAACGACGTTCGATTTAACCCAAAATTTTCTCTAGCTCCAAATGATTCCAATCCAGTTGCATTACGTAGAGCTCGTCTATACGATTCCAACGCAAAAAGTTTCGTGCGTTTTCGACCTCGTATGCAAAAGTTATGCATCTTTAAAGTTTGAACGAATTAATATATATATAAATTCACAATTTTATTTTAATTTTACCCTGAAACAAATCAGGCCATTCATTCCTTTTACCTCAGATCTGAAGCGTGCCTTCCTTCTTCCTCTCTCACGTTACTTCTACAGGTTAGAGACGCAACATAGAACCCATCAAACGCGGCCTAGGGTTCCAAATCGCGGCCACCACGAACGTCGGGAAGTTGATCAGAGACCATCGTTGCGAAGCCCTGCTCGAGAGCCACCATAGGCTGCCACCATGTTGAACTCGGCCTCCCCTATCACCTCGAAAAACGTGAAAAACGCAGCCCCTTCCTACACGATTTCCCGTTGATTCGAAGCTCCGTTTTCGATCATCTCCGTATGGATTTGAAGCTTTCATCGTGCTCTACAACTTTGTAGTTGAGAGTTTTTGCTAATTGTTGATGGATTGAGAGGAAAATGAGAAAGAAGTTTCGAATTTCGTGGCCATTGATTCAGGAAATGGCGGCTAGGGCTGAAGTCAATTAGGGTTTCTGGATTAAACTAATAATAAAACTGCCTCGGTTTGTGTGCGTATTTATATAGGTAGGTCCAAAATCATCCGAACTCCAATCGAGACGTGCCGCCAGGCGTTTATAAGGTTTTACCCCCATTCCGGACGCAATGGAACTAGTTTCAAGGCCTAATTCGATCATATGTGAGAGTTACGGAAATAAACGATCAATTTTAAATTAAACCGATTAAACGATTTTCTATGCGTTTTGGCTTGCCCCGGACAAACGGTAAATCCGATTGACACGAAATTTGAAACCTTACAATAATATCACATTACGGATCCAATGAAACTAGTTTCGTCGAAATCCGAGACCGTTTGAAAAATGACTATTTTAACTCGCCAAATTAATATTAAAACAATTTCAACGCGTTTCGAGCTGCCACGGTCAAACGACAACTCCGATTGCTACGAAAATTGAAATCCGATAATAACTAATTATTACGGATCCAATGGAACTAGTTTTGTCCAATTCTGAGACTGTTCAAAAATTGGCTATTTTCCAGTCGATAATTAAATATTAAAATATTCAATTTTCACAAATAAATTTTAAATTCAGTTTTAAAAGTTCTATAACATCACTATAACTCCAATATGATAAAATAAAATTTTACAAATCATTTTTAATCATATTAAACCCGTTATTTTATTTATCCAATAAATTCCAAATATTTAATTTAGACAATTTCGCTTATCCAATAATTCATTATCTTTTGAAATATTGAAATTGAACTTATAAGATTCAACTTTTAAAACCATTTCAAAATTTAGAACACTATTTTCATTTTACAGTTATTCAATTATTCAATAAGTTTTAAATATTTAATTTAAACAATTACGTGTTCAATATTCAATATTTGATTTCAAATAGATTTTACTTATCAATCAATTACTCTATCATACCCAATGAATTCAACATTTAATATCCTATTCAACTATTGATTGCAAAGGCATTCACTAAGTAGCTTTTTTTTCATTACTTGGATAATTATTGCAATTCATTCCAGTTATTATTATTCCAAATGAATTACAAATTTTTTCCTAACATTAAATCACGAAATCTTATTAAATTAGCTAATTTAATTATCGAAAATTTACGGGTCGTTACACTCTCCCCCACTCAAAACTTTTCGTCCTCGAAAAGGAAAAGAAGGGAAAAGAAAGGAAAAGAAACTAAGTATAGAATTCAACATTGGATATATTTTATTCAAAGTTACCAACTTATAAAACAATGAAATTCCATTTATAAAGTCATAACTACGCTTCCACTAACTTACTCCGAACGGCTTCCTAACTTTAAAAGTTAGTAATCAAAACAAGTTATAAAAAAAAATTAAAACTTGAAAAAATTTCTAACACCCGGATTTTACGGAAAATTTCGGCAGAGTCTCCTTTGCGCGGCTCGATCGGAAAAAATATAATAGCATATATATCATAAATATACATCTCATCTCAATGATGAGGCATCCATATGTGGGGAAACAACATATAAATATCACCAATATCATATAAAACCGTAAGCGTACCTTTTATTTAGCATTTATTAGCATTTTACTTACATTATGCGTTTAGCGTAGAAGCGAGCTCCACACGAAGCGCAACCCCTTTGCTACCTACTAAAATGCTCAATAACTAAGTTAGAACCATGCATATAAAGATAGACCGCTATACTTAGCCTACACAACATATATATAACATATTTATCTTCAAAACTGAGATTTCAATTTCTGGACAGCAAACAAATCTTAGCTTTAGGTTACCTAAACGGTAAAATTTGACAATAGAATCTAAACAAAAGTTGTTGCATTCATTTCAGGCTTTCCGGAATGTCCAAAATCATCGAATTCGGATCATCCGTTCAAAAGTTATGGCCGTTTTACTTAGGGAATACGCTTCAGCCTGGGCAGTGTTTGCGCAGGTCCGCGACGTTCACCCACATTTACGACCTTCTAAACTACATCAAAACACAGAACACTTAAAACAAAAGTTTTAGCTTAAGTTCTTAGCTTTCCATAAAGGGCAAGATCATCAAAATCCGATAGACCAGTCAAAAGATATGGCGAAAATACTAAGGTTGTATGCTTCAGATTTTTCTTATTTTTACACAGAACAGCGAGTAACATTCAAGTTTTTAACTTAGTAGACGAAGGAATTTCTCAAGACACTCTAAATAAAAGTTGTGCTATAGTTTCTAAGCTTTTCGAAAAGTCCAAAATCGTCGAATTCCGTTCAGCCATTTAAAAGTTATGGTTGTTTTCGTTTCAGCATGTATTGGACTATTTTGGACTTTTTTTTTCCAAAATTTTGCTTTTATTGTTTCAAAGTACAAACCATCAAAACATCAAATTTTCTAAAGAAAAATCATAAACACAAAGCCATTTATTTTCTTATTCATCCACACAATAGGTTTACATTCAATTTGTTTCTGATTTATTCAAGTTTGTTTCATTCACATTTTTAATTCAAGTCAATTTGCTTCACTTTAAATTGAATTCAATTATATTTAATTTCACTTTGCTTCAAATTTGAAGTTAATTATTTTTAAAATTTTATTCCGTTTATTCAATTCCATTAACACTAATGAATTCTACTTAATCAATTATCATCCATCTAACAACCAACGCATATCAAACATTGACATCCATCCAAAATCTACACTAAATCAATTATACATTTCCATGTCAATTTTAATTTCATACACTTCCAAGCTTATAGACATTTAGTTATATTCAAATTTAATTAGTTTCCATTTACCAATTCTATATTTCATTAAGTTTAAATTTTATTCATTCACTTATATATATCATTCATTTTACCGCTTAAATTTTTTTTATATTTACAACTATCAATTAGATCTTCACATTTTTATTTTTCACTCTCTCACTGGTATATTATTTCTCTACTTATCCTTATTAGCATTTTAAACCTTTTAAGTATTTGGTAAGTTATAGTTATGCAAATAGAATGTAGTTAAACAACATACAACTTCTTTCCATTTAAAGTTGAATTTTCAATTTATTAATTCTTAAGTCATTACTTAAATTTCACTATAATTTTTTTCACATTTACATTCACATATACTATTTCCATTTTATATTAACATAATTGTGAATCACCTTTAAATGTTAATTTAAATTCCAATTATTTACTAACAATTTTATTTATATTTGCAAACCATTGATTAAATGCATATTCCATTATTCAAACCTATACTTGTATATTATCCAATTAACAATTCATATAACATTTTGAACTTCTTAAATATTTTGGTAAGTTATATCTATGCTATAGAATGAATTTTAATACTATGCGAGTTTTACAGTTTCACTTTTATTTTAAGTTCATAATTTCCTAATTCTAAGGATTTCTACTTCAATTGATATGTTCACTTAGCTCTTAGGTTCATTTCTCATTTCATAATTCAGGAGTTCCTTAATGATTCAAGTCTAAATTCATTTCAATCATTAAAAAAAAATCATTAATTATTAAAGGACTTAAGAATTCCAATCCCGGTTTCATTTCAAATCAGGTTTTGAAATAATATATACTTATATAATTTATATATCAAATCATACTATAGAGAATACAAAAATAAAATAAAAGTTGAATTAAAACAAGGTTTAGACAAGCTATTAGGTGGTCTCCCCCACTCAGACTCTCGAAAATAAACGCCGATGATGCGTGCACTCATCACCGAAATCATTTTCTAGCGTCAAGAGTAGGGAATATAACACTTATCATAAAAAAAAATCCTTCGAAAACAATTTCCACTCAATTATACTATCATATAGTACTCATATTATATTTTTCAAATTCTTGTAAGTCAATTTCAAACACCGGAATTTAAATTACCAAATCCAAGTTAAAATTCATTTATATTCATTATCAATTGTGTTTACAAGATTTCATTTTCCTAAATCCATTGTTATTTAATCAATTGTTGTAAATATTGACTGATCAAACAATAACGATAATAATCTAATATTATCATCTCCTAACAATCAATTCAATCAAAATGAATAAATATTCAAATAATTCTTTTATATAAAATATATTCCAAAATGATATTGTGTTGGTTTGTCCTATTCGAGTGTTTAAAAATTCCTATCGACGCCTTGGCGTCCCAAGTATCGACCAGAATTCATAAATACTCAACGGAACAAATTAACACAATATAAAACCATTTTATATCAAATAACAAGTACGCTCTCTCATATACACTCAACTCATTCATATAGTTTACCTCTATTTCAATGAGTTTATTCCCCACTAGAGCCAAGGTTTATCGCTAAACTAATGCTCTGATACCAACTGTAACGACCCGCCTTTTAGGATAGTTTAAACCGACGATCAAATACACATGTCGATTCCAAACCATTAAAAGGGCAGATAGTTATTGGGGTAATTAAGAAAAGAAAAGGAAGGGAAATAAAGGAAATGAAACAACACAGAATCTCACAGCGGAAGGCTAAAGTATAATAATAAAATAACAGTTCATGAAGCTGTTAATTAAATGAATACATTTGAAATGAATACATTTGATTATTAATATACGACATTTATCAGAGTTACATACACAACAAATATCATACAACAATGCAGCGGAATGGAATGAATATAATAGTAGTAGATAATATACCAAATCTTCGTCTCCGTCCTCCAAGGAAATGACCATGAGTTACATACACAACAAATATCATACAACAATGCAGCGGAATGGAATGAATATAATAGTAGTAGATAATATACCAAATCTTCGTCTCCGTCCTCCAAGGAAATGATCTTCAACCTACTGAAAACTCAGGACTGACCCGAGCGTAATGAAAAGACAAAACACTCGAGTCAGGACTAAAATATCCTTATGAAAGTGAAATCAATCGTAAATAAATATGAGTGTAACGGCGTCAGAGATGTTTACGGGGTTTGACATCTCCTATCCAGTGTCAACGTGCGTGCAATAACTCAAGAGATGTTACGGGATTTTCCATCTCTCAAGGATCCGTGAAACTATCTACTATGTAGTAATATACGCTAAGTAGATAATGTCTATCAGTAATATAAAGTATCAAAATAGCGTTAAGGTGTAACATCCAGCCTTTTCGCACACTTTAAATCGACACACGTGCCAATTCAAAGCATACGCAAGGACGGATCGTTATGGGGTAAATAAGAAAAAACAGAGAAGAAATAAAACAAAACAGAATCTCACAGCGGAAGGATAAAATATAATAACAAATATACAGTTCATAAACAGTTTACAAAAGCTTGATTTTACTTATACAATGAATATCAGAGTTACACATACCAAATACAACAATGCAGCGGAATAGAAAGAGTGTGTAGTGCAATACTATATATATAAAATAATACTGAATCTTCGTCTTCGTCCTCCAAAGCTAAAACCTGCTATCCTGAAACGCTCGGACTGACCCGAGCGAATTTGAAAAGACAAAAACACTCGAGTCAGACTAGAATATCTTATGTAAGTTAAATAAACAGAAATAAATATGAGTACAGTAACTCAAGAGATGCTCGGGATTTACATCTCCTAAGGATCCGTTAAACTATTTACTATGTAGTATATTGCGCTATTATAATAGTGTCTATTTATAAAATAAACTTACTTTTTAATAGCGTTAAGGGGTTACCCATATAGCCCTTAACACGTAATAGTCCCAGTAGTCCGTCCAATATCATAGTCCCTCCTGATCGGGAAGCCACTAGAGGATACCACACGGGCTACGGGAGAAATCCAAACTCGTACAAGGCGCGATAGGGTAGGTGACACGGCACAACTAGGCAATGCCAGGGTAGATATACCAATTGCTATCCAGGCTGATGGTAACGCGCAGCGCGCAGCTGCCGCCCACCTCGAACTAACTCCCCCAAAAATCAAAATATAGAAGTGGCCACTGAATCAATCCAAGTCAAAGTATAATATCGAAGAGGAGCGTCCGATCAGAGGAATGACCTCATTGGCCTGAGAATCGCTCCTGTTTTAGCCACCTTATGCCAACTCACGGGAGTTGGGTCCACGTATTTACCTTACAGGAAACGTCGCCACCACCTACTTCATTCTGGAATCTCCACCGCGTACACGGTTAGTCAAAGTGGTTTTCGGTATCGACAGAGAGTATGTCCATATCCGATCCCGGTCTCTTTGCCAACCAATCGTTATTATAACACCGCGGTCATTTAAAACAGTTTATACTTTTAAAACCAGAATAAAATTCATTTCAAAACCATAATATTACGATATCGTTTCTTCTTTTAAACCCAACAATTCATTTTGATATTAATTTATGCAAACCCAATTCAATGATATCGTTTCCGAATATTTTCCTTTCCAAAATTTTGTCACCTTTTATTAATAAAATTCCTTGAACCAAATATTTGGAAATTTAACTCTTAATATAACACTTCGAAATCCATAGAATTTAAAACCATTACCTTCAAACTAAATGGTTTGGATATTCAACAGTATATAAAATAAGTGGTTTAACTTAAATGTTACTTTGAAAAGAAATATTTCTCGTGGCTTTACAATACATTTCTTTATTTAAAGTTAAAACCAAAATTTAATATCGCTTCAAGTTCCAAAACCATTTCAATAAATTCATATATATACGTATATCCATTTTGAGTATAAATATTTCCACTAAAGTTGGATTTTATTCTTTCAAATCAAATGTTCTATTAATTAGCCTTGAATATTCACATAAAATCCAAAATAATAAGACTTCAATTTCTAGTAAAATATATATATACTTCCAAATTCAAATTTTACTAGAATATTCATTTCAATATATTTTGGAAAAAATCCAATTATAAATATCATATCTTCAAAATTCCAACTTAATATTTAAACATAAGATATAAATTTATCAAACTCCATTTTCTAAATTTTCTTCCATTTTATATAAAGGAATTTATACACTTTTTAATTTCAAAAATTCCAACTTTACATGTATATAAATACGGAAGAAAAATATTTATACAGTATAAAATTTAAGATTTATAAACCGTATTCTATCCAACCCATAGAAATCACATTAAAATAGTTATATATAGACCGCGGTGCCTGTATATAATTTTCTATCCTATGGTCAAGTGATACGGATATTTATCATTTCAATCCGCAATTTAAAAATAAAAATTTGCGGTTATATATCATTTCAAACCACAATCCCGAATGAAATGTAAAATGTATGCTAACTTGCAGTTTAATGATATCAATAAACATCCATTCAACAACACGTCCAAAATCCAATCACAAACATCCATCATCCAATCACAAACATCCATCCATATCAATCAATAACAATATATGTTTGATAATATATAACAGGTAATAACTGGCAATTTTATTCAAATTAAATTTAACAACTATTACTCTAACAGTTTATATTCAGTAATAATTTATATAACTGTTAACTAGCAGTTCATACGCAACAATAATTTCTAACAGCCAATTAATACGCAATCTATCAATTTAATTAACAGCTAAATTCAATAAAATGCAATTCAACAGATATGGATGAAATAACATGCCAAAAGCTCATAAATAAATTTCTATTCATTTCTAAAATTTATTTAACAAACATAAAAGCTTCTAGTAATTGTGAGTGGGTTAAAACACTCACCTTCTGAATTTAAATCGAATTTAAACCCGATTTAAACCCAAAAATTCGCCCGTCTCAGAATTCGTCCAAACCAGCGTCATCGAGTCCGGAATTAAATTACGAACCTAACAAAAAAAAATTCGTTCGAAACGGATATCGTATGAAGGAGATATTCGAATAAACGTGATTGAATTTCAAAAAAAAAAAAACAAAAGAGACAAACACACCTATCTCTCCCAGCCACGTCACGCTCACCTGCATCCCCTTTCTCCCAGTAATGCGCACCCCTACCGTACTCCATCACGCACGCGACTGGCCTTGACCAGAAACTAACGCACGCTGCCGCAACGATCTGGAACATGTCACTGGCACCACGACAATCTCGAACGACTCCCCCCTCTACGCGCACCACGGTGACCACGAATCCTCCCCAAATCGCAGCAGCCGCCACTAAGAACTTAAACCCTAATCGAATCTTGAGCCAAATCCAACCGTTAATTTGCCAAACAAATTACATAGATGTGCTCCCCATCGTCCATACTACAATACCCAGAAACAGAATTTCGATCAGACGAAGTTTTACGCGACGATGATGAACGGTTTTGGGGCTGTTTGAATTTATTCTGGATGAACGACAGCTCCAAATGAAAAACGAATTACACCATGGGATTACGCGTATCGAATACTTCAACATATATTTTTTCTGGAATTTTCTGAAATTTTTGAGTTTTGACTTTTGATTTTGAACTGTGGATAGATCTGGAATTGGATCTGAGATGTATACATTTGGGGAAGAGAAAAGAGTGAAGAAATGAACGTACAACAAATGAAAAAGAAAGGAGCTAGGGTTTATAACTGTATATTTATAGATAGGCTAGAGGTAGGGTAGTTAGACTGGATACGCGAACGTGCGTGACAAATTATGGCCCAAAAAGCCCGCTATGCCTCCGGAGCCGAATTTGTTAAAACTATATATCCAAATAGGTGTTTTAAAATATTCTGAACGCGATGGAAAAAGTTTCGCGACCAAATTCGATCGTATGAAGAAGTTATGCTAAAAAACAAAAATTTCACATTGATTTCAAAATGCGTAAATTTCAAGGCGTTTCGAGTTCGTACGATCAAACGACAAGTCCGATCGCTACGAAAATTGAAACATTATTATAATTCAACTTTACGGATCCGATGAAACTGGTTTCGTCGAAATCCGAGTCCGTGACAAAAATGGCTATTTTTAATATTTATTAAATAAATTAAATAAATCATAAAAACAAACTTTATTTTTCAACTTCTATTATTAGCCAATTTCATTACTAAGATAATTCAATCAGTTCCAATTGATTTAACACGCTTGAATTTGAATTAAAATGTATAAGTATATTAATTTGCAGCGTTAATATCCGCACTTTCTTATTATTAGGAAATTTAAAATTTTATTCTAAAACTCAATTATTAAAACTTATACCTTTATACTCTTAACTTAAATCTAACTAAATAAATAATTGGATTTCCATTTCAACTCATTATTTTGATTGCAAATAAACTCATTACCATACATCAAAATTCCAAACTCAATAATAAGCTTTACCTCCATTTATTCGCCTTAATTTATTTAAGGCAATCCTAAATTAATATCTATTGCAATGATTTCAAACATCATTCCCTTATTTTATTAACTATTATTAATTCCAATCTTAATGAATTCAATGTTATAAGTTTGATAAATCTATTAAATTCACTCAATTGTTTACAAGTTCTATTTTATATTCACTAACGTAATATTTTACGTTTAATTCTATTTTATTTGTAGCAAATACCAGTTGTTGATTTGAATACTCAAATTACAAAAAAAAAAAATCTTGCTTTCTAAAGTTATGTCAACAATGGTCCAACTAAATTTGAATTAGTTTTATCTTTATTTTACGGAATTACTATTGCAATAAATCCAAATAAATGAAGAAGGTTTGATTCCTATATTACTTCTTTGGGTTTCAATTAACCCTTTTATGGTGAATATGAATTCCAACGTATAATTGAAAACTTCATTTCCATTTAATCTCACTATTTCATCCAATATCTACATATTCTAGCTAAATTTCAACTAACGTCTAAATTAGCTATTTCAATTTCCTTTAATTGCGATTTTCCTACCATAGTAATTAAATCCCATTAATCACATACATAATGTCGATTCCATCTATTCACCTTATTTTACATTGGTATTTCTATTCACAACTTAGCTTTGTAAGAATATTTGAATGCGGAGTTTTGTCTATTAACGTATTAATTAAGCCTTAAAATCAATTAATGCCACTTTCTTAGTCTAACCTCTTTTAATCCATATTTATTTTAATGTAACCTTTAAATTACATTCCCAATTCACCAAATTCAATTAGTTATACTTTACAACGTGTTTCCAATATATAGGTATTTTATACTAATTGTTATCATACCCATAATTACACGCTTATACCTAAGTCCCACATTTGCATAAATTTATTCAATGGTCACTTTTAATTAGTAACTATCCATTTTCCAATCAAAATGTAAATCTTCCACTTTTGAATTCTTATATTAAATGGAATTTATTCTAGGTAATATTTTTACTAATATTTACTGATTCAACATTTATATGTTTCTTAAAACTAACTCCAACCAAATGTGACAATTTACATTTCATTTCTATGCAATATATACTCATTTTATTCCATTCACTTGGTTACTGTATTGAAATCTATTTATTAACCAATACTAACGTTATTATCATTAATTAAATTTTGATTCCCAATTTTTTATTCAATACCTTGAACAATAATTTACATATTAAATCAAATCCTTCTTCTACTTAATTTAAGTTGGGTTATATTCCAATTCTTATAACTAGGTCTTTAGTCACCATTTACATAGTTAAATTTAGCGTTTATTTACATCTTCGTTTATAATTTAGAGTTTCTACTAAATTGAATTACACAACTTATGAACTTTAAAATTTTAATCCACCTAATAAATTTTCTAATATTTATGTCTATGCAATCCAATTCCGTTATAGTTTCATTAATACCTTTAGAATCAACAAATTATGACTTATAACCTCAATCACAAATTCCAGTTATTTCAATCTATGTCATATAACATTTAAATTATTTAACTTTAATTACAGTTACTATCTAACACTTACATTTCATTTCCTTAAAAATCCTAAGGCTTCTATTTTATTCTGGATTAGATTAGAAAACACATAAATTTAATTTATTCAATATTATCTTATTTAACGGGTCGTTACAATCTCCCCCACTCAAAACTTTTCGTCCCCGGAAAGGAAAAAGAAGGGAGAAGGAAGAATAAAACAGTGCATCTTATCTCAAATATCAACTTATAACAATATTTTACTGGATTAATTTTCTTTAATGAAATACTCTTGTTTATACTCATAATATCCATTAATACTTGGATTATTAAAGTTGGAAAAATATTTTTAACAAAATTCTAAGTCCAAAATTTACGAAAAATTTTGGCAGAGTCTCCTTTGTACGGAGGGCCTCTGGAGAAAATATAATATCCAAATATGCAAATATATTACATATATTATCCAAAATAAAATATCCCAACACGGGAAAAATATAAAACAGCGCTTTAAACGTAAATCCGAAAACGTACCTATTTGTCGGGCAATATACGCTTTATTATTTTGGAACCAAAAGCAGTAGCAGTTGCTTCCAACACCAGTATTCACTTATATAGTCTAAAATGTTAAATATTTATTTTACAGTGAAATGTTGGGTAAGTTCAATCATTCATATCCAATCAAATGCAACAACCACACATTTTAACAAACAACACACCCCACAAACAACAATCATTCAATCAAACAAACAATTTAAACCAACACCAAAATAACTTATTATACATTTTATTTCATAATTCAGTGGCTTGATTTCTTCCTTTTTATTACTTAAGTTTATAAAATAAATTCTCATTAATAACAACAAATATTTTGAATATCTTCATTTCCTTACTCTTCACTTGTAAGATTTCCCTTAAATTCTAAAATCTGCTAACATTCATTCTTATAAATGGAAGTTTTTACTTTTCCATTAACTATGGATTACAGTCCTTTCAAATTTTCCTACTTTCCATTATATTAGAATAGGGGAGATTAAAACATACTTAGGTTAATAATCATCCAATCAATTCTTATTTTTGAATTTCATTTTATATACTTAGGTTCATATCATCTATTAATAATTCTTAACCCTTTTCAGTAACATTTCAATTATAACCTAAGTTTATACCATTAAATTCTTATTATAACAGTAATTTATTGAATACTTCATTATTTCTAAAATTCCTACTTGTAAAATATTCAATTCTAGTTTCTCCTTTAACATTTCAACTTTTATATATTGGTAAGTTATTTATGTTAAAGAAAAAGCAATTGAACTTATACAAGTTTAATCTCCATTCTTTAATTAATTAAATGCTTATCCATATTACTCTTTATCTCATATGTATGCAAATTCCTCTTTATAGCTTTGCAATAATTCTCTTATTAAATTAGAGGTTTCAATTCATTTATTACTTAACTCATTTCATTAACAAAATTTTTTATCAATTAATTAATGGAAATTTAAGAATTAAACACCGGGTCAAATTTCAAAATTACTTTAAATAATAGATAATTAATTTCTTACAACCTTTATATCTCTAATAATCTTTAAACAATTAAAATTTCAAATAAATCCAAAACAAATCTGCAGTAGAATTTACTACAGTGGCCTTTCCCTTTTGAGACTCGAAAATGAAAATCGATGATGCGGCCGCCATCACCGAAATTATTTTCCAGCGACAGAGAGGAAAGTACAGAATTTATTTTCTCAAAATCTTCTTTTTAAAAATTTTTTCCGAATTATACTAAATATTTATATAAGAAATTACTTATAAACCAAATCATTATATTTCATAAATTCTTTGAAAACAAATTTGGAAAAATCCCGGACTTAAGTTCTAAAATCTCCAATTTGGTTTATTATAATTTCACTTAGCTTCAATTTATTACAAATATTTTATTGCCTAACATCCAATCTATATCAAACAAATATATATATATATATATATATATATATATATATATCTTTATAAAATATTTTTATATATCGAAAATATAATAAGCAAAATTATTTCATTCACCTATATTAAAAACAAATATTATGCCGGTCTGTCCTATTAAGTGTTTAGAAATCCCTATTGATGACATAGCGTCCCATGCATCAACCAGAATTTATAAATACAAAGCGGAACAGATTAACACAATATCAAAACCTTTTTATCAATACTAACAAATACGCTCTCTCATATATATACACTCAGCGACTCCCATAGGATATTTCTACCCTATTAACAAAGAGTCAAACCCCACAAAGCCAAGGTTTATCGCTAAACCTGGCTCTGATACCAACTGTAACATCCAGCCTTTTCGCACACTTTAAATCGACACACGTGCCAATTCAAAGCATACGCAAGGACGGATCGTTATGAGGTAAATAAGAAAAAACAGAGAAGAAATAAAACAAAACAGAATCTCACAGCGGAAGGATAAAATATAATAACAAATATACAGTTCATAAACAGTTTACAAAAGCTTGATTTTACTTATACAATGAATATCAGAGTTACACATACCAAATACAACAATGCAGCGGAATAGAAAGAGTGTGTAGTGCAATACTATATATATAAAATAATACTGAATCTTCGTCTTCGTCCTCCAAAGCTAAAACCTGCTATCCTGAAACGCTCGGACTGACCCGAGCGAATTTGAAAAGACAAAAACACTCGAGTCAGACTAGAATATCTTATGTAAGTTAAATAAACAGAAATAAATATGAGTACAGTAACTCAAGAGATGCTCGGGATTTACATCTCCTAAGGATCCGTTAAACTATTTACTATGTAGTATATTGCGCTATTATAATAGTGTCTATTTATAAAATAAACTTACTTTTTAATAGCGTTAAGGGGTTACCCATATAGCCCTTAACACGTAATAGTCCCAGTAGTCCGTCCAATATCATAGTCCCTCCTGATCGGGAAGCCACTAGAGGATACCACACGGGCTACGGGAGAAATCCAAACTCGTACAAGGCGCGATAGGGTAGGTGACACGGCACAACTAGGCAATGCCAGGGTAGATATACCAATTGCTATCCAGGCTGATGGTAACGCGCAGCGCGCAGCTGCCGCCCACCTCGAACTAACTCCCCCAAAAATCAAAATATAGAAGTGGCCACTGAATCAATCCAAGTCAAAGTATAATATCGAAGAGGAGCGTCCGATCAGAGGAATGACCTCATTGGCCTGAGAATCGCTCCTGTTTTAGCCACCTTATGCCAACTCACGGGAGTTGGGTCCACGTATTTACCTTACAGGAAACGTCGCCACCACCTACTTCATTCTGGAATCTCCACCGCGTACACGGTTAGTCAAAGTGGTTTTCGGTATCGACAGAGAGTATGTCCATATCCGATCCCGGTCTCTTTGCCAACCAATCGTTATTATAACACCGCGGTCATTTAAAACAGTTTATACTTTTAAAACCAGAATAAAATTCATTTCAAAACCATAATATTACGATATCATTTCTTCTTTTAAACCCAACAATTCATTTTGATATTAATTTATGCAAACCCAAATCAATGATATCGTTTCCGAATATTTTCCTTTCCAATATTTGGAAATTTAACTCTTAATATAACACTTCGAAATCCATAGAATTTAAAACCATTACCTTCAAACTAAATGGTTTGGATATTCAACAGTATATAAAATAAGTGGTTTAACTTAAATGTTACTTTGAAAAGAAATATTTCTCGTGGCTTTACAATACATTTCTTTATTTAAAGTTAAAACCAAAATTTAATATCGCTTCAAGTTCCAAAACCATTTCAATAAATTCATATATATACGTATATCCATTTTGAGTATAAATATTTCCACTAAAGTTGGATTTTATTCTTTCAAATCAAATGTTCTATTAATTAGCCTTGAATATTCACATAAAATCCAAAATAATAAGACTTCAATTTCTAGTAAAATATATATATACTTCCAAATTCAAATTTTACTAGAATATTCATTTCAATATATTTTGGAAAAAATCCAATTATAAATATCATATCTTCAAAATTCCAACTTAATATTTAAACATAAGATATAAATTTATCAAACTCCATTTTCTAAATTTTCTTCCATTTTATATAAAGGAATTTATACACTTTTTAATTTCAAAAATTCCAACTTTACATGTATATAAATACGGAAGAAAAATATTTATACAGTATAAAATTTAAGATTTATAAACCGTATTCTATCCAACCCATAGAAATCACATTAAAATAGTTATATATAGACCGCGGTGCCTGTATATAATTTTCTATCCTATGGTCAAGTGATACGGATATTTATCATTTCAATCCGCAATTTAAAAATAAAAATTTGCGGTTATATATCATTTCAAACCACAATCCCGAATGAAATGTAAAATGTATGCTAACTTGCAGTTTAATGATATCAATAAACATCCATTCAACAACACGTCCAAAATCCAATCACAAACATCCATCATCCAATCACAAACATCCATCCATATCAATCAATAACAATATATGTTTGATAATATATAACAGGTAATAACTGGCAATTTTATTCAAATTAAATTTAACAACTATTACTCTAACAGTTTATATTCAGTAATAATTTATATAACTGTTAACTAGCAGTTCATACGCAACAATAATTTCTAACAGCCAATTAATACGCAATCAATCAATTTAATTAACAGCTAAATTCAATAAAATGCAATTCAACAGATATGGATGAAATAACATGCCAAAAGCTCATAAATAAATTTCTATTCATTTCTAAAATTTATTTAACAAACATAAAAGCTTCTAGTAATTGTGAGTGGGTTAAAACACTCACCTTCTGAATTTAAATCGAATTTAAACCCGATTTAAACCCAAAAATTCGCCCGTCTCAGAATTCGTCCAAACCAGCGTCATCGAGTCCGGAATTAAATTACGAACCTAACAAAAAAAAATTCGTTCGAAACGGATATCGTATGAAGGAGATATTCGAATAAACGTGATTGAATTTCAAAAAAAAAAAAACAAAAGAGACAAACACACCTATCTCTCCCAGCCACGTCACGCTCACCTGCATCCCCTTTCTCCCAGTAATGCGCACCCCTACTGTACTCCATCACGCACGCGGCTGGCCTTGACCAGAAACTAACGCACGCTGCCGCAACGATCTGGAACATGTCACTGGCACCACGACAATCTCGAACGACTCCCCCCCCCCCTACGCGCACCACGGTGACCACGAATCCTCCCCAAATCGCAGCAGCCGCCACTAAGAACTTAAACCCTAATCGAATCTTGAGCCAAATCCAACCGTTAATTTGCCAAACAAATTACATAGATGTGCTCCCCATCGTCCATACTACAATACCCAGAAACAGAATTTCGATCAGACGAAGTTTTACGCGACGATGATGAACGGTTTTGGGGCTGTTTGAATTTATTCTGGATGAACGACAGCTCCAAATGAAAAACGAATTACACCATGGGATTACGCGTATCGAATACTTCAACATATATTTTTTCTGGAATTTTCTGAAATTTTTGAGTTTTGACTTTTGATTTTGAACTGTGGATAGATCTGGAATTGGATCTGAGATGTATACATTTGGGGAAGAGAAAAGAGTGAAGAAATGAACGTACAACAAATGAAAAAGAAAGGAGCTAGGGTTTATAACTGTATATTTATAAATAGGCTAGAGGTAGGGTAGTTAGACTGGATATGCGAACGTGCGTGACAAATTATGGCCCAAAAAGCCCGTTATGCCTCCGGAGCCGAATTTGTTAAAACTATATATCCAAATAGGTGTTTTAAAATATTCTGAACGCGATGGAAAAAGTTTCGCGACCAAATTCGATCGTATGAAGAAGTTATGCTAAAAAACAAAAATTTCACATTGATTTCAAAATGCGTAAATTTCAAGGCGTTTCGAGTTCGTACGATCAAACGACAAGTCCGATCGCTACGAAAATTGAAACATTATTATAATTCAACGTTACGGATCCGATGAAACTGGTTTCGTCGAAATCCGAGTCCGTGACAAAAATGGCTATTTTTAATATTTATTAAATAAATTAAATAAATCATAAAAACAAACTTTATTTTTCAACTTCTATTATTAGCCAATTTCATTACTAAGATAATTCAATCAGTTCCAATTGATTTAACACGCTTGAATTTGAATTAAAATGTATAAGTATATTAATTTGCAGCGTTAATATCCGCACTTTCTTATTATTAGGAAATTTAAAATTTTATTCTAAAACTCAATTATTAAAACTTATACCTTTATACTCTTAACTTAAATCTAACTAAATAAATAATTGGATTTCAATTTCAACTCATTATTTTGATTGCAAATAAACTCATTACCATACATCAAAATTCCAAACTCAATAATAAGCTTTACCTCCATTTATTCGCCTTAATTTATTTAAGGCAATCCTAAATTAATATCTATTGCAATGATTTCAAACATCATTCCCTTATTTTCTTAACTATTATTAATTCCAATCTTAATGAATTCAATGTTATAAGTTTGATAAATCTATTAAATTCACTCAATTGTTTACAAGTTCTATTTTATATTCACTAACGTAATATTTTACGTTTAATTCTATTTTATTTGTAGTAAATACCAGTTGTTGATTTGAATACTCAAATTACAAAAAAAAAAAATCTTGCTTTCTAAAGTTATGTCAACAATGGTCCAACTAAATTTGAATTAGTTTTATCTTTATTTTACGGAATTACTATTGCAATAAATCCAAATAAATGAAGAAGGTTTGATTCCTATATTACTTCTTTGGGTTTCAATTAACCCTTTTATGGTGAATATGAATTCCAACGTATAATTGAAAACTTCATTTCCATTTAATCTCACTATTTCATCCAATATCTACATATTCTAGCTAAATTTCAACTAACGTCTAAATTAGCTATTTCAATTTCCTTTAATTGCGATTTTCCTACCATAGTAATTAAATCCCATTAATCACATACATAATGTCGATTCCATCTATTCACCTTATTTTACATTGGTATTTATATTCACAACTTAGCTTTGTAAGAATATTTGAATGCGGAGTTTTGTCTATTAACGTATTAATTAAGCCTTAAAATCAATTAATGCCACTTTCTTAGTCTAACCTCTTTTAATCCATATTTATTTTAATGTAACCTTTAAATTACATTCCCAATTCACCAAATTCAATTAGTTATACTTTACAACGTGTTTCCAATATATAGGTATTTTATACTAATTGTTATCATACCCATAATTACACGCTTATACCTAAGTCCCACATTTGCATAAATTTATTCAATGGTCACTTTTAATTAGTAACTATCCATTTTCCAATCCAAATGTAAATCTTCCACTTTTGAATTCTTATATTAAATGGAATTTATTCTAGGTAATATTTTTACTAATATTTACTGATTCAACATTTATATGTTTCTTAAAACTAACTCCAACCAAATGTGACAATTTACATTTCATTTCTATGCAATATATACTCATTTTATTCCATTCACTTGGTTACTGTATTGAAATCTATTTATTAACCAATACTAACGTTATTATCATTAATTAAATTTTGATTCCCAATTTTTTATTCAATACCTTGAACAATAATTTACATATTAAATCAAATCCTTCTTCTACTTAATTTAAGTTGGGTTATATTCCAATTCTTATAACTAGGTCTTTAGTCACCATTTACATAGTTAAATTTAGCGTTTATTTACATCTTCGTTTATAATTTAGAGTTTCTACTAAATTGAATTACACAACTTATGAACTTTAAAATTTTAATCCACCTAATAAATTTTCTAATATTTATGTCTATGCAATCCAATTCCGTTATAGTTTCATTAATACCTTTAGAATCAACAAATTATGACTTATAACCTCAATCACAAATTCCAGTTATTTCAATCTATGTCATATAACATTTAAATTATTTAACTTTAATTACAGTTACTATCTAACACTTACATTTCATTTCCTTAAAAATCCTAAGGCTTCTATTTTATTCTGGATTAGATTAGAAAACACATAAATTTAATTTATTCAATATTATCTTATTTAACGGGTCGTTACATAAGGCGTTACCATAATCCCCCTTAACACATTTTATATTCCCAAAAGCATATACAAGACCGTAGTTTCCCCAAAACCGGAAGTCACCAGAGGGCAATCCATATACTCAAGGTACAAATCAAAACGTAGTGGTCGCGAATAGGATAATCAGTATGACAAGGTACATGAGGCAATACCAACTAGGATACTAGTAGTTGCGTGATCCGGACTGATGTTGGGCATAGCCAGCAGCTACCCCAACACCGCGAAACAACACTCCCAAATCAAGGGGTGCACCCAAATCGCATCACAAATGTAATAGAAATGGTATCAAAGAAGTGTGTCCGCTAGAGGTGGCGAACCTCAATGGCCCGGCGCGGCTCCTGTTTTAGTCATGTCAGGGGTCATCCAATAATCGTTCTCTTTCTTCAGTCAACGCGTTCACCAAACCATCCACTTCATTCTGGATCAACACTCCGCGTATAATAGTTATTAAAGTGGTTTTCGGTATCGACAGAGAGTATGTCCATATCCGATCCCGGTCTCTTTAATAACTACGTATTATTACACCGATGGCTCTTTTATATTTCAAATTGATTCATGATTGATAACAAAATATCATATTCGCTTTAAAATCAAATCCATTTCAAAATCATCATATATTCAAAATTATCAATTTTGTCCGATAAATCAATTTCACTTCAAATTTGATTCGAATTCAATTTAGGTTATAATCTCTACTTTAACCTAGTTCGTATTTAAACCAAAGGTTTAAATATAAACATTTCCATCTCTTTAACCAGTTTGAATTTAAGAAAATAGTTTAAATAGTTTAAAATAGTTAAATAATTCAAAATAGTTTAACAGAAAATATTTAAATAGTTTAATCGAAAATAATTTGAATATAAAATTGTTTATATATAAAATAGTTTGGAAAAATCAAAATTTATTTGATAAATAATTCCAAAGTCAAACCAGTCAACTTCCCAAATTTCCTATCCAAATCAAATCCAAATTCCATTTCGATTTAATCGATTTATTCCAATTTCAACTTGAATAAATTTCTATTCCACGTAAATTTCGATTTCAATTCACAAATTTCTTTAAATTTCAATTCAATTCCAAATTAATTTAAATCTAAATTTCAAATAAATTTTCAATTCCAAATTCAAACTTGAAATATCATTTCATATCAATTTTCTTAGAAATAAACAGAGTTCGATTAAAAGTCCAATCTTTTAAAACAAATCAACTTTCAAAAATTTACACCGTATTTCAATTTTCAATTTTAAATCTAAACTTCGATTTTATTTAATAATTTCGTTTACCAAGTTTGAATTCTAACATTTCGAGCTCCAATTCAAAGTAATTCAATTTCCATAAATTGGATTTTATTCTTAAAATCAATTCATTTAAATAATTTCAAAACAACTTTTAAAATCATTTAATTTATCCAACTCGGTGTCCGTATATAATTTTCTAACCTATGGCCAAGTGATTAGTTATTACAATTAAATGTCAGGGATGAATATATCATTTAAATCAATCACAGTGTCATATGTATGCATAGCAGGATATATATAAACAAATAAACATCCAAACATTTTAATATCAACCAATAGCATCCATCAAAATACATCATCCAATAAACAATACAATTCATGGCAGTTTCATAGTTATCAATGTCAGGTAATTTAATCGCAATTCAATTTTAATTTCAATTTAACCGTCAATTTAATTTTTCAACGGTTAATGCAAATGACAAGCTATATGACAATTAAATTTTTACCAAACAACGACCAATAAAATCATAACACTTCATAATATCAAATTTAACTAGCATAAAGATATTTAGTACGGTGTGAGCGTTATAAAAACACTCACCTTGATTTTACGATTTTAAATCAAATCGAACGACGTTCGATTTAACCCAAAATTTTCTCTAGCTCCAAATGATTCCAATCCAGTTGCATCGCGTAGAGCTCGTCTATACGATTCCAACGCAAAAAGTTTCGTGTGTTTTCGACCTCGTATGCAAAAGTTATGCATCTTTAAAGTCTGAACGAATTAATATATATATAAATTCACAATTTTATTTTAATTTTACCCTGAAACAAATCAGGCCATTCATTCCTTTTACCTCAGATCTGAAGCGTGCCTTCCTTCTTCCTCTCTCACGTTACTTCTACAGGTTAGAGACGCAACGTAGAACCCATCAAACGCGGCCTAGGGTTCCAAATCGCGGCCACCACGAACGTCGGGAAGTTGATCAGAGACCATCGTTGCGAAGCCCCGCTCGAGAGCCACCATCGGCTGCCACCATGTTGAACTCGGCCTCCCCTATCACCTCGAAAAACGTGAAAAACGCAGCCCCTTCCTACACGATTTCCCGTTGATTCGAAGCTCCGTTTTCGATCATCTCCGTATGGATTTGAAGCTTTCATCGTGCTCTACAACTTTGTAGTTGAGAGTTTTTGCTAATTGTTGATGGATTGAGAGGAAAATGAGAAAGAAGTTTCGAATTTCGTGGCCATTGATTCAGGAAATGGCGGCTAGGGCTGAAGTCAATTAGGGTTTCTGGATTAAACTAATAATAAAACTGCCTCGGTTTGCGTGCGTATTTATATAGGTAGGTCCAAAATCATCCGAACTCCAATCGAGACGTGCCGCCAGGCGTTTATAAGGTTTTACCCCCATTCCGGACGCAATGGAACTAGTTTCAAGGCCTAATTCGATCATATGTGAGAGTTACGTAAATAAACGATCAATTTTAAATTAAACCGATTAAACGATTTTCTATGCGTTTTGGCTTGCCCCGGACAAACGGTAAATCCGATTGACACGAAATTTGAAACCTTACAATAATATCACATTACGGATCCAATGAAACTAGTTTCGTCGAAATCCGAGACGTTTGAAAAATGACTATTTTAACTCGCCAAATTAATATTAAAACAATTTCAACGCGTTTCGAGCTGCCACGGTCAAACGACAACTCCGATTGCTACGAAAATTGAAATCCGATAATAACTAACTATTACGGATCCAATGGAACTAGTTTTGTCCAATTCTGAGACTGTTCAAAAATTGGCTATTTTCCAGTCGATAATTAAATATTAAAATATTCAATTTTCACAAATAAATTTTAAATTCAGTTTTAAAAGTTCTATAACATCACTATAACTCCAATATGATAAAATAAAATTTTACAAATCATTTTTAATCATATTAAACCCGTTATTTTATTTATCCAATAAATTCCAAATATTTAATTTAGACAATTTCGCTTATCCAATAATTCATTATCTTTTGAAATATTGAAATTGAACTTATAAGATTCAACTTTTAAAACCATTTCAAAATTTAGAACACTATTTTCATTTTACAGTTATTCAATTATTCAATAAGTTTTAAATATTTAATTTAAACAATTACGTGTTCAATATTCAATATTTGATTTCAAATAGATTTTACTTATCAATCAATTACTCTATCATACCCAATGAATTCAACATTTAATATCCTATTCAACTATTGATTGCAAAGGCATTCACTAAGTAGCTTTTTTTCAGATAATTATTGCAATTCATTCCAGTTATTATTATTCCAAATGAATTACAAATTTTTTCCTAACATTAAATCACGAAATCTTATTAAATTAGCTAATTTAATTATCGAAAATTTACGGGTCGTTACAACGATAAACGTTTAACTTCGCTTGAGAAAACTCTTGAAACGTTGGCTAAGGCAACTACTCAAAGCCTTCAATCAAACAGCAATTTGCAAAATTTATTGACTTCATATATGCAAAACACAAACCAATCGATTGCGAAACTCGAAATGCAAATGAGTCAATTAGCCACGTCTGTAAGTGAACGTGAACGAGGAACATTCCCAAGCCAGCCCCTTCCAAATCCCAGAAATCAAAACGCAAATTCAAATCAAGCCCATGTTGTTCAAGATAGCAATGTCACCCAGTTGAATGCTATCACAACTCTCCGTTCTGGTAAACAAATCGATAATCAAGTCGTTAATCCAAATGATTCACTGGGAACTTTTCTCGATACTTCTAAAACAACGAACGACTCAGAACAGAACGTGGAGCCAAACGTCGAATCGAACGACAACCAAAATTCTTCTTCTTCTACTCGAGTATACCCGCCTACCGAGTATCATGTTCCATTTCCACATCGTCTTCGAACAAAGAAACACTCGGACCAAATGGAAAAGATGTTGGAAATTTTTAAACAAGTCAAAGTTAACATTCCTCTTCTTGACATCGTTCAGCAAGTCCCCACTTACGCGAAATTTCTTAAGGACTTGTGTACCCAAAAGCGACACACTCAAGTGCCCAAAAAAGTCTTCTTAGCCGCTAGTTTGAGTGAAGTCTTGTCCCAATCCATACCCGTTAAATACAAACATCCTGGCTGCCCTACGATTTCGTGTACAATTGGAGAAAAGACGATTAACAAATGTTTAATAGACTTAGGCGCAAGTGTCAACTTGATTCCATACTCCGTGTACGAACAATTAGGCTTAGGTGAGCTCAAACCCACGAAAGTTACGCTTCAATTTGCCGATCGTTCCATTAAGAAGCCCGTGGGAGAAATCGAAGACGTGCTCATTCGAGTAGGGCAATTCATATTCCCCGTTGATTTTATCGTTCTCGAAACACAACCCGTGACAAACCCTGCGAGTCAAATCCCATTGATTTTAGGCCGACCATTCTTAGCCACCTCAAACGCCTTAATTAATTGTCGTAACGGTTCGATGAAAATCTCTTTTGGAAACATGACTTTGGACCTTAACATTTTCAATCTTGAAAGCCACTCGAATGAACTTCGTGACCAAACATTAGAAGTTAGTGCCATTCATGAAAACTTTGAAAACGAAACATTTGATCTTAACGATGAACGCGAGGCCGAGTACGAAAAATTGTTTCATGATGTCCCCAACGAGATCGAACACACTCTTGCCTTTGAATCGCTTCAAGTTGAGTCCGAATCTCAACCCAATTCTGCAATCGAAAAACTCCCGAAATTGGACCTCAAACCACTTCCCGCTCACCTTAAGTATGCATACTTAGGTGAAAATGAAACTTGTCCTGTCATCATTTCTAACAATCTTTCTCTTGACCAAGAAGCTTCTCTTCTCTCTATTCTTTTGAAAAATAGAGAAGCAATTGGGTGGTCCATTACTGATATTAAGGGAATTAGCCCTGCTATTGTCCAACATCGCATTCATTTGATTGATGAAGCCAAACCCACTCGTGATGCACAACGGAGGCTTAACCCAAAAATGAAAGATGTGGTTCGTGACAAAATTCTTAAGCTCCTCGATAACGGTATCATATACCCCATCTCCGATAGCCCATGGGTTAGTCCAATTCATGTCGTGCCTAAAAAGTCCGGACTTACTGTTATAAAAAACGACGCTGACGAACTTATTCCAACTCGTACGCAAACGGGTTGGCGTGTTTGCATTGACTATCGAAAACTAAATGCCGCAACACGTAAGGATCATTTTCCTCTTCCATTTATCGACCAAATGCTCGAACGTTTAGCCGGTCACGAATTCTATTGCTTTCTTGATGGTTATTCCGGCTATAACCAAATTCCAATCGCTCCCGAAGATCAGGAGAAAACGACTTTCACCTGTCCATTCGGTACCTTCGCTTATCGACGTATGCCATTCGGACTTTGTAACGCTCCTGCGACTTTCCAACGATGCATGGTTGGAATCTTTTCTGACATGATTGAGCGCTTTCTAGAAGTCTTTATGGACGATTTCTCTATCTTCGACGATTCTTTTTCTCAATGTTTACATCACCTCGAGTTGGTTTTGAATCGATGTAAAGAAAAACACTTGACTTTGAATTGGGAAAAATGCCACTTTATGGTCAAACAAGGCATTGTCCTTGGACATATCATCTCAAACAAAGGCATTGAGGTAGACAAAGCGAAAATCGATGTCATTGCAAATCTACCCATTCCCAAATCTGTTAAGGACATTCGATCATTTTTAGGACACGCTGGCTTTTATCGACGCTTTGTGAAAGACTTTAGCAAAATCGCCCGTCCTTTGACGACCCTTCTTGGAAAAGACGTTCCTTTCGATTTTAACTCTGATTGTATCTCTTCATTTGAACGTCTTAAGAGCGAACTTATTTCTGCCCCAGTCATTTGCGCACCCAATTGGGATCTTCCTTTCGAAATAATGTGCGACGCTTCAAACTTTGCCGTTGGTGCTGTCTTGGGACAACGCATCAACAAGATCCTTCATGTCATTTACTATGCGAGTATGACCTTGACCGACGCTCAACTCAACTACACAACAACTGAAAAAGAGCTTCTAGTTGTCGTTTTTGCGCTTGAAAAGTTTCGACCTTACTTGATAGGTTCACACATTACGGTCTACACCGACCATTCTACGCTTCGATATCTCTTCGCTAAAAAGGATGCTAAATCCCGTTTGATTCGTTGGATCCTTTTACTTCAAGAATTCGACCTTACAATCAAAGACAAAAAAGGATCCGATAATGACATAGCCGATCATTTATCTCGTCTTTCGAACGCACCATCTTCCTTGCCGATCAATGAAAACTTCCCCGATGAACAACTTCTTTCTATTTCTATCGATCCATGGTACGCTGATATAGTGAACTACTTAGTCACTAAAGAAACTCCCTCATCTTGGTCCAAACAGGACAAATGCAAATTCATGTCCCAAGTGAAATATTTCTATTGGGACGATCCATACTTGTTCAAATATTGTCCCGACCAAATCATCCGACGTTGCATTCCGGATAATGAAATAAGGAGTGTTCTTTCGTTTTGCCACGATCAAGCGTGCGGTGGACATTTCGGTCCTCGAAAAACTGCGGAAAAAGTGCTTCAGTGTGGTTTCTATTGGCCTTCTCTTTTCAAAGACTCGTTTGAATTTTGTAAAACTTGTGATCGATGTCAAATGCTTGGACGAATTTCTCGACGAGATATGATGCCTTTAAATCCCATTCTTACGATCGAAATCTTTGATGTATGGGGTATCGACTTTATGGGACCTTTTCCCAATTCCTTTGGAAACTTGTATATCCTTCTCGCTGTCGATTACGTTTCAAAATGGGTCGAAGCCGTTCCTTGCAAAACCAATGACCACAGAATTGTTGTGAAATTTCTTAAAGAAAACATCTTTTCGAGGTTCGGCACACCTCGCACAATAATCAGTGATAACGGAACCCATTTTTGCAACCGTTCTTTTGAAACTTTAATAAGAAAATACTCGATAACCCACAAGTTATCCACTCCATATCATCCTCAGATTTGTGGCCAAGTTGAAGTTTCAAATCGACAAATAAAACAAATCTTGGAGAAAACTGTCAATAAAAATCGAAAAGATTGGTCTCAGAAATTGACCGACGAGCTTTGGGCTTACCGTACTGCTTTTAAAACTAACCTTGGGATGTCCCCTTTTCGTTTAGTTTACGGTAAAGCTTGCCATTTACCCGTTGAAATTGAACACAAAGCATTGTGGGCAATAAAAAAACTTAAACTTTGATCATGAAGAAGCTGGCGAAAATCGAAAATTACAACTCAACGAACTAGAAGAACTTAGGAACGACGCGTATGAAAACGAGAAAATTTACAAAGAAAGAACCAAAGTTTTTCATGACAAGTCAATCCTAAGGAAAAAGTTTTCGCCTAACCAGAAAGTTCTTTTATATGACTCGAGACTTCATTTATTCCCTGGGAAACTTAAATCAAGGTGGACCGGACCATTTGTGGTACGAACTGTTTTTCCACATGGTGCCATAGAAATAGAAAACCCAAAGGATGGATCGATTTTCAAAGTCAACGGTCATCGCTTAAAACCCTTCTTGGAATTTCCCGGTTACCAAGAGGAGGAGCTCATGATCCTTCATGAGCCACGCTACGTCTAGTAAGAATGTTAACCCTCTTTTGTAAATATGTACATATTTTTCCCCGTTACACTCATTATATCATGCATCGACTGTGGGGACACGGTCAAAATTAGGAGTGGGGGGAGTCTCATTTTCATTTTTTTTAGTTTTTCATGGCATTTTTGAATTTTCATTTTCTTCAAAAAAAAAATCTCAAAACTCCTAAATCTCAGAAACATTTTCTTTTTACCATTTTAATTTATTTTTGAAGAAACACTATGGGATAAGTATAAGTTTTGGTTAATAAATTGAAATTTTTGAAAATTTATTTGTCTTAACAAAAATAAAAATGAAGTTTGATTACAAATAACAATGGTTTTACAAGTATATAGGAAGGTTCATTTATGTTAATTATGAAGTATGTTCTAATTGAAAATCGTTGTTTAAAAATTGGTAAATTTAAAGTAAAGGATATAACATTTTTGTCTTCTAAGTTAAATGGTGCTAAGATGATTTTTGCAAAACTCTCTCTCTCTTAAAATATATATATATATATATAAACAAAAAACAAAATAATAACACCCAAAGTATTCACTCTCGTTTAAAAAGTCCTCACGGTTATGCATGGGTGAATTACTTGTAATCTTTGATTATGTGCTTTCATACTCATTTAAAAGTCCTCACGGTTATGCATGTATGAAACACATATTAAAAAAAAAAGAACAGACTAAATAAAAACCACCTACGATCGATAGGTGTATGCACGAAAGTGTGTACACTCGCTATGCTCTGTACTCCCCTCACATAAGCCCGAAAGGCAGTGCATGGGTGGTATATCTGACCTCAGTTTACCTGAGCTAGGTGTGTAATTTTTCTTGCAAATAATGAGAGAGCAAGCAATTGAAATCCTAGCACTATTTTAACTTGTTTGACCTAACTTGTTATTGAAAAGAAATGAAAATACCACTTTAATAAACTTTGATAATCAACTAAGGATCCATTTCATAATTACATTGTGTTATCAACCGAAACAACTAGCCAAACTATGGTCTATCTGTCATGACAACTTGATTTTTATTGGAAATTTTGACGAGTAAATGACTTAAATTTTCAAGACAATGACCAAAACTTGTATTTAACTTATTCGTGTCAATTTAAAAATAAATCGTTCATTTGTAAATATTTACAAAAAATTCGCATTCATCTCTTTGTAAATAAATCTTGCAATTTGTAAATATTTTCATCCTGCATTTGGATTTTGTGGGTAGTATCCGCTGAAAACCCTCACGAGACAACACTCATCTTACTGGGGACACCCAGAGGTTTAACGGCTTGTTGCATACGCTCAATGCAATCGTGCTCCCTACGAAAACGGATTTATCTTAGTTTTCCTTTATTCGAGGACGAATAAAAAGATAAGTGTGGGGGTATTTGATGTGCACGTAATTGTGCATATATTTACATCCATATTTTATCTCTTTTTTTAAATAATCATCATATTTGGGCATTTTAACATGTTTAAAACCAAAATTCAATTATTTCCAAACCATCATATTTTCATCATCATTCAGGGGCAAAACGGTCATTTTTGTGCATGTGTCAATGTAAGAATTTTTACTTGGACATTTTTTGATTATTTTTATAGGAATTTGGATGCATATGGAAGAGGCTTATATGAAGATACATGCATGCACAAGGAAATACAAAGGAATGAAGAGGAAATAATTCAAGTTCAAGATCATGGAGGACCCCACCCACTTACCTAACTTCCAATTAGAAACTAAGCACATGCTAAAAGGACTTAAAGCTTCATGTACATATTAAGTGGGGGATTAGTGAATGTTAATGATTACTTGGAGGCTACACCACCTCAAGGGTATTTTGGGAAGCTCCCTAAAAAGAGAATTAGGGTTTTATACATGTATAAATAGCCCTCTTATGTACATGAAGATGGGGGATCTACTCTTTCATTTTACTTAGGAAATTAAGAAATCAAAGTGTAAGCTCAATGTTCTATGAAATAAAAATGGCTTCCAAGCCTCTTTCTTCTCTCTTTTCTACATATTTTTCTTTGTTTTATTGTTAATGTTTGTTTATATGCTCTCTTTCTCTTTATGTTCATAGCTTAGATTTACATTTATGCAAGTAGTTAGTAGCTAATCTCTTTTGCTTTCTTTGCTTATTTTCTATTTTCTTTTCTTTAATGTTGAAACTTACTTGTGATGCTTCAATGCCACAAATGAGTAGCTAAACCTCTTTAATTTAGGGGTGATGAAGCTCTCTAACTTTATGTAATTTCAACATTTTTTATGATTTATGATCTCTTTGTTTATGCTTCATGAATGTGAATTTTGATGTAAGTTTATACAAGTGGGTTTGATAGCTTATATTGCTTATGCAAATGAGCTATTCTTACTCAACATAAACACAATTTACATCAACATTTGCTAATTAATTTTTGATTATGAAATGAAAGTAAAAATGAAATTTGATGATCTATGTTACTAGTTACAATAGTAAATAGATCATACTTAAAATAGTTTTTGCTTTGGCTTCTTTTTCATGAGAATTGTAAGTGGTATAATTGTTGTATTATAGTTTGATGGTTTGAGTTATGTTAACTAATAACATAAACAAACCATACTTATGATAAATGCAATGATTATTTCACTTAATACCAAAGTTAGAGATCATAAATTATGTGTTTGTTGATTTACAAAAATTTGAGAGTGGATTTGCCTCTAAATTGTTCTTTAGTCTAATAATTTTTGAATCGCATTTTCTAGTGTTAGCCTCATTTTATTTCTAGTTAACAAATCCTCTTCGACTTTGGTATAATTTGATTGAATAGATTTTTGTAAATCATCAATTCCCTGCGGATCGACCCGTATTCGCCACGTACTTCAAGTGTATGCCGTGCGCTTGCGGTTATATTTAATTTGAAATTTTTCGGCAAATTTCTAAATCAATAGAAATTTTGTCGACGAACAGTGGCCGCATCATCGACTTTCATTTTCGAGTTTCGAGGGGGAAAGGCCACTGTAGTAAATTCTACTGCAGATTTATTTTGAAAATATCTAAAATTTTAATTGTTTTAAATATAATTAGAGGTATATAAAATAAATTGAAATTTAACCCGGTATTTAATTCTTAAATTTCCATTAATTAATTGTTTAAATTATTTTAGTGCAATAAAAGGTAAGTAATTAATGAATTGAAACCTCTAATTTAGGTAAGAGAATTAATGCAAAGTTATAAAGGGAAATTTGAAATTTTGAAACATATGAGACAAAACGGTAATATTGTTGAACATTAAATTTAATTAAAAGATGAGATAAAACTTTTATAAGTTCTTTTGCATTTTCTTTAACGTATATAACTTACCAAATATGAAAAGTTGAAATGTTAAATAAGAGATTGGAATAGAATATTATGCAAGTAGAAATTTTGGAAATAATAAAGTATTAAATGAATTTCTGTTATAAATGAGAATTTAATGTTATAAACTTAAGTTATAAATTGAAATTTTACCAAAATTAAAGGTAAGTATTATAAATAGGTGATTTTAAACTTAAGTAAATAAAATGAAATTCTTTAATAATAAGGATTGATGTGTAGGGTTATAAACCTAAGTATGATATAAATGCTACTAGTTTAATATAATAAAAGTAGGTAATATAAATAGATGACTGCAAACCCTTGTTAATGAGTTAATAAAATCCTTTATTTATAAGAATGGATGTTATAAGATTAAGAATTTAAGTGAAATTAAAAAGGGTTACTATAATTAAATGTAATAGAAATGGGAGCATTAAATAAATGATTGAAAGTGAGATGTGCATTAAATGTAATAAAATAGAAGAAACTTACATGACCTAAATAAATGGAAATGGATAATTGGAGGTTATAAGTGAAAATAAATGAAACAAACATTTAATGAGTGAATAAAATTAAAAGTTGTTGGAAATAAATGTAAATTATAAAAGGATAATTTAAAGAAATAAATGAAAATAAAAGATAAACTGTTATATGAATGAAAAGATCAAACTGTTAATGTATGAAATATAAATTTGTAATAAGTTAATTTGGTTGTTGGTTTGAATTGTTATTGTTTGACTTATGGTTGGTTGGGTAAGAGAATCTGAAGTTGTTGGATGAATAAATAATCTATCGTTGTTCCGTCTAAGACTGTTGAGTAAAGGATGCACTTGATAGTTATTTTCATTCCATACAATTTCAAGTTTTGAACCCGAACAACTATTTGTTTGTTGGATTAAATGGTTGCTTTGTCTTGTGTATGTATGTTGTTTGTAAAGTTGATGGTTGTTGTATTGATGGGTTGATTAATAGTTGAAACCACTTAAATATTTCACTTTATATAAATTTGTATATTTTAGCTAAATTAACTAATTTTTTAAATTTTTATAAATATAATATTTAAATAAGATATTGATTTCGAAATTCTTCTTTTCCCTTTTCGAGGACGAAAAGTTTTGAGTGGGGGAGAGTGTAACGACCCGAAAATTTCCGTCAGTTAAATTTCGTCATTTTTAATAAGATTTGATAATTTAACTTTAGAAAGAAGTAAAGATTTATAGTTGATAATGAAGCATATGTTGAAAAAGAAGTGAAACCATAGAAATTTAAGCTAAGTATTAATAGTTGATATAAAATGACGAATAAATTGAAATGATGTAAATGGTTATACTAGGCTAAGAAGAGAATATAGGAAAACAAAGGGTAAGTTGTGAATTTATTTAATGGATTAATAATATTAGATAGTACATTGAATTAAATCAATGTCGTGTAGAGGTTGGAGTATGGTTAGTAATAAAAGCTTTTAAAGGAAAAACCTTTAATTTATAAATGAAAATCAATGCATTAAATTAGGTGTAACCGAATGCATGTAAATAATTTTGTAAGAATAAGTTAATAAACAATTTATTTGTGCATACCCGATTTAATTGAAATAACAGAAAAGACAAGAACTTGATTTTCCTAGGTATATATATTGATCAACTATAACTAAATAGAAAGTTTGGTAGTAAATAGGATATAAGAAGACAAAGGCAACTAGTAAATTTATAAATGAATTCAAAATAATAAGTAGTAATTAATGCATATATATTTGGAATTAGTGATAATTACAAAATTTTACCCATTCATCTAATTTATTTAATTAAATCTAAATCTATGGCAACATTGTTATTAATGATGGTTGTAAGTGAATTTGAATGCAAAAGGGTAACAATTATTTAGGTCAACCATTTTGAGTATATTAAGTTAAGAATGGCAATCGATTGAAATAAATCTAAATTAATTATTTTGTTTGGTTAATGTGTTCTAGTTAATAAAGGGGAGTTTATAAGAAATGAAGCATGCACTAATGACATGTATTATAATTCAAATGTTATTTATACCCATAAAAGTGTCTATTTACTGAATAGAAAGATTTTAAATCAATAAACGAATTTATTGAGGTTCCAATTTATAATTTATAACATTTAATGTAGACTCAATTACAATTAATTGACTTAAATCGTGCAGTTAGCGTAGATTTGTTTTGTAATTGGAGTAGTTAATTCTATAAGATGAAGTTAATGCTAATTCTATTTATAATTGGACCATTTGTTGATATAGATTATAGAAAGCAAGATTTATAATTTAATTAAAGTATCAAAATTCAACAATTGTATTTATTGCAAATAAAGTGGAATTAAACGTTTAAATATTACGTTATTGAAATTAAAATGGAATTTGTGGATAATAAGGTGAAATCATGAACCAATGTTAGTGGCATCCTTATTTTGGTAAACGTTGAGAATATAAAAGTTTAAAAAAATCTAATAAATGAGATTTTGAGGATTTAATTTATAATTCCTAAATATAAGGAAGTGGAGAAATTAACACTGCAATTGATAGACTTGTCAACTTTTAATTCACATCTAAACTTGTTAGATCATTGAAATTGATTAAGAAATATATAAGCGATAAAATTTGGTCAATTTTAGAATTTAAATATAGAATTTGATTTTTATAATTTATTTTAATTTATTTAATTAATATAAAAATAGCCATTTTGGCCACGGACTCGGATTTCGACAAAACTAGTTTCATCGGATCCGTATCGGTGAATTATTGTAGGGTTTCAGGTTTCGTATCGATCGGACCTGTCGTTTGATCGTACGGACGTGAAACGCCTTGAAATCGATTTAATTAAAAACAATTTGAAATCAATTTGGGAATTTTGTTTTCATCATAACTTCTTCATACGATCGAATTTGGACGTGAAACTTTTTTCATCGCGTTCAGAATATTTTAAAACACCTAGTTGGATATATGGGTTTAACAAATTTTGTTCCGGGGTCAGAACGGGCTTTTTGGGCCAACTACCGTTTAGAACGTTTATAAATTCGTCCCCACCTATTCTATTGCAGTTTGTCTGTAAATAGGCTGTGATAAACCCCAGCCTCCATTCTATTCTCTTTTGCTGTACGTTCATATCTTCAACTCTTTCTCTTCCTCAATGGATGCAATTCTAGATCCATTTTTCAAATTTCAAGCGTCAAATCAAAAGTCAAAACTTCAAACACCTCAGAAAATTTCCAAAAAAATATATGTTGAAGTTTTTGACGAGGGGAACTCAGATCTGAAATTGGTTTCTCGATTCGAGCTATCATTTGGCCAAAAATCAGAGGTTTAGCTCCGGTCGTTCGTTTTAGCTTTGTAATTCAACGGTGGATCTACGTCCTTAGGTCGATCGGGAAGCATGGATGCGTAGAGGAGGACGAGTAGGTTCGATCTATGTGGTTAGTTCGTCACGTTGGTGTTTGGAATCGCCAGAAATCGGCTCAAGGAGAGGCGACGGTCGCACGTGCAAGGGAGACCGGAGGTAGCCGCTCGGCCTTGGTAGGTGCGGCTGGTGGTGGCCTTCACGGTGGTGATGTTTGATCAGGGTAGAGGGGTGTGTAGCGATGGCGCAAATGTGTATTAGGGTTTGGGAGTGGCGGCTCATGACTGTCGAACGCGAGGAGTTCGCCTGTAGACGAAGAAGACGTGGTACCCTTTATTTTATTTTAAATTCTATTATGTTTAACGATTCAATCGTTTTAACTCGTAACTTTTACATACGACATCCGATTCATGTGAAATTTATTTTGTTAGGATCATAATTTAATTTCGGATCCGTTGACGTTGACTTGGACAGATTTGGAGACCGTTGGAATTTTGGGTTTAAATCGGATTTAAATTCGATTTAAATTCAAAAGGTGAGTGTTTTAACCCACTCACAACTTTTAAAACTTCTTATGTCTGCTAAATTAATTTTAGATATGAGTAGAAATTTATTTAAGACTATTTGACATGTTTATTTCCTTATCTCTGTTAAATCGCATTTATTTAATTTAACTGTTCATAAATTTTATTACTGCGTATAAATTGACAGTTATTTATTTGCATATAAACTGTTAGTTTAATAGTTGTTAAATCCATTTTTGAATATAACTGCCAGTTATTACCTGTTATATATTATCAGATATCTATTGATATTGATTTATTATTGGATGATGATTGTGATTTGGATGATGGATGATGAATGATGAATGGATGTTTTATTTTATATCATTAAACTGCAAGTTATCATGCATTTTTCATTTCATTCGGGATTGTGGTTTGAAATGATATACAACCGCAAAATTTTTATTTTAAATTGCGGATTGAAATGATAAACATCCGTATCACTTGACCATATGATAGAAAATTTTATACAGGCACTGCGGTAAATATATACAATTATTTTTGGAAATGTTTTTCTATGGTTTTGTAAAGTTATATATATATGGTTTATGAGATATTGATTTGGTTATTGATAAAGGCTATTATATATATATATATAGTAATTTCCGGTTTTTAAGCTTTGTATAAATTTGATTTGAAGTTTAAATAAAGTTTGATTTTAAGATCAAATAAGATTAAACATTTATTTAAAATTTAATTTCTGGAGTTTTATGACTTAAATGAGAATAGATTTGGAAGATGAATATTATGTTAAATTGAAATTTAATAAAAATTAGAATTTTTTAAAGGATATGATTTTTATAACTTGATTTTTGTGTAAAGTGATTTTAATGAATATCAGGTTGATTAAATGAATATGTGATAAATTGAAAGATGATCCGGATATATGAAGTTAAAAGTTTTCCTAAATTTTATTGAATTCATTAAGTAAACATTTCAAGTCTAAATAAGAAGTAATTGAATCTGATACATATGGATTTGTCAAATGTGTTGCTTTTTTTGAAATGGCGAAATATTTAAAGCCTTGAAACATAAGAATTGAAATGGTATTTGGAAGTGTAAATCAATATTTGAAATTGATTTGTGAAATCTAAAGAAGCTATTTTGTTTTATAAAAGTGGTTTAATATTTAACCATTTAAGAGATGGAAATTTGTTTCAAAGCTATGTTTTTCAAGGTAGTATAATTTGGAAATATTATGTTTCAAGAGTTTGAGTTCTAAATATTTTACTTTGGAAACCCTATGATTTTGGAAGGAATATATGTTGGAAAATAAATGATATCGTATTGATTTGGGTTTTAAAGGAAATGATATCGTATTTATATGGTTTTGAAATAGATATTTTATTCTGGTTTTAATGTATAAACTATTTTAAAGATCACGGTGTTATAATAACGTTTGGTTGTTAAAGAGACCGGGATCGGAAGTTGTCATACTCTCTGCCAATTCCGAAAACCACTTTAACAACCGTGTACGCGGTGGAGATTCCAGAATGAAGTAGGATGGTGACGGCGTTTCCTGTAAGGTAAATACGTGGACCCAACTCCCGTGAGTTGGCATAAGATGGCTAAAACATGAGCGATCGACGGGTTAATAACGTAGCACCTTTGATCGGACACATCCCTTCAATATTATACTTTGACTCTTGGATTGATTCGGTGGCCACTTTTGATTTTTATTTGGGGGTGTGGCTCGAGGTGGGCGGTAGCTGCGGCTATGCGTTACCACCGACCCGGAAGCGTAATTGGTGTATCTACCCTGGCATTGCCTAGTTGTGCCGTGTCACCTACCCTAGCGCGCCTTATATGATTTTGGTTTTGTACCATACCTATGGAGTGCCCTCTGACGACGCCCAGTACGGGGGAGATTATGGTACTGTATTGTGATGTCTCGTAAATCCGTACTCCTTGGATATACACTAATCTCCATAGATTAACTCAAGATGAACAGAAATACGAATTATCAATGTTTAAGAAAAAGAAAGAGAGAGAAGAGAAGGGGAAGATAGAAAATAGAGAGAAAAGAAAATAGAATGGAACAGAAAGAAAACAACAGAACAACATCAGAATCTCACAATCGCAGCGGAACAACATATAATAAATAAATGAATAATCTTTAAACAAAGAACTATATCAGTTATTACATTACATTACATTACATCAGAGTGTACAACAACAAACAACATCAAACAGCGGAAAAGAAATACTATATACGAGTAATACGCCATGCCATCCAGCTTGCCTCCAGCAACTCCTGAATATCCAGAATATCCTGATAAAGCTTAAGTCTTGACTGCCCGTGTGGAAATTGGTGGGCAACCAGAGTTTAGGAAGGAAAACAATAAACTCCGAGTCAGTCATATGACTGGTGTGAGAACTCAAAACAGTTTATTTATCTTTAAAATCAAAATAGAAGAATATTTTTAAAGTCAATTCGCAATGCTTTTAAAAATGAGACTACCATAAGGCCTCCCGCACACACACACAATGCAAACGCAGAATCGGAGGAGATTTCTCCTTATGATAATCAAAGATGCTTGATACGCATTTAAAAGAACATTTGATATTATTACTAGTGCATAGTGTAGGAAAAATTCATTTCGAAAGTAGAATATAAATCTTAGCCAACATACGACCATTATCGTATGCCTACTATAGCTACCATCTAAATAGTGGTGACCACCATAAGTAAATGGCAGGTTCTACAACTAATGCCGTACAAGGTTTCGTATTGGGAATTGGATTTCCAACGAATGATCAGGCCAAGGAACTTCCCATTGCCACATGAGAACGCCTCTGGATGGACGTCCCCGAGAACCAAACCGGATCTCTGCCAACACAAGGTCGGGTTACCCCTAACTGAGTAACAACTGACCGAGTATGCCATCCCCCGGTCCTTTGGGACCTTTAACCGAGCGCTCGTCACCATCATCACACAATCATAAATAAAGTGTTTCAACATGAGTAAGTATCTGGGCTTCATACCATGATACCACCCTTTTCCAGAAGGAAATGCACATACCCTAAAGGGAGCTACCCCTCATAACCTTGCCGCATCTTTCCTGTTTTGACCATTCCCGGGGTGTGAGGCTCGACGAAGTCACGTCCACAAAAACATACTTTAGACAAAAGCCATGCTTTGGGTCAACAAATGATCATATAAATTATCACCAGGATAGACGATCAAATAAATGATCCTATCACAAATAATCAACACAATGATCATTTCACAGCAACACTCAGCATGTCACATTACCAAATTGGGAATATATCGCTGATAATCTTCAACTACATAACCTTTGAGCTCGTACGTCTCAGAGAAGTGTGTTAAGCTAAGAGAATAAATTCTCCGCCACCAACAGAAATATATTTGAAAGAAACCGGCTTTATATCTCAATTTGTAATGTCAGACATACAATCCATACAAGTCTGTTCCGGGCTCGAACAGAACCGAAGGCGCTTACAAAGAAGTCCTTGCAATCCGAACATTCACAATCCTGATCGGATTTCCCATCACATATGGAGAACTCTATACCGGAGCAACTCGGTGCAGAGTCAATCGACAGGTCATCCTATCGCTCTCGCAAATACCGGGTCTTCAACACCGATCTTCAATGCTATCCATTGCGTCGTATCACTATTCGGAATGGGTAATCCGAATAACGAGCGCAATAATTTAAAAATAAGTGTAGCATTCAAATTCAAGCAAATCACAACAAATACCTTTCAAAGGTAAATATTGATAGTCGGTTATTGAACTATCAATGGATATGCACAACATCACCAGATTCCAAATAATTTTCCAAATTATTTATTTCCCAAAAATATCTTTACAAGGTATATAATTTCAATATGTCAAAAATAAATCAATATTTATTTTTAAACAAATTCCCTTTTCATTTATAAATTCCATAGTGAATTTATATTCCAAAATATCCATGCATATACGATTTCAATTATTCATTTCAATTTATCTTCAAAAAGATAAATTCTCAAAATATTCTCTTTATATTGGAAAACTTTTCCATACTTACTTAATAAGTAATTCTCAATCCATTTATTTTCAACACTTGGAAAATATTCAATATACTTTAATCGAGGTTAAGCATATATTTCAGTCTTTAAGGAAATCATTCTCTTAACCATATTTATTTGGGCCAAAACGAATGTTGCGTAAAACATCGTTACGACAACCCAAAATCACTAGTATAGGGATTCGAATTTAAAATAGATATATAAATCCCAATAATATACAAAACATTTCCTTTCGGAAATCATTTACTATAACAACAGTGTTATAGTCCACCATTTCCTTTTATCTCTCGAAAACGTCTATTTCAACAATGAATGTTGAAATCTATTGTTTAGAATCTCAATACGTTTTGAAAACATCGTTAGATCGTCTTAATTCTATTTAAAACATCACATTCAAAACAATTTCTTTAACATACTATTCACTATTCAAAAACGTGAATATACTTTGTTAACAAATTTCATCCTTTTATTTATTTTATTTCAAAGGATTATTCACAGTTAAAAATGTGAATATAACTCCATTAATAGGTTTCAACAATTTACTTATCAAAATAAGTCGTTTGCGGATTTATAAAACAACATTTATAAATTCCATTTCTATTTATTTTATAACAACTTTCTTTTATAAATTCCTTTATTAACCTATCTCAATTCATATCTCAATAATATACTAGAAATTCATATTATAAGTCAAATACTTATAATTTATTTGTTTGCAAAAATCGTTCTTTTTAAACTTCCCAATTTATAAATCTTATAACTTATAAGATTCCTTTATTTACCCAAATCTAGTCTTTTAATAACTTTACAAATTTTATAAACCTACTGCTTATAAAATTCCATTTATAACTTCACCGTTTATAATTCTATGAATTTCATTCATTTATGAAATTCATTCACAATTCATTCTAACACATATAAAAACTCGTTTTATAATTCCAGTAATTTAATTTATAAATATCAATTTATAAATTTCTTATATAAATAAATTTATACTATTATTCTTTTTAAAACATCTTTAACCCCCTTTATAATTTCACCATTCTCTTTGATTTATAAAATAATTAAATTTTATAAATCCTATTTTTAAACTTTTCACAATAAATTCAGAAACCCCAATTTAAACTATTTTTATACAATTATTAACCCATATTTCCAAAAATCAGTTTTTTTATCTATATTTCTCAACAAACCATAATTTTTAGAACATTAAAATTATAACGTTTATTTATTTATAATGGATCAATTCCAAAAATATAGATATTTTCAAAAATCACTTTATAAATCATTTTAAAATTCCAAAACTTGATCCGATGATGCTACACACCAAATAGTCAATCACGACAACAATATCATATATCGTATATGATAATCAACGAATATCAAAATATTCATAATCAAATAAATACTGTTGAGGAATCCAGTTGGATCCCTCCAACCTGTTTTCCTGCATCCACAAACATTAGCACAATACCAATTCCGCTCCAGTACGGAATTATCGCGGTATATGGGATTTAATATATTATCCGCTTAATAACGGCGCAATAGGGTCTCATCCGCTATACAAATGCGGGAAATCAATAACTCCAATATATACATATGCCAATATATATATTGCTATTATATATAATACCAATTTCACTGTTTATGAAATATTCGCGATATATGTTTTTAATAAATAACATCCGCTTACTAACGGCGCATAATGCCTATTTTAACAATCAATAGACACAATCATCATTCAAACATGCATTCAAATATTTTAAATCTAACTATTTAAAATAAAATCGAAACCGATTCGATTGAGTGAGAAGTACTCACCTTGATTTCAATTTCGTTTTAGCGATTTATTTCGAATAAAATTAAACGGACGTTTAATTTTACCCGAAATTCTCACTAACTCCAAACGACTCCAATCTAATTTCATAGCGTAGTGCTCGTCCATACGATTCCAACGCAACTGGTTTCGCGCGTTTTCGACCTCGTATGAAAAAGATATGTATTTTACAAATTACACGAATTTATATTTATATAAATTACAACAATTATTTTCTATTTAAACCTACACTTGATCACTGCCGCTGATTTCAACATCAGCCACATCAGGCCGCACAAGGCTTCTCCTTCCACACGCGTTCTACAGGCCGTGTATAATGTACATGAACCCATATCTCATCAAACTAGGGTTAGATATCGCCATCCCCACGCTCTACTAAACTTCGATCAGAGACTGCCATTAGCAAGCTCGACTCCTGCTCTACCCACGGCCACAAACCCATGCAACTCGTCCACTCCTGGAGTCTCGAAATGCGTGCGCAACCGAGCACCTTCCAGCTCCGATTGACGACGATCCATGCAACTAAAAACGATTACTTCCGTATGGATTTGCTCGTCTCTCCTAGATCTACAAGGTTCATGTTGATAACTTTGGCTAATTGTTAGTGGATTTCGAGAAATTAGAGGAAGAAAGGTGCACGTTTTCGGCCATTGATGTAGGTTGGAGGCGGCTGCAGAGAATTAGGGTTAGGTTATTATTATTATTTTCTTGTGAAGGTGGGCTATTTATAGGAAAACGAACGTCACTATTCATTCCGGAAATTCCAAACTCTGATTCACGCGCCGTAACCAGCGTTTCTAGGGTTTACCCCACGTTCTGGACACAATGGAACAGGTTTCGGAAGCTAATTCGGTCATCTGTGCGAGTTATGGAAATAAACGTTCAATTTAAATTAAACCGATTTAAACGATTTTCTAGGCGTTTTAATTTGCACCGGACAAACGGTAAATCCGATTGACACGAAATTTGAAACCATACAATAATATCACATTACGGACCCGATGAAACTGGTTTCGTCGAAATCCGACACTGTTTGAAAAATGGCTATTTTAACTCGCCAAATTAATATTAAAACAATTTCGATGCGTTTCGAGCTGCCACGATCAAACGATAACTCCGATTGACACGAAAATTGAAATCCGGTAATAACTAACTATTACGGATCCAATGGAACTGGTCTCGTCCAATTCTGAGACTGTTCGAAAATTGGCTATTTTCACTAGTCGATTAAATATTAAAATATTCACTTTTCGCAAATTAACTCTTAATTCGATTTTAAAAGTTCTAAAATATCGTTCTAACTTCAATATGATATAATGAAATTTTACAAATCATTTTCAATCATATTTAACTCAATTTTCAATTATTTCCATAATTTAACATATTAAATTATCGATTTAATTATTCAATCAAATCCAATTATTCGAATTAAAATTTATTCGACTTATAAATTCACTAATTAATATTTAGAATTAATTAAATATTCAAATTTTAATTAAATAAAATTCTGGGTCGTTACATATATATACTATGGGAATATATAACTGTGTTAAGGTGGAAAATGTAAAGCCTTAACGCTATTTAAAAGTAAGTTTATTTTACAAATAGACACTATTATAATAGCGCAATATACTACATAGTAAATAGTTTAACGGATCCTTAGGAGATGTAAATCCCGAGCATCTGTTGAGTTACTGCACTCATATTTATTTCTGTTAATTTAACTCACATAAGATCTTTTAGTTCTGACTCAAGTGTTGTGTCTTTTCAATTCGCTCGGGTCAGTCCGAGCATTTCAGGATTTGAAGTTTTAGCTCTGGAGGACGAAGACGAAGATTTGTAGTATTACTGTTATTATTTATACTAGTGCACTACACACTGTTCCGCTTCATTGTTATTGGTATGTGTAACTCTGATATGTATTATATAAATGTTTGTAAACAGTTTTATAAACTGTATATTTTATTATTATATTTTATCCTTCCGCTGTGAGATTCTATTTTGTTTATTTCTTCTCTGTTTTTCTTATTTACCCCATAACAATCCGCCCTTCCGTATGGTTTAAATTGGCATGTGTGTCGATTTGAAGCGTGCGAAAAGGCGGGATTTTACAACCAAACTCGTACAAGGCGCGCTAGGGTAGGTGACACGGCACAACTAGGCAATGCCAGAGTAGATATACCAATTAGGCTTCTGGGTCGGTGGTAACGCGTAGCGCGCAGCTACCGCCTACCTCGAGCCACACCCCCAAATAAAAAAAAATCAAAAGTGGCCACCGAATCAGTCCAAAAGTCAAAGTATAATATCGATGGGATGTGTCCGATCAAAGGTGCTACCTCATTAACCCGTCGATCGCTCATGTTTTAGCCACCTTATGCCAACTCGCGGGAGTTGGGTTCACGTATTTACCTCAAAGGAACCGCCGCCACCATCCTACATCATTCTGGAATCTCCACCACGTACACGGTTGTTAAAGTGGTTTTCGGAGTTGGCAGAGAGTATGACAACTTCCGATCCCGGTCTCTTTAATAACCAAACATTATTATAACATCGCGGTCTTATCAAAATAGTTTATACTTTTAAAACTAGAATATAATATCCATTTCAAATCCATATAAATACGATATCATTTCCTCTTTTAAAAACACAAATCAAATTTGATATCGTTTTCAAATATATCCTTTTCTAAAATTATAACATTTCAAAGTTATAATATTTCGAAACCAAAACTTGAAATATAGCCTTTCAAAACATAAAACTTTGAATTTCATAACTTTGAAACATACTACACCACTTAAATCGTTTAAATATTAAATTACTTTATATAATAAAATAGCTTCTTCACCTTCACAAATCAATTTCAATATGGATTTTAAATTCCCAAACAAACCAATATAATTTCCATATATTTCAAAGCTTTAATTATTCCACCATTTCAAAACTTATTCTTTGATAATTTCATATATATCAATTTCAACTACTATTATTTAGATTTGAAATGTTTACTTAATAAATCAAATATCATTTTAGTAAAACCTTTAGACTTCAAATAACTGGATATTCTTCCAATTACATTAACTTGATAATATTCATTTAAATCAATTTGATATTCGTTTAAATCCTTTAAACAAAAATCAAGTTATAAAATCATACCTTTTAAATCTCAATTTATTTATATTTCAAATCAAGTTTTTCGAGGATAATCCTTAAATCTTAAATTCAAATCAAATTCATATTTATCTTCCAAATCTAAATTTATTTAAATCATTAAAACCTCTATAAAAAATATGATTTAAATACTTAACCATATTTATTTTAATAAATTAAACTCCATTTTTCTACTTATTGTCATTAACTGATTTATACCTAACTTAATACATGAATTTAACTATATATAAATATTTTTATATAATATCAAAAGGAATCAATATTTATTTAAACCGCATAATTCTATCCAAAACCATATAAATCATTTTCAAAATATTTATATATATAGACCGACGGTGTCTGTATAAAATTTTCTATCCTATGGTCAAGTGATACGGATATTTATCATTTCGATCCGTAAGTTAAAAAAATTGCGGTTATATATCATTTCAAACCGCAATCCCGAATGAAATAAAATGCATAACAACTTGCATATTAAAATACTATAAAATATAACATCCATTCGTCCATCAACAGATCATACATCCATCACAATCATCATCCACAACAATCAATCAATACCAATAGATAACCGATAATATATATAACAGGTATTTAGCTGGCAGTTTATATGCAATAATAAATTTGATAACAATTTAATTCAAAAAAATGCAATTTAACTTAGATGATGATTAAATATATGCCAAACAGCTATAAATAAATTTCAAATCACATCATAAATAAATTTAACAAACATAAGATATTTTAGAAGTTGTGAGTGGGTTAAAACACTAACCTTTTGAATTTAAATTGAATTTAAATCCAATTTAAACCTAAAAATTTGACGGTCTCAGAATTTGTCCAAACAAGCGTCAAAATGTTCGGAATTTTAATACGATCCTAACAAAAAAACTGTGCATGAATTGGTGTTCGTATGTGAAAGATATAATGAAAAATGTGTTTGAATTTCAATTTTTTTTAAAAAAGGGAACGCATTTACCTTTCTTGCCACGTCATAGGCAAATCACTTTCTTCCAGAAAACACCACTCACGCATGCAAGGACCAACGCACGCGATACTGCCGCTGACCATAAACTTTGACCGCGATTATCTCTTGCCAACGGCCACCAGGGAGCCGCCGAACCCAACCATCCTCCTTCCCTCGCCTAGCCGCACCGCGCCTTCCACTTATGCTGCCTCCGGTCATAAAATTTTTCCGCGTCGTCGCTGATTTTTGTCGACCTAATCGAATTTTGTTGTCTATCAGACCATTGATTCGCCAAATAAACAGCATGGATGAAGTCCCCTCGGTCCTCTCTTCAAAACCCAGAAATGGTTCAACGATCCGACAACATTCATCGACGCGCGATGAACGGCCGAGAACTGATTCAGAAATTCTGGACAAACAATGTCTTGAATCGAAAACGAATTTCAGTTTTGGGACGCGTTCATCGAAAGCTTCGATATATAATTTTAATGAATTTTTTTGAGGAGTCTGAAATTTGGCTTTGATTTTGAATTGCAGTCGGAATTAGGTGTTTGTCTGCCATTGAACTGAGGAGGTGAAACAAATTGTAAACAGAGTATTTATAGACAAGGTTGCAAAAGAATAGATGGATCAGATTGGTATACGCGTTGAACGATGAATGGCTCGAAAAGCCCGTTCTGACTCCAAAACGAAATTGGTGTTATCCCGCTTTCTGGCACGTGAGTGGGCCCACGCGATCGACCCCACCAAGTTTCGACTCGATCTGGAATCGATACGAAGTGATTTCGTATCCATCAAAAAACGGTCCAATCGAGGTGAAATTTGGCAGAAACAATCTTTACCTTGTATCGAATCAATGGACGCACGTGGTACTGAAGTGACGTGGCGCGCACTCCTCTCATCGATCCTGTTTTATCTCCGGGTTAACCGCTTCGCATCCATGAATTTCGCCTTGTTCGTATCGTGTGCCACGACCCATATTGCACCGATGGATTCGAATCAAGGATCGATACGAAAGGGATCGAGACGAACCGAGTGGATACGAACAGGGCAGATTTCATGGATATGAAATAATGTTCTGACACTCTTGATGGATGCGAGGACGATCGATACGAAGCAGTGCTTGGGCACGAGACCGATCGATTCGAAGTAGGGTATACCGATGGATATGCATGATGGATTCGAACTGCTCTGGTCTTCATAGATACGAACGTGCTGAGTGGATACTTCGCTTCGCTATGGATATCCATAGCGAAGCGAAGTGCAACCAATCTCTGAGACAAACTGTCTTTTGTTTTCGACCAATCTTTTGGTATCACTGCTTTGCCAAAAAACGGGATAACATTCCCCACCCCAAAACATACCTTGCGGTAGGAAGGTGTGTTTTGTAATGACATAAGCGATCGATGGACGCACATGGTACTGAAGTGACGTGGCACGCACTCCTCGCATCGATCCTGTTTTATCTCCGAGTTGACCGCTTCGCATCCATGAATTTCGCCTTGTTCATATCCATCAGAATGTGGAGGAGATGTCCATCTGATCGATTCGAAGCCGATCGATTCGAAGTGATCAATATCCTGCTGATCGATTCGAATGTGATAGATTCCAAATAAATGCAGCCTGACGCTGTTCGTATCCATCAGAATGTGGAGGAGATGTCCATTTCGAAATAAATGGAGTCTGATGGGTTCGAAATGGACATCTCCTCCACATTCTGATGGATACAAACAGCACCCTTTGGCTAACTTGCATCGATTTTATCTCGTTCATACGATTTCATGGCTTTGATTGTCATGTCCTATCATTTGCAGCCTGATCCGGGCTCCGACAAAATTCATCGATATCCATAGCGAAGCAAAGTGCAACCAATCTCTGAGACGAACTGTCTTTTGCTGATTTGTGTTCATAAACGGGTGCTTTCACGATATCAGGTGTTTGTGACCAATTTCCCCGCGAACGGCAACGACCTCAAACGGTCCCGCTTCACCTCGAATGGCATACGGTCCGGAACGATCGCCATTCGAGGTCATATGAAATTATCAAGTTCTTTACAGGTTATGATAGGATATGAACATCTAGCTTATGGCATTACAAAACACACCTTCCTACCGCAAGACACGTTTTGGGGGGCAAATGTTATCCCGCTTTTTGGCAAAGCCGTGATACCATAAGATTGGTCGAAAACAAAAGACAATTCGTCTTAGAGATTGGTTGCACTTCGCTTCGCTATGGATATCGATGAATTTTGTCCGAGCCCGGATCAGGCTGCAAATGATAGGACATGACAAGCAAATCCATGAAAGCCAGTGTTCCAAATTTCAGGTTAATCGGAGTTCGTATGAACGAGATATGATCGATGCAAGTTAGCCAAAGGGTGCTGTTCGTATCCATCAGAATGTGGAGGAGATGTCCATTTCGAACCCATCAGGCTCCATTTATTTTGAATCGATCACATTCGAATCGATCGGCAGGATATTGATCACTTCGAATCGATCGGTTTCGAATCGATCAGATGGACATCCACTCAGCACGTTCGTATCCATGAAGGCCAGAGCAGTTCGAATCCATCATGTGTATCCATCGGCATACCCTACTTCGAATCGATCGGTCTCGTGCCCAAGCACTGCTTCATATCGATCGTCCTCGCATCCATCAAGAGTGTTAGATCATTATTTCGTATCCACGAAATCTGCCCTGTTCGTATCCACTCGGTTCGTCTCGATCCCCTTCGTATCCATCCTTGATTCGAATCCATTGGTGCAAACTGGTTCGTGACACACGATATGAACAAGGCGAAATTCATGGATGCGAAGCGGTCAACTCGGAGATAAAACAGGATTGATGCGAGGAGTGCACGCCACATCACTTTAGTACCACGTGCGTCCATCGATTCGAATACATGGATTCGAAGTGATCGAGTCGAAACAAACAGCCGAACGAAAATCACCATCTCTTGTCGATCATATCTCCCACGCCACTGATCCAAATGCAACGAAATTTTCACAGAAGCTTCCATACAAGGTAAAGATTGTTCCTACCAAATTTCACCTCGATTGGACCGTTTTTTGATGGATACGAAATCACTTCGCATCGATCCCAGATCAAGTCGAAACTTGGTGGGGTCGGTCGCGTGGACCCACTCACGTGCCAGAAAAGGTCTCCTGAAGTTTGAGCAAGATCTAGGCCTCCTACGTCTATAAATAGCACCCTGAAGCCTTCAGAAAAGGGGATCTTTGGCCATTCAATGTCTAGATTCTGCCGGATTCAATTCCATACTTCATTACTGCTGTTGTAATCACATTTGAAAGCTATCATCAATTGTAATCCGCTGTAATCATTGGAATCATCAAGTGAATCAATAAAGACCTAAGCTTCAGAGTTGACGTAGGCAAGATCGCCGAACCACTATAAATCCAGTGTTTGTGATTTTATTTGTGAATTATTGTGATTGTTATTGCTTAGAACTGAGTTCTATATTGATTGTTGCTGATTTGTGTTGATAAACGGGTGCTTTCATGATATCGGGTGTTTGTGACCAATTTTGGCGCGAACAATTGGGTCAACCCATGTAACAACCCGGGGTTTTGTAATAATTAATTATAGTCATTAGGAGATTAAATTGGCTGGCTAATTGCTATTGGGATTTTATCGGGTTGAAGTTCTGTTAAAAATTTGTTAAGGGTTTGTGGGCTTTATATTGAATTTTGGCCCACGTTTATTTTGGTGTTGGGTTGTATTAAAGTGGATACCCGTTCCTTCCTCTCTATTCATTCTCTTCGAAAACCCTAAACAAAATAAATGGAAAAAAATTGGCGGCTCGATCCTTTTGCTATGTTGATCGGCTAATTCTATTTGCAAATGTTTTTCTTTGCTTTGAGCTTGGTCGGGCCGTGCTTAGGTGAGCTGCAAGTGGGGGGAAAAGTGGAATTTTGGCAGTGGATCGGTGCTCTTCAAAACAAAGGTGAGTGATTTTTCACTCACATCTAATTCAATTTCATATATTCGTGACTTTCGTAGCTTGATTTCTAGGCTATCATGGTGTTGAATTCTTTGACACATGATTTTGATTTTCATTCGTCCGGAATTACTTGAATTCATTGATTGCTTTGTTCAGGCCGGTTAATTTTGATCGAATGCCAGGATTTGAATTGATTTCGTGAAGATATTTTTAGATGAGAATTCATTTGACTTTGCATTTGCTTTAAGTATTTGACTTCGGTCCTGATTTGGGTATACGGTTCCATGACTTCGGTCTGTAGCTCATGTCTTCAACTTGTACTACTTGTTGTATATTATTAGTTTGGAACTGCTACTTGATACTGGTATTCATCTGGATATTTTGTGTGTTGTTTTGCTTTGGGCTTGGATTTGATGAAAGTGATTTGTAATAATAATTTGGGTTCGACACTGCCTTGATGGCTTTGTTCGAACTACCTATTAGTATTGTTTCATTCAATATAGAAATGTATGTGTATTCATATATATGCATACATGCATTCATGTATTTATGTTGCTAGCTGTCTCAGCTTTGGAATTGTTCAAACCTGATACCTTTTGAAGTTTGCATCTGTTGGGTTCATTGCTTTATTTGCTGATGTTGTTCTTTGTTTCCCTTGACTCCGGTCAGTAGCTCACTGCTGGTTCATGTGTCTTCGACCTTGACTCCTGATAGCACTAGCTTTGACAATTAGATTGATGCTTCGAGTTACAGCAGTTTTCACTCCTGTTCATACTCTATGTTGTACACATGTGCATTTGTATCACTTGATGTTGCACTTGCTTGATCCATTTCGTAGTTGCATACTTGCTATGCACTTTTCATGTCATTCCCTTGGTATTGTGCAGACCACTTGGTCACTGGTGTACATATGCTGTTAGATTTGGGTTTCACTGACCACACATATATATACATATCTTTGAATTTGATTGACTTGCAGCTTGATGGTCATATTCACTTACTGTTGATCTTCACGTGGCCGTAGTTTTTGTTGTAGTTTTACCCTTGTAGTCATGTGGTGGCTGCAGTTTCATTTCGTTGCAGTTTTACCCTTGTATTCATGTGGTGGCTGCAGTTTCATTTTGTCTGCAGTTTTGCCCTTGTTGGTTGGTATTGCACTGAGTTAATCCTCATGTGCATTAATGTATTGTAAATGCATTTTCCCATTGTTTGTTCGCTTTGCTTCTACTGTGTTATACAGTAGTCTAGTTTGTTGTTGCATCTCTTTTTAGTACCTCTGCACACCTTGCAGTTTCGACTTGCTGTTAGTAGTTGTAGTCGTGATGATATCACATGCTGTAGTGACGAGGCAGTGCATGCGAGCGTGTACTGCATCCAAACAGAATTGACGTTTTAATTGATATTTCAATTGTTTGAATTATTTCGTGTGTCCAATTCAATATTTTTAAATTGTATTTTGATTTTGTTTCATTTGATCATTTTGTTGCTATCTAATTATCTTCTAGATAATCATATTTTGTGTTTTCTAATTATCGTATCGATAATTAGATTTTGACATGTGATATGTGAGCACACGGTGAGTAAACGCATAGGAATTTAATCGAATTCAATTTGAACTTAATATTTTATTTGGTCAACAACACACCACGTTCTTCCATTTATCACGCCTAAAATCACGCCTAGGATCACGAAGAAAAATCATGCCGAGCATACTTCATTCAATTTTAAATATTCCTCTCCCCTGTAACGATCTGATAAATTTATGATATTTTTATAAATTTAATTTATATGTTTGCTAATTTAATCCAGTATAAAATTAAAGTCTTAGGATTTTAAAAGGATGAATGTAGGAGTTAGATAGTAACTGTAATTACAGGTAGAGATTTAAAAGGTTATATGACATAGATTTGAAAATAACTGAAAGTTGTGTTGTAGTTATAAGTCTTAATTTGTTGGTTTAATGGTATTAATGTAACAATAACTGAATTGGATTACATACACACAAACATTTGAAAAATTTATTAGGTGGACTAAATTGGTTAAAGTTCATAAGTTGTGCATTTCAATTTAGTAGAAATTCTAAACGATAAACGAAGATTTAAATAAACGCTAAATTAAAACTATGTAAAATGGTGACTTAAGGCCTAGTTATAGGAATTGGAATATAATCCAAAATTTAATTAATGATAGTAACGTAGTATTAGCTAATAAATAGATTTCAATGCAGTAACCAAATGAAAGGAATAGGAATGAATATATATATTGATTTGAAATGAAATAAAAATGTGTCACATTTAGATGGAGTAAAATTTAAGAAACCTATAAATGTGGAATCAGTAAACATTTGTAAAAAAATATTGCCTAGAATAAAATTCATTTAATATAAGAATTAAAAGGTGGAAGATTTACATTTGGATTGAAAGGTATAATTAATTGAATTGGTGATTTGGGAATTTAATCCAAGGGTTACTCTAAAAATAAATACGGATAAAAAGAGGTTAAACTAAGGAGGGGCATTAATTGATTTTAAGGCTTATTTAATATGTTAATAGGCAAGACTCCGCATTCATACATTTATACAAAGCTAAATAGAAGCACAAGTGTGATATAATGTAAATAGATGGATATCAACCTTTATTTATATGTTAATGGGATTTAATTTCTATTGTATAAAAACCGCAATTTAATGAAGATTGAAATAGCTAATTCATACGTTAGTTGATTTAGCTGGAATATGAAGATATTTAATGGAATAGTGAAATCAAATGGGAATGGGTTTCCATTGTTCATTTGAATTCACATTCATCATAAAAACTTATTTGAAAACCAAAGGAATAATAAAGGAATCAAGACTTAATTAGTAATTTGGATTTAAGACATGGCAATTTGGATTTATTGCAACATTTAATACCATAGAATTTAGTAAAGCTTATTCAAATTTTAGTTGACCATTTGTGATATAACTTTTTGAAAACAAGACTTTATTTATGAATTGAGTATTTGATTCAACGAATGGTAATTACTTCATTTAAAAATGGAATTTAACGTAAATTTGTACGTTATTAAAGTTAAATGAAAGCTGTAAACATTTGACTTAGAGAACAATTGAGTGAAATCTTAACTAATGTAAACTTCATCATATTGACATCCATAACTGTGAATCATAGGAAGAAGGTAAATAAATGAACTTAACCAAACTATTTATGTTGAATATTGAAAATTTGAATAAATAAATAGTTAAGAAAATTAAGGGAATGGGAATAAAAATTTATTTATAATTTGGAATTTTAATTACGGTGAAAAGGGTTAACTGCAATTAAAAGTAAGTTGAGATGGAAATCAAGTTATTTATTTAATTTGGTTTAAGATGAGAGTGTATAAGTATAAGATTAGGTAATTTGTGAGAATAAATTTATAATTCCCAATTAATAAGAAAGTGCAGAAATTAAGATCTGTGATTTTTTTTGAAGCAAATGACTAAATGAAATGAAACCATGGGAATTTAAGTCTAAGAATTTCCAGTTGGAACAAAGTGACGAGAAATTTAAGTGCTGTAAATTGTTATTTATAGGCTAAGAAATTAATAATAAGAAAACGCAGAGGTTAACACTGCGAAATTGATATACTTATAAATTTTAATTCATATCCAAGCTTGCTAAATTATTTGAAATTGATTGGATTATGTAAGTAATGAAATTTGGCCAATATTTAAAGTTGAAAGAAAATTTGGATTTTATGGTTTATTTTAATTTATTTAATAAATATTAAAAATAGCCATTTTTGTCGCGGACTCGGATTTCGACGAACCAGTTTCATCGGATCCGTAACGGTGAATTATAATAATGTTTCAAGTTTCGTAGTGATCGGACTTGTCGTTTGATCGTACGGACTCGAAACGCCTTGAAATTTACGCATTTTGAAATCAATGTGAAATTTTTGTTTTTTGGCATAACTTCTTCATATGATCGAATTTGGTCGCGAAACTTTTTCCATTGCGTTCAGAATATTTTAAAACACCTATTTGGATATATAGTTTTAACAAATCCGACTCTGGAGGCATAGCGGGCTTTTTGGACCATGGTTTGTCACGCACGTTCGCGTATCCAGTCTAGCTACCCTACCTCTAGCCTATCTATAAATATACATCTATAAACCCTAGCTCCTTTCTTTTTCATTTGCTGTACGTTCATTTCTTCACTCTTTTCTCTTCTCCAAATGTATACATCTCAGATCCAATTCCAGATCCATCCACAGTTCAAAATCAAAAGTCAAAACTCAAAAATTTCAGAAAATTCCAGAAAAAATATATGTTGAAGTATTCGATACGCGTAATATACTGGTGAAATTCGTTTTTCAATTGGAGCTGTCGTTCATCCAGAATAAATTCAAACAGCCCCAAAACCGTTCATCATCGTAGCGCAAAACTTTATCGGATCGAGATTCTATTTCTGGGTTTTGGAGAGGGAACCGAGGGGAGCGCATCTATGTAATTTGTTTGGCAGTTCAACGGTTAGATCGTCGTAGATCTTCGATTTGGGTTTTAAAATCCTAGAATCATGCGTGCGCGTGAAGGGACGAAGGATTAGGTTGCTGCCTGCAAAGCGCGTGGGTGACGTGGCGTAATATTTTGAGAAGGTGAATTGTGTTCCATTTCTCTTTTTTTTTTTTATGTTTTCAATCACCATTTTTCGCCATAACTTCCTCATACGAAGTCGGATTCACGTGAAATTTTTTTTGTTAGGATCGTAATTTAATTCCGGACTCGTTGACGCTGGTTTGGACGAATTCTGAGACGGGCGAATTTTTGGGTTTAAATCGGGTTTAAATTCGATTTAAATTCAAAAGGTGAGTGTTTTAACCCACTCACGACTACTAGAAGCTTTTATGTTTGTTAAATAAATTTTAGAAATGAATAGAAATTTATTTATGAGCTTTTGGCATGTTATTTCATCCATATCTGTTGAATTGCATTTATTGAATTTAGCTGTTAATTAAATTGATTAATTGCGTATTAATTTGCTGTTAGGAATTTTGTTTGCATATGAAATGCTAGTTAACAGTTATATAAATTATCTCTAAATATAAATGGTTAGATTAATAGTTGAAATTTAATTTGAATAAACTGACAGTTATTACCCGTTGCGTATTATCGAACTAATATCGTTATTGATTGATATGGATTGATATTGATTGATGGTTGAAATTGGGTGATGGATGTGTTGTTGAATGGATGATTTATGTGGATATCATTAACTGCCAGTTAGCATGCATTTTACATTTTCGGGATTGTGGTTTGAAATGATAAAACCGCAAAGTTTTATTTTTAAATTGCGGATTGAAATAATAAATATCCGTATCACTTGACCATAGGATAGAAAATTTTATACAGGCACCGCGGTCTATATATAACTATTTTAATGTGATTTCTATGGTTTGGATTGAATACGGTTTATAAATCTTAAATTTTATATTGTATAAATATTTTATTCCATATTTATATACCTATGAAGTTAAAATTTAGGAATTTAAAAGGTGGATAAATTTCTTTATTGAAATGGAAGAAATTTAGAAAATGGAGTTGGTAAATTTATATCCTATGTTTAAATGTAAAGTTGGAAATTTTAAGATATGATATTTGAAATTGGATTTTCCCAAAATAAATAGAAATGGATATTCTAGTAAAAATTTGAATTGGAAAATTTATATATATATATTTTACTAGAAATTGAAGTTTTATTAATTATGGATTTTATGTGAATGGTCAAGATTAATTAATAGAATATTGATTTTGAAAGGATAAAAATCCAACTTTAGTTGAAATATTAATGCTCAAAAATGGATATAAATATATATAAAATTGAAATGGTTTTGGGACTTGAGGTAATATTTTGATTTTGGTTTAACTTTAAAAGAAGAAATATTTGGAAAGCCGTGTAATTTATTTCTTTATAAAGCAACAGTAAAGTTAAACCTTTTTAATTCGCATACCGTTGAATATCCAAACCATTTGAGTTTAAAAGTTATGGTTTGAAATTATGGATTTCCAAAAATATTAAGCTTTGAAAATATTCGATTTTCAGATATTATGAAGCTAAAGCCTTTTAATTTTTGGGAAGGAATTATATTTGGAATAAGTGGAAAAATATGGTTTTGGGTTTTGGAATGATATCGTAATATTATGGTTTTGAAATGGATTATATTCTGGTTTTAAAGTATAAACAATTTTTAAATGACCGCGGTGTTATAATAACGATGGGTTGGCAAAGAGACCGGGATCGGATATGGACATACTCTCTGTCGATACCGAAAACCACTTTGACTAACCGTGTACGCGGTGGAGTTCCAGAATGAAGTAGGTGGTGGTGACGTTTCCTGTAAGGTAAATACGTGGACCCAACTCCCGTGAGTTGGCATAAGGTGGCTAAAACAGGAGCGATTCTCAGGCCAATGAGGTCATTCCTCTGATCGGACGCTCCTCTTCGATATTATACTTTGACTTGGATTTGATTCAGTGGCCACTTCTATATTTTGATTTTGGGGAGTTAGTCCGAGGTGGGCGGTAACTGCGGCTACGCGTTTCCACCAGCCTGGATAGCAATTGGTATATCTACCCTGGCATTGCCTCGTTGTGCCGTGTCACCTACCATATCGAGCCTTGTACGAGTTTGGTTTTCTCCCGTAGCCCGTGTGGTATCCTCTAGTTGCTTCCCGAGTAGGAGGAGCTATGATATTGGACGGACTACTGGGACTATTACGTGTTAAGGTGGAAAATGTAAAGCCTTAACGCTATTTAAAAGTAAGTTTATTTTATAAATAGACACTATTATAATAGCGCAATATACTACATAGTAAATAGTTTAACGGATCCTTAGGAGATGTAAATCCCGAACATCTCTTGAGTTACTGTACTCATATTTATATTCTGTTTATTTAACTCACATAAGATATTCTAGTCTGACTCGGGTGTTTTTGTCTATTCAAATTCGCTCGGGTCAGTCCGAGCATTTCAGGATAGCAGGTTTAGCTTTGGAGGACGAAGACGAAGATTCAGCATTATTTTATATATATAGTATTGCACCACACACTCTCTATATTCCGCTGCATTGTTGTATTGGTATGTGTAACTCTGATATTTATTGTAAAAGAAGAATCAAGCTTTTGTAAACTGTTTATGAACTGTATATTTGTTATTATATTTTATCCTTCCGCTGTGAGATTCTATTTTTGTTTTTATTTCTTCTCTGTTTTTCTTATTTACCCCATAACAATCCGCCCTTGCGTATGCTTTGAATTGGCACGTGTGTCGGTTTAAAGTGTGCAAAAAGGCGGGATGTTACAGTTGGTATCAGAGCTTTGGTTTAGCGATAAACCTTGGCTTTGTGGGGTTTGACTCTTTGTTAATAGGGTTGTAATATCCTATGGGAGTCACTGAGCGTATATATATGAGAGAGCGTACTTGTTAGTGTTATAAAAAGATTTTTATATTGTGTTAATCTGTTCCGCTTTGTATTTATAAATTCTGGTTGATGCATGGGACGCTATGTCATCAATAGGGATTTCTAAACACTTAATAGGACAGACCGACATAATATTTGTTTTTAATATAGGTGAATGAAATAATTTTGCCTATTATATTTTCTATATATAAAAATAGTTTTATAAAGATATATATATATTTGGTTGCTATAGATTGGGTGTTAGAAAATAAAAATATCTATAATAACTGAAGCTAAGTTGAAATTATGATAAATCAAATTGGAGATTTTAGAACTTAAGTCCGGGATTTTTCCAAATCTGCTTTCAAAGAATTTGTGAAATTTATTGATTTGGTTTATAAGTATTTTCTTATATAAATATTTCGTATAAATTGGAAGAATTGTTTAAAGGAGATTTTGGAAAAATTTAAATTCTGTACTTTCCTCTCTATCGCTGGAAAATAAATTCGGTGATGACGGCCGCATCATCGACTTTCATTTTCGAGTTTCGAAGGGGAAAGGCCACTGTAGAAAATTCTACTACAGATTTATTTTGAAATTTTCTAAAATTTTTCTTTTATTGTTCTAACTATAATTAGAGATATTGAGTTGTAAGAACTTATTTATCTATTATTTTGAAATAAATGGAAATTCAACTCGGTATTTAATTCTAAAATTTTCCGTTAACTAATTGAAAATTTTAGTGAAATAAAAGTTAGGTAATAAATGAATTGAAACCCCTAATTGAAATAAGAGAATTAATGCTAAGGATAAAGGAAGATAAATATTTTAACTTATGAATATTGGTAAAGACTTAGTGAATAATCAATGAATTAAAAGAATGGAGATTTAACTTGTATAAGGTTCAATTGCATTTTCTTTAACATAAATAACTTACCCAAAAATTAAAAGTTGAAATGTTAAATAAGAAACAAGAATTGAATATTTTACAAGTAGGAATTTAGAAAACGAAGTATTCAATAAACTACTGTTATAATAAGAATTAAATGCTATGAACTAAGGTTATAATTGAAATTTTACTGAAAATAAAGTTAAGAATTATTAATAGATGATATGAACCTTAGTATATAACATGAAATTCAAAATAAGAATTTATTATATGAGGATTCACTTAAGTATGTTTTATCTCCCCTATTCTAATATAATGGAAAGTAGGAAAATTTTAATGACTGCAATTCATAATTAATGAATGTTATTAATGAGAATTCAAGGGAAATCTTACAAGTGAAGATATTCAAAATATTTGTTGTTATTAATGAGAATTTATTTTATAGACTTAAGTAATAAAAGGAAACTTAAGTAATAAAAAGGAAATACAAATATAATGAATTTGGTGATAATTGGAAAATAAACTTGTAAGAAACAAAGAAATCCCTCATAAATGAAGGAAAGAAAAATCAAAACACTGAATTATGAAATAAATGTATAATGAGATATTTTGGTGTTGATTTGAATTGTTGGTTGATGTATGTTGTTGGGTAAGGAATTATGGAGTTGTTAGATTTACAAATAATCTATCTTTGTTCCATCCAAGGCTGTTGAGCAATGGATGTACTTGATAGTTATTCTTCATTCGTACAACTTCAAAATTTGAACCCGAACAACTAATTGTTGTTTGATTTAATGATTGTTTGTTGTTTGTGATGTGTGCTGTTTGTTAAAAAGATTATAGTTGTTGCATTAATAGGATATGAATGATTGAATCCAACTAAACATGTCACTGCAAATTAAATATTTAATTTTTCAGACTATATAAGTGAATACAGGTAATGGAAGCAACTGCTACGGCTTTTGGTTCCAAAATAATAAAAGCGTATTGCCCGACAAATAGGTACGTTTCCGGATTACGTTTAAAGCGCTATTTTATATATTTTCCCGTGCGGGATATTTTATTTTGGATATATATATGTAATATATTTATATATTTGGATATTATATTTTCTCCAGAGTCCCTCCGTACAAAGGAGACTCTGCCAAAAAAATTTCGTAAATTTTGGACTTAGAATTTTTTTTTTTAAAAAAAAAATATATATATATTTTTCCAACTTTAATAACTCAAGTATTAAAGGATATAATGATTATAAAACAAGAATATTTCATTTAGGAGGATTAATCCAGGAAAATATTGTTTATAAATTAAAAATTGAAATAAAAAGTACTGTTTATTCTTCCTTCTCCCTTCTTTTTTCCTTTTCGGGGACGAAAAGTTTTGAGTGGGGGAGATTGTAACGATCTGATAAATTTATGATATTTTTATAAATTTAATTTATATGTTTGCTAATTTAATCCAGTATAAAATTAAAGTCTTAGGATTTTAAAAGGATGAATGTAGGAGTTAGATAGTAACTGTAATTACAGGTAGAGATTTAAAAGGTTATATGACATAGATTTGAAAATAACTGAAAGTTGTGTTGTAGTTATAAGTCTTAATTTGTTGGTTTAATGGTATTAATGTAACAATAACTGAATTGGATTACATACACACAAACATTTGAAAAATTTATTAGGTGGACTAAATTGGTTAAAGTTCATAAGTTGTGCATTTCAATTTAGTAGAAATTCTAAACGATAAACGAAGATTTAAATAAACGCTAAATTAAAACTATGTAAAATGGTGACTTAAGGCCTAGTTATAGGAATTGGAATATAATCCAAAATTTAATTAATGATAGTAACGTAGTATTAGCTAATAAATAGATTTCAATGCAGTAACCAAATGAAAGGAATAGGAATGAATATATATATTGATTTGAAATGAAATAAAAATGTGTCACATTTAGATGGAGTAAAATTTAAGAAACCTATAAATGTGGAATCAGTAAACATTTGTAAAAAAATATTGCCTAGAATAAAATTCATTTAATATAAGAATTAAAAGGTGGAAGATTTACATTTGGATTGAAAGGTATAATTAATTGAATTGGTGATTTGGGAATTTAATCCAAGGGTTACTCTAAAAATAAATACGGATAAAAAGAGGTTAAACTAAGGAGGGGCATTAATTGATTTTAAGGCTTATTTAATATGTTAATAGGCAAGACTCCGCATTCATACATTTATACAAAGCTAAATAGAAGCACAAGTGTGATATAATGTAAATAGATGGATATCAACCTTTATTTATATGTTAATGGGATTTAATTTCTATTGTATAAAAACCGCAATTTAATGAAGATTGAAATAGCTAATTCATACGTTAGTTGATTTAGCTGGAATATGAAGATATTTAATGGAATAGTGAAATCAAATGGGAATGGGTTTCCATTGTTCATTTGAATTCACATTCATCATAAAAACTTATTTGAAAACCAAAGGAATAATAAAGGAATCAAGACTTAATTAGTAATTTGGATTTAAGACATGGCAATTTGGATTTATTGCAACATTTAATACCATAGAATTTAGTAAAGCTTATTCAAATTTTAGTTGACCATTTGTGATATAACTTTTTGAAAACAAGACTTTATTTATGAATTGAGTATTTGATTCAACGAATGGTAATTACTTCATTTAAAAATGGAATTTAACGTAAATTTGTACGTTATTAAAGTTAAATGAAAGCTGTAAACATTTGACTTAGAGAACAATTGAGTGAAATCTTAACTAATGTAAACTTCATCATATTGACATCCATAACTGTGAATCATAGGAAGAAGGTAAATAAATGAACTTAACCAAACTATTTATGTTGAATATTGAAAATTTGAATAAATAAATAGTTAAGAAAATTAAGGGAATGGGAATAAAAATTTATTTATAATTTGGAATTTTAATTACGGTGAAAAGGGTTAACTGCAATTAAAAGTAAGTTGAGATGGAAATCAAGTTATTTATTTAATTTGGTTTAAGATGAGAGTGTATAAGTATAAGATTAGGTAATTTGTGAGAATAAATTTATAATTCCCAATTAATAAGAAAGTGCAGAAATTAAGATCTGTGATTTTTTTTGAAGCAAATGACTAAATGAAATGAAACCATGGGAATTTAAGTCTAAGAATTTCCAGTTGGAACAAAGTGACGAGAAATTTAAGTGCTGTAAATTGTTATTTATAGGCTAAGAAATTAATAATAAGAAAACGCAGAGGTTAACACTGCGAAATTGATATACTTATAAATTTTAATTCATATCCAAGCTTGCTAAATTATTTGAAATTGATTGGATTATGTAAGTAATGAAATTTGGCCAATATTTAAAGTTGAAAGAAAATTTGGATTTTATGGTTTATTTTAATTTATTTAATAAATATTAAAAATAGCCATTTTTGTCGCGGACTCGGATTTCGACGAAACCAGTTTCATCGGATCCGTAACGGTGAATTATAATAATGTTTCAAGTTTCGTAGTGATCGGACTTGTCGTTTGATCGTACGGACTCGAAACGCCTTGAAATTTACGCATTTTGAAATCAATGTGAAATTTTTGTTTTTTGGCATAACTTCTTCATATGATCGAATTTGGTCGCGAAACTTTTTCCATTGCGTTCAGAATATTTTAAAACACCTATTTGGATATATAGTTTTAACAAATCCGACTCCGGAGGCATAGCGGGCTTTTTGGACCATGGTTTGTCACGCACGTTCGCGTATCCAGTCTAGCTACCCTACCTCTAGCCTATCTATAAATATACATCTATAAACCCTAGCTCCTTTCTTTTTCATTTGCTGTACGTTCATTTCTTCACTCTTTTCTCTTCTCCAAATGTATACATCTCAGATCCAATTCCAGATCCATCCACAGTTCAAAATCAAAAGTCAAAACTCAAAAATTTCAGAAAATTCCAGAAAAAATATATGTTGAAGTATTCGATACGCGTAATATACTGGTGAAATTCGTTTTTCAATTGGTGCTGTCGTTCATCCAGAATAAATTCAAACAGCCCCAAAACCGTTCATCATCGTAGCGCAAAACTTTATCGGATCGAGATTCTATTTCTGGGTTTTGGAGAGGGAACCGAGGGGAGCGCATCTATGTAATTTGTTTGGCAGTTCAACGGTTAGATCGTCGTAGATCTTCGATTTGGGTTTCAAAATCCTAGAATCATGCGTGCGCGTGAAGGGACGAAGGATTAGGTTGCTGCCTGCAAAGCGCGTGGGTGACGTGGCGTAATATTTTGAGAAGGTGAATTGTGTTCCATTTCTCATTTTTTTTTTTATGTTTTCAATCACCATTTTTCGCCATAACTTCCTCATACGAAGTCGGATTCACGTGAAATTTTTTTTGTTAGGATCGTAATTTAATTCCGGACTCGTTGACGCTGGTTTGGACGAATTCTGAGACGGGCGAATTTTTGGGTTTAAATCGGGTTTAAATTCGATTTAAATTCAAAAGGTGAGTGTTTTAACCCACTCACGACTACTAGAAGCTTTTATGTTTGTTAAATAAATTTTAGAAATGAATAGAAATTTATTTATGAGCTTTTGGCATGTTATTTCATCCATATCTGTTGAATTGCATTTATTGAATTTAGCTGTTAATTAAATTGATTAATTGCGTATTAATTTGCTGTTAGGAATTTTGTTTGCATATGAAATGCTAGTTAACAGTTATATAAATTATCTCTAAATATAAATGGTTAGATTAATAGTTGAAATTTAATTTGAATAAACTGACAGTTATTACCCGTTGCGTATTATCGAACTAATATCGTTATTGATTGATATGGATTGATATTGATTGATGGTTGAAATTGGGTGATGGATGTGTTGTTGAATGGATGATTTATGTGGATATCATTAACTGCCAGTTAGCATGCATTTTACATTTTCGGGATTGTGGTTTGAAATGATAAAACCGCAAAGTTTTATTTTTAAATTGCGGATTGAAATAATAAATATCCGTATCACTTGACCATAGGATAGAAAATTTTATACAGGCACCGCGGTCTATATATAACTATTTTAATGTGATTTCTATGGTTTGGATTGAATACGGTTTATAAATCTTAAATTTTATATTGTATAAATATTTTATTCCATATTTATATACCTATGAAGTTAAAATTTAGGAATTTAAAAGGTGGATAAATTTCTTTATTGAAATGGAAGAAATTTAGAAAATGGAGTTGGTAAATTTATATCCTATGTTTAAATGTAAAGTTGGAAATTTTAAGATATGATATTTGAAATTGGATTTTCCCAAAATAAATAGAAATGGATATTCTAGTAAAAATTTGAATTGGAAAATTTATATATATATATTTTACTAGAAATTGAAGTTTTATTAATTATGGATTTTATGTGAATGGTCAAGATTAATTAATAGAATATTGATTTTGAAAGGATAAAAATCCAACTTTAGTTGAAATATTAATGCTCAAAAATGGATATAAATATATATAAAATTGAAATGGTTTTGGGACTTGAGGTAATATTTTGATTTTGGTTTAACTTTAAAAGAAGAAATATTTGGAAAGCCGTGTAATTTATTTCTTTATAAAGCAACAGTAAAGTTAAACCTTTTTAATTCGCATACCGTTGAATATCCAAACCATTTGAGTTTAAAAGTTATGGTTTGAAATTATGGATTTCCAAAAATATTAAGCTTTGAAAATATTCGATTTTCAGATATTATGAAGCTAAAGCCTTTTAATTTTTGGGAAGGAATTATATTTGGAATAAGTGGAAAAATATGGTTTTGGGTTTTGGAATGATATCGTAATATTATGGTTTTGAAATGGATTATATTCTGGTTTTAAAGTATAAACAATTTTTAAATGACCGCGGTGTTATAATAACGATGGGTTGGCAAAGAGACCGGGATCGGATATGGACATACTCTCTGTCGATACCGAAAACCACTTTGACTAACCGTGTACGCGGTGGAGTTCCAGAATGAAGTAGGTGGTGGTGACGTTTCCTGTAAGGTAAATACGTGGACCCAACTCCCGTGAGTTGGCATAAGGTGGCTAAAACAGGAGCGATTCTCAGGCCAATGAGGTCATTCCTCTGATCGGACGCTCCTCTTCGATATTATACTTTGACTTGGATTTGATTCAGTGGCCACTTCTATATTTTGATTTTGGGGAGTTAGTCCGAGGTGGGCGGTAACTGCGGCTACGCGTTTCCACCAGCCTGGATAGCAATTGGTATATCTACCCTGGCATTGCCTCGTTGTGCCGTGTCACCTACCATATCGAGCCTTGTACGAGTTTGGTTTTCTCCCGTAGCCCGTGTGGTATCCTCTAGTTGCTTCCCGAGTAGGAGGAGCTATGATATTGGACGGACTACTGGGACTATTACGTGTTAAGGTGGAAAATGTAAAGCCTTAACGCTATTTAAAAGTAAGTTTATTTTATAAATAGACACTATTATAATAGCGCAATATACTACATAGTAAATAGTTTAACGGATCCTTAGGAGATGTAAATCCCGAACATCTCTTGAGTTACTGTACTCATATTTATATTCTGTTTATTTAACTCACATAAGATATTCTAGTCTGACTCGGGTGTTTTTGTCTATTCAAATTCGCTCGGGTCAGTCCGAGCATTTCAGGATAGCAGGTTTAGCTTTGGAGGACGAAGACGAAGATTCAGCATTATTTTATATATATAGTATTGCACCACACACTCTCTATATTCCGCTGCATTGTTGTATTGGTATGTGTAACTCTGATATTTATTGTAAAAGAAGAATCAAGCTTTTGTAAACTGTTTATGAACTGTATATTTGTTATTATATTTTATCCTTCCGCTGTGAGATTCTGTTTTTGTTTTTATTTCTTCTCTGTTTTTCTTATTTACCCCATAACAATCCGCCCTTGCGTATGCTTTGAATTGGCACGTGTGTCGGTTTAAAGTGTGCAAAAAGGCGGGATGTTACATCCCCCTTCTGTTTCGTTCAAATCGAAATCAACAGCAAATTGATCGAGGGAAAAAAATGGCCGCAGCCGAGTATAAAAAAAATATATAAATGAAATCTCTCGCTTCCAGTTTAAAATCAAACTCCCCTCTCTCAGTTTATAAATGGCGCCGTTAAAAAAAAAGAAGGGGGATCGAGATCGAGAGGCTTGAAAAGAGGGGAAATCGATCGCGACCGCGTGCGCGTCGCCGTGAGGCTCGGCCTGTCGTGGAGGGCGATTTTGTGCAGGCGAGCAAGGGGTGATGCTCGACATCAGCTAGGGTTCCTGAAGGAGGAGAAGGCGGCGACTCGCGATCAACATCGAGGCGCACGCGCGAGTGCTCGCGCGTGGAGAAGGCGGCGCTTGGAGTTTGGGTTCTGGTAGGTCGCGAGATGATGGATGTCGACGCGAGGCGAATGAGGGTCGCGTTGGCTCGAGCAGGCAAGGGGATTTCGAGCAGCAGCTTGATATTGGAGTCCCTGTACATTGAGGTAGTTTTGTTTAAAGTTTTTTTTTAGGTTTTTGAAAATTTAAATTAGCAGTTGCAGTAGAAAAAAAAATTAAAAAAAAAGCTGTCTATTTAGTTGTTTGAAAGGAAAAGGAAAATTTGTAAACAGAAAAAAAATAGTCACGGTACAGAAAAATAATTTATAAAAGGAAAATTTGTTCAAACAAAATTATTAGATAAATTAATAGTGTTAATTAATTTCCATTGAAAAGAAATTGATTTTTCGATTGTCTCGAATATTAATATATTATAAAGGTAGTTTTATTTAATGAAACTTAATTGAATTTTTACAAGAGGTTATTTTATTTAATTTAGTTCTGAAAGTAAATTTTTATTTAAATATTTTATTAAAGAAAAAATTAGTTGATTTAAATTTATAAAAAGGAAATTTAGTTCAATTGAAAATTTCTTGTTAGAATTATTTTAAAAGGAAAATTAGTTAAAGTAAATTTATTTAAGAAGAAATTGGTTTAAATAAAACTATTGATTAATTAAACAATCAAGAACGAAAATTGGTTATTGATTGGTTCGAATATTAATTAATTGTATAAATATTTATACAAGGTCTAAAATGGTGAAAACGAGTCAAGATGGAAATGGATTGCTAATATAAGCAAAGGTGAGAACTTCTCACTCAAAAAGGGTTTTATTTCAATTTTAAATAGTTAGATTTAAAATTGTTAGACTGTGTTGATTGAATGCTTGAATGATGATTGTATATATATATATATATATATATATATATATATATATATATATATATATATATAGGATGTGAATAGACCCTATAAGCCGTTAGTAAGCGGATGTTATTTATTAAACCCATATGCCGCGATAATTCCACCTCGAAGTGGAATTGGTATTATGTTAGTATATAGCAATATATATATATATATATATTGGCATATGTATATATTGCAGTTGATTGATTTCCCGCATTGTATAGCGGATGAGACCCTATTGCGCCGCCTATTAAGCGGATAATATTTTATAAATCCCATATACCGCGATATTCCACCTCGAAGTGGAATGGGTATTGTGCTAATGTCTGTGGATGCAGGGAAACAGGTTGGAGGGATCCAACTGGATTCCTCACAAATATTTATTTATTTACATATATGGTGATATTTGATTGTTTATCATATCGATATATGATGTTTGGAAGTCGTGATTGACTATTTGATGTGTTGCATCATCGGATCCAATTTTGAAGTTTAAAAATAACGATTTTGATTTTAAGGGATTTCTAAAGTGATTTTTGAAAGTATACGTTTATAAAATATTTTTGGAATTGATTCATCTTAAATAAATAAACGTTATAATTTTAATGTATAAAAATTATGATTTTTGAGAAATACAGTTAAAAGTTGATTTTTGAAAATATGGGATTAATGATTTTATAAAAATAGTTAAAATTGGGATTTTTGAATTTATTATAAAAATTTAAATATAGGATTTATGAAATTTGATTATTTTGTAAATCTATAAGGATGATGAAATTATAAAGGAGTTTAAAGACGTTTAAAAAGAATAATATAAATTGATCCATATAAAAGATTTATAAATTGATATTTATAAATTAAAAATATTGGAATTGTAAAACGAGCTTTTATAAGTGTTAGAATGAATTGTGAATGAATTTCATAAATGAATGAAATCTATAGGATTATAACGGTGAAGTTATAAATGGAATTTTATAAACAGTAGGTTTATAAAATTTGTAGAGTTATTAAAAGAATAGATTTTGGATAAATAAATGAATCTTATACGTTATAAGATTTATAATTTGGGAAGTTAAAAGAACAATTTTGTAAACAAATAAATTATAAGCATTTAACTTATAATATGGACTTTCAGTATATAACTGAGTTATAAATCGAATAGGTTAATAAAGGAAATTTATAAAAGGAAGTTGTTATAAAATAAATAGAAATGGAGTTTATAAACATTGTTTTATAAATCCGCAACGACTTATTTCGATAAGTAAATTGTTGTAATTTGTTAATGGAGTTATATTCACGTTTTAGACAGTGAATTAATCCTTTAAAACAAAATGTATAGAAATGATGAAATTGGTTAACAAGTATATTCACGTTTTTGAATAGTGAATAATATGTTAAAGAAATGGTTTTGAATGTGACGTTTTAAATAGAATTAAAACGATCTAACGATGTTTTAAATGTATTGAGATTCGAAACCATAGATTTCAACATTCATTGTTGAAATAGACGTTTTCGAGAAATAAAAGGAAATGGTGGACTATAACACAGTTGTTATAGTCAATGATTTCCGAAAGGAAATGTTTTGTATAGTATTGGGATTTATATATCTATTTTAACTTCGAATCCCTATACTAGTGATTTTGGGTCGTCGTAACGATGTTTTACGCTACATTCGTTTTGGCCCAAATAAATATGTTTAAGAGAATGATTTCCTTAAAGAATGAAATATATACTTAATTTCGATTTGAGTATATTGAATATTTTCCAAGTATAGAAAATAAAAAGATATTGTGAATTACATATAAATAAATAAGTATGGAAATGGTTTCCAAAAAGAAATGAACGTTTTGAGAATTATCTTTTTAAGATAAATTGAAAGTGAATATTTGAAAACGATTTGAAATCGTATATTCACAGATATTTTGGAAAATGTAAATTCAATATGGAATTTATAAATGAAATTGGGAAAATGAGTTTAAAAGTAAATATCGATTTATTTTTGAAGTATTGAAAATTTATATCTTGTAAAGATATTTTTGGAAAATAAATAATTTGGAAAATTATTTGGAATCTGGTGATGTTGTGCATATCCATTGATAGTTCAATAACCGACTATCAATATTTACCTTTAAATAGGTATTTGTTGTGATTTGCTTGAAATTGAATGCCATACTTATTTTTTTTTAAATAAGCGCTCACTATTCGGGTTAACCGGGATAGGACCGTGGGGACGTATAACCCATTCCGAATATGTGATACGTCGTTATGAATTGCATTTGAAGACCGGTGTTGAAGACCGGATATTTTCGAAAACGAAAGGGTTTCTTGTCGATTGTCTCTGCACTGGCTGATCCCCGGTATAGAGATCTCCATATGTGATGGGAAATCCGGACGTGATTAGAGATTATCCGGATTGCAAGGACTTCGTTGTAAGTGCCTTCGGTTCTGTTCGATCCCGGAACAGACTTGTATGGATAGTATGTCTGACATTACAAATTGAGATATAAAGCTGATTTCATTCAAATATATTTCTGTTGGTGGCGGAGAATTTATTCTCTTAGCTTAACACCCTTCTCTGAGACGTACGAGCTCAGAGGTTATATAGTTGAAGGTTATCAGCGATATATTCCCAATTTGGTAATGTGACATGCTGAGTGTTGCTGTGAAATGATCATTGTGTTGATCATTTGTGATAGGATTATTTGTTTGATCGTTTATCTTTGTGATCATTTCTATGATCATTTGTTGACCCAAAGCACATCTTTTGTATAAAGCGTGGCTTTGTGGACGAGACTTCGTCGAGCCTCACACCCCGGAATGGTCAAAACAGGAAAGATGCAGCAAGGTTATGAGGGGTAGCTCCCTTTAGGGTATGTGCATTTCCTTCTGGAAAAGGGTGGTATTATGGTATGGAGCCCAGATGCTCACTCATGTTGAAACACTTATTATTTGATGTGATGTTTATTACGAGCGCTCGAATAAAGGTCCTAAAGGACAGGGGAATGGCATACTCGTGTCAGTAGTTACCCAATTAGGGGTAACCCGACCTTGTATTGGCAGAGATCCGGTTAGGTTCTCGGGGACGTCCTTCCAGAGGCGTTCTCATGTGGCAATGGGAAGTTCCTTGGCCTGACCATTTGTTGGAAATCCAAAGAAACAATACGATCTTGTACGGTTTTAGTTGTAGAACCTGCTTCCTCAGGAGGTAGCTATAGTAGGCATAATATAATGGTACCTATGCTGGATAAGATTTATATTCTACTTTCGAAATGTCTTCTACACTATGCACTAATAATAATATCAAAATTGATTTGATTTTGCGTAGTAAGCATCTTTGACTAACATAAGAAGAAATCTCCTCCAAGTCTGCGTTTGCATTGTGTGTGTGGTGGGAGGTCTTATGGTAGTTACATTTTCAAAAACATTGCGAAATAACTTTAAAAATATTCCTCTATTTTGATTTTAAAGATAAATAAACTGTTTTTGTTCTCACACCAGTCACATGACTGACTCGGAGTTTATTGTTTTCCTTCCTAAACTCTGGGTGCCCACCAATTTCCACACGGACAGTCAAGAGTTAAGGTTTATCAGGATATTCAGGAGTTGCTGGAGGCAAGCTGGATGGCGTAGCATATTACTAAGTATAGTATTTCTTTTCCGCTGTTTGTTGTTGTTTGTTGTTGTACACTCTGATGTAATGTAATGTAATGTAACGTATAAAATGTAATAACTGATATAGTTCTTTGTTTAATGATTATTCATTTATTGATTATATGTTGTTCCGCTGCGAATTGTGAGATTCTGATATTGTTCTGTTATTTCTTTCTGTTCTATTTTCTATCTTCTTATCTCTTGTTCTACCTTTTTCTCTTTCTTAAACCCTAACATTTCGGTTTTTCGGCAACGAAAAATCGCAAACGTTACACTTGGTCACTGGTGTACATATGCTGTTAGATTTGGGTTTCACTGACCACACACGTATATACTTGTATCTTTGAATTTGATTGACTTGCAGCTTGATGGTCATATTCACTTACTATTGATCTTCACGTGGCTGCAGTAATTTTTTGCAGTTTTACCCTTGTAGTCATGTGGTGGCTGCAGTTTCATTTCGTTGCAGTTTTACCCTTGTATTCATGTGGTGGCTGCAGTTTCATTTTGTTTGCAGTTTTGCCCTTGTTGGTTGGTATTGCACTGAGTTAATCCTCATGTGCACTGATGCATTGTATATGCATTTTCCCATTGTTTGTTCGCTTTGATTCTACTGTGTTATACAGTAGTCTAGTTTGCTGTTGCATCTCTGCTTAGTACCTCTGCAAACCTTGCAGTTTCGACTTGCTGTTAGTAGTTGTAGTCGTGATGACATCACATGCTGTAGTTGCGAGGCAGTGCACGCGAGCGTGTACTGCAGCCAAACAGAATTGACGTTTTAATTGATATTTCAATTGTTCGAATTGTTTCGTGTGTCCAATTCAATATTTTTAAATTGTATTTTTATTTTGTTTCATTTGATCATTTTGTTGCTATCTAATTATCTTTTAGGATAATTAGATTTTGTTGTTATGCTGTTTCACTGGCTTGGGTTTTGCTCTAGCCACTTGCTGTTAATTGCTTTTAGGCAATTTTGTTGTTTTCTAAATTATCCTCATTGATAAGCCTTTTATTTATCTTTGTTGATGATTTGGCTTTGTTGATTTGCGGTTTATTACTGTTACGTATTATTTCTACCGTTATCTGATTCTCTAACGAAGGATTGGATAAGGGAAATTTATTATGACCGTCGTCTATCTGTTATTTAATTATTATTGCTTCCGTGCATTAATAACTGAGTTTGAATTAGACTGACCCGCGTATTATTTTCTTTTGAATTAATACTCGGGTCAGACCGAGTTATTACAGGTTGTAGATACCTCGCTTTTGGTTGCTGCTTGAGCTATGAAGTCTTTTCACATCTTTTGGAGTAGTCGTTGTCATTTTTAGTATGATATGTATTCATGTATATTATTTATAATAATGTACTTGCATATGTAACTTCCAGGGTCGACAGTTGTAGTTGTATCATATGTATTGTATCGCATGTATTGTAACTGACTTCAGTTATACACACACACACACACACACACACACACATGAGATTTTGTATTATCTGGGTTCCGCATTTAGCATATCTGTGTTATTATTATATATGTTGTCCTAAACTATTATGAACCATCGTAGTTCGTTTTATACAAGAATTGAATATGTCGATGGGAGTAAATAAACAAAGATTAAAGAAAGGAATATATACCACTCCTATCGAGATAATCAATACTAGTGTAAGGCCTAACTACGGATGGCCGCTCCTATCCATCTTTATTCTTCGTAATAAGAGACAGTATTTCTTTTAATACTCTTTGTTATTGTGAGTATAGAGGTGGGGCGTCACAACCCAATATCAAAATAGATGTTTTAAAATATTTTAAACGCAATGGAAAAGTTTTCGGGTTCAAATTGCATCGTATGAAGAAGTTATGCTAAAATCAATATTTTTCAAATTGATTTCAATTTCATTGATTTCAAGGTGTTTCGAGTCCGTACGATCAAACGACAAGTCCGATCACTACAAAACTTGAAATCATACAATAATTCATCGTTACGGATCCGATGAAACTGGTTTCGTCGAAATCCGAGTCAGTGGCCTAATTGGCTATTTTTACATTAATTAAATAATTTAATAATTAATTAAATAAAATCCAAATTTTTATTTCGATTCTATAATTTACAATTTTATCACTTCTATAATTCTTTATCATCTACAAAAAATTTAAACAAGTTTAGATGTCAATTTAAAGTTGATAAATCTATCAATTGCAGTGTCAAATTTTCAGTTTCATTATATTCAAAATTATAAATTAAATTTCCAATAATTCTATTAAATTATTTTTCATTCTACTATTCATTTCATTGTCATTCAACGGATGAAATTAACACTAGTTCATGGCTTATTACATTATTATTCTCAAATTTCATCTCTCGATTAACGCAAAATTAAATATTAAATTTCATTTAAATTGCAATTAATCCAATTACTGAATTTTACACTTCAATTAAATTAATAAATCTTGCTTTCTATTCTTTAAATCAGCCAATTATCATATCATAAATAGAGTTAGCATTAATTTAATTTACACAAATATAACCTTAAATTGAGATTCATTGTAATTTATTACAAACTTGATTTAATGGACTACATAAATGATTACTTTAAAATAATCGTTGCCACTAACCCTTAATCATATTTGTATAAGTTATCATTTCCAACAATTACATACAGAACATTGATTTTTATCCAATCACTATTTATTCATTATTAATTCATTGATTAATCCAATATTTACATTTACTTATCTTATATTAATTTATTACCAAATATTCCTATTTACCATCAATTATAACCCAAATAGTTGTTTCAATCAATTGGGATTGCATTGAATTAATTATTTATTAGTTTGCATTTTATTCCCGTTATAAATTCATTAACAAATTACAATTTCCTTTGATACATCACTTACATTCATACCTAATTACATTAGTTTTATCCCATTACACTAATATATGCCAATTTACCTCTTAATTTGAATAAATATTCCATTTCTAAATGTGTAATTCTAGCAATTGTACACATTAATTTAGGTTTAAATCCAATAAATGAATTTACCTTAATTCCATTCTTTTTACCAATTTATTACCTTATCAATAAATTTACGATTCTATTTAATTTACATTCACACTTTCGTTATTTTATTAATTACCATTAAAGTAACGTTTATTTTAAATTGGCAAACCACTGGTAACGACCACCATTTGTCACCATATTCCCTTTATAATACATGTATGTTTATTCTTCACAAATGATTTTCATCTATTACACTATTTCATACATTAATCCAATAATTTCATTTGTTTTCTCATATTCCATTTATAACAAAGTCATAACATTTAAATTATTTTATTTCATTGGAATTTCATTCAAATCATTAATTGTTGACTTTAATTATCCTTGTTACGTTTCCTCTAAGTTAATTTTCATTACATTATCACAACTTTTGTAAAGATCGCGATTTTTCGTTGCCGAAAAACCGAAACTTTATGGTTTTTAAGAAGAAGAAAGAGGTAGAAGAAGAGAGAAAAAGAGAGAAGAAGAAAGAAAACAATATCAGAACAGAAAGTAACAACAGAACAATATCAGAATCTCACAATCGCAGCGGAACAACATATAATAGATAAATGAATAATCATTAAAACAAAAGAACTGTATATTTTATACATTACATCACATTACATTTCATTTCATTATCAGAGTGTACAACAACAAACAGCGGAAAAGAAATACTATATACAATAGATATTATGCTACGCCATCCAGCTCGCCTCCGGATATCTGTAGCAACACCTGAATCCAAAATGACCTGATAACCTAACTCTAGATTGCCCGTGTGGAAATTGGTGGGTACCCAGAGTTTAGGAAGGGAACAATAAAGACCAGGTCAGTCATGTGACTGGTGTGAGAACTTAAAACAGTTATTTGTCTTTAAAACAAAGAATAGGATAATTTCTAAATAAATTCGAAATGCTTTTTAGAAAATGAGACTACCATAAGGCCTCCCGCACACACACACAATGCAAACGCAGAATCGGAGGAGATTTCACCTTATGATAGTCAAAGATGCTTGATACGCATTAAAAAGAACATTTGATATTATTACTAGTGCATAGTGTAGGCAAAATTCATTTCGAAAATAGAATATAAATCTTAGCCAACATACGACCATTATCGTATGCCTACTATAGCTACCATCTAAACAGTGATGACCACCATAAGTAAATGGCAGGTTCTACAACTAAAATCGTACAAGGCTCGTATTGTTTCTTTGGATTTCCAACAAATGGTCAGGCCAAGGAACTTCCCATTGCCACATGGAAACGCCTCTGGAATGACGTCCCGAGAACCTAACCGGATCTCTGCCAACACAAGGCCGGGTTACCCCTAACTGGGTAACAACTGACATAAATATGTCATTCCCCGATCGTAACCGATCTATATTCGAGGATCCCCGATTTCCAACAACCACAAAGTAATAAATTTGCAGTAACCACATAGGTTAAGTATCTGGGCTCCATACCATGATACCACCTCTATCCAGAAGGAATGACATACACTAAAGGGGTGCTACCCCCTAATAACCTTGCCGCATCTTTCCTGTTTTGACCATTTCCGGGGTGTGAGGCTCGATGAAGTCTCGTCCACAAAGCCATGCTTTTAAAAAAAAGCCGTGCTTTGGGTCAACAAATGATCAAAGCAATGATCATCAAGATAGACGATCAAACAAATGATCCTATCACAAATGATCATTCAACGACCATTTCACAGCAACACTCAGCATGCCACGTTACCAATTCGGGAATGTATCACTAGTAACCATCAACTATATAACCTCTGAGCTCGTACGTCTCAGAGAAGGGTGTTAAGCTAAGAGAATAAATTCTCCGCCACCAACAGAAATATATTTGATAGAAACCAGCTTTACATCTCAAATTGTAACGTCAGACATACAATCCATACAAGTCTGTTCCGGGCTCGAACAGAACCGAAGGCACTTACAAAGAAGTCCTTGCAATCCGGATATTCATTAATCACGTCCGGACTTCCCGTCACTAAGGGTGATAAAACCTCTGTACCGGAGATCAGCTGATGCAGAGTAACTCGACTGTAACGACCCCGAATTTTTAACAATTTAATTTGAAAATATTTAATTAATTTTAAATATTTGAATGATGGTTTGACTTGAATTTCAAATTATCAGAATGATTTAGCGATTAAATTATAGAATTTAATCTATTGAAAGTTGAATAATAATTTGAATCTTCAATTTTAAGCCGATTAAAAATATTTCAAAGGCTTGTAAAATACATATTGATAGCACTGAAGGTTATAGAAGCTTCAGAATTGAATTTGAAAGGGAATTGTACAGTTTTGAAATTATATCGTTTGAATCGATATTTAAAAATAGCCGTCCGAGGCACAGTCTCGGAATTCGACGAAACCAGTTCCATTGGGTCCGTAATATTGAATTATTCTCGGATTTCAAATTTCGTATTTTTCTGAGTTGTTATGTGAGCACACGACGTGTAAACGCATTGAATTTTTATCGAAATTCAATTTAAATTTAAATTTGCATTTCAGTCGAATATCAACATGTTATCTTCCCCAACATTATGCCTAAAATCACGCAGAGTATCACGCCTAGAATCACGCTAAAAATCGTGTTAAGCATGGCCGAGCTCGCTTTTAAATAATCACTCCTCAGTTCAAAATCACAGAAGAATACTGGCCTCTCCTCTTTCGTTCAAAACAATGGCCGCTTTTCCCCTTTTCCAAAACCTTATTCACGAAATCGAAGTCCAGAAAAAAAATCAATTCGAAGAAAAAATAAAAAAACAATGGCCGAGCATGGTTCCTCAAATCAATTCGATTTCTCCTCCTCTTTCTTTATCATGCCGCCTCGAATTGAGGAAGTCGAGCTCCCTTCTTTTTTCAAAACCAAATAAAAATTATCGGCCGAAGCCTGGGGGTAGAATCGTGTGCGGTCTCGAGGCGAGGCGGCGATGGATTTAGGGTCGCGAGCGAAGGAGATGGATCGTGAGCTCGTTTTCGCGACAACGTTCGATCGAGTGGGTGAAACAGCGATAGCAGCAATAAGGTAGCTTTTTTTATAATTATTTATTTTTAAAATATATAGTTAAGTTTGGAAAAAAAATAAATAAATACTATCTAGTTACTAAATACAATCTGTAAAAGAAATATTCACAGTAAAATATATATATATTTGGACAAGATTTCGAAAGTTTAAATTCTTTTCGATTTAATATGTATAAAGAAAGATAGACTAAGGTTGTTGTATGAAAATAAAAAATAAAAAAAATAAATAAACAGTGGGTTGGAACAGAAAAAAAAAAATATAGGTGTAAATGAAATTTTAATTTCCAGTAAAAGGAAAGTTAGTTTGAAAGTAAAGTGTATAGTTAAATAAATTTGTTTAACAGAAATTGTTTAAAAGAAATTGTTTTGAAAATGAAATCATTAATAAAGAAATTTGTTATCTTAGAGATAATTAATGTAACAAAATGACTAAATTAATATGGTAATTAAAGAATGATTTATTTAATTTATAAATAAATAAGTCATTAGTTAGAAATTTAAAATAATGTATTTAATAAACTTACTAGATTTACCATGGTTACTGAAAATAATTTATTTTTGGAAAAATGGGTTAAGAATAAATTATTAAGATGTTCAATTTACTTAGTCAATTCTTTTGGTTACTAAAGAAAATTAGTTTAAATTTAATCTTTGGTTAAATCAATTATTAAAGGAAAAATATTGGTTTAAATAAAACTATTGATTAATTTAATAATCAAAACGAAAATTTATTATTCAATCTGTTTGAATATTAATGAATGTGTAAAATATTTATACAAGGTATAAATCAAGAAAGTCGATTCAAGATGGAAAATGGATTGCTAATAAAAGCAAAGGTGAGAACTTCTCACTCAAAAATTTATAAGTTGGATTTGCAGTTGTTTATTGATTGTTGCTTGATTGTGATATTAGATATAGTAGGATATATCTATATATATAGCAATATATATATATTGGCATATGTATATATTGCAGTTGATTGATTTCCCGCATTGTATAGCGGATGAGACCCTATTGCGCCGCCTATTAAGCGGATAATATTTCATAAAATCCCATATACCGCGATATTCCACCTCGAAGTGGAATTGGTATTGTGCTAATGTCTGTGGATGCAGGGAAACGGGCTGGAGGGATCCAACTGGATTCCTCACAAATATTTATTTGATTCAGATATTGTGATATTTGATTGTTTGTCATATCGATATATGATATTTAAAAGTCGTGATTGACTATTTGATGTGTTGCATCATCGAATCCAATTTTGAAGTTTAAAAATAACGATTTTGATTTTTAAGGGATTTCTAAAGTGATTTCTGGAAATATACGTTTATAAAATATTTTTTTGGAATTGATTCATCTTAAATAAATAAAAGTTATAATTTTAATGTATAAAAATTATGATTTTTGAGAAATACAGTTAAAAATTGATTTTTGAAATACGAGATTAATGATTTTATAAAATAGTTTAAACTGGGATTTCTGAATTTATTATAAAAGTTTAAAAATAGGATTTATGGAATTTGATTATTTTATAAATCAAAATGATGAATTATAAAGGAGTTTAAAGACGTTTTAAAATAGTAATATAAATTGATTTATATTAAAAGATTTATAAATTGATATTTATAAATTAAAAATATTAGAATTGTGAAACGAGCTTTTATAAATGTTAGAATGGATTGTGAATGAATTCCATAAATGAATGAAATTTATAGGATTATAACGGTGAAGTTATAAATGGAATTTTATAAACAGTAGGTTTATAAAATTTGAAAAGTTATTTAAAAAAATAGATTTGGATAAATGAATGAATCTTATAAGTTATAAGATTTATAATTATGAAGTTTGAAAGAATGTTTTTTGTAAACGAATAAATTATAAGTATTTAACTTATAATATGAACTTTTAGTATATCATTTAGATATGAAATTGAATAGAGTTAATAAAGGAAATTTATAAGAGGAAGTTGTTATAAAGTAAATAGAAATGGAATTTATGAACATTGTTTTATAAATCCGCAAACTACTTATTTTGATAAGTAAATTGTTGTAACTTGTTAATGGAGTTATATTCATGTTTTAAACAGTGAATAATCCTTTAAAATAAAATGAATAGAAATGATAAAATTTGTTAACAAGTATATTCACGTTTTTGAATAGTGAATAATATGTTAAAGATATATTTTGGAAGTGATGTTTTAAATAGAATTAAAACGATCTAACGATATTTTTAAATGTGTTAAGATTGAAACCAAAGATTTCAACATTCATTGTTGAAATAGACGTTTTCGAGAAATAGAAGGAATGGTAGATTATAACACTGTTGTTATAATAGATGATTTCCGAAAGGAAATGTTTGTATAGTACTGGGATTTATATATCTATTTTAATTTCGAATCCCTATACTAGTGATTTTGGGTTGTCGTAACGATGTTTTACGCAACATTCGTTTTGGCCCAAATAAATATGTTTAAGAGAATGATTTACTTAAAGAATGAAATATATACTTAATTTCGATTAGAGTATATTGAATATTTTCCAAGTATAGAAAACAAAACGACTTGTGAATTACTTATAAATAAATAAGTATGGAAATGTTTTTCCAATATTAAGTGAATATTTTGAATTTATCCTTTTGAAGTTAAATTGAGAATGAATATTAGAAATCGAATGGAAAACGTATATTAATGAATATTTTTGGAAATATAAATTCAATATGGAATTTATAAATGGAATTTGGAAAATGTGTTTAAAAATAAATATTGATTTATTTTTTAAAGAATGGAAAATATATATCTTATAAAGATATTTTTGGAAAATAAATAATTTGGAAAATTATTTGGAATCTGGTGATGTTGTGCATATCTATTGATAGTTCAACAACCGACTATCAATATTTACCTTTGAATAGGTATTTGTTGTGATTTGCTTGAAATTGGATGCCACACTTATTTTTTTTTTAAAATAAGCGCTCACTATTCGGGTTAACCGGGAAAGGACCTTGGGGTCGTATAACCCATTCCGAATATGTGATACGTCGTTATGAATTGCATTCGAAGACCGGTGTTGAAGACCGGATATTTTTGAAAACGTAAGGGTTTCTTGTTGATTGTCTCTGCACTGCTTTATCCCCGGTATAGAGATCTCCATATGTGATGGGAAATTCGGACGTGATTAGAGGTTATCCGGATTGCAAGGACTTCTTTGTAAGTGCCTTCGGTTCTGTTCGAGCCCGGAACAGACTTGTATGGATAGTATGCCTGACATTACAAATTGAGATATAAAGCCGATTTCTTTCAAATATATTTCTGTTGGTGGCGGAGAATTTATTCTCTTAGCTTAACACCCTTCTCTGAGACGTACGAGCTCAGAGGTTATACAGTTGAAGGTTATCAGCGATATACTCCCAATTTTGGTAATGTGACATGCTGAGTGTTGCTGTGAAATGATCATTGTGTTGATCATTTATGATAGGATCATTTATTTGATCGTCTATCTTAGTGATCATTTCTATGATCATTTGTTGACCCAAAGCATGGCTTTTGTATAAAGTATGTTTTTTTGGACGTGACTTCGTCGAGCCTCACAAACCGGTAATGGTCGAAACAGGAATTGTGCGGCAAGGTTTCCAGGGATCGCTTCCCTAGGGTATGGCCATTCCTTCTGGAAAAGGGTAGTATCATGGTATGGAGCCCCGATACTTACTCATATTGAAACACTTATTATTATGGTGTGATGTTGGTTAGAGAGCTCTCGTTTAAAGGTCCCAAAGGGCTGGGGGTGGCATATCTGAGGGTTTGTAATATCCCTTGGGAAAAGGGATTCCCGGCCTTGTTTGGCAGAGATCCAGTTGGGTTCTCAGGGCGTCCTTCCAGAGGCGTTTCCATGTGGCAATGGGAAGTTCCTTGGCCTGACCATTTGTTGGAAAATCCATTCTTCAAATACGAGCCTTGTACGGTATTAGTTGTATTGTCTGCCATCTACTTATGGTGGCGCCCCACTGTTTGGATGGTAGCTATAGTAGGCATAGTTCGAAATGTCTATGCTGGCTAAGATTTATATCTTTATTTTCGAAATGAATTTTTCCTACACTATGCACTAGTAATAATATCAAATGTTCTTTTTAATGCGTATCAAGCATCTTTGACTATCATAAGGAGAAATCTCCTCCGATTCTGCGTTTGCATTGTGTGTGTGCGTGCGGGAGGCCTTATGGTAGTCTCATTTTTAAAAAGCATTGCGAATTGACTTTGAAAATATTCCTCTATTTTGATTTTAAAGATAAATAAACTGTTTTTGAGTTCCCACACCAGTCACATGACTGACTCGGAGTTTATTGTTTTCCTTCCTAAACTCTGGGTGCCCACCAATTTCCACACGGGCAGTTAAGAGTTAGGTTTATCAGGATATTCTGGAATTCAGGAGTTGCTGGAGGCAAGCTGGATGGCATAGCGTATTACTAGTATAGTACTTCTTTTTCTGATGCATTGTTGTTGTTTAATGTTGTACACTCTGATGATATGATGTAATGAAATGTAATGTAATAACTGATATAGTTCTTTGTGTAAAAATTATTCATTTATCTATTATATGTTGTTCCGCTGCGAATTGTGAGATTCTGATGTTGTTCTGTTATTTCTTTCCGTTCTATTTTCTATCTTCTTATCTCTTCTTATGTCTCTTTCTTCTTCTTTTCTTTTTCTTAAAACCCTAACTATTCGGTTTTTCGGCAACGAAAAATCGTGTATGTTACATTTGGTATCAGAGCATATGGTTAAGCGACAACCATGGTTCTGTTGGGTATTACTCATTAGAGATAGAGTAAGTAGTACTCTAGAATGAGTTTGAGTGTAATAATAGATATGAGCGCGTATTTGTTAGTGAATATAAAATTGTTTTGAATCGGGTAAATAAGATAATTTTGCCCAAAACTATTTTTGTATAGAAAATAAATGATTTTCTATTATTATAGTATATGGTTGCAAGGTTGTTAGGAAGTAATAATATTAAATTATTATCATTAGTATATGGAATTAAATAAGAAATAAAATGGATTGAATTCAAGTAAACTAACTTGATAAATTATTAATTCATCATGGACTAATGAATTGGAATTTGAATTAGTTAAATTAAAGTTTAGTTGTGAGCTAAATTTGAAGATAAAATTGAAATTGTGTATAAATTCAAGTATGTAAAAGAAATAAATTGAAATTTCCTTTGTTAGTAATTAAGTTAATTCGAGATGAATTGAATATGGAAATTGAAATTTAAAATGAATAAGAGAATGTACTAATTGAAAATGAATTAGTGAATAAAACTAATTTAAAGTAGTAATACGAATTAGTAAGTAAAAGTTAATCGTTAGAATTCAATATTTAGAATTGAGAATTGAATTCAAATAGAATTGAAATTGTGAATTGAATTGAAATGTAAATTTGAGTGAAAATGGATATGTAACTTCAATAGTGAAGTAAAAATGTATAAGAAGCATATATTGGAAATTTTAAAATAGAATTGGCAAAATAGTTTGAATGTTGGAATTGGATATTATGGATAGCTGGTTATACAGGTGTATTAAAAAGAAATGGAATTGGATTTTGATTTCAAAGATAAAATTGAATTGCTCGACAAAAAGGTACGTATTTCAATTTCAGTATGAAATTTGATGATTTTCTTCTCCAGCCACTTGGCTTTCTCTTTTCTTTTTGATTCTGAGGGGCCGTGGTGCCATTTTGTAGTCGTACCGAGCTAGCCGCGCAAAGGAGACGCTGGCGAAATTTTTCGAAAATTTAGAGTGTCAGAAAATTTTTGAGAAATTTTGAAAGTTTGAAATTTGAATTTGAATTTAAATTTAAATTGTTGGAAGAACAATGTTGTTTGGAACCTATAATTGAAGTTGGAAAGCTAGTTGAAATGATAGTGAATCTCTAGTAAAAAGATTTAGGTTAGTAAGTTGATAAAACTATTTGGATTGTGAAAAATGATAGTCGGGATAAGGGCATTCTTCTTAACTTGTAATTTCAGGACGAAATTCTTTTAAGGGGGGAATGTTGTAACGACCCCGAATTTTGAACAATTTAATTTGAAAATATTTAATTAATTTTAAATATTTGAATGATGGTTTGACTTGAATTTCAAATTATCAGAATGATTTAGCGATTAAATTATAGAATTTAATCTATTGAAAGTTGAATAATAATTTGAATCTTCAATTTTAAGCCGATTAAAAATATTTCAAAGGCTTGTAAAATACATATTGATAGCACTGAAGGTTATAGAAGCTTCAGAATTGAATTTGAAAGGGAATTGTACAGTTTTGAAATTATATCGTTTGAATCGATATTTAAAAATAGCCGTCCGAGGCACAGTCTCGGAATTCGACGAAACCAGTTCCATTGGGTGCGTAATATTGAATTATTCTCGGATTTCAAATTTCGTATTTTTCTTAGTTGTTATGTGAGCACACGACGTGTAAACGCATTGAATTTTTATCGAAATTCAATTTAAATTTAAATTTGCATTTCAGTCAAATATCAACACGTTATCTTCCCCAACATTATGCCTAAAATCACGCAGAGTATCACGCCTAGAATCACGCTAAAAATCGTGTTAAGCATGGCCGAGCTCGCTTTTAAATAATCACTCCTCAGTTCAAAATCACAGAAGAATACTGGCCTCTCCTCTTTCGTTCAAAACAATGGCCGTTTTTCCCCCTTTCCAAAACCTTATTCACGAAATCGAAGTCCAGAAAAAAAATCAATTCGAAGAAAAAATAAAAAAAACAATGGCCGAGCATGTTTCCTCAAATCAATTCGATTTCTCCTCCTCTTTCTTTATCATGCCGCCTCGAATTAAGGAAGTCGAGCTCCCTTCTTTTTTCAAAACCAAATAAAAATTATCGGCCGAAGCCTAGGAGTAGAATCGTGTGCAGTCTCGAGGCGAGGCGGCGATGGATTTAGGGTCGCGAGCGAAGGAGATGGATTGTGAGCTTGTTTTCGCGACTGGGTTCGATCGAGTGGGTGAAACAGCGATAACAGCAATAAGGTAGCTTTTTTTATAATTATTTATTTTTAAAATATATAGTTGAGTTTGGAAAATAAATAAATAAATACTATCTAGTTACTAAGTACAATCTGTAAAAGAAATATTCACAGTAAAATATATATAGATATATATTTGGACAAGATTTCGAAAGTTTAAATTCTTTTCGATTTAATATGTATAAAGAAAGATAGACTAAGGTTGTTGTATGAAAATAAAAAATAAATAGTGGGTTGGAACAGAAAATAAAATAAATATAGGTGTAAATGAAATTTTAATTTCCAGTAAAAGGAAAGTTAGTTTGAAAGTAAAGTGTATAGTTGAATAAATTTGTTTAACAGAAATTGTTTAAAAGAAATTGTTTTGAAAATGAAATCATTAATAAAGAAATTTGTTATCTTAGAGATAATTAAGGTAACAAAATGACTAAATTAATATGGTAATTAAAGAATGATTTATTTAATTTTTAAATAAATAAGTCATTAGTTAGAAATTTAAAATAATGAATTTAATAAACTTACTAGATTTACCTTGGTTACTGAAAATAATTTATTTTTGGAAAAATGGGTTAAGAATAAATTATTAAGATGTTCAATTTACTTAGTCAATTCTTTTGGTTACTAAAGAAAATTAGTTTAAATTTAATCTTTGGTTAAATCAACTATTAAAGGAAAAATATTGGTTTAAATAAAACTATTGATTAATTTAATAATCAAAACGAAAATTTATTATTCAATCTGTTTGAATATTAATGAATGTGTAAAATATTTATACAAGGTATAAATCAAGAAAGTCGATTCAAGATGGAAAATGGATTGCTAATAAAAGCAAAGGTGAGAACTTCTCACTCAAAAATTTATAAGTTGGATTTGCTGTTGTTTATTGATTGTTGCTTGATTGTGATATTAGATATAGTAGGATATATCTATATATATAGCAATATATATATATATTGGCATATGTATATATTGCAGTTGATTGATTTCCCGCATTGTATAGCGGATGCGACCCTATTGCGCCGCCTATTAAGCGGATAATATTTTATAAAATCCCATATACCGCGATATTCCACCTCGAAGTGGAATTGGTATTGTGCTAATGTCTGTGGATGCAGGGAAACAGGTTGGAGGGATCCAACTGGATTCCTCACAAATATTTATTTGATTCAGATATTGTGATATTTGATTGTTTATCATATCGATATATCATATTTAAAAGTCGTGATTGACTATTTGATGTGTTGCATCATCGAATCCAATTTTGAAGTTTAAAAATAACGATTTTGATTTTTAAGGGATTTCTAAAGTGATTTCTGGAAATATACGTTTATAAAATATTTTTTTGGAATTGATTCATCTTAAATAAATAAAAGTTATAATTTTAATGTATAAAAATTATGATTTTTGAGAAATACAGTTAAAAATTTATTTTTGAAATATGAGATTAATGATTTTATAAAATAGTTTAAACTGGGATTTCTGAATTTATTATAAAAGTTTAAAAATAGGATTTATGGAATTTGATTATTTTATAAATCAAAATGATGAATTATAAAGGAGTTTAAAGACGTTTTAAAATAGTAATATAAATTGATTTATATTAAAAGATTTATAAATTGATATTTATAAATTAAAAATATTAGAATTGTGAAACGAGCTTTTATAAATGTTAGAATGGATTGTGAATGAATTCCATAAATGAATGAAATTTATAGGATTATAACGGTGAAGTTATAAATGAAATTTTATAAACAGTAGGTTTATAAAATTTGAAAAGTTATTTAAAAAAACAGATTTGGATAAATAAATGAATCTTATAAGTTATAAGATTTATAATTATGAAGTTTAAAAGAATTTTTTTGTAAACGAATAAATTATAAGTATTTAACTTATAATATGAACTTTTAGTATATCATTTAGATATGAAATTGAATAGAGTTAATAAAGGAAATTTATAAGAGGAAGTTGTTATAAAGTAAATAGAAATGGAATTTATAAACATTGTTTTATAAATCCGCAAACTACTTATTTTGATAAGTAAATTGTTGTAACTTGTTAATGGAGTTATATTCATGTTTTAAACAGTGAATAATCCTTTAAAATAAAGTGAATAGAAATGATAAAATTTGTTAACAAGTATATTCACGTTTTTGAATAGTGAATAATATGTTAAAGAAATATTTTGGAAGTGATGTTTTAAATAGAATTAAAACGATCTAACGATATTTTTAATTGTGTTAAGATTGAAACCATAGATTTCAACATTCATTGTTGAAATAGACGTTTTCGAGAAATAGAAGGAATGGTAGATTATAACACTGTTGTTATAATAGATGATTTCCGAAAGGAAATGTTTGTATAGTATTGGGATTTATATATCTATTTTAATTTCGAATCCCTATACTAGTGATTTTGGGTTGTCGTAACGATGTTTTACGCAACATTCGTTTTGGCCCAAATAAATATGTTTAAGAGAATGATTTCCTTAAAGAATGAAATATATACTTAATTTCGATTAGAGTATATTGAATATTTTCCAAGTATAGAAAATAAAAATACTTGTGAATCACTTATAAATAAATAAGTATGGAAATGTTTTTCCAATATTAAGTGAATATTTTGAATTTATCCTTTTGAAGATAAATCGAGAATGAATATTAGAAATCGAATGGAAAACGTATATTCATGAATATTTTTGGAAATATAAATTCAATATGGAATTTATAAATGGAATTTGGAAAATAAGTTTAAAAATAAATATTGATTTATTTTTTAAAGAATGGAAAATATATATCTTATAAAGATATTTTTGGAAAATAAATAATTTGGAAAATTATTTGAAATCTGGTGATGTTGTGCATATCTATTGATAGTTCAATAACCGACTATCAATATTTACCTTTGAATAGGTATTTGTTGTGATTTGCTTGAAATTGGATGCCACACTTATTTTTTTTTTAAAATAAGCGCTCACTATTCGGGTTAACCGGGAAAGTACCTTGGGGTCGTATAACCCATTCCGAATATGTGATACGTCGTTATGAATTGCATTCGAAGACCGGTGTTGAAGACCGGATATTTTTGAAAACGTAAGGGTTTCTTGTTGATTGTCTCTGCACTAGCTGATCCCCGGTATAGTGATCTCCATATGTGATGTGAAATTCGGACGTGATTAGAGGTTATCCGGATTGCAAGGACTTCTTTGTAAGTGCCTTCGGTTCTGTTCGAGCCCGGAACAGACTTGTATGGATAGTATGCCTGACATTACAAATTGAGATATAAAGCCGATTTCTTTCAAATATATTTCTGTTGGTGGCGGAGAATTTATTCTCTTAGCTTAACACCCTTCTCTGAGACGTACGAGTTCAGAGGTTATATAGTTGAAGGTTATCAGCGATATACTCCCAATTTTGGTAATGTGACATGCTGAGTGTTGCTGTGAAATGATCATTGTGTTGATCATTTATGATAGGATCATTTATTTGATCGTCTATCTTGGTGATCATTTCTATGATCATTTGTTGACTCAAAGCATGGCTTTTGTATAAAGTATGTTTTTGTGGACGTGACTTCGTCGAGCCTCACAAACCGGTAATGGTCAAACATGAATTGTGCGGCAAGGTTTGCAGGGATCGCTTCCCTAGGGTATGGCCATTCCTTCTGGAAAAGGGTAGTATCATGGTATGGAGCCCAGATACTTACTTATGTTGAAACACTTATTATTATGGTGTGATGTTGGTTAGAGAGCTCTCGTTTAAAGGTCCCAAAGAACTGGGGGTGGCATATCTGAGGGTTTGTAATATCCCTTGGGAAAAGGGATTCCCGGCCTTGTTTGGCAGAGATCCAGTTGGGTTCTCGGGGCGTCCTTCCAGAGGCGTTTCCATGTGGCAATGGGAAGTTCCTTGGCCTGACCATTTGTTGGAAAATCCATTCTTCAAATACGAGCCTTGTACGGTATTAGTTGTATTACCTGCCATCTACTTATGGTGGCGCCCCACTGTTTGGATGGTAGCTATAGTAGGCATAGTTCGAAATGTCTATGCTGACTAAGATTTATATCTTTATTTTCGAAATGAATTTTTCCTATACTATGCACTAGTAATAATATCAAATGTTCTTTTTAATGCGTATCAAGCATCTTTGACTATCATAAGGAGAAATCTCCTCCGATTCTGCGTTTGCATTGTGTGTATGTGCGGGAGGCCTTATGGTAGTCTCATTTTTAAAAAGCATTGCGAATTGACTTTAAAAATATTCCTCTATTTTGATTTTAAAGATAAATAAACTGTTTTTGAGTTCCCACACCAGTCACATGACTGACTCGGAGTTTATTATTTTCCTTCCTAAACTCTGGGTGCCCACCAATTTCCACACGGGCAGTTAAGAGTTAGGTTTATCAGGATATTCTGGAATTCAGGAGTTGCTGGAGGCAAGCTGGATGGCATAGCGTGTTACTAGTATAGTACTTCTTTTTCCGCTGCATTGTTGTCGTTTGATGTTGTACACTCTGATGATATGATGTAATGAAATGTAATGTAATAACTGATATAGTTCTTTGTGTAAAGATTATTCATTTATCTATTATATGTTGTTCCGCTGCGAATTGTGAGATTCTGATGTTGTTCTGTTATTTCTTTCCGTTCTATTTTCTATCTTCTTATCTCTTCTTATGTCTCTTTCTTCTTCTTTTCTTTTTCTTAAAACCCTAACTATTTGGTTTTTCGGCAACGAAAAATCGTGTATGTTACATCGACGGTAATCCATCCGTTTTCACAAATATCCGGTCATCAACACCGGTCTTCAAATGCAATTCATAACGACGTATCACTATTCGGAATGGGTTATACGACCCCATGGTCCTTTCCCGGTTAACCCGAATAGTGAGCGCTTATTTTAAAATAAGTGTGGCATTCAAATCAAGCAATCACAACAGATACCCATTTAAAGGTAAATATTGATAGTCGGTTATTTAACTATCAATAAAGATGCGCCACATCATCAGATTCCAAATAATTTCTCTAATTATTTATTTCTACAAAAATATCTTTACAAGATATATATAAAATTTTCCACACTTCAAAAATAAACAACGTTTATTTTAAAATAAATTTTCCCTTTCCATTTATAAATTCCATAGTGAATTTATATTTTCAAATTATCTATTGATCTACAGTTTTCAATAGGTTCAATTATTCAATTCCAATTTATCTTCAAGAAGATAAATTCTAAAAACGTTTCATTTCATATTAGAAAAGCATTTCCATACTTATTTAAAAAATAAGTAATTCATAAATCTTATTTATTTTCAACAATTTGAAAATATTCAATATAATTAAACCATAGTTAAATATATATTTCATTCTTTAAGGAAATCATTCTTTTATTCACTTTTATTTGGGTCAAAACGAATGTTGCGTAAAACATCGTTACGATAACCCAAAATCACTAGTATAGGGATTCGAAATTAAAATAGATATATAAATCCCAATACTATACAAAAATATTTCCTTTCGGAAATCATTTACTATAACAACAGTGTTATAGTCCATTATTTTCTTATTTTCTCGAAAACGTCTATTTCAACAATGAATGTTGAAATCTAGGTATTCGATACTTAATGCATTCTAAAACACCTTTAATCGTTTTAAATTCCATTTAAAACATTCCTTTCCCAAAATATATCCATTTTATTTAACGATATATTCACTATTCAAAATCGTGAATATATTTCCTTTAATAAATTCCAATACTAAATTTATCAAATTCAAGTGATTTTCGAATTTATGCACAATGTTTATAAATTCCATTCCTATGTATAAACTTCGATTTATAAATTTCCTTTATCGATCCAATTCAATTTATATAACTCAATTTTATACCAAAAGTCTATATTATAAGCTAAACACTTATAATATCATTTATTTACGAAGTCGTTCTTTTAAAGCTTCACAAATTATAAATCTTGTTACTTATAAGATTCTGTTTATATTTTAGGACAACTTCAACTTATAAAATTTCCTTTATTCAAAATTTCTATTAGTATCCTATTTAAATGCCAAAATCCAGTTTATAAGTTAATTACTTATAAATCCTTTATTTTACAACATCTATTCATTTTATAATACTTATAACACTCGTTTTGTAATTCCAATATTTTAAATTCATAAATATCAAATTTTTTTCTTTTATATAAACCGTTTATAATAATAATTCAAAAATCTCAATTTACGCCATTTCATAAATTTATTAACTACTTATCTCAAAAATAACATTTTGGTTATATTTTCCAAAAATATTAATTCCTATAGCTTTAAAAATTGAAATTTTCAATTTATCTAAAATGAATCAATTCAAAATTTAAATAAAAACATATACTTGAAAAATCAATTTATAAATCCTTTTTAAAAATAAAAATCGTTATTTTTAACTTTAAAAATGAATCCGATGATACAACAGCATCAAATCGTCAATCACTGCACAAATATCATATATCGATATGATAATCACAATCATCACAATATCTATAATCAAATAAATATTTGTGAGGAATCCAGTTGGATCCCTCCAACCTATTTCCCTGCATCCACAGACGTTAGCACAATACGAATTCCACTTCAAGGTGGAATATCGCGGTATATGGGATTTATAAAATATATATCCGCTTAATAACGGCGCAATAGGGTCTCATCCGCTATACAATGCGGGAAATCAGTCAACTGCAATATATATATATTGCTATATACTAATATAATACCAATTCCACTTCAAGGTGGAATATCGCGGTATATGTGTGTAATAAATAACCTCCGCTTACTAACGGCGCATAGGGTCTATTTCAATCCAATATATACATATATATATATATATAACAATCATCATTCAAGCAAACAATCATTCAATCAACAAATTTTTAAATCTAACTAATTAAAATTTAAATAGACCCTTTTTTAGTGAGAAGTTCTCACCTTTGCTTTTACTAGCAATCCGTTTTCCATCTTCTCGATTTTTCTTGTTTTATACCTTGTACAAACAATGGATTCATTTTGTTAATATTCGAATAGATCGAACTATTAAATTCCATTTAATAATTTAATTAACCCGTGATTTTACTTTAACTAACAAATTTTTTTTAACAAATTTATTTAATTCAAAATTAAATCTAAAACTAGTTTTTCCTTTAATAAGTCATTTCACCTAATAAATTAAATTTTTAACCAATTTTTTTCTTTTACAAAAATCTATCTAACCAATATTTTATTTTAAAATTAATATCTTTATTTCAAATGAATTTTTTTTAATAAATTTGCTTAACTAAATTCTTCCTTTACATAAATAACCTATATATATATATTTTTATAAAAACAGAACTGCATATAAAATTTTCAGTTTTCCACATAATTTAATATTTTCTTAATCTTTTCAGTTAATTTCACTATATATTTACCTAACATCTTTCAAAAATTCCAATGTTCTTTTCAAAGCCAGTTATATGTATTTTATTAAATCAGGTATAAACGAAAAAGGAAGAAAGCGAATACCTCACTGCTCGACTCGCGTGCCACCTCATCGAACGCCTCTGACACTGACAAACCCATACTACGAGCTGCACGAAATTGCAACTTCGCCACTGACGACATCGAACCCCAGAACAGATAAAGCCCTAGCCCACAGATCGAACGACACACACACACACCCCCCTGCAGACGATGTCACCGCTGATGCTTGCTCTCGATTGCTTCAATCACTTCACGGCATAGCAATGCCAATTTCACGAAACCCCTACATGCGTACGCGATTCACCTCGCCACCGAGTGCGCCGCCTCTTCCTCCCCTGCTTGCGACCTTCGCGATACCCCACTCGAGCCGCACGCGAACGCCCCACGCCTTTCGATTTTAATGTCGTAGCCACCATTGATTTTTTTTTTCTTTTTCGCCTGACTTCTGATTTCAAGCTGAGGAGAAGAGAAATAGGGAAGCACGATATAAATTGAGGAAGGTGACTTTCGTACGCACCCTAGGTCGCCATTTCTTTTGAGTTTCGTTCGTATGAGTAGAAAAGAAACGATTTTGTTTTGAATGAAAATTATAAACGAGCGGCCATAGTTTTTTTCGTTTGTTTCAAACTGAGGAACGAGGGAGAGGGGAATTTGAAATTGAACAGAACGAGATTTTCTTCCAGTACGATAGGGGACAGACGCGACATAAACAAAAAAAGTAGCGTGAATTTAGGCGTGATCAGAGGAAAGAACGTGGTGAGGTTAACTAATATAAATATAAATTTTTAAATTGAATTTGTTTTAAATTTCAACGCGTTTACTCACCGTGTGTTCACATAACAACTCCGAAAAATACGAAATTTGAAATCCGGTAATAATTCAATATTACGGACCCAATGGAACTGGTTTCGTCGAATTTCGAGACTGTGCCTCGGAAGGCTATTTTTAAATATCGATTCAAACGATATAAATTCAAAACTGAACAATTCACTTTGAAATTCAATTCTGAAGCTTCTATTATCTTCAGTATTATCAATATGAATTTTCTAAGCCTTTGAAATATTTTAAATCAGCTTAAAATTGAAGATTCAAATTTTTATTCAACTTTCAATAAATTAAATTTTAGAATTTAATCGCCAATTTATTATGAAAATTTGGAATTCAGTTCAAACCATCATTCAAATATTTAAAATTAATTAAATATTTTCAAATTTTAAATTGTTCAAAATTCTGGGTCGTTACAACCTTCCCCCCTTAAAAGAATTTCGTCCCGAGATTGCAAGTTCGAAAGAAATAGTCCTTAACTGGTTTACTATTTTCCACAATTCAAATAGTTTTATCAACTTACTAACCTAAGTCTTTTTATTAAAGATTCATCATCATTTCAACTAGCTTTCCAACTTAAGTTATAAGTTTCAACAATATTGTTTACTTTACAATTCAAATTTAAATTTAAATTCAAATTTCAACTTTCAAATTTTCTCAAAAATTTTCTAACACCCTAAATTTTCGAAAAATTTCGCCAGCATCTCCTTTGCGTGGCTCGATCGGTACGACTAGAAAATGGCACCACGGCCCCTCAGAATCAAAAAGAAAAGAGAAAGCCAAGTGGCTGGAGAAGAAAATCATCAAATTCATACTGAAATTCAAATACGTACCTTTTTGTCGAGCAATTCAATTTTATCTTTGAAATCAAAATCCAAATTCCATTTCCCTTAATATACCTGTATAACTGCTAGTAGTAGTATCCAATCACAATATTCAAACCATTTTACCAATCCTATTACAAAGCCTTTCAATATATGCTTTTCATACATTTTTAGTTTACTATTGAAGTTACATATTTATTCTCATTCAATTTTTACATTTCAATTTCATTTGAATTTAATTCACAATTTCAATTCATTTTTAGTTGCTTACGACCAATTCATATGCCATTTCCATTTAATTCAAGCGGTTTACAACTCATTTCCTTCATTAAATTCAATTTTTTTATAAGCAAAACGAATTCATGTCCATTTCAGTTTGCAACTAATTAAAAGTGATACCAATTCAACTTACTTTAATTTCCATTTCAGTTCAATTTGCATTTCATATTTTCATTCGGTTTATTTTATTAACCAAACAAATTTCACTCTAACCATTTCAAATCTATTCCATTTACTAATTTAATTCAATCAGTACATTCACTTATTCATTTAAATTTCAATTTCCATATTCAATTCATCTCGAATTTGCTTAATTAATAACAAGGTCATTTTCAATTTATTTTCAACTTAATGAATTTTCTTTAAGTGATCATTTCATTTCGTCTTCTTAGACATTTTTTTCAAATTCACTTTATTCAAATTTATTCACTTATACTTACTTTAATTCAACTCCATTCTTTAAATTAAATTTATTCTATCAAAATTCAAATTGTATAAGTTATCAAATTATTTATTATTCCCATAAGTAGCTTAAATAGGATTCCAGAGTCTTTTCAACTTTTCAAAACCATTGTTGAAAACAATTCAAATTATTCTTTGAATTTCAAAACCAAACCCCAAATTTTCCAAACAATTTCCATTTAAAACAATTTGGCAGCAATTCCTCTTTTGGAAACCCGAAAATGAACACCGATGATGTCATGATCATCATCGGAATTATTTTCCAGCGACCGAAAAGAGTTTAGAGCTTTTCATTCCTTCAAAAATTCTTTTCAAAACCTTTGAAAATTATTTCCAAACCAAACAGGAATTTAATTCCAAAAATTTCCAAATTCTTTCGAAAGCATTCCCAAATATTTCTCTGGAATTTCATTTCTAATTATAAATCACATTTATAATTTATATTCTCAAATTTCATTTGTATATGGATTTCATTTTCTTATTCAATTTAAATGGTACTAATTTAATACTATCAATTCCTAACATCCATGCAACCATATACCATAATAATCTACAGAAAATTATTTCTTTTGTATACAAAAATAGTTTTGGGTAAAATTATTTCATTTACCCGATTTAAAAACAATATTATATCGAATTGTTCTATTCAAGTGTTTATAAACCCCTTCGGCATAGTTGTCGAGACCGTGCTGACGAAGGTTCATATGCCACTCAACAAACCAATCATCACAATATAAAACAATTTTATATTCACTAACAAATAGGCACTCATATCTATTATTACACTCAAACTCATTCTAGAGTACTACTGACTCTATCTCTAATGAGTAATACCCAACAGAACCATGGTTGTCGCTTAACCATATGCTCTGATACCACTTGTAAAGATCGCGATTTTTCGTTGCCGAAAAACCGAACCTTTATGGTTTTTAAGAAGAGGAAAGAGGTAGAAGAAGAGAGAAAAAGAGAGAAGAAGAAAGAAAACAATATCAGAACAGAAAGTAACAACAGAACAATATCAGAATCTCACAATCACAGCGGAACAACATATAATAGATAAATGAATAATCATTAAAACAAAAGAACTGTATATTTTATACATTACATCATATTACATTTCATTTCATTATCAGAGTGTACAACAACAAACAGCGAAAAAGAAATACTATATACAATAGATAATATGCTACGCCATCCAGCTCGCCTCCGGATATCTGTAGCAACACCTGAATCCAGAATGACCTGATAACCTAACTCTAGACTGCCCGTGTGGAAATTGGTGGGCACCCAGAGTTTAGGAAGGGAACAATAAACTCTAGGTCAGTCATGTGACTGGTGTGAGAACTTAAAACAGTTATTTGTCTTTAAAACAAAGAATAGGATAATTTCTAAATAAATTCGCAATGCTTTTTTGAAAATGAGACTACCATAAGGCCTCCCGCACACACACACAATGCAAACGCAGAATCGGAGGAGATTTCTCCTTATGATAGTCAAAGATGCTTGATGCGCATTAAAAAGAACATTTGATATTATTACTAGGGCATAGTGTAGGCAAAATTCATTTCGAAAATAGAATATAAATCTTAGCCAACATACGACCATTATCGTATGCCTACTATAGCTACCATCTAAACAGTGGTGACCACCATAAGTAAATGGCAGGTTCTACAACTAAAACCGTACAAGGCTCGTATTGTTTCTTTGGATTTCCAACAAATGGTCAGGCCAAGGAACTTCCCATTGCCACATGGAAACGCCTCTGGAATGACGTCCCGAGAACCTAACCGGATCTCTGCCAACACAAGGCCGGGTTACCCCTAACTGGGTAACAACTGACACGAATATGTCATTCCCCGATCGTAACCGATCTATATCCGAGGATCCCCGATTTCCAACAACCACAAAGTAATAAATTTGCAGTAACCACATAGGTTAAGTATCTGGGCTCCATACCATGATACCACCTCTATCCAGAAGGAATGACATACACTAAAGGGGTGCTACCCCCTAATAACCTTGCCACATCTTTCCTGTTTTGACCATTTCCGGGGTGTGAGGCTCGATGAAGTCTCGTCCACAAAGCTATGCTTTTAAACAAAAGCCGTGATTTGGGTCAACAAATGACCAAAGCAATGATCATCAAGATAGACGATCAAACAAATGATCCTATCACAAATGATCATTCAACGACCATTTCACAGTAACACTCAGCATGCCACGTTACCAATTCGGGAATGTATCACTAGTAACCATCAACTATATAACCTCTGAGCTCGTACGTCTCAGAGAAGGGTGTTAAGCTAAGAGAAAAAATTCTCCGCCACCAACAGAAATATATTTGATAGAAACCAGCATTACATCTCAAATTGTAACGTCAGACATACAATCCATACAAGTCTGTTCCGGGCTCGAACAGAACCGAAGGCACTTACAAAGAAGTCCTTGCAATCCGGATATTCATTAATCACGTCCGGACTTCCCGTCACTAAGGATGATAAAACCTCTATACCGGAGATCAGCCGATGCAGAGTAACTCGACGGTAATCCATCCGTTTTCACAAATATCCGGTCATCAACACCGGTCTTCAAATGCAATTCATAACGACGTATCACTATTCGGAATGGGTTATACGACCCCATGGTCCTTTCCTGGTTAACCCGAATAGTGAGCGCTTATTTTAAAATAAGTGTGGCATTCAAATCAAGCAATCACAACAAATGCCCATTTAAAGGTAAATATTGATAGTCGGTTATTTAACTATCAATAAAGATGCGCCACATCATCAGATTCCAAATAATTTCTCAAATTATTTATTTCTACAAAAATATCTTTACAAGATATATATAAAATTTTCCACACTTCAAAAATAAACAACGTTTATTTTAAAATAAATTTTCCCTTTCCATTTATAAATTCGATAGTGAATTTATATTTTCAAATTATCTATTGATCTATAATTTTCAATAGGTTCAATTATTCAATTCCAATTTATCTTCAAGAAGATAAATTCTCAAAACATTTCATTTCATTTTGCAAAAGCATTTCCATACTTATTTAAAAAATAAGTAATTCATAAATCTTATTTATTTTCAACAATTTGAAAATATTCAATATACTTAAACCATAGTTAAATATATATTTCATTCTTTAAGGAAATCATTCTTTTATTCACATTTATTTGGGTCAAAACGAATGTTGCGTAAAACATCGTTACGACAACCCAAAATCACTAGTATAGGGATTCAAAATTAAAATAGATATATAAATCCCAATACTATACAAAAATATTTCCTTTCGGAAATCATTTACTATAACAACAGTGTTATAGTCCATTATTTCCTTATTTTCTCGAAAACGTCTATTTCAACAATGAATGTTGAAATCTAGGTATTCGATACCTAATGCATTCTAAAACACCTTTAATCGTTTTAAATTCCATTTAAAATATTCCTTTCCCAAAATATATCCATTTTATTTAACGATATATTCACTATTCAAAATCGTGAATACATTTCCTTTAATAAATTCCAATATTAAATTTATCAAATTCAAGTGATTTTTGAATTTATACACAATGTTTATAAATTCCATTCCTATGTATAAACTTCGATTTATAAATTTCCTTTATCAATCCAATTCAATTTATATAACTCAATTTTGTACCAAAAGTCTATATTATAAGCTAAACACTTATAATATCATTTATTTACGAAGTCGTTCTTTTTAAAACTTCACAAATTATAAATCTTGTTACTTATAAGATTCTGTTTATATTTTAGGACAACTTCAACTTATAAAATTTCCTTTATTAAAAATTTCAATTAATATCCTATTTAAATGCCAAAATCCAGTTTATAAGTTAATTACTTATAAATCCTTTATTTTACAACATCTATTCATTTTATAATACTTATAACACTCGTTTTATAATTCCAATATTTTAAATTCATAAATATCAATTTTTTTTCTTTTATATAAACCGTTTATAATAATAATTCAAAAATCTCAATTTAAGCCATTTCATAAATTTATTAACTACTTATCTCAAAAATAACATTTTGGTTATATTTTCCAAAAATATTAATTCCTATAGCTTTAAAAATTGAAATTTTAAATTTATCTAAAATGAATCAATTCAAAATTTAAATAAAAACATATACTTGAAAAATCAATTTAAAAATCCTTTTTAAAAATAAAAATCGTTATTTTTAACTTTAAAAATGAATCCGATGATGCAACAGCATCAAATGGTCAATCACTGCACAAATATCATATATCGATATGATAATCACAATCATCACAATATCTATAATCAAATAAATATTTGTGAGGAATCCAGTTGGACCCCTCCAACCTGTTTACCTGCTGTAACGACCCTGGATTTTGAATAATTTAAATTGAGAATATTTAATTTATTTTAAATATTTAAATGATGGTTTGGATTGAATTTTCAATATAACTTTAAATTTGACGATTAAATTATAGAATTTAATCTATTGAGAGTTGAATAAAAATTTGAATCTTCAATTTTTAAGCTGAATAAAAATATTTCAAAGGCTTGTAAAATCCATATTGATAGTACTGAAGATTTTAGAAGCTTCAGGATTTAATTATACAGTTATTTATTCAGTTTTGAAATTAATACGTTTAAATCAATATTCAAAAATAGCCGTCCGAGGCACAGTCTCGGAATTCGACGAAACCAGTTCCATTGGGTCCGTAATATTGAATTATTACCGGATTTCAAATTTCGTATCGATCGGAGTTAATATGTGAACACACGGTGAGTAAACGCGTTGAAATTTCAACGAATTCAATTTAAATTTAAAATTTAAATTTGTCAACAACACACCACGTTCTCCTTTAATAACACGCCCCTTTGTTTCAGCCGAGTATCACGCAGAAAATCACTGAAGAAATCGTGCAAAGCATGTTCGTTCAACCTTAAATACCTCGTTCTTTCAATCAATGCCGAAGTCTTCTTCATAACCCAGAATCAAATTCCCTCATTCCCTCAGTTTCTCTTCGTTCACAAACAAATCAATGGCCGCATTAAAAAAAAAAAAAGGAAAAACTTCAAATCGAATCGCGGCGTGCAATCAATGGAGGGGCGCGCGTGCGCGCGGCAGATGAGGCGACTTCGTGGAGGTGGAGGAGAGCCACGGCGATCGATTGGGGGAGAGCGACGTGAGGTAGGGGTTTTGGGGACGACGAACTCAAGTTCGATCGATGTGGGCTCGCGATTATTCGCGCGAGGCTAGGGTTTCCACGCGGCCAGAGGAGGCGCTCGCGACAGCGACAGTGGCACGCAATTCGAAGGGGCGGCGGCGAGGTGTTCTGGGGTTCATCGCGACTTGGTTCGGCGAGACAGCTTCGTCGAGGCGTGGTCTCGGAGGCGATGGTCGTAAGCTCGAGTATGAGCTGGTGATTTTCACTGTGAGGTAGTTTTAACATATTTTTTTTTTGTTTTTCAAAATTTTATTAAGTACAGTAAAATATTTAGTGTTTTGCAATTTTGACTTGCTGTTAGAATTTAAATCTTATATTAAAGTGTTTAAATTATTTAATCAACTTATTTAACGATTTTTGAATTTGTTAAAGTTAGCTTGAGATTTAAACCATTAGTTTAAAACGACTGGTTAATTAACCTACGTAAAAGGAAATTTAGTTCATTTCAAAATTTCTAGTATAAATTGATTTTAAAAGGGAAAATAAAATATAATCTATTAAAAGAGATTAGTTTATATAAAATTTTTTAGTTAAATAAACCCGTTAAAAAGAAATTGTTCTAGTCACTTAACAAAATTATCAAAAATGTAAATTTATTAAGTGAAAGATTTATTTAATGGAAATTTAGTTTAAATTAAACTTTTGGTAAATTAAATATAGTGAATGGAAATTAATTATGTGATTTGTCCAAGGGTTATATAAAATAAAGATTTGGAATTTATAAAGAATAGTTTTGGATTTAATTTTGGTTAAATCAAAATATTAAAAAGAAATCGTTTGAAAGCCAAAAACAATTTATTAAAAAGGAAAGTAAGTTTGAAAGTAAAATGTTTAGTTAAATAAATTTATTTAACAGAAATTTGGTTTAAAAGAAAATAAATTTATCAAATGAAAATTTGTTAAAGATAAAATTTAGATTTATTTATAAAAAGGAAATTTAGTTCAATTGGAAATTCCTAGTTAAAATTATTTTTAAAGTAAAATAATTAGTTAAACTAAATTATTTAAGAAGAAACTGGTTTGAAATAAAGAGCATTTGTTAAGCAAATCAATTAAATAAAAAATAAATTAGTTATTCGATCTGTTCGAATATTAATAAATTGTGTACAATATTTATACAAGGTATAAATGAAGAAAAACAAGTTGAATTGGAAGTGGATGGCAAACGAGAATAAAAGGTGAGAACTTCTCACTCAAAAGGAATTTTGTTGTTTATTTAAATTTTAAATAGTTAAATTTAAAATTGATTGACTGTGTTGATTGAATGATTGAATGATGATTGTTATATATATATATATATTGGATGTGAATAGACCCTATGCGCCGTTAGTAAGCGGAGGTTATTTAGTACACACATATACCGCGATATTCCACCTCGAAGTGGAATTGGTATTATATTATATATATAGCAATATATATATATTGGCATATGTATATATTGCAGTTGATTGATTTCCCGCATTTTCTTTTTAGCGGATGAGACCCTATGCGCCGTTAGTAAGCGGATATATATTTATAAAATCCCATATACCGCGATGTTCCGTCTTGAAACGGAATGGTATTGTGCTAATGTCTGTGGATGCAGGGAAACAGGTTGGAGGGATCCAACTGGATTCCTCACAAATATTTATTGATTTTAAATATTGTGATGTTTGATTGTTTATCATATCGATATATGATATTGGAAAAAAATCGTGATTAACTATTTGATGTGTTGCATCATCGGATCCGAATTTTGAAATTTAAAAACAACGATTTTAATTTCTAAAAGGATTTTTGGAAATATACGTTTATTAAATATTTTTGGAATTGATCCATTATAATTAAATAAACGTTATAATTTTTAATGTTATAAAAATTATACTTTTGAGAAATATAGTTAAAACATTGATTTTTGAAAATATGGGATTAGTGATTTTATAAAATAGTTTAAACTGGGATATCTGAAATTATTATAAGAAGTTCAAAAAAATAGGATTTATAAAATTTTTATTTTATAAATCAGAATGATGAAACTATGAAAGAGTTTAAGGATGTTTAAAGTAATAATATAAATTGATTTATATTAAAAGATTTATAAATTGATATTTATAAATTTAGAATATCTTGAATTATGAAACGAGCTTTTATCAGTGATAGAATAATTTGTAAATGAATTCCATAAAGAAATGAAATCCATAGGATTATAACGGCAAAGTTATAAATGGAAATTTGAATATTTTATAAATCAAAACGGTGAAGTTATAAATAGAATTTTATAAGCAGTAGGTTTATAGAATTTATAAAGTTGTTAAAGGAATGAGTTTGGATAAATAAATGAATCTTACAAGTTATAAGATTTATAAGTTTGAGAAGTTCAAAGAAACAATTTTTCAAACAAATAAATTATAAGTATTTAACTTATAATATGAATTTTTAGTATATCATTGTGATATGAATTGAGATAGGTTAATAAAGAAAATTTATAAAAGGAAGTTGATATAAAATAAATAGAATAGAATTTATAAACGATGTTTTATAAATCCAAAATGACTTATTTGATAAGTAAATTGTTCTAATTTATTTATGGAGATATACTCATGTTTTAGACAGTGAATAATTCCTTAAACTAAAATGAACAGAAGTGATGAAATTTATTAACAAGGTATATTCACGTTTTTGAGTAGTGAATATTATGTTAAAGAATTATTTAGAATGTGATGTTTTAAATAGAATTAAAACGATCTAACGATGTTTTAAAATGTATTTAGATTCGAAATCATAGATTTCAACAATTATTGTTGAAATAGATGTTTTCGAGAAAAAGAAGGAAATAATAGATTATAACACTGTTGTTATAATAGATAATTTTCGAAAGGAAATGTTTTGTATAGTATTGGGATTTATATATCTATTTTATTTCGAATCCCTATACTAGTGATTTTGGGTTGTCGTAACGATGTTTTACGCAACATTCGTTTTGGCCCAAATAAATATGGTTAAGTAAATGATTTCCTTAAAGAATGAAATATATACTTAATTTCGATTAGAGTATATGGAATATTTTCAGAAGGTTGAAAATAAATAAATTTGTGAATTACTTATAAAATAAATAAGTATGAGAATGTTTTTCCAATGTGAAATAAATATTTTGGAGAATTTATCTTTTTGAAGATAAATTGAAATGGAAAGTTAGAGAATTTATCTTTTTGAAGATAAATTGAAAAATGAATATTGGAAATCGTATATTCATAAATATTTTGGAATATAAATTCAATATGGAATTTATAAATGAAATTGGGAAATTGGGTTTAAAAATAAATATTGATTTATTTTTAAAGAATGGAAATTATGTTTATATCTTCTAAAGATATTTGGGAAAAATAAATAATTTGGAAAATTATTTGGAATCTGGTGATGTGTGCATATCCATTGATAGTTCAATAATCGACTATCGATATTTACCTTAAATGGTATTTGTTGTGAATTTATTTGAAATTGAATGCCACACTTATTTTTTTAAATAAGCGCTCACTATTCGGGTTAACCGGGAAAGGACCATGGGGTCGTATAACCCATTCCGAATACGTGATACGTCGTTATGAATTGCATTCGAAGACCGGTGTTGAAGACCGGATATTTTCGAAAACGAAAGGGTTTCTTGTCGAATGTCTTTGCATCGACTGGTCCCCGGTATAGAGACTCCATATGTGATGGGAAGTCCGAACGTGATTTGTGAATATCCGGATTGCAAGGACTTCTTTGTAAGTGCCTTCGGTTCTGTTCGAGCCCGGAACAGACTTGTATGGATTGTATGCCTGACATTACAAGTTGAGATATAAAGCCGATTTCTTTCAAATATATTTCTGTTGGTGGCGGAGAATTTATTCTTTGCTTAACACCCTTCTTTGAGACGTACGAGCTCAAAGGTTATATAGTTGAAGTTATCAGCAATATATCCCATTTTGGTAATGTGACATGCTGAGTGATGCTGAAATGATCATTGTGTTGATTATTGTGATAGGATCATTTATTTGATCGTCTATCTTAGTGATCATTGTGTTGATCATTTGTTGACCCAAAGCATGGCTTTTGTATAAAGTATGTTTTTGTGGACGAAACTTCGTCGAGCCTCACATCCCGGAAATGGTCAAAACAGGAAAGATGCGGCAAGGTTATTAGGGGTTGTTGTAGCTCCCCTTAGGGTATGTACATTTCCTTCTGGATAGAGGTTGTATCATGGTATGGAGCCCAGATATTTAACCTATGTGGTTACTACGAGTTTATTACTTTGTGGTTGTTGGTTATCGGGATCCCGTGAAAAAGATCGTTTACGATCGGGGAATGGCGTGCTCGTGTCAGTAGTTACCCAGTTAAGGGGTAACCCGGCCTTGTGTTGGCAGAGTTCCGGTTTGGTTCTCGGGAATGTCTTTCCAGAGGCATTCTCATGTGGCAATGGGAAGTTCCTTAGCCTGACCATTTGTTGGAAATCCAATTCCCAATACGAAACTTGTACGGTATTAGTTGTAGAACCTGCTATTCACTTATGGTGGTCACCACTGTTTGGATGGTAGCTATAGTAGGCATACGATAATGGTCGTATGTTGGCTAAGATTTATATTCTACTTTCGAAATGATTTCCTACACTATGCACTAGTAATAATATCAAATGTTATTTTAAATGCGTATCAAGCATCTTTGACTATCATAAGGAGAAATCTCCTCCGATTCTGCGTTTGCATTGTGTGTGTGTGCGGGAGGCCTTATGGTAGTCTCATTTTTAAAAAAGCATTGCGAATTGAGTTTAAAAATATTCCTCTTTTTGATTTTAAAGATAAATAAACTGTTTTGAGTTCTCACACCAGTCACATGACTGACTCGGAGTTTATTGTTTTCCTTCCTAAACTCTGGGTGCCCACAAATTTCCACACGGGCAGTTAAGAGTTAGGTTTATCAGGATATTCTGAATATTCAGGAGTTGCTGGAGGCAAGCTGGATGGCATGGCGTATTATTTATATAGTATTTCTTTTTCCGCTGCACTGTTTATTGTTGTTGTTGTACACTCTGATGATTTGATGTAATGTAATATAATGTGATGTAATAACCGATATAGTTCTTTATTTAAAGATTATTCATTTATTATTATATGTTGTTCCGCTGCGAATTATGAGATTCTGATATTGTTCTGTTGTTCCTTTCTGTCCGTTCTATTTTCAAATTCTCTTTTTCTATTTTTTTAAAATTCTCTATTTTCTTTCTCCTTTCTTTCTATTTTAAAATTTTCTATCTTCTTTTCCCTCTATCTTCTTCTCTTCTTTTCTTCCCTTTTCTTTTCTTAAATTCTTTCTAAAACCCTAATGGTTCGGTTTTTCGGCAACGAAAAATTGCTTCCGTTACAGTTGGTATCAGAGCTTATGGTTAAGCGACAACCATGGTTCTGTTGGGTATTACTCGTTAGAGATAGAGTCAGCAGTACTCTAGAATGAGTTTGAGTGTAATAATAGATATGAGCGCGTATTTGTTAGTGAATATAAAATTGATTTATATAATTAAATAATTTTGTCCAAAACTATTTTTGAATAGAAAAGAAATGATTTTCTATAAATTATTATAGTATATGGTTGCATGATTGTTAAGAAGTGATAATATAGAATTATTATCATTAGTGTATGGAAAGAAATAAATGGATTGGATTCAAGTAAACTAACTTGATAATTTATTCATTTCAAATAGAAGGAATATGAGTATGAAATGTGAATAAAAATTGAATTGAGCAATTAAGTAAATTCGAGATGAATCTAAATATTGAAATGAATTAGTGAATAAAACTAATTCAATATAGTAATGTGAATTACTAAATAAAAGTTAATCGTTAGAATTCAATATTAGAATTGAGAATTGAATTCGAATGAAATCTAGAATTGAAAATTGAATTCAAATTGAATTGAAACGTGAAATTGAATGAAAATTAAATATATAACTTCAATAGTGAAGTAAAAACATATAAGAAACATATATTGGAAATTTTGTAATAGAATTTGCAAAATGGTTTGAATATTGGATTTGGATGCTACTACTAGCAGGCTATACAGGTTATACAGGTATATAAAGAAATTGAGATTTTGATTTCAAAGATAAAATTGAATTGCTCGACAAAAAGGTACGTATTTCAATTTCAGTATGAGATTTGATGACTTTCTTCTCTAGCCACTTGGTTTTTCTCTTTTCTTTTTGATTCTGAGGGGCCGTGGTGCCATTTTGTAGTCGTACCGATCGAGCCGCGCAAAGGAAACGCTGGCGAAATTTTTCGAAAATTTAGGGTGTTAGAAAAATTTTGAGAAAAATTTGAAAGTTTGAAATTTGAATTTGAATTTAAACTTGAATGGTTAGGAAAACAATATTGTTTGGAACCTATAATTGAAGTTGGAAATCTAGTTGGAAAGATAGTGAATCTCTAGTAAAAAGATTTAGGTTGGTAAGTTGATAAAATTATTTGAATTGTGAAAAATAATAATTGGGATAAGGGCATTCTTCTTAACTTGTAATTTCGGGACGAAATTCTTTTAAGAGGGAAAGATTGTAACGACCCTGGATTTTGAATAATTTAAATTGAGAATATTTAATTTATTTTAAATATTTAAATGATGGTTTGGATTGAATTTTCAATATAACTTTAAATTTGACGATTAAATTATAGAATTTAATCTATTGAGAGTTGAATAAAAATTTGAATCTTCAATTTTTAAGCTGAATAAAAATATTTCAAAGGCTTGTAAAATCCATATTGATAGTACTGAAGATTTTAGAAGCTTCAGGATTTAATTATACAGTTATTTATTCAGTTTTGAAATTAATACGTTTAAATCAATATTCAAAAATAGCCGTCCGAGGCACAGTCTCGGAATTCGACGAAACCAGTTCCATTGGGTCCGTAATATTGAATTATTACCGGATTTCAAATTTCGTATCGATCGGAGTTAATATGTGAACACACGGTGAGTAAACGCGTTGAAATTTCAACGAATTCAATTTAAATTTGTCAACAACACACCACGTTCTCCTTTAATAACACGCCCCTTTGTTTCAGCCGAGTATCACGCAGAAAATCACTGAAGAAATCGTGCAAAGCATGTTCGTTCAACCTTAAATACCTCGTTCTTTCAATCAATGCCGAAGTCTTCTTCATAACCCAGAATCAAATTCCCTCATTCCCTCAGTTTCTCTTCGTTCACAAACAAATCAATGGCCGCATTAAAAAAAAAAGGAAAAAAACTTCAAATCGAATCGCGGCGTGCAATCAATGGAGGGGCGCGCGTGCGCGCGGCAGATGAGGCGACTTCGTGGAGGTGGAGGAGAGCCACGGCGATCGATTGGGGGAGAGCGACGTGAGGTAGGGGTTTTGGGGACGACGAACTCAAGTTCGATCGATGTGGGCTCGCGATTATTCGCGCGAGGCTAGGGTTTCCACGCGGCCAGAGGAGGCGCTCGCGACAGCGACAGTGGCACGCAATTCGAAGGGGCGGCGGCGAGGTGTTCTGGGGTTCATCGCGACTTGGTTCGGCGAGACAGCTTCGTCGAGGCGTGGTCTCGGAGGCGATGGTCGTAAGCTCGAGTATGAGCTGGTGATTTTCACTGTGAGGTAGTTTTAACATATTTTTTTTTTGTTTTTCAAAATTTTATTAAGTACAGTAAAATATTTAGTGTTTTGCAATTTTGACTTGCTGTTAGAATTTAAATCTTATATTAAAGTGTTTAAATTATTTAATCAACTTATTTAACGATTTTTGAATTTGTTAAAGTTAGCTTGAGATTTAAACCATTAGTTTAAAACGACTGGTTAATTAACCTACGTAAAAGGAAATTTAGTTCATTTCAAAATTTCTAGTATAAATTGATTTTAAAAGGGAAAATAAAATATAATCTATTAAAAGAGATTAGTTTATATAAAATTTTTTAGTTAAATAAACCCGTTAAAAAGAAATTGTTCTAGTCACTTAACAAAATTATCAAAAATGTAAATTTATTAAGTGAAAGATTTATTTAATGGAAATTTAGTTTAAATTAAACTTTTGGTAAATTAAATATAGTGAATGGAAATTAATTATGTGATTTGTCCAAGGGTTATATAAAATAAAGATTTGGAATTTATAAAGAATAGTTTTGGATTTAATTTTGGTTAAATCAAAATATTAAAAAGAAATCGTTTGAAAGCCAAAAACAATTTATTAAAAAGGAAAGTAAGTTTGAAAGTAAAATGTTTAGTTAAATAAATTTATTTAACAGAAATTTGGTTTAAAAGAAAATAAATTTATCAAATGAAAATTTGTTAAAGATAAAATTTAGATTTATTTATAAAAAGGAAATTTAGTTCAATTGGAAATTCCTAGTTAAAATTATTTTTAAAGTAAAATAATTAGTTAAACTAAATTATTTAAGAAGAAACTGGTTTGAAATAAAGAGCATTTGTTAAGCAAATCAATTAAATAAAAAATAAATTAGTTATTCGATCTGTTCGAATATTAATAAATTGTGTATAATATTTATACAAGGTATAAATGAAGAAAAACAAGTTGAATTGGAAGTGGATGGCAAACGAGAATAAAAGGTGAGAACTTCTCACTCAAAAGGAATTTTGTTGTTTATTTAAATTTTAAATAGTTAAATTTAAAATTGATTGACTGTGTTGATTGAATGATTGAATGATGATTGTTATATATATATATTGGATGTGAATAGACCCTATGCGCCGTTAGTAAGCGGAGGTTATTTAGTACACACATATACCGCGATATTCCACCTCGAAGTGGAATTGGTATTATATTATATATATAGCAATATATATATATATATTGGCATATGTATATATTGCAGTTGATTGATTTCCCGCATTTTCTTTTTAGCGGATGAGACCCTATGCGCCGTTAGTAAGCGGATATATATTTATAAAATCCCATATACCGCGATGTTCCATCTTGAAACGGAATGGTATTGTGCTAATGTCTGTGGATGCAGGGAAACAGGTTGGAGGGATCCAACTGGATTCCTCACAAATATTTATTGATTTTAAATATTGTGATGTTTGATTGTTTATCATATCGATATATGATATTGGAAAAAAATCGTGATTAACTATTTGATGTGTTGCATCATCGGATCCGAATTTTGAAATTTAAAAACAACGATTTTAATTTCTAAAAGGATTTTTGGAAATATACGTTTATTAAATATTTTTGGAATTGATCCATTATAATTAAATAAACGTTATAATTTTTAATGTTATAAAAATTATACTTTTGAGAAATATAGTTAAAACATTGATTTTTGAAAATATGGGATTAGTGATTTTATAAAATAGTTTAAACTGGGATTTCTGAAATTATTATAAGAAGTTCAAAAAAATAGGATTTATAAAAATTTTATTTTATAAATCAGAATGATGAAACTATGAAAGAGTTTAAGGATGTTTAAAGTAATAATATAAATTGATTTATATTAAAAGATTTATAAATTGATATTTATAAATTTAGAATATCTTGAATTATGAAACGAGCTTTTATCAGTGATAGAATAATTTGTAAATGAATTCCATAAAGAAATGAAATCCATAGGATTATAACGGCAAAGTTATAAATGGAAATTTGAATATTTTATAAATCAAAACGGTGAAGTTATAAATAGAATTTTATAAGCAGTAGGTTTATAGAATTTATAAAGTTGTTAAAGGAATGAGTTTGGATAAATAAATGAATCTTACAAGTTATAAGATTTATAAGTTTGAGAAGTTCAAAGAAACAATTTTTCAAACAAATAAATTATAAGTATTTAACTTATAATATGAATTTTTAGTATATCATTGTGATATGAATTGAGATAGGTTAATAAAGAAAATTTATAAAAGGAAGTTGATATAAAATAAATAGAATAGAATTTATAAACGATGTTTTATAAATCCAAAATGACTTATTTGATAAGTAAATTGTTCTAATTTATTTATGGAGATATACTCATGTTTTAGACAGTGAATAATTCCTTAAACTAAAATGAATAGAAGTGATGAAATTTATTAACAAGGTATATTCACGTTTTTGAGTAGTGAATATTATGTTAAAGAATTATTTAGAATGTGATGTTTTAAATAGAATTAAAACGATCTAACGATGTTTTAAAATGTATTTAGATTCGAAATCATAGATTTCAACAATTATTGTTGAAATAGATGTTTTCGAGAAAAAGAAGGAAATAATAGATTATAACACTGTTGTTATAATAGATAATTTTCGAAAGGAAATGTTTTGTATAGTATTGGGATTTATATATCTATTTTATTTCGAATCCCTATACTAGTGATTTTGGGTTGTCGTAACGATGTTTTACGCAACATTCGTTTTGGCCCAAATAAATATGGTTAAGTAAATGATTTCCTTAAAGAATGAAATATATACTTAATTTCGATTAGAGTATATGGAATATTTTCAGAAGGTTGAAAATAAATAAATTTGTGAATTACTTATAAAATAAATAAGTATGAGAATGTTTTTCCAATGTGAAATAAATATTTTGGAGAATTTATCTTTTTGAAGATAAATTGAAATGGAAAGTTAGAGAATTTATCTTTTTGAAGATAAATTGAAAAATGAATATTGGAAATCGTATATTCATAAATATTTTGGAATATAAATTCAATATGGAATTTATAAATGAAATTGGGAAATTGGGTTTAAAAATAAATATTGATTTATTTTTAAAGAATGGAAATTATGTTTATATCTTCTAAAGATATTTGGGAAAAATAAATAATTTGGAAAATTATTTGGAATCTGGTGATGTGTGCATATCCATTGATAGTTCAATAATCGACTATCGATATTTACCTTAAATGGTATTTGTTGTGAATTTATTTGAAATTGAATGCCACACTTATTTTTTTAAATAAGCGCTCACTATTCGGGTTAACCGGGAAAGGACCATGGGGTCGTATAACCCATTCCGAATACGTGATACGTCGTTATGAATTGCATTCGAAGACCGGTGTTGAAGACCGGATATTTTCGAAAACGAAAGGGTTTCTTGTCGAATGTCTTTGCATCGACTGGTCCCCGGTATAGAGACTCCATATGTGATGGGAAGTCCGAACGTGATTTGTGAATATCCGGATTGCAAGGACTTCTTTGTAAGTGCCTTCGGTTCTGTTCGAGCCCGGAACAGACTTGTATGGATTGTATGCCTGACATTACAAGTTGAGATATAAAGCCGATTTCTTTCAAATATATTTCTGTTGGTGGCGGAGAATTTATTCTTTGCTTAACACCCTTCTTTGAGACGTACGAGCTCAAAGGTTATATAGTTGAAGTTATCAGCAATATATCCCATTTTGGTAATGTGACATGCTGAGTGATGCTGAAATGATCATTGTGTTGATTATTGTGATAGGATCATTTATTTGATCGTCTATCTTAGTGATCATTGTGTTGATCATTTGTTGACCCAAAGCATGGCTTTTGTATAAAGTATGTTTTTGTGGACGAAACTTCGTCGAGCCTCACATCCCGGAAATGGTCAAAACAGGAAAGATGCGGCAAGGTTATTAGGGGTTGCTGTAGCTCCCCTTAGGGTATGTACATTTCCTTCTGGATAGAGGTTGTATCATGGTATGGAGCCCAGATATTTAACCTATGTGGTTACTACGAGTTTATTACTTTGTGGTTGTTGGTTATCGGGATCCCGTGAAAAAGATCGTTTACGATCGGGGAATGGCGTGCTCGTGTCAGTAGTTACACAGTTAAGGGGTAACCCGGCCTTGTGTTGGCAGAGTTCCGGTTTGGTTCTCGGGAATGTCTTTCCAGAGGCATTCTCATGTGGCAATGGGAAGTTCCTTAGCCTGACCATTTGTTGGAAATCCAATTCCCAATACGAAACTTGTACGGTATTAGTTGTAGAACCTGCTATTCACTTATGGTGGTCACCACTGTTTGGATGGTAGCTATAGTAGGCATACGATAATGGTCGTATGTTGGCTAAGATTTATATTCTACTTTCGAAATGATTTCCTACACTATGCACTAGTAATAATATCAAATGTTATTTTAAATGCGTATCAAGCATCTTTGACTATCATAAGGAGAAATCTCCTCCGATTCTGCGTTTGCATTGTGTGTGTGTGCGGGAGGCCTTATGGTAGTCTCATTTTTAAAAAAGCATTGCGAATTGAGTTTAAAAATATTCCTCTTTTTGATTTTAAAGATAAATAAACTGTTTTGAATTCTCACACCAGTCACATGACTGACTCGGAGTTTATTGTTTTCCTTCCTAAACTCTGGGTGCCCACAAATTTCCACACGGGCAGTTAAGAGTTAGGTTTATCAGGATATTCTGAATATTCAGGAGTTGCTGGAGGCAAGCTGGATGGCATGGCGTATTATTTATATAGTATTTCTTTTTCCGCTGCACTGTTTATTGTTGTTGTTGTACACTCTGATGATTTGATGTAATGTAATATAATGTGATGTAATAACTGATATAGTTCTTTATTTAAAGATTATTCATTTATTATTATATGTTGTTCCGCTGCGAATTATGAGATTCTGATATTGTTCTGTTGTTCCTTTCTGTCCGTTCTATTTTCAAATTCTCTTTTTCTATTTTTTTAAAATTCTCTATTTTCTTTCTCCTTTCTTTCTATTTTAAAATTTTCTATCTTCTTTTCCCTCTATCTTCTTCTCTTCTTTTCTTCCCTTTTCTTTTCTTAAATTCTTTCTAAAACCCTAATGGTTCGGTTTTTCGGCAACGAAAAATCGCTTCCGTTACACCTGCATCCACAGACGTTAGCACAATACCAATTCCACTTCAAGGTGGAATATCGCGGTATATGGGATTTATAAAATATATATCCGCTTAATAACGGCACAATAGGGTCTCATCCGCTATACAATGCGGTAAATCAATCAACTGCAATATATACATATGCCAATATATATATATATTGCTATATATTAATATAATACCAATTCCACTTCAAGGTGGAATATCGCGGTATATGTGTGTAATAAATAACCTCCGCTTACTAACGGCGCATAGGGTCTTATTTCAATCCAATATATACATATATACATATAACAATCATCATTCAAGCAAACAATCATTCAATCAACAAATTTTTAAACCTAACTATTTAAAATTTAAATAAATCCTTTTTGAGTGAGAAGTTCTCACCTTTGCTTTTACTAGCAATCCGTTTTCCATCTTCTCGATTTTTCTTGTTTTATACCTTGTACAAACATTGGATTCATTTTGTTAATATTCGAATAAATCGAACTATTAAATTCCATTTAATAATTTAATTAACCCGTGATTTTACTTTAACTAACAAATTCTTGTTAACAAATTTATTTAATTCAAAATTAAATCTAAAACTAGTTTTTCCTTTAATAAGTCATTTCACCTAATAAATTAAATTTTTAACCAATTTTTTTCTTTTACAAAAATCTATCTAACCAAGATTTTATTTTAAAATTAATATCTTTATTTCAAATGAATTTTCTTTTAATAAATTTGCTTAACTAAATTCTTCCTTTACATAAATAACCTATATATATATATATATATATATATATATATACACACATATTTATAAAAACAGAACTGCATATAAAATTTTCAGTTTTCCACATAATTTAATATTTTCATAATCTTTTCAGTTAATTTCACTATATATTTACCTAACATCTTTCAAAAATTCCAATGTTCTTTTCAAAGTCAGTTATATGTATTTTATTAAATCAGGTATAAACGAAAAAGGAAGAGAGCGAATACCTCACTGCTCGACTCGCGTGCCACCTCATCGAACGCCTCTGACACTGACAAACCCATACTACGAGTTGCACGAAATTGCAACTTCGCCACTGACGACGTCGAACCCCAGAACAGATAAAGCCCTAGCCCACAGATTCGAACGACACACACACACCCCCCTGCAGACGATGTCACCGTTGATGCTCGTTCTCGATTGCTTCAATCACTTCACGGCATAGCAATGCCAATTTCACGAAACCCCTACATGCGTACGCGATTCACCTCGCCACCAAGTGCGCCGCCTCTTCCTCCCCTGCTTGCGACCTTCGCGATACCCCACTCGAGTCGCACGCGAACGCCCCACGCCTTTCGATTTTAATGTCGCGGCCACCATTGATTTTTTTTTTCTTTTTCGCCTGACTTATGATTTCAATCTGAGGAGAAGAGAAATAGGGACGCACGATATAAATTGAGGAAGGTGGCTTTCATACGCACCCTAGGTCGCCATTTCTTTTGAGTTTTCGTTCGTATGAGTAGAAAAGAAACGATTTTGTTTTGAATGAAAATTATAAACGAGCGACCATAGTTTTTTTCGTTTGTTTCGAACTGAGGAATGAGGGAGAGGGGAATTTAAAATTGAAAAGAACGAGATTTTCTTCCAGTACGATAGGGAACAGACGCGACATAAACAAAAAAAGTAGCGTGAATTTAGGCTTGATCAGAGGAAAGAACGTGGTGAGGTTAACTAATATAAATATAAATTTTTAAATTGAATTTGTTTTAAATTTCAACGCGTTTACTCACTGTGTGTTCACATAACAACTCCGAAAAATACGAAATTTGAAATCCGGTAATAATTCAATATTACGGACCCAATGGAACTGGTTTCGTCGAATTCCGAGACTGTGCCTCGGAAGGCTATTTTTAAATATCGATTCAAACGATATAAATTCAAAACTGAACAATTCACTTTGAAATTCAATTCTGAAGCTTCTATTATCTTCAGTATTATCAATATGAATTTTCTAAGCCTTTGAAATATTTTAAATCAGGTTAAAATTGAAGATTCAAATTTTTATTCAACTTTCAATAGATTAAATTTTAGAATTTAATCGCCAATTTATTATGAAAATTTGGAATTCAGTTCAAACCATCATTCAAATATTTGAAGTTAATTAAATATTTTCAAATTTTAAATTATTCAAAATTCTGGGTCGTTACAACTTTTATAAATAATTCATCAATTTTTATTTTCTTGAATATTAAATTTCAAAAATCTCAATACATTATCACAACGGGTCGTTATACATAAGGACAAACTTCATCGCTTCTGCCCTCAAATTCCATTTGACCACCCCAACCTGCAGCTCCATGCGTTCGCACCTGTAACGACCCGTAAATTTCGACAATTAAAAATAGTTAATTTAATGAGATTCTATGATTAAATATTGGAAGAAATAAAAATTTGGTATTTATTAATGAAATAATAACTAAAAATGGAAGGCAACAATGTTAATAAAAGTTAATTATTAACAATTGAAATGAAATTCCAATAAAGGAAACAATATAAATGTTATACTTGATTTTAAATTGAACATAAGAAAACAAATGTAAATATTTAATTAACTAATGAAATAATATATTGATAATGGTAATTGAATAAAATTAATGTTATATAAGAAATTGTAACATTTGTTTGTGCATAACGAAATTATAAATGTGATGAAGTGTTATTGGCAATAATTATTATATGCTACCTATTTATTTGGTTTATTAAATTTAAATAGAAATCAACTGCAATTAATTTCCTAAATTAGTGTAGTTAATTTAGGTGCGTTGATAATTCGATTGTTGATTAATTAGTGGAATATGGTACAATTAATTGTCATTGATAATGGTAGTGGGGTAGCAGCAGTTATAACAATTAATTGTAAATAATAAACTTACAAATGTTATAAAGTGTAATAATGGTGACGGCTGTTGTCTATTACTAATATATTTAATCAATTGAAATTAAATACAATTAAATGTAGCATTAATATAAGTTAAGACAATTACTGAAATTTGTGAATATAATAAAAGGAATAGAAATGTAATTATAATTGCCTAGGCAATAAATTGATTTAATAAAAGAGTGAAACCAGGATAAATAATTAATTGGGATTTTTATTTAATTAATATCTAAATTTGACAAGATTCAGAATGTAGTAGTTAATACAAATAAAAGATGAAATTGAAGAATATGAGTGTAATAAGATATAAATCATGATAATTAATCCATAAGGTAACAGTTGACTGTACAATAAAATGGATAGTCAAATAAAAGAATTTACTAGAAATTAGAATTATAGTTACTGAATTTATTGAAATGGAAATTAAACGCTGTAAATTTTGAAATATTCAATAACAAACTGATATAGAAATTTGTAAAGGATTATAAATTACTAATAATCCAAAATGATAGAAATTGTAAATTATTAAATTTGAATTGAAAAGTGAAAAAATTATTTTAAAATTAATTTGTCTAATTAACGCGAAAAAAGTTATTTTGGCAACTGTCTCGAATTTCAATGAAACCAGTTTCATCGGATCCATAACGGTGAATTATTGTAAGCTTTCAAGATTCGTATCGACCGGACTTGTCTTTTGATTGTACGGACTTGAAACGCATAGAAATCAATTTAATTGAAATCAATTTGAAATAAACTGATTTTTTAAGCTAACTTCTGTATACAATGGAATTGGATTTGAAACTAGTTCCATTGAGTTTAAAAATATTGAAAACCTATATTACAATAAATTTAATGACCCATTTCTGTTTCATGGACGAAACGGGCTTTTCGGGTCATTGTTATCGTTGCCATCCAACCCTGCCTATATATATGCTTTTATAAACCCTATCCATTTCTCATTTAATTATTTTTGTACATGTATCTCCTTCCTTCTCCTCAAATGACAGAACATCAAACCTACTTCCCTAATTCCAAAACCTAATTTCAATTTTTTTAAAAATTGGATCTACAGCAACTTCGGGTCGTGCTTCGCGTTTCAGAGGCAAAAATTCTGCAACAACTTTGGGTCGGGAAGGAAATGACTTTGGTCTATGGTCGTTTTGGCAAAAACACAGAGCAATCACCGGTGATTTGAGGCCGCGGACCAAAGTTGAACCCGAAGTCGACCCAGGACCAGAATTTTTCAATATTCTAATTATCATAACCTTTTCATATGAGCTCGTATTCATGTGTGGTTTATTTCGTTGGGATTGTATCGAAATTCTGGACATTTTGACTTGGTTTGGATTAATTCCAAGACTTTTGAAATTTGGACCTTTATTTGAATTTCAAATCGATTTGGAATTCAAAGGTGAGTGTTTTAACCCACTCACAACTTCTAAAATTTCTTATGTTTGTATATAGTGAAATTAAAAGTTTATTTATGGCTGTTTGGTATATTTAATTTGCTATTCATGTTAAACTGAATTTATTTGGATTTGATTGCTATTTAATTTGTTATTGAATATAAATTGCCAGTTAATACCTGTTACTGATTTTCAGTTCTATTTTCACCATGGGTTGAAATGATACATACTCGGACGATCTTATAAACTAGGGAAAATCGTTATGGGTTGAATGATAAACCCAAATGATTTTCATTGATTTCAAAACGTTGATATTTGGTACAGGTTGAAATGATATATATATATATATATATGTATGTATGTATGTATGTATATATATATTCTTGAATTTCGACTATGTGTTGGAATTGAATTATTTTAAAGGTTTAAGTTAAACTTAGAATTTTTCTAATTAAAGTGGTTAAAATTGATACCTAGAACTATTTGAGATCTTCCAATAATTATATTCATGTTGTACACTTGATAAGAGATGGAAAATACAATAACATCTCTGAAACCATTGCATTCACATTTTATTTTAGAATAAATTGACTTACATAAGATCTTTTAGTTCTGACTCGAGTGTTTTATTTTCATTACCGGGTCAGTTCGAGCATTTTCAGTGTATTGATGACCATTTTATTTTATGGAGGACGAAGATGAAGATTCGGTATATTATTACTATTTATTATATTTATTCCACCACTTCATGTATTTTGCCGCAATATTTGTTTATTTATGATGTATGTATAACTCTGATTTGAATTTGTAAAAGTGTAATGAAATGTTATTTGTAAAACAGCTTCATGAAGTGTTTATTTGATTATTATATTTTGTCGTTCCGCTGTGAGATTCTGTATTTTCTTCCTTTTTCTTTTTTTCTTATTTACCCCATTAACAATCCTCCCTTTTGAATGGTTAGAATTAGATATGTGTGGTTTATTGTAGAATTAAACCATCTAAAAAGGCGGGTCATTACAGTTGGTTTCTGAGCCAGATTTAGACCAATCTTAGCCTGTTGGGGTTAACTCATTAGAGATAGGTTAGTAATATCATAGAATGAGTTTGTCTGAGCGTATATACATACGAGAGCGCGTACTTGTTAGTGTTGTAAAATTATTTTATATAAGCTTTGAAATGAATTATTTTTCATAATATTGTATGATACATATAAAGGAATAATTTTTTACATATAATATGGTTATTTGTAATGTGTTTGTTTTATGAAATGGAAATATCTAATTATTATCACTTATTGTTAATTTGTTGTATTTTGTCAAATTACAAACATTGGATATTATTGTTGATTGAATTAATGGACTAAACACTAGTTTAATAATGGTGTATTAAAGAGAATAAAATGAATAATTAGGATATTTCTTTATGAAATTGAAATGTTGTTGTGAATTTCGTTTGTTTATTGACCTGTAGTTTCAACTAAAGAAATAAAAAGGAATATTGGATATTTTAGATAGCCGAAACCATTTGAATTAGTATATGAGTTGAACATTGAAATTATGTCGAATTATGAAGTTGAAGTTGATAACCTTAATTTGAAAACAAGTGAAACAAGGTTTAATTTGTTATGTCGATGTCTAGTAAATGAATAGAATTTTTGTATACGTTCTTGGCATGTAGTATGCTAATATACAAGTGTGAACTTTAAGACTTGGCATGTTTAAATTAAAATTGTGATTAAGGAAATGCTGTAAATGAGTTTTAATTGAAAAAAATGTTTATAAACTTAATTAAAATCTACAAATGTGCTATAAATAAATTTGAAAGGAAGAGGTGAAACTAAATTGGCTAGACAAATATAAATTAAAAGTGAAATGATTATAAATAAAGCCATGACTTGTAAATTTGTTATGAACTAAATGGAAGTTGCAGTAAATGGTTATAAATAATGTTGTGATAACTTTAAATTCGAACAATGCCTTATAAAATGGAATTAAGCTTTTATAAATTAGTTATGAATTTGATAAAATTTCTTATGAAATGATATGCAAATAAATGTTGTATTAAATGAGAAATATTACATGTGAAATGAATGTAATTTAAATTGAAGGGAAATATAAGCAATATTATGAGAATGAATATATTAATGTTTATTTTAAAAGGAGAAATTCTATGCCACAAATATTAAAGTATGGAGTGATATTTATGTTACTCAATGAGATTAAAAATGAATTTAATTGAAATGCAAGTGTGATGAAATAAATTGGAATAAATACGTAAGTAACGCGTATATTGTTTTATTTGCATAATTAATTTGATCCGCATTTGAGTACATAAGTTCTAGGTGAATTACACCATTTTGTGTTAGGATTTTCATTCGTTTCTGGATGGCGAATATTTGATATGGATTTTGGTTTGATCCTAGAATTCTCTATCATATTTTATGTCTATGCAAGGAGATTGATGGTTTCCAGTCAAGAAACCATATGGAAGTCCGTATTAGGGAAGTAGAATGGACAATACTAGTTCGAAAGCGAACTTGGGTGATCGAGCGAGCGACCGAATGTGATTTTGCGAAATGATGACATATGTACATCTTATGTTCCAATATTATTGACATGCTTTGACGTAGAAAGTGAAAGTTGTTGGGTTGGATATCTTTGTAATTTAAATTGAAATTTTTTTCATGTATGCAAAAGCACTATTGATTTAAAACCATTTTACAAAACAATTTTCTTTTATTTTTCATATATAGAATATCCTATACTATTTTATTTACAAAAATATTTTACAAACTATTTTATTTACAAAACTATTGGCCAAATTATTTTAATTACGAAACTATTTTACAACTTATTTTATTTACAAAACTATTTTGCAAAATATTTTATTTACCAATTTTTTTACAAATTTATTTTATATACAAAACTATTTCATAAAACGATTTTATATCCAAAACTATTCAAAATCCAAACATTTTATAAACCAAAGATATTGAATCTCATATGGCTTTCCATATAACGAAATTGATTTTGGAAATTTTTGATTCTTTTCTAAGATGGACTTTATATAAGTACAAGTGATTTTGAAACCATTGATTTTGGAAGGTATTCGATCTGAAGAGATAAATTTGATATACAATGGAATTTAAATAAGAATGATTTAATATATTCGAGATTATTGATTTTGGAAAGTAATTTATCCGAAAATGAAACTCATATACAATGGAATTTATATAAGTGCAAAATTTGAAGCTATGATTTTAAAAGGGTACTATATATGGTATGTTATATTTTGAAGTAAGAGGTATGGGGAAGTACACTCCATGAAAAAGTATAGTGATATGCTTTGACCAAGATGGACTTGGGGAATCCAGGAATCGATTCGACCGATAAACACTACTGGACTTGGGTGAATTCAGAAATGGATTCGAACTAATATGGTTATCCAGACTTATACTCATGAGTTCCTTGACTTTTTTCCAGGGTAGATGGTTCTTTAGTTTACCGAATAGAGGCACTTTCGATCCTAGGATCTGTTCTTTATGGATCTTTCGAGAAGAAAGTGCATGCGTTGCATAAATCATTGAGTCAGCAACGTGCCACTGCAATGGGAGTCGACGGCCCCTTGTTTACGAACTGGCTACGATATTTTTCTAGAATCCGAAAGGAAAAATGATCTTCTAGAATGTTTTGTGTCCATTGCGTAAATACTGGATCAGCAGCGGGCCATTGCCATCGTATTATCATCATATGACATTGGATTTTGAGCGGTACTTTCATACCTGTTTTTTTAAGTATTTTTCACTAGGTGTTGAGACAGGTCTACTAAGTACTTGGAGGTTTCTAATCTTATGCCTCATCAACGTACGACTAAAGCCAGCAAGAACGAGGGCAAACCTGTTAAGACATCGAGTTATAGAAGTATTTTGATGAAGTATTATATAAAGGATATTTTGATCATTTTTTCTTGTTGTCTAAATAAATTAAAATGTTTAAAATATTGTTTATTTACGTACAACATGGTTTAATAGTAAATTATTGGTGTTGTAAATATTTTGAGAAATTATTAATTCAATAAAACATGTTTAAAGTTAATGATTATTGATTTATTAACGATGTTTAAAAGTATACTGAGATTTAAAACTAGTAAAATTTATGAATGGTTTATTTAAGGTTATCGATAGCTTCTTTGTAAATATAAGTAATGATGTAAATATGTGACGACCTAGAATTTTAGACATTTAAATCTAGAATATTTAATTGATTTTAAATATTTGAAAGTTAGTTAACTTGAATTTCAAATATCACTGTTTATTTGGCAATTAAATTTTTAAATTTAATAATAATGGAATTGGGTAAAATATTGAATCTTCAGTTTTAAGCCTATAAAAAAATAAATTGAAGGCTTGTAAAATTTATATTGATAATATTGGAGGTAATAAAACTTTTTAAAGTTGAATTTAAAACTGTTTTGTTCCGTTTCGTAATTTTATCATTTAAATCGATATTTAAAAATAGCTTTCCGAGGTACAGTCTCAGAATTTAACAAAACAAGTTATATTGGATCTCTAATATTGTATTATTATCAGATTTCAATTTTCATAGCATTCGGAGTTGTCGTGTGATCGTACGATAGATAAACGCGCTGAAATTAAATTTGAAATTGAATATAATAATTGGGTCCGAAAAGCTATCTTCTCCATACGATCGAATTTGGACTCGGAACCTTGTTCCATTGCGTCCGGAATAGGGGTTTAACATTATAAACGTCCAGCGGCATGTCTCGATTAGAGATCGAGATTGTGAGTTATGAAAATCAAGGCGATTTGAATTTGAATTTAAATTAAATGTATATATTCTCATACAATCGACAAACTTAAACACATTTCATCCCTTAAGAATAAGTGTATATCGCCTTCTTTAATTACATTCCAAAGGTCCCTTTTCCCTTAAACTAAAATCGAGATGGCTAGATAAAAATATTTCGTTCATTAATAAAAAAATATAAAACTGTTGCTTAAACAAATTTCATGGCCGAACTTCTTTTCGTAGTCAAAATTCAATGGGGAAAAAATCGAAATCAAGTTTGAAATTGATGGTCGAACCCCCTTTTCTCGTTTAAAAATGGCCAAAACCCAAAATCAAACCGACGAAGCGTTCGTCGAAAAATAAAATATATTTATCGATCATTGAGGGGGGAAGCTCTCGCTGTTCGATCATGAAGTCACTCTAGAGGTCTGCGACGTCGAGAGTTTGAGTTCATGGGCAAGTGCATGCGGTCAGGGGTTCCCCGATTCAAGGAGGCAGCGGCTGGCCTAGGCAAGCTATCGGAGGAATGGTCGCAATTAGATGGCGCGTCGATTGGGGGACGGGATTTGGGTTGGTTCACACCTGTGAGGGCGAGGCATGGTGATCTGGAATCAAAGTCGAGGTCGTGTTCGAGGATCGCGACAATGTGGTGGCACTGTTGGCTCTGGCAGTGGATGCGGTAAAGTTCTGCGGTAGTTTGGTAAGTGTATTTTTATTTAATTCTATGAAATATACATGAAGTTTTTCAATTTATAAAAGGAATTAATAATAAGAAAATTGTATCATTAACGGTAAGGTATTTCCAATTTATTTATTTTAAATTATATATATATATATAGACATAGTATAGAAACAATGTACATATGTCATAGTAGGATATATAAACAAATTTACTCTATATTTTAATTTAATAATATATGCTGGTTTAAAAGGAATTTATTTCTAGTAGTATTTAATGTATATAGATTAAACAGAAAATATATGAATATGAATATGTATATGGATAAGATTTTGAGATATAGAATTTTTAAAATGGGAAAGTTCATATAAAATTAGAATTTTGAAATTGATAAATCATTTTTATACATATAGTTCAAAAGTGAATTAATATACAGATATACCTATTTTCATTTGCTGGTTTATTTTTAATATAATATATATTGTGGAAGTTAAAAACCTATATAATTGTTTGGTCATTATAAAATAATTACAAAAAAATTAGTTTAAAATAATTTATTAGTTAACTAAATTATAAATTGTCAATTGATAGCTCGATTTATTTCGAATATTAATAAACCGTAAAATTGTTTATACAGGTCTAATACTGTGAAGAAAACAAGTTGAGATTGGATTGGATTGCAAAAAAAAAAGCAAAGGTGATATCTTCTCACTCGATTGAATTGCTTTGTTTAATTTAAATAGTTAAATTTTGGATGTGCTTGGATGAATTTGATAATTTATCTATTAGTGATATTAGATATAGTAGTGTGTGTGTGTGTGTGTGTGTGTGTATATATATATATATCTGTGTGTGTGTGTGTTGGAGTGATTGTTTTCCCGCATTATATTGTAGATGAGACCCTATTGCGCCCCGCATAATAGCGGATGACCCTTTATAACGTGATATCCCACCTTGAAGCGGGATTGGTATTTCAATTGTTATGCTACCATCTGTGGATGCACGTAAACAGGTTGGAGGGATCCAACTGGATTCCTTAAATGTTTGAGTTTATTTTATATGTTATGACGTGATTATTGGCAATCTGTGAATGATTATATTGGTGATTGAAATTATTAAAGGCTATGTTTGGCCGAATATATTTTGGTATTTTTAAAATATCAGAAATATAAAGATTTGGATTTTTTTAAAGGAAATTAAAGTCGAGAATTTTAATAATTTTTAAGAATTGGATAAATTTAAAGAAGGAATTTGGAATAAAATATAAGTCGATTATTGGAATCCTATCGAATAAATTCCAAGCATGAGAAAAAGATTTTAATACAGAGGAATAAATGAATATTGAGAACGTAAGCAGCATTGTTTAAAAGTTGAAGAATTTATTTAAAAGTTAGAATTTAAATGGATTGGGGGAAATAAAAGGGAGAAATTTAAAATTAAGTATGAAATTAATATTTCAGATTTTTGAATACAATTTTAAAATCTAATAAAAGGAGCGAGTTTAGAATTTATAGATTTTAAAATAAATTTGGATAAGTAAAGGAGTACTTTTTAAATGAAAACAATCTTTTGGAAATCAATTTGAAAATTGATTTGGTGTTTGAAAATAAATTTTTGGAAATCGTTTTGGAATTTGATTTGATGTTTGAAAGTAAATTTTAGAAATCGATTTGAAAATTGTATATTAGTGGATATTTGGAAATTTAAATACAAGGTGGAATTTATAATGGAATGGGTAATTTGTTTCAAAAATAAATATTGGTTTATTTTTAAAAGTGTGTAAATATTTTTTACGAATTTGAGATGTAAATTTAAGATAAATCGAGAAGGATTTATTAATTGATTTAAATGGACTATTTTGAAATGGAAAGTGTATTTCCCTGGAAAGCCGAGTATGTTTTCAAAGTAGCTTTTAAATATAAATTAAAAATTCTAAAGTTGGTTTTTAAAAAAAATGTTTTTGGAGAAATTATTTTCTTAAATTATTTTAAATTTTTAAAGCAAATATTTACTAAGTTAATCACAAAAGTGATTACATCAAAGATTTAACCTGTATTTGATTTAGAAGTTGGTTATTTAAATAAGTATAATGTATCTAATAATTTTATTTTTAAAAATAGTTTGGACTTAAGTTTTATATGAGATATTGGTATAAAATTTCATAATTAATATTTTAAATAAATATTTTAAAATAGTTTTTATTTTAAGTATTCCCAAGTGTATATTTTGAATAAGTGATTTAAATTATTTTAAGTATTCGGACTTGGCAAATTTTCAGTGGAAATAAACAGTATTTGAAAATTTATTCAGCGAGAGGAAAGAGATTTGAAAATTGTTTTCAAAGGGTTGAAGTGTGAAAATATATCTTGCGAAAGTATATCGAAATAAATAATTTAGGGAAATTATTTAAATCTGATGGTTGTTGCGAATGTTATTTGATAGTTAAATAACTGACTACCAATATTGGCGTTTAAATGGCATTTGAATTTTGATGCGACCGGGGGTCGGATTCCAAATAATTATCCATAAACCACATCGAATCTTAGTGATGGATCTTTTGTTTAAAAGATCAAAGTGGAAATTTGTTGTGACTTATTTTAAATCTGAACGTAACCACTTATTTTAAAATAGGCGCTCATTATTCGGTTAAGCTGGGAGAGGACTTTATATCATAAAACTATTCCGAATAAATGATACGACAAAATGGAATTGCAATTGAAGAAGGTGGTTGAAGACCGGGTATTTTCGAGAATGAAGGGATTACCTGTTGAATGTCTCTGCACCGAGTTGCTCCGGTATAGAGATCTCTATATGTGATGGAGAGTCCGATCGGGATTATGAATATCCGGATTTGCAAGGACTTCTTTTGAAGTGCCTTCGGTTCCATCTAGACCCAGGATGGACTTGTATGGATGTATGTCTAACATTACACTTTGAGATGTAAAGCTGGTTTCTATCAAATACATTTCTATTTGGTGGCGGAGAATTTATTCTCTTAGCTTAACACCCTTCTCTAAGACGTACGAGCTCAAAGGTTATGTAGTTGATTGTTACTAGTGATATATTCCCAATTTGGTAATATGGCATGCTAAGTGTTGATCATTGGTTGATCAAACCATGGCTTTTGTGAAAAGAGTAGCTTTGTGGACGAGACTTCGTCAAACCTCACACCCTGGAAATGGTTGAAACAGGAAAAGATGCAGCAAGGTTATAGGGGCCATGCTCCTCAGGGTATGTGCATTTCCTTCTAGATAAAAAGTGGTATCTGGTATGGAGCCCGGATATTTAATTTGTGTGGATAAAAAGTGGTATTCTGGTATGGAGCCCAGATTATTTACTTATGTGGTTGTTCGTTGTTGAGGCACCTCGGTAAAGGTCGGTCTAGACCGGAGGATGGCATACTCATGGCAGTTAGCTACCTAGTTACAGAGGTAATCCGGCCTTGCTTTGGGGAGATCCGGTTAGGTTGTCGGGGCGTCCCTCTAGAGGCGTACCCATTCGAAAAGGAAGTTCATTAGCCTTGACCATTTGTTGGAAATCCAATCACCCAATATGCGCCCTATACGGTTTTAGTTGTAGAACCTTCCATCTAACATGGTAGCTATAGTAGGCATTCTACAATGGTACGTATGTTGGCTAAAATTTATTTTATACTTTCGAAAAGTTTTCCACACTATGCACTACTAAAAATACCAAAAGGATTTTCGTGTATCAAGCAAGTTTGACTATCATAAGGAGAAATCTCCTCAAAGTGTGCGATTGCATTATGTGTGCGCCAAAAATCATAACAGATTTCTTTTCAAATAACCTTTTTAAGATCTAAGACCAGTCCTATAACTGACCTGGAGTTTATTGTTCCCTTTCTAAACTCTGGGTGCCCATAATTTTTCACACAGGCAGCCTAGAGTCAGGTTATCAGTTGTTCTGGAGCAAAGTCAGGAAAGTATGCTGTGGAGATCAGAAGACAAGCTGGATGGCGAGACGTATCACTTATAATATGTAGTATCTGCTGCGTATGGGTTGCTGCAAGTTCAGTTTTCATATGGGCAAGTTGTATAAAAGCCTAGTGTCGTGTTTTGTTGTTGTAATACTCTGATGAAGTATGTATAAACAGATAAAATTCTTTTGTTTAAAGATTAGTCATCCATCTATTATATATTGTTCTGCTGCGAATGTGAGATTCTGATATTGTTTCTGTTTCTTCTTCTATCTTCTTATTCTTTAACCCTAACAGTTTGGTTTTTCGGCATTCAATTGTTTAGCATTTGATACAGTTGACATATTGATATTGATTTTTGGGCGTCAAAAAATCGGGTCATTAAAGTGTGGTATCAGAACAATTGGTTAAGCGATAACCTTGGCTCTGGTGGGGATTACTCATTAGAGATACAGTCAGTGGTACTCTAGAATGAGTTTGAGTGTATCAATAGATATGAGGGCGTAATTGCTACTGAATAAAAAAAATTGTTTTATATTGTGTTGTCTTATCAGTTGAGTGTTTATAGATTCTAGTTGGTGCAGTCCAGCCAACTGTATCGATAGGGATTTCTAAACTCTTGAACAAGATAAACCGACGCTGTATTGTTTTAAAATAGGGTGAATGAAATAATTTGGCCCAAATTATTTGTATATATATGTATATAAATCGTATATTATTATAGTTGTATATGGTTGCTTGGTTGTTAGGAAGTGATAATGTTAAATTATTATCATTATTATTGAATAAGAAATTTAATTCGTAGCTAAAAGCTAAGAAATTAATATAACAAAATGGAATTTAAAATGTAGATTATAAATGTAATTGATAAATTGAAATAAAATTCCAGAGTAATTTTTGAATATGAGCTGAAGGACTTTAAATTCGAAATTTTGGTGAAAAGTTTAAATTCCTTTTGAATTTGGAAATGATTTTAAAAGCTTTGGATGAAAATATAGTGAAATTATTTGGAAAATATTTTTGAATTGGATATGAAATGTGGTAAGATTTGGAATTTAAAAATATTTGGAAAATGTTTTTGAAGGGATACAAGCACTAAACTCTTTTCGATCACTGGAAAATAATTTCAAGGATGATCGCGACATCATCGGCGATCATTTTCGAGTTTCCAAGAGAGGAATTGCTGCCAAATTGTTTTAAATTGAAATTGTTTGCAAAACTGGGTTTGGTTTTGGAAATTCAAAAGATAATTTGAATTGATTTCAAGAATAAAAGATTTTGAAACGATGAAAAGACACTGGAATCCTATTTAAAATATTTATGGAATATAATTGAGTTTGGTGACTTATAAAATTTAAAACTTTTAGAACAAAATCTAACTTGAGGAAAAGTTAAATTAAATAAATGTGAAATATAAATAAGTTTGAAAACTTAGAAAAATTCGAATTGAAACTGAATTTAACTTGGAATAATTTGAATAAAAGTAAATTTGAGAAGTAAGTCTAGTAGACTAAATGGATTGAAAATTTGAGTCAAATAAAATGATTTTGAAATATGTAATTAGATATTACTACTAAGTAGGATATATGTTTTATAAAGGAAAAGGGAATTGGATTTTTGATTTCAAAACATAAATTTTGAATTGCTCGACAAAAAGGTATGTATTTGAATTTCTGTATGAAATTTGATGATTTTCTGGTCTAGCCACTTGCCTTATCGTTTTCTTTTGAAATATAGGGGCCCGTTGTGGCTTTTTGTAGTCGTACCGAGCTAGCCGCGCAAAGGAGACGCTGGCGAAATTTTTCAAAAATTTAGGGAGTTAGAAAAATTTTCATACTTTAAAATTTGAATTTGAATTTAAATTTGAATTATTGAGAAAATAATATTGTTTGGAACTTATGATTGAGGTTGGGAAGTTAGTAAGAATGATAATGTGTCTTTGATAAAAATTGTTTTGGAAAGTTGAAACTGTTTGGTTTTGGGAAGATAGTGAATGGGTTAGAATCATTCTTCTTAACTAGAAATTTCGGGACGAAATTCTTTTAAGGGGGGAAGAATGTGACGACCCAGAATTTTGAACTTTTTAAAATGGAATATTTAACTGACTTTAAATATTTGAAAGTTAGTTAACTTGAATTTTAAATATCATCGTTTATTTGGCAATTAAATTTTTGAATTTAATAATAATGAAATTGGATAAAATATTGAATGTTCAGTTTTAAGCCTGTAAAAAAATAAATTGAAGGCTTGTAAAATTTATATTGATAATACTGGAGGTAATAGAAATTTTTAAAGTTGAATTTAAAACTATTTAATTCGGTTTTGAAATTTAATCATTTAAATGGATATTTAAAAATAGCCTTCTGAGGCACATTCTCAGAATTTGACAAAACTAGTTCCATTGGATCTGTAATATTGTATTATTATCGAATTTCAATTTCCGTAGAATTCGGAGTAGAATCCGTAAAAAAGCTAACTTCTCCATAACATTATAACGCCTAGCGACACAACTTGGTTGGAGATCGAGATTGTGAGTTGCGAAAATCGAGACGATTTGAATTTGTAAATTAAATGTATATATTCTCATACAATCGACAAACTTAAACATGTTGCATCCCTTAAGAATACGTGTCTATCGCTTTCTTCAATTATATTCCAAACGTCCATTTTCCCTTAAACAAAAATCGAGATGGCCAGATAAAAATATTTTGTTCATTAATATAAAAAAATGTTGCTTAAATAAATTTCATGGCCGAACTTCTTTTCGTAATCAAAATTCAATGGGGAAAGAATCGAAATAAGGTTCGAAATTGATGGTCGTACTCCACTCTTCTCGTTTAAAAATGGTTGAAACCCAAAATCAAATCCATGAAGGGATTCGTTAGTCGAAAAATATAATATATTTATCGATCACTAGGGGGGAAGCTCCCGCGGTTCGATCATGAAGCCACTCTGGAGGGCCACGACGTCGAGAGTTTGAGTTCGTGGGCAAGTGCATGTGGTCAGGGGTTCCTCGATTCATGGAGGTGGCAGCTCGCCTGGGCAAGCGGTGAGAGGGATGGTCGCAATTAGATGGCGCCTCGATTTGGGGATGGGACATGGGATGGTTAGTAACGACTCGATATTTTCAACCCTTCGCATCCGCACATGTCGCACTTGAATTGCTCAAAATACCGTGTTGTAAATAAAATTTTACAAATCTCAGAATATACAGTAAATAAATAGTCACAGATCACAGACATAGAGTATATTGATGCAGCGGAATTAAAAGAGATAGTAGTTCATGAAGATACTATTAAAAATAAGATACATCAGAGTTAAACAAGATACAACAGAAGAGTAACAAGATGAATCAAGTATAAATCAAAATACATGAATGAAATCACTTTATATTGAATGCAAAACAGATGGCTGGATCTTCAAGGAAAGCTCCAACTCCAAAGGTAGGTCTTGAATGCCGAATCACTCAGTCTGACTCGAGTGTAAAGCAAAACAAAAAACACTCGAGTCAGGACATACATACTTATGAACTGTAAATCAAGTCAAGTGAATAGTAACAAAAATGCATCAGTAACTTAAAGGATGCTTGGATCGCCCATCCTTTAAGGATCCGTTAAACTATTTACTATGCAGTAATATTGCGCTATTATAATAATGTCTACAATAAAATAAACTTACTTTAAATTAGCGTTAAGGGTTTACCCCTATAGCCCTTTACATGTAATAATGCCAGTAGTCTATACAATACCTGCATATCTCCTGATCGGGAGACTATGAGAAGATACTCTATAGGTACGACACAAGTAGAAACTCGTAGTAAGGCTCGCTATGGTAGGTGACACGGCACATGAGGCAATGCCAGGGTAGATATACCAATTACGAACATGGGGTGGTGGTAACGTAGTAGCCACATACGCCCACCTCGGAACACACTCCCAAATCAAAATCGGAGGATGGCCATCAAATCAACCACAAGTAAGAGTATAGTATCGAAGAAGTGTGTCCGACCAGAGGAGCTACCCCTTTTGGCCCGAGACCACTCCTGTTTTAGCCACCTTATGTCAACTCACGGGAGTTGGGTCCACGTACTATACCTCAAGAACGACGCCACCATCCTACTTCATTCTGAAATCACCACCACGTACACGGTTGTTAAAGTGGTTTTCGGAGTTGGGAGAGAGTATGACAACTTTCGATCCCGGTCTCTTTAACAATCAATCGTTATTATAATGCCGTGGTCATTTCAAAATAGTTTATACTTCAAAAATTAAATCGTTCCAAAACTATATAAAATCAATACGATATTATTTCCATTTCAAACATGGATTCACCTTTCAAAAATCATAATACTTGCAAAGTTATAACTCTTTCGAAACCAAAATACTTGAACTCATTAAACTTTGAAAATCATAACATTTCAAAATCATACTTTTGAAATCATGGAAAAATCCTTTAATTCTTTACATTTTACAAATTTATTCAATTAAAAAAAATTTCAAATTTCTAACTTAATACAAATCACACCATCAGTTTCAATTCAATACAATTTCCCAACACTCCATTTCAAACCTTATCAATTTCAAATACATATTTGATTCACGAAATAAACTATTTAATTTTTAATATATTTCAAAGCTTTAATATACCATATTTCAAAACTAAAATTTATAATTTCATATATATCAAATTTAACTTCATTAGTACTTAGTTTGAAATATTCATTTGATAAATCCAATATTATTTAAATAACTCAAATTACAAGTAAACCAAATATCCTTTCATACTAATGTAAACTTCAAATATTCATTTATCAAAATCAAATATCATTCTAAATTAAAATTCTTTATCAAAATAAAGATCAAATCATTTCCAAACCATTTCAATCATCAAAATATCATGTCCTTTCAAAACCTCATTAATAAATTATTATTTGAATTCAAATTCAAATATTAAAATTTAAATATCCTTTTATAATCCTAAATGTCATTCATTTAATATTTCAAATATCATTACAAAATACATTTCAAAATTTCATTCAAGAATTCATTTATCTCATTTTATTACATTTCATTTAACACACAACCAAGTAAACCTTATTTAAATTCAAATTCAATTTATATCCCTTAAAAAATCAAATTTAAATATTAAAATATATTCAAAACTCCTTAACTTTCTCAAATAATCAATTCCAAAAGTTAAAGCATTTAACACTTTAAAATATAACTCAAATATTATAAAAATCTATAATATTTCAAGCATTGTCAAAATATAGCAACGACGACATTTATAAAGTGCTATCGTAGCTTATAGTTTCCAAAATAGTTTAGTTCAAGAATAACGACATTTATAAAATACCGTAATAGATATTTAGCTATTTCAAACATAGTTAAGTTCAAAACAACAGTATTTTAAAGTGCTGTCATAAAACTACACCATTTAGAAATACTATAAATAAAATTCCAGATTTTATTATAACTTTTCAAAACAATAAAACTTCAAAAAATTTCTATTTAAATTTATAAATCATATTTCTAGTCTTTAAAATTTCACATTTAAAAACTTTTAACATATGATTTATCACAATAAAATTTAAAATGTAATATCCAATTAAAAATTCAATTCATTTGTTAAGTCAAAATTTCACTGTTTATTAACTAATAATTTTAATAAAACTTAACATCTAATTTCAAATATCATTTCAAACTTTAAATTTAATTTACGTTATTTACTTAAATTAAAAAAAAAAAAAGTCAAACCATAATTACTTCAAATTTACATACTTAAATTCACAATTTCAAAACTTAATATTTAACTTCTTAAAACCATAAAAATATATTTTTTAAAAATCAAATTTCATACTTTTAAAAAAAACATATCTATATAAAAATCATTTAAAAATAAGCCACGTGGTCTGTATATTATTTTCTAACATAGGTCAAGTGATACAGATATATATCATTTCAATCCGTAGTTCAAAAAGAAAACCAGGGTTCTATCATTTCAAACCCGCAATCCAAAGTAAATAAATATAAATAAAAATTTCTCAGGCCTATCCTTTCAGCCCATAATGATTTTTCTCTATTCTAATGCCTGTTCGGGTATGTATCATTTCAACCCATAGGGATTCTATTCTAACAGGGAACTTGCAGTGTGAATATATATGCATACACAGTACAAAAAGTGTCAATGTTACAATATAATGTCATATGTCAGATGATAATTAACAGAGTTAAAATGGTAATAACAGGGCATAGCATATCATATGATCATAATTAACTTGTATAAACATTTTTAATTACAAAACACTTGTCATCAATTTACTAATTCATAAGTAAATATGTCAGCGTGAGAACGACTCGCCTTAATCAAAGCTAGAGACAAACAACACACACAAGAGCGATTCCAAAGGCATGACAAGCACGATTTGATTTGAATGGATGGAGTGCCTTGATATTGATCTTGTATACAACAAATAAACAAGACGATATAAATATTGTAATTATGAATAACAAACACATAAATTATAAGCAACAACATTGAATTTGCAAACAATTAAAAATAAGATGAGAATATCACTTTGCCTTGAACAAAAATGGCTTGCACATGCCAACCTAGGTTGTGCCTATGCCTAATGAGCTCGGCCATGATGTGTTAAGCTCAGGTTTCGTATCATATAGGTCAGGTATGGCATCAAAACAAGTGGAGATGAAGGTGTAGTGGTGATAAAATGTAGCATACCAAAGATAATGCAAAAGAGGCAAGTTGTTCAACTTTTTGGCTCGGCTTGGTTCAATTGGAGTTCGGCCATAGGGGATTTCAGATCTGACCAGTGGTAATGTGGCAGCCAGAAGTGATGTAGCAGGTGGTGGTGGTGGCTAAGGGGGTGACCGAGATGAATAATGAAGGGTAGGGTGGAATTAAGCTTGGCTAGGCAAGGTTTGGTGGAGTTTTGTGCAAATTTTTGTGTTGCAAGCTCAACAATTGGTCACGGCCTGATTATGATTAGAGGAGGTGGGGAAGTTGCTGCTGTAGATGGTGGAGCTGATGGAGTAGAGGCTAGCCCAAGCAAACTGGAAGAAACAAAGGCAAAAATCAATAAAAAGTATGAAAAGAAATAAGGAAAAGATGCCATGAACTTACCAAAAATTTTCAAAAATTGATATGGCCGTGCCTTTTGAGATGAGAATAATTTTTTCACATGAAAAATTTAAATGGAAATGCATGGCAATACCAAAGAATGAACGGCTACAAGATGGAATGAAAAGGAAATGAGAAAATGAAGAGTCAAGGTCATTTGAAAAGTCATGGCATATGAAAGGGTTTGACTTTTTATATTTCTATGTCATTTAAATTAAAATAAACCATATATATTTCAGTAAATAAAATATAAAAACTGAAAAAAATAAAGCGAAAAAAGAAAAAAAAATAGGAAAATATAAAAGTAAATAATGAAAATAGTTATTAAATTGAAACTAGCATTTTAAAATATAAACAATGTACACTTAACATTGGAGAATTATAACTACACTTATAAAATGTTTTAAAAATAAAATAAATACATAACATATCATTTAACACATATATACACAAGATATGCTAAACAAAAATATTATTTATATAAGTTAAAATAAATAATTTTATTAGATAAAAAATTTACACACAATATTGGAAAAAAACATAACTTTCACAATATTCAAAAATTTAAATATTTAAATTTAAATTTAAAGTCAATGTTTGACCATATTGACCAAAATTCACACTTTTCAAAAATGTTCTATTTGTTATTGTTTGGAAATATAATTCGCTTATAAATCAAAATTTATATTTAAAATTACAAAATTTATTCATTTAAATAAATAAAATAAAGTTTTTAAATCAAGATTTTCAATTAAAATAATTAAAGTAAACAATTAAAAAAATCAAAAATACAGGGTTGTTACACTCTCCCCGACTCAAAACTTTTCATCCCCGAAAAGGAATGAGGTACAGGAAAGTACATAAAAGATAGAATGAAATAGGATTAAGACAAGATGACAAGAAGATTGAAATTATACCTGATAACTGTTGTTATAGTTAAGTACACAAGGTGGAGATGATCTTTGCAAGATCCTCCAATTAAGAGCACAAGCACGGAAAAATCTTCTAAAATCTGATTCACCCTTCCCATTTGACCGACGGTCTGTGGATGGAAAGCAGTGCTCAGATTCGAAAATGAGTGCCAAACAACATAGAAAGGTTTCCAAACAGACTGGTATAAGCAATAGCCTCCCCATTCGGTAGCAAGACAAAAGGAATAAGGAAAACCAAAAGATAGTTTGAAAAAAAATTAGATAATAAATTTGAAACCATAAAATTTCAAATTAAATTGAAAATTAAATTTTACATAAGTTAAATAAATCTTAATCATCTCTTATTTCATTATCTTATCATCAAATTATGTTAAATATACAATCTCTAAAATCTTTGGTTTGAAAAAAAATCATCTATTATACCCATAATGTACTAAATAAAATTAATTATTCTTTATTCCTAATTAAAATTAAATTTTCCTCTCAATATATTTTATCATCTATGTTAAATATATTTATACTTATTATAACTTGTAACGACCCAGAATTTTGAACAATTTAAATTTGAAAATATTTAATTAATTTTAAATATTTAAATGATGGTTTGACTTTAATTTCAAATTATCAAAATGAATATGGCGATTAAATTCTAAAATTTAATCTATTGAAAGTGAATAAAAATTTGAATCTTCAATTTTAAACTGATTAAAATTATTTCAAAGGCTTATAAAATTTATATTGATAATATTGAAGATAATAGAAGCTTCAGAATTGAATTTGAAAGTGATTTGTTCAGTTTTAAAATTTTATCGTTCGAATCGGTATTTAAAAATAGCCTTCCGAGGCACAGTCTCGGAATTCGACGAAACCAGTTCCATTGTGTCCGGAATATTGAATTATTGTCGGGTTTCAAATTTCGTAGCGTTTGGAGTTGTTATGTGAGAACACGGTAAATAAATGCGTTGGGAATTAAATTGAATTTTAATTTAAAATTTTTGTAAAATCAAATCACAGTCACCCTAGCTTCTGATTTCGTCGACCTACCCTCTGTTAGGCACGTACTATCTGTTCCCTCTTTTCAAAACAATATCGATCAGAAGAAGAAAAAAAATGAACGAAACTATTCTCTTCATTCCTTTAAACCATGGCTGCATCTTCCCTTTGATAAAAATAGAAGCCGAGCTCCTTCTGTTCATTTTCCCCTCTATTCAAATTCGAACAACATCAGGGGAAAAAAAAATTGAACAGGAACGAAAATCGTTCGTTCCCTATAAAAAAAAAATGAAATCAATTCGAAACTATGGCCGCACCTCCCCTCTGCAACTCGAAACCAAAATTTAAAATCGAAACCAAATCACGAGCATCTGGAAGGGCGACGCCGTGATTCGAGCGACGAAACAATGGAGCTGGGTCGCGAGAAGTTGGGGCAGAGTGTGTGCCGTGGTGGCGTGGGCGAGGGCTTGCGCTGGTTTGAGCGAGCGCGGGGTTGACATCGACGAGGGGTGTGGGTGCTCCGATGAGGCATTCGGGTTGCTGGGGTGTCGCGATTTGGTGCTCGCGTGGGGAAGTGCTGGGCAGTGAGGGGATCGTCGCGCGTCTCGAGATGGGGCTAGAGCTGTTCGAACTTGATGCTACATCAGGTGAAGTGAGATCTGAGCAGTGATTCTTTAACAATCGAAGTCGAGGGGATTTGCAAAGCTAGGGTTTTGTTCAAAAATCTAAGCTCGGCTGTAAGTATATTTTTCGAATTTTATTTATCAATATCTACAGGAAAAATATATACAGTAAAGTATATATGCAGATTTTTAATTTATATATATACAGAAAAATTAGTTATAGTAAAGAAATTTGTTTAACCAGTAAATCAATTATTTTGGTAAGATAATTTATTAAAGTAAATTTAGTTTAAATCTAATTTTTAGCTAAATAAATTTATATAAAAAAAATGAAGAAGAAGGAATTTGTTTAAAATTAAAAGAATTAGTTTAAGTTGTTAAAGAAGTATATAAAAAAAATGAAATGATTTCTTAATCTATATATTTTAGTTCAAAATCAAATTTTAATTTTAAAACAAAATCATTAGTTAATTAAAATGAATGAATAATAATTGATTATTCGATCTGTTCGAATATTAATGAATTGTACGATATTTATACAAGGTATAAATCAAGAAAATCAAGCCGGAATGGAAAATGGATTGCAAAATAAAAGCTAAGGTGAGAACTTCTCACTCAAAAGGGTTTGTTAAATTTTAAATAGTTATATTTAAAATTTGTTGAATGATTGATAGATTGCTTGATTGTGATATTAGATATAGTAGGATATATCTATATATAGTAATATATATATATTGGCATATGTATATATTGCAGTTGATTGATTTCCCGCCTCGTATAGCGGATGAGACCCTATTGCGCCGCCTATTAAGCGGATAATATTTTATAAAATCCCATATACCGCGATATCCCGTCTTGAAACGGGATTGGTATTGTGCTAACGTCTGTGGTTGCAGGGAAACAGGTTGGAGGGATCCAACTGGATTCCTCACAAATATTTATTTGTTTATAAATATTGTGATGATTGTTGACTATCTTATCGATATATGATGTTGTTCACGTGATTGACTGTTGGATGTTGTTGCATCATCGGATTCATTTTTAAAGTTAAAAATAACGATTTTTATTTTTAAAAGGATTTTAAAGTGATTCTTCCAAAGTATATGTTTTATTTAATTTTTGAATTGATTCACTTTAAAATAAATAAACACATAAGTTTTTATGTTATAAAAATTAATACTTTTATAAAATATAACCCAAAAGGAAAATTATAAAATAAATAGATTTATAAAATAGTTAAATTTGGGTTTTGAATAATTATGATAAATAGTTATATCAGAGATTTTATAAATTGATATTTATAAATTAAATTTATTGGAATTATGAAACGAGTCTATTAAGTGTTAAGTTGATGTATAAAATGAATTTCATTAAAATTTATAGATTTATAAATCGTGAAAGTTATAAAATGAATAGATGTTGAAAATAAAAGTTTTATAAGTAATTAACTTATAAAAATGGATTTTTGCCATTCGAAGGGGATATTTATAGAAATTGTTAATAAAGGAGGTTTTTATAAGTTGAAAACTGTTAAAATAAAATAAAGGAATCTTATCAGTGATAAGATTTAAAAATTTGTGAAATTGTAAAAGAATAGTTTAGTAAATAAATGGATTATAAGCTCTTAACTTTTAATACGAACCTTTGGTATAGAAATTGGATTTATAAATTGAATTGGATTAGTAAAAGAGATTTATAAATTGAAGTTTATGAATAGGAATGGAATTTATAAAAATTGTTATAAATTCGAAATAAACGAAATTTGATAAATTGAATATAGAATTTGTTAAAGGAGTTATATTCACTATTTTAAACGGTGAATATATTATTAAAGAAAATGGATATATTTTGGGAAAGGAATGTTTTAAATGGAATTTAAAACGATTAAAGGTGTTTTAAAATGCATTAAATATCGAATACATAGATTTCAACATTCATTGTTGAAATAGACGTTTTCGAGAAATAAAAGGGAATGAAAACATAGATTTCAACATTTATTGTTGAAATAGACGTTTTCGAGAAATAGAAGGAAATGGTGGACTATAACACTGTTGTTATAGTAAATGATTTTGGAAAAGAAATGTTTTGTATAGTATTGGGATTTATATATCTATTTTAAATTTCGAATCCCTATACTAATGATTTTGGGTTGTCATAACGATGTTTTACGTAACATTCGTTTTGACCCAAATAAATGTGAATAAAAGAATGATTTCCATAAAGAATGAAATATATACTAAATTTTGATTTAAGTATATTGAATATTTTCAAATTGTTGAAAATAAATAAGATTTATGAAATACTTATTATTAAACAAGTATGGAAATGCTTTTCCAATATGAAACGAGACGTTTTTGAGAATTTGTCTTCTTGAAGATAAATTGGAATTGAGTAATTAAAACCTATTGAAAACTGTAGATCAATAAATAATTTGAAATATAAATTCACTATGGAATTTATAATTGGAAAGGGAAAATTTGTTTTCAAAATAAACGTTGTTTATTTTTGAGGTATGGAAAATTATAAATTATTTGGAATCTGGTGATGTTGCTCATCTCTATTGATAGTTAAATAACCGACTATCAATATTTACCCTTGAATGAGTATTTGTTGTGATTGCTTGAATTGGATGCCACACTTATTTTTAAAATAAGCACTAACTATTCGGGTTAACCGGGAAAGGACCAAGGGGTCGTATAACCCACTCCGAATATGTGATACGTCGTTATAAATTGCATTTGAAGACCGGTGTTGAAGACCGAATATTTGTGAAAATGGATGGATTACCGTCGAGTTACTCTGCATCGGCTGATCTCCGATATAGAGGTTTTATCACCCTTAGTGACGGGTTGTCCGGACGTGATTAATGAATATCCGGATTGCAAGGGCTTCTTTTGAAGTGCCTTCGGTTCCGTTCGATCCCGGAACGTACTTGTATGGATTTTCTGTCTGACGTTACAATTTGAGTTGTAAAGCTGGTTTCTATCAAATATATTTCTGTTGGTGGCGGAGGATTTATTCTCTTAGCTTAACACCCTTCTCTGAGACGTACGAGCTCAGAGGTTATATAGTTGATGGTCACTAGTGATACATTCCCGAATTGGTAATGTGGCATGCTAAGTGATGCTGTGAAATGATCATTGGTTGATCGTTTGTGATATGATCATTTGTTTGATCGTCTATCTTGATGATCATTGCTTTGATCATTTGTTGACCCAAAGCACTACTTTTGTAAAGCGTGGCTTTGTGGACGAGACTTCATCGAGCCTCACACCCCGGAAATGGTCAAAACAGGAAAGATGCGGCAAGGTTATTAGGGGGTAACACCCCTTTAGTGTATGTCATTCCTTCTGGATAAAGGTGGTATCATGGTATGGAGCCCAGATACTTAACCAATGTGGTTACTGCAAATTTATTACTTTGTGGTTGTTGGAAATCGGGGATCCTCGGATATAGATCGGTTACGATCGGGGAATGACATATTCGTGTCAGTTGTTACCCAGTTAGGGGTAACCCAGCCTTGTATTGGCAGAGATCCGGTTAGGTTCTCGGGACGTCATTCCAGAGGCGTTTCCATGTCGCAATGGGAAGTTCCTTGGCCTGACCATTTGTTGGAAATCCAAAGAAACAATACGAGCCTTGTACGGTTTTAGTTGTATTACCTGCTATGGAATGTGGCGGTAACCTGCTATTGAACATAGTAGCTATAGTAGGCATAAGTGCGGAATGCCTATGCTGGCTAAGATTTATATTCTACTTTCGAAATTGTTTTCTACACTGTACACTAATAATAAAATCAAAGATGATTTGATTTTGCGTAGTAAGCATCTTTGACTATCATAAGGAGAAACCTCCTCTAAGTCTGCGTTTGCATTGTGTGTGTGGCGGGAGACCTTATGGTAGTCTCATTTTCTAAAAAGCATTGCGAATTTATTTAAAAATTATCCTATTCTTTGTTTTAAAGATAAATAACTGTTTTAAGTTCTCACACCAGTCTCATGACTGACCTGGAGTTTATTGTTCCCTTCCTAAACTCTGGGTGCCCACCAATTTCCACACGGACAGTATAGAGTTTGGTTATCATGTTATTCTGGATTTAGGTGTTGCTACAGATATCTGGAGGCGAGCTGGATGGCGTAGTATATTATATTGTATATAGTATTTCTGCTTTTTCCGCTGTTTGTATGTTGTACACTCTGATGATATGATGTAATGTAATGCGATGTAATGTATAAAATGTACAGTTCTTTTGTTTTAATAAATATTCATTTATCTATTATATGTTGTTCCGCTGCGACTGTGTGTTTCTGATATTGTTTCTCTTGCTGTTCTGTTTTCTTCTATTTTCTCTCTTCTTCTACCTCTTTCTTCTTCTTAAAACATAAAGTTTCGGAAGTTTGTCATTCTTTGGCTGGATTGTTGTGGAATGTTTCCAGCTCAAAGGAGTACGGATTTTCGGTTCTTTACAAGTGGTATCAGAGCATATGGTTAAGCGACAGCCAAGGCTCTGTTGGGTGTTACTCATTAGAGATAGAGTCAGTAGTACTCTAGAATGAGTTTGAGTGTACTAATAGATATGATCGCGTATTTGTTAGTGAATATAAAATTTGATTTTATATTGTGTCGGTTGATTTATTGAGTGGCATATGAACCTTCGTCAGCGCGGTCTGCACAACTGTGCCGAAAGGGTTTCTAAACACTTGAGTAGAACAATTCGATACAATATTGTTTTGAAATCGGGTAGATAAAATAATTTTACCCAGAACTATTTTTGTATATAAAAGAAATGATTTTTTCTGTAAATTATTACAGTATATGGTTGCATGGATGTTAGGAATTGATAATATTAAAACTATTACCATTGATTATTGAATAAGAAATTGGAATCATAATCAAAAGTTAGAAAATAAAATCCATATGCAAATGAAATTGAAGAATGTAAATTATAAATGTGACTTATAATTGAAAATATAATTCCAGAGAAGTTTTTGGAAAAGTTTTTAGGAAGAATTTGGAAATTTTAGAGATTAATTCCTTTTTGAAAGAAAAAAAAATTCAAAGGTTTTGAAAAGAATTTTTGAAGGAATTAAAAGCTCTAAACTCTTTTTGGTCGCTGGAAAATAATTCCGATGATGACCGCGGCATCATTAGTGTTCATTTTCGGGTTTCCAAAAGAGAAATTGCTGCCAATTGTTTTGAATAGAATTTGTTTAGAAAATTTTGGGTGTGAGGTTGGAAATTCAAAAGATAATTAGAATTGATTTCGAAAATTAATTTTTGAAAGGTTAAAAGGACTCTGGAATCCTATTTAAAATAATCCTGGGAAGAATAAAAAAGTTAATAACTTGTAAAATATTTGAGATTTGATTTGAATTAAGTTAAAAAGAAATTGAATCAAGTTGAATGAATGGAATTCAATAATTATAAATGAAGGGTAAGTAGAATCCAAATATAATTGAATTCAAATGAAATAAAAAAAATAGTAAATTAGTAAGTAACACTAATTAAAAGATGACAAATTTAATATGGATTTTAATTTAACACTAGTTAAGTTAAAGGAATTGAATTCACATAAAATTGAATTGAGATTAAATTTGTGTTGTGAACGAATAAATGAGGTAACATTGGTAAGCAAATAGAATTGAATTGAAATTGAAAAAGAAAAGTGGTATGAGATTTAAATCAAGTTGAATAAAAAAAATCCAAACTTGAAAATAAAATAAAATAGATTGAATGCAAGTAAATTAACTTGATAAATTATAAGTTCATGGACTAATGAATTGGAATTGGAATTTGTTACTTTAAAGTTAGGCATGATCTAAATTTGAAGGTAAATTTGAAGTTGTATATGGATTTAAGTAAGTAGTAAGAAATAAATTGAAATTCCCTTGTTATTAATTAAGTGAATTCGAAATGAACTGAATATGGAAATTGAAATTTAAATGAATAAGTGAATGTACTAATTTAATTAAATTAGTGAATGGAATAGATTTGAAATGGTTTTTTTAAATTTGTTAGTAAATGGAAGTCAAGCCGAATATTGAAAATAGAATTTAATTTGTGATAAACAAAGTGAAATATTGATATAAAATTGCAAATATGATAGTAAATGAAAGTAAGCCAAACTAATTGAAAGAATGACAAAGAAAATATGATTTGTAAATGAATTGAATTCAAATGAAATTGGAAATATAAAATTGAATGAAAACGGACATATAACTTCAGTAGTGAAGTAAAAGTATATAAGAAGCATATATTGACGATTTTGTAATGGAATTGGCAAAATGATTTGAATATTGGAATTGGATACTACTACTAGCAGGTTATACAGGTGTATTAAAAGAAATGGAATGTGGGATTTTGATTTCAAAGATAAAATTGAATTGCTCGACAAAAAGGTACGTATTTCAATTTTAGTATGGGGTTTGATGATTTTCTTCTCCAGCCACTTGGCTTTCTCTTTTCCTTTTGATTCTGAGGGGCCGTGGTGCCATTTTGTAGTCGTACCGATCGAGCCGCGCAAAGGAGACGCTGGCGAAATTTTTCGAAAATTTCGGGTGTTAGAAAAATTTTGAGAAATTTTGAAAGTTTAAAATTTGAATTTGAATTTAAATTTAAATTTCGAAGTAAACAATGTTGTTTTGAACTTATAATTAAAGTAGGAAAGCTAGTTGAAATGAAAAGGAATCTCTAATAAAAAGATTTAGGTTAGTAAGTTGATAAAAATATTTGGATTGTGAAAAATAGTAGACGAGTTAAGGACCATTCTTCCTAACTTGTAATTTCGGGACAAAATTCTTTTAAGGGGGGAAGATTGTAACGACCCAGAATTTTGAACAATTTAAATTTGAAAATATTTAATTAATTTTAAATATTTAAATGATGGTTTGACTTTAATTTCAAATTATCAAAATGAATATGGCGATTAAATTCTAAAATTTAATCTATTGAAAGTGAATAAAAATTTGAATCTTCAATTTTAAGCTGATTAAAATTATTTCAAAGGCTTATAAAATTTATATTGATAATATTGAAGATAATAGAAGCTTCAGAATTGAATTTGAAAGTGATTTGTTCAGTTTTAAAATTTTATCGTTCGAATCGGTATTTAAAAATAGCCTTCCGAGGCACAGTCTCGGAATTCGACGAAACCAGTTCCATTGTGTCCGGAATATTGAATTATTGCCGGGTTTCAAATTTCGTAGCATTTGGAGTTGTTATGTGAGCACACGGTAAATAAACGCGTTGGGAATTAAATTGAATTTTAATTTAAAAATTTTGTAAAATCAAATCACAGTCACCCTAGCTTCTGATTTCGTCGACCTACCCTCTGTTAGGCACGTACTATCTGTTCCCTCTTTTCAAAACAATATCGATCAGAAGAAGAAAAAAAATGAACGAAACTATTCTCTTCATTCCTTTAAACCATGGCTGCATCTTCCCTTTGATAAAAATAGAAGCCGAGCTCCTTCTGTTCATTTTCCCCTCTATTCAAATTCGAACAACATCAGGGGAAAAAAAAATTAAACAGGAACGAAAATCGTTCGTTCCCTATAAAAAAAAATGAAATCAATTCGAAACTATGGCCGCACCTCCCCTCTGCAACTCGAAACCAAAATTTAAAATCGAAACCAAATCGCGAGCATCTGGAAGGGCGATGCCGTGATTCGAGCGCCGAAACAATGGAGCTGGGTCGCGAGAAGTTGGGGCAGAGTGTGTGCCGTGGTGGCGTGGGCGAGGGCTTGCGCTGGTTTGAGCGAGCGCGGGGTTGACATCGACGCGGGGTGTGGGTGCTTCGATGAGGCATTCGAGTTGCTGGGGTGTCGCGATTTGGTGCTCGCGTGGGGAAGTGCTGGGCAGTGAGGGGATCGTCGCGCGTCTCGAGATGGGGCCAGAGCTGTTCGAACTGGATGCTACATCAGGTGAAGTGAGATCTGAGCAGTGATTCTTTAACAATCGAAGTCGAGGGGATTTGCAAAGCTAGGGTTTTGTTCAAAAATCTAAGCTCGGCTGTAAGTATATTTTTACGAATTTTATTTATCAATATCTACAGGAAAAATATATACAGTAAAGTATATATGCAGATTTTTAATTTATATATATACAGAAAAATTAGTTATAGTAAAGAAATTTGTTTAACAGTAAATCAATTATTTTGGTAAGATAATTTATTAAAGTAAATTTAATTTAAATCTAATTTTTAGCTAAATAAATTTATATAAAAAAAAAGTAGAAGAAGGAATTTGTTTAAAATTAAAAGAATTAGTTTAAGTTGTTAAAGGAGTATATAAAAAAAAATGAAATGATTTCTTAATCTATATATTTTAGTTCAAAATCAAATTTTAATTTTAAAACAAAATCATTAGTTAATTAAAATGAATGAATAATAATTGATTATTGGATCTGTTCGAATATTAATGAATTGTACGATATTTATACAAGGTATAAATCAAGAAAATCAAGCCGGAATGGAAAATGGATTGCAAAATAAAAGCTAAGGTGAGAACTTCTCACCGAAAAGGGTTTGTTAAATTTTAAATAGTTATATTTAAAATTTGTTGATTGATTGATAGATTGCTTGATTGTGATATTAGATATAGTAGGATATATCTATATATAGTAATATATATATATATATATATATATATATATATATATATATATATATATATATTGGCATATGTATATATTGCAGTTGATTGATTTCCCGCCTCGTATAGCGGATGAGACCCTATTGCGCCGCCTATTAAGCGGACAATATTTTATAAAATCCCATATACCGCGATATCCCGTCTTGAAACGGGATTGGTATTGTGCTAACGTCTGTGGTTGCAGGGAAACAGGTCGGAGGGATCCAACTGGATTCCTCACAAATATTTATTTGTTTATAAATATTGTGATGATTGTTGACTATCATATCGGTATATGATGTTGTTCATGTGATTGACTGTTGGATGCTGTTGCATCATCGGATTCATTTTTAAAGTTAAAAATAACGATTTTTATTTTTAAAAGGATTTTAAAGTGATTCTTCCAAAGTATATGTTTTATTTAATTTTTTGAATTGATTCACTTTAAAATAAATAAAAATCTAAGTTTTTATGTTATAAAAATTAATACTTTTATAAAATATAACCCAAAAGGAAAATTTTAAAATAAATAGATTTATAAAATAGTTAAATTTGGGTTTTGAATAATTATCATAAATAGTTATATGAGAGATTTTATAAATTGATATTTATAAATTAAATTTATTAGAATTATGAAACGAGTCTATTAAGTGTTAAGTTGATGTATAAAATGAATTTCATTAAAATTTATAGATTTATAAATCGTGAAAGTTATAAAATGAATAGATGTTGAAATAAAAGTTTTATAAGTAATTAACTTATAAAAATGGATTTTTGCCATTTAAAGGGGATATTTATAGAAATTGTTAATAAAGGAGGTTTTTATAAGTTGAAAACTGTTAAAATAAAATAAAGGAATCTTATCAGTGATAAGATTTAAAAATTTGTGAAGTTGTAAAAGAACAGTTTAGTAAATAAATGGATTATAAGCTCTTAACTTATAATACGAACCTTTGGTATAGAAATTGGATTTATAAATTGAATTGGATTAGTAAAACAGATTTATAAATTGAAGTTTACGAATAGGAATGGAATTTATAAAAATTGTTATAAATTCGAAATAAACGAAATTTGATAAATTGAATATAGAATTTGTTAAGGGAGTTATATTCACTATTTTAAACGGTGAATATATTATTAAAGAAAATGAATATATTTTGGGAAAGGAATGTTTTAAATGGAATTTAAAACGATTAAAGATGTTTTAAAATGCATTAAGTATCGAATACATAGATTTCAACATTCATTGTTCAAATAGACGTTTTCGAGAAATAAAAGGGAATGAAAACATATATTTCAACATTTATTGTTGAAATAGACGTTTTCGAGAAATAGAAGGAAATGGTGGACTATAACACTGTTGTTATAGTAAATGATTTTCGAAAAGAAATGTTTTGTATAGTATTGGGATTTATATATCTATTTTAAATTTCGAATCCCTATAGTAATGATTTTGGGTTGTCGTAACGATGTTTTACGTAACATTCGTTTTGACCCAAATAAATGTGAATAAAAGAATGATTTCCTTAAAGAATGAAATATATACTAAATTTTGATTTAAGTATATTGAATATTTTCAAATTGTTGAAAATAAATAAGATTTATGAAATACTTATTATTAAATAAGTATGGAAATGCTTTTCCAATATGAAACGAGACGTTTTTGAGAATTTGTCTTCTTGAAGATAAATTGGAATTGAGTAATTAAAACCTATTGAAAACTGTAGATCAATAGATAATTTGAAATATAAATTCACTATGGAATTTATAATTGGAAAGGGAAAATTTGTTTTCAAAATAAACGTTGTTTATTTTTGAGGTATGGAAAATTATAAATTATTTGGAATCTGATGATGTTGCTCATCTCTATTGATAGTTAAATAACCGACTATCAATATTTACCCTTGAATGAGTATTTGTTGTGATTGCTTGAATTGGATGCCACACTTATTTTTAAAATAAGCGCTCACTATTCGGGTTAACCGGGAAAGGACCATGGGGTCGTATAACCCACTCCGAATATGTGATACGTCGTTATGAATTGCATTTGAAGACCGATGTTGAAGATCGGATATTTGTGAAAACGGATGGATTACCGTCGAGTTACTCTGCATCGGCTGATCTCCGATATAGAGGTTTTATCACCCTTAGTGATGGGTTGTCCGGACGTGATTAATGAATATCCGGATTGCAAGGGCTTCTTTGGAAGTGCCTTCGGTTCCGTTCGATCCCGGAACAGACTTGTATGGATTGTGTGTCTGACGTTACAATTTGAGTTGTAAAGCTGGTTTCTATCAAATATATTTCTGTTGGTGGCGGAGGATTTATTCTCTTAGCTTAACACCCTTCTCTGAGACGTACGAGCTCAGAGGTTATATAGTTGATGGCCACTAGTGATACATTCTCGAATTGGTAATGTGGCATGCTGAGTGATGCTGTGAAATGATCAATTGTTGATCGTTTGTGATAGGATCATTTGTTTGATCATCTATCTTGATGATCATTGCTTTGATCATTTGTTGACCCAAAGCACTGCTTTTGTAAAGCGTGGCTTTGTGGACGAGACTTCATCGAGCCTCACACCTCGGAAATGGTGAAAACAGGAAAGATGCAGCAAGGTTATTAGGGGGTAGCACCCCTTTAGTGTATGTCATTCCTTCTGGATAGAGGTGGTATCATGGTATGGAGCCCAGATACTTAACCTATGTGGTTACTGCAAATTTATTACTTTGTGGTTGTTGGAAATCGGGGATCCTCGGATATAGATCGGTTACGATCGGGGAATGACATATTCGTGTCAATTGTTACCTAGTTAGGGGTAACCCTGCCTTGTGTTGGCAGAGATCTGGTTAGGTTCTCGGGACGTCATTCCAGAGGCGTTTCCATGTGGCAATGGGAAGTTCCTTGGCCTGACCATTTGTTGGAAATCCAAAGAAACAATACGAGCCTTGTACGGTTTTAGTTGTATTACCTGCTATGGAATGTGGCGGTAACCTGCTATTGAACATAGTGGCTATAGTGGGCATAAGTGCGGAATGCCTATGCTGGCTAAGATTTATATTCTACTTTCAAAATTATTTTCTACACTATGCACCAATAATAATATCAAAGATGATTTGATTTTGCGTAGTAAGCATCTTTGACTATCATAAGGAGAAACCTCCTTCAAGTCTGCGTTTGCATTGTGTGTGTAGCGGGAGACCTTATGGTAGTCTCATTTTCTAAAAAGCATCGCGAATTTATTTAAAAATTAACCTATTCTTTGTTTTAAAGATAAATAACTGTTTTAAGTTCTCACACCAGTCTCATGACTGTCCTGGAGTTTATTGTTCCTTTCCTAAACTCTGGGTGCCCACCAATTTCCACACGGGCAGTCTAGAGTTTGGTTATCAGGTTATTCTGGATTTAGGTGTTGCTACAGATATCTGGAGGCGAGCTGGATGGCGTAATATATTATATTGTATATAGTATTTCTTCTTTTTCCGCTGTTTGTTTGTTGTACACTCTGATGATATGATGTAATGTAATGCGATGTAATGTATAAAATGTACAGTTCTTTTGTTTTAATAAATATTCATTTATCTATTATATGTTGTTCCGCTGCGACTGTGAGATTCTGATATTGTTTCTGTTGCTGTTCTGTTTTCTTCTATTTTCTCTCTTCTTCTACCTCTTTCTTCTTCTTAAAACATAAAGTTTCGAAAGTTTGTCCTTCTTTGGCTGGATTGTTGTGGAATGTTGCCAGCTCAAAGGAGTACGGATTTTCGGGTCTTTACATAATTGCTTTAATTTTATTCTTAGTTCCTTTAACATCATTTTATACTGTAAGTTATTCCATTACGTTTTTCTCTTTAGTTACCTCTGTTAATCTTTTATAACTAAATTTAAGTGTATAACATTTATTATAGCCACTCAAATTTTATTTATAAAATCTATTTTATATTGTATATTATCCAATTACAAATTCAACTTCTGTATAATTTAGGTAAGTTATATTAGACTGAAATTTGTATTATACGAATAAAACTTTCTAATTCAATCATTTAAAGCTTGAACATTTATCCAAATCTTGTAATTATACTTGAAATTATCTTTCAAGATAAAATTTAGGAAATAAATTTTCGATAAATTCCAAACTATTTAGAGATAAATAAATGCACGTATACTATATACATATCCATTCAGATTTAAAATCATATATCAGCATATGGTATAAATCTAGTCTCATTTTAGAAATTCAAATCAATTAAATCCCCAGAACAAAACTGTAGCAAGACTAGGGAACGGTCTCTTCACTTCGAAACTCGAAAATAAATGTCGATGATGGTGTAGTCATCATCGAAATTATTTTCCAACGATAAAGAGAAGAGCATTACTTCTAAACATTAAAATTCTTTGGAAACAAATTTCAATTCGAAAATACTTTAAATAGTATATCCTTTTAAAACATTAAATACAAGGTTTAAGAAATCCATCGGAAATTAATTTTCAAATTCTAGTTTTAAATTCATTTTAAACTACCAAACAAATTTATAACCATGTTTTATAGATCAATTATTTATATATGAAACATGAGATATGATGTATAAAATCAATTATTATTTCTTAATAACTAATTAAATAAAAAAATCCAGAAAAACTTATAATATAATTACAAAATTTATTTCATTACTAAATTTGAAAAACATATTGTGTCAGTTTGCTCTGTTCAAGTGTTTTGGAAATCTTATCGATAGAGTTGATCAGACGAATCGATCAAAATCCCAAACCAACATCAACAACACAATGTATAAAACATTTTATATTAGTTTACAAATACACTTCAAAAATGATTTGAAGATGAGTTGAAAACAAGTATAAGATGATTAAATAACAAAATAGGAAGATGGATAAGCTTATATAAATCATGGGCAACCTTAACCGGGTCAACCGTGACTTAAAGAATAAGATAGATGTGGATTTCTGTGGTAAATCAATATTCGATCTCAAGAGATAGAATTTTGGATAATAAGAGATACCAGCATCTAAACGTAGGATATAAAGTCTCTAGCGAATCGATGTTGTTGTAAAGGAGTTTCACCCCTTTACAAATCAATTTGAGATTGGCAAAACCGCCGACTCGTTATAAAGATCATTCGAAGTGGAGTTATGGGATACTCCTGAATCAAAAGAAGGCTAATAGTGAGGGACATTAATGTATTTGGGAACCGTAGGGAACGTTCCAAAATTTAAAGGAATCGAGTCAAAAAGGAAGAGATTCAAACTCGAATGAAAGTCATTCTGTAAATACATTTACCATATATGCCAAGTTTTGCCAAGAGCTACCAAAGCTCTGATCCAAATGTAATGAACCGATATTTTCAACCATTCGCATCCACACACGTCGGACTTGAATTGCTCAAAATACCGCGTTGTAAATAAAATTTAGCAAATCTTAGAATATACAGTAAATAAATAGTCACAGATCATAGACACATAGTAAATAATAATGCAGCGGAATTAAAAGAGACAGTAAGTCATGAAGCTAATATATAAAAATAAGATACATCAGAGTTAAACAAGATACAATAGAAGAGTAACAAGATACATCAAGTATAAATCAAAATACACCAATGAAATAACTGGATACTAAAAGTAAAATAGATGGCTGGTTCTGCAAGGAAATCTCTAACTCTAAAGGTGAGTCTTGAATGCTAAATCACTCAGTCTGACTCGAGCGTAAAGCAGAACACAAAACACTCGAGTGAGGACATAAATACTTATGAGTTGTAAATCAACTCAAGTGAAAAGTAACAATAACGCATTAGTAACTTAAAGGATGCTAGGGATCGCCCATCCTTTAAGGATCCGTTAAACTATTTACTATGTAGTAATATTGCGCTATTATAATAATGTCTACAGTAAAATAAACTTACTTTAAATTAGCGTTAATGGTTTACCCATATAGCCCTTAACACGTAATAATGCCAGTAGTCTATACAGTACCTGCGTATCCACTGATCGGGAGACTATGAGAAGATACTCCATAGGTATGACACAAATAGAAACTCGTAGTAAGGCTCGCTACGGTAGGTGACACGACACGCGAGGAAATGACAGGGTAGATATACCAATTACGCACACGGGCTGGTGGTAACGTAGGAGCCACACACTCCCACCTCGAAACACACTCCCAAATCAAAATCGGAGAATGGCCATCAAATCAGCCACAAGTAAGAGTATAGTATCTAAGAAGTGTGTCTGACCAGAGGAGCTACCCGTTTGGCCCGAGATCGCCCCTGTTTTAGCCACCTTATGCCAACTCAAGGGAGTTAGGTTCACGTAATATACCTCAAGAATGACGCCGCCAACCTACTTCATTTGGGAACCTCCACCGCGTACACGGTTGTTAAAGTGGTTTTCGGATTTAGGAGAGAGTATGACAACTTCCGATCCCGGTCTCTTTAACAATCAATCGTTATTATAATGCCGTGGTCATTTTGAAATAGTTTATACTTCAAAAATCAAATCATTTCATTTCCAAAACTATATTCAAATCAATACAATATTATTTCCATTTCAAATATAGATTCACCTTTCAAAAATCATAATACTTTCAAAGTTATAACTCTTTCGAAACCAAAATACTTAAAATCATTACACTTTGAAAATCATAACATTTCGAAATCATACATTTGAAATCATGGAACATTCCTTTAATTCTTTACATTTTACAAATTTCTCAATGAAACCAAAATTTCAAATTTTCAATTTAATTCAAATCAAACCATCAGTTTCAATTCGATTCAATTTCCCAACAAATAATTTCAAACCTTGTCAATTTCAAATACATATTTGATTCACAAAATAAACTATTCAATTTTAAATATATTTCAAAGCGTCAATATACCATATTTCAAAACTGAATTTTATAATTTCATATATATCAAATTTAACTTCATCATTACTTAGTTTGAAATATTCATTTCATGAATCCAATATTATTTAAAAAACTCAAATTACAAGTAAACCAAATATCCTTTCATGCTAAGATAAACTTCGAATATTCATTTATCAAAATCAAATATCATTCTAAATTCATATTCTTTATCAAAATAAAGATCAAATCATTTCCAAAGCATTTCAATTATCAACATATCATGTCCTTTCAAAACCTCATTATTAAATCATTATTTGAATTCAAATTCAAATATTTAAATTTAAATATCATTTTAAAATCATATATGTCATTCATTTAATATTTTAAATATCATTACAAAATACATTCCAAAAATTCATTCATCTCATTTTATTACATTCCATTTATCACATAACCAAGTAAACCTTATTTAATTTCAAATTGAATTTAAATTCCTTCAAAATTCATATTTAAATATTAAAATATATTCAAAACTCCTTAAATTTCACAAATCATCAATTCTAAAAGTTAAATATATAATATAACTCAAATAGTGTTAAAATCTATAATATTTCAAACTTTGTCAAAATATGGCAACGACAGCATTTATAAAGTGCTATCGTAGCTTATAGTTTCCAGAATTGTTTAGTTCAAGAATAATGGCATTTATAAAATTCCATAATAGATATTTAGTTATTTCAAAAATAGTTAAGCTCAAAACAACATCATTTTAAAGTGCTGTCATAAGACTACGGCATTTAGAAATGCTATAAGTAAAATTCCAGATTTTATTATAACTTTTCAAAACAATAAAACTTCAAAAAAATTCTATTTAAATTTATAAATCATATTTCTAGAATTCAAAATTTCACCTTTAAATACTTTTAACATATGATTTATCACAATCAAATTTAAAATAAAATATCCAATTAAAAATTCAATTCATTTGTTAAGTCAAAATATCATTGTTTATTAACTTTTAAATTTAATAAAACTTAACATCTAATTTCAAACATCATTTCAAACTTTAAATTTAATTTACATTATTTACTTACATTTTAAAAAAATATAAATTTAAAGTCAAATCATAATTACTTCAAATTTATGAACTTAAATTCACAATTTCAAAACTTAATATTTAACTTCTTATAACCATAAAATATATATATTTTTTAAAAACCAAATTTCATACTTTTTTTCAAAAAAAATACTTATCTATATAGAAATCATTTAAAAATATACTACGATGTCTGTATACAATTTTCTAACCTAGGTCAAGTGATGCAGATATATAACATTTCAATGCGTAGTTTACAAAGAAAACCCGAGTTTTATCATTTCAAACCTACAACCCCAAGTAAATAAAAATAAATAGAAATCTCTCAGGCCTAACACTTCAGCCCATGATGATTTTTCCCTATTCTAATGTCTGTTCGGGTATGTATCATTTCAACCCATAGTGAATCTATTCTAACAGGAAACTTGTAGTGTGAATATATATGCATACACAATATAAACAACGTCAATGTCACAATATAGTGTCATATGTCATATGTCAGGTGATAATTAACAGAGTTAACATGGTAATAACATGGCATAGCATATCATATGATCATCATTAACTTGCATAAAAAAAATTAATTACTAAACACTTTTCATAAATTTACAAATTCATAAGTAAATATGTTAAAGTGAGAAGGACTCACCTTATTCAAAGCTAGAGACAAACAACACGCACAAGAGCGATTCCAAAGGCACAACAAGCATGATTTGATTTGAATGGATGGCGAGCCTTGATATTGATCTTGTATACAATAAATAAACAAGACAATATAAATATTGTAATTATGAATAACAAACACATAAATTATAAACAACAACATTGAATTTGCAAACAATTAAAAATAAGATGAGAATATCACTTTGCCTTGAACAAAAGTGGCTTGCACATGCCAACCTAAGCTCGGCCTATGCCTGACGGGCTGGCCATAATGTGTTAAACTTAGGTTTGGCATCATATAGGTCAGGTTTTGGTCAGGTATGACATCAAAACAAGTGGAGATGAAGGTGTAGTGGTGATAACTTGAAGCATACCAAAGACAATGCAAAAGAGGCAAGTTGTTCAACTTTTTGGCTCGGCTTGGGTCAATTGGAGTTCGGCCATAGGGGGTTTCAGATTTGGTTAGTGGTCATGTGGCAGCCAGAAGTGATGTAGCATGTGGTGGTGGTGGCTAAGTGGGTGGCCGAGATGAATAATGAAGGGTAGGGTGGAATTAAGCTTAGCCAGGCAAGGTTTTGTGGAGTTTTATGCAAAAAATTTGTGACGCAAGCTCAACAATTGGTCATGGCCTGATTATGATCAGAGGAGGAGGGGAAGTTGCTGCTGTAGATGATGGAGATGATGGTGGAGCTGATGGAGTAGTGGCTAGCCCGAGCAAACTAGAAGAAACAAAGGCAAAAATCAATAGAAAGTATGAAAAGAAATAAGGAAAAGATGCCATGAACTTGCCAAAAAATTTCAGAAATTGATATGGCCGTGCTTTTTGAGATGTGAATAATTTTTTCACATGAAAAATGTAAATGGAAATGGACGGAAATACAAATGAATGAACGGCTTCAAGGTGGAATGAAAAAGGCAATGAGAAAATGAAGAGACATGGTCATTTGAAAAGTCATGGCATATGAAAGGGTTTGACTTTTTATATTTCTATTTCCTTTATACTAAAATAAACCATATATATTTAAGTAAATAAAATATAAAAATTGAACAAAATAAAGTGAAAAAAGAAAATAAATAAATATTTTTAGGAAAATATAAAAGTAAACAAAGAAAATAGTTATTGAATTGAAACTAGCATTTTAAAATATAAACAATGTACACTTAACATTGGAAAATTGTAACTACACTTATAAAATGTTTTAAAAATAAAATAAATACATAACATATCATATAACACATATATACACAAAATATGATAAACAAAAATATTATTTATATAAATTGAAATAAACAATTTTGTTAGATAAACAATTTACACACAATATTGGAAAAAAGCATAACTTTCACAATATTAATCGGATTTCAACGAAATGAAAAGCGGTATTGTTGAAATTTAATGTCATTTCATAATAAAAGATAAAATTCAAAATTTTAAATATTTAAAATTTAAATTTAATAGTCAAAGTTTGACCATATTGACCAAAATTCTCTTTTTTTGGAAAATATTCAATTTATTCATGTTTGAAACTATAATTCACATATAAATCAAAATTTATATTTAAAATAATTAAATTTATTCATTTTAATGAATAAAATAAAAAAAATTAATCAGGAGTTTCAATTAAAATAATAAAAAATACAGGGTTGTTACATGGTTCGCACATGTGAAGGCGAGGCGTGGAGATATGGAATCGAAGTCGAGCTTGCATTCGGGGGTCGCGACAGTCTGGTGGCACTGTTAGCTATGGCAGTGGATGCAGTGAAGTTTTGTGGCAGTTAGGTGAGTATATTTGTATTTAATTCTATGAAATATACATGCAGTTTTTCAAATTATAAAAGGAAATAATAATAAGAAAAATGTATTGTTCACATTAAGGTATTTCCAATTTATTATATTTAAATTATATATATAAACAGTATAGAAACAGTGTATATATGTCATAGTAGGATATATAAAACAACTCTGCTCTATATTTTAATTTAATATTATATACTGGTTTAAAAGGAATTTATTTCTAGTAGTATTTAATGTATATAGATTAAACAGAAAATATATGATTATGAATATGAATATGAATATAGATAACATTTTGAAATATAGAAAATTTAAAATGGGAAAGTTCATATAAAATTAGATTTTCGAAATTGATAAATCATTTTTATACATATAGTTCAAAAGTGAATAAATATACAGATATACCTATTTTGCTGGTTTATTTTCAAAATAATATATATTTTGGAAGTTAAAAACTTATATAATCGTTTGGTCATTAGAAAATAATTTACAAAAAAAATTAGTTTAAAATATTTGTTAGTTAATTAAATTATAAAATGGCAACTGATACTTTGATTTATTTCGAATATTAATAAATCGTAATTTTTTTTATACAAGGTCTAATACTATGAAGAAAACAAGTAAAGATTGGATTGGATTGCAAAACAAATGCAAATGTGAGATCTTCTCACTTAATTGAATTGCTTTGTTTAATTTAAATAGTTCAATTCTGGATGTGCTTGGATGAATTTGATAATTTATCTATTGGTGATATTAGATATAATAGAGTGTGTGTGTGTGTGTGTGTGTGTGTGTGTGTGTGTGTGTGTGTATTGAAGTGATTTTTTCCCCGCATTATATAGCGGATGAGACGATATTGCGCCCCGCATAATAGCGGATGACCCTTTATACCTCGATATCCCTCCTTGAAGCGGGATTGGTATTTTAATTATTGTGCTAACATCTGTGGATGCAGGGAAACATGTTGGAGGGATCCAACGGGATTCCTCCACTGTTTGAATTTATTTAATATGTTGTGATGTGATTATTTATAATCTGTGAATAGTTATATTGGTAGTTGAAATTATTGAAGGATATGGTTTGGCGGAATATATTCTGGTATTTTTAAAATACCAGAAACATAAAGATTTGGATTTTTTGAAAGGAAATTAAGGTAGAGAATTTTAATAATTTTTAAGAATTGGATAAATTAAGTACAGGAAAAAAATAAAAGTCGATTTTTGAAATCCTATCGAATAAATTCCAAGTACAGGAAAAAGATTTTAATAAAGAGGAATAAATGTGTTTTGAGTACATAAGTAGTATTGTTTAAAAGTTGAAGAATTTATTTAATATTTCGGACTTTAAATGGTTTGGGAGAGATAAAAGGGAGAAATTTAAAATTAAGTATGAAATTAATATTTCAGATTTTTCAATAAGATTTTAAAAACTAATAAAAGCAGTGAGTTTGGAATTTATAGATTTTAAAATAAATTTGGATAAGTAAAGGAGTACTTTTTAAATGAAAACAAATTTTTGGAAATCAATTTGGAAATTGATTTGGTGTTTGAAAATAAATTTTTGGAAATTGTTTTGGAATTTGATTTGGTGTTTGAAAGTAAATTTTGGAAATTGATTTGAAGATTGTAAATCAGTGGATATTTTGAATTTTGAAATCATGATGGAATTTATAATAGAATGGGTAATTTGTTTTACAATTAAATATTGGTTTATTTTTGAAAGTGCGATTTTTTTTTACGAATTTGGGATGTAAATTTAAGACAAATCGAGAAGGATTTATTAATTGATTTAAACGGACTATTTTGAAATGGAAAGTGTATTTTCCCTGGAAAGCCGAGTATGTTTTGAAAGTAGCTTTTAAATATAAATTAAAAATTCTAAATTTTTTTTTAAAATGTTTTTGAAGAAACTATTTTCTTAAATCATTTTAAATTTTTGAAGTAAATATTTACTAAGTTAATTATAGAAGTGATTACTTTAAATATTTAACTAGTATTAGATTTAGAAGTTGGCGATTCAATTAATTATACTCTATCTAATAGTTTTATTTTTAAAATTAGTTTGGAATTAAGTTTTATATGAGATATTGGTATATAATTTCATAAATGATATTTTAAATATATATTTTAAAATAGTTTTTATTTTAAGTGTTCCCAAGTATATATTTTGGATAAGTGATTTAAATTATTTTAAAGTATTCGGACTTGGTAAATTTTCAGTGGAAATAAACAATACTTGAAAATTTATTCCGCGAGAGGAAAGTGATTTGAATTTTTTTTCAAAGTGAAGTGTGAAAATATATCTCGCGAAGATATTTTGAAATAAATAATTTGGGGAAATTAATTAAATTTGATGGTTGTTGTGAATGTTGTTTGATAATTAAATAACCGACTATCAATATTGGCCTTTAAACAACATTTGAATTTCGATGCGACCACGGGTCGGATTCTGAATAGTTATCCGTAAATCACATCGAATCTAACTGACGGATCTTTTGTTTAAACGATCAAAGTGGAAATTTGTAGTGACTTATTTTTAAATCTGAATGTAACCACTTATTTTTAAAATAAGCGCTAATTATTGGTTAAAGCCGGGAGAGAACTTTATGTCATAAAACCCATTCCGTGTAAATGATACGACGAAATGAATTGCAATTGAAGACGGTGGTTGAAGACCGGGTTTTTTCGAGAATGAAAGGATTATCTGTCGAATGACTCTACACTGACTTGCTCCATTATAGAGATCTCCATATGCGATGAGGAGTCCGGTTGAGATTGTGAATATCCGGATTTGCAAGGACTTCTTTTGAAGTGCCTTCGATTCCATCCAGACCCAGGATGGACTTGTATGGATGTATGTCTGACGTTACACTTTGAGATGTAGTGCTGGTTTCTGCCAAATACATTTCTATTTGGTGGCATAGAATTTATTCTCTTAGCTTAACACCCTTCCCTGAGACGTACAAGCTCAGAGGTTATGTAGTTGATTGTTACTTGTGATATATTCCTAATTTGGTAATGTGGCATGCTAAGTGTTGATCATTGGTTGATCGAAGCATGGCTTTTGTGAAAAGCGTAGCTTTGTGGATGAGACTTTGTCAAACCTCACACCATAGAAATGGTTTAAACAGGAAAAGATGCAGCAAGGTTATGGGGTCATGCCCCTCAGGGTATGTGCATTTCCTTCTGGATAAAAAGCGATATCTAGTATGGTGCCTGGATATTTAACTTTTGTGGATAAAAAGTGGTATTCTGGTATGGAGTCTAGATTATTTACTTATGTGGTTGTTGGTTATTAAAGCACCTCGGTAAAGGTCGGTCTAGACCGGGGGATGACATACTCGTGATAGATAGTTACCTACTTACCGAGGTAACCCAGCCTTGTGTTGGCAGAGATCCGGTTAGGTTCGCAGCGTCTTTCCAGAGACATACCCATTCGGAAAGGAAGTTTCTTAGCCTTGACAATTTGTTGAAATCCAATCACCCAATACGCGCCCTATATGGTTTTAGTTCTAGAACCTGCAATTTAACATAGTAGCTATAGAAGGAATACTACAATGGTACGTATGCTGGCCAAGATTAATATTATACTTTGAAAAAGTTTTCCACACTATGCACTAATAATAATGTCAAAAGGATTTTCACGTATCAAGCATGTTTGACCATCATAAGGAGAAATCTTCCCCAAGTGTGCGATTGCATCGTGTGGATGGTGGGAGGCCTTATGGTAGTTTCATTTTCGAAAAAGCATAACGGACTTCTTTTTGTTTCTTTTTGTGCAAATAATCGTTTTTAAGATCTCAAACCAGTCCCATGACTGACTTGGAGTTTATTATTCCCTTTCTAAAGTGTGGGTGCCCATAATTTTCCACACGGGTAGCCTAGAGTTAGGTTATCAGTTGTTCTGGAGCGAAGCCAGGAAAGTATGCTGTGGAGATCTGGAGACAAGCTGGATGGTGAGAAGTATCACTTGTATTATGTAGTATTTGCTGCGTATGGGTTACTGCAAGTTCAGTTTTCATATGGAAAAGTAGTCATAAAAGCCTAGTGTCGTGTTTTGTTGTTGTAATACTCTGATGATGTATGTATAAACATATAAAATTCTTTTGATTGATGATTAGTCATCCATCTATTATATATTGTTCCGCAGCGAATGTGAGATTCTGATATTGTGTCTGTTTTCTTCTTCTATATTCTTCTTCTTTAAGCCTAACAATTTGGTTTTTTGGCATTCAACTGTTTGGCACTTGATACAGTAGACGTATTGATGTCGATTTTCGGGAGTCGAAAAATCAGATCGTTACAAAATAATTATATTCAAATAGTTTAGATATATTTATAAAGGTGTTATTTAAACATAAATGGTATTTATAAATAAAGCAAAAAATGTTTCAAATGAATTTTTGAAAATCATTAAAGTATTAAAGATGGTTGATTTGCAAATCAAGCTTTCAAATGTATATCTCAAGTAAAATTATATAAGTTTCGTTGAAGGTATAATTTAAAGATATATATAAGTGGGAAATTTTTGATTCTGAAGCTTATAAGTTATGAAATTTTATATTTTGACTTAGAAATTTAATGTAAAATTTGAGTATACTATAAGTTTCAGTTTAATAATCTTGAGTTTACACTAATTTAAAAAAAAACAAGGCTCATAAATCTTCGGATTTAAGGAACTTTATTTTGAAAGCTTATTACAATGTTTTTATATAAATTTCTAACATTGTTTTAGACTTTTGAAAAACCTTTACATAATGATATGAGGATGTTTTAAATATATCTTATATTTTTAGTAAGTGAATAAGGTTAAATGTTTTAATTGAATTTTTAGAGATATTGAAATATTTTTCAAGGGTGAATACAAAAAACTTAAAATTTAATTCAATAGCCGAATTAAGTTATAAACCTTAATAAGGCAGAAGAATCTTAAGTAATATTTTTTTTATGATTAATTAGTGACTTAAATTTTTAATGGAAAACGAATTATATATGTGATTGATCTTTATATAAATAAATGAATGGAAAAGTAAGTAATGAGAAGAAAAAAACTAGTAGAGTAAACTAAAGTAAATTTAAATTAGAATTTAAATTATTGTAATGGAATAAAATTGTAACTATTTAATAATTGGAACTTCTAAAGTTGAAAGTAAGAAATTGAACGTTAAGTTATAAATGAAATATATCAGGAATTTGAATTTTTTAACGTGTAAACAAAAAGGAGATGAAAATAAGAAGGGATAACTATTGCACATTTTTTTACTAAAATGAAATAAGATAAACTTGTGTAACTTTCAATTTCATTATTAGAAACATATGTATAATTTAACAGAATATTAAAATTTGTAATGTTAAATAAGGATATTGTGACGACCACCCATGACTCCTGCACTAAACAAGGAAATAGTGCGCTGTAAAGTGTGCCAGGCCGCCATGGACGATCATCAAGGTAAGGTAAACACAGAATAGTCTATCGTATTACTCACAGTGCATGGATAAAATACAATAGAAAAGTATACATAGTGAAGCTCCATAGAACGTAATCTTATCATATAAACTCATAGTAATTTTATACAAACATCTGAATAGTCAATACATCAAGCCTCACTACATAACACTCGGAGTATCAAACAAACAGCGGATCATCCAGTACATATAGTAAGAAGAACAATATGCAAAAGCCTCCAGCTCGTCTTCGTCATCAACAGCGTTGGTCACTAAGAAGAGCACCTGTCACCTGCTACCTAGTCTGCCCATCCCAACACGGATGAACAGCCCAAGGTAATAAGAGTTGAACATAAAACCTTGAGTCAGACAAAAGTCCTAGTGAGCAGTAAATCAACTATCAAACATACCAAAAGAGCATAAAGGTTAAAAAGGAATAGGAACCCAACCATCCCACTCTACCTCTTCCTACAGTGATAGCCCCCAGACACACTCAGCAGAAACAAACATAGCAAAGCATACACATAAAGTAAAGCAATTATCACTCAAGTCAAGGTCGATGTTTTCCAAGTACAAACCCCCAAGGCCTAAACCAAGATCAGGTAAGCAACCCGAAGACATCGCTCTTGGCCCAAGCGACGATACAACCAAAACATCCAAACATCCATGACTCTGGCTATCACTGTTATCATTGCCTCGATTTCACCGTTAATTGAATGACCGGCCCATTATTTCATCCGTCCGCCAAGGGCTAATGGTAACCCCGGTTCTAGACATAACTCTGCACGTCGTCGTGACCCATGCCTAGGACTATCGAATATGCACAAAGTACTAACACGTCATCGTGACCCGTGTCTGGGACGTCGTCGTGACTCGTCCCAACGTACTCTTGCTTTGAGCATGCTAGAACCTTCAATAACGATGAGATCTCAGCCTTCTAGTCATCCTCCCCGACGACTATTCACATACTAGCTCAAGAGCCTCTCGAGCCAACCATTATCAACAAACTCGGACCACATCACCGAGTTATCAACATGCTTGGAATGATCCCTTCTGGATTAAACCAAGGCTTTCTCATATCATGCTTTGCCTCATCGCATCATAGCAAAGTCCCATCTCAACATCATGATCAAATCTATCCATATGAGCTTTATCATCTGCTTCATATGCTACGAGTAGCTTTCCTTATTCAAGAGCCTTTCCACTTAGCTTTTGAATCATCTTCGACCAACTTGTCCAAATTCAATCACTAATCAACTAATCAATCAAATCAATCATTCATCCAAGTAATCAATCATTCAAATAAAATCTAAATAAACAGTTATCACAATAATGGCAATTTCGTAATTAAAGGGTCCAAATCTAACAAGCATGAATTCTAAGTAATACCTTGATGAATGAACTAGCATAGGTTAACATATGGTAAAATGGATATCAAAGCTTTATGAACAATGGATCTACATGCAGACTTAAGGAAAATGCATGAAATCACTATTTTTAACACATAAACAAACCACCGATCCAATATACTCCTTTGGGTTTGTGTAAGAGATAACCACCACTCACCGAATCACCTAAACATCTCAAAAGCAACTAACTTCAGATCTGGACAGCAAAGGATCTAGCTTGATCCGACAAGATTCCGATTTAAATGATGAAACCTCTCTTCAATGGAAGGAGATCTTCAACTTTGGTTCTTGGATCTTCGATTTGATCTTCAATCTTGGATGGAAGTAAGCACTAGATTAGAGTGGAGAAAAGAAGTGAAGAAGTGTTGTAGTCGAGCTCTCAAAATAGCAGCACTTCGTCGCTTCAAAATCCGGTGCCAAAAAGTGAACCAAACCCCTCTATTTATAGGTAGAAATGTCATGAGTCGGCCGCCCTCCTTAAGTCGTTGCCGACCTAACCCTAGCCGACTTACGACCTAACGACTCAACTACCCCGACCTACGACCTAAAACACATGCGCATCCACAACTTACCGACCTAAGATCCCAACGACTTACCTCTTCAAGCCTTTATGCGACTCAACTAGTATGCCGACCTAAAACACGCGCGACTTAACATAGCCGACTTAACACTAATGCGACCTAACTAGGTTCGTCCTAACTAGACACGGAATAGCCGACCTAACTCCATGCTGATCTAACTAGACATAGCGACTTATCATTGGTCGCTTACGGCCTAACTCCCTAAGGTCGCTTCACCGACCTATCTCCTATACCACTATCCCATTAAGTCGTCCAACCCTATAGGTCGGTCCAACTCGTTAACTCCTAAGTCTTCCACTATACTTAGGTTGGTCGAATCCCTAGGTCCGTTACTATCTTAAGCCGGCTAACTACTAGGTCGCTCCAAATTCTTAACTCGCCCACTGCCTAAGTCGCTAGCTTCCCTAATTCGCTCACAAACCCTTAGGTCGTTCCATCCTATAAGTCGCTCAATCCACTAACTTGGTAACCACCTTAAGTCGGCCAATTCCTATGAGTCGGTCACCCCTATGAGTCGGTCATTACCATAAGTCGCTCCAACTCCTCAAGTCGTACAACCCACTTATATTCTACCCGACTCATCTCTATGACTTAAATTCTGAACGACTTAACCACAATAACATCCTAATAACAACAATTCTACGATCCTTCGATTCGTAAAGTACGGGTCGTTACATTCTCTCCCCCTTAGGAATTTCGCCCCCGAAATTCCAAACAAACAAGTGCAATCAAAACTATTCTGCATACCTACCATCCATAGCAATCAACAAACCATGCATCCAATTACTAACCTAGCATGCAGAATTCTAGGACTAGAACAAGTTACAAATTCATGAGATGCCACGACACCTTAGGGCCATACCTCGAAGAGTTCAGGATGAGCTGCCTTCATCCTCTCTTCCTCTTCCCATATACAGTCGTTAACATCATCACTCCATTGTATCTTGAGCAACGTAATCGTCTTCCTCCTAAGTTGTTTCGTGTCGGTTTCAACAACACGAAGCGGCTTGCAAGGTCTCGTAACAACTGGATCAACCTCTAAATCTTCATAGCTATCAGCAGAAACCACTGTATTCGAGTTGTGCACATACTTCCGTAGATACGATAGGTGAAAAACATTGTGCACCCTCGATATCTTTTCTGGTAATTCTAATTTATATGCGAGCTTTCCAATTCGCTCGACGATCGGGAATGGTCCAACAAATCTCGAAGTCAACTTTCCTTTCTTCCTGAATTGAATAACATTCTTCAGTGGAGAAACCTTCACGAAAACCATATCGCCTACGTCGAATTCCAAATCCTTACGACGCTTATCGGCATAACTTTTCTAACGGTCTTGGGCTGCCTTCATTCGTCGCCGAATGATCTCTATATAATCCGTAGTTTGTTGAATCATCTCTGGCCCAAGTATCAACTTTTCTCCAGTTTCCAACCAACATGTCGGAGAGTTACACGGTCTTCCATACAACGCTTCATACGGTGCCATACCAATACTTGACTGGTAACTGTTATTATATGAAAATTCCACCAAATGAAGATGATCTTCCCATGATCCTCCGAAATCCAAAACACATGCTCTGAGAAGATCTTCCAAAACTCGGTTGACTCTCTCGCTCTGACCACCTGTTTGGGGGTGATAAGCTGTACTCAAACACAACTCGGTTCCCAAAACTTCCTGGAAACTCTTCCAAAATCCACTAGTGAACAATGGGTCTCGATCGCTCACTATGTTCTTCGGAATACCATGGAATCGAACTATCCAATTAACATATAGCTCAGCCAATTTCGATGCAGTCCTAGTTGATCGAACAGGAATGAATCTTGCACTCTTAGTCAAACGATCTACGATTACCCAAATCCCTTCATTTCCTACTCTGGTCCTAGGTAACCCATCAATAAAATCCATCGATACTTGCTCCCACTTCCATGTAGGAACTTCTAATGGTTGAAGCAATCCACTTGGCTTCTTCTGTTCGGCTTTTACCAACTGGCAATTCATACATTTGGAAATGAAATTTCCAACATCCTTCTTCATACCTTCCCAGTAATAGGTTCTCTTCATATCCCGGTACATCTTATTCCCTCCTGGATGAATTGTCAGCTTCGAGTGATGACTTTCCTTCAGAACTTCATCTCTCAATTCATCTACATCGGGAACAACTAGTCGTCCTTGCTTCCGAAGCCAACCCCCTCGATCGACCTCGAATCTTTTATCCTTCTCTGGATCCAATCCAGATTCCAAATCACGGATAATCTTGACAAGCTTATCGTCTCGTTTTTGGCTCTTGCCAATTCTTTCCACAAGAGAAGGTCTTATCGATAAGTTTGCCAACATCTCAGGTTCCAATTCACATCTAGGCCTGAAGTCAAATCCAGCTAAATACTCGAGACTCTTCCATTCTGAAAACATGACTCCTAATCCTGCATGTCTTCGACTTAACGCATCTGCCACCGCGTTGCCTTTTCCCAGAGTATAGGCTATACCAAAATCATATGATGCTAAAAACTCTAGCCATCGTTGCTGCCGGAGATTCAAATCCTTTTGGGAGAAAAGATACTTCAATGACTTATGATCTGTAAACAACTCGAACCGAACTCCCAATAGGTAATGTTTGCACATCTTCAAAGCAAAAACAATCGCCGCTAACTCCAAATCATGAGTCGGATAATTCCTTTCATGCGGCTTCAGTTGTCGACTTGCATACGCAACAACTTTATCCTTCTGCATTAGCACTGCTCCAAGTCTAGTACAACATGCATCGGTGTAAACCACCATCTCATCACTTCCACTTGGAATAGTCAAAACAGGAGCACTTGTCAGTCGCTCTTTCAGGATTCCGAAAGCTTGCTCACACTTAGCCTCCCACTTGAACACTTGGTTCTTTTTCGTCAATCTTGTTAATGGTGCAGCTATCTTGGAAAAGTCTTTGATAAACCGACGATAATATCCTGCTAATCCAAGAAAACTTCTCACATCAGATGCATTCTTAGGTCTAACCCAATCCTGGATTGCTGCCACATTGGTGGGATCAACCGCTATTCCATTTCCAGAGATAATATGGCCTAAGAACCTCACTTCACTCTTCCAGAAGTGAAACTTCGAAAACTTAGCCTTCAGCTAATGTTTCCGCAAGGTTTCCAAAACAATACGCAAGTGCGTCTTATGCTCTTCTTTAGTTCTGGAATAAATCAGAATATCATCCACGAACACAAGTACGAACTTGTTCAGCTGATCTCTGAACACTCTATTCATAAGATCCACAAAATATGCTGGTTCATTGGTCAATCCAAACGGAATTACCAGCCACTCAAAGAAACCGGATGGTGTCCTAAAAGCAGTCTTCGGCACACTATCCTTAGCCACTCTCAACTGGTGAAATCCCGTTGCTAAATCCATCTGAGAAAACACCTTAGCTTCGTGAAGCTGATCAAACAAGTCATCTATTCTCGGCAATGGATACTTGTTCTTCTTAGTCACTTTATTCAGCTCACGATAATCCACACACAACCTCAACGATCCATCCGCTTTGGTTGCAAACACAACTGGTGCACCCCATTCGGACACACTACGCCGAATGAATCCTTTCTGTAAAAGGTCATCAACTTGCACCTTCAACTCTTGCTGCTCCCTAGGCGCCATTCGCCTAAGAGGCATCACAACAGGTCTGGCTCCTTCAACTAGATCGATACGAAACTTGATCTCTCTATGCGGAGGTAACCCTTTGACCTCGTCAAAGACATCCTCAAATCCATTCACAATAGGCACCGATGACAGTCCATCCCGTGGAACAACCAGCGAATACATGAAGCTCATGAAGACGCCTTCTTCATGCTTACATCGTTTTACAACCTTTCGCCCCTCCACGTTCTCGACTGTCACCTCCAGCCTCTTACAATCAACCCTTGCCGCATACTTCCTAAGCCAGTCCGTACCCAAAATAATTCCGAACCCCGCAAAGTTCAGAACAAAACAATCACAAATAAAAGAGCAATCATAACTAGATACAACTAGACCACGGCATACCATACACAAACAAGACGAACCCCTAACTGGATTAGTCACAACCAATGGTCTATCAACAATATCCGATTCCAAACCCAACCGGCCTACAAGATCATTACAAACAAAGGAATGTGACGCCCCAGTATCAAATAACACTCTAACTGGAACACCACAAATGGAAAGAGTACCTTGAACCACCACACTCTTTCCCTCCTCTTCAGCAGTAGGAGCCTTCAAAGATGATGGCATAGCCCCCAAAGCATAAGCTTGCACATTCTGCTTGTCCTTTCTCGGTTCTGGACAATTCCTCTTGATATGCCCTGGTTTGTCACAGTTGTGGCACTTCGCCGGCACTCTCGGATTCTTGCAATCTCTGGAGAGATGACCCTTCTGCCGACAGTTGTAGCAGGTCACTTCACCCTTCGGCTTCTTCTGGCCATCCTTACCCTTCTATTGCTGCTGCTTTCTCTTCTTGTTTCCACTTTGCTCCTTGGTCACAACAACAACATATCCTTCTTTAGGAAACAAATTCTCATGCCTGAGAGCTTTTTCCACAAGCTTCTCAAATGGGTCATCCAAATGATTCACCAACTGTCTCCCAAGATAACTATCCAAGCCTGTCACAAACATCTCATTCTTTGGATAAGGAGATTCAATATATGACCGAGCATACTTGGACAAAGCTTCAAACTCAGAAACATACTCAAGAATTGGTCTCCCACCTTGCTTGAGCTCTACAAACTTCCTGAACAAAACAGACTTCTGAGCTGTAGAAATGAACTTAGCCTCAAATCTAGCTTGGAATTGCTCCCAAGTGATCTCTTCCTCTAGAGTATCAATGGTGATAGAGTTCCACCAATCAGAAGCTCTTCCCTGAAGCTGTCTTGATGCAAGCTTCCTCTTAGTTGCATCCTCAATTCCCAAATCACCAAAGATCCTTCTACAAGCATCAATCCATCTCTGAACTTCAATAGTTGATTCTGTCCCCAAGAAAACCTTTCCTCCAAGAGCAGTATAGTCCTTACACAACTTAGCAAAATCCACTGGTCTTGGGGCTTGAACCTGAACTCCAACATCAACCGATGGCCCCGGAGCTGGCACCCTTCTCATGATCGAAGTCATCATAGCCTCGAACATAGACGCATAATCCGCAGCCCCCTCAACAGCACGTCCTCCTCTAGCAGCTGGTCTCCCTCTTCGACTCATTCCTAATATCTAAAAGAAATGATTAATATACCCTAAGAAACAACTACATAAGAAGTTCAAATCCTTCTAATCTACTATATTATATATAGTAATCATCCATCAAAATTACAATTACGTCTCTCATACGTAGTTACGTTAGCAAGCGTTGGCTAAAATTGATTAACCAAAGCTCTGATACCAAATGTGACGACCACCCATGACTCCTACACTAAACAAGGAAATAGTGCGTTGTAAAGTGTGCCAGGCCGCCATGGACGATCATTAAGGTAAGGTAAACACATAATAGTCTATCGTATTACTCACAGCGCATGGATAAAATACAATAGAAAAGTATACATAGTGAAGCTCCATAGAACAGAATCTTATCATATAAACTCATAGTAATTTTATACAAACATTTGAATAGTCAATACATCAAGCCTCACTACATAACACTCAGAGTATCAAACAAACAGCGGAACATCCAGTACATATAGTAAGAAGAACAATATGCAAAAGCCTCCAGCTCATCTTCGTCATCAACAGCGTTGGTCACTAAGAACAGCACTTATCACCTGCTACCTAGTCTGCCCATCCCAACACGGATGAACAGCCCAAGGTAATAAGAGTTGAACATAAAACCTTGAGTCAGACAAAAGTCCTAGTAAGCAATAAATCAACTATCAAACATACCAAAAGAGCATAAAGGTTAAAAAGGAATAGGAACCCAACCATCCCACTCTACCTCTTCCTACAGTGATAGCCCCCAGACACACTCAGCAGAAACAAACATAGCAAAGCAGACAATTAAAGTAAAGCAATTATCACTCGAGTCAAGTTCGATGTTTTCCAAGTACAAACCCCCAAGGCCTAAACCTAGATCAGGTAAGAACCCCGAAGACATCGCTCTTGGCCCAAGCGACGATACAACCAAAACATCCAAACATCCTTGACTCTGGCTATCACTGTTATCATCGCCTCGATTTCACCGTTAATTGAATGACCGGCCCATTATTTCATCCGTCCGCCAAGGGCTAATGGTAACCCCGGTTCTAGACATAACTCCGCATGTCGTCGTGACCCGTGCCTAGGACTATCGAACCTGCCCAAAGTACTAACGCGTCATCATGACCCATGTCTGGGACGTCGTCGTGACCCGTCCCAACGTACTCTTGCTTTGAGCATGCTAGAACCTTCAATAACGATGAGATCTCAGCCTTCTAGTCATCCTCCCCGACGACTATTCACATACTAGCTCAAGCGCCTCTCGAACCAACCGTTATCAACAAACTCGGACCACATCACCGAGTTATCAACATGCTTGGAATGATCCCGTCTGGATTAAACCAAGGCTTACTCATATCATGCTTTGCCTCATCGCATCATAGCAAAGTCCCATCTCAACATCATGATCAAATATATCCATATGAGCTTTATCATCCGCTTCATATGCCACGAGCAGCTTTCCTTATTCAAGAGCCTTTCCACTTAGTTTTGAATCATCTTCGACCAACTTGTCCAAATTCAATCACTAATCAACTAATCAATCAAATCAATCATTCATCCAAGTAATCAATCATTCAAATAAAATCTAAATAAACAGTTATAACAATAATGGCAATTTCGTAATTAAAGGGTCCAAATCTAACAAGCATGAATTCTAAGTCATACCTTGATGAATGAACTAGCATAGGTTAACATATGGTAAAATGGATATCAAAGCTTTATGAACAATGGATCTACATGCAGACTTAAGGAAAATGCATGAAACCACTATTTTTAACACACAAACAAACCACCGATCCAATATACTCCTTTGGGTCCGTGTGAGAGATAACCACCACTCACCGAATCACCTAAACACCTCAAAAGCTACTAACTTCAGATCTAGACAGCAAAGGATCTAGCTTGATCCGTCAAGATTCCGATTTAAACGATGAAACCTCTCTTTAATGGAAGGAGATCTTCAACTTTGGCTCTTGGATCTTCGATTTGATCTTCAATCTTGGATGGAAGTAAGCACTAGATTAGAGTGGAGAAAAGAAGTGAAGAAGTGTTGTAGTCGAGCTCTCAAAATGGCAGCACTTCGTCGCTTCAAAATCCGGTGCCAAAAAGTGAACCAAACCCCTCTATTTATAGGCAGAAATCCCATGAGTCGGCCGCCCTCCTTAAGTCATTGCCGACCTAACCCTAGCCGACTTACAACCTAACGACTCAACTACCCCGACCTACGACCTAAAACACATGCGCATCCACGACCTACCGACCTAAGATCCCAACGACTTACCTCTTCAAGCCTTTATGCGACTCAACTAGTATGCCGACCTAAAACACGCGCGACTTAACATAGCCGACTTAACACTAATGCGACCTAACTAGGTTCGTCCTAACTAGACACGTAATAGCCGACCTAACTCCATGCCGACCTAACTAGACATTGCGACTTATCATAGATCGCTTATGAACTAACTCCCTAAGGTCGCTTCACCGACCTATCTCCTATACCACTATCCCATTAAGTCGGCCAACCCTATAGGTCGGTCCAACTCGTTAACTCCTAAGTCGTCCACTATACTTAGGTCGGTCGAATCCCTTGGTCGGTTACTATCTTAAGCCGGCTAAATACTAGGTCCCTCCAAATTCTTAACTCGCCCACTGCCTAAGTTGCTAGCTTCCCTAATTCGCTCACAAACCCTTAGGTCGTTCCATCCCATAAGTCGCTCAATCCACTAACTTGCTAACCACCTTAAGTCGGCCAATTCCTATGAGTCGGTTACCCCTATGAGTCGGTCATTACCATGAGTCGCTCCAACTCCTCAAGTCGTACAACCCACTTATCTTCTACCCGACTCATCTCTACACGACTCATCTCTACGACTTAAATTCTGAACGACTTAACCACATTAACATCCTAATAACAACAATTCTACGATCCTTCGATCCATAAAATACGGGTCGTTACAGATATGTAATGGAATATTGTACAACAAAAACTTAAATAATGAAAGTATTCAATGAAATTTACTTCTAAAAATAAGAATTTTGATATGAAAATATTTATAAACCTGAGTTATAATTGTAGTGCTACTAAATAAAATGAAATAGAAAGTTGACGCAGCGGAAAATACGAAAAATATGATGAAACGGTGAAAATGGCAATCGGTGGATTGAAAATACTGAAAGGCCCAAATCCGTTGATCCAAAGATACCGGATTCTAGCTATCTTCGTCACGTTGATCGCGCACGATACCGTGAGGAAAGATCTACAATTCTTGAACGTTGATCAAGCGCAATTGATTCCGCGAATTGGCTTCAACAGTCGTTGATTCGAGCGCACTCGAATACCGAAAGTGGAGATAGGAGATCACACTCAACTACCAATTTAATGAAGGCACAAAGCTAACAAACAAAAGTTTTATTCAACAATAACCGAGTTACAAATGACCAACACCATGCCTATTTATAGGCTTACAATATGTAGAAGACTCGCATACGCGACATAGCATGGTCGGCAGCGACCTATCATCGGACGACTCAACATAAGTCGCCACACAACCTTCGACTTAATCAAGGTCATTAGCGACCTTACACAACACAGCCCACACAAGTTAAGAATAGTTACAACACACACGAGCTAACTACAGAACACAACGACCTAACACTGGCCGTCCTACGACCTATACATGAACGACTTATCCATATAGACATAACAGTACAACCACACGACCTACACATACATACAACAACGACTTAACATATGAAATTACAAACGACACACGACTCAATCATACAACACGAGTTTACAAACACGGACGACCTGCGACTTAAGTACAAAGCGACTCAACGGTCTACGACCTAACATTATTTACAATGAGTTAACAGATACAACACATAACGACTCAACGATCTACGACTTAAAGTAGATCGGCTCCAGGAAGGCTTCAACGACACATGGCCTGAGTGACCTAAGCTTCTTCCGCGACTTAACAAATCAACGACCAAAGAGAAAACTTCTGTACAACTTCATGCGACCTAACGGGATGAGCGACTTAACTTAGGTCGTGAGCGACCTTCTGGAACGCTTACTCGTTTGGTTGCTTGAAGGTCCGAATGCTTAGCCCGGTGACACACGAGCGACCTTCCCTAGGTCGTGGACGACCTAAAGCTCCTTCCTTTGAACAACTCCAATCCGATGATGTGTTATCTCGTATGCGACCTCCACTAAGTCGTGAGCGACCTATGGCCTCTTCACTAGGTCGCGAGCGACCTAAAACCTTTGAATGACTCAATTTCATTGCATTGATCAATTGCGCTGCTTCATTAAAAGGCTGGGCTGCATCATCCTCCCCTGGTTGGGAAAAATTCGTCATCGAATTTAAAAGTTCTTCCCCATTGGACTGTTCATTCCCAATATAAGGTATTAAATGTTTAACATTAAACACATCAGAAGTATACACATCCTCCGGCAGCTTCAACCTATAAGCATTTTCATTGATCCGTTTCACAATCTCTACAGGACCAATTTTTCGAGCATTAAGTTTATTATAAGTTCCCACTGGAAAACGATCCTTCGTTAGTACAGCATATACTAAATTTCCTTCATTAAATTCAACACTTCGTCGCTTCAGATCTGCAGATCGTTTATACTTCTCATATGTCTTTCCCAATCGTTCCTGAACGATTCTATGGCATTCTGTCAAACCATCAACAAAATCAGCAGCGCGTTTAACTGTCCCCTTCGGTTGTGGTACTATCGTTAAATCCAACGGCCCCTTCGGCAAGCTTGAATATACGATCTGAAATGGACTGAAACCTGTACTACGATTCACCGCATGATTATGACCAAACTCTGCTTGACATAACTTCACATCCCAACTCTTCAGATTATCTCTCACAAGACATCATAATAAATTTCCCAACGATCTATTCACCACCTCTGTTTGCCCATCAGTTTGCGGATGATAAGCGCTACTAAAATTCAGCTTCGTTCCGACCATCTTCCACAAACTTAGCCAAAAATGACTCAGAAAACGAGTATCTCGGTCCGAAACAATGGACTCTGGCAACCCATGAAGTCGATAGATCTCTTTGAAATATAACGGAGCGACATTAACAGCATCCGCCGTCTTTTTACAAGCAATAAAATGTGCCATTTTTAAAAATCGGTCAATCACCACATAAATGGAATCGTTACCCCTTTGAGTTCTAGGAAAACCTAAAACAAAATCCATGCTCACATCAACCCAAGGTTTAGTCGGTACAGGTAACGACATATACAATCCTACATTGGTCGCGGTTCCCTTCGAAACCTGACAGATATGACACCTCTCCACAAATCTCTCTACCTCTTTTCTCATTGACGGCCAAAAATACGACTGAGAAATCAATTACAATGTACGATCTCTACCAATATGGCCTTCTTCATGTAACTCTTTCACAATTTTCATTCTCAAACTGCAATCTGGTATGCATAATCGATTTCCCTTAAATAAGAATCCATCTACCAACACGAATTCATCAGCATTTCCTTCCTTGACCTTTTCAACAAACTTCATAAAGTAAGGATCTTCTTCAATCAACTCCGGTAATAGTTCAAACCCTGTCACTTCAACCTTCATTGTCGTCAACAAATGATTCCTCCTGCTCAAAGCATCAGCTACACGATTCGTCACCCCTGATTTGTGTTTCACGACAAAAGTAAACTGCTGCAAATAGGCAATCCAAGATGCATGCCTTGCTGAAATCTTGTCCTACCCTTGCAAATGCTTTAACGCCTCATGATCAGTGTAAAGAACAAACACTTTTTGAAATAGATAGTGTCTCCAGTGTTTCACAACTTGAATAATTGCGTAAAACTCAACATCATACGTACTATATCTCAACTTGGCTCCAGACAACTTCTCACTGAAATAAGAAACTGGTCTTCCACTCTGAATCAATACTCCACCAACCCCAACCTCGACGCATCAGTATGTAACTCAAACAACAACTGAAAATTCGGTAAAACTAGAATTGTTGTTGTCGTCAACAGTGTCTTGATTTTCTCAAAAGCAACTCCTGCTTCCTCTGACCATGCAAACTTCTTTCCTTTCATACAATCAGTAACTGGTGCTATCACGCTACTGAAGCGTGGAATGAATCTTCAGTAGAATGATGCCAAACCATGAAAACTTCTAACTTCAGTGATAGTCCTGCGCTGCGGCCAATTTCTAATAGCTTCCACTTTACTTTGATCCACCTGGATACCCTTCTCAGAAACAACATACCCCAAAAATAAAACACTTCGAGTCATGAACATACACTTCTTTGTTGCTGCATAAAATTGTTCCTGTCGTAGTACCATCAACACTTCTCTCAGATGATGCACGTGTTCCTATGAACTTCCACTGTATATCAGAATATCATCGAAATACACCACCACGAATTTCCCAATAAATGGTCTAAAAATCTGATTCATCACCCGCATGAAAGTACTTGGTGCATTCGAAAGACCAAACGGCATGACCAGCCATTCATACAACCCCTCCCGTGTTTTGAATGCTGTTTTCCATTCATCTCCTGGTCGTATTCGAATTTGATGATATCCGCTCTTCAAATCAATCTTCGAAAAGATATTAGCCCCGCTCAACTGATCTAGCAAATCATCCAACCTGGGCATCGGAAATCTGTACCTCACAGTGATCTTATTTGTGCCCGACTATCGGTACACATCCTCCACGTTCCATCCTTCTTCGACACCAACAAGGCTAGAACCGCACAAGGACTTAAACTTTCCTGCACACACCCTTATCCTAGCAATTCTTCTACTTGCCTTCGCAACTCCTCGTGTTCCTTCGGACTCATCCTGTAATGTGGTTTTTGTGGCAACACAGCTCCTGGAACAAGATCTATTTGATGTTGAATATCCCTCAACGATGGTAATTCCGTTGGCAGCTCCTCAGGGAATACATCGTTAAATTCTTCCAGCACTGGTTTCACTTCTTCAGGAATTTCAACCACTTCATTACTCTCACGTCCAATCAACAAAAAGACTTCAGGCTCATATTCAACTTCCTTAACAAATTCCTTCAAAGATAGCAAAGTTTTCATTTCTTCAATCTCCTCCAACTTGCTTTCCTTTTGTTGTTGCTTCTTGGGAATTAAAGTGATTTTAGTACCTTCAAACATGAAACTGTAGCTATTAGCACGACCATCATGTTGTACTGCTCTATCAAACTGCCATGGTCTGCCCAACAACAGATGACACACATCCATGTCAACTACATCACACCAAATTTCATCTTTGTATTTCTTCCCAATCGAAAAAATAACACAAGACCTTCGTCCAACTTTCACCTCACCACCCTTCCTCAACCATGCTAACTTGTACGGTTTAGGATGCTTCTCAGTTTTCAATTCCAACTTCTTGACTTCTTCTATAGAGATAATATTGTCACAGCTTCCAACATCAATAACAAACTTGCAAACCCTTCCCAGAATAGTGCATGTAGACTGAAAAATGTTATTCCTCAACCAGCTGTTTTCCTTTTCCTGCTTTGGTGCCAAGCAACTTCTCCTCATCATCAATGAATACCCTTCATCTCCCGACAATAAGTCTTCCTCCTCAACCGGTAATGATTTAGAACATTCTGCATTTTCATCCTCGTCCTCAATCTCAGCAATCATTGCTCGTCTCTTTGGCTTCGGACATTCATTGCTTTTATGACCCATCTCCTGGCAATTGTAACATTTGTAATCGTTGTTAACCTTTGCCTTCTCAGCCTCCTTCGCTACTGGTTTACTGATATATTTAGAAACACTAGAACTTCCACTAACACCCTTCGCTTGATTGTTGGAATTTGTAAACACACCACCTCCACGCCTTCCCTGCTCTCCCAAGCCGCCGCCTTCTGATGTGCTTCTGCAACTGATCTAGGATCGAACATGTTCACCATATCCTGGATCTGTATTCTCAACCCTCCAACAAACCTAGCAGTTAGCTGCTCTTCCGTCTCCATAATATCATTTCTAGCAATGAGTTGGTAAAATTCATCTACATAATCATTAACTGACTTCGTCCCCTGCCTTAGATTCTGTAATCTCTGGTACATAAGTGATTGATAGTTGTAAGGTAAAAATGTAGCCCTCATCAACTTCTTCATCTTATCCCAAGACTCAACCTTTGATTTTCCCATTCTCTCCCTTGTAAGTTTAGTTTGTTGCCACCATGCCAAAGCTCTTCCCCTCAACCTAGTAGCAACCAACTTCACTCTTCTATGCTCAGGAACCTCCTTGAAATCAAAGTTCTCTTCAACATCAGACAACCAATTAAGAAATTCTTCAGCTACCATTCCACCCTTGAACTCTGGAATTTCCATCTTCATTTCCGGTTCCCATCGACGATCATCTTCAACATCCTGATATGCATTTCGTACTTGGTCTCGATCTCGGTAATGAATGCTAGCTCTATCACCATCTTCATCATAATCAAATGTACGTCTATATCGATCTCGACCATCAACATCCCTTCGATCACGCATGTCTCTTCTACTATGTCTCTCTTCATCTTGATATGGCCCATCTCCAAACTCACGTGGAGTTCTTCTCTCTTCATGTCTATATTCATGGTGATCTCTTCTCGATGCAATTGACGTTTCTCTTCTTACAATATGTACAAGACTCGCATACACCACATAGCATGGGTCGGCAGCGATCTATCATCGGACGACTCAACATAAGTCGCCGCACGACCTACGACCTAATCAAGGTCGTTAGCGACCTTACACAACACAGCCCACACAAGTTAAGAATAGTTACAACACACATGAGCTAACAACAGAACACAACGACCTAACACTGGCCGTCCTACGACCTTTACATGAACGACTTATCCATATAGACATAATAGTACAACCACACGACCTATACATATATACAAACAACGACTTAACATATGAAATTACAAATGACACACGACTCAATCATACAACACGAGTTTACAAACACGGACGACCTGCGACTTAAGTACAAAGCGACTCAACGGTCTACGACCTAACATTATTTACAATGAGTTAATAGATACAACATATAACGACTCAACGATCTACGATTTAAAGTAGCTCGGCTCCAGGAAGGCTTCAGCGACACATGGCCTGAGCGACCTAAGCTTCTTCCGCGACTTAACAAATCAACGACCAAAGAGAAAACTTCTGTACAACTTCATGCGACCTTACGGGATGAGCGACTTAACTTAGGTCGTGAGCGACCTTCTAGAACGCTTACTCGTTTGGTTGCTTGAAGGTCCAAATGCTTAGCCCGTTGACACGCGAGCGACCTTCCCTAGGTCGTGGACGACCTAAAGCTCCTTCCTTTGAACAACTCCAATCCGATGATGTGTTATCTCGTATGCGACCTCCACTAAGTCGTGAGCGACCTAAGGCCTCTTTACTAGGTCACGAGCGTCCTAAAACCTTTGAATGACTCAATTTCACTGCATTGATCAATTGCGTTGCTTCATCAAAAGGCTGGGCTGCATCAAAAGTGAATATTGTATGCAAAGAATTATGAACTTAAGTTACGAAGTTATTGATAATTGAAGTAAATAAAAAAATGAATACTATATTAAATTTGATGATTGTAACATCAGGAATGGTTGATTACTTTGATCCGTTGTGAAGATTATATTCTTGTTCGCAAAATATTGTTGTTATGTTGTATTGATTTATTTTGGTTTTATGTGATGATGACATGCTTTTGGTTAAAAGTGATTGTTGTTATGTTATGTTGATTGTTTGTTATTAATTCAAAACTATATAATCATTTCACTTTGTAACGAACCGGAATTTTCGATCCTGAAAATTCCAGATAGTTAGGGAAAGAAAAAAGAGAAAGAAGAAGAAGAAGAAACAGAAACACCAAAACACAGATTCGCACATTCGCAGGGGATCAAAATATAATATCAAATTATAATTGTTATACAAAGGAAATCTGTACTTGTCAAATTACACTTTAGTACATCATAGTTACAACATATACACAAACATCGGACATATAGAATCAGCATGTCCCAGAAAACTACAATATACAACAACATATCATAACGGAAATACTCCATATGTTCCTGCCATCCAGCTCGCCTCCTGGGCTCCAGAACGTCCATACCTGAAAATCTGTAATACTCGGTCTGACCCAAACATTACATCAAAGTAACATCCGGGTCAGGCTGGAAACCAGCATGAGTAAACCCATCCAACATCGAATACAAAGGCATGAAGCCATAAAACCCGGGGTAACTCTTACTTCACTATGTGTTCTCAATTTATTATAGTCAACATTTTACACACATCAATATTTATGTATGTAACAACCCTGAATTTTGTGATTTATTTTAATTGCTTATTTTATTTAAAACTCTTGATTTAAAAACTTTATTATATTTATTAAAATGGATAAATTTTTTATTTTAAGAGTATATTTTTATTTTTGTGTGAATTATAGTTTCAAACCTGAATAAATATAATATTTTCCAGAAAAGTGGATTTTTGGTCAATCTGGTCAAACTTTGACTTTTAAATTTAAAATTTAAATATTTGTATTTTTGAAATTTTATCTTTCATTAGGAAAGTACATTTAATTTCAAGAATACTACTGTTAACTCCTATTTCTACCACGGCCTAAAACTCCGCGACCTATAACTCAGCAGCCCAACGACCTAAGAGTACTTGACGACTTAATGGTCTCAACGACCTAACGGCATAATTGTATTAGCGACCTAACTCCACGAAGCAGCTATGCGACCCAAAGACTTAAGCATTGTCACGACCTACGACCTATGGGGAGTAGCGACCTAATTCCTGAAGATATGGAGCGACCTATCAAGCTTTGCCACCTAACAGAGAGCTGCGACCTAAAGGAGGCCGCGACCTACCAAGCTTCACGACCTAACCAGATAAGCAAGCAAGCAACCTAAAGACTTTATGCGACCTAACTGTCCACCGACCTATGAAGTTTCGCGACCTAAGGGATTCAGCGACCTAAGATCAGCTATGGCTACAGGAAAGTACTCACGACCTAGGGTAGGTCGCTAACGACCTAAACACGTAAATAAAGAGGCCGCCTCTACTATGCCGCTGAGTGTTAGGTCGTGCACGACCTAGAACTTGTTGAAAAAAGCATGCGCCTACTCATGAAAAAGGAAAACCGGAGCTTCATAGGTCGGAGACGACCTACGACCTTACTTAGGTCGGTCACGACCTACGACCTAAGTCCGAGCAAAGCCTATAAATACACCCCTAATTCCAACTGAGAAAGGACTTTTTGGCTCACTCTCTTCAAGCGCCGATACTCTGCTGCATTCCGAACCAATCTAACACTTGAAGCTCTCAAGACACTAAGAACGCTACAAACAACTTCAAGAAGAGATCACGTACATCCAACATGGATTCGAAAACTCTCATCTTCATCGAAGTTTAGGCTACTTGTTCTAAGTCTCTTGCAATTCAAAGTGTATTGTACTTGGGAAGAATTATATCAGCTTGTAACGAGATCATTAATAAAAGTACTTAAAGTGGAAGTAGGCTATACCCTTAAGCCGAACCACTATAAAATTGTTGTTGATTACTGCTTTTCTGCTATTATCTGCTTGTAATTTGTTCCCGAGCTATCGGGTGGTGCTTTCACAACTACAACTCATACATCGGGGTGTTAGCGTTCAAATTTTAGCGTTAACATTTTTGGTGCCTTCACCGAGAATTGAACTCAGGTGAGTTATCATCATTGCTTCACAGAGATTTGTAGAGAGAATTTCCTTGAAAACCAGAAGTCTGTCTGAGATTATGGCTCCTGGAAGGAAGAGTAGATCTGTCAGATCTGGGAACGTTCAAGAGGGAACATCCGCTTCCCCTGTACCTAATCAACCCACTACGTCTGCTGGGGTTACGAAAGCGGAGTTGGATGCTGCAATTTTAGGGCTGAACCAACAGATCAATGCCCAAAATGCACAACTCGAGGCTCAAAATGCCCAAAATGCTCTAATTCTGAATAAGTTGAATGATTTGCTCGGGGCAAACAATCAACCGGCTGGTAATGGAAAGAATTATGCTGGCAACATTCATGATGCTAATGAAAGGAATGCTCCTGAAAGGGCTGCCAGTCCCTTTGAGCAAACGCTTCCGGAGGTTGGTGGATCTGGAACTCGACATGATGAGGAGTATCTTTCTGGAATGGTCCGGCAAATCATGAAAGAAAGAATGCAAAGGGTTGAAGATGAGAAAGAATGGGGTTTCGCCCCAAGTAAAACTCCATTTACTGAGAAAATCTTAAAGGCGGAATTTCCAAGGAAGTTTGTCCCTCCAACTATCCCAGCTTACAAAGGGACAAGTGATCCGAATGAATTCTTGTATAAATATGATTGGCACATGACAGGTGCCAGAGCCTCTGACGAGATAAAGTGCCGATATTTCCCCGTATACCATGACGGTGTGGCTCTACTGTGGTTCACCAAGTTGCCAGTCCGATCTATTAATCAGTTTTCAGACTTGACCCGAAAATTCAAGGAGCAGTTCAGACTATATGCTTCAAAGGCCAAGGACATCATGTCGTTGTCGAGTATAGAACAGAATCCTGGTGAATCTATCAGATCTTTCTTGAACCGCTTTAATATAGCGCTGGCAGAGGTGGACAATGCTGAACCGCGAATGATATTGACTTATCTGATGAGGGCTATTGATAAGTCGAGCGAATTTGGGAAATGGCTAAACATGAAGGAGCCAACCTCCCTCGAAAAGTGCTACAAAAAGGCAGATGAATTCATACGCCTGGAAAGCCGTCCTTTACCAGTAAAGGCAGTGTTGGAGAAAGTTGAAGATAACACTGTCGCTCCACGCAAGAATGAATCGGTGGGGCAAAAAAGGGAGAGTAATAATGGAAAGAAACAGGGTAATATGAAGAAGCCCCGATCCTTCAAGCCATCAGAGTATACTCCATTATCACATACGCCGGAGCACATCTACCTTGCCACTAAAGATTCTGTTGATTTTCCTAAACCTATCCCTTTGAGGACCGGGAAAAAGGCTATACAGAGTGGGAAGTTCTGCCGCTTCCATAATCAACCCGGTCATGAGACCGATGAATGCCGCCAGTTGAAAAATCTGATTGAAGAGTTGCTAAGAGAAAACAAGTTGCAGCAATTTGTGAAAAAGAATAGCAACAATCCTGCATCGTCAAGTCAGGGGCAACAGGCTCCTGTTCATCAGCCTAGGATAGGTGAGAAAGCTACGGGGCATGAATCTGGAAGGCCCATTATCAATGTCATTACAGGAGGAACTCACCCAGCTGGCAAAAGCTGGGGTGAGATGGAGAGATATACCAGGGCTTTGAAATATGTTCCAGCCGAAAAAGACGTCTTTGTTTTAGAAGACACTACGCCCCTGAAACAACAGAAAACTTTCAGTGATGATATTATTTTCAGAGCCAGAGATTCCACAGGTATCGAAGCTCCTACCCTAGATCCCTTGGTCATCTCAGCCGGTATCGGACCGGCCATTGTCAGAAGAGTTCTCATTGACTGCGGAGCATCATGTAATATCCTCTTCAAGAAGACATTCGACCAAATGAAAATTCCTATGGTCGATGTACAAGCCTCATCGCAGAAGATCGCTGGCTTCACTGGGGGGCCAAAGCAACCAATAGGAATCATCGATCTGCTTGTAGAACTTGGGGAAGGAGAAAGGAAAGTAGTCCGCAAGCAAACATTTGTGATTGTCGATGAGTTTTCTGCTTATAATGCTTTCCTTGGCCGTCCAACGCTCGCAGCGTTCAAAGCTATCCTAGCCCCATGGTGCCTCACTATTAAATTCCCTACATACAATGGAGTAGGAGTTATAAAAGGGGATCAAAATGCTGCGCGAGAGTGCTATTTGACAGAGTTGCGAGAGTCGAGAAAAAGGGAAATGGGAAAGGATGCGGCAGCCCCGGTCCGCATCAAAGAGCCAGCCTTGTAGCAATTACGGGGCGGACCCTGCACTGGCGAGCATAGCGGGGCACGGAAAGAGATGGATCCCAGAAAAGCAAGTGCAGGGGAGAATAGAGTAGTGCCGGTTGAAACGACAGCATCGGTACCTGTTGACCCGAAGGACCCAAATAAGGGGTTGAATGTGGGTTCACAGCTTAATGTGTCAATTCAGAATATCTTGATATCTTTCCTGAAAGCAAATCTGGATGTCTTCGCTTGGACTCATGCTGATATGTGTGGAATATCTCCAGAAGTTGCAGTACACGCTCTGAATATTGACCCAAAGTTTACACCAGTAAAACAGAAAAGAAGAACCCAAGGTCCAGAAAGGTCAGCAGCATTAAAAGAGGAAGTTGATCGACTCATGGAAAATAACTTCATCAAAGAATCTACATATCCGAATTGGGTTTCAAATCCTGTGCTGGTTAAGAAAGCTAATGGAAAATGGAGAGTGTGCATCGATTTTTCAGATCTGAACAAGGCCTGCCCCAAAGATTGCTTCCCTTTACCCAGGATCGATCAACTGGTAGATGGAACAGCGGGGCATGAATTGTTATCTTTCATGGATGCCTACTCCGGATATAACCAGATCATGATGCATGAACCGGATCAGGAGGACACGAGCTTTATCACCGATGTTGGTCTTTATTGCTACAGAGTTATGCCCTTCGGATTGAAAAATGCAGGGGCAACCTACCAAAGACTTGTTAATGCTATGTTCAAACCGCAATTGTGCAAAACTATGGAAGTCTACGTCGACGACATGTTAGTAAAGTCTAAGAAAGCAGCGGATCACATTGAACACTTAGCAGAAATGTTCGCAGTCCTCCGGAAATACAGAATGAAGCTTAACCCTCTGAAATGCACGTTTGGGGTCGAGTCCGGAAAGTTCTTAGGGTTTATCGTCAGCGCTAGGGGCATTGAGGCTAGTCCAGCTCAAATTACTGCCTTAAAAGAAGTTAAAGCTCCTAGAACGAAGAAGGAATTGCAAAGTCTGAACGGAAAGGTCGCCGCCCTGAGTCGGTTCATTTCCAAAGCTACTGATAAATGCATCCCATTCTTTGACGCTCTGAAGAAAGGAAAGAAGAACTTTGAATGGACTCCCGAATGCCAAAAAGCCTTTGATGAATTGATCCGTCATATGGAAACGCCTCCAATACTTTCTAGGCCAGGCAATGGTGAGGATCTTCTTATATACTTGGCAGTATCATCTCATGCTCTAAGTGCAGCGTTGATTCGGGAAGACAAAAGGATTCAACATCCGGTTTACTATATCAGCAGAAGACTCACTGGGGCAGAGCTGAATTACTCCAAGTTGGAAAAACTCGCCTATTGTCTACTAGTTGCATCAAGGAAGTTGAGACAATATTTCCAAGCTCATCCTATCAGAGTACTCACCGATCAACCTCTAAAGCAAGTCCTGTTTCGCCCTGAAACTTTGGGTCGCCTTCTAATGTGGAACATTGAACTCAGTCAATATGACATCACTTATCACCCCCGAAAAGCAATCAACGGACAAGCTTTAGCTGATTTCATTGCAGAATTCACAGAGAAAGGTAATGGTGAGGAAGAAGCGATCAATGATTCCCCAATCCAGTGGAAGTTATATGTTGATGGCGCAAGAAATGACTACTATTCTGGAGCAGGGGTGGTACTTGAAACTCCTGAAGGTCGGTCATTATGCTATGCACTAAGATTGGAATTTCCTTCAACAAACAATGAAGCAGAATATGAAGCTCTTATCGCAGGACTGAAAATCGCTAAAGAACTAAACATCTGAGCATTACAGATCTTTAGTGATTCTCAGCTTATTGTATGCCAAGTCAAGAAGGAATTTCAAGCGAAAGGGGGAAACCTGCCCGCTTACTTGTCAAAGGCTTGGGAACTTCTGTGTGAGCTCGATCACTATTCAATAAGCCACATTCCTCGGGAAGAGAATATGAAGGCAGATTCCCTCGCAAAGTATTCAAGTTCTAGTGAAGCTCAACTATTGGGATTAGTCCCCGTAGAAGTCCTTTCAGCACCAAGTATAGACGAGATGGATATTGACTGGATTATGAATGTATCTCAAGAACAAGAGTCATGGATGACTCCAAAACTGGACTACCTACTCAGAGGTTCTCTGCCAGAAAATTCGATAGAGAGACGGAAGCTACTAAGGAAAGCCTCTCGCTATGTAATTCAGGATGGCCGATTATACAGACGGGGATTCTCAATGCCATTGCTTCGATGTGTATCCAGGGAAGAGTCCAAAACAATCCTAGCTGAGGTACATGGAGGAGAATGTGGTGATCATTCAGGTGGCCAAACATTAGCAAAGAAAATTCTCCGATACGGATATTTTTGGCCAGAAATTAATCATGATGCTGCAAGCTATTCCCGAAAGTGTGACAGATGCCAAAGATTTGCCAAAATTCCTAGAGTGCCTTCAACTGAACTCACACAAATGGTCAGTCCATGGCCGTTTGCAATTTGGGGAATGGATCTCATTGGGCCGCTACCGACTGCCAAATCAGGGATTAAATATGCTATTGTTGCAGTTGATTATTTTACTAAATGGGCTGAAGCTGAACCATTGGCTACTATCACCTCTAAGAAGATGATAAGTTTCGTGACCAAGAATATCATTTGCAGGTATGGTGTGCCTCAGAAAATAATCACAGACAATGGTACTCAGTTTGAAAGCGAGGAATTCCAAGATTTTTGCAAGCGATTCAAAATCCATAAAAGCTTTTCAGCAGTTGCTCATCCGCAGGCAAACGGGAAAGTGGAAGCAGTAAACAAGATCATCAAATCAACCATCAAAAAGCAACTTGAAAGAGCAAAAGGTGGTTGGGTCGATAAGCTACCACTTGCACTATGGGCATACAGAACCACTCACAAAACTGCGACTGGGCACACTCCTTTCTCATTAGCATACGGATCGGAAGCAATGATCCCGGTAGAAACAGAGGTTCCTTCACACAGAAGGATCCATTTCAATCAAGCAGAAAATGAAAGGCTACAGCTTGAAGCGCTAGACTTCCTTGATGAAAAAAGAGATGAAGCTAATCTCAGAATTGCAGCTCATCAACAAAGGATAGCCAGACATTTCAATTCCAAAGTTCGCCAACGCAGCTTTGAGATTGGAGATCTAGTCCTGAAGAGAATTATGACAGCAACAGGTGTGTTTGGGCCAAATTGGGAAGGACCATATGTCATAGGTCAAAAGCTTCTTGACGGCACATTCAAACTCACCACTTTTGAAGGAGATCAAATTCCAAGGGCATGGAACAGCAATCATTTGCGTCCATACTTTACTTGAAAATTTTGTTGAAACATTGTAAAAAGAATTATGAATGTATGATTCTTGTAATTGAAAGCAATTGTAAAACTGATGCAAGTAAATAATGAAAGAATATAAAGTGGATGTAGGCCCAATTTCCTGGCCGAACCACTATAAATCTTGTGTTCCTTATTATTATTACATGTTTGCTTTGTTCTCGATATAAAAGGTACATAGAATGTATTGCTGAAATGTCGATTTGAATTTTTGCAGACAATGGAAGTGAAACTTGCACATAAAAAGACCAAGTGATTCTCGCCAAATTTCAAGTCACAAGAGCCCCGAATTCAAATCCTAGATAGGAAGTACTTCAATTGAACGGCCTATGATTTCGACAGAAACGGGTCTTTGCTAATAAATTGAGATCGTTTGAACAAACAAACATCCAATTAAAAAGCTAATGCTCGTTCTCACGAAATTGCCTGACAATGAAGCACACTTCCTTGGATTAAACAAGTTACTTGTAAAAAAAAAGAAAAAAAAGAAAAAAAAAGGGGCAGAGGATCATTGAAAAGGCATAAGCAAGTGAACAGAGGAACAACCAAAGCCATCATCGGCAGCACAAGTCCTCTTCGGAGGCACAACTCTTCGGAGGATAAAGACCTCTAATGGGTCATACGCCACAAAAAAGAAAGTTCTCTACTCAACAAAAAAGATTGGAGGAGTCATGACCCTCCAACCATGAGAGAGTAACTTCCAGGCGATGAAAACCCTCTCTGAGGCACATTTCACCAGGAGTTGAAGTGTTATGACCGCTCTTCGGAATTTCACTTCACCAGAGTTGAAATGCAAACAAAATAAAAGCCCTCTTCGGAGGCCCATTTCACCAGGAGTTGAAGTGTTATGACCGCTCTTCGGGATTTCACTTCACCAAAGTTGAAATGCAAACAAAATAAAAGCCCTCTTCGGAGGCCCATTTCACCAGGAGTTGAAGTGTAACAACCGCTCTTCGGAATTTCACTTCACCAAAGTTGAAATGCAAAACAAGATAAAGACCTTCCTGGAAGCCCATGTTTCACCGAGATTGAAATAAAACTTCCAAGTGTCGAAACGTGAAAAGGCTTTCCTCGAAGGCACAACTCTTTGGAGGTACACGTTTCACCAAGATTGAAATAAAACTTCCAAGTGTTGAAACGTGAGAAATCCCTCCTCAGAGGTACAACCCCCTCCCGGGGACACAATTAAAAAGAAAGACCTCTTCAGAAGCCCACGTTTCACCGAGATTGAAATAAAACTTCCAAGTGTTGAAACGTGAAAAAACCTCTCCTCAGAGGCACAAATTTTTATTAAAAAAAAAGAAGAAAGAGAAAAATCCTCATCAAGAGCGTACTTTAACTTTCAAAGGAAAAGCGATTTACCTATTCTAAAAAAAAAGAAGGGGGAAGAAAGTTAAAGTACATTCAGAGGTCCGCTTTACGACATAGAAGAATTCACTTGGCAAAATATATACATACGCAAAAGGAAAAAGTGATTTCTTCGAAGGACAAAGCGTAGAAACTTATATGAAGGAAGTTGCACTCTACGAAAATTCTCTTCGAGAATGAAGTAATTATTCTTTAGAAAACGAGAGTGCAAGTCACCTCAAAGTATACGATATTGCAGTAAGCTCATGGTATAGGGGCAACATGGTATAGTTACATACAAAGCAGTATAACTATGTCGGTAAAGTACGCTCAAACAACATACCACAAGCTCACCGCAACATCGTATAAATAAACTTGTGCAAAAATGAATAATAAATGCATTCTCAAATTCAAACAAAAGTCTGTACAAATAAAGAATCATTTTATTCAATTGCAGATATTGCAAATACAGGTTTCAAAATAAAAAGCAGGCGCCGGTGCCTGCACAACATCCGACCATTACACAAAAAAGGAATCAAAAAGCTCAACTCTTCATTTCTTCTTGCCGCCTTTAGACCCTTTACCCGGCCGAGTGGTTAGCTTTTCAGGTCTTTCAGGTTGGTCTGAAGGCATAAGGGAAGAAGGGGAGGGAGGTGCAACTGGTGCAATATCCGGTTCCTCTTCAGTGGTGATAATTTTCTACCCCCTCCTCTTCGATGTTCCATGCTTCTTTCTTCTCTTCGATGAAGACTCACTCCCCGGAGTAACGAGAGCGGACAAAACTACGTCGTTAGAAGGAGTCCGCTCCGGAGAGATCTCGCCTCCTTCGAGTCCCTCATCTTTTTGCTCCTGCGAAGCAATAGGGTCATCCAAGCCATGAAGAGCCTCAATTTTCTCCTCTTGTGACCTAGGTTATGAAGCAGAAGGAGCAGTCACCTGAAGAGATGGAGGAGGAATAACCAGAGAAGGCGAAGTCTGCACGGCACTTGTTGTTTCAACTGCAGAAGAAGAAAAATTGAAAATGTTAGTATCTTCCCGAAAGAAGGGAGATATGGGTTCATCGAGATTCAAGAGGTAATCGAGAAGCTCATCAAATTTTTGAGGAATAAGCAGGTAATCCACCTGAATCGGACCAATGTCGAAATTACCTGAAGATGTTGGCTTCGTCAGTTCAATCTCATAATTCTGAGCCCCAATGTCCTCCAAAGCCTCTTCATTAGTAGGGGTAATTACCCCGGTTCTTGTAGGAGGCGGCGAATGAGCACTAGAGCCTGTAATGTCCACCTCGGGAGAAACTAGAGGACGTTCAGAGGTAGTAGGCGGTACTTCTTTTTCAAAACGCTCCTCTTCCGCCATCCCGGCCCGCGCTCTGGCAAGCTGCTCCTTTCCCTTGGCAAGAGCGGCGCGGGCTTCATCATCAAGATAATGCTCTTCAAGGGCTGACTCAGCATATCCAGCACCTTTACCACCGAGCATATCAAGTGCTGCCTCCCAAACTTCAGCCAGTGTGATTTCATACTTGGGGCCTAGAAAGGCAAGGCTGCCACGTCCCAAAATGCTGTGCAGATAAAAATCGAATAATGTGGAGCTAATGTCAGCTTTGGTTGCTTGATGAGCCTCTTCGGCCGCAAGTTTACCAGCAACAGCCTCGTCGCGCTCCTTTTCGGCCATAGCAAGTCGAGTTTTTAACAACTCTATCTCCAAGCTTTGAGAGCCGGTCTGTTCTCGCAGTTGTACAGTTTCAGCACGATATTCTTATATGACCTTTTCCTTGTTTGCAAGCTTATCTTCGACTGCTCTTCGACTGGCATGCGCATCTCGTACTTGTTGCTGAAGCATGCTCTCCTTTTGAGAATGGAAAGTAGATGAAGTAGCTAATTCTTCTTTAAGTTTTTCTACTTCCGCTTCCAGCTTTTCATTGTAGGAAGCAATACTTCTCATTTCGGCGTCATGCTGTTCGAGAGTCTTCTGCCACTCAGCCTTATCATTCTCCATTGTTAGCATGGCCTCGAGATTGGCTCGGTTAACCCTCTGAAGTTCGTCGACGAGTTTTTGCCAGTTCGACATTCTTTCGATATCGGTCCTGACAGTATCAAGATTTCGCAGCATAGCCGGTTTGTCGAGAGGAACCAAGTCGAGATCAAATCGAACCCCTCTCAGGCACCACTGAGGAAATCGACTTTGAAGAGTGGGAGGACCTTGCTCGACTTGGTATGCGGGCCGGTTGATGATTGCTTGAATGTCGGAGCGAACGGGAGCAGGAGATTGAGCAGGGACATGTTCAGAAGCTGAAGGAGTTGTTTCTTCAGTAAGTCTAGCCCGCTTGCTAGAAGAATCGTCTATGTGACTCTTTCCTCTCTCATCATGAGCTTTTCTCTTTTGGGTATCATCATCTCTGTGGGGAAGATCATGACTTTCTTGTTCCCTTCGGCGACGTTCTTCATATGCTCGTCTCTCGTCGGCTTTCCTGATGGCCCTCTCTTCATCCGACTCTCTGTAAGAAGGAAGGTAACGCCTGTAATCATACTGGCTACGCCTCCCGTAGCGCTGGAAATCATCATAATACGAGCCGCTGCGCCCCATAGGAGAATCTGGAATTAAAATAATAAGCTTTAGAAATCTTTAAAGTACAAGAAGATAAGTGCATAGAAGTGATGAGAAATCCAAAGTGTCGTGTGACGTGTAAACTACGCGCATCGAGTTACAAACCACTCTGTGGAATAGAGCTAGTGATAACTTGAGTAGGAGGAGTTGACATTTGTTGAAAAGAAGATGTCGCCTTGATTACAGAAGAGACAGTTTTAGAAACATCATCTTTGAAAAGTTCTTGAGATGTCACAATTAAATCGCTCAACCCCTCAAAAACATCATCGCCATCTTGTTTTTTGGAGCTTGCTTTCTTAACTCCTTCACTAGTAGATCGAGGGGGTTCTTCCTCTTCAGTAACTGGGGCAAGTACAGACTTGTCAGATGGCCCCGCAACATCTTTCGGAATTGAACACTTAACTAGTGAAGTTTCTATAGAGGTTCCTCCCTGCAAGTGCTCTTTAGTGGAGACTGGGGCATCAGGAGTGCTCGTCGGAGAATCAGGAACCTCCGTTGGAACTTCATGTATTTGAGTGGAATGAGAAGGATGTAGAAGCTCAAACTAATGAAGAAGTTCTTCTGTCAATAGAAACTTTGCGCTTCTTTCTTCAGCAGCCACAGTGCTTAGCCTTTCAAAAACTGACTTATGGCTGGAATCTCTAGAAGGAGGACGAAGTGCTGGAAAGTTAAGGAATGGAATCAGCATCTAGCAATACGAACCAGGTAAAACATAGAATAAAATTAAAGAGAAAAAAGATCTCACTTCCTACTCTCCAGTCTGCGTAGAATTCTGCGGGGCAACGAATGTAGAAGTATTGATTCAGGAATCCATGTGCACTCTCCGGCAAATTCAAAATAAGTTTGTGGTTCCGCGCACCTCTTACAAGTACAATTGAAGGATGGTCCTTGTTCTTCGCAAAAGTGCACAAGTAACAGATTTCCTCAAAACTCGGAAGACGATCAAGAGTCCTCCTGAACAGAACACACAATCCCATCAAAATAGCATAGCCATTGGGGTGCAGCTGAAAAGGAGAGATCGTTAGTAGAAGTAGGATTTGCCGGAGAAATTCACTAAAAGGAGGAATTGCTCCACTCAAGCATATTTGTCGATTAATGGCAACAAAACCGTAAGGTGGTCTATCAGCAGAGTCATTTGGTCCAGGGAGTAGAACTTCTGCCTCGGCAATGCCAAATTGAACGCATAATTGATTAAGCGCCCGCTGTTTCAAAAGGGTAGGAGTTCTTTCCGGAGGATTCTCTAGTGGAATAGCAATCGGGAAAACCCCTTCAGCGTGTTCTATCATCTCTTCTTATTGAGACATCATTCTACATAAGCGACTGGATGTTCAGATGAGAAGGTGCACGTTTCCTAAAAAGTGTGAAGTGTTGTGCAGAACTTTAAAAAAAAAGAAAAGAAAGCAAACATAACTGAAGTTAAACTAGTTGACAATTAGTCGACTATGAGATTTCAGGACTTGTTAATATAAAGCTCAAGTGAAGTGTTAATGCGAACGAATCAACTTTAACTGGATATTTTAGTTTTGCTTTAACACTTCACTTGAATTCATTGGTTCACAGCATTTCGTTCACACAATTCATTTAAGTTAATTACTCTTTATCGACTAATCTGTCATTCGATGTGGGCAGTCAATGGCAGTATATTCGTCCCAGTTTTCTGCAAATATTATGTTTAACAGGTTATTAGCATTAGAGATAATCTGCAAGGAAGTACAACAAAATCCAAGTTCAAACAGTTCAATCAAAGTTGTCTCAAAATGTCACAAGTCCTAGGTCGCCCGGCGACCTAGCATAGGTCGGAACCTTCTTTGGTCGCGCTGTGCAAAGTAAAGGATAAGGCATTTCAATCTCGTCATAGTGTTAGCTCGGCCGCGACCTAGAGTCTATGTCGCAAGAAAGTTAGGTCGTGCGGTTCCTAGCTCGAGTAACTCTTAGCTCATGAAAAGTCTTAGGTCGCGCAAATATTAGGTCGTTCAGCGACCTAGTATGGGTCGAAACTATTCCTTAGGTCGCAAGGGTTCTTAGATCACGAATTATCTTAAGTTGCTCAAATTCACTAGGTCGCTAGCTTCCTCTCCACGCAATGCTTCACCGGACCTGATAACCCGCTATCAACTACACCAAAATCCATCATCCTATTCGTGAAGTTCATCATCTTTTCATACCACCAAACCATTCGAAAAACCGATTCGAAGTATCTCCAATCTATCATAAATCTAACTCACTACTGTGCGTTCGTGAATCGCAACAACCACAATAACCAGTAACGATCAAAAATCGATCACAGCGCAACTCAAAGTGAAGCGCGACGCGCAAAATCGATTTGAGGTTCAGAGGTTGGAGTTCGTGGTTCGATGGTGATTATGGAATGAATAAAGATCGAAGATGCTTACGTAATTTGATAGCAAGAAGGAATTGATGAATGATTTGGTTGAATTCGTCTTTGAAATCGCAGAATTCTGTTAATGGCAGAGCAAGAAATTGAAGCAGTTAGGTAATGGAGAAGAAACGACCTAGCAATTTATATGGAGCTGAAAGAAGAAGGCGAGTAGACACGCGAGTTAGCGTATGTTTTAGGTCGCTTACGACCTAGCAAAGTTAAGTCGAAGCACACGACCTATCACATAGGCCTGTACTTCGAGGGGCAAATGTTAACTCCTATTTCTACCACGACCTAAAACTCCGCGACCTATAACTCAGCAGCCCAACGACCTAAGAGTACTTGACGACTTAATGGTCTCAACGACCTAACGGCATAATTGTATTAGCGACCTAACTCCACGAAGCAGCTATGCGACCTAAAGACTTAAGCATTGTCACGACCTACGACCTATGGGGAGTAGCGACCTAATTCCTGAAGATATGGAGCGACCTATCAAGCTTTGCGACCTAACAGAGAGCTGCGACCTAAAGGAGGCCGCGACCTACCAAGCTTCACGACCTAACCAGATAAGCAAGCAAGCAACCTAAAGACTTTATGCGACCTAACTGTCCACCGACCTATGAAGTTTCGCGACCTAAGGGATTCAGCGACCTAAGATCAGCTATGGCTACAGGAAAGTACTCACGACCTAGGGTAGGTCGCTGACGACCTAAACACGTAAATAAAGAGGCCGCCTCTACTATGCCGCTGAGTGTTAGGTCGCGCACGACCTAGAACTTGTTGAAAAAAGCATGCGCCTACTCATGAAAAAGGAAAACCGGAGCTTCATAGGTCGGAGACGACCTACGACCTTACTTAGGTCGGTCACGACCTACGACCTAAGTCCGAGCAAAGCCTATAAATACACCCCTAATTCCAACTGAGAAAGGACTTTTTGGCTCATTCTCTTCAAGCCCCGATACTCTGCTGCATTCCGAACCAATCTAACACTTGAAGCTCTCAAGACACTAAGAACGCTACAAACAACTTCAAGAAGAGATCACGTACATCCAACATGGATTCGAAAACTCTCATCTTCATCGAAGTTTAGGCTACTTGTTCTAAGTCTCTTGCAATTCAAAGTGTATTGTACTTGGGAAGAATTATATCATCTTGTAACGAGATCATTAATAAAAGTACTTAAAGTGGACGTAGGCTATACCCTTAAGCCGAACCACTATAAAATTGTTGTTGATTACTGCTTTTCTGCTATTATCTGCTTGTAATTTGTTCCCGAGCTATCGGGTGGTGCTTTCACAACTACAACTCATACACCGGGGTGTTAGCGTTCAAATTTTAGCGTTAACAACTACCTTTTGTTTCGTTGAAATTCGATCTGTATTGTGAAAGTTATGTTTTTTACAATATTGTATGTAAATTGATTTATTTAATAAAATTGTCTATTTTAAATTATATAAATAATATTTTTATTTCTCATATCATGTTCCAATATGTGTAATACGACATGTTAGGTATATATTTTATTTCTTCTAAAGTGATGTTATAATTTTCCAAAGCTTACTGTATTTTGTTTTCAATTTTTAAAACCTAGTTTCTATTTTTAAGCTATTTTCTTAATTAATTTATATTTATCTAAAATTTATTTATTTATTTTTATTCATACATTATTTTTTTGTTTTTATTTTATTTGCTTACATTTTTCATGTGTTTAAAAATGAATAAAGAAAATTAGAAATATGAAGAATTTTATAACCTTTCACATGCCTTTGACTTTTCATCTTCTTTTTACCTTTTCATTTGCAAATCAACACTTGCATTCAATTTGGCTGACCATATCCTTTCTTCAGCCCATCACCATCATTTTTCACGAAAAAACAAGTTTCTCAACCCTAAATTTCAGCCATCAAATTCTGAGCAAAAAAATTGGCAATGTTCTTTCACTTTTTTTCATTTTTTCCTTGTTTTATGAATTCATCTTGCACTTGCTTTCACTTTGGATGTTCGGCCTGTAGCCTCCACCATCACCACCACCTCCACCACCATCATTCTCAGCTGTCATAACCTCCATCTCCTCTGACCTACATGGCCGTGGCCATCCTTGATGAGAAGCTCCACAAAAATTAGCAAAACATCACCTTAAACATGCATAGCCGATCACCAATGCCTCCACCACTTCACCACACCCCTTGGCCACCTCTTGCATCACTTCCACCAGCGCCTGCTTGACCTAAAGTCACTGCCACACCATCCCCTAGCATCCAAAAGGCTTGGTCGTGCCACATAAGGCCATAGTCGTGACTTGTTGTTACATGAAAATGCGCATTTGCCTTGTGTTTGTATATTTATGTCCTTAATTACTCAAACCACTTCCATACCTTCACTACCGTTGTGGGGCCGAGCATATATGACCCATATCTGACCAAATACACCCATGGCAGTGTCTTATCACACTATAGACTAAGCATAGTGATGGTGGAAGCAAGTGCAAGTGTTTGATTAATTGTTGTTCCTTAATTCTAGCTTGTTTAATGTCATATTTTGGTTTGAAATTCATGTTATATGTATTTTTTTGTTTCATATGTACAAGACAAATAGCTTTGACTCTTCCTCACATAGTCGTGCTTTCGTGCCTTTTTGGATCTCTTCTTTGTGTCTGTATTTGTTATCTCCAGCTTGTAGAGCTGAGTATGGTTCTCAACCTCTGGCCAAAGGTGGTGCGAAGTACGCCATCGTCGCAGTTGATTACTTTACTAAGTGAGCGGAAGCTAAACCCTGTGCTACAATCACAACGAAGAAAGTGATCAACTTCATGGTACACAACATTATTTGTAGATTAGGTCTCCCACATACCATCATCACCGATAATGGAACCGAATTCGGCAGTGCTGAGTTTAAGAATTTCTGTCAAAGATTTCACATTCAAACGAAATTCTTTACAGCTGCACACCCTTAAGCGAATGGATAGGTTGAAGCTTTTAATAAAGCTATCAAGTCTATTCTGAGGAAATGACTGGAAAAGGCCGAGGGAAAATGGGTCGACGAACTTGTTATGGCTCTTTGGGATTATCGAACAACCCATAAGTCCGCGACCAGACACACTCCATTCTCTCCTTCCTATGGTTCAGAAGCGGTTATTCCAGTCGAGATGGAAGTACCTTCTCATCGTGTGACTTATTATGATCCGAAGACAAATGCTATATTACTTGCCGAATCCCTGGATTTATTGGATGAGAAGCGAGAAGAGGCTGATTTAAGGGCAGCCGCATAATGATGTCAAGTCGCCCTATTGTACGATGCCAAGGTCCGACCCCGAACCTTCGAACTCAGTGATCTCATCCTCAAGATGATCTACCCGATACCATCACACATGAAACCAATGTGGGAAGGGCCATAGGTGATTGAACGAAAGCTCGAAAATGGCGCGTTTAAATTATCGACCGTTGACGGTCTTACTCTACTAAGAGCCTGGAACAGAAAAAGCCTTCGTTGCTACTACACATGACAGGCTTTAATTATTGAATTTACTTTTCGTTTGCAATTTGTTTCTACATTTTGAAATTTGAATTTTAATAAGGCAACTGATTTTTCCGCATTCACTTATTTCAGCAATAAAATGTAATCTCTTCGAGCCAAAGCTGTGATTTATTGAATGCGTCATACAACTATCACTGTGCACAGAGAGCTAAATTCCACCCGATGATGGGGTTAATTCAAATAGGGAGTAACTGTGATACGACCGGTTACTCGCTAAGTGAAACCCAAGCTCAAGGGCAAGTCACCACACTGAAGCCAATAAAGGATTGATATACGACAATCCTTTAACTAACTACAGTCCCCCAGAGTGCGAGCTGGAGTATAAACTTATAAATGCGGTTTCGAAGAGGGTGGATCCGTCCACCAAATGACTTCCCCCGTATCTTGATCGGTTTTGAGGAGGATGGACCCGTCTATCTAACGCCCTCGCTTATTAACTTAGGGTGGATGTGAATCGACCATCCACAATCCTGATAAATTCATCGTTCCCGGAGTGCAAACAAAATTCTAAAGCCTAAACAGATGTGACAGACCATCTATCAGCCAACTCTAAGTTCCCAGAGTGCAAACTAGAGTATAAACATCAACTAACTCCGAATTTCCAGAGTGCGAAACGGAATGTCAACATCAACCAACTTTAGGTTCCCGGAGTGCGAACTAGAGTACAAACTTCGACTAACTTTGGATTCCCGGAGTGCGAACCAAAGTATCGACCGTAATTAACTCTAAGTCCCCAGAGAATGGATTGGAGAATAAACATCGAATAACTCTAAATCCCCAGAGAGTGGATTAGAATTTAAACACAAACCGGATATGAATCGATCATCCATAACACAACTCTGAGTCCCTAGAGGGTGGTTAGAGTATAAATATAACTCGGGTGTGACTGACCACCCATAAAAAAAGTTATGTCCCCGGAGCGTGGATGTATACTTAAAACCTAAACAGGCGTAACCGACCGCCGATGCAAAAATGAAAATCCCTGAAGTGCTGATGTGATCATCAATAAGCAAGTGAGTGTGATTCGACCACTCGACCTTCGCTTGTTTCATCATCAATTCAACGACGTTAAGCTTGATGTATTGGAGGTGAAATGCAATCGCAAGACGATCTTTACAAATCATCCCTGAAATTAGGGGCGGAACTTAAGTGTCGATCATGACTAAAGCAGTGCAACAACGGAGTTCAACTTAGTATCAGGTCATGCCTCATATCTGTGATTCCAGAACTTAACAAATAAACTCAAAACCCGACCCATAGGTCGAAACTTCACAAGTCTACTGAACAAGAATTCAAATGCTGGAACACTTAACCAAATAAATGATAATCGAGTTGAAGGCAAAATAGAATTTGATTTCAACTATTTGTGGAAGGAATTTATGTACAAGTTATTTCCAAAAATCCTACTAGCATGAGCCGAACCGGCATCTATACACAGCCAATAAAAGAAAAACAAAAGCATATTCCTATCTGTCTACCAAAAATAAGCCGAAGAAGCATATCTACTCTTTCTTTTTCTTGGTTTCTTCTTCAAAGTAGGCCCACTTGAGCTTCCACTGATTTTCCTCATTGAGTCTTTGCCTTTCAATGGCTGATTTCCAATGGGTGGCATTATATCGATTTCCTCCTCTGAACTCAAGTGTATGGGAATACTTCCAGTAGGAGGAGTCGGAGGGGTCGGATCCACTACATGAGGTAGAATAGACACACTGGTGTCGACAATTATGCCAACAGAAGAAATCATTTGTAACGGGGCTGGACCAGGGCCCGCCATTCCACCTCCAAAGCTACTAGCCCGAGCGGCTGCCTCTATTTTTGCATTAATCTCGGCTATTATCTCTTCTTGATGAGTTGTTTGAGCCTCACTAAGAACATTAATGGCCGGGACTGAGGAGCTGGTCGTTGGTGCTACCCCACTCATGACAGACGACAAATCAGAAAAAGGGTCACTATGATGACTGAGAAGTTCCTCCATCGTCTGTTCATCAAATGAAAATGTGCTCCCTTGCATATCATCTATAGGTGCAGTATCCGATGCCATGGTCGCTTCCGTAATAATCGCCTCCTGCATGTGATGTGATTGTTGATTTGCAGGAGGCGTGACTGATGTGGCTCCGATCATTGGAAGGAGACAAAGGAAAACTGTTTCAAATATTTAAAGTGAAGCTCCTAATCGTGAACAAGCATATGAAATGTTCAGAGTATCTTCCTCTGTTCAACTCGTTGGTAGCTGAACGGCCTCAGAAATTTGCTCGCTAGCTTGAGATAACTGCGGTTGATCCATGTTGTTCGCAGGAACAGATTGAGAATCAACCGTAGAAGTCGGTTCAGGCCGAGTCGGCGTAAGAGTTTTGGGACTTGTGTCGTGGTGCTCGACACCAGAACCTTCTTCGATCTACGAGTGCTGGGTGTCAAGCTCTACTTTTCATATGAAATCATGGTGTCGTGGGGAACTTTACGTTCATCTTGATTCAACACTCAGTTCTTAAGCTCGAATTCATTAACCGATTCACCATGATGGGCAGCCTTTTCATCTCCTACTAATCGGCCCCAGGCATTGTATAGATGTATCAGATAATTATCAAGCCAGGCAAGGTTCCTACGCTTTAAGACGTTAACATTATAAGTAATGAGGAGATCTTCAATGTCAGCCTCTAGCCTGGACTCTCCCATTTTGACTTCCTCCCCGACCTTAGTTGTTCCCGCATCCCATTCGCCCCAAACTATGGCCTATTCACATGCCTCTTGGGCTGCACTGTTTGCATCATCCCTCTCCTTGATGATTTCAGAAAATTTGGCTTTGAGCTCGTCAAGTTCTTTCAGAGCAGCGTCCCATTCGGTTTTGACAGTGGTGTTTTGGTGGCCCATCTCCTCCACTAAGGCAAAATGTGTTTGTCGCATCATCTCCATTGCTAAGTTCGCTTCGTTGGCCTTTTGGATGGCCTCAATTTCGGATTTCTGAGTAGACTTGCCTTCACAGTTAAGTACTTGAATAATCCGGTCCTTTTGAGCGAGCTCGGTTTCTAATTTCTCAATGGAATTCGCCCGCCCAAAGGCCACCTTCGATGCTTTTTCAGCAGCTTTCACCCCTCCTTCTACTGGGTATAGGTGTCATGAATGTAATCATGCATTGTGGTTTCTGCTTCCGATGGAAATTTTTTTAAATGAGGGGAGAAGATGTAGCCATCAAAGCATATATTTGGATAATCTTTCTACAATTGGGCAATTCTAATAGCCTTTTCCCTAGTAGAATCAGTGATAGCTTGTTCAACAATAATAGAAGTTTCAGCCTCATGTCTGTGACGTTGTGATTCAAGCCTAGAAGTTTGAGAAGATGGTTTTTGGAGAGGACGCTCTACTGGTTGTTTCCCATGGCCTGAAGGTTGTATGGGGGCTTGAGGAAGGAGAATGTGATCGGGATCGATGTCTATAATCCCTATCTCTCTCTCTCATGACGATCTGGCTAAAGTAACCGCAATCGCGGTCTCTTTCAGCCTCTCTCCTGCGAGACTCATGATATGAACTTGATGATTGACGCGTAGAGCAGAGACTTCCAAACATAGATTCTCTTCTAGTCATTGTATCTGTAAAGAAGAAAGAACAACAAAATTAGTGATCTCTAAAAGTGAATATCTCGAGACTAGAAATCGTGTAGTGCCATGAAGTGTATATGTATGTGCAACCCCTCGACCAACCAAAAATGTCGGCCACGCTTGTGGGAATAGACTCGCTTAAGTCTAAAGCACTTTGAAGATCCTCTAATCCAGCGTCATGTTGAAGTGACATATAATCCGGGATTGGGATATCGGCAAGCCCTTCGAAAAGGTTCTCCACTTGCGAGGGAGGAGCCTCCGAAATTCTAATACCGGGAACAGGCAAAGACACGATTATGGATTTCGATCTCAATGATTTATGACGCTTATGCACTACAGCCTTGCCTTTTCTCCTTCCCTCAAGACTTTGAAATCTATCAGAAGGCCCGACTACGGGTTCATCATTAGTGGGCATATTTTCTTCATTACCCTCTTCGGTTATTACGATCCCGGGCGCTCTACGTTTAGCCCATTTCACCAGAGCCGCCCTCAGCGTTCCTTCAATTCTTATGCTCTTATTTCACTCGATTAACCCAATGGTCCTCAAGTTTCTATCAATTAGCATCGAGTCTGTCCCTCATTTCACTTGTCACTTCTTGGACGACCCGTACTATTTCTTTAAAATGTTTACCTTCAGGTCATGGAATTGCGGGTATATAAGGAAAGCAGATATGAGATTCAGCAGCGGTTACAACAAATTCATGAATTACCAAAGAAAATTGTGTCACTTACGTCTGGCTAACCATCGATTGGCGAATCCTGGAGGGCGTCGGACATTGAACCATTCCGTCTTAAAATAACTGAGCCTGGTCCATGAGCCCATCACCATTTAACAGTTCCTATCTACCACCAGGAATGCGAACGAAGGACTATCTCCCCGACTCTTAACATTAAATAGGCATCTGATATCGACCGTGGTCGGGGGTTGGAAAAGACGCTTTATGAATACAATGAACAAACTGTTCAATAGTGCGTATCCATTTAGATGTAATTACATCGGGGCAATGCCACAACACTTCTCGAATATACTGGTTGAACGGGTGAAGTGTTCTAGCAGTGCATGAGTGTCAATTGAAAGCAGTAAACCCTTCTGGGGGAGCATGTGGTCTATCACTTGGCCCGGGTAACAAAACATCGGCTAATGATAAACCATGCCTTAAGGATATTTGTCCCAACATATCTTCAGAGTCATTTGACGGCATGGAGTCATGTGGATTCATAATAAAGTTGCTCCTAGCAGCTCATACAGAGCTGGATAATCCGGCTACGATGGTCGACACCTCAATTATTGGGGTAGATGGACGTTGAGTTTCCTGCTATTGAGAACTCGTGGATTCCATTGCTAAATGACTTATCAAAAACCATCATTAGATGATAATAAACCCGTGTGTTCCTAGTGTGAAGCGCGTAAATGTGTTGTGCAGTGTAGTGCTACATACTAATTGAGAAATTCTACATAGTTTGAAAAAATATTAAAGCGACAAGACTTCGAAATTCAATTGGAGTGACCGTCAAACACTGACCTTCACAACCATGCCTAAATGTAACGACCTGGAATTTTCGATCCCGAAACTCCAAATAGTTAGCAAAAGAAGAAAAGAGATAGAAGAAACAGAAATACCAACATCTCACATTCACAATAGATAAAATATAATATCAAATAATATTTATACAAAGAAGCTGTATCAGTTAAATTATATACAGTTCATCAGAGTTACAACATTTACAAATACTAGACAGATTCAATCAACCTGTCCCAGATAACTACAACATATTATAGCGGAATGCACTCCATATGTTCCTGCCATCCAGCTCGCCTCCTGAGCTCTAAAACGTACTTACCTGAAAATCTATAATACTCGGTCTGACCCTAGACTTTAACGAATGATCCGAGTTAAAGTTTGTTAAAATTTTGTTAGGTTATAGATCCATCGACAAGCTTCCTAGGATAGTCAAATATGCGATGTAACGACCTGATAAATTTATGATTTTTTTTTTTAAATTTAATTTATATGTTTGCTAATTTAATCCAGTATAAAATTAAAGTCTTAGGATTTTTAAAAGGATGAATGTAGGAGTTAGATAGTAACTGTAATTACAGGTAGAGATTTAGAAGGTTATATGATATAGATTTGAAAATAACTGAAAGTTGTGTTGTAGTTATAAGTCTTAATTTGTTGGTTTAATGGTATTAATGTAACAATAACTGAATTGGATTACATACACACAAACATTTGAAAATTTATTAGGTGGACTAAATTGGTTAAAGTTCATAAGTTGTGCATTTCAATTTAGTAGAAATTCTAAACGATAAACGAAGATTTAAATAAACGCTAAATTAAAACTATGTAAAATGGTGACTTAAGGCCTAGTTATAGGAATTGGAATATAATCCAATTTGAATTAAGTATAAAAAGGATTTGATTTATATGTAAGTTATTTTTCAGAGTATTGAATAAAAATTTGGAATCCAATTTTAATTAATGAAAATAACGTTAGTATTAGTAATAAATAGATTTCAACGCAGTAACCAAATGAATGGGATAAAATGAATATATATTGAATAGAAATGAAATAAAAATGGGTCACCTTTAGATGGAGTAAAATTTAAGAAACCTATAAATGTGGAATTAGTAAACATTTGTAAAAAAAAAAATATTGCCTAGAATAAAATTCATTTAATATAAGAATTCAAAGGTGGAAGATTTACATTTGGATTGAAAGGTATGATTAATTGAATTGGTGCTTTGGGGAATTTAATCCAAGGGTTACTCTAAAAATAAATACGGATAAAAAGAGGTTAAACTAAGGAGGGGCATTAATTGATTTTAAGGCTTATTTAATACGTTAATAGGCAAGACTCCGCATTCATACATTTATACAAAGCTAAATAGAAGCACAAGTGTGATATAATGTAAATAGATGGGTATCAACCTTTATTTATATGTTAAAGGGGATTTAATTTCTATTGTATAAAAACCGCAATTTAATGAAGATTGAAATAGCTAATTCATACGTTAGTTGATTTAGCTGGAATATGAAGATATTTAACGGAATAGTGAAATCAAATGGGAATGGGTTTCCATTGTTCATTTGAATTCACATTCATCATAAAAAAAAAAACTTATTTGAAAACCAAAGGAATAATAAAGGAATCAAGACTTAATTAGTAATTTGGATTTATTGCAACATTTAATACCATAGAATTTAGTAAAGCTTATTCAAATTTCAGTTGACCATTTGTGATATAACTTTTTGAAAACAAGACTTTATTTATGAATTGAGTATTTGATTCAACGGATGGTAATTACTTCATTTAAAAATGGAATTTAACGTAAATTAGTACGTTATTAAAGTTAAATGAAAGCTGTAAACATTTGACTTAGAGAACAATTGAGTGAAATCTTAACTAATGTAAACTTCATCATATTGACATCCATAACTGTGAATCATAGGAAGAAGGTAAATAAATGAACTTAACCAAACTATTTATGTTGAATATTGAAAATTTGAATAAATAAATAGTTAAGAAAATTAAGGGAATGGGAATAAAAATTTATTTATAATTTGGAATTTTAATTACGGTGAAAAGGGTTAACTGCAATTAAAAGTAAGTTGAGATGGAAATCAAGTTATTTATTTAATTTGGTTTAAGATGAGAGTGTATAAGTATAAGATTAGGTAATTTGTGAGAATAAATTTATAATTCCCAATTAATAAGAAAGTGCAGGAATTAAAATTGCAAATTTATATACCTATAAATTTTTACTCACATCCAAGCTTGTTAAATTTATTGGGATTAATTGAACTATCTAAGTAATGAAATTTGGCCAATAATAGGAGTTGAAACATAAAAATTGATTTTTTATGATTTATTTAAATTGATTTAATAATATTAAAAATAGCCATTTTTGTCACGGACTCGGATTTCGACGAAACCAGTTTCATCGGATCCGTATCGGTGAATTATTATAGGATTTCAAATTTCGTATCGATCGGACTTGTCGTTTGATCGTACGGACGATAAACGCCTTGAAATCAATTTTATTAAAATCAATTTGAAATCAATTTGGAAATCTTGTTTTCAGCATAACTTCTTCATACGACCAAATTTGGACGTGAAACTTTTTCCATCGCGTTCAGAATATTTTAAAACACCTATTTGGATATATAGTTTTAACAAATTCGATTCCGGAGGCATAGCGGGCTTTTTGGGCCGTGTTTTATTCCGTACGTTCGCTTATCCAGTCCATCTTCTCTATCTCTAGCCTACCTATATAAGCATGGCTATAAACCCTAGCCCCATTTTATTTGCTTATGCTGTACGTTCATTCTTCAACCATTCTTTCTTCCTCAATGGATGCTCCTCAGATCCAATTTCAAATTGCAAAACAAAGTGAAAATTCAAAGTCTTCAGAAAATTCCCAAAAATTTATATGTTGTAGATTTCTTCAATACGAATCTATATGTGACATCTGTTTTTGCAATCGATGCTCGAATCGTCCTGGAAACTCAGTCAAAGGTCAGAAATTCGAAAACCCTAAGGTTTGATTTAGGGGTTTTTGATTTTTCATCAAATCGGCAAAATCAAGATATGGGTTTGGTGGAGATTCTTGTGGGGAGTTCAACGACGTTGGTCTGGTGGAGTTTAGTGGCCGGTGGTGGCCAGGGGAGGCGGTCAAAGGTGCGGCTGTAGGTGGTGTTGGGGTCTCGTGTTCCTGTAGCCGCGTTCTGTGAGGTAGAGAGGATGATGCAGGGATGACGTGGCAGTTTATGAGTGGTTTGTTTTGTTTTAATTTAAATTTGAATTTCGATCACGTTTTATCCAATAACTTTCTCATACGAATTCGGATTCACACGATTTTTTTTGCGTTAGGATCGTAATTTAATTCCGGACTTGATGACGCTGGTTTGGACAAATTCTGAGACGGGCGAATTTTTGGGTTTAAATCGGGTTTAAATTCAATTTAAATTCCAAAGGTGAGTGTTTTAACCCACTCACAATTACTAGAAGCTTTTATGTTTGTTAAATAAATTTAGAAATGAATAGAAATTTATTTATGAGCTTTTGGGCATGTTATTTCATCCATATCTGTTGAATTGCATTTTTTTGAATTTAGCTGTTAATTTAAATTGATTGATTGCATATTAATTGGCTGTTAGAAATTATTGTTTGCATAAGAACTGCTAGTTAACAGTTATGTAAATTATTATTGAGTAAACTGTTAGATAAATAGTTGATAAATTTAATTTGGAAAAAAAAAACTGACAGTTATTACCTGTTGTATATGTTCATAGATATATACTGTTATTGATTGAAATTGGTTGATGGTTGCGATTGGATGATGGATGTTGTTGATGAATGAATGTTTATTGCATATCATTAAATTTGCAAATTTATCATGCATATTTCATTTTTCGGGATTGTGGTTTGAAATGATAAAACCGCAAAGTTTTATTTTTAAATTGCGGATTGAAATGATAAATATCCGTATCACTTGACCATAGGATAGAAAATTATATACAGGCACCGCGGTCTATATATAACTATTTTAATGTGATTTCTATGGTTTGGATGGAATACGGTTTATAATAATCTTAAATTTTATACTGTATAAATATTTTTCTTCCGTATTTATGTACATGAAAAGTTGGAAATTTTGAAATAAAAAGGTGTATAAATTCCCTTAGTAAAATGGAAGAAAATTTAGAAAATGGAGTTGGATAAATTTATATCATATGTTTAAATGTTAAGTTTGGAAATTTAAGATATGATATTTATAATTGGATTTTTCCCAAAAAAAAATTGAAATGAATATTCTAATATGAATTTGAATTGGAAAAATATTCTAATATAAATTGGAATCGAAAAATACATATGTTTTATTACTAGAAATTGGAGTTGTTTAAGGATTTATGTGAATATTCAAACTAAATAATAAAACATTTAATTTGTTGAAAGAATATATTCCAATTTTAGTTTTTGAATATTAATACTCCAATGGATTTATATATATGGAAATTGAAATGGTTTTGGAACTTAAGAGTGATATCTAAATTATGGTCTTAACTTTAGATAAAGAAATATTTCCATAAAGCCATATAACTTATTTCTTTACAAAGTGACAGTAAAGTTAAGCCCTTGAAATTCATATACCGTTGAATATCCAAACCATTTGAGTTTTAAAAGTTATGGTTTGAAATTATGGATTTCCAAAAATATTATGCTTTGAAAATATTCGATTTTCAGATATTATGAAGTTAAAGCCTTTTTATTATTGGAAAGAAATTATATTTGGGATAAGTGGTAAAATATGGTTTTGGGTTTTGGAATGATATCGTAATATTATGGTTTTGAAATGGATTATATTCTGGTTTTAAAAGTATAAACTGTTTTAAATAACCGCGGTGTTATAATAACGATGGGTTGGCAAAGAGACCGGGATCGGATATGGACATACTCTCTGTCGATACCGAAAACCACTTTGACTAACCGTGTACGCGGTGGAGATTCCAGAATGAAGTAGGTTGGTGGCGACGATTCCTGTAAGGTAAATACGTGGACCCGACTCCCGTGAGTTGGCATAAGGTGGCTAAAACAGGAGCGATCGACGGGTTAATGAGGTCATTCCTCTGATCGGACACTCCTCTTCGATATTATACTATGACTTTGGATTGATTCAGTGGCCACTTCTATTTTTTTGATTTGGGGAGTTGTTTCGAGGTGGGCGGTTGCTGCGGCTTCGCGTTACCATCGGCCCGGAAGCGTAATTGGTATATCTACCCTGGCATTGCCTAGTTGTGCCGTGTCACCTACCCTATCGCGCCTTGTACGAGTTTGGTTTTCTCCCGTAGCCCGTGTGGTATCCTCTAGTGGCTTCCCGATCAGGAGGGACTATGATATTGGATGGACTACTGGGACTATTACGTGTTAAGGGCTATATGGGTAACCCCTTAACGCTATTAAAAAGTAAGTTTATTTTATAAATAGACACTATTATAATAACGCAATATACTACATAGTAAATAGTTTAACGGATCCTTAGGAGATGTAAATCCCGAGCATCTCTTGAGTTACTGTACTCATATTTATTTCTGTTTATTTAACTCACATAAGATATTCTAGTCTGACTCGAGTGTTATTGTCTTTTCAAATTCGCTCGGGTCAGTCCGAGCGTTTCAGGATAGCAGGTTTTAGCTTTGGAGGACGAAGACGAAGATTCAGTATTATTTTATATATAGTATTGCACTACACACTCTTTCTATTCCGCTGCATTGTTGTATTTGGTATGTGTAACTCTGATATTCATTGTATAAGAAAAATCAAGCTTTTGTAAACTGTTTATGAACTGTATACTTGTTACTATATTTTATCCTTCCGCTGTGAGATTCTATTTTCGTTTTATTTCTTCTCTATTTTTCTTATTTACCCCATAACACTCCTCCCTTGCGTATGCTTTGAATCGGCACGTGTGTCGTTTAAAGTGTGCGAAAAGGCGGGATGTTACAGTTGGTATCAGAGCTTTGGTTTAGCGATAAACCTTGGCTTTGTGGGGTTTGACTCTTTGTTAATAGGGTAGAAATATCCTATGGGAGTCGCTGAGTGTATATATGAGAGAGCGTACTTGTTAGTATTAATAAAAAATTTTGATATTGTGTTAATCTGTTCCGCTTTGTATTTATAAATTCTGGTTGATGCATGGGACGCTATGCCATCAATAGGGATTTCTAAACACTTAATAGGACAGGCCGACATAATATTAGTTTTTAATATAGGTGAATGAAATAATTTTGCCTATCATATTTTCTATATATAAAAATATTTTATAAAGATATATATATTTGGTTGCTATAGATTGGATGTTAGGCAATAAAAATATTTATAATAACTGAAGCTAAGTTGAAATTATGATAAATCAAATGGGAGATTTTAGAACTTAAGTCCGGGATTTTTGAAATGTGCTTTCAAAGAATTTATGAAAAATAATGATTTGGTTTATAAGAAATTTCTTATATAAAAAGTATAATTTGGAAGTATAATAATATTGTCATATATATGTTTTCCGATATGAATATTCCGTTTTAAATTCGGGAAATTTGTTTTAAAAGAAGATTTTGGGGAAATAAATTATGTACTTTTCTCTCCGTCGCTGGAAAATAAATTCGGTGATGACGGCCGCATCATCGACTTTCATTTTCGAGTTTCGAAGGGGAAAGGCCGCTGTAGTAAATACTACTACAGAATTGTTTTGAATTTATTTGAAATTTTAATTGTTTAAAGATAATTGGAGATATAAGAGTTGTAAGAAATTTTATTATCTATTATTTTAAAGTAATTTTGAAATTTGACCCGGTATTAAATTCTTAAATTTCCATTAATAAATTGTTTAAAATTATGTTAGTGAAAAAAAAGGGGTTAAGTAATAAATAAATTAAAACCTCTAATTTAATTAAGAGAATTATTGCAAGGATATAAAGAGAAAGTAAATACGTAGGAGAGAGAATAGTAATAAGGATTAACATTGAATTGAATTAAAGAATGGAGATTTAACTTGTATAAGTTCAATTGCAATTTCTTTAACATAAATAACTTACCCAAATATAAAAGTTGAAATGTTAAATAAGAAACTAGAATTGAATATTTTACAAGTAGGAATTTAGGAAAAATTGAAGTATTCAATAAACGACTGTATAAATAAGAATTTAATGGTATAAACTTAAGTTATGATTGAAATTTTACTAAAAAAAAAAAATAAGTTAAGAATTACTAATAGGTGATATGAACTTAAAGTAAATAAAATGAAATTCTAAATAAGAATTGATTGTAGGATTATTAACTTAAGTATGTTTTAATTTCCTCTATTCCAATATAATGGAAACCTCCACATTAAATAAATGAATGAGATTAAAGGTAAGTAACAAATATATATATATTAATTAAAGGAATTAAGAAGAAACATGTAAATTGTCACTTACATTCTTAAAATATATATAACTTACCATAAAATAAAAGTTGAAATGTTAGTAAGAATATGTAAAAGAAAATCTTGCAAGTAAAGCTTGAAGCAATAAAGGTATTCAATAAATTGCTGTTATTAATGAGAATTTATTTTATAAACTTAAGTAATAAAAGGAAACTTAAGTAATAAAAAGGAAATACAAATATAATGAATTTGGTGATAATTGGAAAATAAACTTGTAAGAAACAAAGAAATCCCTCATAAATGAAGGAAAGAAAAATCAAAACACTGAATTATGAAATAAATGTATAATGAGATATTTTGGTGTTGATTTGAATTGTTGGTTGATGTATGTTGTTGGGTAAGGAATTATGGAGTTGTTAGATTTACAAATAATCTATCTTTGTTCCATCTTAGGCTGTTGAGCAACGGATGTACTTGATAGTTATTCTTCATTCGTACAACTTCAGAATTTGAACCCGAACAACTAATTGTTGTTTGATTAAATGATTGTTTGTTGAATGTGGTGTGTGCTGTTGAGAAAAAAAAATTGTGGTTGTTGCATTTGATTGGATATGAATGATTGAATCCACCTAAACCTTTCACTGTAAAATAAATATTTAACCTTTTAGATTTTATAAGTGAATACAGGTGTTGGAAGCAACTGCTACTGCTGTTGGTTCCAAAATAATAAAGCGTATATTGCCCGACAATAGGTACGTTTTCGGATTACGTTTAAAGCGATATTTTATATATTTTTCCCGTGTTGGGATATAATATTTTGATTATATATGTAATATACTTGTATATTTGGATATTATATTTTCTCCAGAGTCCCTCCGTACAAAGGAGACTCTGCCAAAAATTTTCGAAAATTTTGGACTTAGAATTTTGTTAAAATATTTTTCCAACTTTAATAACTCAAGTATTAAAGGATATAATGATTATAAAACAGGAATATTTCATTTAGGAGGATTAATCCAGGAAAATATTGTTTATAAATTAAAAATTGAAATAAAAAGTACTGTTTATTCTTCCTCCTCCCTTCTTTCCTTTTCGGGGACGAAAAGTTTTGAGTGGGGGAGATTGTAACGACCTGATAAATTTATGATTTTTTTTTTTTAAATTTAATTTATATGTTTGCTAATTTAATCCAGTATAAAATTAAAGTCTTAGGATTTTTAAAAGGATGAATGTAGGAGTTAGATAGTAACTGTAATTACAGGTAGAGATTTAGAAGGTTATATGATATAGATTTGAAAATAACTGAAAGTTGTGTTGTAGTTATAAGTCTTAATTTGTTGGTTTAATGGTATTAATGTAACAATAACTGAATTGGATTACATACACACAAACATTTGAAAATTTATTAGGTGGACTAAATTGGTTAAAGTTCATAAGTTGTGCATTTCAATTTAGTAGAAATTCTAAACGATAAACGAAGATTTAAATAAACGCTAAATTAAAACTATGTAAAATGGTGACTTAAGGCCTAGTTATAGGAATTGGAATATAATCCAATTTGAATTAAGTATAAAAAGGATTTGATTTATATGTAAGTTATTTTTCAGAGTATTGAATAAAAATTTGGAATCCAATTTTAATTAATGAAAATAACGTTAGTATTAGTAATAAATAGATTTCAACGCAGTAACCAAATGAATGGGATAAAATGAATATATATTGAATAGAAATGAAATAAAAATGGGTCACCTTTAGATGGAGTAAAATTTAAGAAACCTATAAATGTGGAATTAGTAAACATTTGTAAAAAAAAAATATTGCCTAGAATAAAATTCATTTAATATAAGAATTCAAAGGTGGAAGATTTACATTTGGATTGAAAGGTATGATTAATTGAATTGGTGCTTTGGGGAATTTAATCCAAGGGTTACTCTAAAAATAAATACGGATAAAAAGAGGTTAAACTAAGGAGGGGCATTAATTGATTTTAAGGCTTATTTAATACGTTAATAGGCAAGACTCCGCATTCATACATTTATACAAAGCTAAATAGAAGCACAAGTGTGATATAATGTAAATAGATGGGTATCAACCTTTATTTATATGTTAAAGGGGATTTAATTTCTATTGTATAAAAACCGCAATTTAATGAAGATTGAAATAGCTAATTCATACGTTAGTTGATTTAGCTGGAATATGAAGATATTTAACGGAATAGTGAAATCAAATGGGAATGGGTTTCCATTGTTCATTTGAATTCACATTCATCATAAAAAAAAAAAACTTATTTGAAAACCAAAGGAATAATAAAGGAATCAAGACTTAATTAGTAATTTGGATTTATTGCAACATTTAATACCATAGAATTTAGTAAAGCTTATTCAAATTTCAGTTGACCATTTGTGATATAACTTTTTGAAAACAAGACTTTATTTATGAATTGAGTATTTGATTCAACGGATGGTAATTACTTCATTTAAAAATGGAATTTAACGTAAATTAGTACGTTATTAAAGTTAAATGAAAGCTGTAAACATTTGACTTAGAGAACAATTGAGTGAAATCTTAACTAATGTAAACTTCATCATATTGACATCCATAACTGTGAATCATAGGAAGAAGGTAAATAAATGAACTTAACCAAACTATTTATGTTGAATATTGAAAATTTGAATAAATAAATAGTTAAGAAAATTAAGGGAATGGGAATAAAAATTTATTTATAATTTGGAATTTTAATTACGGTGAAAAGGGTTAACTGCAATTAAAAGTAAGTTGAGATGGAAATCAAGTTATTTATTTAATTTGGTTTAAGATGAGAGTGTATAAGTATAAGATTAGGTAATTTGTGAGAATAAATTTATAATTCCCAATTAATAAGAAAGTGCAGGAATTAAAATTGCAAATTTATATACCTATAAATTTTTACTCACATCCAAGCTTGTTAAATTTATTGGGATTAATTGAACTATCTAAGTAATGAAATTTGGCCAATAATAGGAGTTGAAACATAAAAATTGATTTTTTATGATTTATTTAAATTGATTTAATAATATTAAAAATAGCCATTTTTGTCACGGACTCGGATTTCGACGAAACCAGTTTCATCGGATCCGTATCGGTGAATTATTATAGGATTTCAAATTTCGTATCGATCGGACTTGTCGTTTGATCGTACGGACGATAAACGCCTTGAAATCAATTTTATTAAAATCAATTTGAAATCAATTTGGAAATCTTGTTTTCAGCATAACTTCTTCATACGACCAAATTTGGACGTGAAACTTTTTCCATCGCGTTCAGAATATTTTAAAACACCTATTTGGATATATAGTTTTAACAAATTCGATTCCGGAGGCATAGCGGGCTTTTTGGGCCGTGTTTTATTCCGTACGTTCGCTTATCCAGTCCATCTTCTCTATCTCTAGCCTACCTATATAAGCATGGCTATAAACCCTAGCCCCATTTTATTTGCTTATGCTGTACGTTCATTCTTCAACCATTCTTTCTTCCTCAATGGATGCTCCTCAGATCCAATTTCAAATTGCAAAACAAAGTGAAAATTCAAAGTCTTCAGAAAATTCCCAAAAATTTATATGTTGTAGATTTCTTCAATACGAATCTATATGTGACATCTGTTTTTGCAATCGATGCTCGAATCGTCCTGGAAACTCAGTCAAAGGTCAGAAATTCGAAAACCCTAAGGTTTGATTTAGGGGTTTTTGATTTTTCATCAAATCGGCAAAATCAAGATATGGGTTTGGTGGAGATTCTTGTGGGGAGTTCAACGACGTTGGTCTGGTGGAGTTTAGTGGCCGGTGGTGGCCAGGGGAGGCGGTCAAAGGTGCGGCTGTAGGTGGTGTTGGGGTCTCGTGTTCCTGTAGCCGCGTTCTGTGAGGTAGAGAGGATGATGCAGGGATGACGTGGCAGTTTATGAGTGGTTTGTTTTGTTTTAATTTAAATTTGAATTTCGATCACGTTTTATCCAATAACTTTCTCATACGAATTCGGATTCACACGATTTTTTTTGCGTTAGGATCGTAATTTAATTCCGGACTTGATGACGCTGGTTTGGACAAATTCTGAGACGGGCGAATTTTTGGGTTTAAATCGGGTTTAAATTCAATTTAAATTCCAAAGGTGAGTGTTTTAACCCACTCACAATTACTAGAAGCTTTTATGTTTGTTAAATAAATTTAGAAATGAATAGAAATTTATTTATGAGCTTTTGGGCATGTTATTTCATCCATATCTGTTGAATTGCATTTTTTTGAATTTAGCTGTTAATTTAAATTGATTGATTGCATATTAATTGGCTGTTAGAAATTATTGTTTGCATAAGAACTGCTAGTTAACAGTTATGTAAATTATTATTGAGTAAACTGTTAGATAAATAGTTGATAAATTTAATTTGGAAAAAAAAAACTGACAGTTATTACCTGTTGTATATGTTCATAGATATATACTGTTATTGATTGAAATTGGTTGATGGTTGCGATTGGATGATGGATGTTGTTGATGAATGAATGTTTATTGCATATCATTAAATTTGCAAATTTATCATGCATATTTCATTTTTCGGGATTGTGGTTTGAAATGATAAAACCGCAAAGTTTTATTTTTAAATTGCGGATTGAAATGATAAATATCCGTATCACTTGACCATAGGATAGAAAATTATATACAGGCACCGCGGTCTATATATAACTATTTTAATGTGATTTCTATGGTTTGGATGGAATACGGTTTATAATAATCTTAAATTTTATACTGTATAAATATTTTTCTTCCGTATTTATGTACATGAAAAGTTGGAAATTTTGAAATAAAAAGGTGTATAAATTCCCTTAGTAAAATGGAAGAAAATTTAGAAAATGGAGTTGGATAAATTTATATCATATGTTTAAATGTTAAGTTTGGAAATTTAAGATATGATATTTATAATTGGATTTTTCCCAAAAAAAAATTGAAATGAATATTCTAATATGAATTTGAATTGGAAAAATATTCTAATATAAATTGGAATCGAAAAATACATATGTTTTATTACTAGAAATTGGAGTTGTTTAAGGATTTATGTGAATATTCAAACTAAATAATAAAACATTTAATTTGTTGAAAGAATATATTCCAATTTTAGTTTTTGAATATTAATACTCCAATGGATTTATATATATGGAAATTGAAATGGTTTTGGAACTTAAGAGTGATATCTAAATTATGGTCTTAACTTTAGATAAAGAAATATTTCCATAAAGCCATATAACTTATTTCTTTACAAAGTGACAGTAAAGTTAAGCCCTTGAAATTCATATACCGTTGAATATCCAAACCATTTGAGTTTTAAAAGTTATGGTTTGAAATTATGGATTTCCAAAAATATTATGCTTTGAAAATATTCGATTTTCAGATATTATGAAGTTAAAGCCTTTTTATTATTGGAAAGAAATTATATTTGGGATAAGTGGTAAAATATGGTTTTGGGTTTTGGAATGATATCGTAATATTATGGTTTTGAAATGGATTATATTCTGGTTTTAAAAGTATAAACTGTTTTAAATAACCGCGGTGTTATAATAACGATGGGTTGGCAAAGAGACCGGGATCGGATATGGACATACTCTCTGTCGATACCGAAAACCACTTTGACTAACCGTGTACGCGGTGGAGATTCCAGAATGAAGTAGGTTGGTGGCGACGATTCCTGTAAGGTAAATACGTGGACCCGACTCCCGTGAGTTGGCATAAGGTGGCTAAAACAGGAGCGATCGACGGGTTAATGAGGTCATTCCTCTGATCGGACACTCCTCTTCGATATTATACTATGACTTTGGATTGATTCAGTGGCCACTTCTATTTTTTTGATTTGGGGAGTTGTTTCGAGGTGGGCGGTTGCTGCGGCTTCGCGTTACCATCGGCCCGGAAGCGTAATTGGTATATCTACCCTGGCATTGCCTAGTTGTGCCGTGTCACCTACCCTATCGCGCCTTGTACGAGTTTGGTTTTCTCCCGTAGCCCGTGTGGTATCCTCTAGTGGCTTCCCGATCAGGAGGGACTATGATATTGGATGGACTACTGGGACTATTACGTGTTAAGGGCTATATGGGTAACCCCTTAACGCTATTAAAAAGTAAGTTTATTTTATAAATAGACACTATTATAATAACGCAATATACTACATAGTAAATAGTTTAACGGATCCTTAGGAGATGTAAATCCCGAGCATCTCTTGAGTTACTGTACTCATATTTATTTCTGTTTATTTAACTCACATAAGATATTCTAGTCTGACTCGAGTGTTATTGTCTTTTCAAATTCGCTCGGGTCAGTCCGAGCGTTTCAGGATAGCAGGTTTTAGCTTTGGAGGACGAAGACGAAGATTCAGTATTATTTTATATATAGTATTGCACTACACACTCTTTCTATTCCGCTGCATTGTTGTATTTGGTATGTGTAACTCTGATATTCATTGTATAAGAAAAATCAAGCTTTTGTAAACTGTTTATGAACTGTATACTTGTTACTATATTTTATCCTTCCGCTGTGAGATTCTATTTTCGTTTTATTTCTTCTCTATTTTTCTTATTTACCCCATAACACTCCTCCCTTGCGTATGCTTTGAATCGGCACGTGTGTCGTTTAAAGTGTGCGAAAAGGCGGGATGTTACATGCGATTTATCGGTTTAGTCCAGATATGCAAGGCAAAAGCTCACTGGAATCAAGTGTTAGAGCGCATATAAAATTTCATATCCATCGAGGTTAATCATTTTGTATTGGTCTAAGCCGGTTACTTCGTATCGATCGAGGTTGGTCACTTCGTATCGGTCGATGTCGGCCACTTCATATCGATCGAAGCCGGCCACTTCGTATCGATCGAAGCCGGTCACTTTGTATCGATCCAAACTCACCACCTTGTATCGATCATGGGCCGTAACTTCGCATCGATCTTTGGTTACTTCCAGATCGATACAAACCGCAACTCTTCGATCGATACAGATGACCTTTTCGTATCCCCACACTTCATCTTCTCCAAAGCATTGCAGAAACCTCCTCCTTCCTCGACCTCGTTTCGACGATGTCGGCCACCACTTCGTCAGAACCGGTCATGGAAGTAAGCATGATGGCATGGAATTTCAACTCTCATCGTTTACAATGCAAATTCGTGTTTTAATTACCTAGCTTAAGCAACTGGTTAGAGGAATTAGTGAGTTAATTGGTTTGGAGATGAAGGCAGTACTATTTCTCAATCTTTCTATCGATATGAAAGATAATGGTAAAATGATGGAAAATGAGAAATTTTGCTTAGTCCAGAAGATATTTATATAGTTTTGTATCCAAGCAAGAAACGATTCACCTCCGGGTACTAAAAACCGATTGAGACGGTCGCTAGTTCTATCGAAACAAAGAGAGTCACTCATATCCATAAGCCGGAGCAATACTAAAGTTAACACTTCGTATCCATCTGCAAGTTAACCCCAACTTTATATCGCTCATTTCAGTTCTCATCGATACGAAACTCCCAACGAAGTCCTGTTGGAATCACTGGATTTCATCGATACGAAGCGCTATTTCGTATCCCTAAGCATGGAGGCCTAAGCTTCATATCATCGATACAAAATGACAATTCCGCATCCATCATTTTGAAGATCGTCTGAATTCATATCCATCGATGTGAATTACATTAAAACTATAATTAAATTCTAGTTGATCAACATCGATACGAAAACAATTTTTCGACCTTTTACATCAATCCAAGAGGGGATCGATATGAAGGGACATTCCAAAACAACCATCAAGCATTGTTACAAATTAAAATTCACATTGATTTAGGAGAAGGTCAATACAGAATTCGATATTAAAAACTGAATGAAAAACTGACAACGACTCGTGAACGTGCGAACATTAATGGGAGTCAGGCTAACATACATTCATGTATAACGGACTAACATCCAATTTTTAAAATTCACAAGAATTGAGTACTTTTCTGGTGATGATTACAACAACAAAAAATAGATCACTATCATTCAACATTCAGTTAGAACAGTACGCGTTACAACAATTGGCAGCCAACATTTCATGATTTATGTTGACCAATTAAAGGTCACAGCTTTCGACGAAAAGGCGACAACCATTCAAACAAGTCAGAAAGAACTGTTCAGAATGAAGAATGAAACTTTTCAAAGAACGTCATGTTCTCACGAGACGTACTTTGGGGGCAAATGTTATCCCGCCTTTTGGCAAGGTGGTGACACCAAGGAGTTGACTAAGAACCAAAGACGGTCTGTCCCGAAGATCGATTATACACAGATTCACCATGGATGTCGATTAATTTTATCTAAGTCTGAATCAAGCTACAATTGATGTAATATGACAAACAAATCTATGAGAGCCAACATTTCAATTTCAACTCAATTGGAGTTCGTATGCTCGAGTTATGGATCGATCAAAATTCATGGAAAACATGCATACTTCGTATCCATACATTTCGTATCCCTCAATGAGCGTCATTTTGTATCCATCTGATTATTCGTTATTCGTATCCATCAGTTATCTATTGTTTGTATCCATCGGTTCGTATGCCTCAATTCGTATCCATCCAGGGAATCATCCTCCTTCGCATCGATCCCGTTTGAATCTACCTACTGTGCACAATTTTTTATCGATCGGTAGCAAGTGAGTCTGCTTCATATCCATGCAGATCCATCTACTTCATATCCATTGACTGTAACACAAGTACCCATTTCATATCATATGAGTTTCAAACATGCTTCGTATCGATCAACCATAGATCGCTACGAAGTGAATACCGCCCATCGCTATAAAAGCAACCACTCTATGGTCGATACAAAGAAGCTGCCCATCTATGGATGCGAAGTAAACACTAAGTGATCGATACGAGGTCAATGCTTCTCATCGATAAAAATCAGAACACAAAGTATCGATGCGAATGGAATACTTAAAATCGATACGACATGAGGCATAGTCGATCGATGTGAATAAGACCAAGTCAGATCGATACGAATGAGGCGTAAACATTGGGAAGACTCGATCGATTCGGCATGGACTTCGGATCAATCCAAGAAACAAGCACCACATCAACAAGCAAGCATGTGCTCCCATCCATGCGAAACCATCGATACGAAGAGGATACGAAGGAAATAGCAATCGAAAAGCTCAAACTTGGATCGATCATAACTCAAAGTCTAAAAGTCGAAATACCACTAAATTTTCACAAGATCTTACGTACAACCTAAAGAATGTTCCTGCTCAATTTCTACTCGATTAGATCAAATCTTGATTGATACAAAATTCATTTGTATCAATCACGGACTGAGTGCAGATGACATAGGATCAATCGTGTGGGCCCATCCACGTTAGAGAATGGTTCTTCCGAGACCTGAGCGAGATATTTGCAGCCTATGCCTATAAATAGTAGACTAGGACCTATGGAAAAGAGACTTTTTGGCTCTCCTACGTCCAGGCTCTGATGAAATCATTTTTGTACTCAAAGACTACTCTTGCACTCAAAATTCACTATTGTAATCCACTGTAACCAGTTGTAATTAATAAACAACATTAATAAAATCACCAATTTCATAGTGGACATAGGCCATACGATGATCCACTCTAAATCTTGTGTTCCTTTGCTACTTTATGATTATAATTTGGATTGTTTGTTAGATAATCCTCTTTTTACATTTACTTTCTTCATTTTTATCTCTTCAAACACTTCCGAAGAGTGTTGTGCCTAGTTTTGGTACAAGCAATAACTTAACAGATCCAATCCACATGGCCCTACGACATAACTCCTGTTTCATCATTACTAAGAGTGAGGCTCGAGGTAATGTGTACCTTTATAGAAAATCCCACTTGAAATGCTAACACTGCCCTTCAGGCAATAATGTAATGCCAGCATTCATCCATACAAATCGTTTAAGATATGAACAAACCAAAGGCGCTACTTCTACTACATCTTCAGGATTAGTTTCAAGTAGCCCTTACACTTTAAATTACTCCATCTTCGATTCCATCATCTTTAGGATATCTCCGATTCAAATTCTTATGCTGGTTCGAAGTGGTTTCCAGATAACTCATGCTTAACCGATCCAAGTCTCTCTGAAACAAAAATCGATAGTTTTCGATAGAATCAATCCCGGTTCTTTCAGAAGTAAGTGGACATATAAGAGTCCCAATGGGATCTTTAATGTACCCCTTAAAGCAAGAGACATTTCACCAGAATGTCCTAAGGGGAGAACTCATTCTGGTTCTCCTAGACATATAAGAGTCCCAAGAGACATTTCAAGTAGACTTTCCTCTATTAGTGAGACCTAGAATCGAAGTGTCTAGCCAGGTAAGTCAAGGCACTAGGTTCTCCTAGCCTTGCCTAGACACTTCGATTCTAGGTCTCAATAATAGAGGAAAGTCTACTCATTTGTTTAGTGCTAAATATAAAATGACTTACTTTCCATAAACATGTCAACATTTCAGCTCTGCTTATCATATTCGTTTTATTTCACTAATTGCACTGACAAAGAAATTCCTTGCACAAAACAAATCCTTTTAAAATAATTTGAAAACCAACTCCATAAACTTATTATTTGTTTTTGATTTCAAACTAGTTATATGAAAAGGTTTCCAAAAATTATTTCTTAAACTAAAGCTTGATTTAAAAGGTAACATCATTCCTTTTTATAAATTAAATAACTTATTTAATAATAAAAAAATGTAAAAACAAAACTTCCTTTACAATTTCCCAAAATCATTTACTATAACAAGAATATTATAATGCATAATCTCTTCCTTTTTCTCGATGACAATTGTTACAATAATAGTGTTGTAATCCATGCTTCCTTCCTCCAATACTTTTAAAACCTTTAAATCATAGTTTGAAACTTGTATTTTAAAAACAACCCGTCAAAGATGGTTGCTTTTAAAAAACTTTAATTTTTAAAACGAAGGAGTAAAATTTAAACGTCTTTGTTTGAACCAAAAATGGCTTAAACACCCAGAACTAATAGTAGAGAAATAAAAGTGAAGAAAGTAAACGAAAAACAAGTAAAAAATAAGCATAAGGAAATTTATAGTGGCTTGGTAAACTCTGGCCTACGTCCACTTAATGATTTTATTGCTTGTTTCTGATTTAGAGGTAGAAGTTTTTAGGATTAGGTATAACTTTGTGCTTAGAATTTCAGAGTTGCAAGAATATAAGAAATAATAGAGCTAGAAACAAAAAAATCTTGAAAAATGAGCCCTACCCCTCTATTTATAAAGGTAGGGAGCTAAAATATCGCTCAGAAATATCTCCAAGGCGTTGTACCTAATTTAGACTAATTCGTCCTAAAAAATAGGTGCCACGTCATCAAATACTAGGAGTCGGTACCGATCCCTGGGTCATAATCAAAACCGATCCCCAAATTGGCCAAATTTGTTGTCTTTGATTCTTCATCTTGGATCGTCTAGTGGTTAGCTTCGTGATTCCATAGTTATTTTTGTAATAATAGCTTGTTTCAGGGTCCAGGTGATGGAGTTATGGAAGAACAAAGTTGCCAATTCAAGAGTTCGTGAAGATTGATAGATAACTGCATTGAACCATCATAACCACACTGGAAGTAGGGTCAGGACACCAAGGCGGGTCTATAGGAGGAAGAAGGACCCCACGAGGCCAATAGTTAGGATTCAGTACTAACTCCTATGGGGGAATCGGTACCGACTCCACACTTGTGGGGATCTGATATCCCAAAGTTGTCTTAGTGATTTCGTGTTCACGCTATGATCATGTTTTTATCCTGGTTTTAGGTTTTTTGGCCGCCTCTCCATGCGTCTTGTCTTGATAACTCTGCTTTGAATTTTTGGATTCGTCCGTATTCTGCCTGGTCAAAAGGCGAGATAACACTTACCCTCACTACATGCCTTGCAAATGGAAGTTGTGCTTTGTTTAAGAACAACCGTGATGCCAATCTTTGATGGTTGAGCTCTTTGCCTGCTTCAATATTGATAAATTGTCCAGTTCCTTCGATCTTTTTTAATCAAGGGTCGTTCTAGATGTATTACAGCCTAATACTCTAGACTCTTCCTTAGTTTATCTATACATTATCAATGTTCTGATTTCAATCAAAGTCATTACATCTCATATCAAAACCATCATGTGTTCATTCGAGATTTATATCTTTATCATTCTGATTACATTTATGGTTATTGCATATCAGAATCATCCTGTGTTCATATGGAATTAGCAATTCTAATAATAAGGTGTTTCAATCCTTTTAATAAATCAGATATCTATTCAAAGGTTCGATCTCTCTGGGTCATTTCATATATAGTTTAATGTGCAATCTTTTTTGATCATTCAGTGTATAAGTTGAAGGGTTGATCTTCCTAGATCATTAGTTAAATCCATAGCCATTCGAGGCCAATAATTAAGTTTAAGATCTATAGGGATCATAAATAGAATTTCATGTCCGTTCAAGATCGATAGTTAAATCCACGATCACTCCAGATTGTTAGTTGAATTCGTGGCTATTCAAAGCTGGTAGTTAAATCTGCAATCTTTTCACATTGTTAATTGAGGTATTGGTCATTCAAGAATGGTGGCAATTTAGAGCTAATGGCTATTCAAGGACGGTAATCAAATCCATAGCCATTCGAGGTGACCATTCGGGGTCAATAATGAGATTCACAGTTGTTGGAGGTAAATGACCGTTCGGGGTCGATAATGAGATTCATAGTCATTCGAGGTAGATGACCATTCAAGATCGACAATCAAATCCATGATCTCTCTGGAACCTTGCTAAACCCAATCCGCCCACGCTTTGGTATGTGGACTAACCGACAAGCAAGCCCATCCGGTTGCTCTCCAATGAAGTGACACGCTTTGGGCACTTTGGTCCCGACTTTCTGGTTGGAACTTAACGCGATCAAAATCCATGATCTCTCCAGACCTTTGATGATCCCAATCAGCTAATGCTCCGGTGAGGAGAATCAATGACAAGAAAGCCTATCTAGTTCCTCTTCGATAAAGTGACCTGCTTCTTGCATACCAGTCCAATCTTTCCAGATAGGACTTAAAGCGATATCGTACAAGTCCATCTGCTCTCTCTCCGGCAAGGGGATTTGCACCTTGCACATCGGTCCCATCATTCAGAACCTTAAACGAACAATATCAATCACTATGCTTAAGTGGATTTTATAATCAAAAGTTTCATCTAATTAAATCAAATTCAAGTGCTAAGAAACAAAATATCAAACATTACGACTATGCCTCTCCGAGCATTACAATCTAGCATCCAACTCAAAACATGCCTAGGGACCGATCGAGATCATGTACACGAGCAAATGTCTAGATTGTGCAATAGCATAGTTAATTGAAAGTGAAAGATAAAGTATATGGACCAAACCTGATCCCCTGCCACCCCAATCAAAAGATGACCAGCCTTCCCTCGATCAAGGGCCATTTCTATTCGCCCGGCTGACGGCTGCTCCTGTTCCATCGCTATATGTCGATTCCGCATATATTTCCACAACCTTTTTTCTCTGACATGTCCCTCAATCAGTTCCCTTAGATTTCTGCATTCGTTTGTGTTATGCCCGTCCAGCTCATGGAACAGGCAATATTTTCCAGACGTCCTTTTGCGGTCCATGAGTTCTTCCCTCGTCGGTTTTCGATAAGGGATTTGTGTAACAACCCGCATATTTTACGATTGAATATTTAAATATTTTATTTAAATATTTTATCGTTCGTCGGATTTTAGTCCGAAAAGTTACTTTTTTCATATGGTCGAATTAGGACTCGGGACCACTTCCATTGGGTCCAAAACACCGTTTGCAATCTTTTTGAGTATAAAACTTTGATATGTTTGGAGTTAGTGGAAATTTGCCACTTTTTCACTTTGGGCTTTGGGTTTGGTTTAGCCCATTAGCCTAAACTATTAACTCTAGCTCAACCCCCTCTTCCCTTGTTACTTCACTTTCATTTCCTAACACTCAAGCTTCATCAAAAATGGAGAGAGGAATGGAAAATTAAAACTCCAAGCCCTAGTTCGTTTGCAAATCCAAACATCTAACTCCAAATCCAAAGAGAAGCCATTGATTCAAGCTTCTTGTGTTGAGATTGAAGTGTGGTTGATTCTTCCATTTCTTTTAAGCTTCTCCTCCATTGATTTTGTAAAACGGTGAGATTTTTATCTCTCATCTTTGTCTATAACTATCTTTGATTATTGGGTATGAATTCCTAACACTTATTCATGTGCATTTTCTTTTGGTTTGGATTGAATTGGTGAATATCCCAATTTTTACCGTTTTGGGTTCAAATCTTTAAAAATCCTAACTTAGATGTTTGAACATGTTTTTGGTGATGCATCGAGGAGCCAATAGGATCGGGTAGCCGATGGGCGTAATCCCCTAGCGTCCGTGCTCAACCGGTTGCAAAATGGAGAGAGTTTGCTCTTCTACCAGTTAAGTCGCTCGGCCTGCATATAGGTCGCATCAACATAGGTCACGCCATGCTTTAAGTCGCACATGCCATGAGTCGGCCATGTTAAGTCGCACCTGCATATAAGTCACACCACTTAGGTCGCTCGGCCTGTTCATAAGCCGCTCGGCCTGTTAAGTCGCGCTCCTTATGTCGCTCGCCTTGCTAATGAGTCGACCTGTTAGGTATCACCTCCTTAGGTCGCTCGGCTTGCTTTAAGTCACAACCAGCTAGGTCGCTCGTTCCTTAAGTCGCTCTGCCTACTATAGGTCGCGCCATGATTAGGTTGCACCTGCTTCAAGTCGGCCTGCTGCTAAGTCGCGCCATGTTAGGTCGCAACCACTAGGACGCCTGGCCTGCTTTATCTCGTAACCATTTAGGTTGCTCGGCCTGCCGCTATAGGTCGAACCAACTTAGGTCACTCGGCTTGCTTTAAGTCGCACCTGCTATGTTGCGGATCCCTTATGTCGTATGCCGTGGAGTCGCATGAGTTGAGCCGCTGATTTCTTGTGTTGTATTGTGTTAAGTCGTAAGTGGTGGCTGTTAAGTCGCAAGGGTATTTCCACCTTGATGGATTTGGAATCGAATTCTTTGGGTTTTATTCACGTCTTCGAATGTGAATTTTTGTGATTTATTGTTTCTACAATCATTTTTGTGATTTGTCACTTTAAAAATATGAAGGTTTCAATACTAGCAGTAAATATCAAAACTCCTTCATCAAAATGATTTCAACCCTATTTTACTACAAAGCTCGTTTCTTAAACCGTTTTCCAATCTACTAGTATATACAAACCTTTACCTCACTCATATGAGAAATCTAATTAAACGGCTTAGTAAAACAAGTGGTATGAAACGCTTGCGTTTACTTCGTCGGTTAATTCTTGGACTTGTTCGATTGAATCTCTTGTGACAATTTTCGAGTGGAGATCTACAATTTGTTCGTAAATATTTAAGTTAAGCTAATGGTTATGGGACATGAAGCTAAGCTTATATATTTACTAGCTTACTGTAATTGACACTTCTTGATGATCGTTGATGATCATTTTTGTGACTTAGACTAGCTAATGTGCGATGTCTCTTTGTCTACGAGGGAGACTAAACCTGATTTCTGTGGAGCTTCGGCTCAATTTGGTGAGGTAGCGACCCATGGTCTTTGGGCCGTTTTGTGGAGCTTCGCTCAAAATTAATGGTTAACAACCATGGAATAGCGTTCCATTTTGTGATACACGTGTTGGTGAGTTTTCATGCTACCGTTTTGTGATAGGCCTCCCCTTTTTGTGATTTCTGGATTTCTATTGATGATTTCTAGAATTTGTGTTTTCACCAATTTTCTGATTTACATTGATAAGTATTATCAATATTTGTGCATTGGTGACTTTGTGTTTCATTAACTTTTGTGATTGGCATTGATATATGTGTCAATATTTATGGTTTGGTGAATAAATAAATAAAGAGTATGACAATCTTTTTGATCTTTGAGAAGATTTTTGAGATATTGATTAATCTCTTGTCGATTTTCGATTACATATTTATCACAGCATGACATTGTGATTATTATATGTTTAGTCATATCTCTTATTCTTTATCATTTCATCTGATATTTATAGTGAGACTGATCCATTTATTATTTTCTTATTAAATAATACTCGGGTCAGACCGAGATGTTACAGGTGCTTCTGCTTGACTTCACATCTGGGATTATCATCCTGTCTTTTGGCTAACTACTTAGATTAGTAGTTTTTAGTTTTATACATTTGAGATATAGTGTCACGACCCGACTTTCTACTCCTAGAAAATCGCATCAAGAATTAAGAAAGAAAGGGATAGAAGAAGAAAAGAAAGAAGAGAAAGAAGAAACAACACAAGAATCTCAACAGCGGAACGAATAAATTATATTAGTAACATAAGTATTACATAGTATACATCAAATATCAGAGTTACACAGATATATACAACACATACTAGACAGTTATAACACCTGTCTAGTTATTACAACTCAATCACAACACAGAAACACTCAGAGATACCAACACAGCGGAACTATATAACTATACGCAGAAGCCTCCTGCTCCATTGCTCCTCCACAATTCGTCAAAGCTAACCTGAATCCTAACCTCAATTCCCTTGGCTACTCGTAAAAATTTGAGTACCCAAGAGTTATAGAAAACCAGAAATAACTCCGGGTCAGACATGGGTCTGGTGTGAGTAACAGGTTAAAGTTGCTTAACTTTGAAAAAAACTTTGAAAAGAAAAGGTATCACGTAAGACTTCCCACACATAAACAAGGAAAAGTTTTTACCTTACGCTAACCAAAACATTTGATAGGAAATCTGATGATATTATAATAGGGTCTAGGGTTTTCAAATAAATAAGAAATAGCCGAAATTGTTACATTCATTAAATTCCAGCTACTAGCCACAAAAGTGGGTAATACAATCAAAACCGTTGGCACTTATTGGATTTTGGATTCCGTACAATGGAAGGGCTACTGGGGTACCGCCCGTCACAGTACGTGGCCTAGATCACCGTACCGAGGAGCCACCCTAACTCCCCTGCAACACAAAGCCGGACCCGTTCCTTACTGAAAAGTTCTGAATAAGACAACCCCGACGGTTATCATGATCAACCGTCCACACAGCCGAAACATAAAGGGACCTCTAGACAGGGGTAAATCTTACTCTCAAGTGGGGGCTACCCACGAAGCTTTGCTGCACCTCCCCTGTTTTAGCCATTCCCGGTTGATGAGGCTTGAGGCTACGATTACCTTTATAGGACACATCACTTAGAATACTCATCGTCTACTTGACGATGTTCTGAAAGCATTCAATCCATACAAGTTCGTTCCGGGTTCGAACGAAACCGAAGGCATTATCTCGTTACACTCATATTGGAATCACCCTCAGAGTTAACGACAATAACCCTTGCACTCTGATTCACCATCTCGAATCTATAAGTACTATTCCGTCAACTCATTACGGAATCACCCACAAAGTTATACTGACGTATACCCTTACACCTCGAGTCTTCACTCGTTCCACTTGGATTAACGACCTAACGTTTAATTGGAATCGATGTGGTTTTCGGATGTCCAAATATGGAAACCCGATCCCGGTCTCATCGAAATCCAAAGCGTGTCTTTTAGGTCCAAGTTGTTTTAAGTTTAAAACAATTCAATTCATTATCCAAATATACACAGATAGATGATTCACAACACAATAGATAACCAACCTTATCATTATCAACAGATAATTCATATCAAAATCAGATAATCCATATTATCATCCATAGCAACCAATGCATCCATATCACATACACTGCTCATCTCATAACTGAGATTACAACCATACCAAGCAACCAATACCATTCATCAAACATAAGCGATGATCTAAAATCACACTTTCTATAATTAATTTAAAATGAATTAAATTAATTTCTCAATCTCTAATTAATTTAAAATGAATTAAATTAATTACTTCATCATCAAAATTCTGCTTAACTTAACAATCCATTGATTTCAAATCAATTTATAAATCATCATCACAATATTCAATTAATATTGATTAACTATCTCTAATTACAATAAGTAATTAGCTTATAAGTTAATCACACAAGCTAATTACTTAAACCCTTTACAAATAATTAACTTGTAATTACTAAATTAATTAGTTAACTAAAATTAGTTACATTAAATATTTATTCATTATTAATTATACCTTAATTAATCAATTCCAAATTACATCATTAACTAATTAATTAATGATTTCTGACTACAATTAATAAATCTCTAAATATAAATTAATTACATAAGTAATTAATCTGAAATTAATCCACATATAAATATTAATCACCCATGATTAATAACCATTCAGTAATTAGTACTTTAATTACTCATCCCATAATTAATTATTCTTAATTAATTATCTAAATTAATCCCCTTGATTAATTTCAAAGTAATTTAAATCCAATTACTTCTATATCAAATATCTTTAATTACATTCTGTAATTATTAATTAATTACTTCCTTAAGTAATTACAAATTCATAAATTACATAAAGTAATTATCAAACAATCAACAAATGTTTAAATTAATTTAACTTAATTAATCTAAACTAATCACATTAATCAAATTAATTACACCAAGTAATTAATCCATTAATTACCTTCATTAAGTAATTAAAACTTAAACAATTGATTATTATTAATTAATTAATCTAATTAATTATCAAAAATTAATCACATTAATTAATTGTTAAAATAATCTTAAGCTAATGACCCTCATTAACATTTCTTAATTACTTAATTAAGAATTAACTTAAATTAATCATTATTAATTATCAAATAATTAATATTGAATTATCATTTAATTAATCTTTCATTATTAATTAATTAAGTGTTAATTAAAATCTAAATTATCTCTAATCACTTGATGTTAACGCTAAAATTTGAACGCTAACACCCCGGTGTATGAAGTGTAGTTGTGCAAGCACCACCCGATGATTCGGGAACAGAGTATAAGCAGAAAACCGCAGGAAAAAAGCAGTAAACAACAGCAATTTTATAGTGGTTCGGCTTAACAGTTTGCCTACATCCACTTTGAATATCTTTATTGATGATTTCGTTACAAGTCGATACAATTCTTCCCAAGTACAATACACTTTGAATTATCAAACACTTTGAACGAGTCGTTTAAACTTCAATGTAAGTGAAAGTCCTTAAACCCATGTTGGATGTATGAGATTCCTTCTTGAAGTTGTAGGTAGCGTTCTACGTGTCTTGAAAGCTTTGAGTGTTGAGTCGGTTTGGAATGCAGTAGAGTATCGGTCCTTGAAAAGAATGAGCCAAAAATCCCTTGAATGTTGGAGTTGCCGCTGTATTTATAGTGAATTCCCATGCTGGGTCGTAGGTCGTGACTGACCTAAGATAGGTCGCGAGTCGTGGCCGACCTATAAGACATGGGTTGCGACTCAACAGGGGTGTGCTTGTTCGTTTGGACACACTGGCAAGCAAGTCCTAGGTTGTGAACGACCCAACTGGTGGCTGCAGTATTGAGATTTATCCTTGTAGTCTTAGGTCGTGAGCGACCTATCATAGGTCGTAGGTCGCAAGCTTTTTCCTGAAGATGGTTGGATAGCATTGCACTTAACTTTGGAATGAGCTAGTAAGCAGTAGGTTGTGGTCGACTTAACAGATCAGGGTATAAGTGAAGCGGCATAGGGATTTTACTTCATCTGCATAGGTCGCAAGCGACCTATTATAGGTCGTTAAGTCGTTATCCTTTTTAAGTCGCTCCATACTTTAGATCGGTACATATCCTTAGGTCGTGTTGAACTTTCTGTAGTTAGGTCGTCCCACCTTTAGGTCGTTAGGTCGCTAAGATAATTATGTCATTAGGTCGTCAAGTACTCTTTGGTCGCTGGACTGCTGAGTTTTAGGTCGTGGAGTTTTAGGTCGCGGCAGAAATAGGAGTTAACATTTGCCCCTCGAAGTACAGGCCTATGCCATAGGTCGTGTGCTTCGACCTAATTTTGCTAGGTCGTGAGCGACCTAAAACATGTACTAACTCGCGCGTCTACTCGTCTTCTTCTTTCAGCCCCATATAAATTTGTTAGGTCGCTACTCCCTCCTTACTCACCTGCTTCAATTTCCTGCGCCGCCATTAACAGAATTCTACGATTTTAAAGACGAATTCAAGTTAATCATTCAGCGATTCGTCCTTGCTATCAAATTACGTAAGTATCTTCGATCTTTATCCATTCCATGATCACCATCAAACCACGAACTCTAACCTCCGAACCCCAGACCAATTTTGTGCGTCGTGCTTCACTTTGAGTCATGTTGTGATCGATTTTTGATCATCTCTGGTTACTGTTGTTGTTGTGATTCACGAACGCACAGTAGTGAGTTAGATTTATGATAGATCGGAGATATATTGAATTGGTTTTCGAGTGATTTGGTGGTATGAGAAGATGACGAACTTCATGAATAGGATGATGTATTTCGTGGTGTTGGCATTAACGGGTTATCGGGTCTAATGAGTTTTTTGCGTGAATAGGAAGTCAGCAACTTAGTGGATCTGAGCATTCTAAGATAACTCACGACCTAAGGGAAGCTGGATAACCTTCAAACCCGCAACTTAACTTTTAGGTCGCGTTGGGATTTGAACGACCTAGGACTCAGCAGATTTGCACATGAACTTTAAGCAGAACGACTTTACAGTTTAACGATCTAACTTTCTTGAATGACTGCATAGCGACTTAACATATCAACGACTACCTTTTGCGGCAATGTTCTAGGTCGCAACCGAGTTAGGACTTGACAAATTTGCGTTGCCTTGGAATTTTTGACTTGCACGGTGCGACTTAAGATGACTCCGAACTATGTTAGGTCGCTGGACGACCTAGGACTTGTGAAATCCTGAGACAACTTTGATTGAACTGTTTGAACTTTGGGCTATTTGGACTTGAATTTTTTTGTACTTCTTTGCAGATTATCTCTAATTCTAATAACCTGTTAAACATATTATTTGCAAAAAAATGGGGCGAATATACTGCCATTGATTGCCCACATCAAATGATAGATTAGTCGACAAAGAATAATCAACTTAAATGAACTGTGTGAACGAAATGCTGAAAACTAAAGAATTCAAGTGAAGTATTAAAGCAAAACTAAAATATCCAGTTAAAGCCGATTCGTTTGCATTAACACTACGCTTGAATTTTGTGTTAACAAGTTTTGAAACCACATAGCCAACTAATTGTCAACTAGTTTAATTTTAGTTATGTTTGCTTTCTGTTTTCGTTAGTTCTGCACAACACTTCACACTTTTTAGGAAACGTGCACCTTCTTATTTGAATATCTAGTTCCTTGTATAGAATGACTTCTCAACAAGGAGAAACAGAACCGGATGAAGAGACTTTCCCAATAGCTACGCCATTGGTTAATCCTCCAGAGAGAGTTTCAACCACACTAACATACAAAATTTTCCGCCAACTGTGCGCTCTGTTTGGCATTGCTGAAGTAGATGCCATTCTTCTTGAGAGAAGCGATACTGCTGATATACCACCTTCTGGTTTTGTAGCAGTTAATCGTCAAATGTACACGAGTGGAGCTATCCCTCCTTTTAACGTCTTTCTTCAACAGCTTCTTCTCCGACTAACTATCTCCCCCTTCCAGCTGCACCCCAATGGCTATGCTATTCTGATGGGGTTGTGTGTGCTATTCGGAAGGATGCTGGATCGCCTTCCGAGTTATGATGAAGTTTGCTATTTGTGCACATTTGCCAAAAATAAAGATCACCCTTCCATCATTCTTGTGAGAAGTGCTAGGAATCGTAAATTGATAATTGGCCTTCCCGAAAGCGCTCACGGTTTCCTAAGCCAATTTTTCTTCGTTCGCCGTCCTCCGGGATTCTATGCTACCTGGAGAGTAGGAAGTAAGAGCATTCATCTTTGTTCCTGATGTTTTTCTCCGAGCTTTTCATAGCCTGAGTTATCAAATGTTAACTTCGCCTTTTACTTTTCAGCGCTTCCTCCTCCTTCTAGGGATTCTAGTCATAAAGTAACTTTCGAGAGGCTCAAGGCCGTACCAGTTGAGGAGAGAGACATTCAATTTCTGTTGAAAGACGAATTTTTGCATCAGTACGGACTTTTGCATACTTCTCGTTCTACACATCCTCATGAAATCCCAGATTCCCCAGCTAAAACTCCGGATGCCTCATCTCCTGCTAAAGAGCCTGTGCAGGGAGGAACTACCATTGAGGCCTCGCTAGTGAAATGTTCGACTCCAAAAGACGCTGCGGGGCCCTCCGATAAGCCTGCACTGGCCCCAATCATTGAAGAAGAGGAACTTCTTCTTCAAACCTGGGAGAACATTGAGAAAGGAGTTGATGGAGGGAGCTCCGCTAAGCATGGCGGTGATGACATCTTCGAAGATTTGAGCGACATAATGGTCACCTCTCAAGAGCTCTTCAAAGATGACCCCGCTGTTACCAAGGTTATATCTCCGACAGTTGAAGCAACTTCTGCCCTTAAACAAACCCCCTCATCCGGAGAATCGCCGTTAGCTATAAAACCTGTTGCTACCCCTCGACTGACGAGCGGTTCGTGGTTCAGCGTGTGTAGTTTACACATCACACATGACTAGGATTTTTTGACATTTTACATACTTAGCTTCTCACACTTCCAAAAAATTATAAAGTTGTGCCTTTTCCAATTTCAGGTTCTCCAATGAAGTGAGGCGGCTCGTATTATGATGACTTTCAGCGATACGGGAGACGCGGCCAGTATGACTATAAGCGTTATCTCCCTGTTCACAGAGAGACTGATGAATATAGGGCCGCTCGGAAGGCTTGGGAGAGAAGTGCCTATGAAGAACGCTACGGAAGACCGGATGATCGATATGATTCTTCCCACAAAGAGGGTGACTCCCACAAACGCAAATCTCACGGTGATAGAGGGAAGAGTCACATAACTGATGACCCGAGTAAATGGGCTAAAGTTAGTGAGGAACCAATGCCCGCAACTTCAGAAAAGATTACTGCTCCTACTTCTTCTCAGTCTCCTGCCCCTTCCAGTACTGATATCCAGGCGATCATTAACAGGCCTCCTTACCAAGTTGGACCAGGTCCAGCCACTCTCCAAAGTCAATTTCCAAATTGGTGCTTAAAAGGAGTTCGCTTTGACCTTGATTTGGTTCCCATAGACAAAAATGCCATGTTACGGAACCTTGATGCCTTTAAAGCTGACATTGAGAGGATGTCAAATTGGCAAAAGCTGGTTGATGAGCTTCAAAGGGTGAATCGGGCCAATCTCGAAGCTATGTTAACCATGAAGAATGACAAAACCGAGTGGCAAAAGACCCTTGAGCAGCATGATGCGGAAATGAATAGCATTGCCGCCTACAACGAAAAACTTGAAGCGGAAAAGCTTAAAGAAGAACTTGTTACTTCTTCCGCTTCCTACTCTCAAAAAGAAAATGTGCTTCAACAATAAGTGCGGGATGCTCATGCTGCACAAAGGGATGCCGAGGCCAAGGCTGATGGACAGGAGAGAATTGTAGCGGGCTACCGTACTGACATTACTCAGTTGTGAGAGCAAACTAGTTTCCAGGTTGCGGAAATTGAAAAATTGAAAGCTCAACTATCTAAGGTCGAAAGGGAGCGAGATGAAGTGGTTGCTGGAAGAATTGCAGCTGAAGAAGCTCATGAAGCTACCAAAGCTGACATCGGCTCGACATTATTTGAATTCTATTTGCAAAGTGTGTTAGGGCGTGGCAGTCTTGCATTTCTGGGTCCCAAATATGAGGTTACCCTAGCTGAAGTATGGGAAGCCACGCTTGAAATTCTTAAAGGCGCCGGGTATGCAGAAGAGGAGCTAGAGGCACATTATTTAGACATCGAAGCTCGCGCAGCCCTTGCTAGGGGGATGGAGCAACTTGCTAGATTGCGAGCTGAAACGATGGGGAAAGAGCATCTAGAAAAAGAAACAACTTTGACTGCCCCTGTCCCTCCTTCAACTTCAGCTGATATTGACATTGCTGGCTCTAGCTTTCACACACTGATTCCTACTAAAGCTGATACCGGAGCCATAATTACACAAGCCGTAGATGATCCACAAAGGAGTGCTGAAGCTCCAGATTACGAAGTTGATGTGATACGACCAACTTCTCCAGGTAACCCTAATAATGCTCATGGGGACAACTTGCCAGTTTCTTATGGATTTAACGAGCTTCTTGATTATCTCTTGAATCTCGACGAGCCGTTGTCTCCTCTTTTCGCGGGAATTACTGACACTTTTAACTTTTCCATTGTAGAGAAAACGCCGAGCGTTATTCTAACTTCTTCACCTCCAGTTACTGTTCCTCTGCCTCCCCCAACCACTCCTACTCCTCACCCAGGATCACAGGAAGAAATAATAGGTGCCCTTCGGGGCTTGGATGACCCATCTGCTTCGGAAGAGCAAAAGGACGAAGGACTTGAGGGGGGTGAGATATCTCCGGAGCGGACTCCTTCTGATGACATAACTTTGTCTAAACTTGTTACTCCAGGAAGTGAATCTTCCTCGAAGAGGAAAAAGAAGCGTGGAATATCAAAGAGGAGGAGGAAGAGCATCATTGCTACAGAAGAAGAACCGGAAGTTGAACCAGTTGTACCTCCCTCTCCTTCTTCCCTCATGCCTATAGATCGACCCGTAAAGCTAACCATCCGGCCGGGTGAAGATTCCAAAGGTGGCAAGATGAAATGAAGATTCCAGTTTTTAGATTTATGTTTTTTGCATGTACTGGTCGAGGATTGTGTGGGTACCGGCCCCTGCTTTCTTTATTTCGAAACCTGTATCTGTAATACAATTGAATAAAATGCTCCTTTATTTGTACAAACTCCTGTTTGAATTTGAGAATGCATTTATTCTTCATTTTTGTACAAGTTTATTTATATGATATTGCAGTGAGCTTGTGGTATGTTGTTCGAGCGTAATTTTACCAATGTAGCTATACCATGTTGTATGTAACTATACCATGCTGCCCCCATACCATAAGCTCGCTGTAATATTTTATACTTCGAGGGGACTTGTACTCTTATTTTTATGGAGAATAATTATTTCATACTTGGAGAAATTTTATCTCGATAAAAAACAGAGTACAACTCCCTCCATATAAGTTTTTACGCTTCATCCTTCGAAGAAATCACTTTTTCTTTTGTGTATATACACATTTTACCAAGTGAATTCTTCTGTGTGGTAAAGCGGGCCTCTGAAGGGTACTTTAACCTTTTTTTTTTTTTTGAGTAAGATTATATTCTAGAATAGGTAAATCATTCTTCCTTTGAAAGTTAAAGTGTGCCTTTGATGAGGATTTTTTTTATATCACAGTAAAGGGCTTTTTGATTTTTGTTTCTTTGAAAAGTTGCACCTCTGATGAAGTCTTTTTCACGTTTCAACGCCTGGAAGTTTTATTTCAATCTTGGTGAAACGTGTGCCTCCGAAGAGATCTTTATGCTTGATTGTGCCTCCGGGAGGAGGTCTTTTCGTTTCTGCCTCTGGGAAGAGGTCTTTTATTTTTATTATTATTATTTTTTTGGTGAAGTGAAACTCCGAAGAGCGGCTGTTGCACTTCAACTCTTGGTGAAATGTGCCTCCGAAGAGGGCTTTACTTTGTTTTGCATTTCAACTCTGGTGAAGTGGACCTCAGAAGAGAGGCTCTTACACTTCAACTCCTGGTGAAATGTGCCTCCGAAGAGGGCTTTATTTTGTTTTGCATTTCAACTCTGGTGAAGTGGACCTCCGAAGAGCGGCTCTTACACTCCAACTCCTGGTGAAATGTGCCTCCAAAGAGGGCTTTATTTTGTTTTGCATTTCAACACTGGTGATGTGGACCTCCGAAGAGCGGCTCTTACACTTCAACTCCTGGTGAAATGTGCCTCCAAAGAGGGCTTTGATTGCCTGGAAGTTACTCTCTCATGGTTGGAGGGTCATGACTCCTCCAATCTTTTTTGATGAGTAGAGAACTTTCTTTTTTGCGGCATATGCCTCGTTAGAGGTCTTTATCCTCCGAAGAGTTGTGCCTCCGAAGAGGGCTTGTGCCTCCGAAGAGGGCTTTACTTGTTCCTTGTCCACTTGCTTATGCCTTTTTCAGCGATCCTCTGTTTTTCTTCTCAAGCTCACACTCCCTTCTCTTACAAGTAGTTTGTTTAATCCAAAGAAGTGTACTTCATTGCTAGGCAAGTTCGCGAGAACGGGTATAAGCTTCTTAATTGGATGTTTGTTTGTTCAAACGATCTCAATTTATTAGCAAGAGCCCGTTTCCGGCGAAATCATTGGCCGTTCAATTGAAGCACTTCCAATCTAGGATTTGAATTCGGGGCTTTTGTGACTCGAAATTTGTTTGTTGAATGATAACAAGAATCACTTGGTCTTGTAACGTGCAAGTTTTATTTTCATTGTCTGGAAAAAATTAAATCGACATTTCAGCATTACATTTAATGTACTTATCATATCGAAAATAAAGCAAACATGTAATAATAATAAGGAACACAAGATTTATAGTGGTTCGGCCAAAAACTTCGGCCTACATCCACTTTAAAGTCTTTCATTATTCACTTGTATCGGCTTTACAATTGCTTTCAATTACAAGAATCATACATTCATAATTCTTTTTACAATATTTCAACAAAGCTTTCAAGTAAAGTATGGATGCAAGTGATTGCTGTTCCAAGCCCTTGGAATTTGATCTCCTTCAACAGTAGTGAGTTTGAATGTGCCGTCAAGAAGCTTCTGACCTATGACATATGGTCCTTCCCAATTTGGCCCAAACACACCTGTCGCCGTCATAATTCTCTTCAGGATTAGATCTCTAATCTCAAAGCTGTGTTGGCGAACTTTGGAATTGAAATGTCTGGTTATCCTTTGCTGATGAGCTGCAATTCTGAGCTTAGCCTCTTCTCTTTTTTCATCAAGGAGATCTAGTGCCTCAAGCTGTAGTTTTTCATTCTCCGCTTGATTGAAATGGATTCTTCTATGTGAAGGGACCTCTGTTTCTACCGGAATCATTGCTTCTGACCCGTATGCCAATGAAAACGTAGTATGCCCTGTCGCAGTTTTGTGGGTAGTTCTGTAAGCCCATAGTGCTAGTGGTAGCTTATCGACCCAACCACCTTTTGCTCTTTCGAGTTGCTTCTTGATGGTTGACTTGATAATTTTGTTTACTGCTTCCACCTGCCCGTTTTCCTGCGGATGTGCCACTGTTGAGAAGCTTTTTCGGATTTTGAATCGCTTGCAAAAATCTTGGAATTTTTCACTTTCGAATTGCGTACCATTGTCTCTAATTATCTTTTGAGGCACACCATATCTGCAAATGATACTTTTAGTCACAAAATTTATCATCTTTTTAGAGGTGATAGTAGCCAATGGTTCGGCTTCAGCCCATTTAGTAAAATAATCTACAGCAACAATGGCATATTTGATTCCAGATTTGGCAGTTGGTAAAGGTCCTATAAGGTCTATCCCCCAGATTGCAAATGGCCATGGACTGACCATCTGTGTGAGTTCAATAGAAGGTGCTCTAGGAATTTTGGCAAATCTCTGGAATCTGTCACATTTTCGGGAATAGTCTGCAGCATCTCGATTAATTTCTGGCCAAAAATATTCGTATCCGAGAACCTTCTTTGCTAAAGTTTGACCACCTAAATGATCACCACATTCTCCTCCATGTACCTCAGCTAGGATTGTTTTGGACTCTTCCCTGGACACACATCGAAGTAATGGCATTGAGAATCCCCGTCTGTATAACTGCCATCCTGGACTATATAGCGAGAGGCTTTCCTCAGTAGCTTCTGCCGTTCTTTTGAATTTTTCGGTAAAGAGCCATTGAGCAGATATTCTGTTATTGGAGTCATCCATGATTCTTGCTCTTGAGACACACTCATGATCCAATCAATATCCATCTCATTAATGCTTGGAGCCGACACGACTTCCACTGGAGCTAACCCCAGAAATTGAGCTTCGCCTGTGCTAGAGTACTTTGCGAGAGAATCTGCTTTCGTGTTATCTTCTCGAGGAATATGGCTTATCGTGTAGTGATCGAAGTCACATAGAAGTTCCCAAGCCTTTGACAAGTAGGCAGGCAGATTTGCCCCTTTCGCTTGAAATTCCTTCTTGACTTGGCATACAATAAGCTGAGAATCACTGAAGATCTGTAATGCTCGGATGTTTAGTTCTTTAGCAATTCTCAAGCCAGCGATAAGAGCTTCATATTCTGCTTCATTGTTCGTTGAAGGAAATTCCAATCTTAGCGCATAGCATAATGACCGACCTTCAAGGGTTTCAAGCACAACCCCGGCTCCAGAACAGTAGTCATTTCTCGCGCCATCAACATATAACTTCCACTGGATTGGGGAATCATCGATCGTTTCTTCCACACCGTTACCCTTATCTGTGAATTATGCGATGAAATCCGCTAAAGCTTGTCCGTTGATTGCTTTTCGGGGGTGATAAGTGATGTCATATTGACTGAGTTCAATGTTCCACTTTAGAAGACGACCCGAAGTCTCAGGGCGAAACAGGACTTGCTTTAGAGGTTGATCAGTGAGGACTCTGATAGGATGAGCTTGGAAATATTGCCTCAACTTCCTCGATGCAATCAGTATACAATAGGCGAGTTTTTCCAACTTGGAGTAATTCATCTCTGTCCCAGTGAGTCTTTTGCTGATATAGTAAACTGGATGTTGAATCCTCTTGTCTTCTCGTATCAGCGCTGCACTCAGAGCATGAGATGATACTGCCAAGTATATAAGAAGATCCTCACCATCGCCGGGCCTAGAAAGTATTGGAGGCGTTTCCATATGACGAATCAATTCATCTAAGGCTTTTTGGCATTCGGAAGTCCAATCAAAGTTTTTCTTTGCTTTCTTTAGAGCGTCAAGGAATGGGATGCATTTATCAGTAGCTTTGGAAATGAACCGATTCAAGGCAGCGACTTTTCCGTTGAGACTTTGCAATTCCTTCTTCGTTCTAGGAGCTTTGACTTCTTTTAAGGCAGTAATTTGAGCTGGACTAGCTTCAATGCCCCTAGCGATCACGATGAAACCTAAGAACTTTCCGGACTCTACCCCAAACGAACATTTTAAAGGGTTAAGCTTCATTCCGTATTTTCGGAGGACTGCGAACATTTCTGCTAAGTGTTCTATGTGATCCACTGCTTTCTTAGACTTTACTAACATGTCGTCGACGTAGACTTCCACAGTCTTGCCCAACTGCGGTTTGAACATAGCATTAACAAGTCTTTGGTAGGTTACCCCCGCATTCTTCAGCCCGAAGGGCATAACTCTGTAGCAGTAAAGACCAACATCGGTGATAAAGCTCGTGTCCTCCTGATCTGGCACATGCATCATGATCTGGTTATATCCGGAGTAGGCATCCATAAAAGATAACAATTCATATCCCGCTGTTCCATCTACCAGTTGATCGATCCTGGGTAATGGGAAGATTTCTTGGGGAAGGCCTTGTTTAGATCTGAAAAATCGATGCACACTCTCCATTTTCCGTTGGCTTTCTTAACCAGCACTGGATTTGAAACCCAATTCGGATAGGTAGATTCTTTGATAAAGTCATTCTCCATGAGCCGATCAACTTCTTCTTTTAATGTTGCTGACCTTTCTGGACCTTAGGTTCTACTTTTCTGTTTCACAGGCGTAAACTTTGGATCAATATTCAGAGCGTGTACTGCAACTTCTGGGGATATTCCGCACATATCGGCATGAGTCCAAGCGAAAACATCCAAATTTGCTTTCAAAAAAGATATTAAGATATTCTGAATCGACACATTAAGTTGTGAACCCACATTCAACACCTTATTTGGGTCCTTCGGGTCAACAGGTACTGGTACTGTCGTTTCCACCGGTACCACTCTATTCTCCCCTGCACTGGCTTTTCTAGGATCCATCTCTTTTCGTGCTCCGCTATGCTCGCCAGTGCAGGGTCCGCCCTGTAATTGCTACAAGGTTGGTTCTTTGATGCGGACTGGGGTTGTCACATCCTTTCCCATTTCTCTTTTCCTTGCCTCTCGCAGCTCTGTCAGATAACACTCCCGCCCAGCATTTTAGTCCCCTTTTATAACTCCTACTCCATTGTCTGTGGGGAATTTAATGGTGAGGCACCATGGGGCCAGAACAACTTTGAATGCTACAAGAGTTGGACGGCCAAGGAAAGCATTATAAGCAGAAAATTCATCGACAGTCACAAAAGTTTGCTTGCGGACTACTTTTCTTTCTCCCTCTCCAAGTTCTACCAGCAATTCAATGGTTCCTATCGGCTGCTTTGGCTCCCCAGTGAAGCCAGCAATTTTCTGCGACGAGGCTTGCACATCAGCCATAGGGATCTTCATTTGGTCGAATGTTTTCTTGAAAAGGATATTGCAGGATGCGCCACAATCAATGAGAACTCTTCTGACAATAGCTGGCGCGATACCAGCCGAGATGACTAAGGGATCCAAGGTAGGAGCTTCAACACCTGTGGAATCCCTGGCTCTGAACACAATATCATCATTCAAAGTTCTTTGTTGTTTCAGGGGCGTAGCATCTTCCAAAACAAAGACATCTTCTTCGGCCGGTACATATTTCAAAGCCCGGGTATACCTTTCCATCTCACCCCAGCTCCTGCCTGCTGGGTGAGGTCCTCCCGTAATGACATTGATAACAGGTCTTCCGGATCCATGCCCTGCAGCCTTCTCACTTGTCCTAGGTTGATGAGCAGGAGCTTGTTGCCCCTGACTGGACGAAGCAGGATTGCTGCTATTCTTATCCACAAATTGCTGCAGCTTGTTTTCCCTTATCAACTCTTCAATCAAAATTTTCAATTGGCGGCATTCATCCTATCATGACCGGGTTGATTATGGAAGCGGCAGAACTTCCCGCTTTGTATAGCTTTTTTCCCGGTTCTCAGAACAGGAGGTTTAGGATAATCAACAGAATCTTTAGTGGCAAGGTAAATACGCTCCGGCGTATCTGATAAAGGAGTATATTCCGATGGCTTGAAGGAACGAGGCTTCTTCAGATTTTTCTGTTTCTTCTCATCGTTATTTTCCCTTTTCTGTCCTATAGATTCACTCTTGCGTGGAGCAGCAATGTTATCTTCAGCTTTTTCCGATACTGCCTTTACCGGTACAGGACGGCTTTCCAGGCGTATGAACTCATCTGCTTTCTTGTAGAATTTTTCAAGGGAATTTGGTTCCTTCTTGTTTAGCCATTTTCCAAATTCGCTCGACTTGTCAATGGCCCTCATCAGATAAGTCAAGATCATCCGTGGTTCTGCATTGTCTACCTCGGCCAGCGCTATATTAAAGCGATTCAAGAAAGATTTGATAGTTTCCCCTGAATTCTGTTCTAAACTTGACAACGACATGATATCTTTGGCTTTTGAAGCACATAGTCTGAACTGCTCCTTGAATTTCCGGGTTAGGTCAGAAAATTGATCTATAGACCGGATTGGTAGCTTGGTAAACCAAAGCAGAGCTACACCTTCCAAATATACAGGAAAATATCGACACTTTATTTCATCAGAAGCTCTGGCACCTGTCATGTGCCAATCATACTTATACAAGAATTCGTTCGGATCGCTTGTCCCCTTGTAAGCTGGAATAGTTGGAGGGACGAACTTCCTCGGGAACTCAGCCTTTAAGATCATTTCCGTAAACGGGGTTTTACTAGGAGCGAAACCCCATTCTTTCTCGTCTTCATCCCTTTGCATGCTCTCTTTCATGATTTGTCGAACCATTTCAGAAAGATACCCCTCATCATTTCGAGCTTTAGATCCACCAACTTCAGGAAGTGTCTGCTCAAAGGGGCTGGCAGCCCTCTCAGGAACGTTCCTTTCTTCAGCATCATGAACGTTGCCAGCTAAGTTCCTTTCATTGCCCGTTGGTTGACGGTTTGCCCCAAGCAAATCATTCAACCTATTCAAGATTAGGGCATTTTGGGCATTCTGAGCCTCCAATTGTGCATTTTGGGCATTTATCTGCTGGTTTAGCCCTAAGATTACAGCATCCAACTCCGCTTTTGTAACCCCAACAGGTGGAGTGGCTTGATTAGGTACTGGGGAAGCGGAGGTTCCCTCTTGAACATTTCCAGATCTAACAGATCTACTCCTTCTCCCTGGAGCCATGATTTCAGATAAACTTCTAGTCTTCAGAGAGATTACTTCAACAAGCTTTCGTGGAGCAATGATGATAATTCACCTGAGTTCAGCTCTCAATGAAAGCACCAAAAATGTTAACGCTAAAATTTGAACGCTAACACCCCGGTGTGTGAAGTGTAGTTGTGAAAGTACCACCCGATGATTCGGGAACAGAGTATAAGCAGAAAACCGCAGGAAAAAAACAGTAAACAACAGCAATTTTATAGTGGTTCGGCTTAACAGTTTGCCTACATCCACTTTGAATATCTTTATTGATGATTTCGTTACAAGTCGATACAATTCTTCCCAAGTACAATACACTTTGAATTATCAAACACTTGGAACGAGTCGTTTAAACTTCAATGTAAGTGAAAGTCCTTAAACCCATGTTGGATGTATGAGATTCCTTCTTGAAGTTGTTGGTAGCGTTCTACGTGTCTTGAAAGCTTTGAGTGTTGAGTCGGTTTGGAATGCAGCAGAGTATCGGTCCTTGAAAAGAATGAGCCAAAAGTCCCTTGAATGTTGGAGGTGCCGCTGTATTTATAGTGAATTCCCATGCTGGGTCGTAGGTCGTGACTGACCTAAGATAGGTCGCGAGTCGTGGCCGACCTACAAGACATGGGTTGCGACTCAACAGGGGTGTGCTTGTTCGTTTGGACACACTGGCAAGCAAGTCCTAGGTTGTGAACGACCCAACCGGTGGCTGCAGTATTGAGATTTATCCTTGTAGTCTTAGGTCGTGAGCGACCTATCATAGGTCGTAGGTCGCAAGCTTTTTCCTGAAGATGGTTGGATAGCATTGCACATAACTCTGGAATGAGCTAGTAAGCAGTAGGTCGTGGTCGACTTAACAGATCAGGGTATAAGTGAAGCGGCATAGGGATTTTACTTCATCTGCATAGGTCGCAAGCGGCCTATTATAGGTCGTTAAGTCGTTATCCTTTTTAAGTCGCTCCATACTTTAGATCGGTACATATCCTTAGGTCGTGTTGAACTTTCTGTAGTTAGGTCGTCCCACCTTTAGGTCGTTAGGTCGCTAAGATAATTATGTCATTAGGTCGTCAAGTAGTCTTAGGTCGTTGAACTGCTGAGTTTTAGGTCGTGGAGTTTTAGGTCGCGGAAGAAATAGGAGTTAACATTTGATTAAATAAATCTTAATCATAAATTAAAATTTTATTAATCATCCTTAATTATAGATTAATTAACCTTAATTAATTAATCTCAAATCTCATTAATTATCTTAAAAATCATTAAATACTTAATTAAACATCCACATAATTAATTAATTAAATAATTAATATTGATCTTAATTACCTTAATAATTAAATGAATCCAATCATTTAATTTTATTTATCTTTTAGATAAACATTTCTTATTTAATTAAGTATTTAAAAACAAAATGTTTTTTAAATTTACTTTAAATTCTATTTAACATTCATTTTAAACTTAAGATTGAAATTTATTTTAAAATAAGATTTTAGAACAATACAAAACTTAATCTTATATGTTTAAAAGTATCATCTACTTTATTAATAATTTTTAAAAGGAATTAAATTCAATCCAAATTTTAAATTCAAAACAATTTTAAAATTTCGATATACAACTTCCATACTCATTCTAGTTTTAATTCCTTAAAATTCATCCCATGATTTACACCTTCAATTCAACTGCAAATCATTTTAATCATTTAAAAACAATTTAAATTTAAACCTTTATTTAAAACTGAAGCTTAAATTTATTTCCAGACTTAAAAACTCAGGTTTGAGTTCACCTTGAATTTCTAATTTAAATATTTAACCTTTCAATTCAAATGCAAAACACTTATGCATTTACACTTGTAAGTTTGAAACCAAATTTAAATTTAAAAACATAAATGATTTCAAATCTCAGACAATCAAATTTGAATTCATATTCAAATTTCAGATTAAAAACTCAGCTAAATTTCCACTTGCAATTAAAACTTTTACCTTTATCTTTTAAAACAGAATGCAGTTTCTGTTTTATTTAAAAAAAAAACTTTGAAATTTTCTGAATTTAAATTATTCTAAAGAAACCAGAATTCAAACTTATTTGAATTCATATTTGAATTCATTTTTAAAATCCTAAGTTAAAACTTTATTTTGCATTTATTTTAAATCTTATAAAACTGGAAACAGTTTTCCTGTTCTTTTTTTTTAAATTTTAAACCAAACTTGAATTCCTCAATTCAAATTATTTCAAAATCAGAATTCAAACTGTTTGAATTCATCTTTTGATTCAGGTTTAATCCTAAGTTCAATTTCCATATTTTAACTTTAAACTTTATTTTTTTAAATTTCCTAAACAGAACAGGTTCTGTTTTGTTAAACCTGAAAACATAAATACACACAAACCTCCCTATTTGACTTCGAGTCAAAACCGCACCTACTTCCAGTTTTCCCCCAATAATCCCGAGACCATCCCGAGACAAAAATCTGCAACCAACAAACAACCCCAAACCTGGAACAGACCAAACCCCCACCACCTAAAACCTGTCATCACCAATTTCTCCCAACTCCGGTCACCATCATCGTCCAAACTCCAGCAATAACTTCACCAACACATCATCTATCCAAACCCCAAATATCCATATACTCGATCAACCCAGGAGATCATACTCGAGCAAACATAGTAACCCAGTAAAACTAGGGTTCATAACCAAAAATTCCAAATTTCAATCTCAAACTTGAATTGCAAACCAATTCAGAAATTTTCCTATAATCTATGATAGATAAACTATCACCAGAAACAAATTCAACCAGATCAATTTCAAGGATCAACTGAACTTGTCCAAAGTGTAAATACAGTTAATTTGAAACTGCTCTTTATTTCTAACACTGTAAATTTTATTTTTAGTTTTAAAATTCTTGAATTCACTTAATAATTCTATTAATAATCCTAAAACATTAAATTATAACATCTGAATTTTACTCTAAGCAATTTGGTTCTGTGTAACTTTATTTTTTTCAAGTTACAGACAATCATATGTAGTTCATATAAAATTAGACTTACACCATTCTAAAACAAACATGATTTGTTCAAAAATTTAAGTCCTAGTCAGTAAACAAGTCAAAGGAAAAAATTTAGGAATCAAACATGAATTTGAAATTTTGAGGATCACACATGCACAGTCATCATCTTGTTTACAGATACATACTTGAAGGTAATTTCATATGTTCATTTATAATTTATAAGCATGCACAACTTGCCTATTTAAACAGTTTATAAAAGTTGAGTTACTCACCTGATTATTAAGCAGAGCACAATTTCAATTGCATGTTCCAGATTATGAAATGCAGGCCCTTGCTTTCAGATGCAAAAAAAATGCAGACCTTTTGCTTGCTTTTAAACCTTGATTTATACATGCTTCCAGATGAAATGCAGGTCTTCATGATAAAAGTTGAAATGCAGATTTGAAAATGGATAAAGGCTTTTGCAGTTTCAAATGCAAGTTGCTATGATCTAATTTGCATGTTTCCAGAAGAACTGCAGGTTTTGTATTTTGGAAACGAGGAGGTGAATGCCATGTATTTTACTTGTTTGAGAAATGCAGCTTGAAGAGTTTGATTTTAGAATCTGAAATGCTACTGATTTTATTTTCATTTTGTTGAAGGAGGAAAAAGGTTTCTTTGTTTTAGAATGAAAAAAAGTGAAAAAGAGAAGAAGAAATGGGTATATGCAAGCTTTATAATCTAAATTTATGATTTAATTAAAATTAAGGAAAAACAAAATTTAAACAATGACACATGTAAATAAAGATAGACACTTGTCATTTAAAATGATGATAAGTTTATATTTGTTAACTTAGGCTTTACTAAACTTACACGTGTCTTTAAAAATGTTTTTGTTATTAAATTTAAGATTAATGAATGTTTAAATTTAAGATTAATGAATGTTTAAACTTAGTTAATTATTTTTAAAGGACAAGATAAAGTATTATGAAAACAATATACAAATTAACTATTTGAAAAAGAAACTTTTAAACAATTAAAATAAATTTACACAAGAGTTTGTAACTTATTGAATACCTGTTAACATTTCAAATTGTATTTTAAATTTCAAATTAAATTTACAAATCAAAATTATCAATTAATAATTTAAAAAGAATTACATAAACATTTATGTAACATATTTTAATATACAAACTTAAGTTAAAATGAAATTTTAAACCAATAAAATATTTATCTTACATATTTAAAATCATATAGTATTTTATTAAATATTTTTGAAAAGTCTAAATTAAAAACAAATCAAAATTTCCATTTTTAAAACATTAAAATTATGCTATACTAATTTAATTAAGAACAACTTATCTATTTAAAATATATACAAATACATATACATTATTAAATAGAAAACAATTTATTAACTCATTAAAAATAATTTCACAAATTAAATATTTAAATAAAGAAGATTGTAAAATCAAATCAAATTTATTTACAAAAATTATCAATTCAATATAAATTTAAAAAACATATTATTAAATTTATATTGTCCAAAATTCCGGGATATTACAGTCCTTCCCCCTTAAAAGAATTTCGTCCCCGAAATTTAAAACAAAGGTAATTTAATAATCTATTTGCAGATTTTATTTTAAAACACAACATATGCTAATCATATGCCAACAACCAAAGCAACCAATTTACAAAATCAAAACAAATCTAATTATCCAACTGAATTTTGGATAAAACTTTCACGAGTTTCCCCGGTATATATATATATATATATATCGGGATACTCGCTCTACAAAATCCAATCAATCAATACTAATAAGCTATAGAGCTCCTAACAACAATTCTATACAGAATATCAGACTACAAACGAGTCTGACTCAACAACCAATCCATCCTAAACTGTTGGTTCTACAACCAGAAATATTAAACACGTACTCCCTCTGAGATACGTGAAACACCTTGAATCCCAGTTATCCAAACTGGCAATTCAACTCTAGAAAACCAAACACTGATCTAACCCAAACACAGAAGAAACCAAAACACTTCTGAGCTAGCTTCAGACCCTCCAAATCTTATAGCTCCATGGATCAGAGAATAACTTAACCAAAATCCAATCTCCGATGCCTGAATCCAAATTTCTCTGTCTCTTATCCATAAAACTCTTCGGACGATCTTGGGCTACCAACATTACTTCTAATCAGCTCAACTCTTGCTGATTCCAAAAGAAACAGACTGAATCAAAAACAATCCAGTGATCTCCTCAAGATCACTCAAAAACCAAGAACACACCCTGCTTCTCAACAACAGAAGGCATAACAAACTTCTCCTTATCCAGAAAAGAAACAAAACAGAAACACCCCCAAACTGCTTCCGCTACACAACTCTGATCCGAAATAGAAGAAAATGCTGACGAAGAACACAAGCACAGACTAGACAACCCAGCACAGAAATATGGTTCCATATATTCATAAGAAAACTCAGATGCCTCCTAAACCTGAGTTGTTTCACCCACTTCTATCTAAGGGAACCATCCATCTACTAACTGAACCATCTGAACCAATCCTGGAAAGAAAACTCGATCTCCAGATGCAGACGAACTCTGACTTCCTGGAATACATCGAGACAATCTCCAACAAACACAAGAGAACATACTATCGCAAGTCACTTTTGCGATCAACTCAGCCTAAATCCAAAGAAAACTGCTCTCTCTCAACCAAACAGAACAGCTTATGCTGGCCTAGCCAACTTACCAGAGAAACAGATCTACTTTGCTGCTTCTGAATTCCACTTCAGAAAAACTACTCAGCCAGAAGACTCCCTATCGACTCAGAATACTCAGCTAAACTCAGCCACATCACCGGGCAGACTCACTTCTTACTCTTGTTCCAAAGGAACATCTTCGAAAATATCTATAGTCACTACATCTCATCACGCATCTACTACTTCCTGAGGTATTAAGTTACCATCACTTGCTTGCTTCTGCCCAACCGACAAATCCAAACTCAATTCTGTACTTCAAAGATGAACTCCGAACCTTAACAAGTTACCTACAGAGATCGATGAAGTCCTTCATCACAACAGAACTCACCCGAGACGGTATTAGGTCTACAGTCTCGACAAATACACTTCCAGCCTTATCCATCAAACTCGAACCAATGGTAGTCATGTTACACACACTTCTACCTCATCTACCTTTATAACTTATATCGGAAAAACCTGAACGGGTAATCCAACAAATAGGTAGAACCAATTATATATATATATATATATATATATATATATATATATATATATATATATATATTAAAAATACAAATACGCTCTCTCAAGATAGACACCACTACAGAGCCTAGGTATTCACTCAACCTAACGCTCTGATACCAACTGTCACGACCCGACTTTCTACTCCCAGAAAATCGCATCATGAATTAAGAAAGAAAGGGATAGAAGAAGAAAAGAAAGAAGAGAAAGAAGAAACAACACAATAATCTCAACAGCGGAACGAATAAATTATATTTGTAACATAAGTATTACATAGTATACATAAAATATCAGAGTTACACAGACATATACAACACATACTAGACAATTATAACACCTGTCTAGTTATTACAACTCAATCACAATACAGAAACACTCAGAGATACCAACACAGCGGAACTATATAACTATACGCAGAAGCCTCCTGCTCCATTGCTCCTCCACAATTCGTCAAAGCTAACCTGAATCCTGAATTCCCTTGGCTACTCGTAAAAATTTGAGTACCCAAGAGTTATAGAAAAATAGAAATAACTCCGGGTCAGACATCGGTTTGGTGTGAGTAACAGCTTAAAGTTGCTTAACTTTGAAAAAAACTTTGAAAAGAAAAGGTATCACGTAAGACTTCCCACACATAAACATGGAAAAGTTTTTACCTTACGCTAACCAAAACATTTGATAGGAAATCTGATGATATTATAATAGGGTCTAGGGTTTTCAAATAAATAAGAAATAGCCGAAATTGTTACATTCATTAAGTTCCAGCTACTAGCCACAAAAGTGGGTAATACAATCAAAACCGTTGGCACTTATTGGATTTTGGATTCCATACAATGGAAGGGCTACTGGGGTACCGCCCGTCACAGTACGTGGCCTAGATCACCGTACCGAGGAGCCACCCTAACTCCCCTGCAACACAAAGCCGGACCCGTTCCTTACTGAACAGTTCCGAATAAGACAACCCCGACGGTTGTCATGATCAACCGTTCATACAGCCGAAATATAAAGGGACCTCTAGATAGGGGTAAATCTTACTCTCAAGTGGGGGCTACCCACAAAGCTTTGCTGCACCTCCTCTGTTTTAGCCATTCCCGGTTGATGAGGCTTGAGGCTACGATTACCTTTATAGGACACATCACTTAGAATGCTCATCGTCCACCTGACGATGTTTTGAAAGCATTCAATCCATACAAGTTCGTTCCGGGTTCGAACGAAACCGAAGGCATTAACTCGTTACACTCATATTGGAATCACCCTCGGAGTTAACGACAATAACCCTTGCACTCTGATTCACCATCTCGAATCTATAAGTACTATTCCGTTAACTCATTACGGAATCACCCACAGAGTTATACTGACGTATAGCCCTTACACCTCGAGTCTTCACTCGCTCCACTTGGATTAACGACCTAACATTTAATTGGAATCGATGTGGTTTTCGGATGTCCAAAATGGAAACCTGATCCCGGTCTCATCGAAATCCAAAGGGTGTCTTTTAGGTCCAAGTTGTTTAAAGTTTAAAACAATTCAATTCATTATCCAAATATGCACAGATAGATGATTCACAACACAATAGATAATCAACCTTATCATTATCAACAGATAATTCATATCAAAATCAGATAATCCATATTATCATCCATAGCAACCAATGTATCCATATCACATACACTACTCATCTCATAACTGAGATTACAACCATACCAAGCAACCAATACCATTCATCAAACATAAGCAATGATCTAAAATCACACTTTCTATAATTAATTTAAAATGAATTAAATTAATTTCTCAATCTCTAATTAATTTAAAATGAATTAAATTAATTACTTCATCATCAAAATTCTGCTTAACTTAACCATCCATTGATTTCAAATCAATTTATAAATCATCATCACAATATTCAATTAATATTAATTAACTATCTTTAATTACAATAAGTAATTAGCTTATAAGTTAATCACACAAGTTAATTACTTAAACCCTTTGCAAATAATTAACTTGTAATTACTAAATTAATTAGTTAACTAAAATTAATTACATTAAATATTTATTCATTATTAATTATACCTTCATTAATCAATTCCAAATTACATCATTAACTAATTAATTAATGATTTCTGACTACAATTAATAAATCTCTAAATATAAATTAATTACATAAGCAATTAATCTGAAATTAATCCACATATAAATATTAATCACCCATGATTAATAATCATTCAGTAATTACTACTTTAATTACTCATCCCATAATTAATTATTCTTAATTAATTATCTAAATTAATCCCCTTGATTAATTTCAAAGTAATTTAAATCCAATTACTTCTATATCAAATATCTTTAATTACATCCTGTAAATATTAATTAATTACTTCCTTAAGTAATTACAAATTCATAAATTACATAAAGTAATTATCAAACAATCAACAAATGTTTAAATTAATTTAACTTAATTAATCTAAACTAATCACATTAATCAAATTAATTACACCAAGTAATTAATCCATTAATTACCTTCATTACGTAATTAAAACTTAAACAGTTGATTATTATTAATTAATTAATATAATTAATTATCAAAAATTAATCACATTAATTAATTGTTAAAATAATCTTAAGCTAATGACCCTCATTAGCATTTCTTAATTACTTAATTAAGAATTAACTTAAATTAATCATTATTAATTATCAAATAATTAATACTAATTATCATTTAATTAATCTTTAATTATTAATTAATTAAGTGTTAATTAAAATTTAAATTATCTCTAATCACTTGATTAAATAAATCTTAATCATAAATTAATTTTTTATTAATCATCCTTAATTATAGAATAATTAACCTTAATTATAGAATAATTAACCTTAATTATAGAATAATTAACCTTAATTAATTAATCTCAAATCTAATTTATTATCTTAAAAATCATTAATTACTTAATTAAACATCCACATAATTAATTAATTAAATAATTAATATTGATCTTAATTACCTTAATAATTAAATGAATTTAATCATTTAATTTTATTTATCTTTTAGATAAACATTTCTTATTTAATTAAGTATTTAAAAACAAAATGTTTTTTAAATTTACTTTAAATTCTATTTAACATTCATTTTAAACTTAAGACTCAAATTTATTTTAAAATAAGATTTTAAAACAATACAAAACTTAATCTTATATGTTTAAAAGTATCATCTACTTTATTAATAAGTTTTAAAAGGAATTGAATTCAATCCAAATTTTAAATTCAAAACAATTTCAAAATTTCAAAATACAACTTCCATACTCATTCCAGTTTTAATTCCTTAAAACTCTTCCCATAATTTACACCTTCAATTCAAATGCAAATCATTTTAATCATTTAAAAACAATTTAAATTTAAACCTTTATTTAAACATGAAGCTTAAGTTTATTTCCAGACTTAAAAACTCAGATTTGAGTTCACCTTGAATTTCTAATTTAAATATTTAACCTTTCAGTTCAAATGCAAAACACTTATGCATTTACACTTGTAAGTTTGAAACCAAATTTAAATTTAAAAACATAACTGATTTCAAATCTCAGACAATCAAATTTGAATTCATATTCAAATTTCAGACTAAAAACTCATCTAAATTTCCACTTGCAATTAAAACTTTTACCTTTACCTTTTAAAAAAGAATACAGTTTCTGTTTTATTTAAAAAAACAAACTTTTGAAATTTTCTCAATTTAAATTATTCCAAAGAAACCAGAATTCAAACTTATTTGAATTCATTTTTGAATTTAGTTTTAAAATCCTAAGTTAAAACTTTAGTTTGCATTTATTTTAAATCTTATAAAACTGGAAACAGTTTTCCTTTTCTTTTTTTTTAAATTTTAAACCAAACTTGAATTTCTCAATTCAAATTATTTCAAAATCAGAATTCAAACTATTTGAATTCATCTTCAGATTCAAGTTTAATCCGAAGTTCAATTTCCAGATTTTAACTTTAAACTTTATTTTTTTAAATTTCCTAAACAGAACAGGTTTTGTTTTGTTAAACCTGAAAACTTAAATACACACAAACCTCCCTATTTGACTTCGAGTCAAAATCGCACCTACTTCGAGTTTTCCCCCAATAATCCCGAGACCATCCCGAGACAAAAATCTGCAACCAACAAACAACCCCAAACCGGGAACAGACCAAACCCCCACCACCTAAAACTTGTCATCACCAATTTCTCCCATCTCCGGTCACCATCATCGTCCAAACTCCGGCAATAACTTCATCAACACATCATCTATCCAAACCCCAAATATCCATACACTCGATCAACCCAGGAGATCATACTCGAGCAAACACAGTAACCCAGTAAAACTAGGGTTCATAACCAAAAATCCCAAATTTCAATCTCAAATTTGAATTGCAAACCAATTCAGAAATTTTCCTATAATCTATGATAGATAAACTATCACCAGAAACAAATTCAACCAGATCAATTTCAAGGATCAACTCAACTTGTCCAAAGTGTAAAATACAGTTAATTTGAAACTGCTCTTTATTTCTAACACTGTAAATTTTAATTTTAGTTTTAAAATTCTTGAATTCACTTAATAATTCTATTAATAATCCTAAAACATTAAATTATAACATTTGAATTTTACTCTAAGCAATTTGGTTCTGTGTAACTTTATTTTTTTCAAGTTACAGGCAATCATATGTAGTTCATATAAAATTAGACTTACACCATTCTAAAACAAACATGATTTGTTCAAAAATTTAAGTCCTAATCAGTAAACAAGTCAAATGAAAAATTTTAGGAATCAAATATGAATTTGAAATTTTGAAGATCACACATGCACAGTCATCATCTTGTTTACAGATACATACTTGCAGGTAATTTCATATATTCATTTATAATTTATAAGCATGCACAACTTACCTATTTAAACAGTTTATAAAAGTTGAGTTACTCACCTGATTATTAAGAAGAGCACAATTTCAATTGCATGTTCCAGATTATGAAATGCAGCCCCTTGCTTCCAGATGCAAAAAAAAAATGCAGACCTTTTGCTTGCTTTTAAATCTTGATTTATACATGCTTCCAAATGAAATGCAGGTCTTCATGATAAAAGTTGAAATGCAGATTTGAAAATGGATAAAGGCTTTTGCAGTTTCAAATGCAAGTTGCTATGATCTAATTTGCATGTTTCCAGAAGAACTGCAGGTTTTGTATTTTGGAAAAGAGGAGCTGAATGGAATGTATTTTACTTGTTTGAGAAATGCAGCTTGAAGAGTTCGATTTTAGAATATGAAATGCTACAGATTTTATTTTCATTTTGTTGAAGGAGGAAAAAGGTTTCTTTGTTTTAGAATGAAAAAAAAATGAAAAAGAGAAGAAGAAATGGGTATATGCAAGCGTTATAATCTAAATTTATGATTTAATTACAATTAAGGAAAAACAAAATTTAAACAATGACACATGTAAATAAAGATAGACACTTGTCATTTAAAATGATTATAAGTTTACATTTGTTAACTTAGGCTTTACTAAACTTACACGTGTCTTTAAAAATGTTTTTGTTATTAAATTTAAGATTAATGAATGTTTAAACTTAGTTAATTATTTTTAATGAACAAGATAAAGTATTAGGAAAACAATATACAAATTAACTATTTGAAAAAGAAACTTTTAAACAATTAAAATAAATTTACCCAAGAGTTTGTAACTTATTGAATACATGTTCACATTTTAAATTGTATTTTAAATTTCAAATTAAATTTACAAATCAAAATTATCAATTAATAACTTAAAAAGAATTACGCAAAAATTTATGTAACATATTTTAATATACAAACTTAAGTTAAAATGAAATTTTAAACCAATAAAATATTTATCTTACATATTTAAAATCATATAGTATTTTATTAAATATTTTTGAAAAGTTTAAATTAAAAACAAATCAAAATTTCCATTTTTAAAACATTAAAATTATGCTATACTAATTTAATTAAGAACAACTTATCTATTTAAAATATATACAAATACATATACATTATTAAATAGAAAACAATTTATTGACTCATTAAAAATAATTTCACAAATTAAATATTTAAATAAAGAAGATTATAAAATAAAATCAAATTTATTTACAAAAATTATCAATTCAATATAAATTTAAAACACAGATTATTAAATTTATATTGTCCAAAATTCCGGGATATTACATATAGAATCCTTGATGTATACATATTCTTTTGTCTAGCACTTGTAACTATTCTTTTGCGATATTGTGGATCTTGTTTGACCACTACTTTGATACACACTTTTAGGTGTTATACTCATATCTATTTCCGCCATTGTGATATGGATGTCTGTGACTGATTTGTGTTATGTTTGTTTCTATATTTGTTTCTGAAGATATTATAGCCACTGTGTAGTAGCTTTGAGTTTGTGTCGGTATGTCGGATTTCCTCTGGAAAAGAATGCAAGTTATATTTTATTTGGCATATCGGTGCTCGCACAAAGCCATTACACGGATGGTCGCTCCTCAACAGCCTTATTCTCCGTGCTAGTTGACGGCATTACACCGTAGTGTCCTTGGCTAGCATGGGTATAGAGGTGGGGCGTCATAGCTTGGTATCGAAGCCAAACTTCGGAACAATGTAGAATAATTTAACCAGGATCATCGTCCTAAGTCCATCTTAGGAGTCGTGCCTTAGGATTTTATTCGGGTCTTTGAACCGTTCTATCCTATTTTCTTTTGTGATTCGTTGTTTTAACAATCATTAACGTTTGATATTCAATTTGTGAATAACCTTTTTCTTCTTCCTTGTTAAGGAAGAGAAATGGTTAGACCAGGTCGTCCCAGCGTCGGTCAATCTAGAGCTACTCCCTAAGATGGTGTATTTACGTCTACCTAGCAGCTTCTTGATCTCGTAAAGAATGCTCAGGAAGCCGGTTCAAATCCGGAGTCTACTCACCCTAAGTCTGGATTTTCACGTTTGTGCAACGGTTATACCAATTTGGGTGGAAAGCCATTAAAAGGTTCTGAAACTATTATTGAAGCCCAGGCTTGGCTGAGAACGTGCGATCAAATCTTTTCTCGCATGAATCTTATTGATCTTCACCGTGTTTAGGTGGCCTCTAGTATGCTCCAAGAAAGAGCATTAGATTGGTATGAGCTTCTTATTTCTGAAATAGTTGAAGCAGATCTTACATGGGAGAAATTCCGAGAATGCTTCGAATTAAAATTTGTGCCAAAAGCTGAGAAGGTGACATTGGCTCGTCGTTTTATAGACCTTGTTCAAGGTAAATCCTCTGTGGAAGACTATGTCGCATCCTTCGAGTCACTTTCTAAATACGGGGTCGAATATATAAACACCCCACTGAAGAAGAACCAAAGATTTGTCTATTGCTTGGACAAAAATCTCAAGAAGCCATTACTTCTAAAGTTAGAAGTTTCTTTTGATCAACTTATTGATATCGCTCTTCGTCTTGAAGAGGCAGATAGGGAGAGTGATGTTGAGGTTATGGGTGCCAAACCAAACTTCAACAACAAGAAAAGGCCTAATAAGTTCAAGGGTCCTTATCCCAATAAGAAAGGGAAGCAAGCAACTTCGATGGCAAAGACTTCTACCTCTAGTAGTGGGCAATGCTACAATTGTGGTTCTAAGGACCATTATGCGAACAAGTGTTCAAAGCCTCGTGCTTATCGCTATTGCAAAAGCCCGGATCATTATTTATCTTCTTGTTCCAAACTTCAAGGCAAGAAGGAGGGAAAGCTTAATGTTGCTCAAGCCCCTGGCCACACATCTCGTGGTCAAGGTATTTCTCATTCTATCCTTAATGGCATTATTTTATTTCGTGATCACCCTATTCGAGTTCTTTTTGATACAGGTGCGTCCCTTTCTTTTATATAAAAAGAACTTGTTGATACTTTTTCTTAGAGTGTTATCGCTTTAATGACTTCTTTGAGAATTGCGAATCCGGTTGGTGGATCCGCAACAATTAGTTTGCTTCGTAAAGATGTTGAGATTATTTTATGTGATTTTTCTTTCCGAGCCAATTTGCATGATATGCGCTACTTAGGCTTTGGAATGATTTTGGGAATGGATTGGCTTAACCGCTATGAAGCCCAAATCCTATGTCCTGAGCGGACTATTCATCTTCGACATCCTCAATCTGTTAAGTAGATTTCTAATGACCTTAAAGATTCGGATTTCAACTTTGTTGCATCTTTATATTCTTTAAATCTTCACGAAGATGATAATGATGATGAGGAAGATATTATTTCTCTTATTCATGTTGTTCGTGAATTTTCCGACATATTTGAGCCCGTTTTAGGATTACCACCTAAGCGAGCAATTGAGTTCAAAATTAATCTCATCCCTGGAGCTCAACCTATCACTCATCCTCCTTATCGCATGTCCAATAAAGAGAATGTGGAGATGCACAAACAAATGTCCGAATTGGAGACGAAGCAATTTATTCGCTCTAGTTCCTCGCTTTAGGGAGCTTCGGCTATTTTTGTGAAGAAATCCGATGGTACACTTAGGCTTTGCGTTGACTACTACAAACTTAATGATCTTACTATGAAGAATAAATATCCTTTACCTCGGATTGATGATCTATTCGATCTACTTAGTGGTGCTAGAGTCTTTTCATAATTAGACTTAGCTATCAGTTTTCATCAGCTTCGTATTGCAGATGATAACATTCTTTTGACATCGTTCCGTACTCGTTATGGTCTTATGAATGGCTTGTTATGCCATTTGGTGTAACGAATGCTCCGGCTTATTTCGTTGACCTTATGTATCGATTTTTCAAAAATTTCCTCGATCGATTTGTTCTCAACTTCATTGATGATATTCTTGTGTATTCAAAAACCGAGGAGGAGCATGTAAAGCATCTTCGGATTGTGTTGGAAACTCTTAGGCGTAATTAAATAAAAGCAAAATTTTCTAAATTCCACTTTTGGCAATCTCGTGTGAAGTTTCTCGGTCATATTATTTCCAAATCCGAAATTTCCGTGGATCCTTCAAAGATTGAAGCGATTCAAAATTGGAAGAGACCGGAGAGTGCGACGGAGATCCGTAGTTTTCTTGGATTGGCAGGTTATTACCGCCGTTTCATAAAGGACTTTTCCAAAATTTCCGTGCCTCTTACTAGTTTGACAAAGAAGGGAGTTAAATACTTTTGGTCGGACAAATGTGAAGCTTCTTTCCAGAAATTAAAAGAACTCCTTTCTGATGCTCCTATTCTTGTTATTCCCGAGGGGAATCAAGATTATATTGTTTACACCGATGCTAGTTGCATTGGTTTGGGTGCCGTTCTTATGCAAAGAGAACGTGTTATTGCTTATGCTTATAGGAAATTGAAGCCAGTCGAGACTAGATAGGCCACTCATGATTTAGAGCTCGCGGCTATTGTTTTCGCCCTTCGTATTTGGCGTCATCATCCCTTGGGAGAAAAATTTATTCTTTACACCGATCATAAATCTTTGAAGTATCTATTTTCTCAAAAGGAGCTTAATTTGCGTCAACAACGTTGGCTCGAATTTCTTGCAGCTTATGATCTTGATATTCTTTATACTCCCGGAAGGGGAAATCGTGTTGCGGATGCACTTAGTCGTAAGCAACAAGCGGTTGTTTCTATGACGATATCTGAATGGAGCGATCTCGAGATATTATCCGCTTGTGAGGTTCAAGATCATGTATCCAATTTGTGTTCATCTCTTGTTTTATGTAGTCTTGAGGCTCATCCTTCTCTTTTAGACCGCATTGTTGGAGCTCAAAAGCTAGATCCCGAATTGGCTCTTCTTGGCCAAAATTTTAGGGATAAATTTAATATTGAAGGTTTGAAAGACTTTGGTATTGATTCTCGTGGCGGTATTCGAAAATTTGGTAGACTTATTGTGCCAACTATTAATAATCTTCGTAAAGACATTTTAGAAGATTCTCATCGTTCTAAATTTACCATTCATCCTAGTAGTAGTAAAATGTGCGCGGACATGAAGCGACTTTATTACTGGGAGGAATGAAATCTGATATTGCTAACTATGTTAAGTGTTGCATGACTTGCCAACTCATTAAGGCCGAGCATCAAAGACCCGGTGGGTTACTGCAACCTTTAGAAATTCCAATTTGGAAGTGGGACCAAATTTCCATGGATTTTATAGACGGCCTTCCCCGTTCTCGTTCGGGTCATGATAGCTTATGGGTGATAGTCGATAGACTAACTAAATTCGCCCATTTTATCCCCGTTCGGTCCAATCGAAAAGTTCCTCTCTTGTCCAAACTCTTTATTAAAGAAATTGTAAAATTGCATGGAGTTCCTTCTTCTATTGTTAGTGATCGCGATCCTTTGTTTACCAGTGGATTTTGGAGGAGTCTTCAAAAAGCTTTGGGAACGAAGCTTAATTTTAGCACCGCTTATCATCCCCAGTCCGATGGACAAACCGAGCGTGTGAATCAAACTCTTGAAGATCTTCTCCGTGCATGTGTTCTTGATTTTGGTGGAAGTTGGGAAGATCATATTTCTCTTGTTGAGTTTTCCTATAATAATAGCTTCCAATCTAGCATTGGTATGGCACTTTTCGAGGACTCTATGGAAGACCATGCCGATCTCCTTCTTATTGGCTTGAGCCCGGTGAGAAGCTGGTTTTAGGTCTAGATTTTATTCGTGATTCTACAGAGAAGATTGACCTTATTCGTCATAGGATGAAAAAAGCCCAGAGTAGACAAAAATCCTATGCCGATGACCGAAGCAGGAAATTAGAATTTTCTATGGGAGATCTTGTGTTTATTCGTGTTTCACCAATGAAGGGTGTGGTACGTTACAGTCGATTGGGAAAGTTAGCACCTCGATATATTGGTCCATTTCCCATCACCGAACGTATTGGTTCCGTGGCTTATCGCCTTTTATTACCGGCTCAGTTTTCTGCTATTCATGACGTGTTTCACATTTCTCAATTAATGAAATGACTTCGAGATTCCGATTCCATTCTTGAGCCCGGTGTTGTGGAAGAAATAGAAGTTTCGCCTAATTTAACTTATGAGCAACATCATATTCGTAGTATTGCTTCGGAGGTCAAACGCCTTCGAAATAAAGATGTTCCGCTAGTTAAAGTTCAATGGTCCTCAAATCCTAAGGATTTCTCTTGGGAATCTAGAGAGTTCATCAAGCGAACACATCCGGACTTACTTTCCCATGCTCTTTGAGGTGAATTTCTTATTTCAAATTTCTTTTGTGTTGATATGCTTTCATGGTTGTTACCTTATATTTTCTTCTTAAATATTGCGTGGACGCAATTTCTTTAAGGAGGGGAGTCTGTAGCAACCCGTATATTTTACGATTGAATATTTAAATATTTTATTTAAATATTTTATCGTTAGTCTGATTTTAGTCCGAAAAGTTGCTTTTTGCATACGGTCGAATTAGGACTCGGGACCACTTCCATTGGGTCCAAAACGTCGTTTGCGATCTTTTTGAGTATAAAACTTTGATATGTTTGGACTTAATGGAATTTTTCCACTTTTTCACTTTGGGCTTTGGGTTTGGTTTAGCCCATTAGCCTAAACTATTTACTCTAGCTCAACCCCTTCTTCCCTTCATTACTTCACTTTCATTTCCTAGCACTCAAGCTTCATCAAAAATGGAGAGAGGAATGAGAAATTAAAACTCCAAGCCCTAGTTCATTTGCAAATCCAAACATCTAACTCCAAATCCAAAGAGAAGCTATTGATTCAAGCTTCTTGTGTTGAGATTGAAGTGTGGTTGACTCTTCCTTTGCTTTTAAGCTTCTCCTCCATTGATTTTGTAAAATGGTGAGATTTTTATCTCACATCTTTGTCTATAACTATCTTTGATTGTTGGGTATGAATTCCTAACACTTATTCATGTGCATTTGCTTTTGGTTTTGATTGAATTGGTGAATATCCCAATTTTTAGTGTTTTGGGTTCAAATCTTTAAAAATCCTAACTTTGAAGTTTGAACATGTTTTTGGTGATGCATCGAGGAGCCAATAGGACGGGTAGCCGATGGGAGTAATCCCCTAGCGTCCGTGCTCGACCGGTTGCAAAATGGAGATTTTGCTCTTCTACCAGTTAAGTCGCTTGGCCTGCATATAGGTCGCACCAACATAGGTCGCGCCATACTTTAAGTCGCACATGCCATGAGTTGGCCATGTTAAGTCGCACCTGCATATAAGTCGCACCACTTAGGTCGCTCGGCCTGTTCATAAGTCGCTCGGCCTGTTAGGTCGCGCTCCTTAGGTCGCTCGCCATGCTAATGAGTCGACCTGTTAGGTCTCACCTCCTTAGGTCGCTCGCCTTGCTAATGAGTCGACCTGCTAGATCTCACCTCCTTAAGTCGCTCGGCTTGCTTTAAGTCGCAACCAATTAGGTCGCTCGTTCCTTAAGTCGCTCTGCCTGCTATAGGTCGCGCCATGATTAGGTCGCACCTACTTCAAGTCCGCCTGCTGCTAAGTTGTGCCATGTTAGGTCGCAACCATTAGGACGCCCGGCCTGCTTTATCTCGCAACCATTTAGGTCGCTCGGCCTGCCGCTATAAGTCTCGGCTTGCTTTAAGTCGCACCTGCTATGTTGCGGATCCCTTATGTCGTATGCCGTGGAGTCGCATGAGTTGAGCCGTCGATTTCTTGTGTTGTATTGTGTTAAGTCGTAAGTCGTGGTTGTTAAGTCGCAAGGGTATTTCCACCTTGATGGATTTGGAATCAAATTCTTTGGATTTTATTCACGTCTTCGAATGTGAATTTTCGTGATTTATTGTTTCTACAATCATTTTTGTGATTTGTAACTTTAAAAATATAAAGGTTTCAATACTAGCAGTAAATATCGAAACTCCTTCATCAAAATGATTTCAACCCTATTTTACTACAAAGCTCGTTTCTTAAACCGTTTTCCAATCTACTAGTATATACAAACCTTTACCTCACTCGTATGAGAAATCTAATTAAAAGGCTTAGTAAAACAAGTGGTATGAAACGCTTGCGTTTACTTCGCCGGTTAATTCTTGGACTTGTTCGATTGAATCTCTTGTGACAATTTTCGAGTGGAGATCTACAATTTGTTCGTAAATATTTAAGTTAAGCTAGTGGTTATAGGACATGAAGCTAAGCTTATATATTTACTAGCTTACTGTAATTGACACTTCTTGATGATCGTTGATTATCATTTTTGTGACTTCGACTAGCAAGTGTGCGATGTCTCTTTGTCTACGAGGGAGACTAAACCCCGTTTCTATGGAGCTTCAGCTCAATTTGGTAGGGTAGCGACCCATGGTCTTCGGGCCGTTTTGTAGAGCTTGGGCTCAAAATTAATGGTTAGCAACCATGAAATAGCGTTCCATTTTGTGATACACGTGTTGGTGAGTTTTCATGCTCCCATTTTGTGATAGGCCTCCCCCCTTTTGTGATTTCTGGATTTCTATTGATGATTTCTAGAATTTGTGTCTTCACCAATTTTCGTGATTTACATTGATAAGTTTTATCAATATTTGTGCATTGGTGACTTTGTGTTTCATTAACTTTTGTGATTGGCATTGATATATGTGTCAATATTTATGGTTTGGTGAATAAATAAATAAAGAGTATGACAATCTTTTTGATCTTTGAGAAGATTCTTGTGATATTGATTAATCTCTTGTCGATTTTCGATTACATATTTATCACAGCATGGCATTGTGATTATTATACGTTTAGTCATATATCTTATTCTTTATCATTTCATGTGATCTTTATAGTGAGACTGATCCATTTATTATTTTCTTATTAAATAATACTCGGGTCAGACGGAGATGTTACAGGTGCTTCTGCTTGACTTCACATCTGGGATTATCATCCTGTCTTTTGGCTAACTACTTAGATTAGTTGTTTTTAGTCGTATACAATTGAGATATAGACTCCTTGATGTATACATATTCTTTTGTCTAGCACTTGTAACTATTCTTTTGCGATATTGTGGATCTTGTTTGACCACTACTCCGATACACACTTTTAGGTGTTATATTCATATCTATTTCCTTCTTTGTGATATGGATGTCTGTGACTGATTTGTGTTATGTTTGTTTCTATTTTTGTTCCGAAGATACTATAGCCACTATGTAGTAGCTTTGAGTTTGTGTTGGTATGTCGGATTTCCTCTTGAAAAGAATTCAAGTTATATTTATCTGGCATATCGGTGCTCGCACAAAGCCATTACACGGATGGTCGCTCCTCAACAGCCTTATTCTCCATGCTAGTTGACGGCATTACACCGTAGTGTCCTTAGCTAGCATGGGTATAGAGGTGGGGCGTCACGATCTACCTCTGGTATCTAGATAAATCCACTATGGCATTTATTTACGTTTGTATAAGAAAATAATTTTGGTTTCCTTCTTTGCCGTTTTGATTGGTCAGAGCTGTCATCCATTTTCCTTTTTCAGTTACCTTTGCTAATTCCTTCTCCGGTCGGTCCTCCACCATCCACTACGTTAACCTCTTCCTCATTGGCCTCAACGTCTTCATAACGTAGAAACTATTCAGCCTCATGATAAGACTCCGCGAGATTCCTCAATGGACCTCACTCCGGTGAAATCTTGAAATCTGTTTTAGCAGCTATTCCTAATACCACCGCCATCAAAACCATCGACAGGTCTGGCTTATCAACTGACGTCGCCGCCATATTAAATCTTGTTAGAAAATTCCTGAGGCTCTCTCCGGCCGCTGGTTCATACTTACAAGTGTCATCACATTCTTCGGTCAAGAGATGTGGACCCGAAATTGCATGGCAAACCTATTTACTAATCAGCCCATGTGACCAAATCTATCAAATACAAAGGAAAACACCATCACATAACTATTCAGATACCCTCAGCACCTCGATATGCTAGATGTGTCTCATCATATGAATTGTAAGGTCATGTTTTACTTCATACATCTCCAATGTTGGCAGTTTGAATTCCCATGGATTCCTAGTATATTGGATGTTTGGAGTAAATAGGCTTCTATTCACATCTTCCACGTTTTGATTTGGAAATCCACACCTCACAACTCATCTTACCATCTCAGCAAGTCTATCGTTGTCATCCAAAGAACCTCCCAAGTTTGCATTTCCAGCCTACCCCCTGACCCCGCGAGGGAATACCGATACGTACTCCTCTGGTCATGCTTTTGCATTCTGATTCACGTTTAAATGCTCTGTTTCAACTCCAATATAACAATGCGTAATTTTATCACTTGGAAAAGAAGAATAATTAATTTTAAAAATATTTAAATATAGGTTTATTTCAAAAAAAAAAATCATGTTTTATGTAATAAATAAGAATGACAAACTTATTTTTAGAATTTGATTACAAAATCAAGAAGTTTGGATTTTCGTCGAAAAGTGACAAAAGCCGGTTTTCGATAAAATTTAATACACATTCGAATATGTTATAAATGGTAAATAACTCTTTTTAATGGGTATATAATGATATGATAGTAACATAAATTTGATTTATAATGATCTTCTAAACATATAAACTTGTTTTATAAAAATTTACAAATTTTGCCGCACATTGACAAATCAACGTTGTATTTTTACAATTAGATTTAATATTATTTAATATGATTTTATAACTAAAATAAAATTTTTTTAATTATTTAAAATAGATAAGAAACTTATTTTCAAGTTTTGTTTAAATAAATAAATAGTTTAACAAAAACGTCAAAATGTGACCATAAAATGTTTTATCGAAAATCAACGTCTTGTTCAATATAAGTTGTCGCAACATTGTTACACTTTTATTTACATATAAATGTACACATATTTAAATAGGAGAAGCATTAAATAAGTCAATAAACAAGATTACCTTTCCTAACAAGTTTAGAAATTTCTAGAATTCATTAACAAAAAGTAAGCACTAAAAGACAAATATGTCAAAATTAAATCTAAACAAAAATCTTATTTTATTTTACTTAATACCTAAGTGATTAAGATATAAAGTAATGAAGTGAAAGGTAGTGTTAATTTTATAAAAAATATAGTTTACTTAAAGATGAAGCAAGCGTATTTTGGTCATTTTCACATAATAATATTTTATTCCAAACTTTTTTCTATAAATACCTACCACTTCTTTCACAAATTCCATATACTTTCCATTCTTCTTCATCTTCTTTTTATAAGCTTCTCCTTCTTCTTTTTTAAAGCTTTAATGGCTTCCATGCCTCTCTAAAAAATTCCAAAAGCGTATTAAAGTTATGGAAAAAATAATCGACAAAAAAGTACACCACTTAAGTCAAGTTCAAGTTAGTAAGCTGCATCCATCCATCCAAGGCCATGCCCACCTACAAGTTATCTCCACCGCTTTTCATCTCAACTTTTAGGATAGCGGAGCTATAGGCGGATTTTAAGAAGTTTTGAAAAATTTTAGCGAAGCTATAGTAAAATCAGTAGCAACAAAGTTAGCAAAATTAGTAGGAAGTATGGTTTAGACTGGAGTTCATTGTCTTAAAGCTTAGAAGAGTGGAATTCAAAGCGAGTTATTTCTTCCTTTAAGTTCATTAAAATTATTGCTAATTTGAAGGAACTTAAAGTGTTGAGTGTTGTTTGAATACCCTTGTTGAACGATTGTTTACTTTGTTCGCTAAAACTATGGTTTTATTTCCTTGTTTGACTATTTGGATGGTTAATTATGTATTTAAAAATTTAGAAGTTAAATACTTAATGGGATATGCAAAAACGACTAGTACACGTGTTTCGTCTGTGAGATCCAAGGAGAGTTGAGCGAGCGACGGAACATGTCGAAGGGAAAGCCTGGATGTTCTAAAATAAATATCAAACCGTTTTAACCTAAGATAAAATTAAGTGTTATAAATATTTTTGAGCATCGATTATCATTTATTGTTGTGTTTATTTCATTGATCGATTATTTGAATTAGGCTCGGCCTGTTTATGAGAACTGTTTATTAATTATTGATTTTTAACTTTTCTCGACCAGTTTGTGAGCAATTAATTATCCATATCCATAGGCTGGGTAGAAAATAATTGTAGGATAACACCTTGTGATTTATTTCACGATATGCCTATAATGAGTTTAGCGGCAATATTTGGTTCACTTCAACATAATGAGTTGTTTTGGAAATTGGTTTTCAAGTTGATATGCTATTAAATGTCTTCCTTTAAAAGAGAAAAAGAAGATATTCGAGAATAAATATTTTGAAATGATTTTATATAAAAGTGGTTTGTATGAAGAATGGTTTTGTAACGACTGCGATTTTTCGATGCCGAAAAACCGAACCGTTATGGTTTAAGAAGAAGAAAAAGGTATAAGAAGAAGATAGAAGAAAGAGAGAAAAGAAAAAAGCAACAGAAACATCAGAAAGAAACAACAGAACAATATCAGAATCTCACAATTCGCAGCGGAAAAACATATAATAGATAAATGAATATTCATTAAAAAACAGAAGAACTGTATATTTTATACATTACGTCACATTACATTCATTATCAGAGTTTACAACAACAAACAGCGGAAAAGAAATACTATATACTTAGTAATATGCTACGCCATCCAACTTTCTACATCAACTCCTAAATCCAGAATGACCTGATAACCTAACTCTAGTCTGCCCGTGTGGAAATTGGTGGGCACCCAAAGTTTAGGAAGGGAAACAATAAACTCCAGATCAGTCATGTGACTGGTGTGAGAACTTAAAACAGTTATTTATCTTTAAAACAAGGAACAAGAAAATTTTAAAATAGATTCGCAATGCTTTTTAAAAAATGAGACTACCATAAGGCCTCCCGCACACACACACAATGCAAACGCAAAATCGGAGGAGATTTCTCCTTATGACAGTCAAAGATGCTTGATACGCATTAAAAAGAAAGTTTTGATATTATTACTAGTTCATAGTGTAGGAAAACATTTCGAAAGTGAAGATATAAATCTTAGCCAGCATAGGCATTTCGCACTTATGCCTACTATAGCTACCATCCAAACAGTGGGGTGCCACCATAAGTGAACGATAGGTTATACAACTAAAACCGTACAAGATCGTATTGTTTCTTTGGATTTCCAACAAATGGTCAGGCCAAGGAACTTCCCATTGCCACATGGAAACGCCTCTGGATTGACGTCCCGAGAACCAAACCGGATCTCTGCCAACACAAGGCCGGGCTACCCCTAACTGGGTAACTACTGACACGAATATGTCATCCCCCGATCGTAACCGATCTATATCCGAGGATCCTCGATTTCCAACAACCACAAAGCAATAAATTTGCAGCAACACATAGTTTAAGTATCTGGGCTCCATACCATGATACCACCTCTATCCAGAAGGAATGACACACACTAAAGGGGCGCTGCCCCCTAATAACCTTGCCACATCCTTCCTGTTTTGACCATTTCCGGGGTGTGAGGTCCGACGAAGTCTCGTCCACAAAGCCACGCTTTATATAAAAGCTGTGCTTTGATCATCAAATGCTTAACAGCACTTCGTATGCCACATTACCAATTTGGGAATGTATCACTTGTAACCATCAACTACATAACCTCAAAGGGTGTTAAGCTAAGAGAATAAATTCTCCACCACCAACGGAAATATATTTGATAGAAAGCAGCCTTACATCTCAAATTGTAACGTCAGACACACATTCATACAAGTCCGTTTCGGAATCGAACGGAACCGAAGGCACTTACAAAGAAGTCCTTGCAATCCGGATATTTACAAATCACGACCGGACTTCCCATCACAAAGGGTAATAAATTTCTATATCGGGGATCAGCCGATGCAGAAACATTCGACGGTAATCCTTCAGTTTTCATAAATATCCGGTCTTCAACACCCGTCTTCAATGTTATCTATTACGACGTATCACATATTCGGATTGGGTTATACGACCCTAAGGTCCTTTCCCGGCTAACCCGAATAGTGAGTGCTTATTTTTAAAAATAAGTGTAGCATTCAAATTCAAGCAATCACAACAAATACCTATTTAAAGGTAAATATTGATAGACGGTTATTTAACTATTAATAGGCGTGTTCAACTTCACCAAATTCCAAATAATTTCCCAAATTATTTATTTTCCAAAATATCATTGCTAGACATATAATTTCCACACTTCAACCATTTGAAAACAAATTTTCAAATCTCTTTTCACCTTTACCACTTTTGAAAACAAATTTCAAAACGTTTCCCTACACGGAATATACTTTCATTTCAAAATGGTTCATTTAAACCAATTAAATAAATCCTTACCGATTTACTTTACATTTACGTTCCAAATCCGTAAATTTATTCCCCACTTCAAAAATAAATCAACGTTTATTTTTAAACAAATTACCTTTCTTTTATAAACTCCATAGTGAATTTACAATTCCAAAATATCTATGAACATACGATTTTCAAATCGATTTTCAATATTCACTTTCAATTTATCTTTAAAAAGATAATTCTCAAAACGTTCATTTCATATTGGAAAACATTTCACTACTTATTAAATAATAAGTAATTCACAAATCTATTTATTTTCAACGCTTGGAAAATATTCAATATAATTAAATTAATATTAAGTATATATTTCATTTCTTAAGGAAAACATTCTATTAAACCCATTATTTGGGTCAAAACGAATGTTGCGTAAAACATCGTTACGACGACCCAAAATCACTAGTATAGGAATTCGAAATTTAGATAGATATATAAATCCCAATACTGTACAAAAACATTTCCTTTCGGAAATCATTTACTATAACAACAGTGTTATAGTCCACCATTTCCTTCAATTTCTTGAAAACGTCTATTTCAACAATGAATGTTGAAATCTATGTTTTCAATACTTAATACATTTAAAACATCTCTAATCGTTTTAATTCTATTTAAAATATCATTTTTCCCTAAAACATTTCCTTAATATATTATTCATTATCCACAATCATGAGCATACTTCGTTAATCCAAATTCAACATTTTCACATATTAAATTTAAGGATTTTCCACAGTCCAAAATCATGGATATAATTCCTTTAAAAAATTATACGTTTACTTATCAAATTTATTTGATTACGGATTTATAAAACAACGTTTATAAATTCCATTTTTATTCTATAACTACTTCGATTTATAAATCTCCTTTAATAACCAATTCTATTCATTTTTCGTTTACATGTCGAATCCAACTTATAAGTAAATTACTTATAATGCATTTATTCACAAATCCATTCTTTTATATCATCATTTATTTATAAATAAAAAATTCTTATTTACTTATAAAACTAGGTACAACTTTATTTTAACACTTATAAAAACTCGTTTTATAATCCCAATATCTTTAACTTATAAAATATCAATTTTATAAATCCTTTATATAAACCGTTTATAATAATTCAAAATTCCCAATTTAAACCGTTTTATAAATTTATCAACTATTTATTTCAAAAATCATGCTTTGGTTATATTTCACAAAAAACCTAATTTTTATACCATAAAAATTTATAACGTTTTAATTATTTAAAATGAATCAATTCGAAAATTTAATAAACATATAATTTCAAAAATTACTTTAAAAATCCCTTAAAAATCAAAATCGTTATTTTTAAACATCAAAAATGGATCCGATGATGCAACACACCAAATAATCAATTACGGCATTCAAACATTATATATCATCATATGAAAATCAACAAATATCACAATATATGTAAATAAATAATAAATACGGTTGAGGAATCCAGTTGGATCCCTCCAACCTATTTCCCTGCATCCACAGACATTAGCACAATACCAATCCAGTTTCAAGACGGGATATCGCGGTATATGGGGTTTATAAAATAATTAGGCGGCGCAATAGGGTCTCATCCGCTATATAATGCGGGAAATCAACAACTCCAATATATACATATGCCAATATATATATTGCTATATATAGATATATCCTACTATATCTAATATTACAACCAAACAGCAATCAATAACTGCAATCCAAATTTTCAATTTGAGTGAGAAGATCTCACCTTTATTTCCGTTTGCAGTCCATTTCCATCTTGACTCGGTTTTTCTTGATTTATACCTTGTATAAATATTTATACGATTCATTAATATTTGAAATAAATCAAATAATCAATTTTAAATTCCTATTGGGTAAATTTAATTAGCCAACGATTTTATTAATTTAATTTTAAACCGAAAATTCCCTTTTTAGTATCTTAAGATAATTAAATAGATTAAGTTTAAACCGGTACATTTTTTTAATTTCTAAAGAAATCTCTTTTAACAAATTTACTTAAAAAAAATAAATTTAAAAACTAAATTTCCTTTAATAAATCATTTCACCTAATAAGTTGAATTTCTAACAAATTTTCCTTTACAATTTATTTTGGCATTATGAACTTGTAGCATAACTAATAAATTTCGAAAATATTCACTTATTAACTTTTTTTTTCACTGCTTGTACAGATTCAAAAAAATATGTTTATGGTACCAAATTTAAACAATTTCGTATATACCTTACACTGTCCCATTCACGCACTTGCCGTCGCTTGAACGACTTCGACTATCCCATGACCACCAACGACGACTTCGCGAAACCCTAGTGGCACCGACGCCGCCTCGCGCTTCACGATCGCAACCCACTTCCCTAGCCATCATCGAGCATCCCATCGCCTCCATCCATTCGAACGCCACTTCGTCGTTTGCCACTCGATCGCTGCCTCACGTACCACCAACCACCTGACCCAAATGCGACGCTTGAAAACCCATGGCCACACACGCGACTGCGTGCTGTCGCCGCCGCGCCTCGATGATTCTTGCGACCATCAGATCGAACGCGAGTTCGATATTGAGTTTGATGTCGCGAGCCTTCTCACCTCCTGCAATCTAGAATCCCTTTGAATGCCCTTTTTTTCTTTTATTAATCGAAGAAGAGGGCTTCGGCCATTTTTATTAATTTTAACGAAAACAAATTGGAAAGGAGGACTGTAGTAAGACGTGGATGCAGGGAAGAGATGTCACCATTTTTATTTTGTTTGAGATTTGTTTCGATTTTTTTTCTTCCATTCGAATCTGAAGAGGGATATTTAAAATTGAAAGAACATGGGTGCACGATTTCTTCCCGTGATTCCCTGCGAGATTTTAGGCATGATTTTAGAAACGAAAGTGGCTGATGTTGAACCAATTTAAATTTAAATTTAAATTCAATTCAATTTAAATTTCAATGCGTTTACCTATCGTATGATCACACAACAACTCCAAACGCTACGAAATTTGAAATCCGGTAATAATTCAATATTACGGACCCAACAATGGAACTGGTTTTGTCGAATTCCGAGACTGTGCCTCGAAAGGCTATTTTTAAATTCAGTTTAAACGGTATAATTTCAAAACTGATCAATGTGGATTTTACTTCTGGAGCTTCTATTGTCTTCAGTATTATCAATGTGGATTTTACAAGCCTTTGAAATATTTTTAATCAGCTTAAAACTAAAGATCCAAATTTTTATTTAACTTTCAATAGATTAAATTCTATAATTTAATTGCCATATTCATTCTAATAATTTGAAATTTAAATCAAACCATCATTCAAATATTTAAAATTAATTAAATATTTCATTTTCAAATGTTCAAAAATTCTGGGTCGTTACAATCTTCCCCCTTAAATTAATTTCGTCCCGAAATTACAAGTTAAGAAGAATGCCCTTATCTTGTTCGCTATCTTTCCAAAACTAAATAGTTTTATCAACTTGTCAACCAAAATCTTTTTATTAGAGATTCATTATCATTTCAACTAGCTTTCCAACTTCAATTATAAGTTTCAAGCAACATTGTTTACTTCAAAATTCAAATTTAGATTTAAATTCAAATTTTAAACTTTAGAAATTTTCCCAAAATTTTTTCTAACACATTAAATTTTCGAAAAATTTAGCCAGCATCTCCTTTGCGCGGCTAGCTCGGTACGACTACAAAATGGCACTACGGCCCCTCAGAATCAAAATGAAAATAAAAAACCAAGCAGCCGGAGAAGAGAATCAAAAAATTTCATACTGAAATTGAAATACGTACCTTTTGTCGAGCAATTCAATTTTATCTTTGAAATCAAAATCTCAATTCCATTTCGTTTAATACACCTGTATATCATGCTAACCATAATATCCAATTACAATATTCAAACCATTTTGCACCTTTCATTACAAAATTTCCAACATATGCTTCTTATACATTTTTACTTCACTATTTAAGTTACATATCCAATTTCATTCAATTTTGCATTTCAATATCATTTGAATTCAATTCACAATTTCAATTTTATTTGAATTCAATTTATCTTCTATTCTGAATATTGAATTTTATCGATTAACCTTCATTTACAATTAATTCGTCTCACTATTTTTAATTAGTTTCATTTACTAATTTATTTCAATTCCCAATTTGAAATCCTTTGTCGTTAACTAAAATTTTCAACAATTTTCAAAAAAAATTCTAACTCCTAAAATTTTCGAAATTTTTTGGTAGAGTCTCCTTTGTACGGAGGAGCTTTTGCAATTTGACAATAGATATAAATACATATACATCAACCCACATGGTCGGAAAAACCAAAAACAGTTCATATTTCCTATTTTTATTGCGTAGGCGTACCTTTTTAGCATTTTTAAGCAAAGCGGTTTATTATTAGCTTATTAGCACGGCCAAATCTAGCCAAACGGCCCTCATGTACCTGTACTTACTTAATTTAAACACGTCAGTGACAAATACAAGAAATTCATTTACATTTCACTTATTTTCAATAGTGAATATACTGATTTCATAAGCAATACATTCATAATAAATTCCATTAGCAATTTATATTGTTTCTATACGAATTAAATTGCTTTTATCTAATTCACACACCATTTTTTTTCAATTCAATGGTTTACAATTCATTTTTAAATGAATCTAACTCATATCCCTTTTAATTGATTCCATTCAATATAATTTGCATTCCATATTCACAAAACCATTCGATTTGTTCAAAACCATCGTACAAAACTCGACAACAACAATGCAAATATTTATATACACTTCTTGCATTTATTTTCACTTCATTACTGAAGTTATATATTTATCACTATTCAATTTCACATTTTCATATCCAATTCAATTATTTCACGAATTAATAAATTATCAAGTTGATTTACTTGAATTCAATCCATTTTTTTTCAAGTTTGGATTTTTTTATCTATTCAACCTGATTTAAATCTATCACATTTTATTTTCCAATTTATTTATTTATGAATGTAAACTCATTTATAAATTCACTTTACCATTTCATTATATTAATGAATTTATTTCTCAAATTTCCTTTTGGAATTCTATTTCAATTTATAAATTCATTTACAATTTATCTTCACAAGTCCCGTTCGTATATGAATTTTATTTGTTATTAAATTTTCACATAATTATGATAATACTTCAATATTATCACTACCCAAACAACCAAACATCCTTATACTATAATAATTATGAAAAATAGATTTCTTTTCTATACAAAAATAGTTTTGGGTAAAATTATCTCATTTACCCTATTTAAAAGCAAAACTGTGTCAGTTTATCTTGTTTAAGAGTTTAGAAACCCCTATCGATTACAGTTGGCCAACCTGCACCGACCAGAATCTATAAACAATCAACCGATAAATCAACGCAATACAAAACAGTTTTTTTATATTCACTAACAAATATGCGCTCATATCTATTATTACACCGAACTCATTCTACAGTACTACTGACTCTATCTCTAATGAGTAACAGCCAACAGAGCCATGGTTGTCGCTTAACCATATGCTTTGATACCAAATGTAATGACTGCGATTTTTCGATGCCGGAAAACCGAACCGTTATGGTTTAAGAAGAAGAAAAAGGTATAAGAAGAAGATAGAAGAAAGAGAGAAAAGAAAAGGCAACAGAAACATCAGAAAGAAACAACAGAACAATATCAGAATCTCACAATTCGCAGCGGAACAACATATAATAGATAAATGAATATTCATTAAAAAACAAAAGAACTGTATATTTTATACATTACATCACATTACATTCATTATCAGAGTTTACAACAACAAACAGCGGAAAAGAAATACTATATACTTAGTAATATGCTACGCCATGCAGCTTTCTACAGCAACTCCTGAATCCAGAATGACCTGATAACCTAATTCTAGACTGCCCGTGTGGAAATTGGTGGGCACCCAGAGTTTAGGAAGGGAAACAATAAACTCCAGGTCAGTCATGTTACTGGTGTGAGAACTTAAAACTGTTATTTATCTTTAAAACAAGGAACGGGAAAATTTTAAAATAGATTCGCAATGCTTTTTAAAAAAATGAGACTACCATAGGGCCTCCCGCACACACACACAATGCAAACGCAGAATCGGAGAAGATTTCTCCTTATGATAGTCAAAGATGCTTGATACGCATTAAAAAGAAACTTTTGATATTATTACTAGTGCATAGTGTAGGAAAACATTTCGAAAGTAAAGATATAAATCTTAGCCAGCATAGGCATTTCGCACTTATGCCTACTATAGCTACCATCCAAACAGTGGGGCGCCACCATAAGTGAATGATAGGTTCTAAAACTAAAACCATACAAGATCGTATTGTTTCTTTGGATATCCAACAAATGGTCAGGCCAAGGAACTTCCCATTGCCACATGGAAACGCCTCGGGAATGATGTCCCGAGAACCAAACCGGATCTCTGCCAACACAAGGCCGGGTTACCCCTAACTGGGTAACTACTGACCCGAATATGTCATCGCCGATCGTAACCGATCTATATCCGAGGGTCCTTGATTACTCACTACCACAAAGCAATAAATTTGCAGCAACACATAGGTTAAGTATCTAGGCTCCATACCATGATACCACCTCTATCCAGAAGGAATGACACACACTTAAGGGGCGCTACTCCCTAATAACCTTCCCGCATCCTTCCTGTTTTGACCATTTCCGGGGTGTGAGGTCCGACGAAGTCTCGTCCACAAAGCCACGCTTTATATAAAAGCTGTGCTTTGATCATCAAATGCTTAACAGCACTTCGTATGCCACATTACCAATTTGGGAATGTATCACTTGTAACCATCAACTACATAACCTCAAAGGGTGTTAAGCTAAGAGAATAAATTCTCCACCACCAACGGAAATATATTTGATAGAAAGCAGCCTTACATCTCAAATTGTAACGTCAGACACACATTCATACAAGTCCGTTTCGGAATCGAACGGAACCGAAGGCACTTACAAAGAAGTCCTTGCAATCCGGATATTTACAAATCACGACCGGACTTCCCATCACAAAGGGTAATAAATTTCTATATCGGGGATCAGCCGATGCAGAAACATTCGACGGTAATCCTTCAGTTTTCATAAATATCCGGTCTTCAACACCCGTCTTCAATGCTATCTATTACGACGTATCACATATTCGGATTGGGTTATACGACCCTAAGGTCCTTTCCCGGCTAACCCGAATAGTGAGTGCTTATTTTTAAAAATAAGTGTAGCATTCAAATTCAAGCAATCACAACAAATACCTATTTAAAGGTAAATATTGATAGACGGTTATTTAACTATTAATAGGCGTGTTCAACTTCACCAAATTCCAAATAATTTCCCAAATTATTTATTTTCCAAAATATCATTGCTAGACATATAATTTCCACACTTCAACCATTTGAAAACAAATTTTCAAATCTCTTTTCACCTTTACCACTTTTGAAAACAAATTTCAAAACGTTTCCCTACACGGAATATACTTTCATTTCAAAATGGTTCATTTAAACCAATTAAATAAATCCTTACTGATTGACTTTACATTTACGTTCCAAATCCGTAAATTTATTCCCCACTACAAAAATAAATCAACGTTTATTTTTAAACAAATTCCCTTTCTTTTATAAATTCCATAGTGAATTTACAATTCCAAAATATCTATGAACATACGACTTTCAAATCGATTTCCAATATTCACTTTCAATTTATCTTTAAAAAGATAATTCTCAAAACGTTCATTTCATATTGGAAAACATTTCCCTACTTATTAAAAAATAAGTAATTCACAAATCTATTTATTTTCAACGCTTGGAAAATATTCAATATACTTAAATTAATATTAAGTATATATTTCATTTCTTAAGGAAAACATTCTATTAAACCCATTATTTAGGTCAAAACGAATGTTGCGTAAAACATCGTTACGACGATCCAAAATCACTAGTTTAGGGATTCGAAATTTAGATAGATATATAAATCCCAATACTGTACAAAAACATTTCCTTTCGAAAATTGTTTACTATAACAACAGTGTTATAGTCCACCATTTTCTTCAATTCCTTGAAAACGTCTATTTCAACAATGAATGTTGAAATCTATGTTTTCAATACTTAATACATTTAAAACATCTCTAATCGTTTTAATTCTATTTAAAATATCATTTTTCCCTAAAACATTTCCTTAATATATTATTCATTATCCAAAATCATGAACATACTTCGTTAATCCAAATTCAACATTTTCACATATTAAATTTAAGGATTTTCCACAGTCCAAAATCGTGGATATAATTCCTTTAAAAATTTCTATATTTACTTACCAAATTTATTTGATTATGGATTTATAAAACAACATTTATAAATTCCATTTCTATTCCATAACTACTTCGATTTATAAATCTCCTTCAATAACCAATTCTATTTATATTTCGTTTACATGTCGAATCCAACTTATAAGTAAATTACTTATAATCCATTTATTCACAAATCCATTCTTTTATATCATCATTTATTTATAAATCTAAAATTCTTATTTACTTATAAAACTAGGTACAACTTTATTTTAACACTTATAAAAGCTCGTTTTATAATCCCAATATCTTTAACTTATAAAATATCAATTTTATAAATCCTTTATATAAACCGTTTATAATAATTCAAAAATCCCAATTTAAACCATTTTATAAATTTATCAACTATTTATTTCAAAAATCATGCTTTGGTTATATTTCACAAAAATCCTAATTTTTATACCATAAAAATTTATAACGTTTTAATTATTTAAAATGAATCGATTCAAAATTTTAATAAACGTATAATTTCGAAAATCACTTTAAAAATCCCTTAAAAATCAAAATCGTTATTTTTGAACTTCAAAAATGGATCCGATGATGCAACACACCAAATAATCAATCACGGCATCCAAACATCATATATCATCATATGAAAATCAAAAGATATCACAATATATGTAAATAAATAATAAATACGGTTGAGGAATCCAGTTGGATACCTCCAACCTGTTTCCTGCATCCACAGACATTAGCACAATACCAATCCCGTTTCAAGACGGGATATCGCGGTATATGGGGTTTATAAGATAATTATCCGCTTAATAGGCGGTGCAATAGGGTCTCATCCGTTATATAATGCGGGAAATCAACAACTCCAATATATACATATGCCAATATATATATAGCTATATATAGATATATCCTACGATATCTAATATCACAACCAAACAGCAATCAATAACTGCAATCCAAATTTTCAACTTGAGTGAGAAGATCTCACCTTTATTTCCGTTTGCAGTCCATTTCCATCTTGACTCGGTTTTTCTTTATTTATACCTTGTATAAATATTTATGCAATACATTAATATTTGAAATAAATCAAATAATCAATTTTAAATTCCTATTGGGTAAATTTAATTAGCCAACAATTTTATTAACTTAATTTTAAACCAAAAATTCCCTTTTTAGTATCTTAAGATAATTAAATAGATTAAGTTTAAACCTGTACTTTTTTTTAATTTCTAAAGAAATCTCTTTTAACAAATTTACTTAACAAAAAAAATTAAATTTAAAAACTAAATTTCCTTTAATAAATCATTTCACCTAATAAATTGAATTTCTAACAAATTTTCCTTTACAATTTATTTTGGCATTATGAACTTGTAGCATAACTAATAAATTTGGAAAATATTCACTTATTAACTTTTTTTTTCACTGCTTGTACAGATTCAAAAAAATATGTTTATGGTATCAAATTTAACAATTTCGTATATACCTTACATTGTCCCATTCACGCACTTGACATCGCTTGAACGACTTCGACTATCTCATGACCAACGACGACGACTTCGCGAAACCCTAGTGGCACCGACGCCGCCTCGCACTTCACGATCGCAACCCACTGCCCTAGCCATCATCGAGCTTCCCATCGCCTCCATCCATTCGAGCGCCACTTTGTCGTCCGCCACTCGATCGTTGCCTCGCGTACCACCAACCACCTGACCCAAACGCGACGCTTGAAAACCCATGGCCATGCACGCGACTGCGTGCTGTCGCCGCCGCGCCTCGATGATTCTTGCGACCCTTAGATCGAACGCAAGTTCGATATTGCGTTTGATGCCGCGAGCCTTCCCACCTCCTACGATCGAGAATCCCATTGAATGCCCTTTTTTTTATTAATCGAAGAAGAGGGCTTCGGCCATTTTTATTGATTTTGAACGAAAACAAATTGGAAAGGAGGACTATAGTAAGACGTGGATGTAGTGAAGAGATGTCGCCATTTTTATTTTGTTTGAGATTTGTTTCGATTTTTTTTCTTCCATTCGAATCCGAAGAGGGATATTTAAAATTGAAAGAACATGGGTTGCACGATTTCTTCCCGTGATTCCCTGCGTGATTTTAGGCATGATTTTAGAAACGAAAGTGACTGATGTTGACCCAATTTAAATTTAAATTTAAACTGAATTCAATTTAAATTTCAATGCGTTTACCTATCGTATGATCACACAACAACTCCAAACGCTACGAAATTTGAAATCCGGTAATAATTCAATATTACGGACCCAATGGAACGGGTTTTGTCGAATTCCGAGACTGTGCCTCGGAAGGCTATTTTTAAATTCAATTTAAACGGTATAATTTCAAAACTGATCAAATCACTTTCAAATTCACTTCTGAAGCTTCTATTGTCTTCAGTATTATCAATGTGGATTTTACAAGCCTTTGAAATATTTTTAATCAGCTTAAAACTGAAGATTCAAATTTTTATTCAACTTCCAATAGATTAAATTCTATAATTTAATTGCCATATTCATTCTGATAATTTGAAATTTAAATCAAACCATCATTCAAATATTTAAAATTAATTAAATATTTCATTTTCAAATGTTCAAAAATTCTGGGTCGTTACAGGTTTTGTAAAAATGTTTTATAAAACGGAAAGAATTTGGAGGACTAAACCTGAAGATTTTAAGTTGATTTTTGAAAGGATTTGGAAATGGAAATTATTATGGATTAGAAGTATTTGTAATTATTTGTTTAAATGATTTTGCCACTTTGGGATATAAAGTGATTTGTTATGTTACCGAAATTCGGGTAACCCATAATCTACCAAACGCATGGGCAAAGGAGGTGCAGATGTTTTGCAGCCTCGGTGTAGTTAGCTCTTAGGACATAGGAATGCACCAATCTATTATTTATTTGAAAGGATAGACCCAGGGGCCTGGTTATGGCTAGAAACCTCCCAATATTTTGTAGCATATAGTTTTGTATGCTTGTATATTGGTATCGTTTCAAACGGTGATTTGTCTTTAGTTTCCGAAGTAAAGAACTACTTTGAATATAAAAGATATATATATATATATATATATATATATATATATATACATGTGACGACCGCCCATGACTCCCGCACCAAAACAAGAGAAAAGAGCGCTGAAGGGCGTGCCAGGTAGCCATAGACAGTAGTCAGGGTAAAATAAAACAGCAAACTCTATCGTACAACTCACAGCGCATGGATAAAATACAATAGAGAAATATATAGTGAAGCTCCATAACAGAAAAATCATCATATAAGCATCGTAGTAGTTTTATACAAACATGAATCATCCATACATCAAAGCCTCACTACAAACACTCAATCAGATATAACAGCGGAACACCCAGTACATATAGTAAGAAAACTAGTATGCAAAGCCTCCTGCTCGTCTTCGTCATCGTCAGCGTAGATCTCTAAGAACAGCACCTGTCACCTGCTACCTAGTCTGCCTATCCCAACATGGATGAACAGCCCAAGGTAATAAGAGGAGACATAAAACCTTGAGTCAGACAAAGTCTTAGTGAGCAGTAAATCAACTATCAAACATACCAAAAGAGCATAAAGGATAAAAGGAATAGGAACCAAACCATCCCACTCCACCTCTTTCTACAGTGATAGCCCCCAGACACACACCAAGGAGAAATAAGCATAACATAACAGATAATTAAGGTAAAGCAATAATCACTCGAGTCAAGGGCGATGTTTTCCAAATACAAACCCCCAAGGCCTGAACCAAGATCAGATAAGCACCTAGAAAATACCGCTCTTGAGACCGAATGATGATACAACCAAACGTCCAAACATCCATGACTCTGGCTATCACTGTTATCCTTGCTTTGATTTCACCATTGATTGAATGACCATCCGTCAAGGGCTAATGGTAACCCCGGTTCTAGGCATAGCTCCGCACGTCATCGTGACCCGTGCCTAGGACTTACCTACTCTGCCCAGAGTACTCAACTACCTACCTGTAGTCTTTTGGGTGTCCCGACTACCTGCCTGTAGTCGTTATGGGCGCCCCATGTACTCTTGCTTTCGAGCATGCTAGAACCTTCAACAACGACGAGATCTAAGCCTCCTAGTCATCCTCCTCGACGACTATTCCCATACTAGATCAAGCTACCTCTCGAGCAATCCATTATCAACCAACTCGAACCATCCCTCGAGTCATCAACATGCTTGGAATGATCCCTACCTGAATTACGCCAAGTCTACATCACATCGTACTTCGCTTTATCACACCACAGCAAAGTCTCAACTCAACAACATGGTTTGCCTCATCTCATCATGGCAAAGTTCCATCTCAACATCATCCAATCCATACATATGAGCTTCAACATCCACCTCATATGCCTTTAGCAGCTTTCACTATTCAAGAGCCTCTTCTGTAGCTTTTGAATCATCTTTGACCATACTTGTCCACGTCTATCAACTAGATAGCTCATTCACAACAATCAATCAAGGCAAACATTAATCCAAACAAATAAGTATTCAATCAAGATCTAATTAGGCATTTATAACTACAATGGCAATTTCGTAAATAAATGAGCATAGAACTAACATACATGAATCATGGGTTTTAGCATAGATCTATCAAATATAAAACATGGGTTTTGTCTCTAATACTTGATAAATGAACATGCATAAGTAAACATCTTCACAAATAATGAATCTACACTTGGATCTAAGGAGAATGCACAAAATCACTATCTACAACACTCCAACAAACCACCAATCCAATATACTCCTTTGGGTCCGCGTGAGAGATAACTACCACTCACCAAATCACCTAAACACCTCAAAAACTAAACACTTCAGATCTGGACAGCGAAGATCAAGGCTTGATCCGGCGAAATCTCGCTTAAAACGATGAAATCTAGCTTCGTTGGATGAAGATCTTCAACTTTGGCCCTTGAATCTTTGATCTCGATCTTCGATCTTGGATGGATGTTAGAACTAGATTGGAATGGAGAAAAGAAGATGAAGAAATGTTGTAGTCGACCTCTCAAAATGGCAGCACTTCGTCGCTTCAAAATCCGATGCCAAAAAGTGAGCCAAACCCCTCTATTTATAGGCTGATTTCTCCCTGACTCGGCCGCTCTTAAGTCGTTGCCGACTCATTTCCCTGAGTCGCCCATGCCACTTGCCGACTCAACACAACACAGGGCCTCATGTCTTACTCATACGCGGCTTATCCCAGACACGACTCAACGCCTCTAACGACCTAACCAAATACGGCACAGCATGCTAACGACTCAATGGCTTACGACATAAGACACTGCCGTATTTTCCTAAGTCCTAAGTCGTATGGCGACTCAACTAACATGCCGACTCAACTACACTAAGCCATACTGAGTACCTACCGACCTAACGACTTAGTCTTATGGCCGACCTAAGCCCTAGCCGACTCAACTGCATATGACTCAACAACCTCTGCCGACTCAACACCCACCGACTCAACTCCTTAACTCGGCAAACCCTATGAGTCGTAACTCGTTGACTCGGCCACACTTCTTATCTCACTATCCTCTTAGGTCGGTCACCCCTATGAGTCGGTCAACCCCTTAACTCGGCCACATACTAACTCGACCATACCTATAAGTCGCTGCCTCTATGAGTCGGTTACCATATGAGTCGCCCACTACCTTAATTCGGTCTAAACTCTAGCAGGCTAACCCACTGACTCGTCCAAGACCATGAGTCGCTGCCTACCTTAACTCGGTCCAAACTCAACCCTCAACATGTTGACTCGTTAACGACTCAAAACTTGAGAACTCAAACTCATCACTAAACACATGAGTTAACTTTCTAAACGACTCAGGCTAGAAACAACATAAACAATACTAATGACCTGCAAATTCTACGATTTATCGACACGTAAAATACGGGTCGTTACATTCTCTCCCCTTTAGGAATTTCATCCCTGAAATTCCAAGCAAACAACAGCTATCAAAGATATTCCGCATGCCTACCATCTATAGCAATAACAAACCATGCATCCAATTCTAGCCTAGCATGAAGAATTCTAAGACTTAGAACAAGCTACAAATTCATGAGATGTCACGACACCTTAGGGCCATACCTCGAAGAGTTCGGGATGAGCTGCCTTCATCCTTTCTTCCTCCTCCCACGTACAGTCGTTAACATCATCACTCCATTGTACCTTGAGCAACGTAATCGTCTTCTTCCTAAGCTGTTTCGTATCGGTTTCAACAACACGAAGTGGCTTACGAGGTCTCGTAACCACTGGATCAACCTCTAAGTCTTCACAGCTATCAGCATAAACCACAGTAGTTGGGTCATGCACATACTTCCGTAGATAAGATACATGAAAGACATTGTGCACACCCGCCATCTTTTCCGGTAACTCCAACCTGTAAGCGAGTTTTCCAATTCGCTCGATAATCGGGAATGGTCCAATAAATCTAGGAGTTAACTTTCCTTTCTTCCCGAATCTAATAACACTCTTTAACGGAGAAATCTTCACAAAACCATCTCACCTATGTCGAATTCTAAATCCTTGTGACGATTATCGGCATAACTTTTCTGACGATCTTGGGCTGCTTTCATTCGTTGCCGAATGATCTCTATACAATCCGAAGACTGTCGAATCATCTCTGGCCCAAGTATCAGCTTTTCTCCAGTTTCCAACCAACATGTCGGAGAGTTACACGGTCTTCCATATAATGCCTCATATGGTGCCATACCAATACTCGACTGATAACTGTTATTATATGCAAATTCCACCAAATGAAGATGATCTTCCCATGATCCTCCGAAGTCCAAGACACATGCTCTCAAGAGATCTTCCAAAACTCGGTTGACTCTCTCAGTCTGACCATCTGTTTGAGGGTGATAAGCTGTACTCAAACATAACTTGGTTCCCAAAATTTCTTGGAAGCTCTTCCAAAAACCACTAGTGAACAATGGGTCTCGATCGCTCACTATACTCTTCGGAACACCATGGAATCGAACTATCCACTTAACATACAACTCAGCCAATTTCGATGCAGTCCTAGTCGATCGAACAGGAATGAACCTTGCACTCTTAGTCAACCGATCTACGATGACCCAAATCCCTTCATTTCCTGCCCTGGTTCTAGGTAAACCATCGATAAAATCCATCGACACTTGCTCCCACTTCCATGTAGGAACTTCTAATGGCTGAAGCAATCCACTGGGCTTCTTCTGCTCAGCTTTCACCAACTGGCAATTCATACACTTGGAAATAGAACTTCCAACATCTTTCTTCATACCTTCCCAGTAGTAAGTTCTCTTCATATCCCGATACATCTTATTTCCACCTGGATGAATTGTCAACTTCGAGTGATGACTTTCCCTTAGAACTTCTTCTCTCAATCCATCTATATCGGGAACAACCAGTCGTCCTTGCTTTCGAAGCCGACCCTCTCGATCGATCTCGAATGCTTTATCCTTCTCTGGTTCCAATCCAGATTCCAAACCACGGATAATCCTGACAAGCTTATCGTCTTGCTTTTGGCTCTCGCCAATCCTTTCCACAAGAGTAGGTCTTATCGATAAGTTTGCCAACATCTCAGGTTCCAATTCACATCTAGGCCTGAAATCAAATCCAGCTAAATACTCAAGGTTCTTCCATTCCGAAAACATGGCTCCCAAACCTGCATGTCTTCGACTTAACGCATCAGCCACCGCGTTACCTTTTCCCGGAGTATAGGCTATACCAAAATCATAAGATGCCAAGAACTCTAGCCATCTTTGCTGTCGAAGATTCAAATCCTTTTGGGAGAACAGATACTTCAACGACTTATGATCTGTAAACAACTCGAATCTAACTCCCAATAGATAATGTCTCCACATCTTCAAAGCAAACACAATCGCAGCTAACTCCAAATCATGAGTCGGATAATTCCTTTCATGCGGCTTCAGTTGTCGACTAGCATACGCAACAACTTTATCCTTCTGCATTAGCACTGCTCCAAGTCCAGTGCCACATGCATCGGTGTAAACCACCATCTCATCATTCCCACTAGGAATAGTCAAAACAGGAGCACTCGTCAGTCGCTCTTTCAGGATTATGAAAGCTTGCTCACACTTATCATCCCATTTGAACACTTGGTTCTTCTTCTTCAATCCTGTCAATGGTGTAGCTATCTTGGAAAAGTCTTTGATAAACCGACGATAATATCCTGCTAATCCAAGAAAACTTCTCACGTCAGATGCATTCTTAGGTCTAACCCAGTCCTGGATTGCTGCCACCTTAGCGGGATCAACCGCTATTCCATTTCCAGAGATAACATGGCCTAAGAACCTCACTTCACTCTTCCAGAAGTGACACTTCGAAAACTTAGCCTTCAGCTGATGTTTCCGCAAGATTTCCAAAACAATTCTCAAGTGCGTCTTGTGCTCTTCCTCAGTTCTGGAGTAAACCAAAATATCATCCACGAACACAAGCACGAACTTATTCAACTGATCTCTGAATACTCTATTCATAAGATCCACAAAATATGCTGGTGCGTTAGTCAACCCAAACGGCATTACCAGCCACTCATAAAACCCGAATGGTGTCCTAAAAGCAGTCTTCGGCACACTATCCTTCGCCACTCTCAATTGGTGAAATCCCGTTGCCAAATCCATCTGAGAAAACACCTTAGCCTCGTGAAGCTGATCAAATAAGTCATCTATTCTCGGCAATGGATACTTGTTCTTTTTAGTCAACTTATTTAGCTCACGATAATCCACACACAACCTCAACGATCCATCCGCTTTGATTGCGAACACAACTGGTGCACCCCATTCGGACACACTTCTCCGAATGAATCCTTTCCGAAAAAGGTCATCAACTTGCACCTTCAGCTCTTGCTGCTCCCTCGGTGCCATCTGCCTAAGAGGCATAACAACAGATCTGGCTCCCTCAACTAGATCGATACGAAACTCGATCTCCCTACGCGGCGGCAACCCTTTGACTTCGTCAAAGACATCCTCAAATCCATTCACAATAGGCACTGATGACAGTCCATCCCGTGGAACAACCAGCGAATACATGAAGCTCATGAAGACGTCTTCCTCATGCTTGCATCGTATCACAACCTTTCGCCCTTCCACATTCCCGACTGTCACCTCAAGCCTCTCACAATCAATCCTTGCCGCATATTTCCTAAGCCAGTCCATACCCAAAATAATTCCGAACCACGCAAAGTTCAGAACAAAGCAATCACAAACAAATGAGCAATCATGACTCGACACAACTAGACCACGGCATATCATACACAAACATGACGAACCCCCAACTGGATTAGTCACAACCAATGGCCTATCAACAATATCCGGTCTCAAACCTAACCGGTCTACCAAATCATTACAAACAAAAGAATGCGACGCTCCAGTATCAAACAACACTCTAACTGGAACACCACAGATAGAAAGAGTACCTTGAACCACCACACCCTTCCCCTTCTCTTCAGCAGTAGGAGCTTTTGAAGACGACGACACAACTCCTAAAGCATAAGCTTGCACAATCTGCCTATCTTTCCTCGGCTCTGGGCAATCCTTCTTGATATGTCCCAGCTTATCACAGTTATAACACTTTCCCGGCACCTTGGGATTCTTACAATATTTGTAAAGATGGCCCTTCTGTTGGCAGTTATAACAAGTCACTTCGCCTTTCGGCTTCTTCTGGCCATCCTTACCCTTCTGCTGCTGCTGCTTCCTCCTCTTATTGCCACTCTGGTGTGGTTTAGATCCTTCCCTGGTTACAGCAACAACAGAACTTTCCTTAGGAAACAAACTCTCATGCCTAAGGGCTTTCTCCACAAGCTTCTCAAATGGATCGTCCAAATGATCCACTAACTGCCTCCCAAGATAAGCATCCAGACCAGTCACAAACTTCTCATTCTTCTGATAGGGAGAATCAATGTACGATCTGGCATACTTGGACAAAGCTTCAAACTCAGAAATATACTCAAGAACTGGTCTCCCACTTTGCTTGAGCTCTACAAACCTCTTGAACAAAACAGACTTCTGAGCCGTAGAGATGAACTTGGCTTCAAATCTAACTTGGAATTGCTCCCAAGTAATCTCTTCTTCTGGGGTATCAATGGTGATAGAATTCCACCAATCAGCAGCTCTTCCCTGAAGCTGTCTCGATGCAAGCTTTCTCTTAGTTGCATCTTCAATCCCTAAGTCACCAAAGATCCTCCGACATGCATCAATCCATCTCTGCACCTCAATAGTCGACTCCGTCCCCAAGAAAGCTTTTCCTCCAAGAGAAGTATAATCCTTGCAAAGCTTAGCAAAATCCACCGGTCTTGGAGCTTGAACTTGAACTCCCACATCCACTGATGATCCTGAAGCTGGTATCCTTCTCATGATCGAAGTCATCATCGCTTCGAACATAGTTCCATAATCAACAGCTCCTTCATCAGCACGGCTTTCCCTTGCAGCTGGTCTCCCTCTTCGACTCATCCTTAATATCTGTAATAAGAATGATTAGAACACCTTAAGAAACAACTGCATAAGGAGTTCAAATCCTTCTAGGCTACTATATTACATATAGTAATCATCCATCAAAATACAATTACGTCTCTCATATGTAGTTGCGTCAGCGAGCGTTGGCTAAAATCGATTAACCAAAGCTCTGATACCAAATGTGACGACCGCCAATGACTCCCGCACCAAAACAAGAGAAAAGAGCGCTGAAGGGCGTGCCAGGTAGCCATAGACAGTAGTCAGGGTAAAATAAAACAGCAAACTCTATCGTACAACTCACAGCGCATGGATAAAATACAATAGAGAAATATATAGTGAAGCTCCATAACAGAAAAATCATCATATAAGCATCGTAGTAGTTTTATACAAACATGAATCATCCATACATCAAAGCCTCACTACAAACACTCAATCAGATATAACAGCGGAACACCCAGTACATATAGTAAGAAAACTAGTATGCAAAGCCTCCTGCTCGTCTTCGTCATCGTCAGCGTAGATCTATAAGAACAGCACCTGTCACCTGCTACCTAGTCTGCCCATCCCAACATGGATGAACAGCCCAAGGTAATAAGAGGAGACATAAAACCTTGAGTCAGACAAAGTCTTAGTGAGCAGTAAATCAACTATCAAACATACCAAAAGAGCATAAAGGATAAAAGGAATAGGAACCAAGCCATCCCACTCCACCTCTTTCTACAGTGATAGCCCCCAGACACACACCAAGGAGAAATAAGCATAACATAGCAGATAATTAAGGTAAAGCAATAATCACTCGAGTCAAGGGCGATGTTTTCCAAATACAAACCCCCAAGGCCTGAACCAAGATCAGATAAGCACCTAGAAAATACCGCTCTTGAGATCGAATGATGATACAACCAAACGTCCAAACATCCATGACTCTGGCTATCACTGTTATCCTTGCTTTGATTTCACCATTGATTGAATGACCATCCGTCAAGGGCTAATGGTAACCCCGGTTCTAGGCATAGCTCCGCACGTCATCGTGACCCATGCCTAGGACTTACCTACTCTGCCCAGAGTACTCAACTACCTACCTGTAGTCTTTTGGGTGTCCCGACTACCTGCCTGTAGTCGTTATGGGCGCCCCATGTACTCTTGCTTTTGAGCATGCTAGAACCTTCAACAACGACGAGATCTAAGCCTCCTAGTCATCCTCCTCGACGACTATTCCCATACTAGATCAAGCTACCTCTCGAGCAATCCATTATCAACCAACTCGAACCATCCCTCGAGTCATCAACATGCTTGGAATGATCCCTACCTGGATTACGCCAAGTCTACATCACATCGTACTTCGCTTTATCACACCACAGCAAAGTCTCAACTCAACAACATGGTTTGCCTCATCGCATCATGGCAAAGTTCCATCTCAACATCATCCAATCCATACATATGAGCTTCAACATCCACCTCATATGCCTTTAGCAGCTTTCACTATTCAAGAGCCTCTTCTGTAGCTTTTGAATCATCTTTGACCATACTTGTCCACGTCTATCAACTAGATAGCTCATTCACAACAATCAATCAAGGCAAACATTAATCCAAACAAATAAGTATTCAATCAAGATCTAATTAGGCATTTATAACTACAATGGCAATTTCGTAAATAAATGAGCATAGAACTAACATACATGAATCATGGGTTTTTAGCATAGATCTATCAAATATAAAACATGGGTTTTGTCTATAATACTTGATAAATGAACATGCATAAGTAAACATCTTCACAAACAATGAATCTACACTTGGATCTAAGGAGAATGCACAAAATCACTATCTACAACACTCCAACAAACCACCAATCCAATATACTCCTTTGGGTCCGCGTGAGAGATAACTACCACTCACCAAATCACCTAAACACCTCAAAAACTAAACACTTCAGATCTGGACAGCGAAGATCAAGGCTTGATCCGGCGAAATCTCGCTTAAAACGATGAAATCTAGCTTCGTTGGATGAAGATCTTCAACTTTGGCCCTTGAATCTTTGATCTCGATCTTCGATCTTGGATGGATGTTAGAACTAGATTGGAATGGAGAAAAGAAGATGAAGAAATGTTGTAGTCGAGCTCTCAAAATGGCAGCACTTCGTCGCTTCAAAATCCGGTGCCAAAAAGTGAGCCAAACCCCTCTATTTATAGGCCGATTTCTCCCTGACTCGGCCGCTCTTAAGTCGTTGCCGACTCATTTCCCTGAGTCGCCCATGCCACTTGCCGACTCAACACAACACAGGGCCTCATGTCTTACTCATACGCGGCTTATCCCAGACACGACTCAACGCCTCTAACGACCTAACCAAATACGGCACAGCATGCTAACGACTCAATGGCTTACGACATAAGACACTGCCGTATTTTCCTAAGTCCTAAGTCGTATGGCGACTCAACTAACATGCCGACTCAACTACACTAAGCCATACTGAGTACCTACCGACCTAACGACTTAGTCTTATGGCCGACCTAAGCCCTAGCCGACTCAACTGCATATGACTCAACAACCTCTGCCGACTCAACACCCACTGACTCAACTCCTTAACTCGGCAAACCCTATGAGTCGTAACTCGTTGACTCGGCCACACTTCTTATCTCACTATCCTCTTAGGTCGGTCACCCCTATGAGTCGGTCAACCCCTTAACTCGGCCACATACTAACTCGACCATACCTATAAGTCGCTGCCTCTATGAGTCGGTTACCATATGAGTCGCCCACTACCTTAATTCGGTCTAAACTCTAGCAGGCTAACCCACTGACTCGTCCAAGACCATGAGTCGCTGCCTACCTTAACTCGGTCCAAACTCAACCCTCAACATGTTGACTCGTTAACGACTCAAAACTTGAGAACTCAAACTCATCACTAAACACATGAGTTAACTTTCTAAACGACTCAGGCTAGAAACAACATAAACAATACTAATGACCTGCAAATTCTACGATTTATCGACACGTAAAATACGGGTCGTTACAATACATATTTCAAAAGTTTTGAAATAAGAATTCGAGAATAAAGTCCAAAGAGGTCATTTCTGTAAAGGTAATTAGATTTGAAAAATCTAAATGTAACGATTAAGCCTAAGTGGGTAGTTTTGGAAATTGCATATTGTTTGTTTCATCGTTGGCTCCATGAGTCCTATTTGCGGTAGGAGAACTACGTTGGCTTGATCCTGTTATCTAATTAGGTACCCAATTAGATAGGGGTACATAGGCAATCATAAGCAGTAGTGATGCAGCCCTAATAATAACATAACATTTTTCTGTTTATTGTTTTCTATATATCGTGTATTGATGTATTTTTCCTGCTTATCACTTTATTCCTCATTTGATAAGTTTACTGAGTCTATAGGAATGGCTATTATTGTCTCTTTAATCAGAGTTGTGTAGTGGTAGATTTATTTGTATTTGTATTTGGTATGTATTAAAGCACACCGAGTAGATTACATTTATTACTCTAATAACTTGTAAATTGAAATTGTATCCTGTTTTTCAATTATTGTATGCTAAAATGGTAGTTTTCATTGATAGAATTAGAAAAAACGGGTTTTTCGGTGATTCTGACTGGTCTGAAAATCCAGGTCGTTATAGGTGGTATCAGAGCTTGGGTTAGATGCCTAAGTAAAAAATTTGTCTAGGTTAGTAAATCAACATAGGAATCTTAAAATGAAACTACCTTAATTTGATAAATAAAATGGATCGGATAAGGCACCGTACCTATGAACGGGGTTATGGGTGATGTTTATTTTCAAGTGTACTTAATTTTTTTGGTTTCATTATATTTCTCTGTCCTTGGAATTTCGGGGACAAAATTCTTTTAAGAGGAGAAGTATGCAATGACCCGTAATTTTATCATTTGGAAAATAGAAATATTTAATTTTATAAATATATAAATGTAGGTTTATTTCAAAACAATAATCATGTTTTATGTGATAAATATGAATATAAACATATTTTTAGAATTTGATTACAAAATCGAGAAGTTTGGATTTTCGTCGAAAAGTGACAAAAGCTGGTTTTCGATAAAATTTAATATACATTCAAACAATTGTTATAAATGGTAAATAACTCTTTTTAATGGTTATATAATGACACGATAATAACATAAATTTGATTTATAATTGTAACGACCCAAAATTTCAGTCATTCGATATTCGGATTTTTAATTCATTTTAAATATGCACAAGTAAATTTTATAAATTGAATAATGCATATTTCCAATAACTGGATTTAATTAGATAACTAAATTGTTAATTTAACATTTGAAATTGTGAAAATAATTGGAAATTGGATTTAATGTGAATAAAAATGATTTATAAAGTTGATATAAATTCTATTTGAATTAGAATGATGTTAGAAAACTTTTAAAATTGATTTAAAAGTTAATTTGTAAAAATTGAATATTTTAATCTTTAATTAACGTGTAAAAATAGTCTTTTTTATTACAGTCTCATATTTCTATGAAACTAGTTTCAATGGATCCATAATGTTATATTATTGTAGGATTTCAAATTTCGTGTCAATCGGATTTACGGATTGTCCCTGGCAAGCTAAAATGCAGAGAAAATTGTTTAAGTAAATTTTAAATTTAAATAATTTGATTCGAAAACCTGTCTTTCAAATACGATCGAACTGGCTCCCTTTACACATTCCACTGCATTCAGAATAGGAGTAAAATATTATAAACGCTAGGCGACATGCTTCTTTTCGAGTTCGACAATTTTTCGGGTGAATAGTGTTCTAAAATTTTCTATAAAAGGACGTTATTTTTTATCATTTTCCAAAACCCTACTCTTCTAGGTTACAGCCGCCGCCTTATAATTTCAATGGCTAAAATCTTCCAAACTTCTTCGCTCGATTTCTTCCAATCCATCGACTTTTACGCGAAACCTCCAACTACAAAAGCGTAGAGCATCGAGAGTTATTCACATCCAACGATAGAGATCGCTTGGAGCTCGTCGTAGGTGCCAACAATTGGCCGCGTTCATCATCCAATCACGCACGATTTTCACAGCCTAGAGACGACCCATCTTCATGATATTTAGGCCGAAGTTGGAGTGGAGCACGCGCATTCGATGGTGCTAGCTGATCGTCTTTAAGTTGCTCGAGGAGGTGGCAAAAATTCAAGCAAGAACGGCGGCTACATGGGTTTTGTTCGCGCATACAATTCCTGGGGGAGAAGAAGATAAACGCACAGCCGAGATTCTAGGGTATCAGAAGCGAAAGACTACGATTATTTGAGGTTAAAAATATTAAAATAAATTGAAATTAAATTATATATTAATTTGTGTAAACTTTAAAACGTCGTATCTTCTTCATACGAGGTCCGTTTTTTACGAACCAAGTTGCGTTGGGTCCATATTGAAGAGAATTATATTTTAGAGATGGTTTGGAGTTGATTGGAGCTAGTAGAAATTTTGGGTAAAATTAAACGGCTATTTAATTTTATTCGGAATCAAAAACTACAACTGCTATTGGAACCAATGTGAGTAAGTGACAATGTAACAACCCTGTATTTTGTGATTTTTTTGTATATTTTAATTATTTTAATTACATTTTGATTTAAAAACTTATTTTTTTATTTTGAATGATTAATTTTGTTACTTTAAATATAAACTTTAGTTTTGATATGAATTATCATTCCAAAGCATGACTAAAAAGAATATTCTCCAAAAAGTGAATTTTGGTCAAATTAATCAAACTTTGACTTTTAATTTAAATTTTGAAAAGTTTGAAAATTTAAATTTTATCTTTTATTATGAAAGTACATAAAATTTTAAGAACACCGCTTTTTGTTTCGTTGAAAACGGATTTAAATTGCAAAAGTTATACTGTTTTCAATATTGTGTGTATATTGGGTTATTCAGCAATAGTCTTTGTTTTAAATTTTATAAACGACATTTTATTTGATATATCTTATTCCAACTTGTATATTTTTGTTATATTATGTATACTATGACTTTTGGATATTTTTAAAATGATAATAGAATTTTTCAAAAATTTACTGTATTTATTTCCTATTTTTTTAGGCTGTTTTCTTATTTTCTGCTATTTTCCTCATTAAAATTATATTTAAATTTTTTTTTCTGAATGTACTTTTATTTTATATCATTACTTATGTTTAAAAATATATTACAAGATCATATGAATTTTCTAAAATTTATTTCATGTAATTTCAAATTTTCTAGACTAGTTTACTATTTTAGCTATTTTCTTTAATTTAACTTTATATATTTAATAAATATTATATATATATATTTATATTTTGATAAGTTTTCGAAATCTTATCTGTTATTATTATTAATTCCAAAATATCAAGTTATGTAAACAAATTTAAGAAGTTTGAAAGGTTTAAAGGCTAAGAAACGTAATGTCGTTTCACGTTTATTTTACAGTTTCTTTTGTCATCAATTCATCAGTTATTTTAGCCACTCCTTACTTTATTTATTTATTTTATACATTAATTTTATCTGCTGTGTTTATACTTTATTAATATTAATTTTATATGTATTTTTATTAAAATTTGATTTTTCCAAATATTATTTGGGTTGTTTCAAATTATTTAGCCTAGTTTCACATATATTGATATTTTCTTTATATAAATTATATAATTTAAAATGTATTTATTAATTTTTCTTATTTACATTATTTCTGAGATTATTTATCTATTTTATCAGGTTTTTTTTATGTATTTACAAAATAGAAAAGAGAAATTTGAAACGCCTTAAACTTTCTATCTTCCTATGGGCCTTTATAGTCCACCATTTTACTTTTAACCTAACCTTTCACCAATTAACCCTAACTATTCCTCATTTTTTTTCTCTCCAGCCAAATTCCTCCTGTTATTCACGAATTTTCAAATCTCCAAAACCCTAAAAATCATGGCCTTCATCTTGAAGAAATTTTTTTAGATAAATTCCTCTTTTCTTTCTACTTTTTCTCCTATTTCTATACAAATTTGCCTTGCTTTCTCCCCTGATTGGAGCGGCTTTCCCCCTTGCTCCACGGCCACCACCACCTTCCATCTCTTCCCGACCATCACCACCATCTAAGCCTACATCCATGACCATGGCCAATGTAACGTCCCGGAAATTTTCGACTTTCGAAAATTCAACATCGATACTCACTTTATCGACTGCCGAGGAATCGAAGGCCGGAAACCCGAAATGTTATGGTTTAAGAAAAGGAAAGAGGAAGAAGAAGAGAGAAGAAGATAGAAAAATAGAGAGAAAAGAAAATAGAAAAATAGAACGGAACTAGAACACAACAACAGAACAATAACAGAATCTCACGATTCGCAGCGGAACAACATATAATAATAAATGAATAATCTTTAAACAAAGAACTATATCAGTTATTACATTTTATACATTACATTATATCATCAGAGTGTACAACAACAAACAACATCAAATAGTGCAGCGGAAAAAGAAATACTATACATAATAATACGCCATGCCATCCAGCTTGCCTCCAGCAACTCCTGAATATCCAGAATATCCTAATAAACCTTAACTCTTGACTGCCCGTGTAGAAATTGGTGGGCACCCAGAGTTTAGGAAGGAAAAACAATAAACTCCGAGTCAGTCATGTGACTGGTGTGAGAACTCAAAACAGTTTATTTATCTTTAAAATCAAAATAGAGGAATATTTTAAAAATAAATTCGCAATGCTTTTAAAAATGAGACTACCATAAGGCCTCCCGCACACACACACAATGCAAACGCAGAATCGGAGGAGATTTCTCCTTATGATAGTCAAAGATGCTTGATATGCATTAAAAAGAACGTTTGATATTATTACTAGTGCCTAGTGTAGAGAAAATTCATTTCAAAAATAAAGATATAAATCTTAGCCGACATAGACATTTCGAACTATGCCTACTATAGCTACCATGTTCAATAGCGGGTTACCGCCACATTCCATAGCAGGTTATACAACTAAAACCGTAAAAGGCTCGTATTTGAAGAATGGATTTTCCAACAAATGGTCAGGCCAAGGAACTTCCCATTGCCACATGGAAACGCCTCTGAAAGGACGCCCCGAGAACCAAACCGTTCTCTGCCAAACAAAGTCGGGAATCCCTTTTCCCAAGGAATATTACAAACCCTCAGATATGCCACCCCCGGTCCTTTGGGACCTTTAAACGAGAGCTCTCTAACCAACATCACACCATAATAATAAGTTTTTCAACATGAGTAAGTATCTGGGCTCCATACCATGATACTACCCTTTTCCAGAAGGAATGGTCATACCCTAGGGAAGCGATCCCTGAAAACCTTGCCGCACAATTCCTGTTTCGACCATTACCGGTTTGTGAGGCTCGACGAAGTCTCGTCCACAAAAACATACTTTATACAAAAGCCATGCTTTGGGTCAACAAATGATCATAGAAATGACCACCAAGATAGACGATCAAACAAATGATCCTATCACAAATAATTAACACAATGATCATTTCACAGCAACACTCAGCATGTCACATTACCAAATTGGGAATATATCGCTGATAACCTTCGACTACATAACCTCTGAGCTCGTACGTCTCAGAGAAGGGTGTTAAGCTAAGAGAATAAATTCTCCGCCACCAACAGAAATATATTTGAAAGAAATCTGCTTTATATCTCAATTTGTAACGTCAGACATACAATCCATACAAGTCTGTTCCGTGCTCGAACAGAACCAAAGGCACTTACAAAGAAGTCCTTGCAATCCGGATAATCTCTAATCACGTCCGGACTTCCCATCACATATGGAGTCTCTATACCGTAGCTACTCGGTGCAAAGACAATCGACGATTTGTCCTTTCGCTTTCAAAAAGACCCGGTCTTCAACACCGGTCTTCAAATGCAATTCATAACGACGTATCACATATTCGGAATGGGTTATATGACCCCATGGTCCTTTCCCGGTTAACCCGAATAGTGAGCGCTTATTCAAAAATAAGTGTGGCATTCAACTTCAAACAAATCACATCAAATACCCATTCAAAGGGAAATATTGATAGTCGGTTATTGAACCATCAATGGATATGCACACATCACCAGTTTTCAAATAATTTTCCAAATTATTTATTTTCCAAAATATCTTTACAAGATATATAATTTTCAATACTTCAAAAATAAATCAATATTTATTTTTAAACAAATTCCCCCTTTCTTTTATAAATTCCATAGTGAATTTATATTTCACAATATCTACTGATGTACGATTTTCAATAGGTTTCAATATTCCTTTTCAATTTATCTTCAAAAAGATAAATTCTCAAAATATTCACTTTATATTGGAAAACATTTCCATACTTATTAAATAAGTAATTCACGAACCTATTTATTTTCAACACTTGGAAAATATTCAATATACTTAAATCGAGATTAAGTATATATTTCATTCTTTAAGGAAATCATTCTCTTAAACATATTTATTTGGGCCAAAGCGAATGTTGCGTAAGACATCGTTACGACAACCCAAAATCACTAGTATAGGGATTCGAAATTAAAATAGATATATAAATCCCAATACTATACAAAACATTTCCTTTCGGAAATCATTTACTATAACAACAGTGTTATAGTCCACCATTTCCTTTTATTTCTCGAAAACGTCTATTTCAACAATAAATGTTGAAATCTATGGTTTCGAATCTCAACACATTTTAAAACATCGTTAGATCGTTTTAATTCTATTTAAAACATCAAATCTAAACATTTTCTGTAACATATTATTCACTATTCAAAAACGTGAATATACCACGTTAACCAATTTCATCATTTCTATACATTTCATTTTAAAGGGTTATTCACTGTCTAAACGTGAATAGAACTTTATAAATAAGTAATAAAAATTAACTTGTCAAAATAAGTCGTTTGCGGATTTATAAAATAATGTTTATAAATTCCTTTATTAACCTATTCGATTTATAACTCAATTATAAACCAAAAGTTCACATTATAAGTTAAATGCTTATAAAACGATTATTTTACAAAATCGTTCTTTTAAACTTCATAATTATAAATCTTATAACTTATAAGATTCAATTATTTATCCAAATATATTCTTTAATAACTTCACAAAATTTATAAATCTTACTATTTATTAATTTCATTTATAACTTCACCATTTATAATTTTATAAATTTCATTCACTTATGCAATCCATTTTCACTTCATTCAAACACTTATAAAAACTCGTCTTATAACTCAAATATTTTAATTTATAAATATCAATTTATAAATCCTTTATAAAATCAATTTATACTATTATTTTAAAACATCTTTAATCTCTTTTATAATTTCACCATTCTCTTGATTTATAAAATAATCAAATTTTATAAATCCTATATTTTCAACTTTTTATAATAAATTCAAAAATCCCCATTAAACTATTTTATAAAATCATTAATCCCATATTTCTCAAAAATCAATCTTTAACCGTATTTCTCAAAATCATAATTTTTTATAACTTTAAAAATTATAACGTTTATTTATTTAAAGTGGATCAGTTCCAAAAATATTTTATAAACGTATACTTTCAAAAATCTCTTTAAAATCCATTTTAAAATTCCAAAGTTTGGTCCAATGATGCTACATACCAAATAGTCAATCACAACTACAACGATATCATATATCAATATGATAATCAGCGAATATCAAAATATCCATAATCAAATAAATACTGTTGAGGAATCCAGTTGGATCCCTCCAACCTGTTTTCCTGCGTCCACAAACATTAGCACAATACCAATTCCGCTCCAGTACGGAATTATCGCGGTATATGAGATTTATAATATTATCCGCTTAATAACGGCGCAATAGGGTCTCATCCGCTAAAAAAATGCGGGAAATCAATAACTCCAATATATACATATGCCAATATATATATTGCTATTATATATAATACCAATTTCACTGTTTATGAAATATTCACGGTATATGCTTTTAATAAATAACATCCGCTAACTAACGGCGCATAATGTCTATTTTTACAATTAATAGATAGCAATCATCATTCAAACATGCATTCAAATATTTTAAATCTAACTATTTAAAATAAAATCGAAACCGATTCGATTGAGTGAGAAGTTCTCACCTTGATTTCAATTTCGTTTGAGCGATTTATTTCGAATAAAATTAAACGCACGTTTAATTTTACCCGAAATTCTCACTAACTCCAAACGACTCCAGTCAAATTCCATCGCGTAGTGCTCGTCCATACGATTCCAACGCAACTGGTTTCGCGCGTTTTCGACCTAGTATGAAAAAGTTATGATTTTTCAAAGATTGCACGATTTTTATATAATAATTTACAACATAAATTAAAATTTTAAACCCACACTAATCTAAGCCATTGGATCCACTTGCTTGCATCAGGACCGTGCAACATCTTCTTCCCAAACTCACGCGTGCGTTCATCTCTACAGACAAATGCCGAACCCATTTTAGGAATTAGGGTTTAAAATCGCCACCTCCTCGCTTAATTAGAACTCGATCAGGGTACTCCATCTGAAGCGCCTCACCCCCCTCCACGTTCGGCTGCAACCATAGCAAGCTCGGCCCCCCCTATAGCATGGAAAACCGTGCGCAAGTGGCAGGCGTCGGCCCCCCTTGCTCCCCGTCTGATGCTCCAAACACGATCATGACCGTATGGATCGAAAGCTCTCGCGAATCTCTACGACTTTCATGTTGAACACTTCGTGTAATTCTTGATGGATTGAGAGTGATTGAGGAGAGAAGAATTCTAATTTCTGGCCATTGATTACAAGGGTGGCGGCTAGGGTTAGGTTTAGTTTATTATTATTATTATTTTTAATTTATGAAGGGGTGAGGGTCTATTTATAGGAAATCGTTGAACACTATTCATCCGGGAATTCCAAACTCCGATTTACGCGCCGAAACCAGCGTTTCTAGGGTTTACCTCGCGTTCCGGACACAATGGAACAGGTTTCGAAAGCTAATTCGGACATCTGTGCGAGTTATGGCAATAAACGTTCAATTTAAATTAAACCGATTTAAACGATTTTCTAGGCGTTTTAATTTGTACCGGACAAACGGTAAATCCAATTGACATGAAATTGGAAACCTTACGATAATATCACATTACGGATCCGATGAAACTTGTTTCGTCGAAATCCAAGACTGTTTGAAAAATGGCTATTTTAACTCGCCAAATTAATATTAAAAACAATTCGATGCGTTTCGAGCTGCCACGATCAAAGGATAACTCCGTTTGCTGCGAAAATTGAAATCCGGTAATAACTAACTATTACGGATCCAATGGAACTGGTCTCGTCCAATTCTGAGACTGTTCAAAAATTGACTATTTTCACTAGTCGATTAAATATTAAAATATTCAATTTTCACAAATTAACTTTTAATTCGATTTTAAAAGTTCTAAAATATCGTTCTAACTCCAATATGATAAAATAAAATTTTACAAATCATTTTCAATTATATTTAACTCAATTTTCAATTATTTCCATAATTTAACATATTAAATTATCGATTTAATTTTTCAATTAAATCCAATTATTCGAATTAAAATTTATTCGACTTATAAATTTCACTTATAAATATTTAAAAATTAATTAAATATTCAAATTTAAATTAATAAAAATCCTGGGTCGTTACAATCTTCCCCCCTTAAAAGAATTTCGTCCTCGAAATTAATAAGTAAGAAAAGTTACAGAATTTATTAACTTTCCCAAAATCCATAATTAAATTTCTTACAATCTTTACTAAGTTTTCAAATCATAATTAGTTATCTTTTCAAAAACAACTACTATATCGTTTAACTTTCAATTCCAAATCAAAGTTTAAGTTTTCAAAATTTTCTAATTTTCTCAAAAATTTTTCTAACGCCTTAAATTTTTGGAAAAATTCGCCTTAGTCTCCTTTGCGCGGCTCGATCCGAAAAAAATGACAGTATATATATCACAAATATACATCTCATCAAGTAATGAGGCATCCCGCAAGGAAAAAAGTATAAAAGTACGATATTTAATCCGAGATATGTACCTTATTATTTTATTAGCGAGCATATACGGCTAATATAGCGCGAAAGCGAGCTCCAAATGCGAAGCAAACGCGATCCGCACCTACTAATCACCCAACAAACAACATGAGAACCATGTATATAGACAATAGTATCAATATACAACATATAGCAACACAATAACTATATATGCCAACATAGCAAATGAAACAAAAGCAATATGTTCAACCATCAACCAACTAGCATTCAACTGATTCATAACCAATAAATATTCATTCATATTCTCATTAATGTTCAATGAATTGGGTTCTCGGTTTAATCACATTTGATTAATTAACAGTGGATGTTTTTACTAACATTCATTTTCAATTAGTTTATATTCACTAATTCATATTCAAGTTGGTTCACTTCCAAATCAAATTCAATTCTATTTAAGATTCACTTAACTTCCAATTGAATTCCAATTACTCTAACTTCCAATTTCATTAAATCTTAATGAATTATATACAATCAATCAACTAACAACCATATAACAATCAATGTATATCAATTACAACCAAATTACTTTGCTTATATTCATTCAATTTGATTTCAACACCATCACTTTCAATTGGTTTAATTAAATGATTTTTATTCAACTATTCAACTTTCAATAACATTAGATTTTAATGAATTAACACTTATATTCATTATTTCATATCAACTTAATTTACATTCAATTGATTAACATTCAATCCATTCATTCAATTCAATTCAATTTCTAAAGATGAATTTCATTTATAAAACTCAAGTTCACGTTTATCACTTAACTTTATTAATTTACTTTGACACCAATATCAACTTCATTCAACATCTCTTAAGTTATACTTCCATTTCTAAAGTAAATTTCCATTTAACTTTAAATTCATTTTTATTTTACAACTCATATTCATAAATATATTCATATAGTTTCACTTCTTATATATATAAGTTTATTTCACAATTGTAAATCACTTTGATTATAATTCAGTTCTTTTGCTTATACAATTATATTTTTATTTAGATTATTCAAACAACTAAACAATCAATCTTATATACACTTTAATAATTCTGAAAAATTATTTCTTTATATATAAAATATATTTAGGTAAAATTATTTCATTTACCCAATTTAAAACAATACTGTGTCGAATTGTTCTGTACAAGTGTTTAGAGATCCCTATCAACAACGTTAATTACTCGTATTAACCAGAATCTATATACCACTCAACAAACCAATCATCACAATATAAAACAAATTTTATATATTCACTAACAAATACGCACTCATAGCTATTATTACACTCAAACTCATTCTAGAGTACTACTGACTCTATCTCTAATGAGTAATACCCAACAGAACCATGGTTGTCGCTTAACCATATGCTCTGATACCAAATGTAACGTCCCGGAAATTTTCGACTTTCGAAAATTCAACATCGATACTCACTTTATCGACTGCCGAGGAATCGAAGGCCGGAAACCCGAAATGTTATTGTTTAAGAAAAGGAAAGAGGAAGAAGAAGAGAGAAGAAGATAGAAAAATAAAGAGAAAAGAAAATAGAAAAATAGAACGGAACAAGAACACAACAATAGAAAAATAACAGAATCTCACAATTCGCAGCGGAACAACATATAATAATAAATGAATAATCTTTAAACAAAGAACTATATCAGTTATTACATTTTATACATTACATTACATTACATTATATCATCAGAGTGTACAACAACAAACAACATCAAATAGTGCAGCGGAAAAAGAAATACTATAAATAATAATACGCCATGCCATCCAGCTTGCCTCCAGCAACTCCTGAATATCCAGAATATCCTGATAAACCTTAACTCTTGACTGCCCGTGTGGAAATTGGTGGGCACTCAGAGTTTAGGAAGGAAAAACAATAAACTCCGAGTCAGTCATGTGACTGGTGTGAGAACTCAAAACAGGTTATTTATCTTTAAAATCAAAATAGAGAATATTTTAAAAATCAATTCGCAATGCTTTTAAAAATGAGACTACCATAAGCCCTCCCGCACACACACAATGCAAACACAGAATCGGAGGAGATTTCTCCTTATGATAGTCAAAGATGTTTGATATGCATTAAAAAGAACATTTGATATTATTACTAGTGCATAGTGTAGAGAAAATTCATTTCGAAAACAAAGATATAAATCTTAGCCGACATAGACATTTCGAACTATGCCTACTATAGCTACCATGTTCAATAGCGGGTTACCGCCACATTCCATAGCAGGTTATACAACTAAAACCGTACAAGGCTCGTATTTGAAGAATGGATTTTCCAACAAATGGTCAGGCCAAGGAACTTCCCATTGCCACATGGAAACGCCTCTGGAAGGACGCCCCGAGAACCAAACCGTTCTCTGCCAAATAAAGCCGGAAATCCCTTTTCCCAAGGAATATTACAAACCCTCAGATATGCCACCCCCGGTCCTTTGGGACCTTTAAACGAGAGCTCTCTAACCAACATCACACCATAATAATAAGTGTTTCAACATGAGTAAGTATCTGGGCTCCATACCATGATAATACCTTTTTCCAGAAGGAATGGTCATACCCTAGGGAAGCGATCCCTGAAAACCTTACCGCACAATTCCTGTTTCGACCATTACCGGTTTGTGAGGCTCGACGAAGTCTCGTCCACAAAAACATACTTTATACAAAAGCCATGCTTTGGGTCAACAAATGATCATAGAAATGATCACCAAGATAGACGATCAAACAAATGATCCTATCACAAATAATCAACACAATGATCATTTCACAGCAACACTCAGCATGTCACATTACAAAATTGGGAATATATCGCCGATAACCTTCAACTACATAACCTCTGAGCTCGTACGTCTCAGAGAAGGGTGTTAAGCTAAGAGAATAAATTCTCCGCCACCAACAGAAATATATTTGAAAGAAATCTGCTTTATATCTCAATTTGTAACGTCAGACATACCATCCATACAAGTCTGTTCCGGGCTCGAACAGAACCGAAGGCACTTACAAAGAAGTCCTTGCAATCCGGATAATCTCTAATCACGTCCGGACTTCCCATCACATATGGAGTCTCTATACCGTAGCTACTCGGTGCAAAGACAATCGACGAGTTGTCCTTTCGCTTTCAAAAAGATCCGGTCTTCAACACCGGACTTCAAATGCAATTCATAACGACGTATCACATATTCGGAATGGGTTATACGACCCCATGGTCCTTTCCCGGTTAACCCGAATAGTGAGCGCTTATTCATAAATAAGTGTGGCATTCAACTTCAAACAAATCACATCAAATACCCATTCAAAGGGAAATATTGATAGTCGGTTATTGAACTATCAATGGATATGCACACATCACCAGTTTTCAAATAATTTTCCAAATTATTTATTTTCCAAAATATCTTTACAAGATATATAATTTTCAATACTTCAAAAATAAATCAATATTTATTATTAAACAAATTCCCCCTTTCTTTTATAAATTCCATAGTGAATTTATTTTTCACAATATCTACTGATATACGATTTTCAATAGGTTTCAATATTCCTTTTCAATTTATCTTCAAAAAGATAAATTCTCAAAATATTCACTTTATATTGGAAAACATTTCCATAATTATTAAATAAGTAATTCACGAACCTATTTATTTTCAACACTTGGAAAATATTCAACATACTTAAATCGAGATTAAGTATATATTTCATTCTTTAAGGAAATCATTCTCTTAAACATATTTATTTGGGCCAAAACGAATGTTGCGTAAAACATCGTTACGACAACCCAAAATCACTAGTATAGGGATTCGAAATTAAAATAGATATATAAATCCCAATACTATACAAAACATTTCCTTTCAGAAATCATTTACTATAACAACAGTGTTATAGTCCACCATTTCCTTTTATTTTGGGAAAACATCTATTTCAACAATAAATGTTGAAATCTATGGTTTCGAATCTGAACACATTTTAAAACATCGTTAGATCGTTTTAATTCTATTTAAAACATCAAATCTAAACATTTTCTTTAACATATTATTCACTATTCAAAAACGTGAATATACCACGTTAACCAATTTCATCATTTCTATACATTTCATTTTAAAGGGTTATTCACTGTCTAAAACGTGAATATAACTTTATAAATAAGTTATAAAAATTAACTTGTCAAAATAAGTCGTTTGCGGATTTATAAAACAATGTTTATAAATTCCTTTATTAACCTATTCGATTTATAACTCAATTATAAACCAAAAGTTCACATTATAAGTTAAATGCTTATAAAACGATTATTTTACAAAATCGTTCTTTTAAACTTCATAAGTATAAATCTTATAACTTATAAGATTCAATTATTTATCCAAATATATTCTTTAATAACTTCACAAAATTTATAAATCTTACTATTTATAAATTTCATTTATAACTTCACCATTTATAATTTTATAAATTTCATTCACTTATACAATCCATTTTCACTTCATTCAAACACTTATAAAAACTCGTCTTAGAATTCAAATATTTCAATTTATAAATATCAATTTATAAATCCTTTATAAAATCAATTTATACTATTATTTTAAAACATCTTTAATCTCTTTTATAATTTCACCATTCTCTTGATTTATAAAATAATCAAATTTTATAAATCCTATATTTTCAACTTTTTATAATAAATTCAAAAATCCCGATTAAAATATTTTATAAAATCATTAACCCCATATTTCTCAAAAATCAATATTTAACCGTATTTCTCAAAATCATAATTTTTTATAACTTTAAAAATTATAATGTTTATTTATTTAAAGTGGATCAGTTCCAAAAATATTTTATAAACGTATACTTTCAAAAATCTCTTTAAAATCCATTTTAAAATTCCAAAGTTTGGTCCAATGATGCTACATACCAAATAGTCAATCACAACTACAATGATATCATATATCAATATGATAATCAGCGAATATCAAAATATCCATAATCAAATAAATACTGTTGAGTAATCCAGTTGGATCCCTCCAACCTGTTTTCCTGCATCCACAAACATTAGCACAATACCAATTCCGCTCCAGTACGGAATTATCGCGGTATATGGGATTTATAATATTATCCGCTTAATAACGGCGCAATAGGGTCTCATCCGCTAAAAAAATGCGGGAAATCAATAACTCCAATATATACATATGCCAATATATATATATATATATTGCTATTATATATAATACCAATTTCACTGTTTATGAAATATTCGCGGTATATGTTTTTAATAAATAACACCCGCTTACTAACGGCGCATAATGTCTATTTTAACAATCAATAGATAGCAATCATCATTCAAACACGCATTCAAATATTTTAAATCTAACTATTTAAAATAAAATCGAAACCGATTCGATTGAGTGAGAAGTTCTCACCTTGATTTCAATTTCGTTTTAGCGATTTATTTCGTATAAAATTAAACGCATGTTTAATTTTACCCAAAATTCTCACTAACTCCAAACGACTCCAATCCAATTCCATCGCGTAGTGCTCGTCCATACGATTCCAACGCAACTAGTTTCGCGCGTTCTCGACCTCGTATGAAAAAGTTATGATTTTTCAAAGATTGCACGATTTTTATATAATAATTTACAACATAAATTAAAATTTTAAACCCACACTAATCTAAGCCATTGGATCCACTTGCTTGCATCAGGACCGTGCAACATCTTCTTCCCAAACTCACGCGTGCGTTCATCTCTACAGACAAATGCCGAACCCATTTTAGGAATTAGGGTTTAAAATCGCCACCTCCTCACTCAATTAGAACTCGATCAGGATACTCCATCTGAAGCGCCTCACCCCCCTCCACGTTCGGCTGCAACCACAGCAAGGTCGGCCCCCCCTATAGCATGGAAAACCGTGCGCAAGTGGCAGGCGTCGGCCCCCCCTTGCTCCCCCTCTGATGCTCCAAACACGATCATCACCGTATGGATCGAAAGCTCTCGCGAATCTCTACGACTTTCATGTTGAACACTTCGTGTAATTCTTGATGGATTGAGAGTGATTGAGGAGAGAAGAATTCTAATTTCTGGCCATTGATTACAAGGGTGGCGGCTAGGGTTAGGTTTAGTTTATTATTATTTTTTTTTAATTTATGAAGGGGTAAGGGTCTATTTATAGGAAATCGTTGAACACTATTCATCCGGGAATTCCAAACTCCGATTTACGCGCCGAAACCAGCGTTTCTAGGGTTTACCCTGCGTTCCGGACACAATGGAACAGGTTTCGAAAGCTAATTCGGACATCTGTGCGAGTTATGGCAATAAACGTTCAATTTAAATTAAACCGATTTAAACGATTTTCTAGGCGTTTTAATTTGTACCGGACAAACGGTAAATCCAATTGACATGAAATTGGAAACCTTACAATAATATCACATTACGGATCCGATGAAACTGGTTTTGTCGTAATCCGAGACTGTTTGAAAAATGGCTATTTTAACTCGCCAAATTAATATTAAAAACAATTCGATGCGTTTCGAGCTGCCACGATCAAACGATAACTCCGTTTGCTACGAAAATTGAAATCCGGTAATAACTAACTATTACGGATCCAATGGAACTGGTCTCGTCCAATTCTGAGACAGTTCAAAAATTGACTATTTTCACTAGTCGATTAAATATTAAAATATTCAATTTTCACAAATTAACTTTTAATTCGATTTTAAAAGTTCTAAAATATCGTTCTAACTCCAATATGATAAAATAAAATTTTACAAATCATTTTCAATCATATTTAACTCAATTTTCAATTATTCCATAATTTAACATATTAAATTATCGATTTAATTATTCAATTAAATCCAATTATTCGAATTAAAATTTATTCGACTTATAAATTTCACTTATAAATATTTAAAAATTAATTAAATATTCAAATTTAAATTAATAAAAATCCTGGGTCGTTACAGCCGAACACCCCTTGATGGTCAAACTCTTCCAAAAGCCTAGATCTATGCTTGTTTGGCCTTTTCTTGCTCATCCACTTCAACCACCACCCTAGCCACCACCATAGCAGCAACCACCACCTCTGACCTGATCATCACACACCCCACCAACCTCTGTCCAGATCTGAAACATCAAGAGCCGAGCCAAACAATGCATGTAGACGAGCCTTGTGGTGCACCAAAACTACACTATGTTTCCTAGTCTCTTGATATTCTTATGCTGTAACTTCCTCCAAGTGTTCTAGCCTTTATGCCATGCATTCCTATGATCAAACCTGAACAAAAGTCATGTCAAACCTGACCTAAATAAACCCCTAGGTCGTGCAAAAGAATAGAGAAAGCAAGTCAAAAGTCATTGCATTCATATCTCTTTTTATTCCTTTTTATTTCAAAGTTATTTCATATTTAGTTTTATTGAATTTGTGTTTGTTTGGATATTTTTTTTTGGGTTGTAACACAAGTTCTAAGCTTGGATCTCTTCCCACTTGAGCCTATTGTTTTGTCATCGTGCCTTCTGGAATCAGTTGTGTCATTGGTATTGAAATCTCCAGCCATAAAAGGTGAGTAAAACTCACATGACGTTTATACTTATGCAGTTGTGAAACAACAACAGTTGAATGTGTAGAATTTTATGTGATGTTATAACTTACTATGATTATTTATATATGATGTTAAACCTATTAAATTTCATGTCATATCATCTGTTACTATATATGTTGTTACTGTTCATTCATATATGTTTACCACCATTGCAAGTTCCCTGTAGACTAGAATCACTATGGGTTGAAATGAAACATACCCGAACGGACTTTAGAATTGGGAAAAATCGTTATGGGCTGAAATGATAGGCCTGAATGATTTTCAAATTTATTTCTTTTACTTGGGACTGCGGGTTTGAAATGATAAAGCCCGGATTTTTCTTTGTAAATTACGGGTTGAAATGATATATTACCCGTATCACTTTACCAAGCGTAGAAAATTATATACAGCACCGTAGTTAAAATATGTTTTTCTAAAAAAAAATATAATATTTTAGAAATTTAATTTTAATAATATTTTGATTTGAAATTAAATAAAAATATAATTTTTGTAAAGTATTATTTATTTTCTTGAAATCTATAAGTTAAATAAATTATGGGGAAGTTAGAAAATATGAATGTAAGTAATTTTTGGAAATTTTGACTTAATTTTTAATGGAATTTAAACAACTTTGAAAATATGATAAAATTATGATATTTTGAATCTAAATCAATTTAAAATGATTTTATAACATATTAATGATTTTGAATAAAGTTAAAATGTGAAATGAATGGATATTTTAAGTTGAAATTTTGGAATATAACTAAAATTGGAAATTTATGAAATTGACTTAAAAGTGAACTTTTAGTTAAGTAAATAAAAATAAAATTAAGTTATATTTGAGAATTTGAACTTAAGTGTTAAGTTGAAATTTAATGTAATGAATTTAAAATTGAACATTGCATTTTAATAAGTGAATTATTATTAAATCTTGATTTTTGAATGGAAATTTAACTTTATAAAATCATGAACTTGAGAAAAATTAAATGATGTTTATAAATGTGAAAATGTATGATTTTACGAGTTAAAAAAATGTTTCAAATAAAAATATAATTGGTTGAGAAATTATATTGAATATTTGAAGTTAATTTACTGCATTTTTGAAATGATATTAATTACAATATAAATGATATTACAACATTTGTAAATGTTGTAGTTGATGATAATGAATTAAAAAGCTATTGAATTAAAAACTATTATGGCAAGTGTTGTAAGTGCTGTAATTTTTGAATTTAATTAAGTTTATTTGAAATTTAAGTAAATCCTATTACAACATTTTAAAATGTTGTCTTTTGTCAAATTGAACCGTTTTGAATGTAACTTTCCGTAACGTTCTATAAATGCTGCGTAAAGTGAAATTTCACTGTTTTGATAAACGTAAGTGAATAAATGAACTTTGGAAGTTGAAAATTTTGGAAATTTAATAATTTAATTGTTAACATGATAACTTCATTTTAATGATAAAAAAATGATTTTTTTGGAATATAAACTGTTTTGAAATATGAATTGAAATGGTATTCTAAATTGAATAAAATGAATAACGATTGAAATGTGGCTTCGAAAAGATATGATATTTTGATATATTAAAATGATTGAAATGTGGTTTGGAAAAGATATGATATTTTGGAAATGAAGATTTGAAAAGTTATGATATGTTGTTATATTAAAAATGATTTGAAATGAAGTTTTGAAAGGATATGATAATTTAATATATTGAAATGGTTAGAAATGACTTGATATTTGTTTTGATAAATATTTGAATTGAAAGATATGGTGTGATGATATATTGAAATGGTTTGAAAATGATTTAATCTTTATTTTGATAAAGATTTGGGTTGAAATGACATTTTATTTTTAAAGTATAAAATATTGTTTTAAAGTTATAACTACGGGTTATAATAACGATTGGTTGTTAAAGAGACCGGGATCAGATATTGTCTTATAGCCGGCCAATACCGAAAACCACTTTAACAACTGTATACGCGGTGGAGATTCCAGAATGAAGTAGGATGGTGACGACGTTCTCGAGGTATATTACGTGGACCCAGCTCCCATGAGTTGGCATATATGACTAAAACAGGAGCTTTACCGGGCTACACAAAGGGTCGCACCCTTTCATCGAGCATGCTCCATCGAAAACCATTCTATTACTTTTGTGATTCGATGCTTGGCGCCACTTTGATTCGGGGGTATTGTTCGAGGTGGGCGGAAGCTGCTGGCTTGCCGTCACCACCGGTCCGGGAGTGCAAATGGTGTATCCACCCTGGCATTGCCTCGCGTGCCGTGTCATCTCCTTATAGCGATCCCACTACGATTTTGGTTTTAAAGATCCGACCGTGTTAAGGTTCACCATCCCCTTAACGCTATTTTCTATATGACTATACTTTATTGATTAGACACTACTGTATATAGCGTATATTACTACATAGTAAATAGTTTAACGGATCCTTAGAGGATGGACGGTCCCAAGCATCTTCTAAGTTACTTGTATCTTTGCTACATTTCACTTGAGTTGGTTTACAATGTATAAGTATGTATGTCCTGACTCGAGTATTTGTATTTTTATTTACGCTCGGGTCAGCCTGAGCTATTCACAGATTTGGATTTCCACTTTCTGGAGACTGGAATCGCTGGAGATTATCTACTTGTCAAGTTTCACCTTTTCAGTTCGGTTGTTCTATTCAGCTTGTACTTGGTTATCATATTTAAACTTCTGTTGTACTTTATTTCTTCTATTGTTCTTATGTAACTCTGATATATTTATATAGTAGCTTCATGAACTACTATCTCTTTTACTTCCGCTGCATTATTATTACTCTGTGTCTGTGATCTGTGATTTTTATTTACTGTATATTCTAAGATTTGCCAATTTTTATTTACAACGCGGTATTTTGAGTAATTCAATTCCGGCAAGAGTGTCTACCTATACACTTATAATGGATGCGAATGGTTGAAAATATCGGGTTGTTACAGTTGGTATCAGAGCTTTGTTAACTCTAGGCAAAACTCAGCATATGGAGTGAATGTATTTACAGAATCACTTTCATTCGAGTTTGAATCTCTTCCTTTTTGACTCGATTCCTTAGAATTTTGGAACATTCCCTACGGTTCCAAAATCCATTCGTATCCCTCACTATTCATCTTCTTTTGACTCTGGAGTATTCCATAACTCCGCTTCGAATGATCTTTCTATTGAGTCGGCGGTCACGCCAATTTCAAATTGAATTGAAAAAGGGGGAAAACTCCTTTACAATTAGCATCGATTCACCAGAGATTCTTATCTATCCTTGGTTAAGATGCTAATATCTTTTGTTATTCCAAACTCTAACTCTCGAGATCGAATGTAGATTTACCCTAGAAAATCCACATTGATCTTATTCTTTAAGTCAAGGTTGACCCGGTTAAGGTTGCCCGTGATTTATTTAAGTTAATCCACCTCCCTATTTTGTTATTTAATCATCTTGTCTTTTGTTTCCAATCTATTCTTCTAAACATTTTTAATTATACTTGTATATCTATGTTTTTTTTTATATATTGTGTTGTTTGGGTTGTTGATGTTGATTTGGGTTTCCGATCGATTCGTCTGATCAACGCTATCGATAGGATTTCTAAAACACTTTGACAGAACAAACTGACACAATATTATTTTAAAATTTGGTCAATGAAATAAAATTTTGATATATAAGTAAATTTATGGAACTTAATAAACTAATTTAAATTGATTATTTGACGTGATAATACTTAATTTATCATTTATTGTTCTATAAATGAATTTATAAATAGTTGTTTATAAATTGATTTGGGAACTGAAATGAATTTAGAACAAGAAATTTGAGAATTTGATTTCCAATGGTTTCAAACCTTTTGTTTAAAAAGTTTTAAAAGGGATATATTATTTAAATTATTTTCAAATAGAAATTTGTTTCCAAAGAATTTTAAAGTTTAAAATTAGTGCTGTTCTCATTGTCGTTGGGAAATAACTTCGGTGATGATCGCGACATCATCGTCGTTCATTTTCGAGTTTCGAAGTGAAGAGACTGTTCTGTAGTCTTGCTACAGTTTTGTTTCGGGGGAATTTAATTGATTTGAATTTCTAAAATATGACTTGATTTATAATATATATAGATATATGATTGAAATTGGATTTGAAATATTATATATATATTATTACTTATCTCTAAATGGTTTGGAGAAATCGGAAATACAATTCTTAAATATTATTTTAAATAATAATTTCAATTATAAAAAGAGAATCAAAAATTTGGATAAATGATTAAAACTTGAGAGAATTGAATTGGAAAGTTTTATTTGTATAATACAATTGCATTCAAATATAACTTACCTTAATTTCAGAAGTTAACAATGTAATTGGATAATATACAATATAAAAAGATTTTATAAATAAAATTTGAGTGGCTATAATAAACGTTATACACTTAAATTTTAGTTGAAAAAAAAGAAGAGATTAACAAAGGTAAATATAATAAAGGGTAATTGAATAACTTACAATAAAATGATGTTAAAAGAACTAAGAATGAAAGAAAGCAGTTATAATAAGTGTAAGTATGTTTAACATAAGTGATAAATATAGTGAGAGGAATAAATTTAATTTTAATTAGGAATAAAGAAGAATTAAATTATTAAGTACATTGTGAGTGTAATAAATGATTATTTTTCAAACCCATGGTTTTAAAATTGTTAATTTAAGATGATTGGATAATAAGATAATGAAATTTGGGATAGTTAAGATTTATTTAACTTGTGTAAAGATTTATTCTCTATTTAAGTTGAAATTTCCATGCTTTCAAATTTATTTCCTTATTTTTTTTTTCAAACTATCTTTTGGTTGTCCTTATCATCCTTATCTTGCTATAAACTAGTATAGGAATCTTTCTATAATCTTTGATAATCTTTGGAACTCATTTGAATCTATTTTGCGTGCTTGCGTTCTTGATTTTGGAGAATCTTGGAAAGATCATCTCCACCTTGTTAAACATACCTGTAACAATAGTTATCAGGTATAATTTAAATCTCCTGGTCATCTTGTCCTAATCTTATTTCACTCTTTTTTTTCCAGTGTTTTCCCGTACCTCATTCCTTTTCGGGGACGAAAAGTTTTGAGTGGGGGAGAGTGTAACAACCTTGTATTTTGTGATTTTTTTGTATATTTTAATTATTTTAATTAAATTTTGATTTAAAAACTTATTTTTTTTATTTTGAATGATTAATTTTGTAACTTTAAATATAAAATTTAGTTTTGATATGAATTATCATTCCAAAGCACGACTAAAAAGGATATTTTCCAAAAAGTGAATTTTGGTCAAATTAATCAAACTTTGACTTTTAATTTAAAATTTTAAAGTTTGAAAATTTAAATTTTATCTTTTATTATGAAAGTACATAATATTTTAAGAACACTGCTTTTTGTTTCGTTGAAAACGGATTTAAATTGCAAAAGTTATACTGTTTTCAATATTGTGTGTATATTGGGTTATTCAGCAATAGTCTTTGTTTTAAATTTTATAAATGACATTTTATTTCATATATCTAATTCCAACTTGTATATTTATGTTATATTATGTATACTTTGACTTTTGGATATTTTTAAAATGATAATAGAATTTTTCAAAATTTACTGTATTTATTTCCTATTTTTTAAGGCTGTTTTCTTATTTTCTGCTATTTTCTTCATTAAAATTATATTTAAATTTATTTTTTTTGTTTTTTTTGTGAATGTACTTTAATTTTATATTATTATTTATTCTTAAAAATATATTACAAGCTCATATGAATTTTCTAAAATTTATTTCATGTAATTTCAAATTTTCTAGACTAGTTTACTATTTTAGCTATTTTCTTTAATTTAACTTTATATATTTAATAAATATTATATATATATTTATATTTTGATAAATTTTCGAAATATTATCTGTTATTATTATTAATTCCAGAATATCATGTTATGTAAACAAATTTAAGAAGTTTGAAAGGTTTAAAGGCTAAGAAACGTAATGTCGTTTCACGTTTCTTTTACAGTTTCTTTTGTCGTCAATTCATCAGTTATTTTAGCCACTCCTTACTTTATTTATTTATTTTATACATTCACTTTTATTTTATGTGTTTATTCTTTATTAGTATTAATTTTATATGTATTTTGATTAAAAATAGATTTTTCCAAAGATTATTTGGGTTGTTTCAATTTATTTAGCCTAGTTTCACATATATTGATATTTTCTTTATATAAATTATATAATTTGAAATGTATTTATTTATTTTTCTTATTTACAATATTTCTGAGATTATTTATCTATTTTATCAGGTTTTTTTTATGTATTTACAAAATAGAAAAGAGAAATTGGAAAGGCCTTAAACTTTCTATCTTCCTATGGGCCTTTATAGTCCACCCTTTTACTTTTAACCTAACCTTTCACCAATTAACCCTAACTATTCCTCATTTTTTTTCTCCACCCGACTTCCTCCTTTTATTCACAAATTTTCAAAGCTCCAAAACCCTAAAAATCATGGCCTCCATCTTGAAGAAATTTTTTTAGGTAAATTCCTCTTTTCTTTCTACTTTTTCTCCTATTTCTATGCAAATTTGCCTTGCTTTCTCCCCTGAGTGGAGCGGCTTTCCCCCTTGCTCCACGGCCACCACCCCCTTCCATCTCTTCCCGACCATCACCACCATCTAACCCTACAGCCATGACCATGGCCGAACACCCCTTGATGGTCAAACTCTTCCAAATGCAACCAAAAGCCTAGATCTATGCTTGTTTGGCCTTTTCTTGCTTATCCACTTCAACCACCACCCTAACCACCACCATAGCAGCAACCACCACCTCTGACCTGATCATCACACACCCCTCCAACCTCTGTCCAGATCTGAAACATCAAGAGCCGAGCCAAACAATGCATGTAGACGAGCCTTGTGGTGCACCAAAACTACACTATGTTGCCTAGTCTCTTGATATTCTTATGTTGTAACTTCCTCCACATGTTCTAGCCTTTATGCCATGCATTCCTATGATCAAACCTGAGCCAAAGTCATGTCAAACCTGACCTAAATAAACCCCTAGGTCGTGCAAAAGAATAGAGGAATCAAGGCAAAAGTCATTGCATTCATATCTCTTTTTATTCCTTTTTATTTCAAAGTTATTTCATATCTAGTTTTATTGAATTTGTGTTTGTTTGGGTATTTTGTTTTGGGTTGTAACAAAAGTTCTAAGCTTGGATCTCTTCCCACTTGAGCCTATTGTTGTGTCATCGTGCCTTATGGAATCAGTTGTGTCATTGGTATTGAAATCTCCATCCATAAAAGGTGAGTAAAACTAACACGACGTTTATACTTATGCAGTTGTGAAACAACAACAATTGAATGTGTAGAATTTTATGTGATGTTATAACTGACTGTGATTATTTATGTATGATGTTAAACCTATTAAATTTCATGTCATATCATCTGTTACTATATATATGTTGTTACTGTTCATTCATATCTGTTTATCACCATTGCAAGTTCCCTGTAGACTAGAATCACTATGGGTTGAAATGATACATACCCGAACGGACTTTAGAATAGGGAAAAATTATTATGGGCTGAAATGATAGGCCTGAAGGATTTTCAAATTTATTTCTTTTACTTGGGACTGCGGGTTTGAAATGATAAAACCTGGATTTTTCTTTGTAAATTACGGGTTGAAATGATATATTACCCGTATCACTTTACCAAGCGTAGAAAATTATATACAGGCCCGTAGTTAAAATATGTTTTTCTAAAAAAAATTTATAATATTTTAGAAATTTAATTTTTATAATATTTTGATTTGAAATTAAATAAAAATATAATTTTTGTAAAGTATTATTTATTTTATGGAAATCTATAAGTTAAATAAATTATGGGGAAGTTAGAAAATATAAATGTAAGTAATTTTTGGAAATTTTGACTTAATTTTTAATGGAATTTAAATAACTTTGAAAATATGATAAAATTATGATATTTTGAATCTAAATCAATTTAAAATGATTTTATAACATATTAATGATTTTGAATAAAGTTAAATGTGAAATGAATGGATATTTTAAGTTGAAATTTTGGAATATAACTAAAATCGGAAATTTATGAAATTGACTTAAAAGTGAACTTTTAGTTAAGTAAATAAAAATAAAATTAAGTTATATTTGAGAATTTGAACTTAAGTGTTAAGTTGAAAGTTAATGTAATGAATTTAAAATTGAACATTGCATTTTAATAAGTGAATTATTATTAAATCTTGATTTTTGAATGGAAATTTAACTTTATAAAATCATAAACTTGAGGAAAATTAAATGATGTTTATAAATGTGAAAATGTATGATTTTACGAGTTAAAAAAATGTTTCAAATAAAAATATAATTGGTTGAGAAATTATATTGAATATTTGAAGTTAATTTACTGCATTTTTGAAATGATATTAATTACAATGTAAATATATTACTGCATTTGTAAATGCTGTAGTTGATGATAATGAATTAAAAAGCTATTGAATTAAAAACTATTATGGCAAGTGTTGTAAGTGATGTAATTTTTGAATTTAATTAAGTTATTTGAAATTTAAGTAAACCCTATTACAACATTTTAAAATGTTGTCTTTTGTCAAATTGAACCGTTTTGAATGTAACTTTCCGTAACGTTCAATAAATGCTGCGTAAAGTGAAATTTCACTATTTTGATAAACGTAAGTGAATAAATGAACTTTGGAAGTTGAATTTTTTTTAAAATTTAATAATTTAATTACTAACTTGATAACTTCATTTTAATGATAAAAAAATGATTTTTTTGGAATATAAACTGTTTTGAAATATGAATTGAAATGGTATTCTAAATTGAATAAAATGAATAACGATTGAAATGTGGTTTCGAAAAGATATGATATTTTGATATATTAAAATGATTGAAATGTGGTTTCGAAAAGATATGATATTTTGGAAATGAAGCTTTGAAAAGTTATGATATGTTGTTATATTAAAAATGATTTGAAAGGAAGTTTTGAAAGGATATGATAATTTAATATATTGAAATGGTTAGAAATGACTTGATATTTATTTTGATAAATATTTGAATTGAAAGATATGGTGTGATGATATATTGAAATGGTTTGAAAATGATTTAATCTTTATTTTGATAAAGATTTGGGTTGAAATGACATTTTATTTTTGAAGTATAAAATATTGTTTCAAAGTTATAACTACGGGTTATAATAACGATTGTTTGTTAAAGAGATCGGGATCGGATATTGTCTTATAGCTGGCCAATACCGAAAACCACTTTAACAACTGTGTATGCGGTGGAGATTCCAGAATGAAGTAGGATGGTGGCGACGTTCTCGAGGTATAGTACGTGGACCCAACTCCCGTGAGTTGGCATATATGACTAAAACAGGAGCTATACCGGGCTACACAAAGGGTCGCACCCTTTCATCGAGCATGCTCCATCGGAAACCATTCTATTACTTTTGTGATTCGATACATGGCGCCACTTTGATTCGGGGGTATTGTTCGAGGTGGGCGGAAGCTGCTGGCTTGCCGTCACCACCGGTCCGGGAGTGCAAACGGTGTATCCACCCTGGCATTGCCTCGCGTGCCGTGCAATCTCCTTATAGCGAGCCCACTACGATTTTGGTTTTAAAGATCCGACCGCGTTAAGGTTCACCATCCCCTTAACGCTATTTTCTATATGACTATACTTTATTGATTAGACACTACTGTATATAGCGTATATTACTACATAGTAAATAGTTTAACGGATCCTTATAGGATGGGCGGTCCCAAGCATCTTCTAAGTTACTTGTATCTTTGCTACAATTCACTTGAGTTGGTTTACATTGTATAAGTATGTATGTTCTGACTCGAGTGTTTGTATTTTTATTTACGCTCGGGTCAGCCTGAGTTATTCACAGATTTGGATTTCCACTTTCTGGAGATTGGAATAGCTGGAATTATCTACTTGTCAAGTTTCATCTTTTCAGTTCGGTTGTTCTATTCAGCTTGTACTTGGTTATCATATTTAAACTTCTGTTGTACTTTATTTCTTTTATTGTTCTTATGTAACTCTAATATATTTATATAGTAGCTTCATGAACTACTATCTCTTTTACTTCCGCTTCATTATTATTACTCTGTGTCTGTGATCTGTGATTTTTATTTACTGTATATTCTGAGATTTGCCAAATTTTTATTTACAACGCGGTATTTTGAGCAATTCAATTCCGGCATGAGTGTCTACCTATACACTTATAATGGATGCGAATGGTTGAAAATATCGGGTTGTTACAGACGATAAATTTATTTAAGATGATTGATGATTGTTTGGATGATATATAGTATATTATCTATATATTGATTGGTATTTTGATATATTCGTGCCTATGGGATCAAATGAGACCCTATATGTTTCCATGTATGAGTGGATGACCATTTATACGCGTGTCTGCCTTGAAGCAGACATTGTACACATATTCTAATATGTATATTTGTTACAGGTGACAGGTTGGAGGGATCCAACTTGATTCCTCACCAGTATTGATTTGTTTACAGATATTGTGATATATGCTAATATTGTATGATATATGATGTTTTGGATGCCACATTGATGTATTTAGTTCTATTGCAGCATTGGGCCTATTTTTGATAATTTATAAATATTTAAAGTGGTGATTTCAAATTTAAAAAGGATTTTCAAGTGATTTTGAAAATAGATGTTTTGTTAATTTTGAATGGTTAAAGAAATGAATTTATTTTAAATAAATAAATGTTATAATTTTTATGTTATAAAAATTATGATTTTTGTGAAATATAATTAGAACAAGATTTTTGGAATATGGAGATAACTATTTCGTAAATAGTTTAAATTGGGATTTTTGACTTATTATAAATGGGAGATTTATAAAATTGATATTTTTATAAATCAAAGTGATGGAATTATAAAGGATTTTTATAAGTGTTAAAATGAAGTTATAAATGGATTTTATAAATAAGATGATTTATAGATTTATAATGTATGAAGTTATAAAAAGAATGAATTTTGTAAATAAAGATGATTTATTAGTGGTTAACTTATAAATTAGATTTTGACATGTAAATGAGATTTATATGGAATTGGTAAATAAAGGGATTTTATAAAACTAAAATTTTTGTAAAATATAAATGGGATTTTTAAACATTGTTTAATTAATCCGAAGTCGATTGAATTTGATAAGTTAAATATAGAAATATATTAAAGGAATTTCATCCACGATTCTGAATAGTGGATAATCCTATAATTAAATGTGCAATAGTAATGAATGTTTTTAGAGAATTATATCCATGATTTTGGACAGTGGACTATTCTTTAGTAAATATCTAGAAGTGTTGAATTTAATAAATGAATTGTATTCACGATTTTGGACAGTGAATAAACTTTTGAGTTAAATAAATGTTTTAGAAGTGGTCTTTTAAATGGTTTGACGATGTTTTAAAATGAGTTAATTATCGAAACCATAGATTTCAACATCCATTGTTGAAATAGACGTTTCGATAAATAAGGAAATAATGGACTATAACACTGTTGCTATAGTAAATGATTGTCGAAAGGAAATGTTTTTGTATAGTATATGTGATTTACATATCTATCTAATTATTGAATCCCTATACCAGTGATTTTGGGTTGTCATAACGATATTTTACGAAACATTTGTTTTGACACACATAAATATGTTTAAAGAGAATGTTTTCCTTAAAGAATAAAATATATACTTAATCCTGATTTAAGTATATGTAATATTTTCTAAGTATTGAAAATAAATTGATTTGTGAATTACTTATTATTAAATAAGCATATGGAAATGTTTTCCAATATAGAAGTTGAAATAGGTTTGAGATTATATCCTTTTAAAGATAATTTGAAGTGAATATTTGGCAAGCGATTTAATTAATAAAATATTATTTAAAAGAGCCTAGTGATTGTTATGGTGCTGAATATTTGTTTGCTTGCTTTGATAGTTAAATAATCGACTACCAAATTTGGCCATTTTAATTTCTCGACTTGATGTGGGAACTATTTAGTTGTACACTTAGTACGTAGCCTTCTGTGTAGGCTTGACTATCGTTTGTGTTGAGGATGATGATTCGTGTAGTGCGGAATATTACTCTAATCTATCGAGCTTCCTTCTTAGCCCCAAGGATAGCAAGTTAAAAGTTGAAAATGTGATAACTCTATGAGACTTAGTTTCTGTGTGATGTTGAAAAACGCTTTTGCATTATTGGTGCGAAGAGACCGGGATCGGTTTATCCGAAAACTACTTCCGCCTAATGTATATGCGTTCATTTGTGCAGATTGTGATGATATTGTTATTTAGGATTTTCATAGTGGGGGACTGCTTGTTGATCATTTGGGGTTAAAATCCCAATATACATATAGTAGCAGTGGTCTTTTCGTTATGAAATATCCAATGCGAGGACTATTCTTTACTAACCCTAGGGATTTCCCAACAGGATGTGGTAGGAAAGTACATTTGGTTTGTCCTGTTCTTGGACAACTTGTATGGATTTTTTTTCTAACATTGCATTTCTACAGGTTACGTACATTGGTATTTAAAACGTACATCAGTAGTGGCGAAGAAGGCAACTTCTCTTAGCTTAACACCCTCCTTGAGACATATGAGCTTATGGGTTTTATTTTTATGGAAGACAATTAGCAGTCAAACGGAAATGGCTATGTTGCATTCAAAGTGATGTGATTGTGATTTGTGAAAGGTAATCGTTACCTCGGACCTCACTAACTAGAAATGACCAAAATAGGGTTAGATGCGGCAAGGCTAAGTGGGTCATTCCCAAGTAGGGTATGATCATCCTCTTCTAGATATATCTTTACACGTTATGACATCGTTTATCTGATTACTGTGGATTGTGTGCTATGAGGGCCCTCGAAAAAGGTCGGTAACGACCGAAGGATGACATATTCTGTACCATCTAGTTGTAGAGGTGGGCCGGTCATCTGTTGGTAGAAGGCGAATATTCTGTGCCTCCGGGCATCCATCTAAAGATGTACTCATCGGAAGGTAGTACCTTCACCTAGTCATTTATATGGAAATACAAACTCCAATATGTCCTGCTGTTTTATTTGTAGAGCCTAGTATGATGGAATTTAATAATGGTAACAATTTCGAATATTTTAAATATTATTTGTATATTAGACACTAGTATAATATCAGATGATTTAATATGAAATGTTTTAGTTATTGTAAGGTAAAAACATGTCTGTGTTTATATGTGGGCGTGTCTTACGAGATACTTTTGTTTCAATAAAGGAAAAGTTTGGTAATTTAATCAATTCGGTTGAGTGTGTTTCTCATGCTGGTTTACCATACTGATCCGAGCGTTCTTCCCTTTCAATGCTCGGATTAGACCAAGTATATATACAGGTTCAAATTTGATGCTTTTGGAGCTTCAACAAGAGAGCCAGAGTCTTCATTTACGTATACACGTATCAGTTTTGTTTATCCGTTGCTTAGTTGTTGAATATTATCGACAATTGTGAGGACAAGTTATTGTAACTGTCCAGGTAGATAACTATTGATTGACTGTTGAACTCTGATTGATGTATGTATATATAGTTTTTATTTCGTAAAGATCATTGATATGATATTATATGTTTTCCGCTGCGATGTGAGATTTTGTATTGTTCTGTTTGGTTCTATCTTCTCTCCTTCTTCTTTTCTCTTCTTCTCTCTTCTTTTCTTTCTCTTGACTTTCTGTCAATCAGTGCTTTTTGGGTCGGACATGTGTGGATTAGTGTCGATTCAAAGGGTACGGATTTGTAGGTTGTCACATTTGGTATCAGAGCTTAGATTTTGTATATTCCTAGGCTTTGATGTGTGCTCGGTATAGATAGGGACAGTAGCACCCTAGATTGAGTTTGAGTGTATTATATATATGAGCACGTATTTGTTGGTGATTATAAAATGTTGTATATTGTATTTATTTATCCGTTGAGTTGTTTGTGAATTCTGGTTGGTATTTGGGACGCCATATTATTGATAGGGATTTCTAAACACTAAAACGAGGCAAGTCGACATAGTATCATTTTTAAGTTGGGTAAATGAAATAATTTTACCTCTATTGTATTTTATGCACAAAGGAAATAATTTTTTAAAATTATTAAAGTGTATATAAATTGATTGTTTGAATGTTTGAAAAATTAAATATATACAAGTTAATAAAAGCTGGTTGAATTATTTAAAAAAACAACAACTGTAAAAGAATAAATTATATAACGCAAATAAATTATAAAGTATGGAATTATAATTAATAATATTTACAATTGTGAAATTATCTTATATATAAGAATTTGAAAATTTGAATCTCGTTGATTTTGAAAGTTATTTTTCAAAATTAAAGAGATTTTATTATAATAAATCTAATAGGATAAATAAATTTGGAATGAATCTTATATAAGTAAAGTAAAATAGTGATATTATATAAGTAAAAGATTTATAAATGTGATCTATAAAAAAAGGATTTCTTTAAAAGAATATAAAGCATAGAATTCACTACTATTGCTGGAAAATAATAAGGATGATGACTGCTGCATCATCAGTATCATTTTCGAGTTTCTACGTGATGGATTTGCTACTAGTTGTAAATTGAAATTTATGTTTCATTGTGATAAAAAATTTGAATTTGAAATCCAAGTTGGAATTGTCATATATAAGTGAAATGAGTTTTGGACTTATAATATGAAATAAGAATTTAACTTTGGTAAAGTTGAAATAAATTTGTGTTAGCATAATAAATACATGACTTGAAATTTGACTAAAGAACAGTTAAATAAAACTAAGTCATCAAAATAAATATGTGAATTGAAATTTAACTAAAGAAAGGTTAAATAATTTGAACTAGATTGGATAAGTTATTGAAATGGAAATTAAAGTTAAGTGGTAAGTGATTATAAAATATGAATTTGGAAGTTTTAATAAACAAGTTGTACAAATTATAAAGTGAGAAAATGTAAGTAAAACCAATTGTTAAAATGGTTAAAAAGTTTTTTTAAGCAAAACAAAATCTAAATTTGAATAGTAATATGAATTTGACTTAAGTAAAAGTTAAATAAAAAGCTTAAGTGATGTTGAATGAAGTTGATTTTGGTATCCAAGTAAATTAATAAATTGAATTAATAAAATGAAGTAATTAAATGAGTATGAACTTGAGTTATAAATACAAATAAACTTTAGTTGTAAAAGTGAATTAGTGAATAAACATGGATTAGAAAATGTTGTTGTTAAGAGTTGAATATTAAACCAACTAAAATTTAATGTGTTAAACCAAAATGAATGTTGAGAGTAAATTAAATTAATCTGGTAATATTGGTTATACATTAGTTGTTAGATGAATGTTAATTGATTGTACAGAAATTCATATGAAATGGAATTAATGAAGTTGAAAGTTAAATAATTAAATTCAAAGTGGAAGTAAGTAAACCTAGATAGAATTAAATTTGATTTGAATTTGAATTGAAAGTGAACTAACTTGAATGTGAATTAGTGAATGTAAACTAATTGAAAATGAATAAATGAATATTAGTAAAATTCAATGTTAATGAATCAAATGTGGATAAATATGAGAACCAATTCAATGAATATTAATGAGAAGTGAATGTATATTTATTTTTTACTGGATAGATATTGGTTTGTTGTATAATGGTTGGATTTGTTGCTTTTGATTGCATTTGCTATGTTGGCATATATCGTTGTTGTATTGGTATATGTTGTATATTGATATTACTTTCATATATACATAATTTTCCTTGTTTATTGAGTATTTAGTAGGTGTGAATGGGACATGCTTTGCATTTGAAGCTCTCTTTCAAGCTATATTGGTCATATATGCTCGCTAATAATATATAAGGTACATATATCGGATTATATATTGTACTTTTACACTTTTTGTCATACGTGATGCCTCATCCTCGAAGATGAGATGTATATTTGTGAGATACATATATATATATATACATACACACATATATATATATGTTGTGATCCTATTGCAATCAAACCACGCAAAGGAGACACTGGCAAAAAAAATTTAAAATGTAAGGCTTTAGAATTTTTTTGGGAATTTCGGAAAAAAATTTATAACTAAAATTTTGGTTTTTGAGTTAGAGGTTAAACGATATTAGTTGGTTTTGAAAAGATAACTATGAATGGGTTTGAAAACATAGAAAATTTTTTGTAAGAAGTTTAACTAATGATTTTTGGGAAAGTTAAACACTTAAGAGATTTGGTAATCTAGTCGAACAAATTTTATTTGAAAAGTTAATAGATTCTGTGCCCTTTTCTTACTTCGTAATTTTGAGGACGAAATTCATTTTAGTAGGGGAGAATATAATGACCCAGAATTTCAGTCATTCGATATTCGGATGTTTAATGGATTTTAAATATGCACAAGTAAATTTTATATGTTGAATAACGTGTATTTCGAATATCTGGATTTAATTAGATAACTTAATTATTAATTTAATATTTGAAATTGTGAAAATATTTGGAAATTGGATTTAATGTGCATAAAAATGATTTATAAAGTTGATATAAATTCTATTTGAATTAGAATGATGTTAGAAAACTTTAAAAATTGATTTAAAAGTTAATTTGTGAAAATTGAATATTTTAATATTTAATTAACATGTAAAAATAGTCATTTTTCATACAGCCTCGGATTTCAACGAAACTAGTTTCATTTGAACCATAATATTATATTATTGTAGGATTTCAAATTTCGTGTCAATCGGATTTACGGTTTGTCTTTGGCAATCTAAAACGCCTAGAAATTTGTTTAAGCAAAATTTTAAATTTAAATAATTCGATTCGAAATCCTATCTTCCTAATACGATCGAATTGGCTCCCGATGTAACGACCCAGAAAATTTTAACAATTTTAATTGATTCTATAACGTATTTAATTGAATATTTATGAAATCTTATAATAATTGAATTTTTAAATAAAATGTTTATATACATAGAATACGTATATTTAAATATAGCAGATTGTAAATTTTCAAATAATTTTATGGAAGTTTTTTTAATTGAGAAAACGTGCTGTCCAATTCAAGCTATTAATTGCTTTAATTGATTTCTGAATCAGAGCGTAACGGTTTCTTTTCACTACCATTAAAGATTTCTATTGCTTAATACTTTTCCAATTCAGGTAGACTTTTCCATTCGTAACCATTAATAAATTTGAGATCATCGACCTTGCTTTTATTATTTCTTGTAGTTTCGTGCACTGACTTTACCTTTCCCACTACCCATAATTTTCTCTATACGTTTCTTTTGCAATTGAAGCGTATATTTATATTTATGGTGGTGCGTTTATTCTGGTCTCTCTTTATTTTTGTTTTTAACGCTTGAAAGAATCTCAAATCATCAAGCTAGTAGCATCCGTTCCTTCCCTCGCTTTCATAAGGCCTATAATATATAAACCACTTGCTTATAGATCCGAACACAACTTTGTCATCAAATTTAATGTGTCTTCCTCTCCCTATTATTTTGGTTCCAACCTTCCTAGTAAATGGCTTTAATAAATTTTGGCTAAATCATAGCTACGGACTTTTCAAATTTCTTTCATTTTATATTTATTTCCAATTCCTTCATTTGCTTCAAAATTTTTGAACGTGCCTAATCATCTCAGCATGTATATATAATGCAAGCCTACCTTTCCTTGGAAAGCTATTGCTCACAAAATTTCCTGATTTCTTTCCTTTTATCCATTTTTATATCCTTGACTTTCAAACTCATTATGTGTTGTACAAACAAACAAAAATTTATTGCTTTAAGGGTATAGCTAAATCCACTATTGATCGTTACAATTACTTTTTTTTTTCATTTTTGTTTATTACTTAAATAACATTTTGATGAATTAATGGACAGCTTTACGTTTCTTTTTCTTTTGAAAACTTTATATTTATAGTGTACGTTTCTTTTGCATTTCAAAAATTTGAAACATGCTACCCCATTTAAGACATTAATTGTTTTAATTATTTTTCTTAATCAACATATAACCATTGCTTTTTATTATTCTAGGATTTACATCCATACTTTAATCTCTGCTATTCCATTTATTTCATTTGAAATCTAAATTTATTTACCATTCATTTATACGCCTCTTTCTCTTCCCTCTTTTACCTCTTCGTTTCCGTGTTTCTAGGAATATATACATATATATATATATATATAGTATAGCATAGATTGCATCTTCTTTTCTCTCTGTAGGCTATTCGTTTCCCTCAAATTAATATTAAAAGAGGAGAGAGCTTTGTAAATATTATATAAAGTCATATAGCACGTTCACATATCAGATGCAGACCTACCTTTATATTTAAGAAACTAGCATTTTCTCTTTTGCCTGAAGAATGCCCTTCGCCATGTCATGTTGCTTGAATCACGCATGCATTCTTCCTTTAAAAATCGCCTGTTCTCATCTCCCCTCCATCTTTTCTTATTTCTTCCAAACCTGAGCATGAGCTCTCTCTTTTCCTTGGCCTGCCTCCTCCCCATGGCCGCATGCATTAGTTGGCAAAACATTTCCTCTCTGGTTTTTAAAAGTAAGTACGCATTTTATTTGATATAAGTCTATTTTATATATTAAGAACAGTATAGATTGTGCATAAGTTTTGTTTTATATGTTCACTGCAACCATGGGGATTTTTAATTCCCTAACAGTTGAACTTTAAAAATAATAATATATTTCATAATAGTATATATATGATAATTGTTATATTTATAAACGTGTATATAAATATTTAACTTTTGTTCATATATAAAGGTTAGTATATATTTATACTGTATTATGTATATTATTTTAAGATTTTACGGTATATAGTTTTTGACTTTTGTTAGCATATAGTTATCGTACGGCTTTTAGATACGTATGTTTTACTAACTAGTTGATAAGTTAAATATATATATATATATATATATATATATATATATATATATATACACGCGTTTTATTTACTATTGATAGCTTATGGTATATATGGTATAAGTTTGGCAGTCTTTTATTAATATACGTATTTTTATATGTTTTATATATTTGGTTATAACAGTTTCAACTATAATAAAATATGTTATTTTATTAGCTTTCATATGTTAGATGTATAAAATATAGTATTTCAATTTTCGTTACTGTTTTGGTATATATATTATATAAAATTGGTGGGTACAAGTTTGATAGGTCAATTTATAATATATATTTTTATGATTGTTTTAGTATTTTAGAGTCTACCGTACTATATTTTATTTTATTTTCAACAATTTACATAAGTTATATTTAAATGTTGGTATATATATAAATTTTCTATGGTAGTTTTACAGTATAAGTTATATCAATATTTTATAAATTCAACAGTATATGCTTTCAAAAGTTTATTTCATGTCAGCCTTAAGGTTGTTTGCACTGACTGATATACGTTGGATTTTTTTTTAAGGGATGTGTATTTTGATTTCAAGTATAGTCATATGTATAGTCATATACAAATTGGTAGAGGAAATGTTATATAGTATACATATGGTTATATTAATATAGTCGGTCTGCACACCTATGTATATATATTAACCGAGGCATGCATATTTTGTTGCATATTTTATAAATTGTGTTTGCATATGTTGGCTAGTTGTATATAAGCTCACTTATCCTATTTATCTTCCTTGATCCAATTCTGATTTGAATTCGTCTATTCCTATTATCAGCTTTGATCATTGAACCGTGTCCATCTAGCTTTGTTTTGGAATTCGGATCTGGATTTCATAACTCACTTCTTTTTCTCTGGCCTCGAAAGGTGAGAAATCACTCATGATTAACATTCTTTTATTTACTAGATTTGATTTCAATTGAGACGACAATTGAAATATGAGGCTGTAGTCATTTAAATTGTTATATATGCTATTATCTGTAACTATTCACTTATGGGATATGACACCATATCCTATTGTTTATATATTTATTTTGATGATATATGCCTGTTGTTATTATTATTTACATATCTGTTATCACTCTGCAAGTTCCCTGTTAGTATAGAAATCACTATGGGTTGAAATGATACATACCCGAACAGACTTTAGAATAAGAGAAAATCGTTATGGGTTGAAATGATAAACCCAAGCGGTTTTCATTTAATTGAATTGGGATTACTGGTTGAAATGCTATCCACCCGTATACATTTAGTGTACGGATTGAAATGATAAATATCCGTAACACTTGACCATATGATAAGAAATATATACAGACATCGTTGGTCCATATATATAAATATTTTGAAATTTAATTCATTGTTTTGGAAAGAAATATATGGTCTTATTAAATGTTAATCCTTAAATTTTTTTATATATAAAGGGTAATGATATATAGATTTAATAATATTTAATTTAGTCAAAATTTTATTTAATACATAAATTATGTTAAATATTTATGTAAATTTTATTCCAAAAAGTATTCTGCAATTTACTAAGATTGGGAGATAAATGTGGGTTTATCTAAATGGTATTTAAATAAGGATTTATTCAATTAAATCAATTTGAAATTATTGAACGGGAAATTTAAGGGTATGATTTTGTAACTGGATTTTTATTTAAGTAATTTAATGAATATTTCACGTTTAAACAAATTAAAGAAAATATTGAGTAAAATGTAATTTAAGGTTACTTAAATGATATTGTATCTAATGAGGGATTATTTTAAGACTAGATAATAATGAGGTTAAATCATGATCTATATGGAACTATTAAATTGAACATTTAATTAAATATTAAAGCTTTGAATTATATTAGGATTTAAATGGTTTATTTTGAGATTCGGATATGTATTTGAAATCGGTATAGTTGAATTTATTATTTAGAAACTAAATTGATTAAAAAGTTAGTTTGAAACGTTGAGTACTTAAAGTTTTGAAATATATTGAATATAAAAGCTATTTTGTGATTTCAAATCCGAATTTGAGATCGATAAAATTGAAGTGGTTATTTTAGAAATTGAGTTGAATTTAAATTAATAAATTGAGATTGAAATAGATTTAAATGGGGTGGTCGGGTTGATGTTAAACGATTTGTTAAGTTGAGGGAATTGAAATTTCTTTACTGTACAAATTATTTAATATATAAAAATACTGTTTAGGAAGTATAGAGATATTTGAAGTGAAAATGATATTTGGTTTTGAAGTATAAATTAAGTTGAAAAGACTACGGTGTTATAGTGTATATTTCTATCTTTTAGATAGTTCCACGGACCTTTAAAGGATGGTTATCCCAAACATTCTCTAAGTTAATTATATTTCAGTTGATATTTCACTTGAGTTAGATTTATAGATATAAGAATGTTAATCCTGACTCGAGTGTTTTGTGTTTTGCTTTGCGCTCGGGTCAGACTGAGAGATACAGCATTTGAGACTCATCTTCGAAGTTGGAGCGTTGCTTGAAGATCCAGCTATCTATCCCTTCAGTCATCCAGTTGATTGGTTCAGAGAAGCCATCTGTTGCATTAGAGACTTCATGGCATTTGAACTATTCGGTTGTATTTTATTTCTAACTCTGAGGTATATAGTAGCTTCATGAACTACTATTCTTTATCTATTGCGCTGCATTGTATTACTCTGTGTAAGTGATCTATGATTGATTTATTTACTGTATATTTTAAGTTTTGCCAAATTTTATTAACAATTCGGTATTTTGAATTATTCAAGTCAGACATGTACGGTTTTATTGTCGATTTGAATGGTCCAAAATAGCGGGTCGTTACAGTTGGTATCAGAGCTTTGGCTCTAGGAAAAACCTAGCATATGTGGTAAATTCATTTACAGAATCACTTTCGTTCGAGTTGAATCCCTTCTTTTTGACTTGATTTCCTTTGAATTTTGGAATGTCCCTCGGTTCCGAAATTCATTCTTGTCTCTCCCTATTTATATTCGTTTGATTCTAGAGTATCCCATAACTCCACGGAATGAGTTGTAAAGGGGGTGAAAACTCCTTTACAATTGGCATTGATTCACCGGAGATTTCTGTGTCCTCGGTTTACGATGCTGCTATATCTTGGTATGCCGAATTCTATCTCTGGCAATCGAATGTCGATTTGCTTTAGAATTCCGCATCAATTATATTCTTGAAGTCACGGTTGACCCGGTTAAGGTCGCCCGAGATTTATAGAAGTATATCCATCTTCTATTTTGTAATTTGATTTTCTCAACTTTGTTTAAGCCTATCTTCGAATCAGGCTTCTATTGATTAGAGTTCCTCTAAATTAAATCTCTATCTTTGTTTTGAAATCCATTCTTGAATCATCCTTTGAAAATCGGGTTTGTTGTATTTTAAAATTGTTTTATACGAAATTTTAATTTTGATAACTATGATTTTATTCTATATACAAAAGTGAAATTTTTTTCGATAAGGATTATATAACTATATAAAACGAATAAGAAATGTTATTCTATATATAAAAGCTTTGAAAGGATTGGAAATTTTGAAAATTTATAAGAAAGTGATTTATATAAAAAGGATTTATAACTGAAGGGTTAAATTTGAAATTCGAGAATTGAATTCCGATATTTTGAAATTGGTTTTAAGATTTTGGGAAAATATATAAAAATAATACGATTTAAAAGTATTTTTCCGAATAAGAAATGTTTCAAATGGATTCAAATGAATTCCTATAATTTTGAAGAAATTTCAAAGAAGTATTCAAGAAAATAGAAGTCCAGAACTCACTTATGTCGCTGGAGAATAATTTTGGTGATGAGTGCACGCATCATCGACATTGATTTTCGAGTTTCAGAGTGGGGGAGAGGCCACTTTAATAGCTTCGCCCTGCGAGTGATTTTGTAAAACCGTTTTTGATTTCAAATTCCGAAGTATAATTTAATATTTTCGAAAGATATATGTATATATTTGAAACAATTTAAAGTGAGACCGGTGTTCAGTCCTCGAGTTTTCAATTTGACTAGTAATAACTCTATTTATAAAAAAAATTGATTTCCAACTCTTAGATTTGAAATTTGATTTCATCGACTATTTTGAAGGTTCGAGCACTTCCAAATCAAGGTTTAAAAGTTTTAAACTAAGAAATTTCGAAAAGCCTAAAATTTTTGATAAAGCATATAAGTTTAGTTTTGAAGAGGATGACTTAAGTAAGTTTGAAACCTTTTGTTAAGTAAGTGAATATGACTATTTTTAATTATACTAATATGGAATTTAGTTTTGAAATGTTTTGAAAAAAAAATTAATTTCAAATAATGTTTTTCAGAAAGGTAAATTGGATATTTCTAATAGAAATAGATAGTTTTAAAGTTTTAAAGTGATGATTATAAATTTGGAAACCATTTTGAGTATAATTGATTTTGAGAAAATATTTGGTTTTGAAATTAAATTGAAATTAAAAACCAGTACTTATATGGTGATTTTGGAAATTAATTTGTTTGACTTGGATTATTTTAATTTGGAAACTGGGATAATTTTCTAAACCTTTTATTTTGGGAACTTTGAAATTTAGATACTTAATTTGGAAGAAAATTTGGTGAAATCCTATATGATTTTGAAACTGAATTGATATTGAAATGATTTGAAATTGAGAACCTTATATTGTTAAGCACTTGATTTGGGAGTGGTCGAACTTATATAAAATGGATTTGTATAAGTATGAAGTGATTTGAAATCTATTGATTTGAAAGGTACTCAATTTGGAAAGAGAATTTTTTTTATAAATCGAAGTCTATATAAGTATGATTTGATATACTATTGATTTGGAAAGTATTCGATTTGAAAATGGAATCATATATATATATATATATATATATATATATATATATATATATGGATTTTATATAAGTATGATATTTGAAAGTATTTGAAAAGGTACTATATGATATATATTTTCGAAGTAAAGATATGGAAAGTGCCTTCTACTTGATATCCGCTTTGTGGCCACATCGTGGATTCATTCCATCGATATTATTCTCTTTGATTTTCGGTTTTCCGGATGTAATACTCGAGTGTTTCCCACCGTGGCGTAACCCATGGTTTTTTTTTCTCTTGTGACTGCATAGCGCAACTGCCCGGCTGAGTCTTGCCTACGGGTACGGATTGTTTCCTAGGGGATCCAGGCGTAACCATTGTGTATCCTGCAATCTGTGTAGGTCGCGAATAGTAGCGCAAGTGCCTGGCTGAGTCTTGCCTAGGGGTACGGATTGTTTCCTGAGGGATCCAGGCGTAACCATTGTGTATCCTGCACTCTACTAGTCATCATGGCGTAACTCGCAGGGCTGAGAAAGCTTGCGGATATGGATTGTTTCCTGGGAGACCCAGGCGTAACCATTGTGTATCTGCGAACCATGGTCGGACAAAGGTTTTGGTTTGGTTGTTTGTTTGGATTGTACTTTCCATATCTGTTTTTAAAAGGTTTTTCAAGTATTTTCACTGGGTGTTGAAACAGGTCTACTAAGTACATGAAGAATTCTAGCTTTGCGCCTGATCAACGCATGGCCATAGTCTGCAAGAACGAGGATAAACTTGTTAAAACATCGAGTTATAAAAATATTTTCTAAAGAAAGATTTATTTCGATATAAATGTATTATTATAAAGGTATTTATTATAAAAGTATTTTTCCCAACAAAGAAATTTTGTATTAATATTTGAAATTAAAATTCTTATGGTTTGAAATAAATTATTCATACCCGATTCTATTCTTTTGAATCTACCTCATCTGTCAGCTTCATTTTTCACCTATATTCCGTTTTCGGAATCTACCTTCCTTTCCTTTTTGAATAAATCTTTTAAATATTGCTTATTTGTATACTACATTGTTTATATAAAATTTTAGTGTTATAAATATTTTTGAAGTTATAAATCAAATAAAACATCTTTAAAGAAAATGATTATTAATTTATTGATAATATTTGAAAGGTATCTTGAGATAAATTAAAATTTTCATAAATTTTGGATTTAATATTTTCAATAGTCTTTGTATATAGAAGTAATAATGTAAATAATTGTTTGCAAAGGAGTTTGAGAAGTATTAAATATTAAAGAAAATTTAATTTCAAATGAAATTTTCAAATAAATATTTTAAATAAAATTTATATAGTTTTAAAATTTATTGTTTATCTTGGCTTTCAATCTATTTTTTTTTCTGGTTGTTTTATTCTCCTACCTCCTTCCTTTTCGGGGACGAAAAGTTTTGAGTGGGGGAGAGTGTAACGACCCGGAAAATTTTAACAATTTTAATTGATTCTATAACGTATTTAATTGAATATTTATGAAATCTTATAATAATTGAATTTTTAAATAAAATGTTTATATATTTAGAATACGTATATTTAAATATAGCAGATTGTAAATTTTCAAATAATTTTATGGAAGTTTATTTAATTGAGAAAACGTGTTGTCCAATTCAAGCTATTAATTGCTTTAATTGATTTCTGAATCAGTGCGTAACGGTTTCTTTTTACTACCGTTAAAGATTTCTATTGCTTAATACTTTTCCAATTCAGGTAGACTTTTCCATTCGTAATCATTAATAAATTTGAGATCATCGACCTTGCTTTTATTATTTCTTGTAGTTTCGTGCACTGACTTTACCTTTCCCACTACCCATAATTTTCTCTATACGTTTCTTTTGCAATTGAAGCGTATATTTATATTTATGGTGGTGCATTTATTCTGGTCTCTCTTTATTTTTGTTTTTAACGCTTGAAAGAATCTCAAATCATCAAGCTAGTAGCATCCGTTCCTTCCCTCGCTTTCATAAGGCCTATAATATATAAACCACTTGCTTATAGATCCGAACAAAACTTTGTCATCAAATTTAATGTGCCTTCCTCTCCCTATTATTTCGGTTCCAACCTTCCTAGTAAATGGCTTTAATAAATTTTGGCTAAATCATAGCTACGGACTTTTCAAATTTCTTTCATATTATATTTATTTCCAATTCCTTCATTTGCTTCAAAATTTTTGAACGTGCCTGATCATCTCAGCATGTATATATAATGTAAGCCTACCTTTCCTTGGAAAGCTATTGCTCACAAAATTTCCTGATTTCTTTCCTTTTATCCATTTTTATATCCTTGACTTTCAAAACTCATTATGTGTTGTACAAACAAACAAAAATTTATTGCTTTAAGTGTATAGCTAAATCAACTATTGACCGTTACAATTACTTTTTTTTTCATTTCAGTTTATTACTTAAATAACGTTTTGATGAATTAATGGACAACTTTACGTTTCTTTTGCTTTTGAAAACTTTATATTTATAGTGTACGTTTCTTTTGCATTTCAAAAACTTGAAACATGCTGCCCCATTTAAGCCATTAATTGTTTTAATTATTTTTCTTAATCAACATATAACCGTTGCTTTTTATTATTCTAGGATTTACATCCATACTTTAATCTCTGCTGTTCCATTTATTTCATTTGAAATCTAAATTTATTTACCATTCATTTATACGCCTCTTTCTCTTCCCTCTTTTACCTCTTCGTTTCCGTGTTTCTAGGAATATATATATATATATATATATATATATAGCATAGATTGCATCTTCTTTTCTCTCTGTAGGCTATTCGTTGCCCTCAAATTAATATTAAAGGAGGAGAGAGCTTTGTAAATATTATATAAAGTCATATAGCATGTTCACATATCAGATGCAGACCTACCTTTATATTTAAGAAACTAGCATTTTCTCTATTGCCTGAAGAATGCCCTTCGCCATGTCATGTTGCTTGAATCACGCATGCATTCTTCCTTTAAAAATCGCCTGTTCTCATCTCCCCTCCATCTTTTCTTATTTCTTCCAAACCTGAGCATGAGCTCTCTCTTTTCCTTGGCCTGCCTCCTCCCCATGGCCGCATGCATTAGTTGGCAAAACATTTCCTCTCTGGTTTTTAGAAGTAAGTACGCATTTTATTTGATATAAGTCTATTTTATATATTAAGAACAGTATAGATTGTGCATAAGTTTTGTTTTATATGTTTACTGCAACTATGGGGATTTTGAATTCCCTAACAGTTGAACTTTAAAAATAATAATATATTTCATAATAGTATATATATGATAATTGTTATATTTATAAACGTGTATATAAATATTTAACTTCTGTTCATATATAAAGGTTAGTATATATTTATACTGTATTATGTATATTATTTTAAGAATTTACGGTATATAGTTTTTGACTTTTGTTAACATATAGTTATCGTACGGCTTTTAGATACGTATGTTTTACTAACTAGTTGATAAGTTAAATATATATATATATATATATATATATACGCGTTTTATTTTACTATTGATAGCTTACGGTATATGGTATAAGTTTGGCAGCCTTCTATTAATATACGTATTTTTATATGTTTTATATATTTGGTTATAACAGTTTCAACTATAATAAAATATGTTATTTTATTAGCTTTCATATGTTAGATGTATAAAATATAGTATTTCAATTTTCGTTACTGTTTTGGTATGTATATTATATAAAATTGGTGGGTACAAGTTTGATAGGTCAATTTATAATATATATTTTTATGATTGTTTTAGTATTTTAGAGTCTACCGTACTATATTTTATTCTATTTCAACAATTTACATAAGTTATATTTAAATGTAGGTATATATATAAATTTTCTATGGTAGTTTTACAGTATAAGTTATATCAATATTTTATAATTTCAACAGTATATGCTTTCAAAAGTTTATTTCATGTCAGCCTTAAGGTTGTTTGCACAGACTGATATACGTTGGATTTTTTTTAAGGGATGTGTATTTTGATTTCAAGTATAGTCATATGTATAGTCATATACAAATTGATAGAGGAAATGTTATATAGTATATATATGGTCATATTAATATAGTCGGTCTGCACACCTATGTATATATATTAACCAAGGCATGCATATTTTGTTGCATATTTTATAAACTGTGTTTGCATATGTTGTGTAACAACCCGCATATTTATCGATTTTATATTTAAATATTTTATTTAAAATATTTTATCGTTCGTCGAATTTTAGTCCGAAAAGCTACTTTTTGCATACGGTCGAATTAGGACTCAGGACCACTCCCATTGAGTTCAAAATGCCGTTTGCGACCTTTTTGAGTATAAGCTTCGATATGTTTGGAGAAAGTTGATTTTTGCTACTTTTCACTTTGGGTTTGGTTTTGGGCTCAGCCCTATGTTTAACTTATGCTCAAATCTGAGCCACTCTTCCCCACTCACCCTCATTCTCTTCTCTTTTCAGTGCTAAGGCAATAATGGTGGGAGAGATTGGAAATTAAAACTCCAAAACCCTAGTTTTCTTTTGCAAATCAAATTCCTAGCTCCAAATTCAAGAGAACCCATTAGTAAGCATTCTCTTCTTCTTCTCCAACTTTTTCTCTTACTAATTTCAGAAATTCCTAAACCTAATTTTGGGAATGTTCTTGTTTTGAGCATGGATTCAAGCTCATTTGGGTTGTGTTGAAGAGAGGTTGATTCTCCTTTGCTTCTAAGCTTCTTTTTCGATCGTTTGGGTTCAAAGGTGTGATTTTTATCTCACATCTACACTTGTATTTATCTTCGAATGTTAGGTATGAATTCCTAACAATTATTCGTGTGTATTTGCTTTTGGTTTGGATTGATTTGGTGAATATTCCAATTTTTGGTGTTTTGAGTTCAATTCGTTAAAAATCCTAACTTTGATGTTTGAACATGTTTTTGGTGATGCATCGAGGAGCATATAGGGCCGGGTAGTCGATAGGCATAAACCCTTAGCGCCGTTGCACGAGCGAATGCAATTTGATCGAGTTTGCACCTCTTTTGAAAGAGGGCAGGGGAGTGCTAACAACAGGTTCGGCCGACCGAACCCCTGGGCCGGTCGACCGACCTGCTACCCATGCACTTCCTGCCTCTGTTTGGAAGTGCCGGTTACAGGCTTCGGCCGACCGAGCCCCTGGGCCGGTCGACCGACCTGGTGCCCCGAGCACTTCCAACCCCTGGTTCGGTCGACCGAGCTCTATGTCCAGCCGACCGACCTGGTGCATTTTTGCCTATTTCGCCTAGTTGTTTTAATTTCCAACTTTAATCGATTCGTGTTGTTTCCTATGTGTTGTTATCATTTGTTATGACTTTGATGACTCCTTTTTAGGGATTTTTGAATATCCATTTTGATGGATTCTTTATCGGTTTCGTTGGGTTTTTTTTATTCACATCTTCGTATGTGAATTTTAGTGATTGATTGTTCCCACAATCTTCTTTGTGATTTTTCACTTTAAGAATATAAAGGTTTTCTATACTAGTAGTAAATATCAAAACCCTTTCATCAAAACGATTTCAACACTATTTTATTACAAAGCTCGTTTTCTCAAACCGATTTCCAATCTATTAGTATATACAAACCTTTACCTCACTCGTATGAGAAATCTAATTAAACGGCTTAGTAAAACAAGTGGTATGAAACACTTGCGTTTACTTCGTCGATTAATTCTTGGACATGTTCGATTGAATCTCTTGTGACAATTTTCTAGTGAAGATTTACAGTTTGTTCGTAAATATTTAAGTTAAGCAAGTGGTTATGGGACACGAAGCTAAACTTTTATACTTACTAGCTTAGTGTAATTGACACTTCTCGATGATCATGACGATCATTTTTGTGATTTAGACTAGCAATGTGCGATGTCTCTTTGTTTGCGAGGGAGACTAAACCCCGTTTTGTGGAGTTTCGACTCAAATTGGTGGGGTAGCAACCCACGGTCTTCGGACCATTCGTGTGTCAGGTCTTCGGACCATTCGTGTGTCAAATTAATGGCTAGCTACCATGAGATAGCTTCTCGTTCATCTGTTACAGCTGTTGGTGAGTTTTCATGCTCCCGTTCGTGTGATAGACCTTCCCCCCCTTATTTTGTGTGATTTCTGGGTTTCGTGTGTCGAATTCTGGAATTTTCTTCTTCACCTATTTTAGTGATTTCTATTGATATGATTTATCAATTTTTGTGTATTGGTGAATTCGTGTGTCATTAACTTGTTGTGAATACAAGTTTTGGGTATGATACCCTTTTTTGGATCTTTGAGAAGATTCTTTGATATTGATTAATCGTTTGTTGATTATCATTTACATACTTATAGTAGTATGCCATTATGGATATTATACGTCTATGCCATATCTTTCGTTCTATATCATGTTATCTGATATTTATAGCTAGACTGATCTGTTTATTATTTTCTTATAAATAATACTCGGGTCAGACCGAGATGTTGCAGGTGCTTCGACTTGACTTCTATCCAGGGATCCATTCCTCTGACCTTTTGCTTACTACTTAGATTAGTAGTTTTTGTTGTATACTCTTGAGATATTGACTCATTGATGTATTCTTTTGTATAGCACATGTGGCTATTATTTTGTGTTATTGTGGATCTTTCTGACCACTACTCTGATGTACACTTCCTAGTGTAATATTCATATCTATTTCCGCCTTTGTGATATGAATTGTCTGTGACTGATTTGTGTTATGTTTATTTCTATATTTGTTTCCGAAGATATTATAGCCACTGTGTAGTAGCTTTGAGTTTGTGTCGGCCTGTCGGATTTCCACTTGAAAAGAATTGAATGTTATACTATCTGACATATCGATGCTTGCACAAAACAATTACACGGATGGTCGCTCCTCAACAGCCTTATTCTCCGTGCTAGTTGACAGCATTCACCGTAATGTTCTTGGCTAGCGTGGGTATAGAGGTGGGGCGTCACAGCTTGGTATCAGAGCCAAACTTCGGAACAATATGGAATATTATAACAAGGATCATCGTCCTAAGTCCATCTTAGGAGTCGTGCTTTAGGATTTTATTCGGGTCTTCGTACCGTCCTATCCTATTTTCTTGTATGGATCCTTATTTTATCTATCAAGATTGCTTGATATTTATTTTGAGAATAACTTTTCTCCTTCTTTCTTTCTTAAAGAAGAGAAATGTCTAGACCAGGCCGCCCCAGAGCTGGACCATCTAGTGTTCCACCCCAGGATGGAGTTTTTATGACTGCTCAACAACTTCTTGATTTAGTGACGAATTCTCAAGTAGCTGGAGCTAACCCGGAACCTACTCACCCAAAGTCGTGATTTGCACGCTTGTGCAGCGATTTCACTAATTTGGGTGTGGAGCCATTCAGAGGTTCCGAAACTATTATTGAAGTACAGGCTTGGCTAAGGTCATGCGATCGAATCTTTTCTCGCATGAATCTTATTGACCTTCACCGAGTTCAGGTGGCCTCTAGTATGCTCCGAGAAAGAGTATTGGACTGGTACGAGCTTCCTATTTCTGAGATTAATGAAGCGGATCTCACCTGGGAGCAATTCCGAGAACGCTTCGAGTTGAAATTTGTACCAGAAGCAGAGAAAGTGACATTGGCTCGACGATTTATAGACCTTGTTCAAGGTGAGTCCTCCGTGACTGATTACGTCGCCTCCTTCGAGTCGCTTTCCAAATATAGGGTTGAATACATCAACACCCCTTTAAAGAAGAACCAGAGGTTCGTCTATGGCTTAAACAAAAATATCAAGAAGCCATTACTTCTAAAATTAGAAGTTTTTTTCGACCAACTCGTTGATATCGCTCATCGTCTTGAAGAGGCGGATAGGGAGAATGATGTTGAAGTGGTGGGTTCCAAACCAAACTTCAACAACAAGAAGAGGCCAAACAAATTCAAAGGCCCATATCCCAATAAGAAAGGGAGGCAAGCAACTCCTGCTGAAAAGTCCTTTTCCTCTACTCAAGGGAAATGCTATAATTGTGGTTCGAAAGATCATTTTGCGAACAAGTGTTCAAAGCCTCGTACTTGTCGCTATTGCAAAAGCCCGGACCATTTTATGCATGTATGTCCCAAACTTCAAAATAGGAGGGAGGGAAAGCTTAATGTTGCTCAAGCCCCTGGCAACACATCTCGTGTCCAAGGCATTTCTCATTCTATTCTGGATGGAATTATTTTATTTCGTGATCGTCCTATTCGAGTTCTTTTTGATACGGGTGCGTCCCATTCTTTTATATCAAAAGAACTTGTCGATACCTTTTCTTTGGATGTTTTGTGTTTAATGACTTCTTTGAGAATTGCGAATCCGGTTGGTGGATCCGCAACAATCAGTTTATTGTGTAAAGATGTCGAGATTATTTTGTGTGATTTTTCTTTCTGAGCCGATTTGCATGTCATGCGTTATTTGGGCTTTGGAATGATTTTGGGAATGGATTGGCTTAACCGTTATGAAGCTCATATCCTATGTCCTGAGCGGACTATTCATCTTCAACATCCTTAATCTGTTAAGCAGATTTCTGTTAATCTTAAAGATTCAGATTCCAGCTTGGTTGCATCTTTATATTCTTTAAATCCTCGTGATGACGATGATGATGATGAGGGTGATATTATTTCTCTTATTCACGTCGTTTGTGAATTTTCCGACATATTCGAGCCCGTTTTAGGATTACCACCTAAGCGAGCAATTGAGTTCAGAATTAATCTTATTCCTGGAGCTCAACCTATCACTCGTCCTCCGTATCGTATGTCCAATAAAGGAAACGAGGAGATGCGTAAGCAATTATCCGAATTGGAGACGAAGCAATTTATTCGCTCTAGTTCTTCGCCTTCGGGAGCTTCAGCTATTTTTGTGAAGAAATCCGATGGAACACTTAGGCTTTGCGTTGACTACCGCAAGCTTAATGATCTTACTATCAAAAATAAATATCCTTTACCTCGGATTGATGATCTATTCGATCAACTTAGTGGTGCTAGAGTCTTTTCACAATTAGACTTAGCTACTGGATTTCATCAGCTTCGTATTGCATAGGATAGTATTCCTTTGACATCGTTCCGTACTCGTTATGGATCTTATGAATGGCTTGTTATGCCATTTGGTCTAACGAATGCTCCGGCTTATTTCGTTGACCTTATGAATAGAGTTTTCAAAGACTTTCTCGACCGGTTTGTTCTCATCTTTATCGATGATATTCTTGTGTATTCTAAAACCGAGGAGGAGCATGAAAAGCATCTTCGGATTGTGTTGGAAACTCTTAGGAGTAATCAATTAAAGGCAAAATTTTCTAAATGCCACTTTTGGCAATCTCGTGTGAAGTTTCTCGGTCATATTATTTACGAATCCGGAATTTCCGTGGATCCTTCAAAGATCGAAGCGATTCAAGATTGGAAGAGACCGGAGAGTGTGACAGAGATTCGTAGTTTTCTGGGATTGGCAGGTTATTACCGCTGATTTATCAAAGACTTTTCTAAGATTGTCATGCCTCTCACTAGCTTAACCAAGAAAGGCATTAAATACATTTGGTCAGACAAATGTGAAACTTCTTTTCAGAAATTAAAAGAACTCCTTTCTGATGCTCCTATTCTTGTTATTCCCGAGGGGAATCAAGATTTCGTTGTTTATACCGATGCTAGTCGCGTTGGTTTGGGTGCCGTTCTTATGCAAAGAGAACGTGTTATTGCTTATGCTTCTAGGCAATTGAAGCCTGGTGAGACTAGATATGCCACTCATGATTTAGAGCTCGCGGCTATTGTTTTCGCCCTTCGTATTTGGCGTCATTACCTTTTAGGAGAGAAATTTGTTCTTTATACCGATCATAAGTCCTTGAAGTATTTATTCTCTCAAAAGGAACTTAATTTGCGTCAACAGCGTTGGCTCGAATTTCTTGCACCATATGATCTTGATATCCTTTATACTCCCGGAAAGGGAAATCGTGTTGCGGATGCACTTAGTCGAAAGCAACAAGCGGTTGTTTCGATGATGATATCCGAATGGAACGATCTCGAGATTTTATCCTCTTGTGAAATTCGAGACCGTGTTCCTGATTTATGTTCATCTCTTGTTTTATGTAGCCTTGAGGCTCGTCCTTCTCTTTTAGACCGCATTCTTGAAGCTCAAAGGCTAGATCCCGAACTAGCTCTTCTTGGCCAAAATATTAAGGATGAAATTGATTTTGAAGGATTGAAAGAATTTGATATCGATTCTCGTAGCGGCATTCGAAAATTTGGTAGACTTATCGTTCCAAATACTATTGATCTTCGTAAGGATATTTTGGAGGATTCTCATCGTTCTAAATTCATCATTCATCCCGGTAGTAGTAAGATGTACGCAGATATGAAGCGACTTTATTATTGGGAGGGAATGAAACTTGACATCGCTAACTTCGTTAAGCGTTGCATGACTTGCCAACTCGTTAAGGCCGAGCATCAAAGGCCCGGTGGGTTATTGCAACCTTCAGAAATTCCAATTTGGAAGTGGGACCTAATTTCCATGGATTTTATAGATGGCCTTCCCCGTTCTCGTTTGGGTCATGATAGCTTATGGGTGATTGTTGATAGACTTACTAAATCCGCCCATTTTATTCCCGTTCGGTCTAACCGAACCGTTCCTCTTTTGGCCAAGCTCTTTGTTAAAGAGATTGTTAAATTACATGGTGTTCCTACTTCTATCGTTAGTGATCGCGATCCATTGTTTACTAGTGGATTTTGGAAGAGTCTTCAAAATGCTTTGGGAACGAAGCTTAATTTTAGCACCGCTTATCATCCTCAGTCCGATGGTCAAACCGAGCGTGTGAATCAAACTCTTGAAGATCTTCTTCGTGCTTGTGTTCTTGATTTTGGTGGAAGTTGGGAAGATCATATTTCACTTGTTGAATTTTCCTATAATAATAGCTTCCAATCTAGCATTGGTATGGCACCTTCCGAGGCACTCTATGGAAGGCCATGCTGATCACCTTCTTGTTGGCTTGAGGCCGGTGAGAAGCTGGTTTTAGGTCCAGATTTTATTTGGGATTCCACAGAGAAAATTGAACTTATTCGACATAGGATGAAAGAAGCTCAGAGTAGACAAAAATCCTATGCCGATAATCGAAGAAGGAAATTAAAATTTTATGTTGGAGATTCTGTTTTTATTCGTGTTTCACCAATGAAAGGTGTTGTACGTTTCAGTCGATCGGGAAAATTGGCGCCTCGATATATTGGGCCATTTCCTATCACTGAACGTATTGGTTCCATGGCTTATCGCCTTTTGTTACCGGCTCAATTTTCTGCTATCCATGACGTGTTTCAAGTTTCTCAACTTCGGAAATGTCTTCGAGATTCCGATTCTATTCTTGAGCCCGGTGTTGTGGAAGAGATTGAAGTTTCGCCTAATTTAACTTATGAGCAACATCCTATTCGTATCATTGCTTTGGAGGTAAAACGACTTCGAAATAAAGATTTTCCGCTTGTTAAAGTTCAATGGTCTTCAAATCCTAAGGATTGTTCTTGGGAATCTAGAGAGTACATCGAGCGAACTCATCCGGACTTACTTTCTCGTGCTCTTTGAGGTGAACTTCTTATTTCAAATTTCTTTTGTGTTGAATATGCTTTTATGGTTGTTACTACATATCTTCTTCTTAAATATTGCGTGGATGCAATTTCTTTAAGGAGGGGAGTCTGTAACAACCCGCATATTTATCGATTTTATATTTAAATATTTTATTTAAATTATTTTATCTTTAGTCGGATTTTAGTCCGAAAAACTACTTTTTGCATACGGTCGAATTAGGACTCGGGACCACTCCCATTGAGTTCAAAATGCCGTTTGCGACCTTTTTGAGTATAAGCTTCGATATGTTTGGAGAAAGTTGATTTTTGCTACTTTTCACTTTGGGTTTGGTTTTGGGCTCAGCCCTATGTTTAACTTATGCTCAAATCTGAGCCACTCTTCCCCACTCACCCTCATTCTCTTCTCTTTTCAGTTCTAAGGCAATAATGGTGGGAGAGATTGTAATTAAAACTCCAAAACCCTAGTTTTCTTTTGCAAATCAAATTCCTAGCTCCAAATTCAAGAGAACCCATTGGTAAGCATTCTCTTCTTCTTCTCCAACTTATTCTCTTACTAATTTCAGAAATTCCTAAACCTAATTTTGGGAATGTTCTTGTTTTGAGCATAGATTCAAGGTCATTTGGGTTGTGTTGAAGAGAGGTTGATTCTCCTTTGCTTCTAAGCTTCTTTTTCGATCGTTTGGGTTCAAAGGTGAGATTTTTATCTCACATCTATGCTTATATTTATCTTCGAATGTTAGGTATGAATTCCTAACACTTATTCGTGTGCATTTGCTTTTGGTTTGGATTGATTTGGTGAATATTCCAATTTTTGGTGTTTTGAGTTCAATTCGTTAAAAATCCTAACTTTGATGTTTGAACATGTTTTTGGTGATGCATCGAGGAGCATATAGGGCCGGGTAGTCGATAGGCACAAACCCTTAGCGCCGTTGCACGAGCGAATGCAATTTGATCGAGTTTGCACCTCTTTTGAAAGAGGGCAGGGGAGTGCTGGCAACAGGTTCGGCTGACCGAGCCCCTGGGCCGGTCGACCGAACCTGTTGCCCAGGCACTTCCTGCCTCTGTTTGGAAGTGCCGGTTGCAGGCTTCGGCCGACCGAGCCCCTGGGCCGGTCGACCGACCAGGTGCCCCGAGCACTTCCAACCCCTGGTTCGGTCGACCGAGCTCTGTGTCCGGCCGACCGACCTGGTGCATTTTTGCCTATTTCGCCTAGTTGTTTTAATTTCCAACTTTAATCGATTCGTGTTGTTTCCTATGTGTTGTTATCATTTGTTATGACTTTGATGACTCCTTTTTAGGGATTTTTGAATATCCATTTTGATGGATTCTTTATCGGTTTCGTTGGGTTTTTTTTATTCACATCTTCGTATGTGAATTTTAGTGATTGATTGTTCCTACAATCTTCTTTGTGATTTGTCACTTTAAGAATATAAAGGTTTTCTATACTAGTAGTAAATATCAAAACCCTTTCATAAAAACGATTTCAACACTATTTTATTACAAAGCTCGTTTTCTCAAACCGATTTCCAATCTATTAGTATATACAAACCTTTACCTCACTCGTATGAGAAATCTAATTAAACGGCTTAGTAAAACAAGTGGTATGAAACGCTTGCGTTTACTTCGTCGGTTAATTCTTGGACTTGTTCGATTGAATCTCTTGTGACAATTTTCTAGTGAAGATTTACAGTTTGTTCGTAAATATTTAAGTTAAGCAAGTGGTTATGGGACATGAAGCTAAACTTTTATACTTACTAGCTAAGTGTAATTGACACTTCTCGATGATCATGACGATCATTTTTGTGATTTAGACTAGCAATGTGCGATGTCTCTTTGTCTGCGAGGGAGACTAAACCCCGTTTTGTGGAGTTTCGACTCAAATTGGTGGGGTAGCAACCCACGGACTTCGAACCATTCGTGTGTCAGGTCTTCGGACCATTCGTGTGTCAAATTAATGGCTAGCTACCATGAGATAGCTTCTCGTTCATGCGTTACAACTGTTGGTGAGTTTTCATGCTCCCGTTCGTGTGATAGGCCTTCCCCCCCTTATTTTGTATGATTTCTGGGTTTCATGTGTCGAATTCAGGAATTTTCTTCTTCACCTATTTTAGTGATTTCCATTGATATGATTTATCAATTTTTGTGTATTGGTGAATTCGTGTGTCATTAACTTGTTGTGAATACAAGTTTTGGGTATGATACCCTTTTTGGATCTTTGAGAAGATTCTTTAATATTGATTAATCGTTTGTTGATTATCATTTATTTATACGTCTATGCCATATCTTTCGTTCTATATCGTGTTATCTGATATTTATAGCTAGACTGATCCGTTTATTATTTTCTTATAAATAATACTCGGGTCAGACCGAGATGTTGCAGGTGCTTCGACTTGACTTCTCTCCAGGGATCCATTCCTCTGACCTTTTGCTTACTACTTAGATTAGTAGTTTTTGTTGTATACTCTTGAGATATTGACTCATTGATGTATTCTTTTGTATAGCACGTGTTGCTATTATTTTGTGTTATTGTGGATCTTTCTGACCACTACTCTGATGTACACTTCCTAGTGTAATATTCGTATCTATTTCCGCCTTTGTGATATGAATTGTCTGTGACTGATTTGTGTTATGTTTATTTCTATATTTGTTTCTGAAGATATTATAGCCACTGTGTAGTAGCTTTGAGTTTGTGTCGGCATGTCGGATTTCCATTTGAAAAGAATTGAATGTTATACTATCTGACATATCGATGCTCGCACAAAGCAATTACACGGATGGTCGCTCCTCAACAGCCTTATTCTCCGTGCTAGTTGACAGCGTTCACCGTAATGTTCTTGGCTAGCGTGGGTATAGAGGTGGGGCGTCACATATTGGCTAGTTGTATATAAGCTCACTTATCCAATTTATCTTCCTTGATCCAATTCTGATTTGAATTCGTCTATTCTTATTATCAGCTTTGATCATTGAACCGTGTCCATCTAGCTTTGTTTTGGAATTCGGATCTGGATTTCATAACTCACTTCTTTTTCTCTGGCCTCGAAAGGTGAGAAATCACTCACGATTAACATTCTTTTATTTACTAAATTTGATTTCAATTGAGACGACAATTGAAATATGAGCCTGTAGTTATTTAAATTGTTATATATGCTATTATCTGTAACTATTCACTTATGGGATATGACACCATATCCTATTGTTTATATATTTATTTTGATGATATATGCCTGTTGTTATTATTATTTACATATCTGTTATCACTCTGCAAGTTCTCTGTTAGTATAGAAATCACTATGGGTTGAAATGATACATACCCGAACAGACTTTAGAATAGGAGAAAATCGTTATGGGTTGAAATGATAAACCCAAGCGATTTTCATTTAATTGAATTGGGATTATGGTTGAAATGCTATCCACCCGTATACATTTAGTGTACGGATTGAAATGATAAATATCCGTAACACTTGACCATATGATAAGAAATATATACAGACATCGTTGGTCCATATATATAAATATTTTGAAATTTAATTCATTGTTTTGGAAAGAAATATATGGTCTTATTAAATGTTAATCCTTAAATTTTTTTGTATATAAAGGGTAATGATATATAGATTTAATAATATTTAATTTAGTCAAAATTTGATTTAATACATAAATTATGTTAAATATTTATGTAAATTTTATTCCAAAAAGTATTCTGCAATTTACTAAGATTGGGAGATAAATGTGGGTTTATCTAAATGGTATTTAAATAAGGATTTGTTCAATTAAATCAATTTGAAATTATTGAATGGGAAATTTAAGGGTATGATTTTGTAACTGGATTTTTATTTAAGTGATTTAATGAATATTTCACGTTTAAACAAATTAAAGAAACTATTGAGTAAAATGTAATTTAAGGTTAGTTAAATGATATTGTATCTAATGAGGGATTATTTTAAGACTAGATAATAATGAGGTCAAATTGAGATCTATATGGAACTATTAAATTGAACATTTAATTAAATATTAAAGCTTTGAACTATATTGGGATTTAAATGGTTTATTTTGAGATTCGGATATGTATTTGAAATCAGTATAGTTGAATTTATTATTTAGAAACTAAAATGATTAAAAAGTTAGTTTGAAACGTTGAATACCTAAAGTTTTGAAATATATTGAATATAAAAGGTATTTTGTGATTTCAAATCCAAATTTGAGATCGATAAAATTGAAGTGGTTATTTTAAAAATTGAGTTGAATTTAAATTAATAAATTGAGATTGAAATAGATTTAAATGGGGTGGTCGGGTTGATGTTAAACGATTTGTTAAGTTGAGGGAATTGAAATTTCTTTACTGTACAAATTATTTAATATATAAAAATACTATTTGGGAAGTATAGAGATATTTGAAGTTAAAATGATATTTGGTTTTGAAGTATAAATTAAGTTGAAAAGACTACGGTGTTATAGTGTATATTTCTATCTTTTAGATAGTTCCACGGACCCTTAGAGGATGGTTATTCCAAACATCCTCTAAGTTAATTATATTTCAGTTGATATTTCACTTGAGTTAGATTTATAGATATAAGAATTTTATTCCTGACTCGAGTGTTTTGTGTTTTGCTTTACGCTCGGGTCAGACTGAGAGATATTGCATTTGAGACTCATCTTCGAAGTTGGAGCTTTGCTTGAAGATCCAGCTATCTATCCCTTCAGTCATCTAGTTGATTGGTTCAGAGAAGCCATATGTTGCATTGGAGACTTCATGGCGTTTGAACTATTCGGTTGTATTTTATTTCTAACTCTGAGGTATATAGTAGCTTCATGAACTACTATTCTTTATCTATTCCGCTGCGTTGTATTACTCTGTGTAAGTGATCTATGATTGATTTATTTACTGTATATTTTAAGTTTTGCCAAATTTTATTAACAATTCGGTATTTTGAATTATTCAAGTCGGACATGTACGGTTTTATTGTCGATTTGAATGGTCCAAAATAGCGGGTCGTTACCCTCGATATATATTACATTGTGTTAGGAATAGGGTTAAAATATTATAAACTCTAGGTAGCATGCTTCATTTCGAGTTCGAAAATTTTTCAGGTGAATAGTGTTTTAAATTTTCTATAAAAGGCGTTATTTTTTATCATTTGCCAAAACCCTTGTCTTCAAGGTTACAACCACTACCTTATAATTTCAATGGCCGAAATCTTCCAAATTTCTTCCATCAATTTGTTCCAATCCATCAACTTTTACACGAAACCTCCAACTACAAAAGCGTAGAGCATCGAGAGATCTTCACATCCAACGGTGGAGATCGCCTGGAGTTCGTCGTAGGTGGTAAAAATTAGCCGCGTTCATCATCCAACTGCGCACGATTTTCTCGGCCTAGAGACGACCGAGCTTATGATTTTTGGCCAAAGATGGAGTGGAGCACGCACGTTCGATTGGCGCTAGCTGTCCAGCTTCAAGTTGCTCCAGGAGGTGGCAAAAATTCAAGCAAGAAAGGCTGCTACATGGGTTTTCTTCGCGCGTACTAGCCTAAGGGAGAAGAAGATAAATGTGCTGCTGAGATTCTAGGGTATCAAAATCGAACGTTATGATTATTTATGGTTAAAAATATAAAAATAAATTGAAATTAAATTATATATTAATTTGTGTAAACTTTAAAACGTCATATCTTCTTCATATGAGGTCCATTTTTGACAAAATAAGTTGCATTGGGTCCGTACTGACAAGCACTACATTTTAGAGCTAGTTTGGAGTTGATTGGAGATAGTGTAAATTTTGGGTAAAATTAAATGTCTGTTTAATTTTATTCGGAATAAAACACTACAACTGCTATTGGAACCAATGTGAGTACAACTCACTCTTTCTGACTCATTGATATTTTATATAAGAGTGAATAAATTTATTTATGATGATTGATGATTATTTGGATGATATATAGTATATTGTCTATTTATTTATTGGTATTCGGATATATTCCTGCCTATTGGAGTAGACAAGACCATATATGTTCCCATGTATGAGCGGATGAACCTTTCTACGCGTGTTTGCCTTAAAGCGGACATTGTACACATATTCTAATATGTATATTTGTTGCAGGTGACAGTTTGGAGGGATCCAATTGGATTCCTCATTGGTATTGATTTGTTTATAGATATTGTGATTTACACTGTTATCATATGATATATGATGTTTTGGATGCCTTGATTGATGTATTTAGTGCTATTGCAGCATTGGGCCTATTTTTGATAATTTAAAAATATTTAAAACGGTGATTTCGAATTTAAAAAGGATTTTCAAGTGATTTTGAAAATAGACGTTTTGTTAATTTTGAATGGTTAAAGAAATGAATTTATTTTAAATAAATAAATGTTATAATTTTTATGTTTTAAAAATTATGATTTTTGTGAAATATAATTAGAATATGATTTTTGGAATATGTAGACAACTTTTTTGTAAATAGTTTAAATTAGGATTTTTGACTTTTTATAAATGGAAGATTTATAAAATTGATATTTTTATAAATCAAAGTGATGGAATTATCAGGAATTTTATAAGTGTTAAAATGAAGTTATAAATGGGTTTTATAAATTAGATGATTTATAGATTTATAATTGGTGAAGTCATAAAAAGAATGAATTTTGTAAATGAAGATGATTTATATGTAATTAACTTATAAATTGGATATTGACATGTAAATGAGATTTATATAGAATTGATAAATAAAGGGATTTTATAAATTGAAGTTTTTATAAAATATAAATGGGATTTATAAACATTGTCTTATAAATCAGAAATCGATTGAGTTTTATATGTTAAATATAGAAGTATATTAAAGGAATTTCATCCACGATTTTGGACTGTGGATTATCCTTTAATAAATATGTAGAAATATTGAATTTGGTAGATGAATTGTATTCACGATTTTGCACAGTGAATAAACTTTTGAGTTAAATAAATGTTTTGGAAGTGATCTTTTAAATGGTTGAAGATGTTTTAAAATGTGTTAAGTATCGAAACCATAAATTTTAACATCCATTGTTGAAATATACGTTATGAGAAATAAGGAAATGATGGACTATGACTGTGTTGTTATAGTAAATGATTTTCGAAAGGAATTTTTTTTGTATATTATATGTGATTTATATATCTATATATTTATCGAATCCCTATACTAGTGATTTTGGGTTACCGTAGCCATGTTTTACGCAACATTCGTTTTGACCCAACTAAATGTGTTTAAAGTGAATATGTTCCTTAAAGAATAAAATATATACTTAATCCTGATTTATGTATATGTAATATTTTCCAAGTGTTGAAAATAAATTGATTTGTGAATTACTTATTATTAAATAAGTATGTGGAAATGTTTTCCAATGTAGAAGTTGAAATGGGTTTGAGATTATATCTTTTTAAACATAATTTAAAGTGAATATTTGGCAAATGATTTAATTAATAAAAGATTAACTAAAAGAGTCCAGTGATTGTTATGGGGCTGAACATTTATTTCTTTGCTTTATAGTAAAATAACCGAATATCAAACTTGGCCATTTTAGTTCCTCGACCTGATGTGGGAACTATTTAGTCGTACACTTAGTACGTAGCCTTCTGTGTAGGCTTGATTATCGTTTGTGTTGAGGATGATAATTCGTTTAATGTGGAGTATTAGTCCAATCTATCGAGCTTCCTTCTTGGCCCGAAGGATCGCAAGTTGAAAGTTGGAAATGTGATAAGTATATGAGACTTAGTTTCTGTGTGAGGCTGAGAAACGCTTTTGCGTTGTTGGTGCGAAGAGACCGGGATCAGTTTATCAAAAAACAACTTCGGACCAATGTGTATGCGTTCGATTTGTGCAAATTGTGATGATATTGATATTCAGGATTTTCATAGTAGGGGACCACTTGTTGATCATTTCGGCTTAAAATCCTAATATACATATAGTAGCATTGGTCTTTCAATATGAAATATCCAATGCGGGGACTATTAGCTACTAATCCGAGGGATTTCCCGACATGATGTTGTAGGAAAGTACCTTCGGTTTGTCTTGTTCTTGGACAGCTTGTATGGATGTTTGTTTGTCATTGCATTTCTACAGATTACATTCATTGGTTTTTATAGATGTACATTAGTGGTGGCGGAGAAGCCAACTTCTCTTAGCTTAACACCCTCCTTGAGACATATGAGCTTAAGGGTTTTATTTTTGTAGAAGGCAAATAGTATTCAAACAGAAATGACCGTGCGGCATTCAAAGTGATGTGATTTTGATTTGTGAAAGGTAATCGTTACCTTAGGCTCATCAACCAAAAATGACCAAAACAGTTTAGATATAGCAAGGCTAAGTGGGCCATTCCCAATTAGGGTATGATCATCCTCTTCTAGATATATCAATACAAGCTATTACACCGTGTATTTGATTATTGTAGTTTGTATACTATGAGGGCCCTCGGAAAAGGTCAGTAACGATCAGAGGATGACATATTCGGTACCATCAAGTTATAGAAGTGGGTCGGTCTTGTGTTGGTGGAGAGCAGATGTTCTATGCCTCGGGACATCCATTTAGAGGTATACCCATCGAAAGGTAGTCCCTTCACCTAGTCATTTGTATGGAAATCCAAACTCCACTACGTGCCTGTATTTTATTTGTACAGCCTAGTATGCTGGAATTTAATAATGGTAACAACTTTGGCTATTTTAAATATTATATGTATACTAGACACTAGTATAATGTTAGATGATTTGATATGAAATATGTTAACTCCCTTCTGCAAACGACCTATAGATCAAAAAGCTGCGACCTAAAAGACGGCACGACCTAAAGGACAACGCAACCTAGCGACCTAAAAGTTTAACGACCTAGAGGATAGAGCAACTTAGCGGTCTAACGAAGCAAGCGACCTAAAGTAGCGGAGGTTAGCGACCTACAGGTAGTTGCGACCTAAAGGAAGACTCACTCTAACCAACCAACGACCTAAGGGGACTCAGCAACCTAAAGTCTTCAGCGACCTAGCGCCTTCATTACTCAGCGACCTAAAGTCTTCAGCGACCTAGCGCCTTCATTACTCAGCGACCTAAAGTCTTCAGCGACCTAGCGCCTTCATTACTCAGCGATCAAAAGGCCAGAGCGACCTAAAGATCATATCAGCCTAAAGAGGCCGCGACCTAACAGAATGGCTCGACCTAAGATAGGTCGCCCACAACCTAAGGTAGGTCGTTCCCGACCTAGGGACAGTGTATCAGAAGGCCGCCCTTTTCTATACTGCCACCAATAAGGTCGCTTACGACCTAGGACTTGTCGAAACGAGCTCGTGCATTCTTATGAAAGAAGGGGGAGGAGCCAGTGCTTCTTAGGGCGCCTACGACCTACGACCTTGCTTAGGTCAGTCGCGACCTACGACCTAACTCCGAGCAAAGCCTATAAATACGCCCCTAGCTCCAACTAGCAAAGGACCTTTTGGCTCATTCTCTTCAAGCGCCGTTACTCTGCCGAATTCCAGACGACTTCAAAGCTTTTTAGATCCAACAAACTTCTAAAGGAACTCCATGAAGGAATCATCCACATTCACCATGGATTTGAAGATGATTGTCAACATCAAAGCTTGAGCTACTTGTTTCACATACCCTATCACTTGAAGTGTGTTGTAATTGAAAGATCTTGTAAAGAATTGTAATCAAACTAGTGATAAAAAGATTAAAGTGGACGTAGGCTGGATTATAAGCCGAACCACTATAAATACTGTGTCTCTTACCGTTTTTCTACATACTTTCTGCTTATTTCTATTTCCCGTACAAACGGGTGGTGCTTTCACAATCACATCTTATACACCAGGGTGTTAGCGTTTAAATTTTTTCGTTAACATTTTGGTGCTTTCACTGAGAATTGAACTCAGGACATCTATCATCATTGTTTCAGAAAGATTTGTAGATAGAGTTTCTTTAAGAACCAGAAGTCTATCCGAAATCATGGCTCCTGGAAGGAAAAGTAAATTTGTGAGATCTGCAAACATTCGAGAGGGAACCTCCACTTCCCCAACACCAAATCAAGCCACTCCAGCTGTTGGAGTTTCAAAAGCGGAATTGGACGCTGCTATCTTTGGGTTGAATCAGCAAATAAATGCCCAGAACGCGCAATTGGAAGCTCAGAATGCTCAGAATGCTCTGATTCTGAATAGGTTAAACGATCTGCTCGGGGCAAACCGTCAACCTGCGAATAATGAAAGGAACTTTGTCGGTAATGTCCATGATGCTGAAACTAGAAACATTCCCGAAAGGGCTGCTAGCCCCTTTGAACAGACATTGCCTGAGGCTGGAGGATCCAGAAATAGGAATGACGAAGAATATCTTTCTGGTATGGTTCGACAGATTATGAAAGAAAGTATGCAAAGGGTCGAAGATGAGAAAGAGTGGGGTTTCGCTCCGAGCAAGACTCCGTTTACTGAAAAGATCCTAAAAGCTGAATTCCCAAGGAAGTTCGTCCCTCCGACCATTCCAGCTTACAAAGGGACAAGTGATCCAAATGAGTTCCTGTACAAATATGATTGGCACATGACAGGTGCCAGAGCTTCTGACGAGATAAAATGCCGCTATTTTCCTGTGTATTTGGAAGGGGTAGCTCTGCTTTGGTTCACAAAACTACCTGTCCGGTCCATCGATCAGTTTTCAGACCTAACCAGGAAATTTAAAGAGCAATTTAGGCTATATGCTTCAAAGGCAAAAGACATCATGTCGTTATCCGGTTTGGAACAGAATCCGGGGGAAACTATCAAGTCTTTTTTAAATCGCTTTAATATAGCGTTAGCTGAGGTGGATAATGCAGAACCCCGCATGGTCTTGACCTATTTGATGAGAGCTATTGATAAGTCAAGTGAATTCGGAAAGTGGCTGAACATGAAGGAGCCAAATTCTCTGGAAAAGTTCTACAAAAAGGCGGATGAATTCATGCGTTTGGAAAGCCGTCCTGTCCCGGCAAAGGCAACAGTAGAGAAAGCTGAAGACAACACTGCTGCGCCACGTAAGAATGGATCTGTGGGACAGAAAAGAGAAAATAATGATGGAAGGAAACAACACAATTCAAAGAAGCCTCGATCCTTCAAGCCATCAGAATATACTCCTTTGTTAGAGACACCAGAGCGCATCTACCTGGCTACAAAAGATTCTTTTGAGTATCCCAAACCTCCTGTTCTCAGAACCGGAAGGAAAGCTGTGCAAAGTGGGAAGTTCTGTCGCTTCCATAATCAGCCTGGTCATGACACAGACGACTGCCGTCAATTGAAAAATATAATCGAAGAATTGCTAAGAGAAAATAAGCTGCAGCAATTTGTGAAGAAGAGTAGTAATGATCCTGCTTCGTCAAGTCAGGGGCAACAAGCTCTTGCTCATCAGCCCAGGACAAATGAGAAGGCCGCAGGACATGAATCTGGAAGGCCAGTTATTAATGTCATCACAGGAGGACCCCACCCAGCAGGCAGAAGCTGGGGTGAAATGGAGAGGTACACTCGAGCTCTGAAACATATGCCAACTGAAGAGAATGTCTTTGTTTTAGAGGACTCTACACCCCTGAAACAACAAAGGACTTTTAATGATGATATTGTGTTCAGGGCTAGAGATTCCACGGGCATTGAGGCCCCTACTTTGGACCCGTTAGTCATCTCGGCCGGTATTGGACCGGCTATTGTCAGAAGAGTTCTTATTGATTGCGGCGCATCTTGCAACATCCTCTTCAAGAAAACGTTTGACCAGATGAGAATCCCGATGGCGGATGTGCAAGCCTCATCTCAGAAGATTGTTGGCTTCACTGGGGAGCCAAAGCAACCAGTAGGAACCATTGACTTGCTTGTGGAACTCGGAGAAGGAGAAAGAAAAGTAGTTCGCAAGCAGACTTTTGTGATAGTAGATGAATTTTCTGCTTATAATGCTTTCTTTGGTCGACCTATTCTTGCTGCATTCAAAGCTGTCCTTGCCCCATGGTGTCTTACTATTAAATTCCCTACAGACAATGGGGTAGGAGTTATTAAAGGAGACCAGAACGCTGGGCGAGAATGTTATATGACAGAGCTGCGAGAAACAAGGAAGAGAGAAATGGGGAAAGATGCGGCAACCCCAATCCGCATCAAAACACCAACCCTATAGCAACTACAGGGCGGACCCTGCACTGGCGAGCATAGCGGGGCACGAAAAGTGATGGATCCTAGAAAGGCCAGTGCGGGGGAGAGTAGGGTGGTACCAGCAGAAACAACGATACCGGTGCCCGTTGATCTGAAGGACCCAAACAAGGTGCTGAATGTGGGTTCACAACTTAATGTGTCAGTTCAGAATGCCTTGATATCTTTTTTGAAAGCAAACCTGGATGTTTTCGCTTGGACCCATGCCGATATGTGCGGAATATCCCCAGAAGTTGCGGTACATGCTCTGAATATTGACCCAAAGTTCACGCCAGTAAAGCAGAAAAGAAGAATCCAAGGTCTAGAAAGGTCGACAGCGTTGAAAGAGGAAGTTGACCGGCTCATGGAGAATAATTTCATCAGAGAATCTACCTATCCAAATTGGGTTTCAAATCCAGTGCTAGTTAAGAAAGCCAATGGTAAATGGAGAGTGTGCATCGACTTTTCAGATCTAAACAAGGCCTGTCCCAAGGACTGCTTCCCATTACCCAGGATCGATCAACTGGTAGATGGAACAGCGGGTCATGAATTGTTGTCTTTTATGGATGCCTACTCCGGATATAATCAGATCATGATGCATGAGCCAGATCAGGAGGACACAAGCTTTATCACCGATGTCGGTCTTTACTGTTACAGAGTTATGCCCTTTGGGTTGAAGAATGCGGGGGCAACATACCAAAGACTGGTAAATGCTATGTTCAAACCGCAGTTGGGAAAGACTATGGAAGTTTACGTTGATGACATGCTAGTAAAATCTAAGAAAGCAGTGGATCACATCGAACACTTAGCAGAAATGTTCGCAATTCTCCGAAGATACGGAATGAAGCTTAACCCTTTAAAATGTTCTTTCGGGGTAGAATCTGGGAAGTTCTTGGGTTTCATCGTGAGCGCTAGGGGCATTGAAGCTAGTCCAGCTCAAATCACTGCTCTAAAAGAAGTCAAAGCTCCTAAAACAAAGAGGGAATTGCAAAGTCTCAATGGAAAAATTGCCGCCTTAAGTCGGTTCATATCCAAAGCTACTGATAAATGCATTCCATTCTTCGACGCTCTAAAGAAAGGAAAGAAAAACTTTGACTGGACTCCCGAATGCCAGAAAGCTTTTGAAGAATTGATTCAACATATGGAAACGCCTCCAATACTTTCCAGGCCCGGCGATGGCGAGGATCTTCTTATATACTTGGCAGTTTCATCTCATGCTTTAAGTGCAGCGCTGGTACGGGAAGACAAAAGGATTCAACATCCAGTTTACTATATCAGCAAAAGACTCACTGGGGCAGAAATGAATTACTCCAAGTTGGAAAAACTCGCCTATTGTCTATTGATTGCCTCAAGAAAGTTGAGGCAATATTTCCAGGCTCATCCTATCAAAGTCCTCACTGATCAACCTTTAAAGCAAGTCTTGTTTCGCCCTGAGACTTCGGGCCGCCTTTTAAAGTGGAATATTGAATTGAGCCAATATGACATCACTTATCATCCTAGAAAAGCGATCAACGGACAAGCTTTGGCAGATTTTATTGCAGAATTTACAGACAAGGGTAACAGCGAGGAAGAAACAATCGAGAACTCCCCAACCCAATGGAAGTTATTTGTAGATGGCGCAAGAAATGATTACTGTTCAGGTGCTGGAATTGTTCTTGAAACTCCTGAAGGCCGGTCATTATGCTATGCGCTAAGATTAGAATTTCCTTCAACAAACAATGAAGCAGAATATGAAGCTCTGATCGCTGGTTTGAAAATTGTTAAAGAACTAAACATTCGAGCGTTACAGATCTTCAGTGATTCGCAGCTTATAGTATGTCAAGTCAAGAAGGAGTTTCAAACGAAAGGAGGAAATCTGCCCGCTTATGTGTCAAAGGCTTGGGAACTTTTATGTGAATTCGACCATTACACGATAAGTCATATTCCTCGAGAAGAAAACATGAAAGCAGATTCTCTCGCAAAATACTCAAGTTCTGGCGAAGCCCAATCCTTAGGGTTAGTTCCAGTGGAAGTTTTGTCAAATCCGAGCATTGATGAAATGGATATCGATTGGGTTATGAGTATGTCGCAAGAGCAAGAATCATGGATGACTCCAGTAACAAAGTATCTACTCAATGGCTCTTTACCAGAAAACTCTAAAGAACGACAAAAGCTACTGAGAAAAGCTTCTCGATATATAATCCAGGATGGTCAATTATACAGACGAGGATTCTCAATGCCATTGCTTCGATGTGTATCCAAAGAAGAAGCCAAAATAATCCTATCAGAGGTACATGGAGGAGAATGTGGGGATCATTCAGGTGGTCAAACTTTAGCAAAGAAAATTCTCCGATATGGATATTTTTGGCCAGAAATTAATCGAGATGCTGCAGATTACTCTCGAAAATGTGACAGATGTCAAAGATTTGCCAAAATTCCTAGAGCACCTTCTACTGAGCTCACACAAATGACCAGTCCGTGGCCGTTTGCGATTTGGGGAATAGATTTGATCGGACCTTTACCAACCGCCAAATCTGGAATCAAATATGCCATTGTTGCTGTAGATTATTTCACTAAATGGGCTGAAGCTGAACCATTGGCAACTATCACCTCCAAAAAGATGATAAATTTTGTGACTAAGAATATCATTTGCAGATACGGTGTGCCTCAGAAAATAATCACAGACAATGGTACTCAGTTTGAAAGCGAGGAATTCCAGGATTTTTGCAAGCGATTCAAAATCCAGAAAAGCTTTTCGGCAGTAGCTCATCCGCAGGCAAACGGGCAAGTGGAAGCAGTGAACAAGATCATCAAATCAACCATCAAAAAGCAACTCGAAAGAGCAAAAGGTGGTTGGGTCGATAAACTACCGCTTGCACTATGGGCATACAGAACTACTCACAAAACTGCAACTGGGCATACTCCTTTTTCGTTAGCATACGGATCGGAAGCAATGATCCCGGTTGAAACAGAGGTCCCTTCACACAGAAGAATCCATTTCAATCAAGCAGAAAATGAAAAGCTGCAACTTGAAGCGCTGGATCTCCTTGATGAAAAAAGAGATGAAGCTAACCTCAGAGTTGCAGCTCATCAGCAAAGGATAGCCAGACATTTCAATTCCAAAGTTCGTCAACGCAGCTTTGAAATTGGAGATCTAGTCCTAAAAAGAATTATGACAGCGACAGGTGTGTTTGGGCCAAATTGGGAAGGACCGTATGTGATAGGTCAGAAACTTCTTGACGGCACATTCAAGCTCACCACAGTTGATGGAGATCAAATTCCAAGGGCATGGAACAGCAATCACTTGCGTCCATACTTTACTTGAAAATTTTGTTGAAACATTGTAAAAAGAATTATGAATGTATGATTCCTGTAATTGAAAGCAATTGTGAAACTGATGCAAGTAAATAATGAAAGAATATAAAGTGGATGTAGGCCCAATTTCATGGCCGAACCACTATAAATCTTGTGTTCCTTATTATCATTATATGTTTGCTTTGTTTTCGATATAAAAATACACAAAATGTATTGCTGAAATATCGATTTAAATTTTTGCAGACAGTGGAGATAAAACTTGCGCATAATAAGACCGAGCGATTCTCACCATCATTCAACAAACAAATTTCAAGTCACAAAGACCCCGAATTCAAATCCTAGATAGGAAATGCTTCAATTGAACGGCTAATGATTTCGATAGGAACGAGCCCTTGCTGATAAATTGAGATTGTTTAAACAAACAAACATCCAATTAGGAAGCTAGTGCCCGTTCTCACGAACTTGCCTGGCAATGAAGTACACTTCCTTGGATTAAACAAGCCACTTGTGAAAAAAAAGGGGATCGCTGAAAAGGCATAAGCAAGTGAACAGAGGAACAACCAAAGCTACCATCAGCGCCACAAGTCCTCTTCGGAGGCACAACTCTTCGGATAATAAAAGACCTCTAATGGGTCATATGCCACAAAAAAGAAAGTTCTCTACTCAACAAAAAAGATTGGAGGAGTCATGACCCTCCAACCATGAGAGAGTAACTTCCAGGCGATGAAAACCCTCTCTGAGGCCCATTTCACCAGGAGTTGAAGTGTTATAACCGCTCTTCGGGATTTCACTTCACCAGAGTTGAAATGTAAACAAAATAAAAGCCCTCTTCGGAGGCCCATTTCACCAGGAGTTGAAGTGTTATAACCGCTCTTCGGGATTTCACTTCACCAGAGTTGAAATGTAAACAAAATAAAAGCCCTCTTCGGAGGCCCATTTCGCCAGGAGTTGAAGTGTAGCAGCCGCTCTTCGGAATTTCACTTCACCAAAGTTGAAATGTAAAAACAAAGACCTTCTTGAAAGCACACGTTTCACCGAGATTGAAATAAAACTTCCAAGTGTTGAAACGTGAAAAGGCTTTCTTCAAAGGCACAACTCTTTGGGGGTACACGTTTCACCAAGATTGAAATAAAACTTCCAAGTGTTGGAACGTGAGAAATCCCTCCTCAGAGGTACAACCCCCTCCCGGGAACACAATTAAGAAAAAAGACCTCTTTGGAAACCCACGTTTCACCGAGATTGAAATAAAACTTCCAAGTGTTGAAACGCGAAAAGGATTTCTAAAGCATAACTCTTTGGAGGTACACGTTTCACCGAGATTGAAATAAAACTTCCAAAGTGTTGAAACGTAAAAAAAAATCCCTCCTCAGAGGTACAACTTTCTATAAAAAAAAAAAAAAATCCTCATCAAAAGCGTACTTTAACTTTCAAAGGAAAAGTAATTTGCCTACTGTGGGAAATGATCGTAAAAAGAAAAGAAGTTAAAGTACCCTTGAGAGGTCCGCTTTACCACATAGAGGAATTCACTTGATGAGATATGCACATAAGCAAAAGAAAAAAGTGATTTCTTCGAACGACCAAGCGTAAAAACTTATACGAAGGGAGTTGTACTCTATAAAATTTTCTTTAAAGAATAAAATAATTATTCTTTAGCAAATAAGAGTGTAAGTCCCCTCGAGGTATAGAATATTGCAGCATACTTATGGAATGGGGGCAATATAGTATAATTACACACAATATGGTATAACTAAACCAGCAAAAGGTAACGCTCAAGTAACATACCATAAGCTCGCTGCAATATCAAATAAACTCATGCCAAAACAAATAACAAATGTATTCTTTAATTCAAACAAAAGTTTGTACAAACGAGGAATCATTTTATTCAAGGAATCATTTTATTCAATTACAACGCAGGTACAGGTTTCAAAATAAAGAAAAGCGGGGGCCGGTACCCGCACAATTCTCGGCCAGTACATGCAAAACACAAAAAAACTAGAAACTGAAGATCTTCACTTCTTTTTGCTGCCTTTAGACCCTTTACCCGGCCGAATGATCAGCTTTTCAGGTCGACCAGTGGGTATAAGGGAGGAAGGAGAGGTAGGCGCAGCTGGCCCAACTTCTGGCTCCTCTTCAGTGGCAGTGATTATCTTCCCTCTCCTCCTTGATGCTCCTTGCTTCCTTCTCCTCTTTGAGGAAGACTCACTTCCTGGAGTGGCAAGTTTAGATAAAGTTATATCGTCAGAAGGAGTCCGCTCCGGAGATATGTCACCTCCCTCAAGTCCCTCATCTTTTTGCTCTTGCGAAGCAACGGGATCATCCAGGCCATGGAGAGCTTCTATTTGTTCTTCTTGTGACCCAGGTTGAGAAGCAGAGGGAGGCGCCACTTGAAGAGATGGAGGAAGGATCACCGGGGGAGAAGAAGCTTGAGTTTGACTCGGTGCTTTCTCTACAAAGGAGAAAAAACTTAAAATATCAGTATCTTTCGAAAAGAGAGGGGATGACGGCTCATCAAAAGTCGGGAATTCATTGACATTTGAAAAATAATCAAGAAGATCGTCAAGTTCACAAGGAGCGAACGAGCAGTTCACCACTTGAGCTGGTCCGGTGTCAAGTTTACCTGGGGTAGTTGGATCTCTGAGGCTGATTTCATATCGCTGTGCTTCGTTGCTTTCACCACCTTCATCCCCGCCTTGTGCACCTGTAGTTTCAGTTACTGTCTTAGTTGCAGGCGGAGTAGAGGAGCTAGAACCCGTGATGTCAACCACAGGAGAAACTGGAGGATGGACAGAGGAAATAAGCGTTAATTCCTTTCCAGAACATTCCTCTTCCGCCATTCCAGTTCTCATCCTGGCAAGTTGTTCTCGCCCCTTCGCAAGAGCAGCGCGAGCTCCCTCATCCAGGTAACGCGCCTCAAAATCTTCATCGCCATACCCGGCGTCTTTAAACATGTTAAGAGCAGCTTCCCACACCTCGGCCAGGGTGATTTCATACTTAGGACCAAGAAAAGAGAGGCTGCCGCGTCCCAAGACACAATGTAAATAAAAATCGAATAAAGTCGAATTGATATCGTTTTCCATGGTCTGAGCAGTTTCTTCGGCTGCAATTTTGCCAGCCATGGCCTCATCTCGATCTTTTTCGGTCTGAGCAAGTTGGGCTTTTAGCGCTTCAATCTCCATGTCCCGGGCGCTCAGTTTATTCTGCAGCTGGGTGACATCAGTGCGGTGGTTCTCTACAGCTTGTTCCAACCTCTCAGCTTTAGCTTCAGCGTCCCTCTGGCTGGCGTGCGCATCTCGCACTTGTTTTTGCAATACCTCTTCTCTTTGGGTGTAAGTATTAGTAGAAGAGGCAAGATCATCTTTGAGCTGCTTTACTTCAGCTTCGAGTTTTTCATTGTATTCGGCTATCTCCTTCATCTCAGTGTTGTGTTGATCAAGAATCTTCTGCCATTCTGATTTGTCATTTTCCATGGTCAGCATTGCTTCGATGTTAGCCCGATTAACTCTTTGAAGTTCATCAACCAGCTTTTGCCATCCAGACATTCTATCGATATCAAGCTTGACAGCATCGAGATTTCTGTACATAGCTTCTTTGTCGATGGGGACCAAATCAAGGTCGAAGCGTACCCCCCTCAAACACCAGTTCGGGAATCGGCTCTGCAAAGTCGGGGGGCCCCTTTCAACATGGTATGAAGGCCTGTTGAGAAGTGTTTGGATGGCACTTCCTTCAAGAGCAGGAGATTTGGAAGGGATGTCAATAGAAACTGAGGCACCAGGTCTCTCAGATGTCACGGGCACGTGCTCCTCGCCAAGTTTGGTCCGCTTTCTCGAATCCTCAATATGGCTCTTCCCCCTATCATCGTGCGTTTTACGTTTATGGGAATCATCATCCCTTGGGAAAGATTCATGTCGCGTGCCCGCTCCCTCATGACGTTCTTCATACCTTCTCCTCTCTTCAGCTTTTCGCGCAGCTCTCTGCTCATTGGTCTCTCTGGGATCGGTATAGTATTGCTTGTAATCATAGCTGCCACGCCCTCCATAGCGTCGAAAGTCTTTGTAATAAGAACCGCTGCCGCTGCGCCCCATAGAGGAATCTGAAAAGGCAAAAATAGCAAGTCTTAGAAACTTCCGGAGAAAAGAAGTTAAATGTGAACAAATGCCAAAAAATCCTAAGTGTTGTGTGATGTGCAAGCTACGCGCATTAAGCTACAAACCACTCATTGGTGTAGAGGTGATGATAGCTTGGGTATGAGGAGTTGGTGTTTGTGTTGGTGTTAGTCGAAGAAGGGACGTCGCCTCAACTATAGGAGAGATAGTTTTAGACACGTCATCTCTAAAAAGCTCCTGTGAGGTCACTATTATGTCGCTCAACCCATCATAAACATCGTCACCATCATGCTCGGTGAGACTTGTTTTCTCAATTCCTACATCAGCTAATCCCCCGAGAGGCTGTGAAGGTTCTTCTTCTTCCTCGATCGGGGCAAGCACCGTCTTACTGGATGACCCCATAATGTCGGTAGAAGTGGAACACTTCACCAATGAAGCTTCAATATTAGACTCTTTTGATGCGAGTTGTTCGACAGTAACCGGGGCGTCAGGAGTTTTCGTCGGGGAATCGGGAACTTCTGTTGGAACTTCATGAGCATGCGTAGAACGAGAAGCATGTAGAAGCCCGTATTGGTGTAAAAATTCATCCTTCAGCAGAAATTTTATGCTCCTTTCTTCCGCAGCCACGGCACTCAACCTCTCGAAAACTTGTTTATGAATCGGATCTCTAGAAGGGAGAGGAAGTGCTGAAAAGAGCAAAGAATGAAGTTAGCAACTGAAAGTTCGGATCTCGGAAAAAGTTTCAAAAACGAAAAAATGGAAACACTAGTCTTACTTCCTATTCTCCAGATGGCATAAAAACCTGGAGGGCAACGAGCATAAAAGAACTGAGTCAAAAACCCGTGTGCACTCTCGGGCAAATCTAAAATGAGTTTGCGATTTCTCGCACCTCTCACAAGAATGATAGAAGGATGGTCTTTATTTTTCGCAAATGTGCATAAATAGCAGATTTCCTCAAAGCTAGGGAGGCGATCAAGCGTCTTCCTGAATAGCACGCCCAACCCCATCAAGATGGCATAACCATTGGGGTGCAGTTGAAAGGGAGATATAGTTAACCGAAGAAGGGTTTGTCGAAGAAATTCGTTAAAAGGAGGAATCGCTCCGCTTGAGCACATTTGGCGATTAACGGCAACAAAACCGTGAGGTGGTCGGTCAGCAAAGTCATTAGGTCCGGGAAGTAGAGCATCTGCTTCGGCAATGCCAAACTGGATGCATAATTGGCGAAAAGCCTTGTGGTTCAGAGTGGTTGGCATTCTCTCTGGAGGATCGATCAATTGGTTAGCAACTGGAAAAATCTCCCCAGTTTGTCCTGCTTCTTCTAGTTGAGAAGTCATTCTACACAAGGAACTGGATATTCAAATGTGAAGGTGCACGTTTCCTAAAAGTATGAAGTGTTGTGTAGCAACTAATAAAATAACAAGTAAATATAACTGAAATCAAACTAATTGATGAATGTCAATTATAGAGCTTCAGAACTTGTTATTATAAGGGCAAGTACAGTATTGAGGCAAATAAGTCAGCTTTAGTTGATTACTTTAACACTGCTTTAATACTTCACTTGAACTTGTTAATTCACAACATTTCATTCACATAAATTCATGTAAGCTAATTGTTTCTTGTTTACTAATCTGTCGTTTGATGTGGGCAGTCAACGACAGTATGTTCGTCCTATTTTTCTGCAAATACTGTATTTAACAAGTTGACAGGTTCAAAGGTTAAAATAATCTGCAAAGAAGTACAACAAAATTCATATCCATGCAACTTAGTCAAATTTTTTATGGAAATTTTTACAAGTCCTAGGTCGCCCAACGACCTAGTATAGGTCGAAGCTCTTATTAGGTCGCACTATGCAAGCTAAAAGGTCCATAACAATGCAAATCTGTTCAAAGTTCAAACTCGGCAGCGACCTATCCAAGTGCAAACCATCCAAGTGCAAACCATCCAAGTGCTAGGTCGGCAACAACCTAACTTCTATGCCACAGGAATTTAAGTCCTAGGTCGGCCGCAGCCAAACCAACCCAGCAGTTCAAACTTAAGGCAATGCGCTTTCGCTTAAGTCCTAGGTCGCAAAAGCCCTAGGTAGCAAGGTTTTATAGGTCGCACAGGTTCATGGGTTAGTTCGGGCATGATTTTAAGCAAGTTCCAGATCAAACTTAAAAAACTCGCTTCCCTCTGCACTTTCTTCCCCCATAACCCATTAACCCGTTATCACTCACGTGCTACCACACCATCCTCCCTGGTAACCCATTAACCCGCTAGCACCTCAAAGCCTTCTTCATTTCTTCCCCAGTTGTAAGTCGGCCGGTTCGAAGTACTGCAATTCCCCATTATCCTCCTACATCATCACGAATTATCCAAAAATCCAATCCAAAACACCCCAAATTCATCATAAACCTGACGCGCTAGCATATTCACAGGGATCGCGGCAAAAAACTCAATAAAAATTGATCTAATCATAGTTTGTTTAAAAAAAAAACAGTGCATGAAATTGCATTAGGAACAAAGAATGCAACGCCTGCGATTTGATGGTAATCGAGTTATGATAAGGTTCACTTACGTAATCTGGTGATAGGATAATTGATGATGAAGTTGTTGGAGTTGTATTTGAAGGCTCAAAGGTTTGTTAATGGCGGAATGGAGGCTAAAGCAGATAGTGAGAAGAAGGAGCGACCTAGGTTATTTATATTCCAGAGTAACAAAACACGAACCGGTGCCACGGACCTAACCTCTTCCTTAGGTCGGATGCGACCTAGCAATCCTTCAGAGCACGAGTTAAGAAAGTCGAAGCACACGACCTATGGTTTAGTCGTATACTTCGAGGGGCAAATGTTAACTCCCTTCTGCAAACGACCTATAGATCAAAAAGCTGCGACCTAAAAGACGGCACGACCTAAAGGACAACGCAACCTAGCGACCTAAAAGTTTAACGACCTAGAGGATAGAGCAACTTAGCGGTCTAACGAAGCAAGCGACCTAAAGTAGCGGAGGTTAGCGACCTACAGGTAGTTGCGACCTAAAGGAAGACTCACTCTAACCAACCAACGACCTAAGGGGACTCAGCAACCTAAAGTCTTCAGCGACCTAGCGCCTTCATTACTCAGCGACCTAAAGTCTTCAGCGACCTAGCGCCTTCATTACTCAGCGACCTAAAGTCTTCAGCGACCTAGCGCCTTCATTACTCAGCGATCAAAAGGCCAGAGCGACCTAAAGATCATATCAGCCTAAAGAGGCCGCGACCTAACAGAATGGCTCGACCTAAGATAGGTCGCCCACAACCTAAGGTAGGTCGTTCCCGACCTAGGGACAGTGTATCAGAAGGCCGCCCTTTTCTATACTGCCACCAATAAGGTCGCTTACGACCTAGGACTTGTCGAAACGAGCTCGTGCATTCTTATGAAAGAAGGGGGAGGAGCCAGTGCTTCTTAGGGCGCCTACGACCTACGACCTTGCTTAGGTCAGTCGCGACCTACGACCTAACTCCGAGCAAAGCCTATAAATACGCCCCTAGCTCCAACTAGCAAAGGACCTTTTGGCTCATTCTCTTCAAGCGCCGTTACTCTGCCGAATTCCAGACGACTTCAAAGCTTTTTAGATCCAACAAACTTCTAAAGGAACTCCATGAAGGAATCATCCACATTCACCATGGATTTGAAGATGATTGTCAACATCAAAGCTTGAGCTACTTGTTTCACATACCCTATCACTTGAAGTGTGTTGTAATTGAAAGATCTTGTAAAGAATTGTAATCAAACTAGTGATAAAAAGATTAAAGTGGACGTAGGCTGGATTATAAGCCGAACCACTATAAATACTGTGTCTCTTACCGTTTTTCTACATACTTTCTGCTTATTTCTATTTCCCGTACAAACGGGTGGTGCTTTCACAATCACATCTTATACACCAGGGTGTTAGCGTTTAAATTTTTTCGTTAACAAAATATTTTACTTATTGTAAGGTAAAAAATGTCCATGTTTATGTGTGGGCGTGTCTTACAAGATACTTTTGTTTTCATAAAGGAAAATTTTGGCAATTTAATAAACTTAGGTGAGTGTGTTTCAAATACTGGTTTATCATACTGATCCGGGTGTTCTTTCTTTCAATGCTAGGGTCAGATCGAGTATATTTACAGGTTCATATTTGGTGCTTTTGGAGCTTTAACAAGAGAGTTGGAATTCTTAATTTACGTATACACGTATCGGTTTTGTTTATCTGCTGCTTAGTTGTTGTATATTATCACCAATTGTGAGGACAGGTTATTATAAAGATCATTGTTATGATATTATATGTTTTCCACTGCGATGTGAGACTCTGTATTGTTCTGTTTGGCTCTATCTTCTCTTTTTCTTCTCTTCTCTTCTTCTCTCTTCTGCTCTTCTCTTCTTTTCTCTTCTCTATTCTCTACTTTTCTCTTTTCTCTTCTCTTGACAACCCTGGTTTTTGACACTTGTTATTTGAATAATTTACAGATTTTAAATGTGACGACCCGAACTCGATGCCCGACAGAAGACATCGAATCCGTATCGCCGGAGCTTGCAACAACATTAGATGATAAACAACACAGCGGAAAAAAAAGATAATATCATTGATACAATAATAGATACAATGTGATATTCATCATGATACAACAACCCAACACCATCAGAGAATGTATACAACACAACATCACAGTGGAAATATATCTCAACATGAGCAGAGTCTTTAAGAGAATCCAATATCAAGCAACTCCAAACCAAAACTCCAAAGCTAGAGCTCCAAAACTTCAAGCTCGAACCACCATCAACTGAACTTTTAGCAAATGCGATCCCAAATGTGATTGCCAAACCCAAACTTCAAAGGTCCAAAACTGAAGAAGATCTCCGAATACTACCAAACCAAGGACTTCGAAAACTAACGAATCTACGCCTATTATTGGATTATCTAAAAAAAACCCAACTCTATACTGCCCGTGTGGAAAATTGTGGGCACCCAGAGTTTAGGAAGGGAACAATAAACTCCGGGTCAGTCATGGGACTGGTATAAGCAAACAAAAACATTTTATCTTTAAAATAAACAAACAAAAGAATTTTGAAATCATTGAAATCCGTAATGCTTTTTGGAAAATGAAACTACCATAAGGCCTCCCGCACACACGCCATGCAATCGTACACTTGTGGGAGATTTCTCCTTATGATAGTCAAACATGCTTACTACGCAAAATCCTTTTGATATTATTATTAGTGCATACTGGAAAACATTTCGAAAGTATAATATTAATCTTAACCAGCATGGGTTCCGTTGTATTATGCCAACTATAGCTACCACCTGAGGTGGCGGGTTATACAATTGCAATCGTAAAGGGCTCGTATTGTTTGATTGGATTTCCAACACATGGTTAGGCTAAGGAACTTCCTATTGCTACATGGGTACGCCTCTGGAGGGATGCCCTGAGAACTTACGCAGCTCACTGCCAACACAAGGTTAGTTTCCTCCCTGCCTAGGCGTAATACCTAAAGATATGCCACCCCCAGTCGTTTGTGACCTTTATCCGAGGATCCTCAACCACAAAGCAACATCACAAGTATCTGGGCTCCATACCATGATACCACCCTTTTCCAGAAGGAATGGACATACTCTAGGGGCGCGACCCCTGCAACCTTGCTGTTTCTTTCCTGTTTCGACCATTTCCGGGGAGTGAGGTCCTAATGCATTCTCGTCCACAAAGCTACACTTTTTCATGAAGCCATGCTTTGATCAACAAATGATCAGCAGCACTTTGTATGCCACATTACCAAATTGGGAATGTATCACTAATAACCATCAACTACATTACCTCTGAGCTCGTACGTCTCAGAGAAGGGTGTTAAGCTAAGAGATTGTTCTCTGCCACCAAACAGAAATGTATTTGATAGAAACCGGTTTTACATCTCAAAGTGTAATGTCAGACACACATCCTTACAAGTCTGTTCCGGCTTCGAAAAGAACCGAAGGCACTTCCAAAGAAGCCCTTGCAATCTGGGTATTCACAATCCCGATCGGACTCCCCATCACATATGGACATTTCTATATCGTAGCTACTCAGTGCAGAGTCATTCGATAGGTTATCCTATCGTTCTCGTAAATATCCGGTATTCACCACCGGTCTTCAAATGCTATCCTTAACACCGTATCATTATTCGGAATGGGTTATATGGCACAAGCTCCTCTCCTGGCTAACCGAATAATGAGTGCAATATTTAAAAACATATGGATATAGGATTTCAGTTAAGTCACAACTTTAAAAACCCAAAACTTACCTTTCAAATGGTTTAAACCAATTACCATTTCAAATCTTTAAACAAAAAGATTCATTTCACAAAGTTCACCCATTTTTCACAAAGATCCATTCAAGATTTCAAAACAATTTCCACTTAAGATTGATTAACTCATCCAATCTATAAATCAAAGATTTAATTCATATCTTTCAAAATTAATTTCAAAGATTCATTCATAACTTGGAAAACCATTTTCATTTCAAACTTGAAATCCCTTAACACAATTTGGGAATTCATTTCTTCTATGAAAGCTTTTATTATTTGAAAACCAATAGTTTTCATTTCGGAAAATCTGATTTCATCTATACAAGTTAAAGCCTTTGGCATAAATTCAACCTCTCAAAACAATATCTTTATAATGGTTTAAAACCAATATAAACACATTTATAACTTGTACAACACTTTTAAACCATAATTCTTAACGTAGAATTCAATTTCAAATTTTGACTTCAAATTTAAATCAAATTATTTACATTTTAAAACTTTATTAAGTCATTCAAAATAACCTTTATCTTTGAAAACACCTTTTCAAAAGCTTTTCACTTGTAACCCAATCCATTCCTAAAATATTTTGGATTCAAATTCAAATTTAAAACTATTTCAAAAATCTATGACTTAACCAATTTCCTCGTGCAATCCAATTCGTGTGTGTATGGTGTAGTCCAGGGGTTTTACACAATAGTGCAACATCATTAATCATTACAGATATAATCATAGCAATATTGATAAGCGGTATAATCCTATAACGCTTATCTATATACGCAGAATCACAGATAGATAATATAAATGCATTATAGATAAATAAATTACATTCATCACAGCTTGAATTAAAACAATTCAAATCAAAAAGCATCACACAGTAGAGATGACAAAACAATTCACGACATTCAATAGAATACAATCATCCATAAATAAGGTTAATTGATCATCTGATTAATTGAAACCAGATTAACCACTAATTCTGCTTGGTTAACATTAATTAATTACGGTTTATGTTAATTAATTATCCTTTAATTAATTATTAATTAACCTTAATTAATGAATTAATTAACCTTTAATTATTAAAGAATTAATCTTAATTAATTAATTAACCTTAATTAATTACTTTTAATTAATTAAGCAATTAATTAACCCTTAATTAATTATCATTTAATTAATTAATGCTAATTAAATTAAAATAAGTACTTATCCTTAATTACTTAATCAACTTTTTCCATTAATTAGTTACTTTTATTAATTAACTAACCTTTAATTAATTAAATACTTCTTAAATTAATTACCTTAATTGCATTAATTAATTATCCTTAATTAATTAATCTTAAACATTTGATTAAATCAATCTTTAATCATCAAGTTTCCATCCTTAATTACTTTCATTAAGTAACTATTTTTATGTAATTAATTATCCTTTAATTAATTATTCATTAATTACTTGATTAATCAAACTTAAATTATTAACAAATTTACCCTAATTACTTTTATTAAGTAATTAATTTCAAGTAATTAATTTCCTTTAACAAATTTATTAACTTAAACTTTAAAAGTTAATTAACCATCAAAACATTCTTTATATTATTAAGTTTATTTCAAATAAACTTTCAAAATAAATGTTATTTTTATATTTTAAACCATTTTAAAATTTGGTTAATTAAAAATAATTTTATTCAAAAGCCTTTAAACCGATTCAAACTTAGATATAACTTTATTATTTACCAAGGGAACTTGCTTTTACAAAATCTTGTTCTAAATTAACTTGATTTGTTTTCAAGGTTTAAACCTGTATTGTACTTGGTCTTACAAACCCGAGCCAAATCACTAAAAACTCGAGCATGACTTCGGGTAACCCTTACTTTTCATTTTTCCCGAGTAAACTCGTGAGTTACTTTGAGCCTGCACCAATTTTCCTCGAGTAAGCCCTCATCTTCCCCAAATTCACAACAAATCAGATATCAACTTATATATGTTCACCTGTACAGTTGCTCTGACCATCTCTGGTCGATACCACGACCGCCGTCGAGTCGATGCAAACCTTCTCTAACCACCAGACCAAACAAAACTATTCAGCGATGACGAACTCCGATTTGAGCAACTCGACACAACCAGAACGCAATATTGGATCACCAAAACTGCCCCTACCCGCCGCCTCATGCCGCCAATAACCCTGAAACTCCGGCCACATCTTCGTCACGTCACCACGTCTCTAACCTCTCGGATGCGATCACCTAAATTGCTCTGACAATGATGAATTTCCCGCTAAAACCTTAACGACCAAACCGAGTTAGTAAATCCTACTTCATCATCGCACCGCCTCCATAGTGCCCTAAAATGCTTGCGAACATTTTTCCCGAGATCTACAATGTACGGACTATCTTCATACTCGAGGTCGACAAACAGTTCGTCGTCGTTGGTTGGAATTTGACTAAAAACTAAATTTCATTCATCACAATAATTCTTGATGTTTACTTACTAAAAAATTGTGAAATTACTTTTAAAAGTCATCATATTGCTATACAAATCTGAACCAATGATCAAAGCTTAAAATTAAGACACTTGAATTTTTTGATTTAAATATTTTTCTCTGTAATATCATATTTTTTTGGGTTATTTATCAAATATTTTTACTCGAGATTATTTTTAAAAATAACTTTGTGTTACTATAAACATTTTCTCTTCAGGATTCATGACTTGAATCTGCATAAACAAGAAGTTATGAATTTTTTTCTAAAATTTGATTATCCTGTTGCTAACAGAACATCTCCATATGTTCACATAGACATGCATCACACAAGAACATACATATATATAAGTTCTGACATATTTGTATCCATGCATGTACATTTCTTCAAGAATCAATCAAAGGCATTTAATTTATAGATTCAAGGCTTAAATATGAAGGTTTAATCATCTGAAATTTTAGAAGAACAGAGGTCTGACAGCTTGAAACTGGAATATTTTGAATTTGAAAATTTTATTTGGAAACTTTTGCATTCCATTGATCTGTTGTGTTGAAATAGAAGCTGATGAGATAATCTGATCTTGATTCTACACTTGATAAATGAAACCTTGTTCTTGATCCTTGCATATTTTCCAGGTTTTGATTTGTATTTTGGTTTGCTTACCGTTCAAATTTGCTTGAGGTTTTGGTTACTTGATTTTGAATCTATTTTGACTTTAGGTGCTTTTGTTTTTTTCCTTCTCCGATTTCAGTTTTCTTTGATGTTGAAAATATGAGAAAAAAATAAATATAGTTTATAAATTTTCATTTCAAAAAGAACATGAACTGCCACTTGTTTATTTGCATGAATTTATCCCTTTACATTTGTTAATCTATATGATTATTTGTTAAACACTTGTCAAAACCTAAATTTTATGTTTAAGTCCTTCCTCTTAAATTTATTTATACATTTTGTTTTTAAATCTTCATGTTAATATATTTATGATTAATGTTTTATTCTTTTGCATGTTTTTTTTTCTTTTCAAATTTAATTCAAAGAAAATAATTCCTTTGCCACTTGTCCCATTTTATTACATTTGTAATCTCTTTTGTAAATCTTCTTACAAATGTCTTAAGTGAACCAAAATATGTTAATACCTTTGATTCAACTTTTTTTGTAAATTTGTTTTTAACCCTTTATGCAAATAAAATTTCATAGTTAACATATATTTTTATTTTTTTTAAATGTCTATGTCTTCTTATATATTTACATTTGCACAAATAAAATTTATTTCAATTGTTTTATCACGTTCAATCTTAATTTAGTTCAATATATTTACATATATACTTATATATATTTTACATTCATACTCTTCTTATCATTTCTATTTGCACAAATTTTAAAAAGAGAATGATTTGAAAATAGATGATCACATTTATTCATATATGTATATATATAAGAGAATTTAATTTAAAAATAAATCTTTTGAAAAGTATTACATAAATTCTTAAAATACATCTTCCAAATATTAATATATTTAAAAATTTAGAAAACAAACTATCACTAACTTTTAAAGCTTTAAGTTCTATCTTATTTTCAATACATTTATTTTTAAATCCAATATTTATTTATAAAATAATTACCCTTAAATTTCTAACAAAAATTCTACTTAAAATCTAAAATATTTATTTATCCTGAATTTTTTTTAATTAATACACAAATAAGTTCATAATTAAAGTCCAAAATTAAACTAATTGTCAAATTAAACTTGGCTAAAATTCGGGAATGTTACAGATTCCTCCCTTAAGAAAATTTCATCCTCGAAATTTGCGAGGGAGACAAAAAAGGACAAATGAAAGATAGAGAAATATCTTTTCAGATCAAATCGAATATCTATTCTGTATTTGGCTTACCAAATCAGAATATCGACAATATATATGAGAACAGACTCATTCAATATTTCACGAATTTACTCGGGGTATTCGGTCTACGAAATATACAGGCGTATTGGTTAGTTCGAAGGGATGACTAACTGTTCATAGACTATATTAAAACCCAATGAAATAGACAAAAATAGATTCGATTACGATCTCAGATTCAACGTTTAACTCATTTATGATTTGCTGAGAAATAAATCTATATGCAGTTCCTGTGTCGAACAAAATTCAAACAATTTTATCGTAAATGAGAAGGTTATCTTCTAAAATTTCTTATTCTTTATCAGCCTTTAAGGTTGAAGAATCATCTTTGATTGCATATCACTCGCTTCTTGAGCTTGCTTTAGTGTGGGCAATCCTTGATCCTATGTCCCGGCTTGCGGCAATAATAGTATTCCCTAAATTCATGTCCTGGCCTTATAAATGGCTCTCTCATTCCTTGCTTCCAGGGGTTCTTACGTTTGTCCGAGTAATGGCCTTTCTCCAACAATTGGGACAAGTAACATCTTTCGCCTTTTTCTTCTTTCCTTTACCTCTCCTCGGTTTCTTTCCACCGAACTTCCTTTTTCTCCAATTCAGATTTCTTGTATTCCCTTTCTCCTCTGGAACATCTTGCTTATCCAGAGTATCATATCTATAACCCATATCGATCAATTCAGAAAAAGATTCTTTTACGTGAGTAGTCATCCTCTCCTGAAACTTCTTGTTCATTCCTCGAATATACTTTTCATTCTTCTTTAACGGTGTATTCACCAATTCTGGACCAAACCGAGATAATTCATTTAATTTGTTCAAGTATTCCTCAAATGATAAGCTTCCTTGCTTCAAATCCGTAAACTCCTGGTACATTCTAGAGACACCAGCAGATGACATATATCGTTGCTCGAACACTTTCTTAAAACGACTCCAAGTAAACTCATCCGCCGGCTCATCCATAGTAACTGTCTCCCACCATGCTAAAGCCTCTTCCTGGTGTTGCCAGGAACCTATCAATTGCATCTGATCATCTTCCAACTTTAGTCCTTTGAAAATTCTTTTGCATGATCGGATCCAGGCTTGTGCTTCGATAACGGTTTCCTTGCCTGTGAATGGCTTTCCACCAATTCTAGAAGAGCTTCGATATAAATCAGTCGGGTTTGGTTGAGATTGAGTGGGAATAGCTGTTGTTGCCGGGTCTTGACCAGTTGAAGTGGTACTTCCCCATCCCCTATCTCATCCTCTTCTTCCACTCATTCTTACTATCTGTAATTAGTACGAAAACTGATTTAGGCATTCGGACAAGATACCTTAGGGAATAACAACAGTTAAAGAAAATAGACTGAGAAATTTGGGTTTCCGTTTCACTGGTTGTACTCATTCTAGGGTATACTTCACCCTTTCTTTAATGAGCCATCTAATGTGTTACACTCCGTAGCTAAAGTTCTTACTCAACCTTTAGCTCTAATACCAAATGTGACGACCCGAACTCGATTCCCCGAAAAACGACATCGAATCCGTATCGCCGGAGCTTGCAACAACATTAGATGATAAACAACACAGTGGAAACAAAAGATAAAATCATTGATACAATAATAGATACAATGCGATATGCATCATGATACAACAACCCAACACGGTCAGAGAATGTATACAACACAACACCACAGCGGAAATATATCTCAACATGAGCAGAGTCTTTAAGAGAATCCAATATCAAGCAACTCCAAACCAAAACTCCAATGCTAGAGCTCCAAAACTTCAAGCTCGAACCACCATCAACTGAACTTGTAGCAAATGCGATCCCAAACGTGATGCCAAACCCAAACTTCAAAGATCCAAAACTGAAGAAAATCTCTAAATACTAACAAACCAAGGACTTTAAAAACTATCGAATCTACACCTATTATTGGATTATCTGAAAAAACCCCACTCTAGACTGCCCGTGTGGAAAATTGTAGGCACCCAGAGTTTAGAAAGGGAATAATAAACTTCGGGTCAGTCATGGGACTGGTATGAGCAAACAAAAACATTTTATCTTCAAAATAAACAAAAAAAGAATTCTGAAATCATTGAAATATGCAATGCTTTTTGGAAAATGAAACTACCATAAGGCCTCTCGGCACACACACCATGCAATCGCACACTTGGGAGAGATTTCTCCTTATGATAGTCAAACATGCTTACTACAAGGAATCCTTTTGATATTATTATTAGTGCATAGTGGAAAACATTTTGAAAGTATAATATTAATCTTAACCAGCATGGGTATCATTGTATTATGCCAGCTATAGCTATACAATTGCAATCGTAAAGGGCTCGTATTGTTCGACTGGATTTCCAACAAATGGTAAGGCTAAGGAACTTCCTATTGCCACATGGGTATGCCTTTGGAGGGACGCCTCGAGAACTTACCCAGCTCCCTGCCAACACAAGGCCGGTTTTCTCCCTGCCCGGGAGTAATACCTAAAGATATGCCACCGCCAGTCGTTTGTGACCTTTATCCGAGGATCCTTAACCACAAAGCAACATCACACAGTAATAAATATACAGTGTGCACATGAGTTAAGTATCTGGGCTCCATACCATGATACCACCCTTTTCCAAAAATAATGGACTTACCCTTGGGGCGCGACCCCTGCAACCTTGCCGCATCTTTCCTGTTTCGACCATTTCCGGGGAGTGAGGTCCTGATGCAGTCTCGTCTACAAAGCTACGCTTTTTCACAAAGACTTGCTTTGATCAATAAATGATCAGCAGCACTTCGTATGCCACATTACCAAATTGGGAATGTATCACTAGTAACCATCAACTACATAACCTCTGAGCTCGTACGTCTCAGAGAAGGGTGTTAAGTTAAGAGAATAAATCTCCGCCACCAAACAGAAATGTATTTGATAGAAACTGGTTTTACATCTTAAAGTGTAATGTCAGACACACATCCATACAAGTCTGTTCTGGGTTCGAACAGAACCGAAGGCACTTCCAAAGAAGCCCTTGCAATCTGGGTATTCATAATCCCGATCGAACTCGCCGTCACATATGGAGATCTCTATACCATAGCTACTCAGTGCAGAGTCATTCAATAGGTTATCCTATCGTTCTCGTAAATACCCGGTCTTCACCACTGGTCTTCAAATGCTATCCATAACGTCGTATCATTATTCAAAATGGGTTATATGACACAAGGTCCTCTCCTGACTAAATTGAATAATGAGCGCAATATTTAAAAACGTATGGATATGGGATTTTAGTTAAGTCACAACTTTAAAAACCCAAAACTTTCCTTTTAAATGGTTTAAACCAATTACCATTTCAAATCTTTAAACAGAAAGATTCATTTCACAAATTCACCCACTTTTCACAAAGATCCATTCACAGATTTCAAAACAATTTCTACTTAAGATTGGATTTACTCATCCAATCTTTAAATCAAAGATAATTCGTAGCTTTCAAAATCGTTTCCAAAGATTCATTCATAACTTGGAAAACCATTTTCATTTCAAACTTGAAATCCATTAACACAAATTGGGAATTCATTTCTTGTATGAAAGCTTTTATTATTTGAAAACAAATAGTTTTCGTTTCGGAAAATCTGATTTCATTTATACAAGTTAAAGCCTTTAGGTTAAATCCAAATTCTCAAAACAAGATCTTTAAAATGGTTTAAAACCCATATAAACACATTTATAACTTGTATAACACTTTTAAACCATAATTCTTAACATAGAATTCAATTTCAAATTTTGAATTCAAATTTAAATCAAATTATTTAAATTTCAAAAATTTATTAAGTTATTCAAAATAACCTTTATCTTTGAAAACACCTTTTCAAAAGCTTTTCAATTTTAACCCAATCCATTCCTAAAATCTTTTGGATTCAAAATTCAAATTTAAAACTATTTCAAAAATCTATGACTTAACCAATTTCCTCGTGCAATTCATATTCATGTGTGTATGGTGTAGTCCAGGGGTTTTACACAATAGTGCAACATCATTAATCATTACAGATTCAATCACAACAATATCGATAAGCGGTATAATCCTATAACGCTTAACTACATACACTGAATCACAGATAGATAATATAAATGCGTTATAGATAAATAAATTACATTCATCACAGCTTGAATTAAAACAATTCAAATCACAAAGCATCACACAGTAGAGATGACAAAACAATTCACAGCATTCAATAGAATACAATCATCCATAAATAAAGTTAATAGATCATCTGATTAATTGAAACCAGATTAATCACTAATTCTGGTTGGTTAACATTAATTAATTACATTTTATGTTAATTAATTATCCTTTGATTAATTGTTAATTAATATTAATTAATTAATTAGTTAACTTTTAATTATTAACGAATTAATCTTAATTAATTATTTAACCTAGATTACTTATTCTTAATTAATTAGTCGATATTTAATTAACCTTTAAACACTTGATTAAATCAATCTTTAATCATCAATTATCCATCCTTTGTTACTTTCATTATGTAATTATTTTTAAGTAATTAATTATCCTTTAATTAATTATTCATTAATTACTTGATTAATCAAACTTAAATTATTAACAAATTTACCCTAATTACTTTTATTAAGTAATTAACTTCAAGTAATTAATTTCTTTAACAAATATATTAACTTAAACTTTAAAAATTAATTAACCATCAAAACATTCTTTATATTATTAAGTTTATTTAAAATAAACTTTCAAAAAAAAGTTATATTTATATTTTAAACCATTTTAAAACTTGGTTAATTAAAATAATTTTATTCAAAAGCCTTTAAACTGATTCAAACTTAGATAGAACTTTATTATTTACCAAAAGAACTTGCTTTTACAAAATCTTGCTTTAAATTAACTTGATTTGTTTTAAAGGTTTAAACCTGTATTGTACTTGGTCTTACAAACCCGAGCCAAATCACTTAAAACTCGAGCATGAATTCGGGTTACCCTTACTTTTCATTTTTCCCGAGTAAACCCGTGAGTTACTTCGAGCCAGTGCCAATTTTCCTCGAGTAAGCCCTCATCTTCCCTAAATTCACAACAAACCAGATATCAACCTATACACGTGCACGTGTACAGTTGCACTGCCATCTCTGGTCGATACCAAGACCATCATCGAGTCGATGCCAAACTTCTAACCACCAGACCAAACAAAACTCTTCAACGACGACGAACTCCGATTTAAGCAACTCGACACAACCAGAACCCATAACTGGATCACCAAACTGCCCCTACCCGCCGCCTCATGCCACCAATAACCCTAAAACTCCGGCCACATCATCGTCACGTCACCACGTCTCTAACCCTCCCGGTGCAATCACTTAATTGCTCTAACAATGATGAATTTCCCCTTAAAACCCTATCGACCAAACTGGGTTAGTAAAACCTATTTCATCATCGCGCCGCCTCCACAGTGCCCTGAAACGCTTGTGAACATTTTTCCCAATATCTACAATGTACCGACTATCTTCAGACTCGAGGTCGACGAACGGTTCATCGTCGTTGGTCGGAATTTGACCAAAAACTAAATTTCATTCATCACAGTAATTCTCGATGTTTACTAACTAAAAAATTATGAAATTACTTTTAAAAATCATCATATTGCTATACGAATGTGATCTAATAATCAAAGCTTAAAATTAAGACACTTGAATTTTCTGATTTAAATATTTTTCTCTATAATTTCATATTTTTTGGGTTATTTACCAAATATTTATACTTGAGATCGTTTTTAAAAATAAGTTTGCGTTACTATAAACATTTTCCCTTCAGGATTCATGACTTGAATTTGCTTAACCAAGAAGATATGTAATTTTTCTAAAATTTGATTATCCTGTTGCTAAGAGAACATCACCATATGTTCACATAGACATGCATCACACAAGAACATACATATATATACATTACGATACATTTGTATCCATGCATCTACATTTCTTCAAGAATCAATCATAGGCATTTAATTTATAGATTCAAGGTTTAAAAATGAAGGTTTGCTCACCTGAAATTTTGGAAGAATAGAGGTCTGACAGCTTGAAACTGTAATATTTTGAATTTGAAAACTTTTATTTGGAAATTATTGCATTCCATTGATCTGTTGTTTTAAAATAGAAGCTAATGAGATAATCTGATCTTGCTTCTACACTTGATAAATGAAACCTTGTTCTTGATCCTTGCATATTTTCCAGGTTTTGATTTGTATTTTGGTTTGCTTGCTGTTCAAATTTGCTTGAGGTTTTGGTTACTTGATTTTGAATCTATTTTGATTTTAGGTGCTTTTTTTCCTCTGATTTCAGTTTTATTTGATGTTGAAAATATGAGAAAAATAAAATAAATATAGTTTATAAAATTTTCATTCCAAAAAGAACATAACCTGCCACTTTTTTATTTGCATGAATTTATCCCTTAACATTTGTTAATCTATATGATTATTTGTTAAACACTTGTCAAAACGCAAATTTAATGTTTAAGTCCTTCGTCTTAAATTTATTTATACATTTTGTTTTTAAATTTTCTTGTTAATATATTTATGATTAATGTTTTATTCTTTTGCCTGTTTTTTCTTTTTCAAATTTAATTCAAAGAAAATAATTCCTTTGCCACTTGTCTTATTTTATTACACTTGTGATCTCTTTTGTAAATCTTCTTACAAATGTCTTAAGTGAACCAAAATATGTTTATACCTTTGATTCAAATATTTTTGTAAATTTGTCTTTAACCCTTTATGCAAATAAAATTTCATAGTTTAACATATATTTTTATTTTATTTTTAAATGTTTATGTCTTCTTATATATTTACATTTGCACAAATAAAATTTATTTCAATTTATTTTCACGTTCAATCTTAATTTAGTTCAATATATTTACATATGTATTTATATATATTTTACATTCATACTCTTCATATAATTTCTATTTGCACAAACTTTAAAAAGAGAATGATTTGAAAATAGATGATCACATTTATTCATATATGTATATATGTAACGACCCGCCTTTTTGGACAGTTTAAACTGACGATCAAATACACATGCCGATTCCAAACCATTCAAATGGGCAGATGGTTATTGGGGTAATTAAGAAAAGAAAGGGAAGGAGAAATAAAGGAAATGAAACAACACAGAATCTCGCAGCGGAATGATAAAATATAATAGTCAAATAAATAGTTCATGAAATTGTTTACTATACTTTGACAATTATTTATACAACATTTATCAGAGTTATACATATACAACAGAACAAATAAAATAATGCAGCTGACAGCATGATGCACAGATAATAATAGTAATAGTGTACCAAATCTTCGTCTTCGTCCTCCAGAATAGATCTTCAAAAATCTGAAAACTCAGGACTGACCCGAGCATAATGAAAAGACAAAACACTCGAGTCAGGACTAAAATATCCTTATGAAAATTAAATCAATCGTAAATAAATATGTGTGTAACGGCGTTAGAGATGTTTACGGGGTTTGACATCTCATATCCAGTGTCAACTTGCGTGCAATAACTTAAGAGATGTTATGGGATTTTCCATCTCTTAAGGATCAATTAAACTATCTACTATGTAGTACAATACGCTAAGTAGATAATGCCTATCGGTAATATAAAGTATCAAAATAGCGATAAGGCGTTACCATAATCCCCCTTAACACATTTTTACAATGCCATAGTCTATACAGCACCGTAAGCCTTACCGTAAACTAGTGGTTATCAGAGGGTACCCCATAGGTATAACACAAAACATAACGTAGTGGTCGCGAATAGGATAATCAGTATGACAAGGTACATGAGGCGATACCAACTAGGATACTAGTAGTTGCGTGATCCAGACTGATGTTGAGCATAGCCAGCAGCTACACCAACACCGCAAAACAACACTCCCAAATCAAGGGGTGCACCCAAATCGGATCACAAATGTAATAGATATGGTATCGAAGAAGTGTGTCCGCTAGAGATGGCGAACCTCAATGGCCCGGCGTGGTTCCTGTTTTAGTCATGTCAGGGGTCATCCAATATCGTTCTCTTTCTTCAATCAACGCGTTCAATAAACCATCCACTTCATTCTGGATCAACACTCCGCGTATAATAGTTATTAAAGTGGTTTTCGGTATCGATAGAGAGTATGTCCATATCCGATCCCGGTCTCTTTAATAACTACGTATTATTACACCGTTGGCTCTTTCACATTTCAAATCGATTCATAATTGATATCAAAATATCATATTCGCTTCAAAAAGTCAAATCCATTTCAAATATGATCGTATCTTTCCAAATGTAAGATTCCGTTTCAAAAATCATTTTTCCGCATCAATATCTCATTTCGATTTAAAAATCATTTCGAATTTCAATTTAGGTTGCAACTTCATTTAATCCAATTCGTATTCAAATTCAAGATTTAAATATAAACATTTCACCTTATCAACCAGCTTGAAATTTTTAGAAAATAGTTTAAGTAGTTTAAAAGTAGTTTTAAATAATTAAAATAGTAAAAGATACTTAAAATCTAAAACTGGATTTAAAATAGATAAATTAGTTTAAAATAATTTAAATTGGGTTAAGTAGATTTAAAATAGATTAAAATAATTTAAGTATTCAAAAATGGTTTATGTAACTGAGTAATTTGGAAAACAAATAAAACAGCTTCAAAACCGAACCATTTCAATTATAACTTCCCAATTCAAATCAATTTCAGTTTCCCTTCTACCGATTCAATTTCAATTTCAATTCAAATCAATGTTAACTTTGACTTCAAATTAATTCAATTTTACATTCACCTTCAATTAATTCAATTTTAATTTATATCGATTTGGAGCTTGATTTTCAAAATATCAATTTATAACACTTAACAAAATTATCCTTCAATATTCATATTTAAATCCAAATTCCAAATATGATTCAATTTTAAGCCCAATTTCAAAATATCATTTTTATGTCACTTTTACTTAGTAATAATCAAAGCTCGAAATAATGTTCAATCTTTAAAACAAGTAAATTTTCGAAATTCAATCATATCCCGATTTTAAATTTCAAAGTCTCAACTTAAATCATTTAACAATTTCTTTTAACCAAAATTTATTTCAACATTCCAAACTCAATTATGCGATAGATTCGATTTCTATAAATTGATTTTATTTATAAATTTTAAATCAAAACATTTAAATAAATTTCAAATCAACGATTTTAAAAATTATTAATTTAACCAATCCGGTGTCTGTATATAATTTTCTATCCTATGACCATGTGATTAGTTATTTCAATTAAATGTCTCGGATGAATATATATCACTTAAATCAAATCACAGTTTCATATGTATGCATAACAGGACATATATATAAGCAAATAAACATTCAAACATTTAAATATCAACCAATATCATCCATCGAAATACATCATCCAATAGACAGTACAATCCACGGCAATTTCATAGTTATCAATATCAGGTAATTTAATCGCAATTTAATTTTAATTTCAATTTATATGTCAATTTAATTTTCAACGGTTAATTCAGGTGACAATATATATGACATTTAAATTTTATCAAAAAACGACAAATAAAATTCATAACACTTCATAATATCAGATTTAACTAGCATAAAAATATTCAGTACGTTGTGAGCGTTATAAAACACTCACCTTGATTTCAATGTAGTTCCAGCGTTTTATTTCGAATAAAATTAAACGAGCGTTTAATTTTACCCGAAATTTTCACTAGCTCCAAACGACTCCAATTCTATTCCATAGCGTAGTGCTCGTCGGTACGATTCCAACACAAAAAGTTTCGTCCAATACGGACCTCGTATGAAAGAGTTGTGATATTTTGAAGCTAATACAAATTTAAATACAAATTAAATTCAACTTTTATTTTATTTTACATCAGAGCCGTCCATTTTCTTCTTGCAACATCTGGGCCGTGCCCCTTTTTCATCTCCCTCACGTTTCCAGGTTCCAACGTGAACCCAATGCCGCCGCCTCCTCTCCAATTATCGCGCCCCATACCATCACTTCGAAGCCGAACAACCACCACCACGTTGAAGCTCGTCACGTGCTCCACCATCGCCGAGAATAGCGCGAAGCTCGGCCTCCCCTATGGACCGCAAAACGAGGAGAACGGTCGAAAATCGCGGCCCCCTTCTGGTCCTCTACGCTCCACCATATCCCATCTCCACCGTACGGATTCGAAGCTCTCTTCGAGCTCTTCGACTTTCACGTTGAACACTTCGTGTAAATGTTTACGGATTTGAAGCAATTAAGGAAGGAAGACAAACGATTTCTGGCCTTTGGTTTTGAAAATGCCGGTCGGCTTTGTTTTAGGGTTAGGGATTAGTTTGGTTGCAATTGTGAAGATAGCAAGTCCTTTTATAGAAATTTTCCAAATTACTATTCACTCGAAATTTTCCGAACTCCAAACGAAGCGTGCCGGCTGGCGTTTCTAAGGTTTACCCCACGTTCCGAACACAATGGAACGTGTTTCGGGAGCTAATTCGATCATCTGTGCTAGTTATGACAATAAACGTTCGATTTAAAATTAAATCGGTTAAACCTATTTCTATGCGTTTTGGCTTGCCTCGGACAAACAGTAAATTCGATTGACTTGAAATTTGAAACCTTACAATAATATCACATTACGGATCCGATGAAACTGGTTTCGTTGAAATCCGAGACTGTTTGAAAAATGGCTATTTTAACTCGTTAATTAAACATTAAAATATTCAATTTTCACAAATTTACTTTTAATTCGGTTTTAAAAGTTCTACAACCTCATTCTAACTTTAATATGATAAAATAAAATTTTACAAATCATTTTTAATCATATTAAACCCGTTATTCAATTATCCAATAAATTCCAATTTTAAAATCTTATTAACTCTATTATAATCCCGATATAACTTACATTCACTTTGGAAACCAATTTGAATTATATTAAATCAAATTTCAATTATTCACTCTATTTTCATACATTAAATTTCAATATCAAATTAATCATATCAAATTCGGAATTTAATTATTCAAACATTTGTAATATTAAATTTAAACAAATTTGATTATTCTTAAATCACTATCTTTTGAAATATTCAAAACGAACTTATAAAATTTAACAAATTCAAATTATAGAACAACCATTTTCATTAAAACTGTTATTCAATTCCCTTTATTCAATTGTTCAATAAATTCCAAATATTAAATTTAAACAATTTAATTGTTCAATATTTGACGGATTTTAATATTGGATTTTTAAATAAAAATTTCATTATCAGTCGATTTACTATATTACATCAAATGAATTCCACATTATTATTTAACAACAGTTAGAGTTAATGCACTCAACTAATATATGAACTTTCATTTCAATTGCAATTGGTTCACAAATTCAATTCGACTAACTAAATGAATAGGTAACTTAAATAATTATCACCGTTAACTTTTAATTACTTATAAGTTTATTATTTACAAACAAGTGTCACAATTACCTATACAATACAAATTCATTCAATTACCTTTGACTACATATTATTTCAATTGATTTGGGATTCCATTCAATTCATAAATAATTAACTTAGATAAAATTTGTTGCATTTCATTCTAGTTATTATTACCATACATAAATTACAATTTTTTTCTAACCTTAAATCACAAAATCTTATTAAATTAGCTAATTTAATTATCGAAAATTTACGGGCCGTTACACTCTCCCCCACTCAAAACTTTTCGTCCCCAAAAAGAAAAAAAAAGGGAAAAGGAACTAAGTATAGAATTCAACATTAGATATATTTTATTCAAAGTTACCAACTTATAAAACAATTAAATTCCATTTATAAAGTCATAACTATGCTTTCAGTAAGTTACTCCGAACGGCCTTTTAACTTTAAAAGTTAGTTATCAAAAAAAGTTATAAAATTTTAAAACATGAAAATTTTCTAACATCCGTATTTACGGAAAATTTCGGCAGAGTCTCCTTTGCGCGGCTCGATTGGAAAATTTTTTTACAGTATATATATCACAAATATACATCTCATCAAGTTATGCGGCATCCCGCAGGGAAAAAGTGTAAAAGTACGGTATGTAATCCGAGATATGTACCTTATATATTATTAGCGAGCATATACGGCTAATATAGCGTGAAAGCGAGCTCCAAATGCGAAGCAAGCGCAATCTGCACCTACTAAACACTCAACAAACCATGAGAAACATGCATATATGAAAATAATATCAATATACACCATATAGCAACATAACAACCACATATGCCAACATAGCAAATGCAACTAAACAACAAATGCATACACCAAATCAACTATCATCCAACGAATCCATAACCAATCAATATAAATTCACTTCTCATTAATATTTATTGACTTGAGTTTCAATTTTAATCACAGTTGATTCATTAACGTTGGATTTTACTAACATTCATTCTCAATTCAATTAGTTAACATTCACTAATTTATATTTACATTAGTTCACTTCCAATTTGAATCAAGTTAAATTCTATTTAAATTCATTTAACTTCCAATTTGATTTCAATGATGTAACGACCCGTTAAATTCGATGATATTAAATGAGTTAATTTAATATGATTTCTAATCTAATTTAGAATGAAATAAAAGTCTTAAGATTTTGTTTGAGTAAATGTAGGAATTAGATATAGTAACTGTAATTAAAGGTTAAAAATTTAAATGTTTATATGGCAGTAGATTGAAATAACGTAAATTGGCGTTTGTGGTTATAAGTTATAATTTGTTGATTAAATTGGTTTGTGAAATTTATACTGAAAGATATAAATCGAAAATAGTATTTATGAAATAATAACTGAATTGAATTGCAACTATATAAATGAAAGTAAATTTTATTTAGTGGATGTCAACATTGAATAAATTTATTTAAAATAAAAAGATTTAAATGCATGTTTGGATAGGATATACAATTGATGGATTAAGTGGTAAGTAATTAGAATTTAATTCTATAAAATTTGGAACTGAATGTATGTAAATAATTTTGTAAGAATAGGTTAATAAACAATTTATTTGCGCATACCCGATTTAATTAACAGAAAGGACAAGAACTTGATTTGCCTAGGTATTTATAGATTGATAAACTATAACTAAATAGAAAGTTTGGTAGTAAATAGGATATAAGAAGACAAAGGCAACTAATAAATTAATAAATGAATTCATAATAATAAGTAGTAATTAATGCATAAATATATTTGGCATTTGGGATAATTACCAAATTTTACCCATTCATCTAATTTATTTAATTGAATCTAAATCTATGGCAACATTTTTGTTATTAATTGTTGTAAGTGATTTTGAATGTAAAAGGGTAACAATTATTTTGGTTAACCATTCATTGAGTATATTAAGTTAAGAATGGAAATAGATTGAAATAAATCTAAATTTATTTATTTTGTTTTGTTAATATGTTCTAGTTAATAAAAGGGAATTTATAAGAATGAAGAATGCACTAATGAAATATATTATAATTCAATTGTTATTTATACCCATAAAATGTCTATTTACTGAATAGAAAGATTTTTAAATCAATAAACGAATTTATTGAGGTTCCAATTTATAATTTATAACATTTAATGTAGACTCAATTAATTAATTGATTTAAATTGTGCTGTTAGCGTAGGTTTGTTTTGTAATTGAAATAGTAAATTCTATAAGATGAAGTTAATGCTAATTTTATTTATAATTGGACCTTTTGTTGATATAGATTTTAGAAAGCAGGGTTTATAAATTTATTTGAGTATCAAATTCAACAATTGCATTTATTGCATAATAAAATGGAATTTAACGGTTAAATATTACGTTATTGAAATTAAGATGGACTTTACGGATAATAATATGAAATCATGAACCAATGTTAGTGGCATCCTTGTTTTGATAAAAGGTGAGAATATAAAAGTTGAAAATCTAATAAATGGGTTTTGAGAATTTAATTTATAATTCCTAAATACAAGGAAGTGGAGAAATTAACAACTGCAATTGATAGACTTATCAACTTTTAATTCACATCTAAACTTGTTAAATCATTTAAATTGACTATGAAATATATAAGCGATAAAATTTGGCCAATTTTAGAATTTAGATATAGGATTGGATTTTTATAATTTATTTTAATTTATTTAATGAATATAAAAATAGCCATTTTGGCCACGGACTCGGATTTCGATGAAACCAGTTTCATCAGATCCATATCGGTGAATTATTGTAGGGTTTCAAGTTTCGTATCGATCGGACCTGTCGTTTGATCGTACGGACGCGAAATGCATTGAAATCGGTTTAATTAAAATCAATTTGAAATCAATTTGGAAATTTTGTTTTCAGCATAACTTTTTCATACGATCGAATTTGGACGTGAAACTTTTTCCATCGCGTTCAGAATATTTTAAAATACTTATTTGGGTATATGGGTTTAATAAATTTCGTTCCGGGGTTAGAACGGGCTTTTTGGGCCAACTACCGTTTAGCACGTTCGTAAATTCGTACCCACCTAGCCTACTAAAATTTGTCTATATATATGCTGTGATAAACCCTAGCCTCCATCTTCTATCATTTGTCTGTACGTTCATTTTCATCATCTCTTTCTCTTCCTTAATGGTTGCAAAACCTAGATATATTCCAATTCAAAATTTCAATGAAAATTCAAACATTCCACAAAAATTCCATAAAAATATATGTCATAGTTCTCGAGATACGTAATTTGATGGTGTGATTCGTTTTTCTATTTGGGTCTCAGTTTTTCCAGAAAACCCTAGTTTATCCACGGCCGTTCATCATCATCGCAAAAAAATTCATCGGATGGCGAAACCCTTTCTGGGTATTGTAGAGTGGACCGAGGGGACCGCATCTATGCAGTTTATCTGGTGAATCGACGGTTAGATTTGGAGTTAAAATTGAATTAGGGTTCGAAAGTTGGAGGCGGCCGGTGGCGTTTCAGGCGATCGTGACTTTGCCATTAGGAGGAGTGGAGGAGGGCGAACTCAATGGAGGTGGCGGCCTGGTCGATGGTGGCCACTAGGCGCGAGCGACGCCGGTCAAAGGCAGAGGATCGAACGGGTCTGGAAGTTGTCTCGTGCGCATCTGTAGGGAAGATAGGAAGAGGCAGGGGCATTTTTCAAATTCAAAGTGTGACGTGGCTTCTGGGTATTGGGTGAGTTAATTAATTTTGGTTTAAGTTAATATTGTTTTCGAATGATTAAACCGATATAACTTTTACACATGAATACCGTTTCACGCGAATTTCTTTTGTTAGGATCGTAATTAAATTCCGGATCTGTTGACGCTGGTTTGGACTGATTTGGAGACCGTCGAATTTTGGGTTTAAATCGGATTTAATTTCGATTTAAATCCCAAAGGTGAGTGTTTTAACCCACTCACTACTTCTAAAAGTTTTTATGTTTGTTAAATTTATTTTAGATATGAGTAGAAATTTATTTATGACTGTTTGGCATGTTTTATTCAGCATATCTGTTAAATCGCACTATTTAATTTAATTGTTAATTTATTTTATTTATTGCATAAAATTTGACAGTTAGAATTTATTTTTGCATATAAACTACTAGTTTAACAGTCATTAAATTTATTATGGAATATAAACTGTTAGTTAATATCTGTTATTGATTTCTGTATAATTCATATGCTCTGTATCAATGATTGTTTAAAATTTGATGATGATTGCAATTGATGATTGATGATTGATATTTGGATGAATGAATGCTATAAATTATTCTTTTTTGTATAAACTGCAAGTCATCACGCATTTTTCGTTTCATTCGGGATTGTGGTTTGAAATGATATACAACCGCAAATTTTATTTTTAAATTGCGGATTGAAATGATAAATATCCGTATCACTTGACCATAGGATAGAAAATTTTATACAGGCACCGTGGTCTATATATAAATTATTTTAAAGTGATTTATATGGTTTGGATGGGATACGGTTTATAAAAAAATTTAAATTTTGATATTTTATAAATATTATTCTTCAATATATATATATACATATGAAGTTAAAATATTTGGATTTAAGCTGTGTATAAATCTGTTGAATAAAAATGAAATTAAAATTTATATTATGTGGTTAAATTTGGAAATTTTAAGGTATGATATTTATAACTGTATTTTTCCAAGATAAATTTAAAATGAATATTCTAGTATAATTAAATTGAAGAAAATATTTAATTGCTAGAAATTGGAGTTTTATTTATGGATTTTTATGTGAATATTCAAGACTAAATAATAGAACATTTAATTTGTTGAAAGAATAAATTCCAACTCTAGTTTTGAAATATTAATACTCCAAATGGATATATATATATAGAAATTGAAGTGGTTTGGTAACTTGAAAGTGATATAAAATTTTGGTTTAGACTTTAAATAAAGAAATATATTTGTAAAGCCATGGAAATTATTTTTCTTTACAAAGTAACTTTAAAGTTAAACCATTTATTTTACATTCGTTGAATATCCAAACCATTCAATTTTTAGAAGTTATGGTTTTAAAATTTTGAATTTCGAAATATTATGCTTTGAAAGTATAAGTCAAATATTTGGTTTCCAGATATTTTAAATTTTAAAGCAGTATGATTTTGGAAAAGAAATATATTTGGATAAAATGATATCATATTGTTTTGGGTTTTAAGATGATATCGTATTCATAGTTTTGAAATGGAATTTTTATTCTGGTTTTAAAGTATAAACTATTTTAAATGACCGCGGTGTTATAATAACGATGGGTTGGCAAAGAGACCGGGATCGGATATGGACCTACTCTCTGTCGATACCGAAAACCACTTTGACTAACCGTGTACGCGGTGGAGATTCCAGAATGAAGTAGGTGGTGGCGACGTTTCCTTTAAGGTAAATACGTGGACCCGACTCCCGTGAGTTGACATAAGGTGGCTAAAACAGGAGTGATTCTCGGGCCAATGAGGTCATACCTCTGATCGGATGCTCCTCTTCGATATTATACTTTGACTTCGGATTGATTCAGTGGCCACTTCTATTTTTGATTTTGGGGGAGTTTGTTCGAGGTGGGCGGTAACTGCGGCTACGCGTTTCCACCGCCCCGGATAGCAATTGGTATATCTACCCTGGCATTGCCTAGTTGTGCCGTGTCACCTACCATACCGAGCCTTTACTACGAGTTTTGTTTTGTACCATACCTATGGAGTGCCCTTTGGCGACGCCCAGTACGGGGGAGATTACGGTACTGTATAGACTATGGGAATATATTATGTGTTAAGGGCTATATGGGTAACCCCTTAACGCTATTAAAAAGTAAGTTTATTTTACAAATAGACACTATTATAATAGCGCAATATACTACATAGTAAATAGTTTAACGGATCCTTAGGAGATGTAAATCCCGAGCATCTCTTGAGTTACTGCACTCATATTTATTTCTGTTAATTTAACTCACATAAGATCTTTTAGTTCTGACTCGAGTGTTTTGTCTTTTCAATTCGCTCGGGTTAGTCCGAGCGTTTCAGGATTTGAAGTTTTAGCTCTGGAGGACGAAGACGAAGATTTGTAGTATTACTATTATTATTCATACTAGTGCACTACACACTGTTCCGCTGCATTGTTATTGGTATGTGTAACTCTGATATGTATTATATAAATGTTTGTAAACAGTTTTATAAACTATATATTTTATTATTATATTTTATCCTTCCGCTGTGAGATTCTATTTTGTTTATTTCTTCTCTGTTTTTGTTATTTACCCCATAACAATCCGCCTTTCCGTATGGTTTAAATCGGCATGTGTGTCTGTTTAAATCGTGCGAAAAGGCGAGATGTTACAGTTGGTATCAGAGCTTTGATTTAGCGGTAAACCTTGGCTTTGTGGGGTTTGACTCTTTGTTAATAGGGTAGTAATACACTATGGGAGTCGCTGAGTGTATATATATATGAGAGAGCGTATTTCTTAGTGTTATAAAAAGTTTTAATATTGTGTTAATCTGTTCCGTTTTGTATTTATAAATTCTGGTTGGTGTATGGGACGCTATGTCATCAATAGGGATTTCTAAACACTTAGTAGGACAAACCGACATAATATTTGTTTTTAATATAGGTGAATGAAATAATTTTGCCTATTATATTTTCTATATATAAAAATATTTTATGAAGATATATATATTTGGTTGCTATAGATTTGGTGTTAGGTAATAAAAATATTTATACTAATTGTAGCTAAGTTGAAATTATAATAAATCAAGTTGGAGATTTTAGAACTTAAGTCCGGGATTTTGAAAATCTGCTATCAAAGGATTTATGAAATATAATGATTTGGTTTATAAGTATTTTCTTATATAAATATTTAGTATAATTCGGAAGAATTGTTTTAAAGAAGATTTTGGAGAAATAAATTTTGTACTTTCCTCTCTGTCGCTGGAAAATAATTTCGGTGACGGCGGCCGCATCATCGACTTTCATTTTCGAGTTTCGAAGGGGAAAGGCCACTTTAGTAAATTCTACTGCAGATTTATTTTGAAATTATCTAAAATTTTAATTGTTTTAAATATAATTAGGGATATATAAGTTGTAAGAAATTATTTATCTATTATTTTTAAAATAATTTGAAATTTGACCCGGTATTTAATTCTTAAATTTCCATTAATTAATTGTTTAAATTATTTTAGTGAAAGAAAAGGTAAGTAATTAATGAATTGAAACCTCTAATTTAGGTAAGAGAATTAATGCAAAGTTATAAAGGGAAATTTGAAATTTTTAACATATGAGACAAAAAAAAAGTAATATTGTTGAACATTAAATTTAATTAAAAGATGAGATAAAACTTGTATAAGTTCTTTTGCATTTTCTTTAACATAAATAACTTACCAAATATGAAAAGTTGAAATGTTAAATAAGGGATTGGAATAGAATATTATACAAGTAGAAGTTTTGGAAATAACGAAGTATTAAATGAATTGCTATTATAAATAAGAATTTAATGGTATAAACTTAAGTATAATTAAAATTTTACTAAAATTAAAGGTAAGTATTATTAATAGGTGATTTAAACTTAAGTAATAAAATGAAATTCTTTAATAAATAAGGATGGATGTGTAGGGTTATTAACTTAAGTATGATTTAAATGCTACTAGGTTAATATAATAAAAAAAAAAGGTAATATAAATAAATGACTGTAAACCCTAGGTAATAAATTAATAAAATCCTTTATAAGAATGGAGGTTATAAGGTTAAGAATTTAAGTAAAATTAAAAGGGGTTACTATAATTAAATGTAATAGAATGTAAGCATTTAATAATGATTGAATGTGAGAAGTGCATTAAATGTAATACAAATAAAAGAAACTTACATAACCTAAATAAAATAAAAATGAATAATGGTAAGTAATAAGTAGAAATAAAGACACAACCACTGAATGAGAAAATAAAATATAAAGTTTGTTAGAAATAAGGGTAAATTATAAAAGGAAAATTTATGTGGTTTGAATAAAAGAAAGGAAATCAAACAACTAAAGTATGTAGTGAATTTATAATGAGTTAATTGACTTGTTGATTGAATTGTTATTGTTTGATTTATGGTTGGTCGGGTAAGGAAATTTGAAGTTGTTGGATGAATATATAATCTATTTTGTTCCATCTAAGACTGTTGAGTAAATGATGCACTTGATAGTTATTTTTCATTCCGTACCATTTCAAGTTTTGAACCCGAACAACTATTTGCTTGTTTGACTGAATGGTTGTTTTGTTTTGTTGTGTATGATGTTTGTTGAAACTAATGGTTGTTGTACTGATTGGATATTAGTGATTGAAACCACTTAAATATTTCACTTTATATGATTGTTAAACCTTTGGATTTTTATAAGTGAAATGCAGGTATGGAAGCAATTGCTACTGCTTTTGGTTCCATATTAATAAGCGTAATTGCCCGACAAATAGGTACGTTTTCGGATTACGTTTTGTAGCGCTATTTTAAATAAATTTTCCCGTATTGGGATAATTTATTTTGATAATATATGTAATATATTTGTTATATTTTGATATTATATTTTTCTCCCAAACCTCTCCGTACAAAGGAGACTCTGCCAAAAATTTTCGTAAATTTTGGACTTAGAATTATGTTGAAAATGTTTCCAAACTCTAATTATTTAAGTATAAAAGAATATAATGATTATAAAACGGGTATATTTCGTTTAAGGAAATTAATTTAGTAAATCATTGTTTATAAGTTAATATTTGAAATAAGATGTACTGTTTTTTTTCTATTATTCTTCCTTTTCTCTTCTTTTTCCTTTTCGGGGACGAAAAGTTTTGAGTGGGGGAGTGTAACAACCCGCATATTTATCGATCCTATATTTAAATAATTTATTTAAATATTTTATCGTTCGTCGGATTTTGGTCCGAAAAGCTACTTTTTGCAAACAGTCGAATTGGGACTCGAGACCACCCCCATTGAGTTCAAAATGACGTCTGCGACCTTTTTGAGTATAAGCTTCGATATATTTGAAGTAAGTCGAATTTTGACCTTTTTAACTTAGGGCTTTGGTTTGGGATGAACCAATTAGCCACTTACTAACTCAGTCCCAACCCCCCTCTACTCTTCACTTCATTCTTAATTTCCTAATACATTCAAGCTTTAGCAACAATGGTGGAAGAGAATGGGAAATAGAAATTCCTAAGCCCTAGTTTCCATTAGCAAATCCATCTTCTTGCTCCAAACTCAAGTGAACCCATTGGTAAGCATCTCCTTCTTCTTCTCCAAACATTTCTCCTTCCAATTTCAGAAAATTCCTAAACCTAATTTAGGAAATGTTTCCCTCTTAAGCCTAGATTCAAGCTTCTTGTGTTAAGATTGAAGTGTGGCTGATCTTCCTTCGTCTTCAAGCTTCTCATTCATTGTTTTCGGATTCAAAGGTGAGATTTTTATCTCACATCTATGCTTATATTTATCTTCGATTGTTAGGTATGAATTCCTAACGCTTATTCGTGTGCATTTGCTTTTGGTTTGGATTGATTAGGTGAACATTCCAATTTTTAGTGTTTTGCGTTCAATTCTTTTAAAATCATAACTTTGATGTTTGAACATGTTTTTGGTGATGCATTGAGGAGCTTATAGGGCTGGGTAGTTGATTGGCATAAACCCTTAGCGCCGTTGCTCGAGCGAATGCAATTTGGTCGAGATTTGATCTCATTAGGATGGGCTGGGAAGAGGCTGGCATCTGCTGCCGGCCGACCGAGCTCTGCTGCCGGCCGACCGACCTGCTGCCAAGTGCATAAGCACTTCTCTGTTTATGGTCCGGTCGACCGTCTACAGAGCTCAGTCGACCGACCTACTCCCCGAACTATTTTTCAGAACAGGGTCCGGTCGACCGAGCGCTGTAGCCGGCCGACCGACCTATTGCACTTTTGCCCACTTCGCCTAACTGTTTGAATTTCCAACTTTAATCGATTCGTGTTGTTTCCTATGGGTTGTTATCATTTGTTATGACTTTGATGACTCCTTTTTAGGGATTTTTGAATATCCATTCTGATGGATTCTTTATCGGTTTCTTTGGATTTTATTCACGTCTTCGAATGTGAATTTTAGTGATTGATTGTTCTTACAATCTTCTTTGTGTTTTGTCACTTTAAAAAATATAAAGGTTTTCTATACTAGTAGTAAATATCAAAACTCTTTCCTCAAACGATTTCAATACTATTTTAATACCAAATTCGTTTATAAAACCGTTTTCCAATCTATTAGTATATATAAACATTTACCTCACTCGTATGAGAAATCTAATTAAACGACTTAGTAAAACAAGTGGTATGAAACGCTTGCGTTCACTTTGTCGGTTAATTCTTGGACTTGTTCGATTGAATCCCTTGTGACAATTTTCTAGTGGAGATCTACAATTTGTTCGTAAATATTTAAGTTAAGCTAGTGGTTATGGGACATGAAGCTAAGCTCATATATTTACTAGCTTACTGTAATCGACACTTCTCTTTCATCATGACGATCATTTTATGTTTTAGACTAGCCTGTGCGATGTCTTCGCTTTTGATACATTGGATGTACCGTTTGCACTACATCAATGTCTTTGCTTTTGATTCATTGGATGTACCGTTTGCACTACATCAATGATACGCTTTTGATACATTGGATGTACCGTTTACACTACATCAATGATACGCTTTTGATACATTGGATGTACCATTTGCACTACATCAATGTCTTTGCCTTTGATTCATTGGATGTACCGTTTGCACTACATCAATGATACTCTTTTGATACATTGGATGTACCGTTTGCACTACGTCAATGTCTTTGCTTTTGATTCATTGGATGTACTGTTTGCACTACATCAATGATATGCTTTTGATACATTGGATGTACCCTTTGCACTACATCAATGTCTTTGCTTTGTGATTCATTGGATGTATCGTTTGCACTACATCAATGTCTTGGCTATCCTTTTCTTGTGATTTCTGGATTTCGTGTGTTGAATTCTAGAATTTATGTTTCACCAACTTTTACGATTGGCATTGATATATATGTCATTTATTGTGGCTTGGTGAATGAAATTAGGAGTATGACATTCCTTTTTATCTTTGAGAAGATCTTTGCGAGATTGATTAATCTCTTGTTGATTTTCAATTACTTATATTTATCACAGCTTGGCATTGTGATTATTATACGTTTAGTCATATCTCTTATTCTATATCATTTCTACTGATATTTATAGTTAGACTGGTCCGTTTATTATTTTCTTATTAAATAATACTCGGGTCAGACCGAGATGTTACAGGTGCTTCTACTTGACTTCTCTCTTGGGATTGATTTCTTTGACTTTTGGTTAACTACTTAGATTAGTAGTTTTTGTTGTATACATTTGAGATATAGACTCCATAATGTATACTTATTCTTTTGTGTAGTTCATGTAACTATTCTTTTGTGATATTGTGGATCTTTCTGACCACTACTCTGATATACACTTCCATGTGTTAATTGTATATTCATATCTTCTTCCGCCTTTGTGATATGAATTATCTGTGACTGATTTGTGTTATGCTTGTTTCTATGTTTGTTTCCGAAGATTATTATAGCCACTGTGTAGTAGCTTTGTGTTTGTATCGGTATGTCGGATTTCCTCTTGAAATAAAATGCATATTATACTATCTGACATATCGGTGCTCGCGCAAAGCAATTACATGGATGGTCGCTCCTCAACAGCCTTATTCTCCGTGCTAGTTGACAACATTACACCGTAGTGTTCTTGGCTAGCGTGGGTATAGAGGTGGGGCGTCACAGTTTGGTATCAGAGCCAAACTTCGAAACAATATGGAATATTATAACAAGGATCGTCATCCTAAGTCTTTCTTAGGAGTCGTGCTTTAGGATTTAATTCGAGTCTTCGTACCGATTCATCCTATTTTCTTTATGATTCCTTGTTTTATCTATCAAGAATTGCTTGATATTTATCTTGAGAATAACTTTTTCTTCTTATTTATTTCTTTCTTAAAGAAGAGAAATGGTTAGACCAGGCCGTCCCAGCGCCGGTCAATCTAGTGCTACTCCCCAAGATGGAGTTTTTATGTCTGCCCAGCAGCTTTTAGATCTTGTTAAGAACGCTCAAGCTGTCGGACCCAATCCAGAGCCTAGTCATCCTAGATCCGGTTTTGCGCGTTTGTGAAGAGACTACACCGATTTGGGTGGAAGGCCATTCAGGGGATCCGAGAGTGTTATTGATATTCAAGCTTGGCTCAAATCATGCGATCACATCTTTTCTCGCATGAACCTTATTGACCTTCATCGAGTCCAAGTGGCTTCTAGCATGCTCCAAGAAAGAGCATTAGATTGGTATGAGCTTTTAATTTCTGAAATCATTGAAGCGGATCTCACTTGGGAGCAATTCCGGGAAAGGTTCGATTTGAAATTTGTGCCGGAGCCCGAAAAAGTAACTTTGGCCCGGCGTTTTATTGACCTTGTTCAAGGTGAATCTTCTGTGACGGACTATGTCGCAACTTTCGAATCTCTGTCCAAATACGGAGTTGAGTACATTAATACCCCATTAAAGAAAAATCAGAGATTTGTCTATGGCTTGAATAAGAATCTTAAGAAGCCATTAACTCTGAAACTTGAGGTTTCATTCGATCAGCTTATTGATATCGCTCTTCGTCTTGAAGAGGCCGATAATGAAGGTGATGTTGAAGTTGTGCGTGCCCAACAAAACTTCGACAATAACTTGAAGAGGCCAATCATATTCAAAGGCCCCAATTCTAATAAGAAAGGGAAGTAACCAACTCCGGTAGCAAAGACTCCTACCTCTAGTCGTGGACAATGCTACAATTGTGGTTCCACAGACCACTATGCAAGGGAGTGCCCGAAACCCCTCTTTTGTCGTTATTGCAAAGGTTCGGGTCATCTTTTATCTTCGTGCCCTAGGCTTCCAAGAAAGAGAGAAGGAAAGCTGCAAGCCCTAAGCAACTCTTCTCTTAGTCAAGGTAGCCATTCTATCCTTGATGACATTTGTTTTATGATTTTCCTTTTCGAGTTCTTTTTGATATGGGTTCCATCTCACTAATTTATATCAAAAGAACTTTTTGATTCTTTTTAAACATTTTTGGGCTAGAAGACTTCTTTGAGGATTGTGAATCCGGATGGATCTGCAACAATTTGCTTTTGTTTAGATGTCGAAATTATTTTATGTCATTTTTCTTTCCGAGCCGATATTTTTGCTTAGGCTCCGGAATTGATTTATGCGATAGGATTGGCTTTATCATTATGAAGCCTATATCCTATTTTCTGAGTGGACTATTCATCTTCGACATTTTCAATTTGTTAAGCAGATTTCTATTTTCCTTTATGATTTTGATTCCAACTTGATGGCATCATTTTCTTCCTTAATCCCACTTATAAGGAAAGTGTTATTTCTCTCATTCATGTAGTTTGAGAAATTTTCTGGTATTTTTGAGTTTGTCTTAGGATTATCACCTAAGAAATCTTTTGTGTGGTGTTAAGGTCTTTTCAGTTTGACTTTGCCACCGGTTATCGTTTGCTACGAGTTGCGGAAATTAGCATTCCACTTACCGCATTCCGCACTCGTTATGATTCTTATGAATGACTTATTATGTCATTCAAATTGTCCAGCTTATTTCATCCATTTTATAAATCGAATATTCTATGAATATTTCGATGAGACTATTCTTGTATTTACTGATTTTGGATGAAAATAGTAATTTAAAATTTTGCAAATCTTTTTCATAAGATTTATTTATAAGTAAAACTGGATTTTGTTCTTGAAACGAACAAAGAATATTCTTAAATATTTTTAAGAGATTTATTTATCCTATAAAAGATGATTTTGAGATTGTATTGCCCGTTGAGTGCTTTTAGAATTTTGGTCGATGCGCTTGATCAACGTTATCGATAGGAATTTCCTAAACGCTTTGATGTGACAATCAAACACGATATATATATTGAATTATAAAATGCAAATTTTTGTAGAAAGATTATTACATAAAGATAAATGTAGTTTTGAAAGTTTCAACTTTTCGGGAAAGAGGATTATTTAAAAGAACCCTTCCTTTCGATACTCTTATTCTTGTGATTCCTGAAGGGGAACCAAGACTTTGCTATTTGTATCGATACTAGTCGTATTGGTTTGGAATGCCATTCTCTTGCAAAGGAGAATGTGCTATTACTTGTGCTTCTAAATCATTATAGCTTATCGAGACTAGATATGCCACTCATGATCTAGTGCTCACGGCTATTGTTTTTACTTTTGGAATTTAGCATCATCATATTTGGATGAGAAATTTGTTCTCCACCTCGATCATAAATCTTTGGAATAATTATTTTCTCATATGGAACTCCATGTTGACTCGAGTTCCTAGCATCTTATGATCTTGATATTCTTTTATTCCCGAAAGGGGAAATCGTGTTGCCAATGTGTTTAGTCGTAAGCAACAAGTGGTTGATTCTTTGGTGATGTCTGAATCGAATTATCTTTTTATTAAGTTCATCAGACGTTTTGATGTACTTCATTTTATTGAGTTTCATCTCATTTCTTTATGGACTAGCGTCTGATGTTCTTTTATGGTGTTCGGTTCATCGGATGTACTGTTATTATACTACATCGATGTTCCGTCTTATTTGATTCATTGGATGTACCGTTTGTACTACATCAATGTCTTTGCTATTTGATTCATTGGATGTACCATTTGTACTACATCAATATCTTTACATTTGGATTCATTGGACGTACCATTTGTACTACATCAATGTCTTTGTTATTTGATTCATTGGATGTACCGTTGTACTACATCAATATCTTTGCTATTTGATTCATTGGATGTACTGTTTGTACTACATCAATGTCTTTGCTATTTGATTCATTGGATGTACCGTTTGTACTACATCAATATCTTTGCTATTTGATTCATTGGATGTACCGTTTGTACTACATCAATGTCTTTGCTATTTGATTCATTGGATGTACCGTTTGTACTACATCAATGTCTTTCCTATTTGATTCATTGGATGTACCATTGTACTGCATCAATGTCTTTGCTATTTGATTCACTGGATGTACCGTTTGTACTACATCAATGTCTTTGCTATTTGATTCATTGGATGTACCGTTTGTACTACATCAATGTCTTTGCTTTTGGATTCATTGGACGTACCGTTTTTATACTACGTCGGTGTTTCGAAATTATTCGGGCTTTGGTTCATTGGGCGTACCCTTTTTGTACTACGCTGATGTTCCAAATTATTTGAGTTTTTAGTTTCTCGGGCGTACCGTTTTTGTACTACGCCGTTGCACCAGCTCAATTTTCTGCTATTCTTGACGTTCTCCATGTCTTTTATCTACGGAAATGCCTTAGGGATTCCGAATTTTTATTCTTGAGCCCGGTGATATTGTGGAAATTGAAGTTTCACCAGATTTGATTTATGAGCAAGATTCCATTTGCATCATTGCTTCGGAGGTTGAGAGCCTTCGGAATAAAGCTGTTCTTCTTGTGAGAGTTCAATGGTTCTCAAATCCTAGGGTTTACTCTTGGGAGAATTCATCGAGCGATCCCGTTCGTGCTAACTCTTTCGTGCTCTTTATGGTGAACTTCTTATTTCAATTTTCTTTTGTTTTGATATGCTTTTATGGTTATTACTCTTTATTTTCTTCTTAAGTATTGCGAGGATGCAATTTCTTTAAGGAGGGGAGTCTGTAACAACCCGCATATTTATCGATCCTATATTTAAATATTTTATTTAAATATTTTATCGTTCGTCGGATTTTGGTCCGAAAAGCTACTTTTTGCAAACAGTCGAATTGGGACTCGAGACCACCCCCATTGAGTTCAAAATGACGTTTGCGACCTTTTTGAGTATAAGCTTCGATATGTTTGGAGTAAGTCGAATTTTGACCTTTTTCACTTAGGGCTTTGGTTTGGGCTGAACCCATTAGCCACTTACTAACTCAGTCCCAACCCCCCTCTCCTCTCCACTTCATTCTTAATTTCCAAATACATTCAAGCTTTAGCAACAATGGTGGAAGAGAATGGGAAATAGAAATTCCTAAGCCCTAGTTTCCATTAGCAAATCCATCTTCTTGCTCCAAACTCAAGTGAACCCATTGGTAAGCATCTCCTTCTTCTTCTCCAAACATTTCTCCTTCCAATTTCAGAAAATTCCTAAACCTAATTTAGGAAATGTTTCTCTTTTAAGCTTATATTCAAGCTTCTTGTGTTAAGATTGAAGTGTGGTTGATCTTCCTTCGTCTTCAAGCTTCTCATTCATTGTTTTCGGATTCAAAGGTGAGATTTTTATCTCACATCTATGCTTATATTTATCTTCGATTGTTAGGTATCAATTCCTAACGCTTATTCGTGTGCATTTGCTTTTGGTTTGGATTGATTAGGTGAACATTCCAATTTTTAGTGTTTTGCGTTCAATTCTTTAAAAATCATAACTTTGATGTTTGAACATGTTTTTGGTGATGCATCGAGGAGCTTATAGGGCCGGGTAGTCGATTGGCATAAACACTTAGCGTCGTTGCTCGAGCGAATTCAATTTGGTCGAGATTGGATCTCATTAGGATGGGCTGGGAAGAGGCTGGCATCAGGTCCGGTCGACCGAGATCTGCTGCCGGCCGACCGACCTGCTGCCAAGTGCATAAGCACTTCTCTGTTTATGGTCCGGTCGACCGACTACAGAGCTCAGTCGACCGACCTGCTTCCCGAACTATTTTTCAGAACAGGGTCCGGTCGACCGAGCTCTGTAGTCGGCCGACCGACCTGTTGCACTTTTGCCCACTTCGCCTAACTGTTTGAATTTCCAACTTTAATCGATTCGTGTTGTTTCCTATGGGTTGTTATCATTTGTTATGACTTTGATGACTCCTTTTTAGGGATTTTTGAATATCCATTCTGATGGATTCTTTATCGGTTTCTTTGGATTTTATTCACGTCTTCGAATGTGAATTTTAGTGATTGATTGTTCTTACAATCTTCTTTGTGTTTTGTCATTTTAAAAAATATAAAGGTTTTCTATACTAGTAGTAAATATTAAAACTCTTTCCCCAAACGATTTCAATACTATTTTAATACCAAATTCGTTTATAGAACCATTTTCCAATCTATTAGTATATATAAACCTTTACCTCACTCGTATGAGAAATCTAATAAAACGACTTAGTAAAACAAGTGGTATGGAACGCTTGCGTTCACTTTGTCGGTTAATTCTTGGACTTGTTTGATTGAATCCCTTGTGACAATTTTCTAGTGGAGATCTACAATTTGTTCGTAAATATTTAAGTTAAGCTAGTCGTTATTGGACATGAAGCTAAGCTCATATATTTACTAGCTTACTGTAATCGACACTTCTCTTTCATCATGACGATCATTTTATGTTTTAGACTAGCCTGTGCGATGTCTTCGCTTTTGATACATTGGATGTACCGTTTGCACTACATCAATGTCTTTGCTTTTGATTCATTGGATGTACCGTTTGCACTACATCAATGATACGCTTTTGATACATTGGATGTACCGTTTGCACTACATCAATGTCTTTGCTTTTGATTCATTGGATGTACCGTTTGCACTACATCAATGATACGCTTTTGATACATTGGATGTACCATTTGCACGACATCAATGACTTTGCTTTTGATTCATTGGATGTACCGTTTGCACTACATCAATGATACGCTTTTGATACATTGGATGTACCGTTTGCACCACGTCAATGTCTTTGCTTTTGATTCATTGGATGTACCGATTGCACTACATCAGTGATATGCTTTTGATACATTGGATGTACCATTTGCACTACATCAATGTCTTTGCTTTGTGATTCATTGGATGTACCATTTGCACTACATCAATGTCTTGGCCATCCTTTTCTTGTGATTTCTGGATTTCGTGTGTTGAATTCTGGAATTTATGTTTCACCAACTTTTAAGATTGGCATTGATATGTATGTCATTTATTGTGGCTTGGTGAATGAAATTAGGAGTATGACATTCCTTTTTATCTTTGAGAAGATCTTTGCGAGATTGATTAATCTCTTGTTGATTTTCAATTACTTATATTTATCACAGCTTGGCATTGTGCTTATTATACGTTTAGTCATATCTCTTATTCTATATCATTTATTCTGATATTTATATTTAGACTGATCCGTTTATTATTTTCTTATTAAATAATACTCGGGTCAGACCGAGATGTTACAGGTGCTTCTGCATGACTTCTCTCTTGGGATTGATTTCTCTGAATTTTGGTTAACTACTTAGATTAGTAGTTTTTGTTGTATACATTTGAGATATAGACTCCATAATGTATACTTATTCTTTTGTGTAGTTCATGTAACTATTCTTTTGTGATATTGTGGATCTTTCTGACCACTACTCTGATATACACTTCCATGTGTTAATTATATGCTCATATCTTCTTCCGCCTTTGTGATATGTATTATCTGTGACTGATTTGTGTTATGCTTGTTTCTATATTTGTTTCCGAAGATTATTATAGCCACTGTATAGTAGCTTTGTGTTTGTATCGGTATGTCGGATTTCCTCTTGAAATAAAATGCATGTTCTACTGTCTGACATATCGGTGCTCGCGCAAAGCAATTACACGGATGGTCGCTCCTCAACAGCCTTATTCTCCGTGCTAGTTGACAGCATTACACCGTAGTGTTCTTGGCTAGCGTGGGTATAGAGGTGGGGCGTCACAGGGAGAGTGTAACGACCCGTTAAATTCGATGATATTAAATGAGTTAATTTAATATGATTTCTAATCTAATTTAGAATGAAATAAAAGTCTTAAGATTTTATTTGAGTAAATGTAGGAATTAGATATAGTAACTGTAATTAAAGGTTAAAAATTTAAATGTTTATATGGCAGTAGATTGAAATAACGTAAATTGGCGTTTGTGGTTATAAGTTATAATTTGTTGATTAAATTGGTTTGTGAAATTTATACCGGAAGATATAAATCAGAAATAGTATTTATGAAATAATAACTGAATTGAATTGCAACTATATAAATGAAAGTAAATTTTATTTAGTGGATGTCAACATTGAATAAATTTATTTAAAATAAAAAGATTTAAATGCATGTTTGGATAGGATATATAATTGATGGATTAAGTGGTAAGTAATTAGAATTTAATTCTATAAAATTTGGAACTGAATGTATGTAAATAATTTTGTAAGAATAGGTTAATAAATAATTTATTTGCGCATACCCGATTTAATTAACAGAAAGGACAAGAACTTGATTTGCCTAGGTATTTATAGATTGATAAACTATAACTAAATAGAAAGTTTGTTAGTAAATAGGATATAAGACGACAAAGGCAACTAATAAATTAATAAATGAATTCATAATAATAAGTAGTAATTAATACATAAATATATTTGGCATTTGGGATAATTACCAAATTTTACCCATTCATCTAATTTATTTAATTGAATCTAAATCTATGGCAACATTTTTGTTATTAATGGTTGTAAGTGATTTTGAATGTAAAAGGGTAACAATTATTTTGGTTAACCATTCATTGAGTATATTAAGTTAAGAATGGAAATAGATTGAAATAAATCTAAATTTATTTATTTTGTTTTGTTAATATGTTCTGGTTAATAAAAAGGAATTTAAAAGAATGAAGAATGCACTAATGAAATGTATTATAATTCAAATGTTATTTATACCCATAAAATGTCTATTTACTGAATAGAAAGATTTTTAAATCAATAAACGAATTTAGTGAGGTTCCAATTTATAATTTATAACATTTAATGTAGACTCAACTAATTAATTGATTTAAATTGTGCTGTTAGCGTTGGTTTGTTTTGTAATTGAAATAGTAAATTCTATAAGATGAAGTTAAAGCTAATTTTATTTATAATTGGACCTTTTGTTGATATAGATTTTAGAAAGCAGGGTTTATAAATTTATTTGAGTATCAAATTCAACAATTGCATTTATTGCATAATAAAATGGAATTTAACGGTTAAATATTACGTTATTGAAATTAAGATGGACTTTAAGGATAATAATATGAAATCATGAACCAATGTTTGTGGCATCCTTGTTTTGATAAAAGGTGAGAATATAAAAGTTGAAAATCTAATAAATGGGTTTTGAGAATTTAATTTATAATTCGTAAATACAAGGAAGTGGAGAAATTAACAACTGCAATTGATAGACTTATCAACTTTTAAATCACATCTAAACTTGTTAAATCATTTAAATTGACTATGAAATATATAAGTGTAACAGCCCGCAAATCCGTACCCCTTGAGTCAACACTATTCTACCTAAATCAACTCAAGTTGTACAGAAATACGAACCATTTGGGTTAAAGAAAAAGAGGTAGAAGAAGAAAATAGAAGACAATATCAGAATCTAACCATCGCAGCGGACTAAAATATAATAGAAAATAAACGATCTTTACTCAAAATCAAATATATCTGTTTATATATTACATCATCAGAGTACATCGATCAACGGCTCAACAACAACATACAAATGGATACACAGCAACTCAATCACAGCGGAATATATATATAAGAAGTACGGATATACGTATCATCCTCCAGCTCGTCTCCTGAGCTCCATAGCATCACATCCTGTATTCTATAATACTCGGTCTGACCCAAGCATTACAGTTAAATAACGCCCGAGTCAGTTTGGAATACCAGCATGAGAAAAACACACCCAATTGATCATTAAAGTTTCAAAAATCCTTTGAAAACAAAAGCATTTCCTAAGACCACGCCACAAATAAACATGTCGGGTTTTTACCTTACGATAGCTAAAACAATCTTTATAGAAATCCTCTGATATTATAATAGTGTCTATAGAAAGTAAATAGAATCTAGCTGAAATGCTTGCATCTCACGTTTCAGCAATAGTTGGGCACAATCAAAACCGTACAGGCGCTTATTGGAGTTTGGATCCCATACAATGGCAGGGCTACTGGGGTACCGCCCGTCACAGTACCTGGTCTAGATCAGAGTACCGAGGAGCCACCCTAACTCCCCTGCAACACAAGACCGGAACCATTCCTTACTGAACAGTCCCAAGCAAGATCACCCCGCAGTTGGCACGACCAACCGCCCACTAAGCCGAATAAAAGAGACATCTAGACAGGGGAAACCTCACTCTCCAGTGGGGGCTACCCATGAAGTCTTGCTGCACCTCCCCTGTTTTAGCCATTCCCGGTTGATGAGGCTTGAGGTTAAGCGTTACCTTTCAAGAACGCATCACTTAGAATGCTCATCGTCCACCTGACGATGTTCTGAAAGCATTCAATCCATACAAGTTGCCCTGGGTCTGGAAAAACCGAATCACCGTCTTCAACTCTTCACGGTCTTCATTCGTAATCGTTCAAACCGGATCGAAGTGGTTTTCGGATAGTTAAATCCGATCCCGGACTCTTCGAAACGATCAGCGCATTGTCCAATATTGATAGTCGGTTATTTAACTATCAATTAATATTCACAAACAACCATCAACCAATAATTTTCCAAATTATTTATTAATCTCAAAAATATCTTCACAAGATATATTTCTATTTTCAATCCTTTGAAAACAATTTCAAAACCATCATTCTTTTCAGAATCAACTTTCCCAAATATTTTATATCTCCTCTGAAATCACCAAGCACAAAAATAGATTTTTAAAATTTTAACAACCCTGGTTTTGGAGATTTCCTGTAAATATTTAATTATAATGGTAGTTACAATTTAATATTGTGAATTAAAATAAAATTGGCGAAATTAAATTGTTTATTTGGAATAAACAATGGATTTTGGGAAATAAAATGTGAAAATAAAGTTTAAAAGCTTTATTTTATTTGTTTGGGTTAATAATGAGTGGAAAATAATTTTTATTTAGAGAAAATGCAATAATTTTATTAATTATTGCCAACTACTTCTTTTAATAATTTTTAAAAGGAAGTATTTGATTTTTTTTTAAAGGCTGTTTATTTAAATAACGGTGGAAATTCATTTAAAAATGAGTTTTAATTATAAATTTGAGTTTAGAATGGTTGGTTATATTTTTCTAAGCAAGAAAATTATTTTTGTGGAATTTTAGAAGCTAAAAATAAGGATTTATGCATTTATTTGTGTAAATTGTGCATTTTTGTAAAATAAAAGATTTTAATAATAAAAATATTTTAAAAACAAAAATATTAATTTTATATGATGTAAAATATTTTATTTAACATGTATGTATGTTCACATAAATTATTTGGGTTGAAATTTGAAGGAAAAAATGTCATTTACTTTATAACATAAGTGTATATATTTGGTTTAGTGTTAATGCATTTACATAGCTTATTTATTTTCTCTAATTTGGGCCCAAAGCCCATTAGTTCACTAAAATCAAAAATTAAGAAGTGAGAAACATTACCTGTACGTACTTCATTTTCTCCAAATAGCAAGAAACCAGAAACAATGAACATGAAACAAACTCCACCAAATTTTCAAATCTAAAGCTTTTAATCTCCAATTTCTTCAACAAGTTGCTATTTTAATCAATCTAAAGAAAAATACAACAGGTAATCGCTTCCAAAACACAATCTTTTCATCAAAAATCTTAGCTTGTGAAATGAATTGTCTTTTAATGGCTTTTCTTCTTTTTGCATGCATCTACTTCTCACTTTTACAGGTTTTTGAAGCCAAAACTTGCAAAAAACTTCCGCCTTTCAACTTAAATCCAAGTCTATCCATTGTATCAGCAAGGTGAGTTCCTAAAACTCACAAATGCTAGCTGAACAAAGCTTAAATCGCTCAAAAATGTGAAATTCGCTGCTGTACAAAATTTTCTATGGCTGATTTTGCATGTTCATAATCTAGTTTTTGCTGCTAATTTGGACCCTTATAACTTCTGATTCCGGCAACGAAATGCTGTCGTATTTCTTGTGTTTGGTAGCTTGCATGTTGAACATCATTTCTGCAAAGTTTGGGTAAAAAAGGTTGTCATTTGAGTGTTCAAACCGTTGTTGCAAAATCAACAAAACACGGTTTTTCTGTCTGTAGAAACTGTGTTTTGTTGCTGCAAACATGGCCTGAGTTCATGTTTGCGATGGCGTAACATTTTCGTTTCTAAGGGAAATTGCATGATTCTTTTTTTGTTTGAAAGATAGTGTCTTCTACTATAGTCATACCAAATTTCAGGTCATTTATACTTAGATAGATTATTGAAATATGCTGTTAAACATTGACCGGGACCATGTTTTTGCCCAGAATTTTACAGTGAAAACACTGTCTGGCTTCATCTTTGAGACGTCATAGGTTTCTCCTGTTATATCCAAATTACATGATTCTTTTTTTGTTTGAGAGTTGAAGTTATCTACTACATGCAAACCATTATTGAGCTTAATCCGATGTCAACTAGTCCTCTGTTTTATGCCTGGAAGTTGAACCCAGAGTTGATTTTTAAGCCTGGGCATATCCTAGTTGAACTGTTACAAACATGGTCTGAGTCCATGTTTGTGACAACATAACTTATTGGTTTTAAATCATATTTGCATGATTCTTTTTTTCAAATTGAAGTACGGGTGCTGATTTATATTCCTGTAAAGTTTCTTGAAAATCTGGGTTGGTTTGCTATTTCGAAACGACTGTCAAACTTGTACACGCAGCTTGCTGTAATTCAGTATTTTAAACTTTGTTTTGGTACGACTTTGAAACGACGCAGATTCTTCGTTTCAAATCGGATTTGAATGATACTTTTTGAAGATTGAAGTAGGAATGTTTAACTACATTCCTACCAAATTCCATGTCATTTGGACTCGGTTTGCAGGTCCAAACCTGATGTCGAACTTGGGTTCGCAGCTTGTTTTCACCGGGTTTTTATACTTAGAATAATTTTCTGCTTTTTCTGATATTTCCCGATTTCTTTGAGATTTTTCTCTAGATTTCGTACACGGGTTTTGTAAAGCATTAAAAAGTGTTTTTCAAGCAAATTGGCTTTTAAAATTATTACTTAATATTATTTTTAAGTATTAAATTAGTTACTCCATAATAGGAGAATTTCAAATGCAATTTCTAAAGCGCTTTTGAAGCGTTCCTAAAACTCGTTTTCTTCAATTTAATTTCTATATAAAAAACACAATTTTGCACTTCGAGCGAAGAGAGAGGAGAATTAAATGATTAGATAAAACGGGTGCTATGAACACGTGCGTTTATCTTTTCAGTTAATTCCTAATCTATTCGTTTGATCGTTTTGGCCTACGGGTCTAGTTTACCGACGATACGAGGTGAACCTTTTACTGCTTTGAGTGTGAAATTTACTAGCGGTTAGTAAACCGTTTAGTGCAAACGGGTGGTATGGGACACACGTAACACTTTTTGGGTTCCTTTCCGAGAGTTTGTGACACATTCGCCTGTTGGCGTGGCAGTACTGGACCTTCGGGTCATTTGCCATTGCGGCGTATTTGTCTTCGGACGTTTGCCATTGCGGCGTATTTGTCTTTGGACGTTTGCCATTGCGGCGTATTTGCCATTGCGGCGTATTTGTCTTTTGACGTTTGCCTTTAGGCGAGGTACCTATTATATGAAACAGTACTCGGCAAAAATAGCACGTGCAAAATCTTTTTGAGATGATTTCTACCCTTGTGTGTTGTCATTTTGGAATCGGTCCTTTGAACCATTCGGTGGCGATTACTTTGGGATTTTTGGACTCTTTGGAGTTCTTTTGAGATTTTCCTTGCCTACACTGGCGTGTTGAAATTTGCCTTTTGGCGTGTACATATATTGAGATTGCCTATTGGCGTTATTTATGAGATTTGCCTTTTGGCGTTGTATGAGATTTTTGTCTCTTTGTCGACATTTGCCTTATGGCTTATGTCGAGATAGCTTTTGCTTATGTTTTTCTTGGAGTTGCCAATATGGCGGGTTTGGGAATTACTCTTTTAGGAGTTTACATTTTACTATTTCCTAAACCATTCTTATTGATTTATGATTGCCAATGATATGAGGCATGCTACATTTTAGCGATTCATGAGATTTTGTGTTTTATGCGTATTGAAGCAATAGTGTTTTATCACTTAGTATAACCATAAATGCCATACATGTTCTATATCCTCCATATAACCATAGTTAGCTTTCTTATGGTTTCTTCTTGTTTAAGAAGAATATCACTATGCTCATATGCTCTATTATTCTACTATCACGTTTTACTGATTCGTTTAGCTGGACTGACCCGTGTATTTTATACTCGGGTCAGACCGAGGTGTTTCAGGTTAGGTACTTTTGGACTTAGCCTATTCTGCATCTGTATGGACTATTCTGCTGGCTCTTTTAGTTATAGCTTTTTGTGTAGTCCGTTTTGTTTTGCTACTCTGATATGTATATTCTTTTGACTCATGTTTGTATTGTGGTTGTCATACCACATATGTGATGTATCATTTTGTATACTTTGTGATGTATTTGTGTACGTGTGTATCTATGGGATTATCTGCTGTTCTGTGATGTGTTTTACATTTGAGTTATTGTATTTTGTTATGATAGATCCTATAGCCACCTATGGCTTTGTATTAAGTATTTATTGGATATGTCGATCCACTTGAATCAAAAAATAAAATTGGATGGCATTGTCGACGTATTCAATAGATATTTAAGACAAGGCTATAGAAGGTCGCTCCTATCCAGCCCTATTCTCTACATTACCAGACAGTATTACCCAGTAATGCTCTTTGTTAATGTGGGTCTCGGGGTGGGGCGTTACAGCTTGGTATCAGAGCTGAGCTCAGAACAAAATATGATAAACACAGAATAGAAACACATATTACAGTACATCAAAGTATAATACAAGTGATAACATAGTTTCTCACTATCGTATTCCTCAATCGTGCCTTTAGTCTTTTCATTTTCTTAGAATGGATAATAAGTTTGAAAACATTATAAGGGTTTTAAATATCACTATTTTTAAAATAGTAAAAATTAGACCTCTGACATCTTAAATTTAGGTTATGTGTTTTGATCCTTAGTGATTAGTATTGCGCAGCGAAAATGGTGTGACCGTTTTTGCTGGGCACATTTAGTGTTTTGTTTTTAATAAATGCTTGTTTGTTTGAAAATTGCATGAATGTGTGTTAACATAGTAATTGTTGAAACAATATTGAGTAGGTGATATAATTGAGAGTTAGAAACCTACTCAATGCAAATGATAAGAACTTGTGGTGTCTTCAAGTTGTAGCTACCGTAAGAATTATTAGAAGGATTAAATTTTGAAATGAAATTTAATACATAAGTGGTATTTAACCAAAGGTTAAAATGAAATAAAAATTTAATGTTTAAGAATTTCATGGATGCATTTTAAAGAAGTAAAATTACTCAAAGAATTTTTGAGAAAGAAAGCATCCATAATGAATGGAAAATCTTTCTAACAAGAAATATACTTATATATATAACTTGATTGTTTTATGAATTGATTGTATGGTTGTATAGTAAGAAGATGTTTTATGTCTTGAAAATAAACATTATTGTAACCAAGTTTAAGATTTCTTAAGAAATCAAAACAGGTTTTATAATTTCTTGTGTCAATTGGCTAATAAGTATTTTAAGAATTCTAGTCGATGCGTCTGATCAGCGTTATCGACAGGGATTTCTAAACGCTTATGAGGCAATGTGATACATGCTTTTGAAATGGCAATAAATAATATTTACTAGTATGGATGTTGAACGCAAAAATATATAGATATTGCAAAGATTTTGAAAATTCTAAATTTCCATTTGAGTTAAGTATTATATATATATATACTTAAGGACTTATGGAAATAGTGTGACATAGAGGGTAATGGAGAGGCAATGTTGATCTTGGTCAACTTTGCAGTCCTTGAAATGTCATTTACCACAAATGTATTAGTTAGATGTTATCATTTTTTTAAATTGATAATTGAAAACTTTGAATATGGTTTCATTTAAAAAAAAAGTGTATTAATTATTGGTTATGTTACATGTTTGTGAAAGTTTACATACATGGAAAATTTGAAATGCTTAAGTAAGCTTTTAGGTAAAGTATTCTGGAAAATATTACCTTATGCTAATTCATTTATATGGCAAATAATTTTAATTAAGGAAATACCATAATTGGATGAAAATATCATGTGATTGTGAATATGTAGAGCCATCGATGAAGGGTCTAATAAGTGTCCTCTTTAATCATAAAGTAAAATGATTTAAAATTTGACAAATTTAGTGGAAAAAATTTATATTACTTATTGTAGTGTATTTATTTTTGGAATTAGAGCATGGAACAACTCTAATTTAATTTACTTTAAATTTGAAGTAATGATGATTGAATTGAAAATTTAAGTAAGAGACTTCAAAAATTTTCAAGTTTTGAAGTTTGATTTTTGTGCATTAATGAAAATGGATTTGAGTGAAAACCATTATAACAAATTGTTAAGAAAATTTCTTGTAATCCATTCTTGTGTGTCTTGCCTTAGTGAGATTCTTGTGATGACTTGCATTCATGCAGTCATCTGTATTGGTGGTAGCTTGAAATCCCACCTATCTTTTGCTTAATCCTTTTTTGATGATTGTGCTTATTTGTGTTACTCCTTTAAAGAAGTTAAGTGCGTTTCAATATATTCGGAAAGTTGGCTCCTACTTATATAGGACCATCAACTATCACTGGACGCCTTGGTTCGATTGCTTTCATGAACTGTTTTCTGTTCAGTTTCGGTTATTCATGATATGTTCCAGGTAACCCAATTTCGTTGTATCTTCAAGATTTAATCTCGATTGTTAATTCACTTATGTTGCATGATCACAAGTCTCACCGACTTGAGTATGTGCCGAATTCTATATGTGTGGTTGTTTTGAAGAATAAACACCTTCAAAATAAGAATGTTCTGCTTATGAAATTCTATGGTCCGCTAACCCTAAGTATTGCACTTGAAAAACCACAGGATTTGCCGAGCAAACTTGTCCTGATCCTTTCATTCTCTGTTGAGGGAGAAAATCTATGATTCTATCTTTTGATTTGAATCTTATAGATGTTATAGATAACTTCCATTATAGAAATTGCGTGTACGCAATTTTGTTAAGGAGGGAAGTCTGTAACAACCCTGGTTTTGGAGATTTCCTGTAAATATTTAATTATAATGGTAGTTACAATTTAATATTGTGAATTAAAATTAAATTGGAGAAATTAAATTGTTTATTTGGAATAAACAATGAATTTTGGGAAATAAAATTTGAAAATAAAGTTTAAAAGCTTTATTTTATTTGTTTGGGTTAATAATGAGTGGAAAATAATTTTTATTTAGAGAAAATGCAATAATTTTATTAATTATTGCCAACTACTTCTTTTAATAATTTTTAAAAGGAAGTATTTGATTTTTTTTTAAAGGTTGTTTATTTAAATAAAGGTGGAAATTCGTTTAAAAATGAGTTTTAATTATAAATTTGAGTTTAGAATGGTTGGTTATATTTTTCTTAGCAAGAAAAATATTTTTGTGGAATTTTAGAAGCTAAAAATAAGGATTTATGCATTTATTTGTGTAAATTGTGCATTTTTGTAAAATAAAAGTTTTTAATAATAAAAATATTTTAAAAACAAAAATATTATTTTTATATGATGTAAAATATTTTATTTAACATGTATGTATGTTCACATAAATTATTTGGGTTGAAATTTGAAGGAAAAAATGTCATTTACTTTATAACATAAGTGTATATATTTGGTTTAGTGTTAATGCATTTACATAGCTTATTTATTTTCTCTAATTTGGGCCAAAAGCCCATTAGTTCACTATAACCAGAAATTAAGAAGTGAGAAACATTACCTGTACGTACTTCATCTTCTCCAAATAGCCAGAAACCAGAAACAATGAACATGAAACAAACTCCACCAATTTTTCAAATCTAAAGCTTTTAATCTCCAATTTCTTCAACAAGTTGCTATTTTAATCAATCTAAAGGAAAATGCAATAGGTAATCGCTTCCAAAACACAATCTTTTCATCAAAAATCTTAGCTAGTGAAATGAATTGTCTTTTAATGGCTTTTCTTCTTTTTGCATGCATCTACTTCTCACTTTTACAGGTTTTTGAAGCCAAAACTTGCAAAAAACTTCCGCCTTTCAACTCAAATCCAAGTCTATCCATTGTATCAGCAAGGTGAGTTCCTAAAACTCACAAATGCTAGCTGAACAAAGCTTAAATCGCTCAAAAATGTGAAATTCGCTGCAATACAAAATTTTCTATGGCTGATTTTGCATGTTCATAATCTAGTTTTTGTTGCTACTTTGGACCCTTATAACTTCTGATTCCGGCAATGAAATGCTGTCGGATTTCTTGTGTTTGGTAGCTTGCATGTTGAACTTCATTTCTGCAAAGTTTGGGTAAAAAAGGTTGTCATTGAGTGTTCAAACCGTTGTTGCAAAATCAACAAAAAACACAGTTTTTCTGCCTGTAGAAACTGTGTTTTGCTGCTGCAAACATGGCCTGAGTCCATGTTTGCGATGGCGTAACATTTTCGTTTCTAAGGGAAATTGCGTGATTCCTTTTTTTTTGAAAGATGTTGTCTTCTACTATAGTCATACCAAATTTCAGGTCATTTATAATTAGATAGATTATAGCAATATGCTGCTAAACATTGACCGGGACCATGTTTTTGCCCAGAATTTTACAGTGAAAACACTGTCTGGCTTCATCTTTGAGACATCATAGCTTTCTTCTATTATACAATAATTACATGATTATTTTTTTGTTTGAGAGATGAAGTTATCTACTACTTGCAGACCAATATTGAGCTCAATCGGATGTAAGTTAGTCCTCTGTTTTATGCCTGGAAGTTGAACCCAGAGTAGATTTTTAAGCCTGGGCACATCCTAGTTGAACTGTTACAAACATGGTCCGAGTCCATGTTTGTGACAGCATAACTCATTGGTTTTAAATCAGTTTTGCATGATTCTTATTTTAAAATTGAATTAGGAGTGTTGATTTATATTTCTGTAAAGTGTCATGAAAATCTGGGTTGGTTTGCTATTTCGAAACGACTGTCAAACTTGTACACACAGCTTGCTGTAATTCAGTATTTTAAAATTTGTTTTGGTACGACTTTGAAACGACGCAGATTCTTCGTTTCAAATCGGATTTGAATGATTCTTTTTGCAGATTGAAGTAGGAATGTTGAACTACATTCCTACCAAATTCCATGTCATTTGGACTCGGTTTGCAGGTCCAAACCTGCTGTCGAACTTGGATTCGCAGCCTGTTTTCACCGGCTTTTTATACTTAGAATAATTTTCTGCTTTTTCTGATATTTCCCGATTTCTTTGAGATTTTTCTCTAGATTTCGTACACGGGTTTTATAAAGCATTAAAAAGTGTTTTTCGAGCAAATTGACTTTTAAAATTATTATTTAATATTATTTTTAAGTATTAAATTAGTTACTCCATAATAGGAGAATTTCAAATGCAATTTCTATAGCGATTTTGAAGCGTTCCTAAAACTCGTTTTCTTCAATTTAATTTCTATATAAAAAACACAATTTTGCACTTCGAGCGAAGAGAGAGGAGAATTAAATGATTAGATAAAACGGGTGCTACGAACACGTGCGTTTATCTTTTCAGTTAATTCCTAATCTATTCGTTTGATCGTTTTGGCCTACGGGTCTACTTTACCGATGATACGAGGTGAACCTTTTACTGCTTTGAGTGTGAAATTTACTAGCGGTTAGTAAACCATTTAGTGCAAACGGGTGGTATGGGACACACGTTAACACTTTTCGGGTTCCTTTCCGAGAGTTTGTGACACATTTGCCTGTTGGCGTGCCAGTACTGGACCATCGGGTCATTTGCCATTGCGGCGTATTTGTCTTCGGACGTTTGCCATTGCGGCGTATTTGTCTTCGGACGTTTGCCATTGCGGCGTATTTGCCACTGCGGCGTATTTTTGTTTTGACGTTTTCCTTTGGGCGAGGTACCTATTATATGAAACAGTACTCGGCAAAAATAGCACGTGCAAAACCTTTTTGGGATGATTTCTACCCTTGTGTGTTGTCATTTTGGTATCGGTCCTTTGAACCATTCGGTGGCGATTACTTTGGGATTTTTGGACTCTTTGGAGTTCTTTTGAGATTTTCCTTGCCTACACTGGCGTGTTGAAATTTGCCTTTTGGCGTATACATATATTAAGATTGCCTATTGGCGTTATTTATGAGATTTGCCTTTTGGCGTTGTATGAGATTTTTGTCTCTTTGTCGACATTTGCCTTATGGCTTATGTTGAGATAGCTTTTGCTTATGTTTTTCTTGGAGTTGCCGATATGGCGGGTTTGGAAATTACTCTTTTAGGAGTTTACATTTTACTATTTCCTAAACCATTCTTATTGATTTATGATTGTCGATGATATGAGGCATGCTACATTTTAGCGATTCATGAGATTTTGTGTTTTATGCGTATTGAAGCAATAGTGTTTTATCACTTAGTATAACCATATATGCCACACATGTTCTGTATCCTCCATATAACCATAGTTAGCTTTCTTATGGTTTCTTCTTGTTTAAGAAGAATATCACTATGCTCTTATGCTCTATTATTCTACTATCACCTTTTACTGATTCGTTTAGCTAGACTGACCCGTGTATTTTATACTCGGGTCAGACCGAGGTGTATCTGGTTAGGTACTTTTGGACTTAGCCTATTCTGCATCTGTATGGACTATTCTGCTGGCTCTTTTAGTTATAGCTTTTTGTGTAGCCCGTTTTGTTTTGCTACTCTGATATGTATATTCTTTTGACTCATGTTTGTATTGTGGTTGTCATACCACATATGTGATGTATCATTTTGTATACTTTGTGATGTATTTATGTATGTGTGTATCTATGGGATTATCTGATGTTCTGTGATGTGTTCTATATTTGAGTTATTGTATTTTGTTCTGATAGATCCTATGGCCACCTATGGTTTTGTATTGAGTATTTATTGGATATGTCGATCCACTTGAATAAAAAAAAATTGGATGGCATTGTCGACGTATTCAATAGATATTTAAGACAAGGCTATAGAAGGTCGCTCCTATCCAGCCATATTCTCTGCATTACCAAACACTATTACCCAGTAATGCTCTTTGTTAATGTTGGTCTCGGGGTGGGGCGTTACAAAAATAATTTAAAACACTTTATTTTGAAACATTAAGCTAAAATTACTTTAATAATTTGTTAAAAATACATGCTATATGAATGTTTGAAATAAGGTTATAAAACTAGATTTCTACTTTTACAACAAAATACTAAGTTACTTCTTAATAATTACTGCTAGAATAGATTAAAGAAAATACTTACTTTAAACTTTAAATAATAGACATAATAAATTTTTCAAAACTTGCTTTCTTTAAAAACAGTTTAAAACATTTAATTTATATTCACAATCTTACCTTTTAAAACATGTACTTGGCCATCAAGAGAAAGTTCCAACTCAATCACTTAAATCAATTTTCTCGAAATTGATTTCCAATTTATTTTATTTGAAGTAAGTTTCTTCAATTACTCAATTCATTTTAAAAATTCATTAGTTATGGACTTATTATTATTGTTGTTATTTTCCGTTTGATTTTAAACCTTTTAACTAAAATATACGAATGTCGGGCTTTTTCCCAATTTCTTCTTTATTCCTTAAGTTAAGTCTTAAATATTGAATAAATGTTTGTTTTTATAAAAATAATATCATTGAAGTTTCAAACTTCATTAACCTTCTGCTTATTTAAAAATTCCTTTCCATATACAGAATTTTATTAATTATAAAGTGATACAAATCAAAGTTATCACATTCTTCCTGCAGTTTCCAAACCTTCAAAAATTATAGGATTTGGATAAGAAACGCAAAAGTTATGAACAACATACTAGCTCAGGTTTGCATAAAACAACAGGACAGCGAGATTGCAAGATGTTTTTCCACATTTTAATCATCGAATTTCAAAAAGTGATACAAATAAAAGTTATAGGACTTTCCGTTAGCTTTTCGGAATGACCAAGATTATTGAATTTGGATTAACGGTTCAAAAGTTATGACCATTTTACTTAAAACATTAAACTTAGCCTGAACTTATGCATTTGCAGGACAGCGACCAACAATTTCAATTTTAGCATAGAAAACATCGAAATCAGGCAAAATGAATAAAGCAAAAGTTTTATCTTAGTTCCTAAGCTTTCCGAAACATTAAAAATTTCTGAATTACGATAAGAATTGTAAAAGTTATGGATAAAACAATTCTAAGATTTGAATTTCACAACTTATGTCATTTTGTCTCGGGACAGCGATAAACAATTACAATTTTGGCCAAGATAACATCGAAATTTCGGAAAACTCAAAACATAAAAATTTTAGAACAAAGTCTAAGCTTCTGGAACATCTAAATTTATCGAAATCGGTTGAGGTACGAAGAAGTTATGGCCAATGTAGTTTCAGTCTTAAGCACAGAGCTAATATTGGTATTGCTCTCGGGATTACAGTAGAAAGGTTCAATTTTGGCATCGCTAACATCCAAATTACAGAAAACACAAAACATAAAAGTTATAGCACATGAAATAAGCTTTCCAGAACATCCAAGAAATCGAAATTTCATTAAGAATTGAGGAAGTTATGGTTAAATTACTAAGCCGCGTTTTTGATAGAACCGAGCCATTTTTACTTATAGCTATCATCTCTTCAAGAATAACATGAATACTAGAAATTAAATAGTTTTTCTCACCTTAAACTTGTGTACTTGACTTGACTCTTTTTCCTTAGCTTTCTCCAAGATTTTACACTTTATCTTACTTTTGTTTTTGTTTTTTGAAAGTATCAAAAATAAGTTAACATTTCCACCCTTTATATAGAAATTTTCAAGGCTAGTTTGGTAAATTTAGTTTTGGACACTTGTCTTCTTCTCTTTGCACAAGCTTTAGAATATTGACACATGTCTACTTAGGTGTCTTAAGATGTTTCTACACATGGACACATGTCCTTCATTTTTTTTATGCAACCTTTATTTCATGACACATACCTTATTTAGTAATCATTTAAGGTGTTCTAGAAGTGTACACCTAAGTGATATATGTGTCATAATTCTATTTCATTTTAAGATAGGTGTATGATCTATATTATGCCACTTGTCTTCACCATGTCATGCCACTTATCCTATACTTATACATACTTATACCTTTTGTATTATTATGAATATAAATACAATAAAGATGGTGTATACAAGAAGCTTGACTAATTAAATTATTATCAATTAAATTTTTTTTAGCGTGTTTATATATCGTACACTCACACACTAATTCTGATCAAAACAAAATTTGAAATCCGACAATAATTCAATATTACGGACTCAATGGAACAGGTTTCATCGAATTCCGATACCGTGCCTCGGAAGGTTGTTTTTAAATTCAATTTAAACGATTAAATTTCAAAACTGATCAAATCATTGTTGAATTTGATTTTAACACTTCTATCGTCTTCAACGTTATCAATATAAATTTTACAAGCCTTCAAATTATTTTTAACAGGCTTAAAATTCTATATTCAACAATTTACCCAATTTCTAATTATTAAATTCTATTATTTAATTATCAATAAATAGCGATATTTGTATTTTAAGTTAAGATTGCTCTATTGAATATTTAAAATCAATTAAATATTCCGATTTTAAATGCTCGAAAATTCCGGGTCGTCACATTCCTTCCCTCTTAAAAGAACTTCGTCCCCGAAATTACTAACTAGGAAGAATGGCTCAAAACCCGTTACTTTTCCAAAACCAAACAGTTTCTAACAACTCAACAACTTACCAACTATCTCTTATAAAAGATCCATTATCTTCCTTATTAACTTCTCAACTTTCCCATAGTTTCAAACTATACTACTTGTTTAACCACTCAAGTTCAATTTAAAATCAAATTTTGAATTATCAAAATTTTCTCAAATTTTTGTTTTTTTTAACTCCCTAAATTCCCGAAAAATTTCGCGAGCGTCTCCCTTGCGCGGCTGACTCGGTACCACTACAAAATGGCTCTACGGCCTCCCAAATTCGAAAAGAAAAAAAAAGGCCAAGTGGCACAATCCAAATCCCAATCAAATTTCATACCAAATTTAAATACATACCCTTTTGTCGGGTATTCAAATTTATCTTCTTGAAATCAAAAACCAATTCTCTTTTCCGTTTAGATTACCTGCATATCCTGCTTAGCACTAATATCCAATCATAATATTCCCAAAACATTTTATCAACTTCCTCACAAAATGTCAACATCTATTTATTCCAATATTGACTTAAATTATATTGGTAGTATCAATTTCCATTTAAGACTTCAGCATTCCCTCTTACATTTAGTTTAAGCATTTTATATGCTTCTTATATTTATTTTCATCTTGCACTTTAGTTTATATCTATTTCTATTCAAATTTATTCTTTCATTTTCATACGAATTCAATTCATCTTTAACTCAGAATATATAAAAGTTATTGGTCATTTATTACTAATTCATGTCATTATTTTAATTAGTTTCATTCACCAACTTATTTCAATTTCTAGTTTAAAATTGTTTTGTCGTTAGCAAAATTTTCCAAAATCTCTCAAAAATTTTCTAACTCCCAAAATTTCTGAAATTTTTTGGCAGAGTCTCCTTTGTACGGAGGAGCTTTTGCAATTTGATAAAAGAGATAAATATATATACATCGACCCACACGGTCGGAAAAACCAAAAACAGTTCATATTTTCTATTTTTATTGCGTAGGCGTACCTTATTTAGCATTTTTAAGCAGACAGCTTATTTATTTACCCGTTAGCGTAACCAAATCCAGCCACTCGGCTTCCAGGTACCTGTACTTACTCAATTTAAACATGTAAGTACCAAATATATGCAGTTTAACTATATTTCACCTAGTTGCAATGGTTAAAACATATGAATTCTAAAAGAAATATAAATCATTTTTATGCAACTTGAATGGTTTTCAATCCATTCGTATACAACCTCATCAATTTTAAATGGTTTTAATCTCAATCACTTACATTTAATTTATTTTTAAGCAAACTGGGCTCATATTTAATTCAATTGCTTTCAAAATCAATTTATTTTTACTACTCTCACTCATAGAATGTTTAATTACCCCATTTACAACAAACAACAATTTATTTCATGCAATTTCACGAGATTTATGTGAATAAATAAGCACTTGAGTTTTATAATCAATTTAAATTGAGTTCACTCAATTTTATTCTTAATTCTATTCCATTTCCAAATTTATTCACAATCCAATTATCCTCGCTTCCATTTCAGATTTGAATACATTCACTTGTATTTCATTTATTAACCTATCTAGCTCCATTATTCAAACAAGTTCCATTCAAAACCATTATCAATTTAGGTTCATCTTATTTACCAATTAAACTTCCCTTTTATTTTAATCCATTCACAATCATTTATTTAGCTCAACACATTCCATTAAATTTCATTTATAATCCATTTATTTACATATCATTCCATGTTAGTTTATTCCAAATTATTTTATTTAGCTCAAAGAAAATCCGAGCTATTTCGTTCAATAACCATTTCTCAAGTTATTCTATTTTCCTTATTGTCTCAAGTTATTTCAATCCCTTAATAATTTAAATGGTTTACAATTATTTATTTCAGCATTTTCACTCCATTAAATATTATTGGCATCACACCGAACTTTATTTCAATTAAAATTTATTCTTACTTGATTTAAATCCAATCAACTATTATTAACTTAAATTTTTAGTTGAATTCAATTCAACTCTTTTCCATCTTTTAGCTTAAGTTTATTCACTCCACTTTTATACTTAAGCTCATTTCGTTCAAGTAAACCTTTCTCTACATCTATTCAGCTGAAGTCAATTTACTTCAATTTATTCAAATTTTACACTTAAGCTCATTCTCATTTTGCAAACAAAGTTCTCTTTTCAATTTATCTTGATTCTATTTTAATTCAATCGCATTTCCAACTACAAATTATTTGATCAATTATTATACATTTTAGCTTTCTAGATTCAGCTCATTCAATTTATTACCTGGCTATTTCCAAGTTATCTTCACTTATGGATTTTATTTGCACATTCAAATCATTGCTATTTTAATCCATTTATATTTTTTTTATATACATTTCCGATTATATTTAATTTGTTCACACCTCAAGTTAAATTTTAATTTATAACTCAAGCTCTGAGTCCACTATTCACTTTAATTTACCACCCAATTTCATGAACACACAATTACATTAACTTTACTGACAATTCAAGTCGAATTCAATTTATAATTTGAGTTTATTTCCACTCTTCATCATAAACTCACTGTTAACCCGTCTTTTTACCAGGCCATGGACATGCGGGTTTAACTTAATCGGTTGCACGTTCGTCAAGGCTGGTGTACGATGGATTCAGTCGACTGGATGGATGGATGACACAACGTGCTTAGGAGATGGAAATATGACTGGATAAAGATGGATCAACTATAGTTTGGGTCTAGGAAATATAGTTCGGCATTGGCGAATATTCGGCACGTTGGATCGTTCGGCATTGGTAGGTCGCTCGGCATCAGGGATCGTTCGGCATGGTAGGTCGTTCGGTAGGAAGCATCGTTCGGCACAGGGATCGCTCGGCATTAGATGTATCGCTCGGCATCCTAGCAGCTTTCGGCATGAAGAGTTGTACTCGGCATAAGTGGACGCTCGGCATAAGGCCATTCAGCTCTTTACACGGCATTGAAGTACGCTCGGCCTTCCAAGGCTGTGCTCGGCATCGAAGGGGGTTCGACAGACCAAAACTATACGCGGCATTGAAGTACGTCCGGCATTCCTCCACTCGGCATTTGTACTCGGCATTGAAGTACGTCCGGCATTCCTCCACTCGGCATTTGTACTCGGCATTGAAGTACGTCCGGCATTCCTCCACTCGGCATTTGTACTCAGCATTGAAGTACGTCCGGCATTCTTTCACTCGGCATCTTCCACTCGGCATTTGAACTCAGCATTAAAGTGCGCTCGGCACACCTCACCCCAGCATCGTTCGGCATGCATCACTTAAATGCCTCGACCGGCATTATTCTATCAGGCTTTGTTCGGCATTCTTCCTCCAGACACTTCGTTCGGCATTGATGGCTCGGCATAGATGGCTCGGCATATGTGGACCGGCCATAAACTCGGTGGGCCTGAATCACGCAAAGGCCCAACAACTCAGGATTTGCCTATAAATACAGCATGTGGGGGTTCAGAAAAGGGATCCTGATTCTCTCTCCTGCTCTCTAACTTTCTATCCCCTAAGGCTAAGGCTAGCCTATCACTTTGTAACTGTAATCGATTGTTACAGCAATAAAAAGAAATTATTGGAGTGGACGTAGGCCAGAGTTAGCCGAACCACTATAAATTCCGTGTCTTTACCGCTTTCATTTTAATTTATGTTATTCTTCATATTAAATATCCTCTACATACATCCTACCCGTGAACTGTGATTGTTGTTTGGTACTCTCACTTGGATTTGGGTGTTAGTGACCAATTTTGGCGCTAACATTTTGGTGCTTTCACTGAGAATTGAACTCAGGAATTTTGGAGTTAGAAACTTGGATTTAAAAGAGCAATGGCTAGACCATCAGCAAGGAAGCAAGTAATGGAAAGGAGCAATCAGGAGGGAAGTCAAGAGGCTTCCTCTGGGGATGGAGCAGGTGAGCATCCATTTACATCACTAGAGAGGAAATGGAGGCGATGATGAAAAGACAAGAGGAGATGATGCAGACTCTTCTCAGACAATTTGCACAAACAGAAAATGCAGGAGCTCAGATCCGTGGAGCTGGATCAGAAGCACTCAACCAGCAAGCAGAGGGAATATCTCGGCAGGGGGCAACCCCTAATCAGCAAACAGCTATCAATCCAGATGGATCTAGACTTGGGGGCATACCACCAGGAAATGTTGGACCAACCCATGGAGGGATACCAGACGATGTTGTGTAACCCGACACCAACAGGAGTGCAGGAGTGCGAGATGAGGAGTATGTGCCAGAGTTCCCTCATAAACTCTGCAACGTCCCGCCTTTTCGCACGCTTCAAATCGACACACATGCCGATTCAAACCATACGGAAGGGCGGATTGTTATGGGGTAAATAAGAAAACAGAGAAGAAATAAAAAAAAATAGAATATCACAGCGGAAGGATAAAATATAATAATAAAATATACAGTTTATATAACTGTTTACAAAACATTTGCTTCTTCTTTATATAATAATTATCAGAGTTCACATACCAAAATATCAATGCAGCGGAACAGTATGTAGTGCACTAGTATAAATAATAATAATACAAATCTTCGCCTTCGTCCTCCAGATCTAAATCTTCAAATCCTGAAAACGCTCGGACTGACTCGAGCGAATTTGAAAAGACAAAAACACTCGAGTCAGAACTAAAAGATCTTATGTAAGTTAAATTTACAGAAATAAATAAGAGTGCAGTAACTCAAGAGATGCTCGGGATTTACATCTCCTAAGGATCCGTTAAACTATTTACTATATAGTATATTGCGCTATTATAATAATGTCTATTTGTAAAATAAACTTACTTTTTAATAGCGTTAAGGGGTTACCCATATAGCCCTTAACACAGAATATATTCCCAAAGTCTATACAGTACCGTAATCTCCCCCGTACTGGGCGTCGTCAGAGGGCACTCCATAGGTATGGTACAAAACCAAAATCGTATAAGGCGCGCTAGGGTAGGTGACACGGCACAACTAGGAAATGCCAGGGTAGATATACCAATTGCTATCCGGGCTGGTGGTAACGCATAGCCGCAGCTACCGCCCACCTCGAACTAACACCCCCAAATCAAAGAAATCAATAGTGGCCACCGAAACAATCCAAAGTCAGAGTATAGTATCGAAGGAGTGCGTTCGATCATAGGAATGACCTCATTGGCCCGAGAATCGCTCCTGTTTTAGCCACCTTATGCCAACTCACGGGAGTTGGGTCCACGTATTTACCTTACAGGAAACGTCGCCACCAACCTACTTCATTCTGGAATCTCCACCGCGTACACGGTTAGTCAAAGTGGTTTTCGGTATCGACAGAGAGTATGTCCATATCTGATCCCGGTCTCTTTGCCAACCCATCGATATTATAACACCGCGGTCATTTAAAAATAGTTTATACTTTAAAAACCAGAATAAATTTTCCATTTCAAAACTATGAATACGATATCAATTTAAAAACCCAAAAAAATATGATATCATTTTATCTCAAATATAATTCTTTTCCAAAATCATGCTGGTTTACAATTTAAAATATCTGGAAACCAAATATTTGAAATATACTTTCAAAGCATAATATTTCGAAATTCAAAATTTTAAAACAATAACTTCTAAAACTTGAATGGTTTGGATATTCAACAAATGTAAAATAAATGGTTTAATTTTAAGGTTACTCTGTAAAGAAAAATAATTTCCATGGCTTTACAAATATATTTCTTTATTTACAATCTAAACCAAAATTTAAATATCACTTTCAAGTTCCAAAACTACATCAATTTCTATTTATATATATATATATATATATATCCATTTGGAGTATTAATATTTCAAAACTAGAGTTGGAATTTATTCTTTCAGCAAATTAAACGTGCTATTATTTAGTCTTGAATATTTACATAAAATCCATAAATAAAACTCCAATTTCTAGCAATTAAATATTTTCTTCAATTTAATTTATACTAGAATATTCATTTCGAATTTATCTTGGGAAAAATCCAATTATAAATATCATATCTTAAAATTTCCAAACTTAAACATTTAAACATATGATATAAATTATAAAACTCCATTTTCTCAAAATTTCATTTTTATTTAAGAGATTTATACACAGTATTAAAATTCAAAATTTCTAACTTTATATGTATATATGTATAGAAGAAAAATATCAAAATTGAAATTATTATAAACCGTATTCCATCCAAACCATAGAAATCACTTTAAAATATTTTATATATAGACCACGATGCCTGTATATAATTTTCTATCCTATGGTCAAGTGATACAGATATTTATCATTTCAATCCGCAATTTAAAAATAAAATTTTGCGGTTGTATATCATTTCAAACCACAATCCCGAATGAAATGAAAAACGCATGATAACTTGCAGTTTAATGATATACAATAAAACATCCATTCATCAAAATCATCCATCATCCAAATCACAATCATCATCCAATAATAAATCAATATCAATATATATCTGGTAATATATAACAGGTAATAACCGGCAGTTATATTCAAAATAAAATTTAACAACCATTAAACTAACAGTTTATATGCAAATAAATAACTATAACTGTCAATCTATATGCAGTAATAAAATTTAATGAACAGTTATATTAAATAAATGCAATTTCACAGATATGATGAATAAAACATGCCAAACAGTCATAAATAAATTTCTACTCATATCTAAAATAAATTTAACAAACATAAAAACTTTTAGAAGTTGTGAGTGGGTTAAAACACTCACCTTTGGGATTTAAATTGAATTCAAATCCAATTTAAACCCAAAATTTCGACGGTCTCCAAATTGGTCCAAACCAGCGTCAACAGATCCGGATTTAAAATACGATCCTAACAAAAGAAATTTCGCGTGAATCGAATGTCGTATGAAGGAGTTATTCTAATTATATCATTTAAAAACAAAAAATAAAAAAAAATAAAAAAAAGTAAAACAAACCCTAAATAACAGCCACGTCACCCTTGTTGCACGCTACAGAACTCGAACACCCGCCTTCTCCCTCGTTCGTACGTGAACAAAAACAACCCATGCTGACCGGACGTTGACCATGAATTGCCGCCCTTACACGCCACCTTATGCCACAAGGCCACTGCCGTTGGGCTCGCGACCACGTCCTCTACCCCTGGCCAAGTTCCGGTCGACTAACTCGCCGTGCGCCGCCACCTGAAAACTAGGGTTTTCGAACCCTAGTTCACCGATTACGGCCGCCTCGTCCCACCGTACAACCTCCAACCACCTTTGAACGAACCCTATCGTCGAGTACTACAATACCCAGAACCAATTTCATCGATTACGGCTTAAATCGAGAAGCCCCAATTTCAAGGTTAGGGTTTCGAATTTCTAGGTTTGACCGCGATTTTGCCATTGATCGAAGCAAAATCTAGAAAAACAAATTGCAGCCACTGATTCGTATCGTCGAGATGTTCGACATAAAATTTTTTTGGAATTTTTCTGCAGAGTTTGAATTTCATTTGAAAATTTTGAATTGAAATAGATCTAGGTTTTGCAACCATTGAGGAAGAGAAGGAGATGAAGAAAAATGAACGTACAGCCAAATGATAGAAGATGGAGGCTAGGGTTTATCACAGCATATATATAAACAAATTGTAGAAGGCTAGGTGGACACGAATTACGAACTTGCTAAACGGTAGTAGGCCCAAAAAGCCCGTTCTAACCCTGAAACGAAATTTATTAAACCCATATATCCAAATAGGTATTTTAAAATATTCTGAACGCAAAGGAAAAAGTTTCACGTCCAAATTCGATCGTATGAAGAAGTTATGCTGAAAACAAAATTTCCAAATTGATTTCAAATTGATTTTAATTAAATCGATTTCAAGGCGTTCCACGTCCGAACGATCAAACGACAGGTCTGATCGATACGAAACTTGAAACCCTACAATAATTCACCGATACGGATCCGATGAAACTGGTTTCGTCGAAATCCGAGTCCGTGGCCAAAATGGCTATTTTTATATTCATTAGATAAATTAAAAATTAGTCAATTAAATCAAATTTTCCATTTCTTTTTTATAATTGACGATTCTTATTATTATAAATTTTTCAATCACCTATACTAATTTAAACAAAATTTAACTTGTCGAATTTAAAATTTTAGAAATTACCAAATTTCCTTAATTTCACCAAATTATAAATTAAATTTCCAAAATTTTAATTAAATTAACTTTCCATTATTATTGTCAAATAGAAGAATTTATCATTGGATTCATACTTCAATATGTAAATATTTTCAATTTCATCTGAACTTCTATTTACATAATTCCTAAATATTAAATAGCAAATATCACTTCAACTAACGTTAATGTAATAATTATTTATTGTTTATTGCAGTTGATTACCAGTTACAATTAATATACTAAATAGATGGTAAATCTTGAATACTGGTTATCCTTAACGTTTTATTTCCCATTTAATTGCAACAATGCAATTTCAAAAATTTAACTCAATTGAATAGACAACTCTTTATAAATCAATTGCAATGGTTTAAAAGTTGCTAAATTTTGATTTCAGTGATCCCTTTAATTCGATTCAAAATTAGCAATTACCTATTGAATGCCCCAAAATTCCTATTAAATAAATCTAACAAATCTTTATCATCAATTAGATGAATTAAATATTGCAATCAAACTATTGCGTTAATAATTTCCGTTTCACTTTAAAGTATCTAAATTAGCCAATTACAATACTTTACCCAAATAACTTCAATTTCTTCCAAATAATATTTACATAATTATTTTAAATATTGAATCCATTTAATTGCAATAAATTCAATTGATTGCAAATCAATTCTAAATAAATTTGATTTCTATCCAGTTACAACTTAATATCAAATCAGTTTTCACTTAACTAACAAAGTCATTATTACTTAGAATTTCATTACATTTTATACTTTCACATTTTCATTTTGGTTTCATTTCTTTTCCCACATAGTTTATTAAAAATGGGATTTTTCTTGGTTACAACTTATTTGGATCCAACATTCTTCATTTTCCAATTTATTCTACTTTACTGCACAAAATTTCACATTAAATTATAAATTAAAACTTTAACAAATCCGTTACTTGATTTAAAACCCTGCTATTCAATAAATGGACATTTATAGGTGAAATTAACATTGACCTATATTTCATATCATGAATGCATACTTATTTCATATTATTTAGTTATATTTACCAACCATGTCCACAAATTTACTATTTATATACTTAATTAATTTATTACTAATTTAAGTAAGTTTATTATCGACAACATTCATTAAAATTACTTATCTACACTTATTGCATTGGTTTATTCAACGGTCACTCTTATTTAGTCGCTATCCATTCTACAACCAAATGTACAATCTCCACTATTGATTTTTATATTAATGAGTCCCATTCTAGTTAATATAATTATTAATATTCACAAATTCAACATTTATTGGTTTCTTATATTTAACTTATACTAAGTATGACAATTTACATTATTCAAATCTATTGCCATATAAATATTAAATTGTTACATTAAATTACAATTATTATATCTAATTCCCACATTTACTCAAATAAAATCTTAAGACTTTTATTTCATTCTAAATTAGATTAGAAATCATATTAAATTAATTCATTTAATACCTTCGAATTTACCGGGTCGTTACAAACTCGGGGGGCAGACCAGAGGCGATGGACAAGGATTACATCTTAGGGGCAACGACAGACTAGCGGAGATGGTTAGACGGGCTATGAGAGGTGGATTGGTAAATAGAGACTTGGAGGATGTAAATAGGAGTCCCTTTACTCCTACTATTAGGCAAGCTACGAACCCACCCGAATTTAAGCTACCAAATTTGAAAATGTATAATGGGAAGGCGGATCCAACGGTTCATCTGACGAAATACATAAGGCATATGGAGGTCCTGGGGCATCGGATGAGGTCATGGCTCGATGCTTCCCATTGTATTTGACAGATATCGCAGCTATGTGGTTTAGACAGCTGGAGAATGGTTCTATCGGCACATGGACGGAGCTAATTGAGAGGTTTATGAGACAGTTTCGGGTCCACATAGTTAGACCCAAGAACGTGATGACTCTGACATCTATGAAACAATGGAAAGGGGAATCGCTCAGGGACTTCTTAACTAGATTCAACGCAGCGGTAGCCTTAGTGGATCGACCCGATCCGTCAATGGTTTGGATTGCAGCCGTCTCGGGAATCGCGGATAACTCGGATTTCAAAATATCATTGGAACGGGACCCACCGCGGGATCTCGGGGAGTTCTATCATGAGGCAGAAAAGTTCTTGAGACAGGAGGATGCGCAGGCTGAGAGAGTAGGGAGAGAGGCTGAAGCTTATGCAGTGAGGGATGGAGGTCCATCCAAGGAGGATCTAAGTAAAGATGATAAAGGAAAAAGGAAAACGAATGGAAATGGTGGCACTTCGAAGAAACCTCGGAGGGAGTTAAAGTTTTCTTCTTACACAGATTTAACTGAGACTCTAGAAAGGATTTACTTGGACACTCGAGGGCGGCTCCAATACCGAAGGCCAGCAAAAAGGGAGCTTTCAGAATACGAACGGACATCGGGAAAGCATTGCCTATTCCTTGAGCTGGATGGGCACAACACAAACGACTGTAGGCATTTGAGGGATATCATTGAGGAGCATGCAAGGAATGGTCACCTACAACAATATGTCAGGAATCGAACTACGGCAGGGGAGCAAGAGCAGCCGCCACCTACCTTTAGCAATGGCGGCATTGGGACTGGTTAACGCCGGTTTACTATCAACTAAACAAGTTCATGGTTTTGAATAAGTAATAGAACTCAAAGTAATACGACTAGGTCACTTACACATGTACGGGATTGAGGACGGTCCCTAGGCGTGCTCTGAGATAACTGAAAACCGTACTACTTGAGTCTATGAAATCCTTCTTTCTTTCTAGTTTTCTGCAAACTTTGGTTTTCTCTTTCGTATTTCGGACATTTACTTTTCTTTGGTATGGTTTTGGAGTTTGGATTGAACTCCCGGTTTGGTTGGTTTTTCTTGGTTTCCCATTCTGGTTTGGATGTTTGATTTTTGATATGGATTTCTGGTTTTATATTTAGTTTTGGATCAATGTAATGAACAATTCAGGTTTTATAATTACTGTCCCGACCGGAGAGACAGGGCAATGATCACAAGTTACGAGTCCCTTCGCCGGAGAGCAAAGAAATGGACTCGGGCAGAATATCAAAGTCCTTGACCGAAGAGTCAAGGCCGGAGAATATAAAAAGTCCTTAACCGGAGAGTCGAGGCCGGAGAATATAAAAAGTACTTGACCGGAGAGTCAAGGCCGGAGAATATAAAAAGTCCTTGACCGGAGAGTCAAGGCCGGAGAATATAAAAAGTCCTTTACCGGAGAGTCGAGGCCGGAGAATATAAAAAGTCCTTGACCGGAGAGTCAAGGCCGGAGAAGATAAAAAGTCCTAGACCGGAGAGTCGAGGCCGGAGAATAACAAAATCCATAGCCGGTTTGCTGAGGCCGGTGAATATCAAAGTCTTTGACCGGAGAGTCGAGGCCGGAGAACATATAAGCCCGTGATGGAAAAGTCAAGGCTGGAACAGGATAACACGACCCGACGAGGTCTACAAAATCAAGATTAAGCCCGGAGAGGTCATGGATTTGATGATATGGTTACAAAAAGGACGTGGACTTTGGACATCAGATTTGAGGCTATTCAAAACACACCTTCCCATAGCAAGGCATGTTTTGGGGGGCAAGTGTTAACCCGCCTTTTTACCAGGCCATGGACATGCGGGTTTAACTTAATCGGTTGCACGTTCGTCAAGGCTGGTGTACGATGGATTCAGTCGACTGGATGGATGGATGACGCAACGTGCTTAGGAGATGGAAATATACTGGATAAAGATGGATCAACTATAGTTTGGGTCTAGGAAATATAGTTCGGCATTGGCGATCATTCGGCACGTTGGATCGTTCGGCATTGGTAGGTCGCTCGGCATCAGGGATCGTTCGGTATGATAGGTCGTTCAGCAGGAAGCATCATTCGGCCAGGGATCGATCGGCATTAGATGTATCGCTCGGCATCCTAGCAGCTTTCGGCATGAAGAGTTGTACTTGGCATAAGTGGATGCTCGGCATAAGGCCATTCAGCTCTTTACACGGCATTGAAGTACGCTCGGCCTTCCAAGGCTGTGCTCGGCATCGAAGGGGGTTCGGCAGACCAAAACTGTACGCGGCATTGAAGTAAGTCCGGCATTCCTCCACTCGGCATTTGTACTCGGCATTGAAGTACATCCGGCATTCCTCCACTCGGCATTTGTACTCGGCATTGAAGTACGTCCGGCATTCTTTCACTCGCAATCTTCCACTCGGCATTTGAACTCAACATTAAAGTGCGCTCGGCACACCTCACCCAGCATCGTTCGGCATGCATCACTCAAATGCCTCGACCGACATTATTCTATCAGGCTTTGTTCGGCATTCTTCCTCCAGACGCTTCGTTCGGCATTGATGGTTCGGCATTGATGGCTCGGCATATGTGGACCGGATATAAACTCGGTGGGCCTGAATCACGCAAAGGCCCAACAACTCAGGATTTGCCTATAAATACAGCATGTAGAGGTTCAGAAAAGGGATCCTGATTCTCTCTCCTGCTCTCTAACTTTCTATCCCCTAAGGCTAAGGCTAGCCTATCACTTTGTAACTATAATCGATTATTACAGCAATAAAAAGAAATTACAGGAGCGGACGTAGGCCAGAGTTAGCCGAATGAGATGACCCTACTTTTCTAGTGGCCAAATCATGGACTAATTTGTTTTTTTTTTTTGGTATAAAGAAATATGCTAAATGAAAACACAGGGTCATCTATCTTCAAAACCAAAACCAGGATCCACTATTACCAATATAGAAATATTGGTGTATTCTTAAAACATAGATTAGTATATATGAAGATATACCAATCTCTTTAGTTATTAAATCAGAGTTAAGAAAAATTAGCTAAAGCATTCACACATAGCATTTTTAACATAAAGATAAACCCATTTCCTTCTTATGAAAATTATTTGCAATATGACACAAAGGATACACAAGCAGGCAGGAAATATCAGAATTCCTGATTATATCATAAAAATCATAGAGATCCTTTACTTAACTCAACTCTTGCTATAACACAATTATAGGTGTGGCTGCGCGTACAAACACATATAAATACATGTGTGCACGGCCTCGCCAACACACAAACTCAAGCAATGATATTAATGAATAGGCAATGAAGCCTTGGCACCAACAAAATATTAATAATTATATGTATAAACAAAATACCAATCCAACTATATAAAAATGAGGTCATCGAGTTTCCTCTTTCTCATTCATATAAGTTATATTCAGACATAAAGGATGAATTTACATCAACTATCTTTCTTTAAAACAAAAACGTGTCACTGATGCAAGAACAAAAGCTATTCTGCATCATACAAATATTTTTAACACAAACAATTGGAAACTAACAAGTTCCTTTTATAAAAGTCTCAAGATAATACATGGACTTGTAATCCATTTCTAGAAATCTTATGAATATAAAACGGTTTACTTTCTTTTGCAAAACTTATTCAAAACTGTGCTTATTCATTTTAGAAATGTAAAGTAAGGGCATGCACGTATTTTAATTTATATGGCAAGTCCTCAATATAATTCAAGAATCTATCACATGAACATATATTAGCTATATGCTATATACAGATTCGAATAGCAACAGCCACTTAACATAGAAAATTTCATTTCCCAAAAATCATAATGCATTTGAAAGCATTAAAAATCCATCTTTCCTTCAAAAGTCTACGGCATCAAATATGCCAAAACATATGAATATAGTTCAGACTTGTAAGTCATACTGTTAAAGCCACTAAATACATTTCAGATTTATAAAGCCATGAGGCTGTAAGTTCTCAAACTCATGTCAAAAATTATTTCAAATTCTTGTATAAATCCAAATTCCACATAAAACTTCATTTCTTTCCAGAATAAACATCTTATATCAAAAAAACACGTATCTATTAAAACTCAGATGCTCAGATGCAAATTCATATCTCAAAAGTGTGGATTCAGATCCATATAATCTCCCAAACCATAAGTAACTTGATCTCAAAAAAAAACATAACATAGAGAAATATATATATATATATATATATATATATATATATATATGTATACCTCATCTTTGCTTTTCACATTCAAGGCATTCAACTTGCCAAAAACAATAAATATATATATACATATTCTCAGATATGATAATTACATACAAAAATCAAACTCCAGATCCATATATGCTTATGCATAAATATAGAAATAATCCATCAAAATAAGTTTATAAAAGTTTTCCCCAAAACTTCTGAAAGGAAACTTGAACAAAATCCATAAAAATCCTTTAGATCACAAAACTCAGCAAATCTATGGGTCTGGACATATACACAAGTGTAAACACTTGTGTATACTGCCTTGACACCAGTTATTTCTCCAAATACAGATTTCAGAAAATATATACAAACTGAATAATCCCAGTGTTACAGTTTCAAACTAGCAATTACATATAAAACAATACAATTTTCAAGACTATACACAAATCAATCTAACACATGATGATTCACTGTTCAGGGCATTACATACATATTTTAGTTCAGCAATACATATGAAGTGACAATGAAAATACTTAAATACTTTCTTCATATCATCTACATGCAGTATAAATCATTTTAACTCCATCTCTTAAATCATCATCTCATCAATATGTGCATAGCAACCTGTAAAAACATCATCCCGAACTGCCTCGTTGAATGAGACACCCCAGGAGATTGTCGAGACAATCAACAGGGTCAGACATGATACGTCTGGTATGAGTGTACTTAAACAATTCATTTGGCAGTAATACAAGTGTTAAATCAGTGTATCGTGACATAATAGTGAATAGATATCATCTCAGGTACAGATATGAACATAATCAGACTTAATCATCACCAATATATGGATACGCAAGCAACCAAAGATCAAACAATCATTAACAAGCATCAATACACGCAAAGCATCCATACACACAAATTTATTTGCAGAAATATAACTACGGCTGCCTGAGATAGGACTTATTGCCAAATCAAGGTTAAGAACACTCACGTAGCTATATGAGGATGTAAATCCCCTAGATATTGCCATAGTTTTCCCCCTTTTTCTCACGAATGCAACGCCATTTGATACGGCAAAATAATTTTCCCCCAATCTGATTTCTAGGGCTTCGGCCATTTTATTTTTGTTTTGTAACGAGAGAGTTAAAATGAAAACCGCGGCCACATCCCTTCTTTTTTTTATAATCCACTCACGGCTAGGGTTTTAATAGATGGGAAATCACAAATTTACCCCCAAGTCCAAATGTGTGCACAAATATACTTCAATTCTTTATACTTGTTTAAATCACAATATCATAGTTGTGTAAATATTGTGGGTCATTACAAATACCCCACCTTTTTGGAATTGTGTCCTCACAATTCACTCTTGCTTGTTCTAGCATCCCAAATATTCATTTAATTTTGCGGAGTGGCTGCAATACACACATGTATAAATATACACGTGTGCACTGCCTTGCCAACTCGAGTGCACTAGCAAATTTCAATCAACATGTTTCATCATCAAATGAACAAGCACAAGGGTAATTGCAACTGTCATACAAACAGAACATAAATAAGAAAGCGACATATTCAAACAACTCAGTGCATCTGAAAACAGCAACCTCAGATGGATGTATGGGAACTTACACATAGACTTGGCAAATGCAAGGCAACACAAAATGATAACAGCAGAAGTGATCAAGGCAAAGCACAAGTGTGCAACATCTAGTAGTTTCAAGTACATGGACATATATATATGGAACTGCCACTGTATGCAAAAAGCAAAATCAAGTCTAAAATCTCAAGTGCAACAGCAAATTTCAGATGCAACAGTGTTTGAACGAAGTCCATGTATACAGTGTAACTCAGGGGTGCACACAGGAAGAAGTGAATATGCATAAATATGGCAGTGTACCAATGAGAACAGTAAACAGTGCCATTGTATTCATCATAATAGTGTTCACATTCAGTTTTAAACTAAACCCTATTAGCAAATTGGTTTAGAAAATTCTAGAATCAATACAGATTTTACTTTCTGCTTTTGAAAGCAATTCTAATGTCTCAAACATATTTATACACCAAGCTTACTCAACCAGAACCAAACAAATATTAATTCAGTAACAGTTCATATACTTTGTCATCAGGTTATATGTTGCTTACAAATGCATTCCTACTCATGATTCATATTGAAGTCATTTTAAATGTAATGCTCATTCATCCATGGCTATACACACCATCTTCAGGCAAAACATATCATCTATATGCAAATCAAAATAGAGATCAATACCCTTATACAATCTGTCTTTATTTAAATGAATTTTTAATCCAAAACAGACACCATTCTTGGCAATCAAAGCAAAATATCATAAACATATGTATGAATTAAGTTTATACAAACAATACTCAATCAATACAAACAACAAACAACCACTTAATACTGGTATACTATTATTTATTTTTTTAGTTCCAAAAAGAAAACCAGACATCTATAAAAACATCAACTAATTGCTTGCCATCGGAAATCATCTAATAAGTATCTTAGCAGAAATTCTTATTTCAAGAATTCATAACAACCATCACCCAAATCACACAAGCATCTCATAAATATGAACAAGCAAAACCCACATCATTGAGCTAAGACATCAAAACTGAGTCTGCATACCAGAACTCCCCATACCCCTAGCCTAATCACCTCTGCTTGTGGGTTCATTTCATATCATTTTTTTTAAGGTCCAATATCACATTCATGGTTGCACTGGTGCACACTGCCTGGAACATCTGTTTGATTTCCAGCACACTACAAGCTATTTGGACATGAACATGCCATGTGCAAACTCACACCCCACCCTTGATGCAAGCCAACCACTATGTCATACCCACTTCCCTCATACCCAACCTGATAGAGGTGACCCAATTCCTTAGTTTAATTACTAAGTTTTCCTTTCATGTGTGCAGGTCTCAACTATACTGTCTCATGCTCAAAAATCTTTATGTACATAACCAGTAAATGCAAACAGTTTTCATGCATCCATGAAACAGTCATCCATTCATACATTTCAACAATCAATTAATCACATCTGTATATCATTTCAAGTCAATTTTTTGTTCAGAGACAGGCCTTTGACTAAAACATAGATCAAATATTTTAGGAGATAAAATATCACTGGGGTTCCCAATAACAAGATACTTGCGGTCAACTTATATATATTTTTCTAGTGAATCTTGTCCACAAAGGTTTCACGTCCATATTATTTAAAGCAACATAAACTATTCAGGTTATTGTTATTGGCATTAAAATAGTGAACATGGAGGTCATAAGAACCAAATCTAACAACCAGCAAGGCATCCAAACATTTCACATAGATTATATCACCACAAAGAAACTCATCCAACGCATTTGTGGCTAACAAAACTTATTTTCATTCATATAAAACTAACATACACCTAATCATAAGTAGCTATAAGTGTTCCTTTCGTCTTCACTTATGTCATTGGGCTATATAAACTTGCAGGTAAATCACAGGGATTTTGCATATCAGAAAATTCTTAAGTTTTTCATATTTTATATTACAATCAACATGTGACCAGAGATGTTTATATGTATATATGTATATTTTTTTTTTTTAGGAAATACTTAGGCAACTAGAGCTCAGCACATGGTCAAACCATTGCACTCTTATCCCCTTATTAAATACAAGACATAAGCAAAAAAACTTCCCTCCTTTTACTGCCTTGTACTTAACCAATCTTAGATCACACTTGACTGTAATGATTATATAATCCATTTTTTTTCAGGTTATATTCATAAGAAACTTTATCTTCCTCTAAGGGACCTGTTTTATAAACTTCCATCGCAAAGTTATATGCAGTTATCAAACATATTCAAGAAATGCAGCTTAACAATTATGCATCCAAATCAGACAATTCACTTTTCAATGTTTATTCATATAATGACCTATTGCAATTGATACTGGCATTTGATATTTATTTTTTTTTGAAATTTTTCCAAATATCAACATCACTTGCATCAGCTCATTATTGTGTTTATCAAGTTCTCAAACATATACTTATAAGTTATGGTGTAACAGTGGTGATTTCAGATTTAAATCAAAATAAATAAATTCACCATCTACATTGAAACAAAGCAACATCCATGAAGTCCACAAAGAAGTAAAACTGTAATTTTAGCCATCTTTTAGATCAGATATAAACATAGGTGTCTTAATCCAACTTTTCTTGTATTAGAAAACATTTATAAATTCAAATTCCCTCATTTTAAATTTCTTACTACAGAGATTTACAATAGGTTTGTGGGCTTTCCAAAATAATTTAGGCATTCATGATTCTACTGTATTATTGTAAAGATATGGACAGAGGTGTTTGTTAAGAAAATTTCACCAAAAACCCAGAAAACCTCATATCTTATTATTTAGAAAATAAGCATGAGCCAGATTTCTATCTTGCTGCCTATGTTCTAAATAATTTAAATCCATACTTGACAATAATAAGAATAGAGTAATAAAAATGCTCAAACAATTTTAACTTGGAAAACTGACATACAAAACTCCAAATAGAAATGCACAAACAAACATCCATCTCATCCATAATAACCACTTCAGAAATTTAAATAATTTTTATAATACTTCTTTGTTCATAGAAAATTTAAATGAACTAGACATGAGCATAAACCTCTCTGTTCATACTGCCTAATCCATTATTATTCAATACCCTATTTCTCAGTAAATTAATCAGATTATTTTCTTATAAAAACTGGGTCATAAACTCATTTCTGTAATCAGGTTATATGATTGATTAAACAATTTTCAAACAAAATAATAGAAAGGAGAAACATCATTAACATTGATGTAATTCAAATAAATCATCCAAAGCAATCAATTTCAAACAATGCAACCAAAGCAGTCAATACAAACAAATTCAAACAAATTAAATTTTTGCTATGTTATCTACCAACAAAGCTCTGATACCAATGACATGACCCTACTTTTCTAGTGGCCAAATCATGGACTAATTTGTTTTTTTTTTTTGGTATAAAGAAATATGCTAAATGAAAACACAGGGTCATCTATCTTCAAAACCAAAACCAGGATCCACTATTACCAATATAGAAATATTGGTGTATTCTTAAAACATAGATTAGTATATATGAAGATATACCAATCTCTTTAGTAATTAAATCAGAGTTAAGAAAAATTAGCTAAAGCATTCACACATAGCATTTTTAATATAAAGATAAACCCATTTCCTTCTTATGAAAATTATTTGAAATATGACACAAAGGATACACAAGCAGGCAGGAAATATCAGAATTCCTGATTATATCATAAAAATCATAGAGATCCTTTACTTAACTCAACTCTTGCTATAACACAATTATAGGTGTGGCTGCGCGTACACACACATATAAATACATGTGTGCACGGCCTCGCCAACACACAAACTCAAGCAATTATATTAATGAACAGGCAATGAAGCCTTGGCACCAACCAAATATTAATAATTATATGTATAAACAAAAGATTACCAATCCAACTATATAAAAATGAGGTCATCGAGTTTCCTCTTTCTCATTCATATAAGTTATATTCAGACATAAAGGATGAATTTACATCAACTATCTTTCTTTAAAACAAAAACGTGTCACTGATGTAAGAACAAAAGCTATTCTGCATCATACAAATATTTTTAACACAAACAATTGGAAACTAACAAGTTCCTTTTATAAAAGTCTCAAGATAATACATGGACTTGTAATCCCTTTCTAGAAATCTTATGAATATAAAATAGTTTACTTTCTTTTGCAAAACTTATTCAAAACTGTGCTTATTCATTTTAGAAATGTAAAGTAAGGGCATGCACGTATTTTAATTTATATGGCAAGTCCTCAATATAATTCAAGAATCTATCACATGAACATATATTAGCTATATGCTATATACAGATTCGAATAGCAACAGCCACTTAACATAGAAAATTTCATTTCCCAAAAATCATAATGCATTTGAAAGCATTAAAAATCCATCTTTCCTTCAAAAGTCTACGGCATCAAATATGCCAAAACATATGAATATAGTTCAGACTTGTAAGTCATACTGTTAAAGCCACTAAATACATTTCAGATTTATAAAGCCATGAGGCTGTAAGTTCTCAAACTCATTTCAGAAATTATTTCAAATTCTTGTATAAATCCAAATTCCACATAAAACTTCATTTCTTTCCAGAATAAACATCTTATATCAAAAAAACACGTATCTATTAAAACTCAGATGCTCAGATGCAAATTCATATCTCAAAAGTGTGGATTCAGATCCATATAATCTCCCAAACCATAAGTAACTTGATCTCAAAAAAAAAACATAACATAGAGAAATATATATATATATATGTATACCTCATCTTTGCTTTTCACATTCAAGGCATTCAACTTGCCAAAAACAATAAATATATATATACATATTCTCAGATATGATAATTACATACAAAAATCAAACTCCAGATCCATATATGCTTATGCATAAATATAGAAATAATCCATCAAAATAAGTTTATAAAAGTTTTTCCAAAACTTCTGAAAGGAAACTTGAACAAAATCCATAAAAATCCTTTAGATCACAAAACTCAGCAAATCTATGGGTCTGGACATATACACAAGTGTAAACACTTGTGTATACTGCCTTGACACCAGTTATTTCTCCAAATATAGATTTCAAAAAATATATACAAACTGAATAATCCCAGTGTTACAGTTTCAAACTTGCAATTACATATAAAACAATACAGTTTTCAAGACTATATACAAATCAATCTAACACATGATGATTCACTGTTCAGGGCATTACATACATATTTTAGTTCAGCAATACATATGAAGTGACAATGAAAATACTTAAATACTTTCTTCATATCATCTACATGCAGTATAAATCATTTTAACTCCATCTCTTAAATCATCATCTCATCAATATGTGCATAGCAACCTGTAAAAACATCATCCCGAACTGCCTCGTTGAATGAGACACCCCAGGAGATTGTCGAGACAAGCAACAGGGTCGGACATGATACGTCTGGTATGAGTGTACTTAAACAATTCATTTGGCAGTAATACAAGTGTTAAATCAGTGTATCGTGACATAATAGTGAATAGATATCATCTCAGGTACAGATATGAACATAATCAGACTTAATCATCACCAATATATGGATACGCAAGCAACCAAAGATCAAACAATCATTAACAAGCATCAATACACGCAAAGCATCCATAGACACAAATTTATTTGCAGAAATATAACTACGGCTGCCTGAGATAGGACTTATTGCCAAATCAAGGTTAAGAACACTCACGTAGCTATATGAGATGTAAATCCCCTAGATATTGCCATAGTTTTCCCCCTTTTTCTCACGAATCCAACGCCATTTGATACGGCAAAATAATTTTCCCCCAATCTGATTTCTAGGGCTTCGGCCATTTTATTTTTGTTTTGTAACGAGAGAGTTAAAATGAAAACCGCGGCCACATCCCTTCTTTTTTTTTTATAATCCACTCACGGCTAGGGTTTTAATAGATGGGAAATCACAAATTTACCCCCAAGTCCAAATGTGTGAACAAATATACTTCAATTCTTTATACTTGTTTAAATCACAATATCATAGTTGTGTAAATATTGTGGGTCATTACGCCGAACCACTATAAATTCCGTGTCTTTACCGCTTTCATTTTAATTTCTGTTATTCTTCATATTAAATATCCTCTACATACATCCTACCCTTGAACTGTGATTGTTGTTTGGTACTTTCACTTGGATTTGGGTGTTAGTGACCAATTTTGGCGCTAACACTCACAATTCAATTTTATTTAACATTTCTTTAATTTATTAACAAATTAGTCCTCTCCTATTTATAGTTCAATACTTGATCTTTAATCCAAAATATCGCTTGAGTTTTATTTTCTTAAGTCCAATTTAGTTTATAATTCAAGTTTGGATTTTCTTTTCTTTATCCAAATCAAACAATATTTATTTTGGATTTTTATTCCACTTCCAAAATTTATAAGCCACAACTGATTATTTATACAATTCCATCCATTATAGGCTTGAATATATTCATCCTTTATTTTTAACTCAAGCCTTCTATTTATTTATAGCCCAAGCATATATTTTTTCTATGGATTTTTAATTGTCTTACGAATTATTCTAATTTATTTATTTCAATTCCAATCCTTATTCAATTTATTTCCCATTCGTTCAGCTAAGAATTCAATTCCATTCATTAATTCAATTGAATTCTCATCCCAACTCAATTTTACTTTAACTCGGATTTATTTAACTCAATTCGATTTCAGCTTACTTCGAATACAATTGGATATTCTTTCAGCTTATTCAATTAATTTCAATCCAGTCAAATTTTTGTTTTCAAATCCAAGTTAATTTCATTTTCAACTTTTCTTTTTAAATTTAAATTCCAACCCTCAAAGCTTATATTCCATTCATGATTTAAAAATCATCTTAATGTATAAGCTTACAACCTATCTCATCAGGATTTCCAAATACCCAGTTATTGGTTTCAAACATTTTGAAATCTCCAACATCTCGAACCACATTTCTCAAAAAATTTAAACCAATCTTGGCTTTTATTTTCCAACAAATTTCCTTTGAAATTTTCAAAACAACTTGCTTTTCTAAACAAATCAATTTGGTAGCAATCCGTCACTTAAAACTTCGAAAATGAATACTGATGATGCGGTCGTCATCATCAGAATTAATTTCCAATAATCCAAGTGATTTCAATGCTATATCACTTTCAAAATCCCTTTAAAACAATTTCCTTTCAGAAATATCTCCAAAACAATTGTGCTATTATTTATCTTCGAAACACTTCCAAAATCCCCGGGATTTAAATTTCCAAATCCTGCTTAAATCCATTTTACTATCATTCATTTGCGTAGCTTATACAAATTCTTATTTGATTATATTTCAATTTCTAGTTAAATTTTCATTTAATAATGATAATACTTTAATATTATCAGTCCTAACATCCGAGCAACCATATATTAGCTAAAATAGTTTACAAAACTTTTATTTATACCAAAATATATTTTGGGTAAAATTATTTCATTCACCCACATTTAAAACAATACCGTGTCGATTGTTCAATTCAAGTGTTTAGAAACACCTTCAATACAGTTGTCCAGACTGTACCGACGAAGGTTCATATGCCACTCAATAAACCAATCAACACAATATTAAAACAATTTATATTCACTAACAAATACGCGCTCATATCTATTAATATGCTCAAACTCATTCTAGAGTACTGCTGACTCCATTCTATGAGTAATTCCCACCAGAGCCAAGGTTATCACCAACCTAAGCTCTGATACCAACTGTAATAGCCCGCAAATCCGTACCCATTGAGTCAACACTATTCTACCTAAATCAACTCAAGTTGTACAGAAATACGAACCATTTGGGTTAAAGAAAAAGAGGTAGAAGAAGAAAATAGAAGACAATATCAGAATCTAACCATCGCAGCGGACTAAAATATAATAGAAAATAAATGATCTTTACTCAAAATCAAATATATCTGTTTATATATTACATCATCAGAGTACATCGATCAACGGCTCAACAACAACATACAAATGGATACACAGCAACTCAATCACAGCGTAATATATATATAACAAGTACGGATATACGTATCGTCTCCAGCTCGTCTCCTGAGCTCGATAACATCACATCCTATATTCTATAATACTCGGTCTGACCCGAGCATTACAGTTAAATAACACCCGAGTCAGTCTGGAATACCAGCGTGAGAAAAACACACCCAATTGATTATTAAAGTTTCAAAAATCCTTTGAAAACAAAAGCATCTCGTAAGACCACGCCACAAATAAACATGTCGGGTTTTTACCTTATGATAGCTAAAACAATTTTTATAGAAATCCTCTGATATTATAATAGTGTCTATAGAAAGTAAATAGAATCTAGCTGAAATGCTTGCATCTCACGTTTCAGCAATAGTTGGGCACAATCAAAACCGTACAGGCGCTTATTGGAGTTTGGATCCCATACAATGGCAGGGCTACTGGGGTACCGCCCGTCACAGTACCTGGTTTAGATCAGATTACCGAGGAGCCACCCTAACTCCCCTGGAACACAAGACCGGAACCATTCCTTACTGAACAGTCCCAAGCAAGATCACCCCGCAGTTGGCACGACCTACCGCCCACTAAGCCGAATAAAAGGGACATCTAGACAGGGGAAACCTCACTCTACAGTGGGGGCTACCCACGAAGTCTAGCTGCACCTCCCCTGTTTTAGCCATTCCCGGTTGATGAGGCTTGAGGTTAAGCGTTACCTTTCAAGAATGCATCAATTAGAATGCTCATCGTCCACCTGACGATGTTCTGAAAGCATTCAATCACTACAAGTTGCCCTAGGTCTGGACAAACCGAATCACCGTCTTCAACTCTTCAGGTCTTCATTCGTAATCGTTCAAACCAGATCGAAGTGGTTTTCGGATAGTTAAATCCGATCTCGGACTCTTCGAAACGATCAGCGCATTGTCCAATATTGATAGTCGGTTATTTAACTATCAATTAATATTCACAAACAACCATCAACCAAAAATTTTCCAAATTATCTATTAATCTCAAAAATATCTTCACAAGATATATTTCTATTTTCAATCCTTTGAAAACAGTTTCAAAACCATCATTCTTTTCAGAATCAACTTTCCCAAATATTTTATATCTCCTCTGAAATCACCAAGCACAAAAATAGAATTTTAAAATAATTTAAAACACTTTATTTTGAAACATTAAGTTAAAATTACTTTAATAATTTGTTAAAAATACATACTATATGAATGTTTGAAATAAGGTTATAAAACTAGATTTCTACTTTTACAACAAAATACTAAGTTACTTCTTAATAATTACTGCTAGAATAGATTAAAGAAAATACTTACTTTAAACTTTAAATAATAGACATAATAAATTTTTCAAAACTTGCTTTCTTTAAAAACAGCTTTAAAACATTTAATTTATATTCACAATCTTACCTTTTAAAACATGTACTTGGCCATCCAGAGAACGTTCCAACTCAATCACTTAAATCAATTTTCCCGAAATTGATTTCCAATTTATTTTATTTGAAGTAAATTTCTTTAGTTACTCAATTCATTTTAAAAATTCATTAGTTACGGACTTATTATTGTTGTTGTTATTTTCCGTTTGATTTTAAACCTTTTAACTAAAATATACGAATGTCAGGCTTTTTCCCAATTTCTTCTTTATTCCTTAAGTTAAATCTTAAATATTAAATAAATGTTTGTTTTTATAAAAATAATATCATTGAAGTTTCAAACTTCATTAACCTTCTGCTTATTTCAAAATTCCTTTCCATATACAGAATTTTAATAATTATAAAGTGATACAAATCAAAGTTATCACATTCTTCCTGCAGTTTCCAAAACTTCAAAAATTATAGGATTTGGATAAGAAACGCAAAAGTTATGCACAACATACTAGCTCAGGTTTGCATAAAACAACAGGACGGCGAGATTGCAAGAGGTTTTTCCAAATTTTAACCATCGAATTTCAGAAAATGATATAAATAAAAGTTATAAGACTTTCTGTTAGCTTTCCGAAATGACCAAGATCGTCAAATTTATATTAACGGTTCAAAAGTTATGACCATTTTACTTAAAACATTAACTTAGCCTGAACTTATGCATTTGCAGGACAGCGACCAACAATTTCAATTTTAGCATAGAAAACATCGAAATCCGGCAAAATGAATGAAGCAAAAGTTTTAGCTTAGTTCCTAAGATTTCCGAAACATTAAAAATTTCCGAATTCCGATAAGAATTGTAAAAGTTATGGATAAAACAATTCTAAGATTTGAATTTCACAACTTATGTCATTTTGTCTCGGGGCAGCGATAAACAATTACAATTTTGGCCAAGATAACATCGAAATTTCAGAAAACTCAAAACATAAAAGTTTTATAACAAAGTCTAAGCTTTCTGGAACATCTAAATTTATCGAAATCGGTTGAGGTACGAAGAAATTATGGCCAATTTAGTTTCAGCCTTAAGCACAGAGCTAATATTGGTGTTGCTCTCGGGATTACAGTAGAAAGGTTCAATTTTGACATAGCTAGCTTCCAAATTACAGAAAACACAAAACATAAAAGTTATAGCACATGAAATAAGCTTTGCATAACATCTAAGAAATCGAAATTTCATTAAGGATTGAGAAAGTTATGGTTAAATTACTAAGCCGCGTTTTTGATAGAACCAAGCCATTTTTACTTATAACTATTTTCTCTTCAAGAATAACATGAATACTAGAAATTAAATAGTTTTTCTCACCTTAAACTTGTGTATTTGACTTGACCCTTTTTCCTTAGCTTTCTCCAAGATTTTTCACTTTATCTTACTTTTGTTTTTGTTTTTTGAAAGTATCAAAAAATAAATGAACATTTACACCCTTTATATGGAAATTTTCAAGGCTAGTTTGGTAAATTTAGTTTTGGACACTTGTCTTCTTCTCTTTGCACAAGCTTTACAATGTTGACACATGTCTACTTAGGTGTCTTAAGATGTTTCTACACATGGACACATGTCCTTCATTTTTTTTATGCAAGCTTTATTTTATGACACATACCTTATTTAGTAATCATTAAGGTGTTCTAGAAGTGTACACCTAAGTGATATATGTGTCATAATTCTATTTCATCTTAAGGTAGGTGTATGGTCTATATTATGCCACTTGTCTTCACCATGTCATGCCACTTATCCTATACTTATACATACTTATACCTTTTGTATTATTATAAATATAAATACAATAGAGATGGTGTATACAAGAAGCTTGACTAATTAAATTATTATCAATTAATTTTTTTTAGCGTGTTTATATATCGTACACTCACACACTAACTCTGATCAAAACGAAATTTGAAATCCGACAATAATTCAATATTACGGACTCAATGGAACTGGTTTCATCGAATTCCGAGACCGTGCCTCGGAAGGTTATTTTTAAATTCAATTTAAACGATTAAATTTCAAAACTGATCAAATCATTGTTGAATTTGATTCTAACACTTCTATCGTCTTCAACGTTATCAATATAAAATTTACAAGCCTTCAAATTATTTTTAACAGGCTTAAAATTCTAGATTCAACAATTTACCCAATTTCTAATTATTAAATTCTATTATTTAATTATCAATAAATAGCGATATTTGTATTTCAAGTTAAGATTGCTCTATTGAATATTTAAAATCAATTAAATATTCCAATTTTAAATGCTCGAAAATTCCGGGTCGTCACAATAAGCGATAAAATTTGGCCAATTTTAGAATTTAGATATACGATTGGATTTTTATAATTTATTTTAATTTATTTAATGAATATAAAAATAGCCATTTTGGCCACGGACTCGGATTTCGACGAAACCAGTTTCATCGGATCCGTATCGGTGAATTATTGTAGGGTTTCAACTTTCGTATTGATAGGACCTGTCGTTTAATCGTACGGACGCGAAACGCATTGAAATCGGTTTAATTAAAATCAATTTGAAATCAATTTGGAAATTTTGTTTTCAGCATAACTTTTTCATACGATCGAATTTGGATGTGAAACTTTTTCCATCGCGTTCAGAATATTTTAAAATAACTATTTGGGTATATGGGTTTAATAAATTTCGTTCCGGGGTTAGAACGGGCTTTTTGGGCCAACTACCGTTTCGCACGTTCGTAAATTCGTACCCACCTAGCCTACTAAAATTTGTCTATATCTATGCTGTGATAAACCCTAGCCTCCATCTTCTATCATTTGTCTGTACATTCATTTTCTTCATCTCTTTCTCTTCCTTAATGGTTGCAGAACCTAGATCTATTCCAATTCAAAATTTCAGTGAAAATTCAAACATTCCACAAAAATTCCATAAAAATATATGTCATAGTTCTCGAGATACGTAATTTGATGGTGTGATTTGTTTTTCGATTTGGGTCTCAGTTTTTCCAGAAAAACCTAGTTTATCCACGGCCGTTCATCATCGTCGCAAAAAAATTCGTCGGACGGCGAAACCCTTTCTGCGTATTGTAGAGTGGACCGAGGGGACCGCATCTATGCAGTTTATCTGGTGAATCGACGGTTAGATTTGGAGTTAAAATTGAATTAGGGTTCGAAAGTTGGAGGCGACCGGTGGCGTTTCAGGCGATCGTAACTTTGCCAGTAGGAGGAGTGGAGGAGGGCGAACTCAATGGAGGTGGTGGCCTGGTCGATGGTGGCCACAAGGCGCGAGCGACGCTGGTCAAAGGCAGAGGATTGAACGGGTCTGGAAGTTGTCTCATGCGCGTCTGTAGGAAAGATAGGAAGAGGTAGGGGCGTTTTTCAAATTCAAAGTGTGACGTGGCTTCTGGGTATTGGGTGAGTTAATTAATTTTGGTTTAAGTTAATATTGTTTTCGAATGATTAAACCGATATAACTTTTACACACGAATACCGTTTCACGCGAAATTTCTTTTGTTAGGATCGTAATTAAATTCCAGATCTATTGACGCTGGTTTGGACTGATTTGGAGACCGTCGAATTTTGGGTTTAAATCGGATTTAAATTCGATTTAAATCCCAAAGGTGAGTGTTTTAACCCACTCACAACTTCTAAAAGTTTTTATGTTTGTTAAATTTATTTTAGATATGAGTAGAAATTTATTTATGACTGTTTGGCATGTTTTATTCAACATATCTGTTAAATCGCACTATTTAATTTAAATGTTAATTTATTTTATTTATTGCATAAAATTTGACAGTTAGAATTTATTTTTGCATATAAACTGCTAGTTTAACAGTCATTAAATTTATTATGGAATATAAACTGTTAGTTAATATCTGTTATTGATTTCTGTATAATTCATATGCTTTGTATCGATGATTGTTTAAAATTTGATGATGATTGCAATTGATGATTGATGATTGATATTTGGATGAATGAATGCTATAAAAATTTTTTTTGTATAAACTGCAAGTCATCATGCATTTTTCATTTCATTCGGGATTGTGGTTTGAAATGATATACAACCGCAAATTTTATTTTTAAATTGCGGATTGAAATGATAAATATCCGTATCACTTGACCATAGGATATAAAATTTTATACAGGCACCGTGGTCTATATATAAATTATTTTAAAGTGATTTCTATGGTTTGGATGGGATACGGTTTATAAAAATTTTTAAATTTTGATATTTTATAAATATTATTCTTCTATATATATACATATGAAGTTAAAATTTTTGGATTTAAGCTGTGTATAAATATGTTGAATAAAAATGGAAATTTAGAAAATGGAATTTGAAATTTCTATTATGTGGTTAAATTTGGAAATTTTAAGGTATGATATTTATAACTGTATTTTTCCAAGATAAATTTAAAATGAATATTCTAGTATAATTAAATTGAAGAAAATATTTAATTGCTATAAATTGGAGTTTTATTTATGGATTTTTATGTGAAAATTCAAGACTAAATAATAGAACATTTAATTTGTTGAAAGAATAAATTCCAACTCTAGTTTTGAAATATTAATACTCCAAATGGATATATATATATATATATAGAAATTGAAGTGGTTTGGTAACTTGAAAGTGATATAAAATTTTGGTTTAGACTTTAAATAAAGAAATATATTTGTAAAGCCATGGAAATTATTTTTCTTTACAAATTAACTTTAAAGTTAAACCATTTATTTTACATTCGTTGAATATCCAAACCATTCAAGTTTTAGAAGTTATGGTTTTAAAATTTTGAATTTCAAAATATTATGCTTTGAAAGTATAAGTCAAATATTTGGTTTCCAGATAAGAAGTATGATTTTGGAAAAGAAATATATTTGGATAAAATGATATCATATTGTTTTGGGTTTTAAGATGATATCGTATTCATAGTTTTGAAATGGAATTTTTATTCTGGTTTTAAAGTATAAGCTATTTTAAATGACCGCGGTGTTATAATAACGATGGGTTGGCAAAGAGACCGGGATCGGATATGGACATACTCTCTGTCGATACCGAAAACCACTTTGACTAACCGTGTACGCGGTGGAGATTCCAGAATGAAGTAGGTGGTGGCGACGTTTCCTGTAAGGTAAATACGTGGACCCGACTCCCGTGAGTTGGCATAAGATGGCTAAAACAGGAGTGATTCTCGGGCCAATGAGGTCATACTTCTGATCAGACGCTCCTCTTCGATATTATACTTTGACTTTGGATTGATTCAGCGGCCACTTCTATTTTTGATTTTGGGGGAGTTTGTTCGAGGTGGGCGGTAACTGAGGCTACGCATTTCCACCAGCTTGGATAGCAATTGGTATATCTACCCTGGCATTGCCTAGTTGTGACGTGTCACCTAACATACCGAGCCTTTACTACGAGTTTTGTTTTGTACCATACATATGGAGTGCCCTCTGACGACGCCCAGTACGGGGGAGATTACGGTACTGTATAGACTATGGGAATATGTTATGTGTTAAGGGCTATATGGGTAACCCCTTAACGCTATTAAAAAGTAAGTTTATTTTACAAATAGACACTATTATAATAGCGCAATATACTACATAGTAAATAGTTTAACGGATCCTTAGGAGATGTAAATCCCGAGCATCTCTTGAGTTACTGCACTCATATTTATTTCTGTTAATTTAACTCACATAAGATCTTTTAGTTCTGACTCGAGTGTTTTGTCTTTTCAATTCGCTCGGGTCCGTCCGAGCGTTTCAGGATTTGAAGTTTTAGCTCTGGAGGACGAAGACGAAGATTTGTAGTATTACTATTATTATTTATACTAGTGCACTACACACTGTTCCGCTGCATTGTTATTGGTATTTGTAACTCTGATATGTATTATATAAATGTTTGTAAACAGTTTTATAAACTGTATATTTTATTATTATATTTTATCCTTCCGCTGTGAGATTCTATTTTGTATATTTCTTCTCTGTTTTTCTTATTTACCACATAACAATCCGCCCTTCCGTATGGTTTAAATCGGCATGTGTGTCTGTTTAAATCATGTGAAAAGGCGGGATGTTATAAATGATTTATAGCTTTCAATTTCATAAATAATTAATGAATTATATACAATCAACTAACAATCATATAACAACCAAATCATACCCAACATAACCAAATTATTAATTTTACATTCAATTTGGTTTATCTCTTTCAATTCTAATTGATTCTTAGCCATACCAAATTCTTTTGTTTACATTTACTTCATATTCAGCTTCAGTTAATAACCAATTTATTTGCGGAACATTTTATTAATGCAGAACATTTTATTAATCATCACTTTAATTTATAGTCATTCCATAAAAGTCAAACTTCTTATATGCGACTTTTCTTAGTTTATAGTTATCTCAAAAGTTGCAAATTAATCTTCACGTATTTGGCATCTTAAATTTCCAATATTAACTTTTAATTAAGTCCGTAAGCCGTATATATATATCATCCGTGAGCAATATCAATCTAATCGCTTATTCGATCACACAATTTCACTTCCAACTAGTATCGTTCACCCGACTCTCTAGTGCCGACTCAGATTTGGTTCCTTGATTGGAAACTATTACTCTCCTTGCATAGCCATATACCATGATAGAGAATTCCAGAGTCAAATTAAAAATCCATATCCAGGGTTCGCCATCGAAAATCGAGTGAAAAATCTTAACTTGGATCGATATAAATCATCTCGAAATTTTGTGCTCGAATTTGGATCAAATCGTTATGCGAATAAAATAATATACGTACAACTCACGTATTACCTTCCAATGGATTTCTATCCAATTTATCTATACTAAATTATTCTATTGACTTCTATTTTTTTTCCCACTTAATTACTCACAATCCATTATTCAGTTCGTATATTCATTTCTTTACATAGCATATTCTTTAATATTATCTTTTTTTAAACATCATATCAAGAATTTGTTTACTCAAGTTCATTTTAAACATTCTATATAATTTAATTAAATTCAATTTCATTTTCCAATTGATTCTTAGCTATAAGAAATTTCTTTGTTTACATTTATTGCATTTTCATAATTTCAATTAATAACGAATTCATTTGTGGAACATTTTATTAACCGGCACTTTAGTTTATTAGTCATCCTATAAAAGTCTAACCAATCATAAATGACTTTTCTTAGTTTACAGTTATCTTAAAGGTTACAAATTCAGAAAAAATTTACAACACATTTGCAATTTATATTTATTTTCTATAACCAATTTACAAAGATATAGTACGATTCATTTATCTTCTTTCTTAAGTTCACTTACTTGTTCCATTTATCCATTCATTATTTCATGTTATATTTAAGTATATAACATTTTTATCACAACCAAAATTTTCATTTATATACATTTAATTCCCTTTGAGTTTTCCTTACTTGTATATTTCAATTACTTTCAGGTTCTGTTTATTTATACAATATCTCATTACATATCCAAAACATCATTTTAACTTTTAACATTCGGTAAGTCTTGTTATATGTTATCAGAATGTAATTTTGGTATTATACAAATTTATAGAATTTCATTTTACTTAATTAGAATGTTCACAAATTTAATTTGTTTAAATCGTCTTTACCTTTCAACTTTAAAGTTTTCCCAAAACAATAATCTTAGATATCTTAATCCTCTTATTTTCTAAATTCTGGTTATTCACATTTCATTTGAAAATTACTAATTAACATAACTTAGAAATTTAAATGCCCGGTTCTTTCCAAATCGTTTGAAATAAACATATACACTTATATCCCTTTTTTTTATATATAAAAAATCATACCTTTAGAGTTTAAACCAAAACCCATTTACCCAAAATAATTTCGAAGAAAAGCAAAGCTTTTTAGAAGTCACCCCCATTTTGAGACTCGAAAATGAACGTCGATGATGCTGCGCAGTCATCACCGAAATTATTTTCCAGCGACATAAGAGAGGAGTACTGAATTCATTCTTTCCTTTAAAAATCCTTTCAAAATATTTCCATAAACAATTTCCAACTAATATTACTATATATTTTCTACAAAGCTTTAAAAACCATTTAAAAACCTCCGGGTCTTAAATTCAATATTTTCCAATTTAAATTTATTTTAATTTATAAGTCACATTTATAAAATATTCTTATAGGATTTCCTTTCTTAAAACATTCCACAAGTGTTTTATCATTGTTTATTTTGTAATTCAGCTTATTTATTAAATTACAATATCCAATTAATGATAATAACTAATATTTTCATTCTTAACAACCAGGTAAGCTAGATAAGTCACAATAATTTCTGAAAATTTTCTTTATATATACAAAATACAATTAGAGCAAAATTATTTCATTTGCCCAATTTCAAAACAATACTATGTCGAATTGTTCTGTTTAAGTGTTTAGAGATCCCTATCATTGACGTTAATTACTCGTATTGACCAGAATCCATAAGCCACTCAACAAATCAACCGACACAATATAAAAACATTTTATATCACTAACAAATATGCTCTCTCATATATATACACTCAGCGACTCATCTTAGGGTATAACTAACCTATTTATAAAGAGTCAGACCCCACAAAGCTAAGGTTATCGCTAAACCAAAGCTCTGATACCAACTATAACGACCCGCCTTTTTGGACAGTTTAAACCGACGATCGAATACACATGCCGGTTCCAAACCATTCAAAAAGGCAGATGGTTATTGGGGTAATTAAGAAAAGAAAGGGAAGGAGAAATAAAGGAAATGAAACAACACAGAATCTCGCAGCGAAACGATAAAATATAATAGTCAAATAAACAGTTCATGAAGTTGTTTACTATACTTTGACAATTATTTGTACAACATTTATCAGAGTTATACATATACAACAGAACAAATAAAATAATGCAGCAGACAGCATGATGCACAGATAATAATAGTAATAGTGTACCAAATCTTCGTCTTCGTCCTCCAGAATAGATCTTCAAAAATGTGAAAACTCAGGACTGACCCGAGCGTAATGAAAAGACAAAACATTCGAGTCAGGACTAAAATATCCTTATGAAAGTTAAATCAATCGTAAATAAATATGTGTGTAACGGCGTTAGAGATGTTTACGGGGTTTGACATCTCATATCCAGTGTCAACGTACGTGCAATAACTTAGAGATGTTACGGGATTTTCCATCTCTTAAGGATCCGTTAAACTATCTACTATGTAGTACACTACGCTAAGTAGATAATGCCTATCAGTAATATAAAGTATCAAAATAGCGTTAAGGCGTTACCATAATCCCCCTTAACACGTTTTTATAACGCCATAGTCTATACAGCACCGTAAGCCCCACCGTAAACAGGTGGTTATCAGAGGGTACCCCATAGGTATAACACAAAGCATAACGTAGTGGTCGCGAATAGGATAATCAGTATGACAAGGTACATGAGGCGATACCAACTAGGATACTAGTAGTTGCGTGATCCGGACTGATGTTGAGCATAGCCAGCAGCTACCCCAACACCGCGAAACAACACTCCCAAATCAAGTGGTGCACCCAAATCGAATCACAAATGTAATAGATATGGTATCGAAGAAGTGTGTCCGCTAGAGATAGCGAACCTCAATGGCCCGACGCGGCTCCTGTTTTAGTCATGTCAGGGGTCATCCAATATCGTTCTCTTTCTTCAATCAACGCGTTCACCAAACCATCCACTTCATTCTGGATCAACACTCCGCGTATAATAGTTATTAAAGTGGTTTTCGGTATCGACAGAGAGTATGTCCATATCCGATCCCGGTCTCTTTAATAACTATGTATTATTACACCGTTGGCTCTTTTACATTTCAAATCGATTCATAATTGATATCAAAATATCATATTCGCTTCAAAAAGTCAAATCCATTTCAAATATCATCGTATCTTTCCAAATGTAAGATTCCGTTTCAAAAATCATTTTTCCGCATCAATATCTCATTTCGATTTCAAAATCATTTCGAATTTCAATTTAGGTTGCAACTTCATTTAATCCAATTCGTATTCAAATTCAAGATTTAAACATAAACATTTCACCTTATTAACCAGCTTGAAATTTTTAGAAAATAGTTTAAGTAGTTTAAAAGTAGTTTTAAATAAATAAAATAGTAAAAGATACTTAAAATCTAAAAATGGATTTAAAATAGATAAATTAGTTTAAAATAATTTAAATTGGGTTAAGTAGATTTAAAATAGATTAAAATAATTTAAGTATTCAAAAATGGTTTATATAACTGAGTAATTTGGAAAACAAATAAAACAGCTTCAAAACCGAACCATTTCAATTATAACTTCCCAATTCAAATCAATTTCAATTTCCCTTCTACCGATTCAATTTCAATTTCAATTCAAATCAATGTCAACTTTGACTTCAAATTAATTCAATTTTACATTCACCTTCAATTAATTCAATTTCAATTTATATCGATATGGAGCTTGATTTTCAAAATATCAATTTATAACGCTTAACAAAATTATCCTTCAATATTCAAATTTAAATCCAAATTCCAAATATGATTCAATTTCAAGCTCAATTTCAAAATATCATTTTTATGTCACTTTTACTTAGTAATACTCAAAGCCCGAAATAATGTTCAATCTTTAAAACAAATAAATTTTCGAAATTCAATCATATCCCGATTTTAAATTTCAAAGTCTCAACTTAAATCATTTAACAATTTCTTTTAACCAAAATTTATTTCAACATTCCAAACTCAATTATGGGATAAATTCGATTTCTATAAATTGATTTTATTTATAACTTTTAAATCAAAACATTTAAATAAATTTCAAATCAACGATTTTAAAAATTATTAATTTAACCAATCCTGTGTCCGTATATAATTTTCTATCCTATGGCCAAGTGATTAATTATTTCAATTAAATGTCTGGGATGAATATAGATCACTTAAATCAAATCACAGTTTCATATGTATGCATAACAGGACATATATAAGCAAATAAACATCCAAACATTTAAATATCAACCAATATCATCCATCGAAATACATCATCCAATAGACAGTACAATTCACGGAAATTTCATAGTTATCCATATCAGGTAATTTAATCGCAATTCAATTTTAATTTCAATTTAACTGTCAATTTAATTTTCAACGGTTATTTCAAGTGACAATCTATATGACAATTAAATTTTATCAAACAACGACAAGTAAAATTCATAACACTTCATAATATCAGATTTAACTAGCATAAAAATATTCAGTACGTTGTGAGCGTTATAAAACACTCACCTTGATTTCAATGTAGTTCCAGCGTTTTATTTCGAATAAAATTAAACGAGCTTTTAATTTTACCCGAAATTTTCACTAGCTCAAACGACTCCAATTAAATTCCATAGCGCAGTGCTCGTCGATACGATTCCAACGCAAAATGTTTCGTCCAAAACGGACCTCGTATGAAAGAGTTATGATATTTTGAAGTTAATACAAATTTAAATACAAATTAAATTCAACTTTTATTTTATTTTATTTTACCCAAACTCACATCAGAGCTGTCCATTTTCTTCTTGCAACATCTGGGCCATGCCCCTTATTCATCTCCCTCACGTTTCCAGGTTCCAACGTGAACCCAATGTCGCCGCCTCCCATCCAATTATCGCGCCCCATACCATCACTTCGAAACCGGTCAACCACCACCACGTTGAAGCTCGTCACTTGCTCCACCGTCACCGAGAATAGCGCGAAGCTCGGCCTCCCCTATGGCACGCAAAACGAGGCGAACGGCCGGCCATCGCGGCCCCCTTCTGGTCCTCTACGCTCCACCATATCCCATCTCCACCATACAGATTCGAAGCTCTCTTCGAGCTCTTCGACTTTCGCGTTGAACACTTCGTGTAAATGTTTACGGATTTGAAGTAATTAAGGAAGGAAGGCGAACGATTTCTGGCCTTTTGTTTTGAAAATGGCGGTCGGCTTTGTTTTAGGATTAGGGTTTAGTTTGGTACCAATTGTGAAGATAGCAAGTCCTTTTATAAAAAATTTCCAAATTACTATTCGCTCGAAATTTTCCGAACTCCAAACGAAGTGTGCCGGCTGGCGTTTCTATGGTTTACCCCGCGTTCCGAACACAATAAAACGTGTTTCGGGAGCTAATTCGATCATCTGTGCAAGTTATGGCAATAAACGTTCGATTTAAAATTAAATCGGTTAAACCGATTTCAATGCGTTTTGGCTTGCCCCGGACAAACGGTAAATCCGATTGACTTGAAATTTGAAACCTTACAATAATATCATGTTACGGATCCGATGAAACTAGTTTCGTCGAAATCCGAGACTGTTTGAAGAATGGCTATTTTAACTCGGCAATTAAACATTAAAGTATTCAATTTTCACAAATTTACTTTTAATTCGACTTTAAATGTTCTACAACCTCATTCTAACTTTAATATGATAAAATAAAATTTTACAAATCATTTTTAATCATATTAAACCCGTTATTCAATTATCCAATAAATTCCAATTTTAAAATCTTATTAACTCTATTATAATCCCGATATAACTTATATTCACTTTGGAAACCAATTTGAATTATATTAAATCAAATTTCAATTATTCACTCTATTTTCATACATTAAATTTCAATATCAAATTAAAACATTTGTAATATTAAATTTAAACAAATTTGATTATTCTTAAATCACTATCTTTTGAAATATTCAAAACGAACTTATAAAATTTAACAAATTCAAATTATAGAACAACCATTTTCATTAAAACAGTTATTCAATTCCCGTTATTCAATTATTCAATAAATTCCAAATATTAAATTTAAACAATTTAATTGTTCAATATTTGACGGATTTCAATATTGGATTTTCAAATAAAAATTTCATTATCAGTCGATTTACTATATTACATCAAATGAATTCCACATTATTATTTAACAACAGTTAGAGATAATGCACTCAACTAATATATGAACTTTCATTTCAATTGCAATTGGTTCACAAATTCAATTTGACTAAGTAAATGAATAGGTAACTTAAATAATTATCACCGTTAACTTTTAATTACTTATAAGTTTATTATTCACAAACTAGTGTCACAATTACCTATACAATACAAATTCATTCAATTACCTTTGACTACGTATTATTTCAATTGATTTGGGATTCCGTTCAATTCATAAATAATTAACTTAGATAAAATTTGTTGCATTTCATTCTAGTTATTATTACCATACATAAATTACAATTTTTTTCTAACCTTAAATCACGAAATCTTATTAAATTAGCTAATTTAATTGTCGAAAATTTACGGGTCGTTACAATATATATAAGAGAATATAATTTAAAAATAAATCTTTTGAAAAGTATTACATAAATTCTTAAAATGCATCTTCCAAATATTAATATATTTAAAAATTTAGAAAATAAACTATCATTAACTTTTAAAGCTTTTAAATTCTATCTTATTTTAAATACATTTATTTTTAAATCCAATATTTATTTATAAAATACTTATCCTTAAATTTCAAACCAAAATTCAACTTAAAATCTAAACTATTTATTTATCCTAGAAATTTTTGATTAATTCACAAATAATTTCACAATTAAATTAATTGTCAAATTAAAGTTGGCTAAAATTCAAGAATGTTACATTAAATATTAGAATATTATTTCTATCAATCAAATATAAATTCTGATTTTTATAGATATCTATGTGTGTGTGTGTATATTCGGGAAGCTATGATTTAAAAGTCTAAAATTTTAATCTCTCAAAAACATTAGAATAAAAATTCCACCTTTATATTATAGGAAATGATTATATATATATATATATATTTATATATATATATATATACACATATACATATATATATACCTACACACATATGTGAGTGGGTATATACATAAAGTTGATATAAAAAACATAGGATAATATATATATATATATATATATATATATATATATTAGGATAAATACATGTAAGTGGCAAAATTTTATTTGTATATTAATTTTTGGGTATATATGTACGAATTTATAGAAGTAATACAAGACAAAGCTATGTTTATATACGAAGTATATATGTATATTTCTATGATGTATATGCATACATATAAAGGAACATAGTAATAAATACATATCAACTCAAGCATATAATAAATCAAATCCTCCTCTCAATAATCAAGTCACCAAGTTTTCAAATCAGGTCAGTTTTCAAAATCAAGAAATATATATATATATATATATAAGATAAGATAAAAACATACTCTACATAAAAGATAGGATTCAGCCTTATCCTTTATCTATAAATACCACTACCTTGGTACTCACTTGAACATTCTTGCATTCGAGAAGAAGAAAAAATATACAAAGCTACCATTAAACACTGTAGAAACCAAGAGTGCTAGTAGATCAAAAAAAGCAATTTTTTTCAAAGCAGTGTCTCTGTTTCAATAAAAGCAGTGTAGTCACCAAGTTTTATTTGGCAAGTATGCATGTACCGGAATATATATATATATACTTATATCTAAATGTATATCAAGTGGTAAAACCAGGGAAAAACCTATAGGCCTGTACATCACTTTTTATTCTGCTCTGTATATTGAAAAGAACTATTATGCCTAGCTTCTAAAATCTCTACCTCTCACCATAGTTAGTTTTAGGTTACGATTTAAAAGGAAAAACTATTCGTTTTTTGAATTTTCTTTGTTTGAAAAATGATTTTAGTGGATATTAGCAAGTATAGGATATAAATAGGGTGTTGTAACAACCCGGAATTTTTGACAGCAAATTTTAATAAATATTTAATCTAATTTAAATTAAATACAAGCTTTTCAATTTTTAAACTGATTAGATCTTTGATATTTAACAGTTATATGTTTTATAAAAGAAAGTTTTGATTTGAAATTTTAAAATAGAATGCTTCAAAATCATTTAAAACAAAATCTGTCTTATTCACTAAAATCAAAGATTTTTTATTGTTGATATTTAATCTAATAAAATGAAATTGAAATAATAATGTTTAAAATAGACAAATATAGTAATATTAAACATAAACATACAAAAAAAGTATAAAAACATAATTATAAATTATATAATATAACTAAAGAGATAAATTTACAAATATAAGTTATAACTTGAAGTGTAAAAATACAAACACAATGTTATGAATCGAATGCTTGAAGAATCTAAAGTGCAAATAAATTACAATCAATAAAGTCAAAATAATAACCTGCAAAATTCATTTGTATAACATAAATTTTTTTTTACAAAAGCTATTTACATTATTGAATATCATGTGAACATGTTCAATGCATAAGTTAAAGGGGATAACTTGTAACATGTTTCTGCACAAAGCTTATGTGCTGTTATACAGTTTATATGCATAAGAAAAACAAAGTTTCACTTCAAATATAATAAAACAAAATCTGTGTCTTACAAAATATGCTTGGCCGAAATAAAAATAAATAAATAAATATCTTTGTACAACACATAAGTAAGTATTAGTAAACATTAATTACATGTTATCATAAATAAGAGCATAAACATTTAATAGCACAACATTTTGTTCAAGCTAGTACTACAGCCGAATTCCTGTGATAATTTCTTTCTGCAGAATATTAACTTCTTAACCAATTAAAAGAAGCATGGCAATACAAACAAATGAAACTGTCCAGTTACAACCTATTAAGTAGCTTCAATATATATATATATATATATATATATCCACCTATATATTATGTTCGTATATAAAACTTAACTGAACCTAAAAGAAAACCTGAGAAACATTGTTTTGCTTTGCAAACATAAATAAAATTCAAGATAGAAAAAAAAAATTAAGAAAGGCTTCAGGAAATTCTTCTATAATTCCATCAATACCTTACCTTCTGTTTTAAAGTTTACTTGGTGAGTAAACTTACCTATCTTTAATTTAAACTTGTATCTGTAGCTTATAAATGGTGTGAGTTTTGATATTTGCGTAAATAAGTAGCCTTGAGTATTTTCTGTTGCTCTGGAAATTTGATGTGGCTGTTCTTCAGTGTTTTTCCCAAGTTTCTGAACATAGTAAAGCAAAGAAATTGTAAATGCTTCTTCATATAAATGTTTTGAAACCTGGATATTAATGCTAATGTAAGTTGTTTACCTAAATCAAGGCCTGCAATTTTGCTTTGAAGTTTTACAGTATGTTATAAACACTGTTTATTCAAATTACAGGAAAAGGACTTCAAAATCAAAAATTCGAATGGTTAAATTTAGGGATTCAATAACATATTTCGAATGCATACACATAGTTAGGATTTTTAACAAAAAAATTTTGATTTTTAAACAAAGATCAAAAGAGCAGTTTTTAAAAGAAGCCTTAATGGATTTTTGTCAATTCTGGAAGATCGAGTTAATTTTAATTGTTGTAATTTGATATGAAGCACGATTGTAATTTGTTTAACACAAGAAAAATGCTGAAAAATTTATTCAATGAAGGAATCTTGAGTTTGAATCAAAGGTAGGGTTTTAGTGCTTATATTTTCAATGCTCTGTAAAAAATTGTTTGCGGCTCCATTAAGCAACCGAGTTGAACGCGACTCCAGGAGGGGTGAGGGGTGAGTGTGGTTGAAGTTTTGGTGGAGTTTCATCACCTCCGGTAACCATTGTCGGTGGGTCGAGAGTTTTTTTTTGTGGTGCGTTCATGGCTCGTGTTCGAGCTTCAGATCATATTTTGTTTTCAACTTGTATTTGAGAATCTGGGTTTTGATTTTGATGCTAGAGATGATTTGGGCTTTGTGGGGGCTGTCGCGAGTCGCCGGAGGCGAAGCGAACCACCGTGCACGTGCACGGTGGTGAAGAGGTGTCTGGCGAGTTACCCTGGGCGGTCGCGTGCGCGTGCTCGTGACATTTGGGTGGTTGCTTCGAACTTGACTTCGGGTCGCATGTGAGAGAGAGTGGCTTCTGCGGTTTCATTTAACTTAGACTAAAAAAAATGGGAAGAAGAAAGTTACAGGAAAAAGAAGAAAGAAGGAGATGGAGACAGACACGGGATATGCACGAGGGAAACTCGAGTTTTCTCGAGTAAAGGTAGTGCGGTCCCAGGGTATCTTTCTGAATGAACGTGTATAATAATTTAGTTTTAGTATGTGTTATAACTAAGTTAAGTCAGCAATTAGTTAGTTAGGTTAATATTTGATTTAAAGGTTTAATAAGGTAAGTATGTAAAGATAGGTGATTAATAATAAGTAATTAGAATGTTAATTAATTTATACTTGAAATTTTAAATTGATAACTTTAAATTAATTTTGGTAATTAAAATAAACCATATGTTAAATCAATTTAAATCTTAAGAACGTTAGCTAATTACTTGAAGTTAATTAATGGAAACTGACTTAAGTGATTAATCAGGAATTATACTTTAATTAAATTGATAATAATTTATATATTAAAGTAATTTGTGATAGTTAAATAAGTAATTAATTTTTAATAAGTAATTTATTAATTAACAATTAATTATTAATTAACTGAGTAATTAAGTAACAACTGATGGATGATAGTTAATTAATTAAGAAATTAATTAAAGATTAGATGATTAATAAATTAATAATTAATGATAACTAATTAATTAATTGATCATTAATAAGCTAATTAATCAGTGATTAATTAAGTAGAATAAAGTAGTTTATTCTTAAGCAATAAATTAAGTTATGTAAACCAAACTGTTTGGTATGCATTGATAATTCTGTTTGATTGACTTTGATATCTGTTGATTTATTTTGTGATATGTTATAATATATTATGGATATCTGTGATAACTGTGTATGATCTATCTGTTATATCTTTTATGTGAATTCTAATATTAAATTGAAATGTTAAGTTAAATAGACAACTTGGCCCTTAAAATGGCGTTTGCATTTCTATGAGACCGGGATGGGAAGAATCAATTTTGATTCTCCGAAAACCACATCGATTCAAATTAAACGATAGGTCGTGACTTATCAAGTGGCGATCGAGATGGTGTTTCAGAATGCAAGGGTTATCGTCGTTAACTCTGAGGGTGATTCCAAAATGAGTGTAACGAGATAATGCCTTCGGTTTCGTTCGAACCCGGAACGAACTTGTATGGACTGAATGCTTTCAACACATCATCAGGCGGACGATGAGCATTCTAAGAATAATGTTCAATAAAGGCAATCGCAGCCTCAAGCCTCATCAACCGGGAATGGCTAAAACAGGGGAGATGCAGCAAGGTTAGGTGGGTCATGCCCAAGCAGGACAAGATATTCCCCTGTCTAGATGTCCCTTTTTATTTCGGCTGTGTGAGCAGTTGTTGGCCACAACTGCAAGGGTTATCTTGTTCGGGACTGTTCAGTAAGGAATGGTTCCGGCCTTGTGTTGTAGGGGGTCGGGAGTGATCCTCGGTACGGTGATCTAGGCCCCGTACTGTGACGGGCGGTACCCCAGTAGCCCTGCCGTTGTTGGAAATCCATTTTCCCTACGAGACCCTACGATTTTGATTTGTATTACCCACTTTCGTGGCTAGTAGCTGGAATTTAATGAATGTAATAATTTTGGCTATTTTCTATTTACTTGAAAACCCTAGACACTATTATAATATCACTGAATTTCCTATAAAATGTTTTGGTTAGCGTAAGGTAAAAACTTACCCGTATTTATTTGTGGGGAGTCTTACGTAATACCTTTATTTCAAATGACTTTCAAAGTTAAGCAATTTTAAACTGTTTACTCATACCAGACCCATGTCTGACCCAGAGTTTATATTTTGTTTTTCATAAACTCTTGGGTACTCAAATTTTTGTGAGTAGCCAAGTGATAGGTATTTGGGAGTGTTGATTTTCTGGAGAAGCTTTTGGGAAGAAGACCAGACGTATGTATCTATATATGTAGTTCCGCTGTGTAGTTAGTGTATGTTGTATTTTGGATGTATGTATGGACATATATGTACACGACAGTCCTGTTGTATGATATTGTATAACTCTGATGTATGTATAACTATGTAATAGTTATGTGATGTATTATATTTTGTTCCATTCCGCTGTGAGATTCTGATGTTGTTATTCTTTCTTTCTATTCTTTTCTATTTCTATCCCTTTCTTTCTTAATGATGAAACATCTTTCTGGGTTGAGAAAGGCGGGTCGTCACAGGTGTTCTATAGTAAGTAACCCAAAATGGAAGAAATTCAAAAATCATATTTCTTTTATTTGCTTATACAATTGTGATTTCCTTACAGAATGATGAATTTTGGAAAAAGTTTGGGCGTTTTTTGGTCAAGTATATCGAGAGGGAAAGGGAGATGAACAGGATTTCGTTTTTTGTCAAATTACAGCGGGCCACTAAATGACGTGGGTCGAGATCTGGCATAAAGGAGGTTTGGTGGTCGTTGAGTTGGCAAAAAATGATGTGGTGTTTTATTAATCAGTGCGGTGGTCGGTCGGAGGCGATGTAGGATTAGGGAGTGGGTTTTGGTCGTGTTTGGTTTTCGATGAATGGTAGCGACGTTAAGAGTTTTTAGGCGTGCGGTATGGGGGGGGGGGGGGAAATGGTGAGTGAGGCGTGACGTAGCTGACTATGGAATTTGGTGAGGCTCGGCGGTTTTAGGTGGCTAGACAAGGTGGAGGAAGGTGGTCGTTTCGGTTTAAGGTTTTGGAAATTGGGTTATTTCACGTTTAGTAGTGTGTTAGTGTTTTTGGTCATATGTGTTAGGATGAGGTGGACGAGAGGGATCTGAAGGGATGGTCGGTGATGAATGGTGCGTGGTCGCCGAAGTGTACATGTGCATTGTGATACTCGTGTGCAGATGGGAATAGAAGAAGATAAGGAAAGGAAAGAAGAAGAAAGAATGGTGTAAAAAAGAAAAAAAGAAGGGTGGAATTTTTCTTTTTCTTTTGTGGTTCGGGCCGAACAGGCTAGGTCATTTGTTTTTCTTTAAAATAAATTTAAAAAAAGGTTATATTAAAAATTCTCTTACTCTCTAAAACACCTTCTTCCTTTATTAAATTCCATTCAACATGAAATCTTTTTGTATTTTGATTCTACGACCAAGTAGCGAAGCAAGAATAAATCTTGTATTTTTTTTCTTTTCGAATACAAGAATGTTCAAGTGAGTACCAAGGCAATGGTATTTATATATAGTGGATAAAGCTGAATCCCATCTTTTATGTATAGTAAGTTTTTTCTTATATTATATATATATATATATTCTTTGATTTTCAAAACTGACCTGATTTGAAACTTGGTGACTTGATTATTGAGAGGAGGATTTGATTTATTATATGCTTGAGTTGATATGTATTTATTACTATGTTCCGTTATATGTTTGCATATACATCATAGAAATATACATATATTGTAACAACCCGCATATTTAACGATTTTACATTTAAATGTTTAATTTAAATATAGCGTCGTTAGTCGGATTTTGGGTCCAAAATGTTACTTTTTGCAAACGGCCGAATTGGGACTCGAAACCATTTCCATTGATTCCAAAATGGCATTTGCGATCTTTTTGAGTGTAAGCTTTGATATGTTTCGAGTAAGTCGAATTTTTCTATTTGCTAAGTGGGCTTTGGGTTTGGGTTTCACCTAAACTGTTCTACAAACCAACTCAGCCCTTCTCTCCTTCCATTCACTTATTCATTTCATAAAAGCTTAAGCTAAAACTGAAATGGGGGAAGAGAAAGGAAATTAGAAACTCCTAGCCCGAGATCCTCTTGCAAACTCCAAATTCTTGCTCCAAAATCATAGAGAAGCCATTGGTAAGCTCCTCTTCATCTTCTCTATCTCTTTCTCTCTTCAATCTCAGAAATTTCCTAAACCTAATTTAGGAAAATACTTGTATTATTCTTAGATTGAAGCTAGTAGAGTTGAAGTGGAGATTTGTTGGTCTTCTCCTTGCAAATTGAGCTCCTTCTTCTTTGTTTTCGGGAAAAAGGTGAGTTTTGAACTCACATCTACTTCTCTTGATTTCATTGATGTTGGGTATGAATTCCTAACACCTTGTTCATATGTGTTTGCCTTCGGTTTGAATTGAATTGGTGAACATTTCACTTTTTGGTGTTTTGGAGTCAAATCCTTGAAAATCATAACTTTGATGTTTGATCATGGTTTTTGGTGGTGAATCGGAGTCAATGGTGTTGAGTTATCGATTGGCAAAATCCCCTTAAGTCCATTGCTCGATATGTTGCAAATGGGGTGAGTTGCTCCTCCATTTGCTAGGCTGGAAAACATTTCCAGCTACAACCAGTTGACTGACCCCCTACAGTCAGTCGACTGACTGCAGAGAGTAAAAACTCTCGGGTTATGGTTCAGTCGACTGACTGCAGTAGGTCAGTCGACTAACCTGCTTCATTTTGTCCAGTATGCCTATTTGTTTGTGATTTTCACTTTTATCGAATTAAATTGATTCTAACTAGTTGTTTATGCATATTTGACCATGAAAATTCCTTTTTGACTTCATTCGCGGGTTATATAAATGATTTCTTCAAATCGTATTTAAAAGTTCGTTTCTCCAATTTATAAATTCAATTTAAAAACACAATTTCGCACTTCGAGCGAAGTGGAAGGAGGATTAAATGGTTAGGTAAAACACGGACCATGAATCCCTACGTTTATCTTTCCGATTAATCCCCGACCTATTCAATTGATCATTTTGACCTTCGGGTTTGGTTTATCGATGATATGAGGTAAACTTTGTACTGCTTTGAGTGTCAAAGTGGCTGACGGATAGTAAACCGTTTAGTGCGAACGAGTGGTTATGGGACATACGTTAACACTTTTCGGATTCCTTTTCGAGAGTTGTGACACATTCCGCCAGTTAGTGATGTCCAGTACTGGGCCTCCGGACCTTCACCACTACGGTTTGTTGCCTTCGGGTATGTTGCCTTCGGGTTTGTACCTTCGGGTTTGTGCCTTCGGGTTTGTTGCCCTTTAGTATCGCTTCCGATGTTGGTCGTTATGAGCCGCATGGGTGATATTGGGTTGCCTTTAATATCGCTTCCGATGTTGGTCCTTATGAGCCGCATGGGTGATATTGGGTTTGGAGCCTTCGGGCTCATGGATCCTTGTTTATACAGTACCGAGCTCGAGCAATTTTATGTTGTTTCATTAATATGTATATTCCCTTGTTATCGCCCTTCGGTGTTGGTCTTTTTGAGCCGCATGATGTGTAGCGATTACCTTGTGGAACTTGTATACCTTATGGGTATTTGTTATTTGCCTTTTTGGCTTGATTTGGGATAATTGTATCCTTTGTTTATCTATGTCGTCGATGATATGACGCTTGTTCTATATGATTCATATTTTGTTGATGATTGTGTTATCTCTTTTAGAGATATTTGTTATACTTTGTAACCTTGCAGGTTTATTGTTGTTCAGTTTATCTAACTGATTTATTTAGCTAGACTGACCCGTGTATTTTATACTCGGGTCAGGCCGAGATGTTTCAGGTTAGGTACTTTGGACTTAGCCTATTTTGCTTCCGCATGGACTACATCGCTAGCTTCTTTTTGTCATAGCTTTTGTGTAGTCCTATTATGTTGTAACTCTGATATTTATTCTTGTGAACTCGCCTGTATATTGTGGATTGCTATACCACTTGACATGTATTATTTTGTATACTCTGCTATGTACTAGTATATGTGTATATGATGGTTTACTGTTCCGTGATGTAAATTGCATTTGAGTTGTTATATTCTGTTCTGATAGATCCTCTAGCCACCTATGGTTTTGTTTAAAGTATTCATTGGATATGTCGATCTGCTTGGTAAGGCAATTGTCGATGTATTCAATAGATAATTAAAGCAAGGCTATAGATGGTCGCTCCTAAACAGCCTTATTCTCCGTGTTAGCAGACGGTATTATCTATTAATACTCTTTGCTAGCGTGGGTATTGCAACGTACGCGGATTTTCGTTGCCGAAAAACCGACTAGTTATGGGTTTTTAAAAAGAATTTAGGAAAAGAAAAGAGAAGAAGAGAGAAGATAGAAAATAGAGTGAAAAGAAAATAGAAAAGAGAACAGAAAATTTAGAAGAGAGAGAGGAAAGATAATAGAAAACTTTTAAAATAGAAGAGAATAGGACGGAATAGAAAACAACAGAACAACATCAGAATCTCACAATTCGCAGCGGAACAACATATAATAATAAATGAATAATCTTTAAACAAAGAACTATACCAGTTATTACATTTTATACATTACATTACAACATATCATCAGAGTGTACAACAACATCATACAACAACAAACAATGCAGCGGAAAAAGAAATATTATATAAACTAGTAATACGCCATGCCATCCAGCTTGCCTCCAGCAACTCCAGAATATCCAGAATATCCTGATAAACCTAACTCTTGACTGCCCGTGTGAAAATTGGTGGGCACCCAGAGTTTAGGAAGGAAAACAATAAACTCCAAGTCAGTCATGTGACTGGTGTGAGAACTCAAAACAGTTTATTTATCTTTAAAATCAAAATAGAGAGATATTTTTATTTCAATTCGCAATGCTTTTAAAAATGAGACTACCATAAGGCCTCCTGCCACACACACAATGCAAACGCAGACTTGGAGAAGATTTATCCTTATGATAGTCAAAGATGCTTGATACGCATTTAAAAGAACATTTCATATTATTATTAGTGCATAGTGTATAAAACGATTTCGAAAGTAGAATATAAATCTTAGCCAGCATAGGTACCATTATATTATGCCTACTAATAGCTACCATATTAGATGGCAGGTTCTACAACTAAAACCGTACAAGTCACGTATTGTTTCTTTGGATTTCCAACGAATGATCAGGCCAAGGAACTTCCCATTGCCACATGAGAATGCCTCTGGATGGACATCCCCGAGAACCAAACCGGATCTCTACCAACACAAGGCCGGGTTACCCCTAATTGAGTAACAACTGACCGAATATGCCATCCCCCGGTCCTTTGGGACCTTTATCACCGAGCGCTCGTAATCAATTCACACAATCATAACAAAGTGTTTTCAACATGAGTAAGTATCTGGGCTCCATACCATGATACCACCCTTTTCCAGAAGGAAATGGACACATCCTAAAGGGTGCTACCCCTCATAACCTTGCTGCTTCTTTCCTGTTTTGACCATTCACGGGGTGTGAGGCTCGACGAAGTCACGTCCACAAAAACATACTTTATACAAAAGCCATGCTTTGGGTCAACAAATGATCAACACAATGATCACAAGGATAGACGATCAAATAAACGATCCTATCACAAATAATCAACACAATGATCATTTCAGCATCACTCAGCATGTTACATTACCAAATTGGGAATATATCGCTGATAACATTCAACTACATAACCTCTGAGCTCGTACGTCTCAGAGAAGGGTGTTAAGCTAAAAGAATAAATTCTCCGCCACCAACAGAAATATATTTGAAAGAAATCGACTTTATATCTCAACTTGTAATGTCAGACATACAATCCATACAAGTCTGTTCCGGGCTCGAACAAAACCGAAGGCACTTCTTACGAAGCCCTTGCAATACGGGTATTCACAATCCCGATCGAATTTCCCATCACTTAAGGAATCTCTATACCAGGAGCTACCCAGTGCAGAGACAATCGATAGGTCATCCTATCGCTTTCACAAATACTCGGTCTTCAACACCGATCTTCAATGCAATTCACAACGACGTATCACATATTCGGAATGAGTTATACGACCCCATGGTCCTTTCCCGGTTAACCCGAATAGTGAGCGCTTATTCAAAAATAAGTGTGGCATTCAAATTCAATCAAATCACATCAAATACCCATTTAAAGGGAAATATTGATAGTCGACTATTGAACTATCAATTGATATGCATACATCACCAGATTCCAAATAATTTTCCAAATTATTTATTTTCCAAAATATCTTTACAAGATATATAATTTTCACACTTCAAAAATAAATCAATATTTATTTTTAAACAAATTCTCCTTTCCTTTATAAATTCAATAGTGAATTTATATTTCACAATATCTATTGATATCCGTTTTCAATTATCCATTTTCAATTTATCTTCAAAAAGATAAATTCTAAATATCACTTCATATTGGAAAACAATTCCATACTTATTTAATAAGTAATTCACAACTTTTATTTATTTTCGACACTTGGAAAATATTCAATATACTTAAATCAAAAATAAGTATATATTTCATTCTTTAAGGAAATCATTCTCTTAAACATATTTATTTGGGCCAAAACGAATGTTGCGTAGAACATCGTTACGACAACCCAAAATCACTAGTATAGGGATTCGAAATTAAATTAGATATATAAATCCCAATACTATACAAAACATTTCCTTTCGGAAATCATTTACTATAACAACAGTGTTATAGTCCACCATTTCCTTTTATTTCTCGAAAACGTCTATTTCAACAATAAATGTTGAAATCTATGGTTTCGAATCTCAACACATTTTAAAACATCGTTAGATCGTTTTTGTTCTATTTAAAACATTCACATTCTAAACATTTCTTTAACGTATTATTCACTATTCAAAAACGTGAATATACTACGTTAACAAATTTCATCAATTCTATGCATTTTATTTCAAAGGATTATTCACGGTCTAAAAACGTGAATATAACTCCATACATAAGTTATAATAATTTACTTATCAAAATAAGTCATTTGCGAATTTATAAAACATCGTTTATAAATTCCTTTTCTATTTATTTATAAAAACTTCCTTTTTATAAATTCTTTTATTAACCTATTCCAGTTTATAACTCAATTATAACTCAAAGTTCATATTATAAGTTAAGTGCTTATAATCTATTTGTTTGCAAAAATCGTTCCTTTGAACTTCATGATTATAAATCTTATAACCTATAAGATTCAATTATTCACCCAAATCTATTCCTCAATTAACTTCACCAATTTATAAATCTTACTATTTATAAATTTTATTTATAACTTCACAGTTTATAATTCTATAAATTTCATTCATTTATGAAATTCATTTTCACTTCATTCAAACACTTATAAAAACTCGTTTTATAATGTCAATATTTCAATTTATAAATATCCATTTATAAATCTCTTAATATAAATCAATTTATATTATTCTTTAAAAACATCTTTAAATTCCTTTATAATTTCACCATTCTGATTTATAAAATAATCAAATTTTATAAATCTTATATTCAAACTTTTAATAATAAACTCAAAAATCCAGTTTAAACTATTTTATAAAATCATTGGTTCATATTTCTCAAAAATCAGCTTTTAACTATATTTCTTAGAAATCATAATTTTTATAACTTTTAAAAATTATAACGTTTATTTATTTAACATGGATCAATTCCAAAAATAAAGTATATTTTCAAAAATCACTTTAAAATCCCAAAATCTGGGTCCAATGATCCTACACACCAAATAGTCAATCACGACTACAACGATATCATATATCAATATGATAATCCATCAAATATCAAAATATCTGAAATCTAATAAAAACTGTTGAGGAATCCAGTTGGATCCCTCCAACCTGTTTTCCTGCATCCAAAAACATTAGCACAATACCAATTTCGCTCCAGTACGAAATTATCGCGGTATATGTTCTTAATAAATATTATCCGCTTAATAACGGCGTAATAGGGTCTCATCCGCTAAACAAAAAAATGCAGGAAATCAATAACTCCAATATATACATATGCCAATATATATATATTGCTATTATATATAATACCAATTTCACTGTTTATGAAATATTCGCGGTATATGTTTTTAATAAATAACATCCGCTTACTAACGGCGTATAATGTCTATTTTAACAATCAATATATATCAATCAACATTCAAACATGCATTCAAATATTTTAAATCCAACTATTTAAAATAAAATCGAAACTGATTCGATTGAGTGAGAAGTTCTCACCCTGATTTAAATTCCGTTTTAGCGATTTATTTCGAATAAAATTAAACGGACGTTTAATTCTACCCAAAATTCGCACTAACTCCAAACGACTCCAAACCAACTCCATCACGTAGTGCTCGTCCATACGATTCCAACGCAACTGGTTTCGCATTTTTTCGACCTCGTATGAAAAAGATATGAATATTTAAAGTTTACTCGATTTATTTATAACTAATAACAACATTTCAATTATAATTTTATAACCTAAATCAATATCTGCCGTCCATCCTTTCCTAGAACGATCTGGGCCGCGTGTTGCTTCTCCCCCATCTCCTTCTTCGTACGCATGAACCCCCCCCCATAGCCAAACCCATTACGTCCATTTAGGGTTAAACATTGCAACCCCAAAACTCGACAAAACCCCATCACCTCCACGCCATTCGAACCCCCTCAGCCACCTCCACACTCGCCCAGAACCATGAAGAACTCGGTCGCCCTATACACACGCAAATCGAGAATGAACGCGCGGCCTTTGAATGCAATTTGCCGTCAATCCGTGCAACGAAACACGATCATAACCGTTGAATATAAGGATCTCACGTAGCTCTACAACTTTGTAGCTGGAGATTTCTTGAATGGGTTTGTGGATTGAAAGATAATTGAAGAAAAGAGACTGCAATTTTCGGCCATCCATTTCAGTTGCTGGCGGCTAGGGTTTGTTTTTCTTTTTATTTTATTTTATTTTTTTTTAAATGGGGGGGCTATTTATAAGAGAACGGACGACACTATTCATCCCGGAAATTCCGAACTCCGATTTACGCGCCGTAACCAGCATTTCTTGGGTTTACCCCGCGTTCCGGACACAATGGAATAGGTTTCGGAAGCTAATTCGGAAGTATGTGCGAGTTATGGCTGTAAACACTCAATTTAAATTAAACCGATTTAAGTCGATTTCTAGGCGTTTTAATTTGTACAGGACAAACGGTAAATCCAATTGACTTGAAATTCGAAACCTTACAATAGTATCACATTACGGATCCGATGAAACTGGTTTCGTCGAAATCCGAGACTTTTTGAAAAATGGCTATTTTGACTCGCCAAATTTTAAATTAAAAATAATTCGATGCGTTTCGAGCTGCTACGATCAAACGATAACTCCGATTGACACGGAATTTGAAATCCGGTAATAACTAACTATTACGGATCCAATGGAACTGGTTTCGTTCAATTCTGAGACTGTTTAAAAATTGGCTATTTTACAGTCGATTATTAAATATTAAAATATTCAATTTTCACAAATTAACTTTTAATTCGATTCTAAAAGTTCTAAAATATCGTTCTAACTTCCATATGATAAAATAAAATTTTACAAATCATTTTCAATCATATTTAACTCAATTTCCAATTATTTTCATAATTTAACGTATTAAATTATCGATTTAATTATTCAATTAAATCCAATAATTCAAATAAAAATTTATTTGACTTATAAATTCAAATATTAATGTTTAAAATTAATTAAATATTCATATTTTAATTAATAAAAATTCTGGGTCGTTATAATCTTCCCCACTTAAAAGAATTTCGTCCTCGAAATTAACAAGTAAGAAAAGTTATAGAATTTATTAATTTTTCCCAAAATTTATAATTAAACTTCTTACAATAACTTTCCTAAGTTTTCAAATCATACTTAGTTATCTTTTCAAAACAACTACTATTGTTTAACTTTCAATTCCAAATCAAAGTTAAGGTTTTCAAAAATTTCCAATTTTCTCAAAAATTTTCTAACGCCTTAAATTTCCGGAAAAATTCGCCATAGTCTCCTTTGCGCGGCTCGATCCGAAAAAAAAATGACAGTATATATATCACAAATATACATCTCATCAAGTAATGAGGCATCCCGAAGGGGAAAAAATGTAAAAGTACGGTATGTAATCCGAGATATGTACCTTATATTTTATTAGCGAGCATATACGGCTAATATAGCGCGAAAGCGAGCTCCATATGCGAAGCAAACGCAATCCGCACCTACTAATCACTCAACAAACAACATGAGAATCATGCACATAGATAATAGTATCAATATACATCATATAGTAACATAATAACTATACATGTCAACATAGCAAATGTAATAAAACAACAAATGCCAACCATCAACCAACTAGCATCCAACAATTCATAACCAATATATATTCATTCATATTCTCATTAATATTCAATGAATTGGTTTTCAATTTAATCACATTTGATTTATTTACAGTGAATGTTCTTACTAACATTCATTCTTATTCGATTTTAATTAGTTTGCATTTACTAGTTAATCCAATTCACGTTCAATTCTATTCAAATTTATTTACTTTCAATTTGAATTCTATTTCATAGCTTCCAATTTCACTAATTTACTTTCATTTACACTTAATGAACTATATACAATCAACTAACAATCATATAACAGCCAATGTATATTAATTTCAACCAAATTCCTTTGCTTATATTCATTCTCATTCAATTTATTCAACTTCCAATAACATTAGATTTTAATGAATTATCACTTACATTCATTATTCCATATCAATTTAATTCACATTTAATTGATTAACATTCAATTCATCCATTCATTCAATTCAATTCAATTACAACAGCTGAATTTTATTTATTAATCTAATTGCTAATTCATTTCAGCATTTCAATTCTAAGTAAATTTTCATTTAACTTTAAATTCACTTTTATTTACAACTCATATTCATAAATATATTCATATAGTTTCACTTCTCATATATATAAGTTTATTTCTCAATTGTAAATTACTTTAATTATAATTCAATTCTTATAATTCTTTTACTTATACAATTATTCTTTTATTTAGATTATTTAAACAACTAAACAATCAACTTACATACACTTTAATAATTTTGAAAAATTATTTCTTTTATATATAAAATATAATCAAGGTAAAATTATTTCATTTACCCAACTTTAAAACAATATTATGTCGAATTGTTCTATTCAAGTGTTTAGAAACCCCTTCGGCATAGTCTTGCGGACCACGCTGACGAAAGTTCATATACCACTCAATAAACCAATCATCACAATATAAAACGATTTTTTATATATTCACTATCAAATACGCTCTCATAGCTATTATTACACTCAAACTCATTCTAGAGTACTGCTGACTCTATCTCTAATGAGTAATACCCAACAGAACCATGGTTGTCGCTTAACCATAAGCTCTGATACCAAATTGTAACGTACGCGGATTTTCGTTGCCGAAAAACCGAATAGTTATGGGTTTTTAAAAAGAATTTAAGAAAAGAAAAGAGAAGAAGAGAGAAGATAGAAAATAGAGAGAAAAGAAAATAGAAAAGAGAACAGAAAATTTAGAAGAGAGAGAGGAAAGATAATAGAAAACTTTTAAAATAGAAGAAAATAGGACGGAATAGAAAACAACAGAACAACATCAGAATCTCACAATTCGCAGCGGAACAACATATAATAATAAATGAATAATCTTTAAACAAAGAACTATACCAGTTATTACATTTTATACATTACATTACAACATATCATCAGAGTGCACAACAACATCATACAACAACAAACAATGCAGCGGAAAAAGAAATATTATATAAACTAGTAATACGCCATGCCATCCAGCTTGCCTCCAGCAACTCCAGAATATCCAGAATATCCTGATAAACCTAACTCTTGACTGCCCGTGTGAAAATTGGTGGGCACCCAGAGTTTAGGAAGGAAAACAATAAACTCCAAGTCAGTCATGTGACTGGTGTGAGAACTCAAAACAGTTTATTTAGCTTTAAAATCAAAATAGAGAGATATTTTTATTTCAATTCGCAATGCTTTTAAAAATGAGACTACCATAAGGCCTCCTGCCACACACACAATGCAAACGCAGACTTGGAGAAGATTTCTCCTTATGATAGTCAAAGATGCTTGATACACATTTAAAAGAACATTTCATATTATTATTAGTGCATAGTGTATAAAACGATTTCGAAAGTAGAATATAAATCTTAGCCAGCATAGGTACCATTATATTATGCCTACTAATAGCTACCATATTAGATGGCAGGTTCTACAACTAAAACCGTACAAGTCACGTATTGTTTCTTTGGATTTCCAACGAATGATCAGGCCAAGGAACTTCCCATTGCCACATGAGAATGCCTCTGGATGGACATCCCCGAGAACCAAACCGGATCTCTACCAACACAAGGCCGGGTTACCCCTAATTGAGTAACAACTGACCGAATATGCCATCCCCCGGTCCTTTGGGACCTTTATCACCGAGCGCTCGTAATCAATTCACACAATCATAACAAAGTGTTTTCAACATGAGTAAGTATCTGGGCTCCATACCATGATACCACCCTTTTCCAGAAGGAAATGGACACATCCTAAAGGGTGCTACCCCTCATAACCTTGCTGCTTCTTTCCTGTTTTGACCATTCACGGGGTGTGAGGCTCGACGAAGTCACGTCCACAAAAACATACTTTGTACAAAAGCCATGCTTTGGGTCAACAAATGATCAACACAATGATCACAAGGATAGACGATCAAATAAACGATCCTATCACAAATAATCAACACAATGATCATTTCAGCATCACTCAGCATGTCACATTACCAAATTGGGAATATATCGCTGATAACATTCAACTACATAACCTCTGAGCTCGTACGTCTCAGAGAAGGGTGTTAAGCTAAAAGAATAAATTCTCCGCCACCAACAGAAATATTTTTGAAAGAAATCGGCTTTATATCTCAACTTGTAATGTCAGACATACAATCCATACAAGTCTGTTCCGGGCTCGAACAAAACCGAAGGCACTTCTTACGAAGCCCTTGCAATACGGGTATTCACAATCCCGATCGAATTTCCCATCACTTAAGGAATCTCTATACCAGGAGCTACCCAGTGCAGAGACAATCGATAGGTCATCCTATCGCTTTCACAAATACTCGGTCTTCAACACCGATCTTCAATGCAATTCACAACGACGTATCACATATTCGAAATGGGTTATACGACCCCATGGTCCTTTCCCGGTTAACCCGAATAGTGAGCGCTTATTCAAAAATAAGTGTGGCATTCAAATTCAATCAAATCACATCAAATACCCATTTAAAGGGAAATATTGATAGTCGACTATTGAACTATCAATTGATATGCATACATCACCAGATTCCAAATAATTTTCCAAATTATTTATTTTCCAAAATATCTTTACAAGATATATAATTTTCACACTTCAAAAATAAATCAATATTTATTTTTAAACAAATTCTCCTTTCCTTTATAAATTCAATAGTGAATTTATATTTCACAATATCTATTGATATCCGTTTTCAATTATCCATTTTCAATTTATCTTCAAAAAGATAAATTCTAAATATCACTTCATATTGGAAAACAATTCCATACTTATTTAATAAGTAATTCACAACTTTTATTTATTTTCGACACTTGGAAAATATTCAATATACTTAAATCAAAAATAAGTACATATTTCATTCTTTAAGGAAATCATTCTCTTAAACATATTTATTTGGGCCAAAACGAATGTTGCGTAGAACATCGTTACGACAACCCAAAATCACTAGTATAGGGATTCGAAATTAAATTAGATATATAAATCCCAATACTATACAAAACATTTCCTTTCGGAAATCATTTACTATAACAACAGTGTTATAGTCTACCATTTCCTTTTATTTCTCGAAAACGTCTATTTCAACAATAAATGTTGAAATCTATGGTTTCGAATCTCAACACATTTTAAAACATCGTTAGATCGTTTTAATTCTATTTAAAACATTCACATTCTAAACATTTCTTTAACGTATTATTCACTATTCAAAAACGTGAATATACTACGTTAACAAATTTCATCAATTCTATGCATTTTATTTCAAAGGATTATTCACGGTCTAAAAACGTGAATATAACTCCATACATAAGTTATAATAATTTACTTATCAAAATAAGTCATTTGCGAATTTATAAAACATCGTTTATAAATTCCATTTCTATTTATTTATAAAAACTTCCTTTTTATAAATTCTTTTATTAACCTATTCCAGTTTATAACTCAATTATAACTCAAAGTTCATATTATAAGTTAAGTGCTTATAATCTATTTGTTTGCAAAAATCGTTCCTTTGAACTTCATGATTATAAATCTTATAACCTATAAGATTCAATTATTCACCCAAATCTATTCCTTAATTAACTTCACCAATTTATAAATCTTACTATTTATAAATTTTATTTATAACTTCATAGTTTATAATTCTTTAAATTTCATTCATTTATGAAATTCATTTTCACTTCATTCAAACACTTATAAAAACTCGTTTTATAATGTCAATATTTCAATTTATAAATATCCATTTATAAATCTCTTAATATAAATCAATTTATATTATTCTTTAAAAACATCTTTAAATTCCTTTATAATTTCACCATTCTGATTTATAAAATAATCAAATTTTATAAATCTTATATTCAAACTTTTAATAATAAAATCAAAAATCCAGTTTAAACTATTTTATAAAATCATTGGTTCATATTTCTCAAAAATCAGCTTTTAACTATATTTCTTAGAAATCATAATTTTTATAACTTTTAAAAATTATAACGTTTATTTATTTAACATGGATCAATTCCAAAAATAAAGTATATTTTCAAAAATCACTTTAAAATCCCAAAATCTGGGTCCAATGATGCTACACACCAAATAGTCAATCACGACTACAACGATATCATATATCAATATGATAATCCATCAAATATCAAAATATCTGAAATCTAATAAAAACTGTTGAGGAGTCCAGTTGGATCCCTCCAACCTGTTTTCCTGCATCCAAAAACATTAGCACAATACCAATTTCGCTCCAGTACGAAATTATCGCGGTGTATGTTCTTAATAAATATTATCCGCTTAATAACGGCGTAATAGGGTCTCATCCGCTAAACAAAAAAATGCGGGAAATCAATAACTCCAATATATACATATGCCAATATATATATATTGCTATTATATATAATACCAATTTCACTGTTTATGAAATATTCGCGGTATATGTTTTTAATAAATAACATCCGCTTACTAACGGCGTATAATGTCTATTTTAACAATCAATATATATCAATCAACATTCAAACATGCATTCAAATATTTTAAATCTAACTATTTAAAATAAAATCGAAACTGATTCGATTGAGTGAGAAGTTCTCACCTTGATTTAAATTCCGTTTTAGCGATTTATTTCGAATAAAATTAAACGGACGTTTAATTTTACCCAAAATTCTCACTAACTCCAAACGACTCCAAACCAACTCCATCGCGTAGTGCTCGTCCATACGATTCCAACGCAACTGGTTTCGAATTTTTTCGACCTCGTATGGAAAAGATATGAATATTTAAAGTTTACTCGATTTATTTATAACTAATAACAACATTTCAATTATAATTTTATAACCTAAATCAATATCTTCCGTCCATCCTTTCCTAGAACGATCTGGGCCGCGTGTTGCTTCTCCACCATCTCCTTCTTCGTACGCGTGAACCCCCCCCCCCCCCATATCCGAACCCATTACGTCCATTTAGGGTTAAACATTGCAACCCCAAAACTCGACAAAACCCCATCACCTCCACGCCATTCGAACCCCCTCAGCCACCTCCACACTCGCCCAGAACCATGAAGAACTCGGTCGCCCTATACACACGCAAATCGAGAATGAACGCGCGGCCTTTGAATGCAATTTGCCGTCAATCCGTGCAACGAAACACGATCATAACCGTTGAATATAAGGATCTCACGTAGCTCTACAACTTTGTAGTTGGAGATTTCTTGAATGGGTTTGTGGATTGAAAGATAATTGAAGAAAAGAGACTGCAATTTTCGGCCATCCATTTCAGTTGCTGGCGGCTAGGGTTTGTTTTTCTTTTTATTTTTTTTTATTATTTTTTTAAATGGGGGGGCTATTTATAAGAGAACGAACGACACTATTCATCCCGGAAATTCCGAACTCCGATTTACGCGCCGTAACCAGCATTTCTAGGGTTTACCCCGCGTTTCGGACACAATGGAATAGGTTTCGGAAGCTAATTCGGAAGTATGTGCGAGTTATGGCTGTAAACGCTCAATTTAAATTAAACCGATTTAAGTCGATTTCTAGGCGTTTTAATTTGTACAGGACAAATGGTAAATCCAATTGACTTGAAATTTGAAACCTTACAATAATATCACATTACGGATCCGATGAAACTGGTTTCGTCGAAATCCGAGACTTTTTGAAAAATGGCTATTTTGACTCGCCAAATTTTAAATTAAAAATAATTCGATGCGTTTCGAGCTGCTACGATCAAACGATAACTCCGATTGACACGAAATTTGAAATCCGGTAATAACTAACTATTACGGATCCAATGGAACTAGTTTCGTTCAATTCTGAGACTGTTCAAAAATTGGCTATTTTACAGTCGATTATTAAATATTAAAATATTCAATTTTCACAAATTAACTTTTAATTCGATTCTAAAAGTTCTAAAATATCGTTCTAACTTCCATATGATAAAATAAAATTTTACAAATCATTTTCAATCATATTTAACTCAATTTCCAATTATTTTCATAATTTAACGTATTAAATTATCGATTTAATTATTCAATTAAATCCAATAATTCAAATAAAAATTTATTTGACTTACAAATCATTTTCATAATTTTTCTCATCTTGTAGGGAAGCCGTTTAAGGGCTCCGAGTCCGTTCTTGAAGTCCAAGCTTGGCTTCGCACGTGCGAGCGTATCTTCTCGCACATGGATCTTTCCGACCATGATAGAGTTCTTGTGACATCTAGTTTATTACAAGAGCGTGCTCTTGATTGGTATGAGCTTCTTGTAGCCGAGATTGATGAGCCTACTCTTTCTTGGACTCAGTTTCGGGGACGATTCGAACTCAAGTTCGTTCCTGAATCTAAAAAATTTTATTGACCCGTCGCCTCCTTGAGTTGAAGCAAGGGAAATCTTCTGTTTCTGAGTATGTTGCATCATTCGAGGCTTTATCTCAGTATGGTCTTGAATTCATCAGCACTTCTTATAAGAAGAATTTGAAGTTTGTTTCTGCTCTTAAGAAATATCTTAAGAAGTCTTTGTTGCTCCAGCTTAAACTTTCTTTTGAGGAGTTGGTTGATTCGGCACTTCATCTCGAGACCGTCGAGAAGGAGTGTGATAGTGATGTTGATGTTGAGGTTTCCAAGAAACCCAACAAGAGGCCGTTTCCAATTCAGAAGAAGCCTTTTCCTTCTAAGAAGAAGAAGACGGATGGTTCTAGTTCTCAGCCCCAGTCTCCTGGAACACCCTTCGTTCGAAAGTGTTTCAATTGTGGTTCTCCTGATCATATTATTCGAGCTTGTCCTAAGCCTCTCTTCTGCCGTTATTGCAAGAAGGAAGGTCATCATGTTTCAGCTTGCCCTACTGTTCCGGCTGGTGCCAAGTATAGCAGGCTTTATACTGCTAAGGCTTCTGAAGGTCCTCCTCAGGCCAAAGGTATACCTTCATCTATTTTGGAAGGTTCTATTTTATTTCATGATCATAGTATTCGAGTTCTTTTCGATACGGGTGCATCACATTCTTTCTTATCGAAAAAGCTCGTTGATGATTTATCTTTGGATCTTTCTTGTATGGTTACTTCTTTAAGGATTGCAAATCCTATTGGGGGATCCGCGACCCTTAGTTTGCTTTGTGATGATGTTGAGATTGTTTTATGTGGCTTTTCTTTTCGTGCGAATCTGCACATTATTTCTTGTCTGGGATTTGATATGAATTTGGGTATGGACTAGCTAGTGAGATATGATGCCAGGATTATTTGTTCAGAGAGAACTATCTATCTTCGACATCCGAATTCGCCTACTCAGCTATCTCTTGTTCTTCGAAATGTGGATAATTCCGAGATGGCTTTATATTCTCTTGACTCGCGAGATGATGATGATATATCTCGTATTCCTGTTGCTTGGGACTTTTCTGATGTTTTTGAGCCTGTATCGGGTTTGCCACCTAAGCGGGCAATTGAGTTTCGCATTGATCTCATTCCAGGCGCGCAACCAGTTAGTCGTCCTCCCACGAGGATGTCTACAAAGGAAAATGAGAAACTCAAGAAGCAGCTTTTGGAGCTTGAGTCCAAGCAGTTGATCTAGTCCAGTTTTTCTCCGTGGGGATCCGCGGTTGTCTTTGTGAAGAAGTCTGATGAAACTCTTATGCTTTGCATTGATTATCGCAAGCTTAACGAGTTGACCATTAGGAATAGGTATCCATTGCCTAGGATCGATGATATGTTCGATCTATTAAGTGGTGCTAAGGTCTTTTCTCAGCTCGACCTTGCCACGGGTTTTCATCAGTTACGAGTCGCGGAGGATAGCATACCTCTTACAACTTTCCGCACTCGATATGGTTCTTTTGAGTGGCTCGTTATGCCGTTCGGTTTGACGAACGCTCCTGCTTTCTTTGTCGATCTCATGAATAGAGTATTCCGGGAATATCTCGACAGGTTCGTCCTTGTGTTCATTGATGATATCCTTATTTATTCTAAGTCTGAAGCCGAGCATGCTAATCACTTAAGGATTGTCTTGAGTACTCTCCGTCATCATCGGCTTAGAGCCAAATTCTCCAAATGCCACTTTTGGGAGAATAAGGTTAAGTTCTTAGGCCATGTTGTATCTTCCGATGGCATTTCTGTCGATCCCTCAAAGATCGAATCCATTCAGAATTGGAAGAGGCCTGAGAATGTTCATGAGATTCGTAGTTTTCTTGGATTGGCGGGTTATTACCGTCGGTTCATTAAGAACTTTTCCCGTGTTGTGCTTCCTCTCACTTGCCTTACTCGGAAAGACATTCGTTTTGATTGGTCTGACAAGTGTGAAGCTTCCTTTCTGACATTGAAGGAACTTCTCACAAATGCTCCTATTATTGTGGTTCCCGAAGGGAATCATGATCTTGTTGTTTACACCGATGCTTGTGGTAGTGGTCTCGGTGCTGTTCTTATGCAGAAGGATCGGGTAGTTGCTTATGCTTCTAGGCAACTGCGTCCGAATGATGTTCGCTATGCCATTCATGATCTTGAGTTAACCGCCATTGTCTTTGCCTTGAAGATTTGGTGACATTATTTATTGGGCGAGCGCTTCATTCTCTATACCGATCATAAATCCTTGAAGTATATGTTCACTCAGAAGGAACTCAATATGAGACAACAGCATTGGCTCGAGTTTCTTGCTTCCTATGACTTTGATATCCAGTATACCCCTGGTAAGGGTAATCGTGTTGCAGATGCGCTTAGTCGCAAACATTCGACTATTATTTCTATGATGCTTGCTGAATGGAATATTCTTGAGACTCTATCTTTTTGTGAAATTCGGGATCGAGGTTCATCTTCTGATTCTCCTATACTATTATTTAGTTTGGGAGCTCGACCTATTTTATTGGATCGTATTGCCGATGGTCAGCGGCGTGATCCTGAATTGTTGCATCTTATTCAGCTTTGTGAGTCTAGATCTTGTGATGAGGCGTTGCAAGATTTCAGCATTGATTCTTATGGCTGTCTTCGTAAAAAGAACCGTCTTTTTGTGCCTTCTGATTTTGCACTTAGGCATGACATTCTTGATGACTGTCACCGTTCTAAGTATACCATTCATCCCGGTAGTAGCAAGATGTATGCCGATATGCGTCGTCTTTATTATTGGGAAGGCATGAAGCGCGATGTGGCGAGTTATGTGAGCAATTGCATAACTTGTCAGCGTTTTAAGGCCGAGCATCAGCGTCCTTCGGGTCTTCTTCAGCCCCTTGGAGATTCCAGTGTGGAAATGGGATCAGATTTCTATGCATTTTATTGAAGGCCTACCTCGTTCGAGATCAGGTCATTCTAGCATCTGGGTTATTGTTGATCGCCTCACTAAATCTGCTCATTTTATTCCTATTAAGTCTAATAGGACTACGTCTCTTTTGGCTAAGTTTTATGTCAAGGAAATCGTAAGACTTCACGGTGTTCCTAGTTCTATTGTGAGTGACTGTGATCCTTTATTCACGAGTCATTTTTGGAAGAGTCTTCAGCAAGCTTTGGGAACAAAGCTTAATTTTTCTATAGCTTATCATCCGCAGTCTGATGGACAGACTGAAAGGGTGAATCATATCTTGGAAGATATTCTCCGTATTTGAATTTTTGATTTTGGTGGTAGTTGGGAAGATCACCTACCTCTTGTAGAGTTCTCCTACAACAATAGTTTTCAGTCTAGTATCGGTATGGCTCCTTTCGAAGCCTTATACGGAAGGCCATGTCGATCACCTTCATGTTGGTTAGAATATTGGGAGAAGCTTATTCTTGGCCCAGACTTTGTCCGTCATTCTTCCGAAAAGATTGATCTTATTCGATTGAGAATGAAAGAGGCACAGAGTCGTCAGAAATCCTACGCGGACAACCGTAGGAAGCCTCTCGAGTTCTCGATCGACGATCTTGTTTTTATTCGTGTTTCTCCTTTGAAGGGGGTTATGCGTTTCAGTGCGACTGGGAAATTGGCTCCTCGCTTTATAGGACCATTTTCTATTACTGAACATATTGGCCATGTGGCTTATAGAGTTTCACTTCCAGCTTATTTATCTGGCATTCATGACGTGTTTCACATCTCGCAACTTCGGAAGTGTCTTCGGGAGTCGGATTCTGTTATTACTTCTCCTGATTTGCAAGGGCTTGAGATCTCACCGGACTTATCTATTTTACAGCAACCTATTCGCGTGCTTGACACGGAGGTGCGACACCTTCGGAACAAGGACGTGCCGCTCGTTAAAGTTCAATGGTCCGCTAATCCCAATGACTGTACTTGGAAAACCAGAGAGTATATGGAGTGAGGCATGACGTAGCTGACTGTGGAATTTGGTGAGGCTCGGCGGTTTTAGGCGGCTAGACAAGGTGGAGGAAGGTGGTCGTTTCGGTTTAAGGTTTTGGAAATTGGGTTATTTCACGTTTAGTAGTGTGTTAGTATTTTTGGTCATATGTGTTAGGATGAGGTGGACGAGAGGGATCTGAAGGGATGGTCGGTGATGAATGGTGGGTGGTCGCCGAAGTGTACATGTGCATTGTGATACTCGTGTGCAGATGGGAACAGAAGAAGATAAGGAAAGGAAAGAAGAAGAAAGAATGGTGTAAAAAAGAAAAAAAGAAGGGTGGAATTTTTCTTTTTCTTTTGTGGTTCGGGCCGAACAGGCTAGGTCATTTGTTTTTCTTTAAAATAAATTTAAAAAAAGGTTATATTAAAAATTCTCTTACTCTCTAAAACACCTTCTTCCTTTATTAAATTCCATTCAACATGAAATCTTTTTGTATTTTGATCCTACGACCAAGTAGCGAAGCAAGAATAAATCTTGTATTTTTTTTCTTTTCGAATACAAGAATGTTCAAGTGAGTACCAAGGCAATGGTATTTATATATAGTGGATAAAGCTGAATCCCATCTTTTATGTATAGTAAGTTTTTTCTTATCTTATATATATATATATATATATATATATATATATATATATATTCTTTGATTTTCAAAACTGACCTGATTTGAAACTGGGTGACTTGATTATTGAGAGGAGGATTTGATTTATTATATGCTTGAGTTGATATGTATTTATTACTATGTTCCCTTATATGTTTGCATATACATCATAGAAATATACATATATTGTAACAACCCGCATATTTAACGATTTTATATTTAAATGTTTAATTTAAATATAGCGTCGTTAGTCGGATTTTGGGTCCGAAATGTTACTTTTTGCAAACGGCCGAATTGGGACTTGAAACCATTTCCATTGATTCCAAAATGGCGTTTGCGATCTTTATGAGTGTAAGCTTTGATATGTTTGGAGTAAGTCGAATTTTTCTATTTGCTAAGTGGGCTTTGGGTTTGGGTTTCACCCAAATTGTTCTATAAACCAACTCATCCCTTCTCTCCTTCCATTCACTTATTCATTTCATAAAAGCTTAAGCTAAAACTGAAATGGGGGAAGAGAAAGGAAATTAGAAACTCCTAGCCCTAGATCCTCTTGCAAACTCCAAATTCTTTCTCCAAAATCATAGAGAAGCCATTGGTAAGCTCCTCTTCATCTTCTCTATCTCTTTCTCTCTTCAATCTCAGAAATTTCCTAAACCTAATTTAGGAAAATACTTGTATTATTCTTTGATTGAAGCTAGTAGAGTTGAAGTGGAGATTTGTTGGTCTTCTCCTTGCAAATTGAACTCCTTCTTCTTTGTTTTCGGGAAAAAGGTGAGTTTTGAACTCACATCTACTTCTCTTGATTTCATTGATGTTGGGTATGAATTCCTAACACCTTGTTCATATGTGTTTGCCTTTGGTTTGAATTGAATTGGTGAACATTTCACTTTTTGGTGTTTTGGAGTCAAATCCTTGAAAATCATAACTTTGATGTTTGATCATGGTTTTCGGTGGTCAATCGGAGTCAGTGGTGTTGGGTTATCGATCGGCAAAATCCCCTTGAGTCCATTGCTCGATATGTTGCAAATGGGGTGAGTTGCTCCTCCATTTGCTAGGCTGGAAAACATTTCCAGCTACAGCCAGTCGACTGACCCCCTACAGTAAGTCGACTGACTGTAGAGAGTAAAAACTCTCGGGTTATGGTTCAGTCGACTGACCTGCTTCATTTTGTCCAGTATGCCTATTTGTTTGTGATTTTCACTTTTTGTCGAATTAAATTGATTCTAGCTAGTTGTTTATGCATATTTGACCATGATAATTCCTTTTTTACTTCATTCACGGGTTTTATAAATGATTTCTTCAAATCGTATTTAAAAGTTCGTTTCTCCAATTTATAAATTCTATTTAAAACACACAATTTCGCACTTCGAGCGAAGTGGAAGGAAGATTAAATGGTTAGGTAAAACACGGACCATGAATCCCTACGTTTATCTTTCTGATTAATCCCCGACCTATTCAATTGATCGTTTTGACCTTCGGGTTTGGTTTATCGATGATATGAGGTAAACTTTGTACTGCTTTGAGTGTGAAAGTGGCTGACGGATAGTAAACCGTTTAGTGCGAACGAGTGGTTATGGGACATACGTTAACACTTTTCGGATTCCTTTTCGAGAATTGTGGCACATTCCGCCAGTTAGTGGTGTCCAGTACTGGGCCTCCGGACCTTCACCACTACGGTTTGTTGCCTCCGTGTATGTTGCCTCCGGGTTTGTACCTTCGGGTTTGTGCCTTCGGGTTTGTTGCCCTTTAGTATCGCTTCCGATGTTGGTCGTTATGAGCGACATGTGTGATATTGGGTTGCCCTTTAGTATCGCTTCCGATGTTGGTCGTTATGAGCCGCATGGGTTATATTGGGTTTGGAGTCTTCGGGCTCATGGATCCTTGTTTATACAGTACTAAGCTCGAGCAATTTTATGATGTTTCATTAATATGTATATTCCCTTGGTATCGCCCTTCGGTGTTGGTCATTTTGAGCCGCATGATGTGTAGCGATTACCTTGTGGAACTTGTATACCTTATGGGTATTTGTTATTTGCCTTTTTGGCTTGATTTGGGATAATTGTATCCTTTGTTTATCTATGTCGCCGATGATATGAGGCTTGTTCTATATGATTCATCTTTTGTTGATGATTGTGTTATCTCTTTTAGAGATATTTGTTATACTTTGTAACCTTGTAGGTTTATTGTTGTTCAGTTTATCTAACTGATTTGTTTAGCTAGACTAACCCGTGTATTTTATACTCGGGTCAGGCCGAGATGTTTCAGGTTAGGTACTTTGGACTTAGCCTATTTTGCTTCCGCATGGACTACTTCGCTAGCTTCTTTTTGTCATAGCTTTTGTGTAGTCCTATTATGTTGTAACTCTGATATTTATTCTTGTGAACTCGTCTGTATATTGTGGTTTGCTATACCACTTGACATGTATTATTTTGTATACTCTGCTATGTACCAGTATATGTGTATATGATGGTTTACTGTTCCGTGATGTAAATTGCATTTGAGTTGTTATATTCTGTTCTGATAGATCCTCTAGCCACCTATGGTTTTGTTTTAAGTATTCATTGGATATGTCGATCTGCTTGGTAAGGCAATTGTCGATGTATTCAATAGATAATTAAAGCAAGGCTATAGATGGTCGCTCCTAAATAGCCTTATTCTCCGTGTTAGCAGACGGTATTATCTATTAGTACTCTTTCCTAGCGTGGGTATAGAGGTGGGGCGTCACATATATACTTCATATATTAACATAGCTTTGTCTTGTATTACTTCTATAAATCTATACACATATACCCTAAAACTGTTATATAAATAAAATTTTGCCACTTACATGTATTTACCCTAATATATATATATATATATATATGATCTTAAGGTTTTTTATATCAAAGTTATGTGCATACCCACTCACATATGTGTGTGTATATAGTCATATCCTATAATAAAAAGGTGGAATTTTCATTCAAATGGTTTTGAGAGATTAAAATTTTAGACTTTTAAATCATAGCTTCCCGAATATACACACACACATAGATATCTATAAAAATAAAAATTTATTATTTGACTAATAAAAATAATATTCCAATGTTTAAAATGAGTTAATTATTCAAATAACAAGTGTCAAAAACCCGGGTTGTTACATTCCTCCCCTTTAAAAGAAGTTCGTCCCCGAAATTTGAAAGCAAGTAATAATTCAACTTGTCACAAAAAGTTTTAAACTCATATAGCAAAGCACTTACATCAGTGATATCCTAACCACCATAACAAACAGTTATTCACAGAACAAAACAACCCTAACTATCTTGGCAACAATTTCGGATAGGCTTCCTTCACACCATCCAGAATTTCACAAGTATAATCTACGGGATCCTTGCTCCATTAGATCTTAACCAACTTCACTATCTTATTTCGGAGCTTCTTCTCATTCTGATCAATAATCTGAACTGGATGCCTGACTATAGTCAAGTTGGGTTCAACCTCCAAATCTTCCTAGACTGATGGTTCTACAATCAATGATGGATCATGCATGTATTTCCTTGGATGAGATATGTGGAATACATTATGAATCACTACCATCCTTTTTTGTAATTCAATTCTATACACAAGTACCAATCCTTTTGAGAATACGAAAAGGCTCGATATATCTTAGAGCCAACTTCCTAGTCTTTCCAAATCTAATTGCTTCTTTAATCGGAGAAACTTTAACAAACACCAGATCTTCCACTACGAATTCGAAATCCCACTGCCTTTTATCAGTGTAGCTCTTTTGACGATCCGGGTTGCCTTCATTCTCTTCTTGATCGGTTCGACCTTCTCAGATGCTTCCTGAACCATATCCTGACCAAGAATTAAACAGTCCCCTGGCTACACCTAACAAGCTGGTGATCTACATGGCCTTCCGTTGAGAGCTTCATAAGGTGCCATTTCTATGCTTCCCTAAAAACTGTTATTGTAAGAAAATTCTATCAGATGTAGATGATCTCCCCAAGACCCATCGAAATCCAAAGTGCATGCTCTCGACATATCTTCCAGAATATGGTTCAACCTCTCAGTTTGCCCGCCCGTTTTGAGGATGATAAGCAGTGCTTAAACTTAACTTCGTACTAAGGGCTATTTGCAAAGCTTTCCAAAATTTACTGGTAAAAATTAGGTCGCGATCACTTACTATGCTTATGGGGACTCCGTGAAATCTCATGATTTCCCTCATGAAAATCTTTACCAAGGAAGTTGCAGTTCTAGTTGATTTAACCAGAATAAAGCGAGCATTCTTGGTTAGCCTATCTACAATAACCCACACTTTCCCATTTCCCTTCCTAGTTCTTGGCAACCCATTGATGAAATTCATCGATATCATCTCCCACTTCCATTTCAAAATCTCCAGATGTTGTACCAGTCTCGTTATCTTCTGCTGATCGCTTTTATCGGTTGACAGCTCACACACCTATTAACAATGATAGAGATGTATTTCTTCATTCCCTTCTACGAAAACATCCGGTTCATATCCCTATACATCTTCGAGAAACTTGGATGGATACTTAACCTTGAGCGGTGGCATTCTGACAAAACCTCCTGTCTATGATTCTTGACACTCGGAACATAGATTCTTCCATTAATCCTCAAAACTACTCGGTCATCAACCTTGAAACTGGTGCACCGCCCCTCCCTAAGCTTTCTGATGATTGCTCTTAAGCTTCTATCCGCTTTTTTCTCGCTTAATATTCTTTGAGTCGGGGTAACCTCCAAAAGTGCCAAGATTGCATTCCTACTCAAAATGTCCGACGCCACATTTTCCACTCCCGGTGTATAGAGAATATCCAAATCATAGGATGCTAGAAATTCCAACCACCTTTGTTGTCTCTGGTTCAGATCCTTCTGGGTAAAAAGATACTTCAGGGGTTTATGATCCGTGAAGAGCTCGAACTTTTCACCTAATATAAGAATGAAGTTCACTCCTAAATATCTAAGGGTAAATAAGAAACTAAACAAGAAATAGAAGGATCCTTACCCAACAGGTAGTGCCTCTACATTTTTAGTGCAAAGACAATAGCCAGCAACCCTAGGTCATTTGTAGCGTACTTTTTCTCACGAGGTTTCAACTCCCTGCTCACATACGCAATCACCCTACCGCGCTACATCAAAACAGCTCCTAGCCCCACTCCACAAGCATCTATGTACATTGCGAATTCACTATTCCCATCTGGAACAACCAAAATGGGTGCACTGGTTAATCTCACTTTCAATTCTTGAAGCGCTTCTTTACACTTTGGAGTCCATTCAAATTTCTCTCCCTTCTTAGTCCGCTTCGTCAAATGGGAGGAAATCTTAGAATAATCTCGAATAAATCTCCTGTAGTATCCTGCCAAACCAAGGAAACTGCGAACCTCCATAAGAGTCCGTGGTTGCTTCCACTCCTAAAGAGCCACCACATTTTCTGGGTCCACTGAAATACCATCTCCTGATACAATGTGCCCTAAAAAACTTTACTTCGGATTGCTAACAATGGCACTTTGAAAACTTCGCTTTTAGGACATGCCTTCTTAAGGTTTCTAATACCATCTCCAGATGATGTATTTCTCTCCTCCTCTGATTTAGAGTAGATAAGAATGTCGTCGGTGAACACTAGCACGAACTTGTTCAGAACATCTCGAAAGACAAGGTTCATTTGGTCAACAAAATAAGCTGATGCATTGGTTAGCCCAAATGGTATAACCAGCCACTTAAAGAAACAGTCAGGCCCTCTAAATGCAGTTAAGGGTATACTATCTTCAGCAACCTTTAGTTGGTGAAATCATAAAGATAAATCTATTTGCAAGAATATAGTAGCCCCATATGAAGCTGGTCAAAAAGGTCGATGAATGCGAGGAAAGGGATACTTATTCCTAATGGTCGGCTTATTTGACTCCCTCAAGTCAACACGTAATCCTAACGATCCATTCGACTTGGCTGTAAACACTACAGCGGACACCTAGCTCGAACGACTGGGTCTAATCAATCCTCTCCTCAAAAAATCATGTGTTTGACTCACCAACTCTTCCCTCTTTTAGAGCCATTCTCCTTTTTGGTTAGACTACAGGTCTTACCCCTGGAACTAAATCAATACGAAATTTGATTTCTCGTTACGCGGGTAAACCCTTAACTTCCTCAAAAATGTCAGGGAAGTTTTTAACAACTTCAATGGATCCCAATCCTTCTTGAGCTTCTTCGAGCACATACAAGAGACTACACATATGAACTTCGAGGCTATCACATTTTACCCATGCAGTCCTCACCGACTTGATTTCCAAAGATGTGGTTCTCTCCTCACAGTCGAGAACAGCTTTATACTTTGTTAACCGATACATTCCAAGTTTAAGGTCAAAACCTTTAAAATCTATTATATAGTGGTCACATGAAATGCTATGAGAAAGATAAGAAATTTTCAAGCCTTCATAAATTATATTTAGTAGGGTCACTCCCCCTATAGGATTAGGTACACAAATAGAGCTGCCTACAATACTAGGGATAAAGTGAAATTTCACTATTGTTCCTAAAGAAATAAAGCTAAGAGAAGCACCGGAATCAAATAATACCCTTAAATAAACACCATTTAAAATCCAGGTACCTTTGAGGACGCTTTTTACCTTCATATCCATTGAAGCCGATGGTTCATTTTGGATGGCAAATACCTTGTTAATTGTTTCTTCTGTAGGAGTGGGCAGGCCTTCACCATGTGTCCAGAATGATGGAAATTGAAACACAGAGTCTTATGGACCATTTGAGAAATAGGTCTGCTTTGCTGCTTTGGAGCTTCAAATCTTGGACAAAATCTAGCAATATGACCTTTTGTTTGCAATCATAACACTCCCTGTTTGCATTTTTGCCTCCTTGTTTTCCTTTTCTTTTTTTCTTCCAATTCGGGTTAAACTTTCTCCTATTTAGATTTGTAGCACCACCACTTTTTGTTGCAGCTGTTGCTGAGGGTTTCTTCTCCAAAAGTTCTTCATACTCAAATCCATATACACAAGCTCCAGAACGATCCCTTAAGATGGGCTTTCATTTTCTCGTGGAATTCTGCCCTCATACCTAATACAAACATTTCATTTCTCTTAAGAGGGGTGTCTATGAGTGTAGGACCACAATGGGATAACTCATTGAACTTCGATTCTTACTCAGCCATAGACATGTCTTCTTGCTTGAGATCTAGGAAATTCCTATATAATTAGTCCTACTCGTAGTCGGCATGAACTGCTTCTCGAACAACTCTTTGAAATTATTCTCGGGGACATCCACCATGACCGAGTCCCGCCATGCGATCGTCCGTTCTTGTAACTGCCATAATGCCAGGACTCGTTTCTATTTATCAGAAAGACATAAACCCATGAAAATTCTCTCATAAGTGTGCGACCATGCTTGTACATCGATAATAGATTCAGCACCCTTAAAGGGATTTCCTCCAAGATTCACAAAGACCTTGCATAGAGTTGTGAAGTTTACTCGAGGATGTACTGTGGCTATGGCCACAACAGCTAGTTCGCTACCTCCCACATTAGGGGTTCTTCCTTTAGTGGTTGTTATGCTACTAGCTCCTCTGCCTCGCCTTCCCCTTGTGCTCATTGTTTACTACCTGGACATAGTAAGAGGATGCTTAGACTGGGACGAAATACATTCCAAAGATGGCATTAATAATATTTTATCAAAGCTGATCTAACTATCGAGGAGGTGTGTATGTGTGTGTGTATGTCTATATATATTTACAAATACGCTCTCTCAGGATTGATATTAATCCAAAAGCCTAGGTGTTCATGATACCAAATGTGACGGCCCACCTTCTTACTTCGAAACACGAGTCGTAATATAGAAAGGAATAGGTAGAAAAGGGAATAGATAGAAATAAAGAACCGAACAAATCAAAACATCTCACATCAGAGCGTGTAATATATATTACAAAACAAATATCACATAGTCACTAATACAAATCAATAGAGTCATAATTATACATACATCATATTTAGATAGTCGTAACGACCTGGCCATTCATTACAAGCCCAAATACAGACATAGATACCAATACAATGGAATATAAATACAGCTAGATAGGTTGAAGCCACCTTCTCCGACTCCTCATCTAAAATACATCGAGAGCAAACCTAGAATCACTTAGCTACTCCTAAAAAAATTTGAATACCCAAGAGTTTAGGTAAAACAAGAAATAAACTTTGGGTCTGACATGGGTATGGTGTGAGTAAACGGTTAAATTATTTTAAATTGAAAACCATTTGAAAACAAGGATATCTCGTAAGACCTCGCCACACACAAACACGGGTGGGTTTTTCCCTTACGATAACCAAAACATTTGATAGAAAAATCCAGTGATATTATAATAATCTCTAGGGTTTTCAAATAAATTATTACATAGCTGAAATTTCTAAGTTAATTAAATTCCAGCATAATAGGTATACAACTAAGACCGAAGGCACTTATTGGAAAATGGGTTCCATACAATGACCAGCCAACTGGGGTACCGCCCGTTATGGTGCATCTTTAGAAAATAACATCAAGGACCATGCTGGGATCCTCTGCTACACAAGACTGGACTGCTCCTAACTTGGATAGTCTGAATAAGAATACCCACGGTTGGGATCAAAAACCGCACCAAACATACCGAGTAAAAAGGGACTCCAGATAGGGGAAACCTTACCCTACTTGGGTATGACCCATTTTGTCTTGCTGCATCTCCCATATTTTAGTCATTCCTGGTTGATCAGGCTTGAGGCTATGATTAACTTTTAAGAACACATTCAATTGGAATGCTCATCGTCCTCCGATGACGATGTTCTGGCAGCATTCGTCAATACAAGTCCGTTTGGGGTTTTAATGGAACCGAAGGCACCATTTCCACTACACTCATATTGGAATCACCCTCAGAGTTAGTGACAAATAGTCCTTTCACTCTGAAATCTTCATTTTGGATCTTCCCTTGGAATCTTTTTGAACTAATGTTTATTTTGGATCGATGTGGTTTGCAGATAACACTGATATCCGATCCCGGTCTCATCGTATCCAAACGATAGCTTTTTCAAAGTCCATGTTGTTTTAATAGACAATTCAAATTCAGGATGCCAAAACTACAAACGGAAATTTAATTATGTATGTCTATTTCTAATAAAACGTGTCAATTTTTCATTCCAATCGTCCAATTCATTCGGCTATTTAGTATCACAGGCAGCAGAACAATTTGAAATAAAAATTCAAGAGTAATCAAGCCAAATCACATACCATTAAACTATTATAAAGGTTTTATTGAAAATCTTTAAACGATTGACAAATCAGCATTTTGCTAAATTTAATTAACCGAATCCAGTTATATTTCCAACCAATTTTTTTTAAATTTAAAATCAGTTATAAAAACTCATTTTATCATTAATTCTAATCTAAAATTAACCCACCATCTAATATTAACCTTATTAACTAACTTAAGGAATAATCGATTTAAAATTTAATTACTCATTAACTTTAATTATTAAAATTTATTTAATTTTATATTGAAAAAAAAATACAAGATTTATTATTGCTTAGCTACTTGGTGGTAGGATCAAAATACAAAAAGATATCATGTTGAATAGAATTTAATAAGGGAACAAGATGTTTTAGAGAGTAGAGAATTTTTAATATAACCATCATTTAAATTGTTGTTTTTATAAAAACAAATGACCCGGCCTGTTCGGCCGAAACAACAAAAGGAAAACAAAAGCTTGACCCTTCTTTCTTCTATTTTACACTATTCTTTCTTCTTCTTTCCATTCCTTATCTTCTTCTGTTCCCACCTGCACACGAGTACCATCATCACATGTACACTTCGATGACCACCCACCATTCATAGCCGACCATCCCTTCAGACCTCTATCTTCCCCCTCACCCCAACACATACAGGCAAAAACCCCAACACATTGCTAAATACGAAACAACCAATTTCCAAAATCTTGAACCAAAATGACCATCTACCTCCACCTCGTCCGGCTACCTAACACCATCGACCCTCACCAAATTCCATCGCTAGCTACATCATGCCTCCCTCATCCTTTCCCCCCATATTTCACGCTTGAAAACTCTCAACGTCGCCACCATTCATCGGAAACCGAACACGACAAAATCCCACTCCCTAACCCTACATCGCCTCCGACCGACCACCACACCGCATAAAATGCCATACCATTTTTCACCAACTCCACGACCTCCTCCATGCCAGATCTCGACCCACGCCATTTAGCGGTTCGTCGGAATTTGATGAAAAAAGAAATCCCGTTCATTCCTTTATCCCTTTCGACGTGCTTGACTAAAAATGCCCAAACATTTTCCAAAATTCATCATTTTGTAAGGCAGTCATATTCATATAAGAAAATGAAAGAAATATGATTTTTGAATTTTTGCCATTTTGGGTTACTTACTGTAAAACATCCTTTTCATATCCTATACTTGCTAATATCCAATAAAACCAATTTTCAAACAAGGAATATTCAAAAACGAACAGCTTTTCTTTTTAAATCATAACCTAAAACTAACTAGGGTGAGAGGTAGAGATTTTAGAAGCTAGGCATAGTAGTTCTTTTCAATATATAGAGCAGAATAAAAAGTGATGTACAGACCTATGGGTTTTTCTCTTGTTAAACCACTTGATATACATTCATATATAAGTATATATGTATTCCTGTGCATGCATACTTGTCAAATAAAACTTCTATTTCCATATCCAGGCATATAAAATAGATTATAGTATAAAAGAGTTAAGTTTACTCACTGTTTTTGTTGAAATAGAGACACTGCTTCGAAAAAAAATACCGCTTGCTTCTGTTTTTGATCTACTGGCACCCTTGGTTTCTACAGAGTTCAATGGCAGCTTTGTATATTTTCTTTTCTTTTCGAATGCGAGAATGTTCAAGTGAGTGCCAAGGCCGCGGTATTTATAGATAGAGGATAAAGTTGAATCCCATCTTTTATGTACAGTAAGTTCTTATCTTATCTTTTATATATATATATATATATATATATATATATATATATTATTTTCTTTAATTTTGAAAACTAACCTGATTGAAAACTTGGTGACTTGATTATTGAGAGGAGGATTTGATTTATTATATGCTTGAGTCGATATGTATTTATTACTATGTTCCCGTATATGTTTACATATACATAATAGAAATATACATATATACTTCATATATAAACATAGCTTTGTCTTATATTACTTCTATTAATTTGTACACATATACCCTAAAACTAATATACAAATAATTTTTTGCCACTTACATGTATTTATCCTAATATATATATATATATATATATGTATGTATGTATGTACATAATCTTATGTTTTTTTATATCAAAGTTATGTATATACCCAATAACATATGTATATGTGTGTGTATGTGTGTGTGTATGTGTGTGTGTGTAATCATATCAAATAATAGAAAGGTGGAATTTTAGTCAAATGTTTTGAGAAATTAAAATTTTAGACTTTTAAATCATAGCTTCCCAAATACAAACGCACACATAGATATCTATGAAAATCAGAATTTATTATTTGACTAATAAAAATGATATTCCAACATTTAAAATTAGTAAATTATTCAAATAACAAATGTCAAAAACCGGGGTTGTTGCATTAGCATAATTGGTAGGAAGTATGGTTTAGATCTAGAGTTCTTGACCTTAAATGACGGAGTGGTATCCAAAGTGAGTTATTTCTTCCTTTTAGTTCATTAAAATCATTGCTAAGTTGAAAAAACTTTAAGTACTAAGTTTTTTTTGAAAACCCTTGTTTACTTTGTTTATAAAAATCATGATTTTTTTTTTGACTATTTGAATGGTCAACTATGTATTCTAAAATTTCGAAGTTAAATACTTAATCGAGTATGCGGAAATGACTAGTACATGCGTCTATGAGATCCAAGGAGATTTGGGCGAGGGACAGAACATGTTGAAGGGAAGAGCTGGATTCTCCAAAATAAATATCGTACCTTTTTAACTCAAGATAAAATAAAGTGTTATAAATATTTTGAATGATTGATTATCATTTATTGTTGTGTTTATTTCATTGATTGATTTTTCGAATTAGGCTCGATCAGTTTATGAGCACCGATTATTATTTATTGATTGTTGACTTTACTCGACCAGTTAATGAGCAATTAATTATCCACATGCGTAGGCTGGGTAGGAAATAATTGTAGGATAACATCTTGTGGTTTATTTCACGATTTGACTATAAGGTGTTTAGCAGGAATATTTGGTTCACTTCAATTTAATGAATAGTTTTGAAAATTGGTTTTCAAGTTGAAATGATATGAAATGTTTTCCTTTAAAAGTGAATAAAAGAGATATTTAAGAATAAATATTTTAAGCGATTTTATATAAAAGTGGTTTTTATAAAGAACGGTTTTATAAAAATGTTTTATAAAACGGAAAGAAGTTTGATGACTAAACCTGATGGTTTTAAGATGATTTTTGAAAGGATTTGGAAATGGAAATTATTATAAATTAGAAGTATTTGTAATTGTTAGAATAAATGATTTTTCCACTTCGGGATATAAAGTGATTCTTTATGTTATTAAAGATTCGGGTAACCCATAATCTACAAAACGCATGGCAAAGGAGGTGCAGGTGTTCTTCAGCCTCAATGTAGTATGCTCTTGGAATAGAGGGATGCACCAATCTATTATTTATTCAGAAGGCTAGACCTAGGGGCTTGGTTATGGCTAGAAACCTCCAAAGATTTGGTAGCATATAGTTTTGTATGCTTGTATATTGGTATTGTTTCAAAAGGTGATTTGTTTTCAGATACAAAGTAAAGGACTGGTTTGAATATAAAAGATATATACATATATACGTACATATATATATATATATGTATATGTATATGTATATGTATATGTATATGTATATGTATATGTATATGTATATGTATATGTATATGTATATGTATATGTATATGTATATGTATATGTATATGTATATGTATATGTATATGTATATGTATATGTACATGTATCTCAAAAGTTTTAAAATAAGAATTCAAGAATAAAGTCCAAAGAGATAATTTTCATAATGGTAATCAGATTTGAAACGTCTAAATGTGAAGATTAAGCTTAAGTGGGTAGTTTTGGGAATTACATATTGTTTGTTTTCATCATACGCTCCATGAGTCCTATTTGATGTAGGAGAACTACATTGGCTTGATCCTATTATCTAATTGGGTATCCAATTAGACAGGGGTACATAGGTAGTCACAAGTGGTAGTGATGCAGCCCCAATAATAACATAATATTTTTCCATTTATTGTTTGCCATATATCGTGAATTGATGTATTTTTCCCGTTTGTTATTTTATTCTGCATTTGATAAGTTTATTGAATATGTAGGAATGGTTATTGCTGTCTCTCTCATCAGAGTTGTGCACCGGTAGATTTATTTGTATTTATATTTGGTGTGTAATAAAGCACACCTAGTAGATTAAATTGATTACTCTAGTTACTTGTAAAATTGAAACTGTGTCCTATACATTAAATAATGTTGAATATTTATCGAATACTGCATGTTAAAATGGTAGTTTTCATTCATAAAATTAGAATCAATAGGTTTTTCATTGAATTTGACTAGTCCGAAAATCAAGATCATTACATCCAGGCAGTGCATCATTCCTTCCTAAGGTAGGACAACCCATGCCCCTGAATCCTTGGGAGTCCGTACCGACTTGTGCTTGGGGATCATTACCGATCCCTAAGTTTTGCTCAAGGTTCATCGTATGTTATTATACACCATCTCCAACTATCTATATTCCAACTTCTGGTCTCTTATTCTGAGTTGCAGCGACTCCGGCTACCCTTGCTTGTCCTATCCTTTTGAAGAAATTCTGCATCATCTCTTCTTGACATGCCATCATCCTTTCCAGCAATCCATTCCCCATTATTTCAATCTCTTCCCTATTTATGTAGATAGATGGGGTGAGATCTTAAGGATGCCTCCTAGCTGCCCTCTTGTTGATTCCCAGCTGTAACAGCCTTCATGTCGATCACCTAACAATTCATAACAATCTCAAGTCTTGAATCAATGAGTTCTAGTAGTTTCTCTATGAAAGCACCAAAATGTTTATACCGAAATGGCCCAAAGACTAAGAACTAACAGTAGAGAAATAAAATTTAAGAAAGTAAATGAAAAACAAGTAAAAAATGAACATAGAGAAATTTATAGTGGTTCAGCAAACTCTGGCCTACATCCACATAATGATTTTATTACTTATTTTTTACTTGGAGGCAGAAGTTATTAAGACTCAGTATAACTCCAACACTTAGAACTTCAGAGTTGTATGATTATAAGAAACAATAGAGCTGGAGCCAAAAGATCTTGAAAAATGAGCCATACCCCTCTATTTGTGGAGATATGGGACTAAAATCTCACTTAGAAATATCTCTAAGCCATTGTATCCAATTTAGACCAATTCTCGATGAAAAGTTAGTGCCACGTCATTAAGCACCGTGCGTAGGGTACCGATCCCTAGGTGGGAGTCAGACATAGACCACTAGTTGGCCAAATTTGTTATCTTCAATTCTTCATCTCGGATCATCTTGTGGTCAACTTCGTGATTCCACAGCTGTTTTTGGTAATAATAGCTTGTTTCATGGTCCAAATGATTGAGTTGGGGAAGAACAAATTTGCCAATTCAAGAATTCATGGATATTGATAGATAATCACATTGAGCCAGCATAAAAACACTATAAGTAGGGTTAGGATGCCAAAGTTGGTCTATAAGAGGTGGATGGGGCCTACCGACCAAAGGTTAGGAGTCGGTACCGACCCAAAACTTGTGGGGATCCAGTCCGTCAAAGTTGTCTTATTAATTTTGTGTTCATACTATGATCTTATTTGTATATTGGTTTTGGGCTTTTGGAAACTTCTCAAGGCTTCTAGCATTGATAACTCTGATAGGACTTGTTGGGTTCGTCCATATTCTACTTGGTCAAAAAGTGGGATAACACTCTTGTTTAAATAGCTAAATAAATTCTTAAAAATATAATTAAATATTCTACCTCCTTTTAAAATACTTATACTACCTTTATGAAGCACATTCGAAAAGAATTTACAAAAAATATCTAGAATAGATAACCTTTTTTTACTTCACTAAAATCATAGATTTCCAAACTGCATCCATAGCGACCATCGCTATATGGACTGTAACTTTTTAAATCTTTGTTTAGTAAATCAACTAGCTTTTAAACTCCATACTCTTTCTACATTACAAAACCACCCCATATCTTTGCAAAATGGTTTTAATAAACAAAAGTCAAGTTTGGAAACTTTTTTAAAATATTTCAAGAAAACAACTGGTAAACCACAAAAAAGCGAGTAAGAGATTTCAATTTCGCAATAAAACTAACAGCAAGTAGGTTAACTATAACTAAACAAAATTCACTTTCTACATACACAAGCATTTATGTAACCAAGAATAAATGTAAATAAAAATTAATAAGGCGAGGAATCCTTTAGCATCCCTCTACAATATTTCTATTCTTCAAAGTGATTCCATAGTGACCTATTGCTACATAGACACTTTAACCTCCTTTTCTTAGCTTTAATCTCCTGCAAAACAGTGTTTACTTATGCCTTCCTCTTTCAAGAAGGAATCAAATACAAACAAGCAACATACACAAATATAAACAACATAAACTACAACTTATATTTTACAACATGAACATCATCCTTAATTAAATATTGAAGTGAGATATCTCACTAATCTCTCAACCAAACTTCGCCAAAAAGCCACAACTTCCTCCTACCACCTTTCTTCCATTTCCTTACAACCAAAGTGTCCCTAAGCTACAAGTGCCATGTCCTCCTCCTAGTTGTGCACGGCCCAAGGGGTTTGTGGGGCATTGTGCTCCATTCATTCGAGCTTCGACTTGCCAAGAGGTGTTGCTATGTTGTTTGAAGAACTATATTTGTGTTTTAAAAGGAGATGGAATTGTTTTGAAATGGAAAAGTGAAGAGATAAGAGACTGAAGAAGAGAAAGGAAATGAGAATGGAAGTGAACATGAAAAGTGGAAAAGAGAGAAGAGGTGGTGTTCCTTTTGCAAGCATGGAAAAGTGGAAAATTACCTCTTTTACCAAATTACCAAACTACTCTCCAAATCCTTACAATCAAGGTGCCTTCCATCACATCAAGTACTTCCATATTGATGACACACAAAAGCATTTAAAATAAGAAGAAAAAGTCTTCTTACTTTACTCCAACAATAAGCACAGGTCACATCACTTAATTAATTACAAGTTAAACAATTTAGTTACACTTAATTTTACTAATTCCTTTTACACTAATTTGACATATTAATATATGTATAAATGTGTGTGAATATGTGTGCAACAATACTGCGACAACTTTGCTTCGATAAAAAGTCGATCCGAAATATAATTTTTGATCACATTTTCAATTTTTCATCGAGCTATTTATTTTTGTAAACCAATTATCAAAATGAGTTTAATATCATTACTTACTAACTAAAAGAAGGTTATTTTTTCATTAAAATGCAATAATTGAATATATTAATTAATTATAATATTCATAAATTAAAAGGATAAAATTTTGGGTCGTTATAGACGAGACAAAAATATCACAGGATGAACCAGACTGAATCCGAAAGAGTTAGGTTTATCACAATTATACGAAGCAAATTGCAGTAGAGTTTACACATCAAATAATAAACCTCAAATATCCGTCTCTAACGGTAATAAATAGGTGTTGAAATGACGTCATAGTACTGCATAATGGAATAGAAATAATAGCTCCAAAGTGTGTTTGTGTCGATATATATGTATGTACGTATGTATGTATAGGAAAGCTATAGCCACTTACTTGAGCTCCACATAGCACCTTGCACTATCTTATATTTTCTATCTCTTATCTACTAATTTAAGAGTACCCGAGATGATAAGTAGCAAAGAAAATAACCTTGGGTCAGACAACAGTATGCTATGAGCGATTTATAATCTCGAACGATACAAAAACCAATATAATAAAGAGGAACACACGGAGGAGAATCATACCCGACCTATCCCTGCATCCAACAAATTAGTAAATAACACAATATATTATATACTATTATTGTAAAGGTGTACGATGCTAATTACATTATATGGAATCAATGTATTTTACATAGTAATACCTACAATACAAGACATCCAACCCAATCCAACAAAAATCGAAGGGAACAAAACAATCATAGCACACATAGCGGTTATCGCATCACAAACGCAGATGATGTTGGATGATAACTAATTTTACCCATGTAAATGGCTAATGACTATTCAAAATCGTGCATGCTCAATGCTCAATGTCATGCCACATGGATTAGCTAAGAGCTAGACAGAGGCAGACGTCCAATCACATGGGTACACATAGATTACCGTTGGTGAGTTTCGTCACTTGTTCCTACTTTCGAACATAACTCCGTTTACTTAGTTGTCCAATGATACCTTGGCAATCACATATAGAAAAATGCATCACACATCCCACTCTAGCATCTCACATCGCCACATGTTCCTCCTTGGACCATCACTAAGCACAATTACACTCTCTACTTGAGACAGTCGATCAAAACAACCCACATTAATGAGTTATCGAAGTTGGGAACACCATATATAGTTCCAAGAAATTTCCTACATCGAGCCTAGACCACCACATCATATTCCCTGCATATAGCCCAAAGCAGAACCCCTAATTCTTCGGCACCACTTCGCATTTTCCATATCTTAGATCAACCAATTTTAGCTCATAACTCAAGATCCACTCCTCCAATCCACTCAGGTTGATCACATGAGCTCCATACATTACCCTAACCATCTCACATCTATTACAACACCGTTTGATCGATAAAGATCGTTCGATGTTGAGCGGTAGGCTTTAGGACTTTGCCTTGCAATATTTTTTCTTTCTCAAACTACTCAAAAAACTTCACCATACTTCCTCAAAGTGTCCACCTTTATTCGTCGAAGAAACTCCCAGTCCTCCTTATGTCTATATAACACTTGCTTCAAAATTCAAAATTATCATCTTTTGGCCACTCTCAAACCCTTAGCCAAAAACTCAATCGATCAATCATGTAGCTTTACTTCTTCACCTCGAACCTCCACTAACAACCGCACAATGGTCCAAGTATGGTTGTGATTTTTCGACCGTAATCGGTCGGTGGAAAATGACTTTAAATTTTCTTCGCATTTTTGTTTAAGTAGCATGAAGCCTTGCCCATGCACGTCTCATATAGACCTAAGCCAACACCTCAAAGATTTACTCACTTTGAAACTTTGTACATAGTCCATCTTCGAACATCAGATGCGAACCCATAGGGTCTTCGGCGCCAAATGATCTACTTGCACTAAATTTTTGTCTACGTCAACTTAGCTCCTATTTTCATCGATCATCATCCTATTTCCCTCTCCAATCTGTCTATAGACTCCAAACTTTATATCATAGCAAATATAAGATAGAGCATTAATATATATACTATAATCCATGCGTTCAACCATGACATATAAATACGTAGAAACTCGTATCAAATCAATGTAAACTGAAAACATTTAAATTCATTTATAAAACATTTATAAGTTTGAACCATCTAAATAATATCATTTTTAACTTGGACAACATTTCAAAAAACATATTTTTATCATATATAAACATTAAAAAGTAGTGGCAGATGATGAATCACTCACATAATCAACAAATGGCATAAAAATCAAAGTAGATCTAGTGCATATAGCCAAGCATAAATTCTAGAGCACCAAATTTTTGAATCCCAATAGTTTCTATGCTAATCTCAATGCTAATCACTCTTTAATTACTTGGTTTAGCTTTAATTGTAAGGATTTAAGATGGTTTTGGCTAAGTAGTTAGTTAATGGAGGTTAGAGACAGGCTTTGGAAATTGGGAAAGTGAGCCTTTACCAACTGCACCATCTTCCACTTAGCTTCTTTTTGCTTCGCTCGGCTATATGAATTGGCCTATGAGGTCCTGATGCTTCAGGATTGATTAACGGTATCATCTACTTGATCCGACCTGATAATCGCGCTTGATTTGTGCATAAACTTCCTAAAATGAGCAATGTGGAACACATTATGCGCACACCCCATCTTTTGAGGTAGTCAACCTTATATGCTGCGTTCTTATTTCTCTCAAGTATAGGAAAAGGTCCTTCAAATCTTAATGTCAACTTCCCATAAGTACCGAATAAAACTATATTCTTCAACAAAGAGATCTTAACAAACACCATATCATAGATGGAGAACTCAAGATCATGATGTCTCTTGTCAACATAGCTCTTTTGTTTATCTTGAGCAGCTTTCATTCTATGCTAAATGAGCTCAATCATTTCTGAAGTCTTCCTTACATATCAGGATCAGTATTAGTTTCTCACTCGCTTCCAGCCAAATATAAAGGGGCATTGCATGGCTGACCATATAATACCTCAATTGGTATCAGACTAATGCTCGACTAATAACTATTATTGCATAATAAACTCAACAAAATGAAGATGATCATCCCACGATCCTCCAAAATCAACTATGCAAGCTCATAAGAGATTCTCTAAGATACAATTATCTGTCTCAGTTTGGCCATCAGTTTGTGGGTGATAGGCTGTACTCAAATGCAGCTCTATCTCCAATGCATCTTATAAGCTCTTCCAAAATCTCCTTGTCAATAATGGGTCTCGATATGCTCTTCGACAAACCATGAGTCATACAATCCAATTTATATACAACTTAGCTAGCTTTGATGTCGTTCTACTAGACTTTACATGTATGAATCGGGCATTGTTCGTCAATTTATCAACTATGACCCAGATGTTATCGTACCCTCCTCTAGTCCTTAGCAATCTACCATCGAAGTCCATCGATATGTACTCCCACTTCCACTAGGGAACCTTAAGTAGTTAGAGCACACCGCTCGACTTCTTATACTTAGCTTTCACCAACTGGCCATTCATATATTTCAATATGCATGTCCTGACGTCCTTCTTTACCCCCTCCCAATAAGTGTTTGATTTATATCTCAATACATTTTATTTCATCTAATATGTATAGTTAATCTCGAATGATGAAACTCACGCAGCACCTTATCCCTGAACTCGGCAACATCAAATATAAACATTCTACCATCCTTATGGAGCCAACCATCTTGATTGAGTTCACACTACCTCATATCCTTAGACTCTCCTCCCGCTTCCATCTTAGCGACAATCTATGCTAGTCTATCATCACGTCTCTATCTAGTACTGATTTTCTCTATTAGAGTAGGTCTAATAGTCAAACTTGCCAACACATTTACCTCTCACATCCCGATCGAAAATCATAACTACTAATATACTATAATTGTGTCCATTCTAGGAACATAGCCCCTTATTTGACGTGCCTCCAACTCAAAAAATCAATGATTTCATTTTCATTACCAAGTGTATAGGAAATGTTGAAGTCATCGGAGGCTAGAACTTTAACCATCGCTACCAACGAAGGTTAAGGTACTTCTATGAGAAAAAAGTACTTCAACAATTTATAGTCGACGAATGACTCAAACCACTTTTCTAGCAAGTAGTGCTTCAAAATCTGCAATGCAGACGTTATTGCCGCTAACCCCAAATCATAGGTCGGGTATTTACTCTCATCCGGTTCAACTATCGACCAACATAAGTGACAACCTTACCCTTTTACATCAACAACACGCCTAGTCCAATACCATAAACATATGTGCATACTGTTAACTCATCATTCCCACTCAGAATAACTAACGCACTCATTAACCTCTCCTTTAAACTCACAAATGCATGATCATACCTCGCATCCTAAGAAAAAGTATGATTCTTCTTCGCCAAGTTGGTTAACAATGCCTCTGCCTTTAAGAAGTCCTTTATGAATCATCTATAATATCCCTCTAAACCAAGGAAACTCCTCACAACTGTAGCATTCCACATTTGTCTCAATCTTGGATTGCTGCTATCTTAGCAAGATCAGTTGTGATGCCTAGCTCTAAAACAACATGACCCAAGAATCATACTTCTCTCCTCCAGTAGTGACATTTCGAAAAAATTACTCTTAGCTAGTGCTTCCATAACACCTCTAGCACAATCTTTAAGTGCATGTTATGTTCTTTTCTATTCAAAAAAGATAATAATATCATTAAACCACACAAGTAGAACTTATTTAGTTGATCCCTGATAATATGATTCATATGAATAACAATGTAAACCAATGCATTAGTTAACCCGAATGGCATGACCAACCACATTTAAAATCCATACGGCATACGAAACATGGTAACCGACACACTCTCCTTTACTACTCTTAATTGGTGAAACTCTATCTCTAAGTTCAATTGAGAAAACAACTTTGCACCATGGAATCGATTAAACAATTCATGAATATATGAGAATGGATACTTGTTTTTCCTTGTCACTTTTTCATCTCATGGTAATCCATAAAGTTTCAAAGAGTCAACTACCTTGGTTACAAATACTATAGGTTCTCCCTACTTAGATATACTCCCAAGAGTGAACCCCTTAATCAAAAGGTCATTCACTTGCACCTTCAGTTTATGCCATATGCCTTAATGGCATAACTGGTCGTTCATCCTTTACGAAATGAATATGGAACTCAATCTCTTGATGTGGTAGTAATCTGGTTACCTCCTCAAATACATTCGGATACTCCCTTACGATAGGAATCAGCGTTCAATTGTCGGGCGGGATCTCAAGCGAATACACAAAGCTAACACGCCTGCATCATTAGCTATGCGTCCCATTTCTAGCCTACGCTCACTATATGCTTCACTCATCATTGACAACCTTACATAATTCACTACTACTCCATACCTCCATATCAAGTCCATCCCCATAATGATACTGAACCCAACAAAAAAAAGTACAAAGAAATCACAAAAAAAATGTCAATGACTGAACAACACAATGTCACAACAAACCATATATAAACTGGCTGAATTACTCACAAGGTTTGCCACTACCAACGATATATTCACTACAGGTTTTAATCCTAGCCGATCTACCAGGTACCAATATATAAAGGAATGTGATGTACCATATTAAATAAAACACAAATTGATATACCATAACTAGAAAGCTTAGCTTGGATAGTAATGTACTTCTCCTTCACCGATCGAGCATTCGATGAAGTTGAAATAGATTAAGAGCATAAGCAGACACAACCTACTTTTTCCTTGGTAGCATTTGGAAATCCTACTTCATATTCCCAGATTTTTTGTAAGTGTAGTATCCCTTCTTCTCGTTTTTGGAACTCTTGTTAAAATGGCCTTCTCTCCATAATTAAATCATGTATGCTCCCATTCGCCCTCCTTCTGACAACCTTTTATTTAAAATTGTCGTTCCCTTTATTATTGTTCCGCTAACTTTTTCCACCATTGCTTATTTATGCTTAGGCTCCTCCTTTGAAATAACAATGACTTAGACATTGGATACAAACTCTCACATTATAGAGCCTTCTACAAGCTTCTCGAAGCTCTCATTTATATGGCCCACTAGGCGCTTTTCAAGATATTCATCCAAGCCCATAATAAATTTCTCATTATTCTTTAAGGAATGTCGATGAAAGACTTCCCATATTCCAATAACATGTCAAATTTTGCAACCTTTTTTGAAATAGACATTTCACCCTATCTCAAGTCAGTAAACTTCCTACACAACGTCGACTTTTGAGTTTTGAGTTATCAGTATGAAATTCTCCTCATATTAAGCCTTGAATTCATCCAAAGTAAGCTAGTCAAAAGTTGTAACCTTTAGGGAATTCCACTAGCCCATGGCTCTTCCTTGAAGTTGCCTAGAGGCTAACTCCCTCTTCGTTGCATCCTCTAACTCAAGATCCTTAAAGATGCATTCACAAATGTTAAGCCACTCCTTTCACTTCAACGACTGATTTTGTACCAAGAATGGTTTTCCACTAAGACTAGAGTGGTTCTTATGTAGTTTGGCAAAGTTACCTCTCAATGCTTGCATCGGAGCACCACAACCAATTTTAGCTAGAGTAGCTCCTTGGGAATTCTGCAACATATTCCTCATCATAGTATTGAACATAGTATGAAAGTCGAGGTTTGCTGATGCCCCTAAGCTTGCTCCTTTTTCTACTCCTGTGATAGAGTTTCTCACTACATTCCTTTTTAACTTACTCATTTTTATATTCTATAATGAAAATGATTAGTCGTTCATAAAGGAAAACTGAATAAGTTGTACAGACCTGTGAAATGTGACTTTTACTACATATACTACTATATAGTTTTGAAAACCAAAACATATAATAAGTACGCTTTGTCATATTACTTGATCTAATCTAAAGTGCTACGCTTATCTATCTTTAATGGATCTGTTCAAGGAGATATCACCTTAGGATATTCTGTTTATCGACAAAATTTCTATCGGTTTAGAAATTTTCCGAAAAATTTCAAATTAAAATAAACCGCAAGCGCACGGCGCACACTTGAAGTACGTGGCGAATACGGGTCGATCGGCAGGGAGTTGCTAGAGTTTTAAAAATCTATTCTGTCAAATTAGACCAAATGGAGGAGAAATTGTTGACTAGAACCAAAATGAAGCTAAAACTAGAGTTAAAATGTGATTAGAAAACATTGAACTAGAGAACAATTTAGAGGCAAATCCACTCTCATATTTTTGTAAATCAACAAACAAACAATTTATGATCTCTAACATTGATTTAAGTGAAATATTGTTGTATTTATCATAAGTATGGATTGTTTATATTATTAATTAACATAAATCAAACCATCAAACTATAATACAACAAATAACCCACTTATAATTCCCATGAAAATGAAGCAAAAGCAAAAGCTATTTTAAGTATGATATATTTACTATTGTAACTAGTAATATAGATCATCAAATTTCATTTTTACTTTAATTTCACAATCAAAAATGGATCAGCAAATGATGATGCAACTTGTGTTTATGTTGAATAAGAATACCTCATTTGCATAAGAAATATAAGCTATCAAACCCACTTGTATAAACTTGCAACAAAATCCACTTCATGAAGCATAAACCAAATGAGATCATCAATCATAAAATGTTGTAATTACATAAATTTAAAGAGCTTCATCACTCCTAAATTGAAGGGGTTTAGCTACTCATTTGTGGTATTGAAGCAACACAAGTAAGTTTCAACATTAAAAAGAAAAGAAAATAGAAAATAAGCAAAGAAAGCAAAAGAGATTAGCTACTAACTACTTGCATAAATGTAAATCTATGCTATGAACATAAGGAAAAAGAGAGTATAGAAATAAACATTAACAATAAAACAAAGAAAAGCATGTAGAAAAGAGAGAAGAAAGAGGCTTGGAAGCCATTATTATTTCGTAGAACATTGAGCTTACACTTTAATTTCTGAATTTCCTAAGTAAAATGAAAGAGTAGAAGATGATTTTTTTCATGTACATAAGAGGGCTATTTATACATGCATAAAACCCTAATTCTATTTTTAGGGAGCTTCCTAAATTTCCCTTTAGGAAATGTGGCCACCAAGTAACCATTATCCACTAATTAATCCATGATTTGTTTTGCATGAAGCTTTAACCTCCATTTAGTTGTCCATTAGCTCCAAATTGTACATTTAGGTAAGTGGGTGGGGTCCTCCATGTTCATGGCTTGAATTATTTCCCTCTTCTTTCCTTTATATTCATTTGTGCATGCATATATCTTCATATAAGCCTCTTCTATATGCATCCAAATTCCTATAAAAATTATCAAAAAATGTCCAAGTAAAAATTCTTACATTGACACATGCACAAAAATGACCGTTTTGCCCCTAAATGAAGATGAAAAATATGATGGTTTGGAAATAATTGAATTTTGGTTTTAAACATGTTAAAATGCCCAAATATGATGTTTATTTAAATAAAAAGAGATAAAATATGGATGTAAATATAGGCACGTTTACGTGCACATCAAATACCCCCACACTTATCTTTTTATTCCTCCTCGAATAAAGGAAAACTAATATAAATCTGTTTTCATAGGGAGCACGATTGCATTGAGCGTATGCAATAAGCCGTTGAACCTCTGGGTGTCCCCAGTAGGACGAGCGTTGTCTCGTGAGGGTTTTCAGTGGATACTACCCGCAAAATCCAAATGCAGGATGAACATATTGACAAAATGCAAGATTTATTTACAAAGAGATGAATGCAAGTTTTAAAAAATATTTACAAATGAAGGATTTATTTTTAAATTAGCACGAATAAGTTAAATATAGGTTTTGGCTATTATCTTGAAAATTTATGTCATTTACTCGTCAAAGTTTCCAACAAAAATCAAGTTATCATAACAAATCGACTATAGCTTAACTCGTTGTTTTGGTTAATAACACAGTGTAACTATGAAATGGATCCTTAGTTGATTATCAAAGTTTGTCAAAGTGGTATTTTCATTTCTTTTCAATAACAAATCAAATCAAATAAGTCAAAACAGTGCTAGGATTTCAATTGCTTGCTCTCTCATTATTTGCAAGAAAAATTACACACCTAGCTCAGGTAAACTGAGGCCAGATATACCACCCATACACCGCCTTTCGGGCTTATGTGTAGGGAGTACAGAGCATGGCGAGTGCACACACTTTTTTGAATACACCTATTGATCGTAGGTGGTTTTTATTAAGTCTGTTTTTTTACATGTGTTCCATATATGCATAACCATGTGGACTTTTAAATGAGTATGAAAGCACATAATTAAAGATTCCAAGTAATTCACCCATGCACAATCATGCGAACTTTTAAATGAGGGTGAATACTTTGTATGTTATTATTATTATTATTATTTATTTATTTTAAGAGAGAGAGAGAGTTTTGCAAAATCATCTCAGTACCATTTAACTTAGAAGATAAAAATGTTATATCGTTTACTTTAAATTTACCACCTTTTTAAACAAAGATTTTCAAATAGAACATACTTCATAATTAACACATATGAACCTTCCTATATACTAGTTAAAGCATTGTTACTTGTAATCAAACTTCATTTTTATTTTTGTTAAGACAAATAAATTTTCAAAAATTTCAATTTTATTAACCAGAACTTATACTTATCTCATCGTGTTTCTTAAAAAATAAATCAAAGTGCTAAAAAGAAAATGTTTTTGAGGTTTAGAAATTTTGAGATTTTTTTAAGTAAGAAAATGAAAATTCAAAAATGCCATGAAACTAAAAATAAAAATGAGACTCCCCCCACACTTAATTTTGACTGTGTCCCCACAGTCAATGCATGATATAATGAGTGTGACGGGGAAAACTATGTACATATTTACAAAAGAGGGTTAACATTCTTACTAGACGTAGCTTGGCTCATGAAGGATCACGAGCTCCTCCTCTTGGTTACTAGGCAATTCCAAGAAAGGTTTCAAACGATGACCATTGACTTTGAAAATCGATCCATCCCTAGGGTTTTCTATTTCTACGGCACCATGTGGAAAAACACTTCGTACCATAAATGGTCTGGTCCATCTCGATTTAAGTTTCCTAGGAAATAAATGAAGTCTTGGGTCATATAAAAGAACTTTCTTGTTAGGTGAAAATGTTTTTCTTAAGATTGACTTGTCATGAAAAATTTTTGTTCATTCTTTGTAAATTTTCTCGTTTTCATGCGCGTCATTCCTAAGTTCTTCTAATTCGTTGAGTTGTAGATTTCGGTTTTCGCCAGCTTTCTCAAGATCAAAATTTAAGTTCTTAATTGCCCACAACGCTTTGTGTTCGATTTCAACGGGTAAATGGCAAGCTTTACCGTAAACTAAACGAAAAGGAGACATCCCAAGGTTAGTTTTAAAAGCAGTAGGGTAAGTCCAAAGCGCGTCGGTCAGTTTCCGAGACCAATCTTTTCGATTTTTGTTAACAGTTTTCTCCAAGATTTGTTTTATTTGTCGATTTGAAACTTCAACTTGACCACAAGTCTGAGGATGATACGGAGTGAATAACTTATGGGTTATCGAGTATTTCTTCATTAAAGTTTCAAAAGGGCGGTTACAAAAATGGGTTCCATTATCACTGATTATTGTGTGAGGTACGCCAAACTTCGAAAAGATGTTTTCTTTGAGAAATTTCACAACAATTCTATGGTCATTGGTTTTGCAAGAAACGGCTTCGACCCATTTTGAAACGTAATCGACAGCGAGAAGGGTATACAAGTTTCCAAAAGAATTGGGAAAAAGTCGCATAAAATCAATACCCCAAACATCAAAGATTTCGATCGTAAGAATGGGATTTAGAGGCATCATATCTCGTCGAGAAATTCGTCCAAGCATTTGACATCGATCGTAAGTTTTACAAAATTCAAATGAGTCTTTGAAAAGATAAGGCCAGTAGAAACCAAATTGAAGCACCTTTTCCATAGTTTTTCGAAGACTGAAATGTCCACCGCACGCTTGATCGTGGCAAAACGAAAGAACACTCCTGATCTCATTATCCGGAATGCAACGTCGAATGAATTGGTCGGGACAATATTTGAACAAGTATGGATCGTCCCAATAGAAATATTTCACTTGGGACATGAATTTTCATTTGTCCTGTTTGGACCAAGATGAGGGAGTTTCTTTAGTGACTAAGTAGTTCACTATATCAGCGTACTATGGGTTGATAGAAATTGAAAGAAGTTGTTCATCGGGGAAGTTTTCATTGATCAACAAAGAAGTGGTGCGTTCGAAAGAAGAGGCAAGTGATCAGCTATGACATTATCAGATCCTTTTTTGTATTTGATTGTGAGGTCACATTCTTGAAGTAAAAGGATCCAACGAATCAAACGGGATTTAGCATCCTTTTTAGCGAAGAGATATCGTAGCGCAGAATGGTCAGTGTAGATCGTAATGTGTGAACCTATCAAGTAAGGTCGAAACTTTTCGAGAGCAAAAACTACAGCTAGAAGCTCTTTTTCGGTTGTTGTGTAGTTGAGTTGAGCGTCGTTTAGAGTCATACTCGCGTAGTAAATGACGTGAAGGATCTTGTTGATAAGTTGTGCTAAGACAGCACCAACAGCAAAGTTCGAAGCATCACACATTATTTCAAAAGGAAGATCCCAATTAGGTGCGCAAATGATTGGAGCAGAAATGAGTTCGTTCTTAAGACGTTCAAAAGAATAGATGCCATCAGAGTTAAAATCGAAAGGAATGTCTTTTCCAAGAAGTGTCATCAAAGGACGATAAATTTTGCTAAAGTCTTTCATAAAGCATCGGTAAAAGGCAGCATGTCCTAAAAATTATCGAATGTCCTTAACAGATTTAGGAATGGGTAGATTTGCAATTACGTTGATTTTCGCTTTATCTACCTCAATGCCTTTATTTTAGATGATATGTCCATGGACTATGCCTTGTTTGACCGTAAAGTGGCATTTTTCCTAATTCAAAGTCAAATGTTTTTCTTTATATCGATTTAGAACCAACTCGAGATGATGTAAACATTGGAAAAAAGAATCGCCAAAGATTGAGAAATCGTCCATAAAAACTTCTAGAAAGCGTTCTATCATGTTGGAAAAGATTTCAACCATGCATCGTTGGAAAGTCGCAGGAGCATTGCAAATTCCGAATGGCATATGTCGATAAGCGAAGGAACTGAATGGACACGTAAAAATCGTTTTCTCTTGATCTTCGGAAGCGATTGCAATTTGGTTATAGCCAGAATAACCATCAAGGAAGCAGTAAAATTCATGGCCGACTAAATGTTTGAGCATTTGGTCGATGAAAGGAAGGGGGAAGTTATCCTTACGTGTTGCGACATTTAGTTTTCGATAATCAATGCAAACACGCCAACCCGTTTGAGTATGAGTTGGAATAAGCTCATTTGAATCGTTCTTGACAACGGTTAGCCCAGACATTTTCGGTACAATGTAAATTGGGCTAACCCATGAAACATCAGAGATTGGGTAAATGATTCCGTTATCGAGAAGTTTAAGAATTTCATCACGCACCGCATCTTTCATTTTTGGATTAAGTCTTCGCCGCGAGTCACGAGTAGGCTTGGCATCGTCGATTAAATGGATGCGATGTTGAACAAGAGTGGGACTAATTCCCTTTATATTGGAAATCGACCATCTAATTGCTTCTCTGTTTTTCGAAAGAATAGAGAGTAACGAGGTTTCTTGATCAAGAGAGAGAGAGAGTTGCGAAAATTATGATGGGTAATGTTTTGTCTTCACCTAAGTATGCGTACTTAAGGTGATCGGGAAGTGGTTTGAGGTCCAACTTCAGGAGTTTTTCGATCAAATAGTTGGATTGAGATTCAGACTCAACTTGAAGCGATTCAAAGGGAAGAGTGTATTCAATCTCGTTGGGATTTTTGGAAAACAACTTTTCGTACTCGGCTTCGCGTTCGTCGTTAAGGTCAAGTGTCTCGTTTTCGAAGTTTTCGTGAATGGCACTAACTTCCAACATTTTGTCACGAGGTTCATTCGATTGGCTTTCAAGATTGATAATGTTAAGATCCAAAGTCATGTTTCCAAAAGTGATTTTCATTGATCTGTTATGATAATTGATTAAGGCATTTGAGGTGGCTAAGAATGGTCAGCCTAAAATCAATGGAATTTGACTCGAGGGATTTATCACAGGTTGTGTTTCAAGAACTATAAAGTCAACAGGGAATATGAATTTCCCTACTCGAATGAGCACGTCCTCGATTTCTGCCATGGGCTTCTTAATCGAACGATCAGCGAATTGAAGTGTAACTTTTATGGGTTTGAGCTCACCTAAACCTAATTGTTCGTACACGGAGTATGGAATCAAGTTGACACTCACGCCTAAGTCTATCAAACATTTGTTAATTGTCTTATCTCCAATTGTATAAGAAATTGTAGGGCAGCCAGGATCTTTGTATTTAACGGGCATGGAATAGGGTAAGACTTCACTCAAACTGGCTACTAAGAAGACCTTTTTGGGCACCTAAGTGTGTCGCTTTTGGGTGCACAAGTACTTAAGAAACTTTGCATACGTGGGGACTTTCTAAACGATGTCAAGAAGAAGAATGTTAACTTTAACTTGTTTAAAAATTTCCAACATCTTTTCCATTTGGTCCGAGTGTCTCTTTGGTCGAAGACGATGTGGAAATGGAACACGAAACTCGGTAGGGGGGTCTACTCGAGTAGAAGATGAAGAGTTTTGATTGGCATTCGATTCAACATTTGGCTCCCCATTCTGTTCAGATTCGTTTTTCGTTTTAGAAACGTCGAGAGAGATTTCCCATAAATCGTTTGGGTTAACGAATCGATTATCGATTTGTTTACCGGAACGTAAAGTTGTGATAGCATTCAATTGGGTGACATTGCTATCTTGAACAACATAGGCTTGATTTGAATTTGCGTTTTGATTTCTGGGATTAGGAAGGGGCTGGCTTGGAAAAGTGCCTCGTTCGTGTTCACTTAAAGATGTGGCTAGTTGAATTATTTGCAATTTGAGTTTTGCAATTGATTGGTTCGTTTTTTGCATGTATGAAGTCAATGAATTTTGCAAATTGTTGCTTGATTGAAGGCTTTGAGTAGTTGCCTTAGCCAACGTTTCAAGAGTTTTCTCAAGTGAAGTTAAACGTTTATCGTCTTGGGGAGGATGAGCTGAATTTGTTTGAAAATTTGATTGTTGTGGTTGATTATGGGATGGACCCCTAAAGTTTGATTGAAAATTGTTGGGCTTAAAGGGAGGATATGAAGCATTATTCGAGAATGCTTGAAAATTGAGACGAATCGTATTCGTGTTGGGATTGTTATGGTTCCATGCAAAATTCGGGTGATTTCTCCAACCAGGATTGTAAGTTAGAGAAAACGGGTCGTTTTTGGCTTTATTAAAGGCATTGAAAGAATTGGGACACTGATCGGCTATATGATTAGGATCGTTGCATTTATAACACATTGGTTGGGAAGCTTGGTTTATTTGATTCGATGAGAAAACATTATCAATTTTTTTAATCATTGCATCGATCTTAGCTTCCAAAACAAAAGAAGATCATATCGAGTTTGCACTCGATCGTGAGTAAATTGATTTTTCGTTCGAACGTTCCCATTGGGACGACTTTTCAGCGAGGTTTTCAAGGAATTGCCAAGCATCGTCGTGATGTTGGGCAAGAAAGTTGCCTTGGCATATTGATTCGAGCATTGTTCGCGAGCTGTTTTCGAGTCCATCGTATAAGATTTGGCAAATTGTCCATTTTTCAAAGTTATGATGTGGACATTTTATCAAAAGGTCTTTGAATCTTTCAGAATATTTTCCTAATGGTTCTCCCTTGAATTGATGAAAATTTACAATTTCATTTCGAATTATACTTGTTTTTTCCAAAGGGTAGAATTTTTTCAAGAAAGCTTTTACGAATTCTTCCCAGGTTTTAATCGAGTTTGACGATGAGCTGTACAACCATTTTTCAGTGTAATCCGTAGGAGCGAATAGGATTAATCGAAGTTTGATTCCATCATCGGAAAGTTGTTGGAGTTTAATGGTTGCTCAAACTTGTTCGAATTTAGTCAAGAAGATATATGGGTCATCGTGCTCGAAATTGCCAAATTTCGGAAGTGTGGCAATATGGTTCGAGTGAATTTCAAAATGGTTAACCGTAGGGGCGGGTAACATGATGCAAGATGGAATAGAAACTCTATCGGGAAAGATTCTATCCATAAGAGTTCGATGGGTGTTTTCGTTCGCCATTTCAGGAGGATCGTCTGTTCAAGTTAAACGGTTTGTAGAAGGGTCGCAAGTCCAACGATCTGTTGTTGTGTCACGAGTCCAAGTATTCATGCACAAGTGAAAGTGAAGAAGAGAAAGGAGTTAGAATTGAGTTTAGGGAATGAAATAAGATTTGAAAACGTGTTTTTGTTTTTTGACTTTTTTTTACAAGGAAGAAAACTATTTAACAAGTGAGATTTATTTTCGAAAGAAAAGTTTGATTTTTGTTTTGTTTTTGGTTTTTCAAATTTTTTTATGTTTTTGGTTTTGTATTGTTTTTTTTTTGAATTTTTAAATATTTACCAAAAGGATTTTTTTAATAAAAAATGGAAATTGATTTTTGTTTTTGAATTTTCAAATTATTTTTCTTTTTGAAAAGAGTTATATTTTTTTGGATTTTTGTTTTGATTGAAAATTTTCAAAGGAAAGGAAAAAAGAGAATTTTTTTAAAAAAAATCAAGTTAAATTTACAATTTTTTTTTTGGATTTTGGATTTTTTTAATTTTTGTTAAATATACATGAACTAATGCAACTAAATGAATGCAAAGGACTTAATTACAGTTTTCTGTCCTTAGTAGCTCCTAACCCAAAATTGTATAATCACACTTTGTCTTAAATCAACAAAAATATTTCTCAGCCAGGTAATGGACAGGAGTTATCGGTGCACCACGAATCACCGTAGCAATGCAGCAGAAGGTTTAAGTACCTTCAGAGGAATAACCAGTATAATATTTACATATCACTGTAATTTTTATAACTGGTTATTACTCTGCCATAGCCTAGACACCAAGAAATAAAATCGTTCAAATAAAACAATTGTGAAGATACAATTAAGCCCTAAGTGAGCTCGTGACACCCTTAGGTCCAATGTCTAACCTTTATTATTAGTCAAATTCTACCATGAAATGCTTTTGTGGGCTAAGGAAAGGGTGATGAAATCCCTCACCTTATGTGAATTGTGGTATTGCCCTTAGAAAAGAAAATAAGATGAGATGAATGTAAAACAAGAAATTAAACGTGTATTAACAATGCAACTAAAATGAAGTTTGTTTTTGTTTTTTTTTTCGATTTTGAGTTTTTTTTTATATATAAATGCAAATGTAAGCAACCAACAATGCAATTCAAATAAAAACAAGAAAAAAGGGCACGATACCAGAGCGTGCAGATTATTAGCAAAATTTTTTTTTAGCGGCAATTTTTTAGCAAGCACGCGGTTTGTTTTTTGGCAAGCGATGCTTCCTTGCAATTTTCTGCTTTGGCAACATGAAATTAAAACAAGATTTATACCATTATTATTTTTCTTTCTTTTGTTTTAGATGAAGAAGTAAAAAAAAGAAAAATAAAATAAAACAAAACAAAAGAAAACAATTGAAAACAAACAAAATAATTGAAACTCTTCTTTTTTTTTGTCAAACCAAACCACTTTTTTTAATGGCCTTAAAAAAAATTAAATCAAAACAAATTACAACAAAAGAAAGCAAAATATAAAAAAATTATACAAGCCTACAACAGCTACCCAACCCAAATTAAAAGATTCATACTTCACCACAAGAAACAGATTTCTGTGCTCATACGTGGATTTCACAAATCAAATCCACACACAAAATTTCAAAATCCCCAATTCAAAATTCTAATGTCGACTCAAAACTCGAAGTCACAACAATTTTCACAAACTCGTTCGTGGTTTGCTGAAGGCGGTGATGAAATCAGTGGGTTGAATACAAAGTTGACCTGTTGTGTGGTCGTGGTGGTTGGTTGGAATGTGGTTGTTCGAGGCCGAATTGGTCTGTAGTTTCAGCAATTGGAATTTGTGGTTAAGGTGGATAAGGTTGCAGGTTGGAGTTGGAGATCGAGTTAGTTGGAATTGGAGGCCGATTTAAGTAGTTCGATTTGGGGATTCAGGGGCCGGAGGAGGGTGGTTCGAAGTGTTTTTTTGGCTGGAAGATCAGTTTGATGTTTGATTGTGCACTGATGAGGTCGAAGTCGAGGGTGATGGGTATGACAACAGTGGTTAGCGATTTGATTGAGGTGCTGATGAAGGCACAGGGCGATCGTGAATTCGTGGATGGCAGGGGGGTTTGTGCGATTGCCAAAATAATTTTTTTCTTTCTGTCTTTGTTCGGGAGAAGTAAGGAAGGTGGTCAGGGATGAACAAAATAAAGTCAGGAAGCGAAGTTTTTCTTGGTTGAGGATGTAAGTGATGTTTATTGATGTTTGTTTAGGATTTTGGGATCGCTGCTGTGGTTGATGGATTGAGTTGACTGGATGTGGTGATGTTGATAGAGAGGTAGAGGTAATGTGGTTTTGAGATGTTACTGTATGAAGTGCACTGGAATGTGATCGATGCGGGTGTGATGTCAGTGGGTTGAGGTGAATGTATGGGGCGTGGTTAGAGGAGGTTATGGGTTGTTGAATGTTCTTTGGAACTGAATGGTGGAGGAGGTGCACTTGTGTAGTGAAGAGGAGCAGTGGATGTTTGAAAGGCAGTGGAAGTGGAGGCAGTTGTCAATGCTGGTGATATGTGGGTGTGATGGTGATGCACAGTTTGTCTGGAGTAAGAAGTGGTCGGTTTGTAAATTTGGTGGATGAATATGCAATAGTGGATGTAGCTGCTGCATGCTTGAAGTGGTTGATTGACAGGCAGGCAGAGGGGGATGGTCAGGTTGTATTGTTGGTTAAAGGATGATACGCAGTGTAGCAGTATACGGTAATTATGAAGGCAATGGCAGTTGTTCAGTGTTTCAAGAAGAAATTTATATGTATTGGTAGATATTGAGAATGTTGTGTGGTGGCAGGAAGTATGATTGTCAGGGAGGATGGTGAGTGGATGGTTGTGTTCAGTTGAATGGTAGTGATGTATTGCATGGAGAATGTCAGTTGTTGTCACAGAAGTGGGCAAGGCAATGGGGTAGTAATGTATTGGTGGAGGAACTGATCAGTGGATTGGGATGGTAGTTTGAAGGGGGGAAATGATGCCAGTGATGTACACTGTGCAGGCAGAGAGAAACAGAGAGGCAGATCAGTGGTAATGTTGGCAATGTTTTGTAAATGTAAAAAAAAAAGAATAAGGAAAAATGTAAATGAAATGGAAATTGCGAAGGGAATAAAATACTTTAGTTTGTGTTTTGAAATTGTGATGTTTTTTTCTCTTAATAGAAATGCAATGCAAATGCAAAGAAAAGGAAAAAAAAAAAACAAGCACACAATTAAAATCACACAAAAACATACACACAACAATTTTTTTTTAAATGCGAACACACACAAAAATCAAAGAAAACTAATCCGAAGAATAGAAAATCAAAATCAAAACAATTCCCTGGCAACGACGCCAAAAACTTGTTTATCGACAAAATTTCTATCGGTTTAGAAATTTGACGAAAAATTTCAAATTAAAATAAACCGCAAGAGCACGGCGTACACTTAAAGTATGTGGAAAATACGGGTCGATCCACAGGGAGTTGCTATAGTTTTAAAAATTTATTCAATCAAATTAGACCAAATGGAGGAGAAATTGTTGACTAGAACTAAAATGAAGCTAAAACTAGAGTTAAAATGTGATTAGAAAACTATTGAACTAGAGAACAGTTAGAGGCAAATCCACTCTCATGTTTTTTTAAATCAAAAAACAAACAATTTATGATCTCTAACTTTGATTTAAGTGAAATAATGTTGTATTTATCATAAGTATGGTTTGTTTATATTATTAATTAACATAACTCAAACCATCAAACTATAATACAACAAATAACCCACTTATAACTCTCATGAAAATGAAGCAAAAGCAAAAGCTATTTTAAGTACGATCTATTTACTATTGTAACTAGTAATATAGATCATCAAATTTCATTTTTACTTTAATTTCACAATCAAAAATGGATTAGCAAATGATGATGCAACTTGTCTTTATATTGAATAAGAATAGCTCACTTGCATAAGCAATATAAGCTATCAAACCCACTTGTATAAACTTGCATCAAAATCCACTTCATGAAGCATAAACCAAATGAGATCATAAATCATAAAATGTTGAAATTACATAAATTTAGAGAGCTTCATCACCCCTAAATTGAAGGGGTTTAGCTACTCATTTGTGGCATTATAGCAACACAAGTAAGTTTCAACATTAAAAAGAAAAGAAAATAGAAAATAAGCAAAGAAAGCAAAAGAGATTAGCTACTATCTACTTGCATAAATGTAAATCTAAGATATGAACATAAGGAAAAAGAGAGCATAAAAATAAACATTAACAATAAAACAAAGAAAAGCATGTAGAAAAGTGAGAAGAAAGAGGCTTGGAAGCCATTATTATTTCGTAGAACATTGAGCTTACACTTTAATTTCTTAATTTCCTAAGTAAAATGAAAGAGTAGAAGATGATTTTTTTCATGTACATAAGAGGGCTATTTATACATGCATAAAACCCTAATTCTATTTTTAAGGAGCTTCCTAAATTGCCTTTTAGAAAATGTGGCCACCAGGTAACCATTATCTACTAATTAATCCACCATTTGTTTTGCATGAAGCTTTAACACCCACTTAGTTGTCCATTAGCTCCAAATTGTACATTTAGGTAAGTGGGTGGGGTCCTCCTTGTTCATGGCTTGAATTATTTCCCTCTTCTTTCCTTTGTATTCGTTTGTGCATGCATATATCTTCATATAAGCCTCTTCCATATGCATCCAAATTCCTATAAAAATTATCAAAAAATGTCCAAGTAAAAATTTTTATGTTGACACATGCACAAAAATGACCGTTTTGCCCCTGAATGAAGATGAAAATATGATGGTTTGGAAATAATTGAATTTTAGTTTTAAACATGTTAAGATGCCCAAATATGATGTTTATTTAAATAAAAAGAGATAAAATATGGATGTAAATATATGCACATTTACGTGCACATCATATTCATTCAACCCAAGCTTTAATACCAAGTGTGACGATCGCCCTGTACCTCTAGCACCCAAATACAGTAAATAGTACACTGCTAAGCTACTGAATCGATGTAGAAGGATATTCAAGGTGAAATAAAAGCAGTTCGAAGCAGAATCCATCGTATATCTCACAATACTTCGGGTAAAATATAATAAACATAAAAATATAAAACAAGCAAGAAAGGAATATATGAACCAAACAGAATAAGAGTGCAGTAAGCACATCATAGTTATACAAAGCAAATAACAATATAGTTTATACATCAAACAATAAACTCTAAATATCTATCTCTAATAGTAATAGATAAGTGCTAAAATAGCTCAATGGCACAACACAGCGGAATAACAGTAATGGCTCCAAAGTATAGTTATAGGAAAGTGCAAGCCACCTACTCGACCTCCGCACAGCTCCATGCATTATCTCATTCCCGTTACCTCTAATCTACTCCTTTAAGAGTATCTGAGATAATAAGAATCAATGAAAATAACCACAGGTTAGACAATAGTTTGGTATAAGTGATCTATAATCTCAAAACTATATAAAAACAGATATAGTTAAGAGGAACATAAGGTATGGAGAATCCAGACTATCCTATGTCCAACAAGTTAGCACATAACACAATAGATGTTATACTATAGTTATAAGGGTGTACTATACTAAGTATAGTATAGGGTGCCGGAGTTCCTAACATAGTAATACCTACACCAACATATGACATCCATTCCAATCACACAAAAATCAAGAAAACATAGCATTCATAACACACATAGCAACACCAGATTGCACATTGCATCACCGATTAAGATATTGTTAGATAACAACTCATGAGTCTCACTTAAATGGTCAGTGGCTACTCAACATTCCATATACTCAATGCTCAAACTCATGCCACACAAAGGTTGACTAGGAACAATATACATGTTGACGTCCAATAACATTGGTACACGTAGATTATCTAGGGTACACATAGATTAGCTTTGGGGACCGTCCTTGCATTTTCCTAATTATGAGCATAACTCCATTTACATTGTTATTCATCACTACCTAGCACTCATATAGATAGTAGAAAATGTCATACATCCTACTCTAGTGGCTTACATCACCACAAGTTCCTACTTGGACCATCATAAAATCCTACAAACACTCTCCACTTGAAGCGCTTAATTAAAACAACCCACATCATTAAGTCATCGAAACTTGGAACACCACACATAGTTCTTAGAGATTTCCCATGTCGAGCCTAGAGTAACGCATCAAATTCCCTATGTGTAGCCTAAAGTAGAACTCCTTGTTCCTCTACTTTACATTTTTCACCATAGCTTGGATTGATTAGTTCTGGCTCATAACTCGAGATCCACTCATCCAATCCACCTGCAGTCAATCACATGAGCTCTACACATTACCATGACCATTTCACATTGATCGAAGCACCATTCGGCCCATAGTGATCGTTTAGTGCCGAACGATAGGCTTTAGGACTTGGTCAATATTTTCGTTATCTTAAACTACTCCTAAAACTTCATCTTGCATCTGTGATGTTTCCACCTTCTTTCCTCGAAGCAACTACCAATCCTCCTGGTGTATGCACAATACTTTTTCAAATTGCCATACTATCATCTTTTGACCAATCTCTCTAATCCTAAGCCATAATCTTAAGCAATCGATCATTTAGCTTTACTTTATCAACTTGGACCTCCATATCTATTATACCTTGATCTAAGCACACAGCAATTGTTCGATCATAATAGATTAGTGGTAGATGACTTAAAAGTTTCCCTATGTTATTACTATAGTAGCCTAAAGCCTTGCTCATTCATGCCTTATGTAGACCGCAGCCAATGTCCTGATGCTTTAATCAACAGAAACTTTTGCACATAGCCCATCTTCAATTGTTCAATATCGACCCATAGGGTTGGTCAGTGATGAACGATTTACTAGAACTAAATTTTTATCTAAGTTAATTTGGCTCCTTTTGCATCGATCATTATCCATTTCCCACTTTAATTTGAGTACAACCTCCAAACTCTATCTTACACCTTCATTCTCTCTAGTGTAATACCATACTCAAAGATACATATCAATACACCACCTCTTATCTAAGAAGACATACAAAACAACAACCCACAATCACCATATCATAGCAAACATAAGATAGAACATCCATAGATGATCCTATAATCCACACATTCAATTGTGGTATTTTAATACATAGAATTGTATATCAATTCAATGTAAAACAAATTTAAAAGCATTCATATACATTCCTAAAACATTTATTAGTTTAAAACATTTAGAAATCTCATTGTTAACTTGGGAAACATTTCAAAAACACATTTTTATCATTTAAAAATGTGAAAAAGTAGTGAAAGATGATACAACACTTGCCTGATGAACGAATGGCCTAAAAATCAAGGTAGATCTAATCCATGCAGCTAAGCACAGGTCCCAAAGCACCCAATCTTGAAATCCTAAAAGCTTCTTTGCAAATTTATATGTTAATCACCACTCAATTGCTTATTTTAGTTATAATTAGTAAGGATTTAAGCTGACTTTGGCTAAAAGGTTTATTATTGGAGGTTGAGATAGTATTGGGGAAGTCGGAAAGTGATTGGAGGTTGTCCCATCAAGTTCAATTTGCTCCAACCTCAAAATGGGTTAGTGAGCTAATTATGGGCTTAGTTTAATTATCCACTAATCAGTCTAAAAATTATCTAACAATAAATGGCTACAACTCCTAAACCATAGGCCAAAATCTATCATGACCACTCTATGAAACGAAAAACTATCATATCTTTCATTTTGAAATGGTTTCGAACCCTAATTCGGATGTAATTAAAAGTTATACTTCTTATAATTTTTCAAAACAATCCAAAATAAATTATGAGGATAAAAAATGTCAATAATCGACATTCTCTAAAGTTGTAACCTAACATTACCTATTTCGCTTATGAAAATCATACTTTACGATCAGTCAATGCATAAAAATGTGGATCATTGCAACTAACTCTCTCAATCTTACCCTTGCACTTGGGCTATTTATGGATTCTCAATCCTAATCCTTCGGTTGGTATCTCAACTGATTGGGTTAGTCCCTTCGTAAATAGGTATTCTATGTTGTTTTGTATCTTTATTGTCAATTAACACCTCTCTGTCAGTAATAAACTATCTTTGTCATGTAGAACTTTTAGAGTATGTTTCTTGACTTCTTATGAGCCTTAGGTTCTTTTGTGATATGAATTGGGATATTGTTATCATAAACAATGTAATGTGGTTCTTAACATTTGGAATCATCCCATGCTTATTTATAAATTTGTGCATTTATATATACTACTTTTATTGCGGCACTATTCAACCCGATGTACTTGGCCTTTTGGTTGAATCAGCCACAACTTTTCATTTGGAACATTTCCAACTTAAAGCTTCTTAATTAAGGTTTAACAAGAATTTAGGCTTGATATACTATATTTGATATCACTTATGAAATTTGAATCCGAACACTCCTTCATATGGAGTTCATTGTTTCTACAAATAATTCTCCATTAGCAAATACTCGAAAGTACTCTTAACTACCATATAGTAACCTTAATTTAGATTTGATATTCGATTAATTTACCAAGTACATAAGCAATATGTAAAATAGTAGACAAAATAGTATATATCATCATTCTTATTGCTAATGCATAAGAAATCTATCTCATAAGCTTTATATTATACATTTTAGTATGATGTCTATGTATATCATTTGGGATAGTTCGAACGTCCATTTATAGCAATTATAAAAGACTTCTTTCTCAAATCCTATATCAAGTAGTAAACAACCGAACTAAAACTGATCTTAAAATAGGCATGTCATTAACAACCAACAGTATGTTGATTTCTTATAATATTAGAAATGTTTTAGTATCTTTTAATGTTCTTTCCTATAGACACATGCTTCCACCACGTTTTGATTGCAAAATAAACTATTTGATATTTCTATCAAAATATTTATCAAACTCTAATGTTTATCAAACACCGTCATTTTTTTGCCAAGGAAAACCAATATTATAGTTCCCATTCCATATATATATATATATATATATATATATATATATAAAACAGGTGTGAGGCAGTAATGCCTTAACAACTACAAAAACTTAATTTGTACAAGAGCGAGACTACAATGTGTTGACTAATAGGACAAAACACATCTAGACTCCAACCTCATTTTATAATCAAAGGTTCATCTAATTAAATCAAACTCAAGTGCTAAGAAAAAAAATCAAACATTACGACAGATGCCTCTTCGAGCGTTACAACCTAGCATCCAATTCAAAGCGTACCTAAGGACCGATCGAGATCCCATATTGGAGTAAGTATGTAGATTGTGTTATTGCATTTTTTTTGGAAGGGAAAGATAAAGTGTGAGGATTGAACCTAGACCCTTACCATCCAAATCAAGAGATGACCAGCCTTGCCCTCGATCCAGGGCTATTTCTATTCGTCATGGTTGACGGTCGGTCCTGTTCCTTTACCGCAGTTCGATTTCGCACATATTTTTGCATTTTGTTATCTTTGACATGTTCCTCAATTAGATCTCGTAGATGTCTACAACCATTTGTGTTATGTCTATCCAGCTCATGGAATAAGCAATATTTTTTAGATTTCCTTCCGCGATCCATCGGTTCTCTCCTTGTTCGCTTTCGATAGACCTGCAGCGATATCCAGATAAATCTGCTTTGGTGTTTCATTTAGTCTATATAAGAAGAGAATTTCAGTTCCCCTATTTGTTGCTTTGATCTGTCAAAGATGTCATCCATTTTTCTTTTTTGTTGCTTTTCTAGTTCCTTCCTCGAGCGGTCCTCAGCCATCCACAGTGTTAAAATCTTCCTCGTTGGCATTAGTGTCTTTCTATCGTAGAAACCATTCATCCTATGTGCTAATGGAACCGTACTCTAGCTTTCTACAACATTGTGCACATAAATCTGTCAAATACAGAGGGAAACACCATCCTACAACTTCTTTAGATCCCCATAGTACCTCCATGTGCCAAAAGTATCTTATCAAATGGACTGTAGGGCCTGATTTTCAATTATACGTTTACAATGTTGATAGTTTGCTGGTGGATTCCTAGCATATCAGAAGTTTGGAGTAAACGGGCTTCTATTCACATCTTTCACATTCTGATTAACAATCCACCGCTCATAACATGTCTTGCCATCTCAGCAAGTCTATCGTAGTCATGCAAAGGTACTCCCAAGTTTGCATTTCCAGCATGCCCCTCGATTCCGTGAGAGAACTCCGGTACGAACTCCTTTTTTCATGCTTCTGCATTTTGATTCACGTTCAAATGCTCCGCTTCAACTCTAGGTAGTATATCATTCCTTCACAGGGTAGGACGACCTATGCCCCTGAGTCCTTGGGAGTCGGTACTGACTCATGCTTGGGGGTCGATACCGATCTCTAAGTTTGGCTTGAGGTTCGCCTTGGGTTCTTTTGCCCCGTCTCTAGCTATCTGTGCTGAAGATTCTAGTCTCGGATTTTGATTTGCAACAACTCCGGTTATTCCTACTTGTCCCATCCTTCTGCAAAAATTCTCCATTATCTCTTCTTGGCATGCCATCATCCTTTCCTATAGTCCATTTATCATTGTTTCTATCACATACCTAGTTATGTAGATTGATGGGGGGTGAGATCCTAAGGATGGCTCCTAGATTCCCCCTTGTTGATCCCTAGTTGTAATAGTCGTTCTAGTCAGTTGCCTAACCATTTTGAACCTCCACAAGTCTTAAATTAGTGAGTTCTAGTAGTTTCTCAATGAATGCGCCAAAATGTTTGAACCAAAAATTGCCCAAACACCCAGAAGTACTAATAGAGAAATAGAAGTGAAGAAAGTAAATGAAAAATAAGTAAAAAATGAACATAAAATATTTTATAGCGGTTCGAAAAATTCTGACCTACGTCCACTTACTGATTTTATTACTTATATTCGACTTGGAGGCAGAAGTTCTTAGGACTCGGTACAACTCCAACAATTATAATTTCAGAGTTGAAAGAATATAAGAAGTAATGTAGCTAGAGTCAAAAGATCCTAAAAATGAGCCTTATCCCTCTATTTATAGAGGTAGGGAGTTTAAATCTCACTCAAAAATATCTCCAACCCATTGTACCAGATTTAGAATAATTTTCCATGGAAAGTAGGCACCACGTCATCAAGAACGGGGAGGTGGTATAGATCCCTAGGTAGGATTCAGTATCGATCCCTAAGTTGGCTTGATTTGTTGTCTATGGTTCTTCATCGCCGATCGTCGTGTGGTTAGTTTCATGATTCCATAGCTGTTTGTTGTAATAATAGCTTGTTTCAAGGTCCAAATGATGGAGTTGTGGAAGAACAAAGTCGCCAATTCAAGATTTCATGGAGATTGATAGATAATCGCATTGAACCGACATAATAACACTAGAAGTAGGGTAAGGACATCAAGGCGGGTCTATAGGAGGAAGAAGGGCCCCATCAAGCCAAGGGTTAAGAGTTAGTACCAACCCCAATGGGGGAGTCGGTACTGACCCCACACTGGTGGGAATTCGGTCACCTAAAGTTGCTTGGTGATTTTTTTTCACGATATGATCTTGATTGTATCTTGGATTTGGTTTTTTGGCCACCTTTCCAAGCATTTAGCCTTGATAACTCTGATTTGATTTGTTGGGTTCGTCCGTATTCTGCCTGATCAAAAGGTAGGATAACAGCCTTGTTTAAATAGTTAAATAAATTCTTAAAAGAATATTTAAGTTTTCTAATTCCATTTAAAATACTTGTACTACCTTTATGAAGCACTTTCAAAAAGAATTTATAAAAATATCTACAATAGATAACCTTTTTATACTTCACTAAAATCATAGATTTCCAAATTGCATCTATAGCGACTATAATTATTTGGACCACAACTTTTTAAAACTTTGTTTAGTAAATCAACTAGCTTTTAAACTCCATTTTCTTTGTATATTTCAAACCACCCCATATCTTTGCAAAATGGTTTTAAAAAACAGAAGTCAACTTCGAAAACTATTTCAAAACACTTTAAGAAAACAATGGTAAACCATTTAAAAGCGAGCATGGAATTTCATTGTCGCGATAGAACCAACAGTAAGCAAGTATATTATAACTAACCAACATTCACTTTCCACATACACAAGCATTTATGTAACCAAGAATATATGTAAATAAAATCAATAAAGCAAGGAATCCTTTAGGATTCCTTTATAAAATTTCTATTCTTTGAAGTGCCTCCATAGCGACCTATTCGCTACGAAGGTACTTTAATTTTCTTTTCATTGATTTAATCTCTTGCAAAATAGTGGTTACTTATGGCTTCCTCTTTCAAGAAGAAATCAAATCCAAACAAGAAAGATATACAAGTATAAAAATTATAAACTATAACTTATATTTTACAACATGAACGTCATCATTTAAAATAATTTTTAAAGTGAGATATCTCACTATTCTCTCGACCAAACTTTGCCAAAAAGGCCACAATTTCCTCCTACCATCACCCCAAAGCCAAAGATACCATCTTTCTTCCATTTCCTTATATCCAAAGCCTCCCTAAGCTACAAGTGCTCATGGCCTTACTTCCCCTCCTCCTAGTTGTGCATGGCCCAAGGAGGTTTGCAGGGTGTTGTGCACCATTCCTTTGAACTTCAACTTGCTAAGAGGTGTTGCTATGTTGTTTTAAGAACTATATTTTAGTTTAAGAGGATATGGAGTTATTTGAAGTGGAAAAGTGAAGAGAGTGAAGGAGAGGATGGAAATAAGAATGGAATTGAAAATGAAAAGTGGAAAAGAGAGAAGAGGTGATGGTCCTTTTGTAAGCATGGAAAAAGTACCAAATTAACTCCTTTACTCCTTTACCACCAAACTACCCACCAAATCCTTACAACCCATATGCCTTCCATCACATCAAGCACTTCGATAATAATGACATACAGAAGCACTAAAAATAAGAAGAAAAGTTCTTCTTACATTACTGAAAGCAAAGGTTGCGTCACTTAACTAATTACGTTTTAAACACTTTAGTTACACTTACTTTTACTAATTCTTTTTTACACTAATTTGACATGTTATTTTATGTGTAAATGTGTGTGCATATGTGTGCAACAACTTTCGTTCGATAAAAAGTTGAACTGAAAAATAATTTTTGGTCACATTTTCAATTTTTCATCTAAATATTTATTTTGTTAAAAAAAACTTTCATAATTAGTTTACTATCATTAAACTAAAAGAGGGTTATTTGGTCATTAAAACCCAATAATTGATTATTTAAATTAATTGAAATATTCACAAATCAAATCGATAAAATTTCGGGTCATTATAGACAGGACATAAATATAACAGCATGAAGCAAACAGATTTTAAATGTGTTGGGTTCATCATAATTATACAAAGAATATAGCGGTAGATTTTATATATCAAATGAAAAAAAATTCAAATATCTATCTCTAACGGTAATAGATAGGTGTTGAAATGACACTATAGTACTGAACAATGGAATAGCATGTATGTGTCCATATATGTGTGTATGTACCTACAGGAAAGCTATAGCCACCTGCTTGACCTCCATATAGCACCATGCACTATCTCATATCTTATATCTCTTATCTACCCATTTAAGAGTGCCCGAGATGATAAATAACAAAGAAAATAACTTTAGGTCAGACAAAAGTATGGTATGAGCAATCTATAATCTCAAACGATGCAAAAACCAACATAACAAAGAGGAACCACAAGGTATAGAGAATCCTACTTGACCTATCCCTGCATCCAAAAAATTAGCACACACAATATATTATATACTATCATTGTAAAGGTGTACTATGCTAATTACATTATAGGGTGTCAGGGTATTTTACATAATAATACCAACAATACAAGACATCCAACCCTATCCAACCGAAATTGAAGCAAACACAATAATCATAGCATATAGGAACCGTCGATTACACAATGCATCACAGACTAAGATGTATGTTATCCCGCCTTTTGGTAAGCCTTGACACCAAGAACTTGACTAGAAACCAAGGATAGTTCGTCCTGGAGATCGTTAATGTATAGGTCTACTATGGATGTTGGAATTTTTTTCTGAGTCCAGATCATGCTACAATTGATATAACATGACAAAAAAAGCTAATAAAGCCAACATTCCAAATTTTAGGTCAATCGGAGTTCGTATGCTCAAGATATTGATCGATCACGGTTGAGAAATCTAAATTTGCATCAATCATAACTCAAGATCCACAAGTCCAAATGCAACCAAATTATCATAGGAGCTTACGTGCAACCTAAGGAATGTTCGTGCCAAATTTTAGCTCGATTGGATCAATTATTGATCGATACGAAATTCGTACGTATCGATCACGGTCCAAAAAACTCAAACTTACATCGATCATAACTCATGATCCACAAGTCCAAATGCCATCAAATTTTCAAAGGAGCTTACGTCCGACCTAAGGAATGTTCTTGCCAAATTTCAGCTCGATTGTATCTATTCTTGATCGATACGAAATTTGTACGTATCGATCACGGTCCGAAAAACTCAAACTTGCATCGATCGTAACTCATGATCCACAAGTCCAAATGCTATGAAATTTTCGCAAGAGCTTACGTACAACATAAAGAATGTTCCTGTCAAATTTCATATCGATTGGAGCAAATCTTGATCGATACAAAATTCATTCGTATCGATCACGGATCGAGTCAAAATCGCCTGGGATCGATCGCGTGGGCCCCTCCACATGCCAGAAGAAGTCTTCCGAGATTTGAGCGAAATATCAGCCTCCTATGCCTATAAATAGCACCCCAGAGCCTACAGAAAAGGGAACTTTTGGCTCTCCTATGTCCAGACTCTGCCGAATCCATTTTTGTACTCCATAGCTACTGTTGTACATGAATTTCAAGATTATAATCTGCTATAATCTACTGTAATAAGTTGTAATCGGCATGTGAAAGTCAATAAAATCATCAACTTCATAGTGGACGTAGGCCATATGCCAAACCACTCTAAAACTCTGTGTTTCTGTGTATTTTCTTATATGTTTATTGGTGTGTTTGTTAGATCTGCTTCATTTTACATCTGTTCTCTTCATTTTATCTCTTCAAACGCATCCGAAGAGTGTTGTTCCCAATTTCAGTGCAAGCACTTTGGTGCTTTCACTGAGAAAACCCCGCTTTTCTCATGCTCTATGGATCTACTACCGTCGTTGGATTGCAAAAATCTAAGGAGAAGATCCAGATCTATCATTTAATGGTTCCTTTTATTCTATTCAGATTGCTCCAGATCTAAAAGGAACTACAAATACGATGAATTTCATATCCATGAAAATGTGTGATTTTCGTATCCATGTTTTCGTATCCATGAAAATGTGATGATTTTCGTATCCATGTTTTCGTATCCAGAAAATATGGTGATTTTCGTATCCATGTTTTCGTATTCATGAAAATGTGATGATTTTCCTATCCATAAAATGTGGTGATTTTTGTATCCATGTTTTCGTATCCAGAAGATGTGGTGATTTTCGTATCCATGTTTTCGTATCCAGAAAATATGGGGATTTTCATATCCATGTTTTCGTATTCATGAAAATGTGATGATTTTCGTATCCATGCTTTTGTATCCAGTAAATGTGGTAATTTTCGTATACATGCTTTTATATCCAGAAAATGTGGCGATTTTCGTATCCATGTTTTCGTATCCAGAAAATGTGGTGATTTTCGTACCCATGTTTTCGTATCTAGAAATTGTGGTGATTTTCGTATCCATGTTTTCGTATTCATGAAAATGTGATGATTTTTGTATCCATGCTTTTGTATCCAGTAAATGTGGTGATTTTCGTATCCATGCTTTTGTATCCAGAAAATGTGGCGATTTTCGTATCCAGTAAATGTGGTAATTTTCATATCCATGCTTTCGTATCCAGTAAATGTGGTGATTTTCGTATCCATCATTTCGAATAAATTGAAGTCACAACCTATCATTTCTCATCAGTCGATTTCGTATCCATCGGCAGATAGTCTCCCTTCGTATCGATCACTTATTGACTGTTTCGTGTTCATCGGGGAGCATTACTTCGTATCCATCTTAGAAGACCTTGTTCGAATCCATTAGGGCTCTTTAGTTCGTGCCTATCAAGTAAACATTACTTCGTATCCATCATGGAACCCTATTCGTATCCAACAAGTTGGAGCAACAACGATCGATACGAAAAGTGATCGATACGAAATTAGATCGACACAAAAATTGATCGATACGAAATTCGATCGATATGAAATGATGGATATGAAGTGCATCTGATGATTAATCCAGCCAGCTACATTTCACATTGATCCTCAAACACCACTTCGTACCGAAAATGATGATGAAATTTCAAAAAAAATCGGGTACGATCCAAAACTCAACTTAGTAAAGGAACATTCTGATCGTTCCATGACTGGACAGGACGTAGGAGATTACAGCAACAAATGTTGAATTGCAATCAAGGAATGGGTATTGAAATACTACTCAAACGGTGCTCCCAGAGGCTGGAGAACCTAGCTACTATGTTAGGAACTAAAGTTAATTAATGTATCATGCTTCGAAGGTGGACTGCAACTTCCCACAATTGACCAGCTTTTAAAACTGCTGAATTGACAACTATGGTAAGATGGCTAATATGACGACTGCCCTACACTGTCTACTCTTCAACCTCAAAACATAGTTGGTCATTACTGAACCATCTTCAAATGCCCGCATCTTAATCATTCCACGTCCATACGACTAAAAGCATAGCATATAATCTTAAGAGGATTTCCTTACTCTCTTATACGGGCCTTTTTGCTGGTAAAAATTACAAATAATCATCAATCTATGAGTCTATCTTAATCTACTCACCATCCAATCGGCATTACCAACCACTCGAACATTGGGCAACCAGGCATAAATCATTCACTAGTATTACAAGACCCTATAGCCTTAAAATGAATTTGATAAATTTGATTGTAGTATCTTTCCCAATCGGGACTTATTCATTGAAACCATCCTATATGCAGAATTTCTAGCGAAAATTCAGCATACTAACTATGTCAGTGTACTATGGAAATTCAACCTCCGACACTATCTCATTAAGTAAGAACGGTGCATGGATTGCACGAAGAGTGATGAATGCCATCAAATACAGATGTCTCCCCCAATTCCTTAAAGAAGACTGTCAATCAGTTTGATAAGAGAACTGGCGGATAGCCACCAACAACTACACCAGCATATCGTATCAAATATAGAGTTGATGAACTATATGAAGGATCAATGTCGCAAGATAAGGAGGAAACCTACTCCATACTCTAAATCGAGAAGCTCCTCTTCTTTAGATGGCTACCGTGGATGCCAACGCCATAAGGCTGCTCCAGAAAGGATAGATCTAACAATTTGCTCGAGCCCCATAAAACGAAGGGCCGGGAACCCCTGATCCCTGTCAATTAAGAACTTTGATCAAACTGAACCACTTGCATTAGACTTCCGACTGAGAAGGGCTGGAGTGAAGTGCAATAGCCAGCATACGACGCTGCTTCACTTATCAATGAGATTTAATCCGATCTCTTTTCAATCATTTTTATTTCGGTTATGTTGCAAAATATAATCGACTTGAATTAAACTACTTGCAAATGATGTAGGTAACCGAGTACTTAAGGATAGGTGCAAAAGAACCTCCATGGGCTATGATCAAATCATTGAGGTATCATCATGACGAGCATGATTCAACCACTCGTTGGCTGCTATATGCACCTGACATGGGGGCATGGCATCGAAGCAGAAGAGACCGATAAGGTCAGGACTCCAGTACAAAGTGGATGCAGCCGACCATCCACTCATATGCCTATGCAATTTAATTAGGAGATTTGATAAAGACTTGGAGTTATATGTCCCAGCAGTGCACTCTTCATCTCGTACTTGAAGCTTGCCAAAATACTTATGCTTCTTCTGATGCCCGGTAAAATCGAAATCACACGAAAGATGGACGTGACGTGACCGTCCATGCATCCAATCATGCATTGGACACTTGGGGTTATTTAAGAACACATGTTCAAAATGGATATGATTTGACCATTCACTCCCCAGTTTGCATTTATGATTCGACAAAACAATCATGCCTTAAACCGACTTCATCAGGGGGCTAACCCTCAATTTATAGTCATCAACAACCGACTGCTTATTTGCTAACCATTATGATCCATCATTCCAACTCTCTTCCTCAACTCGATCGAAAGAGCGCAAAGCATAAAGTGGACATGACTTAACCGTCTTCTCTCCAACTCTTGCCCCCAACTTAAGGGAAAATATACAACTCAAAGTGAATGTAGTTCAGCCATCCTCTCCTCAACTCGAGCTCAAAGCTTGTTAGAACACTAATCTTACTCCTTAGGCTTGGCAGAAGCGGGATCCAAATGAACATGGATGCGATTCAACCATCCATAAACTAAATCTCATCCTTCGTTGATGGCGGATAAGTGGATAGTAATCGAGATCCCACCGATCACTTGCTAAGTGAAACCCTGAGCATGGGGACAAGTCACCTACACTGAAGCCAAAAGAGGATTGATACACGACAATCCTTTAACTAACTCTAGTCTCCCGGAGTACGAGCTGGAGTATGAACTTATAAATGCGGTTTCAAAGAGGGTGGATCTATCCACCTAACTACTTCGATCGTATCTTGACCAAGTTTGAGGAGGATAGACCCGTCCATCTAACGACCCGCTTGTCGCCTCAGGGTGGGTGTGAATTGACCATCCACGATCCTGATAATTCTGTCGTTCCCAGAATGCGAACGCAATCCAAATGCCTAAAAAAACATGATTGACCGTTTGTCGGCCAATTTCAAACTCTCGGAGTGCGAGTTGGAGTATAAAACTCATAAATGCGGTTTTGAAGAAGGTGGATCCGTTCACCTAACGACTTCGGCCTTATCCTAACCAAGTTAGAGGAGGATGGACCTTTCCATCTAACGACCTCGCTTATCAACTCGGGGTGGATGTGATCCGACTATCCACGATCCCGATAAATTCATCGTTCCCAGAGTGTGAACGAACTCCTAAAAGGTCTAAACAGATGCGACTGACCATCTGTCAACTAACTCCAAATTCCTAGAGTGCAAATTAGAGTACAAACATCAACTCTAGGTTCCCAGAGTGCGAACCATAATGTAAACGCCAGCTCTAAATTCCCAGAGTGTGAATTGGAGTATAACACACCAAGTCCAGGTTTCCGGAGTATGAACTGGATTACGAACATTGATAGTCTCCGGACTCCTAGAGTGCGAACCAGATTATCGATTGCAAATAATACTAAGTCTCCTGAGTGTGGACAGAGTATAAATATAACTCGAGTGCGAATGACCACTCATAAACTAATTCTAAATCCCTAGAGCGCGGACCAAAGTATAAACACAAAAATGGTTGTGATTGACGACCCATCAACTAACTCTAGATTCCCAGAGTGCGAACTGGAGTATAAACAACAACTAACTCTAAGTCCCCAGAGCGTGGAGTAGAGTATAAACACAAAAATGGGTGTGACTGACCACCCATCAACCAACTCCAGATTCCCGGAGTGTGAGCTAGAGTATAAACATCAAAATGGGTGTGACCGACGACTCGTAAAACAACTTAAGTCTTCGGAGTACGGACATAATCCTACAATACCAAATGGGTGTGACTGACCACACATCAACTAATTCAAGATTCCTAGAGTGCGAACTAGATTGTAAACATGAACTAACTATGGTCCCGAGAGCACAGAGTATAAATACCAAATGGGTTTGACTGACAACCCATCAACCAACTCCAGTCCTCAAAGTTAGAATTGGAATATAAATACCAGAAGGGATGCGATTCGACTGTCCATCTATCAAATTTGATTCCACAGCAAGTCCTGTAGTATAAAAAGTGGATGTGGTTCAACCATCCGCTTTCCAATCTTCCCCTGACATAGGGGCACACTTATCATAAAAAATCGAATGCTCCGAACATCTAGCACAAAGCGGAAACGACACGACCATTCATGCATCAACACTTATCCCCAGCATGGGACCTATGACATCATCTTATAGGGATGCACTCCAACCGAACAAGACAAAATTTCTTCCTTGATTCGATAGGGAGATGCAGATTCGCAAAACGGACCTAGCTGAACGTCTTATTCTAAATGGAGGTGATTACCCATCCTACCGCAAATGAACGTGACACGACCGTTCATCCGCTAACTCTAGCCAATGATCTGGCGGGTTGTGCATGCAACGGCATAGATGTGACTCAACCATCCTCTAATCAACTCCTTTCTCCAATTCAGTTGGAGAAACATCAAATTAAAGTTGTCGCAATGCGACCGATTACATTTCGACTTTTGCCATTGACTAGTGCCAGAGGAATTAATCGAGGAAAATGCATTCGACCATTTTCTGCTAAAATTCTTAGTCCCCAGAGTGTGGACTGGGATGTAAACATCAAATAGGTGTGACTAATGGCCCTTCAACTGACTGTGATCCCTGGAGTATGACTACGAGCGTAGACAAATGAATGAATGTGATCCGACCATTCATTCACCAACTCCGACCTAAAGTCGATGAGAAGAGTATAAACTCGCTACAAATGCAATTATACCATCCACAAACCAACTTTTTTAACCCAAGACTGTGGGCAGAAGAAAAAATCATTGAATGAAGAGAAAGATGACTCACTACATCACTAGCTTAGCGTCCTTTACAACTTAAGGAAATGACAAGGAGGCCTTAATGCTAACCAATCAGAATGATGCCCGAAGTTACAAGAAGCCAATTATATCATACTGCTAGATCGATAGGGAATATCGATCTACACCTTTCATATCATACCAATGGAATGAGGTCTGTACATTCTACATTGTGTCGCTAAATCGACGGCCAATATCGATCCTCTTCGACTACAAGTCGATGTGACACGAGCGCCCATCGAATACCTTCGACCACCAGAGCATGGATAGAACCACGAATGAGTGTGACTTGATCATTCATCCTCCGTCGCCTTCCTTCGATCCGCCAGGAAGTGCATGAGACTAGATGAGCATGACCTGACTGCATTTGAGCTAACTTTGTCCCTAGATCTTACGGGAGAACGTAAATCGAAACGGACGTGGTTGATCTCCCAACTCCAAAAGAATGCAATGTGACCATTCATTCTTCGACTCTTACCATGATCCGACTAAATGAGCTATTCACAATGAGTGCAACCTAACTGTCCACGCATGGATTCTTACCCTTGATTCGATAAGGGAAGCATCAATCCTACATTGGATCTCACTGGACGATTCACTCTTCAATTTTTGCCCGGAGTATGACGACATAAGCAGCAAAGTGATTGTCGACGAGGCAACGAAGTATTCTACCTAGAGGAAAGAACTAGGACGGAATGCAGAATATGATACGGCTCAGCCTTCCATCGGTTTACTCGATATCATGGTTCAACAGGATAGAAAGCGAAATTGAAGTGAACATTATCTACCTTGCCACTTATAGAGATATTCCCTAGACTTGGGAGCACGCATGAGAAATAAGATGAATGTAATTTGATTGTTCATCAAACAGCTTGCACTATAGTATGAATACAGAAGAAGCTAGACTCGATCATTCGCATAATACGTCCATCGCCCATGACTGGGGGCACAAGTTTGATCATCCAAGGGCTGGATACGCCTACTCAATCCTATAGCTTAGGCTTAGTATTTATAACAACTTGAAGTTGCGACCGAAAAGATGCTTAGAGATAGAATCATCAAATTGATGCCCATACCTATAGGCAACTGATCGTCATTCTGACCATTCCAATGAGCAATGGATCACGAGTACATTGAATGGAAAGTGCATTGCTCAGAAACACAAGTAGATTACTATGTTGTAGCACGTGATACAAGGCTAAACTCTATTGAGCCTTTGATTCGACGCCCATACAAGCCTGATCATTTACCATTGCAAATAAGCACATGAAGCGCCTACAACCCATCACAAGTATTGTAGATCAGATCATAACTCTTCACAATGATGATGCAAGAGTCAACTGCATTGCTCCAGGTGAATTTGATATGTCCGCTTGGACTCGATCTCATATATATATATATGGACTCTCACCAACTATTGAGAACCCTGCATTAAATGTCAACCCGATGCACGTCTCGATGAATAAAAACGAAGCGACATCGATCTAGAACGATCTGTTGCACTAAAGGAGGAGGTGAATCTACACAAAACCAATAGGTTTATCTACAATGTCCTCTACCCATAATGGGTACCCAACCCTTTATTTATGAAAGAAACAAATGGAGAGTGGTGGACGTACGTCGACTACTTAGATTTGCACGAGGCATGGCGAACCATAGCTTTCCACATCCAATGATCAACCAGCTAATTGACACGACCATCAGACATGGATTACTCTCATCCATGGACGCAAAATTCCAAATACAATCAGATATTGAAACATGTCCCAGACCAGGAATACAACCGTTTCGTTACTAACCCGGGCCTATAGTGCTATGCTGCAATCCATGGATTCAAACTTGAGAACGCTTATGCTACTTACCAAAGGACGATTAACAGATCATTCAAAAATCAGATCGGCCGATCGATGAAAGTATATATGGTTAATATGCTCGTGAGGTCACGATCATCGAATGACCGTATCGATGACTTGGCAAACATATTCAGTGCTCTCCAACAACTGTATAATGAAACTTGATCCTTTGAAATGCTCTTTCAGCATTGTATAAGATGAATTCTCGGGTTTCGTCATCGATTCTCATGGGATTGAGGCTAATGTCAGAAAATGCTGAAGATTAGAGTCATCCATATACCGAGGAAACCAAACAGCTCTGATAGATCGCTCAGAGAGACCTCCCATTTTACCCAAGACGTTGGATCGTGAAGATCTATACCTTAACTAGGTCATGTCAACACACGCCATAAGCATTGCAATGCTAAGTGTAGAGAAGCTAATCTAAAGACCAGTATATGATGAAAGCTAGCCATTGACAAGCTTACCCTGCTAATGTCTGTATCGACCAACCAATACGATAGGTCCAATGGCAACCTTAGATGTCTGAGAGGTTACTCAAATGGAATATCGAGCTAAGCCAATTTGATATCACTTATCTCCCTCAGAGAGCTATCCATAGTCAAACATTAGCATACTTCATATCTGAATTCACTACATTTGATGATTATCCGAACAATAGTAGAGAACCATCCAACCGATGGAGAACATACATAGATGGAACTTCCAATAATTGGATTTCTAACATCGAAGTCGTGTTAATGACTCCTGAGGAATGATCGATCTGCTATACCCTGAAATACAACTTCCCTGTAACAAAACAAAGCTGAGTATGAAGCCTTGGTCGCCACGCCGTGACTTGCAAGAAGACTAGGAATGGAAACTTTACGTATCTTATACGATTTCTGGTTAATGTGCCAAGTCAGAGAGGACTATCTGACTAGGGGGCAACGTCTTGCTCCTTGTCTCAGTTGGATCCTAGAGATACTAGCCGACTTCAAGTATTACAACACTACAAAAATCCTCAAAGAACAAAACGCAAAGACCGAATCAATGGCCATGCTAGCCAGTTTTGGGGATGCGCGACAATAGACTTTGTCCCAGTTGAAATATTATTATTCCAAGCACTGATAGATGAAGATCGACTAGATCTTAGAGATGAATCCAGGAAAGGGGTCATGGATGACTCCTATCAAAGACTATTTACCGTGGGGAATTCTTCTTGAGTAGGGGAATGAGAGGTGGCATATCCTCCGCATAGCATCACTACATGATTATTTCTGGATCGTTCGACTCCATCGATACAAAGCACTACTCTTGTATCCATCAACCTAAGACCCAATATTACGTATCCATCGATACGAAGCATACATTCTAACATCTCAAATCGATACAGGAGAGGATCGATAAGAAAGGAAGGACTTAAAACAATCATCGAACGTTGTTACAACTCTCACTTCGATCCAGGAGAGGATCGATACAAACTCAATCCAAACAAAAACTAAAGAACTTGATAACGACCCGCAAATGTGCAAACATGAATAGGTGTCAGGCTAACATATGTGCATGTATGCCAAACTAACATTCAATTTTCAAAGTTACCAGGAATTGAGTGCTTACTTGATGACGATCAAAACAATGAACAACAAATCGCTAGTGCTCAACACTCAGTTACAACAAAACACCGCATGATCATTGACAATCAACAGTTTGACATCTACGTCACTGAGATCAACTAAAGGCAACATCTTTTGACAAAAATATAGCAACTACTCAGTGAATTGGATAGAAATTTTTAGAATGAAGATGGAAGCTTTTCAAAGCACGTCATGTTCACACAAGACGTACTTTGGGGGGCAAATGTTATCCCGCCATTTGGTAAGGCCGTGACACTAAGAACTTGACTAGAAACCAGGGATAGTTCGTCCTGGAGATCGTTAATGCATAGGTTTACTATGGATGTTCGAAAAAAATTTCTGAGTCCAGATCGAGTTACAATTGATATGACATGACAAGAAAAGCTAATAAAGCCAACATTTCAAATTTCAAGTCAATAGGAGTTCGTATGCTCAAGATATTGATCGATCACTGTTGAGAAATCCAAACTTGCATCGATCATAACTCAAGATCCACAAGTCCAAATGCCACCAAATTTTCACAGGAGTTTACGTGCGATCTAAGGAATGTTCATGCCAAATTTTAGCTCGATTGGATCAATTCTTAATCGATACAAAATCCGTACATATCGATCACGGTCCGAATCACAAGTCCAAATGCCATCAAATTTTCACAGGAGCTTATGTCCGACCTAAGGAATGTTCATGCCAAATTTCAGCTCGATTGGATCAATTCTTAACCGATACGAAATTCGTATGTATCGATCACGGTCCGAAAAACTCAAACTTGCACTAGTCATAACTCATGATCCACAAGTCCAAATGCTATTAAATTTTCACATGAGCTTACGTACAACATAAAGAATGTTCCTGCCAAATTTCATCTCGATTGGAGCAAATTATGATCGATACAAAATTCATTCTTATCGATCACAGATCGAGTCGAAATTGCCTGGGATCGATCGCGTGCCGCCCCCACGTGCCAGAAGTAGTTTTCCGAGATTTGAGCGAAATATCAGCCTCCTACGCCTATAAATAGAACCCCAGGCCTACAGAAAAGGGAACTTTTGGCTCTTCTACGTCCAGACTCTGCCGAATCCATTTTTGTACTCCATAGTTGCTGTTGTACACGAATTTCAACATTATAATCTGCTGTAATCTGCTGCAATAAGTTGTAATCGACATGTGAAAGTCAATAAAATCATCAACTTTATAGTGCACGTAGGCCATATGCCGAACCACTCTAAAACTCTATGTTTCTGTGTATTTTCTTATATGTTTATTGGTGTGTTTGTTAGATCTGCTTCATTTTACATCTATTCTATTCATTCTATCTCTTCAAACACATCCGAAGAGTGTTGTGCCCAATTTTCGTGCAAACAATGTTATTGGATAATAACTAATGTTACCCATGTAAATGGTCAATGACTACTCAAAACCGCGTACACTCAATGCTGAAAGTCATGGCACATGGATTGGTAAGAACTAGATGTTGATTACTTATGGTACACGTAGATTACCATTCGTGATCATCCTCACCCGTTCCTACTTATGAGCATAACTCCATTTACTTGGTTATCCAATGATACCTTGGCAATCATGCAGATAGCAGAATGCATTATACATCCCACTCTAGCAGCTTACATCGCCATGCATGCCTCCTTGGACCATCACTAACTCCTAGAACACTCTCCACTTAAAGTACTCGATCAAAACAACCCGCATTGTCGAGTCTTCAAACGTGGGAACACCATACATAGTTCCTAGGAATTTCCTATGTCGAGCCTGGAGCAACACATCAATTTCCTATGTATAGCCCAAAGTAGAATCCCTAATTCTTCTACACCACTTCACATTTGTCCATATCTTAGATCTATTAATTTAGCTCATAAGTCAAGTACCACTCATCCTATCCACTCACGGTCGATCACATGAGCTCCACACATTACCCCACCATCTTACATCTATCGCAACATTATTTAACTGATAAAAATCATTTGATGTTGAGTGGTAGGATTTAGGACTTAGCCAATATTTTGACTATCTCAAACTACTTCAAAAACTTCACCATGATTCCTTGAAGTGTCCACCTTGATGCCTCAAAGCATCTCCCATTCCTCCTTGTGTCTGTACAACACTTGCTTTAAAATTCCACATTTATCATATTTTGTCCATCTCTTAAACCCTTGGTCAAAATCTGAAGCGATCGATCATGCAGATTTACTTCTTTACCTTGAACCTCCACTGTCGACCACACAATGATACAAGCATGGTAGTGATTATTTATTCATAATTGATCTATGGAAAACGACCTTAAATTTTCTTCGCATTTTTCGCTTAAGTAGCATGAAGCCTTGCTCATGCATATCTTAAGTAGATACAAGCCAATGCTCCAGGGCTTTACTCACTTTAAAACATTGCACATAGCCCATCTTTAAACATTCGATGCCGACCAATAGAGTCCTCTATGCTGAATGATCTACTTGCATTAAATTTTTTCTATTTTAACTTAGCTCATATTTGCATCGGTCATCATCCCATTTGCCTCTCCAATTTGACTGCAAACTCCAAACTCTGTATCATAATAAATATAAGATAGAGCATTAATATATATACTATAATCAATACATTAAACCATGACATATAAATACATTGAAGCTCATATCAAATAAATGTAAAATGAAAGCATTCAAATTCATTTATAAAATATTTATAAGTTTAAACCATTTAGAAAATATCATTTTTAACTTGGACGGCATTTTAAAAACACATGTTTACTATTTAAAAACATTAAAAAGTAGCAAGAGATGATAAATCACTCACCTAATCAACAGATGGCACAATAATCAAGGTAGATCTAGTCCATATAGCCAAGCACAAATACTAGAGCACCTAATTTTGGAATCCCAATAGATTCTTTGCTAATCAGCCTTTAATTTCTTGATTTAGCTACAATTTGTAAGGATTAAATATGGTATTGGCTAAGAAGTTAGTTAATGAAGGTTAGCGATAAGCTTTGGAAAGTGGGAAAGTGAACCTTTACCAACTGCACCGTCTTCCACCTAAGCTGCCTTTTGCTTTGCTCGACTATACGAATAGGCCTACGAGGCCGTGATGCTTCACGGTTTGACTTCAGTATCATCTATATGATTTGACATAATAGTCACTCTAGATTTGTGCGAAAACTTTCTAAGATGAGAAATATGAAACATGTTGTGCACACTCGCCATCTTTTGAGGTAAGTCAACCTTATATGATATGTTTCTGTTTCTCTCAAGTATCAGAAAAGGACCTTCAAATCTCATTTTCAGCTTCCCTTTAGTACCGAATCAAATTTTATTCTTCAACAAAGAGATCTTGATAAACCCTATATCGTAGATGGAGAACTCAAGATCATGGCGTCTCTTGTCAGCATAGCTCTTTTGTTTATTTTGAGTAGCTTTCATTGTACGCTAAATGAACTCAATCTTCTCTGAAGTCACCCGTGTTAAATCAAGCCCAAATATTAGTTTCTCACTCGCTTCCTACAAATATGAAGGGGATCTGCATGGCCGACAATGTAATGCCTTAATTGATATCATACCAATGCTCGACTGAAAACTATTATTGCATAATAAACTTAACAAAATGCAGATGATAATTCCATAAGCCTCCAATGTCAATTATGCAAGCTCGCAAGAGATCCTCTAAGATACAATTCACTATTTTGATTTGGCCATCAGTTTGTGGATGATAGGCTATACTCAAATGCAGCTCCATTTCCAATGCCTCTTATAAGTTCTTACAAAATCCGCTTGTAAATAATTGGTCTCAATGTCATACTATGCTCTTCGGTAAACCATGGAGTCATACAGTCCACTTTATATATAACTTAGCTAGCTTTGTTGTTGTTCTACTGGACTTAACATGTATAAATTGAGAGATGCTCATTAATTTATCAACTATGACCTGGATGCTATCATACCCTCCTCAGTCCTTAGCAATCTATTATTGAAGTCCATCGATATATATTTCTACTTCCACTAAGGAACCTCAAGCGGTTAGACCACACCTATCAGCTTCTTGTACTTAGCTTTCACCAACTAGCTGTTCATACACTTTAATATGCATGTCTTAACATTCTCTAAAGTTGTAACCAAATTTGACCCAGTTTGGTTATGAAAATAATATTTTATGATCAGTCAATACATAAAAATGTGGGTCGTTGCAACTAACTCTCTCAGTCTCCCACTTGCATTTGATGCTAATTATGGATTCTCAATCCCATTCCTTAAGTTGGTATCTCAAAACTGATCAAGTTAGCCGCATCTTGCTATGTTGTTTTAGTATTTGCTTTGTTAAATGCCTCTCCTTCGATGGTAAACTATCTTTGTCATATGGAACTTTTGGAGTATGTTTCTTGACTTCTTGTAAGCCTTAGGTTCTTTTGCAATCTGAATTTCGATATTGTTATTATAAAAAATGTTATGAGATTCTTACTATTTGGAATCATCCAAAGCTTATTCATTAATTAGCAAGTTTATGCATACTACTTTTACTATGATTCTATCAAGTTCAATGTACGTAGGATTTGGTTGAATCGGCCATAACCTTTCATGTAGAACATTTCCAACATTAAGCTCCTTAACTAAGGTTGAACATGACTTTAGGCTTGATATTCTATATTTGGTATTGCTTATGAAATTCGAATCCAAACACTCCTTCATGATGTTCAATAAGTAATTCTCCATTCGCAGATACTCGAAAGTACTCTTAACTACCATATAGCAATCTTAATTTTGATTTGATATTCGCTTAATATACCAAGTACGTAAGCAAAATGTGAAATAGTAAACAACATAGCATATATCATAACTCCTATTATTAATGCATAAGAAATCTATCTCATATGCTCTATATTAAACATTTTACCATGGTGTCTATGTATATTATTTTGGATAGTCCCAACATCCTTTTATAGCAATTATAAAAGACTTCGTTCTCAAATCCTATATCAAGAAGTAAACAACCGAACTATAACTGATCTTAACATAGGCATGTCGTTAACAACCAGTAGTATGTTTATTTCTTGTAGTATTAGAAATGTTTTAGTGCCTTTTAATGTTCTTTCTTATAGACACACACTTCCACCATGTTTTGAATGAAAAACAAACTATTTGATATTTTTATCAAAATAATTATTCAACTCTGATTTTTATCGGACATAGTTCTTTTGCTAAGGCAAACCATGATTTTAGTTCCCCATTCCACTTTTATACATATAAAGATGGGTGTGAGGTAATAAATTCCTTAACAACAACAAATACTTAATTTGTACAAGGGCAAGAGTACAATGTCTCGACTACTAGAACAACACACATCTAAGCTCCAACTTCTTTGGTGGAGACGGTCTCAACAGCACTAAAGTCTAAGTCATGTATAAACTCCCTAAATAACATTGTAATGTTAGGGACATATCCCAATGACTCCTTGGAGTAAATATATCTCCTACGGCACTTTCATCTTCCAATGTCCCTTTATTAAGAAGGTCGCACTCACTATCCAAATTGAGTGCAACATAATCACCAACAATATGGTAGAATAATGATCTTTTCTCACCATCAGCGTCTGCTATAAAATTTGGAAATGTATTATGCAAAGGATTGAACCTAAGCTAAGATATATGATGAGCCCACGATTTCTTATTTTGATTCTAGATTATAGGCATAGCAGGAGGAGTCCATATATCTTTGGGCACTGTTGTTTCAATATGGGGCAGGATTTGGGTTTCCAAGTACGCTTCACTACTTTAGGAAGTGGGATCTTACTATGGATGGGAATTTTGTTATCAGCTTTCACTACTGTGATGGCAAGATAAGTGGTCCGAAAAAGCTTTTAAGATGGATGAAGATGACCAATGGATAAACATGTAGTACATATCAATGACTGCCATTTGTAATGAACATCAACATGTTGCATTTCCAAATTCCCCAAAAGAGACTGTACATGCAAAACCGAAGGTAGAAAATGGCCAGGCATGACTTTAATCAAGGCTCTTGCATGAACAAGTCTATCCCTTCTAACTGTTCCCATACTAAAATAGGCCGCATCCTAAACAAGCTAGCCAACCAATTAATACTAGGTAAAGATTACAATAGAGTAAGAATTTTCGAGAACTAAACCCAAATAGATATAGAACATATTGACTCTAGCAGAATCTATGCTTAGGCACCATTGAGTAATAATAAATGGTTTTCCATGAATGATTACGGGGTCAGCCTCAAGAATCCGAAGTTTATCCTCTGAATATGTAAACTCAACGAGAAACATTCTGTTGTTTGAATGCATCGTGATTTTTTCTTTCAACTTTAATGCTTTCACCAAATGGTAGTTGACTACAGAAAACAGAGGATTCTCATCCAAGAAGAACCCAACTATTTTCCACCCCAAAACAGCATTCCAACCATAATAATTTCAATCGTGGGTATATTATGTGAGAAATGCGGATTACGGATCTTAAGGCTGGAATAACACTAGATGGGGGTTGATAGTGTTTTATGGATTTTCTAAATCTTTTTGAAAGTTATGTAATTTAATCTCCAATAAATGCAATTCACAGACACAATTATAATCACAGAATCAGACATAGATGCAAATACAAAATCAAAGCAGTAAAGAAAAGCATGCACCAGGATTTTATACTGGTTCGGAGTTACCCTACATCTAGTCCCGTACAATCGTACGAATTTCTTATCAAAATAATCTCCCAGATTACATCCTCAGTTTCAAGGCTACGAGGTACACCCTTCTGTATTCGAGTCCAAAACAAACTCTATTGATTTAACTAGGCTACAAGATCACCTAATTGATTTTCGGGGCTACAATCACACCCAATTGATTTTAAGGCTCAACCGCATCTTTTACTCAATAGTTTGATTTACAAAAGATTCTATAACTTTGAATAGCACTGAGATCTTATGGAGAGAGTGGTAGAGAATCAAACAAGAGATAATCATGTATGATTCACTTGGTATTTCGGCAGAGTATAGTTTAGGATTCTTTAGAATAAATGTGGAAGATGAAGAGGAGAGAAAATAAATGAAATCTGGTAAAAAAATCGTTTAGAACTTACTGGTATTTGTAGTAGAGCAAAAACCATATTTATTCGTGAAGATACGACGAATAGACACTTCTTTTGAAAATTAAAATTTTAAAATAACGGATACCATGTCGATATAGGGGGTTGAGGGATGTCGACATGCTCGAGGCAAAATTTATGTTTTGATTTTCTCATTAAAATTGGTTTCTATAATTTGTCAGAACAATTTCTAAACTTTTTAAATATATGTGAATATAGTTTAAACATATAAATGAGTTTAGAAAGTAATTTTTAATATATATAATGTTAATCTATAAAGTGATTTAAAATTTGAGCATATAAATATTTTAAAGCTAAATATTTAAAATAAAAGATGGTTTAAAAACAAGGACAATTTTGAAATCAAAATGTTAAAAATGATAAAAATAGTTTTGAGGCTAAAATATTTAAAACCCAAAGAGATGTCTTTTTGAAAGAAACTTTTGAAAACATTTTTTAAAAACAAGAGATATATAATTTTGAAAAGCATTTTTATAAAATTAGTGGATATCAAAATAGGACCATTATATGTTCCACTGCATATTATCATGGATTCCATCCCACTAGGATTCCAACCCTTTAATAGGCTCGAAGTGGATTCTGTTCCACGAATAAATTTCAAAAAGGAGTTAAGTGCTTTCAAGAAGTTATAACATAATTATAGACTCAATACTTATCTTGTACTATTGAAATCTTGAACTCTTGATATGTTGATACTCATGATACATCAATCTTGATATCTTCAGTATTGAATCTCTATATTGTACAGTCTTTATTGTTGGTACATTCATGTTTATATCCTGCATATACATATATATTTAAAATAATGTTAGTTTTTATATTTTACAACAAGTCCTAAGGTTGTTGCCATTAAAACCATCATCTCAAGGACTAACAATCTCCCCTTTTTTGACGATAACAACCTATGTTTATAAAATATAATTCTCCTTTACAATAACTTCACCTAAAACTAATAACTCATCTTTAATATAAGCCTAACTATTCTAACTATTCTATTTTAAATTTCTCCCCCTTTGTCATCAACAAAAACTTATCCTAAACTAATATAACTCCCCCTTAGTCTTATACTGGATGACAAATATGAAAGTTTAAATCCAACAAATATATATTATGTCTCATATAATGTTATATAGTCCATTCAAACCAAATCAATTCAAATCAAATGAAAGCAAATAAAATCAAATCACACAATTCATAAACAAGCAATTCAAACCATAAGGAGTCAAACATTTCTAGTAACTTCAACCCATCCTTATTCTCCAAAGATAGGATCCTTTTTAATAACTTCCCAATCTTCACTATCTTGAATCAAAGTTCCTATAGGATTTGTATCGAGATCATCTTCGTTGAGGGCAGAAATCATTCAACGGAGGTTATCGAAATGCTTCTCTTGTTCTTTTATCATCTTCATTTGACTTAGTTTTGAGTGCCTTTGATCGTGTAGAATAAAAGTAAGTATATTCTTAAATGAATTGAGAGTTTTTTCAAGATTATCACTTAGAGTTCGAGAAGAGGAAGCCATTTTTGATGCGCAGTGAAGAGATGCAAATAGAGATAAGTAGAAATGAAAAGATTAAAAATTTATGGAAGAAGCAGGTGTTTGAATATGCAAAAATTCATTTAAAATGAATAGACACGAGTTAGTTATTTTAATTTCAAAATTTAAAAAATAACCAAATCTGACAATTATATGTTGACATAGGGGGTAGAGGCATGTCAACATGGGTCAGTTAATTTATGTGTCTTATTTATTTTATGAATAAGTATATATATATATATATATATATATAAACTTATATCGTACACTAATATTAATTCCTGAGGCACGATAAGGTAGAAAAACCAAAGATAGATGATTTTTATAAATAAACGAGATGATACATAAGACAATACATAATATGATAAAAAGAACAATACAAGCTCATGCAAAACAAAGTAATACATCACAACCTAGTTCTTAGAATGTGCTAGAGGATGAGGAGGAGGATGATAAGCCAAGTTTCCAACCAACTTTAGCAAAAAAATTGTTCATATTAGTGGACATTTTATCAATTTTCTTACTAACGGATCTTTTGAGAATCTGTTGAAATTCCACTATAATCTTTTGATTTTGAGGATAGTTCTGTTGGAAGGATTGTTAGTATTGGTAGGATATTCAATATTTTCCAAGGAGGTTTCTTCATTACCTTCTTTAATTTCCATTTCCTTCCCTTCTTCTTCTTCTTCGTCTTTTTCCTTCATATCTTCATGAGCAATCTTCATCCTTTTTGGCAAGAGATTCACATTGTTGAAATACGAAAGGAATTTTCATAAGAGAAGTATAGGTATGATTAAATATTTTCTTGAAATAATTTCTTCCCTTTTGTAATCAACGCCAAAATAATTAAAAATCTGAGTGAGATGGTTCCATGATACAAGGTATTCTCACCCATTTCCAAATTCTTAGGATGAAGTCATAATCACTTGCGCCCAATTAATCTCATAATGACCAAAGATAGCAAAAAGAGCTTTACAAACTTTTAAAGTAGGGTTATTGAAATTTCCCGATCTAGGAGTGATAATATGTTGCAAAACGAAGATTGAAAATACGTGCTTCCGGACGAAAGTTACGTTTTTTAGATTCAAAGTTGTCATTTCCTTCAAAAATGTGATGAAATGTCTCACGATCATGTTCATGAATATTAAAAGTAGAAAAATCTATTCCCAAAATCTTGCAATTGAGAATGTTGCCCAAAATTTCACAATTTAAAACAATTTTAGTGCCTTTAACACTACTCCAAATTTCATCTTCATTTCCTTCATAAAAACCGTGATTCAAATTCGCATAAAATATTTTAACAAGATTTGGGTAACAAAAAAAATCATTTTTGGAATTGTCAAAAAGACTAAGGATATGATTCTCTTCAAGAAGAGTATTGATTTCATATGTAGAGAACTCGCTAAAGATAGCAAACTTTCCCATATGAACTTTTCCGAAATTAGCATAGCATATATAACCCTTGATTGCTTCCGGATCATTATTGAGATACTCTTTAATTGTTTTAGACAGCCTCATTGTGGATGGTGTGCTTGAAGAAGCCATTTTTGAAGAGAGCAGAAAGTTTGGAAGAGTGAAAAGGTATGATAAGATAATGGAATAAATAGATATTTAACAGACATGTTCTCTGTTCAAGAGGTACCTTTCCAAAACATTGGATTTGGTTAAAAGTTGGAGGAAAATTCAAAGGTTTGAAGTCAAATTCAAATTTCAAATTTCTGATAGGGATGTCGACATCATGGTAGGACCATGTCGACATGGGTCAGAGAATTCGTATGAGTCATATTTTCCTATATACTTTAATATCTATATACATATATTATTTTTAATGTCTATAAATTTTCTAGAGTAATATTAAATATAATAATACTCTTTTAATAAAAAATTATAATATTAAAAATAAAAATAAATATAATAGTAAAATATTTAAAATTCAAAAAACACATAATTTCAAAAACAATCAAACAATCAAACAATTTTAAACAAACAATTTCAACCAATATATTGTAAACGTGTACCTTTTTCTAGATTCGTATCTCCGAGATCATCAGAATCATGAATAGCCGTAAAACACATATTTGAATTTTCCGTCTTCTGATCATCATTGCTTGAGGATGGGTCAGAGTCTGAATCATCTATTGTTGTGGTATACGCTCTTTTCCTTTTCTTTGTATAATCATTGCTTGCAAGAAATTTTGCTTATCAGTATGCGGATAGTCTCTTTTGAGATGGCCTGGTTCGTCACAGCTGAAACATTTGACGTGGTTTGGTACTTCATTATGTTTTCTAGAATTCCGTGATCATTCTTTTGAAGTTGTTCATCTTTCTGTATTTCAAAAACATCTAAAAATTCTTTGTCATGAAAGTTATTTCTTCATCATCATCACTTCCCGAGTCTGATCCATCTGTTAATGCATTGGAACCAATTGATTCTTTTCGAATGCCTTGCTATCTCTTCTCCCTTGCATTTGTACTTCGAATGACATTAGATTTCCAATCAATTCTTTAATCTTTAAATTACTGTTATCATTTGCTTCTTCGATTGCAAGAGGTTTCTGATCCTATTTCGGGGTAAGAGAATTTAGAATTTTTCTGACGTGATCTTCTTCGAAAAAACTTTTTCCCAATGATATTAGATAATGCACAATATCCTAAAATCTACTATACATATCTGAAATGGACTCATTAGAATTCATTCTGAATAATTGAAACTGATTTGTGAGTATGGATATTTTGGTCTGTTTGACTTTACTTTTTCCTTCATGAGTAACTTGCAAAAATTTTGAGATATCATATGCGGACTTACAAACAGATACTCTATTGAATTCAATTCTATCAAGTGAAAAAAATAAAATAGTCATGGCTTTGGAATTATTTTGTGCAATAATCTTTTGCTCTATAGTTCATTGTGCAAAACTAGTTGTGGGTACAAAATATTCAGTTTGTGTGATATTCCAAGTGTCTAATCCTATTGACTGTAAATATATTTTCATTCTACATGCCCAATATCCATAGTTACTGCCATTAAAAAGTGGTGGTCTGGCAGTAGACTGACCCTCTATAAATGAACTAGTAATAGTATTAACAGAACCAGTGTTGGTGCCCACTTTTAAAACTTTTCAAAATTCAGATTATGAAAACTTTGAAAACAAATGCTCTTATACCAAATGTGAGAAACGCGGATTATGGATCTTAAGGCTGGAATAAAACTAGAGGGGGATGAATAGTGTTTTATGGATTTTCTAAATCCTTTTGAAACTTATGTAATTTAATCACCAACAAATGAAATTCACAGGCACATATATAATCACAGAATCAAAAAAAATGCAAATACTAAGTAAAAGCTGTAAAGGAAAGAAAACATAAGGATTTTAAACTGGTTCGGAGTTACCCTACATCCAGTCCCATACAATTGTACGGATTTCTTATTAAATTAATATTCCAGATTACATCCACGGTTTCAATGTTACAAGGTACACTCTCCTGTATTCGAGTCCAGGGAAAACTCTCTTGATTTAACCAGGCTACAAAATAACTAATTGATTTCCGAGGCTACAATCACACCTAATTGATTTCATGGCTCAACCGCACCTTTTACTCAATAGTTTAATTTACAAAAGATTTTATTACTCTGAATAGCACTAAGATCTTATGAAGAGATGGAAGAGAATCAAACAAGGGATAATCAAGTTTGATTCATTTGGTATTTCGGTAGAGTATAGTTTATGATGCTTTAGAATAAATGTGGAAGATGAAGAGGAGAGAAAACAAATGAAATCTGGTAAAAAATATTCATTTAGAACTTATTGGTATTTATATTAAAGGAACAACCATATCTATTCGTGAAAGGTTACGATGAATAGACACTTCTTTTGAAATTTGAAATTTGAAAATAATGGACACCTTGTCGACATGAGGAGTTGAGGGATGTCGATATGCTCAAGGCAAAATTAATGTTTTGATTTTCTTATTAAAACTAGTTTCTATAATTTCTTAAAACAATTTCTAAACTTTGTAAATATATTTGAATATAGTATAAACATATAAAATAGTTTAGAAAGTAATTTTTGTTATATATAATCTTAATCTATAAAGTGATTTAAAATCTAAGTATATAAATATTTTAAAGCTAAATATTTAAAACAAGAGATGGTTTAAAAACAAGGAAAATTTTGAAATCAAAATAAAAAAAATGATAAAAATAGTTTTGAGGCTAAAATATATAAAACCAAGAGAGATGTCTTTTTCAAAAGAAAGTTTTGAAAACATTTTTTAAAAACAAGCGATATATATTTTTAAAAAGCATTTTTATAAAGTTAGTGGATATCAAAATAGGACGACTATATGTTCTACTACATATTGTCGTAGGTTCCATCCCTTTAACAAGCTCGAAGTGGATTCCACTCCACGAGTAAATTTCGAATAAAGATGTAAGTGCTTTCAATAAATTTTAACATAATTCTAGACTCAATACTTATCTTGTACTATTGAAATCATGAACTCTTGATATCTTGATACTCATGAGTCTCCAATCTTGATATCTTCAGTCTTGAATCTCTATACTGTACAGTCATCACTCTTAGTACGTACATGTTTATATCCTGCATATACATATATATCTAAACTATAATGTTAGTATTTATATTTTATAACAAGTCCTAAGGTTGTTCTCATCAAAACCATCATCTCAAGGACTAACATATTAATCACGTTCTTACAATTTACAACAAACTCTGTGGGAGAGTAAATTCCAACATTGAGCTATTTTAAAACAAATATGACCAATTCATATTCTTAGGGTTTGTGGGTGCATGGTAGGTGAGCTAGGAGTGTAATTGGGCTTATAGGATAATGCTATGTCAACTGAAATTGACCTTTCAATAATAATACCATCTTAATGCAACTAGCAGGGCTGAAACTCTCACTAGCAATTAAAGAGGAGCAAAGTGTTTCAGTAGGCTCACAACCTATGTCAAAAAGGCAAGTAGAATATTAGAAGTTATAGAGTGCAAATGGGCGGACAATGATGTATTTGGATCAAAAATGTTAAGTATTGGCAGTGAAAACAAGGAAGTAGAAGTTGGCACAAATACCCATCCAGATCGAGTCAGGAAGCTTCAAAGTCATCGATACCAATGCTAAACTGATGATATTTAAGTTTGCGATTCTTCTTATTTGATCTAGGGTGAGGATGGAGATGAAAAGTAGGTAAGCATAAAGAGAAGGAAATGCGATGCGATGTAAATAAATGTAAGGTGATTGATGGGAAGGGGCTAGGCAACAGCGGCATATCTGGAAGAAAAAGGAGATGAAGTCTCTATTATTGGAAATCAATTATGGCTATGAAATTGTTGGTTCTCTTCAGTTTATCGGACATCATTATTGAATCCACTATTGGATGATATCCAAAACATATAAATCTTGTTATTTCTCCTACTAATTTCAATACATTTTGGTTGTTATGTGCAAATACTCTCTTCTAAATCATTATTTAAGAGTCTATTTAAACATCAATGTGCTAAAATTCAAAACTAAATTGGCGTTAATTGTATGAAAGTCCAAATGGATTTAAGTGTGCTGACAAGCAAAAATAATTTAATAATTTCAACATTTGAATTTGATGAAGTCATTTCTATCAACATCTCTTTATATAATTCTGACTACATAGATCTTCTTGAAGACATTCTTGCAATCGACGGATCATATCCATTCGAGTATAATAATCAAAATTCTGTTTTTTAAATGGAATCCATTTCGGATTTAAAATTTTATGCGATATTGAAGAATCTATTATTATAACAACCTTGGTTTTTGATTTTCTTAAATAAAATAAATAATGATGTAAATTGGAGATTTAAATGAGAAAGTTGATTTCTTAAGTATTGAAATTGTAGAAGTTAGAATTTTAGCACTTTATTTGAAGATAATTGAATTTATAATTTGAATAAGAATATTTATTTATTTATTTTGTATCTTTTATTTTTAAATAAAAGAAATTTTTGGGATTAGTACACTTCTTTATTTTAAATAGTTTTTCATGGCTTTAAAAATCATTCAAGCAGTCATTTTACTTATTTGAGTTATTGTTTGAATACATAAACGTTTAGTAAAAAATTAAAATTTAATTCTTAGTAGGTTTAATCTTAAACTAAGACTACTTAATTAAGGAGAAAATCTCTCCTCTTCTTTTCATTGTACATACAATCTTAAAGCAGTAAACAGAAAGCAAAAAAAATAAAGTTACTAAGTTCTCCCAAAATCTAAGCTAAAATCCTCAAAATAAATTCTAGTAAATTCGAAGAAATTCTAATAAAATCCATGGTAATGTCCTTTTTTCCTATTCTATCTGTTAGAACCATCAATTTCAGATTTTTTTTTCGGTGTTTAAATCCTTTGTATTATTTAGCTATAAATTGAGTTTTAGGGTTTTGTTGAATTAGAGAAGGTTGCTGAAATCTTATATTATTTTGGTTTGGAATCGAAGCAAATAAGGTGACTTAAGCCTCACACAATCTACTACGTTTACCTAATTGCATGTTTATGCATTTTATACTAAATGTTTAAGAAATTGGAATGTGATTTGTTGCTTCTGTAAAGCAAAGCTGTTTAACCATTTCTGTCAAAACTGTGTGTTGCAAATTAGTTTTCTACTCCTTTTCAATGTCAAGATTACTATGGTTAATTATCTTATGAATGCAAATGTGTTTCAAAGCCTATATTGCAAGTATAATTTGTGGGAATGTATTGAAATCACGTTGACAATTTTAAGCATCAACGGTGGGGAAGTTAGTGGCTGGAGCACACTCTCCAGGCATCCCACCAATCGACTGATCATTAATGACTGGTCGACCAATCAGCACTTGGAGTGTGTGCTCCAGGTGCTTCTTCCCCTCCCTGATGTGTGGTGTTTGCTTTGGTTTAACTTACTTTGCTTTTGAGGTTGTTGTTGCTTTTCTGGTTGTCATTATTCTTGAAGCTTGCTTTTCTATTTTCTGATATTTGATTCTCAAATATTGTAGGTTATTTGATTTAAAGATTTTGAAATCATATGTATATCTACCTAATATATATGTTTTGAATACAAGCAATTTATAAAAGAAAGTCTATTATAATTTACCGCTTTTAAACTTGTTTCTAAACTAATTCAATTAAATTTTATAAATGGTTATAATAATGAATTATATATTAAATATTGTTAAGTCAAAATAGTTGATATATTTAAAGGTATGGTTTCAGAATATAACCATATGATTTCATAAATAAATGTTTGTATGTCTATGTAGCTTTTGGAATATGGTTTATAGACTATATACCTTTTTAATAGGATTTTGAAATAACTAGACACACATACGTTTGGATATCAATTTAGATTTATAGCTTATTTTATCAAGTAATATGTATATACATATAGTTGAGTAAAAAACGAATTTGTGGAATTATAAAGGAGAAGATTGAAAGTATATATATCGTATTTTAGAAATCATTTCATATGCGTTAAATTTTTATTACTTGAAAGCGATAAACGAGCTTCCACCTTCACTTGAATGAGAAATCTAACTAAATGATTTAGCAATACAAGTGGTATGAAACATTTATATTACTTTATCTCTTAATCCTTAGACTCATTCGATTGAATATTTTAGTCGAGTAGGATTTACAATCTTTTAGTAAGTATTTAAGTATTGCAAATCTTTATATATTTTTCTAGTACAAAGAAAGGTTGAAATAAAAGATGACCATGTAAAAATATTTTGGAAATTTCCAAATATTTGAAGAGAATGGAACTTTGTATTTTGATTAGTTGAAATTAGAAGGATAAATTGTATAAATAAGATTTGGTATAAATAATTACTATAAGAATCCATTAGATACTTTGAAAATATAAAATTTGGAAAGTATTACTTAGAGTTTTGTTGACAAACTAAATATGATGATAAATAAGTTATCAAGAGAGAGTAGAAGGGTAGAAACTCATTTCACCTTAAAAAGAGGTATATTAAAAAGATTGAAATTTGTGGTTATGATTAAAATAAGTGGTTGAATTTTTTTTTGAATGCTCTGATTTTAGGAAATAGATAATATTAAAAATTTAAATAGCTTTAGAAAATAATAATAATGAGATATAGAAGTTCTTTTATATAGCCTAGAAAAGAGATTCTAGAAATCTGTTTTGAAGTTTACTATAAAGATATAACCTATACTAAACTAAAAAATTTATAATTATGAAAGGAAGTCTACAAAATGAAGTTTGATACGATAAATATTTTAGTTAAGAAAAGAAAATTTCTTTAGTTTTGATTATATATGCAATTTCTTATTAGAAATTGGTTTACCTAGTTACGAATTTCAAATATAGGAATTTGAATTGGATAGAATTAAATAAGTTGAATATCTTTTAAACACCTTAATATTTAATGTTCTAAACTATAAAAAGGTGTTATATTATTTTAAAGGATGTGAAATATTTGTGTAAACTTATTTTCAAACTTGAAATAAAGGTAGACTGATATGCCAATTTTTGTATATTTATATGTTAATTTAAATTAAGGTTTTATATTAATGAAGTTTGATTAAAATTTAAAGAACGAGGAAGGATTTGGAAAATGGATTTTTGAAACATTACAGACTTTCTCTGAATTGGAACCGCGTGGACGAAATTTCTTTAAGGAGGGAATTCTATAACAACCCTGATTTTCGAATTGCTTAAATAAAATAAATAATGATGTGAATTGGATATTTAAATGAGAAAGTTGATTTCTCAAGTATGGAATTGTAAAGATTAGTTAGTATTTTATTTTGAAGATAATTGAAATTTGAATTTGAATAAGAATGTTTAATTATTTGAATCTTTCATTTTTAAATAAAAGTAAATTTGATATTAGTAGACTTCTTTAGTTTAAATAGTTGTTCATGGTTTTAAAAATCATTCAAGAAGTCGTTTTATTTATTTGGGATATGGTTTAAATACTTAAGCTTTTCGTAAAAGAATTAAGATTTATTTCTTAGTGGATTTAATCTCAAACTAAGCCCATTTACAATTTCAATTAAGGAAAAAAATCCTCCTCTTCTCTTTATTGTACGTACATTTTGAATGCAGTAGGTAGAAAACAAAAGAAAGAAGGTTGCTAAATTCTCTCAAACTTAAGCTAAAATCCCCAAAATTGAATCTAATAAATTCCCAAAAATTCTAATAGAATCTAATATAATGACCTTTTGTCCTATTCTATCTTTTAGAACCATCAATTTTAGATTTTTGGTGTTTAAATCCTTTGCATTGTTTGATATAAATTGAGTTTTAGGGTTTTGTTAAATCAAAGAAGGCAGAATTTTTTTTGGGTTGTTTTGGTTTGGAATCAAAACAAATAAAGTGACTTAATCCTCACACTATCAACCTTTGAATACCTGATTTCATGCTTATGAATTTTATACTAAATGATTGGGAAATTGGAATGTAATTGTTGCCACTATGAAAGCAAACTTGTTTAATCATATTTGTCAATATTGTTTACTATAAATTAGTTTTCTTCCTCTTTTCAACGTCTAGATTAATATGGCCAATTATCCTATGAATGCATGTGTGTTTTAGAGCCTATATTGCAAGTATAAGTTAATGTAATATATTGAAATCATGCTACCAATTGTAAGCGTCGACAGTGGGAAAGCTAGTGCTTGGAGCGCACACTCCAAGCATCCCATCGGTCGACCAGTTATTGATGACTGGTCGACCGGTCGACTGGTCAGCACATAATATGTGCTCTAGGTGCTTCTTCCCTTCCGATGTGTGGTGTTTGCTCTGGTTTTGCTTGCATTGTTTTTGAGGTTGTTGTTGCCTATCTGGCTTTCGTTATTCTGAAGTTTGCTTTTCTATTTTATGAGATTTTATTTTTCAATTTGAAGGCTCTTTGATTCAATGATTTTGAAATTATATGTGTATCTACCTAATATATATGGTTTGAATATAAGCAATTTATTAAAGAAAATTCATTATAATTTACCACCTTCAAACTTGTTTTCGAAGTAATTCAATTCATTTTATAAATGGTTATAATAAGTAATTATATATTAAATGTTGTTAAGTAAAAATAGTTGATGAATTTAAAGTACGGTTTTGGAATATAACCCTATGATTCATAAATAAATGTTTCTATATCTATTTACCTTTCGGAATATGGTTTGTACATTAAATACCTTTTAATGGGATTTTGAATTAACTATATGTATATTTATATATATAGTATAAAGGAGAAGTTTTAAAATATATATTGTATTTTAGAAGTCATTTTGTATGTGATGAATTTAAAATAATTACTTTCAAGACTATAAAAACTTCTTACCTTTTTTTGTATTTAGCCTTTGGCTATATACACTATTTTGGCATTCTTATTTGACTTTTGGAATTATGGCTTTCTTGAAATTTCCATCTTCATTTGAATGAGAAATCTAATTAAACGATTTAGCAATGCAAGTGGTATAAAACTTCGGATTAATTTTTCGGTTAACCATTGGACTAGTTTGATTGAATATTTTAGTTGATTAGGATTTACAATCTTTAAATAAGTTATTTAAGTATCGCAAAGTGGTTATGGGACATTGGGCGATACTCAATTAATTACTAATTGAGAATATATTACATTTATTGATTATAAATGATCTCTTTGACATGCGAAGTGCTCGTCTTCAATGTCGAGTGGGATTTACTATCTTTTAGTAAATATTTAAGTATTGCAAAGTGGTTATGAGACATAGGGCGGTACTTATCTAATTACTAATTAAGAGTAGATTACACTTGTCAACCTAAAATGATCATCTTGGCATGCGAAGTGCTCGTCTCTCGTGTTAGCTTGCAAAGTGATTACCTTTAGTTTGATTAGTGAAGTACTTGTCTCTTGTGTTAGCTTGCGAAGTGCTTGCTTTTGCATTGACTTGCGAAGTGCTCATCTTTCGTATTAACTCGCGAAATGCGTGTCTATTCTTATGGCTTGCAAAGTGCTTGTCTTTTGTGTTGACTTGCGAGATGCATGTCTATCATTGTAGCTTGCGGAGTGCTTGCATTTGTTTTGATTTTTGATATGCTTTTATTTGTGTTTTTATGATATGTGACTTGCTTTAATGCTAGTCTTCTGGGTATTGATTCGCTTTCAAGCATTCTTATATTTTTTGGAGTTTGGCTTGCTTTTATGCATTCTCTTTTGTTCTTATGAATTCGGAGTTGGTTTCCTTATTACCTTAGTTGAGATGATTTCCACTGATGGGCATGAGAAGACTTGGTGACATTGTGATTTTGTATTCATATCATTTATTTGCATGTGGCATGTTATATATTTATTATTATGCCTTATGTGTTATGCAAGTTTGTGAGTAGATGATTTCTTGGTGATGTCTTATGATGTTTAGTGTAATACGCTATATAGATTTCTATATCTTTGATGTTTATGCATGTTCATTATGTAATCTCACCATTTTGATAGTTAGAGATAGTCTGAACTATTTATTATTTTTATAATACTCCGGTCACATCGAGACTTGACAAGTTTAGGGACTCAATGGCTTTAGATGTGAGCTAGCTTAAGTAGATATATGCAGTGTTATTTATGTGATAGGGTTTCATCTTGAAATGTTAGTCTTATATGTACATTTGTTGCATCTTTGGTCGTAGTATTGACTTAAGTCATCATGTATATTCTTTTTACCTATCATTGTCTATGTATGTATATGTTGTATATGTGAGTTTAGTGTTTACTTTTTGTAGACTCACACTATAAAGACATATTTGATGTATTATATTACTATTGCGTCATGTGATTCTATGTTATATATATTATGTGATATATTGTTCTATTCTAACTGAGCCAATGTGTTATTGCTTTGCGCTGAGACTATTCACGTCCATATATGGAGTTATGAGGTAAAAAGTTGGCGTGGTAGTGTTTGCCAAAGGAAATAGGCATGGGTAGTATGGGTATATAGCCAGGGTGTTATAGTTATATTCATGGCTTGTTGAAAATTAAGGAAATTGTTATTACTAACAATTCTATTTTTCAATAATGATAACGAAATCATAACTTCTCTTAAATGTGGAAGAATTCTTACTGGATATTCTAACGAGTTGCATCTGTTTTAAGCTTGGTTAATTTTTGTTTCATTTTATGTAATGGATTTCTATGTTAAATTCTTTGAATCGTATCCAAATCTATTGTACTACAACTAATTTCTAAAAGAAATTCCTTCGTTATTTAGGTGGTGTTCCTTGAAACAATAGTTATTTCTTAGTACAATGGAATATGCATTCTTCAATATCTTATGAACCGCCTTTGTACTTACATGAAATTGATTCATTTCAAGTATACAAAACTTATATTCATAACATAAATTAGTCAACCACATATATCTGTAGCTATTTAAAACTAGTTTTTTTCCAATTCATATCTCATAAGATCTCGTAAACCATGATTTAAATGAAATTAAATTTAAAATATGTACTTACTCTTAGGTACATATCCTTATAGAAAGAAGTTAACTCAATTTCACTCATTACTAATTGTACTTTGTCCAACAAAGTCCAATTGCTCCTTTATTCATTACATACTATAATGGAGATTGACTTTGATATTGAATCCTATTAATTTTAGGTACATTTGAAACCCATATCAAATATGCTCACCTATTTGACCAAATCGAATTGTTTTATTTCCTCTGCATGTTAGTTTTCTACTTCCGTTTTATATTCTGTGAACTTATCATAGATATGTTCATGTATGTGATAATTTATCAAAGTAAATGGACTACACATATCTATATATCTGTGATAATTTATGTTTGTGATAAATTATGCACGTATCAAAATGTCTGTGATAATTTACAAAATCAAAGCAGCATTTCCACTACATGTTTGTGTACTACTTGTGTATAAAATACATATATTCATGTCTGTGATAATTTATCAGTGAATTTAATAAATAAAATGGATCCATTTTGATTTTTAGTAGACCTTGGACTGCACACATCTATATACCTAAATCTAAGAGTTCGTTAACACTGTTCTCACTACCAAAATGGGTGCTTTGATCTTAATCGTTCGAAATACAATTAATCGATATCATATGATTCATAATCACATGATTAAAGAGTTATTTCTCAAAGGTACAGCTTAGTCCGTAATTTCAAAATTATTATGAAAATTTTAGGTATTTCTATGTTTTCTACAGCCATCCCATCATTATTATTATAAAAAATACCATGATTAAAATAGACTCGTTTCCTAAAGAGTATTCAAAATAATCATATTAAAATAAATTGTACCTATTTTCATTTAATATTAAGAACATTATTATTTCATAAATAATATTTGCTAAATTTACAAAAATAATCTTTCGTAACATAATGTATCCGATAATAAGTGGCATTTGAGATGCTCCAACTATTTCCACCATTATAATAATAGCTCACGAAATATGAACCTCCATTCAACCACATATTATGGGATTTTATTTCATCCACTGTAGCTAGTTTACAATTGATGGTTTCAGATCAAATAACTTGAACCCAAAGAAATAACTCTAATAGAAAATGATTTTTTATATGAAAATACATTTGGAATAGAAATCATATTTCTCATTCCATATTAAGTATCTACTAGTCTCATTTTCAATACCTCTTCATAGAGTAGAGTTGACCATTGCTCTCTACATCCTAACTATGCCTATGTTATATCCATTCTTAGTTATTAGCTTTCCTTTCAAGTGGTCGGACCATTCAAATGGAAACCCTTACTATAAAACTATATTAGACTATTTACACAAATGCATTCAGACATCCATGACACTATAAGAGTATCATATGGGTTTCACTTAAGTAAACTGACCAAGACTAACATTTCAGTGATCAAATCTCTACGTCAGTCTTTAATCCTTGGTCTACTATTGTTTGTAGGTAACACCCCGTAACTTGGCATTAGTTGTTTAATTAATTAGTTAATTAATTAATTAGCTTCAGAATGGAATTTGCGTAAATAATGGAATTGGACCATGAAACTTGCATCATTGTGTTTGTAACAAAATTCTGAGCAACTTTCATGTTTGGAGTTTTACGATCGGAGTTAAAATGAAGAAGTTACAGATGAAAAATGAATTCGAAATGAAAATGATTCGATTAAATAAATTAATGTTTTAATTAATTATCTGGGGCCCACAGGTCGACTCATATGTCAGAGCGGTCAACTAGGGGTGGTCAACCCCTATTAATGGGGTGTTAAACCACTTTGTGTGTGGCAGTTAGGGTTAGCCTAGGCCCAACTGTCCGAATTTAATATATTCATCTGATGGTTCAGGTTGATTCCTATGCCTATAAATTAAGGCCTAACCCTTCCTTCTGTTCTTATATTTTTCTAGAGGAAGCAGCAAAGCTTTGCCATTTCTTATTCTCCACTTTCTTTCTAAATTATAAAAGTAATATATTTATATCTATTTTCATATAAATTGGAGGAGAATAGAAATCTAATAAAAAGGAGAAGTTAAGGGAATCAATTATCCGCATATTTGAGGTAATTTATATATATTTGTAATTATATGCTTATATTTCTCTTCAATCCGAAATCTTCTGAGATATGTAATTATTATGTATGTATATACCCTTTTATAAATATGTCTTGGATTAAAACAGGATTTGGAGATGAATCAAAGGTTCTACTTTAAATCTCGAGATTCAGATCGCTTGTAAAAGATGAATGGGAAATTTTATAGGTTGTTATAATATGAAATTATCTCGTTGGTGTTTACTTGATTATTATTTCTAATTAGATAATTGTATATGAGTTGTAGGTAACAAATTGAATGTAATTTGAATATAATAAATATCGTCTATATATTCTTGTTTATGAATTAATTTAAATTTGTTTACAGCCTGATCTAGAATTCAGTCTTAAAAATATGAATTTAGAACATTGATTTGGATTGTCAAAATTTAGATCCGTTTAATATTTGTAAATTAGTTTTATTTCTTTCCCTTTTAGGAAAAATACATCGTTTAATCTAGCAAGGAACAGATGTAAATAAAAAGAGAAGGAGTTGTGTAAAATATGAATTCATTGTTGTTTACACCATCTACTTTAGTAATAAAATAAATGATTATACCTTGTAATTTCAAACTATGTAATCTTTTATATTTTAAAGTTAAATCTTTATTTTTGGATTAATTTATGAAAATTATAGCAGATAATCTTTTTAGATATGATTCTAATAATTTAACGTGGAAAAGAATATTTTAGTGAAGATATATAACATGAATATATTTGATAAAGATAGATATTTGTACGTAATTTACTATAACGACCTACATTTTTTTATAGTTGAAAATATTAATTTTAATAAGATTTTGTAATTTAATATTGGAAGGAAATAAAATTTATGATTTACTAATAAGAAAACTAACTAGAATGAAATTTAATAATGTTAATTTAAGGTAATCAATGACTATGTGAATGTAATCTCAATCAATTGGAATAATTGTAATGTTACTTTGGTTATAATTTGTAGATAAGGGAATAAACCAAATGTTGTATATAAATGGTGAAATTGTAAGTGATTAATTGAAATTGAATACGATAAGTGTTGTGTAAGTAGTTATAGCATTTGTTTATAGATAATAAACCTATAAATGTGATTAAATTAAGTAAAAGGTAACAATTGTTATTTATCACCTATTTATTAAATCTGTTGGAATTAAATTGGAAATCAATTGCAATTAATCTAATTACATATGGCAGTTAATATGAATTAAAATGATAGCTATAGAATATTGATGTAATAAATGGTAAACCAATGTTAATTATATCCATAAGATGATAGTTGATTGAATAATAAGATGTAAATCAAAATAAATGAATTTATTAGGATTTAAATTATAACTAATGGATTTATTGCAATTGAAATTGAACACTGATATTTGTGCAACATTTAAATGTTGAATTTAACATGGAAATTTGTTTTAAATGATTATTTAAATTTTGTGTAGTTAAAAATGATAAAAAATTTTAGTTTTAAACATTGAATATAAAAATGATTTATTTAATTTAATAATAATTTGATTAATTAATATGAAAATAGCCATTTTGGCCACTATCTCGGATTTGGACGAAACAAGTTTCATCAGATCCATAACGGTGAATTATTATAAGATTTTAAGTTTCATAGCGATTGGACTTGTCATTTGATCGTGTGGGCTTGAAACGTGGAGAAATCAATTTAATGAAATCAATTTTAAATAAGCTGATTTTAAAAGCTAACTTCTTAATATAATGGAATTTGAGTTTGAAACCTACTCCACTGAGTTTAAAAATATCGAATAAATCTATTTTGATATATGGGATGACATACTTTCGTTTCGGAAGCGGAACGAGCTTTTCGGGTCGTTATTGTCATTTCGAACCAATTCGATATGTTTATCGGGCTTTGGGTATACAAATAGTTTTTCCAACCCTAATAGCCTTTTTATTTCTTATTACCGTACATATATGTCTATTCAATCATCAGCTTCTTCCTTCTTCTAATGGCTGTAGATTCCAAACCCTAAATCCAATTTCAAATTCAAATCAAATTTCAAACTCCCCAAAACTATATCTAATTATATATAGTTGGAAAACTCTCAAAGAGAAAAATCCACTACAGCAATTATTTTTTCATTTTGGTGCATAGTTTGAACGGAAATTATCAAAGAAGTCGTGGTTGTCCATGTTAGGGTTTTAGTTTTCACGGTGGATCGTCGATGAGGGTTCGATCGGGTTGTATGGGCATGTAGAGGGTGATAAGAGGGTTAGATGTGCTCAAGCGTGACCTGGACGTGGCGTGTGACTAGGGAGGGAATAGTGGAGCTTGGGGGACTCGATGAAGAGGTATGATCAGGTAGTCGTGACCTGTGGCGGTGGTAATGGCAGCTTATTTATGGCAGCGTGTTACTGAGGTCGTGAACGAGGACGTGCGCTCTAGGATTTCGAACAATGAAAGGTGACGTATATATTTTATTTATTATTTCATTTATTTATATTATAAATCGTATAATCTCCTAATCATCGTTTCTTTTGCATACGAGCTCGAATTCATGCGCGGTTTTCTCTGCTACGATCGTATCGAATTTTCGAACATTTTGGAACTAGTTTGGCTGCATTCTAAGACTGTTGAATTTTGGGCCTTCATTTGGATTTTAAATCGATTTGAAATCGTAGGTGAGTGTTTTAACCAACTCACAACTACTAAATTTCTTATGTTAGTTAAATTAAATTTATGATGTGATTAGAAATTAATTAATTGTTGTTTGGTATATTTAAATTGTCATTGCAGTTAAACCTGACTTTTATTGAATTTAATTGAATTTAATTATTATCGAATTTAAATTGCCAGTAAATACCTGTTAGTGATAACTAGCTAATTGTTATTATTTATTGGTTGATTTGAATGGTGATTGTGATGGATGTTTGATTGTTAATATTGGATAATTGATGTTATATTTATATATAGTTATCACACTATAAGTTCCCTTGCTTTATTGCTTGTATATCATTATGTGTTGAAATGATACATATCCGAACGATCTATAGATTAGGGAAGAATCGTTATGGGTTGAAATGATAAACTCGAGCTATTTTATGGACTTGGAATTTTAAATTGGGATTGCGGGTTGAAATGATATATACCATAAATTTATCATTATTATGGGTTGAAATGATTTGTTATCTACCTTTTGGTAAGGGCGTGATACCAAGAACTTGACTAGAAACCAAGGGCAATCCATCCTAAGGATCGGTTATGCACAGGTTCATTATGGATACTGGTAAATATTTCTCGAGTTTGGATCGAGCTACAATCAATATGACACGACAAGCAAAACTGGGAAAGCCAACATTTCAAATTTTAGGTCAAGCGGAGTTCGTATGCTCAAGTTATGGATCGATGAAATCTCATGAAAGGCAAGCGTAATTCGTAACCAAATAGTTCATCTCCGCCAAAATCCAAAGGGATAAAACCACCACGTATCCATCTCATTAGTAGCCATCGATTCTCAAGCAAATCATGATCAATTCATATCCATGGATAGAAGCAGCTCATTCGTATCCATCGAGTTCGTGTCCACCACCATCTCCTTCGTGTCCCCTTTGTTCGTCTCCATCGAGTGACAGAAACCAAACTCGTATCGATCATTACTCGATCGATACGATGGAAGGAGCCAAATAACGATATGAATTCATCGATACGAAGTACCTCCCAGGATGAATACACATGGGTGATATGATCATCGATACGTGGCAAGCTGCACAGATCGATACGAAGGGAGGATTTTGGATCGATACGAATAAGACCTACAGAGTAGGAAAACTCGGTCGTTCTGCATGAAAAGTGGATCAATCCTGGAAGACAGCACCACATCATTGACCATCACGTGCCTAGAAGCGATAAGAACAGGATCGACACGAATGGAAGCGATACGAGCCTAGCTACACATTGAAAAATTCAAACTTGCTTTGATCATTACTCGAGATCTACAAGTCCAAATGCCACCAAATTTTCGTGGGAGCTTACCTACAACCTCAAGAATGTACCCGATCAATTTCAGCCCAAAAGGACCAATTATTGATCGATACGAACCCAATTTGTATCGCTCCTAGATAGAGTCAAAATAATTTGAACTTGGTCCCATGAGCCCACCCACGTGAGAGAAGAAGTCCTTGGAGATCTGGGTGAGATATTTGCTACATACGCCTATAAATAGTGACCCTGGACCTATAGAAAAAGGACTTTTAGCCTCTCTACGTTGATACTCCACCGAAATTGCTATTATACTTTGATTGTACTATTGTAATCCTCTTGTAACCAGTGAGTTATAATCAATAAACATCAATCATTTCATGGTGAACGTAGGCCATATGCCGAACCACTCTAAATTCGTGTGTTTCTATACTGTTTCTTACTTGATAATTGGTGTGTTTGTTAGATATGCCTCATTTTACGTTTCATTTTATCACTTCAAACACATCCGAAGAGTGTTGTGTCCAATTTTGGTACAAACACTTTGGTGCTTTCACTAAGAAAACCAAGCTTTTCTCCTGCTCATTAGATCTACTACCGGTATTGAATTGCTAGAATCTAAGGAGAGCCTGGAAGTTCCCTATCCTATTCAGATTTGCACCAAGTCTAGAAGAGAACTTCACTATACACCATGGTTGCTACCACGACAACCTCAACAACTATAGATCTAAAAGAATGGGATAGGAAGAACCCCGCACAACTTCCAACTATGGAATAGAATGTTGTCGAACCTTCGAATCCATAAGGCCCTATCACCAGGGAGGAGTTCCAGCTACTTATGCAAGAGCTGACTCAAAGCCCCCAGCAGCTTACCTAGCAGCTTTGTGCCAATGCGGAGTTAACCAATCGACTAAACCATAAAAGACGAAGGAGATCTAGAAGGGATCAGGCTTCATACTCATCCACTAAAAGTTCAGCTTCTTCTAATTACAATCACAGATTCACACATCCACGGTTGGATGGAAGCTATACATAGTCTACTGGACATTAGCGCACTCTTAATCTTAGGCAAGCGAGAGTTGGGGCATCAATTAGCCGCTAGACCGGACCCTCATCTCGAGGAGGGATGTATCCTTATCATACTACTGACGACTGCACTGCTGCCGCTGCTACTGAGTTGGAAGCTGACACTCAAAACCGAACGGATCAGGGTCATCGCCAGCGTGAGTATACTCCTGAGCCTAATGTTCCTGAAGACCTAGAGCCAAGGAGGCATGATATGGACCATCGACCGCGACCGGCCCATCCCTGCATTGTGAAACCCGACCACACTTTGGCTCAGCATGCCTAGAATGTTTAGATGCCATACATCCCATAAATGATCTGTCACATGATCCACGAAAGCCAAGGCCTCACCAATGATGACTGGGGAATCTCTCGAAGTCATACCCCTTTCATCGGCGATATCCTCTATGCTGAATTGCCTCGGCGATTTAGTATGTCTCTACCTGTTTATGAAGGGAGCTCTGACCCTAACCAACACATTTTAAAGTATGAATGGTTATTGAACGCCGCATGGGCTGATGGTGCGGTCAAGTGCCAAAGTTTCCAAATTTCTATAGGGCGCATCATGAAAATGTGGTTTACTCGCTTACCCCCCGATCTATCTCATGTTTCGACCAGTTGGCAATGAAGTTTGTTGAAAAGTTTTGGATGTTAATACCTTGTCCAGCGTGACCCAAGCTCCCGGAGAGACACTCAGACGTTATTTGGAGAGGTTTCACACTACATGCGCTGAGATTAGTAATCCCAATGACAATTCCATTCCAATGGCACTAACTAAAGGAATTGATCCCAATTCCAAATTTGGAAACTGGTCGCTTGGAAATACCCCTGCGTCATTGGGCCATTTTTATTCCAAGAAAGCTCAGTTCTTGAGAAGAGAGGATGCGAAACAGTCTAGTAAAAAGGATGATGCAGGGCCTAGTGTGGAAGGAATACAAAGTAATGCCTCTATAAAACAAACTGGGGAGAGTTCTAGAAAGGTGCAGTTAAACATACAGAATAAGAAGAATCAGCAAAAGGGCAGTGGAAATCAAGGTAGGAAGCTAGATCAGAATCGCGGACCATGCGTAGGGCTCCCATGTTTGACACATATACTCCTCTAAATACGTCTCTAGAAAATGTGTACTTTCAAACTTGTACCATATAAAAACCTTCTCCGAAGCAATCAGTAGAGAAATAAATTCAAATGGGGAAGTTTTGAAGGTTTCATAATAGTTATGGCCACAACATGAACGAGTTCCGTCATTTACTAGATATTATTGAGAAGTTGATCTGGGAAAGAAAATTGGAGTAGTTTGTTCAGGCACCGTAGTCTGGAGGTGGGGCCCATCAAATCAAAACCAAAAACCAATTCAGGTTAGACCGGAGGAACCCGCTCATACTGGTGAGAGGTTAGTGATTAACACTGTTAGTGGTGATCCTCATCTAGTGAATCGGAGCAGGAAGGAAATGGAGTCGTATGCCATCCCTAGTAGGCATGCTTGCTCCGAATGTTGTAGTAACTTAGAAGATGGGGCTCCGGCCAAGCAATAGAAAACGATGACAGACGACATCGTATTTTGAGACAGGGATGCCGACAACAGAGTCGAAGCCCCAGCCATTGATCCACTTGTCATTTCAGCTCAGATAGGTCCTGCTTGGATGAAGAGGATCTTAGTGGATAGTGGAAGTTCAGTGAACATACTCTTTAAGTGAGCCTATGATCAAATGAAGATGGAAGTGAAAGATCTGAAGCCTTATCTGTCTCGTATTCATGGCTTCAACTAAAGTGCGATTATACTCCCTAGGATGGTGGAGCTACCAGTGGATTTGGGAGTTGGAGAGCGTCGAAGAGTCTGGATATTGACTCACCATACAATGCTTTCTTGGGCCGATGGGCTCTAGCCGAGTTCACGGCCGCTATCGCCCATTGGTGTCTAAATTTGAAATTCCCTACCGACATCGGAGTCGGAGTAGTTAAGGGAGACTAGGCTGTTGGACAAGCCTGCTATATTGCTGAGCTACGGGAGGCACAAAAAAAAGAGAAAGGAAGGGTGTAGAGGAATCTCTCTACATCCGCTTTGTGGATAATTGACATTTAACGCCCGGGCCAACGCCCGGGCACCACAACCAATTCCCGAGATATCTTGACCTAAGAGATACTAAAAGCGAGGATGAAGTCAAAGACAATCAGGTTTCTCTGACGGAGCTAACAATTGATGTTCTGATCGATAGTGATGACAATTCTAAAATGGTGAAGATTGGATCTCAACTAAGCCAATAAATGAAGGAGGAATTGGTTGAGTTATTTCAGGCAAACCTCGGCGTGTTTTCCAAGACGCCCTCCGACATGTGTGGGATCTCGCCGGACATCTCGAGCCACACATTGGATATGACCCACGCCATGTCCCAGAAAAATAAAAAAGGCGTGGCACAGATCCAGAGACATCTGCCACCCTTAAGGAAGAGGTGGATAAGCTCTAGTCGAACAGGTTATCCGAGATGAGTTATATCCAGAATGATGTAGGATCGATCTCACCCTAGAGGGAGGTGAATAGGGTGATACTAATAATAATAAAAATTAATGCGGAAATACATAAAATAATTGCATCACAGATAATAACAGAATAATAAAAGCAGAAATAGAACAACAACATAGATTTACCCAACTTCGACCAAACCCTGCCTAAGTGCTGCCTCTAAGGTTTCTACTAAAAATTAAGTAGTCAGAATACACGTAAACTCGCAACACCCGCTATCGACTAACCTAACCCTACACTCAAAATCCTACCAAACTCAGCCAGTGAGTTGCGAATTCTCAAACTATGCCTCATAGTTTGTACCCTAGTCACACGAATAGAATTTTACAAAAGTTTAAAGTAAAAATACAAAATAAAAACAAAAACACAAAACTATGCCCCATAGTTTCGATAGTTTTTAACCAGTTGATGAAGCTATTTATTTAATTCTATCAAACTATCTCTTTGTGATTCAATTTTAGCGTACTTCTCCCTAAGTCTTTCAAAATAGCCATTTACATGAAAATATATAAGTAATTCCGATTGAGTAAGTTTTTATACATCGCTTGGTTCATCATCATCACTGTTAGTTGTTTCTCCTTGAAGGCATAGATTTTGCTTTTTCACTCTCATCGCCAGTGTTTTTATCATCTTCATTCGTTTCATCCCACGTAGCTGCAAAACCTCTTCTTTTCAATTTCTTTCTTTAGTTGAGTCGATTCTAAGGGCAATTGGGCTTGATGTGACCGGGTTTGTTTCACTTGTGACATGTGATCTCCTGCACTTTTGGGTTGTCTAGAACTTTGACTATTATGCTTTCCAGTTGTTGATTTAGAACTAGATTTCCATACTTGTGGTTCCACCTTTTAAATCTCTTTATTAATAGTGCTAGTTCTTCTACACCAACATCGTCATCATCTTTACTTTCGGTTGTTCCTTTGAGAGCTATCGTTTCTTCCGAGGATCACCTCCTTCATGTTCTTCCTTGAATTTCATTTCTAGCTCATAAGTGGTGAGATTTCCATTAAGTTCTTCGACTTTGATTTGTTTCAATTCCTTCGATTTTTGAATAGTAGTGACTTTGGCTTTAAAATTTCGTATTAGAACTTTGGATTTTCTAGACTATTTCCAATTTTATGAATTAGAACTTTGATTTGTATACAAGATTAGAAATTCGTCCATACATCTCTTTTAAATTTTCATCCTTGGCCATTGTGAAGCTCACGTATTTGCTACTAAGCATAGCGAGGTGAGATTCTTTGACTTGAGATGTTCCTTCGTGAGCCACTTCAAGTGCGTGCCAGATTTTCTGCCAGTTAGACAATGTGAGACATGATTAAATTTAATTTCACCTATTAGCATTAGCATTTTGTAGTTTATTTTCAAGATCTGCCCATTGGTCCATCAGTTTTTCAACTTCTTGATTATCTACCACTATAGTTGGTGTCTTATAACCTGTCTCAACAATATTTCAAGCATCAATAGTTTTCAAAAAAAATTATCGTTCTGCTTTTCCAGTAAGCATATTCACCTTTGAATATAGGTGGCCTAACTATGGACCGTCCCTCAGCAAAAGCATTATTAAAAGTAGCCTTTTAAAAAATCAAATTTTTAAAACAAAATTTGGTTTTTGAAAAATCAAAATTTTAAAACAAAAATTGGCTTTTGTTCCTAGCTCTGATACCACTTGTAGGATTGATTTCACCTTAGAGTGGTGGTGAATAGGGTGATACTAATAAGAATAAAAATTAATGCGAAAATAGATAAATTAATTGCAGCACAGATAATAACAGAACAATAAAGGCAGAAATAGAACAAAGATTTACCTAGCTTCGGCAAAACCTGCCTATGTGTTGCCCCCCAAGGTTTCTACTAGAAATTAAGTAGTCAGACGCTTGCGCAACTCGCGACACACGCTATCGACTAACCAAACTCTACGTTCAAAACTCTGCAACAACTTAGCCAATGAGATGCAAATTCTCAAACTATGCCCCATAGTTTGTACCCTAGTCACACGAATAGAATTTTACAAAAGTTAAAATAAAAATAAAAAATAAAAACAACAACACAAAACCCTATTTATACTTAAGCCCAAGTTAAACTAGACGGCTCACTTTAGTTATATAAAGAAGAAGTGTGAATTTCCCTTTATTATTATTTCACTGAAGCAATGTCGTTCGTTCCTCTTTCAAAAATTAGGGCTTTGCTTTGAATTGGAGACACCACCTATATTTGATCAATTTGCAATGATTATTTGCTTTGTTTGGCTTGGACAATCAATCCTTTAGCTATAATATGATTTCGGTTGCTCCAATTTTATTGAGTTTGAATAACACGAAATTGATATATGATTTATGTTTTTTCTTTACTGGTTAATTTGCTTGAACTCGATTCAATTTGAAACGAAAATGACGACAGACAACCCAAATAACCGAGGCAAATAATATTTTAAAAAAACACACATTTTATCTTTCACTGTAAAACTATTTCTTTTACAATTTTACAGCGTTAGTGTTTATTTTGCAGATTATTCAAATGGTGGATATAAATTGGAAAATATTTGGAGAACAAATATGAGTGAACGAGTGATATGTAGTGAGGTGCAAATGTAAATGACAATTTTATAGTGAAAAATTGTGTTGTAATTTGTAATTGTATTGTAATTGAAATTTTACATATATAGTGAGAGCTTAAATTTTATACTATTCAAAAATTGTAATAAAATATTTGTTTAAATAAAGTATTTAGGTGAATTTAAGTTCTGTGTTATTTATTTTATTAAGAAAATATTTATTTAATTATGTGAAAATAAAATAGTACAATAACAAATACATTTAAATGAATATATATATATGTCTATTATCATCAAACAAAAAAAATCTTATACTAGCATATTCAACAATCTTCCCCTTTTGATGATAACAACCATATGTTTAAGATTTTGAATTTATTAAATGTATTTGGTCATTGATGAACTCGATTTTGCTCCCCCTATTTGAATGCTCCCTCTCTGCAACAAAGCTCCCCCTTCATAAATGCATGAAATTATATAAAAATATCCAAATGAACGTAGATGCAAATAAAAAAATTGACCTTTATTTGCCAAAATCTTAATTTTTCTCTGCCCATTTTATTATCAGCAAAAGAGTAATAGTGTTAGAAAAATAGAGATAAAGTGATAGACGTTAATACAACATTAATATCTAATCAAGTTTAAATATTAAATTTCAATAAGAAATCAAACAAAAATCATAAATACTCTGTTAGGTGCATATTCCACTTTAGAGTGATAGGGGTGATGTCGGCATACAAAACCATATAGTTGTGTCTATTTTATGGTATATTTATATCAGGAATTGAATATCTACCAGTCAAGCGTAACCGTTAGGACTTTTAAACGAGATTAGTAATATTTCCAATTTTTATAAAAAAAATTAAATTTCAAGCATCTTCTAACCACGTATAACCATGATGACTTTTAAGGATTAGAATCAACCCATCTATTTAATAATCAATTTTGATATGTGTTCCATACATGCATAACCATGAGGACTTTTAAATGAGCATGAAAGCACATAATAAAAAATTCCATGTAATTCACTCGTGCATAACCGTGAGAGATTTTAACTGAGAGTGAATACTTTGGATGTTTTACAGCTAAAAATAAAAAAATGAAAATGAATAATTTCCCATTTAACATACCACATATTGACCTACTATATTGGATTTTGATGAGTGATGGTCGTTAGAAATATGATAGAAATAGGGATGGTCATGGAATTTTTATCATAAAAAAGTTATTATAAATCTTGTTTAAATTTTTAAAGAAATTTTATAAATATACTGTCTCAAGTCATAATATATGATTAATACCAACACTCATCACTTTTTCAATCACTATTTATCTTTTCGATAATCAGTAGGGAGTAAGATTAGTTAATGTAGTCATTTAAGATCAAATCCAAACATAATTATAAAATTAAATTTTTCTAAAATGACTAATCTGAAACGAATTCAATAAAAACTATTTTCTGAAAGGGGTTTTATAAGAAAAATGTCTCCTAATTTGAAAATCAGTTGAAATGAAAAATAAGAAGAAAAAAATTTCTCTGAAAATGTGATGCAAATAATGAATATCTCTACATAAAACACGTTCCACTAGTAATTTTTCTATCAACTAGATTACAAGTGTAATCTGCATCTGAATTTTCCTTTGACTCAAGGTAATCATTAGATAGATATCATAGACCAAATCATAGGGTGCAACAAATACCTAATAATCCTTTTTACAGCTTTTAAATGAAATTCTTTTGGATTTGAATTGAAACCGTGCAAATAAACAACTAGTTAACATAATGTCAGGTCCAGAAGCAACTATATATCCATGTGTATCTAGAGTACTCATCAACCAACACAAGATACTATCTCTTACCACCTAAACTTTTAAAATCGTTAGTCCAAACGAATTTATATGAAATAGTTCAAAGATGATTGGTCAAAAATTTTAAAATCAAAATCAACATTTATTTCATTATCACATAACTGGCTGATGTAAACCAGATTATGGTGTAGATTGTCAACATTTAATATACCGTTCAAGATAAATGCACCGTTACCTATTTTTCATTTACCGATAATATTTCGTTGCTGCCCATTGTGATTCTGCCACCTTTATACTAGGCTAAGGAAATTTGATTTGTCGCCCGTGTGCCTGGAACAACCAGAATCCAAGTAACACTACTGTTGTTCCTTAGCCTGTCACCATAACTTCACGAGAAAAGATTTTTGTGACCTGTTTGTTTTTATAGGTCCATGGTTGTCAGTGATAAAAGATTTTGAAAATTATGTTTGTGGAGAACAAAGACAATATATATTTATTTCTTTTGGCACCCAGATTTGTTTGACTTTAAGGTATTTTATATTCATGCCATTAGAAACCCAAATTGGTATGGTTTTCATGTGTTCGGGTCTATACCAGCAATTATTATGATTGTGTCCAGTTTTTCCACAAATTGTGCAATTTAAATTGACTTGGTTATTTTCGCTTCTAACATGTTCAAATTGATTATACTCAATTCCTTATCTAATAGCATTAACAATTTTTTTTCCTAATAGCATATTTAACGATCTTTCTCCTTTGGAAAATTTTCCTAAAGTTGTAGACAATTGTTAGACTCTTGTTTTGAGAGATTCATTTTCATTCAATAATTGAGTGCGCTTTTTAATAGAATTTTCTCTCCTATTATTTTCAGTTTCTTTCAAAATCAGAATTTCATTTTCATGTGATTTAATTTTGATTTTTGATTTTTGAATTTCTTCTTTAAATGATGGAAACTTGTAACACTTAGGGCTCTTGTTTCGATAGTTTTTAACCAATTGATCAATTTGTTTATTTAATTCTATCAAACTATCTCTTTGTGATTCAATTTTAGCGTACTTCTCCCTAAGTCTTTCAAAATAGCCATTTACCTCATGAAAATAAATAAGTAATTCCGAGTGAGTAAGTTTTGATACATCGCTTGGCACATCATCATCAATGTCAATTGTTTCTCCTTGAAGGCATAGATTTCCTTTTTCACTCTCACTGCCAGTGCTTTTATCATCTTCAACCGTTTCATCCCACGTGATCGCAAAACCTTTCCTTTTCGTTTTTTTCTTGGTTGAGTCGATTCTAAGGATAATTGGGCTTGATGTGACGGGTTTGTTGCACTTGTGACATATGATCTCCTGTAATTTTGGGTTGTCTAGAACTTTGACTATTATGCTTTCAGTTTTTGATTTAGAGCTTGATTTCCATACTTATGGTTCCATCTTTTGAATCTCTATATTAACAACGCTAGTTCTACTGCACCATCATCATCATCTTTACTTTCGGTTGTTCCTTTGAGAGCTATCGATTTCTTTCGATTATCACCTCCTTCACATTCTTCCTTGAATTTCATATCTAGCTCATAAGTGGTGAGATTTCCATTATGTTCTTTGACTTTGATTTGTTTCAAATCCTTCGATTCTTGAATAGCAGTGACTTTGGCTTCCAAATTTCATGGTAGAACTATGGATTTTCTTGACTATTTCCAATTCTGTGTATGGTTTTCTAAGAGCTTTTGATTTAGACACGAGGTTAGAAAGTCGTCCATACATCTCTTTGACGTTTTTATCCTTGGCCACTGTGAAGTTCTCATATTCACTACTAAGCATGGCAAGGCAAGATTCTTTGACTTGAGATGTTCCTTCGTGAGTCACTTCAAGTGTGTGCCAGATTTCCTATGCAGTAAGACAATATGAGACATGAATAAATTAAATTTGATCTAATGAACAAACAATAGAATTCATAGCTTTAGCTTTAGCATTTTATAGTTTATTTTCAAGATATGTCCATTGATCCAACGGTTTTTTAATTTTTTGATTATCTACCACTATAGTTGGTGTCCTATAACTTGTTCAACAATATTTCAAGCATCAATGGTTTTCAAAAAAAAATTCATTCTACTTTTCTAGTAAACATATTCACCATTGAATATAGGTGGCCTAAGTATGGATTGTCCCTCAGTAAAAGCATTATTAAAAGAAGCCTTTTAAAAAATCAAAATTTTAGAACAAAAACTGGTTTTTGAAAAATCAAATTTTTGAAACAAAAATTTGTTTTTCTTCCTAGCTCTGATACAAATTATAGGATCGATTTCACCTTAGAGAGGTGTGAATAGGGTGATGCTAATAAAAAATAAAAATTAATGCGGAAATACATAAAATAATTGCAGCACGGATAATAACAAAACAATAAAAGCAGAAATAGAAAAATACAGATTTACTCAACATCGGCAAACCGGCAAACCCTGCCTATGTGTTGCCCCTAAGATTTCTACTACAAATTAAGTAGTTAGACGCTTACACACGTAAACTCGTGACATCTGCTATCGACTAACCTAACTCTACGCTTAAAACCCTGTCATAACTCAGACAATGAGTTGCGAATTCCCAAACTATGTCCCGTAGTTTGTACCTAAGTCACACGACTAGAATTTTACAAAAGTTTGAAATAAAAATAAAAAATAAAAACAAAAACATAAAATCCTATTTATACTTAAGCCCAAGTTAAATGAGACCGGCCCACTTTTGTTATATACGAAGAAATGCGAACTTCCCTTTATTATTATTTCACAGAAACAATGCCGATCATGTGCTTTCCCTTGTTCGTTCCTCTTTCAAAAATTAGGGCTTTGCTTTGAATTGGAGATGTCGCCTATATTTGATTAACTGCTGTAATTATTTGCTTTTTTTTGGCTTGGACAGTCGATCCTTTGGCTGTAATATGATTTCGGTCGCTCAAATTTTTTCGATTTCGAATAACACGAAATTAGTGTGTGATTTATGCTTTTTTCTTTACTAGTTAATTTGCTTGAACTCGATTCAAATCGAATAATTGATTTGAAACTTGGCTCCATGATTTTTTCTTAAACTCGAATGCCTCTACCGATGACAATGATTGGTTTTAAATAGGGATAAAAGCCTTGTAACTACGTTCGTATATTACTAGTTTGAATAATTTGTGATTTTTGGCACTTGCATTGATTTTTGATTGAAGAGCACTGTGATCTCGGACTTATTCATTGTTGAATTTGCTTGAATATTATATAAGTTGGTTCCACTATTTTCTCTGGTGCATTTGAATTTTGATCAATGATTCACTGATTCATCATAATATTAACTATGACTTTTTCAACTCTTTCTTTAACTTTCATTGAACTGTTACTGATAGAAATTTGAACATTTCAACGGTTTTGATTTACCATTTCTTTCCTCCTTGACTTGTTCGAACTATACCTTGGTCATCACAGCTTTGATTCTTTGGCATTTTGAACTTTTGTTGACTGCTGTTCTATTCTCTGGTTTGAACTTTGTTTGGTTGGACCTATATATATATATATATATATATATATATATATATATATATATATATATATATATATATATATATATATATATATATAAATACATGTGTATTCATGTATATATGTATGTTGAGGCTTTTCTATTTTCATGATCTGGTTGCCTTTGATTTTGTTTCAGAGCTTTGCCGCATTGTTTCTTATCACTGTTTATTGTATTGAGGTTTGGTTCATTGATGATGCTTTGAGTCATGTCCATATGCATATGTATACATATTCCATTTTGTTTACTGCTTCACTGCATCTCATATTGTTACCATATATAAATACATGTATACATGTATATATGTATGCTTGTGATTTTTTTTGTTTTAATTCCTCCATTAATTGCTTTGGTTCGAACTTGAGTCTGAGCTTGTGCCTTATCTGGTTCACCTAAACTTTGAACTTGCTCACGTTCATGCCAGATTTTTTTATCTCCTACATATTGCGTTGACTTTGTATCAACTGCTCTATTGCATTGACTTGCACTACTTTGTATTGAGGTGTTGATACACTTGGTGGAACATATGCTTGGTTGGAGTCTGTAACTGAACTGTACTGCATGTATTTTGCAATATGGTTTTGGACTTGAGTCTTGTATATGTGTAATCTGATTCATTGCACTATAGTCTTGTATTGTCTTGTCTTCACCATTGCCTCTGGTTTGGTTTCCTATGTTATTTCAGTCACTGTTGTCCACAACTATTTGTATGTGTATTTCTAGTTTCACTTAAACTTCATCTTGATTTTGGAATTTGTCTGCACTTTGGTTGATGGTCTCCATACATACATACATACATACATACATACATATATACATATATGTATGTATGTGTGTGAGATTGGCATCAATTCTGGTTTGGTGAAGTATTATATGTTCATATATAGTTGTATACATGTCCAGTTACTTTACCCTCTTTCATAAGCATTTCTAGTTTGTTTCATTTAAGTTTGAATGACATTTGTTATGGAGTTCTGATTTATTGTTGTTCAATGAGTCTGGACTTGTGCTTGGTCAGATTGAGTTTAGTTGCATATATGAGTTCATGCCATGATGTAATTTCGAGTCTGTGCATGCTGTTTATACTATATATATACACACATATATATTTTGATAACACTACATATAAACTTGTAAATGTTGAAGTTGAGGTCTGCACTTGTGATGTGCATGCTTATGTCTGTTGCACTCGCCTTGAGTTTGAATGGATGAGTTGTTTTCGTTTCATATTGCTTCATGACTTCATTATCGAGTCTGTTCTCATGTGTACACATTTGTGCACTTGTTAAAATGGTCTAGTTTGTGTTGGTGGCCCTGATTTTGGTTGCATGAGAACTTGTACTTGACAATTTTGTGATGTTTTTGTAATGCACCTGAGTTGAATCCAGCCTCGGCTCGGATTTGACCTTGTGCTTACTTGTCTCTGTAGTTTTAACAAGTGTATATCGGTGTGCACGGCCTTGTGGCATGTACAGTGGTACACTGTGCATGTCACAGATTGTTCGTGTTTGATGAATTCAAAATGAAAATGATGACAAACAACCCAAATGACTGAGGCAAATAATATTTTTAAAAAACACATATTTTATTTTTACACTGCAAAAATATTTCTTTTACAATTTTACTGCGTTGGTTTTTATTTTGCAGATAATTCAGATGCTGGATACAAATTGGAATATAGTTGAAGAACAAATATGAGTGAACGAGTGATATGTAGTGAGGTGCAAATGTATATGACAATTAAATAGTGAAAAATTATGTTGTAATTTGAAATTGTATTGTAATTGAAATTTTTTATAAATAATAAGAGCTCAAATTTTTTACTATTCAAAAATTATAATAAAATATTTGTTTGAATAAAATATCTGTTTGAATTTAAATTTTGTGTTGTTTATTTTATTAAGCAGATGTTTATTTAATTATGTGAAAATAAAATACTATAATAATAAATACATTTAAATGAATATATATGTGTGTGTTTATTATGATCAAACAAAAATCATATACTAGCATATTCAACAAATGGGTTCCAATTCTGTACTTGTCAGGAAACCTAACAGGAAGTGGAGAAAAAGCGTTGACTAATTGGACTTGAATAAAGCTTGCCCTAAAGACAGTTTTCCACTTCACCAGATTGATCTGCTCATAGACTCAACGGTTGGACATGAAATTTTATCCTTCATGGACGCATATTTTGGTTACAATTAGATAGCAATGCACCTACCTGATCAGGAGCATACTAGCTTTGTCACCGATTTGGGACTCTATTATTATAAAGTGATGTTGTACGGACTTAAGAATGCCGGGGCAATCTACCAGAAACTCGTCAACCAATTGTTTGCTAATCAGATTGGGAAAACCATGGAGGTATATGTGGAAGACATGCTTGTGAAGTCACGATTTTCTACCAATCATATCGAAGACCTGGAAATGATGTTGAACATCATCCAAGCGTACATAATGAAACTCAACCCGTTGAAGTGTCACTTTCGGGTCGCGTTTGGGAAATTCCTTTGATTCATTGTCAATGCTAGGGAATTGAAGCCAATCCCGAGAAAATCTGGGTAACTAGAAATCTTGAGACTCCAAGAACTATAAAGCAAGTTCAGAATCTCAACGGGAAGGTAGCAGCAATGAGCAGGTTCATTTTAAAATCCACTGACAAATGCATCCCCTTCTTCGATATAAACAGAAAAGGAAAATGGAATTTTGAATGGACTGTAGAGTCTGGGGGCGCGCTCCGAGCACTGGTTCAACATCTGTCCATGCCACCCATTTTGTCAAAAACTATTGATCATGAGAGACTGTACATCTACAAGGTAGTGTTAGAAAACGCAGTCAGTGCAGCTTTAGTTCGGGATGCGGACCGGATATAATGGCCAGTCTATTACATCAGCCTACGACTGACCGAAGCATAGAAAAATAATCCAAAGTTGGAGAAGTTAGTTTACTTTCTTGTCATTGCCTCGAGGATGCTCTGTCCGTATTTTCAGGCTTATCCTATCACTGTCTAAACCGACCAGCTGTTAAGACAGGTCCTTACGTGGCTTGAGACGTCTGGTAGGTTACTCAAATGGAATATCGAGCTGAGTCAGTTCGACATCAGTTACATGCTAAGGAGAGCTAATCAAGGGCAGGTCCTAGCAGATTTTATCGTTGAATTCACCATCGCAGAGGGCTTACCCAAAACAAGTGGATCTTCCAAATATGTTTGGAAGCTACATACAGATGGTGCGTCAAATGACCTCCGCTCAGGCGCTGGGGTTGTGCTTGAAACCCCGAAGGCTGATCTATATGATATGATTTAAATTTCGATTTTTGTGCGACCAAGAACGAGGTCGAATACGAAGCCCTGCTCGTTGGACTAAGGCTTGCAAGAGATTTAAGAATTATTTCGGTGGAGATTTACTGCGATCCATAATTGGTCGTGTGCCAAATTCGGGGGGAGGGGGAGTACCAAGCCAAGGGCCGTAGACTGATCGCTTATCTCTCAGGTCCAGGAAATATTTAATCATTTCATTTATTATCCCGTCTATTGCATATCCTGAGAACACAATCAGAAAGCCAATTGCTTAGAAAAATTAGGCAGTACCGGTGAGGCACAACTAATGGGACTCGTTCCCGTTGAGACATTATCTTTCCCAAGTATTAATCAAATGGAGACCGACTGGGTATTTGAAGTCACACCCGATAAGGAGTCATGGATGACTCTGTTCAGAAATTATCTTGAGCATGGGACTCTGCCAGAGCGTAAGAGCGAAAAAAGATAATTTCTTTGAAAATCTTCAGGGTTCAATATTCAGGATGGAGTTATATACACAAGAGGGTACTCTGTTCCTTTATTCCGGTGTATCGCCCACCATAAAGTCAATCGAGTATCATATGATGTACACGAAGGAGAATGTGGTGATCACACCGTAGGGAAGCCTCTTGCTAAGAAAGTGCTCCGGTATGGTTATTGCTGGCCGAATGCAAGTCGCGACACATCAGATTATGCTAGAAATGTGACAGATGTCAGAAACATGCTCGGATTCCAAGAGCCCCGCCTACCAAACTAACTCAGATGGTCGGTCCATGGTGATTAGTAGTATGGGGCGTCGACATTATTAGGTCTCCACCTCTAGCTAAAGGTGGCGTGAAGTATGCCATCGTTGTAGTTGATTACATTACCAAATGGGCGGAAGCCGAACCTCTTCTACTATCACAACGAAGAAAGTGATCAACTTGTTATAAGCAACATTATATGTCTATTTGGTCTTCCACATACCATCATCACTAACAACGGAGTCCACTTCGATAGTGTTGAGTTCAAGAATTTTTTTCAACGATTCCATATTCAGAAGAAATTCTCTACAGCGGCGCACCCTCTAACGAATGGACAGGTCGAAGCTGTTAATAAAGTTATAGATTCCATTCTGAAGAAACGATTGGAAAAGGCCATGGGGAAATGGGTCGATGAACTTCCTATGGCCCTATGGGCTTATCGAACAACCAACAAATCCACAACTGGCCACTGTAACGAACCAAAATTTTAGTGATTTTATTTATTAAATTAATTGAATTTTGTGAAATTTTAATTTATTTCCTCTATTCACCAACATTCAATCTTTATACATATTTTACATTATTTCCTCTATTCACGAGCATTCAAACTTTATACATATTTGAATTTATTTCCTCTATTTACCAGCATTCAAACTTTATACATATTTTACATTATTTCCTCTATTCACCAGCATTCAATCTTTATACATATTTTAATTTATTTCCTCTATTTACCAGCATTCAAACTTTACACATATTTTACATTATTTCCTCTATTCACCAGCATTCAATCTTTATACATATTTTAATTTATTTCCTCTATTTACCAGCATTCAAACTTTATACATATTTTACATTATTTCCTCTATTCACCAGCATTCAACCTTTATACATATTTGTTTTAATTTATTTCCTGTATTCACCAACATTCAATCTTTATACATATTTTACATTATTTCCTCTATTCACCACCATTCAATCTTTATACATATTTTACATTATTTCCTCTATTCACCAACATTCAATCTTTATACATATTTTACATTATTTCCTCTATTCACCAGCATTCAATCTTTATACATATTTTACATTATTTCCTCTATTCACCAACATTCAATCTTTATACCTATTTTACATTATTTCCTCTATTCACCAACAATCAATCTTTATACATATTTTACATTATTTCCTCTATTCACTAGCATTCAAACTTTATACATATTTTAATTTATTTCCTTTATTTACCAGCATTCAAACTTTTTATATATTTTACATTATTTCCTCTATTCACCAGCATTCAATCTTTATACATATTTTAATTTATTTCCTCTATTCACCAGCATTCAAACTTTATACATATTTTAATTTATTTCCTATATTCACCAGCATTCAATCTTTATACATATTTTACATTATTTCCTCTATTCACTAGCATTCAATCTTATTACATATTTGTTTTAATTTATTTCCTCTATTCACCAGCATTCAATCTTTATACATATTTGTTTTAATTTATTTCCTCTATTCACCAACATTCAATCTTTATACATATTTTTTTTAATTTATTTCCTCTATTCACCAACATTCAATTTTATACATATTTGTTTTAATTTATTTCCTCTATTCACCAGCATTCAATTTTATACATATTTGTTTTAATTTATTTCCTCTATTCACCAACATTCAATCTTTATACATATTTGTTTTAATTTATTTCCTCTATTCACCAACATTCAATCTTTATACATATTTTAATTTGTTTCCTCTATTCACCAGCATTCAATCTTTATACATATTTTAATTTATTTCCTTTATTCACCAGCATTCAATCTTTATACATATTTTAATTTATTTCTTTTATTCACCAGCATTCAAAATTTATACATATTTTAATTTATTTCCTCGGTTTACCAGCATTCAATCTTTATACATATTTGTTTTAATTTATTTCCTCTATTCACCTGCTTTCAAACTTTATACATATTTGTTTTAATTTATTTCCTCTATTCACCAGCATTAAATCCTTATACATTTTTGTTTTAATTTATTTCCTCTATTCACTAGCATTCAATCTTTATACACATTAGTTTTAATTTATTTCCTCTGTTCACCGGCATTCAATCTTTATATATATTTTTTTTAATTTATTTCCTCTGTTCACCAGCATTCAATATTTCAAAAAGAAAATATAAGAACAACGCATATATATTGCCCATGATAAGCATATCTCTCCTTCTTCTTTTCATTCTCTGGAAAAACTCTTTCCCTCATTCCTCTTTGCCCCACGCCTTCACCGCATGCTCGACCATCCACAACCGTTTCCTCTCTTCTTTCATTCTTTATATGTAAGTATTTCTTTATATATTATATCTGTTTCTTATACTTGCAGCTTTATACATACATATATATATATATATATATATATATATATATATATATATATTCAAGCATGCGAAAGGTTTGTTAAAACATAGGTTTATATGTATATTTTATTTTATACAGGGTTTCAAGTATCTTGGTGAGTTGGTTTTAGAGCGTATATATATAATCTGCTTGGTAATTTTAAGTTTTTATTACTAAGTTTGAAATAGATTTTCATAACACATATTTATTATTCGGTATGTATATATGATTTCTGCATATTTGGATAAGTTTATGTTATACAAATTATTATATATATTAGTTGTTTGTGTTAGGTATATGCAGGCTATATTTCTGCATATAAAATATATAGCTTTTATAGTATTATTATATATTTTGGCAGAGTATATATTTATACAAAATATATTTTGTTAACAGCTTGGTATGTTATGTTTATAAAATATGTTATGAAAAAAAAAAAGATTTTTGGTATAAATGATTTATGTCAGTTTTCCAATGTAAAATGTTAGTAATATATGAGTTTGACAGTGTATATATGTTAGTAGAAATGACATTTTGTGTATATATAAAGTTTACATAAGTTTGATATGTTATTCTTTAATATGTCTGTTTATATAAAGGTACAAATGCTAGTTTATGTATTTTATATACTGTGTACAGTATTGTATTTACATAGATTTTAATATGTACATGTTTTAAAATTTGTTACTGATTTTTATATAGATTTGCATAGAATGGCGATATAGGTTGTTTACGTATTTGATTATAAGTATATATATTTATTTATTTCAATTTATACTATGCAGATATGTGACTTATATGTGTTTTTATTTAAAAACAAAGATTTATAAATACATATATGTATATATATAATTTAATTTAATTTGTGTTTGAATTTGATATAAATTTGAAATATATGTTTTAAATGGATTTTTGGAAGTTTATATATGTGTATATATATGTATGTATGTATGTATGTATGTATGTATTTCATTTATATCGAGCTAATTTGTTCATTCTCATCGATTCATATCTATCAGCTTTGCTCGTCAAATAGTACAAATCCTGATTTACTTTGGAATTCGTGCTTGGATTCGTAACTCCTCTCATTCTCGTTCATGTCTAACCTCGAAGGTGAGCAATCACTCACGATTAACGTTCTTTTATTTATTAAATTTGATTTCAATTAGAACGACAATTGAAATATGTTGCTAAAATTTAACTGTTAATTTTTTTTGAATTGTTATTGTTGGGCGTGTTCTCACCCAGGAGATCTCAAGAACAACCAGCTTCATCCAGGTTCACCTAAGTTTTGTTCGGCATCCCTACCACTGCCGAACCAGATTCACAACCATGGAAGACCGAACCAACTCGAACCAAAGTAAATACTACCGAACCACTCACTACCGAACCAACGACCTACCGAACCACTCACTACCGGGCCAGACCACCTACTCCCACTACCGAACCACCAATACCGAACCAAAACCACTCCAACCACTACCGAACCAAAACCACTCCAACCACTACCGAACCAAAACGCTACTCCAACCATCACCGGACCAGGGCGTTACCGAACCAACATTGCCGGGCCAGATTATATCAGCCCAGGCCCACCAGTAGTTATATACATCCAAGACCCCTACCATCAGCCTCACTCTATAAATAGAGAGGTAGGGGTACAACAATGGGAGAAAAGTTTGAGAGCTCAAGCATGGACATAACTTTCAAACAACTTTCATGCACTTGTGATCAAAGCTTTGTACTTGTAATCTGAATAGTGAAAGAGAATAACATATGAAGTGGACGTAGGCACATTCTGGCCGAACCACTATAAATCTGTGTGTCTTTTACAGTTTAGTCCCTGCTTTTTACATATTTGCATAAATCACCCAAATCGCTAAGAACAACGTAAAATCGACTAAGTCATATGACTTGGAGGTGTTTGCCCGTTTTTTGTGCAAACATTTTTGGTGCTTTCATTGAGAAATCAAGCTAGAAGCTTCAGCTTCTCCCACTTAACCTTCTTCCCGACAGCATCACTCATTGCTTGGAAGACATGCCTCCCAGGCAGAAGAAAGATGTTAGCAAAGGAAAGAACATCGCAACTAGCAGCGTTCCAGATCCAGCGATCACATATCAAGAGAATCGTCCCGTTCCAACAGTAGTACAAAATGGAAATCAGACAAATCCGACAGCCCCTGCCACGGAACAACCGGCATCAATTACTAGGGTAGATCTAGACAGGGTTGTGGTTGAAGTGACTGACCGCTTCACATCCCAACAAGAAGCCTTGGTGAACCGACTCATGTCACGCTTAAGGGATGCTGAAGAACCCAACCGCAACACTGAATCATGGGGTGAGTCCCAGTCTGGAGGATCTCGGAGGCGACAAAGATCTTTCTTCTTCGAAGAAGCTAACAACAGAAACAACAATGTTAGGAGTCGAGCCCGAACTCAGCCCGAACTCTGACCCGAGGAAACGCTTGGAACCGGACCCAGCGGGGGAGGTACCAAACGAGGGTCGGCTGTAGCTGAGCCTGTCATGCTACCTAGCTATGGAAACACCAATGAACGGGGCCGAGCAAGAGTTCGGCCCGAAGTTGGACCCGAGGAAGTGCTCGGAACTGAACCCAGCAGGGGAAGATCAAGGCAAGGGCCAACTGTAGCTGACCCTCGCATGCTCCCAGAAGACCAGAGATAGCCACTGGAAAATATTAAGAGCGATAGACGATACCCCCCCTACAGATCATCTGGACTGAATCAATCCCACAGAGAAGAACCAAACTCATTTCTATCTGCTCCAAATTCTGATGAAAGGATGGCGCGATTGTTCAGAGAGTGCGTCCAACGGGATCAAAGAGATCGAGGGATAGGCACTAGGGTAACCAGCCCTTTCACCCGCAATATCGATATTGCCATCACCCCTCGAGAATGGAAAATGCCAACAATGGAACCTTATAAGGGAATCTCTGACCTCGTTGTACACTTGCAGAGATACACACAGCATATGCTCATGAGCGGAGCCACAGAAGGAGTATTGTGCAAATGCTTTCCACTATTCTTGGCAAATCTAGCTACCTCCTTGTTCTGCCATCTACCCCAAGGATCCATCAGCTCATGGGAAATGTTGAAGGAAAAGTTCATCAGCCAGTTCCACATTCATGTGGAACAACCCAAGGACGCTTATTTCCTATCTAATATCAAACAGAAGCCCGGAGAGACAGTGCAGCAATATCTAACCCAATTCAATGCTGCAGCGGCCGCAGTCCAAGATGCCGATGAGAAACTCATCTTAATGGCCCTCTGTAGTGGTGTGCATCTGGATACTAAGTTTGCTAGAAGATTAACGAAAGAAAAACCTGCTACCTTACCCGATTTCTTCCATGAAGCCGGAAGATATATGAGACTTGAAAACGCTGCCACTGAAAGACAGACAGGGCAACAAACTAAGGCAGTTCATGGTAGCACACCCGCTGTAGCGAAGGACGTTCGAAGAAATGACTCTAGAGACAATGTTGGGGGCAAGAAGGGAGAAAAGCATCTATATCGGCCAGGACCGAGATTTGACGCTTACACTCCCTTGAGTGAAACAATCGAAAACATCTTTCTGGCCACCCAAGACGAAGTTAAATACAAACGCCCCCCGTACAAGAAGGAATCAGATAACGCAATTAAGTCTGGAAAGTTCTGCCACTTCCACGAATCTCATGGGCATGATACCAATGAATGCCATCGTCTCCGGGACTTAATTGAAGAACACATCAGAAGGAAGAGACTGGAACGCTATGTAAAAGGTCAGAACATGACCCCAGCCCCTGCCAAAGAACCCAAGGCTGCCCCTCCCAGAAACAGGAGGGGGAAATCGCAACACCAGCAGCTCCAGTCAAGAGAAGATAGTGGTCCATACCATATCGGGAGGACCACACATTGCCGACAGAAACTGGACAGAGATGCAAAGCTACGGAAAGTCACTTAGAAACAATGAAGGCTGCGTTAATTCTGTTATGAAAGAACGTCACCCGAAGCGAAAAGAGAATGATGACATTACATTCAATAGGCGTGACCAAGAGGGAAGGGAGTACCCTCACATGGATCATATGGTCATCTCTGCCCGGTTCGGTCCAGCCGAAGTTTTTCGAATTCTAGTAGACACTGGAAGCTCAGTAAATATCCTATTCAAGCATGCTTTCGACATAATGAAGCTGTCAATGAAGGATGTGTCTCCCTACAACAAACCGCTACACGGTTTCACTAGAGATGTGAAGATGCCCCTCGGGCAACTGGACATCTTTGTTGAAATAGGAAGTCACCCCCGCTCCATTGTACGGAAACAAACATTTATGCTAATAGATAACCACTCGGCCTACAACGCCTTTTTAGGAAGACCAGCCTTGTCTGACTTCCAAATTGTCCTGGCCCCGTGGTGCCTGAAGATGAAATTTCCAACAGGCAATGGAATAGGGGAAGTAGAAGGAGATCAAGACGCCGCTCGAGATTGCTATGTAACTGAACTTCGCAATAACCGCAGGAAGGATAAAGGGAAAAATGCAGATACTATTCTCTGCATGAAAAACATGGAAGCATAGCAACTAAAGAATGCCCCTCCTCTTCGATATACCAGTGATCCTTTCAATGAATTGGACCCTAGGGACAAAGAGGAGGAGGCAACTGCCGAGCCTGCAGAGGCTGTGGAGTTTGTATCTGTAGACAAACACGACTCAAGTAGGCTGTTGAAAATCGGATCTCAGCTAAGAGCGGAATTAAAGGATCAACTCGTTGATTTTCTCCGCCACAACTTGGATGTATTTGCATGGACGCACGCTGACATGACTGGAATCTCCCTAGACGTAGCATGCCACGTACTAAACATCGATCCTACCAAGGTTCCAGTAAAGCAGAAAAAGAGAAGTATATGGGCAGAACGACCAGCAGCCCTCGATGAAGAAGTAAAGAACTTACTTGCCAATAACTTCATACGAGAAGCCATCTACCCAGAGTGGATCGCTAACCCGGCACTAGTAAAGAAAGCTAATGGGAAATGGCGAACATGCATTGACTTCTCCAACTTAAATGACGCTTACCCGAAGGATTGCTTCCCACTCCCCCGAATCGATTAGCTTGTGTACAGCACAGCCGGGCACAAACTCTTATCTTTATGGATGCATACTCAGGATATAACCAAATTCCTATGCACGCCCCCGATCAAGACCATACTAGTTTCATCACTGACCGGGGATTGTACTGCTATAGAGCAATGCCATTTGGACTTAAAAACGCCGGAGCTACCTATCAGCGCCTCGTCAACAAGATGTTTGTGGAAATGATAGGACGAACTATGGAGGTTTATGTGGATGACATGCTAGTAAAATCGAGGAAAGCCAACGATCACGTAAGCCACCTGGGCGAGATGTTTCAAGTACTTCGCCAATATGGAATGAAGCCGAATCCTCTAAAGTGCTCATTCGGAGTATCATCAGGAAAGTTCTTGGGATTCATCGTCCATGCCAGGGGGATCGAAGCAAACCCCGAACAAGTCCGAGCTCTGAGAGATATCAGGATACCTTCCACTCGAAAAGAAATGCAAAGCCTAAATGGGAAAGTGGCCGCCCTAAGCAGATTCATCTCTAAAGCAACTGGCAAGTGCATCCCCTTCTTCGAAGCTCTAAAGAAAAACAAAGGAAAGTTCAAGTGGACTGACGAATGCTTAACAGCCTTCCTTAACCTAATCGAACACCTCCAGAGACCACCAGTACTCTCAACTCTGAACGAAGGCGAAGAGCTATACCTATACCTTGCCGTGTCATCTCATGCTCTAAGCGCCGCTTTGGTGAGAGAATACAACCGCGCACAGCGGCCAGTATACTATGTTAGCAAGAGGTTTACGGGGGCAGAAGCTAGATATCCTATGCTTGAGAAGCTAGCATACTTACTGATCACAACACGGAAACTGCGACACTATTTCCAATCCCATTCCATCAGAGTTCTAACCAATCAACCGCTGAGACGGGTACTCCATCGTCCCGACACCTCTAGGCGACTACTTAAATGGTGCATTGAACTGAGTCAATATGATATCACCTACCATCCTTGCACCGCCATCAAGGGACAAGCCCTGGTCGATTTCATTTCCGAATTCACTACCAATGAAGGCAAGGAGCAATCTGAAATAGCAGAAGACATCAAGTGGAATCTCTTTGTGGACGGAGCATCAAACGAACAAGGCTCGGGGGCAGGTATTGTAATAATCACTCCCAGGGGAAGGAAGCTACATTATGCTCTAAGGTTGGAATTCGCTGCCACCAACAACGATGAAGAATATGAAGCAGTAATAGCTGGATTAGAACCTACCCTAGAGATTGGAGTCAGTTCTTTATGTCTTCATAGTGATTCGCAACTTATTGCAAATCAAATACTAGGAGAATTTCAGACACGAGGAGAACGACTCACAACATATCTAAAGAAGACCAAGTTGCTACTCGATCAATTGGATCACTATTTAGTCAAACACATCCCTCGAGAAGAGAACCAAGAGGCCGATGAATTGGCAAAGCAAGCTAGCATGAAAGACGACACCATTTCCGGAATAGTAGCCATCTCAAGGCAACTAATCTCGAGTTTCGAGGAAGTGAATCTGATAGCTGCAATCGAAGAGGAAACTCGGATGACTCCCATCCGAAAATACTTACAAGATGGCACAATGCCCGACGAGCGTAACGAAGTCAAGAAAGTCTTGAGGAAAGCTTCCCGCTACACAGTACAAGAAGGCATCCTCTATCGGCGCGGCTTCTCTAACCCCTTATTAAGGTGTGTCGCTGGAAGGGAAGCCAAGGAAATCTTATCCAACATCCATCAAGGAAGCTGCGGAGATCACACTGGAGGGCAGACTCTGGCAAAGAAGATACTCCGATATGGATATTTATGGCCCACCTTAAACAAAGACGCCTTAGACTTCGTCAAAAAATGTGACAGATGTCAGAAATTTGCTAAGATTCCTCGACTACCAACAAGTGAGATTACTCAAATGACCAGCCCTTGGCCCTTTGCAGTATGGGGAATTGACTTGATTGGCGAACTGCTAGTGGGCCGAGGCGGAGCCAAATATGCTATAGTGGTAGTCGACTATTTCACCAAATGGGTGAAAGCGGAACCTCTAAATAAGATATCTTCGGCAAAAGTTATTAACTTCTTGATCAAAAATGTTCTATGCAGGTGCGGAGTTCCGCTCAAAATTATATCGGATAATGGACTCCAGTTTTACAGCGAGGAGTTCGCCGACTGGTGCCAAGAGCACGGAATTCACAAGAGCTTCTCATCTGTAGCTTATCCCCAGGCAAACGGACAAGTTGAAGCTGTCAACAAAATTCACAAAACTCTAATCAAGAAGAAACTTAAAAATTCAAAAGGCGCTTGGGTGGATTAACTTCCTACGGCACTTCGGGCCTACCGCACATCTTTCATAACATCAACGGGGCATACTCCTTTCTCTTTGGCATACGGATCGGAGGCCATGCTCCCAGTCGAAACTATAGTGCCTTCCCACCATAGGATCCACTATAACCCAGAAGAGAACGAATAACTCCTTACATGTCTTTGGATCTAATTGAAGAGAGAAGAAACGATCCAGCTCTCAAAGCAGCAGCTCACAAGCAAAAAGTTGCAGCGCAATACAACTCCAAAGTCAAGCATCGTAGCTTACAAGGAGTAGATCTTGTCCTCAAGCGAATCTCTCGCACCCCGGTGCACTAGATCCAATCTGGGACGGACCATATGTAATTCATAAAGATCTCCACAACGGAGCTTATATTTTGTCAACAGTGGACGGAGAGGTGTTCCAGAGGGCATGGAACATCCAACACCTTCGTTGATACTTTTCTTAACTTGTACTGCCCATATGAAGTGAATTAACAAAGAGAATCAGTGGACGTAGGCATTTTCGTGCCGAACCACTTTCAAAACTTGTCTCTTTTTTAACTTGTTCCTTTATATCTTGGTTGCTTGTTAACTTTATCCTTTTCTGTTGAACAAAATCCTGTGTAATGGCATTTCCATTCAAGACACATCACGGCGCAACTTCACCTGGACAAGACCTAACAGGTACTATAAGAATCTATGCCCTCGCCAATGAGACACTTTTGCTCCAGCATCCCTCTGCTGCGGGTTAAATAATTGCTCACGATCGGCCTTTAGAGCCAACTGTAATGAGACGATTAAAGGCCACTGAGAAGGCCGACTATAGCCGAGGCAGCTCATTACGGCATTCGGCTCGCCGGCAACCGTGAACCTACTTTAAGCCCCAACATAAGGTGTGGCCAGCCAGGGGTAGTTCACAGTTGATGATCGGCACCCGCGCTAGCCGGCCATGGTAAATCGAATAATACCCACGATTACGGGCCATAATGGCCCGGGTAGTTACTGTGTGCGATCTCGGCTCCGAGTGTCTTAAGTACTGCTGTTGTAAAAAAGAGAAACTCCCCGCGGAGGCGTAAGATGGGTGACAAATGTCTCCAAGACCCACAGCTAGGGAAAGTGACTACAAAACCCGTTTGCCATGAACTTAAGCACATCGCAGGCCTTCCGTGATTGGAAGTTTTACTATTTCTTATATTTCTATTTTATTCAAAAACTTTCCTCCCATCCTCTATAACGATCTCTAAAGTACAGGACACAAAATAGGAGACGTTCGCTATTGGGAATAGGAACTCACAACTGGATGACAGGTCACTCAGCTGCATTCCATACTCAGTCATACAAGACATTCAAAGCTACCATCTACAACTAAAACATGAAGGGCGGTACTATCTTCTTTTGTATATGAATACGCAGCTGTAATTTATTCACACATCACACTAACATTGCAAGATATGAAATTATATTTTAAGCAAGAGCTTGGCATCAAACACGATCGATTCACAGGAATGTGCACATCTATATTTCTTATGCAACACACCAAAATAACGACAGCATTCAAATATGACAGAATCAGCTTAAGTTAAAAATTACATGCCAAGAATAAAGTCGTTCGTTACGAATAACATAATTACATCCTAAAAGTTACATTAATGTTTTGGGACTAGCATAGACAGCAATGTCAAGTAAACCAAAGGATATCCAGATCAAGTCAAGAAGTCGGCTGCATCAGAGCTTCACCTCTATCCTACTGGCCCTCCGAGATCTACTTAACCGCAGAATTGGAACTCTCAGCATGTTGACCAGAGGTAGTTGGTGCTAAGAGGTCCCGCCTGTCCAATTCAGGAGAAGAATCCATTAAATAAACAATAAGCAATCAAGTTACGAAAAGCTAAAAGGGAAAACTTACCAGCATCTGCTCCTTGATCATCATCCTCTAACTGCACACCTACCTCCTCAGCAGTAAGCAGCCGCATACCCTCCTTCGCCGCCGCTTTCTCCTCCTTGGTGAATTGAGCCATAACCACGTCCATTCTAAAGGCCGCGCCACTCTCCTTATCTACATCGGCCTTAGCCTCCTCCAGGGACCTGAGATAAATCCTAGCCATGACTCGGGGATAATCATCCATCCAAGATAAGTTACCATGTTTCCAAGTGCGAAAGTATATATCCTGAAGCATCTCATCCATTATCCCCTCATTCTCCTCGAACTCCCTTACTCGGTACTTAGAAGCCAACAGCTTTGCAATGGCAGCATCCCTCTCCGTTTGGTATCGCGAGCTGTCAGCCTGAAAGGATTTCCTCATCGCCTCCATCTCCTCCTTCAGCTTGGTTTGAGCAAGCTCTACGGCTTCAAGTTTTTCGAATAACTCCTGTACCCGCTCGAGATCCGCTTTCCGAACCTCATCCACCGTTGCAATAGCCATATCAATCTGTTCCTTACAAACAACCTCCATTTTCCGTAACTCTGCCCTACTGGCCTCTTCTATGGTTTTCTTTAATTGCCTAGAAGCAGCCTCATGTTGAGAGATCTGAATGGCCTGATCAGCGAATTGTTTGGCCTGGTCGGAAACCATTAACCGTAGTCGAATGTTAGCACTCTCGATTTCTTCTCCAGCATTGACCAATCGGGCATGATGCCCCATCAGCTTCCTGCTTTCCACAGCAACCCGGTCAATGTTTGCCTTAGCTTCGTCCCCCAAAGTTACGACCCGAGTGGTAAGCAAATCAAGGTCCAGGGATTTAGCTTCATCTAGTACTCAGCTTCATCTAGTACTCTTACCATAGGATTACGAGGGAGAAGGTGCTCACCGGTAGCCTCATCAAAGTTAATATCACGAGAACTCGGATCCAGATTCGGATGACCCGCAAATGGATTACGAGCCAAGCCGGGATGATCTATTTGGGTAATGGTAGGATTTTCAGATGGGTGCGGTGAAGGTATAAACTCAGTATTCTCCAATGTGGTATCCTGAAGAGGCTGAGTTGGGGGCTGAGGATTAGGTGAAGACTCAAACAAGGAGCGACTCCTCTTCTTCTTTTGGATATCCTCTTCGATAACTCCAAGAAGAGGACGATAGCCGACTACCTCTCCAGGGTGGTTAGTCGGAGGCTTTGGTTTAGTAGAATCCTTGAGAAGTTTGTATTGTTCAAGACGGTGCCGAACATCTGATGTCGTGGCCACATTACCCGCTTCTGTGATAAAAACCAAGTGTTACAAGCATACATTGAGCTATAATTCAAGAAATATATCAAGTTAAGAAAAGTAAAAGAGATGCTTTTGTTATACAAACCCTGAGGAGGAGTAGGATACTGCAATAAGTCCTGGATCTCATTCCAGGACGGGAGCTGACCATAAAATATTCCTAAATCCTTATCAATGGAGTCGGCAGGAGTCAAAAATTCACCTTGAATCGCAGGAATTGCCTTACCTGAAGCGCTCTTAGAAGATGAATCAGCGCCGGTCCCGGCCTTGTCAGCTTTCTTAGGCTTCTCCACTAAAGCCGATCCTTCCTCCAACCCTTCAAAAGCTAGGCGGAAAGCGTCATCTGTCCATTCCTGGATCACACCTGCTTGCTTAGAAGACAATGCCCCAGCACCATCATCGCTATGACCATCACCATCACCTTCTCCACCACTTCCACTCTCCGCCTCACCTCCTTCATCCTCGCCTCTTTCCTCCTCCACATCTTCCTCCTCCGGGATGTCTGGACATGTGCTGGGGGAGGGTTCATCGGACTTCTTAAGTTTCTTCCCCCCGGCAATTGGTGGTTTCGAGAAGGGCTTCCTTTTGCTGCTCTTCGTTGTAGCCCCTCCTTTAGCTTTGGCGGCCCTCTCCTCAGCTGTGTCTCTTTACTTGACCACAGACTGGCATGGCAGAACCAAGTTGAGCCCCAAAAGAGTAGCATTTCTAATCAAATAAGAAGCTGCCCTCTCGTTTTTCGGAATGGCTTCTATTTCCGCAGCCATCTGAACCAGACGATCGTTCTCTACAACCGCAATGCCACCTATCGCTAGCAAGAAACAAAGCACATAAGGAGGAGCATTGCAGTCAGAATGGAAATTATAAATGAGATTCAACTTACAGCTAGAGGTGAAGCAGTGGAAAGAAACAGAGTCATCCTTCACAAAGAACCATTCCTTCTTGAACATGCTAAATTTTGAATATAAGTCCAGGACCGGCTTGAAAGACACGACCGATTCTAAGCTAATATATGGAGACGCCTTCTTGTAGCCTCTCAAGTTGTATAGGTACCGTATCTCCCGGTTGGAAGGGGGACGCCCGTATTTTCTCTGGAACATAACGAACAGACTCACCAAGATGGCATAGGAGTTAGGATGAAGCTGGAAAGGGGCCACCTTCAAGTATGTAATAAAGCTAACTATCCAAGCATTGATCGGAGGGATGGCCCCGCACATGCAGTGATACCTACTGTAAGCAAAATATCCTTCAGGGGGGTCATACGGCATCACTCCTTCCCCCGGCAACATCATATGCGCTCTGTCAATCCCAAAAGATCGAGATATAACGTCAAGCTGCTCATCTTTGAGGGAGCTGGGAAAGCAGTCAAGCGGTGAGTTCAAGAGCTCCTGAGGGCCATACTCGTCTATTAATGATCTCGGGGTTGGTCCATGACGTACTGGTTCTGCCCGAACTGGGGGCACTATGAGGGACTCTCCTTTGTTCTTGGATTTCTTCTTATCAGAACGAGTTTCTACTTTATGAGACATTATCTGCAACATAAGGAAACATATTGTTAGGACAAGGAGCGAAGAGATATAAACAAGCAAATACCTACAGTCTGGAATCTCATTCATAATTCAAAACATATAGGCTCATTCGGTAGTTCGAGGCTCAAAGACCATTCGGCACTTGTACTCCCAAATTCACTCGGCAGTTCGAGGCTCAAAGACCATTCGGCACTCGTACTCCCAAGTTCATTCGGCAGTTCGAGGCTCAAAGACCATTCGACACTCGTACTCTTAAGTTCATTCGGCGGTTCGAGGCTCAAAGACCATTCGGCACTCGTACTCCCAAGTTCATTCGGCGGTTCGAGGCTCAAAGACCATTCGGCACTCGTACTCCCAAATTCATTCCGTAGTTCGAGGCTAAAAGTTCATTCGGCACTCGTACTCCCAAGACTCAATCGGTAGTTCAAGCATAAAGTTCATTCGGCGAAAGAAGACTAAATCACCTGGACCAGCAGTCAAATTTGGTTCAGTGATATGGTTGATTCGGCGGACCAAAGTTTGGTTCGGCTATTTCAAAAGGTAAGGAATAGCAGAAGCGTAAGGCCCATACTTATAGGCAAACATAGACGACCGGACCAACTGGCTCGGCATTTGGACGGAATGGGAATATCCAAGCTAACGTCATTGATTTAAAACAAAGCACGGCATATACTGGCATATGCCCCACTTTGGGGGGCAAATGTTGGGCATGTTCTCACCCAGGAGATCTCAAGAAGCACCAGCTTCATCCAGGTTTACCTAAGTTTTATTCGTCATCCCTACCACTGCCGAACCAGATTCACAACCATGGTAGACCGAACCAACTCGAACCAAAGTAAATACTACCAAACCACTCACTACCGAACCAAGGACCTACCGAACCACTTACTACCGGGCCAGACCACCTACTCCCACTACCGAACCACCACAACCGAACCACCACAGCCGAACCAAAACCACTCCAACCACTACCGAACTAAAACCACTCCAACCACTACCGAACCAAAACACTACTCCAACCATCACCGGACCAAGGCATTACCGAACCAACATTGTCGGGCCAGATTACATCAGCCCAGGCCCACTAGCAGCTATATACATCTAAGACCCCTGCCCCCAGCCTCACTCTATAAATAGAGGGGTAGGGGTACAACAATGGGAGAGAAGTTTGAGAGCTCAAGCACGGACAGAACTTTCAAACAACTTTCATACACTTGTGATCAAAGCTTTGTACTTGTAATCTGAATAGTGAAAGAGAATAACATATGAAGTGGACGTAGGCACATTCTGGCCGAACCACTATAAATTTGTGTCTTTTACAGTTTATTCCCCGCTTTTTACATATTTGCATAAATCACCCAAATCGCTAAGAACAACATAAAATCGACTAAGTCATACGACTTGGAGGTGTTTGCCCATTTTTTGTGCAAACAGTTATATATGTGATATGCATTTATATGTAATTGTTCACCTATGGGATATGACACCATATCCTGTTGTTCATATTATATTGTTATTGATGATATATGCCTGTTATTATTATTGTCATATCTGTTATCACTCTGCAAGTTCCCTGTTAGTATATATTTCACCATGGGTTGAAATGATACATACCCGAATGGACTTTAGAATAGGAGAAAATCGTTATGGGTTGAAAGGATAGACCTAAGCGATTTTCATTGAAACTAATTGGGATTACGGGTAGAAAGGATATCTACCCGTATATATATATTTTTAAGTTACGGATTGAAATGATAAATATCTGTATCACTTGACCATAGGATAAGAAAATATATACAAACACCGTTGGTCCATATATAAATAATTTGAAATAATTTCTATGGTTTTGGAAAGAAATACAAGGTTTTAATAAATATTGATTCTTAAATATTATATATAAATAGAAATATAATATATAGATTTAATAATAATATTGAATTAAATGGATATTGATTGAATACATATAATATGCTCAAGTACTTATTAAATTTATAGATTTTGGTAATAATTTGAATAAGTTAATGCTGGGAAGATAAATTTAAATGTATTTGAAATTGTATGTAATTAAGAATTTTAGTAAATAAACACCGATTTGGAACTATTGAAATTTAAATTTAAAGATATGATTGATTTTAATTAGATTTTTTTGGATTTGAGTGACTTAATGAATATTCCATGTTAAAATAAATTAAAGGAAATACATAGTAAGACGTAATTTAAGGTTACTTAAATGATATTGAATAAATGAGAGAATATTTCAAGACTAAATTATAATGAAGTTAAATCAGGATATATGAAACTATTGAATTTAGCTTTGAAAATGTGAATATTAAGGCTTTGAAATACATTGGAATTTAAATGGTTTATTTTGTGATTTATATCTGCATTGGAAATCGATATAATTTGCAATTTTTTATTAGAAACTGAATTGAATTGAAATTTGTTGAATTGAGAGTTAATTAAATTTGAATTTGGAAATTAAGTTGATTTGGAAATATATATATATATATGAAATGAAAATAATACTCTGGTTTTGAAGTATAAATTAATTTGAATGACCACGGTGTTATAGCGTATATTTCTACAGTGTACATAGTTCCATGGATCCTTAGAGGATGGTTATCCCAAACATCCTTTAAGTAAATTATATTTCAGTTGATATTTCACTTGAGTTAGATCTATAGATATAAGAATGTTAATCCTGATTCGAGTGTTTTGTGTTTTGCTTTACGCTCGGGTCAGACTGAGTGAAACAGCATTTGAGACTCACCTTCGAAGTTGGAGCTTTGCTTGAAGATCCAGCTATCTATCCTTTCAGTCATCCAGTTGATTAGTTCAGAGAAGTCATCTGTTGCATTGGAGACTTCACTGCATTTGAACTATTCAGTTGTATTTTATTTCTAACTTTGATGTATATAGTAGCTTCATGAACTACTATTCTTTATCTATTATGCTGCATTATATCACCCTGTGATCTGTGATTGATTTATTTATTGTATATTTTAAGTTATGCCAAATTTTAATTAACAATTCGGTATTTTGAATTATTCAAGTCGGATATGTATGTTTTTATTGTCGATTTGAATGGTCCAAAATAGCGGGTCGTTACAACCACAATCCATTTCACTTTCCTATGATTCAAAAGCCATTATTTCAGTCAAGTTGGAAGTGCTTTCTCATCATGTGACATACTATGACCCGAAGACAAATGTTATATTACTTTCGAATCTTTGGACTTATTGGATGAGAAGCAAGAAGAGGCTGAGTTGAGGGCAGCCGCACACCGTAGTCAAATCGCTCAATTGTACAATGCTAAGGTCCAACCCCGAACCATTGAACTCAGCGATCTCGTCCTCAAAAGAATTTATCTGGTCCCTTCGCATATGAAACCAATGTAAGAGGGACCGTATGTCATTGAGTGAAGACTCAGAGAAGGCACATTCAAATTATCGACCATTGATGGGCTGAATTTGCCGAGAGCTTGGAATACCGAGGATCTTCGTCGCTATACACATAACAAGCTTTATTTATTCATTCAGTCTGCAACCGACTTTGCCATATTTTCTTATTTTAGCAATATATTGCAATCTCTTTGAGCCAGAGCAATGATTCTTAAAATGCATCATGCGACCATCACAATGCAAGAAGAGGTAAGTTCCACCCTACAATGGGATTTATTCAAATAGGGGTGATTATGATAGATCAGTTACTCGCTAAGTGAAAAGCGAGCCAGGGGTAAGCCATCACATTGAAGATAAGAAAAGGATTGATGCACGATAATCCTTTAACTAACTCCGGCACCCAGAGTGCGAGCTGGAGTATAAACTTATGAATACGGGTTCGAAGAGGGTGGATGCGTCCACCTAGCGACATCACCCGTGTTTAAACAAAGTCCAAGGAGGATGGATCTGTCCATCTAATGACCTCACTTGTTAACTCGGGGTGGATGTGACCGACCCGTCCATGATCTTGATAAATCTATCATTCCCAAAGTGTAAACGAAATCCTCAAACTCAAAACAAATGTGATCGGTCGTCTCTTAACCAACCCCAGATTCCCAAAGGACGAGCTGGAGTATAAGCGTCAAAATGGATGTAACCGACCACTTATCAGCTAACTCTAAGTCCCCAAAGCATGGGTTGGAGTATAAACACAAACTGGGTGTGAACCGACACTCATAAGACAACTACGAGTCCCCAAAGTGCGGACCGGAGTATAAACACAAATTGGGTGTGATTGATTACCCACGAATCAATATAGGTCCCCAGAGTGTGGAAGAAATTCTAAATATCAAATAGGTGTGACTGACCGCCCATAAAATAACTTAAGTCCCCGGAGCATGGGCATATCTTTGAACATTAAACGGGCACGACTGACCACCGACGTGCAAGTGCAGTCCCCAAGGTATGGATGGAAGTACCATAGAACGAGCAGGTGTGATCCGACCACTCGAACTCAACTTGTTTCAACTTCGTTCTAGCTAAGTTAAACTCAATTTATCGAAGACGAAAAACAACTTCCCAAAACTCAAGTACGAGCTACTGACTGAAACAGTACAACATTGAGACTCGACTTAACTTTCGGTTATAACCCGAAGCCATGATTTTGGGAATAACAACTAAACTCAGGTCCATCTCAGAGACTAAGGCTTCGCAAGCACATGAAACGAAGTTCAAGCATTTAACTACTTAAAAAACAGTAAACTGGGTTGGAAACAAAATGGAATTTTATTTTAACTATTATTTAAAAAGGAAGAATAAGAAAGGAAGTCATTCCAAGGAATCCTACTAGTAGGGGCCGAACCCGCATCTATAAACAGCCTACAGGAAACAAAAGGAAATTCGCATCTATCTACCAAAAAAATGAAGCAAGAAGACATGTTTATTCCCTCGACTTTTTCTTCTTCTTCTTCTTCGGGATTGACCCACTGGAACCATGGCTCGAGTGCCTCTTCTAGCATTTGCTTTTTCACGGTTGATCTCCAACGGAGGAAACTATAGTGACTCTTCCTTCGAACTCATAAGAATTGGAACACTTTCCAAATGCAGAGTCAGATGGATAGGAACTCTCTTGATGTTGGAAGACGAGGGAGGCATGCTAGTGTCGACAATTGTACTACTGGGAGAAATCATTCGCAAAGGAGTTGGGCCAGGACCCACCATACGACCTCCGATACCACTGGCCTGTGTGGCTGCATCCATCTCGGCGTTAATCTCTGTTATGATTTCTTCTTCATGAATGTTTGGGCATCCATAGGGATGCTGCTAGTTGGGCCCGAAGAGCTGACCATGAATACGCCTCCGCCCATGATGAATGACAGGTCGGTAAGTGGGTCGCTTTGATGACCAAGAAGTACCTCCATCATCTGCTCGTCAAAAGTAAAAATGCTCCCCTGCACTCTGTCAGTTGGTGCAGCGGCCATTTTTTGGCCACCTCTATCACAAGGGACTTCTGTTCGTGGTGCGGCTCTTGAGTTGCTGGGAGAACGACCGATGCAGCTCCTATCGCTATATAGAGATAAGAGAAAAAGTGTTACTGACTACTTCATAGAACACCCCCGACTTTGAATAAATGCGAGATATGTTCAAGATATCTACCTCACAATGACTCGCGGGTGGAGCCAGAGCAGCTTTAGGGACATGCTCACGAGCTGGAGACAAATGCATTGATCAGGATTGTAAGACGGCAAAGATAAAGGATTAACCGTAGGAGTAGATTCGGGCAGGGTTGGCATAGGAATTTCGTAGCGCGCATCATGATGCTCAATGCTCGAACCCTCTCCAGCCTTCGGATACTGAGTACCGAGTCTCTCTTTCTCGAATGTGATAATGACGTCGTGAAGAACTCTTCTCTCATCCTCATTCAGCACCAAATTCTCTAATTCAAACTCTTCGATGGATTTAGTGTGGTGCTCTGCTTTTTCAACTTCAACCAAGCGGCACCAAGCATTATATAGATGTGATGGATAATCTTCGAGCCAGTTTAGATTTTGATGCTTTAGAACGTTGACATAATACATAATGAGGAGATCTTCAATGTCACCCTCCAGCCTGGCCACTACCACTCTCACTTCACCCTCAACCTTGGTTTTGGCTTCTTGAACCTTTAGTGTTGTCGCATCCCTCTCGTCCCTAAGCGCCACAGCCTACTCGCATGCTTCATGAGCGACTCTGTTAGCATCATATTTTTCTTTAACAGCTTCAGCAATTTTAGCTTTAAGCTCCTCAAGATCTTTTAGCACCCCATCTTTTTTAGCCATAAATGTAGTGATCCTGGTGCCCCATTTCCTCAACCAGGGCTAAGTGTGTTTACCTCATCTCCTCTATCCTCTAAGTTGCCTCATCGGCTCTTTTATTGGCCTCCATTTTTGAGTTTCTCGCACATTTATTTATATCATTAAGCACCAAAATTATACGATCCTTCTGAGCGAGATCAGTTCCCAGTTTCCACTTTCTCGATTGTCTTCGTCCGCTCGAAGGCCACCGTTGATACATCATCTGCGGTCATTCTCCATTCCTGATATTGGTCAAAAACATTATGTGTGCAGTCATGCATCGTCTATTTTGTCTCGTTGGGAATTCGCTTTAAGTGCGGAGGAAAGACGAAGCCGTCAAAACAGATATTTAGAAAGTCCTTTTTCAACTTTCCAATTCTAATCACTCCATCCATGGTGGGTTCTGCGATGGCTTGTTCAATGGCAACGGAGCCACGATCTAAATCTTTTTGGAGCATCACTATCCCCGGATTGGAATGTTTGCAAGTCCTTTGAAGGGGTTCACCATGTGTTAGGGAGGAGCCTTCGAGAATATAACAACGGTGGCTAGCAGAGACACAACCATAGATTTCTGTTTCGTTTACTTGCAAAGCTTATGAGTAACCACCTTGCCTTTCCATTTTCCTTCTTAATGTCGAGCACTATCTGACGGCCCGGCTATGGATTCATCTTCAGTGGGCATATCTGCTTTGCCACCCTACTCATCGATTACAATTCCGGGCATTCTACGCCTAGCTTGTCTTGTCGGAGCTGCCCTGAGAGATCCTTCAAGCCCTATGCTATGATTTATGTTAATCAGCCCAACGGCTCTTAGATTTTTATCCGTAAGCACTACTTCGATCTCTCTAATTTCTCTTGACACCTCCTGAAGAATCCTGACGATTTCCCTAACTCATTGCCTTCTGGTCGAGGAATTGAAGCTATAAAGAGAAAACAACATTAAACTCAGTATCAATGAAGATTAACCAATTAGTCGCTAGAGAAATTGCAGTACTTACGTCTAAGTAGCCACCATCTAGCGAATCCTAGCGGGCATCAAATATAGAACCACTCGGTTTTGAAGTATCTAAGCTTGGTCCAAGTCCCAATTACAATTTGGCAATTTCCAACTCCCTCGAAAAATGTGAAAGAGGGGTTATCTCCCCAACTCTTTACGTTGAATAAGAATCTGGCTTCCTCTGGAATTGAGGGTCAAAAAGGTGCTTTATGAAGACGATGAATATGATGTTCAGCAGAGCGTACCCGTTCGGATGTAACTATGTTGGGGCAATCCCAAAATAAGATAACACCTCCTAAATATATTGATTGAATGGTGGGAGCATCCCGGCTATGCAGGAAAATCGATTAAAAGTGGTGTACCCTTTCGGAGGAGTATGTGGCCTATCATTCAGCATTGCTAGCAGGACATCGTTCAACGATAGCCCGTGCCGTAAGTAAACTCTCCCCAACATATCTTTGGAAACATTGGATGGTACATAATCTTGTGGATTCCCAATGAAGGTTGCCCTTGGTAGCTCGTCCGGCTGGACTTATGACTTCGACCGCGATGGCCGGCATCTCTATTATCAAAGGGAGTGGACTTTGTGCCTCTTATTGCTGTGAACTCCCGGGTTCCATATCTAATCAACTTACCAATAACTATTGTTAGGTGACAATAATTTCATGTGTTCCTAAGTGTGAAGTGCATGAATGTGATGCAGTGCAGTGCTGTGTATAGTTAATAAAATACTGTAAGATATAAAAGGTGTTCGAGTGACGAGACTTTAGAATTCAACCGGGGTGACCGTCACCGCTGACCATCACAGCTGTGCCATCCAAACTTTGGAGATCGATTCAAGTTGAGGGTAACTAAATGTTGTCAAGTTATAGTTCCATCGATGAGCTTCGAAGGACAGTCAAATATGCAGTGAAATGGTAAAATCCGATTATGCAAGGCAAAAGCTCATCGGAGTCATATGTTCAAATGTGCAAGGGGTTTTGAGTTCGTCAAGGTTCGACTTGTATCGATCACTAAGACTCTAATTCATATTGGCCAAAGAAGCTATTTGTATCCCTCAAAGTGCGAATTCGTATCGACCATCAAAGATGTGTTCCTATTGATCTCTTGACAGGCAATATGTATCGATCAGGTGAGACACCTTCGTATTGATCATTAAGTTTGTTTTTTCGTATCGATCACCTTGAATCGATTTGAAGCCCTATCATCAACCGATACACAGATCTCCACCCCTTCGATACGAAATCCTCGTATATTCAGATCAATGTGAATTTCTTCTTCATCCTTGATCGATACGAGCGACCTCATTCATATCCCTCTCTCTATCGCCCTCTTCTTCTTCTTTGAGCAAAAACCATGTCGTTGCTCCTCCACGACCTTGCTCCAACCAACTTCCAAAATCAATGTCATCGAAAATCGGCCAACCTTGGATGGGATAGCATTGAAGTTCAAGTCATACCGTTTTAAGGCTGGTTTACTTAGCTAATTACCTAGATTAAAGGATCAAATTTAGAATTAAATGGATTAACTCGATGTAGGGAACGAAGATGACCCTTTCTTTTTTCTCGAACTATCAATCATTACGAAAGGCAAGATGATATTAGGAAAATAAAAGCGAAAAAAATTTCTAAGTGTTGAGGTCTTTATAGTGGGGGAATGTCCCTTCTTCTCCCGGTTATTTTGACTTATTTGAACCAATTTCAAGCCGTATTCGTATCCATGTGACCTATAACCAAATCAATACTTGTTCGAACCATTATGACAACCGATATAAAGTGCAAGGCAAGGGGTTTCCTGGGCTGATTGATTCCATTTGAGGTGTATTACTCGTATCCATTTAATATAACAGTCCCATCGATATGAATACCGCAATCGAGTCAAGCTTGAAGTAATAAACTCCATCGATATGGACTAATAGATTCGTATCCATCTATTTGAAGACCCTAAGACTCGTATCCATCGATACGAACTACCTTGGAACATCAACCAAATTCTTATTGATCGCCATCGATGCGAAAATAATTTTTCAACCTTTCACATTGATCTAGGAGAGGATTGATATAAAAAATCTGAAAACAACAATCAAGCGTTGTTACAACTCGAATATCAAATCGATTCAGGAGGATCGATATGGAATTCGATACAAGAAAACTGACAACCACCTGTGAACGTACGAATGTTAATGTGAGTCAGATTAACATGCATTTATGTGTGTAATGAATTAACATTAAACGTTCAAAACTCATAGTAATCGAATGCTCACCTGGTGACAATAACAATAATGAACAATAGTTTGCTAACACTTGACACTCGGTCGCAACAATGCATTGTATGATCATTGGCAGTCAACAATTCAGCATTCAAATTACTAGAAAACAATCAAAGGTTACATCTTTTAACGAAAAGACAACAACTATTCAACGAATCAGATTTATTATGGATACTCATAAATTTTTTCTTGAGTCTGGATTGAGCTACAATCAATATGACACGATAAGCAAAACTGAGAAAGCCAACGTTCCAAATTTTAGTTCAATCGGAGTTCGTATACTAAAGTTATGGATCGATGAAGTCTTATGAAAGGCATGCGTAATTCGTAACCAAATAGTTCGTCTCCATCAAAATCCAAAGGGAAAAAAACCACTACCGTTTCCACCTCATTCGTAACCATCGATTCTCAAGCAAAGCATGATCAATTCATATCATTGGAGAGAAGTAGCGCATTCGTATACATCGAGTTTGTGTCCACCGACATCTCCTTCATGTCCCCTTCGTTTGTGTTCATCGTGTGAAAGAAACCAAACTCGTATCGATCATTACTTGATCGATACGATGGAAGGAGCCAAATAACGATACGAATTCATAGATATGAAGTCCCTCCCAGGACCGATATGTAACGACCCGCTATTTTAGACCATTCAAATCGACAATAAAACCATACATGTCCGACTTGAATAATTCAAAATACCGAATTGTTAATAAAATTTGGAAAAACTTAAAATATACAGTAAATAAATCAATCATAGATCACTTACACAGAGTAATACAATGCAGCGGAATAGATAAAGAATAGTAGTTCATGAAGCTACTATATACCTCAGCGTTAGAAATAAAATGCAACCGAATAGTTAAAATGTCATGAAGTCTCCAATGTAACAGATGGCTTCTCTGAACAAATCAACTAGATGACTGAAGGGATAGATAGCTGGATCTTCAAGCAAAGCTCCAACTTCGAAGATGAGTCTCAAATGTTGTGTCTCTCAGTCTGACCCGAGCGTAAAGCAAAACACAAAACACTCGAGTCAGGATTAACATTCTTATATCTATAAATCTAACTCAAGTGAAATATCAACTGAAATATAATTAACTTAGAGGATGTTTGGGATAACCATCCTCTAAGGGTCCATGGAACTATCTAAAAGATAGAAATATACACTATAACACCGTAGTCTTTTCAACTTAATTTATACTTCAAAACAAAATATCATTTTTACTTCAAATATCTCTATACTTCCCAAATAGTATTTTTATATACTAAATAATTTGTACAGTAAAGAAATTTCAATTCCCTCAACTTGACAAATCGTTTAACATCAACCTGACCACCCCATTTAAATCTATTTCAATCTCAATTTATTAATTTAAATTCAACTCAATTTCTAAAATAACCACTTCAATTTTATCGATCTCAAATTCGGATTTAAAATCACAAAATACCCTTTATGTTCAGTATATTTCAAAACTTTAAGTATTCAACGTTTCAACTAACATTTTAATCAATTTAGTTCCTAAATACTAAATTCAACTATACTGATTTCAAATACATATCCGAATCTCAAAATAAACCATTTAAATCCCAATATAGTTCAAAGCTTTAATATTTAATTAAATGTTCAATTTAATAGTTCCATATAGATCTCGATTTAACCTCATTATTATCTAGTTTTAAATAATCCCTCATTAGATACAATATCATTTAAGTAACCTTAAATTACATTTTACTCAATATTTTCTTTAATGTATTTAAACGTGAAATATTCATTAAATCGCTTAAATAAAATCCAGTTACAAAATTATACCCTTAAATATCCCATTCAAAAATTTCAAATTGATTTAATTGAATAATCCTTATTTAAATACCATTTAGATAAACCCACATTTATCTCCCAATCTTAGTAAATTGCAGAATACTTTTGGAATAAAATTTACATAAATATTTAGCATAATTTATGTATTAAATCAAATTTTGACTAAATTAAATATTATTAAATCTATATATCATTACCCTTTATATATAAAAAAATTTAAGGATTAACATTTAATAAGACCATATATTTCTTTCCAAAACAATGAATTAAATTTTAAAATATTTATATATATGGACCAACGATGTCTGTATATATTTCTTATCATATGGTCAAGTGTTACGGATATTTATCAATTCAATCCGTACACTAAATGTATACGGGTGGATAGCATTTCAACTCGTAATCCCAATTCAATTAAATGAAAATCGCTTGGGTTTATCATTTCAACCCATAACGATTTTCTCCTATTCTAAAGTCTGTTCGGGTATGTATCATTTCAACCCATAGTGATTTCTATACTAACAGGAAACTTGCAGAGTGATAACAGATATGTAAATATAATAACAACAGGCATATATCATCAAAATAAATATATAAACAATAGGATATGGTGTCATATCCCATAAGTGAATACTTACAGATAATAGCATATATAACAATTTAAATAACTACAGCCTCATATTTCAATTGTCGTCCCAATTGAAATCAAATTTAGTAAATAAAAGAATGTAAATCGTGAGTGATTGCTCACCTTTCGAGGTTAGAGGATATAGACAACAAAGTTGAGTTACGAAATCCAAGCATGAATTACAAAGCAAAGCACGAAGGACATGGGTTTGTCGGACAAGCTGATAAATAGGAGTTGACGAAGTCAAATCAGAACTGGATTGATAAGGATAGATGGTATAATTGAATAGATACACCGTATAAAGTTTATGTATGTATATATACAAATCATATTCAAATTTTGAAACCCATATTGATGTAATATATATATTATTTTCTCTTCTTAAAAATCAATATGTTACTTTAAGGAAAATAAATATACAACATAAAATCATCGGTTTAAATTTTTAAACCCATGATGCAGCTATACAAATAAACGTATAACAAGTAGATTCTATGTTAAATATATTTATGCTTATACTTTATAACCAGACTTATACATAAAGAAACTGTCGATTATAACTTAATAAAGTACGCGTGTAAACTCAGGTATTAAAACTGACACACTTACACAACTTAAAGTATATAGACTGACCTGTTACAAATATCCTATAATATAAAACCGATAACTTTATTTAATAACTACAGATCCCTTAACTTATATACAAACCAAACTTATATACGCGTAAATTATAAATTATATACAGCAGCTTATGTGCATACTAACTAACATCTTTAAACTAATATATGGATGTACCTAGCTTATAACTTTTATAAACCTTACATATAAATGTACTGTGTTGTGTTGTGTTTTTTTTTTTTTTTTTTAAACACATTTCAAATAAATCTATAAATATACTCACTTTAAAAATCAATGTTATTACAACATATTTAAAAACAAACTACAGACTAATATAAATTTATATAAAAACTATGACACGTATCATCAATCAAATCTACCTTTAAAAAAAACTGTACCAAATTTATAACTTACTATATGTATACATAACAATTTACAAACTTATTTACTTATGTATGCTAACAGAATATATTAAACCTTTAGAATCGAATGCGAAATTTGAGAAGTATAAAACAACGGATACAAAGCTTGATATATATAACTAATTAATAGGGCACGTGCCTAAATTATTCATGCCGATTTTTATAGGCGAAAGAGGAAGGGTAGGCAAGGTAAAAATATATATGCAGTTATCACTTTATATACTTACCACATAATATCTTCCATTCAAAAATACAGAGGAGAAAGAGGGGATAGGAACAACTTCACGGCAAGGATGGAACGTTGGCTGGAAGAGCAGCATGCGGGAACGGAGGTGTGGTGATTTTGATGGGTTGAGGGATGAAGGAAATTTTTTTTTTTATTTCACAAAGAAGTGGGTTGCCTTTTGTAGTAGATAGGAGAGATAAAAGAAGTAAGTATATATCAGTAAAGAGAGGAAACATAAAGGAAGAAATAAAAGAAATGAATGGATGCGTAAAGAACGTATAGAATTTTATACGTTTCAAAATCAACGGTGTAATTAAAGCAATTTATATTATTTGTCAAGTTATACGTTTTATATTTATTTCTTTCCTAAATCTCAATTGATATCCGATTATAATATGCAGATTTATTATTATTATCAAACGTTCAAAAAAGTTATCACCCAAAATATAGAAATGGCATATCAACGTCTAGAAGCATAGATTTAGGAAAAAAATATTGAAACAATAAATTGAAGGAAATATAAAAAGATAGGTACCAATCAATAGTCAAACCCTGAATTCAGGGAATAAAAAGGTGAGCTACTATTTGGTCTTAACCGATAGAAAATTTGAATGGACATGTAAATAAAAGTAATTGATACTGTGAAGTCCCCTGATTTCGGGAGAATTATTTAGCAATTAATTGTTTACCTTGGGTAGCACTTTCAAATTTGAAACTGAAGGAAGAATGAATAAGAAACGGCTACAGATTAATTAAAGAAGGAGAGGAGTGTGCGAATTTGTATTCCCAAAGCAAAATGAAAAAATATAAAGAGAGGCAGAAGAATAAATTGAAAAGGAACGTTACGCATGATTTCAGAGAAATAAATAAAAGTAACGACTATTGGTGTAAAATCAACGCGCAAATTGAATGGTTTAAAGGAAGGAATCAGTGGACTGAAGGAAAGGAAAGGAAAGGTCAGCAATTAATAATTGTGACCCTAAAATTTGGAAAAATATAAAAGCAACGACTATGATTTAGCTGAAAATAATTTATGCCAAGAATGGACAGCACGTTTGAATTTTGAAACGGAAGGAAGGGATAAAGGAGCAGACAGAGGCAAATAAAAGAAATGAACAGAGGGAAAAAAAACGAAGAAACATACCATATGAAATAAAGTGTAATGATGAGAATGGTAACGTCTGTCCATTGACATACTTATTAAAGCAATTAAAGTGAAACGAAATGAACGGTGAAAAATTAGCCCGGAATTCAGGCAGAAATAAAACAAATTTTTATGTACTAGCAACGGTTACCCATTTATTTAGCTGACAAATATTAAGGCAATTGATTTATGCGCGTTTAAAATTTGAAACGCAAAAGAAATCAGATGGTCACGGATCTGGAGGAGGATATTTAGGAATGATATATGAAGAGATACTGAAATACATTTGTGTCCATAAATAACGTAGACAGTGGACTAATAAATGAAATATCAACGTTTGATACATTGATTCAGCAGAAAAATTAAAGCAAATTTGTTACCATAGATATTATTATAAAAATGAAGGATCTATGATTTAGAATTTTCTTATGTAAAATATTCAGGCTTAGAAATAATTTTTTTTTTATCAGCAATATTTAACCGATATAGATTAAAATAGAATTATACAAAAAAAATAAACTCCCATATAATTAAGTGAAAATTCACTATTTGTTGTATCTTCATATACGTATTCTAAATATAAAATTTTTATTTCAAAATTCAATTATTTAAAATTTTCTCAAAATTGAATTAAATATGAAAATAAAACCATTCAAAACTATTAAAATATTATGGGTCGTTACACTCTCCCCCACTCAAAACTTTTCGTCCCCGAAAAGGAAGGAGGTAAGAGAATAGAACAACCAGAAATAAAGGTAGATTGAAAGTCAAGGGTAATTTAAATTTTTAAACTATATAAATTTTACTTGAAATATTCATTTGCAATTCAGTTATCTGTAATACTTTAAAATTTTCAAAACTCATTGGAATTTAATATGTTTAACTAACATCTTTATACATATGTGAAAGCTATTTGAAAAAAATTATTTGCATCATTAGTTATATTTACAAAGAAGCTATTGAAAACATTAAATCCATAATTCATAAATTTATAAATTTATCTCAAGATACTTTTCAAATATTATCAATAAATTAATAATCATTTTCTTTAAATATGTTTTATTTAATTAATAACTTCAAAGATATTTATACCACTAAAATTTTATATAAAACAATGCAGTATACAAATAAGCAATATTTAAAAGATTTATTCAAAAAGGAAAGGAAGGTAGATTCCGAAAACGGAATATAGGTGAAAAATGAAGCTGAGCAGATGAGGTAGATTCAAAAGAATAGAATCGGGCACGAATAATTTATTTCAAACCATAAGAATTTAAATTTCAAATATTAATACAAAATTTCTTTGTTGAAAATACTTTTATAATAAAATACCTTTATAAATAAAATATTTTTATATCGAGACCAATTTTTCTTTCGAAAATACTTTTATAACTCAATGTTTTAACAAGTTTATCCTCGTTCTTGCAGACTCTGGCCACGCGTTGATCAGGCGCAAAGATAGAATTCTTCAAGTACTTAGTAGACTTGTTTCAACACCCAGTGAAAATACTTGAAAACCTTTAAAAACAGATATGGAAAGTACAATCCAAACAAAACAACCAAACCAAAACCTTTGTCCGATCATGGTTCGCAGATACACAATGGTTACGCCTGGGTCCCCCAGGAAACAATCCATATCCGTAAGCTTTCTCAGCCCTGCAAGTTACGCCATGATGACTAGTAGAGTGCAGGATACACAATGGTTACGCCTGGATCCCCCAGGAAACAATCCGTACCCCCAGGCAAGACTCAGCCAGGCACTTGCGCTACTATTCGCGACCTACACAGATTGCAGGATACACAATGGTTACGCCTGGATCCCCCAGGAAACAATCCGTACCCCTAGGCAAGACTCAGCCAGGCAATTGCGCTATGCATTCGCGAGAGAAAAAAAACCATGGGTTACGCCACGGTGGGAAAAACTCGAGTATTACATCCGGAAAACCGAAAATCAGAGAGAATAATATCGATAGAATGAATCCACGATGTGGCCACAAAGCGGATATCAAGCAGAAGGCACTTTCCATATCTTTACTTCGAAAATATATATCATATAGTACCTTTTCAAATCACTTTCAAATATCATACTTATATAAAGTTCATTATATATAGGATTCCCTTTTTCCCAAATCGAATACTTTCCAAATCAATAGTAGATCAAATCATACTTATATAGACTTCGATTATATAAAATCTCTTTCCAAATTGAGTACCTTTCAAATCAATAGATTTCAAATCAACTTCATACTTATACAATCCATTTTATATAGGTTCGACCACTCCCAAATCAAGTGCTTAATAATATAAGTTCTCAATTTCAAATCATTCAATATCCATTCAGTTTCCAACTCATATATGATTTCACCAAATTTTCTTTCAAATTTAGTATCTAAATTTCAAAGTTCCCAAAATAATAGGTTTAGAAAATTATCCCAGTTTCTAAATTAAAATAATTCAAGTCAAACAAATTCATTTCCAAAATCACCATATAAGTTCTGGTTTTGAATTCCAATTTAATTTCAAAACCACATATTTTCCCAAAATCAATTATACTCAAAATGGTTTCCAAATTTATAATTATCCCTTTAAAACTTTTAAACTATCTATTTTTAGTTGAAATATTCAATTTACCTTTCTGAAAACTATTATTCAAAACTATATATATATTTTTTCAAAACATTTCAAACTAAATTTATATTCTTTATCAAACATTTTATACTCTCCGAAATTTCTTAGTTTTAAAATTTTAATCTCGATTTGGAAGTGTTCGAACATTCAAAATAGTTAGGAAAATCAAATTTTAAATTCAAGAGTTGAAAATCAACAATAAATCAATTATTAAGTCTGAAACTCGAGGACTGAACACCGGTCTCACTTTAAATTGTTTCAAATATATATATATATATATATATATATATATATATATATATATATATATATATTTTGAAAATATCAAATTATACTTCGAAATTTGAAATCATAACGGTTTTACAAAATCACTCGCATAGCGAGCTATTAAAGTGGCCTCTCCCCTACTCTGAAACTCGAAAATCAATGTCGATGATGCGTGCACTCATCACCGAAATTATTTTCCAGCGGCATAAGTGAGTTCTGGACTTCTATTTTCTTGAAAACTTCTTCGAAATTTCTTCAAAATTATTGGAATTCATTTGAGCTCATTTGAAACCTTTCTGATTCGGAAAAATACTTTTAAATCGTATTATTTTTATATATTTTCCAAAATCTTAAAACCAATTTCAAAATACCGGAATTTAATTCTCGAATTTCAAATTTAACACTACAGTTATAAATCATTTTTATATAAATCACTTTCTTATAATTTTTCAAAATTTCAAATCCTTTCAAACCTTTTTATATAGAATAACATTTCTTATTTTATTTTTTATTATTATTATATATAGGTATATAATCCTTATCGTAAACAATTTCACTTTTATATATAGAATAAAATCGTAGTTATCAAAATAATAATTTCGTATAAAACAATTTTAAAATACAACAAACCCGATTTTCAAAGGATGATTCAAGAATGGATTTCAAAACAAAGATAGAGATTTAATTTAGAGGAACTCTAATCAATAGAATCCTGATTCGAAGATAGGCTCAAACAAAGTTGAGAAAATCAAATTACAAAACAGAAGATGGATATACTTCTATAAATCTCAGGCGACCTTAACTGGGTCAACCGTGACTTCAGGAATATAATTGATGCGGAATTCTAAAGAAAATCGACATCCGATTGCCAGAGATAGAATTCGGCATACCAAGATATAGCAGCATCGTAAACCGAGGATACAGAAATCTTCGGTGAATCAACGCCAATTGTAAAGGAGTTTTCACCCCCTTTACAAAACATTCAGTGGAGTTGTGGGATACTCCAGAATCAAACGAATATAAATAGGGAGAGACAAAAGGAATTTCGAAACCGAGGGACATTCCAAAATTCAAAGGAAATCGAGTCAAAGGAAGAGATTCAACTCGAGCGAAAGTGATTCTGTAAACAAATTTACCATATATGCTAAGTTTTGCCTAGAGCCAAAGCTCTGATACCAACTGTAACGACCCGCTATTTTAGACCATTCAAATCGACAATAAAACCATACATGTCCGACTTGAATAATTCAAAATACCGAATTGTTAATAAAATTTGGCAAAACTTAAAATATACAGTAAATAAATCAATCATAGATCACTTACACAGAGTAATACAATGCAGCGGAATAGATAAAGAATAGTAGTTCATGAAGCTACTATATACCTCAGCGTTAGAAATAAAATACAACCGAATAGTTCAAATGTCATGAAGTCTCCAATGTAACAGATGGCTTCTCTGAACAAATCAACTAGATGACTGAAGGGATAGATAGCTGGATCTTCAAGCAAAGCTCCAATTTCGAAGATGAGTCTCAAATGCTGTATCTCTCAGTCTGACCCGAGCGTAAAGCAAAACACAAAACACTCGAGTCAGGATTAACATTCTTATATCTATAAATCTAACTCAAGTGAAATATCAACTGAAATATAATTAACTTAGAGGATGTTTGGGATAACCATCCTCTAAGGGTCCATGGAACTATCTAAAAGATAGAAATATACACTATAACACCGTAGTCTTTTCAACTTAATTTATACTTCAAAACAAAATATCATTTTTACTTCAAATATCTCTATACTTCCCAAATAGTATTTTTATATATTAAATAATTTGTACAGTAAAGAAATTTCAATTCCCTCAACTTGACAAATCGTTTAACATCAACCTGACCACCCCATTTAAATCTATTTCAATCTCAATTTATTAATTTAAATTCAACTCAATTTCTAAAATAACCACTTCAATTTTATCGATCTCAAATTCGGATTTGAAATCACAAAATACCCTTTATGTTCAATATATTTCAAAACTTTAAGTATTCAACGTTTCAACTAACTTTTTAATCAATTTAGTTCCTAAATACTAAATTCAACTATACTGATTTCAAATACATATCCGAATCTCAAAATAAACCATTTAAATCCCAATATAGTTCAAAGCTTTAATATTTAATTAAATGTTCAATTTAATAGTTCCATATAGATCTCGATTTAACCTCATTATTATCTAGTCTTAAATAATCCCTCATTAGATACAATATCATTTAAGTAACCTTAAATTACATTTTACTCAATATTTTCTTTAATGTATTTAAACGTGAAATATTCATTAAATCGCTTAAATAAAATCCAGTTACAGAATCATACCCTTAAATATCCCATTCAAAAATTTCAAATTGATTTAATTGAATGAATCCTTATTTAAATGCCATTTAGATAAACCCACATTTATCTCCCAATCTTAGTAAGTTGCAGAATACTTTTGGAATAAAATTTACATAAATATTTAGCATAATTTATGTATTAAATCAAATTTTGACTAAATTAAATATTATTAAATCTAAATATCATTACCCTTTATATATAAAAAAATTTAAGGATTAACATTTAATAAGACCATATATTTCTTTCCAAAACAATGAATTAAATTTTAAAATATTTATATATATGGACCAACGATGTCTGCATATATTTCTTATCATATGGTCAAGTGTTACGGATATTTATCATTTCAATCCATACACTAAATGTATACGGGTGGATAGCATTTCAACTCGTAATCCCAATTCAATTAAATGAAAATCGCTTGGGTTTATCATTTCAACCCATAACGATTTTCTCCTATTCTAAAGTCTGTTCGGGTATGTATCATTTCAACCCATAGTGATTTCTATACTTACAGGGAACTTGCAGAGTGATAACAGATATGTATATATAATAACAACAGGCATATATCATCAAAATAAATATATAAACAATAGGATATGGTGTCATATCCCATAAGTGAATACTTACAGATAATAGCATATATAACAATTTAAATAACTACAGCCTCATATTTCAATTGTCGTCCCAATTGAAATCAAATTTAGTAAATAAAAGAATGTAAATCGTGAGTGATTGCTCACCATTCGAGGTTAGAGGATATAGACAACGAAGTTGAGTTACGAAATCCAAGCATGAATTACAAAGCAAAGCGCGAAGGACATGGGTTTGTCGGACAAGCTGATAAATAGGAGTTGACGAAGTCAAATCAGAACTGGATTGATAAGGATAGATGGTATAATTGAATAGATACACCGTATAAAGTTTATGTATGTATATATACAAATCATATTCAAATTTTGAAACCCATATTGATGTAATATATATATTATTTTCTCTTCTTAAAAATCAATATGTTACTTTAAGGAAAATAAATATACAACATAAAATCATCGGTTTAAATTTTTAAACCCATGATGCAGCTATACAAATAAACGTATAACAAGTAGATTCTATGTTAAATATATTTATGCTTATACTTTATAACCAGACTTATACATAAAGAAACTGTCAATTATAACTTAATATAGTACGCATGTAAACTCAGGTATTAAAACTGACACACTTACACAACTTAAAGTATATAGACTGACCTGTTACAAATATCCTATAATATAAAACCGATAACTTTATTTAATAACTACAGATCCCTTAACTTATATACAAACCAAACTTATATACGCGTAAATTATAAATTATATACAGCAGCTTATGTGTATACTAACTAACATCTTTAAACTAATATATGGATGTACCTAGCTTATAACTTTTATAAACCTTACATATAAATGTACTGTGTTGTGTTTTTTTTTTTTTTTAAACACATTTCAAATAAATCTATAAATATACTCACTTTAAAAATCAATGTTATTACAACATATTTAAAAACAAACTACAGACTAATATAAATTTATATAAAAACTATGACACGTATCATCAATCAAATCTACCTTTAAAAAAAACTGTACCAAATTTATAACTTACTATATGTATACATAACAATTTACAAACTTATTTACTTATGTATGCTAACAGAATATATTAAACCTTTAGAATCGAATGCGAAATTTGAGAAGTATAAAACAACGGATACAAAGCTTGATATATATAACTAATTAATAGGGCACGTGCCTAAATTATTCATGCCGATTTTTATAGGCGAAAGAGGAAGGGTAGGCAAGGTAAAAATATATATGCAGTTATCACTTTATATACTTACCACATAATATCTTCCATTCAAAAATACAGAGGCGAAAGAGGGGATAGGAACAACTTCACGGCAAGGATGGAACGTTGGCTGGAAGAGCAGCATGCGGGAACGGAGGTGTGGTGATTTTGATGGGTTGAGGGATGAAGGAAATTTTTTTTTTATTATTTCACAAAGAAGTGGGTTGCCTTTTGTAGTATATAGGAGAGATAAAAGAAGTAAGTATATATCAGTAAAGAGAGGAAACGTAAAGGAAGAAATAAAAGAAATGAATGGATGCGTAAAGAACGTATAGAATTTTATACGTTTCAAAATCAACGGTGTAATTAAAGCAATTTATATTATTTGTCAGGTTATACGTTTTATATTTATTTCTTTCCTAGATCTCAATTGATATCCGATTATAATATGCAGATTTATTATTATTATCAAACGTTCAAAAAAGTTATCACCCAAAATATAGAAATGGCATATCAACGTCTAGAAGCATAGATTTAGGAAAAAAATATTGAAACAATAAATTAAAGGAAATATAAAAAGATAGGTACCAATCAATAGTCAAACCCTGAATTCAGGGAATAAAAAGGTGAGCTACTATTTGGTCTTAACCGATAGAAAATTTGAATGGACATGTAAATAAAAGTAATTGATACTGTGAAGTCCCCTGATTTCGGGAGAATTATTTAGCAATTAATTGTTTACCTTGGGTAGCACTTTCAAATTTGAAACTGAAGGAAGAATGAATAAGAAACGGCTACAGATCAATTAAAGAAGGAGAGGAGTGTGCGAATTTGTATTCCCAAAGCAAAATGGAAAAATATAAAGAGAGGCAGAAGAATAAATTGAAAAGGAACGTTACGCATGATTTCAGAGAAATAAATAAAAGTAACGACTATTGGTGTAAAATCAACGCGCAAATTGAATGGTTTAAAGGAAGGAATCAGTGGACTGAAGGAAAGGAAAGGAAAGGTCAGCAATTAATAATTGTGACCCTAAAATTTGGAAAAATATAAAAGCAACGACTATGATTTAGCTGAAAATAATTTATGCCAAGAATGGACAGCACGTTTGAATTTTGAAACGGAAGGAAGGGATAAAGGAGCAGATAGAGGCAAATAAAAGAAATGAACAGAGGAAAAAAAAAAGAAGAAACATACCATACGAAATAAAGTGTAATGATGAGAATGGTAACGTCTGTCCATTGACATACTTATTAAAGCAATTAAAGTGAAACGAAAGGAACGGTGAAAAATTAGCCCGGAATTCAGGCAGAAATAAAACAAATTTTTATGTACTAGCAACGGTTACCCATTTATTTTGCTGACAAATATTAAGGCAATTGATTTATGCGCGTTTAAAATTTGAAACGCAAAAGAAATCAGATGGTCACGGATCTGGAGGAGGATATTTAGGAATGATATATGAAGAGATACTGAAATACATTTGTGTCCATAAATAACGTAGACAGTGGACTAATAAATGAAATATCAACGTTTGATACATTGATTCAGCAGAAAAATTAAAGCAAATTTGTTACCATAGATATTATTATAAAAATGAAGGATCTATGATTTAGAATTTTCTTATGTAAAATATTCAGGCATAGAAATAATTTGTTTTTTATCAGCAATATTTAACCGATATAGATTGAAATAGAATTATACAAAAAAAAAATAAACTCCCATATAATTAAGTGAAAATTCACTATTTGCTGAATCTTCATATACGTATTTTAAATATAAAATTTTTATTTCAAAATTCAATTATTTAAAATTTTCTCAAAATTGAATGAAATATGAAAATAAAACCATTCAAAACTATTAAAATATTATGGGTCGTTACACGATATGTATGGGGGATATGATCATCGATACGAGGCAAGCTGCATGGCTTGATACGAAGGGAGGATTTTGGAGCGATACGAACAAGACCAACATAGAAGGAAAACTCGATCACTCGGCATGAAAAGTGGATTGATCCTAGAAGACAGTGCCACTTCATTGACCATCAAATGCCTAGAAGCGATACAAACAGGATCGACACGAATGGAAGCGATACGAGCTCGGCTACACATTGAAAAATCCAAACTTGCATCAATCGTAAATCGAGACCTACAAGTCCAAAGCCACCAAATTTTAACGGGATCTTGCCTACAACCTCAAGAATGTACCTGATCAATTTCAGCCTAAAAGGACCAATTATTGATCGATACAAACTCAATTCGTATCGCTCCTTGATCGAGTCGAAATCACCCGAACTCGGTCACGTAGGCCCACCCATGTGAGAGAAGAAGTCCTCTGAGATTTGGGCAAGATATTTGCTGCCTACGCTTATAAATAGTGACCCTAGACCTACGGAAAAGTGACTTTTAGCCTCTCTATGTCTATACTCTGCCAAAATTGCTGCTATACATTGATTGTACTATTGTAATCCTCTTGTAACCAGCGAGTTATAATCAATAAACGTCAATCATTTCATATCAGACGTAGGCCATACGCCTAACCACTCTAACTTCGTGTGTTTCTATACTGTTTCTTACTTATTGATAAGTACGTTTGTTAGATCTGCCTCATTTTACATTTACTTTCTTCATTTTATCTCTTCAAACACATTCGAAGAGTGTTGTGCGCAATTTGGGTACAAAAAATATATATCCGTATTACTTGACCATAAGGTAGATAATTATGTACGGACACTGGATTAGTTAAATTAAAGGATTTTAAAACCTTAAATTTTTGAACCCAGTTAAATGATATTTTGAAATAAAAATTTAATTTTTATAAACTGAATTATTTTTTGAAAGTCCAAGCTCTAAAAGTTGAAATTGGAATTGGTTTAAATGAAATGTTTAAAGAATTTAAATTGAAATTTTAAAGTGGATTTGATGTATAAATGAAATTTATCAAAATCGAATTATTAAAATATTTGAATATTTAAACTTTGAAATCTTCCAAATTTCAAATAGTTTAAAGTTATAGTTCAAACATGGATTTGAAATCGATATAGATTTAAATGGTTTTAATGAGAATTTGAATTAAAAGACAAAATTTAGTTTTTTCATCTGGAAGCTGGTTATGGTCCAGATTTGTTGAAAAGGAAGAAATAGTTTAATTCGATATTGCTTTCGAATTAATCATTTTATTATAATCTGCTTAAAAATATATCATTTTAAATTCCGATTTGTTTATATTTTCAAACCATTTTATATTAACACCTTGTTCGAACGACTCAAATAAGTTGATTTTTGGCTTTCTGAAAGCCAAAATGAATAGATTTTGACTTCCAAATAGCAAAAAGGCGACTTGTATAAGTCGATCCAAACAAGCCATAAACTATATTAAACCTTTTAACTATTTTATACCATTTAAAACTATTTTAATCTATTTTAAGATATTTAATCTATTTTAAACTAATTTAATCTAAGTTAATCTATTTTAAACTATTTTAAACAGTTTTAATCTAATTTAATCTATTTTAAACTATTTAAACTATTTTAGTCTATTTTAAACTATTTAAACTATTTTAGTCTATTTTAAACTATTTAAACTATTTTAAGCTATTGTTACCTACTTTAAACTATTTTAGTATTTCAAACTATTTAAAACTAATTTTATTTATTTTAAAAACTATTAAACTAGTTATGACTATCTAAACTATTTTCTAAATTCAAACTGTGCAAGGCTGGATGGTTTATGTTTAAATCCTTGATTTAAAAGAGAATATGGTTAAATAATGTTATAACTTACGTTGGAATACGAAAATGATATTTTCAAGTGAAATGACATATTTTGGGTAATATGATGATTTTGAAATGCGGATTTAACCTCTTTTATGATATGATTTTGAAAGTGAATATGAATTCAAATATGATATAGTTTCAAAAGTGAAAATGATTTCGAAAGCGGTATAGTTTGAATTGAATATGATATTTTGATATTAATTACGAATTGGGTTTGGAAATATAAAAGAACCATCCGGTGTGAAATAAGCGTTCGGTTGTTAAAGAGACCGGCATCGGATATTGTCATACTCTCTGCTAATACGGAAAACCACTTTAACAACTGTATACGTGGTGGAGATTCCAGAACAAAGTAGGATGGTTGGCGAACGATTCTACATGAGGTATTTACGTAGCCCTGACTCCCTCAAGTCGGCTTGATGTGGCTAAAATAAGAGCTATACAGGGCCAAGTGAGGTCGTGTCTCCTATCGGGCACATTTTTTCGATATCATATTATGACTTTGTGATTGATTTGGTGGCCACCCCTTGATTTGATTATGGGAGTGTGTTTCGAGGTGGGCGGTAGTAGCTGCTATGAGTTACCAGCAGTCCGGGTGTGCAAACTACAGAATTCTACCCTGGCATTGCCTCGTGTGCCTTGTCACATGCCTTATCGCGCCCATTACGAGTTTGGTTTGTATCGTACCTATGGAGTGCTCTCTGATATCCCAACAGTTTATGGTAGAGTTCACAGTACTGTATAGAATACGACATTTATATAAAATGTGCTAAGGGAGATATGGGTAACGCCGTAATGCTATTTTAGTACTTTACTTCACTGTACACATATTATAATAGCGTATTGTACTATGTATGTAGATATTTAAATGGACCCTTAGGAGATGGAATCCCGAACATCTCTTAAGTTATTGGACACACGTTAGACACTGGATAGGAGATGTAAAATCCTGTAAACATCTCCGAAGCCATTACACTCATATTTACTATTAATTTAACTTACATAAGATCTTTTAGTTCTGACTCTAGTGTTTTGTCTTTTCATTATACTCGGGTCAGCCTGAGCTTTTCAGTGTATTGAAGACTTTATTTTTAGAGAAAGAAGATGGAGATTTCTATATTATACTATTTCATATATGTTCCACTGCATCATATTGTTCCGCTGCATTATTTATTTATTTCTACTGTATGTAACTCTAATCTATATTGTAAAAGTGTAATCAAATGTTATTTGTAAAACAGCTTCATGATAAGAATCCTCCCTTTTGAATAGTTTAGATTCGACATGTGTGGTTTATTGTCAATTTAAACTGTCCAAAAAGGTGGGTTGTTACATTTACTACAGTTATAATAATTAAGTAAAACATAGCTAATAACGACGCTTACAAGCAATAATCACGTTTAGGATAACTAATTAATGAGAAAGGAATTTAAATGGTTGTAACTCCAATAATAGGAAATAAATGGTAGTAAATATGGGATTTGCAATAAGTTGATAGGGTAAATGGATTAATAGGACTAATAAATAAAGAAGTTGAATTAATAACTATAGAATAGTTAAAAAGATTACTAATTTGAGCTTAATAATCATACATAAATGTGTTAGGAAATGTTCGTTAGGATTTTGTGGACAAATTGACATTCACGAACATTAAAAGGGGATTTATGGTTAGATAAGCATTTACGGTAAATATTATTACCTTAAATAAAAAGGGAACTAGTAAGCTAAGTCCAATGTCAACCTAAAAATATAAATAAAGACTTATGATGGTTATTTAGACTTAGTAGATTAATGATGTGAGGTTAGTAGAGTCGGTCGACGGAAGACTGCCAGGCTATTGGTAGTCGGAAGCACTTACTACTAATGTGAGATATCACTAATCCTAGGACCTATGACGAAATAAGAGATTGGGCCTGCTTTCTTAATTGAAAAGTGTTAAATGGTCCAAATTTGGAATAAGGAGTGGTGTGGAATATCTCCATAGGGTTTCGCTTTTGATTTGAGGCATTAAGTGGCTGTTGGGTCTGACTCCCTCCTAAAATAGAAGAATTAAGTAATAGTATCCTAGTAAGATTCCAAATAAATGAGGATGTCTCTAAAAGGGTTTACTTCAATGTTGAGGTATTAAGTGGCTATACTAGGGCCCATCTCCCTACCAAAAGAAGTAGCCTAATGAGATTCCATATTTATAACTAAGAGTTATAGTGGATATCTCAGGAAGGATTCACTTCGGGTTTGAGGTATTAAGTTATTGATCTAAGGGTTCGCCTCTCTCCTAAGAAGAAGTATTAGGTAAACAAGTGAGATTCCAAGTGATGTTTACTAGATAGTACTAGCGAGGAGATCGGCTTGGAGTTAGGTATTAAATGACAAAGGCCTACCTATAAATAGGTGTTAAATGGTCAGGGATCTGCCTAGTCCTTATTAATCAGGTATTAAGCGGCTTAGGTATAGTCTCTCACATTGCTAAGGCTATAATAACGATAATAATGGTGAGGAGTCCGCTAGGGGATAGGTATTAACTGCTATAGGACCTTCCTAGAATATAGGTATAAAAAGTTAGAAGTTCGCCTGGTCCTTTTAAAGGCATTAAATGGCTTGGTATCGTCTCTTACATGGCTACGATTTTATTGGCGATGGATGCGGTAATAGTTGGAAATTAAATGTAGAAAGCCTTAAATAGTAGTAGAATTCTTTGTAGCTAGGCCACACCGCCATTGACAACATTATTAGAAAACAACTTCGGGAATAAGTCTTAAATGACAGGGTATACCTTGATCGAGGTCTTAAATGGAAGAGTATGTCTATTTCTCTTTTAAAGATATTTTATGGTGATTATAGATGCCCGCTTCATATTTAGAAGTATTTAGTGGCAAATAGGTGCTTCGTGAGTATTTTGTACCTTGGGAAGGGATATGTAAGTAATCGTGTATGCAATGCAAGGATATATTAGAATTGCTAACCTTAAGGGACATAACAATTGAATGGAAACCAATTGGTACAAATTTATGTTATGACAGTTTATAGATTTTCCAATCACCAGGACGTTGTTCTGACCCCCTCCTCATTACAACCTACATGATAGATTTAAAGAAATAGGTCATTGGAGCTGGATGTGCTTTGTCATTGCGAAGTCTTCTTTTCTCTCATGCTCGGTGCTAATGTGACAATCTGCTATCCAAGGAAGACTATTAATTCCAGGGTATTATTCCTAATCGGTATTCTTATCCTGTAATTGTTTTCGCTATGAGTTTAGATTTCTATCAATGCCTGATAATGCTCATGCTTATTTGTAGGCACCAAATCCAATGATCGATGCTTTGATGGACTTGAGTTTCGATTTTTTCCAAAATTTAGGCTCATTAAGGTATGGGTTGTTACATTCCTACCCAATAAGATTCTCATTATATTCAACCATAATGAGCACATGATTTTACATTACGGTTTACATGCTCATTTCAAGTGAACCAATTTCATTAAGATTTCATATATTACAAACATGATTGTTCACCAAACAACTTTTGTATATGCTATGTAATGACCCATAAATTCATCACTTAAAAAATTATTTAATTTAATATTTTCCAAAAATTAGGTTTTATAACACAAATATGATGTTCTAAACCAACATAAATAATAGTAATTGAATTTTGAATAAGTATATGCAAAAACAACTTCTTTAGACAAATATCAGTAAAATTACCAACAAACATTTTAACAATAAATAACATTAGACTATCCAACATCGTGCATTGAGCGGATGCCTGCACTCATTTATGTATATGAGTGAAAATATGTAGTAAAATAATTTATTTTATTTTTGAAAATAAAATCTCTTTATGACATCATCAATTATATCACTATTTAGGAATAAACGATTTTTGAATTTATATTGATTTTAAATGATTTAATAATTATTTTAATTACTATATAAGTGCTTTTAATTATTATATAATGATAGAGTTATTAATATTATCAATATATATATATATATATATTAGATGAGAAGCGAAAATATGATCGAAAATCAAAATCAAAATCCGTAACGATTTAATGCAGAAAAGTTGTGCAACGTTGTGAATCATTTGAGATATACATATGAACACATACATGTACACAAACATGAACACATTCATAAGAACATGAACATTTATATGCATACAAATACACTTGCACATACACAAATATATATATATATATTGCAAAATATCTAAGATATTTTCCTAAAACTTCATCCTTAAGAAAATTCAAAGTCAACCTCTTACACCCTAAGTGTAAGCACATGAACACGCTCATGGGGTAGTATTCAGTCGTGGATGATATGATGAGAGGGTGAGTGGTGGTGAGAGGGGGGAGTGGTGGTGACGCAATGGTGATGAAATAGCAAATAAATATCATGACATTTTTATCCACTTTTTTTCTTATGAATACCACCACCTATCTTCGCTTCACTCACACTTCTTCTTCATAAAATTCCTAAATTGTTCATCCTCTGCTTCACTACATTAATAGTTTCAATAGCCAAAAAAAGAAGATATTACAAAATCAAAACAAAGTTATACCAAAATCAATCGAAATCTATACCACTTCAAACAAAAATTCAAGCTAGTGACCTCTTCCTTTTCCTCTACCATGGCCATGTGCAATCAATCCCTTCCAAGCCTCCAAGACCAAGGCTGAACCCCCTAAGAGCCTTTGTGCTAGAAGTCATGAGCTCCGTTTTAGAGATAGCGGAGCTATAGTCATTTTAAAGCCAATCTGATCGAAAATCAAGTGAAAAACTCTATATATATATATATATATATATATACACACACACATATATATATAATGATGGTGTGGTATGTTTACCATGGTGATTTACTATGCTTTGGTCACCAAGTTTGGTTGTTTTAATATAGTTGTTTATATTGTGAAAACAAGTCACGTTAAATACGCGTCGATATTACACAAGGAAATCACTTTCTAAATCAAGTCATAAAAGTGATATGGAATCATTAAACCCCTTTAGAATGGTTTAGAATGATTTAGAAATGTTTTATAAACATTTAAAGTATTTCGACAAAGTTTGGAAAGAATATGAAAATTTAGTTAAAATAGCCACATCGCGCAACAGAAGTTCGTGACTTCACGTAGTAAAAGTTCAAATTCATTTATAAGATGGAACTAGAATCAGAATTCTTTGTAATAAGAATTTTTGGAACTCTTATAATCATAGTTTTCAAATTAAAGAAAAGATTGATATTTCATTTGGTAGATTTTGAAATATTAGCGAAACAAATTTTCGAAATAGTCATGGTTTGGCAGTTCGAAAACCAAAGTGATAAATTCTTTATAAATCACACTTTTAATTCTTTAAAAATATGGTATGAATTCTATAAATATGTTAAAATGTTTTAAAAGAAATTTGAGTTATAAAAATGGATTTCTAAATGATAGAAAAGTTGTTTTGATCAAATAAGCCTTAAAAGCACTATTTGCAGCATTATTTGCATTCCCTTGACTGCATTCTAATGGCCGGATAGTTTCCATAAATGGTTGGTTAAGCCATTTTGGCTAACCAATGCACCCACCTATTTCGTGGACCTTATGAATAGAGTATTAAGAGACGTACTCAACAAATTAGTGTTGGCCTTTATTGATGATATTTCATATATTCAAGGACTAAAGAAGAGCAAGAAAGGCATTTGGAGATTGTATAAGAGATATTAAGAAGGAATGTGCTGAAAGAAAAAATTTCAAAATGTCATTTCTGAGAAAATGAGGTAAAATTCCTGGGACATATTGTGTCAGGGTATGGAGTTTCGGTAGACCTAGGAAAATCTCAGCTATATATGATTGGAGACAACTACAGACTCCGATGGGCATCTATAGCTTCTTGGGATTGGTCGGACATTATCGGAGGTTTATTCAAGACTTCTCCAATATTTCCTCTCACTTAACAAAGCTGACAATGAAGGATGCTAATTTTGAGTAGATGTAGAAATGTGGAGAAGCATTTCAGGAACTCAAGAAGAGATTAACTACTGCTCCCATATTAGCTATTGTTGATGAAAGCGGCAGTTTAACAATGTATACTAATGATTGCAGGGAAGGAGTAAGTATAGTTATGAAGCAGCATGTAAAGATCATCGCATATGCGAGAAGAAAACTAAAGATCCATGAAAGAAATAGTGTGACACACGACTTGGAGTTATTAGTTGTAGTGTTTTCACTAAAAACGTGGAGACATTATTTGTTGGGTAAGAATTTTTCAAGGTTTATTTTAATGAAAATTAATTTACCTTGGTAAATAATATTTCCTTTTTGAATAGGTTAAAATTTTGATCTCTTCACGGACCACAAATCTTTGAAATAACTTTTCACGTAGAAGGACTTAAATATGAGGCAGCAACGTTGGCTAGAATTCATTGCATCATATGACTTGGATATTCTACATACACCGGAAAAAGCCAATGTTGTGGCAGATGTGCTAAATAGGAAGCATGCAATGATAGCACATTTAGTGGTGCATCCAACATTGATTTGTCATATAAAGGAGAATGAGCTCAAGGATCCAATTATTGCAAGGATAGCCAGAGAAGTAAAGGAAAATGTGGTACCAAGAAGATAGATAGGATTCGAAGTGGATAAGCAAGGAATTCTAAGAATGAATGGAAGGATATGTGTTCCTAATGTTGATGGGATTAGATAGGAAGCTTTAGCCGAATGTCATAATTCTTCCCTTGCAATACATCCAGAAGTTACCAAGATGTATAGCGATATGTGTGACGACCCACAAATCCGTACCCTTTAAATCGACAATAATCCACACTTGTCCGACCCAAAAAGCACAAATTGACGGAAAGTCAAGAGAAAGAAAAGAAGAGAGAAGAAGAGAAGAGAAGAAAGAGAGAAGATAGAACCAAACAGAACAATACAAAATCTTACATCACAGCGGAAAATATATAATATCATATCAATGATCTTTATAAAACAGAAATTGTATATATATACACATCAAACAGAGTTCAATAATCAATCAATAGTTATTAGCCTGAACAGTTATAATAACCTGTCCTCACAATTGCTGATAATATAAAACAAAAAACAAAGCAAAGCGGATAGTCAATAATCAAAACAGATATATGTATATCAAAATGAAGATCTCCAGCTTTCCTGCTGAAGCTCCAAAAGCACCAAAGAATAACCTGTAGATATACTCGGTCTGACCAGAGCATTGAAAGGGAAGAATGCCTGGATCAGTCTGGTAAACCAGCATGAGAAACACACTCAACTGAATTTATTAAATTACCAAACTTTTCCTTAGTTTTCAAAACAAAAGTATCTCGTAAGACAAGTCCACACATAAACACGGACATGTTTTTACCTTACGATAACTAAAACATATCATATCAAATTTCATGTTATATTATAGTAGTGTCTACTATGTACAAATAATATTAATCATAGCTGAAATTGTTACATTGATTAAATTCCAGCATATAGCCCAATTGGGTAATACAATCAAAATGGAAAACACCTAGTAGAGTTTGGATTTCCATACAAATGACCAGGTGAAGACCTTCCGGCAATACATCTCTAGAAAAATGTACCGAGGACCATCACTAAGGATCCTCCACCAACACAAGACCGGCCGACCTCTATAACTAGATGGTACCGAATATATCATCCTTCAGTCGTTACCGACCTTTATCGAGGGCCCTCATAGCATACAAACCACAATAATCAGATACACGACGTCATAGCATGCAAAGATATATCTAAAAGAGGATGATCATATCCTAATGGGAATGACCCACTTCGCCCTGCTGCATCTAACACTGTTTTGATCATTTCCGGTTGATGAGGCTGGATGTAAAGATTACCTTTCACAAAGCACAATCATATCACTTGGAAAATATCGAATATACTTAAATCAGGATTAAGTATATATTTTATTCTTTAAGGAAAAGACTCTTTTAAACATCTTTATTTTGGGTCAAAACGAATGTTACGTAAAACATCGTTACGACAACCCTAAACCACTAGCATAGGGATTCGAAAGCAAGATATGTATATAAATCCCAATACTATTCAAAAACATCTCCTTTCGAAAATCATTTACTATAACAACAGTGTTATAGTCTATCATTTGCTTACTTCTCGAAAACGCCTATTTCAACAATGAATGTTGAAATTTATGGTTTCGATACATAACACATTTTAAAACATCTTTTAAACATTTAACTCTATTTAAACATCACTTCCCAAAACATTTATTTGATATATTATTCACTATCCAAAATCGAGAATAAGATTCGTTTACCAAATTAAAGCTTCTACACATTTAATTCAAAATTATCCACTGTCCAAAATCGTGGATATAAATCTCTAACCAAATTCAACACTTCTACATATTTAATTAAAGGATTATCCACTGTCTAAAATCGTGAATATATCTCCTTTAATAATTCCTATACTTACTTATCAAATTTATTTGATTTCGGATTTATAAAACAATGTTTATAAATTCCATTTTCATTTTATAAAAACTACTATATATAAAATCCCTTTATTAACCAATTCCATTTATAACTCAATTTTATACCCAAAAACCCATATTATAAGTTAATTACTTATAATTCATTTATTTACAAAATTCATTCTTTTAATAACTTGACAACTTCATAAATCTTATTTACTTATAAGATTTACTTATTACTTCATTTTAACAATTTTAAAACTCCTTTATAACTCAATTACTTTGATGTATAAAATATCAATTTTATAAATCTTATATATAAACCATTTAAAATAAATCAAAAATCTCAATTTAAATAAACCTATTCTTTTAATAAATTTACAAATCGTTATAAGTGCTTATATAAATCCAAAATCATACTTAAGTATTATTTTCCAAAAATCGTAACTTTTATAACGATAAAAATTATAACTTTCATTTGTTTAAAATAAATTAATTCCTTTAACACTTCAAAAATTAATAAAGCATTTATTTTCAAAATCACTTTTACAATTCTTTTATATTCGAAATCGTTACTTTAACACTTTTAGATTTCCAAAAATAGGCCCAATGCTACAACGGCACTAAATACGATAACCACGGCAACCAAAACATTATATATCATATGATAACAGAATATATCACAGTATTTGTAAATAAATCAATACTGGTGAGGAATCCAGTTGGATCCCTCCAACCTGTCAGCTGCAACAAATATACATATTAGAATATGTGTACAATGTCCGCTTCAAGGCAGACGCGCGTACAAAGGGTCGTCCGCTCATACACTGGAACGTATAGGGTCATCTGCTCCACTAGGCAGGTATATATCCAAATATCAATCAATCTATCATATATCATCCAAACAATCATCAAGCATCATATAATAATTATTTCTCACTTATATAAATATCAATGAGTCAGAAAGAGTGTTAACTCCCCTTCATTAGCGACCTAAGACCTAAAGACATGGAACGACCAAGCTATAGGAATGGTCTAGCGACTTAAAGATGGCTCGACCTAAAGAGGAGAGTGACCTATCAAGCTTCGCGACCTAACAGAGTAGCTACGACCTAAAGTGTTGTGACCTAAGACTGTCTCGACCTAAAGGCAGTAGCGACCCAAAAAAGGCCACGACCTAAAAGAACAAGCAACCTAAAAAAGGGGACGATCTAATTACTGAAGTAACCTGGCGAGCTAAGGATTGCCGCGACCTAACCAGATAAGCAAGCAAGCGACCTAAAGATTTTATGCGACCTAACTGTCCACCGACCTATGAAGCTCCGCGACCTAAGGAAGGTCGCAACCTAAGGAACTCAACGATTTAAGATCAACTATGGATGCAGGAAATTACTCACGACCTAGGGTAGGTCGTTAGCGACCTAACTGCCAGAGTAAAGGAGTTGAACTATACTATGCCACAGGGGGATAGGTCGCTTGCGACCTAGGACTTGTGCAAATTAGCATAAGGAAGGAAGCACCAATACTCTTCAGGTTGACTACAACCATACTTAGGTCGGTCACGACCTACGACCTTGCTTAGGTCGGCCACGACCTACGACCTAACTCTAAAAAATGCCTATAAATATGACCCTAACTCCAACTAGAAAAGGACTTCTTCTTTTTGGACGGACTTCTTAGAGGCCATTACTCTGCCATTGTCTCGACTTCAAGCAACGTTCAAGCAACACTTCTATCACTCCAATCACCAAAGACATTTCAACAAATCTTGAGAGGAAATCTAACTCATTCGCCATGCATTCGAAGGATTCTTCTACACCAGAGTTTGAGCTATTTGTCTAAGTGTGCTGTAATCGAAGATTGTTATAAAGAATTGTAACCAAATTAGCAATAAAGAGCTTTAAAGTGGACGTAGGCTAGATCTTAAGTCGAACCACTATAAATCTTGTGTCTTTTATAGCTTCTCTGTGATTTCTCTGCTTATATTTTGTTCCCGTACCAACGGGTGGTGCTTTCACAGTTACCTTCTACACACCGGGGTGTTAGCGTTCAACTTTTAGCGTTAACATTTTTGGTGCTTTCACTGAGAATTGAACTCAGGAGAGTTATCATCATTGCTTCACAGAGGTTTGTAGAGAGAATTTCCTTGGAAACCAGAAGTCTATCCGAGATTATGGCTCCTGGGAGGAAGAGTAAATCTGTCAGATCTGGGAATATTCAAGAGGGAACCTCTGCTTCCCCTATATCGAATCAAGCCACTCCCGCTGTCGGAGTTACGAAGGCAGAGCTGGATGCTGCAATCTTAGGGCTGAACCAACAGATCAGTGCCCAAAATGCACAACTCGAAGCTCAAAATGCCCAGAATGCCCTAATTCTAAATAGGTTGAACGATTTGCTTGGGGCAAACCGTCAACCAGCAGGTAATGAGAGGAATTTTGCTGGCAACCTTCATGATGCTGAAGAAAGAAATGCTCCTGAAAGGGCTGCTAGCCCCTTTGAACAAACACTTCCAGAGGTTGGTGGATCTAGAACTCGACATGATGAGGAGTATCTTTCTGGAATGGTCCGACAAATTATGAAAGAGAGTATGCGGAGGGTCGAAGACGAGAAAGAAGGGGTTTTGCCCCAAGTAAGACTCCATTTACTGAGAAAATCTTAAAGGCTGAATTCCCAAGGAAATTTGTCCCTCCGACCATTCCAGCTTATAAGGGGACAAGTGATCTGAATGAATTCCTATACAAATATGATTGGCACATGACAGGTGCCAGAGCCTCCGATGAAATTAAGTGCCGATATTTCCCTGTGTATCTCGAAGGCGTAGCTTTGCTTTGGTTCACCAAGCTGCCCGTCCGATCTATCGATCAGTTTTCTGACTTGACCCGGAAGTTCAAGGAGCAGTTCAGACTATATGCCTCAAAAGCCAAAGATATCATGCCACTGTCAAGTTTGGAGCAGAGTCCAGGAGAGACTATCAGATCTTTCTTAAACCGCTTTAATATAGCGTTAGCTGAGGTGGACAATGCGGAACCGCGAATGATATTGACTTATCTGATGAAGGGTATTGACAAGTCGAGCGAATTTGGGAAATGGCTAAACATGAAGGAACCAAATTCCCTTGAAAAATTCTATAAAAAAGAAGATGAATTCATACGCTTAGAAAGTCGTCCCGTACCGGTAAAAGTAGTGTTGAAAAAAGCTGAAGATAACACTGTTGCTCCACGCAAGAATGAATCTGTAGGGCAAAAAAGGGAAAATAACAATGGGAAGAAACAGAGTAGTCTGAAGAAGCCCCGATCCTTCAAGCCATCAGAGTACACTCCTTTATCAGATACGCCGGAGCGTATCTACCTTGCCATTAAAGATTCTGTTGACTTCCCTAAACCTCCTCCTCTAAGGACCGGGAAAAAAGCTATACAGAGTGGGAAGTTCTGCCGCTTCCATAATCAACCCGGCCACGAGACCGACGAATGCCGCCAATTGAAAAATCTGATTGAAGAGTTGCTAAGGGAAAACAAACTGCAGCAATTTGTGAAAAAGAATAACAACAATCCTGCTTCATCTAGTCAGGGGCAACAGGCTCCTACTCAACAGCCAAGGACGATCGAGAAGGCTGCAGGGCATGAATCTGGAAGGCCCATTATTAATGTCATTACAGGAGGACCTCACCCAGCAGGCAGAAGCTAGGGTGAGATGGAAAGGTATACCAGAGCTTTAAAGTATGTGCCGACTGAGGAAGATGTATTTGTTTTGGAAGGTGCTACGCCTTTGAAGCAACAAAGAACTTTCGATGATGATATTGTGTTCAGAGCCAGGGATTCCGCAGGTCTTGAAGCTCCTACTTTGGATCCTCTAGTCATCTCGGCTGGTATTGGACCAGCTATTGTCAGAAGAGTTCTCATTGATTGTGGCGCATCCTGCAATATTCTCTTTAAGAAAACATTCAACCAAATGAAGATCCCTATGGCTGATGTGCAAGCCTCATCGCAGAAAATTGCTGGTTTCACTGGGGAGCCAAAGCAGCCGGTAGGGACCATTGATTTGTTTGTGGAACTTAGAGAAGGAGAGAGAAAAGTCGTCCGCAAGCAAACTTTTGTGATTGTCGACGAATTTTCTGCTTACAATGCTTTCCTCGGTCGCCCAACTCTGGCAGCGTTCAAAGCTGTTCTTGCCCCGTGGTGCCTCACTATTAAATTCCCTACAGACAATGGAGTAGGAGTTATAAAAGGTGATCAAAATGTTGGGCGAGAGTGCTATCTGACAGAGCTACGAGAAACCAGAAAAAGAGAAATGGGGAAGAATGCGGCAGCCCCAGTCCGCATCAAAGAACCAGCCTTGTAGCAATTACAGGGCGGACCCTGCACTGGCGAGCACAGCGGAGCAAGGAAAGAGATGGACCCTAGAAAAGTCAGTGTAGGGGAAAATAGAGTGGTACCGGTGGAAACGACAATACCAATACCTGTAGACCCAAAGGACCCAAACAAAGTGTTGAATGTGGGTTCACAACTAAATACGTCAATTCAGAATATCTTAATATCTTTTTTAAAGGCAAATCTGGATGTTTTTGCTTGGACTCATGCCGATATGTGCGGAATATCCCCAGAAGTTGCATTGCACGCTCTAAATATTGATCCAAAATTTACACCTGTAAAGCAGAAAAGGAGAACTCAAGGTCCGGAAAGGTCAGCGGCATTAAAAGAAGAAGTTGATCGGCTCATGGAGAATAATTTTATCAAAGAATCTACATATCCGAAGTGGGTTTCAAATCTAGTGCTGGTTAAGAAAGCCAACGGAAACTGGAGAGTATGCATCGATTTTTCAGATCTAAACAGGGCCTGCCCCAAAGACTGCTTCCCATTACCCAGAATCGATCAACTGGTAGACGGAACAGCGGGACATGAATTGTTATCTTTTATGGATGCTTACTCCGGATATAACCAGATCATGATGCATGAGCCAGATCAGGAGGACACGAGCTTTATCACCGACACTGGTCTTTACTGCTACAGAGTTATGCCCTTCGGGTTGAAGAATGCAGGGGCAACATACCAAAGACTCGTTAATGCTATGTTCAAACCGCAACTGGGCAAAACCATGGAAGTTTACGTTGATGACATGTTAGTAAAGTCTAAGAAAGCACTGGATCACATAGAACACTTAGCAGACATGTTCGCTGTCCTCCGAAAATACGGAACGAAGCTCAATCCTTTAAAATGTTCATTTGGAGTGGAATCCGGCAAGTTTTTAGGCTTCATCGTGAGCGCTAGGGGCATTGAAGCCAGTCCAGCTCAAATTACTGCATTGAAAGAAGTCAAAGCTCCTAGAACAAAGAAGGAATTGCAAAGTCTCAATGGAAAAGTTGCCGCCTTGAGTCGGTTCATTTCCAAAGCCACAGATAAATGCATCCCATTCTTTGACGCCCTAAAGAAAGGAAAGAAAAACTTCGATTGGACTCCCGAATGCCAAAGAGCCTTTGATGAATTGATTCGCCATATGGAGACGCCTCCAATACTTTCTAGGCCTGGCGATGGCGAGGATCTTCTTATATACTTGGCAGTATCATCTCATGCTTTAAGTGCAGCGCTGATACGGGAAGACAAAAGGATTCAACATCCAGTTTACTATATCAGCAAAAGACTCACTGGGGCAGAGATGAATTACTCTAAGTTGGAAAAACTCGCCTATTGCTTGCTAATTGCGTCTAGGAATTTGAGGCAATATTTTCAAGCTCATCCTATCAGAGTCCTCACTGATCAACCTTTAAAGCAAGTCCTGTTTCGCCCTGAAACTTCGGGTCGTCTTCTAAAGTGGAATATTGAACTCAGTCAGTATGACATCACTTATCATCCCCGGAAAGCAATCAATGGACAAGCTTTAGCGGATTTCATTGCAGAATTTACAGATAAGGGTAACAGTGAGGAAGAAACGGTCGACAATTCCCCGATCCAGTGGAAGTTATATGTCGATGGTGCGAGAAACGACTACAGTTCTGGAGCCGGAGTTGTACTTGAGATTCCTGAAGGTCGATCATTATGCTATGCACTAAGATTGGAATTCCCTTCAACAAACAATGAAGCAGAATACGAAGCCCTTATCGCTGGCTTAAGGATCGCTAAAGAATTAAACATCCGAGCGCTACAGATATTCAGTGATTCTCAGCTTATTGTATGCCATGTCAAAAAGGAATTCCAAGCAAAAGGGGGGAATCTGCCCGCCTACTTGTCAAAGGCTTGTGAACTCCTGGGTGATTTCGATCATTACATGATAAGCCACATTCCTCGAGAAGAAAACATGAAAGCAGATTCTCTCGCGAAGTATTCGAGCACAGGCGAAGCTCAATTTCTGGGGCTAACTCCAGTGGAGGTCCTATCGACTCCTAGCATTGATGAGATGGACATTGATTGGATCATGAGCATGTCTCAAGAGCAAGAATCATGGATGACTCCGATAATAGAATATCTGCTCAATAGATCCTTACCAGAGAACTCAAAAGAACGACAAAAGCTACTGAAAAAAGCCTCTCGATACGTAATCCAGAATGGCCGGTTATACAGACGGGGATTCTCAATGCCATTACTTCGATGTGTATCCAGGGAAGAGTCCAAAGCAATCCTAGCAGAAGTACACGGAGGAGAATGTGGTGATCATTCAGGTGGCCAAACATTAGCAAAGAAAATTCTCCGATACGGATATTTTTGGCCAGAAATTAATCGAGATGCAGCAGAGTATTCCCGAAAATGTGACAGATGTCAAAGATTCGCCAAAATTCCTAGAGCTCCTTCCACTGAACTTACACAGATGGTCAGTCCATGGCCGTTTGCGATATGGGGAATAGACCTTGTAGGACCGTTGCCAACTGCCAAATCTGGAATTAAATATGCCATTGTTGTTGTAGATTATTTTACTAAGTGGGCAGAAGCTGAACCACTGGCTACTATCACCTCAAAGAAGATGATAAGTTCTGTGACTAAAAACATCATTTGCAGATACGGGGTGCCTCAAAAAATAATTACAGACAATGGAACTCAGTTTGAAAGTGAAGAATTCCAAGATTTTTGCAAGCGATTCAAAATCCGGAAAAGCTTCTCAGCAGTAGCTCATCCGCAGGCAAACGGGCAAGTGGAAGCCGTGAACAAAATTATTAAGTCAACCATCAAGAAGCAACTTGAAAGAGCAAAAGGTGGTTGGGTCGATAAGCTACCACTGGCACTATGGGCATACAGAACCACTCACAAAACTGCGACTGGGCACACCCCGTTTTCATTGGCATACGGATCAGAGGCAATGATTCCGGTAGAAATAGAAGACCCTTCACACAGAAGAATCCATTTCAATCAAGCAGAAAACGAAAAGCTACAGCTTGAAGCGCTAGATCTCCTTGATGAAAAAAGAGATGAGGCTAATCTCAGAATTGCAGCTCATCAGCAAAGAATAGCCAGACATTTCAATTCCAAAGTTCGCCAACGCAGCTTTGAGATTGGAGACCTAGTCCTGAAAAGAATTATGACAGCGACAGGTGTGTTTGGGCCAAATTGGGAAGGACCATATGTCATAGGTCAAAAGCTTCTTGACGGCACATTCAAACTCACCACTGTTGAAGGAGATCAAATTCCAAGGGCATGGAACAGCAACCATTTGCGTCCATACTTTACTTGAAAATTTTGTTGAAATATTGTAAAAAGAATTATGAATGTATGATTCTTGTAATTGAAAGCAATTGTAAAACTGATGCAAGTAAATAATGAAAGAATATAAAGTGGATGTAGGCCCAATTTCCTGGCCGAACCACTATAAATCTTGTGTTCCTTATTATTATTACATGTTTGCTTTATTTTCGATATAAAAAGTACATAGAATGTATTGCTGAAATGTCGATTTGAATTTTTGCAGACAATGGAAGTGAAACTTGCACATAAAAAGACCAAGTGATTCTCGCCAAATTTCAAGTCACAAGAGCCCCGAATTCAAATCCTAGATAGGAAGTACTTCAATTGAACGGCCTATGATTTCGACAGAAACGGGTCTTCGCTAATAAATTAAGATCGTTTGAACAAACAAACATCCAATTAAGAAGCTAGTGCTCGTTCTCACGAAATTGCCTGACAATGATGCGCACTTCCTTGGATTAAACAAGTTACTTGTAAAAAAAAAAAAAAAAAAGGGGCAGAGGATCTGTAAAGAACCGAAAATCCGTACTTCCTTGAGCTGGCAACATTCCACCACAATCCAGCCAAAGAGGAACGAACTTCCGAATCTTTAGGGTTTAAGAAGAAGAAAGAGGTAGAAGAAGAGAGAAAGAGAGAAGAAACAGAAACAAGTAACAGGACATGAAACAAATCAGAATCTCACAATCGCAGCGGAACAACATATAATAGATAAATGAATAATCATTTAAACAAAAGAACTATACATTTTATACATACATCACAATACATCATATCATCAGAGTGTACAACAATACAACAGCGGAAAGAATACTATATACAATAGATAATAGACTACACTATCCAAGCTCGCCTCCAAATCTGCACGGCAACTCTCGAATCCAGAATAACCTGATAACCTAACTCTAGACTGCCCGTGTGGAAAATAGTGGGCACCCAGAGTTTAGGAAAGGAACAATAAACTCCAGGTCAGTCATGGGACTGGTGTGAGAACTCAAAACAGTTTATCTTTAAACAAGCAACAAGAAAATTTAAATTTTGAAATCCGCAATGCTTTTTGGAAAATGAAACTACCATAAGGCCTCCCGCACACACACACAATGCAATCGCAGAATCGGAGGAGATTTCTCCTTATGATAGTCAAAGATGCTTACTACGCAAAAATTAAATCATTTTTGATATTATTATTAGTGCATAGTGTAGAAAACAATTTCGAAAGTAGAATATAAATCCTAGCCAACATACGACATTTCGTCGTATGCCTACTATAGCTACCATGTTCAATAGCAGGTTACCGCCACATTCCATGGCAGGTTATACAACTAAAACCGTACAGGGCGCGTATTGTTTTGAATGGATTTCCAACAAATGGTCAGGCTAAGGAACTTCCTACTGCCACATGGGATCGCCTCTGGCGGGACGTCCCGAGAAACTAACGTTACGGTTAGATCTCTGCCAACACAAGGCCGGGTTACCTCTGTAACTAGGTAACTACTACACGAATATGTCATCCCCCGGTCCTTTGGGACCTTTATCCGAGCGCTCGATCCAACAACACCACACAGTAATAGATATAGTGTATCAACATGAGTAAGTATCTGGGCTCCATACCATGATACCACCCTTTTCCAGAAGGAAATGACATACCCTAAAGGGAGCGACCCTCATAACCTTGCCGCATATTCCTGTTTCGACCATTTTCCGGGGAGTGAGGTCCGACGAAGTCTCGTCCACAAAGCTACGCTTTGTGCAACAAAGCCATGCTTTGGGTCAACAGATGACCAAAGCAATGATCACAAAGATAAATGATCAAACAAATGATCATATCACAAATGACCAACCAATGATCATCACACAGCAGCACTCAGCATGTCACATTACCAGATTGGGAATATATCGCTGATAACCTTCAACTACATAACCTCTGAGCTCGTACGTCTCAGAGAAGGGTGTTAAGCTAAGAGAATAAATTCTCCGCCACCAACAGAAATGTATTTGAAAGAAATCGGCTCTAATTCTCAAAATGTAAGGTCAGACACGTAACCATACAAGTCTGTTCCGGGTTCGAACAGAACCGAAGGCACTTCCAAAGAAGCCCTTGCAATCCGGGTATTCACAATCCCGATAAAATTTCCCATCACAAAGGAAATCTCCATACCGTAGCTAACGATGCAGAGACAATCGATAAGTCATCCTATCGTTTTCACAAATACCCGGTCTTCAACACCGGTCTTCAAATGCTATCCATAACGACGTATCACATATTCGGAATGGGATATACGACACAAAGGTCCTCTCCCGGCTAAACCGAATAGCGAGCGCTTATTTTAAAAATAAGTGTAGCATTCAATTTCAAACAATCACAACAAATACCATCCAAGGGTAAATACTGATAGTCGGTTATTTAACTATCAATAAAGATGCGCCACATCATCAGATTCCAAATAATTTTCCAAAATTATTTAATCCCAAAAATATCTTCACAAGATATATATACATACACCTTCCAAATAATTGCCCAAATTATTTGTTTTACCAAAATATCTTTACACGATATAATTTCCACACTTCAACCATTTGAAAACCAATTTCAAATTACTTTTCATCCTTTATACCCTTTGAAAACAAATTTCAAATCATCAAATAAATCTTTACCGATTTATTTTAAATTTACGTCCCAAATCCGTAAATTCATTTTCATACTTCAAAATAAATCAATATTTATTTTTAACAAATTCCCCTTCCCTTTATAAATTCCATAGTGAATTTAAATTCCAAATATCTACTGATATACGATTTACAAATCGATTTCAAATATTTGCTTTCAATTTACCTTTAACAGATGAATCCTCAAAAACGTTCCATTTATATTTGAAAAGCATTCCCATACTTATTTAAAAATAAGTAATTCACAAATTTATTTATTTTCAACAATTTGAAAATATTCACCATACTTAAACCCTAGTTAAGTATATATTTCATTCTTCAAACATTCTTTTATTCACTTTTATTTGGGTTAAAACGAATGTTCCGTAAAACATCGTTACGACAACCCAAAATCACTAGAATAGGGATTCAAAATAAAAATAGCAACATAAATTCCAATACTACACAAAATATTTCCATTTGGAAACCATTCACTATAACAACAGTGTTATAGTCCATCATTTCCTCATTTTCTCGAAAACGCCTATTTCAACAATGAATGTTGAAATCTACGTATTCATTTCCTTTTATTTCTCGAAAACGTCTATTTCAACAATGAATGTTGAGATCCAAGTTTTCGATACTTAATGCATTTTAAAGCATCTTTAAATCGTTTTAAAATTCCCTTTAAAACATTCTTCTCCCAAAACATGCCCATTTGACTTAATAATATATTCATCGTTTAAAAGAGTGAATATAACTCCTTTAACAAATTCTAAATTCAATTTATCAAATTACATTGATTTCAAATTTATAAACAACGTTTATAAATTCTATTTCTATTAATAACTTCGGTTTAGAAATCTCTTTTATTAAGCCAATTCAATTTATAAACCCAATTTCTATACCAAAAGTTCATATTATAAGTCAAGAGCTTATAATCTATTTATTTACTAAACCGTTCCTTTAAACTTCACAAATTTTAAATCTTATCACTGATAAGATTCCTTTATATTTTATAATAGTTTTTAACTTATAAAAAACCTCCTTTATTAACAATTTCTATAAATATCCCCTTTTTAAATGCCCAAAGCCATTTTATAAGTTAATTACTTATAAACTTTTATTTTCAACATCAATTCATTTCATGACTTTCCCTGTTTATAAAACTATAGTTTAAATGAAATCCATTTTTTTTTATACTTCATTTTAACACTTAATGAACCTGTTTCATAATTCCAAAAATTTCAATTTTATAGATATCAATTTATAAAATGTTTTATATAACTGTTTATAAAAATTATTCAAAAATCCCAATTTAACTATTTTATAAATCTATTTATTTTAAAATTTTCCTTTTGGTTATATTTCATAAAAATCATAGTTTTATAACTTTAATATTTAAAATCTTAATTTATTTAAAATGAATCAAGTTCAAAAATTTTAATAAAAACATATACTTGAAAAATCATTTAAAAATCCTTTTAATTCAAAATCGTTATTTTTAACTTTTAAAAATGAATCCGATGATGCAACCGCATCAAATGGTCAATCACGGGAATAAACATCATATATCGATATGATAGTTAACAATCAACACAATATTTATAAACAAATAAATATTTGCGAGGAATCCTGTTGGATCCCTCCAACCTGTTTCCCTGCATCCACAGACATTAGCACAATACCAATTCCACTTCAAGGTGGAATATCGCGGTATATGGGATTTATAAAATATTATCCGCTTACTAACGGCGCAATAGGGTCTCATCCGCTATACGAGGCGGGAAATCAAATCCAATATATACATATGCCAATATATATATATATTGCTATATATAGTATATATCCTACTATATCTACTACCAAAATCAAACAGCAATCATCAATCAACATTTACTATTTAAAATTTTAAACCAAACTGTTTGATTGAGTGAGGAGTTCTCACCTTGATTTTATTTCCGGTTTCGGCGTTCGTTTCGAATAAAATCAAACGAACATTTAATTTTACCCAAAATTCAAACAAGCTCCAATCGACTCCAAACTAGTTGCATTGCGAAGAGCGCGACCATACGATTCCAACGCACTTTGATTCGCCCAAATCGGACCTCGCAGCAAAAAGATATCGCAGTTTAAAGTTTGTACACGATTTAAATATGAATAAATCAACATTAATTTACATTTCTCAACCTAAATTGATCCTGGCCGCACATCTAGCTTCCTCCCTCTCACCTTCTCTTCACGCACACGGCCTCTCTCTCCAGGTAAAAAAAAACGCACACCAAAACCCATAAGCACAAATCTAGGGCTTGAATTCGCGACCACCACACTCGCCTATGCATCGATCAGAGAGCGCCACCTTGTAGCCCACGACAAGAGCCACCTTCGGCCAGAGCTAGGCCAAGCTCGGCCTTGCCATTGCTGAGATACAGCCCCATGAACGTGCGCCCTTCAAATCCCCTTTGCCGTTGATTCGTGAAGCTATTCGCGATCTTGACCGTTGATATGATAGATCTTGACGTCCTCTACGAGTTTGTAGTTGAAGACATTTCGTAATTCCTTACGGATTTGAAGAAAATTGGAGAGGAAGAAGTGAAATTCGCAGCCATTGATGACAGGGCCGGCGGCTGGAGCAAATAGGCTAGGGTTTCCTCAAAAAACGTGAATTTATAAGCATTTTTAATAATATTTTAATATTAAAGTCATTTTAAAGCAACTTTTTCAAACAATCTCTAAACAACGCGTGCCGACAGGCGATCCTAAGGTTTTTCTGTGTTCCGGACGCAATGGAATAGGTTTCGGAAGCTAATTCCATCGTATGTGTGAGATACGGCAATAAACGATCAATTTAAAATTAAACCGATTTAAACGATTTCTAGGCGTTTTAGCTTGTACCGGACAAACGATAAATCCGATTGACTTGAAATTTGAAATCTTAAAATAATATCACATTACGGATCCGATGAAACTGGTTTCGTCGAAATCCGAGACCGTTTGAAAAATGGCTATTTTAACTCGCTAAATTAATATTAAAACGATATCGATGCGTTTCGAGCTGCCACGGTCAAACGACAACTCCGATTGCTACGAAAATTGAAATCCGATAATAACTAACTATTACGGATCCAATGGAACTTGTTTCGTTCAATTCTGAGACTGTTCAAAAATTGGCTATTTTTCAATCGATAATTAAATATTAAAATATTCGATTTTTACAAATAAATTCCAAATTCAATTTTAAAAGTTCTAAAACATTTCTATAACTTTAATATGACATAACAAAATTTTCCAAATCATTTCCAATCATATTTAACCCAATATTTAATTATTTCTGGAATTTCACTATTAAATCATCGATTTAATTATCCCATTAAACCCAATATTCGAAAAATAAATTATTCGACTTAAAAATTCCACTTATTGATATTTAAAATTAATTAAATACTCAAATTTAAATTATCAAAAATCCTGGGTCGTTACAATCTTCCCCCCTTAAAAGAATTTCGTCCTCGAAATTGCAAGTTAAGGAGAATGATTCCTAAACCGTCTATTATTTTTCCAAAACTAATAGTTTTATTCACCTTCTAACACCAATTCTTTTTATTAAAGATTTACTATCATTTCAATTAGCTTTCCAACTTCAATTATAGGTTTCAAACAACATTGTTTACTTAACAATTCAAATTTAAATTTAAATTCAAATTTCAAACTTTCAAAATTTTCTCAAAAATTTTCTAACACCCGAAATTTTCGAAAAATTTCGCCAGCGTCTCCTTTGCGCGGCTAGATCGGCACGACTACAAAACGGCACTACGGCCCCTCAGAATCAAAAAGAAAAGAGAAAGCCAAGTGGCTGGAGAAGGAAATCATCAAATCTCATATTAAAATTGAAATACGTACCTTTTTGTCGAGCAATTCAATTTTTTTTTTTAACTTCAAAATCAAAATCCCAATTCCATTATATACCTGTATATCCTGCTAATAGTAGTATCCAATTCCAACATTCAAACTATTTTTCCAAATCCATTTACAAAATTTCGATACTTACTTTTTATCTCAATTTTAGCTTTACCATCGAAGTTACATATTCTTTCTCATTCATTTCCCATTAGTTTACATTCACTAATTAATTTCACATTGGTTCACTTTCAAGTCAAATCAAATTCAATTCTATTCAAATTCATTTACTTCACTTTCAATTTGAATTCAATTACATAGCTTTCAATTGCGCTAATTCAATTTCATTAACACTTAATGAATTTACATACAATCAACCAACAAGCAAATAACAACCAATGTACATCCAATACAACCAAATTTATTTATTTTACTTACATGCAATTTGGTTCAACCTTTTCAATTCGAATTGGTTTTAACACTCAATTGATTTCCATTCAATTATTCAACTATTTTCAAATGAATTTACACTTATATACTTCATTTCATATCAACTTATTCACATTCGATTGATTAACTTTCAATCCATACTTCAATTCAATTGCTAATTCTTTTACAAATAAAATTGAACTTTATTTATATAACTCAAGTTCACATCATTTAACGATTTCATTAATTCACTTTATTCATTTTATTTTGATATCAACATCAATTCTTTCAACATTATTCATGTCATATTCCATTCAACTTCATTTACATTTACTTCCACTATTCAACTTAAGTATTCTCCTAATTCATTTCAAATTCTATTCCATTTAACATCATTTGTTCAAATAAACTTAAGTTTCCACTTATCAATCCAATTCGAATTTCAATTCTAAAGTAAGTTCTATTTAACTTTTACTTGAGTCAAATTCATATCAACATTCAATTTCATATTTCACTTTACTTAACTTAATTTCTTAACCACTTCAATAATTGGTTTCACTTACATTTTCCCATTCTATAATTTATACAGCTTATTATACAACTTCCAACTCATATTATAAGTTCAAAACCTTTTTCACTTATATTTAACAATCTCAAGTTGAATTTTTTTTTATTTCAAATTTGTTTATTTCAACAAAATCTCAATTTTAAATTCATTATTGTAGCAAATCCATCACATAGAAACACGGAAATGATACTGATGATGCTGCAGTCATCATCCTTATTATTTCCCAGTAACAATAGTGAATCAGTGCCAAATATTCTTTCAAAAGTTCCTTTTACATATAACTACATTTGCAAACTTTTTACTTATATAATTTCACTTCTTATATACATAAGATTATTTTACAATTGTAAATCATTTTAATTATAATTCCATACTTATAATTCATTAGCTTATACAATTATTCTTTTTACAATAGTCGTTTTTATTTAACTTATTCAAACAACTTTGATTGTCTTATATATATATATATATATATATATGTGTGTATATTATTTACAACAACCAAGCAATCAATTATACACACACTTCAATAATTCTTGAAAAATTATTTTCTTATATAGAAAATATAGTCAAGGTAAAATTATTTCATTTACCCAATTTAAAACAATATCGTGTCGAATTGTTCTATTCAAGTGTTTAGAAACCCCTTCGATCCAGTTGTACAGACTGTGCCGACGAAGGTTCATATGCCACTCAATAAACCAATCATCACAATATAAAACAATTTTATATTCACTAACAAATACGCGCTCATATCTATTATTACACTCACACTCATTCTAGAGTACTACTGACTCTATCTCTAATGAGTAATACCCAACAGAGCCATGGTTGTCGCTTAACCATATGCTCTGATACCAAATGTAAAGAACCGAAAATCCGTACTTCCTTGAGCTGGCAACATTCCACCACAATCCAGCCAAAGAGGAACGAACTTCCGAATCTTTAGGGTTTAAGAAGAAGAAAGAGGTAGAAGAAGAGAGAAAGAGAGAAGAAACAGAAACAAGTAACAGGACATGAAACAAATCAGAATCTCACAATCGCAGCGGAACAACATATAATAGATAAATGAATAATCATTTAAACAAAAGAACTATACATTTTATACATACATCACAATACATCATATCATCAGAGTGTACAACAATACAACAGCGGAAAGAATACTATATACAATAGATAATAGACTACGCTATCCAAGCTCGCCTCCAAATCTGCACGGCAACTCTCGAATCCAGAATAACCTGATAACCTAACTCTAGACTGCCCGTGTGGAAAATAGTGGGCACCCAGAGTTTAGGAAAGGAACAATAAACTCCAGGTCAGTCATGGGACTGGTGTGAGAACTCAAAACAGTTTATCTTTAAACAAGCAACAAGAAAATTTAAATTTTGAAATCCGCAATGCTTTTTGGAAAATGAAACTACCATAAGGCCTCCCGCACACACACATAATGCAATCGCAGAATCGGAGGAGATTTCTCCTTATGATAGTCAAAGATGCTTACTACGCAAAAATTAAATCATTTTTGATATTATTATTAGTGCATAGTGTAGAAAACAATTTCGAAAGTAGAATATAAATCCTAGCCAACATACGACATTTCGTCGTATGCCTACTATAGCTACCATGTTCAATAGCAGGTTACCGCCACATTCCATGGCAGGTTATACAACTAAAACCGTACAGGGCGCGTATTGTTTTGAATGGATTTCCAACAAATGGTCAGGCTAAGGAACTTCCTACTGCCACATGGGATCGCCTCTGGCGGGACGTCCCGAGAAACTAACGTTACGGTTAGATCTCTGCCAACACAAGGCCGGGTTACCTCTGTAACTAGGTAACTACTACACGAATATGTCATCCCCCGGTCCTTTGGGACCTTTATCCGAGCGCTCGATCCAACAACACCACACAGTAATAGATATAGTGTATCAACATGAGTAAGTATCTGGGCTCCATACCATGATACCACCCTTTTCCAGAAGGAAATGACATACCCTAAAGGGAGCGACCCTCATAACCTTGCCGCATATTCCTGTTTCGACCATTTTCCGGGGAGTGAGGTCCGACGAAGTCTCGTCCACAAAGCTACGCTTTGTGCAACAAAGCCATGCTTTGGGTCAACAGATGACCAAAGCAATGATCACAAAGATAAATGATCAAACAAATGATCATATCACAAATGACCAACCAATGATCATCACACAGCAGCACTCAGCATGTCACATTACCAGAATGGGAATATATCGCTGATAACCTTCAACTACATAACCTATGAGCTCGTACGTCTCAGAGAAGGGTGTTAAGCTAAGAGAATAAATTCTCCGCCACCAACAGAAATGTATTTGAAAGAAATCGGCTCTAATTCTCAAAATGTAAGGTCAGACACGTAACCATACAAGTCTGTTCCGGGTTCGAACAGAACCGAAGGCACTTCCAAAGAAGCCCTTGCAATCCGGGTATTCACAATCCCGATAAAATTTCCCATCACAAAGGAAATCTCCATACCGTAGCTAACGATGCAGAGACAATCGATAGGTCATCCTATCGTTTTCACAAATACCCGGTCTTCAACACCGGTCTTCAAATGCTATCCATAACGACGTATCACATATTCGGAATGGGATATACGACACAAAGGTCCTCTCCCGGCTAAACCGAATAGCGAGCGCTTATTTTAAAAATAAGTGTAGCATTCAATTTCAAACAATCACAACAAATACCATCCAAGGGTAAATACTGATAGTCGGTTATTTAACTATCAATAAAGATGCGCCACATCATCAGATTCCAAATAATTTTCCAAAATTATTTAATCCCAAAAATATCTTCACAAGATATATATACATACACCTTCCAAATAATTGCCCAAATTATTTGTTTTAACAAAATATCTTTACACGATATAATTTCCACACTTCAACCATTTGAAAACCAATTTCAAATTACTTTTCATCCTTTATACCCTTTGAAAACAAATTTCAAATCATCAAATAAATCTTTACGATTTATTTTAAATTTACGTCCCAAATCCATAAATTCATTTTCATACTTCAAAATAAATCAATATTTATTTTTAACAAATTCCCCTTCCCTTTATAAATTCCATAGTGAATTTAAATTCCAAATATCTACTGATATACGATTTACAAATCGATTTCAAATATTTGCTTTCAATTTACCTTTAACAGATGAATCCTCAAAAACGTTCCATTTATATTTGAAAAGCATTCCCATACTTATTTAAAAATAAGTAATTCACAAATTTATTTATTTTCAACAATTTGAAAATATTCACCATACTTAAACCCTAGTTAAGTATATATTTCATTCTTCAAACATTCTATTATTCACTTTTATTTGGGTTAAAACGAATGTTCCGTAAAACATCATTACGACAACCCAAAATCACTAGAATAGGGATTCAAAATAAAAATAGCAACATAAATTCCAATACTACACAAAATATTTCCATTTGGAAACCATTCACTATAACAACAGTGTTATAGTCCATCATTTCCTCATTTTCTCGAAAACGCCTATTTCAACAATGAATGTTGAAATCTACGTATTCATTTCCTTTTATTTCTCGAAAACGTCTATTTCAACAATGAATGTTGAGATCCAAGTTTTCGATACTTAATGCATTTTAAAGCATCTTTAAATCGTTTTAAAATTCCCTTTAAAACATTCTTCTCCCAAAACATGCCCATTTGACTTAATAATATATTCATCGTTTAAAAGAGTGAATATAACTCCTTTAACAAATTCTAAATTCAATTTATCAAATTACATTGATTTCAAATTTATAAACAACGTTTATAAATTCTATTTCTATTAATAACTTCGGTTTAGAAATCTCTTTTATTAAGCCAATTCAATTTATAAACCCAATTTCTATACCAAAAGTTCATATTATAAGTCAAGAGCTTATAATCTATTTATTTACTAAACCGTTCCTTTAAACTTCACAAATTTTAAATCTTATCACTGATAAGATTCCTTTATATTTTATAATAGTTTTTAACTTATAAAAAACCTCCTTTATTAACAATTTCTATAAATATCCCCTTTTTAAATGCCCAAAGCCATTTTATAAGTTGATTACTTATAAACTTTTATTTTCAACATCAATTCATTTCATGACTTTCCCTGTTTATAAAACTATAGTTTAAATGAAATCCATTTTTTTTATACTTCATTTTAACACTTAATGAACCCGTTTCATAATTCCAAAAATTTCAATTTTATAGATATCAATTTATAAAATCTTTTATATAACTGTTTATAAAAATTATTCAAAAATCCCAATTTAGCTATTTTATAAATCTATTTATTTTAAAATTTTCCTTTTGGTTATATTTCATAAAAATCATAGTTTTATAACTTTAATATTTAAAATCTTAATTTATTTAAAATGAATCAAGTTCAAAAATTTTAATAAAAACATATACTTGAAAAATCATTTAAAAATCCTTTTAAATTCAAAATCGTTATTTTTAACTTTTAAAAATGAATCCGATGATGCAACCGCATCAAATGGTCAATCACGGGAATAAACATCATATATCGATATGATAGTTAACAATCAACACAATATTTATAAACAAATAAATATTTGCGAGGAATCCTGTTGGATCCCTCCAACCTGTTTCCCTGCATCCACAGACATTAGCACAATACCAATTCCACTTCAAGGTGGAATATCGCGGTATATGGGATTTATAAAATATTATCCGCTTACTAACGGCGCAATAGGGTCTCATCCGCTATACGAGGCGGGAAATCAAATCCAATATATACATATGCCAATATATATATATTTCTATATATAGTATATATCCTACTATATCTACTACCAAAATCAAACAGCAATCATCAATCAACATTTACTATTTAAAATTTTAAACCAAACTGTTTGATTGAGTGAGGAGTTCTCACCTTGATTTTATTTCCGGTTTCGGCGTTCGTTTCGAATAAAATTAAACGAACGTTTAATTTTACCCAAAATTCAAACGAGCTCCAATCGACTCCAAACTAGTTGCATTGCGAAGAGCGCGACCATACGATTCCAACGCACTTTGATTCGCCCAAATCGGACCTCGCAGCAAAAAGATATCGCAGTTTAAAGTTTGTACACGATTTAAATATGAATAAATCAACATTAATTTACATTTCTCAACCTAAATTGATCCTGGCCGCACATCTAGCTTCCTCCCTCTCACCTTCTCTTCACGCACACGGCCTCTCTCTCCAGGTAAAAAAAAACGCACACCAAAACCCATAAGCACAAATCTAGGGCTTGAATTCGCGACCACCACACTCGCCTATGCATCGATCAGAGAGCGCCACCTTGTAGCCCACGACAAGAGCCACCTTCGGCCAGAGCTAGGCCAAGCTCGGCCTTGCCATTGCTGAGATACAGCCCCATGAACGTGCGCCCTTCAAATCCCCTTTGCCGTTGATTCGTGAAGCTATTCGCGATCTTGACCGTTGATATGATAGATCTTGACGTCCTCTACGAGTTTGTAGTTGAAGACATTTCGTAATTCCTTACGGATTTGAAGAAAATTGGAGAGGAAGAAGTGAAATTCGCAGCCATTGATGATAGGGCCGGCGGCTGGAGCAAATAGGCTAGGGTTTCCTCAAAAAACGTGAATTTATAAGCATTTTTAATAATATTTTAATATTAAAGTCATTTTAAAGCAACTTTTTCAAACAATCTCTAAACAACGCGTGCCGACAGGCGATCCTAAGGTTTTTCCGTGTTCCGGACGCAATGGAATAGGTTTCGGAAGCTAATTCCATCGTATGTGTGAGATACGGCAATAAACGATCAATTTAAAATTAAACCGATTTAAACGATTTCTAGGCGTTTTAGCTTGTACCGGACAAACGATAAATCCGATTGACTTGAAATTTGAAATCTTAAAATAATATCACATTACGGATCCGATGAAACTGGTTTCGTCGAAATCCGAGACCGTTTGAAAAATGGCTATTTTAACTCGCTAAATTAATATTAAAACGATATCGATGCGTTTCGAGCTGCCACGGTCAAACGACAACTCCGATTGCTACGAAAATTGAAATCTGATAATAACTAACTATTACGGATCCAATGGAACTTGTTTCGTTCAATTCTGAGACTGTTCAAAAATTGGCTATTTTTCAATCGATAATTAAATATTAAAATATTCGATTTTTACAAATAAATTCCAAATTCAATTTTAAAAGTTCTAAAACATTTCTATGACTTTAATATGACATAACAAAATTTTCCAAATCATTTCCAATCATATTTAACCCAATATTTAATTATTTATGGAATTTCACTATTAAATCATCGATTTAATTATCCCATTAAACCCAATATTCGAAAAATAAATTATTCGACTTAAAAATTCCACTTATTGATATTTAAAATTAATTAAATACTCAAATTTAAATTATCAAAAATCCTGGGTCGTTACAGGATCATTGAAAAGGCATAAGCAAGTGAACAGAGGAACAACCAAAGCCATCATCGGCAGCACAAGTCCTCTTCGGAGGCACAACTCTTCGGAGGATAAAGACCTCTAATGGGTCATACGCCACAAAAAAGAAAGTTCTCTACTCAACAAAAAAGATTGGAGGAGTCATGACCCTCCAACCATGAGAGAGTAACTTCCAGGCGATGAAAACCCTCTCTGAGGCACATTTCACCAGGAGTTGAAGTGCTATGACCGCTCTTCGGAATTTCACTTCACCAGAGTTGAAATGCAAACAAAATAAAAGCCCTCTTCGGAGGCCCATTTCACCAGGAGTTGAAGTGTTATGACCGCTCTTCGGAATTACACTTCACCAGAGTTGAAATGCAAACAAAATAAAAGCCCTCTTCGGAGGTCCATTTCACCAGGAGTTGAAGTGTCATGACCGCTCTTCGGGATTTCACTTCACCAAAGTTGAAATGCAAAACAAGATAAAGACCTTCCTGGAAGCCCACGTTTCACCGAGATTGAAATAAAACTTCCAAGTGTTGAAACGTGAAAAGGCTTTCTTCGAAGGCACAACTCTTTGGAGGTACACGTTTCACCAAGATTGAAATAAAACTTCCAAGTGTTGAAACGTGAAAAATCCCTCCTTAGAGGTACAACCCCCTTCCGGGGACACAATTCAAAGGAAAGACCTCTTCAGAAGCCCACGTTTCACCAAGATTGAAATAAAACTTCCAAGTGTTGAAACGTGAAGAAATCCTTCCTCAGAGGCACAAATTTCTATCTTAAAAAAAAAAAATCCTCATCAAGGGCATACTTTAACTTTCAAAGGAAGAATTAAAGTTAAAGTACCCTTCAGAGGCCCGCTTCACCGCATAGAAGAATTCACTTGGCAAAATGTATACATACGCAAAAGGAAAAAGTGATTTCTTCGAAGGACAAAGCGTAAAAACTCATATGAAGGGAGTTGCACTCTACGAAAATTCTCTTCGAGAATGAAGTAATTATTCTTCAGAAAATGAGAGTGCAAGTCCCCTCAAAGTATACGATATTGCAGTAAGCTCATGATATGGGGGCAACATGGTATAGTTACATACAAAATGGTATAGCTACGTCAGTAAAGTACGCTCAAACAACATACCACAAGCTCACCGCAATATCATATAAATAAACTTGTGCAAAAATGAATAATAAATGCATTCTCAAATTCAAACAAAAGTCTGTACAAATAAAGGATCATTTTATTCAATTGCAGATATTGCAGATACAGGTTTCAAAATAAAAAAGCAGGGGCCGGTGCCTGCACAACATCCGACCATTACACAAAAAAGGAATCAAAAAGCCCAACTCTTCATTTCTTCTTGCCGCCTTTAGACCCTTTACCCGGCCGAATGATTAGCTTTTCAGGTCGGTCTGAAGGCATAAGGGAAGAAGGGGAGGGAGGTGCAACTGGTGCAATTTCCGGTTCCTCTTCAGTGGTGATAATTTTCTTCCCCCTCCTCTTCGATGTCCCATGCTTCTTTCTTCTCTTCGAAGAAGATTCACTCCCTGGAGTAACGAGAGCAGACAAAACTGCGTCGTCAGAAGGAGTCCGCTCCGGAGAGATCTCGCCTCCTTTGAGTCCCTCATCTTTTTGCTCCTGCGAAGCAATAGGGTCATCCAAGCCATGAAGAGCCTCAATTTTCTCCTCTTGTGACCCAGGTTGTGAAGCAGAAGGAGGAGTCACCTGAAGAGATGGAGGAGGAATAACCAGAGAAGGCGAAGTTTGCACGGCACTTGTTGTTTCAACTGCAGAAGAAGAGAAATTGAAAATGTTAGTATCTTCCCAAAAGAAGGGAGATATGGGTTCATCGAGATTCAAGAAGTAATCGAGAAGCTCATCAAATTTTTGAGGAATAAGCAGGCAATCCACCTGAATCGGACCAATGTCGAAATTACCTGAAGATGTTGTCTTCGTCAGTTCAATCTCGTAATTTTGAGCCCCAATGTCCTCCAAAGCCTCTTCATCAGTAGGGGTAATTACCACGGTTCTTGTAGGAGGCAGTGAATGAGCACTGGAACCTGCGATGTCAACTTCAGAAGAAACTAGAGGACGTTCAGAGGTAGTAGGCGGTGCTCCTTTTTCGGAACGCTCCTCTTCCGCCATACCAGTCCGCGCTCTGGCAAGTTGCTCTTTTCCCATGGCAAGAGCGGCGCGGGCTTCATCGTCAAGATAATGCTCTTCAAGGGCTGACTCAGCATATCCAGCACCCTTACCATCAAGCATATCCAGTGCTGCCTCCCAAACTTCAGCCAGTGTGATTTCATACTTGGGGCCTAGAAAGGCAAGGCTGCCACGCCCCAAAATGCTGTGCAGATAAAAATCAAATAATGTGGAGCTAATGTCAGCCTTGGTTGCTTGATGGGCCTCTTCGGCCGCAAGTTTACCAGCAACAGCCTCATCACGCTCCTTTTCGGCCATAGCAAGTCGAGATTTTAACAACTCTATCTCCAAGTTTTGAGAGCCGGTCTGTTCCCGCAGCTGTACGGTTTCAGCACGATATTCTTCTATGACCTTCTCCTTATAAGCAAGCTTATCTTCGACTGCCCTTTGACTAGCATGCGCATCTCGTACTTGTTGCTGAAGCATGCTCTCCTTTTGGGAATAGGAAGTTGATGAAGTAACTAATTCTTCCTTAAGCTTTTCCATTTCTGCTTCCAGCTTTTCGTTATAAGAAGCAATACTTCTCATTTCGGCGTCATGCTGTTCGAGAGTCTTCTGCCACTCAGCCTTATCGTTCTCCATTGTGAGCATGGCCTCGAGATTGGCTCGGTTAACTCTTTGAAGCTCATCGACAAGTTTTTGCCGGTTTGACATTCTTTCGATATCGGTCCTGACAGTATCAAGATTTCGCAGCATAGCCGATTTGTCGAGAGGAACCAAGTCGAGATCAAATCGAACCCCTCTCAGGCACCACTAAGGGAATCGACTTTGAAGAGTGGGAGGACCTTGCCCAACTTGGTATGCGGGCCAGTTAATGATTGCTTGAATGTCGGAGCGAACGGGAGCAGGAGATTTAGCAGGAACATGTTCAGAAGCTATCGACATTGTTTCTTCAGTAAGTCTAGCCCGCTTGCTTGAAGAATCGTCTATGTGACTCTTTCCTCTCTCATCATGAGCTTTCCTCTTTTGGGTATCATCATCCCTGTGGGGAAGATCATGTCTTTCTTCTTCCCTTCGGCGACGTTCTTCATATGCTCGTCTCTCGTCGGCTTTCCTGATGGCCCTCTCTTCATCCGATTCTCTGTGAGAAGGGAGGTAACGCCTATAATCATACTGGCTACGCCTCCCGTAGCGCTGGAAATCATCATAGCACGAGCCGCTGCGCCCCATAGGAGAATCTAGAATAAAAATAATAAGCTTTAGAAATCTTTAAAGTACAAGAAAATAAGTGCGTAGAAGTGATGAGAAATCCAAAGTGTCGTGTAACGTGTAAACTACGCGCATCGAGTTACAAACCACTCCGTGGAATAGAGGTAGTGATAACTTGAGTAGGAGGAGTTGACATTTGTTGTAAAGAAGATGTCGCCTCGATTACAGAAGAGACAGTTTTAGAAACATCATCTTTGAAAAGTTCTTGAGATGTCACAATTAAATCGCTCAACCCTTCAAAAACATCATCGCCATCTTGTTTTTTGGAGCTTGCTTTCTTAACTCCTTCACTAGTAGATCGAGGGGGTTCTTCCTCTTCAGTAACTGGGGCAAGTACAGACTTGTCAGATGGCCCCGCAACATCTTTCGGAATTGAACACTTAACTAGTGAAGTTTCTATAGAGGTTCCTCCCTGCAAGTGCTCTTTAGTGGAGACTGGGGCATCAGGAGTGCTCGTCGGAGAATCAGGAACCTCCGTTGGAACTTCATGTATTTGAGTGGAACGAGAAGGATGTAGAAGCTCAAACTGATGAAGAAGTTCTTCTGTCAATAGAAATTTTGCGCTTCTTTCTTCAGCAGCCACAGTGCTTAGTCTTTCAAAAACTGACTTATGGCTGGAATCTCTAGAAGGAGGAGGAAGTGCTGGAAAAATAAGGAATGGAATCAGCATCTAGCAATACGAACCAGGTAAAACTTAGAATAAAATTAAAGAGAAAAAAGACCTCACTTCCTACTCTCCAGTCTGCGTAAAATTCTGCGGGGCAACGAATATAGAAGTATTGATTCAGGAATCCATGTGCACTCTCCGGCAAATCCAAAATAAGTTTGCGGTTCCTCGCACCTCTTACAAGTACAATTGAAGGATGGTCCTTGTTCTTCGCAAAAGTGCACAAGTAACAGATTTCCTCAAAACTCGGAAGACGATCAAGAGTCCTCCTGAACAGAACACACAATCCCATCAAAATAGCATAGCCATTGGGGTGCAGCTGAAAAGGAGAGATCGTCAGTCGAAGTAGGATTTGCCGGAGAAATTCATTAAAAGGAGGAATTTCTCCACTCAAGCACATTTGTCGATTAATGGCAACAAAACCGTAAGGTGGTCTATCAGCAGAGTCATTTGGTCTAGGGAGTAAAACTTCTGCCTCGGCAATGCCAAATTGAACGCATAATTGATTAAGCGCCCGCTGTTTCAAAAGGGTAGGAGTTCTTTCCGGAGGATTCTCTAGCGGAATAGCAATCGGGAAAACCCCTTCAGCGTGTTCTATCATCTCTTGTTGTTGAGACATCATTCTACATAAGCGACTGGATGTTCAGATGAGAAGGTGCACGTTTCCTAAAAAGTGTGAAGTGTTGTGCAGAACTAAAAAAAAAAGAGGAAAGCAAACATAACTGAAATCAAACTAGTTGACAATTAGTCGACTATGAGATTTCAGAACTTGTTAATATAGATCTCAAGTGTAGTGTTAATGCGAACGAATCAGCTTTAATTGGATATTTTAGTTTTGCTTTAACACTTCACTTGAATTCATTGGTTCACAGCATTTCATTCGCACAGTTCATTTAAATTGATTATTCTTTATCGACTAATCTGTCATTCGATGTGGGCAGTCAATGGCAGTATATTCGTCCCAGTTTCCTGCAAATGTTATGTTTAACAGGTTATTAGCATTAGAGATAGCCTAAAACAAAGTGCAACAGAATTCAAGTCCATATAGTTCAAAGTTCAAACAGTTCAACCAAGTCCTCACAAAATTTCACAAGTCTTAGGTCGTCCAGCAACCTAGCATAGGTCGGGGCTTCATTAGGACGCATTGTGCAAATAAAAGAGTTCAAGGCTTTATGTCAAAATGATGTGAATTGGTCTAGTCCTAACTCGGCCGCGACCTAAAGCTTATATCGCAAAAGATAGGTCGTTGATATGTTAAGTCCCTATGCAGTCATTCAAAGGTGATAAGTTGCTAAGCTGTTAAGTCGTTCGGTTTAAAGTCCATGTGCAAACCATCCAAGTACTAGGTCGGCAGTGACCTAACTTCTGTGTCACAGGAATTTAAGTCTAAGGTCGGCCGCGACCTAAAACCAATGCCGCAAAAACTTAGGTCATTACAGGGTTAGATCGCTAAGAAGTTAGGTCGCATGGTTCATATTCAAGCAGACCACCCTAAAGTCGACCCTCCACTCACACGCTGCCACATCATCTCCTCCATTACCCGTGTAGCTAAAAATCCATTAACCCGTTAACCCATTGGAACCTTCCTCATCTCCTCCAAATTTGTAAGCCAATTAGTTCGAAACACCATAATTCACCATCTTCCTCCTACATCGTCACGAATTACCCAAGAATCCAACCCAAATCGCCTCAAACTCATCACAAATCCGATATACTACCACGTTCACAGGAATCACGAATTCAACTCACTACTGTGCTTTCATGAATTACAAATAATGGCGATCAAAATCGACCACGACTTGACTCAAAAGATGAAACGCGGCATACAAAATTGTTATGAGGTTCGGAGATGGAAATTCGTGGTTCAATGATGATCGCGAGATGGATAGAGATTAAGTATACTTACGCAATATGATAGCAGGAATGAATCGGTGGACGATTAAACTCAGAATTGCTCTTGAAATCACAAGATTCTGTTAATGGCCGAATGAGATATTAAAACAGATGAGATGAAGAAGGAACGACCTAAGCTATTTATACCCCGGAGGAGTAAAATGTGAATCGACACGCATGACCTAGTTTCCTCAATAGGTCGCTTGCGACCTAACAACTCATCAGAGCACGAGTTAAGAAGGTCGAAGCACACGACCTACGACCTAGGCGTATACTTCGAGGGGCAAATGTTATCTCCCCTTCATTAGCGACCTAAGACCTAAAGACATGGAACGACCAAGCTATAGGAATGGTCTAGCGACTTAAAGATGGCTCGACCTAAAGAGGAGAGCGACCTATCAAGCTTCGCGACCTAACAGAGTAGCTGCGACCTAAAGTGTTGTGACCTAAGACTGTCTCGACCTAAAGGCAGTAGCGACCCAAAAAAGGCCACGACCTAAAAGAACAAGCAACCTAAAAAAGGGGACGATCTAATTACTGAAGTAACCTGGCGAGCTAAGGATTGCCGCGACCTAACCAGATAAGCAAGCAAGCGACCTAAAGATTTTATGCGACCTAACTGTCCACCGACCTATGAAGCTCCGCGACCTAAGGAAGGTCGCAACCTAAGGAACTCAACGATTTAAGATCAACTATGGATGCAGGAAATTACTCACGACCTAGGGTAGGTCGTTAGCGACCTAACTGCCAGAGTAAAGGAGTTGAACTATACTATGCCGCAGGGGGAAAGGTCGCTTGCGACCTAGGACTTGTGCAAATTAGAATAAGGAAGGAAGCACCAATACTCTTCAGGTTGACTACAACCATACTTAGGTCGGTCACGACCTACGACCTTGCTTAGGTCGGCCACGACCTACGACCTGACTCTAAAAAATGCCTACAAATATGACCCTAACTCCAACTAGAAAAGGACTTCTTCTTTTTGGATGGACTTCCTAGAGGCCATTACTCTGCCATTGTCTCGACTTCAAGCAACGTTCAAGCAACACTTCTATCACTCCAATCACCAAAGACATTTCAACAAATCTTGAGAGGAAATCTAACTCATTCGCCATGCATTCGAAGGATTCTTCTACACCAGAGTTTGAGCTATTTGTCTAAGTGTGTTGTAATCGAAGATTGTTATAAAGAATTGTAACCAAATTAGCAATAAAGAGCTTTAAAGTGGACGTAGGTTAGATCTTAAGCCGAACCACTATAAATCTTGTGTCTTTTATAGCTTCTCTGTGATTTCTCTGCTTATATTTTGTTCCCGTACCAACGGGTGGTGCTTTCACAGTTACCTTCTACAAACCGGGGTGTTAGCGTTCAACTTTTAGCGTTAACAAAGAGTGAGTTATACTCATAATGGTTCCAATAGCAGTTGTAGTGTTTTGTTCCGAATAAAATTAAATGCGCGTTTAATTTTACCCAAAATTCACATTAGCTCCAATTAACTACAAACAAGCTCCATCTTGTAGTGCTCGTCAATACGAACCCAACGCAATTCGTTTCGTACGAAATAGACCTCGTATTAAAAAGTTACATCGTTACAAAGTTTATACGAGTTAAAAGATAATTAATTTGTATTTTTCTATTTTATTTTTAAATCCTACTTGCAATCTAGACCGTTCATTCCCTGTAGCAAATCACGGCCATATAACTTTGCTTCTTCTCCATCAGTAAAACACGCAAGCACGAGACCCAAAGGCCGCCACCTACCACCAATTAACGCGACCCCTACACACATCTACCCCACGATCGAAGACCGCCATTTGACTCGCCTACGAAAACCCCTCCATCGGTAAGACCGCTCGAGCTTAGTCAACTATAGCTCATGAAAATCAAGCTCGAGTATCACGCATTCAAACCCTAATAGCCACCGATCCACCACGCGACACTCCATCGCAGCCGTTTATTTTAAAGAGCATGACGAGCTCTTCAATTTCTTAGTTGGAAGATTTTGGTAAAAGTTGAGGGATTGGGAGAAAGACGAGGGGAAAGTAGGTGAATTCTTGGCCGTGCAAACCATTAGTGGCGGCTAGACCTACATGATTTAGGGTTTTGCAAAAATGAAGAAATGATGGCCTTATATAGAAAATTCGCGCGCGCTATTCATCCGAAATTTTTCTGAACTCGAAACGAAGCGTGCCGCCTGGCGTTTATAATGTTTTACCCCTATTCCAAACGCAATGGAATACATATCGAGAGCCAATTCGATCGTGTTTGGAAGATAAGTTTTCGAATCGACTATTTAAAATTTAAAATTCACATAAACGAATTTCTACGCGTTTTAGCTTGCCCCGGACAAACCGTAAATCCGATTGGCATGAAATTTGAAATCTTACAATAATATAATATTACAGATTAAATTTGTAACAACCCGCATATTTAACGATTTTATATTTAAATGTTTGATTTAAATATAGCGTCGTTATTTGGATTTTGGGGTCCGAAATGTTACTTTTTGCAAATGGCCGAATTGGAACTCGAAACTACCTCCATTGATTCCAAAATGGCGTTTGCGATCTTTTTGAGTATAATCTTTGATATGTTTGGAGTTTGTGAAATTTTGACCTTTTTTTATTGGGTTTTGGGTTTGGGTTCAGCCTACTAGCTCACTTAACCCTCTAGCTCAACCCCTTCTCTTCATTTCATCTTCATTTCATTTCTTTCTCAAACTAAAAACTGAAATGGGGGAAAGGAATTGGAAATAGAAATTAGCAAGCCCTAGTTTCTCCTTTGTAACTTGATTCTTGCTCCAAAATCAAAGAGAATCCCTTGGTAAGTTCATCTCCACCTTCTCCATCTTTTCTCCTCTTCAATTTCAGTAATTTTCTAACCCTAACTTAGGAAATACTTGCTTTGATTCTAGATTGAAGCTTGTAGTGTTGAAGTGGAGTGTAGTTGGTTGATTCCTTGCAATTGTGCTTCTTCATCTTCTTTGTTTTGTGTACAAAGGTGAGTTTTGAACTCATATCTAATTCTCTTGATTTCGTCGATGTTGGGTATGAATTCCTAACACCTTGTTCATATGCATTTGCCTTTGGTTTGAATTAAATTGGTGAACATTTATTTTTGGAGTTTTGGAGTCAAGTCCTTGAAAATCATAACTTTGACGTTTGATCATGGTTGTTGGTGGTAAATCGGAGTCAATGGTGTTGGGTTATCGATTGGAAAAATCCTCTTAAGTCCATTGCTCGATATGTTGCAAATGGGGTGAGTTGCTCCTCCATTTGCTAGGCTGGAAAACAATTCCAGCTACAGCCAGTCGACTGACCCCCTGCAGTCAGTCGACTGACTGCAGAGAGTAAAAACTCTCGGGTTGTAGATCAGTCGACTGACTGCAGTAGGCCAGTCGACTGACCTGCTTCATTTTGTCCACTATGCCTATTTGTTTGTGATTTTCACTTTTATCGATTTAAATTGATTCCAATTAGTTGTTTTTGCATATTTGACCTTGATGATTCCTTTTTGACTTCATTCACGGGTTTTGTAAATGATTTCTTCAAATCGTATTAAAAGTTTGCTTCTCCGATTTATAAATTCTATTTATAACACACACTTTCACACTTCGAACGAAGTGGAAGGGTGATTAAATGGTTGGGAAAAACACGGACCATGAATCTATGCGTTTATCTTTCCGATTAATCCTCGACCTATTCGATTGATTGTTTTGACCTTCGGGTTTGGTTTATCGATGATATGTGGTAAACTTTGTACTGCTTTGAGTGTGAAAGTGGCTGACGGATAGTAAACCGTTTAGTGCGAACGAGTGGTTATGGGACATACGTTAACACTTTTCGGATTCCTTTTCGAGAGTTGTGACACATTCCGCCAGTTAGTGGTGTCCAGTACTGGGTCTCTGACCTTCACCACTACGGTTTGTTGCCCTATAAGTATCGCTCCGATGTTGGCCTTATGTGCCGCATGAGTGATATTGGGTTTGTGGCCTTCGGGTGTGTGCCTTCGGGTTTGTTGCCCTATATAGTTTCGCTCTGATGTTGGCCTTATGTGCCGCATGGGTGATACTTGGGTTTGGAGTCTTTGGGCTCATGGATCCTTGTTTGTACAGTACCGAGCTCGAGCAAATTTTATGATGTTTCATTGATATGTATATTCCCTTGGCATCGCCCTTCGGTGTTGGTCTTTTTGAGCCGCATGGAGTATAGCGATTACCTTGTGGAACTTGTATACCTTATGGGTATTTGTTATTTGCCTTCTGGCTTGTTTTAGGATAATTGTATCCTTTGTTTCTATATGTTGCCAATGATATGAGGCATCTTCTATATGATTCATCTCTTGTTGATGATTGTGTTATCTCCTCTAGAGATATTTGTTATACTGTAACGTACGCGGATTTTCGTTGTCGAAAAACCGAATAGTTATGGGTTTTAAAAAGAATTTAGGAAAAGAAAAAGTAGAAAAGAAGGTAAAAAGAAGATAGAAGATGGAGGGAAGAGAAAACAGAAAATTAGAAAGAAGAAAAAAACATAGAGAAGAAGGAAATAGAAAAACAGAAGAAAATAGGACGGAACAGAAAACAACAGAACAACATCAGAATCTCACAATTCGCAGCGGAACAACATATAATAATAAATGAATAATCTTTAAACACAGAACTATATCAGTTATTACATTACATCACATTTCATTACATCATATCATCATATCATCAGAGTGTACAACAACAACAACAAATAGTGCAGCGGAAAAAGAAATACTATATAGCTAGTAATACGTCATGCCATCCAGCTTGCCTCCAGCAACTCCAGAATATCCAGAATATCCTGATAAACCTTACTCTTGACTGCCCGTGTGGAAATTGGTGGGCACCCAAAGTTTAGGAAGGAAAACAATAAACTCCAAGTCAGTCATGTGACTGGTGTGAGAACTCAAAACAGTTTATTTATCTTTGAAATCAAAATAGAGGAATATTTTTAAATTCAATTCGCAATGCTTTTAAAAATGAGACTACCATAAGACCTCCTGCCACACACACAATGCAAACGCAGACTTGGAGAAGATTTCTCCTTATGATAGTCAAAGATGCTTGATATGCATTTAAAAGAACATTTCATATTATTATTAGTGCATAGTGTAGAAAATTCATTTCGAAAGTAGAATATAAATCTTAGCCAGCATAGGTACCATTATATTATGCCTACTAATAGCTACCATATTAGATGGCAGGTTCTACAACTAAAACCTACAAGTCACGTATTGTTTCTTTGGATTTCCAACAAATGGTCAGGCCAAGGAACTTCCCATTGCCACATGAGAATGCCTCTGGAAAGACATCCCCGAGAACCAAACCGGAACTCTGCCAACACAAGGCCGGGTTACCCCTAACTGGGTAACTACTGACACGAGCACGCCATTCCCCGATCGTAAACGACCTTTCTCACGGGATCCCGAAAGCCGACAACCACAAAGTAATAAATTCGTAGTAACCACATAGGTTAAATATCTGGGCTCCATACCATGATACCACCTCTATCCAGAAGGAAATGTACATACCCTAAAGGGTGCTACCCCTCATAACCTTGCTGCATCTTTCCTGTTTTGACCATTTCCGGGGTGTGAGGTTCGACGAAGTCACGTCCACAAAAACATACTTTATACAAAAGCCATGCTTTGGGTCAAAAAATGATCAACACAATGATCACCAAGATAGACGATCAAATAAACGATCCTATCACAATAATCAACACAATGATCATTTCAGCATCACTCAGCATATCACATTACCAAATTGGGAATATATCGCTGATAACTTCAACTATATAACCTCTGAGCTCGTACGTCTCAGAGAAGGGTGTTAAGCTAAAAGAATAAATTCTTCGCCACCAACAGAAATATATTTGAAAGAAATCGTCTTTATATCTCAACTTGTAATGACAGACACACAATCCATACAAGTTTGTTCCGGGCTCGAACAAAACCGAAGGCACTTACAAAGAAGTCCTTGCAATCCGGATATTTACAATCCTGATCGGATTCACCATCACATATGGAGAACTCTATACCGGAGCAACTCGGTGCAGAGTAAATCGACAGGTCATCCTATCGCTCTCGCAAATACCGGGTCTTCAACACCGATCTTCAATGCAATTCACAACGACGTATCACATATTCGGAATGGGTTATACGACCCCAGGGTCCTTTCCCGGTTAACCCGAATAGTGAGCGCTTATTCAAAAATAAGTGTGGCATTCACATTCAAACAAATCACATCAAATACCCATTCAAAGGGAAATATTGATAGTCGATTATTGAACTATCAATTGATATGCACACATCACCAGATTCCAAATAATTTTCCAAATTATTTATTTTCCAAAATATCTTTACAAGATATATTATTTCATACTTCAAAAATAAATCAATATTTATTTTTTTAAACCAATTTCACTTTCTTTTATAAATTCCTTAGTGAATTTATAATTCCAAGATATCAATGAATATTCGATTTCAATTATTCATTTCAATTTTCTTTTCAATTTATCTTCAAAAAGATAAATTCTCAAAATATTCACTTTATATTGGAAACATTTCCATACTTATACATTCATAAGTAATTCACAAATTTTATTTATTTTCAACACTTAGAAAATATTCAATATACTTAAATCGAGATTAAGTATATATTTCATTCTTTAAGGAAATCATTCACTTAACATATTTATTTGGGCCAAAACGAATGTTGCGTAAAACATCGTTACAACGTCCCAAAATCACTAGTATAGGGATTCGAAATTAAGATAGATATATAAATCCCAATACTATACAAAACATTTCCTTTTGGAAATCATTTACTATAACAACAGTGTTATAGTCCACTATTCCCTTTTCATTTCTCGAAAACGTCTATTTCAACAATAAATGTTGAAATCTATGGTTTCGAATCTCAACACATTTTAAAACATCGTTAGATCGTTTTAATTCTATTTAAACATCCAAACCCAAAACAATTTCTTTAACGTGTTATTCACTATTCAAAAACGTGAATATACTTTGTTAACAAATTCCATCCTTTTATTCATTTTAATTCAAAGGATTATTCACTATTCAAAAATGTGAATATAACTCCATTTATATGTTTCAACAAATTTTCTTGTCAAAATAAATCATTTGCGAATTTATAAAACAACGTTTATAAATTCCATTTCTATTTATTTATAAAAACTTCCTTTTTATAAATTCTTTTATTAACCTATTTCAGTTTATAACTCAATTATAAACTAAAAGTTCATATTATAAGTTAAATACTTATAAAACGATTATTTTACAAAATCGTTCTTTTTAAACTTCATAATTATAAATCTTATAACTTATAAGATTTAATTATTTATCCAAAATATATTCTTTAATAACTTTATAAATTTTATAAACCTACTGCTTATAAAATTTCATTTATAACTTCACCGTTTATAATTCTATAAATTTCATTCCTTAATGAAATTCATTTTCACTTCATTCAAACATTTATAAAAACTCGTTTTATAATGTCCATATTTCGACTTATAAATATCCATTTATAAATCTCTTAATATAAATCAATTTATATTATCCTTTTTAAACGTCTTTAAATTCCTTTAAAAACTTCTTCCTTTTGATTCATAAAATAATTAAATTTTATAAATCCTATATTTAAACTTTTCACAATAAATTCTAAAATATCTCGATTTAACTATTTTATAAACTTAATAGCATCATATTCTCAAAAATCAGTTTCTTTACTGTATTTCACAAAAATCATAATTTTTATAACTTTAAAAATTATAACGTTTATTTATTTAAAATGAATCAATTCCAAAAATATTTTATAAACGTATACTTTCAAAAATCACTTTAAAATCATTTTAAAATTCCAAAATCTGGGTCCAATGATGCTACACACCAAATAGTCAATCACGACTACAACGATATCATATATCGATATGATAATCAATCAAATATCAAAATATCTGAAATCAAATAAATACTGTTGAGGAATCCAGTTGGATCCCTCCAACCTGTTTCCTGCATCCAAAAACATTAGCACAATACCAATTTCGCTCCAGTACGAAATTATCGCGGTATATGTTCTTATTAAATATTATCCGCTTAATAACGGCGTAATAGGGTCTCATCCGCTAAACAAAAAATGCGGGAAATCAATAACTGCAATATATACATATGCCAATATATATATATTGCTATTATTTATAATACCAATTTCACTGTTTATGAAATATTCGCGGTATATGTTTTTAATAAATAACATCCGCTTACTAACGGCGCATAATGTCTATTTTAACAATCAATAGATATCAATCAACATTCAAACATGCATTCAAATATTTTAAATCTAACTATTTAAAATAAAATCGAAACTGATTCGATTGAGTGAGAAGTTCTCACCTTGATTTTAATTTCCGTTTTAGCGATTTATTTCGAATAAAATTAAACGGACGTTTAATTTTACCCAAAATTCTCACTAACTCCAAACGACTCCAAACCAAATCCATCGCGTAGTGCTCGTCCATACGATTCCACGCAACTGAGTTTGCATTTTTTCGACCTCGTATGAAAAAGTTACAAATATTTGAAGTTACACGAGTTTTAATATATAAATTACAACTTAAATTAGATTTTTATAAACCTAAATCAAATCAAGACCCTTGATTTCTTCAGATCTGCACGTCCCCCTCTTCTCCTTACTCCCTCTCTTTCACGCAAATGCCCAGGCTAGCACACGCAACACAACCCATGACACAAGAACTAGGGTTCGACTTTTCCACCGCCTCGACGAGCTTGAACGCGATCAGGGACCTTCATCTCGTAGCCCACTGCAAGAGCCACGTTCGGCCTCAACACCTTGGAACTCGGCCCCCCCAACCTCCTTAATTTCCGTGCGCAACACGTAGGTGTCGGCCCCCATTTGCTCCGCCTCGAGTCGACCAAACTACATCTCAACCGTACGGATCTAAAGCTCTTGATACGCTCTACGATCTTGCTGTTGAACACTTCGCGTGAATGTCGACGGATTGTGAGTGATTGAGGGAAGAAGGAGGAGCATTCTCAGCCTTTAGTTCTGTATATGGAGGCTAGGGTTTATCTTTTTTTTTTTTTTTTCTTGAGTGAGGGGCTATTTATAAGAGAACGAACGACACTATTCATCCCGGAAATTCCGAACTCCGATTTACGCGCCGTAACCAGCGTTTCTAGGGTTTACCCCGCGTTCCAGACACAATGGAACAGGTTTCGGAAGCTAATTCGGAAGTATGTGCAAGTTATGGCTGTAAACGCTCAATTTGAATTAAACCGATTTAAGTCGATTTCTAGGCGTTTTAATTTGTAACGGACAAACGGTAAATCCAATTGACTTGAAATTTGAAACCTTACAATAATATCACATTACGGATCCGATGAAACTGGTTTCGTCGAAATCCGAGACTTTTTGAAAAATGGCTATTTTCGCTCGCCAAATTAAAAATAAAAATAAATCGATGCGTTTCGAGCTGCCACGATCAAACAGTAACTCCGATTGACACGAAATTTGAAATCCGGTAATAACTAACTATTACGGATCCAATGGAACTAGTTTCGTTCAATTCTGAGACTGTTCAAAAATTGACTATTTTCACTAGTCGATTTTAATATTAAAATATTCAATTTTCACAAATAAACATTTAATTCGATTTTAAAAGTTCTAAAATATTTTTCTAACTCCCATATGATAAAATAAAATTTTACAAATCATTTTCAATCATATTTAACTATATTTTCAATTATTTCCATAATTTAACGTATTAAATTATCGATTTAATTATTCAATTAAATCCAATAATTCAAATAAAAATTTATTTGACTTATAAATTCACTTATTAATATTTAAAATAAATTAAATATTCAAATTTAAATTATTAAAAATTTTGGGTCGTTACAATCTTCCCCCCTTAAAAGAATTTCGTCCTCGAAATTAACTAGTAAGAAAAGTTATAGAATTTATTAATTTTCTTCAAATTTATAATTAAACTTCTTACAAAATATTTACTAAGTTTTCCAAATCATACTTAGTTATCTTTTCAAAAACAACTACTATTGTTTAACTTTCAATTCCAAAATCAAAGGTTTAAGTTTTCAAAATTTTCCAATTTTCTCAAAAAAATTCTAACGCCTTAAATTTTCGGAAAAATTCGCCATAGTCTCCTTTGCGCGGCTCGATCCGAAAAAAAAAATGACAGTATATATATCACAAATATGCATCTCATCAAGTAATGAGGCATCCCGAAGGGAAAAAAGTGTAAAAGTACTGTATTTAATCCGAGATATGTACCTTATATTTTATTAGCAAGCATATACGGCTAATATAGCGCAAAAGCGAGCTCCAAATGCGAAGCAAACGCGATCTGCACCTACTAATCACACAACAAACAACATGAGAATCATGCATGTAGATAATAGTATCAATATATATCATATAGCAACATAATAACTATATATGTCAACATAGCAAATGCAACTAAAGCAACAAATGCAAAATATTCAACCATCAGCCAACTAGCATTCAACTAACATCCTTAACCAATAAATATTCATTTATATTCTCATTAATATTTAATGAATTGGTTTTCAATTTAATCACATTCGATTCATATACAGTGGATTTACTAACATTTATTTTCAATTAGTTTATATTTACTAATTCATATTCAAGTTGGTTCACTTCCAATTTAAATTCAACTCTATTCAAATTTATTTACTTCTAATTTGAATTCAATTACATAGCTTTAAATTTCATTAATACTTAATGAATTATATACAATCAATTAACAATCATATAACAATCAATGTATATTAATTACAACCAAATTCCTTTGCTTTCAATTGGTTTAATTAATTGATTTCCATTCTATTATTCAACTTTCTAATAACATTAGATTTTAATGAATTTCACTTACATTCATTATTCCATTTCAACTTAATTCCCATTTAATTGATTAATAGTCAATCCATTCATTCAATTCATTTTTATTTACTACTCATATTCATAAATATATTCATATAGTTTCACTTCTTATATATATAAGTTTATTTCACAATTGTAAATCACATTAATTATAATTCAATTCTTATAATTCTTTTGCTTATACAATTATTCTTCAATTTAGATTATTCAAACAACCAAACAATCAACTTATATATACTTTTATAATTCTGAAAAATTATTTCTTTATATACCAAATATAATCAAGGTAAAATTATTTCATTTACCCAATTTAAAATCAATACTGTGTCGAATTGTTCTATTCAAGTGTTTAGAAACCCCTTCGGCATAGTTGTACATACCGTGCTAACGAAGGTTCATATACCACTCAACAAACCAACCATCACAATATAAAACAATTTTATATTCACTAACAAATACGCACTCATAGCTATTATTACACTCAAATTCATTCTAGAGTACTACTGACTCTATCTCTAATGAATTATAACCCAACAGAACCATGGTTGTCGCTTAACCATAAGCTCTGATACCAAATTGTAACGTACGCGGATTTTCGTTGCCGAAAAACCGAATAGTTATGGGTTTTAAAAAGAATTTAGGAAAAGAAAAAGTAGAAAAGAAGGTAAAAAGAAGATAGAAGATGGAGGGAAGAGAAAACAGAAAATTAGAAAGAAGAAAAAAACATAGAGAAGAAGGAAATAGAAAAACAGAAGAAAATAGGACGGAACAGAAAACAACAGAACAACATCAGAATCTCACAATTCGCAGCGGAACAACATATAATAATAAATGAATAATCTTTAAACACAGAACTATATCAGTTATTACATTACATCACATTTCATTACATCATATCATCATATCATCAGAGTGTACAACAACAACAACAAATAGTGCAGCGGAAAAAGAAATACTATATAGCTAGTAATACGTCATGCCATCCAGCTTGCCTCCAGCAACTCCAGAATATCCAGAATATCCTGATAAACCTTACTCTTGACTGCCCGTGTGGAAATTGGTGGGCACCCAAAGTTTAGGAAGGAAAACAATAAACTCCAAGTCAGTCATGTGACTGGTGTGAGAACTCAAAACAGTTTATTTATCTTTGAAATCAAAATAGAGGAATATTTTTAAATTCAATTCGCAATGCTTTTAAAAATGAGACTACCATAAGACCTCCTGCCACACACACAATGCAAACGCAGACTTGGAGAAGATTTCTCCTTATGATAGTCAAAGATGCTTGATACGCATTTAAAAGAACATTTCATATTATTATTAGTGCATAGTGTAGAAAATTCATTTCGAAAGTAGAATATAAATCTTAGCCAGCATAGGTACCATTATATTATGCCTACTAATAGCTACCATATTAGATGGCAGGTTCTACAACTAAAACCGTACAAGTCACGTATTGTTTCTTTGGATTTCCAACAAATGGTCAGGCCAAGGAACTTCCCATTGCCACATGAGAATGCCTCTGGAAAGACATCCCCGAGAACCAAACCGGAACTCTGCCAACACAAGGCCGGGTTACCCTAACTGGGTAACTACTGACACGAGCACGCCATTCCCCGATCGTAAACGACCTTTCTCACGGGATCCCGAAAGCCAACAACCACAAAGTAATAAATTCGTAGTAACCACATAGGTTAAATATCTGGGCTCCATACCATGATACCACCTCTATCCAGAAGGAAATGTACATACCCTAAAGGGTGCTACCCCTCATAACCTTGCTGCATCTTTCCTGTTTTGACCATTTCCGGGGTGTGAGGTTCGACGAAGTCACGTCCACAAAAACATACTTTATACAAAAGCCATGCTTTGGGTCAAAAAATGATCAACACAATGATAACCAAGATAGACGATCAAATAAACGATCCTATCACAATAATCAACACAATGATCATTTCAGCATCACTCAGCACATCACATTACCAAATTGGGAATATATCGCTGATAACTTCAACTATATAACCTCTGAGCTCGTACGTCTCAGAGAAGGGTGTTAAGCTAAAAGAATAAATTCTTCGCCACCAACAGAAATATATTTGAAAGAAATCGTCTTTATATCTCAACTTGTAATGTCAGACACACAATCCATACAAGTTTGTTCCGGGCTCGAACAAAACCGAAGGCACTTACAAAGAAGTCTTTGCAATCCGGATATTTACAATCCTGATCGGATTCACCATCACATATGGAGAACTCTATACCGGAGCAACTCGGTGCAGAGTAAATCGACAGGTCATCCTATCGCTCTCGCAAATACCGGGTCTTCAACACCGATCTTCAATGCAATTCACAACGACGTATCACATATTCGGAATGGGTTATACGACCCCAGGGTCCTTTCCCGGTTAACCCGAATAGTGAGCGCTTATTCAAAAATAAGTGTGGCATTCACATTCAAACAAATCACATCAAATACCCATTCAAAGGGAAATATTGATAGTCGATTATTGAACTATCAATTGATATGCACACATCACCAGATTCCAAATAATTTTCCAAATTATTTATTTTCCAAAATATCTTTACAAGATATATTATTTCATACTTCAAAAATAAATCAATATTTATTTTTTTAAACCAATTTCACTTTCTTTTATAAATTCCTTAGTGAATTTATAATTCCAAGATATCAATGAATATTCGATTTCAATTATTCATTTCAATTTTCTTTTCAATTTATCTTCAAAAAGATAAATTCTCAAAATATTCACTTTATATTGGAAACATTTCCATACTTATACATTCATAAGTAATTCACAAATTTTATTTATTTTCAACACTTAGAAAATATTCAATATACTTAAATCGAGATTAAGTATATATTTCATTCTTTAAGGAAATCATTCACTTAACATATTTATTTGGGCCAAAACGAATGTTGCGTAAAACATCGTTACAACGTCCCAAAATCACTAGTATAGGGATTCGAAATTAAGATAGATATATAAATCCCAATACTATACAAAACATTTCCTTTCGGAAATCATTTACTATAACAACAGTGTTATAGTCCACTATTCCCTTTTCATTTCTCGAAAACGTCTATTTCAACAATAAATGTTGAAATCTATGGTTTCGAATCTCAACACATTTTAAAACATCGTTAGATCGTTTTAATTCTATTTAAACATCCAAACCCAAAACAATTTCTTTAACGTGTTATTCACTATTCAAAAACGTGAATATACTTTGTTAACAAATTCCATCCTTTTATTCATTTTAATTCAAAGGATTATTCACTATTCAAAAATGTGAATATAACTCCATTTATATGTTTCAACAAATTTTCTTGTCAAAATAAATCATTTGCGAAATTATAAAACAACGTTTATAAATTCCATTTCTATTTATTTATAAAAACTTCCTTTTTATAAATTCTTTTATTAACCTATTTCAGTTTATAACTCAATTATAAACTAAAAGTTCATATTATAAGTTAAATACTTATAAAACGATTATTTTACAAAATCGTTCTTTTTAAACTTCATAATTATAAATCTTATAACTTATAAGATTTAATTATTTATCCAAAATATATTCTTTAATAACTTTATAAATTTTATAAACCTACTGCTTATAAAATTTCATTTATAACTTCACCGTTTATAATTCTATAAATTTCATTCCTTAATGAAATTCATTTTCACTTCATTCAAACACTTATAAAAACTCGTTTTATAATGTCCATATTTCGACTTATAAATATCCATTTATAAATCTCTTAATATAAATCAATTTATATTATCCTTTTTAAACGTCTTTAAATTCCTTTAAAAACTTCTTCCTTTTGATTCATAAAATAATTAAATTTTATAAATCCTATATTTAAACTTTTCACAATAAATTCTAAAATATCTCGATTTAACTATTTTATAAACTCAATAGCATCATATTCTCAAAAATCAGTTTCTTTACTGTATTTCACAAAAATCATAATTTTTATAACTTTAAAAATTATAACGTTTATTTATTTAAAATGAATCAATTCCAAAAATATTTTATAAACGTATACTTTCAAAAATCACTTTAAAATCATTTTAAAATTTCAAAATCTGGGTCCAATGATGCTACACACCAAATAGTCAATCACGACTACAACGATATCATATATCGATATGATAATCAATCAAATATCAAAATATCTGAAATCAAATAAATACTGTTGAGGAATCCAGTTGGATCCCTCCAACCTGTTTCCTGCATCCAAAAACATTAGCACAATACCAATTTCGCTCCAGTACGAAATTATCGCGGTATATGTTCTTATTAAATATTATCCGCTTAATAACGGCGTAATAGGGTCTCATCCGCTAAACAAAAAATGCGGGAAATCAATAACTGCAATATATACATATGCCAATATATATATATTGCTATTATTTATAATACCAATTTCACTGTTTATGAAATATTCGCGGTATATGATTTTAATAAATAACATCCGCTTACTAACGGCGCATAATGTCTATTTTAACAATCAATAGATATCAATCAACATTCAAACATGCATTCAAATATTTTAAATCTAACTATTTAAAATAAAATCAAAACTGATTCGATTGAGTGAGAAGTTCTCACCTTGATTTTAATTTCCGTTTTAGCGATTTATTTCGAATAAAATTAAACGGACGTTTAATTTTACCCAAAATTCTCACTAACTCCAAACGACTCCAAACCAACTCCATCGCGTAGTGCTCATCCATACGATTCCAACGCAACTGAGTTTGCATTTTTTCGACCTCGTATGAAAAAGTTACAAATATTTGAAGTTACACGAGTTTTAATATATAAATTACAACTTAAATTAGATTTTTATAAACCTAAATCAAATCAAGACCCTTGATTTCTTTAGATCTGCACGTCCCCCTCTTCTCCTTACTCCCTCTCTTTCACGCAAATGCCCAGGCTAGCACACGCAACACAACCCATGACACAAGAACTAGGGTTCGACTTTTCCACCGCCTCGACGAGCTTGAACGCGATCAGGGACCTTCATCTCGTAGCCCACTGCAAGAGCCACGTTCGGCCTCAACACCTTGGAACTCGGCCCCCCCAACCTCCTTAATTTCCGTGCGCAACACGTAGGTGTCGGCCCCCATTTGCTCCGCCTCGAGTCGACCAAACTACATCTCAACCGTACGGATCTAAAGCTCTTGATACGCTCTACGATCTTGCTGTTGAACACTTCGCGTGAATGTCGATGGATTGTGAGTGATTGGGGGAAGAAGGAGGAGCATTCTCAGCCTTTAGTTCTGTATATGGCGGCTAGGGTTTATCCTTTTTTTTTTTTTTCTTTGAGTGAGGGGCTATTTATAAGAGAACGAACGACACTATTCATCCCGGAAATTCCGAACTCCGATTTACGCGCCGTAACCAGCGTTTCTAGGGTTTACCCCGCGTTTCGGACACAATGGAACAGGTTTCGGAAGCTAATTCGGAATTATGTGCGAGTTATGGCTGTAAACGCTCAATTTGAATTAAACTGATTTAAGTCGATTTCTAGGCGTTTTAATTTGTAACGGACAAACGGTAAATCCAATTGACTTGAAATTTGAAACCTTACAATAATATCACATTACGGATCCGATGAAACTGGTTTCGTCGAAATCCGAGACTTTTTGAAAAATGGCTATTTTCGCTCGCCAAATTAAAATTAAAATAAATCGATGCGTTTCGAGCTGCCACGATCAAACGGTAACTCCGATTGACACGGAATTTGAAATCCAGTAATAACTAACTATTACGGATCCAATGGAACTGGTTTCGTTCAATTCTGAGACTGTTCAAAAATTGACTATTTTCACTAGTCGATTTTAATATTAAAATATTCAATTTTCACAAATAAACTTTTAATTCGATTTTAAAAGTTCTAAAATATTGTTCTAACTCCCATATGATAAAATAAAATTTTACAAATCATTTTCAATCATATTTAACTATATTTTCAATTATTTCCATAATTTAACGTATTAAATTATCGATTTAATTATTCAATTAAATCCAATAATTCAAATAAAAATTTATTTGACTTATAAATTCACTTATTAATATTTAAAATAAATTAAATATTCAAATTTAAATTATTAAAAAATTTCGGTCGTTACATATACTGTATGACCTTGCAGGTTTATTATTGTTCAGTTTATCTAACTGATTTGTTATCTAGACTGAGCCGTGTATTTTATACTCGGGTCAGACCGAAATGTTTCAGGTTAGGTGCTTTTGGACTTAGCCTATTTTGCTTCCTCATGGACTATTCGCTAGCTTCTTTTTGTTATAGCGTCTTTTGTAGTCCTTATATGTTGTAACTCTGATATTTATACTTTGACTCGTCTGTATATTGTGGTCTGCTATACCACTTGATTTGTATTATTTTGTATACTCTGTTGTGTATCTGTGTATGTGTATATTATGATCGACTGTTATGTGATGTGAATTACATTCGATTTGTTATATTTTCTTCTGATAGATCCTATAGCCATTGTAGTTTTGCTTTAAATATTTATTGAATAGGTAGAATTTTAATGTGATTCTACTTTTCGGCGTATTCAATGAATAGTTAAGGTAAGATTACACATGGTCGCTTCCATTATACTCTATTGTCCACGTTAGCCGACAGTATTATCTATGTAATACTCTTTGCTAGCGAGGCTCTCGGAGTGGGGCGTCACAGCGTGGTATCAGAGCTGAGTTCAGAACAAAATATGATAAACACAGAAGAGATGCACATATTATGATACATCAAAGTGTATGAGCGATACAGATCTTTGAATCATCGTGTCTCTTTATCCCATCAAGGTTAGATAGAGTTGGGAATACGTCTAGGAATGCATTTTATTCCGTAGTATCCCATATCGAAATATCTACCTTGTGAATAATCTTTTCCTTATCTTGACTTTCAGCTTATGTCTGGAAGAGGCAGAGGTCGACGTTCGGATGTTGGGCAATCTAGTGGCTCGCATCCGGATGGCGTTTATATGACTGCCGATCGGTTATTGGAGTTGTTCAGGAGCACTCAGCCTCCCGCTCCTCCTCGAGTGTCTCCACCTCGCAAGTCTGCTTTTGCACGTCAGTGTAGTGATTTTGCTCATCTTGGAGGAAAACCGTTTAAGGGCTCCGAGTCTGTTCTTGAAGTCCAAGCTTGGCTTCGCACGTGCGAACGTATCTTCTCTCGCATGGATCTTTCCGACCATGATAGAGTTCTTGTGACTTCTAGTTTGTTACAAGAGCGTGCTCTTGATTGGTATGAGCTTCTTGTAGCCGAGATTGATGAGTCTACTCTTTCTTGGACTCAGTTTCGGGGACGATTTGAACTCAAGTTCGTTCCTGAATCTGAGAAAGTTCTATTGAACCGTCGCTTCCTTGAGTTGAAGCAAGGGAAATCTTCTGTTTCTGAGTATGTCGCATCGTTCGAGGCTTTATCTCAGTATGGTCTTGAATTCATCAGCACTTCTTACAAGAAGAATTTGAAGTTTGTTTCTGGTCTTAAGAAATATCTTAAGAAATCTTTGTTGCTCCAACTTAAACTTTCTTTTGAGGAGTTAGTTGATTCTGCGCTTCATCTCGAGGCTGTCGAGATGGAGTGTGATAGTGATGTTGATGTTGAGGTTTCCAAGAACCCCAATAAGAAGCAGTTTCCGTTTCAGAAGAAGCCTTTTCCTTCTAAGAAGAAGAAGACCGATGGTCCTAGCTCTCAGCCTCAGTCTTTCGGAACACCTTTCGTTCGAAAGTGTTTCAATTGTGGTTCTCCGGATCATATTATTCGAGCTTGTCCTAAGCCTCTCTTCTGCCGTTATTGCAAGAAGGAAGGTCATCATGTTTCAGCTTGTCCTACTGCTCCTGCTAATGCAAAATCTGGCAAGCTCAGTGTGGCTAATGCTTCTGGAGGTTCATCTCAATCCAAAGGTATGACTCCATCTATTTTGGGGGGTTCAATTCTATCTCATGATCATAGTATACGAGTTCTTTTCGATACGGGTGCTTCACATTCTTTCGTATCGAAGAAGCTTGTAGATGATTTATCTTTGGATGTTTCTTGTTTGATTACTTCTTTAAGGATTGCGAATCCAATTGGGGGATCCGCGACCCTTAGTTTGCTTTGTGATGATATTGAGATTGTTTTATGTGGCTTTTCTTTCCGTGCGAATCTGCACGTTGTTTCTCATTTGGGTTTTGATATGATTTTTGGTATGGACTGGCTAGTGAGGTACGATGCCAGGATTATTTGCTCTGAGAGAATTTTATATCTTTGTCATCCTGATTAGCCTTCTCAGTTATCTCTTATTCTTCGGGATGTGGATAATTTCGAGATGACTTTATATTCTCTTGATTTGCGAGATGATGAGGGTATATCTTGTATTCCTATTGCTTGTGACTTTTCTGATGTTTTTGAACCTGTTTCGGGTTTGCCACCCAAACGGGCAATTGAGTTCCGCATTGATCTCATTCCAGGCGCGCAACCAGTTAGTCGTCCTCCCACGAGGATGTCTACAAAGGTAAATGCGGAACTCAAGAAGCAGCTTTTAGAGCTTGAGTCCAAGCAATTGATTCAATCTAGTTTTTCTCCGTGGAGATCCGCGGTCGTCTTTGTGAAGAAGTCTGATGGAACTATTAGGCTTTGCATTGACTATCGCAAGCTTAACGAGTTGACCATTAGGAATAGGTATCCATTGCCTAGGATCGATGACATGTTCGATCTATTGTGTGGTGCTAAGGTCTTTTCTCAGCTTGACCTTGCCACAGGTTTTCATCAGTTACAAGTCGCGGAGGATAGCATACCTCTTACCGCTTTCTGCACTCGTTATGGTTCTTTTGAGCGGCTCGTTATGCCGTTCGGTTTGACGAACGCCCCTGCTTTCTTTGTTGATCTCATGAATCGGGTATTCCTGGAATATCTCGATAAGTTTGTTCTTGTCTTCATTGATGATATCCTTATTTATTCTAAGTCTGAAGCTGAGCATGCTAATCACTTGAGAATTGTCTTTAGTACTCTCCGTCGTCATCAGCTTAAAGCCAAATTCTCCAAGTGCCACTTTTGGGAGAATAAGGTTAAGTTCTTAGGCCATGTTGTATCTTCCGATGGCATTTCTGTCGATCCCTCAAAGATCGAAGCCATCCAGAATTGGAAGAGGCCTGAGAATGTGCATGAGATTCGTAGATTCCTTTGATTGGCGGGTATTACCGTCGGTTCATTAAGAACTTTTCCCGTGTTGTGCTTCCTCTCACTTGCCTTACTCGGAAAGGCATTCGTTTTGATTGGTCCGACAAGTGCGAAGCTTCCTTTCAGACATTGAAGGAACTTCTCACTAATGCTCCTATTCTTGTGGTTCCCAAAGGGAATCATGATCTTGTTGTCTACACCGATGCTTGTGGTAGTGGTCTCGGTGCTGTGCTTATGCAGAGAGATCGGGTAGTTGCTTATGCTTCTAGGCAACTGCGTCCGAATGAAGTTCGCTATGCCACACGTGATCTTGAGTTAGCCGCCATTGTCTTTGCCTTGAAGATTTGGCGACATTATTTATTGGGCGAGCGCTTCATTCTCTATACCGATCATAAATCTTTGAAGTATTTGTTCGCTCAGAAGGAACTCAATATGAGACAACAACGTTGGTTCGAGTTTCTTGCTTCTTATGACTTTGATATCCAGTATACCCCTGGTAAGGTTAATAGTGTGGCAGATGCGCTTAGTCGCAAACATTCGGCTATTATTTCTATGATGTTTGCCGAATGGGATATTCTTGAGACTTTATCTTTTTGTGAAATTCGTGATCGAGGTTCATCTTCTGATTCTCCTATTCTATTATTTAGTTTGGTAGCTCGACCTATTTTATTGGATCGTATTGCCGATGGTCAGCGGCGTGATTCTGAGTTGATACATCTTATTCAGCTTTGTGAGTCTGGATCCTGCGATGAGGGGTTGCAAGATTTTAGCATTGATTCTCATGGGTGTCTTCGTAAGAAGAACCGTCTTTTTGTGCCTTCTGATCTTGCACTTAGGCATGACATTCTTGATGACTGTCACCGTTCTAAGTATACCATTCATCCCGGTAGTAGAAAGATGTATGCCGATATGCGTCGTCTTTATTATTGGGAAGGCATGAAGCGCGATGTGGCGAGTTATGTGAGCAATTGCATAACTTGTCAGCGTTTTAAAGCCGAGCATCAGCGTCCTTCGGGTCTTCTTCCGCCTCTTGAGATTCCATTGTGGAAATGGGATCAGATTTCTATGGATTTCATTGATGGCCTACCTCGTTCGAGATCTGGCCATTCTAGCATTTGGGTTATTGTTGATCGCCTTTCTAAGTCTGCTCATTTCGTCCCTATTAAGTCTAATAGAACAGCTTCACATTTGGCTAAGTTGTATGTCAAGGAAATCGTGAGACTTCACGGTGTTCCTAGTTCTATTGTGAGTGATCGTGATCCTTTATTCATGAGTCATTTTTGGAAGAGTCTTCAGCAAGCTTTGGAAACAAAGCTTAATTTTTCTACAGCTTATCATCCGCAGTCTGACGGACAGACTGAACGGGTAAATTGTATCTTGGAAGATCTTCTCCGTATTTGTATCTTTGATTTCGGCGGTAGTTGGGAGGATCACCTACCTCTTGTAGAGTTCTCCTACAATAATAGTTTTCAGTCTAGTATCGGTATGGCTCCTTTCGAAGCCTTATACGGAAGGCCATGTCGATCACCTTCATGTTGGTTGGAATCTGGAGAGAAGCTTATTCTTGGTCCAGATTTTGTTCGTGATTCTTCCGAGAAGATTGATCTTATCCGGTTGAGAATGAAAAAGGCGCAGAGTCGTCAAAAATCCTACGCAAACAACCGTAGGAAGCCTCTCGAGTTCTCAATTGGCGATCTTGTTTTTATTCGTGTTTCTCCTTTGAAAGGGGTTATGCGCTTCAGTACGACTGGGAAATTGGCTCCTCGTTATATAGGACCGTTTTCTATTACTGAACGTATTGGCCCTGTGGCTTATAGAGTTTCACTTCCAGCTCATTTATCTGGCATTCATGACGTGTTTCACGTCTCGCAACTTCGGAAGTGTCTTCGAGAATCGGATCCTGTAATTGATTCTCCTGATTTGCTAGAGCTTGAGGTCTCACCGGACTTATCTATTGTACAACAACCTATTCGCGTGCTTGAGACGGAGGTGCGACACCTTCGGAATAAGGACGTGCCGCTCGTTAAAGTTCAATGGTCCGCTAATCCCAATGACTGTACTTAGGAAACCAGAGAGTATATTGAGCGATCTTATCCAGGTTTTCTATCCTTGCTTCGTAATGGTAAGTCTATTTCTGTGTCTCCAGTTTATTCTTTCTTTTGTATGTTGTACGTATGTAGTTGTTACAAATATCGTCTCTAGGAATTGCGGGGACGCAATTTTGTAAGGAGTGGAGATCTGTAACAACCCGCATATTTAACGATTTTATATTTTAATGTTTGATTTAAATATAGCGTCGTTATTCGGATGTTGGGGTCCGAAATGTTACTTTTTGCAAATGGCCGAATTGGAACTCGAAACTACCTCCATTGATTCCAAAATGTCGTTTGCGATCTTTTTTAGTATAATCTTTGATATGTTTGGAGTTTGTGAAATTTTGACCTTTTTTTATTGGGTTTTGGGTTTGGGTTCAGCCCACTAGCTCACTTAACCCTCTAGCTCAACCCCTTCTCTTCATTTCATCTTCATTTCATTTCTTTCTCAAACTAAAAACAGAAATGGGGGAAAGGAATTGGAAATAGAAATTAGCAATCCCTAGTTTCTCCTTTGTAACTTGATTCTTGCTCCAAAATCAAAGAGAATCCCTTGGTAAGTTCATCTCCACCTTCTCCATCTTTTCTCCTCTTCAATTTCAGTAATTTCCTAACCCTAACTTAGGAAATACTTGCTTTGATTCTAGATTGAAGCTTGTAGTGTTGAAGTGGAGTGTAGTTGGTTGATTCCTTGCAATTGTGCTACTTCATCTTCTTTGTTTGGTGTACAAAGGTGAGTTTTGAACTCACATCTACTTCTCTTGATTTCATCGATGTTGGGTATGAATTCCTAACACCTTGTTCATATGCATTTGCCTTTGGTTTGAATTAAATTGGTGAACATTTATTTTTGGAGTTTTGGAGTCAAATCCTTGAAAATCTTAACTTTGATGTTTGATCATGGTTGTTGGTGGTAAATCGGAGTCAATGGTGTTGGGTTATCGTTTGGCAAAATCCTCTTAAGTCCATTGCTTGATATGTTGCAAATGGGGTGAGTTGCTCCTCCATTTGCTAGGCTGGAAAACAATTCCAGCTACAGCCAGTCGACTGACCCCCTGTAGTCAGTCGACTGACTGCAGAGAGTAAAAACTCTCGGGTTGTAGATCAGTCGACTGACTGCAGTAGGCCAGTCGACTGACCTGCTTCATTTTGTCCACTATGCCTATTTGTTTGTGATTTTCACTTTTATCGATTTAAATTGATTCCAATTAGTTGTTTTTGCATATTTGACCTTGATGATTCCTTTTTGACTTCATTCACGGGTTTTGTAAATGATTTCTTCAAATCGTATTAAAAGTTTGCTTCTCCGATTTATAAATTCTATTTATAACACACACTTTCGCACTTCGATCTAAGTGGAAGGGTGATTAAATGGTTGGGCAAAACACGGACCATGAATCTGTGCGTTTATCTTTCCGATTAATCCTCGACCTATTCGATTGATTGTTTTGACCTTCGGGTTAGGTTTATCGATGATTTGCGGTAAACTTTGTACTGCTTTGAGTGTGAAAGTGGCTGACGAATAGTAAACCGTTTAGTGCGAACGAGTGGTTATGGGACATACGTTAACACTTTTCGGATTCCTTTTCGAGAGTTGTGACACATTCCGCCAGTTAGTGGGGTCCAGTACTGGGTCTCTGACCTTCACCACTATGGTTTGTTGCCCTATAAGTATCGCTCCGATGTTGGCCTTATGTGCCGCATGAGTGATATTGGGTTTTTGGCCTTCGGGTGTGTGCCTTCGGGTTTGTTGCCCTATATAGTTTCGCTCTGATGTTGGCCTTATGTGCCGCATGGGTGATACTTGGGTTTGGAGTCTTTGGGCTCATGGATCCTTGTTTGTACAGTACCGAGCTCGAGCAAATTTTATGATGTTTCATTGATATGTATATTCCCTTGGTATCGCCCTTTGGTGTTGGTCTTTTTGAGCCGCATGGAGTATAGCGATTACCTTGTGGAACTTGTATACCTTATGGGTATTTGTTATTTGCCTTCTGGCTTGTTTTGGGATAATTGTATCCTTTGTTTCTATATGTTGCCAATGATATGAGGCTTGTTCTATATGATTCATCTCTTGTTGATGATTGTGTTATCTCCTTTAGAGATATTTGTTATACTGTATGACCTTGCAGGTTTATTATTGTTCAGTTTATCTAACTGATTTGTTATCTAGACTGAGCCGTGTATTTTATACTCGGGTCAGACCGAAATGTTTCAGGTTAGGTGCTTTTGGACTTAGCCTATTTTGCTTCCTCATGGACTATTCGCTAGCTTCTTTTTGTTATAGCGTCTTTTGTAGTCCTTATATGTTGTAACTCTGATATTTATACTTTGACTCGTCTGTATATTGTGGTCTGCTATACCACTTGATTTGTATTATTTTGTATACTCTGTTGTGTATCTGTGTATGTGTATATTATGATCGACTGTTATGTGATGTGAATTACATTCGATTTGTTATATTTTCTTCTGATAGATCCTATAGCCATTGTAGTTTTGCTTTAAATATTTATTGAATAGGTAGAATTTTAATGTGATTCTACTTTTCGGCGTATTCAATGAATAGTTAAGGTAAGATTACACATGGTCGCTTCCATTATACTCTATTGTCCGCGTTAGCCGACAATATTATCTATGTAATACTCTTTGCTAGCGAGGCTCTCGGAGTGGGGCGTCACAAAATGAAACTGGTTCCGTCGAAATCCAAGACTGTATGAAAAATGGTCATTTTCACTCGTCAATTAAATATTAAAATATTCATTTTTTTTCAATTTAACTTTTAATTCAATTTTAAAAGTTCTAAAACATCATTCTAATTCAAATATGATTTAATTCAACATTATAAAACATTTTTCTTCATATTAAATTCAATTTCCAATTATTTACACAATTTCAAATATTAAATTAACAATTTAATTGTCCAATTAAATCTAGATATTCAAAATATAAGTTATTTGACCTATAAAATTTACTTTTGAATATTTAAAATTAATTAAATATACGAATTTCAAATGACAGAAATTTTGGGTCGTTACATTCCCCCTACTTAAAAGAATCTCGTCCTCGAAATTACCAAGTAAGAAGAAGTTACAAAATCCATTATCTTTTCAAAACAATTCGTTCAAATTAGATTTACCAAATCTATTTAACCTTTTAACTTTTTCCAAAAATCATTGGTTAAACTTCTTATAAAAACTTTTCTAAGTTTCAAATCCATTTATAGTTATCTTTCCAAAACCAACTATATCGTTTAACCTTTATAACTCAAAAATCAAAATTTGGTTTTCACAATTTTTTTCAAATTTCCCAAAATTTTTCTAACACCTTAAATTTTCAAAAAATGTCGCCATAGCCTCCTTTGCACAGTTCGATCTGAAAAAAAATAACAATATATATATCACAAATATACATCTCATCATCAAGGATGATGCATCCCGAAGGGAAAAAAGTATAAAAGTATGATATGTAATCCGAGATATGTACCTTGTATATTATTAGCAAGCATATAGGGCTAATATAGCACGCAAGCGAGCTCCAAAAACGAAGCATGCACCATCCGCACCTACTAAACACTCAACAACAAATGAGAAACATGTACATATGAAAATAATATCAATATACAACATATATCAACAACTATATATGCCAAAATAGCAAATGCGATCAATAAGCAACAAATCCAACCATCAACAACTATCATCCAATTAATCCATATCTATCCAATCAATCCATAACCTAATCAATATACATTCATTTCTTATTAATATTCATTGAATTGATTTTCAATTTAAATCACATTTGATTCATTAGCATTGGATTTTACTAACATCCATTCATATTCAATTAGTTTACATTCACTAATTCATATTCCAATTTGTTCACTTCCAAATCAAATCAAATTCAATTATATTTAAGATTCACTTAACTTCCAATTTGATATCAATTACTTTAGCTTTCAATTTCATTAATTCAATTTCATATGGATTTTCAATACAATCAATTAACATCCATTTAACAAACAATGCATAACCAATATTACCAAATTAATTTAATTTACTTTGTTTACATTCAACTTGGTTTGACACTTTTAATTTCAAATGGTTTAACACTCAATTTACTTTCATTCAATTATTCAATTTCTAATTCATTTGACTACTACATTTTCATTCAATTGATTAACATTCAATCCATATTTCATTCACTAATCCACTTTTACAATTAAAGTTGAATTTCTTTAAATAACTCAAATTCATATTCATTTCACAAATTCACTTTATTAATTTACTTCGATAATAAAATCAACTTCATTCAACATCACCTAAGTTGTGTTTCATTTCAACTATTGGTTTTACTTATCTTTTCACATTTTATAAGTTATATAACTTATTAATTCAAAATTCCGTGAACATCTACCTAAGTTCACTTCCATTCACTAAACTCATTCTTTATAATTTCAAATCCAATTCAATTTATTTAACTTTCCTTTAGTTAAATTTCAAATCATATATTTATTATGCTAACTCACATTTATTTCAACTTAACCAAAGTTAAAATTTTATTATCTCATATATTATAAGTCCAAAACTTATTTTACTTATATCTATCTATTTCCACTTAGATTTTAAATCAAATTTGCTTATCACAACAAAACTTCAATTTCAATTTATTATTGGTAGCAAATCCATCATACAGAAACGCGAAAATGATATTGATGATGCTGCAGTCATCACCCTTATAATTTTCCTAGCAACAGTAGTGAATTCAGTGCTTTATATACTTTTAAGAATTCTTTTATTTATAAATCACATTTACAAATCTTTTACTTATATAATTTCACTATTTCGCTTTACTATATAAGATCATTCCAAATTTATTTATCTTACTTAGATTTATAACAGTATAACATCTTTTATTAACATATATATATATATATATATATATATATATATTTACATTTTCAAACAACCAAACAATCAATTTATTTACACTTTAATAATTCTGGAAACGTATTTCTTTATATATAAAATATAATCGAGGTAAAATTATTTCATTTACCCAATTTAAAATGATACTATGTCGACTTTCCTTGTTTAAGTGTTTGGAAATCCCTATCGATGATATGGCGTCCCACATACCGACCAGAATTCACAAACAGCTCAACGCATAAGCAAACATAATATAAAACATTTTATATTCACTAACAAATACGCGCTCATATATATAATACATTCAAACCCAATCTTGGGTGCTACTGTCCCTATCTATAATGAGTACACATCGAAGCTTAGGAATATACAAAATCTAAGCTCTGATACCAGCTGTGACGATCTGCAAATCCATACCCTTTGAATCGACAATAATCCACACATATCCGACCCAAAAAGCACAAATTGATGGAAAGTCAAGAGAAAAAAAAGAAGAGAGAAGAAGAGAAGAGAAGAGAAGAAAGAGAGAAGATAGAACCAAACAGAACAACACAGAATCCCACATCGCAGCGAAAAATATATAATATCATATCAATGATCTTTATAAAACAGAAACTGTATATGTACACACATCAATCAGAGTTCAATAATCTATCAATAGTTATCAGCCTAAACAGTTATAATAACATGTCCTTAGAATTGCTGATAATATAAAACAACAAACAAAGCAAAGCGGATAGTCAATAATCAAAACAGATATGTGTATACGAAAAATGAAGATCTCCAGCTCTCCTGCTGAAGCTCCAAAAGCAACAAAGCATAACCTGTAGATATACTCAGTCTAACCCAAGCATTGAAAGGGAAGAATGCCCGGATCAATCAGGTAAACCAGCGTGAGAAACACACTCAACTAAAGTATCTCGTAAGACAAGTCCACACATAAACAAGGACATGTTTTTACCTTACGATAACTAAAACTTATCATATCAAATCTCATGTTATATTATAGTAGCGTCTACTATATACAAATAATATTAATCATAGCCAAAATTGTTATACTGATTAAATTCCAGCATATAGCCAATTGGGTAATACAATCAAAATGGCAAATACGTAGTGGAGTTTGGATTTCCATACAAATGACTAGGTGAAGGGACTACCTTCCGGCAGTACATCTCTAGAAAAATGTACCGAGGACAATCACTAAGGATCCTCTACCAACACAAGACCGGCCCACCTCTATAACTAGATGGTAACGAATATATCATCCTCCGGTCGTTATCGACCTTTACCGAGGGCCCTCATAGCATACAAACCACAATAATCAGATACATGACGTCATAGCGTGCAAAGATATATCTAGAAGAGGATGATCATATCCTAATGGGAATGACCCACTTAGCCCAACTGCATCTAACCCTGTTTTGGTCATTTCCGATTGATGAGGCTAGAGGTAACGATTACCTTTCACAAAGCACAATCACATCACTTAGAAAATATCGAATATACTTAAATCACGATTAAGTATATATTTTATTCTTTAAGGAAAAGACTCTTTTAAACATCTTTATTTTGGGTTAAACGAATGTTATGTAAAACATCGTTACGACAACCCAAAACCACTAGCATAGGGATTCGAAAATAAGATTTGTATATAAATCCCAATACTTTACAAAAACATCTCCTTTCGAAAATCATTTACTATAACAACAGTGTTATAGTCCATCATTTCCTTACTTCTCGAAAACGTCTATTTCAACAATGAATGTTGAAATCTATGGTTTCGATACTTAACACATTTTAAAACATCTTTAAAACATTTTACTCTATTTAAATATCACTTCCAAAAACATTTATTTGATTGTTACTCACTGTCCAAAATCGTGAATATAATTCGTTTACCAAATAAAAGATTCTACACATTTAATTCAGAATTATGCACTGTCCAAAATCGTGGATATAAATCTTTAACCAAATTCAACACTTTTACATATTTAATTAAAGGATTATTCACTGTCCAAAATCATGAATATATCTCCTTTAGTAATTCCTATACTTACTTATCAAACTTATTTGCTTTAAGATTTATAAAACAATGTTTATAAATTCCATTTTCATTTTGTAAAAGCTACTACATATAAAATCCCATTATTAACCAATTCCATTTATAACTCAATTTTATACCCAAAAACCCAAATTATAAGTTAATTACTTATAATTCATTTATTTACAAAATTCATTCTTTTAATAACTTGACAACTTCATAAATCTTATTTACTTATAAGATTTACTTATACTTCATTTTAACAATTTTAAAACTCCTTTATCACTCAATTATTTTGATGTATAAAATATCAATTTTATAAATATTATATATAAACCATTTAAAATAAATCAAAAATCTCAATTTAAATAAACCAATTCTTTTAATAAATTTACAAATCCTTATAAGAGCTTATATAACTCCGAAATCATACTTAAGTATTATTTTCCAAAAACCGTAACTTTTATAACGATAAAAATTATAACTTTCATTTATTTAAAATAAATCAATTCCTTTAACACTTCAAAAATTAATAAAACATTTATTTTCAAAATCACTTTTACAATTCTTTTAAATTCGAAATCGTTACTTTAACATTTTTAGATTTCCAAAAATAGGCTCAATGCTGCAACAGCACTAAATACGACAACCACGGCAACCAAAACATCATATATCATATGATAACAGAATATATCACAATATCTGTAAATAAATCAATACTGGTGAGGAATCCAGTTGGATCCCTCCAACCTTTCACCTGCAACAAATATACAAATTAGAATATGTGTACAATGTCCGCTTCAAGGCAGACGCGCGTGCAAAGGGTCGTCCGCTCATACACGGGAACGTATAGGGTCATCTACTCCACTAGACAGGTATATATCCAAATATCAATAAATCTATCATATATCATCCAAACAATCATCAAGAATCATATAATAAATTATTTCTCACTTATATAAATATCAGTGAGTCAGAAAGAGTGAGTTATACTCACAATGGTTCCAATAGCAGTTGTGGTGTTTTGTTCCGAATAAAATTAAACGCGCGTTTAATTTTACCCAAAATTCACATTAGCTCCAATTAACTGCAAACAAGCTCCATCTTTTAGTGCTTGTCAATACGAACCCAACGCAATTCGTTTCGTATGAAACAGACCTCGTATTAAAAAGTTATAGCGTTACAAAGTTTATACGATTTAAAAGATAATTAATTTATATTTTTCTATTTTATTTTTAAATCCTACTTGCAATCTAGACCATTCATTCCCCGTAGCAAATCACGGCCATATGACTTTGCCTCTTCTCCATCAGTAAAACACGCAAGCACGAGACCCAAAGGCCGCCACCTACCACCAATTAACGCGACCTCTACACACATCTACACCACGATCGAAAACCGCCATTTGACTCGCCTACGAAAACCCCTCCATCGGCACAGACTGCTCAAGCTCAGTCAACTATAGCTCATGAAAATGAAGCTCGAGTATCACGCATTCAAACCCTAACAGCCACCGATCCACCACGCGAAACTCTATCGCAGCCGTTGATTTTAAAGAGCATGACGAGCTCTTCAATTTCTTAGTTGGAAGATTTTGGTAAAAGTTGAGGGATTGGGAGAAAGACGAGGAGAAAGTAGGTGAATTCTTGGCCGTGCAAACCATTAGTGGCGGCTAGACCTAGATGATTTATGGTTTTGTAAAAATGAAGAAATGATGGCCTTATATAGAAAATTCGCGCGCACTATTCATCCGAAATTTTTCTAAACTCGAAACGAAGCGTGCGGCCTGGCGTTTATAATGTTTTACCCCTATTACGAACGCAATGGAATACATATCGGGAGCCAATTCGATCTTATTTGGAAGATAAGTTTTCGAATCGACTATTTAAAATTTAAAATTCACTTAGACGAATTTCTACGCGTTTTTGCTTGCCCCCGACAAACCGTAAATCCGATTGACATGAAATTTGAAATCTTACAATAATATAACATTATAGATTAAATGAAACTGGTTTCATCGAAATCCAAGGCTTTATGAAAAATGGTCATTTTCACTCGTCAATTAATATTAAAATATTCAATTTTTTACAATTTAACTTTTAATTCAATTTTAAAAGTTCTATAACATCATTCTAATTCAAATATGATTTAATTAAACATTATAAATCATTTTTCTTCATATTAAATTCAATTTCCAATTATTTACGCAATTTCAAATATTAAATTAACAATTTAATTGTCCAATTAAATCTAGATATTCAAAATATAAGTTATTTGACCTATAAAATTTACTTTTGAATATTTAAAATTAATTAAATATACGAATTTCAAATGACAGAAATTCTGGGTCATTAAATTCTCCCCTACTTAAAAGAATTTCGTCCTCGAAATTACCAAGTAAGAACAAGTTACAAAATCCATTATCTTTTCAAAACAATTCGTTCAAATTAGATTTACCAAATCTATTTAACCTTTTAACTTTTTCCAAAAATAATTTGTTAAACTTCTTATAAAAACTTTTCTAAGTTTCAAATCCATTTATAGTTATCTTTCCAAAACCAACTATATCGTTTAACCTTTATAACTCAAAAATCAAAATTTGGTTTTCACAATTTTTTTCAATTTTCCCAAAAATTTTCTAACACCTTAAATTTTCAAAAAAATTCGCCATAGCCTCCTTTGCACAGTTCGATCTAAAAAAAATAACAATATATATATCACAAATATACATCTCATCATCAAGGATGAGGCATCCCGAAGGGAAAAAAGTAAAAAAGTATGATATGTAATCCGAGATATGTACCTTGTATATTATTAGCGAGTATATACGGCTAATATAGCACGCAAGCGAGCTCCAAAAGCGAAGCATGCGCCATCCGCACCTACTAAACACTCAACAACAAATGAGAAACATGTACATATGAAAATAATATCAATATACAACATATATCAACAACTATATATGCCAAAATAGCAAATGCAATCAATAAGCAACAAATCCAACCATCAAACAACTATCATCCAATTAATCCATATATATCCAATCAATCCATAACCAAATCTATATACATTCACTTCTTCTTAATATTCATTGAATTGATATTCAATTTAAATCCCATTTGATTCATTGACATTGGTCTTTACTAACATTCATTCATATTCAATTAGTTTACATTCACTAATTCATATTCCAATTTGTTCACTTCCAAATCAAATCAAATTCAATTATATTTTAGATTCACTTAACTTCCAATTTGATTTCAATTACTTTAGCTTTCAATTTCATTAATTCAATTTCATATGGATTTTCAATACAATCAATTAACATCCATTTAACAAACAATGCATAACCAATATTACCAAATTAATTTAATTTACTTCGTTTACATTCAACTTGGTTTGACACTTTTAATTTCAAATGGTTTAACATTCAATTTACTTTAATTCAATTATTCAATTTCTAATTCATTTAACTACTACATTTTCATTCAATTGATTAACATTCAATCCATATTTCATTCACTAATCCACTTTTACAATTAAAGTTGAATTTCTTTATATAACTCAAATTCATATTCATTTCACAAATTCACTTTATTAATTTACTTCGATAACAAAATCAACTTCATTCAACATCACCTAAGTTGTGTTTCATTTCAACTATTGGTTTTACTTATCTTTTCACATTTTATAAGTTATACAACTTATTTATTCATAATTTCGTGAACATCTACCTAAGTTCACTTCCATTCACTAAACTCATTCTTTATAATTTCAAATCCAGATCACTTTATTTAACTTTCCTTTAGTTAAATTTCAAATCATATATTTATTATGCTAACTCACATTTATTTCAACTTAACCAAAGTTAAAATTTTATTATCTCATATATTATAAGTCCAAAATTTATTTTACTTATATCTATCAATTTCAACTTAGATTTTAAATCAAATTTGCTTATCACAACAAAACTTCAATTTTAATTTATTATTGGTAGCAAATCCATCATACAGAAACGCGAAAATGATACTGATGATGCTGCAGTCATCACCCTTATTATTTTCCTAGCAACAGTAGTGAATTCAGTGCTCTATATACTTTTAAGAATTCTTTTATTTATAAATCACATTTACAAATCTTTTACTTATATAATTTCACTATTTCGCTTTACTATATAAGATCATTCCAAATTTATTTATCTTACTTAGATTTATAACAGTATAACATCTTTTATTAACACACACACACACACACACATATATATATATATATATTTACATTTTCAAACAACCAAACAATCAATTTATTTACACTTGAATAATTCTGGAAAATTATTTCTTTATATATAAAATATAATCGAGGTAAAATTATTTCATTTACCCAATTTAAAATGATACTATGTCGACTTACCTCGTTTAAGTGTTTGGAAATCCCTATCGATGATATGGCGTCCCACATACCGATCAGAATTCACAAACAGCTCAACGCATAACCAAACATAATATAAAACATTTTATATTCACTAACAAATACGCGCTCTTATATATAATACATTCAAACTCAATCTAGGGTGCTACTGTCCCTATCTATAATGATTACACATCAAAGCTTAGTAATATACAAAATCTAAGCTCTGATACCAGCTGTGACGATCTGCAAATCCACACCCTTTGAATCAACAATAATCCACACATATCCGACCGAAAAAGCACAAACTGACAGAAAGTCAAGAGTAAGAAAAGAAGAGAGAAGAAGAGAAGAAAGAGAGAAGATAGAACCAAACTGAACAACACAGAATCTCACATCGCAGCAAAAAATATATAATATCATACAATGATCTTTATAAAACAGAAACTGTATGTATATACACATCAATCAGAGTTCAATAATCAATCAATGGTTATCAGCCTGAACAGTTATAATAACATGTCCTTAGAATTGCTGATAATATAAAACAACAAACAAAGCAAAGAGAATAGTCAATAATCAAAACAGATATGTGTATACGAAAATGAAGATCTCCAGCTCTTCTGCTGAAGCTCCAAAAGCAACAAAGCATAACCTGTAGATATACTCAGTCTGACCCGAGCATTGAAAGGGAAGAATGCCCGGATCAATCTGGTAAACCAGCGTGAGAAACACACTCAACTAAATTTATTAAATTACCAAACTTTTCCTTAGTTTTCAAAACAAAAGTATCTCGTAAGACAAGTCCACACATAAACAAGGACATGTTTTTACCTTACGATAACTAAAACTTATCATGTCAAATCTCATGTTATATCATAGTAGCGTCCACTATATACAAATAATATTAATCATAGCCGAAATTGTTATATTGATTAAATTCCAGCATATAGCCCGATTGGGTAATACAATCAAAATGGCAAACACGTAGTGGAGTTTGGATTTCCATACAAATGACCAGGAGAAGGGACTACCTTCCGGCAGTACATCTCTAGAAAAATGTACCGAGGACCATCACTAAGGATCCTCTACCAACACAAGACCGACCCACCTCTATAACTAGATGGTACCGAATATATCATCCTCCGGTCGTTACCGACCTTTACCGAGGGCCCTCATAGCATACAAACCACAATAATCAGATACACGACGTCATAGCATGCAAAGATATGTCTATAAGAGGATGATTATATCCTAATGGGAATGACCCACTTAGCCCAGCTGCATCTAACCCTGTCTTGGTCATTATCGATTAATGAGGCTAGAGGTAACGATTACCTTTCACAAAGCACAATCACATCACTTAGAAAATATCGAATATACTTAAATCATGATTAAGTATATATTATATTCTTTAAGGAAAAGACACTTTTAAACATCTTTATTTTGGGTCAAACGAATGTTATGTGAAACATCGTTACGACAACCCAAAACCACTAGTATAGGGATTCGAAAATAAGACATGTATATAAATCCCAATACTATACAAAAACTTCTCCTTTCGAAAATCATTCACTATAACAACAGTGTTATAGTCCATCATTTCCTTACTTCTAACGACCTGATATTTTCAACCATTCGCATCCATTGTAAGCGTATGGGTAGACACTCATGCCGGAATTGAATTGCTCAAAATACCGCGTTGTAAATAAAAATTTGGCAAATCTCAGAATATACAGTAAATAAAAATCACAGACCACAGACACAGAGTATATAAAAATGCAGCGGAAGAAAAAGAGATAGTAGTTCATGAAGCTACTATATAAAATATAAGATACATCAAAGTTAAATAAGATACAACAGAAGAGTAACAGGATACATCAGGTACAATTCAAATACATCACTGAACCATTGGATACTGAAACAAAATAGATGGCTGGATCTTCAAGGAAAGCTCCAACGCCGAAGGTGAATCTTGAATGCTAACTCAATCATTCTGACCCGAGCGTAAAGCAAAACACAAAACCCTCGAGTCAGGACATAAATACTTATAAACTGTAAATCAACTCAAGTGAACAGTAACAAAATGCATCAGTAACTTAAAGGATGCTTGGGACCGCCCATCCTCTAAGGATCTGTTAAACTATTTACTATGTAGTAATATACACTATATACGGTAGTGTCTAATCAGTAAAGTATAATCATATAGAAAATAGCGTTAAGGGGATGGTGAACCTTAACGCGGTCGGATCTTTAAAACCAAAATCGTAGTGGGATCGATATAAGGATATGACACGGCACGCGAGGCAATGCCAGGGTGGATACACTGTTTGCACTCCCGGACCGGTGGTGATGGCAAGCCAGCAGCTTCCGCCCACCTCGAACAATACCCCTGAATCAAAGTGGCGCCACCGAATCGAATCGCAAAATTAATAGAATGGTTTTCGACGGAGCATGCTCAATGAAAGGGTGCGACCCTTTGTGTACCCCGGTATAGCTCCTGTTTTAGTCATTTATGCCAACTCACGGGAGTTGGGTCCACGTAATATACCTCGAGAATGTCGCCACCATCCTACTTCATTCTGGAATCTTGTGACGACCGCCCATGACTCCCGCACGAAACAAGGGAATGGTGCGCTGAAAAGTGTGCCAGGCAGCCATGGACGATAGCCAAGGTAAGGTAAAATGGCAAACTCTATCGTATTACTCACAGCGCATGGATAAAATACAATAGAAAATATACATAGTGAAGCTCTATAGAACAGAAGTCTCGTCATATAAACTCATAATAGTTTTATACAATCATCTGAATAGTCAATACATCAAGCCTCACTACATAACACTCAGAGTATCAATCAAACAGCGGAACATCCAGTACATATAGTAAGAAAACAATATACAAAAGCCTCCAGCTCGTCTTCGTCATCAACAGCGTTGGTAGCCAAGAACAGCACCTGTCACCTGCTACCTAGTCTGCCCATCCCAACATGGATGAACAGCCCAAGGTAATAAGAGTTGAACATAAAACCTTGAGTCAGACAACAGTCTTAGTGAGCAGTAAATTAACTATCAAACATACCAAAAGAGCATAAAGGGTAAAAGGAATAGGAACTCAACCATCCCACTCCACCTCATTCTACAGTGATAGCCCCCAGACACACTAAACAGAAGTAATCATAGCAATTCAGACATTCAAAGCAAAGTAATTATCACTCGAGTCAAGGTCGGTGTTTTCCAAGTACAAACCCCCAAGGCCTAAACCAAGATCAGATAAGCACCTTGAAAACATCGCTCTTGACCCAAGCGATGATACAACCAAACATCCAAACATCCATGACTCTGGCTATCACTGTTATCATTTCCTTGATTCACCGTTAGTTGAATGACCGCCTGTCAAGGGCTAATGGTAACCCCGGTTGTAGACATAACTCCGCACGTCGTCGCAGCCCGTGCCTTGGAATTTTCGCAACTACCCAGAGTACTAGCACGTCGTCGCAGCCCGTGCCTGGAACGTCGTCGCAGCCCGTTCCAACGTACTCTTGCTTTGAGCATGCTAGAACCTTCAATAATTATAAAATCTCAGCCTTCTAGTCATCCTCCTCGAGGACTATTCCTATACTAGCTCAAGCGCCTCTCAAGCTAACCATTATCAACCAACTCGAATCGCATCATCGAGTTATCAACATGCTTGGGATGACCCCGTCTGGATTAAACCAAGGCTTTCTCACATCATACTTTGCTTCATCGCATCGTAGCAAAGTCCCATCTCAACATCATAGTTTGCCTCATCGCATCATGGCAAAGTCCCATCTCAACATCATCATCTAATTTATCCATATGAGCTTCGACATCCGCTTCATATGCCACAAGCAGCTTTCCTTATTCAAGAGCCTTTCCACTTAGCTTTTGAATCATCTTCGACCAACTTGTCCAAATCAAGTTATCGATCAACTAATCAATCAAATCAAACATTAATCCAAGCAATCAATCATTCAAACAAGATCTAAATAAACAATTACAACAATAATGGCAATTTCGTAAATAAAGAGTTCAAATCTAACATGCATTCTAACAAGCATGAATTATGAACAATATCTCTACAACTTGATGAATGAACTTGCATAAGTTAACATGTAGTAAAATAGGTGTCAAAACTTCATAGATGATAGTTCTACATGCATACTTAGGGAAAATGCAAGAAATCACTATCTTTAACACATAAACAAGCCACCAATCCAATATACTCCCTTGGGTCCGTGTGAGAGATAACTACCACTCACCGAATCACCTAAACACCTCAAAAATAACCAACTCGAGATCTGGACAGCAAAGATCTAAGCTTGATCCGGCAAAATCTCACTTCAATCGATGAAATCTCTCTTTGTTGGATGAAGATCTTCAACTTTGGCTCTTGGATCTTCGATTTGATCTTCAATTTAGATGGAAGGAATCACTAGATTAGAGTGGAGAAAAGAAGTGAAGAAGTGTTGTAGTCGAGCTCTCAAAATGGCAGCACTTCGTCGCTTCAAAATCCGTTGCCAAAAAGTGAACCAAACCCCTCTATTTATAGGCTGAAAAACCCATGAGTCGCGCCCCCATAAGTCGCCCACGACCTAACTCTTAAGTCGTTCGCGACTTAGCGACCCAACCTCAAAGACCTGAGACCTAAAGCATGCGGCATACGACTTATGCCCCCACACGACTCAACGACCTAACTGATGTGCAACATAGCAAATGCCGCAACCTAACCAAACCCAGGCCACACGACATAACACTTATACGACCTAAAGACTTACACGACCTAGCGACTTAACTATATTTTCGACTCACGACTTAACGGCTTAGCCCTTCCCACGACTCAACAGGTACTACGACCACACACAGGACCAAATGACTTATCCTATGCGCGACCTAACTAAAACACGAGTTACGACCTACGACTCATCGGAGAGGCCGACCCAACTACCCAAGCCTTAATCACATGACCGACCTAACGACTCATCTATACTGCCGACCTAACACCATCACAGCATCTCAACGACCTATGACCTATACCATAACCCGTCCACGACTTAACTACACACCCTATCACCATAAGTCGTGTACGATTTAAGCCTTAGGTCCTATAAATCGTTAGCTCCTATAGGTCGGCCTACTCTAAACCGGTCAGTACTTAAGTCGTTAGTCCCTATAAGCCGCTAATTCTGTTAAGTTGCTATCTCCTTAAGCCATTAGCCACCAACCCGCTAACCTTCTTAGGTCGTTCCAAAATCCCACCGACCTAACTGTCACACGACTTACCCCCTTAGGTCGGTAACTCCTAAGTCGCTCCTTTATGCCACTAGTTCCTTAAGTCGGCTAATTATTATCTCCTTAGGTCACATACTATCTTAACTCGGTCGATACTTAGGTCGGTCAGAAACCCATAACCCGCTCACACGACCTAAGCTAACTTCCACACGAGTTAACTATCACGTAACTTAAGCTATTGTCGACTCATACTCTAAATGACTTAACAACATCAACGACCTAATGCAACTATTTTACGATTTATCGACACGTAAAATACGGGTCGTTACATTCTCTCCCCCTTAGGAATTTCGCCCCCGAAATTCCAAACAAACAAGAGCAATCAAAATTATTTTGCATGCCTACCATCCACAGCAATCAACAAACCATGCATCCAATTAATAGCCTAGCATGCAGAATTCTAAGACTTAGAACAAGCTACAAATTCGTGAGATGTCACGACACCTTAGGGCCATACCTTGAAGAGTTCAGGATGAGCTGCCTTCATCCTCTCTTCCTCCTCCCACGTACAGTCGTCAACATCATCACTCCATTGTACCTTTAGCAACCTAATTGCCTTCCTCTTAAGTTGTTTCGTGTCGGTTTCAATTACACGAAGCGGCTTACGAGGTCTCGTAACAACTGGATCAACCTCTAAATCTTCACAGCTATCAGCAGAAACCACCGTATTCGAGTCATGCACATACTTCCGTAGATAAGATACATGAAAAACATTGTGCATACTCGCCATCTTTTCCAGTAACTCCAATCTATAAGCGAGCTTTCCAATTCGCTCGATAATCGGGAATGGTCCAACAAATCTCGGAGTTAACTTTCCTTTCTTCCCGAATCGAATAACATTCTTCATTGGAGAAATCTTCCCAAAAACCATATCACCTACGTCGAATTCCAAATCCTTGCGAAGATTATCGGCATAACTTTTGTGACGGTCTTGGGCTGCCTTCATTCGTTGCCAAATGATCTCTATACAATCTGTAGTCTGTCGAATCATTTCTGGCCCAAGTATCAACTTTTCTCCAGTTTCTAACCAACATGTCGAAGAGTTACACGGCCTTCCATACAATGCTTCATACGGTGCCATACCAATACTTGACTGGTAACTGTTGTTATACGCAAATTCCACCAAATGAAGGTGATCTTCCCATGATCCTCCGAAATCCAAAACACATGCCCTCAGGAGATCTTCCAAAACTCGGTTGACTCTCTCAGTCTGACCATCTGTTTGGGGGTGATAAGCTGTACTCAAACACAACTCGGTTCCCAAAACTTCCTGGAAGCTCTTCCAAAATCCACTAGTGAACAATGGGTCTCGATCGCTCACTATACTCTTCAGAACACCATGGAATCGAACTATCCACTTAACATAAAGCTCAGCCAACTTCGATGTAGTCCTAGTTGATCGAACAGGAATGAATCTTGCACTCTTAGTCAAACGATCTACAATGACCCAAATCCCTTCATTCCCTGCTCTGGTTCTAGGTAGACCATCGATAAAATCCATCGAAATTTTCTCCCATTTCCATGTAGGAACTTCTAATGGCTGAAGCAATCCACTGGGCTTCTTCTGCTCGGCTTTTACCAACTGGCAGTTCATACATTTGGAAATAAAATTTCCAACATCCTTCTTCATACCTTCCCCGTAGTAGGTCCTTTTCATATCCCGATACATCTTATTTCCACCTGGATGAATTGTCAACTTCGAGTGATGACTTTATTTTAGAACTTCATCTCTCAATCCATCTATATCGGGAACAACTAATCGTCCTTGCTTCCGAAGCCAACCCTCTCGATCGACTTCGAATCCTTTATCCTTTTCTGGATTCAATCCAGATTCCAAATCGCGGATAATCTTGACAAGCTTATCGTCTCGCTTTTGGCTCTCGCCAATTCTCTCCATTAGAGAACGTCTTATCGATAAGTTTGCCAACATCTCAGGTTCCAATTCACATCTGGGCCTGAAGTCATATCCAGCCAAATACTCAAGATTCTTCCATTCCGAAAACATGGCTCCCAATCCTGCATGTCTTCGACTCAACGCATCAGCCACTGCGTTACCTTTTCCCGGAGTATAGGCTATACCAAAATCATATGATGCTAAGAACTCTAGACATCGTTGCTGCCGAAGATTCAAGTCCTTTTGGGAGAAAAGATACTTCAACGACTTATGATCCGTAAACAACTCGAATCGAACTCCCAATAGATAATGTCTCCACATCTTCAGAGCAAAAACAATCGCCGCTAACTCCAAATCATGAGTCGGGTAATTCCTTTCATGCGGCTTCAGTTGTCGACTTGCATACGCAACAACTTTATCCTTTTGCATAAGCACTGCTCCAAGTCCAGTACCACATGCATCGGTGTAAACCACCATCTCATCATTCCCACTCGGAATAGTCAAAATAGGAGCACTTGTCAGTCGCTCTTTCAGGATTACGAAAGCTTGCTCACACTTATCATCCCATATGAATACTTGATTCTTTTTCGTCAATCCTGTTAACGGTGCAGCTATCTTGGAAAAGTCTTTGATAAACCGACGATAATATCCTGCTAATCCATGAAAACTTCTCACATCAGATGCATTCTTAGGTCTAACCCAATCCTGGATTGTTGCCACCTTAGCGGGATCAACCGCTATTCCATTTCCAGAGATAACATAGCCTAAGAACCTCACTTTACTCTTCCAGAAGTGACACTTCGAAAACTTAGCCTTTAGCTGATGTTTCCGCAAGATTTCCAAAACAATACGCAAGTGCGTCTTGTGCTCTTGTTCATTTCTGGAGTAAAACAAAATATCATCCACGAACACAAGTACAAACTTGTTCAACTGATCTCTGAATACTCTATTCATAAGATCCACAAAATATGCTGGTGCATTGGTCAATCCAAACGGCATTACCAGCCACTCATAAAAACCGGATGGTGTCCTGAAAGCAGTCCTCGGCACACTATCCTTCGCCACTCTTAACTGGTGAAATCCCGTTGCCAAATCCATCTAAGAAAACACCCTAGCTTCGTGAATCTGATCAAACAAGTCGTCTATTCTCGGCAATGGATACTTGTTCTTCCTAGTTACTTTATTCAGCTCACGATAATCCACACACAACCTCAACGATCCATCCGCTTTGGTTGCGAACACAACTGGTGCACCCCATTTGGACACGCTACGCCGAATGAATCCTTTCCGTAAAAGGTCATCAACTTGCACCCTCAACTCTTGCTGCTCCCTAGGCGCCATCCGCCTAAGAGGCATCACAACTGGTCTGGCTCCCTCAACTAGATCGATACGAAACTCGATCTCCCTATGCGGCGGTAACCTTTTGACTTCATCAAAGACGTCCTCAAATCCATTCACAACTGGCATCGATGACAGTCCATACCGTGGAACAACCAGCTAATACATGAAGCTCATGAAGACGCCTTCTTCATGCTTACATCGTATCACAACCTTTCGCCCTTCCACATTCTCGACTGTCACCTCCAGTTTCTCACAATCAACCTTTGCCGCATACTTCCTAAGCCATTCCATACCCAAAATAATTCCGAACCCCGCAAAGTTCAGAACAAAACAATCACAAACAAATGAGCAATCATGACTCGATACAACTAGACCACGACATATCATACACAAACAAGACGAACCCCCAACTGGATTAGTCACAACCAATGGTCTATCAACAATATCCGGTTCCAAACCCAACCGGCCTACAAGATCATTACAAACAAAAGAATGCGACGCTCCAGTATCAAACAACACTCTAATTGGAACACCACAAATGGAAAGAGTACCTTGAACCACCACACTCTTCCCCTTCTCTTCCGCGGTAGGAGCTTTCGAAGATGATGGAACTGCCCCCAAAGCATAAGCTTGCACAATTTGCTTATCTTTCCTCGGTTCCGGACAATCCCTCTTGAAATGCCCCGGTTTCTCACAGTTGTGACACTTTGCCGGCACTCTTGGTTTCTTGCAATCCCTGGAGAGATAACCCTTCTGCTGACAGTTGTAGCAGATCACTTCACCCTTCGGCTTCTTCTGGCCATCTTTACCCTTCTGCTGTTGCTGCTTACTCTTCTTGTTTCCACCCTGCTGTGGTTTGGACTCTTCCTTGGTCACAGCAACAACAGACCCTTCCTTAGGAAACAAATTCTCGTGCCTGAGAGCTTTCTCCACAAGCTTCTCAAACGGATCGTCCAGATGATCCACCAACTGTCTCCCAAGATAATTGTCCAAGCCTGTCACAAACTTCTCATTCTTCTGATAGGGAGATTCAATATACGACCGAGCATACTTGGACAAAGCTTCAAACTCAGAAACATACTCAAGAACTGGTCTTCCACCCTGCTTGAGCTTTACAAACTTCTTAAAAAGAACGGATTTCTGAGCTGTAGAAATGAACTTAGCTTCAAATCTAACATGGAATTGCTCCCAAGTAATCTCTTCCTCTGGAGTATCAATGGTGATAGAATTCCACCAATCCGAAGCTCTTCCTTGAAGCTGCCTTGATGCAAGCTTTCTCTTAGTTGCATCCTCAATTCCTAAATCACCAAAGATCCTTCTACAAGCATCAATCCATCTCTGCACTTCAATGGTTGATTCTGTTCCCAAGAAAACCTTTCCTCCAAGAGCAGTATAGTCCTTACACAACCTAGCAAAATCCACTGGTCTTGGAGCTTGAACTTGAACTCCAACATCTACTGATGATCCTGAAGTTGGTATCCTTTTCATGATCGAAGTTATCATAGCCTCGAACATTGCAGCACAGTCAGTAGCTCCCCCAGCAGCACGGCTTTCCCTAGCAGCTTGTCTCTCACTTCGACTCATCCTTAATATCTACAAAAAGGAATGATTTAGAACACCTTGAGAAATAACTACATAAGGAGTTCAAATCCTTCTAAACTCCTATATTATATATAGTAATCATCCATCAAAATACAATTACGTCTCTCATATGTAGTTACGTCAGCGAGCGTTGGCTAAAATCGATTAACCAAAGCTCTGATACCAATTGTGATGACCGCCCATGACTCCCGCACGAAACAAGGGAATGGTGCGCTGAAAAGTGTGCCAGGCAGCCATGGACGATAGCCAAGGTAAGGTAAAACAGCAGACTCTATCGTATTACTCACAGCGCATGGATAAAATACAATAGAAAATATACAAAGTGAAGCTCTATAGAACAGAAGTCTCATCATATAAACTCATAATAGTTTTATACAATCATCTGAATAGTAAATACATCAAGCCTCACTACATAACACTTAGAGTATCAATCAAACAGCGGAACATCCAGTACATATAGTAAGAAAACAATATGCAAAAGCCTCCAGCTCGTCTTCGTCATCAACAGCGTTGGTAGCCAAGAACAGCATCTGTCACCTGCTACCTAGTCTGCCCATCCCAACATGGATGAACAGCCCAAGGTAATAAGAGTTGAACATAAAACCTTGAGTCAGACAACAGTCTTAGTGAGCAGTAAATTAACTATCAAACATACCAAAAGAGCATAAAGGGTAAAAGGAATAGGAACTCAACCATCCTACTCCACCTCATTCTACAGTGATAGCCCCCAGACACACTAAACAGAAGTAATCAAAGCAATTCAGACATTCAAAGCAAAGTAATTATCACTCAAGTCAAGGTCGGTGTTTTCCAAGTACAAACCCCCAAGGCCTAAACCAAGATCAGATAAGCACCTTGAAAACATCGCTCTTGACCCAAGCGACGCTAAAACCAAACATCCAAACATCCATGACTCTGGCTATCACTGTTATCATTGCCTTGATTCACCGTTAGTTGAATGACCGCCTGTCAAGGGCTAATGGTAACCCCGGTTCTAGACATAACTCCGCACGTCGTCGCAGCCCGTGCCTAGGAATTTTCGCAACTACCCAGAGTACTAGCACGTCGTCGCAGCCCGTGCCTGGAACGTCGTCGCAGCCCGTTCCAACGTACTCTTGCTTTGAGCATGCTAGAACCTTCAATAACGATAAAATCTCAGCCTTCTAGTCATCCTCCTCGACGACTATTCCCATACTAGCTCAAGCGCCTCTCAAGCTAACCATTATCAACCAAATCGAATTGCATCATCGAGTTATCAACATGCTTGGGATGACCCCGTCTGGATTAAACCAAGGCTTTCTCACATAATACTTTGCTTCATCGCATCATAGCAAAGTACCATCTCAACATCATGGTTTGCCTCATCGCATCATGGCAAAGTCCCATCTCAACATCATCATCTAATCTATCCATATGAGCTTCGACATCCGCTTCATATGCCACAAGCAGCTTTCCTTATTCAAGAGCCTTTCCACTTAGCTTTTGAATCATCTTCGACCAACTTGTCCAAATCAAGTTATCGATCAACTAATCAATCAAATCAAACATTAATCCAAGCAATCAATCATTCAAACAAGATCTAAATAAACAATTACAACAATAATGGCAATTTCGTAAATAAAGAGTCCAAATCTAACATGCATTCTAACAAGCATGAATGATGAACAATATCTCTACAACTTGATGAATGAACTTGCATAAGTTAACATGTAGTAAAATAGGTGTCAAAACTTCATAGATGATAGATCTACATGCATACTTAGGGAAAATGCAAGAAATCACTATCTTTAATACATAAGCAGGCCACCAATCCAATATACTCCCTTGGGTCCGTGTGAGAGATAACTACCACTCAGTGAATCACCTAAACACCTCAAAAATAACCAACTCCAGATCTGGACAGCAAAGATCTAAGCTTGATCCGGCAAAATCACACTTCAATTGATGAAATCTCTCTTTGTTGGATGAAGATCTTCAACTTTGGCTCTTGGATCTTCGATTTGATCTTCAATTTAGATGGAAGGAATCACTAGATTAGAGTGGAGAAAAGAAGTGAAGAAGTGTTGTAGTCGAGCTCTCAAAATGGGAGCACTTCGTCGCTTCAAAATCCGGTGCCAAAAAGTAAACCAAACCCCTCTATTTATAGGCTGAAAAACCCATGAGTCGCGCCCCCATAAGTCGCCCACGACCTAACTCTTAAGTCGTTCGCGACTTAGCGACCCAACCTCAAAGATCTGAGACCTAAAGCATGCGGCATACGACTTATGCCCCCCACGACTCAACGACCTAACTGATGTGCGACTTAGCAAATGCCGCAACCTAACCAAACCCAGGCCACACGACATAACACTTATACAACCTAAAGAGTTACACGACCTAGCGACTTAACTATATTGCCGACTCACGACTTAACGGCTTAGACCTTCCCACGACTCAACAGGTACTACGACCACACACAGGACCAAATGACTTATCCTATGCGCGACCTAACTAAAACACGAGTTACGACCTACGACTCATCGGAGAGGCCGACCCAACTACCCAAGCCTTAATCACATGACCGACCTAACGACTCATCTATACTGCCGACCTAAGACCATCACAGCATCTCAAGGACCTACGACCTATACCATAACCCGTCCACGACTTAACTACACACCCTATCACCATAAGTCGTGTACGATTTAAGCCTTAGGTCCTATAAATCGTTAGCTCCTATAGGTCGGTCTACTCTTAAACCAGTCAGTACTTAAGTCGTTAGTCCTTATACGCCGCTAATTCTGTTAAGTTGCTATCTCCTTAAGCCATTAGCCACCAACCCGCTAACCTTCTTAGGTCGTTCCAAAATCCCACCGACCTAACTGTCACACTACTTACCCCCTTAGGTCGGTAACTCCTAAGTCGCTCCTTTATGCCACTAGTTCCTTAAGTCGGCTAATTATTATCTCCTTAGGTCGCATACTATCTTAACTCGGTCGATACTTAGGTCGGTCAGAAACCCATAACTCGCTCACACGACCTAAGCTAACTTCCACACGAGTTAACTATCACGCGACTTAAGCTATGGTCGACTCATACTCTAAATGACTTAACAACATCAACGACCTAATGCAACTATTTTACGATTTATCGACACGTAAAATACGGGTCGTTACAAATCTCCACCGTGTACACAGTTGTTAAAGTGGTTTTCGGTATTGGCCGGCTATAAGACAGTTTCCGATCCCGGTCTTTTTAACAACCAATCGTTATTATAACCCGTAGTTATAACTTTAAAACAATATTTTATACTTCAAAATAAAATATCTTTTCAATCCAAATCTTTATCAAAATAAAGATTAAATCATTTCCAAAACCATTTCAATGTCATCGTAAAATATCTTTCAATTCAAATATTTATTAAAATAAATATCAAGCCATTTCTAATCATTCCGATATATTAAATTTTCATACCCTTCAACACTACCTTTCAAATCATTTTAATATATCAAAATATCATAACCTTTCAAAGCTTCAGTTCCAAAATATCATATCTTTCAGAACTTCTTTTTAAATCATGTTAATATCAAAATGTCCTATCTTTCAAACTCCGTTTTTCAAATCATTTAATATCAAAAATATCATATCTTCCAAAACTTCGTTTCAAATCAATTTAATATATCAAAATATCATATCCTTTCAAAACTTCATTTTCAAATCATTTCAATATATCAAAATATCGTATCTTTTCAAAACTTCATTCATTTCAAATCATTATTCATTTTATTCAATCTAAAATACCATTTCAATTCATATTTTAAAACAGTTTATATTCCAAAAATTCTTTTTTTCATTTCAATGAAGTTATTATGCTTAATCATTAAATTATTAAATTTCCAAAAATTTCAACTTCCAAAGTTCATTTATTCACTTAAGTTTATCAAAACAGTGAAAATTCACTTTTCGCATCATTTAGAAAACTCTACAGAAAGTTACATTCAAAAAAGTTCAATTTAACAAAAGACAATGTTTTAAAATGTTATAATAGGTTTACTTAAATTCGAATAACTTAGTTAAATTCAAAAATTATAGCACTTACAAAGATTTCTATAATAGCTTTTAATTCAACTTAGCTTTTTAGTTCATTATCATCAACTATAGCGTTTACAAATGCTGTAATATCATTTACATTGTAATTAATAGCATTTCAAAAATGCATTCAATTAACTTCAAATATTCAATAAAATTTCTCAACCAATTATATTTTTATTAAAAACATTTTTAACTTATAAAATCATACATTTTCACATTTATAACATCATTTAATTTTCCTCAAGTTCATGATTTTATAAAGTTAAATTTTCATTCAAAAATCAAGATTTAATAATAATTCACTTATTAAAATTCAATGTTGAATTTTTAAAATCCATTACATTAAATTTCAACTTAACATTTAAGTTCAAATTCTCAAAAATAACTTAGTTTTATTTTTATTTGCTTAACTAAAAGTTCACTTTACGTCAATTTCATAAATTTCCAATTCTAGTTATATTTCAAAGTTTCAACTTAAAATATTTATTCATTTCACATTTCAACTTTATTAAAAATCATAAATATGATAAAAATCATTTTAAATTCATTTAAATTCAAATTATCATAAATTTATCATAATTTCATATTCAATTAAATTTCCAATTTTAATTAAATCAAAATTTCAAAAATAACTCACGTTCAAAATTTCTAACTTTTTCATTAATTCATTTCACTTACAATTATTCAGAAAATTAATAATAATTTACAAAAACACTTTTTTTTAAATTTAAAATCAAAATATTATAATAATTAAATTTCTAAAATATTTAAAATTTTAGAAAAACATATTTTAACTACGGGCCTATATATAATTTTCTACGCTAGGTAAAGTGATACAGGTAATATATCATTTTAACCCGTAATTTACAAAGAAAATCCGGGTTTTATCAATTCAAACCCGCAATCCCAAGTTAAAATAAATTAAATAATATAACTCAGGCCTATCATTTCAGCCCATAGTGCTTCTATTCTAACAGGGAACTTGCAGTGTGATCATATACAGGAATAATATAAACAATGTCAATATCACAATATACAGTCATATAACAGATGTCAGGTGAAAATTAACAGTTTTAACATGGTAATAACATGGTAATAACATGGCATAGCATATCATATGATCATCATGAACTTGCATAAACATTTTTTATTACTAAACACTTGTCATCAATTCACTTTTCATAAGTATAAATGTCAGAGTGAGAAAGACTCACTTTTTCAAGCTGAAGACCAAAACAACAAACACAAGTGTGATTCCAAAAGCACGACAAGCACGATATAGCATGACTTTTGATTTGAATGAATGGAGAGCGAATCAAATCTAAAACCATTGTGTACAATCCAAAACAAAAAAAAACAAAAAAAACAAAAAAAAAATCAAAACAACAAAATACAATACGACTTTAAAATGCAGTAACATTGAAATAAAAGGATATACGACTACGCAGTCTTTTGCTTTGCCTTCTCTATTGTTTGTTATGGCTTTGGGGTCCAATGTGGTTCAGATGTGGTCAAGTTTTGCGTTAGGTTTGGGATAACATAGCTCGGGTTCAAGGCAAGACAAGGTGGAGTTTGTACATGAGGAGGTGATGTGGTTTTGAAGTCAATTAGGTGGTTTTGGTCAAAAAAAGGGCTCGGCCATGGGGATTGGGCTCGGCCTGTGATGTGTCATGACTGGACAGAGGTGGGGAGGGGTGTGTTGTGGTAAGGTCTGGTGAGTGGTGGCGGCTATGGTGGTAGTTTGGGTGGTGGTTGAAGTGGATGAGCATGTAGAGGTCAAATAAGCTTGGATCTAGGGATCTAGGTTGTAATTTGAGGGGTTTGACCATCAAAAGGGGTTTGACCATGGTCAGATCTGATGGGGTAGATGGTGGTGATGGTTGGGAAGAGGTGTAGGAGGTGGTGGCCGTGGCTATGGAGGAGAGGCCAAGCAATACACATGAGAAAACAAGGCAAAATATAAGAAAACAATGGAAAAAGAAGAGCAAAAAGAAGAGGAAAAGAGGAGCCATTACCAAACCTTTCTAGCCGTGAAAAATGAAGTGGAGAGGAATGTTTTCATGTGAAAATGAGGTAAGAAATGCACAGCTACAATAAAGAAAGGAACGGTCAAAGGAAATTAAATCTATTAATTGGAAAAGAAACGGAAGAAGAAACGTTAAAACGGTTTTACGTTTCTTTGCTTTCAAACCTTTTAAACTTCCTATATATATTCATATACATCTTAAATGACTAAAAACACTTATAAATTTCAGTTAGAATTCGAAAATATAACAGATAAACAAAATATTAATAATTAAATATTAATTAGATATGATTAAAATAAGAAAAATAGCACAGAAAATGAAAACTTGACTTATGAATTAGAAATAACTTCAATACACTTTGGAAAAATTTGCTTTAATTTAAATACATGTAAAATGAATAAAATAAAGTAAAACACAGCAAATAAAAGTGAGTGCAAATAAATAAATAAATAAATTTTAATTATATAAAATTAAATTAAGAAAATGGCTTAAAATTGTAGACTAGGCTTTAAAATTAGAAATAAATTCAAATGAACTTTAGAAAAATTATATTATCATTTTTAAAAATACTTAAAAGTCAAAATATACATCATATAACATATTATCACATATTAAAATAAAATATAACAAAGAAGTAGTAATTTATACAATTTAAAATAGTCATTGTTAAATGACCCTATATACGCATAATATTGTAAAGGGTATAACTTTCACAGTTTACATCCAAATTCAACGGAACCAAAAGTGGTGTTCTTAGAATTTTATGTACTTTCATAATAAAAGAAAAAAAATTAAATTTTTAAAGTTTTAAAATTTTAAGTTAAAAGTCACAGTTTGACTATTTTGACCAAAATCAGCATTTCAGGCAAATATTCAACTTACACAAGTTTGGAATTATAACTCATATAAAAAATCAAGATTATATTTAAATAATAAATTTAATCATTTCATATAAGTAAAATAAGTTTTTCAATCAAAATCTTACATTAAAAATAATTAAAATATACAATAAAAAAATTACAAAATACAGGGTTGTTACACTCTCCCCCGCTCAAAAACTTTTCATCCCCGAAAAGGAATGAGGTATGGGAAAGCATAGAAAAAGATAGAGTGAAATAAGGTTAGGACAAGATGACAAGGAGAATGAAATTATACATGGTGGCTACTGTTATAGGTAAGTTTTACAAGGTGGAGCTGATCTTTCCAAGATTCTCCAAAATTAAGAACACAAGCACGAAAAAGGTGGATTCAAAATGATTACCAATGTTTTATCAAAGATTATAGAAAGATTCCTATACCAATCTATAGCAAGATATGGAGGAGGAGGATAACAAAAATAGTTTGGAAAACAAAATAAGGAAATAGATTTGAAAACATGGAAATTTCAACTTAAATAGAGAATAAATCTTTACACAAGTTAAATAAATCTTAACTATCTCAAATTTCATTATCTTATTATCCAATCATCATAAATTAACAAATTTCAAAACCATGGGTTTGAAAAATAATCATTTATTACACTCACGATGTATGTAATAAATTTAATTCTTCTATATTCCAAGTAAAAATTAGATTTATTCCTCCCAACATATTTATCACTCATGTTAAATATATTTACATTTTTTTTATAACTACTTTCTTTTATTCTTAGTTCTTTTAACATCGTTTTATTGTAAGTCATTCAATTACCCTTTATTATATTTACCTTTGTTAATCATTTTATAATTAAAATTTAAATGTATAACATTTATTATAACTACTCAAATTTTATTTATAAAATTTGAGTAGTTATAATAAATGTTATACACTTAAATTTTAATTATAAAATGTTTTCATATTGTATATTATCCAATTACATTGTTAACTTCTTAAATTTTGGTAAGTTATATTTGAATGCAGTTGTACTATAGAAATACAATTTCCAATTCAATAATTTGAAGCTTAAATTTTTTTTTCTTTTTATAATTGAAATTATTCTTTAAAAATAGAATTTAAGAATTAAATTTCCGGTTTCTTCAAACCATTTAGAGATAAGAAATAATATATATACATATATAATATGTCAAATCAAATTTCAATCATATATATATATTATAAATCAAGTCATATTTTAGAAATTCAAATCAATTTAATTTCCCAAAACAAAGCTGTAGCAAGACTACAGAATAGTCTCCTAACTTCGAAACTCGAAAATGAACGTCGATGATGTCGCGATCATCACCGAAGTTATTTTCCAGCGATAAAGAGAAGAGAACTAATTTTAAACCTTTAAAATCCTTTGAAAACAAATGCTATTCAAAATACTTTAAATAATATAACCTTTTAAAACATTAACACAAGGTTTTGAAACCATCGGAAATTAAATTCTCAAATATCTTGTTTTAAATTCATTTCAGTTCCCAAGTCAATTTATAAACAACTATTTATAAATTCATTTATAGAACAATAAATGATAAATCAAGTATTATCATTTCAAGTAATCAATTTAAATCAGTATATTAAGTTTCATAAATATACTTATATATGAAAATTTGTTTCATTTACCAATTTTTTTTTTAAAATATATTGTGTCCGTTTGTTCTGTCAAAGTGTTTTGGAAATCTTATCGATAGCGCTGATCAGACGTATCGATCAGAAACCCAACTCAACATCAACAACTCAAACAACACAATATATAAAACATTTTAATTTTAAATACTAGTTTACAAATACACTATACATGAATAGATTTTCAAAGAAGGATAGAGATTCAAATTTTTTTGATTAACACAAATCAAAGGAGATTATGATTTAAAATAAGTTGGAAACAAGGATGACATGATTAAATAACAGAATAGGAAGATGGATAAGCTTATATAAATCACGGGCAACCTTAACCGGGTCAACCGTGGCTTAAAGAATAAGATCGATGTGGATTTTATAGGGTAAATCTACATTCGACCTGAAGAGTTAGAATTTGAAATAACAAAAGATATTAGCATCTAAACCAAGGATAGATAAGAATCTCTGGTGGATCGATGCTAATTGTAAAGGAGTATTCCCCTTTTTTCAATTCAATTTGAAATTGGAGTAACCACCGACTCACTAGAAAGATCATTCGAAGCAGAGTTATGGAATGCTCCAGAGTCAAAAGAAGATGAATAGTGAGGGATACGAATGGATTTTGGAACTTTAGGGAACGTTCCAAAATTCAAAGGAATCGAGTCAAAAGAAAAAGATTCAACTCGAATGAAAGTGATTCGGTAATTACATCTACTCCATATGCTGAGTTTTGCCTAGAGCTACCAAAGCTCTGATACCAACTGTAACGACCCGATATTTTCAACCATTCGCATCCATTGCAAGTGTATGGGTAGACACTCATGCCGGAATTGAATTGCTCAAAATACCGCGTTGTAAATAAAAAGTTGGCAAATCTCAGAATATACAGTAAATAAAAATCACAGATCAAAGACACAGAGTATATAAAAATGCAGCGGAAGAAAAAGAGATAGTAGTTCATGAAGCTACTATATAAAATATAAGATACATCAAAGTTAAATAAGATACAACAGAAGAGTAACAGGATACATCAGGTACAATTCAGATACATCACTGAACCACTGGATACTGGAACAAAATAGATGGCTGGATCTTCAAGGAAAGCTCCAACGCCGAAGGTGAATCTTGAATGCTAACTCAATCAATCTTACCCGAGCGTAAAGCAAAACACAAAACCCTCGAGTCAGGACATAAATACTTATAAACTGTAAATCAACTCAAGTGAACAGTAACAAAATGCATCAGTAACTTAAAGGATGTTTGGGACCGCCCATCCTCTAAGGATCCGTTAAAATATTTACTACGTGGTAATATACGCTATATACGGTAGTGTCTAATCAGTAAAGTATAATCATATAGAAAATAGCGTTAAGGGGATGGTGAACCTTAACGCGGTCGGATCTTTAAAACCAAAATCGTAGTGGGATCGATATAAGGATATGACATGGCACGCGAGGCAATGCCAGGGTGGATACACCGTTTGCACACCCGGACCGGTGGTGACGGAAAGCCAGCAGCTTCCGCCCACCTCGAACAATACTCCCGAATCAAAGTGGCGCCACATATCGAATCGCAAAATTAATAGAATGGTTTTCGACGGAGCATGCTCGATGAAAGGGTGCGACCCTTTGTGTAGCCCAGTATAGCTCCTGTTTTAGTCATTTATGCCAACTCACGGGAGTTGGGTCCACGTAATATACCTCGAGAACGTCACCACCATCCTACTTCATTCTGGAATCTCCACCGCGTACACTGTTGTTAAAGTGGTTTTCGGTATTGGCCGGCTATAAGACAATATCCGATCCCGGTCTCTTTAACAACCAATCGTTATTATAACCCGTAGTTATAACTTTAAAACAATATTTTATACTTCAAAATAAAATATCTTTTCAATCCAAATCTTTATCAAAATAAAGATTAAATCATTTCCAAAACCATTTCAATATCATCGTAAAATATCTTTCAGTTCAAATATTTATTAAAATAAATATCAAGCCATTTCTAATCATTCCGATATATTAAATTTTCATACCCTTCAACACTACCTTTCAAATCATTTTAATATATCAAAATATCATAACCTTTCAAAGCTTCAGTTCCAAAATATCATATCTTTCAGAACTTCTTTTTAAATCATGTTAATATCAAAATGTCCTATCTTTCAAACTCCGTTTTTCAAATCATTTAATATCAAAAATATCATATCTTCCAAAACTTCGTTTCAAATCAATTTAATATACCAAAATATCATATCCTTTCAAAACTTCATTTTCAAATCATTTCAATATATCAAAATATCGTATCTTTTCAAAACTTCATTCATTTCAAATCATTATTCATTTTATTCAATCTAAAATACCATTTCAATTCATATTTTAAAACAGTTTATATTCCAAAAATTCTTTTTTTCATTTCAATGAAGTTATTATGCTTAATAATTAAATTATTAAATTTTCAAAAATTTCAACTTCCAAAGTTCATTTATTCACTTAAGCTTATCAAAACAGTGAAAATTCACTTTTCGCATCATTTAGAAAACTCTACGGAAAGTTACATTCAAAAAAGTTCAATTTAACAAAAGACAACGTTTTAAAATGTTATAATAGGTTTACTTAAATTCGAATAACTTAGTTAAATTCAAAAATTATAGCACATACAAAGATTGCTATAATAGCTTTTAATTCAACTTAGCTTTTTAGTTCATTATCATCAACTACAGCGTTTACAAATGCTGTAATATCATTTACATTGTAATTAATAGCATTTTAAAAATGCATTCAATTAACTTCAAATATTCAATAAAATTTCTCAACCAATTATATTTTTATTAAAAACATTTTTAACTTATAAAATCATACATTTTCACATTTATAACATCATTTAATTTTCCTCAAGTTCATGATTTTATAAAGTTAAATTTCCATTCAAAAATCAAGATTTAATAATAATTCACTTATTAAAATGCAATGTTGAATTTTTAAAATCCATCACATTAAATTTCAACTTAACATTTAAGTTCAAATTCTCAAATATAACTTAGTTTTATTCAAAGTTTCAACTTAAAATATTTATTCATTTCACATTTCAACTTTATTAAAAATCATAAATATGATAAAAATCATTTTAAATTCATTTAAATTCAAATGATCGTAAATTTATCATAATTTCATGTTCAATTAAATTTCCAATTATAATTAAATCAAAATTTCCAAAATAACTCACGTTCAAAATTTCTAACTTTTTCAGTAATTCATTTCACTTACAATTATTCAGAAAATCGATAATAATTTACAAAAATACTTTTTTTTTAAATTTAAAATCAAAATATTATAATAATTAAATTTCTATAATATTTAAAATTTTAGAAAAACATATTTTAACTACGGGCCTGTATATAATTTTCTACGCTAGGTAAAGTGATACAGGTAATATATCATTTCAACCCGTAATTTACAAAGAAAATCCGGGTTTTATCATTTCAAACCCGCAATCCCAAGTTAAAATAAATTAAATAAAATAACTCAGGCCTATCATTTCAGTCCATAGTGCTTCTATTCTAACAGGGAACTTGCAGTGTGATCATATACAGGAATAATATAAACAATGTCAATATCACAATATACAGTCATATAACAGATGTCAGGTGAAAATTAACAGTTTTAACATGGTAATAACATGGTAATAACATGGCATATCATATCATATGATCATCATTAACTTGCATAAACATTTTTTATTACTAAACACTTGTCATCAATTCACTTTTCATAACTATAAATGTCAGAGTGAGAAAGACTCACTTTTTCAAGTTGAAGACCAAAACAACAAACACAAGTGTGATTCCAAAAGCACGACAAGCACGATATAGCATGACTTTTGATTTGAATGAATGGAGAGCGAATCAAATCTACAACCATTGTGTACAACCCAAAACAAAAAAAAACAAAAAAAACAAAAAAACAAAAATCAAAACAACAAAATTCAATACGACTTTAAAATGCACTAACATTGAAATAAAAGGAGATACGACTACGCAGTCTTTTGCTTTGCCTTCTCTATTGTTTGTTATGGCTTTGGGGTCTGATGTGGTTCAGATGTGGTCAAGTTTTGGGTCAGGTTTGGGCTAACAAAGCTCGGGTTCAAGGCAAGACAAGGTGGAGTTTGTACATGAGGAGGTGATGTGGTTTTGAAGTCAATTAGGTGGTTTTTGGTCAAAACAAGGGCTCGGCCTGTGATGTTTCATGACTGGACAGAGGTGGGGAGGGGTGTGTTGTGGTCAGGTCTGGGGAGTGGTGGCGGCTATGGTGGTGGTTTGGGTGGTGGTTGAAGTGGATGAGCATGTAGAGGTCAAATAAGCATGGATCTAGGCATCTAGGTTGTAATTTGAGGGGTTTGACCATCAAAAGGGGTTCGACCATGGTCAGATCTGATGGGGTAGATGGTGGTGATGGTTGGGAAGAGGTGTAGGAGGTGGTGGGCGTGGCTATGGAGGAGAGGCCAAGCAATACACATGAGAAAACAAGGCGAAATATAAGAAAACAATGGAAAAAGAAGAGCAAAAAGAAGAGGAAAAGAGGAGCCATTACCAAACCTTTCTAGCCGTGAAAAATGAAGTGGAGAGGAGTGTTTTCATGTGAAAATGTGGTAAGAAATGCACAGCTACAATAAAGAAAGGAACGGTCAAAGGAAATTAAATCTATTAATTGGAAAAGAAACGGAAGAAGAAACGTTAAAACAGTTTTACGTTTCTTTGCTTTCAAACCTTTTAAACTTCCTATATATATTCATATACATCTTAAATGACTAAAAACACTTATAAATTTCAGTTAGAATTCAAAAATATAACAGATAAACAAAATATTAATAATTAAATATTAATTTGATATGATTAAAATAAGAAAAATAGCACAGAAAATGAAAACTTGACTTAAGAATTAGAAATAACTTCAATACACTTTGGAAAAATTTGCTTTAACTTAAATACGTGTAAAATGAATAAAATAAAGTAAAACACAGAAAATAAAAGTGAATGCAAAAAAATAAATAAATAAATTTTAATTATATAAAATTAAATTAAGAAAATGGCTTAAAATTGTAGACTAGGCTTTAAAATTAGAAATAAATTCAAATGAACTTTAAAAAAAGTTATATTATCATTTTTAAAAATACTTAAAAGTCAAAATATACATCATATAACATATTATCACATATTAAAATAAAATATAACAAAGAAGAAGTAATTTATACAATTTAAAATAGTCATTGTTAAATAACCCTATGTACGCACAATATTGTAAAGGGTATAACTTTCACAATTTACATCCAAATTCAACGAAACAAAAAGTGGTGTTCTTAGAATTTTATGTACTTTCATAATAAAAGAAAAAAATTAAATTTTTAAAGTTTAAAATTTTAAGTTAAAAGTCACAGTTTGACTGTTTTGACCAAAATCAGCATTTCAGGCAAATATTCAACTTACACAAGTTTGGAATTATAACTCATATAAAAAATCAAGATTATATTTAAATAATAAATTTAATCATTTCAAATAAGTAAAATAAGTTTTTCAATCAAAATCTTACATTAAAAATAATTAAAATATACAGTAAAAAAATTACAAAATACAGGGTTGTTACACTACTTCTCAAAAACGTCTATTTCAACAATGAATGTTGAAATCTATGGTTTCGATACTTAACACATTTTAAAACATCTTTAAAACATTTTACCCTATTTAAATATCACTTCCAAAAACATTTATTTGATTGTTACTCACTGTCCAAAATCATGAATATAATTCGTTTACCAAATTAAAGCTTCTACACATTTAATTCAGAATTATCCACTGTCCAAAATCGTGGATATAAATCTTTAACCAAATTCAACACTTTTACATATTTAATTAAAGGACTATTCACTGTCCAAAATCATGAATATATCTCCTTTAGTAATTCTTATACTTACTTATCAAACTTATTTGCTTTAAGATTTATAAAACAATGTTTATAAATTCCATTTTCATTTTATAAAAACTATTATATATAAAATCCCTTTATTAACCAATTCCATTTATAGCTCAATTTTATACCCAAAAACCCAAATTATGAGTTAATTACTTATAATTCATTTATTTACAAAATTCATTCTTTTAATAACTACACAACTTCATAAATCTTATTTACTTATAAGGTTTACTTATACTTCATTTTAACAATTTTAATACTCCTTTATAACTAAATTATTTTGATGTATAAAATATTGATTTTATAAATCTTATATATAAACCATTTAAAATATATCAAAAATCTCAATTTGAACAAACCAATTCTTTTAATAAATTTACAAATTTTTGTTAGAGCTTATATAACTCCAAAATCATACTTAAGTATTATTTTCCAAAAATTATAACTTTTATAACGATAAAAATTATAACTTTCATTTATTTAAAATAAATCAATTCCTTTAACACTTCAAAAATTCAATAAAACATTTATTTTTAAAATCACTTTTACAATTCTTTAAATTTGAAATCGTTACTTTAACATTTTTAGATTTCCAAAAATAGGCCCAATGCTGCAACGGCACTAAATACAACAGCCACGGCAACCAAAACATCATATATCATGTGATAACAGAATATATCACAATATATGTAAATAAATCAATACTGGTGAGGAATCCAGTTGGATCCCTCCAACCTGTCACTAGCAACAAATATACATATTAGAATATGTTTACAATGTCCGCTTCAAGGCAGACGCGCGTACAAAGGGTCGTCCGCTCATACACGGGAACGTATAGGGTCATCTGCTCCACTAGGCAGGTATATATCCAAATATCAATCAGTATATCATATATCATCCAAACAATCATCAAGCATCATATAATAAATTATTTCTCACTTATATAAATATCAGTGAGTCAAAAAGAGTGAGTTATACTCACAATGGTTCCAATAGCAGTTGTAGTGTTTTGTTCCGAATAAAATTAAATGCGTGTTTAATTTTACCCAAAATTCACACTAGCTCCAATCAACTCCAAACAAGCTCCATCTTGTAGTGCTCGTCAATACGAACCCAACGCAATTCGTTTCGTACGAAACAGACCTCGTATTAAAAAGTTATAGCGTTACAATGTTTATACGAGTTAAAAGATAATTAATTTATATTTTTCTATTTTATTTTTAAATCCTACTTGCGATCTAGACCATTCATTCCCCGCAGCAAATCACAGCCATGTGACTTTGTTTCTTCTCCATCAGTAAAACACGTAAGCACGAGACCCAAAGGCCGCCACCTACCACCAATTAACGCGACCTCTACACACATCTACACCACGATCGAAGATCGCCATTTGACTTGCCTAGGAAAACGCCTCCATCGGCACAGACCGCTCGAGCTTAGTCAACTATAGCTCATGAAAATTAAGCTCGAGTATCACGCGCTCAAACCCTAATAGCCACCGATCCACCACGCGATACTCCATCGCAGCCGTTGATTTTAAAGAGCATGACGAGCTCTTCAATTTGTTAGTTGCAAGATTTTGGTAAAAGTTGAGGGATTGGGAGAAAGAAGAGGAGAAAGTAGGTGAATTCTTGTCCGTGCAAACCATTTGTGGTGGCTAGACCTAAATGATTTAGGGTTTTGCTAAAATGAAGAAATCATGGCCTTATATAGAAAATTCGCGCGCACTATTAATCCGAAATGTTTCTGAACTCGAAACGAAGCGTGCCGCCTGGCGTTTATAATGTTTTACCCCTATTCCGAATGCAATGGAATATATATCGGGAGTCAATTTGATCGTATTTGGAAGATAAGTTTTCGAATCGACTATTTAAAATATAAAATTCACCTAAACGAATTTCTACGCGTTTTAGCTTGCCCCGGACAACCCGTAAATCCAATTGACATGAAATTTGAAATCTTATAATAATATAACATTACGGATTAAATGAAACTGATTTCGTCGAAATCCGAGATGTAAGAAAAGTGATCATTTTCACTCGTCAATTAAATATTAAAATATTCAAATTTTAACAATTTAACTTTTAATTCAATTTTAAAAGTTCTATAACATCATTCTAATTCAAATATGATTTAATTCAACATAATAAATCATTTTTATTTATATTAAATTCAATTTCCAATTATTTACGCAATTTCAAATATTAAATTAACAATTTAATTATCCAATTAAATCTAGATATTCAAAATATAAGTTATTTGACTTATAAAATTTACTTTTGAATATTTAAAATTAATTAAATATATGAATTTCAAATGACAGAAATTCTGGGTCATTACAATATGTAAAAGACTTTCTAGTTGGGTGGTATAAAGAGAGACATTTTCATCCATGTGAGTAGATGCGCAAACTGTCGGCGGATCAAGAGTGATCCGCAAATATTTGCTGGACTGCTCCAACCACTCGAGATTCCAAAGTGGAAATGGGACCAAATACCCATGAATTTCATCGATGGCTTGCCTCGGTCAAGAAAAAGGAATGAAGGCGTATGGGTTATCATTGATAGATTGACTAAAAGTGCACACTTCATCTCAGTAAAGCCCACAAGAACAGCCTCAAGCTTAGCTGAGATATATATGAAGGAGATTGTTCGACTACACGGAGTTCAAACCAGCATTGTAAGCGATCGTGATCCAATCTTTACCAATCAGTTCTAGGAAGCTTTATAGACAACTTTAGGAATAAAGCTGGATATAAGCACCGCTTATCATCCACAGACTGATGGGTGAACAGAAAGAGTGAATAGGATATTGGAGGATCTTCTGAAAGCAAGTGCATTAGACTTTGGAGGTTCGTGGGAAAGCCAGCTTCATTTGGTAGAATTCTCTTATAATAAGAGCTATCATGCCAATATTGATATGGCTCCTTATGAAGCCTTGTATGGTTACCCATGTAGATCCCCAACATATTGGATTGAAACTAGAGATCGGTTAGTACTTGGTCCTGATATGATCCGAGAAGCTTTAGAGAAAGTGGACATGATCAAAAAGAAACTAAAAGAAGCAAAAGCAAACAAAAGAGCTACGCCAATCAAAGGCATAGAAATTTAGAATTCTCAGTTGAGGGGAGTCCTGAGATTTGGAAGAACTGGCAAGCTAGCTCCCCGATATATTGGACCTTTTCCTATTCTAGTGTAGATTAGCCCATAGCCTATCGAATAGAACTACCAGAGAGTTTGTCAGGTATACACAATGTGTTTCGTGTATCTCATTTATGTAAGTGTGTGTATGATACAAAACAAATCATAGATACAGCTGCCCAGGAGGATTTAGAAGTGGAGCCCAATTTAACAGTTATTAGACAACCTAATAAAACTATGGATCGTGTGAGAAGTGATTATGGAGAATGGTTATGCGATTAGTTGAAGTTCAATGGAGTGGTGATGCTAATGACTATATATGTGAAACAGTGGATAGATAAAGAAGTCATATCCAAAGTTTAGGACGGATGTATAAATTGTATATATTATATGGAGATAGTGTACTCCCCGCCTATTTTGTAGTCATTTATCATAGATTTCTATATATTTCATCATATATGATATATTCCTTTTGGGTTATATTCTTCTCTTCTTTAATTTCAGGGACGAAATTCTTTTAATGAGGAAAATTTGTAATGACCCATAAATTCATCACTTAAAAAAATATGATCTAATTTAAGATTTTTCGAAAATAAGATTTTATGACACAAATGTGATGTTCTAAACCAAAATAAATAATAGTAATTGTATTTTGAATAAGTAGTTACAAAAATATCTTCTTCGGACAAAAATTGGTAAAATGATCGAAAACCGTTCTACTAAAAGAAAGCTCTTAGACCGTTTGACATCATGCATAGAGCTGGATATGTACACTCATTTATATATATAAGTGTGAATAATTTATTTTATTTTTCAAAATAAAGTCTCTTAATGACATCATCAATGTATCGCTATTTTGGAATAAACGATTTTTGAATTTAAATTGAGTTTAAATGAAATAATAATTGCTTTAGTTATTAAATAAGCCATTTTAATTATACTATAATGATAGAAATATTATTATCAAACTTTTTTTTACAAATATATATGTATGTATATCAAATAAGAAGTGAAAATATGAACAAAAATCAAAATCGAAATACTTAACGATTTAATGTAGAAAAGTTGCGCAACGTTGAGAATCATTAGAGATATACAAATGCACATACACATGTACATATACATGAACACATTCACACGCATATGAACACACATATATATACAAATATACTTACACACACACACACACACACACACACACACATATATATATATTGCAAAATATCTAAGATATCTTTCTAAAACTTCATCCTCAAATAAATTCAAAGTTAACCTCTTACACCCTAAGTACAAGAACATGGTGATATTCGGCCATGGATGATGAGATGGGGGGGGAGTGGTGGTGAAGCAATGTGATAAAATGACAAGTAAATATCATGATATATTTATCCATATTTTTCCAATAAATACCACTACCCATCTTCACTTCATTCACACTTCTTCTTTATAAAATTCCTAAGCTCTTCATCCTTTTCTTCTCTACATTGACGGCTTCCATAGCCTAAGAAATAAAATATTAAAAATTCAAAACAAAGTTACACCAAAATCAATCTAAATCTATGCCACTTCAAACTAAAGTTCAAGCTATTGATCTCTTCCTTCTCCTCCACCAAGCGCCATGTGCAACCATGCCCCTCCAAGCCTTCATGAGCAAGGCCAAACCCCCTAGGATCCTTTGAGCAAGTAGTCGTGAGTTTCGATTTTTACATAGCAGAGCTATAGCCATTTTAAAGTTAGTCCGATCGAAAATCAAGTGAGAAACTCTATTTATATATATAAATACACACACACACGGATATATATATATATATATGATAATGTGATATGTTTACCATGGTTGTTTTTTATGCTTTGATCGTTTAATTTGGTTGTTTTAATATTATTTTTTAAACTGTGTAAACAAGTCACGTTAAATACACATCGATATTGTATAAGGAAATAACTTTCCAAATCAAGTTATAAAAGTGATATGGAATCATTAAACCCCTTTAAAATGATTTAAAACTCTTAGAAATGTTTTATATATATTTAAAAGTGTTTCGATAAATTCTGGAAATATGAAAATTTAGTTAAAATAGGCGCGTCGCTTAGCAGTAGTTTGTGATTTTACGCCGTAAAATCTAAATCCATTTATACTATGGAATAAGAATCAGAATTATTTGTAATAAGAATTTTCCTAACTCTTATAATCATAGTTTTCAAATAAAAGAAAAGGATCGAGGTTCCATGTTAACCCGCCTTTTGGCAAGGCCGAGGACAGGCGGGTTTAACTAAATCGATTGCTTGGTTGTTGAGGACTGGAATGTGACATATTTTTAGTCGTATGGATGGATGGACGACCAAGCATGAATAATTGTCATAGCTTTACAGTCGGGATTCTTCATAGTTGTAGGGAGTCGAGCTTCGAGTCGTATGGATGATTTCTTCGAGTCTCTTAGGCGGCTCGGCATAGGCGGCCCAGCATTAGTGGCTTGGCATTGGCGGCTCGGCGTGGGTCACTCGGCATAGAGGTGAGAGCTAAACCGTTCGGCATTGAAGTGAGAATAGGGTCACTCGGCATTGAGGTGAGAACAAGGTCATTCGGCATTGAGGATCAGTCAAGGTCGCTCGGCATTGAGATGAGAGCACGGTCATTCCGCACTAAAGTGGGAACAGGGTTGCTTGGCATTGAGGGGAGAGCAGGGTCGTTCGGCATTGAAGTAAGAATAGGGTCGCTCGGCACTGAGGTGAGAGCAGGGTCGCTTGGCATTGAGGTGAGAACAAGGTCGTTTGGCATTCAGGTTTAGTCAAGATCGCTCGGCATTGAGGTTCGTCAAGGTCGCTCGGCATTACGGCGAAGGCATGGTAGTTCGACACTGGAGATAGTTCGGCTCGAAGGTTTGGCAAATGTGGTTCGGTCTTGGTGTGGTTCGGCATTGGACATCACTCGGCGTTGTGATTTAGCCTTGGTTGCCGTTCGGCATGTGTGGGTCAGTTGCAATGATAACTCTGGTTCGGCCATGGCTTTGGTGGGCCCGAGTCACTCAGAAAGCCCAACAACTCAAGATTTGCCTACAAATACAGCATGTGGGGATTCAAAAAAGGGGATCTTCTTTCTGATCTCTTGCTTTCTATTTTCTAAGGCTAGGACTATTCTATCATTTCGTAACTGTAATCAAGTGTTACAGCAATAAAAAGGAAACTTCTGGAGTGGACGTAGGCCAGAATTTGCCGAACCACTATAAAATCTATTATTCTCTACTACTTTCTTTTTAACTTTGACTGTTTTTAACATTATTACTCTCTACATATATACTATCTATGAGTTGTGACTGTGATTTGGTGCTTTCGCTTGGATTTGGGTGTTAATGACCAATTTTGGTGCTAATATTTTGGTGCTTCCACTGAGAAAGCTAGCACTCGTGGGTTTGGAGCTTGGGTTTTGGATTCAGAAGCTTGGAGTGGATTTTAAAAAGCAATGGCTAGACCACCAACAAGGAAGCAAGCAGCGAAAAGGAGCAATCAGGAAGGAAGTCACGCAGCCTTATCTGGAGCTAGATAGGATCATGCATCCATCTACATAACTCGGGACGAGATGTAGGTTATGATGAATTCTATGCAGGAGCAAATGACGAAATGGCAAGAGGAGATGATGCAGGCTCTTCTCTGGAAATTTGGACAACTAGGAAAAGAAGGTGCTCAAGTTCTTGGAACTGGACCAGAGGAACTCAACCAGCAGGCCGGTAGAGTGATTCAATAGGGGCCAGCTCCCAATCAACAGACAACTAACAATCTAGATGGACCTAGACTCGGGGGCACATCACCAGGTAATGCTGGACCATCCCCTGGAGGGATACCAAGTGATGTTGTGCAACCCGGCATTAACAAAAATACAGGAGTACGTGACGAGGAATATATGCCAGAATACCCACGCGGAGTTGGAGAGCAGCTAGGAAATATGGATAAGGGTAACCCTCGGTAGGAAACGCTGGATTGGCTGACATTATTAGGAGGACTATTCGCGGAGGTCTAACAAATAGGGATTGGGAGGGAGTCAACAAAAGTCCGTTTACCCAGAACATCAGGACAGCTAGGAATCCGCTCAATTTCAAACTGCCTAAAGTATACAACGGGAAGACGGATCCTACTAACCACTTGATGAGGTACACAAGGCATATGGAAGTGCTGGGGCAATAGAATAGGTTATGGCCCGATGTTTCCCCATGTACTCGACTGATATAGTTGCTATATGGTTCAGACAGCTGGAGGATGGTCCATTGGAACATGGACAGAACTGGTGGACAAGTTCTTAGGTCAGTTTTGAGTTCACATAAAAAGGCCAAAGAACGTGATGACACCGACGTAAGTTAAACGGGGGTGGATGAATCATTAAGGACATTCTTGACTCGGTTTAATGCAGCCGTAGCTTCGGTGGATCGGTCGGATCCATCAATGGTTTTGATGGCTGGGTATCACGAGTCAGAGATAATTCGGATTTCAAAGTATCGTTGATACGGGATCCACCATTGGATCTCGGGGAATTCTTTCATGAAGCTGAGAGATTTCTTCGACAAGAGGATGCATTTCTGGATATGAAGTCAAAGGAAGTGAATATGGTTAAGGATGGAGGACTGTCCGGCGAAAGCTCGGGTAAGGACAAGGATAAAGGGAAAAGGAAGCATTAGGGAGAACCAAAATTCTCCACTTATACAGGATTGAATGAAACTTTGGAATGGATATTCTTAGATACTCGATACGCCTTTCATGTCTAAGGCTGGCAAGGAGGGAGCCCTAAGAACGCAAAAGGGCGTCAGGAAGGCACTGTCTTTTTCATGACCTGGACGGGCATGATACTAACAGCTGCAGGCATCTAATGGATACAATCGAGGAACATGTAAGGAATGGTCAGTTACGACAATATGTCGGAACTCGGACTGCGGCGGTGGAATAGGAGCAGCCACCGCCTACCTTGAACGATGACGGCATAAGGGCTAGGAATGGTGGCCGGTTAGTCATCAACTAATCATGATGGTTTGGAATAAGAACAAACTCCGAGAAAACGGCTAAATAACTTACTCATGTACGGGGTCGGAGATAATCCTTAGGCATGCTCTGAGATGATGGTCGCCGAGACGCTCCGGTTTGTGAAATTTGTTTTTTCCTTTTGACTTGGACATTTTCTTTTTCTGCTTTGGTTTTAGAGGTTGGATTGAACTCCCATTTTTTTTGGTTTTTTTTGGTTTGATTTCGGTTAGGATGTCTGACTTTTGATTTGGATTTATTTTGGACTTTTGATATGAATTTCTGGTTTTCTGTTTGGATTTGGAATTCGGATTGGATTTTGATTGGATTTTCTTTGGATTTTGGCTAAAAGGTCGTTGAGTATGGACTATGCTCGGCAAGATTCCAGAGAGACCAGGATTCGATCTAGGACTTAGGCCCTATATTATCTATCAGTTATTATTGCAGGTCGTCGAGCGTAGACTACACTCGGCAAGGGTCCGGAGCGACCATGATGCAGCTTAAGACTTATGCCAAGGCATTGCTCAATGTTCAGGGACACTGAACTAGGAACACCATGGCATTACTTGACACAGGTCATCGAGTGTGGATTATGCTTGGCAAGAACCTGGAGAGGTTACGGATTTGAATATTGGCAATGAATAGCTAAGGATTTGGGCATGGACCTCGAACAGTCCCGAATTTGGACATCGACCCAGAGAGGTCATGGATGTGATTATTGGTTATTGGATATGGACTGGTTAGAATTCAGTTGTTGAGTTCAGATGGATATGGATTTGGCTAAGGATTTGGTTACTGAATTCAGAACTGGATTCGACTCAGAGTAGTCGTAGGTTCGGATAAGGATACGGCGATTGCACTTCGATAAAATGGATTGGATTATGAATCGAAAAGTATGGATGTGGATAAAATACATACATCAGATATCGGACTTGAGGCTATTCAAAACACACCTTCCAATAGCAAGGCATGTTTTGGGGGGCAATTGTTAACTCGCCTTTAGGAAAGGCCGAGGACGGGCGAGTTTAAATAAATCGATTGCTTGGCTATTGAGGACTGGAATGCGACAGATTTTAGTCGACTGGATGGATGGACAACCAAGCATGAATAATAGTCATAGGCTTACAGCTAGGATTCGGCATAGTCGTAGGGAGTTGAGCTTCGAGTCGTATGGATGATTTCTTCAAGTCTCTTAGGCGGCTCGGCATTGGTGGCTCGGCATTGGCAGCTCGACATGGATCGCTCGGAATTGAGTTGAGAGCAGGGTCGTTCGGCATTGAAGTGAGAACAAGGTTGCTCAGCATTGAGGTACGAACAAGGTCGTTCGACATTGAGGTTCGTTCAAGGTCGCTCGGCATTGAGGTGAGAGCAGGGTCATTCGACACTGAAGTGAGAAAGGGTCGCTCGACATTGAGGGGAGAGCAGGATCGTTCGACATTAAAGTAAGAACAGGGTCGCTCGGCACTGAGGTGAGAGTTGGGTCGCTCGGCATTGAGGTGAGAACAAGGTTGTTTGGCATTGAGGTTCGGTCAAGGTCACTCGAAATTGAGGTTCGTCAGGGTCGCTCGGCATTACGGCGAGGGCATGGTCGTTCGGCACTGGAGGTCGTTCGGCTCGAAGGTTTGGCAAATGTGGTTCAGTCTTGGTGTAGTTCGGCATTGGACATCACTCGGCATCGTGATTTGGCCTTGGTTGTCGTTCGGCATGTGTGGGTCGGTTGCAAAAATAACTCTAGTTCGGTCGTGGCCTTGGTGGGCTCGAGTCACTCAGAAAGCCCAACAACTCAGAATTTGCTTATAAATACCGCATATGGGGGTTCAAAAAGGGGGATCTTCTTCCTGCTCTCTTGCTTTCTCTTTTCTAAGGCTAGGACTACTCTGCCATTTTGTAACTGTAACGATTATTACAACAATAAAAAGGAAACTTCTGGAGTGGACGTAGGCCGGAGTTAGCCGAACCACTATAAAATATGTTGTTCTCTACTGCTTTCTTTTTTATTTTGGCTGTTCTTAACATTATTACTCTCTACATATATAATATCTATAAGCTGTGACTGTATGGTGCTTCACTTGGATTTGGGTGTTAGTGGCCAATTTCGGCGCTAAAATTCCATTTAGTATATTTTGAAATATGCGCAAAACAAGATTTTAAAATAGTCATTGTTTGGCAGTTCAAAAACCAAAGTGACAAATTGTTTATAAATGATATTTTAATTCTTTAAAAAATATAAAATTAATTATATAAATATGCTAAAATTTTTAAAAAAGAGATTTGAATTATAAAAATTGATTTCTGAATGGCATAAAAGCTGTTTTGATCAAATAAGCCTTAAAAGCACTATTCGTAGCAGTTTTTGCAGCACTTTTAATAACTTTGAAATTTATCTTTAGACCTAAGTATTCTTTTCCAAATATGTTATAAATGTTTTCAAATATATAATTAAGTATTTTAAAGTTGATTTGGAGGTTTCAAAATTACTTTAAAAGAGTTTAAATAAACGATTTAAAGAAAAGCTATTATAATCAAGTGATTTGATCTTGGCGCTAAAAGCCGATGAGTAGACTGGATTTTTCTATTCATCGGATCCAGATGAGAGATTCTTATACGAAGGAGTTGTTCAGGAGCAACCAGTGCAATAGCTTACCTGGCCTCTTTCTTGGGCGAGGAATAGATAAGATTAAAATGTTGAAAACGAGGCATGTATAAAAGACTTAATTTTTCTAAATTTAATACAACTTGGATTGTATAGAAATAATCTTCTTATACTTGTTAATAAATTTCAAGGAGGGATCATGTACTATCCATGTGAATTTAAAAGGTGATTTCACCATTATTTGACGGATAGTATAGGTTGAATATGAAATTAATGTTGAGTGGAATTGGTATAATTTCTATCGACCCTTTTTAACACAATAATGTTTTCCAATATGACTTATGAAAATGATTTGGTATTTCCAAAGTTAAACAGAGGTTAAATGATTCCGTATATACTAGAAAAGGATATGATTTAACAATTTATATCTCTAAAAGAGATATTTTATTTGATAAAAGATATTAATGAACGAAGTAATAACAATCACCCTCAAACTTAACATCTTTTTATCGATAATTGGTTTGGAGAAACCGAGACCAGATTTGGGTGATTCTTATCCGAAAACCACATCAAACCAATTTATAAGTTCGAAAGTGAAGACGTGTTAAAGACAATGAAGTTGAAGGAAAGGGTCTTCATAACAAAGCACTTCTTATTGATAATTTTGGATTAGTTTCCAAGATAAATAAATAGCAGTGGTCCCTTCGTTTTGGGATCTTCGTATGTAAGGATTGCTTGCTACTAATTCTAGGCATAGTGCCCAATAGGATGTGGTAGGAGAGTGTCTTCGGTTTGTCTTGTTCCTGGACAACTTGTATGGATGACTATCTAACACTGCATTTCTAAGAACACGGTACATTGATCTCTACAAACTTACATATGTTTGGTGGTGTACGAGGTAACCCCTCTTCTACTTAACATTGTTCTCTGAGACGTACAAGCTCAGAGGTTGTACTTTTTTGGAAATCAATAGGGTGTTGTTTGAAATGGCAAATGTGGCATTTTAAGTGAAATTTTATTAGAAAGGTAAATGTTGCCTCAAGCCTTACGTCTAGGGTAGTGTAAAACAGCAGTTGCTTTGAGGCTAAGTGGTTCGCAACCATTAGGATATGATATCACCTTTCTAGATCTATTTATTTCTACCCGCTATGATTTTAGTTTAAATTATGCAGTGTATTCCATTGGATCCCTAGGTTGGTAACAGCAGGGTGATATTATATTTGGTGCTATCTGCACCATCTCTTGGTCTCGGGTAGGTCGGTCTTAATTCGTAGAGGTTTCGAAGATGTCGATCTTTGGTACATTCCTCTACAAATGCACTGTACATGAGATAATCCCTTACCTTGTTATTCATTGGAAATCAAAATCTCCAGTAAGTGACGTTGGTTTCACTTGTAAACTTATTATGCCATCAAATTTAACAGATGTAAAAATTTCGGCTATTTGAATATGTTTATTTGAAAGGTTTTTAAAGAATGTCATTAAAAATAATATCACTGGATTTTACGTAGAAACGATTTGGTTATCATAAGTTAAAGACATGTTTCATGTTTATATGCGACGTGGTCTAATGAGATACCTATTTTTTCAAGTATTCATATTTTGTTCTCACACTGGTCCTAGAACTAACCTGGAGTTTATTTTCATTTTTCCCTTAAAGTTTAGGTGCCTTATTTTTTCAGCCAGCTAAATAGTCAGGTAGCTTAGAGCATTTTGAAAGGAGCATGGTGCATGAAAACTTGAGGGTCCTTTTGTAACAACCTGCATATTTTACGATCGAGTATTTAAATATTTTATTTAAATATTTCATCGTTCGTCAAATTTTAGTCCGAAAGGCTACTTTTTGCAAACAGTCGAATTGGGACTCAAGACTACTTCAATTGAGTTCAAAATGCCATTTGCGACCTTTTCGAGTATAAGCTTCGATATGTTTGGAGTAAGTTGATTTTTGCGGCTTTTTCCTTAGGGCTTTGGGTTTGGGTTTAGCCCATTTTCCCAATTCTGGTTATATCAACCCAACCCCTCTCCTCTTCACTTCATTCTTATTTTCCTAACACTCAAGCTTCATCAAAAATGGAGAGAGGAATGGGAAATTAAAACTCCAAGCCCTAGTTCAATTGCAAAATCCAAGCTCTAGCTCCAAATTCTAAGAGAAGCCATTGGTAAGCCTTCTCTTCATCTTCTCCAACTCTTTCTCTCTTTAATTTCAGAAAATTACTAAACCAAATTTGGGAAGTGTTACTCTTTTAAGCTTAGATTCAAGCTTCTTGTGTTGAGATTGAAGTGTGGTTGATCTTTCCTTGTCTTCAAGCTTCTCCTTTATTGCTTTTTGTGAAAAGGTGAGATTTTTATCTCACATCTATGCTTATATCTATCTTTGAATGTTGGGTATGAATTCCTAACACTTATTCATGTGCATTTGCTTTTGGTTTCGATTGAATGGTGAATATCCTAATTTTTAGTGTTTTGGGTTCAAATCTTTAAAATCCTAACTTTGATGTTTGAGCATGTTTTTGGTGATTCATCGAGGAGCCAATAGGGCTGGGTAGCCGATGGGCGTAATCCCCTAGCATCCATGCTCGATCGGTTGCAAATTGAGTGAGTTTGCACTTCAATTAATAGGGTTAAAAAATGCAGGAATTGCAGTTCGGTCGACCGAACTCTCTGAGTCGACCGACCGAAGGTGAAGCCGAAACATTCTGGGCTATTTTCGGTCGAACGACTAAGTGGTTCAGTCGACCGACCTGCTCCTATTTCCCTGTTTGCCTATTTATGCTCGTTTTGCTTTGTTTTTCCAATTGTTAATCGATTCTTTTTCTCCAGTTAGTTGTTATCACCTTTGTCAACTTCGATAACTTCTATTTTTGGAATTTTTTGGTAATTCCACTTTGATGGATTCGGTATCGATTTCTTTGAATTTTATTCACGTCTTCGTATGTGAATTTTTATGATTGATTGTTTCTACAATCACTTCTATGATTTGTCACTTTAAAATATAAAGGTTTTTAATACTAGTAGTAAATATCAAAACCCTTTCTTCAAAACAATTTCAATACTATTTTATTACAAAGCTCGTTTCTTATACCGTTTTCCAATCTATTAGTATATACAAACCTTTGCCTCACTCGCACAAGAAATCTAATTAAATGACTTAGTAAAACGAGTGGTATGAAACGCTTGCGTTTACTTCGTTGGTTAATTCTTGGACTTGTTCAATTGAATCTCTTGTGACAATTTTCTAGTGGAGATCTACAATTTGTTCGTAAATATTTAAGTTAAGCTAGTGGTTATGGGACATGAAGCTAAGCTCATATATTTACTAGCTTAGTGTAATTGTCAATTCTTGATGATCGATGATGATCATTTTATGGTTTAGACTAGCTATGTGCGATGTCTCTTTGTCCATGTGGAGGACTTTACTTCATTTTATTGAGCTTTGTCTCATTTCTCGCATGGGTCGTACCTATTTAGGTGCGTCGATGTTTATTTACACATGAATCGTATCTATTTAGGAGCGTCGATGTTTGTTTACTTCGTGGAGCAATCGGCTCAATAAGTCGGGGCATGGGGCGTATCTTTCTAGGTGCGTCGATGTTCATCTATGCATGGGACGTATCTTTCTAGCTGCGTCGATGTTCGACTTTGCATGGGGTGTATCTTTCTAGGTGCATCGATGTTAGACATTACATGGGGCGTATTTTTCTAGGCACGTCGATGCTTATTTATGCATGGGGTGTATCTTTCTAGGTGCATCGATACTAGACATTACATGGGGCATATCTATTTAGGTGCGTCGATGTTTGTCTTTGCATGGGTTATATCTTTTTAGGTGCGCCGATGCTAGACTTTGCATGGGGTGTATCTTTCTAGGTGCATCGATGCTAGACATTACATGGGGCGTATCTATTTAGGTGCGTCGAGGTTTGTCTTTGCATGGGTCGTATCTTTGTAGGTGCGTCGATGCTAGACTTTGCATGGGGTGTATCTTTCTAGGTGCATCGATGCTAGACTAATCATGGGGCGTATCTTTCTAGGTGCGTCGATGTTTAGTCATACAAGGGGCGTATCTTTGTAGGTGCATCGATGTTCGACTGTGCATGGGGCGTATCTTTCTAGGTACGTCGATGTTCGGTCTATGGAATCTCGTTCCGCTTGGGATTGGCCATCCTCTTTTTCTTGTGATTTTCTGGATTTCTAATTGACGAATTCTGGAATTTATGTTTCACCAACTTTTACGATTGGCATTGATATGTATGTCATTTATTGTGGCTTGGTGAAGTAAATAAAGAATATGATATTCTTTTTGATGCTATGAGATTCTTGAGATATTTGTATGATTTAGTTGATTTTCTATGTATACTTGCACGCAGTATGACATTTTTGGTTATCATATGTTTTTATTACATCTCTTCTTATATCTCATTTTATCTGATATTTATAGTTAGACTGATCCGTTTATTATTTTCTTATTAAATAATACTCGGGTCAGACCGAGATGTTACAGGTGCTTCTACTTGACTCCTCCTATGGGGTTACTATTCTTACTTTTGGCTAACTACTTAGATTAGTAGTTTATTTTGTTGTATACATTTGAGATAGAGACTCCTTGATGTATACATATTCTTTTGTCTTGCACTTGTATCTATTCTTTTGCGATATTGTGGATCTTGTTTGACCACTACTTTGATATACACTTTCATGTGTTATATATTCATATCTTTTTCCGCCTTTGTGATATGAATTATCTCTGACTGATTTGTGTTATGTTTACTTCTATATTTGTTTCCGAAGATATTATAGCCATTGTGTAGTAGCTTTGAGTTTGTGTCGGTATGTCGGATTTCCTCTTGAAAAGAATGCAAGTTATATTTTATCTGGCATATCGGTGCTCGCTCAAAGCCATTACACGGATGGTCGCTCCTCAACAGCCTTATTCTCTGTGCTAGCTGACGGCATTACACCGTAGTGTCCTTGGCTAGTGTGGGTATAGAGGTGGGGCACCATAGCTTGGTACCAGAGCCAAACTTCGGAACAATATAGAATAATCTAGCAAGAATCATGTCCTAAGTCTTTCTTAGGAGTCGTGCTTTAGGATTTTATTCGAGTCTTCGTACCGATTCATCCTATTTTTCTTTATGATTCCTTGTTTTATCTATCAAGATTGCTTGATATTTATTTTGAGAATAACTTTTCTCCTTCTTTCTTTCTTAAAGAAGAGAAACGGTTAGATCAAACCGTCCAAGTGCCGGACAATCTAGTGCTATTCCCCAGGATGGAGTATTCACATGTCTGCCCAACAACTTTTGGATCTTGTAAAGAATCAATGGTTTATCTATGCTTTGGGTAAGAATCCCGAAAGGATTTTACCTTTGAAACTTGAAGTTCCTTTCAATCAGCTTATGGATATCACTCTTCAAAATAAAGAGGTTTGTAAAGGAAGTGATCGTGATATTGGGATTTCCATGAAGAGGCATATTAAATTCAAGAGCCTTAATCCCAATAAGAGAGTGAAGCAAACTACTTTTGTAGCAAAGACTCCAATCCCTAATCGTGGAGGATGCTACAATTGTAATTCTAAGGAACACTATGCAAATATGTGTCTGAAACCCCATTCCTGTCGCTATTGCAAAAAACCGGGTCATCTTTTATCAGCATGTCCCAAACTTTCGAACAAGGACATGAGAAAGCTAAATATTGTGCAAGCCCCTAGCAACTCTTCTCTTAGTCAAGGTAGCCATTCTATCCTTGATGACATTTGTTTTATGATTTTCCTTTTCGAGTTCTTTTTGATATGGGTTTCATCTCACTATTTTATATCAAAAGAACTAGTTGATTCCTTTTCTTTAAACATTTTTGGGCTTGTTGACTTCTTTGGAAATTGCAAATCCGGATTGGTGGATCCGCAACGCTCAGCTGGTTTCTTGTATTGATGTCGAAATTATTTTATGTGATATTTCTTTCCGAGCCGATTTTTACTTATGCTTCGGAATTGACTTTTGTGCAGATTGGCTTAATTATTATGAATCCATATCCTATGTCCCGAGTGGACTGTTCATCTTTGAGATTTTTAATCTGTTAAGCACATTTCTATTTTTCTTTGTGATTTCGATTTCGAATTTTTGGTTGCATCGTTTTTATTCCTTAAGCCCACTTATAAGGAAAGTGTTATTTCTCTCATTCATGTGGTTTGAGAATTTTCTGATATTTTTTATTTTGTCTTAGGATTATCTCCTAAGCAATATCTTGTGTGGTATTAAGGTCTTTTCAGCTCGACCTTGCCACCGATTTTCATTTGCTACGAGTTGCAGCAGTCAGCATTTCACTTGCTGCATTCCGCACTCGTTATGATTCTTGTGAATGACTTATTATGTAATTCGATTCGTCTAGCTTGTTTCATCCATTTTATAAATCGAGTATTCTATGAATATCTCGATAATTCCATTCTTGTATTTATTGATTTTGGATGAAAATAGAAATTTAAAAATTTTCAAATCTTTTTCATAAGATTTATTTATAAGTACAATTGGATTTTGATCTTAAACGAGTAAAGAATATTCTCAAAAGTTTTAAGAGATTTTTTCATCATATAGAAGATGATTTTGTGATTGTATTGCCCGTTGAGTGCTTTAAGAATTCTGGTCGATGCGCTTGATCAACGTTATCGATAGGAATTTCCTAAACGCTTTGATGAGACATTCAGACACGATATATTGCCTTGTAAAATGTAATTTTTTTAGAAAGATTATTACATAAAGATAAATGTAATTTTGAAAATTTTGAGCTTTTCGGGAAAGAAGATTATTTAAAAGGAACTCTTTTCCGATACTCTTATTCTTGTGATTCCCGAGGGAAACCAAAACTTTATCTTTTGTACTAATGCTAGTCTTATTGGTTTGGATGCCGTTCTTTTGCGAAAGAGGACGTGGTATCATTTATGTTTCTAAATCATTAAAGCCTATTGAGACTAGGTATGCCACTCATGATCTAGTGCTCGCGGCTATTGTTTTCGCTTTTAGAATTTGGCATCATCATTTTTGGGGAGAAATTTGTTCTCCACCTCGATCATAAGTTTTTGGAATATTTATTTCTCATAAGGAACTTCATGTTGACTCGAGTTCCTGGCATCATATGATCTTGATATTCTTTTGTTCCCGGAAGGGAAATCGTGGTGCCAATGCGTTTAGTCGTAAGCAACAAGTGGTTGATTCTTTGATGATCTCTGAATGGAATAATCTTTTTATCAAGTTCATCGGACGTTTTGATATACTTCATTTTATTGAGCTTTATCTCGTTCCTTTTATCGACTAGTGTCCGATGTTCTTTTATGGTGTTCGGTTCATTGGACATACCGTATTTGTACTACATCGGTGTTCCAAAATTATTCGAGCTTTGGTTCATCTGGCGTACCGTTATTGTACTACGTCTTTGTTCCAAATTATTCAAGTTTCTCGTCTCTCGGGCGTACCATTATTGTACTACGCCGTTGCACCGGCTCAATTTTCTGTTATTCATGACGTTTTCTCACGTCTTTCTACTACGGAAATGTCTTAGGGATTTCGATTCTTATGCTTGAGCACGGTATTATTGAAGGAAGTGAAGTTTCACCAGATTTGACTTAGGAGCTATATTCTATTCGCATCATTGCTTCGGAGGTTGAGCGCCTTCGAAATAAAGATGATCTTTTTGTGAGACTTCAATGGTTCTCAAATCCTAAGGATTGCTCTTAGGAATCCATAGAATTCATCGAGCGAACCCGTTCAGACTTACTCTTTCATGCTCTTTATGGTGAACTTCTTATTTCAAATTTTCTTTTGTGTTGATATGCTTTTATAGTTGTTACTCTTTATTTTCATCTTAAGATTGCGAGGACGCAAATTCTTTAAGAGGGGAGTCTGTAACAACCCGCGTATTTTACGATCGAGTATTTAAATATTTTATTTAAATATTTCATCGTTCGTCGGATTTTAGTCCGAAAAGCTACTTTTTGTAAATAGTCGAATTGGGACTCGAGACCACTTCCATTGAGTTCAACATGCCATTTGCGCCCTTTTTGAGTATAAGCTTCGATATATTTGGAGTAAGTTGATTTTTGCTACTTTTTCCTTAGGGCTTTGGGTTTGGGTTCAGCCCATTTGCCCTATTCTGGTTATATCAACCCAACCCATCTCCTCTTCACTTCATTCTTATTTTCCTAACACTAAAGCTTCGTCAAAAATGGAGAGAGAAATGGGAAATTAAAAATCCAAGCCTTAGTTCAATTGCAAAATCCAAGCTCTAGCTCCAAATTCTAAGAGAAGCCATTGGTAAGCCTTATCTTCATCTTCTCCAACTCTTTCTCTCTTTAATTTTAGGAAATTACTAAACCTAATTTGGAAAATGTTTCTCTTTTAAGCTTAGGTTCAAGCTTCTTGTGTTGAGATTGAAGTGTGGTTGATCTTTCCTTATCTTCAAGCTTCTCCTTTATTGATTTTGTGAAAAGGTGAGATTTTTATCTCACATCTATGCTTATATCTATCTTTGAATGTTGGGTATGAATTCCTAACACTTATTCATGTGCATTTGCTTTTGGTTTGGATTGAATTGGTGAATATCCTAATTTTTAGTGTTTTGGGTTCAAATCTTTAAAATCCTAACTTTGATTTTTGAACATGTTTTTGGTGATGCATCGAGGAGCCAATCGGATCGGGTAGCTGATGGGCGTAATCCCCTAGCGTCCATGCTCGACCGTTTGCTAATTGAGTGAGTTTGCACTTTAATTAATAGGATTAAAAAAATGCAGGAATTGCAGTTCGGTCGACCGAACTCTCTGAGTCGGCTGACCGAAGCTGAAGCCGAAACATTCTGGGCTATTTTCGGTCGACTGACACAGTGGTTCAGTCGACCAACCTGCTCCTATTTCCCTATTTGCCTATTTGTGCTCGTTTTGCTTTGTTTTTCCAATTGTTAATCAATTCTTCTTCTCCTGTTATTTGTTATCACCTTTGTCAATTTCGATAAACTATTTTTGAAATTTTTGGGCATTTCCACTTTGATGGATTCGGTATCGATTTCTTTGGATTTTATTCACGTCTTCATACGTGAATTTTTATGATAGATTGTTTCTACAATCACTTATATGATTTGTCACTTTAAAATATAAAGGTTTTGTTAACTCCACTTTTTCAGCACGGCCGTGACATCAAGAATCGACCGAGAAGCCAATGATAGTTCATCTCGAAGGATGGTCGATTTAACCTCCCAATAAAGCAAGTTCTGTTGAATGAATTTTCAGATAAGATCCCCTACGGAGGGGGGGTCCAGGAGGGTGCCAACCCCCCAAGGTGGGGGTGCGGGGGCAACGCCACCGCCTACGGTGTTCGACCTGACCGGTCAGGTCGCAGGGGTCCAGGGGGCAGCGCCCCCGGCGGGGTGCGGGGCAGCGCCCCGACCAAAACGGTATACGACTTAAAGAGTGAAGTAAGCCAGCGACTCAACTTATTTGGTTGCCGACTCAACAGCCTTGAGGAGTTACCAACTTAACGGCCTTGAAGGGTTACGACTCAACGACTCAGGAGGAATAACGACTCACCGGGTTATAACCTTAGCGACTTAAAGGTGCCGGCCGACTCAACGGGTTAACGACTCATGGAGTTAGCGACTCATGGGGCAGACCGACTCAACGGGTTTAGGACTCATGGAGTTAGCGACTCATGGGGCAGACCGACTCAACGGGTTAACGACTCATGGAGTTAGCGACTCATGGGGCAGACCGACTCAACGGGTTAACGACTCATGGAGTTAGCGACTCATGGGGCAGACCGACTCAACAGGTTAACGACTCATGGAGTTAGCGACTCATGGGGCAGACCGATCTAAGGATTTCAACGACTCAGGATGACTAACGACCTATCATAAGTCGCTGGCGACTCAAGCGAACAAGGAACAAGCTTAATACCGATACATCTATGCCGCTGTCTGCTGACTCGTGGTATGTGAGTCGGTCACGGCTCATCTTGAGTCGGTCACGGTTCATCCTGAGTCGGTCACGACTTATGACTTGATCAACAATTCCAGCCCAGAAATTTGCCTATAAATACATGGCCACCTCCAACATTCAAGGGACTTTTTTGGGGGGGCTCACTTCCTGGACGCCATTACTCTGCCATTGTCTCGACTTCAAGCAACGTTCAAGCAACACTTCTATCAATCCAATCACCAAAGACATTTCAACAAATCTCAAGAGGAAAAATAACTTATTCGCCATGCATTCGAAGGATTCTTCTACATCGGGGTTTGAGCTATTTGTCTAAGTGTGTTGTAATCGGAGTTGATTGTAAAGAATTGTAACCAAATCAGCAATAAAGAGCTTTAAAGTGGATGTAGGCTAGATCTTAAGCCGAACCACTATAAAAATTGTGTCTTTTATAGCTTTTCTGTGATTTCTTTGCTTATACTTTGTTCCCGTACAAACGGGTGGTGCTTTCACAATTACCTTCTACACACCGGGGTGCTAGCGTTCAATTTTTAGCGTTAACAGGTTTTGAATACTAGTAGTAAATATCAAAACCCTTTCTTCAAAATGATTTCAACACTATTTTATTTCAAAGCTCGTTTCTTAAACCATTTTCCAATCTATTAGTATATACAAACCTTTACATTACTCGTATGAGAAATCTAATTAAACGACTTAGTAAAACGAGTGGTATGAAACGCTTGCGTTTGCTTCGTTGGTTAATTCTTGGACTTGTTCGATTGAATCTCTTATGACAATTTTTTAGTGGAGATCTACAATTTGTTCATAAATATTTAAGTTAAGCTAGTGGTTATGGGACATGAAGCTAAGCTCATATCTTTACTAGCATAGTGTAATTGACACTTTTGATGATCGATGATGATCATTTTATGGTTTAGACTAGCTATGTGCGATGCCTCTTTGTCCATGTGGAGGACTGTACTTCATTTTATTGAGCTTCATCTCATTTCTCGCATGGGTCGTACCTATTTAGGTGCGTCGATGTTTATTTACACATGGGTTGTATCTATTTAGGTGCGTCGATGTTTGTTTACTTCATGGAGCAATCGGCTCAATAAGTCGGGGCATGGGGCGTATCTTTCTAGGTGCGTCGATGTTCGTCTATGCATGGGACGTATCTTTCTAGGTGCGTCGATGTTCGACTTTGCATGGGGTGTATCTTTCTAGGTGCATCGATGTTGGACATTACATGGGGCATATCTTTCTAGGTGCGTTGATGGTTATTTATCCATGGGGTGTATCTTTCTAGGTGCATCGATGCTAGACATTACATGGGGCGTATCTATTTAGGTGCGTCGATGTTTGTCTTTGCATGGGTCGTATCTTTCTAGGCGCGTCGATGCTAGACTTTGCATGGGGTGTATTGTAACATCCAGCCTTTTCGCACACTTTAAACCGACACACGTGCCAATTCAAAGCATATGCAAGGGCGGATTGTTATGGGGTAAATAAGAAAAAAACAGAGAAGAAATAAAACAAAATAGAATCTCACAGCGGAAGGATAAAATATAATAATAAATATACAGTTCATAAATGGTTTACAAAACACTTGTTATTCTTTACACAATAAATATCAGAGTTACACATACCAATACAATCAATGCAGCGGAACAGTATGAGTGTGGTGCAATACTATAAATAATAATAATACCGATTCTTCATCTTCGTCCTCCAAGGCTAAAGTCTTCGATCCTGAAACGCTCGGACTGACCCGAGCGAATTTGAAAAGACAAAAACACTCGAGTCAGAACTAAAAGATCTTATGTGAGTTAAATTAACAGAAATAAATATGAGTACAGTAACTCAAGAGATGCTCGGGATTTACATCTCCTAAGGATCCGTTAAACTATTTACTATGTAGTATATTGCGCTATTATAATAATGTCTATTTATAAAATAAACTTACTTTTTAATAGCGTTAAGGGGTTACCCATACAGCCCTTAACACAAATAATGCCAATAGTCTATACAGTACCGTAATACCTCCTGATCGGGAAGCTACCAGAGGATACTCCATAGGTACGACACAAATAGAAACTCGTAGTAAAGGCTCGGTATGGTAGGTGACACGGCACAACTAGGCAATGCCAGGGTAGATATACCAATTGTTATCCAGGCTGGTGGAAACGCATAGCCGCAGTTACCGCCCACCTCGGACTAACTCCCCAAAATCAAAATATAGAAGTGGCCACTGAACCAATCCAAAATCAAAGTATAATATCGAAGAGGAGGGTCCGATCAGAGGAATGACCTCATTGGCCTGAGAATCGCTCCTGTTTTAGCCACCTTATGCCAACTCACGGGAGTCGGGTCCACGTATTTACCTTACAGGAAACGTCACCACCACCTACTTCATTCTGGAATCTCCACCGCGTACACGGTTAGTCAAAGCGGTTTTCGGTATCGACAGAGAGTATGTCCATATCCGATCCCGGTCTCTTTGCTAACCCATCGTTATTATAACACCGCGGTCATTTAAAAATAGTGTATACTTTAAAACCAGAATATACATTTCCATTTTAAAATTATGAACACGATATCATTTTAAAACCCAAAACAACATGATATCATTTATCCCAAATATAAATCTTTTCCAAAATCATAATGCTTTAAAATTTATAACGTCTGAAAGCCAAATATCCTTTCAAAGCATAATATTTCGAAATTCATAATTTAAAACCATAACTTCTAAAACTTGAATGGTTTGGATATTCAACGGTATATGAATTAAATGGTTTAACTTAAATGTTACTTTGTAAAGAAATAGTTCTCATGGCTTTACAAATATATTTCTTTATTAAAGTCTAAACCAAAATTTATATTATCTCTCTTAAGTTCCAAAACCACTTCAATTTATTTATATATACGTAGATCCATTTTGAGTATCAATATTTCAAACTAAAGTTGGATTTTATTCTTTCGACAAATCAATTGTTCTATTAATTAGTCTTGAATATTCATATAAAATCCATAAATAATAAGACTTCAATTTCTAGTAATAAAATATATATATTTTTCCTAATTCAAATAATACTAGAATATTCATTTCAATTTATTTTGGGAAAAATCCAATTATAAATATCATATCTTAAAATTTCCAAACTTAACATTTAAACATATGATATAAATTATTAAACTCCATTTTCTTAATTTTCTTCCATTTTTAATAAAGATTTTTATACACCTTTTAATTTCAAAATTTTCAACTTCGTATATATATATATGTGTGGAAGAAAAATATTTATACAATATAAAATTTAAGATTATTATAAACCGTATTCCATCCAAACCATAGAAATCACATTTAAATAGTTACATATATACCGCGGTGCCTGTATATAATTTTCTATCCTATGGTCAAGTGATACGGATATTTATCATTTCAATCCGCAATTTAAAAGATAAAAATTTTGCGGTTGTATATCATTTCAAACCACAATCCCGAATGAGAGGAAATATGCATGATGTTGAGTCACAAGTTTTATGAAAGTTTTGATTTCTGACAAATAAGGCGATCGACAAAACAAGGTTATGTTACTATAGATTATAGGTTGATTATTTGATATTGTAATAGTTAGAAACTTGTTAAAATCTATCCTCAAATAATCATGCACCTCAATATAATCGATATATATACATTTTATAGCATTGCACATTCATTGTGCAAATTAACAGGAACCGGTCGACCGGTTAATAATCATACGGTCGACCGTTTCTGTGTAAAATGCACAATGAACGTGCACACATGCACATAACGTATATATATTTTAAATTCCTGTCTACTGGTCACTTTTTAACCTGTCGACCGTTTTTGAACAGAAAACAATTTTTCCAAAAGTCACTTCTCTTCTCCAACGGTTGCATCTCTTAACCTTTCACCAAAGATCATATCTCTTAATGGCAAAGAGTTGCAACCATTCTTATCTATATAAACTCATCCAATTCGTTGATTAAAAAAACAACGATTTCATATATTCTTTTAATCTAATCTCTGATCTCAATTCTGTATTATAAAAGCTCTAAATTATTTATTGAATCTTTGAAACTATTTCATATCCTTTGATTCAATAATATACTTTCCTTAATCTTTTCAAAACATCATATCGCATACTTTGAGGATAAGATTATAGGAAGGGTGTACTGCTAGTGACAAATCCGTGTTTTCAAGAATACAAGTTGTCAACAACAATTGTATTTGTTCTTTTGTTGAAGTCCTCAGTGTATTAGAGGCGTGAAATCCCGTTCGGTTGTTCGGGTGTTGTAAACCTGTTCCTCCAGGTGAAGCGAGGTAGTTAATAGTGAAAATCCAGATAGAAGTCTGGGACTGGACGTAGGACGGTGCTCCGAACCAGTATAAAAATCTCTGGTGTGATTTTTCTATTTACAATGCTATTATCATCTATTTCCGCATTTGTATTGTAATCCATATTACACGATCCGTGTATACTATATTAGCACATATAATTGTATACACACCGCACTTTCATTTGGTATCAGAGCCCGGTCATCATATAACCGTAACACAGTTATTTGATATATTATAGTAATATGGCAAATAACGTAAGTACTAGCACTCAAAACACCACTTACACGGAGGGTCAATCGACACAAAGACCTCCATTTTTCAATGGTCTTAACTATAGTTATTGGGCAACACGTATGTCATTCTTTATGCAATCAAATAGCTATGATGCTTGGAATGCCACTCAAAGAGAAACAGTGAATCCAACAACTGATTATTCAGAATGGACTACAGCTGAGAAAACGGCAGCAGCCGTAAATGCAAGAGCAATAAATATGTTGTTCTGTGCATTAGACCAAAATGAATATAACCGTATTAGTATCTGCACTACTGCATATCAAATTTGGCAAACACTAAAAATCACTCATGAAGGTACTAACAAGGTTAAACAAGCCAAAATAGCCATGCTAAAAAGTCAATTTCAAAATTTCAAAATGAAACCAAATGAGACAATCAATGACATGTATTCACGGTTTCAAACTATTCACCATGCACTTATTGGCTTAGGACAAAAGTATTCTGATTTCGATGTTGTTTCAACAGTCCTACATTCTCTGACTAGTGAATGGGAAGGAAAAGTATTAGCAATCGAAGAAGCTAATGATCTTTCCGTCATGAAGCCAGATGAATTGATAGGAAATTTAATGTCCTATGAAGCAAATTTGCAGGCTAGAAAAGAACAGAAAGAAGAAAAGAAAAATGTAGCATTTCATGTTGAGAAAGATGAAAATGAATCAGATTCTGAAGATGAAGATTTGGCATTCATTGCGAAAGGATTCAAAAAATTCCTAAAATATCGAAAAGCCAGTCGTTACAATAAAAGGAAACATGGATCAAACAAACCATCTTCATCTGCTATAGAATGTTTCAATTGCCACAAAAAGGGACACATGCAGAAGGATTGTCCAGAACAAAAGAAGAAGTCAGAAAATGACAAATTCAAATATAAGAAGGACAAATCTAAGAAACGAGCTTTCTCAGTAACATGGGATGTTCAGAGTCATCTTCATCAGAAAGTGAAAGTGATTCAGAGAATGAACAAGCTAATGTTTGTTTTATGGCAACAGAAGATGAGGTACAAATTCCTACATTTGATGAATTACTTGATATTAATGCTGAATTGATAGTCAAATATAAAGACATAAAACGTCAATTAAAAATAGTCAAAGCAGATTTAAGTAGAGCAGAGTTTGAACGAGATATGTTAAAAGATGAGAAGAAAATATTAGAAGAGGAACTTGAAAATATTCAAGAATCATCATCTAATGTTGACTCTCAAATATCTCTTTTGAGTCAAGAAATAGAAGCTCAAAAAGAGAAAAATAATGCTCTAACTACTGAAAATCATGAGCTTAAAGCAAAAGTCAAAATTCTAGACCTAGAAAAAGCTAGCTTACAAACAAAGTTTGATGACATTACTCAAAATGTTTCTAACTTTAACAAAGGTCGAGAAAATTTGACAAAAATCATTGAAAGTTCACAATCTATTTCAGACAAATAAGGATTGGGATATAACAAACAAGAAACCAAGAAACATCTTGGAAATAAAAGGAAGAAGAAAGTACAAAAAACTGAAGCTAAGAAAAATCTTAGTTTATTATATTCCAAACCAAAACCAGTTGTGAAATTTCAAAAGAAAAATGTCAAGACTATCAAAATATGGGTTCCTAAAACAAATAACAATTTGATTAGGAACAAATACATTCAGCAATTCATGAATACTGTGCATTTTAATAATAATTATATATATAAAGGGGATACCGGACCCATATGGGTTTGGACTCCTAAGACCTAACTCTTAGGACCCTATAAAAAGTGGGTACCATGGACTTAATTCTATTTTTTGCAGGTCCCACTTAAGAAAAAAGGAAAGTGGATATTGGACAGTGGTTGCTCAAAGCACATGACAGGAGACAAGAGTTTATTAACAAATATTATATATTCAGATGGTGGCTCCGTCACTTTTGGAGACAATTCAAAAGGCTATATCATCGGCAAAGGCGATGTGAGCAATTGCGGTACATCTAACTTACCTCTTATTACTAATGTCATGCTAGTTAGAAATTTGAAACACAATTTGCTAAGTATTAGTCAGTTATGTGACAAGGGTTTTATTATTTCATTTTCAAATAATAAGTGTAGTATTCTAGATAAAGACCATAATTTGGTTTTCGAAGGTTATAGAGACAGAAATATATATATTTTGAATATGAACATTAATCATAATTCAGATATGTGTCTTGTGGCTAATGACAATGATCCATGGCTATGGCACAAACGCTTCTGTCATATAAACTTCAGAACTATTGACAAGCTAGCCAAAAACAATCTAGTTAGAGGACTACCCAAAATGAGTTTTAAAGTTGACAACATTTGTGACGCATGTCAAGTAGGAAAATTGACCAAATCATCTTTTAAATCCAAGAAAGTCATATCAACATTACAACCACTTGAGTTACTACACATGGATTTATTTGGACCTACTAGAGTTCAATCAATAAATCACAATCAATATGTGCTTGTAATTGTTGATGATTTCTCTCGTTATACATGGACAATTTTCTTAAAAAATAAAAGTGACACTTTCGATCATTTCAAATCTTTCGTCAAAAGAATTCAAAAATCAAAAGGGATTAAAGTTAAAAATATAAGAAGTGATCATGGCGGAGAGTTTGAAAATAATGAATTTGAACAATTTTGTACAAAGAAAGGTATATATCATAATTTTTCGTTTCCCAGAACTCCACAACAGAACGGAGTTGTAGAACGGAAAAACCGAACTTTACAAGAATGTGCAAGAACATTATTGAATGGAACCACCTTACCAAAACATTTTTGGGCAGAAGCTGTGGCAACTGCCTGTTATGTTTTAAATCGTGTATCCATAAGACCTCTTACCAAGAACACTCCTTATGAGTTATTTAACAAAAGAAAGCCTAAAATCTCATACTTCAAAGTTTTTGGATCGAAGTTCTTTATTTTAAATACAAAAGACCAGCTTGGCAAATTTGATCCAAAGGCCGATGAAGGAATATTTGTCGGTTATTCGGAACGAAGTAAGGCCTATCGGATATTTAATAAACGAACCAAAACTATTGAAGAATCACTTCATGTCTCTTTTGATGAAATCTATCAGCACCCTCACACTATATCAGATGATGACGAATCAATAGTCACTGACAATCAAATCATCACAAATATTGATTCTGACTCAGAAATAGTTATTGAGAATAGTCCTCAAATATGTGAGTTACAATCACCACCAAGAATATTAAGAGACCATCCGCCTCAAAATATAATCGGTGAAATAACATCACATGTCAGAACAAGGAGTCAACTCAATCAAATGGGTCATGTCGCTTTTCTCTCAAATATCGAACCTAAGAATCCAAAAGAAGCTGCTACAGATGATTACTGGATCATTGCCATGCAGGAAGACTAAATCAGTTTGAGCGCAATAACGTTTGGGAACTTGTTCCAAGACCAACTAATCAGTCAGTAATTGGTACTAAATGGGTCTATAAAAATAAGGCTGACGAACAAGGCAATATCACCAAAAATAAAGCAAGATTAGTACCACAAGGATATAATCAGGAAGAAGGTATCGATTATGAAGAAACTTTTGCACCAGTTGCTCGACTAGAAGCTATTAGAATTCTATTATCTTTTGCTTGTCACCATAATTTCAAACTTTATCAGATGGATGTCAAAAGTGCTTTTCTCAATGGATTTATCAAAGAGAATGTCTATGTCGAACAACCTCCTCTGTTCGTACATGAAAAATATCCTGACCATGTGTTCAAACTTAAGAAAGCTCTGTATGGGTTAAAACAAGCACCTCGTGCTTGGTATGAACGACTACGTAGCTATCTTATTAACTCAGGATTTCAAATAGGCAAAGTCGATCAAACTTTGTTTATTAAACATTCTCGAAAAGATATTCTAGTTATCCAGATATATGTAGACGATATCATCTTTGGTTCAACAAACGATAAACTTTGCAAAGAATTTGCAAATATTATGACCAAAGAATTCGAAATGTCTCATATGGGAGAACTATCTTATTTTCTTGGACTTCAAATAAAGCAACTTTCAAACGGCATTTTTATTAATCAAGAAAAATACTGTGAAAACCTTATCAAACGCTTCGGATTAGAAAATACATCTGGTAAACCAACTCCTATGAGTACAACTACACATCTTGACAAAGATGAAAGTGGTAAGAATGTTGACCAGAAATTGTATCGAAGCATGATTGGTTCTCTTCTTTATCTTACAGCTAGTCGTCCAGATATAATAATGAGTGTTTGTTTATGTGCTCGTTTTCAAGCCGATCCAAAGGAATCACATCTACGAGCAGTAAAACGTATAATTCGTTATCTTAATAATACCAAGGATTTCGGTCTTTTTTATCCAAAAGAATGTCCATTTGAATTAGTATCATATAGTGATGCTGATTTCGGTGGCTCACGAACGGATAGAAAAAGTACAAGTGGTACGTGCCATTTTATTGGAAAATCACTTGTCTCTTGGTTCAGTAAGAAACAGAATTGTGTTTCACTATCAACATGTGAAGCTGAATATATATCAGCAGCTCTTGCTTGTACTCAAGTACTATATATGCAACAAACACTTCAAGATTTTGATATTCATTTATCAAATTCTATTATATACTGTGATAACACTAGTGCTATAAATCTCTCTAAAAATCCAGTAAATCACTCCAGAACCAAACACATTGATATCCGTCATCATTTCCTTCGAGATAATATTGACAAAGGAAATATATGTCTTGAATATGTTCATACTGACAATCAATTAGCAGACATTTTTACTAAGCCTCTGCTCGAATCTAATTTTATTAGATTACGAAGAGAGCTTGGTTTAATTTCAAGAAAAAATCTTGACTAAGAGAACATCTTCTTGTTAGTTATTCTTTAGTTATTCTCTTTAGTTATCCTTTAACTACGACTATTACATAAACTATATTTTTTTTACATTAAATATAAGCCACTGCTGTATTTAATGGTTAAATTCACTTTACTAATTTTTTTGTGATCATTCTTTACTTTCTTATCTTATAAACTCAGTTTTAAAAAGAAAGCTATTTTTAGACTTACAAAAAAAATTTCTGCTTATATTTTCTTGGTTAAAATTTCTCAGTAACTCACATCCATAGGTTATACATAACAAACTTATATATAAATTTGCAAACATTTTATATTTTGTTCATCCTTTCTTTTTATCAAACCATAATATTCTATACAACGTACACTATGGCTCACATTTGTGACAAATGTGCTCAAGAAACATACATTTCAATTACGAGTTCTGAATCGGAGGAGTTTTATTCTCCTACAACTCCAAAACAAAAATCAAGTTGTCATCATCAATGCTCTTGTATGTCTGATAAAACTCCAAATTCAAAACGAGTGAAGCGGACACTATTCTATTCTCCTCCTACCAAAGCTCAAATCGATGAGATACACCACTACCAGAAACATCAGATAGACCTTCAGAGACAACTCCATTACGGGCAAAGTCAACTTTATCACGAGCAACAACGGACGTCGGCCCGATTGTCTGTTTTAGAAAAGTTGGCAACATTTTTCTGCGGTTCCAACAAACATGACGTGCATGAACCAATGCCGTCTAGGCCATCAACATCCAAAAGTCCTAACTCATGGGATCGGAACTATGAGAAGAATGAAGGAGCTCAGAAACAATGGAGTCCATGGTCGAAACGTATTGAAGGAAACAACGATAATTCTAATGACGAACTTTCTCATTAGACTTATATATATATAGTTTTTATCTTTATCTATCTCTTGTGTAATGAAGGTTATATTTTGTATTTCGTATAAAATATAAATAATATAGGTTGATATATGATAAAAACTCTAAATATAAACTGAAATATCACAACATACCACGACCGGTCGACCGCCCATTTTATAGCCGGTCGACCGTTTGCTCTCTGGTTGAAAACGGTCGACCGGCCAAAAACATTAGGTCGACCGGTTGTCGTATTTTCAGTTTTTTTATATAACCCTATACGTTACTTTTCCCTCTACCCTCATTCACTCTCTACTCAAACTATTCCCTTACCCCAAATCACAAACCCTAGTTCCCATTCTTCAATTCCCAAATCACAAATCCTCCAACAATGGCTCCTCCTCAAAAGAAATCAAAGAAAGGAGCAACCTCTGAAACTTCATCTCTTACCATCTCCGTCAAAAAATGGCTTCAAACTCCAATTGCTGTAACAAGATGGAATCAAATGACAAATTACAAGTTTCATCCAGGCTCTTTCATCAAATTTGATGATTTCACGGCTTACGGAGTTCGGAGGTTAGCCGATAATGCCAACATTACTCCATTGATAGATTTTTCGGCAAATAGTGTGGAGATAAATCATTTAATGATTAAATTATTTTACGCCAACATGAATCTTGATGAATATCAACCTGATAATCCAAACGGCGTCATCTGGTCTATGGTCTGTGGAAAGCAAATTTTTCTTACTCATGCTAGAATTGCCTCTATACTTGGTATACCAAATTGAGGCGAAGAGTTTTCATCTACCTTCTGCGAAGTTTTCACTCGAAATAGTACCAGTCATCAGTTTATAGAAGACAATAGCGATGGCACTAAGTCTATTGGACTTCGCCCGACAGCCAGGTTACTTCATCGGGTCTTGATGCATTCTCTTTTTCCTAGACTTGGAAATTATGATGCAGTGTACAAAGAAAACTTCAAGGCACTCTATGCTATCTATGGTGAAATCGAAATCAATTGGGTTCACATGCTTTTTGCTGAAATTCTCAAGGTAAATAACTCAACCCGGCCTCATTTCTTTTACAATGAATATATCATGAGACTTTTGTTAGCTTGTGGGGTCAATCCTCCTGATTCTGCAACCTCAAAACCAAAATGCATTGATTCCATCACCATCAAGCGAATGAAGATTCCTCCACCTTATCTTGAAATTATGCCTTTCGAAGAATGGCAACAAAGAGGACCAAGGAAACAACGAGCAACTTCATCTCGTCCTCATTCCGATGAAGTAAAACTTTTAAAATCAAAGTCATCAACAAAAGAATCACTTGAAACAATCGCGCGTAACCAATTTTTGCTTGAATCACGTCTCAAGCGCATGGACTCAAAAATCGATAAGCGCTTCAATAAGGTCAAGTCATTCTTTGGTATGCTATGGGATGCTATATCTTGTTCCACATCCACCTCTGTTCAAGCACAAGACCCAGGAAAACGTCCTGCTGCTCCAGTTTTCACCTGGACATCATCTGACGAATCTACAGGAATGAGTGGTCATGGACATGGTGAATCATCTAGAGGGCACAATGATGAGGAAGAAGAAGATGATGATGATGATGACGATGATGATGATGAAGAGGAGATACGATCTGCTTCATCCTAGATTATATTATGTTTTAGCTCTTTAAAAACATTCATCGACACTTGTACTAAATAGTGTCGTTATTTATGATTTTCAATTGACATTATGTTCTGTAGTAAACTCTGTTATGCTTTTGATGTGTTAGTAATTTATCTTTCTATTCATATCATATTCATTCTATGCATATCATATTCTAGTATCTGTTACTCCTTTTTGTCGATGACAAAGGGGGAGAAAGGGCTAACAATTGCTTGCAGGAACATACATTTATAAGAATTCAAAGAGAAAGAGATCACGTACTCAGGGGGAGATTCAGATTTTGCAGATATATATTGTCATCAATCAAAAAGGGGGAGAATGTTGAGTCACAAGTTTTATGAAAGTTTTGATTTCTGACAAATAAGGCGATCGACAAAACAAGGTTATGTTACTATAGATTATAGGTTGATTATTTGATATTGTAATAGTTAAAAACTTGTTAAAATCTATCCTCAAATAATCATGCACCTCAATATAATCGATATATATACATTTTATAGCATTGCACATTCATTGTGCAAATTAACAGGAACCGGTCGACCGGTTAATAATCATACGGTCGACCGTTTCTGTGTAAAATGCACAATGAACGTGCACACATGCACATAACGTATATATATTTTAAATTCCTGTCTACTGGTCACTTTTTAACCTGTCGACCGTTTTTGAACAGAAAACAATTTTTCCAAAAGACACTTCTCTTCTCCAACGGTTGCATCTCTTAACCTTTCACCAAAGATCATATCTCTTAATGGCAAAGAGTTGCAACCATTCTTATCTATATAAACTCATCCAATTCGTTGATTAAAAAAACAACGATTTCATATATTCTTTTAATCTAATCTCTGATCTCAATTCTGTATTATAAAAGCTCTAAATTATTTATTGAATCTTTGAAACTATTTCATATCCTTTGATTCAATAATATACTTTCCTTAATCTTTTCAAAACATCATATCGCATACTTTGAGGATAAGATTATAGGAAGGGTGTACTGCTAGTGACAAATCCGTGTTTTCAAGAACACAAGTTGTCAACAACAATTGTATTTGTTCTTTTGTTGAAGTCCTCAGTGTATTAGAGGCGTGAAATCCCGTTCGGTTGTTCGGGTGTTGTAAACCTGTTCCTCCGGGTGAAGCGAGGTAGTTAATAGTGAAAATCCAGATAGAAGTCTGGGACTGGACGTAGGACGGTGCTCCGAACCAGTATAAAAATCTCTGGTGTGATTTTTCTATTTACAATGCTATTATCATCTATTTCCGCATTTGTATTGTAATCCATATTACACGATCCGTGTATACTATATTAGCACATATAATTGTATACACACCGCACTTTCACATGATAATTTGCAATTTTATGAAATACAATAAAACATCCATCAACATCACTCATCATCCAATCACAATCATCAAGCAATATCAATCAATAACAATTTATATTTGATAATATATAACAGGTAATAACTAGCAATTTTATTCAGATTAAATTTAACAACTATTAATCTAACGGTTTATATTCAGTAATAATCTATATAACTGTTAACTATCAGTTTATAGGCAAACAAATAAATTCTAACTATCAATTAATACGCAATAAATAAATTAAATTAACAGTTAAATTTAATAAATGTAATTCAACAAATATGAGTGAAATAAACATGCCAAATACTCATAAATAAATTTCTATTCATTCCTAAAATTAATTTAACAAACATAAAGCTTCTAGTAGTTGTGAGTGGGTTAAAACACTCACCTTTGTAATTTAAATCGAATTTAAATTCGATTTAAACCCAAAATTTGACGGTCTCCAAATTTGTCCAAACTAGAGCCAAAATGTCAGAAATTCCGATACGATCCCATCAAAACAAACCGCGCGCGAATCCGAGCTCGTATGCAAAAGTTATGAAAATTTGAAAAATGGAAAATTCTGGTCCTGGGTCGACTTCAGGCACGACTTCGGTGCGCCGCCTCAATTCCCCGGTGCTTGCTTGGAGTTTTCGCCAAAACGACCCGGAGCGACCCGAGTCATTTTCTTCCTGACCCGAAGTTGCTCTAGGGTTTTCTCCCCTGAAACCCGAAGCGCGACCAGAAGCTGCTGCAGATCCGCAAATTTTTTTTTTCTTTTTTTTGAAATTGAAATTATTATTATTATTATTTTTTTTGAACTGACTGGATCTACGGTTAGCCCCCATTGAAGAAGAAGAGAAGCTTGAAGAAGATGAACGTACAGCAAATAGACAATAGAATGAAGCTAGGGTTTATAACTGTATATTTATAGGTAGGGTTGGGTTAGAGTAGATAGACTAGATAGATGAACGTACGAAACAAACTAAGGCCCAAAAAGCCCGTTCTGACCCCGGAACGAAATTTGTCAAACCCATATATCCAGATAGGTATTTTAAAATATTCTGAACGCGATAGAAAAAGTTTCACGACCAAATTCGATCGTATGAAGAAGTTATGCTGAAAACAAGATTTCCAAATTGATTTCAAATTGATTTTATTAAAATTGATTTTCAAGGCGTTTCGCGTCCGTACGATCAAACGACAGGTCCGATCGATACGAAACTTGAAACCCTATAATAATACACCGATACGGACCCGATGAAACTGGTTTCGTCGAAATCCGAGTCCGTGGCCAAAAAGGCTATTTTTAATATTCATTAAATAAATTAAATAAATTATAGAAATCCAATTCTATATGAATATTCTAAAATTGTCCCAATTCTATTGCTTATGTAAATTAAAATCAAATTAAATGATTTAACAAGTTTGGCTGTGAATTAGAGTTGACAAGTCTATCAAATTTCAGTATACATTCCTCCGCTTCCTTATATTAAGGAATTATAAATAATGTGACGCCCCACCTCTATACCCACGCTAGCCAAGAACATTACTGTGAATGCTGTCAACTAGCACGGAGAATAAGGCTGTTGAGGAGCGGCCATCTGTATAATTGCTTTGGGCGAGTACCGATATACCGGATAAAAATATAACTTTTCATCTCAAGAGGAAATCCGACATACCGATACAAACTCAAAGCTACTACACAGTGGCTATAATTTCTTCGGAAACAAATATAGAAATAAACATAACATAAATCAGTCACAGACAATTCATATCACAAAGGCGGAATAAGATATGAATATTACACTAGAAAGTGTACATCAGAGTAGTGGTCTAAAAAGATCCACAATATCACAAAAGAATAGTTACACGAACTACACAAAAGAATAAGTATACATTAAGGAGTCTATATCTCAAATGTATACAACAAGATAACTACTAATCTAAGTAGTTAACCCAAAAGTCAAGGAGTTAATCCCGGATAAGAAGTCAAGCAGAAGCACCTGTAACATCTCGGTCTGACCCGAGCAAATGAAGAGCAAACTCTTCCAAAATGCAATCGGACGAACATTGGCTCTAAGGGTTTATGCCAATCGGCAACCCGGCCCTATATGCTCCTCGATGCATCACCAAAAGCATGATCAAACATCCATAAAAGGATTTTACACAAATTTGACTTAAAAACCCAAAAATTGGAATATTCACAAAACCAATCCAAATCAAGAGCAAATGCACATGAAGAAGCGTTAGGAATTCATACCCAACAACCAAAGATAATTATAGTCATAGATGTGAGATAAAAATCTCACCTTTGAACTAAATTTATGAAGATGAAGCTTGAAAGCAATGGCAAGAACAAGCACTCTTCAATCTCAACACTAGAAGCTTGAATCTAAGCTAAAAAGAAGAACATTTCCTAAGTTAGGTTTAGGAAATTTCTGAAATTCAAAGAGAGAATGAGTTGGAGAAGAAGAAGAGGAAGCTTACCAATGGGTTCTTCTTGAACTTTGGAGCAAGGAATTTGATTTGCAAGGGAAACTAGGGTTTTGGAATTTTAATTTCCAATCTCTTCCACCATTAACACTCTAAAAACTGAAATGAGAAGAGAATGAGGGTGAGTGGGGAAGAGTGGCTCAGATTTGAGCATAAGTTAACATAGGGTTGAGCCCAAAAACCAAACCCAAAGTAAAAAGTAGCAGAAATCAACTTTCTCCAAACATTTCGATGGATTCTTTATCGATTTCTTTGGATTTTATTCACGTCTTCGTATGTGAATTTTTGTGATTGATTGTTCTTACAATCTTCTTCGTGATTTGTCACTTTAAAAATATAAAGGTTTTCTATACTAGTAGTAAATATCAAAACTCTTTCCTCAAACGATTTCAATACTATTTTAATACCAAATTCGTTTATAAAACCGTTTTCCAATCTATTAGTATATACAAACCTTTAACTCACTCGTATGAGAAATCTAATTAAAGGACTTAGTAAAACGAGTGGTATGAAACGCTTGCGTTTACTTCGTCGGTTAATTCTTGGACTTGTTCGATTGAATCTCTTGTGACAATTTTCTAGTGGAGATCTACAATTTGTTCGTAAATATTTAAGTTAAGCTAGTGGTTATGGGACATGAAGCTAAGCTCATATATTTACTAGCTTATTGTAATTGACACTTCTCGATGATCATGATGATCATTTTATGGTTTAGACTGAGAATTTACAGGTGCTTCTGCTTGACTCCTTATCGGACTATCATTCCGACTTTTGGCAAACTACTTAGATTAGTAGTTTATTTTGTTGTATACATTTGAGATATAGACTCCATAATGTATACTTATTCTTTTGTGTAGTTCTTGTAGCTATTTCTTTTGTGATATGTGGATCTTTTTAGACCACTACTCTGATGTACACTTTCATGTGTAATATTCATATCTATTTCCGCCTTTGTGATATGAATTGTCCATGACTGATTTATGTTATGTTTATTTTCTATATTTGTTTCCGAAGAAATTATAGCCACTGTGTAGTAGCTTTGAGTTTGTGTCGGTATGTCAGATTTCCTCTTGAGATGAAAAGTTATATTTTTATCCGGTATATCGGTACTCGCACAAAGCAATTATACAGATGGTCGCTCCTCAACAGCCTTATTCTCCGTGCTAGTTGACAGCATTCACAGTAATGTTCTTGGCTAGCGTGGGTATAGAGGTGGGGCGCCACAAATAAATTCCTCAAAACCTATTTATTACATTTTTAATCCTTGTATACTTATCTTTTATCCAAAATAGGGATGCCACATACTTTGGTTCATGATTCACATTATTATTCTAAAAGTCTATTTTAAATTTCAGTAACGTAATATTTAACGTTAAATTCCCTTTATTTATGCAATAAGCGCAATTATTGAATTTGATACTCAAATTAATTTACAGATTCTGCTTTCTAAAAATCTATATCAACAATTTGGTCCAATTATAAATAGAATAAGTATTAACCTCATCTTATAGAATTAATTATTGCAATAAATCCAATTTACCATATCTTAAATCCAAATCAATAGATAAAGCTTGATTCCTTTATTAACTCCTTTGGTTTTCAATTAGCCTTTTATGGTGAATATAAATTCCAATGTATAATTGAAACCTTATTTCCATTTGATTTCACTATTTCATTAAAAATCCTCATATTCCAGCTAAATTTCAACTAACGTATAAATTAGCTATTTCAATTTCATTTAATTGCGATTATCATACTATAGAAATTAAATTCCATTAAATAAATAAATAAATGTTGATTCCCATCTATTTACATTATATTACATTGGTACTTCTATTTACAACTTAGCTTTGTATAAATGTTTGAATGTGGAATCTTGTCTTTTTCACGTATTAATTAAGCCTTAAAAATCAATTAATATTATATCCTTGGTCTAACCTCATTTTACCCATATTTATATTAATATATCCTTTGAATTGGGTAAATTACCCTTGATTATCTTCCTTAACTTATCAGACTCCACTAACGTAATGGTTAAATATTAATTCCACTTGAAAAAAAAAACAATCCACAAGATTTGCATTTCACATTACAAATGAATTCATAAATCTTGGCTTTCTTTTTCTTTGCTTCTTAAAGGCCAAATCAAACTACCCTATCATCACTAATTTATGGCAATTAATTGCAATTGATTCTCCATTAAACTACATAAGTTATCCAATTGAAACCTAAGTGAAACGTTTATTTATTTAAAAATCCTACCGTTTAAAAGAGTATATCATCTACGGTATTGTTTGCGCCAAAATTGGTCACAAACACCCAATACCGTGAAAGCACCAGTGTATGAATATAAATTAGTGATATTCAAACACAAACAACAAATCTCAACAAATAATAGACAGCAGTCCAAAAGTAAAGAATAGAGACACAAGTTTTATAGTGGTTCGGCTATCTTCGGCCTACGTCCACTCCAATTTTTTTTCTTTTTATTGATTATCCTTGAAGATTACAAGTGATTACCACAGTTATAGTGACCAAATCTGAAGAAAATTGCAGTAATGATGCTATGGTATAATTTTAGCAGCGTCTGGGCTTGCCTTTCTTCTCCAAATTTTCCGACCCCTTTTCTGAATGACCAGGGGTTCTATTTATAGGCGTGGAAGGCTGAAATCCCGCCTAAAACCTGGGGAGACTGCTTGGCACGTGAGGGGGGCCCACAGGCTCGTGTTCTCGGAATCCGTGCCCAGTTTGGGATCGATTCGAAGTGACGTTCGAATCGATCAAGAATCCATCAATTGAGCTGAAATTTGGTGTGAACATTCTTCAACATGTATGTAAGCTCCTGTAAAAATTTCATTGCATTTGGATCAACGGTTTGGAAGATATGATCGATCCAAGTTCAAGAATCCGTGCGTCCTGAATGGTTCGAACCCATGCTTCGAAACCATCTACTTCGAAACCATCCTCTTCGAATCCATAGGGCCGACTCCTTCGAATCCATACCCTTCGAACCCATGCTGTTTGAATCCATGCTTTCTGAAGCCGCCTCCTTCGAGTCCATATCCTACGAGTCCATCCTCTTCGAATCTATCCCTTTCGAATCCTCGTCCTTCGAATGTATCCATCATCTTCGAATCCTCGTCCTTCGAATGTATCCATCATCTTCGAATCCATGTCCTCTTCGAATCCATCCCCTTCTTCGAATCCATGTCCACTTCGACTCCATCTCCTTCTTCGAATCCATGTCTACTTCGACTCCATCTCCTTCTTCGAATCCATGTCTACTTCGACTCCATCTCCTTCTTCGAATCCATGTCTACTTCGAATCCATCTCCATTGCATTGAATCTACTCCTTTCGAACCCATCATGTTCCCATCGATTCGAAGCGTCATCGATGCGAACCTCCTGGGTTCGAACCTGATGGGTTCGAACCTGATGGGTTCGAACCTGATGGGTTCGAACTACGTACTATTCCTACTTTGAATCCATCATATTTCCTTCATACGAACTCCGATTAACCTGAAATTCGAAACATAGCCTTTCATAGTCCTTATCATCATTTCCAATCAATTTCGTCCCGATCGGAGTTCAACAAAATTTTGACGATATCCATTGTAGCCTTATCTCCAGTCCTGATATCCATAATTCCTTGCCAATTTGTTGATATTCCAGTTTTGACCAAAAAATGGGATAACATTTTGCCCCCCAAAACATGCCTTGTGATAACAAGGCGTGTTTTGAATAATTACGAATCCAATATCCGAAGTCCACAGCCATATTGCCAGAGTATATCGTCCTTGACTGCTTCGAGTCGATGTCCAATTCCATATCCAATAGCCAAAGCCTTAGCCAATTCCGTATCCATTCGAACTCGACAACCAAGTTCCAATCCATCCTTATCCAATAGCCAATAACCGGAGCCAGGACCTCTCCGGGTCGATATCCAAATCCATAACCTCTCTGGGTTCCTGTCAAGCGTGATCCACATCCGACGACCGTGGTCCAGTGTCCCTGGACGTTGAGTTAACCTCTCCGGGTTCTTGCCAAGCACAATCCATACTTGACGACCTTGGTCCAGTGTCCCTGGACGTTGTAAAATGCCATGGCTTAAGTCCTAAGCCGAATCCTGATCTCTCCGGACCCTTGCCGAGCATAGTCCATACTCGACGACCTGAAAATAATAAATGATAATAGAGGGCCTAAGTCCTAGGCCGAATCCTGGTCACTCCGGACCCTTGCCAAGCATTGTCCATACTTGACGACCTGAATGAGTCAATCTACCTTGTTTTGGTAAAGTGACTCATCCCTTGCCAGGCATAATCCATACCCGATGACCATTTACCAAAAACCAGATAAAAGTCCAACCAAAATTTATTCCAAAGTCCAAATCCGAAATTCAAATTCGAAATCCAAATCCAAAATCCAAATCCAAATCCAAAATTCAAATCCAAACCAGAAAACCAGAAATCCAAACCAGCATCCAAAACCAAAAACAATCATCCAAAGGAAAATCCAAATAAAAAAGCAAGAAAAACCAGGAGCTCAATCCAAGCTCCAAAACCAAATCCAAAAAAGAAAAGCAATGTCCAATCTAAAAAGCAAGAAATAAATTTCACAAACCATAGCATCCCGGTTTATCATCATTCAGAGCATGCCTAGGGGCTATCTCCGTCCCCGTACATGTGTAAATGACTTTACCGTTTGCTAGTAGCTTGCTACTTATTCCATATTATCCTGGTCAATGGATGATCAATCGACGATCATCCCTGGGCCTCCCATCATCACGGCGTGAAGTGGTCGGTGGTTGCTCCTGCTCCACCGTTGCATCCCGAGTTCCAACGTATTGCTGTAACTGTCCATTCCTTACATGCTCCTCGATTATGTCCTTTAGGTGCCTGCAGCTGTTGGTATCATGTCCATCCAGATCATGGAAGAGACAGTGCCTTCCTGATGTCCTTTCCCGCTCTGTTGGTTCCCTCCTATCCGGCCTTCGGTAGGGAAGGCGATTCCGAGTTTCCAGGTATATCCGCTCCAGCGTCTCGTTCAATCCTGTGTATGTGGAAAACTTTGGATCCTTCCATCGCTTCCTAGCGTTTCCAGAGTCGTCGTCTAACTTCCTTTTCCCTTTATCCTTATCCAAACCATTTTTGGATACCGCTCCAACCTCGATTGCATTAGCCTTCTTCACCTTTAAATCCGTACTTGCATCTTCTTGCCGAAGGAACCTTTCTGCCTCATGAAAGAATTCGTCGAGATTTTGCGGGGGATCTCGTATCAGAGATACCTTGAAATCCGAATTCTCCTTGACTCCTGATACTGCTGCCATTAAAACCATTGATGGATCAGGCCGATCCACCGAAGCGACTGCCGCACTGAATCGAGTTAGAAAAGCTCTAAGCGATTCGTCCATCCTTTGCTTCAACGATGTTAAATTCATTACGTTCTTCGGCCTCTTGACGTGAACCCGGAACTGTCCCAGAAACTTTTCCACTAATTCCTTCCAAGTCCTGATAGATCCTTCTTCCAGCTGCCTAAACCACATTGCAGCTAAGTCCTTCAAATACAAAGGGAAACATCGGGCCATCACTTCCTCCGATGCCCCCAGCACTTCCATGTGTCTGGTGTACCTCATTAAGTGATCTGTTGGATCCGTCTTACCATCATATACCTCCACGCTAGGTAGCTTGAACTTAGGTGGATTCTGAGCCATCCTTATCTCCCGAGCGAATGGACTTCTATTCACCCCTTCCAAATCTCTGTTTGTCAAACCACCTCGCATAGTCTTCCTGATCATTTCTACTAATCCTATATTGTCTGGTAGGGGTTGCCCCCCATGCCCCCGAGGGAACTCTGGTACATATTCCTCGTGTGGCTCACTAGCAGCAACGTTAGCTCTAGCTTGTTGAATTCCTTCCAAAGGTTCTCCTGCATTGAATCCTGTGGGCCTGCCCCCAAGCCCTTGTTGATTGCCTTCTGGCTCCGTATCATGTCCTTCATTGGGTTCCACAACCCTAGCTCCTTGTCCTGCATCCGCAGCTGCTGTAGCTGTTCCTAAGTTCTGCATCCCTGCAGCCCTCATTTGTTCCAAGAAAGTTTGCATCATTTCCTGTTGACTTTTCAACAATCTCTCCTGCAAAGAATTGGCCATAGCTTCCATTTCATCCCGAGTTATGTAGACCGAAGCCTGTCCTTCCTCACCTCCGGAGGATGCTTGTTGACTTCCTCCTTGTTGGCTTCTCTCAGCCCTTAGCCTTCTGCTATTCTGCCTTGTCATTGTCTTCCAAATCCAAATTCCTCAAACTCTTCAAATCCGATGCAGCGGGTGCTAGTTGTTCTCAGTGAAAGCACCAAAATGTTTGCGCCAAAATTGGTCACAAACACCCAATACCGTGAAAGCACCAGTGTATGAATATAAATTAGTGATATTCAAACACAAACAACAAATCTCAACAAATAATAGACAGCAGTCCAAAAGTAAAGAATAGAGACACAAGTTTTATAGTGGTTCGGCTATCTCCGGCCTACGTCCACTCCAATTTTTTTCTTTTTATTGATTATCCTTGAAGATTACAAGTGATTACCACAGTTGTAGTGACCAAATCTGAAGAAAATTGCAGTAATGATGCTATGGTATAATTTTAGCAGCGTCTGGGCTTGCCTTTCTTCTCCAAATTTTCCGACCCCTTTTCTGAATGACCAGGGGTTCTATTTATAGGCGTGGAAGGCTGAAATCCCGCCTAAAACCTGGGGAGACTGCTTGGCACGTGAGGGGGGCCCACAGGCTCGTGTTCTCGAAATCCGTGCCCAGTTTGGGATCGATTCGAAGTGACGTTCGAATCGATCAAGAATCCATCAATTGAGCTGAAATTTGGTGTGAACATTCTTCAACATGTATGTAAGCTCCTGTAAAAATTTCATTGCATTTGGATCAACGGTTTGGAAGATATGATCGATCCAAGTTCAAGAATCTGTGCGCCCTGAATGGTTCGAACCCATGCTTCGAAACCATCTACTTCGAAACCATCCTCTTCGAATCCATAGGGCCGACTCCTTCGAATCCATACCCTTCGAACCCATGCTGTTCGAATCCATGCTTTCTGAAGCCGCCTCCTTCGAGTCCATATCCTACGAGTCCATCCTCTTCGAATCTATCCCTTTCGAATCCTCGTCCTTCGAATGTATCCATCATCTTCGAATCCATGTCCTCTTCGAATCCATCCCCTTCTTCGAATCCATGTCCACTTCGACTCCATCTCCTTCTTCGAATCCATGTCTACTTCGACTCCATCTCTTTCTTCGAATCCATGTCTACTTCGACTCCATCTCCTTCTTCGAATCCATGTCTACTTCGAATCCATCTCCATTGCATTGAAGCTACTCCTTTCGAACCCATCATGTTCCCATCGATTCGAAGCGTCATCGATGCGAACCTCCTGGGTTCGAACCTGATGGGTTCGAACCTGATGGGTTCGAACCTGATGGGTTCGAACTACGTACTATTCCTACTTTGAATCCATCATATTTCCTTCATACGAACTCCGATTAACCTGAAATTCGAAACATAGCCTTTCATAGTCCTTATCATCATTTCCAATCAATTTCGTCCCGATCGGAGTTCAACAAAATTTTGACGATATCCATTGTAGCCTTATCTCCAGTCCTGATATCCATAATTCCTTGCCAATTTGTTGATATTCCAGTTTTGACCAAAAAATGGGATAACAGGTATAATTTACATTTGACTTGATTTCTCATATATTTCACACAACAGTGAATTCCAATTTCTACCAACATTATGTTTAATATAAATTTGAATCCAAATAATTGGTATTTCACAACCTTATTGCGTACATTTACGTATAGTTACACTAAGTCCATACACTGATTCATGAATTCATTAATTAATACACAATTTGCCTTTGTTTTCTTATATTAAGTTTATTACCATTTTTAAGTACATTCATTATTGAACAATATTCATAAAAAAATTTATCTACACTTATTGCATTGGTTTATTCAACGGTCACCAAATGAAACAATCCTACTATTTATTTTAATATTAAATGAATCCCATTCTAGTAAATATTTTATTAATATTCACTAATTCAACATTTATTGGTTTCTTAACATTAACTTTTAACAAAGTGTGACAATTACATTATCCAAAACTATTGTCATAAAAATTAAATTGTTACATTAAATTCCAATTACTATAACAAATTACTACATTTTCTCAAATAAATCTTAAAGCTTTTTTTTATTCTAAATCAGATTAGAAATTATTAATTTAATTCATTTAACATTATCAAATTCAACGGGTCGTTACAATCACCCCCACTCAAAACTTTTCGTCCCCGAAAAGGAAAAAGAAGGGAGAAGGAACAATAAAACAGTACATCTTATTTCAAATATTATTTATAAACAATAATTTACTAAATTTATTTTCTTAAATAAAATATACCTGTTTATAATCATTATATTCCTTTATACTTAGATTATTAAAGCTGGAAAACATTTTCACAAAATTCTATGTCCAAAATTTACGGAAAATTTTGGCAGAGTCTCCTTTGTACGGAGAGACTCTGGAGAAAATATAATATCCAAATATACAAATATATTACATATATTATCCAAAATATTATATCCCAACACGGGAGTAATTATATAAAATAGCGCTACAAAACGTAATCCGGAAACGTACCTATTTGTCGGGCAATACGCTTATTATTATGGAACCAAAAGCAGTAGCAGTTGCTTCCATAACCTGCATTTTACTTATATAATCTTAAAAAAAGTTAAATATTTATTTTACAGTGAAATATTCAAGTGGATTCAATCATTAATATCCAATCAATACAACAACCATCAACCTTACAACAGCATACATACACAAAACAAAGCAACCATTAATCCATCAAACAAATAGTTGTTTGGGTTCAAAACTTGAAATTTGTAGGAAATGAAATTAACTATCAAGTGCATCCTTTACTCACAGTCTTAGATGGAACAAAGATAGATTATTTATTCATCCAACAACTTCAAATTCCTTACCCAACAACATAAATCAAACAATAACAATTCAAACCAACAACCAAATTACTTATCCTACATTTATTTCATGCTTCAGTGGTGTAACGTCCAGCCTTTTCGCACACTTTAAACCGACACACGTGCCAATTCAAAGCATACGGAAGTGCGGATTGTTATGGGGTAAATAAAAAAAAACCAGAGAAGAAATAAACAAATAGAATCTCACAGCGGAAGGATAAAATATAATAAGAAAATATACAGTTTATAAAACTGTTTACAAACATTTATATAATACATATCAGAGTTACACATACCAATAACAATGCAGCGGAACAGTGTGTAGTGCACTAGATAAATAATAATAGTAATACTACAAATCTTCGTCTTCGTTCTCCAGAGCTAAACTTCAAATCCTGAAACACTCGGACTGACCCGAGCGAATTTGAAAAGACAAAAACACTCGAGTCAGAACTAAAAGATCTTATGTGAGTTAAATTAACAGAAATAAATATGAGTGCAGTAACTCAAGAGATGCTCGGGATCTACATCTCCTAAGGATCCGTTAAACTATTTACTATATAGTATATTGCGCTATTATAATAGTGTCTAATTATAAAATAAACTTACTTTTAAATAGCGTTAAGGGGTTACCCATATAGCCCTTAACACAGAATATATTCCCATAGTCTATACAGTACCGTAATCTCCCCCGTACTGGGCGTCGTCAGAGGGCACTCCATAGGTATGGTACAAAGCTAAAATCGTATAAGGCGGGCTAGGGTAGGTGACACGGCACAACTAGGCAATGCCAGGGTAGATATACCAATTACGCTTCCGGGTCGATGGTAACGCGTAGCCGCAGCTACCGCCCACCTCGAACAAACTCCCCCAAAATCAAAAATAGAAGTGGCCACTGAATCAATCCAAAGTTAAAGTATAATATCGAAGAGGAGTGTCCGATCAGAGGAATGACCTCATTAACCCATCGATCGCTCCTGTTTTAGCCACCTTATGCCAACTCACGGGAGTTGGGTCCACGTATTTACCTTACAGGAAACGTCGCCACCAACCTACTTCATTCTGGAATCTCCACCGCGTACACGGTTAGTCAAAGTGGTTTTCGGTATCGACAGAGAGTATGTCCATATCCGATCCCGGTCTCTTTGCCAACCCATCGTTATTATAACACCGCGGTCATTTAAAATAGTTTATACTTAAAAACCAGAATAAAATTTCCATTTCAAAAACTGTGAATACGATATCATTTTAAAACCCAAAACAATATGATATCATTTATCTCAAATAAAATTCTTTTTCCAAAAGTCATAATGCTTTAAACTTCATAACGTCTGAAACCCAAATATTTTTCAAAGCATAATATTTTAAAATTCATAATTTAAAACCATAACTTCTAAAACCCAAATGGTTTGGATATTCAATGATATATAGAATAAATGGTTTGACTTTAAAGTTACTTCGTAAAGAAAATAATTTCTATGGCTTTACAAATATAATTCTTTATTTAAAGTCTCAACCATAATTTAAATATCACTTTTAAGTTTCAAGCCCTTTCAATTTCTATTTATATATATATATCCATTTGGAGTATTAATATTTCAAAACTAAAGTTGGAATTTATTCTTTCAACAAAGTAATGTTCTATTATTTAGTCTTGAATATTCACATATAAAATCCATAAATAAAACTCCAATTTCTAGCAATTAACTATTTTCTTCAATTTAATTTATACTAGAATATTCATTCCAAAATTTATCTTGGGAAAAATCCAGTTATAAATATCATATCTTAATATTTCCAAACTTAAACATTTAAACATATGATATAAATTATAAAACTCCATTTTCTCAATTTATCCATTTTTATTTAAGAGATATGCACATAGTTTAAATTTAAAATTTTAACTTCATATGTATATATCTCGAAGAATAATATTTTATAAAATATCAAAATTAAATTTTATAAACCGTATCCCATCCAAACCATAGAAATCACTTTTAAAATAATTTATATATAGACCACGGTGCCTGTATATAATTTTCTATCCTATGGTCAAGTGATACGGATATTTATCATTTCAATCCGCAATTTAAAAATAAAATTTTGCGGTTGTATATCATTTCAAACCACAATCCCGAATGAAATGAAAAATGCATGATAACTTGCAATTTAATGATATCAAATAAACATCCATTCATCAACATCATCCATTATCCAAATCACAATCATCAATCAATATCAATCAATATCAATATATATTTGAAATTATATAGCAGGTAATAACTGGCAATTATATTCAAATTAAATTTAACAACTATTAATCTAACATTTTATATTCAGTAATAATTTATATAACTGTTAACTAGCAGTTTATATGCAAACAAATAAATTATAACTGTAAATAAATACGCAATAAATAAATTAAATTAACAGTTAAATTTAATAAATGCAATTCAATAGATATGAATGAAATAAACATGCCAAATACTCATAAATAAATTTCTATTCATTTCTAAATTTAATTTAACAGACATAAAAGCTTCTAGAAGTTGTGAGTGGGTTAAAACACTCACCTTTTGAATTTAAATCGAATTTAAATCCGATTTAAACCCAAAAATTCGCCCGTCTCAGAATTCGTTCAAACCAGCGTCATCAAGTCCGGAATTTAATTACGATCCTAAATCTAAGGCCACGTCAGCATCTATTATTCTTCCTCACGTAAAGAGAGTCACGCGCATCAGAGCACCGTACGCACGCTGTTTGCAACGCACGAACCCAACTTCACCATTATTGACCGCGCTTTGACCGCCTAAAGCTCACAACTCCGGCCACCAGAGAGCTCGCGACCACCACCATCGTGCTAGGCACCCCAGGCCGCGCCTCCCCCTGAAGCCGCGCGTCCCCAAACGCCACCGGCCGCCATCAAATTTCGAACCCTAATCCAATTTTAGGGGCCAATCCGACCGTTGAAACGACGAACAAACCATATAGATGCGATCCCCATCGTCCTCTCTTCAATACCCAGAAATGTTTTCCCGATCCGACAACTTTTGTTGCGACGATGATGTGAGGCCGAAAATGATTTGAATATTTCTGGATAAACGATGGCTCCAATCGAAAAACGGATCACACCAGTAGATTACTCGTATCGAAAATATCAACATATATTTTTTTCAGAATTTTTAGAGAACTTTGAATTTTCACCTTTGATTTGCAATTTGAGATTGGATCTGAAATGCATCCATTGAGGAAGAGAGAAGATTGAAGAAATGAGCGTACAGCAGAAGGGAATAAAATGGGGCTAGGGTTTATAACTGTATATATATAGGTATGCTAGCGATAGGGTAGGTAGGCTGTAGAATGAACGTGCGTGACAAACTATGGCCCAAAAAGCCCGCTATGCCTCCGGAGTCGAATTTGTTAAATCTATATATCCAGATAGGTATTTTAAAATATTCTGAACGCGATGGAAAATGTTTCACGACCAAATTCGATCGTATGAAGAAGTTACGCTAAAAACAAGATTTCCAAATTGATTTCAAATTGATTTTTAATAAAATCGATTTCAAGGCGTTTCGCGTCCGTACGATCAAACGACAAGTCCGATCGATACGAAATTTGAAACCCTATAATAATTCACCGATACGGATCCGATGAAACTGGTTTCGTCGAAATCCGAGTCCGTGCCCAAAATGGCTATTTTTAATATTTATTAAATAAATCAAAATAAATTATAAATCCAGTTTTTATGTTTCAACTTCTAATATTGGCCAAATTTTGTGACTTATATAATTCAAACAATCCCAAATGGTTTTCCAAGCTTGGATGTGAATAAAAATTTATAAGTATATCAATTTTGCAGTGTTAATTTCTGCGTTTTCTTATTATTTGGGAATTATAAATTTTATTCGCAAAAACCCAATTATTAAATCATATACTCTTATACTCTCACTTAAATCCAATTAGATAAATAGATTTTGATTTCCATTCCAACTCATTTGATTGCAAATAAACTTTTTACCATAAATAAAATTCCAAATTATTAATAACCTTTTATTCCCATTTCCTTTACACACAATCATCGTATTATAAAGGTATCTTCCATTGATTTGCCTTAACTTATTTAAGGTAACCTTGCATTAATATCTATTGCTATGATTTCAAATTATTATCCCCTCATTTTCTTAACTATTATTAATTCCAATCTTAATGAATTCAACATTGTAAGTTTGATAAATTTATTAAATTCACTCAATTGTTTACAAATTCCATTTTAAATTCAATAACGTAATATTTTACGTTTAATTCTATTTTATTTATAGTAAATACCCTTTGTTGGATTTAATATTCAAATTATAAATAAAATCTTGCTTTCTAAAGTTATATCAACAATGGTCCAACTAAATTTGAATTAGCTTTAACTTTATTTTATGGAATTAACTATTGCAATAAATCCAAATTGATAAATAAGGCTTGATTCCTATATTAACTACTTTGGTTCCAATTAACCTTTTATGGTGAATATGAATTTCAAGGTATAATTGAAATCTTCATATCCATTTGATTTCACTGTTTCATTTTTATTATTAAATCCATTATAGCCAAATGCATGAAATTAACATACATAAATATTTTTAATCTCAACTTAAGTTTTACTTAACGTAATAATAAACGTTTAAATTTCTTAATTGCAATAACTCAATTACCTTCATTCTTTTTATTCACGTAGCTAAATCTTGATTTAAATTCTTTACTATAACCCATAGTCTTATTATAATAGGAATATATACTACCTGTAACGTAAATTTCAAATCAGTAAAGATCTTACACACATTTTTCCATAGATTTAGATTTCATAAATTTTGCTACTACATTAATTCTTATTTGTGTAACATTAATGTTCATACTTTGAATTCATTCCTAATTCACCAAATTCAATTAATTATACTTTACAAACGTGTTTCCAGTATATAGGTATTTTAGACTAATTGTTATCATACCCATAATTACACGCTTATAACTAATTCCCACATTTGCATAAATTTATTAAGTTAGAATGTTTATTAAGGTTTATGCATTTCCAACTTGTACTGATTTTACACAATTATTATGATTTCTCACAGAACGTTAAATTTATTAAATGACCATTTATTATAATTAACTCCCTTAATTGAATCAACTGCTTATTATTATATTTTCATTCTTACCATTTCTTCCCATTATAAATTCATTTGCGTATTTACACATCTCTATCTTTCAAATATTAATAACCAAACTGATTACAAACACTGTTCTTACCAATCTTCATAAATTTGTTCAGATCTATACTCTTTCTCATATAATTAAAGTTTATGTTTCTATTAGATTTTTTTTTTTCTACAGACATTTAATTTTACTATCTACACTTATTGCATCTTTGTATACATGAATACTATTAAAGTTAATATTTATATTAACTTTTATAAATTCAACTTTCATTCGTTTCTTATCACTAACTTTCAACAAAATGTGACCATCTACATTAACCAAACCTATTGTCATAATGTTTTATTGTTACACTAAGTTACGCAACTACTATACCAAATTTCTACATTTATTCTTAACAAATTAGAAATTATACTAATCTAATTTATTAAATATTATTAATTTAACGGGTCGTTACAATCTCCCCCACTCAAAACTTTTCGTCCCCGAAAAGGAAAAAGAATGGAGAAGGAAGAATAAACAGTACATCTTATTTCAAATATTAACTTATAAACAATATTTTACTGGATTAATTTCCTTTAATGAAATACACTTGTTTTATAATCATTATGTCTTTTAATACTTGAATTATTAAAGTTGGAAAAATATTTTTAACAAAATTCTAAGTCCAAAATTTACGGAAAATTTTTGGCAGAGTCTCCTTTGTACGGAGGGACTCTGGAGAAAATATAATATCCAAATATACAAATATATTACATATATTATCAAAAATAAAATATCCCAACACGGGAAAATATATAAAATAGCGCTTTATACGTAATCCGGAAACGTACCTATTTGTCGGACACTATACGTTTTTTATTTTGGAACCAAAAGCAGTAGCAGTTGCTTCCATCACCTGTATTCACTTATATAGTCTAAAAAGTTAAATATTTATATTACAGTGAAATGTTTGGGTAGATTCAATCATTCATATTCAATCAAATGCAACAACCATACATTTTAGCAACAGCACACATCACAAACAAACAATCATTAAATCAAACAATCAATTTGTTGTTCGGGTTCAAATTCTGAAATTGTACGGAATGAAGAATAACTATCAAGTGCATCCGTTACTCAACAGTCTTAGATGGAACAAAGATAGATTATTTGTTCATCCCATAACTCCAAAATTTCTTACCCAACAAACATACATCAACCAAACAATCCAAACCAACACCAAAATAGTTTATTTACATTTATTTCATAATTCAGTGGTTTGATTTTCTTTCCTTCATTTATGGAGGAATTTCTTTGTTTCTTACAAGTTTTATTTTCCAACTATCACAAAATTCATTATATTTGTATTTCCTTTTTATTACTTAAGTTTATAAAATAAATTCTCATTAATAACAACAATTATTTGAATATCTTCATTTCCTTACTCTTCACTTGTAAGATTCCCTTTAAATTCTTAATCTGCTAACACTCATTCTTATAAGTGGAAGTTTTTATGTATCTATTAACTATGGATTACAGTCATTTAAATTCTTCCTACTTTCTATTATATTAGAATAGGGGAGACTTAAGACATCTTAAACTAATAATCCTACAATCAATTCTTATTTAGAATTTCCTTTTATTTGCTTTACGTTCATCTCACCTATTAATAATTCTTAACTTATTTTCAGCAAAATATCAATTATAACTTAAGTTTATACCATCGAATTCTTATTTACAACAGTAATTTATTGAATACTTCATTTTTCCAAAATTCTACTTGTATAATATCCTATTTAAAATTCTTATTTAACATTTTAACTTTTATATTTGGGTAAGTTATTTATGTCAAAGAAAGTGCAATTGAACTTATACAAGTTGAATCTCAATTCTCTAAATTAAATTTGATGTTTATCCATATTTCTCTTTGTCTCATATGTATGCAAATTCCTCTTTATAACTTTGCAATTATTCTCTTATTTAAATTAGAGGTTTCAATTCATTTATTACTTAACTTTTATTTCACTACAATTTAACAATTAATTAATTAATGGAGAATTTTAGAATTGGATTCCGGGTCAGATTTCAATTTATTTCAAAATAATAGATAAATAAGTTCTTACAACTCAATATCTCTAATTATAGTTAGAACAATAAAAGAAAAAAAAAATTAGAAAATTTCAAAATAAATCTGCAGTAGAATTTACTACTGTGGCATTTTCCCTTCGAAACTCGAAAATGAAAGTCGATGATGCGGCCGTCATCACCGAATTTATTTTCCAGCGACAGAGAGGAAAGTACAGAATTTAAATTTTCCAAAATCTTCTTTTTAAAACATTTCGTCTGAATTATACTAAATATTTAAATAAGAAAATACTTACGAATCAAATCATTATATTTCATAAATCCATTGAAAGCAGATTTTTAAAAATCCCGGACTTAAGTTCTAAAATCTCCAATTTGATTTATTAAAATTTCACTTAGCTTCAATTATTATAAATATTTTTATATTACCTAACACCCAAATCTATGGCAACCAAATATATATATCTTTATAAATATTTTTATATATAACAAATACAATAGGCAAAATTATTTCATTCACCTATTTTAAAACAAATATTATGTCGGTCTGTCCTATTAAGTGTTTAGAAATCCCTATTGATGACATAGCGTCCCATGCATCAACCAGAATTTATAAATATGAAACGGAACAAAGCAACATAATATCAAAACCCTTTTATAACACTAACAAATACGCTCTCTCATATATATACACTCAGCGACTCCCATAGGGTATTACTACCATATTAACAAAGAGTCAAACCCCACAAGCCAAGGTTTATCGCTAAACCAAAGCTCTGATACCAAACTGTAACGTCCAGCCTTTTCGCACACTTTAAACCGACACACGTGCCAATTCAAAGCATACGGAAGGGCGGATTGTTATGGGGTAAATAAAAAAAAAACAGAGAAGAAATAAACAAATAGAATCTCACAGCGGAAGGATAAAATATAATAAGAAAATATACAGTTTATAAAACTGTTTACAAACATTTATATAATACATATCAGAGTTACACATACCAATAACAATGCAGCGGAACAGTGTGTAGTGCACTAGATAAATAATAATAGTAATACTACAAATCTTCGTCTTCGTTCTCCAGAGCTAAACTTCAAATCCTGAAACACTCGGACTGACCCGAGCGAATTTGAAAAGACAAAAACACTCGAGTCAGAACTAAAAGATCTTATGTGAGTTAAATTAACAGAAATAAATATGAGTGCAGTAACTCAAGAGATGCTCGGGATCTACATCTCCTAAGGATCCGTTAAACTATTTACTATATAGTATATTGCGCTATTATAATAGTGTCTAATTGTAAAATAAACTTAATTTTAAATAGCGTTAAGGGGTTACCCATATAGCCCTTAACACAGAATATATTCCCATAGTCTATACAGTATCGTAATCTCCCCCGTACTGGGCGTCGTCAGAGGGCACTCCATAGGTATGGTACAAAGCTAAAATCGTATAAGGCGCGGTAGGGTAGGTGACACGGCACAACTAGGCAATGCCAGGGTAGATATACCAATTACGCTTCCGGGTCGATGGTAACGCGTAGCCGCAGCTACCGCCCACCTCGAACAAACTCCCCCAAAATCAAAAATAGAAGTGGCCACTGAATCAATCCAAAGTTAAAGTATAATATCGAAGAGGAGTGTCCGATCAGAGGAATGACCTCATTAACCCGTCGATCGCTCCTGTTTTAGCCACCTTATGCCAACTCACGGGAGTTGGGTCCATGTATTTACCTTACAGGAAACGTCGCCACCAACCTACTTCATTCTGGAATCTCCACCGCGTACACGGTTAGTCAAAGTGGTTTTCGGTATCGACAGAGAGTATGTCCATATCCGATCCCGGTCTCTTTGCCAACCCATCGTTATTATAACACCGCGGTCATTTAAAATAGTTTATACTTAAAAACCAGAATAAAATTTCCATTTCAAAAACTATGAATACGATATCATTTTAAAACCCAAAACAATATGATATCATTTATCTCAAATAAAATTCTTTTTCCAAAAGTCATAATGCTTTAAACTTCATAACGTCTGAAACCCAAATATTTTTCAAAGCATAATATTTTAAAATTCATAATTTAAAACCATAACTTCTAAAACCCAAATGGTTTGGATATTCAATGATATATAGAATAAATGGTTTGACTTTAAAGTTACTTCGTAAAGAAAATAATTTCTATGGCTTTACAAATATAATTCTTTATTTAAAGTCTCAACCATAATTTAAATATCACTTTTAAGTTTCAAGCCCTTTCAATTTCTATTTATATATATATCCATTTTGAGTATTAATATTTCAAAACTAAAGTTGGAATTTATTCTTTAAACAAAGTAATGTTCTATTATTTAGTCTTGAATATTCACATATAAAATCCGTAAATAAAACTCCAATTTCTAGCAATTAACTATTTTCTTCAATTTAATTTATACTAGAATATTCATTCCAAAATTTATCTTGGGAAAAATCCAGTTATAAATATCATATCTTAATATTTCCAAACTTAAACATTTAAACACATGATATAAATTATAAAACTCCATTTTCTCAATTTATCCATTTTTATTTAAGAGATATGCACATAGTTTAAATTTAAAATTTTAACTTCATACGTATATATCTCGAAGAATAATATTTTATAAAATATCAAAATTAAATTTTATAAACCGTATCCCATCCAAACCATAGAAATCACTTTTAAAACAATTTATATATAGACCACGGTGCCTGTATATAATTTTCTATCCTATGGTCAAGTGATACGGATATTTATCATTTCAATCCGCAATTTAAAAATAAAATTTTGCGGTTGTATATCATTTCAAACCACAATCCCGAATGAAATGAAAAATGCATGATAACTTGCAATTTAATGATATCAAATAAACATCCATTCATCAACATCATCCATTATCCAAATCACAATCATCAATCAATATCAATCAATATCAATATATATTTGAAATTATATAGCAGGTAATAACTGGCAATTATATTCAAATTAAATTTAACCACTATTAATCTAACATTTTATATTCAGTAATAATTTATATAACGGTTAACTAGCAGTTTATATGCAAACAAATAAATTATAACTGTAAATAAATACGCAATAAATAAATTAAATTAACAGTTAAATTTAATAAATGCAATTCAATAGATATGAATGAAATAAACATGCCAAATACTCATAAATAAATTTCTATTCATTTCTAAATTTAATTTAACAAACATAAAAGCTTCTAGAAGTTGTGAGTGGGTTAAAACACTCACCTTTTGAATTTAAATCGAATTTAAATCCGATTTAAACCCAAAAATTCGCCCGTCTCAGAATTCGTTCAAACCAGCGTCATCAAGTCCGGAATTTAATTACGATCCTAAATCTAAGGCCACGTCAGCATCTATTATTCTTCCTCACGTAAAGAGAGTCACGCGCATCAGAGCACCGTACGCACGCTGTTTGCAACGCACGAACCCAACTTCACCATTGTTGACCGCGCTTTGACCGCCTAAAGCTCACAACTCCGGCCACCAGAGAGCTCGCGACCACCACCATCGTGCTAGGCACCCCAGGCCGCGCCTCCCCCTGAAGCCGCGCGTCCCCAAACGCCACCGGCCGCCATCAAATTTCGAACCCTAATCCAATTTTAGGGGCCAATCCGACCGTTGAAACGACGAACAAACCATATAGATGCGATCCCCATCGTCCTCTCTTCAATACCCAGAAATGTTTTCCCGATCCGACAACTTTTGTTGCGACGATGATGTGAGGCCGAAAATGATTTGAATATTTCTGGATAAACAATGGCTCCAATCGAAAAACGGATCACACCAGTAGATTACTCGTATCGAAAATATCAACATATATTTTTTTCAGAATTTTTAGAGAACTTTGAATTTTCACCATTGATTTGCAATTTGAGATTGGATCTGAAATGCATCCATTGAGGAAGAGAGAAGATTGAAGAAATGAGCGTACAGCAGAAGGGAATAAAATGGGGCTAGGGTTTATAACTGTATATATATAGGTATGCTAGCGATAGGGTAGATAGGCTGTAGAATGAACGTGCGTGACAAACTATGGCCCAAAAAGCCCGCTATGCCTCCGGAGTCGAATTTGTTAAATCTATATATCCAGATAGGTATTTTAAAATATTCTGAACGCGATGGAAAATGTTTCACGACCAAATTCGATCGTATGAAGAAGTTACGCTAAAAACAAGATTTCCAAATTGATTTCAAATTGATTTTTAATAAAATCGATTTCAAGGCGTTTCGCGTCCGTACGATCAAACGACAAGTCCGATCGATACGAAATTTGAAACCCTATAATAATTCACCGATACGGATCCGATGAAACTGGTTTCGTCGAAATCCGAGTCCGTGCCCAAAATGGCTATTTTTAATATTTATTAAATAAATTATAAATCCAGTTTTTATGTTTCAACTTCTAATATTGGCCAAATTTTGTGACTTATATAATTCAAACAATCCCAAATGGTTTTCCAAGCTTGGATGTGAATTAAAATTTATAAGTATATCAATTTTGCAGTGTTAATTTCTGCGTTTTCTTATTATTTGGGAATTATAAATTTTATTCGCAAAAACCCAATTATTAAATCATATACTCTTATACTCTCACTTAAATCCAATTAGATAAATAGATTTTGATTTCCATTCCAACTCATTTGATTGCAAATAAACTTTTTACCATAAATAAAATTCCAAATTATTAATAACCTTTTATTCCCATTTCCTTTACACACAATCATCGTATTATAAAGGTATCTTCCATTGATTTGCCTTAACTTATTTAAGGTAACCTTGCATTAATATCTATTGCTATGATTTCAAATTATTATCCCCTCATTTTCTTAACTATTATTAATTCCAATCTTAATGAATTCAACATTATAGGTTTGATAAATTTATTAAATTCACTCAATTGTTTACAAATTCCATTTTGAATTCAATAACGTAATATTTTACGTTTAATTCTATTTTATTTGTAGTAAATACCCTTTGTTGGATTTAATATTCAAATTATAAATAAAATCTTTCTTTCTAAAGTTATATCAACAATGGTCCAACTAAATTTGAATTAGCTTTAACTTTATTTTATGGAATTAACTATTGCAATAAATCCAAATTGATAAATAAGGCTTGATTCCTATATTAACTACTTTGGTTCCAATTAACCTTTTATGGTGAATATGAATTTCAAGGTATAATTGAAATCTTCATATCCATTTGATTTCACTGTTTCATTTTTATTATTAAATCCATTATAGCCAAATGCATGAAATTAACATACATAAATATTTTTAATCTCAACTTAAGTTTTACTTAACGTAATAATAAACGTTTAAATTTCTTAATTGCAATAACTCAATTACCTTCATTCTTTTTATTCACGTAGCTAAATCTTGATTTAAATTCTTTACTATAACCCATAGTCTTATTATAATAGGAATCTATACTACCTGTAACGTAAATTTCAAATCAGTAAAGATCTTACACACATTTTTCCATAGATTTAGATTTCATAAATTTAGCTACTGCATTAATTCTTATTTGTGTAACATTAATGTTCATACTTTGAATTCATTCCTAATTCACCAAATTCAATTAATTATACTTTACAAACGTGTTTCCAGTATATAGGTATTTTATACTAATTGTTATCATACCCATAATTACACGCTTATAACTAATTCCCACATTTGCATAAATTTATTAAGTTAGAATGTTTATTAAGGTTTATGCATTTCCAACTTGTACTGATTTTACACAATTATTATGATTTCTCACAGAACGTTAAATTTATTAAATGACCATTTATTATAATTAACTCCCTTAATTGAATCAACTGCTTATTATTATATTTTCATTCTTACCATTTCTTCCCATTATAAATTCATTTACGTATTTACACATCTCTATCTTTCAAATATTAATAACCAAACTGATTACAAACACTGTTCTTACCAATCTTCATAAATTTGTTCAAATCCATACTCTTTCTCATATAATTAAAGTTTATGTTTCTATTAGATTTTTTTTCTACAGACATTTAATTTTACTATCTACACTTATTGCATCTTTGTATACATAAATACTATTAAAGTTAATATTTATATTAACTTTTATAAATTAAACTTTCATTCGTTTCTTATCACTAACTTTCAACAAAATGTGACCATCTACATTAACCAAACCTATTGTCATAATGTTTTATTGTTACACTAAGTTACGCAACTACTATACCAAATTTCTACATTTATTCTTAACAAATTAGAAATTATACTAATCTAATTTATTAAATATTATTAATTTAACGGGTCGTTACAAGTGGTTTGATTTTCTTTCTTTCATTTATGGAGTGATTTCTTTATTTCTTACAAATTTTCATTTTCCATTTATCACAAAATTTATTATATTTGTATTCCAATTTTATTGACTAAAGTTTATATCATCTATTTATACTACTTACCTTTTCTTATATAGTAAAATTTCCCTTTAACTTAAGTTTATACAATTTATTCTCATTAATAACAGCAAATTTATTGAATACCTTAATTACCTCAAGCTTCACTTGTAAGATTTCCCCTTACATTTTCTTACTAACATTGCAACTTTTATTATATGGTAAGTTATGTATGTTTTAAGAATGTAAGTGAAAATTTACAAGTTTCTTCTCAATTCCTTTTCATTAATTAATGGTTCAATAAATATATATTCGTTTTATAAATTTCAATTTTGACTTACCCTTAATTTCATTCCTTTATTTAATGTTTACGTTCCTATTATATTTAATTACAGTAACCCTCTACTTACACTTAATTTATTAACCTTATAACTTGCATTCCTATAAGTGAAAGATTTTACTCATTCATTAATTATGGATTGCAGTCATTTATATTTTTCCTACTTTCCATTATATTAAATTAGGGGAAATTAAGGCGTACTTAAGTTAATAACCCTACAATCAATCTTTATTAATTTAGGAATTTCATTTTATTTCTTAAGGTTAAAATTACCTATTTATAGCACTTACCTTTAATTATGGTAAAATTTCAATTTTTTCTTAAGTTTATACCATTTAATTCTTATTTTTAATAGCAATTTATTGAATACTTCATTATTTCCAAAAACTTCTACTTGTATAATATTCTATTTCAATCTCTTATTTAACGTTTCAACTTTTTATACTTGGTAAGTTATTTATGTTAAAGAAAAAGAACTTATGCAAGTTTAATCTCAACTCTTTTAATTCATTGATTACTTCTTTTATTTCACTAACCTAAATTTTTACAACTAATTAATGGAAATTCAAGAATTAATACCGGGTCAAATTCCAAAATTTCTTTAAAATAATAGATAATTAATTTCTTACAACTTTTATATCTCTAATTACCTTTAAACAATTAAAATTTTAAATAATTTCAAAACAAATCTGCAGTAGAATTTACTACAGTGGCCTTTCCCTTCGAAACTCGAAAATGAAAGTCGATGATGCGGCCGTCATCACCGAAATTATTTTCCAGCGACAGAGAGGAAAGTACAAACTTATTTTCTTCAAAATCCTCTTTAAACCAATTCTTTCGAATTATACTAAATATTTATATAAGAAAATATTTATAAACCAAATCATTATATTTCATAAATCCTTTGAAAGAAGATTTCAAAAATCCCGGACTAAAGTTCTAAAATCTCCAATTTGATTTATTAAAATTCAACTTAGCTTTAATTCATTACAAATATTTTTATTACCTAACACCCAACTATAGCAACCAAAATATATCTTTATAAAAATATTTTTATATATAGAAAATATAATAGGCAAAATTATTTCATTCACCTATATTAAAAACAAATATTATGTCGGTCTGTCCTATTAAGTGTTTAGAAATCCCTATTGATGACATAGCGTCCCATGCATCAACCAGAATTTATAAATACAAAGCGGAACAGATTAACACAATATCAAAATCTTTTATTAACACTAACAAATACGCTCTCTCATATATATACACTCAGTGACTCCCATAGGGTATTACTACCAAATTAACAAAGAGTCAAACCCTACAAAACCAAGGTTTATCGCTAAACCAAAGCTCTGATACCAACTGTAACATCCAGCCTTTTCGCACACTTTAAACCGACACACGTGCCAATTCAAAGCATACGCAAGGGCGGATTGTTATGGGGTAAATAAGAAAAAAAACAGAGAAGAAATAAAACAAAATAGAATCTCACAGCGGAAGGATAAAATATAATAATAAATATACAGTTCATAAATGGTTTACAAAACACTTGTTATTCTTTACATAATAAATATCAGAGTTACACATACCAATACAATCAATGCAGCGGAACAGTATGAGTGTGGTGCAATACTATAAATAATAATAATACAGATTCTTCGTCTTCGTCCTCCAAAGCTAAAGTCTTCGATCCTGAAACGCTCGGACTGACCCGAGCGAATTTGAAAAGACAAAAACACTCGAGTCAGAACTAAAAGATCTTATGTGAGTTAAATTAACAGAAATAAATATGAGTACAGTAACTCAAGAGATGCTCGGGATTTACATCTCCTAAGGATCCGTTAAACTATTTACCATGTAGTATATTGCGCTATTATAATAATGTCTATTTATAAAATAAACTTACTTTTTAATAGCGTTAAGGGGTTACCCATATAGCCCTTAACACAAATAATGCCAATAGTCTATACAGTACCGTAATACCTCCTGATCGGGAAGCTACCAGAGGATACTCCATAGGTACGACACAAATAGAAACTCGTAGTAAAGGCTCGGTATGGTAGGTGACACGGCACAACTAGGCAATGCCAGGGTAGATATACCAATTGCTATCCAGGCTGGTGGAAACGCGTAGCCGCAGTTACCGCCCACCTCGGACTAACTCCCCAAAATCAAAATATAGAAGTGGCCACTGAATCAATCCAAAATCAAAGTATAATATCGAAGAGGAAAGTCCGATCAGAGGAATGACCTCATTGGCCTGAGAATCGCTCCTGTTTTAGCCACCTTATGCCAACTCACAGGAGTCGGGTCCACGTATTTACCTTACAGGAAACGTCACCACCACCTACTTCATTCTGGAATCTCCACCGCGTACACGGTTAGTCAAAGTGGTTTTCGGTATCGACAGGGAGTATGTCCATATCCGATCCCGATCTCTTTGCCAACCCATCGTTATTATAACACCGCGGTCATTTAAAAATAGTTTATACTTTAAAACCAGAATATACATTTCCATTTTAAAATTATGAATACGATATCATTTTAAAACCCAAAACAACATGATATCATTTATCCCAAATATAAATCTTTTCCAAAATCATAATGCTTTAAAATTTATAACGTCTGAAAGCCAAATATCCTTTCAAAGCATAATATTTCGAAATTCATAATTTAAAACCATAACTTCTAAAACTTGAATGGTTTGGATATTCAACGGTATATGAATTAAATGGTTTAACTTAAATGTTACTTTGTAAAGAAATAGTTCTCATGGCTTTACAAATATATTTCTTTATTAAAGTCTAAACCAAAATTTATATTATCTCTCTCAAGTTCCAAAACCACTTCAATTTATTTATATATACGTAGATCCATTTTGAGTATCAATATTTCAAACTAAAGTTGGATTTTATTCTTTCGACAAATCAATTGTTCTATTAATTAGTCTTGAATATTCATATAAAATCCATAAATAATAAGACTTCAATTTCTAGTAATAAAATATATATAATTTTTCCAATTCAAATTATACTAGAATATTCATTTCAATTTATTTTGGGAAAAATCCAATTATAAATATCATATCTTAAAATTTCCAAACTTAACATTTAAACATATGATATAAATTATTAAACTCCATTTTCTTAATTTTCTTCCATTTTTAATAAAGATTTTTATACACCTTTTAATTTCAAAATTTTCAACTTCGTATATATATATATATATATATATGTGTGGAAGAAAAATATTTATACAATATAAAATTTAAAATTATTATAAACCGTATTCCATCCAAACCATAGAAATCACATTTAAATAGTTACATATATACCGCGGTGCCTGTATATAATTTTCTATCCTATGGTCAAGTGATACAGATATTTATCATTTCAATCCGCAATTTAAAAGATAAAAATTTTCAAACCACAATCCCGAATGAGAGGAAATATGCATGATAATTTGCAATTTTATGAAATACAATAAAACATCCATCAACATCATCCATCATCCAATCACAATCATCAAGCAATATCAATCAATAACAATTTATATTTGATAATATATAACAGGTAATAACTGCAATTTTATTCAGATTAAATTTAACAACTATTAATCTAACAGTTTATATTCAGTAATAATCTATATAACTGTTAACTATCAGTTTATAGGCAAACAAATAAATTCTAACTATCAATTAATACGCAATAAATAAATTAAATTAACAGTTAAATTTAATAAATGCAATTCAACAAATATGAGTGAAATAAACAGGCCAAATACTCATAAATAAATTTCTATTCATTCCTAAAAATAATTTAACAAACATAAAGCTTCTAGTAGTTGTGAGTGGGTTAAAACACTCACCTTTGGAATTTAAATCGAATTTAAATTCGATTTAAACCCAAAATTTTACGGTCTCCAAATTTGTCTAAACTAGCGCCAAAACGTCAGAAATTCCGATACGATCCCATCAAAACAAACCGCGCGCGAATCCGAGCTCGTATGCAAAAGTTATGAAAATTTGAAAAATGGAAAATTCTGGTCCTGGGTCGACTTCGGGTTCGACTTCGGTGCGCCGCCTCAATTCCCCGGTGCTTGCTTGGAGTTTTCGCCAAAACGACCCGGAGCGACCCGAGTCATTTTCTTCCTGACCCGAAGTTGCTCTAGGGTTTTCTCCCCTGAAACCCGAAGCGCGACCAGAAGCTGCTGCAGATCCGCAATTTTTTTTTTTTTTTTTTTTGAAATTGAATTTTTTTTTTTTTGAACTGACTGGATCTAGGGTTAGCCCCCATTGAAGAAGAAGAGAAGCTTGAAGAAGATGAACGTACAGCAAATAGACAATAGAATGAAGCTAGGGTTTATAACTGTATATTTATAGGTAGGGTTGAGTTAGAGTAGATAGACTAGATAGATGAACGTACGAAACAAACTAAGGCCCAAAAAGCCCGTTCTGACCCCGGAACGAAATTTGCCAAACCCATATATGCAGATAGGTATTTTAAAATATTCTGAACGCGATAGAAAAAGTTTCACGACCAAATTCGATCGTATGAAGAAGTTATGCTGAAAACAAGATTTCCAAATTGATTTCAAATTGATTTTATTAAAATTGATTTTCAAGGCGTTTCGCGTCCGTACGATCAAACGACAGGTCTGATCGATACGAAACTTGAAACCCTATAATAATACACCGATACGGATCCGATGAAACTGGTTTCGTCGAAATCCGAGTCCGTGGCCAAAAAGGCTATTTTTAATATTCATTAAATAAATTAAATAAATTATAGAAATCCAATTCTATATGAATATTCTAAAATTGTCCCAATTCTATTGCTTATGTAAATTAAAATCAAATTAAATGATTTAACAAGTTTGGCTGTGAATTAGAGTTGACAAGTCTATCAAATTTCAGTATACATTCCTCCGCTTCCTTATATTAAGGAATTATAAATAAATTCCTCAAAACCTATTTATTACATTTTTAATCCTTGTATACTTATCTTTTATCCAAAATAGGGATGCCACATACTTTGGTTCATGATTCACATTATTATTCTAAAAGTCTATTTTAAATTTCAGTAACGTAATATTTAACGTTAAATTCCCTTTATTTATGCAATAAGCGCAATTATTGAATTTGATACTCAAATTAATTTATAGATTCTGCTTTCTAAAAATCTATATCAACAATTTGGTCCAATTATAAATAGAATAAGTATTAACCTCATCTTATAGAATTAATTATTGCAATAAATCCAATTTACCATATCTTAAATCCAAATCAATAGATAAAGCTTGATTCCTTTATTAACTCCTTTGGTTTTCAATTAGCCTTTTATGGTGAATATAAATTCCAATGTATAATTGAAACCTTATTTCCATTTGATTTCACTATTTCATTAAAAATCCTCATATTCCAGCTAAATTTCAACTAACGTATAAATTAGCTATTTCAATTTCATTTAATTGCGATTATCATACTATAGAAATTAAATTCCATTAAATAAATAAATAAATGTTGATTCCCATCTATTTACATTATATTACATTGGTACTTCTATTTACAACTTAGCTTTGTATAAATGTTTGAATGTGGAATCTTGTCTTTTTCATGTATTAATTAAGCCTTAAAAATCAATTAATATTATATCCTTGGTCTAACCTCATTTTACCCATATTTATATTAATATATCCTTTGAATTAGGTAAATTACCATTGATTATCTTCCTTAACTTATCAGACTCCACTAACGTAATGGTTAAATATTAATTCCACTTGAAAAAAAAAACAATCCACAAGATTTGCATTTCACATTACAAATGAATTCATAAATCTTGGCTTTCTTTTTCTTTGCTTCTTAAAGGCCAAATCAAACTACCCTATCATCACTAATTTATGGCAATTAATTGCAATTGATTCTCCATTAAACTACATAAGTTATCCAATTGAAACCTAAGTGAAACGTTTATTTATTTAAAAATCCTACTGTTTAAAAGGGTATATCATCTACGGTATAATTTACATTTGACTTGATTTCTCATATATTTCACACAACAGTGAATTCCAATTTCTACCAACATTATGTTTAATATAAATTTGAATCCAAATAATTGGTATTTCACAACCTTATTGCGTACATTTACGTATAGTTACACTAAGTCCATACACTGATTCATGAATTCATTAATTAATACACAATTTGCCTTTGTTTTCTTATATTAAGTTTATTACCGTTTTTAAGTACATTCATTATTGAACAATATTCATAAAAAAATTTATCTACACTTATTGCATTGGTTTATTCAACGGTCACCAAATGAAACAATCCTACTATTTATTTTAATATTAAATGAATCCCATTCCAGTAAATATTTTATTAATATTCACTAATTCAACATTTATTGGTTTCTTAACATTAACTTTTAACAAAGTGTGACAATTACATTATCCAAAACTATTGTCATAAAAATTAAATTGTTACATTAAATTCCAATTACTATAACAAATTACTACATTTTCTCAAATAAATCTTAAAGCTTTTTTTTTTATTCTAAATCAGATTAGAAATTATTAATTTAATTCATTTAACATTATCAAATTCAACGGGTCGTTACATGTATCTTTCTAGATGCATCGATGGTAGACATTACATGGGGAGTATCTATTTAGGTGCGTCGATGTTTGTCTTTGCACGGGTCGTATCTTTCTAGGTGCGTCGATGCTAGACTTTGCATGGGATGTATCTTTCTAGGTGCATCGATGCTAGAATAATCATAGGTCGTATCTTTCTAGGTGCGTCGATGTTTAGTCATACATGTGGCGTATCTTTCTAGGTGCGTCGATGTTCGACTGTGCATGGGGCGTATCTTTCTAGGTGCGTCGATGTTCGGTCTATGGAATCGCGTTCCGCTTGGGATTGGCCATCCTCTTTTTCTTGTGATTTCTGGATTTCTAATTGATGATTTCTGGAATTTATGTTTCACCAACTTTTACGATTGGCATTGATATGTATGTCATTTATTGTGGCTTGGTGAAGTAAATAAAGAATATGATATTCTTTTTGATGCTATGAGATTCTTTAGATATTTGTATGATTTAGTTGATTTTCTATGTATACTTGTTGTAGTATGACATTTTTGGTTATCATACATCTCTTTTTATATCTCATTTTATCTGATATTTAAAGTTAGACTGATCCGTTTATTTTTTTCTTATTAAATAATACTCGGGTCAGACCGAGATGTTACAGGTGCTTCTACTTGACTCCTCCTCTAGGTTACTATTCTGACTTTTGGCTAACTACTTAGATTAGTAGTTTATTTTATTGTATACATTTGAGATAGATACTCCTTGATGTATACATATTCTTTTGTCTTGCACTTGTATCTATTCTTTTGCGATATTGTGGATCTTGTATGACCACTACTCTGATATACACTTTCATGTGTTATATATTCATATCTTTTTCCGCCTTTGTGATATGAATTATCTGTGACTGATTTGTGTTATGTTTACTTCTATATTTGTTTCCGAAGATATTATAGCCACTGTGTAATAGCTTTGAGTTTGTGTCGGTATGTCGGATTTCCTCTTGAAAAGAATGCAAGATATATTTTATCTGGCATATCGGTGCTCGCTCAAAGCCATTACACGGATGGTCGCTCCTCAACAGCCTTATTCTCCGTGCTAGCTAACGGCATTACACCGTAATGTCCTTGGCTAGTGTGGGTATAGAGGTGGGGCGCCACACCTTTTGTCAATAGTGATCTATTTCAAATTTCTGATGTATCATGTACTATGTATTTAGTATCTACCAGCCTCTGTAAGGATAGGTAGTTATAACTGTCCCTGGATGGGTTAGTACTTATCGTAACTCTGATGAATCACTTGGAGTGATTGTATGTAATTTCTATATGTATAACTAATGCAAATGTGAGATTCTGTTGTTATCTACCTTCTATCTTTATTTCTTTTAAAAACTCTTGATTATCTGCCTCTACGACACTTGAATTTGTGGCACATGAATATCGAGGATGTATTAGTGTTGATCTTCGACGGTCGAAAAGGCGAGTTATCGCATGCTTGGATATGGACTAAATATCCATATTCTTATGTTTCTTTTGAATTAAAAACCTATATAAGGCAATACACATTCTCGAGAAAATAAAAACTTAAGTGACTAAGGTAAGAATGTTTTTAATAGTTGTACAATTTGGCACTTGCATGGGTCCTGAAGTGGCACCATGCCATATGGTGTACTAGTAAGTATATTTTATATTTTTTTATCAATCCTAATTCAGTTCACTTATATATTTTTGTTGATAAACAAATTTATTAATTATATTAGTTGCACCAATTTATCTAAGTAGACAGATTTAGTTTTAAATAGCATATGTTCTTATAATATAAGAAAGGTTAAATGTATTCATTTCATTTTCCAAATAAGCCTTCCACAAGATTTTTATATTCCTTAAAACCTAAGAGAAATATAGAAACATTCGAATTTTTAATCAGTGTTATAACTTGACGGCCTTGGGATTCCGAACTTGAGTTTTTCTCCACAAATCATAGGTCTACAAGCAATGGATGTATCTTTATTGGTTGTATCATGTACAACTCCTAATTATAGTCTTTACCCTAATCTCGGTATTGACCTTGAGTTTTCTAAACAAATCTAAAGAGGATATTCACTCTAACCTATCATTTCTCGGCCTAAGTACAATACATGTACCTTGAGTTTGCTTAATGAATATATGCATCTATCTTACCTCATCTAGGAAATATACTAATAGTACTACACATAACAGCTCTAGCATGAGTTTGCTTAACAACTATTGTGTATGCAAGTAATCTATCAATATATAAATGATAAAGGAAAAGTGTATCAAAGATTCATAACCTTTATTATATTTTAAGTAGTATCAATCTAAGGACTGATTTATTTCTAATGAAATACCTTTGTGGTTCAAGCATCAAATGCATCTGAATTCATGGAATATGCACCGTACATATGTATTTACTTCAAAAATCTATTTGGGTTTTTTATAGTTATATACACACAAACATACATAATTTTATAAGTTTAATTTATTTATATCTGTTATAATTTAATACATTTATATAATATTTACATGTATCTTACTAATTAAATCATATTTAATTAATTTTAATTCTTAATTTAATTACTAATTTAATTTAATTTAATTTATCTTAAACTATTTAAGTTAAACAATTAACTACAACCTTTATAGTTTTATATATTAATATATACTTACATGAATTAATTAACATTTAATCGATTATTTATTGGATAAATTATTTTTTAACCAAACATTTTAATTATGTATTTTAATAAATTTTGAAATTTCACTTGATTACCTTAAACAATTTTAACATTGGGATTTAACAATATCTTTTATAGTTATATGTATACATACACACAACCTGTCAACTCCTTGACCTAGGACATATATGGATAAGAGCCAATGCTTGGTTACAAATCACACTATAAGAACACCATATCATCTACTTGCTCTAATAGCATCGATGAAATTGGCCCATTTTGCAGTGGTGAAATGGGTAGACTTCAAAAAATTCCCTATATGGATCTTAATGGGTATATGAAATTTATTAGCTAGCATTAGGTACAACCTGTTTTTGAAAATAAAATCATATTTTATTTTAAAATATTTTGTATTAATTTAACTAATCATATTAGTTAAATTTTAATGTTTATTTTGAATATATCATATATATTCATAACATAACACGATAACATAAAATATATATCACATTCAAAATATATCATTAGTATGATATATGTACATAGATGTGTGTATATAATTTAGTTATGTGTTTTGTGTTCTATCATTTAGGTATGCGAAAGGTCATATTGTAATTCTTAGGACATAAATTAACATATCATTAATGTGATAAGTAATTAGTTAGGAGTTTTATTTTATAGAGAACATAAAACCTTTCCTATTCCTCTATTTTAAAAGCTTCCACTTCAATTCCAAATTAAATCTAGATCTAATATCTAGGCCATTTATTTCCTCCCTATGGTCAAAAATACAAGATTTTCATATGGACCAAAAATCACTAAAACCATTTAAGTAATTATTGATAATTAAAGCCTAAATATTCATCGATATCGTATAAATATATACATGCATATTTCATTATCCATTGTTGAGGATAAATGATTTTTTTAACTAGTTGAGTGGAGCTAGAGTATTTTCATTGAAAGATATGGTAAGTGATTCCATCAGTTCAGGGTAGCCAAAGATAATATTCCTTTCATTGCATTTAGGACTAAATATGGTTTGTATGAGTTGTTAGACATTCCCTTTGAACCGACCAATGCCCACATGTTCTTTGTGGACCTTATAGACCAAATTTTTTGTGGTCGATTAGATGCATTTATTTTGGGCTTGAAGATATTTTTATGTACTCTATGAATGAGTGGGACTATGAAGTCTATCTTATATATGTTTTGGAAACTTTGAGACAGCATAGTTGTAGGTGAAGTTTTCCAAATATCTTTTTAGAAATAAGAAGTTAGGTTTCTACGTCATGTTGTTTAAGAGAATGAATTAGCAGTGGACCCATTGAAGATTGAAACCATCATTGACAGGAAGAGGCCCGCGACGATTATAGAGATGAAAAGTTTCTTGGAAATGGTTGATTATCATCATAGATTCGTTAAGGATTTCGCACGAATAGCAGCACCCTTGACTAAGTTGATCAAGAAGAATGAGAAGTTTGAGTGGACCGATAAGTTGAAAATATTATTAACAAATTCTCCCGTCTTAATGGTACCTAAAGGTAATCAAGATTTGATTGTTTATACTGATGCTTGTGTAACTAGATTGGGAGCGGTATTGGTTACAAAAGGAAAGTTTGACAGTTATGCATCCGGTGGTTGAGATTGCATGAAAGTCACTATCCAGCTTACGATTTAGATTTAGTGAAGGTGATTTTTGCATTGAAGATTTAGAGATATTATTTTCGGGGAGAAAGATTTGAGTTGTATATGGACCATAAGCCTTCTAAGTATCTATTCTCTTTAAAGGAGCCGAATACGAAGCTACATAGATGGTTAGATTTCTTGGTTGCATATGACTTTGACATGGAATATACATGGGAAGAGGGAAACAAGGTTGAAAATCTTTGAGTAGAAAGTAGTCAAACAAATAGTTAGCCATAATGATGGAATGGAAGGCCTTAGTGGAGTTAGCTTCTTGTGGAATACATTTTAGGCTAAATGTAGGATAAAGTCAAGGTCCATGTGCATTATCAAGTTTGGATATTCATCCAACACTTGTGGGTAGAATTGGATCAAAGGAAAAGGTAGGACATATTCTTGATCGAGAGAATTAGCCGATTAGAGATAGGTGTGGACGTAGAAGATCTAAGAGGATTTGAGATAGACTTAAAGGGAAAAAATTAGAAGCATTATGGAAGACAGATTCCAAGATGTTTAATTTGCACGTGAAATAATAAAGGAAGAATGATAAGTTAAAATGTAATAATTTATGTGAATATGGAAACAGATAAGCTTAGGGAAGCTATGAAACGAAAAGGTGTATTATTTAATAAGAAAGATAAAAATGCATTATCTAATAACATTAAATGATTTTTTATCTAAACATGAAGATCTAGAGAATATGTTGGGTACTCGATTAATAAAATGAAAGAAGTGGATTGAATTCAAGATCTTAAAATATACCCATTCATGGATATATTTAATGCATAGTGCCAAGTGAAGTCTAAATTCAATGTGTATATGGCAGGGTGGTAGGATTTGGGTAGTATATTGGGTTCAATTTACAAAATTTAAATTTAGTATAAGTATTAACGTTAAAATGGATGTGATTAACGAATGAATCAATAACGTGAAACTAAAGTGTTTTTAGCACTAGGAGGGACTATTGAAGCTTAATAAGGATGCTTGCTAGAATATATTCATGGCGTTTATATTCAACCTTCTAGAAGGTCCAAGAGGGTTCTAGTTAGGATGGGCTCCAAGGTTGATGAATGCTCATTTCACTAGTGATATTGTTTCATTAAAAAAAAGCTAAATTAGTGATGGGTAGACCTAGGGAGGTAATCACTAAGTAAAGTTAAGAAAAACTTGAAAATCGATAACTGCATAAGAGAATAGGTAATGCATGTGAATGGAAGTAATAACCATATGGCATGGTTCATAAAATGTTGATAAGTACAGGTTATAATAAAATGGTTAACTGTGTGACATGGCTCATAAATGTATATTAATTATAAGGTATATTTGTGTTTGAAATGATGCTTGTATGTATGCTCATAATATGAAGTTCTGATGTTACATAATAGGATGCAATTGTTGATGGCGATCCACTAAGGGGAAAACACATTCTGTTAGACGATGTGGTTTCACTATATATTATGTTTAGGGATGTGTGTTGATTATACTATCCTTTATATCCGATCTACGTTTCTATTACTGTTTTCCTTATAAAACCATGGATACTTAGTCCGAGTTTATGTGCATAGCTTAGTTTTCTTAAAGATGAACAAAAACCAATCTCATTTTGTTGCTTGAAAATAATTCTGGTAATGAGTACAACATCATCGTCGTTCATTTTTGGGTCTTGAAATAAGGTATGTCATAAATATTTTATGAGGATAGTATGTTGTACAAAGAGTGTTAATTCAAGAGTGTTTTGAAAGAAAATTATTTTGTTTTTTTGTAAGGATCTTGAGAAATATTTTACCACATTGAGGATATTTTGATGTAAGAAACAAAAATTTAGTGGAAAGGATATTAGTTTTATAAAATATCTAATTAAGAGTATTTTTCTTTGATAAAATTTTGGTTATGGTGCATTTTCAAGGAAAATATATATTATTGAAAATTTCTTTTATTAGGAAGTCTTTCACCGGAAAATACTCTTGTTATAAATTACATGTGTAATATTGAGAGACTATGCGACTAGATTAGGTGACATTAGCATTAGATGAGTGGATGGTACGAGTTTTGGGTCAAAACCCATAAGGAAGAAGCCATGTCTATTATGTGTGAGTTACCCTAATGAGTTATAGACGTGTCTAGTCTACTGCCTTATAAAGAATTTGGTTTGGATGTTATGGCTATCCACTTAGATGGATAAGGTAGTGGTTGCTTAAGACTTTACTAGTCTTATTTGATTTCAGTTGCTTGCTTTGGTTGAGTTGGTTGCATTGTTATTATACTTCTTTAGTGATTAGTTATGTTTATAAAATTGCCTTGCTAGGTTTGACTATGGTTGTTTTATGTTTATTGCATATTTTGTTAGATTGATTTCTTCACCTTATATTGCCACATGGTCGTTGCTTGTTGAGCATGCTTTCATTTTATTTGTTTATTTGATTATCTTGTTGTGATTGTTTCCTCTGCTGGTGTAATTGTATTGCTTGTTCTCTAAGATGATTGGTTGACGTGGTAGTTGCTCAAAGTTGGTTTTTAGTGGGGCATGCATTGAAAGATTAATGGGAAGTTAAGGAACATGTTTGGTTTTAGTCGTGATGGCATGCCATAGCTTCTTAACATAAGCAAGACTATGTATTAGGATTGGCTCGTTATGTGATAGGATTTCTTAAGGATGGACAATGGTAACTTAGGATCGAATTAAGACAACGATGATGAGAAAAAATCTTACTCGGTATTTATTAGTGTCCATGCATGCTTGTATTGGTATAGTTGGTAAAAAATCGTAAGTTGTACACCGTTGCACTGTTATGCAATGTAAGTAGTATATTGATGTGTGCTTAATTATGCAACGTAAACAGTACAACATTTAATTGTCGGCATAGCATTTTCTCTTAATTGTGTGTCCATTTTTTCTCAAAACTGATCTGATCCTTCTTTTACTTCTCTCCCGCTATTCTAACCACCCGTTTCTGACATTTCCTGATCCTGGTAATATAATTTATCGCCCACATAACATTTTCAGCCTCCTTCCTTGCCATTTCCTTCCCACGCATCGATAAGGAAATTAATTATCATTTGTAAATCATTCGTGAGTCACTTATATGGAAGTTTTCCAAAAGGGAAGCGCCGATCCTTCTTCCACCTCTGCATGCTCTTAGTTTTCCAAGGTAATATATTTGTACATATTTGAACACCATTTTTTCCTTCCTCTATTTTGTTGCGTGAACCACTTGGTACCATTTTCTATTTGATGTTTCTTTGCTTACTTTATTTGCTTAAGGTTGATTATTTTATTAAAGTTCCAAGCCATCATCATTGTTTCCTAATTTTTCGATTCTATTTCCACAGTTGCAGATATACAATAATTCATGAGTTACTCCAGTTATTTTGACAAAAACTTGATGAAAGAATTAGAAAAGGTAAATCCTGTACATACCACCTTTTCATACCTCAAATGATATTCTTTTTCTTTCTTTCTTCTTTATCCTTTCTGAATTCAATGTATTTGCAATCGATTCTTTCAAGATGACAGTTACTGCTTTTTGGTAATTTCCATTGATATATGATGGGATTGAGTACTATTTTTATTGTATTTTTTTCTTTTTCCTTTCCCTTTAGAACGTACAGTGTAAGGTCAATTGTTCTATTTTATGATTTTGTGTTTCAATGTCAGAAAATATTCAAATTTCATTTGATGGAATTAAATACAGCAAGAGCAAAGTGCTTCTTTCTCATTATTTGATATCATTTACGTTTATTGTCTTTTGAATGAATTCAGATAGCTTACAGGTGGTAAGTCATGCATTTGTACCTCCCTTGGTGATGTAGTATATTATCCTTTTTTTTTAAAAAGAGTAAATAAATGGCCCAAGGCCCAATAGTGTATAGGGTACAAACCCGAAACCAACTCAAAGTAATCAAAACAGACAACAAACCCTAACCGACATAAAACAATTCCTCTTCTCAAAAGCTACGAAGCCCTAAAAAACTCGATAACATTTCAGATCTACTCGAAAATAATTAGATTAACAAGTTCAAGGAGGCTTCCATGAAGAGAATTTCTCTTTACATCCTCCATAATCGTTACATCCATAAGCAGCGAGAGTATCTTCAGTTAATTCTTGAGCTTCTGAAAGGATCGAGGAAAACTTCTTATGCTTTCAAAGATTACTGTTATGAACTGCTAATCTTCGATTAAGAGTCTCTGGAGGGCCACGATCTCTAAAAAGGAGCTTCTTTTGAGTTTTGGTTTTGAATAAATGCGGCTCCTTTTGAATGATAAAGTTGCTGCTTGGATCAGTTGAGCTATGCTTTCAGATTTCCTGGGAGTTGTGATTCATTGTATCCAATATTCCTATATCAGGATACTTGCTACATTCGCCTTTTTCCAAAATAGATAAGGGATAAATTTGGTTATTTGTATTACTTTTGAAATAATCTTCATTGATTCTCTAATTATTGATATCCAGTTGCAAATATTTATCCATGTGCAGATGATCATCCATGGAATCCGTATAACCATATGCGTGATAGTTTCCGCCCCTATAAGGTAAAAAAGAGAAATTATTATAGTTTTGATTCAGTTTATCTATTGATATATGAAAATTAAAGTCTTGTATACTTCCCTTTGTGTTACAGGAGATGATCCTATTATGGTGGTAGAAGTGGTCGCCTCTAGTAGTGACAGACCTGTGAGTGGAACCATTATGCTTCAAAGACTTCTTCATTCAATGGCTGTCATTGTGCTGTAGTTGTCTTTCATTGGGAAAGTCAGTAATGATTTTCCTACTCTGTAAAAAAGTTTTTAACCTCTCTTCATAATTATTCATTTACCAGATGTTATGATTTGAATTATTTGAATACATGCCTTGATTTTTCTGCTTACTGAGAAGTATCTGGCTTTCAATTTCAATTGTTTTCCATAGATGAATGCTCTATGTTTCTTTTTGAATGTGGAGTCTTTGAATTCTTTCTTTCTAAATATGAAAAATAATATGTTGTTAGCATAATACTTGCTTTTCTGAATTCCTTGGATTTTTCCTTGAAGTTATGTTGTATGCAATTGATGCTTTCCCTGATATTCAGAATAGTCTCTTTTGATTTATTTTGAGCTTTATTTTGGCAATGTACCAAATATGTTTTGAATAAGCACAATCAAAAAGTAGACGATTGATACTCTCTGTTTCGTCCTTACAAAGATGGCAAATTGTTTCTCTTTTTATTCCATTTCAGACATCTATCCCTTGTTGGAAATCTACTGATAATTGCAAAATAAGCATAATGAGACATTTTTAGGCAATTTGATTTACTCCATATAACATTGTGCCAACCCACTTCAGCTTCTTGGCCCTTAGTAAATTCCAAAGATTTTTTAATAGAGAAATTCCTTTTGAAAATAATTTCCATTCCCATTTGTCTTTTGGAAGATTTGGATCTATAATAATATGCTTGATAGCTCTATTAAAAATTGATGTAGGTGGATGATCAAATGTATTCCACCTACTATTTTGAACGATACTACTAACTTTACCAATAGCTCCACCAAACAAATACAAGTTGTTCCATCCCACTAGACTTACTAAAGTTTTGCCATGGATCCATGGGTCAAATCACAAACTAGTCTGATTTCCATTGTTAAATGTCCTTTCCAATAATTCAATGCAAGTGTCCCTGCTGTTGAGAATATTTTTTTCAAGAAAAAGAGTAGTGATTTTCAATACCAGTGGTCCATTTTTTTTTGTTTTTGAGATACTTTGCTTTCAGCTATCTTGCTCATAATGAATTACCATTAACAAACTTCCAAAATAATTTGAGTTTACACACTTCTCTCAAATCATTAACATCTCTAAGACCTAGACCTCCTGATTTCGTTGACATATAAACCTTGTCCCAAGCAATTTTGTGATGTTTTACTTTCCAAATGAAATTTGCACATGCTTTTTCCATCTTGTGAATTGCTTTTATTGGGATATTGTGGGCTTGAATCCAATGCATGATGATTGCAATGATGACAGTGTGAGTTAGCTTAATTCTACCAGCTAATGATAGAAGTTTACTGGTCCATCCTTCAAATCTATTCTGCATTATGTCCAATAATCTTGTGCAGTCTCTGTCATTAATTTGGTTAACACCGAGTGGTAGACCCAAATACTTAACATGAAGATTTACTTCTTTAAACTTTAAAATGTTTAAAATATCTATTTTCCTAGAACAACCTTTACTGAAATAGATTTTGCTTTTGAATTCGTTGACTTTTAGACCAGCATGATCTTCTAACTTCTCAAAAATATTTGCTATGGTATTTGCACTTTGTGAGTATGCATTTAAGAAGATAAGCAGATCATCAGCATACAACAAATGTGTAATATATGGTTTGGTTCTATTAATGGGTTTAATATTTCCTTCTATTAGTTCAATTTCCATAAAAATTGAGAAATACTCCATAGCAATAGTAAATAAGTAAGAAGAAAGCGAGTCTCCTTGCCTAATGCTTCTATTGCTATGTATAAACCCATTAGGAGAACCATTAACCAAAATTGAGTAAGAAACATTGTTGATACATTTATAAATTAGAGCACAAAATTTATTACTAAATCCCATTTGTTTCATCATATAGACAATAAAATGCATATTAATTTTGTCAAAATCTTTATGTAAATCAATCTTGATACACATGGAATTTTTATTTTTATTATTAAAGTTTCTAATCAATTCATGTGCAAGCAAAGTGTTTCCAACTATGAATCTGCCAGGAATGAATGCACTTTGGTTTTTAGAAATTAGATATTTTAAAAATATTTTTATCCTATTACATAAAATTTAAAAAATTATTTTGTAAATGAAGTTACAGCAAGCAATTGGCATAAAGTCTTCTAAGCCATTAGGAATATGAACTTTTGCGACCAAAGTAATAAAAGTACGATTTAACTTTTTTTAATAATTTCCCAGTCCTAAAAAAATCCAGAGATAGAATCAAACAAAAATATCTTGATTTTATTCCAATGAGTTTCATAAACTTTGGCACCAAAGCCATCGGACACTGGGCTTTTATCATTACTTGAGTTAAAAATAATGTTTTTAATTTCCTCGCGTTTGATAGGAGCCAGAAGAATATCCCGGCTGCTTTCATTTAATTTAAACTTAGGCTCAATATTTGGGAAATCGTTTGAATAAAAATTGGTATTGTATAGACTGGTAAAATAGTTTATAGCTTCCCTCGCAATACAAGACATTTCATTAATAACATTACCCTATACATCAATAATTTTTCCTATATCATTCCTTTATTTCCTACTAGATATCTTAGCATAAAAAAATTTGCTAGCTTCATCATCATGATTTATCCAGTCGATTTTAGCCTTTTGCCTCAAATTAACAGACTGTACATGAAGTGACTTGGCCAGATTATTTTAGGCTAGAAAAACTTGTTGACCTTATCAATGTCCGAGCAATCACTATCTAATTTCATTCTATCTTAGCTCGCATTCTTCTCTGATGATTTTTATGTCATTATTACTTCTATTTTTATTCCAATTTTTCAATTTATCTTTACTGATTTGAAGAAATTTATTGAATTTGTATTGGGCACCCGATACATTTGTAAATAAGCAATCTCTGATAATGTCTCTGTAGTTATCCTCATGCACCCAACCATTAATAAATCTAAAAGGGATATTTTTCCTAAAATTATTATTCTGAGTAAGATAGGTTTTAATTGGAGTGTGATCACTAGTAGCTTGGGGTAGGATATAACATTTGAAATCCTTAAAATAATCTATAAAACTTTGATTTATTAAAATTCTGTCTAATTTACAATGTTTCTGAATTTTCCAGATTTCCGTGCAAATGTATTACCAAAAATGGTTGGTACATATAAACCAGTTTTGAGCACGAAATTATTTAACACTTCTAACTTTTTAAAAGGAATTGGAATCCTACCTCATTTCTCATATGCATGCATGACAATATTAAAATCTCCAATTACAATCCATGGATAACTCATATTAGAGTTAATTTGTTCAAGATTATTACAACGTGAAAGCCTTTCAGTTTCACTATTAGAAACATATACAAAGGTAATTTCTAATTGAAATCCACTTTTATTTATACACTTACAATGAATAAACTGCAAATTTATAAAGTATTGAAAAATATCTCATATATTAGGGTCTCAAATAACCATAATTCTATCATTTCCTCCCATTTGATTATTATTAATAATTTTCCAATTATAAATATTTTTGATTTGAAAATCAGCAATTTTAAATTATCTAGGAAATAAAAACATCAGATAAATCTAATTTTCTTTCTAAAGAGTTAAATCCTATAATATTCCAAGCAAATAATCAACATAATGATAAAAAAGATTGTTAATAAAGGATACACAAAAGGATACAAAGTAGCACCAGCTAAGCACTATGACTGCTCTCTACTTCCGATGTCTCCAACCACATTCCTTTTTTCTTATATGAAGTTTTGCGATTGCTTTTAGTTGTTCTTGCCATTTGGAATTTTTAATAATGTAATTTCTTTTGAAATCACTATCTTTAGCATCTTCAATGCTTTCCTCATTAAAGATGTCTTTAATGCTTTTCATTTTGCCTTTTCTTTTTTCCCTTGATACAGAAGAGGAACTTGCCACTAAATTGACTACCTTTTGTAAATAGATTTCTAAACTTTGATTTATGGTTTTCAAAGATAGATGAGTTGCAAGATGGCTAATATTGGGTTTTTCAGATGGCGCTTTACTAGAGAAATATTTATGTATGAACCATCATCTGGATTCATGCCTTCAGATTTAGAAATATATTATCTTTCTTACGTTATTGCATTTTTCCTTTTTGAAATTGTTTCATAATGAATATTTGTACATTTCTCTGAAGCTTTAGGATTTTTTTTTTCTCCAAAACTCTGTAAATTAACGCCTTCTTGGATTTCCTTTTCTTGAGCAAATTCTTGAACAATTATTGGTTCATCAATATTATTACTCTTTTCATTTAAAGACCAAGAACCAGATCCACTATTGACTTCAATTGTTTTGTCAAACAATGAATTTCCTTTCCCTTGGGAGAAATTGCTATCATCAATAGATTTTTCTTACATATTTTATTTTTCTTTCTAGACCATTTTAGTGACACAATTGTCTATAGAATGTCCAAAGCAATAGCATAATTTACATCTAGGGGGGATGCATTCATATTCTATGCTTCGCACTAAATTTTTCCATCATGCATTGAAATAAAGGCTTCATTTGGTATATCAGCATTAGCTTTAATTTCAACCAGAATTCTTGCAAGAGAGAGTCTAGTCTCCTTAGCAGTGTGTTCATCCAATTTAAGAGGATTACCCACAGTGCTAGGTATAACACTCAAAATTTCTTTATCCCACAATCTAGATTTAATTCAGGTAATCTGATCCAAATTAGCAAATTAGGAAGAAAATATCTATTAAGATTGATTTTATTACTCAATTTCTTCATAATAATGAGTTTTTCATTTACAAAATGTGGACCCCATTAACAACATTCTCACATTCTGTAGCATTTGTAAGCCTGATAATGAAAAATCCATTATTGCGAGTAAAGATATCAAAATTACTAGTGGGAATGCATGATTTAGCGATAATGTGACGGCCCGCCTTTCTAAGCCCAGAAAGACGTATCATCAATAAGAAAGAAAGGGACAGAAATAGAAAAGAATAGAAAGAAAGAATAACAACATCAGAATCTTACAGCGGAATGGAACAAAATATAATACATCACATAACTATTTTATAGTTATATATACATCAAAGTTATACAATATCATACAACAGAACTGTCATATACATATCTGTCAATACATACATTCTAAATACAACATAAACTAACTAACACAGCGGAACTATATAGATAGATACATACGTCTGGTCTTCTGCTCCAACTCATCTAGAAACTCTATACTCCGAAACCTATCACTGCTACTCATAAAAATTTGAGTACCCAAGAGTTCATGAAAAACAAAATATAAACTCCAGGTCAGACATGGGTCTGGTGTGAGTAAACGGGTTAAAGTTGTTTAACTTTGAAAATCATTTGAAAACAAAGGTATCACGTAAGACTCCCCACACAGAAATACGGGTAAGTTTTTACCTTACGCTAACCAAAACATTTTATAGGAAATCTAGTGATATTATAATAGTGTCTAGGGTTTTCAAGTAAAATACAGAAATAGCTGAGATGTTTACATCTCACATTCCAACGTAGTTGGGCACAATCAAAACGTACGGCTCTTATTGGAAATTGGATCTCATACAATAGCAGGTCTGCTAGGGTACCGCCCGTCACAGTACGTAGCCTAGATCACCGTACCAAGGAGCCACCCTAACTCCCCTGCAACACAAGGCCGAAACCGTTCCTTATTGAATAGTCCCGAACAAGATAACCCCGCAGTTGGCTGCAGGCCAACTGCCCACGCAGCCGAATAAGAAGGGACATCTAGACAGAGGTATATCTCGTCCTGCTTGGGCATGACCCACCTAACCTTGCTGCACATCCCCTGCTTTAGCCATTCCCGGTCGATAAGGCTTGATGCTACGATTACCTTTATAGAACATATCTTTTAGAATGCTCATCGTCCGCCTGACGATGTGCTAAAGCATTCAATCCATACAAGTTCGTTCCAGGTTCGAACGAAACCGAAGGCATTATCTCGTTACACTCGTTTTGGAATCACCCTCAGAGTTAACGACGATAACCCTTGCATTCTGAAAACACCATCTCGGTCTTCACTTGAGATTTCACGACCTAATGTTTAAGTTGGATCGATGTGGTTTTCGGAATATCAATTTGACACCCGATCCCGGTCTCATCGAAATCCAAACGCCATTTTAAAGGCCAAGTTGTTTAATTAATTTTAAACAGTTTAATTCAACACATTGAATTCACATAACATTTATCACAGATAAATCATCACAGTCATCAAAGACATATCTAGAATATCACAGAACATCACAGGATATAAATACATATTAGAGTCAATCAAACAGAATCATCGATTCATATCAAAATTATTTGATTAATTTAAACTTAATTACTTGCTTAAGAACAAACCATTTTATTCTTGCTTAGTTAATCACTAATTAATTAACTTATTTATTTATTACTTTTTAATTACTAATTTAATAAATTAATTAATTCTTACTTATTAACTAATAACCTTAATTATTGATTTATAAAACTCAATTACTCATTCAATGATTACTAATTACTTAATTAAACATTAATTACTAATTAATTAGTCATTGGATCCTTATTTAATTATTTAATTATTTAATTAGTTAATTGCTATTTATTTGTTAATTAATTAACTTTAAATGGTTAATTAAATTCTTAATTACAAATTGATTTACAAAAGATTATTATTATAAATCTTTAATTACTAATTTATTTAATCTTAACTACTTATTTAATTACAATTATAAAATTAATTGCATTCTTAATTTTCTTCCAATTTAAATTAATTACCCATCTTATGTTTTGTAAAACTTTTCTTAATAAATTTAAATCAAATTTTAGCTTGAACCTTGTCAACAATGATAACTTAATTAATATCAAACCTTTTTATAATCTTTGACTTAAGATTTGCTTAAGCTAACCCCTCAAAAAAAATGACCCGAGGTAACATGATAATGACTCGAGTAGGGCTCGAGTTTTCCCAGCATTTTCCCGCGTCATAACTCCTGCACCCTTCTTCTTCTTCTACGCTTCTTATCTTTTTTTTTTAAGTTTAATTGTAAACTGCTGAACCCAAACTAACACACACTCACACCCAAAGCACGTCCCAGAGAAAATCCGAAGCGACTACCCTAAAATCTCGAGCACAAAATCGCGATGACCCCAACGTTCGAACGCTGACATTCCCATGCCGCCCTGCACGTGCACGGTGGTTCGCCACCACTCCGGCGACCCACGACGCCACCTACAAACCACATAACAACCTATTACCTGAAAACACTGTTGAATATGCGCTTATATGATTTTTGTTTGATGATAATAAACATATATACATTCGTTTAAATGTATTTGCTAAATATACTATTTTATTTTCACAGAGTAACTAAATATTTGTTGAATAAATTAAATAACACAGAATTTCAATTCAAACGAATATTTTATTCAAACAAATATTTATTACAACTTTGAATAGTACGATTTCAAGCTCTCACTATAACTATACAACTTTGATTACAATTACATCACATTTCATATTTACAGTTAACCTCACTTCATATCACTCACACTCGTGTTTATCTTCAACTGCATTCCAGTTTGAATCCAGCATCTGAATAATCTGCAAAATATTTTCAAACGCAGTAAAATTGAAAAAGAAATATTTTTGTAATTCAAAAATAAAAGATAATTTTGAAAATATGATTTGCCTCAGTTATTTGGGTTGTTCGTCATAATTTAAATTTGAATTCATCATACACGAACAACTTGTGACATACACAGTGTATTACTGTATATGCCACAAGGCCGTGCACACCGATATATACACTTGATAATGCTACAGGGACAGGTGAGCACAGGTCAAACCCAAATGAAAAGCCGGGTTCAACTCACATGCAATATATCACGACTCATGCACACGGTCAAACCCGAGTTTTTTTTTGAAAAAACTGGATTCAACACAGGGCAGTTCACAAGTCAAAAACAGTGCGACAAAACTCGAGTGCAGCAATGAAACCACAAGTTACACAATCAAGTGATCAACACAGCAACATGGACTGCGCAAATTCAAGACAACACCAAAGACTCAGCAGTGACACATGACCACCACAACAAACCCAGTGACTACATCTATAGCAGCAGTATGCAAGTGCATACACAAAGAGGCAACAAAGACCAAATTCACAATGAAGAGTAAAATAGTGGCTCAACAAGAACGCAGTGCAACAGTGGTGATGCAGTGGCACATGACTATCACTGACTCAATTCACTTATGCAAACTTACTTGAAGACTGCCACCAACATGATGATAACACAGCAGCCCCAAAATCAAAGTGACACAACAGCAATAATGCAAACAACAAAAATACAGTGTCAGGCTCATGTATGCAACAGATAAGGATGCAGATACAAAATAACCAAGTGCAACTGGACTACAACACGACCAAATGGCCAAGATAAAAAAACCAGAGTTCAATGCATATGAGACCAGCAATGCTCAGGACCACACAGGCATATATGTCAAGTAAGTACTACAAAGACCATGTCAAACACAGAGACAAGTAATGCAACATGTATGCACCAGTAAACCGAGCTAAATGCAATTAAAAAAAATACCAACTACACAACTCGATGCACAATGACACAATTCAAATCAACACAGCAACAAACTCAACAATGAAACAGTTGGAACATGGATATCACATGCAATTCGAACTAACATGACACCAATGAAGTCTGTACACATGGAAAATACAAGCAACTCGAGCTCAAGAAGATACAAACCAATTATGGCCAGAGAATTGTACAAAGCTCCTACAGGGATGAATGGAAATGTCCAAAGTCAAAAGCATCAATATTCAAAGCTGTGAGATGCAGTCAAAATTCAAGAAGCCGAAATTAAAAAAATTGGAACAAGTCAAACAAGTGTTCACCGTGATAGCCAAGAAAATTGACCACGAAATCAAATCAATACCGTGTGAATCAAGCTACCAAAAATACAAAAGTGACAAAGTCAGAACAAATCCCAAGCATCAATACAAGATCGAACGGTCATTGACAAATTCAAATATATTTAGACGAACGTAATTCAAGGAATTTGAACGCATATATAACCCAATCATCACTGGCAATTTCAAGCATCGAGTTCAAGTATCAACCAGTAAAGAAAAAGGGGTAAATTACGTACCGAAATCACAAAACGAACTCGATCCAAATTGAAGAGCCGTGAGCAAATCAAAGAGCATCAAAGCCTACTATCGAACGAGATCGAGCGACACTTCAATTTGCACAACCCTAGTTTGAATCGCAAGGAGCAAAAGCAAATTTGCAGAAGCCCTAATTGAGTTGCAAAGAGGAACGGCGACCATTTTTTTTTCACAGGCCAAAGAAGAAGAAAGAAGCGGGTTAGAAAATAAAAGGGCCAGCCGTGTTTGATGTTAAAAGGGCTTTAATGTTAGTTAGGGTTCAAGTGTTATTTTTAATTGTTGTTTTAATTGTTTTTGTTTTCACTTTACGAATCAAAACTTTATAAATCACCACCTAGGGTTTAGGTAGTGTCAGATTGTCTAGTTAGAATTAGTTCAGTGAGCAGGGAGGGCGAGTTTGCAAAGCTCTATAGGCGGGAGCAGTGTTTGCGAGTAATCAAAGATCTGTAGGCGGGAGCAGAGTTTGCAAGTAAACGAAACTCTATAGGCGGGAGCAGGGTGTGCGAGTCTAGTAGAGTGTTTGCGAGCGGGAGCAAATGTTTGCGAGTCTAGTAGAGTGTTTGTGAGCGGGACAAAAGGGTCTGCGAGTCTAGTAGAGTGTTTGTAAGCGTGATACTGTTTAATTCTAATAGAAATCTGGGAATGCAGCAGTAGGCAGGGGTTGCCGAAGCTGGGTAAATTTTGTGTGTGATTTACTTTTCTTTCAGCTTATTTATAAATGCGTTTTGATTCTGTGTTTAAATCGAGAAAATTTGCTATAACCCTATTCACCCCCCTCTAGGGTTAATCAAGATCCTACAAGTGGTATCAGAGCTAGGTATTTTACTTTAACCCTAGAGATATGTTTGAACGCTTTTTAACTTTGGTATACAAGGTCTTTGCAGCGACTTGGGATGGTGAAGAAGGAAAGGAAGCTTCAGACAGTAGCTCAGAGGAAACTAATTTGTGTTTTATGGCAAAATCAGATTCAGAAGCCGGCACAGAAGAAACTAGTGAGATTTGTTGGCGGGATAAGGAGCAACAAGAATGGTTTCTAGATTCAGGCTGTTCTTGACATATGACAGGTGACAAATCGAAGTTCCTTAGTCTAGAGAATTTTAAAGGCGGAAATGTGATCATGGGAGACAACAGTAAGTGTAAGATCATTGGTAAAGGTGAAGTGGGTAACGGTAATTTTTCTTTGACTAATGTTTTATACGTTGAAAATTTGCATCACAATCTCATTTCTATTAGCCAACTATGTGACAAAGGTACGAATGTTGTCTTCGATAGTGATACTTGCAAAATCATTGATAAAGATTCTAATAACATTGTCTTTATGGGCAAAAGAAAAGGAAATGTTTACTCACTTTCATTTGATAATCTAAATCTTTCTAGATGTTTGGTAGTCACAGACGAAGAGGCATCTTTATGGCATAGAAGACTTGGTCATGCTAGCATGAGTCTCTTAGAAAAACTTGAAACGAAAGAATTAGTCAGGGGGTTACCACATCAGAAATTTAAAAATAACAAAGTGTGTAAAGCATGTTCCTTGGGCAAGCTTAGTCGATCACCATTTCGTCTTAAAAACATTGTTAGCACATCAAGGGTCCTTGAATTAATTCACATGGATTTATTTGGACCAAATGAAATTGCAAGCTTAAATGGAAAACGTTATTGTATTGGTTGATGATTACTCTAGATTTACATGGGTTTATTTTTTAGCCAAAAAGTATGAATCTTTTGATTATTTTTCAAAATTTGCAAAACTTGTTCAAAATGAAAAAGGAGTTTCAATTAAAACCTTGAGAAGTGATCATGGAGGAGAATTTGAAAATTTGGAAATTGAAAAATTTTGTGAAGAAAATGGTTTAAAACATGAATTTTCTGCTCCACGAACACCTCAACAAAATGGGGTGGTTGAAAGGAAAAATCGTACATTGCAAGAATTGGCTAGATCCATGTTGAATGAATATAAACTACCTCTAACCTTTTGGGCAGAGGCAGTGAATACTTCGTGCTATATAATGAATAGAGTAATGATTAGACCAATACTTGGCAAAACATCTTATGAATTGTGGCATGAAAGGAAACCTAACATTTCTTATTTTCGTGTATTTGGATGTCCTTGTTTCATTCTTAACACAGGTGATCAACATGGAAAATTTGAATCAAAGGCTGATGAGGGAATATTCATGGGCTATTCAACAAGGAGAAAGGCTTACAGAATATACAACAAACAAACAAAGACAATTGTTGAATCAATCAATGTGAAATTCGATGAATCTGACCTGGAAAGGACGACTGAAAAGACGGATGACGATGGGGTAGATCATGAAGGCATTGAAGATGAGACATCTAGTGAGAAAGCAGAAAATAGAACTGTTGATGCTGGTAGATTGAAATTTAAATCCAATCATCCTCATGAATTGGTTATAGGTGATCCTACGGAAGGTATACGTACTCGCTCTTCATTTGATAAAAATTTGTGTTCGTTTTGTTATCACAGTGGTTTTATTTCTGAAATTGAACCTGATTCTGTTGAAATGGCTCTTAATGATGAAAATTGGGTTTTAGCAATGCAAGATGAACTTAATCAATTTGAGAGAAATAAAGTCTGGAAATTAGTTCCCAGGCCTAATGACTATCCAATTGTTGGAACTAAATGGGTGTTCAAAAATAAACTTGATGAATCGGGAAACGTAATTAGAAACAAAGCTAGGTTGGTCGCAAAAGGATATAACCAAATTGAAGGCTTAGATTTTGACGAAACATTTGCTCCAGTTGCTAGGTTAGAAGCCATTAGGATTTTGCTAAGTTTTGCATGTTATAAGGGTTTCAAACTTAAACAAATGGATGTAAAAAGTGCATTTTTGAATGGTGATTTGAAAGAAGACGTTTTTGTTGAACAATCCCCCGGTTTTGAAAATCATGATTTTCCAAGTCATGTGTATAAATTAGAAAAAGCATTATATGGTCTTAAACAAGCTCCTAGAGCTTGGTATGACTGCCTTAGTACATATCTTTTGGAAAATGGTTTTAAAAAGGGGAGTGCTGACACGACACTGTTTCTATTACATAAAGGAAGTGATTTTTTGATAGTTCTGATTTATGTGGATGATATCATTTATGGTGCTACTAATGAACTCTTGTGCGAGAAATTTGAACAAGTCATGTAGGCTAAATTCGAGATGAGCTTGGTTGGAGAATTGAAATATTTTCTTGGATTTCAAATCAAGCAAAGCAGTGATGGTATTTTCATCTCACAATCCAAGAATGTGTTGGAATTGTTGAAGAAATTTGGAACTGAGAACTCCAAACCATTGAGAACTCCTATGAGTCCATCAACAAAGTTAGACAAAGACGAGAAAGGAATTGATGTTGATCAGAAGAAATATCGAGGAATAATTGGTTCACTTCTGTATCTTACTGCCTCTAGACCTGATATTATGTTTTCTGTGTGTTTGTGTGCACGTTTTCAATCTAACCCTAAAGAATCTCATTTAAAAGCCACTAAACGAATTTTGAGATATCTTTCACACACACACAAATTTGGATTATGGTACCCTTCTTGTGAAAATTTTGATTTAGTTGGTTATTCTGATGCTGATTATGCCGGTTCATTGGTTGATAGAAAAAGCACTAGTGGGACATGTTTCATGCTAGGACACTCATTAGTTTCATGGTCAAGTCGGAAACAGAATTGTGTTGCATTATCCACCACTGAAGCAGAATATATTGCTTTGGGATGTTTTTGTGCTCAAATTTTATGGATGATGCAAACTCTTTTTGATTTTGGCTTAGTCTATATACAAGTTCCATTAAAATGTGATAGTAGGAGTGCTATAGATTTGTCAAATAATCCTGTTCATCATTCACACACAAAACACATTGATGTGAGACACCACTTTCTTAGAGATCACATTGCTAAAGAAGACATTTGCATTGAATATATTTCAACTGAAACTCAACTTGCTGATATTTTCACAAAACCTCTCCCCGAAGACAGATTTTCCAGATTACGTTTGAATTTGGGAATTATAGAAATTGACTAATCATTTTTTTTAAAATCTTAAAAATTTGATTTTTTGATTTGTTTTTAAATGACTTTTTTTTGACTTATCTAACTCCCTAATGATTATCGAAAAGATGAATAGTGATTGAAAAAGTGATGAGTGTTGATATTTATCATATATTATAACTCGATAAAGTATAATTAGAAAATTTCTTTAGAATTTCATAACAAGAGTTATAAAAACTTTTTGTTGGGTAAAAATTCCATGACCATTTCTATTTCTATCATCTTTCTATCGAACATCACTCATAAAATTACATATAGTATGTAAATTTGTGGTAGTTTACAAAGGAAATCATTTGTTCTTTAATATCTTTAAATTTGTGAAGGAAATTATTTGTGCTTCAATTTATTATATTTGGCAATAAAAATAAATATCCAAAGTATTCACTCTCATTTAAAAGTCCTCACGGTTATGCATGGGTGAATTACTTGGATTTTTGATTATGTGCTTCCATGCTCATTTAAAAGTCCTTACGGTTATGCACGTATGGAACGCATATCAAAATTAATTGATTTAATAGACAAGTTGATTCTAATCCCATTTAAAAGTCCTCACGGTTATGCGTGGTTAGAAGATACTTGATTTTATTTTTTAAATTAAATTGGAATACTACTAATCTCATTTAAAAGTCCTAACGGTTATGCATGGTTAGTAGATATTCAAATTTCCTGAAATAAATATACCACAAATAGACAGAACCGTATGATTTTTGATGATTTTATCCCCATCACTTCTGAAAGTGGAATATGCGTCTGACAAGGGTAATTATGATTTTTGTTTGAGTTTTATTGAAATTTGATATTTATATTCAATTGAGTTAAATGTTTGATTCATGTCTGTCACTTCATCCCTATTTTTATAACACTGTTATTCTTTTGCTGATAACAAAAGGGGGAGAGAAAAGTTAAGATTTTGTCAAATAGAATCAAGCAAAGGTCAAATAATTTTCCATTTGCATATAGGATAATTTACATATTTTTGTTTGTATGCATATATGTAGGGGGAGTATCATGTAGAGAGGAAGCATTCAAATAGGGGGAGCAAATTGAACGATCAAATACATTTAATACATTCAAAATCCTAAATATATGTTTGTTATCATCAAAAGGGGGAGATTGTTGAATAAGCGCTTATATGATTTTTGTTTGATAATAATAAACATATATACATTCGTTTAAATGTATTTGCTAAATATACTATTTTATTTTCACAGAGTAAATAAATATTTTTTGAATAAATTAAATAACACAGAATTTGAATTCAAACGAATATTTTATTCAAACAAATATTTATTACAACTTTGAATAGTACGATTTCAAGCTCTCACTATAACTATATAACTTTGATTACAATTACATCACATTTCATATTTACAGTTGACCACACTTCATATCACTCACACTCGTGTTTATCTTCAACTGCATTCCAGTTTGAATCCAGCATCTGAATAATCTGCAAAAATATTTTCAAACGAAGTAAAATTGAAAAAGAAATATTTTTGCAATTCAAAAATAAAAGATAATTTTGAATATGATTTGCCTCAGTTATTTGGGTTGTTCTTCATAATTTAAATTTGAATTCGTCATACACGAACAACTTGTGACATATACAGTGTATTACTGTATATGCCACAAGGCCGTGCACACCGATATATACACTTGATAATGCTACAGGGACAGGTGAGCACAGGTCAAACCCAAATGAAAAGCCGGGTTCAACTCACATGCAATATATCACGACTCAAGCACAAGGTCAAACCCGAGTTTTTTTTTTGAAAAACTGGATTCAACACAGGGCAGTTCACAAGTCAAAAACAGTGCGACAAAACTCGAGTGCAGCAATGAAACCACAAGTTACACAATCAAGTGATCAACACAGCAACATGGACTGCGCAAATTCAAGACAGCACCAAAGACTCAGCAGTGACACATGAACACCACAACAAACCCAGTGACTACATCTATAGCAGCAGTATGCAAGTGCATACACAAAGAGGCAATAAAGACCAAATTCACAATGAAGAGTAAAACAGTGGCTCAACAAGAACGCAGTGCAACAGTGGTGATGCAGTGGCACATGACTATCACTAACTCAATTCACTTATGCAAACTTACTTGAAGACTGCCACCAACATGATGATAACACAGCAGCCCCAAAATCAAAGTGACACAACAGCAATAATGCAAACAACAAAAATACAGTGTCAAGCTCATGTATGCAATAGATAAGGATGCAGATACAAAATAACCAAGTGCAACTGGACTACAACACGACCAAATGGCCAAGATAAAAAACCAGAGTTCAATGCATATGAGACCAGCAATGCTCAAGACCACACAGGCATATATGTCAAGTAAGTACTACAAAGACCATGTCAAACACATAGACAAGTAATGCAACATGTATGCACCAGTAAACCGAGCTAAATGCAATTTAAAAAAAATACCAACTACACAACTCGATGCACAATGACACAATTCAAATCAACACAGCAACAAACTCAACAATGAAACTGTTGGAACATGGATATCACATGTAATTCGAACTAACATGACACCAGTGAAGTCTGTACACATGGAAAATACAAGCAACTCGAGCTCAAGAAGATACAAACCAATTATGGCCAGAGAATTGTACAAAGCTCCTACAGGGATGAATAGAAATGTCCAAAGTCAAATGCATCAATATTCAAAGCCGTGAGATGCAGTCAAAATTCAAGAAGCCGAAATTAAAAAAATTGGAACAAGTCAAACAAGTGTTCACCGTGATAGCCAAAAGAATTGACCACGAAATCAAATCAATACCGTGTGAATCAAGCTACCAAAAATACGAAAGTGACAAAGTCACAGCAAATCCCAAGCATCAATACAAGATCGAACAGCCATTGACGAATTCAAATATATTTAGACGAACGTAATTCAAGGAATTCGAACGCATATATAACCCAATCATCACTGGAAATTTCAAGCATCGAGTTCAAGCATCAACCAGTAAAGAAAAATGGATAAATTACGTACCGAAATCGCAAAACGAACTCGATGCAAATTGAAGAGCCTTGAGCAAATCAAAGAGCATCAAAGCCTACTATTGAACGAGATCGAGCGGCACTTCAATTTGCACAACCCTAGTTTGAATCGCAAGGAGCAAAAGCAAATTTGCAGAAGCCCTAATTGAGTTGCAAAGAGGAACGCGACCATTTTTTTTTTCACGGGCCAAAGAAGAAGAAAGAAGCGGGTTAGAAAATAAAAGGGCCAGCCGTGTTTGATGTAAAAAGGGCTTTAGTGTTAGTTAGGGTTCAAGTGTTATTTTTAATTGTTGTTTTAATTGTTTTTGTTTTTACTTTACGAATCAAAACTTTGTAAATCACCACCTAGGATTTAGGTAGTGTCAGATTGTCTAGTTAGAATTAGTTCAGTGAGAAGGGAGTGCAATAACTCAATTACCTTCATTCTTTTTATTCACGTAGCTAAATCTTGATTTAAATTCTTTACTATAACCCATAGTCTTATTATAATAGGAATCTATACTACCTGTAACGTAAATTTCAAATCAGTAAAGATCTTACACACATTTTTCCATAGATTTAGATTTCATAAATTTAGCTACTGCATTAATTCTTATTTGTGTAACATTAATGTTCATACTTTGAATTCATTCCTAATTCACCAAATTCAATTAATTATACTTTACAAACGTGTTTCCAGTATATAGGTATTTTATACTAATTGTTATCATACCCATAATTACACGCTTATAACTAATTCCCACATTTGCATAAATTTATTAAGTTAGAATGTTTATTAAGGTTTATGCATTTCCAACTTGTACTGATTTTACACAATTATTATGATTTCTCACAGAACGTTAAATTTATTAAATGACCATTTATTATAATTAACTCCCTTAATTGAATCAACTGCTTATTATTATATTTTCATTCTTACCATTTCTTCCCATTATAAATTCATTTACGTATTTACACATCTCTATCTTTCAAATATTAATAACCAAACTGATTACAAACACTGTTCTTACCAATCTTCATAAATTTGTTCAGATCTATACTCTTTCTCATATAATTAAAGTTTATGTTTCTATTAGATTTTTTTTTCCTACAGACATTTAATTTTACTATCTACACTTATTGCATCTTTGTATACATAAATACTATTAAAGTTAATATTTATATTAACTTTTATAAATTCAACTTTCATTCGTTTCTTATCACTAACTTTCAACAAAATGTGACCATCTACATTAACCAAACCTATTGTCATAATGTTTTATTGTTACACTAAGTTACGCAACTACTATACCAAATTTCTACATTTATTCTTAACAAATTAGAAATTATACTAATCTAATTTATTAAATATTATTAATTTAACGGGTCGTTACAAGTGGTTTGATTTTCTTTCTTTCATTTATGGAGTGATTTCTTTATTTCTTACAAATTTTCATTTTCCATTTATCACAAAATTTATTATATTTGTATTCCAATTTTATTGACTAAAGTTTATATCATCTATTTATACTACTTACCTTTTCTTATATAGTAAAATTTCCCATTTAACTTAAGTTTATACAATTTATTCTCATTAATAACAGCAAATTTATTGAATACCTTAATTACCTCAAGCTTCACTTGTAAGATTTCCCCTTACATTTTCTTACTAACATTGCAACTTTTATTATATGGTAAGTTATGTATGTTTTAAGAATGTAAGTGAAAATTTACAAGTTTCTTCTCAATTCCTTTTCATTAATTAATGGTTCAATAAATATATATTCGTTTTATAAATTTCAATTTTGACTTACCCTTAATTTCATTCCTTTATTTAATGTTTACGTTCCTATTATATTTAATTACAGTAACCCTCTACTTACACTTAATTTATTAACCTTATAACTTGCATTCCTATAAGTGAAAGATTTTACTCATTCATTAATTATGGATTGCAGTCATTTATATTTTTCCTACTTTCCATTATATTAAATTAGGGGAAATTAAGGCGTACTTAAGTTAATAACCCTACAATCAATCTTTATTAATTTAGGAATTTCATTTTATTTCTTAAGGTTAAAATTACCTATTTATAGCACTTACCTTTAATTATGGTAAAATTTCAATTTTTGCTTAAGTTTATACCATTTAATTCTTATTTTTAATAGCAATTTATTGAATACTTCATTATTTCCAAAAACTTCTACTTGTATAATATTCTATTTCAATCTCTTATTTAACGTTTCAACTTTTTATACTTGGTAAGTTATTTATGTTAAAGAAAAAGAACTTATGCAAGTTTAATCTCAACTCTTTTAATTCATTGATTACTTCTTTTATTTCACTAACCTAAATTTTTACAACTAATTAATGGAAATTCAAGAATTAATACCGGGTCAAATTCCAAAATTTCTTTAAAATAATAGATAATTAATTTCTTACAACTTTTATATCTCTAATTACCTTTAAACAATTAAAATTTTAAATAATTTCAAAACAAATCTGCAGTAGAATTTACTACAGTGGCCTTTCCCTTCGAAACTCGAAAATGAAAGTCGATGATGCCGCCGTCATCACCGAAATTATTTTCCAGCGACAGAGAGGAAAGTACAAAATTATTTTCTTCAAAATCCTCTTTAAACCAATTCTTTCGAATTATACTAAATATTTATATAAGAAAATATTTATAAACCAAATCATTATATTTCATAAATCCTTTGAAATAAGATTTCAAAAATCCCGGACTTAAGTTCTAAAATCTCCAATTTGATTTATTAAAATTCAACTTAGCTTTAATTCATTACAAATATTTTTATTACCTAACACCCAACTATAGCAACCAAAATATATCTTTATAAAAATATTTTTATATATAGAAAATATAATAGGCAAATTATTTCATTCACCTATATTAAAAACAAATATTATGTCGGTCTGTCCTATTAAGTGTTTAGAAATCCCTATTGATGACATAGCGTCCCATGCATCAACCAGAATTTATAAATACAAAGCAGAACAGATTAACACAATATCAAAATCTTTTATTAACACTAACAAATACGCTCTCTCATATATATACACTCAGTGACTCCCATAGGGTATTACTACCAAATTAACAAAGAGTCAAACCCTACAAAACCAAGGTTTATCGCTAAACCAAAGCTCTGATACCAACTGTAACATCCAGCCTTTTCGCACACTTTAAACCGACACACGTGCCAATTCAAAGCATACGCAAGGGCGGATTGTTATGGGGTAAATAAGAAAAAAAACAGAGAAGAAATAAAACAAAATAGAATCTCACAGCGGAAGGATAAAATATAATAATAAATATACAGTTCATAAATGGTTTACAAAACACTTGTTATTCTTTACATAATAAATATCAGAGTTACACATACCAATACAATCAATGCAGCGGAACAGTATGAGTGTGGTGCAATACTATAAATAATAATAATACAGATTCTTCGTCTTCGTCCTCCAAAGCTAAAGTCTTCGATCCTGAAACGCTCGGACTGACCCGAGCGAATTTGAAAAGACAAAAACACTCGAGTCAGAACTAAAAGATCTTATGTGAGTTAAATTAACAGAAATAAATATGAGTACAGTAACTCAAGAGATGCTCGGGATTTACATCTCCTAAGGATCCGTTAAACTATTTACCATGTAGTATATTGCGCTATTATAATAATGTCTATTTATAAAATAAACTTACTTTTTAATAGCGTTAAGGGGTTACCCATATAGCCCTTAACACAAATAATGCCAATAGTCTATACAGTACCGTAATACCTCCTGATCGGGAAGCTACCAGAGGATACTCCATAGGTACGACACAAATAGAAACTCGTAGTAAAGGCTCGGTATGGTAGGTGACACGGCACAACTAGGCAATGCCAGGGTAGATATACCAATTGCTATCCAGGCTGGTGGAAACGCGTAGCCGCAGTTACCGCCCACCTCGGACTAACTCCCCAAAATCAAAATATAGAAGTGGCCACTGAATCAATCCAAAATCAAAGTATAATATCGAAGAGGAGGGTCCGATCAGAGGAATGACCTCATTGGCCTGAGAATCGCTCCTGTTTTAGCCACCTTATGCCAACTCACAGGAGTCGGGTCCACGTATTTACCTTACAGGAAACGTCACCACCACCTACTTCATTCTGGAATCTCCACCGCGTACACGGTTAGTCAAAGTGGTTTTTGGTATCGACAGAGAGTATGTCCATATCCGATCCCAATCTCTTTGCCAACCCATCGTTATTATAACACCGCGGTCATTTAAAAATAGTTTATACTTTAAAACCAGAATATACATTTCCATTTTAAAATTATGAATACGATATCATTTTAAAACCCAAAACAACATGATATCATTTATCCCAAATATAAATCTTTTCCAAAATCATAATGCTTTAAAATTTATAACGTCTGAAAGCCAAATATCCTTTCAAAGCATAATATTTCGAAATTCATAATTTAAAACCATAACTTCTAAAACTTGAATGGTTTGGATATTCAACGGTATATGAATTAAATGGTTTAACTTAAATGTTACTTTGTAAAGAAATAGTTCTCATGGCTTTACAAATATATTTCTTTATTAAAGTCTAAACCAAAATTTATATTATCTCTCTCAAGTTCCAAAACCACTTCAATTTATTTATATATACGTAGATCCATTTTGAGTATCAATATTTCAAACTAAAGTTGGATTTTATTCTTTCGACAAATCAATTGTTCTATTAATTAGTCTTGAATATTCATATAAAATCCATAAATAATAAGACTTCAATTTCTAGTAATAAAATATATATATTTTTTCCAATTCAAATTATACTAGAATATTCATTTCAATTTATTTTGGGAAAAATCCAATTATAAATATCATATCTTAAAATTTCCAAACTTAACATTTAAACATATGATATAAATTATTAAACTCCATTTTCTTAATTTTCTTCCATTTTTAATAAAGATTTTTATACACCTTTTAATTTCAAAATTTTCAACTTCGTATATATATATATATATATATATATGTGGAAGAAAAATATTTATACAATATAAAATTTAAGATTATTATAAACCGTATTCCATCCAAACCATAGAAATCACATTTAAATAGTTACATATATACCGCGGTGCCTGTATATAATTTTCTATCCTATGGTCAAGTGATACAGATATTTATCATTTCAATCCGCAATTTAAAAGATAAAAACTTTGCGGTTGTATATCATTTCAAACCACAATCCCGAATGAGAGGAAATATGCATGATAATTTGCAATTTTATGAAATACAATAAAACATCCATCAACATCATCCATCATCCAATCACAATCATCAAGCAATATCAATCAATAACAATTTATATTTGATAATATATAACAGGTAATAACTGCAATTTTATTCAGATTAAATTTAACAACTATTAATCTAACAGTTTATATTCAGTAATAATCTATATAACTGTTAACTATCAGTTTATAGGCAAACAAATAAATTCTAACTATCAATTAATACGCAATAAATAAATTAAATTAACAGTTAAATTTAATAAATGCAATTCAACAAATATGAGTGAAATAAACAGGCCAAATACTCATAAATAAATTTCTATTCATTCCTAAAATTAATTTAACAAACATAAAGCTTCTAGTAGTTGTGAGTGGGTTAAAACACTCACCTTTGGAATTTAAATCGAATTTAAATTCGATTTAAACCCAAAATTTGACGGTCTCCAAATTTGTCCAAACTAGCGCCAAAACGTCAGAAATTCCGATACGATCCCATCAAAACAAACCGCGCGCGAATCCGAGCTCGTATGCAAAAGTTATGAAAATTTGAAAAATGGAAAATTCTGGTCCTGGGTCGACTTCGGGTTCGACTTCGGTGCGCCGCCTCAATTCCCCGGTGCTTGCTTGGAGTTTTCGCCAAAACGACCCGGAGCGACCCGAGTCATTTTCTTCCTGACCCGAAGTTGCTCTAGGGTTTTCTCCCCTGAAACCCGAAGCGCGACCAGAAGCTGCTGCAGATCCGCAATTTTTTTTTTTCTTTTTGAAATTGAATTTTTTTTTTTTTTTGAACTGACTGGATCTAGGGTTAGCCCCCATTGAAGAAGAAGAGAAGCTTGAAGAAGATGAACGTACAGCAAATAGACAATAGAATGAAGCTAGGGTTTATAACTGTATATTTATATGTAGGGTTGAGTTAGAGTAGATAGACTAGATAGATGAACGTACGAAACAAACTAAGGCCCAAAAAGCCCGTTCTGACCCCGGAACGAAATTTGTCAAACCCATATATGCAGATAGGTATTTTAAAATATTCTGAACGCGATAGAAAAAGTTTCACGACCAAATTCGATCGTATGAAGAAGTTATGCTGAAAACAAGATTTCCAAATTGATTTCAAATTGATTTTATTAAAATTGATTTTCAAGGCGTTTCGCGTCCGTACAATCAAACGACAGGTCCGATCGATACGAAACTTGAAACCCTATAATAATACACCGATACGGATCCGATGAAACTGGTTTCGTCGAAATCCGAGTCCGTGGCCAAAAAGGCTATTTTTAATATTCATTAAATAAATTAAATAAATTATAGAAATCCAATTCTATATGAATATTCTAAAATTGTCCCAATTCTATTGCTTATGTAAATTAAAATCAAATTAAATGATTTAACAAGTTTGGTTGTGAATTAGAGTTGACAAGTCTATCAAATTTCAGTATACATTCCTCCGCTTCCTTATATTAAGGAATTATAAATAAATTCCTCAAAACCTATTTATTACATTTTTAATCCTTGTATACTTATCTTTTATCCAAAATAGGGATGCCACATACTTTGGTTCATGATTCACATTATTATTCTAAAAGTCTATTTTAAATTTCAGTAACGTAATATTTAACGTTAAATTCCCTTTATTTATGCAATAAGCGCAATTATTGAATTTGATACTCAAATTAATTTATAGATTCTGCTTTCTAAAAATCTATATCAACAATTTGGTCCAATTATAAATAGAATAAGTATTAACCTCATCTTATAGAATTAATTATTGCAATAAATCCAATTTACCATATCTTAAATCCAAATCAATAGATAAAGCTTGATTCCTTTATTAACTCCTTTGGTTTTCAATTAGCCTTTTATGGTGAATATAAATTCCAATGTATAATTGAAACCTTATTTCCATTTGATTTCACTATTTCATTAAAAATCCTCATATTCCAGCTAAATTTCAACTAACGTATAAATTAGCTATTTCAATTTCATTTAATTGCGATTATCATACTATAGAAATTAAATTCCATTAAATAAATAAATAAATGTTGATTCCCATCTATTTACATTATATTACATTGGTACTTCTATTTACAACTTAGCTTTGTATAAATGTTTGAATGTGGAATCTTGTCTTTTTCATGTATTAATTAAGCCTTAAAAATCAATTAATATTATATCCTTGGTCTAACCTCATTTTACCCATATTTATATTAATATATCCTTTGAATTAGGTAAATTACCATTGATTATCTTCCTTAACTTATCAGACTCCACTAACGTAATGGTTAAATATTAATTCCACTTGAAAAAAAAAACAATCCACAAGATTTGCATTTCACATTACAAATGAATTCATAAATCTTGGCTTTCTTTTTCTTTGCTTCTTAAAGGCCAAATCAAACTACCCTATCATCACTAATTTATGGCAATTAATTGCAATTGATTCTCCATTAAACTACATAAGTTATCCAATTGAAACCTAAGTGAAACGTTTATTTATTTAAAAATCCTACTGTTTAAAAGGGTATATCATCTACGGTATAATTTACGTTTGACTTGATTTCTCATATATTTCACACAACAGTGAATTCCAATTTCTACCAACATTATGTTTAATATAAATTTGAATCCAAATAATTGGTATTTCACAACCTTATTGCGTACATTTACGTATAGTTACACTAAGTCCATACACTGATTCATGAATTCATTAATTAATACACAATTTGCTTTAGTTTTCTTATATTAAGTTTATTACCGTTTTTAAGTACATTCATTATTGAACAATATTCATAAAAAAATTTATCTACACTTATTGCATTGGTTTATTCAACGGTCACCAAATGAAACAATCCTACTATTTATTTTAATATTAAATGAATCCCATTCCAGTAAATATTTTATTAATATTCACTAATTCAACATTTATTGGTTTCTTAACATTAACTTTTAACAAAGTGTGACAATTACATTATCCAAAACTATTGTCATAAAAATTAAATTGTTACATTAAATTCCAATTACTATAACAAATTACTACATTTTCTCAAATAAATCTTAAAGCTTTTTTTTTTATTCTAAATCAGATTAGAAATTATTAATTTAATTCATTTAACATTATCAAATTCAACGGGTCGTTACATGTATCTTTCTAGATGCATCGATGGTAGACATTACATGGGGAGTATCTATTTAGGTGCGTCGATGTTTGTCTTTGCACGGGTCGTATCTTTCTAGGTGCGTCGATGCTAGACTTTGCATGGGATGTATCTTTCTAGGTGCATCGATGCTAGAATAATCATAGGTCGTATCTTTCTAGGTGCGTCGATGTTTAGTCATACATGTGGCGTATCTTTCTAGGTGCGTCGATGTTCGACTGTGCATGGGGCGTATCTTTCTAGGTGCGTCGATGTTCGGTCTATGGAATCGCGTTCCGCTTGGGATTGGCCATCCTCTTTTTCTTGTGATTTCTGGATTTCTAATTGATGATTTCTGGAATTTATGTTTCACCAACTTTTACGATTGGCATTGATATGTATGTCATTTATTGTGGCTTGGTGAAGTAAATAAAGAATATGATATTCTTTTTGATGCTATGAGATTCTTTAGATATTTGTATGATTTAGTTGATTTTCTATGTATACTTGTTGTAGTATGACATTTTTGGTTATCATACATCTCTTTTTATATCTCATTTTATCTGATATTTAAAGTTAGACTGATCCGTTTATTTTTTTCTTATTAAATAATACTCGGGTCAGACCGAGATGTTACAGGTGCTTCTACTTGACTCCTCCTCTAGGTTACTATTCTGAATTTTGGCTAACTACTTAGATTAGTAGTTTATTTTATTGTATACATTTGAGATAGATACTCCTTGATGTATACATATTCTTTTGTCTTGCACTTGTATCTATTCTTTTGCGATATTGTGGATCTTGTATGACCACTACTCTGATATACACTTTCATGTGTTATATATTCATATCTTTTTCCGCCTTTGTGATATGAATTATCTGTGACTGATTTGTGTTATGTTTACTTCTATATTTGTTTCCGAAGATATTATAGCCACTGTGTAATAGCTTTGAGTTTGTGTCGGTATGTCGGATTTCCTCTTGAAAAGAATGCAAGATATATTTTATCTGGCATATCGGTGCTCGCTCAAAGCCATTACACGGATGGTCGCTCCTCAACAGCCTTATTCTCCGTGCTAGCTAACGGCATTACACCGTAGTGTCCTTGGCTAGTGTGGGTATAGAGGTGGGGCGCCACACCTTTTGTCAATAGTGATCTATTTCAAATTTCTGATGTATCATGTACTATGTATTTAGTATCTACCAGCCTCTGTAAGGATAGGTAGTTATAACTGTCCCTGGATGGGTTAGTACTTATCGTAACTCTGATGAATCACTTGGAGTGATTGTATGTAATTTCTATATGTATAACTAATGCAAATGTGAGATTCTGTTGTTATCTACCTTCTATCTTTATTTCTTTTAAAAACTCTTGATTATCTGCCTCTACGACACTTGAATTTGTGGCACATGAATATCGAGGATGTATTAGTGTTGATCTTCGACGGTCGTAAAGGCGAGTTATCGCATGCTTGGATATGGACTAAATATCCATATTCTTATGTTTCTTTTGAATTAAAAACCTATATAAGGTAATACACATTCTCGAGAAAATAAAAACTTAAGTGACTAAGGTAAGAATGTTTTTAATAGTTGTACAATTTGGCACTTGCATGGGTCCTGAAGTGGCACCATGCCATATGGTGTACTAGTAAGTATATTTTATATTTTTTTATCAATCCTAATTCAGTTCACTTATATATTTTTGTTGATAAACAAATTTATTAATTATATTAGTTGCACCAATTTATCTAAGTAGACAGATTTAGTTTTAAATAGCATATGTTCTTATAATATAAGAAAGGTTAAATGTATTCATTTCATTTTCCAAATAAGCCTTCCACAAGATTTTTATATTCCTTAAAACCTAAGAGAAATATAGAAACATTCGAATTTTTAATCAGTGTTATAACTTGACTGCCTTGGGATCCGAACTTGAGTTTTTCTCCACAAATCATAGGTCTACAAGCAATGGATGTATCTTTATTGGTTGTATCATGTACAACTCCTAATTATAGTCTTTACCCTAATCTCGGTATTGACCTTGAGTTTTCTAAACAAATCTAAAGAGGATATTCACTCTAACCTATCATTTCTCGGCCTAAGTACAATACATGTACCTTGAGTTTGCTTAATGAATATATGCATCTATCTTACCTCATCTAGGAAATATACTAATAGTACTACACATAACAGCTCTAGCATGAGTTTGCTTAACAACTATTGTGTATGCAAGTAATCTATCAATATATAAATGATAAAGGAAAAGTGTATCAAAGATTCATAACCTTTATTATATTTTAAGTAGTATCAATCTAAGGACTGATTTATTTCTAATGAAATACCTTTGTGGTTCAAGCATCAAATGCATCTGAATTCATGGAATATGCACCGTACATATGTATTTACTTCAAAAATCTATTTGGGTTTTTTATAGTTATATACACACAAACATACATAATTTTATAAGTTTAATTTATTTATATCTGTTATAATTTAATACATTTATATAATATTTACATGTATCTTACTAATTAAATCATATTTAATTAATTTTAATTCTTAATTTAATTACTAATTTAATTTAATTTAATTTATCTTAAACTATTTAAGTTAAACAATTAACTACAACCTTTATAGTTTTATATATTAATATATACTTACATGAATTAATTAACATTTAATCGATTATTTATTGGATAAATTATTTTTTAACCAAACATTTTAATTATGTATTTTAATAAATTTTGAAATTTCACTTGATTACCTTAAATAATTTTAACATTGGGATTTAACAATATCTTTTATAGTTATATGTATACATACACACAACCTGTCAACTCCTTGACCTAGGACATATATGGATAAGAGCCAATGCTTGGTTACAAATCACACTATAAGAACACCATATCATCTACTTGCTCTAATAGCATCGATGAAATTGGCCCATTTTGCAGTGGTGAAATGGGTAGACTTCAAAAAATTCCCTATATGGATCTTAATGGGTATATGAAATTTATTAGCTAGCATTAGGTACAACCTGTTTTTGAAAATAAAATCATATTTTATTTTAAAATATTTTGTATTAATTTAACTAATCATATTAGTTAAATTTTAATGTTTATTTTGAATATATCATATATATTCATAACATAACACGATAACATAAAATATATATCACATTCAAAATATATCATTAGTATGATATATGTACATAGATGTGTGTATATAATTTAGTTATGTGTTTTGTGTTCTATCATTTAGGTATGCGAAAGGTCATATTGTAATTCTTAGGACATAAATTAACATATCATTAATGTGATAAGTAATTAGTTAGGAGTTTTATTTTATAGAGAACATAAAACCTTTCCTATTCCTCTATTTTAAAAGCTTCCACTTCAATTCCAAATTAAATCTAGATCTAATATCTAGGCCATTTATTTCCTCCCTATGGTCAAAAATACAAGATTTTCATATGGACCAAAAATCACTAAAACCATTTAAGTAATTATTGATAATTAAAGCCTAAATATTCATCGATATCGTATAAATATATACATGCATATTTCATTATCCATTGTTGAGGATAAATGATTTTTTTAACTAGTTGAGTGGAGCTAGAGTATTTTCATTGAAAGATATGGTAAGTGATTCCATCAGTTCAGGGTAGCCAAAGATAATATTCCTTTCATTGCATTTAGGACTAAATATGGTTTGTATGAGTTGTTAGACATTCCCTTTGAACCGACCAATGCCCACATGTTCTTTGTGGACCTTATAGACCAAATTTTTTGTGGTCGATTAGATGCATTTATTTTGGGCTTGAAGATATTTTTATGTACTCTATGAATGAGTGGGACTATGAAGTCCATCTTATATATGTTTTGGAAACTTTGAGACAGCATAGTTGTAGGTGAAGTTTTCCAAATATCTTTTTAGAAATAAGAAGTTAGGTTTCTACGTCATGTTGTTTAAGAGAATGAATTAGCAGTGGACCCATTGAAGATTGAAACCATCATTGACAGGAAGAGGCCCGCGACGATTATAGAGATGAAAAGTTTCTTGGAAATGGTTGATTATCATCATAGATTCGTTAAGGATTTCGCACGAATAGCAGCACCCTTGACTAAGTTGATCAAGAAGAATGAGAAGTTTGAGTGGACCGATAAGTTGAAAATATTATTAACAAATTCTCCCGTCTTAATGGTACCTAAAGGTAATCAAGATTTGATTGTTTATACTGATGCTTGTGTAACTAGATTGGGAGCGGTATTGGTTACAAAAGGAAAGTTTGACAGTTATGCATCCGGTGGTTGAGATTGCATGAAAGTCACTATCCAGCTTACGATTTAGATTTAGTGAAGGTGATTTTTGCATTGAAGATTTAGAGATATTATTTACGGGGAGAAAGATTTGAGTTGTATATGGACCATAAGCCTTCTAAGTATCTATTCTCTTTAAAGGAGCCGAATACGAAGCTACATAGATGGTTAGATTTCTTGGTTGCATATGACTTTGACATGGAATATACATGGGAAGAGGGAAACAAGGTTGAAAATCTTTGAGTAGAAAGTAGTCAAACAAATAGTTAGCCATAATGATGGAATGGAAGGCCTTAGTGGAGTTAGCTTCTTGTGGAATACATTTTAGGCTAAATGTAGGATAAAGTCAAGGTCCATGTGCATTATCAAGTTTGGATATTCATCCAACACTTGTGGGTAGAATTGGATCAAAGGAAAAGGTAGGACATATTCTTGATCGAGAGAATTAGCCGATTAGAGATAGGTGTGGACGTAGAAGATCTAAGAGGATTTGAGATAGACTTAAAGGGAAAAAATTAGAAGCATTATGGAAGACAGATTCCAAGATGTTTAATTTGCACGTGAAATAATAAAGGAAGAATGATAAGTTAAAATGTAATAATTTATGTGAATATGGAAACAGATAAGCTTAGGGAAGCTATGAAACGAAAAGGTGTATTATTTAATAAGAAAGATAAAAATGCATTATCTAATAACATTAAATGATTTTTTATCTAAACATGAAGATCTAGAGAATATGTTGGGTACTCGATTAATAAAATGAAAGAAGTGGATTGAATTCAAGATCTTAAAATATACCCATTCATGGATATATTTAATGCATAGTGCCAAGTGAAGTCTAAATTCAATGTGTATATGGCAGGGTGGTAGGATTTGGGTAGTATATTGGGTTCAATTTACAAAATTTAAATTTAGTATAAGTATTAACGTTAAAATGGATGTGATTAACGAATGAATCAATAACGTGAAACTAAAGTGTTTTTAGCACTAGGAGGGACTATTGAAGCTTAATAAGGATGCTTGCTAGAATATATTCATGGCGTTTATATTCAACCTTCTAGAAGGTCCAAGAGGGTTCTAGTTAGGATGGGCTCCAAGGTTGATGAATGCTCATTTCACTAGTGATATTGTTTCATTAAAAAAAAGATAAATTAGTGATGGGTAGACCTAGGGAGGTAATCACTAAGTAAAGTTAAGAAAAACTTGAAAATCGATAACTGCATAAGAGAATAGGTAATGCATGTGAATGGAAGTAATAACCATATGGCATGGTTCATAAAATGTTGATAAGTACAGGTTATAATAAAATGGTTAACTGTGTGACATGGCTCATAAATGTATATTAATTATAAGGTATATTTGTGTTTGAAATGATGCTTGTATGTATGCTCATAATATGAAGTTCTGATGTTACATAATAGGATGCAATTGTTGATGGCGATCCACTAAGGGGAAAACACATTCTGTTAGACGATGTGGTTTCACTATATATTATGTTTAGGGATGTGTGTTGATTATACTATCCTTTATATCCGATCTACGTTTCTATTACTGTTTTCCTTATAAAACCATGGATACTTAGTCCGAGTTTATGTGCATAGCTTAGTTTTCTTAAAGACGAACAAAAACCAATCTCATTTTGTTGCTTGAAAATAATTCTGGTAATGAGTACAACATCATCGTCGTTCATTTTTGGGTCTTGAAATAAGGTATGTCATAAATATTTTATGAGGATAGTATGTTGTACAAAGAGTGTTAATTCAAGAGTGTTTTGAAAGAAAATTATTTTGTTTTTTTGTAAGGATCTTGAGAAATATTTTACCACATTGAGGATATTTTGATGTAAGAAACAAAAATTTAGTGGAAAGGATATTAGTTTTATAAAATATCTAATTAAGAGTATTTTTCTTTGATAAAATTTTGGTTATGGTGCATTTTCAAGGAAAATATATATTATTGAAATTTTCTTTTATTAGGAAGTCTTTCACCGGAAAATACTCTTGTTATAAATTACATGTGTAATATTGAGAGACTATGCGACTAGATTAGGTGACATTAGCATTAGATGAGTGGATGGTACGAGTTTTGGGTCAAAACCCATAAGGAAGAAGCCATGTCTATTATGTGTGAGTTACCCTAATGAGTTATAGACGTGTCTAGTCTACTGCCTTATAAAGAATTTGGTTTGGATGTTATGGCTATCCACTTAGATGGATAAGGTAGTGGTTGCTTAAGACTTTACTAGTCTTATTTGATTTCAGTTGCTTGCTTTGGTTGAGTTGGTTGCATTGTTATTATACTTCTTTAGTGATTAGTTATGTTTATAAAATTGCCTTGCTAGGTTTGACTATGGTTGTTTTATGTTTATTGCATATTTTGTTAGATTGATTTCTTCACCTTATATTGCCACATGGTTGTTGCTTGTTGAGCATGCTTTCATTTTATTTGTTTATTTGATTATCTTGTTGTGATTGTTTCCTCTGCTGGTGTAATTGCATTGCTTGTTCTCTAAGATGATTGGTTGACGTGGTAGTTGCTCAAAGTTGGTTTTTAGTGGAGCATGCATTGAAAGATTAATGGGAAGTTAAGGAACATGTTTGGTTTTAGTCGTGATGGCATGCCATAGCTTCTTAACATAAGCAAGACTATGTATTAGGATTGGCTCGTTATGTGATAGGATTTCTTAAGGATGGACAATGGTAACTTAGGATCGAATTAAGACAACGATGATGAGAAAAAATCTTACTCGGTATTTATTAGTGTCCATGCATGCTTGTATTGGTATAGTTGGTAAAAAATCGTAAGTTGTACACCGTTGCACTGTTATGCAATGTAAGTAGTATATTGATGTGTGTTTAATTATGCAACGTAAACAGTACAACATTTAATTGTCGGCATAGCATTTTCTCTTAATTGTGTGTCCATTTTTTCTCAAAACTGATCTGATCCTTCTTTTACTTCTCTCCCGCTATTCTAACCACCCGTTTCTGACATTTGCTGATCCTGGTAATATAATTTATCGCCCACATAACATTTTCAGCCTCCTTCCTTGCCATTTCCTTCCCACGCATCGATAAGGAAATTAATTATCATTTCGTAAATCATTCGTGAGTCACTTATATGGAAGTTTTCCAAAAGGGAAGCGCCGATCCTTCTTCCACCTCTGCATGCTCTTAGTTTTCCAAGGTAATATATTTGTACATATTTGAACACCATTTTTTCCTTCCTCTATTTTGTTGCGTGAACCACTTGGTACCATTTTCTATTTGATGTTTCTTTGCTTACTTTATTTGCTTAAGGTTGATTATTTTATTAAAGTTCCAAGCCATCATCATTGTTTCCTAATTTTTCGATTCTATTTCCACAGTTGCAGATATACAATAATTCATGAGTTACTCCAGTTATTTTGACAAAAACTTGATGAAAGAATTAGAAAAGGTAAATCCTGTACATACCACCTTTTCATACCTCAAATGATATTCTTTTTCTTTCTTTCTTCTTTATCCTTTCTGAATTCAATGTATTTGCAATCGATTCTTTCAAGATGACAGTTACTGCTTTTTGGTAATTTCCATTGATATATGATGGGATTGAGTACTATTTTTATTGTATTTTTTTCTTTTTCCTTTCCCTTTAGAACGTACAGTGTAAGGTCAATTGTTCTATTTTATGATTTTGTGTTTCAATGTCAGAAAATATTCAAATTTCATTTGATGGAATTAAATACAGCAAGAGCAAAGTGCTTCTTTCTCATTATTTGATATCATTTACGTTTATTGTCTTTTGTATGAATTCAGATAGCTTACAGGTGGTAAGTCATGCATTTGTACCTCCCTTGGTGATGTAGTATATTATCCTTTTTTTTTAAAAGAGTAAATAAATGGCCCAAGGCCCAATAGTGTATAGGGTACAAACCCGAAACCAACTCAAAGTAATCAAAACAGACAACAAACCCTAACCGACATAAAACAATTCCTCTTCTCAAAAGCTACGAAGCCCTAAAAAACTCGATAACATTTCAGATCTACTCGAAAATAATTAGATTAACAAGCTCAAGGAGGCTTCCATGAAGAGAATTTCTCTTTACATCCTCCATAATCGTTACATCCATAAGCAGCGAGAGTATCTTCAGTTAATTCTTGAGCTTCTGAAAGGATCGAGGAAAACTTCTTATGCTTTCAAAGATTACTGTTATGAACTGCTAATCTTCGATTAAGAGTCTCTGGAGGGCCACGATCTCTAAAAAGGAGCTTCTTTTGAGTTTTGGTTTTGAATAAATGCGGCACCTTTTGAATGATAAAGTTGCTGCTTGGATCAGTTGAGCTATGCTTTCAGATTTCCTGGGAGTTGTGATTCATTGTATCCAATATTCCTATATCAGGATACTTGCTACATTCGCCTTTTTCCAAAATAGATAAGGGATAAATTTGGTTATTTGTATTACTTTTGAAATAATCTTCATTGATTCTCTAATTATTGATATCCAGTTGCAAATATTTATCCATGTGCAGATGATCATCCATGGAATCCGTATAACCATATGCGTGATAGTTTCCGCCCCTATAAGGTAAAAAAGAGAAATTATTATAGTTTTGATTCAGTTTATCTATTGATATATGAAAATTAAAGTCTTGTATACTTCCCTTTGTGTTACAGGAGATGATCCTATTATGGTGGTAGAAGTGGTCGCCTCTGGTAGTGACAGACCTGTGAGTGGAACCATTATGCTTCAAAGACTTCTTCATTCAATGGCTGTCATTGTGCTGTAGTTGTCTTTCATTGGGAAAGTCAGTAATGATTTTCCTACTCTGTAAAAAAGTTTTTAACCTCTCTTCATAATTATTCATTTACCAGATGTTATGATTTGAATTATTTGAATACATGCCTTGATTTTTCTGCTTACTGAGAAGTATCTGGCTTTCAATTTCAATTGTTTTCCATAGATGAATGCTCTATGTTTCTTTTTGAATGTGGAGTCTTTGAATTCTTTCTTTCTAAATATGAAAAATAATATGTTGTTAGCATAATACTTGCTTTTCTGAATTCCTTGGATTTTTCCTTGAAGTTATGTTGTATGCAATTGATGCTTTCCCTGATATTCAGAATAGTCTCTTTTGATTTATTTTGAGCTTTATTTTGGCAATGTACCAAATATGTTTTGAATAAGCACAATCAAAAAGTAGACGATTGATACTCTCTGTTTCGTTCTTACAAAGATGGCAAATTGTTTCTCTTTTTATTCCATTTCAGACATCTATCCCTTGTTGGAAATCTACTGATAATTGCAAAATAAGCATAATGAGACATTTTTAGGCAATTTGATTTACTCCATATAACATTGTGCCAACCCACTTCAGCTTCTTGGCCCTTAGTAAATTCCAAAGATTTTTTAATAGAGAAAATTCCTTTTGAAAATAATTTCCATTCCCATTTGTCTTTTGGAAGATTTGGATCTATAATAATTTGCTTGATAGCTCTATTAAAAATTGATGTAGGTGGATGATCAAATGTATTCCACCTACTATTTTGAACGATACTACTAACTTTACCAATAGCTCCACCAAACAAATACAAGTTGTTCCATCCCACTAGACTTACTAAAGTTTTGCCATGGATCCATGGGTCAAATCACAAACTAGTCTGGTTTCCATTGTTAAATGTCCTTTCCAATAATTCAATGCAAGTGTCCCTGCTGTTGAGAATATTTTTTTCAAGAAAAAGAGTAGTGATTTTCAATACCAGTGGTCCAATTTTTTTGTTTTTGAGATACTTTGCTTTCAGCTATCTTGCTCATAATGAATTACCATTAACAAACTTCCAAAATAATTTGAGTTTACACACATCTCTCAAATCATTAACATCTCTAAGACCTAGACCTCCTGATTTCGTTGACATATAAACCTTGTCCCAAGCAATTTTGTGATGTTTTACTTTCCAAATGAAATTTGCACATGCTTTTTCCATCTTGTGAATTGCTTTTATTGGGATATTGTGGGCTTGAATACAATGCATGATGATTGCAATGATGACAGTGTGAGTTAGCTTAATTCTACCAGCTAATGATAGAAGTTTACTGGTCCATCCTTCAAATCTATTCTGCATTATGTCCAATAATCTTGTGCAGTCTCTGTCATTAATTTGGTTAACACCGAGTGGTAGACCCAAATACTTAACATGAAGATTTACTTCTTTAAACTTTAAAATGTTTAAAATATCTATTTTCCTAGAACAACCTTTACTGAAATAGATTTTGCTTTTGAATTCGTTGACTTTTAGACCAGCATGATCTTCTAACTTCTCAAAAATATTTGCTATGGTATTTGCACTTTGTGAGTATGCATTTAAGAAGATAAGCAGATCATCAGCATACAACAAATGTGTAATATATGGTTTGGTTCTATTAATGGGTTTAATATTTCCTTCTATTAGTTCAATTTCCATAAAAATTGAGAAGTATTCCATAGCAATAGTAAATAAGTAAGAAGAAAGCGAGTCTCCTTGCCTAATGCTTCTATTGCTATGTATAAACCCATTAGGAGAACCATTAACCAAAATTGAGTAAGAAACATTGTTGATACATTCATCAATTAGAGCACAAAATTTATTACTAAATCCCATTTGTTTCATCATATAGACAATAAAATGCATATTAATTTTGTCAAAATCTTTATGTAAATCAATCTTGATACACATGGAATTTTTATTTTTATTATTAAAGTTTCTAATCAATTCATGTGCAAGCAAAGTGTTTCCAACTATGAATCTGCCAGGAATGAATGCACTTTGGTTTTTAGAAATTAGATATTTTAAAAATATTTTTATCCTATTACATAAAATTTAAAAAATTATTTTGTAAATGAAGTTACAGCAAGCAATTGGCATAAAGTCTTCTAAGCCATTAGGAATATGAACTTTTGCGACCAAAGTAATAAAAGTACGATTTAACTTTTTTTAATAATTTCCCAGTCCTAAAAAAATCCAGAGATAGAATCAAATAAAAATATCTTGATTTTATTCCAATGAGTTTCATAAACTTTGGCACCAAAGCCATCAGACACTGGGCTTTTATCATTACTTGAGTTAAAAATAATGTTTTTAATTTCCTCGCGTTTGATAGGAGCCAGAAGAATATCCCGGCTGCTTTCATTTAATTTAAACTTAGGCTCAATATTTGGGAAATCGTTTGAATAAAAATTGGTATTGTATAGACTGGTAAAATAGTTTATAGCTTCCCTCGCAATACAAGACATTTCATTAATAACATTACCCTATACATCAATAATTTTTCCTATATCATTCCTTTATTTCCTACTAGATATCTTAGCATAAAAAAATTTGCTAGCTTCATCATCATGATTTATCCAGTCGATTTTAGCCTTTTGCCTCAAATTAACAGACTGTACATGAAGTGACTTGGCCAGATTATTTTAGGCTAGAAAAACTTGTTGACCTTATCAATGTCCGAGCAATCACTATCTAATTTCATTCTATCTTAGCTCGCATTCTTCTCTGATGATTTTTATGTCATTATTACTTCTATTTTTATTCCAATTTTTCAATTTATCTTTACTGATTTGAAGAAATTTATTGAATTTGTATTGGGCACCCGATACATTTGTAAATAAGCAATCTCTGATAATGTCTCTGCAGTTATCCTCATGCACCCAACCATTAATAAATCTAAAAGGGATATTTTTCCTAAAATTATTATTCTGAGTAAGATAGGTTTTAATTGGAGTGTGATCACTAGTAGCTTGGGGTAGGATATAACATTTGAAATCCTTAAAATAATCTATAAAACTTTGATTTATTAAAATTCTGTCTAATTTACAATGTTTCTGAATTTTCCAGATTTCCGTGCAAATGTATTACCAAAAATGGTTGGTACATATAAACCAGTTTTGAGCACGAAATTATTTAACACTTCTAACTTTTTAAAAGGAATTGGAATCCTACCTCATTTCTCATATGCATGCATGACAATATTAAAATCTCCAATTACAATCCATGGATAACTCATATTAGAGTTAATTTGTTCAAGATTATTACAACGTAAAAGCCTTTCAGTTTCACTATTAGAAACATATACAAAGGTAATTTCTAATTGAAATCCACTTTTATTTATACACTTACAATGAATAAACTGCAAATTTATAAAGTATTGAAAAATATCTCATATATTAGGGTCTCAAATAACCATAATTCTATCATTTCCTCCCATTTGATTATTATTAATAATTTTCCAATTATAAATATTTTTGATTTGAAAATCAGCAATTTTAAATTATCTAGGAAATAAAAACATCAGATAAATCTAATTTTCTTTCTAAAGAGTTAAATCCTATAATATTCCAAGCAAATAATCAACATAATGATAAAAAAGATTGTTAATAAAGGATACACAAAAGGATACAAAGTAGCACCAGCTAAGCACTATGACTGCTCTCTACTTCCGATGTCTCCAACCACATTCCTTTTTTCTTATATGAAGTTTTGCGATTGCTTTTAGTTGTTCTTGCCATTTGGAATTTTTAATAATGTAATTTCTTTTGAAATCACTATCTTTAGCATCTTCAATGCTTTCCTCATTAAAGATGTCTTTAATGCTTTTCATTTTGCCTTTTCTTTTTTCCCTTGATACAGAAGAGGAACTTGCCACTAAATTGACTACCTTTTGTAAATAGATTTCTAAACTTTGATTTATGGTTTTCAAAGATAGATGAGTTGCAAGATGGCTAATATTGGGTTTTTCAGATGGCGCTTTACTAGAGAAATATTTATGTATGAACCATCATCTGGATTCATGCCTTCAGATTTAGAAATATATTATCTTTCTTACGTTATTGCATTTTTCCTTTTTGAAATTGTTTCATAATGAATATTTGTACATTTCTCTGAAGCTTTAGGATTTTTTTTTTCTCCAAAACTCTGTAAATTAACGCCTTCTTGGATTTCCTTTTCTTGAGCAAATTCTTGAACAATTATTGGTTCATCAATATTATTACTCTTTTCATTTAAAGACCAAGAACCAGATCCACTATTGACTTCAATTGTTTTGTCAAACAATGAATTTCCTTTCCCTTGGGAGAAATTGCTATCATCAATAGATTTTTCTTACATATTTTATTTTTCTTTCTAGACCATTTTAGTGACACAATTGTCTATAGAATGTCCAAAGCAATAGCATAATTTACATCTAGGGGGGATGCATTCATATTCTATGCTTCGCACTAAATTTTTCCATCATGCATTGAAATGAAGGCTTCATTTGGTATATCAGCATTAGCTTTAATTTCAACCAGAATTCTTGCAAGAGAGAGTCTAGTCTCCTTAGCAGTGTGTTCATCCAATTTAAGAGGATTACCCACAGTGCTAGGTATAACACTCAAAATTTCTTTATCCCACAATCTAGATTTAATTCAGGTAATCTGATCCAAATTAGCAAATTAGGAAGAAAATATCTATTAAGATTGATTTTATTACTCAATTTCTTCATAATAATGAGTTTTTCATTTACAAAATGTGGACCCCATTAACAACATTCTCACATTATGTAGCATTTGTAAGCCTGATAATGAAAAATCCATTATTGCGAGTAAAGATATCAAAATTACTAGTGGGAATGCATGATTTAGCGATAATGTGACGGCCCGCCTTTCTAAGCCCAGAAAGACGTATCATCAATAAGAAAGAAAGGGACAGAAATAGAAAAGAATAGAAAGAAAGAATAACAACATCAGAATCTTACAGCGGAATGGAACAAAATATAATACATCACATAACTATTTTATAGTTATATATACATCAAAGTTATACAATATCATACAACAGAACTGTCATATACATATCTGTCAATACATACATTCTAAATACAACATAAACTAACTAACACAGCGGAACTATATAGATAGATACATACGTCTGGTCTTCTGCTCCAACTCATCTAGAAACTCTATACTCCGAAACCTATCACTGCTACTCATAAAAATTTGAGTACCCAAGAGTTCATGAAAAACAAAATATAAACTCCAGGTCAGACATGGGTCTGGTGTGAGTAAACGGGTTAAAGTTGTTTAACTTTGAAAATCATTTGAAAACAAAGGTATCACGTAAGACTCCCCACACAGAAATACGGGTAAGTTTTTACCTTACGCTAACCAAAACATTTTATAGGAAATCTAGTGATATTATAATAGTGTCTAGGGTTTTCAAGTAAAATACAGAAATAGCTGAGATGTTTACATCTCACATTCCAACGTAGTTGGGCACAATCAAAACGTACGGCTCTTATTGGAAATTGGATCTCATACAATAGCAGGTCTGCTAGGGTACCGCCCGTCACAGTACGTAGCCTAGATCACCGTACCAAGGAGCCACCCTAACTCCCCTGCAACACAAGGCCGGAACCGTTCCTTATTGAATAGTCCCGAACAAGATAACCCCGCAGTTGGCTGCAGGCCAACTGCCCACGCAGCCGAATAAGAAGGGACATCTAGACAGAGGTATATCTCGTCCTGCTTGGGCATGACCCACCTAACCTTGCTGCACATCCCCTGCTTTAGCCATTCCCGGTCGATAAGGCTTGATGCTACGATTACCTTTATAGAACATATCTTTTAGAATGCTCATCGTCCTCCTGACGATGTGCTAAAGCATTCAATCCATACAAGTTCGTTCCAGGTTCGAACGAAACCGAAGGCATTATCTCGTTACACTCGTTTTGGAATCACCCTCAGAGTTAACGACGATAACCCTTGCATTCTGAAAACACCATCTCGGTCTTCACTTGAGATTTCACGACCTAATGTTTAAGTTGGATCGATGTGGTTTTCGGAATATCAATTTGACACCCGATCCCGGTCTCATCGAAATCCAAACGCCATTTTAAAGGCCAAGTTGTTTAATTAATTTTAAACAGTTTAATTCAACACATTGAATTCACATAACATTTATCACAGATAAATCATCACAGTCATCAAAGACATATCTAGAATATCACAGAACATCACAGGATATAAATACATATTAGAGTCAATCAAACAGAATCATCGATTCATATCAAAATTATTTGATTAATTTAAACTTAATTACTTGCTTAAGAACAAACCATTTTATTCTTGCTTAGTTAATCACTAATTAATTAACTTATTTATTTATTACTTTTTAATTACTAATTTAATAAATTAATTAATTCTTACTTATTAACTAATAACCTTAATTATTGATTTATAAAACTCAATTACTCATTCAATGATTACTAATTACTTAATTAAACATTAATTACTAATTAATTAGTCATTGGATCCTTATTTAATTATTTAATTAGTTAATTGCTATTTATTTGTTAATTAATTAACTTTAAATGGTTAATTAAATTCTTAATTACAAATTGATTTACAAAAGATTATTATTATAAATCTTTAATTACTAATTTATTTAATCTTAACTACTTATTTAATTACAATTATAAAATTAATTGCATTCTTAATTTTCTTCCAATTTAAATTAATTACCCATCTTATGTTTTGTAAAACTTTTCTTAATAAATTTAAATCAAATTTTAGCTTGAACCTTGTCAACAATGATAACTTAATTAATATCAAACCTTTTTATAATCTTTGACTTAAGATTTGCTTAAGCTAACCCCTCAAAAAAAATGACCCGAGGTAACATGATAATGACTCGAGTAGGGCTCGAGTTTTCCCAGCATTTTCCCGCGTCATAACTCCTGCACCCTTCTTCTTCTTCTACGCTTCTTATCTTTTTTTTTAAGTTTAATTGTAAACTGCTGAACCCAAACTAACACACACTCACACCCAAAGCACGTCCCAGAGAAAATCCGAAGCGACTACCCTAAAATCTCGAGCATAAAATCGCGATGACCCCAACGTTCGAACGCTGACATTCCCATGCCGCCCTGCACGTGCACGGTGGTTCGCCACCACTCCGATGACCCACGACGCCACCTACAAACCTCATAACAACCTATTACCTGAAAACACTGTTGAATATGCGCTTATATGATTTTTGTTTGATGATAATAAACATATATACATTCGTTTAAATGTATTTGCTAAATATACTATTTTATTTTCACAGAGTAACTAAATATTTGTTGAATAAATTAAATAACACAGAATTTGAATTCAAACGAATATTTTATTCAAACAAATATTTATTACAACTTTGAATAGTACGATTTCAAGCTCTCACTATAACTATACAACTTTGATTACAATTACATCACATTTCATATTTACAGTTAACCTCACTTCATATCACTCACACTCGTGTTTATCTTCAACTGCATTCCAGTTTGAATCCAGCATCTGAATAATCTGCAAAATATTTTCAAACGCAGTAAAATTGAAAAAGAAATATTTTTGCAATTCAAAAATAAAAGATAATTTTGAAAATATGATTTGCCTCAGTTATTTGGGTTGTTCGTCATAATTTAAATTTGAATTCATCATACACGAACAACTTGTGACATACACAGTGTATTACTGTATATGCCACAAGGCCGTGCACACCGATATATACACTTGATAATGCTACAGGGACAGGTGAGCACAGGTCAAACCCAAATGAAAAGCCGGGTTCAACTCACATGCAATATATCACGACTCATGCACAAGGTCAAACCCGAGTTTTTTTTTGAAAAAACTGGATTCAACACAGGGCAGTTCACAAGTCAAAAACAGTGCGACAAAACTCGAGTGCAGCAATGAAACCACAAGTTACACAATCAAGTGATCAACACAGCAACATGGACTGCGCAAATTCAAGACAACACCAAAGACTCAGCAGTGACACATGACCACCACAACAAACCCAGTGACTACATCTATAGCAGCAGTATGCAAGTGCATACACAAAGAGGCAACAAAGACCAAATTCACAATGAAGAGTAAAATAGTGGCTCAACAAGAACGCAGTGCAACAGTGGTGATGCAGTGGCACATGACTATCACTGACTCAATTCACTTATGCAAACTTACTTGAAGACTGCCACCAACATGATGATAACACAGCAGCCCCAAAATCAAAGTGACACAACAACAATAATGCAAACAACAAAAATACAGTGTCAGGCTCATGTATGCAACAGATAAGGATGCAGATACAAAATAACCAAGTGCAACTGGACTACAACACGACCAAATGGCCAAGATAAAAAAACCAGAGTTCAATGCATATGAGACCAGCAATGCTCAGGACCACACAGGCATATATGTCAAGTAAGTACTACAAAGACCATGTCAAACACAGAGACAAGTAATGCAACATGTATGCACCAGTAAACCGAGCTAAATGCAATTAAAAAAAATACCAACTACACAACTCGATGCACAATGACACAATTCAAATCAACACAGCAACAAACTCAACAATGAAACAGTTGGAACATGGATATCACATGCAATTCGAACTAACATGACACCAATGAAGTCTGTACACATGGAAAATACAAGCAACTCGAGCTCAAGAAGATACAAACCAATTATGGCCAGAGAATTGTACAAAGCTCCTACAGGGATGAATGGAAATGTCCAAAGTCAAAAGCATCAATATTCAAAGCTGTGAGATGCAGTCAAAATTCAAGAAGCCGAAATTAAAAAAATTGGAACAAGTCAAACAAGTGTTCACCGTGATAGCCAAGAAAATTGACCACGAAATCAAATCAATACCGTGTGAATCAAGCTACCAAAAATACAAAAGTGACAAAGTCAGAACAAATCCCAAGCATCAATACAAGATCGAACGGTCATTGACAAATTCAAATATATTTAGACGAACGTAATTCAAGGAATTTGAACGCATATATAACCCAATCATCACTGGCAATTTCAAGCATCGAGTTCAAGTATCAACCAGTAAAGAAAAAGGGGTAAATTACGTACCGAAATCGCAAAACGAACTCGATCCAAATTGAAGAGCCGTGAGCAAATCAAAGAGCATCAAAGCCTACTATCGAACGAGATCGAGCGACACTTCAATTTGCACAACCCTAGTTTGAATCGCAAGGAGCAAAAGCAAATTTGCAGAAGCCCTAATTGAGTTGCAAAGAGGAACGGCGACCATTTTTTTTTCACAGGCCAAAGAAGAAGAAAGAAGCGGGTTAGAAAATAAAAGGGCCAGCCGTGTTTGATGTTAAAAGGGCTTTAATGTTAGTTAGGGTTCAAGTGTTATTTTTAATTGTTGTTTTAATTGTTTTTGTTTTCACTTTACGAATCAAAACTTTATAAATCACCACCTAGGGTTTAGGTAGTGTCAGATTGTCTAGTTAGAATTAGTTCAGTGAGCAGGGAGGGCGAGTTTGCAAAGCTCTATAGGCGGGAGCAGTGTTTGCGAGTAATCAAAGCTCTGTAGGCGGGAGCAGAGTTTGCAAGTAAACGAAACTCTATAGGCGGGAGCAGGGTGTGCGAGTCTAGTAGAGTGTTTGCGAGCGGGAGCAAATGTTTGCGAGTCTAGTAGAGTGTTTGTGAGCGGGACAAAAGGGTCTGCGAGTCTAGTAGAGTGTTTGTAAGCGTGATACTGTTTAATTCTAATAGAAATCTGGGAATGCAGTAGTAGGCAGGGGTTGCCGAAGCTGGGTAAATTTTGTGTGTGATTTACTTTTCTTTCAGCTTATTTATAAATGCGTTTTGATTCTGTGTTTAAATCGAGAAAATTTGCTATAACCCTATTCACCCCCCTCTAGGGTTAATCAAGATCCTACAAGTGGTATCAGAGCTAGGTATTTTACTTTAACCCTAGAGATATGTTTGAACGCTTTTTAACTTTGGTATACAAGGTCTTTGCAGCGACTTGGGATGGTGAAGAAGGAAAGGAAGCTTCAGACAGTAGCTCAGAGGAAACTAATTTGTGTTTTATGGCAAAATCAGATTCAGAAGCCGGCACAGAAGAAACTAGTGAGATTTGTTGGCGGGATAAGGAGCAACAAGAATGGTTTCTAGATTCAGGCTGTTCTTGACATATGACAGGTGACAAATCGAAGTTCCTTAGTCTAGAGAATTTTAAAGGCGGAAATGTGATCATGGGAGACAACAGTAAGTGTAAGATCATTGGTAAAGGTGAAGTGGGTAACGGTAATTTTTCTTTGACTAATGTTTTATACGTTGAAAATTTGCATCACAATCTCATTTCTATTAGCCAACTATGTGACAAAGGTATGAATGTTGTCTTCGATAGTGATACTTGCAAAATCATTGATAAAGATTCTAATAACATTGTCTTTATGGGCAAAAGAAAAGGAAATGTTTACTCACTTTCATTTGATAATCTAAATCTTTCTAGATGTTTGGTAGTCACAGACGAAGAGGCATCTTTATGGCATAGAAGACTTGGTCATGCTAGCATGAGTCTCTTAGAAAAACTTGAAACGAAAGAATTAGTCAGGGGGTTACCACATCAGAAATTTAAAAATAACAAAGTGTGTAAAGCATGTTCCTTGGGCAAGCTTAGTCGATCACCATTTCGTCTTAAAAACATTGTTAGCACATCAAGGGTCCTTGAATTAATTCACATGGATTTATTTGGACCAAATGAAACTGCAAGCTTAAATGGAAAACGTTATTGTATTGGTTGATGATTACTCTAGATTTACATGGGTTTATTTTTTAGCCAAAAAGTATGAATCTTTTGATTATTTTTCAAAATTTGCAAAACTTGTTCAAAATGAAAAAGGAGTTTCAATTAAAACCTTGAGAAGTGATCATGGAGGAGAATTTGAAAATTTGGAAATTGAAAAATTTTGTGAAGAAAATGGTTTAAAACATGAATTTTCTGCTCCACGAACACCTCAACAAAATGGGGTGGTTGAAAGGAAAAATCGTACATTGCAAGAATTGGCTAGATCCATGTTGAATGAATATAAACTACCTCTAACCTTTTGGGCAGAGGCAGTGAATACTTCGTGCTATATAATGAATAGAGTAATGATTAGACCAATACTTGGCAAAACATCTTATGAATTGTGGCATGAAAGGAAACCTAACATTTCTTATTTTCGTGTATTTGGATGTCCTTGTTTCATTCTTAACACAGGTGATCAACATGGAAAATTTGAATCAAAGGCTGATGAGGGAATATTCATGGGCTATTCAACAAGGAGAAAGGCTTACAGAATATACAACAAACAAACAAAGACAATTGTTGAATCAATCAATGTGAAATTCGATGAATCTGACCTGGAAAGGACGACTGAAAAGACGGATGACGATGGGGTAGATCATGAAGGCATTGAAGATGAGACATCTAGTGAGAAAGCAGAAAATAGAACTGTTGATGCTGGTAGATTGAAATTTAAATCCAATCATCCTCATGAATTGGTTATAGGTGATCCTACGGAAGGTATACGTACTCGCTCTTCATTTGATAAAAATTTGTGTTCGTTTTGTTATCACAGTGGTTTTATTTCTGAAATTGAACCTGATTCTGTTGAAATGGCTCTTAATGATGAAAATTGGGTTTTAGCAATGCAAGATGAACTTAATCAATTTGAGAGAAATAAAGTCTGGAAATTAGTTCCCAGGCCTAATGACTATCCAATTGTTGGAACTAAATGGGTGTTCAAAAATAAACTTGATGAATCGAGAAACGTAATTAGAAACAAAGCTAGGTTGGTCGCAAAAGGATATAACCAAATTGAAGGCTTAGATTTTGACGAAACATTTGCTCCAGTTGCTAGGTTAGAAGCCATTAGGATTTTGCTAAGTTTTGCATGTTATAAGGGTTTCAAACTTAAACAAATGGATGTAAAAAGTGCCTTTTTGAATGGTGATTTGAAAGAAGACGTTTTTGTTGAACAACCCCCCGGTTTTGAAAATCATGATTTTCCAAGTCATGTGTATAAATTAGAAAAAGCATTATATGGTCTTAAACAAGCTCCTAGAGCTTGGTATGACTGCCTTAGTACATATCTTTTGGAAAATGGTTTTAAAAAGGGGAGTGCTGACACGACACTGTTTCTATTACATAAAGGAAGTGATTTTTTGATAGTTCTGATTTATGTGGATGATATCATTTATGGTGCTACTAATGAACTCTTGTGCGAGAAATTTGAACAAGTCATGCAGGCTAAATTCGAGATGAGCTTGGTTGGAGAATTGAAATATTTTCTTGGATTTCAAATCAAGCAAAGCAGTGATGGTATTTTCATCTCACAATCCAAGAATGTGTTGGAATTGTTGAAGAAATTTGGAATTGAGAACTCCATACCATTGAGAACTCCTATGAGTCCATCAACAAAGTTAGACAAAGACGAGAAAGGAATTGATGTTGATCAGAAGAAATATCGAGGAATAATTGGTTCACTTCTGTATCTTACTGCCTCTAGACCTGATATTATGTTTTCTGTGTGTTTGTGTGCATGTTTTCAATCTAACCCTAAAGAATCTCATTTAAAAGACACTAAACGAATTTTGAGATATCTTTCACACACACACAAATTTGGATTATGGTACCCTTCTTGTGAAAATTTTGATTTAGTTGGTTATTCTGATGCTGATTATGCCGGTTCATTGGTTGATAGAAAAAGCACTAGTGGGACATGTTTCATGCTAGGACACTCATTAGTTTCATGGTCAAGTCGGAAACAGAATTGTGTTGCATTATCCACCACTGAAGCAGAATATATTGCTTTGGGATGTTTTTGTGCTCAAATTTTATGGATGATGCAAACTCTTTTTGATTTTGGCTTAGTCTATATACAAGTTCCATTAAAATGTGATAGTAGGAGTGCTATAGATTTGTCAAATAATCCTGTTCATCATTCACACACAAAACACATTGATGTGAGACACCACTTTCTTAGAGATCACATTGCTAAAGAAGACATTTGCATTGAATATATTTCAACTGAAACTCAACTTGCTGATATTTTCACAAAACCTCTCCCCGAAGACAGATTTTCCAGATTACGTTTGAATTTGGGAATTATAGAAATTGACTAATCATTTTTTTTTAAATCTTAAAAATTTGATTTTTTGATTTGTTTTTAAATGACTTTTTTTTGACTTATCTAACTCCCTAATGATTATCGAAAAGATGAATAGTGATTGAAAAAGTGATGAGTGTTGATATTTATCATATATTATAACTCGATAAAGTATAATTAGAAAATTTCTTTAGAATTTCATAACAAGAGTTATAAAAACTTTTTGTTGGGTAAAAATTCCATGACCATTTCTATTTCTATCATCTTTCTATCGAACATCACTCATAAAATTACATATAGTATGTAAATTTGTGGTAGTTTACAAAGGAAATCATTTGTTCTTTAATATCTTTAAATTTGTGAAGGAAATTATTTGTGCTTCAATTTATTATATTTGGCAATAAAAATAAATATCCAAAGTATTCACTCTCATTTAAAAGTCCTCACGGTTATGCATGGGTGAATTACTTGGATTTTTGATTATGTGCTTCCATGCTCATTTAAAAGTCCTCACGGTTATGCACGTATGGAACGCATATCAAAATTAATTGATTTAATAGACAAGTTGATTCTAATCCCATTTAAAAGTCCTCACGGTTATGCGTGGTTAGAAGATACTTGATTTTATTTTTTAAATTAAATTGGAATACTACTAATCTCATTTAAAAGTCCTAACGGTTATGCATGGTTAGTAGATATTCAAATTTCCTGAAATAAATATACCACAAATAGACAGAACCGTATGATTTTTGATGATTTTATCCCCATCACTTCTGAAAGTGGAATATGCGTCTGACAAGGGTAATTATGATTTTTGTTTGAGTTTTATTGAAATTTGATATTTATATTCAATTGAGTTAAATGTTTGATTCATGTCTGTCACTTCATCCCTATTTTTATAACACTGTTATTCTTTTGCTGATAACAAAAGGGGGAGAGAAAAGTTAAGATTTTGTCAAATAGAATCAAGCAAAGGTCAAATAATTTTCCATTTGCATATAGGCTCATTTACATATTTTTGTTTGTATGCATATATGTAGGGGGAGTATCATGTAGAGAGGAAGCATTCAAATAGGGGGAGCAAATTGAACGATCAAATACATTTAATACATTCAAAATCCTAAATATATGTTTGTTATCATCAAAAGGGGGAGATTGTTGAATAAGCGCTTATATGATTTTTGTTTGATAATAATAAACATATATACATTCGTTTAAATGTATTTGCTAAATATACTATTTTATTTTCACAGAGTAAATAAATATTTTTTGAATAAATTAAATAACACAGAATTTGAATTCAAACGAATATTTTATTCAAACAAATATTTATTACAACTTTGAATAGTATGATTTCAAGCTCTCACTATAACTATATAACTTTGATTACAATTACATCACATTTCATATTTACAGTTGACCACACTTCATATCACTCACACTCGTGTTTATCTTCAACTGCATTCCAGTTTGAATCCAGCATCTGAATAATCTGCAAAAATATTTTCAAACGAAGTAAAATTGAAAAAGAAATATTTTTGCAATTCAAAAATAAAAGATAATTTTGAATATGATTTGCCTCAGTTATTTGGGTTGTTCTTCATAATTTAAATTTGAATTCGTCATACACGAACAACTTGTGACATATACAGTGTATTACTGTATATGCCACAAGGCCGTGCACACCGATATATACACTTGATAATGCTACAGGGACAGGTGAGCACAGGTCAAACCCAAATGAAAAGCCGGGTTCAACTCACATGCAATATATCATGACTCAAGCACAAGGTCAAACCCGAGTTTTTTTTTGAAAAACTGGATTCAACACAGGGCAGTTCACAAGTCAAAAACAGTGCGACAAAACTCGAGTGCAGCAATGAAACCACAAGTTACACAATCAAGTGATCAACACAGCAACATGGACTGCGCAAATTCAAGATAGCACCAAAGACTCAGCAGTGACACATGACCACCACAACAAACCCAGTGACTACATCTATAGCAGCAGTATGCAAGTGCATACACAAAGAGGCAATAAATACCAAATTCACAATGAAGAGTAAAACAGTGGCTCAACAAGAACGCAGTGCAACAGTGGTGATGCAGTGGCACATGACTATCACTGACTCAATTCACTTATGCAAACTTGAAGACTGCCACCAACATGATGATAACACAGCAGCCCCAAAATCAAAGTGACACAACAGCAATAATGCAAACAACAAAAATACAGTGTCAAGCTCATGTATGCAATAGATAAGGATGCAGATACAAAATAACCAAGTGCAACTGGACTACAACACGACCAAATGGCCAAGATAAAAAACCAGAGTTCAATGCATATGAGACCAGCAATGCTCAAGACCACACAGGCATATATGTCAAGTAAGTACTACAAAGACCATGTCAAACACATAGACAAGTAATGCAACATGTATGCACCAGTAAACCGAGCTAAATGCAATTTAAAAAAAAATACCAACTACACAACTCGATGCACAATGACACAATTCAAATCAACACAGCAACAAACTCAACAATGAAACTGTTGGAACATGGATATCACATGTAATTCGAACTAACATGACACCAGTGAAGTCTGTACACATGGAAAATACAAGCAACTCGAGATCAAGAAGATACAAACCAATTATGGCCAAAGAATTGTACAAAGCTCCTACAGGGATGAATAGAAATGTCCAAAGTCAAATGCATCAATATTCAAAGCCGTGAGATGCAGTCAAAATTCAAGAAGTCGAAATTAAAAAAATTGGAACAAGTCAAACAAGTGTTCACCGTGATAGCCAAAAGAATTGACCACGAAATCAAATCAATACCGTGTGAATCAAGCTACCAAAAATACGAAAGTGACAAATTCACAGCAAATCCCAAGCATCAATACAAGATCGAACGGCCATTGACGAATTCAAATATATTTAGACGAACGTAATTCAAGGAATTCGAACGCATATATAACCCAATCATCACTGGAAATTTCAAGCATCGAGTTCAAGCATCAACCAGTAAAGAAAAATGGATAAATTACGTACCGAAATCGCAAAACGAACTCGATGCAAATTGAAGAGCCTTGAGCAAATCAAAGAGCATCAAAGCCTACTATTGAACGAGATCGAGCGGCACTTCAATTTGCACAACCCTAGTTTGAATCGCAAGGAGCAAAAGCAAATTTGCAGAAGCCCTAATTGAGTTGCAAAGAGGAACGCGACCATTTTTTTTTTTCACGGGCCAAAGAAGAAGAAAGAAGCGGGTTAGAAAATAAAAGGGCCAGCCGTGTTTGATGTTAAAAGGGCTTTAGTGTTAGTTAGGGTTCAAGTGTTATTTTTAATTGTTGTTTTAATTGTTTTTGTTTTTACTTTACGAATCAAAACTTTGTAAATCACCACCTAGGATTTAGGTAGTGTCAGATTGTCTAGTTAGAATTAGTTCAGTGAGAAGGGAGTGCGAGTTTGCAAAGCTCTATAGGCGGGAGCAGTGTTTGCGAGTAATCAAAGCTCTATATGCGGGAGCAGAGTTTACAAGTAAACGAAACTCTATAGGCGGGAGCAGGGTGTGCGAGTCTAGTAGAGTGTTTGTGAGCGGGAGCAAATGTTTGCGAGTCTAGTAGAGTGTTTGCGAGCGGGAGCCAAAGGGTCTGCGAGTCTAGTAGAGTGTTTGTAAGTGTGATACTGTTTAATTCTAATAGAAATCTGGGAATGCAGTAGTAGGCAGGGGTTGCCGAAGTTGGGTAAATTTTGTTTGTGATTTACTTTTCTTTCAGCTTATTTATTTCTGCATTTTGATTCTGTGTTTAAATCGAGAAAATTTGCTATAACCCTATTCACCCCCCTCTAGAGTTAATCTAGATCCGACAAACACAGCCCAGTTTAACACGTTAAGCTCGAAAACGAAATACGCTCGAAAATACGAACTGTAACACGAACACGACAGAGGAAAAATGCCACGTCCACACAACCTCAACCACCAGCGACAATGCGGCTCCGGCCGTACCACGACGACATCATTCCCTACCTTCCCCCCAGAAATTCGTGAAGCTCGGCTAATCCATGGCGATGCAATCATCAAATGTGCAGACCCCAGAAACATTCGAACCCAAACCCTACTTTCGATTCGCCCCCAAGAATCTTGCATTCGATTTTTTATTATTATTTTTCCTGTGTTCCTGAATCAACAATCTTGCTTCACTATAAATTTCAACATCGATTAGTGATTAAATCGACAGGAATTGAAGAAAAAGCATTTTCGGTTCTTTTACAAACTGCACTCTGTATGGTTATCTAAAAATCTTAATTTCTGTTTCAAAAATCCTACTTTTGAATTTTATTTCAAGATATAAATTCAAACTTACAGTTTAAGTTATTCGAATTTTAATCACTAATTTACTTTATACTGTATATTTGAATTTACAGTTTTTATATTGCACAACCAACCTTTAAACAAATTTCCTTGCTTTGATCTTTAGATTAAAGGCTTTTATTTAGTTAAATTTCTAAGTAAAAATGTTTTATATGAAGGGTACAAATCATTCTCTATTTCTTTTGCCTCAGAAACATCAAAAACTAGAAGAACAATATAAAGCAGAACTTCCAGTAATTAACAAACATCACAGAACAGTTTTATATCAACATAATATTTTTCATGAATCAATTATTAATAATTAAATTTCAAAAATTACGTTTACTCACCAAAATGAATTGTTGGAACAGAGGGGGATTTTTTGATGAAAGAAGACTGCGGTTTTGAAATATGAATTCCTGTAACTTTCTCTACCTTGAATTTGCTTAAGTTTGAAAATATGATGCTTATTTACTTTTTTTTTCTTTCTCCTTCAGATTTTCCTCTTAAGTTTTGTGACCGAACTAAATATTATGAACATGTAGTATGGTGTTTATATAGATAAAAACAGTTTTGAACAGTGGTCACAACTTATAATACAAGCCTTACCTGGTTATGATAATATTTTGCTTAATGTTAATGTACTATAAATCTGAGATGATTCAAATATTTTGACTGAAAGATTATTTTGGGTGCTGAGATGATAGCATTAAATGAGCTTGCCTTCAAATATGTTTACAACTTATTATATGTTTGCTGACATTATATTTTGTATAAAGATATTTGTTTACAGGTTTTTGTTTTATCTTCACTTAGCTTGAATAAGAATATATATTTTCTTTGTCTGGGTTACAGAACTAATAATTTATTTTATATGTCTACTTTTATTCTAAACTTAACTATCAAGTATTTTATTGACTTGTTTTATTTTATACTTACATTGATATTACTGTTTTCTTATGTCTACATACTTATGTTTATAACCATGTATATTTATTTTAATTATGTTCCATATTTATAAAATTATTTTCATTTAGAGTTAAATCTTAAAATATTTGATTTGTAACTTATATTTGCATTAATATATTTTATATTTATATTTAATATGGATAGAATTGTGTTATTGTAATTATTATTATTAACTACATTTATAAATGTATTGTATCAAATATTAATAATATGGAATCTTTAATTTAATTTAATAATATAAATTTATTGTAAATATTTTTGAAAGAATCTATTTTAAATTTTAAATCAAAATTTCCTTCATAAAACATATACAACTAATAATGCCCAAAATCTTGTTTGTTTATAAATGAAAAACTTGTATTTTATTTAAATTAGATTAAATACTTATTATAATAATAAGGTAAAAATCCCGGGTCGTTACAGATAACAGCCTTGAAATGATGATAAGCGAGTCTACTGCCAAAAAAGGCAATAACTGAATTACATCATTTATTCTCTACCCTTTTGTGGCCTATGCATTCATCACTACAATCTTTTTTTCATTAATTGAGAGAGAAGCAACATATTTGAGATCAAACTTAGAGCTTGATCCCCCTTTCCAGATCATTTCAGCCCACGGAGAGGCTTTATTTAGGTTAGCATTGATCTATGAATTTGATTTTTCAGTAAACTGACTATTTCTTGATAAGCTACTTGGATTTCTGGATTGGTTTTTTCAACATTTTTGTCGAGTTTTTTGTATTCTTCGTGTTTCTTGAATTGAGAATGCCTTGATTTGCATTTTTGAAATATTGTTTTGATTGGTTTTCATTTACTTTATTTAGGCTCAACTGGTTCGATCCAATACCTATTCGTTGTTTTGATACACAGATCTATTCCTTGATAGATTTGATCTTCTACCTTGAACAATCTGAAAGACCTCTTCGTCTAATTCAGGATTTATATTCGTTGAGAGAAGTTGTGAATGCAGATTAGGATCCCGTGGAGGAGGAGAATGAGATGGAGAGGAAGGAGAAGACCCCTCAATCTGATCAAGGCTAAAGATTGGGTTATCAAGAAGATTAGTGAAGAAACCCATGGCTGCAGAGCCTGTTTTTTCTTTTTTGAAGGAGACAACAACAAATAATTTTCTAAATATAGTAGTATATTATCTTTATTCAAGTGGAAACAATGGAGCACAAAGTTGCACTATAAAGTAAATCTCAAAGCTATCTTAAGACTTTACAAAATTAAATATGTATGTTTGGTGTTGTATAATTTATCTATGGGTGATATATCTCAAAGGTAGCTTAAGTTTTTATTCCCAAATTCAGCACAGGTTTAAGTAATTCTAATATAATTAAATTTTAGGCCGTAGCTGGATATTTCTTAACATAGAAAAGACAATATGCATTTGTTTACTTAGTTATGAAAATACACATGTGTTAAATATATTTTTCAGGTTAAACCAAACTTATTTTCAAGTGTATTGAGTATTGACGTTAAATGCTGATATTGAATACTGTATGGGTTAGCTATCTGGTATATGTTTGGATGATGCCACTTGTGCTGAAATTGTAGCCTAATAGTATTTCAAGTGTTAGGCTAACTATTTTTTATGATAATGATGACATTTTACTTACTTGGAAGGAAGTGCTCTATTACTCTATCTGGATACGTATTAAAGTTGGATCTCGACTTAAAATTATTCATTGTTGAATTCGACAATCGACATCTGTCAAGGTTCATGATATCGAGTTGTCATTGCTTTGCGTAATTTGTTCCAGTGCAATTTTAGTGACATTGAGCTTGCTGGTAAATATTTTAGCATAAATCAGATGTCTTATATTCCTCCCTTCTTATTGTCTTCCGATTTCGATAGCTACTCTATGTTGTTAAACATTCTTTCTTCATTTTAGATCCTTTTCCCCTTGATATACACAAATATATAGCCAAGGGTAGGTAAATCTCCAACCTAATAGTACACGAAGCCGTAAACTGAAGTTGAAGTTGGAGTTTCCCTACCCTCGGCTATATATTTGTGTGTAAAACAACAAAGAAATATGATATTCATCAATTTTTTTCCGTGAATGGTATGTCTTAAAGTCATCGTAGATATATTTTTAGGTTCATATTTCAAATACAATGCTATGTTTCGAATACAATGCTTACAATTTATATATATAATACTTCTAAGTGGCACAAATATAATCTTAGAACAAACCATAGTGCAATGCAAGAACCATTTTATCCTTTAATTGACATATTACATAGTTTTCATCTATGGTCAAATACATTTTTGTTTCATACTAAGAAGACTACATTACATTTTCCCTTTAAGGCCTTGCTAAAAAGTGATTGTCGGTGGTGACGCCCCAAGCTAACACTTGATTAAGGCATGTAATATGGGCTATGAACTGAAGGTGCAAACTGCAAATCTCAATTGACACTTTAGTTTCCATTTTTATTTTCATGCTTATCTTTCAGTTTGTTCCCTAGGTTTCGGTATGTCCTATTTTCATCAACTTTGTCGCTGATTAATTATTTTCTTAATTAAACTTTTATATTACTTTCAGTGTGATTTTAGTCTATGTTGCTTTGAAAGGTTTTTTTTTATTCTAAGAATTTGAATGGAGTTGGGTATTTGTTCTTCTAAAAGAGGTGCTATTATCTATGTTTAATGTTCTTAAATTCTATGTGCCAACCTTCCACTTACCGTTGTCAAAATAATATGCCTAATCTTTGACTTGAATAAGTTATAATTTTACATCTACTTGAAAATGCAAATGATTTGAAATAATATATTGTGCATAAATTTACATGTAATATCATATTTGTCCTAAATGCAATTTGTAAATCATAAAGTAACTTATCTAATGTATACACTTTCATGACAAGATGGTAACTACTAACATAAATTAGATAGTGTTTTCAAGATATAACCATTAAGGGTAAAAGTTAGCTATCAAATATTATTTATCAAACATTTTACTCTCTATCATGCATGGCAAACCATTAAAGTAAATAAAACATCAAACATTCGGAAGTAAGCCCAAAGTTTCATTTGATTTTGGATAATTTCATTTTAATTTTAATGTGTGCTCCGTGTATATATATAGTAATAATATTATCATGTATTAGCCTTTTTGGGTAGAGAAGTTCACATACTCAATAGCATAGTTTTTAAAACTAAACGGTGAATTAAACCGTGATGATAAAAGGTTGAAGGTTTCAAAACTCGGATTGGTTGAACGTCAAAACGTGTAAATAAATATTGAATATAAATTTAATCTAACTAAAAATAAAACTTTAATATTTTAATTTTATTCATGAATAGTATAGTAAAGAATGATACAAAAAATTAGGCAGCTTAATAATTAAACCGGTGAAATATATAAAATCAATGTGTTGACAACTATCTCTTGCTATATAGGCAATAAGAGATGTTACACAAATAGATATCTTGGTTAATGCGAATTTATCTAAAGGGGGTTTAATGTAAAAAGTTAAAAGACTAAGGAAAAAAAGAGATGACTACATTGGAAAAAGCACAACAAATTGTATCGCCTTCTTTGTCAACCTTCGATAATCTATGTATCTAATTCCAAAACCATATCATCTATTTTTTCACAAATCACAAATTCACTTTGAAATTTAACATCAAAACCACGGTTCTATGTACCTTATTACAGTTAAGAAGGTTTGACCATGAATTGATGTTGTTTGAGGTTTGATTGACCTCCGGACCACCATGATCAGAGGTCAACGGTCATGGGGGTTCAACCAGCGATTCAGTTGGGTCATCAAAACACTACTCAGTAGAGATAATGAATGTATTCAATTATCATGTCCAAGTCGGATTTTGTTGGTATTGTTAGGTGATTCATTACTTTGAAAGATTTGGAGAAATAAATTAAAGTTCAAAATACCTTTGCGATGACAATGTAACCCAATAGCGAAGGTTTGTATTGGTGTGCCCAGCAAATCATCACATGAGATATATGCATTTATTTTGCAAATTAATCTCTATGTAGATGTTTTGTTGAACTTTGCAAAATGTGAAATGTTTGATTAGTTAGGCATCAAACACCAAACTTTAGGTCATGATCATTTCCTCCATAAACAATACATAAACCAAATTGTCTTTTGTATGAACACCGAACTTTAGGTCATGATCATTTCCTCCATAAACAATACATAAACGAAATAGTCTTTTTTATGGGATGTAGTTCAAAGTAATTATTGACTATGTAGAAGTGAATCTTTTTCTTTATTAAACCGTATTATCCTATTACATCATATCATGCCAAAAAAAGGAGGGAGGATGTATTTATACCTTTCTTAAGTGTTCTTGGCTTTGGAATTATTTTTCTTCTCTTCCCTCATTCCTTAAATAAGGTAACGAGTTTATTTTTTTTGCAACCCAAAGTTTAATACACAAGGGGTTGATCTAACATACAGACCGATAATATGTTTAAATTTGTATTCCGTAAATTTATTTCAGTGCATGCATTAACTCAAGAATACAATCCAAAGTCTATGATTCAGTTGTCAAGTTTCGGCCTGTGTTTACCATATTATTATCAAACCAATAGTTATACTCTTTACCGTAAACATCATGTTGTTATCTACCGATGTTAATTTTTTTTGAAGTTGTCAAGTTATGTGTAACGCCCCGGAAATTTTCGACTTTCGAAAATTCAACATCGATACTCACTTTATCGACTGCCGAGAAATCGAAGGCCAAAAACCCGAAATGTTATGGTTTAAGAAAAGAAAGACAAAGAAAAAGAGAGAAAAAGATAGAAAAGATAGAGAGGAAAGAGAATAGAAAATAAAGGAAACATAGAACGGAACAATAACTGAACAACATCAGAATCTCACAATTCGCAGCGGAACAACATATAATAATAAATGAATAATCTTTAAACAAAGAACTATATCAGTTATTACATTTTATACTTTACATCATATCATCATCAGAGTGTACAACAACAATAACAAACAGTGCAGCGGAAAAGAAATACTATATACTAGTAATACGCCATGCCATCCAGCTTGCCTCCAGCAACTCCAGAATATCCAGAATATCCTGATAAACCTAACTCTTGACTGCCCGTGTGGAAATTGGTGGGCACCCAGAGTTTAGGAAGGAAAACAATAAACTCCAAGTCAGTCATGTGACTGGTGTGAGAACTCAAAACAGTTTATTTATCTTTAAAATCAAAATAGAGGAATATTTTTAAAGTCAATTCGCAATGCTTTTAAAAATGAGACTACCATAAGACCTCCCGCCACACACACAATGCAAACGCAGACTTGGAGGAGATTTCTCCTTATGATAGTCAAAGATGCTTGATACGCATTTAAAAGAACATTTGATATTATTACTAGTGCATAGTGTAGAAAAATTTATTTCGAAAGTAGAATATAAATCTTAGCCAGCATAGGTACCATTATATTATGCCTACTATAGCTACTTCCTGAGGAAGCAGGTTCTACAACTAAAACCGTACAAGTCACGTATTGTTTCTTTGGATTTCCAACGAATGATCAGGCCAAGGAACTTCCCATTGCCACATGAGAATGCCTCTGGATGGACATTCCCGAGAACCAAACCGGATCTCTACCAACACAAGGCCGGGTTACCCCTAACTGAGTAAGAACTGACCGAATATGCCATCCCCCGGTCCTTTGGGACCTTTTCACCGAGCGCTCGTAATCAATTCACACAATCATAACAAAGTGTTTTCAACATGAGTAAGTATCTGGGCTCCATACCATGATACCACCCTTTTCCAGAAGTAAATGCACACATCCTAAAGGGCGCTACCCCTCATAACCTTGCTGCTTCTTTCCTGTTTTGACCATTCACGGGGTGTGAGGCTCGACGAAGTCACGTCCACAAAAACATACTTTATACAAAAGCAATGCTTTGGGTCAACAAATGATCATAGAAATGATCACCAAGATAGACGATGAAATAAATGATCCTATCACAAATAATCAACACAATGATCATTTCACAGCAACACTCAGCATGTCACATTACCAAATTGGGAATATATCGCTGATAACTTCAACTATATAACCTCTGAGCTCGTACGTCTCAGAGAAGGGTGTTAAGCTAAAAGAATAAATTCTCCGCCACCAACAGAAATATATTTGAAAGAAATCGGCTTTATATCTCAACTTGTAATGTCAGGCATACTATCCATACAAGTCTGTTCCGGGCTCGAACAAAACCGAAGGCACTTACAAAGAAGTCCTTGCAATCCGGATATTCACAATCCTGATCGGATTTCCCATCACTTAGGGAGTCTCTATACCGTTGCAACTCAGTGCAGAGACAATCGATAGGTCATCCTATCGCTCTCGCAAATACCGGGTCTTCAACACCGATCTTCAATGCTATCATAACGACGTATCACATATTCGGAATGGGTTATACGACCCCATGGTCCTTTCCCGGTTAACCCGAATAGTGAGCGCTTATTTAAAAATAAGTGTGGCATTCAAATTCAAACAAATCATATCAATTTCCCATTCAAAGGGAAATATTGATAGTCGGTTATTGACTATCAATGGATATGCACACATCACCAGTTTCCAAATAATTTTCCAAATTATTTATTTTCCAAAATATCTTTACTAGATATATATTATTTCAATATGTCAAAAATAAATCAATATTTATTTTTAAACAAATTCTTCTTTTCATTTATAAATTCCATAATGAATTTATATTCCAAAATACCCATGCATATACGATTTCAGTTATTCATTTCAATTTATCTTCAAAAAGATAAATTCTCAAAATATTCACTTTATATTGGAAAACATTTCCATACTTATTTATTCATAAGTAATTCACAAATTTTATTTATTTTCAACACTTAGAAAATATTCAATATACTTCAATCGAAATTAAGTATATATTTCATTCTTTAAGGAAATCATTTTCTTAACCATATTTATTTGGGCCAAAACGAATGTTGCGTAAAACATCGTTACGACAACCCAAAATCACTAGTATAGGGATTCAAAGTTTAAAATAGATATATAAATCCCAATACTATCCAAAACATTTCCTTTCGGAAATCATTTACTATAACAACACTGTTATAGTCCACCATTTCCTTCTATTTCTCGAAAACGTCTATTTCAACAATGAATGTTGAAATCTATGGTTTCGAATCTCAACACATTTAAAACATCGTTAGATCGTTTTAATTCTATTTAAAACTTCACATTCAAAACAATTTCTTTAACATATTATTCACTATTCAAAAACGTGAATATACTTTGTTAACAAATTTCATCCTTTTATTCATTTTATTTCAAAGGATTATTCACAGTCAAAAACGTGAATATAACTCCATTAATAGGTTTCAACAATTTACTTATCAAAATAAGTCGTTTGCGAATTTATAAAACAACGTTTATAAATTCCATTTCTATTTATTTATAACAACTTCTTTTATAAATTCCTTTATTAACCTATTCGATTTATAACTCAATTATAAAACAAAGGTTCATATTATAAGTCAAATACTTATAAAACGATTATTTTACAAAATCGTTCTTTTAAACTTCATAATTATAAATCTTATAACTTATAAGATTCAATTATTCATCCAAATATATTCTTTAATAATTTCACAAAATTCATAAATCTTACTATTTATAAATTTCATTTATAACTTCATCATTTATAATTTTTTTAAATTCCATTCCTTTACAAAATTCATTTTCACTTCATTCAAACACTTATAAAAACTCGTTTTATAATGTCAATATTTCAATTTATAGATATCCATTTATAAATCTCTTAATATAATTCAATTTATATTATTCTTTAAAACGTCTTTAATCTCCTTTATTATTTCACCATTTCGATTCATAAAATAATTAAATTTTATAAATCCTATATTTAAACTTTTCACAATAAATTCTAAAATCCCGATTAAACTATTTTATAAAATCAATAGCATCATATTCTCAAAAATCAGTTTTTAACTATATTTCTCAAAAATCATAATTTTATAACTTTGAAAATTATAACGTTTATTTATTTAAAAATAGATCAAATTCCAAACATATAGTATATTTTCAAAAATCACTTTATAAATCATTTTAAAATTCCAAAATTTCGTCCAATGATGCTACATACCAAATAGTCAATCACGACTACAACGATATCATATATCGATATGAAAATCCATCAAATATCAAAATATCTGAAATCGAATAAAAACTGTTGAGGAATCCAGTTGGATCCCTCCAACCTGTTTCCTGCATCACAAACATTAGCACAATACAAATTTCGCTCCAGTACGAAATTATCGCGGTATATGGGATTTAAAATATTATCCGCTTAATAACGGCGCAATAGGGTCTCATCCGCTAAACAAATAAATGCGGGTAATCAATAACTCCAATATATACATATGCCAATATATATATATTGCTATTATATATAATACCAATTTCACTGTTTATGAAATATTCGCGGTATATGTTTTTATTAAATAACATCCGCTTACTAACGGCGTATAATGTCTATTTTAACAATCAATAGATATCAATCAACATTCAAACATGCATTCAAATATTTTAAATCCAACTATTTAAAATAAAATCGAAACTGATTCGATTGAGTGAGAAGTTCTCACCTTGATTTAAATTCCGTTTTAGCGATTTATTTCGAATAAAATTAAACGGACGTTTAATTTTATCCAAAATTCTTACTAACTCCAAACGACTCCAATCCAATTTCATCGCGTAGTGCTCGTCCATACGATTCCAACGCAACTGGTTTCACGCGTTTTCGACCTCGTATGAAAAAGTTATCAATTTTTGAAGTTTGCTCGTATTTATATACACAAATACAACATAATTTAAAATTTTATAACCTACAACTTGCATCCACCGTCCATCACAGATCCAACGGCCCCCCCACCATCTTCCTTCTCATGCAAATGTACAGGCCGTTCGAACCCATCAACAAGCAACTAGGGTTGAATATCACCACTTCCTCGCTCGATTAAAACTCGATCAGGGAGTTCCATCGCGTAGCCCTCACCACAAGCTACACTCGGCCTCAAGCACATGAAGCTCGGCCATCTCCTCCACCTCGTGTTGCATGCGCAACTGGCCACGAACGGCCCCCTGTAGCTCCCACTACGATGCTCCGTTTTACATCACAGCCGTTCACATCGAAGCTCTCATCACCCTCTTCAATACTCTAGTTGGAAGTTTAGCCTAATTGTCGACGGATTAGGAGTAATCGAGGGGGAAAGGTCGTGAGTTTCTGGCCTTTGATTATGTGGGTGGCGGCTGGCTAATGAGCTAGGGTTTTGTTTTTTTTTTGTTTTAATTTGAGTGAGGGCTATTTATAGAGAAAAATCGAACACTATTCATCCGGAAATTCCGTACTTCGATTTACGCGCCTTAACTAGCGTTTCTAGGGTTTACCCCACGTTCCGGACACAATGGAACAGGTTTCGGAAGCTAATTCGGACATCTGTGCGAGTTATGGCTATAAACGTTCAATTTGAATTAAACCGATTTAAATCGATTTCTAGGCGTTTTAATTTGTACCGGACAACCGGTAAATCCAATTGACACGAAATTTGAAACCTTACAATAATATCACATTACGGATCCGATGAAACTGGTTTCGTCGAAATCCGAGACTTTTTGAAAAATGGCTATTTTAACTCGCCAAATTAAAATTAAAAATAAATCGATGCGTTTCGAGTTGCCACGATCAAACGATAACTCCGATTGACACGAAAATTGAAATCCGGTAAAAACTAACTATTACGGATCCAATGGAACTGGTTTCGTTCAATTCTGAGACTGTTCAAAAATTGACTATTTTCACTAGTCGATTTTTAATATTAAAATATTCAATTTTCACGAATTAACTTTTAATTCGATTTTAAAAGTTCTAAAATATCATTCTAACTTCAACATGATAAAATAAAATTTCCCAAATCATTTTCAATCATATTTAACTCAATTTTCAATTATTTCCATAATTTAACATATTAAATTATCGATTTAATTATTCAATTAAATCCAATAATTCAAAATAAAAATTATTCGACTTATAAATTCACTTATAAATATTTAAAATAAATTAAATATTCAAATTTTAATTTCTAAAAATTCTGGGTCGTTACAATCTTCCCCCCTTAAAAGAATTTCGTCCTCGAAATTATCAAGTAAGAAAAGTTACAGAATCTATTAATTTTCCAAAATCCATAATTAAATTTCTTACAATAACTTTACTAAGTTTTCAAATCATACTTAGTTATCTTTTCAAAAACAACTACTATTGTTTAACTTTCAATTCCAAATCAAAATTAAAGTTTTCAAAATTTTCAATTTTCTCAAAATTTTTCTAACGCCTTAAATTTTCGAAAAAATTCGCCATAGTCTCCTTTGCGCGGCTCGATCCAAAAAAAAAAATGACAGTATATATATCACAAATATACATCTCATCAAGTAATGAGGCATCCCGAAGGGAAAAAGTATAAAAGTACGGTATGTAATTCGAGATATGTACCTTATATTTTATTAGCGAGCATATATGGCTAATATAGCGCGAAAGCGAGCTCCAAATGCGAAGCAAACGCGATCCGCACCTACTAATCACTCAACAAACAACATGAGAAACATGCATATATGAAAATAATCTCAATATACAACATATATCTCCATAACAACTATATATGTCACATAGCAAATGCAACTAAACAACAAATGCAAACATCTACCAACTATAATCCATAACCAATAAATATTCATTCATATTCTCATTCATATCCAATGAATTGGTTTTCAATTTAAATCACATTTGATTCATTAACAGTGGATGTTCTTACTAACATTCATTTTTTATTTATAACTCATATTCATAAATATATTCATATAGTTTCACTTCTTATATATATAAGTTTATTCACAATTGTAAATCACTTTAATTATAATTCAATCCTTATAATTCTTTTGCTTATACAATTATCATTCAATTTAGATTATTCAAACAACTAAACAATCAACTTATATACACTTTAATAATTCTGAAAAATTATTTCTTTATATATAAAATATAATCAAGGTAAAATTATTTCGTTTACCCATTTTTAAAAACAATGTTGTGCCGAATTGTTCTATTCAAGTGTTTAGAAACCCCTTCGGCATAGTTGTCGAGACCACGTTGACGAAGGTTCATATGCCACTCAACAAACCAATCATCACAATATAAAACAATTTTATATATTCACTAACAAATACGCTCTCATAGCTATTATTACACTCAAACTCATTCTAGAGCACTACTGACTCTATCTCTAACGAGTAATACCCAACAGAACCATGGTTGTCGCTTAACCATAAGCTCTGATACCAAATGTAACGAGACGGGCCAGTGGTCACAACCGGTAGGCTTTTCAACCATCCCAGCCCCACCGTGGCTTACACCGGTACCCCAGACCTTGCTTTTACGGTCAGCCTCTCGACTGTCTCAGGTTACACCTAACCAACCCCCTAAAAGAGGATGTGTGGGAGTAAGAGTCTCCCGTTCGCCACCTAATCGCGAAGCGAGAACCCCCCATCACATAGCCCAAAGCTTAACAAGACTGGTGTGAGAACTCAAAACAGTTTTTTTATCTTTAAAATCAAAATAGAGGAATATTTTTAAAGTCAATTCGCAATGCTTTTAAAAATGAGACTACCATAAGACCTCCCGCCACACACACAATGCAAACGCAGACTTGGAGGAGATTTCTCCTTATGATAGTCAAAGATGCTTGATACGCATTTAAAAGAACATTTGATATTATTACTAGTGCATAGTGTAGAAAAATTTATTTCGAAAGTAGAATATAAATCTTAGCCAGCATAGGTACCATTATATTATGCCTACTATAGCTACTTCCTGAGGAAGCAGGTTCTACAACTAAAACCGTACAAGTCACGTATTGTTTCTTTGGATTTCCAACGAATGATCAGGCCAAGGAACTTCCCATTGCCACATGAGAATGCCTCTGGATGGACATTCCCGAGAACCAAACCGGATCTCTACCAACACAAGGCCGGGTTACCTCTAACTGAGTAACAACTGACCGATTATGCCATCCCCCGGTCCTTTGGGACCTTTTCACCGAGCGCTCGTAATCAATTCACACAATCATAAAAAAGTGTTTTCAACATGAGTAAGTATCTGGGCTCCATACCATGATACCACCCTTTTCCAGAAGTAAATGCACACATCCTAAAGGGCGCTACCCCTCATAACCTTGCTGCTTCTTTCCTGTTTTGACCATTCACGGGGTGTGAGGCTCGACGAAGTCACGTCCACAAAAACATACTTTATACAAAAGCAATGCTTTGGGTCAACAAATGATCATAGAAATGATCACCAAGATAGACGATGAAATAAATGATCCTATCACAAATAATCAACACAATGATCATTTCACAGCAACACTCAGCATGTCACATTACCAAATTGGGAATATATCGCTGATAACTTCAACTATATAACCTCTGAGCTCGTACGTCTCAGAGAAGGGTGTTAAGCTAAAAGAATAAATTCTCCGCCACCAACAGAAATATATTTGAAAGAAATCGGCTTTATATCTCAACTTGTAATGTCAGGCATACTATCCATACAAGTCTGTTCCGGGCTCGAACAAAACCGAAGGCACTTACAAAGAAGTCCTTGCAATCCGGATATTCACAATCCTGATCGGATTTCCCATCACTTAGGGAGTCTCTATACCGTTACAACTCAGTGTAGAGACAATCGATAGGTCATCCTATCGCTCTCGCAAATACCGGGTCTTCAACACCGATCTTCAATGCTATCATAACGACGTATCACATATTCGGAATGGGTTATACGACCCCATGGTCCTTTCCCGGTTAACCCGAATAGTGAGCGCTTATTCAAAAATAAGTGTGGCATTCGAATTCAAACAAATCACATCAATTTCCCATTCAAAGGGAAATATTGATAGTCGGTTATTGAACTATCAATGGATATGCACACATCACCAGTTTCCAAATAATTTTCCAAATTATTTATTTTCCAAAATATCTTTACTAGATATATATTATTTCAATATGTCAAAAATAAATCAATATTTATTTTTAAACAAATTCTTCTTTTCATTTATAAATTCCATAATGAATTTATATTCCAAAATACCCATGCATATACGATTTCAGTTATTCATTTCAATTTATCTTCAAAAAGATAAATTCTCAAAATATTCACTTTATATTGGAAAACATTTCCATACTTATTTATTCATAAGTAATTCACAAATTTTATTTATTTTCAACACTTAGAAAATATTCAATATACTTCAATCGAAATTAAGTATATATTTCATTCTTTAAGGAAATCATTCTCTTAACCATATTTATTTGGGCCAAAACGAATGTTGCGTAAAACATCGTTACGACAACCCAAAATCACTAGTATAGGGATTCGAAGTTTAAAATAGATATATAAATCCCAATACTATCCAAAACATTTCCTTTCGGAAATCATTTACTATAACAACAGTGTTATAGTCCACCATTTCCTTCTATTTCTCGAAAACGTCTATTTCAACAATGAATGTTGAAATCTATGGTTTCGAATCTCAACACATTTAAAACATCGTTAGATCGTTTTAATTCTGTTTAAAACTTCACATTCAAAACAATTTCTTTAACATATTATTCACTATTCAAAAACGTGAATATACTTTGTTAACAAATTTCATCCTTTTATTCATTTTATTTCAAAGGATTATTCACAGTCAAAAACGTGAATATAACTCCATTAATAGGTTTCAACAATTTACTTATCAAAATAAGTCGTTTGCGAATTTATAAAACAACGTTTATAAATTCCATTTCTATTTATTTATAACAACTTCCTTTTACAAATTCCTTTATTAACCTATTCGATTTATAACTCAATTATAAAACAAAGGTTCATATTATAAGTTAAATACTTATAAAACGATTATTTTACAAAATCGTTCTTTTAAACTTCATAATTATAAATCTTATAACTTATAAGATTCAATTATTCATCCAAATATATTCTTTAATAATTTCACAAAATTCATAAATCTTACTATTTATAAATTTCATTTATAACTTCATCATTTATAATTTTTTTAAATTCCATTCCTTTACAAAATTCATTTTCACTTCATTCAAACACTTATAAAAACTCGTTTTATAATGTCAATATTTCAATTTATAAATATCCATTTATAAATCTCTTAATATAATTCAATTTATATTATTCTTTAAAACGTCTTTAATCTCCTTTATTATTTCACCATTTCGATTCATAAAATAATTAAATTTTATAAATCCTATATTTAAACTTTTCACAATAAATTCTAAAATCCCGATTAAACTATTTTATAAAATCAATAGCATCATATTCTCAAAAATCAGTTTTTAACTATATTTCTCAAAAATCATAATTTTATAACTTTGAAAATTATAACGTTTATTTATTTAAAAAATAGATCAAATTCCAAACATATAGTATATTTTTAAAAATCACTTTATAAATCATTTTAAAATTCCAAAATTTGGTCCAATGATGCTACATACCAAATAGTCAATCACGACTACAACGATATCATATATCGATATGAAAATCCATCAAATATCAAAATATCTGAAATCAAATAAAAACTGTTGAGGAATCCAGTTGGATCCCTCCAACCTGTTTCCTGCATCACAAACATTAGCACAATACCAATTTCGCTCTAGTACGAAATTATCGCGGTATATGGGATTTAAAATATTATCCGCTTAATAACGGCGCAATAGGGTCTCATCCGCTAAACAAATAAATGCGGGAAATCAATAACTCCAATATATACATATGCCAATATATATATATATTGCTATTATATATAATACCAATTTCACTGTTTATGAAATATTCGCGGTATATGTTTTTATTAAATAACATCCGCTTACTAACGGCGTATAATGTCTATTTTAACAATCAATAGATATCAATCAACATTCAAACATGCATTCAAATATTTTAAATCTAACTATTTGAAATAAAATCGAAACTGATTCGATTGAGTGAGAAGTTCTCACCTTGATTTAAATTCCGTTTTAGCGATTTATTTCGAATAAAATTAAACGGACGTTTAATTTTACCCAAAATTCTCACTAACTCCAAACGACTCCAATCTAATTTCATCGCGTAGTGCTCGTCCATACGATTCCAACGCAACTGGTTTCGCGCGTTTTCGACCTCGTATGAAAAAGTTATCAATTTTTGAAGTTTGCTCGTATTTATATACACAAATACAACATAATTTAAAATTTTATAAACTACAACTTGCATCCACCGTCCATCACAGATCCAACGGCCCCCCCACCATCTTCCTTCTCACGCAAATGTACAGGCCGTTCGAACCCATCAACAAGCAACTAGGGTTGAATATCACCACTTCCTCGCTCGATTAAAACTCGATCAGGGAGTTCCATCGCGTAGCCCTCACCACAAGCTACACTCGGCCTCAAGCACATGAAGCTCGGCCATCTCCTCCACCTCGTGTTGCGTGCGCAACTGGCCACAAACGGCCCCCTGTAGCTCCCACTGCGATGCTCCGTTTTACATCACAGCCGTTCACATCGAAGCTCTCATCACCCTCTTCAATACTCTAGTTGGAAGTTTAGCCTAATTGTCGACGGATTTGGAGTAATCGAGGGGGAAAGGTCGTGAGTTTCTGGCCTTTGATTATGTGGGTGGCGGCTGGCTAATGAGCTAGGGTTTTGTTTTTTTTTTTTTAATTTGAGTGAGGGCTATTTATAGAGAAAAATCGAACATTATTCATCCGGAAATTCCGAACTCCGATTTACGCGCCGTAACCAGCGTTTCTAGGGTTTACCCCGCGTTCCGGACACAATGGAACAGGTTTCGGAAGCTAATTCGGACATCTGTGCGAGTTATGGCTATAAACGTTCAATTTGAATTAAACCGATTTAAATCGATTTCTAGGCGTTTTAATTTGTACCGGACAACCGGTAAATCCAATTGACACGAAATTTGAAACCTTACAATAATATCACATTACGGATCCGATGAAACTAGTTTCGTCGAAATCCGAGACTTTTTGAAAAATGGCTATTTTAACTCGCCAAATTAAAATTAAAAATAAATCGATGCGTTTCGAGTTGCCACGATCAAACGATAACTCCGATTGACACGAAAATTGAAATCCGGTAAAAACTAACTATTACGGATCCAATGGAACTGGTTTCGTTCAATTCTTACACTGTTCAAAAATTGACTATTTTCACTAGTCGATTTTTAATATTAAAATATTCAATTTTCACGAATTAACTTTTAATTCGATTTTAAAAGTTCTAAAATATCATTCTAACTTCAACATGATAAAATAAAATTTCCCAAATCATTTTCAATCATATTTAACTCAATTTTCAATTATTTCCATAATTTAACATATTAAATTATCGATTTAATTATTCAATTAAATCCAATAATTCAAAATAAAAATTATTCGACTTATAAATTCACTTATAAATATTTAAAATAAATTAAATATTCAAATTTTAATTTCTAAAAATTTTGGGTCGTTACATTATGTGTGTGAGCATACGCGTGCATACACATGTATAAATGCATAAACTTTTAGGTTGAATGGTTGAGATCTTTTAGATGATTGGTGATGTAGAAAAACCGATGTTGTATTTTTGAACCTATTGTTACTAATGTCATATAACTCTCTTTAATCAAACTATATTTTCAAAGCAAATAATTTCCCTTTGTGCTTTTCACAATGAAACCATCAATTGAGTTCATCTCCATATGACAAAATGTTCAAAAAATTATGCATGTTAAGACGCATATACTAAAATTATTTGATCAATAGATCCATTTATTTATGGCATGTGCAAGTTACAACAAACATTAGTAGCTTAAAAATTCAGTCGTTAACATTCTTAAAATCTTTAAATAATATCACATCAAATTATTTGATCATTCTAAATTTGCAAAAAAACCGTGTGCATAGCACGAGTTCGCAAAGTGGGATAAGTTAGTAAATAAAACCCTAGATTTAGATACAAATATTTTATTCGCTCGATTTTGTACTTAAGGTCTATACTTTGTGTAAACAATAGGTCATTGACAGTTTTTGCCCTTAAAGGTAATTTGGAACACTTCACGAACCATAACGATATTACTTATTATATAAATTAATGTGATTTGTCGATTAAGACATAAAAGATCACATATTCTTTTGATTCAATGATTATGGCCCAAGTTAGGTTAAAGGTAGTGTTTTATAAAAATAAATGTTAATTTTGCATACTGGTATTGAAATTGATGAGAAGATAAATTTACAATTATGTTTGAATGAACATTATAATAAGGAGGTAAAGAACTGACTTCCTGGGAAGTGCTTGTGTTGCACTCCTTTAAGAAATGTCCGCGGGTGCGACGTAGTAGAAATGAGGCTTGAGTTCTGGTAAAAAGACCCAGGTTTGATTCTTACCATGCGCTTCGCTATCCTCTATAAATTTACCTAGGGGTATGGGGCCTTGGATCAGTAGATTACTTTACTATACCCTCCTCATGATTTTACCGGCCCGTCGGGTTCTCTTGGGTTTTCAATAAAAAAAGGTGGTAAAGAAAGACGAAAGAAAAAGGTTTCAACTAAAAAGTAGACCATGTTATAATTATAATCAAGACAAACTGGGTATCGGTGTAACATGGAAAAATTGATAAAAGAATCAAATAAAGGTGTACATTAAACTTAATTAATATACTATGAGATACATGCATAATTAAATGAAGAAGACATACATCCATGACTAAAATTCTACAAAATGATGAAAAAGCATAAATATACAGCCAAACGGACATATGAAATAAAATTCAAATGTCTATAATTATAGACTTAAACCTACAAGCCCGTAGTACATTTTTCAAAAATACAAATTTGAATTATGAAACTATATGTTTGAATGTTTGGTTAGACATTCGAATTAGTAGGTTAGATGTCTGAATTGGTAGGTAAGACATTTGAATGCCTTTGTGCCACCAATTTGAACCAGGACTTTGAAAGGCCCATATAGGTAACTGAAAATGCTTTGTATCGACAAGGTGACGACGTTAGGAAAATTTTTTGTGTATAATATTGTACGGTGTGATATTAATGCTGATGAGTTTTGTGAACATGTTGGTATGAATAAGATTGATGTTATGAATGTTTTGATATGACTTCGATTGGTTAATATATGTGGCTAGGTCTTCTAATATACGTTTTAGTGATTCGTTGAGATTAAGACATCCATCTAATTTGCACAATGACTGTAATATGAACTTTGGTTTCAGAAAGTCGACTATAGTAGGAGCAAGATTTGGCAAATGGCCAATCTTTATAAAGAGCACACGATCAATCAAAGTAAAAGATTCAGTGCAATGACTATAATCAGAGTCTCAATTTTTATAAATCAGCTATATCATGGAATAGATTTGACAAACGGTTAATCTTTATATAGGAGTCCATAGAATGCCAAAGTATAAAATTCATTGCAGTGACTATATTCTGAATCTCAGTTTAAATAGGTTGTTTGTGGTAAGGAATAGATTTGGGAACTTTCAATCTTTATATAAGAGTCTATAGTAATCCAAAGTAAAGAAAGTAGGGCACACTTGTAATACCCACTATTTTTGACTTCTGAAATCAATTATAAATGCCACAAAATATGCTTGCAACTAATTTATAATACTAAAAATAGGGGATTGTTTATTTTATAATTTAAAGTTTTTGAAGTAAGAAAGCAAAAAAAGAAAACCTCACAACAGAGTCATACATCACTATAAATGTACATTTACTCAATAATACAATTATTATGCAAAGTCATCACATCAATTCTCATTTCAATAAATTAGTTATCTCTAAGTAACAAATAATATAACTACGGTATAAAAAAATATGCCAAATTGGCTATTCATAATATAGCCTACATACACACTTCCATTCCCTCGTCTTCTCCTACTTGCAACTTCACAAATGCATGGGAGAAAAAATATTCAACTATATTTAGACTATGCCAATTTCTATACAACATAGCCCAATTTAAGGGATCTGATGGCTATTGTAGAGAAAAAGACCGCCTACGTACCCTTTTTAGGATCAAGCCCACATAATTATGTTTCTTGCTCTACTCATACATCCAAATACTTTTTTTTTGAACTGGTACTTTATATACAACAAATCATTGGGACAACATATCCCATGTCAAATAAACGTTCGAAAGCAAGTTTCGAACTTGTGACATCCTGCACCAAAGCCGAATCAATTAACAACTTGGACAAAGGTGCTTGTCCATCCAAATACTTTATAGCACATAACCAACATAACATCGTGTAACTAAGAAAGCCAGTACAGGCAGGAAACACTACTCCTACTAAGTCAATACAATCAATCATCATCATTATGGGATAATAACATAGTAGCACATTTAGCTATTGAACATCACACACATTTGACAACACGCGATTCAACCCCAAAATAAAATAAACTAATCAAAACAAATGTACTCGCATATAAACTAATTATCAACTATTAGAAATACACCATCGATGCAAGTATAAATTAATCAAATGTGTACTAAATCACTATATTACTAACATACACCAAATTATCAGATGTGTACTAACCTACTATATTAGTAACAAAAACATCCAATCATCAAATGTGTAATAAACCACTATATTAGTGACACAAACATCGACACAATAAAACCATAATCAACTACACATAACTAGTAATAATGTCAAAATGTTGCATACACATCTATGCGATTTCATCATCACCAAACAATATATGTTATGATTCAAATCAATAATTAATCACATTTTATTTCATCCAAAACGTCATATCTATGACCATCATTTTCTCTTAAGTACAAAATCATTTTATTGTTTTTTATTGTATAAGTGGCTTTATTCATCTTGAAAAAAATAATTCTAAAATGATAATTTACCTCACATCCTTTATTATACTTCTATTACTTCAAATCCCTTAAACATCGTATTTTCCATCAAAAATAGCAATACAAATCAAATTACTTTCCAAAACAATAATATTATTATTTTACATCAGAATAATAATAATATTAAAACCACTTTAATAATTTCTAAAATCAACCTATTACTGTTCATCTAAAAATAACATATTCTATATTAAACTTTAAAACTCCTTTTATTGCTACTTGCCTCAAAATGGTAATAATTTAACACAAAATACTTTTGAAAACATATCTTTACTACTATTATTTCAAAAATATTTTTTATTTTACTACTCAAATAACAATATTAGTATTTTTCAATAAACATTGTAAAATCCTTTATATTTTCACTTACTCAAACAACATAATTTTCAAAAACCATATCATTATTTATGAACTATCACTTTATTTTATAAATGATTATAAACTTCTCAAATTCAGTTTGAAATGAACTTTACATCATATTTTATGAATTTTCTCAAAAATTCATAAATAATAACATTATTATATTTCTTACATTCATTCCAATATAATTCGTTTGATCATTGTTATTTTACAAATATTATTCCAAATCTATAAATAACCATATTTTCCATTTATTTATTTAATTTTTCCATTATTACCCAATCTCAACCATTTTATTTTCATCAATTACTTTCAAATTTTGAATCCATAATTAGTTGCAACTAAATATCAATTATACGACAATCAAAAATAAACCATCAAACCAAGACACAGCATATCCAATTTATCCAAATAATCAGCAATATAACACAACCCAAATAAATAAGTATAATTTTTCATTGTGGGATATATATTTAATATTTTAAAACTCAGTTAATTAAAATAAATGAATCATACCAACATGTTTTTACAAATATACTCAAACTCAGAAAACCAAGTGCTAAATTATACGAAATTTTGTGACGAGTCCTGACGAACTATGTGTGAATCAAAGTTTGTATGGAAAAGATATGAAGGATATAAGTTTTAGGGTTTGAAATGCAAATAAATAAAAACCAGTGGCTAAAAGTGTTAAACTTCAACACTTGCTATAGTGACTAAAAAAGGCGATCCATGCAGCCATCGAAAACCCATGCGTTTGACCAGCAATTATTGGCGCCTCATGTCAAATCACAACTTCTGACCACTGACCCAAGCATCGTCTTAACACGCCACTGGCTTCACCTCCTCCGAGCCCCAACTCGATTGCCGCTAGATTAGGGTGTTCGAACCCTAATCGATCGATTCCTATCGTTGTGGACCACTATTCATTAAATTGAAGTTAGATATGGGTCCGCATGATCGAGCTCTACACGATTACATCATCAATTTCATCGATTGTTACTCAGATTGAAAACCCTCAAAATCGGCACTAGGATTTCATCGCAATCATTGATCATCGATTCCGATCAATCTGAACACTTTTAGGGTAAATGAACATCACCTGTCGACTCCATTCGTCAAGGGCATTGATTCCAAATATTATACCCTAGTGTTCGAGCACTTTGTATTTTTAATGAATTTTTAATTAATTTGCTAATTACCATTAGAGAGAATTTCAGGATTAGGATAGAAAAGTGATAAGGAGATGACGGCTGGGGATTCTCAACTCCATATTTAATTGCAAAAACTGTCGCATTGGGCTAAAGTAGTCGTAAAGACCCAAAAGCCCGTTTTCGAACTCTATCGAAAGTATATCATGTTATATATCAAAATACACATTTTTTGGTACTTTAAGACTTAAAAGAAGCGTCAAGACCCTCAAAATGACATCATTACTCAAAGTTATCTTTTATCGTCTATTGAAGTCTAAACACTTAACTAATAATTAATGTATCAGATTTGTGGGTCGTTACATTCCTCCCTATTAAAAGAATTATGCTTTCGCAATTCTTTAAATATAACCATCAAGCAAATCAACAAAGTATAACAACTCGACCTTGAGAGGTAATTACTTAAAATTACTAATGGTGATTTAATTAAGTAAAATGGAAGTTAAAAGATTAAATAAGAATAAGTTTAGAATTATTTTGAAATATTGGAATTTGATGATTAAATAATTATTAATTAAATCAATTTTTTTGGAAAGAATTGTCTAACAAAAGTGTCATAGAATTAATTATTTATGAAATTAGATATTTTAAAGTTAAGGTTTAAAATAATTTTTTAATTAAAATATTTTGGAATAATTAAATTAAAATGAGTTGAAATATTGAAATAATTTTTTATAAAATTATATATGTAATAAATGATTTGAGTAGGAAATAATTTTAAAGTGGAAATTTGAATTAATTTGGACTAATGAAATGAATTCTAGTTAAAATGAGCCAAATTTAATACTTTTGAATAAATAGTTAAAATAAAAATAGATGGGAAATAAATTCTATAAAATTTCTTTATGTTGTGTAATTAATTAAGCAATATATTTATATTTATAGGACTGTTAATATTTTGAATTGAATAGAAAAAAATTTAAAAGAAAATAAAAGAGAAGTATTTGAATTGGAAGCTTTCATAAAGCCCAAATCCATTTGTTCAATATCTAGTCTTCTCTAAGTCTAGAAATATCCCTCTTACAATTCCAATTCATGTATACTTCCATTTTATTATTTTTGTCTTTTAGCTTCAGGAAAACAAGAGGGAGTAAACCCTCCTTCATTTAGAAATCAAATTGAAATTTAATAAACTACCATAAATTCCCAAACCGAGCTATATTTGTGTCAAAACACCTCACTACTCTCCTATATATCAGGAAACTTGCTAGTTGTTCATGATTTGGTGTTCTAGAATAGTAAATATAGAGGAAGAAGAAGCAAAAAGAGTTTGCTGGTGAGTAGATACACTTACAAATCTATGTCCATATTGCTTGAATGATTTGCTTTATGATTAGTTTACAAATCTACATAAGGTTTCTACTCCTGCATATGACTTAATTGTCTAAGCTATGGATTGAATACAGATTAAAACATTGAGTAAGTGGTTCCAAGAATTCACGATCGCTAGCATCTACTGGTCGACCGTCAACTGATCGACCGCTATCGATTGATCGGTGGGCATTTTTTCCTACATTTTGAGTTTATTTTAATTAGAAATAAAAATAGAAATAAATTATATAAATAATATATATAATAACAACCTTATACTCTATACTTAATTTGGATATATAACACAAAGAAATTATGTATTGAATTAAGCATTTCATTGTGATATATTAATATAAAATGTATCTTTATTTGTATAAATATTGTAAACGATTTCAAAAATTAATACCTAATATTTTTTGTAAATGTATATAATTTATAAATCATTTATGTAACAGCGATTTCTGTGTAAGAGTAATCTTAATAAATTGAGTTATAATACCATCTTGTATGGGACTATCAGTAATATTTCTCCAGTTATTATTTGAACTCGTTATATAGAATAATATGATGGAAATTTTAAACTATAAGGAATCTAAGTAAATGGATTGATAATAACATTTGGTATAGGACATTGTAATATTCTTTCGATTATTCTTATCACTCATGATATAAAATATATGATGGAGTGAATGTGACTTGTGAGCACCGAATAAATGCACTAATAGCACACGATGGTATGGAACGCCATTGTGATATTTATTCGATTATTCCTTGCTTGTAGATGACACATATGAGGATAATGGGATATGTTTACGGGGTTTCTCATTGGTTTGAGCTAGGTAGATCCTCAAGGCTTTATGCATGAATATATATATTCCTCTACCGATAACATACTCCAGGTTATTAGCGTTGGAGTGAATCAAATTATGCCAATATCTACCCTGGAGCCTGATCTTAGGGTCATGCCGTTAATTTATGACATGCTGTAATATGCATAACATGGTGGTTAACCCTTAACCCTCCGTGTCACGTAAGCCAGGAGTCTGTTACCATAGGTATCGAAACTGGGTCATGATCGAGTCCTTGCATTGACAAGCACACTAGTGGATATTATCACGATTCCATGAAGTTAACTAAAGATTATAGGGTGGATCCGAGTGGGTTGCTCATGTGCACTTAAAGCGGGCATACAACCATTATTCTCCCATCCGATTCTTGTGTGAATGGTAGTCTAATGTATATTTGTACACTTTATATATGATGATGAGATATGATCCTACTTGAGATTGATGTCCAGTGTAAAGTCATTCCCGTATCCTTCTTTGGCATGGGTTCGCCACTGGTATTTTCATAGGCAGGTATCGCCAACTATATTATTTATCGGTGGGTGTCACTATTTATATTTTATGAACATATAGATGATTAATTATTACATTTGTTTGAGTTGACAGCCCCAAGAAAGTTTACTTTATATTTGTTTAGGGCATTGCTATGTGCTAGCCCAATCCTTTTTGTTGATTTTTTTGATTGGTTGATGATATTTTGATCTAATATTGAGGGATATACTCAGGCATTATTGTGCGTTAGCCAGACTATACTTTTTGATATCACAAGTATTTATGTTTCTGGACTTTAATGATGATTTTGATATGGATGATTCACGCGTTTGAAATTGACTCTATGGTTCCTTATTTGATATGATTTTATACGGATAATGACATCTTAATTTATGGGGTCATGATGGAAATTGTCTTGAGTTATTCTGATTTTGTTTATCATATTACTATACGCAAAAGTGAGTGTTAGAAAGACATCATACCATGCGTATACTATGATGCTTATGTCTATTGACACCTATATCTAGATGTAGTTTAACCCGTTTGTTATTTACGTAATACTCGGGTCAGTCCGAGATATTTCAAGTTTAGGGACAATATGACCAGCTTGTATTTTCTTGGCATAGAGGACGCCAGTATTCAGTATTATTGTATATTATCTCGTAATATATAGTCTCATGTATGTATATCCTCAAGTTGAATATTGAACATATCTTGTATATTTAATATTATATAATTTATCGTTGGGTTTATGAATTTGTGTTTTCTATCTTTTACTGTATATTGTGTATTATTCTATCTTGGAGATGCAGGTGTTTATTTCTTTGTGTCCATAATATGTACGTACAGATCAGATAGTTATTTGATGTTTGAATACATACAAATGCTATCTGAAGGAATATTCACCTGTGTAGCTCATATCGCCTTATTCTTTGTGTTATCTGGTAGCATTACTTAGTAATACTCTTGGATAGCATGTGTATAGAGGTGGTGTGTTTCATTTGGTGCTAGAGAAGATTCAGAACAATACATTTTATATATGAGACACAAGTCATGGCTTTAAATGAGTCTTAGAGTCACTGTCCCCTTGGGTAGTTATGCTATTGTGACGACCCACCTTTTCGACTCTCGAAGATCGAAACTAATACATCTTCGATATTCATGTGCCGCAAATTCAAGTGCCAAAGAGGTAGATAATCAGGGTTTTTTAGAGAAATAAAGATAGAAGATAGAAAAACAATATAATCTCACATTTCCATTAATTATACATATGGAATGTACAAACAATCACTCCAAGTGATTCGTCAGAGTTACGATAAGTACTAACCCGGCCAGGGATAGTTATAACTGCGTATCCTTACAGAGTCTGGTAGATACTAACTACATACTACATGATACAGTGGAAATTTGAAATAGATCACTATTAACAAAAGGACCCTCCAGTCTTCCTGCTCCTTGCTCCTTCCAAAATACTCCAAGCTACCTGACTACTTGGCTGGCCAAAAAAATAGGGCATCCAAAGTTTAAGGGAAAAGGAAAATAAACCCTTGATCAGTCATGATACTAGTGTGAGAAAGTTAAAATATGAGTATTTGGAAAATAAAAAGGCATCCCATAAGACCATGCCTTACATAAACAAAAAACGGGTTTTCACCTTATGATAACCAAATCATTTCCACATAAAATAGTGATATTATTTTTAATGACATTCTTTGAAAACCTTTCAAATAAACATATTCAAATAGCTAAAATTGTTACATTGGTTAAATCTGATAGCATAATAGGTTTACAACTAAAACCGAAGGCACTTATTGGAGATTTGGGTTTCCAATAAATAGCAAGGTAAGGGACTACCTCCCATACAGTACGTTTCTAGAGGGATGTACCGAGGATCGATATCTTCAAAACCTCTATGAATTAAGACTGCCCTACCCAAGACCAATATATGGTACGGATAGCACCGAATATGATATCACCTTGGCCGTTACCGACCTATCTAGGTACCTATCGTTTACACCGTATAATTTAAAACCAACATCATAGCGGGTAGAAATAAATAGATCTAGAACGGTGATATCGTACCCTAGTGGTTCCAAACCATTTAGCCTTAAAGCGACCCCTGTTTCACAATTACCCAACTGTGAGGCCTGAGGTTACGTTTACTTTTCTTAGAACATTTTCATCTAAAATGCCACATTTGCCATTTCCAAGAACATACTATTGATTTTAACAAAATTACAACCTTTGAGCTCATACGTCTTAGAGAAGGGTGTTAAGTACAAGAGTTGCTACGTCCTATACCACTAAATAGATGTACATTTGTAGAGATCAATGTACAGTGTTCTTAGAAATGCAATGTCAGACATTCATCCATATAAGTTGTCCAAGAATAGGACAAATTGACGGCACGCTCCTACCACATCTTGTGGGCATCACCACTTGATTAGTAGAAAGTAGTCCTTGCATACGAAGATCCCAAAACGAAGGGGCCACTACTATTTATTTATCTCAGGAGCTACTCTGAAATTATCAATAACAGTCCTTCCATTTTGAAGAACCCCGCCTTCAACTTCATTGTCTTTAACATATCTTCAATTTTGAACTCGTAAATTTGTTCGAAGTTGTGGCGACCCAGTTCTTCGACTCCTTGAAATAGACATTTAAACATCCTCGGTATTCATATGCCACAAATCCAAATGCCGGAGAAGCGGATCCTCAAGGGTAAGAAAGAAAAATAAAGACAACAGAATCTCTCATATGTTATTTCAACAAATAATCTTTACAGCGAAAATTAATTTACATATATCAGAGTTTTGGACAATTTAATTCCCGTCCTTAAAAATTTAAAGGATAATATAGTATAAGAGTGTTGTGGAAATTGAAAATAGATCTTCAGTGAATCTTCTGACTCCATGGTTCAAGCTCCATCCAACATTCTTCTAGACTAAACCTGACTACTAGACTGGTTTTGAAAATTAGGGCACCCAGAGCATAAGGAAAAGTAAGATAAACTCAAGGACAGTCATGGGAGTAGTGTGAGAACTCAAAATACGCGTTTTTGAAAAAAAGGGTATCTCATAAGATCATGCTGCACATAAACACGGAATGAGTTTTTACCTTATGATAACCAAAACATTCTACGTCAAAATACTTGATATTATTTTTAATGACATCTCTTCGAATACATTTGCAAGTAAATTTATTAATTTTTGCCGAGGTTGTTACATTATTAAATTCCAGCATAACATCTTGTAATACAAGGCTTTCTACATCTAAAATCATAGAAACTCTTATTGAAGAATGGGTTTCCATACAAATGAGTAGGTGAAGGGACTACCTTCCGACAGTACATCTCTAGAGGAATGTACGAATGCCCAACAAATGGTCCTCAACCAACACAAGACCGACCTACCTCTTCCTAGATAGTGCCGAATATATCATCATCTAGGTTGTTACCGACCTATTCAAGGATCCTCATAGCATACATCCACATTAACTTACATCTCGAACGTCATAGCGGGAAGAAATATATCTAGAAGGGGATTATTGTAATGATCAAGATTTTCATACTTTTGATTTTGAATATTTAAGAGGTTTTAAATATTGATTTAGAATATAAATTTATTTTTGAATACGAAGGTTTTGGTTGAAATTAAATTAAAATTTCATAGCGATTTATTTGATAAATTTAATTGTTGAATTAAAAATTGAAAATCGTTTAAATAATTGAAATCTTGGATTTTATTTGCATAAAAATGATTTAAGGACTTATTTAATTTCTATTAATAAGAATGAAGATAATAAAACCTTTAAAATGGATTTAAAATTATTTACCTTGTTTTGGAAATAACTCGTTTTAATTAATATATAAAAAAAGCCTTTCGGGCCACAGTCTCGGAATTCGACGAAACCTATTCCATTGGATCGGAAATTGTGAATTATTATTGGATTTCAGATTTCATAGCGTTTAGAGTTACCGTTTGGTCGTACGAAATAGAAACACGCTGAAATTATTATTGAAAATTTAATTAAAATAGTCAATTTAAAAAGACGTCTTCCACATACGATCGAATTAAGGCTCGAGACTAGTTCCATGACATTCGAAATAGGGGTATAACATTAGGAACGCTGGACGGCATACCTCAATAGGGGTTAGAAATTTCTAGATATAGAAATGAGATATTCTGAATATATATATATATATATATATATATATATATATATATTGAAACTGGGTTAATTAATATTATAAATGGCTATGCGGCCCAAGACCATATACAAGTACAAAATTACAGCAAGAAAACTGAGTTAATACATCCGACATATCGATTCTAACTTAAAACAGATTCATAAACTGTAACAACCCTAGTTTTAGCTATTTATTCTACTTAGTTATTTGAATTTTTGAAGTCTATATTATATAATTTATGTTTAAAAATATAGTTTAATTATTTAAATTGGAGATATATTTTATAAAATTGTTCATGTCAATAAAAATTAAATAATATCTGTGAAAATTTAATCTAAGATTTGACAGTTAAATTTCGCGTTTAACAGACGCGTAAATTATAGGGTATAAATGACATAATAAAACATGTGTTTTTAAAATAATATTTTTACGAAGATTTCTGAAATTTTAAACTGCGTCTGTCTAGCGTAGTGTAAAAATCATGTTTTAAATATCTTTGGACATAAAATATCAGTCAGCGTTTTAACTAACGTACGTATTTTAAACTGTCAGCTGATTTTATATATTTTGACGTACGTTCAAATTTTAAACTGACTACTTATAAACGTAACGTTAACATTTGAAAACGTCAAACTAAATCAGAGGAAGTTTAACAAAAATTTAAAACCAACATTTAAAATTCAACACGTTCAAACTTTTGTTTCACATTCTCTCGGCCATTTCAATTTCACTTGTACACTACCTCATATTCAAACTGTAGCATGCACATTCAACAGTGCCAGGCTAGATTCATAACCATATACGAGTGAATCAAGTAACCACTGATTATGCTCAAAAGTAAATATGCACTGGAAAAAAAAAATTTATAACTGAAATCGTGCATCAACATATCAATCTTTCCCCTAACTTCAACTTCAGTTTCAATATCAAGCTTTGATCTCGCATGATTCTTTCATCAGTTTCTTAAATTTAAACAGCCATTGATTGCTTTCCAAAGCAAAGCATCAGATAAACTTCAAATATTGGAAACTGCTCGGCCTTAATATGAATTGATGAAAAATAAAAAGGGGGGCTGAACGTTTGTTTAGGAATAGAAAACTCTGCCTTTACCTTATCCCTCCATCACACCATCAATGGCTATGATCACGCATCAGACATTTACTTTGAAACTGATAGCTTAATTTGCTCAAAATCTTCCCAGAGTCATTACATAAGAGAAACTGCCTTGATTTCCTCTAGAATATCAAGCCTCGGCCTATATGTATCTTTCACCTTCCTCTACATTTTCCTCTGCAAATTCCAGTCAGTCTTTTGCTCAAATCAGGTAATAGTCTCTCTTATTTCTTCCTTCCTATTCTAAGCTTTTCTCTGTCATTTGTGTGTCTTGCTCGGCCATGCCCAATTTTGGTATGAGGTTCATGTTGTGCTGTCTACATGTTTTACAGAGTAGCATATAGGGAAGTTTAAATGTGTCTAACATGATATCAGTTGTAGATCTGGGGTGTGTGTTCTTTTGATGAAGCCTGCAGTGGAAGAGGTAGACTATAAATTGGTATAGGAGTTTGTCTGCATCAGGTAGGCATATGTTTTCAGTGCATCTATATACATATTAAGTGTCAGACCCACCATTCATATGAATCTTGTGTAAAAGTGTGTCTGCATCATGGTAGGAGTCAGTGCATATGAATATGATTTTAGTTTGCATCATGTAAGCATGTTATAAGTATCATAGGAGACATGGTTTCAGTTTACATATGTATGGGGTTCAGATCTGCATGAATTTCAGTCTGCACTTGCACTAGATGTAGCAGTGTAAATGGCATGAGAGGGTAGCATGGGTGACTGAATGTAGTGGTAAATAGTTGAGGTTGGTGAAACTGCCAGGTCTGGAAATCTGGAAGGGGGAAGGTTGAGTGAAGACTGGCAGATCTAAAAGGTGCATCTGGTGAAGTGATGTCTGGCGATGCAGTTAAATTGTGAAGTTGGTTAGCAGTAGAAAGCTTTGGGAAGAAGTGGGAAAATGATGCAACTGTTAGCATACCTGGAGTGTGCACGTGCACAGGACCTGCACATCAGAAACACACACAAATCCAGGGGCTGGGATGGTCTGACACACTAGCATGGGGTGTAGGAGGTGGCTGAGATAGGTGAAGTCAGTGGTAGGAGGAAGGAATGGCAGTGAAGGCCAGAGAAGGTGGATTTCTGGAAATTGAAGTGTTTCAACACTTCCACAAATGACTCGAAGTAGATGCTTATGTAACCCGAAGCAGACTAAAGTTTGACTCGAAGAAATTCCTGATCTGACTCGAAGCATAGAAGGGAAACTCGGGTAAATGTCATTTGGGCTGGTGGCAGTGAAATCTGATATTTATTTGAGATTTTTGGTAATCAAAATATAAAAATAAAAAAAAGGGGAAGAAGAAAAGAGAAAAAAAAAATTAATTGATGAATGAAGAAAAGGGTAGGCATTGCATATGTATAGGGTAGGCATGAACAAGTTAGGGGTACACTCGTATTCATTTTTGCAATCGTGTCTTAGAAAATTTGGTCGAGCAAGTCAAATTTCTTTTCCTATCTTTAATTTTTCGTTGACTATAAAATCTAAAGTCGCGTTCCTATATTTTGAAATTTTGTTCTAGATCTAAATCTAGGCGACGCCCGGGAAATTTGACCGTTACTCTCTGTCAGTCTGTACCGGTGAATTGTCATTTTTGAATTCAAATTTTCTGCAACACCCAAGTGAGTATTTCTCACCAGACATACGTATTTATATTTCGTAAATTATTGCAAGTGTATGTGTATGATTGCATTTCACTATTATCTGTCTGTAGTGTAATATAGAATGATGGACCCGTTTAAAATTGACATCTCATCAGTATTATCTGTTATATTATTTCTGCAGTTATGTTATTGTTTATTTACTGCTTAAATCACCACTGTAAGTTCCCTGTTATTATAGATGGTATGGGCTGAAATGATAGGCCTAATTGATTTTTATTGATCACTTATTTTGTTAACTGCTGTAAATTATCTTGGGATTGCGGGTTCGAAATGATAGAACCCGGAGTTGTGTAAATATCGGATTGAAATGATATAGATCCGTTTCACTTGACCTAGGCTAGAAAATCTTATACAGGCCCGTGGTTTATATATATTATTTTCTGGAAATATTTTAAATTATTTTTAAGAAATTCAGGATATTCTAGTAAAATTTTTATAATGTTTTAAATGTTAAAAATAAATAAATATAGAATAAAATTTTAGTATAACTTGTTCCAAAAATTCTGGAGTTTTGAAAGGATAAGATTTAAATTTAGAGAATTATATATATATAACAAGTTATATTTAGAAATAGATTTTAAATCTAAAAATCTACAACCGCATTTAAATGCTATCTTTTGAAATTTGACTAGGTTAAACTCATAACTTTAGACAGCATTCCCTGAATGCTGTAGAAATTAAGATGGATTTATTTGAGAATCTATGGAAGATTTTTGAGAATAAGTTAAACTTTGGAATTTAATATGTAATAAATAAAAGAATCTAGAAATTGAGTTTGGATAGATTTTAAAGGAAAATATGATTTCTATTATAAAAGAAATAAATTCCAAATTTGATTGAATAAATTGAAATGGTATATTTTTAAAAAAAAAAATGTTTAAATCAAGGATTTGAAAATTTAAGGTATTTGAAATATATATTGATTTGGAAAAATAAATACCATTTTTCAAACTATAACCACGGGTTATAATAACGTTTGGTTGGCAAAGAGACCGGGATCGGATATGGACATACTCTCTGTCGATACCGAAAACCACTTTGACAACCGTGTACGCGGTGGAGATTCCAGAATGAAGTAGGTTGGTGGTGACGGTCTCTTAAAGGTATATACGTGGACCCGACTCCCGTGAGTTGGCTTAAGGTGGCTAAAACAGGAGCGATTCTCGGATTAATGAGGTAGCTCCTCTGATCGAACGCACTTCTTCGTATGCCATTCTATTACTCTTGTGATTGTTTTGGTGCGCACCTTTGATTTGGGAGTGTTGTTCGAGGTGGGCGGTTGCTGCGGCTTCGCGTTACCACCGGTCCGGATAGCAATTGGTATATCTACCCTGGCATTGCCTAGTTGTGCCGTGTCACCTACCATATCGAGCCTTGTACGAGTTTGGTTTTCTCCCGTAGCCCGTGTGGTATCCTCTAGTTGCTTCCCGATCAGGAGGAGCTATGATATTGGATGGACTACTGGGACTATTACGTGTTAAGGGCTATATGGGTAACCCCTTAACGCTATTAAAAAGTAAGTTTATTTTAATATAGACACTATTATAATAGCGCAATATACTATATAGTAAATAGTTTAACGGATCCTTAGAGGATGGGCGATCCCAAGCATCCTTTAAGTTACTTGCTCTTTACATTACAGTACACTTGATTTAGCTTACATTATATAAGTATGTATGTCCTGACTCGAGTGTTTTGTTTTATTGTACGCTCGGGTCAGCCTGAGTTGCAGATTCAGCTTTTCTTTCTGGAGCTAGGACTAGATCACTCTTGCTAGTTGGAAGCTTCTTCGTCTTTATATATTTTGTAATTCAAGACATTTGGGAACTATTTTTGCTTATGGCTTAAAAATTGTACTAAAGATTTGTAAACAATGTATTTCTGTTGGTAATGGTTTTCAGTGGCTTCATGAACCACTGTATTATTTTATATTCCGCTGTGAGATTCTGATATCTGTGTCTGTGATTCTGTGTATTTGGTTTCATTTGTTCCGTAGCTATATTTACAATCTATTATTTTGAACTATTCCAGCTCGACAATTATCATATTTGTCGAATTCGAATGGCACAAAATAGTGGGTCGTTACAGTTGGTATCAGAGCCAGGTTATAAACCATAGCTTAAGGAACAAAAAAAAACTCATTAGAGATAGAGTAGCAATACTCTAGAATGAGTGAAGTCAAATTCCAGAATCTTTCCTTGTGAGAGAGCGTATTTTCAAAGTATTTTGGTATAAAACTTCCTAGGTTAAATAAGTTCCAAACACTTCTTCCATTTCTCTCCATCGTTATATTCAAGCTTTTGTTAATTGCTTAGACTTTATCGTATCCTAGAACATCTTAATATTTTCCTCTATCCTTAGTATCCATCCTTAATCTTTCAGGATGAATAGAAGAAATAATCAAGGTCGAGGGCAAGTCGCTCCTCCTCCTGCTGCCCCTGTCCGTTTCACTAAATTGTGCAAGGACTATGTTGAGCTAGGTGGCACAAAATTTATGGGGACAGAGACTATCATAGAAGCTCAGCAATGGCTTCGGGACTTAGAAAGGATTTTCTCCTGCCTCGAGATTACTAATGCCCAGCAAAGGCAACTCGCAGCCTGGCAGATGAAGGGCGCTGCCTTGAATTGGTGGCTATCTATTACTGCTCAGACAAATGAGGCTGACCTCACTTGGGAGCAATTTAGGTATCTTTTGGTTGTCAAAATTCGGACTTGAATTCCATCTTTGAATCTATCTTTTAAACTCTTATCGTGCTTTAGGGAGGCCTTTCTGGCCAAGTGGATGCCCGAAGCAGGCAAGTCTCAACTCTATAGGGAATTCATGGATCTTAAGCAAGGCAATATGACCTTCACGGAGTATGAGAGGAAGTTTAACGAACTCTCACAGTATGGTCTGAACCTGATTGACACCCCGCTCAAGCTGAACGAGAAGTTTATCGCTGGAGCTCGACCTGAGTTCTACGATCGACTCATTACTCATGTGCATGGGACATTTACGGCATTGATGGATATGGCTCTCCGGTACGAGAACCCTACATCTAAGAACACTCCAGCTGCCCAGTCTGCATCAGCTCGGTTTTCCGGTAATTCAAGAAAGAGGAAATCAAATTTCTACCGTCATAAGAGGAACAAGGCTCAAGGGTTGGGATCATCATCATCTTCCGTTTCTGCGAGGCCACCTGTAGATCTGTCCACCATCACTTGCCACAGATGCCACCAGAAAGGACATTTTGCCAATCGTTGTCCTACCTTGGGTGCTTCCATTCCACCACCAGCTCAGTTTGCTCGGAGAGATCTTTGTCACATCTGCCTCCAGCCAGGACATTACAAGAAGGATTGTCCCACTCAGAAGAGGGGCACGACATCCGGAGTCTTTGCAGTAACTGCTGCATCTTCTACAGCTCCGCAGCCTGCACCTGCACCAGCTCCAGCTCCAGATGATTCTCAAGGTACTCTTCAGGGATCTTTTACTTTGTTCAAATTACCCGTTCGAGTTTTATTCGATACCGGAGCTTCCCACAGCTTCATTTCATCCGATCTCTGTAATAGATTTGAACATCGCCTTTCTCCTGAACTTTCTTCTATACCTTTATGTGTCTCAAACCCCATCGGTGGTCCTGCGAACCTTAGTAAAGTTTGTAGGGATGTGAAGCTCCTCCATTTCCAACAATGCTTCACTGGAGACTTTTATGTTTTGGGTTTCGACGCTTTCGACCTTTTACTCGGAGGCGATTGGTTAGATAGGCATGGTGCAGATATCTCTTGTAGTTCTCGTACTGTTGTTCTTAAAGATGATTTAGGGAATCCATTAGAGATCCAGTGTAAGTGGCCTCAAGAGTTTGCTGGTAGTTTCATCTATTCTCTTGACACTTTCCCAGATGATATCCATTCCACCCCTGTAGTCAAACAGTTTCCCGACGTGTTTGGTGAAGTCACTTCTTTACCTCCAAAACGGGAAATTGATTTCCGTATCGATCTTATCCCTGGAGCACGACCAGTAGTCCTTCCACCAAGAAGAATGGCACCACGAGAGAAGAGCGAATTAAGGAATCAGATTCAAGACTTATCTTCCAAAGGTCTGATTAGACCTAGCTTCTCTGAATGGGGAGCAGCTGTTGTCTTTGTCACAAAATCTGATGGTTCTCTCAGGATGTGTGTTGATTATAGAGAACTCAACAAGCTTACCATGAAGAACAGATATCCTATGCCCCGCATAAACGATATGTTCGATCAACTCTTTGGAGCAACTGTTTTCTCTCAGCTTGATTTAGCTACAGGTTTCCATCAGCTCAGAATTGCTGAGGAAAGCATTCCCAAAACTGCTTTTAGAACGGAGAATGGTTTCTTTGAATGGCTAGTTATGCCTTTTGGCTTGACAAATGCCCCTGCTTTCTTCGTCGACTTGATGAACCGAGTTTTTCGAGATGTGCTTAATAAGTTTGTCCTTGTCTTTATTGATGACATCCTTGTTTTCTCCAAGTCTGAGGAAGAACATAGAGTTCATTTGAAGTATGTTTTAGAGACTCTTCGGAACCACCAATTGAAGGCTAAGTTCTCTAAATGCCATTTCTGGGAAGAAGAAGTCCGATTCCTTGGGCATATTGTCTCTAAAGAAGGAGTTTCTGTTGATCCAGTCAAGATTGCTACAATCCAAGATTGGGAAGAACCTAAGACTCCTACCGATATCCGTAGTTTCCTAGGCCTTGCCGGCTACTACCGAAGATTCATTGAGAATTTTGCTCGGATTTCGGCACCTCTGACTGCTCTAACTCGGAAGAATGTCGAGTTTGTGTGGAGCAGTAAGTGTAAAGCTGCTTTCCAGGAATTAAAAGATAAGCTCACCTCCGCACCAGTACTTACTGTACCAAACGGAAGTGAAAGATTAACGGTATTCACCGATGCTTGTCGAGAAGGATTGGGAGCAGTGTTGATGCAAGATGGGAGAGTAATTGCTTATGCTAGTCGTCAGCTGAAGACACATGAAGCTAATTACGCTGCCCACGATTTAGAATTGCTGGCTGTTGTATTTGCTTTGAAGCTTTGGAGACACCATCTCTTGGGAGCTAAGTTTGATCTGTTCACCGATCACAAATCTCTGAAATATATCTTTACCCAGAAAGATCTAAATCAAAGACAGGTGCGATGGCTCGAGTTCCTTGCTGCATATGACCTCGACATCAACTATACTCCTGGGAAAGCCAATGTAGTGGCAGATGCGCTAAGCAGGAAGAAATCTTTGTTATGTCAGATTTTTGTATCTTCCCCTCTTTTGGATCGTATCGTGGCTAAACAAGATGAAGACGAGATGCTTAGGCGTATAAAGGGAAGTGTTCGTAGCAGAATTGGTGGTAATAGCTCTGATGGAAAGGGAGCTCAGATCGATGATAAAGGAGTTTTAAGGATAAATGGAAGGATTTGTGTGCCGAATGTTGACGGTTTGAGGCAGGAATTACTTCGGGAACATCATCAGTCCCGACTTTCTATCCATCCTGGCGTAGCTAAAATGTATCAGGATTTGAAGAAGCTATACTGGTGGAAGGGTATGAAGCGAGATGTCTCCATCTTTGTCAGTAGATGTGCGACTTGCCAGCAAGTTAAGGCAGACCATCAGAAAACACCCGGTTTATTGCAGCCTTTGGAAATTCCAAACTGGAAGTGGGAACAAGTTTCTATGGACTTTATTGATGGATTGCCGAGATCTCGGAGGGGAAATGAAAGCATCTGGGTCATTGTGGATAGATTGACTAAGTCCGCTCATTTTATTCCAGTCAGATCTACCCGCACAGCTTCGAGTTTATCTGAGATTTATATGAGGGAGATTGTTCGTCTCCATGGCGTTCCTCTTAGCATTGTCTGCGATCGTGATCCCATTTTCACTAGTCAGTTTTGGAAAGCGTTCCAAGAGTCCTTGGGTACTCGTTTGAACCTGAGCACTGCTTACCACCCACAAACTGACGGTCAGACGGAGAGGGTAAATCAAATTCTTGAAGATCTTCTGCGTGCTTGCATCTTGGACTATGGAGGATCTTGGGAAGACCATCTTCATCTTGTGGAATTCACCTATAACAATAGTTATCAGGCTAGTCTTAAGATGTCTCCTTTTGCTGCTCTATACGGGAGACCGTGTAGATCTCCTTCGTGCTGGATTGAGTCTGGTAACCGCTTAGTTCTTGGTCCCGAGATGATTCTAGAAGCTTCAGAGAAGGTAGAGGAGATTAAGAGGAGATTAAAGGTTGCTCAAGACAGACAAAAGAAGTACGCTGATCGGCGAAAAAGGAAATTGGAGTTTGATGTTGGTGATTTGGTATTTCTGAAAATCTCTCCTTTAAAGAATGTAGTCCGGTTTGGTCGAAGAGGAAAGCTAGCCCCTAGATTCATCGGTCCATTCCGTATTTTGGAGAGGATTGGGTCTCTCGCTTATAGACTAGATCTACCTGAGAAATTTGCTGGAATTCACAATGTATTCCATGTATCTCACCTTCGTCGCTGTCTTCACGACCCATCTTTAGTCATCCAGCCTACTGCTCTCGATGGTCTGGACATCGAGCCTGATTTGACTATGGAAAGGAAGCCGCTTCGTATCGTCGATCAAGGTACGAAACAGCTCAGAAGAAAATCCATCCCGTTGGTCAAAGTGCAATGGAGCACTGATGGGCGAGATTGCACATGGGAAACGGAGGAGAGCATCCGTGCTTCAAACCCAGAACTATTCGTTTAAGGTACTTATCTATCTAGCTTATATTCCTTTTGATTCGTTTCTTTCGTTCCTTTTCGAGGACGAAAAGTTCTTAAGTGGGGGAGAGTGTAACAACCCTAGTTTTAGCTATTTATTCTACTTAGTTATTTGAATTTTTGAAGTCTATATTATATAATTTATGTTTAAAAATATAGTTTAATTATTTAAATTGGAGATATATTTTATAAAATTGTTCATGTCAATAAAAATTAAATAATATCTGTGAAAATTTAATCTAAGATTTGACAGTTAAATTTCGCGTTTAACAGACGCGTAAATTATAGGGTATAAATGACATAATAAAACATGTGTTTTTAAAATAATATTTTTACGAAGATTTCTGAAATTTTAAACTGCGTCTGTCTAGCGTAGTGTAAAAATCATGTTTTAAATATCTTTGGACATAAAATATCAGTCAGCGTTTTAACTAACGTACGTATTTTAAACTGTCAGCTGATTTTATATATTTTGACGTACGTTCAAATTTTAAACTGACTACTTATAAACGTAACGTTAACATTTGAAAACGTCAAACTAAATCAGAGGAAGTTTAACAAAAATTTAAAACCAACATTTAAAATTCAACACGTTCAAACTTTTGTTTCACATTCTCTCGGCCATTTCAATTTCACTTGTACACTACCTCATATTCAAACTGTAGCATGCACATTCAACAGTGCCAGGCTAGATTCATAACCATATACGAGTGAATCAAGTAACCACTGATTATGCTCAAAAGTAAATATGCACTGGAAAAAAAAAATTTATAACTGAAATCGTGCATCAACATATCAATCTTTCCCCTAACTTCAACTTCAGTTTCAATATCAAGCTTTGATCTCGCATGATTCTTTCATCAGTTTCTTAAATTTAAACAGCCATTGATTGCTTTCCAAAGCAAAGCATCAGATAAACTTCAAATATTGGAAACTGCTCGGCCTTAATATGAATTGATGAAAAATAAAAAGGGGGGCTGAACGTTTGTTTAGGAATAGAAAACTCTGCCTTTACCTTATCCCTCCATCACACCATCAATGGCTATGATCACGCATCAGACATTTACTTTGAAACTGATAGCTTAATTTGCTCAAAATCTTCCCAGAGTCATTACATAAGAGAAACTGCCTTGATTTCCTCTAGAATATCAAGCCTCGGCCTATATGTATCTTTCACCTTCCTCTACATTTTCCTCTGCAAATTCCAGTCAGTCTTTTGCTCAAATCAGGTAATAGTCTCTCTTATTTCTTCCTTCCTATTCTAAGCTTTTCTCTGTCATTTGTGTGTCTTGCTCGGCCATGCCCAATTTTGGTATGAGGTTCATGTTGTGCTGTCTACATGTTTTACAGAGTAGCATATAGGGAAGTTTAAATGTGTCTAACATGATATCAGTTGTAGATCTGGGGTGTGTGTTCTTTTGATGAAGCCTGCAGTGGAAGAGGTAGACTATAAATTGGTATAGGAGTTTGTCTGCATCAGGTAGGCATATGTTTTCAGTGCATCTATATACATATTAAGTGTCAGACCCACCATTCATATGAATCTTGTGTAAAAGTGTGTCTGCATCATGGTAGGAGTCAGTGCATATGAATATGATTTTAGTTTGCATCATGTAAGCATGTTATAAGTATCATAGGAGACATGGTTTCAGTTTACATATGTATGGGGTTCAGATCTGCATGAATTTCAGTCTGCACTTGCACTAGATGTAGCAGTGTAAATGGCATGAGAGGGTAGCATGGGTGACTGAATGTAGTGGTAAATAGTTGAGGTTGGTGAAACTGCCAGGTCTGGAAATCTGGAAGGGGGAAGGTTGAGTGAAGACTGGCAGATCTAAAAGGTGCATCTGGTGAAGTGATGTCTGGTGATGCAGTTAAATTGTGAAGTTGGTTAGCAGTAGAAAGCTTTGGGAAGAAGTGGGAAAATGATGCAACTGTTAGCATACCTGGAGTGTGCACGTGCACAGGACCTGCACATCAGAAACACACACAAATCCAGGGGCTGGGATGGTCTGACACACTAGCATGGGGTGTAGGAGGTGGCTGAGATAGGTGAAGTCAGTGGTAGGAGGAAGGAATGGCAGTGAAGGCCAGAGAAGGTGGATTTCTGGAAATTGAAGTGTTTCAACACTTCCACAAATGACTCGAAGTAGATGCTTATGTAACCCGAAGCAGACTAAAGTTTGACTCGAAGAAATTCCTGATCTGACTCGAAGCATAGAAGGGAAACTCGGGTAAATGTCATTTGGGCTGGTGGCAGTGAAATCTGATATTTATTTGAGATTTTTGGTAATCAAAATATAAAAATAAAAAAAAGGGGAAGAAGAAAAGAGAAAAAAAAAATTAATTGATGAATGAAGAAAAGGGTAGGCATTGCATATGTATAGGGTAGGCATGAACAAGTTAGGGGTACACTCGTATTCATTTTTGCAATCGTGTCTTAGAAAATTTGGTCGAGCAAGTCAAATTTCTTTTCCTATCTTTAATTTTTCGTTGACTATAAAATCTAAAGTCGCGTTCCTATATTTTGAAATTTTGTTCTAGATCTAAATCTAGGCGACGCCCGGGAAATTTGACAGTTACTCTCTGTCAGTCTGTACCGGTGAATTGTCATTTTTGAATTCAAATTTTCTGCAACACCCAAGTGAGTATTTCTCACCAGACATACGTATTTATATTTCGTAAATTATTGCAAGTGTATGTGTATGATTGCATTTCACTATTATCTGTCTGTAGTGTAATATAGAATGATGGACCCGTTTAAAATTGACATCTCATCAGTATTATCTGTTATATTATTTCTGCAGTTATGTTATTGTTTATTTACTGCTTAAATCACCACTGTAAGTTCCCTGTTATTATAGATGGTATGGGCTGAAATGATAGGCCTAATTGATTTTTATTGATCACTTATTTTGTTAACTGCTGTAAATTATCTTGGGATTGCGGGTTCGAAATGATAGAACCCGGAGTTGTGTAAATATCGGATTGAAATGATATAGATCCGTTTCACTTGACCTAGGCTAGAAAATCTTATACAGGCCCGTGGTTTATATATATTATTTTCTGGAAATATTTTAAATTATTTTTAAGAAATTCAGGATATTCTAGTAAAATTTTTATAATGTTTTAAATGTTAAAAATAAATAAATATAGAATAAAATTTTAGTATAACTTGTTCCAAAAATTCTGGAGTTTTGAAAGGATAAGATTTAAATTTAGAGAATTATATATATATAACAAGTTATATTTAGAAATAGATTTTAAATCTAAAAATCTACAACCGCATTTAAATGCTATCTTTTGAAATTTGACTAGGTTAAACTCATAACTTTAGACAGCATTCCCTGAATGCTGTAGAAATTAAGATGGATTTATTTGAGAATCTATGGAAGATTTTTGAGAATAAGTTAAACTTTGGAATTTAATATGTAATAAATAAAAGAATCTAGAAATTGAGTTTGGATAGATTTTAAAGGAAAATATGATTTCTATTATAAAAGAAATAAATTCCAAATTTGATTGAATAAATTGAAATGGTATATTTTTAAAAAAAAAATGTTTAAATCAAGGATTTGAAAATTTAAGGTATTTGAAATATATATTGATTTGGAAAAATAAATACCATTTTTCAAACTATAACCACGGGTTATAATAACGTTTGGTTGGCAAAGAGACCGGGATCGGATATGGACATACTCTCTGTCGATACCGAAAACCACTTTGACAACCGTGTACGCGGTGGAGATTCCAGAATGAAGTAGGTTGGTGGTGACGGTCTCTTAAAGGTATATACGTGGACCCGACTCCCGTGAGTTGGCTTAAGGTGGCTAAAACAGGAGCGATTCTCGGATTAATGAGGTAGCTCCTCTGATCGAACGCACTTCTTCGTATGCCATTCTATTACTCTTGTGATTGTTTTGGTGCGCACCTTTGATTTGGGAGTGTTGTTCGAGGTGGGCGGTTGCTGCGGCTTCGCGTTACCACCGGTCCGGATAGCAATTGGTATATCTACCCTGGCATTGCCTAGTTGTGCCGTGTCACCTACCATATCGAGCCTTGTACGAGTTTGGTTTTCTCCCGTAGCCCGTGTGGTATCCTCTAGTTGCTTCCCGATCAGGAGGAGCTATGATATTGGATGGACTACTGGGACTATTACGTGTTAAGGGCTATATGGGTAACCCCTTAACGCTATTAAAAAGTAAGTTTATTTTAATATAGACACTATTATAATAGCGCAATATACTATATAGTAAATAGTTTAACGGATCCTTAGAGGATGGGCGATCCCAAGCATCCTTTAAGTTACTTGCTCTTTACATTACAGTACACTTGATTTAGCTTACATTATATAAGTATGTATGTCCTGACTCGAGTGTTTTGTTTTATTGTACGCTCGGGTCAGCCTGAGTTGCAGATTCAGCTTTTCTTTCTGGAGCTAGGACTAGATCACTCTTGCTAGTTGGAAGCTTCTTCGTCTTTATATATTTTGTAATTCAAGACATTTGGGAACTATTTTTGCTTATGGCTTAAAAATTGTACTAAAGATTTGTAAACAATGTATTTCTGTTGGTAATGGTTTTCAGTGGCTTCATGAACCACTGTATTATTTTATATTCCGCTGTGAGATTCTGATATCTGTGTCTGTGATTCTGTGTATTTGGTTTCATTTGTTCCGTAGCTATATTTACAATCTATTATTTTGAACTATTCCAGCTCGACAATTATCATATTTGTCGAATTCGAATGGCACAAAATAGTGGGTCGTTACATAAACTTTCCTAATTTATTTAGGGTTCTTCCATTCCGATAGCTATGGCGACTACTCGATGCTTGCTTGACTTCTTGGACTCTCAACCCTCCACTTCCCGTTCTCCAATTGTAGTTTTTCTCTTGCCTCTAAGCTGGTAATCCTTTTGATTCTTCTGATGTTAAGTTTTACATCTCTAGCAATATTTTCCACAAGTTCTAATTCTTTTTTTTCCTTGTTGCTTTTGAAAGCCCTTACATTCTGTTCTCTCCAGAGTTGCCAGACAGTTGTCGTCAGAGAAATTTTCATGATTTCTTTCATAAAGTTTGTGATATCTGTCCGATTACTCAGGTAATTTATCTCGTCTTCTAAGCTTAGTACCGCTTTAGTTTGCATAATTTTTAGTATTTGGGTAGCCCACACACGTTTGCTGAATTTGCAGTCAAAAAATAAGTGAGATGTGTTTCAATTTCTTTTCCATAGAGATTACATGTATCTTCATTGAGAATTCCCCAACTTTTTAGTCTATCTTTAGTACTTAGTCTTCCTTTAATAGCTTTATATGCCATATGCGCCATTTTAGGGCAATTTGATTTGCTCCAGATGACCTTGTATAGTTGACAGTTTCATAGTGTTGCCCATTTTTACTCCATACTTCACTCATTTTGACTTTACCTTTCTTGTTGTTTTTCCAGACCCATTTATCAGATTCTCTGTTTGTATGAATAGGAATTTCCTCTATTTCTTATTTCAGATTTCTTGTTATCAGTTGCCTTTTTGTATCCCATTTCTTGTTGTGAATTATACTAGCAACTTGGATTTTTGGTGTGTTGTTTGCTGAGAAACTTTACCATCCTACTCTCTCTAGAATACTTGTTTTGTTAATCCAAGGATCCCTCCATAAGTCCGTGTCTCTCCCATTTGCTATTTGTCTTTCCACCAATTCATTCAGTGTTTCTCTTTGTTTTAGGATATTTTTCCAAATTACTGAAGCATTGCTATCTGCTTGTATGACCCAGAAGTCCTCTTTTAAGTATCTAACTCTCATCCATTTAGCCCAAAGATTTTCAGAATTAAGTACTTTCCAAGCTAATTTGAGTCCATAAACTTTTTTAAGTTCAAAAAGATTTTTAAGACCAACTCCTCCTTCTTTTTTTGGTCTGCACATTTCATTATAACTCACTTTGTGAATGCCTCCTCTCCATATAAAGTTAGCACAGACTGTATTTATCTTAGCTAGAGAGCAATCAGGCATCTGAAATGTCTGTAACCAAAATCTAACCTTTGAAGTGATTATAGTGTGTACCAATTCCACTCTACCTGCAAAAGACAATAATTTTGATCTCCATCCTTGCAGTTTTTCCCAAATACTGTTTATCAATTTCCTACATTCTGCATCAGTGACTTTGTTATTTGATTATGGCAAAAAAAAGTGATTTGAAATTCAAATTTGATGGTCTATATTTCTAATAATGGTTAATGGGACATACTTAAAATAGATTTCATTTTCATTTTCATTGTCAAGTTTCATGAAAGTTAGTAAGTGCTTTAAGGGATGTGTTATAGTTTGACGGCTTATGTTGGCTAATCAATAGCACAAATATGTTATACTTATGATAAACACATCAATTAAAGCACTAATGACCATAAAAGAGAGACCATGATTTCATGTGTTGAACTACATGATCTAGAGAGTGGATTTATTCTCTAAATTGTCATTTAACTCTTATATTTGCATCTCTTTTCTTTGAGTTAGTTAGCTAATTTTCTAATTTTTTAGCTTAACATTCTCTTCAACTTTGGTTTAATTTGATTAAATAGAATTTTAAAATCATCAACTCCCTGCAGATCGACATGTATTCGCTACATGCTACATTTATACACGGTTTTCTAATCCGATAGAAATTCCGCTCGTTTAGCAAGTTTTTGGCGCCGTTGCCGGGGATTGTTAGATTTTAGTTTTCTATTCTTCGAATTATTTTTGTTTGCTTTTGGTGTGATTTTATTTTGTGTGTTTGCTTATTTAAAAAAAATTGTGTGTTTATTAGTTTTGTGTGCATTTGTTTGTGTTCTTGTTTGTTTTGCATTTTCTTTTGCATTTCCATAAAAAAACAAAACAAAACAAAAATCCAAAAAAAAAGTTTTATTCCATTGGCATTGCTTTTCACATACATGTTCACATTTTCCTTACATTTCCTATACATTTCACATTTTAGTTTTCTGTTTTTAGTCTAAAACTACATTTGTGTGCATTTCTTTCCCTCTGTTTTCATTTTGTTGGATACTATTGTGCTTCAGTTTCTGTTTCATCTTGCATACAAAACCTTCCATCTGTTTTCTGCACTCTGTCTTCTTGCTGCTGCCACTCCACTTGCACACAACCATCACCAGTCCACATCCCAAAACTCCCCTTTACATTACATCTCCGTTAAAACTGCATCCTCATTATCCCCTCTGTCTTAACTATCTTCATATACAAAGTTTCACTTCTTCCCAGTTCAACTGCATCTCCCCTCTGACCCACCCATCACAACATCAAACTTCAATTCGACAGCAAACGAACAAACTCCCCCTAGCACAAAAACAACAAACATCAACTGCTCACTGTCTTTCCATCACCAGCCACTGTCCTCCACTACATAACTACCCTCTGCATATCATCACCACAAACTGCCTTTATACCATCAAAATTGGCACTATATCTACCCCTCTGTCCATTTAAAAAATAGCACATTCACTTCATAAAAACAGTTAACCCCTGTACAAACACTTTGCCCATCCCCAAACTTGTCACTGTACAACTGCTTCACCTTGACTTCATCAAACTTCCACAAGCATAACATCAGCTCACAGAACTTCAATTCCCACCCTCTTCACATCTCATAATAGACCTCTCACTGCATACAAATTCCAACATCGATTCGCAATTACCCAAAACCCAGTGTTCAAAACCAACAGCAGCCTCCCTCCACATATACGATCCATTCCACCCCTCATCAACCACTGCATTCACCACCACTTCACTGATACAAATCCTTCCATTCCCATTCCCATTGCCTACTCTTTCCATTTCTAGCATTGTTATAAAACTCTGCAAACATCCCAAACCCAAATCTTCACCGCCCACAACTACTTCATACACTACAGTCAACACTTCTGATCATAACCATCACCTAACAGTTCAACATTACCCACTGCTTCTATTCTTCCTCTCACCATAATCCTGTCAACAACTCATATCCCTTACAACTTCACTCTGCGCAATCAAATGCGACAAATCCACCATTACCCCACACATCAGACCCCTTCCACCATCTCAAACAACTACACTACTTCACAACCCTGTGCAACTGCTTTACACACATAAACTTCAACAACTTTTCATTGAACTTTATCAAACAATACGCCTTCCACCTTCAATCCCCAATTGATAGCCTTCACCGGCAGCAGTGCCGATCACAACCCACACCTGAACTCGAGAATACATCACCATGACCCAAACTGCAGCATTTGACCAATCGCAATTCGCCCAATTCCCACTGCAATTCGAGCGCCTCCACCCCATCAATCGCAACTCCAATCCCCGGCACTTGAACGACCTCGCGAACCCATCTCGAACTTCACTCCAAAGTCACAAACGAATCGAACTACTTCACCTCGCTTGAGCATCCACCGAACCAACTCCGCAACCGTCTCCTTCTTGCAAATAACTGCGAAATTGATTTCCTTCGCAACTTAACCACCTCTTACTCCACTAATCAACGAAGCCATCATCGCGCTTCACAAGAATTCCCAAATCCTACAACGCTCCACCCAGTTCCTAACTCCGTATGCAATCGCCGAGTAATTCTGTCCGAACCCGAAACCGAGATGATTTCACAAATTTTGGCTGTGGAGTTTTAAAATTTCGAATTGAATTGAATTGATAAGCAGTGGATTTTTGATTTTATTTTTCTTCTGATTTGAGGTCTCGTTCATCTTTAAAGAGAAGTATTGGTTAAGGGACAACAGTGGTTCTCGTTCATTTTAAAAATTGAATTCATTTGGGCCGTGTTTGTGTTATTGGGTGAAGTGGCCTTCTTTTTTCTTTTTTTTCTTTAAAAAAATTGTGAATTTGTTTTGGTTTTATTTTGTTTTATTTTAAATCCTTTTAAGTTTGTGTGTTGTCATTTTTATTTTGTTTTTTTAATTTAGTTTTGAGTTTTGAGTTTTTGTGTGGTGAGTTGAGCTTGTAAGTTCGTGTGATTTAAAATCAATTTTTTAGTTTTGTTTTGGTTTGTTTTTAGTTTGTTTCCAAAAAACACAAAAAAAAAAAATCAACTGTATATATCTTGTTTTTATTTTTCAGGTTGCCAAAGCAGAGTTACAGAAGAAGCAAAAGTGCTTGCTAAAATAAATTGCTGGCTTCGCTGAGCTTGCCCAAAAAAATAATAACTGCTTGCTTATTTATAATTTTCTTTTTATTTTCCTTGCATTGTATATATCTTTTGTTTCTGTTTGTCTTGCATTATTGGTTGCTTGCATTAAGAATTTTTTTTTCAAAAAAAACAAAAATAAAATGCATTCGTAGTTGCATTGTTAATACACATTTAGTTTCTGTTTTGCATTTCATCCTAGATTTTGATTAATAACAACGGTTAGAAATCGATAACACTTAATTGTATATTAACAATTTGTCTTCTTTGAACAATTTAATTTCTTGATGTCTAGGCTACGACAGTGTAATAACCATTTATAAATATTACGGTGATTCATAAATATTATAGTGGCTGTTCCTCTAAAGGTACTTAAACCTTTGGCTGCATTGCTACGGCGATTCGTTGTGCACCGATAACTTATGCCCGTTACCTGGCTGAGAACTATCGTGTTGTTCTAAGACAATTTGTGATTATACAATTTTGGGTCAGCTTAGGATAAATCATTTGTAATTAAAACATTGCATTCATTTAGTTGCATTAGTTCATGCATATTTAAAAAAAAATCATAATCCGAAACAAAAAAAAATTGTATATATTTCTTAACTTAGTTTTTTCCTTTTCCTTTGAAAATTTTCAAATCAAAATTCCAAAAAATACCAAAAAAATTTACTTAGTTTTTTTAGAAAATCGAAAATCCAGAAAAATATATATAAAATCTTTTCAAAAGAAACAAAAAAATTGAAAAATAAAAAAAAACAAAAATCAATTTTCCATTTTGAAAAATAAATTCTATTTGTAAATATTTTTCTTATAAAAAAACCAAAAAAAAATTCTTGAAAATGTCTGTGTTTCTGTTTTCTTACTCACTTGAATTTAGCTATGAAAATCAATATAATCCATACGATTTCACTCCAAATTCGTATGGATATTTAACACCAACTATTGTTTAAACGATTCAAATTTCGAACAACACACTTTTCAAAACAACGATCAACCCTCAACTCTTGAAAATATCATTTCGTCGTTACTTGAACTATCTACACAACAAAATCAAATGATATAACTCGAATCAAAGTTCAAGTCAAAATAATCAAAATTTGAATTCACTTCAAAATTCAAATGATTTCGAGTATAACCCATGCCAATTCAATTTCGAGCTTCAAAATGAATTTCAAAATCATGACGAAAATGTGAACCAATTTTCAAATAATTTTGGCAAGGGGAATAGTTTCAATAACGATACGATTGAAAATTTTGGTTATCAACAAATTCAAAATGAAAATTTTCAAATTAATAATCATGAATTTGATTTTGTTGACCAAATGGAAAAGGATAACGGGGATTTATTACTTGAAAAATACAGAAAATTTCGTGAAAATCGTAATCAAATCTCAACTTGGAAAGAATCAAATAATAATTCACCGTTTATCGAAACTGACAATTCTTTTTCTCAACAAGTCCAAATCAAAAATTTTCAAGTTAATAATTACAAATTTCATTTTGTTGAACAAATGAATGAAATTTACGATGATCACAGATTTGTTGTTCGAAACATATATGAAACAACGTGAAAAAAAAAATCAAATTTCAACGTGTGGCAAGTCAAGTGATAATGCATTTTTTACCACAATTGACGATTTTCAAATAACAATTTTGGAAATTGAAAATGACGATCTTAATGAAGTTTTTGAAAACACGGTAACTGAGTTGGATTTCAATTCTTTTAAGGGTGTGTAACCAAATTTAAAATTCGATCTTCCTTTTCTCGATTTTGAAAATTTGAATGCAACAACTTTGAATTTTGAACTTGAGACATGTTATAAAGTTGTTGATAATCCAACAAAGGAAGGCGAATTTAACGAACACGAATTTTTTGGACTTTTGGATGACGAGTTGTTAAATTCTGACGGGGAAGATGAAAATCACCATTTTGATTTTGAAATCAATAACTCTGAAAATGTTTTCAATGATAAGCTTGAATTTCAAATTGGTGAAAATAAACTTGAACTTCAATCAATTATTTTATCGACCCCAAAAATCATCAAAAACAAAACAACTTGTATAATTTTCAATAAAACAACATTCGTTTTTTCAAATCAACGTTCAACTTCGAAATCTTTTACGGTTTGGTTTTCTGCGCTTGAGCTATGTCTTATATACTTGGTGAGACAGATGAATCGATTCTTGGAAGACCGGTTCATTTACTCTTTAACGGCATACTTTCTGATGACTTGTAAATAATCATCTTTTCATTTTTATTTAAATAAAGGTTATGTTTTTATATTTTCTCCTTCCACATGGGTTGACTGTGGGAACACAGTCAAAATCAAGTGTATACAAGATAAAGATATCACCAACACAGCGGAAACAATATATATCTACACGTCGAAGCCTCCTGCTCCATTAATCCTTCAGAATCATCTGAAATAAAAGGTATCACGTAAAAATCAGTTAAAGTTGTTTAACTTTAAAATCATCTGAAATAAAAGGAATCACGTAAGGAGTTTGGCTGTTTTGGAATATGAGACTAAGGTCTAAAGCTATTTGTTTTGACATGGTCTCATTGTTATTCCTTAAGGTAAGCGAGATATGGATGCTTGGTTTGGAGTCCGAGTTCTTGAGAAGTTGTTTGCATCTCGGAGGTAAATTGTGGGGGGAGACTCATCTTCATTTTTTTCATGGTTTATTTTTGCTCTAAAATCTCAAAAAAATAAAAGATAAAAAAAATCCCAAAAATAAATTTTCTTTTGATTTATTTTTAAAAGAAATACTATAAGATAAATATATGGTTTTGGTTTATTAAATTGAAATTTTTGAAAGTTTATTTGTCTTTAAAAAAATAAAAATGAAGTTTGATTAAATATAATAATGGTTTAATTAGTATATAGGAAGATTCATACGTATTAATTATGAAGTACATCTTAATTGAAAATCTTTGTTTTAAAAAGTGGTTGATTTAAAGTAAAGGATATAACATTATCTTTTGTCTTTTAAGTTAAATTGTGTTAAGATGATTTTGCAAAACTTTATCTCTCTCTCTTAAAAAAAATATAAAAATAAAAAATAATAATATCCAAGTATTCACTCTCATTTAAAAGTTCTTACGATCATGCATGGGTGAATTACTTGAATTATTTGATTATGTGCTTTCATACTCATTTAAAAGTCCTCACGGTTATGCATGCATGGAACACATGTAAAAAACAAACATGATAAAAACCACCTACGGTCGATAGGTGCATGCACGAAAGTGTGTGCACTCGCCATGGTCTGTACTTCCCTCACAGAAGCCCGAAAGGCAGTGCATGGGTTTTATATCTGGCCTCAGTTTGCCTGAGCTAGTGTGTAATTTTTCTTGCAAATAACGAGAGAGCAAGCAATTGAAAGCCTAGCATTACTTTTACTTAGTTGATCTGATGTTATTGAAAAGAAATGAAAATACCACTTTGATAAACTTTGACAATCAACTAAGGATCCAATTCACAGTTACAATGTGTTATTAAACAAAAGAACGATTCTATTTGTTATGATAACTTGATTTTTATTGGAAATTTTGACGAGTAAATGACTTAAATCTCAAGATAATTACCAAAACCTATGTTTAACTTATTTGTGTCAATTTAAAAATTAATCTTTCATTTGTAAATTTGTTCAAAAACTTGCATTCATCTCTTTGTAAATAAATCTTGCATTTTGTAAATATTTTCATCCTGCGTTTGGATTTTGTGTGTAGTATCCACTGAAAACCCTCACGAGACAACACTCGTCCTACTGGGGACACCTAGAGGTTTAATGGCTTGTTGCATACACTCAATGCAATCGTGCTTCCTACGAAAATGGATTTATCTTAGTTTTTCTTTATTCGAGGACGAATAAAAAGATGAGTGTGAGGGTGTTAAGGAACCCCTAAATATTTTACTGGCAGTTCTCCTTCACCTACTCCAAGTTGTGCTAGTATGTTTGTTTTATTTTTACAATATTTGTTCATATAGCACTTAGTTTTGAGTTCATTAACTTTGAGTCCTGCTAGTTCTTCAAGTTGCTTAAAAATTTCCTTTGTAGTGTTAATCCCTATATTAGTAGATTTAAACACTACCAATAAGTCATCTGCATATATGAGTTGATTGACTTCTGGCATAATCTTATAAACGGGTTTAATTAAGGATTGGAAACTTGCAAGTTCCATTTGAAGAGAGAACCACTCCATGGCTACAGCAAAGAGATAGGGAGATAGAGGATCTCCTTGTCTAACTCCTCTATTGGTTTTTATGTATCCTTTAGGGGTCCCATTTATAATCACTAAGAAAGTAGGAGTGCATATGCAGTGTGTTATGAGTTTGAGTAGCTTAGCTAGCACTCCCATTTCATATAGCATATGTTGGATGAATTGCCTGCGCACTTTATCGTATGCCTTGTGAAGATCTATTTTTAAGCACACTCTATCTGTCCTTTTTTATTAAAATCCCGTATTAATTCATGTGCCAGAAGGAGTTTTCGGATATATACCTACCCTTTATAAAAGAACTTTGACTTTGTGAAATGAGATGAGGTAGGATTTTATTGAGCCTCATGCAGATAATTTTGCTAAGAATTTTATGTGTAACATTGCAGCATGCTATTGGTCTATACTCTTCTATTTTTTCTGGCTTTTTAACTTTTGGTATCAGAGTGATAAATGTATGATTTATTTCTTGATAACCTTTGAGCATTCTATCTTTTAGGTCTTCCTAGTGCACTTTGAAGAAGAATACGCTCATGCCATCGGGTCCAGGACTGGAATCGTTATGAATAGAGAAAATGGCTCTTTTCAACTCCCTTTCCATAATCTCAGCTGTGAGCATTTGAGCACCTTCTCTGGGGATTCTTTTTCTACAGTTGATATGAGGTATTTGTTGAACATAATCTCCGTTGTAAGTGTTTGTGAAATATTCTATGGCCTTTGTTTCCAACTATTGCAAGTTCCCAGCAACTTCTCCCTATTCATTTAAATAGTTTAGTAAATTATTATTTTGATTTTTCCTCTGAGACATTTTAGTATAAAAGAATTTGTTGCACTCATCCCCTTGTGTTAGCCATTTTTCTTTTGCCTTTTGTTTTATTTCCATGGCTTGTGTACTCAGGAGTTTCATTAGGTTCTGTTGTTTGTCAAAGTACTCTTCATTCAGTTCTTCATTTAATGGCTCTTCTTCTAGTTGATATTGGATTTTTCCTAACCTTTCTTGTAATTCTTTGATGTCTTCATGTGATTTGGGCCAGACTTTATTCCACTCCTTCAACTTGTTTTTTATTTGTTTCACTACCATTATGTATTGGTACATGTAGTTCCCTTCTGGAATTTGGATTTTGTTAAAATCTACTATTTCTTTATATCCTTCAATTAGGTGCCAATGATTTGCATATCTGAATGGTTTTCCTTTGTGTGATTGTGGTTTATTATTAAATTGTATGCAGAGAGGACAGTGAACCCTTGTCGAACTTGGCAGCACTATAACATTAATATTTGGGAATACGTTCAGTAGATTTGCATTACCCAATGCTCTATCAAGTCTTGAGTTGATTTTTTTCCTCTCACCACTTTTCCATATGTATTTCAGGCCTATATGGAGCACTTCAACAAATCCTGCTGTTAGTACACATTTGTTAAATTCAGATATTTGGCAAACCTTCAGGGTGAGTCCTCTTTGTTTTTCATGTGTTTTCAGAACTGCATTAAAATCTCCAAAAACTATCCACGGTTTTGATATGATTTTTGAATTTTCATTTATCTTTTTCCATAATGTTTTCCTTTCCGATGCCAGATTGTTTGCATAAAGTATTGTCGCTATGATTTGCATTCCTCCTATATTCTTCATGTCTACAGTTATCTGTTGATCATCTACACTTAGCAGACTACATGTCCAGATATTGGAGTCCTAAAAAATAATTATTCTTCCCTTGCTATTGTTTGTGTTATTATGTATGATTTCCCAGTGATCCCCCGTTTGTCTGTGTAATTCCTCCATTCTGCCTTCAGTAAGTTTATTTTCTAATATTGCTAAGACAGTAGGTTTATATTTATTTCTATGATTATAGAGGTCTAGTCTTCTAACATCACCATTAAGACCTCTAACGTTCCAACATATAATAGTCATTATGATTTGGTATATTTTCTCCTAGTAATCGGAGCTGATACTACTTTAGCTTTGTTTCCGGATACTTTATTTCCTTTTCCAGAAAACATATCTTCATAGCTATCATTAACTTCTGTATATTTTTCCAGGTTTTCGTCCATTTCTTCTTCTGCTGATGATTCTATTTGTATATCTAATTTTTGTATTTCATTGATTGATCCAGGGAGATCTTCTTCATCGCTTGACTCAACCATATTCTGCTTCTGTGGTTGCTGACTATGATCCTTTAATTATGAATGAGCCTCCTGTAACTTCAGAAATTGATGAACTTCTTGCATCTCTGCTGCATAGTCCTTGATATTGCAACTCGTCGGCCTTGGAAGTGGACTCTCTATTACATCATTTTGTTTCTTTGTTGCTGTAATATCTTTCTGTGGTAATATTTCAGTATTATTAGTGGAAGCTGTCCGAGAAGGTTCAGCAATTGTATTGTCTATATGGATAGTTTCTGTAGTAGTTGTGGCTTTTGGTATCCATACTTGTTTAGGTTTATTTTTATCACTACACTCTTCGGTGGCTGCATGGCCAAAGCATTTACATTCTGCACATCTCAGAGGTATGAATTCATATTCTACTTCTTGCGTGTATACATTACCTCTTTTATCAATGGCCTTCACAGTCTGTGGTAAGGTAGAATCTGCTTTGAATTCCACCAAGAATCTAGCAAACTTGATTCTTTTAACTTTCCTTGTGTTTTCATCTATATCGAGAGGTTTACCAATGATACTTGCCAGTTTTCCAATACATCTCATATTCCACAATGCTAGATTAAGATTATTGAATTTGATCCAGATTGGGTACGTTGTTAACATCACTTTTTCAAAGTTAAAGTCCGCTTCCCATTCCTTAATGATTATCAATTTGTTATCCATGAACCATGGACCCCCTTTAACAATTTATTCATAGTCTTCTTCCTTTTCAAATCTTATGAGATAAACCCATTTTCTCTGGTAAATACATCCCAAGATCCTGAAGGTTTCCAGACCCTCTTGATATATTCCTTAAATTGGACTAAATATGGTCTTTTACCTGCCATGTATGCATATAGATAATTCTTCCACATCCGATTAGATTCTTCATAGTCTTGTTCGTCTATTAGTTGATAAGTCTCTGTCCCCTCTTGTATTGGTTTGAAATAATCGAGATTGCCTTGTATTTCGATGTTGTTATCTACCGCTTCAACCCACAATTTATGGTTTTTGCTTTGCTTTGTGAGATCTAAAGTTGTCTGTTTGAGTATGTCTGGAAATGTTGCTTTCCCCTTACGTTTAACCATCGTCCAGCCGCCACCTTCATCATCTTCCAGATCGCCTAGGGTTTTGGAAAAATCATTTGTCGCCATTATATATATATATATATAATCAAAGGTCAGACTCAGCTGCCCTAGCAAATATCAAGCCACCTTACCTATGTTTGAACGTACCCTTTCTTTTTAAATTCATCTCCCCCCTCTCTTGCTTATCCAATTCAAATAGAAGGAGATCTTAAACATTAAATATCAAAATCTAAAAAATGTGCATCGTAAAAATTTGAAAATAATATCTTTGGAACCCCGAAAGGTAGATTTTCAAAGTGATACAGGTTTGGCAGAGATTGGAGGGAATTCCTTGGGTTTGATATCTCTACTAAGATGTAGGTGGAACTAGGGCTTGAGAGATTGGCTTTCGTGATGATCGTTAGGGGTTTTCGAGATTGTATATGAGTTCGACGAAGGAGTTGCACCTCTAACCGATATTTGGCAAAGCTCGGTGGCTTCTTGAGATTTGTGTCACTATAGTATTCATGAAGGGGAGGCTCACTCGCTTTTCAATTTCAAGGTGAAGGTATGGGTTAAAGGGTACCATCGAGTAGAGAGCGAGGAGAGGTAGACATTGGCGAAGTCGGAGATGGATTTCGTCGCGTGGATGGGTAGATAGGTGGGGTATGCATATAGTTGTGCATGGCCATGGCCATGTCTTTGTGTATGTGCAAATATGGGGGAAGAAGAAATAGGTTGGAGGGTAAACTTGTAAAATTATAAAAGTTGTGATTTTCTATTTTATTTAATTTAAAAAGTATCGATAACTTATAAAATATCTCATTCGTACGAGGTCCAAAATAAATGAAACAAGTGGCGATGAAATCATAGCGACGAATACTACATTCTGGAATTGATTGGAGCTAGCTAAAATTTTAGGTTAAATTGAACGTCGTTCGATTTAGCTTAAAATCAGAACTTTTGGCAAAATTGAAAACTCAAGGTGAGTTAAACTCACTCGTTTGGTTAATTAGTAATGTTTTATTTATATTTATTATGCTGTTTGGATTGTTGAAAATTGGTGGTTGTGAAATTAATTTAAGATGACGATATGACATCTTGAAATGCTATTAGATTGGTCGAACCGGATCTAGGATCACGATATAGCATCTCGAATTGCTATTAAACTGTTTACGTTTATTTTTAAGCTTATTTCCAATAGTGAATCGTTTATTTTATGGAATTGATAAATGATTGTTTAAAAATTTCGTTGTTAAACTATAATAAACTAAATTGAAATATACTGGTGTGATATATTTGGTCAAATAAACACCATGGGAAAGTAAATGATTTTTTTTTTAGTGTGAATGACATTTGGTTAGCAGAATCCATCCTTGTTCTGTTATTAGATAAAAATAGACATTTTTGAGTGCCAGTTGATTTATACTGGATAATTGATGTGTTACAATTGATTGTTAATTATAGATTTAATTACATATATGCCTGTTATTATGTAAATGCATGTAATATAACTTGTAAAGTTAAATTAAAATTAAATGGTAGCTTGTTAAGTACCGTTGTGATCTTTAAGATTCTTTCTCAATTTGGAAGGTTATGGTTTCTGTTTAACTTTAAATTTTACAATTTGAAGTAAAAGATTTTATCTAATAATTATTAAATAAACTGGTTTGTATAAATTTTATTTACAAATGTTTGTAAAATCATTTATTTAGTAAAGTTAATTAGGATTTAAAATAAGTTCTTAAATTGATTTTGTTTAAGGATGATAAATTATTTATTATTATTAGTTATTTAGAACTAGAAAATTTATTTGAGTAATAATACAATTCAAAAGTTGATTAATTTTATTTAAAGGTTGATTTGGTTTATTTTATTAAATTATCAAATGTAAAAGGTTAAATGATTATCTTATTAATCAATATTTTTAAAAGTATTTTTATATTATCAAAAAAATGGTTAAGATATATTTGTGACGTTAAAAATCTTATCTATTGTAAATATGTAATAAATTGTTTATAAATGAAATCCTTTATGTGAAGAATTGGTTAAAGGAGTTTATAAATGTGAGGGTGGTTTGAAATTTGTAAAGGAAGATTAGAAATGGTTTAAATTTTGTAAAAAGAATATTTCTCTAAGTTAAACTTTAAAATTTATAAAGAAGTTTTATAAATAGTTTTGGAAATATTATGAAATAAAGAATTTTTTGGGAAGTAATATATTTTCATAGTGTAATTTGAGGGAAGTGATTGATTATATTTTTTGATTTTTCGCTAGGATAACAACTTAACCATTGTGCAAACTGCGATCTATGATTGATTGCATGGCAGAAATTGGGAGGTAGAGATTGCCTGAGTTAAGTTTGGTTTTTCTAGGATGTAGATGCAACCATCGACCTGTGATCCATGGTCGATACCGTATGGTACTTCCGTATCCTTTTTAATGAGTTTTCAAGTATTTTTGAAAGAAAGGATTTGTTAATATACTTATTCAGATGAAATAAGTATATGCCTGTTTTAAATGAGGAATTCAAATTTATCAAAATTAAATTAAAGAGGCTTAGTGATTTCAGTGGGAAATGTAAATTTTGGTTGAGTGTTATTTGATAGTTAAATAACCGACTATCAAATCTTGGCCAAATATATAATCTTTTTTAATTTTGGTGGTAGGAAACGATTTCCTACTTAACATCGAGGGATTTTAACTCTGAAATATCTATGGGGAAATATGGGAATTATATGGTACAATTACCATCGGTGGTTCTATACTGTATGTATAAACTCGTTGTTCTTCTAGGATAAATAATAAGGAGACCCGTCCACTTAAACTGTTAAGGGGTGCTCCCCGCTCTTATGTATTGTCAAATTATTTCCTAAAGAATCTGTCTTAAGCATTCCGAAAAAATCGATGAATGGTTTATGGAGCGCCAAGAAAGCGGAAGAGTGTACTCATAAGAGATGACTCGGAACCGTTACCACTCCAAAACCATATATGGCTCTGTGGAGGAGTTTCGTGTTATATTGAGATATTGAAATCCATGTGGGGTTCCGAGACCGTTGGGTATGGGAATCCATGTGTTGTTCCAAGATCTATGTGGAAATCTGTATGCGATTCCAAGGCCATTGTGGTGTGAGAATTCATATATGATTCCGTGATCTATTTTTAGGAGCGGTGCATAAGCTGGAACGCTGGACGTTGACTCATCAACAAAAATGACTAAACTAGAGATAAGAGGCATGTCCAATAGGGTTGGCAAACCCATAGGGTGCAATCGGCTCTTTTTTCTAGCAATACCGATACCTTCAGTTGTTTTTGGCATGCCGGAGCGATCCATTCAGTCTTAGCAAGACCAATTATGTTTTTCCTATAATACCCCGGCTAGTCGGGTATGATGATTTAGAAGGATAACTTTGATCCTTGTGCAGGAGGACCGTTCTCGAAGTACCGAGGGAACCTCTATGCAAATCCTATACAATTAGCGAACAAGCCATATCGTGTTTTGATTTTATACTAGTATTATTGTGATGTACACAGCTCGAGCATCACAGTTACTTGATTATTATTATTTTGACCCATAGGCATTATTATAATAACACTGGATTATCTATAGTAATGGTTTGATGATCGTGGTAAAATCCTCGTCCGTGTTTATGCGATGCATAGTCTTACGATATCTTTATTTGAAAAGTTTTTATAACTTAATAAATCAAATTGAGCATGTTTTCTCACGTTGGTTTTCCAGACTGATCTGTGTGTTATTATTTTATAATAATGCTCAGGTCAGACCAAGCATATTACAGATATAGATTTGGATTTCTTTGGAGCTCGGGAGACGAGCTAGAGACTGAGCCGTATTCCCGTGCTAGTTTATTCCGTTGCAGTGTTTGTTTGAAATTATCAGCAATTGTGAGGATAGGCTGTTATAGCTGTGCAGGCGGGTAATTATTGATTTTTGCACTCTAATTTGAGGTATTTATATTACAGTTTTGTTTTGTGTAAAGAGATGTTAATATTATATTTTATTCATTCCACTGTGAGATGTTGTATTTGTTTTAGTTTCCTCTTTCTTCTATCTTCTTTCTTTTTCCCTAACAATCTATCTTTCTGGCACTCGATTGCTCGACATGCTATACAGTGAACGTATTGATGTCGACTTTCGAGGGTCGAAAAGTTGGGTCATCACAATTATCATACCCTAATGGTTATGAACCATATAGCCTTGCCAAATCTACCCTGTTTCAATCATTTCCGGATGTGAGGCTTTAGGTAACGATTACCTTTCACATAGTACATCATCTTCCTTTGAATGCCACGCTTTCATTCCATTGATCGCCATTGACTTCCATAAAAATACAACCTCCGAGGTCGTACGTCTTAGAGAAGGGTGTTAAGCTAAGATAAGTTGCCTTCTCTGCCACCAAACAGATGTATATTTATAAAAGTCAACAATTAAATCTCAAGAATGCAATGTCAGACATCTGTCCATACAAGTTCATTCTGGGATTAAATGAAACTGTGGGCACTTCTCCAACCACATCCTGTCGGGACTACTACTACTTTAGTATTCTGGAGCTAACCAGAATTATCAAAATGCAGTCATTTCATCTTGAAAATTCCCGTTCTTCACTATTCATTTTGTCTATTGGTCTTTATCTTTCGGACGCGTACATTGGTTCAAAGTTGTTTTTGGACATGTATTTCCCCAGATCTGACCCTGGCTCCTTCGACCCAATCATCGACCAAAAGAAGTTTTGTGAATAGGGAATCATTCTTTAATTCATTAAGTTCTTTTTATTAAGATCTCTTTTGGTGGTATATATTTCTAAAACATTCTTTCTGGTATATATGTAACCTCCCTTATCAAATCTTTAATTACTTAAAACGCTTTTTAGATTCCAAATCATTTCCTCTTTTCTTAGGAAAATATTCCAAATTATTTATTTAAATCTTAAAAAAGATTTCCAAAACATAACTTTTACCATGGATCAAAAACAATGTTATTCAAGACATCATTTACTATAAATCCAAACCAATAAATTTTATGTATAGGAATTCAAATTAATTGTAGATCATTTCATTTAAATCTTAACAAAGATTTTTTAATTCAAAACTCATACTTTGATATAGAAGAAACCAAGTTATCTAGGATGTTAATCCAAAACTATTTAATATTAAGTGAGTAGAATCTATAGAAATTATCCAATTCTACTCAATATCATTCTCCGTATTCAACAAATACTAGAGGCGGAACCGGCAAAATTTCCTTTTAAATTCCACGAATAGTATGAGTTCCCTCTTTGGGCTTTATCATTGAGTACAAGAAGATCATCTCTATAAAATCCAATTTGTATTTGAATTTGAAAAATTAAATCTTTTGTACTTAACTCGTTTATGACATTTCGACCTTATCTATCCCTCGCCTAAGAAAGTGGTCAGATGAGCCAGGGCACTTGAATAATTCTTTTATTTGGTCTTTCTTCAATAAGCTAGAAATCCTCTAAATTATTATGAAAACTCTTAATTATTTGTTTGAAGATATTTACAAAATATTTGGATTAGAATCGGTAAGTTTTAAAATTATATTTCAAAATTTATACAAAAGTGCTGTGAGAAAAAGCTGTGGAATGTGCTTATAAGCTATATTGATCAAAACGACTTTTTTTTAATCTAAAAATACACTTTTATTAATAAAATCATTTTAAAACCATTTTAAGACCTTTATAAGATTTATTTTGAATTTTTGAACAATTTTAAAACATCATTTTCAAAGAAATCCAGTTTTTGATTCCGAATGCAAAATCAGAATTTTTTCCAAAACTTGATTTACTCATATTTCAAATTCTACTTATCAAAATCTTGATTTTCTTTCTTTGTTGGACAACTATGGATATGGTAATTTGGAAAATTCTTATCTCAAAGAATTTCAAGCTATATTCTACCTTTTACACTAGTTTTATTTTTATAGCGTGAAATCGCGAACTACTACTACGCGACGCGCTTATTTTTGACCAAATTTTCTACTTCTTTCCAAACTTCACCAAAACACGACTAAATGTTTATAAAAAATTCGAATACATTTCAAACCATTTTTAAGAGGTTTAACAATTCCATACACATACCATTTCATTAATTCGAGAAAAGTGATTTCCATTTGCTTATCAACATGTATATTCTTGACTTGCATATATATTCAACATTCATATTTAAACAACCAAACTTGATGATTAAAGCATTTTAAACATCCATTTGCAACATCATATCACCATCCAACATATAGCATAATAGTTATAGGAGTTCTTACCTTCATTTTCCCTTTGAACTAGTTTTAAATCGTCTATAGCTCCACATCTCAAAAGAAAACTCCATGAAATCGAGCTTGGATCCTTGAATATGCTGGGCCAAGCCTTGGTGCTCACGGCCTATGGTGGTAAAGAAGTGGAGCTCATGGCCTAGAGTAGTGAATGGTGGTGTCTTGGGTTTAGGAGGTGGAGTGATGGAGATTCGAGCTTTCTATGGGGTGCTTAACTATATTTAACTATATATTATGATTTTATTTCCTTTTTAAAATAAATTTGGACGCTATATTGTTTTAGAGTGGAAGCCATTAAAGTGGAGATAAAATCCTGAAAATTATAAAGAAGAAAAGGAATGAAAGGAAGAGAAGATGGTAGGGTATTTATAGGAAAAAGGAAGAGTATAATAGAAGACATGTACACATCACTTATGTCACTCTTTCTAGGCTTCTCCAACACACTACCTCCCTTCACCGTGCTCGGCCAAGGCCCCTCGCCCATATGCACATCACTTCCATCCTCTCATGCATACATATGTTGACTTCTTAGTTCTTTATGCTTAAAGAGTAAGAAAACTATAAAATACATTATATATTTTGTATTATATTTATTATACATAATTATATTTATATATGTAGGTTTATATTTATGTTATCATATGTATGTAACGTATATATGTAGGGTTTTAACACTTCAAGCGTCTTTGAAGAACTTTTGTTTGTTAGAGCGTTGAAATTCGACGAGCGGATTATCGGTCACATTTTCACTTATATTTTAACGTACACGTATTTGTAAATAAAATTAAAAAATAAATTTCTTATTGTTTTAAGCTAATAAAAATGATTATATTTGAATTATAAAACCATACAATTTTATAATGAAAATTATTTACAAAAATTTCTATTATATAGATAAAGCGATATTGATTTTTCCTTATATTTTTAAATTAATTATATGTTTTTATAAACTATTATAAGTGATTTATTTTCACTTTATAGTTATTCAAAATGAATTATCATCATTTCAAATAATTATTTGGATAATTTATTAAATCATTAGATTTCAATCTAATTTAAATAAATCAATGATTTAAATTCAATGTCATTTTATTGAAATTTTGAGGAAAATATTCTTGCAAATATTTATTCAAAATAAGTTTACTATTACTTATCGTTACTTGAAACAATATTATCTTTATTATCATCCTTAATTTAAATTTAATTTAATTTAATTTATCTAAGTGACAAATTGGCGGGTCGTTACAGATTTCCCCCCTTAGAAGAATTTCGTCCCCGAAATTACCCAAACAAAACCCTAAAGTTTTCCCCAATTTTTTTTATTTGTTTACTTACATACGTAAGATTTATATAGATCATCATCACGCAATATATGATTTGATCTTCTATTCGAATCCACAACTTACTTTCGATTTATTGATCCCCTGATCCTTTAGTGTGGACTCTGACCAGCTTCCACATCCGAACTTTAGTTTTCCTTGCTTAGTTCTCAACTATGACTGAAAACTCAAGCATCTAACCATAAATCCTTATCAATATTCATCGTTAAGAATAGAGTGATAAATTCTTTTCCGGAAAAGTGCCAAGACATGTTAAAGTTCTGCACTCGAATCTTAGATTAAGTCGTGTGACAAAACAATCCATATATTTCAAATTTGTTTATTAGCCTTTCAAAAAAATTTGTGAAAACATTTCATAAACTTCCATTTCTTTTTTTATTTAATCATTTATAAAGATACTTTTTTATACATAACCATTTTACATTTTTATTTCCAAATATTTATACTTAAAACACATTTCTTTTTCAAAAGACAAATATCTTCTTACTATATTACATTTCCAAATATATCTTAGTGGTTTCTGGAAAGATTATTTCCACAATAATTCATTAAGTTGATAAATCATCATAGACTTCCTTTAACTAATACCAAATGTGAAAATATTCTTTATTTTAGTCAAAACTTACTTTATCAATTAACACTTCTTTACTAATTTAACTTCCTTTATATATATTCTCTTTACTTGTATTGGTTTTAATACTTAAAAAGTATCTATGTACTTAATAAAATGTTATAAGTATATTCATAATTTACATAACAAGTTTATTTTTCTTACCTTTAAAATATAATAAAAATGATTAAATCAATTATTACCAAAACATCAGTATAATGAACTTATGTTTTTTATAACATGTTAGTTATAATTTTTTCTATCTTTTTGTAAAAAATTCTAATACTGGTTATTATCTTCTAAAATCCCTTTATTACAGATCTAAATATATTCATAAGATTTCTTCCAAAGTGTTATTCATGGGTTTAAAAATAAATGTTGCTAAAACATTATTTACAACAAACCTAAAAACCATTCAACTTCAACTATTTATATAAAGATTGGTGCTAATAAAAAGTTGGGACAACCATCATTTTTAAATCTTCGCATTCTTACATCATTTAAACCTTCCGACATTAGGGTCCAAAAAGAATATCCCCCTCTCCTTACTAAACCATTATAACTCAAAATACTATATCAAAACAAAACACACTACTCATACATACTTCCAGATTCCATTCCTACTCTTCTGAGTCCGAAGACAAAGGTGGACTCCAACATCCCAAATCAATCATTACCTCCCCTTTTCCCTCCACTTCACTGTCCAACTCATCATCGGCCTCGTTGCCATCCTCCTTTTGTGCTTCTTTAATTTCCTTGGGTAACCATGGTTGATTCTATGGGACATGTCCCAAGCCTACTGGTACTCCTGATATGATTCCTCCTTCTTCTAATTCCTCTCATCCTTGCACATTTTCTTCCCATAGATTTTCAAATTCACCGACTCCTTTATCTTCTTATTCTTCCATCTCCTCATTGTTGCTTCCTATTGCATCCTAGTTTTTGTATGAAATGGACGATGCCACCTCCTCGCCCATATTCCATATCACATTGTTGCACTCGCTTTATATGATAGCTTCGGGTCTTCCATTGGCTTAGATTCCTCCTCCATTGGTTCTACCTCCTCTTCCATAGGTTGCGATTCCTCTTCCATTGGCTCATCCTCCTCTATCGGTTCCAAGATGGAACTAGATGGAACTGCTACCCAATTCCCCCCTAAGGCTTGCCTGGGTTCGTCATCGCTGGAGATTATAATTATTTCTGGAGCTCGGGTTGGTATAAGTATTTCGGCAACTGGGTACCCATCTTCATCCCTATAAGTATATAAGGCATAGTCTTCCCTAATCGGAGATCCACCATTGGTAGGTGGATGTACTGGCTGTTCCTCTTCATGGCTAAAGAGAACTATAAAGTTATCCTTTTTTCCCTAATTTTCATTAGAGGATTCCCCTTTCGCATAACTTCTCCCATATGGTTTCTACAAGACAAAAAATCACACATTTAGACATAAGTGGTAGGTAATTGCTAGCATATTCAAAGGTAGAGAGATTTGGATAATACTCAGAAAAATGGTTTGGGGTTCATTTCTAAAGTTGGCTTTCAAAATTCTTCATATAAAAGGTTTATTATATCGAAAACTCTTTGGAAATTAATGATTTCATTTAAAATCGAATTCATTTGTATATTTATTAACAAATACGTGCTCATATATAGTCAAACTCTTTCTAGGGTTTTGCTAACCTTATCTCTAATGAGCTACTCATCCTAGGATATTCCTAACCCTATCTCTCATGAGTCTTTTACCCTATCGGGCTCATATATTTGCTCAACCTAAGCTCTGATACCATGTTGTAACAACCTGTTTGTTCGACTCTTAGAAATCGACAATAATGCATCCTCGGTATTCATGTGCTATAAATCCAAGTGCTGGAGAACCGTTCCCCAAGGGTAAGAAAAAAAAATAAAGATAGAATAGAATCTATCATATGTTATTTCTACAAATAATCTTTACAGAGGAAATTAAATTACATATATTTGAGTTATGGACAATTATAAATTCCAGTCCTTGTAATTTTGCAGGATAATATAGTATAAGAGTGTGGTGAAAATAGACAATAGATCTTCATTAAATCTTCTGACTCCATGCTTCGAGCTCCATCTAGCATTCTTCTAAACTAAACCTGACTACTAAGCTAGCGGGGAAAATAGGGCACCCAGAGTTTAAGGAAAAGGAAGGTAAACTCCGAGTCAATCAAGGGATTGGTGTGAGAACTCAAAATACATGTTTTTGAAAACAAAAGGGTATCTCATAAGACCACGTCGCATATAAACACAGAATGGGTTTTTACCTTATGATAACCAAAACATTCTACGTCAAAATACTTAATATTATTTTTAATGACATATCATTGAAAACATTGCAAGTAAATTTATTAATCTTAGCTAAAATTGTTACATTATTAAATTCCATCGTACCACCTTGTAATACAAGGCTTTCTACATCTAAAATCGTACATGCTCTTATTGGAGAATGGGTTTCCATACAAACGACCAGGTGAAGGGACTACCTTCCGACAATACATCTCTACAGGAATGTACCGAGGCCCAACAGATGGTCCTCTACCAATATAAGACTAGCCTACCTCTTCCTAGACAGTACCAAATATGTCATCATCTCGGTCATAACCGACCTATCCGAGGATCCTCGTAGCATACATCCATATTAATTTACATCCTGAATGTCATAGTGGGAAGAAATATATCTAAAAGGGGATGATTATACCCTAATGATCGCGAACCACATAGCCTTGTCGCATCTACCATGTTTCTCTCATTTCCAGGTGTAAGGCTTGAGGTAACGATTAACTTTTACATATCACATCATCTTCCTTTGAATGCTACATTGCCATTTCGTTGATCACTATTGACTTCCACAAACATGCAACCTCCATGCTCATACGTTTTATAGAAAGGTGTTAAGCTAAGAGAAGTTTTCTTCTCCACCACCAAATAGATGTATATTTATCAAAGTCAACGATGAAATCTCAAGAATGCAATGTCGGATATCTGTAATACAAGTTCATTTTGGAGTTGAACGAAACCGAAGGCACTCTCCCACCATATCCTGTCGGGATTAAACCCTGCGATTAGTAGCGAAAAGTCCTTGAAACCAAAAGAGTTTCAGAAATGAAAGAGCTGCTGCTACATTAGTATTTGGAAGCTAACCAGAATTATCAACAAGCAGTCTGTTTATCCCAAAGATCCCTGGTCTTCATTCTTTATTCTCTCTATTGGTCTTCATCTTTCAAATACATATGTTGGTCTAAAGTGGCTTTCGATTAGAGATTTCCCCATATTCGACCCCTATTCCATCGATCAAATTATCGATGAAAAGAGGTTTTTTGAACAGGGAATCATTCTTTAATAGATTAAGTTCTTTTCATCAAGATCTCTTTTGGAGATATATATTTCGAAAACATTCCTTCTGGTATATATGAAACTATCAAACCTCTCTTATCAAATCTTTAATTACTTAAAACACTTCTAAATTCTAAATCATTTCATATTTTCTTAGGAATATATTCCAAATCGTTTATTTAAATGTTAATAAAGATTTCCAAATCATAACTTTTAACACGGATAAAAAACAATGTTATTCAAGACATCGTTTACTATAAATCCAAACCAATAAATCTTAAGTATAGGAATTCAAATTAGTTCCAAATCATTTCATTTAAATCTTAACAAAGATTCTTAATTCAAAACTCATACTTCTAATTTAGATGAAACCATGCTGTCTAGGACGCTAATCCAAAACCAGTCAATATTAAATGAGCAAAATCTATAGAAATTATCCAATTCTACTTAATATCAATCCCCGTATTCAACAAATACTATGGGCAGAATATTGATGAAATCACCTTTTAAATTCCATGAATAGCATGATTTCGCTCTTCATGCTTTAACACCGAGTACAAGAAGATCATCTCTATAAAATCTAAGTTGTATTTAAATTTGGAAAATTAAATCTTTTATACTTAACTCGTTTCCAACATTTCGACCTTATCTATCCTTCGCCCAAGAAAGAGACCAGGTGAGCTAGGGCGCAAGTTGCTCCTAAACACCTCCTTAGCTAAACCACCTCACATCTGGATCTCACGAATAGAAAAATCCAGTCTACTCGTTGGCTTTTAGAGCCAAGATTAAACCACTATTTATAATAGCTTTTTCTTTAATTCATTTATTTGGTCTTTCTTCAATAAGCTAGAAATCCTCTAAATTATTATGAAAACTATCAATTATCCAATTGAAAATATTTTTAAAATATTTGGATAAGAATTGATAAGTTTAAAATTATAGTTCAAAAGTTATAGAAAAGCGCTGTAGAAAAGTGCTACGGAAAGTGCCTTTTAAGCTATATTTATCAAAACAGCTTTTTATTATCTAATAATTCACTTTTATTACTCAAATCATTTTCAACCATTTTAAAACATTTATAAGATTTATTATACATTTTTAAACAAGTTTAAAACATCCTTTTCAAAGAAATCGAGTTTTAGATTCCGAACTGCAAAATTATGATTTTTCCAAAATTTGTTTTACTCATATTTCAAATCTACTTATCAGAATCTCAATTTTCTTTCTTCTTTGGAAAACTATGGATATAACAGTTCGAAAAATTCTTATCACGAAGAATTCCAAGCTATATTCCACCTTTAAAACTAATTTGATTTATGTAGCGTGAAATCGCGAGCTACCGTTACGCGACGCGGTTATTTTTGACCAAATTTTCTATTTCATTCCAAACTTCACCAAAAAACTCCTAAATGTTTAACAAAATTTTTGAATACATTTTAAACCATTTTTAAGAGGTTTAAAAATTCCATAAACATACCATTTCATTAATTCAAGGAAAGTGGTTTTTTTGTGCTTATGACGTGTATATTCGTGACTTGCATATATATTCGGCGTTCATATTTAAACAACCAAACTTGATGATCAGAGCAAATTAAATGTTCATTTTCAACATCAAATCATCATTTCCAACTTATAGTATAATAGTTATAGGAGTTCTCACCTTCATTTTCCCTTCGAACTAGTTTTAAAACGTCTATAGCTCCGCTATCTCAAAATAAAACTCCATGAAATCAAGCTTGGATCAATGGCTCGACCAAGCCTTGGTACTCATGGCCTATGGTGGTAAAGAGGTGGAGCTCATAGCCTAGGATGGTGAATGGTGGTGTCTTGGGTTTAGGAGGTGGAGAGATGGAGATTCAGGCTTGCTTTTAGGCGCTTAACTATATTTAACTATATATTATGATTTTTTTTCTTTTTTAATATAAATTGGACATATTTTTGTTTTAGAATGGAAGCCATTAAAGTGGAGATAAAAGCTTTAAAATTATAAAGAAGAAAAGGAATGAAAAGGAAGAGAAGACGGTTGGGTATTTATAGGAAAAAGGAAGAGTATAAAATAAGACACGTGCACATCACTTTTGTCACTATTTCTAGGCTTCTCCAACACACTACCTCCCTTCACCTTGCATGACCAAGGCCCCTCCCCCATGTGCACATCACTTTCATCCTCTCATGTATACATATGTTGATTTCTTTATGCTTAAAGAGTAAGAAAACATTTGAAATACATTATATATTTTATATTATATTTCTTACACATAATTACCTTTCTTATACATAATTATATTTATATATGTATGTTTATATGTATGTTATAATATGTATGTAACATATATCTATATGTATATGTAAGGTTTGAACACTTCGAACGTCTTTGAATAACTATTGTTTATTAGATCGTTTGAATCCGGCGAAACGATTATCGGTCACATTTTCACTTATATTTTAATGTACACATATTCGTACATAAAAATTTAAAAATAAATTTCCTATTATTTTAAACTAATTAAAATGATTACATTTGAATTATAAAACCATAAAATTTTATATTAAAATTATTTATAAAAATTTCTGTTATACCGATAAAGTGATATCGATTTTTCCTTATATTTTCAAACTAATTATATATTTTTATAAACTATTACAAGTGATTTATTTCCACTTTATAGTTATTCAAAATGAATTATCATCATTTAAAATAATTATTTGGATAATTTAACAAATCATTAATTTTCAGTTTTATTTAAAATAATCAATGATTTAAATTCAATTTTATTTTATTAGATAAATTTTGAGGAAAATATTCTTGTAAATATTTATTAAAAATAAGTTTACTATTACCTACCATTACTTGAAATGATATTATTTGTATTATCATCTTTAATTTAAAATAAATTTAATTTATCAAAGTGATAAGTTGGCAAGTCGGTACAGAAGTGGTTTTCAATAGGAATGCCCAACTCCGATCCCAGTTTCACCGAACCAATTATCGATAAAAAGATGTTAAGTTAGTGGGTGATTATTATTCCATTTATTGTTATCTTTTTCTCTCCAAAATGTTTCCTAGGGATATATATTTTTAAAACCATTCTTTTTTAGTATATACGAGATCATTAAGCCTCTCTCTAATTTTGGAAAAAAAGGTCCATAGAAATTATATTAATTATACTTAGTACCAATTTTTGTATTTAACTTGTGCTATTCATCGAATACGAATGAAATTACCTTTTAAATTTACATGAATAGGACAAGTTTCCACCTCGAAATTTAATATCAAGTATAAGAAAATTATCTCTATTCAACCAAACTTAAATTAAATTAATGATGGTAAATAAATCTTTTTTATTTATCTCATTTTCAACATTTCAACCTTATATATCACTCGCCCAGGAAGAGACCAGGTGAGCCAGGGCACTAGTTGCTCTTGAACATCTCCTTAGTTTAAGCACCTCGTATCCGGTTCTCACGAATAGAAAAATCAGGTCTACATGATTTATAATAATCGGTATAATAGAATTTATTTTATTATAAATTATATCGATTGTTATAAATCAGTTTTATAAATAAAATTTCTTTTAATTTTTTATTAATACTCCAAAATCATATTTAAAACACTTAATTATTTATTTAAAAGGATTTGTAAAAAGATTGGAAATGAATAGTTGAGTTAAAACATGATTTGTAGAAGTTATAGAAAACTGCTGTAGAAAATGTCATGAATAGTGTTTTAAGGATATATTGAATTGAACACCAATTTTATTTCATAAATGTCCATTTTTATGTTTTAATTCTCTTTTAAACCATTCTAATATATTTATGGAATTTATTTCATATTTTTAAACATTTAAAAATATCCTATTTAAATCAATTTTAAAATTTAGTTTTGGACTGGTGTACCGCGATATTTTTGAAAATTTGTATTGACTTATTTGAAAATATACTAGATGAAATCTTGTTTTTATTTTACTGTTTTAAAAATATGGTTATAATAGTTCGAAAAACTCTTATCACGAGGAATTCCAAGCTATATTCCATTATATATATTCATTTAACTTCTACAACGCGAAATCGCGAATAACTGTTATGCAACACGCCTAGTTTTGACTTGACTATTATTTTCTGTTCAAATCTTGTCGGGACAAGTTTAAATGTTTACAAAACATTTAAAATTATTTCAAAGGGGTTTAATGATTCCATACCACTTTTATAACTTGATTCGGAAAGCGATTTCCTTGTGTAATGTAATGACCCACAAATTCAACACTTTGATAAATGATATTAATTTTGAAATATTCGAATACCTGGTTTTATAACACCAACTATAAAGATTTAAACCCTAAAATTATGATAAGAAACTTGTTTAAAAATATAATTGTGGAATATAGCTTCATAAATAAAGCACGTGCTTCGTATATAAATTTTCATCGATAAATTGATTTTCAATAGAAAGAAGATTTTCTCCATATTTAAGCGCACGAGTCCGGATAGATACACGAATATATCTATTTAATAAATATTATGAAATAAAAAAAGTTATTTTATTTTTATAAATAAAACGTATTTATGACATTACCAGAGATGACATCGATTTTATATATTTCTCCGAAAATTCAAGTTAAGTTTAAATAATTAAATAATTGTTTTAATATGCTAATAATTCATTTTAATTAGTTATAAAGTGATATTAAATCATTTATAATAGTTTCGAGAAGGTGTATGCTTGATTTGAGAATATTAGAAAAATTGATAACGCATTATTGATACGTTAGCACTTTTAGTAATATCGATATATATGGTTTTATAATTCTAGTGAGATCGTTTTTATTCAATTAAAATAATGGGAAATATAATTTCAAGTTTGTTCACTAATATATATATATATATATATATATATATATATATATATATATATATATATAGTTCAACTAAAAGATGAAAATGTGATCGGGAATCGAAATAGGAATTCATAACGGTTTAACATATAGAAGTTGTAGATAAATCAATAAAACATTGTGATATATATACACATACATGAAGACATATACAAATGCATACACATATGCATTTAATTATGTTTAGGAATTATTCAAACAAAGCAAAGAAAATATCCAAACACATATGTATATATACAAGCTCCATATGTGTAAACAAGAAATAAAAACAAGGCACCACATCACATCAAAAGCTAAGCACATGGTGGGGGGAGTAGGGTTCATGGTCGATCGAATGGTGATGGGAGGGGATGAGGTGGAATGGTGATGCAAGAATGCTTAGGTAAGGAAATAATATCATGATATTTTGGTGCAAATTTTTTTCTATAAATACCCACCTACATCTTTACTTTCCCACACAAAAATTCTATTCATCTTCTCCTTCTTCTCAAGTTATTTCAATGGCTTCCTACCTTAAGAAAAATATGGTGAAAAATATTGCAAAATATTTTTTTAATTAATAAAGTATATATATTAGCAATCCACTTCAAAACAAAGTGCAATCACCTCCTTTCCTCCTTCACAACACACGACCACCACCCTTCATCACCAAAGCCAAGCCCACCTCCACTTGCAACCATGGGTTGAGTTTTCCCAAGGTCTTGGGCTTAATTCCATAAGCTTCGGTTCGCTTGTAGCAAAGCTATAGTCCATTTTCCTAAGTTCATTATCCAATAAAGTGAGAAAACTCTATAAAACATTATATATATATATATATATATATATATGATGACGTGATATAATTGCTATATATATTTACTATGCTTTGATCATCAAGTTTGGTTGTTTACTATAGTTGTTTAATGGTGTTAACAAGTCATGTTAAATACACATCGAATGTCATAATGGAAATAAATTTTCTTTATTAGATGAAATGTCGTACATGGGCTTTTTAAACCTCTTTAAAATAGTTTAAAATGATTTAGAAATTTTTTGTAAACATATAAAAGTGTTTCGACAAAGTTTGAGAAGAATATGAAAATTGAGTTAAAATAGGTGCGTCGTGTTACGTAGTTCGCGGTTTCGTGCCATAAAAGTTTAAATCCATTTATATGATGGATTCAGAGAAAAAATACTTTGTAATAAGAATTTTCCAAACTTTTACAATCATAGTTTTAAATAAAAGAAAATGATTGAGTTTTCATTTAGTAGATTTTGAAATATGAGCAAATCAAGTTTTCAAAATAGTCGCAGTTTGGCAGTTCTTAAGCCAAAGCGATAAATTGTTTATAAACGATATTTTTAATTGTTTAAAAATATGGAATAAATCCTATAAAAAATTTAAAATGTTTAAAAATATATTTGAGTTATAAAAATGAATTTCAAAGTGATAGAAAAGTTGTTTTAATCAAATAAACCTTAAAAGCACTATTTGCAGCACTTCTTGTAGCAATTTTTAATAACTTTTGAAATATAGTTTTAACCTTTAAAGGAGTTTTCAAATAATTAAGTATTTTAAAGATGATTTGGAAGTTTTAAAATTAATTTTAAAGGAGTTTAAATAAATGATTAAAAGAAAAGCTATTATAAATAAATGAATTAATCTTGGCTCCAAAAGATGATGAGTAGATTGGATTTGTCTATTCATGAGATTTGGATGTAAGGTGCCTAAACCTATTCATGAATTTAAATCGTGATTCCACCGTTATTCGATGAATAGTACAAGTTGAATATGGAAATTATATCGAGTAAAATTAGTATAATTTCAATGGATTTGATTTACTTGAATACTAACTAATTTCGATCTACCATCATAGATAACATGGTGTAACGACCCAGAATTTTAGTCATTTGAAATTCGTATATATAATTGATTTCAAATATTCAAAATTTAATTTTCTAAGCTGAATAAATTATATTTTGAATATAGTGATTAAATTGGACAATTAAATTGTTAATTTAGTACTTGAAATTGCTGAAATAATTGGAAATTGAATTTAATGTGAATTAAAATGATTTATAAAGTTGTATTAAATCATATTTGAATTAGAGTAGTGATAGTAAACTTTTATAATTGATTTAAAAGTTAATTTCTAGAAATTGAATATTTTAATATTTAATTAACGTGTAAAAATAGTCATTTTTCAAACAGTCTCGGATTTCGACGAAACTAGTTTCATTGGATCCTTAATGTTATATTATTGTATGATTTCAAATTTCGTGTCAATCAAATTTACGGTGTCTGGAGCAAGCTAAAACGCGTAGAAATCTGTTTAAGTAAATTTTAAATTTAAATACGTCGATTCGAAAACCTATCTTCCAAATACGGTCGAATTGGCTCCCGATATATATTCCATTATGTTCGGAGTAGAGGTAAAACACTATAAACGCCAGATGACACGCTTCGTTTGGAGTTCGAAAAAAATTTGGGTGAATAGTGCCGTGAAATTTTATATGAAGGACTTCGTTATTCTCTATTTTCACCAAACCCTAATAGAACTAGGGTTAGCAGGCGTTTGAATTTCAATGGCCAAAAACTTGTTTCTTTTCTCCTCTATTATATCTCAATCCATCAGCTTTTGGCAAATACTTTCAACTACAATATTGTAGAGGGCGATGAGTACTATAAATCCAACGGTCGTGATTGAATATGGTGAAGCCGATCGACGACAACTTGTTCGTGAAGGACGGATGTCCATTAGTGTTTTTCGAGGCACAGTGACGACCGAGCCCATGCGGTTTTCGGCCGTTGGTTGTGTCGAGGTGGGGCTTCGTCATGGCGAAGCCTGATCGTTATAGATGTGAACGAGGATGGAGTATAATTCGAGCTGAAGGAGAAAGAAGAAAATGATCACGGCCTTGATTCTCTCAAGCCAAAATAAATGGCTTCGATTAAAGCTAGGGTTTGAAATTAAATAAAAGTTGATATATATATATATATGTATATATATATATATATATATATATATATATTTGTACAAACTTTAAAATACCATAACTTCTTCATACAAGGTCCATTTTTGACGAAACAAGTTGCATTGGATCCGTATTGATGAGCACTACATATTAGAGTTAGCTTGGAGTTGATTGGAGCTAGTGTGGATTTTGGATAAAATTAAATGGCTGTTTAGCTTTATTCGGAATTAAACACTACAACTGCTATTAGAAGCAATGTGAGTAGAACTTACTCTTTCTAACTCACTGATATTTTTATATAAGTGAGAACAAATATTATTTATGATGATTGATGATTGTTTGGATGATATATGATATATTATATGTGACGCCCCACCTTTATGCTCACAATAACAATGGTTATTATAAGGAATAACATCTGCTATTGCGAAGAATAAGGCTTGTTAGAAGCGACCATTTGTAAGTTATGCCTTAGACTAGTATTGATTATATCGATAGGGGTTGTGAAAATTACTCCCAAAGATATAAATTCAAACAAAATCTAAAACGAAACTACAGTGGCTAAAGAAAATCCAGAACAACTCATAATAACCACAACACTGATAGTATATTCACATCAGAACAGAAATATCAGATATATATAGCGGAAGACAAGTCTGGATACCTGCTACAACACTCGATGGTTCGCAAGAACCAATGTACATATACATATACATCAACATACACGAGATGAGAGTCAACACTAATAGTACACCTCGAAGACTAGACAAAAGATGGAGTGAAATCCCAAAGCTGAAGCTGCAACAAAATCAGAGATAGCGAATATCCTAAAATAACTCGGTCTGACCCGAGTATTATTTAAAAGAAAATAATAAATGGATCAGTCTAATTTACTCTCAGAAATAAGTGAATGATAAACAACACTTAAATAAATAATTATAGTCTCGAATGAGACTATACGGCATAAATAATCAACATAGTTTAAATGAAGAAATCTCAATTTAAACTCCATCAAAATTAGTTTTCAAATTCACAATTGAATTTAAAACAGCAATACACAAATTTACAATCTCAAATGAGATTATACTCAAACTCAACTTCAAAATTCATAATTAAATTCAAAGCAGCAATTCACAAACTCTAGAAATCAAAATAGATAACTAGAAAATCAACAGTCTCAAAATCTAGAAATCGAAATAAGATAACTAGAAAAATCAGCACAAAAGTGGATCGATCCCAGCAGATGGCGAGTTTTAGCTACGCCGCACATGCATCTCAGATGGTCGAAGCCTACCAAGTTCTATAAATTTTCGGCGCCCATCAGATGACCCGTAGGTCCGTAGAGTGACCCGAAGGTCTAGTACTGGTATTTGACCCGGAGGTCCATCAGATAACCCGAAGGTCCAGCAGAGTGGCTCGAAAGCCCAACAAAATCATCAAAATCATCAAACAGCAGATGTTTCAATTAACGAGTCCGTAATTAACCGAAATAGTAAAAGTATGGTTCCATACTCCGCACTTTTGCTAAATCGTTTAAATCTCTTCATCGTTTTCTTGAAAGTGCAAAATTGTGTATTTTAAATAATTAACATTTTACGTTCTCAAACGGACAAGTCCGGAATTAAGCGAATCAGTAAAAGTGAGGGTTCATAGTCCTCAATTTTGCTGGAGCGTTTAAACCGCTTCCTCATTCTTTTGAAAGCGCAAACTGTAAATTTTTTGAAAACAATTTTATTTTAAAACGATTTGAAAACCCATGATTAAAACAGCAACATCTGTAGCAATTTCGACGAGGAAATTACGCTTCACAAAACACCATAAAAAGTATACCAAATCAGCGTTGCGGGTTAACCGCTAAAAAAATTACTTTAAAATTGAGGGTTACGGAAGTCAAAACAACAAAAATTCTTATTCATCAAAAATGTCACCAAAACAATACGCTTCAAAAATATAATACCGGGTAAAAATTTCGTTATAAAAATAACGGCAATAAAATACGTTTTAAAACCAAACACCGGTTCAACGTAAATTAAACACTGATATTTAAATCATCTTCGTGCAATTCAACTTGCACGTACAAAATAACACGTTGACACTTATAAAAAAAGAGACTTGGATTTGCAACTAATAAAAATGTTGCCTGGACACATTTCAAAAGTTGATAGAGCCTAGCAGTGCGCGTAAGTAATTTAAAACAACCTGACCAAATAAAAATTGAACTGGACACAATTTTTAAAGAATCCAACTTGTGCTTTTTTTTACTTCATGCGTGCTCAACCTTTCAACATATAACACACAAAAATTGATTTACTTTAAGACATGTACACTTCATTTTCACTCACTCACAGTAAATATGCACGCACATAACCCACGCACGTAACCCATACAAGCATGCATTATCTACCTGAATCATATTTTCGTTTTATACATATATATTTTTCCAATGTGAGTCATCGAGTCTAATGTCTTGTGCACACATTATTTTTAGCACGCACGCAAGAAAGCAAATTGAAGGGAGAGTAAAACAGGGCTGGACATTAATGCATGCTAAATAATACACTTGCCTGGTCACGTACATATACCATGCAATGCACTTGCCTAGTCACGTAAGTCATATGCTTCACTTTGTACACTTGAAAATGGAATAAACGCAAAAAGGAATTCATGAGTGAAGCTATAGGCACATGGTAAAAAATATAATTAGCCCAAGTTTTTTTTTTCTTGAAATACCCTTACATGCACACGAGCAAAATTTTTTTTCAATAAGTACGCACGCACACTTCCCTCTGAACGCACGCATACTACTTCACCAAGCACACGCACTAATTAGCACGTTTATTTTTATAAAATGCAACACATATTTTCACATAAAAAAATACACTTATCACCATTTATACTGACGCGCGAATAAGATGTACGATGTGGTCGGGTCAAAGTGTACATATGCCTCAATTTGCATGCAGGTGATTTGTATACAGGTAAAAAAAACATTAATCAAATGAATGTAACCAAGTTACAGAATCCTGACTTAGAAGAAAAAGGAAACCAAAACACGAATAACATCAAAAACTTTCGCACGTATAAAATGCAATAATTTAAACAAATGGCAACATAGTTTACACACAAAATAAAGTTGTTAATAAATTAGAGATGTAAGTTTTAAACTCACTCTTAATTTTCCTCCGAACTAGTTAGCGACAAGGAACCAATTGGAAGAAAGAATTTGAAATCGCCATTAACATTTCACTGAGCGGTAGGAAGAAAAGTGAACCAAAGGTATGAAGGCTACTGGAAAATATCCCACGAAAGAATGATGCAGCAAGAGGAAATTTGAACAATTGAAAGAGATGAAGGCTAGGTGCACAAGTCAAGGCCAAAAGTTTTATACAATAGCATTTATGAAAACGTGCCTCAATGGAAAAAAGGACAAGGTGGTATATAAAATGATGATTGTGACAGCAAATGCAATGATTTCAACTTTGTAACAGCAAAAGTCTTCATTTTTGCCTTTATTTGAACTCATTCTTTTGTACACTGCTTGTACAAAATGGGTTGGACAGAGCACCTGCAAAGTGTGACAGCAAGTTGTTTTAATGTTGCGTTATAAACTTTTATTAAAAACACACGGCTAGTATGAAGATGATGATAGTGAATTATGTGTTCACTCTTGCTTTTTGAAGTAGGTGACAGCAATTTCAATTTGCATTACATAATTTTAGTGACAGCAACGTGAAGGTAAATAAGAGTGTAACGCAATTTAACTGACTTTGCAACATTATATTTTCTTCAAATTTTTAATTTATAAATTTCTATTTAAAATATTCACTCCGATAGTAATTCAAAAATCACGGTCGTTACATTTTTGAAAAATATTTATTATGACGGTAATAAAATCACGGTCGTTACAGACTCCCTCCTTATAAAATTGCGTCCCCGCAATTTTCATACTAGAAGCAGTCAATAACGTAAATAATTCATCACAACAAAGACTCAAAATAGATAAGATGAATAAGAATGTAACAACCCGCATATTTATCGAGTTTATATTTAAATATTTTATTTAAATATTAAATCGTTAATCGGATTTTGGTCCGAAAAGCTACTTTTTGCAAACGGACAAATAAGGACTCGAGACCACTTCCATTGAGTTCGAAATGCTGTTTACAACATTTTTAAGTATAAACATTGATATGATTGGAGATAGTAGAATTTCACTACTTTTTCACTTGAGACTTTGGGTTGGGCTTTTAGCCTATTAGACCCAACCTTCACCCCTCCTCTTCATAACTTCATTTCTATTTGCCTAAGCCTTCAAGCTTCTTCAAAAATTATGGAGGGAATGGGAAATTAAAATTCCAAAACTCAAATTCAATTGCAATCCATCTTTCTACTCCAAATTCAAGAAGAAGACATTGGATTCAAGCTTCTTGTGCTTAGATAGAAGAGGGATTGATTCTTGCTTGCTTAAAACTTCATTTTCATTGATATTCGGTGCAAAGGTGAGATTTTTATCTCACAAATCTAGTCTATAAATATATTGGACTGTTGGGAATGACTCCCTATCACTTTTGCATGCACATTTGCATTTGGTTTGGATTGGATTGGCCAAAAACTCCAATTTTTAGCGTTTTTGTGAATTTTCTGCATTTCGGTCATTCTGGCCATTTTCGTGAGTTCGGAGTTAGGTCGCTCGCGAGCTAACTCTTAAGTCGCTCGCGTGTTATCGCGCTAGGTCGCACTACACGTATTGTCATCTCGGAATTAGGTCATTGGGTTTTAGGTCGTAGGTCGTTTGGCTTTAGGTCGTAGGTCGTTTGGCCTATAGGTCGTTAGGTCGCTAACACTTAGGTCGTTTCTGGCCTTAAACCCCCCTCTGCAGCGTTAGGTCGCTCGGTTTCCCCCAAGCCACTAGGTCGTTAGCTCGTTATCGAGCTTAGGTCGTAGGTCGCTCGGCCTTTATTCCTTAGGTCGTCCAACGTACAACTCGTCCTCCATTCCTTAAGTCGCTACAGGATAGCTCGTGCGCCTCAGAGCTAAGTCGTTTTCCCCTAGGTCGCTGGACCATTGGGTCGTTCAACCTTTAAGTCGCTCGCGAGCTAACCCTTGGGTCGCTTGCGTGATAAACTCTTAGGTCGCTCACGTGTGAGACTTGTTAGGTCGCGGGATCATTAGGTTGTTCGGCCCCAAATTACTAGGTCGCTCGCTTAAGACGCTCATCCCACTAGGTCGCATGACCATTAGGTCGCGTCCTTCTAGGTCGCACGCTAACCTCGTTAGGTCGCTTGGCCATTTCAGTTAGGTCGCATGACCACAGGGTTGCTCCAGTTAGGTCGCTTGACTACTTAGACCCCAAGGTCGCAACCATTGGGTCGCTCGACCCTATTCCCCTTAGGTCGTTAGGCCTCATTTTGTCTTCACTAGGTCGTACCGTTTTGGACGGGGCGCTGCCCCGCACCCAGCCGGGGGCGTTGCCCCCTGGACCCCCACGACCTGACCGGGCAGGTCGAACCCCGTAGCAGGGACGTTGCCCCCGCAACCCTACCTTGGGGGGTTGCCACCCCCCCGGACCCCCCCTCCGTAGGGGATCTTAGATGAAAGGTGCAGTTTGAGCTGATTTCCCTGGATTTCATTCACGTCATTGAACGTGAAGTTTTTTGGTGATTTGTCACTTTAATAAAATAAAGGTTTCAAAACTAGTAGTAAATATCAAAACTCTTTCAATAAAAGGATTTCAACTCTATTTTTAATAACAAAGCTCTTTTCTTAACCCGTTTTCCAATCTATTAGTATATACAAACCTTTACCTCACTCGGATGAGAAATCTAATTAAACGGCTTAGTAAAACAAGTGGTATGAAACGCTTGCGTTTGCTTCGTCGGTTAATTCTTAGACTTGTTCGATTGAACCTCTTGTGACATTTTTCTAGTGAAGATTTACAGTTTGTTCGTAAATATTTAAGTTAAGCAAGTGGTTATGGGACATGAAGCTAAACTTTTATATTTACTAGCTTAGTGTAATTGACACTTCTCGTTGATCATGACGATCATTCTTATGATTTAGACTAGCAATTGTGCGATGTCTCTTGTTTGCTTGGTTAGACTAGACACCACTTGTGTGATTTCATTCACACATACCTTTTTACCTTCTTGGTTAGTCTAGACACCACTTGTGTGATTTCACTCACACATACGTTTTTGTTTGCGAGGTTAGACTAGACACCACTTGTGTGATTTCACTCACACATACCTTTTTGATTTTTGGTTAGTCTAGACCTCATCTGTGTGATTTCGACTCACACATATGGGGTAGCTCCCCATGGTCTTCGGACCGTCATGTGATAGGCCTCTTTCCCATTTTCTGTGATTTCTGGATTTCTTGTGCTGATTTCTGGAATTTATGTCATTGACTTGTTATGAGTACAAGTTTAGGGTATGATGCCCACTTTGGATCTTTGAGAAGATTCTTGTGATATCGATTTATCTCTTATTGATTGATCTTCTGTTGGTCATCATTTGCATTCTTATAGTAGTATGTCAGTATGGATATTTTTATGTTATGCCATGCCTTTTATTTTATACCATGTCATCTGATATTTAAAGCTAGACTGATCCGTTTATTATTTTCTTAAATAATACTCGGGTCAGACCGAGATGTTACAGGTGCTTCTGCTTGACTTCTTTCCAGGATTTGCTACTCTGACTTTTGGCTAACTATTTAGATTAGCAGTTTTTGTTGTATGCACTTGAGACGTAGACTCATAGTTGTATTCTTTTGTATAGCACGTGTTGCTATTCTTTTGTATTATTGTGGATCTCTTTGACCACTACTCTGATGTACACTTTCATGTGTTAGTTATATATATTCATATCTTCTTCCGCCTCTGTGATATGAATGCTGTGACTGATTTGTGTTATGTTTATTTCTATATTTGTTTCCGAAGATTATTTATAGCCACCATGTGATAAGCAATTACATGGATGGTCGCCCCTCAACAGCCTTATTCTCCGTGCTAGTTGACAGCACTACTCTGTAGTGTCCTTGGCTAGCGTGGGTATAGAGGTGGGGCGTCACAAAGAATGCTCACCTCCACCCGAAGAGGAGAGAAAACCCTTATAAGAACGCTCGATGAATTCTCTGGTTTCCCAAGTGCAATCCTTGGGGTTTGCACACCGTTGAATCGTCACGAGCGGAACTTCTTTGTTCCGAAGGCTTTTCACCTCCGTAGCTAGCATACGAATAGGATTTTGTACAATAGACAAGTTGGGTGAGATCTCAAGATCTTGCAACACATGAGGATCAATACTAAAATCCGAATCTCGAAGACATCGACGAAGCTGAGATATATGAAATACGTCATGACTTCCCAAAAACTGAACAGGTAGCGATACACGATAAGCAACTGGGCCAATGCGTTCCGTAATAGGAAACGGTCCAATATAACGAGGAGCCAGTTTCTCGGAGCTACTAAAACGCATCACACCCTTCATCGGGGAAACACGAATGAATACAAGATCGCCAGCAGAAAATTCCAAAGGCTTCCTACGATGAATGGCATAAGATTTCTGCCTATTCTGAGGCTCCTTCATTCTCTATCTAATAATATCAATCCTCTCCGAAGAATCACGAATATAATCGAGGCCGAGAACTAACTTTTCCTCCGATTCCAACCAACAAGATGGTGATCGACACGACCTACCATAAAGAGCTTCGAAGAGAGCCATACCGATACTAGATAGAAAAACTGTTGTTATAAGAGAATTCTACAGGAGATAAGTGGTCTTCCCAACTGCCAACAAAATCAAAAAGCAGTCCGATTGGACTTGATAGGAATAAAATGGGCTGATTTGATCAAACGATCAACAATCACCCAAACACTAGTATGACCTAACCTCGAACGAGGTAGACCGTCAATGAAGTCTATACAGATTTGATCCCATTTCCATAATAGAATCTCAAGAGACTGCAAAAGACCACTAGGGCGATGGTGTTCTGCTTTAACAAATTGACAACGACTCACATAACTTGTAACATCACGCTTCATACCTTACAAAAGTATAAGCGTTTCATATTAGCATACCTCTTATTACAACACGGATGAAGAGTATACTTAGAACGATGACAGTCCTCAAGAATGTCATTTCTAAGATTAGAAATATCAGGCACAATCAATCTTCCCTTCTTCCGACTACAACCATGAATATCAATATCGAAATCCTTTAGATCATCACTTCGAAATTCCGATTTACAACTCTGAATAAGATAAGAGAGATCTGGATCCTGTTTTCGGGCATCGGCAACACGATCCAACAATCTAGGATGAGCTTCCATGCTAAATAAAAGCATGGGAGAATCAGGAACTGAAGGACGATCTCTAATATCACAAAGAGATAAAGCTTCCAATATATCCCACTCTGCTAGCATCATGGAAACAATAATTTGATGCTTGCGACTAAGCGTAACAGCAACTCGATTACCCTTACCAGGGGTATACTGAATATCGAAATCATAAGAAGCTAGAAATTCGAGCCTACACTGTTGTCTCAAATTAAGTTCTTTCCGAGTGAATAGATACTTCATAGATTTGTGATCAGTGAAGTGAACAAAATGTTCGCCCAATAAATAATGTCGCCAAATCTTTAAAGAAAAGACTATAGAGACTAACTTCAAATCAGGGATAGCATAACGAATCTCGTTAGGCTTTAGTTGTCTAGAAGCATAGGCAACTACTATCTCTTCTCATGAGAACAGCACCGAAATCAATACGGCTAGTATTGGTACAGATAATGAAGTCTTGGTTCCCTTCGAGAATCACAAGGATAAGAGTATCGAAAAAGAATTCATTCAAATAATCTTCTTTTCTGAAAAGCTAAAACTTCCAAAATTTCAATTATCTTTATGAAATCACTTTCTAGAAAAATTTACAATTTATAGGTCAATTTATTATGAAAATTGTCTCATCAAAGCGTTTAGGAGATTCATATCGATAACGTTGATCAAGCGCATCGACTAGAATTCTTAAAGCACTTAATGGGCAATACAATCACAAATCATCTTCTATATGATAAACACAATTCCAATTATACTTGTAAATAAATCTTATGAAAATGATTTTGCAAAATTTTAAATTGCTGTTTTCATCCAAAATCAATAAATACACAAATGGAGTCAAGGAGATATTCATAGAATACACGATTCACAAAATGGATGAAATAAGATGGAAAATCTAAAGGACATGATAAGTCATTCATAAGAATCATAACGAGTGTGGAATGCGGTAAGTGGAATGCTAACTTCCGCAACTCATAGCCAAATGAAAACCAGTAGCAAGATCAAATTGGGAGAAGAGCTAGAACGAATAAATCGTTTGGATTCCAATTGAGATAATTGTTGCTTGAGTTCCTCATTTTCCTTAGCAGACATCCTCGTAGGAGGACGACTGACAGGATGAGCACTAGAGATAAGATCAATATGGAACTCGATTGCCTGCCTCGGCGACAATCTCAAAATAGGCTCGGAGTTAATAGAAAAAAATCAAAAACAACTAGAATATTAGCGATGATATCCTCCGATTCGAAGGAAGAAATGAGAGCATTCGAAGAATGGTTCGAAATATAATAGATAACTGGTCGATAGCATCGGGATGCTTGAGATATAATGTTCTTTCGGTACATAGGATTGAACTTCATAACGGAGGAGCCAATCCATTCCCAAAATCACACCAAAACCACGATGATCCACAACATGCAGATTTGCACGAAAGGAAAAACCACAAAGAATAATCTCAACATCAACACACAACAAACCAAGAGTAGTGAATCCTTCAATAGGATTTGCAATCCTTAAAGGGTCGTAAAGACTACCCACATCCAAAGGAATGATATCAACAAGCTCCTTCGACACGAATGAATGTGATGCACCCGTATCGAAAGAACCCTAATAGAACGATAATGAAATAAACTGAAACCTTCCAAAACTGAAGGAAGAATACCTTTTGGCTGAGAAGAATCACCAGAAGCTTAAGCAATATTAAGCTTCCTAGATTAGAAACCCTCGGGAGCAGTTAAGACAACTTAAGATTGAAAAGGAATTGAACAAATGGAATACTACGGGGATATAGGATTTATCCCTAGACATACTCCAATATGTTAAAGAGGATAAAGATTTAAGAACAATGAAGGGATAGATTATAAAGGCACGAATAAAACCCTCGAATATTTGTAACACATGTTCCATTCTGCTTTTGTTTTGTGTTTATTATAATTTGTTCTGAACCTCGCTCTGATACCAAGTTGTGACGCCCAACCTCTATGCTCATATTAACAAAGGTTATTATATGGAATAACGTCTGCTATTGCGAAGAATAAGGCTTGTTAGAAGCGACCATCTGTAAGTTATGCCTTAGACAAGTATTGATTACATCGATAGGGGTTGTGAAAATTACTCCCAAAGATATAAATTCAAACCAAATCTAAAACGAAACTACAGTGGCTAAAGAAAATCCAAAACAACTCATAATAACAACAACACTGATAGTGTAATCACATCAGAATAGAAATATCAGATATATATAGCGGAAGACAAGTCTGGATACATGCTACAACACTCGATGGTTCACAAGAACCAATGTACATATACATATACATCAACATACACGAGATGAGAGTCAACACTAATAGTACACCTCGAAGACTATACAAAGATGGAGTGAAATCCCAAAGCTGAAGCTGCAACAAAATCAGAGATAGCGAATATCCTGAAATAACTCGGTCTGACCCGAGTATTATTTAAAAGAAAATAATAAACGGATCAGTCTAATTTATTCTCAGAAATAAGTGAATGATAAACAACAATTAAATAAATAATTATAGTCTCGAATGAGACTATACAACATAAATAATCAGCCTAGTTTAAAAGAAGAAATCTCAATTTAAACTCCATCAAAATTAATTTTCAAATTCACAATTGAATTTAAAACAACAATACGCAAATTTACAATCTCAAATGAGATTATACTCAAACTCAACTTCCAAATTCATAATTGAATTCAAAGCAGCAATTCGCAAACTCTAGAAATCAAAATAGATAACTAGAAAATCAACAGTCTCAAAATCTAGAAATCAAAATAAGATAACTAGAAAAATCAGCATAAAAATGGATTGATCCCAGCAGATGGCGATTTTTAGCTACGTCGCACATGCATTTCAGATGGCCGAAGCCTACCAAGTACTATAAATTTTTGACGCCCATCAGATGACCCGAAGGTCCGCAGAGTGACCCGAAGGTCTAGTACTGGTATTTGACCCGGAGGTCCATCAAATGACCAGAAGGTCCAGCAGAGTGGCTCGAAAGCCCAACAAAATCATCAAAATCATCAAACAGCAGATGTTTCAACTAACGAGTCCGGAATTAACCGAAATAGTAAAAGTATGGTTCCATACTCTGCACTTTTGCTAAATCCTTTAAATCTCTTCATCGTTTCCTTGAAAGTGCAAAATTGTGTATTTTAAATAATTAACATTTCACGTTCTAAAACGGGCAAGTCTGGAATTAAGAAAATCAGTAAAAGTGAGTGTTCATAGTCCTCAATTTTGCTGGAGCGTTTAAATCGCTTCCTCATTCTTTTGAAAGCGCAAACTGCAAATTTTTTGAAAACAATTTTATTTTAAAACGATTTGAAAACCCGTGGTTAAAACAACAACATCTGTAGCAATTTCGACGAGGAAATTGCGCTTCACAAAACACCGTAAAAACGGATACCAAATCAGCGTTACGGGATAACCGCTAAAAAATTTACTTTAAAATTGACGGTTACGGAAGTCAAAACAACAGAAATTGTTATTCATCAAAAATGTCACCAAAACAATACGCTTTAAAAATATAATACCAGCGCAAAAATTTCGTTATAAAAATAATGGCAACAAAATACGTTTTAAAACCAAACACCGGTTCAACGTAAATTAAACACTGATATTTAAAACATCTTCGTGCAATTCAACTTTCACGTACAAAATAACACGTTGACACTTATAAAAAAAAGAGAATTGAATTTGCAACTAATAAAGATGTTGCGTGGACACATTTCAAAAGTTAACAGAGCTTAGCAGTGCACGTAAGTAATTTAAAACAACCTGACCAAATACAAAATGAACTGAACACAATTTTTAAAGAATCCAACTTGTGCTATATTTTTTACTTCATGCGTGCTTAACCTGGCAACATATAGCACACAAAAATTGATTTACTTTAAGACATGTACACTTCATTTTCACTCACTCACAGTAAATATGCACGCACATAACCCACGCACGTAACCCATACAAGCATGCATTATCTACCTGAATCATATTTTCGTTTTATACATATTTTTTTCCAATGTGAGTCATCGAGTCTCATGTCTTGTGCGCACATTATTTTTAGCACGCACGCAAGAAAGCAAATTGAAGGGAGAGTAAAACAAGGCTACACATTAATGCATGCTAAATAATACACTTGCCTGGTCACGTACATATACCATGCAATGCACTTGCCTAGTCACGTAAGTCATATGCTTCACTTTGTACACTTGAAAATGGAATAAACGCAAAAAGGAATTCATGAGTGAAGCTATAGGCGCATGGTAAAAAATATAATTAGCCTAAGTTCTTTTTTTTCTTGAAATACCCTTACATGCACACGAGCAGAATATTTTTTTCAATAAGTATGCACGCACACTACCCTCTGAACGCACACATATTACTTCACCACGCGCACGCACTAATTAGCACATTTATTTTTATAAAATGCAACACATATTTTCACATAAAAAAATACACTTATCACCGTTTATACTGACGCGCGAATAAGATGTACGATGTGGTCGAGACAAAGTGTACATATGCCTCAATTTGCATGCAGGTGATTTGTATACAGGTAAAAAAAACATTAATCAAATGAATGCAATCAAGTTACAGAATCCTGACTTAGAAGAAAAGGGAAACCAAAACACGAATAGCAGCAAAAAATTTCACACGTACAAAATGCAATAATGTAAACAAATGGCAACATAGTTTGCACACAAAATAAAGTGGTTAATAAATTAGAGATGTGATTTTTGAACTCACTCTTAATTTGCCTCCGAACTAGTTAGCGACAAGGAACCAATTAGAAGCAAGAATTTGAAATCGCCTTTAACATTTCACTGAGCGGCAGGAAGAAAAGTGAACCAAAAGTATGAAGGCTACTGGAAAATATCCCACGAAAGAATGATGCAGCTAGAGGAAATTTGAACAATTGAAAGAGATGAAGGCTAGGTGCACAAGTCAAGGCCAAAAGTTTTATACAATAGCATTTATGAAAACGTGCCTCAATGGAAAAAGGGACAAGGTTGTATGTAAAATGATGATTGTGACAGCAAATGCAGCAAGTTCAACTTTGTAATGGCAAAAGTCTTCATTTTTGCCTTTATTTGAACTCATTCTTTTGTACACGGCTTCTACGAAATGGGTTGGACAGAGCATTTGCAAAGTGTGACAGCAAGTTGTTTTAATGTTGCGTTATAAACTTTTATTAAAAACACACGGCTAGTATAAAGATGATGATAGTGAATTATGTGTTCACTCTTGCTTTTTGAAGTAGGTGACAGCAATTTCAATTTGCATCACATAATTTTAGTGACAGCAGCGTGAAGGTAAATAAGAGTGTAACGCAATTTAACTGACTTTGCAACATTATATTTTCTTCAAAATTTTAATTTAAAATTTTTTATTTAAAATATTCACTCCGACAGTAATTCAAAAATTACGGTCGTTATATTTTTTAAAAATATTTATTACGACGGTAATAAAATCACGGTCGTTACATTATATATATTGATAGGTATTTAAATATATTCCTGCTTATTGGAGCAGATGAGGCCCTATACATTCCCATGTATGAGCGAATGACCCTTTCTACGTGCGTCTACCTTGAAGCGGACATTGTGCACATATTCTAATATGTATATTTGTTGCTGGTGACAGGTTGGAAGGATCCAATTGGATTCCTCACTAGTATTGATTTTATTTACAAATACTGTTATATGTTGTTATCATATGATATACGATGTTTTGGATGCCGTGATTGATGTATTTAGTGCTGTTGCAGCATTGGACCAATTTTTGGAATTTTAAAACTGTTAAAGTGATGATTTAAGTTAAAAAGGATTTTCAAGCGATTTTGAAAATAGATGCTTTATTTATTTTTGAATTGTTAAGTAAATGGATTTAATTTGAACAAATAAAAGTTATAATTTTTATGTTATAAAAATTATGGTTTTTGTGAAATATATCGAAATGTGATTTTTGAAATATGGAGTTAACTATTTTTTAAATAGTTTAAATTGAGATTTTTGAATTATTATAAACGGTTTATATATAAGATTTATAAAACTGAATTTTTATAAATCAGAATAATTGTATTATAAAGGAGTTTTGTAAATGTTTAAAATGAAGTTATAAATGGATTTATAAGTGAATAAGATTTATAATTTATGAAATTATAAAAAGAATGTTTTGGAAATAAAGAGATTTATAAGCAATTAACTTATAATTTGGATTTTGTCATATAAATGAGAAAAATGAAATTTGTAAATAAAGGGAATTTATAAATGAAAGTTTTCTAAAATATAAATGAAATTTATAAACATTGTTTTATAAATCCCAAATCAATTGAATTTGCTAAGTTAAAAATAGAAGCTTATTAAAGGTATTATATCTACGATTTTGGACAGTGGATAATCCTTTAATGAATATGTAGAAGCAATGAATTTGGTAAATGAATTATATCCACGATTTTGGAAAGTGGATTATCTTTAATAAGTGTGTAGAAATATTGGATTTGGTAAACGAAGTATATTCACGATTTTGGACAGTCAATAATCTTTTAAGTTAAACGAATGTTTTGGGGAAGTGATAATTTAAACTGGAATAAAATGATTTGAAGATGTTTTAAAATGCATTAAGTATTGAATACATAGATTTAAACATTCATTGTTGAAATTAACATTTTCAAGAAATAAGGAAATGATGGACTACAACACTGTTGTTATAGTAAATGATTTCGAAAGAAAATGTTTTGTTTAGTATATTGGATTTATATATCTATCTTATTTTCGAATCCCTATACTAGTGATTTTGGGTAGTCGTAACGATGTTTTACGCAGAATTCGTTTTGACCAAAATGTACATGTTAAGAGAACGTTTTCCTTAAAGAATTAAATATATACTTAATCCTGTTTTAAGTATATGTAATATTTTCTAAGTGTTGAAAATATATTGATTTGTGAATTACTTATTATTAAATAAGTATATGGAAACGTTTTCCAATGTTGAAATGTTGGAATGGTTTTGAGATTATATCTTTTTAAAGATAATTTGAAGTGAATATTTGGAAAGTGATTTAATTAATAAAAGATTAATTGAAAGGGCCTAGTGATTGTTTATGGTGCTAAATATTTGTTGTTTCCATTGATAGTTAAATAACCGACTATCAAATTTGGCCATTTTAGTTCCTCGACTTGATGTGGGAACTATTCAGTCGTACACTTAGTACGTAGCCTTCTGTGTAGGCTTGATTGTCCTCTGTGTTGAGGATGTTGATTCGTATAGTGTGGAGTATTACTCCAATCTATCGAGCTTTTTTCTTGGCCCGAAGAATAGCAAGTTGAAAGATAGAGACGTAATAAGTCTATGAGACTTTGTTTCTATGTGAGGTTAAAAAATGCTTTTTCCTTGTTGGTGCGAAGAGACCGGGGTCGGATTTATCTGAAAACCATTTCGGACCAACGTATATGCGACGATTGTGTAGGTTGCTTGTGATGATATTGATATTTCAAATTTTCATAGTAAGGGACTACTTGTTGATCATTTGGGGTTAAAATCCCAATATATATAGTAGCAGTGGTCTCTTCATTATGAAATATCTAATGAGAGGACTATTCGCTTCAAGTCCTACAGATTTCCCGACAAGATATGGTAGGAAAGTAACTTCGGTTTGTCCTGTTCCTGGACAACTTGTGTAACGACCCAGAATTTGACCGCTTTAAAATATAGTATTTAGAGTGATTTTAAATATAAAATATAAAAGGTTTCATGATTTATATAATATTCGATAGGATTTGGAAGTAGAAACATACATAAAAATAGTAACATTTGCCTATATCGGCAAAAGTGACAAAATGCTGATTATAGAAAAGTATGTTTCAAAGGCTAAATAAATTATCTTGATTAATTTATGAGTGTTTATATTTTTAAATAGCATTATACAAATTTATTTTTAAGTTTGGTTTACATAAATAAATAGTTTAACTAAAACGTCAAAATGTGACCGAAAAACATTTTGTCGAAAAACGACGTTTTGTCGATTAAAAGTTGTCGCAACGTCGTCGCAACTTTATTTTCTTATATAGAAACATATATTCAAATAGTGTAAGTATTAGTTAATTCACTAAACATGTTTACTTTTACTAAATAAGATTAGAAAACTTCTAGAAGTCATTAAGAAAGGTAAGTAAGAATTAACAAAAGTAAGTAAGAAAAGTCAAAATTAAACATCAAATCAATATCAAATCAAAGCCAACATAATTATGATATTCTTTACTTATTTTTTAAGCGACTAATACATAAAGTAAGGATGTGAAAGATGATGTTAAGTATTGAAAAAGTGGAGATTACTTTAGGTTGAAGTAAGGTTATTTTGGTAATTTGGTAAGAGGTTATTTTGGTAAATTTACCACTTCTTTCTTTTTCTATAAATATACACTTCCTTCTCTCATTTCATTCACATTTTCTTCTTCTTATTTTCTCAAGCTTTTTAATCTTCATCCTGTTCTCTTTAATGGCTTCCTTGCCATATAAAAAAATATTTTATAAATAATTTCAAAATATTTATAAAATATTAAAAAGAAATCAATGTTCATTCTCTTCAAATCAAACTCCTCTTTTTTCCATATTTTACCTCTTCTTCACTCATCCATAACTTCTTCAAACCAGTACCAGAATAAAAAATTATTTTCTTTAAATCATGTATTTTTCCAGTGCCTACAACTTTCATGTTGACCACTTTGTCCAGTTCTTAGCATAATTAGGTCAAAATTCCACTTCTTTCAAGTGCATTTTCTGGCCCAGTTTTTAAGCCAGAAAATAGGCCATTTTGTTTTGATCATAACTTTATCGTAACAGATCCAAATTAAGAAATTATTTATTTATATCCATATGAAATTTAAGTGGCTACAACTTTTATGTTGATGACCTTTTCTAGTTTTGAGGTTTACTATACCTGAAACTCAATTCTTTGAAGTGCATTTTCGGGCTTTGTTTTTGTGAATCCGAGAATAGCTCTTTTATTTTGAACATATCTCCCTCAAAAAAACTTGGATTCGAATGATTCTTTTATCCAAATTCAATAGAAAAGAACTTTCAACAACTTTTTCGTTAATAAGTTTTTCAAATTTTGTGAGTAAGAGAGTCAAAGACAAGAGAGAAGATGACCTATTTTTCGGGTCTAATTTTGAGAATTCAAGTTCAAACCTCCACCACTTCTTCTTTATACTTTCGGCCAACTTCCATCTCAAGCCTTGGCCAAGCACTAGGAAGGAGGAATTCGAGCTTATATTCATTTGGTTCCGAAGCATGGTAGAAAGTATGTGTTAGATCTTAAGTTCCTTGCCTTAAAGTTTGACGGAGTGGAATCCAAAGTAAGTTATCTTTTATTTTATGTTCATTAAAACCATTGCTATATTGAAAGAACTTTAAGTGTTAAATTGTTTGAAAACCCTTGTTGAATTCTTGTTTACTTTGTTTTCTAAAACAATGGTTGATTTCCTTGCTCGCTTTTATGTTTGGAAGGTTAATTAAGTAACTTAAAATTTAGAAGTTAAATACTTAACGGGGTATGCAGAAACGACTAGTACATGTGTTTCGTCTGTGAGATCCAAGAAGACTTGGATGAGGGACGGAACACGTCGAAGGGAAATCCCAGATGCTTCATAATAAATATCAAGCCGTTAAATTGTTATAAATATTTGATAGAATAAGGAATTGTTTATCATTTATTGTTGCATTTATTTCATTGATTGATTGTTTGAATTAGGCTCGACCAGTTTATGAGCACTGATTATTATTATTGATTGTTGACTTTGCTCGACCAGTTAATGAGCAATTTATTATCCATATGCATGGGCTGGGTAGAAAATAATTGTAGGCTAACGCCTTGTGATTTATTTCATAATTTGACTATAAGGTGTTTAGCGGTAATATTTTGTTCACTTCAATTTAATGAATTGTTTTGAAAATTGGTTTTCAAATGGAATTGTTATGAAATGTTTTCCCTTTAAAAGAAATAGAAATGTTTGGTAATAAATATGTTGAAGTTATATTATATAAAAGTGATTTATATAATGAATGGTTTTATAAAAGCGTTTTATAAAACAGAAAGAATTTCGAGGACTAAACTTGATGGTTTTAAGATGATTTTTGAACAGATTTGGGAAATGAAAATTATTATAGATTTGAAAGTACTTGTGAATATTAGTGTGAAATGATTTATCGCTTCGGGATATAAAATGATTTGTTATGTTACCAATGATTCGGGTAACCCGTAACTAAAAAGGTAGGCATGTGTTTTTGATATAGTCCGCTCTTAGAATAGAGGGATATACTTATTTATCGATTGTATTAAGGCTGGGACCCAGTTGCCTTGTTCTTGGGAGAAACCTCCTGATCTGGTTGCATATGGTTTGATATGTTTTATTACAGTATTTGGGATTTCCAAATAAACTTTTCAAAAGTGATTTGATTTAAGATCTCGAAGTAAAGTATAATTTGAATATAAAGTATATATATTTCAAAAGTTTTGAAATAAGAATTCAAGAATAAAGTCCAAAGAGATAATTTCCGTAAAGGCAATTAGATTTGAAAATCTAAATTTAAAGATTAAGCCTAAGTGGGTAGTTTCGGAAATTTCATATTGTATGTTGCATCGTAGGCTCCATGAGTCCAATTTGCGATAGGAGAACTACGTTGGCTTGATCCTGTATTTAATTGGGTACCCAATTAGATAGGGGCACGTAGGCAGTCACAAGTGGTAGTGATGCAGCCTCTATGTGACGACCCGCCCTTCTACTACCAGAAAGACGTATCGTCATTAAGAAAGAAAGGGATAGAAATAGAAAAGAAAGAGAAAGAAAGAACAACAACATCAGAATCTCACAGCGGAACGGAACAAAATATAATATATCACATAAATATTTCATAGTTTTACATATATCAGAGTTATACAATAACAATACACATGACAGTTATACATACAACTATCACTATATACATCAGAGATACATCATGCATCAACTAACACAGTGGAACTACATAAATAGCTACATACGTCTGGAATCTCCTGCTCCAAGCTCCTCCAGAAATCAAGTCCGAGACCTATCACTTGGCTACTCATAAAAATTTGAGTACCCAAGAGTTTATGAAAAACAAAATATAAACTCCGGGTTAGACATTGGTCTGGTATGAGTAAACGGTTTAAATTGTTTAACTTTGAAAAACATTTGAAAATAAAGGTATCACGTAAGACTCCCCACAAATAAATACTGGTAAGTTTTTACCTTACGCTAACCAAAACATTTCATAGGAAATCCAGTGATATTATAATAGTGTCTAGGATTTTCAAGTAAATAGAAAATAGCCGAAATTGTTACATTCATTAAATTCCAGCTACTAGCCACAAAAGTGGATAATACAAATCAAAATCGTAGGGTCTCGTAGGGAAAATGTATTTTCAACAATGGCAGGGCTACTGGTGTACCGCCCGTCACAGTACGGGGCCTAGATCACCATACCGAGGATCACTCCCGACCCCCTGCAACAAAAGGCCGGAACCATTCCTTACTGAACAGTCCCGAACAAGATAAACCCCACGGTTTTAGCTAGCAACCGCCCACACAGCAGAAATAAAAAGGGACATCTAGACAGGGGAAATATCTTGTCCTGCTTGGGCATGACCCACCTAACCTTGCTGCATCTCCCCTGTTTTAGCCATTCCCGGTTGATGAGGCTTGAGGCTGCGATTACCTTTTCAGAACATATCACTTAGAATGCTCGTCGTCCGCCTGACGATGTGTTGAAAGCATTCAATCCATACAAGTTCATTCCGGGTTCGAACGAAAGCGATGGCATTATCTCTTTACACTCGTTTTGGAATCACCCTCAGAGTCAACGACGATAACCCTTGCATTTTGAATACAACATCTCGATCTTCATTTCATAATTCACGATCTAACGTTTAATTTGGATCGATGTAACGACCCAGAAATTTTATTAATTTAAATTTGAATATTTAATTAATTTTAAATATTAATAAGTGAAATTTATTGGTCGAATAAATTTTATTTCGAATATTAGATTTAATTGGATAATTAAATCGATAATTTAATATATTAAATTATGGAAATAATTGAAAATTGAGTTAAATATGATTAAAAATGATTTGTAAAATTTTATTTTATCGTATTGGAGTTAGAATGATATTTTAGAACTTTTAAAATCGAATTAAAAGTTAATTTGTGAAAATTGAATATTTTAATATTTAATTATCGATTGAAAAATAGCCAATTTTTGAACAGTCTCGGAATTGGACGAAACTAGTTCCATTGGATCCGTAATAGTTAGTTATTATCGGATTTCAATTTTCGTGTCAATCGGAGTTATCGTTTGATCGTGGCAGCTCGAAACGCATCGAATTGTTTTTAATATTAATTTGGCGAGTTAAAATAGTCATTTTTCAAAAAGTCTCGGATTTCTATGAAACCAGTTTCGTCGGATCCGTAATGTGATATTATTGTAAGGTTTCAAATTTCGTGTCAATCGGATTTACCGTTTGTCCGGTACAAATTAAAACGCCTAGAAAATCGTTTAAATCGGTTTAATTTAAATTGAACGTTTATAGCCATAACTCGCACAGATGACCGAATTAGCTTCCAAAACCTGCTCCATTGTGTCCGAAACGCGGGATAAACCTTAGGAACGTCAGTTTCGGCGCGTAAATCGGAGTTTAGAAAACCCGGAATGAATAGTGTTTTGTCGGTTCCCTATAAATAGCCCACCTTCATAAATTAAAATAAAATAAAATAACAAAACCCTAATTTGTTTCTACAGTCGCCACCCTTAGCCATCAATGGCCGAAAAACAACAGTCTTTTTCCTCATTTATCTTCCAATCCATAAACTTTTGCAAGAAACTCTCAACTACAATCTTGTAGAGCTCGTCAAGATCTATCATATCAACGGTCAAGATCGCGAATAGCTTCACGAATCAGCGGCAAAGTAGGCTCGAAGACCTGCAGTTGCGCACGCATTTCGAGCTTAAGGGGGTGGCCGAGTTTGGAGAGGTTTGGGCCGAGCATGGAGTGGGAGGTGCTCTTCGATTTGGCGCTTCCTGATCGTGTTTCCATGCATCGTGGAGGCCGCGTTATTTTACCCTAAAATTGATGATGGGTTAGGCATTTGTCTGTAGATGGACGCAAGTTTGGGAAGAAAGGGGAAGCACGGTCCAGATGAGGGGGGGCAAGAAATCTATGGCTATGATATTGTGTATGTTAAAATTAAAAATAAATGTTGTAATTAGTTATATAAAAATCCTGTAAAACTTGTAAAAATCATATCTTTTTCTTACGAGGTCGAAAACGCGCGAAACCAGTTGCGTTGGAATCGTATGGACGAGCACTACGCTATGGAATTGGATTGGAGTCGTTTGGAATTAGTGAAAATTTCGTGTAAAATTAAACGTCCGTTTAATTTTATTCGAAATAAATCGCTAAAACGAAATTGAAATAAAGGTGAGAACTTCTCACTCAATCGAATCAGTTTCGATTTTATTTTAAATAGTTAGATTTAAAATATTTGAATGCATGTTTGAATGATGATTGCTATCTATTAATTGTTAAAATAGACATTATGCGCCGTTAGTAAGCGGGTGTTATTTATTAAAAACATATACCGCGAATATTTCATAAACAGTGAAATTGGTATTATATATAATAGCAATATATATATATTGGCATATGTATATATTGTAGTTGTTGATTTCCCGCATTTTTTTAGCGGATGAGACCCTATTGCGCCGTTATTAAGCGGATAATATTTTAAATCCCATATACCGCGATAATTTCGTACTCGAGCGGAATTGGTATTGTGCTAATGTTTGTGGATGCAGGAAAACAGGTTGGAGAATCCAACTGGATTCCTCAACAGTTTTTATTTGATTATGGATATTTTGATATTCGTTAATTATCATATTGATATATGATGTCGTTGTAGTCGTGATTGACTATTTGGTGTGTAGCATCATTGGACCAAATTTTGGGAATTTTAAAATGATTTTTTTAAGTGATTTTTGAAAGTATACGTTTATAAAATATTTTTGTAATTGATCCATTTTAAATAAATAAACGTTATAATTTTCAAAGTTATAAAAATTATGATTTTGAGAAATACGGTTAAAGATTGATTTTTGAGAAATATGGATTAATGTTTTTATAAAATAATTAAATTGGATTTTTTGAATTTATTATAAAAAGTTTAAAAATAGGATTTATAAAATTTGATTTTTTTTATAAATCAAGAGAATGGTGAAATTATAAAGGAGATTAAAGATGTTTTAAAATAATAGTATAAATTGATTTTATAAAGGATTTATAAATTGATATTTATAAATTAAAACATTTGAATTATAAAACGAGTTTTTATAAGTGTTTGAATGAAGTGAAAATGGATTGCATAAGTGAATGGAATTTATAAAATTATAAATGGTGAAGTTATAAATGAAATTTATAAATAGTAAGATTTATAAATTTTGTGAAGTTATTAAAGAATATATTTGGATAAATAATTGAATCTTATAAGTTATAAGATTTATAATTATGAAGTTTAAAAGAACGATTTTGTAAAATAATCGTTTTATAAGCATTTAACTTATAATGTGAACTTTTGGTTTATAATTGAGTTATAAATCGAATAGGTTAATAAAGGAGATGTATAAAAAGGAAGTAGTTATAAAACAAATAGAAATAGAATTTATAAACGTTGTTTTATAAAATCCGCAAACGACTTATTTTGATAAGTTAATTTTTATAGCTTAATTATGGGGTTATATTCACGTTTTAGACAGTGAATAATCCTTTAAAATGAAATGTATAGAAATGATGAAATTGGTTAACGTAGTATATTCACGTTTTTGAATAGTGAATAATATGTTAAAGAAATTGTTTTGAATGTGATGTTTTAAATAGAATTAAAACGATCTAACGATTGTTTTAAATGCATTAAGATTCGAAACCATAGATTTCAACATTTATTGTTGAAATAGACGTTTTCGAGAAATAGAAGGAAATGGTAGATTATAACACTGTTGTTATAGTAAATGATTTCCGAAAGGAAATGTTTTGTATGGTATTGGGATTTATATATCTATCTTAAATTCGAATCCCTATACTAGTGTTTTTGGGACGTCGTAACGATATTTTACGCAACATTCGTTTTGGCCCAAATAAATATGTTTAAGAGCATGATTTCCTTAAAGAATGAAATATATACTTAATTTCGATTTAAGTATATTGGATATTTTCCAAAGGTTGAAAATAAATAAAATTTGTGAATTACTTATGAATAAATAAGTATGGAAATGTTTTCCAATATAAAGTGAATATGTTGAGAATTTATCTTTTTGAAGATAAATTGAAATGAATAATTGAAATCGTATATGCATGGATATTTTGGAATGAAAATTCACTATGGAATTTATGAATAAAAAGGGAAGTTGTTTAAAGATAAATTTTGATTTATTTTTATATGTTGTTCCGCTGCGAATTGTGAGATTCTGATGTTGTTCTGTTATTTCTTTCCGTTCTATTTTCTATCTTTTCCCTCTTCTTCTTCTCTTTCTTCTTTCTTAAACCATAACATTTCGGGTTTTCGGCCTTCGATTTCTCGGCAGTCGATAAAGTGAGTATCGATGTTGAATTTTCGAAAGTCGAAAATTTTTCGGGACGTTACAATCGATGTGGTTTTCGGAGAATCAAAATTGGTTCTTCCTATCCCGGTCTCATCGAAATCCAAACGCCATTTTAAGGGCCAAGTTGTCTAATTAACTTAACAGTTTAAATAATTTAAATTCAACAAATTTAATTAACATAGCATTTATCTCAGATAAAACATATACAAGCATCATAGATATAACATAACATATCACAGAGCATCACAGAATATCATCACATCACAATCAGATATTCAACACAACAGTTCATAAGCAATTACCTTTAAATCGTATTTGTAATTAATTTAATTTAGAATTAAGTACCTGAGAGTTAATCACTTAACTCTATTTAATTAATCATTAATTAACAATTAATTACTTATTTCATTTAAAATTGTTCAATGAATCTTAACTTAATCAATTATTAAGTCTTATTTATTTAATTACTTAATTATTTCACTCTATTAACTTAATTACTTCTTAATCAAGTTGTTTAACTTTAATTACCTAATTATCTATTTCCTGATCATTAATTAATAACTTTAATTAGTTATTAATGAAACTTAATTATTTGACCACTAATTCCTTAATTAGTTTTAAATTCTTAGTTCTTAATTACTTAAATAATTAACTGTTAATTCATAATTAAATTATTTAATTAGTTATCTATTGATCGTTCATTAATTAACTTGAACTAGTTAATTATTAATTATTCTTATCACTTAATCACTAATTAATCTCTAATTACAGTTGTAAAGGAATTATTCTTAATTACCCTCTAAAATAATTATTGATATATATGTTCAACTAAATTTAAACATTTAAAAGTCTTTCTTTAAATTTTGAAAATGATATTAACCACAAACATAAACGTTAATCAATTTCATACTTAACTTAATTACTAAATTCATTAACTACATTAAATAATTATTAAGTGTTAAATACATTGCCAAATATTAACCTAATAGTTTAAAACTTGTACTAAAACTGTTAAACACTCATCAGGTTAACAGTATTAAATATTGCTAAAAACCAAATTCACATAATCCTCTTTCTATATACAGGTTGAAGGAAACTCGAGACTTCCCTATCAAAAACCCAAGTAATACTTCGGTCCTTCATCAACTCTTCCCGCATCTCTCCCCTGTACCTCCCTCTTCTTCTCTTTTTCTATAAATATCCACTTCCTTCTCTCATTTCATTCACATTTTCTTTGATTTGGAAATTTAAAATAAATCCCAATAATGTTTACAATAAAATCATTCACATCAATATAATTCAATTAAAATAAAATTTATCTCATATGATTGAATTACAATACTTTGTCTTATTAATATGTATATGTTATATTGACAACTTTAATTTTATTTAAACATTATCATTAACATCAATATATTTATTAATCACATGTTAATAAGACAAAGTATTGTAATTCAATCATATGAGATAAATTTTATTTTAATTGAATTATATTGATGTGAATGATTTTATTGTAAACATTATTGGGATTTATTTTAAATTTCCAAATCAATCTCCTATTTAAAGTGCAATTTATATAGGTAAATGGCAATATTTCCAAAATCATTTTAATTTTAACATGATCAATCCACATTTCATTTAACCAGATTAAACATTTATTTAAACTGAACGGGGCCAAAATCCAGGGTCGTTACATCCTAAAATAATATAACCTTTTCATGTTTATATGTTAATGGTTGTTGTTTATCCCGTGTCATTGTATTTTTCCTGCTTACTATTTTATTCCGCATTTGACATGTTTATTGAGTTAGTAGGAATGGCTATTGTTGTCTCTATTATTTGAGTTGTGCAACGTTAGATTTATTTGTATTTGGTTTGTATATAAGCACACCTAGTAGAATAAATTGATTACTCTGATAAATTGTAAAATTGAAAATTTATCCTATACATTTACTAATGTTGAATATTTATCAAATATGGTGTATTAAGTTGGTAGTTTTCATTAATAGTTTTAGAATGGATGCATTTTTCGGCAATTTTAACTAGTCCGAAAATCCGGGTCGTCACACGTGGTATCAAAGCTTAGGTTAGGTGCCTAAGTAAAATTCATCTAGGGTTAGTATATTGACCTAGGAATTTTAAAAATGAAACTGCCTTAATTTGATAAATAAAATGGATAGGATAAGGCACCGTACCTTCGATCAGGGTTACGGGTGATATACTATTTTTGGTGTGCATAACTTTCGTTAATCGTTGTTTTTTCGTTATATTTTTTTTCATCCTTGTAATTTCGAGGACGAAATTCTTTTAGGTAGGAGAGAATGTAACGACCCAGAATTTGACCGCTTTAAAATATAGTATTTAGAATGATATTAAATATAAAATATAAAAGGTTTTATGATTTAAATAATATTCGATACGATTTGGAAGTAGAAACATACATAAAAATAGTAACATTTGCCTATATCGACAAAAGTGACAAAATGCTGATTTTAGAAAAGTATGTTTCGACGGTTAAATAAATTATCTTGATTAATTTATGAGTGTTTATATTTTTAAATAGCATTATAAAAATTTATTTTTAAATTTGGTTTACATAAATAAATAACTAAAACGTCAAACTGTGAACGTAAAACATTTTGTCGAAAAACGACGTTTTGTCGATTAAAATTATCGCAACGTCGTCGCACCTTTATTTTCTTATATAGAAACATATATTCAAATAGTGTAAGTATTAATTAATTCACTAAACATGTTTACTTTTACTAAATAAGATTAGAAAACTTCTAGAAGTCATTAAGAAAGCTAAGTAAGAATTAACAAAAGTAAGTAAGAAAAGTCAAAAGTAAACATCAAATCAATATCAAATCAAAGCCAACATAATTATGATATTCTTTACTTAATTTTTAAGTGACTAAGACCTAAAGTAAGGATGTGAAAGATGATGTTAAGTATTGAAAAAGTGGAGATTACTTTAGGTTGAAGTAAGGTGTAACGTCCCGCCTTTTCGCACACTTTAAACCGACACACATGACGATTTAAACATACGGAAGGGCGGATTGTTATGGGGTAAATAAGAAAAATGAGAAAGAAATAAAAGAAAACAGAATCTCGCAGCGGAAGGATAAAATATAATAATAAAATGTATAGTTTATAAATCTGTTTACAAAACATTTATATACTACATATCAGAGTTACACATACCAATAACAATGCAGCGGAATTAAATGGTGTAGTGGAATAATATATTAGATACTAGTAATACAAATCTTCGTCTTCGTCCTCTAGAGCTAAATCCTCAAATCCTGAAACGCTCGGACTGATCCGAGCGAATTGAAAAGACAAAACACTCGAGTCAGAACTAAAGATCTTATGTGAGTTAAATCAACAGGAGTAAATATGAGTGCAGTAACTCAAGAGATGCTCGGGATTTACATCTCCTAAGGATCTGTTAAACTATTTACTATGCAGTATATTGTGCTATTATAATAGTGTCTAATTGTAAAATAAACTTACTTTTTAATAGCGTTAAGGGGTTACCCATATAGCCCTTAACAAAGAATATATTCCCATAGTCTATACAGTACCGTAATCTCCGCCGTACTGGGCGTCGTCAGAGGGCACTCCATAGGTATGGTACAAAACAAAACTCGTAGTAAAGGCTCGGTATGGTAGGTGACACGACACAACTAGGCAATGCCAGGGTAGATATACCAATTACTATCCGGGCTGGTGGAAACGCGTAGCCGCAGTTACCGCCCACCTCGAACAAACTCCCCCAAAATCAAAAATAGAAGTGGCCACTGAATCAATCCAAAGTCAAAGTATAATATCGAAGAGGAGCGTCCGATCAGAGGTATGACCTCATTGGCCCGGGAATCACTCCTGTTTTAGCCACCTTATGCCAACTCACGGGAGTCGGGTCCACGTATTTACCTTACATGAAACGTCGCCACCACCTACTTCATTCTGGAATCTCCACCGCGTACACGGTTAATCAAAGAGGTTTTCGGTATCGACAGAGAGTATGTCCATATCCGATCCCGGTCTCTTTGCCAACACATCGTTATTATAACACCGCGGTCATTTAAAAATAGTTTATACTTTAAAACCAAAATAAAAATTTCCATTTCAAAACTATGAATACGATATCAATTTAAACCCAAAACAATATGATATCATTTTATCTCAAATATAATTCTTTTCCAAAATCATGCTGGTTTAAAATTTAAAATATCTGGAAACCAAATATTTGAAATATACTTTCAAAGCATAATATTTCGAAATTCAAAATTTTAAAACCATAACTTCTAAAACTTGAATGGTTTGGATATTCAACGAATGTAAAATAAATGGTTTAACTTTAAAGTTACTTTGTAAAGAAAAATAATTTCCATGGCTTTTCAAATATATTTCTTTATTTAAAGTTTAAACCATAATTTAAATATCACTTCAAGTTCCAAAAACCCCTTCAATTTCTATATATATATATATATATATATATATATATATCCATTTGGAGTATTAATATTTCAAAACTAAAGTTGGATTTTCTTCTTTCAACAATTAATATTCTATTATTTAGTCTTGAATATTCATATAAATTCCATAAATAAAACTCCAATTTCTAGCAATTAAATATTTTCTCAAATTTACTTTATACTAGAATTTTCGTTTTTAATTCATCTTGGAAAATCCAGTTATAAATATCATACCTTAAAATTTCCAAACTTAAACATATAAGATAAATTTCCAAATTCCATTTTCTCAATTTTTCATTTTTATTCAACAGGTTTATACACAACTTAATTTTCAAATTTTTAACTTCATATGTATATATATCGAAGAATAATATTTTATAAAATATCAAATTTTTATAAACCGTATCCCATCCAAACCATAGAAATCACTTTAAAATAATTTATATATAGACCACGGTGCCTGTATATAATTTTCTATCCTATGGTCAAGTGATACGGATATTTATCATTTCAATCCGCAATTTAAAAATAAAATTTTGCGGTTGTATATCATTTCAAAACACAATCCCGAATGAAACGAAAAATGCATGATAACTTGCAGTTTAATGATATAAAATAAAACATCCATTCATCAACATCATCCATCATCCAAATCACAATCATCATCCAATAATAATTCAATATCATTATATATCTGATAATATATATCAGGTAATAACTGGCGGTTATATTCAAAAATAAATTTAATCAACTATTAAACTAACAGTTTATATTTAGTAATAAATTTTATAACTGTTTACTAGCAGTTCCTATGCAAATAAATAAATTCTAACTGTCAATTAATGTGCAATAAATAAAATAAATTAACAGTTAAATTAAATAACGCGATTTAGCAAATATGATGAAAAAAACATGCCAAACAGTTATAAATAAATTTCTACTCATATCTAAAATAAATTTAACAAACATAAAAACTTTTAGAAGTTGTGAGTGGGTTAAAACACTCACCTTTTGAATTTAAATCGAATTTAAATCCAATTTAAACCCAAAAATTCGACGGTCTCCAAATCTGTCCAAACCAGCGTCAACGCGTCTGGAATTTAATTACGATCCTAACAAAAAAAAATTCGTGTAAAACGGAGTTCGTACGTAGAAGTTATAGCGATATAACGATTTGAAAACCAAAAATTAAGTTAAAACAAACTCACTCAAGTAAGCCACGTCAGCGTGCTTCTTCCCGAACGCGATCTGCTCATCACGGCCGCCACTAGGGTTTGCAACTGCCGTCGCCTCGATGATCTCTCTCCAGATCAGGCCCTCCCATACGACATCTCAGGTCGAGCCGACCCTACAGCATAGATGCAGCCACGAACGGCGTCCCCAAAGATGCAGCGCCGCCGCCCCTTATCCCTGCAAATCGTGGCGAAGGAACTCCTTGGACCAGAACAAACCGTATGGATTCAAAGCCTCTGGCCTCCTCTACGCGACTATGCTTCCCGATCGATGAACCGTGGAAGATCCACCGTTGAAATCACCAAAAATCAAAACGAACGGCCGAGCTTGATTTGCAATTACAGGTCAAACTATGATTCGAATCAAAGAACGAATTGCACCACCAGATTACACATCTCGAGGACATCGACATATATTAATTTGGAATTTTTCTGGAGAGTTTGAATTTTCATTTGATTTTGAACTGTAGATAGATCTAGGTTTTGCAACCATTGAGGAAGAGAAAGAGATGAAGAAAATGAACGTACAGACAAATGATATAAGATGGAGGCTAGGGTTTCAAATCGTCTATTTATAAGTAGGGTTGGATTGGAGTAGATGGACCAGATAGATGAACGTACGGAACAAACTATGGCCCAAAAAGCCCGTTCTACGCCGGAACGAAATTTATTAAACCCATATATCCAAATAGGTATTTTAAAATATTCTGAACGCGATGGAAAAAGTTTCACATCCAAATTTGATTGTATGAAGAAGTTATGCCGAAAACAAAATTTCCAAATTGATTTCAAATTGATTTTAATTAAATCGATTTCAAGGCGTTTCGCGTCCGTACGATCAAACGGCAGGTCCGATCGATACGAAACTTGAAACCCTACAATAATTCACCGATACGGATCCGATGAAACTGGTTTCGTCGAAATCCGAGTCCGTGGCCAAAATGGCTATTTTTATAGTAATTAAATGAATAAGTAAATAAATTGATTAAATCAAATTTTATATATTTAAATTCAAAAATTGAAAATTTCATCATCTATATATTACTCAAGCATTTACAACTATTTTTAACGAATTTTATATGTTAATATAGAGAAGATAAATTATTTATCACTTCAAATGTTAATCTCACCTTTAATAGTTAATTTTATTGAATTTACCAAATTATAAATAGAGTCCTCAAAATTTCCATTTAGTTAAATAAATTAATTATTACTCCATTCATTCCAGTCAAATAGATGGATTACATATTGGTTTCAAAAATTATTACAATATTTCATCTATCATCTTTTCTTTCAACTAACGTATTATTTAACTATTTCTATTTCGTTTGATTTCCATCAATCCAATTTTTGAATCTTCCAATTCACTTAAATAAAGTTTTGATTTCCATAAATGTAGTATCTAGATTTTAAAATTTTATTTATCTGAAATAAACTCACACTATACTTTATATTCAAATAAACTTACAAATTTTATGTAAATGCAATTAGACCTAAAAAAATTCCAATAACCTAATAAAGCTTTATTCCCGATCCATATACTAAATAAATTTGTCAAATATGAAAATCCTTAACAATACCTACAAATATCATCTCACTTACATTAACGTATTATTAAATGTTGAATTTCAGTTATTTGACATTAAATCTTTCAAATCTTTACGTTAACCAATTTTTAAATTACCATCAGTTAAAATCTTACATTAGTTCCATAAATTTATACGCACTACATCAGTTACTGCATTTATCGAATTCCAACTCCGCAATCACTTCCAATCCGTAAATTTGTATTACATTGTCATTTACACTTATTAGCTTGCACCAATCCTATTATCGTTAATTGAAAAAATGGATTACAAATTGAATTGATTTCTTTTTATTATTATTGCTTAATGATAAATTCAATATTTGCATTGGTTTTGCTTACATAAAATAAATTACCCATTTTAATTAAGGTTTCAAAACAATTAATACGCTCCCTTCGAATAAATTCATGATTCTATTAATACTTACATTTACTCCTTATCATAAATTTAATATACCAATCCTAACAACTTTTAACCCTTTTCTTTACGTTTCACACACTTGAAATTTTTAATTGCATTTATTACCATTAATTAAAATTGTCTTAAAATTTTTTTATTCAATACTCAAAATAAATAACATATTATTCCATAATTACTCTTGTTTTCACATATTCCATTCAAAATTTAAACCACAGTATTTACATTATTTTATCGAATTGGAAATCTCATTTTAAATTGTTAACTTTTAATAAGAACAAATGGCAACACCAAATTCCTAACATTCATTTTATTAAAAATTATGGAAAATGTGACAAATTTAGATAACAAAATTTTCGGGTCGTTACACTCTCCCCCACTCAAAACTTTTCGTCCCCGAAAAGGAAAAGAAAGGAGAAGAAAGAATTAAATAACAATACATCTTATTCAAAATATTTAACTTATAAACAGTAATTTACTAAATTTGTTACCTTAAATAAAATATACCCGTTTTATAATCATTATATCCTTTTATACTTAAATAATTAAAGTTTGGAAAACATTTTCAAAATAATTCTAAGTCCAAAATTTACGGAAAATTTTGGCAGAGTCTCCTTTGTACGGAGGGGTTCGGGCAAATTTAATACCAAAATATAACAAAGTATCATATAGAATATTCAAAATAGTATATCCCAACACGGGAAAATATATAAAAATAGCGCTACAAAACGTAAACCGGGAATGTACCTATTTGTTGGGCAAATTACGCTCAATTTATGGAAACAAAAGCAGTAACAATTGCTTCCATACCTGTATTTCACTTATATAATCTAAAAAGGTTAACTATTTATATAAAGTGAATTATGTTCATGGTTTCAACTACTAACAACAATCAATTTCGACAAACAGTATACACAACAAAATAAAACAACCATTCAATCAAACAAGCAAATAGTTGTTCGGGTTCAAAACTTGAAATGGTACGGAATGAAAATAACTATCCAGTGCATCATTTACTCAACCATCTTAGATGGAACAAAATAGATTATTTATTCATCCAACAACTTCAAATTTCCTTACCCGACCAACCATAAATCAACAATAACAATTCAAACCAACAAACCAATTAACTCATTATAAATTTTCATTTCATACATTAGCTGTTTGATCCTTTCATTCATATAACGTTTATCTTTTATTTTTATTTTTATTTTTCTTTCATACCAGATAAATTATCCCTTTTATAATTTACATTTATATCTAACAACCTTAAATTTTATTTACTCATTAAATGTTTGTTTCATTTATTTTCACTTATCACCTCCAATTATCCATTGCATTTATCTAGGTCATGTAAGTTTCTTCTATTGTATTACGTTTAAGGCACTTCTCACTTTCAATCATTTATTAAATGCTTACATTCTATTATATTTAGTTATAGTAATCATTTTGAATTACACTCAAATTTTTAACCTTACAACATTCATTCTTATAAGTAAAAGATTTTATTTATTCATTAACTATGGTTTGCACTCATTTATTTATATTACCTACTTCCCGTTATATTAAATTAGTAGCATTTATATCATACTTAAGTTTATAACCCAGCACATCAAACTTTATTTATTAAAGAATTTCATTTTATTTACCTAAGTTTAAAATCACCTATTTATAATACTTACCTTTAATTATGTAAAAAATTCAAATTTATAACTTAAGTTTATAACATTAAATCCTCATTTATAACAGCAATTCATTGAATACTTCATTATTTCCAAAATTTCTACTTGTATAATATTCTATTCCGATCACTTATTTAACATTTCAACTTTTCATTTTTGGTAAGTTATATATGTTAAAGAAAATGCTGAAGAACTTATACAAATTTTATCTCTTCTTTTAATTAAATTTAATGTTCAACAATATTACTTTTTGTCTCATATGTTAAAAATTTCAAATTTCCCTATATAACTTTGCATAAATTTTCTTACCTAAATTAGAGGTTTAAATTCATTAATTACTTACCTTTTATTTCACTAAAATAATTTAAACAATTAATTAATGGAAATTTAAGAATTAAATACCGGGTTAAATTTCAATTTATTTTAAAATAATGGATAAATATATTATTATAACTTATATACCTCTAATTATATTTAAAACAATTAAATTTTTAGATATTTTCAAAATAAATCTGTAGTAGAATTTACTACAGTGGCTTTTCCCCCTCGAAACTCGAAAATGAAAGTCGATGATGCGGCCGCCATCACCGAAATTATTTTCCAGCGATAGAGAGGAAAGTACGAAACTTATTTTCTCCAAAATCTTCTTTAAAACAATTCTTCCGAATCCAAAATGAAATATTTATATCGGAAAATATATATAACATTATTATTATACTTCAAAATCCTTTGAAAGCAAATTTTCAAAATCCCGACTTAAGTCCTAAAATTTCTAAATTTCATTGATTTTATTTTCAATCTTATTTTACCTATTATATATAAATTTTATTCCTAACACCCAATCTATTGCAACAAAATATATATATATATATAATATCATTTAAAAATTTATTTTATATATAGAAAATATAATAGGCAAAATTATTCCATTCACCTATATTAAAACAGATATTATGTCGGTCTGTCCTATTAAGTATTTAGAAATCCCTATTGATGACACAGCGTCCCATGCATCAACCAGAATTTATAAATACAAAACGGAACAGATTAACACAATATTAAAATCTTTTTATAACACTAACAAATACGCTCTCTCATATATATACACTCAGCGACTCCCATAGGGTACTACTACCCTATTAGTAAAGAGTCAAACCCCACAAAGCTAAGGTTTATCGCTAAACCAAAGCTCTGATACCAACTGTAACGTCCCGCCTTTTCGCACACTTTAAACCGACACACATGACGATTCAAACCATACGGAAGGGCGGATTGTTATGGGGTAAATAAGAAAAACGAGAAAGAAATAAAAGAAAACAGAATCTCGCAGTGGAAGGATAAAATATAATAACAAAATGTATAGTTTATAAATCTGTTTACAAAACATTTATATACTACATATCAGAGTTACACATACCAATAACAATGCAGCGGAATTAAATGGTGTAGTGGAATAATATAGTAGATACTAGTAATACAAATCTTCGTCTTCGTCCTCCAGAGCTAAATCCTCAAATCCTGAAACGCTCGGACTGACCCGAGCGAATTGAAAAGACAAAACACTCGAGTCAGAACTAAAAGATCTTATGTGAGTTAAATCAACTGGAGTAAATATGAGTGCAGTAACTCAAGAGATGCTCGGGATTTACATCTCCTAAGGATCCGTTAAACTATTTACTATGTAGTATATTGCGCTATTATAATAGTGTCTAATTGTAAAATAAACTTACTTTTTAATAGCGTTAAGGGGTTACCCATATAGCCCATAACACAGAATATATTCCCATAGTCTATACAGTACCGTAATCTCCCCCGTACTGGGCGTCGTCAGAGGGCACTCCATAGGTATGGTACAAAACAAAACTCGTAGTAAAGGCTCGGTATGGTAGGTGACACGGCACAACTAGGCAATGCCAGGGTAGATATACCAATTGCTATCCAGGCTGGTGGAAACGCGTAGCCGCAGTTACCGCCCACCTCGAACAAACTCCCCCAAAATCAAAAATAGAAGTGGCCACTGAATCAATCCAAAGTCAAAGTATAATATCGAAGAGGAGCGTCCGATCAGAGGTATGACCTCATTGGCCCGGGAATCACTCCTGTTTTAGCCACCTTATGCCAACTCACGGGAGTCGGGTCCACGTATTTACCTTACATGAAACGTCGCCACCACCTACTTCATTCTGGAATCTCCACCGCGTACACGGTTAATCAAAGAGGTTTTCGGTATCGACAGAGAGTATGTCCATATCCGATCCCGGTCTCTTTGCCAACCCATCGTTATTATAACACCGCGGTCATTTAAAAATAGTTTATACTTTAAAACCAAAATAAAAATTTCCATTTCAAAACTATGAATACGATATCAATTTAAACCCAAAACAATATGATATCATTTTATCTCAAATATAATTCTTTTCCAAAATCATGCTGGTTTAAAATTTAAAATATCTGGAAACCAAATATTTGAAATATACTTTCAAAGCATAATATTTCGAAATTCAAAATTTTAAAACCATAACTTCTAAAACTTGAATGGTTTGGATATTCAACGAATGTAAAATAAATGGTTTAACTTTAAAGTTACTTTGTAAAGAAAAATAATTTCCATGGCTTTTCAAATATATTTCTTTATTTAAAGTTTAAACCATAATTTAAATATCACTTCAAGTTCCAAAAACCCCTTCAATTTCTATATATATATATATATCCATTTGGAGTATTAATATTTCAAAACTAAAGTTGGATTTTCTTCTTTCAAAAATTAATATTCTATTATTTAGTCTTGAATATTCATATAAATTCCACAAATAAAACTCCAATTTCTAGCAATTAAATATTTTCTCAAATTTACTTTATACTAGAATTTTCATTTTTAATTCATCTTGGAAAATCCAGTTATAAATCATACCTTAAAATTTCCAAACTTAAATATATAAGATAAATTTCCAAATTCCATTTTCTCAATTTTTCATTTTTATTCAACAGGTTTATACACAACTTAATTTTCAAATTTTTAACTTCATATGTATATATATCGAAGAATAATATTTTATAAAATATCAAAATCAAATTTTTATAAACCGTATCCCATCCAAACCATAGAAATCACTTTAAAATAATTTATATATAGACCACGGTGCCTGTATATAATTTTCTATCCTATGGTCAAGTGATACGGATATTTATCATTTCAATCCGCAATTTAAAAATAAAATTTTACGGTTGTATATCATTTCAAACCACAATCCCGAATGAAACGAAAAATGCATGATAACTTGCAGTTTAATGATATAAAATAAAACATCCATTCATCAACATCATCCATCATCCAAATCACAATCATCATCGAATAATAATTCAATATCAATATATATCTGATAATATATATCAGGTAATAACTGGCGGTTATATTCAAAAATAAATTTAATCAACTATTAAACTAACAGTTTATATTTAGTAATAAATTTTATAACTGTTTACTAGCAGTTCCTATGCAAATAAATAAATTCGAAATGTCAATTAATATGCAATAAATAAAATAAATTAACAGTTAAATTAAATAACGCGATTTAGCAAATATGATGAACAAAACATGCCAAACAGTTATAAATAAATTTCTACTCATATCTGAAATAAATTTAACAAATATAAAAACTTTTAGAAGTTGTGAGTGGGTTAAAACACTCACCTTTTGAATTTAAATCGAATTTAAATCCGATTTAAACCCAAAAATTCGACGGTCTCCAAATCTTTCGAAACCAGCGTCAACGCGTCTGGAATTTAATTACGATCCTAACAAAAAAAGAATTCGTCTAAAACGGAGTTCATACGTAGAAGTTATAGCGATATAACGGTTTGAAAACCAAAAATTAAGTTAAAACAAACTCAATCAAGTAAGCCACGTCAGCGTGCTTCCTGCGCACGCACCACAGTGCTTATTCCCGAACGCGATCTTCTCATCACGGCCGCCACTAGGGTTTGCAACTGCCGTCGCCTCGATGATCTCTCTCCAGAACAGACCCTCCCATACGACATCTCAGGTCGAGCCGACCCTACAGCATAGATGCGGCCACGAACGGCCTCCCCAAAGATGCAGCGCCGCCGCCCCTTATCCCTGCAAATCGTGGCGAATTGGAACGCCTTGGACCAGAACAAACCGTATGGATTCAAAGCCTCTGGCCTCCTCTACGCGACTATGCTTCCCGATCGACGAACCGTGGAAGATCCACCGTTGAAATCACCAAAAATCAAAACGAACGGCCGAGCTTGATGTGCAATTACAGGTCAAACTATGATTCGAATCAAAGAACGAATTGCACCACCAGATTACACATCTCGAGGACATCGACATATATTAATTTGGAATTTTTCTGGAGAGTTTGAATTTTCATTTGATTTTGAACTGTAGATAGATCTAGGTTTTGCAACCATTGAGGAAGAGAAAGAGATGAAGAAAATGAACGTACAGACAAATGATAGAAGATGGAGGCTAGGGTTGAAAATCGTCTATTTATAAGTAAGGTTGGATTGGAGTAGATAGACCAGATAGACGAACGTACGGAACAAACTATGGCCCAAAAAGCCCGTTCTACCCCGGAACGAAATTTATTAAACCCGTATATCCAAATAGGTATTTTAAAATATTCTGAACGCGATGGAAATAGTTTCACGTCCAAATTTGATTGTATGAAGAAGTTATGCTGAAAACAAAATTTCCAAATTGATTTCAAATTGATTTTAATTAAATCGATTTCAAGGCGTTTCGCGTCCGTACGATCAAAGGACAGGTCCGATCGATACGAAACTTGAAACCCTATAATAATTCACCGATACGGATCCGATGAAACTGGTTTCGTCGAAATCCGAGTCCGTGGCCAAAATAGCTATTTTTATAGTAATTAAATAAATAAGTAAATAAATTGATTAAATCAAATTTTATATATTTAAATTCAAAAATTAAAAATTTCATCATCTATATATTACTCAAGCATTTACAATTATTTTTAACGAATTTTATATGTTAATATAGAGATAAATTATTTATCACTTCAAATGTTAATCTCACATTTAATAGTTAATTTTATTGAATTTACCAAATTATAAATAGAGTCCTCAAAATTTCCATTTAGTTAAATAAATTAATTATTACTCCATTCATTCCAGTCAAATAGATGGATTACATATTGGTTTCAAAAATTATTACAATATTTCATCTATCATCTTTTCTTTCAACTAACGTATTATTTAACTATTTCTATTTCGTTTGATTTCCATCAATCCAATTTTTGAATCTTCCAATTCACTTAAATAAAGTTTTGATTTCCATAAATGTAGTATCTAGATTTTAAAATTTCATTTATTTGAAATAAACTCACACTATACTTTATATTCAAATAAACTTACAAATTTTATGTAAATGCAATTAGACCTAAAAAAAATCCAATAACCTAATAAAGCTTTATTCCCGATCCTTATACTAAATAAATTTGTCAAATATGAAAATCCTTAACAATACCTACAAATATCACCTCACTTACATTAACGTATTATTAAATGTTGAATTTCAGTTATTTGACATTAAATCTTTCAAATATTTAGGTTAACCAATTTTTAAATTACCATCAGTTAAAATCTTACATTAGTTCCATAAATTTATACGCACTACATCAGTTACTGCATTTATCGAATTCCAACTCCGCAATCACTTCCAATCCGTAAATTTGTATTGCATTGTCATTTAGACTTATTAGCTTGCACCAATACTATTATCGTTAATTGAAAAAATGGATTACAAATTGAATTGATTTCTATTTATTATTATTGCTTAATGATAAATTCAATATTTCCATTGGTTTTGCTTACATAAAATAAATTACCCATTTTAATTAAGGTTTCAGAACAATTAATACGTTCCCTTCAAATAAATTCATGATTCTATTAATACTTACATTTACTCCTTATCATAAATTTAATATACCAATCCTAACAACTTTTAACCCTTTTCTTTACGTTTCACACACTTGAAATTTTTAATTGCATTTATTACCATTAATTAAAATTGGCTTAAATTTTTTTTTATTCAATACTCAAAATAAATAACATATTATTCCATAATTACTCTTGTTTTCACATATTCCATTCAAAATTTAAACCACAATATTTACATTATTTTATTGTATTGGAAATCTCATTTTAAATTGTTAACTTTTAATAAGAACAAATGTCAACACCAAATTCCTAACATTCATTTTATTAAAAAATTTGGAAAATATGACAAATTTAGTTAAAGAAATTTTCGGGTCGTTACATAAGGTTATTTTGGTAATTTGGTAAGAGGTTATTTTGGTAAATTTACCACTTCTTTCTTTTTCTATAAATATCCACTTCCTTCTCTCATTTCATTCACATTTTCTTCTTTTATTTTCTCAAGCTTTTTAATCTTTATGCTCTTCTCTTTAATGGCTTCCAGGTCATATAAAAAAATATTTTATAAATAATTTCAAAATATTTATAAAATATTCAAAAGAAATCAATGTTCATTCTCTTCAAATCAAACTCTTCTTTTCTCCATATTTTACCTCTTGTTCACTCGGCCATAACTTCTTCAAACTTGTACCAGAATACCAAATTCTTTGCATAAAATCGTGTATTTTTCCAGTGGGTGCAACTTTCATGTTGACCACTTTGTCCAGTTCTTATCATAATTAGGTCAAAATTCCACTTCTTTCAAGTGCATTTTCTGGCCCAGTTTTTGAGTCAGAAAATAGGCCATTTTGTTTTGATCATAACTTTATCGTAACTTATCCAAATTAAGAAATTATTTATTTATAACCATATAAAATTTCAGTGGCTACAATTTTTGTGTTGATGACTTTTTCTTGTTTTGAGGTTTACTATACCTGAAACTCAATTCTTTGAAGTGCATTTTCGGGCTTTGTTTTTGGGAATCCGAGAATAGCTCTTTTATTTAGAACATATCTCCCTCAAAAAAACTTGGATTAGAATGATTCTTTTATCCAAATTCAATAGAAAAGAATTTTTAACAACTTTTCCGTTAATAAGTTTTTCAAATTTTGTGAGTAAGAGAGTCAAAAACAAGAGAGAAGATGACCTATTTTTCGGGTCTAATTTTGAGAATTCAAGTTCAAAGCTCCACCGCTTCTTCTTTATACTTTCGGCCAACTTCCATCTCAAGCCTTGGCCAAGCACTAGGAAGGAGGAATTCGAGCTTATATTCATTTGGTTCTGAAGCATGGTAGAAAGTATGTGTTGGATCTTAAGTTCCTTGCCTTAAAGTTTGACGGAGTGGAATCCAAAGTAAGTTATCTTTTATTTTATGTTCATTAAAACCATTGCTATATTGAAAGAACTTTAAGTGTTAAGTTGTGGGAAAACCCTTGTTGAATTCTTGTTTACTTTGTTTTCTAAAACAATGGTTGATTTCCTTGCTCCCTTTTATGTTTGGAAGGTTAATTAAGTAACTTAAAATTTAGAAGTTAAATACTTAACGGGGTATGCGGAAATGACTAGTACATGTGTTTCGTCTGTGAGATCCAAGAAGACTTGGACGAGGGACGTAACATGTCGAAGGGAAATCTTAGATGCTTCATGATAAATATCAAGCCGTTGAAGTGTTATAAATATTTGATAGAATAAAGCATTGTTTATCATTTATTGTTGCGTTTATTTCATTGATTGATTGTTTGAATTAGGCTCGACCAGTTTATGAGCACTGATTATTATTATTGATTGTTGACTTTGCTTGACCAGTTTATGAGCAATTTATTATCCATATACATGGGCTGGGTAGAAATAATTGTTGGCTAACACCTTATGATTTATTTCACAATTTGACTATAAGGTATTTAGCGGTAATATTTTGTTCACTTCAATTTAATGAATTGTTTTGAAAATTGGTTTTCAAATGGAATTGTTATGAAATGTTTTCCCTTTAAAAGAAATAGAAGTGTTTGGTAATAAATATGTTGAAGTTATATGATATAAAAGTGATTTATATAATGAATGGTTTTATAAAAGTGTTTTATAAAACGGAAAGAATTTCAAGGACTAAACCCGATGGTTTTAAGATGATTTTTGAACAGATTTGGGAAATGAAAATTATTATAGATTTGAAAGTACTTGTGAATATTAGTGTGAAATGATTTACCGCTTCGGGATATAAAATGATTTGTTATGTTACCAATGATTCGGGTAACCCGTAACTAAAAAGGTGGGCATGTGTTTTTGGTATAGTCCGCTCTTAGAATAGAGGGGTAACTTATTTATCGATCGATTGTATTAAGGCTGGGACCCAGTTGCCTTGTTATTGGGAGAAACCTCCCGATCTGGTTGCATATGGTTTGATATGTTTTATTACAGTATTTGGGATTTCCAAATAAACTTTTCAAAAGTGATTTTATTTGAGATCCCGAAGTAAAGTGTAATTTGAATATAAAGAATAAATATATTTTAAAAGTTTTGAAATAAGAATTCGAGAATAAAGTCCAAAGAGATAATTTCCGTAAAGGTGACTAGATTTGAAAATCTAAATTTAAAGATTAAGCCTAAGTGGGTATTTTTGGGAATTGCATATTATATGTTGCATCGTAGGCTCCATGAGTCCTATTTGCGATTGGAGAACTACGTTGGCTTGATCCTGTATCTAATTGGGTACCCAATTAGATAGGGGTACGTAGGCAGTCACAAGTGGTAGTGATGCAGCCCCTAAAATAATATAACCTTTTCATGTTTATATGTTAATGGTTGTTGTTTATCTCGTGTCATTGAATTTTTCCTGCTTACTATTTTATTCCGCATTTGAAATGTTTATTGAGTTAGTAGGAATGGCTATTGCTGTCTCTCTTATTTGAGTTGTGCAACGTTAGATTTATTTGTATTTAGTTTGTATATAAGCACATCTAGTAGATTAAATTGATTACTCTGATAAATTGTAAAATTGAAATTTTATCCTATACATTTAATAATGTTGAATATTTATCAAATATGGTGTATTAAGTTGGTAGTTTTCATTAATATTTTTAGAATGGATGGACTTTTTGGCAATTTTAACAGGTCCGAAAATCCGGGTCGTCACAACTTGTATGGATGTTTGTCTGACATTGCATTTCTACAGATTACGTACATCGGTTTTGTTTGATTATGTTTAGCCTGATAGGGGGTTCTTGCTTCTTGTTAGGTAGCAAAGGGATGACTCTTACCCCTACATATCCCTAGTGTGAAAGGGTTGTTTGTAGTCGAGAGGCTGACCGTAAAAGCGAAACGCGAGGTATTAGTGTGAGCTACGGTGTAGTTAACCACTTAGACTGTTACAGCTAGTATCAAAGTTTAGATTTTGTATATTCCTATGCTTTGATGTGTACTCGGTATGGATAGGGACAGTAGCACCCTAGATAGAGTTGAGTGTATTATATATATAAGCGCGTATTTATTAGTGAATATAAAATGTCTTATATTGTGTTTACTTATCCGTTGAGCTGTTTGTGGATTCTGGTCGGTATGTGGGACGACATGTTATCGATATGGATTTCCAAACACTTAAACGAGACAAGTCGACGTAGTATCATTTGAAATTGGGTATATGAAATACTTTTGCCTCGATTATATTTTGTATATAAAGGAAACAATTTTCATGAATTATTAAAGTGTATATAAATTGATTGTTTGGTTGTTTGGAAATGTAAATATATATAAGTTAATAAAAGCTGTTTGAAAAATCTAAATAAAAATAACAATTGTAAAAGAATAAATTGAATAAGCAAGTAAATTATAAGTATGGAATTATAATTAATATGATATACAATTGTGAAATAATATTATATATAAGAAGTGAAACAACATGAATATATTTATAAATATGAGTTGTAAATAAAAATGAATTTAAATTAACAATTTGGAATTTTGAATCCCGTTTATTTTGAAAGTTGTTTTTCAAAAATTAAAGAGATCATATTATTATAAATCTAAATAAGATAAATGAAGTCGGAATGATCTTATATAAGTGAAGTAATATAGTTATATAAGTAAAAGATTTATAAATGTGATTTATAAATAACAAAAGGATATCTTAAAAAGAATATAAAGCACTGCATTCGCTATTGTTACTAGTAAATAATAAGGGTGATAACTGCAATATCATCAGTATCATTTTCGAGTTTCTATGTGATGGATTTGCTACGAATAGTAAATTAAAAATTTACGTTTGTTTTGATAAAAAAGTTTGAATTTAAAATCCAAGTTGTAATTGATGAATATAAGTAAAATGAGTTTTGGTCTTATAATATGAAATAATAAAAAGTTTAACTTTGGTAAAGTTGAAATAAATTTGAGTTAGCGTAATAAGTGTATGATTTGAAATTTAACTAATGGAAGGTTACATAAATTGAATTGGATTTGAACCAGATTTTATAAGTTATTGGAATGAAAATTAAACTCAAGAGGTAAATGATTATATAATATGAATTGAGAAGTTTGAATGAACATGTTGTATAACTTATAAAGTGCGAAAAATGTAAGTAAAACCAATTGCTAAAAGGTTTAAACAATTTCGTTAAGCAAAACAAAATCTGAATTTGAATAAGAGAGAGGAATTTAACTTAAGTAATGTTGAATGAAGTTGATTTTGGTATCGAAACGAATCAATAAAGTGAATTGATGAAAATGAATATGGATTTTGAGTTATATAAGGAAATTCAACTTCAGTGGTAAAATGAATTAGCAATTGAATTAATGAATGAATTGAAAGTTCATCAATCGAATGTAAATAAATTAATATGGAATAGTGGATGTAAGTGTTAATTCATTGAAAAGCTAATGAAATTGGAAATTGAAAACTGAATGAAAGAAATTGGATATTAAACCAGTCGAAATTAAATGTGCTAAACTAGATTGAATGTAAACGAAGTAAATTAAATTAAGTCGGTTATTTGGATATACATTGCTTGTTAAATGTACGTTAGTTGATTGTATAGAAATTCATCTGGAATTGAATTAATGAAAATTAAAGGTAAATAATTCAAATTCAAATTAGAAGTAAGTAAATCTAAATAGAATTGAATTTGATTTGATTTGAAAGTGGACCAACTTGAATGTAAATTAGTGAGTGTAAACTAATTGAATATGGATAAAAGGAATGTTAGTAAAATCCAATGTTAATTAATCAATTGTGAACGAATTGAAAAATCAAAATATTAATGAAAAATGAATTTCTATTGATTTGGTAATGGATTGATTGGATAGTTGTTGGATGTTTGTTGAATGATACACTACAAGAAAACTGATTTTTTGTAGCGCCCAAAAACCGCCACTACGTATTTTTAGTGGCGTTCCGATAATCCTTACAAAAAAACATGCCACTAAAAATCCTCGAGTATTAGTTGCACTTTTTTAAACGCCACCAAATTTGTTTCTTTGATAGCGTTTTTATAACGCCATAGAATTCCTTTTTTGTAGCACCTATTTACCGCCACCGAAAAGGTTTTCTCCTCTATGATACTTTTTTATGGCGCTATCTAAATTTTTTATAGCGCCTGTTTAACGCCACCGAAAGGGTTTTCTCCTCCACCTTACCTTTTCATGGCGTTATATACATTTTTTGTAGCGCTTAATAAATGCCAGCATAAGTGTACTTGAGTTTTTAATCACTCTTTTGTAGCGACATTTTAACGCTACCAAAAATAAATAATATCCAGTAGTGTTTGTTTTCCTCCACCTGCTACTCCATATTTACCCCTGATCTAGCATCCAATTATATAATAACGGAATACGCAAGCACATACACTTTTGAACACAATATATTAAACAACTACAAAATACGTATATGCATTGAAGATCCACAAGATACATAGACATTCATACATCCACATACGTAGGTGTCGACAAAAAGCTACCCGTACACATACACAACCAAACTACCATAAGAGTTATAACCAAACTACCATAAGTGTCATAACCGTACATATACATCTGAAATAAACGTCTGAAATAACCAAAGTACCGAGCAAAACCTGAACCACCATAAAAACCTGAACTACCTGTCATTGCTGATGTCTTCAAAACCTGAACTACCTGTCAACGAAGAACAAAACAAAAGAGTGAGAAAACAAAACCTGAACTTAAAACTGCATCACTAACATTCCACCACAATCCATACATAACTCCTCACCATCAATTATTTTCCCTCCCCTGAACCTGAACCACCAATCACAATCATTCAATCACAATTCGAATATAACACCACTACTTATGTACTTTTATCATTTTACCAAAAATCTATCGGCACTTTAGGTGCTAGCATTCCTAGTGTATATATAAAAAAAATTATATACCTTTCATTTTGACTTAATAATGATTTTTTCCATTGGCCAAGCTATGGGAACGCCAAAGCAATCATCCTTGCACGTCAGACCCGATGTTGGTCTCCATATCTCTGCATCTGGAACTATCACCCGTTCAATCCAAACTTTTACAGCATTACGTCCCAATGGACGACAATGGACCATCGTTATCGGCTCAGTTGATGAAATACTTCCTTCAGCCACTACGTCTGCTCCACCCAAATCGATCAGCTGGCATTTGGCATCCTTTTGCATGGTTGCAATCGGCTGAAAGAAAAGAAATTATTATGCACAATGTATACATGCACATTAAATAAACTTTCATACACAGTTAACTTCTTCAAATTTGAAAATCAATACTTACATTTTGCGATTTATTCATGACCATATGTGCGGATTTCATGGGAGAATTCACAACATTTTCAGTATCATCACGACTCTCATCTAGTTTTTCTTGATAAGCTTCTACTTTTGATCTTGGCCATGCTACTTTCCTACCAACTGCATCTCCAATGCATGACATATCAGATGTAGGTCGCCACAAATAAGCATCTTTATTTACTACTTTGTCCACCCAAATCTCAACAGCAGATGGACCGAGTGGAATACCATTAACAGTATATTTTGGATCAGTGGAGTGGATTCTTCCTTCGGCAACTACACCTTCACCCTCAGTCCAACCGTAAATCTTGCAAGTGTCTTCGATGGTGCTGGTAATCTAAAAACGAGAAGTGAAATTCAAGACTTTAGTATGCTATACAAAAACAACGAATACGTGTTAAACTTTTATTCAGATGGGGGGTGTGCTCGCTGCATTTTAGACATCAATAAGCTCGTAGCATATTACACTAATATACTTAACGTGAAATAAATTACCGTACTGGCTGCACTAAAGTTCAACCGTGTTCGCAGCGGGACCTTGATGCAAACTGATGGCCAAGCAACTACCTTATTCTTAGCGTCTGTAAGACTGCCATTTCAGGTGTAGGCCTCCATAAATAAGTATCTGCTTTATCCACTGAATCTATAACAACGCTCCCAGCATTTGGTCCAAGACGAATGCCATTGACAACATCATCTGGGTCCATGGACAACAGCCTCCCATGGGCACCAACTCCAGAGGTTCCATCCCAATTCAACAGCAAACATACTTCGTCGTCGCTCTACAATTAATCAACCAAAAATTAAATCAATTACTGGATTAAAAAATTAAAATATAAATTTCATTTATTGAGTAATATAAATATTATTTTTACCGAATCAGGTGAGTCCCTTCTCGAACTATCTTTACCCTGCAGTGAAGCACGAATATAAATTAATATTTTACGAATATAAATTAATTTCCAAAAATTTACCTTCTGGTCCATCAGAGTCTGTATCATTCCCTTTAATTCTGCTATTTCCTCTCGACACCGAGACACTTGTTTATCTATGGACTGGGCCAAAGCTAGCTTGGTTAAAGCGCAACCCCTACCCAATGCCCTTAACCGTCCCGGTTTATCTTGTCCCAGTACATGTACAAGAGCATCTTTTCCAATATCAGTTTGTGTCGAGCCGGATTGGGTTAGGCTACCATATTTTTTGATCTCCTCCTATATAAATAAATACACATAGATAATGTACAATGGTAAAAATATCATAGTTTCAAAAAAATATATACCAACAAAATTAAAAACATTTTTACAATAGTATTCTTGCTTCCATATTCAATGGTTCATCATTTTTTTTAATGTGAGATCTAATCCACACATCAGCTCTACTTATGGATGACAGATCTACACTTTCTTTTTTCTAAAAATAGAATAACATTAAATTAATAAACTGACAGGTATAAAATAATGTTAAATAAAGCTATAGTTAATTAACTTACCATGTCTTCGGTCTTTCTAGCCATTCCCCTACGACCGGTTGTATGCAGAATTTGTGTGTACCTAAGGGCTGAATATTTCTCACTTTTTTGCTGAAAATATTGAAAGATGCTAGAATTTAACAACCAAAATCATAAAAATAAAAGCTATCTAATATTTATAATGCAGGGTAAATATGTATGGTGAGGATTGCAATTTATTTGAAAATCAATTCATCATGGTCATATACTTATTTGGTATTATTAATGCTGGATAACTCAGCGGCATATACAACATTCCATATCTACTAATAATATTTATAGATTGAACTAACTTGCAAAGTGTTTCTTATACTTCATTTAAAATGTTCCTGTGCTTGTCATAACGCATTTGTATTTTGTACTTTCATAGGTTCCTGCAGCTAATACCTAAACAGGAACCCTCAGCATCCACCAACACTTGGACTTCACTTCTGAAGAAATTTATCGGTTGCTAACTATGTAGATGGATTTGCATAAACATGCCAGACGAATTCAGTAGGAATGATTTATGTAACATCCGCCTTTTCACACGATTTAAACAGACACACGTGCCGATTCAAACCATACGTAAGGGCGGATTGTTATGGGATAAATAAGAATATAGAGAAAGAAAAAAACTAAACAGAATCTCACAGCGGAAGGATAAATTATAATAATAAATATACAGTTCATAAATCTGTTTAAAAAACCTTTGATTTTATTTATACCATACATATCAGAGTACACATACCATATAACAATGCAGTGGAACAATATGAGTGTGGTACAATAATATAAATAATAGTAATACGAATCTTCGAATTCGTCCTCCAGAGCTAAAACTTCAATCCTGAAACGCTCGGACTGAACCGAGCGAATTGAAAAGACAAAACACTCGAGTCAGAACTAAAAGATCTTATGTGAGTTAAATTTTTAGAAATAAATATGAGTGCAGTAACTCAAGAGATGCTCGGGATTTACATCTCCTAAGGATCCGTTAAACTATTTACTATGTAGTATATTTCGCTATTATAATAGTGCCTAATTGTAAAATAAACTTACTTTTAAATAGCGTTAAAGATTTACATTTTCCACCTTAACACGTAAAATGCCAATAGTTTATACAGTACCGTAATACCTCCTGAACGGGAGGCTACCAGAGGATACTCCATAGGTACGACACAAATAGAAACTCGTAGTAAAGGCTCGGTATGGTAGGTGACACGACACAACTAGGCAATGCGAGGGTAGATATACCAATTGCTATCCGGGCTGATGGAAACGCAAAGTGCGCAGCTACCGCCCGCCTCGAACAAACTCCCCCAAAATAAAAATAAAAAATAAAGTGGCCACTGAATCAATCCAAAGTCAAAGTATAGTATCGAAGAGGAGTGTCCGATCAGAGGTATGACCTCATTGGCCCGAGAATCACTTCTATTTTAGCCACCTTATGCCAACTCACGGGAGTCGCGTCCACGTATTTACCTTGCAGGAAACGCCACCACCAACCTACTTCATTCCGGAATCTCCACCGCGTATACTGTTAGTCAAAGTGGTTTTCGGTATCGACGGAGAGTATGTCCATATCCGATCCTGGTCTCTTTGCCAACCAATCGTTATTATAACACCGCGGTCATTTAAAAATAATTATACTTTTAAAACCAAAATAAAATATCCATTTAAAACCCATGTAAAAACGATATCATTTTTATTCTTAAAACCCCAAATCAATACGATATCATTTTATTTTCCAATATATATTATTTCCAAAATCATAGGGTTTCCAAAGTAAAATATTTAGAAATCAAAACTCTTGAATATAATATTTACAACTTATACTACTTGAAAAAACATAGCTTTGAAACAAATTTCCATATCTTAAATGGTTAAATATTTAACTACTTTTATAAAAAAAAATAGCTTCTTTAGATTTCACAAATCAATTTTTAATATCGATTTAAACTTCCAAATACATTTCAATTCTTATGGTTAAAAGATTTAAATATTTCACCATTTCAAAAACAAACTTATTTGACAAACACATATGTATCAAATCCAATTACTTATTATTTAGACTTGAAATGTTTACTTATTGAATTCAATATAATTTAAGTAAACCTTTAACTTCACATAACTGGAAAAAAATTCAATTTATTTAACTTGATATATTCATTTAAAACAACCTGATACTCATTTAAATCACTTTACACAAAATCAAGTTATAAATCATATCCTTTAAAAATTTAACTTTTATTTAAATTCCGATTTAACTTAATATTCAACTTCCAATTTTATTCTCATTTAAGTCAATAGAACTACCAGAAATTAAATTTTAATTAAATGCTTGATCGTATTTGATCTTAAAATCAAACTTCGGTTTATACTTCAAATCAATTTTTTATACAAAGCCTAAAACCGGAAAATTTCTATATAAATATATAGCTTTTATTAATGATCAAATCAAAACCCATAAACCATATATATATGTATAGCTTTACAAAACCATAGTAAAACATTTCCAAAAATAATTTTATATATTTACCGCGGTGCCTGTATAAAATTTTCTATCCTATGGTCAAGTGATACGGATGTTTATCGTTTCAATCCGCAATTTAAAATAACAAAAAATATGCGGTTGTATATCATTTCAAACCGCAATCCCGAATGAAATGAAAATGCATGATGACTTGCAGTCTATGCAATATAAATATAGCATCCATTCATCCAAATATCAATCATCAACCATTATTTGCAATCATCGTCCAATTTAAACAGTCATCGATATAGAGCATATAAATTATACAAGTAATAAATAACAGTTTATATTCAATAATAAATTTAATAACTGTTAACTAGCAGTTTATATGCGAAATAAATTCTAACTGTAAATTTATATGCAATAATTAAAATAATAAAAAGTTAAATAAATAAAAATGCGAATTAACTGAGAAGATGAATAAAACATGCCAAACAAATCATATATAAATTTCTACTCATATCTAAAAATCAATTTAACAAACATAAAATATTTTAGAAGGTGTGAGTGGGTTAAAACACTCACCTTTTGAAATTAAATTGGATTTAAATCCAATTTAAACCCAAAATTTCGCAGTCTCCAAATTCATCCAAACCAGCGTCAACAGATCTGAAATTTCAATACGATCCTAACAAAAATAATCTCGCGTGAATCGGACACGGTATGCGAAAATTGCACAAGCTAAACGTTAAAGAAATTGTATTGAAAATCAAATAAACTAAAATAAAGAATACCTCTCTTCGAGAACTATGACATATAAATTTTTCTGGAATTTTTATAGGAGTTTGAATTTTTATTTATATTTTGGACTGTAATTGGATCTAGAATTTTGCAGCCATTGGAAAAGAAGACGTTGAAGAAAAGAACACACAGAGAAATGAAGATAGATGGAGGCTAGGGTTTACACAGCTTATTTATAGACAAAGTGAAAACAAATAGGTAGGCACGAATTATAAACGCGCAAAACGGTTGTTGGCCCACCAGAATATTTCATATTAATTGGATACGTTACGGATTAGTAAATAAATAAATTTCTTCCTCAGACATTTACATTGAATTTTAAACATATTTACAAATATAAATTTAGACGCTTTATTTAAGTTTCAATATAATTTCATTAAATTTCAAATTCGTATATAATTTCCATTTTTAACTAAATTTCAAATTACTGTAATAATTATCTTAGATTCTTATTCATTCCCAATAGATTTAACTATTGTAAATCGACTAAGTTTACATACTATAAAATCCACATTCCTTTGTATATATAGTTTTGAATTCCATACTATAAATATTTTAATAACATTTCGCAAATACATAAATTGGTATTGCACTGTTACTTAAATAAATAGCCTATACCAATCACTAATTAAATGGGTTACCAAATTTTGGATTGGTTAATAATTATTAATTATCGCTTCATTTCTTAATTATACACTTGCGTGGGTTATGCTTGTCTAATTATATTCCCATATTAATTAATGTTTCCAACAAACAATAACCTTTCCTTAGTCCCACCCTTTTTACCAAATATTTCCCTGCAAATAATTCATTTTCCCATACATACTTCCATTTACACCTAGACTTATTATACCTCTTTATTTTCTCAAACAAATTACAATGATTAAACAAATTTAAATGAAAATTTGAGTTGATATATTCATAGATTCAAATGTTTACTTTATTTCAATATCTACTAAACTTTGAAATTATAACATAGACTCCAAAATAAAATCCCCCACTCTAGTCATACAAGTCTTATTGAAATAAAATGTATCTACCCTATTTTTAGGTCTTGGTTCCTAATATCCACCCGTTTTGACTTAATTTAAAATAGCGTACAAATTACATTACCTTTAATTGCAATAAATCCTATCATTGCCATTTATATTCCAAATGAATAAATTATTAATAGGTTAATTGAATCAGATTTACAACTCAACTTTAAATATTTGCAAATTTTGTCAGTTTGGATTACTTGTTAAATTTAGAATCCCTTAAACAACTTCCTACATAAATTTATTATAGAATAATCCAAAATTAACGTACAATTCCAATTTATGCAGCGATTACAACTTAAATTTCAAGGAATTTATTTATTTAGGTTTAAATCCTATTATTCACTAAAATTGTCATCCCATGTATACAATCCACATCGGTTTGTATTTATTCCATTTACCTCTTTAGTCATAGCGTAAATTTCTCATTAATACACATTAAAGTCCAATAAATTTCAACTGCCTCTTAATTTCCATTTATAAGTCTTAACACCCTAAATTTGACCACTTCTAACATGGTATTACTTCTCATACTAAATGTAACTTTTATTTAGTGTATTAACATTTATTTCTATGTAAATTTCATCAACCAAATTAAACATGTAACTTATAACTATTTCTTACAATCTAAATTATTACACCCATTGTCATATTCTGAATGGAGCCAGCATTTAATTACACAATTTATCTAAATTACATTAGGACAATATTTAATTCTCTTTGATAATATTAAATCCCCAATTTATTAAATGGAATCAATATATCTTTCTTTATATACTGTACGTCAAAATATCTTAATTATCAAATTTCAACTTATCCCTCAACCCCCAAATAACGTTATCAACAATCTTCATATTATAATTAATACTAACCTTTATTTCATCTTATAGAATCAGCTATCTTTATTGACAAATTAACCTACCTTACTGCACAACTTAAGAAAATTAATTGCAAATATGATCTCACATTAGACTTCATAAATTATCAGTTGAAATCTACATAAAACCATTTATTTAATTAAAACCTTGCTATTATACATATTGACTCTTTACATGGAATTAGATTACATTCCTTAATTTCATTAAAACTTTATTTCTCACCTAAATCGCAAAATAGTAAATTTCAATTACTATAGAAATTTTATTTAAGATGAATTTGAATCCCAATCAATTGTTATTGCACTCCTTATTACATTAAATTACATTCAGTTTACACATTTTAGAATTAAATTCAAATTACCTACAAATCTTATTTCATTCATAAATGCCATCATTTACCACATTATTGCATGGTTTCATTTAATTATATTCATGCTATTCATGTTTCTATTAAACTTGCATATAAACTTCCGTTATTATTTAATCAATTATTAAACATGATGACCAAATCATCTAACAAAATTGTATAATTTTCCATTTATTAACATTCAATTACTATTCAACATGTTTAATTCATTAGATAAAACAAATAATTACGCTTGCTTTTCTCATTTGATTTTATAACCTAATATACCATTCATATTAAACCTATTTCATTCAATTCATACAAATTCAGCTAGATTAGCTTTACTGTCTAGATTTTCATGCAGTTACTTTTAATAAATCGAATATTGCATTGGATAATTTTACTGCTTACCTTTCATATATAAAAAAATTTCAAAGTGTACGCTCTCACTACTACCTTTATTAGGATTTATTCCCTATACTAATATTTAGTTTTATTTACCCTTTATATTTCATCTCTTTTTAAAATCTTAATTAGATTAACCAACTTAAATTGTCGAAATTTACGGGTCGTTACATTCTCCCCCACTCAAAACTTTTTGTCCCCGAAAAGGAAAAAGAAGGGAAAAGAAGGATTTAGAATCTACATATCTTATTCAAAACATTACCTTATAAACAATTATATTTACAGTATCTGTTATTTTCTTAAAATATACAAATTTACAACATTATCTTTTTATACTTAAATTTATTAGAGTTTGGAGAACATTTCAAAATATTTCTAAGTCCAAAATTTAAATATCTAAGTAGTTCCAATCACTAATCATCCAAATTAATACAACAACCATCAATTTCCTCGAACAGCATACATACAATTACAAAACAACCATACAATCACACAAATCAAATAGTTGTTTAGGTTCAAACTTGAAATTGTACGGAATGAAAAATAACTATCAAGTGCATCATTTACTCAACAGTCTTAGATGGAATAAATTATTTATTCATCCAACAATTTCAAATTTCCTTACCCAACCAAACATAAATCAAACAATAACCATTCAACCCAACAATCAATTTAACTTATTATAAATCTTTATTTCATACTTTAGTTGTTTGATTTCCTTTCTTTCATTAATGAGTGATTTCCTCATTTATTTTCATTTATTACTTACAATATTCATCTTCCATTTTAAATGTCATGTAAGTTTCTTTTTATTGCATTCCATTTATGCATTTCTAAATTTTATTTATTTATTTCTCACAGTTTCATTTATTATAGAATTTCATTCTATTTACTTAAGTTTAAAAATCATCTAATTATAATACTTACCTTTAATTATGGTAAAATTTAAATTTACAACTTAAGTTTATAATAATAAATTCCCATTTATAATAGCAAATTCATTGAATACTTTCATTATCTCAAGCTTTACTTGTAAGATTTCCCCCTTACATTTTCTTACTAACACTGTAACTTTTATTATATGGCAAGTTATATATATGCTTAAAGAATGTAAGTGAAAATTTATACAAGTTTCTTCTCAATTCCTTTTATTTTTTTTAGTGGTTCATTAATTATATATTCGTTTTATAAGTTACAATTTCAGCTTACTTTTACTTTCATTCATTTATTTAATGCTAATATTTAATAATAGTAACATTTTAATTACACCTAATTTGTAACCTTATAACATCAATTCTAATAAATAAAGAATTTCCTTTATCCATTTAATAAGGTTTAAAACCGTTTATTTACATTACTTCTCTTCCTATTGTATTTTTTTTTTTACTTAAAGGTTCAAATTTGCTACACTTAATTATACTATTAATAAATCTGGAACTAAAGAACCAAATACCGGGTTAAATTTTAAATCATTTAAAATAATAGATAGATATCTACACTTAACATATATATCCAATTATAATTAAAACGATAAAATTTTCTTAACAATTCTGTAGTAAATCACTACAGTGGCCTTCCCACTTCGAAACTCGAAAATGAATGTCGATGATGCGTGCACTCATCACCGAAATTATTTCCAGCGACAGAGAGGAAAGTACAAAACTTATTTTCTCCAAAAATCTTCTTTAAAACAATTTCTCTTAAATTATATTAAATATTCATATAAGAAAATACTTATAACAATTATATTCCAAAAAATTTACGAAAAATTCCAAAACCCCGGATCTTAAGTCCTAAATTTCCAAATTTCATTTATCTTATTTTTAAATCTTATTTCTATCATTATTCAAAACCTTCATTACGTAACAACCAATCTATTACAACCAAATAGATATATTATTTTGAAAAATTATTTTATAGAAAATATAATAGGTAAAATTATTTCATTCACCTATATTAAAACAAATATTATGTCGGTCTGTCCTATTAAGTGTTTAGAAACCCCTATTGATGTCACAGCGTCCCATGCACCAACCAGAGTTTATAAATACAAAACGGAACAGATTAACACAATATTAAAACCTTTTTATAACACTAACAAATATGCTCTCTCATATATATACACTCAGTGACTCCCATAGGGTATTACTACCCTATTAGTAAAGAGTCAAACCCCAAAAAGCTAAGGTTTATCGCTAAACCAAAGCTCTGATACCAACTGTAACATCCGCCTTTTCGCACGATTTAAACAGACACACGTGCCGATTCAAACCATACGTAAGGGCGGATTGTTATGGGATAAATAAGAATACAGAGAAAGAAAAAAACTAAATAGAATCTCACAGCGGAAGGATAAAATATAATAATAAATATACAGTTCATAAATCTGTTTACAAAACCTTTGATTTTATTTATACCATACATATCAGAGTACACATACCATATAACAATGCAGCGGAACAATATGAGTGTGGTACAATAATATAAATAATAGTAATACGAATCTTCATCTTCGTCCTCCAGAGCTAAAACTTCAATCCTGAAACGCTCGGACTGACCCGAGCGAATTGAAAAGACAAAACACTCGAGTCAGAACTAAAAGATCTTATTTGAGTTAAATTTTTAGAAATAAATATGAGTGCAGTAACCCAAGAGATGCTCGGGATTTACATCTCCTAAGGATCCGTTAAACTATTTACTATGTAGTATATTTCGCTATTATAATAGTGCCTAATTGTAAAATAAACTTACTTTTAAATAGCGTTAAGGCTTTACATTTTCCACCTTAACACGTAAAATGCCAATAGTCTATACAGTACCGTAATACCTCCTGATCGGGAGGCTACCAGAGGATACTCCATAGGTACGACACAAATAGAAACTCGTAGTAAAGGCTCCGTATGGTAGGTGACACGGCACAACTAGGCAATGCTAGGGTAGATATACCAATTGCTATCCGGGTTGATGGAAACGCGCAGCGCGCAGCTACCGCCCACCTCGAACAAACTCCCCCAAAATAAAAAAAAAAATAAAGTGGCCACTGAATCATTCCAAAGTCAAAGTATAGTATCGAAGAGGAGTGTCCGATCAGAGGTATGACCACATTGGCCCGAGAATCACTCCTGTTTTAGCCACCTTATGCCAACTCACGGGAGTCGGGTCCACGTATTTACCTTACAGGAAACGCCGCCACCGATCTACTTCATTCTGGAATCTCCACCGCGTACACTATTAGTCAAAGTGGTTTTCGGTATCGACGGAGAGTATGTCCATATCCGATCCCGGTCTCTTTGCCAACCTATCGTTATTATAACACCGCGGTCATTTAAAAATAATTATACTTTTAAAACCAAAATAAAATATCCATTTAAAACCCATATAAAAACGATATCATTTTTATTCTTAAAACCCCAAATCAATACGATATCATTTCATTTTCCAATATATATTATTTCCAAAATCATAGGGTTTCCAAAGTAAAATATTTAGAAATCAAAACTCTTGAATATAATATTTCCAACTTATACTACCTTAAAAAAACATAGCTTTGAAACAAATTTCCATCTCTTAAATGGTTAAATATTTAACTACTTTTATAAAACAAAATAGCTTCTTTAGATTTCATAAATCAATTCTTAATATCGATTTAAACTTCCAAATACCATTTCAATTCTTATGGTTAAAAGCTTTAAATATTTCACCATTACAAAAACAAACTTATTTGACAAACCCATATGTATCAAATCCAATTACTTATTATTTAGACTTGAAATGTTTACTTATTGAATTCAATATAATTTAAGTAAACCTTTAACTTCACATAACTGGAAATTTTTTCAATTTATTTAACTTGATATATTCATTTAAAACAACCTGATACTCATTTAAATCACTTTACACAAAATCAAGTTATAAATCATATCCTTTAAAAATTTAACTTTTATTTAAATTCCGATTTAACTTAATATTCAACTTCCAATTTTATTCTCATTTAAGTCAATAGAACTACCAGAAATTAAATTTTAATTAAATGCTTGATCGTATTTGATCTTAAAATCAAACTTCGGTTTATACTTCAAATCAATTTTTTATACAAAGCCTAAAACCGGAAAATTTCTATATAAATATATAGCTTTTATTGATGATCAAATCAAAACCCATAAACCATATATATATGTATAGCTTTACAAAACCACAGTAAAACATTTCCAAAAATAATTTTATATATTTACCGCGGTGCCTATATAAAATTTTCTATCCTATGGTCAAGTGACACGGATGTTTATCGTTTCAATCCGCAATTTAAAATAATAAAAAAATGCGGTTGTATATCATTTCAAACCGCAATCCCGAATGAAATGAAAATGCATGATGACTTGCAGTTTATACAATATAAATATAGCATCCATTCATCCAAATATCAATCATCAACCATTATTTGCAATCATCGTCCAATTTAAACAGTCATCGATATAGAGCATATAAATTATACAGGTAATAAATAACAGTTTATATTCAATAATAAATTTAATAACTGTTAACTAGCAGTTTATATGCAAAATAAATTCTAACTGTAAATTTATATGCAATAATTAAAATAATAAACAGTTAAATAAATAAAAATGTGAATTAACTGAGAAGATGAATAAAACATGCCAAACAAATCATATATAAATTTCTACTCATATCTAAAAATGAATTTAACAAGCATAAAATATTTTAGAAGTTATGAGTGGGTTAAAACACTCACCTTTTGAATTTAAATTGGATTTAAATCCAATTTAAACCCAAAATTTCGCAGTCTCCAAATTCATCCAAACCAGCGTCAACAGATCTGAAATTTCAATACGATCCTAACAAAAATAATCTCACGTGAATCAGACACGGTATGTGAAAATTACACAAGTTAAACGTTAAAGAAATTTTATTGAAAATCAAATAAACTAAAATAAAGAATACCGCTCTTCGAGAACTATGACGTATAAATTTTTCTGAAATTTTTAGAGGAGTTTGAATTTTTATTTATATTTTGGACTGTAACTGGATCTAGAATTTTGCAGCCATTGGAAAAGAAGAAGTTGAAAAAAAGAACACACAGAGAAATGAAGATAGATGGAGGCTAGGGTTTACACAGCCTATTTATAGACAAAGTGAAAACGAATTGGTAGGCACGAATTACAAACGCGCAAAATGGTTGTTGGCCCACTAGAATATTTCATATTAATTGGATACGTTACGGATTAGTAAATAAATAAATTTCTTCCTCAAACATTTACATTGAATTTTAAACGTATTTACAAATATAAATTTAGACGCTTTATTTAAGTTTCAATATAATTTCATTAAATTTCAAATTAATAAAAAATTTCCATTTTTAACTAGATTTCAAATTACCGTAATAATTATCTTAGATTCTTATTCATTCCCAATAGATTTAACTATTGTAAATCGACTAAGTTTACATACTATAAAATCCACATTCCTATGTATATATAGTTTTGAATTCCATACTATAAATATTTTATTAACATTTCGCAAATACATAAATTGGTATTGCACTGTTACTTAAATAAATAGCCTATACCAATCACTGATTAAATGGGTTACCAAATTTTGGATTGGTTAATAATTATTAATTATCGCTTCATTTCTTAATTATACACTTGCATGGGTTATGCTTGTCTAATTATATTCCCATATTAATTAATGTTTCCAACAAACAATAACCTTTCCTTAGTCCCACCCTTTTTACCAAATATTTCCCTGCAAATAATTCATTTTCCCATACATACTTCCATTTACACCTAAACTTATTATACCTCTTTATTTTCTCAAACAAATTACAATGATTAAACAAATTTAAATGAAAATTTGAGTTGATATGTTCATAGATTCAAATTTTTACTTTATTTCAATATCTACTAAACTTTGAAATTATAACATAGACTCCAAAATAAAATCCTCCACTCTAGTCATACAAGTCTTATTGAAATAAAATGTATCTACCCTATTTTTAGGTCTTGGTTCCTAATATCCACCCGTTTTGACTTAATTTAAAATAGCGTACAAATTACATTACCTTTAATTGCAATAAATCCTATCATTGCCATTATATTCCAAATGAATAAATTATTAATAGGTTAATTGAATCAGATTTACAACTCAACTTTAAATATTTGCAAATTTTGTCAGTTTGGATTACTTGTTAAATTTAGAATCCCTTAAACAACTTCCTACATAAATTTATTATAGAATAATCCAAAATTAACGTACAATTCCAATTTATGCAGCGATTACAACTTAAATTTCAATGAATTTATTTATTTAGGTTTAAATCCTATTATTCACTAAAATTGTCATCCCATGTATAAAATCCACATTGGTTTGTATTTATTCCATTTACCTCTTTAGTCATAGCGTAAATTTCCCATTAATACACATTAAAGTCCACTAAATTTCAACTGCCTCTTAATTTCCATTTATAAGTCTTAACACCCTGTTAACCCCGTTTCGCCCACGAGTTAAGGAGCTAACGACCTAGCGAGATAAGACTCAAAAAGGGCTACCGACTTAAGAGAGATGCCGATCCAGTGATCTGATGAATGTGCCAACATAAGACTTAAGGCCTCCACGACTCAAGAGACCTACGACTTAAAAGGTGAACTGACCCAGCAACCTTAACTCATTGCCGACTTAAAACGAATGACGACTCAATGGTTGCCGATTTAATAACTCAGAAGGGACAACGACTCAAAGTACTTTGCGACTCAAATACCTTTACAAAAGTTTCCGACCTAAGGCTTTAAATGGATAACGACCTAATGCCTTAAGGAGTACCGACTTAGGAAGTCTACTGACCTAAATTGAGTGTTGATCTAATTACCTAAGGAAGCTGCCGACCTAATTGATCAGGACTTGGAAAGGTGCACGACCTATACTTAAGTCGGCAACCGACTTAACAACGTATGCTAAGCCGTCCACGACCTAAAGGCTACTAAAATGCAAGTCCGATGCCGTGTTATGGAGATAATGCTATGTTGACTCGGGGGCGACCTAGGTGAAACCGTAGAAGGGCCAGGTGACTCGGCCGCGACTTGCCTTAAGCCGGCCGCAACCTAGCTTATCTCGGCGACGACTTAAGACAGATGGTATGAGTTCAGGCAAGCTTGCTTCCATTAAGCCATGGACTTGGCTCGGTGAATCGGCCACGACATATGGTAAGTCGGCCGCGGCTTATACTAAGTCGGCCGCGACTTAGAACTTGGAAATAAATTCTGCCCAGAAAATCACGCCTATAAATACAGCACTAACTCCAACTAGAAAGGGACTTTTGGCACATTCTCTTCAAGCGCTGATACTCTGCTGCATTCCAAACCAATTCAACACTTGAAGCTCTTGAGACACTAGGAACACTACATACAACTTCAAAAAGAGATCGTAAACATCCAACATGGATTCGAAGACTCTCATTTCCATTGAAGTTTAAGCTACTTGCTCTAAGTCTTTTGTAATTCAAAGTGTATTGTACTTGAGAAGATTTGTATCAACTTGTAACGTGATCATCAATAAAAGTACTTAAAGTGGACGTAGGCTATACCCATAAGCCGAACCACTATAAAATTGCTGTTGTTTACTGCTTTTCCGCTATTACTTGCTTGTAATTCTTTCCCGATCTATCGGGTGGTGCTTTCACAACTACACTTCACACACCGGGGTGTTAGCGTTCAAATTTAAGCGTTAACATTTTTGGTGCTTTCACTGAGAATTGAACTCAGGACAGCTGTCATCATTGCTTCGCAGAGATTTGAAGAAAGAATTTCCTTAAAAACCAGAAGTATATCTGAGATTATGGCTCCTGGAAGGAAAAGTAGATCTATCAGATCTGGGAACATTCAAGAGGGAACCTCCGCTTCCCCTGTGCCTAATCTACCCACTCCGTCTGTTGGAGTTACAAAAGCGGAATTGGATGCTGTGATTCTAGGGCTAAACCAGCAGATAAACGCCCAAAATGCACAACTAGAGGCTCAAAGTGCCCAGAATGCTCTGATTCTGAATAAGTTGAACGACTTACTTGGGGCAAACAATCAACCGGCTGGTAATGAAAGGAACTATGCTGGCAACATTCATAATGTTGATGAAAGGAATGCTCCTGAAAGGCCTACTAGTCCCTTTGAGCAGGCAGTACCTGACGCCGGTGGATCTAGAACTCAGCATGATGAGGAATATCTTTCTGGAATGGTCCGACAGATCATGAAAGAAAGTATGCAAAGAGTTGAAGATGAGAAGGAATGGGGTTTCGCCCCAAGTAAAACTCCGTTTACTGAAAAGATCTTGAAGGCGGAATTTCCAAGGAAGTTTGTCCCTCCGACTATTCCAGCTTACAAAGGGACAAGTGATCCGAATGAGTTCTTGTATAAGTATGATTGGCACATGACAGGTGCCAGGGCCTCCGATGAAATAAAGTGCCGATATTTCCCCGTATACCTGGAAGGCGTGGCTTTACTGTGGTTCACCAAGTTACCAGTCCGATCTATCGATCAGTTTTCAGACTTGACCAGAAAATTCAAGGAGCAGTTTAGACTATATGCTTCAAAGGCCAAGGATATTATGTCACTATCAAGTTTAGAGCAGAATCCTGGTGAGTCTATCAGATCCTTCTTGAACCGCTTCAATATAGCACTGGCTGAGGTGGACAATGCTGAACCACGAATGATATTGACTTATCTGATGAGGGCTATCGATAAGTCAAGCGAATTTGGGAAATGGTTAAATATGAAGGAGCCAACCTCTCTCGAAAAGTTCTACAAAAAAGCAGACGAATTCATTCGCTTGGAAAGCCGTCCTTTACCAGTAAAGACAGTGTTGGAAAAAGCAGAAGACAACACTGTCGCTCCATGCAAGAATGAATCGGTGGGGCAAAAAAGGGAGAATAGTAATGGGAAGAAACAGGGTAATCTGAAGAAGCCCCGATCCTTCAAGCCATCAGAATATACTCCATTATCACATACACCGGAGCACATCTACCTGGCCACTAAAGATTCCGTCGATTTCCCTAAACCTATCCCTTTGAGAACTGGGAGAAAAGCCATACAAAGTGGGAAATTCTGCCGCTTCCACAATCAACCAGGTCAAGAAACTGATGAATGCCGCCAGCTGAAAAATCTGATTGAAGAGTTGCTAAGAGAAAACAAGTTGCAGCAATTTGTGAAAAAGAATAGCAACAATCCTGCATCGTCGAGTCAGGGGCAGCGGGCTCCTGTTCATCAGCCTGAGGCAGGTGAGAAAGCTACGGGGCATGAATCTGGAAGGCCCGTTATCAATGTCATTTCCGGAGGACCTCACCCAGCTGGCAAGAGTTGGGGTGAGATGGAGAGATATTCCAGGGCCTTGAAATATGCTCCAGCCGAAGAAGACATCTTTGTTCTAGAAGACACTACGCCCCTTAAACAACAGAAAACTTTCAGTGATGATATTATTTTCAGAGCCAGAGATTCTACAGGTATTGAAGCTCCTACTTTAGATCCCTTGGTCATCTCGGCCGGTATTGGACCAGCCATTGTCAGAAGAGTCCTCATTGACTGCGGAGCATCATGTAATATTCTCTTCAAGAAGACATTTGACCAGATGAAAATCCCTATGATCGATGTGCAAGCCTCATCATAGAAAATCGTTGGCTTCACTGGGGAGCCAAAGCAACCAGTAGGAACCATCGATCTGTTTGTAGAACTTGGGGAAGGAGAAAGGAAAGTGGTCCGAAAGCAAACCTTTGTCATCGTCGACGAATATTCTGCTTATAATGCTTTTCTTGGCCGTCCAATACTCGCAGCATTCAAAGCTATCCTAGCCCCATGGTGCCTCACTATTAAATTTCCTACTGACAATGGAGTAGGAGTTATAAAAGGGGATCAAAATGCTGCGCGAGAATGCTATTGGACAGAGCTGCGAGAGTCAAGAAAAAGAGAAATGGGAAAGGATGCGGCAACTCCAGTCCGCATCAAGGAACCAGCTTTGTAGCAATTACAGAGCGGACCCTGCACTGGCGAGCACAGCGGGGCACGGAAAGAAATGGATCCCAGAAAAGCCAGTACAAGGGAGAATAGAGTAGTACCGGTGGAAACGACAATTCCGGTACCTGTTGACCCGAAGGACCCAAATAAGGTGTTGAATGTGGGTTCACAGCTTAATGTGTCAATTCAAAATGTCTTGATATCTTTCCTGAAAGCAAATCTGGATGTCTTTGCTTGGACTCATGCCGATATGTGTGGGATATCCCCAGAAGTTGCAGTACACGCTCTGAATATTGACCCAAAGTTTACGCCAGTTAAACAGAAAAGAAGAACCCAAGGTCCAGAAAGGTCAGCAGCATTAAAAGAAGAAGTTGATCGACTCATGGAAAATAACTTCATCAAAGAATCTACATATCCGAATTGGGTTTCGAATCCTGTGTTGGTCAAGAAAGCTAATGGAAAATGGAGAGTGTGCATCGATTTTTCTGATCTAAACAAGGCTTGCCCCAAAGATTGCTTCCCATTGCCCAGGATTGATCAACTGGTAGACGGAACTGCGGGACATGAATTGTTATCTTTCATGGATGCCTACTCCGGTTATAACCAAATCATGATGCATGAGCCGGATCAGGAGGATACAAGCTTTATCACAGATGTTGGACTTTATTGCTACAGAGTTATGCCCTTCGGATTGAAAAACGCAGGGGCAACCTACCAAAGACTTGTTAATGCTATGTTCAAACCGCAATTGGGCAAAACTATGGAAGTCTACGTCGACGACATGTTAGTGAAGTCCAGGAAAGCAGTGGATCACATTGAACACTTAGCAGAAATGTTCGCAGTCCTCCGGAAATATAGAATGAAGCTTAACCCTCTGAAATGTACATTTGGGGTCGAATCCGGAAAGTTCTTAGGTTTTATCGTCAGTGCTAGGGGCATTGAGGCCAGTCCAGCTCAAATTACCGCCTTAAAAGAAGTTAAAGCTCCTAGAACGAAGAAGGAATTGCAAAGTCTCAACGGAAAGGTCGCCGCTTTGAGTCGGTTCATTTCCAAAGCTACTGATAAATGCATCCCATTCTTCGATGCCCTGAAAAAAGGAAAGAAGAACTTTGAATGGACTCCCGAATGCCAAAAAGCCTTTGAAGAGTTGATCCGTCATATGGAAACGCCTCCGATACTTTCTAGGCCAGGCAATGGTGAGGATCTTCTTATATACTTGGCAGTATCATCTCATGCTCTAAGTGCAGCGCTGATACGGGAAGACAAAAGGATTCAACATCCAGTTTACTATATCAGCAAAAGACTCACTGGGGCAGAGCTGAATTACTCCAAGTTGGAAAAACTCGCCTATTGCCTACTAGTTGCATCGAGGAAACTGAGGCAATATTTCCAAGCTCATCCTATCAAAGTACTCACTGATCAACCTCTAAAGCAAGTCCTATTTCGCCCAGAAACTTCGGGTCGCCTTCTAAAATGGAACATTGAACTCAGTCAATATGACATCACTTATCATCCCCGAAAAGCAATCAACGGACAAGCTTTAGCTGATTTCATTGCAGAATTCACAGAGAAAGATAATGGTGAGGAAAAAGCGGTCAATGATTCCCCAATCCAGTGGAAGATGTATGTGGATGGCGCAAGAAATGACTACTGTTCAGGAGCCGGAGTGATACTTGAAACTCCTGAAGGTCGATCATTATGTTATGCACTAAGACTGGAATTTCCTTCAACAAACAATGAAGCAGAATATGAAGCTCTTATTGCAGGTCTGAAAATCGCTAAAGAGCTAAACATTCGAGCACTACAAATTTTCAGTGATTCCCAGCTTATTGTATGCCAAGTCAAGAAGGAATTTCAAGCAAAAGGTGGAAACCTGCCTTCCTACTTGTCAAAGGCTTGGGAACTCCTATGTGAACTCGATCACTATTCAATAAGCCACATTCCTCGGGAAGAGAATATGAAGGCAGACTCCCTCGCAAAATATTCAAGTTCTGGTGAAGCTCAACTATTGGGATTGGTCCATGTAGAAGTCCTTTCAGCGCCAAGTATAGACGAGATGGATATAGACTGGATTATGAATGTATCTCAAGAACAAGAGTCATGGATGACTCCAATACTGGATTACCTACTCAAAGGTTCTCTGCCAGAAAACTCGATAGAAAGACGAAAGCTACTAAGGAAGGCCTCCCGCTATGTGATTCAGGATGGCCGATTGTACAGACGGGGATTCTCAATGCCATTGCTTCGATGTGTATCCCGGGAAAAGTCCAAAACAATCCTAGCAGAAGTGCATGGAGGAGAATGCGGTGATCATTCAGGTGGTCAAACATTAGCAAAGAAAATTCTCCGATACGGATATTTTTGGCCAGAAATTACTCGGGATGCTGCAGATTACTCCCGAAAATGTGACAAATGCCAAAGATATGCCAAAATTCCTAGAGCACCTTCTACCGAACTCACACAGATGGTCAGTCCATGGCCATTTGCAATTTGGGGAATGGATCTCATTGGGCCGCTACCAACTGCTAAATCAGGGATTAAATATGCTATTGTTGCAGTTGATTATTTTACTAAGTGGGCTGAAGCTGAACCATTGGCTACGATCACTTCAAAGAAAATGATAAACTTTGTGACCAAGAATATCATTTGCAGATACGGTGTGCCTCAGAAAATAATCACAGACAATGGTACTCAGTTTGAAAGCGAGGAATTCCAGGATTTTTGCAAGCGATTCAAAATCCAGAAAAGCTTTTCGGCAGTAGCTCATCCGCAGGCAAACGGGCAAGTGGAAGCAGTGAACAAGGTCATCAAATCAACCATCAAAAAGCAACTCGAAAGAGCAAAAGGTGGTTGGGTCGATAAACTACCACTTGCACTATGGGCATACAGAACTACTCACAAAACTGCAACTGGGCATACTCCTTTTGCGTTAGCATACGGATCGGAAGCAATGATCCCGGTTGAAGCAGAGGTCCCTTCACACAGAAGAATCCATTTCAATCAAGCAGAAAATGAAAAGCTGCAACTTGAAGCGCTGGATCTCCTTGATGAAAAAAGAGATGAAGCTAACCTCAGAGTTGCAGCTCATCAGCAAAGGATAGCCAGACATTTCAATTCCAAAGTTCGTCAACGCAGCTTTGAAATTGGAGATCTAGTCCTGAAAAGAATTATGACCGCGACAGGTGTGTTTGGGCCAAATTGGGAAGGACCATATGTAATAGGTCAGAAGCTTCTTGACGGCACATTCAAGCTCACCACTGTTGATGGAGATCAAATTCCAAGGGCATGGAACAGCAACCATTTGCGTCCATACTTTACTTGAAAATTTTGTTGAAACATTGTAAAAAGAATTATGAATGAATGATTCTTGTAATTAAAAGCAATTGTAAAACTGATGCAAGTAAATAATGAAAGAATATAAAGTGGATGTAGGCCCAATTTCATGGCCGAACCACTATAAATCTTGTGTTCCTTATTATCATTATATGTTTGCTTTGTTTTCGATATAAAAATACATAAAATGTATTACTGAAGTATCGATTTAAATTTTTGCAGACAATGGAGATAAAACTTGAGCATAATAAGACCGAGCGATTCTCACCATCATTCAACAAGCAAATTTCAAGTCACAAAGACCCCGAATTCAAATCCTAGATAGGAAATACTTCAATTGAACGGCTAAAGATTTCGATAGAAACGAGCCCTTGCTGATAAATTGAGGTCGTTTGAACAAACAAACATCCAATTAGGAAGCTAGTGCCCGTTCTCACGAACTTGCCTGGCAATGAAGTACACTTCCTTGGATTAAACAAGCCACTTGTGAGAGAAAGGGGAATGAAAACTTGAAAAGAAAAAAAAAAAAAAAAGAGGATCGCTGAAAAGGCATAAGCAAGTGAACAGAGGAACAACCAAAGCTACCATCAGCGGCACAAGTCCTCTTCGGAGGCGCAACTCTTCGGAGGATAAAAGACCTCTAATGGGTCATACGCCACAAAAAAGAAAGTTCTCTACTCAACAAAAAAGATTGGAGGAGTCATGACCCTCCAACCATGAGAGAGTAACTTCCAGGCGATGAAAACCCTCTCTGAGGCACATTTCACCAGGAGTTGAAGTGTTATAACCGCTCTTCGGGATTTCACTTCACCAGAGTTGAAATGTAAACAAAATAAAAGCCCTCTTCGGAGGCCCATTTCACCAGGAGTTGAAGTGTTATAACCGCTCTTCGGGATTTCACTTCACCAGAGTTGAAATGTAAACAAAATAAAAGCCCTCTTCGGAGGCCCATTTCACCAGGAGTTGAAGTGTTATAACCGCTCTTCGGGATTTCACTTCACCAGAGTTGAAATGTAAACAAAATAAAAGCCCTCTTCGGAGGCACATTTCGCCAGGAGTTGAAGTGTAGCAACCGCTCTTCGGAATTTCACTTCACCAAAGTTGAAATGCAAAAACAAAGACCTTCTTGAAAGCCCACGTTTCACCAAGATTGAAATAAAACTTCCAAGTGTTGAAACGTGAAAAGGCTTTCTTCGAAGGCACAACTCTTTGGGGGTACACGTTTCACCGAGATTGAAATAAAACTTCCAAGTGTTGAAACGTAAAAAATCCCTCCTTAGAGGTACGACCCCCTCCCGGGGACACAATCAAGAAAAAGACCTCTTTGGAAGCACACGTTTCACCGAGATTGAAATAAAACTTCCAAGTGTTGAAACGTGAAAAGGCTTTCTTCGAAGGCACAACTCTTTGGGGGTACACGTTTCACCGAGATTGAAATAAAACTTCCAAGTGTTGAAACGTGGAAAATCCCTCCTCAGAGGTACAATTTTGTATAAAAAAAAAATCCTCATCAGAAGTGTACTTTAACTTTCAAATGGAAAATGATCGTAAAAAGAAAAGAAGTTAAAGTACCCTTCAGAGGTCCGCTTTACCACACAGAGGAATTCACTTGGTAAAATATGCACATAAGCAAAAGAAAAAAGTGATTTCTTCGAACGACAAAGCGTAAAAACTTATACGAAAGGAGTTGTACTCTATAAAATTTTCTTTAAAGAATAAAATAATTATTCTTTAACAAATAAGAGTGCAAGTCCCCTCGAAGTATAAAATATTGCAACAAGCTTAAGGTATGGGGGCAACATGGTATAGTAGTATAGCTGCATCAGTAAAGTAATACTCAAACAACATACCATAAGCCCGCTGCAATGTTATATAAACAAACTTGTGCAAAAATAAATAGTAAATGCATTCTCAAATTCAAGCAGAAGTTTGTACAAACGAAGAATCATTTTATTCAACTATAATGCAGATACAGGTTTTCAAAATAAAAGCGGGGGCCGATGCCCGCACAACTCTCGGCCAGTTCATATAAAAGACAAAAAGCTAAAATCTTCACTTCTTCTTCCCTCCTTTGGACCCTTTACCCGGTCGAATGACCAGCTTTCCAGGTCGGCCTGTGGGTATAAGGGAAGTAGGAGAGGTAGGTGTAACCGGTTCAACTTCCGGCTCCTCTTCAGTGGCGGTGATTTTCTTCCCCCTCCTCTTTGATATCCCACGCTTCTCTCTCCTTTGTGAGGAAGACTCACTCCCCGGAGTGACAAGTTTCGATAGAACAATGTCGTCAGAAGGAGTCCGTTCCGGGGATATGTCACCTCCCTCAGGTCTCTCATCTTTCTGCTCTTGCGAAGTGATGGGATCATCCAAGCCGTGAAGAGCCTCTATTTGTTCCTCCTGTGATCCAGGTTGCGAGGCAGAAGGAGGCACCGCCTGAAGAGATGAAGGAAGGATGACCGGAGGAGTAGAAGTTTGAGCAGTGCTTGGTACTTTCTCTATAGAAGAAAAAAGGTTAAAGTCAGTAAAAAGAGGAGATGAAGGTTCACCGATGAAGTCAGTAAAGAGAGGAGATGAAGGCTCGTCAAGGTTGAGAAAATAGCCAAGGAGCTCGTGAAACTCATGTGAAATAAACGAGTAACCCGCTTGAGCAGAATTGACAGTAGCGAGATTAACAGTGAAGTTACCTGGAGAAGCTGGTTTCCTGATATCGACTTCATAAGCTTGCGCATCAGCACTCTCTTCACCAACGTCTCCGCCTTGTGTGCTTGTAATATCAGCGGTAACTTTGGTGGGAGATGCGAGATGGGAACTGGAACCAATAATGTCGACTTCAGACGAAGAAGGTGGCTGGACTAGAGTAGTTGAAGTAGTTTTCCCCAGCTGGTCCCCTTCCGTCACTTCGGTTCTTAGTTTGGCAAGTTGTTCCTTTCCCCTGGCAAGAGCAGCGCGAGCGTCTTCATCAAAATAATGCCTTTCCAGGGCTGATTCGTCGTAACCGGCACCTTCAGCACCGAGCATCTCAAGAGCGGCCTCCCACACTTCAGCTAAAGTGATCTCATACTTGGGACCAAGAAAGGCGAGGCTTCCATGACCCAAGACGCTATGCAAATAGAAGTCGAATAATGTTGAGCCGAAGCTGTTTTTGGTCGCCTCATGAGATTCTTCGGCTGCGATTTTGCCGGCGACAGCCTCATCGCGCTCCCTTTCAGTTTTGGCAAGCTGAAGCTTAAGCATTTGTATCTCCGCCTCCTGGGAGTTGTTTTTCTTTTGAAGCTCAGCAATATCAGAGACATAGCCGTCACTGATTCTTTTTTGTGCTTCAAGCCTGTCCTCGGCGTCCCTCTGACTGGCATGAGCATCTCTAACTTGTCCGAGAAGCACTTCTTCTTTTTGAGAGTATGAAGTAGAGGAAGCAGCAAGCTCATCTTTCAACTTCTCAACCTTTGCTTCGAGCTCCTCGTTGTAGGAAGTAATGCTTCTCATCTCGGTATCATGCTGCTCAAGGACCTTTTGCCACTCAGCCTTATCGTTTTCCATGGTGAGCATAGCCTCTAAGTTGGCGCGGTTAACTCGTTGAAGCTCATCAACAAGCTTCTGCCAGTTTGACATCCTCTCGATATCAAGTTTAACGGCGTCAAGATTTCGTAGCATAGCAGGCTTGTCAATAGGGACTAGGTCGAGATCGAACCTCACACCCTTTAAACACCACTACGGAAAACGACTTTGTAAAGTGGTTGGGCCCGGTCCCACTTGAAATTTAGGCCTGCTTATTATTGTCTGGATGTCCTCCTTCCCAAGAGCAGGAGAGTCGGAAGTAATGTCAAGAGGGGCAGGGGCAGTAGGCTTTTCGGGAATAGTGGAAGCATGTCTCTCACCATGTCGGGCTCGTTTGCTTGAATCTTCAGCTACATGACCTTTTCCCCGGTCATCGTGAGATTTCCTTTTGTGAGAGTCATCACTTCTCTGCAGAGAATCATGGTGCTCATCCCTATCCCTTCTGTCATAACGCTCTTCTGCATCCCTCCTTTCACGAGCCTTTCGAGCAGCCCTCTCTTCGTCAGACTCTCTATAGGAAGGAAAGTAACGCCGATAATCATATTGGCCACGCCCCCCGTAGCGTTGGAAATCCTGATAATATGACCCGCCGCGTGTCATTGAAGAATCTGAAATAAGAAAAGATAAGCTTTAGAAATCTTTAAAGTATAAGAAGATAAGTGCATAAATGTGCTGGAAAATCCTAAGTGTTGTGTGATGTGCAAGCTACACGCATTAAGCTACAAACCACTCTTTGGTGCAGAGGTGATGATAGCTTGGGTATGGGGAGTTGATGTTTGTGTTGGTGTTTGTCGAAGAAGAGACGTCGCCTCAATTACAGGAGAGATAGTTTTAGATACGTCATCTCTAAAAAGCTCCTGCGAAGTCACTATTATGTCGCTCAACCCCTCGTAAACATCGTCACTATCATGCTTGGTGGGACTTGTTTTCTCAATTCCTACATCAGCTAATCCCCCGAGAGGCCGTGAAGGTTCTTCTTCTTCCTCGATCGGGGCAAGCACCGTCTTACTGGATGACCCCATAATGTCGGTAGGAGTGGAACACTTCACCAATGAAGCTTCGATATTAGACTCTTTTGATGTGAGTTGTTCGACAGTAACCGGGGCGTCAGGAGTTTTCGTCGGAGAATAGGGAACTTCTGTTGGAACTTCATGAGCATGCGTAGAACGAGAAGCGTGTAGAAGCCCGTATTGGTGTAAAAATTCATCCTTCAGCAGAAATTTTATGCTCCTTTCTTCCGCAGCCACGGCACTCAACCTCTCGAAAACTTGTTTATGAATCGGATCTCTAGAAGGGAGAGGAAGTGCTGAAAAGAGCAAAAAAAAAATGAAGTTAGCAACTGAAAGTTCGGATCTCGGAAAAAGTTTCAAAAACGAAAAAACGGAAACACTAGTCTTACTTCCTATTCTCCAGATGGCATAAAACCCTGGAGGGCAGCGAGCAAAGAAAAACTGGTTCAAAAATCCATGAACACTTTCAGTGAGATTGGAAAGGAGCTTGCGGTTTCTAGCACTTCTCACAATAATGAGTGAAGGATGATCTTTACTCTTTGTAAACGAGCACAGATAACGAATTTCTTCAAAACTCGGTAGGCGATCAAGAGTTCTTCTAAACAAAACACACAACCCCATCAAGATGGCATAACCATTAGGATGAAGTTGAAATGGAGAGATCGTCAACCGGAGAAGAAGAGTTCGAAGGAAGTCATTAAAAGGAGGAATCGCCCCACTTAAGCACATGTGGCGGTTGACTGCAACGAAACCATAGGGAGGATTATCAGCAGTATCATTTGATCCAGGGAATAGGACATCGTTTTCAGCAAAGCCAAATTGAGTGCGCAGCTGAATAAATGTTCTCAAAGATAGAATAGTCGAAGTTCTTTCCGGAGGATTCTCTATCGGAACTGTTGTCGGGAAAGTTTCTTCTTCTTGAGTTACCACTTCTTCTTCTCGATGGGAAGTCATTCTACATAAACAACTGGGTATTCAAACATGAAGGTGCACGTTTCCTAAAGTGTGTGAATTGTTGTGTAGAATCAATCAAGCGGTAAACAAATATAACTGGAATAAAAACTAGCAAACATTTGTTAGTTATGAAATTCAGGGATTATTGTTTTAAGCCTAAATATGCAAGTAAGATGTTGATGCAAACAAATCAGTTCAAATTGTTGATACTTTGCATTAATATTTTACTTTAGTCGATTAATTCACAACATTTCATGCAATATATTCATGTCTCTTATCTTGTCTTGACTAATCTGTCATTTGATATGGGCAGTCAATGGCAGTATGTGCGCCTTGGTTTTCTTTGTTTGTCTGTTATTCTCAACAGGTTTACAGCGTAAAAGTGAAAATGATCTGTGAAGTAACACAATGACATTCAAACAAATTTAAGGTTGGGGCAGTTCAAATTTTAATCCCTGTTCAAAGTTTGACCACAATTCAGAGTTTATTCAACTTAGTCCGGTAGTCAAAGTTAAAATGCATAAAGTTGGTCTATGTTCCTAAATGTCAACACGTCTAAAGCCTAAGTACCAACTCGGCTACGTTTTAAAAGTCTTTTACGGGATAAGGCTAGGTCGGTAGCGGGTCAGAATCCAAATAGTTTTCCTCTAGTTCGCATGGGGGAGATAAGAAGGCAAGCTCTGAGTCGAAAGGCAGGAATTTCTCCAAGTATTAACTCGGTCACGATCTAAGCTTTAATGTTTAGGTCGGCAGGATTCTTTCAAGCGTTATCTCAACCACGATTTAGGGTCGTGTAAAAGCTAGGTTGGTCGAAGGCTAAGCCACCTAAATCCACTAACTCGCCTTCGAGCCAACATCCCACAGCATTAAACCCGATAACCCAATAGCCATTCCTTCAACACCCGCTTCTACTCATGCTGTCGAACCACCCAATTGAACGATTCGGAATCGAGCTTGAGGTAGTAAACCGTCTTCATCGCCTCAACGATCAATCGGAAGCCAAAACTTCACAACCTAAGTTTCATCAACTATGAATGCGATGGGATTCATGATGAAGCATCGTACGAAGAGGCGGTTTGATTTTGGGAGACGGAATTCATGAATCAACGATAATCTATGATCAGGGAAGAGGGATGTTTACTTACACAGTGGATAACAGAGGTTGTCAGTAGTTAATTGATCGAGATCGCCTTTGAAAGCTTAAAGATGAGACAATGGCAGGAACGGTTCAGGAGATAAGCAATGAGAAGAGTGAGATAGGAGGAACGACTTAAGCTTTTATATCAGGAGGCACTGGAACTTAAATCGGCGCAACCGGGTTATGATAAGTCGAAGCACACGACTTACGACTTAAGCGTGTGCTTCGAGGGGCAAATGTTAACCCCGTTTCGCCCACGAGTTAAGGAGCTAACGACCTAGCGAGATAAGACTCAAAAAGGGCTACCGACTTAAGAGAGATGCCGATCCAGTGATCTGATGAATGTGCCAACATAAGACTTAAGGCCTCCACGACTCAAGAGACCTACGACTTAAAAGGTGAACTGACCCAGCAACCTTAACTCATTGCCGACTTAAAACGAATGATGACTCAATGGTTGCCGATTTAATAACTCAGAAGGGACAGCGACTCAAAGTACTTTGCGACTCAAATACCTTTACAAAAGTTTCCGACCTAAGGCTTTAAATGGATAACGACCTAATGCCTTAAGGAGTACCGACTTAGGAAGTCTACTGACCTAAATTGAGTGTTGATCTAATTACCTAAGGAAGCTGCCGACCTAATTGATCAGGACTTGGAAAGGTGCACGACCTATACTTAAGTCGGCAACCGACTTAACAACGTATGCTAAGCCGTCCACGACCTAAAGGCTACTAAAATGCAAGTCCGATGCCGTGTTATGGAGATAATGCTATGTTGACTCGGGGGCGACCTAGGTGAAACCGTAGAAGGGCCAGGTGACTCGGCCGCGACTTGCCTTAAGCCGGCCGCAACCTAGCTTATCTCGGCGACGACTTAAGACAGATGGTATGAGTTCAGGCAAGCTTGCTTCCATTAAGCCATGGACTTGGCTCGGTGAATCGGCCACGACATATGGTAAGTTGGCCGCGGCTTATACTAAGTCGGCCGCGACTTAGAACTTGGAAATAAATTCTGCCCAGAAAATCACGCCTATAAATACAGCACTAACTCCAACTAGAAAGGGACTTTTGGCACATTCTCTTCAAGCGCTGATACTCTGCTGCATTCCAAACCAATTCAACACTTGGAGCTCTTGAGACACTAGGAACACTACATACAACTTCAAAAAGAGATCGTAAACATCCAACATGGATTCGAAGACTCTCATTTCCATTGAAGTTTAAGCTACTTGCTCTAAGTCTTTTGTAATTCAAAGTGTATTGTACTTGAGAAGATTTGTATCAACTTGTAACGTGATCATCAATAAAAGTACTTAAAGTGGACGTAGGCTATACCCATAAGCCGAACCACTATAAAATTGCTGTTGTTTACTGCTTTTCCGCTATTACTTGCTTGTAATTCTTTCCCGATCTATCGGGTGGTGCTTTCACAACTACACTTCACACACCGGGGTGTTAGCGTTCAAATTTAAGCGTTAACACACCCTAAATTTGATCACTTCTAACATGGTATTACTTCTCATATTAAATGTAACTTTTATTTAGTGTATTAACATTTATTTCTATTTAAATTTCATCAACCAAATTAAACATGTAACTTATAACTATTTCTTACAATCCAAATTATTACACCCATTGTCATATTCTGAATGGAGCCAGCATTTAATTACACAATTTATCTAAACTACATTAGGACAATATTTAATTCTCTTTGATAATATTAAATCCCCAATTTACTAAATGGAATCAATATACCTTTCTTTATATACTGTGCGTCTAAATATCTTAATTATCAAATTTCAACTTATCCTCAACCCCCAAATAACGTTATCAATAATCTTCATATTATAATTAATACTAACCTTTATTTCATCTTATAGAATCAACTATTTTTATTGACAAATTAACCTACCTTACCGCACAACTTAAGAAAATTAATTGCAAATATGATCTCACATTAGACTTCATAAATTATCAGTTGAAATCTACATAAAACCATTTATTTAATTAAAACCTTGCTATTATACATATTGACTCTTTACATGGAATTAGATTACATTCCTTAATTTCATTAAAACTTTATTTCTCACCTAAATCGCAAAATAGTAAATTTCAATTACTATAGAAATTTTATTTAAGATGAATTTGAATCCCAATCAATTGTTATTGCACTCCTTATTACATTAAATTACATTCAGTTTACACATTTTAGAATTAAATTCAAATTACCTACAAATCTTATTTCATTCATAAATGCCATCATTTACCACATTATTGCATGGTTTCATTTAATTATATTCATGCTATTCATGTTTCTATTAAACTTGCATACATACTTCCGTTATTATTTAATCAATTATTAAACATTATGACCAAATCATCTAACAAAATTGTTTAATTTTCCATTTATTAACATTCAGTTACTATTCAACATGTTTAATTCATTAGATAAATCAAATAATTACGCTTGCTTTTCTCATTTGGTTTTATAACCTAATATACCATTCATATTAAACCTATTTCATTCAATTCATACAAATTCAGCTAGATTAACTTTACTGTCTAGATTTTCATGCAGTTACTTTTAATAAATCGAATATTGCATTGGATAATTTTACTGCTTACCTTTCATATATAAAAAAATTTCAAAGTGTACGGTCTCACTACTACCTTTATTAGGATTTATTCCCTATACTAATATTTTGTTTTATTTACCCTTTATATTTCATCTCTTTTTAATATTTTAATTAAATTAACCAACTTAAATTGTCGAAATTTACGGGTTGTTACAATTTACCTTAAACTCTGGACTTGTTTTCGCCTTCACAAACTTCCTCCAATCGGTTATGCTTTTTACGTTCGTAGGTTTCAGTTTAAGTCTTTCCTCATCGTTCTCCGCTTTTTGCAAATTTCGAACCAATTTGCTTTTTGACGATCTCCAAAGTACTCCCATTTGTTGAAATATAGCTTTTCTTTGCCATTCCTCTTCCAATTTAAATCTAATCTGCAACAATACATCAAAACATGATATTAGTAAAATTTATTTAATTTAAATACGACAGATTTAATTAAATCTGAAAGGTTTTTCTGAAGTTATTAGAGGGCAATTTCAATTTATAATTGGCAAGAACTATTTTTCAATTTATCCAGAAGTTATTACATGGCAATTTCAATTTATAATTGGGAAGACCATGCAATATTAGAAGTCATTTTCAAAACATATTAGAGTCAGAATGTTAAATAATAGATGCCTGCTTCATACCAGAAACGACTGCCACAAAACTTCTTTTAAGTCATCACTAATATTCCTCCAATCATCAATGGTGCGTGGAACCTGCTCCCGCACAAGCGGTCCAAGAAAAGAGGATAAATATACCGACCCTTGCCCTACTGGTATACCTAGATCATTGAACTCAACTTCAATTCGATCCTGACTGCATGACAGGAGTCCTTTTGCTTTTGCTGGACCTTTACCGCCTCTTTTCTGAGATGTACTTTCGATTTCAGCTTCACTTTGTTTCCCAATTTCCAGCTCGGCATCAACAGTTTGTTCAGGACGGGTTTCATTTTCTTAGCGGAGTCCTTCATTTGGGTCAGAGGGGATATCATCTAGTGGTTGTTCGTCTTCTTCATTGTGAACAGTGGCTTGCTTCTTAGCATTGTCTGGTTGTTCTTCTATTTCATTTATACTAGCTGGAACTTTACGTTTTCGCTTTGACTGTTTGTTCTTAGCTTTGACTATTTGTTCTTCAGCCTTTCTCTACAAGCGGGTACGTACAGATGTTGTAGACCTATTTTTCTGCAAGTGACAGAAAACACAGTATAAACCAATAAGCACATGTAAACAATAAGCAGCGATAAATATTAACAAACAACACTTAAATATCATCAACATGTAGCTGAAAAGAGATGTGGCAGTTTGCAAACCAAACAAGCAGGCCTAAAAGCCTTGAGATGATGAACAGATTTGTAATTTTATGAGAAAATGTACATGTAATGCAAACAGAATTGATAAGAACACTACTCATTATCAAGCAATGTATGCAAATAGAATTGATAAGAACATATAATGCTTTGTCTATGGAAGTATACAAAGATCAAAACACAAAGAACAAAAATTGAATGGTACATGCATTTGCAATGGATTAGAAAATTAAATAGTGCAAACTAACAGCCATTCGCAACATTAAAAAAAAACAAAGCATTAGTGCAGCAAATGAACAACAATCACTAAAGAAAATCAATAAAAGTTCAATGAAATTTCCAAATAGCCCGGATTTAATATATAAGTTCAACCATCACTAAAGAAAATGAACAACTATGCTCAAGCAGAACATATAATCTACTCAATTATGCCCTCGCAATCCTCTCTAACATTGCAAACATCTTCATCATCCGCTTCAGTTATTTCATCTTCCTCCACTTGAATATCTTACTCGATGCAATCGTGCTCCTCTATATCTTTAAAACTTCTTGATGGTGCTTTCATTGCAACGTACCAATTAGAAACATCGTTCTCTCTTGAATAAAATACTTGTTTTGCTTGAGATGCAAGTATGTATGGGCCTCGTGAAAATGATGCTTGATGTAAATTAACAAGAGTGAACCCATCATCATCAACTTTTACTCCATTTCCTTTATACGTCCAACGACACTTGAAAACTGGAATATAAAACAAATGATAATCTAATAAAATTATATCTGTCAATATTCCATAATAAGTGACCACATCAACCACTTGGGACATATCTTTAGCACTTGCTCTACACATAGTAGTTGCATCAAAAGTCACCCCACAATAGTTTCTCTCCCTAAATCTTTTACATGAAAACGTTGCTCGTTGATGATATATCCTTTGAAAGACATGGCATCATCCTTCGGACCATAAGCAATCCATTTTAACATGTCATTATGATCCTTGGAGGTAATAGGTATCTACAAAAAATTTCATTTAGCATGTAAATTTATATAGTAATATTGGTAGTTGAATGAGAATATATTTGAAATCTAACTAACCTTCCTTTTAATCCAATCGACAAAACTTTTTGTATGTGTTTCCCAAAGTAAGGTCGCATTTTTTGTCATGCGTTGGTCTGAATTTTCTAATTCCTCCAAATGCAAACTAGTATTGAACAATTGATTATAAGTTATATATATCATTGCGAACACATCAAAATTTTTAAAACAATATAACATAAACTTACTCTATAAACGGTTCCACCACGGCCATATTCATTAACACAGCTAAATGAGCACTTTCTTTCTCATTAACTGGCAATTTAATTGTCTTCGATACTGAAATTGGACGTCCCTCTAATATTCTTCTACTTTCATAATCTTCATTTCGAGCTCCTTTCTCCTCTATATGTCCTGATTTCTTCAAAAATTCATTGAAAAACAACATGCATTCTGTTGCAAGATACGATTCTGCAATACATCCCTCTGGTCGTGCATAGTTTCTGACATAATCTTTGAGTGTCTTCATATATCTTTCGAATGGGTACATCAATCGAAAATGAATAGGTCCACACATTTGTGCTTCTTTTCCAAGATGAATGGATAAATGTATCACTATATCAAAGAAAGATGGTGGAAAAAAAATTTCAAGCTCACATAAAACGTCAATAATTTCAACATTGATTTGTTCTACCTTCTCTCTATCAAGAACACGTTGACATAATTTGTTGAAAAAAGAACATAAGCGGATTATCGCTTTTCTTGCCTTCTTTGCCAAGAACCCTCTCGATGCTACTGGCAATAAATGTTGCATTAATACATGGTAATCATGTGACTTCAATCCACTAATTTTGCAATCCGACAACGAAATCCGATTTTTTAAATTTGAACAGTAGCCATCCGGTCCTTTGAATCATACAGTCTTTTGCAAAATATTTTTCTCTCGCATTTTGACAACATATGTGGAGCTGGTGGAAGATATGTTTTATTCCCACGAGGTTGTGTATGAAGCTCACTTCGCATTCCCCAATCCTCTAAATCCTTTCTACAGTTGGTTCCATCTTTGGATTTATTTCCATGCAATATTGTGCCCAATAGGCTTTCACCAATGCTCTTCTCCACATGCATCACATCTAAATTGTGACGTAATGGAAGTTCCTATGAAAACCAAAACAATAATGCATTATTGGGTTTTTCTTGTATTAAAACAATGAAAAATAAATAAATTAACCACTAACCTCCCAATAAGGCAAATCAAAGAAAATTGATCGTTTTTTCCACCTTGATAGCTCTACTTCTGTAGAACTGTTAGTATCATCATATTCATCTTCTTTATCATAGACATGCTTTCTCTTCTTACTTTTCTCCTCTATTCCTTTTTCAAAATCATTTGGATAATCCTTAAATAATGCATAGATGTTTCTCCCAGAAAGCATTCTAGGAGCACCATCTGTCTCTATGGTATTATCAAACAATGCCTTTTGTTTCCTCCGTGAATCTGAAGGGGGTAGAAATCTTCTATGACCCATGTAGGTGAACTTTCGACTATGTTTCAACCAACGAGAATGGGTATTGACACCACATAATGGGCAAGCTTTTTGCCCTTTCACACGACATCCAGCAAGATTTCCATAAGCCGGAAAATCATTATTCGTCCATAACAAAATTGCATTCAGTTTAAATAAAGTTTTACTAAATGCATCATAAGTAGTAACTCCATTAGACCACAAGTGATGCAAGTCTTCCACCAAAGGCGCCAAATATACATCAATATCATTCCCGGGTTGCTTCGGGCCTCGAATAAGTAAAGTTAACATAATATTTTCTTTCTTCATACACAACATAGGCGAGAGATTGTATGTCACAAGCATTACCGGCCAACAACTATATTTCGAACTCAACATGGAAAATGGATTGAATCCATCTGTAGCAAGACCAAGCCTAAGATTGCGTGGATCAGATGAAAAAGATTTATACTTTTCATCCACCATTTTCCATGTCATAGAATCCACGGGATGACGCATTTTTCCATCGTTACTTTTATTATTAAAATGCCATCTTAATTCTTCAGCCATCTTTTGAGATCTATACATTCGTCTAAACCTCGGAATGATTGGGAAATATCTCAATACTTTAACTGGAACACCTTGTATAACCTCTTCAATATCTTGATTTTTCTTCCATCTCGCGGAACCACATTTTGGACAACTTTCTAAATTTTTGTATTCTTTTCTGAAAAGGCAACAATCATTCTCACAAGCATGTATCTTTTCAAAACCCATGTCGAATGCTTTAGGAAATTTCTTGACTTCATATAAGGTTTTGGGAAGCACGTTATCCTTCGGCAGAAATTGATGTTGCACAGCTAAAAGCTTATCAAAACCACTATCAGACAAGCCAGTCTCGCATTTAAGATTATACAAGACGGTGATGGCAGATAATTTTGTGTGATCTGTGCAACCAGGATATAATGGAGTTTCTGCATCTTCCAAGTTATTGCCTAACTCATCCTCTTTTCTTCGAGAATCAACACCATCTTTATCATCATCAAAAAAATCTTGATTCAAAAAATTTCATCTTCATAGTGAATCATCTTGAATAGTTCATATACGTCAAACATATTTGTTTTATTCTCTACATTTATCTCTTCACCGTGGTTAAACCATACACCGTCAATGTATTTAGGATCCATTCCTTTTATAATTAAATGTTCAGCGATGATTTGGTCATCATGACGACTAAGATTCCGACAATCCTTGCAAGGGCATAAATTTTTTTCTACACTTCTTACATTCCTCTTTGCAGCATGCACGAAATTCATTGCTCCTTGTCGGTATTCTGTACTAGTTCTATGAAAAAAGTAAAAAAAAAAAGTGAGCTTTAGTATTAGATTATATGTTCTAATTCTCAAAATACATATTAAGTTAATCATGGTTTTATCACCTGTTTAAAAAAACCCAGCCTTTTTCCATTATCGACATTTGAAGGCAAATAAGTTTCCAATCTTTGACGTATAAACTGGTTATCTGTTGTAATCAAAAAAATAACTAGACGTTGAAGTACAAATACTTGTAGCACTACTGCATATAACCATGGTGGTTTAGTAGACAAAGGCAAAGAATACTTTTACAAAAATATAAATTTACACTTATATTTTGCATTTAACCTCAGATTTACATGTATTTATAATTAATCCATGCATGAATTCAAAGCCTAAGTCTAGCAAATTATAGAATTACTACATATAAATTCAAAGCCTCAGAATGTACAAACCAACAGTTTCCTCTTACCAAACCAATAGTCAACTTCACCGCCTCCTCTTCACTACCTCACATCCACACAACTGACATATTTCCAGTGCCTGCCACTCCACAAAAGACTATTTATGCTCCAACATTTACCACTCTCAACCATCGAGCCAGCCAATACCCAATCGCAAACAAACCCGCGACCTCCATCAATGCTACTTGAACCCACCAAATTCCCGAAACACGCAACCTCAACCTCCTCTCAGCACGAAACCATTGATTCACTGAACCACTTCAACAGAACATTCATATACTCAAAGAAATCAAAGTAGATATCCCAACAGATCATTGCAATTAGGGTTAAATCAACCATTTCAGTAATAGTTTAGGAAAAAATACGAAAATAAGATGCATTCAAATTCATATAAAATCCAAATAGAATCACAAAGTCGATTTAAAAGATTCATACCTAAATATACCTAATCGATTTAAAAGATTCATACCTAAATATACCTAGATCTGCTGGCTTCCGCGACTCGATGTTGAGTAAGGGGAAACGACGGAGTTGACGATGATACTTGAGTGCGATGAAAATTTAACACGATTAAAAGGGGAAATTTTTGTCTGTAGAAGAAAGCAAATTAGGGACGAGAATTTTGTTAAATACGAGAGTAAAATGATAGGTTACGTTTATTTAGTTCGCGCGGACTCTTTTTTTTAGAAGCGGGAAACGTGAATTATTTTTTGCCACGTTTATATTATTTGGTATTCTATTTTTTGTTGTATTTACAATAAAACGCCACCGATTTTTGCAACTATAAATGGTTTTTCTTGTAGTGATAGTTGTTTGATGGTTGGATTGTTGCTTTTGTTACGTTTGCTATATTGGCATATATAGTTGTTGCATTGATATATGTTGTATATTGATACTACTTTCTATATACACGTTTCTCATTTGTTTATTAAGTGTTTAGTAGGTACGTATGGCGCTTGCTTCGCATTTGGAGCTCGCTTTCGCGCTATATTAGCCGTATATACTCGCTAATAATATATAAGGTACATATTTTGGATTATATATCGTACTTTTACACCTTTTTGCCCTAAGGGATGCCTCATCATCAAAGATGAGATTTATATTTGTGATATATATATATATATGTTGTGATCCTACTACAATCGAACCGCGCTAAGGAGACGTTGGCGATTTTTTTTGAAAATTAAAGGAGTTATGAAATTTTGGGAAAATTGGAAAATTTGTGATAACTATAATCTTTATTTTGAGTTAAAAGTTAAACAATATGAGTTAGTTTTGAAAAGATAACTATATATGGATTTGATAACTAATTTGAATGATTTGTTTTGAAAAAGTTAATAGACTTTGTGACTTTTTCTTAATTGGTAATTTCGAGGATGAAATTCTTTTAAGTAGGGGAGAATGTAACGATCCAGAATTTCAGTCATTTGAAATTCGTATATATAATTGATTTTAAATATTCAGAAGTAAATTTTATAAGCCGAATAAATTATATTTCGAATATAGTAATTTAATTGGATAATTAAATTGTTAATTTTATATTTGAAATTGCTAAAATAATTGGAAATTGAATTTAATGTGAATTAAAATGATTTATAAAGTTGTATTAAATCTTATTTGAATTAGAATAGTGATAGTAAACTTTTGAAATTGATTTAAAAGTTAATTTGTAGAAATTGAATATTTTAATATTTAATCAACGTGTAAAAATAGCCATTTTTCAAGCAGTCTCGGATTTCGACGAAACTTTATATTATTGTAAGATTTCAAATTTCGCGTCAATCAGATTTATGGTTTATCCAGGGCAAGCTAAAACATGTAGAAATCTGTTTAAGTGGATTTTAAATTTAAATAAGTCGATTCGAAAACCTATCTTCCAAATACAATTGAATTGGCTCCCGGTATATATTCCATTGTGTTCAGAATAGGGATAAAATATTATAAACACCTGGCGACATGCTTCGTTTGGAGTACCAAAAAAATTCGGGTGAATAGTGTCGCGAAATTTATATAAAAGGATTTCATTATTCTCTATTTTCACCAAACCCTAATAGAACTAGGGTTAGCCGCCGTTTGAGTTTCAATGGCCGAAAACTCGTTTCTTTTCACCTCTATTATATCTCAATCCATCAGCTTTTAGCAAATACTTTTAACTACAATATTGTAGAGGGCGATGAGTACTATCAATCCAACGGTCGTGATTGAATATGGTGAAGCCGATTGATGGCAATTTGTTCGTGAAGGGCCAGCGTTCATTCACTTTTTTTGAGGCATAGTGACGACCGAGCTCGTGCAGTTTTTGGCCGTAGGTTGTGTCGAGGTGGGGCTTTGTCGTGGCGAAGCCTGATTGTTGTAGAGGTGAACGAGGGTGGAGTATAGTTCGAGATGAAATCAGCGACCACGGTTTGCTTGTGCACGTGAAAATTTGAAGGACGAAGAAGAAAATGATCATGGCTCAGATTCTCCCAAGCCAAAACGAACGGCTCTGATTAAAGCTAGATTTGAAATTAAATAAAAGTTGATACATATATATATATATATATATATATATTAATTTGTACAAACTTTAAAATACCATAACTTCTTCATACAAGGTCCGTTTTTTACGAAACAAGTTGCGTTGGGTATGTATTGACGAGTATTACATTTTAAAGCTGGTTTGGAGTTGATTGGAGCTTGTGTGAATTTTGGGTAAAATTTAGTGGCTGTTTAATTTTATTCGAAATTAAACACTACAACTGCTATTGGAAGCAATGTGAGTACAACTCACTCTTTCTGACTCATTGATATTTTTATATAAGTGAGAATAAATATTATTTAAGATGATTGATGATTGATTGGATGATATATGATATATTATATATATTGATTGGTATTTGGATATATTCCCTCCTATTGGAGCAGATGAGACCCTATACGTTCCCGTGTATGAGCGGATGACCCTCTTTATGTGCGTCTGCCTTGAAGCGGACATTGTACACATATTCTAATATGTATATTTGTTGCAGGTGACAAGTTGGAGGAATCCAACTGGACTCCTCACTAGCATTGATTTTATTTACAGATATTGTGATATGTTGTTATCATATGATATATGATGTTTTGAATGCCGTGATTGTTGTATTTAGTGCTGTTGCAGCATTGGACCAATTTTTTGAATTTTAAAATTGTTAAAATGATGATTTCAAATTAAAAAGGATTTTCAAGTGATTTTGAAAATAGATGTTTTATTTATTTTTGAATTGTTAAGTAAATGGATTCATTTTGAACAAATAAAAGTTATAGATTTTATGTTATAAAAATTATGGTTTTTGTGAAATATATCGAAATATGATTTTTGAAATATGGAGTTAACTATTTTGTAAATAGTTTAAATTGAGATTTTTGAATTATTTTAAATAGTTTATATATAAGATTTATAAAATTGAAATTTTATAAATCAGAATAATGGAATTATAAAGGAGTTTTGTAAATGTTTAAAATGGAGTTATAAATGGAATTTATAAGTGAATAAGGTTTATAATTTATTAAATTATAAAAAGAATGATTTTGGAGATAAAGAGATTTATAAGTAATTAACTTATAATTGGATTTTGGCATATAAATGAGAGAAATGGAATTTATTAATAAAGCGAATTTATAAACGAAAGTTTTATAAAATATAATTGAAATTTATAAAAATTGTTTTATAAATCCGAATTCAATTGAATTTGATAAGTTTAATATAGAAGCTTATTAAAGGTATTATATCCATGATTTTGGACAGTGGATAACCTTTAATGAATATATAGAAGCAATGAATTTGGTAAATGAATTATATCAACGATTTTGAACAGTGGATTATCTTTAATAAATGTGTAGAAACGTTGGATTTGGTAAACGAAGTATATTCACGATTTTGGACAGTGAATAATCTTTTAGGTTAAATGAACATTTTGGGGAAGTGATAATTTAAAATGGAGTAAAATGATTTGAATATGTTTTAAAATGCATTAAGTATCGAATACATAGATTTCAACATTCATTGTTAAAATAGACATTTTCAAGAAATAAGGAAATGATGGACTATAACATTGTTGTTGTAGTAAATGATTTTCAAAAGAAAATGTTTTGTTTAGTATATTGGATTTATATATCTATCTTATTTTCGAATCCATATACTAGTGATTTTGAGTTGTCGTAACGATGTTTTACGCAACATTCATTTTGACCCGAATATATATGTTAAGAGAACGTTTTCCTTAAAGAATGAAATATATACTTAATCCTGATTTAAGTATATGTAATACTTTCTAGTGTTGAAAATATATTGATTTGTGTATTATTTATTATTAAGTAAGTATATGGAAATGTTTTCCAATGTTGAAATGTTGAAATGGTTTTGAGATTATATCCTTTTGAAGATAATTTGAAGTGAATATTTCAGAAGTGATTTAATTACTAAAAGATTAATTAAAAGGGCCAAGTGATTATTTATGGTGCTAAATTTTGTTGTTTGCATTGATAGTTAAATAACTGACTATCAAATTTGGCCATTTTAGTTCCTCGACAATATGTGGGAACTATTTAATCCTTCACTTAGTATGTAGCCTTCGGTGTAGGCTTGATTATCCTTTGTGTTGAGGATGTTGATTTGTATAGTGTGGAGTATTACTTTAATCTATCGAGCTTCCTTCTTGGCCCAAAGGATAGCAAGTTGAAAGTTGGAGATGTTATAAGTCTACGTGACTTAGTTTCTATATGAGGTTGAGAAACGCTTTTGCATTGTTGGTGTGAAGAGATCGGGATCAGATTTATTTGAATACCACTTCGGACCAACGTATATGCGACGATTGTGCGGGTTGCTTGTGATGATATTGATATTCCAGATTTTCATAGTAGGGGACTGCTTGTTGATCGTTTGGGGTTAAAATCCCAATATACATACAATAGCAGTGATCTCTTTATTATGAAATATCCAATGCGAGGACTATTCGCTACTAATCCTAGGGATTTCCCGATAGGATGTGGTAGGAAAGTACCTTCGGTTTGTCCTATAGCTGGACAACTTGTATGGATGTTTGTCTGACATTGCATTTCTATAGGTTACGTACATTGGTTTCTATAAACATACATTAGGGGTGGCGGAGAAGGTAACTTCTCTTAGCTTAACGCCCTCTTTAAGACGTATGAGTTTAAGGGTTGTATTTTTGTGGAAGGTAATTAGTAGTCAACGGAAATGGCCATGTGGCATTCAAAGTGATGTCATATTTGAAAGGTAATTGTTACCTCAAGCCTGATCAACCGAAAATGACCAAAACAGGGTTAGATGCAACAAGGTTAAGTGGGTCACTCCTAAGTAGGATATGATCATCCTCTTCTAAATATATCTTTACACTTTATAATGCCGTGTATCTGATTATTGTGGTTTGTATGCTATGAGGTCCCTCGATAAATGTTGGTAACGAACGGAGGATGACATATTCGGTGCCATCTAGTTATGATGTGGGCCGGTCTTGTGTTGGTAGAGGGTAGATGTTCTGTGCCTATGGACATCCATCTAGAGGTAAACCTATCGAAAGGTAGTCCCTTCACCAGGTCATTTATATGGAAATTCAAACTCCACTAAGTACCTGCCATTTTGATTGTATTACCCATTTTGGGCTACATGATGGAATCTAATAAATGTAACAATTTCAGCTATGATTAATATTATTTGTATACTAGACAATAGTATAATATCAGATGAATTCGATATGAAATGTTTTAGTTGTCGTAAGGTAAAAACATGTCCGTGTTTATGTGTGGACTTGTCTTACGATATACTTTTGTTTTGCAAAAGAAAAGTTTGGTAATTTAATAAATTTAGTTGAGTGCGTTTCTCACGCTGGTTTACCAGACTGATCCGGGCGTTCTTCCTTTTCAATGCTCGAGTCAGACTGAGTATATTTACAAGTTTAGATTTGGTGCTTCTAGAGCTTCAATAGGAGAGCTGGAGATCTTCATTTTCGTATACTCGTATCTGTTTTGATTATTGATTATCCGCATTTCTTATTTGTTTATATTATCAACAAATGTGAGGAAAGGTTACTATAAGTGTTCAGGCTGATAACTAGTGGCTGATTGTTGAAATTTGATTGATGTATGTATATATACAGTTTCTGTTTTATAAAGATCATTGATATGATATTACATGTTTTCCGCTGTGATGTGAGATTTTGTATTGTTCTGTTTGGTTCTATCTTCTCTCTTTCTTCTCTTCTGTTCTTCTCTCTTCTTTTCTTTCTCTTGACTTTCCGTCATTCCGTGCTTTTTGGGTCGAACATGTGTGGTTTATTGTCGATTCAAAGGTCACGAATTTGCGGTTCGTCACACTTGGTTTCAACAAATTAAAAAGTTATGATTTGAAAATAAAATATCTTTTGTCAAGATTTAAACAAATGATTTGGAATTATTTTAATTCTTATGGATCCTTCTTCTTAAAATTATTTTTTTGGGTTACAGTAAACGACGTCTTAAATAAAATTATTTTTGACTGGTTTAAAAGTTATGATTTGGAAATAAGAAATCTTCATTAAGATTTACTTAAATGATTTGGAGAGTTTTCCTAAGTAAAGAATGAAATGATTTGGAATTACTCCAAGATTTAAAAAGGCTTTAATTAAAAAAAGATTTGATAAATGAGGTTTAATGATCCTGTGTATTCTAAAGAGAAATGTTTTTAAACAGATATATATCTCTAAAAAGATATTTCGGATTAAAAACGTACTAAATAGTGGAATATTAATCACCCACCTACTTAACATCTTTTTACCCATGATTGGTTTTGAGGATCCGGGATCGGATTTAGGCGAGTTCCTATCCAAAAACCTCTTCGAACCAATTTATGAGTTCAAAAGTGAAGACAAGTTAAAGACAATGAAGTTGAAGGTGCGAATCTTCATAACGGAAGTAATCCTTGTTGATAATTTCGAAATAGCTCTCGAGATTAATAGATATTAGAGGTCCCTTTGTTTTGGGACCTTAGCATGAAAATATTACGTGTTACTAATCCTAGGGGCGATGCCCAACAAGATGTGGTAGGAGAGTGCCTTTGGTTTGTCCTATTCATAGACAACTTGTATGGATGAATGTTTGACATTACATTTCATAGATCACTGTGCACTGATCTCTACAAGCGTACATCTGTTTGATGGTGTAGGAGGTAACCCCTCTTATGCTTAACAACCTTCTCTGAGATGTACAAGCGGTTGTACTTTTGTTGAAATCAATAGTATGTTGTTGGAAATGACAATATGGCTTTTTAAGTGAAAATGTTCTAAGAAAGGTAAACGTTACCTTAAGTCTCACACTAGGGAAATATGAAACAGGGGTTGCATTAAGGATAGGTGGTTCACAACCATTGGGGTATGATATCACCTTTCTATATTTATTTATTTCTATCCGGTATAATATCGGGTTTAAATTTTATGGTGTTTATTATGAGACGTTTCGAAAAGGTCGGGAACGGTCGAGGTGATATCATATTGGATGTTATCCCTACCATCTGTTTTTCTTGGGTAGGCCAATCTTAATTTGCAGAGGACTATCTGTTTGGTGGCCTTCGTACAATCCTCTACAAGTGTACTATACAGGAGGTAGTCCCTTACCTTGCTAGTCATTGGAAATCGATTCTCCAACAAGTGCCTTTGAATTTAGTTGTAAACCTATTATGCCATCAAATTTGACCAAAGTAACAATGTCGGCTATTTGAAAGTGTTTTATTTGAAAGGTTTTCAAAGAATGTCATTAAAAATAATATCATTGAAATTTAGGAAGAAATGATTTGGTTTTCATAAGGTAAAAACTTATTTCGTGTTTATGTGCGCCGTGGTCTTATGAGATAGCCATTGTTCTCAAATACTCGTATTTTAAGTTTCTCATACCAATCCCATGACTGACCCAGAGTTTATTTTCTTTCCCTTAAACTTTGGATGCTCTATTTTTCTAGGCAGCCTAGTTGTCAGGATTAGTTTGGGGCATTTTTGAAGAGCTCGGAGCATAGAGCCAGAAGATTCTTCAGCAGATTGTTATCCATTTCCACCACACTTATGTACTATTGTATTCCGCATTTGTAAGGACAAAGATTTATATCTGTCCATGATGATGTTAAGTTAAACTCTGATAAATGTATTTAAACTTTTCCATTGTAAAGATTATATGTTGAAATAATATATGTAACGACCAGTAATTTTCGATAATTAGAATTTGTTAATTTAATAAGATTTTGTGATTTAATGGAAGAAAAAAATTGTTATTTAATAGAAAGAATATAACCGGAATGGAATGTAATAGTATTAGTTTAAGGTATTTGATAACCGCTTTAAGTGTAATTCCAATTAATTCAAATGATTAAAAAGTTATAATTGGTTATAGATTGTAATAATATGTGTATTAATTGGTAATTGGATTAAAGGAGTAATTGATAATTTAAATATTGTATTAACAAATGAAACAGTATGTAATAAATTGTAATTTAATAAAATTAGTGTTGTGTAAATAATTATAACATTTGTTGTAAACAATCAACTTATAGATGTGATTAAATTAAGCTAAAGGAGAAAATTGTTATTTTTACCTATTTGTTTAACTGGTTGAAATCAAATTGGAAATAAATTGCAATAAATGTAATTAAATATTGCGTTAATGGAAATTAAGATGAAATTGGAGATATTAATGTAATAGGATACAAACCAAAGTTAACTATGTCCATAGAATAATGTCTGATTGAATAAAAAGATTAAAATCTAATTAAATCAATTTGTTGGAATTAAAATATAATTAACTGTAATTTAGTGTAATTAATATTGTGGTTAATGCATGAAAAGGCGTCAATTGTAGACAATGAGGGTAACAAGAAAGAAACCTATGTTAACAATTTCATAAGGTATTCGTTGATTTAATATTAGGAATGTAAATCATAATATAAAGGAGTAAATATATGTTTATTTATTTAAAAATTTTGGTAGTTGAAAGATTGATTGTAGAGATGAGAAACTATTATTTAGTAAGAAATGTGTAATTACTGTTTGTATCCAACAGTGTATAAATATGTTTAAATTACAATTAGATAGGAAATAATAGTTCTACTTCTCATTACATTCATTTAGTCCATTTTGAAACTTAATCAACTGAAATTAATGTAATTGAAAATTTTCAATTAATATGAGTGAGAATGCTAAATTTTAAATTAATAGGTGTAACTAAAAGTATCTTATGTTTTGTGAAGATATAAGGAAAGTTTGATTTAATGAAATAACATTTACCTCAAATAAAATGAATGTTTATTTGTGAATGTTGGTTCAATTACATTAAAATAAAGAATAAAATGATTGACTTTAAAGGAAGAAATATATGTTTATTTGAACTGTGTTTTAGCTTACAGATTGATTACAAGAATAGGAAAATAATCTATTTTAGTAAGTTATTTATTACTCTTGTGTATAAACAAAAAATTTATAAACGTGTTTGAATAAACAATTATTCTATTTTTCATTCATTTTAGTTGTCTATTTTGAAATTTAAATTTGTAAGTGATTGCAATTAATGTAATTCAAATATTTCAATTAAATGGAAAGAAAACGTTGATTGCAATTAATAGATTTAACAAAAGAAACAGACATTTTGTGTTAAACAAAAAGGATGTTTTAATGGAAATAAAAGATCATTTTGGGAAAACCAAATTGAACATTTTATTTTGAAGGTAAGTATAAAATTTTATTACGCGTAGATAAAAACCTAAATGCATACAAATTTGAATTTTATTTGAGTTAATGAAGTTAATTTGGTTATATTTCAAAAAAAATTGAAATCAAAAGGTTGTACGATGTACATGTTCCCTTCATTTCTTTTGTTATTAATAGTGCGTGAACGTTTTAACATAGTTACCTTATTATTAATAATTGATTCGTTCATTTCTCATTTTATTTAATACCTGAGCCTAGACTTTTAGGTTGTATTTAATTCTTGCCATCTCATTTTCACATATATAAAGTTTTACTTTCTTTGGTTCGCAAACTTTTCCATTCCTACGCATATTTTATTATGCATTATTAATGCCTGGAGCTTTTAAAATAAAACGGGACAATTATTTTTGTCCCTCCACCTTCATTTCCTAATTATAAATAACCTATATCTTATTTCTTCATTTGCATTTTGTTTCTCCTGACACCTCAAATTCAAAAGCTCTTATTCTTGCAAATCCAAAAGCTTTCATTTCTGAAACTTGATTTCCTGTCCTCATTTTAGTTGTTCTTCAATCTTTTCCTTAAGCCCCATCTTGAGAAAAACGTAAGTATTAAATTTTTTTAATTTTTTTATGCATACTAATTATTTTTTTAATAATATTTCTTATAACATGAATATCTTTTGCATATAAACTTTGATTCACACGCGATTTCTTCTGTTGGATTCATATTTATATTTTGAACAACATGAAATTGATTCAGTTAAATTTGGGGACTATTGAGTTTTGCGCTTCTGTTTGGATTTGTATGGGCTAAAATCAAAGGTGAGCGTTTTAACCCACTCACAACTACTAAATTATCTTATGTTGGTTAAATTAAATTTATGATGTGAATAGAAATTGATTGATTGATGTTTGGTATATTTAAATTGTCATTCCAATTAAATATGACTTTTATTGCATTTAATCGTCATTTAATTTAATATTAAATTTTAATTCATCAATTTATACTTGTAATTGATAATCGTTAGCTATTGATGTTTGTTGATTGATGTGGATGATGATTTTGATGGATGTTTGATTGCTGATATTGGATGATTGGATATAATATTTATATAGTCGTAACGCTGCAAGTTCCCTAAGGATTGAAATGGTACATACCTGAACGATCTGATAGATAAGGGAGAAATCGCTATGGTTGAAATGATAGACTCGAGCGATTTCATGTATTGAAATTAAATTTTGGGATTTCGGGTTCAAATGATATATACCCGTAGAATTTTAAATCGTGGATTGAAATGATAAATATCCATATCACTTGACCATAGGGTAGAGAATTATACATGGACACCAAGTTAGTTAAATTAAACAATTTAAGTCCTTAAATTTTGAATTTAGTTTAATGATATTTTGAAGAAAAGTTGATTTATATAAAATGAACTATTTTCGAAAATTCGAGTTTTAAATGTTGAAATTGGAATTGGTTTAAATTGAAATGTTGAAGTTGTAATTGAAATATAAACAACGTTTATCGAAATTAAGTTATTGAAATGTTGGAATGGAAGAAATGGTTAAATATGATGTTAATTTCAAAATTTATTATCTCAATATACATTATAAATGTTCTTTTAAATTCTAATTTTGAGATTTTCAAGTATTAAAATAAGTTAATCTATTTTAAACCAACTTAATCAATTTAATCTATTTAATTTATTTTAATCTAATTTAATCTATTTTAAACTAATTAACCTACTTAACCTATCTTAATCTATTTTAATTTATTTAATCTATTTTAATATATTTTAATCTATTTTAAATCATTTAAACTTTATTAGACTATTTTAATCTATTTAAAACTATTTAATTTATTTTAAACTATTTAATCTATTTTAATTCTATGTAATCTATTCTTAAATTCATTTAATCTATTTTAAATCTAATTAATCCATAATAAACCTATTTAATCTATCTTAAACCATTTAAACTATTTTAAATCTAATTAAAGCATTTTAATCTATTTTAAATTTATTTAATATATTTTAAACCTATTCTACCTAATTTATCTCTATTTAAAACTATGTAAACTAATTAAAATATTTATAACTATCTAACTTTTTTTATGAACTTCAGATGGTGTAAAGTGGAAGTGTTTTTAATTAAAGCCTTGAATTTAAAGCAAATAAGGTTTAATGATGTTACAACATAAGTAGAGATTTAAATGACATATTTGAGGAATATGATGATTTTAAATGAGGATTTGATCTATTCTTGGAAATATGAATTCGGAAGTGATATGATTTCAAATGTGATATAATTTCGAGAGTAAACGTGATTTCGAAAATTATATAGTTTTGAGAATATGATATTTTGATATCAATTCTGAATTGACTTTTGAAATGTAAAAGAACCATTCGATGTGAAATAAGCGTTTGGTTGTTAAAGAGAAAAGGATAGGATATTGTCATACTCTGTGTCAGTACCGAAAACCACTTTAACAACTGTGTATATGGTGGAGATTCTAGAAATGAAGTAGGATGGTTTGAGTAATGATTCTGTATGAGGTATTTATGTGACCTTGACTCCCGTGAGTCAGCTTGATATGGCTAAAACAGGAGCCATGCCGGACTAAGTGAGGCCATTCCTCATATCGGGGCATATTTCTTCGATACCATTCTATTACCTTGTGATTGATTTGATAGCCACCCCTTGATTTTGATTTGGAAGTGTGTTCCGAGTTGGGCAGTAGTAGCTGCAATGCGTTACCACCAGTCCGGATCCGCAACATGGTAGAATCATACCCTGGGCATTGCTTTGCGTGCCTTGTCGTATGCCTTTTACACCTTCTACGAGTTTGTTTTGTGCCATATGTATGGAGTGCCCTTTGGGTAAACCTCACGGAGGAGCATACGGTACGGTATAGACTATGGGAATATATAAAATGTGTTAAGGGGGATATGGATAATGCCTTAACGCTATTTTAATACTTTTACTTTACTGTAGACGTATTATAATAACATATTGTACTATATAGTAGATAGTTTTCCTTAGGAGATGTGAATCCCAAACATCTCTTAAGTTACTGCACCCACGTAAGACATTGGATAGGAGATGTCAAACCCCATCACATCTCTGACTCCGCTGCACTCATATTTATTTACTGTTGATTTAACTTACGAAAGATCTTTTAGTTCTGACTCGAGTGTTTTGTCTTTCAAATTCGCTTGAGTCAATTTGAGATTTTTAGTTTATCGAAGACTACTTTCTGGAGGATGAAGACGTACATTTTATACTATTAGTGTTTATTATTTATTCTTGTTACATGTAACTCTGATCTGTATTATAAAAGTTTAATCAATGTTATTTGTAATCAGCTTCATGAACTGTCTATTTGATTATTATATTTTGTCATTCTGCTGTGGGATTCTGTATTTGTTTTCTTTCCTTCTCTACTTTTTTTATTTACCTCATAACAATCTGCTCTTTTGAATGGTTTGAGTCTGACGTGTGTGGTTTATCGTCGATTTAAACAGTCCAAAAACGCAAGACGGTACAATATATGTTATTCTATTCGTGTAAGATTCTATTCAATGTCTTTGTTTTCCTTTTCCTATAACTATCCACCTTTTTCGTCCAAATTGAGTTGGACATATGAGGTTTATTATGAACTTAAAATGATCGAAATTATGGGTCATTAGAGTGGTATCGGAGCTTAGGTACTTGAGCCTGGTTGAGGTGTGTCTCATCAGAGATAGGGTTAGTAATACCCTACGATGAGTAACTCATTAGAGATAGGGTAAGACACCTTAGAATGAGTTAGGAGTATTACATATGGGCATGTTTTTGTTAATTTTTAAAATGATTTTGTTTTGGAAAATTTTGGTAAATGAAATAATTTTACCTAAGATGATATTTTATATATAAAGAAATAGCTTATGAAAATGTATAGTTATTTATAATGTGATAGTTTGCAATTAAGAGAATAATAATATTCGGTTATTATCATTGATTGATTGATTGTTTGATTTATAAAAACCTGAACACCTAGTGAATTAAGTTTCATGATTTGATTATATGGCATTTGGTAATAATATAGGTTTAAAATTAATAAATTTATTTAAGATAAATAAATTTATGAGCCTAAAAATGTAAAAATAAGGTGATCCTAAGAAATGAATGTATAAATCAAGCTTTATAAATAAAGGAATTAAAAAGAAGAGTCTTATGATGACTAGTCCGAGTGGCTAGGAAGTAACTAAAAATGGATAGGAGATATGTTCGGATGGTAAACTCTTCTCTTAAGTGTTACCCTTCTTGTTACAGGGAAATATGATACTTTTGGTAGTACCCAGTTCCTTGGTATCAATTTGAAGTTACTCGATCTATAAAAAAAATTAAGTTAAAAGATAACATGAATCATCAATTGATAAATTAGTTTGTGCTTATAAACATCTTTACAAAAATGTTAAACAAAAGATAATTTGGTTCACTAATTGATAAAATAAAATAGAATTTTTGATGATTTTTGACAGTCGAATATTTTCGAATCACACCTAACTTAGAACTATGAAATTTTGAAAATATAAAAGATAAATAGTTGCAAAATGTTTTGGGTAAAAAAAATTATATAAGTATTATTTATAAATGTGATTTATACATAAAATGGATTTGAAGCTGAGAATTTGAGAATTTAAATCCTGGTAAATTTGAAAATTATTCTTCAAAATTGAGAAAATTTTAATAATATTGTTTGGAATTATTTTTGAATAAAAATATATGAGATAAGTTTTATAACTTATGAATTTGAGATGATAGTAAATTACAACAAATTTTGAATATGTCAAACACCCTGATGTAAGTAAAACCAATGTAAAATTTGTGATTTGTATATATACTCTTAGGATGTAATGAAGTATTATACAAATATAGACTTAAGTCGTGAACTAGTTTTAAACTTAAGTAATGTTGTAAAATGCAATTCAATGGTGAATTTAGTATGAAATGAATAGTTATGAAACTTAAAAGTGTTGATTAAACCAAAATCATGTTTTATAAGTACTTATAAACTTAAAAAATAGTTTTGTCAAATGGTTCGTAAATTTATAGTGACATAAAATTGATTATGATTTGGTATAGTGAAGAAAACCAATTGGAATAAATATGTAAGTTATACGTAGATCATTTTACTCGCGTAACTGTTTGACCTAAGATTCGAGTATAGAACCTTGAGGTATATATACCGGTCAGAAAAAAATGATTTATCACTCGATTTTTGATGGCGAACATTGATGATGATTTGTGATCAGATCCTTACATTTTTTATCACAGTGGAGAGCTATGCAAGGAAATAGAATTTTCTAAGCCTGACCAGAGTCCACACTAGAGGATCGGGAGATCAATACTAGTTCGAAAGCAAAGTGGTATATTCAAATTTATGATCAAATAAAACGGTGCATAAAAATAATCTATAAATATAAGAACAAATTTATATTTCAAAATTTATTCTGAATAAAGTATTATCGGTTTTTTAGTAGTAATTTCGGGGACGAAATTCTTTTAAGGAGGGGAGTCTATAACGACCCGTAAATTTATCACTTTAATAAATGATATTTAATTTTGAAATATTCAAATATAAAGTTTTATAACACCAAATATAAAGATTTAAACCATAAAATTATAATAAGGAACTTGTTTTAAAATAAAATTGTGGAATATTGTTTCATAAATAAAGCACGTGCTTCGTACATAAATTTTCATCGATATATTGATTTTCAATAGAAAGAAGATTTTCTCAGTATTTAAGCGCATGAGTCAAGATACATACACAAATATATCTATTTAAACAAGATTATGAAATAAAAAGTATTTATGGCATCACCAGAGATGTCATCGATTTTATATATTTCTCTAGGAATTCAAGTCAAGTTTAAATAATTAAATAATTGCTTCAATATGCTAATAATTCAATTTAATTAGTTATAAAGCGATAGTAAATCATTTATAATTATTTTGACAAGCTATACACCTGATTTGAAAATATAAGGAAAGTTTATAACGCTTTATCGATATGATAGCACTTTTTGTAAACACTTGTTAATATCGATATATATGGTTTTATAATTCAAGTGAGGTCATTTTATAAATTAGTGAGAAATATATTTTTAAGTTCTGTTTGCTAATACATATAGCTTAATTAAAAACTAGAAATGTGACCAAGAATCAGAATCGAAATTAGAATCGGAATTCGTAACAGTTTAACGCGTAGAAGCTGTAGACAAATCAATACAACATTTTGATACATATACACATACATGATCACATATATCATTGTATGCACACATTCATTTAATCATGTTTAGGAATTAATCAAATCAAGCAAAGAAAATATCCAAACACATATGTATATATACAAGCTCCTTATGTGTAAACAAGAGATAAAAACAAAGCACCACATCACATCAAAGCCAGGCACATGGAGGGGGAGTGTGATTCATAGTTGGCCGAATGGTGATGCAATCATGCTTAGGTAAGGAAATAATATCATGATATTTTGGTGCAAAAATTTTCTATAAATACCCACCTCCATCCTCACTTTCCTACACACAAATTCTCTTCAACTTTTCCTTCCTCTTAAGCTATTTCAATGGCTTTCTACCTTAAGAAAAATATGGTGAAAAATATTGCAAAAGAAATTTAATTAATATAGTGTGTGTGAGTGTGTGTGTATTATATTAGCAATCAACTTCAAAACCAAGTGCAATCACCTCCTTCCCTCCTTCACAACACACGGCCGCCGCCCTCCATCACCAATGTCAAGCCCACCTCCTTGTGCAAGCATTGGCCAAGCTTTTCCAAGGTCCCGGGCTCGATTCCATAAGCTCTGGTTTGATCGTTTCGAAGCTATAGTCCGTTTTTCTAAGTGTAATATCCAATGAAGGTGAGAAAATTCTATAAAACTTTATATATATATATATATATGTATGATGTGATATGATTGCTATGGATGTTTACTATGCTTTTATCATCAAGTTTGGTTGTTTACTATAGTTGTTTAATGGTGTTAACAAGTCACGTTAAATACACGCCGAATATCACAAACAAAATCATTTTCTTTATTGAATGAAATGGTGTATATGAGCTTGTTAAACCTTTTTAAATGGTTTAAAACAATTAGAAATGTTTTATAAGCATTTAAAAGTGTTTTTAGAAAGTTTGGAAGGGTATGAATATTGAGTAAAAGTAGGCGCGCCGCGTAATGGCAGTTCACGTTTTCGCGTCATAAAAGTTTAAATCCATTTACACGATGGATTTGGAATCAGAATTCTTTGTAATAAGAATTTTCTGAACTCTTATAATCATAGTTTTCAAACAAAAGAAAATTATGAAGTTTTCATTTAGTAGATTTTGAAATTTGAACAAATCAAGTTTTCAAAATAGTCACGGTTTTGTAGTTCGAAAACCAAAGCAATAATTCTTTATAATCGATATTTTTAATTCTTTAAAAATATGAAATAAATTTTGTAAGTATTTTAAAAGAGATTTTAGTTATTAAAATGAATTTATAAATCATAGAAAAGTTGATTTGATCAAGTAAGCCTTAAAAGCACTATTCATAGCACTATTCGCAGCACTTTTTGCAGCAGTTTTTAATAACTTTTGAAATAGCTTTTAATTTAGCTATTCTTTCCCAAAAGCTTTTAATAAGTAATGGAGTGTTTAAAAGATGATTTGGATGTTTCAAAATTATTTTTAAAGGATTTAAATAAATGGTTAAAAGAAAAGTATTATAAATAAATGATTTAATCTTGGCTCTAAAAACCGATGAGTAGACTGGATTTTTCTACTCGTAAGATCTGGATGTGAGGTGCTTAAACTAAGAAAATGTTCACGAGATACCAGTGTATTGGCTCACTTAGCCTCTTTCCTGGGTGAAGGATAGATAAGGTCGAAATGTCGTAAACGAGATAAGTATAAAAGATTTAATTTTTATAATTATTTAATTGCAACTTGGATTGAACAGAGAAAATCTTCTTATACTTGGTGTTAAATTATAAGGAGGGAACTTATACTAATCATATGAATTTAAAAGGTGATTCCACCATTATTCGATGATTAGTATAAGTTGAATATGGAAATTAGTATCGAGTGAAACTATTATAATTTCTTTGGATCTGTTTTACTCGAATACTAACTAATTAGGATCTACCATCTTAGATAACATGGTTTCAACCCATTAAAAAGTTACGATTTGAAACTAAGAAATCTTTTGTTAATATTTGATAAATGATATGGAATTATTTTAATTCCTATGGATCTCTTTACTTAAAATTAATTGTTTTTGGTTTACGGTAAACTATGTCTTAAATAATATTGTTTTTGACCCATTTAAAAGTTATGATTTGGAAATAAGAAATCTTTATTAAGATTTAAATAAATGATTTGGAGATATTTCCTAAGAAAAAGATGAAATGATTTGGAATTACTCCAAGATTTAAAAAGGTTTTAATTAAACAAAGATTTGATAAATAAGGTTTACTGATCTTATGCATACTAAAAAGAAATGGTTTTAAAAAGATATATATCTCTGAGAAGATACTTTGGATAAAAAGAAACTAACTAATGGAATATAAATCACCTACTTGCTTAACATTTTTTATCGATGCTTGGTTTGGGGGAATGGAGATCAAATTTGGGCAAATTCCTATCCAAAAACCACTTCGAACCAATTTATGAGTTGGAAATTGAAGACATGTCAAAGATAATAAAGTTGAAGGTGGGGATCTTCATAACTAAAGGACTGATAGTTGATAATTTCGGAATAGCTACCGACATAAATAAATAGCATTGGTCTCCTTGTTCTAGGATCCACGTACGCAAGGGATACATGCTGCAAATCCTAGAGGTGATGCCTAAAAGGTGTGAGAAATGCGGATTAAGGATCTTAATGCTAGGATAAATAATAGAGGGGGGTGAATAGTGTTTTATAGAATTATTAAATCTTCTAAGTTTTTGTTAATTTGAATGCAAATGTATGTAATATTCAGACACAGATATGATCACAGAACTAAACACAGATGCAAACATAAAGTAAAAGCAGTAAAGGAAAGAACACACCGGATTTTATACTGGTTCGGAGTTACCCTACATCCAGTCCTGCACACAAGTACAGATTTCCTTTCAAAAACAATCTTTGCAATTATACCTTCGATTTCAGGGCAACGAGGTACACCCTCCAGATTCACAATCCTCTAGGTAGAGATACTTGATTTATCGAGCAACAAGTTCACCCAACTGATTTCCAAGGCTACAATCACACCTTATCTCGCTTGATTGATTTCCAAGGCCAAAATCACACCTTTTCTTGTTTAATTGATTACAAAGAAGCCTATAACTCTAAATAGCAATGAGGATCTTGTTGAGATAGTGAAGAGAATCAAAACAGAAATGATCTAGTTTGATTCAATGTTGATTTCGGTAGAGTAATGGTAAGAATATGTATATAGAAATGTGGAAGAAGAAGAGGAGTGAAAAACCAGAAAATCTATATTGAAATTCGTTGAAAACATCCCCTATTTATAGAAGAACAACAGCCATGTCCATTCGTGAAGAGATATGACGAATAGACATTTCTTTTGAAATTTAAATTTTGAAACCAACTGACACTATTTCGACATGGGTAGGTTGAGCATGTCGACATCCCAAAGGAATTTTTGGTGATTTTTTTTTCTTTGAAACTAACTTCTGTCTTATATTAAAACTATTTTAAATTTTATAAATATACTTGTCTATAGTTAAAATACATAAGTAAATATATAAAATAATATACACAAAATTTTATTATAATTTTATATTTAAATCTAAATATAAATATTATTATTAAAAACAGTTTAAAACTAAGGATAATTGATTTTGAAATTAAAGATTATTTGGAGGCTAAAATACTTGAAATCAGGATAGATGTTTTTGATGCTTTTAAAAGCAAGGTTTTGAAAACATTTTGAAAACAAGATATAATTTTGTGAAAATCATTTTGAATAAATATTAGCGGATACAAAACAATGTTCCACTAGATTTTTCGTAGGTTCCATCCTACTTAGGGTTCCATTCCTTTAACAGGCTCAAAGAGGATTCCATTCCATGAATAAATTGGATTTTAAGATTCCGGTGCTTTTCTAGGAGTTTTAACAAAATTCCTAATTAAATTACTTATTCTTGAAATCTTAAACTCTTGATACTCATGAGTCTTCAATCTTGATATCTTGAATCTCTACACTGTACAGTCTTCATTCTTGGTACCTGAATGGTTAAATCCTGCGTATACATATATTTCTAAAATATAATGTTAGTATTTATATTTTATAATCTATTCTAAGGTTGTTGTCATCAAAACCATCATCTCACGGACTAACAGTCTCCCCTTTTTGATGATGACAACCTTTGTTTATAAAATATTACTTCTATCCTAATAACTCTCCCTCAATCTATGCCTAACTATCCTATTTTATATTTCTCCCCCTTTATCATCAACAAAAACTAACTCTAAATATATATAACTTCATACTATATAACTCCCCCTCATTCTTGGACTAAAATACCTGCTTTGATAAACTATACAATGGAGTATATAATAGATGTATTAAGAGATAATTAAACTGATAGACATGGTAATCAAACAAGGTTCAAATGTATATTTATACATGTTTTGTACAACAAACATCAATCCACACCAAATAACAATCCATATCAAACCAAATTAAAGTAAATGAAATCAAATCAATCAAAGCAAACAATTCAAACAAAGCAATCAAATAAAATCAAACGTTATGAGAAACTTCCACCCATCCTTCTTCTCCAAATTAGGGTCTCTTTAATGGATCCCAATTTTCATTGTCATTGGTGAGAGAGACTGGAGGATGTGCTTCATTATCATCCTTGTGCAGGGAGGAAATCATCCATCGCATTGCATTGAAATGCCTTTCTTGCTCCTTGATCATCTGCATTTAACTTAATTCTAAGTGCCGCTGGTTACGAAGAATGAACAAGAGAATATTCTTGAACGAATTAAGAGTTTCTTCAAAATTCTCGGATAAATTATGAATTGGATTAACCATATTTGGATTTGTGAGATGAATGAGAGATAGAGCAGATAAGAAATAATATCCAGTGATGAATTTTGGAAGAAATAGGTATTTATAGGTGTAGAAATTCGTTTGAAATTAATAGACATATGGTAGTTATTCAAATTTCAAATTCAAAATTAAGTGTCATTTCTGACCAATACATGTCGACGTGGTCATAGGGGGTATGTTGACCTGGGGCAGTGAATTATTATGACTTATTTTGATTTTGTGAATAATTGTGTGTGTGTGTGTGTGTGTATTTATATAATATACTAACATTTATTCTGGAGATAATATAAGTTAGATAACAGAAAAGAAATTCCATTTCATTTCATATTAAGATGATACAACGATTAATCATAAAGAACTACATGAACTTTCAAATTAAAACAAACTAAAACAAATACAATGAAATATGAAAAGGTAGAACTAGTTAGAGGATGATGATAAGAAGATAATCAAGCTTCTTGCTGACTTTGAAAACAAACTTGTTCATCTTGGATGAAAGTTTGTCCAACTTCTTACTAACGGATCGTTTCAGAATCCGTTGATTCTCAACGATGGTCTTTTTGTTTTTGCGAAGGGTTTTGTTGGATGGATTATTTAGATAGTCGATGCTTTGCAAAGAAGTTTGACCTTCTTCTTCTTCTTCAATTTCCATTTCATCCCCTTCTTCTTCCATCACCTCATGAGCCAAACGCTCTTTCTTTTCGGCAAGAGTCTCATAGGGTTGAAAAACAAATGGAATTTTCATAAGTGAAATGTTGGAATGATTGAAAACATTTCTAGAGACAAATTCTTCTCCTTTGAAATCCACTCCAAAATAGTTAAAAATTCGAGTGAGATAAATTCCATGATACAAAATATTCTCACCCATTTCAAGATTTTTAGGACGAAGTTCATCCAAAATAACTTGCGCCCAATTAATATCATAATTTCCAAAAATAGCAAAAAGTTCTTTGCAAACTTTTGAAGTAGGATTGTAAAAATTTCCAGATCTTGGGGTCAAAGTATATTGTAAAAGAAGATTGACAATTCTAGCATTTGGTCGAAAGTTTCGATTTTTGAATTCAAAATTATCATTTCCTTCGAAAATGTGATGAAATGTCTCATGATCAGTTTCATCGATTTTAAAATTAGAAAGATCCATTCCCGTACTCTTGCAATTGAGAATGGTACCCAAAAGATCACAATTCAAAACAATTCCAGTGCCTTTGACACTACTTCAAATTTCACCATCGTTTCCATTATAAAATCCACGATTAAGATTTGCATAGAAAATTTTGGTAAGATTTGGATAACAAAAAAAATCAATTTGAGAAGCATCAACATGAATAAGAATTTGGCTGTGTGCAAAAAGAGAATCAATTTCATAAGAAGAGAAATCTTGAAATATAGCAAACTTTTCGGGATGGACTTTTGCATAGTTAGCATAATTGATGTATGCTTTTATTGCCTTCGGATCATTGAAGAGTTGCTATTTTATCTTTCAGGAAATTCTCATGGTGGAGGGGTTGCTTGAAGAAACCATTAAAGTAGAGAGTAGAGAGCTTATTCTAAGTCCGTTTCTCTGAATTCGTCGGAATCATGAACTGCGGTGAAACACAAATTTCAATCGTCTATCTTCTAATCATCTTCAGATGAGGCGAGTCTGATTCATCTAGAGTAGGAGTAAATGCACGCTCCCGTTTCTTTACTGAATCATTATTTATAGGAGGATTTTGCCTATCTAGATATGGACGGTCTCTTTTGATATGCCCTGGTTCATTACAGTTGAAACATTTGACATTTCTTGGCACTACATTCTGATTTACAGAGTTCTTATAGTTGTTTCTCTTGAGATTATTCATCTTTTTGTATTTTAGAATTTTTTGAAAATTCCTAGTCATAAAGGCTATCTCTTCATCATTATCGTTGTTTGAGTTTGATCCATCAGTTAATGCATTAAATGTCATTGATTTCTTTTCTGATGCTTTGCTTTCTCTTCTCCCGATCATTTGGACTTCAAACGACATTAGATTTCCAATTAATTCTTCTATCTTTAAAGTACCGATGTCATTTCCCTCTTCGATCGCCAGTGTCTTTTGATCCCATTCTATAGTAAGAGAATTTAGAATTTTTCTGACTTAATCTTCTTCGAAAAATTCCTTTCCCATGGATATTAGAGAATGCACAATATCCTGAAATCTACTATACATATCGGAAAAAGACTCTTTAGAATTCATTTTAAATAATTGAAACTGATTTATGAGCATGGAAATTTTGGTCTGTTTAACTTTGCTTGTTCCTTCGTGAGTCACTTGCAAAGTTTTCCAGATTTCATATGCAGACTTACAAACTGATACTCTATTAAATTCATTCCTATCAAATGAACAAAACAGAATATTCATTGCTTTAGAATTATTTTTTGCAATAGTCTTTTGCTCAGCGGTCCACTATGCCAAATCAGTTGTGGGTTCAGAATATTCAGTTTGTGTGATATTCCAAGTATCTAATCCTACAGACTGTAAATATATGTTCATCCTACATGCCTAATATGCATAGTTACTGCCATCAAAAAGTGGTGGTCTGACAGTAGACCGACCTTCTACAATTGACCTAGTGACAGGGATACTAGTGTTAGTAACAATACCAGTGTTGGTAGCCATTTTGAAAACTTTTTCAAAAATCAGATTATGAAACTTTGAAAACCTTGCTCTGATTCCAAATGTAAGAAATGCGGATTAAGGATCTTAAGGCAAGGATAAACACTAGAGGGAGTGAATAGTGTTTTAGAGAATTATTAATATATTTTGAGTTTTTGTTAATTTGAACACAAATGTATGCAATATTCAGACACAGATATGATCACGGAACCAAATACAGATGCAAATATAAAGTAGAAGCAGTAAAGGAAAGAACAGACTGGATTTTATACTAGTTCGGAGTTACCCTACATCCAGTCCCGCACACAAGTACGAATTTCCTTTCAAAAACAATCTTTACAATTACACCCTCGATTTCAAGGCAACGAGGTACACTCTCCAGATTCACAATCCTTTGGGTAGAGATACTTGACTTCCCGGGGAACAAGTTCACCCAATTGATTTCCAAGGCTACAATCACACCTTATCTCACTTGATTGATTTCCAAGGCCACAATCACACTTTTTCTCGTTTAATTGATTACAAAGAAGCCTATAACTCTGAATAGCACTAAGGATCTTGTTGAGATAGTGATAGAGAATCAAACCAAAAATGATCTAGTTAGATCCAATGTTGATTTCGGCAGAGTAATGGTAAAAATATGTATATAGAAATGTGGAAGAAGAAGAGGAGTGAAAAGCCAGAAAATCTATATTGAAATTCGTTGAAAATATCCCCTATTTATAGAAGAACTACAGCCATGTCCATTCATGAAGAGATATGACAAATATACGCTTCTTTAGAAATTTAAATTTTGAAACCAACTGACACTATGTCGACATGGGTAGGTTTAGCATGTCGACATCCCAAACGAATTTTTGGTGATTTGTTTTTCTTTGAAAATAACTTCTATCTTATATTAAAACTATTTTAAATTTTATAAATATACTTGTCTATAGTTAAAATACGTAGGTAAATATATAAAATAATATATACAAAATTTTACTATAATTTTATATTTAAATCTAAGTATAAATATTATTATTAAAAATTAGTTTAAAACAAAGGATAATTTGATTTTGAAATTAAAGATTATTTTGAGGCTAAAAGTATTTGAAATCAGGATAGTGTTTTTGATTCTTTTAAAAGGAAGGTTTTGAAAACATTTTAAAAACAAGATATAATTTTGTAAAAATCATTTTGAATAAAAATTAGCGGATGCAAAACAATGTTCCACTAGATTTTTTTTAGGTTCCATCCTACTTAGGGTTCCATCCCTTTAACAGGCTCGAAGTGGATTCCATTCCACGAATAAATTGAATTTTAAGATGCCAGTGCTTTTCTAGGAGTTTTAAAAAAATTCCTAATTAAATTACTTATTCTTGAAATTTTGAACTCTTGATAATCATGATATTCTTGATACTCATGAGCCTTCAATCTTGATATCTTGAATCTCTATACTGTACAGTCTTCATTCTTGGTACATGCATGGTTAAATCCTACATATACATATATTTCTAAACTATAATGTTAGTATTTATATTTTATAATCTATTCTAAGGTTGCTGTCATCAAAACCATCATTTCACGAACTAAAAACATGATGTGGCAGGAGAATGCCTTAGATTTATCTTGTTTCTGGACAACTTGTATAGATATATGTCTGACATTGCATTTCTATGATCACAGTGACGTACATCTATTTGGTAGAGTAGGAAGTAGCCCCTCTTATGTTTAATACCCTTCTCTGAGACATACAAGCTCAAAGGTTGTACTTTTGTTGAAATCAATAGTGTTGTTGGAAATGGCAATGTGGCATTTTAAGTGAAAATGTTCTAAGAAAGGTAAACTTTACCTCAAGCCTCATATCTAGGGAATTGTGAAATAGGGGTTGCTTTAAGACTAAGTGGTTCGCAACCATTAGGGTACGATATCACCTTTCTAGATTTATTTATTTCTACTCGCTATAACGTTAGGTTTAAATTTTGCGGTCTATGCTACGAGACGTCTTGGAGAGGTCGGGAATGGCTAGGATGATATCATATTCAGTGTTATCCATACCATCTATTGATCTTGTGTAGGTCGGTCTTAATCCCTAAAGGACCATCTATTGGTGGTCTCAGCACATTCTTCTAGAAACGTACTGTACGGGAGGTAGCCCCTTACCTCACTATTCATTGGAAATCTATTCTCCAATAAGTGCATTCAGACTTAGTTGTAAACCTATAGTGCAATCAAATTTAACCAATGTAACAATTTCGGCTATTTGAATATGTTTATTTGAAAGGTTTTCAAAGAATGTCATTAAAATAATATCACTGGACTTTATTTAGAAATGATTTGCTTATCATATGGTAAAAAACTCGTTCTGTGTTTATGTGCGACATGGTCTTATGAGATACCCTTTATTTTCAAATACTCATATTTCTAATTTATCACACCACTCCCATGAATGACCTGGAGTTTATTTTATTTCCCTTAAACTCTGGATGCCTTATTTTTTTTAAGCAACCTAGTACTTAGGTTTAGTTTGGACCATTTTGAAAGAACAAGAGCATGGAGCTAGAAGATTCTTCTAAAGGTTGTCATCCATTTCAACCACACTTAAGTACTATTGTATTTTGCATTTGTAAGGATAAATATTTATAATTGTCCATGTTGCTGTTAATTTACACTCTAAAAAATGTATTTAAAATTTTCTACCATAAAGAATGTATATTGAAATAACTTATGTAGTACCATTTGACTAAGATTTTATTCTATGTCTTTATTTTCTTTTCCCCACAACTATACACCTTTTCATTCAAATTGAGTTGGACATGTATGGTGTATTATCAACTTAAATGTACAGAATAGTGGGTCGTTACATGTAATATCAACGTGTATATAACATGACTTGTTTACTCTGTTGAACACTATATTAAAACAACCAATACTGGATGATTAAAACATAATAAACATCCATAGCAATCATATAACATCATTAATACACACACATACACATATATATATAAAGAGTTTCTCACTTGATTTTCATTTAGACTAACTTTAAAACGGCTATAGCTCCGCTATCTCGAAATTGGAGCTCACGATTACTTACACAAATGCCCCTATGGGGTTCGGCCTTGGTTGGGGGCTTGGAAGTGCCCTGCTTTGCTTGGCAAGTGGTGGTGGAGGACTTGGTTGCGCACGACCTTAGTGGAAGAGAAGGAAGAGATCACTAGCTTGAACATTGGTTTGAAGTGGTATGGATTTTGTTTGATTTTGGTATAACTTTGTTTTGATTTTGTAATATTTTCTTTCATAGGCTGTGGAAGCCATTAATGTGGAGAAGAAGAGGATAAAGTGCTTAGGAGTTTTAGGAAGAAGAAGTGTGAATGAATTGAAGAGAGGTGGGTGCTATTTTTAGGTAAATATAAGGATGCAAATATCATGATATTTTCACATAAACACATCATTGTTTCACACCTCTCCCCCTACATCATGTTTAGGCTAAATGATCCACTCCATGTGTATTGCAATGTGCTTCCTTTGGGTGGTAAGTTGATTTGAATTTTCGTGAGAAATATCTTAATATTTATTTCTTTTTATGATAAGTGAATTTGTAAATATATATGGTAATTCTTATATGTATTTTAATGTGCATAGATGTAGATGTGTATGTGTGTATAAATGTATATATGTATATCACTTATAGCCTGGAACGTGTATAACTTTTCTACGTTAAACCATTACAACTTCCGATTTCGATTCCCAGTCATTTTTTTAATTCTTAAATATACATATATTTGTAAACAAAGTTTGAAAATAACATTTACATTATTATTTATTAATAAAAGGGTGACATTTGTGTGATGACCCGCCTTTCATTCCATAGAAAGACGTATCATCATTAAGAAAGAAATAGGTAGAAAAAGAATAGATAGAAAGAAAGAAACAACAATCATCAGAATATCACAGTGGAAATGGAAAAATATAATAGATCATATAACTATTACATAGTTGTTACATCAGAGTTACATAGTTACAAAACATTATCACATTAGACGGTCATGAAGACCCATCTATCCATTACATTCCAAAATGCAGCATACAAAAGACTCCAACATAACAGAAATTGATAGATATAGCTACGCCAAGACTCCTGCTCCAAGCTTCCCAAAATTCATCAAGCAAAACCTGATCACCTGGCTACTTATAAAAATTTGAGTACCTAAGAGATTAAGAAAAACAGAATAAAGTTCGGGTCAGACATAGGTCTGGTGTGAGTAAACGGCTAAGTTGTTTAACTTGAAAATCCTTTGAAATAAAAGGTATCTCGTAAGACTCTTCGCAAATAAACACGGACAAGTTTTTCCCTTACGGTAACCAAAACATTTTACAGGAAATCTAGTTATATTATAATCTTGTCTAGGGTTTTCAAATAAATATTCACATAGCCGAAATTGTTACATTCATTAAATTCCAGTATACTAGTCACAAAGTGGGTTCTACAATCAAAACCGTAAAGGGCATGTAGGGAGAATGGATTCCATACAATGGTAGGGCTACTGGGGTACCACCCGTCATAGTATGTGGCCTAGATCACCGTACCAAGGATCCAGCTTGATCCCCTACATCACAAAGCCGGAGCTACCCCTTACTGGATAGTCCGAATAAGACAACCCCGCGGTTGTGGTCTACAACCGCCCACACAGCCGAAATAAAAGGGACTTCTAGATAGAGGAAAATCTTATCCTACTTGGATGCTACCCACTTAGTCTTGCGTGTACCTCCCCTGTTTTAGCCATTCCCGATTGATGAGGCTTGAGGCTACGATTACCTTTTAGAACACTTATCTTGGAATGCTCATCGTCCACCATTGAGATGGTCTGAGAGCATTCATCCATACAAGTTCGTTCCGGGTTCGAACCAAATCGAAGGCATTATCTCGTTACACTCATTTTGGAATCACCCTTAGAACTAACGAAAATAACCCTACACTCTGAAACTTCATCTCGATCTTCACTTGAGATTCCATGACCTATCGTTTTTAATTCGGATCGATGTGATTTTCGGATAATCAAATTTGATATCCGATCCCGATCTCATTGAAATCCAAACGTTTCTTAAAGGCCAAGTTGTTTAAGGTTTAAACAATTTAATTCAATCCAGAATATTAAATTCACACAGCATTCATCATAGATAAATAACATACATTTATCACAGCCATATTCAAAGCTATCCACATCATAGAACATCACAGATTATCATACTATAATATCAATCAATCCATACATTCTATACAATCAATCATCCATAAGCAAGATTTATTAATCCATACTATAATTAATTTAATTAACTTAAATTAAATTAATTACTTACTAATTAATCACCTACCCCTACTTAATCAACCATTAATTAATTAAAAACCCTTTTGAATTAATTAATCATTCTTTAATTACTTTCATAAATCAATTAATTAATCTTTAATTATTGATTAATTATTCTTTAATTATTAATAAATTTACCTTAATCAATAAATAATTAACCTTAATTACACATTAATTAATCTCTAATTACTTAATTAATCAATCTCTAATTACTTAATTAATCCTTAATTATTAATTAATTAATCCTTAATTACTAATTTATTAATCTCTAATTAATTAACTTATAACCCTCAATTACTAATTAATTAATCCTTATCATTTATTAATTAAATTAATTAATTACCCTTTAATTACTTTATTAATTTAATTAATCTTAATTATCCAAGACCTTAATTAACTTTAAATAAACCTTTTGTCTTATTAATTTCTTGATTATCATTTACCTATAAATCTAAACATTTACTTTTTAGTTAACTACTTAATTATATATCTAAATTAAGTTTTAAAATAAGTTAAGCATTACTTAACAAATTTAAGTTAAATAAATCCTATAACTTTCTTAAATCAAATGTTAAATAAAACATTTAAAATTTAAAAGAAATTCATTTAAGAAAAATGTTTAAACTAGATTTAGTTAAAAATTTAAAACTTGCTTTTATCTAAACTTAAAAACTTGTTAACACTTTAACTTCGGGTTAAACCCGGCTTCTACCCGAGTTATGCCCCGTGTATTTCATCTTTTATTTAAAAAAACTTGATATGTTTAAAAACTTTAAAACCCGATAACATGTTTACATTCACGAATTTCACGAGGCCCTAATCGAGCCACGACCACACTACCCCGAGGCTTCCCCGAGACAAAATCCCTTCCCAAAACACTGACACATCGACCCAAACGTGCACATGCACCGTCGATCGAGACGTCACCGAACACCGCCGACACCTCCAACACAACGATGATCACCTCTAGTTACGATCCTGACCACCCAATCTCCACCATAAACCCAAAATTGAAATCGAGCAATTTCGATCAAACTGGAACAAAAACTTATCACCTAAAACTTCCTCATCCTGATGTTGCCAACCACCAGAACTCATGAAACTCCGGTCACACCCTCTCCAGCCATCCATGCTTCTATTCCCCCATGACCGATAAACCCCGAAGCTCTAGAGACGACGCAGCGACCAACTTTCCCGACCTCGACCAATTTGGGTTTTAAACCCTCCTCCGACCAAATGTCGCTGCCATGATGGACTATTAACCCACCTAACATTTTTGCCGAGACCAGCAAGCTTCCCTCTACCTCCAGCAAGGACCCCGGCCACCCCGAATTCCTCGATCGCCAGAAAAGCCCTTAAACCCGATATCAGATCATCTATGAATATCTCTCTCGATCCTAAACCGAAAATTTGGATTCCACTTTTAAAAATCATGATTATTGATGGATATTAAGATTATATAAGTAAAACAAAGAATTGTGATGCTTGAAATTTACATGTTTGTAAGTTTTTACTATAATTCTTTCTTTATGTTAAAACTACCCTTAGATCTTACCTGGAAATATTTTTAGATCAATTATCTTGTTAATACAAAGAAGTTTTGTTTACACATCTAAGTCTAAAAAGAATCAGGGAGAGAGAGCTTGGATTTTTATCAAGTTCTAAATTTTATACAGCTAGAACAGAGCAACATGTTGATATACAGATATGCATACAAATTTACATCAATACAGCAAACTTTCCACCCCATACATCAAATATTTTCACATGTAAGCAACTTAAACAGGTTTATGGTTTAGAAGAAAGTTTACTCACCTGTATAGATGTGGAACAGAGAGTTTTTGAAACAGGGATGCTAGATTTTGAACAATAACTTGAAAATGCTTTCCTTTATTTTGAAAACCGGGAAAAAAAATGCTTGATCTTTGAACTGGAAATTTGATACTGGTTGTGATAACCTTGAATTTTGGGCAATATCAATTTAATAATATGTATTAAAAATTAAATGGATTTGATAATTTTTGTTAATAAAATTTGAATTGATTTAATAATCTTCTTTTAATAAATATTTAATTGGTAAATTTTATCTTTTAAAAGCTACTATAATGATTTCTATTTATAATGTATATATATTTGTATATATTGTAAATAGAAGAACTTTGGTTTGAAATTAACAAATAAAAATATGTTTTCAAATTCTAATATTTTAGTAATTTGAAAATTATGATTTATTTAATATTAAGCTTTTCAAAGTTATTTCATAAATAACTATATGGTTTAAAAATACTTAAAATAAATATTTAATTGTTTAAATTTATTTTAGCTTAAGTTTAAATTTAAAATTAGTTAATAAAAAGGTTTGTTTTATTTTATTTTTAAATTTTAACTATAGCTTGATAAATATGATTTGAAATATATATAAGTTTAAAATAAAATTTTACAAATGAATCATTAATACATATAATAAGATAAGTGATATAAGTAATTTATAATATAGAGATAATTTCTTCTGTAAATTATTTAAAATTGATAAATTGTTATTTCTAAATAATAATAATAATTTATTATTTCAAATTGAACTTGTGTAGTTATATATGTATATATACAACTTGATTTTAAGAGTGGACTTTAGAATTTGATTTGAATTGGAATTTAAAGTCTTGAAATTCAAAAGGTAGATATTTAAATTGTTTTGGATTTTAAAAATATATGTATAAACTTTTATTTATGTATATAATTGGTTATTATTTCTTTAAAATTATTTATATATATAAATAAGTACTTATTAACAAAATAATAATGTATAAGTTTATTGTAACATTTAAAATAAATACTAATTAATTAAAAAGACAAATGTTATTTCCCTAAAGTCTCATTTAACAAGTGTTAAATAGATAAATATGATATAGGACAAGTGTTATGTTTTATTTTCATTTTTCTTTGATTTTTAATAAATCACAAATCACGTTTATATAAGCATACACCTTTCATCTCTTTTTATTTTTCTCATCTCATTCTTAACTAAAGTAAACTTCAGCTGAAACAAAGATCAATACAAATCTGTAAATCACTCCTCATAAAACAAGACCTGCAAATCATTTTCCAAATCATAAGATCAACCCTGTAACTCATTTTCTCAAATCAAGGTAAACAACCTGTAATCAAAATTTGCAATCAAATCTTCAGCCTACAAATGTAAACCCTGTATTTCATTTTCAAATCAAGTTTGCAAATCAAAATCAAACCTATAGTTCATCATTTTTCTGTAATCTAGTACCAAACCTACATTTTTTTCAAATCTGGAATCGAAGAGAAATCATTAGCATGCATACAGTTTTTAAAAACAAGAAGCATTCAAGTGCAAAGTTTTAAAGCAAAGGGATTTCAGTTTTAAAGTTTTCAAGCTTTTTCAAATCTGGAAGCTTTGTTCTTCCTTTACAAATCTGGTGGGTAACATCACTAAATTTAAAAATAAATTTAAGAATCCGGTTGCTTGATTTTCCCTGGAAATAAGTATGTTATGTAAGTATGTATAGGCGCATCTTTCTGTACGTATATGTGAATGTAGAGATATGTGTGTGCATGCTGTTATCTGTGAGTACGTTGCTCATGATTTTCAAGTTAATATTTAGAACAAGAGTCATGTTCTCTTGATCCAATTGTTGTTAGGTTTTATACTATAAACAAAAATTGTTTGATTGATTGTTTATTTTAGTTTAAAATTTTAATTATGTTAAAATAAACTTGCATATCTCTGGAAAACCCAATATAACAGGCAAATATTAGTTTGGTCAAAATCCAAACATCCTAATTTATCAATTCACGAATGTAAATTGAATTATCAACCAGAAACATGATTTTTAAAACTAAATCATAATTTTTAGTTTGAGGAGGAGGGTGTCGTTCTGGGTTGAACAAAAATGGCAAATTAGGGGATTTCTGGTGATCTACTTGATTCTGGAGGTCGGGGTTCTTCCTGGAGGTGGAAGAGTGACCAAAGATAAATGAAAAATATCTGGAAGATGATCAAAGCACTGTAATGGAGGTGGTGTTCAATTTTTGGACTGTAACCCTAGTTTTAGATAGGTTGGGTTTTGGGATAGAAAAGTAATAATGATTTGTAATTAATAATGATTAATGTAAGTTAATTACTTAAGAAAAGTAATTAAAGAATTGTAAATAGTAAATGAACGTCATTAACTTGAGATTTTATTCAACAGTTAATTAATGTGATTAATTTTAATAATTAATTAGATTAATTAGTTAGAGATAATCATTTGTGAAATTGTTTAAGTGTAATTACTTAAGGGAAGTAATTAAGGAATTAATTACTCAATGTAATTAATTGAGTTTAATGTGATTATTTCAATTAATTAATTAAGTTTAATTAATTAAAGATAATCATTGGTTGATTTGTTAGCATAATTACTTAATGTAATTAATGAAGTGTAATTACTTAGTGAAGTAATTAATGGAAAATTACTGGAGGTAATTAATTGAAGATGATTTAATAATGGAAGTAATTTGGATTAAATTACTTTGTGTAATTAATCAAGGGATTAATTAAGATAATTAATTAAGGAGTAATTAATTAATTGTATGAAGTAATTAAGGGTAGTTAATTACTGAATGTGATTAATCAAGAGTAATTAATAATTATGGTTTAGTCAAAGAATTAATTTCTTAATGTAATTAATTTAAATAGAGTAACTAATAGTTAAATAAGTAATTAGGGATCATTAATTAATATAATTAATGATGTAATTAAGAGGTTGATTAATTAATCAATAATAAGTCATTAAAGAGTAATTAATTAATGTAATTAATTAAGGATTAATGTAATTAATTTTAGTTAATTAATTTATGAAGTAATTTGTAACAACCCGAAATTTCCGAACACGAAAATTCCAAATAGTTATGAAAAAGAAGAAAGATATAGAAGAAGAAGAAGAAGAATAGAGTCATCAACATCTCACATTCGCAGCGAATAAAATATAATAATAAATAATAACAGTCTACAAAAGGATATTAAATCTGCCAATTACATTTTAATACATCAGAGTTTCACATATTCACAGATTTGCAATAATATAACACAGCGGAAATTCTCTATACAATCCTGGGATCCATCTCGCCTCCTGAGCTCCAGAACGTCCTTGTCTGAAAATATGTAATACTCGGTCTGACCCGAGCATTACACCAAAGTAACACCCGGATCAGGCTGGAAACCAGCGTGAGTAATCTCAACTAACATGGAATACCAAAGCAATCAACTTATATAAAACCCGAGGTAACTCATTCCAATTCACAAAGCCACAGTTTTATTATGGACATCACTTATCCCTCACATCCATTTTCTAAGTACCAAGATTTAGATTTAAAATAGTCCGATTCATTTAAATCACTTCACTCCAACCTATAGTTTTCACAATCCGTCTATAAAAATTCATAGTGGTTTCGAGTATTTACTAATACCCGACCCCGGCCTCTTCGAGACTCGTGTCATCCTAACCCAAATTATCAAAATGAAATACACAACATTTCATATCAGGAATGTCATCTTATTCAAGCATCCAATACCATTCCATTTTTCACAACAAATTTGATCACTTCCAAATTAATTCAATTGATTCTAATTGAATTTAATACCTCAATCACTTAGATTTCTTTACTTGTTAATAAATTAATTTCAAATCAAATAATTCAATTATCCCTTTAACATTCATCAGCATTAATCAACCTGGATTAATTATCCTTCAATTTCATTCAAACAACTATCTTTAATTATCTTCACCATATAACTTATCCTTAACCAAACGATAAGTAATCGTAATTACTTCATGAACAAATTAACTATTTTAGTTACATTAATCTTTAATTACTTATATTAACTTCACATAAGTCACTCATTAATGATTAATCAATCTTAATTAATCAATCTTTAATTACGTCATTGATTATATAAATTAACGATTTCCAATTATAATTTAATTTATCCTAATCTAAATTAATTTCATTAAACAATTAATCATTAATTAAACCACAAATATTACTCATTCTTGATTTATATCAACCTTTAAATTAACTATCTATTTATTTACTCCTTTAAATAAATCAATTTCCTCTTAATTAATTGTCTTAATTAATCTCTTGATTAATTACACAAAGTAATTATATTTTTATTAATTTTATTAAGTAATTATTAATCAAACCATCCAATGATTATTCTGAATTAATTAAACTTCATTAATTAACTTAATCCATAATTAATTAATTCAAAACCCTTAATTACTAAATTAATTAACCCAAATTATTAATTAATTGAACTAATTAATTATTTATTTTCATTACACTTCAAATTTGATGAACCAGAATTCATTAAGCCCGTAACAACATTAGAATGAAAACATTCTCTTATTTATAACATTAAATCTAAAACAATTTAAAAACCTGAACACTTCGAGTCAACCACAATTAACTCGAGATCAAATCAAACAAAGTCACATCATCTTCAATAGCACATCCAATCAATTTATTCATCCAACCAATTATTTAAATTTAACCATTTAAATTTAAATAAAAATCCACAGAGTGAGATTTACTCACCTTTGATTTTGTTTTGTAGTCCACTTCAATTTCGACTTGGTTTCCCGGGTTATAACCTTGTATAAACATTAGATAATTTTTTCAATATTCCGGACAATTGAACAATGAAATTTTCATTTTAAGAAAATAAATTTTAATTTTAATTTTAAACCAAATCCGTACTCCTTGAATATACACTAATCTCCGATAGATTAATTCAAGATGAACAGAAATGCGAATTGTCAATGTTTAAGAAAAAGAAAGAGAATAGAAAAAGACAGAAGAAGAGGGAAGGGATAGAAAATAGAGTGAAAAAGAGAATAGGAAATAGAACGGAACTAGAACAGAAAACAACAGAACAACAACAGAATCTCACAATTCGCAGCGGAACAACATATAACAAATAAATGAATAATCTTTAAACAAAGAACTATATCAGTTATTACATTACATCACATTTCATTACATCATATCATCAGAGTGTACAACAACAACAACAAATAGTGCAGCGGAAAAAGAAATACTATATACTAGTAATTACGCCATGCCATCCAGCTTGCCTCCAGCAACTCCTGAATATCCAGAATATCCTGATAAACCTTAACTCTTGACTGCCCGTGTGGAAATTGGTGGGCACCCAGAGTTTAGGAAGGAAAACAATAAACTCCGAGTCAGTCATGTGACTGGTGTGAGAACTCAAAACAGTTTATTTATCTTTGAAATAAAAATAGAGGAATATTTTTAAAGTTAATTCGCAATGCTTTTAAAAATGAGACTACCATAAGGCCTCCCGCACACACACACAATGCAAACGCAGAATCGGAGGAGATTTCTCCTTATGATAGTCAAAGATGCTTGATACGCATTTAAAAGAACATTTTATATTATTACTAATGCATAGTGTACAGAAAAATTCATTTCGAAAGTAGAATATAAATCTTAGCCAGCATAGACATTTCGAACTATGCCTACTATAGCTACCATCTAAACAGTGGTGACCACCATAAGTAAATGGAAGGTTCTACAACTAATACCGTACAGGGTTTCGTATTGGGAATTGGATTTCCAACGAATGATCAGGCCAAGGAACTTCCCATTGCCACATAAGAATGCCTCTGGATGGACATCCCCGAGAACCAAACCGGATCTCTACCAACACAAGGCCGGGTTACCCCTAACTTAGTAACAACTGACCGAATATGACATCCCCCGGTCCTTTGGGACCTTTCAACCGAGCGCTCGTAATCAATTCACACAATCATAACAAAGTGTTTTCAACATGAGTAAGTATCTGGGCTCCATACCATGATACCACCCTTTTCCAGAAGGAAATGCACACATCCTAAAGGGCGCTACCCCTCATAACCTTGCTGCATCTTTCCTGTTTTGACCATTCATGGGGTGTGAGGCTCGACGAAGTCACGTCCACAAAAACATACTTTATACAAAAGCCATGCTTTGGGTCACCAAATGATCATAGAAATGATCACCAGGATAGACGATCAAATAAACGATCCTATCACAAATAATCAACACAATGATCATTTACAACAACACTCAGCATGTCACATTACCAAATTGGGAATATATCGCTGATAACCTTCAACAACATAACCTCTGAGCTCGTACGTCTCAGAGAAGGGTGATAAGCTAAAAGAATAAATTCTCCGCCACCAACAGAAATATATTTGAATGAAATCGGCTTTATATCTCAATTTGTAATGTCAGACATACAATCCATACAAGTCTGTTCCGGGATCGAACAAAACCGAAGGCACTTCTCATGAAGCCCTTGCAATCCGGGTATTCACAATCCCGATCGAATTTCCCATCACTTAGGAAATCTCTATACCAGGAGCTACCCAGTGCAGAGACAATCGATAGGTCATCCTATCGCTTTCGCAAATACCCGGTCTTCAACACTGGTCATCAAATGCAATTCATAACGACGTACCACATATTCGGAATGGGTTATACGACCCCATGGTCCTTTCCCGGTTAACCCGAATAGTGAGCGCTTATTCAAAAATAAGTGTGGCATTCAAATTCAAACAAATCACATCAATTACCCATTCAAAGGAAAATATTGATAGTCGGTTATTGAACTATCAATGGATATGCACACATCACCAGTTTCCAAATAATTTTCCAAATTATTTATTTTCCAAAATATCTTTACAAGATATATAATTTTTCACACTTCAAAAATAAATCAATATTTATTTTTAACAAATTCCACTTTCTTTTATAAATTCCTTAGTGAATTTATATTTCAAAATATCTATGAATATACGATTTCAAATTATCATTTCAATTTATCTTCAAAAAGATAAATTCTCTAATATTCACTTTATATTGGAAAAACATTTCCATACTTACTTATACATAAGTAATTCACAAATTTTATTTATTTTCAACACTTAGAAAATATTCAATATACTTAAATCGAGATTAAGTATATATTTCATTCTTTAAGGAAATCATTCTCTTAAACATATTTATTTGGGCCAAAACGAATGTTGCGTAAAACATCGTTACGACAACCCAAAATCACTAGTATAGGGATTCGAAATTAAAATAGATATATAAATCCCAATACTATACAAAACATTTCCTTTCGGAAATCATTTACTATAACAACAGTGTTATAGTCCACCATTTCCTTCTATTTCTCGAAAACGTCTATTTCAACAATGAATGTTGAAATCTATGGTTTCGAATCTCAACACATTTAAAACATCGTTAGATCGTTTTAATTCAATTTAAAATATCACATTCTAAACATTTTCTTTAACATATTATTCACTTTATATTGGAAAACATTTCCATACTTACTTATTAAGTAATTCTCAATCCATTTATTTTCAACACTTGGAAAATATTCAAATATACTTAAATCGAGATTAAGTATATATTTCATTCTTTAAGGAAATCATTCACTTAAACGTATTTATTTGGGCCAAAACGAATGTTGCTTAAAACATCGTTACGACAAACCAAAATCACCAGTATAGGGATTCGAAATTAAAATAGATATATAAATCCCAATACTGTACAAAACATTTCCTTTCGGAAATCATTTACTATAACAACAGTGTTATAGTCCACCATTTCCTTTTATTTCTCGAAAACATCTATTTCAACAATAAATGTTGAAATCTATGATTTCGAATCTCAACACATTTTAAAACATCGTTAGATCGTTTTAATTCTATTTAAAACATCAAATCTAAACATTTTCTTTAACATATTATTCATTATTCAAAACATGAATATACTACGTTAACCAATTTCATCCTTTTATACATTTCATCTCAAAGGATTATTCACAGTCAAAAATGTGAATATTACTCCATAAATAAGTTATAACAATTTTGTTATCAAAATAAGTCATTTGCGAATTTATAAAACAATGTTTATAAATTCCATTTCTATTTATTTTATAACTCCTTTTTATAAATCTCCTTTATTAATCTATTCGATTTATAACTCAATTATAAACCAAAAGTTCACATTATAAGTTAAATGCTTATAAAACGATTATTTTACAAAATCGTTCCTTTAAACTTCATAATTATAAATCTTATAACTTATAAGATTCAATTATTTAGCCAAATATATTCTTTAATAACTTCACAAAATTTATAAATCTTACTATTTATAAATTTCATTTATAACTTCACCATTTATAATTTTATAAATTTCATTCACTTATGCAATCCATTTTCACTTCATTCAAACACTTATAAAAACTCGTTTTATAATTCAAATGTTTTAATTTATAAATATCAATTTATAAATCCTTTATAAAATCAATTTATACTATAATTTTAAAACATCTTTAATCTCCTTTATAATTTCACCATTTTGATTTATAAAATAATCAAATTTTATAAATCCTATATTTAAACTTTTCACAATAAATTCAAAAATTCCGATTTAACTATTTTATAAAATCATTAGCCTCATATTTTCAAAAATCAACCTTTAACTATATTTCTCAAAAATATAATTTTTATAACTTTAAAATTATAACGTTTATTTATTTAAAATGGATCAGTTCCAAAAATATTTTATAACTTACACTTTGAAAAATCTCTTTAAAAATGTAACGACCCGTATTTTACGTGTCGATAAATCGTATATTAGTTGCATTTAGTCGTTTGGAGCTTGAGTCATTCTAGAGATAAGTCGTGTTAAAGTTAAGTCGTGTGGAACTTAAGTCGTGACCGACTTAGAGGATGGAGCGACTTAGGGTAGGTGGCCGACTCATGGGGTCAACGGTTTATAGGTTGACCGACTTATTGGAGTGAGTGGTAGTTGCCGACTTATGGTTGTTAGCGAGTTAGTAGGCAGCGGCTTAAGGTTTGGACCAAGTCAAGGTAGTGAGCGACTCATAGGATAACCGACTCATTGGGGTGACCGAATAGTAGAGGTGACCGACTCATGTATTGGACCGACTCATAGGAAGGAACGACTTAAGGTGATTGGCTGACCTAGGGGAAACTAACGGCTTAGGGGATGCCGACTCATAGGGTAGCGGCATAAGGAGTTAAGGCTTAGGTCGTTGGTAGTTGAGTCGCCCAGACGACTTAGTGTTAGGTCGGCAGGGAACTAGGTCGTGTGGCCCTGTGTAGTGATTAAGTCGTGAGTCGGCAACATAGTTAAGTCATTAGGCCGTATTAGTTGGGTCGTTGAGTCGGCAGGATAGTTTAGCTCGTGTATGTTCTTAGGTCGTGTGTTGTTAATTCGGTAGGGGCTTGAGTCGTGTGTATGCTGTGTCGTGTGTGTGTTGAGTCGTATTGCCTTGAGCTGCGTTGAGTCGTGAGTCGTAGTGGCTTGAGTCGTTGAGTCATGAGTCGTGGACGACTCATAGGGGCGGACGACTCATGGGGAATTTCAGCCAATAAATAGAGGGGTTTGGCTCACTTTTTGGCACCGGTTTTTGAAGCGACGAAGTGCTGCCATTTTGAGAGCTCGACTACAACATTTCTTCATCTCCTTTTCTCCATTCCAATCTAGTTCTAACATCCATCCAAGATCGAATATCCAAGAGCCAAAGTTGAAGATCTTCATCTAACCAAGCTAGATTTCATCGTTTCAAGCGGGATTTCCACGAATCAAGCTTGAATCCTTGCTGTCCAGATCTGAAGTGATTAGTTTTTGAAGTGTTTGGGTGATTCGGTGAGTGGTGGTTATCTCTCACGCGGACCCAAAGGAGTATATTGGATTGGTGGTTTGTTGAAGTGTTGTAGATAGTGATTTTATGCATATTTCTTTAGATTCAAGTGTAGATCCATTACTTATGAAGAAGTTTACTTATGCAAGTTCATTCACCAAGTTGTAGAGATAAAAACCCATGATTTATATTTGTTAGATCTATGCTAAAAACCCTTGATTCAGGTATGTTAGATCCATGCTCATTTATTTGCGAAATTGCCATTTTAGTGATAAATGCCTATTTAGAACTTGATTGACTACTTGTTGTTTGGATTAATGTTTGCCTTGTTTGATTGTTGTGAATGAGTTATCTAGTTGATAGATTTGGACCAGTATGGTCAAAGACGATTCAAAAGCTACGGAAGAGGCTCTTGAATGGTGAAAGTTGCTCAAGGCATATGTAGTGGATGTTGAAGCTCATATGTATGGATTGGATGATGTTGAGATGGAATTTTGCCTTGATGCTATGAGGCAAACCATGATGTTAAGATGAGCCTTTGCTATAATGAAGATGAGGCAAGGAATGATGTGATGTAACCTTGGTATAATCGAGAAGGATTGCTCCAAGCATGTTGACAACTTGAAGGGTAGTTCGAGTTGATTGATAATGGATGGCTCAAGAGGTAGTTTGGGATAGGTTGAGAATAGTCGTCAAGGATGATGACTAGAAGGCTTGGATTTCATCGTTGTTGAAGGTTCTAGAAGACTCAAAGCAAGAGTACAAGGGTTGCGCTAAGGACTACAGGTAGGTGGTCTGGACACCCTAAAGACTACAGGTAGGTGGTCGAGTACTCTGGGTAGTTGCGAAAATTCCTAGGCACGGGTCAAGATGACGTGCGGAGTTATGTCTAGAACCGGGGTTACCATTAGCCCTTGATAGATGGCTCAGGAAGGAGTCGGTGATTCAATTAACGGTGATTTCGAAGCAAGGATAACAGTGATAGCCAGAGTCATGGATGTTTGGACGTTTGGTTGTATCGTCATTCGGTCTCAAGAGCTGTGTTTTCTGGGTGCTTATCTGATCTTGGTTTAGGCCTTGGGGGTTTGTATTTGGAAAACATCGACCTTGACTCGAGTGATTATTGCTTTACTTTAATTGCCTGCTATGTTATGCTTGCTTCTCCTTAATGTGTGTCTGGGAGCTATCACTGTAGAAAGAGGTGGAGTGGGATGGTTTGGTTCCTATTCCTTTTATCCTTTATACTCTTTTGGTATGTTTGATAGTTGATTTACTGCTCACTAAGACTTTGTCTGACTCAAGGTTTTATGTCTCCTCTTATTACCTTGGGTTGTTCATCCATGTTGGGATGGGCAGACTAGGTAGCAGGTGACAGGTGCTGTTCTTGGAGATCTACGTTGATGATGACGAAGAAGAGCAGGAGGATTTTGCATATTATTTCATATTATGTACTGGGTTTTTCCGCTGTATATACTTTGAGTGCTTTGTAGTGAGGTTTTGATGTATTGACTGTTCTGATGATTGTATCAAACTTCTAAGATGCTTATTTGATGATATTCTGTTATGAAGCTTCACTATACATATATTTCTCTATTGTATTTTATCCATGCGCTGTGAGTTATGCGATAGATTCTGCGATGTTTATTCTACCCTTGACGGTCACCCATGGCTGCCTGGCACGCCTTTCAGCGCATTATTTCCTTGTTTTGGTGTGGGAGTCATGGGCGGTCGTCACATTTGGTATCAGAGCTTTGGTTAATCGATTTTAGCCAATGCTCGCTGACGTAACTACGTAAGAGAGACGTAATTGTATTTTGATGAATGATTACTATATATAATATAGTAGTTTAGAAGGATTTGAACTCCTTATGCAGTTGTTTCTCAGGGTGTTCTAAGTCATTCCTTTTTGAAGATATTAAGGATGAGTCGAAGGGGGAGACCAGCTGCTAGGGAAGACCGTGCTGCTAGGGAAGCTGTTGATTATACTCCTATGTTTGAGGCCATGATGACTTCGATCATGAGAAGAATACCAGCTTCAGGATCATCGGTGGATGTGGGAGTTCAAGTTCAAGCTCCAAAACCAGTGGATTTTGCTAAGCTTTGTAAGGACTATACTTCTCTTGGAGGAAAGGTTTTCTTGGGAACGGAATCAACTATTGAAGTGCAGAGATGGATTGATGCTTGTAGGAGGATCTTTGGTGATTTGGGAATCGAGGATGCAACTAAGAGGAAGCTTGCATCAAGGCAACTTCAAGGGAGAGCTTCGGATTGGTGGAATTCTATCACCATTGATACTCCGGAGGAGGAGATTACTTGGGAGCAATTCCAAGTCAGATTTGAAGCTAAGTTCATCTCTACGGCTCAGAAATCTATCTTGTTTAAGAAGTTTGTGGAACTCAAGCAAGGTGGAAGATCAGTTCTTGAGTATGTTTCTGAGTTTGAAGCTTTGTCCAAGTATGCCAGATCGTATATTGATTCTTCCTATCAGAAGAATGAGAAGTTTGTGACCGGTTTGGATGCTTATCTTGGAAGACAGTTGGTGGATCATCTGGACGATCCGTTTGAGAAGCTTGTGGAGAAAGCTCTCAGGCATGAGAGTTTGTTTCCTAGGGTGAGTTCTGTTGTTGCTATAACCAAGGAAGGGTTTAAGCCACAGAAGGGTGGAAACAAGAAGAGGAAGCAGCAGCAACAGAAGGGTAAGGATGGCCAGAAGAAGCCGAAGAGCGAAGTGACCTGCTACAACTGCCAGCAGAAGGGCCATCTCTTCAGAGATTGCAAGAATCCCAAGGTGCCGGGAAAGTGTTATAACTGTGATAAGCTGGGACATATCAAGAAGAATTGCCTAGAACCAAAGAAAGATAGGCAGATTGTGCAAGCTTATGCTATGGGAGCTGTGCCGTCGTCTTCAAAAGCTCCTACTGCTGAAGAGAAGGGGAAGAGTGTGGTGGTTCAAGGTAATCTTTCCATTTGTGGTGTTCCAGTTAGAGTGTTGTTTGATACTGGAGCGTCTTATTCTTTTATTTGTGATGATCTTGTAGGCCGGTTAGGTTTGGAACCGGATATTGTTGATAGGCCATTGGTTGTGACTAATCCAGTTGGGGGTTCGTCTTGTTTGTGTATGATATGCCGTGGTCTAGTTGTGTCGAGTCATGATTGCTCTTTTGTTTGTGATTGCTTTGTTCTGAACTTTGCGGGGTTCGGAATTATTTTGGGTATGGACTGGCTCAGAAAGTATACGGCAAGGATTGATTGTGAGAGGCTGGAGGTGACAGTCGGGAATGTGGAAGGGCGAAAGGTTGTGATACGATGTAAGCATGAAGAAGGCGTCTTCATGAGCTTCATGTATTCGCTGGTTGTTCCACGGGATGGACTGTCATCGGTGCCTATTGTGAATGGATTTAAGGATGTCTTTGATGAAGTCAAAGGGTTACCGCCGCATAGGGAGATCGAGTTTTGTATCGATCTAGTTGAGGGAGCCAGACCTGTTGTGATGCCTCTTAGGCGGATGGCGCCTAGGGAACAGCAAGAGCTGAAGGTGCAAGTTGATGACCTTTTGCAGAAAGGATTTATTCGGCGTAGTGTGTCCGAATGGGGTGCACCAGTTGTGTTCGCAACCAAAGCGGATGGATCGTTGAGGTTGTGTGTGGATTATCGTGAGCTGAATAAGGTGACTAAGAAGAACAAGTATCCATTGCCGAGAATAGATGACTTGTTTGATCAGCTTCACGAGGCTAAGGTGTTTTCTCAGATGGATTTGGCAACGGGATTTCACCAGTTGAGAGTGTCTAAGGATAGTGTGCCAAAGACTGCTTTTAGGACACCATCCGGTTTTTATGAGTGGCTGGTAATGCCGTTTGGTTTGACTAACGCACCAGCATATTTTGTGGATCTTATGAATAGAGTATTTAGAGATTAGTTGAACAAGTTCGTACTTGTGTTCGTGGATGATATTCTGATTTATTCCAGAACTGAAGAAGAGCACAAGATGCACTTGCGTATTGTTTTGGAAATCTTACGGAAACATCAGCTGAAGGCTAAGTTTTCGAAGTGTCACTTCTGGAAGAGTGAAGTGAGATTCTTAGGCCATGTTATCTCTGGAAATGGAATAGCGGTTGATCCCGCTAAGGTGGCAGCGATCCAGGATTGGATTAGACCTAAGAATGCATCTGATGTGAGAAGTTTTCTTGGATTAGCAGGATATTATCGTCGGTTTATCAAAGACTTTTCCAAGATAGCTGCACCATTAACAGGATTGACGAAGAAGAACCAAGTGTTCTGTTGGGATGCTAAGTGTGAGCAAGCTTTTGGAATCCTGAAAGAGCGACTGACGAGTGCTCCTGTTTTGACTATTCCAAGTGGGAATGAGGAGATGGTGGTTTACACCGATGCATGTGGTACTGGACTTGGAGCAGTGCTAATGCAGAAGGATAAAGTTGTTGCGTATGCTAGTCGACAACTGAAGCCGCATGAAAGGAATTACCCGACTCATGATTTGGAGTTAGCGGCGATTGTTTTTGCTTTGAAGATGTGGAGACATTACCTATTGGGAGTTCGATTCGAGTTGTTTACGGATCATAAGTCGTTGAAGTATCTGTTCTCCTAAAAGGATTTGAATCTCCGACAGCAACGGTGGCTAGAGTTCTTGGCATCGTATGATTTTGGTATAGCCTATACTCCGGGAAAAGGCAACGCAGTGGCAGATGCGTTAAGTCGAAGACATGCAGGATTGGGAGCCATGTTTTCAGAATGGAAGAGTCTAGAGTATTTGGCTGAATTTGACTTCAGGCCTAGATGTGAATTGGAACCTGAGATGTTGGCAAACTTATCGATAAGGCCTACTCTTGTGGAGAGAATTGGCGAGAGCCAAAAGCGAGACGATAAGCTTGTCAAGATTATCCGAGATTTGGAATATGGATTGAATCCAGAAAAGGATAAAGGATTTGAAGTCGATCGAGAGGGTTGGCTTCGAAAGCAAGGACGACTAGTTGTTCCCGATGTGGATGGACTGAGAGATGAAGTCCTTAGGGAAAGTCATCACTCGAAGTTAACAATTCATCCAGGTGGAAATATGATGTATCGGGATATGAAGAGAACCTATTATTGGGAAGGTATGAAGAAGGATGTTGGAAATTTTATTTCCAAGTGTATGAACTGCCAGTTGGTGAAAGCTGAGCAGAAGAAGCCCAGTGGATTACTTCAGCCATTGGAGGTTCCTACATGGAAGTGGGAGCAAGTGTCGATGGATTTTATCGATGGTCTACCTAGAACCAGGACAGGGAATGAAGGGATTTGGGTCATTGTAGATCGTTTGACTAAGAGTGCAAGGTTCATTCCTGTTCGATCAACTAGGACTGCATCGAAGTTGGCTGAGTTGTATGTTAAGTGGATTGTTCGATTCCATGGTGTTCCGAAGAGTATAGTGAGCGATCGAGACCCATTGTTCACTAGTGGATTTTGGAAGAGCTTCCAGGAAGTTTTGGGAACTAAGTAGTGTTTGAGTACAGCTTACCACCCTCAAACAGATGGTCAGACTGAGAGAGTCAACCGAGTTTTAGAAGATCTCCTCAGAGCATGTGTTTTGGATTTCGGAGGATCGTGGGAAGATCATCTTCATTTGGTGGTGTTTGCGTACAATAACAGTTACCAGTCAAGTATTGGTATGGCACCATATGAAGCACTGTATGGAAGACCGTGTAGCTCTCCGACATGTTGGTTGGAAACTGGAGAAAAACTGATACTTGGGCCAGAGATGATTCGACGGACTTCGGATTGTATAGGGATCATTCGGCAGCGAATGAAGGCAGCCCAAGATCGTCAGAAAAGTTATGCCAATAATCGTCGTAAGGATTTGGAATTCGACGTAGGTGATATGGTTTTTGTGAAGATTTCTCCTCTGAAGAATGTTATTCGATTTGGAAAGAAAGGAAAGTTAACTCCGAGATTTGTTGGACCATTCCCGATCATCGATTGAATTGGAAAGCTCGCTTATAGATTGGAGTTACCGGAAAAGATGGCAGGTGTGCACAATGTTTTTCATGTATCCTATCTACGGAAGTATGTGCATGACTCGAATACAGTGGTTTCTGCTGATAACTGTGAAGATTTAGAGATTGATCCAGTGGTTACGAGACCTCGTAAGCCGCTTCGTGTTGTTGGAACCGACACGAAACAGCTTAGGAAGAAGACGGTTATGTTGCTCAAGGTACAATGGAGTGATGATGTTGACGACTGTACATGGGAGGAGGAAGAGAGGATGAAGGCAGCTCATCCTGAACTCTTCAAGGTATGGCCATAAGGTGTCGTGGCATCTCATGAATTTGTAACTTGTTCTAATCTTAGAATTCTGCATGCTAGGCTAGTAATTGGATGCATGGTTTGTTGATTGCTATGGATGGTAGGCATGCAGAATAGTTTTGATTTCTCTTGTTTGTTTGGAATTTCGGGGGCGAAATTCCTAAGGGGGAGAGAATGTAACGACCCGTATTTTACGTGTCGATAAATCGTATATTAGTTGCATTTAGTCGTTTGGAGCTTGAGTCATTCTAGAGATAAGTCGTGTTAAAGTTAAGTCGTGTGGAACTTAAGTCGTGACCGACTTAGAGGATGGAGTGACTTAGGGTAGGTGGCCGACTCATGGGGTCAACGGTTTATAGGTTGACCGACTTATTGGAGTGAGTGGTAGTTGCCGACTTATGGTTGTTAGCGAGTTAGTAGGCAGCGGCTTAAGGTTTGGACCAAGTCAAGGTAGTGAGCGACTCATAGGATAACCGACTCATTGGGGTGACTGAACAGTAGAGGTGACCGACTCATGTATTGGACCGACTCATAGGAAGGAACGACTTAAGGTGATTGGCTGACCTAGGGGAAACTAACGGCTTAGGGGATGCCGACTCATAGGGTAGCGGCATAAGGAGTTAAGGCTTAGGTCGTTGGTAGTTGAGTCGCCCAGACGACTTAGTGTTAGGTCGGCAGGGAACTAGGTCGTGTGGCCCTGTGTAGTGATTAAGTCGTGAGTCGGCAACATAGTTAAGTCGTTAGGCCGTATTAGTTGGGTCGTTGAGTCGGCAGGATAGTTTAGCTCGTGTATGTTCTTAGGTCGTGTGTTGTTAAGTCGGTAGGGGCTTGAGTCGTGTGTATGCTGTGTCGTGTGTGTGTTGAGTCGTATTGCCTTGAGCTGCGTTGAGTCGTGAGTCGTAGTGGCTTGAGTCGTTGAGTCATGAGTCGTGGACGACTCATAGGGGCGGACGACTCATGGGGAATTTCAGCCTATAAATAGAGGGGTTTGGCTCACTTTTTGGCACTGGTTTTTGAAGCGACGAAGTGCTGCCATTTTGAGAGCTCGACTACAACATTTCTTCATCTCCTTTTCTCCATTCCAATCTAGTTCTAACATCCATCCAAGATCGAAGATCCAAGAGCCAAAGTTGAAGATCTTCATCCAACCAAGCTAGATTTCATCGTTTCAAGCGGGATTTCGACGAATCAAGCTTGAATCCTTGCTGTCCAGATCTGAAGTGATTAGTTTTTGAAGTGTTTGGGTGATTCGGTGAGTGGTGGTTATCTCTCACGCGGACCCAAAGGAGTATATTGGATTGGTGGTTTGTTGAAGTGTTGTAGATAGTGATTTTATGCATATTTCTTTAGATTCAAGTGTAGATCCATTACTTATGAAGAAGTTTACTTATGCAAGTTCATTCACCAAGTTGTAGAGATAAAAACCCATGATTTATATTTGTTAGATCTATTCTAAAAACCCTTGATTCAGGTATGTTAGATCCATGCTCATTTATTTACGAAATTGCCATTTTAGTGATAAATGCCTATTTAGAACTTGATTGACTACTTGTTGTTTGGATTAATGTTTGCCTTGTTTGATTGTTGTGAATGAGTTATCTAGTTGATAGATTTGGACCAGTATGGTCAAAGACGATTCAAAAGCTACGGAAGAGGCTCTTGAATGGTGAAAGTTGCTCAAGGCATATGTAGTGGATGTTGAAGCTCATATGTATGGATTGGATGATGTTGAGATGGAATTTTGCCTTGATGCTATGAGGCAAACCATGATGTTAAGATGAGCCTTTGCTATAATAAAGATGAGGCAAGGAATGATGTGATGTAACCTTGGTATAATCGAGAAGGATTGCTCCAAGCATGTTGACAACTTGAAGGGTAGTTCGAGTTGATTGATAATGGATGGCTCAAGAGGTAGTTTGGGCTAGGTTGAGAATAGTCGTCAAGGAGGATGACTAGAAGGCTTGGATTTCATCGTTGTTGAAGGTTCTAGCAGACTCAAAGCAAGAGTACAAGGGTTGCCCTAAAGACTACAGGTAGGTGGTCTGGACACCCTAAAGACTACAGGTAGGTGGTCGAGTACTCTGGGTAGTTGCGAAAATTCCTAGGCACGGGTCATGATGACGTGCGGAGTTATGTCTAGAACCGAGGTTACCGTTAGCCCTTGATAGATGGCTCAGGAAGGAGTCGGTCATTCAATTAACGGTGATTTCGAAGCAAGGTTAACAGTGATAGCCAGAGTCATGGATGTTTGGACGTTTGGTTGTATCGTCATTCGGTCTCAAGAGCGGTGTTTTCTGGGTGCTTATCTGATCTTGGTTTAGGCCTTGGGGGTTTGTATTTGGAAAACATCGACCTTGACTCGAGTGATTATTGCTTTACTTTAATTGCCTGCTATGTTATGCTTGCTTCTCCTTAATGTGTGTCTGGGAGCTATCACTGTAGAAAGAGGTGGAGTGGGATGGTTTGGTTCCTATTCCTTTTATCCCTTATACTCTTTTGGTATGTTTGATAGTTGATTTAATGCTCACTAAGACTTTGTCTGACTCAAGGTTTTATGTCTCCTCTTATTACCTTGGGCTGTTCATCCATGTTGGGATGGGCAGACTAGGTAGCAGGTGACAGGTGCTGTTCTTGGAGATCTACGTTGATGATGACGAAGACGAGCAGGAGGCTTTTGCATATTATTTCATATTATGTACTGGGTTTTTCCGCCGTATATACTTTGAGTGCTTTGTAGTGAGGTTTTGATGTATTGACTGTTCTGATGATTGTATCAAACTTCTAAGATGCTTATTTGATGATATTCTGTTATGAAGCTTCACTATACATATATTTCTCTATTGTATTTTATCCATGCGCTGTGAGTTATGCGATAGATTCTGCGATATTTATTCTACCCTTGACGGTCACCCATGGCTGCCTGGCACGCCTTTCAGCGCATTATTCCCTTGTTTTGGTGCGGGAGTCATGGGCGGTCGTCACAAAAAACATTCTAAAATTCCAAAATTTGGTCCAATGATGCTACATACCAAATAGTCAATCACGACAACAACGACATCATATATCGATATGATAATCCATCAAATATCAAAATATCTGAAATCAAATAAATACTGTTGAGGAATCCAGTTGGATTCCTCCAACCTGTTTTCCTGCATCCACAAACATTAGCACAATACCAATTTCGCTCCAGTACGAAATTATCGCGGTATATGGGATTAATAATATTATCCGCTTAATAGACGGCGCAATAGGGTCTCATCCTCTATACAAATGCGGGAAGTCAATAACTCCAATATATACATATGCCAATATATATATATATTGCTATTATATATAATACCAATTTCACTGTTTATGAAATATTCACGGTATATGTTTTTAATAAATAACATCCGCTTACTAACGGCGCATAATGTCTATTTTAACAATCAATAGATAACAATCATCATTCAAACATGCATTCAAATATTTTAAATCTAACTATTTAAAATAAAATCGAAACTGATTCGATTGAGTGAGAAGTTCTCACCTTGATTTTATTTTCGTTTTAGCGATTTATTTCGAATAAAATTAAACGGACGTTTAATTTTACCCAAAATTCTGACTAACTCCAAACGACTCCAATCCAATTCCATCGCGTAGTTCTCGTCCATACGATTCCAACGCAACTGGTTTCGCGCGTTTTCGACCTCGTATGAAAAAGTTATGCATTTATGAAGTTACACGATTTTATATTATAGAAATTACAACATATATTATAATTTCTATAACCTAAATTAATATTGGCCGTTAGATCCCTGTTGCTTGCATCAAGACCGTCCATTAGCTTCTCCCCCAACTCACGTTCACGCGCTTCAACATCAGACATGGCCGAACCCATTCTAGGAATTAGGGTTAGATTTTGCGCCACTATCTCTCAACGATAATTCGATCAACAAGTGCCATCTGGAAGCCCTTCACCTCCTCCACGTTCGGCTCCATCCTCATGAAGCTCGGTCACCATATAAGCATGGAAAACCGTGCGCAACCGGCCCCCTTCCACCTTGATTTGCCGCCAATTCGTCATGCCATTGACGATCATAACCGTTGGATATCACGTACTCACCACCCTCTACAATTTGTTAGTTGACACTTTTTGCTAATACTTGATGGATTGAGAGAAAATTGGAGGAGAAGGAGGATCATTTTCGGCCCTTGGTTGTTAGGGTGGCGGCTGCAACGTTTAGGGTTAGGTTTGTTTGTTTTTTTTTTTTTTTTTTGAGTGAGGGGCTATTTATAAGAAAATCGATCGACACTATTAATCCGGGAATTCCGAACTCCGATTCACGCGCCGTAACCAGCGTTTCTAGGGTTTACCCCACGTTCCAGACACAATGGAACAGGTTTTGGAAGCTAATTCGGACATCTGTGCGAGTTATGGCTATAAACGTCCAATTTGAATTAAACCGATTTAAACGATTTTCTAGGCGTTTTAATTTGTACCGGACAAACGGTAAATCCAACTGATACGAAATTTGAAACCTTATAATAATATCACATTACGGATCTGATGAAACTGGTTTCATTGAAATCTGAGACTGTTTGAAAAATGGCTATTTTAACTCGCCAAATTAAAATTAAAAATAATTCGATGCGTTTCGAGCTGCCACGATCAAACGACAACTCCGATTGACACGAAAATTGAAATCCGGTAATAACTAACTATTACGGATCCAATGGAACTGGTTTCGTTCAATTCTGAGACTATTCAAAAATTGACTATTTTCACTAGTCGATTTAATATTAAAATATTCAATTTTCACAATTTAACTTTTAATTCGATTTTAAAAGTTCTAAAATATCATTCCAACTTCAATATGATAAAATAAAATTTTACAAATCATTTTCAATCATATTTAACCCAATTTTCAATTATCTCCATAATTTCACATATTAAATTATCGATTTAATTATCCAATTAAATCCAATTATTCAAATAAAAATTTATTCGGCTTATAAATTCACTTTTTAATATTTAAAATTAATTAAATATTCAAATTTTAATAAATTAAAATTCTGGGTCGTTACAATATTTTAACAATCAAATAATTAAATAGTTAATTAAATAAATTAATTTCCAACTAATTTCCCTTTTAAAAATCTTTTAATAACCAAAATAAATTTTAAATAAGTTAACTAAACGAATATATTACCTTTAAAATTAAAATGGACTAATATACATATATTTTGTTGTATATTCTCCTTCACTGCATATTTAAAACATATCCATTTATATATTACATACATACATATATTCTCTGATCTCTTCAGTTTTGTCTACACACACATATATATACATAATTAGAATAAATTTTAAAGAAACAATTATACCTTGCATCATAATGAACGAGACCCTGGCTCGAGCTTCCATAAATCGCGATCGCCTCTCTAGGCCGTGAGCTACCCATCCTCGCGACTGGTGCTCACCACGGCGACGCAAAGTCACGCGACGCCACCAAGAATCGCGTGCCACCATCCCTCGATTGGAAAAGCCACAATATCACGAAACCCTAACCCTAGCTCGCGAACTACCCCACCACCTCACGTCGCCTCGTGCGCTTCCAAGAGCTGCGCCGCCACTCTCGTGCTCGTGCCTCTTGAGGCATCGCGATTTGCGGTGGCTCGAAAACGAGCTCATAAATTTCCCTCAGCCGCGACTTCGTCGCCAAATCTTTTTCGAGTTCGCCTTCATCTCGATCGATTTAGGTTGGTTGATTATGGATTCGTGGATTTTCAAACTGAAAGGAGCGACGATTTACTTCCCTTTTTTACGGGTTCGATCTGTTCTGTTTTGAGAATAAAGAGGGGGGACGGGAATAAAATATAGGAGGGTGGAAAGCTTCTTGAGCACGATATTGTAATGAAAATATCTTGCTAATTAAATTTAATTATATTATAAAACTTCAAAACGTCTCGTTAATCGCCAATTAAAATTTGGAACTCCTCTTAAGGAATGTCACCAGGCGATTATTGTAACAACCCGCATATTTAACGATTATATATTTAAATGTTTTATTTAAATACAGTGTCGTTAATCGGATTTTTGGTCCGAAATGTTACTTTTTGTAAATGGCCGAATTCGGGCTCGATACCACTTCCATTGAGTCCAAAATGGCGTTTGCGATCTTTTTAAGTATAAGATTTGATATGTTTGGAGTAAGTTGAATTTTGCAACTTTTTCTAGTTGGGTTCTGTAATATCCCGGAATTTCCAGGAGTTTAAAATGCTGATAATCTCTTAATTTAAAATTATTTGAAATTGATAAATTGTTATTTTCAAAGATATTTGACCAAGAAATAAAAATATAATATTTTAATAATGGTTATAAATTGGTTTTATATTAAGATTAATTATTTTATTTGTGTAAATAAATTCTAAATTGGTATATTGTTTTTAAAATTTATAAGTATGTTTAAATACATTTATATCTATATATTTAAATCTGTGTATTTTAAATTGATTTCAAAATAGGATATGTTACTTGTAAATAATAGTGAGCTTATTTTAAAATAGTTGTTTATATTGATTTAAATTTATTTTAGATTTGATTTGACTTTGAAAATGAATATAAATTTGAATTCAAAGATATACATGCATCTTAAAATATAAATAATAATATGGTTTGGTTTTAAATTACATAGTTAATGTTTTTAATTAAAATAAGATTTGTTTTATTTCTTTTATAGAAATTTGATTTGTAAAATAAACGCAAGGTTTTTGAAATAACAATTTAAAGTAAGGTTGAAAGGTTGTATAATTTTATTTAAAATTTTATTTAGCTGCATTTCTTTGTAAAAGATTGTATTTATAAACTAGCAAACATTTATAAATGTATAAATGTATTTGTTTACTTGAAATTTAATTAGAAAACTAACTTAAAATAAAAGGGCCTTTATAATCCAGGAAATTATTGTGAAGGACAAAATTTCACAGCTTTTTAGCCTCAAGTACAGACCTTCAATATTTTATCCTTAAGGACAACTTTATGTAGGTATCAGTTTTTAGTTATTGATAGCAGTTTTTAGGTATCAGTTTGTAGTTATCGGTAGCAGTTTTTAGGTATCAGTTTTAGCTTGGTATCAGTTTTGTTGTCCTTATGAATAATTTTAAAAAATATTTGTCCTTATGAATAAATTTTAGAAGAATGTTTGTACTTGTGGTAAAAATATTGAGGTCGTGTCCTTGAGGCAAAAAATATACAAATTTTTGTCCTTTAAAATAATTCCCCCTTTATAATCCTTTTAGGATAAATATGAATAAATAATGACAAGTGTTAATGTATTAGGGGTTCTTTTAACATGTGTTAGTAAATAAAAATATGAGAATGACAAATGGTGTAGTTTAGTACAAGTGGCGTTTTTCTAAAATTTTATTTCCTTTTATTTTTAATAAAATCATTCGGCCTTTATATAAACAAATTTTTACTTCTCTTCATTCTTTTCTATTCTTCAATTCAAAACTGAGAAAACTAAAACCATTCTCTAAAAAAACAAATCAGAAATAAACCATTTCCTCAATCCAGAAAAGAAGCATTTTCCTGTAAAAACATTCTTCAAGCTCAAACTGAAAACCTATAATTCATCTTCCAAGATCATGACATCTCTCTAGTTCAAAATCCAAAATCTGTACTTCATTTCTCAGATCAAATATAAATCCCTGATTACTTAAAAAAAAAAAAAAAACCTGAAGCAAAATGAGTAAAGCTTTGCAAACACTCTTCAAACTCCAACTCTACTTCCTATTACCAAAACCTGAAAGTATCACAGTTTAAAACCCAAACCTGCATCATGTTTTCAAGCATCTTTGCAAGCTCTGTTAATCACTAAAGCCTGTAACCCTCTGTCAAGTGTGCATGCAAATGATTTGGGGCCAAAACACCTGAAATACTCCAGATTTTTAAGTAGCATCAAGTTCAGTTCAAAGCACCTGGAAAATTTCCAGTCATTTTCAAAGTTTCTGCACTGCACTTCTATATGAGGTGAGTAAACATTCTTCTAAATTTAAATAATAGTTTTATGTTGCATAATTTTTGAGATGATGTTTATGTTATACACATATAAGTTGTTTCTATGTTGAGATTGATATGCAGTGGAGTTTTTATGTTGAATCTTTGCATGTTGATTTTCTATTCATTTTCCTTTCTTCTCTGTATTTTTCTTTAGAACCTGAGACAAAGACTAAATGTTCAAACAATCCATTCAAAAATTGTTAAATCACAGTTTCAAACTAAAACAGGTTAGTTCAAGTATAAACTGTAAAAAAAAAATAGAATAAAATTAAGTCTCTTTTTTGAAAGGTACTTGGAAATGAAAAATGCTGCAAACAACTTATTAACAAATGTTGAAACCAAATATCATTATTTGATCAAATAACTATATAATCTAGATTGGCATTTGAAAATATGGATTTTGGAAAGAAGTTTATAATTTTTAAATTTGTAGTGAGGGAGTATTGGGGTTTTCCTACGAATTGAGTTTTGGCCTTTAAATAATTATCCTTGCATTTGAATTGCTTGTAATCCTTCATGAAGTTAGGTGATGCATCAGAGAGTATAGGAAAAATCATTGAAGAATTTATAAATCATTGTGGGTTTTGATTTTTGCCTTAGATTGATTTAAATGTAGTTTCAATGCTGTCTGTAAATTTGATCACTGCACCTTCAAATCTACATTGAGTGGTAGGATTTTTGGGGAGGAGAATGCATGGTGGGTCAGTGATCTAGGGCCGGAGATGTAGTGCCCTAATGATGATCGACGGCGACGATTTTTGGGTTTTCTGGCGATGGGTTTTTGAGTTCAGTCACCTAATGAACTCGATTTTGATTCAAAGCTAAGGGTGTCGATCTGTGTGTCGTAGGTGGATGTAGGGGGCTTGGTTGACTCGGCGGTGGGTTCGCCGTTGGCCAGAGGGAAGCCAGTAACGATGCAGGTTGCACGGGGAGGTGGATGATGTTAGTTGTTTGGGTTTTGTCTTGGGTTTGGGAACTGGGTTTAGCCTGGGGTAATGCTCGAGTAAATCTGATTTTGGCTCGGGTTGTAGCTCATGTATTTTGTTTGTGTCTCGTGATTGTTCTAGGCTTTGTTGTTGGAGGTAAACTGTTATGTGTTAACAGCTTTTAGTTTAAAATTTAAACAGTTTTAAAGATTTTAAAAAAATCAAATTTGTCTTTGCATTTGAATTCCAGTATTCATGGATTGAACCCAAGCTAAAATGTTCAATCAACTTTTCAAATTTAAAATAAATAAAGTTTAACTTAAATAGTTTAAGTTAAACTAAAATTCTTGTTTTCTTTAAAAATTGATTGAAGTGTTTGTATAAATGGATTGGTATGATTTGTTTAAATGTTTTAAGTTAATATTTTCAAATCTTATTTTGAAATTAAAAAGAGAATTTAAGTAAATGTTTATTTAAATTGATTAGTGGAAATAATTTTTAAGTTTACAATTGAAGTTTAAGATAATTTATAAACCTGGAATTAATTTGTTAATTAGTTTAGGGAAAAGTAATTAATGATTTTTTTTATAATTTAATTTAATTAATGAATTAAGTTAAATAAAGATTTCAAGATTTATTTAAGATAATGTTGTATCTTAAAATAATTAATTAAGTATTAATAATGTGTATTTAGTTGATTAATTAACGAATTTAAAGTTAATTCATTCATTTAATTATTATTTTAAAAAGGGGTTACTTAAGTGATTAATTAAGTATAATTAATTATTTAATTAATTATTAATTAAAATGATGATTTATTAATGATTAATGATTAATTAAGATGTAATTACTTTGTTATTGAAGTAACTAAGAGTTAATTAAAATAGTAATTAATTAATAAAGGTTTATTTAAATTTTAATTGGGATTTCTTAATTAATAATTAAAGAATTATTAAAATATAATGCTAGTTAATTAAGAACTAATTAACCATTTTTATTTAAGGTCAATTAATCTTAATTAAGGATTAATTAATTATATTTATGGATTAATTAATTTGTAATTAAGATTGTTAATTAATAATTAAGTTTAATAATTAATGATTAAAATTGATTAATTAGTTAATTAAGTTTAATTAATTATAAAAGCAATTAGTGATTAATTACTTTGTGTTAAAGGATTGATTAATAATTAAGGTTTATTAATTAGTATTTGAAGATAATTAATCTGTTAATTAAAGATTAATTTTGGTTAATGAGTAATTAGGGATGAATTACTCAATTTTGTTTTATGAGATGATTGAGATTTAGTAGTTAATTAATTTGTTAATTAATTAAATATGGTCACTTGATAAATGATTAAGTATTATTATTTAATAAGTTTTGGTAAGGCTAATTACTTAAGATAAGTAATTGATTAATTACAGAGGTAATTGAGTTGGGTAAATTACTGATTTGGGAAGTAAATTTTAAATGAATAATTACTTGTTAAAGTAATTAAAGGTTTATTACTTGGGTATTAAATCAAAGGATTTATAAAGTAATTAAGAAGTAATTAAGAATAATTAATTACTGTATTCAAGTTGATTAATTAAAAGCAATTAATCTAAGCATGATTAGTTAGTTAAGGTTCATTAATTGATATGATTATTGAAAATAATTAAGGATTAATTACTTTATTAAGAGTTAATTAATCAAGGTTGATTAGGATTAATTAATTGATTTAACTAATGTTAATTTAAGCAAGATTTATTTTGGATGAAGGTAATTAATTTAATTAATTTTAATTTAATTAAGTGATTAGGTAATTAATTTAATTCACTTTAAATTAATTAGAGAATAGAGATAGTTAATTTAATTCATTTTAAATTAATTATATTGGTATGAGTAAATCATTGCTTATGAATGATTGGATGACATTGATTGTCTTGAATGCTTTGTGATCTCAGTAATGAGATAAGTATGGTTGTGTGATATGAATGCTTGGTTGAATTGTGATTATCAATTGGAATGTTGATATATGGATTATATGAATTACCTGTAATTTGATAATGTTGATTATCAATTGTGGACTGTGAATTATCTATCCTGTGTATATATAGATAGTTGAATTTAATTGTTTTAAAACCTTTAAAACAACTTGGACCCTAAAAGACACGCTTTGGATTTCGATGAGACCGGGATCGGGTTTCCATATTTAGATATCCGAAAACCACATAGATTCCAAATAACGTTAGGTCGTGAGTCAAAGTGAAGCTTTGTGAAGACTCGAGGTATAAGGGATATACGTCAGTATAACTCTGTGGGTGATTCCATAATGAGTTGACGGAATAGACCTTATAGATTCGAGATGGTGGTTCAGAGTGCAAGGGTTACTGTCGTTAACTCTGAGGGTGATTCCAAAATTAGTGTAACGAGATAATGCCTTCGGTTTCGTTCGAACCCGGAACGAACTTGTATGGATTGAATGCTTTCAGCACATCGTCAGGTGGACGATGAGCATTCTAAGTGATATGTCCTATAAAGGTAATCGTAACCTCAAGCCTCATCAACCGGGAATGGCTAAAACAGGAGAGGTGCAGCAAAGCTTCGTGGGTCGCACCCACTGGAAAGTAAGATTTACCCCTGTCTAGAGGTCCCATTTATTTCGGCTGCGTGGACGGTTGATAGCTAGAACCGTTGGGGTTGTCTTATTCGGAACTGTTCAGTAAGGAACGGGTCCGGCTTTGTGTTGCAGGGGATTGGGAGTAATCCTCGGTACGGTGATCTAGGCCACGTACTGTGACGGGCGGTACCCCAGTAGCCCTGCCATTGTATGGAATCCAAAATCCAATAAGTGCCAACGGTTTTGATTGTATTACCCACTTTTGTGGCTAGTAGCTGGAATTTAATGAATGTAACAATTTCGGCTATTTCTTATTTATTTGAAAACCCTAGACACTATTATAATATCATCGGATTTCCTATCAAATGTTTTGGTTAGCGTAAGGTAAAAACTTTTCCATGTTTATGTGTGGGAAGTCTTACGTGATACCTTTTCTTTCAAAAGGTTTTTAAAAGTTAAGCAACTTTAACCGTTTACTCACACCAGACCCATGTCCGACCCGTAGTTTATTCTGTTTTTCTTAAACTCTTGGGTACTCAAATTTTTATGAGTAGTCAAGGGATTCAAGTTAGGAATTAAGTTGGCTTGACGAATTCTGAAGCAGAAATGGAGCAGGAGGCTTCTGCGTATAGCTATAGAGTTTTCCACTGTGTGTTCTCTGAGTTGTTATTTTGAGTTGTATAACTAGACAGGTGTTTATAACTGTCTAGTATGAGTTGATTATGCTGTATATCTCTGATGTATATGATACTATGTAAAGTATTATGTGATTAATATAATTTATTCGTTCTGCTGTTTAGATTCTGATGTGTTGTTTCTTTCTTCTCTTCTTTCTATTCTCTTTTCTATCCCTTTCTTTCTTATAGATGATGCGATTTTCCGGGAGTGGAAAGTCGGGTCGTCTCATTTGGTATTAGAGCATTAGGTTGAGTGAATACCTTGGCTCTGTAGAGGTGTCATTCTTGAGAGACCGTACTTGTAATTTTTGTATATAACTATATTTATATATATTTGTACCTATCTGTTGGATTTTCTGTTCAGGTTTTCCAATATAAGTTGTAAAGGTAGATGAGGTAGTAGTGTGTGTAACACAACTACCATTTGTTGGAGTTTGAATGTTTGAGGTTGGAAGTGTATCAGTCGAGACTGTAGACCTAATACCGTCTCGAGTAATCTTTGTAGTTTGGTGTAAGACTTCATTTGATCTCTGAAGGAAACCTGTTAAGGTTCGGAGTTCATCTTTGAAGTGTAAGTTTGATTTGCGCTCGTGTGAGCGGATTTTTGAGAATTTGGATCTGTTGGTTGGGCAGTAGCGAGTGATGGTGTTTTGATACCTCAGGGAGTAGTAGCTGCGTGATGAGATGCAGTGACTATGGAAGTCTCCGTAGATGTTTTCTTTCGGAGCAAGTTTAAGGAAGTGTGTCTGTTTCAGGTGTTGTAGCTGAGATCAACAGGATGTATGTGTTTGGTTGGAAGTCCGAGTTTCTCAAAAGAACTTTGGATAAGAAGTCTTTGGCATCTGTGTTAGCAGTGCAGCTCGGGAATGTTCCGTATTTCAGCAGGGAGATCTTCTGGCTTAGCAGTTTTTCTGAAGTGGAGTTCAGAAGCAGTTAAGTCGACCCGTTTCTTCGATGGGTTGGCTAATTAAGTTTAAGCTGTTCTGTTTGGTAAAGAGAGAACAGTTTTACTTGGATTTGGTTTGGGTTGATCGCAAAAGTGACTTGCGATGGTTTGGTGATTATCTTAGATAGTCTTTTTCTTGGATTTGTGGCATTTCTAGAGGATGTAGAAGTTAAGAAGTTGCTGAAGATTTTTCTGGATATATTTTCAGGAGAGTTAGAGATTTGCCGCATTGGAGTTTGAGTTCTGAATCGACTTGATATCAGGAGTGATACGAGTGATTCAGTTGGGTAGAAGGTTGTTTCCTAGGTTGGTTGTTTGGTGAAGCAGCTCTGTATTTCTTGGAATTTCTGTTGAATCTTATTTCCAAGATATGATGATTAGTCTGTGCCTGTGTTCTTCTACGGCATTTTCATCTGCTCCAGATCAGAGTTGTGCAGCGGAAGCAAGGTGGCTGTTGACTTGAGTAGAAGCAACTGGGAATTGCAGTATTTTGGATTAGAGAGTTTCTACTGAATTTATTTTTCAGAATCTGCAAGTTGGCGAGTGATTCTGTTCTGTCTTTTCTGGATAGGAGAAGTTGTTTTCTACTGTTGATAGTAAAGTTTGGTTTTGATTGTGGATTGATCTTGTGAGGATCAGTTTGTGATTTGATCCAGTTTGTTTGTAGAAGTATCAGCGAAGGTGTTGTTGATCGGGAAGGATCTGTTGGCAGCCCGGATCATCGGGTAAAGTATTGAGGGTAAGTAACGGAAGAATTTGGAATTCTAAGTTGGAGACTTCGATGTTGTTGAGTTTCCTCTGGTAAAGGGAGCAATGAGATTTGAGGTGAGCTCCGTAGTATATAGGATTCTTCTGAGTTTTATAGGATCAGTGTTTTGGATTGAAGAGTTGAATTGCCAGTCTGGAAGACTGAAATTCAAATTATTTCACGTGTCTATGAGGGAGTACGTGTTTTGGTCATCACTGGTTTTGAGACCAGTAATTCTGTATAGGTTTTAGATGTTGATCAGACTTGTCTATGGTCTGGTATCTTGGGTTGATTATAAATCTAGCTGAGTGGGAACTCAGTAGCTTATAAGTATAGCTAGTTTGAGGTTTAGTAGAGCGAATATCCCAGTGTCTGCACTGGGGAAACTCGAGATAATTTAGGAAGTTTATCCGGATCTGTGTCCGGATAGCTAGTGTTGTTTGATAGAATTGGTTGTTTGGATGAAATTTTTTGTTTGATTTATAGTGTATAGATGATATGTATGTTTGAATTTGTTGATATAAGAAATAAAACTTTGGACTATCTTTTTTTTAAATTTCGAGGACGAAATTCTGTTAAGGGGGGAGGATTGTAATATCCCGGAATTTCCAGGAGTTTAAAATGCTGATAATCTCTTAATTTAAAATTATTTGAAATTTAGAAATTGTTATTTTCAAAGATATTTAACCAAGAAATAAATATATAATATTTTAATTATGGTTATAAATTGGTTTTATATTAAGATTAATTATTTTATTTGTGTAAATAAATTCTAAATTGGTATATTGTTTTTAAAATTTATAAGTGTGTTTAAATACATTTATATCTATATATTTAAATCTGTGTATTTTAAATTGATTTCAAAATAGGATATATTACTTGTAAACAATAGTGAGCTTATTTTAAAATAGTTGTTTATATTGATTTAAATTTATTTTAGATTTGATTTGACTTTGAAAATGAATATAAATTTGAATTCAAAGATATACATGCATCTTAAAATATAAATAATAATATGGTTTGGTTTTAAATTACATAGTTAATGTTTTTAATTCAACTAAGATTTGTTTTATTTCTTTTATAGAAATTTGATTTGTAAAATAAATGCAAGGTTTTTGAAATAACATTTTAAAGTAAGGTTGAAATTTGTATAATTTTATTTAAAATTTTATTTAGTAGCATTTCTTTTTAAAAGATTGTATTTATAAACTAGCAAACATTTATAAATGTATAAATGTATTTGTTTACTTGAAATTTAATTAGAAAACTAAATTAAAATAAAAGGGCCTTTATAATTCTTTTAGGATAAATATGAATAAATAATGACAAGCGTTAATGTATTAGGGGTTCTTTTAACATGTGTTAGTAAATAAAAATATGAGAATGACAAATGGTGTAGTTTAGTACAAGTGGTATTTTTCTAAAATTTTGTTTCCTTTTATTTTTAATAAAATCATTCAGCCTTTATATAAACAAATTTTTTACTTCTCTTCGTTCTTTTCTAATCTTCAATTCAAAACTGAGAAAACTAAAACCATTCTCTAAAAAAACAAATCAGAAATAAACCATTTCCTCAATCCAGAAAGGAAGCATTTTCCTGTAAAAACATTCTTCAAGCTCAAACTGAAAACCTATAATTCATCTTCCAAGATCATGACATCTCTCTAGTTCAAAATCCAAAATATGTACTTCATTTCTCAGATCAGATATAAATCCCTGATTACTTTAAAAAAAAACCTGAAGCAAAATGAGTAAAGCTTTGCAAACACTCTTCAAACTCCAACTCTACTTCCTATTACCAAAACCTGAAAGTATCACAGTTTAAAACCCAAACCTGCATCATGTTTTCAAGCATCTTTGCAAGCTCTGTTAATCACTAAAGCCTGTAACCCTCTGTCAAGTGTGCATGCAAATGATTTGGGGCCAAAACACCTGAAATACTCCAGATTTTTAAGTAGCATCAAGTTCAGTTCAAAGCACCTGGAAAATTTCCAGTCATTTTCAAAGTTTCTGCACTGCACTTCTAAATGAGGTGAGTAAACATTCTTCTAAATTTAAATAATAGTTTTATGTTGCATAATTTTTGAGATGATGTTTATGTTATATACATATAAGTTGTTTCTGTGTTGAGATTGATATGCAGTGGAGTTTTTATGTTGAATCTGTGCATGCTGATTTTCTTTTCATTTTTCTTTCTTCTCTGTATTTTTCTTTAGAACCTGAGACAAAGACTAAATGTTCAAACAATCCATTCAAAAATTGTTAAATCACAGTTTCAAACTAAAACAGGTTAGTTCAAGTATAAATTGTAAAAAAAAAAAGAATAAAATTAAGTCTCTGTTTTGAGAGGTACCTGGAAATGAAAAATGCTGCAAACAATTTATAAACAAATGTTGAAACCAAATATCATTATTTGATGAAATAACTATATAATATAGATTGGCATTTGAAAATATGGATTATGGAAAGAAGTTTATAATTTTCAAATTTGTAGTGAGGGAGTATTTGGGGTTTTCCTGCGAATTGAGTTTTGGCCTTTAACTAATGATCCTTGCATTTGAATTGCTTGTAATCCTTCATGAAGTTAGGTGATGCATTAGAGAGTATAGGAAAAGTCATTGAAGAATTTATAAATCATTGTGGGTTTTGATTTTTGCCTTAGATTGATTTAAACCAAGTTTCAATGCTGTTTGTAAATTTGATCACTGCACCTTCAAATCTGCATCAGGTGGTAGGATTTTTGGGGAGGAGAATGCATGGTGGGTCAGTGATCTAGGGTCGGAGATGTAGTGCCCTAATGATGATCGGCAGCGATGATTTTTGGGTTTTCTGGTGATGGGTTTTTGAGTTCAGTCACCTAATGAACTCGATTTTGATTCAAAGCTAAGGGTGTCGATCTGTGTGTCGTAGGTGGATGTAGGGGGCTTGGATGACTCAGCGGTGGGTTCGCCGTTCGCCAGAGGGAAGCCAGTAACGGTGCAGGTTGCACGGGGAGGTGGATGATGTCAGTTGTTTGGGTTTTGTCTTGGGTTTGGGAACTGGGTTTAGCCTGGGGTAATGCTCGAGTAAATCTGATTTTGGCTCGGGTTGTAGCTCGTGTATTTTGTTTGTGTCTCGTGATTGTTCTGGGCTTTGTTGTTGGGGGTAAACTGTTATGTGTTAACAGCTTTTAGTTTAAAATTTAAACAGTTTTAAAGATTTTTAAAAAAATCAAATTTGTCTTTGCATTTGAATTCCAGTATTCATGGATTGAACCCAAGCTAAAATGTTCAATCAACTTATCAAACTTAAAATAAATAAAGTTTAACTTAAATAGTTTAAGTTAAACTAAAATTCTTGTTTTCTTTAAAAATTGATTGAAGTGTTTGTATAAATGGATTGGTATGATTTGTTTAAATGTTTTAAGTTAATATTTTCAAATCTTATTTTGAAATATAAAAGAGAATTTAAGTAAATGTTTATTTAAATTGATTAGTGGAAATAATTTTTAAGTTTACAATTGAAGTTTAAGATAATTATAAACCTGGAATTAATTTGTTAATTAATTTAGGGAAAAGTAATTAATGATTTTTTTTTATAATTTAATTTAATTAATGAATTAAGTTAAATAAAGATTTCAAGATTTATTTAAGATAATGTTGTATCTTAAAATAATTAATTAAGTATTAATAATGTGTATTTAGTTGATTAATTAAAGAATTTAAAGTTAATTCATTTATTTAATTATTATTTTAAAAAGGGGTTAATTAAGTGATTGATTAAGTATAATTAATTATTTAATTAATTATTAATTAAAATGATGATTTATTAATGATTAATGATTAATGATTAATTAAGATGTAATTACTTAGTTATTTAAGTAATTAAGAGTTAACTAAAATAGTAATTAATTAATAAAGGTTTATTTAAATTTTAATTGGGATTCCTTAATTAATAATTAAAGAACTATTAAAATATAATGCTAGTTAGTTAAGAACTAATTAACCATTTTTATTTAAGTTTAATTAATTTTAATTAAGGATTAATTAATTATATTTATGGATTAATTAATTTGTAATTAAGATTGTTCATTAATAATTAAGTTTTCTAATTAATGATTAAAATTGATTAATTAGTTAATTAAGTTGAATTAATTAATTATAAAAGCAATTAGTGATTAATTACTTTGTGTTAAAGGATTGATTAATAATTAAGGTTTATTAATTAATATTTGAAGATAATTAATTTGTTAATTGAAGATTAATTTTGGTTAATGAGTAATTAGGGATGAATTACTCAATTTTATTTGATGAGATGATTGAGATTTAGTAGTTAATTAATTTGTTAATTAATTAAATATGATCACTTGATAAATGATTAAGTATTATTATTTAATAAGTTTTGGTAAGGCTAATTACTTAAGATAAGTAATTGATTAATTACAGAGGTAATTGAGTTGGGTAAATTACTGATTTGGGAAGTAAATTTTAAATGAATAATTACTTGTTAAAGTAATTAAAGGTTTATTACTTGGGTATTAAATCAAAGGATTTATAAAGTAATTAAGAAGTAATTAAGAATAATTAATTACTGTATTTAAGTTGATTAATTAAAAGCAATTAATCTAAGCATGATTAATTAGTTAAGGTTCATTAATTGATATGATTAATGAAAATAATTAAGGATTAATTACTTTATTAAGAGTTAATTAATCAAGGTTGATTAGGTTTAGTTAATTGATTTAACTAATGTTAATTTAAGCAAGATTTATTTTGGATGAAGGTAATTAATTTAATTAATTTTAAATTAATTAAGTGATTAGGTAATTAATTTAATTCACTTTGAATTAATTAGAGAATAGAGATAGAAAATTTAATTCATTTTAAATTAATTATATTGGTATGAGTAAATCATTGCTTATGAATGATTGGATGACATTTATTGTCTTGAATGCTTTGTGATCTCAGTAATGAGATAAGTATGGTTGTGTGATATGAATGCTTGGTTGAATTGTGATTATCAATTGGAGTGTTGATAAATAGATTATCTATTATGATATGGATTGTACGAATTACCTGTTATTTGATAATGTTGATTATCAATTGTGGCCTGTGAATTATCTATCCTGTGTATATATAGATAGTTGAATTTAATTGTTTTAAAACCTTTAAAACAACTTGGACCCTAAAAGACACGCTTTGGATTTCGATGAGACCGGGATCGGGTTTCCATATTTGGATATCCGAAAACCACATCGATTCCAAATAACGTTAGGTCGTGAGTCAAAGTGGAGCTTTGTGAAGACTCGAGGTGTAAGGGCTATACGTCAGTATAACTCTGTGGGTGATTCCGTAATGAGTTGACGGAATAGACCTTATAGATTTGAGATGGTGGTTCAGAGTGCAAGGGTTATTGTCGTTAACTCTGAGGGTGATTCCAAAATGAGTGTAACGAGATAATGCCTTCGGTTTCGTTCGAACCCGGAACGAACTTGTATGGATTGAATGCTTTCAGCACATCGTCAGGTGGACGATGAGCATTCTAAGTGATATGTCCTATAAAGGTAATCGTAACCTCAAGCCTCATTAACCGGGAATGGCTAAAACAGGGGAGATGCGGCAAAGCTTCGTGGGTCGCACCCACTGGAGAGTAAGATTTACCCCTGTCTAGAGGTCCCTTTTATTTCGGCTGTGTGGACGGTTGATAGCTAGAACCGTCGGGGTTGTCTTATTCGGAACTGTTCAGTAAGGAACGGGTCCGGCTTTGTGTTGCAGGAGATTGGGAGTAATCCTCGGTACGGTGATCTAGGCCACGTACTGTGACAGGCGGTACCCTAGTAGCCCTGCCATTGTATGGAATCCAAAATCCAATAAGTGCAAACGGTTTTGATTGTATTACCCACTTTTGTGGCTAGTAGCTGGAATTTAATGAATGTAACAATTTCGGCTATTTCTTATTTATTTGAAAACCCTAGACACTATTATAATATCATCGGATTTCCTATCAAATGTTTTGGTTAGCGTAAGGTAAAAACTTTTCCATGTTTATGTGTGGGAAGTCTTACGTGATACCTTTTCTTTCAAAAGGTTTTTAAAAGTTAAGCAACTTCAACCGTTTACTCACATCAGACCCATGTCTGACCCGGAGTTTATTCCGTTTTTCTTAAACTCTTGGGTACTCAAATTTTTATGAGTAGTCAAGGGATTCAGGTTAGGAATTAAGTTGGCTTGACGAATTCTGAAGGAGCAATGGAGCAGGAGGCTTCTGCGTATAGCTATAGAGTTTTCCGCTGTGTGTTCTTTGAGTTGTTATTTTGAGTTGTATTGAGTTGTATAACTAGACAGGTGTTTATAACTGTCTAGTATGAGTTGATTATGATGTATATCTCTGATGTATATGATACTATGTAAAGTATTATGTGATTAATATAATTTATTCGTTCCGCTGTTTAGATTCTGATGTGTTGTTTCTTTCTTCTCTTCTTTCTATTCTCTTTTCTATCCCTTTCTTTCTTATAGATGATGCGATTTTCCGGGAGTGGATAGTCGGGTCGTCTCAGGTTCAGCCCACTAACTAACTAATTAACCCAAACTCAGTCCCTCTCCTCTCCACTCACTTATTTCATTTCATAAAACTTAAGCTAAAAACTGAAAATGGGGGAAGTGAATGGGAATTAGAAATTCCAAGCCCTAGTTTACTTTGCAAACTTGATTTCTTGCTCCAAAATCAAAGAGAAGCCATTGGTAAGCTTCCTCTTCATCTTCTCCAACTCTTCTCCTCTTCAATTTCAGAAAGTTTCCTAAATCTAACTTAGGAAATACATGTTTTATTCTTAGATTGAAGCTTGTAGAGTTGAAGTGAAGAGTAGTTAGTCTCCTCCTTGTGTTTGAGCTTCTTCTTCTTTGTTTTGAGATAAAAGGTGAGTTTTGAACTCACATCTGCTTCTCTTGATTTCATTGATGTTGGGTATGAATTCCTAGAACTAGTTCATATGCACTTGCTTTTGGTTTGGATTGAATTGGTGAATACCCAAATTTTTAGTGTTTTGGGTTCAATTCTTTAAAGATACTAACTTTGATGTTTTGATCATGTTTTGGTGATGCATCGAGGAGCATATAGGGCCGGGTTGTCGATTGGCATAAACCCTTAGAGCCAATGCTCGTCCGGTTGCATTTGGGAAGAGTTTGCTCTTCATTTGAATAGGCTGAAAAACAGCCCAGGCATGGTTTAGTCGACTGAATTTTTCTGTTCAGTCGACTGAATCTGGAACCCGAAAGTTTCCAGGCATGGTTCAGTCGACTGAATTCTCTGTTCAGTCGACTGAATCCTCTGTTCAGTCGACTGAACCTGGAAACAGAAAGTTCCCAGGCATGGTTTAGTCGACTGAATTCTCTGTTCAGTCGACTGAACCTGGAAACAGAAAGTTTCCAGGCAGAATTCAGTCAACTGAAAATCTCTGTTCAGTCAACTGAATTTGCTATTTAGTCAACTGAAATTCTCTGTTTAGTCAACTGAATTTGCTTTCTCAGCCCACTTTGCCTTTTGGGATTGAATTTCCAATTTGAATCGATTCGTGATGATCCTATTTGTTGTTATCATTTATTTTGACTTTGATGATTCCTTTTTAATTTTAATCCACGGGTTTTATAAAATAATCTCTTAAATTGTATTGAAAGCTTGCTTCTCTAATTTATAAATTCTATTTAAACGCACACACAATTTCGCACTTCGAGCGGAGTGGAAAGGAGATTAAATGGTTAAGTAAAACACGGACCATGAATACGTGCGTTTATCTTTCCGATTAATCCCCGACCTATTCGATTGATTGTTTTGACCTTTTGGTTTGGTTTACCGATGATAAGAGGTGAACTTTGTACTGCTTTGAGTGTGAAATTAACTAACGGATAGTAAACCGTTTAGTGTGAACGAGTGGTTATGGGACTCACGTTACCACTTTTCGGATTCCTTTTTTAGAGTTATGACACATTCCGCCAGTTAGTGGTGTCCAGTACTGGGTCTTCGACCTTCACCACTATGGTTTGTTGTAACAGTTTGCGATTTTTCGTTGCCGAAAAACCGAAATGTTAGGGTTTAAGAAGAAGAAAAAGAGAGAAGAAGAGAGGAAAGATAGAAAATAGAGGGAAATAGAGGGAAAAGAAAACAGAAAATAGAACGGAACGAAAACAGCACAACAATATCAGAATCTCACAATTCGCAGCGGAACAACATATAATAATAAATGAATAATCTTTAAACAAAGAACTATATCGGTTATTACATTTTATACATTACATTACATCATCATCAGAGTATACAACAACAACAACAAACATCGGAAAGGAAATACTATATACTAGTAATACGCCATGCCATCCTGCTTGCCTCCAGCAACTCCTGAATTCCAGAATATCCTGATAAACCTTAACTCTTGACTGCCCGTGTGGAAATTGGTGGGCACCCAGAGTTTAGGAAGGAAAACAATAAACTCCGAGTCAGTCATGTCATGTGACTGGTGTGAGAACTCAAAACAGTTTATTTATCTTTAAAATCAAAAATAGAGGAATATTTTTAAAGTCAATTCGCAATGCTTTTAAAAAATGAGACTACCATAAGGCCTCCCGCACACACACACAATGCAAACGCAGAATCAGAGGAGATTTCTCCTTATGATAGTCAAAGATGATTGATACGTATTAAAAGAACATTTGATATTATTACTAGTGCATAGTGTAGAGAAAATTCATTTCGAAAATAAAGATATAAATCTTAGCCAACATAGACATTTCGAACTATGCCTACTATAGCTACCATCTAAACAGTGGTGACCACCATAAGTAAATGGCAGGTTCTACAACTAATACCGTACAAGGTTTCGTATTGGGAATTGGATTTCCAACGAATGATCAGGCCAAGGAACTTCCCATTGCCACATGAGAACGCCTCTGGATGGACGTCCCCGAGAACCAAACCGGATCTCTACCAACACAAGGCCGGGTTACCCCTAACTGAGTAACAACTGACCGAGTATGCCATCCCCCAGTCCTTTGGGACCTTTCACCGAGCGCACGTAATCAATTCACACAATCATAAAGTGTTTTCAACATGAGTAAGTATCTGGGCTCCATACCATGATACCACCCTTTTCCAGAAGGAAATGCACATACCCTAAAGGGCGCTACCCCTCATAACCTTGCCGCATCTTTCTGGTTTTGACCATTCCTGGGGTGTGAGGCTCGACGAAGTCACGTCCACAAAAACATACTTTATACAAAAGCCATGCTTTGGGTCAACAAATGATCATAGAAATGATCACCAGGATAGACGATCAAATAAATGATCCTATCACAAATGATCAACACAATGATCATTTCACAGCAACACTCAGCATGTCACATTACCAAATTGGGAATATATCGCTGATAACCTTCAACTACATAACCTCTGAGCTCGTACGTCTCAGAGAAGGGGGTTAAGCTAAGAGAATAAATTCTCCGCCACCAACAGCAATATATTTGAAAGAAATCGGCTTTATATCTCAATTTGTAATGTCAGACATACAATCCACACAAGTCTGCTCCGGGCTCGAACAGAACCGAAGGCACTTACAAAGAAGTCCTTGCAATCCGGATATCCACAATCCTGATCGGATTTCCCATCACTTAGGCAGTCTCTATACCGTTGCAACTCAGTGTAGAGACAATCGACAGGTCATCCTATGTAACAGCCCTAGTTTTTAGCTATTTATTTCTTTTAATTTTTTTGTTTTTAGAAATATAATTTATATAAATTGTGTTTACCAATATTGTTTAAATATTTAATTTAGAGAATTAAACTCGTTAATTTAATATGATTTTTGTAACTAAATTTAAGAAGAAAAAAAAAAGGAAATTTTTATAATGTATAATGAAGTGAGTGGTAACTAAATGTTTTGGATATTATCATAATATCTGTTGTTATACCCATTCCCTAAAAATAATGAAAAGGAGAAAATTTGTAACATATTAAAGTAGTTAATTAATTATGTTAATTTGGTAGGTTATGACATGCAAATCATGTTGGTGGAATATTCTCAATTTTGACATATTAATTATGTTAGCAGTGAACATTGTTAAGCAATTTAAAACAATGAAACTTACAATCAATTTATTTGATAAATCTACCTTATTCCTAGTTAGCAATTCAAAACTTGAATAAAGGCACATACGGATATTTTAAAATGGAGTTAATGACAATTAATAGATATTTCAAAAAGAAATTTATGACAATTAATAGAGAAATTAATTGTAAAATTTCAGTAGTTGACCAGAATTAATTTATTGAATAATTAATGCAAATTAATAAAATTGATGAAAGATAAATAAGTTAATTCTTTTGGTTAATGGCATGAGGACACGAGGTTAATCCCCATTTTGTAGGAGAAATCTGCCCGTGTAACCAGTCCGGCTACCAGTGCCTACAAAGCGGACGGATTAATGTGAGACGTCGCAGGATTGATAATTAACAAAAAGGGTTAATTAACTAATTAAGTTAGTAACCAAATTTGAGTATGTAATTAAAGGAGGATAATTAATTGGTAATATGGTAATTAATTGAAATCAATTAAGGAGGGTAATTAAAAGGGATAAGGTAATCAATTGAAATCAATTAAAGGCAATTAAAGGGGAATTAATTGATTAGAAGAATATGGAAATCAAATTTGCCTTCCTTTGCGCGTGACACAAAATTTTATTCTTTTAACATTTTGACATTTGCCTCTTACCATTTGTTTCTTGAGCATGTCACTGTATTCATTTATTCACGCAGCCTTATCCACAAAAATATCAACTCTTCCAATTTCCATTTTTCCTCTCACCTAAATTAAATGCATTCAAAATTTAATCTTGCCTATCTTTGCAAATTTTCGCATACCCATTATATCTCTCTGTTTCCACTGCGTTTGTTTTGCAATAAATAAATTTTTCGAACCATTGATCAAGTAAATATTTATGTAAGCATTTATTACTTTTTCCTTTTCAGTTAAAAGCTTTTTCATTGCTTACCATAAATCACGCAAGAGCTCAAGTTTTGCTTCCTCAATCAAATCTGTTCAAATTTGCAGTAACGCATGCTTTAAATTTAGATTATAACTGGTATAAATCACACAAGCTATCTAAAAAAAATAAAAAAAAAATCCAAAAGAGTGATATCGTTCAAACATAAAACTGGAAAGAGAAATCAACGCATGCATTTATCACAATTTTCGTGTAGCGTTCAAACAAGAAGAACTGGAAATAAATCTCTTGCCTAAACGCATGCACTCAAAAATCAACGCTTGCATTTATTTCTTACGTTTTCAAACCTGCCTATTTATCTCCCCTTTTTATTTCGCAAGTTTATCTATAAATACTTTGCCTCATTCACATAAGTTTTCATATCTCCTTGTTTGTCCCTCTCTGGTACAAGCTTCTATCAGGTAAATAATTTGCATTGTTTATTTCTTTGCTTCTTCCAATTTTCCTTCCTCCTTCTTGTGTTCTCTGATTTCCTTGCTCGGCTACTTCCCCATCATGCCGTGCCATTTATAAATACATATAGAACTTTGTTAGTAGTAGGCTGGAAGAAATGATATAAATTGATTGTAGGAAGCTAGACTATGGAATTAGTGTAGTTATGATGTAGTTAGTGGTATTGTGGATTTGGATAAGTGCAGTTTGAAGAGGAAGGCATAGAAAAAAAAAAAAAGAATTACAATTTAATAATGGAGAAGATAAATTGATAAGGAGAAAATGATATGAAATGTTGTTTAATTCAAATAAACAATATTGTATGAATAAATCTTGGGTGAATATAATAAAATGACATTTATTTCAATTTTTAATGGTTGAAATAAATTTAAGATGGTTAAAAATAAATTTAACTACTTATTTGAGAATTTGGGTGGATAAATATCAATGGATTGTATTTATTATGGTTAATAAAAGGATATTGGTGATGTATACCAATAATCACCTTTTAATGTTTAATAATAAAAGTAAAAGAAGAAATAATTTGCCTAAACATGATGAACATGTATGTGAAATAAAGTATTATTTAATGAATTCGAATGTAGTTAGTGGCTACATTTGATTAAATCGAATAATTTGAACAGTATTGTGTTTGTTGCCAATATTGTCATTTTATTTAAATAAATATATATGAGAATGAAAATAATTGATCATGATAAATATGATTAAAAATGTGAGAAATAATTTAATAATGTCTAAACATGTATTTGTTTTGTTTGGGTGCATAACATCTTTTTATTCAATCAATTGTATTAAATTTGCAATTTATTTTGCAATTTATTCAATTTATTTTATGCATGCGTACGGTTGAAGTATGGGCCTAGGATATGTTGAGACGGTTAGCGGGTTGTAGTAGTCGAGCAAGTTGAACTAAATTTCTTTTATTCTATTCGTTCCAGTTGTTCTGAAATTTTGCTTTGACCGTAATTTTTAAATTCGCATACTTGGTATTTGGATCTTATAGATTTAAGTCAAGGCTTTGCATCCGCCGAAGTTTGATCGTGCTTTCCGTTTTTTTTTTTCCGAAGTAGATACCGTGTTTGATTTAGATCCACTGCAGCGTTTAAGGTGAGTATTTCTCACCAGACATATGTACATATATTTTGTGAATTATCGCAAGTGTATGTGTAAAAATTTTATTTAAATATTATCTGTCTGTAGTATAACGTAGAATGATGAATCCCATTTAAATTGACACCTCATCAGTTATTATCTGTTGTATTATTTCTGCAGTTATATTATATTATTGTTTATTTACTGCTTAAATCACCACTGCAAGTTCCCTGTTAAATTTAGATTGTTGTGGGCTGAAATGATAGGCCTAAATGATGATTACTGTGCTATTATTATGTTAACTGTTTAACTGTTAACTTGGGATTGCGGGTTTGAAATGACAGAACCCGGGGTTTGTAAATTACGGATTGAAATGATATAAATCCGTATCACTTGACCTAGGCTAGAAAACTATATACAGGCCCGTGGTCCTTATAATATTTTCTGAAATATTTAAAATTATTTTGGAAGTTAAATATTTGATTTAATATCTTTAAAGGATTTTATATTGATTTTGAATGAGTTATAAATGTTAATAAATAAATAAATAAATATTTGAATAAAATTTTGGAATATAACTTATTTTGGAAATTCTGGATTTTTGAAAGGATAAGATTTCAGTTAAGAAATATATATATAAGTTATATTTGGAAATATTTATTAAGTTAAACAATCTACTAAAGCATTTAAATGCTGTCTTTTGAAATTGGACTAGTTTTACCCGTAACTTTAGGTAGCATTTCCTAAGTGCTATAGAATCTGGAATTTGATTGTTTTGAAATTTAAGGAATTTGATAAATTATATTTATGTTTAAGTTTTGGAGACCTTTAAGATATGAGATTTATAACTGGATTTTTCTTAATAAATTTAAGATGAACATTCTAGTGTTAAGTAAATTTTGAAATTATTTAATGGCATAATTTTGGAGTTTTATCTATGGAATTTATGGGAATATTCAAGACGAAATAATAAACACTAATTTGTTGAAAGAAAAAATATCCAACCTTAGTTTTGAATATTAATACTCCAATTGGATATATATATAGGAATTGAAATGGTCTTGGGAACATGAAGTGATATTTAAATTATGGTTTAAAATAAAGAAATATATTTGTAAAGCTATGTAAATTATCTTCTTTACAAAGTAACCATAAAGTTAAACCATTTATTCTATATACCGTTGAATGTCCAAACCATTGTGTTTGGGAGTTATGGTTTTAAAGTAAAATTTCCAAAATATTATGTTTTGAAGATATAATTTAAATATTTGGTTTCCAGATATTATAAATTTTAAGCAGTATGGTTTTGGAAAAGAATTATATTTGAATATAACGATATCATGTTGTTTTGGGTTTTAAATGATATCGTATTTATAGTTTTGAAATGGAAATGTTTATACTGGTTTTAAAGTATAAATTGTTTTTAAATGACCACGGGTTATAATAACGATGGGTTGGCAAAGAGACCGGGATCGGATATGGACATACTCTCTGTCGATACCGAAAACCACTTTGACCAACCGTGTACGCGGTGGAGATTCCAGAATGAAGTAGGTCGGCGGTGGCATTTCCTGTAAGGTAAATACGTGGACCCGACTCCCGTGAGTTGGCATAAGGTGGCTAAAACAGGAGCAATTCCAGGCCAATGAGGTCATTCCTCTGATCGGACGCTCCTCTTCGATATTATACTATGATTTTGGATTGATTCGGTGGCCACCTCTATATTTTGATTTTGGGGAGTTAGTCCGAGGTGGGCGGTAACTGCGGCTACGCGTTTCCACCAGCCTGGATAGCAATTGGTATATCTACCCTGGCATTGCCTAGTTGTGCCGTGTCATCTACCATACCGAGCCTTGTACGAGTTTAGATTTCTCCCGTAGCCCGTGTGGTATCCTCTAGTTGCTTCCCGATCAGGAGGAGCTATGATATTGGATGGACTACTGGGACTATTACGTGTTAAGGTGGAAAATGTAAAGCCTTAATACTATTTAAAAGTATGTTTATTTTATAAATAGACACTATTATAATAGCGCAATATACTACATAGTAAATAGTTTGACGGATCCTTAGAGGATGGGCGGTCCCAAGCATCCTTTAAGTTACTTGCTCTATATTACAGTACACTTGAATTAGCTTACATTATATAAGTATGTATGTCCTGACTCGAGTGTTATGTTTTATTTTTCGCTCGGGTCAGCCTGAGTTGCAGCTTCAATTTCTTCTCCGTAGCTAGGACACTCAGTAGATCATTCGCGCTGCTGGAAGTTGTTTCAGCCTTTATCTTTTCTGGAATTCAAGACTTTGAAGACTCTATCTCTATTTATGTCTTAAAATTTGTATTGAGGATTATAGACAATGTAAGTTCTGTTTTGTTGAAGTTATATCAGTGGCTTCATGAACCACTAAATTTTTAATTTCCGCTGCGAGATTCTGATATCTGTGTATGTGATTCTGTGATCTATTTATTGTATATTCTGAGTTTTGCCAAATTTATTCTACAACGCAGTATTTTGAACAATTCAAGTCCGACAATGTGCGGATGCGAATGGTTGAAAATACTGGGTCGTTACATCCTATCACTTTCGCAAATACCCGGTCTTCAACACCGGTCATCAATGCTATCCATTACGTCGTATCACTATTCGGATTGGGTAATCCGAATAACGAGCGCAATAATTTAAAAATAAGTGTAGCATTCAAATTCAGCAAATCACAACAAATACCTTTCAAAGGTAAATATTGATAGTCGGTTATTGAACTATCAACGGATATGCACAATATCACCAGATTCCAAATAATTTTCCAAATTATTTATTTACCAAAAATATCTTTACCAGATAAATAATTTTCATACTTCAAAAATAAATCAATATTTATTTTTAAACAGATTCCACTTTCTTTTATAAATTCCATAGTGAATTTATATTCTAAAATATCTATGCATATACGATTTCAATTATTCATTTCAATTTATCTTCAAAAAGATAAATTCTCAAAATATTCACTTTCTATTTGGAAAACATTTCCATACTTATAAGTAATTCTCAAATCCATCTATTTTCAACACTTGGAAAATATTCAATATACTTAAATCGAGATTAAGTATATATTTCATTCTTTAAGGAAATCATTCTCTTAAACATATTTATTTGGGCCAAAACGAATGTTACGTAAAACATCGTTACGACAACCCAATATCACTAGTATAGGGATTCGAAATTAAAATAGATATATAAATCCCAATACTATACAAAACATCTCCTTTCGGAAATCATTTACTATAACAACAGTGTTATAGTCCACCATTTCTTCTATTTCTCGAAAACGTCTATTTCAACTATAAATGTGGAAATCTATGGTTTCGAATCTCAACACATTTAAAACATCGTTAGATCGTTTTAATTCTATTTAAAATATCACATCCTAAACATTTTCTTTAACATATTATTCACTATTCAAAAACGTGAATATACTTTGTTAACAAATTTCATCATTTTATTCATTTTATTTCAAAGGATTATTCACAGTCAAAACGTGAATATAACTCCATTAATAGGTTTCAACAATTTACTTATCAAAATAAGTCGTTTGCGAATTTATAAAACAACGTTTATAAATTCCATTTCTATTTATCTTATAACATCTTTCTTTATAAATTTTCTTTATTACCATATTCACTTTATATCTCAATTATGAACCAACAGTCCATATTATAAGTTAAACACTTATATTTATTTCTTTGCAAAATCGTTCCTTTGAACTTCATAATTATAAATCTTATAACTTGTAAGATTCAATTATTTATCCAAAACCATTCTTTTAATAACTTTATAAATTTTATAAACCTACTGCTTATAAAATTCCATTTATAACTTCACCGTTTATAATTCTATGAATTTCATTCATTCATGATATTCATTAACAATTCATTCTAACGCTTATAAAAAAATCGTTTTATAATTCCAATATTTTGATTTATAAATATCAATTTATAAATCTTTTATATAAATCAATTTATATTATTATTTCAAAACGTCTTTAAAGTCCTTTATAATTTCACCATTTTGATTTATAAAATAATCAATTTTATAAATCCTATATTTCAACTTTTCATATAAATTCAATTAATCCCGATTAACTATTTTATAAAATTAAAATTTATACGTTTATTTATTTAATATGAATCAATTCCAAAATATTTTATAAACGTATACTTTCAAAAATCACTTTAAAAACATTTTAAAATTCCAAAATTTGGACCAATGATGCTACACACCAAATAGTCAATCACGACAACAACGATATCATATATCGATATGATAATCCATCAAATATCAAAATATCTGAAATCAAATGAATACTGTTGAGGAATCCAGTTGGATCCCTCCAACCTGTTTTCCTGCATCCACAAACATTAGCACAATACCAATTCCGCTCCAGTACGAAATTATCGCGGTATATGGGATTTAAAATATTATCCGCTTAATAGACGGCGCAATAGGGTCTCATCCGCTAAAAAATGCGGGAAATCAATAACTGCAATATATACATATGCCAATATATATATATTGCTATTATATATAATACCAATTTCACTGTTTATGAAATATTCGCGGTATATGTTTTTAATAAATAACCTCCGCTTACTAACGGCGCATAATGTCTATTTTAACAATCAATAGATAACAATCATCATTCAAACATGCATTCAAATATTTTATATCTAACTATTAAAACTAAAATCGAAACCGATTCGTTTGAGTGAGAAGTTCTCACCTTGATTTACATTTCGTTTTAGCGATTTATTTCGAATAAAATTAAACGGACGTTTAATTTTACCCGAAATTCTCACTAACTCCAAATGACTCCAATCCAATTCCATCGCGTAATGCTCGTCCATACGATTCCAACGCAACTGGTTTTGCGCGTTTTCGACCTCGTATGAAAAAGTTATGATATTATGAAGTTACACGATTTTTTTAATATAATAATTTACAACAAATTAAATTTTAAACCTAAACTAGATCACTGCCGTTGATTTCCTTTATCCACCATCGGGCAGTAAAATGCACCCTACCTTCTCCCTCTCGTTCACGCGTCCCAGGTAAAACCGAACCCACTTACAAAAATTAGGGTTTGATTTCACGATCCCCTTGCTTGATTATAACTCGATCAGGAGCTTCCATTTTGAAGAGCATCACGCTCTCTACCTTAGGTCAGAATTCCATGGAGCTCGGCCCTTCATCAAGCACGAATTTCGAGGCCGAACGCATGGCCTTTGATCAAGGTTTGTCGACAATCTACTCCATTATTCTCGATCATAACCGTTGAACTTCATGATCTCTACGTGCTCTACGAGTTTCATGTTGAAAGTTTGTTGTAATACTTCACGGATTTGAAGAAATTGGAGGAGAAAGATTGGAAGATTTCGGCCATAGCTTGAAGAGGGTGGCGGCTCTGAATAGAATTAGGGTTTAGAATTTTTTTTTATTTTCTTGTGAATTTATGGTCTATTTATAGGAAATTTCGAACACTATTCATCCGGGTTTTCCGAACTCCGATTCACGCGCCGTAACCAGCGTTTCTAGGGTTTAACCCGCGTTCCGGACACAATGGAACAGGTTTCGGAAGCTAATTCGGACATCTGTCCGAGTTATAGTAATAAACGTTCAATTTAAATTAAACCGATTTAAACGATTTTCTAGGCATTTTAATTTGTACCGGACAAACGGTAAATCCAATTGACACGAAATTTGAAACCTTACAATAATATCACATTACGGATTCGACGAAACTGGTTTCATCGAAATCCGAGGCTTTTTGAAAAATGACTATTTTAACTCGCCAAATTATTATTAAAAAAATTTCGATGCGTTTCGAGCTGCTACGATCAAACGACAACTCCGATTGCTACGAAAATTGAAATCCGATAATAACAAACTATTACAGATCCAATGGAACTTGTTTCGTTCAATTCTGAGACTGTTCAAAAATTGGCTATTTTCACTAGTCGATTAAATATTAAAATATTCAATTTTCACAAATTAACTTTTAATTCAATTTTAAAAGTTCTAAAATATCGTTCTAACTTCAATATGATATAATAAAATTTTACAAATCATTTTCAATCATATTTAACCCAATTTTCAATTATTTCCATAATTTAACATATTAAATTATCGATTTAATTATCCAATTAAATCCAATTATTCGAATTAAAATTTATTCAACTTATAAATTCACTTATTAATATTTAAAATTAATTAAATATTCAATTTTTAATTAATAAAAATTCAGGGTCGTTACAATCTTCCCCCCTTAAAAGAATTTCGTCCTCGAAATTAACAAGTAAGAAAAGTTACAGAATTTATTAACTTTCCAAAATCCATAGTCAAACTTCTTATAATACTTTACTAAGTTTTGAAATCATACTTAGTTATCTTTTCAAAAACAATTACTATTGTTTAACTTTCAATTCCAAATCAAAGTTAAAGTTTTCACAATTTTCCTATTTTCTCAAATTTTTCTAACGCCTTAAATTTTCGGAAAAATTCGCCACAGTCTCCTTTGCGCGGCTCGATCCGAAAAAAAATGACAGTATATATATCACAAATATACATCTCATCAAGTAATGAGGCATCCCGCAGGGAAAAGAGTATAAAAGTACGGCATGTAATCCGAGATATGTACCTTATATTTTATTAGCAAGCATATACGGCTAATATAGCGCGAAAGCGAGCTCCAAATGTGAAGCAAACGCGATCCGCACCTACTAAACACTCAAAAATCAACATGAGCACATGCATGTAGACAATAGTATCAATATACAACATATAGCAACATAATAACTTTACATGCCAACATAGAAAATGAAACAAAAGCAATATATTCAACCATCAACCAACTATCATCCAAAAATTCATAACCAATAAATATTCATTCATATTCTCATTAACATTCAATGAAATGGGTTTTCAATTTAAATCACATTTGATTCTTTACAGTGGATGTTTTTACTAACATTCATTTTCAATTAGTTTATATTCACTAATCCATATTCAAGTTGGTTCACTTCCAAATCAAATTCAATTCTATTTAAGATTTACTTAACTTCCAATTGAATTTCAATTACTTTAGCTTTCGATTTCATTAACACTTAATGAATTATATACAATCAACTAACAATCATCTAACAACCAATGTATATTAATTACAACCAAATTCCTTTTGCTTATATTCATTCAATTTGGTTTAACACCATTACTTTCAATTGGTTCAATTAAATTGATTTTCATTCAATTATTCAACTTTCAATAACATTAGATTTTAATGAATTAACACTTACATTCATTATTTCATACCAATTTATTCACAGTCAATTGATTTACATTTAATCCATTCATTCAATTCAATTTCTAAAGTTGAATTTCATTTATAAAACTCAAGTTCACATTTATCACTTAACTTTATTAATTTACTTTGACACCAATATCAACTTCATTCAACATCTCTTAAGTTATACTCCATTTTACAAACATCACTAGGTTTTACATAACTTAAATTCCCACTTATGAATTTATTCAGATTCTCAATTCTAAAGTAAATTTCTATTTAACTTTAAATTCATTTTTATTTACAACTCATATTCATAAATATATTCATATAGTTTCACTTCTTATATATATAAGTTTATTTCACAATTGTAAATCACTTTAATTATAATTCAATTCTTATAATTCTTTTGCTTATACAATTTATTCTTTTATTTGGATTATTCAAACATCTAAACAATCAACTTACATACACTTTAATAATTCTGAAAAATTATTTCTTTATATGTAAAATATAATCAAGGTAAAATTATTTCATTTACCCAATTTTAAAACAATATTGTGTCGAATTGTTCTGTACAAGTGTTTAGAGATCCCTATCAACAACGTTAATTACTCGTATTAACCAGAATCCATATACCACTCAACAAACCAATCATCACAATATAAAACAATTTTATATTCACTAACAAATACGCTCTCATAGCTATTATTACACTCAAACTCATTCTAGAGTACTACTGACTCTATCTCTAATGAGTAATACCCAACAAAACCATGGTTGTCGCTTAACCATAAGCTCTGATACCAGATGTAACAGTTTGCGATTTTTCGTTGCCGAAAAACCAAAATGTTAGGGTTTAAGAAGAAGAAAAAGAGAGAAGAAGAGAGGAAAGATAGAAAATAGAGGGAAAAGAAAACAGAAAATAGAACGGAACGAAAACAACACAACAATATCAGAATCTCACAATTCGCAGCGGAACAACATATAATAATAAATGAATAATCTTTAAACAAAGAACTATATCGGTTATTACATTTTATACATTACATTACATCATCATCAGAGTATACAACAACAACAACAACAACAAACAGCGGAAAAGAAATACTATATACTAGTAATACGCCATGCCATCCAGCTTGCCTCCAGCAACTCCTGAATTCCAGAATATCCTCATAAACCTTAACTCTTGACTGCCCGTGTGGAAATTGGTGGGCACCCAGAGTTTAGGAAGGAAAACAATAAACTCCGAGTCAGTCATGTGACTGGTGTGAGAACTCAAAACAGTTTATTTATCTTTAAAATCAAAAATAGAGGAATATTTCTAAAGTCAATTCGCAATGCTTTTTAAAAATGAGACTACCATAAGGCCTCCCGCACGCACACACAATGCAAATGCAGAATCGGAGGAGATTTCTCCTTATGATAGTCAAAGATGCTTGATACGTATTAAAAGAACATTTGATATTATTACTAGTGCATAGTGTAGAGAAAATTCATTTCGAAAATAAAGATATAAATCTTAGCCAACATAGACATTTCGAACTATGCCTACTATAGCTACCATCTAAACAGTGGTGACCACCATAAGTAAATGGTAGGTTCTACAACTAATACCGTACAAGGTTTCGTATTGGGAATTGGATTTCCAACGAATGATCAGGCCAAGGAACTTCCCATTGCCACATGAGAACGCCTCTGGATGGACGTCCCCGAGAACCAAACCGGATCTCTACCAACACAAGGCCTGGTTACCCCTAATTGAGTAACAACTGACCGAGTATGCCATCCCCTGGTCCTTTGGGACCTTTCACCGAGCGCTCGTAATCAATTCACACAATCATAAAGTGTTTTCAACATGAGTAAGTATCTGGGCTCCATACCATGATACCACCCTTTTCCAGAAGGAAATGCACATACCCTAAAGGGCGCTACCCCTCATAACCTTGCCGAGTCTTTCCTGTTTTGACCGTTCCTAGGGTGTGAGGCTCGACGAAGTCACGTCCACAAAAACATACTTTATACAGAAGCCATGCTTTGGGTCAACAAATGATCATAGAAATGATCACCAGGATAGACGATCAAATAAATGATCCTATCACAAATGATCATTTCACAGCAACACTCAGCATGTCACATTACCAAATTGGGAATATATCGCTGATAACCTTCAACTACATAACCTCTGAGCTCGTACGTCTCAGAGAAGGGTGTTAAGCTAAGAGAATAAATTCTCCGCCACCAACAGAAATATATTTGAAAGAAATCGGCTTTATATCTCAATTTGTAATGTCACACATACAATCCATACAAGTCTGTTCCGGGATCGAACAGAACCAAAGGCACTTACAAAGAAGTCCTTGCAATCCGGATATCCACAATCCTGATCGGATTTCCCATCACTTAGGGAGTCTCTATACCGTTGCAACTCAGTGTAGAGACAATCGACAGGTCATCCTATCGCTTTTGCAAATACCCGGTCTTCAACACCGGTCATCAATGCTATCCATTACGTCGTATCACTATTCGGAATGGGTAATCCTAATAACGAGCGCAATAATTTAAAAATACGTGTAGCATTCAAATTCAGCAAATCACAACAAATACCTTTCAAAGGTAAATATTGATAGTCGGTTATTGAACTATCAATGGATATGCACAACATCACCAGATTCCAAATAATTTCCCAAATTATTTATTTCCCAAAAATATCTTTACCAGATAAATAATTTTCATAGTTCAAAAATAAATCAATATTTATTTTTAAACAGATTCCACTTTCTTTTATAAATTCCATAGAGAATTTATATTCTAAAATATCTATGCATATACGATTTCAATTATTCATTTCAATTTATCTTCAAAAAGATAAATTCTCAAAATATTCACTTTATATTTGGAAAACATTTCCATACTTACTTATTAAGTAATTCTCAAATCCATCTATTTTCAACACTTGGAAAATATTCAGTATACTTAAATCTAGATTAAGTATATATTTCAATCTTTAAGGAAATCATTCTCTTAAACATATTTATTTGGGCCAAAACGAATGTTACGTAAAACATCGTTACGACAACCCAAAATCACTAGTATAGGGATTCGAAATTAAAATAGATATATAAATCCCAATACTATACAAAACATTTCCTTTCGGAAATCATTTACTATAGCAACAGTGTTATAGTCCACCATTTCTTCTATTTCTCGAAAACGTCTATTTCAACAATAAATGTTGAAATCTATGGTTTCGAATCTCAACACATTTAAAACATCGTTAGATAGTTTTAATTCTGTTTAAAATATCACATCCTAAACATTTTCTTTAACATATTATTCACTATTCGAAAACGTGAATATACTTTGTTAACAAATTTCATCCTTTTATTCATTTTATTTCAAAGGATTATTCGCAGTCAAAACGTGAATATAACTCCATTAATAGGTTTCAACAATTTACTTATCAAAATAAGTCGTTTGCGAATTTATAAAACAACGTTTATAAATTCCATTTCTATTTATCTTATAACATCTTTCTTTATAAATTTTCTTTATTAACCTATTCACTTTATATCTCAGTTATGAACCAACAGTCCATATTATAAGTTAAACACTTATAATTTATTTCTTTGCAAAATCGTTCCTTTGAACTTCATAATTATAAATCATATAACTTATAAGATTCAATTATTTATCCAAAACCATTCTTTTAATAACTTTATAAATTTTATAACCTACTGCTTATAAAATTCCATTTATAACTTCACCATTTATAATTCTATGAATTTCATTCATTCATGATATTCATTCACAATTCATTCTAACGCTTATAAAAAACTCGTTTTATAATTCCAATATTTTGATTTATAAATATCAATTTATAAATCTTTTATATAAATCAATTTATATTATTATTTCAAAACGTCTTTAAAGTCCTTTATAATTTCACCATTTTGATTTATAAAATAATAAATTTTATAAATCCTATATTTCAACTTTTCATATAAATTCAATTAATCCCGATTAACTATTTTATAAAATTAAAATTTATACGTTTATTTATTTAATATGAATCAATTCCAAAATATTTTATAAACGTATACTTTCAAAAATCACTTTAAAAACATTTTAAAATTCCAAAATTTGGACCAATGATGCTACACACCAAATAGTCAATCACGACAACAACGATATCATATATCGATATGATAATCCATCAAATATCAAAATATCTGAAATCAAATGAATACTGTTGAGGAATCCAGTTGGATCCCTCCAACCTGTTTTCCTGCATCCACAAACATTAGCACAATACCAATTCCGCTACAGTACGAAATTATCGCGGTATATGGGATTTAAAATATTATCCGCTTAATAGACGGCGCAATAGGGTCTCATCCGCTAAAAAATGCGGGAAATCAATAACTGCAATATATACATATGCCAATATATATATATTGCTATTATATATAATACCAATTTCACTGTTTATGAAATATTCGCGGTATATGTTTTTAATAAATAACCTCCGCTTACTAACGGCGCATAATGTCTATTTTAACAATCAATAGATAACAATCATCATTCAAACATGCATTCAAATATTTTAAATCTAACTATTAAAACTAAAATCGAAACCGATTCGTTTGAGTGAGAAGTTCTCACCTTGATTTACATTTCGTTTTAGCGATTTATTTCGAATAAAATTAAACGGACGTTTAATTTTACCCGAAATTCTCACTAACTCCAAACGACTCCAATCCAATTCCATCGCGTAGTGCTCGTCCATACGATTCCAACACAACTGGTTTCGCACGTTTTCGACCTCGTATGAAAAAGTTATGATATTATGAAGTTACACGATTTTATTAATATAATAATTTACAACAAATTAAATTTTAGACCTAAACTAGATCACTGCCGTTGATTTCCTGCATCCACCATCAGGCCTTAGAACGCACCCCACCTTCTCCCTCTCGTTCACGCGTCCCAGGTAAAACCGAACCCACTTACAAAAATTAGGGTTTGATTTCACGATCCCCTTGCTTGATTATAACTCGATCAGGAGCTTCCATTTTGAAGAGCATCACGCTCTCTACCTTAGGTCAGAATTCCGTGGAGCTCGGCCCTTCATTAAGCACGAATTTCGAGGCCGAACGCATGGCCTTTGATCAAGGTTTGTCGACAATCTACTCCATTATTCTCGATCATAACCGTTGAACTTCAAGATCTCTACGTGCTCTACGAGTTTCATGTTGAAAGTTTGTTGTAATACTTCACGGATTTGAAGAAATTGGAGGAGAAAGATGGGAAGATTTCGGCCATAGGTTGAAGAGGGTGGCGGCACTGAATAGAATTAGGGTTTAGAATTTTTTTTTTATTTTCTTGTGAATTTATGGTCTATTTATAGGAAATTTCGAACACTATTCATCCGGGTTTTCCGAACTCCGATTCACGCGTCGTAACCAGTGTTTCTAGGGTTAACCCCGCGTTCCAGACACAATGGAACAGGTTTCGGAAGCTAATTCGGACATCTGTGCGAGTTATGGCAATAAACGTTCAATTTAAATTAAACCGATTTAAACGATTTTCTTGGCGTTTTAATTTGTACCGGACAAACGGTAAATCCAATTGACACAAAATTTGAAACCTTACAATAATATCACATTACGGATCCGATGAAACTGGTTTCATCAAAATCCGAGGCTTTTTGAATAATGACTATTTTAACTCGCCAAATTATTATTAAAAAAATTTCGATGCGTTTCGAGCTGCTACGATCAAACGACAACTCCGATTGCTACGAAAATTGAAATCCGATAATAACAAACTATTACGGATCCAATGAACTGGTTTCGTTCAATTCTGAGACTGTTCAAAAATTGGCTATTTTCACTAGTCGATTAAATATTAAAATATTCATTTTTCACAAATTAAATTTTAATTCGATTTTAAAAGTTCTAAAATATCGTTCTAACTTCAATATGATATAATAAAATTTTACAAATCATTTTCAATCATATTTAACCCAATTTTCAATTATTTCCATAATTTAACATATTAAATTATCGATTTAATTATCCAATTAAATCCAATTATTCGAATTAAAACTTATTCGACTTATAAATTCACTTATTAATATTTAAAATTAATTAAATATTCAATTTTTAATTAATAAAAATTCAAGGTCGTTACATTTGTTGCCCTCGGGTATGTTGCCTTCGAGTATGTTGCCTTCGGGTTTGTGCCTTCGGGTTTGTTGCCCTATAGTATCGCTTCCGATGTTGGTCGTTATGAGCCGCATGGGTGATATTGGGGTGCCCTTTAGTATCGTTTCCGATGTTGGTCGTTATGAGCCGCATGGGTGATATTGGGTTTGGAGTCTTCGGGATCATGGATCCTTGTTTGTACAGTACTGAGCTCGAGCAAATTTTATGATGTTTCATTTATACGTATATTCCTTAGGCATTGCTCTTCGGTGTTGGTCTTTTTGAGCCGCACGATATATAGCGATTATCTTGTGGAACTTGTGTTACCTTCATTGGTATTTTTTATTGCCTTTTTGGCTTGTTTTGGGATATTCCTATCCTTTATTTCTCTGAGTTGCCGATGATATGAGGCTTGTTATCATATGATTCATCTTTTGTTAGATGATTGTGTTATCTCCTTTAGAGATATTTGTTATACTTTGTAGCCTTCCAGGTTTATTGTTGTTCAGTTCATCTAACTGATTTGTTTAGCTAGACTGACCCGTGTATTTCATACTCGGGTCAGACCGAGTTGTTTCAGGTTAGGTGCTTTTGGACTTAGCCTATTTTGCTTCCGCATGGACTATTCAGCTTGTTCCTTTTTGTTATAGCTTTTTCTGTAGTCCTATTTTGTTGTAACTCTGATATATATTCTTTTGACTCGTCTGTATATTGTGGTTTGTTATACCACTTGACATGTATTATTTTGTATACTCTGCCATGTATTAGTATATGTGTATATGATGGTTTACTATTCTGTGATGTATATTACAATTGAGTTGTTATATTCTGTTCTGATAGATCCTCCAACCACCTATGGGTTTTTTTAAGTATTCATTGGGTATGTCGACCTGCTTGGTATGTCTATTGTCGATGTATTCAATAGATAGTTAGAGCAAGGCTATAGATGGTCGCTCCTAACCAGCCTTATTCCCCGTGTTAGTTGACGGCATTACCCTGTAGTGTCCTTGGCTAGCGTGGGTATAGAGGTGGGGCATCACAGCGTGGTATCGGAGCTGAGTTCAGAACAAAATATGATAAACACAGAATAGATGCACATATTTCGGTACATCAAAGTGTATAAGTGGTACAAATCTTTGAATCATCGTGTCTCTCTATTCCTTCTTTGCCTTTTGTGGTAGATAGAATGAGGGAATACGTCTAGGAATGCGTTTTGTTCCATAGTATTCCGCATTTGAATTAATGACATCTACCTTGTGAATAATCTTGTTCTTATCTTAATTTTCAGCATATGGCTGGAAGAGGCAGAGGACGACATTCGGATGCTGGGCAATCCAGTGGCTCACATCCGAATGGAGTTTATATGTCTGCTGATAAGTTTTTGGAGTTGTTTAGGAGCACTCAGCCTCCGGTTCCTCCTTGAGTGTCTCCACCTCGCAATTCTGCCTTTGCACGTTAGTGCAGTGATTTTTCTCATCTTGGAGGAAAGCCGTTTAAGGGCTCCGAGTCTGTTCTTGAAGTCCAAGCTTGGTTTCACGTGTGCGAGCGTATCTTCTCTCGCATGGATCTTTCTGACCACAATAGAGTTCTTGTAACTTCTAGCTTATTACAAAAGCGTGCTCTTGATTGGTATGAGCTTTTTGTAGCCGAGATTGATGAGTCTACTCTCTCTTGGACTCAGTTTCGGGAGCGATTTGAACTCAAGTTCGTTCCTGAATCTGAAAAAGTTTTATTGACCCATCGCTTCCTTGAGTTGAAGCAAGGGAAATTTTCTATTTCTGAGTATGTTGCATCATTCGAGGCTTTATCTAAGTATGGTCTTGAATTCATTAGCACTTCTTATAAGAAGAATCTGAAGTTTGTCTCTAGTCTTAAGAAATATCTTAAGAAGTCTTGGTTGCTCCAGCTTATGCTTTCTTTTGAGAAGTTGGTTGATTCTGCGCTTCATCTCGAGACCGTCGAGAAGGAGTGTGATAGTGATGTTGATGTTGAGGTTTCCAAGAACCCCAACAAGAGGCAGTTTCCATTTCAGAAGAAGCCTTTTCCTTCTAAGAAGAAGAAGACTGGTAGTTCTAGTTCTTAGCCTCAGTCTTCTGGAACACCTTTCATTCGGAAGTGTTTCAATTGTGGTTCTCCGGATCATATTATTCGAGTTTGTCCTAAGCCTCTCTTATACCGCTATTGCAAGAAGGAAGGTCATCATGTTTCAGCTTGCCTTATTGTTCCGGCTGGTGCCAAGTCTAGCAAGCTTTATGCTGCTAAGGCTTCTGAAGGTCCTTCTCAACCCAAAGGTATATCTTCATCTATTTTGGAAGGTTCTATTTTATTTCATGATCATAGTATTCGAGTTCTTTTCGATATGGGTGCTTCACATTCTTTCGTATCGAAAAAGCTCGTTGATGATTTATCTTTGGATGTTTCTTGTTTGGTTACTTCTTTAAGGATTGTGAATCCTATCGGGGGATCCGCGACCCTTAGCTTGCTTTGTGATGATGTTGAGATTGTTTTATGTGGCTTTTCTTTTCGTGCGAGTCTGCACGTTATTTCTTGTTTAGGATTTGATATGATTTTGGGAATGGACTGGCTAGTGAGATATGATTGCAGGATTATTTGTTCGGAGAGAATTTTGTATCTTCGACATCCAGATCCGCCTACTCAGCTATCTCTTGATCTTCGGAATGTGGATAATTCCGAAATGGCTTTATATTCTCTTGATTCACGAGATGATGATTTTATATCTCGTATTCCTGTTGCTTGTGACTTTTCTGATGTTTTCGAACCTGTTTCGGGTTTGCCACCCAAATGGGCAATTGAGTTCCGCATTGGTCTCATTCCAGGCGCGTAGCTAGTTAGTCGTCCTCGCATGAGGATGTCTACAAAGGAAAATGAGGAACTCAAGAAGCAGCTTTTAGTGCTTGAGTCCAAGCAGTTGATTCAGTCTTGTTTTTCTCCGTGGGGATCCGCGGTCGTCTTCGTGAAGAAGTCTGATGGAACTCTTAGGCTTTGCATTGACTATTGCAAACTTAACGAGTTGACCATCAGGAATAGATATCCATTGCCTAGGATCGATGATATGTTCGATCTATTGAGTGGTGCTAAGGCCTTTTCTCAGCTAGACCTTGCCATAGGTTTTCATCAGTTACAAGTCGCGGAGGATAGCATTCCTCTTACCGCTTTCCGCACTCGTTATGGTTCTTTTGAGTGGCTTGTTATGCCGTTCGGGTTGAAGAACGCTCCTGCTTTCTTTGTTGATCTCATGAATTGGGTATTCCGGGAATATCTCAATAAGTTCGATCTTGCCTTCATTGATGATATCCTTATTTATTCTAAGTCTGAAGCTAAGCATGCTAATCATTTGAGAATTGTCTTGATTACTCTCCGCCATCATCATCTTAGACCCAAATTCTCCAAGTGCCACTTTTGGGAGAAAAGGGTTAAGTTCTTAGGCCATGTTGTATCTTCCGATGGCATTTCTGTCGATCCCTCAAAGATCGAAGCCATCCAGAATTGGAAGAGGCCTGAGAATGTACATGAGATTCGTAGTTTCCTTGGATTGGCGGGTTATTACCGTCGGTTCATTAAGGATTTTTCCCGTGTTGTGCTTCCTCTCACCAGCCTTACTCAGAAAGGCGTTCGTTTTATTTGGTCCGACAGGTGTGAAGCTTCCTTCCTGTCATTAAAGGAACTTCTCACTAATGCTCCTATTCTTGTGGTTCCCGGGGGGAATCATGATCTTGTTGTTTACACCGATGCGTGTGGTAGTGGTCTCGGTGCCATTCTTATGCAGAAGGATCGGGTAGTTGCTTGGCTTCTAGGCAACTGCGTCCGAATGAAGTTCGCTATGCCACTCATGATCTTGAGTTAGCCGCCATTATCTTTGCCTTGAAGATTTGGCGACACTATTTATTGGGCGAGCGCTTCATTCTCTATACCGATCATAAATCCTTGAAGTATTTGTTCACTCAGAAGGAACTCAATATGAGACAACAGCGTTGACTCGAGTTTCTTGCCTCCTATGACTTTGATATCCAGTATACCCCTGGAAAGGGTAATCGTGTTGCTGATGCGCTTAGTCGCAAACATTCGGCTATTGTTTCTATGATGCTTGCCGAATGGGATATTCTTGAGACTCTATCTTTTTGTGAAATTCGGGATCGAGGTTCATCTTCTGATTCTCCTATTCTATTATTGAATTTGGGAGCTCGACCTATTTTATTGGATCGTATCGCCAATGCCCAACGGCGTGATCCTGATTTGTTGCATCTTATTCAGCTTTGTGAGTCTGGATCCTAATGAGGCGTTGCGGGATTTCAGCATTGATTCTCATGGGTGTCTTCGCAAGAAGAACCATCTTTTTATGCCTTCTGATTTTGCGCTTAGGCATGACATTCATGATGATTGTCACCGTTCTAAGTATACCATTCATCCTGGTAGTTGTAAGATGTATGCCGATATGCATCGTCTTTATTATTGGGAAGGCATGAAGCACGATGTGGCGAGTTATGTGAGTAATTGCATAACTTGTCAGCGTATAAAGGCCGAACATCAGCGTCCTTCGGGTCTTCTTTAGCCTCTAGAGATTCCATTGTGGAAATGGGATCAGATTTCTATGGATTTCATTGACGGCCTACCTCATTCGAGATCGGGTCATTCTAGCATTTGGGTTATGGTTGATCGCCTCACTAAGTCTTCTCATTTTGTTCCTATTAAGTCTAATAGGACTGCTTCTCATTTGGCTATGTTGTATGTCAAGGAAATCGTGAGACTTCACGGTGTTCCTAGTTCTATTGTGAGTGACCGTGATCCTTTATTCACGAGTCATTTTTGGAATAGTCTTCAGCAAGCTTTGGGAACAAAGCTTAATTTTAGTACAGCTTATCATCCGCAGTCTGACGGACAGACTGAACGGGTGAATCTTATCTTGGAAGATCTTCTCCATATTTGTATTTTTGATTTCGGTCGTTGCTGGGAGGATCACCTACCTCTTGTAGAGTTCTCCTACAATAATAGTTTTCAGTCTAGTATCGGTATGGCTCCTTTCGAAGCTTTATATGGAAGGCCATGTCGATCACCTTCTTGTTGGTTGGAATCTGGGGAGAAGCTTATTCTTTGTCCAGATTTTGTTCGTGAATCTTCCGAGAAGATTGATCTTATTCGGTTGAGAATGAAAGAGGCACAAAGTCACCAGAAATCCTACGCGGATAACTGTAGGAAGCCTCTCGAATTCTCAGTTGGTGATCTTTTTTTTATTCGTGTTTCTCCTTTGAAAGGGGTTATGCGTTTCAGTACAACTGGGAAATTGGCTCCTCGCTTTGTATGACCATTTTCTATTACTGAACGTATTGGCCCTGTGGCTTATACAGTTTCACTTCCTGCTCATTTATCTGGCATTCATGACGTGTTTCATGTCTCGCAACTTCGAAAGTGTGTTCGAGGGTCGGATTCTATTATTACTTCTCCTGATTTGCAAGAGCTTGAGGTATCATTGGACTTATCTATTGTACAGCAACCTATTCGCGTACTTGACACGGAGGTGCGACACCTTCGGAACAAGGACTTGTCGCTCGTTAAAGTTCAATGGTCCGCTAACCCCAATGACTGTACTTGGGAAACCAGAGAGTTTATCGAGTGATCTTATCCGGGTTTTCTATCTTAGCTTGGCAATGGTGAGAATATCTTTTCATCTCAAGCTTATTTCTTTTTCTTTTTGGGATGATTTATGTATGTAGTAGTTACAAATATCGTCTCTGGGAATTGCAGGGACGCAATTTTGTAAGGAGGGGAGATCTGTAACAACCCGCATATTTAACGATTATATATGTAAATGTTTTATTTAAATATAGTGTCGTTAGTCGGATCTTTGGTCCGAAACGTTACTTTTTGCAAACGGTCGAATTGGGGCTCGATACCACTTCCATTGAGTCCAAAATGGCGTTTGCGATCTTTTTAAGTATAAGCTTTGATATGTTTGGAGTAAGTTGAATTTTGCAACTTTTTCTAGTTGGGTTTGGGTTGGGTTCAGCCCACTAACTAACTAATTTACCCTAACTCAGTCCCTCTCCTCTCCACTCACTTATTTCATTTCATAAAACTTAAGCTAAAAACTGAAAATGGGGGAAGAGAATGGAAATTAGAAATTCCAAGCCCTAGTTTACTTTGCAAACTTGATTTCTTGCTCCAAAATCAAAGAGAAGCCATTAGTAAGCTTCCTCTTCATCTTCTCCAACTCTTCTCCTCTTCAATTTCAGAAAGTTTCCTAAATCTAACTTAGGAAATATGTGTTTTATTCTTAGATTGAAGCTTGTAGAGTTGAAGTGAAAAGTAGTTAGTCTCCTCCTTGTGTTTGAGCTTCTTCTTCTTTGTTTTGAGATAAAAGGTGAGTTTTGAACTCACATCTACTTCTCTTGATTTCATTGAGGTTGGGTATGAATTCCTAGCACTTGCTTTTGGTTTGGATTGAATCGGTGAATACCCAAATTTTTAGTGTTTTGGGTTCAATTCTTTAAAGATCCTAACTTTGATGTTTTGATAAAGTTTTGGTGATGCATCGAGGAGCATATAGGGCCGGGTTGTCGATTGGCATAAACCCTTAGAGCCAATGCTCGTCCGGTTGCATTTTGGAAGAGTTTCCTCTTCATTTGAATAGGCTGAAAAACAGCCCAGGCATGTTTTAGTCGACTGAACCTGGAAACAGAAAGTTCCCAGACATGGTTTAGTCGACTGAATTCCCTGTTCAGTCGACTGAACTTGGAAACAGAAAGTTTTCAGGCATAATTCAGTCAACTGAAAACCTCTATTCAGTCAACTGAATTTACTGTTTAGTCAACTGAAATTCTCTGTTTAGTCAACTAAATTTGCTTTCTCAGCCCACTTTGCCTTTTGGGATTGAATTTCCAATTTGAATCGATTCGTGATGATCCTATTTGTTGTTATCATTTATTTTGACTTTGATGATTCCTTTTTAATTTTAATCCATGGGTTTTATAAAATAATCTCTTAAATTGTATTAAAAGCTTGCTTCTCTAATTTATAAATTCTATTTAAACGCACACACACAATTTCATACTTCGAGCGGAGTGGAAAGGAGATTAAATGGTTAAGTAAAACACGGACCATGAATCCGTGCGTTTATCTTTCCGATTATTCCCCGACCTATTCGATTGATTGTTTTGACCTTTTGGTTTGGTTTACCGAAGATATGAGGTGAACTTTGTACTGTTTTGAGTGTGAAATTAACTAACGGATAGTAAACCGTTTAGTGCGAACGAGTGGTTATGGGACTCACGTTACCACTTTGCGGACTTCTTTTTGAGAGTTATGACACATTCCGCCAGTTAGTGGTGTCCAGTACTGGGTCTTCGACCTTCACCACTACGGTTTGTTGCCTTCTGGTATGTTGCCTTCGGGTATGTTGCCTTCGGGTTTGTGCCTTCGGGTTTGTTGCCCTATAGTATCGCTTCCGATGTTGGTCGTTATGAGCCGTATAGGTGATATTAGGGTGCCCTTTAGTATCGCTTCCGATGTTGGTCGTTATGAGCCGCTTAGGTGATATTGGGTTTGGAGTCTTCGGGCTCATGGATCCTTGTTTGTACAGTACTGAGCTCGAGCAAATTTTATGATGTTTCATTTATATGTATATTCCTTAGGCATTGCTCTTCGGTGTTGGTCTTTTTGAGCCGCACGATATATAGCGATTACCTTGTGGAACTTGTGTTACCTTCATTGGTATTTGTTATTGCCTTTTTGGCTTGTTTTGGGATATTCCTATCCTTTGTTTCTCTGAGTTGCCGATGATATGAGGCTTGTTATCATATGATTCATCTTTTGTTAGATGATTGTGTTATCTCCTTTGGAGATATTTGTTATACTTTGTAACCTTGCAGGTTTGTTATTGTTCAGTTTATCTAACTGATTTTTTAGCTAGATTGACCCGTGTATTTCATACTCGGGTCAGACCGAGTTGTTTCAGGTTAGGTGCTTTTGGACTTAGCCTATTTTGCTTCCGCATGGACTATTCAGCTTGTTCCTTTTTGTTATAGCTTTTTGTATAGTCCTATTTTGTTGTAACTCTGATATGTATTCTTTTGACTCGTCTGTATATTGTGGTTTGCTATACCACTTGACATGTACTATTTTGTGTACTCTGCCATGTATCAGTATATGTGTATATGATGGTTTACTGTTCTGTGATGTATATTACAATTGAGTTGTTATATTCTGTTCTGATAGATCCTTCAACCACCTATGGTTTTGTTTTAAGTATTCACTGGGTATGTCGACCTGCTTGGTATGTCTATTGTCAATGTATTCAATAGATAGTTAGAGCAAGGCTATAGGGGCGTCACAATTATAAAGCTTTACCCGTATTCTGACCACGATGGAACGTGTTTCGGAAGCTAATTCAGTCGTGTGTGGAGGTTAGCTTTATAAATCGATTTAAAATATTAAATTATCGATTTTAATTTCAACGCATTTCTCACCCGTACGAGTAAACAGCAAATCCAAACGCTACGAAAATTGAAATCCAGTAATAACTAACTATTACGGATCCAATAGAACTAGTTTCGTCGAATTCCGAAACTATGCCACGGAAGGCTATTTTTTTTTAAATTAAATTTAAACGTTAAAATTTAAAAACCAAACAAATTACCTTTAAATTAAATTTCAACCATTCTATTATCTTCTGTATCATCAATATAAATTTTATAAGCCTTCAAATTATTTTAAACAGGCTTAAAAATTTCAAATTCAACAATTTACTCAATTTCAATTATTAAATTAATTATTTAAACTATACAATTCAATGGTTTAATTATCAAGTAAATATTGATACTTGGAATTTAAGTTAGAATTAACTTTTAAGTATTTAAAATCAATTAACTATTACAATTTAAATTGTTAAAATTTCCGGGTCGTCACATTCCTCCCCCCTTAAAAGAATTTCGTCCCCGAAATTGCTAGTTAGGAAGAATGGTCCAATACCCGTTTACCTTCTCCCAAAACTTACAATTCAACATCCTACCAACTATCTTTTATAAGAGACTTCATATCCTTCTTACTAACTTCCCAAACTCTCCCACAGTTTCCAACAATCCCTTTTTACTCAATCATTCAAATTTCAACTTAAAACCAAATTTTGAATTATCAAAATTTTCTCAAAATTTTTCTAACTCTCTAAATGTCCGAATTTTTTTGCCAGCGTCTTCTTTGGGAGGCTAGCTCGGTACAACTACAAAAGGCCTTTACGGGCTCCCAAATTCCCAAAGAAAACAAAAGCCAAGTGGCTAGATCAAACACCCAATCCAATTTCATACAGAAATTTAATTACATACCTTTCCTTATAGAAGTTTTCATATCTATCTCTTTTTAAATTTATTTTCCCCATTTGCATATGAATTCAATTTATTTTCGATCCTGAGTATTAAATTTTATCTTTCATTTATAACTGATTCATATTAGTTCCATCTACTAATTTACTTTAATTTCTAATTTGAAATTATTTTGTCGTTAACAAAATTTTTCCCAAAAATGTCAACAATTTTCTAACTCCCAAAATTTTGAATTTTTTTTGGCAAAGTCTCCTTTGTACGAAGGAGCTTTTGCAATTTGACAAGAGATATAAATATATATACATCGACCCACCCGGTCGGAAAAAGCAAAAACAGTTCATATTTCCTATTTTTATTGCGTAGGAGTACCTTATTTAGCATTTTAAGCAAGCAGCTTACTTATTCTAGCAAATAGCGCAACCAAATCCAGCCAAACGGCTTCCCGGTATTTGTACTTACTCAGTTTACACATATAAGCACTATACATATGAAGACTATAACATTTCTCTTATTTAAACAATTATAACACTTCAATTCTAAAAGAAATGCATTCAAAATAACTTCCTCGAGCAATTTATATGTCTTCAAACTAATTTAATTGCTTTCAACCAATTCATAAGCCATTTTATTCAATTTTAATGGTTTGCATCTCAATTTCTTACATTCAATTGATTTTCAATCCAAACAAGCTCATATTCACTTCAGTTAATTTTAAAACCAGTTTATTTAATCTCTATCATCTCACAAAAATTTAATTACTTTTGTTCACGCCTAACGTCGATTCATCTTATGCAATTTCGACGATATTTGCTTAATAAGGTATCCATTTCAGTTTATAATTACTTTAAATTAATTTTTTACTCATTCTGTATTTAATTAAATTTCATTTCGAATTTATTTACCAACCATTCATTGCATTTCATTTCATTTCCACATTAGATTCATTCGAAACAATTTATTAATCTTGGCACATTCAAACTTATAAATTAATGACCATTTCCAAATTAATTTAATCCAAGCTTTTATTTAATGGGCTTTCACTCTTATTCGAAGCCAAGCTTCCATAAATTTTAAACTTAAGTTAATTTACTTTTATTTATTCCAACATCAAACTTAAGTTTACTTTTATTTGATTCTCATTTAAATTCAGTTAGCCCATCCCTTTTAAATTTTAATTTTAATTCATCTTCTCAATTTCCAAAATAATATCCAAGCACATACTTAACTCATTTATACTTCAAATTAATATGCCCCCGAGCTTAAGTTCAGTCTGATAATCCAATTCCAATCACAACTTTGATTTAGTTTTTATTCAATCAGACTTCATCCATTTATTATTTAACTCAATTAACCCATTTTAAATTTTTAATTTACTTACTTAATTCGTTATCGAATTTATTTTATTAATACAAGGTCATTCTCAATTTATTTCTATTCACTTGGGTTTTGTTTTGCAACTCAATTGATTTCTATTATAATCACTTCTCTTATATCCAATTTACTTGCAAATTTCATTAAATATTATTCAAATCACCCTTGAATTTTATTTGTAATTCAAACCATCACATTTTTCAATTCAACTCTTTTTTATTTTTATTTTACAACATCTCCTCTTATTTAATTCATTATCAAATCCAAGTCGAATTCTATCTACAATTCTACTTCATTTCCAAACTCCATTATTAATGTACAATCCATTTATTTACCAAAGTTAAATTTTATTAACATACTCAATCAAACAATTATTTAACCAATTAGCTTATTTCCAACTTCTAAATCAATATTCGATTTTAATTAGAAAATCACTTCAACAAAATTCCAGTTTGGATTTCCTTTTATGTCCCCAAAATTCTAACATCTTTATTTAAAAAATTTAGGAATGCTTTTAAATTCACATCATACTTAATAAAATAGCTCTTTATAAAAATACTTCTTATAACTCGATATCTCAACCTGTCCATCCTTGTTCTCACAGAAATTCAGTCATACGTTGATCAGGCGTAGGACTGAAAATCTATAAGTGCTTGGTAAACCCGTTTTCAGCACCAAGTGAAAATACTTAGAAAATAATTTTATTGAAAATATAGAAAACAGTTTTTGAAAATAGAGGAAATATCTTTGGTGAGAATGCTCTGGAAATCATCACCCCCATCCATGGTCGCAGTTACATTCCAGGGTTACATTGCCATCGCAGCAAAAGTCCATGTAACTGCAGGCTCTCCGCGGCCTCTCGATTACGCCATGGAACCCACAACAGATCACAGTTACATTCCAGGGTTACGTTTCCATCACAGCAAAAGTCCATGTAACTACAAGCTCTCTACGGCCTCTGATTTTCGATGTCGAAATGAAACTTCTCCACTCCTACATAGGTCGCAGTCTACCGATTTAAAATCAAACGCAGACCGTTGGCTCTCAGCGGCACACACGACTTTCGCTATGTTATACCATATGTCGCAGTCTATCGATATAAAATCAAACGCAGACTGTTGGCTCTCAGCGGCACACACGACTTTTGCTATGGTACACACTACTCATAATCCCTAGGAACTAGTTTTGTCCGGACTCCTCACAGGATCAACTTTAGAACTCCCCTCTTGGGCTCAAGGCAGCACCACCCTGTGGCACTCCTGAGAAGTTCATTTCAAGGAAACGCCTTTTTTCCCAGAGCATCATCAAAACACTTTATACTATACGTATAGTATCTTTCAAATCATACACCTAGTATGATCACATACAAAGCTCCTTTACACAAAATCGATTATCCCAAAATCAATAATTCTCAAACAAGGCTTTCCAAATTTTTAATATTGATTTTACCCAAAATAAAAAGCCTTTCCAAATCCAAAGGTTCCCAAAACCTTTTTCCAAAATCCTCATAAGATCCTTTATATATATATTCAGATATATATAATTTTTAAAACTTTGGAACGTTATCAAACTTGTATAAAACTCCTTTTATACTTCAAATACTTTCAAAAATCATTTTCTTCCTTCAATAAATTCAACAAGGGGAGATTTATCTTATATAACGAAGATATATAACTTTATTTATTCAAAATCAAATACTCAAATTTGATTACTCCTTTCAATATCATTTTCATTCAAATCCGTACGATGTACACATATCATCCATACGCCATACCAATCCGATCGCTCACTCGATCACACAATTTCACTTCCGAACTAGCATTGTCCACCCGACTTCCTAATGCGGACATAGATCTGGTTTCTTGATTAGAAACCGTCATTCTCCTTGCATAGCCATAACTATGATAGAGAATATCCAGAACCAATCAACAATCCATATCCTGGTTCGCCATCGAAAATCGAGTGAAAAATCCCAACTCGGATCGATAAACTATCTTGAAATTTTGTGCTCGAATCTGGATCAAATCACTATGCGAATAGAATAATATACGTACATCCCACGTATTTATCCTCATTGATTATTAACTAAATCAATTCCCTTTCTATTCACATTTCCTTTAATTCCCTTTCACTTATTTACAATTGCCTCAATCCCCATTTGGATTATCATATTTAATTAATAACAGTTTGAACTCCAACCAGTTTAGAAAATAGCTTGAAAATTGAAAAATAGGTAAGTAGTTGAAAAATAATTATTAGTTTACAAAATAGCTATGAAATAGTTATCTAATTGTAAAATAGTCGGAAAATAGTTGAATAGTTTCAGGAATTTTAGATAATTGCAAAATAGTTGTAAAATAGAAATTAGTTTGTGAAATAGTTGAAAAATAGTAATTAGTTTAGAAAACAATTGAAAAATGATAAAATAGCTCCAAAATAATTGTAAAACAAGTATAAAATAATTTAGCTTTAAGAAAGAAAGATTGTATATACTAAATAGCTTGGAAAATAAGTTGATATTAAAACAATTTACATTGAAAATAGTTCAGAGTCAAAACTGTTCACTTCCCCTACTATTCAATTTAAATTTCCATTTAAATTGACCCAATTCCAATTCAAATAACTCAAAATTCCATTGGACTTGATTTATTCCCAATTCAACTTCAATTCTAATTAATTCAAACTAAATTCAATTGGTACTAATGGAATCTAAATTTCAACTTTAACCCATCTCGAATTATATAAATTCGAGTTGAATTCTCAAAGGTTAGTTTAACTCTTTAAACCAAATTAACTTTTATTCAAAGTTTTTAATCAATTTAATTTATGAGTCCAATTCTTAAATTTTCATTTTAAATTATCTTTACTTATGTATTTCAAGGTTCAAATAAAAGTTCAATACATTTTATTTTAAATTTTTAATTTGTTATTAAATTTTATCTTCCAGTTTGAGGCCAGTTCTTAAACAATTTTAATTTACAAACTCAATTATTCAAATTTTCAGTTTAAAGTGATTCCATATCCTTAATTTTAAATTAAAGTTAGATTTCCCTTTTATCTCAATAATGGATATATTACCACACTTTATTTCTCATTCATTTAAACAAATCCAATTTGCAGTTTAAGGATTTTTAATAACAATAGGATGATATTATCCAATTTATTTTAAAACGTCCATCCATTTTCAATTTTCGGATCTCAAACCCATTTTGAGATCACACAAACTACCAATTCAAATTAACCATTTAACTTTCCAAGTTAATTCCAATTTCATCTTAAAATTATTCAAGTTGTTCATTCAAACTTATTTAACTCCTCCCAATTTAAATTCGATTTACTTAATCCAATCAACCTCATTCAATCCTTAAACTTCAGAATAATAATTTTCCCACTTAAAAACTTATCACTTTGGGTATCACATCCCATTGTTTGCAACAAGTCCCAGTTATCCAAATAATATATATTTATTATTTCTCATTACTTTAATTTAAAAGTTATACTCATCTTATAGATTTACTTCATTTGGCTTACTTAACAACACATATATCATTATCAAACACAATAACTATTTATGATAATACCCAAGGTAATCATATCTAGATACCCATTTCCTTCTTATATTATTCTTATTTCTACAAATTCAGGATTAAATTTCAGTTTGAATCCCATTTCAAACTTACCTTTATTTAAAGCTTTTAAACAATTTAATTTCTGAATTCTAATTTTAGAATTTCATTTTCAATTAATTAAATTTTGATTTGGTTGTATTTCCATTTTTACTTAATTTATTTCCAATTCAAGATTTCAATTTGGTTGTATTATATTACTTCTTAATTTTAATTTCAATAATTTAACAATCAATCACGAAATAATTTATTAGAAAGGAATATTGCTTTATATATATCAAAATATATTTTATATAAAATCATTTAAAATCTTTATATAAGAAAATAACAAGTACGCGCTCATATATATGTATATATATACTCAACTCATTCTAGAGTACTTTGGACTCTATTTAGTGAGTAATCCCCACCAGAGCCAAGGTTTTCGCTTAACCTTTCGGCTCTGATACCAAATGTAACAACCCAAAATTTCCGAACCCGAAAATTCTAGATAGTTATGAAAAAGAAGAAAGAGATAGAAGAAGAAGAAGAAGAAGAATAGAGTCATCAACATCTCACATTCGCAGCGGATAAAATATAATAATAAATAATAACAGTCTACAAAAGGATATTAAATCTGTCAATTACATTTTAATATATCAGAGTTTTAGATATTCACAGATTTGCAATAATATAACACAGCGGAAATTCTCTATACGATCCTACGATCCATCTCGCCTCCTGAGCTCCAAAACGTCCTTGCCTGAAAATCTGTAATACTCGGTCTGAACCAAGCATTACACCAAAGTAACACCCGGGTCAGGCTGGAAACCAGCGTGAGTAATCTCAACTAACATGGAATACCAAAGCAATCAACTTATATAAAACCCGGGGTAACACATTCCAATTCACAAAGCCACAGTTTTATTATGGACATCACTTATCCTCACATCCATTTTCTAAGTACCAAGATTTAGATTTAAAATAGTTGGATTCATTTAAATCACTTCACTCCAACCTATAGATTTCACAATCCATCTATAAAAATTCGTAGTGGTTTCGGGTATTTACTAATACCCGACCCCGGCCTCTTCGAGACTCGTTTCATCCTAACCCAAATTATCAAAATGAAATACACAATATTTCATATCAGGAATGTCATTTTATTCAAGCATCCAATACCATTCCATTTTTCACAACAAATTTGATCACTTCCAAATTAATTCAATTGATTCTAATTGAATTTAAATCCTCAATCACTTAGATTTCTTTACTTGTTAATTAATTAATTTCAAATCAAATAATTCAATTATCCCTTCAACATTCATCAGCATTAATCAACCTGGATTAATTATCCTTCAATTTCATTCAAACAACTATCTTTAAATAACTTCACCATATTACTTATCCTTAACCAAACGATAAGTAATCTTAATTACTTCATGAACAAATTAACTATTTTGGTTACATTAATCTTTAATTACTTATATTAACTTCACATAAGTCACTCATTAATGATTAATCAATCTTAATTAATCAATCTTTAATTACGTCATTGATTATATAAATTAACGATTTCTAATTATAATTTAATTTATCCTAATCTAAATTGATTTCATTAAACAATTAATCATTAATTAAACCACAAATATTACTCATTCTTGATTTATCTCAACCTTTAAATTAACTATCTATTTATTTACTCCTTTAAATAAATCTATTTCCTCTTAATTAATCGTCTTAATTAATCTCTTGATTAATTACACAAAGTAATTATATTTTTATTAATTTTATTAAGTAATTATTCATCAAACCATCCAATGATTATTCTGAATTAATTAAACTTTATTAATTAACTTAATCCATAATTAATTAATTCAAAACCCTTAATTACTAAATTAATTAACCCAAATTATTAATTAATTGAACTAATTATTTATTTATTTTAATTACACTTCAAATTTGATGAACCAGAATTCATTAAGCCCTTAACAACATTAGAATGAAAACATTCTCTTATTTATAACATTAAATCTAAAACAATTTAAAAACCCGAACACTTCGAGTCAACCACAATTAACTCGAGATCAAATCAAACAACGTCACATCATCTTCAATAGCACATCCAATCAATTTATTCATCCAACCAATTATTTAAATTTAACCATTTAAACTTAAGTAGAAATCCATAGAGTAAGATTTACTCACCTTTGATTTTGTTTTGCAGTCCACTTCAATTTCGACTTGGTTTCCCGGGTTATAACGTTGTATAAACATTAGATAATTTTTTCAATATTCCAGACAATTGAACAATTAAATTTTCATTTTAAGAAAATAAATTAAATTTTAATTTTAAACCAATTCCTTTCTATAGAATATTTTAACAATCAAATAATTAAATAGTTAATTAAATAAATTAATTTCCAACTAATTTCCCTTTTAAAAATCTTTTAATAACCAAAATAAATTTTAAATAAGTTAACTAAACGAATATATTACCTTTAAAATTAAAATGGACAGATATACATATATTTTGTAGTATATTCTCCTTCACTGCAGATTTAAAACATATCCATTTATATATTACATACATACATATATATTTCTCTGATCTCCTCAGTTTTGACTACATATATATATATATATATAATTAGAATAAATTTTAGAGAAACAATTATACCTTGCAGCATAATGAACGAGACCCTGGCTCGAGCTTCTAGAAATTGCGATCGCCTCTCTAGGCTGCGAGCTACCCATCCTCGCGACTGTTGTTCACCACGGCGACGCAAAGTCGCACGACCCCACCGAGAATCGCATGCCACCATCCCTCGATCGGAAAAGCCACAATGTAACGAAACCCTATCCCTAGCTCGCGAACTACCCCACCACCTCACGTCGCCTCGTGCGCTTCCAAGAGCTGCGCCGCCACTCTCATGCTCGTGCCTCTTGAGGCATCGCGATTCGCGGTGGCTCGAAAACGAGCTCACAAATTTCCCTCGGCCGCGACTTCGTCGCCGCGTCTTGTTCGAGTTCGCCTTCATCTCGATCGATTTAGGTTGGTTGATTATGGATTCGTGGATTTTCAAACTGAAAGGAGTGGCGATTTATTTCCCTTTTTTTATGGGTTCGATCTGTTCTGTTTTGAGAATAGAGAGGGGGGACGGGAATAAAATATAGGAGGGTGGAAAGCTTCTTGAGCACGATATTGTAATGAAAATATCTTGCTAATCAAATTTAATTATATTATAAAACTTCAAAATGTCTCGCTAAATGCCAATTAAAATTTGGATCTCCTCTTAAGGAATGTCACGAGGCGATTATAAAGCTTAACCCGTATTCTGACCAAGATGGAACGTGTTTCGGAAGCTAATTCAGTCGTGTGTGGAGGTTTTAATTTCAACGCGTTTCTCACCCGTACAAGTAAATGGTAAATCCAAACGCTACGAAAATTGAAATCCAATAATAACTAACTATTACGGATCCAGTAGAACTAGTTTCGTCGAATTCCGAAACTATGCCTCGGAAGGCTATTTTTTTTAAATTCAATTTAAAAGATAAAATTTCAAAACTGAACAAATTACCTTTAAATTAAATTTCAACCATTCTATTATCTTCAATATCATCAATATAAATTTTATAAGCCATCAAATTATTTTAAACAGGCTTAAAAATTTCAGATTCAACAATTTACCCAATTTCAATTATTAAATTAAATATTTAAACTATATAATTCAATGGTTCAATTATAAAGTAAGTAAAGATACCTAGAATTTAAGTTAGAATTAACTTTTAAATATTTAAAATCAATTAACTATTACAATTTAAATTGTTAAAATTTCCGGGTCGTCACATAATTAAAGGTTAATTACTATAAGTGGTTAAGGATAATTAATTTGTGAAATTAATTAAAGGATAATTACTTGAATGTAACTAAAGGATAATTAATCAGGGATGATTAATTAAAGTGGATAATTAGAGGATAACTAAATTAATTAATTTGTAATTAATTATTGGTTATGTAAGCAAGATTTTTAATGATGAAAGCAATTAATTTAATTTACTTTAAATTAATTAGAGATGGAAGTAATTAATTAATTCATCTTAAATTAATAATAGTGTGGTTAATTAATCCTTGCTTAAGTATGAATGGATGATATTGATTGCCTTGAATGGTTTGCGATCTCAAATATGTGATAGGTGATGCTGTGTGATATGGATGCTTTGGTTGAAGTGTGATTATAATATGGATTATCTGTTTGTGATGATAATATGAATTATCTATTTGTGAGATGTGAATTATCTATCTGTGTGAATATAGATAATGAATTGAATTGTTTTTAACCTTAAAACAACTTGGCCTTAAAAGATACGTTTTGGATTTCGATGAGACCGAGATCAGGTTTCCAGATTTGGATATCCGAAAACCACATCGATCCAAATTAACGATAGGTCGTGAATCTGAAGTGAAGATGAAGATTCAGAGTGCAAGGATTATCGTCGTTAACTCTAAGGGTGATTCCAAAATGAGTGTAACGATATAATGCCTTCGGATTCGTTCGAACCCGGAACGAACTTGTATGGATTGAATGCTTTCAGAACATCGTCAGGTGGACGATGAGCATTCTAAGATAGATGTGTTCTACAAAGGTAATCGTAGCCTCAAGCCTTATCAACTGGGAATGGCTAAAACAGGGGAGGTGCAGCAAGGTTATGTGGGTTGCACCCAAGTACGACGAGATTTACCACTGTCTAAAGGTCCCTTTTTAGTTTCGGCTGTGTGGGAAGTTGTTGGCCGCAACTGCGGGGTTGTCTTGTTCGAGACTATCCAGTAAGGGATGGTTCCGGCCTTTTGTTGCAGGGGATTAGGAGTAATCCTCGGTACGGTGATCTAGGCCCTGTACTATGACGGGCGGTACCCTAGTAGCCCTGCTATTGTATGGAATCCAAACTCCAATAAGTGTCCTCAGATTCGATTGTATTACCCACTTTACGGCTAGTATGCTGGAATTTAATCATGTAACAATTTCAGCTATTTCTTATTTACTTGAAAACCCTAGACCCTATTATAATATCACTGGATTTCCTATCAAATGTTTTGGTTAGCGTAAGGTAAAAACTTATCCATGTTTATGTATGGGGAGTCTTACGTGATACCTTTTTTTCTCAAAGGTTTTTCACAGTTAAGCAACTTTACCTGTTACTCACACCAGACCCATGTCTGACCCGGAGTTTATTTCTATTTTTCTTAAACTCTTGGGTACTCAAATTTTACGAGTAGCCAAAGGATTCAGGTCAGCTTTGACAAATTATGGAGGAGCAATGGAGCAGGAGGTTCCAACGTTGCAGATATTTTTAATGTTCTGCTGTGTTGGTATCTCTGTATTGTATTGAGTTGTAATAACTAGACAGGTGTTTATAACTGTCTAGTATATGATGTAAATCTGTGTAACTTTGATAATTGTTATATATTATGTAATACTTATGTTATTAATATAATTTATTTGTTCCGCTGTTGAGATTCTGATGCTGTTACTTCTTTCTTCTCTATCTTTTCTCTTTTCTATCCCTTTCTTTCTTCAAGACGATACGACTTACTGTGGAGAAAAAGTCAGATCATCACAGTTGGTATCAGAGTGCTAGGTTGAGTGAATACCTAGGCTTTGGAGTGTTTTCTTTCTTAAGAGAGCGTATTTGTAATTTTGATATATATATATATATATATATATACACACACACACACACATACACACACACACACACATATATATATATATATATATATATATTTACTTCTACCTATTTGTTGGGTTACATGTTCGGGTTTTCCAACATAAGTTATAAAGGTAGATGGGGTAGTGGTGTATGTACTGTAACAACCCGATATTTTCAACCATTCGCATCCGCACATGCCGGACTTGAATTGCTCAAAATACCGCATTGTAAATAAAATTTGGCAAATCTCAGAATATACAGTAAATACATAATCACAGATCACAGACATAGAGTAAATAATAATGCAGCGGAAATAAAAGAGGTAGTAGTTCATGAAGCTACTATATAAAAATAAGATAAATCAGAGTTAAATAAGATACAACAGAAGAGTAACAAGATACATCAGGTACAAATCAGAATACATCACTAAAATCACTTGATACAGAAAGCAAAATAGATGGCTGCATCTTCAAGAAAAGCTCCAACTCTGAAGGTGAATCTTGAATGCTAACTCACTCAATCTGACTCGAGCGTAAAGCAAAACACAAAACACTCGAGTCAGGACATAAATACTTATGAACTGTAAATCAACTCAAGTGAACAGTAACAAAAATGCATCAGTAACTTAAAGGATGCTTGGGATCGCCCATCCTTTAAGGATCCGTTAAACTATTTACTATGTAGTAATATTGCGCTATTATAATAATGTCTACAGTAAAATAAACTTACTTTTAAATAGCGTTCCGGGCTACCCATATCACCCGTCACACATAATAGTCCCAGTAGTCCATCCAATATCATGCCATCTCCACTCCGGGTGACTGTCAGAGGATATCACACGGGCTACGGGAGAAAAACAAACTCGTAGTAAGCGCTCGGTATGGTAGGTGACACGACACACAAGGCAATGCCAGGGTAGATATACCAATTACGCACACGGGCTGGTGGTAACGCAGCAGCCACATACGCCCACCTCGGAACACACTCCCATATCAAAATTGGAGGAGGGCCATCTAATCAATCACCAGTAAGAGTATAGTATCGAAGGAATGTGTCCGACCAGAGATGCTACCTCCTTTGGCCCGAGATCGCTCCTGTTTTAGCCACCTTATGCCAACTCACGAGAGTTTGGTCCACGTAATATACCTCAAGAACGTCGCCACCATCCTACTTCATTCTGGAATCTCCACCGCGTACACGGTTGTTAAAGTGGTTTTCGGAGTTGGTAGAGAGTGTGACAACTTCCGATCCCAGTCTCTTTAACAACCAAACGTTATTATAACGCCGTGGTCATTTCAAAATAGTTTAAACTTCAAAAAGATCAAATCATTTCATTTCAAACTATATTTCTTTCAAAATAGTTTATACTTCGAAACCAAAACCATTTTTTTTTCAAAACTATTTATTCAATCAAAATAGTTTATACTTCAAAACCAAAATCATTTTTATTTCAAAAATACTTATTCAATCAAAATAGTTTATACTTCGAAACCAAAATCATTTTTATTTCAAAACTATTTATTCAATCAAAATAGTTTATACTTCGAAACCAAAAACATTTCAAAACTATATTCAAATCAAATAGTTTATCATTTCCATTTCAAACATATATTCACCTTTAAAAAAATTCATAATTTTCAAAGTATAACTTTTCCGAAACCAAAATACTTGAAATCATTACACTTTGGAAATCATAACATTCCGAAATCATACATTTGAAATCAATCTTTTAATTCTTTACACTTTATAAATTTATTCCATTAAACCAAAATTTCAAATTTCCAATTCAATTCAATTCAAACCGTCGGTTTCAATTCATTTTAGTTTTCTAACAAAACATTTCAAATCATACAAATTTCAAATATAGATTTGATCTACAAAATAAACAATCCAATTTTAATATATTTCCAAACTTTAATATCCCACATTTCAAAACTAAACTTTATAATTCCATATATTCATATCTCAAATCTAATTTCATTATTATTTAATTTTGAAATATTCATTCATTTCATAAATCCAATATTATTTAACTAAACTTAAATTACAATTAAACCAAATACTTTTTCATACAAATATAAACTTCAAATATTCCTTTATCAAATAGATCAAAATCAAATATTATTTCACATTCATATTCTTTATTAAAATAAAGATCAAATCATTTCCAAACCATTTCGAAATCATTAAAATATTAAATCCTTTCAAAACTTCGTAATCAAATCATTATTTGAATTCAAATTTAAATATTCAAATTTAAATATCATTTGAAAATCAAATATGTCATTCATTTATTATTTCAAACATTATTACAAAAATACATTTCAAAATTCCATTCAAAATTCATTTATCTCATTACATCTCATTCCGTTTAACACATAACTAAGTAAACTTTATTTGAATTCAAATTCAATTTAAATTACTTAAAAATTCAAATTTAAATATTAAAAACTTCTAAATTTTTTCAAATAATCCATTTCAAAATTTAAGTTAATTAACACTTTAAAATATAACACAACAGTGTTAAAGTCTATAACATTTCAAAACATTGTCAAATTATAGCAACAACAACATTTATAAAGTGCTATCGTAGCTTGTAGTTTCCAAAATGGTTTAGTTCAAGAATAACGACGTTTATAAAATGTCGTAATAGATATTTAGTTATTTCAAACATTGTTAGATTCAAAACAATAGCATTTAAAAATGTTGTCAAAAGACTACAGCATTTTGGAAATGCCATAAAATTCTTGATTTCATTTTAGCTTTTCAAAAATAATAGTAAAACTCCAATATTTTTCATTATAACTTGAAAATCATATTTCTAGACTTCAAAATTTCACATTTAAAATCATTTTAACATATGATTTAACACAATAAAATTTTAAGATCAAATATTCAATTTAAAAACTCCATTCATTTATTAAGTCAAAATTCACTGTTTATTGACTTATAAATTTAATAAAACTTAACATTTACTTCAAATATCATTTCAAAACTTTAAATTTAATTTCCACTATTTATTTACATTTTAAAATAAAATTTAAAGTCAAAAATCACAATTACTTCAAATTTACGTGCTTAAATTCACAATTTCAAGACTTATTATTTAATTTTCTTAAAACCATAAAACATATATTTTTAAATCAAAATTTCATACTTTTAAAAATACACATTTTAATAAAAATCATTAAAAAATATACCATGGGGTCCGTATATAATTTTCTAACCTAGGTCAAGTGATACGGATATATATCATTTCAATCCGCAGTTTACAAAGAAAACCCGGGTTCTATCATTTCAAACCCGCAATCCCAAGTCAAATAAAATACAATAAAAATCGCTCAGGCCTATCATTTCAGCCCATAACGATTTTTTCCTATTCTAAATTTCGTTCGGGTATGTATCATTTCAACCCATAGTGATTCTATTCTAACAGGGAACTTGAAGTGTGAATATATGCATAAACAATATAAACAATGTCAATGTCAATGTCACAATAATGTCATATATCAGATGTCAGGTGATAATTAACAGTTTTAACATGGTAATAACATGGCATAGCATATCATATGATCATCATTAACTTGCATAACATTTTATATTACTAAACACTTGTCATCAATTCACTATTTCATAAGTATAAATGTCAGAGTGAGAAAGACTCACCTTTTACGAAGCTAGAGACAAACAACACACACAAGAGCGGTTCCAAAGGTACGACAATCACGATTTGATTTGAATGGATGGAGACCTTGATAATGATCTTGTATACAACGAATAAACATGACCATATAAACATATGCATAATATACAAATATGAATTGAAAAGAAATGGAAATTTTAAATCAACAAAGAACATTACCCAGCTTTAACACGAAAGTGGCTGACCACGACAACAAGGCTTGTCACATGATCAAATGGGCTTGTTCTCATCACACTAGGCTCCGCCTAGATGCCAACATGGCTCAGGTTTGGGTCAATATGGGTCCATATGGCCCGGCCTAACTTGGATATGAAGGAGTGGAGGTTGTGACATGAGAAATACAAAAGTCAAGGCAATTAAGTGGATTTTTGGTGCAACTATAGGTTCGGCCTGCCATGGCTTGGGCTTGGTCATGCAAGGGGATGTTTAGGTGGTGGCTGGAGTGGTGGCCAGAGGTGGTGGAGGGACTGGCGGCGGCGGCCATGAAGGTGGTTTAGGTGAAAAATGAAGGCTATGGCCTTAAGGGTTTGGCTAGGCTAGTTTGGTAGAACTTTTGTGCAAATTTTTTTGGTGCAACATCAATGGATGGTCATGGCTACTATCTTGGTCAAAGGAGAGGCTTATGAGCTGCTGAAGATGGTGGTGATGATGGTCGGTGGTGATGGAGGAGAAGTGGGGCCGAGCAAGCAAGAGGAAGAGGAAGAGGAAGGCTAAATCAATGAAGAAGAGGGAAAAAAATGAAAGAAGCCATTAGTGATGCAGCTCAGAACAGAGAAGAAACGCAACTTAAAACTCTACCACAGATGAGTCGTACACGACTCGTGGAAAGGTTAAGTCGTTCACGACTTAAGGAGGAAACTATAGGTCGTCTATGACCTAGGGAGTCACATGAGGGGGAGCTGTGGGTTAATGAAAAAGCTTTAAGTCGTCTTCGACCTAGCAGACCAGATGGAAGAAAGGTACGACTTAATGGAAGCATAGATCGTTCGGATTTGATGAGTTGCATACGACCTAACGACACAGCAGCTATGAGTCGTTCGTGACCTAACTTGAGTCAGCCATGAGTTAACAACGAGTTAAATAAACTGGAGCATGTTTTAGGTCGGCCGCGACCTAAGGAGTCAAGTGAAAATACGCCACGACCTAATGAAGCCTCAAGTCACTCGGAGGAGTTAAGGAGCTGGGAGTTGAGTCGCTTGGAAGATAAGTCATATACGGGTTAAGTATTGTGATAAATCTGTATTTTGTTAAGTCGTTGTAACTGTTAAGTCGTATGTCGTGGGTTTTCTTATGTCGTATGTAATTAGGTCGTATACGACCTAAGTGAGTAAAGTGTTGTAATTTGTTGAGTCATTAAGTCATTGCGTCGGCCAGTTATGTTGGGATGAGTCGTTCAAATGTTGAATCGGTAGAGCTTTGAACCGTTGGAAAGTCAGTATGTTATTGAGTCGGTGTGTTGTGATGTAGCTGAGTCGTTGAGTCGTGGCTTGCTTAAGTCGAGTGTTTGTTGAGTCGCGTTTGCTGATGAGTCGACGCCGACCTATGGGTAAGTCGTAAGTCGTGTACGACTTAAGGGATAGTGGTGAAATACTATAAATAGGGAGTGAGTTTTAACTTTTTGGTAGTTGATTTTTGAATAAAATTTCTTGTTGATTGCTGTGTGCTTTCTTCTTAAATTGGTAGTTGAGTGTAATCTCCTATCTCCTCTTTCGGTTAATCGAGTGCGCTCGATTCAACAATCGTAGAACCCGATTCACGGTATCTAGTGCGCTAGATCAACGTACGAAGAATCGTAGATCTTTGAACACGGTATAGTGCGCTATCAACGTGTTTGAGATAGCTAGAATTCGGTATCTTCGGATCAACGAATTTGGGCATTTTGGTATTCATCAATCCACCGATTGCTACTTTCACCGATTGAAGTTTATTTTGATTAATCCGCTACGTCAGTTTTTTGGTATCAGAGCCATACTTAGCCAATCATAGCTAAGTTGATTCTCGGAGCCAAGTATTTGAAGTTGAAGTTTGAAGTGTTGTTCATCGTGTTCATCTTGAAGTTGCAATGAGTTTGAAGATTGTGATCCATTTCATTTTGGATCTAGAGTTGGAGAAGTGTTTGAACTTGAAGTTGCTTGGAGACCTTGAGCCGAGCCAAGTTAAGCCGTGTAGAGCTAAGTTGAGGCCGAGCTAAGTGTTGAACCGTGATTTGTTGCTTGCGTTGAAGTTTTGTGTTCAAGTTGTTGAAGTATTTGAGAAGTATTTGAAGTTTTTGGGACGTTTTCAATCATGCCGCCAAGGAGAGCTAACCGTCATCAAAACGTTGAAGCATTGTACAGAAGAGAAGAAGCCGAGCTTATGGAACAACGTATTAATGAGAAATTTGATGAAGGCATTGGAAAGTTAGAGAAGTTGATGAATGATTTGAATCAAACTCAAAGGAGGAGATCACCAAACTCGAACCATGGAGGAAACCGAGTTTCGCCATAGGTTACGGAAGCGAGGAGGGTATCACCGCATTCTTTTAGAGATAGAATAGAAACATCAATTTCATCACGGAGAGATCATCATGACTATGGACATGAAGAGAGAAGAAGTCAACGTGAATTTGACCATGAGGCGTATAGAGATGAAGAGAGACATAGTAGAAGAACCATGCATGAGCGAAGGGATGATAATGGTCGAGATCGATGTAGGCGTACTTTTGATTTTGATGATGAGGGTGATAGAGCTAGCATTCATTATCGAGATCGAGACCAAGTTCGAAATTCTTATCGGGATGTTGAAGATGATCGTCGATGGGAGTCGGGGATGAAGATTAAAATTCCAAAGTTTAAGGGTGGAATGGTAGCTGAAGAATTCTTAGATTGGTTGTCAAATGTTGAAGAGATCTTTGATTTCAAGGAGGTTCCTGAGCATAGAAGAGTGAAGTTGGTTGCTACTAGGTTGAGGGGGAGAGCTTTGGCATGGTGGCAGCAAACTAAACTTACAAGGGAGAGAATGGGAAAGTCAAAGATTGAATCATGGGAGAAGATGAAGAAGTTGATGCCAGCTACATTTTTGCCTTACCACTACCAATCACTTATGTACCAGAGTTTGCAGAATCTGAGGCAAGGGACGAAGTCTGTTAGTGATTATGCTGATGAATTTTACCAACTCATTGCCAGGAATGATATTATGGAAACGGAAGAACAGCTAACTGCTAGATTCATTGGAGGATTGAGAATGCAGATCCAGGATATGGTTAATGTGTTTGATCCTAGATCAGTGGCAGAGGCACATCAGAAAGCGTTGGCTTGGGAGAAGCAAGGAAGGCGTGGAGGTGGTGTGTTTACAAATTCCAATAATCAAATGAAGGGTGTTAGTGGAAGTTCTAATGTTCCTAAACCTGTTACAAAACCATTGGTGAAGGAGGCTGAGAAGGCAAAGGTTAGCAGTGGTTTCAAATGTTACAATTGCCAGGAGTTGGGTCATAAAAGCAATGAATGTCCGAAGCCAAAGAAGAGAACCAAGGTTGCAGAAGTTGAGGAGGATGATGGTGAGGAGGCGGAATGTTTAAATGCACCTTATGTTGAGGAGGAAGAAGAATTGACTCGAGATGAAGGTTGTAATCTTATGATGAGGAGGTCATGTCTTACACCAAAGCAAGAAGAGGATTCTAGTTGGTTGAGAAGCAATATTTTTCAGTCGACATGCACTATTTTGGGAAAGGTTTGCAAGTTCGTTATTGATGCCGGGAGTTGTGATAATATTATCTCTACAAAAGCAGTAAGGAAGTTGAACTTGAAAACCGAGAAGCATCCTGAACCGTACAAGTTAGCATGGTTAAGGAAGGGAGGTGAAGTGAAGGTGTGTCGAAGGGCTTGTGTGAATTTTTCTATTGGGAAGAAGTACAAAGATGAAATTTGGTGTGACGTTGTAGACATGGATGTGTGTCATCTGTTGTTGGGAAGACCATGGCAGTTTGATAGAGCAGTGCAACATGATGGTCGTGCTAATAGCTATAGTTTCATGTTCGAGGGTACTAAAATCACTTTAGTTCCTAAGAAGCAACAACAGAAGGAGAGCAAGTTGGAGGAGATTGAAGAGCTGAAAACTTTGCTATCTTTGAAGGAGTTTGTTAAAGAAGTTGAAGAGGAGCCTGAAGTGTATTTGTTGATTGGGAGAGAGAGTCATGAAGAGGTTGAAATTCCCGAAGAAGCGAAGCCGGTTTTGAAAGAATTTGAAGACGTATTTCCAGAAGAGTTGCCTAAGGAGTTACCGCCACTGAGAGACATTCAACATCAAATTGATCTTGCTCCGGGAGCAGTATTACCACATCGACCACATTACCGAATGAGTCCGAAGGAACATGAGGAGTTACGAAGGCAGGTGGAAGAGTTGTTAGAGCAGGGACGTGTTCAGGAAAGCTTGAGTACTTGTGCAGTACCAGCTTTGTTGGTGCCGAAGAAGGATGGAACATGGAGAATGTGTACCGATAGTAGAGATTTGAACAAGATTACTGTTCGTTACAGATTTCCTATGCCGAGGTTGGATGACTTGCTAGATCAGTTGAGTGGGGCTACTATCTTTTCGAAGATTGATTTGAAGAGTGGTTATCATCAGATTAGGATTAGACCTGGAGATGAATGGAAGACCGCATTCAAGACGAGAGAGGGGTTATACGAATGGTTGGTTATGCCATTTGGTTTGTCAAATGCACCGAGTACATTCATGCGGGTGATGAATCAAATCTTTAGACCATTCATTGGGAAGTTCGTGGTGGTTTATTTCGATGATATTCTGATATATAGCAGGAGTACAGAGGAGCATGTAGAGCATTTGGGAAAGGTGTTAGTTATTCATCGTGAGGAACAATTTTATGCAGCCACGAAGAAATGTGTGTTCATGACGAGAAGTGTATTATTTTTGGGATATGTTGTATCTGAGAAGGGAATCTAGGTGGACCAGAGTAAAGTTGAAGCTATTAGAAATTGGCCACAGCCGAGAACTATCACTGAAGTTAGAAGTTTTCATGGATTGGCATCATTCTACCGAAGATTTATTCCACACTTCAGTAGCGTGATGGCACCGGTTACTGATTGTATGAAAGGGAAGCAGTTTTCTTGGTCGGAGGAAGCGGGGTTGCTTTCGAACGAATCAAAGAACTTTTGACGACAGCACCAATTCTTGTATTACCAAATTTTCAGTTGTTGTTTGAGCTACACACTAATGCATCCAAGGTTGGGATTGGAGGAATGTTGAGTCAGAGTGGGAGTCCAGTTGCTTATTTCAGTGAGAAATTATCAGGAGCAAAGATGAGATATAGTACATACGATGTTGAGTTTTATGCTGTTGTGCAAGCTGTTAAACATTGGAGGCATTATCTATTTCAGAAAGAGTTTGTTCTTTACACTGATCATGAGGCGTTGAAACATTTGCAAGGACAGGATAAGATTTCAGCGAGACATGCATCATGGATTGCTTATTTACAACAGTTTACTTTTGTCGTGAAACATAAATCTGGGGCAACGAATCGTGTGGCTGATGCTTTGAGTAGGAGGAGCCATTTGTTGACTACAATGAAAGTTGAGGTGACAGGGTTTGAATTATTACCAGAATTGTTTGAAGAGGATCCTTACTTTGCAAAGTTTGTTGAGAAAGTTAAGGATGGGAGCACTGATGAATTTATGTTGGTTGATGGATTCTTGTTTAAAGGAAATCGATTATGTATTCCAGAGAGCAGTTTGAGATTGAAGATTATCAAGGAATTACACGAGGAAGGACATGTGGGCCGTGATCGTACATTACATTTGATTTCTCAATCTTACTTTTGGCCGTCAATGAGGAAAGAGGTTGAAAGGTTTGTGGAAAGATGTCATATATGTCAGGTTTCGAAGGGAACAGCGTTTAATGCAGGATTGTATATGCCGTTACCTGTACCATCTAAATCAGGGGTTGATATCAGCATGGATTTCGTTTTGGGTTTGCCGAGAATTCAAAGGGGAAATGATTCTATATTTGTTGTGGTGGATAGATTTTCGAAGATGGCACATTTTATTGCCTGCAAGAAGACAGCGGATGCAGTTCGAGTGGCACAATTATTCTTTAAAGAAATCAATCGTTTACATGGGTTGCTGGAGTCTATTGTTTCAGACAGGGATACCAGATTTTTGAGTAATTTTTGGCTTAGTTTGTGGAAGATGGTGGGAACAAAGCTGAAATATAGTAGTGCTTATCATCCGCAAACGGATGGACAGACCGAAGTTGTTAATAGATCGTTGGGAAATTTGTTGCGATGTCTTGTGAAGGACAATCTGAAGAGTTGGGACATGAGGTTATGCCAGGCAGAGTTTGCTCATAATCATGCAATGAATCGTAGTACAGGATTCAGTCCATTTCAGATTGTATACTCAAATTTACCAAAGGGAACGTTGGACTTGACGGTAGTACCACAACCAAAGGGGACAGTTAAACGAGCTGTTGATTTTGTTGATGAATTAACTAAATGTCATAAGATCGTTCAGGAACGATTGGTGAAAGCAAATGAGAAGTATAAGCGAGCTGCAGATTTGAAGAGACGAAATGTTGAATTTAACGAAGGTGATTTGGTTTACGCTGTGTTAACGAAGGATCGTTTTCCAGTAGGCGCTTATAATAAGTTGAAAGCCAGAAAAATTGGACCTGTAGAAGTTGTGAAACGGATCAATGAGAATGCTTATAAGTTGAAGCTTCCGGAGGATGTATACACTTCTGATGTATTCAATGTTAAGCATCTTCAGCCATATTATGGAGATGGACAATCTGATGTGGAAGAACTTACAAATTCGAGGACGAATTTTTCTCAACCAGGGGAGGATGATGCAGCTCAGAAAAGAGAAGAAACGCAACTTAAAACTCTACCAGAGATGAGTCGTACACGACTCATGCAAAGGTTAAGTCGTTCACGACTTAAGGAGGAAACTATAGGTCGTCTACGACCTAAGGAGTCACATGAGGGGGAACTGCGGGTTAATGAAAAAGCTTTAAGTCGTCTTCGACCTAGCAGACCAGATGGAAGAAAGGTACGACTTAATGGAAGCATAGATCGTTCACATTTGATGAGTTGCATACGACCTAACGACACAGCAGCTATGAGTCGTTCATGACCTAACTTGAGTCGGCCACGAGTTAACAACGAGTTAAATAAACCGGAGCATGTTTTAGGTCGGCCGCGACCTAAGGAGTCAAGTGAAAATACGCCACGACCTAATGAAGCCTCAAGTCACTCGGAGGAGTTAATGCGCTGGGAGTTGAGTTGCTTGGAAGATAAGTCGTATACGGGTTAAGTATTGTGATAAATCAGTATTTTGTTAAGTCGTTGTAACTGTTAAGTCGTGTGTCGTGGGTTTTCTTATGTCGTATGTAATTAGGTCGTATACGACCTAAGTGAGTAAAGTGTTGTAATTTGTTGAGTCATTGCGTCAGCCAGTTATGTTGGGATGAGTCGTTCAAATGTTGAGTCGGTAGAGCTTTGAACCGTTGGAAAGTCAGTATGTTATTGAGTCGGTGTGTTGTGATGTAGCTGAGTCGTTGAGTCGTGGCTTGCTTAAGTCGAGTGTTTGTTGAGTCGCGTTTGCTGATGAGTCGACGCCGACCTATGGGTAAGTCGTAAGTCGTGTACGACTTAAGGGACAGTGGTGAAATACTATAAATAGGGAGTGAGTTGTAACTTTTTGGTAGTTGATTTTTGAATAAAATTTCATGTTGATTGCTGTGTGCTTTCTTCTTAAATTGGTAGTTGAGTGTAATCTCCTATCTCCTCTTTCGGTTAATCGAGTGCGCTTGATTCAACGATCGTAGAAGTCGATTCACGGTATCTAGTGCGCTAGATCAACGTACGAAGAATCGTAGATCTTTGAACATGGTATAGTGCGCTATCAACGTGTTTGAGATAGCTAGAATTCGGTATCTTCGGATCAACGAATTTGGGCATTTTGGTATTCATCAATCCACCGATTGCTAGTTTCACCGATTGAAGTTTATTTTGATTAATCCGCTGCGTCAGTTAGCTTACAATTTTCTCTCAATATGATGTAGCCGTGAGTTTGAAATAAGGAGAAAGATATTTTTCACGTGAATTAAAGATGAGAAACATGGCTATAGGGTAGAGGGATGTACGGCTAAAGAAAGGAGAGGAAAAGGCAAAAGCAAATGAAGAGACAAGAATTGAAAAGTCACCAGAAATGAAAGGTCTTTGCCTCTTGGTATTTCTTTTTCTTTTTTCTTTAAAATAAACCATATATATTTCAGTAAATAAAATATAAAAACTGAACAAAATAAATTGGAAAAAGAAAATAAATAAATATATTTTAGAAAAATATAAAATAATTATGAAAATGGCACAATAATAGAAAGTAGGATGAAAAATTATAGAAAAAAGTACAATAAGCTTTGGAACATTATAACATCACTTTAAAAATATTTTAAAAATGAAATTATATATATAACATGTCATATTACACTTGTATTCAAATTATAAAAAACAAAAATATTATTTATATAAACTAAAATAAACAATTTTGTTAAATAAAACAATGTACATACAATATTGTAAAAAGCATAACTTTCACAATATTATTCGAATTTCAACGAAACGAAAAGCGTTGTTCTTGAAATTTTATTTACTTTCATAATAAAAGATAAAATTCAAAATTTAAAACTTTCAAATTTTAAATTTAAAAGTCAAAGTTTGACCATTTTGACCAAAATTCACTTTTTTGGAAAATATTCAATTTATACATGTTTGAAATTAAAATTTACATTAAATCAAAATTTGTATTTAAAATAACGAAACTATTCATTTTAATAGATAAAAATAAAGTTTTTAAATCAAGAATTCAATTAAAATAATTAAAATATACAATTAAAACAATCAGAAAATACAGGGTTGTTACACGACTACCATTGGTTGGAGTCTTAGTATTAAGGTTGGAAGTGTATTTGTCGAGATTGTAGACCTAATACCGTCTCGACTGTGTTTTGCAGTGGTGTAAAGATTTCACCAATCTCTGAAGGAAACCTTTTTAAAAGGTTCGGAGTCCTTTTTTAAAGTGCAAGTTGGATGAGTAGAGTTTGGATCTGTCTGCTAGGTAGAAGCAAGTGATGGTATCTTGGCAACCTCAGGAAAAAGTAGCTACGTGATGAGATGCAGTGACTATGGATTGTCTCCAAAGATGTTTTCTTTGGAACTATTTTAGAGAAGTGTGGCTGAGTTCAGCACGGTGTTTCTGCTTGCTTTGTGGTTCGAGTTTCTCGAAGTGCTTTGGATTAGGAAATCTTTGGTATCTGTGTCAACAATGTAGCTCGGAGGTGTTCTGTGTGCCAACAAGGTGGTTATCTGGTTGAGCAGTTTTCCAGAGGTGAGTTCAGAAGCAACAGAGTGGATCCATTTCTTCGATGGATTGGCTAGATAAGCGTATGCTGTTCTGATTGGTAAAGAGAGAACAATTTTCTTTGGAATTAGGCTGGGTTGATTGCAAAAGTGACTTGCGATAGCTAAGTGTTCTCTTAGGTTATCAGAGTTTTTCTGGATGTCTTCAGGGAAGTCAGAGGTTTTCCATAGCATTTGGAGATTGAGTTTTCTTATCGATTGGATTCCAGAATTGATATCGGTGGTTCAGTTTAGTTGAAGGATGGTTCCTAGAGATAGAATTTGGTGAAGTAGCTCAGGATTGGTGGAATTTTTGAGTTTTCATTTTATGGATCTGATGAACCATATTTCTGGGATGTGTTGTCCAGTCTATGTTCGTTTTCATAATCAACATTTTCATCTACTCCAGATCAGAGTTGTGGAGCGGAAGCAGTTTGGGAGTGCATCTGATTTTTCGGGTAGGGGAAGTAAGTTAGTCTTTTGATGTTGGTGGTGTAGATTTGTGTTCTTGGTTGTTGGTTGATCTTGAGAGGATCATTTGATGGGTTGTTTTTGGTTCAGTTTGTTTCTAGAAGCATCAGCGAAGGTTGAGCTGATCAGGAAGGATGAAGGCAGCCCTGGATCGTCCGAAGAATTTTATAGATAAGAGACGAAGGAATTTGGATTCTGGAGTCGGCGATTTGATTTTAGATAAGTTTTCTCCGATCAAGGGAGCTGTAAGATTTGGCAAGGCTAGGAAGATAGCTCCGAGGTGTTTTGGATCTTTTCTGTATTCTTGTGAGGATAAGTGTTTGGTCTTTAGGATTGAATTGCTAGTTTGGATAATTAGGATTCAGTATGTTTCACGTATCTCCGCGGAAGTGCGTGAATGATCATCTCTGGTTGTGGAACCAGCAGTTTAGAAAGATTTGGTAGTTGAGTCAGACTTGTCTGTGGTCTGATATCCTGTTTAGTTTCGAAGATTTAGATGAGTAGGTGCTTTGTAGCTTAGTAGTATAGATTGTTTGGATTCTGTAGAGAGAGTATCCCGGTATTTATACCTCGGAAACTCTAGGGAATTCTATCCAGGATTTTGTCTGGATAGTTAGATTTGTTTTTTTGGACGATTGGTTGCCATGGTTGTTAGCATATGGTTGATAATATATGCTTGTGGTTTAAAATTAAACTCTTTAATGAGATTATTAAATTACCTTTGCTTTTAATTTCGGGGACGAAATACTTTTAAGGGGGGAGGAATGTGATAACCCGGAATTTTAGGCAATATCAATTTAATAATCTGTATTAAAAGTTAAATTGATTTGATAATTTTTGTTAATAAAATTTGAATTAATTTAATAATCTTCTTTCAATAAATATTTAATTGGTAAATTTTATCTTTCAAAAGCTAATAAAATGGTTTCTATTTATAATGTGTGTGTATATATATATATTTGTATATATTGTAAATAGAAGAACTTTGGTTTGAAATTAACAAATAAAAATATGTTTTCAAATTCTAATATTATAGTAATTTGGAAAAATGATTTATCTAATATTAAGATTTTCTATTTAATAAATAACTATATGGTTTTAAAAATACTCAAAATAAATGTTTAATTGTTTAAATTTATTTTAGCTTAGGTTAAAAATTAAAATTAGTTAACAAAAAGGTTTATTTTATTTTATTTTTAAATCTTAACTATAGCTTGATAAATATTATTTGAAATATATATAAGTTAAAAATACAATTTTACAAATGAAACATTAATACATATAATAAGATAAGTAATATAAGTAATTTATAATATAGAGATAATTTCTTATATAAATTATTTAAAATTGATAAATTTTTATTTCTAAATAATAATAATAATTTGTTATTTCAAATTGAACTTATGTAGTTATATATGTATATATATAACTTGATTTTAAAAGTGGACTTTAGAATTTGATTTGAATTGGAATTTAAAGTCTTGAAATTCAAAACGTAGATATTTAAATTGTTTTGGATTTTAAAAATATATGTATAAACTTTTATTTATGTAATAATTGGTTATTATTTCTTTAAAATTATATATATATATATAAGTACTTATTAACAAATTAATAAAGTATAAGTTTATCTTAACATTTAAAATAAATATTAATTAATTAAAAAAACAAATGTTATTTTCTTAAAGCCTCATTTAACAAGTGTTAGACAAATAAATATGATATAGGACAAGTGTCATGTTTTATTTTCATTTTTCTTTGATTTTTAATAAACCATAAATCAAGTTTATATAAGCATACACCTTTCATCTCTTTTTCTTCTTCTCATCTCATTCTTAACTAAAGTAAACTTCAGCTGAAACCAAGATCAAATACAAATATGTAAATCACTCCTCATAAAACAAGACCTCTAAATCATTTTCCAAATCAAAAGATCAACCCTGTAACTCATTTTCTCAAATCAAAGCAAACAACCTGTAATCAAAATTTGCAATCAAATCATCAGCCGGGCAAATGTAAACCCTGTATTTCATTTTCAAACAAAGTTTGCAAATCACAATCAAACCTGTAGTTCATCATTTTTCTGTAATCTGGAACCAAGCCTGCATTTTTTCAAATCTGGAATCAAAGAGCAATCATCAGCATGCATGCGGTTTTTAAAACAAAGAAGCATTCAAGTGCAAAGTTTTTAAAGCAAAGGGATTTCAGTTTTAAAATTTTCAAGCATTTTCAAATAGCTCTGTTCTTCCTTCACAAATCTGGTGAGTAACATCACTAAATTTAAAAATAAATTTAAGAATCTGGTTGCTTGATTTTCTCTGGAAATAAGTATGTTATGTAAGTATATATAGGTGCATCTTTCTGTATGTATATATGAATATAAAGATATGTGTGTGCATGCTGTTATCTGTGAGTACTTTGCTCATGATTTTCATGTTAAGATTTAGAACAAAAGTCATGTTCTCTTGATCCAATTATTATTAGGTTTTAGACTATAAACAAAATTTGTTTGATTGATCGTTTATTTTAGTTTAAAATTTTAATTATGTTAAAATAAACTTGCATATCTCTGGAAAACCCAATAGAATAGGAAAATATTAGTTTGGTCAAATCCACACATCCTAATTTATAGATTCAGGAATGTAAATTTAATTATCAACCAGAAACATGATTTTTAAAACTAAAATCATAATTTTTAGTTTTAGGAAGAGGGTGCAGTTCTAGGTTGAATAGAAATGGCAAATTAGGGGATTTCTGGTGATCTACTTGATTGTGGAGGTCGGGGTTCTTCCTGGAGGTGGAAGAGTGACCAAAGATTAAAGGAAAAATATCTGGAAGATGATCAAAGCACTGTAATGGAGGTTGTGTTCGATTTTTGGTCTGTAACCCTTGTTTTAACTAGGTTAGGTATTTGGATGGACACGTCTTCCCTGGTAGATCGAGTGCCATGGGATTCTCGTGAATGGAAGTAAGTGGGCAATTGGGGACTTTGCCGGAGTATCAAATGACACTGTAGTCGAAGATGCGAGGACGAGGCAGTTTCAGGTTGATGTGGTGGTTCCAGGTTCTGGTTCCAGGTTGGTTTGAATACTCGAATTCGATTTTGAGTTGGAATGAGGATCTGATGATCGTAATAGGGTGCATGGATGGTTTCCGATGTGTGGAGATCATCGTTAATGATCGGCGTTGAGCGGCGCCACCATGCATGTGTACGGTGCACTGTTTGATTTATGATGAAGTTTGGTTTGAGCAGAGGGATTGTTCTCAGGTAATTCGAGTGTTTAACTCGAAGTGATAGTGCTTGAGCTCGAAGTAAATTGAGATGGGCTTGGGTAAATGATGGGTTACAGGTTTCAAACCTGTAGCATTTTTAAAAAAATTTAAAATGTTTTTTTAAAAAAATTTATAGAAAAGTTTTATACAAAGTTTAAATCTTAGTATAAATCTAGATTCAAGTTTAGTTTGAATTTTAGCTTTGAAATAATTTAAGTTTTTGAAATTTAAAATGTTTTAAACAACCTTAAAGTGTTTAAAGTATAATTTAAATACTTTGAATTTAAAAATGGATTTGGTTTAAATTCTTTTAAATTTCTTTTATTAGATAAGTATTTATTTAACATGAGATTTTAAAAGGTTTTTAAATTGTTTTAAACTTTGTTAAAGTTAAATTTGTATTCATTTTTAAATCTTAAATTTAAAATGAAATTTGGAAGTAAATTTAAAAAGTAAATTGTTTTTAAATGCTTTGATTAAGTAACAAGTGTTTTATCTTAAAGTTGAATTAAGATTTGATGATTTGTGATTCGTTAAAATTGTTAAGGTAATTAAAATAGATAATTAATTGATTTAATTCATTAATGATTTGGGTTAATTAATTCAGCAATTAACGATTTTAAATCAATTAATTAAGGTTTAAGTTAATTAATTAAGGATAATTAATTGGTAATTAAGGATCATTAATTTGATAAGATTAGATTATTAATTAATGATTACAGATTTATTAATCGAATAATTAAAGATTAATTAAGTTACAGTTAAAACTTAATTAATTAAATAATTAGGAATTAATTAATGGGTTATTAAAGATTAATTAATTTGTAATTAATAATGATTAATGTAAGTTTAATTACTTAAGAAAAGCAATTAAAGAATTGTAAATAGTTAATGAAGTTCATTAACTTGAGATTATTCAACAATTAATTAATGCGATTAATTTTAATAATGAATTAGATTAGTTAATTAGAGATAATCATTTGTGAAATTATTTAAGTGTAATTACTTAAGCAAAGTAATTAAGGAATTAATTACTCAATGTAATTAATTGAGTTTAATGTGATTATTTTAAGTTAATTAATTAAGTTTAATTAATTCAAGATAATCATTGGTTGATTTTTTAGCATAATTACCTAATGTAATTAATGAAGTGTAATTACTTAGTGAAGTAATTAATGGATAATTACTAGAGGTAACTAATTGAAGATGATTTAATAATGGATGTAATTTGGATTAAATTAATTTGTGTAACTAATTAAGGGATTAATTAAGATAATTAATTAAGGAGTAATTTATTTATTTAATGAAGTAATTAAGGGTTGTTAATTATTGAATGTGATTAATCAAGAGTGATTAATAATTATGGTTTAATTAAAGAATTAATTACTTAATGTAATTAATTTAAATAGATTAACTAATAATTAAAGAAGTAATTAAGGATCCTTAATTAATATAATCAATGATGTAATTAAGGTTTATTAATTAAGCTTAATTAATCAATAATAAGTGATTAACGGGTAATTATAATGTAATTAATTAAGGATTAATGTAATTTATTTTAGTTAATTAATTTGTGAAGTAATTAAAGGTTAATTACTATAAGTTGTTAAGGATAATTAATTTGTGAAATTAATTAAATGATAATTACTTGAATGTAATTAAAGGATAATTAATCAGGGATGATTAATGAAAGTGGATAATTAGAGGATAATTAATTAATTAATTTGTAATTAATTAATAGCTATGTAAGCAAGATTTTTAATGATGAAAGTAATTAATTTAATTTACTTCAAATTAATTAGAGATGGAAGTAATTAGTTTAATTCATCTTAAATTAGTTATAGTGTGGTTAATTAATCCTCGCTTAAGTATGAATGGATGATATTGATTGCCTTGAATGGTTTGAGATCTCAAATATGAGATGAGTGATGCTGTGTGATATGGATGCTTTGGTTGAAATGTGATGATAATATGGATTATCTGTTTGTGATGATAATATGAATTATCTATTTATGAGATGTGAATTATCTATCTGTGTGAATATAGATAATGAATTGAATTGTTTTTAACCTTAAAACAACTTGGCCTTAAAAGATACGTTTTGGATTTCGATGAGACCGAGATCGGGTTTCCAGATTTGGATATCCGAAAACCACATCGATCCAAATTAACGATAGGTCATGAATCTGAAGTGAAGATGAAGATTCAGAGTGCAAGGTTTATCGTCGTTAACTCCGAGGGTGATTCCAAAATGAGTGTAACGAGATAATGCCTTCGGTTTCATTCGAACCCGAAACGAACTTGTATGGATTAAATGCTTTCAGAACATCGTCAGGTGGACGATGAGCATTTTAAGATAGATGTGTTCTATGAAGGTAATCGTAGCCTCAAGCCTCATCAACCGGGAATGGCTAAAACAGGGGAGGTGCAGCAAGGTTAAGTGGGTAGTACTCAAGTAGGATGAGATTTACCCTTGTCTAGAGGTCCCTTTTTATTTCGGCTGTGTGGGCAGTTGTTGGCCACAACTACGGGGTTGTCTTGTTCGGGACTGTCCAGTAAGGGATGGTTCCGGCCTTGTATTGCAAGGGATTGGGTGTAATCCTCGATACGGTGATGTAGGCCCCGTACCGTGACGGGCGGTACCCAGTAGCCCTGCCATTGTATGGAATCCAAACTCCAATAAGTGCCCGTATTACCCACTTTGTGGCTAGTATGCTGGAATTTAATCATGTAACAGTTTCAGCTATTTCTTATTTACTTGAAAACCCTAGAACCTATTATAATATCACTAGAGTTCCTATCAATTGTGTAACGTCCCGGAATTTTAGGCAATATCGATTTAATAATCTGCAATAATAATTTAATTGGTTTGATAATTTTCTTTGTAATTTTAATTTAAAATTGGTAAATTTAATCTTTTAAAGGTTAATAAATTTTAATCTGACAATATTGATAAGAATTATTTTCCAAAGCTAATGAAAATTTATTTTATTTATAATATATATGTTTTATATATATTGTGAATGGGAATGTCTTTTGTTTTAAATTAAAAGTTGAATTTTCAAATTGTAATATATATGTATGTATATGTTATAATTTGAATTGTTTTGAAATTGAATTTAAATCTATTAATAATTTGAATATGTATGAAATTATAATTTAAAGCTTTGTTTTGTTTCTCTTAAAAGTTTGAATTTAAAATGGATTATAAGTATATACATAAATGTTTTAAATTTTAAAAATACATATATCATACATTTATTTATTTTAAAAACATAAGCTATGTATTAAACCAATGTTTATAAAATATCTTTAACACTTGTATATTTATCTAAATTCAAAAGTTTATTAACATTAAAAATACAAATATTCATATTACATGGATATAAGATATAAATATTATTTTTATAAGGTTTTAAAAGCAATTTTACAAAGGTCTTTAACACATGTAAAGTAATTAAGTGGATTGAAGGACAAATGTAAACTTAAATGACCAAGTGGCAACATATTGTTTCTAAATTTTAATAAATGTTTTAGAAGAAAACTTGTTTCTTTTCTAAACTCAAATAAATAGCAACCTGAAATTAAAAGTAAAACCTGCAACTTCAAAACCAGAAAATATTTCTCAACTTCAAGCTATAAAATCTTCCACCTGCAATATAAAATCTTCAACCTGCAACATCAACTTCACTCTGCAAATTAAAGCTTTATTTCAACCTGCATTTTTCAAAGCTGCAAATCAAATCTAAAATCTGCAAGTTTAAAGCATGCATGGAGCTCAACCTGCAAGTTCAGATCCATTTCAATCTTTTAAACAACTACCTGAAAGCATGTAGTAGGATCTTTTATTCAGAGCATTTCAACATCAATAGGAAGGCTGAAAATTTAAACTGCTCTACATTTTTGAAAAAATCATGTGAGTAAATCATCTTTTAAAAACAGCTTTAGTATAACTTGTGATTTAATGATGATGCATGTGTAAATCTATATTGATGTCAAATGAAAATTCGTTTTAAATTGGATTGCATGTGAAATTAAAATGTTTAATTGTCTGTAAAATGGAAATTGAATACTGTGTTTAATAGGAACAGTCAAGTTTTTTTCAAAAATCTAAATAACTTTTGTTATATCATGAATTGGACTATGGAATGTTAATGATTGTTGTTTGTAATCATATAGTATATCATTTAAAAATAATTATAAGATTTTAAATTGTAGAAGTTACTCAGAATTTCAATTTTACAGTAAAATACTGTTACACTTCGAAAATTTAAAATCTTGTTTGCTGATTTTGAATACATGAATGCATTAGTGATAAGAAACCATGATTTTTAACACCAATTTCATGATTTTTAGTTTGACAAATCATGAGAAATTTAGGTTTATGTGATTTTGGGAGTTTTGAGGATTGCCATTGATCGGCACATGGATTTAAGTTAAATTTTTGGTGGAAGATCGCTTAGATGTGGAGGATGTTGGGAAAATTGCTTATGGATTTTTCCAGTGACCAAATTGGCTTGGATTGATTGAACTAGGGTTTAGGCTGTATTATAGTTCGGTCTGAAGGTTGTGTCACTATGATTTGGGTGGTGGACCGAGTTCGTCCGTGTTTGGGTAAAATGTAGTATGGAGCAGTGGCACTTCAATGGAGTGGTCGGCGAGGGGAGTTTGGCGTTGTAGCGGCGGCCGTGGAGGAGTATGGGTCGTGTGGTTCTGCAGTTTTCGATTCGAATGGTGAAATTTCGATCCGTATGCGTAACGTTAGATCTGGGACTTCGTGCATGCTCGCGAGTAGTGTAGTGACTGGTGTCGGGGGTCGCGATGATCATAAGGGAACGGCGGTGGGGGTGCATGTGCACCGTGCACAGATTTATGTCACTTTGGGGTTCTGGGAATTTTGGTTGGGGAAGATGAAGGCAGCTCGAAGTCGAGCTCGTGTTTTGGGGGGGGGGGTGACCCGAAGTAGACGCTGTTGGGGTTGACTCGGGGCAAGCATGAGCTGCTTCAAGATTTGCTTGGGGGTTTGGTGAGTTTTACTCGGGTTTAACCCAAGATTTCCTCACGAGCAAGTATGCATGTTCTTTTAAAGAAATATGTTACAGATTTACTCATTGATTGAATAATTGAATCAAGTTTTAAGGGAAATTCTAAAGTAATGTTTTAAAACTTAAGTTTCAAAATTTTATTCAAAATAAAGAAGTTTGAATTGGTAAAATTTAAGTGTTTTGGATTTTAAAATTTGATTCCAAAATGCTTTATTTCCAAATAAAGTATAAGTTATAATTCTGTAATCCAAATAAATAATTTGCCTTCTAGCCATTTAGATTAGATTAAATTCAAATAATTTACTTATGTAGGTAAATATGGTTAAATTATTTTTGATATGAACTTAAGAATTCTTAGTTATATGAATTGATTATAAGTAAGGAAAAAAGTTTAATTAAGGATATGTATTCTTAATTAATTAAGGATTTTTAAATATAAGTAATTAATTAATTGTTTAATTAATTTTAAATAATTAGTTAATTGTTTATTTATTTTTAAAATAATAACTTAATTATGGATTAATTATGTGAGATTACTTAATGAAGTAATCAATGATTAGTTTTTGAATATAATTAGAATATTAATTACTTAGGGAAGTAATTAGTAGAGATTACTCATGGAGTAATTTAAGTTAAGTGATTATTGGGTAATCATTTAATGATATTAATTAGGAAATTGATTAATATAATTGTTTTAAAGTTAATTAGTTATGGGGTAATTAATTAGTTAATTAAGATTTATTATATAAGATATTAGAGATAATTACTTATGTAAGTAATTAAGAGTTAATTACTTAATTAGTTTAGTTAATTAATTAATGTGATTTAGTAAGTAATGAATGAGTTTAACTTAAGATTAATTACTAAGTGTAATTAATTAATAAGGTAACTAAATAAGGATTTATTTATTAACTTAATTGTTTGATAATTACTTAATGAAGTGATTAAAGATTAATTAATTTGATTAATTAATCAAGAATTAATATAATTAAATTAGAAGTTAATTAATTAAGAAGTTAATTAATTAAGATAAGCAATTACACATTGTTAATTACTGTCTATAAGGTAATTATTTAATTAATTAAAGGATTATTAATTAATAAAGATTATTAATTAATATAATTAATGAAGTAATTAATTAAAGTAATTAATTAAAGTATGATTAATTAATTGTAATTAATTAAGGATTAAAGTAATTAATTATAGTTAATTAATGGAGGATCATTAATTATTGTAATTAATGATAGTAATTAAAGGTTAATTGCTGATTATGGATTATAGATAATTACTTGAATATAATTAAGGATAATTAATTAGGGAAGATTAATTAAAGAAGATCATTAAGGAATGAAAAATGAATTTGATTTGTAATAAATCAAGGAAGCAGGAGTTAGGATAATCCAAATGATTAAAGAATAGTAATTAATTTAATTTGAGGTTAATTAAATTGATTAAGAGTTAATCAATTATGCTATGGGTGATTGATTAATATTGAATGGATGGTATTGAGTGATTGATATTGGATGTTGATTGATATTGGGTGATTGGTTGATACTGGATGATTTGGATATCTATGTTATGTTATGCTGCATTGTGAGATGAATATTTGTTATGAATTATCTGTTATGATAATGTTATTCATCTATCTGTTTAGATATCATCCTGAATAAGTTAAACTGTTTAAATCCCTTAAGTACAACTTGGACATTAAAATGGCGTTTGGTTTCGATGAGACCGGGATCGGGTTTGCATATTTGGATATCCGAAAACCACATTGATTCCAATTAAACGTTAGGTCGTTAATCCAAGTGGAGCAAGTGAAGACTCGAGGTGTAAGGGCTATACGTCAGTATAACTCTGTGGGTGATTCCGTAATGAGTTTGACGGAATAGTACTTATAGATTCGAGATGGAGATTTAGAGTGCAAGGGCTATGGTCGTTGACTTTGAGGGTGATTCCAAAATGAGTGCAACGAGATAGTGCCTTCGGTTTCGTTCGAACCCGGAACGAACTTGTATGGATTGAATGCTTTCAGCACATCGTCAGGCGGACGATGAGCGTTCTAAGCGATGTGTCCTATAAAGGTAATCGCAGCCTCAAGCCTCATCAACCGGGAATGGCTAAAACAGGGGATGTGCAGCAAGGCTTCGTGGGTCGCTCCCACTGGAGAGCAAGGTTTACCCCTGTCTAGAAGTCCCTTTGTATTCGGCTGTGTGGGGCGGTTGAATTCCGGACAACTGCCGGGGTTGTCTTGTTCGGGACTGTTCAGTAAGGAATGGTTCCGGCCTTGTATTGCAGGGGATGAAGGGAGTAATCCTCGATACGGTGATCTAGGCCACGTACTGTGACGGGCGGTACCCCAGTAGCCCTGCCATTGATGGAAACCCATTCTTCCTACGAGACCATACGGTTTTGATTGTATTACCCACTTTTGTGGCTAGTAGCTGGAATTTAATCATGTAACAATTTTGGCGATTTCATATTTACTTGAAAACCCTAGACACTATTATAATATCACTGGATTTCCTATCAAATGTTTTGGTTAGCGTAAGGTAAAAACTTTTCCATGTTTATGTGTGGGAAGTCTTACGTGATTCCTTTTCTTTTCAAAGGTTTTTTCTAAAGTTAAGCAATCTTAAACCGTTTACTCACACCAGACCCCTGTCTGACCCGAGTGTTTATTTTCTGTTTTATTAAACTCTTGGGTACTCATATTATGTATGAGTAGTCAAGTGATTCAGGTTAGCTTGACGAATTCTGGAGGAGATATGGAGCAGGAGGCTTCCACGTGTAGATATATTATGTTTTCGCTGTGTATGTTGTGTCTGTATCTTATATACTTGAGTTGTATGAGTTAGACAGTTGTTTATAACTGTCTAATGTGTGTTGTATAGTTGTGTACTCTGATGTATTATGATACTATGTATTATTTTATGTGATATATTATATTCTATTCGTTCCGCTGTGAGTTATCTGTTGCTGTTGTGTTCTTCTTTCTCTTTCTTTTCTTCTTCTATCCCTTTCTTTCTTAACTAGTGATGCGATTTCCTGGAGATAGGAAGTCGGGTCGCTACAGTTGGTATCAGAGCATTAGGCTGAGGGAATACCTAAGCTCTGAAGTGTGTCTTTCTTTAAGGAGCGTTAGGTTGAGTGAATACCTAGGCTCTGTAGTGGTGTTTTTCTTGAAAGAGCGTACTTGTAATTTTTATATATAATTATGTATACTTATATATTTATATCTACCTGATCTATTGGGTTTTCTGTTTGGATTTTCCAACATAAGTTTTAGAGGCAGATGGAGTAGTGGTGTGTGTTTGTAACACGACTACCACTGATGGGAGAGGTCCATATGATGAGGTTAGAAGTATTTGTCGAGACCGTAGACCTAATACCGTCTCGAATAAGTTTTGTTGTGTGGAATAAGGATTTCTCTGATATCCGAAGGAAATATTTTTAAAAAGGTTCAGAGTTTATCTTTAAAGTGTAAGTTTGGATTTAGCTCGGGTGAGCGAATTATTCTTGAGTTTGGATTTGATGGAAGTATAGAAGTAAGTGTTGATATCTTGATAACTGCGTGATGAGATGCAGTATCCTTGGATATTTTCCGGAGAAGTTTTCTCTTGAAGCAGTTTTAGAAGTGGTTGAGGGGCAGTCTTTACCTGCCACAGGTAAGGCTCGTCTGTGTAGAAGTTGTTTGGATCTTCAGTATGGAGGTTGGCTGATCTGGAATATGAGACTAAGATCTATGAGTTGTTTCTCTTCAGGCATGGTCTTTTGTGTGGTTTGATGATGGTTTTGGTTTCCGAGAAGCATTTGGATTGGAAGTATGTGGATAGCTGTGGTAGCAGTTCAGCTCGAGGAGTTCGGTGTGCTGACAAGAAGGTCTTTTGCGTTTGCAGTATCATCGAGGTAGAGTTTGGAAGCAGCAGTGTAGCTTGTTTCTTCGATGGTTTGGGAATCTTGGTGTTTATTCTAGCAGCAGCCCGAGCAGTTGGTGGTAGTTACCTTGAAGAATTAGCATTGTTTGGAGAAGCTTTAAGCTGTTCTAATTGGTAAAGAGAGGACAGTTTCTTTGGATTTTGAATTAAGTTGGATCGCAAAAGTGACTTGCGATTAGTTTGGGAATTTTTCTTGGCAATTGTTTGTTTGAGACGGAGGGTTCTCATATGGAAGTTGGAGCTACTGAGGTAATCAGAAGTTTGTCTGCATCTGGAGTTGAGTTCCATATTGTTTGGTTCTAGAAGTGATTTGGTTGTTAGCCGGGTAGTAGGATGGTTCTTGGAGAAGAAGAGTTGGTGTAGCAGCTCAGAAATTTTTGGAATTTGGATTGGTCAGATCCAGTTTTGAATTGGATTTCTGTAGTAAGGTTGTGTGACCAAGTCGGATGTGTCACTAATATTATATGGATTTGATGAACAAAGTTTCTGGTATATATTGGACAAGTTGTACTCATGTTCATCAACATTATTCTCCTCTATTTCTGAATCAGATTTGTGCAGCGGAAGCGAGCTAGCAGCTGTGCAAGGAAGGAAGCAAGTTCTTTTGCTATTGCTTGAGTAGTAGTGATAATGAAATAGTTTTCGATGGATTTTGGAAAACTGTTCTGCTGAATAGAATCTAGGAAGCTGTTTGTTTTGGTCTAACTGTTTCTGGAAATATCAACATAAGATGAGCTGATCAGGAAGAGAATTGGCAGCCCTGGATTGTCTGATGAGATATACAGATATGAGATAAGGAGTTTTGGAATTCGAAGTTGGAGACTTCAGTGTTGTTAGATTTCTCTGGTTAAGAGAGCAGAAATTGAGTAAGATTGGTTGGTTAGTGCTTTGGCATTTGAGATTTCTTATCTGTGTTCTGATATGATAAGATTTGTTGTCTATGAGATTGAATTGCCAGTTTGGATAGCTGGGATTCATTGTATTTCACGTATCTCTGAGGGAGTACGTGTATGATTCATTTTTGGTTGTTGAATCTGTAGTTCAGTTGGATTTGGAAGTTGAGCTGAATTTGAGAGTAGTCTGATTTTCTGTTCAGATTGATGGAATCTAGAGATGAGAAAGGAGCTCTGGATTTTGATGGTATAGTTTATTAGTTTAGCTTCTGTAGAGCGAGTCTTCCGGTGATTTATACTTGGGAAACTCGAGATAGTATTAGAATTTTATTCTGACGTATGTCAGGATAATTAGTTAAGTTTGTTTGTGTGATTGATTGCTTTGATTGTTAGTAACTGATTGTTAGGAATGCTTTGCTGATTGAATTCAAATCTTTGCTGGGTTATTAAATTACCTTTGCTTTTAAATTTCGGGGACGAAATTCTTTTAAGGGGAGAGGATTGTAACGTCCCGAAATTTTGGGCAATATCGATTTAATAATCCGCAATAATAATTTAATTGGTTTGATAATTTTCTTAGTAATTTTAGTTTAAAATTGGTAAATTTAATCTTTTAAAGGTTAATAAATTTTAATCTGACAATATTGATAAGAATTATTTTCCAAAGCTAATAAAATTTTATTCTATTTACAATATATATGTTTGATATATATTGTGAATGGGAATGTCTTTTGTTTTAAATTAAAAGTTGAATTTTCAAATTGTAATATATATGTATGTATATGTTATAATTTGAATTGTTTTGAAATTGAATTTAAATCTATTAATAATTCGAATATGTATGAAATTATAATTTAAAGCTTTGTTTTGTTTCTCTTAAAAGTTTGAATTTAAAATGGATTATAAGTATATACATAAATGTTTTAAATTTTAAAAATACATATATCATACATTTATTTGTTTTAAAAACATAAGCTATGTATTAAACCAATGTTTATAAAATATCTTTAACACTTGTATATTTATCTAAATTCAAAAGTTTATTAACATTAAAAATACAAATATTCATATTACATAGATATAAGATATAAATATTATTTTTATAAGGTTTTAAAAGCAATTTTACAAAGGTCTTTAACACATGTAAAGTAATTAAGTGGATTGAAGGACAAATGTAAACTTAAATGACCAAGTGGCAACATATTATATCTAAATTTTAATAAATGTTTTAGAAGAAAACTTGTTTCTTTTCTAAACTCAAATAAATGGCAACCTGAAATTAAAAGTAAAACCTGCAACTTCAAAACCAGAAAAATTTTCTCAACTTCAAGCTATAAAATCTTCCACCTGCAGTATAAAATCTTCAACCTGCAATGTCAACTTCACTCTGCAAATTAAAGCTTTATTTCAACCTGCATTTTTCAAAGCTGCAAATCAAATCTAAAATCTGCACGTTTAAAGCATGCATGGAGCTCAACCTGCAAGTTCAGATCCATTTCAATCTTTTAAACAACTACCTGAAAGCATGCAGTAGGATCTTTTGTTCAGAGCTTTTCAACATCAATAGGAAGGCTGAAAATTTAAACTGCTCTACATTTTTGAAAAAAATCATGTGAGTAAATCATCTTTTAAAAACAGCTTTAGTATAACTTGTGATTTAATGATGATGCATGTGTAAATCTATATTGATGTCAAATGAAAATTCGTTTTAAATTGGATTGCATGTGAAATTAAAATGTTTAATTGTCTGTAAAATGGAAATTGAATACTGTGTTTAATAGGAACAGTCAAGTTTTTTTCAAAAATCTAAATAACTTTTGTTATATCATGAATTGGACTATGGTATGTTAATGATTGTTGTTTGTAATCATATAGTATATCATTTAAAAATAATTATAAGATTTTAAATTGTAGAAGTTACTCAGAATTTCAATTTTATAGTAAAATACTGTTACACTTCAAAAATTTAAAATCTTGTTTGCTGATTTTGAATACGTGAATGCATTAGTGATAAGAAACCATGATTTTTAATACCAATTTCATGATTTTTAGTTTGACAAATCATGAGAAATTTAGGTTTATGTGATTTTGGGAGTTTTGAGGATTTCCATTGATCGGCACATGGATTTAAGTTAAATTTTTGGTGGAAGCTCGCTTAGATGTGGAGGATGTTGGGAAAATTGCTTATGGATTTTTCCAGTGACCAAATTGGCTTGGATTGATTGAACTAGGGTTTAGGCTGTATTATAGTTCGGTCTGAAGGTCGTGTCATTATGATTTGGGTGGTGGACCGAGTTCGTCCGTGTTTGGGTAAAATGTAGTATGGAGCAGTGGGACTTCAATGGAGTGGTCGGCGAGGGGAGTTTGGCGGTGTAGCGGCGGCCATGGAGGAGTATGGGTCGCGTGGTTCTGCAGTTTTCGATTCGACTGGTGAAATTTCGATCCGTATGCGTAATGTTGGATCTGGGACTTCGTGCATGCTCGCGAGTAGTGTAGTGACTGGTGACGGGGGTCGCGATGATCGTAAGGGGACGGCGGTGGGGGTGCATGTGCACCGTGCACAGATTGATGTCAGTTTGGGGTTCTGGGAATTTTGGTTAGGGAAGATGAAGGCAGCTCGAAGTCGAGCTCGTATTTTAGTAGGGGTGACCCGAAGTAGACGCTGTTGGGGTTGACTCGGGGCAAGCATGAGTTGCTTCGAGATTTGCTTGGGGGTTTGGTGAGTTTTACTCGGGTTTAACCCGAGATTTCCTCACGAGCAAGTATGCATGTTGTTTTAAAGAAATATGTTACAGATTTACTCATTGATTGAATAATTGAATCAAGTTTTAAGGGAAATTCTAAAGTAATGTTTTAAAACTTAAGTTTCAAAATTTTATTCAAAATAAAGAAGTTTGAATTGGGAAAATTTAAGTGTTTTAGATTTTAAAATTTGATTCCAAAATGCTTTATTTCCAAATAAAGTATAAGTTATAATTCTGTAATCCAAATAAATAATTTGTCTTCTAGCCATTTAGATTTGATTAAATTCAAATAATTTACTTATGTAGGTAAATATGGTTAAATTATTTTTGATATGAACTTAAGAATTCTTAGTTATATGAATTGATTATAAGTAAGGAAAAAAGTTTAATTAAGGATATGTATTCTTAATTAATTAAGGATTTTTAAATATAAGTAATTAATTAATTAATTGTTTAATTAATTTTAAATAATTAGTTAATTGTTTATTTATTTTTAAAATAATAACTTAATTATGGATTAATTAAGTGAGATTACTTAATGAAGTAATCAATGATTAGTTTTTGAATATAATTAGAATATTAATTACTTAGGGAAGTAATTAGTAGAGGTTACTCATGGAGTAATTTAAGTTAAGTGATTATTGGGTAATCATTTAATGATATTAATTAGGAAATTGATTAATATAATTGTTTTAAAGTTAATTAGTTATTGAGTAATTAATTAGTTAATTAAAATTTATTAAATAAGTAATTAGAGATAATTACTGTTATCCCGCTTTTTGGCAAAGCCGCGATACCAAAAGATCGATCAGAAACGAAGGACAGTTCGCCTCAGGGGTTGATCGTACTCCCTTTCGCCATGGATATCACTGAATTTTATCCTAGTCCAGATTGGGCTACAATTGATAGGACACGGCAAGAAAGGCCACGGGAGTCAGCATTTCAAATTTCAAGTCGATCCGAGTTCGTATGCTCAAGTTATGATCGAGGCAACTTGGAGGGAACACACTGGTTTCGAAACCATAATGATGGTTGTCTTCGAACCCATCGTCACGCCCCAGTTCGAAACCATCTCCTTCGAACCCTTCGAATCCCCCTCGGGTTCGACTCCATCACTTTCGAACCCATCAGATCCATACATACTCGGCTGCCTTATTTCGAATCCACCGGACATGCATGCTTCGAAACCATCCATAAGCTTCGTTCGAACCCATCCTTGAAGTCATGTTTGAACCCATCATAGAGCCATGCTTCGAACCCATCACAAAGGCCTTCTTCGAACCCATCCTGTGTTGCCTTGTTCGAACCCACTGGGTCAACCAACGTGTCTTCCATCGGTTCGAAATCACCGAGATACACGGAGTCGAAGCGGTCAACACGGAGTGAAGTCCGGATCGATTCGAAGTTTGCGCTCCACGTCACCACGAAGTCGCGTGCCATGATGGATTCGAAACCATCGTTTCGAATGCAGGGGTTCGAACCAGACAGCCGTGCCGTGAACCCTATTTCGAACCCATCATATCTCCTAATCTACTGATCCAAATGCCATGAAATTTTCACAGATGTTTGCATACATGTTGAAGAATTTCCGCGCCAAATTTCACCTCGATTGGATGAATTCTTGATCGGTTCGAATGGAGTTCGAACCGATGCCAAAGTGGGCACAAACTTCCCGAGACCGTACGCGTGGGCCCCCTCACGTGCCAGAAGTGGTCTCCCGAGTTTTCAGCGAAATATCAGCAGCCTACGCCTATAAATAGAGCCCCAGGGCCAACAGAAAAGGGATCTTCTGACTCTGAGACGCCGAGACTCTGCCGGATCAAGATCTCCATCATCCTACATCATAATTCTATTGTTAATTCCGAATTTCCAGTTGTAACTTGCTGTGGATCGCTGTAACAACTTGTAATCATTGAAAGAGAATCAATAAAACATCAAAAAACTTCACAGTGGACGTAGGCAACACGCCGAACCACTATAAATCGCTTGTCTACGCATTTACTTTACTGTTGATTGGAGTTTTTGTTAGATAATATCTGTTTTGAACTTGCCTTCTTGACTATTATCTCTTCAACGACTCCCGAAGAGTGTTGTGCCCAATTTTGACACAAACATTTTGGTGCTTTCACTGAGAAAACCCATATTTTCTCCTGCTCCTTGGATCTATTTTCGATACCGGATTGCATAAATCTAAGAGGAAGATCCAGATTTCATATTAAAACTCCTTCCATTCTACTCAGATTTGTCAAAAGTCTAGGAAAGGAACTCAACTGTAAAAATGGTTAGCACAAGAACCACCTCGAACGCCGTCAATCAAGAAGGACAGGATAGACAGAATCCTACCCCTCTGCCTCCACCTAATCATGATGCCGCTGGGCACTCAGAACCGTCGGGTACGATTACCCGACAAGAATTGCAGTTGTTACTTCAAGAGCTGACCCAGAGTCGGCGACAACTAGAAGAACAGCTACGCGCTAACGCTGAGCTAATCAACCACTTGGATCGCCAGAAACTAAAACGATCCACGGGAGATCGTGCTTATTGCTCTTCTAGCGAAAGTTCTTCATCTTCTGATTATCATAACCGACCTCCACGACCCCGGTTAGATGAGGGTCATATGCCATCCGTTGGAAACCAACCGATATTGACCGTTGGACAAACAAGAGTTGGTCCGTCAGCTATTTTCCAAACCGGACCCTCCTCCCGAGGGGGTGCCATTCCTCACCACGCCGCTGAATACCGCACCGCTAGCGTTGCGGCTGAACCAGGGGTCGACGCTTGAGATCAGTCGGACCCGGACCGTCGTCAAAGCGGTCATACACCTGAACCGTACATCCCAGAGGACTATGAGCCGAGAAGGCAAGATGTGAACCGTCAGAATTATCCGGTTCAAACCCGAAGCATGGGACGTGACCATACTCCGGCGCAAATGCCGGATCTTTCAACTATGGTACGTCAGATGATTCGTGAGAGTCAGGGGTTCACAAACGACGATTGGGGAGTGTCCCGAAGTCACACTCCCTTTACGGACGACATTCTTAATGCTGAACCCCCACGGCGATTCCGGATGCCAACTCTGCCCATGTATGAGGGAAACTCCGATCCCAATCAACATATTCTAAAATATGAATGGTCAATGACAGCTGCCAGAGCCGACGACGCTGTGAAATGTCGTAGTTTCCCCATATCCCTGGGGGGCATCGCCACCATGTGGTTCACCCGTTTGCCTCCTCGATCCATCTCCTCGTTCGACCAGCTGGCCACAAAATTCGTTGAGCAATTCCGCATGCACGTCGCGAGGCCGAAAGATGTCAACACTCTATCTAGTGTCACACAAGCTCCCGGAGAGACACTCGGACACTACTTAGAAAGATTCCATACTTCATGTGCGGAGATTAGTAATCCAAATCATAACTCCATCCTTATGGCGTTAACTAAGGGGATCGACCCCGATTCTGAATTTGGCAATTGGCTAGCTGGAAAACCACCTGCGTCATTGGACCGTTTCCATGCCAAAGCAGCTCAATTCCTGAGACGGGAAGACGCGAAACAGTCTAGGAAGCAAACTGACGCAGGATCAAACGCGGGAGGAACCCAAAGCAATGTTGCAATAAAACAATCCGGTGAGAGCTCCGGAAAAGTTCAGTTGAACATTAAAAATAAACAAGCTCGGCGAAGAGAGAGCGTGAATCAAATTAAAAAACAAGATCAAAATCGCGGTACGCAACGCAAAAATCCGAAGTTCGACAGTTATACTCCTTTGAATACTTCATTGGAGGACTTGTATTTGCGGACCCGTAATGCGATTCAATATGAAAAACCTGCTCCAAGACCGTCGTCGGAGAGACAAATCCAGACGGGAAAATTTTGCAGGTTCCATGAAGGCTACGGGCACGATACGAACGAGTGTCGTCACCTATAGGATCTTGTTGAAAAACTGGTCAGGGAAGGGAAACTGGAACAGTTTGTGCGGACATCGCAGCCCAGAGATGCGGGCCCATCCAATCCAAACAATGAACCCGATCAACCGAGGCATGAGGACTCCAATGGTCCTCGCGGGAGATTGGTGATAAACGCCATCAGTGGCGGACCGACTTTCTCAAGAGCCTGGAACGACGAGGATCTTCGTCACTGTCACACATGACAGGCTCATTCAATCTATGAATATTTTGCAATTTCATTTACATTCTGAAATTTGATTTTGTAATAAGGCACTGACTTTGCCATATTTTCTCATTTCAGCAATAAAACATTATCTCTTCAAGCTAAAGCTGTGATTCATCGAATACAACATTCAACAACCACGACACACGAAGAGCTAAGTTCCATCGAACAATGGAATTTATTCAAATAGCGAGTGACTGCGTTACAGCCGGCCACTCGCTAAGTGAAACCCCAGCTCGGGGGCAAGCCAACACATCGAAGGCTGAACTGGACCAACACATGACAGTCCATTCCATAATTCGTTCCCGGAGTGCGAACGGACTCCAACTTCCCACAGCGTGAATTGGAGTATAAACAATTAACAACTCGTTCCCGGAGCGCGAACGGACTCCAACTTCCCACAGCGTGAATTGGAGTATAAACATTTAACAATTCGTTCCCGGAGCGCGAACGAACTCCAACTTCCCACAGCGTGAATTGGAGTATAAACATTTAACAACTCGTTCCCGGAGTGCGAACGGACTCCAACTTCCCACAGCGTGAATTGGAGTATAAACATTTAACAACTCGTTCCCGGAGTGCGAACGGACTCCAACTTCCCACAGCGTGAATTGGAGTATAAACATTTAACAACTCGTTCCCGGAGTGCGAACGGACTCCAACTTCCCACAGCGTGAATTGGAGTATAAACATTTAACAATTCTTTCCGGAGTGCGAACGGACTCCAACTTCCCACAGCGTGAATTGGAGTATAAACATTTAACAATTCGTTCCCGGAGTGCGAACGGACTCCAACTTCCCACAACGTGAATTGGAGTATAAACATTTAACAACTCGTTCCCGGAGTGCGAACGGACTCCAACTTCCCACAGCGTGAATTGGAGTATAAACATTTAACAATTCGTTCCCGGAGTGCGAATGGACTCCAACTTCCCACTGCGTGAATTGGAGTATAAACATTTAACAATTCGTTCCCGGAGTGCGAACGGACTCCAACTTCCCACAGCGTGAATTGGAGTATAAACATTTAACAATTCGTCCCCGGAATGCGAACGGACTCCAAATTCCCGGAGTGCGAATTGGAGTATAAACACTTAACAATTCGTTCCCAGAGCGTGAACGGGCTCCAAATTCCCGCAGCGCGAATTGGAGTATAAACATTTAATAATTCGTTCCCACTGCACGAACCAACCCATCAATGCGGACTCCAAATTCCCAGAGTGTGGATTGGAGTATAAACACCAATTCAAAGTCCCCAGAGTGCGAACCGAAGCATCCGTGCAAACTCCATATTCCCGAAATGCGAGTTGGAGTATAAATGTCCATTCCGGGTTCCTGAAGTACGAATCCAAACATACATGTTTTATCCAAGCTCCCGGCGTGTGAATTGGAGCACCAACACCAAGTCAAAGTTCCCGTAGTGCGAACTAAAGCGTTAATACTAACTCCGAGTTAGTAGAGTGCAAGTTGGAATGTGAACACCATTCCCAAGTTCCCGGAGCGCGAACCATGTTACAAGCATCAATAACACTCGAACTCCTGGAATGCAAACCAGGTCATCGATCTCAAATTATTCTAAGTCCCCGGGAGGCGGACGTGTGCTCAAAACTTACAACAAGTGCAATCAACTGCCAAAAATACAAGCGTTGTTCCCCAAAACTAGGGGGCACGAAAGCTAAGTGTCAATCACTAATCGAAGTGATACAACGTCCGAAGTTCAACTCATTCATCAATCACGACGTGTGACCAAGATCTTCAGACTTGGAAAATGAGACGAACTCTACTTAAACGATAAAAACACCACAAGTACACCAGACCGAAAACAAGGCATTGCAAGTACTTAAGCACAAATAAAACAAGAGTTGAAACAAAGAAATAAAATTTTATTTCAACTAACTTAAAACGAGGACTTACACGCAGGTAAGTTCTTCCAAAAAGAATGCCTACTAGCAGGGGCCGAACCTGCATCTATACACGACCTATTAACGAAGAAAAAAAAACGAAGACAAGTGCCTATCTACCAAAACATCTACTTGTAAAGCCAGTCTATTTCTTCTTCTTTTTCGTCTTCCTTATTAGTGGTTCATCATCATCAGAATCACTAGCGACAGAAATTCTTTTTGAGTGCCTCCTCTTCGGCGGAGACTCTTCGGCTGGGGGCATGATATCAATATCCTCCTCAGAGCCCGAATCAACAGGGAGGCTTCCCGCCGGAGGAGTAGGGGGGACTGGATCTATGACGGAAGATGGGATAGTGCCACCCGACGACACTACCCTAGCAGATGCTGGACTATGCGCCGTCGTGATGCCACCGGCGCTACCACTGTGCCTCGCAGCTTCTATTTCAGCATTGATTTCAGCCAAAATTTCCTCATCTCGAGCCGCTTGAGCCTGGCGGGGGGCATCCGCAGTTTGCATCGAAGAACTTGAGGTCGGCAGGGGATCACTAACGATGATAAACTGTAAGTCCGTAGAGAAACCGCTCTGCTCACCGAGCAGCTCGCTCACCATCTGTTCCTCGAGAGATAACCCACTCCCCTGTGCCGCCTCGATCGATACCGCAGTTACAGCAATAGCCTCGGTAGCGATGGCCTTATCCCTTTGGCTTGATTCTTGAGCCGCGACTGTCGGCACAACCTCCGTCACTAGGCAAAAACAATAAGTTATCAGTAACTTCTTCAAAACAAACTCTCTATTTGGAAAACGCTTGAGATAACTTAAGAGTACCTTCCCCAGTTTGACTCGCAGACGGCTGAACGGCCTCGGAAGTGTGCTCATGGATAGGAGATAAGCGCGGCTGCTCCGGGTCGTAAGCAGGAACAGGTGGCAAGCTGACCGCAGATACAGGCACTGACGAAGGCGATGTGATGACTTCAGTAACATCAGAATGGTGCTCAACACCCGATCCCTCTCCGACTTCCAGGGAATGACCACCCACCATCTCCTTCTCATGAGCAATGATAGCGTCATGAAGGACCTTCTTTTCATCCTCAGTCAATAGCCGGTTCTCAAGCTCGAATCGGTCAACCGATTCGCCCGGATGCGCTTCCCCCTCTTCCTCGACCAATCGTTCCCAAGCACCGCGGAGGTGAACCGGATAATCTTGAAGCCGTGCCAAGTTCCTGTGTTTCAACACGTTGACATTATAAGTTATAAGCAAATCTTCAATATCGGCCTCTAGCCTGGCCTCTGCTTGTTGAACTTTCTCCTCCACCTCTGCCTCGACTGCTTGAACTCTCGCCACCGCCGCATCCCTATCGGTGCGGAGAATCACAGCTTGTTCACACGCCTCTTGGGCTACGCTATTCGCATCATCCCTTTCCTTGGCGATTTCGGCGAATTTTGACTTAAGCTCATTCAACTCCTTTAGGGCTGCGTCCCTCTCTGTAGTAACCAGGGTGTTTCGATGGCCCATATCCTCAACCGTTGCGCAGTGCTCGCGTTTCATACTATCCATGATTGCCTGGGCTTCATCGGCTCTCTTGGTGGCCTCTATTTCAGATTTACGAGATGATTCAGCCTCAGTATTCAGCACTTGAATGATGCGATCTCTTTGTGCCAACTCGGCTTGCAATTTTTCAATGGTAGCCGCTCGTTCGAAAGCCAAGGCCGATGCCTTATCGGCCGCCCTATACCATGCCTTGTATTGGGAATAAAAGTCATGAACATAGTCGAGCGCTAACCGCTCAGCCTCCGGCGGAACTCTTTTCAGGTTCGGGGGAAAGACGTAGTTGTCGAAGCAGATATTCGGGAACTCCCTTTTTAGTTGCGCAAGTCTAATTGCCCCTTCTCCCGAGATCTCTGTAGGAGGCTGCTCTGCGACTATCGGGGTCATCGCCTCGGATCGGGAAGCTTGAGAAACTGACGTATATCGAGAGGACTCGGAAGGATGAGGGACATGAGCAGGAGGTTGTACGGGATCTCTGGAAGGAGGAGGAGTATGCGACCGCGATCGACGCTTATAGCCCCTGTCCGTGTCATATCTCTCGTGACTAGAATACCCAGAGCGTCCCTGGTCATAATACCCAGGACGCCCCTGATCATAACCTCTATCCCATTCGCGCCTACGCGAATCGTAATATGAAGGCTTGCGGGCGTGTCGAAGACTCCCAAGCATCGAACCTCGCTTAGACACGATATCTGCGAAGAAAAGTAAAATAGAATTAATCACCTTTCAAAACTAATAGTTTTCAGTTAAAGGTTATGCAGTGTCGTGAAATGTGTATGAATATGCATTCCTCCCGACCAACCGGAAGTGTCGACCTCGCTAGTTATAAGAGGCTCGCTCAATTCTAAATTACGATGGAACTCCTCCAACCCGGCATCATGTTGAAAAGACACATCTTCCGGGATTGGAAGGTCGGCAATCCCTTCGTAGAGACTTTCAGTACGCGGAAGAGACATCTCAGGGATTCTAACTCCGGAAGAGGACCGGGCAGTGACAACCGATTTCCGTCTCCCCCGCTTAGTTGACTTAACCATGGCAGACTTGCCTTTTCTCTGCTCCGCGACATCCGGAGCTACATCCGTAGGCTCAGTCAGCGGCTCATCGTCAGTATGAGTTCTTTCAGAATCTGCCTCCTCGGCTATGACAACTTCGGGCTTCTTATGTCTGACTCGTTTCTTAGGAACGATCCTTAGTGCCACCTCAAACCTTATACTCTGACCTCGTTCAATCAGCCCAAAGGTCCGGAGATTCCTATCGGTCAAAAGCAACTCGATGTCCCTATCTTCGCTCGGGACTTCTCGAAGTACTCGCACCATCTCCTTAAACTCTTCTCCTTCGGGTCGCGGGATCGTTGCTGTGAAAAAGAAGAAATTAACATAAGTTCCACTTCGGCTACAATTGCCGTAGTAATTATCTACAAACTTGGTTATACTCACGTCTGAATAACCATCATCGAGCAAAGCCTGGAGGGCATCTGACATAGAACCATTCTGTCCTATAGAAACTCAGCCTTGTCCAGGATCCGGTGACCACTTGACAATTTCTCACCGCTTCCAGAAATGTGAAAGAAGGATAATCACCCCGAGTTTTGAAGTTGAACAAGTATCTAATTTCGATTGGAAGCGGCGGTCGATGGAGACATTCCATAAATGCAATGAACAAGCTATTGATCGACGCATATCCGTTCGGATGCAGCTGAGATGGGGCGATCCTCAAAAACGACAATACTTCTCTTATATACTCGTTGAATGGGGGAAGTGTCCCGGCCGCACACGCGTGGCGATTAAATGCTGTATACCCTTCTGGCGGATTATGTGGTCTATCATTCGGCCCCGGCAGTAACACATCGTCCAGTGACAAGCCGTGCCTCAAAAAAATTCTTCCCAACATGTCTTCAGAGATATTCGATGGAACGGAATCTGATGGATTCGCAATGAACGACGCATCGGGAAGTTCATCCGGAGCTGGACCAATAATCTCAGGATCAATGTCCGGAATCTCTAGCCTCGGAGAGACGGTAACTTGAGTCTCCTGCTGTTGTGAACTTGATGGTTCCATAATTAGCTAACTCACGAGAAACCATCGTTAGACGACAAAAACCCGTGCGTTCCCCAGTGTAACGTGTATGAGTGTGTGTTGTGCCGTGCCATGCAGTACTTGAATAAATGTTGCAGAGTTAAAGTAAATATGCAAACGACAAAGCTACGGAGTCCAGCTATAATGACCGTCATCGCTGACCGTCATCACTAAATCACTTATATGATGGAAGTCGGTTCAAATAGAAGTTGTTATAGTTCCATCGACGAGCTTCAAAAGGCAATCAAATATGCAGTTCAATATTCAAGTCCAAATATGCAGGGATGAAGCTCGTCGGAGTTATGCTTGAAAAATTTCGAATTTTGGAATCCATCATATAGGGTTCGAAACCATCACAAAGACTTCGTTCGAACCCAATCGAACACCTCTTTGTTCGAACCCATGCGTTCGAACCCATCCTGACGTAGTTTCGAACCCATGCGTTCGAACCCATCCTGAATTTGCTTCGAAACCATGAAGTTAAACGCGCTTCGAACCGATAGACAGACGGCAAGTTCGAAACGATCACTGCTTGACGAGTTCGAACCGATAAGAAAACTTCAACTCCACATCATCCACTTTCGAACCGATCCACTTCGTATCGATACGAAGTTAAGGACGTCGAAACGATGGACTATGGGTTCGAATCCATCGATTCGAATGGATCCCTCGAATCCCCCAATCGGTGCGAACTGCGCATCCCAACAAAGACTTTCCAAGGATCGATTCGAAATCCAATGAAAAGACGCCACCGTCATCGATTCGAACTCAAGCCCACGCATCGGTTCGAATCCTTCCCAAACCAGATCTGGTTTTGTCAACCTCGAGGCCATGCAATCGATAAACAGAAATGGGTTCAAAATCGCTTCGCCGTTTGAATCCGAGGATAATTACCTAATTTGAACGATAGATTCGAGAGATTGAAGGCTTGAATCTGGATTGATTCGATGATACGACACAGTGTTTCCCCTTTTTATGCTTCGAAACGATACACTACGCAGTAGAAAGCAAGCGAGAGTAAAAGTAAAAAGTGAAAAAGTGGCAGGCCCACTGCTATTTATATGGGGGGTTGCTGATGACCGCAACGATTCGAGTTCCGGTAAAGTTGACCGATTACAACAGGTCAGAAGGCAGAATCGTTTCGAAATCTACTTTCGAACCCATATGCTTGAGGCTCCATCGTGTGAAGCACACTGACCACCGCCGTGAACAAAAGTCTCGTACCCATCCAAATCATCGTTTCGAATGTCAGTTTCGAACCCATCACAGCACAAGTATACTCCATCCTTTCAGACCGGTTCGAAAGTCAACTTCGAATCCACCATAGCATGAGTATACTCCATCGGTTCAAATGTAGATTTCGAATCCATCAATGCTCCGACGCATCGATTCGAAGTCTCATAATCACGCAACCCATCATTGCACGGGCATATTGCATCCATACAAACTTGGATTTCGAACCCATTAGTGCTCGAACGCATCGGTTCGAAACATTACACTCGCGCAATGCAAATTCGATTCCTTTAACCTTCTACATCGGTTCAGGAAAGGATCGATACGAAGGAACCTTTCAAAACAACCACCAAGCGTTGTCTCAGTTCAAATTTCAAAGTTGGTTCAGGAGAGAATCAATACGAAATTCTATGGCAAACCGAACTGACAACAACTCGTGGATGCACGACGTTAACGAGGATCAAATTAACATATTTGCACACATGTCGGACTAACATTCGATTTTGAATATTCACAGGGATCGAACACTCATCCTATTACAAATGCGACAGCCAACGGCTAAGCACTATTATACAGCAGTCAATCACATCAACGCAAGGTTACAGCAGTACAGCATACGAGTTTCGACGAAAAAAGAGAGCCATGATTGTTCAGATAGAAATGGCAGCTATTCAAAGCACGTCATGTTCCCACAAGACGTACTTTGTGGGGCAAAATGTTATCCCGCTTTTTGGCAAAGCCGCGATACCAAAAGATCGATCAGAAACGAAGGACAGTTCGCCTCAGAGGTTGATCGTACTCCCTTTCGCCATGGATATCACTGAATTTTATCCGAGTCCAGATTGGGCTACAATTGATAGGACACGGCAAGAAAGGCCGCGGGAGTCAGCATTTCAAATTTCAAGTCGATCCGAGTTCGTATGCTCAAGTTATGATCGAGGCAACTTGGAGGGAACACACTGGTTTCGAAACCAATAATGATGGTTGTCTTCGAACCCATCGTCACGCCCCAGTTCGAAACCATCTCCTTCGAACCCTTCGAATCCCCCACGGGTTCGACTCCATCACTTTCGAACCCATCGGATCCATACATACTCGGCTGCCTTATTTCGAATCCACCGGACATGCATGCTTCGAAACCATCCATAAGCTTCGTTCGAACCCATCCCTGAAGTCATGTTCAAACCCATCATAGAGCCATGCTTCGAACCCATCACAAAGGCCTTCTTCGAACCCATCCTGTGTTGCCTTGTTCGAACCCACTGGGTCAACCAACGTGTCTTCCATCGGTTCGAAATCACCGAGATACACGGAGTCGAAGCGGTCAACACAGAGTGAAGTCCGGATCGATTCGAAGTTTGCGCTCCACGTCACCACGAAGTCGCGTGCCATGATGGATTCGAAACCATCGTTTCGAATGCAGGGGTTCGAACCAGACAGCCGTGCCGTGAACCCTATTTCGAACCCATCATATCTCCTAATCTACTGATCCAAATGCCACGAAATTTTCACAGATGTTTGCATACATGTTGAAGAATGTCCACGCCAAATTTCACCTCGATTGGATGAATTCTTGATCGGTTCGAATGGAGTTCGAACCGATGCCAAAGTGGGCCCAAACTTCCCGAGACCGTACGCGTGGGCCCCCTCACGTGCCAGAAGTGGTCTCCCGAGTTTTCAGCGAAATATCAGCAGCCTACGCCTATAAATAGAGCCCCAGGGCCAACAGAAAAGGGATCTTCTGACTCTGAGACGCCGAGACTCTGCCGGATCAAGATCTCCATCATCCTACATCATAATTCTATTGTTGATTCCGAATTTCCAGTTGTAACTTGCTGTGGATCGCTGTAACAACTTGTAATCATTGAAAGAGAATCAATAAAACATTAAAAAACTTCACAGTGGACGTAGGCAACACGCCGAACCACTATAAATCGCTTGTCTACGCATTTACTTTACTGTTGATTGGAGTTTTTGTTAGATAATATCTGTTTTGAACTTGCCTTCTTGACTATTATCTCTTCAACGACTCCCGAAGAGTGTTGTGCCCAATTTTGACACAAACAATTACTTATGTAAGTAATTATGAGTTAATTACTTAATTAGTTTAGTTAATTAATTAATGTGATTTAGTAAGTAATGAATGAGTTTAACTTAAGATTAATTACTAAGTGTAATTAATTAATAAGGTAACTAAATAAGGATTCATTTATTAACTTAATTGTTTGATAATTACTTAATGAAGTAATTAAAGATTAATTAATTTGATTAATTAATCAAGGATTAATATAATTAAATTAGAAGTTAATTAATTAAGAAGTTAATTAATTAAGATAAGCAATTACAAATTGTTAATTACTGTTTATAAGTTAATTATTTAATTAATTAAAGGATTATTAATTAATAAAGATTATTAATTAATATAATTAATGAAGTAATTAATTATAGTAATTAATTAAAGTATGATTAATTAATTGTAATTAATTAAGGATTAAAGTAATTAATTATAGTTAATTAATTAATAGAGGATCATTAATTATTGTAATTAATGATAGTAATTAAAGGTTAATTACTGATTATGGATTATAGATAATTACTTGAGTATAATTAAGGATAATTAATTAGGGAAGATTAATTAAAGAAGATCATTAAGGAATGAAAAATGAATTTGATTTGTAATAAATCAAGGAAGCAGGAGTTAGGATAATCCCAATGATTAAAGAATAGTAATTAATTTAATTTGAGGTTAATTAAATTGATTAAGAGTTAATCAATTATGCTATGGGTGATTGATTAATGTTGAATGGATGGTATTGAGTGATTGATATTGGATGATGAATGATATTGAATGATTGATATTAGGTGATTGGTTGATATTGGATGATTTGGATATCTATGTTATGTTATGCTGCATTGTGAGATGAATATTTGTTATGAATTATCTGTTATGATAATGTTATTCATCTATCTGTTTAGATATCATCCTGAATAAGTTAAACTGTTTAAATCCCTTAAGTACAACTTGGACATTAAAATGGCGTTTGGTTTCGATGAGACCGGGATCGGGTTTCCATATTTGGATATTCGAAAACCACATCGATTCCAATTAAACGTTAGATCGTTAATCCAAGTGGAGCAAGTGAAGACTCGAGGTGAAAGGGCTATACATCAGTATAACTCTGTGGGTGATTCCGTAATGAGTTTGACGGAATAGTACTTATAGATTCGAGATGGAGATTTAGAGTGCAAGGACTATGGTCGTTGACTCTTAGGGTGATTCCAAAATGAGTGCAACGAGATAGTGCCTTCGGTTTCGTTCGAACCCGGAACGAACTTGTATGGATTGAATGCTTTCAACGCATCGTCAGGCGGACGATGAGCATTCTAGGAGATGTGTCCTATAAAGGTAATCGCAGCCTCAAGCCTCATCAACCGGGAATGGCTAAAACAGGGGAGGTGCAGCAAGGCTTCGTGGGTCGCTCCCACTGGAGAGCAAGGTTTACCCCTGTCTAGAAGTCCCTTTTTATTCGGCTGTGTGGGGCGGTTGAATTCCGGACAACCGCCGGGGTTGTCTTGTTCGGGACTGTTCAGTAAGGAATGGTTCCGGCCTTGTGTTGCAGGGGATGAAGGGAGTAATCCTCGGTACGGTGATCTAGGCCACGTACTGTGACGGGCGGTACCCCAGTAGCCCTGCCATTGATGGAAACCCATTCTTCCTACGAGACCCTACGGTTTTGATTGTATTACTGACTTTTGTGGCTAGTAGCGGGAATTTAATCATGTAACAATTTCGGATATTTCATATTTACTTGAAAACCCTAGACACTATTATAATATCACTGTATTTACTATCAAATGTTTTGGTTAGCGTTAGGTAAAAACTTTTCCATGTTTATGTGTGGGAAGTCTTACGTGATACCTTTTCTTTTCAAAGGGTTTTTCTAAAGTTAAGCAATCTTAAACCATTTACTCACACCAGACCCTTGTCTGACCTGTAACGATAGCGATCACAACCGGTAGGCTTTTCAACCATCCCAGCCCCACCGTGGCTTACACTGATATCCCAAACTTGCTTTTACGGCCACCCTTTCGAATGTCACGGCTTCGCCTAACCAACCCCGTAAAGAGGACGTGTGGGGGTAAGAGTCTCCCGTTCGCCACCAAACCGCGAAGCGAGAACCCCCCATCACATATCACCTAGCATAAGCAAGACTGGTGCGAGAACTAAAAACAGTTTATTTGTAACGACCCGTATTTTACGTGTCGATAAATCGTATAATAGTTGCATTAAGTCGTTTGGAGCTTGAGTCGTTCTAGAGATAAGTCATGTTAAAGTTAAGTCGTGTGGAACTTAAGTCGTGACCGACTTAGAGGATGGTGCGACTTAGGGTAGGTGGCCGACTCATGGGGTCAACGGTTTATAGGTTGGCCGACTTATAGGAGTGAGTGGGAGTTGCCGACTTATGGTTGTTAGCGAGTTAAGAGAGGCAGCGGCTTAAGGTTTGGACCGAGTCAAGGTAGTGAGCGACTCATAGGATAACCGACTCATTGGGGTGACTGAGTAAGAGAGGTGACCAACTCATGTATTGGACTGACTCATAGGATGGAACGACTTAAGGAAAATGAGTTAGGTCGTTGAGTCGTATAGTGTTGTTGAGTTGCCGAGTCACTGAGTCGTGTGTTGTATAGTGTGTTGAGTCGATGAGTCGTTAGGTCGGCCTGTGTTTTAGGACGTGTATGCTATGAGTCGTACACGAGTTAAGTCGTTGGGTCGGCTAGGTGATGAGTCGTAGGGGTTGTTGAGTCGTTGGTACGAGTTAAGGCCTTAGGTCGCCTAAGAGTTGAGTCGGCAGCTAGTTGAGTCGTATGGCCGAGTCATAAGGACATGATCTATGTGCTAACTCGCATACGAGTTAAGTCGTAATTCGTAGCATAGTTAGGACGTTGACTCGGTTTTTGAGATAGGTCGGCCATGTTTATAGGTCGTATGTCGTTGAGTCGTATGTCGTTGGGTTCTGTTGAGTCGCACTTTGGTTGAGTCGTGTGCATGCTGCCGTATGTGTGTTGTGTCGTGCTGGCTTGAGTCGGGGAGGTCTGATGAGTCGTGAACCACTCATGAGTTAGGTCGGCGGCGACTCAGGGGGGACGACTCATGGGGCGACGACTCATGGACAAATCAGCCTATAAATAGAGGGGTTTGGCTCACTTTTTGGCACCGGATTTCGAAGCGACGAAGTGCTGCCATTTTGAGAGCTCGACTACAACATTTCTTCATCTCCTTTTCTCCATTCCAATCTAGTTCTAACATCCATTCAAGATTGAAGATCCAAGAGCCAAAGTTGAAGATCTTCATCCGTTCGAGAGAGATTTCATCGATTGAAGCGAGATTTTGCCGGATCAAGCCTTGAATCCTTGCTGTCCAGATCTGAAGTGATTAGTTTTTGAAGTGTTTGGGTGATTCGGTGAGTGGTGGTTATCTCTCACGCGGACCTAAAGGAGTATATTGGTTTGGTGGTTTGTTGGAGTGTTGTAGATAGTGATTTTATGCATTTTTTTCCTTAGATCCAAGTGTAGATCCACTACTCATGAAGATGTTTACTTATACAAGTTCATTTGTCAAGTTGAGGAGACAAAACCCATGATTAATATTTGTTAGATCTATGCTAAAAACCCATGATTCATGTATGTTAGATCTATGCTCATTTATTTACGAAATTGCCATTATCATTGTAATTGTTTATTTAGATCTTGTTTGAATGACTGATTGCATGGATTAATGTTTGATTTGATTGATTAGTTGATATATAGCTTGATTTGATCAAGTTGGTTGATGATGATTCAAAAGCTAAGCGGAAAGGCTCTTGAATAAGGAAAGCTGCTTGTGGCATATGAAGCGGATGTTGAAGCTCATATGTATGGATTAGATGATGTTGAGATGGGACTTTGCCATGATGCGATGAGGCAAGCCATGATGTTGAGATGAGACTTTGCTATGATGCGATAAAGCGAAGCATGATGTGAGATAGCCTTGGTTTAATCCAGACGGGATCATCCCAAGCATGTTGATAACTCGATGATGCGATGCGAGTTGGTTGATAATGGTTAGCTTGAGAGGCGCTTGAGCTAGTTTGGAATTAGTCATCGAGGAGGATGACTAGGAGGCTGAGATCTCATCGTTGTTGAAGGTTCTAGCATTCTCAAAGCAAGAGTACGTTGGAACGGGCTGCGACGACGTTCCAAGCACGGGCTGCAACGACGTGCTAGTACTCTGGGTAGTTGCGAAAATTCCTAGGCACGGGCTGCGACAACGTGCTGAGTTATGTCTAGAACCGGGGTTACCATTAGCCCTTGACAGGTGGTCATTCAACTAACGGTGAAATCAAGGCAATGATAACAGTGATAGCCAGAGTCATGGATGTTTGGATGTTTGGTTGTATCATCATTACGTCTCAAGAGCGGTGTTTTCCGGGTGCTTATCTGATCTTGGTTTAGGCCTTGGGGGTTTGTATTTGGAAAACGTCGACCTTGACTCGAATGATTATTGCTTTACTTTAATTGTCTGCCATGTTATGCTTGCTTCTCCTTAGTGTGTGTCTGGGGGCTATCACTGTAGAAAGAGGCGGAGTGGGATGGTTTGGTTCCTATTCCTTTTATCCCTTATGCTCTTTTGGTATGTTTGATAGTTGATTTACTGCTCACTAAGACTTTGTCTGACTTAAGGTTTTATGTCTCCTCTTATTACCTTGGGCTGTTCATCCATGTTGGGATGGGCAGACTAGGTAGCAGGTAACAGGTGCTGTTCTTGGAGATCTACGTTGATGATGACGAAGACGAGCAGGAGGCTTTTGCATATTATTTCATATTATGTACTGGGTGTTCCACTGTATATACTTTGAGTGCTTTGTAGTGAGATTTTGATGTATTGACTGTTCTGATGATTGTATCAAACCTCTAAGATGCTTATTTGATGATATTCTGTTATGAAGCTTCACTATACATATATTTCTCTATTGTATTTTATCCATGCGCTGTGAGTTATGCGATAGATTCTGCGATGTTTATTCTACCCTTGACGGTCACCCATGGCTGCCTGGCACGCCTTTCAGCGCATTATTTCCTTGTTTTGGTGCGGGAGTCATGGGCGGTCGTCACATTTGGTATCAGAGCCTTGGTTAATCGATTTTAGCCAACGCTCGCTGACGTAACTACGTATGAGAGACGTAATTGTATTTTGATGGATGATTACTATACATATAATATAGTAGTTTAGAAGGATTTGGACTCCTTATGCAGTTGTTTTTCAAGGTGTTCTAAATCATTCCTTTTTGTAGATATTAAGGATGAGCCGAAGTGAGAGACAAGCTGCTAGGGAAGGCCGTGCTACTAGGGAAGCTGTTGATTATGCTCCTATGTTTGAGGCCATGATGACTTCGATCATGAGGAGGATACCAGCTTCAGGACCGTCAGTAGATGTTGGAGTTCAAGTTCAAGCTCCAAGACCAGTGGATTTTGCTAAGTTGTGTAAATACTATATTGCTCTTGGAGGAAAGTTTTCTTGGGGACAGAACCAACCATAGAAGTTGAGAGATGGATTGATGCTTGTAGGAGGATCTTTGGTGATTTGGGAATCGAGGATGCCACTAAGAGGAAGCTTGCATCAAAGCAACCTCAAGGGAGAGCTTCGGATTGGTGGAATTCTATCACCATTGATACTCCGGAGGAGGAGATTACTTGGGAGCAATTCCAAGTCAGATTTGAAGCTAAGTTCATCTCTACGGCTCAGAAATTTGTCTTGTTTAAGAAGTTTGTGGAACTCAAGCAAGGTGGAAGATCAGTTCTTGAGTATGTTTCTGAGTTTGAAGCTTTGTCCAAGTATGCCAGATCGTATACTGATTCTCCCTATCAGAAGAATGAGAAGTTTGTGACCGGTTTGGATGCTTATCTTGGAAGACAGTTGGTGGATCTTCTGGACGATCCGTTTGAGAAGCTTGTGGAGAAAGCTCTCAGGCATGATAGTTTGTTTCCTAGGGAGAGTTCTGTTGTTGCTGTAACCAAGGAAGGGTTTAAGCCACAGAAGGGTGGAAACAAGAAGAGGAAGCAGCAGCAACAGAAGGGTAAGGATGGCCAGAAGAAGCCGAAGGGTGAAGTGACCTGCTACAACTGTCAGCAGAAGGGCCATCTCTTCATAGATTGCAAGAATCCCAAGGTGCCGGGAAAGTGTTACAACTGTGATAAGCTGGGACATATCAAGAAGGATTGCCCAGAACCAAGGAAAGACAGGTAGATTGTGCAAGCTTATGCTTTGGGGGCTGTTCCATCGTCTTCGAAAGCTCCTACTGCTGAAGAGAAGGGGAAGAGTGTGGTGGTTCAAGGTACTCTTTCCATTTGTGGTGTTCCAGTTAGAGTGTTATTTGATACTGGGGCATCGCATTCTTTTGTTTGTAATGAACTTGTAGGCCCGTTAGGTTTGGAACTGGAAATTGTTGATAGACCATTGGTAGTGACTAATCCAGTTGGGGGTTCGTCATGTTTGTGTATGCTATGCCGTGGTCTAGTTGTATCGAGTCATGATTGCTCTTTTGTTTGTGATTGTTTTGTTCTGAACTTTGCGGGGTTTAGAATTATTTTGGGTATGGACTGGCTTAGGAAGTATGCGGCAAAGGTTGATTGTGAAAGGCTGGAAGTGACAGTCGAGAAGGTGGAGGGGCGAAAGGTTGTGATACGATGTAAGCATGAAGAAGGCGTCTTCATGAGCTTCATGTATTCGCTGGATGTTCCACGGGATGGACTGTCATCGGTGCCAATCACAAATGGATTTGAGGAAGTCAAAGGGTTACCGCCGCATAGGGAGATCGAGTTTCGTATCGATCTAGTTGAGGGAGCCAGACCTGTTGTGATGCCTCTTAGGCGGATGGCGCATAGGGAGCAGCTAGAGTTGAAGGTGCAAGTTGATGACCTTTTACGAAAAGGATTCATTCGGCGTAGTGTGTCCGAATGGGGTGCACCAGTTGTGTTCGCAACCAAAGCGGATGGATCGTTGAGGTTGTGTGTGGATTATCGTGAGCTGAATAAGGTGACTAAGAAGAACAAGTATCCATTGCCGAGAATAGATGACTTGTTTGATCAGCTTCACGATGCTAAGGTGTTTTCTCAGATGGATTTGGCAACGGGATTTCACCAGTTGAGAGTGGCAAAGGATAGTGTGCCAAAGACTGCTTTTAGGACACCATCCGGTTTTTATGAGTGGCTGGTAATGCCGTTTGGGTTGACTAACGCACCAGCATATTTTGTGGATCTTATGAATAGAGTGTTCAGAGATCAGTTGAACAAGTTCGTACTTGTGTTCGTGGATGATATTCTGATTTATTCCAGAACTGAAGAAGAGCACAAGACGCACTTGCGTATTGTTTTGGAAATCTTACGGAAACATCAGCTGAAGGCTAAGTTTTCGAAGTGTCACTTCTGGAAGAGTGAAGTGAGATTCTTAGGCCATGTTATCTCTGGAAATGGAATAGCGGTTGATCCCGCTAAGGTGGCAGCGATCCAGGATTGGATTAGACCTAAGAATGCATCTGATGTGAGAAGTTTTCTTGTATTAGCAGGATATTATCGTCGGTTTATCAAAGACTTTTCCAAGATAGCTGCACCATTAACAGGATTGACGAAGAAGAACTAAGTGTTCTGTTGGGATGCTAAGTGTGAGCAAGCTTTTGGAATCCTGAAAGAGCGACTGACGAGTGCTCCTGTTTTGACTATTCCAAGTGGGAATGATGAGATGGTGGTTTACACCGATGCATGTGGTACTGGACTCGGAGCGGTACTAATGCAGAAGAATAAAGTTGTTGCATATGCAAGTCGACAACTGAAGCCGCATGAAAGGAATTATCCGACTCATGATTTGGAGTTAGCGGCGATCGTATTTGCTTTGAAGATGTGGAGACATTATCTATTGGGAGTTAGATTCGAGTTGTTTACAGATCATAAGTCATTGAAGTATCTGTTCTCCCAAAAGGATTTGAATCTTCGACAGCAACGGTGGCTAGAGTTTTTAGCGTCATATGACTTTGGTATAGCATATACTCCAGGAAAAGGTAACGCAGTGGCAGATGCGTTGAGTCGAAGACATGCAGGATTGGGAGCCATGTTTTCGGAATGGAAGAGTCTCGAGTATTTGGCTGAGTTTGACTTCAGGCCTAGATGTGAATTGGAACCTGAGATGTTGGCAAACTTATCAATAAGGCCAACTCTTGTGGAAAGGATTGGCGAGAGTCAAAAGCGAGACGATAAGCTTGTCAAGATTATCCGTGAATTGGAATCTAGATTGGACCCAGAGAAGGATAAGGGATTCGAAGTCGATCGAGAGGGTTGGCTTCGGAAGCAAGGACGATTGGTTATTCCCGACATAGATGAATTGAGAGATGAAGTTCTGAAGGAAAGTCATCACTCGAAGTTGACAATTCATCCAGGTGGAAATAAGATGTATCGGGATATGAAGAGAACCTATTACTGGGAAGGTATGAAGAAGGATGTTGGAAATTTTATTTCCAAGTGTATGAATTGCCAGTTGGTTAAAGCAGAGCAGAAGAAGCCAAGTGGATTGCTTCATCCGTTAGAAATTCCTATGTGGAAGTGGGAACAGATATCGATGGATTTTATCGATGGTCTGCCTAGAACAAGAGCAGGAAATGAAGGGATTTGGGTCATAGTAGATCGGTTGACCAAGAGTGCAAGATTCATTCCTGTTCGATCAACTAGGACTGCATCGAAGTTGGCTGAGTTGTATGTTAAGTGGATAGTTCGATTCCATGGTATTCCGAAGAGTATAGTGAGCGATCGAGGCCCATTGTTCACTAGTGGATTTTGGAAGAGCTTCCAGGAAGTTTTGGGAACTAAGTTATGTTTGAGTACAGCTTATCACCCTCAAACAGATGGTCAGACTGAGAGAGTCAACCGAGTTTTGGAAGATCTTCTCAGAGCCTGTGTTTTGGATTTCGGAGGATCATGGGAAGATCACCTTCATTTGGTGGAATTTGCATATAATAACAGTTATCAGTCAAGTATTGGTATGGCACCATATGAAGCACTGTATGGAAGACCGTGTATCTCTCCGACATGTTGGTTGGAAACTGGAGAAAAACTGATACTTGGGCCAGAGATGATTCAACAGACTTCGGATTGTATAAAGATCATTCGGCAATGAATGATGGCAGCCCAAGATCGTCAGAAAAGTTATGCCAATAATTGTCGTAAGGATTTGGAATTCGACGTAGGTGATATGGTTTTTGTGAAGATTTCTCCTCTGAAGAGTGTTATTAGATTCGGGAAGAAAGGAAAGTTAACTCCGAGATTTGTTGGACCATTCCCGATTATCGAGTGAATTGGAAAGCTCGCTTATAGATTGGGGTTACCGGAGAAGATGGCGGGTGTGCACAATGTCTTTCATGTATCTTATCTACGGAAGTATGTGCACGACTCGAATACAGTGGTTTCTGCTGATAGCTGTGAAGATTTAGAGGTTGATCCAGTGGTTACGAGACCTTGTAAGCCGCTTCGTGTTGTTGAAACCGACACGAAACAGCTTAGGAGGAAGATGATTACGTTGCTCAAGATACAATGGAGTGATGATGTTAACGACGGTACATGGTAGAAGGAAGAGAGGATGAAGGCAGCTCATCCTGAACTCTTCAAGGTATGGCCCTAAGGTGTCGTGACATCTCATGAATTTGTACCTTGTTCTAATCTTAGAATTCTGCATGCTAGGCAAGTAATTGGATGCATGGTTTGTTGATTGCTATGGATGGTAGGCATGCAGAATAGTTTTGATTGCTCTTGTTTGTTTGGAATTTCGGGGGCGAAATTCCTAAGGGGGAGAGAATGTAACGACCCGTATTTTACGTGTCGATAAATCGTATAATAGTTGCATTAAGTCGTTTGGAGCTTGAGTCGTTCTAGAGATAAGTCATGTTAAAGTTAAGTCGTGTGGAACTTAAGTCGTGACCGAATTAGAGGATGGAGCGTAGGTGGCCGACTCATGGGGTCAACGGTTTATAGGTTGGCCGACTTATAGGAGTGAGTGGTAGTTGCCGACTTATGGTTGTTAGCGAGTTAAGAGAGGCAGCGGCTTAAGGTTTGGACCGAGTCAAGGTAGTGAGCGACTCATAGGATAACCGACTCATTGGGGTGACTGAGTAAGAGAGGTGACCGACTCATGTATTGGACGGACTCAAAGGATGGAACGACTTAAGGAAAATGAGTTAGGTCGTTGAGTCGTATAGTGTTGTTGAGTCGCCGAGTCGCTGAGTCGTGTGTTGTATAGTGTGTTGAGTCGATGAGTTGTTAGGTCGGCCTGTGTTTTAGGACGTGTATGCTATGAGTCGTACACGAGTTAAGTCGTTGGGTCGTCTAGGTGATGAGTCGTAGGGGTTGTTGAGTCGTTGGTACGAGTTAAGGCCTTAGGTCGCCTAAGAGTTGAGTCGGCAGCTAGTTGAGTCGTATGGCCGAGTCATAAGGACATGATCTATGTGTTAACTTGCATACGAGTTAAGTCGTAATTCGTAGCATAGTTAGGACGTTGACTCGGTTTTTGAGATAGGTCGGCCATGTTTATAGGTCGTATGTCGTTGAGTCGTATGTCGTTGGGTTCTGTTGAGTCGCACTTTGGTTGAGTCATGTGCATGCTGCCGTATGTGTGTTGTGTCGTGCTGGCTTGAGTCGGGGAGGTCTGATGAGTCGTAAACGACTCATGAGTTAGGTCGGCGGCGACTCAGGGGGGGACGACTCATGGGGCGACGACTCATGGACAAATCAGCTTATAAATAGAGGGGTTTGGCTCACTTTTTGGCACCGGATTTTGAAGCGACGACTGCCATTTTGAGAGCTCGACTACAACATTTCTTCATCTCCTTTTCTCCATTCCAATCTAGTTCTAACATCCATTCAAGATTGAAGATCCAAGAGCCAAAGTTGAAGATCTTCATCCGTTCGAGAGAGATTTCATCGATTGAAGCGAGATTTTGCCGGATCAAGCCTTGAATCCTTGCTGTCCAGATCTGAAGTGATTAGTTTTTGAAGTGTTTGGGTGATTCGGTGAGTGGTGGTTATCTCTCACGCGGACCCAAAGGAGTATATTGGTTTGGTGGTTTGTTGGAGTGTTGTAGATAGTGATTTTATGCATTTTTGTCCTTAGATCCAAGTGTAGATCCACTACTCATGAAGATGTTTACTTATACAAGTTCATTTATCAAGTTGAAGAGACAAAACCCATGATTTATATTTGTTAGATCTATGCTAAAAACCCATGATTCATCTATGTTAGATCTATGCTCATTTATTTACGAAATTGCCATTATCATTGTAATTGTTTATTTAGATTTTGTTTGAATGATTGATTGCTTGGATTAATGTTTGATTTGATTGATTAGTTGATATATAGCTTGATTTGATCAAGTTGGTTGATGATGATTCAAAAGCTAAGTGGAAAGGCTCTTGAATAAGGAAAGCTGCTTGTGGCATATGAAGCGGATGTTGAAGCTCATATGTATGGATTAGTTGATGTTGAGATGGGACTTTGCCATGATGCGATGAGGCAAGCCATGATGTTGAGATGAGACTTTGCTATGATGCGATAAAGCGAAGCATGATGTGATATAGCCTTGGTTTAATCCAGATGGGATCATCCCAAGCATGTTGATAACTCGATGATGCGATGCGAGTTGGTTGATAATGGTTAGCTTGAGAGGCGCTTGAGCTAGTATGGAAATAGTCGTCGAGGAGGATGACTAGGAGGCTGAGATCTCATCGTTGTTGAAGGTTCTAGCATGCTCAAAGCAAGAGTACGTTGGAACGGGCTGCGACGACGTTCCAAGCACGGGCTGCGACGACGTGCTAGTACTCTGGGTAGTTGCGAAAATTCTTAGGCACGGGCTGCGACGACGTGCGGAGTTATGTCTAGAACCGGGGTTACCATTAGCCCTTGACAGGTGGTCATTCAACTAACGGTGAAATCAAGGCAATGATAACAGTGATAGCCAGAGTCATGGATGTTTGGACGTTTGGTTGTATCATCATTCGGTCTCAAGAGCGGTGTTTTCCGGGTGCTTATCTGATCTTGGTTTAGGCTTTGGGGATTTGTATTTGGAAAACATCGACCTTGACTCGAATGATTATTGCTTTACTTTAATTGTCTGCCATGTTATGCTTGCTTCTCCTTAGTGTGTGTCTGGGGGCTATCACTGTAGAAAGAGGCGGAGTGGGATGGTTTGGTTCCTATTCCTTTTATCCCTTATGCTCTTTTGGTATGTTTGATAGTTGATTTACTGCTCACTAAGACTTTGTCTGACTCAAGGTTTTATGTCTCCTCGTATTACCTTGGGCTGTTCATCCATGTTGGGATGGGCAGACTAGGTAGCAGGTGACAGGTGCTGTTCTTGGAGATCTACGTTGATGATGACGAAGACGAGCAGGAGGCTTTTGCATATTATTTCATATTATGTGCTGGGTGTTCCGCTGTATATACTTTGAGTGCTTTGTAGTGAGGTTTTGATGTATTGACTGTTCTGATGATTGTATCAAACTTCTAAGATGCTTATTTGATGATATTCTGTTATGAAGCTTCACTATACATATATTTCTCTATCGTATTTTATCCATGCGCTGTGACTTATGCGATAGATTCTGCGATGTTTATTCTACCCTTGACGGTCACCCATGGCTGCCTGGCACGCCTTTCAGCGCATTATTTCCTTGTTTTGGTGCGGGAGTCATGGGCGGTCGTCACATTATATATCTTTAAAATCAAATAGAGGAATATTTTTAAAGTCAATTCGCAATGCTTTTAAAAATGAGACTACCATAAGACCTCCTGCCACACACACAATGCAAACGCAGACTTGGAGGAGATTTCTTCTTATGTTAGTCAAAGATGCTTGATACGTATTAAAAGAAACATTTGATATTATTACTAGTGCATAGTGTAGGAGATATTTCGAAAGTAGAATATAAATCTTAGCCAGCATAGGTACCATTATAGTATGCTTACTATAGCTACCATATTAAATGGCAGGTTCTACAACTAAAACCGTACAAGTCTCGTATTGTTTCTTTGGATTTCCAACGAATGATCAGGCCAAGGAACTTCCCATTGCCACATGAGAACGCCTCTTGATGGACGTCCCCGAGAACCAAACCGGATCTCTGCCGACACAAGGCCGGGTTACCCCTAACTGGGTAACAACTGACACGAGTATGCCATACCCCGGTCCTTTGGGACCTTTAACCGAGCGCTCGTCACCATCATCACACAATCATAACAAAGTGTTTTCAACATGAGTAAGTATCTGGGCTCCATACCATGATACCACCCTTTTCCAGAAGGAAATGCACTTACCCTAAAGGGAGCTACCCCTCATAACCTTGCCACATCTTTCCTGTTTTGACCATTCCGGGGTGTGAGGCTCGACGAAGTCACGTCCACAAAAACACGCTTTATACAAAGTCATGCTTTGGGTCAACAAATGATCATAGAGATGATCACAAAGATAGACGATTAAACAAATGATCCTATCACAAATAATCAACACAATGATCATTTCACAGCAACACTCAGTATGTCACATTACCAAATTGGGAATATATCGCTGATAACCTTCAACTACATAACCTCTGAGCTCGTACGTCTCAGAGAAGGGTGTTAAGCTAAGAGAATAAATTCTCCGCCACCAACAGAAATATATTTGAAAGAAATAAGCTTTATATCTCAAATTGTAATGTCAGACATAACAATCCATACAAGTCTATTCTGGGTTCGAACAGAACCGAAGGCACTTCTTACGAAGCCCTTGCAATCCGGGTATTCACAATCCCGATCGAATTTCCCATCACTTAGGGAATCTCTATACCAGGAGCTACCCAGTGCAGAGACAATCGATAGGTCATCCTATCGCTTTCGCAAATACCCGGTCTTCAACACCGGTCATCAATGTTATCCATTACGTCGTATCACTATTCGGAATGGGTAATCCGAATAACGAGCGCAATAATTTAAAAATAAGTGTAGCATTCAAATTCAGCAAATCACAACAAATACCCATTCAAAGGTAAATATTGATAGTCGGTTATTGAACTATCAATAGATATGCCAACATCACCAGATTCCAAATAATTTTCCAAATTATTTATTTCCCAAAAATATCTTTATAAGATATATATATTTTCCATTCTTCAAAAATAAATCAATATTTATTTTTAAACCCAATTTCCAATTTCATTTATAAATTCCATATTGAATTTACATTCCAAAATATTTATGAATATAAAATTTCCATTCGTTTTCAAATATTCATTTTCAATTTATCTTTAAAAAGATAAATTCCAAATATTCACTTAATATTGGAAAAGCATTTCCATACTTATTTATTTACAAGTAGTTCACAAGTCTTTTTATTTTCTATACTTGGAAAATATTCAATATAATTTAATCGAAATTAAGTATATATTTCATTCTTTAAGGAAATCATTCCCTTAAACATATTTATTTGGGCCAAAACGAATGTCGCTTAAAACATCGTTACGACAACCCAAAATCACTAGCATAGGGATTCGAAATTAAAATAGATATATAAATCCCAATACTATACAAAACATTTCCTTTCGGAAATCATTTACTATAACAACAGTGTTATAGTCTACCATTTCCTTCTATTTCTCGAAAACGTCTATTTCAACAATGAATGTTGAAATCTATGGTTTCGATGGTTAATATATTTTAAAACATCTTTAGATCGTTTTAATTCTATTTAAAACATCACATTCAAAGCCATTTCTTTAACATATTATTCACTATTCAAACGTGAATATATTTGTTAACAAATTTTATCATTTCTATTCATTTTATTTTACAGGATTATTCACTGTCTAAAATATGAATATAACTCCATTAACAAGTTACAACAGTTTACTTATCAAAATAAGTCGTTGCGGATTTATAAAATAACGTTTATAAATTCCATTTCTATTTATTTTATAACAATTTCCACTCATAAATTTCCTTTATTAACCTATTCGATTTATAACTCAATTATATACCGAAAGTCCATATTATAAGTTAAATGCATATAATTTATTTGTTTACAAAATTGTTCTTTTAACTTCCCAAATTATAAATCTTATAACTTATAAGATTCATTTATTTATCCAAAATCTATTCTTTTAAATAACTTTACTCATTTTATAAACCTACTGTTTATAAAATTCCATTTATAACTTCACTGTTATAATTCTATAAATTTCATTTATTTATGAAATTCATTCACAATTCATCCTAACACTTATAAAAGCTCGTTTTACAATTCCAATATTTTTAATTTATAAATATCAATTTATAAATCTTTTAATATAAAACAATTTATATTACTATTTTAAAACGTCTTTCAACTCCTTATAATTTCATCATTTTGATTTATAAAATAATCAAATTTCATAAATCCTATAGATTTCATTCCTTTACGAAATTCATTTACAAATCATTCTATCACTTATAAAAGCTCGTTTTATAATTCAATTATATTCTAAATTTATAAATATCAATTTATAAATCTTTTATATGGACCAATTTATATTATTCTTTTTAAAACGTCTTTAAACTCCTTTATAATTTCCTCATTTTGATTTATAAAATAATCAAATTTTATAAATCCTATTTTTAAACTTTTTATAATAAATTCAGAAATCCCAGTTTAAACTATTTTATAAAATCATTAATCTCATATTTTCAAAAATCAACTTTTAACTGTATTTCTCAAAAAATCATAATTTTTATAATATTAAAATTATAACGTTTATTTATTTTAAGATGGATCAATTCCAAAAATATTTTATAAACGTATGCTTTCAAAAAATCACTTTAGAAATCCCATAAAAACCAAAATCGTTATTTTTAAACTTCAAAATTGGATCCTATGATGCAACACATCAAATAGTCAATCACGACTTTCCAATATCATATATCGATATGATAAACAATCAAATATCACAATATCTAAAATCAATAAATAATTGTGAGGAATCCAGTTGGATCCCTCCAACCTGTTTCCCTGCATCCACAGACATTAGCACAATACTCATTCCACTTCGAGGTGGAATATCGCGGTATATGGGATTTTATAAAATATTATCCGCTTACTAACGGCGCAATAGGGTCTCATCCGCTATACAATACGGGAAATCAATCAACTGCAATATATACATATGCCAATATATATATATATTGCTATATATATAATATAATACCAATTCCACTTCGAGGTGGAATATCGCGGTATATGTGCGTAATAAATAACCTCCGCTTACTAACGGCGTATAGGGTCTATTCACATCCAATATATATATATATATATATATATATATATATATATATATAACAATCATCCTTCAAGCATTCAATCAACACAACTAACAATTTTAAATCTAACTATTTAAAATTTAAATAAATCCTTTTGAGTGAGAAGTTCTCAACTTTGCTTTTATTCGCAATCCATTTCCCTCTTGACTCGATTTTCTCTTGATTTATACCTTGTATAAATATTTACGCAATTTATTAATATTCGAACAGATCGAATAATAAATTTTCATTTCTATTTCGATTCATCGGTGATTTTATTTTAATAGTTAAATTAACTGATAGTTTTGTTTTAAACTAATTTCTTCTTTAATAAATTTATTTTAACTAAAAATTAAATTTATTTAACCAAACTCTCTTTTAATAACTAAATCAATTTTAAATTCAAATTTTTAACAAAAAATTTCTTTTTAGTAACTACAATAGATAAAACAAATTTATTATCGTAAACTATTTATTTTATAACAACTTAACTAATCATTTTACTTTAAATTAATATCTTTAAATCAGTTTCTTTTAAATAAATTATAAAAAATTAAGTTTTAATCTAAATTCCCTTTAAAAATTTATTTAACTAATGATTAAATTCTTCCTTTTATTTTAACAAATGTGATTAACTAAAAATTATATTTTTAAACTAAATTTCCATTAAAAATTTATTTCTAGTAACTAAACGAATCAAATAAACTTATCAAACAATCCATTAATAAATTCGTTTAACTAAAATTTTGGTTTTAAAAATTAAAATTTTTCTTTTAATATAACTTACTCGTATTTACTTATAATATGTTATATTATTTCTTTACTGCAAATATTTTTTTTCTTGTATTTAAATCAATTTCTTTTAAATAATTAAATTTATCTAACTAATTTTCTTTTATAATTTATTTTTCTGCTTATCTATATTTTAACTGAAAACAGAAATTTTCATTTGATAATTTCTATTGTTTATATTTTCTAACCTATAAACATATAATTCAAATCAGATTCAAATTTTTAAATTAAATTGGTGACAAATATACCTCACTGATGTACAGACAATCCCCAAATTTGTTGCCGACCGAAACCCTAACTACCCATAGCGGCATCAGATCGTCGCTGCCCACCTCGCGAGCCACCGCGAGTCGAAGCCACTTGCCCTAGTCGTGAATCCCCCTGCCATCGCCCTCGTTCCACGGCGTCACGGCCTTCATTGATCAACGAGCTTCCTTCGAATCGCGCGCCACCAAAATGCGAGTCGCCCTGATGTCGTCGCACCATCGCGACTTGCCGCTCGCGTTGCCCGCTGCCATGCCCACACGAAGCCCAGCGCCTCCATCCAGTATCGCGGCCCACATTGAATTGAACGAGCCGCCGTCGCCATCGAGCGTTGCGCCCCTCCCCCCCCCCCCCCAGAATCGTTCGAGCGCGCGGCCATTGTTGTTTTATTTTTATTTTTTTTCTGATGATTTGAAGAATGGGTTTCGAATATAACGAGGGGAGACTTGATTTTTGGTCATGGGTTATGGCTAAAACAAAGGCGTGGATCAAGGCACGTTTTCGGCTGATAAGAGTAAGGTAATGTACTCTTTATATTATATATATTATTATTATATTATTATTATTTTTCAATTTAAATTCAATTTGTTTCAATACAATTTTCAACGCGTTCATTCGTCGTGTGCTCGCATAACAGCTCCGAAAAATACGAAATTTGAAATCCGGTAATAATTCAATATTACGGACCCAATGGAACTGGTTTCGTCGAATTCCGAGACTGTGCCTCGGACGGCTATTTTTAAATATCGATTCAAACGATATATTTTCAAAACTGAACAATTCACTTCCAAATTCAATTCTGAAGCTTCTATAATCTTCAGTATTATCAATATGAAATTTACAAGCCTTTGAAATATTTTTAATCAGCTTAAAATTGAAGAATCGAATTATTATTCAATTTTCTATAGATTAAATTCTATAATTTAATCTCCATTTCATTCTGATAATTTGAAATTCACGTCAAACCATCATTCAAATATTTAAAATTAATTAAATATTTTCAAATTAAATTGTTAAAAATTCTAGGTCGTTACAATCTTCCCCCCTTAAAAGAATTTCGTCCCTAAATTACAAGTTAAGAAGAATGCCCTTATCCCATCTATCATTTTTCACAATCCAAATAGTTTTATCAACTTACTGACCTAAATCTTTTTACTAGAGATTCATTATCATTTCAACTAGCTTTCCAACTTCAATTATAAGTTTCAACCCAACATTGTTTTCCTAACAATTCAAATTTAAATTCAAATTCAAATTTCAAACTTTCAAAATTTTCTCAAAAAATTTCTAACACCTTAAATTTTCGAAAAATTTCGCTAGCGTCTCCTTTGCGCGGCTAGCTCGGCACGACTACAAAATGGCACCATGGCCCCTCAGAATCAAAAAGAAAAGAGAAAGCCAAGTGGCTGGAGAAGAAAATCATCAAATTTCATACTGAAATTGAAATATGTACCTTTTTGTCGAGCAATTCAATTTTATCTTTGAAATCAAAATCCAATCCCTTTATATACCTGTATATCCTGCTATCCATAATATCCAATTCCAACATACAAAGCATTTTGGCAATTCTATTACAAAAATTTCCAATATATGCTTCTTATACATTTTTACTTCACTATTGAAGTTACACATCCATTTTCATTCAATTTTACATTTCAATTCAATTCACAATTTAAATTCCATTCGAATTCAATTCTCAATTCTAAATATTGAATTCTAACGATTAACTTTCATTTGCTAATTCGTATTACTACTTTAAATTAGTTTCATTCACTAATTCATTTCAATTAGTACATTCACTTATTCATTTCAAATTTCAATTTCCATATTCAATTCATCTCGAATTTACTGAATTACTAACAAAGGGAATTTCAATTTATTTCTTTTACTTACTTGAATTTATTACAAATTCAAATTTATCTTCAAATTTAGCTCACGACTAAACATTAATTTAACCAATTCAAATTCAATTTCATTAGTCCATGAATTAATAATTTATCAAGTTAGTTTACTTGAATTCAATACATTTTATTTCTTATTTAATTCCATATAATAATGATAATAATTTAATATTATTACTTCCTAACAACCATGCAACCATATACTATAATAATTCATAGAAAACCATTTCTTTTCTATACAAAAATAGTTTTGGGCAAAATTATCTTATTTACCGATTTAAAAACAATTTTATATTCACTAACAAATACACGTTCATATCTATTATTACACTCAAACTCATTCTAGAGTACTGCTGACTCTATCTCTAATGAGTAATACCCAACAGAACCATGGTTGTCGCTTAACCATAAGCTCTGATACCAAATGTAACGATAAGCGATCACAACCGGTAGGCTTTTCAACCATCCTAGCCCCACCGTGGCTTACACTGATATCCCAAACTTGCTTTTACGGCCACCCTTTCGAATGTCACGGCTTCGCCTAACCAACCCCGTAAAGAGGACGTGTGAGCGTAAGAGTCTCCCGTTCGCCACCAAACCGCGAAGCGAGAACCCCCCATCACATATCACCTAGCATAAGCAAGACTGGTGCGAGAACTAAAAACTTTTTATTTATCTTTAAAATCAAATAGAGGAATATTTTTAAAGTCAATTCGCAATGCTTTTAAAAATGAGACTACCATAAGACCTCCTGCCACACACATAATGCAACGCAGACTTGGAGGAGATTTCTTCTTATGTTAGTCAAAGAAGCTTGATACGTATTAAAAGAAACATTTGATATTATTACTAGTGCATAGTGTAGGAGATATTTCGAAAGTAGAATATAAACCTTAGCCAGCATAGGTACCATTATAGTATGCTTACTATAGCTACCATATTAAATGGCAGGTTCTACAACTAAAACCGTACAAGTCTCGTATTGTTTCTTTGGATTTCCAACGAATGATCAGGCCAAGGAACTTCCCATTGTCACATGAGAACGCCTCTGGATGGACGTCCCCGAGAACCAAACCGGATCTCTGCCAACACAAGGCCGGGTTAGCCCTAACTGGGTAACAACTGACACGAGTATGTCATCCCCCGGTCCTTTGGGACCTTTAACCGAGCGCTCGTCACCATCATCACACAATCATAACAAAGTGTTTTCAACATGAGTAAGTATCTAGGCTCCATAACATGATACCACCCTTTTCCAGAAGGAAATGCACATACTCTAAAGGGAGCTACCCCTCATAACCTTGCCGCATCTTTCCTGTTTTGACCATTCCGGGGTGTGAGGCTCGACGAAGTTACGTCCACAAAAACACGCTTTATACAAAGTCATGCTTTGGGTCAACAAATGATCATAGAGATGATCACAAAGATAGACGATCAAACAAATGATCCTATCACAAATAATCAACACAATGATCATTTCGCAGCTACACTCAGTATGTCACATTACCAAATTGGGAATATATCGCTGATAACCTTCAACTACATAACCTCTGAGCTCGTACGTCTCAAAGAAGGGTGTTAAGCTAAGAGAATAAATTCTCCACCACCAACAGAAATATATTTGAAAGAAATCAGCTTTATATCTCAAATTGTAATGTCAGACATAACAATCCATACAAGTCTGTTCTGGGTTCGAACAGAACCGAAGGCACTTCTTACGAAGCCCTTGCAATCCGGGTATTCACAATCCCGATTGAATTTCCCATCACTTAGGGAATCTCTATACCAGGAGCTACCCAGTGCAGAGACAATCGATAGGTCATCCTATCGCTTTCGCAAATACCCGGTCTTCAACACCGGTCATCAATGCTATCCATTACGTCGTATCACTATTCGGAATGGGTAATCCGAATAACGAGCGTAATAATTTAAAAATAAGTGTAGCATTCAAATTCAGCAAATCACAACAAATACCCATTCAAAGGTAAATATTGATAGTCGGTTATTGAACTATCAATAGATATGCCAACATCACCAGATTCCAAATAATTTTCCAAATTATTTATTTCCCAAAAATATCTTTATAAGATATATATATTTTCCATTCTTCAAAAATAAATCAATATTTATTTTTAAACCCAATTTCCAATTTCATTTATAAATTCCATATTGAATTTACATTCCAAAATATTTATGAATATACAATTTCCATTCGTTTTCAAATATTCATTTTCAATTTATCTTCAAAAAGATAAATTCCAAATATTCACTTAATATTGGAAAAGCATTTCCATACTTATTTATTTACAAGTAATTCACAAGTCTTTTTATTTTCTATACTTGGAAAATATTCAATATACTTTAATCGAAATTAAGTGTATATTTCATTCTTTAAGGAAATCATTCCCTTAAACATATTTATTTGGGCCAAAACGAATGTCGCGTAAAACATCGTTACGACAACCCAAAATCACTAGCATAGGGATTCGAAATTAAAATAGATATATAAATCGCAATACTATACAAAACATTTCCTTTCGGAAATCATTTACTATAACAACAGTGTTATAGTCTACCATTTCCTTCTATTTCTCGAAAACGTTTATTTCAACAATGAATGTTGAAATCTATGGTTTCGATGGTTAATATATTTTAAAACATCTTTAGATCGTTTTAATTCTATTTAAAACATCACATTCAAAACCATTTCTTTAACACATTATTCACTATTCAAACGTGAATATATTTGTTAACAAATTTTATCATTTCTATTCATTTTATTTTACAGGATTATTCACTGTCTAAAATATGAATATAACTCCATTAACAAGTTACAACAGTTTACTTATCAAAATAATTCGTTGCGAATTTATAAAATAATGTTTATAAATTCCATTTCTATTTATTTTATAACAATTTCCACTCATAAATTTCCTTTACTAACCTATTCGATTTATAACTCAATTATATACCGAAAGTCCATATTATAAGTTAAATGCTTATAATTTATTTGTTTACAAAATTGTTCTTTTAACTTCCCAAATTATAAATCTTATAACTTATAAGATTCATTTATTTATCCAAAATCTATTCTTTTAAATAACTTTACTCACTTTATAAACCTACTGTTTATAAAATTCCATTTATAACTTCACTGTTATAATTCTATAAATTTCATTTATTTATGAAATTCATTCACAATTCATCCTGACACTTATAAAAGCTCGTTTTACAATTCCAATATTTTTAATTTATATATATCAATTTATAGATCTTTTAATATAAAACAATTTATATTACTATTTTAAAACGTCATTCAACTCCTTATAATTTCATCATTTTGATTTATAAAATAATCAAATTTCATAAATCCTATATATTTCATTCCTTTATGAAATTCATTTACAAATCATTCTATCACTTATAAAAGCTCGTTTTATAATTCAATTATATTCTAAATTTATAAATATCAATTTATAAATCTTTTATATGGATCAATTTATATTATTCTTTTTAAAACGTCTTTAAACTCCTTTATAATTTCCTCATTTTCATTTATAAAATAATCAAATTTTATAAATCCTATTTTTAAACTTTTTATAATAAATTCGGAAATTCCAGTTTAAACTATTTTATAAAATCATTAATCTCATATTTTCAAAAATCAACTTTTAACTGTATTTCTCAAAAAATCATAATTTTTATAATATTAAAATTATAACGTTTATTTATTTTAAGATGGATCAATTCCAAAAATATTTTATAAACGTATGCTTTCAAAAAATCACTTTAGAAATCCCATAAAAATCAAAATCGTTATTTTTAAACTTCAAAATTGGATCCGATGATGCAACACATCAAATAGTCAATCACGACATTCCAATATCATATATCGATATGATAAACAATCAAATATCACAATATCTAAAATCAATAAATATTTGTGAGGAATCCAGTTGGATCCCTCCAACCTGTTTCCCTACATCCACAGACATTAGCACAATACCCATTCCACTTCGAGGTGGAATATCGCGGTATATGGGATTTTATAAAATATTATCCGCTTACTAACGGCGCAATAGGGTCTCATCCGCTATACAATGCGGGAAATCAATCAACTGCAATATATACATACGCCAATATATATATATATATATATATATATATATATATATATATATATATTGCTATATATATAATATAATACCAATTCCACTTCGAGGTGGAATATCGCGGTATATGTGTGTAATAAATAACCTCCGCTTACTAACGGCGCATAGGGTCTATTCACATCCAATATATATATATATATATAACAATCATCCTTCAAGCGTTCAATCAACACAACTAACAATTTTAAATCTAACTATTTAAAATTTAAATAAATCCGTTTGAGTGAGAAGTTCTCACCTTTGCTTTTATTCGCAATCCATTTCCCTCTTGACTCGATTTTCTCTTGATTTATACCTTGTATAAATATTTACATAATTTATTAATATTCGAACAGATCGAATAATAAATTTTCATTTCTATTTCGATTCATCGGTGATTTTATTTTAATAGTTAAATTAGCTGATAGTTTTTTTTAAACTAATTTCTTCTTTAATAAATTTATTTTAACTAAAAATTAAATTTAATTAACCAAACTCTCTTTTAATAACTAAATTAATTTTAAATTCAAATTTTTAACAAAAAATTTCTTTTTAGTAACTACAATAGATAAAACAAATTTATTATCGTAAACTATTTATTTTATAACAACTTAACTAATCATTTTTCTTTAAATTAATATCTTTAAATCAATTTCTTTTAAATAAATTATAAAAAATTAAGTTTTAATCTAAATTCCCTTTAAAAATTTATTTAACTAATGATTAAATTCTTCCTTTTATTTTAACAAATGTGATTAACTAAAAATTATATTTTTAAACTAAATTTCCATTAAAAATTTATTTCTAGTAACTAAACGAATCAAATAAACTTATTAGACAATCCATTAATAAATTCGTTTAACTAAAATTTTGGTTTTAAAAATTAAAATTTTTCTTTTAATATAACTTACTCGTATTTACTTATAATATGTTATATTATTTCTTTACTGCAAATATTTTTTTTCTTGTATTTAAATCAATTTCTTTTAAATAATTAAATTTATCTAACTAATTTTCTTTTATAATTTATTTTTCTGCTTATCTATATTTTAACTGAAAACAGAAATTTTCATTTGATAATTTCTATTGTTTATATTTTCTAACCTATAAACATATAATTCAAATCAGATTCAAATTTTTAAATTAAATTGTTGACAAATATACCTCACTGATGTACAGACAATCCCCAAATTTGTTGCCGACCGAAACCCTAACTACCAATAACGGCATCAGATCGTCGCTACCCACCTCGCGAGCCACCCCGAGTCGAAGCCACTTGCCCTAGTCGCGAATCCCCCTACCGTCGCCCTCGTTCCACGGCGTCACGGCCTTCATTGATCAACGAGCTTCCTTCGAATCGCGCGCCACCAAAACGCGAGTCGCCCTGATGTCGTCGCACCATCGCGACTTGCCGCTCGCGTTGCCCGCTGCCATGCCCACACGAAGCCCCCTGCCTCCATCCAGTATCGCAGCCCACATTGAATTGAACGAGCCGCCGTCGCCATCGAGCATTGCGCCCCCCCCCCAGAATCGTTCGAGTGCGCCGCCATTGTTGTTTTATTTTCATTTTTTTTTCTGATGATTTGAAGAATGGGTTTCGAATATAACGAGGGGAGACGTGATTTTTGGTCGTGGGTTATGGCTGAAACAAAGGCGTGGATCAAGGCACGTTTTCGGCTGATAAGAGTAAGGTAATGTACTCTTTATATTATATATATATTATTATTATATTATTATTATTTTTTTCAATTTAAATTCAATTTGTTTCAATACAATTTTCAACGCGTTCATTCGTCGTGTGCTCGCATAACAGCTCCGAAAAATACGAAATTTGAAATCCGGTAATAATTCAATATTACGGACCCAATGGAACTGGTTTCGTCGAATTCCGAGACTGTGCCTCGGACGGCTATTTTTAAATATCGATTCAAACGATATATTTTCAAAACTGAACAATTCACTTCCAAATTCAATTCTGAAGCTTCTATAATCTTCAGTATTATCAATATGAAATTTACAAGCCTTTGAAATATTTTTAATCAGCTTAAAATTGAAGAATCAAATTATTATTCAATTTTCTATAGATTAAATTCTATAATTTAATCACCATTTCATTCTGATAATTTGAAATTCACGTCAAACAATCATTCAAATATTTAAAATTAATTAAATATTTTCAAATTAAATTGTTAAAAATTCTGGGTCGTTACATGACCCGAGTGTTTATTTTCTGTTTTATTAAACTCTTGGGTACTCATATTATGTATTAGTAGTCAAGTGATTCAGGTTAGCTTGACGAATTCTGGAGGAGATATGGAGCAGGAGGCTTCCACTTGTAGATATATTATGTTTCCGCTGTGTATGTTGTGTCTGTATCTTATATACTTGAGTTGTATGAGTTAGACAAATGTTTATAACTGTCTAATGTGTGTTGTATAGTTGTGTACTCTGATGTATTATGATACTATGTATTATTTTATTTGATATATTATATTTTATTCGTTCTGCTGTGAGTTATCTGTTGCTGTTGTGTTCTTCTTTCTCTTTCTTTTCTTCTTCTATCCCTTTCTTTCTTCACCAGTGATGCGATTTCCTGGAGATAGGAAGTCGGGTCGCTACAAAATGTTTTGGTTAGCGTAAGGTAAAAGCTTACCCATGTTTATGTGTAGGGAGTTTTACATGATACCTTTTGTTTTCAAAGGTTTTTCAAAGTTAAGCAACTTTAACCTGTTACTCACACCAGACCTATGTCTGACCCGGAGTTTATTTATGTTTTTCTTAAACTCTTAGGTACTCAAATTTTTACGAGTAGCCAAGGGATTCAGGTTAGCTTTGACGAATTATGGAGGAGCAATGGAGTAGGAGGTTTCAGCGTTGTTGATATTTTTAATGTTCCACTGTGTTGGTATCTCTATATTGTATTGAGTTGTAATAACTAGACGGGTGTTTATAAATGTCTAGTATATGATGTAAATCTGTGTAACTCTGATAGTTGTTGTATATTATGTAATACTTATGTTATTAATATAATTTTTTCATTCCACTATTGAGATACTGATGTGGTTTCTTCTTTCTTCTCTATCTTTTCTCTTTTCTATCCATTTCTTTCTTCAAGATGATACGACTTTCTGTGGAGAAAAAGTCGGGTCGTCACACTGAAATCACTTTATTTTTGAGATGATCTAAGCTTTGATCTAATTGTTGAAATAATCTTGCTACAAGTTGTAGATTGAAGATGAAATGTTGTTTTGATTTAGTTGAGCTTGCTTTGGTTTAATTTCTGGTTTGAAATTCCCGTTTTATAATTTCTCTGGTTTGTAAAATGTTTACAGGTTTTGATTGTTCTTGTTTTGGAAATGAAATAGGAAAGAATTGAGTAGAGAAGAATATAAGTATTTTTATAGCTGAATTTTGTCTAATGTTTTAAGAAAATAAAAGAAAATGTAATAATGTGACACTTGTTTAATAATCTAACATTTGTCATTTACATATATTAATCAACTTACATTTGTTAAATTGTATGTATTTAACTTACATGTGTAATTATGCATGTGTTTATTTATTTTTAAATGTTTTGTAAATCTTTTATATTTAACTTACTATTTAATAAATACATTTCTTAATTTATATAAATAAAATCCTTTAAAGAAAATAATATAAAACAAATTATACACTCATAAAAATTACACATATATATGTAATATTTTAAAACCAAATTTATTTTAAGGTAATTATCTTTTGAATTCAAATTCAAATCCAAATTTAATTTAAAAATACAATTTAAAATCAACTCATATATATATATACGCATTTAAACAAACACATATTTAATTTGAAATAATAATTCCATTTAAAGCCTTATATGTGTATACATATAAACAATCCACTATTATTTGTTTTTAAAAGAACAATTTTGCAGATTTTAAAAAAATTAATAAAGGAGGTTATCTCATTTTAATTGCTTGAAATTTTCGGGATATCACATTCCTTTCCCCTTAAAAGAATTTCGTCCTCGAAATTTTAAAACAAAAGATAATCCAAAAACTTCTATTTTAAATAATTCAAGCATACGTATCAGTCATACACTAACAACCAAATAAACAATTCATTCAAACAAACATCACTAGCTATCCGGACACAATTCTGGGCAGGCTTTTCTAAAACTATCCAGAGTTTCCCAGGTATAGTCTCTGAGATCGTCACTCCACTGAACTTTGACCAGCTTCACCACCTTGTTTCTGAGTTGCCTCTAATCTTGATCAACTATCTAGACTGGATGCCTGATTATAGACAAGTCCAGTTCGATCTCTAAATCTTCTTGCAATGCTGGCTCCACAACATGAGATGGGTCGTGCACGTATTTCCTCAGATGAGATATGTGAAAAACATTGTGAATTCCACCCATCCGGACTGGCAATTCAATCCTTTAGGCCACTGCACCAATTCTCTCAAGCATTCGGAAAAGACCGATGTACCTCGGGGAAAGATTTCCCATCTTTCCAAATATGATCGCTCCTTTTATTGGAGAAAACTTGACAAACACCAAATCTCCGACTTCAAATTCCAATTGTCTTCATCTATTGTCCACATAACTCTTCTGGCGATCCTGGGTTGCTTTCATTCTCTTCTTGATAAGCTCCACCTTCGTAGATGCCTCTCGGATCAAATCTGGACCAAGAACAAGACGATCTCCCGACTCTACCCAACATGATGGTCATCTACAAGGTCTTCCATATAATACTTCATAGGGTGCCATCTTGACACTCGCCTGATAACTATTATTATATGAGAATTTCACTAAATGCAGATGGTCCTCCCAAGATCCACCAAAATCCAAAACACAAGCCCTCAACAAATCCTCAAGAATTCGGTTCAGCCTTATCGTTTGTCCGTCGGTCGGGAAATGATAGGCTGTACTCAAACGCAATCTTATACCCAAAGCTGTCTGCAAAGCTTCCCAAAATTTGCTGGTGAAGATTGGGTCACGATCACTTACTATGCTGACTGGAACACCATGCAGTCTGACAATCTCCTTCAAGAAAATCTCCGCCAAAGACGGTGCAGATTTGGTCGCTTTAATCAGAATAAAATGGGCGCTCTTGGTCAGCCGGTCTATAATTACCCATATTTCTTCATTTCCCTTTCTGGTCCTCGGCAAACCGTTAATGAAATCTGTAGAAATCATTTCCCACTTCCACTTAGGATCTTCGATAGGATGCAACAATCCTACGGTCTTCTGTTGATCACCTATCACCTGCTGACAGATCACACATTCATTTACAAAATCAGCAATATCCTTCTTCATGCCCTTCCACTAGAGGACTTTCTTCATAGCCTTATACATCTTTAAAATCCCAACGTGGATACTCGGCCTGGAGTGATGACTCTTTGATAAAACTTCTTGCTTCAAATCCTTGAAATTCGAAACACAACGGAAGTCCCCTGGTAATCAATCTCAAAACTAGAACACTGACCATTCTTGACTCTCCTGACGATTCCTCTTAATCTTCTATCCGATCCTTGCTTACTTGCAATCCTTTCCAAAAGAGACGGAACAACTTTCAATAAAGACAGAACTGCGTTCCTACTCAGAGCATCCACCACAACATTCGCTTTTCCTGGAGTATAGAGGATATCCAAATCATAAGATGCTAAAAATTCTACCAACCTCTGCTGCCTCAAATTCAGATCTTTATGGAAGAAAAGGTACTTCAAAGGTTTATGATCCATGAAAAGCTCGAACTTCTCTCCCAGCAGATAGTGCCTCCAGATCTTCAAAGAAAAATCGATGGCCAACAATTCTAGATCATGCGTAGGGTAATTCTTTTGATGTGACTTCAACTGGCTACTCGCATACGAAATCACTTTCCCACTCTACATCAGCACTGCACCTAGCCCAACTCCATAAGCATCCGTGTAGACTTCGAACTTACTCTTACCATCAGGAATAGCTAGAACAGGTGCACTGGTCAGCCTTGCCTTCAAGTCTAAGAAAGCTTCTTCACACTCGGAGGTCCATTTAAACATTGCACCTTTCCATGTCAACTTGGTTAAGTGCAAAGAAATCTTAGAATAGTCCCTGATAAATTTCCTATAGTACCCTGCCATACCCAGAAAACCATGGACTTTCGTCGAAGTATGCGGTTACTTCCATTCCTGAATAGTTGCTACCTTGGCCGGGTCTGTGGAAATACCCTCTCTAGAAACAATATGCCCCAAATCTGACTTCCTACTTCCAAAAATGGCACTTCGAAAACTTAACTTTCAGAACATGCCTCCTCAAAGTCTCCAACACTATCCCCAAATTTCGCTTGTGCTTCTCTTTAGACTTAGAGTAGACAAGAATATCATCAACGAATATGAGCATGAACTTATTCAGCACATCTCGAAAAACTCGGTTCATCAAATCCGCAAAATAGGCAGGAACGTTGGTCAGCCCAAAAGGCATAAGAAACCTGTGACGACCCAAAATTTTAAGCAATTTAAAATCGGAATATTTAATTGATTTTAATTATTTAAATGTTAATTATCAACTTAAATTACAAATATTACAAATATCATAATTTAATTGACAATTAAATTGTTGAATTAAATAACTTGAATTTGAATGAAATGTTGATTCTGGAATTTTAATCCGATTAAAAATAATTTGAAGGCTTATGAAATTTATATTGATGATAGTGGAGGCAGTAAAAGTGTTAAAATTGAATTTGGAAGTGATTTGTTCAGTTTTAAAATTATATTGTTTAAATTGAATTTAAAAGAATAACTTTCCAAGAGACAGTCTCGGAATTTGACGAAACCAGTTCCATTGGGTCCGTGATATTGAATTATTATCGGATTTCAAATTTCGTATTGATCGGAGTTAGAGTGTGAGCATATGTTATATTAACGCGGAAAATTTAATTGATTCTAAGCTAATGAAATTTAATTTAATTAACCAAGCTTCTTGTGTACGCTTGGTCAAAATCATTATAAGCTTCCTTTGCACGCTTCCTTCCTTTTAATTACTTCCTGCCTACTTCATCAACACAGTCGAATAGATGAACGAGTTTTTCCCTAATTCTAATTCTTTCCCCAATTCGAAAAAAAAAAATTAAAATAAAATGGCCGAACATTTTTTTCCTTCATCTAAATCGCGTGTGCCACTTCCAGTTTACTACCTCTTCCAATTCCAATCAAAACCGAGTGCTCTCTCCCTCCTCTCTCTTCCATTTCGATTCGTGTAAATCGAAATAACCCTAGAATCGAGCTCAATATATAATTGCGAGGGCTAGGATGGAGGCCGCGGGTTCGTGTTCATGTAGGAAGGGCGGCGCGAGTTCATCAGTGGTGATCGGCGAACTTGAGACCGAGGCAACGATGGACAGGTGAATCAGGTCGCGCGCGAGCTGGGGATGGATGGGGCGGCTACGCTAGGGTTTCGGTGTCGAGCATAGGTGAGCATCTGATTAATTGCTTGAGTTTACTGTCTACTGTTAAAATTGCTAGAGTTTATATAGATTTGTATAAGAAAGTAATTTATATAATTACAGTAATTTATATGATCAGTAATTTTAATATATATATATATATATATATATATGGATAAGAATAGAAAATTTTATAAGTGCAAATCAAAAGTTTTATTTAACAGTAAGAGTTGCTAAAAATATATATATATATATAATAAAATATTCTTATTCAAAGGAAAATTTGTTTGAACTCCAATTATTAGCTTAAAACCCAAATTCTAGTAGATGGAAATTAAATTGTTAAATTGATTCGAATATTAATAAAATTTATTTAGTAAAGTAAATTTTTAGTGTAAAGTTAAATTATTGGTTGATTAAATTTATAAAAGGAGAAATTAATAGTTCAATTTATTTCAAGTATTAATAAACTATATAAATACTTATACAAGGACTAAAATCGTGGAGGATCACGTCGGGTGGGAATGGATTGCACAATCAAACCAGAGGTGAGTTAATCTCACTCAGTTTAAAAATTTAAATTTAAATGATTAAATTTAAATAATTGATTGTGTGGTTGAATTGATTTTTGTGATATAGTATGATATTTTGAAATGGGCATATTATATTGTGCTAACATTTGTGGATGCAGGAAAAATAGGTTGGAGGGATCCAACTGGACCCCTCACATTTATTTAAATTATTTAATATGCTCTGCTGTGCATATTTCTATGATGAGTTATATTGGAATTATTTAAATGTTATGGTTGATATGATTTGGTATAATGAATTACCAAAATTATAAATTTGATTTTGGAAATGAAAATAAAAGAAGTGAAATTTCAAGTAAAGTAATTATAGAATAAAATTTAAGAATAAATTGGAGAAGGAATAAAGTGACTTTAAATTTTTAATAAGAAATTATGAGTATAGAAAGGAAAATTTGAATAAACAGAAAATTAATGAATTTGGAAATTCATTGTTATTATTTAAAAAGAACAAACATTTATTTAAAATTCAAGATTTAAATTATTGGAAGGAATAAAGAAATAATTGGAAAAAAATCTGAAAATTTGTATACTCAGTTTGAAGGCTTAAAAACAAACGGAAAGTAATAACATAAATAATAAGCCTACAACTAATGAATTTGGAAATAAATTGAGGAATTTAAGGAACTCATTTTAATTAAAATAAATTAGATATCAATTTGGGAAAATTGATTTAAGTGATTGAAGTTGGAATTTTCTCTGGATAGCCAAGTACGGGTTTTTAAAGAGTAAATTTTTAAACATCAACTAAATGTTTTAAAATTGTTTTTAAAGAAAGCAAGTTTTGTAAAAAAAAAAAATTTCTAATATTTAAAGTCTCAAGTAAGTATTTTCTTTTAATCTATTTTAGTAGTAATTATTAAGAAGTAACTTAGTATTTTGTTTTGAAACGAAGAAATCTAGCTTTATATTTACTGAGTAACTTTATTTTCAAATACTCATACAGTATGTATTTTTAACAAATTATTAAAGTAGATTTAATTTAAATGTTTTATAAGTATATATTTTAAAGTAAAGTGTTTTAAGTTATTTTTAAAAAATCTAGTTTTGTGCTTGGTGACTTTCGGAGGAGATAGAAAACATTTGAGTAAGTTTATTCTGGAAAGAAAGTTGGTTTTAGAAACTGTTTTCAAAGGATTGAAAATAGGAATATATCTTGGAAAGCTATTTTGAGGTAAATAAATAAATAATTTGGGAAATTATTTATTGAGTGATGGATGTTGTGAATATTAATTGATAGTTAAATAACCGACTATCAATATTGGCCAACTGCGTTGATCGTTTCGAAGAGACCGGGATCGAGATTAATTTCTCGAAAACCACTTCGATCTGGTTTGTACGTTGCGTGAAACATGTTCGGAGTCGAAGATGGAGCACTGAAGTGCAAGGGCTAGTCGCTACTGATCCTGAGGATATTTCCAAAATGGATGTAGTAGGAGTAGTGCCTTCGGTTCCGTTCGAACCCGGGATGGACTTGTATGGATGAATGCTTGCAAAACATCGTCAGGTGGGCGATGGGCATTCTAAGTAAAAACGTTCTAAAAAGGTAACGCTTAGCCTCAAGCCTCATCAACCGGGAATGACTGAAAATCAGGGGATATGCAGCAAGGTTAGGTGGGTCATACCCAAGCAGGACAAGATAATTCCCCTGTCTAGATGTCCCTTATATATATTTCGGCTTAGTGGGTGGTTGGTCGCGCCAACCACGGGGTTTATCTTGTTCGGGACTATTCAGTAAGGAATGGTTCCGGCCTTGTGTTGCAGGGGATGTAGGGAGTAGTCCTCGGTACGGTGATCTAGGCCCCGTACTGTGACAGGAGGTACCCCAGTGCCTAGTCATTGTTGGAAATCCACTCTCCCTACGAGCCTTGTACGAGTTTTGTTTGTATTACCCACTTTTGTGGCTAGTAGCTGGAATTTAATAGATGTAACAATTTCGGCTATTTTATAAGTATTTGTATATAGACCCTAGTATAATATCAGAGGATTTCTATAAAAATTGTTTTAGCTATCGTAAGGTAAAAACCCAACATGTTTATTTGTGGCGTGGTCTTACGAGATGCTTTTGTTTTCAAAGGATTTTTGAAACTTTAATAATCAATTGGGTGTGATTTTCTCACGCTGGTAATCCAGACTGACTCGGGTGTTATTTAACTGTAATGCTCGGGTCAGACCGAGTATTATAGGATACAGGATATGTTGCTGTGGAGCTCAGGAGACGAGCTGGATGACGATACGTACAGTCGTACTTGTTATATATATATATTCCGCTGTTTGAGTTGTTGTGTATTCATTGTATGTTATTGATGTGAGCTGTGACTGATGTACTCTGATGATGTAATGTATGCAAACAGATGTATTTGATTTTGAGTAAAGATTATTTATTATCTATTATATTTTATTCCGCTGCGATGGTTAGATTCTGATGTTGATTTTGTTTTCTCTTCTTCTATCTCTTCTTCTTAAACCCAAATGGTTCGTATTTCTGTGCAACTTGAGTTGATTGTTGTAGAATAGTGTAAACTCAAGGGGTATGGATTTGCGGGCTATTACAGTTGGTATCAGAGCATAGGTTGGTGATAACCTTGGCTCTGGTGGGAATTACTCATTTAAAATAGAGTCTATGGTACTCTATAATGAGTTTGAGCGTATTAATAAATATGAGCGCGTATTTGTTAGTGAATATAAATTGTTTTAATATTGCGTTGATTGGTTTATTGAGTGGCATATGAACCTTCGTCGGCACAGTCCGTACAACTGTATCGAAGGGGTTTCTAAACACTTGAATAGAGCAATCGACACGATATTGTTTTAAATATGGGTGAATGAAATAATTTTACCCAAAAACATATTTTGATATAAAGCATAGTTTTTGTAAACTGTTTGACTAATATATGGTTGCTTGGATGTTAGAAATGATAATATTAAAGTATTATCATTGTTAAGTGAAAATTTAATTAGAAATTGGAAATATAACCAAAGTTTGAAGGAATAAATTTATTATAAAAAGAAATTTATAAATATGAATTATAGATGTAATTTGTGAATTGAAATATAATCAAATGAGAATTTGTATGAATATAAGCTGTGTAAATGAATTATAGTTAAAACTTATTTAAACAGAATTTGGAAATTCAAAATTTCAGAGATTTTGGAAATGTTATCGAAGTGTTTTGAAGATAAATGATAACATTATTGTTTTGGAAGTATTTCTGAATGGAAATTTGATTTAAATGGGTTTTGAAAGTGATATAGCATTGAATTCACTTTAGTCACTGGAAAATAACTTCGGTGATGATTGCAGCATTATCGATGTTCATTTTCGAGTTTCTAAGTGACGGATTTGCTGCCAAATTAATTTGTTCAGGAAAAACGAGTGTTTTTGAATATTCCAGAGGAAATTTGTTGGGAATAAAACCAGGATTGGTTTAAATTTCTGAGAAGTGTGATTTTGAAATGTTGGAGATTTCAAAATAATTTGAAACTAAAGCCGGGTGTTTGAAAATCCTGATGAGATGAATTGTAAGCTTATAGATTGAGATGATTTTTAAAACAGAAAGGAAATATAAGCTTTGAATAATGGAATGTAAATTTAAAATGAAATGAAGTTAACTTGGATGGGAAATTAAAAAAAAATAAACTTAACTGGATTGGAATAAATTTAATAGGCTAGAAATTATATCCAGTTGTATTTGAATTTAGTTGAAACCGAATTGGGTTAAATAAATCCGAGTTAAGATAAAATTGAATTGGCATAAGAATTCAATTGAATTATTTAATGGAATTAGATTCTTACCTGAATAAATGGAATTAAGTGGGATAAGGATTGAAATTGGAATAAATAAATCAAAATCACTTATAAAAGAATTAAAATCCATAGAAATAAAATATGATTGGGCTATAAATAAATAACAGGCTTGAGTTAAAAATAAAAGATGAATATATTCAAGCCTATAATGGATGGAATTGTGTAAATAATAAGTTGTGGCTTATAAATTTTTGAAATGGAATACAAATACAAATAAATATTTAGATGAATAGGGAAATGAGAGGGAAATCCAAACTTGAATTGTAAAGTATATTGAACTAAGGAAAATAAATAAAAGTGATATTTGGAATGAAAAAAAAAATTCAAGTGTTGGATCATAAATAATGGGAGAACTAATTAGATAATAAATTAGTTAATAAAATTGAATTGTGAGTTGATGATGAAGTTTGGAAATAAACTTAAGTTATAAATTAAAGCTGATTCAAATTGTTGATGAAAGGAAAGTAATTAAGAATGGAGTTGAATTATGAGTTAATAAATTGGATGGTAAATTAAAAGTGGATAATAGAATCAGAACTTGAGTTATTAATTAAAAATTAGACTTGAAGTGTTAACAAATTAAATATAATTGGAAATATATAGAATAAAAATGGAAATGGATTAAAATAGTGATGGTTTGAATGTGCAAATAAAATCCAAATAAGTGAAGATAACCTGGAAAATAGCCAGGTAATAAATGGGATGAGTTGGATTTGGAAAGTTAAATTTTATAATAACCAATCAAATGAAATTGAAAATTTAAAATGATATTTAATTGAGATGGAATCAAGTTGAATAAAAGAGAAAAAAATATTTATTTGCGAAATGAGAATGAGCTTAAGTGTAAAATTTGATTGAATCAAAATAAATTGACTTAAGCTGAGTAGATGGAAGAGTGTTGAATTTAATTCAACTTAAACAAAGTTTAATAATATTGGATTGGTTTTAAATCAAGTGAAATAAATTTTAATTGAAATAAAATTCGGTGTGTTGCCGATAATATTTAATGGAATGAAAATGCTTAAATAAATAATTGTAAACCATTTAAATTAGTAAGGGATGGAAATAACTTGAGACAATAACGAAAATAGAATGTTTCGAGTTTATTAGAAATGATTTAAGTGAATGTGGATAAGTTAATTATAGTGAATAAGTGAATGGATGGGATAAATAAGAACCAAAGGAAGTGTTGGTTTAAATAAGTTGAGAAATGGTTATTAAATGAAATAGCTTGGATTGTTTTTGAGCTAAATAAAATAGTTTGAAATAAACTAATATGGAATGAAATGTAAATAAATGAATTGTAAATAAAATTTAAGTGAAATGTGTCGAGCTAAGCAAGTGATTGTGAATGGATTAAAATAAAAGGGAAGTTTAATTGGCAAATAAGATGAAGTGTAAGTGAATGTATTCAAATTTGATATGCAATGAAAATGAGAGTATATGGATTGTGGATAAATTGGAAATGGAATAGAATTAAGTAATAACTGGATTGAAATCAATTTTAAATTAATTATAAAACTCAAGTACTTATTCATTCACATAGATCTTGTCAAATTGCAAAAAAATAAATTAATATTTGATGTAAATTGAAGTAATTAAAAATTCTATGGATTGATAAAGAGTAAAATAAATTGATTTTGAAAGTAATTGAATTAAATATGAGTTCAGTTTGCTTAAAATAAATTAAATGTAAGCAATTGAGTTTTAAACCATTCGAATTAATGAAGTGGTATACGAATGGATTGAAAACCATTCAAATTGAATGAAAATGGTTACAAATAAATTGAAACAGTTGAATTGACATGGAAACTATATAAATTGCTTACAGTAAAATGTTTGGTGTGAGTTTCTTTTAGAATTCATATGTTTTAACTATTATAAATAAGTGAAATGTAGTTAAACTGCATATATTTGGCACTTACATGTTTAAATTGAGTAAGTACGGGTACTTGGAAGGCGTGTGGCTGGATTTGATTGTGCTATTTGCTAAAAATAATAAGCCGCTTGCTTAAAATGCTAAATAAGGTACGCCTACGCAAATAAAATTAGGAAATATGAACTGTTTTTGGTTTTTCCGACGTGTGGGTCGATGTATATATATTTATCTCTTTTATCAAATTGCAAAAGCTCCTCCGTACAAAGGGGACTCTGCCAAAATTTTTCAGAAATTTTGGGAGTTAGAAAATTTTTGAAAATTTTGGAAAATTTTGTTAACGACAAAACTATTTAGAATTGGAAACTAAAATAAGTTAGTAAATGAAACTAATTAACGTAATGACTTAAATTAGTTATAAATGAAGGATAAAATTTAAAAATTCAAAGTTGAAAATAAATGAAATACATATGTAATGTGGAAATCGATTTGAATAGAAATAAGTATAAACTAAAAGAGGTAAAGAGAAATAAAGACATATAAAATGTTTATACTAACTTAAGAAAGGAATGGTAAATTAGAGATGGGAAATTGATAATACAAATTAAATCTAAGATAATATTGAAATGAATAGATATTGACATTTTGTAAGAAAGTCGATAAAATGTTTTGGAATATTGTGTTGGATATTAGTGCTAAGCAGGATATGCAGGTATTATAAAGGTGGAAAATGAAATTGGATTTGATTTCAAGAGGTAAATTTGAATTGCCCGACAAAAGGTACGTATTTAAATTTGGTATGGAATTTGATTGGGATTTGGATTTGGTTTGAGCCACTTGGCCTTTTGTTTTCTTTTTGAATTTGGGAGGCCGTAGAGCCATTTTGTAGTTGTACCGAGCTAGCCGCGCAAAGGAAACGCTGGCGAAATTTTTCGGGAATTTAGGGGGTTAGAAATTTTGAGAAGATTTTGATAATTCAAAATTGGTTTTAAGGTTAAAACGGGAATGGTTGAGCAAATAGGATCATTTGCAAACCAGGGAAAGGTTTGGAAAATTAATAAGAATAATAATGGGTCTTCTTTAAGAAGATAGTTGGTGAGATGTTGAGTTGTTAAAAACTATTTGGAGTTGAGAAGATAGTTAATGGGTTATGGATCATTCTTCCTAACTAGTAATTTCGGGGACGAAATTCTTTTAAGAGGGGAGGAATGTGACGACCCAGAATTTTAAGCAATTTAAAATCGGAATATTTAATTGATTTTAATTATTTAAATGTTAATTATCAACTTAAATTACAAATATTACAAATATCATAATTTAATTGACAATTAAATTGTTGAATTAAATAACTTGAATTTGAATGAAATGTTGATTCTGGAATTTTAATCTGATTAAAAATAATTTGAAGGCTTATGAAATTTATATTGATGATAGTGGAGGCAGTAAAAGTGTTAAAATTGAATTTGGATGTGATTTGTTCAGTTTTAAAATTATATTGTTTAAATTGAATTTAAAAAAAATAACTTTCCAAGAGACAGTCTCGGAATTTGACGAAACCAGTTCCATTGGGTCCGTGATATTGAATTATTATCGGATTTCAAATTTCGTATTGATCGGATTTAGAGTGTGAGCATATGTTATATTAACGCGGAAAATTTAATTGATTCTAAGCTAATGAAATTTAATTTAATTAACCAAGCTTCTTGTGTACGCTTGGTCAAAATCATTATAAGCTTCCTTTGCACGCTTCCTTCCTTTTAATTACTTCATGCCTACTTCATCAACACAGCCGAATAGATGAACGAGTTTTCCCCTAATTCTAATTCTTTCCCCAATTCGAAAAAAAAAAATTAAAATAAAATGGCCGAACATTTTGTTCCTTCATCTAAATCGCGTGTGCCACTTCCAGTTTACTACCTCTTCCAATTCCAATCAAAACCGAGTGCTCTCTCCCTCCTCTCTCTTCCATTTCGATTCGTGTAAATCGAAATAACCCTAGAATCGAGCTCAATATATAATCGCGAGGGCTTGGATGGAGGCCATGGGTTCGTGTTCATGTAGGAAGGGCGGCGCGAGTTCATCAGTGGTGATCGGCGAACTTGAGACCGAGGCAACGATGGACAGGTGAATCAGGTCGCGCGCGAGCTGGGGATGGATGGGGCGGCTACGCTAGGGTTTTGGTGTCGAGCTTAGGTGAACATCAACTAAATGTTTTAAAATTGTTTTTAAAGAAAGCAAGTTTTGTAAATTTATGTTTTTTTCTAATATTTAAACTCTCAAGTAAGTATTTTCTTTTAATCTATTTTAGTAGTAATTATTAAGAAGTAACTTAGTATTTTGTTTTGAAACGAAGAAATCTAGCTTTATATTTACTGAGTAACTTTATTTTCAAATACTCATACAGTATGTATTTTTAACAAATTATTAAAGTAGATTTAATTTAAATGTTTTATAAGTATATCTTTTAAAGTAAAGTGTTTTAAGTTATTTTTAAAAAATCTAGTTTTGTGCTTGGTGACTTTCGGAGGAGATAGAAAACATTTGAGTAAGTTTATTCTGGAAAGAAAGTTGGTTTTAGAAACTGTTTTCAAAGGATTGAAAATAGGAATATATCTTGGAAAGATATTTTGAGGTAAATAAATAAATAATTTGGGAAATTATTTATTGAGTGATGGATGTTGTGAATATTGATTGATAGTTAAATAACCGACTATCAATATTGGCCAACTGCGTTGATCGTTTCGAAGACACCGGGATCGAGATTAATTTCTCGAAAACCACTTCGATCCGGTTTGTACGTTGCGTGAAACATGTTCGGAGTCGAAGACGGAGCAGTGAAGTGCAAGGGCTAGTCTCTACTGATCCTGAGGATATTTCCAAAATGGATGTAGTAGGAGTAGTGCCTTCGGTTCCGTTCGAACCCGGGACGGACTTGTATGGATGAATGCTTGCGAAACATCGTCAGGTGGGCGATGGGCATTCTAAGTAAAAACGTTCTAAAAAGGTAACGCTTTGCCTCAAGCCTCATCAACCGGGAATGACTGAAAATCAGGGGATATGCAGCAAGGTTAGGTGGGTCATACCCAAGCAGGACAAGATAATTCCCTTGTCTAGATGTCCCTTATATATATTTCGGCTTAGTGGGTGGTTGGTCGCGCCAACCACGGGGTTTATCTTGTTCGGGACTGTTCAGTAAGGAATGGTTCCGGCCTTGTGTTGCAGGGGATGAAGGGAGTAGTCCTCGGTACGGTGATCTAGGCCCCGTACTGTGACAGGAGGTACCCCAGTGCCTAGTCATTGTTGGAAATCCACTCTCCCTACGAGCCTTGTACGAGTTTTGTTTGTATTACCCACTTTTGTGGCTAGTAGCTGGAATTTAATAGATGTAACAATTTCGGCTATTTTATAAGTATTTGTATATAGACCCTAGTATAATATCAGAGGATTTCTATAAAAATTGTTTTAGCTATCGTAAGGTAAAAACCCGACATGTTTATTTGTGGCGTGGTCATACGAGATGCTTTTGTTTTCAAAGGATTTTTGAAACTTTAATAATCAATTGGGTGTGATTTTCTCACGCTGGTAATCCAGACTGACTCGGGTGTTATTTAACTGTAATGCTCGGGTCAGACCGAGTATTATAGGATACAGGATATGTTGCTGTGGAGCTCAGGAGACGAGCTGGATGACGATACGTACAGTCATACTTGTTATATATATATTCCGCTGTTTGAGTTGTTGTGTATTCATTGTATGTTATTGATGTGAGCTGTGACTGATGTACTCTGATGATGTAATGTATGTAAACAGATGTATTTGATTTTGAGTAAAGATTATTTATTATCTATTATATTTTATTCCGCTGCAATGGTTAGATTCTGATGTTGATTTTGTTTTCTCTTCTTCTATCTCTTCTTCTTAAACCCAAATGGTTCGTATTTCTGTGCAACTTGAGTTGACTGTTGTAGAATAGTGTAAACTCAAGGGGTACGGATTTGCGGGCTATTACAAAACCACTCATAAAAACAATTGGGTCCTCTAAACGCAGTCGAGGGTATACTGTCCTTAGCTCCCCTTAACTGGTGGAAACCCGAAGCTAAATCTAACTGGGAGAAAATAGAAGCTCCATGGAGTTGATCAAAAAGATCGTCTATACAGGGCAATGGATAATTATTCCTAATAGTAACCTTATTCAACTCCCGATAATCCACACAGAATCTCAAAGACCCATCTGTCTTGGTCACAAAGACTATGGCTGAACCCCAACAGGAAAAACTAAGCCAGATCAAACCTCTCTCTAAGAAATCTTGGGTCTGCTTCACCAGCTCTTCTATCTCTCGGCGCCATCCTTCTACTAGGCTGAAAAACAGGTATTACTCCCAGAACCAAACCAATCCAAAACTCTATCTTCTGATGCGGGGGCAAACCTTTAACTTCCTCGAAGACATTCAAAAAATCTCTGACCATTCGATGGACTCTACGCCTTCTGGAGACGCCTCAATTCCATGCAAAAGATGACTCAAATGAACTCCAGAACTATCGCAAGTCACCTTTGCGACCCTTACCAACTCAGTTTCCAAAGATACAATTCTCTCTTCACAAATCAAAACAGCCTTATACTTAAACAACCAATCCATTCCCTAAATAAGGTCAAACCCTTTGAAATCCAATGCAAATGGGTCGCAAGAAAAACTTTGAGACAGATAAGAAATCCTTAGGTCTCTATAGATCTTATTTAACTTAGTTACCCCGCCTATAGGATTAGATACAAAAATAGGGCGGTCTACCATACTAGGGGAAAGATGAAACTTCTCTACCGAATCCAAAGAAAGAAAACTAAGAGATGCACCAGAATCAAACAGAACTCTAATAAAATTTCCATCTAAAAGCAAAGTACCTTCCGAAACGCCTTTGCCTTTAGAAGAAGAAGTTGATGGATAACCTTCAAGAGCAAACACCTTGTTATGTCGGGCCTTCTAAAGAAATGGACAAGCCTTCACCATGTGTCCCAGTTGATGACATTGGAAATACAAAGATTTTTGAACCAGAGCTGAACCTTGTCACTCTGATGTTGCTGCTGCTGAGATCTACCTCTGGGACACTGCTTAGCCAAATGACCCCCTTGTTGACACAAATAGCACTTACGAGCTCCGTTGCTGCCTCCCTGTTTCCCTTTGCCTTGCTTCTTCCTAGGGTTAAATTTCCTCTTGTTTGGATTGGAAGAAGTTCCACTTGGTGTTGCTGCAGATACCAAAGGTTTCTTGTTCAAAAGCCTCTCATACCTCAATGCCATGTCAATCAACTCCACGAAAGATCCCTTAAGTTGTGCCGTCATCTTCTCGTGGAACTCCAGCCTCATTTGTTACACTAACATCTCAATCTTCTTGAGGGGTGTGTCGATCAAACCAGGTCCGTGACGAGATAATTCATTAAACTTATTCTCATATTCTGAATCGACATACTCCCTTGCTTTAGATCCAGAAAATCTTTATACAGATGAATCCTTCCAGCTGTAGGCATGAACTGTTCCTCAAACAATTCCTTAAACCTACTCCAAGAATATCATCCTCCGAAATATTTGCTGTAACTGCATCCCACCAAGCTGCAGCTCCTTCTTGAAGTTGCCACGATGCCATGACTCTCTTTTGCTCGTCAGATAAATCTAAACTTTAAAAAATGCGCTCACGTGAGGGTAACAAAGCTTAAACTTCTATAATGGATTCTGATCCTTTTAAAGGTATTCATCCAAAATTGGTGAAATCCTTGCACAAAGCAGCAAAACTTACTCGAGGCGGTGTTGGATTCACAGCCTCGCTAGCAGTCAGACCTCTTCCATTATTGGTCATCGTGCTGCCCACAACTCCGCATCTCCTTCCTCTAGAACTCATGTTGGCAACCTAGACAGGTAACCCAACAAATTTAGATTGGAATATAGTTATATAAAAATTACAAATATGTGCTCTCAAGATAGATACTATTCCAAAGCTAGGTATTATCTCGACCTAGCACTCTGATACCAGCTGTGACGTCCCGCCTTTCATTCCACAGAAAGACCTATCATCATTAAGAAAGAATAGATAGAAAAAGAATAAATAGAAAGAAAGGAACAAAAATCATTAGAATCTCACAGCGGAAATGGAAAAAATATAATATATCACATAACTATTGAAAGTGTGCTATGGATCGTGTAATATGGATATATGATAACACAGAGTATAGTGATGATAGTCACACAGTAAATAGTGCGGAATATAAAAGCAGTAAACTAAAATGACACGAGGTAATTTTATACCGGTTCGGAGCACCGTCTTACGTCCAGTCACAGACTCCTTTTGGAATTTCACTAAGACAACAACCCTCTCTTAGCCCGGAGGAACAATTCTATACAACCCCTGAGCATCCGAACAGGGACCTAAGCAACTGAACAGGATTTCGCCTCAGCAGCCGAAGAGGAATTCACTCGCCTGAGCAGCAAAATAGGACTTCAACAAATACAAAAATAATTTTGACTTTGTGTGTTCTCAATAACACGGATATGTCACTTGTAGCACACCCTTCCTATAATCTTCTCCTCAAGTATATATATATATATATTTGAAGTATATGAAGAATAGAGATGTATAGTATTGCTTTAATGCGGAATAATTGAAAGTATGATAGCAAATAGATTTCAGAAAGTTAGATCAGAGAATAAGAGAAATCGATTGCGATTAAGTAATTTGGAATAAAGTTGGAGTTTTTATTTATAAAGGTTAGAAAGCAGTGACTGTTGGTGAAGAGTTTCGATCGAAATGTTGCATCCGAATCTTTTCGTTTAAAGGTTCGCAACTCTTTACAAAAGTTGTGTCCTTTTCAAAAAGTGGCTATTATAGAAATTCAGTCGATTGAGCCTCTGGGAAAGTGTGAATATTCAAATTAATTTTCAATTTTAAATTTGTATACTTATGTCACTGTGCATGCTGCACAAAAATCCCAGTGTCAGTCGACTGTCTCAGGTGGTCAGTCGACTGACCTGGTTATTTTTGTGCAGTTTGCATAGTTAACATATATATTAATGTGTGTAACTTTAAAACACTTTTATAATTTAAATGTGTTCTTATATGTGTATAAAATATTTAGTAAATATAATGATTAAATATATAAGCTATTGTCGATATAATCGAGGAGAGATTTTAACAAATATTGATCTAAGACTTAAAAACAAAATACCATAGTTGATGCACCGGTTTTTGAAGTCTTGCCTCCTTGTCTCTTTTTGTCGTAGTAGTCGTCAAATATGTATGATGTAGTCATAGCTTCGGGTCATGAATCAAAACCAAGTCTAAACATTCTCCCCATTTTTGATTGATGACAACCTGTAAGTAGAAATAGATTTCGACCGTATATATATAACATAAATACTTACTCCCTCTGAATCTTTGACGCTTTATATCCTGCATTTTTATCAGTAGCAATAATATTTCTCCCCCTTTGTCATTGACAAAAAGGAATAAGTAATATGATATGATAATGTGAAAGATAATATGAAATAAAACTAAGAACAATCATCCTCACATTTAATATCCATAGTCAAGAGTGTTCAAAATAAATAAACTAGAATGGCCATTTAGTACAAGCCATATGAATTGAAAAACAAATGTCTAAAAAAAAGAAATGAACATCTTACTCCATCGATTGCTTACCCCTACCACTGTAACCTTCATCACCATCATCATCACTACTACTAGCTTTATCGTCGTCAGAAGAAGAAGAAGACCATGCAAAAATGGGTTGCTTACCCGGATCGCTTATAGTAGTAGTAGATGTACCGAAAAAGCATGATATAGCTTGCCATAATTTGGTGAAAAATCCTTTGACCTTATCGAGCTTCTTATCAACTTTGATGATGTTTGATTGTAGAATTTGTTGATTACGACAAATTATATTGATGGATTCACATGGTTGAGGACCCTAATTGCTCACATCGCCTTTACCGATGATTATCCTTTGGAATTATCTCCAAAAAGTGACAGAACCTCCATCTGTGTATGTAATATTTATCGGCATATCTTTGTCTCCTGTCATGTGTTTTGAGCAACCACTGACGAGTTTCCATTTTCGTCTTTTATTGAGTGGGACCTGCAAAAAATATGAGACAACGTTGGTACCCACCTTTTAATATGGTCCTAAGAGTTAGATCTTAGGAAATCAAACCCAAAAGGGTCTAGTATCCCTTCTACAAATATAATTTTTATTATTATGAACATTTTCAATGAATGAACTAATATACTTTTTACTTATTAACTTGTTATTAGTTTTAGGTACCATATATTTATAGTTTTAGAAACTAGTCTGTTTGAAGACATGGATGTTTTGTCATTTTTAACATTGTTTAAATTACTAGATTGTAACTCTTTAACTTTCTTCTTATATCCTAAACCATGTTTATTACTAACATATTGTGAATTCTCAGTAATCCTAGATAAATTTTCTCTTCCTTTATTAAAATTTGAAACATTTTTAGTGATTCCATCTAATTTGGTCTTTAGACTTGAATGTTCTAGTTCTACCATTTTAATATTAGTTTTTAAAACATGATTTTCAGAAAGAAGACTATCATTCTTCTTTTTTTGAGTTTCAATTTCTTGACTCGATAATATAAGTTGAGAATTAACATTAGGGAAGAATTCTTGAGTTTTCTCAAGTTCTTCTTCCAATATTTTCTTCTCATCTATAAGCATATCTCTTTCAAATTCTGCCTTGTTCCGATTTTCTACAGCTTCTTTATATTTTATTTTAAGACTTTTTAAAGTATCTAATAATTCAGAGTTTATTTCTATCATATCATCAAAAGTAAAATCACCACCCTCATTTGCTTTAGCCATAAAACATACATTAGCTTGTTTATTATTGCTGTCACTTTCACTTCCCGAAGAAGAAGATGAAGATTCTGAATCATCCCATGTGACTGAAAAGGCTTTTCTTTTGAATTTGTCCGTCCTTTTATTTCGATATTCCTTCTTTTGATCTGGACAGTCCTTCTGCATATGCCCCCTTTTGTGACAGTTAAAGCATCCCATAACTGATAAAGACGGTGTTTTATTGTTGTTTGAGCATCTCTTGCCATTATTTCTGTTTCCTTTTCTACATTTCAAAAATTTCCTGAAGTTCTTGGGAATAAAAGCTAGATCCTCTTTGTCTGAGTCTGATTCTTCTTGTTCTGCATGAAATGCTATATTCTTTTTATCTTGAGCCTGAACTCTTTTTGCCTGCAAATTCACTTCATAAGAAATTAGATTTCCTATTAATTCTTTTGGAGTTATTCTGGAAATATCGTTTGCTTCTTCAAGTGCGAGAACGTTTCTTTCCCATTCTTCCGTTAAAGAAATAAGGATTTTGGATACGATATCAAAGTCTGAATATTTTCTCCTAGTCCTGCTAATGAATGATAGATATCCTGAAATCTTGAGTATATGTCATTTATGGATTCATTTTCTTTCATTCTAATGTTTTGAAACTGACTGTTGAGCATGGATATTTTGCTTTGTTTAACCTTTTGGTTCCTTCGTGTGTAACTCTGAGTGTATGCCATATTTCATATGCAGTAGTGCACATGCTCACACGGTTAAACTCATTTTTATCTAAGGCACAAAACAACATATTCATGGCTTTTGCATTAGCTGTGGCATCTAGTTTTTATGTATTTGACCAAGTGGAATATTATTCAGTAGGAATAATATATTATGTTTGAGTTAAATTCCATGACTCAAAACTATTTTCTTGCATATATATTCTCATTCGTGTGGCCCAATAGTTATAAATCATTCCATTAAATAGTGGTGGACGTGCAGTGGATTGTCCTTCAACAAAGCTAGTGTTAATGCTAGTGCTGGTGTTAGTGTCCATATTATTTGATTATCAAATAACTGTGTTACGGTTATATGACGACCTTGCTCTGATACCAAATGAAAGTGTGTTATGGGTCATGTAATATGGATATATGATAACACAGAGTATAGTGATGATAGTAATATAGTAAATAGTGTGAAATATAAAATAGTAAAGTAAAATGACACCAGGTATTTTTATACTGGTTTGGAGCACCGTCCTATGTCTAGTCCCAGACTCCTTCTGGAATTTCACTAAAACAACAACCCTCTCTTAACCCGGAGGAACAGGTCTATACAACCCCTGAGCAGCCGCACAGAGACCTGAGCAGTAGAACATGATTTCGCCTCAACAGCCGAGGAGGATTTCACTCGCCTGAGTAGCAAAATAGGACTTCAACAAATACAAAAATAGTTTTGACTTTGTGTTCTTTATAACACGGATATGTCACTTGCATTACACCCTTCCTATAATTTTCTCCTTGAGTATAAATATATATATATATATATATATATATATTTGAAGTATATAAAGAATAGAAAGGTATAGTATTGCTTTAATGCAGAATAATTGAAAGTATGATAGCAAATAGATTTCAAAAAGTTAGATCAGAGAATAAGAGAAATCGATTGTGATTAAGTAATTTGGAATGAAGTTGGAGTTTGTATTTATAAAGGTTAGAAAGCAGCGACTGTTCGTGAAGAGTTTCGATCGAGGTATTGCGTCCGAATCTTTTCGTTTAAAGGTTCGCAACTATTCACAAAAGTCGTGTCCTTTCAAAAAAGTGGCTGTTATAGAAATTCAGTCGACTGAGCCTCTAGGACAGTCGACTGAGTATTCAAAATAATTTTAAATTCGCATATTTTTGTCGATGTGCATGATGCACAAAAATCCTAGTGTCAGTCAACTGTCTCAGGTGGTCAGTCGACTGACCTGGTTATTTTTGTGCAGTTTGCACAATTAACACACACACACACACACACATATATGTGTGTCTATATATATATATATATATATTAATTTGTTCAACTTTAAAACACTTTTATAATTTAAATGTGTGCTTATGTATGTATAAAATATTTAGTGAATATAATGATTTAATGTATAAGCTAGTGTAGACATCATCGAGGAGTGATTTTAACAAATATTGACCTAAGACTTAAAAACAAAATACCATAGTTGATGCATCGGTTTTTAAAGTATCGCCTCCTTGTCCCTTTTTGTCGTAGCGGTCGTCAGATCTGTATATTGTTGTGATAGTTACGTGTCATGAATCAAAACCAAGTCTCAACAACTATTGCATAGTCGTTACATCAGAGTTACACAGTTACACAACATTATCACATTAGACGGTCATGAAGTCCCGTCTATCCATTACATTCCAAAATACAATAGACAAAAGACTCCAACACAGCGGAAATAGGTAGATATAGCTACGACAAGACTCCTGCTCCAAGCTTCCCAAAATTCGTCAAGCAAATCCTGATCACTTGGCTCCTCCTAAAAATTTGAGTACCCAAGAGTTTAAGAAAAATAGAATAAACTCCGGGTCAGACATGGGTATGGTGTGAGTAAACAGTTAAGTTGTTTAACTTGAAAAACATTTGAAATAAAACGTATCTCATAAGACTCTCCGCAAATAAACACGGACAATTTTTCCCCTTGCGATAACCAAAACATTTGATAGGAAATCCAGTTATATTATAATAGTGTCTAGGATTTTCAAATAAATATTCACATAGCCGAAATTGTTACATTCATTAAATTCCAGCATACTAGCCACAAAGTGCGTTCTACAATCAAAACCGTAAAGGGCATGTAGGGAGAAAGGATTCAATACAATGGCAGGGCTACTGGGGTACCGCTCGTCACAGTACATGACCTAGATCACCGTACCGAGGATCCACCCTGATCCCCTGCATCACAAAGCCCTAGCTACCCCTTACTGGATAGTCCGAATAAGACAACCCCGCGGTTGTGGCCTACAACCGCCCACACAGTCGAAATAAAAGGGACCTCTAGACAGGGGAAAATCTTATCCTACTTGGGTGCTACCCACTTAGCCTTGCGTGCACCTCCTCTGTTTTAGCCATTCTCGGTTGATGAGGCTTGAGGCTACGATTACCTTTTAGAAAACTTATCTTGGTGTAACAACCCACATATTTTACGATTGTATATTTAAATATTTTATTTAAATATGGCATCAATAGTCAGATTAGAGTCTGAAATTCTAATTTTTGCAAACAGTCGAATTAGGACTCGAGACCCCTTTCGTTGAGTCCAAAGTGGCGTTTGTAACCTTTTAGAGTGTAAACATCGATATGTTTGGAGTTGAGTAGAATTTTGATATTTTCATTTAGGGCTTTGGGTTTGGGTTTCAGCCCACTAACCCAATGCGAGAACCCAACTCCCTTATCAAACACTCTTACTCAACTCCTCTTCGTTCATTTCATTCCTTATTTCCTAACACTAAAGCTCAAGAGAAAAATGGGGGAAAATATTGAAAATTAGAAATTCCTAAGCCCAAATTCTCTTAGGAATTGTTAACTTCAAGCTAGAAATCGAGGAGAAGCTTAGGTAAGCATCCGCTTCATCTTCTCCACCTTAATCCCTCTTCAATTTTCAGAAATTCTTATAACCTAATTTAGGAAAACTTCACCTTTGATAATAAATTGAAGATTCTAGGGTGTTGTTGAAGAGAGATCAACCTTTGCTTGTTCTAGAGCTTCTCATTTGTTGTTTGGGGGTCAAAAGGTGAGTTTTTTAACTCACATCTATGTCTATATCTTTGATAGTTGTTAGTTAGTAATTCATAGCTTCTATTCATTATCCATTTGCCTTTGAATTGAATTGGTTTGATGAATATTCCAATTTTGGTGTTTTGAAATCAAAAATCTTTAAAATCCTATCTTTGATGTTTGAACATGTTTTTGGGGTGTATCGAAGTTCCAATAAGGCTGGGTTGTCGCTTGGCACAAATCACTGGTCTACGTTGCTCGTTCGATTGCTTTCGGTTAGGATTTTTGCCCTTTTTTGGGGTTGTGCTGAAAATACTTCAAATGATAGTTCAGTCGACTGAAATCGGGAACAGAAAGTTTCTGTGCCAGTACAGTCGGCTGATCATACAGTTCAGTCGACTGAAACTGCAAACCGAAAGTTTCTGGGCATAGACTCAGTCGACTGACCACACGGTTCAGTCGACTGAATCTGTTATCTCAGCCAAATTTTCCATTTTCGTGTGGATTTTCTATTTTTGAAACGGTTATCGTTGATCCGATTAGTTTTTATCACTTTTGCTGACTTTGTTAATATTTTCTTTTTGGGGATTTTTAGGAATATCCATTTTGATGGACTCGGTATTCATTTCTATGGATTTGACTCACGTCTTCATTTGTGAATTTTGGCGATTGATTGTTTTTACAATTATTTTTGTGATTTGTCACATTGAAATACAAAGGTTTCTATAATAGCAGTAAATATTCAAACTCTTCCAAAAAGATGATTTCAACTCTATTTTTAATACAAAGCTCGTTTATAAAATTGTTTTCCAACCTATTAGCATATACAAACCTTTACCCCATTCATATGAGAAATCTAATTAAACGGCTTAGCAAAATATGTGGTATGAAATGCTTACGTTTACTTCGTCGGTTAATTTTTGGACTTGTTTGATTGAAAATCTTATGATAATCTTCGAGTGGAAATCTCAATGTGTTCGTAAATATTTAAGTTAAGCCAGTGGTTATGGGACATGAAGCTAAACTCAATTATTTACTAGCTTAGTGTAATCACACTTCTCAATGATCGATGATGATCATTTCGTGATTTAGACTAGTGATGCGCGATGTCTCTTTGTTTGTGTGGGGGATTAATCCCCGTTTATGGAGTTTCGGCTCAAAATTGGTGGGGTAGCGACCCAGGGTCTTCGGTCCGTTTGTGGAGCCTCGGCTCAAAATTGATGGTTAGCGGCCATGGAATAGCGTTCCATTTGTGATGCACGTGTTGGTGAGTTTTCATGCTCCTGTTTATGATAGGCCTCCCCCTTTGTGTTATCTGGATTTCTAATTGATGATTTCTAGAAATTATGTTTCACCAATTTTTGTGATTTACATTGATAAGTTTTATCAGTATTTGTGGTTTGGTGAATATGTTAAAGAATATGACATTCTTTTTGTTGTTTCAGTATATTCGAGATATTGTATGATTTTTTGTTGTTATCTAATGTATACTTTTCATAGTATGGCATTATTATTATCATATGTTTTCATCACATCTCGTATCCTATCTCGTTTTATATGATATTTATAGTAGACTGATCCGTTTATTATTTTCTTCTTAAATAATACTCGGGTCAGACCGAGGTGTTACAGGTGCTTCCACTTGACTTCTTAGCTGGGACTAGCTTTTGACTTTCGGCTAACTACTTAGTTTAGTAGTTTTTTCTTTTATACATTCGAGATAGAAACTCCTAGATGTGTATATATTCTTTTGTCTAGCACTTGTACCTATTCTTTTGTGATGTAGTGGATCTTGTACGACCACTACTTTGATGTACAATTTGTGTGATACATTCATATCTGTTTCCGCCTTAGCGATATGAATTTCAGTGATTGATTTGTGTTATGCTTAATTCTATATTTGTTTCCGAAGTCTACATAGCCACTGTGAAGTAGCTTTGATTTTGTATTTGATATGTCGGATTCCCTTATGAAATGAAATGCATATCGTACCATCTGACATATCGGTGCCCGCACAAGGCAATTACACAGATGGTCGCTCCTCAACAGCTTTATTCTTCGTGTTAGTCGACAACATTACCTCATAGTGTCCTTGGCTTGCGTGAGTATAGAGGTGGGGCGTTACAGCATGGTATCGAAGCCAAACTTCGGAACAATATAGAATAATTTAGCTAGGATCATTGTCCTAAGTCCTTCTTAGGAATCGTGCCTTAGGATTTATCCCAGTCTTCGGACCCCTTCTATCCTATTTTCTTTTATGATGCCTTGTTTTATCAACCATGATTATTTGATATTCATTTTGAGAATAATCTTTTTCTTCTTCTTTCTTTCTTTCTTAAAGAAGAGAAATGGTTAGACCAAGCCGTCCCAGTGCTGGTCAGTCCAGTGCTACTCCTCAGGATGGAGTATTTATTGTCTGCCCCACAGCTCTTAGTTCTCGTAAGGAATGCTCAAGCTGTCGGACCCATTCCAGAGCCTATTCATCCTAAATCTGGGTTTTCACGCTTGTGCAATGATTATACCAATTTGGATGGAAAGCCATTTGAAGGGTTCCGAAGGCGTTATAGAAGTCCAAGCCTGGCTTAGAACATGCGATCGCACCTTTTCTCGCATGAATCTTATTGATCTACATCGTGTCCAAGTTGCTTCTAGTATGCTCTAAGAGAGAGCATTAGATTGGTATGAGCTTTTAGTTTCTGAGATTATTGAAGAGGATCTTACTTGGGAGCAATTTCGGGAACGATTCGAGTTAAAGTTTGTGCTGGAGGCTGAAAAAGTAACTTTAGCTCGGCGCTTTATTAACCTTGTTCAAGGTGAATCTTCTGTGACGGATTACGTTGCATCTTTTGAATCCCTCTCTAAATATGGGGTCAAGTACATTAATACCCCTTAAAGAAAAATCGAAGGTTTATTTATGTGTTGAATAAGAACCTCAAAAAACCATTACTTTTGAAATTAGAAGTTTCTTTCGACCAGCTTGTTGATATCGCTCTTCGACTTGAAGAGGCCGATAAAGAAAGCGATGTTGAAGTAGTTGGTGCCAAACATAACTTCAAGAACAATAAGAAGAGGCCTATTAAGTTCAACCCTAATTCCAACAAGAAAGGGAAACAAGCAACTTTGGTAGCAAAGACTCCTACCTCTAGTCGTGGGCAATGCTACAATTGTGGTTCTAAGGACCATTATGCAAATAAGTGTCCGAATCCCCTTACTTGTCGCTATTGCAAAAGTTCATGTCATTATATATCTTCATGTCCCAAACTTCAAAGCAAGAACGAGGGAAAGCTAAATGTTGTGCAAGCCCCTAGTAACACTTCTCATGGCCAAGGTATTTCCCATTCTATCCTTGATGGCATTATCATGTTTCGTAATCTTCCTATTCAAGTTCTTTTTGACACGGGTGCATCCCACTCTTTTATATCAAAAGAACTTGTTGATACTTTTTCTTTAAATGTGATAGACTTGATGACTTCATTGAGAATTACGAATCCGATTGGTGGATCCACAACACTCAGTTTACATTGTGGAGATGTCGGGATTATTTTATGCGACTATGCGTTCCGAGCCGATTTGCATGTAACGCGTTATTTAGGCTTCAGAATGATTTTGGGAATGGATTGGCTTAACAGTTATGAAGCCTACACCCAATGTCTTGAGAGGACTATTCATCTTCAACATCCTCAATCTGTTAAGCCGATTTCTATTATTCTTAAAGATTCGGATTCCAATTAGGATGCATCATTATATTCTCTAAACCCATATGATGATGATAATGATGACGAGGAAGATGTCATTTCCCTCATTCACGTTGTTCATGAATTTCCCGACATATTTGAGCCCGTCTTAGGATTACCCCCTAAGCGAGCAATTGAGTTCAGAATTAATCTAATCCATGCAGCTCTACCTATCACTTGTCCTCCTTATCGTATGACTAATAAGGAAAATGAGGAGATGCGTAAACAGTTATCTGAATTGGAAGAGAAGCAATTTATTCGTTCTATTTCTTCTCCGTGAGGAGCTTTAGCTATTTTTGTGAAGAAATGTGATGGTACACTTAGACTTTGCATTGATTACCGCAAGCTTAATGACCTCACCATCAAGAATAAATATCCCTTATCTCGGATTGATGATCTATTCGATCAACTTAGTGCTGCTAGAGTCTTTTCACAGTTAGACTTTGCAACCGATTTTCATCAGCTTCGTATTGTAGAGGATAGCATTCCTTTGACATCGTTCCTTACTCGTTATGGATCTTATGAATTGCTTGTTACGCCATTTGATTTAATGAATGCTCCAGCTTAGTTCGTTGATCTTATGAACCGAGTTTTCAAAGACTTCCTCAATCGATTTTTTCTCATCTTTATAGATGATATTCTTGTTTATTCTAAAACTAAGGAAGAACATGAAAAACATCTTCGAATTGTGTTGAAAACTCTTAGAAGCAATCAATTGAAAGCAAAATTTTCTAAATGCCATTTTTGGCAATCTCGTGTGAAATTTTTAGGACATATCATTTCTGAATCCGAAATTTCCATGGATTCTTCGAAGATTGAAGCGATTCAAAATTGGAAGAGACCGGAGAGTGTAACAGAAATTTGTAGCTTTCTTGGATTGGCGGGTTGTTACCGTCGGTTCACAAAAGACTTTTCTAAAATTTCTATGCCTCTTACTAGTTTGACAAAGAAGGGAGTTGAGTACATTTGGTTAGAAAAATGTGAAGCTTCTTTTCAGAAATTAAAAGAACTCCTATCCGATGCTCCTATTCTTGTGATTCCCAAAGGGAATCAAGACTTTGTTGTTTATACCGATGCTAGTCGTGTTGGTTTGGGAGCCATTCTCATGCAAAGGGAACGCATTATTGCTTATGCTTCTAGGCAATTAAAGCCTGCCAAGACTAGATATGCCACTCGTGATTTAGAGCCCATGGCTATTTTTTTGCCTTTAGAATTTGGCATCATTATCTTTTGGGAGAGAAATTTGTTCTCTACACCGATCATAAATCTTTGAAGCATTTGTTTTCTTAAAAGGAACTTAATTTGCGTTAACAACGTTGGCTCGAGTTCCTTGCATCTTATGATCTTGATATTCTTTATACTCCCGGAAAGTGAAATCATGTTGTCGATGCCCTTAGTCATAGGCAACAAGCGGTTGTTTCAATGATGATATCCGAATGGAATGATCGCGAGACTATATGTAACGACCCGCTATTTTGGACTATTCGCATCCGCACACGTCGGACTTGAATAATTCAAAACACCGAATTGTAAATTTAAATTTGGCAAAACTGAACATATATAGTAAATAAATAATCACAGAATCACAAACAAAGAGTAATATTATGCAGCGGAAGTAAAAGAGATAGTAGTTCATGAAGCTACTATATAAATATATAAGATACATCAGAGTTTACAACAGAAGAGTAATACGATACATCGGGTACAAATCAGAATACATCACTGGAATCATCGAAAACTAAAAGAAGAATATATGGCTGGATCTTCAAGAAAAGCTCCGACTCCATAGGTGAGTCTCAAAAGCTGAACCACTCAGTCTGACCCGAGCGTAAAGCAAAACACAAAACACTCGAGTCAGGATTAATATTCTCATATCAATAAATCCAACTCAAGTGAAATAGCAATCGAAATACAAGTAGCTCAAAGGATGTTGGAATCACCATCCTTTATGGATCCGTTAAATTATATACTATGTAGTAGTGTACGCTAAATAGATAATGTCTATCAGTAATATAAATATCGAAATAGTGTTAAGGAGTTACCATTATCCCCCTTAATACATTTTATAAGCGTTATAGTCTATACAGCACTGTAAAATCCACCGTAAACTAGTGGGATATCAGGGAGTACTCCATAGGTATAACACAAAACAAATTCGTAGTGGTCGCGTATATAGGGATACAAGTATGACAAGGAACATGAGGCAATACCCAAGGTAGTGAAACTACCGTTTTCCTGATCCGGACTGGTGAAAACGCATCGCCGCAACGATCGCAACACCGCGAAACAACACTCCTGAAAGTACGAGGGTGCACCAATCAATAACAAGTAATGAGTAGTAGTTATGAAGAAGTGTGTTCGCTCGAGGTGGCTAACCCCATTTGGCCCGGAACGGCTCCTGTTTTAGTCATTTCCATTTGACACAAGTGTCAAGGCTATCCATTATCGTTCTCTTTCTTCAGTCATCACGTACATCATTCCAACCACTTCATTCTGGATCACACTCCGTGTATAGTTATTAAAGTGGTTTTCGGTTTAGATAGAGAGTATATCAATAACCGATTCCGGACTCTTTAATAACTTTCGTAATTATTACACGATTGGTCGTTTAATAAATTTCAAAACCAAAACAATTTCAATTTCAATTGGAATTTGTAAATCAACATTTGTCTTTCAATATCAATCTCCAAAATTTACGTTTCAAAACTTCCAAATTACCATTTCAAAGTCTTACAATTCAATTTCAACTTTTATTTAACAAAACAAATATTGATTCAAGTTCGTGTATAAGTTTCATTCCGAAATCATTTAAATGGTCTAAATTTCATTCAAATCAATTTAAATTCATTTATCGATTTCATTCAATATTCGCTAAGCAAATTTATCATTTAAAACAATTTTCATTTAAATTCCAATTCATTTAAGTCGATCACTTAATTTCAATTTTATTATAACAAAACTTACAAATTTACTTAAATTCGATTCGTCAAATCAAATTCTTAAAATTACAGTCTTACATTTATTTCAATAAAACGCATTTTTATTTCTTGTTAAAGAAATTCAATTACACTTATTTATTTACTTAGTTACAAATTTCAAACCCAATTAATAAAGAAACTAACTTTCACATATTCGAGAAGTTCAATTCACTTATTAACTTACTTAAATGATTTCCAAAACTTAATTGATAAAGAAACCAATTTCATTTATTAACGAAGTTCAAATTCACTTATTTAAATATTCAAATTCTCTTATCAAAGAATTCAATTTTTATTCAATTATCAAACAATTCAAACTTTTCAATTATTAAATAATTTCAATCTTAATTATTAATAATTTCAAAAATTAATAATTACAAACTTGATTATCAATTCAAACTTAATTATTAAATCAATTCCACTTAATTATGAATTCAAACTTAATCATCAAATCATTTCAACTTAATTATAAATTCAACTTAATAATTTCAAACTTAATTATAATTCCAACTTGATTATAATTTCAGATTTTATTATTAAATGATTTCAAACTTAGTAATTTCAAAACTCAATTATTACTAATTCCAAATTATTTATTAATAATTTCAAATTCAATTATTAAATAATTAAATTTCAAACAACATTCTTCCATCAATTATACGTTAATATTTGTTTCAGATTTCAATATTTACATTTTCCTTTCAAAAAATTCAAATTTCAACTTCATTTCAAAACTTATGCTTTGCTCGAATAAAATCATTATTTTATTTTTAAATCAAATTATTGACCAATCGGATTTTTATTTAATTCTCTATCCTAGGTCAAATTCATTTGGGTATACATCATTTCAACCCGATTCCATTCAATTCAAAAATCAAAGCATAGCAAAGGGAACTTGCAGTGTGATAACTGGGATGGTGTCAAAGTAAATAAACAAGCAATAACAACAATCAATAACAATCCAATAATTAATTCAAATAATTCCGAAATAATCGTATTAATTCACATTGTTGTTTGTGCGAATTAACATAATTATTTCTAGAATCTACACTATCATTTCATGTAGATTAAAGATTAATACACTAATTATTTATACGGTTCTTCACTTGTCATCCATTATTCAACTTATACTACAACAACTTATACAGCATACATTCAACGGTTCAAGGTGTTCTTAACAAAATTCTACGTGTCAATTAATTTAACAATTAAAAGGGGTCATATTATACAATTTTAACTAATCAAGTTCAACACATATATCGATTCAATTTTTTAACTATTCTACGTCAAATCCAATTGCATAATATTTATCACTTTATACATTACAATTTAACATCCAATATAAACAACGAACAATCAATTATCAATCAAACAAGATTATCGTCGTATAATTAACAGATAATGGTTTCAGATGTCACAGGTGAACTGATACAGGTAATAGCATATATAACAGTGCAAATAACTAAAAGCAGCAGTATTTCAATTGTCATTTCAATTGAAATCAAATTTAATAAATAAAAGAACATTAATCGTAAGTGATTGCTCACCTTTCGAGGCTAGAGACGAACGAGAAAGAGATGTGTTACGAATCCAGGTACAAATTCCAAAACAAGCTAGATTGGCCCGAATTGACGAATAAGGTTGATAAATCAAAATTGACGAGATCAATTTAGAACTGGACTGATGAAAACAAATTGAATAAATTTTTGATATAAACTAAATATATATATATATATATATATATATAACAGCATTATTTTCTTACTTAATCGATATTTCATTTTTAAGACAGATATCAAATAAAATGCACATGTAAATAAAATCATTGTTTATATTAAAACACGTATATTTAGATTTAAAATACATACAGTACACATATATCTGATATCAATCTATATAATATCTCTTATATTCAAAACCTTTATGCATTCTGAAATCAAATGTCGATCTAAATAATATATTAAATACATGTGCTACAAAAAGAAACCACTCTATAAATAAGTGCAAAATAGCAGCACCATCATAATGGCTTACATAATACAGCCGATTTCGAAACTTGCCTAACTACACATTATATTCAAACTATAAACATGTATATATCAGTAAAAGCACGACTATAAAAATATATATACATATAGTACTGTTATAATACATATGTATATTTAAAACCACAAAAAGTACAATTTTTTTTCTTTCAGCTTCAACCCTTCTTAAACACTGTTCGTTAAAAATCAGTGTATATAAGTTATCTAAACACACATAGCTATATAATATATACCCACTTTAAAACATTCTGTACCATATATAGTAAACCAATCTCCCTCCTAGATCAAATGTGCAAACCAATATACGAACCATAACCCATACCTTTAAACGTGTATACCTTACTGCCTTTTAAACATATAGTACATATATAAGCTTATTTGTATTCAACGATTAACTACTTCATAAACAAATATAAAGATAACTTTTACAAACATTATTTTAAACTCTTAAGCATGCAAACAGAAGTTAAATTAATGAATAAACATGTATATATTTAAACATAAGTCGTAAAAAAAATTACAACCTATGATATATATGCGAAGTAAGTATAGCCGATGGAAACAGTTTTATTTTTTTAATAAAGGGAGAAACCTATGTAAACTGTAAAAATGAAACATGAGGAATAGAGACATATTTAAATTTGTATTGAAGAAATATAAAACTGTTGTAGCACATATATAGCTACTATAAAATACATATATACCTATGAATCAAAAGAAGGTACGACGCTTCAAAAAGTCGATCGAAGTGGAGATGGAAGTCTCGGTTGGAGCTCGGTTAGGGTGCAAGCGATGTGACGGCGGAGGTTGTCATGTTGCTCCCGTGTTGATGGATAGAGGCCGTACATAGCTATCGCAGGCGGAAGTGCGAGCAGTGGGATGTAAAAAAAAAACTTTTTGGAAGCTGGCGCTACGCATGGGCTATGGCGGAGGCTGCTCTATGCAACTGCGTTGATGGTGATTTGGCGCTGTGCCAGGGTGATGATGAGGACGATCGGTTGTTGACATGGCCGTGGACTTCGGCCATGCTGTCAGTGGGTAGGTAGTTCAGTTGCTTGGTTGAAGGGCCGGTGGTGGGTGTTGTTCGGCGCAGGAGGGGAGGGCAGCGGAAGGTGGAGGTTGAGACGCGGTTTGTTGGTGGTGGAGTGGATCGAGATGACAGGGCTGCTCTGCCGAGAGAGAGGGAAAGGAAGTGGAAGGTCGGTTTAGGGTGGAGAAATCTCGGTGAAGTGGTTTGGCTTCTTGCGTGAGTTGGGAGGAGGTGAGAGTGAGGGAAAATGAGAAATGGTGGAGGCTTGGCAAAAAGGAGATGCAGGTGAGAGCTTGCGTCGATGGGTGGGCTCGGCTGTTTGGTGCGGGAAAGGGTGGTGGGTGAGCTAGTGGTGAGATCTACGGTGAAGGTGGATTGAATGGAGGCTGGGTGGAAAAACTTGTTCGAGGCCATGGAAAAAAATATAGACAGGAGGTTGCAATGTTTGCTTTCTTTTTTTATTTTTAGTGTGACAGCCCGCAAATCCGTACCCCTTGAATCAACACTATTCTACCTCTATTAATTCAAGTGGCACAGAAATACGAACCATTAGGGTTAAAGAAGAAGAGATGGAAGAAGAAGAAACTAAAACAATATCAGAATCTCACAGTCGCAGCGGAATAAAATATAATAGTAAATATAGAACTTTACACAAAATGAAATCTATAACTGTTTATACATCACAAAATCAGAGTATCTCATACATCATCAAATACCAATCAGACATACCATACAATAACAACAGCGGAATATATATATATATATATATATATACACACATATATACGTCTCGGTCTCCAGCTCCTCTCCTGCTCCATAGCAAACTAACCTGAACATATAATACTCGGTCTGACCCAAGCATTATAATAAAATAACACCCGAGTCAGTCTGGAATACCAGCTGATACTAAATATGCATCCAAATTGATCATTAAAGTTTCAAAAATCCTTTGAAAACAAAAGCATCTCGTAAGGCCACGCCACAAATAAACATGTCGGGTTTTTACCTTACGATAGCTAAAAAACTTTTTATAGAAATCCTCTGATATTATAATAGTGTCTATTTACAAGTACTTATAAAATAGCCGAAATTGTTACATTCATTAAATTCCAGCTACTAGCCACAAAAGTGGGTAATACAAACAAAAATCGTACAAGGATCGTAGGGAAAATGGATTTCCAACAATGACTAGGCACTGGGGTACCACCTGTAACAGTACGGGATCTAGATCACCGTACCGAGGACTACTCCCTTCATCCCCTGCAACACAAGGCCGGAACCATTCCTTACTGAACAGTCCCGAACATGATAAACCCCGTGATTGGCGCGACCAACCACACACTAAGCCGAAAGATATATAAGGGACATCTAGACAGGGGAAATATCTTGTTCTGCTTGGGCATGACCCACCTAACCTTGCTGCATATCCCCTGATTTTCAGTCATTCCCGGTTGATGAGGCTTGAGGCTAAGCGTTACCTTTAGAACGTTATCACTTAGAATGCCCATCGTCCACCTGACGATGTTTCGCAAGCATTCATCCATACAAGTCCGTCCCGGGTTCGAACGGAACCGAAGGCACTACTCCTACTACATCCATTTTGGAAATATCCTCAGGATTAGTAGCGACTAGCCCTTGCACTTCACTGGTCCATCTTCGACTCTGAACACGTTTTTCACACGAAACGTACAAATCGGATCGAAGTGGTTTTCGAGAAATAAATCTCGATCCCGGTCTCTTCGAAACGATCACGCATTGTCCAATATTGATAGTCGGTGATTTAACTATCAATTTATATTCATGAACATCCATAGCATCCATCACACAATAAATAATTCCCATATTATTTACTTGCTCAAATATCTTTAAAGGATATATTTTCAAATTTCCAAAACCCATTTGAAAAACAATTCCCAAAGCTCTTTCCTCCACAAGGTGAATCCTTTACCAAATATTCCCATTGGAAATAACCAAGTTCAAAACAACTTAATTTGAAAACAGTTAAAAACATTTTATACAAAATACGTAAATTCACTTCTAGTTACTTACTCAAAATATAATTTCAAATATGTACAGTAAAACCGTTTATTAAGATATAAATTTTGATTTTAAATAAGGTTTTTAATAAACTAAATTTAAAGTAGTGTTTTTAATAAGATAAATGCTAATTTCAAACGACTTAAGTTCAAAACTAGTCTTTTAAACAAATCCATTTGTAAAAATAATTATTAAGGTATTTATAAAATTTACTGTTGTTAATTATTAATAATTATTTAAATCAATAATTTCCAAACACACTTTTAAACAAGTTTGAATTTTTAAAACTTTCTTTTTATAAAATCAGTTTAAACTCGAACTTGGATTTTCCCAGAGAATCTCACTTCCACTTAAACATCACAGAAATCCTTCTCACGATTTCTGTCGATTTATTTCAATTTAGTTTTATGGTTTAATATCATAAATTTACTTTCACATTTATCAACTGATAACGTTTCTCTTATTGATCATTCCAAATTTTATCAATTTTTCATTCCAAATAGATTTCAAATTTTAATTCTTTTAAATTCATTAATTAACAATATCTTTTATTTCTCAAAAATTCAATTTATTTATTTATAATTAATTTATGGATTTATAATTTATCCAGTAACAATCCAATACAATTTTATTTCAGTTTTTCATCCAAACAGATTCCAATGTTTGTATTCCTTTAAATTCCTTATTTATTAATTTCGTAATTTCTTTTGAAATCCCAATTTAATTTCTTATAATCAAAACTCCAATTTTCTTTATAATTAGCATTATGGGTTTAAAGTTTATACCACAATATCACAACGCAATTCAATTCCGAATTTATCAATCATAATATAAAAACAGGCATCATCATTAACTTTAAAAAAATATGGCTACATTGTGAGGATTCCAGTTGGAACCCTCCAACCTGTTTTCCCTGCATCCACAAATATTAGCACATCACATATATAAATATCAATCCAGACTGATAATAACAATAATATGCAACCAATCACACAGATATTTAAATATTTATTATTTAAATCAGCCAATATCTAGATGTGAATGAGAATAACTCACCTTGGGATTTGATGAGCGTTTGAAATTTTAAATTAAATCAGAGCGTTCGATTTAATTCAAAATTTCACTCGCTTAAAACAAATCCAGATCTGTGCCACAGCGTGCCTCCTGTCGCTACGATTCCAACGCCGCAAATTTCATCAAATTCTGAGAACATATGAATAAGTTACAAATTATTAAAGTTTGAATGATAATTTAAAACAAATTTCTTTTTTTTTTTTTACCAAAGTCGTTCGTTCCAGCATACAAGGGACGCCGTCCTTCAACTCCTTCCCACGCGACACAGGAACAGCCGAACCCAACATCACATAGCTAGGGCTTCTAGCCGCTCCTCCCACAGCCGCCGTGACCACCATCAGAGACCACCCCTTCGAAGAGCGCCTCGTCCTCAACGTTCGCCCAGAACCTCACCCAACCCGGTCGCCTCCTCCACGCCGAAACCCCACACGAACGGCGGCCCAAAGAACCCATAATTCTCCCTCCACGCGATGCCAATATCCATCATAACCGACCATCGTGAAGATCTCTACACGAGCTACGATTTTCCAGTTGGGATGTTAGCGAAATAACGCATGGATTTGTTGCAAATTTGAGGCGAAAATGGGTGATTTTCGGCCATGAATGATGATAGAGGCGGCCGGTGAATATAATTAGGGTTTAGAAGATAATATGATATATATATATATATATATTGTTTAATATTATTTTAATCAACAAAATTCTCAATTTAACAGTTTACGCAAACGACCTCCAAACTTCGCGATCCGACAGGCGATTCTAGGGTTTTTCCGCTTTCCGGACACAATGGAACATGTTCCGTAAGCTAATTCGGTCGTATGAGCGAGTTACGAAATTAAACGATCAATTTAAAATTAAATCGATTAAATCGATTTCGATGCGTTTCGAGCTGCCGGGGTCAAACGACAACTCCTATTGCTACGAAAATTGAAATCCGATAATAACGAACTATTACGGATCCAATGGAACTAGTTTCGTCGAATTCCGAGACTGTGCCCCGGAAGGCTATTTTAACTCGTTTATTAAATCCAGCGATTTTCGAAATTATCGAAATCACTCAATATTTCCACTTTTAAAATTTTATTAACTTAACAATAATTCATATAATATTTATAAGCACCTTAAAAATCATTTTGGCTCATTCCGGACCAAAATCAGATTACTTGCATTTTAATAATATTAAATTCATTTTTTAAATTATTATATAATTTCAGTTAATAACTTATTAACTTTTTAATTTATCCAAAAATCCAATAGTATCGTTTATGACCAATTGAACTTAAAAATACATTTAAACATCATTTTTATACCCATTCACATCCAATTCCTCAAATTCTCTCAGTCCAATATTCAATTGTTATTATTCCATTTCAAATTATATTCCGGCCTTAGCAATTATAACTTGTTATTATAATTTAAACTAATTCCTTTAGTTCAAAATAAATCTTAAACCCATAGTAAACATTTAAAATGCATTAAATGTTCACAAATCCCGTGTTAAAAATTCCGGTATGTTACATTCCTCCCCCCTTATAAAAATTTCGTCCCCGAAATTTGTATAAGGTAGAACATACTCTCAAACCCATTTACTTACCCCATTTGCTTAGTTAAAAGCTTATATACACTTCACAAAATCCTTTTTCTCAATTCCCAAACCTATTTGCTTTACTTCCCTAAAGCTTTAATTTTAGCTTATAACTCCCAAGTTGCTTAACTTTTCCCAAAACCCAAAAAAAATTCTAACTCCCAAAATTTTCGGAAAATTTTGGCAGAGTCTCCCTTGCACGGAGGAGCTTTCGCGATATCGCGATACAAAGAAATATATATACATCATCCCACACGGACGGAAACCAAAATATATCACAATATATATATCATTTTCCCAATTATATTTGCGTAGGCGTACCTTTTTAGCAAATTTAATAGCGAGCGGCTAATATTACGCTTATACGCGCTCCAACTCTCTCGAATGCCTTGTATACCTGTACTATACTCAACAAACTCATTAGTTATCAAAATATGAGCATTTTAACATCATTTCCAATATAAATGTAAGCCAAACATAACTATTTACATTCCAAACAACACTTTGCATAATTTCCTAAGTAAATCCATATTTTAAATCATGCACAAGGTTCATTTTCCAATGCTAACTCTATTTTATTTCACACCAAAGATTTTCAAACAAGTTTCGCAATTCCAAATCAATACTTTACCCAAATTTTCCGAATTGATTCCCAAACAAGTTTTATTACAATTTGCTACATTTGCATTTCTATTATAACTCACTTACATTTATGCTCAAATTCATTTGTTAAGTTTTTAGCTTATTCTACTTCGTCCCAACTAACTTCATTTACTTCACTTGAATGATTTACATTCAAGTTTACTATATACCATTCATATTAATCACAACCAATTCTCTATTTCAATATGATCAACATATGCTTCACTAACATCAATCTGATTCAATTCAATTCCAAATTGATTTACAAACCACTTCATTTTCAATTTTGAAGCATTTACATTGCTTTAATAATTCATTTTTCTTCATATGCAAAATCACTTAATTTGATTGCACTTATATACCAACTCTTTAAATTAGATTCCGATTCAATTCAATTTATTCAAAAATAAATTTCAATTGCTTGTTAAACAACTCAATATCAAATACAAGCAATTTCCATGCCATTAGAGCAAAATAATCACCACATAAGCTTAGAACCATTTAAAATTAAGTTCAACTTATATTTATATAAATTTTACTCCTTTCAGAAGTATTCATTTCGATTTTAAAATCCCATTCTTATTCACACCTTTCAAATTTATTACGTATCTTAAGTTTGTTTTTATCATTTATTATTATTCTTCTTATCATTATTTTTATTTTTATTATTATTTTAAAACCAAGTCTTGAATTTCATATTTCAAATCCATTATTCAACTTAAGTTTCCTTTTATCATTCCATTCTGGATTTATTTACAACCCATACATCTTTAATTTATCTCAGAAATTAATTAATATCATTTCACTTGCAATTCAAATTTATTACCCAAACAAAATTTATCCCAAACAAAATTATAAAGCTTAATCACAATTAACATTTAGCATGCTTAAGTTCTTTCACAATATTTTCATTATCTTCTTATTAAGCAAATTATATTGTCATTCGATTCTCATCCAAATCAATTCTAATCCATTTACAAATTTTAATGCACTTTGCTTATTTATTCAATCCATTTTAGATTTATTTTGTTCATAAAGAGACCACGTCCAGTTATTTTACTCATTTGAATTTTATTTACAATCCAACTATCCCAATATAATCTAATTCCACTTTCATCCACACATTAATATTTGTTACCACTAATTTAAATCCCATGCCACAATTGGATTTTTATTTCCCTTCAAATTTTGACTGACTATCAAATTCTATCCATTACAATACAAATTCCATTAATTGTAATTTAACTTAGCCACTAACCTAATCCATATTAGATTTTAATTCACTTCCTCAATTCATTTTGAATTCATTTATAATATCACCATTTTTCCCATACATAAGTCCAAGACTTATTTGCTAACTCAAGAACATCCATATTTATGTTCCCACTTTACATTTCATTTATGGACAAATATTGAATTTGCCACACCATTCAACTCTCTCCATTTATGGATTAAAATTTTACTTTCATTCAAGATTTTAGATTTCTTATCTAAGTTCATTTCCATTTTATATTCACAAGTTTAAATTACAACACTTAATAACTTAAGTATGTGAATTTCTTTAGGTAATAATAAGCAATTCACATTTCACCTTTATATCCAATTCAAATTAATTCAAATTCATTTAAATTTAATTAAATTCTCAAATTCTCAAATTTTAATTCTCCATATACAAGTTCAAAACTTGTTTACTAGGTGAAATTCATTCACTTCTTTATATCCCACTTTACCTTATCTCAATTCACATTTCATTTGAGATTAGATTTGAATTTACCATACCATTCCACTGTTTCCTCATTGTAATTATAATTCCGTTTTTATGTATATAAGTTGTAACGACCCAGAATTTTAAATAATTTAATTTGAAAATATTTAATTAATTTTAAATATTTGAATGGTGGTTTGGATTGAATTTTCAATATAACTTTGAAATAGGCGATTAAATTTTAGAATTTAATCTATTTGAGTTGAATAAAAATATGAATCTTCAATTTTAAGCTGATTTAAAATATTTCAAAAGCTTGTAAAATTCATATTGATAATATTGAAGATTTTAGAAGCTTCAGAATTGAAATCGAAAGTGAATTGCTCAGTTTTGAAATTTAATCGTTTGAATCGATATTCAAAAATAGCCGTCCGAGGCACAGTCTCGGAATTCGACGAAACCAGTTTCATTGGGTCCGTAATATTGAATTATTGTCGGATTTCAAATTTCGTATTTTTTGGGGTTAATATGTGATCACACGACGCGTAAAACACATTGGAATTTAATCGAATTCAATTTGAATTTTAATTTTTAAATTTAGTCAAACATCACGTTATATCCCTAAAATCGTGCCTGATATCACGATGAAGATCGCGCAAAGCATGTTTGAGCATGTTTGTTCGATTTTAAATAACCGTCTCCCCTCGTTCAAAAAGAAAAAAAAAAGAAGGAAATAAGCAATGGCAGAGGCCGATTCCTTCTTCAAATCCCTAGTCGTAGCCTCGTTTAAAAATCCTAAATCATGCCATTCAAATCGAAATCAAAGAGGGGTGATCGGCAACTGAATTCGCGCACGCGATTCAAGGAGGACGCGCGCGATTCGAAGGCACGGCAACGGCAAGCTATGGCGGCGTTCGATTTGGGGGAGCGTGACTTTGTGGAGACGCGGCGCTAGAGTATTGGGATCGCGTCGCGATGGAGTGAGGCAGCGGCGCGAGTAAGGGGAGGCGACGCGCGTGTCAGTGGGAGTCGCGATGGTGGCGCGCGAGGGGATTGGGGTCGTATGGCGATGGCGATTCGAAGGAGTGGAACTGGGGCGGCGCTCGCGAGGCATGCCGAGCTCGAGTTCGTGCCTGATGGTGAAGCAGTAAGTTATTAAATTTATTTTTGTTTTAATTTTAGTTAATATATATATATATATAAATATAGGTTGAGAAAAAAAAAATAACAGTAAAGAAAAAATATATTTACAGTAAATATTTATATATGATTTTGGGAATTTATAAAGTTAATCAAAATTTATTAAGAACAAAAGGGATTTGTTGGTTAAAATAAAATTATGGTTAAATAAATTTAATTTAAAAGGAAATTTAAATTTTTAGTTAAATATCTTATTAAAGAAAAAATTAGTTGATTTAAAATAAAAAGAGAAGTTAATTTGAAATAAAAGTTTAAATATTTAAATGTTTAAAACAAGGTTTAAACTTAAAGTAGATTTTAAAAGAATGATTTATTTAACTTATAAATAAATAAGTCATTAGTTAGAAATGTAAAATAAATGTACAGATAGATTTTAAATCTACTAAGTTTATATTAAAATAATACAAAATATGAGGATTAATTATTTTAACAAAATTTATCTGTTTATTTCAATAACTAAAGAATATTTTATCAAAGGAAAATTTACTTAAAATAAATAGTTAGAATTATTTTCAAAGGAAAATTTGTTAAAATAAATTTATTTAAAAAGAGATTGGTTTGAATAAAACTATTGATTAATTAAACAATCAAGAATGAAGATTTAATTTATTCGATTGATTCGAATATTTACAAATTGTGCAAATATTTATACAAGGTATAAATGAAGAAAACAAGTTGAATTGGAAGTGGATTGCAAACGGGAATAAAGGTGAGAACTTCTCACTCAAAAGGATTTATTTAAATTTTGAATAGTTAGATTTAAAATTTGTTGATTGAATGATTGAATGCTTGAATGATGATTGATATATATATTGGATGTGAATAGACCCTATACGCCGTTAGTAAGCGGAGGTTATTTATTACACACATATACCGCGATATTCCATCTTGAAGTGGAATTGGTATTATATTATATATATAGCAATATATATATATTGGCATATGTATATATTGCAGTTGATTGATTTCCCGCATTTTCTTTTAGCGGATGAGACCCTATGCGCCGTTAGTAAGCGGATATATATTTTATAAAATCCCATATACCGCGATATTCCGTCTTGAAACGGAATGGTATTGTGCTAATGTCTGTGGATGCAGGGAAACAGGTTGGAGGGATCCAACTGGATTCCTCACAAATATTTATTGATTTTAAATATTGTGATGTTTGATTGTTTATCATATCGATATATGATATTGGAAAATCGTGATTGACTATTTGATGTGTTGCATCATCGGATCCAATTTTTGAAATTTAAAAATAACGATTTTAATTTCAAAAAGGATTTTTGGAAATATACGTTTATTAAATATTTTTGGAATTGATCCATTATAATTAAATAAACGTTATAATTTTTAATGTTATAAAAATTATATTTTTGAGAAATATAGTTAAAAAAATTGATTTTTTGAAAATATGGGATTTATGATTTTATAAAATAGTTTAAATTGAGATTTTTGAATCTATTGTAAAAAAAAAAGTGTAAATATAGGATTTATGAAATTGGATTATTTTATAAATCAAAATGATGGAATTCTAAAAGAGTTTAAAAGATGTTTTAAAATAATAATACAAATTCATTTGTATTAAAAGATTTATAAATTGATATTTGTAAATTAAAAATATTAGAAGTGTAAAACGAACTTTTTTAAGTGTTAGAAAAAAAATTGTAAATGAATTTCATAAATTGGAATTATAGAATTATAACGGTGAAGTTATAAATAGAATTTTATAAGCAGTAGGTTTATAAAATTTATGAAGTTATTAAAGGAATGAGTTGGATAAATAAATGAATCTTATAAGTTATAAAATTTATAAATTTGAGAAGTTCAAAGAAACAATTTTGTAAATAAATAAATTACAAGTATTTGACTTATAATATGAATTTTTAATATATCACTGTGATATGAACTGAGAAAGGTTAATAAAGGAAATTTATAAAAGGAAGTTGTTATAAAATAAATAGAAATAGAATTTATAAACGTTGTTTTATAAATTCGAAATGACTTATTTTGATAAGTAAAATTGTTGTAGTTTATTTATAGAGTTATATTCATGTTTTAGACAGTGAATAATTCCTTAAAATAAAATGAATAGAAAGATGAAATTTGTTAACGTAATATATTCACGTTTTTGAATAGTGAATAATATGTTAAAGGAATTATTTTGAACATGATGTTTTAAATAGAATTAAAACGATCTAATGATGTTCTAAAATATGTTGAGATTCGAAATCATAGATTTCAACATTTATTGTTGAAATAGATGTTTTCGAGAAATAGAAGGAAATAATAGATTATAACACTGTTGTTATAATAGATAATTTCCGAAAGGAAATGTTTTGTATAGTATTGGGATTTATATATCTATTTTAATTTCGAATCCCTATACTAGTGATTTTGGGTTGTTGTAACGATGTTTTACGCAACATTCGTTTTGGCCCAAATAAATATGGTTAAGTGAATGATTTCCTTAAAGAATGAAATATATACTTAATTTCGATTAGAGTATATGGAATATTTTCCAAGGTTGAAAATAAATAAAATTTGTGGATTACTTATAAAATAAATAAGTATGGAAATTGTTTTTTTTCCAATGAGAAATGGAAAGTTTAGAGAATTTATCTTTTTGAAGATAAATTGAAAATGAATATTTGAAATCGTATATTCATAAATATTTTGGAAGTATAAATTCAATATGGAATTTATAAATGGAATTGGGAAAATAGGTTTAAAAATAAATATTGATTTATTTTTGAAATATGGAAAGTTATATCTTCTAAAGATATTTTTGGAATTAAATAATTTGGAAAATTATTTGGATTCTGGTGATGTTGGCATATCTATTGATAGATCAATAACCGACTATCGATATTTACCTTTGAATAGGTATTTGTTGTGAATTGTTTGAAATTGAATGCCACACTTATTTTTTAAAAAAAATAAGCGCTCACTATTCGGGTTAACCGGGAAAGGACCATGGGGTCGTATAACTCATTCCGAATATGTGATACGTCGTTATGAATTGCATTCGAAGACTGGTGTTGAAGACCGGATATTTTCGAAAACGAGAGGGTTTCTTGTTGATTGTCTCTGCACTGGCTGATCCCCGGTATAGAGATCTCCATAAGTGATGGGAAATCCGAACGTGATTAGAAATTATTCGGATTGCAGGGACTTCTTTGTAAGTGCCTTCGGTTCTGTTCGAGCCCGGAACAGACTTGTATGGATTGTATGTCTGACATTACAAGTTGAGATATAAAGCCGATTTCTTTCAAATATATTTCTGAGGTGGCGGAGAATTTATTCTTTTAGCTTAACACCCTTCTTTGAGACGTATGTGCTCAAAGGTTATATAGTTGAAGTTATCAGCGATATATTCCCAGTTTGGTAATGTGACATGCTGAGTGATGCTGAAATGATCATTGTGTTGATTATTGTGATAGGATCATTTATTTGATCGTCTATCTTAGTGATCATTGTGTTGATCATTTGTTGACCCAAAGCATGGCTTTTGTATAAAGTATGTTTTTGTGGACGTGAATTCGTCGAGCCTCACATCCCGGAAATGGTCAAAACAGGAAAGAAGCAGCAAGGTTATGAGGGGTAGCGCCCTTTAGGATATGTGCATTTCCTTCTGGAAAAGGGTGGTATCATGGTATGGAGCCCAGATACTTACTCATGTTGAAACACTTTGATTTTATGATTGTGTGAATTAATTAGAGAGTGCTCTCGGATAAAGGTCCCAAAGGACCGGGGGATGGCATATTCGGTCAGTTGTTACTCAGTTAGGGGTAACCCGGCCTTGTGTTGGTAGAGATCCGGTTTGGTTCTCGGGGATGTCCATCCAGAGGCATTCTCATGTGGCAATGGGAAGTTCCTTGGCCTGACCATTTGTTGGAAATCCTATTCCCAATACGAAACTTGTACGGTATTAGTTGTAGAACCTGCTATTCACTTATGGTGGTCACCACTGTTTGGATAGTAGCTATAGTAGGCATACGATAATGGTCGTATGTTGGCTAAGATTTATATCTTTATTTTCGAAATGATTTTCCTCTACACTATGCACTAATAATAATATCAAATATTATTTTAAATGCGTATCAAGCATCTTTGACTATCATAAGGAGAAATCTCCTCCGATTCTGCGTTTGCATGTGTGTGTGTGCGGGAGGCCTTATGGTAGTCTCATTTTTAAAAGCATTGCGAATTGAATTTGAAAATATTCCTCTATTTTGATTTTAAAGTAAATAAACTGTTTTGAGTTCTCACACCAGTCACATGATTGACTCGGAGTTTATTGTTTTCCTTCCTAAACTCTGGGTGCCCACCAATTTCCACACGGGCAGTCAAGAGTTCAGGTTTATCAGGATATTCTGGATATTCTGGAGTTGCTGGAGGCAAGCTGGATGGCGTAGCATATTACTAGTATGTAGTATTTCTTTTTCCGCTGTTTAAAATTGTTTGATGTTGTACACTCTGATGATTTGATGTAATGTAATATAATGTGATGTAATAACTGATATAGTTCTTTGTTTAAAGATTATTCAATTATTATTATATGTTGTTCCGCTGCGAATTGTGAGATTCTGATATTTTTAATAGTTGTTCTGTTCTGGTCTATTTTCCTTTCTTTCTGTTTTTCTTTCTCTCTTTCTTCTATCTTTCTTTTTCTTAAAACCCCTAAGGGTTCGTATTTTCGTTCATCTTGAGTTAATCAATGGAGATTAGTGTCTACTCAAGGAGTACGGATTTACGGGTCATTACATAAGTTCACCAACTTATTTATTTAAAAGCCTATATTGCTCTTTTAAACTCATCTACATCTTATAATCACAATTTCAGATTCACATAAATATATATCGCTGAATTATTAAGGATATAAGTTTTCTCTCACCTGAATCCTTTGTTAATTCCAAATCCATAGTTTCAAACTATAAGCATAACACCTAATAGCTCAGGTGTTCAATTCATTTCACAATGACCCTCAATTTCAAGGTCATTTTACATTTAATTTAATTCAAATAAACTATATTTTAAGTCCAATTTATTTATCTTATCCAAGTTAAATTCAAATTTCTATTTACTTCAACAAATTTTATTCACCTCCATTTACTTAAGTTAAATTTTAATTCTAAGATTACAATTTTCATTTCTTCCTATTGGTATTAACTTCACTTAATAAGTTTAATAGTCAATTCATTTCAACTTTACACATTATGAAATTAGAATTTTCCCAGAATTCTATTCCCGGTTTTATTTCAAAACCATTTGGAAATAATAATCAATATATATTCCTATTTGGTATATCAATCAAATTACCAGACTTCCAAAACAATTTATTTATACCAAAAAAATTTCCTTCTTTGAGATTTCCCAAACAACTAGCATACCCAAAATCCAAACAATACCTTAACCAAGTATTAGGGAAGCAATCCATCACTTTAGAAACTCGAAAATAAATTCTAATGATGTGGCCAGCATCATCAGGATTATTTTCCAGCGACTGAAGTGAGTTCAATGCTTCTTACTTTTCAAAACAGCTTCCATGTAAAAATATTTCTCAAAAAAATATTCCAACATTGCCTTCAAACACCTTCAAATCTCAACAAACATTTCAAACTTCCCCAGGATTTTAAATTTCCAAACTTTTATTTTTATTTTATTTAAAATCCTTCCCAAAACTTCGGGGATTTAAATTCTGGTTTAATTCAAATTTAGTTATTCCTCCTTTTATATAATTTATATTTGTAGAATTTTATTTTCATTATAACTATTTCAAGTTCCAGATTAAATTTTTAGATTCTTATTTGATTTAGATATCCACACCCAACAATCAAACATATATAATAATTTCAGAAAATTATTCTCTTTATATCAAAATATAATTTTGGGTAAAATTATTTCATTTACCCACTTTAAAATCAATACTATGTCGGTTTATCTTGTTTAAGAGTTTAGAAACCCCTATCGATATGGTTGTACTTCCCGCACCGACCAGAATTCATAAACACTCAACCGACAAGTCAACACAGTATATAAACAATTTTATATCCACTAACAAGTACGCTCTCTTAGCTATTATTACTCTCAACTCATTATAGAGTACTATTGACTCTATTTAATGAGTAATTACCCCACCAAAGCCTAGGTTGTCGCTAACCTAAGCTCTGATACCAAGTGTGACGTCCTAGGCTTTTCAACCATCAGCAACGGCTCACGACCGGTAGGCTTTTCAACCATCCCAGCCCCGCTGTGGCTCACAGTGATACCTCGAATTTGCTTTTACGGCCACCCTCTCGAGTCGCAACCAACCCCGCAAGACCTTATACTATCCTCGGGGGCATGTAGGGGTAAGAGTCTCCCGTTCGCCACCTAACACAAAGCGAGAACGCCCTATCACGCTGTAGTGTAGAAAATCTGATCCCTTGAATCAACACTATTCTACCTCTATTAACTCAAGTGGCACAGAAATACGAACCATTAGGGTTAAAGAAGAAGAGATGGAAGAAGAAGAAACTAAAACAATATCAGAATCTCACAGTCGCAGCGGAATAAAATATAATAGTAAATATAGAACTTTACACAAAATGAAATCTATAACTGTTTATACATCACAAAATCAGAGTATCTCATACATCATCAAAAACCAATCAGACATACCATACAATAACAACAGCGGAATATATATATATACATACACATATATACGTCTCGGTCTCCAGCTCCTCTCCTGCTCCATAGAAACCTAACCTGAACATATAATACTCGGTCTGACCCGAGCATTATAATAAAATAACACCCGAGTCAGTCTGGAATACCAGCTGATACTAAATATGCATCCAAATTGATTATTAAAGTTTCAAAAATCCTTTGAAAACAAAAGCATCTCGTAAGACCACGCCACAAATAAACATGTCGGATTTTTACCTTACGATAGCTAAAACACTTTTTATAGAAATCCTCTGATATTATAATAGTGTCTATTTACAAATACTTATAAAATAGCCGAAATTGTTACATTCATTAAATTCCAGCTACTAGCCACAAAAGTGGGTAATACAAACAAAACTCGTACAAGGCTCGTAGGGAAAATGGATTTCCAACAATGACTAGGCACTGGGGTACCACCTGTCACAGTACGGGGTCTAGATCACCGTACCGAGGACTACTCCCTTCATCCCCTGCAACACAAGGTCGGAACCATTCCTTACTGAACAGTCCCGAACAAGATAAACCCCGTGATTGGCGCGACCAACCACCCACTAAGCCGAAAGATATATAAGGGACATCTAGACAGGGGAAATATCTTGTCCTGCTTGGGCATGACCCACCTAACCTTGCTGCATATCCCCTGATTTTCAGTCATTCTCGGTTGATGAGGCTTGAGGCTAAGCGTTACCTTTAGAACGTTATCACTTAGAATGTCCATCGTCCACCTGACGATGTTTCGCAAGCATTCATCCATACAAGTCCGTCCCGGGTTCGAACGGAACCGAAGGCACTACTCCTACTACATCCATTTTGGAAATATCCTCAGGATTAGTAGCGACTAGCCCTTGCACTTCACTGCTCCATCTTCGACTCTGAACACGTTTTTCACACGAAACGTACAAATCGGATCGAAGTGGTTTTCGAGAAATAAATCTCGATCCCGGTCTCTTCGAAACGATCACGCATTGTCCAATATTGATAGTCGGTGATTTAACTATCAATTTATATTCATGAACATCCATAGCATCCATCACACAATAAATAATTCCCATATTATTTACTTGCTCAAATATCTTTAAAGGATATATTTTCAAATTTCCAAAACCCATTTGAAAAACAATTCCCAAAGCTCTTTCCTTCACAAGGTGAATCCTTTACCAAATATTCCCATTGGAAATAACCAAGTTCAAAACAACTTAATTTGAAAACAGTTAAAAACATTTTATATAAAATACGTAAATTCACTTCTAGTTACTTACTCAAAATATAATTTCAAATATGTACAGTAAAACCGTTTATTAAGATATAAATTTTGATTTTAAATAAGGTTTTTAATAAACTAAATTTAAAGTAGTGTTTTTAATAAGATAAATGCTAATTTCAAACGACTTAAGTTCAAAACGAGTCTTTTAAACAAATCCATTTGTAAAAATAATTATTAAGGTATTTATAAAATTTACTATTGTTAATTATTAATAATTATTTAAATCAATAATTTCCAAACACACTTTTAAACAAGTTTGAATTTTTAAAACTTTCTTTTTATAAAATCAGTTTAAACTCGAACTTGGATTTTCCCAGAGAATCTCACTTCCACTTAAACATCACAGAAATCCTTCTCACGATTTCTGTCGATTTATTTCAATTTAGTTTTATGGTTTAATATCATAAATTTACTTTCACATTTATCAACTGATAACGTTTCTCTTATTGATCATTCCAATTTTTATCAATTTTTCATTCCAAATAGATTTCAAATTTTAATTCTTTTAAATTAATTAATTAACAATATCTTTTATTTCTCAAAAATTCAATTTATTTATTTATAATTAATTTATGGATTTATAATTTATCCAGTAACATTCCAATACAATTTTATTTCAGTTTTTCATCCAAACAGATTCCAATGTTTGTATTCCTTTAAATTCCTTATTTATTAATTTCATAATTTCTTTTGAAATCCCAATTTAATTTCTTCTAATCAAAACTCCAATTTTCTTTATAATTAACATTATGGGTTTAAAGTTTATACCACAATATCATAACGCAATTCAATTCCGAATTTATTAATCACAATATAAAAACAGGCATCATCATTAACTTTAAATAAATATTGCTACATTGTGAGGAATCCAGTTGGATCCCTCCAACCTGTTTTCCCTGCATCCACAAATATTAGCACATCACATATATAAATATCAATCCAGACTGATAATAACAATAATATGCAACCAATCACACAGATATTTAAATATTTATTATTTAAATCGGCCAATATCCAGATGTGAGTGAGAATAACTCACCTTGGGATTTGATGAGCGTTTGAAATTTTAAATTAAATCGGAGCGTTCGATTTAATTCAAAATTTCACTCGCTTAAAACAAATCCAGATCTGTGCCATAGCGTGCCTCCTGTCGCATTCCAACGCCGCAAATTTCATCAAATTCTGATAACATATGAATAAGTTACAAATTATTAAAGTTTGAATGATAATTTAAAACAAATTTCTTTCTTTTTTTTGTTTTTTTTTACCAAAGTCGTTCGTTCCAGCATACAAGCGAAGCCGTCCCTCAACTCCTTCCCACGCGACACAGGAACAGCCGAACCCAACATCACATAGCTAGGGCTTCTAGCCGCTCCTCCCACAGCCGCCGTGACCATCATCAGAGACCACCCCTTTGAAGAGCGCCTCGTCCTCCACGTTCGCCCAGAACCTCACCCAACCCGGTCGCCTCCTGCACGCCGAAACCCCACACGAACGGCGGCCCAAAGAACCCATAATTCTCCCTCCACGCGATGCCAATATCCATCATAACCGGCCATCGTGAAGATCTCGACACGAGCTACGATTTTCCAGTTGGGATGTTCGCGAAATAACGCATGGATTTGTTGCAAATTTGAGGCGAAAATGGGTGATTTTCGGCCATGAATGATGATAGAGGCGGCCGGTGAATATAATTAGGGTTTAGAAGATAATATGATATATATATATATATATTGTTTAATATTATTTTAATCAACAAAATTCTCAATTTAACAGTTTGCGCAAACGACCTCCAAACTTCGCGATCCGACAGGCGATTCTAGGGTTTTTCCGCGTTCCGGACACAATGGAACATGTTCCGTAAGCTAATTAGGTCGTATGAGCGAGTTACGAAATTAAACGATCAATTTAAAATTAAATCGATTAAATCGATTTCGTTGCGTTTCGAGCTGCCGGGGTCAAACGACAACTCCTATTGCTACGAAAATTGAAATCCGATAATAACGAACTATTACGGATCCAATGGAACTAGTTTCGTCGAATTCCGAGACTGTGCCCCGGAAGGCTATTTTAACTCGTATATTAAATCCAGCGATTTTCGAAATTATCGAAATCACTCAAAATTTCCACTTTTAAAATTTTATTAACTTAACAATAATTCATATAACATTTATAAGCACCTTAAAAATCATTTTGGCTCATTCCGGACCAAAATCAGAATACTTGCATTTTAATAATATTAAATTCATTTTTTAAATTATTATAAAATTTCAGTTAATAACTTATTAACTTTTTAATTTATCCAAAAATCCAACAGTATCGTTTATGACCAATTGAACTTAAAAATACATTTAAACATCATTTTTACTCCCATTCACATCCAATTCCTCAAATTCTCTCAGTCCAATATTCAATTATTATTATTCCATTTCAAATTATATTCCGGCCTTAGCAATTATAACTTGTTATTATAATTTAAACTAATTCCTTTAGTTCAAAATAAATCTTAAACCCATAGTAAACATTTAAAATGCATTAAATGTTCACAAATCCCGTGTTAAAAATTCCGGGATGTTACATTTAGTAATCCAGAGAGGAGAGAAATAGGCAACGCATGGAGAAAGGAACCGGTAGGGAAATGTAAATTTTCATTGTGCATGAATTTAAGGAGATTAATGCTAGTGTCCATTTGAACGTACACAGTGGACAACGAATAGACAAAGAGTTAGAAGGATTAAAATCGTACCGATATGATTTATCGATTCAACCGATTTCGTCGTGCATCAGACGTCAAAACACAAAAATGAGTATACCGTAAAGATCGGTACGAAGAGACGATCAAAACGGCATATGGATATCAGTGGTACGATCGAATTATAAAAATTCGAATTTTTGTACTAGCGGAAAATGCATGAAAAACACAGAAAAATAAGATCGACGGAGCTAAAGATGTCCGAATTTGGAAAAACGAAAAAGTGACAACTTGCTCAAAAGATGGTTTAGAATTTTTCAATGTAAAAATATTTTGGTTTTGAAAACTTTTTATTTTCATCGCTTTTTAACTGATTAAATTGAAGTAAATTTACGCGCGAAATAAACTTTCATATTTTCGGACGAAAATTTACCGGTTGCTATTTTAACTGGACACGTTCCAAATATCAAATTTATATTTCAAAATTTTATCGTTTAAAAATTCCACAAATTTTAATTAAATACGCTACTAAAACCGGTTAAATTTATGGGTCGTTACATTCTCCCCCACTCAAAACTTTTCGTCCTCGACATGGAAGAAAGTGAGAGAATAAAAACATTCAAAAGAGAATGAACTTGAATTACATTATAACAATTAATTTAAACCATAGAAATTTCAATTTAAATAAATTTATATTCAACAATTTGTTTTTAAATTCGAGGTTTCCGTTTAATTTCATATTTATTAATGTTAGATACAAATAAGTTTCTTTAAACATAAATTCAATTAATATTCAATTAATATCAGAATATCTCATTAAGTTGATTTTATTTCAATTCATTAACTTTCAAAACAAAATTTTCCTCTATTAATCACAACTGTTATTTATTTAACTTATTATTCTATTTATCTCCACAAACATTTTATAATTTTAAATTTAAGTGAATAACATTTATTATACGCACTCACATTTTATTTATGAAGACAATTTTATATTGTATATTATCAAATTTTCTTAAATTAAAAATTTCAAAGATCATAAATTTGAATAGTCATTTATTATAATCATATTTTATTCGACAAATTTAATTCTTCTTTATTCAAATTATTGTTAAATTTACTCTACTTAATCTATCCTATCACATATATATTAAGTATATTTACATTTATTATTACTACTCAAATTTATTTAAAAATTCCTTTGATATCATTTATATTGTATAATATTCACTTACATAATTAACTTTTGAAAATTTAGGTAAGTTATGTATAATGCAATTAAATATTATCCAAATAATATTTTACAATTCAGTTATTTCAAGTTAAGTATTTACATAAAAATAATTTGGCTTCATTTATAATTGAAAATCATCCTTTAATAAATTTTAAGAATTATTTTCCGATTAGCTTCAAACAACTTAGAGATAAAATAGCAAATCAAATTTAAAATCCTCAATATATATTATAAATCAAGTCATGTTTAGAAATTCAAATCAATTTATTTTTCAAACAAAAGTGTAGCAGGGCTACAGAATAGTCTCTCCACTTCAAACCTCGAAAATGAATGTCGATTATGCGGCCGTCATCGCCGAAATTATTTTCCAGTGACAAAAGGGAAGAGCTCAAATTTAATCATTTAAAATTCTTTGAAAACCATTTATATTCGAAAGTATTTTAACTAATCTACATTTTAACACTTTAGAACCATAATTCAAAATTATCGTAAATTAAGTTCTCAAATTCTTTATTTATATTCATTTTAAACTCTAAATTAATTTATAAACCATGCATATCTCTTCAATTACTATGTTGGTAAAATCAATGTCTTACAAAATAATAAATGAAAATCATTTTACCAATCATTTCGGTTAACTATTTAATTTCAGAAAATTTTTACTTATATAATTTAATCATATTAAAATTATTTATTTACCCAAATTTGAAAACAATATAGTGTCAGTTTGCTCTGTTCAAGTGTTTTGGAAATCCTATCGATAGCGTTGATCAGACAAATCGATCTAAAACCCAAATCAACATCAACAACTCAAACAACACAATATATATTAAAACATTTTTAATGTTAATTTACAAATACACTTCTCGCTTGACGATACAAGAAGGGACTCCCAAAGCAGTATAGAAATTCAATTTTTTTTTGATGGACTCGAATTAAAGAGAAATCTGATTCGAATACAAGTTCGAAAGAAAAGATAAGATGATTCAATTAACAAAATCGGGAGATGGATAAGCTTATATTAATTTATGGGCAACCTTTACCGGGTCGACCGTGACTTCAAAATAAGATCGATGCAGAATTCCAAGGCGAATCTACATTTGATCTCAAGAAATCGAATTCATGTATAGCAGGAGATAGCTAGCATCGTAAACCGAGGATACAGAAATCTCCGGTAAATCGATGCATATTGTAAAGGAGTTTCACCCCTTTATAAATCATTCGAAGTTTGGCGAGACTGCCGATCTATTAAATATCGTTCGAATTGGAGTTATAGGATACTTTGGAATTCAGAAGAATACGAATAGTGAGGGACAAGAATGAATTTCGGAACCGAGGGAACGTTCCAAAATTCAAAGGAATTGAGTCAAAAGGAAGAGATTGAAACTCGAGTGAAGTGATTCTGTGACACTCCACCTCTATACCCATACTTGCCGAGAACACTACGATTTAGTGCTGTCAACTAGCACGGAGAATAAGGCTTTTGAGGAGCGACCACCCATGTAATTGCTTATCACACGGTGGCTATGAATAATCTTCGGAAACAAACATAGAAATAATCATAACACAAATCAGTCACAGACATCCATATCACAAGGGCGGAAGAAGATATGAATATATAACTAACACATGAAAGTGTACATCAGAGTAGTGGTCAGTAAGATCCACAATAATACAAAAGAATAGCAACACGTGCTATACAAAAGAATACAACTATGAGTCTATATCTCAAGTGTATACAACAAAAACTGCTAATCTAAACAGTTAGCCAAAAGTCAGAGTGATGAATCCCTGGGAAGAAGTCAAGCAGAAGCACCTGTAACATCTCGGTCTGACCCGAGTATTATTTAAGAAAATAGTAAACGGACCAGTCTAGCTATAAATATCAGATGACATGGTATAACATAAAAGATATGGCATAAACATAAAATATCCATAATGACATACCACTATAAGTATGTAAATAATGATCAACAGAAGATCAATCAATAAGAGATAATCAATATCACAAGAATCTTCTCAAAGATCGGAAAGGGCATCATACCCCAAACTTGTACTCATGACAAGCCAATGACATAAATTCTAGAAATCAATGCAAGAAGTCTAGAAATCATAGAAAAGAGAAAGAAGCCTATCAGATGACGGTCCGAAGACCAAGGGGAGCTACCCCACATGTGTGAATGGAATCACACAGATTGAGGTCCAGACTAACCAAAAAGCAAAAAGGTATGTGTGAGTGGAATCGCACAAGTGGTGTCTAGTCTAACCTCGCAACAAGAGACATCGCACAGTTGCTAGTCTAAATCATCAGAATGATCGTCATGATCAACGAGAAGTGTCAATTACACTAAGCTAGTAAATATAGAAGTTTAGCTTCATGTCCCATAACCACTTGCTTAACTTAAATATTTACGAACAAACTGTAAATCTTCACTAATAAAATTTGTCACAAGTGGTTCAATCGAACAAGTCCAAGAATTAACCGACGAAGTGAACGCAAGCGTTTCATACCACTTGTTTTACTAAGTCGTTTAATTAGATTTCTCATCCGAGTATGGTAAAGGTTTGTATATACTAATAGATTGGAAAACGGTTTAAGGAAAGAGCTTTGTTATTAAAAATAGAGTTGAAATTGTTTGTTAAAAGAGTTTTGATATTTACTACTAGTATTGAAACCTTTATATTCTTAAAATGACAAATCACAGAAGAGATTGTAGAAACAATCATCACAAAGATCACATTCGGAGATGTGAATAAAATCCAAGGAAATCAGCTCAAAAGCATCAAAGTGAAAGTTCCCCAACGACCAAACGTGGCCGAGATAACCAGAGGTAGTTTGTCTCGAAGAATGGTCAACTCAGCATCTCAACAAAGCAAGTTCTGTTGAATGTTTTTCAGATAAGATCTCCTACGGAGAGGGGGTCCAGGGGGGTGGAAACCCCCCTAGGTGGGGGTGCGGGGGCAACGCCACCGCTTACGGGGTTCGACCTGCCCGGTCAGGCCGCGGGGGTCTAGGGGGCAGCGCCCCCGGCGGGTTGCAGGGCAGAGCCCCGACCAAAACGGTACGACCTAGTGAAGACAAGCGGCCTACGACCTAAAACAAAAATGAGGTCTTACGACCTAAGGTGGGTGCGCTACCTAAGAAGGTTCGCGAGCTAAGGATGAGCGACCTAACAAGGTTCACGACCTAACGGAGACGAGGTCATGCGACCTAAAGTGGTTCGCGTCCTAAAGGGGAACGACCCATCGAGTTATAGGTTTAACGACCTAACGGTTTAAAGGTCATGCGACCTAAAAGTGAAACGACCTAAGGTCGAAAACAAGGTCAAGCGACCTAAGGGGTTACGCGACCTAATGTAACACGGGTCAAACGACCTAAGGCAGCACCGGACGAACGACCTAACTGCTTAAGGGACAGGCGACCTAAAGAGGTTCGCGACCTAAATGTGCACGATCTAAGGTCTTTCGACCTAGGGGTATATAGGTAACGCGACCTAAAGATGTCGCGACCTAAAAATAGAAAGCATGGCCGAACGACCTATCGAAGTAGAAGGGCATGCGACCTAACGGTCAAAAGGCCAACGACCTACGACCTAAAAGCCATACGACCTACGACCTAAAAGCCATACGACCTAACGTGAAACGACCTAACTCCGAAGTGAAGATTCAAGGCAGTGCGACTTAGCGCGATAACACGCGAACGACCTAAGGGTTAGGTCGCGAGCGACCTAACTCCGAACACCAAAAATGGCCAGAACGACCTAAGTGCAGAAAATTCACCAAAACGCTAAAAATTGGAGCTTTTCGCCAATCCAATCCAAACCAAATGCTAATATGCATGCAAAAGTGATAGGGAATCATTCCCAACAGTCCAATATGGTTATAGACTAGAATTGTGAGATAAAAATCTCACCTTTGCACTAAAATTTATGAAGATGAAGCTTGAAAGCAAGGAGAAGCAATCCAAAGCTTGAATCCAATATCTTCTACTTGAATTTGGAGTTGAATGTTGGAGTTGCAATTGAATTTGAGCTTGGAGTTTTAATTTCTCATTCTCTTCACCATTAATGCCAAAGCTTGGGTTAGTTAGGAAATTTATAAAGAGTGAGGAGAAGAGGGTTGGAACTTGGGCTTAATAGGCTAAACTAACCCAAAGTCCAAAGCGGGAAAAGTTAGTGGAATTTCACTAACTCCAAACCTATCGATGTTTATACTTAAAAAAGTTGTAAACGGCATTTCGAACTCAATGGAAGTGGTCTGGAGTCCTAATTTGACCGTTTGCAAAAAGTAGCTTTTCGGACCAAAATCCGATTAACGATTTAATATTTAAATAAAATCTTTAAATATAAACTCGATAAATATGCGGGTTGTTACAGATTCTGTAAATACATTTACTCTATATGCTAAGTTTTGCCTAGAGCTACCAAAGCTCTGTTACCAACTGTAACGACCCGCTATTTTGGATTATTCGCATCCGCACACGTCGGACTTTAATAATTCAAAATACCGAATTGTTAATTTAAATTTGGCAAAACTGAACATATACAATAAATAAATAATCACAGAATCACGGACACAGAGTAATAATATGCAGCGAAAGTAAAAGAGATAGTAGTTCATGAAGCTACTATATAAATATATAAGATACATCAGAGTTTACAACAGAAGAGTAATACGATACATCGGGTACAAATCAGAATACATCACTGGAATCATCGAATACTGAAAGCAAAATAGATGGCTGGATCTTCAAGCAAAGCTCCAACTCTAAAGGTGAGTCTCAAAAGCTGAACCACTCAGTCTGACCCGAGCGTAAAGCAAAACACAAAACACTCGAGTCAGGATTAATATTCTCATATCAATAAGTCCAACTCAAGTGAAATGGCAATCGAAATACAAGTAACTCAAAGGATGTTGGAATCACCATCCTCTAAGGATCCGTTAAACTATCTACTATGTAGTAGTGTACGCTAAATAGATAATGTCTATCAGTAATATAAATATCGAAATAGTGTTAAGGCGTTACCATTATCCCCCTTAACACATTTTATAAGCGTTATAGTCTATACAGCACTGTAAACTCCACCATAAACTAGTGGGATATCAGGGAGTACTCCATAGGTATAACACAAAACAAATTCGTAGTGGTCGCGTATATAGGGATACAAGTATGACAAGGCACATGAGGCAATACCCAAGGTAGTGAAACTACCGTTTGCCTGATCCGGACTGGTGAAAACACATCGCCGCAACGATCGCAACACCGCGAAACAACACTCCTGAAAGTACGAGGGTGCACCAATCAATAACAAGTAATGAGTAGTATACAAAGAAGTGTGTTCGCTCGAGGTGGCTAACCCCATTTGGCCCGGAACGGCTCCTGTTTTAGTCATTTCCAATTTGACACAAGTGTCAAGGCTATCCATTATCGTTCTCTTTATTCAGTCATCACATACATCATTCCAACCACTTCATTCTGGATCACACTCCGCGTATAGTTATTAAAGTGGTTTTCGGTTTAGATAGAGAGTATATCCATAACCGATTCCGGACTCTTTAATAACTTTCGTAATTATTACACCGATTGGTCGTTTAATAAATTTCAAAACCAAATCAATTTCAATTTCAATTGGAATTTGTAAATCAACATTTGTCTTTCAATATCAATCTCCAAAATTTACGTTTCAAAACTTCCAAATTACCATTTCAAAGTCTTACAATTCAATTTCAACTTTTATTTAACAAAACAAATATTGATTCAAGTTGTATATAAGTTTCATTCCGAAATCATTTAAATGGTTTAAATTTCATTCAAATCAATTTAAATTCATTTATCGATTTCATTCATTTTTCGCTAAGCAAATTTATCATTTAAAACAATTTTCATTTAAATTCCAATTCATTTAAATTGATCACTTAAGTTCAATTTTATTATAACAAAACTTACAAATTTACTTAAATTCGATTCATCAAATCAAATTCTTAAAATTACAGTCTTACATTTATTTCAATAAAACGCATTTTTATTTCTGGTTAAAGAAATTCAATTACACTTATTTATTTACTTAGTTACAAATTTCAAACCCAATTAATAAAGAAACTAACTTTCACATATTCGAGAAGTTCAATTCACTTATTAACTTACTTAAATGATTTCCAAAACTTAATTGATAAAGAAACCAATTTCATTTATTAACGAAGTTCAAATTCACTTATTTAAAAATTCAAATTCTCTTATTAAAGAATTCAATTTTTATTCAATTATCAAACAATTCAAACTTTTCAATTATTAAATAATTTCAATCTTAATTATTAATAATTTCAAAAATTAATAATTACAAACTTGATTATCAATTCAAAATTAATTATTAAATCATTTCCACTTAATTATGAATTCAAACTTAATCATCAAATCATTTCAACTTAATTATAAATTCAACTTAATAATTTCAAACTTAATTATAATTCCAACTTAATTATAATTTCAGATTTTATTATTAAATGATTTCAAACTTAGTAATTTCAAAACTCAATTATTACTAATTCCAAATTATTTATTAATAATTTCAAATTCAATTATTAAATAATTAAATTTCAAACAACATTCTTCCATCAATACACGTTAATATTTGTTTCAGATTTCAATATTTACATTTTCCTTTCAAAAAATTCAAATTCCAACTTCATTTCAAAACTTATGCTTTGCTCGAATAAAATCATTATTTTATTTTTAAATCAAATTATTGACCCATCGGATTTTTATTTAATTCTCTATCCTAGGTCAAATTCATTTGGGTATACATCATTTCAACTGATTCCATTCAATTCAAAAATCAAAGCATAGCAAAGGGAACTTGCAGTGTGATAACTGGGATGGTGTCAAAGTAAATAAACAAGCAATAACAACAATCAATAACAATCCAATAATTAATTCAAATAATCCTGAAATAATCGTGTTAATTCACATTGTTGTTTGTGCGAATTAACATAATTATTTCTAGAATCTACACTATCATTTCATGTAGATTAAAGATTAATACACTAATTATTTATACGGTTCTTCACTTGTCATCCATTATTCAACTTATACTACAACAGCTTATACAACATACATTCAACGGTTCAAGGTGTTCTTAACAAAATTCTACGTGTCAATTAATTTAACAATTAAAAGGGGTCATATTATCCAATTTTAACTAATCAAGTTCAACACATATATCGATTCAAATTTTTAACTATTCTACGTCAAATCCAATTGCATAATATTTATCACTTTATACATTACAATTTAACATCCAATATAAACAACAAACAATCAATTATCAATCAAACAGGATTATCGTCGTATAATTAACAGATAATGGTGTCAGATGTCACAGGTGAACTGATACAGGTAATCTATTAAATAATAGTAAAGCAGAAGAATTTGAAGCCCTCTCATTAATCCTAGGAGTTATTTATGTTCTCCTTAATTCTCTCCAATTGGATATTTTATGTTCAAAATTCTATGATTTATTACTTTACAGTTGTTCTATAAACTTTTCACACTATTTTACATTTCAATACCTATTATTAAAAGAATCTATAATTATTTACAAATATTTCATGGTTCTTTCCCAAATTTTACATTATAGTTCACACATTTAAATTAATTACATAATCTATAATTTAAACTAATTGATAAACTTAATCAACTAATATTTATTAATAAATCCTAAAAGATGAAAATTTCAAAATGTATATTGTAGGCACATAATAAATTGGTAAAAATATCATTTAGATGAGAATATATATAAATTACATAAGATAAACTATATACATTAATGACAATTACAAAATTTATTTTATAATTTATTTACCTAATGAATTTATCGTACATTGCAATGTGAAATTCTATTAACATCAAATACCTTTTTTTTATGATTAGTTAGAAATCTTTCTCGGTTATCTTTTAATATTTTAAATTCAAGTCTATATATTTAACTAATTGTGTAATGCAAAATTTAAACTATTGAAATAAATATGATGAACTAATATTTATTAATCCATCTGACAAATCCTCAAAATAAGAAGATTTCAATATATACAATACTCATGTATATGACAAAAATAATAAAACTATTTCTTTTTTATTCGGATATATGAAGATATATAAATCACATAACATAAAATGTATGTATAAATAATAACTTTTTTATTCTAATTCATTTATCTCAAAAATATCATGCATTACATACCATGATTTTATTTTTAAGAACCTTTAAAAGATAAATTTATACTTTACAACATTATGACGTGAACGCACGGGCTAAACTGATAAAAATTTGATTATACAAATGTTCTCACTTTTAATATATTATCAAACCATACCCAATTCATAACTTAATTAAATGCTACATAAAATTTTTTTTACAACTATCAAAGCTGTAAGCATTACCCTTGTACAAAAACATGAAATCTATGGTTAACTACAAGGATAAAAATGTTTAAAAATGAAAACGTAAAAATGAATAAAAGTCCATGTCTAATTTAAAAAATTCACATGCAGCTAAGCTAATCATAAGATCTATGTTCTTCTCAATTGTAAATTTGTAAAAAGCTTTTCTCAATTTTAACTTTTTACATTTGGCTCCTTATATTTAATTAGTTATATCAATCATTAATTCAAATTATTCAAATAAATTCAATTATTTAATATTCATTAATCCATTAATAAATCCTTGAAGAAAGATGATAATTCAATACATATACAACAATCATATTAATAAAATAGCGAAGTGCATATTCACTTATATATATATATATATTTCACATAACACAAATTATTTACATGTACAGTATTAACAATTTTAATATATAATTTTTTTTGTGTTAGGACATTAGCTTTTACAGAGACATGTAGTTAACGAGTATGGAATCCTCAACTTTATATATGAGCGTCGCAAATCATTTTAGCTTATGATTAATATATATCAATAAATTTATCATATATTGTATAATAAAAATATATTTTACTAATGATTAAAATATAAACAATATTTTTTAACAACATTACCGTGTGCAACGCACAGGTTACACACTAGTAGCATATATAACAGTGCAAAAAACCAAAAGCACAATATTTCAATTGTCGTTTCAATTGAAATCAAATTTAATAAATAAAAGAACATTAATCGTGAATGATTGCTCACCTTTCGAGGCTAGAGACGAACGAGAAAGAGATGTGTTACGAATCCTGGCACGAATTCCAAAACAAGCTAGATTGGCCCAAATTTACGAATAAGGCTGATAAATCAAAATTGACGAGTTCAATTTAGAACTGGACGGATGAAAACAAATTGAACAAATTTTTGATATAAACTGAATATATATATATATATATATATATATAAAACAATATTATTTTCTTACTTAATCGATATTTCATTTTTAAGACAGATATCAAATAAAATGCACATGTAAATAAAATCATTGTTTATATTAAAACACGTATATTTAGATCACATATATTTGATATCAATCTATATAATATCTCTTATATTCAAAATCTTTATGCATTCTGAAATCAAATGTCGATCTAAAAAATATATTAAATACATGTGCTGCAAAAAGAAACCACAATAAATAAGTGCAAAATAGCAGCACCATCATAATGGCTTACATAATACAGCCGATTTCGAAACTTGCCTAGCTACACATTATATTCAAACTATAAACGTATATATATCAGTAAAAGCATGGCTAGAAAAATATATATACATATAGTACTATTATAAATATATACATATGTATATTTAAAACCACAAAAAGTACAATTTTTTTCTTTCAGCTTCAACCCTTCTTAAACACTGTTCGTTAAAAATCAATGTATATAGGTTATCTAAACACACATAGCTATATAATATATACCCACTTTAAAACATTTTGTACCATATATAGTAAACCAATCTCCCTCCCAGATCAAATGTGCTAACCAATATACGAACCATAACCCATACCTTTAAACGTGTATACCTTACTGCCTTTTAAACATATAGTACATATATAAGCTTATATGTATTCAACGATTAACTACTTCATAAACGAATATAAAGATAACTTTTAAAAACATTATTTTAAACTCTTAAGCATGCAAACAGAAGTTAAATTAACGAATAAACATGTATATATTTAAACATAAGTCATAAAAAAAATTACAACCCATGATATATATGCGAAGTAGGTATAGCCGATAGAAACAGTTTTATTTTTTTAATAAAGAGAGAAACCTATGTAAACTGTAAAAATGAAACATGAGAAATAGAGACATATTTAAATTTGTATTGAAGAAATATAAAAGTATTGTAGCACATATATAGCTACTATAAAATACATATATACCTACGAATCAAAAGAAGGTAGGCAGCTTCAAAAAGTCGATCGAAGTGGAGATGGAAGTCTCAGTTGGAGCTCGGTTACGGTGCAAGCGATGTGACGGCGGAGGTTGTCATGTTGCTCCCGTGGTGATGGAAACAGGCCGTACACAGCTGTCGCCGGTGGAAGTGCGAGCAGTGGGATGTAAAAAAAAACTTTTTGGAAGCTGGCGCTACGCATGGGCTGTGGCGGAGGATGCTCTATGCAACTGCGTTGATGGTGATTTGGCGCTGTGCCAGGGTGATGATGAGGACGATCGGTTGTTGACATGGCCGTGGACTTCGGCCATGCTGTAAGTGGGTAGGTAGTTCAGTTGCTTGGTTGAAGGGCCGGTGGTGGGTGTTGTTCGGCGCAGGAGGGGAGGGCAGCGGAAGGCGGAGGTTGAGACGCGGTTTGTTGGTGGTGGATTGGATCGAGATGACAGGGCTGCTCGGCCAAGAGCGAGGGAAAGGAAGTGGAAGGTCGGTCTAGGGTGGAGAAATCTCGGTGAAGTGGTTTGGCTTCTTGCGTGAGTTGGGAGGAGGTGAGAGAGAGGGAAAATGAGAAATGGTGGAAGCTTGGCAAAAAGGAGATGCAGGTGAGAGCTTGCGTCGATGGGTGGGCTCGACTGTTTGGTGCGGGAGAGGGTAGTGGGTGAGCTAGTGGTGAGATCTACGGTGAAAGTGGATTGAATGGAGGCTGGGTGGAAAAACTTGTTCGAGGCCGTGGAAAAAAAAATAGACAGGAGGTTGCAATGTTTGCTTTCTTTTTTTATTTTTAGTAATCTAGAGAGGAGAGAAATAGGCAACGCATGGAGAAAGGAACCGGTAGGGAATTGTAAATTTTCAATGTGCATGAATTTAAGGAGATTAATGCTAGTGTCCATTTAAACGTACACAGTGGACAACGAATAGACAAAGAGTTAGAAGGATTAAAATCGTACCGATATGATTTATCGGTTCAACCGATTTCGTCGTGCATCGGACGTCAAAACACAAAAATGAGTATACCGTAAAGATCGGTACGATGAGACGATCAAAACGACATACGGATATCAGTGGTACGATCGAATTATAAAAATTCGAATTTTTGTACTAGCGGAAAATGCATGAAAAACACAGAAAAATAAGATCGACGGAGCTAAAGATGTCCGAATTTGAAAACACGACAAACTGACAACTTGCTCAAAAGATGTTTTAGAATTTTTCTATGTAAAAATATTTTGGTTTTGAAAACTTTTTATTTTCATCGCTTTTTAACTGATTAAATTGAAATAAATTTACGCGCGAAATAAACTTTCATATTTTCGGACGAAAATTTATCGGTTGCTATGTTTAACTGGACGCATTCCAAATATCAAATTTATATATCAAAATTTTATCGTTTAAAAATTCCACCAAATTTCAATTAAATACGCTACTAAAACCGGTTAAATTTACGGGTCGTTACACTTTATCCACTTATGAGATTTGAGATCGTGAATCCGATTCATGTTCATCTCTTGTTCTATGTATCCTTGAGGCTCATCCATCTCTTTTCGACCGCATTCTTGAAGCTCAAAAGCATGATCCCGAATTGGTTCCTCTTAGCCAAAGTAGTCGGGATAGAAATAGTGATGGTTTGAAAGACTTTGAAATCGATGCTCGTCGCAGCATTCGAAAATTTGATAAGCCAAATATTAGTGATCTCCGTAAATACATTTTAGAAGATTCTCATCGTTCTAAATTTATCATTCACTTGGTAGTAGTAAAATGTATGCGGACATGAAGCGACTTTATTATTGGGATGGAATGAAATCTGATATTGCTAACTTCATTAAGCGTTGCGTGATTTGCCAACTCATAAAGGCCGAGCATCAAAGGCCCGGTGGGTTATTGCAACCTCTAGATATTCCTGTTGGAAGTGGGATCAAGTCTCAATGGACTTTGTTGACGGTCTTCCCCGTTCTCATTCGGTTCATGACAATTTATGGGTAAAAGTAGATAGACTTATAAAATCCACCCATTTTATTCCCATTCGGTCTATTCGGACTGTACCTCTTTTAGCCAAACTTTATGTTAAAGAATTTGTTAAATTGCATGGAGTTTCTACTTCTATTGTTAGCGATCGTGATCCATTATTTACTAGTGGATTTTGAAAGAGTCTTCAAAAAGCTTTGGGAACGAAGCTTAATTTTAGCACCGCTTATCATCGTAAGTCCGATGGACAAACCGAGCGTCTGAATCAAACTCTTGAAGATCTTCTTCGTGCATGTGTTCTTGATTTTGATGGAAGTTGGGAAGATCATATTTCTCTTGTTGAGTTTTCCTATAATAATAGCTTCCAGTCTAGTATTGGTATGGCACCTTTCAAGGCACCCTATGGAAGGCCATGTCGTTCTCCTTCTTGTTGGCTTGAGGCTGGTGAGAAGCTGGTTTTAGGTCAAGATTTTATTCGTGATTCCACAGAAAAGATTGATCTTATTCGTCATAGTATGAAAGAAGCTCAAAGTAGACAAAAATCCTATGCCAATAACCGAAGAAGGAAATTAGAATTTTCTGTGGGAGATTTGGTGTTTATTCGTGTTTCACCTATGAAGGGTGTTGTGCGTTTCAGTCGGTCGGGAAAATTAGTGCCTCGATATATTGTCCCATTTCCCATCACCGAACGCATTGGTTCTGCTGCCTATCGCCTTTTATTACCGGCTTAATTTTCTGCTATTCATGACATGTTTCACGTTTCTCAACTACAGAAATGCCTTAGGGATTCTGATTCTATTCTTGAGCCCGGTGTTATTGAAGAAATTGAAGTTTCTCCTAATTTGACTTATGAGCAACATTCTATCCGTATTATTGCTACGGAGGTTAAACGCCTTCGAAATAAATATGTTCCTCTTGTGAAAGTTCAACGGCCCTCAAATCCTAAGGATCGCTCTTGTGAATCCAGAGAATTCATCGACCGAATGCATCCAGACTTACTCTCTCGTGCTCCTTTAAGGTGAAATTCTTACTTCAAATTTTCTTCTGTGTTGGTATGCTTTTATGGTTGTTACTCTTTTTTTTCTTCTTAAGAATTGAGAGGATGCAATTTCTTTAAGGAGGGGAGTCTGTAACAACCCGCGTATTTTACGATTGTATATTTAAATATAGCATCGTTAGTCAGATTAAAGTATGAAATGCTACTTTTTGCGAACAATTGAATTAGGACAGAAGACCCCTTCCATTGTGTACAAAGTGGCGTTTGTGACCTTTTTGAGTATAAACGTCGATATGTTTGGAGTTGAGTAGAATTTTTGATATTTTCATTTAGGACTTTGGGTTTGGGTTTTAGCCCACTAACCCAATGCAAGAACCCAACTTCTTTATCAAACACTCTTACTCAACTCCTCTTTATTCATTTCATTACTCATTTCTGAACACTCAAGATCAAGAGAAAATAGGGGAAAAGATTGGAAATTAGAAATTCCTAAGTACTAATTCTCTTAGGAATTATCAACTTCAAACTAGAAATCAAGGAGAAGCTTATGTAAGCATCCTCTTCATCTTCTCCATCTCAGTCCCTCTTTAATTTTCAAAAATTCCTATAACCTAACTTAGAAAAAACTTCACCTCTGATAATAGGTTGAAGATTCTGAAGGTGTTGTTGAAGAGAGATCAATCTTTGCTTGTTCTAGAGCTTGTCATTTGTTGTTTGGGGGTTAAAAGGTGAGTTTTTGAACTCAAATCTATGTCTATGTCTTTGATAGTTGTTAGGTAGTAATTCCTAACATACATTCTTTGTCCATTTGCCTTTGAATTGAATTGGTTTGATGAATATTCCAATTTTGTTGTTTTGAAGTCAAAAATCTTTAAAATCCTATCTTTGATGTTTGAACGTGTTTTTGGGGTGTATCGAAATGCCTGGAAGGCTGGGTTGTCTTGGCATAAATCCCTAGTCTTTGTTGCTCGTTCGATCGCTTCCGGTTAGGAATTTTGCCCTTTTTAAGGCTGGGCTGGAAATACTGCAAGTGTTAGTTCAGTTGACTGAATTGTAAGATCAGTCGACTAAAATTGGGAACAGAAAGTTCATGTGCCAGTATTAGTCGGCTGAACCTGGAAACCGAAAGTTTCTGGGCATAGAGTCAGTCGACTGACCACACAGTTCAGCCGATTGAATCTGCTTATCTCAGCCAAATTTACAGTTTTTGTATGGATTTCGACTTTGATAATTTCTTTTTCGAGATTTTTAGGAATATCCATTTTGATGGATTCGGTATTGATTTCTATGGATTTGAGTCACGTCTTCATATGTGAATTTTTGGTGATTGATTGTTTTTACAATCATTTTTGTGATTTGTCACTTTGAAATGCAAAAGTTTCTATACTAGTAGTAAATATTCAAACTCTTTCACAAAGATGATTTCAACTCTATTTTTAATACAAAGCTCGTTTATAAAACCGTCTTCCAACCTATTAGCATACATAAACCTTTGCCCGATTCGTATGAGAAATCTAATTAAATGGCTTAGTAAAACAAGTGGTATGAAACACTTGTGTTTACTTCGTCGGTTAATTTGCGGACTTGTTCGATTGAAAACCTTGTGACAATCTTCAAGTGGAAATCTACGACTTGTTCGCAAATATTTAAGTTAAGCCAGTGGTTATGGGACATGAACTAAACTCATTTATTTACTAGCTTAGTGTAATCGACACTTCTCAATGATCAATGATGATCATTTTGTGATTTAGACAAGCGATGCGCGATGTCTCTTTGTTTGTATGGGGCGTTAATCCCCATTTGTGGAGTTTCGGCTCAAAATTGGTAGGGTAGCGACCCATGGTCTTCGGGCCGTTTATGGAGCCTCGGCTCAAAATTGATGGTTAGCGACCATGGAATAGAGTTCCATTTGTGATGCACGTATATGCTCCCGTTTATGATAGGCCTCCCCATTTGTGTTTTCTGGATTTCTAATTGATGATTTCTAGAAATTATTTTTCACCAATTTTTATGATTTACATTGATAAGTTTTGTCAATATTTGTTGTTTGGTGAATATATTAAAGAATATGACATTCTTTTTGGTGTTTGAGTATATTCGAGATATTGTATGATTTTTGTTGTTATCTAATGTATATTTTTCATAATATTGCATTATTGTTATCATACATTTTCGTCATATCTCGTATTCTATCCCATTTTATATGATACTTATAGCTAGACTGATCCGTTTATTATTTTCTTCTTAAATAATACTCGGGTCAGACCGAGGTGTTACAGGTGCTTCCACTTGACTTCTTAGCTGGGATTAGCTTTTGACTTTTGGCTAACTACTTAGTTTAGTAGTTTTTACTTTTATACATTCGAGATAGAGACTCCATGATGTATACATATTCTTTTGTCTAGCACTGGTACCTATTGTTTTATGATGTAGTGGATCTTGTATGACCACTACTTTGATGTACACTTTTATGTGATATATCCATATCTGTTTTTGCCTTAGTGATATGAATATCTGTGACTGATTTGTGTTATACTTATTTCTATATTTGTTTCCGAAGTCTATATAGCCATTGTGTAGTAGCTTTAAATTCGCATTTGATATGTCGGATTCCCTCTTGAAATGAAATGCATGTCGTACTATCTGACATATCGGTACCCGCACAAGGCAATTACACAGATGGTCGCTCCTCAACAGCCTTATTCTTCATGTTAGTCGACGGCACTCCTTGTTGTGTCCTTGGCTAGCACGAGTATAGAGGTGGGGCATCACACTTGGAATGCTTATCGTCCTCCATTGAAGATGGTCTGATAGCATTCATCCGTACAAGTTCGTTCCAGGTTCAAACGAAATCGAACGCATTATCTCGTTACACTCATTTTGGAATCACCCTCAGAGTTAACGATAATAAACCTTGCACTCTGAAACTTCATCTCGATCTTTACCTGAGATTCCATGACCTATCGTTTTTAATTTGGACCGATGTGGTTTTTGGATAATCAAATTTGATATCCGATCCCGGTTTCATCGAAATCTAAACGTTTCTTAAAGGCCAAGTTTTTTAAGGTTTAAACAATTTAATTCAATCCAGAATATTGAATTCACTCAACATTCATCATAGATAAATAACATACACACCTATATTCAAAGCCTATCACATCATAGAACATCACAGATTATCATACTATAATATCAATCAGTCCAGACATACTATACAATCAATCATCCATAAGCAAGATTTATTAATCCATACTATAATTAATTTAATTAACTTAAATTAAATTAATTACTCAAGAATTAATCACCTAACTTTTCATAATCAATCATTAATTAATTACAAACCCTTTTGAATTAATTAATCATTCTTTAATTACTTTTACAAATCAATTAATTAATATTTAATTATTGATTAATTATTCTTTAATTAATAATTAATTAACCTTAATCGATAATTAATTAACTTTAATTACATATTAACTAATCTCTAAGTGCTTAATTAATTAATCCTTAATTATTAATTAATTAATCCTTAATTACTAATTAATTAACTTATAACCCTCAATTATTAATTAATTAATCTTAATGATTTATTAATTAAATTAATTAATTACTCTTTAATTACTTTATTAATTTAATTAATCTTAATTATCCAAGACTTTAATTAACTTTAAATAAACCTTTTATCTTATTAGTTTCTTAATTATCATTTACCTATAAATCTAAACATTTACTTTTTAATTAACTACTTAATTATATTTCTAAATTAAGTTTTAAAATAACTTAAGCATTACTTAACAAATTTAAGTTAAATACATCCTATAACTTTCTTAAATCAAATGTTAAATAAAACATTTATAATATAAAAGAAATTTATTTAAGAAAAATGTTTAAACTAGATTTATTTTAAAATTTAAAACTTGCTTTTATCTAAACTTAAAAACTTGTTAAAACTTTTACTTCGGGTTCAATCCGGCTCCTACCCGAGTCATCCCTCGAGTATTTCTTTTTTTTTTCTAAAACTTGATATGTTTAAAAACTTTAAAACCTGATAACATTTTTACACTCACGAATGTCACTAGACCCTACTCGAGCCACAACCACACTACCCCGAGGCTTTCCCGAGACAAAATCCCTTCCCAAAACACTGACACACCGACCCAAACGTGCACGTGCACCGTCGATCGAGACATCACCGACCGTCGTCGACACCTCCAACACAATGACGATCACCTCTACTTATGATCACAACCACCCAATCTCCACCACAAACCCCAAATCAAAATCGAGCAATTTCGATCAAACTAGAACAAAAACCGATCACCTAAAACATCCTCGTCCCGACGTTGCCGACCACAAGAACTCATGAAACTCTACCCACGCCCTCTCCAGCCATCCATGCTTCTTTTCCCCCATAACCGATAAACCCTGAAGCTCCAGAGACGACGTAGTGACTAACTTTCACGACTTCAACCAATTTGGGTTTTAAACCCTACTCCGACCAAACGCCGCTGCCACTGTGGACTATTAACCCACCTGACTTTTTTTCTGAGACCACCAAACTTCCCTCTACCTCCAGCAAAGACCCTAACCACCCCGAGTTCCTTGATCACCAGAAAAGCCCTAAAACCCAATATCCGATCATTTACGAATATTTCTCTTGATCCCAAACTAAAAATTTGGATTCAACTTTTCAAAATCATGATTCTTGATGAAGATTAAGATTATATAAGTAAACCAAAGAATTTTGATGCTTGAAATTTACATGTTTGTAAGTTTTTACTGTAATTCTTTCTTTATGTTAAAACTACCCTTAAATCTTACATGATTTTTTTTAGATAAATTATCTTGTTAATACAAACAAGTTTTTTTTACACATGTAAGTCTAAAAAAACTCAGGGAGAAGAGACTGGATTTTTTTCAAGTTCTAAATTATGTATAGCTAGAACAGAGCAACATGTTGATATACAGACATGCAAACAAATTTACATCAATACAGCAAAATTTCCACCCCATACATCAAATATTTTCACATATAGGCAAATTAAAAAGGTTTAAGGTTTAGAAGAAAGTTTACTCACCCGCATAGATGTTGAACAGAGAGTTTTTGAAACAGGGATGCTAGATTTTGAACAGGAACTTGAAATGCGTTCTTTGATTTTGAAAACTGGGAAAAATGCTTGATCTTTGAACTTGAAACTGGAAATCACTTTGTTGTTGAGATGATCTAAGCTTTGATCTAATTATTGAAATAATCTTGCTACAGGTTGTAGATTGAAGATGAAATCTTATTTTGATTTAGTTGAGTTTGCTTTGATTTAATTTCTAGTTTGAAATTGCTATTCTATAATTTCTCTGGTTTGTAAAATGTTTACAGGTTTTAATTGTTCTTGTTCTGGAAATGAAATAGGAAATAATTGAGTAGAGAAGAATATAAGTATATTTATAGCTTAATTTTATCTAATATTTTAAAAAAATAAAAGAAAATATAATAATGTGACACTTGTTTAATAATAATGTTTGTCAGTTACATATATTAATCTACTTACATTTGTTAAATTATATATATTTAACTCACATGTGTAATTTTGCATGTGTTTATTTATTTTTAAATGTTTTATAAAACTTTTATATTTAATTTACTATTTAGCAAATACATTTCTTAATTTATATAAATAAAATCCTTTAAAGAAAATAATAAAAAACAAATTATATACTAATAAAAATTACATATATATATATATATAATATTTTAAAACCAAATTTATTTTAAGTTAATTAACTTTTGAAATTCAAATCCAAATTTAATTTAAAAATCCAATTTAAAATCAACTCATATATATACACATTTAAAAAATACATATTTAATTTGAAAATAATAATTCTATTTAAAGCCTTATATATATATATATATATATATATATATAAACAATCCACTATTATTTGTTTCCAAAAGAACAATTTTGCCAATTTTAAATAATTAATAAAGGAGATTATCTCATTTTAATTGCTTGAAATTCTTGAGATATCACAATTTGATTTAAAAACAATTATTAAATTGTTTAAACTAAATTTAAATTCAAAAGCTAACTATTTGAAAATATTGATATCACTTATGATGGCATAAAGATATTTTATTTAAAAAATAAAATAAATCATTTTATTTCATATTCTTATTGATATATGTAAATGATCGTATGTATCCAGAGTTCTATAGGATTTCCTTTTTTAAAGTAGTTGTATTGATAAAACGGTTTTCAGTCATTTAACCAATATTTGTCTGAAGAAGATATTTTTGTAAATACTTATTCAAAATACGATTACCATTATTTATTTTTGTTTAGAACATCACGTTTGTGTTATAAAACCTTATCTTTAAAAATACTAAAATTAAATCATGTTTTTCTAAGTGATCAATCTATAGGTCGTCATAGACTTCTCTCCTTAGAAGAATTTCGTCCTCGAAATTAAACATGAGAAGAAGATAACTCAAAAAGAATATATTATATAAGATGAAATATATACAAGCTATGATGAGTGACTACACCACGGCTGGTGAGTACACTATATCGATACAATATATACATTTTTTATATCCATCCTAAACTCTGGATAAGCCTTCTTCATCCATCCTCTGTTTCTCATGTACAGTCATTAGCATCACCACTCCATTGAGCTTTAACTAATTTCATAACCTTTCTCCTTAATCGCTTCTCTTCACGATCCATGACTTTATTAGGTTATATGCTAACTGTTAAATTAGGCTCTACTTCTAAATCCTCTTGGGCAGCTTTCTCTAGGATTTGTTTTGGATCATACATATACTTACGTAAATGTGATACGTGAAACACATTGTGTACAACCAAAATCTTTGGCAGTTCTACTCGATAGGCTAATGGGCCAATCCCCTCTAGAATGGGAAAAGGTTCAATATATCGAGCAGCTAGCTTGCCATTTCTTCCAAATCTCACTACTTCCCTCATCGGAAAGATCTTTAGAAGTACCGGTCTCCAACCGAGTATTCTAAATTTCTACACCTTTGATTGGCGTAAATATTTTGTCTACTTTATGTTTCTTTTAGTTTCTTTCTGATCATGTCCATTTTCTCTAAGGCTTCTCGAATCATATCAAGACTAAGTACTAACCGATCTCCGATTTTGATCCAACATGCTGGGGATCTATACGGGCGACCATACAAGGCTTCATGAGGTTCCATATCAATACTGGCACTGCTATTATAAGAGAACTCTACCAAATGAAGGTGGCTTTCCCACGAATGTCCAAAGTCTAATACACATGCTCTCGGAAGGCCCTCCAATACCCTATTTACGTTTTTGGTTTTCCCTTTAGTATGGGGATGATATGTGGTGCTTATATCCAGCTTCGTTCCCAAAGCTGTCTGTAAGGCTTCCTATAACAGACGAGTAAAGATTGGATCTCGATCGCTTAAGATGCTGGTTAGAACTCCATGTAGTCGAACAATCTCCCTCATATATATCTCAGCTAAGCTTGATGTTGTTCCCGTGGGCTTTACTTGGATGAAGTGTGCAATTTTAGTCAATCTATTAATGATAACTCTTATGCCTACATTCCCATTCCTTGACTGAGGCAAGTCTTCGATGAAATCCATGAATACTTGGTCCCATTTCCACTTTGAAATCTCGAGTGGTTGGAGTAATCCGACAACCTTTTGTTAATCACTCTTGATCCACTGAAAATTTGCGCATCTTTTCACATGGATGGAAATGTATCTCTTTATACCTCCCCTCTAGAATGTCATTTTCATATATCTATACATCTTGGTAACTCCAGGATGTATTGCGAGTGAAGAATTGTGACATTCGGTTTAAGCTTCTTATCTGATCCCATAAACTTTAGGAATGTATATCCTTCCATTCATTCTTAGAATTCTCTGCTTATCCACTTTGAATCCTATCCATCTTCCTGGTATCACATTCTCCTTTACTTCCCTAGCTATCCTTGCAATAATTGGATCCTTGAGCTAATTCTTCTTTATACGACAAAACAATGCTGGATGCACCACTAAATGAGCTATAATGGCATGTTTTCTGCTTAGTTCACCTGCTACAACATTGGCTTTTCCCGGTGTATATAGACTATCCAAGTCATACGATGCAAGGAATTCTAACCAGTGTAGCTGCCTCATATTCAAGTCCTTATGCGTGAAATAATATTTCAAAGATTTGTGGTCCACGAAGAGATCGAAATTTTCACCTATTTAAAGAAGGAATATAATTTACCAAGGGAAGTAAAAAGTTCGCTAAAATAAACTCTAAAGATTTTTTACACAGCAAATAATGTCTCGATATTTTTGTTGCAAACACCATGGCTAATAGCTCCAAGTCGTGTGTCGCATAATTCCTTTCATGGATCTTTGGTTATCCGCTTGCATATGCGGTGACCTTTCCATGATGCATCAAAATGGCACCTACTTCTTCCCCTCAAGCATCAATATACATGGTTAAACTGCTGCTTTCATCAAAAATAGCTAATACAGGAGAAATAGTTAACCTTTTTCTTGAGTTCCTGAAATGCTTCTTCACATTTCTGCATCCACTTAAACCTATCATCCTTCATTGTCAGCTTTTTTAAGTGAGAAGAAATTTTGAAGAAGTCTTGAATAAACCTCCGGTAATATCCGCTAATCTCAAGAAGCTACGGATGTCCTTTGGAGTCTGTGGTTGTCTCCAATCTTTAATAGCTGAGATTATTCCTAAATCTACTGAAAATCCATCCTCTGACACAATATGCCCCAGGAATCTTGCCTCTTTTTTTTAGAAATGGCATTTTTAAAATTTTGCTTTCAGCACATTCCTTCTCAATGTCTCCAACACAATCTACAAATTCCTTTCATGCTCTTCTTCAATCTTTGAATGTATGAGAATATCATCAATAAAGACCAACAAAAATTTATTGAGCACGTCTCTCAATACTCTATTCATAAGGTCAATGAAATAGGCGGGTGCATTTGTTAGCCCAAATGGCATAACCAACCATTCATAAAAACTATCTGGCCCTCGAAATGCTGTCAAGGGGATGCAATCTTATGCTATTCTCAACTGATGGAATCCGATAGCTAGATCCATTTTTGAGAATACCCTAGCACAATGTAATATATCAAACAAGTCGTCTATGCAGGGTAGTGGATCCTTGTTTTAATCATTTGCTTAATTAGGTCTCGGCAGTCAACACTAGTCTAAGGGAGTCATTGGATTTTGCCACAAAAACCATACCTGGGCCCCAACTTGAGTGACTTAGTTTAATTATCCCTTTTTTTAATAATTCGTCGGTTTGTTTTTCCAACTCAATCTTTTCTTTTGGAGCTATCCTACGAATAGGTTGAATAACGGGTTTGGCGCCAGGGATTAAGTTAATACGGAATTCAATGTCCTAATGCAAAGGCAAACTTTTAACTTTGTTGAAAATATCTTGAGATTCTTTAACAATCGACATTCTTTTCAAGTTCATTTAAGATGAATCTAATGCATACTTGAAGCTCTCTTACTGGGCTAGTTTTCACATATTATGTGGTCTAACATCCTTCCGATCGCAGATTTTAATATTATCATTCAATTGTTATAGTCTATAATAGTGCTATACTTGGATAGCCGATCCATTCTGAGTAAAATATCAAACCAATGAAATCACGGACAAATAGGTCATATAAGATTTGGTAGGTCTGGTAGGTAACTTTATAGTTACATAGATCATACAAAGATCGGTCATACCACCTATGGGATTAAATACATGGATAGGGATTTCTACTATTTCTAGGGTAAGGTTTAACTTATCAACCAATTTCTTAGAAGCCCCAGTATCAAATAATACTCTAACCGAAATATCATTAACATATAAATTACCTTCTAGGACTCCCTTTCCATCCACGTCTTCAGAGGTTGAAGGATCATTCTTTATAGCATATACTTTGATCTATTCTTCCTTTTTCGTTAACGGGCACTTGTTTTTCCAGTGTCCCGACTGATGGCAATTGTAACAAATAGTCTTTTGAACCTTAGGAGAGATGGTTCCTTGCTGCTGATTTGCACCTTGGAACTCCTAAAATTTGTTGCAAGATGACCCTTCTTCTAGCAATTATAACAAACAACATCCTTATAACAGTTCTCTTGAGATCCTCCACCATTCTTTCCCTGCCACGCCTTCTTTCTCTTATTCAGATTGTTTCCATTTCCTTGGGATACCACTTATAACGACCCGTAAATTTAACCAGTTTTAATAACGTTACTAATTGAAATTTTGTGGAATTTTAAACGATAAAATTTTGAAATATAAATTTGATATTTGGAATGCGTCTAGTTAAACATAGAAACTGGTAAATTTTCGTCCAAAAATACGAAAGTTTATTTCGTGCGTAAATTTACTTCAATTTAATCAGTTAAAAAGCGATGAAAATAAAACATTTTCAAAACCAAAATATTTTTACATAGAAAAATTCTAAAGCATCTTCTGAACAAGATGTCAGTTTGTCGTTTTTCCAAATTCGGACATCTTTAGCTCCGTCGATCTTATTTTTCTGCGATTTTTATGCATTTTCCGCTGGTAGAAAATTCAAATTTTTATAATTCAATCGTACCACTGATATTCATATACCATTCTGATCATTTCACCCTGCTGATCAGTGCGGTATATTCAATTCTGTGTTTTGAAGTTTGGTACGCCGCGAAAACTGCGAAACGTTCATCCGTATCGGTACCGTTTCGAACTTATTTCTTATCGTCCATTCATTTACCCACCGTTCGAAACCAACGGTCAATTGCCGGTATTATTTCATAAATTCAATAGTTGACCATCACTATTCCAACTGTTAGATCTATTATATTTGAAGGTTCATCTTCCATAGACTCTTCATTTTCTGTGCATTAATAATTTATGCATGCTGGCACGTCCTCCTATTCACCTGGACCTGCTAATGGCATTATCACTTTCAACTTATGCAGCTCGTTTTTTTTCTTCCACCCCTCTGACATTTCTCTTCACCTTTATTTTGAACCCAACCTCTTCCATCTCCATTCTCGGATTCAAAAAAAAAAAGTGATACAAGTTTTTCCTACTTGGAGCTTCCACATGCAACGTTCTCCAGCCTGACCGAGCTAACACCATCGAACCTCCAGATCCACCCATTACAACCACTCACCCACCACCTCTATTCCCGATCGCACACCGCCCCACTGTTCGTCGAGCCACCGTTCGCCTTCACATGCTCATCTCCGACATCTCCTCCACGTCTTCTTCCTCTGACTGACCTCGGCCACCGCACCGACCTTGCCACAACACTCCGCCACTTGAACCGCCTCCGCCCACAGCTCAAGCCGACCCTGCTCATGCCGCTTTTCCCCTCCACCATCACTCTTGACCTCGCCTTCCACCGAGCCATCACCCACCGTTCCTTGCTCCAGCTCGTCACCTTCGCCGAGCCACCTTTTTTCCTCTCCAGTACATTGACCTCGTGATAGCCGAACTTCCTCCGCTTATCTCTAGCAAAACCACCGACCCTGACCTCCAGCTTTGTTCCTTCGTGCCCTTCCCTGTGTTCAAGGATGGATCTCTTATTTGTTTTTATTCAAAACGCATATATATGTAGTAAATATATAATAATGAGATACCAATCTGAGAAGTCATTTTCAACTTTCCTGAAGCATTGCATATATGTTATTTGTATGTTATTCATTCTCTGGTTGGTTTTAGATGTATATACAACAATGCAAGTTTTGTTCATTTATATATGTATACTACAATAAGTACGATATATATAAGTATGTTATGTAATAATGTTAGAAACTGTATACTGATGAGTTTGAGGAATTGATAATATACAGTGATGTCATAGTATTGTTTTGAGGAGAGAAAAATAATGATTTTTGGATACTGATACTAAAATATATCTAGATTTTATCTTCAAACTATATTATATTGGTAAAACCTATATACCCTATAGTTCTAGTCTGCATACATTTTGTGGTGAAGTCACGTGACTATATTTTGTTGTATGTTTCATATAGTCTGCATACTATTTGGGCTTGTAATATATGTAGTGTATATATAGTTATTTGTAATAAAAGCTATTCACATTTTACAGTTATATTTTTAAGTATATAAGTTATTTTATATATTTACTGAAACGTGTATATTATACTTACTGAAACGTGCATATAGCATGCCTATGCCTGCTAATTAGAACTAATTTCTGAAGCGAAAGAAGAAGAAAAAATTCAGGTTTTCTTTTTAAAAGTAAGTTTGGATTTTAATATATATGTTTGAAACGCATGCATATTAAATTTATTGTGTTTGAATTTAAATATATAAATTTCATATGTATATATAGTTATAGATGGTTATACAATCTCGCTTATACCATTTATGTTCATTATTCCAGTTCTGATTTGATCTGTTTCATCAATTCGGGCCAATCGGCTTTGATCGTTGAAATTCATGCCGATTTTGCTTTGCTTGGATGCGAAATTCAAATTCAATGTCGGTATCAGCGTGCGTATCCGTGTCATCTTCTCATTCATCTCTAGCCTCGAAAGGTGAGCAATCACTTACGATTAATGTTCTTTTATTTATTGAATTTGATTTCAATTGAAACGACAATTGAAATATGCTGCTGTTAGTTGTTTACACTGTTATATATGCTATTTACCTGTATCAGTTCACCTGTGACATCTGACACCGTTATCTGTTATGTATGCAATAATAATCCAGTTTGGTTGATAATTGATTGATTGTGCGATGTTGACATTTGACGTTGAATTGTTAATATTGTAAGTGATAAATAACTTGAAATCGAATTCGACGTAGGATAGTTGAATTTGATGTATGTGTTAAATTTTATTTGATGACATTTGTTTAATATGACCCCTTAAACGCTTAATTATTTGACACGTAGAAAATAGTTAATCACCCTTGAACCCTTTGAATTTATGTTGTAATAATTGATTGAGTATGAAATTGAATAATTGATATCTAGTGTAGAACCGTATAAATAATTAGTGTAATAATCTTTAATTTACATGAAATGATAGTGTGGATTCTAGAGATAATTATATTAATTCGTACAAATAACAATGCGAATTAATACGATTATTTCGGGATTATTTGAATTAATTATTGGATTGTTATTGATTGTGTTATTGCTTGTTTATTTACTTTGACACCATCCCAGTTATCATACTGCAAATTCCCTTTATTATGCTTGATCTTGAATTGAAATTGGAATCGGGTTGAAATGATATATACCCAAATGAATTTGACCTAGGATAGAGAATTAAATAAAAATCCGATTGGTCAATATATTGATTTAAAAATAAATAAATAAATAATGATTTTATTCGAGCAAAGAATAAGTTTTGAAATGAAGTTGGGATTTAAATTTTATGAAAGGAAAATGTAAAGATTGAAATCTGAAACAAATATTAACGTAGTAATTGATGAAAGAACGATGTTTGAAATTTAATTATTTAATAATTAAATTTGGAATTATTAATAAATAATTTGGAATTAATAATAATTTAGTTTTGAAATTATTAAGTTTGAAATCATTTAATAATTAAAATTGAAATTATAATTAAGTTTGAAATTATAATTAAGTTTGAAATTATTAAGTTGAATTTATAATTAAGTTGAAATGATTTGATGATTAAGTTTGAATTCATAATTAAGTTTGAAATGATTTAATAATTAAGTTTGAATTTATAATTAAGTTGAAATTATTTAATAATTGAATAAGATTGAATTATTTGATAATTGAATAAAATTTGAATTCTTTGATAAGAGAAATTGAACTTTTGAATAAGTGAATTTGAACTTCGTTAGTAAATGAAATTTGGTTTCTTTATTAGTTAAGTTTTGGAAAATTTAAGTAAGATGATAAGTGAAATTGAACTTCTTGAATATATGAAATTTAGTTCTTGATTAATTGAGTTTGAAATGCGTAACCGAGTAAGTAAATAAATGAAATTGAATTTCTTTAACAAGAAATAAAATGTGATTTATTGAAATTAATGTAAGACTTGTAATTTTGGAAATTTGATTTGACGAATCTAATTTAGTTAAATTTTTAAGTTTTGATATAATGAAGATGAACGTAAGTAATTGATTTAATGAATTGGGAATTAAGTAAAATTGTTTTGAATGATAAAGTAACATAACGAATATTGAATGAAATCGATAAATGAATTTGAAATTGATTTGAGTGTTAAATTAATTTATTTAAATGATTTCGAAATAAAATTTATATACGAACTTGAATCGATATGTGAATTGTTTAATAAAAGTTGAAATTGAATTATAAGATTTTGAAACGGAATGTTGGAAGTTTTAAAACGTAAACTTTAGAAATTGATTTAGAAAGACAAATGAAATGTTAATTTACGAATTGAAATTGAAAGTGCATTTGATTTGGTTTGAAATTTACTAAACGACCAATCGGTGTAATAATTACGGAAGTTATTAAAGAAACCGGAATCGGTTATGGACATACTCTGTGTCTAAACCGAAAACCACTTTAATAACTATACGCGGAGTGATGATCCAGAATGAAGTGGTTGGAATGTTGTACGTGATGACTGAAGAAAGAGAACGATAATGGATAGCCTTGACACTTGTGTCAAATTGGAAATGACTAAAATCAGGAGCCGCGCCGGGCCAAATGGGGTTAGCCACCTCGAGCGAATACACTTCTTCGTTACTATTACTCATTACTTGTTGTTGATTGGTGCACCCTCGGAATTTCAGGAGTGTTGTTTCGCGGTGTTGCGATCGCTGCGGCGATGCGTTCTCACCAGTCCGGATCAGGCAAACGGTAGTTTCACTACCTTGGGTATTGCCTCATGTGCCTTGTCATACTTGTATCCCTATATACGTGACCACTACGAATTTGTTTTGTGTTATACCTATGGAGTACTCCCTGATATCCCACCAGTTTACGGTGGAGTTTACAGTGCTGTATAGACTATAACGCTTATAAAAATGTGTTAAGGGGGATAATGGTAACGCCTTAACACTATTTTGATATTTTATATTACTGATAGACTATCTATGTAGCGTATACTACTACATAGTAAATAGTTTAACGGATCCTTAAAGGATGGTGATTCCAACATCCTTTGAGTTACTTGTATTTCGATTGCTATTTCACTTGAGTTGGATTTATTGATGTAAGAATATTAATCCTGACTCGAGTGTTTTGTGTTTTGCTTTACGGTTGGGTCAGACTATGAGTACCAGCTTACGAGGCTCACCTTTGAAATTAGAGCTTTGCTTGGAGATCCAGCTATCTATGCAGCTTTCAGATATTCGATGATTCCAGTGATGTATTCTGATTCTTATATTTGACTGTGGTATTCGAGACTTCTGTTGTAACTTATTTAACTCTGTTATATATATAGTAGCTTCATGAACTACTATCTCTTTTACTTCCGATGCATATTATTACTCTGTGTTTGTGATTCTGTGATTATTTATTTACTGTATATCTGAGTTTTGCCAAATTTAAATTAACAATTCGGTATTTTGAATTATTCAAGTCCGACATGTGCGGATGCGAATAGTCCAAAATAGCGGGTCGTTACAGTTGGTATCAGAGCTTTGGTAGCTCTAGGCAAAACTCAGCATATAGGGTAAATGTATTTACAGAATCACTCTCATTCGAGTTCCAATCTCTTCCTTTTGACTCAATTCCTTTGAATTTCGGAACGTTCACTGTGGTTCTAAAATTCATTTGTGTCCCAACTCTTCGTCTTCTTTCAATTCTGGAGCATCCCATAACTCCACTTCGAATAATCTTTATAATGAATCGGCGGTCTTGCCAATCTTCGAATTATTTGTAAATGGATGAAACTCCTTTGCAATAGGCATTGATTTACCGGAGACTTCTGTATCCTCGGTTTACGAAGCTATCTATCTCCTGCTATACCTGAATTCTATTTCTTGAGATCGAATGTAAATTTACCTCGGAATTCTGCATCGATCATATTCTTGAAGTTACGGTCGACCCGGTTAAGGTTGCCCGTAAATTAAATAAGCTTATCCATCTCCCAATTCTGTTAATTGTATTATCTTATCTTTTGTTTCGAACTTATTATCGAATCAAAATTCTCTTTGATTTGAAGTCCATCAAAAAAATTTGAGTCTATCCTTGTTTTAAATCCATTTTTGTATCGTCGAGCCAGGAAGTGTTTTGAAGATTTATTTAAAATGTTTTAATATATATTGTGTTGTTTGAGTTGTTGATGTTGGTTTGGGTTTTCGATCGATTCGTCTGGTCAACGCTATCGATAGGATTTTCAAAACGCTTGAACAGAGCAAACTGACACAATAGTATTTTTGAATTTGGCGAATAAAATAGTTTTGTATGATTATATTAAATAGAAGTTTTCTGAAATTAAATTGTTAATGAATTTGTTGTCGGAAATGACAATTTTGATTTCCATTGATTGTTTTGTAGACCAATGACTATTGCATAATATAAATAAACGAATTTATAAAACTTTGTTATAATTTGATTTGGAATTTGAAGTGAATTTAAATTAGAATTAGAGAATTTAATGTCTGATAATTTCGAACTAAGGTTTTAAAGTTTAAAATGTTTATTATTTAAATATTTTCCAATAAAAATGGTTTTCAAAGAATTTTAAATGACTAAATTAGAGCTCTTCTCTTTTGTCGCTTAAAAAATTATTTCGGTGATGACGGCCGCATCATCGAAATTCATTTTCGAGTTTCGGAAGGAAGAGACCAATTCGTAGCTTTGCTATAGTTTTGTTTTGGAAATTAAATCGATTTAAATTTCTTGAGCATGATTTGATTTATATATATAGGTATATTATTTTAAATTGATTTGATTTGATATATATAATATATACATAATTATCTCTAAATTGTTTGAAGTTAATCGGAAATATAATTCTTAAAATTTGGATAAAAGATGATTTCATTTATAAGTGAAACCAAAATTTTGAATTAATATTTAAACTTGAGAGAATTGAATTAGAAATTTACTTGTATAATACTCAATTGCATTCAATATTACTTACCTAAATTTTCAAAAGTTAATTATGTAATTGAATATTATACAATATAAATAATATCAAAGGAATTTTTAAATAAATTTGAGTAGTTATATTAAATGTAAATATACTTAATATAAATGTGATATGATATATTAAGTAGAATAAATTTAATTATAATTTGGAATAAAGAAGAATTATATCGTTGAATAAAGTATGATTACAATAAATTACTATTCAAATTTATTATCTTTGAAATTGTTAATTTAAGAAAATTGGATAATATATAATATAAATTGTCTTTATAAATAAAGTGTGAGCACGTAGAATAAATATTATTCACTTAAATTTGAATTATAAAATGTTTATGGATATAAATAGAATAATAAGTTAATTGAATAATTGATGTGATTAAATAAATAAAATTTTGTTCTGAAAGTAAATAAATCGAAATAAAATCAACTTAATGAGATATCCTGATATTAATTGAATTTAAATTGAATTTTTGTTTTAAAGAAACCTTTTTGTATGTAAAATTAATAAATGTGAAATTAAACGGAAACCTTGAGAAAAAAAACAATTGTTGAATATAAATTATTTAAATTGAAATTTATATGGTTTAAATTAATTGTTTATAATGTAATTCAAGTCTATTTTCTTTTGATTGTTTCTATTCTCCTACCTACTCCCTTTTCGGGGATGAAAAGTTTTGAATGGGGGAGAATATAACGACCTGTAAATTTAACCGGTTTTAATAACGTTACTAATTGAAATTTTGTGGAATTTTAAACGATAAAATTTTGAAATATAAATTTGATATTTGGAATGCGTCTAGTTAAACATAGAAACTGGTAAATTTTCGTCCAAAAATACGAAAGTTTATTTCGTGCGTAAATTTACTTCAATTTAATCAGTTAAAAAGCGATGAAAATAAAACATTTTCAAAACCAAAATATTTTTACATAGAAAAATTCTAAAGCATCTTCTGAACAAGATGTCAGTTTGTCGTTTTTCCAAATTCGGACATCTTTAGCTCCGTCGATCTTATTTTTCTGCGATTTTTATGCATTTTCCGCTGGTAGAAAATTCAAATTTTTATAATTCAATCGTACCACTGATATTTATATACCGTTCTGATCATTTCACCCTGCTGATCAATGCGGTATATTCATTTCTGTGTTTTGAAGTTTGGTACGCCGCGAAAACTGCGAAACGGTCATCCGTATCGGTACCGTTTCGAACTTATTTCTTATCGTCCATTCATTTACCCACCGTTCGAAACCAACGGTCAATTGCCGGTATTATTTCATAAATTCAATAGTTGACCATCACTATTCCAACTGTTAGATCTATTATATTTGAAGGTTCATCTTCCATAGACTCTTCATTTTCTGTGCATTAATAATTTATGCATGCTGGCACGTCCTCCTATTCACCTGGACCTGCTAATGGCATTATCACTTTCAACTTATGCAGCTCGTTTTTTTTCTTCCACCCCTCTGACATTTCTCTTCACCTTTATTTTGAACCCAACCTCTTCCATCTCCATTCTCGGATTCAAAAAAAAAGTGATACAAGTTTTTCCTACTTGGAGCTTCCGCATGCAACGTTCTCCTCCCTGACCGAGCTATCACCATCGAACCTCCAGATCCACCCATTACAACCACTCACCCACCACCTCTATTCCCGATCGCCCACCGCCCCACTGTTCGTCGAGCCACCGTTCGCCTTCACATGCTCATCTCCGACATCTCCTCCACGTCTTCTTCCTCTGACTGACCTCGGCCACAGCACCAACCTCGCTACAACACTCCGCCACTTGAACCGCCTTCGCCCACAGCTCAAGCCGACCCTGCTCATGCCGCTTTTCCCCTCCACCATCACTCTTGACCTCGCCTTCCACCGAGCCATCACCCACCGTTCCTCGCTCCAGCACGTCACTTTCGCCGAGCCACCTTTTTTCCTCTCCAGTACATTGACCTCGTGATAGCCGAACTTCCTCCGCTTATCTCTAGCAAAACCACCGACCCTGACCTCCAGCTTTGTTCCTTCGTGCCTTTCCCTGTGTTCAAGGTTGGATCTCTTATTTGTTTTTATTTAAAACGCATATATATGTAGTAAATATATAATAATGAGAGACCAATCTGAGAAGTCATTTTCAACTTTCCTGAAGCATTGCATATATGTTATTTGTATGTTATTCATTCTCTGGTTGGTTTTAGATGTATATACAACAATGCAAGTTTTGTTCATTTATATATGTATACTACAATAAGTACGATATATATATATATATGTATGTTATGTAATAATGTTAGAAATTGCATACTGATGAGTTTGAGGAATTTATAATATACAGTGATGTCATAGTATTGTTTTGAGGAGAGAAAAATAATGATTTTTGGATACTGATACTAAAATATATCTAGATTTTATCTTCAAAGTATATTATATTGGTAAAACATATATACCCTATAGTTCTAGTCTGCATACATTTTGTGGTGAAGTCACATGACTATATTTTGTTGTATGTTTCATATATTCTGCTTACTATTTGGGCTTGTAATATATGTAGTGTATATATAGTTATTTGTAATAAAAGCTATTCACATTTTACAGTTATATTTTTAAGTATATAAGTTATTTTATATATTTATTGAAACGTGTATATTATACTTACTGAAACGTGTATATTGCGTGCCTATGCCTGCTAATTAGAACTAATTTCTGAAGCGAAAGAAGAAAAAAAAAATCAGGTTTTCTTTTTAAAAGTAAGTTTTGATTTTAATATATGTGTTTGAAATGCATGCATATTAAATTTATTGTGTTTGAATTTAAATATATAAATTTCATATGTATATATAGTTATAGATGGTTATATAATCTCGCTTATACCATTTATATTCATTATTCCAGTTATGATTTGATCTGTTTCATCAATTCGGGCCAATCAGCTTTGATCGTTGAAATTCGTGCCGATTTTGCTTTGCTTGGATGCGAAATTCAATTTCAATGTCGGTATCAGCGTGCGTATCCGTGTCATCTTCTCATTCATCTCTAGCCTCGAAAGGTGAGCAATCACTTACGATTAATGTTCTTTTATTTATTAAATTTGATTTCAATTGAAACGACAATTGAAATATGCTGCTGTTAGTTGTTTACACTGTTATATATGCTATTTACCTGTATCAGTTCACCTGTGACATCTGACACCGTTATCTGTTATGTATGCAATAATAATCCAGTTTGGTTTATAATTGATTGATTGTGCGATGTTGACATTTGACGTTGAATTGTTAATATTGTAAGTGATAAATAACTTGAAATCGAATTCGACGTAGGATAGTTGAATTTGATGTATGTGTTAAATTTTATTTGATGACATTGTTTAATATGACCCCTTAAACGCTTAATTATTTGACACGTAGAAAATAGTTAATCATCCTTGAACCCTTTGAATTTATGTTGTAATAATTGATTGAGTATGAAATTGAATAATTGATATCTAGTGTAGAACCGTATAAATAATTAGTGTAATAATCTTTAATTTACATGAAATGATAGTGTGGATTCTATAGATAATTATATTAATTCGTACAAATAACAATGCGAATTAATACGATTATTTCGGGATTATTTGAATTAATTATTGGATTGTTATTGATTGTGTTATTGCTTGTTTATTTACTTTGACACCATCCCAGTTATCATACTGCAAATTCCCTTTATTATGCTTGATCTTGAATTGAAATTGGAATCGGGTTGAAATGATATATACCCAAATGAATTTGACCTAGGATAGAGAATTAAATAAAAATCCGATTGGTCAATAAATTGATTTAAAAATAAATAAATAAATAATGATTTTATTCGAGCAAAGAATAAGTTTTGAAATGAAGTTGGGATTTAAATTTTATGAAAGGAAAATGTAAAGATTGAAATCTGAAACAAATATTAACGTAGTAATTGATTAAAGAACGTTGTTTGAAATTTAATTATTTAATAATTAAATTTGGAATTATTAATAAATAATTTGGAATTAATAATAATTTATATTTGAAATTATTAAGTTTGAAATCATTTAATAATTAAAATTGAAATTATAATTAAGTTTGAAATTATAATTAAGTTTGAAATTATTAAGTTGAATTTATAATTAAGTTGAAATGATTTGATGATTAAGTTTGAATTCATAATTAAGTTTGAAATGATTTAATAATTAAGTTTGAATTTATAATTAAGTTGAAATTATTTAATAATTGAATAAGATTGAATTATTTGATAATTGAATAAAATTTGAATTCTTTGATAAGAGAAATTGAACTTTTGAATAAGTGAATTTGAACTTCGTTAGTAAATGAAATTTGGTTTCTTTATTAGTTAAGTTTTGGAAAATTTAAGTAAGATGATAAGTGAAATTGAACTTCTGAAATATATGAAATTTAGTTCTTGATTAATTGAGTTTGAAATGTGTAACCGAGTAAGTAAATAAATGAAATTGAATTTCTTTAACAAGAAATAAAAAGTGATTTATTGAAATTAATGTAAGACTTGTAATTTTGGAAATTTGATTTGACGAATCTAATTTAGTTAAATTTGAAGTTTTGATATAATGAAGATGAACGTAAGTAATTGATTTAATGAATTGGGAATTAAGTAAAATTGTTTTGAATGATAAAGTAACTTAACGAATATTGAATGAAATCGATAAATGAATTTGAAATTGATTTGAGTGTTAAATTAATTTATTTAAATGATTTCGAAATAAAATTTATATACGAACTTGAATCGATATGTGAATTGTTTAATAAAAGTTGAAATTGAATTATAAGATTTTGAAACGGAATGTTGGAAGTTTTAAAACGTAAACTTTGGAAATTGATTTAGAAAGACAAATGAAATGTTAATTTACGAATTGAAATTGAAAGTGAATTTGATTTGGTTTGAAATTTACTAAACGACCAATCAGTGTAATAATTACGGAAGTTATTAAAGAAACCGGAATCGGTTATGGATATACTCTGTGTCTAAACCGAAAACCACTTTAATAACTATACGCGGAGTGATGATCCAGAATGAAGTGGTTGGAATGTTGTACGTGATGACTGAAGAAAGAGAACGATAATGGATAGCCTTGACACTTGTGTCAAATTGGAAATGACTAAAATCAGGAGCCGCGCCGGGCCAAATGGGGTTAGCCACCTCGAGCGAACACACTTCTTCGTTACTATTACTCATTACTTGTTGTTGATTGGTGCACCCTCGAAATTTCAGAAGTGTTGTTTCACGGTGTTGCGATCGCTGCGGCGATGAGTTCTCACCAGTCCGGATTAGGCAAACGGTAGTTTCACTACCTTGGGTATTGCCTCATGTGCCTTGTCATACTTGTATCCCTATATACGCGACCACTACGAATTTGTTTTTTGTTATACCTATGGAGTACTCCCTGATATCCCACCAGTTTACGGTGGAGTTTACAGTGCTGTATAGACTATAACGCTTATAAAAATGTGTTAAGGGGGATAATGGTAACGCCTTAACACTATTTTGATATTTTATATTACTGATAGACTATCTATGTAGCGTATACTACTACATAGTAAATAGTTTAACGGATCCTTAAAGGATGGTGATTCCAACATCCTTTGAGTTACTTGTATTTCGATTGCTATTTCACTTGAGTTGGATTTATTGATGTAAGAATATTAATCCTGACTCGAGTGTTTTGTGTTTTGCTTTACGCTTGGGTCAGACTATGAGTACCAGCTTACGAGGATCACCTTTGAAATTAGAGCTTTGCTTGGAGATCCAGCTATCTATCCAGCTTTTAGATATTCGATGATTCCAGTGATGTATTCTGATTCTTATATTTGACTGTTGTATTCGAGACTTCTGTTGTAACTTATTTAACTCTGTTATATATATAGTAGCTTCATGAACTACTATCTCTTTTACTTCCGCTGCATATTATTACTTTGTGTCTGTGATTCTGTGATTATTTATTTACTGTATATCTGAGTTTTGCCAAATTTAAATTAACAATTCGGTATTTTGAATTATTCAAGTCCGACATGTGCGCATGCGAATAGTCCAAAATAGCGGGTCGTTACATCACTGGATTCCTTTTATCCAATACTTCATATCGAAAACCCATATTTAATAGGTCCATAAAAGTTCCCTTCATGTGTGTGATCATTTGGCCCTAATATTGCTCTTTCATTTCCACAATAAACATCTCATTCTTCTTTAAGAGCACGTCTATTAGTCCTGGCCCAAAACGAAATAACTTTGTAAACTTGTTTGAGTATTCCTCCATAGAAATATATTCTTATTTCAAGTCCATAAAATTACTATAAATAGGGGATTTTCTGGCTGTAGGTATATATTGTTTTTCGAATACTTCTCTAAATCTGGTCCATGAGAAATTATCTTCAGAATCATTCAAAGTGATGTATTCCCACCATGGTAGAGCTCCTTCCTGCAATTTCCAGGAAGTTAAGAACCTCTTTTGATCATCCTTTATATTCGATCCTTGAAATATTCTTTTACACAAGCGGAGCCATACTTTCACTTTAACAATAGACTCAGTTCCTTGAAATGGTTTCCCTCCTAAGCTTGTGTAATTCTTGCAAAGAGTTGCAAAGTTAGTTTAGGGTTGTTTAGGAATCATTACTTCTTCCACAACTATAGCATTTCAACCATTAGTGGTTGTCTGCTGCCTCCCCTTCCCCATCCTTTTCTTGTACTCATTTCTTACTACTTGAATATAGTAAAAAATTAATTTAGAATAAACAGACGAGATTATCTTAGGGAATGGGTATTAAGCTTAAAATGTCATGGATGGATTTATTTGGATAAAATTACAAATACGCTCTCTCATTAACTATACTCATTCTTAGGTATTACTATCCCTACCTCTAATGAGTCGATCCCATCAAGGCTTAGGTATTTGCTCAACCTAAGCTTTGATACCAACTGTAACGACCCGCTTTTTTGGCCCTCAAAGATCGACACTAATACATCATCGGTATTCATGTACCGCCTATTCATGTGCCGAAGAGGCAGATTATTAGAGGTTTTTAAATGAAATAAAGATATAACATAAAATAACAATAGAATCTCACATTTGCATTAATTGTACATATGGAAAGTACATACAATCAATCCAAGTGATTCATCAAAGTTATGGTAAGTACTAAACCAGCCAGTGTTATAACTTCCTATCCTTACAGAGACGGGTAGATACTAAATACATATTGCACGATGCATTGGAAATTTGGAATTCATCACTATTGACAAAAGGACCCTCCAGTGTTCATGCTCCGTATTCCTTCCAAAATGCTCCAAGATACTTTACCTGGCTGCCCGAAATAATAGGGCACTCAGAGTGTAAGGGAAAATGAAAATAAACTCCAAATCAGTCGTGGGATTGGTGTGAGAAACTTAAAATACAAGTATTTGGAATACAAAAGGGTATCTCATAAGACCATGCCACATATAAACACGGAACAAATTTTTACCTTATGATAACAAAATCATTTCTACGTAAAATATGGTCATATTATTTTTAATGACATTCATTGAAAACCTTTCAAATAAACATATTCAAATAGATGAAATGTTTGCATTGATTAAATTTGATGGCAAAACATATTTATAACTAAAACCGAAGGCACTTATTGGAGATTTGGATTTCCAGTGAATAACGAGGTAAGGGATTACCTCCTGTGCAATACATTTCTAGAAGAATGTACCGAGGATTGACATCTTCTAAACTTCTGCAAATTATGATTGGCCTATTTGAGACCCACAGATGGTACGAATAACACCAAATATGATATCGTCCCAATCGTTACTGACCTATCCGGGATCCCGTAGCATGCACCACATAATTTAAAGCTGACGTTATAGGGGGCAGAAATGAATAGATATAGAAAGATGATATTATACCATAATTGTTGCGAACTACTTAACATTAAAGTAACCTCGGTTTCATAATTTCCAGGGTGTGAGGCTTGAGGTAGCGTTTACATTTCTAAGAATATTTTCACTTAAACTACCACATCTGCCATTTCCAACAACATTCTATTGATTTCAACAAAAGTACAAACTCTTAGCTTGTGCATCTCAGAGAAGGATGTTAAGTATAAGAGGGGTTACCTCCTACACCACCAAATAGATGAACGTTTCAGAGATCAATATACTATGTTCTTAGAAATGCAATGTCAGACATTCATCCATACAAGTTGTCCAAGAAAAGGACAAAATGCCGAACGCACTCTCCAACCACTTCCTATCGGCTATTCCCTCGGATTAGTAGCGAGTAGTCCTTGCATACGAAGATCCCAAAACGAAGGGACCACTGCTATTTATTTATCTTGGGGGCTACTTCAAAATTATCAACAAGCAGTCCTTCCGTTACAAAGATCCCCACCTTCAACTTCATTGTCTTTAACATGTCTTCACTTTCGAGCTCGTAAACTGGTTCGAAGTGGTTTTCAAATAGGAATCATCCAAGTCTTATACCGGTTTCTTTGAACTAATTATCAATAAAAAATGTTAAGTAGGTGGGTGATTATTATTCCATTTATAGGTATCTTTTTTTATCCAAAATATCTCCGAGAGAAATATATTTTCAAAACCATTTCTTTTTCAATATATAAGGGATCATTAAACCTCTCTCTATTTTGGAGAAGAAAGGTCCGTAGAAATTAAACTAATTATACTTAGTAATAATTTCCATATTCAACTTGTGTTATTCATCAAATAAAGGTGAAATCGCCTTTTAAATTCACATCTAGGACGAGTTTCCTCCTCGGAATTTAATACCAAGTACAAGAAGAGTATATCTATTCAACCTAACTTAAATCAAATTAATAGTAGTAATTAAATCTTTTATACTTGCCCTGTTTTCGAAGTTTCGACATTATCTATCCCTCGCCCAAGGAAGAGGCCACGTGAGATAGGGCGTTGGTTACTCCTGAACATATCCTTAGTTTAAGCACCTCACATCTGGATCTTATAAATAGAAAAATAGGTCTACTCATCGGCTTTTAGTGCGAGGATTAAATCATTCGTTTAAATTCAGTTTTATAAACAAAATTTCTTTTAAATTTTTATTACTACTACAAAATCATCTTTAAAATGCTTAATAACTTATTTAAAAATATTTATAAAAATATTGGGGAAGAATAGTTAAGTTAAAACATGATCTGTAGAAATAATAGAAAACTGCTGTAGAAAATGCTGTAATAGTGTTTGAGGGATATATTGAACCAAACAACAATTTTATTATACAAATGCCCATTTTTACTCTTTTAAACCATTTTAACATATTTATGTAATTTATTACATTTTTTTAAACATTCAAAAATGTCCTATTTAAATCAATTTCAAATTTTGGTTTTGAACTGCTAAACCACGATATTGTTGAAAACTTGTTTTGGACTTCTTTGAAAATCTACTAGATGAAATCTTGATTTTCTTTCTTTTTTTGAAAACTATGGATATAATGGTGCGGAGAATTCTTATCATAAAGAATTCCGAGCTATATTCCTTTATATATTCTCGTTTGACTTTCACGATGCGAAATCACGAACTATTGTTACGCGACGCGTCTAGTTTTGACTTAGTTATTATTTTCTATTAAAATCTTTTCGTGATAATTTTAAAAGTTTATAAAATATTTATAAATCATTTGAAATGGGTTTAATGACTTCATATCACTTTTATAACTTGATTCGAAAAGTGATTTCCTTGTGTAATATCGACATGTATTTAACGTGACCTGTTTACACAATTAAACACTTTATTAAAACAATCAATACTTGATGATAAAAGCATACTAAATATCCATAGCAATCAGATCAAATCATTATATATATAGGTTCTCACTTGACTTTCGATCGGACTAGCTTTAAACGGCTATAGTTCCGCCATCTTGAAATCGAAGCTCACGACTACTAGCATAAATGCTCCAAGGAGGGTCAACCTTGGTCTTAGCGGCTTGGAAGGGCTCGGCCTTTCTTGTTAAGTGAGGGTGGAAGGTTGGTTGCATAAGGCCTTGGTGGACGAGAAGAAAGAGATCACTAGCTTGAAATTTGGTTTGAAGTGGTATAGATTTTGATTGATTTTGGTATAACTTTGTTTTGACTTTGTAATATTTTATTTATTAGGCTATGGAAGATGTTAATGTAGAGAAGAAGAGGGAGAAGAGATTAAAATTTTTATGAAGAAGAAGTGTGAAAGAAGTGAAGAGAGGTGGGTGCTATTTATAGGCAATTGTAATGATGAAAATATCATGATATTTCCACATAAAAACATCACCAATTCATCAACACCACATCTCTCCTCGCTACATCATGTTTGGCCGAAATGACACCCTTCTTGTGCATGGCCATGTGCCACCTTACGATGGTAAGTTGATTTCATTTTTGGTGAGAAATATCTGGATTTTTTTTACCATAAGTGAATTTGTAAATATGTATTATAATTCTTATATGTGTTTGAATATGCATGGATGTAGATGTGTGTGTATAAGTGTATATATGTATGTCACTTATAGCCTGGAACGTTGTATAACTTTCTGTTATGATCTTCGATTCCGATTCCCGGTCACCTTTTCACTTCTTTGTTAATATACATATATTTGTAAACAAAGTTTGAAAATAATGTTTCCATTATTATTTATTAATATAAAGGGGTTCATTTAATTTAAAAACAATTATTAAATTGTTTAAACTAAATTTCATTCAAAAGTTTATTATTCAAAAATGTTGATATAACTTATGTAACGACCCATAAAATTTTAATGATTTTTAAATTGGTTTTTAACGTATTTAATGGGATTTTTGAGAAATTTTAATGATAATAATTTTTAAATAAAAATTTAATATTTGGATTACGTCCAATTAAACATAGCAGATTTTAAATTTTCAATTTATTTTATCAAAGTGTATTTCATTGTGAAATTCTATTAAATTCAAGCTAGCTAATAATTGCTAAAAATAAATTTATTTTCAAAGCCTGGATATTTTTCTATAGAACATTTCTAAATCCTTTTCTGAGTGAGACGTCATCTTTCGTTTTTCCAAATTCGGACGTCTACTGCTCCGTTTACCTTATTTCTGACAAATTAACAGCATTTTGGTGCCGATAATCGATTTTGATCGGATGATCATACCACTAATATCTGTATACCGTTGTGATCGTCTCGTCGTGCTGATCTCGATAGTATATCTATTTCTGTATTTTGAGGTCCGGTGCGCGACGGAACCATTAAATTGTTCGTTGTAACGGTACCTTTAAATTGTGACCGTTAATCTTTCCATAAATTTTTCCTTCGGTTTCAAATGTGAAACTTGCCGTGCACGAAATCAATTATTTGCTTTAATAGCTTTTGCTTGATAAACGGTCACCAGTTACATCTACATCAATATCAATAATTATGGTACGTTTTCTTTGCCTCTTTGTTGATATCTCTTTTCACACTATACACTATTCCAAAGACATATATATATATAATGTTACAGAGGAGCACGCAACTGTTCTTTTCTCATCCTTCTTTTTCTCCATTTTTTTTTACTTCCTCCTTGCTTGTTGCCACACAACCCACTCAGGCGAATTCTGTCCTCCACCCTAGGCCGATATCTTCGCCATCTGATCAGCGTGGCCCTCATCTTCCCCACTCACGTGCGTCGACAACTCGAAGCCTCCATCGTTTCCCCCTCGGCTGCCGCTCAACCACAACCAGACCCACGCCACTGCCCTGCTCCATCCCCGAGACGCATCTCCTCTACGCCTCACGTCCTCCAGCCGCTCTTCCCCCCCTCTCGTGCCTCAACCGAGCTGAGCCCCACCCTACTTCATTTCTCCTCCCACCCCGTGCTCGAGTTCCAAGGCCGCCTCATCACCAGCCTCTGTCATCACCCTTTCGAGCCTTGCGTCCTCCTTGAAAGCCGAGTGCAGGTTATATTTATATAAATACATATAGTTTATAGATGGGTTAGCTGATATATATTAGTATATTTGTTGTAAATATGTAAGTTCCTGGGTATACAAGTTTTTAAATATATTAGTTCATAACAAATTTGACACAGTTTTAAAACTTATAAATTTACAAAGTTATATATATGGATATATCTATATAAGTTACTGTGAGTTTTGAATATAGGCCTTATACAGTTTTGTTGCTTTATATATAGGTAAGTATATATTTGTATTTAGTTAGTGGGGGATGTATTTTAGTTTATATAAGTCTCGGCTCTATATATTTGTGAACTGTATATCATGTTACCTACAGTATGCTTTTAAATATAATATACGCGCTGCATTCCTATATGTCGGTTCACATATATTTATTTGAATTACGTATTGATTTGTTTCCGTATATGAGAAATGGGATCACTAAGTACAACATAGTAGATTGTATACCTAACTTTAAGACTACAGAAGATTGTGCATAACTAAAACTGTATACTGATTTAAGTATATGTCGATATAATAAATTCTATTAGTCTGCATAAGGGTTAAGTCTACAGCAGTTTGTTCATAACCTTAATAATAATAATAATAATAATAATAAAAAGGGGGAGTTTAAAGGTTAAACTAGATATTGGTTTTTCATGTACACAACATATGTACAGGCTACAGCAATGGGAATTTGACATCTCATCTTACAATTTATTTCAACCTGGAAAATTTTATTACATAGATCCACGTGATACAGCTATACATATTCTCTACTGTCGGTAAAAAACTATTTGCTTACATTCTCGGCCTATATCCGTATACCGTTGTTTATAATATATATTAGTTAATGAAGCACTGTACATGTTTGTAGCAAAAAAAATAAAAATAAATAAATAAATAAATATTTACACATTTGAATAATATGTTATGTACTTGGTGGTTCATACATGTTAGTTTTGCATATAATAGGTTTAAAATGTATATATTTTATTTACATGTTAGATGTTATATAGTATAAAATGATTAGTTTGCATATTCTGTAAATTGTCGAGTTATAGGATATGTCCATAGTTATTTATGATTATATAAGTTCAATGACATCAATTTTCTACGTCGATCATGTTCTAATTTGAGTTCATCAATTCCAAACTTTCAGCTTTGTCATAAAATTCATCCAAATCTTACCTTGCTTTGAGATTCGTGCTTGGATTCGTAACTCATCTCACTCTCGTTCGTCTCTAGCCTCGAAAGGTGAGCAATCACTCACGATTAACGTTCTTTTATTTATTAAATTTGACTTCAATTGAAACGACAATTGAAATATGCTGCTGTTGGTTGTTTTACGGTTATGACTGCTATTATCTGTATCTGTTCACCTGTGACACCTGACACCATTATCGGTTAATTATTTATGTGATAATAATACAGATTGGTTGATATTTGATTGATTGTCGTTTAAATTGGATGTTAATTACTACTGTTAAGTGATAACTAGTTTGCTAGTTAAATTTGGGGTAGTATAGTTTACAAATTTAGACGGATTATATATGACGGACCTCGATTTATTAAAAACCTGACCCCGCCATATGTAAATTTGATTAGTTAAATTTGATCCATTAATTGTCGTAGAAATTGATAAATTATACTTTAAATCTTTGAACGTAGTTTGGATTTATTGTTGTAGTATTTAACTGAAATTGAAATAGAACGACCAGTGGAAACTGAAATGTAATAATCTTTAATCTACATGAAATGATAGTGTAGATTCTAGAAATAATTATACAAATAACAACGCGAATTAATACGATTATTTCGGGGTTATTTGATTTATTTATTGAATTGTTATTGATTGTGGTTATTGTTTGTTTATTTACTTTGACACCATCCTGTCATCACACTGCAAGTTCCCTTGGTTATGATTGTTTTGAAATGGGTTGAAATGATAGACCCAAGCGGTTTCCATTTAATTAAATTGGGATTACGGGTTGAAATGCTATCCACCCGTATACATTTAGTGTACGAATTGAAATAATATTATCCGTAACACTTGACCATATGATAAGAAATATATGGTCTTATTTAATGTAAATTCTTGGATACATATATAAATGGTAATGATAAATATAGAGTTAATTATATCTAGTTTAATCAAGATTCGATTTAATACATAACTTATGATCAATAATTATGTAAATTTTATTCGGATAAATTTTGCAATAATATTGAACAATTAAGATTTGGAGATAACTTTGGGTTATTTTGAGATGGTATTTAGATAAGTATTTATTTATCTAAATCAATTTGAGATTTATCGAATAAGATATTTCACGTTTAATAAAATTTAAGAAAATTTTGGGTAAAGTGTAATTCAAGGTCACTAAAATGATATTGATGCGAATAAAGGAGGATTCAAGACTAGATAATAACGATGTAAAAATCGAGAATCTATATGAAACTGTCAAATTTAAATTGTTATATATAAACTGTGAACTATAGTGTAATTAAATTGTTTAGAAATTCGGATATGTATTTGGAACCAAGATAGTTGAATCGGTTAGGTAGATAACAAATCGAATTAAGTGAAATTTGAGTTTGAACTAGATTGGAAATTTTATTTAGAAAACTAGATTGGGAAAAATTTAGTTGAATGTTGAATACTTAAAATAGGAACATATTGAAATAAAAAGGGAATTGGGATATCAAATCCAAATTTGGGAATTATAAAATTAAGTGGTTATTTTAGGAAGATATTAACTGATAAAAATGAGATCGGATTTAATTTAAATGGGAAGATCGGGTTGATGTGTACAATTTGTTAAGTTAAGAAAATTGAAATACTGTACTGTATACATTACTCAATATATAGATACTATTTTTGGGAAAATATAATTATTCGAAGTAAAATTGACTGTTGGTTTGAAGTACAAATTAAGTGAATGACCACGGTGTAATAGTGTATATTTCTACCCTGTAGATAGTTCTATGGACCCTTAGAGGATGGACATCCCAAACATCCTTTAAGTTATATGGTATTTTAGTTGATATTTCACTTGAGTTGGATTTATTGATATAAGAATGTTAATCCTGACTCGAGTGTTTTGTGTTTTGCTTTACGCTCGGGTCAGACCGAGTAATACAGCATTAGAGACTCACCTTTGGAGATTGGAGCTTCATTTGGAGATCCAACTATCGTTTCAGCTTTCAGTTTTCTAGATTGACTGGTTCAGAGAAGTCATCGGCTCGTACTGAAGACTTTTCTGTATTCAAGAGATTCTGATGTATTTTATTTTAAACTCTGATGTATATAGTAGCTTCATGAACTACTATTTTTCTATTCCGCTGCATTATATTACTCTGTGTCTGTGATCTGTGTTTGATTTATTTACTGTATATTTTAAGTTTTGCCAAATTTTAATTAACAATTCGGTATTTTGAATTATTCAAGTCGGACATGTACGGTTTTATTGTCGATTTGAATGGTCCAAAATAGCGGGTCGTTTCAGTTGGTATCAGAGCTTTGGCTCTAGGCAAACTTAGCATATATGGTAAATTTATTTACAGAATCACTTTCGTTCGAGTTGATTCTCTCCCTTTCTGACTTGATTTCCTTTGAATTTTGGAATGTCCCTCGGTTCCAAAATTCATTCTTGTCTCTCTCTATTCTTTTGATTCTGGAGTATCCAATAACTCCACTAAATGATTTGTAAAAGGGGTGAAACTCCTTACAATTGGTCCACCAGAGGCCGACGCGGGCCGGGCCCGCGTCCACCAGAAAAAGAAAAAAAAAAAAAAAAAAATTTACCTGTGCTTGACTCCGGTTTCAGTTTTTGACCTCTACTTCGTGATGCCGCCCTGATCGCATACGAAGTCGGAATTCGACGTTTTTGGTCTCGTTGGAAAGGTGGAGTTCCGAACTCCATCTCTGTAAAATTTGGACCATTTCTCGATTTGTGCGTGTCATCCTTGCGCAGGGGCCATGCTAATCTTCTCTGTATCGTTCCAATTTTATCGGATGTCCCTTCGGGGAATAAATATACAAGGGAAAGGAGAACAAGTAACAGCAACTTGTGAGCTAGAGGGACACGTTTTCATATATAATAATAATATAGAGACGTTTCTAACAAAAGTTATACATAGAAGAAAGGCAAGTGAATATATATATAAAACGAATAAGAAATGTTATTCTATATAAAAAGGTTTGAAAGGATTTGAAATTTTGAAATTTTTTAAGAAAGTGATTTATATAAAAATGATTTATAATTGAAGTGTTAAATTTGAAATTCGAGAATTGAATTCCGGTATTTTGAAATTGGTTTTAAGATTTTGGAAATTATATATAAATAATACGATTTAAAAAGTATTTTTCCGAATAAGAAATATTTCAAATGAATTCAAATGAATTCCAATAATTTTGAAGAAATTTCAAAGAAGTTTTCAAGAAAATAGAAGTCCAGAACTCACTTATGTCGCTGGAGAATAATTTCGGTGATGAGTGCACGCATCATCGACATTGATTTTCGAGTTTCAGAGTGGGGGAGAGGCCACTTTAATAGCTTCGCTATGCGAGTGATTTTGTAAAACCGTTTTTGATTTCAAATTCCGAAGTATAATTTGATATTTTCGAAAGATATATGTATATATTTGAAACAATTTGAAGTAAGACCGGTGTTCAGTCCTCGAGTTTTCGATTTGGCTTAGAATAACTCAACTTATAAAAAGGTTGATTTCCAACTCTTGGATTTGAAATTGATTTCACCGACTATTTTGAAGGTTTGAGCGCTTCCCAATCAAGGTTTAAAACTAAGAAATTTCGAAAAGTATAAAATATTTGATAAAGCATATAAGTTTAGTTTGTATGTTTAAGTTTGAAGCCTTTTTGTTAAATAAGAGAATATGAATATTTTGAATTATACTAATATGGAATTTAGTTTTGAAATGTTTTGAATGATTTTGAATAATGGTTTTCAGAAAGGTAAATTGGATATTTCAAATAAAAATAGGCAGCTTAAAAGTTTTAAAAGGATAATTATAAAGTTGGAAACCATTTTTAAGTATAATTGATTTTGAGAAATATTTGGTTTTGAAATTAAATTGAAATTATAAACCAGTACATATATGGTGATGTTGGAAATAAATTTGTTTGACTGGAATCAGTTTAATTTGGAAACTGGGATTAATTTATAAGCCTGTTATTTTGGGAACTTTGAAACTAAGATATCTAATTTGGAAGAAAATTTGGTGAAATCATATATGATTTTGAAACTGAATTGATATTGAAATGATTTGAAGTTGAGAACCTTATATTATTAAGCACTTGATTTGGGAGTGGTCGAACTTATATAAAATGAATTTGTATAAGTATGAAGTTGATTTGAAATCTATTGATTTGAAAGGTACTCAATTTTGGAAAGAGAATTTATATAATCGAAGTCTATATAAGTATGATTTGATATACTATTGATTTTGGAAGTATTCAATTTAGAAAGAAATCCTATATATTATGGACTTTATATAAGTACGATATTTGAAAAGGATTTAAAAGGGTACTATATGATATATATTTTCCAAGTAAAGATATGGAAAGTGCCTTCTGCTTGATATCCGCTTTGTGGCCACAGCGTGGATTCATTCTATCGATATATTCTCTTTGATTTTTGGTTTTCCGGATGTAATACTCGAGTATTCCCACCGTGGCGTAACCCACGGTTTCTTTTTTTCTCTCGTGAATGCACAGCGAAATTGCCTGGCTGAGTCTAGCTTAGGGGTACGGATTGTTTCCTGGGGGAACCAGGCGTAACCATTGTGTATCCTGCAATCTGTGTAGGTCGCGAATAGTAGCGCAAGTGCCTGGCTGAGTCTTGCCTGGGGGTACGGATTGTTTCCTGGGGGAACCAGGCGTAACCATTGTGTATCCTGCACCCTACTAGTCATCATGGCGTAACTCGCAGGGCTGTGAAAGCTTACGGATATGGATTATTTCCTGGGGGAACCAGGCGTAACCATTGTGTATCTGCGAACCATGATCGGACAAAGGTTTTGTTTTGGTTGATTTGATTGGATCGTACTTTCCATATCTGTTTTAAAAGGTTTTTCAAGTATTTTCACTGGGTGTTGAAACAAGTCTACTTAGTACTTGAAGAATTCTAGCTTTGCGCCTGATCAACGCATGGCCAGAGTCTACAAGAACGATGATAAAACTTGTTGAAATATCGAGTTATAAAAGTATTTTCGAAAGAAAATTTACTTTGATATAGTAGTATCTTATTATAAAAGTATTATTATAAAGGTATTTTTTTTTCCAACAAAGAAATTTGTATTAATCTTTGAAATTAAATTCCTTTGGAAAATTGAAAAATTCGTGCCCGATTCTTTTCTTTGAATCTACCTTAGCTGCTCAGTTTAGTTATTCACCTTGATTCTGTTTTTCCCAAAATCTACCTTCCTTCCTTGTTGGATTTATCTTTAAATACTGGTTATTTATATACTACTTGGTTTAATAGAAGATTTTTAAATATTGTAAATATTTTTGAAGTTATTAATTAAATGAACTCTTTAAAGAAAATGATTATTAATTTATTGATAATATTTGAAAGGTATCTTGAGTTAAATTAAAAATCCCATAAACTTTGGATCTAATATTTTCAATAGACTTTGTAAATATAAGTAATAGTGCAGGTAATTGTTTTCAAAGGAGTTTGAAAAGTAGTATAGTATTATAGAAAATTTGACTTTCAAATGAAGTTTCAAATAAATATTTCAAATAAAATCAGTGTAGTTTTAAAATTAATTGTTTATCTTGTCTTTCAATCTATATTCTTTCTGGTTGTTTTTATTCTCCTACCTCCTTCCTTTTCGGGGACGAAAAGTTTTGAGTGGGGGAGAATGTAACGACCCATAAAATTTTAATGATTTTTAAATTGGTTTTTAACGTATTTAATGGGATTTTTGAGAAATTTTAATGATAATAATTTTTAAATAAAAATTTAATATTTGGATTACGTCCAATTAAACATAGCAGATTTTAAATTTTCAATTTATTTTATCAAAGTGTATTTCATTGTGAAATTCTATTAAATTCAAGCTAGCTAATAATTGCTAAAAATAAATTTATTTTCAAAGCCTGGATATTTTTCTATAGAACATTTCTAAATCCTTTTCTGAGTGAGACGTCATCTTTCGTTTTTCCAAATTCGGACGTCTATTGCTCCGTTTACCTTATTTCTGACAAATTAACAGCATTTTGGTGCCGATAATCGATTTTGATCGGATGATCATACCACTAATATCTGTATACCGTTGTGATCGTCTCGTCGTGCTGATCTCGATAGTATATCTATTTCTGTATTTTGAGGTCCGGTGCGCGACGGAACCATTAAATTGTTCGTTGTAACGGTACCTTTAAATTGTGACCGTTAATCTTTCCATAAATTTTTCCTTCGGTTTCAAATGTGAAACTTGCCGTGCACGAAATCAATTATTTGCTTTAATAGCTTTTGCTTGATAAACGGTCACCAGTTACATCTACATCAATATCAATAATTATGGTACGTTTTCTTTGCCTCTTTGTTGATATCTCTTTTCACACTATACACTATTCCAAAGACATATATATATAATGTTACAGAGGAGCACGCAACTGTTCTTTTCTCATCCTTCTTTTTCTCCATTTTTTTTTACTTCCTCCTTGCTTGTTGCCACACAACCCACTCAGGCGAATTCTGTCCTCCACCCTAGGCCGATATCTTCGCCATCTGATCAGCGTGGCCCCCATCTTCCCCACTCACGTGCGTCGACAACTCGAAGCCTCCATCGTTTCCCCCTCGGCTGCCGCTCAACCACAACCAGACCCACGCCACTGCCCTGCTCCATCCCCGAGACGCATCTCCTCTACGCCTCACGTCCTCCAGCCGCTCTTCCCCCCCTCTCGTGCCTCAACCGAGCTGAGCCCCACCCTACTTCATTTCTCCTCCCACCCCGTGCTCGAGTTCCAAGGCCGCCTCATCACCAGCCTCTGTCATCACCCTTTCGAGCCTTGCGTCCTCCTTGTAAGCCGAGTGCAGGTTATATTTATATAAATACATATAGTTTATAGATGGGTTAGCTGATATATATTAGTATATTTGTTATAAATATGTAAGTTCCTGGGTATACAAGTTTTTAAATATATTAGTTCATAACAAATTTGACACAGTTTTAAAACTTATAAATTTACAAAGTTATATATATGGATATATCTATATAAGTTACTGTGAGTTTTGAATATAGGCCTTATACAGTTTTGTTGCTTTATATATAGGTAAGTATATATTTGTATTTAGTTAGTGGGGGATGTATTTTAGTTTATATAAGTCTCGGCTCTATATATTTGTGAACTGTATATCATGTTACCTACAGTATGCTTTTAAATATAATATACGCGCTGCATTCCTATATGTCGGTTCACATATATTTATTTGAAGTACGTATTGATTTGTTTCCGTATATGAGAAATGGGATCACTAAGTACAACATAGTAGATTGTATACCTAACTTTAAGACTACAGAAGATTGTGCATAACTAAAACTGTATACTGATTTAAGTATATGTCGATATAATAAATTCTATTAGTCTGCATAAGGGTTAAGTCTACAGCAGTTTGTTCATAACCTTAATAATAATAATAATAATAATAATAATAAAAAAAAGGGGGAGTTTAAAGGTTAAACTAGATATTGGTTTTTCATGTACACAACATATGTACAGGCTACAGCAATGGGAATTTGACATCTCATCTTACAATTTATTTCAACCTGGAAAAATTTATTACATAGATCCACGTGATACAGCTATACATATTCTCTACTGTCGGTAAAAAACTATTTGCTTACATTCTCGGCCTATATCCGTATACCGTTGTTTATAATATATATTAGTTAATGAAGCACTGTACATGTTTGTAGCAAAAAAAATAAAAATAAATAAATAAATAAATAAATATTTACACATTTGAATAATATGTTATGTAATTGGTGGTTCATACATGTTAGTTTTGCATATAATAGGTTTAAAATGTATATATTTTATTTACATGTTAGATGTTATATAGTATAAAATGATTAGTTTGCATATTCTGTAAATTGTCGAGTTATAGGATATGTCCATAGTTATTTATGATTATATAAGTTCAATGACATCAATTTTCTTCGTCGATCATGTTCTAATTTGAGTTCATCAATTCCAAACTTTCAGCTTTGTCATAAAATTCATCCAAATCTTACCTTGCTTTGAGATTCGTGCTTGGATTCGTAACTCATCTCACTCTCGTTCGTCTCTAGCCTCGAAAGGTGAGCAATCACTCACGATTAACGTTCTTTTATTTATTAAATTTGACTTCAATTGAAACGACAATTGAAATATGCTGTTGTTGGTTGTTTTACGGTTATGACTGCTATTATCTGTATCTGTTCACCTGTGACACCTGACACCATTATCGGTTAATTATTTATGTGATAATAATACAGATTGGTTGATATTTGATTGATTGTCGTTTAAATTGGATGTTAATTACTACTGTTAAGTGATAACTAGTTTGCTAGTTAAATTTGGGGTAGTATAGTTTACAAATTTAGACGGATTATATATGACGGACCTCGATTTATTAAAAACCTGACCCCGCTATATGTAAATTTGATTAGTTAAATTTGATCCATTAATTGTCGTAGAAATTGATAAATTATACTTTAAATCTTTGAACGTAGTTTGGATTTATTGTTGTAGTATTTAACTGAAATTGAAATAGAACGACCAGTGGAAACTGAAATGTAATAATCTTTAATCTACATGAAATGATAGTGTAGATTCTAGAAATAATTATACAAATAACAACGCGAATTAATACGATTATTTCGGGGTTATTTGATTTATTTATTGAATTGTTATTGATTGTGGTTATTGTTTGTTTATTTACTTTGACACCATCCTGTCATCACACTGCAAGTTCCCTTGGTTATGATTGTTTTGAAATGGGTTGAAATGATAGACCCAAGCGGTTTCCATTTAATTAAATTGGGATTACGGGTTGAAATGCTATCCACCCGTATACATTTAGTGTACGAATTGAAATAATATTATCCGTAACACTTGACCATATGATAAGAAATATATGGTCTTATTTAATGTAAATTCTTGGATACATATATAAAGGGTAATGACAAATATAGAGTTAATTATATCTAGTTTAATCAAGATTCGATTTAATACATAACTTATGATCAATAATTATGTAAATTTTATTCGGATAAATTTTGCAATAATATTGAACAATTAAGATTTGGAGATAACTTTGGGTTATTTTGAAATGGTATTTAGATAAGTATTTATTTATCTAAATCAATTTGAGATTTATCGAATAAGATATTTCACGTTTAATAAAATTTAAGAAAATTTTGGGTAAAGTGTAATTCAAGGTCACTAAAATGATATTGATGCGAATAAAGGAGGATTCAAGACTAGATAATAACGATGTAAAAATCGAGAATCTATATGAAACTGTCAAATTTAAATTGTTATATACAAACTGTGAACTATAGTGTAATTAAATGGTTTAGAAATTCGGATATGTATTTGGAACCAAGATAGTTGAATCGGTTAGGTAGATAACAAATCGAATTAAGTGAAATTTGAGTTTGAACTAGATTGGAAATTTTATTTAGAAAACTAGATTGGGAAAAATTTAGTTGAATGTTGAATACTTAAAATAGGAACATATTGAAATAAAAAGGGAATTGGGATATCAAATCCAAATTTGGGAATTATAAAATTAAGTGGTTATTTTAGGAAGATATTAACTGATAAAAATGAGATCGGATTTAATTTAAATGGGAAGATCGGGTTGATGTGTACAATTTGTTAAGTTAAGAAAATTGAAATACTGTACTGTATACATTACTCAATATATAGATACTATTTTTGGGAAAATATAATTATTCGAAGTAAAATTGACTGTTGGTTTGAAGTACAAATTAAGTGAATGACCACGGTGTAATAGTGTATATTTCTACCCTGTAGATAGTTCTATGGACCCTTAGAGGATGGACATCCCAAACATCCTTTAAGTTATATGGTATTTTAGTTGATATTTCACTTGAGTTGGATTTATTGATATAAGAATGTTAATCCTGACTCGAGTGTTTTGTGTTTTGCTTTACGCTCGGGTCAGACCGAGTAATACAGCATTAGAGACTCACCTTTGGAGATTGGAGCTTCATTTGGAGATCCAACTATCGTTTCAGCTTTCAGTTTTCTAGATTGACTGGTTCAGAGAAGTCATCGGCTCGTACTGAAGACTTTTCTGTATTCAAGAGATTCTGATGTATTTTATTTTAAACTCTGATGTATATAGTAGCTTCATGAACTACTATTTTTCTATTCCGCTGCATTATATTACTCTGTGTCTGTGATCTGTGTTTGATTTATTTACTGTATATTTTAAGTTTTGCCAAATTTTAATTAACAATTCGGTATTTTGAATTATTCAAGTCGGACATGTACGGTTTTATTGTCGATTTGAATGGTCCAAAATAGCGGGTCGTTTCAACTTATGATGTCATAAAGGTATTTTATAAAAAAATAAAATAAATCATTTTATTACATATCCTTGTTAATATTTGTAAATGAGTGTATGTATCTAGAGTCGTGCAAGATTCTTTTTTTTTAAGTAGTTCCATTGATAAAACGGTTTTGATCATTTTACCATTATTTATCCGAAGAAGATATTTTTGTAAATACTTATTCAAAATACGATTACCATTATTTATTTTGGTTTAGAACATCACATTTGTGTTATAAAACCTTGTCTTTGAAAAATCTTATATTAAATCACATTTTTCTAAGTGATGAATTTATGTGTCATTACACCTATAATTGGGATAATAGTGCATGTGATGATTACTGGGTAATCATCTAGGGACATATGTGTATTTTTAGATATACAACTTTTTAATAATATCTATTGAGTATGAAATATAAAATGATTAACCTATAATGGCTTGGTTAAATTACTGTATTTTGATTTGTTGGCGATCAAAATGTGCAAGGAGAGTGAATGTATTGCTTTTCTTTGTGCAAAATAATTAGTTTGTATCTATTGTATGTTTGGTTGATTGTATTACATTTGAAATAATTGTTCGGGAATAATTTTGCGTAGGTACTATTATTTAAAGGTTTAGAACCTATCAATATTGATGTATAAGACCCAATGGTGTCTTTAGTAGTAAAGTTACCGCTAGGAAATTGAAAATTGTATTTTGTATAAGATAATATATAATATTTAGGTGTCATAATTAAAATTGTGAAATAATTTAATTTTGATGTTTCCTAGTCCTTATGGATAAGTAAGTATGTTGTTGTTGTTTATGTGATGATGTTTAATATTTGAGGTGTGATGTTTGAACTATTAAAAGTGATTCATTATTTTAGTGTATATTTAAATTGAATTTGAAAATATTTAAATATAAGAAGGCATATGTTTTAGATAAAGTATCGAAAATCTATTATTTTATATATAATGTACTAGATAATATTTTGTAAAACTAAGCAAATGTTTTAAATTGTAAATCTTTTCGATAAAATGTGTGCACGTAAATATGTTATTTGATTTTTGAAGTAAAAATAATTAATTTATAAAGGTAAAATAATATAAAGGTATGTATATAAAGTATTTAAAAGGATTTTTGAAGCAAAAATTGTGTTAATCTCCCCGGTGAGCGTTTTTACAATTCTGGTTGATGCATTTGACCAACGTTATCGATAGAGATTCCTAAACGTTAGGACAAGGCATATGGACACAATGTTTTGTAAGGATTTTAATGTTTTGAAACAGATTCGAATACTTTGAAAAGGTCATAATACTATAAAAGACTAGAAAGTTTTGAAAAGAATTAAATAGTTTGTATAATACAAAAGCAACGTTTTGAGTGATAATATAAAGTTTTGAAAATATTAGTAATAAATTTTTGGAAAGATGTTTTAAAGATAAAGTAATATTTCAAAGAAATAATACGAGAAATATTTTGGAAAAAGTAATTATGTTTTTTTGGATAACTCATATATAGAAATAGTCTGATATGAAAGTGTTTAAGTAAAATAATTACTTGGTGAATATTTTGAGATGAAAATATATGTTTGCTATTTGGGCGAATATTTTCAATGAGAATATTTTTTTTTTTATTTTTTTATAATAATGAATTGTATTGGAATGATAAAGATACTTTATAATCATAGATATTTTAAGATGCAATTACAACCACCGAACATTGGCTGATAGTTGAGGTCGATGGCAAGGCAGAGTTAATCATGTATTCAACATTGCAACCAATTGATGTTGTTGTTAATAAAAATAAGTGGCGAGATAATACCGTTATATTTTATAGATTTGAAATTTTAAGAGATATATATAAGGAATGTGTATGTATGGAATATGTTGAAATAAATTATGTGTAAAGTTGTGTAAAAAATATGATTATAATATTGAGCAGTAAAAATTAAAATTTATGCATACGAGTCTGTGAAAAAAAGAAGTTTAGAAAAAATGATGAAATTATAAGTCATTTACATTTGGAATAAAAGTATATATCTTTGGATACTTTGAATTGTGTGATTATAAGATAATTTAGAAAAGTATAACTTTCTGAATTTACTATTTTGGGATTAAGGAAATTCTTTATAAAGAAAATGTGTACTATTATATTGATAATGATAAAGATTATATTAGTTTGATACAAGATTTGTTATATAATAAAATGTGTTTGCAAAGTTAATATGAAGTGAAAAATTGGAAATGTATTTGAATTAAAGTTTGTTATAATAAAATATTTTAAGGAAAAGAAAATTACTTTTGATTATGTACGTAACTAATTACTAGAAGATAAAATTTGTTCGATTTTGATTTCAAAGTGAAATTTAATTTGGAAGGAAATTAAAATTTGAATAACGGTTAGATTTTTAATGACTTTTCATTTGAATGGAAAAGAAATTGTTGCAAAATAGATTTTTGCGATAAAATATTTGATGGAAATATTTATTAAAAGGTTTATTTAGGAAAGAAGTATAGTTTTATTCAATTTTGAAGCGCTAAACTATATTAGTGTGTTTAACAGTCCGCTTTACTATTTATGTATTTGAATGAGTTTTGAGAAGAGGTTAAATATTTAGACATTTTGAAGCCTTATCATTTTATTTGAAAAAGGATTTTGATTTATAGATATAGAAAGTATTCGTGTAGGCTAGCCTCAATATTGTAAATAGAAGATATTTAAAGAAAGGGCAGTTTTATTAATTAATATTTGTATGTTCAAAAGAAATATTTTGAAAGGTAATTATATCAAATTATGAAGTAAAAATTTCAAAGAAAACAATTTAGGAAAGCAATTTATCTAAGATAAAGCATTTTGTAATTACAGAAACGTAATTTCTGATTTTGATAAACATATGTTGAAATAAAATGATATTTATAGAATACCATTTTTAAAAATATCTGAAAGGTGATTTATAAGTTAAGTATTTCTGGATTTTAAAGATAATTAAGATATTTTATTTATAAATAATATAAGATAATTTGTTCAAGAATTAACATAATATTTTTTTATTTTTTTAAGTATTATGAATTTCGGATTAGACTTCGAGCCATTGAGATTATTCTAAAGCACCTGAAATTATCGAAATATGTGGAATGCAATTCTGATTATTTATTTAAATATTGATAACTTCCGAATGAGTTCAATTAAACTCAAAACCTGTGATTTTAACGATGGACGAGGAGTATAAATATAAGTCTTGTGGTAGGCCACCGATGAAAGGTCTAGCCATTGATTTATGCTGCTCTATTTGATAGTTGACGAGTCAATGTAGATAACTATTCGTGTTAACATGTAATAGTATGATTATTTTATATTTGAATGTAAATTATAAATGGTGTATAGGATTTATTAGCTTAGTTATAGATTTTTCCTATGGTGAAATTCAAGGAGACAATTTTCTTAAAGGGGAAGTCAGTAACAAATGTTGAGTGGTAATTAGTTAAATTATTAATGGTGATTTAATTAATTAAAATGAATTTATAAATATTAAATTAGTATAAATTTTAAATTATTTGGAAATATTGGAATTTGATGATAAAATAATTATTAATTAAATCTAATTGTTTGGAAAGCTTTGTTTAATAAAAGGGTTATATAATTAAATATTTTGGGAATTATATATTTTAAAAGTTTGCTTTTGAAATAATTATTAAATTAAAACATTTAGGAATAATTAAATTAAAATGAGTTAAAATATGAAAATAATAATTTATAAAATTATATATGGAATTTATAATATTAATTTGAGTAAGAAATAATTTTAAGATGGAAATTTAAATTAATTTGGGTTAATGAAATGAATTATACTTAAAATGGGCCAAATTAAATACTTCTGAATAAATAAATAAAATTAATATAATTTGTGCGAAATCAATCCTATAAAATTTCAGTATGGTGCAATCGCTTAAGCAATATAAATATGATTTTTATTTAAGGTTTTTTGTCATTTGAATTGAACATTTTTAAAGAAAGGTAAAGAGCAGCTTTGAAATGGAAGCTTTCATGAAGCCCAAGCCCAAATAGCAAGCCCAAATTCATTTGTTCAATATTTAGACTTCTCTAAGTTTGGAAACATCCACCTTCACATTTCCAATTCACATGTACTTCCCTTCTATCATTTTATCTTCTAGCTTCAAGAAAATAAGAGGGAGGAAACCCTCCTTCCTTTAGATATCAAACTAAAATAAAATAAATCACCCTAAATTCCTAAGTTGAACTATGTTTATCTCAACACATCACTACAGTCCTATACATCAGGAAGCTTGCAAACCGTTCATGATTTGGTGTTTTGGAATTGCAAATACAGAGGAAGAAGTAGGAAAAGTTTACTAATGAGTAGATATAATCACATATTTACATCCATGTTGCTTGAATGGTTTGCTTTACGATTATTTTGAGAATCTATATATGGTTTCGACTCTTGAATATGGTTGAATTGTGCAAGTTATGGATCGAATGTGGATTAAAACATTGAATAAGTGCTTCATGGTGTTCACGACCGGGGGCGTCCAGCAGTCGATCGGTGAATATGATTTTCTTGCATTTTGAGTTTGTCCGAACTAGAAATAAAATATAAATAAATTATACATATACATATATATATATGTATGTATAACAACATTTACTCCACACTTAATTTGGATATATAATTCAAAAAAGTTTGTGTATTAAATTAAGTATTTTTTTGTGATATATTAATATCAAATGTATCTTTATTTGTATAAGTATTATAAATGTTTTCAAAAATTATTATCTAAAATCTTCTATAAATGTAAATATTTTATAAATAATATATGCAATAGTGATTTCTGTGTGATAAGGAATCTAAATAAACGAAGTTATAATACAATCTAGTATGGGGCTCTCGGTAATATTTCTTTAGTTATCCTTAGGATTCGTTATAAAGAGTAATATGGTGGAAATTCTAGATTATGAGGAATTCGAATAAACGGACTAATAATAACATTTGGTAATGTTTTTCGGTTACTCTTATGCTCATAATATATAATGTATGATGGAGTGAGTCTTACTTGTGAGTACTAAATAAACGGACCAATAATATGCGGTGGTATAAGATGCCGTTGTGATATTTATTTGGTTATTCCTTACTCATAGATGATGCTCATGTGGGGATAATGGGTTATGGTTATGGGGTAGCTCATGCATTTAAGCTGGGTAGTTTCCCAAGCTTTTATGCTTATATACATAGTCCTCTACCAATGACATAATCCTGTTCATTGTCGTTGGAGTGATCCAGATTAGGCCAGTATCCACCCTAACGGCCTGATCTCAGGTCGTGCACTAGATCCATGACATACTATAGTGTTCATAACAGGGTGGTTAAGACTTAGCCCCTTGTATCATCTAGGCCATCAGTCTATTACCATAGAGGCCGGAACTTGGTCATGACTAAGTCCTCACATTGACAAGCACACTAGTGGATGTTATCACGATCCCATGAATGTAAATGAAGTCTGTAGGAGCAAATCCGGGTGGGTAGCCTGTGTACTCCTAGAGCAGGCAGACGGTCATCAGTCTCCCATCTGGTTCTTATGTGAATGGTAAGCTGACCTATATTTGTACACCTCATATATGTTAATGAGATATGTTCCAAAGTAAGATTCATGTCCAATATACGGTCATTCCCCATACCCTTCTTTGGCGTGGGTTTGCTACTTATATTTTCATAGGCGGCCGTCGCCAGCTATATTATTTTTAGTGGGTATCATCATTTATTTATTATGAGCATACAAATGATTACTTATTACATTTATATGAGTCTAATGGACCCAGGAATGACTACTTTATATTCATTTAGGGCATTGTTATGTGCAAGCCCAATCCTTCTTGTTGATTTATGTGATTTGATGATGATATTTTATTGTTTGAGATTGGGGGATATACTTAGGCATTGCTATATGCTAGCCTAACTATACTTGATGATATCTCAAGTATTGATGTTTCTGGATTTTAACGATGATTCACCCATTTTATATTGATTTTGTGATTCCTTATTTGATGTAATTTTGTATGGGTGATGACATCTTTATGTATGGTGTCATGATGGTTGTTCTCTTAAGTTATGTTAATATTGTTTGTCATATTGTTATACCATGCATATACTGAGATACTTATGTGTATTGACACCTATATTTGGACATAGTCTGACCAGTGTGTTATTTAAATGATACGGGTCAGTCCGCGACATGTTAGGTTCAGGGGCGATGGGACCGGCTTATGTTTTCTTGGAATAGAGAGGCTAGTATTCAGTGTTGTTGTATATTATCTTGTATTGACCAGTCTTTTGTATGTATATCCTTGAGTTGAATATTCGACATACCTTGTATATTCAATACTATATACTTATCGTTGCATTTGTGGTTCTGTGTTATCTATCTTTTACTATATATTATGTATTGTTCTATCCTGGAGATGCATGTTTTATTGCTTTATGCTAATACAGTGTATGTACAAGTAAGATACTTATTCGATGTTTAAATATGTACTAGTATTAGCCCGAGAATGTATGTAGCTAATATCGCCTTATTCTCTGTATTATCTAACAGTATTACTTAGTAATACTCTTGGATAATGAAGGTATAAGGGTAAGGCATTTCATAAAGTATCGTTATGGGTTTAATCAAAATATATGGGGAAGTTTACCAAGTACGACTGACAGCTTATTCAATAGTACATGACAACCGCACGACATAATTATTCACGACACAATAAAATTCATTCATGATAATGAATCCAACACACATACTATAGTACCACATGCACTTCTTAACTCATGAAATTAAAACTTAGTACATAAATAACACCCATTAATAACAAGTGAAACAATCTCAATCATATCCTTTTCATTTACATGCCATAGCATGCATCTCAACAATCCAGGAATACTAGCTTATAACAAGGTTTATAACATAAACTTGGGTTGGCACCAAACAAGCATGCACACATAAATACATAGATCAAAAATTAGTATAGCTCACCAAAATAAGTGCACAAACTCAAAACAATAGGATGCCATCATCACATTAGCATACCAATAAATAACATATGTGTGCTAACTCTTGTAATGACACACCCTTTCAACCCATGAATGTCGATACTAATACATCCACGGTATTTGTGTGCTAAGCATCCAAGTGCCATAAGGACAAATTGTTAGGGCAAAAAGGAAAAGAAAATGAAATAGACGAGAAAGAAGAGAATACAACAGAATCTCACTAGTGAAATGGCAATATATAATATCAAGAACGGTACAAAAGGTTACTCCAATATAGAAATTTGGAAGATACAAAACCTATTTATTATCATCAGCCTACACAATTATAGCAACCTATCCTTACAAATGCTGATATATAGAATATAGTAATGTAGTGGAAATAAGAACACTACGGTAGGTAAAACATGCAGCTTGCCTTTTCGAGCTCCAAAGAACATCAACGATAACCTGCATTTCTCAAACTACTCAAAAGAGCACATGGGGACTTTAGGAAAAACAAAAAATAAGCATCATACATAAGTCTTTTATGAGAAACTCAAGAAATATGTGATCAACATATAACAGTACTTCTAACATCGCATGGAATGCCATAACGGTAATCCCCACAAAAGAACCACCACCTAATAAATACATAAGGTGATATAATAGATAATGCCTAAGGTGTAGAATATAAGTATATAACTTAACCAGAATGGTAACGTTCAATACATTCAACAACATATTATAGGGTACAACCAAAGTCAATAAGGGACATTTGCATAATGGATTTTCCTTGGAGATGTCTTCGGAGAAGCAGAATCTGAACTCATTCACAAGGATCAAAAACCACCTTCTAAATGCCGTATATCTCAGAAAGGCCCACGCCTAAACATAAACACGAACCATGTAGTACCAAATATTATCAAGTGTCGTGCGCAACATCAATAAGTACACTCTACATATGGAGTCGACAATATCCTATCGTAGGACTGCAAAGCCCCAGATTATGCATCATACTCTATATTTAGCAATTTTCGAAGTTGAGTTTACGTTTTACATTTTTCACACGAGTGTTCATCACTCGAACAGAACACGAATCCCTAATTGGATTCCCATATGTCGAACAGATCTCGGAACAGTATATGAATTAGAGCATTTTGAACAAATTCACTTCCAAGAGATAGAACACGTATCTTAGTCTTGAAGTGGTTTTCGATAAGTAAAACACTTACCGATCTCGGCCTCTTTAAGAATGAATCGACGAAATTGGTCATTCAATAATAATGAGAACGATCACATATGGAAACTAGTTATTGTGTATTTATCATGTTTCCAATATTTTTATCTCACACTATCTGTTAACCTCGTTCCAGCTCACGAGTCAAAGAAATCAACGAGTTAAGGCCTGGAGTAAGCCACGACTTAAGGTGTTTAACGGCTCAGGAAGGATCTACGACTCAGGAAGCCTCACGACTCATCGAGTCACCGACTCACTAAGTTAATGACCTAGAGCTCAAAGCGACTTAAAGGGTTACGGCTCAAGGGAGTTAACACCGACTCAACTGATTACCGACCTAACATATGAACCGAATCAACGACCTATCTAGTTACGACTCAACAGGCAAACGACTTAGTAACCTTAGCAGCTTAAGAGAATAGTCCGACTCAACGTCCTTAAGGAATTACCGACTCAACGGCCTTGAAAGGTTGCGACTCAACGACCTTGAAGGGTTACGACTCAACGATCTTGAAGGGTTACGACTCAGCGATCTTGAAGGGTTACGACTCAGCGACTCAGGAGGGACAGCGACTCACCGGGTTATAGCCTTAGCGACTTAAAGGTAACGGCCGACTCAACGGGTTAACGACTCATGGAGTTAACAACTCATGTGGCAGACTGACCTAAGTTTTCAAACGACTCAAGTGACTTAAGATGTCTAATGACCTGTTATAAGTCGCTGGCGACCTAAGCAACAAGGAGCAAACTCAATGCCGCTTCCCTTATGTCGCTGCCTGCTGACTCGTGATATTTAAGTCGGTCACGACTTACGACTCATCCTGAGTCGGTCACGACTCATGACTTAAACAATTCCAGCCCAGAAATTTGCCCATAAATACATGGCCACCTCCAACATTCAAAGGACTTTTGGCTCATTCTCTTCAAGCGCCGTTACTCTACTGCATTCCAAACCAATCCAACACTTAAAGCTCTCAAGACACGAAGAACGCTACAAACAACTTCGAGAAAAAGATCACACACATCCAACATGGATTTGAAGACTCTAATCTCCATTGAAGTTTAGGCTGCTTGTTCTAAGTGACTTGTAATCCAAAGTGTATTGTACTTGGAAAGAATTGTATCAGCTTGTAACGAGATCATCAATAAAAGTACTTAAAGTGGACGTAGGCTATACCCTTAAGCCGAACCACTATAAAATTGTCGTTGTTTACTGCTTTTCCGCTATTATCTGCTTGTAATTTGTTCCCGAGTTATCGGGTGGTGCTTTCACAACTATAACTCATACACTGGGGTGTTAGCGTTCAAATTTTAGCGTTAACATTTTTGGTGCTTTCACTGAGAATTGAACTCAAGAGAGTTATCGTCATTGCTCCAAAAAGGTTTGTAGAGAGAATTTCCTCGAAAACCAGAAGTCTATCCGAGATTATGGCTCCTGAAAGGAAAAGTAGATTTGTCAGATCTGGGAATATTCAAGAGGGAACCTCCGCTTCCCCTATATCGAATCAAGTCACTCCAGCTGTCGGAGTTACAAAAGCAGAGCTGGATGCCGCAATCTTAGGGCTGAACCAACAGATCAATGCCCAAAATGCACAATTCGAGGCTCAGAATGCCCAGAATGCCCTAATTCTGAATAGGTTGAATGATTTGCTTGGGGCAAACCGTCGACCGACAGATAATGAAAGGAATTTTGCTGGCAACATTCGTGATGCTGAAGAAAGAAATGCTCCTGAAAGGTCTACTAGCCCCTTTGAACAAACACTCCCAGAGGTTGGTGGATCTAGAACTCGACATGATGAGGAGTATCTTTTTGGAATGGTCCGTCAAATTATGAAAGAAAGTATGCAGAGGGTTGAAGACGAGAAAGAATGGGGTTTCGCCCCAAGTAAAACTCCTTTTACTGAGAAAATCTTAAAGGCTGAATTCCCAAGGAAGTTTGTCCCACCAACCATTCCAGCTTACAGGGGGACGAGTGATCCGAACGAATTTCTTATACAAGTATGATTGGCACATGACAGGTGCCAGAGCGTCTGATGAAATAAAGTGCCGATATTTCCTGTGTATCTCGAAGGTGTAGCTCTACTTTGGTTCACCAAACTTCCAATCCGATCTATCGATCAGTTTTCTGACTTAACCCGGAAGTTTAAGGAGCAGTTCAGATTATACGCCTCAAAAGCCAAGGATATCATGTCACTGTCAAGTTTGGAGCAGAATCCAGGGGAGACTATCAGATCTTTCTTAAACCGCTTTAATATAGCGCTAGCTGAGGTGGACAATGCAGAACCGTGAATGATATTGACTTATCTGATGAAGGGTATTGACAAGTCGAGCGAGTTTGGGAAATGGCTAAACATGAAAGAACCAAATTCCCTGGAAAAGTTCTATAAAAAAGCAGATGAATTCATACGCTTAGAAAGCCGTCCCGTACCGGCAAAGGCAGTGTTGGAAAAAGCCGAAGATAACACCGTTGTTCCACGCAAGAATGAATCTGTAGGGCAAAAAAGGGAAAATAACAATGGGAAGAAGCAGAGTAATCTGAAGAAGCCCCGATCCTTCAAGCCATCAGAATATACTCCTTTATCAGATACGCCGGAGCGTATCTACCTTGCCACTAAAGATTCTATTGACTTTCCTAAACCTCCTCCTCTAAGGACCGGGAAAAAGGCTATACAGAGTGGGAAGTTCTGCCGCTTCCATAATCAACCCGGTCACGAAACCGACGAGTGCCGACAGTTGAAAAATCTGATTGAAGAGTTGCTAAGGGAAAACAAACTGCAGCAATTTGTGAAAAAGAATAGCAACAATCCTGCTTCATCTAGTCAGGGGCAACAGGCTCCTACTCATCAGCCTAGGACGATTGAGAAGGCTTCAGGGCATGAGTCTAGAAGGCCCATTATCAATGTCATTACAGGGGGACCTCACCCAACGAGCAGAAGCTGGGGTGAGATGGAAAGGTATACCCGAGCTTTAAAGTATGTACCGACCGAGGAAGATGTATTTGTTTTGGAAGGTGCTATGCCCTTGAAGCAACAAAGAACTCTTGATGATGATATTGCATTCAAAGCTAGGGATTCCGCAGGTATTGAAGCTCCTACCTTGGATCCCTTAGTCATCTCGGCTGGTATCGGGCCAGCTATTGTCAGAAGAGTTCTCATTGATTATGGCGCATCCTGCAATATCCTCTTCAAGAAAACATTCGACCAAATGAAGATCCCTATGGCTGATGTGCAAGCTTCATCGCATAATATTGGTGGCTTCACTGGGGAGCCAAAACAGCCAGTAGGAACCATTGATTTGTTTGTGGAACTTGGAGAAGGAGAGAGAAAAATGGTCCGCAAGCAAACTTTTGTGATTGTCGACGAATTTTCTGCTTACAATGCTTTCCTTGGTCGTCCAACTCTGGCAGCGTTCAAAGCTGTTCTTGCCCCGTGGTGCCTCACCATTAAATTTCCTACAGACAATGGAGTAGGAGTTATAAAAGGGGATCAAAATGCTGGGCGAGAGTGTTATCTGACAGAGCTACGAGAAACCAGAAAAAGAGAGATGGGAAAGAATGCGGCAGCCCCAGTCCGCATCAAAGAACCAGCCTTGTAGCAATTACAGGGCGGACACTGCACTGGCGAGCACAGCGGAGCAAGGAAAGAGATGGACCCTAGAAAAGTCAGTGCAGGGGAAAATAGAGTGGTACCGGTGGAAACGACAATTCCAATACCTGTTGACCCAAAGGACCCAAACAAAGTGTTGAATGTGGGTTCACAACTTAATGCGTCAATTCAGAATATCTTAATATCTTTTTTAAAGGCAAATCTGGATGTTTTTGCTTGGACTCATGCCGATATGTGCGGAATATGTAACGATCCCAAATTTTAAATTATTTTAATTTGATAATTAAATTTATTTTTGATTTAAAATGGTGAAATTTATTGATAAATTGGTGCGAGTTTCCCCAAGTTCAAATAAAAAAATGTGTTAAATCATTTGAATTTAAGTAACTCATTTTTTTTTTGTGTAATCATTAATTTATCTTAAAACAAATGGGTTAAAGATAAAATTAATAATAAATATTTGAGTTAGAAATAGAAATAAATATATAATAAACTATAAAATATAGAGTAGACATTAGCTAAAATTTTAGCTATATATGGAATATATAAATTCTGAATTTATGGGTTAAGTTAGAAATGGAAATGGGTAAAAAAATAAAAAAAACAAAAAAAAAAATACAAATAAAAAAATAATAATACAAATTTATATAATAAAATATATAAGATAAACTATATAGACTACGAATAATAAAGTAACACTTAGATAAAATCTAGCAACAAATTAAACTAGGAATTTGATTATGAAGTAATATTACAAAGACAAAACTAAATTCAACTAAACAATATACGTAAATGTCTTGCAAAGGAACATGACAGCAAGAAATTATGTACAAGCAAGTATAGGTGATTATATACAAATATCTAGCAAAGAAAGTATAAGCTTATGAATAAAACAAGAATATAAATGTGTTAGTTTTAGAACTTCCTTTATACTATATAAGGTAACAAGACAAAAGAAAAGAAAGAATTATCTCAGCATAGTCAAATATAAAAGAAACAAATAATATGTATATAAGGAAGCTTACTTAAGAAGACAAATGAAAATAAATACATATGAATGGCTTACAATAGAACAAAACAAGATAAATATGCAGGTACACTTAAACAAAAAAAAAAAACAAAAAAAAGAAGGAAAAAAAGACAAAGGGAATTAATGATAGCATATACAAATATCACTTCAGCCTCCAAAAATGAAAAAATATCTCTGCCTATGGTACAACCAAATATTTATAACCCTGTAACTCGTTTCCTCTATATAGCAATATCATTTTCATTTCATTCATCTTCAATGCTAAAGGAAATCTGAAGTAAACAACTCTCTAACACTTAAACAGAATTCAAACAAACAACTTAAATCAATTCAAACTGAAGACTCAAAAGCTTCAGCAAGCAAAGAACTAAAGTCTGTTCAACACTATCAAGTTCTGTTCTTCTTTGTTCTTTCTGGAAAAACACTGTGAGTAACATCACATCCCAAATGTCTTAAGTATATTCATTCTGATGAATGTTCTCTTTGAAGTTAGTTCATTTGTGAGTAAACATCAAATCTTGAAATTTCCAGATTAAAGTTTAATTGAAAAATAGTTCAGGGGATTCATTGACCATATTGTATTGTATATGCTTCAGCTTGAGTATACTTTTGTGTTCTATATATCTCTGTTTATAGTTGTAGGGTGAATATTTTTTTCAAAATTCAAATTTTTGTCTGTTAATCATTGTTAAATTTAAATTTTTCAATCAAACCAGAGATATAAACTTAGATTAAGATTTTTTTTAAACTGTTTAAACATTTTTGAAAGGTATACTTCTGTAAACTGTTTTACAGATAATCATGTGATTAGTTGATAAAAATCGATTGTTGTAAATTATTGATTTAAGATTATGTATTGAATTCATATTGCAAGACATGATTTTTAAAACAAAAATCAAGATTTTTAGATTTATATGTAAAGAGCAGTTTATATATAAACATAGATTGCATTTTTGCAAAATTCTAGTTATCGATCCAATTTAAAATGATGGAACTTGCATTGGAGTTAGTGTGAACATCATGGACCTTAGGAAAATTATCAGTTAAATTTTCAATTGTGTATATTGTTAGGTTGAACCATTTTTAGGGTTTTCTTCGAGTTTTTGGTCATATCTGTTATGTGTCGAGTGCGTCATCAATACGCGATCGAGTCGCACAAGATTCTGGTGGAGGGTTGCTTGGTGGGTTGTCGTAGTGTGGCCAAAGTTCGAGCGCCTCCGGTGGTCAGTATGGGGAGGGCGAGGTGTTTTCTCGTGGTTGTTCGAGCTACTGGTTCGAGCTACAGGCTTTATTTTGATTTCGACTTTAATTCGAAATACTGGGTTTCGATTTCGAGTTGGGGGTCGAATCGTGGTTTGTCGGAGGTGTCGAGAGTTGCCGGAGGGTTGGCGAACCACCGTGCACGTGCACGGTGGCGCGTGAGGGTGTATGCAGTTTCGTTGTTCGTCGCCTCGAGTGATAATCGAGAAAAATTGGAGTTTGCTTCGGGTTTCTCTAGCATATGCTAGTGTGATTGTTTAACTGCGGCTTTATAACTTAAAAAAAAAAAAAAGAAAGAAAGAGAGAAAGAATCTGTAGAAGGAGAAGAAGAACACGAGTTTTGGAACCTGGGAAAAGGCCTGAGTAGTTCGGAATGATGCCAGGTGCTCGCGCGTTTGACTCGAAGTCATATTCGAGTTTTTGGATGTTAGACTAGAAGCAGAGAATGGTGAGACTCGGGTCAAAAATGTTTGCTTCAAGTTTACAAACCTGTTTGGTTGCCTAAGTTTAAAACTGAGATTTAAAATTATAAAATAAAATTTAAATTTAATTTTAAATCAAAGTTAAGTTTGAATTCGAGTGAAGTTTAAATCCCAGTTTTGAAATAAGATAAAGTTTAAATTTATAATTCATCCTTAAAAGGTTTAAAAGGGTTGAATTTGAAAGAAATAAAGTTTTAAATTGTAAATAAGTTTTTAATTCAAATCTAAATTTGGATTCAAATATAATTTGAATCCTAGTTCTGAAATCAAAGAAGTTTTAGAATTTAAAATTGTTTAAATAGCTTAAAAGTGTTTAAGCAAGTAAGTGAAAATAAAAGACTTGTATTTAAAAATGAATTTGAAATGTGTAAAAGAAAGATTTAAAACAAGTTAAAATAAAAACTTGAAACTGGAGTTGAATTTAAATTGAATTCTAGACCTTGAAATATAAACTAAGTTTTATACATTTATATTTTTAAATAAGTGAAATGTTCAAGTATACTTAATTTGATTTTTACCCTTTTAAAATTTCTTTAAAATAAAAATACTCCTTCAACCAATAAAGGATTCTAAAAAAAAAAAAAAAAATTTTTAGTTTTTTAACTTTATTAAAGATAAAATCTTGGATTTCAAATGGAATTTAAAAGACAAGTTTGAAAATAAAAGTTTCAAACATATTAGCAAAAGATATTTAAATCATTTAAAAGAATGAGTTTATCTTAAAAGTTAGTTCATGATTAAGGACTTACTATTTAAGAAATTAATTATGGATTAATAATTGATTAGATAAGTAATTAGGGATAATTGCTTATTATGATAAATTAAGGAAAATTAGTCAAATGGTAATTAATTAAGGATTAATAAATAAATGTGATTAACTAAGATTTATTAAATGATCAAGAGGTAAAGATTCATTAAGAAAGGAATAATTAATTTATAAATTAAGGAGTATTAATTAGATATTAATTAATAATTAAAGTTGATAAATCAAGTGATTGAGCAATAATTAATTTAAGAATAATGTGCTAAATTAACCAAAACAATTAATTAATTTATTAAAAGTTAATAAGTTAAGGAAAGTGATTAAGAAATAACTATTACTTAAGGAGTAATTACTTATTTATTGCAAATTAATTACAAATAATAAATGAAGGACAAATTATTAACTAAGGGTTAATTTATGATTTATTAAAGAATAGTTTGTTAAATGTTTTGTAATTAATTGATTTTTTATTTACTATGACCAGCAAAACTTTTCATATAACTTAATCTGATTTAAAATCATCAGATAATCAAATTGACCCTATTTATGGATGTTTGGACTATATTGGATGATGAATGGTTTGATATCTCTGGTATGTGAGGCTTTGTGATAAATCATTTGTGTTGTGATTTGTGATGTAATTATATGTGATATGTGTATATATATATATATATATATATCTGTGATTTGTGATTGAAGATAAGCGTTATAGTTTATATCGCTTATCGGATATATCGTTGTATTTAATCTGTGATGATTGAATGATGTTGCACTGTTGTGTTAAACCCCTGGACCACACTCATACACACACAAATATGGATTTCACGAGGAAATCGATTAAGTCACAGATTTTGAAATGATTTATAAAATTGAATATTTGAATTCAAATGTTTTGGAAATGAATTGAGTTTAAAGTGAAAAGCTTTTGAAAATGGGATTTCAAAGATGAAATTTATTCTGAATATCTTGATTGGGTTTTGAAATTTAATTATTCTGATTTAAATTTGGATTCAATATTTGAAGTTGAATTCTATGATCTAGAAACTGGGGGCTAAAGATGCTATAACAGTTTATATAAGTTAAACTATTTTAAAGGTATTGATTTGGGAATTTAAATTTTAATTCAAAGTCTTTAACTCGTGTAAATATAATTGGATCTTTCTGACATGGAAACCATTTGTTTTCAAATAAAATAAAGCTTTCATATAGGAGTGAACTTTCAAATTGTGTTAAAGGGATTTCAAGTTAAACAATGAAAATAATTTTCCAAGTTATGGAAACGATTTGAAAACTATAAGTTAAATCTTTAATTTAAAGGTTTAAACGAATTAATTCAATTGAAATGGAAATTGATTGAAATCCATAAATGGATCTTTGTGAAACTGGGTGAATTTTGTGAAATAAATCTTTTGTTTAAAAGATTTGGAAATGGTAATTGGTTTAAACCATTTGAAGGAATGTTTTGAATTATTAAGTTGTGACTTAATTGAAATCTAATATCCATATGTTTTTAAATATTGCGCTCACTGTTCGGTTTAGCCGGGAGACGACCTTTGTGTCATATAACCCATTCCGAATATGTGATACGACGTATATGGATAGCATTTGAAGACCGGTGGTGAAGACCGGGTATTTGTGAAAACAATAGGATGACCTATCGATTGTCTCTGCACCGAGTCGCGCCGGTATAGAGATTTCCTAAGTGATGGGAAGTCCGATCGGGATTGTGAATACCCGGATTGCAAGGACTTCTTCGGAAGTGCCTTCGGTTCTGTTCGAACTCGGAACAGACTCGTATGGATTGTATGTCTGACACTACACTTTGAGATATAAAGCGGATTGTTTTCAAATACATATCTGTTGGTGGCGGAGAATTTATTCTCTTAGCTTAACACCCTTCTCTGAGACGTACGAGCTCAGAGGTTATGTAGTTGAAGGTTATCAGCGATATACTCCCAATTTGGTAGTGTGGCATGCTGAGTGCTGCTGTGTGTTAATGATCATCGTTTGATCATTTGTGATATGATCATTTGTTTGATCATTTATCTTTGTGATCATTACTTTGATCATTTGTTGACCCAAAGCATGGCTTTGTACCAAAGCGTAGCTTTGTGGACGAGACTGCATCAGGACCTCACACCCCGGAAATGGTCAAAACAGGAAAGATGCGGCAAGGTTATGAGGGTCGCGCCCTTTAGGGTGTGTCATTCCCTTCTGGTAAAGGGTGGTATCATGGTATGGAGCCCAGATATTTACCTATGTGGTAGCTCCAATCTCATTTACTGTGTGGTTGTTGCTTTAGAGGCGCCTCGGATAAAGGTCCCAAAGGACCGGGGAGTGGCTTGCTCGAGTAGTAGTTACCTAGTTACAGAGGTAACCCGGCCTTGTGTTGGCATAGATCCGGTTAGGTTCTCGGGACGTCCCACCAGAGGCGATCCCATGTGGCAGTAGGAAGTTCCTTAGCCTGACCATTTGTTGGAAAATCCAATCAAAACAATACGAGCCTTGTACGGTTTTAGTTGTATTACCTGCCATTCACTTATGGTGGCGCCCCACTGTTTGGATGGTAGCTATAGTAGGCATAGTTCGGAATGTCTATGCTGGCTAAGATTAATATTCTACTTTCGAAATGTTTTCTGCACTTTGCACTTATATTAATAATATCAACGAACTTTCTACGTATCAAGCATGTTTGACTATCATAAGAAGAAATCTCCTCCAATTCTGCGTTTGCATTGTGTGTGTGGCGGGAGGTCTTATGGTAGTTTCATTTTCTAAAAAGCATATCGGATTTTCTTTTATAAATCTTGTTTTATTTAAAAGATAAACTGTTTTTGTTACTCACACCAGTCTTGCTCTCTTAGTGAACGTGATAGGGGGTTCTCGCTTCGCGGTTTGGTGGCGAACGGGAGACTCTTACCCCTACATGTCCTCTCTTAGTGAATGGGGTTGGTTAGGCGTAAGCCGAGACAGTCGAAAGGCTGGCCGTAAAAGCAAGGTCTGGGATACCGGTGTATGCCACGGTGGGTCTGGGATGGTTGCAAAGCCTACCGGTCGCCGCTGAGTTCGTGCTTCGTTACATTTGGTATCAGAGCTGAGGGTTAAACTTTAGCTCAGGAGTATAACACGTTAAGTAACTCATTAGAGATAGGGTGAAGTAAACCCTAGAATGAGTAATCCCTCAGATATCCGTTTGAATGCCTCAGTAAATTCTCTTTCTATCCACTGATAGTGAGTATGAGTGCAAGAAGAGAACGAGATAGGGGACAGGGAAAGATGACTATAAATGGTCAATACCCTACGACAGTGGAAACAATCTTTTTTATCAATATCCTTTGACTCGTTTTTCCAAATTCTTTTGATTGCTTCATGCCAGCTCCAGAAGAAGTTTCAGTGTGATGATGGCCCTATGAATCGTTGTAAGAAATCTTTACTTCGTAATTCATCGGTTTCTTATCAGTTTTCGATTTGAACTTTAATAAATATGAATAAATTGGAAATTTGGAATTAAAATTTTAAATAAATTGGAAATTTTAAATTGAGTTAAATTAATTAATAGAATATGAAGCTAAATTTGAATTGAATCGACAAAACGATTTCGTTTAAAACCAAACTTGAAATTCTATTATAATTTCTTGGGTTGATCGAAGTCCAAAGAGGGACAAATTATATATATAGTTTGAGATGTTCCGATTGGAATCCATTCCTAGTATTTGAAAAATTATAGAAGATTAAATCTATCTCTTTTGTTCAACATCTCTTGTCAATTCTTCGATGGTTCCTGGTAAATACAGGAAGAAGATTTGATATATTTGTATGGGACATAAACTCCGGATAGACCAAAATTGTTTGTTTGGATGTATTGGTTGGTTTGTTTTCTTTGGTTGCTATGGTTGATAGGTATAAATTGGGTTTTAAACTCAACATTTTGAAATTGTATCCATATATCTGTCAATATTTGGGTCCAGATATATATTACGAATGGTTAGTTATCCTTTCGAAATAACCAATGCCACTGCATATTTCGTAGATCTGGATAACCCGAATATCTTGTGGAAAATTAAATAGATTCGTTCTTGTATCTATTGGTGATATTCTGATTTGTAAAGCCAAATGCAAAATAAATATACCTAGTTAATCTCGAAAGATATTTCTCTTTCACCTATCTTCGTTATCTTTCTTTAGCGAATTTCGAGGACGAAATTTCTTTAAGGGGGGAAGTCTGTAACGATCCCAAATTTTAAATTATTTTAATTTGATAATTAAATTTATTTTTGATTTAAAATGGTGAAATTTATTGATAAATTGGTGCGAGTTTCCCCAAGTTCAAATAAAAAAATGTGTTAAATCATTTGAATTTAAGTAACTCAATTTTTTTTTGTGTAATCATTAATTTATCTTAAAACAAATGGGTTAAAGATAAAATTAATAATAAATATTTGAGTTAGAAATAGAAATAAATATATAATAAACTATAAAATATAGAGTAGACATTAGCTAAAATTTTAGCTATATATGGAATATATAAATTCTGAATTTATGGGTTAAGTTAGAAATGGAAATGGGTAAAAAAAAATACAAATAAAAAAAAAAATACAAATTTATATAATAAAATATATAAGATAAACTATATAGACTACGAATAATAAAGTAACATTTAGATAAAATCTAGCAACAAATTAAACTAGGAATTTGATTATGAAGTAATATTACAAAGACAAAACTAAATTCAACTAAACAATATATGTAAATGTCTTGCAAAGGAACATGACAGCAAGAAATTATGTACAAGCAAGTATAGGTGATTATATACAAATATCTAGCAAAGAAAGTATAAGCTTATGAATAAAACAAGAATATAAATGTGTTAGTTTTAGAACTTCCTTTATACTATATAAGGTAACAAGACAAAAGAAAAGAAAGAATTATCTCAGCATAGTCAAATATAAAAGAAACAAATAATATGTATATAAGGAAGCTTGCTTAAGAAGACAAATGAAAATAAATACATATGAATGGCTTACAATAGAACAAAACAAGATAAATATGCAGGTACACTTAAAAAAAAAAAAACAAAAAAAAGAAGGAAAAAAAGACAAAGGGAATTAATGATAGCATATACAAATATCACTTCAGCCTCCAAAAATGAAAAAATATCTCTGCCTATGGTACAACCAAATATTTATCACCCTGTAACTCGTTTCCTCTATATAGCAATATCATTTTCATTTCATTCATCTTCAATGCTAAGGGAAATCTGAAGTAAACAATTCTCTAACACTTAAACAAAATTCAAACAAACAACTTAAATCAATTCAGACTGAAGACTCAAAAGCTTCAGCAAGCAAAGAACTAAAGTCTATTCAACACTATCAAGTTCTGTTCTTCTTTGTTCTTTCTGGAAAAACACTGTGAGTAACATCACATCCCAAATGTCTTAAGTATATTCATTCTGATGAATGTTCTCTTTGAAGTTAGTTCATTTGTGAGTAAACATCAAATCTTGAAATTTCCAGATTAAAGTTTAATTGAAAAATAGTTCAGGGGATTCATTGACCATATTGTATTGTATATGCTTCAGCTTGAGTATACTTTTGTGTTCTATATATCTCTGTTTATAGTTGCAGGGTGAATATTTTTTTCAAAATTTAAATTTTTGTCTGTTAATCATTGTTAAATTTAAATTTTTCAATCAAACCAGAGATATAAACTTAGATTAAGATTTTTTTTAAACTGTTGAAACATTTTTGAAAGGTATACTTCTGTAAAGTGTTTTACAGATAATCATGTGATTAGTTGATAAAAATCGATTGTTGTAAAATATTGATTTAAGATTATGTATTGAATTCATATTGCAAGACATGATTTTTAAAACAAAAATCAAGATTTTTAGATTTATATGTAAAGAGCAGTTTATATATAAACATAGATTGCATTTTTGCAAAATTCTAGTTATCGATCCAATTTAAAATGATGGAACTTGCATTGGAGTTAGTGTGAACATCATGGACCGTAGGAAAATTATCAGTTAAATTTTCAATTGTGTATATTGTTAGGTTGAACCATTTTTAGGGTTTTCTTCGAGTTTTTGGTCATATCTGTTATGTGTCGAGTGCGTCATCAATACGCGATCGAGTCGCACAAGATTCTGGTGGAGGGTTGCTTGGTGGGTTGTCGTAGTGTGGCCAAAGTTCGAGCGCCTCCGGTGGTCAGTATGGGGAGGGCGAGGTGTTTTCTCGTGGTTGTTCGAGCTACTGGTTCGAGCTACAGGCTTTATTTTGATTTCGACTTTAATTCGAAATACTGGGTTTCGATTTCGAGTTGGGGGTCGAATCGTGGTTTGTCGGAGGTGTCGAGAGTTGCCGGAGGGTTGGCGAACCACCATGCACGTGCACGGTGGCGCGTGAGGGTGTATGCAGTTTCGTTGTTCGTCGCCTCGAGTGATAATCGAGAAAAATTGGAGTTTGCTTCGGGTTTCTCTAGCATATGCTAGTGTGATTGTTTAACTGCGGCTTTATAACTTAAAAAAAAAAAGAAAGAAAGAAAGAGAGAAAGAATCTGTAGAAGGAGAAGAAGAACACGAGTTTTGGAACCTGGGAAAAGGCCTGAGTAGTTCGGAATGATGCCAGGTGCTCGCGCGTTTGACTCGAAGTCATATTCGAGTTTTTGGATGTTAGACTAGAAGCAGAGAATGGTGAGACTCGGGTCAAAAATGTTTGCTTCAAGTTTACAAACCTGTTTGGTTGCCTTAGTTTAAAACTGAGATTTAAAATTATAAAATAAAATTTAAATTTAATTTTAAATCAAAGTTAAGTTTGAATTCGAGTGAAGTTTAAATCCCAGTTTTGAAATAAGATAAAGTTTAAATTTAAAATTCATCCTTAAAAGGTTTAAAAGGGTTGAATTTGAAAGAAATAAAGTTTTAAATTGTAAATAAGTTTTTAATTCAAATCTAAATTTGGATTCAAATATAATTTGAATCCTAGTTCTGAAATCAAAGAAGTTTTAGAATTTAAAATTGTTTAAATAGCTTAAAAGTGTTTAAGCAAGTAAGTGAAAATAAAAGACTTGTATTTAAAAATGAATTTGAAATGTGTAAAAGAAAGATTTAAAACAAGTTAAATTAAAAACTTGAAACTGGAGTTGAATTTAAATTGAATTCTAGACCTTGAAATATAAACTAAGTTTTATACATTTATATTTTTAAATAAGTGAAATGTTCAAGTATACTTAATTTGATTTTTACCCTTTTAAAATTTCTTTAAAATAAAAATACTCCTTCAACCAATAAAGGATTCTAAAAAAAAAAAAAAATAAATAAATTTAGTTTTTTTAACTTTATTAAAGATAAAATCTTGGATTTCAAATGGAATTTAAAAGATAAGTTTGAAAATAAAAGTTTCAAACATATTAGCAAAAGATATTTAAATCATTTAAAAGAATGAGTTTATCTTAAAAGTTAGTTCATGATTAAGGACTTACTATTTAAGAAATTAATTATGGATTAATAATTGATTAGATAAGTAATTAGGGATAATTGCTTATTATGATAAATTAAGGAAAATTAGTCAAATGGTAATTAATTAAGGATTAATAAATAAATGTGATTAACTAAGATTTATTAAATGATCAAGAGGTAAAGATTCATTAAGCAAGGCATAATTAATTTATAAATTAAGGAGTATTAATTAGATATTAATTAATAATTAAAGTTGATAAATCAAGTGATTAAGCAATAATTAATCTAAGAATAATGTGCTAAATTAACCAAAACAATTAATTTATTTATTAAAAGTTAATAAGTTAAGGAAAGTGATTAAGAAATAACTATTACTTAAGGAGTAATTACTTATTTATTGCAAATTAATTACAAATAATAAATGAAGGACAAATTATTAACTAAGGGTTAATTTATGATTTATTAAAGAATAGTTTGTTAAATGTTTTGTAATTAATTGATTTTTTATTTACTATGACCAGCAAAACTTTTCATATAACTTAATCTGATTTAAAATCATCAGATAATCAAATTGACCCTATTTATGGATGTTTGGACTATATTGGATGATGAATGGTTTGATATCTCTGGTATGTGAGGCTTTGTGATAAATCATTTGTGTTGTGATTTGTGATGTAATTATCTGGGATATGTGTGCGTGTATATATATATATATCTGTGATTTGTGATTGAAGATAAGCGTTATAGTTTATATCGCTTATCGGATATATCGTTGTATTTAATCTGTGATGATTGAATGATGTTGCATTGTTGTGTTAAACCCCTGGACCACACTCATACACACACAAATATGGATTTCACGAGGAAATCGATTAAGTCACAGATTTTGAAATGATTTATAAAATTGAATATTTGAATTCAAATGTTTTGGAAATGAATTGAGTTTAAAGTGAAAAGCTTTTGGAAAATGGGATTTCAAAGATGAAATTTATTCTGAATATCTTGATTGGGTTTTGAAATTTAAATATTCTGATTTAAATTTGGATTCAATATTTGAAGTTGAATTCTATGATCTAGAAACTGGGGGCTAAAGATGCTATAACAGTTTATATAAGTTAAACTATTTTAAAGGTATTGATTTGGGAATTTAAATTTTAATTCAAAGTCTTTAACTCGTGTAAATATAATTGGATCTTTCTGACATGGAAACCATTTGTTTTCAAATAAAATAAAGCTTTCATATAGGAAGTGAACTTCCAAATTGTGTTAAAGGGATTTCAAGTTAAACAATGAAAATAATTTTCCAAGTTGTGGAAACGATTTGAAAATTATAAGTTAAATCTTTAATTTAAAGGTTTAAACGAATTAATTCAATTGAAATGGAAATTGATTGAAATCCATAAATGGATCTTTGTGAAACTGGGTGAATTTTGTGAAATAAATCTTTTGTTTAAAAGATTTGGAAATGGTAATTGGTTTAAACCATTTGAAGGAATGTTTTGAATTATTAAGTTGTGACTTAATTGAAATCTAATATCCATATGTTTTTAAATATTGCGCTCACTATTTGGTTTAGCCGGGAGAGGACCTTTGTGTCATATAACCCATTCTGAATATGTGATACGACGTATATGGATAGCATTTGAAGACCGGTGGTGAAGACCGGGTATTTGTGAAAACAATAGGATGACCTATCGATTGTCTCTGCACCGAGTCGCGCCGGTATAGAGATTTCCTAAGTGATGGGAAGTCCGATCAGGATTGTGAATACCCGGATTGCAAGGACTTCTTCGGAAGTGCCTTCGGTTCTGTTCGAACTCGGAACAGACTCGTACGGATTGTATGTCTGACACTACACTTTGAGATATAAAGCGGATTGTTTTCAAATACATATCTGTTGGTGGCGGAGAATTTATTCTCTTAGCTTAACACCCTTCTCTGAGACGTACGAGCTCAGAGGTTATGTAGTTGAAGGTTATCAGCGATATACTCCCAATTTGGTAGTGTGGCATGCTGAGTGCTGCTGTGTGTTAATGATCATCGTTTGATCATTTGTGATATGATCATTTGTTTGATCATTTATCTTTGTGATCATTACTTTGATCATTTGTTGACCCAAAGCATGGCTTTGTACCAAAGCGTAGCTTTGTGGGCGAGACTGCATCAGGACCTCACACCCCGGAAATGGTCAAAACAGGAAAGATGCGGCAAGGTTATGAGGGTCGCGCCCTTTAGGGTGTGTCATTCCCTTCTGGTAAAGGGTGGTATCATGGTATGGAGCCCAGATATTTACCTATGTGGTAGCTCCAATCTCATTTACTGTGTGGTTGTTGCTTTAGAGGCGCCTCGGATAAAGGTCCCAAAGGACCGGGGAGTGGCTTGCTCGAGTAGTAGTTACCTAGTTACAGAGGTAACCCGGCCTTGTGTTGGCAGAGATCCGGTTAGGTTCTCGGGACGTCCCACCAGAGGCGATCCCATGTGGCACTAGGAAGTTCCTTAGCCTGACCATTTGTTGGAAAATCCAATCAAAACAATACGAGCCTTGTACGGTTTTAGTTGTATTACCTGCCATTCACTTATGGTGGCGCCCCACTGTTTGGATGGTAGCTATAGTAGGCATAGTTCGGATTGTCTATGCTGGCTAAGATTAATATTCTACTTTCGAAATGTTTTCTGCACTTTGCACTTATATTAATAATATCAAAGAACTTTCTACGTATCAAGCATGTTTGACTATCATAAGAAGAAATCTCCTCCAATTCTGCGTTTGCATTGTGTGTGTGGCGGGAGGTCTTATGGTAGTTTCATTTTCTAAAAAGCATATCGGATTTTCTTTTATAAATCTTGTTTTATTTAAAAGATAAAATGTTTTTGTTACTCACACCAGTCCCATGACTGACTCGGAATTTATTGTTCCTTTCCTAAACTCTGGGTGCTCACTAATTTCCACACGAGCAGCCTAGAGTAGGGTTTTTCAGATAATTAGGTTTGGTAGATGATCTGAGGTTAGTTCAGTCTTTGGATATGGACGAGACTTTCTTGTCTTAGTGTTTTGTGATGATGGTTCGAGCTGCCGTTGGAGTTCTCTCTTGAAGATTATATTGGAGTTATCTGTTCCGCTGCTGGCATTAGCTATTTTCTTTTCCGCTGCTATTTTTTTGTGTCATATCTCTGATGTATATCGATATCTATTGTATCATCTGTTGTACCAGGATGTTGTATCAGATGTTGTATATTGATATTCATTATTTCTTCCACTGTGTTGTTTGTTTACTTAATGGTGTTATAAGCTCCGGCGCACCAGGTTCGACGTTTGGATCTGCGGCACTAGAATATGGGTGACATATTCGGTGCCGATTTTCGAAGGTCGAGTCAGGATCGTCACAGAATATCTCCAGAAGTTGCAGTGCATGCTCTAAATATTGATCCAAAATTTACACCTGTGAAGCAGAAAAGGAGAACTCAAGGTCCAGAAAGGTCAGCGGCATTAAAAGAAGAAGTTGATCGACTCATGGAGAATAATTTTATCAAAGAATCTACCTATCCGAATTGGGTTTCAAACCCAGTGCTGGTTAAGAAAGCCAACGGAAAATGGAGAGTATGCATCGATTTTTCAGATCTAAACAAGGCCTGCCCCAAAGACTGCTTCCCATTACCCAGAATCGACCAACTGGTAGACGGAACAGCGGGACACGAATTGTTATCTTTTATGGATGCTTACTCCGGATATAACCAGATCATGATGCGTGAGGCAGATCAGGAGGACACGAGCTTTATCACCGACACTGGTCTTTACTGCTACAGAGTTATGCCCTTCGGGTTGAAGAATGGAGGGGTGACATAGCAAAGACTCGTTAATGCTATGTTCAAACCGCAACTGGGCAAGACTATGGAAGTCTACGTCGATGACATGTTAGTAAAATCTAAGAAAGCGGTGGATCACATAGAACACTTAGCAGACATGTTCGCAGTCCTCCGAAGATACGGAATGAAGCTCAATCCTTTAAAATGTTCATTTGGAGTGGAATCCGGCAAGTTTTTAGGTTTCATCGTGAGCGCTAGGGGCATTGACCAGCTCAAATTACTGCATTGAAAGAAGTCAAAGCCCCTAGAACAAAGAAGGAATTGCAAAGTCTCAATGGAAAAGTCGCCGCCTTGAGTCGGTTCATTTCCAAAGCCACAGATAAATGCATCCCATTCTTTGACGCCCTAAAGAAAGGAAAGAAAAACTTCGATTGGACTCCCGAATGCCAAAAAGCCATCGATGAATTGATTCGCCATATGGAGACGCCTCCAATACTTTCTAGGCCTGGAGATGGCGAGGATCTTCTTATATACTTGGCAGTATCATCTCATGCTTTAAGTGCAGCGCTGATACGGCAAGACAAAAGGATTCAACATCCAGTTTACTATATCAGCAAAAGACTCACTGGGGCAGAGATGAATTACTCTAAGTTTGAAAAACTCGCCTATTGCTTACTAATTGCGTCTAGGAAGTTGAGGCAATATTTTCAAGCTCATCCTATCAGAGTCCTCACTGATCAACCTTTAAAGCAAGTCCTGTTTCGCCCTGAAACTTCGGGTCGTCTTCTAAAATGGAATATTGAACTCAGTCAGTATGACATCACTTATCATCCCCGAAAAGCAAACAATGGACAAGCTTTAGCAGATTTCATTGCAGAATTCACAGATAAGGGTAACAGTGAGGAGGAAACAATCGACGATTCCCCAATCCAATGGAAGTTATATGTCGATGGTGCGAAAAACGACTACTGTTCTGGAGCCGGAGTCGTACTTGAGACCCCAGAAGGCCGATCATTATGCTATGCACTAAGATTGGAATTTCTTTCAACAAACAACGAAGCAGAATACGAAGCCCTTATCGCTGGTTTAAGGATTGCTAAAGAATTAAACATCTGAGCGTTACAGATATTCAGTGATTCTCATCTTATTGTATGCCAAGTCAAAAAGGAATTCCAAGCAAAAGGGGGGAATCTGCCCGCCTACTTGTCAAAGGCTTGGGAGCTCCTGGGTGATTTCGATCATTACATGATAAGTCACATTCCTCGAGAGGAAAACACGAAAGCAGATTCTCTCGCAAACTATTCTAGCACAGGTGAAGCTCAATTTCTGGGGCTAACTCCAGTGGAGGTCCTGTCGACTCCTAGCATTGATGAGATGGACATTGATTGGATCATGAGCATGTCTCAGGAGCAAGAATCATGGATGGCTCCGATAACAGAATATCTGCTCAATGGATCCTTACCAGGGAACTCAAAAGAACGACAAAAGTTACTGACAAAAGCCTCTCGATACATAATCCAGGATGGCCGATTATACAGACGGGGATTCTCAATGCCATTACTTTGATGTGTATCCAGGGAAGAGTCTAAAGCAATCCTAGCAGAGGTACACGGAGGAGAATGTGGTGATCATTCAGGTGGCCAAACATTAGCAAAGAAAATTCTCTGATACGGATATTTTTGGCCAGAAATTAATCGAGATGCAGCAGAGTATTCCCGAAAATGTGACAGATGTCAAAGATTCACCAAAATTCCTAGAGCTCCTTCCACTGAACTCACACAGATGGTCAGTCCTTGGCCGTTTGCAATATGGGGAATAGACCTTGTAGGACCGTTGCCAACTGCCAAATCTGGAATTAAATACGCCATTGTTGTTGTAGATTATTTTACTAAGTGGGCAGAAGCTGAACCACTGGCTACTATCACCTCAAAAAAGATGATAAGTTTTGTGACTAAAAACATCATTTGCAGATACGGTGTGCCTCAAAAATAATTACAGACAACGGAACTCAGCTTGAAAGTGAAGAATTCCAAGATTTTTGCAAGCAATTCAAAATCCGGAAAAGCTTCTCAGTAGTGGCTCATCTGCAGGCAAAGGGCAAGTGGAAGCCGTGAACAAAATTATTAAGTCAACCATCAAGAAGCAACTTGAAAGAGCAAAAGGTGGTTGGGTCGATAAGCTACCACTGGCACTATGGGCATACAGAACCACTCACAAAACTGCGACTGGGCACACCCCGTTTTCATTGGCATACGGGTCAGAGGCAATGATTCCGGTAGAAATAGAGGTCCCTTCACACAGAAGAATCCATTTCAATCAAGCAGAAAACAAAAAGCTACAGCTTGAAGCGCTAGATCTCCTTGATGAAAAAAGAGATGAGGCTAATCTCAGAATTGCAGCTCATCAGCAAAGAATAGCCAGACATTTCAATTCCAAAGTTCGCCAACGCAGCTTTGAGATTGGAGACCTAGTCCTGAAGAGAATTATGACAGCGACAGGTGTGTTTGGGCCAAATTGGGAAGGACCATATGTCATAGGTCAGAAGCTTCTTGACGGCACATTCAAACTCACCACTGTTGAAGGAGATCAAATTCCAAGGGCATGGAACAGCAACCATTTGCGTCCATACTATACTTGAAAATTTTGTTGAAATATTGTAAAAAGAATTATGAATGTATGATTCTTGTAATTGAAGGCAATTGTAAAACTGATGCAAGTAAATAATGAAAGAATATAAAGTGGATGTAGGCCCAATTTCCTGGCCGAACCACTATAAATCTTGTGTTCCTTATTATTATTACATGTTTGCTTTATTTTCGATATAAAAAGTACATAGAATGTATTACTGAAATGTCGATTTAAATTTTTGCAGACAATGGAAGTGAAACTTGCACATAAAAAGACCAAGTGATCCTCGCCAAATTTCAAAAAAGCCCCGAATTCAAATCCTAGATAGGAAGTACTTCAATTGAACGGCCTATGATTTCGACAGAAACGGGTCTTTGCTAATAAATTGAGATCGTTTGAACAAACAAACATCCAATTAAGAAGCTAATGCTCGTTCTCACAAAATTGCTTGACAGTGAAGCACACTTCCTTGGATTAAACAAGTTACTTGTGAGAAAAGGGAATGAAAGCCTAAAAAAAAAAAAAGGCAGAGGATCATTGAAAAAGGCATAAGCAAGTGGACAGAGGAACAACCAAAGCCATCATCGGTAGCACAAGTCCTCTTCGGAGGCACAACTCCTCGGAGGATAAAGACCTCTAATAGGTCATACGCCACAAAAAAAGAAAGTTCTCTATTCAACAAAAAAGATTGGAGGAGTCATGACCCTCCAACCATGAGAGAGTAACTTCCAGGCGATGAAAACCCTCTCTGAGGCACATTTCACCAGGAGTTGAAGTGTTACGACCGCTCTTCGGAACTTCACTTCACCAAAGTTGGAATGCAAACAAAATAAAAGACCTCTTCGGAGGCACATTTCACCAGGAGTTGAAGTGTAACAACCGCTCTTCGGAATTTCACTTCACCAAAGTTGAAATGCAAAACAAAATAAAGACCTTCCTGGAAGCCCACTTTTCACCGAGATCGAAATAAAACTTCCAAGTGTTGAAACGTGAAAAGGCTTTCTTCGAAGGCACAACTCTTTGGAGGTAAACGTTTCACCGAGATTGAAATAAAACTTCCAAGTGTTGAAACGTGAAAAATCCCTCCTCAGAGGTACAACCCCCTCCCGGGGACACAATTAAAAAGAAAGACCTCTTCAGAAGCCCACGTTTCACCGAGATCGAAATAAAACTTCCAAGTGTTGAAACGTGAAAAGGCTTTCTTCAAAGGCACAACTCTTTGGAGGTACACGTTTCACCAAGATTGAAATAAAACTTCCAAGTGTTGAAACGTGAAAAAATCCCTCCTCAGAGGTACAAATTTCTATTTAAAAGAAAAATCCTCATCAAGAAGCATACTTTAACTTTCAAAGGAAGAGTGATTTACCTATTCTAAAAAAAAAAGGGAAGAAAGTTAAATTACATTCAGAGGTCCGCTTTACCACATAGAAGAATTCACTTGGCAAAATGTGTACATACGCAAAAGGAAAAAGTGATTTCTTCGAAGGACAAAGCGTAAAAACTTATATGAAAGGAGTTGTACTCTATGAAAAATTTCTTCACGAATGAAATAGTCATTCTACAGAAAATAAGAGTGCAAGTCCCTTCAAAGTATAAAATATTGCAGCAAGCTTATGGTATGGGGGAAACACGGTATAGTTACATACAAAATACCACAAGCTCACCGCAATATCATATAAATAAACTTGTGCAAAAATGAATAATAAATGCATTCTCAAATTCAAACAAGAGTCTGTGCGAATAAAGGATCATTTTATTCAATTGCAGATACAGGTTTCAAAATAAAAAAAAGCAGGGGCCGGTGCCTGCACAACATCCGACCATTACACAAAAAAGGAGTCAAAAAGCCCGAAGTCCAACTCTTCACTTCTTCTTGCCACCTTTGGACCCTTTGCCTGGCCGAATGATTAATTTTTCAGGTCTACCTATAGGAATAAGAGAAGAAGGAGAGGGAGGTGCAACCGGTGCAACTTCCGGTTCCTCTTCAGTAGTGATGATTTTCTTTCCCCTCCTCTTCGATGTTCCGTGCTTCTTTCTTCTCTTCGAAGAAGACTCACTCCCTGGAGTAACAAGAGCGGACAAAACTACGTCATCAGAGGGAGTCCGCTCCGGAGAGATCTCGCCTCCTTCAAGTCCCTCGTCCTTCTGCTCTTGCGAAGCGATAGGGTCATCCAAGCCATGAAGAGCTTCAATCTGTTCCTCTTGTGACCCGGGTTGTGAAGCAGAAGGAGGAGTCACCTGAAGAGACGGAGGAGGGATAACCGGAGGAAGTGAAGTCTGCACAACACTTGGCATTTCAAATGCAGAAGAAGAGAAATTAAAAATATTAGTATCTCCCCGAAAGAAGGGAGATATGGGTTCGTCGAGATTCAAGAAGTAATCGAGAAGCTCATCAAACTTTTGAGGAGTAAGCAAGCGATCCACCTGAATCGGACCAATATCAAAATTACCTGAAGATGTTTGCTTCGTAAGTTCAATCTCATAATTCTGAGCCCCGATATCCTCCAAAGCCTCATCATCAGTAGGGGTGATTACCCCGGTTCTTATAGGAGGCGGCGAATGAGCACTAGAGCCTGTAATGTCCACTTCGGGAGAAACTAAATGGCGTTCAGAAGAGGTAGGCGGTATTTCTTTCTCAGAACGTTCCCCTTCCGCCATTCCGGCCCGTACCTTGGCGAGTTGCTCTTTTCCCTTGGCAAGAGCGGCGCGGGCATCATCATCGAGATAATGCTCTTCAAGAGCTGTCTCAGCGTAGCCAGCACCTTTACCACCTAGCATATCAAGTGCTGCCTCCCAGACTTCAGCTAATGTAATTTCGTATTTAGGGCCTAGAAAGGCAAGGCTGCCACGCCCCAAAATGCTATGCAGATAGAAATCAAATAATGTGGAGCTAATATCAGCTTTGGTTGCTTGATGGGCCTCTTCGGCCGCGAGTTTACCAGCAACAGCCTCATCACGCTCCGTTTCGGCTATAGCAAGTCGAGCTTTTAGCATCTCTATCTCCAAGCTTTGAGAACCGGCCTGTTCTCGCAGCTGTAAAGTTTCAGCACGATATTCTTCTATGACCTTCTCTTGGTGTGTAAGCTTATCTTCGACTACCCTTTGACTGGCATGCGCATCTCGTACTTGTTGCTGAAGCATGCTCTCCTTTTGAGAATGGAAAGTAGATGAAGTAGCTAATTCTTCCTTAAGCTTTTCTACTTCTGCTTCCAGCTTTTCATTATAGGAAGCAATACTTCTCATTTCGGCGTCATGCTGTTCGAGAGTCTTCTGCCACTCAGCCTTATCGTTCTCCATTGTGAGCATGGCCTCGAGATTGGCTCGGTTAACCCTCTGAAGTTCGTCGAAAAGTTTTTGCCAGTTCGACATTCTTTCAATATCGGTCCTGACAGTATCAAGATTTCGCAGCATAGCCGGTTTGTCGAGAGGAACCAAGTCGAGATCAAATCGAACCCCTCTCAAGCACCACTGAGGAAATCGACTTTGAAGAGTGGGAGGACCTTGCCCGACTTGGTATGCGGGCCGGTTGATGATTGCTTGAATGTCGGAGCGAACGGGAGCAGGAGATTGAGCAGGAACATGTTCAGAAGCTGTCGGCATTGTTTCTTCGGTAAGTCTAGCCCGCTTGCTAGAAGAATCGTCTATGTGACCTTTACCTCTCTCATCGTGAGCTTTTCTCTTTTGAGTATCATCATCTCTGTGGGGAGGGTCATGTCTTTCTTGTTCCCTTCGGTGACGTTCTTCATATGCTCGTCTCTCGTCGGCTTTCCTGATGGCCCTCTCTTCATCCGATTCTCTGTAAGAAGGGAGGTAACGCCTGTAATCATACTGGCTACGCCTCCCGTAGCGCTGGAAATCATCATAGTACGAGCCGCTGCGCCCCATAGGAGAATCTGGAATAAAAATAATAAGCTTTAGAAATCTTTAAAGTACAAGAAGATAAACGCATAGAAGTGATGAAAAATCCTAAATGTTGTGTAACGTGTAAACTACGCGCATCAAGTTACAGACCATTCTGTGGAATAGATGTAGTGATAACTTGAGTAGGAGGAGTTGACATTTGTTGTAGAGAAGATGTCGCCTCAATTACAGAAGATACAGTTTTGGAAACATCATCTTTGAAAAGTTCTTGAGAAGTCACAATTAAATCGCTCAACCCCTCGAAAACATCATCACCATCATGTTTTTTGGGACTGGCTTTTTCAACCCCTTCGTCGGCAGATCTTCCGGAAGATCATGGAGTTTCTTCCTCTTCGATAACTGGGGCAAGTGCAGACTTATCAGACGGCCCCGCAACGTCCTTCGGAATTGAACATCTCACTAGTGGAGTTTCTATAGAGGTTCCTCCCTGCATGTGCTCTTTAATAGAGACCGGGGCATCAGGAGTTTCCGCCGGAGAATCAGGAATTTCAGTTGGAACTTCACGAAGTTGAGTAAAGCGAGAGGAATGAAGAAGCCCGTATTGATGTAGAAATTCATCATTTAACAAAAACTTGATACTCCTCTCTTCTGCCGTCACGGCGTTCAATCTCTCGAAAATTTGTTTATAGCATGGATCTCTAGAGGGAGGAGGAAGCGCTAAAACAGGAAAAAATAAAGAAGCCAAGTTAGCAGTTAGCAACTCAGATTTCGAAAAGCCCAAGAATGGAGAAATAAAAACAGGAAAATCTTACTTCCTACTCTCCAGATGGCATAAAACCCTAGAGGGCAACGAACAAAGAAATACTGGTTTAGAAATCCATGAACACTTTCAGGAAGATCGGTGATGAGCTTGCGGTTTCGAGCACTCCTTATAACTACGATAGAGGGATGATCTTTAATTTTTGTGAATGAGCAAAAGTAGCAGACTTCCTCAAAGTTCGGTAATCGGCCCAGAACTCTATTAAATAGTACACATAACCCCATCAGAATGGCATGACCATTGGGGAGCAATTGGAATGGAGAGATAGATAGTCGAAGCAAGAACTGCTGAAGGAAGTCATTGAAAGGTGGTATGGCACCGCTCAAGCACATTTGGCGGTTGACAGCAATAAAGCCAGAAGGGGGCCTATCTGCAGTATCATTTGGCCCCGGCAGTAAGGCATCATCTTCGGCAATGCCAAATTGGGTGAGCAATTGATTAAACACCCGCTGATTCAGAGTGGTGGGAGTTCTCTCCGGAGGATTATCCAACAAGTTGGCTACTGGGAAGACATCTTCAGCCTGGCCCATCGGTGCTATTTGTTGAGATGTCATTCTATACAAGCAACTGGGTGTTCAAATGCGAATGTGCACGTTTCCTAAAAAGTGTGAAGTGTTGTGCAGAACTAATGAAAATAACAAGTAAATATAACTGGAATTAAACTGGTTGAAAATTGATCGACTATGGTAATTTCAAAACTTGCTAATTTAGAGTTCAAGCGTAATATTAGTGCAGGCTGGTCAGTTTCAATTGATTGTTTCAGTATTGCTTTAATATTCTACTTGAAATCGATAGCACTTCATTCACGCGATTTGTTTAAATTAATTATCTGTTATTAACTAATCTGTCATTTGATATGGGCAATCAATGACAGTATATTCGTCCCAGTTTTCTGTGAATGTTGTATTGAACAGGTTGTTAGCCTGCAAGTCAAAATAACCTGTGAATGAATGCAATAAAATTCAACAGTTCAAAATTAATGCAATGGTCCAAAGTTCAAACAGAATTCGCGCAAGTCATAACCCGTCAGCGGTTCAAAAATTCTGAGTCGGCAGTGCCCTAAGTCATGAGTCGTAAAAATAAGGAGATTATCTCCAAGTCTTATCTCGGCCACGACTCAAGGTTTATGTCGTGGAGTATGTTAAAGAAGCTCTGGTTCAAAATAATAAGAAAATCTCCAAGTCTTATCTCGGCCACGACTCAAGGGTTTTATCTCGGCCACGACTCAAGGGTTTTATCTCGGCCACGACTCAAGGCTTAGGTCATGGAGCATGTTGAGTCGTATCATGGTTAAATCGCAAAGGTCGCTGGATCATACAAAAATAGCCGAGTCATGCCTACGGCAATGTTCGAATCAATCTGACCCATTAACCATCTAACTCCTAACCCATTAACCATCTAATCCATAACCCGATAACCCAATAACCTCGCAATGGTTAACCCCAGTTCCATCACACCACTAGGTCGCCTCAAATCTCGAATCGTTACAAGTAAGACCAAACCGCCTGCCTTTAATCCATCAATGTCCGATGTAATAATATTCGCAAAGATCAAGGGGGAAAAACAGAGGCGGAGATCGGCAATCATCAGCAATTGAAAAAAGATGCAAAATCTCTTACACGGTGTGATGCTAAAGATGATCGAAGAAAAATCAGGTTGGAATCGCCTTTGAGAGCTCGAAGATGCGTTAATGGCAGACATGGTTCAAAGGATAAGAAATAAAAAGTGGGAGATAGGAGGAACGAGTCAAGCGCTTTATACCTGGAAGAGCTGGAACTTGAATCGGCTCGCCCGAATTATGATAAGTCGAAGCACACGACTTACGACTTAAGCGTGCGCTTCGAGGGCAAATGTTAACCCCGTTCCAGCTCACGAGTCAAAGAAATCAACGAGTTAAGGCCTGGGGTAAGCCACGACTTAAGGTGTTTAACGGCTCAGGAAGGATCTACGACTCAGGAAGCCTCACGACTCATCGAGTCACCGACTCACTAAGTTAATGACCTAGAGCTCAAAGCGACTTAAAGGGTTACGGCTCAAGGGAGTTAACACCGACTCAACTGATTACCGACCTAACATATGAACCGAATCAACGACCTATCTAGTTACGACTCAATAGGCAAACGACTTAGTAACCTTAGCAGCTTAAGAGAATAGTCCGACTCAACGTCCTTAAGGAGTTACCGACTCAACGGCCTTGAAAGGTTACGACTCAACGACCTTGAAGGGTTACGACTCAACGATCTTGAAGGGTTACGACTCAGCGATCTTGAAGGGTTACAACTCAGCGACTCAGGAGGGACAGCGACTCACCGGGTTATAGCCTTAGCGACTTAAAGGTAACGGCCGACTCAATGGGTTAACGACTCATGGAGTTAACAACTCATGTGGCAGACTGACCTAAGTTTTCAAACGACTCAAGTGACTTAAGATGTCTAATGACCTATTATAAGTCGCTGGCGACCTAAGCAACAAGGAGCAATCTCAATGCCGCTTCCCTTATGTCGCTGCCTGCTGACTCGTGATATTTAAGTCGGTCACGACTTGCGACTCATCCTGAGTCGGTCACGACTCATGACTTAAACAATTCCAGCCCAGAAATTTGCCTATAAATACATGGCCACCTCCAACATTCAAAGGACTTTTGGCTCATTCTCTTCAAGCGCCGTTACTCTGCTGCATTCCAAACCAATCCAACACTTAAAGCTCTCAAGATACGAAGAACGCTACAAACAACTTCGAGAAAAAGATCACACACATCCAACATGGATTTGAAGACTCTAATCTCCATTGAAGTTTAGGCTACTTGTTCTAAGTGACTTGTAATCCAAAGTGTATTGTACTTGGAAAGAATTGTATCAGCTTGTAACGAGATCATCAATAAAAGTACTTAAAGTGGGCGTAGGCTATACCCTTAAGCCGAACCACTATAAAATTGTCGTTGTTTACTTCTTTTCCGCTATTATCTGCTTGTAATTTGTTCCCGAGTTATCGGGTGGTGCTTTCACAACTATAACTCATACACCGGGGTGTTAGCGTTCAAATTTTAGCGTTAACACTATCCCTCAATCAAGAGCGAAGCTGATAGGTTAGAGCTCTATTGCTCATATCAAAACACAAACATCAGTCTTAATTCTCACAAATTTACAAGCCTACTTCATCAGCTTTTAGTGCTAAGTATACTGCTAGATGTTTTCTATAAACTAATAAACATACAAAGCATGATCAAGTCACGCAAAGCACGATCAAGTCACATAAGTGACTAGTAATCCCTTTTTTTAATTAGTCTTTCATTAATTGAAACTTCTTTTTATTAGCAATTATCTAATGAAACTTCATTTATCAATCTTTACTGTTCCTTTGTGCTCTTTCAATCCTTCAAAAAGTATTCATATACGTATCTCAAATGGTACAAGTGTATTCATACATCATCAACAAGATTTCTTACTCTAAACCTTTACTCTTTCTTTTTTCCAATAAATATATTCATATACTTATCTCAAATATTATAAGTATATTCACAAATCATTCACAAGATTTCTTACTTTAAACCTTTATTTTTCTATCTTTTTCCAAAAGATTTCTTACGTCTAATTTCCTTTAAAATATCCATTTTAAAGATCTAAGTGTTTTCAAAAATCTATTCAAAAGGTTTGAGGTTAATTTTACACAAACATTGTCACTACAAACCAAAAACCTTTTCACTTTTGCTTATCTTTAAAAACATTCTTCAAAACCATTTCGCTTATGCTTATCTTTAAAACATTCATTTTGAACATCTATTTACATTCACAAGTTTAATCAAAATGGGTTATAGATGAATGTTATTAAATTTTATCATAATAAACCCAAAACCATTTCATAATTATACTATCTTTAAAACATCCTTTAATGATCTAAGTTAATAGTAGGTCAAATTTGATAGTTGACTAATCGATTATCTAGTTAAAACAATTGCTTATACTTCATATACTTAACTCATTTCTAACATTTCACCTTAACTATTCCTCATTCAAGAGTGAAGCCAGATAAGTTAGAGCATTGGACACATCAAAATCTAGCCTGGAGACTTCATTCTTGAATCTCATAAATAGACAAGCACACTCGTTGGTTTTAGTGTTAAGTATAGTACTATTTCCATAAAATATTAGAAAAACAACATGATTAACATGTTTTTGACATTCCCAACTCAACTATTCCTCGTTCAAATGGGAAGCCTGGTGGGCTAGAGCTTTGTTTCTTTGTCCCTACTCGACATCAATCTCAACTCTCAGAAATAGAGAAGTCTACACGTCGACTTTTAATGTTAAGCCTATTCAACCTTTTTCAAAACTTATATATACTTTAAAATTGTTTGTAATAGGTTTTAAATATCTATATGAAATATGGCCTAAAAATAACTAATTTATAATTTGATCAACAATATGTTTTATATTATAAAACCTCTTTACTTTGAAAATACACACACACACACATATATATATATATTTAAACTTCAAACCGATTTTAGGATACTTTAAAATAGGTTAGAAAAATTTCTAAAAATATTAAAGAAACATACCAAATTTAAATATCATTTAAAAAAATTAAAACCCTAAGTGACTTCAGCATTTTAAAATGCTGTTAAAAGTCCCTGTTAAAACTACATTGAAAAGCGCGATTTTTCTACTAATTTTAACCATATTAAAAAATGATTCAAGAGTTGGAATTTTTATACTAAGTACTAACATTACGGTACTTAAAAACCATGGAAAGAAACGTCTAAGTATATCTATCGTTTTATCTATAAAAATTCTCAAAAACAAGAGATTTGTAAGTGCACTTATAACGACTATTCTCGCTTCAAACACTTTTAAACTTACTTCAATTTAGCACACAAGTTAAACAACCATTTAAACATCAATTCAAGGCTACACCATATGTTTAGACGGTAACATAAGTGATGTTATATAATATAAAGTTTTCATTTGCTTCCAAAAACAAGAGGGGTCCAAAGTCTATAACTTTACTTAGTTAATGCCACTTCAACTTTATATTTTGAACACAACATATATATACATAATATGTACTTATAAGATAGTGAGATAACTCATGTAGATCCATCCCAAACCCAAGGCCATAAGAACAAAGAACCATCTCCCTCCATCACCAAAAGCCTAAAGATCCAACCTTTAGCGCTTCCAAACCAAAGCAACACCGCCTCTCCTCCTTCCATGCTCGCAGCCGCTCCTACCCCTCAACCTCTCACTTTCTCCCACTTTTTACTTGCTAATCATTGTTTCTATGATCTTTAAAGCCTAAAGCCAAAGTTTAATAGTGATTGGAGATGGTTTGATAAAGACTTGAAAAAGTTAAAGAATAATTAGTGGATTAGTGCTTAAGCACTTCCATCATTTTTAATTCTCATACTTCATCTCATGCTTAGTGAATTAGTGATTTATTCATAAGGGTATGCGCCTCCTTATATAAGCTTAGGAATGAGATGTTGCATGACCAAAAACCCCTCACAAAGGAACTAACATTAATTACAAACATCACTTCACCTTTATCATTTACTTGCACTTAAGCATTTCCATTTATGCTCATTTCCTAAATACTTTGCTGACATCATCCAAAAGGTTTATTTCCACAAACGAAAAAAGTTTTTATTTCATTTTCTTAATTTCCTAAGCAAATAATTGTAAGTAAAAAAAATCTGGACAAATTCCAACGGTTAAAAAGTTATTATCGATAAAATAAATTTCGGTCGCATTATCGATAATTTCTCAATGTATTTATTTTTGTAAAAAATTTCCAAAATAAGTTTATCATCAGGACTTATGATTTGAAAGGAGGTTAAAAAGCTTATTAAATTAATTTAATAACATTCATTCCAAGATTTAAATATTTAAATAGTACAGATATTTAAATATGAAGTGTAAGAAATTCCAAATTGTTACATTCTCCCCCACTTAGAATATTTTATCTCGAAATTCCAACACGAGCATCCAAAGAAATAATCACGTAGCAATACTTAACATCATTCAATCACTTCGCAAGCAAAACTTATGGTTTTCTCAAGTTCAAAATCCTCTCATCGTACAAGGATGATTAACAACCTACTAAGTGTATTGTACGCTCAATAGCCTCACGATATTACTCAGTAAACTATTCATGCTACCTCATAGCAAATCAAAGAGTCATCACATAAACTATCCATAAGACAATAAAATATAGTATGCAAATACTGAAGCCTGTACGATGCACATGGACCATCCATATGTAATATTAAATCTGATGACCTGCTCGACCACATAAATTTCACTTCCTAACAAGTATAGATCACTTGACCTCTCTATTGCGGACCCCAATCTGATTCCTTGTTTAGAAACCTCCGTCTTTCTCACATATCCATATACTATGATATAAAACTTTGGAATCATATCAAGAATCTTGTGAAAAATCCTTGTTCGAACCGGTGTGGAATCATGTATTCAAATACTGGATCAAGAACAACCATGCAAATAAAATGATCTACATACAACGTATGTATTTATCCTATTGGTTCCTTAGCTATACTAAAATATTTTATCACATTCTTTTACACAAATAGTATGTCTCATTAATACTAAATTCATTTATGAACCATTTCATAAAACATAACTTCAAGTTTGTAAACAGTAATAACTAAAGTTCATATTCGTATAACACTCTACTACATCCTAAGAGTATTTATAAATCATCAAATTTTTGTACTTAACAGGTATGTTCAAAATTAAAACTTTTTTTAACTTACTACGTTCTCAATCATGTGTTATATAATATCAACTTTTATATTTCAGATAACACTTAACTCCAAGTTCTACTATGCTTTGGAAGTTTTTGACTGTCCAAAATCACTAAAAAACTGATTTCATTTTAACAAATGAAAACTACCAAACAAGATGTCATAATAAGATGCACATACCATACAATCATAATGCATAGGCTACATGTGTCCATAAAATATTTTATCAAATTTTAATAATTCATTAAAAACACTTTACCCAAAAAGTGAAAATCTGAAAAGTTCCAACATTTATTCCAAGCTATGCCACTACCACTTGGGCACCCACATAGCAAATATGAAAAATTTCTTCATAAAAAGTTCATATCAAATTTCTTTCCAAAGAAAACTTTAAATAAAAGTCCAAGTTTTATTTCAAATCATTTTGAAATAATAATGTATACATATATCTTTGTATAACGAATCATACTTCCGTAATCAAATTAGAATCCGTTTTACTGAAACAAACCTATAGCATCCCCCATTTAGCAATCTGAAAATGAACTCCGATGATGCTAAAGTCATCACTAGAATTATTTTCAAGCAATAGAAGTGAATTCAGTACATTCAATTCATGCATTTTGGACTTTACCAAAATCATTTTAATATGGTACCAAATACTTCATTAATATTGCCAAGTACCATGATCTTAATTTCATTAACCAATTTCCTAAGTACTTACTTTTAAATAATACTAGAATAATTTTTCCAAAATCTGGGAAAACATTTTCAAAGACATCGGGATTTAAGTTATCAAATTATTAGTTAAATACTTTTTGTTTATAAATTATGTCTTTTTATAAACCATACTTATATAAAATTTACTTTCCCATATAAAATCTTCTCACAAATGTTTATTTGAAAAATATCTCATTTTTCAAAGATTAAAATAAACATCTTTTACTAAGTTCAACTTTTATACAAGTTAACTTTTAATCCAACATTATCACCAAACGCCTTATAGTCAAATGTGAAACTAAATTCATAAGATATTCGTTTAAATGCATCTACCAACATTGTCTGCCAAAACCATGCAGTGAAAAGGTAAAAATACTCATAAACTATTCGATCATAAATCAATAATCAACTAATAATAGTTAATGCCTATGATCTGATCGAGCATAACTTAACTAATTAACGAGGGGTAATAAATGAACATCATTAATCCCTATATTAATCAAACTATGTAACTTACCTTATATAATATCTTTAATTTTCATACTTACAATTACCATGGTATACGTTTATAACAATACAAATACCTTTTCATATGTATAATACACTTAACTCATGTTAGGGCATTCCATTACCCTAGCTCTTAACGAGTCATGCCCACCAAAGCCAACGTTCTCGCTTAACCTTCAGTTCGGATACAAAGTTATAACGACTTATACTTTTGAGGGTTACTCCGATACAGAAATTTTAGGGTAAAAAAAACCTAAGTACTACCATCGCCCTAGAGAGTTGTAATAGCATGTCCTCACAAATGCTGATATATACAATATAATAATGCAGTAGAAATAAGAATACTGCAGTATGTGAAATGTCCAGCTTGCCTTCTCGAGCTCTAAAGAACATCAATGAAAATCAACTTTCTCAAACTACTCGAAAGAGCATGTGAGGAATTTAGGGAAAACAAAAACAAGCGTCAGACATAAGTCTGGTGTAAGAAACTCAAGAAATATATGATCAACATATAACAGTACTTCTGAGCGGCATAGATTGCCAAAAAGATTATACACTCAAATGAACCACCAACTAATAAGTACATAATGTGATATAATAAATAATTTCTAGGGGTACAATATAAGTATATAACATAATCGGAATGGTAATTCGACAACATATTACAGGGTACAATCAAAATCGATATGGGGCGTTCGCATAACGGATTTTCCATAGAGATCGCTTCGAAGAAGATGAATCGAAACTCTGTTTATAAGGATCAGAAACCACTTTTCGAGCGTCGAATATCTCTAGATAAAATATACCATAAGGTAAACACAAAGGCCCATGCCCAAACATAAACATGAACCACGTAGTACCAAATGTCATCAACTCCCGCATGCAACATCGATAAGCATACTCTAGATATGGAGTTGACAATTCCCTGTCGTGAGACTGTAAAACCCAGACTGTGCATTATATATTGTATTTGGCCATTTTCGATGTCGAGGTTACGTTCATCATCTTTTACACGAGTCTTCATCACTCGAACAGAACAGAATCCCCAATTGGATTCCCATATCTCGAACAGATCTCGAAACAACATATGGATTCTAGCATCTTAGACAAATCCACTTCCAAGAGATAGAATATGTATCTCAGTCTTGAAGTGGTTTTCGGTAAGTAAAACACTAATCAATCTTGGCCTCTTCAAGACTGAATCGACGAACTTTGGTCATTCAATAATAATGAGAAAGATCGCATATGGAAACCAACTTTCTTATATTTACCACGTTTTCGATATTTTCATCTCACACTATCCCTTGATCAAGAGTGAAGTCGGTAGGTTAGAGCTCTATTTCTCATATCCCTATATGAACATAGGTCTTAATTCCCATAGACATATAGGTCTACTTCAGCGGCTTTTAGCACTAAGTGTATGACTAAATGTTTTCCATATACGAGTATACATACAAAGCACGATCAAGTCACACAAACGACATGTAATTCTTTTTTTAATTAATCTTTTATTAATTAAAACTCTTTTTTTATTAGCAAAATTTCTTTCACCTAATAAACTTCATTTATCAATCTCTACTATTCATTTGTACTCTTTCAATACTTCAAGAAGTATTCATATATGTATCTCAAATGGTATAAGTATATTCACAAATCATTATTAACATTTCTTACTTTAAACCTTTGCTCCTTTTATACTTCAAAAAATATATTCATATACTTATCTCAGATGGTATAAGTATATTCACAAATCATTAACAAAATTTCTTACTTTAAACCTTTACTTTTTCTTTTTTTCTAAAAGATTCCTTACTTATAATTTCCATTAAAATATCCACTTTAAATATCTAAGTGATTTCATAAATCTAAGGTTTAAGACTAATATTATTTAAACATTGTAACTACAAACTTAAAACAATTTCATTTATGCTTATCTTTAAAACATTCTTTTTAAAGATCTATTTACATTCGTATGTTTAATCAAAAGGAGTTAAAGATGAATGTTATTAACACATTTTCACAATGAAGCCAAAACCATTTCATACTTGTATTATCTTTAAAACATCCTTTAAAGATCTAAGTTAATAATAGGTTAAGTTCGATAGTCGGTTAATCGATTATCTAGTTAAAACAATTGTTTACGCAAATCAATATTCGTATACTTAACTCGTTTCTGACATTTCAACTTAACTATTCCTCGTCCAGGAGTGAAGCCAGGTGCATTGGAGCACTTGTTGCATCAAAGCCTTGCCTAGACACAACATTCTTGAATCCCACAAATAGACAAGCATATTCATCGGCTTTTAATGTTAATTATGGTATTAATGATTTCCATAAACAAGTGACAAACAACATGATTAACCCGTTTCTGACATTTCCTACTTAACTATTCCTCATTCAAGAGAGAATCCCGGCAGGTTAGAGCTCTATTGCTCCATCCCTACTCGACATCAATCTTAACTCTTAAAAATAGAGAAGTCTACCTCATTGGCTTTTAGTGTTAAACCTAATCAATTACCTTTTAAAAAAATTACATATACTTTAAAAATACTTGTAAATAGGTTTTAAATATCTATGTAAAATATTATTTGAAAATAACTAATTTATAATTAGATCAACAACATGTTTTGTATTATAAAACCTCTTTACTTTGAAATACATGTATAATCACTAAAAACGTATTTAAACATCAAACCAGTTTTAAAATACTTCAAAATAGATTAGAAAATATGTCTAAAAAGAATAAAGAAATATACGACTTTAAATATCATTTTAAACACTTAAAACCCAAAGCAACTTGCTACAGCATATACAAATTATGTTAAAATTCCTTGTTAAAACAACATTGAAAAGCATGATCTTTCCGGCTAGTTTTAACCACATTAACCAATGATTCAAGACTTGAAATTTTTATAGTTAGTACTACAATTAAGGTACTTCAAAAATAAAATAAACCCTTAAGAATATCTTTCCATTTATTTATAAAAATTCCAAAAAACAAGGGATTTGGAAGTGCACTTATAACAACAATTATCTCTTCAAACACTTTCAAACTTCAATTTAGCTCACAAGTTAAACAACCATTTAAAAATAAAGTCAAGGCCATATAAAATATTTAAGTGGGTAATAAAGACGATGTTATACAATATAAAGTTGTCATTTACTTCAAAAGAAAAAGGGTTTCAAAGTTTATAACTTAACTTAGTTAATATCACTTTAACCTTATATTTTGCTCACAACATATATATACACAATATATACCTATAAGATTGTGAGATAACTCCCAAAGATCCATGCTAAAACCAAGCACAAGGCCACAAGAACAAATAACCACCTCCTTCCATCACCAAAAGCTTGAAGATCCAATCTTTAGCACTTCCAAACCAAATCAACACCTCCTCTCATCCTCCCATGGTCACGACCCCACCTTGGATCCCCTTCTTCCACTCAGCTTCTCCTAATTTTTACTTGCTAATCACAGTTCCCATGAGGATTTAGGCCTAAATCCAAATTTTAAAAGTGATTGGAGATGATTTGGTTAAGACTTGAAAAAGTTAGAGAATAATTAGTGGATTAGTACATAAACACTTCCATAATTTTTAATTATCGTACTTCATCTCAAGCTTAGTGAATAGTGATTTATTCCTAAGGGTATGACCCTCCTTATATAGGCTTAGGAATGAGACATTGAATGATCATAAACCCCTCACAAAGGCCATGCATTAATTACAAACATCACTTCTACTTTATCATTTTCTTAACACTTAAGCATTTCCATTTATGCTCATTTCCTAAATTTCATTGATGACATCACCCATGAAATCACACATAAAATTATTTCATTTTCTTAATTTCCTAAGCAAATAAGTGTATGTAAATAAATCTAAACAAACTTCTGACGGTTAAAAAATTATTTATCGATAAAAATATTTTCGGTCACATTATCGATATTTTTTCAAAGTATTTATTTTTGTGAAATTTTTTTCAAAACAAGTTTACCATCATTACTTATGATTTAGCAGGGTGTCAAAAAGATTACTAAGTAAATGTAAAAATATTTAATCCAATATTCGAATATTTAAATAATTTCGATATTTAAACACAAGATTTCTGAAATTCCGGGTCATTACAACTCTATATTAATCACCCATATAGTTGAAAATTATAACCACCACTATTGTCTCTCAATAAGCACAATTGGATACACAACAACCCATGTGACCATTATTAGTTCAGTAACCACTTAACAATACAGCCTCGCCAAAGCCTACAGTAGCCCCTTTCCATCTCTAAGGCAAAGTCACTAAGGTCCCACGTCACTATGACCATCACTGAGGCTTCATAGCACGATGACCATCACTAAGATCGCACCACTATGGCCATCACTAAGCTTGCGCCACTATGCCCATCACCAAGATCTCGCATCACCCCGACCATCACTATGATCATCGTCACTATGACCATCACCAAGGCCACATGTCACCATGACCATCACCAAGGTATTGCATACCAACAAGATGCACTTGGATATATGTTAACTCGTATAACCATTACCAAGGTTGACAACGTACCACACCACAATTCGATTCAGTGCTCGATAACATATCCATTCCATATATACTTCCATCATCAAGGTAGGCTAGACCATTACTAAGGTCCAAGGCACACAGTTAGCATCCTTACATGCCCTTTCCCTATGAAATACACATCACATCTAGAGTTATTAACGGTTTTGTCAACGTATGACTCTATACCGAAACATAGCATATCCCACCACATTGCTTCACATCTTCGAACGTGCCTCCCCAAACCATCACTAATTCCACAAACACTTCTCACTATATTGCTATGCATAATAGACCATATATCTCCCTGGACTACATATAATAACCTGCACCTTGGCACACTGATTCAAAACTTAAAGCATCCTTCGAACTTGCGTCGTGCCAAGAAGTACGATTCATCAGGGTTTTAGAACATTACATGTTATAGAGACTAATATAAAATCTTAAGTATTCTACACTTTTCGAATCTCACAGTAGAAGGAAATAAAACATAAATACTGAAAATAAGAAAATCAGATAATAGTCTCAACATAAGGCAGTCTATACAATGATTTCTTCAAATAACAACATAAAGTCTTACCGATAGAATAATGTAGTATAAAGTAAACGGAGAATAACTTTGAATAATATGACTAAGGGCGCTAAGTATTATCTTCCATGCACCATGTCCGGGCCAAATCACCTATTGGCATGTCCTCTTATAGTAGGTATAAAAGGAGAAGAAAAGGAGTGGGTCAGACAAAATTTGGTGAATGAATTATATTACTATGTATCGTGTTCAAAAGCAATCAACTTCATCTATAATCTATGCAACCTAGAGTGCCTACTTGTGTTCATGTGTTACATAAAAATGATGTTTACTTTACAAATCATGGGGTATAAATTTCATTACCTCTACATAAATAAACATTTTATGAAGGTTTTCAACCGAGGGTTGAACAACCGAAAACTAATAACTCTAGTTCAATTCCTAGTATGTAATCCCAATATGTATCTTCCTAACCAACATTGATTTAACACACACAATGAAAAATCATGTATGTCGCACTTACACAATGAGTGAACATTGTAATGCCTAGGCTCGCCTGAGTACATTACCTCAACGACTTACGACCTATCGAAGCATTTATGTCACCTTCTCAATGGTACACTTGTCTCGTACTCTTTATCATTCAACCTAAAGCTAAAGAAATCACTATAACGGTTCCTCCATAGGTTCAGTCACCTCCCTGCCATATATATCAACTATTCCAAATATCTCTATCCCCTTACTCGATTCTAACATGTTTCACATGTGACTGGGCATACCTCATAACAATAAGAGCTTCTAGTTGGGCTTCCATTACAAGCCTTGTCGAGTTCCACGCTATGCTCGACACGAAGTGCGAACCTAGGTATGTCAACTAGTGTAGAAATAATACTTCTTGTTGCTCCTGCTTCATGAAGATACATGAACCACTAAAGTCGAAAAAGAGGAACAAGTCCCCCAATTCGCCCTACTTGGTCTACATAAGGTCCAGGTTTAACCTAGGCTTATTGAAACAATTCAAACATCTGAAATTTTACATCACACATATGACCCTTTTTTAAAAAATATTTTTCCAGACATTTAGATGTCTTACTTCCTTTTTCAAACGTTTGACTTTGATTCTAGATGACTGAAAAAGAACTTTGACATTTAAATCGAGTCGAATTTGAACTAATTTCTTGCGGGTAAATACTATTTGAAATCCAGATGTCTAAACCGCAATTCAGATGTTTGATTAATGCTTCATCCGTCTGGTTAAGGTATTTTTGTATTTTATATTTTTTTATTCCGTTTGTTTTTGTTCATCTTCTTCGTCGTTCAATTATAGACTTAAGGGCTTATCTTAACTTTGTTTTGGTGGTGATTTCTACTTTTGTTTACATGCAACTTCATATACCATTTTCTAATAAACCACGTATGTATTTTCATAAAAATCTATTTACATTTCAAATTATATAATCAATTCAAGGTGAAATTAACGGGCGTTCTATCTCGTTCACTTATTCAAATCACACCAAACTTTACCACATAAAGGTCGATAGAATTTAAGATGAATTAGTCTAGTCTATCTTTTCCCCTTTTCTATAATTATTTCTATTAAATTAACACCTAGAGTTTTCCACCATTAGTATTTATTTTGATTTATAGATGAAATTGTAAGTCAAATAAAATTTAGGTTGAAACTACTATTCAAAATTTAATAACTTTAAATCAGGTAGAATTATAAAGGAATTTAATTACCTATGAACTATCTTAATATTGTAGCCAATTCACTCACCTTTACAATGCTTTCCTTATTCTAACTTGATTTGAATCTCCTTTCCTAGGCCTCCAAGTTGACTGATTCACCCTTTCTTCTCTCTTTCTCCTCAAATCTTGATTCTCTCTCGCTCTCCTTTGAATTTGATATTTTTATTTTATTTTTTGTTTAGAAATTTTTAAAGAGAATAAAAGTATTGTTTAGATTTGAGATGCTTCTGTAGAGGATGAAGAAAAATTGTTCGTGCAAAATAGAGATGTGGAGACAAGGGATTAGAGTGAAAAAGAGTGAGGGTTAGGGTCTTGTTTATAGTTAAAAACTATATCTAGTCTAAACCCAAAATACCGTTGGTTATAATTTTCTGCTAATTTTGAACTGTTTTATCAAATTTGCCAAGTTGTATATATTTTCTAACTATAAACGAAATTTTGGATGCAACTGAACGCGTCCCAAGGCCTAATACTAAAATTTGTGAAAATTTGCTATTTTGTTCTTTTATGTACAATTTCAGTTTTACAATTATTTGATATTTTAATTTATTATTAAAATTTCTAGGGTGTTACATTCTACATCCCATAAAAAGCACTTCATCCCGAAATCTTTAAGAATTGATAAATATAATTCGCTCGTACAACCAATATCTACAATCATCTACTAAACCATCAACCGTTTGCAAACATTGTCCTTAAATTTAAAATTTCTAATGCAAAATGTGCAGATGGATATGAAATTCATATGAAAATATAGATAAGGTAAAATTAGTCGGTCTCCTGAACTAGTGGACTTCCTAAAATGCAAGTGCTTATGCCATGTATCCAAAATGTATGCAATGTCATATACTTGCAATTTTATATGGATGAGTAACCATTCATACATATGCAGAAATGCAACAACCGTAACGATCCAATTTTTCGATGCCCGAAAGTCGACATCAATACGTCCACTGTATCCAATGTCGCATAGCCGAATGCCAGAAAATCGAACCGTTGGGGTTTAAGAAGAAGAAGAAAGAAGAAGAAAATAGAACAATAACAGAATCTCAAATATCGCAGCGGAAAAAATATAATAGATAAATGAATATCTTTATAACAAAGAACTATATCAGTTATTACATCACATCACATTACATTATCAGAGTGTTACAACAACAAACAGTGGAAAAGAATATGACATATACTAGTGATACGCTTCGCCATCCAGCTTGCTCCTGATCTCCACAGCATCTCTTTCTGACTTCGCTCCCGAATAACTAATAACCTGACTCTAGGCTGCCCGTGTGGAAAATTGTGGACACCTAGAGTTTAGAAAGGGAACAATAAACTCAAGGTTAGTCATGGGGTTGGTGTGAGATCTTAAAACAGTTATTTTCACAAAGAAAATAAAAAGAAATCCGCTATGCTTTTGGAAAATGCATCTACCATAGAGCCTCCCGCCACACACACAATGCAAACGTAGAATTGGAGGAGATTTCTCCTTATGATAGTCAAACATGCTTAATACGCAAAATCCTTTCGATATTATTATTAGTGCATAGTGCAGAAAACATTTCGAAAGTATAATATTAATCTTAGCCAGCATAGACATTCCAAACTATGCCTACTATAGCTACCATCTAAGCAGTGGTGACCACCATAAGTAAATGGAAGGTTATACAACTAAAACCGTACAAGGCTCGTATTGGAGTTTTGATTTCCAACAACTGGTCAGGCTAAGGAACTTCCTACTGCCACATGGGTACGCCTCTAGAGGGACGTCCCGAGAACCTACCCGGATCTCTGCCAACACAAGGCCGGGTTACCTATGTAACTAGGTAAGTACTACTCGAGTATGCCATCCCCCGGTCATTTGCGACCTTTATCCGAGGATCCTCAACCACAAAGAAACAAACACAAAGTATAATAAATTTGCGGCAACAACATAGGTAAAATATCTGGGCTCCATACCATGATACTACCCTTTTCTAGAAGGAAATGACAAACCTTAAAGGGTGCGACCCTCATAACCTTGCCGCATCTTTCCTGTTTCGACCATTTCCGGGGTGCGAGGTCCGAAGAGGTCTCGTCCACAAAGCTACAATTTTCACCAAGTCATGCTTTGATGAATAAATGATCAACAACACTTCGTATGCCACATTACCAGTTTGAGAATATATCACTAGTAACCATCAACTATATAACCTTTGAGCTTCCACGTCTCAGAGAAGGGTGTTAAGCTAAGAGAATAAATGCTCCGCCACCAACAGAAATGTATTTGATAGAAAATAGCTTTACATCTCAAAGTGTAATGTTAGACACACATCCATGCAAGTCCGTTCTGGGATCAAACGGAACCGAAGGAACTTCAAAGATGCCCTTGCAAATCCGGATATTCACTAATCCCGTTCGAAATCCCCATCACAAAGAGTGATAAAATCTCTATACCGGGGAAACCCAGTGCAGAGACATTCGATAGGTAATCCTTTCGTTTTCGAAAATGCCCGGTCTTCAACACTGTCTTCAAATGCAATCCCATTCCGCCGTATCGTTATTCGGAATGGGTTTTATGACACAAGGTCCTCTCCTGGCTAATCCGAATAACGAGCGCTTATTTTTAAAAATAAGTGTTATATTCAGATTTCAACAAATCACAACAAATTTTCACTTTGATCTTTTAAACAAAAGATCTATCACAATCACAAAGGTTCAATGTGGTTTTCGAATATCTATTTGGAATCTGACCCCTGGTCGAATCGAAATTCAAATGCCATTAAAAGGCCAATAATGATAGTCGGTTATTTAACTATCAATCAACATCCACAACAATTTGCCGAATTAAAATAAATTTCCCAAATTATTTATTTTCAAAATATTTCATACTTCAACCATTTGAAAACAGATTTCAAATTACCTTCCACATTTTAATACTTTGAAAACAAATTTCAAATCACCTTTCCTTACGCGGAAAACATTCCCAAATATTTATTCATTTCCACTGGAAATCTGCCAAGTTAAAATAATTCAAATCACTTATCCAAAATATTCTTGGAGCATTTAAAATAAAACCATCTTAAATACTTACTTAAAATATTGGTTATGAAACATTATACTAATTATCACATATAAGATTTTAAGTCCCAACTAATTTTTAAAATAAAATTAGTAGATAAGGTATAACTATTTAAATAATCGTTTCCTAAAACAAATATCAATTTTGACCGTTAAAATAATCCTTTCTATAAGTAATTAGATAAATCCATACTTTAAAGATTTGACACCAGTTAAGAAAATTATTTATCCAAAGTATCCTTTCTAAAACCATCCTTAAAAAAATTTCAGTTTATATTTATAGGCTACTTCGAAATCATACTCAGCTTTTCAGGGAAAATACATTTTTCATTACAAATGGTTCATTCAAATCAATCAATAAACCTTTCTTAATTTATTTTAAATTTACATTCCGAATCCGTAAATTCCTTTCACGCTTTTAAAAATAACCAAATGTGTATTTTTAAAACTAATTTCCCTTTCCTTAATAAATTCCCATTGTGAATTTAAACTTCTAAATATCCGTTGATATATGGTTTTCAAATCGATTTCTAAATATTCATTTTCAGCACCGAATTAAATTCTAAATTGATTTCCAAATTTATTTACCAATACCAAATCAATTTCCAAAATTGATTTATAAATTTATTTCAACAACACATTTATTCTCATTTGAAACAAATTTCTTCTTTTAAATTTATTCAATTTTCTAAGATTAATTTACTATAAATTTTCTACTAAATTTCAAAAATCCAATTTTATTTATTTCTGATATCCTACGATATCAAAAATATATTCGGCTAAATTATAGCCTTCAACATTCTCAATCATAAATAGTCACACACAGATTATAAATAATCAACACACAATATTAAAACTAATTCAAATATTTGAGGAATCCAGTTGGATCCCTCCAACCTGTTTTCCCTGCATCAACAGACGTTAGCACAACAACTAAATACCAATTCCACTTCGAGCTGGAATATCGCGGTATATGGGATCTATAAAATATCATCCTCTATTATGCGGTGCATAGGGTCTCATCCGCTACATAATGCGGGAAATCAATCACCCAATATATACTATATACTACTATATATATATATATATAATATCATCCAGTGAATAATTATTATAAATTAATCATCCAAGCACACAGTCAATCAATTTTTTTAAATTTAACTATCACAATTCAATAATCAATCAATAACTGAAATTTTCAATTTTTAAAATCTGAGTGAGAAGTTCTCACCTTTTGCCTATGCATGCAAATTCATTTCCGTTACAGCTTGTTGTCGCGATTTTTTTAGACCTTTTACAAAAATTATACAATTTACTAATATTTGGAATAAAATCGAACAATTAAATTTCCATTTATTAATTTAATTAACTAAGAATTTGGGTTTAAACTAATAAGTTTGATTTTAAACAAATTTTCCTTTTTCACCCATATATTAAAGCAAATTTATCTTATTACAGTAAACTAAAAAATTTTAGAATCATTTTCATTATTATCATCCTATAAATCGAAAAATTTCCTATATAAAGTTTAATGAAACAAAACACATATATATTTATTTAAAAAAAAAGAATAAATTCATAAATTCACTGTAATATTTTTGTTTTCCTGCATATATATATATATATATATATTCTTCACATACAAAAATAAATTAAATAAATAGAAAATACCAACCCGTCTCGATCGCTCGAACTCACCGACCCCTCCTGAGTCATGACCTGCTTCGCCTGTCTTCACCGAGTTCATCGATACCCAACGTTTCCAAGCATGCGTGCGGTCCTCCCCATCGAACCCTCGGCCTTGCGCAAACCCTAACTACACCCCTTGGCTATGCTGCATGTGCCTAACGCGGCCCTACCGCACTTCGAATCAACGTCGGCCTCCTTGTCCCACAACTATGTGCACGAGCAAACCCTAACCTCGACTTCAAGCACACACACCGCCTACCATTGCGAGGACACGTGACCTTGCCCTACCTACTATGGTGGCGACGCATTTGAGAATCGCAGAAGAGACTTTCCATTTTTTTTGATTTGGGGATTTCGTTTGAACCGTAGAGGAGGGACGATTTGATATAGGACAAGGAAGAAGTCAATCTCGATTTGAAATACAGAGAGAAGCGCGACCATTTTTGATTCCGATTTGATTTTGAGATTTAAACGAGGCTTCGGCCATAATTTGATTTTATTTTGATTTTGCCTAAAAGAAGCGATTTTTTTTCTTTTTCGATAAGAAGAAGTAGAAAAGGGATTTGCTTTTGAATTGGAAAGAAGAAATAAACTCCGCTGTGATATAAGAGAAGGGATGTGATGTGAAAAGGAGGTGGCTTGCAGGAGAAGGTTGGCTATTTTGTGAATATATATATATATATATATATATATATATATATATATATATATATATATATATATATATATTCAAATTCAAATTGTCTTGGTTTTCGCAATTCAAAATCTCGATCTCCAATCGAGACGTGCCGCTAGGCATTTATAATGTTATACGCCTATTTCGAATGCAATGGAAAAGATTCCGAGTCCAAATTCGATCGTATGAAGAAGATAGCTTTTTTGAACCCAACTATTAAATTAAATTTCGATTTAATTTTCAACGCGTTTGCTTATCGTAGGGACAACCGACAACTCCAAACATTACGAAAATTGAAATCGATAATAATACAATATTACGGATCCAATGGAACTGGTTTTGTCGAATTCCGAGACCGTGCCTCGGAAAGCTATTTTTAAATATCGATTTAAACAATATAATTTCAAAACCGAATAAAGTATTTCCAAATCAAATTCTGAAGCTTCCATTAACCTCAGTGTTATCAATATAAATTTTCTAAGCCTTTAAATTGTATTTAACAAGCTAAAAATTGAAAATTCAAATTTTTACCCCTCATTAATAAATCAAATTCAATAATTTAATTGCCAAATTCATATTTATATTCAAAATTCAAGTTAAACTAACCTTCAAATATTTAAAATCAATTAAATATTCCATTTCAAATGTTAAAAATTTCCGAGTTGTCACATCCTTCCCCCTTAAAAGAATTTCGTCCCGAAATTACTAGTTAAGAAGAATGATCCTTAACCTATTTGTTATTTTTCCCAATCCAAATAGTTTTATCATCTTACCAAAACAAATCTCTTTATTTAAGACCCATCACTAATTCAACTAACTTTCCAACTTCAATTATAAGTTCCAAACAACATTGTTTTCTCAATAATTCAAGTTTAAATTTTAAATTCAAATTTCAAATTATCCAAAATTTCTTAAATTTTTTCTAACACCCTAAATTTTCGAAAAATTTCGCCAGCGTCTCCTTTGCGCAACTAGCTCGGTACGACTACAAAATGGCACCACGGCCGCCAGATTTCCAAAGAAAATGAAAAGCCAAGTGGATAGACAAGAAAATCACCAAATTTCATAAAGAAATTTAAATACATACCTTTTTGTCGAGCAACTCAATTTTATCTTCAAAATCCCAATTCCAATTTTTCTTTTTCATGTAACATACCTGTATACTCTGATATCCATAATGTCCAATTTCAACATTCAAAAATCTTTTTTGCACATTTCTTTACAAAAGTTTGAATACTTGCTTTTTATACCATTTCTACTTCACTATTGAAGTTATATATTCATTTTTATTCAATCTTGCGCTTTCAATTTCCTTTGAATTCAATTCACAATTTCAATTTAATTTGGATTCAATTTACCTTCTGAATATTGAATTTTTATCAATTATCTTTCATTCACAACTGATTCATATCATTATTTTAAATTAGTTTCATTTACTCATCTATTACAAATGCCAATTCATTTTATCTCAAACCATTTTTTTTATGTCCACCTTTATTATCTTTAGTTCACTTCGAACTAATTTTACAACTACATTTGATTTCACACAATTCAAATTGATTTTCAATATTCAGTTTCAATTCCAATTTTATTCTTCTGTTCATTACCAAAAATTCATTTTCAATTCACTATTACCATTTCACGATTTCCAATTTAACCTTCACTTAATGATTAACCTGGTATATTCCCAATACAAAATTTACTTAAGAATTTCACACTTCATTTCTTAAGTTCATTGCAAATATTCTATATACTTCTTATATTTATTTTTAATTCATCACTTTGGTTAATATTTACCCATATTAAACTGGATTTCCAATTCTATATGGATTCAATTTACCTTTCGTTTATAATTATTGAATTTCGATTCATTTCAAATCATATTCAATTTCGTCATTCCTTTGATTAGTTTTATTTACTAATTTTATTTCAATATTTCACTTTGTTTAATACAAATCAAATTCAATTCCAATTCCAGTTCTATTTACTTGCAAATTTGAAATGAATTTCAACATTCAATTCACTTTCATGTACTTGCAATTGCAAATTTATTCATTCATTCACAATTTATTTTTCGTCTTAATAATTTTATTCCAATCATTTTACTCTAATAGACTTCTAAAATTCACCTTTATTCAAATTAAATCAAGTTAATTTCAGTTTAAATCTGAATTTTTCCAAGTTTTCAAACTTATTATACCATAACTATTTTTTATAAGATTCCAGAGTCATTTTAACCTTTCAAAAATCATTTTTTTGAAATCGATTCAAATTTTCTTTTGAATTTCCAAATCCAAACCCAGTTTTTTCCAAACAGTTTAAATTTTAAATAATTTGGCAGTAATTCCTCTTCTGGAAACTCGAAAATGAACAACGATGATGCTGCAGTCATCACCGAAGTTATTTTCTAGTGACCAAAAAGTGCTTAGAGCATTCATCCCTACAAAACACTTTCCAAAACCTTTGAAATTCATTTTCAAACTAAAAAGGGATTTAAACTTTCCAAATCTCCAAAATTTGCAAATTCTTTTCAAAACATTTCCAAATACTTCTCTGGAATTCCGTTTCAAATTATAAATCACATTTACAATTTATATTTATAAATCTCATTTGTATATGGATTTTATTTCTCTGCTTTTGAGTTACAATTTCAATTTCTTATTCAACAATCAATGATAATAGTTTAATATTATCACTTCCTAACAACCAAGCAACCATATACTACTATAATAATTTACGAAAAATAATTCCTTTCATACATGGAAATAGTTTGGGTAAAATTATTCCATTTACCCGATTTTAAAACAATATCATGCCGAATTGTTCCGTACGAGTGTTTAGAGATCCCTATCACTAACGTTAATTACTCATATTGACCAGAATCCATATACCACTCAACAAACCAATCAACACAATATAAAAAAAATTTATATTCACTAACAAATAAGCGCTCATATCTATTATTACACTCACACTCAACCTAGAGTATTGCTGACTCTATCTCTAATGAGTAACACCCAACAGAGCCAAGGTTGTCGCTTAACCAAATGCTCTGATACCACATTGGTAACGACCCAATTTTTCAACGCCCGATAGTCGACATCGATACGTCCACTGTATCCAATGTCGCACGGTCGAATGCCGAAAAACCAAACCGTTAGGGTTTAAGAAGAAGAAGATAGAAGAAGAAAATAGAACAATAACATAATCTCACATATTGCAGCCGAACAAATATAATAGATAAATGAATATCTTTATAACAAAGAACTATATCAGTTATTACATTAAATCACAATACATTATCAGAGTGTTACAACAACAAACAGTGGAAAAGAATATGAAATATACTAGTGATACGCTTCGCCATCCAGCTTGCTCCTGATCTCCACAGCATCTCTTTCTGACTTCGCTCCCGAATAACTGATAACCTAAGTCTAGGATGCCCGTGAGGAAAATTGTGGGCACCCAGAGTTTAGAAAGGGAACAATAAACCTAAGGTCAGTCGTGGGACTGGTGTGAGATCTTAAAACAGTTATTTTCGCAAAGAAAATAAAAAGAAATCTGCTATGCTTTTGGAAAATGAAATTACCATAAGGCCTCCCGCCACATACACAATGCAAACATAGAATTAGAGAAGATTTCTCCTTATGATAGTCAAACATTCTTAATACACAAAATCCTTTCGATATTATTATTAGTGCATAGTGAGAAAACATTTTGAAAGTATAATATTAATCTTAGCCAGCATAGACATTCCGAACAATGCCTACTATAGCTACCATCTAAACAGTGGTGACTACCATAAGTAAATGGCAGGTTATAAAACTAAAACCGTACAAGGCTTGTATTGGAGTATGGATTTCCAACAAATGGTCAGGCTAAGGAACTTCCTACTGCCACATGGGTGCACCTCTGGAGGGACGTCCCGAGAACCTACCCGGATCTCTACCAACACAAGGCCGGGTAACCTCTATAACTAGGTAACTACTACTCGAGTATGCCATCCCTTGGTAGTTTGCGACCTTTATCCAAGGATCCTCAACCACAAAGAAACAACCACAAACTATATTAAATTTGCGGCAACAACATAGGTAAAACATCTGGGCACCATACCATGATACTACCCTTTTCCAGAAGGAAATGACATACCCTAAAGGGTGCGACCCTCATAACCTTACCGCATCTTTCCTGTTTCGACCATTCCGGGTGTGTGTGGTCCGACGAGGTCTTGTCCACAAAGCTACACTTTTCACAAAGTCAAGCTTTGATCAACAAATGATTAACAGCACTTCGTATGCCACATTACCAGTTTGGGAATATATCACTAGTAACCATCAACTACATAACCTCTGAGCTCGTACGTATCAGAGAAGGGTGTTAATTAAGAGAATAAATTCTCCGCCACCAACAGAAATGTATTTGATTGAAATCAGCTTTACATCTCAAAGTTTAATGTCAGACAGACATCCATACAAGTTCGTTCCGGGATCGAACGGAACCGAAGGCACTTCAAAGAAGCCCTTGCAAATACGGATATTCACTAATCACATCCGGAATCCTCATCACAAAGGGTGATAAAATCTCTATACCAGAGCAACCCGGTGCAGTGACATTCGAAAGGTAATCCTTTCATTTTCGAAAATACCCGGTCTTCAACACCGTCTTCAAATGCAATCCCATTCTGTTGTATCGTTATTCGAAATGGGTTTTATGACACAAGATCCTCTTCCGGCTAATCCCAATAATGAGGGCTTATTTTTAAAAATAAGTGTTATGTTTTGATTTCATAAAATCACACCAAATTTTCACTTTGATCTTTTAAACAAAAGATCTATCACAATCACAAATGTTCGATGTGGTTTTCAGATATCTACTTGGAATCCGAGCCCTGGTCGAATCGAAATTCAAATGCCATTAAAAGGCCAATATTGATAATCAGTTATTTAACTATCAATCAACATCCACAACAATTTGCCGGATATAAATAAATTTCCTAAATTATTTATTTTCAAAATATTTCACACTTCAACCATTTGAAAACAGATTTCAAACTACCTTCCACATTTCAATACTTTGAAAATAAATTTCAAATCACCTTTCCTTACGCGGAATACATTCCCAAATATTTATTCATTTCCACTGGAAATATGCCGAGTTAAAATAATTCAAATCACTTATCCAAAATATTCTTGGAACATTTAAAATAAAACCACCTTAAATACTTACTTAAAATATTGGTTATGACAACATTATACTAGTTATCACATAAAAGATTTTAAGTCCCAACTAATTTTTAAAATAAAATTAGTAGATAAGGTATAACTATTTATATAATCGTTTCCTAAAACAAATATCAATTCTGACCTTTAAAATAATCCCTTCTATAAGTAATTAAATAAATTCATACTTTAAAGATTTGAAACCAATTAAGAAAATAATTTATCCAATGTATCCTTTCTAAAACCATCTTTAAAAAAATTCAGTTTATATTTACAGGCTGCTTCGAAATCATACTCAGCTTTCCAGGGAAAATACATTTTTCATTTCATATGGTTCATTCAAATCAATCAATAAACCTTTCTTAATTTATTTTAAATTTACGTTCCGAATCCGTAAATTCCTTTCACGCTTTTAAAATAACCAAATGTTTATTTTTAAAACAAATTTCCCTTTCCTTTATAAATTCCCATTGTGAATTTAAACTTCTAAATATCCATTGATATATGATTTTCAAATCGATTTCTAAATATTCACTTTCAGCACCGAATTGAATTCTAAATTGATTTCCAAGTTTATTTACCAATACCAAATCAATTTCCAAAATTGATTTCTAAATTTATTTCAACACCACATTTATTCTCATTTGAAACAAATTTCTTCTTTTAAATCTATTCCATTTTCTAAGATTAATTTACTATAAATTTTCTACTAAATTTCAAAAATCCAATTTTATTTATTTTTGATATCTTACGATATCAAAAATATATTCGGCTAAATTATAGCCTTCAACAGTCTCAATCATAGATAGTCACACACAGATTACAAATAATCAACACACAATATTGAAACTAATTCAAATATTTGAGGAATCCAGTTGGATCCCTCTAACCTGTTTTCCCTGCATCCAAAGACGTTAGCACAACAACTAAATACCGATTCCACTTCAAGGTGGAATATCGCGGTATATGGGATTTATAAAATATCATCCGCTATTATACGGCGCATAGGGTCTCATCCACTACATAATGCGGGAAATCAATCACCCAATATATACTATACACTACTATATATATATATATATATATAATATCATCCAGTGAATAATTACTATAAATCAATCATCCAAGCACACAGTCAATCAATTTTTTTTAAATTTAACCATCACAATTCAACAATCAATCAATAACTGAAATTTTCAATAAAATTTGAGTGAGAAGATCTCACCTTTTGCCTATGCATGCAAATTCATTTCTGTTCCAGCTTGTTGTCACGATTTTTTTTAGACCTTGTATAAACAATTATACAATTTATTAATATTTGTAATAAAATCGAACAATTAAATTTCCATTTATTAATTTAATTAACTAAGAATTTGGGTTTAAACTAATAAATTTGATTTTAAACAAAATTTCCCTTTTCACCCATATATTAAAAAAGAATTTATCTTATTACATTAAACTAAAAAAATTTAGAATCATTTTCATTATTATCATCCTATAAATTGAAAAATTTCGTATATAAAGTTTAATCAAACAAAACACACATATATTTATTTTTATTTTAAAAAAAGAATAAATTAATAAATTCACTGTAATATTTTTGTTTTCCTGCATATATATATATATATATATATATATATATATTCTTATCATACAAAAATAAATTAAATAAATAGAAAATACCTACTCATCTCGATCGCTCGAACTCACCGACCCCTCCTGAGTCACGACCTGCTTCGCCTGCCTTCACCGAGTTCATCGACACCCAATGTTTCCAAGCATGCGTGCGGTCCTCCCCATCGAACCCTCGGCCGTGCGCAACCCTAACTACACCCCTTGCCCATGCTGCACGTGCCTAACGCAGCCCTACCGCACATCGAATCAACGTCGCCATCCTTTTCCCACAACTATGTGCACGAGCGAACCCAAACCTCAACTTCGAGCACACACACACACCATCTACCATTGCGAGGCCACGCGACCTTGCCCTACCTTCTGTTGTGGAGACACGTTTGAGAATCGCACAAGCGACTTTCCTTTTTTTTGATTTGGGGATTTCGTTTGAACCGGAGAGGAGGGACGATTTTATTTAGGACAACGAAGAAGTCGATCTCGATTTGAAATACAGAGGGAAGCACGACCATTTTTGATTCCGATTTGATTTTGAGATTTAAACGAGGCTTCGGCCATAATTTGATTTTATTATGATTTTGACTGAACGAAGTGATTTTTTCTTTTTCGATAAGAAGAAGTAGAAAAGGGATTTTGCTTTTAAATTGTGAAGAAGAAAAAAAACTCGGCTGTGGTATAAGTGAAGGGACGTGATGTGAAAAGGAGGTGGCTTGCAGGAGAAGGTTGGCTATTTTATGAATATATATATATATATATATATATATATATATATATATTTCAATTCAAATTCAAGTTGTCTTGGTTTTCGCAATTCAAAATCTCATTCTCCAATCGAGACGTGCCGCCAGGCATTTATAATTTTATACGCCTATTCCGAACGCAATGGAAAAGATTCCGAGTCAAATTCGATCGTATGAAGAAGATAGCTTTTTTGAACCCAGTTACTAAATTAAATTTCGATTTAATTTTCAACGCGTTTGCTTATCGTACGGACAACCGACAAGTCTAAACATTACAAAAATTGAAATTCGATAATAATACAATATTACGAATCCAATGGAACAGGTTTCGTCGAATTCCGAGACTGTGCCTCGGAAAGCTATTTTTAAATATCGATTTAAACAATATAATTTCAAAATTGAATAAAGTATTTCCAAATCAAATTCTGAAGCTTCCATCAACCTCAGTATTATCAATATAAATTTTCGAAGCCTTTAAATTATTTTTAACAAGCTAAAAATTGAAAATTCAAATTTTTAGCCCTCATTAATAAATCAAATTCAATAATTTAGTTGCCAAATTCATATTTATATTCAAAATTCAAGTTAAACTAACCTTTAAATATTTAAAATCAATTAAATATTCCATTTCAAATGTTAAAAATTTCCGGATCGTCACAACAACCATTATCCATATAACTGATAAAATCAAATGGATAATGCAACGCGTTTCGTAAGCCAACATGAACACATTGTCCCATATGTGCAATATTAACTAATAAAATACATCAATTAGCAACCATCATCCAAAATCCATCCTAGCGACACGTTCATTACCATGCCTAGCATCCAAACATACCAATCTATGCGATATACTAAATTAAATACTATGCGAACTAATAATTATACTACTTAAAAGGAAACATACCTAAAAAGAGCTTTAGATGGGTAGCTTGGATTTTCTCCTCGGGCTTCTATGTACTATCAACTTGATCCTCTCCCCACTTGACTTTAACCAGTTTAACTACTTTATTGTGGAGTCGCCTTATTCCATGTTCAATAATACCGTAAGGTGCTGAACGATCAAGTAACTCTCTCTCTCCACTTCAATTTCTTCCAACTGACTCAGCTTGACCACACTAGCTAAATCATGCAGACACTTCCATAAGTGTAACAAATGGAAAACTTTTTGAACGCCCGCAACTTCTTATGAAGCTCCACTGTATAAGCTAACTTCCCTACTCTTTCATGATCAAAAAAGGCCCTACAAACTTCGGTGCTAACTTTTCCCAATTACCAAGCCCCATAACACGCCTAGACAATGTGACCTTCACAAAGACCATGTTGCCCACTTCAAACTCCAACTTTGTGTACCTCATGTTAGCATATGATTTTTGCTTATCTTGGGCAGTCTTCAATCTCCTATGGATTAAGTCTCCTTCGAAGTCTCCCTATTCATATATAGTCTAAAAATAATTATATATGTAGTGTCTTACCAAAAAGATGGTGATTTAGAAGGTCTCATGTACAATGCCTCGAACTGTGTCATCCTAATACTTGCCTGATAGTTGTTATTATACACGAACTTTACTAATGGAATGTGATCCTCCAAAAATCCTCCAAAATCACACAATCAAAGCAACTTCTCTAATACTCTATTCATCTTTTTGGTCTATTCATCTATCCACGGGTGATAAGCGGTACTAAAATTTAGTTTAGTGCCTAAGGGCTCTTGAAGACTCCTCCAAAACCTACTAATGAAAAGCGGATCTCGACCACTAAAAATACTAGAAGGAACTCCATGATACCAAACTATCTTCCTCACATATAAATTCGCCAAATATGCAGCTATCCTCGTACTCTTAATTGGAATAAATTGAGAGCATTTGTCAATCAATCAACTATGACCCAAATACTCTCATTTCCCTTCTACTCCTGGGTTGACCATCAACAAAGTCCCTAGAGGTACTCACCCATTTCGATTATGTAATATCCAACAACTGTAATAATCCACCAAGCTTCTTCTGCTTTACCTTCACCCTCTCACAAGTCACACACTAGGAACGTACCCTGTTATGTGCCTCTTCATACTAAGCCGGTAAAATACTTTCTTCATATCATGATACATTTTGTCACCATCGGGGTGAATAGTCATCTTAAAATGATGGAACTCTGCTAGTACCATGTCTACCAACTGCTTAATTAGTGGGACACACAAACTTCCATCTCTTCACAACCTTCTTTTTGAATTTGTGGAATAGTGATCAAAATGACTCGAACGCTCTCCTTTGCCAATTTTCTCAAAAATATCCAATAACACTGAGCTAAGTCCTGTACCACAAGCATTGGTATACATTACAAATGCCTTCGTACCATCAAGGAGCACTAAAACAAATATACTAGTCAACAACTCCTTCAGCTTTATAAAAGCATCTTTGCATTCTAAGTTCCATGAGAAAACTAAAATTTTCTTGATAAGGCATGTTAATGATGCAAAAAATTTCATGAAGCACTTAATGAACTTCCTATATTAGGCAGCCAAACTAAGAGAGCTTCTCGCCACTCAGGCATTCTTTAGTACGTTCTAAACCTATGCAACAACAATTTTATTAGGATCAACCGCTTGTCCATGCTTAGAGAAAACATGTCCAAAAAAGCGAACCTCCTTGAAAGTGACATTTGGAAAATTTTGCCTTTGACTTATACCTACGGAGAGCATTGAGATCTTCTCCTAAATGAAACACGTGCTCTTCCTTTCTTTTTGAGTAGACAAGTATGTCATTAATCAGCACCACCACAAACTTATCTAGCAACCCTCTAAAGACTCAATTCATATGGTCGATGGAATATGCATGTGCATTGGTCGGTACAAATGGAAAAACTAACCACTCATAAAGTTTGCCATACGTTCAAAAAGAAATTTTCTAGATACTATGCTCAGCTACATGCAACTGATGGAACCAAAAGCTAAGTGAAGCTTTTGAATACCCTTTCTCCAACTAACTTATCAAAGAGATCATCTATATGGGGTAGTCGATAATGACTCTTCTGAGTCAGCTTATTGGATTCCCATAATCGATGCAAAGCCTTAAAGAGCCATCTGCTTTAGTATAAAAGAAACTGGTGTCCCCACTTCGAAATATTTCTCTGAATAATGCCCTTCACTAATAATTCATTCAGTTGATATATCAATTGCTTCTTTCTCTAGGAGCCAAATGCCTAAGAGGTAAGACCATAGGCCTAGCATTCTTTTCAAGATAAATTAGAAATTTGATCTCCCTATAAAGGGGAGATCAAAAACTTCAAAAAAAGACATCTAGGTAGTCATAAAGTACTAGTATTGAAGTTAACTCATTATGTGATAGGTTAAAAGAATATAGGTAACTCAATATAATTGAATTCTCAAGATCATAATAAACCTCAAGGATGCAACCACTACAACTACCTAACCGATCACCTTCCTATTATAATCTACCACTATGACATACAGCCATCCAATCCATTCTCAAAATTGAACCAAATACGGAGAATCCAAAAAAAACACCATAATGAATTCGATATAAAAAATATTTAACTTCAAACCCGTACAAATCATGGACAAATGAATCAATCTTCCAAAAGGGTTTGACATTTCTATTGGGTCTGTAATTATGATAGTTTCTAAGTGCAATTCATCCACCAGTCTGCTTAAAATAAATGAGTGTGGTGCTTCATTGTTAAATAAAATATGAATAGATAAATCAGAAACAATTAACATACCTTTTTTAACGACCTTCTTTCCCTTATCCATAGTTGGAGTAGTACTTGAGCTAGGAAGAACGTCAAGTGATATATTGGAACTACCTAGGTAGAAGTCTAAGGTACGTTCAGGCACCCTTTCTTCACCAAATTGGTTGCAGTTGTAGCATTTGATCTTCGTAATATTTGCCCTACAATCCCTTGCCAGATACCCCTTGCCTTGGCACTTCTTACACTTAATCTTTGGCTTCATTATCATACCTTAAGCTCCCACTCCACTTCTTTGGCAGTCTTTCCAAACTGACTTCATCTCTACCTTCTTAGGTTCCTCATTCCCAATTGTATTTGGCAATGTCATCCCAAGCAAGCTCTCAAAAATAGCTCCAATAGGTACATGGCTCAAAGTAATGTATCCCAAAGACCGATTGAACCCCTTGGAAAACTTCATCGCCTTTTTCACTAATGTATTAATAAGGTCCAAGCATAATTCGCTAGATGATTAAACTAATTTACACACTCCTTGACATTATAGTCACCGTGCTCCAAATGAATGAACTTCTCTAGCTCTACATCCCATTCTCCCTCAAAAATGAACATAATCTCAAAGCGCCTCTTAAAATCATCCCACGTAATACCAGTCTCATCTGTTTTAGCAATAATATTCTCTCATCGGTTTAAGGCTTATCCTCGCAAGTGCTATGAGGCTAACTTTCTCTTCATTGCATCATCAGCATCCATTATAGGCAAAATCCTATCACAATTACTCTTCCACGCCCATGTCTCAACAAATGATTCAATCTCATAATAATTCTTTCCTAATCTCTAGAAATTATTACATAACTTAGGAAAATACAAACCATGTGGAGGGTTTGAAGCAATAACTTGTGTTTGCACTGTGGGCCCTCCATTGATGTTGAGTTCAGTCTCGCCCCTTGCTTGAAAAAAAGGCAGAACCATACAAGAATGTTCATATTTGAAACCTCATCTATCTCACAAGAACTATTTCTAGTTTGATTGTTCATTCTCATCACCTATCTATGAATAGGAATTGTTAGCAACTTTCCTCGAATAATATTAAGCATTACTAGAATACGAGGGGACATTTGCATTACACTTATATGTATAATTATAGCTTTTGAAAATATACAAGTACGCTCCCTCAGTACTCACTTAATACTTAAAGAATCCACAATCTATGCTATATACCAACTGCAACAACTCATATCCCCGGGCATACCAATTCAAAGCCAAATGTGACATTTGAACCCTATTGTGCCAAGAAGTATGAGTCATCAAGGGTTTAGAACATTATATACTACAGAGACTAATATAAAATTTGAAGTATTCTACGATTTCATATTTCACATCAGAAGGAAATAAAACATAAATACTAAAAATAAGAAAATCAAATAATATTCCAAACATAACATAGTCCGTACAATGATTTCTCCAAATTACAATACAAAGTCTAACTGATAGAATAATGTAATTTAAAGTACAGGGAGAATAACTGTAAGTAATATAACTCTGGGAACCAAGTCTTCTCTTCCACACACCATGTCTTGGCTAAATCACCTACGACCCTGTCGTCCTATAGTGGGTATAAAAGAGGAGGAGAAGGAGTTGATTAGACAAAATCTAGTGAATGAATTGTATTACTAGTGTATGGCATTCACAAGAAATTAACTTATCTATAATCTATACAACCTAATGTGTCTACTTGTGTTTCTATATTACATTTAAAGGATTGGTTACTTTACAAATCATGGGGTATAATTCTTATTACATCTATATAAACAACTTTTGAAGGTTTCCAATTGAGGGTTGAACAATTGAAAACTAGTAACTCTAGGCCAATTCCAAGCATATGTGTAACACTGTAACGACGCGATATTTTCAACCATTCGCATCCGCACATGTCGGACTTGAATTGTTCAAAATACCGCGTTGTAAATAAAATTTGGCAAATCTCAAAATATACAGTAAATAATTAATCACAGAATCACAGACACAGAATCAGAATACTCGCAGCGGAATTTAAAAATACTTAGTGGTTCATGAAGCCACTATAAATAGTCTCAACAAATACAAATTACAAAGTCTTCCATCCCAAATATAGTTTAAATCATCAAATAACAAATCCCAAAGTCTTGATTTCATAAATAAGGTCGCGGACAGAAAAAAGCCAGCAACTTGAAAGGATCTACAGAAGTCCTAGCTCCGGGATGATGACTGAACTGCAACTCAGGCTGACCCGAGCATAAAATAAAACATAAACACTCGAGTCAAGACATACATACTTATATAGTGTAAGCTAATTCAAGTGTACTGTAATATAGAGCAAGTAACTTAAAGGATGCTTGGGACCGCCCATCCTCTAAGGATCCGTTAAACTATTTACTATGTAGTAATAATTTCGCTATTATAATAGTGTCTATAATAAAATAAACTTACTTTTAAATAGCGTTAAGGAGTGACCCAATATTCCCCTTAACACGTAATAGTCCCAGTAGTCCATCCAATATCATGGTCCCTCCTGATCGGGAAGCCACCAGAGGATACCACACGGGCTACGGGAGAAAAACAAACTCGTACAAGGCTCGCTATAGTAGGTGACACGGCACAACTAGGCAATGCCAGGGTAGATATACCAATTGCTATCCGGACCGATGGAAACGCGCAGCGCGCAGCTGCCGCCCACCTCGAACAACACTCCCAAATCAAAAGGTGCGCACCAAAAAAATCACAAGAGTAATAGAATGGCATACGAAGAAGTGCGTCCGATCAGAGGTGCTACCTCATCAATCTCAGAATCGCTCCTGTTTTAGCCACCTTATGCCAACTCACGGGAGTCGGGTCCACGTATTTACCTCATAGAAAACGCCACCACCATCCTCCTTCATTCTGGAATCTCCACCGCGTACACGGTTGTCAAAGTGGTTTTCGGCATCGATAGAGTGTATGCCAGACATCCGATCCCGGTCTCTTTAACAACCAAGCGTTATTATAACCCGTGGTTACAACTTTAAAAAAAAAATGGTATTTATACTTTAAAAATCAAAATAAATTTCAAATACATTTCAATATCATAATATCCTTTCAAACATCATTTATTTAAACATCATTCATTTCGTTTAATATAAAATACCATTTAAATCTATTCAATTTATTTAGGAATTTATTTGCCTTTCAACTCACATTTAAAAGTTAAATTCTTCCATTTAAAACAATTTAAAGTCAATTCCTTATTCTTATTTATTCATATTATATTCCAAAATTTAAATTTTTTCCCAAAGATTATTTACATAAATTTTATTAAACAATCAAAATTCAGTTTCCGTAGCACTTATAAAATGCTACCTAAAGTTATAGGTGAAAACAGTCTATTTACAAAAGACAGCATTTAAGTGCTGTAATTTATTAACTTAACCATTAAGTTTTAAATTCCCAAAATAAAACTTAATATCAATTATTTTACTTAACTAAAATCTCACTTTTAACAAAAATTCATAATTTTCCAAAATAAGTTATACTCCAAAATTTTACATAAACATTCATTTATTTAACATTTGACTCATTCAAAAATCATTATAAATAAATAAAAAAATAAAATCCTTCAAATACATTTAAACCAGAAAATTATAAACTTTCTATTTAAAAATATTTTTTAAAACATTTCATAAAAATATTATATAAACCACGGGTCTGTATATAGTTTTCTAGCCTAGGTCAAGTGATACGGATATATATCATTTCAATCCGCAATTTACAAAAATCCCGGGTTCTATCATTTCGAACCCGCAATCCCAAGTTAAATATTTAAAATTAAACAATTAAATAAATAAATGACTAAATAATTATCGTACAGGCCTATCATTTCAGCCTATAACGATCTCAATTTACAGGGAACTTACAGTGATGATTAAACAGTAAATAAGCATTAAATAATATAACTGCAACTATATTACAACAGATAAACAACTGATGAGGTGTCAATTTAAAATGGGGTTTAACATCATACGTTATATTACAGACAGATGACATTTAATAAATAGTTTACAAATACACTTGCGATAATTCACATAAATATAGGTATGTTTGTCTAGTGAGAAATACTCACCTTAAACTGCAGATAATCAGATTCAAACGATTTTACCACTTGATAAAGGATCGTACAAATGGCAAGATTAGGTTTCCGTGGATGCCACGCCTTGATTCAAATCTAAAATAAGATACAAATACCAAATACGCGACTTTTAAAATTACGGTCGAAGCAAAATTTTCGAAACAACTGGAACGAATAGAATAAAAGAAATTTTGGTTCAGCTTTTGCTCGACTGCCTCACCCCACATCCCGATCCCAACTTCATAGGCTTGGCAATACTATTTATTATTATTATACATTTTATTATTATTATTATTATTATTATTATTATTATTATTATTATTTCCACCGGCATACCCTAACTTATCTAGTTTTGAAAAATATGTATTTACACAAACTTGCGTCTCTGCCTAAACTATTCTTCAATGCAAACTCTCTCTGTTTCTTAATTACAACACGTCTATGCCACTTCAATTTCAAAACATTATCGAATTCAGAAACATTAAAATTTAAATTTTTAACCATTCTTAACTTTAAAAATCATATTCCTACTTCAGAAAAATGTTCATTTGGATACCATTTCTCTTATGATTAAAAAAATAAATTTTATAAATAAAATATCCAAATTTACTATGAATCATTTGTAAGTCAGAATTTCCCAACTTTACTAAACTTGTATATATATTTTTCCAAATAACTTTACACTTAATTTAAAAATACCCACTTCCTAAATAAAACTAAATTCTCATTTGTTTACTTAACTTAACAATTTTATTTAAAACCCAATTTCAAATTTTCAAGTTAAGTCATAAATTGAAATTTCACCCTTCCATTTGAAAACAACATTTTCAATTATTTACTTACAAAACGCATCCGTTCCATAATTTTTTTTTATATAGTTAATATACACTAAATTTTCTTCACAACTTTATTCATTTAGACATCAATCCAACTACGATTCAAGTTAAATAAAAGTTATTCCAAAATGTTCCATTTCAACCGTCTTTCATTTTATCAATTCAAATTACATTATTTATTATACCAAACATATCCATTTTCGGAAATAACTTTTATTAAAATTTCTAGGTTAGATTTCAACTCCATATTAAATCAAATTTAATTATTATGTCATTTGTCTTAAATAAAATCTTTAAATTCACTTTAACACCAATTATTAACTTACAAAAATTTAACTTATAGAAAACAAAACACCTTTAAAATTTTAAAGCCTTAAGTCAAATTTTTAGTTAAATTACATAAATTTTATTTCAAAAATACTTAAAAAAAATTTAGAAAAATATTATAATATATTAACCATGGGCTTGTTCGGGATATAAGCTCGGTTATGAAACTTAGAGGCACGTGACGTGGTGGAGAAGTAGCCGAGCAAGGCAAAAGGGAAACTGAGAACAACAAGAAGAAGAAAGGGAAAAACTGGTAGAAGAAAAGAAAACGACAAAGAAAAACCATTACCTGATTTGAAGCTCTGTACGCAAGAAGGAGATAATACAAGCTATAGGAGATGCAAAGGTATTTGGAATAGCTGGTATATATAAATGAGCTTCAGGTTTTAAAGTGGTCACGGCAGGGGAAAATTTATAAAGTGGCAACATATCTTGATTGAGAAGCAATAAATTTCGTATTAAAACAAAGGAAGGCAGAGAGATTTATTTCCAGTTTCTTCATGTTTGAACGTTATACGAAAATTGTGATAAATGCATGCGTTGATTTCTCTTTCCAGTTTCGTTTGAACGCTATATTCTTTTGCTCTTCTTTCCATTTAAAGTTGCGTGATTATGGTAAGCAAAAGGAGAAAGGCTTTGAACTGGAAAGGCAATGAAAAAAATGTTTACAAAGTTTTTTTTTTGCTTGATAAATGGTTCGAAGATTTGCAAAACAAATTTTGCCGTGGGAAACAGAAGAGCATGATCATAGGAACGAAAAATTTATTGCAAAATAAAGGCAGTGGAGATAGAGAGATATAAATGGCAATGTGAAAATTTGAAAGGATAGGCAAGGTTAAATTTGAATGCATGAGTTGATTTTAGGCAAAAGATTTATTGATCCATATAGAACGGTAGATAATGTTCACGTGATATTAATGGTAGCTGAGTGAATAACCAGAGATGTTTCGAATCTGGGTAATAAATCTTTGAAGGATATTTAGGCAGATAAGAAAAACGGCAAGAAGATAAAAGATATTGAGAATGAAAAGCTATACACAAATTTTTTTTATTTTTTTTAAAACCAAATAGACAGTTATGGAAAAATAACGTTTGCTATAAAACTGCTGACTGATATTTTAATCCCTATAGATATTTAGACATGATTTTTTTAAAATACGTCAAACTGACGTAATATAAAACACCCAAAATTTATATAAAAATAACGTTTTTAATTTATACAATTTTACGTTACTTATATCATTTCAATGCATGCCCTTTTTAAATGCAAAATTTAACAGTCTGTAAAACACTGAATTTTACAAATTTATTACTTAAATTAAATTCGCTTACAAATTTTGTATTTTAAATATACAAAATTCATTTTTTATTAACATTGCGAATTTGAGTTGTCTTTTAACAAAATTTAAAAACTTCAAAACTTTCAGTTTATGTTTAGACTTTTAGGAAATGATTTAATCAAATTAATATGTATATAAATTAGGAAGTAAATATTACTGGAAAGAGAAAAATAACGGATTAAAATTCTATACGTTTTCTTATATATATATATACGGTATTTATTCCCTAAATTTACGCGCCCCTTTTTAACGCGTAATTACCCAGTTCATTTGCACTAAAAAAATTCAAAATTCTGACCATGCTGAGACTCGAACTCGTAACCTGTCGTGAATAGCCCAGATGTCTTAACCACCTAAGCTATTAATGTTTTCTTAATTAAAACTTGTTTTTGCTAGAAATTAAGTTATTTACCATGTTCGACAAAAACCCAAATTTCCAAATTAAAGTTAATTCTTAACCATGTCAAAATTTCAGAGATCTTATTATTTATTTAAAAATTTGGTCAATTGTTTTTATTTTTATTTTTAATCACTTTAAAATTTAGATTTTTATATAATAAACCCCAAAGTTTTTAAAATACAAGTGAAAAATACTTGTTAAAATTTGGGCTGTTATAAACACCCCATAAAAATAATTAAAATAAGACAAGATAAATTAATTAATAAGATAAGGCAAAAATGGAAATTTTGAAAAGCCAAAATTGGACCATGAAAGTTATGTCATTATGTTTTTGGCGATTTTTGATCAATTTTCATATATAATATATTGAATACGAAGCTCAAACGGAAAAGTTATGAACGTTTGAAGTTTTCATATTCAAAATAATTTAAATAGAATTCAAATTCAAAATATTAAAATAATTCTCAAATTTGAAAATGAAAAGCAACTGTAATTAAACTTGGTGGTTTAGTAATCGTTGAAATCAAAGTTAACGGTATAACGTTAAGTAAGGATTAAAATAAATCCATCATCGACACAATAAGTAATTCCCAAAATAAGAAAATTGGTCAACCACCTACCCAGGGCCAGTCGACCGTAACCAATCGACCATTTGGGTAGGGGTGGTTGATCAGTGAGCAAATGATGGTTAAGGTTTTGTTTGCATAAGGAACATTCTGGATTTTATTATTTTAAACTGACTTAAAATCAATGGTTTTGGTGCATTCCAACCACTACAAATTAGAGCCTATCCTCCTCACTTTTATTCATATATTATTTTAGGGAACCTAACGAAGCTCTATCAAACTCTATCTTCAAAGGTTCAGAAAAGTTCTTTAGGGTTTCAAGTAACAGATTCTAGATGCTAATTATTTTATTTCTAATTCTATTCTCCTCCAATCCATTAATTTCTAAATCTAATCTATTTACACAAATCCCTTGTTGTATATATTCGAGGGTGTTCTGAAAGAGATTACTGAAGGCGTGAGAAATCCAAAGAAAGAGGAAGAGCTAAGGATCCGTTTTGAGTGGAAATCTTAGTCATTCTATTTTAGTAATTGAATAGTGTAGTTTGGATTTGATACATGCTTTAGGGAATTATGGTTTATGAAAACATCACATTAAATCCTTCGAAATTCCCCCAAATCGAAATGTCAATTCTTAAGTTGGAATCTCAATTAATTTATATTGAAATAATGGAATTTGTTTATATTTTGCAATTTTAATGTTTTACCTTCCATTTCACTTCTTATCTTTTTCTTTGGACCTAATTTAGAGTTCTGATTAGAAAATAGTGTGTAAAGTAGAAATTCTTATTCATAGTTTGCATCGCCTATTCCCACAATTTGAATAGAAATTCCATTTGTCTAATTTCAAGTAAAAAGAATCTAAATAGAGCATAAAGTATGTAAATTATAATTTTTTATTATTAATTTATTTCATTGTATTAATGTAAAATAAATGTGTTTGGATTCTATATTTACAAAGTTTTTTGATAGATTCTGCACATTGGATTTATAGTATATATGTTAATATTGAAATAAGACTTGTATAATTTTGAAGATTTGACATTTAAACGTAAGTTTAGGGCATAAACTCCACACGCTTAGAAATTTACTTAGTGTGTATTTATGGGTGTGTGTATTAGCATAAATAACATAAGATTGTTATGCATTAGTGGCATGGTAAATAGGTTATTAATTATTATTGAATTCCCCTTTAGGAAAGTGAGGAGTTGTAGAGTTAAAATGATAAGTTTTCTTATAAGGACTTAATAATGAATATGTTGAAATGTGTGATATCATGCTAAGAGAACGTTATAAATTATGATTATGTTATAAGAGTGCGAGGTCAGTCAAAAGCACATAGAAGTTAACCCAGTTAATCTGGCTACTAACAGTGTGACTTTAGGGCTAATGTAGGATATCGCCTATAATAAGTAACTAAAGATGAAGCAAGATTAGTTCCAATTTATAGAAGGAAATTTGCCCAAGTAATCTAGTTACTAGTACCTATAAATAGTCAGACAAATGTGGGACATCGCTATGGGGTATGGGTCATAATATGAAGGAGTTGCTTCAGGGATTAAAGGTATTAAGTGGCTATGTGAGGGCCCTCCTCTTTCCTATGTAGGAAGTAGTAAATGGTCGATGATAAGGGTTAGGAATGATGGTTGATATCTTGAAAAAGGTTCGATTCAGTATGAAGTATTAAGTGATCAAAAAGATTTCATGCAATGTTAGCTAGATAAGTACCGGTGAGGAGTCCGCCTGGGGATAGGTATTTAATGATGGGGGGCCTACCTTATATGGGTATTAAATGGTTAGAGTTTACCTAATTCCCATTAAAATGGTATTAAGTTGCTTTGGTACTTTCTCTTACATTTATGAGACACTATTGATAATATATATGGGTTATTGGGTTGTACGAGTAGTGGTCATGGAATTGGAATTAGGAAAGCCTCAGGGATTAAAGTTGGAAAACTTAGAATAAAGCCAATATATGAAAAACATATTCCTATTTAAATTTTACTGCCTAAGTACTATTATAGCAAGGCTCAAGATTTTTATTCACTAGGCATATGTTGTTATGACTCCCTCCTTATTACAACACAAGTTAGGAAAGAGGATGCTCAGTGCAGAGATAATGAGGAAACTTATGGTAGTTACATACTTCTTTATTCATGTTATTTTCTAATGTACGCATTGAAATACAATGTTATACTATACTACCAATATGAGACGGTTGTTATTGGTTATGTGTTATGGATTTATGACATTTGGATTTTAAATGAAACGGGTATTATTTCTGTTATTATATTTTATCCTTCTAACGTGACTTCTAAATGTGTAGACAAACAACTCTGTATTTTTCTTTGTACCCAATAACAGCTAGCGTTGGAATGAGTCTAAGTTTCGATGGGACTTTTTAGGGTCAAAATTTAGGTGCGTTTTAGGGTGGGTTGTTACATTTGGTATCAGAGCTGATTGAAGCATGATAGGGGGTTCTTGTATTGTGAACAGTGGCAACGCTTTATCTCCTACCTGTACATGTCTCATGGTAGTTTAATGAGGTAGTCAGAGGGCAAGCCTAGAGTCGAGAGGTTGGCCGTAAAACTAGTTGTCGAGGTTACTATTTGTGGCCACCACCATTTATGGTGATCATTCCATTTGGTATCAAAACTTAGGTTACTCAATCATCGGGGGTATTTATATATATGTGAGGCGTACTTATTATTTTTGAAAGAATTTTTCAGAAACCCCTTCTATAAATGTAAACGTACACACACATATTAGTTTTTAACATATGCAAACACACTAGGCATACTTTATTTTAGCATATATAGTACTATCTTAGGTCATTGTAACTGAAAGTTTAGACCTACGAACAGTAGTTTATGGCTAAAAATTCTTCTTCTTCTAAGACTAGGAATCTTGCCCAAGGAATGCCCACCATTTTAGGATGCCCAAATGGTTGAAATACTACCTCGGGGACGTAGGACAAGTCCCTATTCCTTAGCAAGCTACACTCGCAGCACCCGCTGCCCCACCTGCCGAAGTATCACCTCGCCCCTTTGACTTCCCCAAAATGTGAAAGGATTTTCTAAATATGAGAGGAAGGGTATATTCGAGAACAGAAGGTTTCATGGAGACAAATACATGGATAAATGACTGCGAGAGTATATCTCGGGAGCTTGGTTAGGAGGATCTGATGAAACAGGGAATGGCAGGTTGGCCCCTTAAGGCAGAGGCCTTAGATTTGTGGAATATTATAGCTGAGGAGAATGTCGATTGGAATGTTACTTAGAAAGAGTTCATGAACTAATTTTAGTCATGGTTTATTTCAAGAGCAGAAGTAAGTTTGCTATTAGAGAGGTTTATACAGCTTAGGCAAGGAGAATACACTCTGAAGGAGTATATTAGTAAATTTATAGAGCTTGCTAAGTTCATAATGAATTTGACTGATAAACCTATGAAAAAGGCCTTGAAGTTTGTCGAGGGCTTAAAATCCTCACTTAAATAATTTTTATTGACCTATGTACCCACAGTCACCACATATGTAATGCTAGTTGAGATGGCTTTGTTGCAAACAGCTAGTCGGAAGAGAAAGAGATGGAGAAGGCATGACTTACTCAAAATTAAGGAGGACCCAAGAAGGGAATTTTTTGGCAAATAAAAATTCAAAAGGAAAGTCTAAGAAAGAAGGTAAGGCCTGCAAGAGATGCCAAAAGAAAGGACATATCACTAAAGATTGCAATGTGAGTCTGTTGAAGGAAGCTTTTAATGGAAAGTTTTATCTCTGCCACGAAGAGGAGCACTTCAAAAATCTATGTCTGAAGCGGATGAAGGAAGGGTGGAGTAGAAAAGCCTATGCCATTGAGATTGCCCCTATTTCGAGTAGACCATCCTCTAGAGACTAAGGGAAGGTGACAATGGAAGGTATAATTGCTATTTTTGTAATACAATTTGTACCCTATTTGACTCTGGAGCATCACATTCATTTATAGATAGGAATGTGATCAACACCTTAAATACTCAAACCTAAATATCACAAACCTAATAGTAGTCTCATATCCTATTTCGGGTCAACATATCATTTCTCAACTTGCAAAGATCTAATGTTTGACATCTGCGATGTTTACTTCATATATAATGCATACATCCTTAATTTCAAGTGGTATGGACTTATCTTAGGAATGGACTGGTTTTCATACTACTGGGAAATCTTAGATTGCGATAGGATTGTTGTACGGTTAAAGAGTTGTAGAGGATGAGATATTGAGATTCATTGTACAGCACAAGACTCGATCGATTTAAGCATTACATTCGCTGAGACTATGTCAAAATGAGCTTACATCCATACCTGTAGTTCTAGAATTTCCTGATGTCTTTGAAGAAGCCTTAAGTCTTCTACCCCGAAGGGAGATCGAGATTAGGATTGATTTGGAGAAAGACGCTAGAACCGTCTCTCTGCCGTTAAGACACATGGCCCCCAATGAAAGATGAGAGTTAAACAAGCAGTTCTCGAAGCTATTGCATAAGGGATTCGTTCTATAGAGTACTACAGAATTAGGAGCCCCTGTTGTTTTCTCAACTAAGGTTGATGGCTCATTAAGGCTGTGCTTCGACTATAGGGCACTCAATAAGTTCATGAGGAAGAACATGTATCCCTTACGTAGGATAGAAGATTTGTTTGATCAGCTTATGGAAGCCAAAATCTTCATCCAATTAGACTTGGCAATTTGATTTCTTCAGCTAAGGATTGCAGAGGATAGCAGAGTAAAGACCACTTTTCACATGCCAGATGGACTTTACGAATGGGAAGTGATGCCTTTTGGATTAACAAATGCTCCTACATACTTTGTAGATTTGACCAGTAGACTATTTCAAGGACAATTAAATAAATTTGTCATATTTTTTATTGATGACATCTTAATATTCTCCAAGAGTGAAGGAGAGCATGGAAATAACTAAAGGGAAATACTAGGGACTTTGAGGAAATACCAACTTAAAGCCGAATTCTAAAAGTGTCACTTTTGAAAGAAGGAGGTAATATTTCTTGGACACGTTGTTTTCGAGTATGGATTAGCAGTGGAACCGGCAAAAATAGAAGCTATTCAGAGTTGGAAGTTTCCAAAGAATGCCACGGAGGTTAGGAGTTTTCTAGGGTCAGCGGATTACTAAAAGAAATTAATAAAGGACATTGCAAAAATAGCCATCCCTTTAACTCACCTAACTAAGAAGAATCTAGTCTTTGCATGAGAAGAGAATTGCACAGAAGTGTTTGAGAAGCCATAGAAGCTATTAACAAGTGCACCGATGCTCATCATTCGCGATAGGATGAAACCTTTTATGGTTTACACGGATGCATGTGGCACAGGATTAGGAGTAGTTCTTATGCAAGAGGGAAGAGTGATAACTTACGCTAGCAGGCAATTGAAGGACCATGAGAAAAGATACCCAGTTCATGACTTGAGTTATTTTGAATGGTAAAGGCTAAGGGAACCAAGATCATTTATTAACAAACAAGAAAATATACAACCAAATAGGATACAAAGCAACAAAAATTTTAGAAATAAGAGGGGAAATCCCAACAAAAACTAGGCATAAAAAAGCCTAGAGACAAAGGGCAAGAGAGCGACGAAGCCTATTAGAGACAATCATCCAACACCAGAGCGGAGAATTGACAACAAGTTTGCAAATCCCTCATGACTTGACGATGAATAATCTGCAAGATGGAACCCTATATCGAAATTACATTGTGGAATATTCTTGCATTACACTAAGCCCAAATGGCTACAATAAATCTTTTAAGGAGGACAAGGAGAGTGAGGGATCTAGGTTTTTCCATCTTGAAGCTCTAAATATATTCATCCATTCCATTCTTGAAGTTATAGATGGTTTATGATACCCCCCCCATCAGCAAGAAGAGAAGACCATAAAGAATTAGCAAAGTGGCACTCAAAAAAGGTAGGAGTATTCGATTCTTCAATAGAGTTACTATGACGCCCTACCTTGAGACCTACATTAAAAAAGAGTATTACTGGGTAATACTGTCTGCTAATGCAGAGAATATGGCTGATTAGGAGCGACCATCTATAGCTTTTTCTTAAGCATCTATTAATTACATCGATAAATGCTCTAATTATTTCTATCTCAAGTGGATCAACATATATAATAAATGCTTAATGCAAAACTATAGGTGGCTAACGGATCTATCAGAATAAAATACAACAACTAAAATGTACATCACAGAAGAGCAAAAGATAGATATATATTGCTATACAGATACATCCCTAGTACAATACAAAATGATACACAATAATGGTAAGAAGACCACACTATATGAAATGAGTCAAAATAATATACATATCAAAGTCAGGCGAAAAGACTACAACAACAAAAGGTGATAGACTGATACCCAAGTGGAAGCATGTAAGCAAAGCTAAGTCTAAGAACAGGTATCTGGCCTGAAACAACTCGGTCTAACCTGAGTATAAAATACATGGGTCAGTATAGCTAAAACAATCAGTTTTGTAAGATAAGTGATAATATGTAGCATAAGGTAAAGGGTGATCATTATTTTCAAATGAGAAGAAATAATAGCATAAGTACAAGTCATTACTTCAAGTGAAGTAGTATCACTAGCATGTATAATCTCGAAAGAGATAACTCAACATTAAAACAACAAAGCATAAACATGCCTCATATCATCAGCATAACCCAAAACAACTATAATGGTTTAGAGAAATCATAACTCCTAAATAGGAGAAATCTCAAAACTCCAACTCGCCAAAATGGCGAACCCAAATATATTCTCATAATAGAGAAGTCTCAAACATAAAATACGCCAAAAATGGCAATGTCATATATCTCCAAAAAGGAGAGTATAAATTTCAAATCAAGGCCAAGTGTTAGCAAACTCAAAATCTCAAATATAGAACTCGATAAGGAGTTCAAGTTTCTAAAGATGTTGTCACCATACGTAATGTCTTGAACGATTGAAATGGCCAAGTATGTAAAAAGGCAATGCACTTAGAAAATCGAAAAGAAATAATTAAATCATCTCAAAGATATAGCACGTGCTTATGGCCGCAGCTCGCCAAGTACCGTTCTCTCAAAATAAGGCGCCACGTCTCAAATGGACAAACATTCCAAGGACAACATCCCGTAGGACAAATACATCTCGAAGACAAATGTCCCGAAGGACAACATCCTGAAGGACAAATACGTCACAGTGATAAACATCCCAAAGGACAAACGACCCGAAGGTCCAGTACTGCAAAATACATCTCTTAGACAAATGTGTCACAAACTCACAAATAAGAACCCGAAAAGCGCTAACGTGCATCCTATACCACACGTTCTCACTAATCGGTTCACTAACTGCTAGCCAATGCCACACTGGAAATCAGTAAAAATACTTGCCTTATCTCATCAGCAAATACGACCTGAAGGTCAAAACGATCAAACAGACAAGTCAGGAATTAAACGAAAAGATAAACGCATGTGTTCCATACCATGTGTTTTACCTAATCGTTTAATTCTCGGTCTCATATGCTCGAATGGTGCAAAAACATGGATTTTATAAAGAAAAATAATTTTTTGAGAAAACAATTTTTGAAATCGCTTTTGGAAAACAATCTTCGAAATTCCCTTACTGTAGAGAATATATAGTTTCTATAGCTTGAAAATGATTTATAAATATTGTATAATAATTATTTCAAAAGCCAATTTATTTTAAAAATTATTTCAAAATTATTTAGGAAAATCCATGCTCGAAATTAAGGAAAAACATCAAAAAATATCGAAAACTGACATTCGAAAACATCTCCAAATCAATTCATTTTGAATCACAAATTCACTAAAAAATCAGCTCACCTTTTGAAAGGCTTCATAGCCATCTAAATAGGTCAGAAATATCACAAATATAAGATGCAGAAGTCAAAAATCGAACGGGAAAGCAAGGCAGAACAAAAAAAAGTGCACAGGCAAAAACAATAACCAGGTTTGAAATCTTCTCCTGGTTCTACTTTCGGACACAATTTGAATGGCTTAATAACATCAGAATGGTCTAAAATTTGATATATACATAGCAAAACAATTTATCTATGAACTGGAAAAGATTCACTGAATTATGACATGAAATGGTAAAGATATGAAATTTCAAACATGGACTCAAGCCATGTTGAATTCTGCCCTAGGCACGAAAACCCTCTCGAGTTCAACTTACAAACATCAAACAAGTGACCAAACGACCTCTGTTGAACTAAAAATTAGTATGCTCATAATAGAAAACCCTAACATTCAATAAAAAAGAATCAATGAATTTCGACAGGAAATGAAAGAGATATGCTGTCTCAAACATGGTCTCTGGCCATGTTTGTAGCTGTTCAGAAAACGAAAATATGCCCAGGCCTGAAAACCATCTCGGGTTCAAGTTATAGGGATAAAATAGAGAAACAAACTGCCTCAGATTGAATTAAAAATTGGTATGCACATAGCAGAAAACTTTAACTTTCAAGTAAAAAAGAATCGATGAATTCCGACAATAAATGAAAGTGATATGCTATCTCAAACATGAACTCAGGCCATGTTTGCAGCAGCTCAAAAAACAGAAATATGTACAGGCCTGAAAACCATCTCGAGTTCAACTTATAGGCATGAAACATAAGAGCAAACAACTTCATATTGAAGTAGAAACTAACTTTAAAAAAAAAAGAATCAATGAATTCCGACAGGAAATGTAAGAGATATGTTGTCTCAAACATGGACTCAGACCATGTTTGCAACAGCTTAGAAAACAAAAATATGTATGGGCAAAAATCTGGGTTTGTACTGATTTTATAGAAATTTTTTTAGATATCAAACGAAGGATTTTTTCCATGAAATTTTGCATACTTATACTACATCATATGGACTATAAAATGAAGAAAATTCGGCAGCATTTCGTTGCCGGAATTGAGAGAAAATGACACACAAAGAACAACCCAAACACAGTTTTCACAGAAACAAAAAACAAGTATAAAAACAGTATACAGTGCTTTATTTTTGCATAGATCTTTGCATTTGAAGCTTTGTTTCATCTATTAATTTGTGACCAGTTAACTCATCTTGCAATTGAAGATCAAAACCTGGATTTCATCTGAAAGATGCAAGCTTGGGGTTAGTTCAGGCTTCCACAACTTGTAAATTATTAAAATAGAGGCATGCAAACCCAAAAGAAGAGATTACATACAAACCCAATATCAAAACAACATTTTGATGAAAAAATTGTTGTTTTGGAAGTGATTAACTATTGAAATCTCTTTAGATTGATTAAAACAACAATTTAACTGAAGAGAAAATGAGATTTGAGCTTCAGATTTGGAAATAGAGAGTGTTTCTTTGTTTTCTTTTTTAGTTTACTGGAGAAGGAGAAGAAAACGTACAAGTGAAATAAAAAGAAGAAGAGAAACTTTTCTCTTCTCTCGTTTATGATAATTAATTGGCTTTGGACCCAAAACTAAAGAAACTAGCCTATGAAAAGAAAGAAAAATCAATTTTATCACTAAATACCAATATACACCTATGTAATAACTAAACAATCACAATAAAATTATGTAAAAATATTTCCATGTTGAATAAAACATTTTACAACCAATAAAAAGATAATTTTGTTATAAAAATATTTTTAATATTAGAAAATTTCATTTTAAAATAAATGACCAATTTAACACAAATATTCTCATAAATCACCATTTTTAACTCCAAAAATTACACAAAATTTATTTTCTTGTGTAATAAAGTACAATAAATCATTTTTCATCAATTTTATGATCAAAACTTATTTTTAAATCAAATTTCATCTTTTTATTTATAATAAACACATTTTAGAATCAAATACTTCCTTTAAAAATTATTAAAAGAAGCATTTGGTAATAATTACTAATATTATTGCATTTACTCTAATAAAAATCATATTTCACTCATTTTTATCACATACAAACAAAATAAAGTTCCAAATATTTAATTTTACATTTTATTTTTCTAAAATCCATTATTTCTTTCAAATAAAAATTTTAAATCTCCAATTTATTTTTAATGCATAATATTAAATTATAAACACCGTTATAATTTAATATTTACAAGTAATCGCCAAAACAGGGCTGTGACAGACTCATCCCTTATAAAAATTGCATCATCGCAATTTCTAGAGACGAGCTGTGTCCAACACAATTATTTCATCAAGTAAAAGAAAAAGATAAGATTGAGTTAAGATATTCTCACCATCGCTATAGGAAGAAAGAAAATCAGGGTAGGATCGCTCGATAAACTCTTTGGTTTCCCAAGTGCAGTCGTTGTGATTAACGGACCATTGAATTTTCACGAGCGGCACATCCTTATTTCGAAAGGGTCTCACCTCCGAAGCAAGTAAGCGAATAGGCTGCTGCACAACGAATAGATCAGGTGAGATCTCAAGCTCTTGGAAACCAGGTGAATCGTTAATAGAATCAGACGCTCGAAGACACTTTCGAAGCTGAGAGACGTGAAATACATCATGAATGCCAGATAGATGAGGTAGAATTTTTATAAGCCACAGCGCCAATACTTTCAGTAGTAGGAAACGGTCCTATAAGGCAAGAAGCCAATTTCCCAGTCTTACTGAAACACATAACCCCTTCAAAGGAGATACACGAATATAGACAAGGTCACTAATAGAGAACTCGAGAGGCATCCTACGGTTGTCCGCATAGGATTTCCGTCGGCTTTGTGCCTCTTTCATTCTCTTACGGACAAAAATAATCTTCTCTGAAGCTTCATGAATTGAATCGGGGCCTAGAATAAGCTTATCCCCAGATTCCAACCAATAAGAAGGTGTTCGACATAGCCTTCCGTATAGGGCTTCGAAAGGGGCCATACCGATACTAGACTGAAAGCTGTTGTTGTAGGAGAACTCCACAAGACGTAGGTGGTCCTCCCAACTACCACTGAAATCTCGAATGCAAGCACGAAGAAGATCCTCTAGAATACGGTTCACCCGTTTAGTCTTTTCATCAAACCGCGGATGATGTGCTATGCTAAATTTAAGCTTTGTTCCCAAAGCTTGCTGAAGACTCTGCCAAAAATGACTCATGAAAAGTGGATCACGGTCAAATACAATCGAGCTAGGAATACCGTGGAGTCTCATGATTTCCTTAATATAAAGCTTGGCTAAATGTGAAGCTGTCCTATTAGATTTAATAGGAATGAAGTGAGCAGACTTAGTGAGGCGATCAACGATAACCTAAATTCTACAATGGCCCGATATCGAACGAGGTAGGCCATAAATGAAATCCATAGAGATCTGATCTCATTTCCACAATGGGACCTCAAGAGGCTGAAGAAGACCAGAAGGGCACTGATGCACGGCTTTGATAAGTTGACAAGTCAGGCAATCACTCACATGAATTGCCACATCATGCTTTATGCCTTCCCAATAATAAAGGCGTCTCATATCGGCATACATCTTGCTGCTGCCGGGATGAATGGTATACTTAGAACGGTGACAATCGTCGAGAATGTCCTGCCAAAGATCAGAATCAAAAGGCATGACTAACGGTTCTTCTTACGAAGACACCCACGGGAATCAATGCTAAAATCACCTTAACTCCTCATTACGGGATTCAGACTTACAAATCTGAATTAGGTGCAAAGATCTAGATCTTGCTGTTGTGCATCGGCAATACGATCTAATATGATGTGTCGAGCTTCCAAACCGAACAATAGGATAGGAGAACCAGAAGCGGAGCACGATCATGAATATCACAAAGAGATAGAGTCTCTGAAACATCCCACTCGGCTAGCATCATAGAAACAATAGCCAAGTGTTTGCGACTTAGTGTATCAACAACTCGGTTACCCTTTCCAGGAGTGTATTAGATGTCGAAATCATATGAGGCGAGGAACTCGAGCCAACGCTGTTGTCGCATATTGAGCTCTTTCTGGGTGAATAAGTACCTCAAAGATTTGTGATCGGTATGGAGAATGAAGCGCTCACCTAAAAGATAATGTCGCCAAATCTTTAAGGCGAAGACTATGTAGGCTAACTCGGGGTCGTGGGTGGCATAGAGAACTTATTCGGTCGCAGTTGCCTTGAAGCATAAGAAACTACACAATCTCTCTACATAAGAACGACATCGAGGCCACATCTACTAGAATCAGTGTAGACAATAAAATCTTGATTACCTTCGGGAACCACAAGAATAGGAGCATTAGTGAGAAGCTCCTTCAACTGCTGAAAAGAAGCTTCACATTTATCAGACCAAATGAATCAAATGCCTTTTCTAGTAAGGCTAGTCAAAGGAAGCACGATGCGATAAAAATCCTTAATGAATAGACGGTAATAACTCGCCAATCCAAGGAAGCTATGGATCTCAGAAACATTATCAGGCCTCTTCTAATTCTGAATGGCTTCGATCTTCGAGGGATCGATCGAAATGCCCTCAAAAGATACAACATGGCCTAAGAACTTCACTTTATTCTCCCAAAAGTGGCACTTGGAGAATTTGGCTTTGAGTCGATGCTGATGAAGAGTTCTCAAAACAATTCTCAAATGGTGAGCATGATCGGCTTCAGACTTAGAGTAGACAAGGATGTCATTAATAAACACAAGGACGAACTTATCGAGATATTCCAAAAATACTCGATTTATAAGATCGACAAAGAAAGCAGGAGCGTTCGTCAACCCGAACAACATAACGAGCCACTCATAGGATCCATAACGAGTGCCGAAAGCTGTAAGGGGAATGCTGTCCTCCACAACTCGTAGCTGATGAAAGCCAATGGCAAGGTCGAGCTACAAGAATACCTAGCACCACTCAATTAATCGAACATATCGTCGATAATAGGCAATGGATATTTATTCTTGATGGTTAACTCGTTAAGTTTTCAATAGTCAATGCAAAGCCCAAGAGTACCATATCACTTCTTCACAAAGACAACCACGGCACCCCACGATGAAGAACTAGACTGGATAAACTTCTTAGCTTCAAGCTACAAAAGCTATTTCTTGAGTTCCTTATTTTCCTTTATAGACATCCCCATGGGAGGACTACTAACTGGTTGCGTGCCTGGAATGAGATCAATGCAGGACTCGATAGCCCGCTTGGGTGGCAAACCTGAAACAGGCTCAAACACATCAAAGAAGTCACAAACAATAGGAATACGAGATATATCATCATCATCTCGTGAGTCTAGAGAAAACAGAGATGCTACGGAATTATCCACATTTCGAAGAACTAGTGAGAGCTGAGCAGATGAATTAGGATGTTGAAGATATAAAACTCTCTTAGATCAAATAATCCTAGCGTATCGCAATAGCCTGTCCATAACCAAAGTCATATCAAAGCCCAAAAAAGAAATAACGTGCAAATTCGCACGGAAAGAAAATGCACACAAAACAATCTCAACATCCTCACAAAGCATGCTAAGGGTTGCGGATCCACTAATAGGATTCACGGTCCTCAATGAAGTAACAAAACAAGAAACATCCGAAAGAACAGCATCGACGAGCTCCTTCGATACGAATGAATGCGATGCACCTATATCGAAGAGGACTCGAATAGAACGGTCATGCAACAAAAATGAACCTTCAAGGATAGAAGGAGATGTACCTCTACGCTAAGAAGAAGCTCTAGAAGCATCCACTACATTCTGCTTGCCAGATTTAATTATTGAGAGCAATAGGACAAGTGACAAATCGATGACCCTCCTTCTTGCAATAATGAAAAATAAGAGGCTTAGGAAAGTCACGGATCATATGATCAGATGAGCCACAATTTAAACACCCATTCTGAGTAGGAGGCGCTCCACGAGGCTGAGAACTAGAATCAATGGACTTTTTGTTGTTGTGAGGAAAGGACCTGGACTTATGGAAAGGAAACTTTTTCTTATTGGGGTTCTTACGAACCTCAATCTCATCACTACTATCCCTCTCTTTCTCGACTACTTCAAGGTGAAGCGCCGAGTTAGCTAACTCCTTAAAAGATAACTTGAGCTAGAGCATCAAAGACTTCTTCAAATACTTCTTCAATCCAAAAACGAACTTCAAATGCTTCTTATAAGAGGTGCTAATATATTCAGGACCATACATGGATAAGGCCTCGAACAAAGATACATAATCAAAAACGAAAGATTTCCCTTGCTTCACCTCAACGAAGCAACGGGTTTATAGGGCTTTTTCTGATTCAGGGACAAACTTAAGCTCAAATCGATCCTTAAACTATTCCAAGTGAGAGTAGAGTCATCGAGCTCGGAAATGAGAAGCACATACTAGTCAAGCGCACGCTCCTGCAACATGCTAGATGCTACAAGAACTCTGTGGTGGTCAAAAAGATCCATCCAAGAAAATATGTGTTCGCACGTACGGAGCCAAGCCCGGACCTCTAATACAAACTTGGAGCCTTTGAACGGCTTGCCTCCGAGATGGAAGAAATCACTATACATGCGCGCAAAGCCAGACTTCCACGGAGGAGATGATGGAGTAGGAGCTGGAGGCTGAGTGCTCTTAAATAACTCCATGAACTGATCAGCGGACATATATACGCTATCGGGATGCGAGCCGCTAGATTACCTAGCATCCGAGCGACGCCTTTGCCTCTTCTAGCCATTAGCTGAAAGTTAAGATAAGATAAAGATCATTCACAAAGTAGATATCATTAATTCAATTATGGAATACTATGGAATTAAAATGCATTCCTAGACGTATTCCCAACTTATATCTACCCCAAAAGACACGAAAAGATAAAGGACACGATGATTCGGGGATTTTAACAATTGTACTATACTTTGATGTACCGTAATATATGTTTCCGTTCTGTGTTTATCAAATTTATTTCTAAATTCAGCTTTGATACCAAGGTGTGACACGCCATCTCGAGACCCACATTAACAAAGAGTACTATTGGGTAATACTATTTGCTAATGCGATGAATAGGGCAGGTTAGGAGCTACCATTTATAGCTTTGTCTTAAACATCTATTGAATACGTCGATTAATGCTCTAATTTTTTTCTATCTCAAGTGGATCGACATATATAATAAATGCTTAATACAAAACTATAGGTGGCTGATGGATCTATCAGAACAAAATACAACAACTAAAATGTACTTTACATCATAGAACAACAAACAACAGATATATATACATATATACAGATACATCCCTAGTACAATACAAAATGATACATCATAAGTGGTTCGAAGACCACACTATATACAACGATTCAAAATAATATACATATCAGAGTCAAGAAAAAAGACTACAATAACAAAAGGTCACAGACAAATATCCAAGCGGAAGCATCTAATTAAAGCTACGTCCAAAAGTTGGTATCTAGCCTGAAACAACTCAGTTTAACCCGAGTATAAAACACATGAGTCGGTCTTGCTAAAACAATTAGTTTAGTAAGATAAGTGATAATATGAAGCATAAGGTAAAGGGTGATCATTCTTCTCAAATGAGAAGAAATAATAACTTAAGTAAGTACATGTTATTACTTCAAGTGAAGAAGTATCACTAGCATGTACAATCTCGAAAGAGATAACTCAACATTGAAACAACAAATCATAAGCATGCCTCGTACCATCAGCATAACCCATAAAAACTATAATGGTTTAGAGAAACCATAACTCCTAAATAGGAAAAATCTCCAAATCAAACTCGCCAAAATGGAAAACCCAAATATATTCTCATAATAGAGAAGTCTCAAACATAAAATACGCCAAAAATGGTAATCTTGTATATCTCCAAAAAGGAGAGTATATATCTCAAATAAACATCAAGTGTTGGCAAACTCAAAATCTCAAATATAGAACTCGATAAGGAGTTCAAGTTTCCAATGATGTAATCGCCATACATAATGTCTCGAATGGCTCAAATGTCCAAGTATGTAAAAGAAGACACACTTGGAAAATTACAAAGAAATCAGTGAAATCATCTCAAAGATATAGCATGTGCTTATGGCAGAAGCTCGCCATGTACTATTCTCTGAAAATATGGCGCCACATCTCAAATGGATGAACGTCGAGAAGGCCAACAACCCGAAGGACAAATGCCTCTTGAAGACAAACGTCCCGAAAGACAACATCTCGAAGGACAAATACGTCACAATGTAAAACATCCCAAAGGACAAATGATCCGAAGGTCCGGTACTGGAAAATATGTCTCTTAGACAAATGTGTCAAAAACTCTCAGATAGGAACACGAAAAGTGCTAACGTGTGTTCCATATCACACGTCCTCACTAGTTGGTTTACTAACCACAAGCCAATGCCACAGTAGATATCAGTAAAATTACTTGCCTCATCTCATCGGCGTATACAACCCGAAGGTCAAAAAGATCAAACAGACAAGTCAGGAATTAACCGAAAAGATAAATGCACGTGTCCTATATCACTTGTTTTGCCCAATCGTTTGATTCTCCTTCTCATACGCTCAAATAATGCAAAAACATGTATTTTATATAGAAAATAACTTGTTGAGAAAACAAGCTTCTAAAACATTTTTCAAAATCGTTTTTAGAAAATAATCTTTGAAATTCCCTTATTGTAGAGAATATATAGATTTCGTAGCTTGAAAATAATTGATAAATATAATATAATAATTATTTCAAAAGCCAATTTATTCTAAAAATTATTTAGAAAAACCCGTGCTCGAAATCAAGGAAAAACATCGACAAATATAGAAAACCGACATTCGAAAACATCCCAAATCGATTCATTTTGAATCACAAATTCATTAAGTATTGGCTTGTCTATTATAGGCTTCATAGCCTTCATAACAGTTCAGAAATGTCACAAATAAAGATGCAAAAGTTGGAAATCGAATGGGAAAACAAGGCAGAACAAAAAAAGTGCACAGGCCAAAATAATACCTTGGTCTGAAATCTTCTCTGGGTTAACTTTCAGACACAATTTGAATGGCTTAATTGCCTCAGAATGGTCTAAAATTTGACATACAAATAGCAGAACAATTTATCTATAAACTGGAAAAAGATTCACTGAATTATGACATAAAATGGTAAAGATATGAAATTTCAAACATGGACTTCGGCCATGTATAATTCTGCCCAGGTCTGAAAACCCTGTCAGGTTCAACTTACAGACATGAAACAGGTGACCAAACTACCTCTGATTGAACTGAAAATTGGTACACACATAATACAAAACTTTAACTTTGACATAAAAAAGAATCAGTGAATTCCGATAGGAAATGAAAGAGATATGCTATCTCAAACATGGACTCAGGCCATGTTTACAGCAGCTCAAAACGGAAATATGCCCAGGCCTGAAAACCATTTCGGGTTCAACTTACAGGCATGAAGCAAAGAACCAAACCACCTTAGATTGAATTGAAAATTCTTATGCACATAGTAGAAAACTTTAAATTTCAAATAAAAAAGAATTGATGAATTCCAATGGTAAATGAAAGAGATATGATGTCTCAAACATGAACTCATCCCATGTTTATAGCAGCTCAGAAAACAGAAATATGTACAGGCCTGAAAACAATCTCGTATTCAACTTAAAGGACTGAAACAGAGGAACAAATAACCTCAGATTAAACTGAAAATTAGTAGGCATATAGTAGAAAACTTTAGCTTTCAAATTAAAAAAGAATCAATGAATTCCAATAGGAAATAAAAGAAATATGCTGTCTCAAACATAGACTCAAGCCATGTTTGCAGCAGCTCAGAAAACAATGTTCAGGCAAAAATTTAGGTCCGTATTGATTTTGCAGCAAAAATTTCAGGTATCAAACGAAAGAGTTTTGCTATGAAATTTTCCATACGTGTACTACAGCATATGGACTATCAACTAAAGAAAATACGACAACATTTCGTTGCCGGAATTGAGAGAAAATGACATGCAAAGAACTACCATATGCAGTTAATACCCCGCTATTACCCCGCTATAACCCTGCTATATCTCATAGCTGATTTCAACCACTACGATTTTTCCATATAGCCCCAAATATATCCTTTCTGCTATAAGTCGTGCTATATCCTATTATTCCCGCTATATTCCACTATTTACGCTATATCTTCCTTAATAGAAACGAACTGAACAATGAAAGTTATACATTATAAAAATTATGAAATTAATTTATTTGATTGAGTTTTTAATATATTTTTAGGAATGAAAATGCTCAAGTGTTCTACTAAATTCACTTATGTAATAGTTTTACGTTTGCTTATAGTATATTCACACATGTTTTTATTTAAAATTATTTATGTATTAATTATAATTCAATTGAATGTTAATTTTTCATTTAATTACCATTTATGTACTTGTAAAAAGATTAAGTACGAGTTTTATACACTATTTTAAAGTCATCCGCTATATCCGAATACATCCTCGTATATCCCCATCATGACTTTTTTCACCTCCGCCGTATTGAATCTGCCAAGCGCTTTAACTGCAAAGGAACAACCCAAATATAGTTTTTCACAGAAGTAAAAACAAGTAAAAAAACAGTGTACAAAGCTTTATTTTTGCATAGATATTTGCATTTAAAGCTTTGCTTCAACTAGCAATTTGTGCGCAGTTAACTCACCTCGCAAATGAAGATCAAAAACTCGGATTTCAGCTAAAAGATGCTAGCTTGGAGTTAGTTTTGGCTTCCACGACCTGTAAAATATCAACATAGAGGCATGCAAACCCAAAAGAAGAGATTACATTTAAAGCCAATCTCAAAACTAGATTTTGATGAAAAGATTATAGTTTTGGAAGCGATTACCTATTGAAATCTCTTTAGATTGATTAAAACAACAATTTAATTGAAGAGAAAATGAGATTTGAGCTTCAGATTTGGAAATAGAGAGGGTTTCTTTGTTTTATGTTTTTAGTTTATCGGAGAAGGAGAAGTAAACGTACAGGTGAAATAAAATAAGGAAGAGAAACTTTTCTCTTCTCTGGTTTATGATAATTAATGGGCTTTGGACCCAAAACTAAAGAAATTAGCCTAAGAAAAAAATGAAAAATTAGTTTTGTCACTAAATACCAATATACACCTATGTAATAACTAAACAATTATATTTTCACAATGTTTCTTCACAGTAAAATTATGTAAACATATTTCCATGCTCAATAAAACATTTTACAACCAAGAAAAATATAATTTTGTTATAAAAATATTTTTAATATTATAACTTCTTATTTTAAAATAAATGACCAATTATACATAAATATTCTCATAAATCACCATTTTTAACTCCAACAATTACACAAATTTTATTTTCCTGTGTAATAAAAAAAACAAATCATTTTTCATCAGTTTTACGATCAAAACTTATTTTTAATCCAAATTTCGTCTTTATATTTATAATAAACACATTTTCAAATCAAATACTTCCTTTAAAAAAATTTAAAAGAAGCATTTGGCAATAATTACTAACATTATTGCATTTACTCTAATAAAAATCAATTTCACTCAATGTTATCGTAAATGAACAAAATAAAGTTCCAAACCTTTATTTTCACATTTTATTTTCCAAAATCCATTGTTTATTCCAATAAACAATTTAAATCTTCGATTTATTTTTAATTCACAATATTAATTTGTAAACACTGTTTTAATTTAATATTTATACGTAATAACCAAAACCAAGGTTGTTACACTTACATAGGACATAATACGAGTTACTGATTAACCCGATCCTGAGCAATCTTTCTATTTTTTAGATAGCATTCGACATAATCTTGCATAGGATAAAATTATTCTTCATTAGACCGCCACTCTTCCATATATGCTTAGACCAAGGAAAAACCATAGGGTCGCCTAACATAACCTTAAAAATTCTAGAGGTATTAATTTCACCATTCATGGTAGACCAAATGACCTTAGGCATCGAGTTAAAGTGATTGATGGTAGAGATCAAGTTCCAAAGCTCCCTGATATTAACTAAACTCGAAGGGTAGGATTGGAAGTCAATCATCAGTAATATACTCAGAAGCAGAGACGTTTAAGGGGATACAAGGTTGAAATTGGAGAGATGAGCTTATGACATTGCCAAGAATATGGCCTAAGGCGGCCTAAGGGTCATGCCAAAATTTGATATCTTAAAGATTTAGAGGGTTTAACTAGATCATGGGGAGGAAAGTGGGCCTTAGCTTTAGGATGTTCCTCCAAGAATAACTAGGTGTGGATAGGATAGGGATAGCCCAAAAATTTCTATTTTTAACAAAGTTAGTCTGAATCCACCTTGACCATAAGGAACTGGTTTTTGAAAGAATCAAGTGGAATATTTTAAGAGAGAAGCTTTATTCCATGTTTTAAGATTAAGAATTCCAAGTCCTCCATATTTCCTAGGTAATTATGCCTTGTTGAATGCAATAGGGATCATTATAGATGAGAATGGGTCCCCATACCATAGGAAATTATTTAAAGCCCAAAAGAACATTGCCATTAGTTTAGTTGGGAGAATTTCATGTCTATCCAATAAGGGATAAAGCCACGGCTATAGATTGTGTCATAGTGACTCTACCAACCTGGGAAAGCATGGTATTAGGCCACAGAGTGAACTTTTGGTAATATTCTCATATAGAGAAAGGAAGGTAGAAGTAGAGAAGTGTTTAGTGATTAGAGGAAGGCCAAGGTAATGAGCATACATAGGCATATGTTGAAATGTAGATAATGAGAACATAGAATTCTTTTGATGTTGGGATAGAACAACAATTAAAATTTAAGACTTTTCATTATTATTATTGAGACCAGTCAGGGGTCTGAACTCCTTTAAAGTATGAAGTATGCAAGAAATGTTTTGATGAGTAGGCTTTGTGATACAAACCAAGTCATCAGCAAAATGGAAGTAGATTATCATCGGTTCTTTGCATTTAGGATGGAGTTGCAACAGACCTTTACTAACCTTATTAGCAAGCATTCCATTGAGCATCTCCATTATAATAATAAAGAGCAGGGAAGAGAAGGGGTCACCCTACCTAACCCCTTATGGGACCTTAAAGTATCCATAAGAACATTCATTTCTGCTGATAGAGTAGGTGGGATTTTATATACAAGTATATATCAAAGCCATAAAAGGACAAGAAAAATTCACGTTGGACAGTATTGTAATGATCGATTGCCATGAAATTATATCAAAAGCCTTCGTATCAAAAGCCATTAAATTGTCATGAAATTGGAGTTGGCGGCTCTAGTTTTTGCCTTGAAGATTTGGAGGCACTATCTTTTGGGGGAAAGGTTTTTGACTTATTCACTGGCCATAAATTGCTCAAATGCCTATTTTTCCAAAAAGATTTAAATCTTATTGCAGCAGAGGTGGATGGAGTTTTTAACATCCTATAACTTTGGGATATAGGATACCCCCAAAAAAGGGATTGAAATCGCTGATGTCCTTAGCCAGAGGTATAATACCTTGGCTGCTATTTACTAGTAGAGGTGATTGGAGTTCCTTTTGAATTCCAACTTCCAACTGCTAACAGAACCCATCTAAATCTATTTAACAACAATGGAGGTTAGTCTGACATTGATGGACAACATTGGATTAGAGCAAAAAAAGGATGAGGAGATAGTTTATATTTTGGGAAAGCTAAGTAGAGGAGAATAATTACCCCATGTCAGTGGATATGCAGTTGATGAGAGGGGATCTTTGAGGAGAGATGGATGCCTTTATGTTCCAAAGAGTGATAATGTGTTGGAGGAAGTGCTTGCGGAGTGTGATCATTCAAAGATGACCATTCACCTCATAGGAGATAGGAGGTATAGGGATATAAAATGAATTTTATATTGGTCAGAGATGAAGAAGAGAGTAGCTAAATATATTTCTAGATGTTTAAAATGCCAAAGGATAAAGGATGAGCAAGAGAAGCCTAGAGGATTGTTATTAGCATTAGAGATTCTGACTTGGAAATGGGAACATATACCAATGGACTTTATACATGGTTTGTGTAGGAGTCAAAGGGGAAACGAAGCAATTTGTGTCATAGTGGATAGACTCACTAAAAGCACCCACTTTATTCCTGTTAGGAGCAACAGGACCGCAACATCTCTAGAAAAAATGTATATCAAGGAGGTGGTTCAACCTCATGGAACTCTAATTAGTATTGTTAGTGATAGGGACCCCTGGTTAGGGACATGGTGTTTATCAAAGTTCCCCTCTTAGGAAAGTCATGAGATTCGAAAAATCAAAAAACTTGGCACCAGGATTTGTTGGGCATTTTCGAGTTTTAGAAAGAATAGGGAAACTGGCTTACTGCGTAGAGTTACTGAATAGATTGGCTGGAGTCCACGACATTTTTCACATTTCGCACTTGAGGTTCCTTCATAGCATAGCCACTGTTATAGAGCTTAATCAATTATGGGATATAGAGAGGTAGTCAATAGCATCCTGTCCCACTGCACACATTATGGAGCACGGAACAAGGAAGCTCCACAACAAATAAATTAAGCTGGTTCGAGTACAATAAGGAGACAACTAGGTGGAAAGCACATGGGAAACCGAAGAAAAGATGAGGATCTCTTATCCTGAGCTTTTCGTTGGTGAACTTTTGTCACCAAAATTTGATTTTTGGTTGCATTATGGTTGCTAGATTGGATGTTAGGGGATGGTTACTACACTTTTCACCATCACCTTACACTCATGTAGAAACTTTATGCATGTTTAGGGTGTTTGCATACATATTTATATGTCATGATCATATACTCACGCTAAGACTGAGCTCACTTATAGTATGTCTGCACACATAATCATATTGCACTTCTGGTTGAGTAGATTGTTATGTAGATAACTTGGTTGTATACGATAGATGCTTATTGCTTGTTATGACGTTCGTCACTTGGAAAGATTTCGAGGATGAAATCCTTTTAAGGAGGGAGAATGCAACACCCCGTAAAAATTAATAATAAATAAAATAAGATAAGATAAATTAATTAAATAAGATAAAAATCAAAATTTTGCGAAATTCATAATTGGACGACCATTATGCGACTGCTTCCATAGCGATTTTTTGACCAATTTCCATATATATATGTTGAAAACAGAGCTCAAATGGAAAAGTTAAGGACGTTAAAAGATTTCGAATTCAAAATAATTTAAAACGAACTCAAATTCAAATAATAAAATAATTCTAAAATCTGAAATTTGAAAAGTAATGGTAATTAAACTTGGGGGTTAAGTAAACGTTGAAATTAACATTAATGTTAAAAAGTCAAGTAAGGAATAAAATAAATCGATCAACGGCGCAATAATTAATTCCTAAAATAAACAAACTAGTTGACCGCCTTACTTAGGCCAGTCGACTACTAGCAGTTGACCAGTATGGTGGGGCAGTCGACCGGTGAGAAAGTGATGGCTAAGTTTTTGTTTATATAGGGAACGTTTCATATTTTATTATTTTAAACCGACTTAAATGCAACGATTCTAGTGCTTTCCAACCATTATAAATAAGAGCCCAGCCCCTCACATTTATTCACACATTATCTTAGGAAACCTATCGAAGCTCTGTTAGTCTCTCTCTTCAAAGATTTGGAAAAGTTTCTTTAGGGTTTCAGGTGATAGATACTAGATGCTTATTATTTTCTTCTAATTCTATTCTCCTCCACTCCCTCAATTTCTGAATCTAATCTATATATACAAATCTCTTGTTTTATATATCTAACGGGGGAGATCTGAAAGATAATACTAAAGGCATGAGAAATCTTAAGAAAAAGGAAGAGCTAAGGATCTATTGTGAGCGGAAATCTTGTCTTTCCATTTTTAGTAATTCGATGGTGTAGTTTGGATTTGATATTTTCCTAAGGGAATTTTGATTTATGAAAACATCAAATTAAAACCCAAAATACCCCCCAATGTGAATGGTTAATTCTTAGGTTAGAATCTCAATTGTGCATATTAAAATAATAGAATTTATGTATATTTTGCAATTTCAGTGTTTTACCTCGTATTCCATTTCTTATCTTTTTCTTTGGACCTTACTAAGGGTTATGATTAGGAAATGGCATGTTAGGTTCGAATTCTTATTCATAGTTTGCACCACCAATATACATAATTTGAGTAGAAATTTACTTTGTTAATTTCATGTATAAAGAAGTCGAATAGAGCATAAAAGTATGTAAATTTTAAGTTTATACTAGTCTGCTGATTTGATTTTGGATAATGGATTTATAATATATGTGTTAATATGGAAATGAAACCTGTATAATTTTGAAGATTTGACATTTAAACATTAGTATAGGCTGTATACTCCACACGCTTAGAAATTTGCAAAGGGCGTGTGTGTGTTAGCGAAAATAACATAAGATTATAACGTACTAATGACATAGTTAATAGGTTATTAATTATCGTTGAATTCCCCTTCGGAAAGTGAGTAATTGCATAGGCGAAATAAGAAGTTTTCTTATAAGGCCTTAATAATGGATATGGTGAAATGTGTGATATTATGTTAAAGGTGTGTTATAAATTATGACTAAGTTATAGGGACGTGAGGTCACTCAAAAGGACATTGAAGTTTACCTAGATAATTTGGCTACCAGTAGTGTGACTTTAGGGCTGATGTGAGACATCACTTATAAAAAGTAACTATGGATAACGCGAAGTTAGTCCCAAATTCTGTAGACTAAATCTACCAAGCTAATCTGGCTACCAGTACTACCAATAGTTGGAATAATGTGAGCATCACTGTGGGTACGGATCATTATACGAAGGACTTGCTTCGAGGATTGAAGGTATTAAGTGGCTGTGTGAGGGTCCACCTCTTCTCTATATAGGAAGTTGTAAATGGGCGTGGATAATGGCTAGGTGCGATAGTGGATATCTTGAAAAGGTTTCCTTTCAATATGAAGTATTAAGTGACCGAAAAGATTTTGTGCAATGTCAGCTTGATAAATATCAGTGAGGAGTCCACCTGGGGATAGGTATTAAATGACGAGGGACCTTTCTTAAATAAGATATTAAATGGTCTGAGTCTGCCTAATTCTCATTAGAAAGGTTTTAAGTGGCTTGAGTACTATTTATAACATTGATAGGACATTACTGACGATAGATATGGGTTATCTGGTTATAAGAGTAGTGGTTATGGAATTGGAATTGGGAAAGCCTTAGGGTTTAAATTTGGAAAGACTTAGAATAAAGCCAATATATGAAAGACATATTCCTATTTAAATTATACTATTCAAGTATTATGATAGCAAGGCTCAAGATTTTTATTCATCGGACATATGTTGTTCTGACTTCATCCTCATTACAACACAGTAGGAAACGCGATTGTGAAGGCGAAGGCGAGGAATTAACTTGTGGCAGTTACATATTTATCTCTTCATGTTATTTTTGGTGTACTCATTGGAAAACCATGTTATATTGTACTATAGATATGAGACGGTTGTTATGGGTTTTGTGTTATGGAGTTTATGACATTTCGATTTTAAATGAAGTAGGTACTATTTTTGTTACTATATTTTATGCTTCCTCTTTGAGTTCTGAATGTGAGATAAATAGCTATTTATTGTTCTTTGTACCAATCAACAACCAGCTTTGGAATGGGTTTAAATTTCGATGGGCCTTTTCTGGATCATAATTTTGGTTCGTTTTAAGGCAAGTTGTTACAATATGATCCAGATAAGTTTCTTCGTAACCAACATTGAGTTAACATTCTCAATGAAAAATCGCGTATACCGCATTTACACACTGAGTGAACATCATAATGCCTGGGCTCACGCTAAATATACTACCTTAATGATTTATGGCCTATTAAAGCATTCGTGTTACCTTCTCACTGGCGTGTCCTATGCTCTTTATCGTTCAACCTCAAGCTAAAGAATTACTATAGCGATTCCCCCATAGGTTCAGCCACATCCCGCTCGTATAGGCCTACAATTGCAGAAATCTCTATCTTCCTTCCTTGATTCCAACTTGTTTAATATAAAACCGGATGTACCCAAATAAAAATAAAGGCTTCTAGTTAAGCTACCATCACGTGCTTTGTCGAATTCCAAATTATGCCTACCATGAAGTGTGGACTTTGGTGTGTCATCCAGTGTAGAATTGATACTACCTATGGTACCTGCTCGATAAAGATATGTGAACTCCTAAAAGACTAAAATATGCGAACAAGTCCCCTTAATTACCCTACTTAGCCTGCACTAGGTCTAGGTTCAACTTGGGCTTGCTGAAACAATTCAGATGCCTAAAAATTTATTTTAGGCGTCTAACCCTCTTTTTTAAAAATATTTTTCCAAGCATTCAAACATCTGCCTTTCTTGTTCCGACATCTGACTTTGATTGCAGACGTCTAAAAAAGAATTTAGATGTTTGAATTGTTTTGAATTTAAATTAATTTCTTTCTGATTAATACTATCCGAAATCTGAACATTTGAACCATAATTCAGGTGTTTGATTAATACTTTAGATGTCTAGTTAGGATTTTTACAAATTTTTGTAACGTTGTTTCATTTATTTTCATTCGTCTTCTTCGTGTTTTTTATTATAGACACACAATTTCGTGTAAAATCATGTTTTGGTAATGATTTCTACTTTTATTTGCAAGAACTTCATATTAGATTTTCCCATAAACACTTATGTATTTGCATTAAATTCTATTAATATTTTAAATTATATAATTACTTCAAGGTGAAATTAAATGGAACATTACTCTTTCATCCATTCAAATCACAACAAACTTTATCACATAAAGGTTTAAATTTGTAAAATTTAAGGTGAATTACTCTAGTCAATCTTTTCCCTTTTTCTATAATTATTTCTATTAGATAAATACCTAGGGTTTCCACCATTACTATTTATTTTTCATTTATAGTTGAAATTGTAAATCAAATAAAATTTGGGTTGAAACTACTAATCCAAATTCATTAATTTTATTTTTAAATCAGGTTGAGCTATAAAGGGATTTAAATACTTATGAATCATCAGAATGATGTAATTAATTCACTCACCTTTAGAAAATTTTCCTTCTTCTAACTTGATTTGAATATCCTTTCCTAGGCCGCCAAGTTGATTGATTCCCTTTCCTTCTCTCTTTTCCCTTAAATCCCGATTCTCCCTCCCTCTCCTTCGAATTTGATATTTTTTATTTTATTTTTGATGTAGAATTTTTTTAAAAGAATGGATGTATTATTTAGATTTGAGAAGTCTCTATAGAGAAAGGGGAAGAGTTGTATTTACAGAATAAAGAGGTAACGGCTAGGGTTTAAAGTGGAAATGCGTATGGGTTAGGGTCTTATTCATAGTTGAAAACTACGGTTATCCAGTCTAAACCTAAAATTAATAATTACTAAAATGCCATTAGTTTTCGCTACTTTTGACCTATCTTTTCAAATTTAATCACTTATATTTGTTTTGCATTATAAATGTTATTCCGAATGCAAAACAATAGGTCCTAAGGTCCGATTCCAATGTTTGTAAAGATTACTATTTTATCCTTTTATTTAAAATTACAATTTTATCCTCATTTTATATTTTAATTTATTATTAAAATTTCCATTGTATTTCACTACAACTATGTTTTGCACTAAACACTCATCACCATTACTAAGGTGCACCAGACCATCACTAAGGTCTCGCACCACCCACTAAATTGCTAGTACATATAGAATAAATTGAATGATCACTAGCAAGGTCAACAGCACACCAAGGCGAGCCAGACCATCGCCAAGGTTGTAACAACCCATACCTTGGTGGGCTTGAATTTCGACTTAATGGAAACCCAAGTCCATTTGGCATGGATCGTTTGTTTTAATGACCTAATAAACATAAGCATATCAAAGAGCGATTAACATAAACTCACGGTGTAACGTCCCGCCTTTTCGCACGATTTAAACCGACACACATGCCAATTCAAACCATACGGAAGGGCAGATTGTTATGGGGTAAATAAGAAAAAACAGAGAAGAAAAAAACTAAACAGAATCTCACAGCGGAAGGATAAAATATAATAATCTAATATATAGTTTATAAATCTGTTTACAAAACCATTTATATAATACATATCAGAGTTACACATACCAATAACAATGCAGCGGAACAGTGTGTAGTGCACTAGTAAACATAATAATATTATAAATCTTCGTCTTCGTCCTCCAGAGCTAAATCTTGAAATCCTGAAACGCTCGGACTGACCCGAGCGAATTTGAAAAGACAAAAACACTCGAGTCAGATTAAAAGATCTTATGTGAGTTAAATTAACAGAAATAAATATGAGTACAGTAACTCAAGAGATGTTCGGGATTTACATCTCCTAAGGATCCGTTAAACTATTTACTATGTAGTATATTGCGCTATTATAATAGTGTCTATTTATAAAATAAACTTACTTTTTAATAGCGTTAAGGGGTTACCCATATAGCCCTTAACACAAATAATGCCAATAGTCTATACAGTACCGTAATACCTCCTGATCGGGAAGCTACCAGAGGATACTCCATAGGTACGACACAAATAGAAACTCATAGTAAAGGCTCGGTATGGTAGGTGACACGGCACAACTAGGCAATGCCAGGGTAGATATACCAATTGCTATCCAGGCTGGTGGAAACGCGTAGCCGCAGTTACCGCCCACCTCGGACTAACTCCCCAAAATCAAAATATAGAAGTGGCCACTGAATCAATCCAAAATCAAAGTATAATATCGAAGAGGAGGGTCCGATCAGAGGAATGACCTCATTGGCCTGAGAATCGCTCCTGTTTTAGCCACCTTATGCCAACTCACGGGAGTCGGGTCCACGTATTTACCTTACAGGAAACGTCGCCACCACCTACTTCATTCTGGAATCTCCACCGCGTACACGGTTAGTCAAAGTGGTTTTCGGTATCGACAGAGAGTATGTCCATATCCGATCCCGGTCTCTTTGCCAACCCATCGTTATTATAACACCGCGGTCATTTAAAAATAGCTCATACTTTAAAACCAGAATAAACATTTCCATTTTAAATTTATGAATACGATATCATTTTAAAACCCAAAAAAATATGATATCCTTTATCCCAAATATAAACCTTTTCAAAAATCCAAATGCTTTAAAATTTATAACGTCTGAAAGCCAAATATCCTTTCAAAGCATAATATTTCGAAATTCATAATTTAAAAACCATAACTTTTAAAACTTGAATGGTTTGGATATTCAACGGTATATGAATTAAAAGGTTTAACTTAAATGTTACTTTGTAAAGAAAATAGTTCTCATGGCTTTACAAATACATTTCTTTATTAAAGTCTAAACCAAAATTTGTATTATCTCTCTCAAGTTCCAAAACCACTTCAATTTATATATATATATATATATATATATATACGTATATCCATTTTGAGTAACAATATTTCAAACTAAAATTGGATTTTATTCTTTCAACAGATCAATTGTTCTATTAATTAGTCTTGAATATTCACATAAAATCCATAAATAATAAGACTTCAGTTTCTAGTAATAAAATATATATATTTTCCCAATTCAAATTATACTAGAATATTCATTTCAATTTTATTTTGGGAAAAATCCAATTATAAATATCATATCTTAAAATTTCCAAACTTAACATTTAAACATATGATATAAATTATTAAACTCCATTTTCTTAATTTTCTTCCATTTTTAATAAAGATTTTTATACACCTTTTAATTTCAAAATTTTCAACTTCATATGTATATATATATGGAAGAAAAATATTCATACGATATAAAATTTAAGATTATTATAAACCGTATTTGTAACGACCCAGAATTTTTATTAATTAAAATTTGGATATTTAATTAATTTTAAATATTAATGTTAACGAAAAAATTTAAACGCTAACACCCTGGTGTATAAGATGTGATTGTGAAAGCACCACCCGTTTGTACGGGAAACAGAAATAAGCAGAAAGTATGTAGAAAAACGGTAAGAGACACAGTATTTATAGTGGTTCGGCTTATAATCCAGCCTACGTCCACTTTAATCTTTTTATCACTAGTTTGATTACAATTCTTTACAAGATCTTTCAATTACAACACACTTCAAGTGATAGGATATGTGAAACAAGTAGCTCAAGCTTTGATGTTGACAATCATCTTCAAATCCATGGTGAATGTGGATGATTCCTTCATGGAGTTCCTTTAGAAGTTTGTTGGATCTAAAAAGCTTTGAAGTCGTCTGGAATTCGGCAGAGTAATGGCACTTGAAGAGAATGAGCCCAAAGGTCCTCTGCATGTTGGAGATGGTTTCATATTTATAGAGAGTTCTGGGCGGAAAAAGTGCTAAGTCCTAACTCGTGGCCGACTTAAGATAAGTCGTGTTCGACTTAAGGTAAGTCGTCCCCGGGTCACTGAGCCGAGTCTATGGCAGTTCCCCTTTTTTGAACCCATCCCTAAGTTCTAAGTCGTGTGCGAGTTATCTGGCTGCAATTGCTAATTTCCCTTCTTAAGTCGTATACGACTCTTTTTATGTCGTAAGTCGTAGTCGACTTAACCAATTGCAACTGGTTTAAAGCAAGTCTTAACTCGTAGACGAGTTAAGAGGTGTGTCTTTAGGTCGTATCCTCCTTAAGTCGTATAACTTCTTTAAGTCGTAAGGGTCTTAAGTCGTACAAACTGCAGTTATCATTAAGTCGTAGGCCATCAATTTCCTTAAGTCGTAAAGACCTTAAGTCGTTAGCTTTTCTTAACTCGTATGCCTGCTAACTCGTAGAAGATCTTAACTCGCAGAGGATTAACTCGTAGAGGCTTAACTTGTGGAAGATCTTAACTCGTACACTTGCTAATTTGTAGATATGCTAACTCGTAAAGGCTTATCTCGCAAGTAGCTTAACTCGGGTACTCCTTAACTCGTAGGCTGCTTATCTCGTAAGCTTGCTAACTCGTAGAGGTCTTTAAGTTGTAGGAAGTTGCTGACTCATGTATCCTTTAACTCGTACATGCCTTGAGTCGTACATGCCTTGAGTCGTACATGCCTTGAGTCGTACATGCCTTAACTCGTGGACCTGTTAACTTGTGAACGAGTTAGGGTTAACATTTGCCCCTCGAAGCACACGCTTAAATCGTAAGTCGTGTGCTTCGACTTATCATAACTCGGTCATGTCGTTTCAAATCCCAACCTTTCCAGATATAAAAGCCTGAGTCGTCCTTCTTCTCATCACTTAACCTTTTAAACTGCTTTCTGCCATTAACGCATCTTCAAGCTCTCCGAGGCGATTTCGACCCGATTCATCTCTGATTCTTTCTAGCATCAAACAATCGTAAGAGATCTTGCTTCAAACTTCGACCGTTAACCATTGTTACTTTATGTATTCAGTTCATCATCTTTGGTTTGCCCCATTCAAACCCTGCGAATTCTATTCGAATTGATTACCGATGAACTAAAATTCATCTGATTTGGCCTATGGTGATTCGCGCTTTGGGGCGATTCATAGTGTAACGGGTTAAGGTTGTCGCTGCTGAAGAAGCCAAGGATGAACAGGTTAAGAGATTTGAAAGGGAGGCGAGTTGGTCGAATAGGTTGAGTGATGATAACAAGGGATCGTCTCATATATGACTCGGCTTCTTCCATGTGACTTAGCGATTTCCATGAGCCGTAGCCGAGTTAAGACTTGGAGGATTTCTAGTTGTTTTGGATCAGAGCCTTTCTCCTGTTCCCCGAGTTACGACTTAGGACTTAGAGGATAAGCAGCTTGATGTGTTTGATGGCTGAGGATAGGAACGACTCATCCCTTGAGTCGGTTGCGACTTAGTACTTGAGTCGGTTTTGACTTAGCACTTGAGTCCGATACGACTTAGCACTTGTGTTCGATACGACTTAGCACTTGTGTTCGATACGACTTAGCACTTGTGTTCGATACGACTTAGCACTTGTGTTTTTTTTTTTTTTTTTTTTTTTTTTTTTTTTTTTAGGATCTGCTTAAACCTTGAATTTGCAGTGATGTTGAACTGTTGAACTTTGATGCCTTCTTTTACAAATTACTTTGACTCGCAAGTTAACAACCTGTCCAATACAACATTTACAGAAAAACCGGGGCGAATATACTGCCATTGATCGCCCTCTTCGAATGACAGATTAGCTAACAACAGTCATTAAACTTAAACAGATTGTGTGAATGAAGTGCTCAACTTATTAACTTCAAGTAAAATACTAAAGCAATACTGAAATAGTCAATTAAAATTGACCAGCTCGCATTAATATTATACTTGAACTAAAGACTAACAAGTTCTGAAATTTTTGTAATCGATCAATCGTCGACTAGTTTTATTTCAGTTATATTTACTTGTTATTATTATTTTTTTATTAGTTTTTTGCACAACACTTCACACTTTTTTAGGAAACGTGCACCTTCATATTTGAATATCCAGTTGTTTGTGTAGAATGACTTCTCAGGAAGGTGATACAACAGTTCGGACTGGAGAGGTAACTGCTCTTCCGGCTCCACTGGTTAATCCTCCCGAAAGAGCTCCTACTTCACTATCATACAAAGTTTTTCGCCAGTTGTGTGCTCAGTTTGGTATCGTTGAATCAGATGCCATTCTTCCCGAAAGAAATAACACTGCCGATATAGCTCCTTCTGGCTTTGTGACAATTAACCGGCAAATGTGCCTAAGTGGAGGCATTCCTCCTTTCAACGACTTTTTCCAACAACTTCTCCGTCAACTGGCCATTGCTCCATCCCAGCTACACCCCAATGGCTATGCCATTCTAATGGGGTTGTGTGTGCTTTTTAGGAGAACACTTGATCGACTTCCAAGCTTTGGTGAAGTTTGTTATCTATGCTCTTTTTCTCGGACTAAGGATCATCCTTCCATTACTGTTGTGAGGAGCGCCCGAAACCGCAAACTGATTGTTGGCCTCCCTGATACTGCTCACGGGTTTTTAACCCAATTCTTCTATGTTCGTTGCCCTCCGGGGTTTTATGGTGTGTGGAGAGTTGGAAGTAAGGGCGTTCAGCTTTATTCCTGACACATGTTTTCCTTATAAAATCTTTTCATAGCCTGAGTAGTTAGATGTTAATTTCCCTTTTTACTTTTCAGCGCTTCCACCTCCTTCTAGAGACCCAGGCTATAAGCAAATTTTTGAAAGATTGAATGCTGTGCCAGTAGAAGAGAGGAATATAAAGTTTTTGCTGAGAGATGACTTTTTACATCAATACGGGCTTCTTCACTCTTCTCGCTATACTCAGCCTCATGAAGCCCCGACTGAAGTTCCCGATTCCCCGACTGAAGCATCAGATGCCCCCGTTACTATCGAACAATCTTCATCAAAAGAGTCTAACATCGAAGCTTCATTGGTGAAATGTTCCACCCCTACCGGCATTATGGGGTCATCTAGTAAGACGGCACTTGCCCCGATTGAGGAAGAAGAAGGACCTTCACAGCCTCTCGGGGGATTAGCTGATGTAGGAACTGAGAAAACAAGTCTCACCGAGCATGATGGTGACGATGTTTATGATGGGTTGAGCGACATAATAGTGACCTCACAGGAGCTTTTTAGAGATGACGTGTCTAAAACTATCTCTCCTATAATTGAGGCGACGTCCCTTCTTCGACTAACACCAACACAAACACCAACTCCTCATACCCAAGCTATCATCACCCCTACACCAATGAGTGGTTTGTAGCTTAATGCGCGTAGCTTGCACATCACACAACACTTAGGATTTTTCGGCATTTGTTCATATTTAACTTCTTTTCTTCGGAAGTTTCTAAGACTTGCTATTTTTGCCTTTTCAGATTCCTCTATGGGGCGCAGCGGCAGCGGTTCTTATTACAAGGACTTTCGACGCTATGGAGGGCGTGGCAGCTATGACTACAAGCAATACTATGCCGATCCCAGAGAAACCAATGAGCAGAGAGCTGCGCGAAAAGCTGAAGAGAGGAGAAGGTATGAAGAACGTCATGAGGGAGCGGGCACGCGACATGAATCCTTCCCAAGGGATGATGACTCCCATAAACGTAAAACGCACGATGATAGGGGGAAGAGCCATATTGAGGATTCGAGAAAGCGGACCAAACTTGGCGAGGAGCACGTGCCCGTGACATCTGAGAGACCTGGTGCCTCAGTTTCTATTGACATCCCTTCCAAATCTCCTGCTCTTGAAGGAAGTGCCATCCAAACACTTCTCAACAGGCCTTCATACCATGTTGAAAGGGGGCCCCCGACTTTGCAGAGCCGATTCCCGAACTGGTGTTTGAGGGGGGTACGCTTCGACCTTGATTTGGTCCCCATCGACAAAGAAGCTATGTACAGAAATCTCGATGCTGTCAAGCTTGATATCGATAGAATGTCTGGATGGCAAAAGCTGGTTGATGAACTTCAAAGAGTTAATCGGGCTAACATCGAAGCAATGCTGACCATGGAAAATGACAAATCAGAATGGCAGAAGATTCTTGATCAACACAACGCTGAGATGAAGGAGATAGCCGAATACAATGAAAAACTCGAAGCTGAAGTAAAGCAGCTCAAAGATGATCTTGCCTCTTCTACTAATACTTACACCCAAAGAGAAGAGGTATTGCAAAAACAAGTGCGAGATGCGCACGCCAGCCAGAGGGACGCTGAAGCTAAAGCTGAGAGGTTGGAACAAGCTGTAGAGAACCACCGCACTGATGTCACCCAGCTGCAGAATAAACTGAGCGCCCGGGACATGGAGATTGAAGCGCTAAAAGCCCAGCTTGCTCAGACCGAAAAAGATCGAGATGAGGCCATGGCTGGCAAAATTGCAGCCGAAGAAACTGCTCAGACCATGGAAAACGATATCAATTCGACTTTATTCGATTTTTATTTACATTGTGTCTTGGGACGCGGCAGCCTCTCTTTTCTTGGTCCTAAGTATGAAATCACCCTGGCCGAGGTGTGGGAAGCTGCTCTTAACATGTTTAAAGACGCCGGGTATGGCGATGAAGATTTTGAGGCGCGTTACCTGGATGAGGGAGCTCGCGCTGCTCTTGCGAAGGGGCGAGAACAACTTGCCAGGATGAGAACTGGAATGGCGGAAGAGGAATGTTCTGGAAAGGAATTAACGCTTATTTCCTCTGTCCATCCTCCAGTTTCTCCTGTGGTTGACATCACGGGTTCGAGCTCCTCTACTCCGCCTGCAACTAAGACAGTAACTGAAACTACAAGTGCACAAGGCGGGGATGAAGGTGGTGAAAGCAACGAAGCACAGCGATATGAAATCAGCCTCAGAGATCCAACTACCCCAGGTAAACTTGACACCGGACCAGCTCAAGTGGTGAACTGCTCGTTCGCTCCTTGTGAACTTGACGATCTTCTTGATTATTTTTCAAATGTCAATGAATTCCCGACTTTTGATGAGCCGTCATCCCCTCTCTTTTCGAAAGATACTGATATTTTAAGTTTTTTCTCCTTTGTAGAGAAAGCACCGAGTCAAACTCAAGCTTCTTCTCCCCCGGTGATCCTTCCTCCATCTCTTCAAGTGGCGCCTCCCTCTGCTTCTCAACCTGGGTCACAAGAAGAACAAATAGAAGCTCTCCATGGCCTGGATGATCCCATTGCTTCGCAAGAGCAAAAAGATGAGGGACTTGAGGGAGGTGACATATCTCCGGAGCGGACTCCTTCTGACGATATAACTTTATCTAAACTTGTCACTCCAGGAAGTGAGTCTTCCTCAAAGAGGAGAAGGAAGCAAGGAGCATCAAGGAGGAGAGGGAAGATAATCACTGCCACTGAAGAGGAGCCAGAAGTTGGGCCAGCTGCGCCTACCTCTCCTTCCTCCCTTATACCCACTGGTCGACCTGAAAAGCTGATCATTCGGCCGGGTAAAGGGTCTAAAGGCAGCAAAAAGAAGTGAAGATCTTCAGTTTCTAGTTTTTTGTGTTTTGCATGTACTGGCCGAGAATTGTGCGGGTACCGGCCCCCGCTTTTCTTTATTTTGAAACCTGTACCTGCGTTGTAATTGAATAAAATGATTCCTCGTTTGTACAAACTTTTGTTTGAATTAAAGAATACATTTGTTATTCGTTTTGGCATGAGTTTATTTGATAATGCAGCGAGCTTATGGTATGTTACTTGAGCGTTACCTTTTGCTGGTTTAGTTATACCATATTGTGTGTAATTATACTATATTGCCCCCATTCCATAAGTATGCTGCAATATTCTATACCTCGAGGGGACTTACACTCTTATTTGCTAAAGAATAATTATTTTATTCTTTAAAGAAAATTTTATAGAGTACAACTCCCTTCGTATAAGTTTTTACGCTTGGTCGTTCGAAGAAATCACTTTTTTCTTTTGCTTATGTGCATATCTCATCAAGTGAATTCCTCTATGTGGTAAAGCGGACCTCTGAAGGGTACTTTAACTTCTTTTCTTTTTACGATCATTTCCCACAGTAGGCAAATTACTTTTCCTTTGAAAGTTAAAGTACGCTTTTGATGAGGATTTTTTTTTTTATAGAAAGTTGTACCTCTGAGGAGGGATTTTTTCACGTTTCAACACTTGGAAGTTTTATTTCAATCTCGGTGAAACGTGTACCTCCAAAGAGTTATGCTTTAGAAATCCTTTTCACGTTTCAACACTTGGAAGTTTTATTTCAATCTCGGTGAAACGTGGGTTTCCAAAGAGGTCTTTTTTCTTAATTGTGTTCCCGGGAGGGGGTTGTACCTCTGAGGAGGGATTTCTCACGTTCCAACACTTGGAAGTTTTATTTCAATCTTGGTGAAACGTGTACCCCCAAAGAGTTGTGCCTTTGAAGAAAGCCTTTTCACGTTTCAACACTTGGAAGTTTTATTTCAATCTCGGTGAAACGTGTGCTTTCAAGAAGGTCTTTGTTTTTACATTTCAACTTTGGTGAAGTGAAATTCCGAAGAGCGGCTGCTACACTTCAACTCCTGGCGAAATGGGCCTCCGAAGAGGGCTTTTATTTTGTTTACATTTCAACTCTGGTGAAGTGAAATCCCGAAGAGCAGTTATAACACTTCAACTCCTGGTGAAATGGGCCTCCGAAGAGGGCTTTTATTTTGTTTACATTTCAACTCTGGTGAAGTGAAATCCCGAAGAGCGGTTATAACACTTCAACTCCTGGTGAAATGGGCCTCCGAAGAGGGCTTTTATTTTGTTTACATTTCAACTCTGGTGAAGTGAAATCCCGAAGAGCGGTTATAACACTTCAACTCCTGGTGAAATGGGCCTCCGAAGAGGGCTTTTATTTTGTTTACATTTCAACTCTGGTGAAGTGAAATCCCGAAGAGCGGTTATAACACTTCAACTCCTGGTGAAATGTGCCTCAGAGAGGGTTTTCATCGCCTGGAAGTTACTCTCTCATGGTTGGAGGGTCATGACTCCTCCAATCTTTTTTGTTGAGTAGAGAACTTTCTTTTTTGTGGCATATGACCCATTAGAGGTCTTTTATTATCCGAAGAGTTGCGCCTCCGAAGAGGACTTGTGGCGCTGATGGTAGCTTTGGTTGTTCCTCTGTTCACTTGCTTATGCCTTTTCAGCGATCCTTTTTTTTTTTTTTTTTTTTTTTTTTTTTTTTCTTTCTTTTCAAGTTTTCATCCCCCTTTTTCTCACAAGTGGCTTGTTTAATCCAAGGAAGTGTACTTCATTGCCAGGCAAGTTCGTGAGAACGGGCACTAGCTTCCTAATTGGATGTTTGTTTGTTTAAACAATCTCAATTTATCAGCAAGGGCTCGTTCCTATCGAAATCATTAGCCGTTCAATTGAAGCATTTCCTATCTAGGATTTGAATTCGGGGTCTTTGTGACTTGAAATTTGTTTGTTGAATGATGGTGAGAATCGCTCGGTCTTATTATGCGCAAGTTTTATCTCCACTGTCTGCAAAAATTTAAATCGATATTTCAGCAATACATTTTATGTATTTTTATATCGAAAACAAAGCAAACATATAATGATAATAAGGAACACAAGATTTATAGTGGTTCGGCCATGAAATTGGGCCTACATCCACTTTATATTCTTTCATTATTTACTTGCATCAGTTTCACAATTGCTTTCAATTACAGGAATCATACATTCATAATTCTTTTTACAATGTTTCAACAAAATTTTCAAGTAAAGTATGGACGCAAGTGATTGCTGTTCCATGCCCTTGGAATTTGATCTCCATCAACTGTGGTGAGCTTGAATGTGCCGTCAAGAAGTTTCTGACCTATCACATACGGTCCTTCCCAATTTGGCCCAAACACACCTGTCGCAGTCATAATTCTTTTTAGGACTAGATCTCCAATTTCAAAGCTGCGTTGACGAACTTTGGAATTGAAATGTCTGGCTATCCTTTGCTGATGAGCTGCAACTCTGAGGTTAGCTTCATCTCTTTTTTCATCAAGGAGATCCAGCGCTTCAAGTTGCAGCTTTTCATTTTCTGCTTGATTGAAATGGATTCTTCTGTGTGAAGGGACCTCTGTTTCAACCGGGATCATTGCTTCCGATCCGTATGCTAACGAAAAAGGAGTATGCCCAGTTGCAGTTTTGTGAGTAGTTCTGTATGCCCATAGTGCAAGTGGTAGTTTATCGACCCAACCACCTTTGGCTCTTTCGAGTTGCTTTTTGATGGTTGATTTGATGATCTTGTTCACTGCTTCCACTTGCCCGTTTGCCTGCGGATGAGCTACTGCCGAAAAGCTTTTCTGGATTTTGAATCGTTTGCAAAAATCCTGGAATTCCTCACTTTCAAACTGAGTACCATTGTCTGTGATTATTTTTTGAGGCACACCGTATCTGCAAATGATATTCTTGGTCACAAAGCTTATCACTTTCTTAGAAGTGATAGTAGCCAAAGGTTCAGCTTCAGCCCACTTAGTAAAATAATCAACCGCAACAATAGCATATTTAATCCCTGATTTAGCGGTTGGTAGCGGCCCAATGAGATCCATTCCCCAAATTGCAAATGGCCATGGACTGATCATCTGTGTGAGTTCGGTAGAAGGTGCTCTAGGAATTTTGGCATATCTTTGGCACTTGTCACATTTTCGGGAGTAATCTGCGGCATCCCGATTAATTTCTGGCCAAAAATATCCGTATCGGAGAATTTTCTTTGCTAATGTTTGACCACCTGAATGATCACCGCATTCTCCTCCATGCACTTCAGTTAGGATTGTTTTGGACTCTTCCCGGGATACACATCGAAGCAATGGCATTGAGAATCCTCGTCTGTATAATTGACCATCCTGGATTATATATCGAGAAGCTTTTCTCAGTAGCTTTTGTCGTTCTTTAGAGTTTTCTGGTAAAGAGCCATTGAGTAGATACTTTGTTATTGGAGTCATCCATGATTCTTGCTCTTGCGACATACTCATAACCCAATCGATATCCATTTCATCAATGCTCGGATTTGACAAAACTTCCACTGGAACTAACCCTAAGGATTGGGCTTCGCCAGAACTTGAGTATTTTGCGAGAGAATCTGCTTTCATGTTTTCTTCTCGAGGAATATGACTTATCGTGTAATGGTCGAATTCACATAAAAGTTCCCAAGCCTTTGACACATAAGCGGGCAGATTTCCTCCTTTCGTTTGAAACTCCTTCTTGACTTGGCATACTATAAGCTGAGAATCACTGAAGATCTGTAACGCTCGAATGTTTAGTTCTTTAGCAATTTTCAAACCAGCGATCAGAGCTTCATATTCTGCTTCATTGTCTGTTGAAGGAAATTCTAATCTTAGCGCATAGCATAATGACCGGCCTTCAGGAGTTTCAAGAACAATTCCAGCACCTGAACAGTAATCATTTCTTGCGCCATCTACAAACAACTTCCATTGGGTTGGGGAGTTCTCGATTGTTTCTTCCTCGCTGTTACCCTTGTCTGTAAATTCTGCAATAAAATCTGCCAAAGCTTGTCCGTTGATCGCTTTTCTAGGATGATAAGTGATGTCATATTGGCTCAATTCAATATTCCACTTTAAAAGGCGGCCCGAAGTCTCAGGGCGAAACAAGACTTGCTTTAAAGGTTGATCAGTGAGGACTTTGATAGGATGAGCCTGGAAATATTGCCTCAACTTTCTTGAGGCAATCAATAGACAATAGGCGAGTTTTTCCAACTTGGAGTAATTCATTTCTGCCCCAGTGAGTCTTTTGCTGATATAGTAAACTGGATGTTGAATCCTTTTGTCTTCCCGTACCAGCGCTGCACTTAAAGCATGAGATGAAACTGCCAAGTATATAAGAAGATCCTCGCCATCGCCGGGCCTGGAAAGTATTGGAGGCGTTTCCATATGTTGAATCAATTCTTCAAAAGCTTTCTGGCATTCGGGAGTCCAGTCAAAGTTTTTCTTTCCTTTCTTTAGAGCGTCGAAGAATGGAATGCATTTATCAGTAGCTTTGGATATGAACCGACTTAAGGCGGCAATTTTTCCATTGAGACTTTGCAATTCCCTCTTTGTTTTAGGAGCTTTGACTTCTTTTAGAGCAGTGATTTGAGCTGGACTAGCTTCAATGCCCCTAGCGCTCACGATGAAACCCAAGAACTTCCCAGATTCTACCCCGAAAGAACATTTTAAAGGGTTAAGCTTCATTCCGTATCTTCGGAGAATTGCGAACATTTCTGCTAAGTGTTCGATGTGATCCACTGCTTTCTTAGATTTTACTAGCATGTCATCAACGTAAACTTCCATAGTCTTTCCCAACTGCGGTTTGAACATAGCATTAACCAGTCTTTGGTATGTTGCCCCCGCATTCTTCAACCCAAAGGGCATAACTCTGTAACAGTAAAGACCGACATCGGTGATAAAGCTTGTGTCCTCCTGATCTGGCTCATGCATCATGATCTGATTATATCCTGAGTAGGCATCCATAAAAGACAACAATTCATGACCCGCTGTTCCATCTACCAGTTGATCGATCCTGGGTAATGGGAAGCAGTCTTTGGGACAGGCCTTGTTTAGATCTGAAAAGTCGATGCACACTCTCCATTTACCATTGGCTTTCTTAACTAGCACTGGATTTGAAACCCAATTTGGATAGGTAGATTCTCTGATGAAATTATTCTCCATGAGCCGGTCAACTTCCTCTTTCAATGCTGTCGACCTTTCTAGACCTTGGATTCTTCTTTTCTGCTTTACTGGCGTGAACTTTGGGTCAATATTCAGAGCATGTACCGCAACTTCTGGGGATATTCCGCACATATCGGCATGGGTCCAAGCGAAAACATCCAGGTTTGCTTTCAAAAAAGATATCAAGGCATTCTGAACTGACACATTAAGTTGTGAACCCACATTCAGCACCTTGTTTGGGTCCTTCAGATCAACGGGCACCGGTATCGTTGTTTCTGCTGGTACCACCCTACTCTCCCCCGCACTGGCCTTTCTAGGATCCATCACTTTTCGTGCCCCGCTATGCTCGCCAGTGCAGGGTCCGCCCTGTAGTTGCTATAGGGTTGGTGTTTTGATGCGGATTGGGGTTGCCGCATCTTTCCCCATTTCTCTCTTCCTTGTTTCTCGCAGCTCTGTCATATAACATTCTCGCCCAGCGTTCTGGTCTCCTTTAATAACTCCTACCCCATTGTCTGTAGGGAATTTAATAGTAAGACACCATGGGGCAAGGACAGCTTTGAATGCAGCAAGAATAGGTCGACCAAAGAAAGCATTATAAGCAGAAAATTCATCTACTATCACAAAAGTCTGCTTGCGAACTACTTTTCTTTCTCCTTCTCCGAGTTCCACAAGCAAGTCAATGGTTCCTACTGGTTGCTTTGGCTCCCCAGTGAAGCCAACAATCTTCTGAGATGAGGCTTGCACATCCGCCATCGGGATTCTCATCTGGTCAAACGTTTTCTTGAAGAGGATGTTGCAAGATGCGCCGCAATCAATAAGAACTCTTCTGACAATAGCCGGTCCAATACCGGCCGAGATGACTAACGGGTCCAAAGTAGGGGCCTCAATGCCCGTGGAATCTCTAGCCCTGAACACAATATCATCATTAAAAGTCCTTTGTTGTTTCAGGGGTGTAGAGTCCTCTAAAACAAAGACATTCTCTTCAGTTGGCATATGTTTCAGAGCTCGAGTGTACCTCTCCATTTCACCCCAGCTTCTGCCTGCTGGGTGGGGTCCTCCTGTGATGACATTAATAACTGGCCTTCCAGATTCATGTCCTGCGGCCTTCTCATTTGTCCTGGGCTGATGAGCAAGAGCTTGTTGCCCCTGACTTGACGAAGCAGGATCATTACCACTCTTCTTCACAAATTGCTGCAGCTTATTTTCTCTTAGCAATTCTTCGATTATATTTTTCAATTGACGGCAGTCGTCTGTGTCATGACCAGGCTGATTATGGAAGCGACAGAACTTCCCACTTTGCACAGCTTTTCTTCCGGTTCTGAGAACAGGAGGTTTGGGATACTCAAAAGAATCTTTTGTAGCCAGGTAGATGCGCTCTGGTGTTTCTAACAAAGGAGTATATTCTGATGGCTTGAAGGATCGAGGCTTCTTCGAATTGTGTTGTTTCCTTCCATCATTATTTTCTCTTTTCTGTCCCACAGATCCATTCTTACGTGGCGCAGCAGTGTTGTCTTCAGCTTTCTCTACTGTTGCCTTTGCCGGGACAGGACGGCTTTCCAAACGCATGAATTCATCCGCCTTTTTGTAGAACTTTTCCAGAGAATTTGGCTCCTTCATGTTCAGCCACTTTCCGAATTCACTTGACTTATCAATAGCTCTCATCAAATAGGTCAAGACCATGCGGGGTTCTGCATTATCCACCTCAGCTAACGCTATATTAAAGCGATTTAAAAAAGACTTGATAGTTTCCCCCGGATTCTGTTCCAAACCGGATAACGACATGATGTCTTTTGCCTTTGAAGCATATAGCCTAAATTGCTCTTTAAATTTCCTGGTTAGGTCTGAAAACTGATCGATGGACCGGACAGGTAGTTTTGTGAACCAAAGCAGAGCTACCCCTTCCAAATACACAGGAAAATAGCGGCATTTTATCTCGTCAGAAGCTCTGGCACCTGTCATGTGCCAATCATATTTGTACAGGAACTCATTTGGATCACTTGTCCCTTTGTAAGCTGGAATGGTCGGAGGGACGAACTTCCTTGGGAATTCAGCTTTTAGGATCTTTTCAGTAAACGGAGTCTTGCTCGGAGCGAAACCCCACTCTTTCTCATCTTCGACCCTTTGCATACTTTCTTTCATAATCTGTCGAACCATACCAGAAAGATATTCTTCGTCATTCCTATTTCTGGATCCTCCAGCCTCAGGCAATGTCTGTTCAAAGGGGCTAGCAGCCCTTTCGGGAATGTTTCTAGTTTCAGCATCATGGACATTACCGACAAAGTTCCTTTCATTATTCGCAGGTTGACGGTTTGCCCCGAGCAGATCGTTTAACCTATTCAGAATCAGAGCATTCTGAGCATTCTGAGCTTCCAATTGCGCGTTCTGGGCATTTATTTGCTGATTCAACCCAAAGATAGCAGCGTCCAATTCCGCTTTTGAAACTCCAACAGCTGGAGTGGCTTGATTTGGTGTTGGGGAAGTGGAGGTTCCCTCTTGAATGTTTGCAGATCTCACAGATTTACTTTTCCTTCCAGGAGCCATGATTTCGGATAGACTTCTGGTTCTTAAAGAAACTCTATCTACAAATCTTTCTGAAACAATGATGATAGATGTCCTGAGTTCAATTCTCAGTGAAAGCACCAAAATGTTAACGAAAAAATTTAAACGCTAACACCCTGGTGTATAAGATGTGATTGTGAAAGCACCACCCGTTTGTACGGGAAACAGAAATAAGCAGAAAGTATGTAGAAAAACGGTAAGAGACACAGTATTTATAGTGGTTCGGCTTATAATCCAGCCTACGTCCACTTTAATCTTTTTATCACTAGTTTGATTACAATTCTTTACAAGATCTTTCAATTACAACACACTTCAAGTGATAGGATATGTGAAACAAGTAGCTCAAGCTTTGATGTTGACAATCATCTTCAAATCCATGGTGAATGTGGATGATTCCTTCATGGAGTTCCTTTAGAAGTTTGTTGGATCTAAAAAGCTTTGAAGTCGTCTGGAATTCGGCAGAGTAATGGCACTTGAAGAGAATGAGCCCAAAGGTCCTCTGCATGTTGGAGATGGTTTCATATTTATAGAGAGTTCTGGGCGGAAAAAGTGCTAAGTCCTAACTCGTGGCCGACTTAAGATAAGTCGTGTTCGACTTAAGGTAAGTCGTCCCCGGGTCACTGAGCCGAGTCTATGGCAGTTCCCCTTTTTTGAACCCATCCCTAAGTTCTAAGTCGTGTGCGAGTTATCTGGCTGCAATTGCTAATTTCCCTTCTTAAGTCGTATACGACTCTTTTTATGTCGTAAGTCGTAGTCGACTTAACCAATTGCAACTGGTTTAAAGCAAGTCTTAACTCGTAGACGAGTTAAGAGGTGTGTCTTTAGGTCGTATCCTCCTTAAGTCGTATAACTTCTTTAAGTCGTAAGGGTCTTAAGTCGTACAAACTGCAGTTATCATTAAGTCGTAGGCCATCAATTTCCTTAAGTCGTAAAGACCTTAAGTCGTTAGCTTTTCTTAACTCGTATGCCTGCTAACTCGTAGAAGATCTTAACTCGCAGAGGATTAACTCGTAGAGGCTTAACTTGTGGAAGATCTTAACTCGTACACTTGCTAATTTGTAGATATGCTAACTCGTAAAGGCTTATCTCGCAAGTAGCTTAACTCGGGTACTCCTTAACTCGTAGGCTGCTTATCTCGTAAGCTTGCTAACTCGTAGAGGTCTTTAAGTTGTAGGAAGTTGCTGACTCATGTATCCTTTAACTCGTACATGCCTTGAGTCGTACATGCCTTGAGTCGTACATGCCTTGAGTCGTACATGCCTTAACTCGTGGACCTGTTAACTTGTGAACGAGTTAGGGTTAACAATTAATAAGTGAATTTATAAGTTGAATAAATTTTATTTTGAATTATTAGATTTAATTGGATTTTTAAATCGATAATTTAATATGTTAAATTATGGAAATAATTGAAAATTGAGTTAACTATGATTGAAAATGATTTGTAAAATTTTATTTTATCATATTGAAGTTAGAACGATATTTTAGAACTTTTAAAATCGAATTAAAAGTTAATTTGTGAAAATTGAATATTTTAATATTTAAATCGACTAGTGAAAATAGTCAATTTTTGAACAGTCTCAGAATTGAACGAAACCAGTTCCATTGGATCCGTAATAGTTAGTTATTACCGGATTTCAATTTTCGTGTCAATCGGAGTTACCGTTTGATCGTGGCAGCTCGAAACGCATCGAATTATTTTTAATTTTAATTTGGCGAGTTAAAATAGCCATTTTCCAAAAAGTCTCGGATTTCGACGAAACCAGTTTCATCGGATCCGTAATGTGATATTATTGTAAGGTTTCAAATTTCGTGTCAATTGGATTAACCGTTTGTCCGGTACAAATTAAAACGCCTAGAAATCGATTTAAATCGGTTTAATTTAGATTGAACGTTTATAGCCATAACTCGCACAGATGTCCGAATTAGATTCCGAAACCTGTTCCATTGTGTCCGGAACGCGGGGTAAACCCTAGAAACGCTGGTTACGGCGCGTAAATCGGAGTTCGAAATTTCCGGGATGAATAGTGTTTCGTCGGTTCCTTATAAATAGCCCTTCACTCTAAAAAAATAAAAAAAAATATATCTAAACCCTAATTCAACTGCACAGCCGCCAGTTAATATTGGATGGCCGAAAATGATCTTCCTTCCTCCCTCGATTACTCCAAATCCGTCGACAATTAGGCTAAACTTTCAACTGGAGTATTGAAGAGGGTGATGAGAGCTTCGATGTGAACGGCTGTGATGTAAAACGGAGCATCGTAGTGGGAGCTACAAGGGGTCGTTCGTGGCCAGTTGCGCACGCCCTACGAGGTGAAAGAGGCAGCCGAGTGTCCCATGGTGGCAGGCGTGGGTAGAGGGGGTCGTGCTCTTCGTGATGGCATCTCCTGATCGACATGTAGTTGAGTATCTAGCTCGCGATATTTAACCCTAATTGTGGATGGTGGGTTCGGCTATACGAAGGGGGGGACGCGGGTTTAGGAAGATGAACGAGAGGCATTGGATTTGGATCCAAGGGCTAGGATTGATTTTGGTTAGAAAAAAAATTATATAAATGTTGTAAAGTTATATTTTAGATTCGTATAACTTCAAAAATGCATAACTTTTTCATACGAGGTCGAAAACGCGCGAAACCAGTTGCGTTGGAATCGTATGGACGAGCACTACGCGATGAAATTGGATTGGAGTCGTTTGGAGTTAGTGAGAATTTTGGGTAAAATTAGACGTCCGTTTAATTTTATTCGAAATAAATCGCTAAAACGGAATTTAAAATCAAGGTGAGAACTTCTCACTCAATCGAATCAGTTTCGATTTTATTTTAAATAGTTCGATTTAAAATATTTGAATGCATGTTTGAATGTTGATTGTTATCTACTGATTGTTAAAATAGACATTATACGCCGTTAGTAAGCGGATGTTATTTATTAAAAACATATACCGCGAATATTTCATAAACAGTGAAATTGGTATTATATATAATAGCAATATATATATATATATATTGGCATATGTATATATTGGAGTTATTGATTTCCCGCATTTATTTGTTTAGCGGATGAGACCCTATTGCGCCGTTATTAAGCGGATAATATTATTAAATCCCATATACCGCGATAATTCCGTACTGGAGCGGAATTGGTATTGTGCTAATGTTTTTGGATGCAGGAAAACAGGTTGGAGGGATCCAACTGGATTCCTCAACAGTATTTATTTGATTTCAGATATTTTGATATTTGATGGATTATCATATCGATATATGATATCGTTGTTGTCGTGATTGACTATTTGGTTTGTAGCATCATTGGACCAAATTTGGAATTTTAAAATGATTTCAAAGTGATTTTTGAAAGTATACGTTATAAAATATTTTTGGAATTGATTCATTTTAAAATAAATAAACGTATAATTTTTAAAGTTATAAAAATTATGATTTTTGAGAAATATAGTTAAAACTGATTTTTGAGAATGTGATGCTAATGATTTTATAAAATAGTTTAATTGGGATTTTAGAATTTATTGTAAAAGAATAATATAAATTGAATTATATTAAGAGATTTATAAATGGATATTTATAAATTGAAATATTGAAATTATAAAACGAGTTTTTATAAGTGTTTGAATGAAATGAAAATGAATTTCATAAATTGAATGAAATTTATAGAATTATAAACGGTGAAATTATAAATGGAATTTTATAAACAGTAGGTTTATAAAATTTATAAAGTCATTAAAAGAATGGTTTTGGATAAATAATTAAATCTTATAACTTATAAGATTTATAAGTATGAAGTTCAAAGGAACGATTTTTGCAAGCAAATAAATTATAAGTATTTGACTTATAATATGAACCTTTGTTTTATAATTGAGTTATAAATCGAATAGGTTAATAAAGGAATTTATAAAAGGAGTTGTTATAAAATAAATAGAAAAGGGATTTATAAACGTTGTTTTATAAATTCGAAAATGACTTATTTTGATAAGTAAATTGTTGAAACCTATTAATGAAGTTATATTCACGTTTTTGAACTCTGAATAAATCTTTAAAATGAAATGAATAAAAGGATGAAAGTTGTTAACGTATAATATTCACGTTTTTGAATAGTGAATAATATGTTAAAGAAAATGTTTAAGATGTGATATTTTAAACAGAATTAAAACTATCTAACGATGTTTTAAAATGTGTTGAGATTCGAAACCATAGATTTCAACATTTATTGTTGAAATAGACGTTTTCGAGAAATAAAAGGGAATGGTGGACTATAACATTATTGTTATAGTAAATGATTTCCGAAAGGAAATGTTTTGTATAGTATTGGGATTTATATATCTATTTTAATTTCGAATCCCTATACTAGTGATTTTGGGTTGTCGTAACGATGTTTTACGCAACATTCGTTTTGGCCCAAATAAATATGTATAAGAGAATGATTTCCTTAAAGAATGAAATATATACTTAATCTCGATTTAAGTATATTGAATATTTTCTAAGTGTTAAAAATAAATAAAATTTGTGAATTACTTATTAAATAAGTATGGAAATGTTTTTCCAATACAAAGTGAATAAGTTGAGAATTTATCTTTTTGAAGATAAATTGAAATGAATAATTGAAATCATATATTCATAGATATTTTGAAATATAAATTCAATATGGAATTTATAAATGAAATTGGAAATTGGGTTTAAAAATAAATGTTGATTTATTTTTAAAGTGTGAAAATAATATATCTTGTGAAGATATTTTGGAAAATAAATAATTTGAAAAATTATTTGGAAACTGGTGATGTGTGCATATCCATTGATAGTTCAATAACCGACTATCAATATTTCCCTTTGAATGGGTATTTGATGTGATTTGTTTGAATTTGAATGCCACACTTATTTTTGAATAAGCGCTCACTATTCGGGTTAACCGGGAAAGGACCATGGGGTCGTATAACCCATTCCGAATATGTGATACGTCGTTGTGAATTGCATTGAAGATCGGTGTTGAAGACCGAGTATTTGTGAAAGCGATAGGATGACCTATCGATTGTCTCTGCACTGGGTAGCTCCTGGTATAGAGATCTCCTAAGTGATGGGAAATTCGATCGGGATTGTGAATACCCGGATTTCAAGGGCTTCGTAAGAAGTGCCTTCGGTTTTGTTCGAGCCCGGAACAGACTTGTATGGATTGTATGTCTGACATTACAAGTTGAGATATAAAGCCGATTTCTTTCAAATATATTTCTGCTGGTGGCGGAGAATTTATTCTTTTAGCTTAACACCCTTCTCTGAGACGTACGAGCTTAGAGGTTATGTAGTTGAATGTTATCAGCGATATATTCCCAATTTGGTAATGTGACATGCTGAGTGTTGCTGTAAATGATCATTGTGTTGATTATTTGTGATAGGATCATTTACTTGATCGTCTATTTCTATGATCATTTGTTGACCCAAAGCATGGCTTTTGTATAAAGTATGTTTTTGTGGACGTGACTTCGTCGAACCTCACACCCCGTGAATGGTCAAAACAGGAAAGATGCGGCAAGGTTATGAGGGGTAGCGCCCTTTAGGATGTGTGCATTTCCTTCTGGAAAAGGGTGGTATCATGGTATGGAGCCCAGATACTTACTCATGTTGAAAACACTTTGTTATGATTGTGTGAATTGATTACGAGCGCTCGGTGAAAAGGTCCCAAAGGACCGGGGGATGGCATATTCGGTCAGTTGTTACTCAGTTAGGGGTAACCCGGCCTTGTGTTAGTAGAGATCCGGTTTGGTTCTCGGGGATGTCCATCCAGAGGCATTCTCATGTGGCAATGGGAAGTTCCTTGGCCTGATCATTCGTTGGAAATCCAAAGAAACAATACGATCTTGTACGGTATTAGTTGTAGAACCTATCATTCACCTATGGTGGCGCCCTACTGTTTGGATGGTAGCTATAGTAGGCATAGTTCGGAATGTCTATGCTGGCTAAGATTTATATTCTACTTTCGAAATAAATTTTTCCTACATTATGCACTAATAATAATATGAAATGTTCTTTTAAATGCGTATCAAGCATCTTTGACTATCATAAGGAGAAATCTCCTCCGATTCTACGTTTGCATTGTGTGTGTGTGCGGGAGGCCTTATGGTAGTCTCATTTTTAAAAGCATTGCGAATTGACTTTAAAAATATTCCTCTATTTTGATTTTAAAGATAAATAAACTGTTTTGAGTTCTCACACCAGTCACATGACTGACTTGGAGTTTATTGTTTTTCTTCCTAAACTCTGGGTGCCCACCAATTTTCACACGGGCAGTCAAGAGTTAGGTTTATCAGGATATTCTGGATATTCTGGAGTTGCTGGAGGCAAGATGGATGTCATGGCGTATTACTAGTTTATATAGTATTTCTTTTTTTCCGCTGCACTGTCTGTTGTTGTTGTTGTACACTCTGATGATATGATGTAAAGTATAAAATGTAATAACTGATATAGTTCTTTGTTTAAAGATTATTCATTTATTATTATATGTTGTTCCACTGCGAATTGTGAGATTCTGTTATTGTTCTGTTGTTTTCTGTTCTGTTCTATGTTCTCTATTCTCTTTTTCTTCTATTTTAAAATGTTCTATCTTCTTTCTGTTCTATTTTCTATTTGTTCTCTATTCTAAAAATCTCTATTTTCTACCTTCTTATCTCTTCTATGTCTTCTTCTATCTTTTTGTCTCTTTTTCTTCTTTTTCTTCTTTCTTAAAACCCTTAGTGTTCGGTTTTCCGTCGTTCGATTACTCGGCAGTCGATAAAGTGAGTATCGATGTTGAATTTTCGAAAGACGAAGAATCAGGTCCTGACAGTATTCCACCCAAACCATAGAAATCACATAAAAATAGTTATATATAGACCGCGGTGCCTGTATATAATTTTCTATCCTATGGTCAAGTGATAAGGATATTTATCATTTCAATCCGCAATTTAAAAGATATAAAATTTTGCGGTTGTATATCATTTCAAACCACAATCCCGAATGAAAGGAAATATGCATGATAATTTGCAATTTTATGAAATACAATAAAACATCCATCAACATCACCCATCATCCAATCACAATCATCAAGCAATATCAATCAATAACAATTTATATTTGATAATATATAACAGGTAATAACTGGCAATTTTATTCAGATTAAATTTAACAACTATTAATCTAACAGTTTATATTCAGTAATAATCTATATAACTGTTAACTATCAGTTTATAGGCAAACAAATAAATTCTAACTATCAATTAATATGCAATAAATAAATTAAATTAACAGTTAAATTTAATAAATGCAATTCAACAAATATGAGTGAAATAAACATGCCAAATACTCATAAATAAATTTCTATTCATTTCTAAAATTAATTTAACAAACATAAAAGCTTCTAGTAGTTGTGAGTGGGTTAAAACACTCACCTTTTGAATTTAAATCGAATTTAAATTCGATTTAAACCCAAAAATTCTTCCTTCTCGGAATTCGTCCAAACCAGCGTCATCAAGTCCGGAATTAAATTACGATCCTAACAAAAGAAATTTCGTGTGAATCCGACTTCGTATGAGAAAGTTATGGCGAAAATGATGATTGAATTCAAAATTGAAAATAAATAAAACGACACACATTCATCAGTTATAAATATATGTGCCACGTCACTCCTTCTATTCCCAGAAACGCACGCAGCCGCCTTCCAGAAACCCTAATCGAAGATCTACGACGATCTAACCGTTGAATCGACACAAAGACCATATAGATGCGATCCCCATCGTCCACTCTACTAAACCCAGAAAAGGTTTGACGATCCGACGAAGTTTGCGACGACGATGATGAATGGTCACGGACTGTTGGAATTAATTCTGGTCAAACGAATGTTCAAAACAGAAAACGAATTGCACCAGTAGATTACGTGCCTCGAGAACATTAACATATATTTTTTTGTGGAATTTTTCTGAAGTGTTTGCATTTTCATTGAAATTTGGATTGAAGTAGATCTAGGTTTTGCAACCATTTGAGGAGGAGAAGGAGATGAAGAAATGAATATACAGCAAATGACAATAGGATGGAGCTAGGGTTTATAACTGTATATATATATTAAATTTCCAAAATTTAATTAAATTTACTTTCCATTATTTATTGTCAATTAGATTGATTTATTATTGGATTCATATTTCAATATGTAAATATCCCCAATTTCATCTGCACTTATATTTACATAGTTTCTAAATATTAAATTTCAAATATTACTTCATTTAACGTTACGTATTTATTATTTATTACTTGCTGCAGTTGATTATCAATTATACTTAATATACTAAATAGATGGTAAATTTTGAATACTTGTTATCATTAACGTTTTATTTCCACTTACAAAATAAATGAAATTATTACATAAACTCCCTTAATTAAGTCAACCATTATCTTATATAACTTAACTGGTAATATATATACCCAATTGCCCTAATTGGTTTATAGTTATCAGCTAAATACATACTAACTTGTAAATAAATTCGTTTAATTGCAAATGGATCTGATCAAATTTAATAGATTGAATAGATGGGTAAGCAAATAATAAATTTTCCAATTTGTCAAATTCAAACCCATTCCTACTTAATTATCAATTACAATTTATTATGAAACATTGATTTTTATGCAGTTACCTTTTATTTGCGTAGTATTACATCAATTCCTATAACCTTGGATTCATTCCCAATTCACCAAATACAATTAATTACACTTTACAAATGTGTTTCCAATATATAGGTATTGCCCAAGTTAAATTTATTAGCTAACTCATATTAATAAACAAATGACTTATATGAATGATTAAAATTTTCAATTATCTCACTTTACTCCTAAACTTCTGTTATTTAATAATTATTGCTTAGAACCTGATTTTAATCTTCCCATTATCTATTTAATTCCTTCTAGAATCATAGCTAATATTTGTCATCCCTTCATTACCCAAATGTTCTTATCCCATCAAATTTTAAGTTATCGAAATATTAAATGTCAATTTCTTTAATTGCACTAAATTTATCTATTAAAGGTTGCACTCAACCCAAATACATAAAACTTGCCCAATTTCTCCTTAAATCAATAACCTTCATATACAAATATGTTTATCATAAATTTTATCTACTCTTCCTTTTTAGGTAATGTCCTATATATTAGATTTCCATGTAATTTGCAATAAATCATACTCGTAGTTATATCACATTAAATGAATAAATAAGTGTTGACTCTATTCTTTTGATTCAACATTGGTTTACGTTATATTTCACAAATATTTCTACATACATCAGGATTTTCAAAAATGGTTGTAACGTGAAATCTCGTCTACTTCCCATTTTATATTTAAGGCTTCTAAAACTGATTCATATCATTCCTCTAGTCCAAATTTTATTAATATAACCTTAAATTTAATTTATTCCTATCGATGTAATGGTTAAACAAAAATTTCACTTATTTGCAATAAATCCACAAATTGGATATCAAATTTTCAAATAAATAAATAAATTTTAGTTTATCACTTCTTAAATACCCAAACGTCAATGCCTTAATTTAAACTGCATTTATTACATTTTATAAAAATCCTCCATCTTAAGTGACAAATCAAAACTACCCTAACTACACAAATCATCGTATTATAAAGATATTTACATTATCCTCCATTTATTACCTTAATTTATTTAAGGTAACCTTAAATTAATATCTATTGCAATGATTTCAAATTATTATTCCCTCATTCCTTTTTAATTTCAATAACGCCAAATTTAACCGTTATATTCTCTTTATTTATGCGATAAATGCAATTTATTGAATCTAATACTCCATTTAATTAATAGATCCTGCTTCCTAGAATCTATATCAACAATAGGTCAAATATATACATAGAATTAGCCTTAACTTCACCTAAAAGAATTAGCTATTTCAACTACCGCACAAAACTACGCTACTGCACTATTTAATCAAATAAATTAATTGAACTTAAATTAGCATAAAGGTTATAAAATTATAAATGTAATCTTAATAAATACATTTATTGATTTAGACTCTTTCTATACGGTAATTAACCTATTTGTGGGTATAAATAACTTTGGAATTATATTACATCTCATTAGTGCGCGTTTTATTTCCTATAACTTCTCCTTATTTAACTATACCCATTAACAACCCAAAAAAAAATTAAATTAGCTTTATTTCAATCTATTTCCCTTCTTAATTAAATAAAATAAATGGTTAACCTAAACACTTGTTATCATTTGATATATTCAAATTCACTTCCAACATTTATTAACAAAATGTTGCCATAGGTTTAGATTTACATAAATAAATTATATGAATAGGTAGAAAAATTGGTAATCCGCAAATGCCCAATATACACGCATTAATTACTACCTATTGTTAGAATCCATTTATTAATTTACTAGTTAATAACGGTCTTTTTATTTCTATTTACTACCAAACTCTCTATTTTATTATAGTTCCAATATATTAATACTTAGGCACATCAAGTGCTAGCCCTTTTGTTATTTATATTAAATTGGGTATGCACAAATAAGTTGTTAATTAACTATTTCTACAAAATTATATTCATACATTCAGTTCCATATCTTATAGGGTTAAATTCTAATTACTTACGCTTAATCTATCAATTTAATACTCTATTCAAACATGCATTTAAATTCTTTTTATTCTAAATAAATTTTATTAAGTGTTGACATCCACTAATAGCATTCACCTTTATTACAACCAAAGGTGACATCTTCACTACTGATTTTATATTAATGAATCTCATTTATTTAATATTTTTTATTAATATTCTCAATTCAACATTTATTGATTTCCTAAAATTTACTTTTAACAAAAAGTGACAAATTACATTACCCAAATCTATTGTCATAAAATTTTATTGTTACACTAGGTTACAACTACTATACCAAATTTCTACATTTATTCTTAAACAAATTAGAATTTATATTAATTTAATTTATTAAATATTATTGATTTAACGGGTCGTTACAATCTCCCCCACTCAAAACTTTTCGTCCCCGAAAAGGAAAAAGAAGGGAGAAGGAAGAATAAAACAGTACATCTTATTCCAAATATTAACTTATAACAATAATTTACTAAATTTATTTTCTTAAATAAAATATACCTGTTTATAATCATTATATTATTTTATACTTAATTATTAAAGTTGGGAAAATATTTTCACAAAATTCTAAGTCCAAAATTTACGGAAAATTTTGGCAGAGTCTCCTTTGTACGGAGAGACTCTGGAGAAAATATAATATCAAAATATACAAATATATTACATATATTATCAAAATATTATATCCCAACACGGAAAAATAGCGCTTTAAACGTAATCCGAAAACGTACCTATTTGTCGGGCAATATACGCTTATTATTTTGGAACCAAAAGCAATAGCAGTTGCTTCCATCACCTGTATTCACTTATATAATCTAAAAGGTTAAATATTTATTTTAAAGTTAACTATTCAAGTGGATTCTATCATTAATCAACCAACCAATTCAACAACCATCAACCTTACAAACAACATACATACACAACAAAGCAACCATTTAATCCATCAAACAAATAGTTGTTTGGGTTCAAACTTGAAATTTGTATGAAATGAAATTAACTATCAAGTGCATCCTTTACTCAACAGTCTTAGATGGAACAAAGATATATACTTATTCATTTAACCACTTCAAATTTCTTACCCAACAACATAAATCAAACAACACAATTTAAACCAACACCCAAATTTATTTATTATACATTTATTTCATGCTTCAATGGTTTGATTTTCTTTCTTTCATTTATGGAGTGATTTCTTTATTTCTTACAAATTTTCATTTTCCATTTATCACAAAATTCATTATATTTATATTCCAATTTATTTACTAAAGTTTCTATCATCTATTTATACTACTTACCTTTACTTATAGTAAAATTTCCAATTTAACTTAAGTCTATACAGTTAATTCTCATTAATAATAGCAAATTAATAGAATACCTTTATTACCTTACTCTTCACTTGTAAGATTTCCCTTTACATTTTCCTACTAACACTGCAACTTTTTATTATATGGTAAGTTATGTATGTTTTAAGAATGTAAGTGAAAATTTACAAGTTTCTTCTCCATTCCTTTAATTAATATATATTTGTTTTATAACCTACAATTTCAACTTACCATTAATCTCATTTATTTATTTAATGTGGAAGTTTCCATTATATTTAATAGTAGTAACAGTTTAATTACACACTTTCTACAATATTTAATTACAGTAACCCTTTTTATTCATTGATTACTTAACCTTTATTTCACTAACCTAATTTTTTTTTTCACAACTAATTAATGGAAATTCAAGAATTAATACCGGGTCAAATTCCAAAATTACTTTACTTTAAAATAATAGATAATTAATTTCTTACAACTTTTATATCTCTAATTACCTTTAAACAATTAATTTTTTTTAAATAATTTCAAAACAGATCTGCAGTAGAATTTACTACAGTGGCCTTTCCCTTCGAAACTCGAAAATGAAAGTCGATGATGCGGCCGTCATCACCGAAATTATTTTCCAGCGACAGAGAGGAAAGTACAAACTTATTTTCTTCAAAATCCTCTTTAAACCAATTTTTTCGAATTATACTAAATATTTATATAAGAAAATATTTATAAACCAAATCATTATATTTCATAAATCCTTTGAAAGAAGATTTCAAAAATCCCGGACTTAAGTTCTAAAATCTCCAATTTGATTTATTAAAATTCAACTTAGCTTTAATTCATTACAAATATTTTTATTACCTAACACCCAACTATAGCAACCAAAATATCTTTATAAGAATATTTTTATATATAGAAAATATAATAGGCAAAATTATTTCATTCACCTATATTAAAACAAATATTATGTCGGTCTGTCCTATTAAGTGTTTAGAAATCCCTATTGATGACATAACGTCCCATGCATCAACCAGAATTTATAAATACAAAGCGGAACAGATTAACACAATATCAAAATCTTTTATTAATACTAACAAATACGCTCTCTCATATATATACTCTCAGCGACTCCTATAGGGTATTACTACCCTATTAACAAAGAGTCAAACCCCACAAAGCCAAGTTTATCGCTAAACCAAAGCTCCGATACCAACTGTAACGTCCCGCCTTTTCGCATGATTTAAACCGACACACATGCCAATTCAAACCATACGGAAGGGCGGATTGTTATGGGGTAAATAAGAAAAAACAGAGAAGAAAAAAACTAAATAGAATCTCACAGCGGAAGAATAAAATATAATAATCAAATATATAGTTTATAAATCTGTTTACAAAACCATTTATATAATACACATCAGAGTTACACATACCAATAACAATGCAGCGGAACAGTGTGTAGTGCACTAGTAAACATAATAATATTATAAATCTTCGTCTTCGTCCTCCAGAGCTAAATGTTGAAATCCTGAAACGCTCGGACTGACCCGAGCGAATTTGAAAAGACAAAAACGCTCGAGTCAGACTAAAAGATCTTATGTGAGTTAAATTAACAGAAATAAATATAAGTATAGTAACTCAAGAGATGTTCGGGATTTACATCTCCTAAGGATCCGTTAAACTATTTACTATGTAGTATATTGCGCTATTATAATAGTGTCTATTTATAAAATAAACTTACTTTTTAATAGCGTTAAGGGGTTACCCATATAGCCCTTAACACAAATAATGCCAATAGTCTATACAGTACCGTAATACCTCCTGATCGGGAGGCTACCAGAGGATACTCCATAGGTACGACACAAATAGAAACTCGTAGTAAAGGCTCGGTATGGTAGGTGACACGGCACAACTAGGCAATGCCAGGGTAGATATACCAATTGCTATCCAGGCTGGTGGAAACGCGTAGCCGCAGTTACCGCCCACCTCGGACTAACTCCCCAAAATCAAAATATAGAAGTGGCCACTGAATCAATCCAAAATCAAAGTATAATATCGAAGAGGAGGGTCCGATCAGAGGAATGACCTCATTGGCCTGAGAATCGCTCCTGTTTTAGCCACCTTATGCCAACTCACGGGAGTCGGGTCCACGTATTTACCTTACAGGAAACGTCGCCACCACCTACTTCATTCTGGAATCTCCACCGCGTACACGGTTAGTCAAAGTGGTTTTCGGTATCGACAGAGAGTATGTCCATATCCGATCCCGGTCTCTTTGCCAACCCATCGTTATTATAACACCGCGGTCATTTAAAAATAGCTCATACTTTAAAACCAGAATAAACATTTCCATTTTAAATTTATGAATACGATATCATTTTAAAACCCAAAAAAATATGATATCCTTTATCCCAAATATAAACCTTTTCAAAAATCCAAATGCTTTAAAATTTATAACGTCTGAAAGCCAAATATCCTTTCAAAGCATAATATTTCGAAATTCATAATTTAAAAACCATAACTTTTAAAACTTGAATGGTTTGGATATTCAACGGTATATGAATTAAAAGGTTTAACTTAAATGTTACTTTGTAAAGAAAATAGTTCTCATGGATTTACAAATACATTTCTTTATTAAAGTCTAAACCAAAATTTGTATTATCTCTCTCAAGTTCCAAAACCACTTTAATTTATATATATATATATATACGTATATCCATTTTGAGTAACAATATTTCAAACTAAAATTGGATTTTATTCTTTCAACAGATCAATTGTTCTATTAATTAGTCTTGAATATTCACATAAAATCCATAAATAATAAGACTTCAGTTTCTAGTAATAAAATATATATATTTTCCCAATTCAAATTATACTAGAATATTCATTTCAATTTTATTTTGGGAAAAATCCAATTATAAATATCATATCTTAAAATTTCCAAACTTAACATTTAAACATATGATATAAATTATTAAACTCCATTTTCTTAATTTTCTTCCATTTTTAATAAAGATTTTTATACACCTTTTAATTTCAGAATTTTCAACTTCATATGTATATATATATGGAAGAAAAATATTTATACAATATAAAATTTAAGATTATTATAAACCGTATTCCATCCAAACCATAGAAATCACATAAAAATAGTTATATATAGACCGCGGTGCCTGTATATAATTTTCTATCCTATGGTCAAGTGATACGGATATTTATCATTTCAATCCGCAATTTAAAAGATATAAAATTTTGCGGTTGTATATCATTTCAAACCACAATCCCGAATGAAAGAAAATATGCAAGATAATTTGCAATTTTATGAAATACAATAAAACATCCATCAACATCACCCATCATCCAATCACAATCATCAAGCAATATCAATCAATAACAATTTATATTTGATAATATATAACAGGTAATAACTGGCAATTTTATTCAGATTAAATTTAACAACTATTAATCTAACAGTTTATATTCAGTATAATCTATATAACTGTTAACTATTAGTTTATAGGCAAACAAATAAATTCTAACTATCAATTAATACGCAATAAATAAATTAAATTAACAGTTAAATTTAATAAATGCAATTCAACAAATATGAGTGAAATAAACATGCCAAATACTCATAAATAAATTTCTATTCATTTCTAAAATTAATTTAACAAACATAAAAGCTTCTAGTAGTTGTGAGTGGGTTAAAACACTCACCTTTTGAATTTAAATCGAATTTAAATTCAATTTAAACCCAAAAATTCGCCCTTCTCGGAATTCTTCCAAACCAGCGTCATCAAGTCCGAAATTAAATTACGATCCTAACAAAAGAAATTTCGTATGAATCCGACTTCATATGAGAAAGTTATGGCGAAAATGATGATTGAATTCAAAATAGAAAATAAATAAAACGACACACATTCATCACTTACAAATATATGTGCCACGTCACTCCTTCTATTCCCAGAAACGCACGCGGCCCCCTTCCAGAAACCCTAATCGAAGATCTACGACGATCTAACCGTTGAATCGACACAAAAACCATATAGATGCGATCCGCATCGTCCACTCTACAAAACCCAGAAAAGGTTTGACGATCCGACGAAGTTTGCGACGACGATGATGAATGGTCACGGACTGTTGGAATTAATTCTGGTCAAACGAATGTTCAAAACAGAAAACGAATTGAACCAGTAGATTACGTGCCTCGAGAACATTAACATATATTTTTTTGTGGAATTTTTCTGAAGTGTTTGCATTTTCATTGAAATTTGGATTGAAGTAGATCTAGGTTTTGCAACCATTTGAGGAGGAGAAGGAGATGAAGAAATGAATATACAACAAATGACAATAGGATGGAGCTAGGGTTTATAACTGTATATATATATTAAATTTCCAAAATTTAATTAAATTTACTTTCCATTATTTATTGTCAATTAGATTGATTTATTATTGGATTCATATTTCAATATGTAAATATCCCCAATTTCATCTGCACTTATATTTACATAGTTTCTAAATATTAAATTTCAAATATTACTTCATTTAACGTTATGTATTTATTATTTATTACTTGCTGCAGTTGATTATCAATTATACTTAATATACTAAATAGATGGTAAATTTTGAATACTTGTTATCATTAACGTTTTATTTCCACTTACAAAATAAATGAAATTATTACATAAACTCCCTTAATTAAGTCAACCATTATCTTATATAACTTAACTGGTAATATATATACCCAATTGCCCTAATTGGTTTATAGTTATCAGCTAAATACATACTAACTTGTAAATAAATTCGTTTAATTGCAAATGGATCTGATCAAATTTAATAGATTGAATAGATGGGTAAGCAAATAATAAATTTTCCAATTTGTCAAATTCAAACCCATTCCTACTTAATTATCAATTACAATTTATTACGAAACATTGATTTTTATGCAGTTACCTTTTATTTGCGTAGTATTACATCAATTCCTATAACCTTGGATTCATTCCCAATTCACCAAATTCAATTAATTACACTTTACAAATGTGTTTCCAATATATAAGAATTGCCCAAGTTAAATTTATTAGCTAACTCATATTAATAAACAAATGACTTATATGAATGATTAAAATTTTCAATTATCTCACTTTACTCCTAAACTTCTGTTATTTAATAATTATTGCTTAGAACCTGATTTTAATCTTCCCATTATCTATTTAATTCCTTCTAGAATCATAGCTAATATTTGTCATCCCTTCATTACCCAAATGTTCTTATCCCATCAAATTTTAAGTTATCGAAATATTAAATGTCAATTTCTTTAATTGCACTAAATTTATCTATTAAAGGTTGCACTTAACCCAAATACATAAAACTTGCCCAATTTCTCCTTAAATCAATAACCTTCATATACAAATATGTTTATCATAAATTTTATCTACTCTTCCTTTTTTGGTAATGTCATATATATTAGATTTCCATGTAATTTGCAATAAATCATACTCGTAGTTATATCACATTAAATGAATAAATAAGTGTTGACTCTATTCTTTTGATTCAACATTGGTTTACGTTATATTTCATAAATATTTCTATATACATCAGGATTTTTAAAAATGGTTGTAACGTGAAATCTCGTCTACTTCCCATTTTATATTTAAGGCTTCTAAAACCGATTCATATCATTCCTCTAGTCCAAATTTTATTAATATAACCTTAAATTTAATTTATTCCTATCGATATAATGGTTAAACACAAATTTCACTTATTTGCAATAAATCCACAAATTGGATTTCAAATTTTCAAATAAATAAATAAATTTTAGTTTATCACTTCTTAAATACCCAAACGTCAATGCCTTAATTTAAACTGCATTTATTACATTTTATAAAAATCCTCCATCTTAAGTGACAAATCAAAACTACCCTAACTACACAAATCCTCGTATTATAAAGATATTTACACTATCCTCCATTTATTACCTTAATTTATTTAAGGTAACCATAAATTAATATCTATTGCAATGATTTCAAATTATTATTCCCCCATTCCTTTTTAATTTCAATAACGCCAAATTTAACCGTTATATTCTCTTTATTTATGCGATAAATGCAATTTATTGAATCTAATACTCCATTTAATTAATAGATCCTGCTTCCTAGAATCTATATCAACAATAGGTCAAATATATACATAGAATTAGCCTTAACTTCACCTAAAAGAATTAGCTATTTCAACTACCGCACAAAACTACGCTACTGCACTATTTAATCAAATAAATTAATTGAACTTAAATCAGCATAAAGGTTATAAAATTATAAATGTAATCTTAATAAATACATTTATTGATTTAGACTCTTTCTATACAGTAATTAACCTATTTGTGGGTATAAATAACTTTGGAATTATATTTCATCTCATTAGTGCGCGTTTTATTTCCTATAACTTCTCCTTATTTAACTATACCCATTAACAACCCAAAAAAAAATTTAAATTAGCTTTATTTCAATCTATTTCCCTTCTTAACTAAATAAAATAAATGGTTAACCTAAACACTTGTTATCCTTTGATATATTCAAATTCACTTCCAACATTTATTAACAAAATGTTGCCATAGGTTTAGATTTACATAAATAAATTATATGAATAGGTAGAAAAATTGGTAATCCGCAAATGCCCTATATACACGCATTAATTACTACCTATTGTTAGAATCCATTTATTAATTTACTAGTTAATAACGGTCTTTTTATTTCTATTTACTACCAAACTCTCTATTTTATTATAGTTCCAATATATTAATACTTAGGCACATCAAGTGATAGCCCTTTTGTTATTTATATTAAATTGGGTATGCACAAATAAGTTGTTAATTAACTATTTCTACAAAATTATATTCATACATTCAGTTCCATATCTTATAGGGTTAAATTCTAATTACTTACGCTTAATCTATCAATTTAATACTCTATTCAAACATGCATTTAAATTCTTTTTATTCTAAATAAATTTTATTAAGTGTTGACATCCACTAATAGCATTCACCTTTATTACAACCAAAGGTGACATCTTCACTACTGATTTTATATTAATGAATCTCATTTTAGTTAATATTTTTTATTAATATTCTCAATTCAACATTTATTGATTTCCTAAAATTTACTTTTAACAAAAAGTGACAAATTACATTATCCAAATCTATTGTCATAAAATTTTATTGTTACACTAGGTTACAACTACTATACCAAATTTCTACATTTATTCTTAAACAAATTAGAAATTATATTAATTTAATTTATTAAACATTATTGATTTAACGGGTCGTTACACACGGTTGAATAGAAAAATATAATAGAAAATATATACTGACTAAGGCTGTTACTTTGGAATCAATATTATTCCTTGGATAACTAGTTACTTTTTCAGTGCCAAGCATGAAAGAGAAGACTCCACTATCTGCAATTCCTGTTATGCACCAGTAGTTTGTCACTCTAAATCTATCATTTAGGTTGTTATGAGGAGGGGATCAGAATAATGTTTTGGTAACTAAAAAATTACATGCTCTACCCATAACATTAATTTACGATGATTGAATTTCATTTAAGTGTTATGTCTATTATTTATATCTCATCCATTCAATCCTATGTGCGCGTACAATATACCTAACCTCCTTCGAGGTATAACTATTATATATATATATATATATAAACATTTTGCTACTAAAAAATCCTAGCCACCGAATACTTCTTAAATAGGGATGAGCAGACCCAATGGTTATTTAATATCTTAACCCCAAAGTGGACCTTCCACAACTTAAACACTAGTCAATCGGTCCTAAATATAGAACCAGTGACCCCGATGTACGACTTTATATTTAATTGTCATATTACTAACGTATTTAAAAGACTCATATAAGCATTAACTAACCGACCTTCGACAAAAAACAACTAACTAATTAAAATTTGAGGTCTATGTTTGTTCCATATAGATTCTAAAACAGTAGGAAGCGAACTTCGTCAGAGCATAAGCCAAGTCTTTGCTACCGACCACTCGGGACTTGTGGTGGTCATAGCTTATATGCCAACCGTACTAATACTAAATACTGGTCCAACAACGATATTGACATAGCCCCTTGACTTTCCACAGTTGAAATCCATTTAGACAAACTTAATGTAAGTCAAGAAAAATACCCCTTTCAGTTACTTAATACCTCTTATTAGAGACAAAGCAACCCCTATTTTCCCTAAAAGTATTGGGCCATTTAGTACATCAAATCCAAGGAAAACCCGTGGTATATTTTTCTCTATCTACACACAAGCACATATCCCTTCCCCACGGGTCCTATGGTTGGAGATGTCCTACGTCAATAACACGTATACATAACTGCTGGTAGCCTCTAGGTGAAGGGCAGACCTTTGTTGTGTAACTCTACCGAGCTCGCATCCCAACCCACTAAACCAAACAAACCATCATAATCTAAATGTTGGGCTAAGCTCACTAATTTACGCTTATTCTAAACATATAATTAATGATATATAATTTGATGCTATGAAAATTAAACTGTTTTCAAGCATTTAACTTTTATCTGCTACGCTTATTTACTATATTTCATAAATGTCAGTTGTCCATAATAAATAGTCATTATTATTCTAATTGGACAATCTCTAATAAAATTTATTTATTCTTTCTAATTCAACCTATTATGCCTATTTCATTTCCCCATAAATGTCATATTAAATCCTTTAACAAATCCTATTAAACACATTTGTGTCCCCATTTAATTCATGTAACTCTCTATTAACGGTATATTTATTGCCCTATTAATTTTCGAGCTACTATCACTTTTCCATCTAAACATCCTAATCCTATAATTTGTTATGCTATTTATAACTAGACATCATAATTCTAACAACTACGAATATCGACGTATATTATGCTATATAAATTTATCATTAATTTTAATTAGTAAACATGGTTATACATACATATGTACATACACACACACACACACATATATATATATATTCCTAACTATTAATTCTTAAACCAGAACAATCTTTCCCATCAGAGCTATCCTTCAGAAAAGGATTACCGTTATAACCTTTCATATATTAACCAAAAGAAGGACTTTTACTTTGCTTGAAATTACAAAGAATTGTCTCTTTTCTTTACTGGAACAGACGGTGCAAGTTACTGGGAAAAACATCAGTACTTTGCACTTCTCTTTCATTTGTGGTATGTTCTTTATTATTTCAAACGATGCACCTTTTGTACATTTTTGGACTTTGATAATTTATCGATACCATACAGAAATGGATACGATTAAATTATATCTCATTCCCAATAAATTAAAACACAGAAATTCATATTCTAAGTCAAATTAGGAAAATCTAAACTAATACTAGCATTTTTTTCAACCCAACTATAAATCTGGAATAAACTTTACACTTTAGCAACATTTAATTCTAACAACTTTAGGATTGAATCATGTAACATAGCATGCAACATTCTAAACTTTCTAACCAATTAATGTACAACCAATTTTGCAGCCAAACATGTGCAAGTGCACAGTGTACCACAATATAACCAACATGCACGTTGAATAATTCTAAATCGGTGCCTCTTATATGAATGCATTCTTTTAAAAACACTTTGAAAATATGGTGCAAACAACATATATATATATATATACTTGCAGCTATATATATGTGTGTGTGTGTGTGTGCACATTTCAAAAATCAAAAATATTTTTTCACACAATAACTTCCGCACTTCTATTAGTAGGAGTAAGGTTTAACTAATTTTGCATCCAAGCTCTACCATGAAAAACTTTAAACACAATTTCTATCATCTAAACTTTGAAAATCTAATTTTACCAAATCTATACTCTCATGCCGAAAAAGGAATATAGATGGTGTTAACGCTAAAATTTGAACGCTAACACCCCGGTGTATGAGTTATAGTTGTGAAAGCACCACCCGATAGCTCGGGAACAGATTACAAGCAGATAATAGCAGAAAAGCAGTAAACAACAACAATTTTATAGTGGTTCGGCTTAAGGGTATAGCCTACGTCCACTTTAAGTACTTTTATTGATGATCTCGTTACAAGCTGATACAATTCTTCCCAAGTTCAATACACTTTGAATTACAAGAGACTTAGAACAAGTAGCCTAAACTTCGATGAAGATGAGAGTTTTCGAATCCATGTTGGATGTATGTGATCCCTTCTTGAAGTTGTTTGTAGCGTTCTTAGTGTCTTGAGAGCTTCAAGTGTTAGATTGGTTCGGAATGCAACAGAGTATCGGCGCTTGAAGAGAGTGAGCCAAAAGTCCTTTACTAGTTGGAGTTAGGGTCATATTTATAGGCATTTTTTAGAGTTAGGTCGTAGGTCGTGGCCGACCTAAGCAAGGTCGTAGGTCGTGACCGACCTAAGTATGGTTGTAGTCAACCTGAAGAGTATTGGTTCTTCCTTCCTTATGCTGATTTGCACAAGTCCTAGGTCGCGAGCGACCTATCCCCCTACGTCATAGTATAGTTCAACTCCTTTACTCTGGCATTTAGGTCGCTAACGACCTATCCTAGGTCGTGAGTAATTTCCTGCATCCATAGTTAATCTTAAATCATTGAGTTCCTTAGGTTGCGACCTTCCTTAGGTCGAAGCACTCCGCTAGGTCGTGTGAATTCTATAGGTTGCAGCCTTCCTTAGGTCGCGGAGCTTCATAGGTCGGTGGACAGTTAGGTCGCATAAAATCTTTAGGTCTCTTGCTTGCTTATCGGGTTAGGTCGCGGCAATCCTTAGCTCGCCAGGTTACTTCAGTAATTAGATCGTCCCCTTTTTTAGGTTGCTTGTTCATTTAGGTCGTGGCCTTTTTGGGTCGCTGCTGCCTTTAGGTCGAGACAGTCTTAGGTCGCAACACTTTAGGTCGCAGCTACTCTTAGGTCGCGGCCTCCTTTAGGTCACAGCTCTCTGTTAGGTCGCGAAGCTTGATAGGTCGCTCTCCTCTTTAGGTCGAGCCATCTTTAAGTCGCTAGACCATTCCTATAGTTAGGTCGTTCCATGTCTTTAGGTCTTAGGTCGCTAATAAAGGGGAGTTAACATTTGCCCCTCGAAGTATACGCCTAGGTCATAGGTCGTGTGCTTCGACCTTCTTAACTCGTGCTCTGATGAGTTGTTAGGTCGCAAGCGACCTATTGAGGAAACTAGGTCGTGGGTGTCGATTCACATTTTACTCCTCCGGGGTATAAATAGCTTAGGTCGTTCCTTCTTCATCTCATCTGTTTTAATATCTCGTTCGGCCATTAACAGAATCTTGTGATTTCGAGAGCAATTCTGAGTTTAATCGTCCACCGATTCATTCCTGCTATCATATTGCGTAAGTATACTTAATCTCTATCCATCTCGCGATCATCATTGAACCATGAATTTCCATCTCCGAACCTCATAACAATTTTGTATGCCGCGTTTCATCTTTTGAGTCAAGTCGTGGTCGATTTTGATCGCCATTAGTTGTAATTCATGAAAGCGCAGTAGTGAGTTGAATTCGTGATTCCTGTGAACATGGTAGTATATCGGATTTGTGATGAGTTTGAGGCGATTTGGGTTGGATTCTTGGGTAATTCGTGACGATGTAGGAGGAAGATGGTGAATTATGGTGTTTCGAACTAATTGGCTTACAAATTTGGAGGAGATGAGGAAGGTTCCAACGGGTTAACGGGTTAATGGACTTTTAGCTACATGGGTAATGGAGGAGGTGATGTGGCAGCGTGTGAGTGGAGGATCGACCTTAGGGTGGTCTGCTTGAATATGAACCATGCGACCTAACTTCTTAGCGATCTAACTTTGTAATGACCTAAGTTTTTGCGGCATTGGTTTTAGGTCGCGGCCGACCTTAGACTTAAATTCCTGTGACACAGAAGTTAGGTCACTGCCGACCTAGTACTTGGATGGTTTGCACATGAACTTTAAACCGAACGACTTAACAGCTTAGCAACTTATCACCTTTGAATGACTGCATAGGGACTTAACATATCAACGACCTATCTTTTGCGATATAAGCTTTAGGTCGCGGCCGAGTTAGGACTTGACCGATTCGCATTATTTTGACATAAAGCCTTGAACTCTTTTATTTGCACAATGCGTCCTAATGAAGCCCCGACCTATGCTAGGTCGCTGGACGACCTAAGACTTGTGAAATTTTGTGAAGACTTGGTTGAATTGTTTGAACTTGAATTCTGTTGCACTTTGTTGTAGATTATCTCTAATGCTAATAACCTGTTAAACATAATATTTGCAGAAAACTGGGACGAATATACTGCCGTTGACTGCCCACATCGAATGGCAGATTAGTCGATAAAGAGTAATTAACTTAAATGAACTGTGCGAATGAAATGCTGTGAACCAATGAATTCAAGTGAAGTGTTAAAGCAAAACTAAAATATCCAGTTAAAGCTGATTCGTTCGCATTAACACTACACTTGAGATCTATATTAATAAGTTCTGAAGTCTCATAGTCGACTAATTGTCAACTAGTTTGATTTCAGTTATGTTTGCTTTCCTCTTTTTTTTTCTTAGTTCTGCACAACACTTCACACTTTTTAGGAAACGTGCACCTTCTCATCTGAACATCCAGTCGCTTATGTAGAATGATGTCTCAACAAGAAGAGATGATAGAACACGCTGAAGGGGTTTTCCCGATTGCTATTCCACTAGAGAATCCTCCGGAAAGAACTCCTACCCTTTTGAAACAGTGGGCGCTTAATCAATTATGCGTTCAATTTGGCATTGCCGAGGCAGAGGTTTTACTCCCTGGACCAAATGACTCTGCTGATAGACCACCTTATGGTTTTGTTGCCATTAATCGACAAATGTGCTTGAGTGGAGCAATTCCTCCTTTTAATGAATTTCTCCGGCAAATCCTTCTTCGACTGACGATCTCTCCTTTCCAGCTGCACCCCAATGGCTATGCTATTTTGATGGGATTGTGTGTTCTGTTCAAGAGGACTCTTGATCGTCTTTCGAGTTTTGAGGAAATCTGTTACTTGTACACTTTTGCGAAGAACAAGGACCATCCTTCAATTGTACTTGTAAGAGGTGCGAGGAACCGCAAACTTATTTTGGATTTGCCAGAGAGTGCACATGGTTTCCTGAATCAATACTTCTACATTCGTAGCTCCGCAGAATTTTACGCAGACTGGAGAGTAGGAAGTGAGATCTTTTTTCTCTTCTTTCTTTAATTTTATTCTAAGTTATACCTGGTTCGTATTGCTAGATGCTGATTCCATTCCTTATTTTTACAGCACTTCCTCCTCCTTCTAGAGATTCCAGCCATAAGTCAGTTTTTGAAAGGCTAAGCACTGTGGCTGCTGAAGAAAGAAGCGCAAAATTTCTATTGACAGAAGAACTTTTTCATCAGTTTGAGCTTCTACATCCTTCTCGTTCCACTCAAATACATGAAGTTCCAACGGAGGTTCCTGATTCTCCGACGAACACTCCTGATGCCCCAGTCTCCACTAATGAGCACTTGCAGGGAGGAACCTCTATAGAAACTTCACTAGTTAAGTGTTCAATTCCGAAAGATGTTGCGGGGCCATCTGACAAGTCTGTACTTGCCCCAGTTACTGGAGAGGAAGAACCCCCTCGATCTACTAATGAAGGAGTTAAGAAAGCAAGCTCCAAAAAACAAGATGGCGATGATGTTTTTGAGGGGTTGAGTGATTTAATTGTGACATCTCAAGAACTTTTCAAAGATGATGTTTCTAAAACTGTTTCTTCTGTAATCGAGGCGACATCTTCTTTACAACAAATGTCAACTCCTCCTACTCAAGTTATCACTACCTCTATTCCACAGAGTGGTTTGTAACTCGATGCACGTAGTTTACACGTTACACGACACTTTGGATTTCTCATCACTTCTACGCACTTATCTTCTTGTACTTTAAAGATTTCTAAAGCTTATTATTTTAATTCCAGATTCTCCTATGGGGCGCAGCGGCTCGTACTATGATGATTTCCGGCGCTACGGGAGGCGTAGCCAGTATGATTACAGGCGTTACCTTCCTTCTTACAGAGAGTCGGATGAAGAGAGGGCCATCAGGAAAGCCGACGAGAGACGAGCATATGAAGAACGTCGCCGAAGGGAACAAGAAAGACATGATCTTCCCCACAGAGATGATGACACCCAAAAGAGAAAAGCTCATGATGAGAGAGGAAAGAGTCACATAGACGATTCTTCTAGCAAGCGGGCTAGACTTACTGAAGAAACAACTCCTTCAGCTTCTGAACATGTCCCTGCTCAATCTCCTGCTCCCGTTCGCTCCGACATTCAAGCAATCATCAACCGGCCCGCATACCAAGTCGGGCAAGGTCCTCCCACTCTTCAAAGTCGATTTCCTCAGTGGTGCCTGAGAGGGGTTCGATTTGATCTCGACTTGGTTCCTCTCGACAAACCGGCTATGCTGCGAAATCTTGATACTGTCAGGACCGATATCGAAAGAATGTCGAACTGGCAAAAACTTGTCGACGAACTTCAGAGGGTTAACCAAGCCAATCTCGAGGCCATGTTAACAATGGAGAATGATAAAGCTGAGTGGCAGAAGACTCGCGAACAGCATGACGCCGAAATGAGAAGTATTGCTTCCTACAATGAAAAGCTGGAAGCGGAAGTAGAAAAACTTAAGGAAGAATTAGCTACTTCATCAACTTTCCATTCTCAAAAGGAGAGCATGCTTCAGCAACAAGTACGAGATGCGCATGCCAGTCAAAGAGCAGTCGAAGATAAGCTTGCGCACAAGGAAAAGGTCATAGAAGAATATCGTGCTGAAACTGTACAACTGCGAGAACAGACCGGTTCTCAAAGCTTGGAGATAGAGTTGTTAAAAACTCGACTTGCTATGGCCGAAAAGGAGCGCGACGAGGCTGTTGCTGGTAAACTTGCGGCCGAAGAGGCTCATCAAGCAACCAAAGCTGACATTAGCTCCACATTATTCGATTTTTATCTGCACAGCATTTTGGGACGTGGCAGCCTTGCCTTTCTAGGCCCCAAGTATGAAATCACACTGGCTGAAGTTTGAGAGGCAGCACTTCATATGCTCGGTGGTAAAGGTGCTGGATATGCTGAGTTAGCCCTTGAAGAACATTATCTTGATGATGAAGCCCGCGCCGCTCTTGCCAAGGGAAAAGAGCAGCTTGCCAGAGCGCGGGCCGGGATGGCGGAAGAGGAGCGTTCTGAAAAAGAAGTACTGCCTACTACCTCTGAACGTCCTCTAGTTTCTCCCGAGGTGGACATTACAGGCTCTAGTGCTCATTTGCCGCCTCCTACAAGAACCGGGGTAATTACCCCTACAGATGAAGAGGCTTTGGAGGACATTGGGGCTCAGAATTATGAGATTGAACTGACGAAGCGAACATCTTTAGGTAATTTCGACATTGGTCCGATTCAGGTGGATTGCCTACTTATTCCTCAAAAATTTGATGAGCTTCTCAATTACTTCTTGAATCTTGATGAACCCATATCTCCCTTCTTTTGGGAAGATACTAACATTTTCAATTTCTCTTCTTCTGCAGTTGAAACAACAAGTGCTGTGCAGACTTCGCCTCCTCTGGTTATTCCTCCTCCATCTCTTCAGGTGACTCCTCCTTCTGCTTCACAACCCGGGTCACAAGAGGAGAAAATTGAGGCTCTTCATGGCTTGGATGACCCTATTGCTTCGCAGGAGCAAAAAGATGAGGGACTTGAAGGAGGCGAGATCTCTCCGGAGCGGACTCCTTCTGACGACGTAGTTTTGTCCGCTCTCGTTACTCCAGGGAGTGAGTCTTCTTCGAAGAGAAGAAAGAAGCATGGGACATCGAAGAGGTAGGGGAAGAAAATTATCACCACTGAAGAGGAACCGGAAATGGCGCCAGTTGCACCTCCCTCCCCTTCTTCCCTTATGCCTTCAGACCGACCTGAAAGACCTGAAAAGCTAATCATTCGGCCGGGAAAAGGGTCTAAAGGCGGCAAGAAGAAATGAAGAGTTGAGCTTTTTGATTCCTTTTTTGTGTAATGGTCGGATGTTGTGCAGGCACCGGCCCCTGCTTTTTATTTTGAAACCTGTATCTGCAATATCTGCAATTGAATAAAATGATTCGTTATTTGTACAGACTTTTGTTTGAATTTGAGAATGCATTTATTATTCATTTTTGCACAAGTTTATTTATACGATATTGCGGTGAGCTTGTGGTATGTTGTTTGAGCGTACTTTACCGACGTAGCTATACCACCTTGTATGTAACTATACCATGTTGCCTCTATACCATGAGCTTACTACAATTTCGTATACTTTGAGGGGATTTGCACTCTCGTTTTCTAAAGAATAATTACTTCATTCTCGAAGAGAATTTTCGTAGAGTGCAACTTCCTTCATATAAGTTTCTACGCTTTGTCCTTCGAAGAAATCACTTTTTCCTTTTGCGTATGTATACATTTTGCCAAGTGAATTCTTCTATGTGGTAAAGCGGACCTCCGAATGTACTTTAACTTTCTTTCCCCCTTCTTTTTTTTTAGAATAGGTAAATCGCTCTTCCTTTGAAAGTTAAAGTACGCTCTTGATGAGGATTTTTTTTTTTTTTTAATAAAAATTTGTGCCTCTGAGGAGAGATTTTTTCACGTTTCAACACTTGGAAGTTTTATTTCAATCTTGGAGAAACGTGTTCCTCCAAAGAGTTGTGCCTTTGAAGAAAGCCTTTTCACGTTTCAACACTTGGAAGTTTTATTTCAATCTCGGTGAAACGTGGGCTTCTGAAGAGGTCTTTCTTTTTAATTGTGTCCCCGGGAGGGGGTTGTACCTCTGAGGAGGGATTTCTCACGTTTCAACACTTGGAAGTTTTATTTCAATCTTGGTAAAACGTGTACCTCCAAAGAGTTGTGCCTTTGAGGAAAGCATTTTCACGTTTCGACACTTGGAAGTTTTATTTCGATCTCGGTGAAACATGGGCTTCCAGGAAGGTCTTTATCTTGTTTTGCATTTCAACTTTGGTGAAGTGAAATTCCGAAGAGCGGTTGTTACACTTCAACTCCTGGCGAAAGGTGCCTCCGAAGAGGGCTTTTATTTTGTTTGCATTTCAACTTTGGTGAAGTGAAATCCCGAAGAGTGGTCATAACACTTCAACTCCTGGTGAAATGGGCCTCTGAAGAGGGCTTTTATTTTGTTTGCATTTCAACTCTGGTGAAGTGTAATTCCGAAGAGCGGTCATAACACTTCAACTTCTGGTGAAATGTGCCTCCAAAGAGGGCTTTTATTTTGCTTGCATTTCAACTTTGGTGAAGTGAAATCCCGAAGAGCGGTCATTACACTTCAACTCCTGGTGAAATGGGCCTCCGAAGAGGGCTTTTATTTTGTTCGCATTTCAACTCTGGTGAAGTGTAATCCCGAAGAGCGGTCATAACACTTCAACTCCTGGTGAAATGTGCCTCAGAGAGGGTTTTCATCGCCTGGAAGTTACTCTCTCATGGTTGGAGGGTCATGACTCCTCCAATCTTTTTTGTTGAGTAGAGAACTTTCTTTTTTGTGGCGTATGACCCATTAGAGGTCTTTATCCTCCGAAGAGTTGTGCCTCCGAAGAGGACTTGTGCTGCCGATGATGGCCTTGGTTGTTCCTCTGTTCACTTGCTCATGCCTTTTCAATGATCCTCTGCCCCCCTTTTTTTTTTATACAAGTAACTTGTTTAATCCAAGGAAGTGTGCTTCATTGTCAGGCAACTTCGTGAGAACGAGCACTAGCTTCTTAATTGGATGTTTGTTTGTTCAAACGATCTCAATTTATTAGCAAAGACCCGTTTCTGTCGAAATCATAGGCCGTTCAATTGAAGTACTTCCTATCTAGGATTTGAATTCGGGGCTCTTGTGACTTGAAATTTGGCGAGAATCACTTGGTCTTTTTATGTGCAAGTTTCACTTCCATTGTCTGCAAAAATTCAAATCGACATTTCAGCAATACATTCTATATACTTTTTATATCGAGAATAAAGCAAACATGTAATAATAATAAGGAACACAAGATTTATAGTGGTTCGGCCAGGAAATTGGGTCTACATCCACTTTATATTCTTTCATTACTTGCATCAGTTTTATAATTGCTTTCAATTACAAGAATCATACATTCATAATTCTTTTTACAATATTTCAACAAAATTTTCAAGTAAACCATGGACGCAAATGATTGCTGTTCCATGCCCTTGGAATTTGATCTCCTTCAACAATGGTGAGTTTGAATGTGCCGTCAAGAAGCTTTTGACCTATGACATATGGTCCTTCCCAATTTGGCCCAAACACACCTGTCGCTGCCATAATTCTCTTCAGGACTAGGTCTCCAATCTCAAAACTGCGTTGGCGAACTTTGGAATTGAAATGTCTGGCTATTCTTTGCTGATGAGCTGCAATTCTGAGATTAGCCTCGTCTCTTTTTTCATCAAGGAGATCTAGCGCTTCAAGCTGTAGCTTTTCGTTTTCTGCTTGGTTGAAATGGATTCTTCTGTGTGAAGGGACTTCTATTTCTACCGGAATCATTGCCTCTGACCCGTATGCCAATGAAAACGGGGTGTGCCCAGTCGCAGTTTTGTGAGTGGTTCTGTATGCCCATAGTGCCAGTGGTAGCTTATCGACCCAACCACCTTTTGCTCTTTCAAGTTGCTTCTTGATGGTTGACTTAATAATTTTGTTCACGGCTTCCACTTGCCCGTTTGCCTGCGGATGAGCCACTGCTGAGAAGCTTTTCCGGATTTTGAATCGCTTGCAAAAATCTTGGAATTCTTCACTTTCAAACTGAGTTCCATTGTCTGTAATTATTTTTTGAGGCACCCCGTATCTGCAAATGATGTTTTTAGTCACAAAACTTATCATCTTCTTTGAGGTGATAGTAGCCAGTGGTTCAGCTTCTGCCCACTTAGTAAAATAATCTACAGCAACAATGGCATATTTAATTCCAGATTTGGCAGTTGGCAACGGTCCTACAAGGTCTATTCCCCATATCGCAAACGGCCATGGACTGACCATCTGTGTGAGTTCAGTGGAAGGAGCTCTAGGAATTTTGGCGAATCTTTGACATCTGTCACATTTTCGGGAATACTCTACTACATCTCGATTAATTTCTAGCCAAAAATATCCGTATCGGAGAATTTTCTTTGCTAATGTTTGGCCACCTGAATGATCACCACATTCTCCTCCGTGTACCTCTGCTAGGATTGCTTTAGACTCTTCCCTGGTACACATCGAAGTAATGGCATTGAGAATCCCCGTCTGTATAACTGGCCATCCTGGACCACGTATCGAGAGGCTTTTCTCAGTAGCTTTTGTCGTTCTTTCGAGTTCCCTGGTAAGGATCCATTGAGCAGATACTCTATTATCGGAGTCATCCATGATTCTTGTTCTTGCGACATGCTCATGATCCAATCAATGTCCATCTCATCAATGCTAGGAGTCGACAGGACCTCTACTAGAGTTAGCCCTAGAAATTGAGCTTCTCCTTTGCTCGAATACTTTGCGAGAGAATCTGCTTTCATGTTTTCTTCTCGAGGAATATGACTTATCATGTAATGGTCGAAATCACCCAGGAGTTCCCAAGCCTTTGACAAGTAGGCGGGCAGATTCCCCCCTTTTGCTTGGAATTCCTTTTTGACTTGGCATACAATAAGCTGAGAATCACTGAATATCTGTAATGCTCGGATGTTTAATTCTTTAGCAATCTTTAAGCCAGCGATAAGGGCTTCGTATTCTGCTTCATTGTTTGTTGAAGGAAATTCCAATCTTAGTGCATAGCATAATGATCGACCATCAGGAGTCTCAAGTACAACTCCGGCTCCAGAACAGTAGTCGTTTCTTGCACCATCGACATATAACTTCCACTGGATCGGGGAATTGTCGACCGTTTCTTCCTCACTGTTACCCTTATCTGTAAATTCTGCAATGAAATCCGCTAAAGCTTGTCCATTGATTGCTTTCCGGGGATGATAAGTGATGTCATACTGACTGAGTTCAATATTCCACTTTAGAAGACGACCCGAAGTTTCAGGGCGAAACAGGACTTGCTTTAAAGGTTGATCAGTGAGGACTCTGATAGGATGAGCTTGAAAATATTGCCTCAACTTCCTGGACGCAATTAGTAAGCAATAGGCGAGTTTTTCCAACTTAGACTAATTCATCTCTGCCCTAGTGAGTCTTTTGCTGATATAGTAAACTGGATGTTGAATCCTTTTGTCTTCCCGTATCAGCGCTGCACTTAAAGCATGAGATGATACTGCCAAGTATATAAGAAGATCCTCGCCATCGCCAGGCCTAGAAAGTATTGGAGGCGTCTCTATATGGAGAATCAATTCATCAAAGGCTTTTTGGCATTCGGGAGTCCAATCGAAGTTTTTCCTTCCTTTCTTTAGAGCGTCAAAGAATGGGATGCATTTATCTGTGGCTTTGGAAATGAACCGACTCAAGGCGACAACTTTTCCATTGAGACTTTGCAATTCCTTCTTTGTTCTAGGAGCTTTGACTTCTTTCAATGCAGTAATTTGAGTTGGACTGGCCTCAATGCCCCTGGCGCTCACGATGAAACCTAAAAACTTGCCGGATTCCACTCCAAATGAACATTTTAAAGGATTAAGCTTCATTCCGTATCTTCGGAGGACAGCGAACATGTCTGCTAAGTGTTCTATGTGATCCAGTGCCTTCTTAGACTTTACTAACTTGTCATCGACGTAAACTTCCATGGTTTTGCCCAGTTGCGGTTTGAACATAGCATTAACGAGTCTTTGGTATGTTGCCCCTGCATTCTTCAACCCGAAGGGCATAACTCTGTAGCAGTAAAGACCAGTGTCGGTGATAAAGCTCGTGTCCTCCTGATCTGGCTCATGCATCATGATCTGGTTATATCCGGAGTAAGCATCCATAAAAGATAACAATTCGTGTCCCGCTGTTCCGTCTACCAGTTGATCGATTCTGGGTAATGGGAAGCAGTCTTTGGGGCAGGCCTTGTTTAGATCTGAAAAATCGATGCATACTCTCCATTTTCCGTTGGCTTTCTTAACCAGCACTGGATTTGAAACCCAATTCGGATATGTAGATTCTTTGATAAAATTATTCTCCATGAGCCGATCAACTTCTTCTTTTAATGCCACTGACCTTTCCGGACCTTGAGTTCTCCTTTTCTGCTTTACAGGTGTAAATTTTGGATCAATATTTAGAGCATGCACTGCAACTTCTGGGGATATTCCGCACATATCGGCATGAGTCCAAGCAAAAACGTCCAGATTTGCCTTTAAAAAAGATATTAAGATATTCTGAATTGACGCATTAAGTTGTGAACCCACATTAAACACTTTGTTTGGGTCCTTTGGGTCTACAGGTATTGGTATTGTCGTTTCCACCGGTACCACTCTATTTTCCCCTGCACTGACTTTTCTAGGGTCCATCTCTTTCCTTGCTCCGCTGTGCTCGCCAGTGCAGGGTCCGCCCTGTAATTGCTACAAGGCTGGTTCTTTGATGCGGACTGGGGCTGCCGCATTCTTTCCCATTTCTCTTTTTCTGGTTTCTCGTAGCTCTGTCAGATAGCACTCTCGCCCAGCATTTTGATCACCTTTTATAACTCCTACTCCATTGTCTGTAGGGAATTTAATAGTGAGGCACCACGGGGCAAGAACAGCTTTGAACGCTGCCAGAGTTGGGCGACCAAGGAAAGCATTGTAAGCAGAAAATTCGTCGACAATCACAAAAGTTTGCTTGCGGACCACTTTTCTCTCTCCTTCTCCAAGTTCCACAAACAAATCAACGGTCCCTACCGGCTGCTTTGGCTCCCCAGTGAAACCAGCAATTTTCTGCGATGAGGCTTGCACATCGGCCATAGGGATCTTCATTTGGTCGAATGTTTTCTTAAAGAGAATATTGCAGGATGCGCCACAATCAATGAGAACTCTTCTGACAATAGCTGGTCCGATACCAGCCGAGATGACTAGAGGATCCAAAGTAGGAGCTTCAATACCTGCGGAATCCCTGGCTCTGAACACAATATCATCATCGAAAGTTCTTTGTTGCTTCAAAGGCGTAGCACCTTCCAAAACAAATACATCTTCCTCAGTCGGCACATACTTTAAAGCTCTGGTATACCTTTCCATCTCACCCCAGCTTCTGCCTACTGGGTGAGGTCCTCCTGTAATGACATTAATAATGGGCCTTCCAGATTCATGCCCTGCAGCCTTCTCAATCGTCCTAGGCTGTTGAGTAGGAGCCTGTTGCCCCTGACTATATGAAGCAGGATTGTTGTTATTCTTTTTCACAAATTGCTGCAGTTTGTTTTCCCTTAGAAACTCTTCAATCAGATTTTTCAAGTGGCGGCATTCGTCGGTCTCGTGACCGAGTTGATTATGGAAGCGACAGAACTTCCCACTCTGTATAGCTTTTTTCCCGGTCCTTAGAGGAGGAGGTTTAGGGAAGTCAACAGAATCTTTAATGGCAAGGTAGATACGCTCCGGCGTATCTGATAAAGGAGTATACTCTGATGGCTTGAAGGATCGGGGCTTCTTCAGATTACTCTGTTTCTTCCCATTGTTATTTTCGCTTTTTTGCCCTACAGATTCATTCTTGCGTGGAGCAACAGTGTTATCTTCAGCTTTTTCCAACACTGCCTTTACCGGTACGGGACGGCTTTCTAAGCGTATGAATTCATCTGCTTTTTTATAGAATTTTTCAAGGGAATTTGGTTCCTTCATGTTTAGCCATTTCCCAAATTCGCTCGACTTGTCAATACCCTTCATCAGATAAGTCAATATCATTCGCGGTTCTGCATTGTCCACCTCAGCTAACGCTATATTAAAGCGGTTTAAGAAAGATCTGATAGTCTCTCCTGGACTCTGCTCCAAACTTGATAGTGACATGATATCTTTGGCTTTTGAGGCATATAGTCTGAACTGCTCCTTGAACTTCCGGGTCAAGTCAGAAAACTGATCGATAGATCGGACGGGCAGCTTGGTGAACCAAAGCAGAGCTACGCCTTCGAGATACACAGGGAAATATCGGCACTTTATTTCATCAGAGGCTCTGGCACCTGTCATGTGCCAATCATATTTGTATAGGAATTCATTTGGATCACTTGTCCCCTTATAAGCTGGAATGGTTGGAGGGACAAACTTCCTTGGGAATTTAGCCTTTAAGATTTTCTCAGTAAATGGAGTCTTACTTGGGGCGAAACCCCATTCTTTCTCGTCTTCAACCCTCTGCATACTCTCTTTCATAATTTGTCGGACCATTCCAGAAAGATACTCCTCATCATGTCGAATCCTAGATCCACCAACCTCTGGAAGTGTTTGTTCAAAAGGGCTAGCAGCCCTTTCAGGAGCATTTCTCTCTTCAGCATCATGAAGGTTGCCAGCAAAATTCCTCTCATTACCCGCTGGTTGACGGTTTGCCCCAAGCAGATCGTTCAACCTATTTAGAATTAGGGCATTCTGGGCATTTTGAGCCTCGAGTTATGCATTTTGGGCATTGATCTGTTGGTTCAGCCCTAAAATTGCAGCATCCAGCTCTGCCTTTGTAACTCCGACAGCTGGAGTGGCTTGATTCGATATAGGGGAAGCGGAGGTTCCCTCTTGAATATTCCCAGATCTGACAGATCTACTCTTCCTTCCAGGAGCCATAATCTCGGATAGACTTCTGGTTTTCAAGGAAATTCTCTCTACAAATCTCTGTGAAGCAATGATGATAACTCACCTAAGTTCAATTCTCAGTGAAAGCACCAAAAATGTTAACGCTAAAATTTGAACGCTAACACCCCGGTGTATGAGTTATAGTTGTGAAAGCACCACCCGATAGCTCGGGAACAGATTACAAGTAGATAATAGCAGAAAAGCAGTAAACAACAACAATTTTATAGTGGTTCGGCTTAAGGGTATAGCCTACGTCCACTTTAAGTACTTTTATTGATGATCTCGTTACAAGATGATACAATTCTTCCCAAGTTCAATACACTTTGAATTACAAGAGACTTAGAACAAGTAGCCTAAACTTCGATAAAGATGAGAGTTTTCGAATCCATGTTGGATGTATGTGATCCCTTCTTGAAGTTGTTTGTAGCGTTCTTAGTGTCTTGAGAGCTTCAAGTGTTAGATTGGTTCGGAATGCAGCAGAGTATCGACGCTTGAAGAGAGTGAGCCAAAAGTCCTTTACTAGTTGGAGTTAGGGTCATATTTATAGGCATTTTTTAGAGTTAGGTCGTAGGTCGTGGCCGACCTAAGCAAGGTCGTAGGTCGTGACCGACCTAAGTATGGTTGTAGTCAACCTGAAGAGTATTGGTGCTTCCTTCCTTATGCTGATTTGCACAAGTCCTAGGTCGCGAGCGACCTATCCCCCTACGGCATAGTATAGTTCAACTCCTTTACTCATGCATTTAGGTCGCTAACGACCTATCCTAGGTCGTGAGTAATTTCCTGCATCCATAGTTAATCTTAAATCGTTGAGTTCCTTAGGTTGCGACCTTCCTTAGGTCGAAGCACTCCGCTAGGTCGTGTGAATTCTATAGGTTGCAGCCTTCCTTAGGTCGTGGAGCTTCATAGGTCGGTGGACAGTTAGGTCGCATAAAATCTTTAGGTCGCTTGCTTGCTTATCTGGTTAGGTCGCGGCAATCCTTAGCTCGCCAGGTTACTTCAGTAATTAGATCGTCCCCTTTTTTAGGTTGCTTGTTCATTTAGGTCGTGGCCTTTTTGGGTCGCTGCTGCCTTTAGGTCGAGACAGTCTTAGGTCGCAACACTTTAGGTCGCAGCTACTCTTAGGTCGTGGCCTCCTTTAGGTCACAGCTCTCTGTTAGGTCGCGAAGCTTGATAGGTCGCTCTCCTCTTTAGGTTGAGCCATCTTTAAGTCGCTAGACCATTCCTATAGTTAGGTCGTTCCATGTCTTTAGGTCTTAGGTCGCTAATGAAGGGGAGTTAACAGATGGAAAATTTCATATTTTCATCCTTCATTTGGATACCTTTTTTTCGTACTTTGGAACCTTCTCTTTTGCCTCCAAATCTTTTTCTAACTTTCCAAGTACAATTTGCATAAGGATGTTTACTTTTGGATGTTAAAATGGAGTTATTCTAAACGCAAATTTTGCATACTATCAACAAGGTTTGGAAATAGAAATTCCAAAGCAAAAAACAGCCTTTTCCCTTGTTTTTCCCAATGTTTGGTGTACTGTCATACTTGTTTGACAATAGAATTCATATTCACTAACATGTCAACATTCCCTATGCTAAGTATGTGTCCTTTTAAAATCAGAAGTCCTCTTATTTCCCACGAAAACATTTTTCCCTTTTCAATCAAACTTGCAAATAGTTTGTAAAATCAAATCTTCCCAAACACAATATTTCAAAAGCATTTAATCATCGTTTTTTTCAAAAATATTTGAATTTTTTTTCAAAAGCACATTAACAAAAGTTTTCAAAACATTTGAACCCAACTTCTTCTAGAACAACCAAACCACACCTTAAAATAATTGGTATTTGGTCAATGAGTTACTGCATATGATTGACCATAGCATTTTGCAGTTAATCCTAGGTTTAAGGAACGTTTTCTTTATTCTAGAACATTAAATATAAATGCCTATTTAAAAAATTATCTTTGAAGGCATAGGGATAATGAACCGTGATTACGTAATAACCCTTCCCTATCCTCCACTTATTAAAAAATTTTATTCCCAAAATCATAAAGCTTTTCGGATCTAAGCATTCTAGATACTAATTTAGTTTCCTGCCCTATTTTATAAACTCTCAGCATTTCCCATATTTTGTCACTAGTTAAATGCCTTTATGATATTTCCTTATCTGCGTTGTTTCCAAATATATATAGCGATCTAAGCTCATCTAGAAAATCAGTACAATGATAAAATAGGAACATGTCTCATACCGTATCATATGCTTTTTCAATACCCGGAGGGAGACAGCTAACGATCACAACCCAACTAACCTAAAAGACAACGATTGTTGGAAGCTTTCCTTCAACATTAACTGGTGTTAATGATGTTATCATCCTATCACTTCTTACTCCAGTAAGATTGACCTTGTATGCCATTCTACTATAACACACATGTCTTAACTCACCTTTTTGGCTCCTAATAAGGTTCATCACTACTTCAATTATTACACCTGATTATGGTATAAATTGTGCATTCCCATACTACAGTGGGTATGAAGTATGAATTATGCAAATTTAGAATAACTCATTGGAAAATAAGCTTGGGGAATGACTTTCCTAACTCCTATCTTTCCTTCTATAACCTTGAGTCAACCAACATCCTTTGTGAGTGTTTGTTATCTCCTTACTCACTTTTTCAATCAAAATATCTTGATAGTATCCTCAAACATTTTTATTTACTTTCCTTATCTTGAATCTTTCATGCAAGGATACCCTAAGACACGCGAAGTTGTACTTTGATACTATTCCCCATTCTTTTGAGGGTTTATCTTATGGCTTCCAGACATATCTAATAAAATATTCCTTGGTTTATTCTAATATTCCTTATAATCAATGGGGATTTATTTTTGCTACTTTATAACCATCCGAAGTTATTTTATTCATAGCCGAAACTTTTACCTCCTCTTACCTAGGTAGTCATCTTATCTACTCGATATCAAAAATTGGTTTGGGTTCCATCCCCCTTTATAAAACTAATCCAAAATCTTTATCTTTGAAAATATAAGCTTTGAAACTTTTTTTTTTATCAATTTCAAAATTTTCTTTGCTACCAAAAAGGAGCCATGAAAATTTTTCCTTTTCAAAGACTTTCTACAACAAAGATTTACTTCTTTAAAGGTAGGATTTTTTACTCAAAGCATTTTCATGTTTACATCCAAAAACCCAATTTTCAACACTTTATTTCAAAAGCATCTTCTATAACATTAAAAAATGAAAAATGGATTAGACAAGGATAACCTCCATCTTATTATTTTCCTACTATTCATGCTATTTCCACATTGACCTTAGTGAAAATTCTAATAGCACATGAGGAGGACTTCTAAAAGATATGTGCAATTACTGCATATTTCTATAGAAATTATCCATTTCTCCTATCATATCCCCACTATTTTTCTCCTATACTATTTCTAACTAGATTATTAATCCTATTTTTATATAAATTCCCAATGCTCTTTCTATTTAAATTTCCTAATACTGCTACTAATAAAATTTCTCCTGCCTAAACGGCTTCTATACTAGCTCTTTTCCACTTTAATTATTTTCCTCATTGACTTATTGTAACCCATTCACCTCCTACTTTAGCCATTGAGCTTTCCTTCATTAACATGAAAAGAGATATGTATAAATCTATTTCAACTATTGTTCTTCTTATTTCCTTATATGAGAATGTTCCTCCTACCTACATTATCAGGCATTCTTACCCTTATATTCTCTTTACCCCATTGCAATCAAGTACCATTTCAATTTATCCACACCTTAGAAAGAATTGAAAAAACATTCGAATTCAAAAAATAAGAAAATCTTCGAGCCAAACATACGCCTTCTTTTCCATTCATTTCAAAAAAAACGCCTTTACTAAAAATCATTAATTCGTGAATTTTTTGACTCAACCAATTTTAAACTAAAAATTTCAGAATTTCTCAAATATTCAAAAAAACAACTTCCCAATACATTCTTGGAAAAATCTATTCAATATGTTTCAAAGAATATTCAAAAATCTTTTTGTTAAGTTCTTTCACATAGGGTTAAACCTGGAAATGGACTTTAATTTTCTTTTCTTTTGGAACTTTTTTCTTTTTTTACTCCTTCTTTATCAAAAATCTATTTACCACCTTTATGATGGTTAATGCACACATTCTTACAGGAACTTTCTCAATCCTTCTTTATACCTTACTTTTGGATGCTTGCAGTATGTAGGTTCTTACTTCCAATTATTCTGGATGAAATATACATCTTCAATCGGCAATCCATCGAAATCACAATCAAAACGAAGCTTGGACCCAGTAAAGGAGTGAGGTACCATCCAGCTTCCAGGATTCTTCTATATGTCATGCTCATGCTCTTCTTGGTTGATGAATTAAGGTACAACCAGTGCTCTATGGAGTAATTGGGGTTGGCGTATAAATTGAACTCTATTTATTGTTCCAACTCATAGTTGCCTTGTCCACCCTTTCAGGATATGGCCGCAACTGCTTCTATAATCGGAATCTATAGAGTTTGGTGTATAATATGTATATAATTATAAGTAAAAATACAAATACATTCTCTCAACATATCCTACTTCCTATGATTTACTAACCTAAGCTATGATACCAAATGTAAAACCCACAGCTTAATGGTACTGGATTGCGACGAAAACGAAACCCAAGTCCATTAGGGCACTGATTATTGGTTTAGGTAACCTATAATACACGTAAGCATATCAAAAAGCAATCAATCTAAACTAATAATGGAATAGGGAAATATAATAGAATATATATATACCGACAAAGGTAACTACCTTAGAATCAATATTATTCCTTGGATTACTAGTCACCTTATTAGTACCGAGCATAAAAGAGAAGACTCCACCGTCTACAATTCCTATCTTGCACCAATAGCATGCCCCGCTAAATTTGTCGTGTAGATTGTTACGAGGAGTGGGTCAAAACAACGTTCTAGTGACTAGAAAATTAAACACTTTACCAATAACATTAATTTGTGTCGATTGACTTTCATTTAGTTGTTATGTCTATTATTTATGGCTAATCCATTCAATCTTATGTGGCCATACTATCTGCCTAACCTCTTTCAAGGTATAACTATATATATGCCTATATACGTATATGTCCCAACATGGTGCTACCCAAAAACCCTGGCCACTTAATACTTCTTAAATAAGGAGGAGGAAAACCCAATGACCATTTAATACCTCAACCTTGAAGCAGTCCTTTCACATTGTAAATGCTAATCGATTAGTCGTAACTACAGAGACCGACGATCCCTATATATTGCTTTATAATTTAATTGTCATATTACTGACACATTTTCAAAGACTCATCTATGGGTTAACTAGCCCACCTTTGATAAAAGAACAACTAACAAATTAAGCTTTGAGGTCCGTGCATACCCATACGGATTCTACACTAGTAGAAAGTAAAATCCATCAAGCATAACCCGAGTCTTTACTACCGACCGCTCGGGACCATTGTTGGTCATAGCCTATATGCTAGCCCTACTACTATGACTAAATAATAGTCCAACAAAATACTTACATAGCCCTCTGGCCTTTCACATTCAAAATCTCGTTTAGACTAACCTAATGTAAATCAAGGAAAATGCTCCTTTTAGTTACTTAATACCTCTTTTTAGAGATGAAGCAGACCACATTTTTTCTAAAAGTACTGGCCATTTAATACCCTAAATCCAGGGCAAATGCTTGATATATTTTCCTCTACCTCTAATAAAATTTCATATTCGTTCCCTACGGGTCCTACGGTTGAAGATGTCCCACATCGGTAGTAAGTATACACAACTGCTAGTAGCCTCTAGGTAAAGGGCAAACTTCTGTTATGTAACTCTACTGACCTTGCATCCTAACCCACTAGACCAAACCAACCATCCTATGTCTAGATGTTGGGCTAAACCCACTAATTTACACTTGTTCTAAACTTATAGTTAAGGTTATATATTTTTCCACTATGAAAATAATACTGCCTTTCAGCATTTAATTCATATATTATGCGCTTAACCACTATATCCCGTAAATGTTGATTATCCATAATAAATGGTCATTACTATTCTAATTAGACATCATTAATAACATTTATTTATTCATTCTAATTCAACTCATTATGCCTTTTTCATTTACCCTTAAATTCCATATTAAATCCTTTGACCAGTCCTATTGTACACATTTATGTTTCATTTAATTTTTGTAACTCCCAATTAACTACATATTTATTACTATTAATTTTAGAGCTATCTCTTTTCCATCTACACCTCCTAATCCAATAATTTGCTATATGGTTTATAAATAGACGTCCTAATTATAACTAATGTGAATGTCGATGTACATTACGCTATACAAATATATTTTTAATTTTAATTGGTAAGCGTAGTTATACGTGTATATGTGTGCATGCGCGCGTTATTCCTATTTCTATCTACTAATTCCTAAAGCAAAACATTCTTTCTTTTTTTTAATTTACCAAAGTTATCCTTCATAAAAGGATTATTGTTGTAACTTTTCACAAATTAACCAAAGTAAGATCTTTGCTTCATTTGAAATTATAAAGAATTATTTTTTTCTTTTATTGAAATAGATAGTGCAAACTATGGGGAAGAACATATATACTTTACACATCTGTTTCATTTTTGGTATATTTCTTATTACTTCAAATGACGCACATTTCATGCATTTGTGGAATTAGATCTTTTTGAAAATTATATGAAAATAGATATAATTAAATTATACCCTGCTCCTAATAAATTTAAAACATAGAAATTCACATTTAAGTCAAATTAAGGCAATGTAAACTAATACTAACATTTTTCAACCCTACAATAAGTCTAGTATATGGTTTACAACTTTATCAACATTCAATTTTAACAAATTCAGGGACTGAATGCTAAATTTCCAAATTTGACTGAAAATACTATTCTTATTCCAATTACCTATCTTAGAAAATATGTAGGCGAGACCTATCCCTTTGTTTTAAGTCAACAACTCATCTGGTCCTATCTGGGCATAACAATTAAATAAAATTTGATGATATAAGTTTCAATGTTATAAATAAATCTTATAATTTCCCACTCACCTTTCAAGCTTTCTCAATCTCATAAATCCGAATTCATCCATTTACTTGACTCCTTTCCTTTTCAATCCAAAAGAAAACAAGGTATATACATACTACTAGAATTACAGATCTAAGAAGAGATTTAGGGTTAAGGAGAATGTAGATTAATAGCTATGAAATTTACATTTTTTCCACGGTATTAATTCGCTCCTTCTCTTCTTCTCTTTTATTTTCTGCCCTTCTCTAATTTATATAACTATAATATAATATTTCATAATTATTAGAAATAGCGGAGAAGGGAAAATGGTAGTGCTCCACTGCTTTGATCAAAAAACATGAGAAGAAAAGTGAGAACTTAGGTCTATATTTATATGCACTCGAATCAATCATATCCGTTAGATTTGAAATATTAAACCCGGGCCATTCGACTAAGGTTCATCCCTTACCGCCATGCCTACGACCGGTCGACCGCTCCTCTATAGGCGGTCGACCATTGATGGTTCACCGACCCAATGAGAGGTTGACCGATAGGGTACCACATTTATTATTATTATTATTATTTATTTCCTTTTTTGTTTTTAACTATTTTTGTTCTGAAAACTTCAAACGCTAATAACTTCTTTGTTTAAGCTCTAACCGCAAAACACTAAATATGAATGATTCTAAAAAAAATCGTCACGAACGCAAGAAAGAGTCTTGGAAAATCACCACAAATGAATGGTGCAAGTTTCGTGCCAAATTATGATGTTTGCTCAAATTCCATTTTTAAGCTTTATTAATTATGTATTAATTATCGTTAATTTTACAAGGTGTTACATGGGTCTAAGGTGCACATGTGAACATCATCACACACCCTTGTTCCACATGCACTCATTAAACATTCGAGCTATCCAAATTCACTTGTGCACATCCACTTTAGAACCTACTTTATTCCATTCTTCATATCATATGCGATAAATATCTTTTTCCTCAATCCTTCTATAGTAAGTCCTTTCTTTTATGGTAGGGATCACTCACCCAAATTACCAAAGTAAATTAGCACTGTAACGTCCCATATTTTTAATAATTGAAAATATTGAATTTAATAATAATTTTCGAATTTAATATTGTCAAGAATTTATGATTTATTAATGGAAAATTTTTATTAGGATATAATTTAATAATATTTATTGAGTGTAATTGACAACTACGTTAACATAAATTCGACCGATTGTAAATAAAAAATGTTAATGTTATAAGAATGGAATGAATGTTATTCCTAGTTGGAGGAAATTGTAGAGGTTAATTTGGATATAAATTGTAGGCTACTAAGAAATAAATTAAATGTTGTATAAAAATAGAAATAATATGTATTTAACTGAAACAAGTTAATATATAATATGAAATCGGTTTTGGGTAAGTAATTTATAACCCTAGTTAAACTATGTGTTAATAAATATGAGTTATTAATGTATAACAATTGTTTTAATTATCATCTTACTATTTAATCTGTTTGAAAGTAATTTTGAAATCAATGGAAATTAAATGTAATTTCAATAGTGTAGTTAATACAAGAAAGGACGTCAACTGTAGAAAATGAGTATAACAAAATGGAAACTTATGTTAATAAATAATTACATAAGAAACTGTTGATTTAATATAAGAACTTGTAAATCAAAATAATAGAATTGATTGAATTTATAATAAAGGGGGTTTTATTCCTATTGTGCTTTAACGTTGTAATAAATCTAATATTCAAACCTTAAAATTAGCATAGAAAATTGAATTTCAAAAGATCATCAAATTTCTGTGTAATCAAGAATGATGAAAATTGTTAACTTTCAATTTAGAATTTAAAAGTGATTAAATTGATTTTTAAAATAGATTGTTTTAATTAACATGCGAATTAGTCTTTTTGGGAATTGTCTCAGATTTTGACGAAACAAGTTTCATCGGAACAGTAATAGTGAATTATTATAGGATTTCAAGTTTTATAGCGATCAGACTTATCGTTTGATCGTGCGAGCTCGAAATGCATAGAAATCGATTAAAGAAATTTAATTAAAATGAATATAAATTGATTTTAAGAGCCAACTTCTATATACCATAGAATTAGGGTTTGAAATTAGTTTCACTGAGTTTAAAAATATTGAAAACCTATATTTCGATATATTGGACGACCCATTTTCGTTTCGGGAACGAAACATGCATTTTGGGTCTTTGTTCTCGCTTCGACCCAATTCGTTCTATTCCATCCATTCTTATCCATCTCTGCATACATATAGCATGTTATAAACCCAAGCTGCTTCTTTTCTATTTTCGTACGTATAATTTCTGTTCTTATCTACTGATTCTCAGTGGCAGACACCGCAAAACCTTAATTACAATTCCAAATGAAACTCCAAATATCCAAACTGCCCAAACCCTAACATATAATATATTACCGCGAAGCTCTCGATGAACGTAATCTATGTCCATAATTCGTTTTTCGATTAAAGGCACAGTTTGTCTAGAAATCAGTGAAATTGTTTTGGCCATCCATCTTAGGGTTTCGCGATTGATTGTGGATCGTCGACCAATGGACCATTGGGGAGTTGCATCTGGTAGAGGTCACATAGCAGTGCTCAACGGTGATGGTCGATCATCGTTTAGTGGCCGAAATTCGTCGAAAATGGCGAATAAGCGTTGGCGGTGGCGGTGCCACTAAGCACGACCGGAGATGCTCGCGTGGGTATGGGGAGGTGCGGCCGGAGGCGAGGAGGAGGATGGCGTTGTCAGATCTGGTCATTGGCTACCGGAGTTGGTGTGGTGGGATGCTGAAGTGTGGTAGTCTACAGGGCTTCACGTACTTTCGATGTTTTGGGTTGTGGAATAGAGAGGTAATTACTAGATTGCCCATGTTTTTATTATAATATTAAATTTTAAAACTTCTAACTTGCATAACTTTTGCATACCTACTCAGGTTCATGCAAGGTTTCTTTTATTGGGTTCGTATCGAAATTCTGAACAACAGAGAGCTAGTTTGGTTGAATTTGAAGACTACTGGAATTTTGGGCTTTTATCGATTTAAATCGATTATAGAACAAAGGTGAGTGATTTAACCCACTCACCTAGTACTAAATCTTCTTATGTTAGTTGATTTAAATTTATGAAGCGTTAAGAATTATATTGATTACTGTTTGGTAAATTAAATTGTCATTTCAATTTAATTTGAATTTATATTGAATTAAATTGGCATTTAAATTAATATTAAATTTAGTTGCTACTTAAGTACTTGATATTGATAACTAGTTAATTGTTGTGATTTATTGGCTGATTTGGATGTTGACTGTGATGGATGTCTATTTGTTGACATTTTGGATGATTGGATGTTTATTTATTTATATATACCTGTTATCACCCTGTATGTTAATTGAAAGCATATAAACTATTTCGAATAAATTAAGAAACAGTTTTAAATGATATAAACCTATGACACTTTGATTTGGATTGAAATGATATATATCCGTCATTAAAATTGAAATAACTGATCACTTGGCCATATGGTAGAAAATTATACACGGACAATGGATTGGTTACATTAAATGGATTAAAAATATTGAAATTAGGATTTTTATTAAATGATATTGTTTTAAAGGAAATAAATTGTGGATTTATATGAATTAAATTATTTTATAATTCAAGCATTGAAATGTTGAAATCGAAATTGGTTAAAAGATTTTTTTTAAAGAATTTAATTAGAAATGTGAAGTTATAATCGAGGTATGAATTTAATTTTGGAAATTGAATTATATTAAGATTTGGACCTTAAAAATTGAACATTGAGGTTTAATTTGATTTAAGCGATTTAAACAATAAATTGAAATTGGATATGGAATTGATATAAAATGAAATGGTTTAAAATAAGAATTAAAGTGAAATATAAATCATTGATGTGAATTGTTGAATCGAATTGAAGTTAAAAATGAATGTTTCGAAAATTAAAGTTAATCCGAATTGAAATTAAAATCAAATTGATTAAAAACTAGATCAAAATTGAGTCAACTGAATGAAGATTATAAATTGAATTTTGTTGATTTGAAATATAGACATGGGTCCAGATTCGGTTAAATGGAAAGAAACATTTTGATTTGATACTATTTTCAAAATAAATTATTTTAAAATATTCTGTTTAAAATCTATTTTTTAATACTCAAATGATCTTGATTTTCCAAACTATTTTACTATATAAACCATTTTCGATACTCAAACCATTTTAATTTAAACTGTTTTAATCTCTAAACTATTTGAACTATTCATACTATTTTCTAAAACTCAAACTATTTTCTAAAAATTCAAATTGTGCAAATTCGAAATGTTTATATTTAAATCATCGATTTAAATGCGAATGTGGTTAAATGATATTATAACCTAAGTTGGAATTTGAAATGATGTTTTCAAGCGAAAATGACATATTTTGAGTAAATATGGTATTTTGAAATGAAGTGATATTTTTGAAGCGAATATGATATTTTTATATTAAATATGAATCCGTCTCAAAATGTAAAAGAACCAACCGGTCTAAAAAATGACGCTTGGTTGTTAAAGAGACTAGGGCCTCTTTTTTCCATGCTATCTATCAATATTGAAATCACTTTAACAACTGTATACACGGTGGATGTTATCGCGAATGAAGTGGTTGATTTGGAGGCATTTGCTGGATTTTAAGAAAGAGAACAATGATGGATAACCCTAACACTTGTGTCAAATTGAATTGACTAAAACAGAAGCCCTACTTGACTATTGAGGCTAGCTACCTCTAGTGGACACGCTTCTTTGTATTACCATCATGACTTTGAAACTTGATTGGTGCGCACCTTCGGATTTTGGGAGTGACGCGTTTTGCAGATTCTGTGAATCTCCTCAAAAAGACTCGCAATCCTTACAAAAGAACAAGATAAGAACATCCAAAAGCATCAACAAACTCCTCCAATAAGAATGGGTGTCAAGCACCCGTATTGAAGAGGACTCGAATAAAACAATCACGATTAGGATTACTCCTAAGATAAGATGTCATAAATTCTATTTTTGGAATACTACGGGATAAAAATATTCCAAGACATATCCTAAACTTCAATCTCAAAGGACACTATAAGATAAAGGACACGATGATTAAGGGATTCGTAAACTCGTACTATACTTAGATGTATCATCATATATGCTTCTGTTCTGTGTTTATCCTATTTTGTTCTGAACTCAAATCTAATACCAAACTGTGATGCCGCACCCCAAGACCCATATTAACAAGGAGTATTACTGGGTAATACTGCCTGCTAATGTGGAGAATATGGCTGGTTGGAGCGACCATCTATGTCTTAGATATCTATTGAATACGTCGATCAGTGCTATATATTATTCTTTCTTTGATATCTCGGATCGACATATCCAATAAATGCTTAATACAATACTATAGGTGCCTATAGGATCTATTAGAACAAAATTCAACAACTCAAAAACATAACACATCACCGAACAGTAAACAAATATATATACGTATATACTGATACATCTCAATACAACAAAAATAATACATCATAAGTGGTATGACGACCACAATATACACATGATTCAAAACAATATACATATCAGAGTAGCGGCAAGAAGACTACAACAAAAAATAGCTAACAGGTAAGTCCATGCGGAAGCAGAATAGGCTAAGTCCATAAGGGTACCTAACCTGAAACACCTCGGTCTAACCTGAGTATAAAATACACGGGTCAGTCTAGCTAAACAAATCAGTTTATAAGGATAAGTGATAATATGAGCATAAGGCAAGGTGATAATCTTCTCAAGTGAGAAGGAATAATTCAAGAGTATATGGTTACTTCACATGGCATAACTAAGTAGGTATAGTAATTTCAAGTGATATAAGGATATCACTAAATATGAATGCAACTCAAAGGTGATAAAACTCTATAACAAATATCACAATAAAAGCACGCCTCATCCTATCGGCGTATCACAAAACATTAAATATGATTTAGGAGAAAGAAATAACTCCAAAGAGGAGAAATCCCAAACCCGGCATATCGGCAACTCTAAGCAACGTCAAAGAAATCACCATCTCAAAATATGTCATAAGGCAATAAAATATAAATCACCAACATCGGAGACTATAATCCCAAATAAATTCCAAAAGGAAAATCCCATATAATACGCCAAAAGGCAAATCTAAAATAACGCCAGTGTTGGCAAAACCAAATCTCAAATATAGAACTCGATAAGGAGTTCAATTTCTAAAGATTTAATCGCCATATATAATATCTCAAATGGCTCAAATGGCCAATAACGTAAAAAGGCAATAGACTTGGAAAATCACAAGGAAATCAATGAGCTATCGGCAAATTGATTCATGGGTTTTGCGGAGCTTGCTGCGTAGAGCTGTTTGATGGTGGTTTCATTGCTTATTGGTGTGGGGGTGGCCGAATTTGTCGATTTAGAGTTTGAAACCCTAAACCGTGGGGTGGCGGCGCGATGTTCTTGGGGGCAGCGGAGGCTTGCAGCCTCAGGCCGAATGTAGAGGTGGAGGAGGCAAGTTCGTAGGCGGTGGTGCCAAGGTCTGTAGCGGCGTGTGAGTGGCAGTCATGGTTGGTCAAACTTTAGTGAGGGCGGTTAGGGTTTGGGTTTGGAGAGGGAGCGTGCGTGAGATAGAGAAGGTGCGTGGCCTGTTAGTATTGGTTTCCTTTTATTTTATTTTATATAAATTTCAAGTTCGATCGTTCTAACGTGCATATCTTTCACATACGAGGTCCAATTCACACGCGGTTTTCTCTGCTAGGTTCGTATCGAAATTCCTGACATTTTTACACTTGTTTGGATGAATTCTGAGACTGTTCAAATTTTGGGTTTAAATTGGATTTAAATTCAATTTAAATTCAAAAGATGAGTGTTTTAACCCACTCACAACTTCTAAAATTTCTTATTTTTGTTGAATTGATTTATGATGTAATTAGAAATTTATTTATAAATGTTTGGCATATTTTTTATCATCATCTCAGTTAAATTGAATTTGTTTGAATTATGTTGCTATTTAATCGATCATTGCATATAAACTACAAGTTAAATTGTTATTTAATTTTTTATTGAATATAAACTGCCAGTAAATATTTGTTATTTGTTATCTGTTCTATATTGATGTTATTGATTGAATTGGATGATGATTGTGATAAATGTTTGATGATTGAAATTGGATGAATGGATGTTGTATTTTATATTGTTATAAACTGCAAGTTGTTATGGATTTTTTTTCATTCAGAATTGCGGTTTGAAATAATATATAACCGTATTTATATTTTTTATTATGGATTGAAATGATTAATATCTGTATCACTTGACCATAGGATAGAAAATTATATGCATACACCATGGTCTATATACAAAAATATTTTAATATGATTTCTACGGTTTTGTAGAGAAATATATGGGTTATATAAGTATTGAGTTTTAGAAGTTACATAAATGTTATTTTATTATTGATTTTTAGCTATGTATAAATTTGATTTAAAATATAAAATAAGTTAAATAATAAAGTTTGATTTTATTTAAGATAAAATATGGTTAAGTATTTATTTAAATTATATCTTAATATAGAATTTATAATGATTTCAGTGAATTAAGGTTGAAAGATAAATTGGAAATTGATTTGAAATTGTAATTAATTGAGAATTTTATTTAATAAAAGTCAATGACGCATTGAATTTGTGGTTTTAAAGGATTTGATTTTACTTGATTTTTGGTTTAAGGTTATATAAATGAATATATCAAGTTTAAATAAAGTGAGTGAAATATCCAGTTATTTGAAATTGGAGTTTATTTGAATGATATTGGAATTATTAAGTAAATATTTCAAAACTAAATAATAGCAAAATGAATTTGATATATATATATATATATATATATATATATATATATATGTGGTTAACAAATTTAGTTTTGATGTGTTGAATATGGAAAGCTTTGAAATCTTTTGAAATGGTTTATTAAAAACCGAAAGTGAGTCGAAAGTTATGAATTGAGATTTAAATTAAAGTGAATAAATTTATGAAGTCAAGGAAATTATTTTACTTTATAAAGTAATTTCAAATTCAAACTATTGTGTTTTATATGCCGTTTGAATATCCAAACCGTTTAAGTGGTGGAGGTTATGGTTTAGAAGCTATGAAATTTAAAGTATTACGTTTGGAAAGAATATTTTTCAAGCGTTTGGTTTCGAAATATTATAATTTTGAAAGTGTTATGGTTTTAGAAAGGATATATTTGAAATAAAATGATATAGTATGGATTTGGTTGTGATGCAGCTCAGGCCAGAGAAAAAAATAAGCAACCAAAAATTCTTCAAGTGATAAGTCGTACGCGACTCAAGTATGTCATCCACGGCTTAAGCTGGAAGCGATAGGTCGTCCACGACCTAAGGAGTTATACGAAAAGGAGCTGAGTCATCTTCAGCCTAACAGAGCAGATGGAAAAAAGTTACGAATTAGTGGGAGTTTAAGTCGTTCACGACTTAACAGATCAGAAAGTGAAGGCATGAGTCGTATACGACCTAGTGGAGGAGTTTTAGGTCGGTCACGACCTAACAAGCTATGTGAAGAGCTATGTGAAGAGGTGTCACCACCTAACAAAACGTTAAGTCGTTCGCGACTTAACAAGGTGAGGGATAATGAGTCATGGAGGGATGAGTCGTTCGGAGTTAAGTCGCCTGGAGATGAGTCGCCTGGAGATGAGTCGTTCGGAGTTATGTCGCACTGGAAGAAAAGCTACTCTGGAAGTTAACTCGTTACCGACCTAAGAGGCTTGAGTCGCTGGGAGTTTAAGTCGTTAACAACCTAACTTAGGTCGTAGGTCGCAATGACGTTAAGATGTAAATGCTGGGTTTGTTGAGTCGCATGTAACGTTGTGTCGTGATGTAATGTGTTTGTGTTTTCTTAAGTCGTGCACCAATGGTTATTTTTTTTAGATCGTGTGAGTTGTATAGGTCGTATACGACCTAAGTATTGTAAATATGGGTCCAGTGTCTTAAGCCGTGAACGACTTAAGTGTTGAATGGCGTTTGTTGATAGGTCGTCCAAGGCCTAGGGATGAGTCGTAAGTCGTATACGACTTAAGGGGCAGTTTGTGAAATGTTATAAATAGGGAGTGAGTTGTACATTTTAAGGTTGTTGATTTTTGAATAAAATTCTCTTTTGTTAGCTTTGTGCTTTCAATTTGAATCGGTAGTTGAGTGTAATCTCCTATCGCCACTTTCGGTTATTCGAGTGTGCTCGAATCAACGATTGTTGAAGCCGATTCGTAGAATCAAGTGCGCTTGATCAACGCTTGAAGAATTGAAGATCTTCTCTCACGGTATCGTGCGCGATCAACGTGTCGAAGATAGCTAGAATTCGGCATCCTTGTGATCAACGAATTTGGGCATTTCAGTATCTTCAATCCACCGATTACTACTTTCATCGATCCATAATGTTTTGTTAAATATCCGCTGCGTCAGTTTTGGTATCGGAGCTTGACTTAGCCAATCATAGCTAAGACGAGTCTTGGAGCCAAGGAATTTGAAGTTTGGTATTCATCGTGTTCATCTTGAAGTTGCAACAAGTTTGGAGTTTTCGATCCATTCCATTTTGGATCAAAATCCGGAAGTTGTTTGAATTTGTTTGAATAGAAGGGTTGAGCTATTGCCGAGTCAAGGTTGAGGCCGTGACTTGTTTGATTTGAGTTGAAAATTTGTGAAGTTTTGAAGTAATTGTTGATGATTTTGAGAAGTTTCAAACATGCCGCCGAGGAGAGCTAATCGTCATCAGAATGTTGAAGCGTTGTATAGAAGAGAAGAAGCCGAGTAAATGGAACAACGTATCCATGAGAAATTTGATGAGAGCATTGGAAAGTTAGAGAAATTGATGAATGATTTGAATCAAAATCAAAGGAGGAGATCACCAATCTCGAACCATGGAGGAAACCGAATTTCACCATCGGTTGCAGAAGCGAGAAGGGTATCACCGCAATCTTTCAGAGAAAGAAGAGAAACATCAATTTCATCAAGGAGAGATCACCATGACTATGGACATGAAGAGAGAAGAACTCCACGTGAGTTTGAAAATGAGCCATATAGAGATGAAGAGAGACATGGTAGAAGAGACATGTGTGATCGAAGGGATGTTGATGGTCGAGATCGATATAGACGTACATTTGATTTTGATGAAGAGGGTGATAGAGCTAGCATTCATTATCGAGATCAGGACCAAGTTCGAAATTCATATCAGATGTAGACCATGATCGTCGATGGGAATCGGGTATGAAGATGGAAATTCCAGAGTTTAAAGGTGGAATGGTAGCTGAAGAATTCTTAGAATGGTTGTCAAATGTTGAAGAGATCTTTGATTTCAAGGAGGTTCCTGAACATAGAAGAGTGAAGTTGGTTGCTACTAGGTTGAGGGGAAGAGCTTTGGCATGGTGGCAGCAAACTAAACTTACAAGAGAGAGAATGGGGAAGTCAAAGGTTGAGTCTTGGGATAAGATGAAGAAGTTGATGAGAGCCACATTTTTACCTTATAACTATCAATCACTTATGTAGCAAAGATTGCAGAATCTGAGGCAAGGGACGAAGTCAGTTAATGACTATGCAGATGAATTTTACCAACTCATTGCCAGAAATGATATAATGGAAACGGAAGAGCAGCTAACAGCAAGATTCGTTGGAGGGTTACGAATGCAGATCCAGGATATGGTTAATATGTTTGATCCAAGATCTGTGGCAGAGGCACATAAGAAGGCGTTGGCTTGGGAGAAGCAGGGAAGACGTGGAGGTGGTGTGTTTACTAATTCCAATAATCCAGTAAAGGGTTCCAGTGGAAGTTCTAATGTTTCTAAACCTACCAGTAAACCAGTTGTGAAGGAGGCTGAGAAGGCAAAGGTTAACAGTGGTTTCAAGTGTTATAATTGCCAGGAGTTGGGTCACAAAAGCAATGAATGTCCGAAGCCGAAGAGGAGAGCAATGGTTGCAGAGATGGAAGAAGAGGATGTGGATGCAGAATGTTCTAATTCATTACCAGTTGAGGAGGAAGACTTATTGTCCGGAGATGAGGGTTGTAACCTTATGATGAGGAGGTCTTGTCTTACACCGAAGCAAGAGGATGATACTATTTGGTTGAGAAGCAATATTTTTCAGTCGACATGCACTATTCTAGGAAAGGTTTGCAAGTTCGTTATTGATGCTGGAAGCTGTGACAATATTATCTCTACAGAAGCAGTAAAGAAGTTGAACTTGAAAACCGAGAAGCATCCCAAACCGTACAAGTTAGCATGGTTGAGGAAGGGTGGTGAAGTGAAGGTGTGTCGAAGAGATTGTGTGAATTTTTCCATTGGAAAGAAGTACAAAGATGAAATTTGGTGTGACGTTGCAGACATGGATGTGTGTCATCTGTTATTGGGCAGACCATGGCAGTTTGATAGAGCAGTGCAACATGATGGTCGTGCTAATAGTTACAGTTTCATGTTCGAAGGTACTAAAATCACTTTAGTTCCCAAGAAGCAAAACAGAGGGAAAGCAAGTTGGAGGAGATTGAAGAGCTGAAAACTTTGCTATCTTTGAAGGAGTTTGTTAAAGAATTTGAAGAGGAGCCTGAAGTCTATTTGTTGATTGGACGAGAGAGTCATGAAGAGGTTGAAATTCCAGAAGAAGCAAAGACGGTTTTGAAAGAATTTGAAGACGTATTTCCAGAAGAGTTGCTTAAGGAGTTACCGCCACTGAGAGACATTCAACATCAAATCAATCTTGTTCCGGGATAAGTATTACCACATAGACCACATTATCGAATGAGTCCGAAGGAACATGAGGAGTTACGAAGGCAAGTGGAAGAGTTGTTAGAGCAAGGACGTGTTCAGGAAAGCTTGAGTCCTTGTGCAGTACCAGCTTTGTTGGTGCCGAAGAAGGATGGAACATGGAGAATGTGTACCGATAGTAGAGCTTTGAACAAGATTACTGTTCGATACAGGTTTCCTATGCCTAGACTGGATGACTTGTTAGATCAGTTGAGTGGGGCTACTATCTTTTCGAAGATTGATTTGAAGAGTGGTTATCATCAGATTCGAATTAGACCAGGAGATGAATGGAAGACCGCATTCAAGACGAGGGAAGGATTATATGAATGGTTGGTTATGCCGTTTGGTCTATCGAATGCGCCGAGTACGTTTATGCGGGTGATGAATCAAATCTTTAGACCATTCATTGGGAAATTCGTGGTGGTATATTTTGATGATATTCTGATATATAGTGGAAGTACAGAGGAGCATGTAGGGCATTTGCGGAAGGTGTTAATTATCCTTTGTGAGGAACAGTTCTATGCCGCAACAAAGAAATGTGTGTTTATGACGAGAAGTGTTTTATTCTTGGGATATGTTGTATCTGAGAAGGGAATCCAAGTGGACCAAAGTAAAGTTGAAGCTATTAGAAATTGGCCACAACCGAGAACTATCACTGAAGTTAGAAGTTTTCATGGATTGTCATCATTCTACCGAAGATTCAATCCACACTTCAGTAGTGTGATGGCACCAGTTACCGATTGTATGAAAGGAAAGCAGTTTTCTTGGTCAGAGGAAGCAGGAGTTGCTTTTGAACGGATCAAAGAACTTTTGACGATAGCACCAATTCTTGTGTTACCAGATTTTCAGTTGTTGTTTGAGTTACACACTGATGCATCAAAGGTTGGGATTGGTGGAGTGTTGAGTCAGAGGGGACGTCCTATTGCATATTTCAGCGAGAAGCTATCAGGGGCAAAGATGAGATACAGTACATAGATGTTGAGTTTTATGCCATTGTGCAAGCTGTTAAACATTGGAGGCATTATCTATTTCAGAAAGAGTTTGTTCTTTACACTGATCATGAGGCGTTGAAGCATTTGCAAGGATATGATAAGATTTCTGCGAGACATGCATCATGGATTGCTTATCTGCACCAGTTTACTTTTGTCGTGAAACATATATCTAGGGAAACAAATCGTGTGGCTGATGCTTTGAGTAGGAGGAGTCATTTGTTGACTACAATGAAAGTTGAGGTGATAGGGTTTGAATTATTGCCAGAGTTAATTGACGAAGATCCTTACTTTGCAAAGTTCGTTGAGAAAGTTAAGGATGGAGATACTGATGAATTTATGTTGGTTGATGGATTCTTGTTTAAAGGAAATCGATTATGTATTCCAGAGAGCAGTTTGAGATTGAAGATTATCAAAGAGTTGCACGAGGAAGGACATGTGGGCCGTGATCGTACATTGCATTTGATTTCTCAATCTTACTTTTGGCCGTCAATGAGGAGAGAGGTTGAAAGGTTTGTGGAGAGATGTCATATATGTCAGGTTTCGAAGGGAACAGCGACAAATGCGGGATTGTATATGTCGTTACCTGTACCGACTAAACCGTGGATTGATATCAGCATGGATTTCGTTTTGGGTTTGCCTATAACTCAAAGGGGAAATGATTCTATATTTGTAGTGGTGGACGGATTTTCGAAGATGATACATTTTATTGCTTGTAAGAAGACGACGGATGTTGTTCGTGTTGCTCAGTTATTTTTCAAGGAAATCTATCGACTTCATGGATTGCCAGAATCTATTGTGTCGGATAGAGATACTCGTTTTTTAAGTCATTTTTGGCTAAATTTTTGGAAGATGGTGGGAACGAAGTTGAATTTTAGCAGCGCTTATCATCCGCAAACAGACGGGCAGACCGAAGTTGTTAACAGATCATTGGGAAATTTGTTGCGATGTCTTGTGAAAGACAGTTTGAAAAGTTGGGCTATGAAGTTATGCCAAGCAGAGTTTGCACATACTCATGCAGTGAATCGTAGCACGGGATTCAGTCCATTTCAGATTGTATATTCAAATTTACCCAGGAGACCGTTTGATTTAGCAGTGGTGCCACAACCGAAAGGGACGGTTAAACGAGCTGTAGATTTTGTTGATGGATTGACTGAATGTCATAAAATCGTTCAGAAATGATTGGAGAAAGCAAATGAGAAGTATAAGCAGACTGCAGACTTGAAATGACGAAATGTTGAATTTAACGAAGGAGATTTGGTGTATGCCGTGTTAACGAAGGATCGTTTCCAGTAGGCGCTTATAATAAGTTGAAAGCCAGAAAAATTGGTCCTGTAGAAGTTGTGAAACGAATTAATAAAAATGCTTATAAGTTGAAGCTGCCAGAGGGTGTGTACACTTCTGACGTGTTCAATGTTAAGCATCTTGTGCCATATTATGGAGATGAATAATCTGATGAAGAACAATATACAAATTCGAGGACGAATTTTTCTCAACCAGGGAAGGATGATGTAGCTCAGGCCAGAGAAGAAAATAAGCAACCAAAAATTCTTCAAGTGATAAGTCGTACGCGACTCAAGAAAACGTTAAGTCATCCACGGCTTAAGCTGGAAGCGATAGGTCGTCCACGACCTAAGGAGTTATACGAAAAGGAGCTGCGAGTTAATGAGGATGCTTTAGGTCATCTGCGGCCTAACAGAGCAGATGGAAAAAAGTTACAACTTAGTGGGAGTTTAAGTCGTTCACGACTTAACAGATCAGAAAGTGAAGGCATGAGTCGTATACGACCTAGTGGAGGAGTTTTAGGTTGGCCACGACCTAACAAGCTATGTGAAGAGCTATGTGAAGAGGAGTCACCACCTAACAAAACTTTAAGTCGTTCGCGACCTAACAAGGTGAAGGATAATGAGTCATGGAGGGATGAGTCGTTCGGAGTTAAGTCGCCTGGAGATGAGTCGCCTGGAGATGAGTCGTTCGGAGTTATGTCGCACTGGAAGAAAAGCTACTCTGGAAGTTAACTCGTTACCGACCTAAGAGGCTTGAGTCGCTGGGAGTTTAAGTCGTTAACGACCTAACTTAGGTCGTAGGTCGCAATGATGTTAAGATGTTAATGCTGGGTTTGTTGAGTCGCATGTAACGTTGTGTCGTGATGTAATGTGTTTGTGTTTTCTTAAGTCGTGCACCAATGGTTATTTTTTTTAGATCGTGTGAGTTGTATAGGTCGTATACGACCTAAGTATTGTAAATATGGGTCGAGTGTCTTAAGCCGTGAACGACTTAAGTGTTGAATGGCGTTTGTTGATAGGTCGTCCAAGGCCTAGGGATGAGTCGTAAGTCGTATACGACTTAAGGGGCAGTTTGTGAAATGCTATAAATAGGGAGTGAGTTGTACGTTTTAAGGTTGTTGATTTTTGAATAAAATTCTCTTTTGTTAGCTTTGTGCTTTCAATTTAAATCGGTAGTTGAGTGTAATCTCCTATCTCCACTTTCGGTTATTCGAGTGCGCTCGAATCAACGATTGTTGAAGCCGATTCGCGGAATCAAGTGCGCTTGATCAACGCTTGAAGAATTGAAGATCTTCTCTCACGGTATCGTGCGCGATCAACGTGTCGAAGATAGCTAGAATTCGGCATCCTTGTGATCAACGAATTTGTGCATTTCAGTATCTTCCATCCACCGATTGCTACTTTCATCAATCCATAACGTTTTGTTAAATATCCGCTGCGTCAGGTTGAAAGGCAATGATATTTGGTTTTAAAGTATAAACTATTTTGAAAAGACTGCGGTGTTATAATAATGTTTAGTTGTTAAAGAGACCGGGATCGAAAGTTGTAATACTCTTTGCCAACTCCAAAACCACTTTAACAACCGCGTACGCGGTGGAGATTATAGAATGAACTAGGATGGTGGTGTTGTTTCCTTTGAGGTATATACGTGGACCCGACTCCCGTGAGTTGGCATAAGGTGGATCAAATAGGAGTGAATGACGGGCTAAGAAGGTAGCACCTTTTATCGGACAAACTCCTTTGATACCATTCTATTACTTTATGATTGATTGGGGCCCTTATGATTTTGGGGGTGTGTCTTGAGGTGGGCGGTAGTAGCTGCTACGTGTTACAACCGGTCCGGAAGCGTAATTGGTATATCTACTCTGGCGTTGCCTAGTTGTGCCGTGTCACCTACCCCAACATGCCTTGTAACGCTTTGGATTTCTCCCGTAGCCCGTGAAGTATTTAGGGTAGTCTCCCCATCTGAAGATGCGCTGATACTGGATGGACTACTTGGACTATTATGTGCTAAGGTGGAAATATAAAGCCTTAATGCTATTTAAAAGTATGATTATTTTACTATAGAGATTATTATAATAGCGTATATTACTACATAGTAAATAGCTTAACGGATCCTTAGAAGATGTGAATCCCGAGCATCTCTTAAGTTAGTACACTCACGTTTGTCACTGGATAGGAGATGTCAAATATCGTAAACATCTCTAACGTTGTTCCACTCATTTTATTTACCGTTGATTAACTTACATAAGATCTTTTAGTTCTAACTCGAGTGTTTTGTCTTTTCAATTCGATCGGGTCAGTCTGAGCATTTCACGATTCGAATACTTTATTTCTGGAGGATGAAGATGGAGATTTTATTACTATTATTTACCATATTATTCCACTGCATTCATACTGTTCCGCTGCATTGTAATTATTATTCTCTAGTATGTGTAACTTTGATTCTATATTGTATTTGTATAATCAAATGTTTGGAAACAGCTTCATGAACTGTATTTGATTATTATATTTTGCCATTCCACTGCAAGATTCTGTTTTGTTTCTTTCTTTCTTTCTTTTTCTTATTTACCCCAAAAAAAATGCACCCTTTTGTATGGTTTGAGTCTGACGTGAGTGGTTTATCGTCGATTTAAAGTGTACAAAAAGGCGGGATGTTATATCTGGTATTAGAGCTTTGGTTTAGCGATAAACCTTAGCTTTGTGGGGTCTGACTCTTTATTAATGGGGTTGCAATACCTTATGATGAGTCGTTGAGTGTATATATATGAGAGAGCGTATTTGTTAGTGTTATAAAAGGTTTTAATATTGTGTTAATTTTTTCCGTTTTGTATTTCTAAATTCTGGTTGGTGCATAGGACATTATGGCATCAATAGGGATTTCTAAACACTTAATAGGATAGACCGACACAATGTTTGTTTTGAATATAGGTGAATGAAATAATTTTGCCTATTATATTTTCTACATATAAAATAAATTTTTAAAAAGGTTATATTTGGTTGTAACATATTGGTTGTTAGTAGTGAAATTTATAAATATTGATTTGGAAATTTTAGAACTTAAGTTCCGGGGTTTTGAAAATTTCTTTCGAATGATTTTGGAATATAGTAATAATATTATTAGAAGTATTTTCTGATATAAATATTTCATTATAAATTGAAAGAATTGTTTTAAAGAGATTTTGGAAAAAATAAGGTTCTATACTTCCCTCTCTGTCGTTGGAAAATAATTTTGGCGATGAGTGCACGTATTATCGACATTCATTTTCGAGTTTCAAAGTGGGAAGGCTGTTGTAGTAGTAACTGCACAATTATTTAATAAATAAATCTTGATTTTGAATTTTAATATGATTTGAGGGATATATAATGATATGGTTATATATATTATTTTTAAATGATTTGAAACGGAACCCGGTATTTAATTCTTATGTTTCCGCTAATTAATAGTTTCAATTAGTGTAATGAAATGAAATTCAAGTAATAATTGAAACCTCTAAATGAAACAAGAGGTTTAATTATAATTGGGATTACATGAAATTTGAAATTTGTAACCTATAAAACAAAAGATATTATTATTGAGTATTAAGTTTATTAAAAGAAATAAGATGAACTTGTATAATTTTCAATTTCATTCTTAAAAGCATATATATAACTTACCAAAAGTTATAAAAGTTGAAATGTCTAACATGAAAATGTAATGGAAATTGTAGAAGTAAACTTATGAATGAAAGTGTTCAATGAATTTCTTTTGTAAATAAGAATTTGATGTTATAGGGGTTATGACTTAAGTTATAATGGAAATCTTACTATAAAAAAATTGATAGAAATACTACTATAATAAAATATGATAGAAGGTAAATGTTGCAAGTAAGCAATTATAGACTTAAGTAAATGTTGAAGTTATTTATTTTAAATATAAGTAGGAAGATGAATACTGTAAATAAATGAAATTAAGTAGTGAATAAGTGAATGTAATACAATAAAAAGAAAATTTGCAAGATATGAATGAATGAAAATAAATGGAGATTTACGAGAAATAAATGTAAATTAAAAAGATAAATCATTATGTGAATAAAAAGGGAAATCAAACAACAAATGTTATGAAATAAAACTAATAAGAATGAACATGATCTATTGTTTGAAATTGTTGGTTGTTTGGTTTATGATTGTTTGGGCAAGGATACTTTAAAATTGTTTGGATGTATGAATAATCTATTTAGTTTCATCTAAGACTGTTGAGTAAATGGTGCAGTTAATAGTTTATTTTCCATTACGTACAATTTAAAGTTTTAAACTCGAACAAATATTTGTTTGTTTGCTATGGATATATGGATGGTTGATTTTATTGGCTTCATGTGATGGTTGTATGCCTTGTTGCAAATGATTGTTGTTTATATTGATTTGTTTGTTAGTGGTTGAAACAAAACTAATATTTCATTATGTATAATTATTAACTCCTTTTAGATTATATAAGTGAAATACAGGTTATGGAAGCAATTGGTACTGCTTTTGGTTTCATAAAATAAGCGTAAATTGCCCGACAAATAGGTACGTTTTCGGATTACGGTTTATAGCGTTATTATATTGTTTTTTCCGTGTTGGGATATATATTATTTTGGAAAATACATGTTGTATATTGTTATGTTTGATATTATATTTTTTCCCGAGCCTCTCCGTACAAAGGAGATTCTGTCAAAATTTTCTGTAAATTTTGGACTTAGAAAAATTTTAAAAAATATTTTCCAAACTTTATTAATTTAAGTATAAAAAAATATAATGGTTATAAATTGGTATATTTTATTTAAACTAATTTATTTTGTAAATTTATTTGTTTATAAATTTAATATTTTAAGTAAAATATATTGATTCTTAATTCTTCTTTTCCCTTCTTTTCCTTTTCGGGGACAAAATGTTTTGAGTAGGGGAGAGTGTATCGACCCGTAAATTTTCAATAATTAAATTCGTTGATTTAATAAGATTTTGGCAATTAAATCTGGAAAAAATAAAATTAGCAATTTGTTAATGAATTAATAATGGGAATGAGATGTAATGATGTTAAATTTTTTCATAATATAATAATAGGTTGAATAAAAAGAATGGAAATTCAAGATTTATTGATTTATTGGATTTTAAATATAATGATTGATTAATTGCAAATAATTGAAATTTAATATTTAAATATTACGTTAATGGAAACTAAGTTGAAAATTGAGGATATTATGTAATAAATCTTGAACCAATGTTGATTTCATCCATTTGATAATGATAGATTAAATAATAGGATGAAAGGTCAAATTAAATGGATTTTTGCAATTTTAATTTTTAATTTCGGAATTTAATGAAATTGAAATTAAACACTGAAATTGATAAATTTATAAACTCTAAATTGACATCTAAATTTGGTTAAATTAGTATAAATGATTAATAAATTTAAAAATGATGAAATTTGTTAATTATAGAGTTGAAATTGAAAACTTGATTTAATTAATCAATTATTAATTTATTTAATAAACTAGAAATAGCCATTCGGACCAGTGGCTCGGATTTCGACGAAACTAGATTCATCGGATCTGTAATAGTGAATTATTGTAGGATTTCAAGTTTCATAGTGATCGGGCTTGTCGTTTGATCGTACAGACTCGAAACGCATAGAAATCAATTTAATTGAAATCAATTTGAAATAACTTAATTATGGTATAACTTCTTTATACGATGAAATTTTGACTAGAAACCTGTTCCATTGCGTTTAAAATATTTAAAAACATATATATTGATATATGGGTTGACCCAATTTCGTTCCAGAGTCAGAATTTTCGGGTCGTTTATCGCTCAACGGTCCAAACCAATCCGGTCCATTCATTTCTATTGCTGACCTACCTATATATACCTCATTATAAACCCTAGTCTATTTCTTATGTCATTTTTCTATACGTACAATTCCAATTGCCCCTCTTTCTCAATGGCAGTCAAACTCCAAATTTCACAACTCAATTTCAATTCAAAATTCAACTCCAAAATTCAAACTCCATAAAAAAATTCAGAAAAATTATAGAATCGAAGATCTCAACGAATGGAACCTACGTCAAGTGCTCGTTTTTCATAACAGTGCACGAATCGAGCGAAAATCACGGTTAAAGTCTTGAAATCACGAAACCTTAATTTCAATTTGGGGGATTTTGATTTCGAGGTCCATCGACAAATTGATTCGTAGGTTTTGCGGAGCTTGCTGCATAGAGCCGTTTGATGGTGGTTGCATCGCTTATTGGTGTGGGGGGTGGCCTAATTTGTCAATTTAGGGTTTGAAACCCTAAACCGCAGTGTGGCGCGCGACGTTCCAGGGTGCAGAGGAGGCTTGAGGCCTCAGGCCAAAGGTAGAGGCGGAGGAGGCGAGTTCGTAGGCGGTGGTGCCAAGGCCTATAGCGGCATGTAGTGGCGGTCATGGTTGGTAAAACTTCGGTGAGGGCGGTTACGGTTTGGGTCTTGAGAGGGAGCATGCATGAGATAGAGAAGGTGACGTGGCCCGTTAGTGTTGGTTTCCTTTTATTTTATTTTATTTAATATAAATTTCAAGTTTGATCGTTCTAAAGTGTACATCTTTCACATACGAGGTCCAATTCACGCGCGGTTTCCTTCTCCAGGTTCGTATTGAAATTCAGACATTTTAACACTGGTTTGGACGGATTCTGAGATTGTTCAAATTTGGGGTTTAAATTGGATTTAAATTCAAAAGGTGAGTGTTTTAACCCACTCACAACTTCTAAAATTTCTTATGTTTGTTAAATTGATTTATGATGTAATTAGAAATTTATTTATGACCGTTGGCATATTTTTAACCATGATCTCAGTTAAATTGAATTTATTTGAATTAAATTGCTATATAATCAATCATTACATATAAACTGCCAATTAAATTTTTATTTAATTTATTATTGAATATAAACTGCCAGTAAATATCTGTTATTTATTATCTATTCTATATTGATGTTATTGATTGAATTGGATGAAGATTGTGATAAATGTTTGATGATTTATATTGGATGGATGGATGTTGTATTTTATATTGTTATAAACTGCAAGTCGTTATGGATTTTGTTTCATTCGGGACTGCTGTTTGAAATGATATACAACTGTATTTATATTTTAAATTACGAATTGAAATGATTAATATCCGTACCACTTGACTATAGGATAGAAAATTATATACAAACACCGTGGTCTATATATAAAAATATTTTAATATGATTTCTACAGTTTTGTAGAGAAATATATGGGTTATATAAATATTAATTTTTAGATGTTATATAAATGTTATTTTATTATTGATTTTTAGCTATGTATAAATTTATTTTAAAATATAAAATAAGTTAAATAATAAAGTTTGATTTTATTTAAGATATAATATGGTTAATTATCTATTTAAATTGTATCTTAATATAAATTATAATGATTTCAATAAATTAAGGTTGAAAGATAAATTGGAAATTGATTTGAAATTGTAATTAATTGAGAATTTTATTTAATAAAAGTCGGTTTGGGACTCATTGAATTTAAGGTTTTAAAGGATATGATTTCAACTTGATTTTTGGTTTAAGGTTATATAAATGAATATATCAAGTTTGAATAAAGTGAGGGAAATATTCAGTTATTTGAAATTGGAGTTTATTTGAATGATATTTGAATTGTTAAGTAAATATTTCAAAAGTAAATAATAGCAAACTGAATTTGATATATATATATATATATATATATATAGAGTTAACAAATTCAGTTTTGAAGTGTTGAATATTGAAAGCTTTGAAATCTTTTGAAATGGTTTATTGAAAACTGAAAGTGAGTTGAAAGTTATGAATTGAGATTTAAATTAAAGTGAATAAATTTATGAAGTCGAGGAAATTATTTTACTTTATAAAGTAATTTCAAATTCAAACTATTATGTTTTATATATTGTTTGAATATCCAAACCGTTTAAATGGTGGAGGTTATGGTTTAGAAACTATGAAATTAAAGTATTGTGTTTTGAAAGGTTATATTTCAAGCGTTTGGTTTCGAAATATTATAATTTTGAAAGTGCTATGGTTTTAGAAAGGATATATTTGAAATAAAATGATATCGTATGGATTTGGTTTTTGAACGGCAATGATATTTGGTTTTAAAGTATAAACTATTTTGAAAAGAACATGGTGTTATAATAACGTTTGGTTGTTAAAGAGACCAGGATCGAAAGTTGTCATACTCTCTACCAGCTTCGAAACCACTTTAACAACCATGTATGCAGTGGAGATTCCAAAATGAAGTAGGATGGTGGCGGCGTTTCCTTTGAGGTATATAGGTGGACCCGACTCCCGTGAGTTGGCATAAGGTGGCTAAAACAGGAGCGATTGACGGGCTAAGAAGGTAGCACCTTTTACCGGACACACTCCTTCGATACCATTCTATTACTTTGTGACTGATTGGGGCCCTTTTGATTTTGGGGGTGTGGCTTGAGGTGGACGGATGTAGCTGCTACGCATTACCGCCGGTCCGGAAGTGTAATTGGTATATCTACCCTGGCATTGCCTAGCTGTGCCGTGTCACTTACCCTAGCGCGCCTTGTACGATTTTGGATTTCTAGCCCTTGGAGTATTTAAGGTAGTCTCCCGATCTGGAGATGCGTTGATACTGGATGTATTACTGGGACTATTATGTGTTAAAGTGGAAAATGTAAAGCCTTAATGCTATTTAAAAGTAAGTTTATTTTACTACAGACATTATTATAATAGCGTATATTACTACATAGTAAATAGTTTAACGGATCCTTAGGAGATGTGAATCCCAGCATCTCTTAAGTTACTGCACTCACGTTTGACAGGAGATGTCAAATCTCGTAAACATCTCTAACGTCGTTCCACTCATATTATTTACCGTTGATTAACTTACATAAGATCTTTTTGTTCTGACTCAAGTGTTTTGTCTTTTCAATTCGCTCGGGTCAGTCTGAGCATTACAGGAGGACGAAGATGGAGATTTTATTACTATTATTTATTATATTATTCCACTGCATTCATACTGTTCCGTTGCATTGTAATTATTATTCTCAAGTATGTGTAACTCTGATTCTATATTGTATTTGTATAATCAAATGTTTGTAAACACCTTCATGAACTGTATTTGATAGTTATATTTTGTCATTCCGCTGCAAGATTCTGTTTTGTTTATTTATTTCTTCCTTTTTCTTATTCACCCCAATAACAATTCGCCCTTTTGTATGGTTTGAGTCTGACGTGTGTGGTTTATCATCGATTTAAAGTATACAAAAAGGTAGGATGTTACAAAATAATTCGTAATGACAAACGTCTTTTAGACAAACATCCCGAAGGACAAATGCCCCGAAGGTCCAGTATTGGCAAATACGTCTCTTAGATAAATGTGTCACAAACTCTTGGATAGGAACCCGAACAGTGTTAATGTGTGTCCCATATCACATGTTGGCACTAAACGGTTTGCTAAACGCTAATAAATTTCACACTCATAGCGGTAAAAAGTTTACCTCATCTCATCGGTAACTCGACCTGAAGGTCCAAACGATCAAACGGACAAGTCGGGAATTACCCGATAAGTTAAATGCATGTGTCCCATACCTCGTGTTTAGCCAAACTGTTTAGTTCTCCTTCTCATTCGCTCGAATAGTGCAAAAAACGTGTATTTTATATATAAAGTAATTTTCTTGAGAAAACAAGCTTTTAAAAATATTATATAATAATTATTTTAATTGCCAATTTATTTTAAAATTTATTTCAAAATTGTTTGGAAAAATCAGTGCTCGAAATCAAAGAAATCACTCAAACCATCATTCAAATTCAATTAAAATTCAATTCAAAATTGAATTTCAAATTCATCGAAACTTGGCTAGACAATTGATAGGCGTCAAAGTCCTTAAAAACCTTTCAGAAATATCACAAAAACATGAAGTAAAAGTTAAAAGTGGGACAGAGAAAAAAAACATAAAAATGCATAGGCAAAATAGGTCTAAAAGTTTCTTTGGGTTTAAATTTCGAATATGAAACAGGTAGACAAACGACATCTGATTGAACTACAAATTGGTGTACACAAAGTAGAAAACTTCAGCTTTCACACAAAAAAAGAATCAGTGAATTCCGACTGAAAATGAAAAGGTTGCGTTATCTCAAACATGAACTAAGACCATGTTTGCAACGGTTCAAAAACAAAAATGTCCCCAGGCTTAAAAACCATCTTGGGTTCAACTTTCAGGCCGAAAACAGAGGGCCAAACTACCTAATATTGAGCTGAATATTGGCATGCATATGCTAGAAAACATCTTTCCAAAAAAATCAATGAATTCCGACTGAAAACGAAAAAGTAAAACTGTCTCAAACATGGACTCAGACAATGTTTGCAACAGTTCAAAAAAACATTTATAGGTCTGAAAACCATCTCGGGTTCAACTTTCAGGCATAAAATAGAGAAATGAACTACTCTAGATTGAGTTGAAAATTGGTATGCGTAAAATTTAACATTCATACTTGAAACTGAAAAAAGAATCATGGAATTTGAACAAACTATGAGAAAGTTATGATGTCTCAAAGTTGAACCCAGTCAGTGTTTTCACTGTAAAAATCTGGGCAAAAACATGCTTCGAATCAAAGTTCGGCAGTGTATTTCTATAAGCTCTATAGGTCTAATGACCTAAAATTTGGTACGCTTAATCTACAAAACATGGTCTACAAAACAAGAATAATCCGGCAACATTTCATTGCCGGAATAGAACGATATGACTACACAAAATTGCAACTTAAGACAATTTACACAAAATCGAAATAGTTAAAAATGAATTTTTTTAGCAAATTTTTGATTTCAACTTGCGATTTTTGGCATTGCATGAGCTAGCTTTTGTGAGATTGATACTCACTTGCTATTAGAAATGATCAAACCTCGAATTTAAGTCAAAAGATTGGAGCTTTTGAGTGAAAGATAGCCACAAATAACCAGTAGAGAAGATAGAAATAATATGCAAAAGAAAGTTTTACTGTAATTAGAGAACCACTTAACAAATCGGAGAGTTTTGATGAAATTAAGTGATTTGGAGTCAGATTACCATTGCATTCATTCTCTAGAGTGAAAAAGACTCTAATTTGCTTGAATTTTATAAAGAAAATGGCTTGGATTGAGAAATTGGTAAAGAGGGTTTTGTTTTTCTCATTATCAGGTTAAGGGAGAAGATGGAGTTGAGAAAAAAACATACAGTATTCTTTTTCTCACTTCTCAAACCAGGATATGCACTAATGGCCCTCGGATCCATTAGTAAAAAGAAAATAAATGGCCTACTGGTTAATTAATTCACTCATAAACTAAAAATGCTTCAAATATACACTATTTAACAAAACAAAAATGCATTTCTTCATATATTTACATAGGAAAAATATGAAAACTTGTAAAATTACAAAATAAAACATTTTTTACCATATAAAAAAATAAATTTATATTTTTGAAATTTTTTTGTTATTAAAATCCTTTATTTCACAAAAATGCACTATTTTGGCAATAAAATGCACAAGTCTATATTTTTTTAATTTTAAAATTTAACAGAAATACCTTTCTCACTTACAAAAATACTTTAAACCATTTCCAAACTTAATTTATAGCCAAAACATATTTTTAAATCAATTTCCACATTTTATTTAAATAGAACACCTTAAAAATCAAATATTTCTTTTAAAATTTATTAAAAGAAGCAATTGGGCAATGATTAACATAATTATTGCATTTTCTCTAAAATAAAATCATTTTCTACATTTAAAGCCCATATTCTATTTATTATCACTCCGAACAAAATAAAATAGAGTTATAAGCTTTATTTTCACAATTTGATTCCAATTTTATTGTTTATTCCAAATAAACAATTTAATTTCTCTAGTTTTAATTTACTTTACAATATTAAATTATAATTACCATTATGATTTAGAATTGATAGGTAATCTCCAAATCAGGGTTGTTATAAACTCCCTTCCTTAACAAAATTGCATCCAAGCAAATTTCTAGAGAAGAGTTTATGTTCGACTTATTAATTTCATCAATCAAAAGAAAGATAGATAAGCTCGAGTTTAAAAATTCTCTCACTCTCAAAATAGAATGGTAGAAAACCAAGTTAAAGATTGCTCGATAATTCTATAGTTTCTAAAGTGCAAATATTGGGATTAGCGAACCATTGAATTTTTCGAGCAACACACAAGATTTCGAAGGCGTCTCACCTTCGAATGAGAACACAACAAGATGCCAAACAAGAGATCAATGGAATGAGATTGATTTCTCATAAGCTCCTCGAGTAGGGTTGGGATTTAGCACAACTCTAACCCGAACTCTAACTAACAGAATGGTTATTGATATGATTTTTCATATGATATTGCGGAAGGAACTACACAGATACATGATAGACACAAAATAGGCAAGATAGATAAACCAAAAGGTGGTTTCTTCAAAGGCCACCATACTCAAACGACCGCATAAATGCACATTGTTAGAAAATAACACGAGAGTATGATAAACATAAGGAATTAAAATATATGTATAAACTCTCAATCAAAAAATCTTAGAGTTTCAAAGTTCTATATTTCTATAATTATAACCACAATTTTCATCACTTGAAAATTTGCATAACTTCTTACTTAGATTTTAAATTTAAATTCATTACTCTTTAATAGAGTAAATAATGTTTAAGTTGTTTATTCTCTAATCTTCCATAGGTATTATCTAGTTTGCAACATGTATTATTTTTTTCAATTTATTTCTCAAATTTTCTAAACGTTAGAAATTTATGGAAAAATCGACAGAGTCTCCTTTGTACGGAGGTCCGTAAAATATTAAAAAAATGATTTATATAATATGCATCGATCATTAGGTCGGAAATACAATATATACCATCATTTAACACTTTAAAAATTTAGTGCGAAAACATACCTTCCTTTTTAGTATTTTAAAGCGAGTTTACATAAACTTATATATATATATATATATATTCTTTTTCGTCAAAATATACAGTCCAACTATCCTATTCCACTACACTTAACACAAATACATGATAATAGTTCATAAGAACTGCTACTTTTAACTATTAAGGATATATAGATCAATTTCATTTCAGACCTACTGTAAAGATGACATGTTTTGACTTAGCAAACAATAAAATCTAAAAAATTTATAACATAAAAGTTGTTCTACCATGTCTAAGTTTTCCAGCAATATAAAGATCATAAAAATCGGATTTAAGGTTCGAAAGTAATGTTAAATTTACTTTCGGCTTAATTTTAGAGAATTATGCAATAGGGCAAAACTGTCTATCCACTTTCAAATCTATTACAGACCCCACAAAATGCAAAATCTTTTAAGTTGGTAAAATAAACTTTATAGCTTACTAAAATCTCTTTAATTTGCAAAAAGAATGAACTCAATTGGAGTTATAAATCTCAAGTTATCGCTGTTTTAGTAGAGCACATTTGCAAACAAAATTTTAGCTTTTAAATTATTTTAAAATTTGAAATTTACCCACACCATTTTAAGCTCAAATTACATTTCCAAACAAGCTTTTTGCTAAATCATTTATTAAATGATTTATTCTTCCTGGAAAGCTAAGACATACAAAATTATGATCAACTATATGCAATCATCATAAAACATTTTATTAAGTGGAAATGTCTCCATTACTTCCCAAAATCAACTTTAAAACAATTAACTTGAAAACTCATTTTGGAAGAGATAACTAATCTCTTTCGTTATCAAGAGATAATTATTAATTATGCACCAAAATAAATTTTTAGGATATATATATAAAGTTTAAAATTATTCTCACAATTTAGAAATATTATACTAAATGAATTGTTCATTTATCAAAACAATCTTCACATTTCCACTTGTCACAAAAATTAAATTTCCATCTAATTATTAACATAAAACTAATTAAAGTTGATAAATTCAAACTTGTTTTCAAAATAATTTTTCAATTTCAAACCCACAGGTTTTAATACCATTTAAGTTTAAAACAAAAACTAGCTCACAAATTTGTACTAAATGTTCTAAACTAACACTTCTTTATTTTCTCTTAAGATAGAGTTCTATATCTATCCTATACTATCACTCAAATAAATAAGTGTCAAAACAAATTTTATAGTCATCACTCAAAACTTGTACTAAAACATTCAATTAATATTTTAATTTTTCAAACCAAAGTATTCTTTTACCATAAATACATCATTTTATTAATCAAAGCATCAAATGGTAGTTTCTTCTAATTAAGACAGCCCTTTAATTATAATTATTCACTTTTACTTACCAAAATTACATATTCAATTTCTCAAATTTTAAACAATATAAGGGTACTGCCTCAACATTGATTTTATAATGAATGTCCCCAACTATTGGCTGTAGAGTTGATCAAATGATCAAAACTGCCTCGCCGCTCATCCAACACTCACTATGGTTAATTGGTTTCATTAAACATTACTTAAAATAAAAATTAATACTCCACCATATTAATTATTTTCAAACTTTACTTATTAAAACTCAATTTATCGTGTTTGACTGTCTCATCACAGCGTTTAGGAAATTCTTATCAATAACGTTGGCTAAACGCATCAATTAGAATTCTTAAAGCACTAGAGGACAACCCAACACAAAAATTCATTTCTTTAAAAAGAAATACCTCATATATAATACTCAAAATATTCTTTGTTTTTCCCAAAAACAAAATCCAATTTCTCTTAGAAACATATCTTCAATTTCTGAAAAAATTGAAAACTCAATTTAATACTTATTCTCAAAATCAAGGAACTCAAATAGAGCTCATCGAGACATTCCTAGAATACTCGATCCTCAAGATTGATGGAATAGACTGGAGTGTTCATTATTTCGAACGGTATAACGAACCACTCATAGGACTCATAACGAGTGCGGAATGCGGTAAGAGTAAAGCTATCCTCCGTGACTCGTAGCTCATGAAAAATCAGTGTAAGGTCAAACCGCGGAATGACCCTAGCACCACGCAATAGATTAAAAAGAGCAAAAATAAGTATAAGAGTAAGGTTAAGATATCTTCTCGAATGAGAAGAAGAACACTAACAACATATCATTACTTCAAGTGAAATAATTTTACGAAGTATATCGACAATTGAGTATCCAAAGAGGAAATCTCAAAAGTAGGCAAGAACGACAACATTAGTTAATTTAATGAATTGGCTCATTTCCCTAGTGGACATCCTTATGGGAGGATGACGGAAAAGCTAAGAACTAGGATTGAAGTCAATACAATATTCGATTGCCCAATTGGGTGTCATATCCAAAATGGACTCACAGAAATCAACAGAGTCACAATGACTGAAATTCGAGATATATCATCTCGAAAATCAAGAGTGAATACAAAGACTTCAGAATCATCATTAACATTCCAAAGGACAAGAAGCAACAAATCAGCCGAATAAGGATACTTAATATAGGATTCTTCGAATCACGGAATATGGCTTGATAATAGGAAATCCACTTCATCTCAAACACTCCAAACTCCAAACAAAAAATGGCATGTTGATTGGCACAAAAAGATAAGTTATAAGAAACAATCATAAATCCACATACATCATGCCAAATATTGCAGAATCCCTCAATAAGACTCATAATCCTTACAAAAGAACAAAACAAGAACATCCAAAAGCATCAATAAACTCCTCCGATATGAATGGGTGTCAAGCACCCGTATTGAAGAGGACTCGGATAAAACAATCACGATTAGGATTACTCCTAAGATAAGATGTCATCAGTTCTACTTTTGGAATACTACAGGATAAAAGTATTCCTAGACGTATCCCAAACTTTAATCTCAAAGGACACTATGAGATAAAGGACACGATGATTAAGTGGTTCGTACACTCGTATTATTCATGGAAGTATCACAATATATGCTTCTGTTCTTTGTTTATCCTATTTTGTTCTGAACTCAACTCTGATACCAAGCTGTGATGCCCCACCTCGAGACCCAGATTAACAAGGAATATAACAGGGTAATATTATCTGCTAATGCGGAGAATACGGCTGGTTAGGAGCGAACATCTATAGTCTTGTCTTAAATATCTATTGAATGCGTCGATCAGTGATCTATGTTTTTTCTTTAATATCTCAAGTGGATTGACATATCAAATAAATGCTTAATACAAAACTTCAGGTGGCTATAGGATCTATCAGAACAAAATATAACAACTCAAATGCATAACACATCATAGAACAGCAAACAGATATATACACACACATATATACTGATACATCCCAATAAAACACAAATAATACATCATAAGTGGTATGACGACCATAATATACACATGAGTCAAAACAGTATACATATCAGAGTGGTGATAAGAAGAATACAACAAAAAGGGCGAACAGGTAAGTCTATGCCGAAATAGAATAGGATAAGTCCATAAGGGTACCTAACCTAAAACACCTCGGGCTAACTCGACTATAAAATACACAGGTTGGTCTAGCTAAACGAATCAGTTCATAAGGATAAGTGATAATATGAGCATAAGGAAAGGTGATAATCTTCTCAAGTGAGAAGAAATAATTCAAGGGTATATGGTTACTTCACATGGCATAACTAAGTAGGTATAGTAATTTCAAGTGATATAAGGATATCACTAAATATGAATGCAACTCAATAGAGATAAAACTCTATAACAAATCGCATAATAAAAGCACGCATTATCTCATCGGCGTATCTCAAAACATCAAATATGGTTTAGGAGAAAAACATAACTCCAAAGTGGAGAAATCCCAAACCCGCCATACCGACAACTCAAAAAACATCAAAGAAATCGCCATATCAAAATACGCCATAAGATTGTCAAATATAAATCTCCAACATATGAGACTATAATTCCAAATAAATGCCAAAAATGCAAATCTCATATAATACTCCAAAAGGAAAATCTCAAATAATGCCAGTGTTGACAAACCCAAATATCAAATATAGAAATCGATAAGGAGTTTAATTTCCAAAGATGTAATCGCCATATATAATATCTCAAACGGCTCAAATGGCCAATAACGTAAGATGGAAATACACTTGAAAAATCACAAGGAAATCAATGTAATTATCTCAAAGATATAGCACATGCTTATGGCCGAGACATGCCAAGTACTGTTCTCCCAAAATAAGGCACCACGTCTCTTATACAAACGTTCCAAAGGAAAAATAAATACGTCTCTTAGACAAACATCCCGAAGGACAACATCCCGAAAGACAAATACGTCGTAATGAAAAACGTCTCTTAGACAAACATCCCAAAGGACAAATGACCCGAAGGTACAGTACTGGCAAATATGTCTCCTGGACAAATGTGTCACAAACTCTCGGATAGGAACTCGAACAGTTTAACATGTGTCTCATACCGCATATTCGCACTAAACAGTTTGCTAACCACTAGTAAGTTTCACACTCAAAGCAGTAATTTTTTTACCTCATCTCATCGGTAAATCGACTCGAAGGTCAAAATGATCAAACAGACAAGTTGGGAATTAAGCGATAAGGTAAACGCATGTGTCACATACCTCGTGTTTTACCAAACCATTTAATTCTCCTTCTCATTCGCCCGAATAGTGCAAAGACATGTATTCTATATAAAAAATAATTTCCTTGAGAAAACAAGCTTTTAAAACCATTTTTCGAAATCAATATTGAATACGATATTCGAAAATTCCCTTATTATAGACAATAAATAGATTTTATAGATTAAAATAATTTAAAAACATTATGTAATAATTATTCTAAATGAAAATTTATTTTAAAAATTATTTCAAGATTGTTAGGAAAAATCAATGCTCGAAATCAAGGAAATCACTCAAACCGCCATTCAAATTCAATTAAAATTCAGTTCAAATTTTAATTTCAAATTCATCAAAACTTGGCTAGCCTATTGATAGGCATCATAGCCCTCAAAATATTTTAGAATTATCCCAAAAACATGAAATAAAAGTCAATAGTCGGATGGAAAAAGAACATAAATGCATAGGCAAAATAATACACAGGTTGGAAATCTTCTCTGGGTTCAAATTTCGGACATGAAACAGGTAGAAAAACAACAAATGATTGAACCACAAATGGGCATGCACATAGTAGAAAACATCAGATTTCAAACAAAAAATAATCGATGAATTCCGACCGAAAATGAAATAGTCACACTGTCTCAAACATGGGCACAGACCATGTTTGCAACAGTTCAAAAACAAAAATGTGCCCAGGCCAAAAAACCATCTTGGGTTCAACTTACAGGCCTAAAAAAGAGGACCAAACGCCTCATATTAAGTTGAATATTTGTATGCATACTAGAAAACTTCATCTTTCAAAAAAAGAATCAATGAATTCCGACTGGAAATGTAAAAGTTAAACTGTCTCGTACATGCACTCAGGCCAAGTTTGCTAAAGTTCAAAAAAAAAAGATGTACAGGCCTGAAAACCATCCCGGGTTCAAATTTAAGGCATGAAGTAGAGGAACAAACCTGTAACAACCCGCATATTTATCGATTTTTATATTTAAATATTTTATCGATACTCGAAATTTAGTCCGAAAAGCTACTTTTTACATACGGTCGAATTAGGACTCGGGACCACTCCCATTGAGTTTAAAATGCCGTTTGCGACCTTTTTGAGTATAAACTTTGATATGTTTGGAGTAAGTTGAATTCTGCTACTTTTTACTTAGGGCTTTGGTTTGGGCTGAGCCTAATAACCCCACTTATGCATTCTGTCCCAACCACTTCTCCTCTTCATTACTTCATTCCTCATTTCCTAATACTCAAGCTTTTATATTAATGGAGAGTGGAAGAGGAAATTAAAACTCCAAGCCCTAGTTTTCTTTTGCAAATCAAACTCTAGCTCCAAACTAATAGAAGAACCCATTGGTAAGCTTCTCTTCTTCTTCTCCAACTCATTCTCTTATCAAATTCAGAAATTCCTAAACCTAATTTAGGAAATGTTTCTCTTTTAAGCTTAGATTGAAGCTTCTTGAGTTGTTATTGATGAGGAATTGATCTTAGCTTGTTTTTAAAGCTTCTCCTTCTTTGATTTGGGTTCAAAGGTGAGATTTTTATCTCACATCTATGTCTATAACTATCTTTGATTGTTGGGTATGAATTCCTCACACTTATTTATGTTCATTTGCTTTTGATTTGGATTGAATTGGTGAATATTCCAATTTTTGGTGTTTTGTAGTCAAATCTTTAGGAATCCAATCTTTGATGTTTGAACATGTTTTTGGTGACGCATCGAAGAGCCTATAGTGCTGGGCTGTCGATTGGCATAAATCCTTAGCATCCATCGCTCGTTCGATCGCATTTCGGTTTCGATTTGCCATTTTTGGTCTAGGCTATTTTTTTTGCCTAGTAGAAGATTTCAGACGTCTGAAACTAATTTCAGACGTCTGAAACCAAATCCAGACGTCTGGTTGAATAATCCAGACGTCTGGAAAGGGGTCTGGAAAAGGTAGAGACTAAATCCAGATGTTTGAAACAAAATCCAGACGTCTGAAATCAAATTCAGACGTCTGGTTGAAAATTTCAAACGTCTGAAATGGCCCAGGAATTAAAAATAGAAGCGAGAAAACACATATACTTCCAAAACCTAGGGCCAGACGTCTGGGAACACCTACCAGACGTCTGGGAACACCTACCAGACGTCTGGAACTGTTTAATTTTCCTATTTTGGCTATTTTTGAGTAAATTTCCAAGGTTTACTGATTTTTGTTGATCCGGTTAGTTGTTAATACTTATTATCGACTTTGATGACTTCTTTTTATGGATTTTTGGAAATATCCATTTTGATGGATTTGGTATCGATTTCTTTGGATTTTTTTTCACGTCTTCGAATGTGAATTTTGGTGATCGATTGTTCTACAATCATTTTTGTGATTTGTCACTTTAAAAATATAAAGGTTTCTATACTAGTAGTAAATATCAAAACTCGTTCATCAAAACGATTTCAACACTATTTTATTTACAAAGCTCGTTTTTCTCGAACTATTTTCCAATCTACAAGTATATACAAACCTTTACCACACTCGTATGAGAAATCTAATTAAACAACTTATTAAAACAAGTGGTATGAAATGCTTGCGTTTACTTCGTCGGTTAATTCTTGGACTTGTTCGATTGAAACTCTTGTGACAATTTTCTAGTGGAGATCTACAATTTGTTCATAAATATTTAAGTTAAGCTAGTGGTTACGGGACATGAAGCTAAATTTATATATTTACTAGCTTAGTGTAATTGACACTTCTCGTTGATCATGACGATCATTTTTGTGATTTAGACTAGCAATGTGCGATGTCTCTTTGTCTGCGAGGGAGACTAAACCCTGTTTTGTGGAGTTTCGACTCAAATTGGTGGGGTAGCAACCCATGGTCTTCGGGCCGTTTGTGGAGCTTCGGCACAATTTGTGATGGTTAGAAACCATGGAATTAGCGTTCCGTTTGTGATACACGTGTTGGTGAGCTTTATGCTCCCGTTTGTGATAGGCCTTCCCCCTTTTTGTGATTTCTGGATTTCTTGAGATGATTTCTAGAATTTGTGTTTCATCAATTTTCGTGATTTTCATTGATAAGTTTTATCAATATTTGTGCATTGGTGAATTTGTGTGTCATTGACTTTTGTGATTGATATTGATATAATCGTCAATATTTATGGTTTGGTGAACGAAATAAAGAGTATGACATTTCTTTTGTTCCTTGAGTAGATTTTTGAGATATTGATTAATCTCTTGATTATTTTCAATTACTTATATATCACAGCTTGGCATTGTGATTATTATGTGTTTAGTCATGCCTCTTATTCTATATCGCCTCATCTGATATTTATAGCTAGACTGATCCGTTTATTATTTTCTTATTAAATAATACTCGGGTCAGACCGAGATGTTACAGGTGCTTCAGCTTGACTTCTGACTAGGTATTGATTTCTCTGACTTTTGGTTAACTACTTAGATTAGTAGTTTATTTTTTTGTATACACTTGAGATATGGACTCATAGTTGTATTCTTTTGTATAGCACGTGTTGCTACTCTTTTGTATTATTGTGGATCTTTTTGACCACTACTTTGATATACACTTTCATGTGTTAGTTATGTATTCATATCTTCTTCCGCCATTGTGATATGAATTATCTGTGACTGATTTGTGTTATGCTTATTCCTATATTTGTTTCCAAAGATTATTATAGCCACGGTGTAGTAGCTTTGAGTTGTGTCGGTATGTCGGATTTCCCTCTTGATAAAGAAATGCATGTTATACTATCTGACATATCGATGCTCGCGCATAGCACTTACACGGATGGTCGCTCCTCAACAGCCTTATTCTCCGTGCTAGTTGACAGCATTCACCGTAATATTCTTGGATAGCGTGGGTATAGAGGTGGGGCGCCATAGCTTGGTATCAGAACCAAACTTCGGAACAATATGGAATATTATAACAAGGATCATTGTCCTAAGTCTTTCTCAGGAGCCGTGCTTTACGATTTAATTCGAGTCTTCGCACCGATTCATCTTATTTTCTTTATGATTCCTTGTTTTATCTATCAAGATTGCTTGATATTTATCTTGAGAATAACTTTTTCCTCTTCTTTCTTTCTTAAAGAAGAGAAATGGTTAGACCTGGTCGTCCCAGAGCTGGACCATCTAGTGCTCCACCCCAAGATGGAGTTTTTATGACTACCCAGCAACTTCTTGACCTTATCACGAATGCTCAAGCAGCTGGTTCTAATCCGGAACCTACTCACCCTAAATCTAGGTTTGCACGTTTGTGCAATGATTACGCCAACCTGGGCGGGAAGCCATTTAAAGGTTCTGAAACTATTATTGAAGTCCAGGCTTGGTTAAGGACATGCGATCGAATCTTTTCTCGCATGAACCTCATTGATCTTCACCGAGTTCAGGTGGCTTCTAGTATGCTCCAAGAAAGAGCATTGGACTGGTACGGACTTCTTATTTCTGAGATTAATGAAGCGGATCTCACCTAGGAGCAATTCCGGGAAGGCTTCGAATTAAAATTCGTGCCAGAAGCACAGAAAGTGACATTGGCTCGGCGTTTCATAGACCTTGTTCAAGGTGAATCTTCCGTGGCAGATTATGTCGCGTCCTTTGAATCTCTCTCCAAATATGGGGTTGAATACATCAACACCCCATTGAAGAAGAACCAAAGATTTGTCTATGGCTTAAACAAAAGTCTCAAGAAGCCATTGCTTCTAAAATTAGAAGTTTCTTTCGACTAACTCATTGATATCGCTCTTCGTCTTGAAGAAGTGGATAGGAAGAATGATGTTGAAGTGGTGGGTTCCAAATAAAACTACAACAACAAGAAAAAGCCTAATAAATTCAAAGGTCCTTATCCCAATAAGAAAGGGAAGCAAGCAACCCCTGTGGAAAAGACTTCTTCCTTTGGTCATGGGGAATGCTATAATTGTGGTTCGAAGGACCATTACGCGAACAAGTGTCCAAAGTCTCTCTCTTGTCGCTACTGCAAGGGTCCCGGTCATGTTATATCTTCATGCCCCAAGCTTCAGGGCAGGAAGGAGGGAAAGTTAAATGTTGCTCAAGCCCCTGGCAACACATCTCGTGGCCAAGGTATTTCTCATTCTATCCTTGATGGCATTATTTTATTACGTATTCATCCTATTCGAGTTCTTTTTGATACGGGTGCATCCCATTATTTTATATCAAAAGAGTTTGTTGATACTTTTTCTTTAAGTGTTGTTGCTTTAATGACTTCTTTGAGAATTGCGAATCCGATTGGTGGATCCGTAACAATTAGTTTATTGTGTAAAGATGTCGAGATTATTTTGTGTGATTTTTCTTTCCTAGCCGATTTGCATGTCATGCGTTATTTAGGCTTTGGAATGATTTTGGGAATGGATTGGCTTAACCGTTATGAAGTTCATATCCTATGTCCTGAGCAGACTATTCATCTTCGACATCCTTAATCTGTTAAGCAGATTTCTATTAATCTTAAAGATTCGGATTCCAGCTTGGTTGCATCTTTATATTCTTTAAATCCTCGTGATGACGATGATGATGATGAGGAAGATATAATTTCTCTTATTCACGTTGTTCGTGAATTTTCCGACATATTTGAGCCTATTTTAGGATTACCACCTAAGCGAGCAATTGAGTTCAGAATTAATCTTATCCCTGGAGCTCAACCAATTACTCGTCCTCCTTATCGTATGTCCAATAAAGAAAATGAAGATATGCGTAAACAATTATCCGAATTGGAAACGAAGCAATTTATTCGCTCTAGTTCCTCGCCTTGGGGAGCTTCAGCTATTTTTGTGAAGAAATCTGATGGTATGCTTAGGCTTTGCGTTGACTACCGCAAGCTTAATGATCTTACTATCAAAAATAAATATCCTTTACCTCGGATTGATGATCTATTCGATCAACTTAGTGGTGCTAGAGTCTTTTCACAATTAGACTTAGCTACTGGTTTTCATCAGCTTTGTATTGTAGAGGATAGCATTCCTTTGACATCGTTCCGTACTTGGTATGGATCTTATGAATGGCTCGTTATGCCATTTGGGTTGACGAATGCCCCAGCTTATTTCGTTGACCTAATGAATCGAGTTTTCAAAGACTTCCTCGATTGATGTGTTCTCATCTTTTTTGATGATATTCTTGTGTATTCTAAAACCGAGGAGGAGCATGAAAAGCATCTTCGGATTGTGTTGGAAACTCTTAGGAGTAATCAATTAAAAGCAAAGTTTTCTAAATGCCACTTTTGGCAATCTCGTGTGAAGATTCTCGGTCATATTATTTCCGAATCCGGAATTTCTGTGGATCCTTCAAAGATTGAAGCGATTCAAGATTGGAAGAGACCGGAGAGTGTGACAAAGATTCGTAGTTTCCTTGGATTGGCAGGTTATTACCGCCGTTTTATCAAAGACTTTTCTAAGATTGCCGTGCCTCTCACTAGCTTAACGAAGACAGGTGTTAAATACATTTGGTCGGACAAATGTGAAACTTCTTTTCAGAAACTAAAGGAACTTCTTTCTAATGCTCCTATTCTTGTTATTCCCGAGGGGAATCAAGATTTAGTTGTTTATACCGATGCTATTCACATTGGTTTGGGTGCCGTTCTTATGCAAAAAGAACGTGTTATTGCTTATGCTTCAAGGCAATTAAAGCCTGCCGAGATTAGATATGCCACACATGATTTAGAACTTGCGGCTATTGCTTTTGCCCTTCGAATTTGGCGTCATTATCTTTTGGGAGAGAAATTTATTCTTTATACCGATCATAAGTCTTTGAAGTATTTATTCTCTCAAAAGGAACTTAATTTGCGTCAACAACGTTGGCTCGAGTTCCTTGCTCCTTATGATCTTGATATTCTTTATACCCCCGGTAACGGTAATCGTGTCGCTGATGCTCTTAGCCGTAAACAACAAGCTGTTGTTTCTATGATGATATCCGAATGGAATGATCTCGAGATCTTATCCATTTGTGAGATCCGAGACCGCATATCCGATTTATGCTCATCATTTGTTTTATGTAGCCTTGAGGCTCGTCCTTCTCTTTTGGACCGCATTCTTGAAGCTCAAAGGCTAGATCCCGAATTGGCTCTTCTTGGCCAAAATATTAAGGATAAAATTGATATTGAAGGTTTGAAAGACTTTAATATCGATTCTCGTGGCAGCATTCGGAAATTTGGTAGACTTATCGTGCCAAATATTTGTGATCTTCGTAAAGATGTGTTAGAAGATTCACATCGTTCTAAATTTACCATTCATCCCGGTAGTAGTAAAATGTACGCGGATATGAAGCGGCTTTATTATTGGGAGGGAATGAAATCTGATATTGCTAACTTTGTTAAGCGTTGCATGACTTACCAACTCGTTAAGGCCGAACATCAAAGGCTCGATGGGTTATTGCAACCTTTAGAAATTCCAATTTGGAAGTGGGATCAAATTTCCATGGACTTTATAGATGGCTTTCCCCGTTCTAGTTCGGGTCATGATAGCTTATGGGTGATAGTGGATAGACTTACTAAATCCGCCCATTTTATTCCTGTTCAGTCTAACCGAACCATTCCTCTTTTGGCCAAACTCTTTGTTAAAGAAATTGTTAAATTGCATGGAGTTCCTACTTCTATTGTTAGTGATCGTGATCCATTGTTTACTAGTGGATTTTGGAAGAGTCTTCAAAAAGCTTTGGGAACAAAGCTTAATTTTAGCACCACTTATCACCCCCAGTCCGATGGACAAACCGAGCGTGTGAATCAAACTCTTGAAGATCTTCTTCGTGCTTGTGTGGTTGATTTCGGTGGAAGTTGGGAAGATTATATTCCTCTTGTTGAATTTTCCTACAATAATAGCTTCCAATCTCGTATTGGTATGGCACCTTTTGAGGCACTCTATGGAAGGCCATGCCGATCTCCTTCTTGTTGGCTTGAGGCCGGTGAGAAGCTGGTTTTAGGTCCAGATTTTATTCGTGATTCCACAGAAAAGATTGAACTTATTCGACATAGGATGAAAGAAGCTCAAAGTAGACAAAAATCCTATGCCGATAACCGAAGGAGGAGATTAGAATCTTCTGTGGGAGATCTTGTGTTCATTCGTGTTTCACCTATGAAGGGTGTTGTATGTTTCAGTCGGTCGGGAAAATTAGCACCTCGATATATTGGGCCATTTCCTATCATCGAACGTATTGGTTCCATGGCTTATCGCCTTTTATTACCGGCTCAGTTTTCTACTATTCATGACGTGTTTCACGTTTCTCAATTACGGAAGTGCCTTCGAGATTCCGATTCTATTCTTGAACCCGGTGTTGTGGAAGAAATTGAAGTTTCGCCTAATTTAACTTTTGAGCAGCATCCTGTTCGTATTATTGCTTCGGAAGTCAAACGACTTCGAAATAAGAATGTTCCGCTTGTGAAAGTTCAATGGTCTTCAAATCCTAAGGATTGTTCTTGGGAGTCTAGAGAGTTCATCGAGCGATCACATCCGGACTTACTTTCCCATGCTCTTTAAGGTGAACCTTTTATTTCAAATTTCTCTTGTGTTGAATATGCTTTTATGGTTGTTACTTTATATTCTCTTCTTAAATATTGCGAGGATGCAATTTCTTTAAGGAGGGGAATCTGTAACAACCCGCATATTTATCGATTTTTATATTTAAATATTTTATTTCAATATTTTATCGATACTCGGAATTTAGTCCGAAAATCTACTTTTTGCATACGGTCGAATTAGGACTGGGGACCACTCCCATTGAGTTTAAAATGTCGTTTGCGACCTTTTTGAGTATAAGCTTCGATATGTTTGGAGTAAGTTGAATTTTGCTACTTTTTACTTAGGGCTTTGGTTTTGGCTGAGCCCAATAACCCCACTTATGTATTCTGTCCCAACCACTTCTCCTCTTCATTACTTCATTCCTCATTTCCTAATACTCAAGCTTTTATATTAATGGAGAGTGGAATAGAAAATTAAAACTCCAAGCCCTAGTTTTCTTTTGCAAATCAAACTCTAGCTCCAAACTAATAGAAGAACCCATTGGTAAGCTTCTCTTCTTCTTCTCCAACTCATTCTCCTATCAAATTCAGAAATTCCTAAACCTAATTTAGGAAATGTTTCTCTTTTGAGCTTAGATTGAAGCTTCTTGAGTTGTTATTGATGAGGAATTGATCTTAGCTTGTTTTTAAGCTTCTCCTTCATTGATTTGGGTTCAAAGGTGAGATTTTTATCTCACATCTATGTCTATAACTATCTTTGATTGCTGGGTATGAATTCCTAACACTTATTTATGTTCATTTGCTTTTGATTTGGATTGAATTGGTGAATATTCCAATTTTTGGTGTTTTGTAGTCAAATCTTTAAGAATCCAATCTTTGATGTTTGAACATGTTTTTGGTGATGCATCGAAGAGCCTATAGTGCTGGGTTGTTGATTGGCATAAATCCTTAGCATCCATCGCTCGCTCGATCGCATTTCGGTTTGGATTTGCCATTTTTGGTCTAGGCTGTTTCTTTTGCCTAGCAGAAGATTTCAGACGTCTGAAACTAATTACAGACGTCTGAAACCAAATCCAGACGTCTGGTTAAATAATCCAAACGTCTGGAAAGGGGTCTGGAAAAGGCAAAGACTAAATCCCGACGTCTGAAACAAAATTTAGACGTCTGAAATCAAATTCAGACGTCTGGTTGAAAATTTAAGACGTCTGAAATGACCCAGGAATTAAAAATAGGAGGGAGAAAACACATATACTTCAAGAACCTAGGGCCAGACGTCTGGGAACACCTACCAGACGTCTGGAACTGTTTAATTTTCCTATTTTGGCAATTTTTGAGTAAATTTCCAAGGTTTATCGATTTTTGTTGATCCGGTTAGTTGTTAATACTTATTATCGACTTTGATGACTTCTTTTTATGGATTTTCGGAAATATCCATTTTGATGGATTTGGTTTCGATTTCTTTGGATTTTTATTCACGTCTTCGAATGTGAATTTTGGTGATTGATTGTTCTACAATCATTTTTGTGATTTCTCACTTTAAAAATATAAAGGTTTCAATACTAGTATGAGAAATCTAATTAAATGACTTAGTAAAACAAGTGGTATGAAACGCTTGCGTTTACTTCGTCGGTTAATTCTTGGCCTTGTTCGATTGAAACTCTTGTGACAATTTTCTAGTGGAGATCTACAATTTGTTCGTAAATATTTAAGTTAAGCTAGTGGTTATGGGACATGAAGCTAAATTTATATATTTACTAGCTTAGTGTAATTGACACTTCTCATTGATCATGACGATCATCTTTGTGATTTAGACTAGCAATGTGCGATGTCTCTTTGTCTGCGAGGGAGACTAAATCCTGTTTTGTCGAGTTTCGACTCAAATTGGTGGGGTAGCAACCCATGGTCTTTGGGCCGTTTGTGGAGCTTCGGCTCAATTTGTGATGGTTAGCAACCATGGAATTAGCGTTCCGTTTGTGATACACGTGTTGGTGAGCTTTATGCTTCCGTTTGTGATAGGCCTTCCCCCTTTTTGTGATTTCTAGATTTCTTGAGATGATTTCTAGAATTTGTGTTTCACCAATTTTCGTGATTTTCATTGATAAGTTTTATCAATATTTGTGCATTGGTGAATTTCTGTGTCATTGACTTTTGTGATTGATATTGATATAATCGTCAATATTTATGGTTTGGTGAACGAAATAAAGAGTATGACATTTCTTTTGTTCCTTGAGTAGATTTTTGAGATATTGATTAATCTCTTGATTATTTTCAATTACTTATATATCACAGCTTGGCATTGTGATTATTATGTGTTTAGTCATGCCTCTTATTCTATATCGCCTCATCTGATATTTATAGCTAGACTGATCCGTTTATTATTTTCTTATTAAATAATACTCGGGTCAGACCGAGATGTTACAGGTGCTTCAGCTTGACTTTTGACTGGGGATTGATTTCTATGATTTTTGGTTAACTACTTAGATTAGTAGTTTATTTTTTTGTATACACTTGAGATATGGACTCATAGTTGTATTCTTTTGTATAGCACGTGTTGCTACTCTTTTGTATTATTGTGGATCTTTTTGACCACTACTTTGATATACACTTTCATGTGTTAGTTATGTATTCATATCTTCTTCCGCCATTGTGATATGAATTATCTGTGACTGATTTGTGTTATGCTTATTCCTGTATTTGTTTCCGAAGATTATTATAGCCACTGTGTAGTAGCTTTGAGTTGTGTCAGTATGTCGGATTTCCCTCTTGATAAAGAAATGCATGTTATGCTATCTGACATATCGATGCTCGCGCAAAGCAATTACACGGATGGTCGCTCCACAACAGCCTTATTCTCCGTGCTAGTTGACAGTATTCACCGTAATGTTCTTGGATAGCGTGGGTATAGAGGTGGGGCGCCACAAAACCACCTCATATTGAGCTTAAAATTAGTAAGCATATAGTATAACATTCATACTTGAAATTGGAAAAAGAATCAAGGAATTTGAAAAAACTGTGAAAAAGTTATGATGTTTCAAAGTTGAACCCAGACAGTGTTTTCACTGTAAAAATCTGGGCAAAAACATGCTCCAAATCAAAGTACTATAATTTCTATAGGTCAAAATGGCTTGAAATTTGGTATGCTTAATCCAAAAAACATGGTCCTGGAACGAAAAAATTTGGCTGCATTTCGTTGCCGGAATAGAGAGATATGACTGCACAAAGTTTAACTTAAGACAGTTTACATAGAAAATCAAAATAGTTCAAAAACGAATTGTTTTAGCAAATTTTTGATTTCAACTTGCGATTTTTAGCATTGCATGAGCTAGCTTTTATGAGATTAATACTCACCTGCGGTTAGAAATGATCAAACCTCGAATTTAAGTCAAAAGAATGAAGCTTTTGCTTCAAAGATAGCCTCTAATAACCTGTAGAGAAGATGGAAATGTAACGACCCAGAATTTCTGTCATTTGAAATTCGTATATTTAATTTATTTTAAATATTAACAAGTAAAATTTGTAAGTCGAATAAATTTTATTTTGAATATCTAGATTTAATTGGATAATTAAATCGATAATTTAATATTTGAAATTACAGAAATAATTGAAAATTAGGTTTAATGTGATTAAAATTGATTTATAAAGTTGTATTAAATCATATTAGAGTTAGAATGATGTTATAGAACTTTTAAAATTGATTTAAAAGTTAATTTGTGGAAAATTGAATATTTTAATATTTAATTGATGAGTTAAAAATAGCCATGTTTCAAACAGTCTCGGATTTCGACGAAACTAGTTTCATCGGATCCGTAATGTTAAATTATTATAAGATTTCACATTTAGTGTCAATCGAATTTACGGTTTGTCCAGAGCAAGCCAAAACGCATAGAAATTAGCTTAACCGATTTAATTTAAATTTGATTGTTTATTTCCGTAACTCACACATATGATCAAATTAGCTTCCGAAATATGTCCCATTGTGTCCAGAACGTGGGAAAAACCTTAGGAATGTCAGCCGGCACGCTTCGTTTGGAGTTCGGAAATTTGGAGATGAATAGTGTTTTGGAAAATTTCTATAAAAGGACCCATTATCTTTGTTTTTTCCACTAAACCATAGAGCATCAGGTCACGACCGCCACCATTATCATCAATGGCCGAGAATTTGCTTCCTTCTTCCTTAATTTTCTTCAAATCCGAAAATCGATTCAACAAATTGTAAACTACAGAAACGTAGAGGGCTACGAGATCTAGTATATCAACGGTCAAGATCGAAATTAAAGCTACGGATTAATGGCAAATAGCTCGCATTCGAAATGGGTTTGGACACGTTTTTCATGACCAAGGAGCAACCGAGTTTGACCATCCTCCTGCCGCTGGTGGAGCTCGCGTTGGCGTGGCGTTTGGTGGTCGTTGATCGTTGCAAGGATGATCGAAGTGGCCACGATAATTCGATAAATAGGGGCGGCTATGGGTTGGCGTTCAAACATCACTTGGAGGTCGTGCGTGGGAGAAGAAAGGATGGTGGCCACGATTCCATCAAGCTGAATGAACGGCAGAGATGAATTCTAGGTTTAAAATAAATAAAATTATGAATAACTTATATATATATATAATTGTGTAATCTTTAAAATAACATAACTTTTTGGTACGAGGTCGAAAACTGACGAAACAAATTGCGTTCGGTTCATATGGATGAATATTACGCAATGGAGCTGGATTGGAATCGATTAGAGCCAGTAAAGATTTTGGGTAAAATTAAATGCGCGTTTAATTTTATTCGAAATAGAACCACTGCAACTGTATTTGAAACAAGGTGAGAACTTCTTACTCAATCGAATTTTGTTTCGATTTAAATTTTAAATAGTTAGATTTAAAATTGCTTGATTGTGTGATTGAATGATAAATTACTATCTGTTGCATTGAAATAGACCTTAGACGCCGTATATTAAGCGGAGGTTATTTATTAAAAACATATATCGCGATATTTCACCTTGAAGTGGAATTGGTATTATATATGTACTTGGAGTTGATTTTCCCGCATTATATAGTGGATGAGACCCTATTGCGCCGCATAATAGCGGATAATATTTTTATATGAACCCATATACCGCGATATTCCGTATTGAAACGGGATTGGTATTGTGCTAACATCTGTGGATGCAGGAAAACAGGTTGGAGGGATCTAACTGGATTCCTCACCCGTATTGATTTATTTACAGATATTGTGATATATTCTTTTATCATATGATATATGATGTTTTGGATGCCGTAATTGTTATATTTAGTGTTGTTGCAGCAATTGGCCTATTTTGGAAAATTAAAAGTGTTAAAGTGATGATTTCCAAATTTTAAAAGGATTTTCAAGTGATTTTTAAAAAAGTATACATTCTATTGAATTTTGGAATTGACTCATTTCAAATAAATAAACGTTATAATTTTTATGTTATAAAATTTAAGATTTTTGTGAAATATAACCGAAATGTGATTTTTGAAATAAGTAGTTGATTAAATTGTAAAATGGCTTAAATTGGGATTTTTGAATTATTATAAACGGTTTATATAAAAGATTTATAAAATTGATATTTATAAATTAAAATATTGGAATTATAAAACGAGTTTTTATAAGTGTGAAAATGAAGTATCAATGGATTTCATAGATGAATTCCATTGTTAGATTTATAAATTGTGAAGTTATAAAATGAATAGATTTTGTAAAATAAAATATTTATAAGGAATTAACTAATAAATTGGATTTTGGCATTTAAATGAGATATAAATAGAATTTGTTAATTAAGGGATTTTATAAGTTGAAGTTTTTATAAAATATATAAATGTGAATTTATAAACGTTGTTTTATAAATCCGAAATCGACTTATTTTGATAAGTCAATTATTTTAGATTATGAAAGGGGATTATCCACGATTTTGGACAGTGGATAAACCTTTAAAATAAATTGTGTAGAAATGATGAATTTGGTTCACGAAGTATATTCACGATTTTAGACAGTGGATAAATCCTTTAAATAAAATGTGTAGAAAGGTTGAATTTGGTTAACGAAGTATATTCACGATTTTGGATAGTGAATAATATATTAAAGAAATGTTTTGGGGAAGTGACATTTTAAATGGAATTAAAACGATTTAGAAATGCTTTAAAATGTATTAAGTATCGAAACCATAGATTTCAACATTCATTGTTGAAATAGAGGTTTTCGAGAAATAAAAGGAAATGGTGGACTATAACACTGTTGTTATAGTAAATGATTTTCGAAAGGAAATGTTTTATATAGTATTGGGATTTATATATCTATCTTAATTTTGAATCCCTATACTATTGATTTTGGGTTGTCGTAACGATGTTTTACGCAACATTCGTTTTGACTCAAATGAATGTGTTTAAGAGAATGTTTTCCTTAAAAGAATAAAAGATATACTTAATCGTGTTTTAAGTATATTGAATATTTTCTAAGTATTGAAAATAAATAGAATTGTGAATCACTTATTGTTAAATAAGTATGGAAATGTTTTCAATATGAAGTGAAATGTTTTGAAATTTTATCTTTTAAAGATAAATTGAAAATGAATAAATATTTGAAAGGGTTTCCGCGTAAGGAGAATGATTTGAAATTTGATTTCAAAAGTGGTAAAGGTGAAAAATGATTTGAAATTTGTTTTCAAATGGTTGAAGTGTGGAAAAATATATCTTGTAAAGATATTTTTAGAAAATAAATAATTTGGGAAATTATTTGGAATCTGGTGATGTTGTGCATATCAATTGATAGTTAAATAACCGACTATCAATATTTTCCTTTAAATGGGTATTTGTTGTGATTTGCTTGAATTTGAATGCTACACTTATTTTAAAAATAAGCGCGCGTTATTCGGTTTAGCCGGGAGGGGACCTTTGGGTCATAAATCCCATTCTGAATAGTGATATGTCGAAATTTATAGCATTTGAAGACCAGTGTTGAAGACCGGATACTATTGAAAACGGAAGGATTACCGTCGAATGTCTCTGCATCGGCTGATCTCCGATATTGAGATTTTATCACCCTTTGTGATGGAAAGTACGGTCGTGGTTAGTGAATATCCAGATTGAAAGGGCTTCTTTGGAAGTGCCTTCGGTTCTGTTCGATCCCGGAACGTACTTTTATGGATGTGTGTCTGACATTACAATTTGAGATGTAAAACTGGTTTCTATCAAATACATTTCTGTTGGTGGCGGAGAATTTATTCTCTTAGCTTAACACCCTTCTCTGAGACGTACGAGCTCAGAGGTTATGTGGTTGATGGTTACTAGTGATATATTCCCGATTTGGTAATGAGACATACGAAGTGCTGCTGATCATTTTTTGATCAAAGCACAACTTTTGTATAAAGCATAGCTTTGTAGACGAGACTTCGTCAGACCTCACACCCCGGTAATGGTCAAAACAGGAAAGATGCGACAAGGTTATTAGGGGATAGCACCCCCTTAGTGTATGTCATTTCCTTCCGGATAGAGGTGGCATTTTGGTATGGAGACTTGATACTTAACCTATGTTGTTGCTGCAAACTTATTATTTTGTGGTTGTTGGTGAATCCTGGGATTTAGGACGGTTACAAACGGGGGATGGCATATTCGTGTCAGTTGTTACCCAGCTAGGGGTAACCCGGCCTTGTGTTGGCAGAGATCCGGTTAGGTTCTCGGGGCGTCTTTCCAGAGGCATACCCATGTGGCAATGGGAAGTTCCTTGGCCTGACCATTTGTTGGAAATCCAAACTCAAATACGCACCTTGTACGATTTTTGTTGTAGAACCTTCCATTTACTTATGGTGGCGCCTCACTGTTTAGATGGTAGCTACAGTAGGCATACGATATTGATCGAATGTTGGCTAAGAGTTATATTATACTTTCGAAATGTTTTCCTACACCTTGCACCTATAGCAATAATATCATAGAAAATTTGCGTATTAAGCATGTTTGACTATCATAAGGAGAAATCTCCTCCGATTCTGCGTTTGCATTGTGTGTGTGTGCGGGAGGACTTATGGTAGTCTCATTTTCTAAAAGCATTGTGAATCTAATTTAAAATATTTCTTTGTTTATTTTTAAGGATAAACTGTTTTAAGTTCTTACACCAGTCTCATGACCGACCTGGAGTTTTATTGTTCCCTTCCTAAACTTTGGGTGCCCACCAATTTTAACACGGGCGGCCTAGATTCAGGTTATCAGGTCATTTGGAATTCAGGAGTTGCTGTAGAGATCTAGAGGCAGGCTGGATAGCTTGGCGTATCAACTAGTATATAGTATTTCTTTTCTGCTGTTTGTTGTTGTAAACTCTGATAATGTAATGTAATGTGACGTAATGTAATAAGTGATATTGTTCTTTTGATTTATTCATTTATCTATTATATGTTGTTCCGCTGCGGTTGTGAGATTTTGATATTGTTCTGTTTCTTTTTCTTTCTTTGTTCTTCTATCTTCTACCTCTTCTTTAACCCTAATGGTACGGTTTTTCGGCCTTCGATTTCACGGCAGTTGATACAATGGACGTATTAATGTCGACTTTTGTGAGTCGAAAATCCCGTACCTTACATCTGGTATTAGAGCATATGGTCAAGTGACAACCTTGGCTCTGTTGGGAATTACTCATTAGAGATAGAGTCCGTACTACTCTAGAATGAGTGTAAGTGTAATAATAAACATGAGCGCATATTTGTTAGTGAGTATAAAAATGTTTTATACTGTGCTTGCTTAACCGTTGAGCTGTTTATGAATTCTGGTCGGTGCGGGAAGTACAACTGTATCGATAAGGGTTTCTAAACACTTAAACGAGGCAAGTCAACATAATATCATTTTAAATTGGGTAAATGAACTAATTTTACCTTAATTATATTTTATATATAAAGAAATAATTTTTTGGAATTATTAAAGTGTATATAAATTGATTGTTTGGTTGTTGAAAATGTAAGAATATATATATATAAGTTAATTAAAAGAATACTTGTATAAGTATGGAGTTATAATTTATGTGATTCACAATTGTGAAATAATCTTATATATAAGAAGTGAAACTGTATGGATATATTACAAATATGAGTTGTAAATAAAAATGAATTTGGACTATGAATTTGAAATTTTTGAATCCCGTCTATTTTGAAAGTTGTTTTTCAAAGTTAAAGATATTATTAAGTAAGATAAATCAATTTGGAATAATCTTATGTAGGTGAAGTGGAATAGTGAAATTCTATAAGAAAAAGATTTGTAAATGTGAGTCATAAGTAAAAGGAATTTTTTTGAAAGAATATTAAGCATTGGATTCGCTACTGTTGCTGAGAAATAATAAGGGTGATGACTACAGCATCATCAGTGTCATTTTCAAGTTCTGTGTGATGGATTCGCTACCACAGTAAATTGAAAATTGAAGTTTAGTTGTGATAAACAAATTTAAAATTAAAATCCAAGTTGTAGTTGTTGAATATAAATGAAATGGGTTTTGGACTTATAATATGAGATAATAAATTTGGCTTTGGTAAAGAATAAAGAATTTGGGTTAGCATAATAAATATATGATTTGAAATTTAACTAAAGGAAAGTTAAATAGAATTTACTTTAGAATTGGAATCTGAATTGGATTTATAGGTGGAAATTTAAGTTAATTTAAACAAATGATGTTTGAAATGGAATATAACTTAGGTAATGTTGAATGAAGTTGATTTTGGTATCGAAGTAAATCAATAAAGTGAATTAAATAGATGTGAACTTGAGTTATATAAATGAAATTCAACTTTATACGGTAAAATGAATTAGCAATTGAATTGAACTAATGAATTGAATGTAAATCAATTGAGTGTAAGTAAATTGATATGAAATAATGGATGTAAGAGTTAATTCATTAAAAGCTAATGAAATTGAGGATTGAATAATTGAATAAAAGCCAATTAAAAGTGTTAAACCAAATTGAATGTAAGCAAATTAAACAAATTTGGTTATGTTGGTTATACGTTGGTTGTTAGTAAATTGTATACAAAATTTTAATGAAATTGAAAGCTAAAGTAATTGAAATCAAATTGGAAGTTAAGTGAATCTTAAATAGAATTGAACTTGATTAGGAAGTGAACCCACTTGAATGTGAATTAGTGAATGTAAACTAATTGAATATGAATGAATATTGATTTTGTTGGATAAGTTGTTGGATGATAGTTGTTTAATGGTTGCATTTACTGCTTTTGTTGCATTTTCTATATTGGCATATGTACTTATTGTACTGGTATATGTTGTATATCGATATTACTTTCATATATACATGTTTCTCATTTGTTTGTTGAGTGTATAGTCGGTGCGGATTTCGCTTGCTTCGCTTTTGGAGCTTGCTTTCATGCTATATTAGCCGTATATGCTCGCTAATAATATATAAGATACATATCTCGGATTACATATCGTACTTTTACAATTTTTTCCCTGCGGGATGCCTCATTACTTTGATGAGATGTATATTTATGATATATATATTGCCATTTTTTTCCGGATCGAGCCGCGTAAAGTAGACCATGGCGATTTTTTTTGAAAATTTAAGGCGTTAGAATATTTTTGAGAAAATTGGAAAATTTTGAAAACTGTAACTTTGATTTTGGGGTTAAAAGTTAAACGATATAGTTGATTTTGAAAAGATAACTAAGTATGATTTGAAAACTTAGTAAATTTTTTATAAGAAGTTCAACTATTGGATTTTGGAAAAGTTAAAATGTTTAAATGAATTTGAAATTTAATTTGAACATATGGTTTTGAAAAGTTAATGGATTTCAAGACTTTTTCTTACTTGGTAATTTCGAGGACGAAACTCTTTTAAGGGGGGAAGTTTGTAACGACCCAGAATTTCTGTCATTTGAAATTCGTATATTTAATTGATTTTAAGTATTAACAACTAAAATTTGGAAGGCGAATAAATTTTATTTTCAATATCTAGATTTAATTGGATAATTAAATCGATAATTTAATATTTGAAATTACAGAAATAATTGGAAATTGGGATTAATGCGATTAAAATTGATTTGTAAAGTTGTATTAAATTATATTGGAGTTAGAATGATTTTATAGAACTTTTAAAATTGATTTAAAAGTTAATTTGTGGAAAATTGATTATTTTAATATTTAATTGACGAGTTAAAATTAGCCATGTTTCAAACAGTCTTGGATTTCGACGAAACTAGTTTCATCAGATCCGTAATGTTAAATTATTATAAGATTTCAAATTTTGTGTCAATCGAATTTACGGGTTGTCCACAGCAAGCCAAAACGCATAGAAATTAGTTTAACTGATTTAATTTAAATTTGATCGTCTATTTCCGTAACACGCACATATGATCAAATTAGCTTCCGAAATATGTTCCATTGTGTCCGGAACGAGGGTAAAACCCTAGGAATGTCAGCCGGCACGCTTCGTTTGGAGTTTGGAAATTTGGAGATGAATAGTGTTTTGGCAAATTTCTATAAAAGGACCCATTGTCTTTGTTTTTTCCACTAAACCCTAGAGCATCAGGTCGCGGCCGCCACCATTATCATCAATCGCTGAGAATTTGCTTCCTTCTTCCTCAATTTTCTTCAAATCCATAAATTGATTCAACAAACTATAAACTACAAAAACATAGAGGGCTACGAGATCTAGGATATCAACGGTCAAGATCGAAATTCAAGCTACGGACTGATGGCAAATAGCTCACGTTCGTAGTGGGTTTGGACACGTTTTTCATGACCAAGGAGCAGCCGAGTTTGACCATCCTCCTGCCGTTGGGGGAGCTCCCGTTGGCGTGACCTTTGGTGGTCGTTGATCGTTGAAAGGATGATCGAAGTGGCCACGATAATTCGATAAATAGGGGTGACTATGGGTTATTGGCGTTCGAACATCACCTGGAGCTTGTGCGTGGGAGAAGAAAGGATGGGTGGCCACGATTCCATCAAGCTGATAGAACGGCAGAGATGAATTCAAGGTTTAAAATAAATAAAATAGTGAATAATTTATATATACATACATACATACATACATACATATATATATATATATATATATATAATTGTGTAATCTTTAAAGTAATATAACTTTATGGTACGAGGTCGAAAACTGATGAAACAAACTGCATTGAGTTCGTATGGACGAATACTACGCAATGGAGCTGGATTGGAATCGATTGGAGCTGGTAAAGATTTTGGGTAAAATTAAACGCGCGTTTAATTTTATTCGAAATAAAAACACTGCAACTGTATTTGAAACAAGGTGAGAACTTCTCACTCAATCGAATTTTGTTTCGATTTCAATTTTAAATAGTTAGATTTAAAATTGCTTGATTGTGTGATTGAATGATAAATTACTATCTGTTGTATTGAAATAGACCTTACACGCCATATACTAAGCGGATGTTATTTATTAAACACATATACCGCGATATTTCACCATAAAGTGGAATTGATATTATATATGTACTTGGAGTTGATTTTCCCGCATTATATAGCGGATGAGACCGTATTGCGCCGCATAATAGCGGATAATATTTTTATATGAACCCATATACCGCGATATTCCGTATTGAAACGGGATTGGTGTTGTGCTAACATCTGTGGATGCAGGAAAACAGGTTGGAGGGATCCAACTGGATTCCTCACCCGTATTGATTTATTTACAGATATTGTGATATATTCTGTTATCATATGATATATGATGTTTTGGATGTCGTGATTGTTATATTTAGTGTTGTTGCAGCATTGGGCCTATTCTGGAAAATTAAAAGTGTTAAAGTGATTATTTTAAAATTTTAAAAGGATTTTCAAGTGATTTTTTAAAAAAGTATACATTTTATTGAATTTTGGAATTGATTCATTTTAAATAAATAAACGTTATAATTTTTATGTTATAAAATTTAAGATTTTTGTGAAATATAACCGGAATGTGATTTTTGAAATAAGTAGTTGATTAAATTGTAAAATGGTTTAAATTGGGATTTTTGAATTAATATAAATGGTTTATATAAAAGATTTATAAAAAAATATTTAGAAATTAAAATATTGGAATTATAAAACGAGTTTTTATAGGTGTGAAAATGAAGTATCAATGGATTTCATAGATGAATTCCATTGTTAGATTTATAAATTGTGAAGTTATAAAATGAATAGATTTTGTAAAATAAAAGATTTATAAGGAATTAACTAATAAATTGGATTTTGGCATTTAAATGAGATATAAATAGAATTTGTTAATTAAGGGATTTTATAAGTTGAAGTTTTTATAAAATATATAAATGTGAATTTATAAACGTTGTTTTATAAATCCGAAATCGACTTATTTTGATAAGTCAACTATTTTAGATTATGAAAGGAGATTATCCACGATTTTGGACAGTGGATAAACCTTTAAAATAAATTGTGTAGAAATGATGAATTTGGTTAACGAAGTATATTCACGATTTTAGACAGTGGATAAATCCTTTAAATAAAATGTGTAGAAAGGTTTAATTTGGTTAACGAAGTATATTCACGATTTTGGATAGTGAATAATATATTAAAGAAATGTTTTGGGGAAGTGACATTTTAAATGGAATTAAAACGATTTAGAAATGCTTTAAAATGTATTAAGTATCGAAACCATAGATTTCAACATTCATTTTTGAAATAGAGGTTTTCGAGAAATAAAAGGAAATGGTGGACTATAACACTGTTGTTATAGTAAATAATTTTCGAAAGGAAATGTTTTATATAGTATTGGGATTTATATATCTACCTTAATTTCGAATCCCAATACTAGTGATTTTGGGTTGTCATAACGATGTTTTACGCAACATACGTTTTGACTCAAATGAATGTGTTTAAGAGAATGTTTTCCTTAAAAGAATAAAAGATATACTCAATCGTGTTTTAAGTATATTGAATATTTTCTAAGTATTGAAAATAAATAGATTTGTGAGTCGCTTATTATTAAATAAGTATGGAAATGTTTTCCAATATGAAGTGAAATGTTTTGAGATTTTATCTTTTAAAGATAAATTGAAAATGAATAAATATTTGAAAGGGTTTCCGCGTAAGGAAAATGATTTGAAATTTGATTTCAAAAGTGGTAAAGGTGAAAAATGATTTGAAATTTGTTTTCAAATGGTTGAAATGTGGAAAAATATATCTTGTAAAGATAATTTTGGAAAATAAATAATTTGGGAAATTATTTGGAATCTGGTGATGTTGTGCATATCAATTGATAGTTAAATAACAAACTATCAATATTTACCTTTAAATGGGTATTTGTTTTGATTTGCTTGAATTTGAATGCTAGACATATTTTAAAAATAAGCGCGCGTTATTCAGTTTAGCCGGGAGAGGACCTTTGGGTCATAAATCCCGTTCTGAATAGTGATATGTCGAAATGGATAGCATTTGAAGACCGGTGTTGAAGACCGGATATTTTCGAAAACGGAAGGATTACCGTCGAATGTCTCTACATCGGCCGATCTCCGATACTGAGATTTTATCACCCTTTATGATGGGAAGTCCGATCGTGATTAGTGAATATCTGGATTGAAAGGACTTTTTTGGAAGTGCCTTCTGTTCTGTTTGATCCTGGAACAGACTTGTATGGATGTGTGTCTAACATTACAATTTGAGATGTAAAACTGGTTTCTATCATATACATTTCTGTTGGTGGCGGAGAATTTATTCTCTTAGCTTAACACGCTTCTCTGAGACGTACGAGCTCAGAGGTTATGTAGTTCATGGTTACTAGTGATATATTCTCAATTTGGTAATGTGACATGCGAAGTACTGCTGATCATTTGTTGATCAAAGCACAACTTTTGTATAAAGCGTAGCTTTGTGGATGAGACTTCGTCGGACCTCACATCCCGGTAATGGTCAAAACAGGAAAGATGCGGCAAGGTTATTAGGGGATAGCGCCCCCTTAGTGTATGTCATTTCCTTCTGGATAGAGGTGGTATTATGGTATGGAGCCCTGATACTTAACCTATGTTGTTGCTGCAAACTTATTATTTTGTGGTTGTTGGTGAAACCCGGGATTTAGGTCGGTTACGACCGGGGGATGGCATATTCGTGTCAATTGTTACCCAGCTAGGGGTAACCTGGCCTTGTATTGGCAGAGATCTGGTTAGGTTCCCGGGGCGTCTTTCCAGAGGCGTACCCATGTGGCAATGGGAAGTTCTTTGGCCTGACCATTTGTTGGAAATCTAAACTCCAATACGCACCTTGTACGATTTTAGTTGTAGAACCTGTCATTTACTTATGGTGGCACCCCACTGTTTAGATGGTAGCTATAGTAGGCACACGATACTGGTCGTATGTTGGCTAAGATTAATATTATACTTTCAAAATGTTTTCCTACACCTTGCACCTATAGTAATAATATCAAAGAAAATTTGTGTATTAAGCATGTTTGACTATCATAAGGGGAAATCTCCTCTTATTCTGCGTTTGCATTGTGTGTGTGTGCGGGAGGCCTTATGGTAGTCTCATTTTCTAAAAGCATTGTGAATCTAATTTAAAATATTTCTTTGTTTATTTTTAAAGATAAACTGTTTTAAGTTCTCACACCAGTCCCATGACCGACCTGGAGTTTTATTGTTCCCTTCCTAAACTCTCGGTGCCCACCAATTTTAACATGGACAGCCTAGAGTTAGGTTTTCAGGTCATTTGGAATTCAGGAGTTGCTATAGAGATCTAGAGGCAGGCTGGATGGCTTGGCGTATCAACTAGTATATAGTATTTCTTTTCCGCTGTTTGTTGTGGTAACATCCCGCCTTTTCGCACGATTTAAACAGACACACGTGTCGATTCAAACCATACGGAAGGGCGGATTGTTATGGGGTAAATAAGAAAAACAGAGAAGAAATAAAACAAAACAGAATCTCACAGCGGAAGGATAAAATATAATAATCAATATACAGTTCAAGAAACGGTTTTACAAAATATTTTATTTTACTTGTACAATAAATATCAGAGTTACACATACCAATACAATCAATGCAGCAGAATTAAATGGTGTAGAGGAATAATAGTAGATAATAGTAATACAAATCTTCGTCTTCGTCCTCCAGAGCTAAAACTTCAAATCCTGAAACGCTCGGACTGACCCGAGCGAATTTGAAAGGACAAAAACACTCGAGTCAAAACTAAAAGATCTTATGAAAGTTAAATTTACAGAAATAAATATGAGTGCAGTAACTCAAGAGATGCTCGGGATTTACATCTCCTAACGATCCATTAAACTGTTTACTATATAGTATATTGCGATATTATAATAGTGTCTAATTTTAAAATAAACTTACTTTTAAATAGCGTTAAGGGGTTACCCATATAGCCCTTAACACAGAATATATTCCCATAGTCTATACAGTACCGTAATCTCCCCCGTACTGGGAGTCGTCAGAGGGCACTCCATAGGTATGGTACAAAACCGAAATCGTATAAGGCGCGCTAGGGTAGGTGACACGGCACAACTAGGCAATGCCAGGGTAGATATACCAATTGCTATCTGGGCTGGTGGTAACGGGTAGCCGCAGCTACCGCCCACCTCGAACTAACACCCCTAAATCAAAGAAATCAATAGTGGCCACCGAATCAATCCAAAGTCAGAGTATAGTATCGAAGGAGTGCGTTCGATCAGAGGAATGACCTCATTGGCCCGAGAATCGCTCCTATTTTAGCCACCTTATGCCAACTCACGGGAGTTGGGTCCACGTATTTACCTTACAGGAAACGTCGCCACCAACCTACTTCATTCTGGAATCTCCACCGCGTACACGGTTAGCCAAAGTGGTTTTCGGTATCGACAGAGAGTATGTCCATATCCGATCCCGGTCTCTTTGCCAACCTTCGTTATTATAACACTGCGGTCATTTAAAAATAGTTTATACTTTAAAACCAGAATAAAATTTTCCATTTCAAAACTATAAATACGATATCAATTTAAACCCAAAACAATATGATATCATTTATCTCAAATATAATTCTTTTCCAAAATCATGCTGGTTTAAAATTTAAAAATATCTGGAAACCAAATGTTTGAAATATACTTTCAAAGCCTAATATTTCAAAATTCAAAATTTTAAAAACATTACTTCTAAAACTTGAATGGTTTGGATATTCAACGGTATATGAAATAAATGGTTTAACTTTAAGGTTACTTTGTAAAGAAAATAATTTCCATGGCTTTACAAATATATTTTTTATTTAAAGTCTAAACCATAATGTTATCCCGCTTTTTGGGCAAAAGCCGTGATACCAAAAGATTGGTCAAAAACAGAAAATAGTTCGCCTCAGAGATTGGTCGTATTTCACCTCACTATGGATATCGATGAATTCTGTCCGAGCCCGGATCGGGCCACAATTAATAAGGCATGGCAAGAAAGACCATAGAAGCCAGCATTTCAAATTTCAAGTCAATCCGAGGTCATATGCTCAAGTTATGATGGATTCAAGTTAAGAAGGTACACATTGCTCGGTTCGAATCCATCATGTTCGAACCCATCATATTCGAACCCATCGTGTTCGAAACCATCGTGTTCGAAACCATCTGTTTCGAACCCATCATATTCGAACCCATAGGAAGAGGCGACGTTCGAATCCATCAGCCAACGTCTCCCTTCGAATCCATCAGCAACCGTCTCCCTTCGAATCCATCAAGCCAATTCATGCTTCGACTCCATCACTACTTCTAATCCATCACCACTTCGAATCCATCCATCAACTTCGTATCCATCACGACTTCGAATCCATCCATCAACTTCGTATCCATCACCACTTCGAATCCATCCATCAACTTCGTATACATCACTACTTCGAATCCATCCATCAACTTCGTATCCATCACTACTTCGAATCCGTCCATCAACTTCGTATCCATCACCACTTCGTGTCCACCTCAAGCTTCAAACCCATCACAAGCTTCGAGTCCATGCTGTCTTCGAACCCTACACGTTAAAAACAACTTCGAATCGATCCAGAGCCATCGATTCGAAGCGTCGCTGCCCCCTCATGCAACAGGTTCGATTCGAACCTATGGTTTCGAACCGTATGGATTCGAACCATATGGATTCGAACCTATGGGTTCGAACCATATGGATTCGAAACATATGGGTTCGAACGACCCATAGGATCGTTTCGAAGTTGCCAGCGTACCGAAATGCATCACCTTGAATCGATCATATCTCTCAATCCCTTGATCCAAATGCCATGAAATTTTCACAGAAGCTTGATTACATGATGAAGAACGTCCACGCCAAGTTTCATCGCAATTGGACAATTTTTTGATCGATTCGAAGTTCCCTTCGAATCGATGCCAAACTGGGCACGTAGTCCAAGAACGCGGGCCTGTGGGCCCCCCGTCACGTGCCAAGCAGCCTCTCCAGGTTTTGGGCAGGATTTTGGCCTTCCACGCCTATAAATAGAGCCCCTGGTCATTCAGAAAAGTGGAGGAGATTCAGAAGAGAGAAAGCAAGTCCAGACTCTGCTGAATTCAATCCTATTCGTCACTATTGCTGTTGAGTTCAGAGTTCAAAGCTATAATCCGTTGTAATCAATTAAGATTATCAAGTTCAAAGCTACAACCCGTTGTAATTGAATAAGATCATCAAGTGAAGCAATAAAGAGAAAACCTTCAAAGTGGACGTAGGCACGAACGCCGAACCACTATAAATCCTGTGTTTGTGATTATTGTCTGTGAATTATTGTGATTAGTTGCTTAGATCTGAATTCTATATTGATTGTTGCTGAGAACTGTGTTGATTATTATTAATTTGAGTACGTAAACGGGTGCTTTCGCGGTATTGGGTGTTTGTGACCAATTTTGGCGCAAACATTTTGGTGCTTTCACTGAGAAGGCTAATTCAGGAAGAAGTTGAATTTGAAAATCCAGGAGTTCAGATCTAGAAATTATGACAAGACAATCGAGTAGAAGGCCAAGGCCTGAGAGAAGTGAACCACAAGGAAGTCAAGAGGCCTCCTCAGGAGGGAATCAAGCATCAATCTACATCACTAGGGACGAAATGGAGACAATGATGAAGAGGCAGGAGGAGTTGATTCAGAGCTTATTCCAACAAATTGGACAACTTGGAGCACAGAATAGAGAAACCGATGGAGTTCAGAACGGAGCAGGACCATCCGGAATAGCACCTGGATCAGGAGGCGCACACTTGGAGCACGAAGATCTAGTCCCGGAGGGAGAGAGAGGAGTGCCCATGCAACCTGGAGGCAACAGAGGAATGAACGCTCAGTCAAGGGGACAGATTCCAGAATTCCCTCGTGAACTCGGGGGGCAGGATGAAAGTAATGAACGAAGATTGCACCTCGGTGACAACGACAGATTGGCGGAGATGGTTAGAAGAGCTATGAGAGGCGGTTTGGTAAACAAGGATTTGGAGGATGTTAATAGGAGTCCTTTCACTTCGGCGATTAGACAAGCTAGAAACCCACCGGATTTCAAGTTACCATCGTTGGACACGTATGACGGGAGAACGGACCCCACGGTTCATCTAACAAAGTACATGAGGCATATGGAAGTGCTGGGGGCATCAGAGGAGGTTATGGCCCGGTGCTTTCCATTATACTTGACGGATATTGCAGCATTGTGGTTTAGGCAATTAGAGAATGGATCCATCGGAACGTGGAATGGTTTAATTGAGAGATTTATGAGGCAATTCAGGGTTCACATTACGAGACCCAAGAATGTGATGACTTTGGCAACCCTAAAGCAAAAAGCCGGAGAGACCTTGAGGAATTATCTAGCACGATTCAATGCAGCAGCGGCGTCAGTGGACCGAGCGGATCCGTCCATGGTGGTAATGGCAGCTTTGTCCGGAGTAGCTGACGGCACAGAATTCAAGAATTCATTGACTAAAGATCCACCCGTGGATCTAGAGGAATTCTACAACGAGGCAGAAAAGTTTTTACGTTTAGAGGATGCGAATACAGAAAGAGAAGAAGGAGAGGGAATAGAAGTTTATATGCTTAAAGACAAAAAGCCTATCGAAAAGGACTCAGACAAGGATAAAGGAAAACGAAGGACTGAGGATTATGATGACAGGTCAAAACGGCAGCAGAGAGAGCCGCGATTCACTACTTACACCGAACTGACTGAGAGTTTGGAACGCGTTTATCAGGATACCAAGGAGCAGATTCCGTATCGCAGACCAATGCGGAGGGATCCAACCTCAAGCGAAAGAAAATCAGATAAGTTTTGCGTATTTCATGAATTAAACGGTCATAACACTAATGATTGTAGGCATCTGAAGGACGAGGTGGAAGGACACATCAGGAACGGCATGCTCCTTCAGTATGTGAGGAGGCGAGCTTCAGCGGAGGAGCCAGAGCGGCCACCGTCTACATCAACCAGGGGAAACCCTGAACCAGGACGTCGTTTGGTTATCAATTAGTTAAAATAACGATGAACAAGTCGCAAGCGCCCACTAACGCAATCGAATCATTTACACATGTACGAGATCGCGAACGTTCTCCAGGCATGCTCTGAGTGATCATTGAATGTTTCGTAGTGGGAACTTACACTTTGACATCTTTGCTTTGTTTTTATTTCATGTTGATTTGGACATTTGAACTTGGTTTGTTTGGACATTTCTGTTTTTAAAAACTCATCCGTTGAATAGATATTTGATTCTGATAACTCTGAAATGGCTGGGCTACTTGCACATGTACGGGGTCGCGAACGGTCCTTAGGCATGCTCTGAGATAGTGATATACCTAAACAAATGATCCAGGGACCCACGCGAACGTGAACCTGGTATCAACAATATCAAGCCCCTCCGGGTACACTGATTCGCCTTCAATAGGCACACAAACAATCCAGGAACTCACCCGAACGTGACCCTGGCATTCAAAACATCAAGCCCTCCCGGGCGCGTTTTCTCGCCTCGAACGGCACCCGACCGCGAACGGTCACAACTCGCCTCGAACGGCACCCGACTTCGAACAGTCACAAACTCGCCTCGAACGGCACACGATCGCGAACGGTCACAACTCACTTCATCTCAAATAGCTCGATCACGAACGGTCGTCATTTGGGGTCCGCCTCGAACGGCACAACTCACTTTACCTCAAATGGCTCGATCGCGAACGGTCGTCATTTGAGGCCCGCCTCGAACGTCACAACTCACTGTAACGGCACAACTCACTGTACCTCAAATGACTCGATCGCGAACGGTCGTCATTAGAGGTCCACCACCTGATCGCTGACTGCTACACCTTACCTCAAATGGCTCGATCGCGAACGGTCGTCATTTGAGGTCCACCACTTGACCGCGCACTGTCGCACCTTACCTCGGATGACTCGATCGCGAACGGTCGTCATTTGAAATTAGGCGCTTGACCTTGAACGGTCATATTTCACCGCAGATGACTCGATCCCGAATGATCGACGGACGGATTTACGCGCTTGACCGCGCAGGGTCGCACTTTCCCTCAAATGACTCGATCACGAACGATCGTCATCTGAAGTTAGGCGCTTGACCATGAACGGCCGCGCTCCATCCCGAATAAACTCGATCACGAACGATCGTCATTTGAGGACATATAGAACTATCAAGTTCTTTACAGGTTGACGACAGGATATGAACATCCAGCTCAAGGCATTGCAAAACACACCTTGCTACCGCAAGGCATGTTTTGGGCGCAAAATGTTATCCCGCTTTTTGGGCAAAAGTCGTGATACCAAAAGATTGGTCAAAAACAGAAAATAGTTCGCCTCAGAGATTGGTCGTATTTCACCTCACTATGGATATCGATGAATTCTGTCCGAGCCCGGATCGGGCCACAATTAATAAGGCATGACAAGAAAGACCATAGAAGCCAGCATTTCAAATTTCAAGTCAATCCGAGGTCATATGCTCAAGTTATGATGGATTCAAGTTAAGAAGGTACACATTGCTCGGTTCGAATCCATCATGTTCGAACCCATCATATTCGAACCCATCGTGTTCGAAACCATCGTGTTCGAAACCATCTGTTTCGAACCCATCATATTCGAACCCATAGGAAGAGGCGACGTTCGAATCCATCAGCAACCGTCTCCCTTCGAATCCATCAAGCCAATTCATGCTTCGACTCCATCACTACTTCGAATCCATCACCACTTCGAATCCATCCATCAACTTCGTATCCATCACTACTTCGAATCCATCCATCAACTTCGTATCCATCACCACTTCGAATCCATCCATCAACTTCGTATACATCACTACTTCGAATCCATCCATCAACTTCGTATCCATCACTACTTCAAATCCGTCCATCAACTTCGTATCCATCACCACTTCGTGTCCACCTCAAGCTTCAAACCCATCACAAGCTTCGAGTCCATGCTGTCTTCGAACCCTACACGTTAAAAACAACTTCGAATCGATCCAGAGCCATTGATTCGAAGCGTCGCTGCCCCCTCATGCAACAGGTTCGATTCGAACCTATGGTTTCGAACCGTATGGATTCGAACCATATGGATTCGAACCTATGGGTTCGAACCATATGGATTCGAAACATATGGGTTTGAACGACCCATAGGATCGTTTCGAAGTTGCCAGCGTACCGAAATGCATCACCTTGAATCGATCATATCTCTCAATCCCTTGATCCAAATGCCATGAAATTTTCACAGAAGCTTGATTACATGATGAAGAACGTCCACGCCAAGTTTCATCGCAATTGGACAATTTTTTGATCGATTCGAAGTTCCCTTCGAATCGATGCCAAACTGGGCACGCAGTCCAAGAACGCGGGCCTGTGGGCCCCCCGTCACGTGCCAAGCAGCCTCTCCAGGTTTTGGGCGGGATTTTGGCCTTCCACGCCTATAAATAGAGCCCCTGGTCATTCAGAAAAGTGGAGGAGATTCAGAAGAGAGAAAGCAAGTCCAGACTCTGCTGAATTCAATCCTATTCGTCACTATTGCTGTTGAGTTCAGAGTTCAAAGCTATAATCCGTTGTAATCAATTAAGATTATCAAGTTCAAAGCTACAACCCGTTGTAATTGAATAAGATCGTCAAGTGAAGCAATAAAGAGAAAACCTTCAAAGTGGACGTAGGCACGAACGCCGAACCACTATAAATCCTGTGTTTGTGATTATTGTCTGTGAATTATTGTGATTAGTTGCTTAGATCTGAATTCTATATTGATTGTTGCTGAGAACTGTGTTGATTATTATTAATTTGAGTACGTAAACGGGTGCTTTCGCGGTATTGGGTGTTTGTGACCAATTTTGGCGCAAACACATAATTTAAATACCACTTTCAAGTTCCAAAACCACTTCAATTTCTATACATATAACCATTTGGAGTATTAATATTTCAAAACTAAAGTTGGAATTTATTCTTTCAACAAACTAAATGTTTTATTATTTAGTCTTGAATATTCACATAAAATCCATAAATAAAACTCCAATTTCTAGCAATTAAATATTTTCTTCAATTTAATTTATACTAGAATATTCATTTTAAATTTATCTTGGAAGATCCAGTTATAAATATCTTACCTTAAAATTTCCAAACTTAACATATAGTATAAATTATCAAATTCCATTTTCTCAATTTTTCCATTTTTATTTAACAGATTTATACACAGCTTAAATTCAAAAATTCAGCTTCATATGTGTATATATATAGAAGAAAAATATCAAAATTAAAATTATTATAAACCGTATTCCATCTAAACCATAGAAATCACTTTAAAATATTTGTATATATAGACCACGGTGCCTGTATAAAATTTTCTATCCTATGGTCAAGTGATACGGATATTTATCATTTTAATCCGTAATTTAAAAGATATAAAATTTTGCGGTTGTATATCATTTCAAACCACAATCCCGAATGAAATGAAAAATGCATGATAACTTGCAGTTTAAATGATATGAAACAGAACATCCATTCATCCATCATCAATCATCAACCAAATTATCTCAAACATCATCGGTTTAAACAAACATCAAAATATGGCATATACAATATAACAGGAAATAATTGGTAGTTATTAATTAACATTTCATATACAATTAAATTTATAACTGTTTAACTAGCAGTTTATACGCACCAAAATAAATTCTAACTGTCAATTTAGATGCAATACATAAAAGAAATTAACAGTTAAATTAAATAAATGCGATTTAACAGATATGCTGAATAAAACATGCCAAACAGTCATAAATAAATTTCTACTCATATCTAAAATAAATTTAACAAACATAAAAACATTTAGAAGTTGTGAGTGGGTTAAAACACTCACCTTTGGGATTTAAATTGAATTCAAATCCAATTTGAACCCAAAAATTTGACGGTCTCAGAATCCGTCCAAAACAGCATCATCGGATCTGGAATTTAAATACGATCCTAACAAAAAAAATCTCGCGTGAAACGGATATCGTATGAATGAGCTATTCGATAAAACGATATGAAATTCAAAAATTAAATAAACAAAACTCACTCTAAAAACCTAAAGCACGTTTCCTAAATTCCTTCACGCAACAGCAAACGTGCATCTTGGTCAACGGTCAACATCTCTATCCTTCTACATGCACGGAGCATATACAGAACGCACGCACCCATGGACAATGCCCAGAACACGATCGCAAACCCTGACCATCGCAGCCGCGCCACGCCCCTCCAGCACCGATGCGACCTCTCCTCTACACGCCATAGACCACTCGCCCTGGCCCCGACGTCAATCAACGACGAACAGACAGTAGCCGCCCCCGTTAATAAAATCCTAATTCGAATTATGCGAGATATCCAACCATTGATTCGATGCAATAACCACATAGATCTAACCCCCTCAGTCCCCTCTCCAATACCCAGAAATCGTTTGACGATCTGACGAAGTTTGTCGCGGCGTTGATTAATGGCCACGAACTGTTCTAAATTTTTCTAAGCAAACCACAACCCGGATCGAACTACGAACAGCACCATTGAATTACGCTCATCGAGAGCATTGACATATATTTTTTTTTGGAATTTTTGTGGAGAGTTTAAATTTTCACTTTTGATTTTGAACTGTAGATAGATCTAGGTTTTGAAACCATTGAGGAAGAGAAAGTGATGAAGAAAATGAACGTACAGACAATGATAGAAGATGGAGGCTAGGGTTTATCGCAGCATATATATAGACAAATAGTAGTAGGCTAGGTGGGCACGAATTACGAACGTGCTAAACGGTAGTTGGCCCAAAAAGCCCGTTCTGACCCCGGAACGAAATTTATTAAACCCATATATCCAAATAGGTATTTTAAAATATTCTGAACGCGATGGAAAAAGTTTCACGTCCAAATTTGATTGTATGAAGAAGTTATGATGAAAACAAAATTTCCAAATTGATTTCGAATTGATTTTAATTAAATCGATTTCAAGGCGTTTCGCGTCCATACGATCAAACGACAGGTCCGATCGATACGAAACTTTAAACGCAACAATAATTCACTGATACGGATCCGATGAAACTGGTTTCGTCGAAATCCGAGTCCGTGGCCAAAATGGCTATTTTTACATAAATTAAATAAATTAATTCGTTATTTGAATTTCAAATTCTACAATTCATAAATTTGTCACCTTGTATTACCAAATAAATTAAAAATCCTTTAAACAAAATTCTAATACAAAGGTAAAGTAAATAAATTCACAATTTATAGTATTTAACATTAAATTCAATAATCCAGTTATTTAATAATCATTCCTTTAAACCTGATTTAAATTCTCCTATTAATCTATTTAACCCTTTCTAGAATCATAGCTAATATTTGTCTTTCCTTCATTACCCAAGTGTTCTTATTCCATCAAATTTTATTTACTGAAGGTTGCACTTAATCTAATTTATACATCTTGCCCCTTTTTCTCTTTAAGTCAATAAATCTTCATATAGTATATAGATTTATCATAAATTTTATCTATTCTTCCTTTTTAGGCAATGTTCTATATATTAGATTTCATTTAAATGCAATAAATCATACTATCATAGTTATATACAATTAAATAAATAAATGTTGGTTCCTACTCTTTTTATCCAACAATTGTTTACATTTTATTCCATAAATACTTCTACACACATCCTGGATTTTGTGTAAATGGTTGTAACGTTAAATCTTGTCTACTTCCCATTTTATACTTAAGGTTTCTAAAACCGATTAATATTATTTCCCTAGTCCAAACACCCTTTTGCCCAATTTATATTAACATATCCTTAAATTAGATTAATTCCTATTGATTTAATAGTTAAACATAAATTTCACTTATTTGAAATAAATCCACAATTTAATTTCAAATAAATCAATAAATTTTGGTTTATCACTTCTTAAATACCCAATCGTCATAATTTAATTAAAACTACATTTATCACATTTTATAGAATTACCATCTTAAGTGACAAATCAAAACTACCCTAACTGCACAAATTTAGGGTAATTAATTTCAATTGCTTTCCCATTAAACTACATAAATTATCCAAATGAAACCTAAGTGAAACGTTTATTTATTTAAAAATCTTACTGTTTAAATGAATTTATCCTTTACGGTATAATTTACATTTGACTTGATTTCTCATTTATTTTGCAAAACGGTAAATTCCAATTGCTACCAACATTATATTTAATATAAATTTGAATCCAAATCATTGGTATTGCACAACCTTATTACGTACATTTACATATAGTTACCACTAAGTCAATACATTGATTTCATGAATTCATACATTAATCCACAAATTTCCATTGACTCTTTATTATAAACCCAAATCTGCAATTCATCACCTTATATTAATGTCATCAAATTTTTATTTATTATTATAACTTTACGTTAAATTACTTTTCAATGTATATTTATTCATCAATCAAATCCGATATTTACTTTCTATCCTTCTATTTGATAAAAAAATCCAGTATACCTTTACATACATTCATTTATGGGTATTGCATTGAAATTAAATTTTTTAGCCAATACCACATTATTACCATTTATTACAATTGGATTCCTAATTTTATTCAATACCCTGAATAAATAACATAAATATCAATCATGTTCTTACTTTTGTTTCTCTCTTATTTAAAAATCAAATTATAGCATTTAACTTATTTTATTGGATCGATATTTTATTCAAGTCCTAAATTATTAACCTGCACAAATATGATACCTTAATTTATTTAAATTTCCATTTACAACTTTTATTGCACTAAATCAAATTAATACTTTCTTAAATTTCTCTTATTAGATCTTATATCCAGGTAAGAATCATTTTCCTACTTGCTTCATTTGAATATTATACAAATTTCTATATAAATAGGTTTTTAAGGCATCATTCATATAATTTATTTTAGCCTTTATTTCAATATTTGTTTATAAAGTGAAAATTTTCCACTAAATTAAATTACAAAGCTCATAAATCCAACCTAGTTAAATCCACGAATTATACGGGTCGTTACACTCTCCCGCACTCAAAACTTTTCGTCCCCGAAAAGGAAAAAGAAGGGAGAAGAAAGAATTAAATAACAACACATCTTATTCAAAATATTAAATTTATAAACAATAATTTACTAAATTTATTACCTTAATAAAATATACCCGTTTTATAATCATTATATCTTTTTATACTTAGATAAATAAAGTTTGGAAAGCATTTTCAAATAATCTCTAAGTGGTTTCAATCACTAACAACAAATCAATCCAACAACCATCCATTTCAACAAACAGCATACACAACAAATATAAAACAACCATATAATCAAACAAACAAATAGCTGTTCGGGTTCAAACTTGAAATGGTATGGAATGAAAAATAGCTATCCAGTGCATCATTTACTCAACGGTCTTAGATGAGATCGAATAGATTATTTATTCATCCAACTACTTCAAATTTCCTTACCCGACCAACCATAAATCAAACAATAACAATTCAACCAACAAATCAATTAATTCATTAAATTTTTTTTTCCATACATAAGCTGTTTGATCTTTTCATTCATATAACAGTTTATCTTTAATTTTCACTTATTTTCATTTATATACCACATCAATTATCCTTTTAAAATTTTATTTCTAACAACTTTTAACTTTTATTTCCTCATTCAGTGGTTGTTTTCTTTATTTCTACTTATTACTTTCAATTATTCATTTATTCAGGTTATGTATGTTTCCCTTTTTTTGGTATTACATTTAATGTACTTCTTCAAATTCAATCATTTATTAAATGCTTACATTCTATTATATTTAATTACAGTAACCCTTTTTAATTACACTTAAATTCTTAACCTTATAACCTCCACTCTTATAAGTAAGGACTTTATTAATTCTTTGCCTAGGGTTTACAGTCATTTATTTATATTACCTACTTTTATTATTAACTAGTAACCTTTATATCATACTTAAGTTTATAACCCTACACATCAATCCTTATTTATTAAAGTATTTCATTTTATTTACTTAAGTTTAAAATCACCTATTAATAATACTTACCTTTAATTCTGGTAAAATTTCAATTATTGATTAAATTCTGTTTCACTACCATAATTGAAACAATTAATTAATGGAATTTAAGAATTAAATACCGGGTTAAATTTCAATAGATAAATATATTCTTATAACTTATATACCTCTAATTATATTTAAAACAATTAAAATTTAGATATTTTCAAAATAAATCTGTAGTAGAATTTACTACAGTAGCCCTTTCCATTCGAAACTCGAAAATGAAAGTCGATGATGCGGCCGCCATCACCGAAATTATTTTCCATTGACAGAGAGGAAAGTACAAAACTTATTTTCTCCAAAATCTTCTTTAAAACAATTCTTTCGAATTTTAAAATGAAATATTTATATCGGAAAATATATATAACAATATTATTATACTTCAAAATCCTTTGATAGCAAATTTTAAAAATCCCGGACTTAAGTCCTAAAATCTCCAATTTGATTTATTATAATTTCAACTTAGCTACAATTAGTAAAAAAAAATTGTATTACCTAACACCAATCTATAGCAACCAAATATATATATCTTCATAAAATATTTTTATATATAGAAAATATAATAGGCAAAATTATTTCATTCACCTATATTAAAAACAAATATTATGTCGGTGTGTCCTATTAAGTGTTTAGAAATCCCTATTGATGACATAGCGTCCCATGCATCAACCAGAATTCATAAATACAAAACGGAACAGATTAACACAATATTAAAATCTTTTTATAACACTAACAAATACGATCTCTCGTATATATACGCTCAATGACTCCCATAGGGTATTACTACCCTATTAACAAAGAGTCAAACCCCACAAAGCTAAGGTTTATCGCTAAACCAAAGCTCTGATACCAACTGTAACATCCCGCCTTTACGCAAGATTTAAACAGACACACGTGTCGATTCAAACCATACGGAAGGGCGGATTGTTATGGGGTAAATAAGAAAAACAAAGAAGAAATAAAACAAAACAAAATCTCACAGCGGAAGGATAAAATATAATAATCAATATACAGTTCAAGAAACGGTTTTACAAAATATTTTATTTTACTTGTACAATAAATATCAGAGTTACACATACCAATACAATCAATGCAGCGGAATTAAATGGTGTAGAGGAATAATAGTAGATAATAGTAATACAAATCTTCGTCTTCGTCCTCCAGAGCTAAAACTTCAAATCCTGAGACGCTCAGACTGACCCGAGCGAATTTGAAAAGACAAAAACACTTGAGTCAGAACTAAAAGACCTTATGTAAGTTAAATTTACAGAAATAAATATGAATGCAGTAACTCAAGAGATGCTCGGGATTTACATCTCCTAAGGATCCGTTAAACTATTTACTATATAGTATATTGCGCTATTATAATAGTGTCTAATTTTAAAATAAACTTACTTTTAAATAGCGTTAAGGGGTTACCCATATAGCCCTTAACACAGAATATATTCCCATATTCTATACAGTATCGTAATCTCCCCCGTACTGGGCGTCGTCAGAGGGCACTCCATAGGTATGGTACAAAACCAAAATCGTATAAGGCGCGCTAGGGTAGGTGACACGGCACAACTAGGCAATGCCAGGGTAGATATACCAATTTCTATCCGGGCTGGTGGTAACGCATAGCCGCAGCTACCGCCCACCTCGAACTAACACCCCCAAATCAAAGAAATCAATAGTGGCCACCGAATCAATCCAAAGTCAGAGTATAGTATCGAAGGAGTGCGTTCGATCAGAGGAATGACCTCATTGGCCCGAGAATCGCTCCTGTTTTAGCCACCTTATGCCAACTCACGGGAGTTGGGTCCACGTATTTACCTTACAGGAAACGTCGCCACTGACCTACTTCATTCTGGAATCTCCACCGCGTACACGGTTAGTCAAAGTGGTTTTTGGTACCGACAGAGAGTATGTCCATATCTGATCCCGGTCTCTTTGCCAACCATCGTTATTATAACACCGCGGTCATTTAAAAATAGTTTATACTTTAAAACCAGAATAAAATTTTCCATTTCAAAACTATGAATACGATATCAATTTAAACCCAAAACAATATGATATCATTTATCTCAAATATAATTCTTTTCCAAAATCATGCTGGTCTAAAATTTAAAAATACGTGGAAACCAAATATTTGAAATATACTTTCAAAGCCTAATATTTCAAAATTCAAAATTTTAAAACCATAACTTCTAAAACTTGAATGGTTTGGATATTCAACGGTATATGAAATAAATGGTTTAACTTTAAGGTTACTTTGTAAAGAAAATAATTTCCATGGCTTTACAAAAATATTTCTTTATTTGAAGTCTAAACCAAAATTTAAATACCACTTTCAAGTTCCAAAACCACTTCAATTTCTATATACATAACCATTTGGAGTATTAATATTTCAAAACTAAAGTTGGAATTTATTCTTTCAACAAACTAAATGTTTTATTATTTAGTCCTGAATATTCACATAAAATCCATAAATAAAACTCCAATTTCTAGCAATTAAATATTTTCTTCAATTTAATTTATACTAGAATATTCATTTTAAATTTATCTTGGAAGATCCAGTTATAAATATCATACCTTAAAATTTCCAAACTTAACATATAATATAAATTATCAAATTCCATTTTCTCAATTTTTCCATTTTTATTTAACAGATTTATACACAGCTTAAATTCAAAAATTCAGCTTCATATGTGTATATATATAGAAGAAAAATATCAAAATTAAAATTATTATAAACCGTATTCCATCCAAACCATAGAAATCACTTTAAAATATTTTTATATATAGACCACGGTGCCTGTATAAAATTTTCTATCCTATGGTCAAGTGATACGGATATTTATCATTTCAATCCGCAATTTAAAAGATATAAAATTTTGCGGTTGTATATCATTTCAAACCACAATCCCGAATGAAATGAAAAATGCATGATAACTTGCAGTTTAAATGATATGAAACAAAACATCCATTCATCCATCATCAATCATCAACCAAATTATCTCAAACATCATCAGTTTAAACAAACATCAAAATATGGCATATACAATATAATAGGAAATAATTGGCAGTTATTAATTAACATTTCATATTCAATTAAATTTATAACTGTTTAACTAGCAGTTTATATGCACCAAAATAAATTCTAACTGTCAATTTATATGCAATACATAAAAGAAATTAACAGTTAAATTAAATAAATGCGATTTAACAGATATGCTGAATAAAACATGCCAAACAGTCATAAATAAATTTCTACTCATATCTAAAATAAATTTAACAAACATAAAAACTTGTAGAAGTTGTGAGTGGGTTAAAACACTCACCTTTGGGATTTAAATTGAATTCAAATCCAATTTAAACCCAAAAATTTGACGGTCTCAGAATCCGTCCAAACCAGCATCAACAGATCCGGAATTTAAATACGATCCTAACAAAAAAAATCTTGCGTGAAACGGATATCGTATGAAAGAGTTATTCGATAAAACGATATGAAATTCAAAAATTAAATAAACCAAACTCACTCTAAAAATCCAAAGCCACGTTTCCTAAATTCCTTCACGCAACAGCAAACGTGCATCTTGGTCAACGGTCAACATCTTTATCCTTCTACACGCACGGAGCATATACAGAACGCACGCACCCATGGACAATGCCCAGAACACGATCGCAACCCCTGACCATCGCAGCCGCGCCACGCCCCTCCTACACCGATGCGACCTCTCCTCTACACGCCATAGACCACTCACCCTGGCCCCGACGTCGATCAACGACGAACAGACAGTAGCCGCTCCCGTTAATAAAACCCTAATTCGAATTATGTGAGAGATCCAACAATTGATTCGATGCAATAACCACATAGATCTAACCCCCTCAGTCCCCTCTCCAATACCCAGAAATCGTTTGACGATCTGACGAAGTTTGTCGCGGCGTTGATCAATGGCCACGAACTGTTCTAAATTTTTCTGAGCAAACCACAACCCGGATCGAAAAACGAACAGCACCATTGAATTACGCTCATCGAGAGCATTGACATATATTTTTTTTGGAATTTTTGTGGAGAGTTTAAATTTTCACTTTTGATTTTGAACTGTAGATAGATTTAGGTTTTGAAACCATTGAGGAAGAGAAAGAGATGAAGAAAATGAACGTACAGACAATGATAGAAGATGGAGGCTAGGGTTTGTCACAGCATATATATAGACAAATAGTAGTAGGCTAGATGGGCACGAATTACGAACGTGCTAAACGGTAGTTGGCCCAAAAAGCCCATTCTGACCCCGGAACGAAATTTATTAAACCCATATATCCAAATAGGTATTTTAAAATATTCTGAACGCGATGGAAAAAGTTTCACGTCCAAATTTGATCGCATGAAGAAGTTATGATGAAAACAAAATTTCCAAATTGGTTTCGAATTGATTTTAATTAAATCGATTTCAAGGCGTTTCGCGTCCATACGATCAAACGACAGGTCCGATCGATACGAAACTTGAAATGCTATAATAAATCACTGATACGGATCCGATGAAACTGGTTTCGTCGAAATCCGAGTCCGTGGCCAAAATGGCTATTTTTACATAAATTAAATAAATTAATTCGTTATTTGAATTTCAAATTCTACAATTCATAAATTTGTCACCTTGTATTACCAAATAAATTAAAAATCCTTTAAACAAAATTCTAATACAAAGGTAAAATAAATAAATTCACAATTTATAGTATTTAACATTAAATTCAATAATCCAGTTATTTAATAATCATTCCTTTAAACCTGATTTAAATTCTCCTATTAATCTATTTAACCCTTTCTAGAATCATAGCTAATATTTGTCTTTCCTTCATTACCCAAGTGTTCTTATTCCATCAAATTTTATTTACTGAAGGTTGCACTTAATCTAATTTATACATCTTGCCACTTTTTCTCTTTAAATCGATAAATCTTCATATAGTATATAGATTTATCATAAATTTTATCTATTCTTCCTTTTTAGGCAATGTTCTATATATTAGATTTCATTTAAATGCAATAAATCATACTATCGTAGTTATATCCAATTAAATAAATAAATGTTGATTCCTACTCTTTTTATCCAACAATTGTTTACATTTTATTCCATAAATACTTCTACACACATCCTGAATTTTGTGTAAATGGTTGTAACGTTAAATCTTGTCTACTTCCCATTTTATACTTAAGGTTTCTAAAACCGATTAATATTATTTCCCTAGTCCAAACACCCTTTTGCCCAATTTATATCAACATATCCTTATATTAGATTAATTCCTATTGATGTAATAGTTAAACATAAATTTCACTTATTTGAAATAAATCCACAATTTAATTTGAAATAAATCAATAAATTTTGGTTTATCACTTCTTAAATACCCAATCGTCATAATTTAATTAAAACTACATTTATCACATTTTATAGAATTTACCATCTTAAGTGACAAATCAAAACTACCCTAACTGCACAAATTTAGGGTAATTAATTTCAATTGCTTTCCCATTAAACTACATAAATTATCCAAATGAAACCTAAATGAAACGTTTATTTATTTAAAAATCTTACTGTTTAAATGAATTTATCCTTTACGGTATAATTTACATTTGACTTGATTTCTCATTTATTTTGCAAAACGGTAAATTCCAATTGCTACCAACATTATATTTAATATAAATTTGAATCCAAATCATTGGTATTGCACAACCTTATTGCGTACATTTACATATAGTTACAACTAAGTCAATACACCGATTTCATGAATTCATACGTTAATCCACAAATTTCCATTGACTTTTTATTATAAACCCAAATCTGCAATTCATCACCTTATATTAATGTCATCAAATTTTTATTTATTATTATAACTTTACGTTAAACTACTATTCAATGTATATTTATTCATCAATCAAATCCGATATTTACTTTCTATCCTTCTATTTGATAAAAAAATCCAGTATACCTTTACATACATTCATTTATGGGTATTGCATTGAAATTAAATTTTTTAGCCAATACCACATTATTATCATTTATTACAATTGGATTCCTAATTTTATTCAATACCCTGAATAAATAACATAAATATCAATTATGTTCTAACTTTTGTTTCTCTCGTATTTAAAAATCAAATTATAGCATTTAACTTATTTTATTGGATCGATATTTTATTCAAGTCCTAAATTATTAACCTTTACAAATATGATACCTTAATTTATTTAAATTTCCATTTACAACTTTTATTGCACTAAATCAAATTAATACTTTCTTAAATTTCTCTTATTAGATCTTATATCCAGGTAAGAATCATTTTCCTACTTACTTCATTTGAATATTATATAAATTTCTATATAAATAGGTTTTTAAGGAATCATTCATATAATTTATTTTAGCCTTTATTTCAATATTTGTTTATAAAGTGAAAATTTTCCACTAAATTAAATTACAAAGCTCATAAATCCAACCTAGTTAAATCCACGAATTATACGGGTCGTTATAGTTGTTGTAAACTCTGATAATGTAATGTAATATGATGTAATGTAATAACTGATATAGTTCTTTTGATATAAAGATTATTCATTTATCTATTATATGTTGTTCCGCTGCGATTGTGAGATTCTGATATTGTTCTGTTGCTTTTTCTTTCTTTCTTCTTCTATCTTCTACCTCTTCTTTAACCCTATCGGTACGGTTTTTCGGCCTTCGATTTCTCGGCAGTTGATACAGTGGACGTATTAATGTCGACTTTCGTGAGTCGAGAATCCCGAACGTTACATCTGGTATCAGAGCATATGGTTAAGTGACAACCTTGGCTCTGTTGGGAATTACTCCTCAGAGATAGAGTCAGTAGTACTCTAGAGTGAGTGTGAGTGTAATAGTAAATATGAGCGCGTATTTGTTAGTGAATATTAAAATGTTTTATATTGTGTTTGCTTAACCGTTGAGCTATTTATGAATTCTGGTCGGTGCGGGAAGTACAACTGTATCGATAGGGGTTTCTAAACACTTAAACGAGGCAAGTCGACATAATATCATTTTAAATTGGGTAAATGAAATAATTTTACCTTAATTATATTTTATATATAAAGAAATAATTTTTCAGAATTATTAAAGTGTATATAAATTGATTGTTTGGTTGTTGAAAATGTAAGAATATATATATAAGTTAATTAAAAGAATAATTGTATAAGTATTGAATTATAATTATTGTGATTTAAAATTGTGAAATAATCTTAGATATAAGAAGTGAAACTATATGGATATATGATAAATACGAGTTGTAAATAAAAATGAATTTGGACTACAAATTTGAAAGTTCTGAATTCCGTTTATTTTGAAAGTTGTTTTTCAAAGTTAAAGATATTATTAAGTAAGGTAAATCAATTTGGAATAATCTTATGTAAGTGAAGTGGAATAGTGAAATTCTATAAGAAAAAGATTTATAAATGTGAGTCATAAGTAAAAGGAATTTTTTTGAAAGAATATTAAGCACTGGATTCGCTGCTGTTGCTGGGAAATAATAAGGGTGATGAATGCAGCATCATCAGTGTCATTTTCAAGTTCCGTGTGATGGATTCGCTACCATAGTAAATTGAAAATTGAAGTTTGGTTGTGATAAACAAATTTGAAATTAAAATCCAAGTTGTAATTGTTGAATATAAGTGAAACGAGTTTTGGAGTTATAATATGAGATAATAAATTTGGCTTTGGTAAAGAATAAAGAATTTGGGTTAGCATAATAAATATATGATTTGAAATTTAACTAAAGGAAAGTTAAATAGAATTTACTTTAGAATTGGAATCTGAATTGGATTTATAAGTGGAAAGTTAAGTTAAGTTAAACAAATGATGTTTGAAATGGAATATAACTTAGGTAATGTTGAATGAAGTTGATTTTGGTATCGAAGTAAATTAATAAAGTGAATTAAATAGATGTGAACTTGAGTTATATAAATGAAATTCAACTTTATATGGTAAAATGAATTAGCAATTGAATTGAACTAATGAATTGAATGTAGATCAATTGAGTGTAAATAAATTGATATGAAATAATGGATGTAAGAGTTAATTCATTAAAAGCTAATGAAATCGAGGATTGAATAATTGAATTAAAGTCAACTAAAAGTGTTAAACCAAATTGAATGTAAGCAAATTAAACAAATTTGGTTATGTTGGTTATATGTTGGTTGTTAGTAAATTGTATAGAAAACTCATATGAAATTGAAATTAAAAGTTAAAGTAATTGAAATCAAATTGGAAGTTAAGTGAATCTTAAATAGAATTGAATTTGATTAGGAAGTGAACCCACTTGAATGTGAATTAGTGAATGTAAGCTAATTGAATAGGAATGAATATTGATTTGGTTGGATAAGTTGTTGGATGATAGTTGTTTAATGGTTGCATTTATTGCTTTTGTTGCATTTGCTATATTGGCATATGTAGTTGTTGTACTGGTATCTGTTGTATATCGATATTACTTTCATATATATATGTTTCTCATTTGTTTGTTGAGTGTATAGTAGGTGCGGATTGTGCTTGCTTCGCTTTTGGAGCTCGCTTTCACGCTAAATTAGCCATATATGCTCGCTAATAATATATAAGGTACATATCTCGGATTACATATCGTACTTTTACACTTTTTTCCTACGGGATGCCTCATTACTTTGATGAGATGTATATTTGTGATATATATATTGCCATTTTTTTTCGGATCGAGCCGCGCAAAGGAGACTATGGCGAATTTTTTCGAAAATTTAAGGCGTTAGAATATTTTTGAGAAAATTGGAAAATTTTGAAAATTATAACTTTGATTTTGGGGTGAAAAGTTAAACGATATAGTTGGTTTTGAAAAGATAACTAAGTATGATTTGAAAACTTAGTAAAGATTTTACAAGAAGTTTAACTATTGGATGTTAGAAAAGTTAAAATGTTTAAAAGAATTTGAAATTTAATTTGAACAAATGATTTTGAAAAGTTAATGGATTTCAAGACTTTTTTTACCTGGTAATTTCGAAGACGAAATTCTTTTAAGGGCGGAAGTTTGTAACGACCCAGAATTTTTGTCATTTGAAATTCGTATATCTAATTGATGTTAAATATTAATAAGTAAAATTTGTAAGTGGAATAAATTTTATTTTGAATATCTAGATTTAATTGGATAATTAAATCGATAATTTAATATTTGAAATTACAGAAATAATTGGAAATTGGGTTTAATGTGATTAAAATTGATTTGTAAAGTTGTATTAAATCATAATGGAGTTAGAATTATGTTATAAAACTTTTAAAATTGATTTAAAAGTTAATTTGTGGAAAATTGAATATTTTAATATTTAATTGACGATTTAAAAATAGCCATGTTTCAAACAGTCTCGGATTTCAACGAAACCAGTTTCATCGGATCCGTAATGTCAAATTATTGTAAGATTTCAAATTTTGTGTCAATCGGATTTACGGTTTGTCCAGAGCAAGCCAAAACGCATAGAAATTAGTTTAACCGATTTAATTTAAATTTGATCGTTTATTTCCGTAACTCGCACATATGATCAAATTATCTTCCGAAACATGTTCCGTTGTGTCCGGAACGTGGGTACAACCCTAGGAATGTCAACCGGCATGCTTCGTTTGGAGTTCGGAATTCGGAGATGAATAGTGTTTTGGCAAATTTCTATAAAAGGACCCATCGTCTTTGTTTTTCCACTAAACCCTAGAGCATCAGGTAACGGCCGCCGCCATTATCATCAATGGCCGAGAATTTGCTTCCTTCTTCCTCAATTTTCTTCAAATCCGTAAATCGATTCAACAAACTGTAAATTACAAAAACATAGAGGGCTACGAGATCTAGGATATCAACGGTCAAGATTGAAATTCAAGCTACGGATTGATGGCAAATAGCTCGCGTTCGTAGTGGGTTTGGACACGTTTTTCATGACCAAGGAGCAGCCGAGTTTGACCATCCTCCTGCCGCTGGTGGAGCTCGCGTTGGCGTGACCTTTGGTGGTCGTTGATTGTTGAAAGGATGATCGAAGTGGCCACGATAATTCGATAAATAGGGGCGGCTATGGGTTATTGGCGTTCGAACATCACCTGGAGGTCGTGCGTGGGAGAAGAAAGGATGGGTGGCCATGATTCCATCAAGCTGAATGAACGGCGGAGATGAATTCTAGGTTTAAAATAAATAAAATTGTGAATAATTTATATATATAATTGTGTAATCTTTAAAATAACATTACTTTTTGGTACAAGGTCGAAAACTGACGAAACAAATTACGTTGGGTTCGTATGGACGAATACTACGCAATGAAGCTAGATTGGAAGTTATTGGAGCTAGTAAAAATTTTGGGTAAAATTAAACACGTGTTTAATTTTATTCTAAATGGAAACACTACAAATGTATTTGAAACAAGGTGAGAACTTCTCACTCAATCGAATTTTGTTTCGATTCAAATTTTAAATAGCTAGATTTAAAATTGCTTGATTGTGTGATTGAATGATAAATTACTATCTGTTGTATTGAAATAGACCCTATACGTCGTATTTTAAGCGGAGGTTATTTATTAAACACATATACCATGATATTTCACCTTGAAGTGGAATTGGTATTGTATATGTACTTGGAGTTGATTTTCCCGCATTATATAGCGGTTGAGACCCTATTGCGCCGCATAATAGCAGATAATATTTTTATATGAACCCATATACCGCGATATTCCATATTGAAACGGGATTGATATTGTGCTAACATCTGTGGATGCAGGAAAACAGGTTGGAGGGATCCAACTGGATTCCTCATTCGTATTGATTTATTTACAGATATTGTGATATATTCTGTTATCACATGATATATGATGTTTGAATGTCGTGATTGTTATATTTAGTGCTGTTGCAGCATTGGGCCTATTTCGGAAAATTAAAAGTGTTAAAGTGATGATTTCCAAATTTTAAAAGGATTTTCAAGTGATTTTTAGAAAAGTGTACGTTCTATTGAATTTTGGAATTGATTCATTTTAAATAAATAAACGTTATAATTCTTATGTTATAAAATTTATGATTTTTGTGAAATACAACCGAAATGTGATTTTTGAAATAAGTAGTTGATTAAATTGTAAAATGGTTTAAATTGGGATTTTTGAATTATTATAAACGGTTTATATAAAAGATTTATAAAATTGATATTTATAAATTAAAATATTAGAATTATGAAACGAGTTCTTATAAGTGTTAAAATAAAGTATCAATGGATTTCATAAGTGAATGAAATTTATAGATTTATAAATTGTGAAGTTATAAAATGAATAGATTTTGTAAAATAAAAGATTTATAAGGAATTAACTTATAAATTGGATTTTGGAATTTAAATGAGATATAAATAAAATTTGTTAATTAAGGGATTTTATAAGTTGAAGCTTTTATAAAATATATAAATGTGAATTTATAAATGTTGTTTTATAAATCCGAAATCAACTTATTTTGATAAGTCAATTATTTAGATTATGAAAGGAGATTATCCACGATTTTGGACAGTGGATAATCCTTTAAAATAAATTGTGTAGAAATGATGAATTTGGTTAACGAAGTATATTCATGATTTTAGACAGTGGATAAATCCTTTAAATAAAATGTGTAGAAAGGTTGAATTTGATTAACAAAGTATATTCACGATTTTGGATAGTGAATAATATATTAAAGAAATGTTTTGGGGAAGTGATATTTTAAATGGAATTAAAACGATTTAGAAATGTTTTAAGAAGTAATAAGTATCGAAACCACAGATTTCAACATTCATTTTTGAAATAGACGTTTTCGAGAAATAAAAGGAAATGGTGGACTATAACACTGTTGTTATAGTAAATGATTTTCGAAAGAAAATGTTTTATATAGTATTGGGATTTATATATCTATCTTAATTTCGAATCCCAATACTAATGATTTTGGGTTGTCGTAACGATGTTTTACGCAACATACATTTTGACTCAAATGAATGTGTTTAAGAGAATGTTTTCCTTAAAAGAATAAAAGATATACTCAATCGTGTTTTAAGTATATTGAATATTTTCTAAGTATTGAAAATAAATAGATTTGTGAATCACTTATTATTAAATAAGTATGGAAATGTTTTCCAATATGAAGTGAAATGTTTTGAGATTTTATCTTTTAAAGATAAACTAGTGCATGGCCCGTGCTACGCACACGGGTGGTCGTGGAATTCATAATTTGTGTCATTTTGTGTGCCTTTATTGAACGCTCTTCCATTATTTGTCCCTGCTATTTAGGGATAGGCATCTGATCAGTTCGGTTGGTCCGATGATGAAAATTGTTACACCAAATCAAAACCAGTAAAAATGAAAAGCAGATCAATTGGTTTGATTCTTTATCCAATTTAACCAAACTAAAAATAATAATTCATATTTTATGTTTAGAATATTCATTGTACTTTAAAATAAAACACAAATACATGATTAAAGTATTCATAAGTATTCTTAAGCCTTTTAGTACCATTTTTTTACACATATATAATAAATAGATATATGTTGATCACTGGACTATTCTAAAAAAATTATTACAACATTAACAATTTTAATAATACAATAAAATTTCGGTTAATTTGGTTAAACCAATATCCGAATTGGTTATTTTTGGGATCGATTAGAAATCAATCTAGTTATAAAATCGGACCAATTCATGCAAAATAAATTGGTTTTATTGGTTTGTTTGATTTAACCAAAGACAACTCACCCCTACTGCCTACGGTTGTGTTATTAGCAACGTGAAAGGACTATAATTCTATTTATTATTTTTGCACCGTTGCTTCAATATTCTCTTTTTGTAACATGATGATCAAATTTGATGGACAACTGGATCACTAATTGCGTACATAATTTTCACTCCAATGTAAAGTAAGCGTGTCTAAAATTGCAAAACGTTTGTATATTTCTATGAAGCTCATTCAATGCCCACAGACAATTGGAACTACCCATTCTATAGAATATTCACAACACAACATATTAAAAAATTAATTCTACCAGTATTTCATTCTAAGCTAATAAAACACTTTTATACCAGATAAGGAAACATGCATAAATCATAATATCAACCCGACAAAGTATAGAAACAATATTTTGATTGTGTTGAAATTTCGTTACCAAGTGCATCTATGCCTAGAGAATAAAAAATTTAAACATGATACACTTAAAAAAAGGTTAAATGCAAATTATTATGTGGTTTGATATTACACACCCTCTCTTTTCACCATTCATTTTTATCTTTATTGCCGATATCAACGTACATCATTCTGGTGAGAGTTCACGCTTGACAGATTACTTTTTGTAACTAAAATCAACAATATCAACCAATGATTTCTCCTGCAGCCAACCTTCTACATGGATGGCCATCAAGAAGCACCATCTTCAAAGCCTCCATCAACATATTTCTTATCAGTGATCTCTTCAACAGCAGGTTTCACGTTAGTTATTCTTTGTTCACTTTGCTTTAGTTGGCCAATAATTCCACTTGAAATTGTTCTAAACAAAACCAATGTGAAAAAGATGGTCAGTGACATTGAAGAAGTGTAAGTAAATGAGTTATAACATGTTAAGATTAACGCATGACACTCACTGGCAAGTGAGAAACTAAATATAGGACACATGGCCCAACCTCAAATTTTCATTTTCTTTTATTAAAGTGTGAGTTTATATTGTTGATTGATTTTATACTATTGATTTTATAACAGAACAATCCACATTTCGTGTTTGGGTGATCACATGTGGTCCATTACAATAGAACCTCCTCTCTCTCCTATAGTCTTGATGTATACTTGAACATTGTTTGCACTTAAAAAATGCATTTGTTTATTATTATTTTCTTTTAGACGTGAATATAGTCTACTGTGGGAGGTTTCGCATATGAGTTCAAATATGTTGTTAATGTGTCCTTGAATAATTTAGTCTTCATAGTACATAAATACCAACCTTATGTTGCCTCCGAAGTTAATGATTCCGGTTAACTCTTACAATTGACTCCATGCCTTTTCAATTTTTTTGACAGTGTAGTGATCTGGATCAAATCCAACTATCTTTACACCATTAAAACCAAAATAATGCGACCACCATGTACTCCCTACTCTTAAATTGTTTCCATGACCAACTCATGGAAGATTTTATAGTCTCTACATGTATGTCAATATCCATTAATTTTAAACATGTCTGCTTTTGCAAGTAGAGCAAAGCAAGTGTTCTTGGGCTCATCCACATGCATCAACATGAAAAGACCGATTATAATCCCTAATAAAAAAAATATGACACATGACAGTGATTATTCATAGACCCCAAACAAAGAGAAACTGATATAAGCACAGATTCCAACAATATTCATTTTAACCAACAGATAAATACCACCAGGTTAACAAATTTTCATCATGTGATGAAGTGAGATCAAGTCCATTTTTAAAGTGTGATATAATACTAATCCACATCTTTTAAACAATAACATATTTTTGAGTGGCTGCACAATCAGTACATATAATTAGAAAGAAAATTCTTTATATAGGATTACACACACTTTTGAATTCCTTAATTGGTACCATATTTATGAAAAATAAAACCCTATTAGCAAGTAAAAAAGTACTCACATCTAAGCTGGCAAGAACAATCCACCAACCAAATTGTCTAATTCTGAAGCATATATGTCACTACAAAAACAAATACATATTTGTTTATTGAAAAAGAAAGAGTAAAACACATTAATGTGCTTTTCTGAAGTATGTCTTAATCTTAACTTTTGGCATCGTAAAAGTAATATGGACATAGATTTCGCCTAATAAATAAATTGCTAACTGTACAACCATGATGAAACAAAATTGCTACACAAGGACCTAGGAGTAGAAATTGATTAACATGCATTAGCTATATCATTTTTGCAAATAATAAATTTATACACCATGCTATATACAACTTCAATCGCTTATGTTATCACAGACATTAATTCAAAGTCTAAGCATTAATATATTCTATATATTATAGCTCATCAACATGCATAAATAAAAATTTTAGAAAAAAAAAGAGTAAATGTTTTAACTACACTGATATTTATTATAAATGTTTCATTTCAAGTTGAGATTTTACGACTCAAGCACAGACGAAAAATTATAACAAATATCATTAGAGGTGATAGTGATTTACTGCTTCATTGATAATTTTATAATATTATTTGTTAATATTCTTAATATAAGTTAAGAACAAAACAAGTGTAGTGTTACTTATTATACATGTAGCATTTTGTAAGTGTACTTAGGTAAATATCTATTGCATCCACTAAACCAAAATATACATGTACTTAATTGTTATAATGATTCGGTTGGGTACTTTAAAGAGTATATTTTAGCTATAATCATTTCCTTCTTATAATTTGGCATATTAAACAATAGTTGTAAATTTAAAAAAATATCGTAATGGACCTAAATGAAATATAACATGCTACTCGCCATTACATGGATGTGAATATTTGAGACTGTGATTCGGTAGAAACAGTTCAAACTTCAAACATGAATGCAACTTTGAAACTAAATAATCTGACATCTTGAATAAATGAAAAAACTTCATAGTAAAATTACAATCTTAGCATGATATCGATTGAAAATATACAGTAATACATATATAAGTTGTTTTTACTTCTATACAGATAACTTTCAGTTTAAATATTAGCATTAGATTAAGATGAGTCACAGGTTTTTTCTTCTTCTCGATTTTCCCGCATTATTCCTGTTATAGAAGGATGAGCTTCCCTTAAGATTTAAGTCACGTGTTTAGTAATTTTAGAACTTGCAGTTTTATTTCAGATTAGTAACCGACTATTTTCATATTGAGGATATACAATTCCTAACATCCATGCAATTGTTAATGGAAATAAGTCAATGGTAAAGTCACTCGACTGGCAAACAGAATATAGCCTACATGTACCCTTATCGATTATGTTAATGACATTTATATAAAATTAGAGTAAAACTTCTATAAACATGATTATTTATCAAGTAAGGGATTTAGCATATGCAAACATCATAGAATGTTATGACACATAACAGTGATTATTCATAGACCCCAAACAAAGAGAAACTGATATAAGCACAGATTCCAACAATATTCATTTTAACCAACAGATAAATACCACCAGGTTAACAAATTTTCATCATGTGATGAAGTGAGATCAAGTCCATTTTTAAAGTGTGATATAATACTAATCCACATCTTTTAAACAGTAACATATTTTTGAGTTGCTGCACAATCAGTACATATAATTAGAAAGAAAATTCTTTATATAGGATTACACACACTTTTGAATTCCTTAATTGGTACCATATTTATGAAAAATAAAACCCTATTAGCAAGTAAAAAAGTACTCACATCTAAGCTGGCAAGAACAATCCACCAACCAAATTGTCTAATTCTGAAGCATATATGTCACTACAAAAACAAATACATATTTGTTTATTGAAAAAGAAAGAGTAAAACACATTAATGTGCTTTTCTGAAGTATGTCTTAATCTTAACTTTTGGCATTGTAAAATTAATATGGACATAGATTTCGCCTAATAAATAAATTGCTAACTGTACAACCATGATGAAACAAAATTGCTACACAAGGACCTAGTAGTAGAAATTGATTAACATGCATTAGCTATATCATTTTTGCAAATAATAAATTTATTCACCATGCTATATACAACTTCAATCGCTTATGTTATCACAGACATTAATTCAAAGTCTAAACATTAATATATTCTATATATTATAGCTTATCAACATGCATAAATCAAAATTTTAGAAAAACAAAGAGTAACTGTTTTAACTGTAGTGATATTTATTATAAATGTTTCATTTCAAGTTGAGATTTTACGACTCAAGCACAGACGAAAAATTATAACAAATATCATTAGAGGTGATAGTGATTTACTGCTTCATTGATAATTTTATAATATTATTTGTTAATATTCTTAATATAAGTTAAGAACAAAAAAAGTGTAGTGTTACTTATTATACATGTAGCATTTTGTAAGTGTACTTAGGTAAATCTCTATTGCATCCATTAAACCAAAATATACATGTACTTAATTATTATAATGAATCGGTTGGGTACTTTAAAGAGTATATTTTAGCTATAACCGTTTCCTTCTTATAATTTGGCATATTAAACAATAGTTGTAAATTTAAAAAAATATCGTAATGGACCTAAATGAAATATAACATGCTACTCACCATTACATGGATGTGAATATTTGAGACTGTGATTCGGTAGAAACAGTTCAAACTTCAAACATGAATGCAACTTTGAAACTAAATAATCTGACATCTTGAATAAATGAAAAATTTTCATAGTAAAATTACAATCTTAGCATGATATCGATTGAAAATATATAGTAATACATATATAAGTTGTTTTTACTTCTATACAGATAACTTTAAGTTTAAATATTAGCATTAGATTAAGATGAGTCACGGGTTTTTTCTTCTTCTAGATTTTCCTGCATTATTCATGTTAGAAGGATGAGCTTCCCTTAAGCTTTAAGTCACATGTTTAGTAATTTTAGAACTTGCAGTTTTATTTCAGATTAGTAACCGACTATTTTCATATTGAGGATATACAATTCCTGACATCCATGCAATTGTTAATGGAAATAAGTCAATGGTAAAGTCACTGGACTGGCAAACAGAATATAGCCTACATGTACCCTTATCGATTATGTTAATGACATGAATATAAAATTAGAGTAAAACTTCTATAAACATGATTATTTATCAAGTAAGGGATTTAGCATATGCAAACATCATAGAATGTTACTGCAATTCATCTCTATCTTCTTTCATTTACCATTGTCAACACCAGACTCACTTGTATGAATCCCAATTCACCGAGTAATATTTAGTTCTTACTATTAATCATCTACTGATCTACTGCGATAGAAATAGCATTTACTATAATTGGAAAAATAATAGTACATAAATTAAAGAGTAAGTAGTACTATGTAGTATGCATAATAATTTACAGCTTAAACAAACAATGTCTTATAAATAACGAAAGCAATATATGTAAGTTTAAGGTTGCGTTGATGAAAGGTTCAATTTCTCCACCCAATACCAAAGCATAATTCAATAATACTATATACATTCAAGAGAAGTTTAATAATCTACATCTTCTTTCAATTTATTATCACTTGCAAAAGATTCTCTTCCATGAAATTTTCTAATATTTATCATGTTTTGACTATGCATATATTTGTATATATTGCAAAGGATCAGTGGAAAGAGAATTTTGCACCAGTTCGGTATTTTTCAAACTAAAAGAGAAGCCAACTAAAAATGATTTAAACCAGTTTGTCTTATTTTGGCTATATTGCACTAAACCAAATCATCGATTTGGACTTTGAAAAGGCAAAAAAAATGTATTAAAGTAATGGTAGTACATTTCAATATTTCCAAAATTTACAATTACTTTGGTCGACTTAAATGTAGTTATTACCAAGGTGCAATATAAGATCGATTTCATAAACAGAAACCAACCAACGTGAATTTTATCACATCAGGTCAATATATATAAATCAAATATGAACACAAAAGTATGTTATTCTTACCTTTTTTATGAACTGTAATAGAATAAGCATATTTCTTATGACAGTGAGTAAAGATGAAGGTTTAATTTTTAGATTCAACAAATAACCTTGAAATCATACGACCGGATAAATATTGAAAAGCAATATACCAATAAATGCTTTAGAATTTTACCGAGGTCGTACATTGCGTTTAGTAGTATTTCCCATTGGTGGTGAGTGGGTTACAGAGCAGTCACTATGAATAACTACTTCATCGTCATTCTCTATTAAATCTCCATCTTTTGATTTATTCCTATGATAACTAATTTTACATTACACGATGTGTAGGTAAAGAAGGTGGGTTAAATGGATAAACAATACAGCAGAATGAAAAAAAGGGAAATTCAGGAGTACCACATTTGAAACTCAATCGGTTTAAAACTGTCAACCAAGTCGTTTACATGCAGCTCGTTCTAAAAAAGGCAACAAAACTATTCCAAAATCCTTTTATTCAGTTAATCAAGTTCAATCAAGTACACATTTGGAATAAATAAATAAATAAATATATAAATAAACAACATAAAAACTTGTTCAAACTCTTTGTAATATAGGCCGTTGACCATTATTACTACTGATATGACAGTTTCTCTACATTCAAAGATTTTGGGTTCAACTGCTATAAACATGTAGTAGCGTTTACAGCATAAAGATTTGGAAATTTTATCAATATAGACCATTTTTGGCTATATTAGCCTGAAAAACTCGACTGTATTTGGTCAGTTTAATCGACATAACCAGAACATGACGTATATTAGTAAACAGTTTTAAAACCGATTCAAAACTGAAGTATATTTCAATTCGGAAGTGATCCAAAATGTTAAAATAGCAAACATGACTTTCTTTTTGTCTTAATACTTCTATAGACAGACAAAGCATCATTTGTGGCAGAAGTAATCCAACATGTGAAAGAACTAAGAAGGCAAAACATTTGGAATTGCAGAAGAAAGCGCATTAACAACTGATTCAGACGAACTAACCATAGAATCAACATACGAAGAAGATGGAGAATTCATGGTCAAAGCTTCGTTATCTTGCGAAGATCGAGTCGATCTTCTTCTTGATTTAATCAAAGCGCTTAAAAGCGTTCATCTTCAGACGCTTAAAGCAGAAAGCGCTACAGTAGGTGGCAAGTTAAGAGCATGCTAAGGGTTGTATCAGGATGTTGATTGGTTTTGTGAGTGAAACTTATGTATTTGGGGTAGGAATTGGTCGATTTGGGGAGAAAGGTTAAGTTTTGTTTGGTACTATTTTAGGTTTTGGAAAATGGATTTAAAAGAAGAAGAAAAGTTAGCATACTAAAAGGTAGAAGATTAACCGCTCCATTCTTATAACCAGTCGCTTCGTGATACAAACTGTCGACATTAGTAATTAACTGACACGTGGTGATAATACAAAGGTGTGGTTTCTCTTTTCCATTATAAGTAATAGATTGAAAATGAATCAATATTTGAAAGGGTTTCCGCGTAAGGAAAATGATTTGAAATTTGATTTCAAAAGTGGTAAAGGTGAAAAATGATTTGAAATTTGTTTTCAAATGATTAAAGTGTGGAAAAATATATCTGTAAAGATATTTTTTGGAAAATAAATAATTTGGGAAATTATTGGGAATCTGGTGATGTTGTGCATATCAATTGATAGTTAAATAACCGACTATCAATATTTACCTTTAAATGGGTATTTGTTGTGATTTTCTTGAATTTGAATGCTACACTTATTTTAAAAATAAGCGCGCGTTATTCGGTTTAGCCGGGAGAGGACCTTTGGGTCATAAATCCCATTCCGAATAGTGATATGTCGAAATGGATAGCATTTGAAGACTGGTGTTGAAGACCGGATTTTTTCGAAAATGGAAGGATTACCGTCGAATGTCTTTGCATCGGCTGATCTCCGATATTGAGATTTTATCACCCTTTGTGATGGGAAGTCCTGTCGTGATTAGTGAATATCCGGATTGAAAGGGCTTCTTTGGAAGTGCCTTTGGTTCTGTTCGATCCTGGAACGGACTTGTATGGATGTGTGTCTGACATTACAATTTGAGATGTAAAACTGGTTTCTATCAAATACATTTCTGTTGGTGGCGGAGAATTTATTCTCTTAGCTTAACACCCTTCTCTGAGATGTACGAGCTCAGAGGTTATGTAGTTGATGGTTACTAGTGATATATTCCCGATTTGGTAATGTGACATACGAAGTGCCACTGATCATTTGTTGATCAAAGAACAGCTTTTGTACAAAGCGTAGCTTTGTGGACGAGACTTCGTCGGACCTCACACCCCGGTAATGGTCAAAACAGGAAAGATGCGGCAAGGTTATTAAGGGATAGAGCCCCCTTAGTGTATGTCATTTACTTCCGGATAGAGGTGGCATTTTGGTATGGAGCCCTGATACTTAACCTATGTTGTTGCTGCAAACTTATTATTTTGTGGTTGTTGGTGAATCCCGGGATTTAGGTCGGTTACCCAGCTAGCGGCAACCCGGCCTTGTATTGGCAGAGATCCGGTTTGGTTCTCGGGGCATCTTTCCAGAGGCGTACCCATGTGGCAATGGGAAGTTCCTTGACCTGACCATTTGTTGGAAATCTGAACTCCAATACGCACCTTGTACGGTTTTAGTTGTAGAACCTGTCATTTACTTATGGTGGCGCCCCACTGTTTAAATGGTACCTATAGTAGGCATACGATACTGGTCGTATGTTGGCTAAGATTTATATTATACTTTCGAAATGTTTTCCTACACCTTGCACCTATAGTAATAATATCAAAGAAAATTTGCATATCAAGCATGTTTGACTATCATAAGGAGAAATCTCCTCCGATTCTGTGCTTGCATTGTGTGTGTGTGCGGGAGGCCTTATGGTAGCCTCATTTTCTAAAAGTAGTGCGAATCTAATTTAAAATATTTCTTTGTTTATTTTTAAAGATAAACTGTTTTAAGTTCTCACACCAGTCCCATGACTAACCTAGAGTTTTATTGTTCCCTTCCTAAACTCTGGGTGCCCACAGATTTTAACACGGGCAGCCTAGAGTTAGGTTATCAGGTCATTCTGGAATTCAGGAGTTGCTATAGAGATCTGGAGGCAGGCTGGATGGCTTGGCGTATCAACTAGTATATAGTATTTATTTTCCACCGTTTGTTGTTGTAAACTCTGATAATGTAATGTAATGTGATGTAATGTAATAACTGATATAGTTCTTTTGATTTAAAGATTATTCATTTAGCTATTATGTGTTGTTCCACTGCGATTGTGAGATTCTGATATTGTTATGTTGCTTTTTCTTTCTTTCTTCTTCTATCTTCTACCTCTTCTTTAACCCAAACGGTACGGTTTTCCGGCCTTCGATTTCTCGACAATTGATACAGTGGACGTGTTAATGTCGACTTTCGTGAGTCGAAAATCCCGTACGTTATAGGAAATAACATGAAAAAGAAAGTTTTACTGTAATTAGAGAACCACTTCAAAAATCAGAGATTTTTGATGAAATTAAGTGATTTGGAGTTAGATTACCTTTGTATTCATTCTCTAGAGTGAAAAAGACTCTAATTTTCTTGAATTTTATGAAGAAAATGGCTTGGATTAAGAAATTGGTAAAGAGGGATTTGTTTTTCTCATTGTCAGTTTAAGGAAGAAGATGGAGTTGAGAAACTAACGTAAAGTACTCTTTTTCTCACTTCTCAAACCAGGTTATGCACTAATGGGCCTTGGATCCATTAGTAAAAAGAAAACAAATGGCCTATTGGTTAATTAATTCATTCATAAACTAAAAATGCTTCGAATATACACTATTTAACAAAATAAAAATGCATTTCTTCATATGTTTACATAGGAACAATATGAAAACGTGTACACTTACAAAATAAAACATTTTCTACCATATAAAAAGATAAATTCTATTTTTAAAACATTTTTGTTATTAAGATCCTTTATTTTCGAAAAATGCACTTTTTCGCAATAAAATGCAAAAGTCTATATTTTTTACTATTAAAGTTTAACAAAAATACTTTTCTCACTTATAAAAATACTATAAACCATTTCAAACTTAGTTTATAGCCGAAACATATTTTTAAATCAACTTCCACCTTTTTATTACATAAAACACCTTAAAAATCAAATACTTCTTTTAAAAACTGTTAAAAGAAGCAATTGGGCAATGATTAATATAATTATTGCCTTTTCTCTAAAATAAAATCATTTTCTTTATTTAAAGCCCATATTCCATTTATTATCACTCCAAACAAAATAAATTAAAGTTCTAAGCTTTATTTTAACAATTTAATTCCAATTTCATTGTTTTTTCCAAATAAACAATTTAATTTCTCCAGTTTTAATTTAATTTGCAATATTAAATTATAGTTACCGTTATAATTTAGTATTGATAGGTAATCTTCAAACCAAGGTTGTTACATTCCCACTCTAAAAGAGTGCTCTCTTTTCGTGCACATCCATATCCATAATATAATATATCCGAGCGTATCTATAATAGTGTTAGCATACCCTACTTGTGTGCGACCCACTTAGCCTTACTACATCTCTCCTGTTTTTTCATTCCCGGTTGATGAGGCTTGAGGCTACGTTTTACCATAAGAATAACATTCATACTTGGAATGCTAACACTTCCTTCCAGGCGAAACGATGCAATGATAGCATTAATCCATACAAGTTGTTCGGCATGTAAACAAACCGAAACTCCAAAATCATCGTCTTCATTATCTTCCTGATATAACCATTCATACGCACAAATCAGATCGAAGTGGTTTTCGGATAATTAAATTTGATCCTGGTCTCTTCGAAACCACCAACGAATTTTGCCAGATTTGATACTCGGTTAATTAACTATCAAATAACACACATAAGCAGTCACTTGGCCCGATATTATAAATCCTTCAAAAGCACTCACTTTAAAATATCTTTACACAGAAATATACTCAAATCTCTTCCAGTATTTCAATATTTGAAAACGATTTTAAATACTTAAATCCTTAACAGGATATTTCCACCTATATCAACACTTAGAAATATTTCCAAGTCCAACTTAATATTTCATTACTTAAGAAAATATTTCTGTAAAAATCATTTCGTGGCTAAAATATCTCCAAACCTTTAATTTCAATACTTAGGAAAATATTATAATATTATTTTCCAAAAACATTTCTAACACCCATACTTAGGAAAATATTCCGTACTTATCGCATAAATCACCAAAATTTCTATTAATTTCCTTTTTACAATTTCCAAAAATTATTCATTATGCTTATTTGTAATCCAACTAACAATTTATAACTCCTTTAATGAACTCAAATTCATTTTAAGTTCTCGAGTTCAACTATTTTGGAAATTCCCCTAAATTTCCAGAAATTCCCTTATAACATTTCATTTATACAGTCACATCCGTTTAATAAAATCTAGTTTACAATCTCGAGAGTATTTATAAATAATTTCCAATTACTTACTTTTAAATTCTATGTATGTATAATAATAATGAATTTCAAGAACATTGTTGAATAATTGTTTAAAAATATTAAGCACTTTTAAAATGATGTCAATAACTAATTCCAATTCATATATAAAATTTCTAACCGATTTATAAAACCTATTTAAAATCTTAGGATTCATTTCAACCAATTTTTAAATATTGAATACTAACTTTCTGAAATATTTCAACGCTGCGTCAGTTTTAAATTTGCATAGTTTAATAATTAAAAACCCTCTTTTTAAAACAAACTTCATTTCTCTATAAAAATATATTTTTAAAATTCCAATATAACCAATTTCAAATTATAAATCTCTCTCTCGATACATAACACATCGACAGCTTTCCCAATTTCATAACCTTCTTCATATTCCAAAAATAGACTATACTGTTTCCTTTTATACGGATTACCCCATTTCATTATAAATTCTCACCGTGGATTTATATCTCCAATTTGTCAAATGATAATCATCTTACTTTATTTATAAACATTTTTTATAAATTTTATAATCTCATTTCCGAGCTTAAACAGGTTTACATTACAAAAATCTATTTATAAATTTATTCTAATTAAAATCCCATTTATAAGTCAATTTCTTGAATAATCCAAACTATATTCCAAAAACAAGCAAATTTCGATTTCTACTTCCATTTCATATTTTAAAAATCTTATTTAAAATCCATTTTTTTAAAATCCTCAATGTAAAATTCTCTAGTTGAAACCATTTTACGAAATAGCTAATTAAATATCTGAAATCCAACTAATTGTTTTATCCAATTCAATTCCCTTTTAAATAATCCCAAAATTCAATGTAAATATTTTATTCCCAAATCGCCTGTAAATTTATTTCCAAATTCAAAAATAATATTCATGGTATTTAAAATACCAAAATTAAAGTCGGGGCTACTACAACATCCAATAAATCAAACATATCACAATCTATAATGAAATATTCAAACACATCATATCAATATATATGAAATAATCAATATATTTTTGAGGAATCTAGTCGGATCCCTTCAACTTTATTCCCTGCATCTACAAACGTTATAAAACATAAAATACCGATTCCGCTTCGAGGTAGGATATCGCGGTAATATACGGTCATCTGCTATTATGCGGGGCGCATGGTGTCTCATCCGATCCAATAGGCGAGAAATATATCCAACTACTAATATATACAACTATATATAATATAACATTCAACTGACAATAATTTATCAATTCAACTAATCATCCAATAATTGGTTTTTTAACATTTAAAATTAAAAGGTGTAATCCAATTGAGTGAGATTTACTCACCTTGATTTAATTTGCAACCTGTCCCAATTCTAAATTAAATAGAACAGGCGTTCAATTAAATTTGAAATTCCAGCTAACACAAAAATTCTTCAAGCCAATTTTGTTTCGTAGCCTACGCTATTACGAATCCAACGCAAATTGTTTTGCAATTTTCGACCTTGCATTAAAATGTTATACACTTATGAACTTTCAACTTTTATTAAAAAAAATTACCTAATTACATACATAAGGTTAATCACCTCGTTCAATCCAAAATCACGCGTTTTCCCTTTTTCAGGCATGACAACTAGGCATCACGACTTCCTGCCCTTCACGTTTCCCACCCATCTTGACTGCGACCATCGAATATTTACCTCCACCCAAAATTCCAAGCACGACATCCTCTGCCTATGCACGCTCCAGCCCACCCTAGCTCGTGCCACCGGCTTCGAACCTCACGACGCCTTCCCTTGTCGCGAAACCCCCTTCCAAAAGCTGCAGCCAAACGGAGCGACATAGCCGCCTCCGTGTACCATCGCGACCGCTCAATGTGAGCTCCTCGATTGCGATTTCATCTTCCCAGTCATCGTGCCCTATACGAGAAATTAGATGGCGACTATTTATATATATATATATATATATATATATATATATATTCGTTGTTCTATTCGAGATTAAGGAAGGAGAAAGGGGAAAATCGCATTTTTTAACTAAAGGGATTGCGGCGTTTTCAGAGGGTTGGGTGGCTCGTAGGTGTATAGAGTTTGACTTTAGAATTTAAAAGATTATTAAATTTCAAAATATCTCGTTTATGGCCCCAAACCCCCAATTTGGTATGCCGTTTCGCATTCCTAATGTTATACCCCTATTTCGAATGCAATGGACAAGATTCGGGACCTAACTCGATCCTATTTGGAAGACAGCCTTTTGAATCTAATTATATTATCAAAATTTTAATATTAATTTCAATGCGTTTCTATTCCGTATAACCAAATGTTAACTCCAAACACGACGAAATTTGAAATCTGATAATAATACACTATCACGGATCTAATGGAACAGCTTCCGTCGAATACTAAGACTGTACCCTAGATCGCTCTTTAATGCATTGATTAAATCGACGATTTCAAAAATTTATGAAATCGCTTAAAACTCATCATTTTAAAAACTTACTAGCTCAATTCTAATCCAAACAGAATTTATATCCACATTAGAAATCGTTTCAATTCCTATTGAACTCAGTTTTCAATTATTCACCATTTCCATATTTTGATAAATCACTATATTTAAAATTTAATTTAAATTTCCCAATTTAACCAAAATTTTCATATTCAAAATTAATTAATATTTCAAATTCAACTTTTATAATAAATTAAATGTTTAAAACCCAATGACCAAAATTCTGGGTCGTTACATTCCTCCCCGTTTAAAAGAATTTCGGCCCCGGAGTCGCTAAGGTAGGAAAAATGCTCCAAGCCCATTAACTTATTAAAACCCACTTAGTTATAACTCGATATTTCACTATTCTAAATTCTTTAGTTCCAGACAAAACATCTTGTTTCCATTTCTAAATCAAAGTCCCTTATTTCAATTTCAATTTGAAATAAAATTTTGGTTAACAAAAATTTTCCTAAAAATTTTCAAAATTTTGTAACACCCTAAATTTCCAAAAATTTTTGGAAGAGTGTCACTTGTGCGAAGAGCCTTTTACAATATGACAAATTGATAAAAAGATACACATCAGCTCTCTTGGCCAGAAAACACAGTATATATCAATATTTTTATATTTTTGTAACAATCCGACATTTAACCCATAATAATTAATTTTTTTAATTAATTAAGTAATAAAATAACTTTATGAAAGTATCATAATCAAGTCACGAAAGTTGCACCATTTTGTTCGTGGTAATTTTTTGGTCAATTTACACATATAAAACGTCAGAAACCAAGCTACATGACCAAGTTATAAAATAAACAAAATAAGAAGAAATATAACGAAAATATAATATACTGTCAGATCGACCGGTTGGTCGACCTGGGCAAGGGGCCGGTCGACCACCCAGTTGACCTGCCTTTTAATTTTGCAGATGCACGAACGTTAATTCGATCGAACAAGAAGCATCAGAACACGTCATTTGCACCCTTTAGTTTAATCCAGTCCCTCCGTTTCTACATCCGATGGCTCATATTCAGCCTATGACGTGGTTGCATCCTATTCAATCTCCAAATCCAACGGTCTGAGATCCACTTCTACACAAATAAATAGACCCCTAAACCTAATACTTATTCTAGATTTTCTCCGCCCGCGTTGACCTTTTCAAGAAGGACCCTAAAAGGATGAATTTTCCAAGGAAAGAATCTTTTTAATAAAAATTATTTTACAACTCCAAGTGGATCCGGAAAAACTAAAGGAAGAGCTTAGGACCGAAGGCGAGTGATTGTAATTATTTTAAGATTTCTTTATGTAATTTAAAATAATAGGGTTTTCAATAGTTGTAGTTTTACTATTATTTTTGGAATAACCTTTTTCAGTAATTATGTAATGTTTTAATTTATTTTCAGTCTATTCAGCTATTCCTTCCAGTAAATTTAGTACTATTTCTGTTAATTATAAATTATTACTGTTAAGCATAGATTTTTATTAATTTATAGCCTATTTATAGTATTTAAGTTTATTTATTGTTATTTATTTTTTATATACATCTTTTAGACTTTTTGGATTTTATGCAAGCGTATATTCTCTTTATTTCCCTTTTCTGCGCATATGGACTAGAATAAATTGAACGCGAAGATGAATTTTATAAGTAAGACTATTAAGTGAAGAAAATGAGATGTAAATTCTAAAGACTGTAATAAATAATGGAATCAGACTGAAATTACGCCTAATTATAATTAGAATTGGGCTAATTAAAGATAATTAGCATAGTTATAACTTAGAATTATAACTAAATGAAGTAAAAGATGAAATAAGCTTATTTACACATTTAGACCTTGGGTTAAGTAATATGCATGATTATATGTAAGTTATAATAAGAAAAGGATTAGAATAGGGCTTATTTTAAGGCTTAGGATAAATTAACATGCATAGAAAGTAAAAGTGATAATAAAGGCTTATTTAAATAGTTTATCTAAGTTAATAAGAAAAGATGAAAGTAGGACCTATACTAAATAGCATTCTCTAGGGCATGCATATGCTAAAAATGGTAGTAATTGGTTAAATAGTAGTCCAAATCATGGGGATTTGGACAAGGGATGCAACTAGATATTGTTTAGATGAGGGGCCAGTATCAATAGCATTTCCCTTTTTTTTTTATGGACACATGGTGAGCTCGCATTAGCCTGAAGTGAGATGAGGGGCACACTATGCTGTACGTTGGAGGTAATAACAAGACCTAATAGGTGGAGCAAAAGGTAGCATGGGCGTGGTGGCAGTTACGCGTGCAACTTCCATTTGGGTGCTCAATAATATCTATGAGTTTCAAGCGCTTAGTATGGTGTCTTAGTAGGCACCATTGCCTTCTGTGTAGGAAGCTATATTTTTCGTCTGGATCCTCAGTAGTTGCTTTGTGTATCTTCCGTAGACACCATTGGCTACTGTGTAGGGATTTATATAGCGAATGGTCCACAGAAAGGTCTACGGAGTGGCAGGCTGATCGAAAAGGGTAGAATTAGGATCACATCCTAATTACAGGATTAACAATTCAGCCTAATTAAATTAGAACAAGTGCAAGCAATCAAAGTTAACCTTTGTTGAGCAATAGATTATTATACTTATTTCATGTTTATCTCTTTCCTATTTTTCTTTGTTATCCTTATTTATGATAGAACTATTGTAGAGTCTATTAATTTTATCTTGCTTAAAGACTCTAGTAATTACTATCATTCACCAGAATTTTAGTCTGACCCACTCCTTTTTTTCCCATTTTCCCTCTTAGGCAATCAAGGAAGAATATAGCAGATTGCCGCAGCTTGGAATTCTTCTTGGAGGTGGCTTCTTCTATGTACTTCTTTTATGTTCAACTGTTGTTCTTATATGCACTGGTTTATTTATGAAGGATATTATAAACTCTGATTTGAGACAATGAATTTTCATTTCATAAGACATGATGGGTTTTAAATGTTGTATTTGGCATGTGGCTTATTTATGAATTAATTCTGAAGCTTTGCTTTAATTAGATACTTATTTAGTTTCGCTGCTTTTATCTATTTTTGTCTTTTGAATCTTAGTCTCTGTTAGTTTTAGTTATACCTACAACGCACCATGCTTTTTAATGTGTCCTTTTAGGTATATTAAGAGGTGTAGGGTGTTTCACTTGGTAATTGAGCCTAAGGTTACAGGATTACAAAAAATTATTTTGAAAGTAAAGTATTTTTCAAAATAACTTATTTTAAATGTATTTCTTAGAAAGGAACTTTTAGAGATGATTTTAAGTATAAAAGAATTTTTATAACAATCCCCTCCTAAGTCCAGTTCAATCTCCCTTTGACTCTTTCCTAAACTACCTTTTTCTTTTCGTAGAATGGATGATGCCCCGAACCTTCTGGAGGGCATTCTAGTCCTCGCTTGGCTTCGTAGGTACTTATAAGCAACAATTGCAGAGGTGCACGGGCCTACGCCCAATCCTACACCAGGGGGTGGGAATCCCATCAACCCACCTGCCATCATCAATTTCTCTAAGCTTTGTAAAGATTTTGCGAGTTTGGGCGGGAAGACTTTTTTTTGGAAAGGAGACTTTCGTGGAGGCGAGAGCATGGCTTAAAAACATGCGGCTAAGGACTGTTGGAAGGTGAAGATGAAGGGTAAGTGCTATACTTGCGGGCCGCCCGGTCATGTGAGTAGGAGTTGTCACCAGGGAGCAAGTGCACCAATTGCACAGACTCAGGCATTAGACACATCACCTTCTGGTATCATTCCAGATAGAGGTAGGAAAGTTACTGTTGAAGCTTTGATATCTATATCTGATTTTCCTATTCAGACTTTATTTGATTCTGGAGCATCGCACTCTTTTATCTTTAGCGCTCTAGTAGATTGTTTGCCCTTGGACATACCATTAGTAGTAGACCCCATTATTGTTTCAAACCCCATAGGTGGATCGGCACACTTACCTATATTTGTAGGAGTTTGAAAATCTTTATCCTAGGTGTAGAGTTTAACTATGACGCCTATGTTTTGGGATTCTCGAAGTATGGGATGATCTTAGGGATGAATTGGCTATCCACATACGGAGTTATCTTAGACTGGAAGAGGAGAGTTGTTAGACTTGAGACTTGTAGTGGTAGGACTTTGGAGGTATCTTGCGACCCACAAGTGTTAGTCTTGTTGAGTCTACTCTATTCCCTCGATTCATCTTTCATTGGAGTTGCATTCGGTTCCTGTCCTTAGAGATTTTGTAGACATCTTTAAGGAGGTTAGGGGACTACCCCCTAAGAGAGAGATTGACTTCAGAATTTATTTGACCAGGAATGCCAAGAAGTAGTGTTACTTATGAGATACATAGTACCTAAGGAGAGGAAAGAGTTGAGCAAGCAGATTTGTGAGCTCTTGGAGAAGGCTTTGTTAAGAAGGAATATATCAGAGTGGGGAGCACGAGTCATCTTCTCCTCTCTCCGGCTTTGCATGACTATAGGGAATCAAATAAGCTCATAAAGAAGAACCGATATCCACTTCCTAGGATTGATGATCTTTTTGACCAATTAGTAGATTCTTCGGTTTTCTCTCAACTTGATTTAGTCACGGGATTCCATCAACTTAGAGTCACTGATGACGGCATAGATAAGACTACCTTTAGGACACTGGACGGATTCTTCAAGTGGTTGGTTATGCCTTTGGGCTAACCAATGCTCCAGCCTATTTCGTTAACTTGATGAGCCATGTCTTAAGGGATGTACTTAATAAGTCTATGGTGGTATTCGTAGATGATATATTAGTATTTTCCAAGAGTATGGAGGAGGATGTTGTTCATTTGGGAGAAGTTCTTCGCACACTTCGTAGCCATCATTTGAGAGCTATGTTTTTGAAGTGTAATTTTTGGAGAGAGGTAGTTCGTTTCTTCGGGCATGTAGTCTCAAAGGAAGGTTTGGCTGTTGACCCCAGTAAGGTCATTGCAGTATAAGATTAGAAGGCTCCTAAGAACAATACCGAGGTTAGGAGCTTCCTAGGATTGGCAGGCTACTATAGGAAGTTCATTAGAGACTTTGCCAAGATTTTGGCACTACTCACATGCCTTACTAAGAAGAATAAAGCTTTCATGTGGGACGTGGATTGTGAGGATTCATTCACGAAGCTTAAGAGAGCCCTTACTAGTGCACTAGTATTAGTTTTACCCGATACAGCTAAGCCTTTCACTGTATACACTAATGCATGTGAAACGGTCTAAGAGCGGTGTTGATGCAAGAAGGGAGGGTAGTGTGTTATGGTAGTAGGCAGTTGAGGACACATGAGAAGAACTATCCAACCCAAGATTTGGAGTTGCCTGTTATAGTTTTTCCACTTAAGACTTGAAGAAACTATTTGCTTGGAGTGAAGTTCGAGCTTTTTATCGACCATAAGTCTTTGAAGTACCTATTCTCGCAGAAGGACTTGAACTTGAGGCAACAAAGGTGGATGGAGTTTTTAGCCTCGTATGATTTGAGATAGCTTATACCCTTGGCAAGGGTAATGTGGTTGCAGATGCATTGAGTATAAAGAAAGCAACCCTTAGTCCTTTGTTCATAGAGTGGAGGAGCTTGGAGTTTATTTCTACTTTTGATTTTAAGCCCTCTACATGCATTACTCCTGCATTGTTGGCAACCTTAGAGGTAAGGCCTACTCTTATGGATCAGATTTGCTTGAGGCAGCAGGATGATTCGAAACTCATGGACATTATGGATATGGTTAGCCAAGGAGAGGTCTTAAGACATCTCCAATGCTATTCCATTGATAGTAGAGGATGGCTTAGGAGAGATGGGAGGCTTTGTGTTCCATGCGTCGGTGACTTGTTAAGAGCAGTTTTGGAGGAGGAACACCATTCCCGCATGACTATTCATTCGGGTGGTGACAAAATGTATCGAGATATGAAGAGGATGCTCTATTAGGATGGTATGAAGAAGGACGTGGCAGAATTTGTAGCTAAGTGTCTCATATGCCAAAGGGTAAAAGCGGAGCAGTAGTAGCCCGGTGGATTGCTTCAGCCCTTAGATGTACCGAAGTAGAAGTGGGACAGTATTTCTATGGATTTTATTGATGGTTTATCCCGTCCTAGAACATTAGCATTTGGGTGGTTTTTGATAGATTGACCAAGAGTACTCACTTCATCCCAGTTAAGAATTAGCGTACGGCCTATCACCCTCAGACATTTGGCCAAACGGAGAGAGTAAATAGAGTGCTTGAGGATTTGTTGTGGATGTGCCTTTTGGACTTTGGAGGAACTTGAAAGGAGCATCTTCCATTTGTTGAGTTTGCGTATAATAATAGTTACCAAAAATGTATAGGAATGGCACCGTTTGAGGCTTTATATAGGAGACCTTGGAAGTACCTATCATGTTGGATAGAGTCTATAGAGAAGTTTTTACTTGGACTTGATATGGTTAGGGAGACCTCTGAGAGGGTGGAGTTGATTCGGCGAAGGATGAAGATGACTCAAGACAGACAGAAGTCGTATGCGGATAGGCCGATGAGAGACATAGAGTTTGAGGTTGGAGAACTAGTTTTTATCAAAGTATCCCCACTTAGGAAGGTAGTAAGATTCGGATCTAATGGAAAGTTAGCCCATAGATTTGTTGGACCATTTCCTATCATAGAGAGAGTTGGGAAGATGGCTTACCGAGTGAAGCTACTAGATAGGCTTGCAGGAGTGCACGACGTTTTCCAAGTTTCGCACTTGCGAAAATGCTTACATGACCTGGCAAAGGTTGTAGAGCCTAGTAAATTAGAGGAGGTGGAGAGAGAAAGAGAAGCTTCTATTCGGCGTACCCCTACGAAAATTGTTGGAAGAGATATCAAGCCACTAATGAATAAGGAGGTTCCACTGGTAAAGGTGCAGTGAGGAGAAGATGTTGCAGACGCCTTTTAGGAAGCAGAAGAGAAGATTCGTACTTCCTATCCTCATCTTTTTTATGGTAAGTTTTAGAATTCTTTTTTCCATCTTTAGATTTGAATAAGTTCTTCAATTTATTATTATTTGGGAGGGTAGAACTTAGGATTTAACCTATGGATGGTAGGATTTGATGTAAACAGGTTAATAGAACATGTTATGAATGATGTATGCTAGTGTTTTGCAAGTGTTGGTTAGTGGATGATATGGACGCATATTGGTACACTCGGCACTATTATTCCTTAGGGATCGGCCTAACTAGGACACTAGAGCATATGCATATGGATGTGTGTGTATTTTTATTTTATTCCCATGATTGCTATGAATGGATGTTTATCACATGATTGTTGCATTTGGATGATGTTTATAGAATGCATATAGAATTATCAGTATCATTAGGAAATTTTTGCATTCATTTGGATCATGGCACGGACATGGTTGCATAAAAGAAGGTCAACTGAATCAGTGGACTGCCTAATCTTTTGCATTAGTTAGGGAAATTTACACTACATTAATTGCATAAGTATCATAAATTGCATTAGAAAAATTTAAGAACAATGGATGAATGGTTGATGATTGAGTAGTTGTTGGATGAAAATATTTAGTATATTCATTTATCCTTAGAGATTTCGGGGACGGAATCCCTTAAGGAGGGGAGAATGTAACAACCTGAAATTTAACCCATAATAATTAATTTGTTAATTAATTAAATAAATAAATAACTTTGTGAAATTATCGTAAAAAAGCCACGGAAGTTGCACCAATGTGTCCATGGTAATTTTCTTGTCAATTTCCATATATAGAATGTCGGAAACCGAGCTAATATGACCAAGTTTTGAAATAAATAAAAAATAAGTAAAAATATAACGAAATAATATACGGTCAGGTCGACCGGCCTTCCGACCTGGGCTAGGGGCAGTCGATCGCTCGGTGGACCCGCCTTGTAATTTTGTAGGCGTGCGAATGTTAATTCGTTCAAACAAACGAGAAGCATTGGAACACGTCATTTGCACCCTTTACTTTAATCCAGTCCCCCCGTTTTTACATCCGATGGCTCCTATTCAGCCTATGACGTGGTTTCATCCTATTCAATCTCCAAATCCAACGGTCCGAGATCCACTTCTACACATATAAATAGACCCCTAGACCTAACACTTTTTCTCATTCTAGATTTTCTCCGCTTGGATTCTCCTTTTCAGGAAGGAGCCTAAAAGGAACAAGTTTCCTAGGAGAGAATCTTTTAAATAAAAATTATTTTACAACTCCATGTGCATCCGGAAAGACCAAAGGAAAAGCTTAGGATTGGAGGTGAGTGATTGTAATTATTTTAAGATTTCTTTAAGTAATTTAAAATAATAGGGTTTCTAATAGTTGTAGTTTTACTACGATTTTTGGAATAGCCTTTTTCAGTAATTATTTACAGTTTTTAATTACTTTCAGTCTATTCAGCTATTCCTTTCAGTAATTTTAGTTTTTTTTCTATTAATTGTAAATTATTACCGTTAAGCATGGCTTTTTATTAATTTACGACCTATTTACAGTATTTAAGTTTATTTACTGTTATTTATTTCTTATTTACATCTTTTCGACGTTTTAGATTTTATGCAAGCGTCTATTCTCTTCGTTCCCCTTTTTCTGCGCGTATTGATTAGAATAAATTGAACATGGATATTGATTTATAAATAAGAATATTAATGAAGAAAATAAGATGTAAATTATAAATACTATAATAAATATTGGAATTGGACTGAAATTACGCCTAATTATAACTAGAATTGGACTAATTAAAGGTAATTGGTATAGTTATAACGTAGAATTATAACTAAATGAAGTAAAAGATGAAAGAAGCTTATTTTCATACTTAGATCTTGGGTTAAGCAATAACCATGATTATACATAGGTTATAATAAGAAAAAGATTAGAATGGGGCTTATTTTAAGGCTTTGGATAAATTAATAAGAGTAGAAAGTAAAAAATGGTAATAAAGGCTTATTTAAACAATATATCTAAGTTAATAGGCAAAGATGAGAGTAGGATCAGTAACAAATAGCATTCCCTAAGGCACGCTATGCTAAGAATTGTAGTAATTGGTCAAATAGAAGTCCAAATCATGGGGATTTGGATAAGGGGCGCAACTAGATATTGTTTGGATAAAGGGCCAGTACCAACGAGATTTCCCTTATTTTTCTATGGAGACACGGTGATCTCGCATTAGCTTGAAGTGAGATGTGGGGCATGCTATGCTGTACGTTGAAGGTAACAAGAAGATCCAATAGGTGGAGCAAAAGGTAGCATGGGCACGGTAGCAGTTACGTGTGCGACATCCATTCGAGTGTTCCGTAATAGTTATGATTTACAAGTGCTTAGTATGGTGTCTTAGTACGCACCATTGCCTTCTGTGTAGGGAGCAATATATGTCATCCGGATCCTCAGTAGTTGCTCTGTGTATCTTCCGTAGATACCATTGGCTGTTGTGTAGGGAGTTATATAGCGGCTGGTCCACAGAAAGATCTATGGAGTAGTAGGCCGATCAAAAAGGGTAGAACTAGGGTTACATCCTAATTACAGGATTAGGAATCCAGCCTAATTAAATCAGAACAAGTGCAAGCAATCAAAGTTAACATATCTTGAGCAATAGATAATCGTATTTATTTCCATTTTATCTCTTTCCTATTTTTCTTTGTTATCTGATGCAGCTCAGAACAGAGAAGTAACGCAACCAAAAACTCTACCAGAGATGAGTCGTACACGACACATGGAGAGGGTAAGTCGTTCACGACATAGGAGGGTAGAATTAAGTCATTTCCGACCTAATGAATCACATGATAACAAGTTACGAGTTAACATCACTTTAAGCTGTGTAAAGGAAGCAGATTTGAGTCGTATACGAGTTAATGAAGTGGACATGAGTCGTTTGCGACATAACAAAGCTCAGGGGAAAATGTTACGACCTAACGACACTGCCATAAGTCGTCTACGACTTACCATGAAGCAAGGGAAAGCTCTATATATTGAAGGCCTTGAGTCGGAGGACGTTGAGACGGCAAGGAGTTAAGTCAGCTGGGTGATTGAGTCGGTTGAGTCGTGTTGTAATGAGTCGCATTGTATGTTGTGTCGTGTATTCTGTTAAGTCGTATGTCGTAGGTTTCTTAAGTCGGTATGTAGTTGAGTTGGGGAAGTCGCTGTGTGATGTAGTTGTTGTGAATCGTGAATATTGTTAGGTCGGTAACGACCTTGCCTAAGTCGTTTGCCTTGTGATCTGTTGTAAAGGGGTTGAGTCGCTGCCGACTTACCTGTACTGTAATAAGAGTGATGAGTTGTTGAGTCGCTGCCGACTCAAGCTGAGTCGTGAGTCGCATACGACTTAAGAGCCAGTCGGTTGTGAAAACTATAAATAGGGGGGTGTGTTGTACATTGAAAGTAGTTGATTTTGAAATAAAATTTCTTGTTGATTGCTTTGTGCTTTCTTCTCCAATTGGTAGTTGAGTGTAATCTCCTATCTCCACTTACGTCATTCGAGTGCGCTCGAATCCACGTTTGTTGAAGCCGATTCATGGAATCTAGTGCGCTAGATCAACGTGCGAAGAATCGTAGATCTTCTTTCTCGGCATCGTGCGCGATCAACGGGACGAAGATAGCTAGAATCCGGTATCTTTGGATCAACGGATTTGGGCCTTGCAGTATTCTCAACTCACCGATTGCTACACTCCATCGATTAAAGTTTGTTTCGAATTATCCGCTGTGCCATTATTGGTATCGGAGCCATACTTAGCCAATCATAGCTAAGTTGATTCTTGGAGCCAATTTTTGAAGTTGTGTTCATCGTGTTCATATTGAAGTTGCAACAAGAGGGAGAACTTTCGATCGTGTTCATGTTGAAGGTGTTTGAAATTGAAGGCCGTGTATACTTGTGGGAAGTAGCCGAGCCTTGTAAAGGGTTTGAGCCGTACATTGTGCTTGAGTAGGAGCCGATCTTACTTTGAGTCGTTCCTTATTGCGAGCTAGAGCAAGCCGAAACAAGTGTTAAGGCCGAGATTTGTTTACTTGTGTTGAAGCTTGTGTTCGACTTGTTGAAGTCTTATTGGAACTTGAAGATTTTTGAAGTACGTATTGTTGTTTGTGAAGTGTTGTGTTGATTCAATCATGCCGCCAAGGAGAGCTAACCGCCATCAAAATGTTGAAGCTTTGTATCGGAGAGAAGAAGCCGATCAAATGGAACAGCGTATGCATGAGAAGATTGATGAAGGCATTGGTAGGTTGGAGAAACTTATGATTGACATGAATCAAAGTAGAAGAAGAAATTCACCTGAATCCATTCATGGAGGAAGTAGAGTTTCACATCATTCAGATCGGGAGAGGAGAGAGAGTCAGGATCAATGGAGTGTTGATAATCGAAGTAGGAGGAATGATGATGGCCGTGATCGAAGAGATATGGGTAGTAGGAGTGGTGGTAGAGATGTTGGAGGGCGTGAAAGACAACGATATACATCAGACTTTGATGAGGAGTTTGACGGTGATAGGGGAAGTGTTCATTTCAGAGACCGAGATCAGGGACAACGTTAGTATTGGGTTATTAATGATGATCGACGTTGGGAATCGGGAATGAAGATGGAGATTCCGGAGTTTAAAGGAGGGATGGTAGCTGAAGAATTTCTTGATTGGTTATCTAATGTTGAAGAGATCTTTGATTTCAAGGAGGTTCCGGAGAATCGAAGGGTGAAGTCAGTTGCTACTAGGTTGAGGGGAAGAGCTTTGGCATGGTGGCAGCAAACTAAACTTACTCGTGAACGAATGGGGAAGTCAAAGATAGAATCGTGGGATAAGATGAAGAAGTTGATGAGATCTACTTTCTTACCTTATAATTACCAATCACTTATGTACCAAAGGTTGCAGAATCTGAGGCAAGGGACGAAGTCTGTTAGTGATTATGCTGATGAATTTTACCAACTCATTGCCAGGAATGATATTATGGAAACGGAAGAACAACTAACTGCTAGATTCATTGGGGGATTGAGAATGCAGATCTAGGATATGGTTAATATGTTCGATCCTAGATCAGTGGCAGAGGCACATCAGAAAGCGTTAGCTTGGGAGAAGCAAGGAAGGCGTGGAGGTGGTGTGTTTACTAATTCCAATAATCAAACGAAGGGTGTTAGTGGAAGTTCTAATGTTCCTAAACCTGTCAATAAGCCAGTGGAGAAAGAGGCTGAGAAGGCGAAGGTTAACAGTGTTTTCAAATGTTATAATTGTCAGGAGTTGGGTCACAAAAGCAACGAATGTCCGAAGCCGAAGAAGAGAACCATGGTTGCAGAAGTTGAGGAGGATGATGGTGAGGAGGCAGAGTGTTCAAATGTACTCTATGTTGAGGAGGAAGAAGAATTGTTTGGAGATGAAGGTTGTAATCTTATGATGAGGAGGTCATGTCTTACACCAAAGCAAGAGGAGGACTGTAGTTGGTTGAGAAGCAATATTTTTCAGTCGACATGCACTATTCTGGGAAAAGTTTGCAAGTTTGTTATTGATGCTGGAAGCTGTGACAACATTATTTCTACAGAAGCAGTAAGGAAGTTGAACTTGAAAACTGAGAAGCATCCTAAACCGTACAAGTTAGCATGGTTAAGGAAAGGTGGTGAAGTGAAGGTGTGTCGAAGGGCTTGTGTGAATTTTTCCATTGGGAAGAAGTACAAAGATGAAATTTGGTGTGACATTGTAGACATGGACGTATGTCATCTGTTGTTGGGCAGACCGTGGCAGTTTGATAGAGCAGTTCAACATGATGGTCGGGCCAATAGCTACAGTTTCATGTTCGAGGGTACTAAAATCACTTTGGTTCCCAAGAAGCAACAGCAGAAGGAGAGCAAGCTAGAGGAGATTGAAGAGTTGAAAACTTTATTGTCTTTGAAGGAGTTTGTGAAAGAAGTTGAAGAGGAACCTGAAGTATTTTTATTGATTGGACGAGAGTGCAGTAAAGAGGTTGAAATTCCTGAAGAAGCAAAGCCAGTTTTGAAAGAGTTTGAAGATGTGTTTCCAGAAGAGTTGCCTAGGGAGTTACCACCATTGAGAGACATTCAACATCAAATTGATCTTGTTCCAGGAGCAGTGTTACCACATCGACCACATTACCGAATGAGTCCGAAGGAACATGAGGAATTACGAAGGCAGGTGGAAGAGTTACTTGAGCAGGGACGTGTTCAGGAAAGCTTGAGTCCTTGTGCAGTACCAGCTTTGTTGGTGCCGAAGAAGGATGGAACATGGAGAATGTGTACCGATAGTAGAGCTTTGAACAAGATTACTGTTCGTTACAGATTTCCTATGCCGAGGTTGGATGATTTGTTGGATCAGTTGAGTGGGGCAACTATCTTTTCGAAGATTGATTTGAAGAGTGGTTATCACCAAATTCGGATTAGACCAGGCGACGAATGGAAGACAGCTTTCAAAACAAGAGAGGGCTTATACGAATGGTTGGTTATGCCATTTGGTTTGTCAAATGCACCTAGTACATTCATGCGGGTGATGAATCAAATCTTTAGACCATTCATTGGGAAGTTCGTGGTGGTTTATTTTGATGATATTCTGATATATAGCAGGAGTATGAAGGAGCATGTTCTACATTTGAGGGAAGTGTTGATTATTCTTCGTGAGGAACAATTTTATGCAGCCACGAAGAAATGTGTGTTCATGACGAGAAGTGTGTTATTTTTGGGATATGTTGTATCTGAGAAGGGAATCCAAGTGGACCAGAGTAAAGTTGAAGCTATTAGAAATTGGCCACAGCCGAGAACTATCACTGAAGTTAGAAGTTTTCATGGATTGGCATCATTCTACCGAAGGTTCATTCCACACTTCAGTAGCGTGATGGCACCAGTTACCGATTGCATGAAAGGAAAACAGTTTGTATGGTCAGAGGAAGCGGGAGTTGCTTTTGAACGGGTCAAAGAACTATTGACGACGGCACCAATTCTTGTTTTACCTAATTTTCAGTTGTTGTTTGAGCTACACACTGATGCATCAAAGGTGGGGATCGGAGGGGTGTTGAGTCAGCAGGGGAGACCTATTGCATATTTCAGTGAGAAGTTGTCAGGGGCGAAGATGAGATACAGCACATATGACGTTGAATTTTATGCTGTGGTGCAAACGATTAAACATTGGAGACATTATCTATTTCAGAAGGAGTTTGTTCTGTACACTGATCATTAGGCATTGAAGCATTTACAGGGACAGGATAAGATTTCAGCGAGACATGCATCATGGATTGCATATTTACAGCAGTTTACTTTTGTCGTTAAGCACAAATCAGGGGTGACGAATCGGGTAGCTGATGCTTTGAGTAGGAGGAGTCATTTATTGACGACAATGAAGGTTGAAGTGACGGGTTTTGAATTACTGCCAGAGATGATTGAAGAAGATCATTACTTTGTGAAATATGTTGAGAAAGTGAAGGAAGGGAGTACTGATGAATTTATGATGATTGATGGATTTTTGTTTAAAGGAAATCGGTTATGTATTCCTGAGAGCAGCTTGAGAATGAAAATTATCAAGGAGTTGCATGAAGAAGGCCATGTGGGTAGAGATCGTACGTTACAGTTGATTTCTCAATCTTACTTTTGGCCGTCGATGAGGAAAGAAGTCGAAAGGTTTGTGGAGTGATGTCATATTTGCCAAGTTTCGAAAGGAACCGCGACCAATGCTGGGTTATATATGCCGTTGCCTGTACCGGCTAGACCATGGGTTGATGTGAGTATGGACTTTCTATTGGGATTGCCGAGAACGCAGCGTGGTAATGATTCTATATATGTAGTGGTTGACAGATTTTCTAAAATGGCACATTTTATTGCTTGCAAGAAGGCGACGGATGCTGTTCGTGTTGCTCAGTTATTTTTCAAAGAGATTTATCGACTCCATGGACTGCCAGAATCTATTGTTTCTGATCGGGATATTCGTTTTCTGAGTCACTTTTGGTTAAGTTTGTGGAAGATGGTGGGAACGAAGCTGAAATTTAGTAGTGCTTATCATCCGCAAACTGATGGACAGACAGAAGTTGTAAACAGGTCATTGGGAAATTTGTTGCGATGTCGTGTACAAGATAATTTGAGAAGTTGGGACATGAAGTTATGCCAAGCAGAGTTTGCTCATAATCATGCAGTGAATCGTAGTACGGGATTCAGTCCATTTCAGATTGTATATTCAAATTTACCCAGAGGACCGTTGGATTTGGCAGTGGTACCACAACCAAAGGGAACAGTTAAACGGGCTGTTGATTTTGTTAATGAGTTGACTGAATGTCATAAAATCGTTCAGGAACGATTGGAGAAATCGAATGAGAAGTATAAGAAGTCTGCAGATTTAAAACGTCGAAGCGTTGAATTTAAGGAAGGTGATTTGGTTTATGCTGTGTTAACCAAAGATCGTTTTCCAGTAGGCGCTTATAACAAGTTGAAAGCCAGAAAAATTGGTCCTGTAGAAGTTGTGAAACGGATCAATGAGAATGTTTATAAGTTGAAGCTGCCGGAGGATGTATACACTTCTGACATATTCAATGTTAAGCATCTCGTGCCATATTATGGAGATGAACAATCTGATAGGGAAGAATTTACAAATTCGAGGACGAATTTTTCTCAACCAGGGGAGGATGATGCAGCTCAGAACAGAGAAGTAACGCAACGAAAAACTCTACCAGAGATGAGTCGTACACGACACATGGAGAGGGTAAGTCGTTCACGACTTAGGAGGGTAGAATTAAGTCGTTTCCGACTTAATGAATCACATGATAACAAGTTACGAGTTAACATCACTTTAAGCTGTGTAAAGGAAGCAGATTTGAGTCGTATACGAGTTAATGAAGAGGACATGAGTCGTTTGCGACTTAACAAAGCTCAGGGGAAAATGTTACGACCTAACGACACTGCCATAAGTCGTCTACGACTTACCATGAAGCAAGGGAAAGCTCTATATATTGAAGGCCTTGAGTCGGAGGACGTTGAGACGGCAAGGAGTTAAGTCAGCTGGGTGATTGAGTCGGTTGAGTCGTGTTGTAATGAGTCGCATTGTATGTTGTGTCGTGTATTCTGTTAAGTCGTATGTCGTAGGTTTCTTAAGTCGGTATGTAGTTGAGTTGGGGAAGTCGATGTGTGATGTAGTTGTTGTGAATCGTGAATATTGTTAGGTCGGTAACGACCTTGCCTAAGTCGTTTGCCTTGTGATCTGTTGTAAAGGGGTTGAGTCGCTGCCGACTTACCTGTACTGTAATAAGAGTGATGAGTTGTTGAGTCGCTGCCGACTCAAGCTGAGTCGTGAGTCGCATACGACTTAAGAGCCAGTCGGTTGTGAAAACTATAAATAGGGGGGTGTGTTGTACATTGAAAGTATTTGATTTTGAAATAAAATTTCTTGTTGATTGCTTTGTGCTTTCTTCTCTAATTGGTAGTTGAGTGTAATCTCCTATCTCCACTTACGTCATTCGAGTGCGCTCGAATCCACGTTTGTTGAAGCCGATTCACGGAATCTAGTGCGCTAGATCAACGTGCGAAGAATCGTAGATCTTCTTTCTCGGCATCGTGCGCGATCAACGGGACGAAGATAGCTAGAATCCGGTATCTTTGGATCAACGGATTTGGGCCTTGCAGTATTCTCAACTCACCGATTGCTACATTCCATCGATTAAAGTTTGTTTCGAATTATCCGCTGCGCCATTATCCTTATTTATGCTAGAACTATTATAGAGTCTATTACTTTTATCTTGCTTAAAGACTCTAGTAGTTACTATCATTCACCAGACTTTTAGTCTGACCCACTGCTCTATTTCCCCCCTTTTCCCCCATAGACAATCAAGGAAGAAGCTAACAGATTGCCGCAGCTTAGAATTCTTCTTGGAGGAGACTTCTTCTATGTACTTTTATTTTCAGTTGTTGTTCTTGTTTGCACTGGTTTATTTATAAGGGATATTACATACTCCGATTTTGAGACAATGAATTTTCATTTCATATGACACGATGGGTTTTGAATGTTGTATTTGGCAAGTGACGTATTTGTGAATTAATTCTAAAGCTTTGTTTTAATTAAATACTTATTTAGTTTCCGTTGCTTTTATCTATTTTTGCCTTGTGTTAGTCTCTATTAGTTTTAGTTATACCTACAATGCACTACGCCTTTTAATATGTCCTTTTGGGTATATTAAGGGGTATAGGGTGTTTCAATTTTTGCGTGCTAAAACGTAAACGTATCTTATTTTAGCGTTATTAAACAAGTTCGCTTAATTTATATGCAATTTGCGCAACCAAAATATAGCCAAATGGTCTTCTTGTACATGTACTTACTCAATTAAAACATATAAGTTCCAAAATATGAAATTTAATAACATCATATCCTTTAAACTCATTAATCGCCTAAATTTCATAAACAAAAGATGTAATAACATGTATATTTAGGCTACGCAAACAATTACAAGGTTGAAACATTCGAATATTCATTTATAGTCGATTTGTACATCATTTCATTTAATTTAGAATGCTTTACAAACAAATTTACTTGCATGCAATTCATATTCACATTCACTAGATGCAAATCCATTTTATTATGCTTCGGAACCCTTCCAAGTAAATCGATTCTCGTACAATTCAGCTCAAGTTCAAGCACTTGAATTCATATTAATTTCACTTTCAACTTATATTACTTCCTTTTTGTTCACTTTTATTTAATTCACACGGTGTTATTCACTTCATTTTATAGTGAACGGAATTTCATTCGATGCTAATTTATTAATAAACTGTAACAACCCTAGATTTTTCATATATTTTAATATTTGACTTTATTTTATTTTGAAATTATTTTTAAACTTGTTTTATTTCAAACATTTCACATTTTTAAATATAAGTGTTGATTACTGTGTGAATTATAATTTCAAACAGGTATAAATTGGATATTTTACTGAAAGATGAATTTCTGTTCAAAGTGGTCAAACTTTGACTTTTAAATTTCAAATTTAATTATTTAAACTCCTAAATTTTATCTTTTATTATGGAAATAGATTTAACAAATTGAATACTGCTTTTTGTTTCGTTGAAAACAGACTTAAACTGTGAAAGTTATGCACATTTCAATTTTGAGTATAATTTGTTTTATTTTGCAATTTTGCCTATTTTAAATTATATAAATCATATTTTCTTTGTTACATTTTATTTTAATATGTGTTAATATGTTATTTTATTTTTATTTTTATCTTTTAATATTTTTAAAGTGATAATAAAAAAAATTCCAAAATATATTGCATTTCTTTTCTATTTTTAAAGGTTAGTTTCCATTTTCTGCTATTTTCTTCATTTAAATTATATTTCATTAAAATTTATTTATTTATTTTTGTGAATGCATTTTATTTTTATGTTACTATCTTTATTTATAAATATTTTTTTATGTCCATATAAATCTTCCGAAGTTTATTCTGTTTATTTTCAAATTTTCTAGACTAGTTTTCATTTTATACTATTTTCTTATTTTAATCATATATAATTAATATTTATTTATTTATATATTTATTTATTTTTTATAATTTCGTATTTTAACTGAAATTATATTTATTTTCATATATTTAAACTAATAAAAGAAAATGGATGGAAATTTGAAAGGTTTTTGGACTCTTTATATTTCCAAAGTCTTTTTACATTCCGCCTTTTCATTTTCTCAACCTACTCCTTTATTTTATTTTTGCCGTACCATTCCTCCTTCTTTCCAGCCACATTTCATTTCTTTTTCATGAGCAAAAACATTCTCAAACTCAAAAAAAAAACATACGGCCATTTGTTTTAGAAGTTTGGGTAAAAATCTCTTCTCTTTTTCCTTTGTTTTTCAATGTTTTAATGGTTTTGCACTTGTCTCTTCATGCTTTGCTTGGCCATACTCCTCCACCACCTCCTCTGACAAACTCCACCACTGCCCGTGGACACTCCACCATCCTTTCCCTCTGACTTGACCAGGCCATGAGCCCTCTTGAAGCTATCATCACCAAATGTGGCAAAATCACCTTGAAACTAGCCTAGACGAACCATTTATGCACATACCCTTAATTTTGCACCTAAACCACCTCCTTGGCCGCCACCACCAGTCCCTCCACCACCTTTGGTCGACACTCCAGACCCTACCCGACCTTCACCTTGTAGGGGCCGAGCCCAATGGTCCTTTGGTTGAGCCAAATGGTTGCACAATAGCCACTTATTTGCCTTAAACCCTTTGTATTCACACCTTGTAACTTCCACCACTCCACCACCCCCTTAGCCGCCCTTTGCACCATCTTCTCCAGCCCATTCCTGAACCAAAACCACTACCACACCATCTCCTAGCCTCCAGCAGGTCTGATCATGCCATTTGTAGCCTTGCCTGAAGCTTGAAATTGCACAAAAATCCACTTGTTTGCCTTGTACTTGTATTTTCATACATGGCAACTTCCATACGTTCACTACCCTTGCTAGGCCGACCATATATGACCCATACCTGCCCAAATGCACCCCATGGCAGTACCTTATCACCCTATAGGCTGAGCATAGCGATGGTGGAAGCAAGTGCAAGTGTTTGATTAATTGTTGTTCCTTAATTCTAGCTTGTTTAATGTCATATTTTGGTTTGTAATTCATGTTATATGTATTGTTTTGTTTCATATGTACAAGACAATTAGCTTTGGCTCTCCACTCTCAATTCATTTCCATATTGTCGTGCCTTCGTAGTGTCTGTATTGTTTGCTTTGGTAGCTATCTCCAGCTCTGAACAGGTGAGTTATTCTCACCAGACAATATGTACATATATAACTAGTAAATTGACCCCTTTTGAATCTGTAAAATGCATCATCATGTTACACCTGCTATATTATGATTATATGATGTTCACCCATGCTTAAACACCTGTTATAACATCTGTTACAGTTATATTATGATGTTCTGTTATTTTTATCAGTTTATCACACTGCAAGTTCCCTTAAGATTAGAATCACTATGGGTTGAAATGATACATACCCGAACGGAATTTAGAATAGGAGAAAATCGTTATGGGCTGAAATGATAGGCCTGAATGATTTTCAATTTATTTTCATTTACTTGGGATTGCGAGTTTGAAATGATCAAACCCGGGTTTTCTTTGTAAATTACGGGTTGAAATGATATATTACCCGTATCACTTTATCTAGGCTAGAAAATGAAATACAGACCCGTTGTTAAAATATGGTTTTCTAAAAAATTTAAATTATTTTAGAAATTTAAATATTATAATATTTTGATTTAAATTTAATTAAAAATGATTTTTTAAAGCATTATTGATTTTCTGAAAATTTATAAGTGAAATAAATAAATGGTAAAGTTAGGAAATCTGAAATGTAAGTTATTTTGGAAATTATATTTTGGTGATAAATAGAATTTAAATTAAATATTAAAATATGATAAATTTATGATATTTTGAATTAAATGAATTAAAAATGATTTTTATAATATATTAATGATTTTTGAATAAAGTTAAAATGTGAAATGAATGAATATTTAGGTTGAAATTTGGAAATATAACGAAAATTGGAAATTTGCGAATTTGGCTTAAAAGTGAATTTTAAGTTAAGTAGATAAAAATGAAATTAAGTTATATTTGAAAATTTTAAACTTAAATGTTAAGTTAAATTTAATTTAATGAATTTAAAAATTAATGCTGGAATTTAATAAGTGAATTATTATTAAATTTTGATTCTTTTGAATGGAGATTTAACTTTATAAAATCATGAATATAAGGGTATTTGAATGATCGTTTTGAAAGTGAAATTATATGATTTTATAAGCTAAAAATGATTTAAATAAAAATATAATTGTTTGTGAAATTATATTGAATACTTGAAGTTAATTAACTGCATTTCTGAAATGCTATTAATTCTAATGTAAATGATAATACAGCATTTGTAAATGCTGTAGTTGATAATAATGAACCAAATGGCTAAGTTTAATTAAAGGTTATTATAGCATTTTTGTAAATGCTATAATTGTTGAATTTAACTAAGTCTTATTTGAAACTAATGTAACCCTATTACAGCATTTTTAAATGCTATCTTTTGTTAAATTTAACTGTTTTGAATGTAACTTTCCGTAGCAATTTCTAAATGCTGTGAAAGTTGAATTTTTATCTGTTTTAATAAATTAAGTGAATAAATGAATTTTGAAAGACCAAAATTTTGGAAATTTAATAATTTAATTATTAAATATAGTAACTTCATTTTATGATTTAAAATGAAGTAATTTGTTTCGAAATATAAACTATTTTGAAATGTGTTTTGTAATGGTATTTAAATTAAATAAAAATGAATGTGGTTTGGAAGATACGATATTTTGAATGATATTAAATTTTGAAATTACCTTTGATTTTGAAGTATAAAATACCATTTTGAAATTTTAACCACGGGATGTAATTAATTTATAGTTCAACTGGTTCTTAAAGGACGGGCGATCCCAAGCATCCTTTAAGTTATTGTGCATTTTTACTACAGTTCACTTGAGTTGGTTTACATTATATAAGTATATATTGTCCTGACTCGAGTGTTTTGTGTTTTACTTTACGCTCGGGTCAGCCTGAGTATTTACAGCTTAGCTTTGGATTTCTTTTCTGGAGCTTGGAATTGCTGGAGATTCTGCTTGTCTAGTTATCTATTTCCTTTAAGTTTCTGTTGTTCTATTTCAGCTCTGGTATTTATAAACTTCTATGTATTTGAGATTTCTATTGTATATGTTTCGGACTAATATTATGTATTATGTTTTGAGAGTTTGTTATAGTAGCTTCATGAACTACTATGGTATTTTTATTTCCGCTGCGAGTTATTCTGATATTTCTGTGTCTGTGATTCTGTGATTGTATTTCATTTGCTCCAAATTTATTTACAACGCGGTATTTTGAGCAATTCAAGTCCGACATGTGCGGATGCGAATGACTGAAAATATCGGGTTGTTACAGTTGGTATCAGAGCTTTGGTTTTTAGGCAAACCTTAGCTTGTGGAGCAAAAACTCATTAGAGATAGGGTAAAAATATCTTAGAATGGGTGAAATCAATCTCAGAATCATTTCCTTGTGAGAGAACGTATTTTCAAAGTATAAAATGATTTCTAAATGATTTTTAAAGTAGTTTCAAAGATTATTTTGGTATAATTTTTTTTATTTTGAAACCAAGATTTTCGAAACTTCATTCCTTCTGTATCAACCTTGTTAGAAACCTCTTGGTTAGAATTCTTATCGATTAGGGTTCCCTGAACTTTGGAACACTCCATCTTGTTCCGAATTCCAGTCTTGTCTTCCCTATTTACATTTTTGACTTTGGGACATTCCATAACTCCACTTTGGAATGACCTTTCTAAAGATCGGTGATACTGCCAATCTTTAAATGATCTGTAAAGAGGTGAAACTCCTTTACAAATTACAATTGATTCACCAAAGATTTCTGTATCCACGGTTTACGATGCTATCTATCTCTTGCTCTACTGGGATTCTATCTTCGGCAATCGAATGTCGATTTGCCTTAGATTTCTGCATCGATCATTTTCCTGAAGTCACGGTTGAACGGTTAAGGTTGCCCGCGATTTATATAGGCTTATCCATTTTCTATTTGGTAATTAAATTATCTCATCTTCATTTGAGTTTATCTTCGAACTAGAATTCTATTTGATTAGAGTTCCTCTAATTTTGAATCTTTTTTTGTTTGAAATCCTTCCTTTAATCATCCTTTGGAAATTTGTATTTGGTTGTATTTTGAAATTGTGCATACATTGAAATTATTAAGGATGACCATATTTTGTACATAAAAAGTGAAATGTTTCCAATAAGGATTATATACCTTTTAAAATGAAAATTGGAAGCTTCGAAAGAATTTGAAATTTTGAAAATTTTATAAGAACTTGGTTTATACAAAAATGATTTATAACTGAAGGGTTTTGAATTTGAATTTCGAGGAATCGAACTCCGGTGTTTTGAAATCGGTTTTAAGATTTTGGAAAATATATAATAATAATATGATTTAAAGATATTTTTTCAAATAAAAAATATTTCAAATGTATTCGAATGAATTTCAATATTTCTAAGGAATTTCAAAGAAGTTTTTCAAAGTTAATTGAAGTCCAGAACCCACTTATGTCGCTGGAAAATAATTTTGGTGATGAATGCATGCATCATCGACATTGATTTTCGAGTTTCTGAGTAGGGGAGAGGCCACTCTATGCGACTGATTTTGTGAAACCAATTTTGATTTTTGATTTTGAATTATGGTTTGATATTCGAAATATATATATATATATACACACACACACACACACACACACACACATTTGAAATGATTTAAACTAAGCCGGTGTTCAGTCCTCAAGATTCAGATTTGTTTTGGTATAACACTATCTTTTGAAATTGGTTCACTGATTTAGTGTTGATTTCCAACTCTTGGATTTGAAAATATGATTTCTTCAACTATTTTTAAGATTCGAGCACTTCCAAATCAGGGTTAACTTTTCAAATCTAATATATTTGAAAGGTATAAGTTATTTGATAAAGAATATAAGTGTAGTTTGAATGTTTCAAGTATGAAATAATATGATTTGTATAAGTTGAAACTGTTTTGCTAAGTAAATAAATAAGACTATTTTGAATTATACTAATATGAAATTTAGTTTTGAAATGTTTTGGATAAAAATTAGTCTTCAAATGTTTGAGAAAAATTTGGTTTTAAATGTTTTAACTTAGTAACATATTTATGAAACTATTTATTTAACAAGTTGGAATAGGTACATAAGTTGTATGTATGCTGTTTTATTCGCATAATTAATCTGATCCAAGTTTGAGTACACAAGTTCGAGCCGAATTACACCATTTCGTGTTAGGATTTTTCATTTGATTCTTGATGGCGAATATTTGATACGGATTTTTGGCTTGATTCTAGAACTCTCTATCATAATATATGGCTATGCAAGGAGACTGATGGCTTCTAGTCGAGAAACCATATCGAAGTCCGCATTAGGGAAGTCGAATGGACAATACTAGTTCGAAAGCGATCTTGTGTGATCGAGCGAGCGATCGAATGTAATGTTGCGAAATGATGACATATGTACATCTTATATCCTTATATACTTGACGTTGAAATTGAAAGTTGTTGGGTTGGATATCTTTGTAATTTAATTGAAAATTTTCTTTTATGAAAAACTACTATCAAATTTAAAACCATTTTTCAAAACTATTTTTCTTTTATTCTTCTTAAACTAACTGTTTTATTCTATTTTTTATACAAACTATTTTATATACAAAACTGTTCTTAATTAATATCTTTTAGTAAGCAAAGATGTTCAATCCCACATGGCATTTCATGCAGCGAAATTTATTTTTTTTGAAAATTTTGATCCTTATATAAGATAAACTTTATGTAACTATAAGATGATTTTGAAAACCATTGATTTTAATAAATGAATAGTTGAAGCTTATATTAGTATGAAAGGATATTTGGTTTACCTGTAATTTGAGTTTATTTAAAAATAATGGATTTACGAAATAAATATCTCAACACTAAGTAATAATGAAGTAAAATTTGAGATATATGAAATTATGAAATTTAGTTTTGAAATATGGTATATTTAAGCATTGAAACATATTTAAGATTTAATAGTTTATTTTGTAAATCAAATCTATATTTGAAATTTGATAATATTTGAAATGGTTTCGTTGGAAAACTAAATTGAATTGAAACTGATGGTTTTAATTGAATTAAAATTGGAAATTTTAGACTTTGGTTTAATTGAATTTTTTTTTTGAAATGTAAAGAATTAAGGGCATGTTTTATGATTTCAAATGTATGATTTCAAAATGTTATGATTTTCAAAGTGAAATGATTTCAAGTATTTTGGTTTCGAAAGATTCATAACTTTGAAAGTATTATCACTTTTGAAGTGAATACATGTTTGAAATGGAAATGAATTTATTTGACCTAAATTTTATTGATTTGGAAATTTGGATTATTTTCTAAACCTATTGTTTTAAGAAATTTTGAAACTGAATATATGTAATTTGGAAGAAAGGATTTGGTGAAATCATATATGATTTTTGAAACTGAATTGATATTGAACAAATTAAAATTGAGAACCTTGATTCTAAATACTTGATTTGGGAGTTATCGAACTTATATAAAAATTGATTTGTGGAAGTATGCAGTTGATTTGAAAACTATTGATTCGGAAACTATTGAATTTGAAAAGGTACTCAATTTTGAAAAAATGAAATCTTATATAATCGAAATTCATATAAGTGTGATTTGATATACTATTATTTTGGAAAGTATTTGATTTGAAATGAAATCTTATATATATGGACTTTATATAAGTATGATATTTGAAAGTGATTTTGAAAGGTACTATATGATACATATTTTCGAAGTAAAGATATGGAAAGTGCCTTCTGCTTGATATCCGCTTTGTGGCCACACTGTGGATTCATTCTATCGATATTATTATCTCTCTTTGATTTGGGTTTTTCGGATATGATACTCGAGTGTCCATCGAATTCCACGGCGATCCCCGTGGTCTTATGATCGCGACTACATAGCGCAACTGCCTAGCTGAGTCTTGCTTAGGGGTACGGATTGTTTCCTGGGGGATCCAGGCGTAACCATTGTGTATCCTGCAATCTGTGCAGGTCGCGAATAGTAGCGCAAGTGCCTGGCTGAGTCTTGCCTGGGGGTACAGATTGTTTCCTGGGGGATCCAGGCGTAACCATTGTGTATCCTGCAGTCTACTAGTCATCATGGCGTAACTCGCAGGGCTGAGAAAGCTTACGGATACAGATTGTTTCCTGGGGGATCCAGGCGTAACCATTGTGTATCTGCGATCCATGGTTAGACAACTGTTTCGGTTTTGTTGATTTGTTTGGATTGTACTTTCCATATCTGTTTTTAAAAGTGTCTTCAGTATTTTCACTGGGTGTTGAAACGAGTCTACCCAAGTACCTGAAGAATTCTAGCTTTGTGCCTGATCAACGCATAGCCAGAGTCTGTAGGAGCGAAAGTAAACTTATTATGACATCGAGTTATAAAAGTATTTTGATAAAGTATTATATAAAGAATATTTTGATCAGTTATTTTCCCTTCTCAAAATTTAAAATGTTTTAAATATTGTTTACTTCGAATTATAAAATTTGAATCAAATAACTATTTATCATATTAAATGTTTAACATGTTAAATATAAAAAAATAAAAAAATAAAAAATATATTTAATCCATGTCTTTCAACCTGCTCCGCCTCCTAGCTACTTTCTCCTTACCTTCTTTCGAATGTCTTCCAACCTATTTCTCTTTCTTGTTGTTTCTCCGCTTCCTTCCTTTTCGAGGACGAAAAGATTTGAGTGGGGGAGAGTGTAACAACCCTAGATTTTTCATATATTTTAATATTTGACTTTATTTTATTTTGAAATTATTTTTAAACTTGTTTTATTTCAAACATTTCACATTTTTAAATATAAGTGTTGATTACTGTGTGAATTATAATTTCAAACAGGTATAAATTGGATATTTTACTGAAAGATGAATTTCTATTCAAACTGGTCAAACTTTGACTTTTAAATTTCAAATTTAAATATTTAAAATCCTAAATTTTATCTTTTATTATGTAAATAGATTTAACAACTTGAATACTGCTTTTTGTTTCGTTGAAAACGGACTTAAACTGTGAAAGTTATGCACATTTCAATTTTGAGTATAATTTGTTTTATTTTGCAATTTTGCCTATTTTAAATTATATAAATCATATTTTCTTTGTTATATTTTATTTTAATATGTATTAATATGTTATTTTATTTATATTTTTATCTTTTAATATTTTTAAAGTGATAATTAAAAAATTCCAAAATATATTGCATTTCTTTTCTATTTTTAAAGGCTAGTTTCCATTTTCTGCTATTTTCTTCATTTAAATTATATTTCATTAAAATTTATTTTTTTATTTTTGTGAATGCATTTTATTTTTATGTTACTATCTTTATTTATAAATATTTTTTTGAGTCCATATAAATCTTTCGAAGTTTATTCTGTTTATTTTCAAATTTTCTAGACTAGTTTTCATTTTATACTATTTTCTTATTTTAATCATATATAATTAATATTTTTTTATTTATATTCTTTTATATTTTTTATAATTTCTTAATTTAACTTAAATTATATATATTTTCATATATTTAAACTTATAAAAGAAAACGGATGGAAATTTGAAAGGTTTTTGGACTCTTTATATTTCCAAAGTCTTTTTACATTCCACCTTTTCATTTTCTCAACCTACTCCTTTATTTTATTTTTGCCGTACCATTCCTCCATCTTTCCAGCCACATTTCATTTCTTTTTCGCGAGCAAAAACATTCTCAAACTCAAAAAAAAACATACGGCCATTTGTTGTAGAAGTTTGGGTAAAAATCTCTTCTCTTTTTCCTTTGTTTTTCAATGTTTTAATGGTTTTGCACTTGTCTCTTCATGCTTTGCTTGGCCATACTCCTCCACCACCTCCCCTGACCAACTCCACCACTTCTCGTGGACACTCCACCATTCTTTCCCTCTGACTTGACTAGGCCATGAGCCCCCTTGAAGATATCATCACCAAATGTGGAAAAAACAGCTTGAAACTAGCCTAGCCGAACCATTTATGCACATACCCTTCATTTTTCACCTAAACCACCTCCTTGGCCGCCGCCACCAGTCCCTCCACCACCTTTAATCGACACTCCATACCCCACCTGACCTTTACGTTGTAGGGGCCAAGCCCAATGGTCCTTTGGTTAAGCCATATGGTTGTACAAAAGCCACTTATTTGCCTTAAACCCATTGTATTCACACCTTGTAACTTCGACCACTTCACCACCCCCTTAGCCGCCCTTTGCACCACCTTCTCCAGCCCATTCCTGAACCAAAACCACTACCACACCATATCCTAGCCTCCAGCAGGTCTGACCATGCCATTTGTAGCCTTGCCTGAAGCTTGAAATTGCACAAAAATCCACTTGTTTGCCTTGTACTTGTATTTTCATACATGGCAACTTCCATACCTTCACTACCCTTGCTAGGCCGACCATATATGACCCATACCGGGCCAAATACACCCCATGGCAGTACCTTATCACCCTATAGGCTGAGCATAGTGATGGTGGATGCAAGTGCAAGTGTTTGATTAATTGTTGTTCCTTAATTCTAGCTTGTTTAATGTCATATTTTGGTTTGAAATTCATGTTATATGTATTGTTTTGTTTCATATGTACAAGACAATTAGCTTTGGCTCTCCACTCTCAATTCATTTCCGTATTGTCGTGCCTTCGTAGTGTCTGTATTGTTTGCTTTGGTAGCTATCTCCAGCTCTGAACAGGTGAGTTATTCTCACCAGACAATATGTACATATATAACTAGTAAATTGACCCTTTTGAATCTATAAAATGCATTATCATGTTACACCTGCTATATTATGATTATATGATGTTCACCCATGCTTAAACACCTGTTATAACATCTGTTACAGTTATATTATGATGTTCTGTTATTTTTATCAGTTTATCACACTGCAAGTTCCCTTTAGATTAGAATCACTATGGGTTGAAATGATAAATACCCGAACGGAATTTAGAATAGGAGAAAATCGTTATGGGCTGAAATGATAGGTCTGAATGATTTTCAATTTATTTTCATTTACTTGGGATTGCGAGTTTGAAATGATCAAACTCGGGTTTTCTTTGTAAATTACGGGTTGAAATGATATATTACCTGTATCACTTTATCTAGGCTAGAAAATGAAATACAGACCCGTTGTTAAAATATGGTTTTCTAAAAATTTTAAATTGTTTTAGAAATGTAAAAATTATAATATTTTGATTTAAATTTAATTAAAAATGATTTTTTTAAAGCATTATTGACTTTCTAAAAATTTATAAGTGAAATAAATAAATGGTAAAGTTAGGAAATTTGAAATGTAATTTATTTTTGAAATTATATTTTGGTGATAAATAGAATTTAAATTAAATATTAAAATATGATAAATTTATGATATTTGGAATTAAATGAATTAAAAACGATTTTTATAATATATTAATGATTTTTGAATAAAGTTAAAATGTGAAATGAATGAATATTTAGGTTGAAATTTGAAAATATAACTAAAATTGGAAATTTGTGAATTTGGCTTAAAAGTGAATTTTAAGTTAAGTAAATAAAAAAGAAATTAAGTTATATTTGAAAATTTTAAACTTAAATGTTAAGTTAAATTTAATTTAATGAATTTAAAAATTAATGTTGGAATTTAATAAGTGAATTATTATTAAATATTGATTTTTTTGAATGGAGATTTAACTTTATAAAATCATAAATATAAGGGTATTTGAATGATTGTTTTGAAAGTGAAATTATATGATTTTATATGCTAAAAATGATTTAAATAAAAATATAATTGTTTGTGAAATTATATTGAATACTTGAAGTTAATTAACTGCATTTCTGAAATGCTATTAATTCTAATGTAAATGATAATACAGCATTTGTAAATGCTGTAGTTGATAATAATGAACCAAATGGCTAAGTTTAATTAAAGGTTATTATAGAATTTTTGTAAATGCTATAATTGTTGAATTTAACTAAGTTTTATTTGAAACTAATGTAACCCTATTACAGCATTTTTAAATGCTATCTTTTGTTAAATTTAACTATTTTGAATGTAACTTTCCGTAGCAATTTCTAAATGCCGCGAAAGTTGAATTTTCATCTGTTTTAATAAATTAAGTGAATAAATGAATTTTGAAAGACTAAAATTTTGGAAATTTAATAATTTAATTATTAAATATAATAACTTCATTTTATGATTTAAAATGAAGTAATTTGTTTCGAAATATAAACTATTTTGAAATGTGTTTTGAAATGGTATTTAAATTAAATAAAAATGAATGTAGTTTGGAAGATATGATATTTTGAATGATATTGAATTTTGAAATTGCCTTTGATTTTGAAGTATAAAATACCATTTTGAAATTTTAACCACGGGATGTAATTAATTTATAGTTTAACTGATTCTTAAAGGACGGGCAATCCCAAGCATCCTTTAAGTTATTGTGCATTTCTACTACATTTCACTTGAGTTGGTTTACATTATATAAGTATATATTGTCCAGACTCGAGTGTTTTGTGTTTTACTTTACGCTCGGGTCAGCCTGAGTATTTACAGCTTAGCTTTGGATTTCTTTTCTGGAGCTAGGAATCGCTGGAGATTCTGCTTGTCTAGTTATCTATTTCCTTTAAGTTTCTGTTGTTCTATTTCAGCTCTGGTATTTATAAACTTCTATGTATTTGAGATTTCTATTATATATGTTTCAGACTAATATTATGTATTATGTTTTGAGAGTTTGTTATAGTAGCTTCATGAACTACTATGGTATTTTTATTTCCGCTGCAAGTTATTCTGATATTTCTGTGTATGTGATTCTGTGATTGTATTTCATTTGCTCCAAATTTATTTACAACGCGGTATTTTGAGCAATTCAAGTCCGACATGTGCGGATGCGAATGACTGAAAATATCGGGTTGTTACAAAAACCATTTCATAAAATTATTACTAAGGTTTATTATAAACATTGCATAACACTACTTAAGTTCATATTTCATTCTTATCAATCAATATCCCAAACTGAATTCAATTCATTTACACTTAGTTTGGATTCCATTCCAACTCAATTTCAAATTTGATTCATTCAATTTCAATTCACCATCCATTTTATTTCAATTAGGGACATTCAAAACACAATTAATTCACTTGTACTTAAGTTGAATTCCATTTATAACTCAACTCTTAGTCTTACTTAAGTTAAGTTTCATTTCTAGAAATCATTTAATTTAACTCGACTTAAGTTCCATTCCATTTTTATAAGTTATACATCTTATTATTCACAGTTCTATAAATTTTCACTTAAGTTTTATTCTCATTCCAAGCTTATAGTTACATAACCATTAATAATTCAATTCTTATTTAACCTCATTTCAAATCCAATTCAATTCGATATTGTTCCAAGTCTAATCCAACTTTATTTAACTTTTCTTAAGTTAAATTCAATCCATTTTAGCCTACTCAAGTTAAATTTTAATTCCAGGATTAAAATTATCACTTTCATTTTCCATTTGCATCATTATCAATTTATAAGTTCAAAACTTATATCATGTTACTTTCACAAAACATTAAATTGGAATTCTCGAATTCAATCACCTGTTTTTATTTCAAGTCATTTTGAAATCATAAATATATATAGCCCATTAGTATAACAAATCATATTTTCAGAATTTCCAAAACAAACTTGATTTTATCCAAGTCAACTCTTTTTGGGATTTGAACAAAATTAGTTTACCAAGTAAGCTTGAAGCAAAATAATCTTAGCAAAACACTATGGTAGCAATCCGTCACTTGAAAACTCGAAAATGAATATTGATGATGCAGCCGTCATCACCGGAATTATTTTCCAGCGACTGAAGTGAGTTCGGTGCTTCCTTACTTTCAACATCCATTTATAACACCTCCATTTAAAAATATTCCAAAGACTATATCACTATTACTCTTTTCCAACACTATGGAAACATTTCCAAAATCTCCAAGATTTAAAGATTCCCAAATATTAAGTTCAAATTCATTCAAAACATTTTCCAAAATTTTCGGGATTTAAATTTCCAAATTCTGGCTTGAACCCACTTTTTAGGTTTAACTCATTTTAATAAATCATATTTGTACCATTCCTATTTGGTTATATAAACCATCTCAAATTTTATAATCCAGTTTCGATTATAATAATAACAACCAAACACACCAATTATACTACAATAATTTCTGAAAATTATTTCTTCAATATAAAATATAGAAACTCCTATCCGTGTCGGTTTATCGTGTTCAAGTATTTAGAAACTCCTATTGATTTAGCGGTGTCCCACTACTCGACCATAATTTATAAGCCACTCAAAAGATAAATTTACACAATATAAAATAATTTATATTCACTAACAAATACGCGCTCATATCTATAATACATTGAGAATCATTCTAGGGTACTACCCACTCTATCTCTAATGTGTAATCCCACAAAAGCCAAGATTCTCGCTTAACCTTGCGCTATGATACCAAATGTAAACCCCGTATCTCCATACCCTTTGAGTCGATAATAAATCACACGTGTCTAACTCAAATCGAATGGAAATACGAATCTTTAGGGGTGAAGAAGAAAAGAGATAGAAGAAGAAACATGAACAATAACACAGAGTCTCACAATCGCCACGGAACAATATATAATTGACAATAACATACCTGTATACAAAAAGAACTATAACTATTTTTATACGTATCATCATCAGAGTAAAACAATCAACAAATAAATTCTGGACAGTTATAATAACAAGTTCTAAGAAGTGCTGAATATACAGCCTACACACAGTGAAATATAATCAAGTACAAATAATACGCCTAAGAATCCTCCAACTCGTCTTCTAAGCTCCATAGCAACCTGACCAAAACTGTAATACTTGATTCGACCCGAGCATTATAATAAAATAACACCCAATTCAGACTGGAAAACCAGCGTGGGAAAACACACTCAATTTGAATTTATTATTATTATCAAATTCCTTTAGAAAAAAAAGGTATCTCGTAAGACGTCGCACATAAATACGACGGGTTTTTACCCTACGATAACTAAAACACTTGATAAAATCATCTAATATTGTAATAGTGTCTATAGAAAGTAAACTAGAAAATAGTTGAAATGCTTGCATCTCACGTTTTAGCATAGTTGGGCACAATCAAAACCATACAGGCTCGTTTGGATATTGGATTCCATACAATGACTGGGCTACTGGGGTACCGCCTGCCACTATACATCTTTAGAAAAATGTAATGAGATCACACCTAACGATCCCCGCGAACACAAGACTGGCCAACCCCTTGCTGGATAGTACCAAATATGTTATCACCCTGGGTGTTCCCACCCGAATCGAGCATTTCTTTTCATGCACACCCATATCCATAATTATAATATATCCAAAGGTGTCTAGAAAAGTGATAACATACCATACTTGGGTGCGACCTACTTAGCCCTACTACATCTCCCTGTTTTAGTCATTCTCGGTTGATGAGGCTTGAGGCTACGTTTTACCTCAAGAATAACATTCATACTTGGTATGCTAACACTACCTTCCAAGCGAAACACTGCAATGATAGCATTCATCCATATAAGTTGTTCTAGGTCTGAAAAACTGAAACTCCAAAAACATCATCTTCATTATCTTCCTGATATCACCATTCTTACGCAAAAATCGATTTGAAGCGATTTTCGAATAATTAAATCTGATCCCATTCTCTTCAAAAGGATCAACGAATTTGGCTAGATTTGATAGTCGATTATTTAACTATCAAATTACACACATAAGCAGTCACAAAGCCCAATTTTATAAATCCTTCAAAAACATTCACTTCAAAATATATTTACACGGATATATGCTCAAATCCCTTCTAGTATTTCGATATTTGAAAATGATTTCAAATACCTAAATCCTTAACAGGATATTTCAACCATATCAAGACTTAGAAATATTTCCAAGTCCAACTTAATATTTCATTACTTAGGAAAATATTCCTACAAAAATCATTTCTTTGTTAAATATCTCCAAACCTTTAATTTCAATACTTAGGAAAATATTATAAGTTTATTTTCCAATACCATTTCTAATACCCATACTTAGGAAAATATTCCGTACTTATCTCACAAATCTCCAAAATGACTATTAATTTCATTTTTACAATTTCCAAAAAATATCGATTATGCTTATTTATAATCAAACTAACAATTTATAACTCCTTTAATTAATTCAGATTCATTTTAAGTTCTCGAGTTCAACTATTTTGGATATTCCCCTAAAATTCCAAAAATCCCCTTATAACCTTAATTTAATTTGCATCCCGTCCCAATTCTAAATTAAATTGAAAAGGCGTTCAATTAAATTTAAAATTCCAGCCGACTACAAAATTCTCTAAAACAATTTTATTTCGTAGCCTACATCATTACAAATCCAACGTCACTTGTTTCGCAATATTTTGACCTCGCATTGAAAAGTTATACATTTATAAACTTTCGAATTTTGTTAAAAAAAAATTAACCTAATTACGTACTTAAGGTTAATTATCTCGTTCAATCCAAAATCACACGTCTTCCCTTCTTTAGGCACGACACCTAGGCATCGCGACTTCCAATCCTTCGTATTTCCCATCCATCTCGACTACGACCGTCGAATATTTGCCTCCACCCAAAAATTTAAGCTATACATTCTATGCCTACGCATGCTCCAGCCCACCCTCGCTTATGCCACCGGCTTCGAACTTCGCGATGCCTCCATTCGCCGTGAAACCCCCTTAAAAGACTATAGCCAAATAGAGCTCCATAACTGCCTCCGTGTACCATCGCGACCCCGCGACGATGAGCTCCTCGATCGCGATTTCATCTTCCCAATCGCCTTGCCCTATACGAGAAATTAGATTGTGACTTTATATTATATTATTTTTTCACTATTCTGTTCGAGATTGAGGAAGGAAAAATGGGAAAATTTGCGTTTTTTAATTGAAGTGGAGCATCATTTTTGGAGGGTATGGTGGCTTGTAGGTGTATAGGGTCTGACTTTGGAATTTAAAGGATTATTAAATTTACTTCCATTTCTCTTGTCAGACCATCTGTAGCACAAAAATATCTCGTTTATGGCATCTTAAAATTCCGAATCCCTAACGACGCATGCCACTTGTTATTTCTAATGGTATACCCTTATTTCAAATGTAATGGAACAAGATTCAGGACTTAACTCGATTGTATGTGGAAGATAGCTTTTTGAATCCAATTATTATATTAAATTTTGAATATTAATTTCAATGCGTTTCTATTCCGTATGACCAATAATTAACTCCAATAGCTATGAAATTTGAAATCCGATAATTATATATTATTATTGATCCAATGGAACATGTTTCATCGTATTCCAAGACCATGCCTCCGATCGTTCATTTAATGTGTCGATTAAATCGACGATTTCAATATTTTATTAAATCACCTAAAATTCCAGTTTTTAAAAACTTATTAACTAAATTCTAATTCAAATAGAACTAATATCAACAACAGAAATCGTTTTGATTCCCATTCAGGTCAATTTTCAATTATTTACCATTTCCGTATTTTGATAAATCGCTACATTTGAAATTTAGGTCAGATTTACCAATTCAGTCAAAATTTCCATATTCAAAATCAATTAATATTTCAAATTTAACTTTTAAGATAAATTAAATGTTGAAAACCAAATGATCAAAATTTCGGGACATTACACCGTTGAGGTTTAAACTCATTAGAGATAGAGTTACTAATACATTAAAATGAGTCTAAGTGTATATATACGAGAGAGCATATTTGTTAGTGCTATAAAATGTTTTGTATTATGTTAATTTGTTCTATTTAGTACTTATGAATTCTTGTTGGAACATAAGACGCTATGGCATTGATAAAGATTTTTAAACACTCGAACAGGGTAAATCGACACAATATTGTTTTAAAAATGGGTAAATGAAATAATTTTGCCTAGTATTATATTTTATATATATAAATATATATATAATTTTTCATAAATTTAAATTTATATTTTTGTTATGCTGGATGTTCGTAAATGATAATATTCAATTATTGTCAATTACGGTTTGGTCAGTCAAGGTTCTTAAATTGACTATTATATGTTATAAGAAAATGTAAATTTACAAATAAATTGAATTTAAATTGAAATTTTGAGAACTTAAGTTTCGGTATTTTAAAAGTGGCTTTCAAAGATTTTGAAAGATATATTTTAGTATTATTGGAAGTATTTTCGAATAGAAACATTTTCAATAAGAGTTGAAAGAAATGTTTTAAGGGAGTATTTTAAAAAAGGGAAGTAAGTTCTGTACTCCTGTCTTCTATCGCTGGAAAATAATTTCGGTGATGATCGAGGTATTATTGATATTCATTTTCAAATTTCAAAGCGAGGGAGGCCGTTTAATAGCTTTGCTATGTATTTGGCTCGATTAACAGATTTTGATTTAAAAATTTTAAATATGATTTGGCATATATAAAGGTTTTGAGTATATATTATTTCAAAATGATTTGAAATAAAATCCGTATTTGAATTCTTAAGTTTTGTTAAATTACTGATTTTCGGCTGTTGAAAAAAGGTGAAATTCTAATAGTTGGACACTTCCAAAATGAGAAATAAGAAATTAGAGGCTAAGTATTTAATGAAATAATAAAGAAATTGGAGATTTGTCACTTGTAAATTAAAAGATAATGAAAATTATTATTTGCGAATTATTTAACATTCTTGCCAAATAAAATAAATAAGATAAATTTATGTAATATTCAGTTACATATTACATTCTAGAAACATATTTAAAGCTTACCAGAAATGTTTAAAATGTTGAAATGTTAAATAGGAATATGTGATAGAACATTATACAAGTGAAAGCTTAAGTAACAAAAATGATTCAGAAATAGATTTAATATTAAATAATACCATATAAGAAAGGATAAATGTGAATTAAAAAGTAAAGAAACTGTTAATCTGGTTTCTGTTATTCTTAAAGATTCGGATTCTGCTTTGGTTGCATCTTTATATTCTTTAAACCCTCGTGATGACGATGATGATGATGAGGGTGATATTATTTCTCTTATTCACGTCGTTCCTGGATTTTCCGACATATTCGAGCCCGTTTTTGGATTACCACCTAAGCGAGCAATTAAGTTCAGAATTAATCTTATTCCTGGAGCTCAACCTATCACTCACCCTCCTTATCGTATGTCCAATAAAGAAAACGAGGAGATGCGTAAACAATTATCCGAATTGGAGACGAGGCAATTTATTCGCTCTAGTTCCTCGCCTTTGGGAGCTTCGGCTATTTTCGTGAAGAAATCTGATGGTACACTTAGGCTTTGCGTTGACTACCGCAAGCTTAATGATCTTACTATCAAAAATAAATATCCTTTACCTCGGATTGATGATTTATTTTACCAACTTAGTGGTGCTAGAGTCTTTTCACAATTGGACTTGGCTATCGGTTTTCATCAGCTTCGTGTTGCAGAGGATGGCATTCCTTTGACATCGTTCCGTACTCGGTATGGATCTTATGAATGGCTTTTTATGCCATTTGGGTTAACGAATGCCCCGGCTTATTTCGTTGACTTAATGAATCGAGTTTTTAAAGACTTCCTCGATCGATTTGTTCTCATCTTTATTGCTGATATTCTTGTGTATTCTAAAACCGAGGAGGAGCATGAAAAACATCTTCGAATTGTATTGGAAACTCTTAGGAGTAATCAATTAAAAGCAAAATTTTCTAAATGCCATTTTTGGCAATTTTGTGTGAAGTTTCTAGGCCATATTATTTCCGAATCCGAAATTTCCGTGGATCCTTCAAAGATTGAAGCGATTCAAGATTGGAAGAGACCGGAGAGTGTGACGGAGATTCGTAGTTTTCTTGGATTGGTGGGCTATTACCGTCGTTTTATCAAAGACTTTTCTAAGATTGCCGTGCCTCTCACTATCTTGACGAAGAAAGGTGTTAAATACATTTGGTCGGACAAATGTGAAGTTTCTTTTCAGAAATTAAAAGAACTTTTTTCTGATGCTCCTATTCTCATTATTCCCGAGGGGAATCAAGATTTCATTGTTTATACCGATGCTAGTCGCGTTGGTTTGGGTGTCGTTCTTATGCAAAGAGAACGTGTTATTGCTTATGCTTCTAGGCAATTGAAGCCGGCCGAGACTAGATATGCCACTCATGATTTAGAACTCGCGGCTATTGTTTTCGCTCTTCGGATTTGGCGTCATTATCTTTTAGGAGAGAAATTTGTTCTTTATACCGATCATAAGTCCTTGAAGTATTTATTCTCTCAAAAGGAACTTAATTTGCATCAACAGCGTTGGCTCGAATTTCTTGCACCATATGATCTTGACATCCTTCATACTCTCGGAAAGGGAAATCGTGTTGCCGATGCACTTAGTCGCAAGCAACAAGCGGTTGTTTCTATGATGATATCCGAATGGAATGATCTCGAGATATTATCCTCTTGTGAGATTCGAGATCGTGTCTCCGATTTATGTTCATCACTTATGTTATGTAGCCTTGAGACTCATCCTTCTCTTTTAGACCGCATTCTTGAAGCTCAAAGGCTAGATCCCGAAATGGATCTTCTTGGTCAAAATATTAGGGATAAAATTGATATTGAAGGTTTGAAAGACTTTGATACCGATTCTCGTGGCAGCATTCGAAAATTTGGTAGACTTATCGTACCAAATATTATTGATCTTCGTAAGGATATTTTAGAAGATTATCATAGTTCTAAATTTACCATTCATTCCGGAAGTAGTAAAATGTACGCAGATATGAAGCGACTTTATTATTGGGAGGGGATGAAACTTGACATCGCTAACTTCGTTAAGCGTTGCATGACTTGCCAACTCGTTAAGGCCGAACATCAAAGGCCCGGTGGGTTATTGCAACCTTTAGAAATTCCAATTTGGAAGTGGGACCAGATTTCCATGGATTTTATAGATGGCCTTCCCCGTTCTCGTTCGGGTCATGATAGCTTATGGGTAATTGTTGATAGACTTACTAAATCCGCCCATTTTATTCTCGTTCGGTCTAACCGAACAGTTCCTCCTTTGTCCAAGCTCTTTGTTAAAGAGATTGTTAAATTACATGGGGGTCCTACTTCTATTGTTAGTGATCGTGATCCATTGTTTACTAGTGGATTTTGGAAGAGTCTTCAAAAAGCTTTAGGAACGAAGCTTAATTTTAGCACCGCTTATCATCCTCAGTCCGATGGACAAACAGGGCGTGTGAATCAAACTCTTGAAGATCTTCTTCGTGCTTGTGTTCTTGATTTTGGTGGAAGTTGGGAAGATCATATTTCACTTGTTGAATTTTCCTATAATAATAGCTTCCAATCTAGTATTGGTATGGCACCTTTTGAGGCACTCTACGGAAGGCCATGCCGATCTCCTTCTTGTTGGCTTGAGGCCGGTGAGAAGCTGGTTTTAGGTCCAGATTTTATTCGTGATTCCACAGAAAAGATTGATCTTATTCGTCATAGGATGAAATAAGCCCAGAGTAGACAAAAATCCTATGCCGATAATCGAAGAAGGAAATTAGAATTTTCTGTTGGAGATTCTGTTTTTATTCATGTTTCACCAATGAAAGGTGTTGTACGTTTCACTCGATCGGGAAAATTGGCGCCTCGATATATTGGGCCATTTCCTATCACTGAACATATTGGTTCCATAGCTTATCGCCTTTTATTACCGGCTCAATTTTCTGCTATCCATGACGTGTTTCATGTTTCTCAACTTCGGAAATGTCTTTGAGATTCCGATTCTATTCTTGAGCCCGGTGTTGTGGAAGAGATTGAAGTTTCGCCTAATTTAACTTATGAGCATCATCCTATTCGTATCATTGCTTCGGAGGTCAAACGACTTCGAAATAAAGATGTTCCGCTTGTTAAAGTTCAATGGTCTTCAAATCCTAAGGATTGTTCTTGGGAATCTAGAGAGTACATCGAGCGAACACATCCGGACTTACTTTCTCGTGCTCTTTGAGGTGAACTTCTTATTTCAAATTTCTTTTGTGTTGAATATGATTTTATGGTTGTTACTACATATCTTCTTCTTAAATATTGCGAGGACGCAATTTCTTTAAGGAGGGGAGTCTGTAACAACCCGCATATTTATCGATTTTCTATTTAAATATTTTATCGTTAGTCGGATTTCAGTCCGAAAAGCTACTTTTTGCAAACAGCTGAATTAGGACTCGAGACCACTCCCATTGAGTTTAAAATGCCGTTTGCGACCTTTTTTAATATAAGCTTCGATATGTTTGGAGAAAGTTGATTTTTGCTACTTTTTACTTAGGGCTTTGGTTTGGGCTGAGCCACTTATGTATTCAGTCCCAACCCCTTTTCCTCTTCATTACTTCATTCCTCATTTCCTAATACTCAAGCTTTTATATTAATGGAGAGTGGAAGAGGAAATTAAAAACTCCAAACCCTAGTTTCCTTTTGCAAATCAAACTCTAGCTCCAAACTAATAGAAGAACCCATTGGTAAGCTTCTCTTCTTCTTCCCCAACTTATTCTCTTACTAATTTCAGAAATTCCTAAACCTAATTTTGGGAATGTTCTTGTTTTGAGCATAGATTCAAGCTCATTTGGGTTGTGTTGAAGAGAGGTTGATTCTCCATTTGCTTTCAAGCTTCTTCTTGGTTGATTTTGTAAAAAGGTGAGATTTTTATCTCACATCTTTGTCTATAATTATCTTCGATTGTTAGGTATGAATTCCTAACATTTATTCGTGTGCAATTGATTTTGGTTTGAATCGATTTCGTGTAAATTCCAATTTTTGGTGTTTTGGTCTAATTTATGAAAATCCTATTATGGATATTTGGACATTGATATTTGAGGCGTATCGAAGAGCCGTTTAGGCTGGGTTGTCGTTCGACGTAATTCCTTAGCCATCGCCATTTGCTCGTTCGACCGTTTTCGATATTCGTTTGGCCATTTTTAGCCTAGGTTCAGGGAATGCCTTGAACCATTCATTCAGACGTCTGAAACGTAATACTCAGACGTCTGAATATTGTTCTGGGAAGATTTCTATTCCCAGATTCAGACGTCTGAATATATGGTTTCAGACATCTGAATTGGTTCATTTGGAACCAGAAAGGAAATAGGCTAAAAAGTGCCTATTTCAGACGTCTGAAACACTTGATTTAGACGTCTGAATTGTGTTCTGGAAATCTTTATATTTCCAGATTCTGATGTCTGAACCACTTGTTTCAGACGTCTAAAACAAGTGTGTTTTGCCTATTTTGCCTATTTGCCTATTCGCTTGAGAATTTCAATTTAAATCGATTCGTGATGATCCTATTTGTTGTTATCATTTATTATGCCTTTGATGACTCCTATTTAGGAATTTTTGAATATCCATTTCGATGGATTCTTTATTGGTTTCTTTGGATTTTATTCACGTCTTCGAATGTGAATTTTAGTGATTGATTGTTCTTACAATCTTCTTTGTGATTTGTCACTTTAAAAAATATAAAGGTTTTCTGTTACTAGTAGTAAATATCAAAACTCTTTTCTCAAACGATTTCAATGCTATTTTAATACCAAATTCATTTATAATAACCGTTTTCCAATCTATTAGTATATACAAGCCTTTACCTCGCTCGTATGAGAAATCTAATTAAACGACTAAGTAAAACAAGTGGTATGAAACGCTTGCGTTCACTTTGTTGGTTAATTCTTGGACTTGTTCGATTGAAACTCTTGTGACAATTTTCTAGTGGAGACCTATAATTTGTTCGTAAATATTTAAGTTAAGCTAGTGGTTATGGGACCTGAAGCTAAGCTCATATATTTACTAGCTTACTGTAATCGACACTTCTCGTTGATCATGACGATCATCGTTGTGATTTAGACTAGCAATGTGCGATGTCTCTTTGTCTACGAGGGAGACTAAACCCCGTTTTGTGGAGTTTCAACTCAATTTGGTGGGGTAGCAACCCATGGTCTTCGGGATGTTTGTGGAGCTTCGGCTCAATTTGTGATGGTTAGCAACCATGGAATTAGCGTTCCGTTTGTGATACACGTGTTGGTGGGCTTTTTGCTCCCGTTTGTGATAGGCCTTCCCCCTTTTTGTGATTTCTGGATTTCTTAAGATGATTTCTAGAATTTTGTGCTTCTCCAATTTTCGTGATTTCCATTGATAAGTTTTATCAATATTTGTGCATTGATGAATTTGTGTGTCACTGACTTTTGTGATTGGCATTGATATAATTGTCAATATTTATGGTTTGGTGAACGAAATGAGGAGTATGACATTTCTTTGATTCTTGTGTAGATTTGGTGATATTGATTAATCTCTCGTTGATTTTCAATTACTTATATATATCACAGCTTGGCACTGTGATTATTATGTGTTTAGTCATATCTCTTATTCTATATCGTTTCATCTGATATTTATAGTTAGACTGATCCGTTTATTATTTTCTTATTAAATAATACTCGGGTCAGATCGAGATGTTTCAGGTGCGTCTGCTTGACTTCTCCCCTGGGATTCATTACTCTGACTTTTGGCAAACTACTTAGATTAGTAGTTTATTTTGTTGTATACACTTGAGATATAGACTCATGGTTGTATTCTTTTGTATAGCACGCGTTGCTATTCTTTTGTATTATTGTGGATCTTTTTGACCACTACTCTGATATACACTTCCATGTGTTAATTATGTATTCATATCTTCTTCCGCCTTTGTGATATGAATTATCTGTGACTGATTTATGTTATGTTTACTTCTATATTTGTTTCCGAAGATATTGTAGCCACTGTGTAGTAGCTTTGAGTTTGTGTCGGTATGTCGGATTTCCCTCTTGATAAAGAAATGCATGTTATACTATCTGACATATCGGTGCTCGTGCAAAGCAATTATACAGATGGTCGCTCCTCAACAGGCTTATTCTCCGTGCTAGTTGACAGCATTCACCCGTAGTGTCTTTGGCTAGCGTGGGTATAGAGGTGGGGCGTCACACCAGCGCCTAGTCATTAGTTTGAAATCCATTCTCCCTATGTGCCTTTTACGGTTTTGATAACCCACTTTGTGGCTAGTATGCTGGAATTTAATAAATGTAACAATTTTGATTATTGGAATAAGTATTTGTATGTAAACCCCATTATAATATCAAAGGATTTTGATAAGAAATGTTTTAGCTATCGTAAGGTAAAAACCCGACATGTTTATTTGTGATGTGGTCTTATGAGTTACTTTTGATTTTCAAAGGATTTTGAAACTTTAATAATATAATTAGGTGTGTTTTTTCTCACGCTGGTATTCTAGACTGACTCGGGTGTTATTTAACTATAATGCTCGAGTCAGACCATGTATTATAGAGTACAAATTCTGGATGGACTGCTGTGGAGCTCAGGAGAAGAGTTGGATGGCGTGACGTATCCAACGTATATGATGTAAATTCCGATGTGTATTGAGTGTTAGCGGGGAGAAAGATTATAACCTTCCTGAATTGTGTTGTTTTTTGTATTGTACTCTGATGATGTAATGTATAAAACAGATATAGTTTCTTTGTGTAAAGATTAGTTATTATCTATTATATTTTATTCCGCTGTAATGGTAAGATTCTGTTGTTTTGTTTTTTTCTTCTTCTACCTCTTCTTCTTTAACCCAAATGGTTCGTATTTCTGTTCATCTTGAGTTGTTGATGGAGAATAGTGTCGGCTCAAGGGGTACGGAAATGTGGGTCGTTTCATATAATATAATTATTGAAATTTTTATTTTATCCGGACCTAACCGCGCAAGGGATACTTCTAAAAAATTTCGTAAATTTAGGACTTAGAATTTTTTTGTAGAAGTTGAGTTATCTTCAAATTTTTGTTAAATTAAATATGTAAGATTAATTGTTTATAAGTTGTCTATTTAGAATAAAATATAACGGATTTCTTGATTCCTTCTTGTTCCTTTTGAGGACAAAAAGTTTTGAGTGGAGGAGATTATAACTACCCGTATTTTTGATAATTAAAAATATTGATTTTAATAACATTTATGGAATTTAATATTGTCAAGAATTTAAAATTTATGATTTATTAATGGAAAAAATTATTAGGATATATTTTAATAATATTAATTAAGTGTAACTGACAACTATGTTAACATAAATTCGACCGATTATAAATAATAAATGTTACTGTTATAAGAACGGAATGAATGTTCTTCCTAGTTGAAAGCTAATTATAAAGGTTAATTTTGATATAAATTGTATGTTAATAAGAAATAAATTAAATGTTGTATAAAAAATTGAAATAATATGTATATAACTGAAAATAGAATATGAAATTAGTTTTGGATAAATAGTTTATAACCCTTGGTTGTAAACTATAAGTTAATAGATATGAGTTATTAATGTATAAAAATTGTTTTAATTATCATCTTATTATTTAATCCTTTTGTAATTAATTTGGAAATCAATGGAAATTAAATGTAATTGCAATTATGCAGTTAATATAAGAAAAGAAGTTAACTATAGAAAATGAGTATAATAAAATGGAAACTTATGTTAATAAATAAATTACATAAGAAACTGTTGATTTAATATAAGAACCCATAAATCAAAATAATAGAATTTATTGAAATTTAAAATATAATAAATGGGGGTTTTATTACTATTGTGATTTAACATTGTAATAAATCAAATATTTAAATCTTTAAATTAACATTGAAAATTAAATTTCAAAAAATCATCAAATTTTTGTGAAATCAAGAATGATGAAAATTGTTGACTTTTAATTTAGAATTTAAAAGTGATTAAATTGATTTTTAAAATAGATTGTTTTAAATAACGTGTAAATTTGTCTTTTTGGGAACTGTCTTAGATTTTACAAATTCATCAGATCAATAATAATGAATTATTATAGAATTTCAAGTTTTGTAGCGATCGGACTTAGCTTTTGGTCGTGCGAGCTCGAAACACGTAGAAATCGATTAAAGGAATTTAATTAAAATGAATATAAATCGATTTTAAGAGCCAACTTCTATATATGATAGAATTAAGGTTTGAAACTAGTTTCATTGAATTTTAAAAATATTGCAAATCTGTATCTCGATATATTCGATGACCTATTTTCATTTCGTGAACGAAACGGGCTTTTCGGGTCTTTGTTATCGCTTCGACCCAATTCGATCTGTTCCATCCATAATTATCCATCTCTGCCTATATATTGCATGTTATAAACCTTTGCTACTTCTATTCTATTTTCTGTACATACAATTTTTGTTCTAATCTTCTCCTTCTCAATGGCAGACATCGCAAAACCCTAATTACAATTCCAAATCAAAGTCCAAAAATCCAAACTGCTCAAACCCTATCACATAAGATATCATCGCGAAGCTCTCAATGAACGTAATTTGCATCTGCAATTCGAATTTCGATTAGAGGCACCATTTGTTCAGAAATCAGTGAAACCGTTTTGGCCATCCATCTTAGGGTTTCACGATCGATGGTGGATCGTCAACCAATCGACGGTCGAGGAGTTATATCTAGTAGAGCTCGCGTAGCAGTGATCAATGATGATGGCCGATCATCGCTTAGTGGCCAAAATTCATCGGAAATGGTGACTAAGTGTCGGCGGCAGCGGTGCCACTAAGTACGACCAGAGATGCTCGCTTGGGAATGGGGAGGTGCGGTCAGAAGAGGATGGCGTGGTCGGATCTAGTCGTTGGTGGCCGGAGTTGGCATCGAGGCATGGTGAAGAGTGGCAGCCAATATGGTTTCGTGTGTTTGTGATGTCTAAGGTTGTGGAAGAGAGCGGTAATTACCAGATTGCTCCTGTTTTTACTTTTAATTTCAAATTTAAATTTTTAAAACTCGAACTTGCCTAACTTCTTCATACGAACTCGGATTCACGTGCAGTTTCTTCCATTGGGTTCATATCGGAATTCCGAGAAACATGGATATAGTTTGGTTAAATTTTTAGGCTTTTGGAATTTTGGGCTTTTATTGGATTCTAAATCGACTATAAAACAAAGGTGAGTGATTTAACCCACTGATGCAATACTAAATCTTTTTATGTTAGTTGAGTTAAATTTATAAATTATTAAGAATTTTATTAATTGATGTTTGGTAATTTAAATTTTCATTTAAAATTGATTTGAATTTATATTAAATTAAATTGACGTTTAAATTAATATTGAATTTAATTTCTAGTTAAGTACCTGATATTGATAACTAGTTAATTGTTGTGATTTATTGGCTGATTCGGATGTTGACTGTGATGGATGTCTATTTGTTGGCATTTTATATGATTGGATGTTTATTTATTTATATATCCAAGTTATCACCCTGTATATTAATTGACAACATATAAACTATTCTTTGAATTATTTTGAATAAATTAAGAAATAGGTTGAAATGATATATGTAACATCCCGCCTTTTTGTATGCTTTAAATCGACGATAAACCACACACGTCAGACTTAAACCATACAGAAGGGCAGATTGTTATGAGGTAAATAAGAAAAGTAGAGAAATGAAAGAAAACAAAACAGAATCTTGCAGCGGAACGATAAAATATAATAATCAAATAAACAGTACATGAAGTAGTTTTACCAAAAACATTTGATTATACTTATATAATGCATATCAAAGTTACACATAGCATAGAATATTAATAATGCAACAGAATATAATGGTGTCGTGGAATAATATAATAGATAATAGTAATGCACTCTTCGTCTTCGTCCTCCAGAAATAAAGTCTTCGAATCCTGAAATGCTCAGACTGACCCGAGCGAATTGAAAAGACAAAACACTCGAGTCAGAACTAAAAGATCTTATGTAAGTTAAATCAACAGTAAATAATATGAGTGGAACAGCGTCAAAGATGTTTACGGGATTAGACATATCCTATTCGGTGTCTAATGTATATTCAGTAACTTAAGAGATGCTCTGGATTCACATCTCCTAAGGATCTGTTAAACTATTTACTATGTAGTAATATTTCGCTATTATAATAATGTTTAATAGTAAAATAAACCTATTTTTAAATAGCATTAAGGAGTTACCCAATCTCTCCCTTAAACACAATAATAGTCCCAGTAGTCCATCCAGTATCAGCGCATCTCCAGATCGGGAGACTACCCAAAATACTCCACGGGCTGTGGGAGAAAACCAAACTCGTACAAGGCACGCTAGGGTATGTGACATGGCACAACTATGCAAAGTCAGGGTAGATATATCAATTACGCTTCCGGGCTGATGGTAACGCGTAGTGTGCAACTACCGCCCACCTCGAGCCACACCCTCAAATCAAAAAAATCAAAAGTGGCCACCAAATCAATCCAAAGTCAGAGTGTAATATCGCAGGGATGTGTCCGATAAAAAGTGCTACCTTCTTAGCCCGTCAATTGCTCCTGTTTTAGCCACCTTATGCCAACTCATGGGAGCCGGGTCCACGTATATACCTCAAGGAACGTCGCCACCATCCTACTTCATTCTGGAATCTCCACCGCATACATGGTTGTTAAAGTGGTTTTCGGAGTTGGCAGAGAGTATGACAACTTCCGATCCCGGTCTCTTCAACAACCAAACGCTATTATAACACCGCGGTCATTTCAAAATAATTATACTTCAAAACTAGGATATAATATTCATTTCAAAACCATATAAATACGATATCATTTTCGTTTTAAAAACCAAATCAATATGATATCATTTTAAAATCATAGTATTTCAAAGTTATAGAATTTCGAAACCAAAGACTTAAAACTATAACACTTCAAAACGTAATACTTTGAAATTTATAACTTTGAAACATAACTTTCACCCTTACATAGTTTAAATATTAAAATATTTTATAAAATAAACTAGCTTCTTAAATTTCACAAATCAATTCCAAAACAACCCGAATTCCTAAATTTTAAATTTAACCAAATCCCTAAATCATAAATTTCAATTCAATTCGGTTTTCGTATAGACCATTCCAAATTATACCGATTTCAAAATAGATTTGATCCACAAAATAAACTATTTCAAACTCAATATATTTCAAAGCTTAAATATTCAATATTTCAAAACTAAATTTCATAATTATATATATATATACCAAATTTACTTTACTATTATTTAGTTATGAAATATTTGCTTAATAAAGCCAATATCCTTTAAATAAAACATCAAATTTCAACTGAATATTCCTCAATTTATTTAGACTTGATATATTCAATTAAATCACCTTAAACCTGAATTAAGTTATAAAACCATATTCTTTTAAAATATCAGTTTTCAATAAGTTCTAAATGGATTCTTATTAAATAAAATTCTTAATTAAATAAAATCTCAAATCAATTTCAAAACTATCTTCTCAATCTTGATTTATAAAAATCAATATAAACTCTATATTAAAATATAATTTAAGTAAATACTTATCCATATTATATTTTAATAAGATCAAACTTTATTATTAAACTTCTTTTATACTTTAAACCAATTTTATACATAGTTTAAAACCAAGAATTTAACTATATATAAAATAACATATATAAATATCCAGATCAATATATCATAAAACCATATTTTTCTTCACAAAACCATAGAAATCATTTCAAATATTTTTATATATAGACCATCGTTTCTGTATATAATTCTCTACCCTATGGTCAAGTGATACGGATACTTATCATTTCAATCCGTAATTTAAAATAAAAATATGGTTATATATCATTCAAACCGCAATCCCGAATGAAATAAAAATGCATAACAACTTGCGGTTTATAAAAATATAAAATACAACATCCATTCATCCAATATCAACCATCAAGCATTTATCACAATCATCATCCAATTCAATCAATAGCATCAATATATAACAGATAATAAATAACAGGTATCAACTAGCAGTTTATATTCAATAATAAATTAAATAACTATTTAAGTTGCAGTTTATATACAATAATAAATTAAATAACAATTTAATTCAATTTAACTAAGATGATGATCAAAAATATTCAAAGCAGTCATAAATAAATTTCAATAAATTTCAAAACACATCATAAATCAATTTAACAAACATTTTAGAAGTTGTGAGTGGGTTAAAACACCCACCTTTTGAATTTAAATTGAATTTAAATCCAATTTAAACCCAAAATTTGAACAGTTTCCAAATTCATCCAAATCAGCGCCAAAATGTCTGGAATTCCATTACGAACCTAGCGGACAAAACCGTGCGAAATTTCGACCTCGTACATAAAAGTTATTGATATCAAAACATTTGAATTTAAAGTTTTAAAATGAACTAAATAAAAATAAAATAAGGACGCGTACAATAGCCACCAAGTCACCATTATTCCAGAGTACTTCACGCACGAACGTGATAAACCGAATCCATACTCGCGGTTGACTGCGACGAATGGCCGCCCCTGCCACCTGCGAGCATCGCTCCACCGCCAACGCGATCGTCTCCCTCCGCTGCAGCAACGCCCTAGAGGCCACCCTTCTCGGCCTCCTCTATCACTGCCTCCACCACATGGGTTTAAAACCGTAATCGAAAAAAATCCCCTCGATCTGACCGTTGCAACGACGAACGGGCTATGCTGATGGACAACGCGCGACACTCTCCACATGATGGTGTCATCAATTTGATGATCAGCAGCATTTGATTGCTACAAAATAAATGGCCAAAAACGATTCCACTAATCTCGGATGCACAAAAACTACGATAAAAAAAAAGACAGTGGATCTAGATTGTGCTCTTCAAGAGCTTCAAATCGATATATACATCGATATTATTTGCGGAGTTTGAATTTTTGGCTTTGGATTTGATTTGAAATTGCAATTTGAAACTAGGGTTTTTCTGCCATTAAAATGACGAGGTGGAAAGAAATTGTACGTACAAAAATGAGGAATAAGAAATGAATTAGGGTTTATAACAAGGTTGTTAACCCCGTTTGATCAACGAGTTAAGACCAGAGACGACTCACGGCTTAAAGAAGCAGAGCGACTTAAGGAGTGGTCTGACTCAATAAGTAACCGACTTAACAAGTTAACGACTCAAGGGAGTTACACGACTTAACGAGTCAGGGATTCGTCGACCTAAAGGAGTCAACAGCCTATGGAAGTGAACGACTTATGACATATAGGAGTCTACGACTTAACGGTTTAAGAAAGAAGGGATGGATCATGACTTAAGGTTCTTACCGACTCAATGGGTCTACGACTCAGGATGATTCACGACTTAAAGGTAGAAGCGACTCAACAAGATGGCGAGTTAGAATTCAAGACGGCTTAAGAGAAGTGGAACGACTCAAGAGGTTAACGGTTTATGAGACAGGCCGACTCAACGAGTTACCGACTCAACAAATTGAGCAGTTGCGCGACTCATGACTTACGACTCAGCATGACTCACCTACGACCTAAAACCACTGAGTCGTAGCCCGCAGTCACAATGCTTATGTTAAAGAGAGTTGACTCGTGAGCGACTCATGACTTGTAATTCTGAAGAAGCGAACCTGTAAGGAACCAAGGGCTTAGTCAGATAAGTCGGCCATGACCTCTTAACTCGCGAACGAGTTAGGACTTGCGCTATATCCAGAAGACTGAAGGCGCTCTGACACCAAGCATGAACTCTACCAGCTGAGTCGCTCACGACCCAACTTAACTCGGCCACGGGTTACCATGAGTCGAACATGACTTACGATCCAAAGGGAAGATTTTTCTAGAAATACCAACCTACCTCAAACATGAAGGGGACCTTTTGGCCGACCATTTCAAGCGCCGATACTCTGCTGAAATCTCGACTCACTCAACACTTCAAGTACTCCAAACACCAAGGACACTACGACGATCTCCAAGAGAAAATCTACATCATTCAACATGAATTCGGAAGATTATTCTCCATCAGAATTTGATTTACTAGTCTAAAGTGTGTTGTAATTGAAGACTGTTGTAAAGTTTTAACCAAATTCAGTAATAAAGGGATTTAAAGTGGACGTAGGCTTACTCTAAGCCGAACCACTATAAAAACTGTTGTTTTTTCTGCTTTTTCTGTAATTTCACTACTTGCTTGTACTTCCCGTGTACACGGGTGGTGCTTTCATCCAACTTCAATTGACACCGGGGTGTTAGCGTCCGATTTTCACGTTAACATTTTTGGTGCTTTCACTGAGAATCCAACTCAGGAAACTTCCACTATTGCTCCGCGAAGGATTGTTGAAAGGATTTCTTTTAAAACCAGAAGTTTGTTGGAAATAATGGCTCCTGGGAGAAAACAAAGTTCTGTAAGATCCGATAATGTTCAAGAGAATGCTGCTACCTCTCCTCCTTCAAGTCAAGCAGCTCCAACTGTTGGATTTACTCGAGCAGAGTTGGATGCCGTAGTTTTGGGGATGAATCAACAATTGAATGCTCAGAATGCACAGTTGGAGGCCCAGATTGCCAAGAATGCTCTGATCTTGAGTAAGTTGAATGATCTGCTGGGGACAAACCGTCAACCGAGTAATAATGATGGGAACCCTACTGCGGGAGTTCAGGATGTTGAAGGAAACATTTCTCAGAGAGCCGCAGACCCTGTAGAAAGGACTCCTCTTCAAGCTGGAGGGTCAGGGCCGCAGCCAACCCTCCGTGAACGATTGTCAAGGCAGAATTCAGAGAGAGTGGCTGATGTGTGTCCTTCGGAGACTCTAAATGATGAAGAGTATTTTTCGGGTATGGTTCGTCAAATCATGAAAGAAAGTATGCGAAAAGATGAAGATGAGAAAGAGTGGGGATTTGCTCCGAGAAAAACTCCATTTACTTAAAGGATGTTGAAGGCAGAGTTTCCAAGGAAATTCGTTCCCCCTACTATTCCGGCTTACAAGGGGACGAGTGATCCTAACGAGTTTCTGTACAAATACGACTGGCACATGACTGGTGCCAGGGCGTCTGATGAAATTAAATGCCGATACTTCCCGGTTTATCTAGAAGGTGTAGCTCTATTGTGGTTTACAAAGCTGCTGGTCAGGTCCATCGATCAATTCTCCGATTTGACCAGGAAATTCAAGGAGCAATTTCGATTGTATGCTTCTAAAGCAAAGGACATAATGTCGCTGTCAAGTCTAGAGCAAAATCCAGGAGAATCTATCAGGTCGTTCTTTAATCGCTTTAACATAGCATTGGCTGAGGTGGATAATGCTGAGCCACGCATGGTCTTGACGTACTTGATGAGGGCAATTGACAAGTCAAGCGAATTTGGAAAATGGTTGAAAATGAAAGAACCAAACTCAGTTGACAAATTCTACAAGAAAGCGGATGAACTCATGCGCTTGGAGAGCCTCTAAGCACCAGCTAAGGTGGTATCAGGGCAAGCCGGGGAACAATGGTGCTGCTTCAAACAAGAAGGAACCAAACACTCAGAAAAGGGGAAACGATGGTGGAAAGAAACAGGGAGACGCTAAGAAAGCTCGTTCTTTCAATTTCACACCCTTGACCGATACCCCTGAAAACATCTACTTTGCAACTAAAGATGATGTCAATTATCCGGCACCACCTAAAATGAGAGTTGCGATTAAGATGGAAAAAAGTGGAAAGTACTGCCGGTTCCACAACCAGTCCGGCCATGATACCAACGAATGCCGCCAATTGAAAGAGGTAATTGAACAACTCTTAAAGGAAAACAAGCTCCAGCAGTATGTGAAAAGGAACAGAAATGCCTCAGCTTCGTCAACTCGAGAATAGCAAGTTCCCGCTCACCATCCTGGCTCAAGTGAGAAGGACGTGGAACATGAATCGAAAAGGCCTGTCATCAATATAATAACTGGAGGACCTCACCCAGTAGGCAGAAGCTGGGGCGAGATGGAAAGGTATGCCCGGGCCTTGAAGCATGTACCAGCTGAAGAGAATGTTTTTGTTTTAGAGAATGATGCGCCTTTAAAGCAACAAAAGACTTCCACAGATGATATTGTGTTCAGTGCCAGGGATTCTTTGGGTATCGAAGCTCCGACCATAGATCTTTTGGTCATATCCGCTGGTATTGGGCCGGCAACTGTGAGAAGAGTTCTAGTTGATTGTGGAGCCTCATGCAACATCCTCTTCAAGAAGACCTTTGATCAAATGAAAATTCCAATGGCTGATGTTCAAGCTTCATCACTTAAGGTTGCTGGGTTTGCTGGAGAACCCAAACAGCCAATTGGGACCATAGATTTGTTTGTAGAACTCGGAAAGGGACTGAGGAAGGTGGCTCGAAAGCAAACCTTTATAATTGTTGAAGAATTCTCTACCTACAACGCCTTTTTGGGCCGACCAACTCTTGCTGCATTCAAAGCTGTTCTTGCTCCATGGTGGTTGACTCTAAAATTCCCCACATGTAACGGAGTTGGTGTGGTTAAGGGAGACCAAGATGCGGGGCGAGAATGTTATTTTGCAGAATTGCGAGAATCCAAGAAGAGAGAAATGGGAAAAGGTGCGGCGGCTCCAGTCCGCATCAAAGAACCAACCTTGTAGCAATTACAGGGTAGACCCTGCACTGGTGAATGTAGTGGGGCACGAAGAGAGATGGATCCAAGGAAAGCCAGTGCAGGGGAGAATAGAGTGGTACCAGTAGAGGTAACAGTACAGGTGCCTGTTGACCCAAAGGACCCAAACAAAGTGCTTAATGTTGGTTCACAACTCAATCCGATAGTTCAGAATGTTTTGATTTCATTTTTGAAGGCTAATTTGGATGTATTCGCTTGGACTCATGCGGACATGTGCGGAATATCCCTAGAGATTGCAGTGCATACCCTGAACATTGATCCAAAATTTACACCTGTGAAACAGAAGAGAAGGAGTCAGGGTCCTGAGAGAACGGCAGCGTTAAAAGAAGAAGTGGATCGGCTCATGGAGAACGAGTTCGTTAGAGAATCCACTTATCCAAATTGGGTCTCAAATCCAGTGCTGGTTAAGAAAGCTAACGGAAAGTGGAGAGTGTGCATTGATTTTTCGGATCTGAACAAAGCCTGCCCCAAAGACTGTTTCCCGCTGCCCAGGATCGATCAGTTGGTGGATGGGACAGCGGGACATGAATTGTTATCTTTCATGGATGCATACTCCGGATATAACCAGATTATGATGCATGAGCCGGATCAAGAGGATACAAGGTTCATCACAGATGTTGGACTCTACTGCTACAAGGTCATATCTTTCGGACTCAAGAATGCAGGGTCGACTTACCAGAGGCTTGTTAATGCCATGTTTAAACCACAGATTGGCAAGACAATGGAAGTTTATGTTGATGATATGCTAGTAAAGTCTAAGAAAGCAGTGGACCACATGGATCACTTGGCAGAGATGTTTGCAGTACTCCGAAAGTATAGAATGAAGTTTAATCCCCTGAAATGTTCATTTGGAGTGGAGTCCGGAAAGTTTTTGGGTTTCATTGTGAGCGCTAGGGGCATTGAAGCCAATCCAGCTCAAATCACTGCCCTGAGAGAGGTCAAGGCTCCTAGAACGAAGAAGGAATTGCAAAGTATCAATGGAAAGGTTGCTGCTTTGAGTAGGTTCATTTCCAAAGCTACTGACAAATGCATTCTATTCTTCGATGCTCTGAAGAAAGGAAAGAAAAACTTTGAGTGGACTCCTGAATGTCAGAAAGCATTTTATGAGTTGATTCGTCATATGGAAGTGCCTCCGATACTTTCAAAGCCTGACAGTGGTGAAGATCTCTTCATATATTTGGCAATTTCGTCTCATGCTCTCAGTGCAGTGTTGGTACGGGAAGATGTAAGGATTCAACGCCCAGTCTATTATATCAGCAAAAGGTTCACTGAGGCAGAGATGAACTATTCCAGATTAGAAAAGCTCGCCTATTGTTTGTTGATTGCATCAATAAAATTGAGGCCTTATTTCCAAGCTCATCCTATCAAAGTCCTCACTGATCAGCCTCTAAAGCAAGTCCTATTCCGTCCTGAGACTTTCGGCCATCTTTCGAAATAGAATATCGAACTCAGCCAGTATGACCTCACTTATCATCCCCGGAAAGCAATCAATGGACAAGCTTTAGCAGATTTCATCGCAGAATGTACGGATAAAGGTGATAGTGAGGAAGAAGTCATTGATAGCATCCCAATCCAATGGAAATTGTATGTCGATGGCGCAAGGAATGATTACTGTTCCGGAGCAGGGGTTGTCCTTGAAACCCCAGAAGGGAGATCACTATGCTATGCACTGAGACTAGAATTCCCTTCGACAAATAATGAAGCTGAATACGAAGCTCTCATCGCTGGTTTAAGGATCGCTAAAGAACTAAATATCAAGGCATTGCATATCTTCAGTGATTCTCAACTTATTGTTTGTCAAGTCAAGAAGGAATTTCAATCTAAAGGAGGAAATTTACCAGCCTATTTGTCAAAGGCCTGGGAGCTCCTTCAAGATTTTGACCGTTATTCAATAAACCATATTCCCCGAGAAGAAAATATGAAGGCGGATTCTCTCGCAAAATATTCGAGTACTGGTGAAGCTCAACTATTGGGGTTAGTTCCCGTTGAAGTCTTGTCAGCTCCAAGCACAGATGAAATGGATGTTAATTGGATTATGAACATATCCCAAGAGCAAGAATCATGGATGACTCCGATACTTGAATATCTACTCAATGGTTCTTTGCCAGAAAATTCAAAAGAACGACAAAAGCTGATGAGGAAAGCCTCCAGATATATAGTTCAAGATGGTCGTTTGTACAGACAAGGATATTAAATGCCATTACTCCGATGTGTGACAAAGGAAGAAGCAAAGACGATTCTAACTGAAATACACGGAGGGGAATGTGGGGATCATAGAGGTGGTCAAACTTTAGCAAAGAAAATCCTCCGTTATGGATACTTTTGGCCAGAGATTAATCAGGATGCTGCTGACTATTCCCGAAAGTGTGATAAATGCCAGAGATTCGCTAAATTCCTAGAGCGCCTTCCACTGAGCTAACACATATGGTTAGTCCATGGCCGTTTGCCATCTGGGGAATAGATCTCATTGGGCCTTTGCCGACTGCCAAATCAGGGATTAAATATGCTATCGTTGCTATTGATTATTTTACTAAATGGGCTGAGGCCGAACCCTTGGCCACTATTACCTCTAAGAAAATGATAAGTTTTGTAACTAAGAATATCATTTGCAGGTATGGTGTGCCTCAGAAGATAATCACAGACAATGGTACTCAGTTTGAAAGCGAGGAATTCCAAGATTTTTGCAAACGATTCAAAATCCGAAAAAGCTTCTCAGCAGTAGCTCATCCGCAGGCAAATGAGAAAGTGGAAGCAGTAAACAAAATCATCAAATCAACCATCAAAAAGCAGCTGGAAAAAGCGAAAAGTGGTTGGGTTGACAAGTTACCGCTTGCACTATGGGCATACAGAACCACCCATAAAACTGCGACTGGGCATACTCCATTTTCGTTGGCATATGGATCAGAAGCAATGATTCCAGTGGAAACTGAAGTCCCCTTACACAGAAGCATCCATTTTGATCAAGATGAGAATGAAAAACTGCAGTTGGAAGCACTTGACCTCCTTGATGAAAGAAGAGAAGAGGCTAGACTTAGAATTGCAGCTCATCAACAAAGAATAGCCAGGCACTTCAATTCCAAAGTTCGTCAGCGCAACTTTGAAGTTGGGGACCTAGTTCTGAAAAGAATCATGACAACTACAGGTGTGTTTAGGCCAAACTGGGAAGGGCCATATGTTATAGGCACGAAGCTTCTTGACGGCACATTCAAACTCACAACTGTCGAAGGGGAACCAATCCCAAAAGCTTGGAACAGCAATCATTTGCGTCCTTATTTTACTTGAAAGCTTTGCTGAAATGTTGTAAAAGAATTGCAAATATATGATTCTTGTATTGAAAAACAGTTGTAAAGCAAGTGAATAATGAAAAGCTATAAAGTGGATGTAGGCCCAGTTTTTGGCCGAACCACTATAAATCTTGTGTTCTCTTCTATTATAAACTGCTTTGTTTTATTTCGACATATAAAATACGTTAATTGTGTTACTAAAATGTCGACTTAATAATGCAGGCTATAAAAATGAAGCTTACCCATTGCAAGACCAATTGATCTCCGACACCACTCAGCAAGCAAGCACTAAGCCATTCAAGATTTCCATACTCAAATCCTACAAAAGAAGCGCTTCGAACAAAAGTGAGCAATGTGGATGGAAGTGGACCATATCTAACTAACTGCAAATGTTTGAATAAACAAACAACAGTTAAATAGCCTGGGTCTACCACCACAACCTTGCTTAACTATGAAGTGTATTTCTTTGGATAAGGGAAATCATTGGCAACTAAAAAGTGATGACACTTGCAAAAGACAACGGGGATCGCCAACGTGAATGGATGGCAAAAGAGACATGGGCGAGCAAGCATCAATCAGCAAAAGACCTCTTCGGAGGCACAAGCCCTCTGCGGAGGCACAACTCTTCGGAGGATAAAGACCTCGAGCAGGCCTAGCCAAAAAAAGAGTGATCTTTCTCGTTACAAAGTTGCGGAATGATCGGTCGATACACTCCCGTGAATCCGTCCAACCGAGAGAAAGAAACTCCAAACTTCCAGGCAAAAGCCCTACTTAGAGGCACACGTTTCACCGAGATTGAAATAAAACTTCCAGGTGTTCAAACGTGGAAAAAGCCCTCTTCGGAGGCCCATTTCACCACAGTTGAAATGCTAAAAGACCTCGAGCGGGCCAACCAGAAAAGAGAGATCTTTCTCGTCACAAAGTTGCGGAATGATCTGTCGATACACTCCCGTGAATCCATCCAACCGAGAGAAAGAAACTCCAAACTTCCAGGCAGTAACCCTACTCGTAGGCACAAATTTCATCGTGATCGGTCGATACACTCCCGTGAAATGAAATGTGAAAAGCCCTCTTCGGAGGCCCGTTTCCCAGCGAACAGGGAAAAACAAAAGCCTCTCCCAAGGGGCAGAAACCAAAAAGACCTCTTCCCAAAGGCACAACAAAACAAAAAGACCTCTTCCCACGGGCAGAAATGAAAAGACCTCCTCTTGGAGGCACAATCGAACAAAAAAGACCTCTTCGGAGGCACACGTTTCACCGAGATTGAAATAAAACTTCCAGGTGTTGAAACATGAAAAAGCCCTCCTCGGAGGCACAACTCTTCGGAGGCACACGTTTCACCGAGATTGAAATAAAACTTCCAAGTGTTGAAACGTGAAAAAGCCTTTGTTTGCGTAAAAAATGTTCGCAAACACCCAAAGTCGTATGAGCTGGTTGATTTATGTTGTATTTAGTGATTTGGGTGATTTATGCAAATATATAAAAAGCAGGGACTAAACTGTAAAAGACACATAGATTTATAGTGGTTCGGCCAGAATGTGCCTACGTCTACTTTATATGTTATTCTCCTTTTTTTCTTTAGATTACAAGTACAAAGCTTTGATTACAAGTATCTAAAGTTGTTTGAGAGTTCCTTCCAGGCTTGAGCTCTCAAACTTCCTCCCATTGTTGTACCCTTGCCCCTCTATTTATAGAGTGAGGCTGGGGGCAGGGGTCTTGGATGTTTATAGCTGTTGGTGGGCTTGGGCTGAAGCAATCTGGCCTGGCAACGTTCTGGTTCGGCGAAGCTTTGGTTCGGTCGTAGCTGGGATGGTTGGACCGGTGGTAGGTTGGTCCGGTGGTGGCTTCCTTGCTTCTGGTCCGGTGTCGATATTTGGTAGTGGATGGAAGGTGGCTGGTTCGGTTATGTTGGTTCGGAGGAGCATGGAGGCATGTTGGTGTTGTTCGGCGGAGGTTGGTTCGGCGATTGGCGAAGAAGTCTGGTTCGGCAGGGGGATGGAAGTGGAGATGTTGGAGGTTGAGATGGTGGTCCGGCACCGAATGGTCCGGTGCCGAATGGTGGGTTGGAGCTAGGAATGCCGAATGAGCTCTTTGGAGTTTCGAATGTCGAATGAGATCTTGTTTCATACTTGAGTGAAATCCCTGACTTATGCACGCTTGCTGGCTTCTTCTTGCTCCGGAGTGGTGGAAACGCACACAACATTGATATTCCAGTTTTGTCCAAAAATTGGGATAACACTTTGCCCCCCAAAATATGCCTTGCGGTAGGAAGGCGTGTTTTGTAATGCCATGAGCTGGATGTTCGTATCCTGTTGACAACCTGTAAAGAGCTTGATATTTTATATGGCCCCAAATGACGACCGTTCGGGATCGAGCTATTTGGGATGAAGCGCGGCCGTTCATGGTCAAGCGCCTAACTTCAAATGACGATCGTTCGTGATCAAGTCATTTGAGGTGAAGTGCGACCGTGCACGGTCAAGCGCATAAATCCGTGCGTCGATCGTTCGGGATCGAGTCATCTGCAGTGAAATGTGACCGTTCAAGGTCAAGCGCTTTAGTTCAAATGACGACCGTTCGGGATCGAGTCATTCGAGGTAAAGTGCGACAATGCGCGGTCGAGTGGGGACCGTTCAAGGTCAAGCGCTTAACTTCAAATGACGATCGTTCGTGATCGAGTCATTCGAGGTAATGTGCGACAGTGCGCGGTCAAGTGGCGGTCCTCAAATGACGACCGTACGCGATCAAGCCATTTGAGGTAAGGCGTAACAGTCAGTGATCAGGTGGCGGACCTCAAATGACGACCGTTCACGATCAAGCCATTTGAGGTAAGGTGAGTTGTGCCGTTCGAGGCGAGTTGTGCCGTTCGAGGCGAGTTGTGCCGTTCGAGGCGAGTTTGTGACCGTTCGCGGTCGGGTGCCGTTCGAGGCGAGTTGTGACTGTTCGAAGTCGGGTGCCGTTCGAGGCGAGTAGTGACTGTTCGAAGTCGGGTGCCGTTCGAGGCGAATTGTGACTGTTCGAAGTCGGGTGCCGTTCGAGGCGAATTGTGACTTTTCGAAGTCGGGTGCCGTTCGAGGCGAATGTGTGTGCCCGGGGAGACTTAATATTATCAGTGTTGGAGTCATTGTTTGGGGGAATTTTTCGAATCAAAGACTTCGGCAGTTCGTTGCCACGCAATAGGTGCTCGTGGACCGTTCGCGATCCAACAGGCATACAAGTAAATAATTTTTTCATAGAATTGTAAATGTTAAAGAAATAGTACCTTACAGCAGAAATGTCCAAACAGGAAGAATTCAAATGTTCAAATCGAAACAAAAGCAAAGCAAGGATGTCAAAGTGTAAGTTCCCACTCCGAAGCAGTCAATGATCATTCAGAGCATGCCTGGAGATCGTTCGCGATCTCGTACATGTGTAAACGATTTAATTGCGTTAGTGGAAGCTTACGACCTGTTCATCGTTATTTTAATTAAGCAATCAAGGGATAATCAAATGGTGCCCCGATCTAGGGTCACCTCTAGCCGAGGTAGACGGTGGTCGCTCTGGCTCCACTGCTGGAGTTCGCCTCCTCACATACTGAAGGAGCATACCGTTCCTGATATGCCCTTCCACCTCGTCCTTCAAATGCCTACAATCATTAGTGTTATGACCATTCAATTCATGAAATACACAAAACTTATCTGATTTTCTTTCGTCAGATGTTGGATCCCTTCGCATTGGTCTACGGTACGGAACATGCCCCTTGGTATCCTGATAAATCCGTTCCAAACTCTCATTCAGCTCTGAATAGGTGGTGAATCGTGGCTCTCTTCGTAGCCACTTTGTCTTGTCATCATTATCCTCAGCCTTTCTTTTTCCTTTGCTAGTCTCCGCACCCTTTCCAGGTGGGTTTCCGCTCTTGATTGCGTAAACGTCATCTTCTTCCTCTCTTTCTACACTAGCACCTTCCAAACGCAGAAATTTTTCAGCCTCATGATAGAACTCTCCCAGATTCATAGGCGGGTCCTTGGTTAATGAATTCTTGAACTCTGTATTACCAGCTATTCCAGATACAGCTGCCATCATGACCATAGATGGATCTGGTCGATCCACTGATGCTGCCGCCGCATTAAATCGCGTTAGAAAGCTCCTCAAAGTCTCTCCAGTTTTCTGTTTCAAGGTTGCCAAAGTCATCACATTCTTGGGTCTCGCAATATGAACCCTGAATTGCCTCATGAATCTTTCAGTTAAATCTGCCCATGTTCCTATGAAGTCGCTCTCCAGTTGCCTAAACTATAACGCTGCAATGTCCGTCAAATACAGTGGAAAGCACCGGGCCATAACCTCCTCTGATGCCCCCAGCACTTCCATATGTCTCATATACTTCGTTAGATGGACCGTGGGCTCCGTTTTCCCGTTGTACATGTCCAATGATGGTAGCTTGAATTCTGGTGGGTTCCTAGCCATCCTAATCGCAGAAGAAAAAGGACTCCTGTTTACATCTTCCAAGTCTTTGTTTACTAAACCGCCTCTCATAGCTCTTCTAACCATCTCTGCTAATCTGTCATTGTTTCCAAGCTGTAGTCCTTGTTCACTGCCTTCGACCTGCCCCCCGAGTCCGCGGGAGTTTTCATGTGCATGCCCCCCTGGCTGAACGTTCGTTCCTCTATTGCTATCAGGTGGCTCGGATGCCCCCATCTCACTTCCCGGGGTCGGATCAACATGCTCTGCGTGAGTGCCCCCTAGTTCTGGTGCTGCGCCAGATGGTCCTGCCCCGTTCTGAACCCCAGTTGCTCCTTGGATTTGTGCTCCAATTTGCCCAATTTGTTGAAGTAAGTTCTGGATCATCTCTTCTTGTCTTCTCATCATGGCCTCCATCTCATCCCTAGTGATGAAGATCGACGCTTGATTCCCTCCTGAGGAAGCCTCTTGACTTCCTTGGTGTTCACTTCTCTCTGGCCTTTGCCTTCTACTTGTTTGTCTTGTCATAACTCTTAGATCTGAACTCTTAGATTTTCAAATTCAACTTCTATCCGATGTAGCGGGAGCTGGTTCTTCTCAGTGAAAGCACCAAAATGTTTGCGTAAAAAATGGTCGCAAACACCCAAAGTCGTATGAGTTGGTTGATTTATGTTGTATTTAGTGATTTGGGTGATTTATGCAAATATATAAAAAGCAGGGACTAAACTGTAAAAGACACATAGATTTATAGTGGTTCGGCCAGAATGTGCCTACGTCCACTTTATATGTTATTCTCCTTTTTTCTTTAGATTACAAGTACAAAGCTTTGATTACAAGTATCTAAAGTTGTTTGAGAGTACCTTCCAGGCTTGAGCTCTCAAACTTCCTCCCATTGTTGTACCCCTGCCCCTCTATTTATAGAGTGAGGCTGGGGGCAGGGGTCTTGGATGTTTATAGCTGTTGGTGGGCTTGGGCTGAAGCAATCTGGCCTGGCAGCGTTCTGGTTCGGCGAAGCTTTGGTTCGGTCGTAGCTGGGATGGTTGGACCGGTGGTAGGTTGGTCCGGTGGTGGCTTCCTTGCTTCTGGTCCGGTGTCGATATTCGGTAGTGGATGGAAGGTGGCTGGTTCGGTTATGTTGGTTCGGCGGAGCATGGAGGCATGTTGGTGTTGTTCGGCGGAGGTTGGTTCGGCGATTGGCGAAGAAGTCTGGTTCGGCAGGGGGATGGAAGTGGAGATGTTGGAGGTTGAGATGGTGGTCCGGCACCGAATGGTCCGGTGCCGAATGGTGGGTTGGAGCTAGGAATGCCGAATGAGCTCTTTGGAGTTTCGAATGCCGAATGAGATCTTGTTTCATACTTGAGTGAAATCCCTGACTTATGCACGCTTGCTGGCTTCTTCTTGCTCCGGAGTGGTGGAAACGCACACAACATTGATATTCCAGTTTTGTCCAAAAATTGGGATAACAGCCTTCCTCAGAGGTGCAACTTTTCAAAGAAGCAAAAATCAGAAAGCCCTTTACTGTGGCATAAAAAAAAAACAAGAAGAAAAGAGAGCCCTCATCAAAGGCACACTTTAACTGTCAAAGGAAGAATGATTCACCTATTCTGGAAAATACTATTCCTCAAAAAGAAGTTAAAGTACCCTTCAGAGGCCCGCTTTACCACATAGAAGAATTCACTTGGTGAAATGTGCATATGCACAAAAGAAGAAGTGATATCTTCGAAGGATGAAGCGCAAAAACTTATATGGAGGGAGTTGTACTCTATTTTTAACGAAATAATACTCCACCAAGTATGGAATAATTATTCTCCAGAAAATAGAAGTACAAGTCCCCTCAAAATATAAAATATTGCAGCAAGCTTATGGTATAGGGGCAGCATGGTATAACTATATTGGTAAAATTACGCTCGAACAACATACCACAAGCTCGTTGCAATATCATGTAAAAAAACTTGTACGACAATGAATAATAAATGCATTCTCAGATACAGACAGAAGTTTTTTACAAAGAAAAAGTGTCATTTTATTCAACACTGTTAAAATTTTGTACAGGTACAGGTTTCAAAGTAAAAAGGAAAAGAAAAACGGAGGCCGGTATCCGCACAATCTCCGGTCAGTATATGCGAAAAGCATAGAGCGATACGAAAGCCACAGAATCAGAGCCATCATTTCTTCTTCCTTCCACCTTTTGAGCCCGCACCTGGCAGGATGATCAACTTCTTAGGCCGGCTTGTAAGAGTAGGGGACGAAGGAGAAAGGGGCTCAGTCGGACTTTCTTTCGTTTTTTCTTCGCCAGTTGAAGATTCCTTCTTCTTCTTGGAGACTCCCTGCTTTCCTCTCTTCTTGGAGGAAGACCCACTCCCTGGAGAAAGAAGTTTAGCTAACGGTTCATCATCGGAGCCAGCTGGTTCTGGGGTCTTCTCGCTTCCTTCAGTTTCTTCTCCTCTCGGATCTTGAGAAGCAGCAGGATCATCTAAGACGTGAAGAGCTTCTATTTGCTCCTCTTGTGACCCGGGTAGAGAGGCGGACGGGGGAGTGACTTGGAGAACCGAAGGAGGAACAATTGGAGGAGGAGAAGCTTGAACAATGCTCGGTGCTTTCTCTACAGAAGAAAAGAAGTTAAAGCCAGTAAAGAGAGGAGATAAAGGCTCGCTGAGGTTCAGAAAATAGTCAAGGAGTTCATCAAGCTCGTAAGAAACAGATGAGCAGTCTACTTGGGCAAGATTAACAGTAGAGTTACCCGGAGAAGTCGGTTTCCTAACATCAACCTCATAAGCCTGTGCCTCGGCACTCTCGTCGCCTTCATCTCCACCCTGTATACTTGTGATCCCGGTGGTAACTTTAGTAGGGGATGGAGAATGGGAACTGGAACCGATGATATCGATTTCTGCCGAAGGAGAAGGCTGAATCGGAGCAGTTAGGATAGTTTTTCCTGAGTGTTCCCCTACAGCCATTTCGGCCCTTAATTTTGCAAGTTGTTCCTTTCCCTTGGCGAGAGCGGCGCGAGCATCCTCATCAAAATAATGCTCATCAAGAGCTGGTTCGATGTAGCCAGCACCTTTAGCACCGAGCACATCAAGTGCGGCCTCCCATACCTCAGCCAGAGTAATTTCGTACTTGGGGCCTAGAAAGGCGAGGCTACCACGCCCCAAGACGCTATGCAGGTAGAAGTCAAATAATGTTGAACTGATGTTGGTCTTCGTTGCCTCATGAGATTCTTCAGCTGCAATTTTGTCGGCAACGGCCTCATCACGCTCTCTTTCAGCTTTGGAAAGTTAAAGCTTAAGCATTTGAATTTCCGCCTCCTGAGAGCTGACTTTCTCCTGTAGTTCTGTAACCTCAACACGATACATTCCTGTTGTTTTCTGCTCAGCTTCAAGTTGTGCCTCGGCATGTCGCTGAGCTGCGTGAGCATCGCGAACTTGCTTCTGAAATACTTCTTCTTTTTGAGTATATGTGGTAGAAGAAGTAGCAAGCTCTTGTTTAAGTTCCTCAACTTTCGCTTCAAGCTCTTCATTGTAAGTAGCGATGCTCCTCATTTCAGTATCATGCTGCTCAAGAACCTTCTGCCATTCGGCTTTATCGTTCTCCATAGTAAGCATGGCCTCTATATTTGCACGGTTGACCCTTTGAAGCTCGTCTACAAGCTTTTGCCAGTTCGACATCCTTTCAATATCAAGCTTGACGGCATCGAGATTTCGAAGCATGACAGGCTTGTCGATAGGGACCAAGTCAAGATCGAACCGCACTCCCTTCAGGCACCACTGTGGAAACCTACTTTGCAAAGTGGCTAGGCCCGGTCTAACTTGGAATTTAGGCCTGCTAATTATTGTTTGGATGTATGTCTTCCCGAGAGCAGGAGAATCAGAAGGAATGCCAAGTGAGACGGGGGCAGTGACCTTTTCAAGAGTTGTAGAAGTATGCTTCTCGCTGTGTCGAACACGCTTACTTGGTTCCTCAACCATATGACTTTTTCCCCGGTCATCGTGGGATTTTGTCTTATGTGAATCATCGCCTTTATGGGAAGAATCGTGGCGCTCCTCCCTCTCCTTTCTCTCAGAACGCTCTTCTTGCTCCCTCCTCTCCTGAGCCTTTTGGGCGGCTCTCTCTTCATCGGATTCTCTGTAAGAGGGGAGGTAGCGCCTATAATCATATTGGCTACGCCTCCCGTAGCGCTGGAAGTCATCATAGTAGGAGCTGTTGCGTCCCATCGGAGAATCTGAAATAAAAAGAGATAAGTTTTAGAAGTCTTCAAAGTAAAAAGAGTCAGAAGCATAAAAGTGCCGAAAAATTCTAAATGTGTGTGATGTGCAAACTACGCGCATCAAACTACGAACCACTCTTTAATTGTGGAGTAGTTGTGGGTGTAGTAGTGTTGGTCGACGGAATTCTATCGGCTTAGAAAACCGTCGAACGAATTTAAATTTAAAAATAACCGCAAGCGCATGGTGTATGAATGTAGCACGTTGCGAATACGGGTCGATCCACAGGGAATTGATGATTTTAAAATTCTACTCAATCAAATTAAACAAAGTTGAAAGAGTGATTAACTAAAAAAAATGTCAAAAGAAAATAGATAAAAATATGAGAGTGTTAAGACAATTTAGAGGCAACTTCCACTCTCTAGATCACATAAATCAACAAAATGAAGTTATGATCTCTCTTTTCTTGTCATTAGTGAATTAGTTGATGTGCTTATCATAAGTATGGTATATTTGTGCTATTAATTAGCTCAATATAAACCATCAAACTATAACACAACCACTAATACACATTTAACTCTCATGAAATATGACAACAAAGTTGAAATAAAAATCTATTTTAAGCATGGCCTATTAACTATTGTTTAGAAATATAGGCTATCAAATTTCAATTTCAATATTCACTTCTTTGCCATAATCATATTTAGATGAAGAGGCAATTTGTGTTATGTTTGTTTAAGCATAGCCTATTTGTTATGAACAACATAGACTATCAAATTCAAAGCTAAACAACATCATTAAACCACTTCAAGTGTTTCCATTAAAGCACAAAAAGAGAGTATAAATATCAAAATGTTGCATCTACATACTAGAGAGCTTCATTACCCCTAAATTGTAGGGATTAAGCTCTCATATTTGTTATCAAATCAACAAATGTAGAAAGCAACATGAAAGCAAAAAGAGAGCAAAGTGAAATGGAAAACTATTCTAATTGCATAAAGGAAAATCTACACTACTTGCATAAAAGGAAATGAACATGTCATTAAAAAGAAACAATAATTAACATTGCATAAAAGAAAAGAATTACATAAGAGAAGAAATGGCTAAGTAGCCATGGAAAGAAAGAGAGCTTTGATTTATTTTCTAAACTAAGACTAACTCACCAAGAGGAAGATCTACATGAAACATAAGGGGTATTTATACAAGTGTTAAAACCCTAATTCATTTTTCTAGGGAATGCCCAAAATGCCCCTTAGGAAGTGTGGAGGCCAAGTTATCATTAACATGTCTTAATCCCCCATTAAGTGTACATGAAGCCATTAACTCCAAAAGCATGTGCATTAGCCTTTAATTTGTACATTAAGGTAGGTGGGTAGGTGGGGTCCTCCTTGTTCTTCACTTTGAATTATTTCCATCTTCATTACTTTGTATTAATTTTGTGCATGCATATCTTCATGAAACCACTTCTATTTGAGACCAATTTCCTACAAAAATATATACAAATTTTCAATTAATTTTTCTCAAACAAATATATGCACACAAATGACCGTTTTGCCCATATATGAAGATGAATATGTAACAATTTGGAATAATTTGAATTTTTGGTTTAAACAAGTTAAAATACCCGATATGATCATTTATTTAATTCAAATGGATTAAATATGTTGGTAAAAATATGCATATTTTGTGCACATCAAGTAGTTAGCGTCAACTCTTGAGTTGACGGAGTCTGTTGCAGAATAGAAGTCGCTTCAACTACTGAAGAAGAAACCCCGACAGTGATAGGATCATCTTTAAAGATCTCTTGTGAGGTGGCAAAGAGGTCGCTCTGTCCTTCGAAAGTGTCGTCCATGCTCTGCTTGACAGGGCTGGTTTTCTCAGCTTCTTCACCAGATTTCTGTGAACGTTGGGGAGATCCCTGAGGCTCTTCTTCCTCAATAACCGGGGCAAGTTTGTCAGATGGCCCCGCAACATCAACATAAGTGGAGCACTTCACTACTAAAGCCTCGGGAGCAGGTCCTTTTGGTATGGATGTGTTAGTAGAAATTGGGGCATCCGACGCTCTAGCCGAGGAGTCTGGGATTTCATGGGGGTGTGTAGAGCGAGAAGCGTGCAAAAGCCCATACTGATGCAAAAGTTCATCCCTCAACAAAAATTTTATGCTCCTCTCTTCTGCGGCCACATCAGTCAATCTCTCAAAAACTTGCTTATGGCCTGGATCTCTAGAGGGGGGAGGAAGTGCTGAAAAAGGAAAGAGTGAAATTAACGATTAACAACTCGAAATTCGAAAAGCTCGGGAATGGAAAATAGAAGCAGGTAATCTTACTTCCTACTCTCCAGATGGCATAAAACCCTAGGGGGCAGCGAACAAAGAAAAACTGATTTAAAAATCCATGAGCACTTTCGGGAAGGTCAGTCACGAGTTTGCGATTCCTAGCACTCCTTATGACGACAATGGAGGGATGGTCTTTAGTCTTGGTGAAGGAACATAAGTAACAAATTTCTCCGAAGCTCGGTAGCCAACCAAGGGTTCTCATGAAAAAAACACACAACCCCGTCAGAATGGCGTAACCATTGAGGTGCAGTTGAAACGGAGAAATTGTCAATCGAAGTAGAAATTGCTGAAGAAACTCGTTGAAGGGAGAAATAGCACCGCACAGGCACATTTGGCGGTTGACAGCGACGAAACCACGGGGAGGTCTATCAGCAAAATCATTTGGCCCGGGCAATATAGCATCCGTTTCAACGATGCCAAATTGAGCGCGCAATAAGCTAAACGTCCGGTAGTTCAAGGAAGTTGAGGCTCTTTCCGGTGGAGTAGTCAGTGGAGCAGCTATTGGAAGAGCCTCTCCAATCTGTTCTGTTACTTCTTCTTGATGTGAGGCCATTTTACATAAGCAACTGGATATTCAAATTTGAAGGTGCACGTTTCCTAAAAGTGTGAAGTGTTGTGCAGAACTAATAAAAATAAACAAGTAAATATAACTGGAGTTAAGCTCGTCGACAATTGATTGGCTATCAAATTTCAGGACTTGTTAATTTGAAGTTCAAGTACAGTGTTAATGCAAACAGGAAAGTTTAGTTGACTATTCCGACGTTGCCTTGATACTTTGCCTGAATTCGTTGTTTTAAAGCACTTCGTTCACTCAATCTGTTCAAGTTGATTAATTGTTATTAACTAATCTGTCATTTGATGTGGGCAGTCAGTGGCAGTATATTCGTCCCAATTTTCTGTAAATGTTGTTTTAGACAGGTTATTAGCTTGCAAGAGTGACCTGTGAAAAAATGCAACAAAGTGTTATGGGGTAAATAAGAAAAACAGACACACATGTCTATTCAAACCATACGGAAGGACGGATTGTTATGGGGTAAATAAGAGAAACAGAGAAGAAAAAACAAAATAGAATCTCACAGCGGAAGGATAAAATATAATAATAAAATATACAGTTTATAAAACTGTTTTCAAAACATTTGATTCTTCTTTATACAATTAAATATCAGAGTCCAATAATATAAATGCAGCGGAATACAGTGTGAGTGTAGTGCAATACTATAAATAATAATAATACAAATCTTCGTCTTCGTCCTCCAGAGCTAAATCTTCAAATCCTGAAACGCTCGTACTGACCCGAGCGAATTTGAAAAGACAAAAACACTCGAGTCAGAACTAAAGGATCTTATGTAAGTTAAATTTACGGAAATAAATATGAGTGCAGTAACTCAAGAGATGCTCGGGATTTACATCTCCTAAGGATCCGTTAAACTATTTACTATATAGTATATTGCGCTATTATAGTAGTGTCTATTCATAAAGTAAACTTACTTTTAAATAGCGTTAAGGGGTTACCCATATAGCCCTTAACACAGAATATATTCCCATAGTCTATACAGTACCGTAATCTCCCCCGTACTGGACATCGTCAGAGGGCACTCCATAGGTATGGTACAAAACCAAAATCGTATATGGCGCGCTAGGGTAGGTGACACGGCACAACTAGGCAATGCCAGGGTAGATATACCAATTGCTATCCGGGCTGGTGGTAACGCATAGCCGCAGCTACCGCCCACCTCGAACTAACACCCCCAAATCAAAGAAATCAATAGTGGCCACCGAAACAATCCAAAGTCAGAGTATAGTATCGAAGGAGTGCGTTCGATCAGAGGAATGACCTCATTGGCCCAAGAATCGCTCCTGTTTTAGCCACCTTATGCCAACTCACGGGAGTTGGGTCCACGTATTTACCTTGCAGGAAACGTCGCCACCAACCTACTTCATTCTGGAATCTCCACCGCGTACACGGTTAGTCAAAGTGGTTTTCGGTATCGACAGAGAGTATGTCCATATCCGATCCCGGTCTCTTTGCCAACCCATCGTTATTATAACACCGCAGTCATTTAAAAATAGTTTACACTTTAAAACCAGAATAAAATTTCCCATACGATATCAAATTAAAACCTAAAATAATATGATATCATTACATCTCAAATATAATCCTTTTCCAAAATCATACTAGTTTAAATTTTAAAATATCTGGAAACCAAACATTTGAATTATAATTTCAAAACATAATATTTCGGAATTCATACCTTTAAATCCATAACTTCTAAAACTTGAATGGTTTGGATATTCAACGGTATATAAAATAAATGGTTTAACTTTAAGGTAACTTTGTAAAGAAAAATAATTTCCATGGCTTTACAAATATATTTCTTTATTTAAAGTCTAAACCAAAATTTAAATATCACTTTAAAGTTCCAAAACTACTTCAATTTCTATATATATATATATATATATATCCATTTGGAGTATTAATATTACAAAACTAAAGTTGGAAATTTTTCTTTCAACAAATTAATGTTCTATTATTTAGTCTTGAATATTTACATAAAATCCATAAATAAAACTCCAATTTCTAACAATTAAATATTTTCTTCAATTTAATTTATACTAACATATTCATTTTTAATTATCTTGGAAAAGTCCAGTTATAAATATCATATCTTAAAATTTCCAAACTTAAACATTAAACATATGATATAATTATCAAACTCCATTTTTCTCAATTTTTCCATTTTTATTTAAGAGATTTATACACAGCTTAAATTAAAAATCTCTAACTTCATATGTATATATATAGAAGAAAATATCAAAATTAAAATTTTTAAACCGTATTCCATACAAACCATAGAAATCACTTTAAAATATTTTATATATAGACCACGGTGCCTGTATATAATTTTCTATCCTATGGTCAAGTGATACGGATATTTATCATTTCAATCCGCAATTTAAAAATAAAATTTTGCGGTTGTATATCATTTCAAACCACAATCCCGAATGAAATGAAAAATGTATGATAACTTGCAATTTAATGATATAAAATAAACATCCCTTCATCAACATCATCCATCATCCAAATCACAATCATCATCCAATAATAAATCAATATCAATATATATCAGATAATATATAACAGGTAATAACTGGCAGTTATGTTCAAAATAAATTTAACAACTATTAAACTAACAGTTTATATCCAGTAATAAATTTTATAACTGTTTACTAGCAATTCCTATGCAAATAAATAAATTGTAACTGTCAATTAATATGCAATAAATCAAATAAATTAACAGTTAAATTAAATAACGCGATTTAGCAAATATGATGAACAAAACATGCCAAACAGTTATAAATAAATTTCTACTCATATCTAAAATAAATTTAACAAACATAAAAACTTTTAGAAGTTGTGAGTGGGTTAAAACACTCACCTTTGGGATTTAAATCGAATTTAAATTCGATTTAAACCCAAAAATTTGACGGACTCCAAATTCATCTAAACCAGCGTCAACATATCCGGAATTTAATTACGATCCTAACAAAAGAAATTTCGCGTGAATTGGTATTCGTATGCGAAAGTTATTCGATAAAACGATTTGAAAAACAAAAATAACACTAAAAATAAAACAAACCAAAACAGAGCCACGTCAGCCGAGATCATCTCTCCCACGCGCCCTGGACAACTCACGAACCAAAAATACACGGCCTTTGACCGAGACGTTTGACTGCACTTCCACTCGCCTACGGCCACCTGGGAAGCCGCCGAGCACTACCATTATCACTCCCTCGACGAGCCGAACCCGCCTGTACCCGTCACTCCCTCTCTGGTTGTCGCGCCGCCGCCTCCAAAACAAGCATGCCGAAACCCTAATTGCAGATTTCACCCAAATCCGACCGTCGAACCACTAGATCGACCACCTAGATGCGATGCACGCTCGACTCTCTCCAAAACCCAGAAATCGTTTGGCGATCTGACGAAGTTTGTTACGGCGATGATGAAAGGCCGAAAATGATTTGAATTTTTCTAGACGAACGGTAGCTCCAATCGAAGAGCAAATCACACCAGCAGATTACGAACCCTGAGAACTATGACATATATTTTTATGGAATTTTTCTGGAGAGTTTGAATTTTCATTGAAATTTTGAATTGTAGGTAGATCTAGGTTTCGCAACCATTGAGGAAGAGAAAGTGATGAAGAAAATGAATGTACAGACAAATGATAGAAGATGGAGGCTAGGGTTTATCACAGCATATATATAGACAAATTGTAGAAGGCTAGGTGGACACGAATTACGAACGTGCTAAACGGTAGTTGGCCCAAAAAGCCCGTTCTAACCCTGAAACAAAATTTATTAAACCCTTATATCCAAATAGGTATTTTAAAATATTCTGAACGCAATGGAAAAAGTTTCACGTCCAAATTCGATCGTATGAAGAAGTTATGCTGAAAACAAAATTTCCAAATTGATTTCAAATTGATTTTAATTAAATCGATTTCAAGGCGTTCCGCGTCCGAACGATCAAACGACAGGTCCGATCGATACGAAACTTGAAACCCTATAATAATTCACCGATGCGGATCCGATGAAATTGGTTTCGTCGAAATCCGAGTCCGTGGCCAAAATGGCTATTTTTATATTCATTAAATAAATTAAAAATTAGTCAATTAAATCAAATTTCCCATTTCTTTTTGATAATTGACGATTCTTATTATTATAAATTTTTCAATCACCTATACTATTTTAAACAAAATTTAACTTGTCGAATTTAAAATTTTAGAAATCCCCAAATTTCATTAATTTCACCAAATTATAAATTAAATTTCCAAAATTTTAATTAAATTTACTTTCCATTATTATTGTCAAATAGAAGAATTTACCATTGGATTCATACTTCAATATGTAAATATTTCCAATTTCATCTGAACTTCTATTTACATAATTCCTAAATATTAAATTTCAAATATCACTTCAATTAACGTTAACGTAATAATTATTTATTATTTATTGCAGTTGATTATCAGTTACAATTAATATACTAAATAGATGGTAAATCTTGAATACTGGTTATCCTTAACGTTTTATTTCCCATTTAATTGCAACAACGCAATTTCAAAAATTTAACTCAATTAAATAGACTACTCTTTATATTCTAAATCAATTGCAATGGTTTAAAAGTTGCTAAATATTGATTTCAGTAATCCCTTTAATTCGATTTAAAATCAGCAATTACCTATTAAATGCCCCAAAATTCCTATTAAATAATCTAACAAATCTTTATCATCAATTAGATGAATTAAATATTGCAATCAAACTATTGCGTTAATAATTTCCGTTTCACTTTAAAGTATATAAATTAGCCAATTACAATACTTATTACCCAAATAACTTCAATTTCTTCCAAATAATATTTACATAATTAATTTAAATATTGAATCCATTTAATTGCAATAAATTCAATTGCTAAATTTGATTTCTATCCAGTTACAACTTAATATCAAATCAGTTTTCACTTTACTAACAAAGTCATTATTACTTTGAATTTCATTACATTTTATATTTTCACATTTTCATTTTGGTTTCATTTCTTTTCCCACATAGTTTATTAAAAAAAATGGGATTTTCCTTGGTTACAACTTATTTGGATCCAACATTCTTCATTTACCAATTTATTCCACTTTAACTGCAGTAATTTTGGGGATAAATTGAATTTGATTCCAGATTAACATTGACAACTAATAAAATAAGTAAAGTACAATAATTATAGTCATTAACTCTATTTCACACGTCTACATTCAGTTACTATTAGAAAATCTTATTGCATTGGTTTTATACAATCGCCATTTACTTTACATTTCATTACTATTTAATATATATTTATTCATCAATCAAATCCGATATTTACTTTCTATCCTTCTATTTGATAAATAACCTAGTATACATTTTACATATATTCATTTCATTTCATTCATTTATGGGCATTGCATTGCAATTTATTTATTAACTAATATCAACGTTATTATCATTAATTTAAACTGGATTCCCAATTTTATTCAATACTCTGAACAAATAACATATATATTAATCAAATCCCTACATTTGTATTTCTCATATTCCATAAAATCAAATCATAACATTTAAAAGATTTTATTAAATTGGAATCTCATTCAAGTCGTAATCTATTAACTGGAACTAATATGATTCCTTAATTTATTCCCATTTACCGTTTAAAATCTTTCATTGCATTAAAACCATTTAACATTTTCATAAATTTCTCATATTAAATTCCATATCCAGGTGAGAATCCTTTTCTACTTAATTCATTTGGATTTCATTCTAAATTAAATTAGAAATCCTATTAAATTATCACATTTAAAATCATCGAATTTAACGGGTCGTTACATTTAACAAGTTAAAGTCCAAACAATTCAGCACTCAGGCAGTTTATTTCAGCAAATCAAGTTAAAGTTCAAGGTTCAAGCAAAATTGTCAACTGCGACAACTTAAGTGTTGACTCGGCGATGACTTAAGTGTTGGCAACGACTTAGGAAATTCTTCCTACGGGTTAAATCAAATCATTGGTTATCTGGCTAACTCGTCCACGACCTAAGGATTACGAGGCGAGTTAAGTTAGGACGTTTCAATCTTGGATTGTTGGTGCCTTAAGTCGGCCATGCTCTAAGTCGTAAACCATGGAAAATAGAAAAGGCTTCAGTCCGAAGCAACGGAAAATTCTCCATGTCCTATCCCGGCTATGACTTAAGACTTATGTCGTGAAGGTTGGTAAGTCGGTCAAAGGATAAGTCGCGATGGTTATTGAATCGCTCAAAATTACTGCGCTCAAGATTACTGGATCGCGTCCAAGCTAGCGTCACGTTTCCTTCAACCCACCAACCTCTTCTCAAGTTAGTAACCCGTTATCCTCCTAACTCCTAAACCATTATCCTTCTAACCCCTAACCCGTTATCCTCCCATCTCCTAACCTGATAACCCATACAAGACAGTATCATCTCCTCTAAATTCATGAATCAACTGACTCGAAATATGAAAACCCATCGTCTCCTCCTTGCAAATCGTCTAAAAAACTCAAATCAAACCGCTCCAAGCTTGTCAGAAATCAATCATAACATGACCAGAAACAGAGCACGGTGCGAGGATTTGGATTGAGGTTAAGAAATGGGAAGTACATGATCGAAGGGTAACGGTAATTGCGAAATAGAACAGGCGATGAGTTTACTTACGTAATGTAATGATGAAGATTGTAGGAATTTGGTTGGAAATGAGGCGAGCTGGAGGAATTCGACTCTGAAAGCTTCGAAGGTTGCTAATGGCGGAAGTAAACAATTAAGCAGGAAGGTGAAGTAGAAGGAGCGATTTAAGCCTTTTATACACCAGGACAGTGGAACTCGAAACGGCACACGCGGGTCAAGGGAAAGTCGAAGCACGCGACCTACAACTTAGGCACGCACTTCGAGGGGCAAATGTTAACTCCGTTTGATCAACGAGTTAAGACCAGAGATGACTCGCGGCTTAAAAAAGCAGAGCGACTTAAGGAGTGGTCCAACTCAATAAGTAACCGACTTAATAAGTTAACGACTCAAGGGAGTTACACGACTTAACGAGTCAGGGATTGGTCGACCTAAAGGAGTCAACAGCCTACGGAAGTGAACGACTTACGACATATAGGAGTCTACGACTTAACGGTTTAAGAAATAAGGGATGGATCATGACTTAAGGTTCTTACCGACTCAATGGGTCTACGACTCAGGACGATTAACGACTTAAAGGTAGAAGCGACTCAACAAGCTGGCGAGTTAGAATTCAAGGCGGCTTAAGAGAAGTGGAACGACTCAAGAGGTTAACGGTTTATGAGACAGGCCGACTCAACGAGTTACCGACTCAACAAATTGAGCAGTTGCGCGACTCACGACTCACGACTCAGCATGACTCACCTACGACCTAAAACCACTGAGTCGTAGCCTGCAGTCACAATGCTTATGTCAAAGAGAGTTGACTCGTGAGCGACTCATGACTTGTAATTCTGAAGAAGCGAACCAGTAAGGAACCAAGGGCTTAGTCAGATAAGTCGGCCATGACCTCTTAACTCGTGAACGAGTTAGGACTTGCGCTATATCCAGAAGACTGAAGGCGCTCTGACACCAAGCATGAACTCTACCAGCTGAGTCGCTCACGACCCAACTTAACTCGGCCACGGGTTACCATGAGTCGAAAACGACTTACGATCCAAAGGGAAGATTTTTCTATAAATACCAACCTACCTCAAACATGAAGGGGACCTTTTGGCCGATCATTTCAAGCGCCGATACTCTGCTGAATTCTCGACTCACTCAACACTTCAAGTACTCCAAACACCAAGGACACTACGACGATCTCCAAGAGAAAATCTACATCATTCAACATGAATTCGGAAGATTATTCTCCATCAGAATTTGATTTACTAGTCTAAAGTGTGTTGTAATTGAAGATTGTTGTAAAGTTGTAACCAAATTCAGTAATAAAGGGATTTAAATTGGACGTAGGCTTACTCTAAGCCGAACCACTATAAAAACTGTTGTTTTTTCTGCTTTTTCTGTAATTTCTCTACTTGCTTGTAGTTCCCGTGTACACGGGTGGTGCTTTCATCCAACTTCAATTGACACCGGGGTGTTAGCGTCCGATTTTCACGTTAACAAGGGTATATATAGGCAGGGCTGAAAATAGAAATGAATGGACTTGAACAGGTTTGAAAATTGAACGATAATGGCCCAAAAGCCTGTTCTGACTCTGGATCGAAATGGGTCAACCCATATATCAAAATAAATTTTTTAAAATATTTTAAAATCGATGGAACAGGTAACAGGTCCAAATTCCATTGTATGAAGAAGTTATGCTAAAATCAAGTTATTTAAAATTGATTTCAATTGATTTCAATTAATTGATTTCTAGGCGTTTTAAGCCCGTACGATCAAACAACAAGTCCGATCGTTACGAAACTTGAAATCCTATAATAACTCACCGTTACGGATCCGATGAAACTGGTTTCATCGAAATCCGAGTCAGTGGCTAAAATGGCTATTTTTACATTAATTAAATAAAGGGGTTTTTAGGCTTAAGGAAAAAGTCGAAGAAAAATTTAGTCTCAGGGACAACAAGTTTGCTTTTTATGCTGAAGGACACTTTCTAGTGTAAATCACAGAATGATAGTTGTAACTATCATTTTCTGTTTACACTAAAAAGTGCCCTTCGGACTAAAAAGCAAACATACTGTCCCTAAGACTAATTTTTTTTGCAACTTCTTCCCTGTTACTATTTTCCTGTTAAATAAATTAATAATTAATTAATTAAATCGAATTTTCAATTTCAATTCTAAAGTTGACAATTCTTATCATTTTTATATTTCCAAATCATTCAAACTAATTTAATAAATTTAGATGTCAATTTAAAGTTAATTAATTTATAAATTTCAGTTTTAACCTCAATTTATTGAATTTAGAAATTATAAATAAAATTCCCAAAATTCCATTTAATTAAATCAATCAATAATTATTCCATTCATTATTGTCAAATAGATGAATTTAACATTGGATTCAAAACTATCACATTAATTTTCTCATATTCCATCTTCATTTTAAATAACGTAATATTTAGATATTTTAATTTCATTTAATTGCAATTAATCCAATTATTGAATTTTACATTTCAATTAAATAAATAAAATCTTGATTTCCATTTTTAAATCAACCAATTGTCATATTATAGATAGAATTAACATTATTTCCAATTATTTCCTTAATTTATACTACTATAACATTGAATTGAGATTCAATGCAATTGATTACAAATTTTGATTTAATGGACTAAATAAATAATTACTTTATAATAATTGTCGCCACCAACTCTTAAGCATATTTATATAAGTTATCATTTCCAAAGAATTACATATAGAACGTTGATTTTATTCAATTACTATTTATTATTATTACTTCATTGACTAATTCAATATTTGCATTTGTTTTTCTTATATTAAATTTATTATCAAATATTCCTACTTACCACCAATTATAACCCTGCAATTGTTTCAATTAATTGGGATTGCATTGAATTAATTATTTATTAGCTTACATCAACATTCTTACATTTCATTCCCGTTATAAATTCATTAACGAATTGCAAATTTTTATTCCTTCCAATATTAAATAACAAAGTTGATTACATAACACTGTTCTTATCCAACTATCATTAATTCTATACTAATTCATTAATTTGTTCAATATCTACTCTTGTTTCCTTATATTCAATTCATAGTCAAGTATGACATCTAAAAATTTTAGTAAATTGGAATTTCATTGAAATCGTTAACAATCAACTTTTATTGACATTGTTACATTTTTTTTAACATTCACTTCATTATAATTTATAAAGTTTTTATTTCTTTGTAAATTAATTACAAATTTTTTATTAAAATAACCAATTTTAATTATTGAAAAACTACGGGTCCTTACAATATATACATATGACACTTCGATTTGGATTGAAATGATATATATCCATCCCTATAACTAAAATTGAAATAATTGATCACTTGATCACATGGTAGAAAATTATTTACGAACACCGGATTGGTTAAATTAAATGGTTTTAAAATCTTGAAATTTGGATTTTTATTAAATGATAATGTTTTAAAGAAAATGGATTTATGTAAATTAAATTATTTTTTAATTCAAGCGTTCAAATGTTGAAATTAAAATTAGTTAAAAGAATTTTTTTAAAAGAATTGAATTGGAAATGTGAAGTTAGAATCGAGGTATGACTTTAATTTTGGAAATTGAATTATTTTAAGATTTGGACCTTAAAAATTGAACACTAAGGTTTAATTAGATTTAAGCAATTTAAATCAGTAAATTGAAATTGTAAGTGGAATTGATATAAATTGTGATGGTTTAAAATAGGAGTTGAATCGAAATTTGAATCATTGAATTGAACTGTTGAATCAAATTTGAAGTTAAAAAAGAATGCTTCGAAAATTGAAGTTAATTCGAATTGAAATTGAAATCAAGTTGATTTGAAACAAATCAAAATTGAGTCAGCTGAATTGAAGATTGGAAATTGAGTTTTGTCGATTTGAAATAAGGATATGGGTCCAGATTTATTGAAATGGAAAGAAATTGTTTGATTTGATATTATATTCAAAATTTTTTTAATATAAACCGTTTGAAAACTATTTTTATACTCAAATTATCTTGATTTTCCACACTATTTTACTATATAAAACATTTTCAATACTTAAACCATTTTATATTAAACTGTTTAAATCTCTAAACTATTTAAACAATTTTTAAACTATTCAAACTATTTTCTCAAAACTCAAACTATTTTCTAAAAATTCAAACCTTGCAAAGTTGGAATGTATATATTTAAATCGTCGATTTAAATGCGAATGTGGTCAAATGAGGTTATAACCTGAGTAGGAATTTGAAATGATATTTTCAAGTGAAAATGATATATTTTGAGTAGATACGGTATTTTGAGATGGAGTGATATTTTTGAAGTGAATATGATATTTTGGTATCAAATATGAATCGATTTCAAAATATAAAAGAACTAACCGGTGTGAAAAATGATGTTTGGTTGTTAAAGACACCGGTGCCTCTTATTGGCATACTCTATGTCAACATTGGAACCACTTTAACAACTTTGTACACATTGGATGTTATCTAGAATGAAGTGGTTGAATTGGGGGCGTTTACTGGATTTGAAGAAAGAGAACAATAATGGATGACCCCGACAATTTTGTCAATTTTAAGTGACTAAAAAAGGAGCCATATCTGACCACTGAGGCTAGCTACCTCTAGCGGACACACTTCTTCGTATTACCATCTTGACTTTGAAACTTGATTGGTGTGCACCTTAGGATTTTGGGAGTGCTGGGCGCGGTGGGCCATTTGGGGTTACCACCAGTTTGGAAACACAAAACAGTAGTATCCTACCTTGGTCGCGACCTCATGTGCTTTGTCATACTCTTCATCCTTATTCGCGACCACAACTACTTTTTTTAGTGTTGTCTTATCACAGCGCCTGCCTGTCTACCGACGTTACTGGTGACTCTACTAAGGCAAACTATAGGACAATGCTTAAAAATGTGTTAAGGTGGATTAATGTAAAGCCTAAATGCTATTTTAATACTATACTTTATTGATAGACATCACATATATTGGGTATCTTACTACATATAAATAGTTCAACAGATCCTTAGGAGGTGGAAAATTTTATAACATCTCTTAAGTTATTGCACGCATGTTATACACTGGATATGAGATGTAAAATCCCGTGACATCTCTGAAGCTATTACACTCATATTTATTTGTTGTTGATTTAACTTACATAAGAAACTTTAGTTCTAACTCGAGTGTTTTGTCTTTTCATTTCACTCGGGTCAGCCTGAGCATTTCAGTGTTTGGAGACCTTATTTCTTGAGGACGATGACAGAGTTTGGAATATTATATTATTAGTTTTATTCCACTACATCATTATTAGTTATGTTGATGTTTGTACTATGATTATGTTGTAAAAATTTATGTAATCAAATGTATATTGTAAACAACTTCGTGCACTATTTATTTTATTATTATATTTTGTCATTCCGCTGGAAGATTCTGTGTTTTATTTCCCTTCTTTTCTCTTATTTCTTATTAATTACCATTGATAATCCTACCTTTTGAATGACTTGAGTTAGACATGTGTGGTTTATTGTCTATTTAAACTGTCCAAAATGGTGGATCGTGACAAGCACCACTAAAGAAAAATGTAATTATCTCATATGTCGAAATGGGTAATCATAACCTCACATCCATACTCTCTCTCTTGAAGGGAATAAATAGACATCCCTATAACGCATTAGAGGGGCCACATGTAACGGGCATACAACTTACATCATTATAATGGATTTAGAAAAAGTCAAAATTGTATCATCCATTCACGCCGCATCCCATGCTACTTGGTCCAATCTCATAGTCCTCAAAATATCGTTTTGACAAAATATCGCTTTTGACAAAATATCTTTTCTCCTATGTATATTAAAAAAATATCTTTTCCCTAAAGTACTTTTTTATAACAACCAGCTCTAAGGTTTTTTAATTTAAGTCAAATATTTTAATTTTCTAAATTCACATTATAGGAATTTGTTTACAAAAATTATGTACTTTGAAGTAAAGTTGAAAATGTGATCAGAAACCGTTTTGGTGAAAATCAACTTTTTATTCAATTAAAGTTAGTCAAATAATTTGGAACTTGTAAAGTAGCAAATGAATACATATAATAACAATTCAAAGTATATCAAATGGATTAATTAAATCAAAAGTCATCAGTAAGTTCTTGAATGTAATTAGTAAGTAATAAAGTGAAGTGAAAACTTTTGTTATTTGTTTAAAGATATATGTCAAATGATTTGATGGAAGGTACTTACTGCACATGGGTTATTATTCCTTTTCATCTCCTTTTCAATTCATTATTTCATTTTTTTTGAACTTTTTCAAAAGCTTTCAAAGTAAGAAAACTCAAAAATAGCTTCCTTTCTTCTTCCTTCTTTCTTAGCTTTTCTTATGCAAAACACATTCAAATCTTCTCTAAACTTCACCAAACTCAAATATGTTCCTTAGCATGCCATCGCCTCATCATCTAGCAAGTCAAAAGTTGAAAAAATATAGCATTAAGGGGTCGCTTGTTAAGGCCATGAGAAAGAATGAGGTAGGGGAGGAATCGTTTTGGAGTTTTATGAGAAAAGGTATGGTTGGTAGTTTGGTAGGAAGTTATTCCATCATTTTAGTACCATCGCATGGTTGCTATGCTTAGTTTGAATGTGAGATATCTTATTCTAAAATTTCCCTTTTTCTAGATATATGATTTAAACATAAAAAATGATATATTGCATGGTATTTAATTTATATAGTTGTTGGTTGAACTCCTATTGTGATGTGAATGTTGATTTTTGCTTTGGAAAACCATATTGGTGTATGTTGTAGTGCTTTGGAATGCACTTTGATGTGTTGGATTAAATAGCATATGTAATGGACTATAAACTATGGACGATGGACTTATATTGTAAAATATATGTGAATGTGGTGTATGGACTTGTTATGACTCGATGCATAGCCTTGAACAAAGCACATAAGGATTAGTAGGGGACTTGGATTTGAAATGGAAGTGGTTGTATAACGAAAGTCGTCATAGAATCACTTTAATGTTATGAATTTTAGTCGTGTTTGAATGTTGTGTTTTCCTATATATAATGTTGTAAATATGATTTTATATGCTTCTTGTGATGTGATGTGAAGTTGAGAATTTTTATATGACATGAAAGTTTACTTCGTTGATGTAGACGTAAATTGCACTTAATGACGTGCTAAGGTTGTCGCTAAGTCTCTTTTTGAGTTTGAAAAGTTATATCTATGGATTTTTAATTGACTTCAACTTTTATTTTGAAGTAAACTTTTTATACTTATAATAGTATGAAATCTAGAAAGAAATGGAGTTTAAAAGCTATTTGATTTACAAAACAAAGTCTTAAAAGTTATAGTCAATATAGCGATAGTCGATATGGATGTAGTTTTGGAAATCTACAATTTTAATAGGTATAAAATGTTATCTACTTTAAATATTTTGTAAATTCCTTTTAAGTATGTTTTATAAGGGTTATATATGTATTTTAAAAAGAATTTGAGGTTTAATATTATGTTTAAATGGTATTTAATAATTTTAAAGTTAAGGTTCTCTGTATCATATGTATATATGTGTGTGTGTAACTTGTTTATTTAGAAAGGAGTCTTTAAAACAATTCCTTTACAACAATATTAAGGAATTATTTTAAAGTAATTATTTTATTTAAATGTTTAAAGAGATTTGAGATATAAAAGGATTTATTTTGAGATGTATAAACGAGTGGTTATTCGAAGGAAATCTATGTTTTTTCAAAGTTAAATCCTCTTTAAAGGTGACATTTTAAGTTATGATTTGGATGGAAGTCTAAAAGTGTTTTAAAAGAGGTTAGAAATGTATAAATTTGATTTGCAGGATTATTTGATATAATAGAATTAGTTGTACTTTTAATTAGAAAAGTTTCTTATCTTTTCAAATCAACTATGGTTTTCAACAAAAGTTTTGAAGTGATATTTTATATGGAAATTTCCAAGTGGTTTGTAAGGGTTTAGGCGAAATTTTTACTGAAACCGATATTCAAATTTTCGTAAAATTTTTTGAAAAGTGGAAAAAGGAGTTTTGTTTATAACTCTCTTCGTTTTAAATGAAATAGTATACGAAATTTATGAAATCTTATATTTGACATTAAGCTTCAAGGTAGGTAAACTTCTACCTATCCTAAAAGATAAGAATGTTGTTAAGTCAAGGTTTGGACGGTAATAATATCCAACTTGAATAACCTCATTTTAATCTGAAGGATAGTTTAGTTTGAAATTGAAGATTGATGTTCAGTATGTTAAGTATTACTTTCGTATGCAAAATTGGTTACCTATGGAAATTAAGTAGTCCTATAGTTGGCACTAGAAACCGATGAGTAGACGGATCCTATATCTATGAGATCTAAAAACGGAGTGCCTAAGAAAGGATCTATAACATCGTGAAAAATTATAAATAACTTATTTTCAGATATAGGGTTTAATAGCCTTATCTAACTTCTTTTAATTAGCAAATAACAATAGTGAACTCATTTTGTAAATTTATTTACAATAATAAACAGTTCGAATAAATAACAAAAAAATCAATTATTAATAAAAGGACTTGATCACGATGGTATTTTTGAATTTTCATAGAATAAGATAATCAGTGTATTTTTTTATTGTTTTGTGCCGTGTCGTATTATAGTGCGTGATTGTATTTTTATTTTTTCATTCGTGGTTCTTACGCAAACGAAATGCTATGTAGCGAGATGCCGGGAATTACAAAATAAACTAACCTCTACACTTACATTATTCAACACTCTTGACTTTTCTCTTCCCATACCTCTCTTCTTTTCTTTTCCTTTTTCCTATACAAAGGAAAATGAGCCCACCCTATAATATAATTTGCATTGAAGAATTAGGCGACAATAAATTATGTTATTGGATATGTTATATTTGTGTGCTCAATGACTTCTAATATATAGGCTTGATGCAGTGTGCAATGGATTTTGGCCAAAGATGATTTTGCGATAGTAAATTAGGGTTTTGTATTTTGGGTGGTTGAAGGTGATCTAGGAAAAGAGGAGTATGGATTCGAGCTCCTCGAGCAAAGGGTAGATGGTGAGGTGCTTGATAGGACGTGCAATCATCTTTATTAAATTCTGACAGCATTGAACTCGAGCAGGTCACAATCGACATGGGTCGATCGAATACAACATTGTTTGGTGCAGGTCGAAGCTTGAGTGAAGAGGAGCATTGTGGCAAAGGCATTTTGTTGAACAGTGGAGTGCGAAGTGAGATTGAGGTGGAAGAAGGTTCGACCGTTTGGCTTTTTTTGATGCACGCATGCGCATGTACAGGGAGTTGAGGAAGAAAGGGTTTTAAACTAATGATGGTGATTTGTTGTTAATGATGCACTTTATTTATTTAATTAATTCTAAAACTTACAAACTCAATAACTATCTCATACGAGATTAAATTTGGATGTAATCTTTTATTTTGGACTCGTATCATTATTATCTATGCATTGAATTTGGAATTATTAAATTTGGAGCTAGTAGAATTTTGGGGTAAAATTGAACGTCGTTATATTTTAGATCAAAAGGGAACACGAAAGCGTCAATTGGAATTTTGATGAGTTTACTCACCTCTACATAAACCGTATGATATCTTTGTTGCTATAGATTATCATTAAATTCTTAGATGATAGTTTATATATTGTGGATTGATTATTTGTTTGGATTGGATTCCCACTTAGAAGTGGATGGCATAAATTATTATTGTGTTGCAGGGAACAAATGGAAGAGAAAGTTGAAGTGTATACGTAGCGAATAGCTTGCTACAGAATACTTTGAAATACCAGGGACTTTTGTAGAGAAACCCTAAGGTGTTTCTCGCCAGTATTGATTTACTTATATTCATATGTTACTTATATTGATGTTTTGTTGAAATATTCGCGACATACTATTTGATTTGTATAAGTGTTGTTATAGTGATTATTGCTATACAGTCACTTATGAAATATCATTTCCTTAAATCTTTGTGTATGTTGAACTTATACTTGTATTTTTACAAAATAAATGTTTGGTTTCGTTTTTTCCCTTTGAAAATTGTTTAAACTATATTTTCAAGTATTTTTTAGTATTTTGAAATAAAGGATAAGTGTTTTTTAAAATTTATAAAAAGATTTTAAATCCAATTAATTTTCCTTCGGGTTAATTAATGTTATTTTAATTTTATAAAAAGATTATAAATTTGATTTATTTTCCTTCAGGATAATTAATGTTATTTTTAATTTATAAAAAGATTATAAATTTAATTAATTTTCTTTCGGGATAAGTAATGTTATTCTAAATTTATAAAAAGATTGCAATTGATTAATTTTCTTTTAGGATAATTATTATGGTTTTAAATTTATAAAATAGCTATATCAATTTTCTTTCGATATGGTTAACATTGTTTTAAATTTATAAAAATAATTTACATTGATTTATTATCTTCTAGGATAATAAATGTTGTTTTAAAGTTAAAATGATAGTTTATAAATAAGAAATCATAAAAATAAACCTAAGTGTAAATTGTTTTGGGTTTATAGTAAACAATGTTTTACCGACATTTGTTTTTGACTCTTCTATTTAAATACACTTAGAAATTTAACTAGCCCATTAAAGGAATATTTAAAGAGTGTTTTTCAAAGTATTTTACATATATTTATGATGTGACAATCAAGCATAAGTTTAAATCAAATGTTTTAAAAGTTTGGTTCATTTATTGAAAATATTTAGTCTAACACTTAGCACTAAACGTTAAAGGAACTTTTGATATTCTTAAAGTTAAGAATGTTATTATGATAAGGTGGGAAGCAACACTGCCCTTACTTATCAGACTTCATTGTTTTCACCGGGGTAGTGCTAGTTCAGGATCGACAAATTATGATTAGCGTAGGAGATTTTATTTTCATATACGAACATTTTGCTATTCCCGATAATTGACTTATTGACTATCGATTCGGCTACCTTCTTTGTGTCCGTCGATTCAAGGCGATTTTGTTGCTTATTTGGGGCAATTAAACTCTTTTTATTCTTAAATTTAAGAATGTCATCGAGTCAAAATAGGAAGCAACACTGCCCTAACTTGTCCGGCTTCATTTTTTTCCCCAAGGTAGTATTAGTTTGTTCTCGATAGTTGATTTGCCAACTATCAATTTTGATATCTTCTTTGTGCATAGTCAATCTAAGATGATTTATTATTCGTTTTGAGTGTTGGTATTGTAACGACCCGTTAATTTTAACGGTTTTAGTAACGTATTTTATTGAAATTTTGTGAAATGTTTAAACGATAAAATTTCGAAATATAAATTTGATATTTGTAATGCGTCTAGATAAACATAGCAACTGTTAAATTTTCGTCCGAAAATATGAAAGTTAATTTCGTGCATAAATTTACTTCAATTTAATCAGTTAAAAAGCGACGAAAATAAAACGTTTTCAAAACCAAAATATGTTTACATAGAAAAATTCTAAACCATCTTTTGAGCAAGTTGTCAGTTTGTCGTTTTTCCAAATTCGGACATCTTTGGCTCCGTCGACCTTATTTTTCTGTGTTTTTCATGCATTTTCCGCTGGTAGGAAAAATTCGAATTTTATGATTCAATCGAATCACTGATAGCGGTATACCGTTTTGACCGTCTAGTCGTGCTGATCTTCGTGGTACATTCGTTTATTTGTTTTGATAACCAGTGTACGGTGAAATTTGCGAACGTATGACGTATGGGTTCCGTAGCTAACTCTTTTCGGTCTCTGGCCTTCCTTTTCTGTCGTACAAAGTTATCAATGGGGATTAATTATTTCATGAGTTCGAAGCCGTTGGTTCAAATATTTATAACCAGCTGTTCAATTTATGATCTTAGCAATTTCCAGCTTTTCAAAATTTTGGTTACATTCACGTACAAATTTATTATCCACTAACTCCTCTTTTTCCTTTCCATCCCTTCTTCATCCTTTCACTTTCTTCTTCTGCAAAACAACTTTGAACAGCATGGCCGAATAAATGAATGTAAACATCATGGCTGAGCTTCAGAAGAAATTTGCACGTAAAGGAAAATAAATCGCATGCAAACAAATCTCTCTCCTCTGTATTCTTCCTTCCTCCTTCTCCTCTCTTTGATCGGCCATGCCTCACATCCTCACTGAAACCCACTACCACCACCGCCTCATACAACCAACAGCCGAGTCCCCTGCCACGTGCTCCACATCGACAGCCCCACCTTCATCTTCCTCTGGCCTTCGCCCAGCAAGTGCCGCATCCACCACAAGATCGCGGCAACTCCAGCGCATTATAACCGGATCCGCCACAGCTTGTTCCGCCCTCCACCCATGCAGGCACCACCTAACAATCTGTTGAACGCCACACCTCAGCGCGCAACTAGAGCACGCGCCCCTCGTCCGACCCACATCCACTTCCCTTTGCCTTTTCGCTCCACTCCGCTGATCCGAGGCAAGCTTCTCTCCTGTGCCTCCTCCTCTTCCTCCCTCTACCGTTCTTTTGTAAGTATATTAATATAAATGTATAAATAATATTGCATATGAGTGTTTTTATAATAATCCTATATATAGGGTCTGTTGCATTAAAGATGTATGCGATCCTAGTTATATGCATTTGTTACATGTAGGTTACATTATATGTTTTCTACCTGTTGCGAATTATATATATTTTATCTTGGGTTTTATGGCTATCTAGGTTGTACAGGATTGCTTAAAGTATGTTAAGTCATTTATATACCCATGTTGGATACATCATATAAGAAAGTTATATAATATGTTAGTTGTTTATAAAGTTTGTACACATTTGTAGTGTACGTGTGTTTTGAGTATACCAAGTGTGAAGTTTATACTTGTCTGCTAGTGGATTTTAAAATATAAATATTCAGTAGATTTTATATTGATGTTTTGTGTATGCTGTGGACTTGCTGAAAGAAAATTTAGTATAATATGCATGTAAGCATAAATATAAACGTGTATATCTTAGCCTGGAGCTTGGCTGTTTTGTAGATATATTGTTTGCATCTGGTTTGCATATTTGTTCAATGTCTGCATAGATATATGTTAGTACGGCCCACACAAATTGTAATATTGTCACATAAAGGATGTTAGCAGTCTCATGTGAGTGGGGTTAAAAAATAATAATAATAAAAATAAAAAAATAAAAATAAAATAAAATATAAATTGGTTGGCATATATATTGCGGTCTGCCTGTACTTTCAATTGGATGCTCCACATATATGGTTTCATGATTACATATATTTGTGAGTTTAGTTGAACATATATTTAGTGCCTTGCATTTTTATTTTTTTATTTTTGATCTCATATGTACTTTGTTTTGAATATATGCGGCCTTAAAAGATAATATTTGTTATTTTATAGTGTTTAAAATTAAATATCGTTTGAAATTACATATATATTTTAATATTAAACATGCTGGAATTTAGAATATGATTATATATATATAGTTTATATATAATTATATATGTATATGAATGTATTCGCTTATACCTTTTAACCTCATCGATCCATCTCTGATTTGTTTCGCCAATACTTATTTATTAGCTTCGCTGTCGTGCCTGGTTTTCTGTATCGAATGCGTGTCCATCACACCTTGCTCTGAATTCGTAGTCCGTTTCGGTGCCAAATTCTCTAGCCTCGAAAGGTGAGCAATCACTCACGATTAATATTCTTTTATTTATTAAATCTGATTTCAATTGAAACGACAATTGAAATATGTTGTTGCTAGTTATGTACACTGTTATTAACTGTATCTGTTCACCTATGATATCAGACACCATTATATGTTAATTATTTATACGATGATAATACAGTTTGGTTGATAATTGTTTGATTGTTTGTTGTTTATATTGGATGTTAAATTGTAATGTATAAAGTGATAATTATTATGCAATTGAATTTGACGTAGGATAGTTAAAAATGTGAATCGACATATGTGTTGAATTTGATCTGTTAATTTGAATAATATGACTTATTCAATTGTTAAGATAATTGAAACGTAGAATTTGATAAATTATACTTTGAACCTTTGAACGTATATTGGATTAATTGTTGTAGTATTAAATTTGAAATTGAAATTGAACGGTAAGTGGAAAAACCGTAATGTAATAATCCTTAATCTACATGAAATGATAGTGTAGCTTCTAGATATAACTATATTAATTCGCACAAACAACAATGTGAATTAATACGGTTAATTCGGGATTATTCGAATTGATTATTGGATTGTGTTTGATTGTTGTCATTGCTTGTTTATTTACTTTGACACCATCCCAGTTATCACACTGCAAGTTCCCTTTATTATGCTTTGATTTTTGAATTGGAATTGGAATCGCGTTGAAATGATATATACCCAAATGAATTTGATCTAGGATAGAGAATTAAATAAAAATCCGATTGGTCAATAAATTGATTTTAAAATAAACTAGTGATTTTATTCGAGCAAAGAATAAGTTTTGAAATGAAGTTGGAATTTGAATTTTATGAAAAGAAAATGTAAATATTGAAATCTGAAACAAATATTAACGTAGTAATCGATGAAAAAAAAACATTGTTTGAAATTTAATTTTTAATAATTTAATTTGGAATTATTAATAAATTAATTGGAATTAGTAATAATTAAGTTTGAAATAATAATTAAGTTTGAAATTATTAAGTGAATTTATAATTAAGTTGAATGATTTGATGATTAAGTTTGAACTAATAATCAAGTGGAAATGATTTGATAACTAAGGTTGAATTGATTATCAAGTTTGTAATTAGTAATTTTTGAAATTATTAATAATCAAGATTGAAATTATTTAATAATTGAATAAGATTGAATTAATTGATAATTGAATAAAATTTGAATTCTTGGATAAGAGAAATTGAACTTTTGGATAAGTGGATTTGAACTTCGTTGATAAATGAATTGAGTATCTTTATTTATTAAGTTTTGAAAATTTATTTAAGTAAGTTAATAAGTGAAATTGAAACTTCTCGATTATGTGAAATTTAGTTCTGTATTAATTGAGTTTGAAATTTGTAACGAAGTCAATAAATAAGTGCAAATAGAATTTCTTTAACAAGAAATAAAATGTGGTTTACTGAAATGAATGGGATTTATTGAAATTAACGTAAGACTTGTGATTTAAAGAATTGATTTGACGAATTTGATTTATTTCAATTTGATGTTTTGATATAATGAAGTTGAACGTAAGTAATCGATTTAAATGAATTGGAATTTAAATTGAAGTTGTTTTGAATGACAAATTTACTTAATGAATATGGAATGGAATCGATAAATGAATTTAAATTGATTTGAATGAAAATTAAACCATTTTAAATGATTACGGAATGAAATTTATATATGAACTTGAATCAATATTTGAATTGTTTTAAAAAAAATTGAAATTGAATTGTAAGACTTTGAAATGGTTATTTGGAAGTTTGGAAACGTAAACTTTGGAAATTGATTTAGAAAGACAAATGAAATATTGAATTTCGAATTGAAATTGAAATTGAATTTGATTTGGTTTTGAAATTTATTAAACGACCAATCGGTGTAATAATTATGAAAGTTATTAAAGAAACCGGAATCGGTTATGGATATACTCTCTATCTAAACCGAAAACCACTTTAATAACTATACGCGGAGTGATGATCCAGAATGAAGTGGTTGGAATGATGTACGTGATGACTGAAGAAAGAGAACGATAATGGATAGCCTTGACATTTGTGTCAAATTGGAAATGACTAAAACAGGAGCCGTGCCGGGCCAAATGGGGTTAGCCAACTCGAGCGAACACACTTCTTCGTAACTACTACTCATTACTTGTGATTGATTGGTGCACCCTCGGAATTTCAGGAGTGTTGCTTCGCGGTGTTGCGATCGTTGCGGCGATGCGTTCTCACCAGTCCGGATCAGGCAAACGGTAGTTTCACTACCTTGAGTATTGCCTCATGTGCCTTGTCATACTGTATCCCTATATACGCGACCACTATGAATTTGTTTTGTGTTATACCTATGGAGTACTCCCTGATATCCCACCAGTTTACGGTGGAGTTTACAGTGCTGTATAGACTATGACATTTATATAAATGTGTTAAGGGGAATAATGGTAACGCCTTAACACTATTTTGATACTTTATATTACTGATAGACATTATCTATTTAGCGTATACTACTACCTAGTGGATAGTTTAACGGATCCTTAAAGGATGGTGATTCCAACATCCTTTGAGTTACTTATATTTCGATTGCTATTTCACTTGAGTTGGATTTATTGATATAAGAATATTAATCCTGACTCGAGTGTTTTGTGTTTTACTTTACGCTCGGGTCAGACTATGAGTACCAGCTTTCGAGGCTCACCTTTGGAGTTGGAGCTTTGCTTGAAGACCCAGCTATCTGTCCAGCTTTCAGATATTCAGTTGATTCCAGTGATGTAATCTGATTATTGTATTTGATTATTGTATTCAAAACTTCTGTTGTAACTTATTTAACTCCGTTATATATATAGTAGCTTCATGAACTACTATCTCTTTTACTTCCGCTGCATATTATTACTCTGTGTCTGTGATTTTGTGATTATTTATTTACTGTATATATGAGTTTGGCCAAATTTAAATTAACAATTCGGTATTTTGAATTATTCAAGTCCGACATGTGCAGATACGAATAGTCCAAATAGCGGGTCGTTACAGTTGGTATTAGAGCTTTTGGTAGCTCTAGGCAAAACTTAGTATATATGGTAAATGTATGTGCAGAATCACTCTCATTCGAGTTTCAAATCTCTTCCTTTTGACTCGATTCCTTTGAATTTTGGAATGTTCCCTCAGTTCCAAAATTCATTCTTGTCCCTCACTATTCATATTCTTCTAAATTCTGGAGCATCCCATAACTCCACTTCTAATGACCCTTATAATAGATCGGCGGTCTCGCCAATCCTCGAATTGTTTGTAAATGGGTGAAATTCCTTTATAATAGACATCGATTTACCGGAGATTTCTATATCCTCGGTTTATGATGCTATCTATTCCCTGCTATACCTGAATTCCATTTCTTGAGATCGAATGTTGATTTACCTCGAAATTCAGCAACGATCTTATTCTTGAAGTCACAGTCGATCCAGTTAAGATTACCTGTGAATTAAATAAGTGTATCCATCTTCCGATTATGTTAATTGAATTATCTTATCTTCTGTTTCGAACTTATTTTCGAATCAAAATTCTCTTTAATTTGATTTCCATTAAATTTGTATCACTATACTTATTTGAAATCCATCCTTGTATCGTCGTGCGAGAAAGTGTAATTGTAAATTAATATTTATATTAAAATGTTTATATATGGTGTTGTTTGAGTTGTTGATGTTGATTTGGGTTTTCGATCGATTCGTCTGATTAACGCTATCGATAGGATTTCCAAAACACTTGAACAGAGCAAACTAACACAATAGTATTTTCAAACTTGACGAATAAAATAGTTTTGTATGATTAGATCATAAATTTTTCTGAAATTAAAATGTTAATGTATCTATTGACCGAAATGTGAAAAAATTAATTTCCATTTATTGTTTTAATAATCATTGGCTATTTCATAAAATAAATAAATGAATTTATAAAAACTTAGTTATAATTTGATTCGGAATTTGAAGTGAATTTAAATTAGAATTTGAGAATTTAGTATCCAGTGATTTCAAACTTTGACTTGAAAGATTTCAAGTGTATAGTATTTTAAATATTTTCAAATAGGAATCATTTCAAGGAATTTTAAATGTTTAAAAATCAGTGCTCTTCTCTTTGTCGCTGGAAAATAATTTCGGTGACGATGGCCGCATCATCGACATTCATTTTTGAGTTTCGAAGTGGAGAGACTATTCTGTTGTTTTGCTACGGTTTGTTTTGAAAAAATAAATTGATTTAAATTTCTTAAAGTATGATTTGATTTGTAATATATATTGATATATGATTTAAATTTGACTCGATATATTATATATATTTATTTATCTCTAAATAAATTTGAAGTTACTCGAAAATTTAATTCTTAAATTTATGATAAAGGATAATTCAATTATAAAATGAAATCAATATTTTGAATAAACAATTAGGCCTGGATAATTTAATTAGAAAATTTTACTAGTGTAATACTCAATTGCATTATATATAACTTACCTAAATTTTCAAAGTTTAACTATGTAATTGAATTTTATACAGTAGAAAATGATATCAAAGAATATATTTTATATATAAATTTGAGCAGTTATAATAAATGTAAATATAATTAATATATATGTGATAAGATATATTAAGTAGAATAAACTTAATAATAATTTGAAAAATAATTAATTTGTCGAAGAAAATACGATTATAGTAAATGGCTATTCAAATTTATGATCTTTGAAATTGTTAATTTAAGAAAATTGGATAATATATAATATAAATTGTCTTTATAAATAAAATGTGAGTGCGTATAGTAAATGCTATTCGCTTAAATTTTAACTCAAAATTTTTTATGGAGATGAATAGAATAATAAGATAATTGGATAATAGGTGTGATTACTAGAAAAAAACAAAATTTTGTTTTGAAAGTCAATAAATTGAATTAAATCTACTTAAGGGGTATCTTGAATTAATTGAGTTTAAATTGAATTTCATTTTGGAAAGAAACCGTTTATAACTAACATTAATAAATGTGAAATCAAATCAATTTAATGAAATACTGAATTTAAAGAAAAAATACAAATTGTTGTATATAAATTTATTTAAATTGAAATTTACATGGTTTAAATTAATTGTTTATAATGTAATTCAAGTTTATTTTCTTTTGGTTGTATCTATTCTCCTGCCTACTCCCTTTTCGAGGATGAAAAGTTTTGAGTGGGGGAGAATGTAACGACCCGTAAATTTTAACGGTTTTAGTAACGTATTTTATTGAAATTTTGTGAAATGTTTAAACGATAAAATTTCAAAATATAAATTTGATATTTGTAATGCGTCTAGTTAAACATGGCAACTTGTAAATTTTCGTCCAAAATATGAAAGTTAATTTCGTGCGTAAATTAACTTCAATTTAATCAGTTAAAAAGCGACGAAAATAAAACGTTTTCAAAACCAAAATATTTTTACATAGAAAAATTCTAAACCATCTTTTGAGCAAGTTGTCAGTTTGTCGTTGTTCCAAATTCGGACATCTTTGGCTCCGTCGACCTTATTTTTCTGTGTTTTTCATGCATTTTCCGCTGGTAGGAAAAATTCGAATTTTATGATTCAATCGAATCACTGATAGCGGTATACCGTTTTGACCGTCTAGTCGTGCTGATCTCCGCGGTACATTCATTTATTTGTTTTGATAACCGGTGTACGGTGAAATTTGCGAACGTATGACGTATGGGTTCCGCAGCTAACTCTTTTCGGTCTCCGGGCTTCCTTTTCTGTCGTACAAAGTTATCAATGCGGATTAATTATTTCATGAGTTCGAAGCCGTTGGTTCAAATATTTATAACCAGCTGTTCAATTTATGATCTTAGCAATTTCCAGCTTTTCAAAATTTTGGTTACATTCACGTACAAATTTATTATCCACTGACCCCTCTTTTTCCTTCCCATCCCTTTCTCATCCTTTCACTTTCTTCTTCTGCAAAACAACTTTGAACAGCTTGGCCGAATAAATGAATGTAAACATCATGGCCGAGCTTCAAAAGAAATTTGCACATAAAGGAAAATAAATCGCATGCAAACGAATCTCTCTCCTCTGTATTCTTCCTTCCTCCTCCTCCTCTCTTCGATCGGTCATGCCTCACCTCCTCACCGAAACCCACTACCACCACCGCCTCATACAACCAACAGCCGAGTCCCCTGCCACGTGCTCCACATTGGCAGCCCCACCTTCATCTTCCTCTGGCCTTCGCCCAGCAAGTGCCGCATCCACCACAAGATCGTGGCAACTCCAGCGCATTATAACCGAATCCGCCATAACCTGTTCCGCCCTCCACCCATGCAGGCACCACCTAACAACCTGCCAAACGCCACACCTCAGCGCGCAACTATAGCACGCGCCCCTCGTCCGACCCACATCCACTTCCCCTTTGCCTTTTCGCTCCACTCCGCTGATCCGAGGCAAGCTTCTCTCCTGTGCCTCCTCCTCTTCCTCCCTCTACCGTTCTTTTGTAAGTATATTAATATAAATGTATAAATAATATTGCATATGAATGTTTATATAATAATCCTATATATAGAGTCTGTTGCATTAAAGATGTATGCGATCCTAGTTATATGCATTTGTTATATGTAGGTTAGATTATATGTTTTCTACCTGTTGCGAATTATATATATTTTATCTTGGGTTTTATAGCTATCTAGGTTGTATAGGATTGCTTAAAGTATGTTAAGTCATTTATATACCCGTGTTGGATACATTATATAAGAAAGTTATATAATATGTTAGTTGTTTATAAAGTTTGTACACATTTGTAGTGTACGTGTGTTTTGAGTATACCAAGTGTGAAGTTTATACTTGTCTGCTAGTGGATTTTAAAATATAAATATTCAGTAGATTTTATATTGATGTTTTGTGTATGCTGTGGACTTGCTGAAAGAAAATTTAGTATAATATGCAAGTAAGCATAAACATAAACATGTATATCTTAGACTGGAGCTTGGCTATTTTGTACATAAATTGTTTGCATCTGGTTTTCATATTTGTTCAATGTCTGCATAGATATATGTTAGTACGGCCCACACAAATTGTAATATTATCACATAAATGATGTTGGCAGTCTGCATGTGAGTGGGGTTAAAAATAAATAAATAAAAATAAAATAAAATATAAATTGGTTGGCATATATATTGCGGTCTACATGTACTTTCATTTGAACGCTCCACATAATTACATATATATTTTAATATTAAACATGCTGGAATTTAGAATATGATTATATATATATAGTTTATATATAGTTATATATATATATATGAATGTATTCGCTTATACCTTTCAACCTCATCGATCCATCTCTGATTTGTTTCGCCAATGCTTATTTATCAGCTTCCCCGTCGTGCCTGGTTTTCTGTATCGAATGCGTGTCCATCACACCTTGCTCTGAATTCGTAGTCCGTTTCGGTGCCAAATTCTCTAGCCTCGAAAGGTGAGCAATCACTCACGATTAATATTCTTTTATTTATTAATTCTGATTTCAATTGAAACGACAATTGAAATATGTTGTTGCTAGTTATGTACACTGTTATTACCTGTATTTGTTCACCTATGATATCGGACACCATAATATATTAATTATTTATACGATGATAATACAGTTTGGTTGATAATTGTTTGATTGTTTGTTGTTTATATTGGATGTTAAATTGTAATATATAAAGTGATAAATATTATGCAATTGAATTTGACGTAGGATAGTTAAAAATGTGAATCGACATATGTGTTGAATTTGATCTGTTAATTTGAATAATATGACTCATTTAATTGTTAAGTTAATTGAAACGTAGAATTTGATAAATTATACTTTGAACCTTTGAACGTATATTGGATAAATTGTTGTAGTATTAAATTTGAAATTGAAATTGAACGGTAAGTGGAAAAACCATAATGTAATAATCTTTAATCTACATGAAATGATAGTGTAGCTTCTACATATAACTATATTAATTCGCACAAACAACAATGTGAATTAATACGGTTAATTCGGGATTATTTGAATTGATTATTGGATTGTGTTTGATTGTTGTCATTGCTTGTTTTTTTACTTTGACACCATCCCAGTTATCACACTGCAAGTTCCCTTTATTATGCTTTGATTTTTGAATTGGAATTGGAATCGGGTTGAAATGATATATACCCAAATGAATTTGATCTAGGATAGAGAATTAAATAAAAATCCGATTGGTCAATAAATTGATTTTAAAATAAACTAATGATTTTATTCGAGCGAAGAATAAGTTTTGAAATGAAGTTGGAATTTGAATTTTATGAAAAGAAAATGTAAATATTGAAATCTGAAACAAATATTAACGTAGTAATCGATGAAAAAAAACATTGTTTGAAATTTAATTTTTAATAATTTAATTTGGAATTATTAATAAATAAATTGGAATTAGTAATAATTAATTTGAAATTATAATTAAGTTTGAAATTATTAAGTGAATTTATAATTAAGTTGAATGATTTAATGATTAAGTTTGAATTCATAATCAAGTGGAAATGATTTGATAACTAAGGTTGAATTGATAATCAAGTTTGTAATTAGTAATTTTTGAAATTATTAATAATCACGATTGAAATTATTTAATAATTGAATAAGATTGAATTAATTGATAATTGAATAAAGTTTGAATTCTTGGATAAGAGAAATTGAACTTTTGGATAAGTGGATTTGAACTTCGTTGATAAATGAATTGAGTATCTTTATTTATTAAGTTTTGGAAATTTATTTAAGTAAGTTAATAAGTGAAATTGAAACTTCTGGATTATGTGAAATTTAGTTCTGTATTAATTGAGTTTGAAATTTGTAACGAAGTCAATAAATAAGTGAAAATAGAATTTATTTAACAAGAAATAAAATGTGGTTTGCTGAAATGAATGGGATTTATTGAAATTAACGTAAGACTTGTGATTTAAAGAATTGATTTGACGAATTTGATTTATTTCAATTTGATGTTTTGATATAATGAAGTTGAACATAAGTAATCGATTTAAATGAATTGGAATTTAAATTGAAGTTGTTTTGAATGACAAATTTACTTAATGAATATGGAATGGAATCGATATGAATGAAAATTAAACCATTTTAAATGATTACGCAATGAAATTTATATATGAACTTGAATCAATATTTGAATTGTTTTAAATAAAAATTAAAATTGAATTGTAAGACTTTGAAATGGTTATTTGGAAGTTTTGAAACGTAAACTTTGGAAATTGATTTAGAAAGACAAACGAAATATTGAATTTCGAATTGAAATTGAAATTGAATTTGATTTGGTTTTGAAATTTATTAAACGACCAATCGGTGTAATAATTACGAAAGTTATTAAAAAAACCGGAATCGGTTATGGATATACTCTCTATCTAAATCGAAAACCACTTTAATAACTATATGCGGAGTGATGATCCAGAATGAAGTGGTTGGAATGATGTACGTGATGACTGAAGAAAGAGAACGATAATGGATAGCCTTGACACTTGTGTCAAATCGGAAATGACTAAAACAGGAGCCGTGCCAGGCCAAATGGGGTTAGCCACCTCGAGCGAACACACTTCTTCGTAACTACTACTCATTACTTGTGATTGATTGGTGCACCCTCGGTATTTCAGGAGTGTTGTTTCGCGGTGTTGCGATCGTTGCAGCGATGCGTTCTCACCAGTCCGGATCAGGCAAACGGTAGTTTCACTACCTTGGGTATTGCCTCATGTGCCTTGTCATACTGTATCCCTATATACGCGACCACTACGAATTTGTTTTGTGTTATACCTATGGAGTACTCCCTGATATCCCACCAGTTTACGGTGGAGTTTACAGTGTTGTATAGACTATGACATTTATATAAATGTGTTAAGGGGGATAATGGTAACGCCTTAACACTATTTTGATACTTTATATTACTGATAGACATTATCTATTTAGCGTATACTACTACCTAGTGGATAGTTTAAGGGATCCTTAAAGGATGGTGATTCCAACATCCTTTGAGTTACTTATATTTCGATTGCTATTTCACTTGAGTTGGATTTATTGATATAAGAATATTAATCCTAACTCGAGTGTTTTGTGTTTTGCTTTACGCTCGGGTCAGACTATGAGTACCAGCTTTCGAGGCTTACCTTTGGAGTTGAAGCTTTGCTTGAAGATCCAGCTATCTATCCAGCTTTCAGATATTCAGTTGATTCCAGTGATGTAATCTGATTATTGTATTTGATTATTGTATTCAAAACATCTGTTGTAACTTATTTAACTCTGTTATATATATAGTAGCTTCATGAACTACTATCTCTTTTACTTCCGCTGCATATTATTACTCTGTGTCTGTGATTTTGTGATTATTTATTTACTGTATATCTGAGTTTTGCCAAATTTAAATTAACAATTCGGTATTTTGAATTATTCAAGTCCGACATGTGTGGATACGAATAGTCCTAATAGCGGGTCGTTACAGTTGGTATTAGAGCTTTTGGTAGCTCTAGGCAAAACTTAGTATATATGGTAAATGTATGTGCAGAATCACTCTCGTTCGAGTTTCAAATCTCTTCCTTTTGACTCGATTCCTTTGAATTTTGGAATGTTCCCTCAGTTCCAAAATTCATTCTTGTCCCTCACTATTCATATTCTTCTAAATTCTGGAGCATCCCATAACTCCACTTCCAATGACCCTTATAATAGATCGGCGGTCTCGCCAATCCTCGAATTGTTTGTAAATGGGTGAAATTCCTTTATAATACACATCGATTTACCGGAGATTTCTATATCCTCGGTTTATGATGCTATCTATTCCCTGCTATACCTGAATTCCATTTCTTGAGATCGAATGTTGATTTACCTCGAAATTCAGCAACGATCTTATTCTTGAAGTCACGGTCGATCCAGTTAAGATTACCTGTGAATTAAATAAGTGTATCCATCTTCCGATTATGTTAATTGAATTATCTTATCTTCTGTTTCGAACTTATTTTCGAATCAAAATTCTCTTTAATTTGATTTCCATTAAATTTGTATCACTATACTTATTTGAAATCCATCCTTGTATCGTCGTGCGAGAAAGTGTAATTGTAAATTAATATTTATATTAAAATGTTTATATATGGTGTTGTTTGAGTTGTTGATGTTGATTTGGGTTTTCGATCGATTCGTCTGATTAACGCTATCGATAGGATTTCCAAAACACTTGAACAGAGCAAACTAACACAATAGTATTTTCAAACTTGACGAATAAAATAGTTTTGTATGATTAGATCATAAATTTTTCTGAAATTAAAATGTTAATGTATCTATTGACCGAAATGTGAAAAAATTAATTTCCATTTATTGTTTTAATAATCATTGGCTATTTCATAAAATAAATAAATGAATTTATAAAAACTTAGTTATAATTTGATTCGGAATTTGAAGTGAATTTAAATTAGAATTTGAGAATTTAGTATCCAGTGATTTCAAACTTTGACTTGAAAGATTTCAAGTGTATAGTATTTTAAATATTTTCAAATAGGAATCATTTCAAGGAATTTTAAATGTTTAAAAATCAGTGCTCTTCTCTTTGTCGCTGGAAAATAATTTCGGTGATGATGGCCGCATCATCGACATTCATTTTTGAGTTTCGAAGTGGAGAGACTATTCTGTAGCTTTGCTACGGTTTGTTTTGAAAAATAAATTGATTTAAATTTCTTAAAGTATGATTTGATTTGTAATATATATTGATATATGATTTAAATTTGACTCGATATATTATATATGTTTATTTATCTCTAAATAAATTTGAAGTTACTCGAAAATTTAATTCTTAAATTTATGATAAAGGATAATTCAATTATAAAATGAAATCAATATTTTGAATAAACAATTAGGCCTGGATAATTTAATTAGAAAATTTTACTAGTGTAATACTCAATTGCATTATATATAACTTACGTAAATTTTCAAAGTTTAACTATGTAATTGAATTTTATACAGTAGAAAATGATATCAAAGAATATATTTTATATATAAATTTGAGCGGTTATAATAAATGTAAATATAATTAATATATATGTGATAAGATATATTAAGTAGAATAAACTTAATAATAATTTGAAAAATAATTAATTTGTCGAAGAAAATACGATTATAGTAAATGGCTATTCAAATTTATGATCTTTGAAATTGTTAATTTAAGAAAATGGGATAATATATAATATAAATTGTCTTTATAAATAAAATGTGAGTGCGTATAGTAAATGCTATTCGCTTAAATTTTAACTCAAAATTTTTTATGGAGATGAATAGAATAATAAGATAATTGGATAATAGGTGTGATTACTAGAAAAAAACAAAATTTTGTTTTGAAAGTCAATAAATTGAATTAAATCTACTTAAGGGGTATCTTGAATTAATTGAGTTTAAATTGAATTTCATTTTGGAAAGAAACCTTTTATAACTAACATTAATAAATGTGAAATCAAATCAATTTAATGAAATACTGAATTTAAAGAAAAAATACAAATTGTTGTATATAAATTTATTTAAATTGAAATTTACATGGTTTAAATTAATTGTTTATAATGTAATTCAAGTTTATTTTCTTTTGGTTGTATCTATTCTCCTGCCTACTCGCTTTTCGAGGATGAAAAGTTTTGAGTGGGGGAGAATGTAACGACCCGTAAATTTTAACGGTTTTAGTAACGTATTTTATTGAAATTTTGTGAAATGTTTAAACGATAAAATTTCAAAATATAAATTTGATATTTGTAATGCGTCTAGTTAAACATAGCAACTGGTAAATTTTCGTCCAAAATATGAAAGTTAATTTCGCGCGTAAATTAACTTCAATTTAATCAGTTAAAAAGCGACGAAAATAAAACGTTTTCAAAACCAAAATATTTTTACATAGAAAAATTCTAAACCATCTTTTGAGCAAGTTGTCAGTTTGTCGTTGTTCCAAATTCGGACATCTTTGGCTCCGTCGACCTTATTTTTCTGTGTTTTTCATGCATTTTCCGCTGGTAGGAAAAATTCGAATTTTATGATTCAATCGAATCACTGATAGCGGTATACCGTTTTGACCGTCTAGTCGTGCTGATCTCTGCGGTACATTCATTTATTTGTTTTGATAACCGGTGTACGGTGAAATTTGCGAACGTATGACGTATGGGTTCCGCAGCTAACTCTTTTCGGTCTCTGGGCTTCCTTTTCTGTCGTACAAAGTTATCAATGCGGATTAATTATTTCATGAGTTCGAAGCCGTTGTTTCAAATATTTATAACCAGCTGTTCAATTTATGATCTTAGCAATTTCCAGCTTTTCAAAATTTTGGTTACATTCACGTACAAATTTATTATCCACTGATTCCTCTTTTTCCTTCCCATCCCTTTCTCATCCTTTCACTTTCTTCTTCTGCAAAACAACTTTGAACAGCTTGGCCGAATAAATGAATGTAAACATCATGGCCGAGCTTCAAAAGAAATTTGCACGTAAAGGAAAATAAATCGCATGCAAACGAATCTCTCTCCTCTGTATTCTTCCTTCCTCCTCCTCCTCTCTTCGATCGGTCATGCCTCACCTCCTCACCGAAACCCACTACCACCACCGCCTCATACAACCAACAGCCGAGTCCCCTGCCACGTGCTCCACATTGGCAGCCCCACCTTCATCTTCCTCTGGCCTTCGCCCAGCAAGTGCCGCATCCACCACAAGATCGTGGCAACTCCAGCGCATTATAACCGGATCCGCCATAACCTGTTCCGCCCTCCACCCATGCAGGCACCACCTAACAGCCTGCCAAACGCCACACCTCAGCGCGCAACTATAGCACGCGCCCCTCGTCCGACCCACATCCACTTCCCCTTAGCCTTTTCGCTCCACTCCGCTGATCCGAGGCAAGCTTCTCTCCTGTGCCTCCTCCTCTTCCTCCCTCTACCGTTCTTTTGTAAGTATATTAATATAAATGTATAAATAATATTGCATATGAATGTTTATATAATAATCCTATATATAGAGTCTGTTGCATTAAAGATGTATGCGATCCTAGTTATATGCATTTGTTATATGTAGGTTAGATTATATGTTTTCTACCTGTTGCCAATTATATATATTTTATCTTGGGTTTTATAGCTATCTAGGTTGTATAGGATTGCTTAAAGTATGTTAAGTCATTTATATACCCGTGTTGGATACATTATATAAGAAAGTTATATAATATGTTAGTTGTTTATAAAGTTTGTACACATTTGTAGTGTACGTGTGTTTTGAGTATACCAAGTGTGAAGTTTATACTTGTCTGCTAGTGGATTTTAAAATATAAATATTCAGTAGATTTTATATTGATGTTTTGTGTATGCTGTGGACTTGCTGAAAGAAAATTTAGTATAATATGCAAGTAAGCATAAACATAAACGTGTATATCTTAGACTGGAGCTTGGCTATTTTGTACATAAATTGTTTGCATCTGGTTTTCATATTTGTTCAATGTCTGCATAGATATATGTTAGTACGGCCCACACAAATTGTAATATTATCACATAAGTGATGTTGGCAGTCTGCATGTGAGTGGGGTTAAAATAAATAAATAAAAATAAAATAAAATATAAATTAGTTGGCATATATATTGCGGTCTACATGTACTTTCATTTGAACGCTCCACATAATTACATATATATGTTAATATTAAACATGCTGGAATTTAGAATATGATTATATATATATAGTTTATATATAGTTATATATATATATATATGAATGTATTCGCTTATACCTTTCAACCTCATCGATCCATCTCTGATTTGTTTCGCCAATGCTTATTTATCAGCTTCGCCGTCGTGCCTGGTTTTCTGTATCGAATGCGTGTCCATCACACCTTGCTCTGAATTCGTAGTCCGTTTCGGTGCCAAATTCTCTAGCCTCGAAAGGTGAGCAATCACTCACGATTAATATTCTTTTATTTATTAATTCTAATTTCAATTGAAACGACAATTGAAATATGTTGATGCTAGTTATGTACACTGTTATTACCTGTATTTGTTCACCTATGATATCGGACACCATAATATATTAATTATTTATACGATGATAATACAGTTTGGTTGATAATTGTTTGATTGTTTGTTGTTTATATTGGATGTTAAATTGTAATATATAAAGTGATAAATATTATGCAATTGAATTTGACGTAGGATAGTTAAAAATGTGAATCGACATATGTGTTGAATTTAATCTGTTAATTTGAATAATATGACTCATTTAATTGTTAAGTTAATTGAAACGTAGAATTTGATAAATTATACTTTGAACCTTTGAACGTATATTGGATAAATTGTTGTAGTATTAAATTTGAAATTGAAATTGAACGGTAAGTGGAAAAACCATAATGTAATAATCTTTAATCTACATGAAATGATAGTGTAGCTTCTAGATATAACTATATTAATTCGCACAAACAACAATGTGAATTAATACGGTTAATTCGGGATTATTTGAATTGATTATTGGATTGTGTTTGATTGTTGTCATTGCTTGTTTTTACTTTGACACCATCCCAGTTATCACACTGCAAGTTCCCTTTATTATGCTTTGATTTTTGAATTGGAATTGGAATCGGGTTGAAATGATATATACCCAAATGAATTTGATCTAGGATAGAGAATTAAATAAAAATCCGATTGGTCAATAAATTGATTTTAAAATAAACTAATGATTTTATTCGAGCAAAGAATAAGTTTTGAAATGAAGTTGGAATTTGAATTTTATGAAAAGAAAATGTAAATATTGAAATCTGAAACAAATATTAACGTAGTAATCGATGAAAAAAACATTGTTTGAAATTTAATTTTTAATAATTTAATTTGGAATTATTAATAAATAAATTGGAATTAGTAATAATTAAGTTTGAAATTATAATTAAGTTTGAAATTATTAAGTGAATTTATAATTAAGTTGAATGATTTAATGATTAAGTTTGAATTCATAATCAAGTGGAAATGATTTGATAACTAAGGTTGAATTGATAATCAAGTTTGTAATTAGTAATTTTTGAAATTATTAATAATCACGATTGAAATTATTTAATAATTGAATAAGATTGAATTAATTGATAATTGAATAAAGTTTGAATTCTTGGATAAGAGAAATTGAACTTTTGGATAAGTGGATTTGAACTTCGTTGATAAATGAATTGAGTATCTTTATTTATTAAGTTTTGGAAATTTATTTAAGTAAGTTAATAAGTGAAATTGAAACTTCTGGATTATGTGAAATTTAGTTTTGTATTAATCGAGTTTGAAATTTGTAACGAAGTCAATAAATAAGTGAAAATAGAATTTATTTAACAAGAAATAAAATGTGGTTTGCTGAAATGAATGGGATTTATTGAAATTAACGTAAGACTTGTGATTTAAAGAATTGATTTGACGAATTTGATTTATTTCAATTTGATGTTTTGATATAATGAAGTTGAACATAAGTAATCGATTTAAATGAATTGGAATTTAAATTGAAGTTGTTTTGAATGACAAATTTACTTAATGAATATGGAATGGAATCGATATGAATGAAAATTAAACCATTTTAAATGATTACGCAATGAAATTTATATATGAACTTGAATCAATATTTGAATTGTTTTAAATAAAAATTAAAATTGAATTGTAAGACTTTGAAATGGTTATTTGGAAGTTTTGAAACGTAAACTTTGGAAATTGATTTAGATAGACAAACGAAATATTGAATTTCGAATTGAAATTGATATTGAATTTGATTTGGTTTTGAAATTTATTAAACGACCAATAGGTGTAATAATTACGAAAGTTATTAAAAAAACCGGAATCGGTTATGGATATACTCTCTATCTAAATCGAAAACCACTTTAATAACTATATGCGGAGTGATGATCCAGAATGAAGTGGTTGGAATGATGTACGTGATGACTGAAGAAAGAGAACGATAATGGATAGCCTTGACACTTGTGTCAAATCGGAAATGACTAAAACAGGAGCCGTGCCAGGCCAAATGGGCTTAGCCACCTCGAGCGAACACACTTCTTCGTAACTACTACTCATTACTTGTGATTGATTGGTGCACCCTCGGAATTTCAGGAGTGTTGTTTCGCGGTGTTGCGATCGTTGCAGCGATGCGTTCTCACCAGTCCGGATCAGGCAAACGGTAGTTTCACTACCTTGGGTATTGCCTCATGTGCCTTGTCATACTGTATCCCTATATACGCGACCACTACGAATTTGTTTTGTGTTATACCTATGGAGTACTCCCTGATATCCCACCAGTTTACGGTGGAGTTTACAGTGTTGTATAGACTATGACATTTATATAAATGTGTTAAGGGGGATAATGGTAACGCCTTAACACTATTTTGATACTTTATATTACTGATAGACATTATCTATTTAGCGTATACTACTACCTAGTGGATAGTTTAAGGGATCCTTAAAGGATGGTGATTCCAACATCCTTTGAGTTACTTATATTTCGATTGCTATTTCACTTGAGTTGGATTTATTGATATAAGAATATTAATCCTAACTCGAGTGTTTTGTGTTTTGCTTTACGCTCGGGTCAGACTATGAGTACCAGCTTTCGAGGCTTACCTTTGGAGTTGGAGCTTTGCTTGAAGATCCAGCTATCTATCCAGCTTTCAGATATTCAGTTGATTCCAGTGATGTAATCTGATTATTGTATTTGATTATTGTATTCAAAACATCTGTTGTAACTTATTTAACTCTGTTATATATATAGTAGCTTCATGAACTACTATCTCTTTTACTTCCGCTGCATATTATTACTCTGTGTCTGTGATTTTGTGATTATTTATTTACTGTATATCTGAGTTTTGCCAAATTTAAATTAACAATTCGGTATTTTGAATTATTCAAGTCCGACATGTGTGGATACGAATAGTCCTAATAGCGGGTCGTTACAGGTATCCAACATCGGAGGACTAAAACTAAAGAGCTAGTGGAGCTAAGCTAGTTGGGACCACCAATTAGGGTATGGTCACATCTATCTAGAGAGGTTTCGGCATGCATGCGTTAATGTGAAATATTCGGATGACCTACGGTTTAATAGGGTTTAGCTTGGAAGTTCCCAAGAGTGAAGCATGTTATCTCAAGTATATTTTGTCTAGAGCTATACTTTTGGTGTAAGGGGTGCATCTTCCTAGTCATGTTGGATAAATTCATTCTCCTTGTTTGATACAGGCCTTGTAGTTAATCTTTTCTTAATTGCATCGACAAATGCCTTGATCTCTTCTTTGTGTTTAATTACTTTTTTCTATTCTTTGAATTTAGATTTTGATCTTGTCTGTGTTCATCCTTCCTTGTTTGAATTTTTACTCTGACTTGTTTCTATTCTTGCTTGTATGGATGTTGTTCTTGTGAGGTAAAAACCTATTCCATTCTCAGCGGCATGGTCTCATAGATTTTTTTTATGTACTCACCATATTTCTTAAGTTTTCGCATTCTAGTTTTCTAGACTGATCTAGGTGTTATTTTATTATATTGCTCAAGTTAGATCGAGTATTTTTATAAGTTGTCATTGGTAGGACATGAAGCCCATGGAGAAGAGCTAGATATTCACCTATCATAGTATTTTTATTGTCCATTGTATTATTATATATACCCATCAGAAATTGTGAAGTCGTGAAGTTCTAACTATCCAGGCTAATTAGATTTGTTTTTAACTCTGATATACCATGTATTTAAGAGTGACAGCTTTTACTATCATTGTAATTTATATGTCATCATTCCCCTATGAGGTTCTATTTTCCTTATTCCTTTTCTTTTTACCCAACAATTTACCTTTTCAACACTTGGATGCTCAACATTTGAATGCCGTGGATATATTAAGTGCTGACTTTCGAGTGTTGAAAACGTAGGTCATTACATTTGGTATCACAGTTGAAGATTAAGCGAGAACCTTGGCTTTAGTGGGGTAAACTCATTTGAGATAGGGTAAGTGACACCTTAGAATGGATTGAGAGAATTATGTATACAAGAGCGTATTTCTTATTGCTATAAAAACGTATTTTGTTAACTGGTCTATTTAGTTTGAATTTTGAATTCTGGTCGAGATATGGGACACCATACAAGACTAACAGACACGGTATTGATTTTTGAAAATTTGGTAAATGAATATTTTTACCTAAGATTATATTATATGTATAGAAATAAATAATTCTCAAATTCATATAATTGTTTATGGTGTGTTTGTTCGCTAATGATAATATTTCTTTGTTATAGTTATTTTTTTATTTTCTTGCTCGAATAGTTTAGGAGCATTGACTATTGTTTGTTAATTTTTAATTTATGCCCGATCTGTTTATGTGTATTTACTGTTTTAATAATTATGAGTACATCAAAAAGAACCCCTTGTGAATTGAGTTTCATAATCAGACTATAAGGTATTAGGTAAAAAGGTTAACTTAAAGGTCATCGTGTAAATATAGTTGTTTAATCTAATTTAAATTGGAAGATAAGACATTTAGAGAATAAATATTTGAGAAAATTTCATTCTAGTAAAAGAGAATTATTATAATATAATATGATTTTAAAGGTACATTTTATATGAATATAGTGTATATAAAAGGATTATAAATGGTATTTTATAAGTAAAAAGGGTTTTTGAGAATTTTAAATCCATGAATTGCTTAAAATGATTTTAAAAATATTTTACGAAAGTAATGGTGGCATTTCTTGTAAGTATTTATAAGTCTAAATATTACAAAGAGAATTTTTAATAAAGATACATTTTCTTTGGATTGTTTGAGGAAAACACCTCGATTAGTTTCGTAAGAACCTGAATAATCTTTGAAGTAACGATCGAATGTTTGCTAAGGTGAACATTGTAGTACACTTAGTAAATTATTCTCCTTATCATTATGCGATCAAAATGTTCGAATACAAACGAACTCAAAGTGAGTGTTAGTGAATAGATTGTTAAAGTTATTTAATATATATATATATATATAGAAATATATGTAGTATGATTTCGAAAAGGGTTTTGAAATAAAAAAACCAGATATTTAGTTCTTAATTTTCCTTAAAGGAAATTGATTTAAAATAAAAAGGTATTTTGACAACTGAAATTTTTAACTCTTGGATGGAGAAGAAACAATTTAACATAAGTTTTAATAAGCATTGTTTTATTAAAACCATAGTTTTTATTTAAACATCTAAGTCTCATAAACTATTTGACGTTATTGAGCCAACTAGTAAACATCTTCGCCTTAGGGACGTCTAAGGAAAGTGGCTATAGGATTGAGTTTGGATACTATCATCCTTAGCTACTTACTGGACTAGACAGGTAAAGAGGTCGGAGTGGTCGACTCAATTGTAAGACCTCTATTTTGCTTGGGCCTTCATTTGAAATTTGAAAAAAAAACGGTCATTTTGTATATACTTTTAGGATTTGAAGAGTATTATACAAGTAAATAAAAGTGGGGTAGGTTTTTAATCTAATGTTTTATAGAGACGAGTCTTTGTAAAATGTTTATGAACTTAAGTGAAAATTTATGAAGTAATTCGTAAATAATTTTGGTATTGAATGAAATTTATAAATGAAAATGGAAGTGACTTAGAAAATAGTTCGTGTAGTTAAGAAACCAATAAGATTAAGTACGTAAGTTGTACGTAGATCATTATATTCGCACGGTTCTTGATCTAGGATTCGAGCACGTAACTTCAAGGTAATTTATGCCAGTCCGAAAAAGGATTTCTCACCTGATTCTTATCTGTGAACACTTGATTTGAATTCATGATATGATATTGAGGTTTTCTATCATTGTAACATCCCGAAATTTTTGAAAACTAAAAATAGATAAATTGTTTGAACTTCGGGATTTAACTAGTAAAATTTAATCTAAAGATTTTATTGTTGATATTAATATTACACATTAATATAGAATTAAATAAAAAGAGATATTGATAGATGATCTTTTAATAGAATTTAGAATTTGTTAAAATTATGATGAAATTATAAGATTTAAATCACTTAACAAATAATTGAACATTTAAACAAATAATTAAATAAAAGATCAAACAAATAAATAAATGAACAAATAAACAAGCAAGATAACAAAACAATAAGAAAAAAAAACATAACATGCTTAAATTAACAATGTAACTAAACAACTTGCAAAAAGAAAAAAAGTACAAACCAGTAAACTAAAAGGGGTAAGCAAAAGAAATAAAATAAAGTAAAACAAACTCTTACATTATTAAAATATAAAACAAATCAAATAGCATGCTGAAAAATATACAAGCATGAAACACTACATACTTTCATTAAATGCAAGCATCTACAAAGAACATACCTGCATTCAATGCTTTACTTCCAGCATGTTGACCTGTACTTGTTTTAATAAACTTCAGTAAAAAAAAAATCTGTTATAAAGGAACATCAATTGCCTCTTTATTTCATTCAACAAACTTCTGCAAGCTTGAAAAAAAGAAAACATCATATTTCATAAACTCAAGAGCATTCAGGTGATCAAAACAGAAAGAAAGAAGGAAAGAAACCAGAGAAAAAAAAACTTTAAACTGCAGTCTTCCAAACATCATAGTGCTTTCTGTTTCAAAACAAACATGTGAGTAACCATCAACTTAAAGGCTTTAAGTTTAAACAGCAAAGATGATTTATGGGTTATAGTGTGTTGTATATGTTTATCTAAAAAAAAAAAAGATTTGATATATAGTATACCCAGGATTGCTCTGTATGTTTTCCTTTCCTCTGTTAAGAATTACAGAGATAGGTTAATATTCAAGCTTAAGTTGTTTCCAGTTAAAACATTATAAAGTTTTTCATTTTTAATCTTAAAACAAGATGTTAGAACATCAAATAGAATTTTTGAAGTAGATTTAAAGCATGATTAATAAATAGTACTGCAGGAAACTCTTTACAGGTTTCAAATCAACAATTGACAAAAACAGATTGTTGTAAATTATGAATTCAAAAACACTTATGTAATCTATACTGCAATCCATGATTTTTAAAAATAAAATGAGGATTTTTAGTTGAGTTTTTCAAGAGTATTCTGTACTTGAATAAAAATGGAACTTGTACGAATTTATAATAACCCATTCAATTATAAATGCTAAAAATGGGTTTGTAGCAAGCTTGAACGTTAGAGGCTTCGAGAAAATTATCGAAAGATTTTTCTACTGTGTGGATTTGGAGTTTGAGATCAAACTAGGGTTTAAGTCTTGAAATGTTTACGGTCTGGAAACGCGACGTGTTCATCACCTCTGACGCATCGAGTTAAGGGATTTTGAGTGGAGTGATGGCATGAGGCGTGGACGTGATGGTGATGGAGTTTGAGCTGCTCCGATGGTTCGAGCAACGAGGGCGAAGCGAATTTGCAGGTGAGGATGGGTTCGAGTTTCGAGCTGGAAGCTCGATTTCGTTGTGGGGGCGTTGGCATCGAATTGATCATCATTTTGGAGTAGGGGGATGAAGCGCGATTTGTTGATGGTCGCGATGACCATCAGGGTGGTCGCGAACCACCGTGCACGTGCACGGTGGTGGTGATGTGCCAGTGAATAAAAAGAAAAAAAAAAAAAAAACAAAAGGGAAATGAAGGAGAAGAAGTTCTGGGTTACTCGGTGATGTTATCGAGCATGGAGAGGGTCGAACTCAGGGTCGAACTCGAGCGTGTGAAGGGGACTCCTTTCCAGTTTGTCATATACAAGCGTTTGATAAGAAAAAGAAAAAAAAAGGAAGAACTGGGATGCAAAGAGAAGGGGGTGGGCTCGTGACCATTGTTACACGGAGTGTTTATGATGGGCTAGGCCCATTTAAAAATCTTCAAGAGGATTTTTGTGTTGCCATGTAAATAATATAAATCTAGCTAAGTTAAATTATTTAAAAAGAAAAAGAAAAAAAAAATTATTTAAACCCTTAATTAAAGTTTTTAGATTTTAAAAGAAGAATTTTAAATTGATTTACATTAAAATTCCAACGTATCAACAAATTAATTTTTAAAATATAAAACAGATTTTCCAATGAAAATTAAGGTAAACAATTTTTATTAATAGTTTTGAACGGGAATTTAGAATAATTAAAGTTGTGATAAAAATTGATTTAGTAAAAAAATTAAGTACTCAAATAAATTTATAACTAAGAATTTATTGATTTGATAAAGCAAGTTAATTAAATTAAATTGACACTTAATTAAAATAACTAATTAAGGAAAAAAATCAATGTATCAAGACGATTAAGATTGATTTAAAAATCATTAAGAATAATAAATCATTGATTGAATAATCAATAAAATAAATATTTGGTTAATTTATCTCATTCGTTTTGATAAATAAATAACTAACTATTGTTGTTAACTTATATTGATATCTCTGTTCTGTTCGAAATTCTGTATATTGCCATGTTATTGCACTGTGATTGTGATTCGTTCTATATTGATGTGAAAACCCTGTTGCCCGTAAAACGGCATTTAAACTTCGATGCGACCGGGAATCGGATTTCAGTTTGTTATCCGAAACCCACATCGAACCTATGAATTGTTATGAATGACATCCACATTGTTTTTAAATTAACGCTCACTATTCGGTTTAACCGGGAGATGACCTTCGTGTCGTATAACCCATTTCAAATAGTGATACGTCGAATTGGATAGCATTTGAAGACCGGTGTTGAAGACCGGGTATTTGCGAGAGCGATAGGATGACCTGTCGATTGACTCTGCACCGAGTTGCTCCGGTATAGAGTTCTCCATATGTGATGGTGAATCCGATCAGGATTGTGAATATCCGGATTGCAAGGACTTCTTTGTAAGTGCCTTCGGTTCTGTTCGAGCCCGTAACAGACTTGTATGGATTGTATGTCTGACATTACAAGTTGAGATATAAAGCCGATTTCTTTCAAATATATTTCTGTTGGTGGCGGAGAATTTATTCTCTTAGCCTAACACCCTTCTCTGAGACGTACGAGCTCAGAGGTTATATAGTTGAAGTTATCAGCGATATATTCCCAATTTGGTAATGTGACAAGCTGAGTGTTGCTGTGAAATGATCATTGTGTTGATTATTTATGATAGGATCATTTGTTTGATCGTCTATCTAGGTGATCATTTCTATGATCATTTGTTGACCCAAAGCACAGCTTTTGTATAAAGAGTGTTTTTGTGGACGTGACTTCGTCGGACCTCACACCCCGAAATGTTCGAAACAGGAAAGATGCAGCAAGGTTATTGGGGGTAGCACCCCTTAAGGTATGTACATTTCCTTCTGGATAGAAGTGGTATCATGGTATGGAGCCCAGATACTTAACTTATGTGGATATCGCAGATATATATATATGATTTTGTGATTTGTTGCTGGGGCCCCGGTTAAAGGTTGGTTACGACCGGGAGATGGCATACTCGTGTCAGTAGTTACCCAGTTAGGGGTAACCCGGCCTTGTGTTGGCAGAGATCCGGTTTGGTTCTCGGGAACGTCCTTCCAGAGGCGTTCTTAGTGGCAATGGGAAATTCCTTGGCCCGACCATTTGTTGGAAATCCAATTCCCAATACGAAACCCTGTACGATTTTAGTTGTAGAACCTGCCATTTACTTATGGTGGTCACCACTGTTTAGATGGTAGCTATAGTAGGCATAGTTCGAAATGTCTATGCTGGCTAAGATTAATATTCTACTTTTGAAAGGTTTTACTTCACTATGCACTAAGTAATAATATCAAAAAAATTCTTTTCACGTATCAAGCATATTTAACTATCATAAGAAGAAATCTCCTCCAATTCTGCGTTTGCATTGTGTGTGTGGCGGGAGGTCTTATGGTAGTTCCATTTTTTAAAAGCATTCCGAAAATTCTTTTATAAATCTTGATTATTTAAATGCAACTGTTTTTGTTTACTCATACCAGTCCCATGACTGATCCGGAGTTTATTGTTTTCTTTCCTAAACTCTGGGTGCCCATTATTTCCACACGGGCAGCCTAGTAGCAGGTTTCTATATTTTGGAGTAGCAGTATTTTGGAGCTCTTATCTTTGAGATATATTAGGAGCTTTTGGAGACTTCAGGTTTATCTTTTGGGAGTTCGTTATCACCTCTTTCATTTGAGGACTTTTTGGATATATGTTCACTGTTGTATTACCATGATGTTGTATTTAGAGATTTTGGTATATGTATTATATACTCTGTTGTTGTATGGTTATTATGTTGATGTTGTAACAGTGATGTTATTTATGATATTGATTCTGTTCCGCTGTTTTATATTCATCTAATTGTTGTTATAAGCTCCGGCGATGCGAATTTGATGTCGTTTATTGGACATCGAGTTTGGGTCGTCACAAAGTGGTATCGGAGCTGTTGGTTGAGTAAGAACTTTAGCTACGGAGTATAACACATTAGATGGCTCATTAGAGATAGGGTGAAGTATACCCTAGAATGAGTATAATAAAATTTGAAACTTTAAAATTTTCTTAGTCAGTTATTTTTACTGCTGATATTCCTTAAGATATTTCGTCTGCATATCTAAATCAATTTTCTTACTAATCTCAGATAGTGAAAATGAGTGGACGCAGAGGAAGAGTGAGGGGTCAAGGCAATGCTGCAGTACCAAATCAAATTCCCGCAGCCGCAGAAGCAGTAATAGAAATTCAGCAGCAGCCGGACTTGGCTGAATTATATAAGAAGTTTGAAAAGCTTGGTGGAAAACCATTTATTGGCAAGGAGTCAATTATTGACGCTCAAGCTTGGGTAAGATCGTGTGAAAAGATTTTTAAAGGACTAAAATTGCAGGATGAGCAGAAAAGACTTATAGCTTCTTGGCAACTCCAAGGAGAAGCTTCAGCTTGGTGGGAAACCATCATTGTAGATGAACCCGAGGAAGAATTCACTTGGGATCATTTTAAAGAAGTGTTTGAGAAACGTTACATGCCATCAGCAGGTGTTTCTAGAATGTATCGGGAATTTCTGGATTTGAAACAAGGAAGTTTGTCGTTTGAAGAATACTTGAATAAATTCAGTGAACTATCTCGGTTTGGTCCGGAATTGCTAAATACACCTCTGAAGAAAAACGAAAGGTTTATCCGAGGAATGAACTAGAAATATCATGGAAGAATGACGGGTCATGTTAAAGAATCTTTCTCAGATTTAGTAGATATGGGTTACAGGTACGCTACTCTTGATATACAGGAAGCGACTGTGGAGAAAGGTAATTCAGGTAGTCAGAATTATAAAAAGCGTAAATTCGGAGGCAAGAAACCTTGGCAAGGCAATGAGAAGAAGAGGAATATTCAGGGAAGCGCAGCAGAAAATGTCACTTGTTACAACTGCAAAGAGAAAGGCCACTATTCAAGTCACTGTCCAAAACCGAAGAGACCAGCTAGAGAATGTTACAATTGTCATAAACCGGGACATTTAGTTAAAGATTGCCCAGTGATGAGGCCAGCGCAGGTAGCAAAAGTCTATGCAATAAAGGAGGACCCCTCATCTTCAAAAGCTGACAAAGGGAAAAGTGTTTTGGAAGGTAACCTTACTATTAATAATAGAACTGTTAGAGCTTTATTTGATATGGGAGCTTCACATAGCTTTATTTCCCAACAAACCGTAAATGAACTAGGACTTGAAACTAAATTTGCTGACGATCTTATTTGCGTGAAAAATCCGGTCGGAGGTCCCGCAAATCTTAGTTCATATTGTAAGAGAGTTCCTATTTCATATGCTAGCTATAAATTTCCTATCAACCTGTATGTCCTCGAATTTGATGAATTTGAAATCTTACTCGGTATGAACTGGTTAACGAGATACGATGCTATATTGTAATGTAGTAATCGAACAGTTTTAATCAAAACAAGCCTTGGAAATTTTATTGAAATCTCTTATGAGAATCCAAGTCCAAGGAGCGACAGATTGATATATGCTTTGGGAAATCTTGAACCCACTTTGCAGTCTATACCTGTTGTTCGGGATTTTTCTGACGTATTTGAAGAAGTGAAATCTTTACCTCCTCATCGAGAAATAGAATTCCGAATCGATCTTGTACCTAATACTCGTCCTGTTGTTCACGCAAGTCGCAGGATGGCACCTAGGGAAAAGATTGAATTGGTTCATCAAACTAATGAGCTACTAGCAAAAGGATTAATTCGACCAGTGTTTCTGAATGGGGCTCAGCCGTCGTATTTGTTGCCAAATCAGACGGATCCTTGAGATTGTGTGTAGATTACCGCGATCTAAATAAACAAACTCTCAAGAATAAATTTCCACTTCCCAGGATTGATGATTTATTTGATCAGTTGCACGACGCTCGTTTCTTTTCAAAAATGGATCTAGCCCAGGGATTCCATCAATTACGAATCGCCGAAGATTGTGTACATCTGACCGCTTTCAGAGGTCCTAATATGTTCTATGAATGGTTAGTTATGCCTTTCGGGCTAACCAATGCTCCAGCATACTTCGTAGATCTCATGACTCGTGTGTTTCGGGAAGTTTTAAATAAATTTGTGCTTGTATTCATTGATGACATCTTAATTTTCTCCAAAACTAAAGATGAGCATGCCGAGCATCTTAGAATTGTCTTGGAAATTTTGAGGAGAAATGTTCTATATGCGAAATTTTCCAAATGCCATTTCTGGGTCAATGAAGTCAAATTCCTTGGCCATATTGTTAATGAAGAAGGAATTTCAGTAGATCCTAGCAAAATTTCCGCTATTCTTGATTGGAAACAACCCACTACTCCAAAAGAAGTTCGAAGCTTTTTGGGTTTAGCAGGCTATTACCGGAAATTCGTTCAAGATTTTTCTAAGTTGGCTAGCCCATTGACTAAGCTAACAATGAAAAATGTAGAATTTGATTGGACTTCAAAATGTGAGGAAGCTTTTCAAGAGTTGAAAAAAAGATTGACCACTGCTCCTGTTCTCACTATTGTTAACGGGAACCAAGGCTTATCTGTCTACACTGATGCAAGTGGTGAAGGGGTAGGTGCAGTATTAATGCAAAATGGAAAAGTAGTTGCCTACGCGGGTAGACAATTACGTCCGCATGAGAAGAACTACCCAACGCACGATTTGGAACTTTTGGCTGTTGTTTTCGCTTTGAAAATATGGCGACATTATCTTCTGGGTAAGAATCTTTTCAGCTTTCTAAATAATTTGCGAAATTAGCTAAAGAAATATATTTAATAAACTCTCTTTGTTATAGGTGAAAAATTCGAATTATTCACCGATCATAAAAACTTGAAATATCTTTTCTCCCAGAAGGATCTGAATCTGCGACAACAACGTTGGTTGGAATTTCTAGCATCATATGACCTAGATATTCTGTATACACCCGGAAAGGCCAATGTAGTTGCAGATGCTTTGAGCAGAAGTTATGCTGTTCTTGCTTATCTTGTTATCACTCCTACTCTTCTCAAAAGGATTGCAAGACGGCAGAAAGAAGATGAGTTTCTTCGAGGAATCCATAAAAGAATATGCCAAGGTGAAGATACTAGTTTCGAGATGGATAATAGAGGAGTAATAAGATTAAAAGGCAGGATTTGTGTTCCAGACTTTCCAGAACTAAAACGTGAAGTATTGAACGAATGCCACAAGTCAAAATTCAATATCCATCCAGGAGTCAACAAAATGTATCGAGATGTTAAAAGAACGTTCTGGTGGAAAACGATGAAAAGAGACATATCTATTTATGTAAGTCGTTGTGCTACTTGTCAGCAAATAAAGAGTGACCAAAAGAAAGTGGCCGGTTTACTTCAACCTTTGGAAGTACCGAAATGGAAGTGGGATCAAGTATCGATGGATTTCATCGATGGATTGCCTCGTACCAGGAAAGGCAATGAAGCGATTTGGGTTATTGTGGATCGTCTAACCAAGAATGCCCATTTCATTCCAGTTAAATCCACTCGTACTGCAGCAAGCTTGGCAGGTATTTATATAAAGGAAATTGTTCGCCTCCATGGTATTCCCAGTAGTATAGTGAGTGATCGTGACCCGATCTTCACTTGTAGATTTTGGGAAGCATTTCAAGACGCTTTAGGAACGAAATTAAATTTCAGTACTGCTTACCATCCGCAATCTGATGGACAGACTGAGAGGGTTAACCGAGTTTTAGAAGACCTACTGCGTGCTTGTGTTCATGATTTTGGTGGTTCTTGGGAGGACCATTTGCATCTGGTTGAATTCTCATATAATAACAGCTATCAAGCCAGTTTAGAAATGGCTCCTTTCGAAGCTTTATATGGTCGTCCGTGTCGATCACCTACATGTTGGATCGAATCAGGTGATAGACTTGTTCTTGGACCGGATATGATAAAAGAAGCCACTGAGAAGGTAGAATTTATTCGAAAGAAGTTATTAACTGCCCAAAGTCGTCAGAAGAGCTATTATGACCGTCGAAGGAGAAATTTGGAATTTCAAGTTAGAGATTCTGTATTTCTAAAAGTATCTCCGATGCGAGGAGTGTTGAGATTCGGGAAAACTGGAAAGTTAGCACCGCGTTATATTGGTCCTTTTCCTATTCTGGAAAGGATTGGTTCTCTAGCATATAGAGTGCAGTTACCCAACTGGTTATCTGGCGTACATGATGTGTTCCATATTTCTAATCTTCGGAAATATGTGCACGATCCAGATGATATTATTGAAGAAGCTGCTCAGCAGGATCTTGAAATCACTCCCAACTTGGCAGTTAGAAGGGAACCGATAAAGATTGTAGATCGTGATGAGAAGCGATTGAGGAACAAAATTGTGAAATTGGTCAAAGTTAAATGGAGTGGCGATCCAAAGGACTGTACTTGGGAGACTGAAGAGAATATGAAGAAATCATATCCCAAATGCAGAATTGACATCTCGACTTAAAACTGTAAGTCATTTCCTTATTTCTGAATTCGTATATTCTTTGTTTGAGTTTCTCTCTCTTTCAATTTCGAGGACGAAATTTTCTTAAGGAGGGGATATTGTAACATCCCGAAATTTTTGAAAACTAAAAATAGATAAATTGTTTGAACTTCGGGATTTAACTAGTAAAATTTAATCTAAAGATTTTATTGTTGATATTAATATTACACATTAATATAGAATTAAATAAAAAGAGATATTGATAGATGATCTTTTAATAGAATTTAGAATTTGCTAAAATTATGATGAAATTATAAGATTTAAATCACTTAACAAATAATTGAACATTTAAACAAATAATTAAATAAAAGATCAAACAAATAAATAAATGAACAAATAAACAAGCAAGATAACAAAACAATAAGAAAAAAAAAAAACATAACATGCTTAAATTAACAATGTAACTAAACAACTTGCAAAAAGAAAAAAAGTACAAACCAGTAAACTAAAAGGGGTAAGCAAAAGAAATAAAATAAAGTAAAACAAACTCTTACATTATTAAAATATAAAACAAATCAAATAGCATGCTGAAAAATATACAAGCATGAAACACTACATACTTTCATTAAATGCAAGCATCTACAAAGAACATACCTGCATTCAATGCTTTACTTCCAGCATGTTGACCTGTACTTGTTTTAATAAACTTCAGTAAAAAAAAAAATCTGTTATAAAGGAACATCAATTGCCTCTTTATTTCATTCAACAAACTTCTGCAAGCTTGAAAAAAAAGAAAACATCATATTTCATAAACTCAAGAGCATTCAGGTGATCAAAACAGAAAGAAAGAAGGAAAGAAACCAGAGAAAAAAAAACTTTAAACTGCAGTCTTCCAAACATCATAGTGCTTTCTGTTTCAAAACAAACATGTGAGTAACCATCAACTTAAAGGCTTTAAGTTTAAACAGCAAAGATGATTTATGGGTTATAGTGTGTTGTATATGTTTATCTAAAAAAAAAATGATTTGATATATAGTATACCCAGGATTGCTCTGTATGTTTTCCTTTCCTCTGTTAAGAATTACAGAGATAGGTTAATATTCAAGCTTAAGTTGTTTCCAGTTAAAACATTATAAAGTTTTTCATTTTTAATCTTAAAACAAGATGTTAGAACATCAAATAGAATTTTTGAAGTAGATTTAAAGCATGATTAATAAATAGTACTGCAGGAAACTCTTTACAGGTTTCAAATCAACAATTGACAAAAACAGATTGTTGTAAATTATGAATTCAAAAACACTTATGTAATCTATACTGCAATCCATGATTTTTAAAAATAAAATGAGGATTTTTAGTTGAGTTTTTCAAGAGTATTCTGTACTTGAATAAAAATGGAACTTGTACGAATTTATAATAACCCATTCAATTATAAATGCTAAAAATGGGTTTGTAGCAAGCTTGAACGTTAGAGGCTTCGAGAAAATTATCGAAAGATTTTTCTACTGTGTGGATTTGGAGTTTGAGATCAAACTAGGGTTTAAGTCTCGAAATGTTTACGGTCTGGAAACGCGACGTGTTCATCACCTCTGACGCATCGAGTTAAGGGATTTTGAGTGGAGTGATGGCATGAGGCGTGGACGTGATGGTGACGGAGTTTGAGCTGCTCCGATGGTTCGAGCAACGAGGGCGAAGCGAATTTGCAGGTGAGGATGGGTTCGAGTTTCGAGCTGGAAGCTCGATTTCGTTGTGGGGGCGTTGGCATCGAATTGATCATCATTTTGGAGTAGGGGGATGAAGCGCGATTTGTTGATGGTCGCGATGACCATCAGGGTGGTCGCGAACCACCGTGCACGTGCACGGTGGTGGTGATGTGCCAGTGAATAAAAAGAAAAAAAAAAACAAAAGGGAAATGAAGGAGAAGAAGGTCTGGGTTACTCGGTGATGTTATCGAGCATGGAGAGGGTCGAACTCAGGGTCGAACTCGAGCGTGTGAAGGGGACTCCTTTCCAGTTTGTCATATACAAGCGTTTGATAAGAAAAAGAAAAAAAAGGAAGAACTGGGGGAAAGAAAGAACTGGGATGCAAAGAGAAGGGGGTGGGCTCGTGACCATTGTTACACGGAGTGTTTATGATGGGCTAGGCCCATTTAAAAATCTTCAAGAGGATTTTTGTGTTGCCATGTAAATAATATAAATCTAGCTAAGTTAAATTATTTAAAAAGAAAAAAAAAAAAATTATTTAAACCCTTAATTAAAGTTTTTAGATTTTAAAAGAAGAATTTTAAATTGATTTACATTAAAATTCCAACGTATCAACAAATTTATTTTTAAAATATAAAATAGATTTTCCAATGAAAATTAAGGTAAACAATTTTTATTAATAGTTTTGAAAGGGAATTTAGAATAATTAAAGTTGTGATAAAAATTGATTTAGTAAAAAAATTAAGTACTCAAATAAATTTATAACTAAGAATTTATTGATTTGATAAAGCAAGTTAATTAAATTAAATTGACACTTAATTAAAATAACTAATTAAGGAAAAAAATCAATGTATCAAGACGATTAAGATTGATTTAAAAATCATTAAGAATAATAAATCATTGATTGAATAATCAATAAAATAAATATTTGGTTAATTTATCTCATTCGTTTTGATAAATAAATAACTAACTATTATTGTTAACTTATATTGATATCTCTGTTCTGTTCGAAATTCTGTATATTGCCATGTTAATGCACTGTGATTGTGATTCGTTCTATATTGATGTGAAAACCCTGTTGCCCGTAAAACGGCATTTAAACTTCGATGCGACCGGGAATCGGATTTCAGTTTGTTATCCGAAACCCACATCGAACCTATGAATTGTTATGAATGACATCCACATTGTTTTTAAATTAACGCTCGCTATTCGGTTTAACCGGGAGATGACCTTCGTGTCGTATAACCCATTTCAAATAGTGATACGTCGAATTGGATAGCATTTGAAGACCGGTGTTGAAGACCGGGTATTTGCGAGAGCGATAGGATGACCTGTCGATTGACTCTGCACCGAGTTGCTCCGGTATAGAGTTCTCCATATGTGATGGTGAATCCGATCAGGATTGTGAATATCCGGATTGCAAGGACTTCTTTGTAAGTGCCTTCGGTTCTGTTCGAGCCCGGAACAGACTTGTATGGATTGTATGTCTGACATTACAAGTTGAGATATAAAGCCGATTTCTTTCAAATATATTTCTGTTGGTGGCGGAGAATTTATTCTCTTAGCCTAACACCCTTCTCTGAGACGTACGAGCTCAGAGGTTATATAGTTGAAGTTATCAGCGATATATTCCCAATTTGGTAATGTGACATGCTGAGTGTTGCTGTGAAATGATCATTGTGTTGATTATTTATGATAGGATCATTTGTTTGATCGTCTATCTAGGTGATCATTTCTATGATCATTTGTTGACCCAAAGCACAACTTTTGTATAAAGAGTGTTTTTGTGGACGTGACTTCGTCGGACCTCACACCCCGAAATGGTCGAAACAGGAAAGATGCAGCAAGGTTATTGGGGGTAGCACCCCTTAGGGTATGTACATTTCCTTCTGGATAGAAGTGGTATCATGGTATGGAGCCCAGATACTTAACTTATGTGGATATCGCAGATATATATATATGATTTTGTGATTTGTTGCTGGGGCCCCGGTTAAAGGTTGGTTACGACCGGGAGATGGCATACTCGTGTCAGTAGTTACCCAGTTAGGGGTAACCCGGCCTTGTGTTGGCAGAGATCCGGTTTGGTTCTCGGGAACGTCCTTCCAGAGGCGTTCTCAGTGGCAATGGGAAATTCCTTGGCCCGACCATTTGTTGGAAATCCAATTCCCAATACGAAACCCTGTACGGTTTTAGTTGTAGAACCTGCCATTTACTTATGGTGGTCACCACTGTTTAGATGGTAGCTATAGTAGGCATAGTTCGAAATGTCTATGCTGGCTAAGATTAATATTCTACTTTTGAAAGGTTTTACTTCACTATGCACTAAGTAATAATATCAAAAAAATTCTTTTCACGTATCAAGCATATTTAACTATCATAAGAAGAAATCTCCTCCAATTCTGCGTTTGCATTGTGTGTGTGGCGGGAGGTCTTATGGTAGTTCCATTTTTTAAAAGCATTCCGAAAATTCTTTTATAAATCTTGATTATTTAAATGCAACTGTTTTTGTTTACTCATACCAGTCCCATGACTGATCCGGAGTTTATTGTTTTCTTTCCTAAACTCTGGGTGCCCATTATTTCCACACGGGCAGCCTAGTAGCAGGTTTCTATATTTTGGAGTAGCAGTATTTTGGAGCTCTTATCTTTGAGATATATTAGGAGCTTTTGGAGACTTCAGGTTTAGCTTTTGGGAGTTCGTTATCACCTCTTTCATTTGAGGACTTTTTGGATATATGTTCACTGTTGTATTACCATGATGTTGTATTTAGAGATTTTGGTATATGTATTATATACTCTGTTGTTGTATGGTTATTATGTTGATGTTGTAACAGTGATGTTATTTATGATATTGATTCTGTTCCGCTGTTTTATATTCATCTAATTGTTGTTATAAGCTCCGGCGATGCGAATTTGATGTCGTTTATTGGACATCGAGTTTGGGTCGTCACAATCATAGTATATGGTTTTGTAAGAAGAACAGAGGTTTCTAATCAAGGAACCTGATTGGAGTCCACAATATGGAGTTCGAGTGAGCGATACTAATTCAAAAGTAAGGCTTATGTATCAGAGCACTGGTCGGATCAGATATTATGTACGGATGATTTATGTACATCATACGACATTAGGTATATTTGTATGCATTGTTGTGTGACTTTCAATTTTGTTTGAGGTAGCTTGGATAATCTTCTAAGCAATAACCAAAGGCTGATGATCGTAATGGTATGCTTAGGAAATTACCTATATCCTTAAATGATCGAGAAAGTTATGTACCGAAGAAAAATTCTAAATCTTGTTTGTGAGTCATTTAAAATTTTAAATAATGTTAAGTGCTAGTTTATTCTTTTATGGAATTTAATTTGATTGATAGTGTGATTTTATATACTATAGTTTATAAAGCCTTTATTTATAAATAAAGAATTTTAAGTTGTTTATTAGGACTTAAGTCCCATCGCTTTGTGAAAAAAATGATTTCCATAGAACTTGTAAAGAAATAATAATAGTAGTATTTAGAAATATTTGATGAAGTGTTATTATTTCAGGATATTTGAAATTATTTTTATGAAGCGATTTTTCAAATAATTTGTTATGACAAAAGTTAGATGATTCAGAGTTTTTCGATTTGAAGGACTTGCCAGGTATATTTGTTTACTCTAATTATTATTTTAGGAGGAACTAAAATACCACCGGATGCTCCTTATTGTTTGACTCTAAAGATATACCATACTTCGTTGGAGGAGCCCCCACCTTGTCATAATTGATTTTGGTTTATATATTTCTCTTTAGAGGAATTCGAATATATACTTTTAATACGAAAACTCGAGCATTTAGTTATAAATTTTCTTTTGAAAAGATGGGATGCATGGTATTTTATTACGGAGTATTATTTGTACTTTTTTGCATATGGTTGTTATAATGTTTATGTTGCTAGGGTATTGCTCTTTATCGCATGATTCTCTTTTGTATTATGTAAATATAAGATAGGTACAAGGAAACAAGAGATTACTATTTGATTTCCTGCGCCTCTACATTAGCATCGAGATGGTACGTTGCTTGTTAAAAATCAAACAAAAAAGGAGGTATGTAGTAGATTTAGAAATTTATGATTTTATTCCCTAGATATAGGAGGCCAATTTTGGGCTTTTGTTTTTTTTTTGTTGATTTGGGCCAGTTGTGGCAAAGTGTAGTTTTTTCGAGTCTAATCATCCAAAGGAGGTACTGTCGAAATTTTCTGTAACATAAGAAACTTTAAAATCCTAAGGTTAAGAGGACATTTTCTCTCTTTGGGAATTTTGGAGAAGAAATTTGTTTTAAGGGAGGAGAATGTAACATCCTGAAAAAATATAAATAACTTGTATTAAATATAGGGATTATTTGAATATTTGAATTATGAATTAAATATTAATAAATGGATTTAATAGCCTTTATTAACTCCTTTTAATTAATAAATAATAATCATGAACTCTTTTTGTAAATTTATTTACAATAATAAATGGTTCAAATAAATAACAAGAAAATCAATTGTTAATAAAAACGACTTGATTTTTAATAATGCATTTTTGAGCAAATGATAGTATTTTTGAATTTCGCAAAAATAGGATAACTAGAGTATTCTATTGTTGGTTTGTAATCGTATCGCATATTGTGGGTGATTGTATTTTTGTCTTGTCGTTTGCAGTTCGTACTCGAACAAAATGCCATGCAGTAAGACGTCGAAAATTGCGAATAGGCTAACTTCTACACTTAGATTATTCCATACTCATGACTTTTACCTTCCTCCACCTCACTTTTTTTTTCATCTGCATGTACAAAAGAAAATGAGCCACCTAATTAACTTAATTTTCCCCAAAGATTTAGGTGAAGAAAAATTACATCGTTGGATCTGTTGGATTCGTTTTCTCGATGGATTCTAATCTATAGCCTCGATGTGGTATGCAATAGAGTTTGGCCAAGGCCGATTTTGCAGTAGTAAATTAGGGTTTTGGATTTGGTGCGATTAAAGCCGATTTAGGCGAAGACGAGTGTGAATTCGAGCTTCTCGAGCAAAGGCGAGTTGGTAGAGTGCTCGATAGGAGGTGTGATCATCTCTGTAAAATCGCCACTTGTTGGTACAGTGTGGAACTCGAGCAGGCTACGATCTACATAGGTCAATCGAGTTCAAAGTTGTTTGGTGTAGATTAAAGCTCGCGCGAAGAGGAGCATTGTGGCGTAGGCTGTTTATTGTATAGTGTAGTGTGGAGGGAAATTGAGAGGAGGAAGGTTCGCTATTTTGGGTTTCTTCATGCACACATGGATGTATATAGGGAGTTGAGGAAGAAAGCATTTTAAGCTAATGATGGTAACAATTTGTTAATGATGTAATTAATTAATTTAATTAATTCCAAATTTTATAAACTTAGTAAATATCTCATATAAGGTCGGATATGGACACAGACTTTTGCGTTGGACTCGTGTCATTGTTAATTATGCATTGGAGTTGGATTAATTGAATTTGGATATAGTATAATTTTAGGCTAAAAGATCAAACCAGAATGCAAAAGCATCAATTGGAATTTTGGTGGGTTACTCTCCCCCAAATAAACTGTATTATATGTGTTGTTATAGAATATTATTATAACAATCCATAAAATAAACAAAAAATAAATAGATTAAATTGAATTAAATATGATAAGATAGAATTGGAAACTTATAAACATTGGAATTTCAGCACGAAAGTTATTCCGTTACGTTCGTGGCAAAATTTCGATATGTTTCCATGTATAATATGCTGAAAATGGAGCTTAAACGAAGAGGCTATGAGTGTTTGAAGTTTTCAAATTTAAATTAATTTAGCTTGAATTCAAATATAAAATAAGGATTTTAATTTAGGATTTTAATTTTAAAGATTAGCTTAGGGGCTAATTAAACATTAATTAACGTTTAAAGTTAAAATTAAATAGGGGAAGGAAATTTATTAATAAAGCAACGGAATCGATTCTTACCATAACAATCAACCGGTCGAAACCCTCATTGCGACTGGTTGACCCATAGTGATCGACCAATAGGAGAGGGGCGGTCCATCGGTCAAAGTCAATTTCTTGCAGTGGCGGTTAGGGTTTGAAGGGGTGTGTTAATATTTTAATGCTCTATATTTATCCGTTCCTCACCTACTTCCATCATACAATTCTTATGTGTTTCTACCCTTATAAATAGAAATCTATCCTCTCCACTTTTTATTCATATTATTTTGAGGAATAAAATGAAATTCTGCCATTAATATCTCTCTAATAAGATTCAAAAACTCCGTAGAGAATTCAGGTAAGAACTCAACTTATTTCTTCTTCCTCCAATCTATTCATATCTTATTCTTCTCCAATTATTCTAATGAATATATACCTCTTCCCTATTGTGTGTGAGTATATCAAAAGAGAGAGATTCTGGTAGAGATCGGAAGGCTACAAATCCATTTAAGTGAAGCTAAGGCAAATATGTGAGTGGAAACCCTAGTATTTCTTTTTCAGTAACTGTTTAGTGTATTTCTTTTTGGATTTGTATATGCTTTAGGGATTTCGAGATTTCAAAAATATAATAGATAAAATTTCCTAAAATTCCTATTTCTTTCAAAATTTTAATTTTATGTGAAGATTCTCGATTATTTACGTTCATTTGATGGGATTTGTTCTATTGTGCAATTTTTAACGATTTCATATTCTATTCCACTTCTCCTTCCTCTGTGATTTGAATTTTTTATTCTCCAATAAACTAAGAGTTTAAATTATGAATTTTATTCATAGTCTACATTACTTATTCCATACAAATTTCCTCCTTACCAACTTCTTCGTAAAAGAGGAGTCGAATAGAATATAGGATTTAGATTACAATCCCTAATGTTCAGTATATTCCATTTTATTAAAGTAATCAGTTGAGTTTCTAATTTGTTTACAAGTCTATTATTACAGTTTTAGTTATGACTATTTATTCCCTATTTGGATATTAAAATCCCTAATTTTGATATGTTGGAATCTTGGGAATTTGAAGAAAAAGGACTTGTAATAGTATTTGGTTATGGAATTGACATTTAACGCTATTAAGGCATAAAATCCGTGCTTTTAGAACTTATTACGCGCGAATATTTATTGTAACACCTCTAATTTCAAATAACATTATTCAGGAGATTTGAGTAGATAAATTAAATAGAATAATGTACATTAGAGAGATAAGGGGATTGAGATTTGAAAATTAATTAGAGGTCGTGCTTAATTAGAGATAAACTAAGAGAATGGGTTTATGTAAATGGTTTTAATAAGAGAATAAGGCTAAGGACATTTGTGGGAACAGCCATCCACCATATCCCTAACTTCTAAACCCTTACTCTTATTCTCGTTCCATACGTTCAACATTATAAAACATCAGCAAAGAGGAGCTCTAGCTGGCCATTACTTAGGAGAAAGAAATTCAAGTAAAAGCTAACGAACCAAGCTAGAATAATTAATCAAGTTCAACTATCAAGTCCTTATCCAAATCAAGGTGAATATAATCAAAACTACCTCTATTTTTTTATGATCATTTGATTTTCGGGTTTAAGATTAAATCCATTATGATAATTTTTGAGGATGACATGCTTGGATTTTATGACATGTTTGATTCAAACAGATTGATTGATAATTGTTTTATACAGTTTTAAGGTTAGAATCGTTTATATTGAATTTCAAATACCATATGGAATTTATATGTTATGTAAATCATTGGAGATGATTTTTAATTTTTATAATTTTCCAAGCTATGGAAAGTCTATTACGAATTTTGATAGGGAAAGATGAATAATTGGGTTTAGAAATTAATTTCGGCGATAGTATGAAGAATTTGGGTCAGAAATTTTTATATGTTAGATAACCTACTAAAAATGAATTTCTATGATTTTTGGATATTTTTCCTAAGTGATTTACTATGTAAATTAAATTATTTTTAAGTGGAGGACTTAAATGTTTTATTTGTGTCGCTTAATGGAAGGGCTTAATTGCTAAATTAAGTTCATTTATATCTGAAATAATGCAGCAGTTTTTCTTTGGAAAGAATTTGAAAAGTTTATGACAACCAATTAAAGGTTTACAAATAGGCAAGTTAGTAAAAAAAGCAATTACTTAAAAATGCATTAAAACGGTCTTTACCTAAAAATTGTGTTCAGCCTCTTTCAGAAGAAACCTATCGACCCTATGCTTCAGCCTCAACCAAGTCGAAACCAACCAAGTCGAAGCCAATACACATGGTATCAATATGTTGGTACGTAGTGGATTGGAGAAAGGTAGAAGACGTGGTATCGAAACCTAGCTTCTGATGAGGTCGAAATATCTGTTTTACAATCCAAAAAAAGTACTTGCCTTGTTTTTAATAAATACTTTCGAAGAAGTCAAAACAAATCCTTTCGAAAAGGTCTTTTATATAGATTTCGAGGGGGTTGCGGCCATTTTGTTTAAAGTGTAGCTTTCGAATGAGATACTTTGTTTTTAAATCAATGCTTTCGAACGGGTAGATTGAACCCTATCGAAACCCTTCTACCGACGCTATGCCTTTCGAATGGATTAAAGTCATCAACTGTTTTGAAAGGTAGCTTATGATTTATAAATGTACTAAACCACTTCGTAAAGCTTTCGAAATAGTCCAATTGTTTCGAAGGCAATGGCTTTAAAAGAGGTTCCGAAGCTATCCTTCAAATGTTTCTTAAACGATAAATGCTTTCGAAGAGATGGTTCCAAAGCCATCGGTTTCTCCCCAATCATTTTATTTAAAGGTTAATTGTTTTGAAATGGGTACTTTCATTTATATTCACTGTAGCATCCCGCCTTTTTATACGCTTTAAATCGACACACATGCCAATTCAAACCATACGAAAGGGCGGTTTGTTATGGGGTAAATCAGAAAAAAAACAAGAAGAAATAAAACAAAATAGAATCTCACAGCGGAAGGATAAAATATAATAATCAAATATACAGTTTATAAAGCTGTTTTACAAAATATTCGATTTTACTTACAACGTTTATCAGAGTTACACATACCAATAACAATGCAGCGGAACGGTACGAGTATGGTGGACTAAAAATAAAAATAATAATATAATTCTCTGTCTTCGTCCTCCAGAGCTAAGGTCTTCGAAATCCTGAAACGCTCGGACTGACCCAAGCGAATTGAAAAGACAAAACACTCGAGTCAGAACTAAAAGATCTTATGCAAGTTAAATTAACAGAATAAATATAAGTGCATTAACTCAAGAGATGCTCGAGATTTACATCTCCTAAGGATCCGTTAAACTATTTACTATGTAGTATATTTCTCTATTATAATAGTGTCCATTTGTAAAATAAACTTACTTTAAAATAGCGTTAAGGAGTGACCCAATATTCCCTTTAACACGTAATATATTCCCATAGTCTATACAGTACCGTAATCTCCCCCGTACTGGGCGCCGTCAGGGGGCACTCCATAGGTATGGTACAAAACCAAAATCGTATAAGGCTCGCTAGGGTAGGTGACAGGCACAACTAGGCAACGCCAGGGTAGATATACGAATAACGCTTCCGGACCGGTGGTATCGCATAGCCGCAGCTATCGCCCACCTCGAACAGACTCCCCCAAAATCAAAAGTAAAGGTGGCCACCGAATAAATCCAAAGTCAGAGTATAGTATCGAAGAGGAGTATCCGATAAAGGGCGCTAACCCCCTTAGCCCGTCAATCGCTACTGTTTTCGCCACTTCATGCCAACCCACGGGAGTTGGGTCAACGTATTCACCTCAAAGGAAACGCGGCCAACATCCTACTTCATTCTGGAATCTCCACCGCGTACACGGTTGTTAAAGTAGTTTCGGGGTTGGTAGAGAGTATGACAACTTCCGATCTCGGTCTCTTCAACAACCAATCGTTATTGTAACACCGCGGTTTTTCAAAATAATTTATACTTTAAAACCAGAATGTAATATCTCTTTAAAACCATATAAATATGATATCATTTATATTTTAAAAACCCAAATCAATATGATATCATTTTTATTTTAAAAATATCTCTTTCCCAAAATCATAATATTTTTCAAATATATATACCTTGAATCCATAGCTTTGAAACATAACTATTAATACTTAATGGTTCAAATACTATATTACTTTATAAAATAAACAGCTTCTTTAATTTCACAATAAATTCCCAATATCAATTTGAACCTACAAATAAACCATTTTAATTCCCATATATTTCAAAGCTTAAATATTCTATATTTCAAAACTTTATAGTTCATATATTCCGTCTTTAAATATTCCACTATTTCAAAATGGATTCTTTGATAATTTAATATATATCAAATCCAATTCTTATTACTTAAATTTGAAATATTTACCCACTAAACAAATATTATTCAGGCAAAACCCTTAAACTTCAATATCAGGATATTCTTTTAATTAAATTAACTTGATAATATTCTTTAAATCAATTTGATATTCGTTTAAATCCTCTAATCAAAAATCAAGTTATAAGATCATACCCTTTAAAACATAATTTATTTACATTTCAAAACAAATTTTTTCGAGGAAAATTCTTAGATACTTTAATTCAAACCATATTCACATTTATCTTCAACCTTACTTTTATATGAGTTATTATAAACTCTATATACAATAGAAATTCAAATATATTTTTAACCATATTATATAGATGAAATCAACTTCATTATTTAGCTTATTTTAAAAATCGAACAAATTTATACATAGCTAAATTCAAGATTTTTTTACTATATATATATATGTATATCAAAATTTAATATTTATTAAACCGTATTCTTTCCAAAACTATAGAAAATCATTTCAAAATAACTTTATATATATACCACGGTGCCTGTATAAAATTTTCTATCCTATGGTCAAGTGATACGGATATTTATTATTTCAATCCGCAATTTAAAAATAAAAATATGCGGTTGCATATCATTTCAAACCGCAATCCCGGTATGAAAGAATGCATAATAACTTGCAGTTTATACAATATAGAACACATCATCCATTCACGAACATCAATCATCAACCATTTATATTTCAATCATCATCCAATTTAAACAAAACATCAATATAGAGCATAAAAAATATAACAGGTAATAAATAACAGGTATTAACTAACAGTTATATTCAATAATAAATTTAATAACTGTTTAACTAGCAGTTTGTATGCAAAAATGAATTAAATGACAAGTAAATTATATGAATGCAAATTTACTGAGATAATGATGAAATATATGCTAAACAGCTATAAATAAATTTCTAAGCACATCATAAATCAATTTAACAAACATAAGAAATTTTAGAAGTTGTGAGTGAGTTAAAACACTCACCTTTTGGATTTAGATTGAATTCAAATCCAATTTAAACCCAAAATTCCAACAGCCTCAGAATTCATCCAAACAAGAGCCAAAACGTCCGAAATTCAAATACGATCCTAACGCAAAAAACCGCGCGTGAATTGGAGTTCGTATGAGAGAGTTATGCGCATTTTAACACGTTGAAATAGAATTTAAAAATAAAAAACAAACCCCACCTACCAATCATTGAGCGCCACATCACCCAGCAAGGCCGCGTCTTCCAAAACACGCACGCGACAAACGAACCAACTTAGCTCGTTTGACCACCACCTTTGACCGCGATTCCACCACTTTTTCGGCCGCCGTTCACCACCCTACCACCTCCATCGAGCTCCCTTGCTCCGGTCGCGCCTACCCAAGCCCCCACGCCGCCCACCGATGCATGCCGCGGTCGCACCATTTAGGGGTTTCGAAACCCTAAACCGAGATTTCCCGGCTCCTCCGTCCACTTCGCGACCTCCTACCACAACCAAACTACTCCACGAGCCCATGTCACCAATACCCAGAAACAGATTTCTTAATTGTAGCTTAAATAAAAAACCCCTAAATTTGAATTTAGGGTTTCGAGGTAATAAGCTTTGACCACGATTTCAGATTGACTCGTGCACCAATTTCAAAAACAGAAGCTACGTGTAGATTCGTGATGATGAAATCTTCGATGTATAATTTTCTTCGAATTTTTACGAAGAGTTTGAATTTTCATTTGATATTTGACTTTGAAATTGGATCTGGAAATATAGATCTTTGTTTGCCATTGAGGAAGAGGAAGAATAGGAATTCTGTACATACAGACAAAGAGAAATAGGGAGGCTAGGGTTTATAGCAGGATACTTATAGGCAAATTAAAATAAAATAGATGGATCGGGTTGATAGATATACGTGCTAACGCTAACGTGGCCCATAACGCCCGTTCTGGACCCGGAACGAAACTGGGTAAACCCATATATCAAAATAGGTGTTTTAAAATACTTTAAACGCAATGGAATAGGTTTCACATCCAAATTACATAGTATGCAGAAGTTATGCTGAAATCAATATTTTCAAATTGATTTCAATTAAATAGACTTCAAGGCGTTTCAAGCCCATACGATCAAATGACAAGTCTGATCGATATGAAACTTGAAATGCTATAATAACTCACTGTTACGGATCCGATGAAACCTGTTTCGTCGAAATCCGAGTCAGTGGCCAAAATGGCTATTTTTATATTAATTAAATAAATTTAAAATAATTTAATTAAATCAAATTTCAAAATTTAAATTCTGAAATTTGCAATCTTTATCACTTTATAATTCTCGAACATTTACAATGATTAAACAATTTTTAAATGTCAATTTATTAAAGATTAATCAATATAAATATTCAATTTCATAAAATTCAAAATTATAGATAAATTTCCAAAATTTCCTTTAAATTGAATTAACCCATAACTATTCCATTCAAAAATTTCAAATAGAAGGGTTTACCGTTGGATTTAAAATTACTACATAAATATTTCCAAATTTCTACTTAATTTTGAAATTAACGTAATAGTTAAATATTTGATTTCATTCATTTGCAATAATACAATTATTATAAATTAAATAAATTAACTCATATTTAAAATTCAAATTCTATAATTCATAAATTTTATCATCTTTTATTACTTATTAATTTATAATTCTTTAAACCAATTCCCATTTCAATTCCAAATAGCGTATTAATTAATTACATTCACAATAAACTCAATAAATAAAATTTATCCAAATAGATTAACTTAATTTACTTAAATCCTCTTTATCGAACCAATTATTATTCGTTAAATATCTTCCTATGGTATAATTATATTTGATTCATAACTATTACCCTTAATGTTTCCCAAATTTATATTAATGTAACATTTCCTTTAGATTTATTGCAATGATTTCCAATTCAATTGAATGAATTAAATATATATGTATCACTCATAGTAATTTTTGGTCTCAACTCTTAATCGCCTTTTATAAGTTTATTATTTCCTAATCCAATAATCCCCATTTATTATATATATATAAATTAATTAATTCAATTTTTCACTTTCGTTTTCCTATAATAAATTTATTACCAAGTATACATTTACTATATTCCGACAAATTGGAATTCCATTCAATTACTATAACAATCATTAAAGTAACGTTTAACATCAACACGACAATATAATTACTTAACATTTAAATGAACTTTATTTCCAATAAATTCATTGACCGATTAATTAGGTAATTTATAATAGTCATTATTCTACCCTTAAATTTATTTCCAAATAATGTACTACCTAATTACCTAAATTTACGATCAAATACCGTTACAATGGTTATTGCATTAATCAATTTAATCCTTTCCTTTATTTATATTCAATTTACACACAGGTATAATCCTTTCACTATTTCATTCATTGGAATTTTATTCAAATTACTAATAAATAAGTTTTAATTACCTTTGCTATATTTTAATTTATTGTTCATTCCAATATTATTTAACACCTTTATTATTTCTACCAAAAATTTAATTACAAATCCTATTTAATTAACAAATTTAATTGTCGAAATTTAGGGTCGTTACACTCTTCCCCACTCAAAACTTTCCGTCCCTGAAAAGGAAAAGAAGGGAAAAGAAGAATTACAAAATCAATATCTTATTTAAATTACTAAATAAAATGTATCAATTTATAACCATAAATCTTTTTATACTTAAATTAATAAAGTTTCGAAAACATTTTTAAAATTTTTCTAAGTCCAAAATTTCCGAAAAAATTTCGGCAGAGTCTCCTTTGTACGGAGAGGCTCTGGAGAAAATATAATATCAATTATAACAATATTCACATATAATATCCAAAATATTATGTCCCAACACGTGAAAATATATAAAATAGCGCTATAAAACCGTAATCCGAAAACGTACCTATTAGTCGGGCAATTAACGCTTAATTTATGGAGTCAAAAGCAGTAGCAATTGCTTCCATAACCTGCATTTCACTTATATAATTTAAAAGGGTTAACAATAATATAAAATGAAATATTAAAGTGGTTTCAACTACAAACATAAAATTCAATACAAACAACCATCAATAGCAACAAAGCAAACAACCATCTCACCAACACACATCAATCATTCATTCATATCAAACAAAACAAATAGTTGTTTAGGTTCGAACTTCAAATTGTACAGAATGAAAATAACTACTAAGTGCATCAATTACTCAACAGTCTTAGATGAAACTAAATAGATTATTTATACTTCCAAATAAATTTAAAGTATCCTTACCTAAACAAACATAAACCAAACAACAACAATTCCATACGACAAATCAATTTTTTTATTATTTATTTTATTTGCATTACATTCATTTTCAAATTTCATTTACTTATTTAGCGCTTACCTTTCTATTATATTAAATTTTAGAAATGCTTCAATTTCAACTTAAGTTTATAACTCTATAACATCAATTTCTTATTTATTAAGGTGCTTCATTTTTTTCCACTCTTAATATTATTTATCGTATTCATCTTTTCACTTATTTTATTACAAATAACTCCAATCCTTCTTAAACTTATTTTCATTTCTTTATAACTGTTCTATTATATTTAATAAGTGGCCTTTCAGTCATAACTTAGATTTATAACAATTATAACATTTGGTTCTTATTAATAACAACAATTTATTGAACACTTCATCACATACTCCTATTTGTACAATTTCAATTACATTTTCTTATTAAACATTTCAACTTTTAATATTTGGTAAGTTATATATATGATTTAAGGATGTAACTTGAAAGTTATACAAATTTATTCTATTTTTTTAATTAATTTATTGCTCAATAGTAATCCTTTGTTTTATATGTTACAAATTTCAAATTTCCTTTAATTACATTTATAACTAGGCATTTAATCTCTTATTTATTTAAAGATTCCAGTTATTACTTAACTACAATTTCACTATCCTAATTAAAACTATTAATTATCGGAAATTCAAGAATTAAATACCGGGTTTATATTCCAACTCATTTTAAAATAATAGAAAAATATAAACTCATAATTTATATATCCAAGTAGATTTAAGACAAATTAAAATTCACTTTTGTTTATCAAAATCATTCTATAGTTGAACTACTACAGTGCCCTTCCCACTTCGAAACTCAAAAATGAATGTCGATGATGCGTGCACTCATCACCGAAATTATTTTCCAACGACAAAGAGGATAGTACGAAATTTTTTTCCTTTTAACATTTCTTTTAAACAATTCTTTTCAATTATAACCAAATATTTATATCTGAACATACTTCTAAAATATTATTATCATATTCCAAAATTATTCAAAACAAAATTTCAAAAACCTCGGAACTTAAGTCATAAATTCCCAATTTGGATTATTCTTATTTCAAATCTTAATTAAAATTTTATTACCTAACAACCAATATATTACAACCAAATATATATATATATATACACCATTTAAAAGTTTATTTTATATATAGAAAATATAATAGGCAAAATTATTTCATTCACCTATATTAAAAACAAATATTGTGTCGGTCTGTCCTATTAAGTGTTTAGAAACCCCTATTGATGTCACAGCGTCCCATGCACCAATCAGAGTTTATAAATACAAAACGGAACAAAGCAACACAATATCAAAACCTTTTTATAACACTACTAAATACGCTCTCTCATATATATACACTCAGCGACTCCCATAGGGCATTATTACTCTATTAGTAAAGAGTCAAACCCCACAAAGCTAAGGTTTATCGCTAAACTAAAGCTCTGATACCAGATGTAACATCCCGCCTTTTTATACGCTTTAAATCGACACACGTGCCAATTCAATTCATACGAAAGGGCGGATTGTTATAGGGTAAATCAGAAAAAAAACAAGAAGAAATAAAATAAAACAGAATCTCACAGCGGAAGGATAAAATATAATAATCAAATAGACAGTTTATAAAGATGTTTTACAAAATATTCGATTTTACTTACAACATTTATCAGAGTTACACATACCAATAACAGTGCAGCGGAACAGTATGAGTACGGTGGACTAAAAATAATAATAATAAGATAAATCTCCGTCTTCGTCCTCCAGAGCTAAGGTCTTCGAAATCCTGAAACGCTCGAACTGACCCGACCGAATTGAAAAGACAAAACACTCGAGTCAGAACTAAAAGATCTTATGTAAGTTAAATTAACAGAATAAATATGAGTGCAGTAACTCAAGAGATGCTCGGGATTTACATCTTCTAAGGATCCGTTAAACTATTTACTATGCAGTATATTTTGCTATAGTGTATACAATATGAGTGACCCAATATTCCTCTTAACACATAATATATTCCCATAGTGTATACAATACCGTAATCTCACCCGTACTAAGCGTCGTCAGAGGGCACTCCATAGGTATGGTACAAAACCAAAATCGTATAAGACTCGCTAGGGCAAGTGACACGACACAACTAGGCAATGCCAGGGTAGATATACCAATTACGCTTCCGGACCGGCGGTAGCGCATAGCCGCAGCTATCGCCCACCTCGAACAGACTCCCCCAAAATCAAAAGTAAAGGTGGCCACCGAATAAATCCAAAGTCATAGTATAGTATCGAAGAGGAGTGTCCGATAAAGGGCGCTAACCCCCTTAGTCCGTCGATCGCTTCGGTTTTAGCCACCTTATGCCAACTCTCGGGAGTTGGGTCCACGTATTTACCTCAAAGGAAACGCCGCCGCCATCCTACTTCATTCTGGAATCTCCTTCGCATACACGGTTGTTAAAGTGGTTTTCGGGGTTGGCAGAGAGTATGACAACTTCCGATCCCGGTCTCTTCAGCAACCAATCGTTATTATAACACCGAGGTTTTTCAAAATAATTTATACTTTAAAACCAAAATATAATATCTCTTTCAAACCATATAAATACGATATCATTTATATTTTAAAAACCCAAATCAATATTATATCATTTTTATTTTATAAATATCTCTTTCCCAAAACCATAATATTTTTCAAATATATATACCTTGAATCCATAGCTTTGAAACATAACTATTAATACTTAATGGTTCAAATACAATATTACTTTATAAAATAAACAGCTTCTTCAATTTCACAATAAATTCCCAATATCAATTTGAACCTACAAATAAACCATTTTAATTCCCATATATTTCAAAGCTTAAATATTCTATATTACAAAACTTTATAGTTCATATATTTCCGTCTTTAAATATTCCACTATTTCAAAATGGATTCTTTGATAATTTAATATATATCAAATCCAATTCTTATTATTTAAATTTGAAATATTTACTTACTAAACAAATATTATTCAGGAAAAACCTTAAACTTCAATATCAGGATATTCTTTTGATTAAATTAACTTGATAATATTCTTTAAATCAATTTGACATTCGTTTAAATCCTCTAATCAAAAATCAAGTTATAAGATCATACCCTTTAATACTTAATTTATTTACATTTCAAAACAAATTTTTTTCGAGGAAAATTCTTAAATACTTTAATTTAAACGACATTCACATTTATCTTCAACCTTACTTTTATTTGAGTTATTATAAACTCTATATACAATAGAAATTCAAATATATTTTTAACCATATTATATAGACGAAATCAACTTCATTATTTAGCTTATTTTAAAATTCAAACAAATTTATGCATAGCTAAATTCAAGAATTTTTTTTAATATGTATGTATATACAAATTTAATATTTATTAAACCGTATTCTTTCCAAAGCCATAGAAAATCTTTTCAAAATAACTTTAAATACACACCATGGTGCATGTATAAATTTTTTTATCCTATGGTCAGGTGATACGGATATTTATTATTTCAATCCGCAATTTAAAAATAAAAATATGCGGTTGTATATCTTTTCAAACCGCAATCCCAATAAGAAAGAATGCATAATAGCTTGCAGTTTATACAATATAGAACACATCATCCATTAACCAACATTAATCGTCAACCATTTATTTCAATCATCATCCAATTTAAACAACACATCAATATAGAGCATATAAAATATAACAGGTATTAACTAACGTTATATTGAATAATAAATTTAATAATTGTTTAACTAGCAGTTTATATGCAAAAATGAATTAAATAACAAGTAAATTATATGAATGCAAATTTACTGAGATAATGACGAAATATATGCCAAACAGCTATAAATAAATTTCTAAACACAACATAAATCAATTTAACAAACAGAAGAAATTTTAGAAGTTGTGAGTGGGTTAAAACACTCACCTTTTGGATTTAGATTGAATTCAAATCCAATTTAAACCCAAAATTCCAACAGCCTCTGAATTAAACCAAACAAGAGCCAAAACGTCCGAAATTCAAATACGATCCTAACGCAAAAAACCGCGCGTGAATTGGAGTTCGTACGAGAGAGTTATGCGCATTTGAACACGTCGAAATAGAATTTAAATAAAAAAAAACCCCACCTACAAATCATTAAGCGCCACGTCACCCAGCAAGGCCGCGTCTTCCAGAACACGCATGCGACAAACGAACCCACTTAGCTCGTTTGACCACCACCTTTGACCACGATTCCACCACTATTCCGGCCGCCGTTCACCACGCTACCACCTCCATCGAGCTCCCCTGCTCCGGCCGCACCTACCATAGCCCCCACGCCGTCCACCGATGCATGCCGCCGTCGCACCATTTAGGTGTTTCGAAACCCTAAACCGAGGTTTCCCGACTCCTTTGTCCACTTCGCGACCTCCTACCACCACCAAACTACTCCACGAGCCCATTTCACCAATACCCAGAAACAGATTTCTTGATTGTAGCTTAAATTAAAAACCACCAAATTTGAATTTAGGGTTTTGAGGTAATAAGCTTTGACCACGATTTCAGATTGACTCGAGCACCAGTTTCAAAAACAGAAGCTACGCGTAGATTCATGATGATGAAATCTTCGATATATAATTTTTTTTCGAATTTTTACGAAGAGTTTGAATTTTCATTTGATTTTTGACTTTGAAATTGGATCTGGAAATATAGATCTTTGTCTACCATTGAGGAAGAGGAGGAATAGAAATTCTGTACGTACAGACAAAGAAAAATAGGGAGGCTAGGGTTTATAGCAGGATACTTATAGGCAAATTGAAATAAAATAGATGGATCGGGTTGATAGATATAGTGCTAACGCTAACGTGGCCCAAAAAGCCCGTTCTGGCCCCGGAACGAAATTTGGTAAACCCATATATCAAAATAGGTGTTTTAAAATACTTTAGACGAAGTGGAACAGGTTTCACGTCCAATTTCCATCGTATGCAGACGTTATGCTGAAATTAATATTTTCAAATTGATTTCAATTGATTTAAGTTAAATTGATTTCAAGCCGTTTCAAGCCCATATGATTAAACGACAAGTCCGATCGATATGAAACTTGAAATCCTACAATAACTCACTATTACGGATCCGATGAAACTTGTTTCGTCGAAATCCGAGTCAGTGGCCAAAATGGCAATTTTATTTTAATTAAATAAATTTAAAATAAATTAATTAATTCAAATTTCAAAATTTAAATTTTGAAATTTGCAGTCTTTATCACTTTATAATTCTCAAACATTTACAATGATTTAACAATTTTTAAATGTCAATTTTTTTTTTTTTTTTTGGCATGGCCGACGGGGTTGAATGGTCCCCGACCATATTTTATTGCAACACCAAAGAGTACAAACACTAGCAACAGCATGAGCATGAGCTCAAAGAAAACAGAGAAACTAGGTGCTACAAACACAAGGAAAACAACAAGAAGACAACAAAGGAATTAGAATCACTTCAGTTACAACAGGTTGAATCGCATGAATATACCAGGATCATAAGTGAATAGCAGATCCAAGGAACATTTAATCTCATGCATTATCCAGTGCTTTAATATTGCATCAAATTTAGCGTTGTTGGCATCAAAAATTCTTGTATTTCGTTCTCTCCATACAGCATTGATGAAGCTTTTCAGCACCACAGCGAAGACTCTATTTTGTTTCTCCTTTCCCCTCGCCTTAGCATGTATACGTTCCCACTCTCTCAAATTATTATGTGCAGGCACAGTACTATGTATCCTCATCATGACATCTGTCCAGACTTGTTTTATTATTGAGCATTCAAAAAATAAATGCTCAGCTGTCTCTGGTTTGTCACAGCAGAAAGCGCAGTAAATGTTCAAATTAATCCCCACACTCACAAGTCTCGCCTTAGTTAGGATCGCTCTTTTCAGTACCTTCCACAATATTAAGTTATCACGCATACTGCTGTCTGAAGTCCATGTACACTTCCACCATTTCCAAGCTGGTTTGGCACTGTTCTGTTGCATGTGTTCATAAGCATCACCAATTTTATAATATGCTCTCTTCTCTCCCCAAACAATTCTATCAGATGATGTAGATATCGGAGTGAACTTTCGTATCTTGTCCCATAAGTTTTGGATCCTCTGGTTAGATGAGAAAGTACCCACCTCAAGAAATGTGGTGATGACATCCCTAACTTTCATTGCAGGGTGTACTCCTGTTTGAATAATTTCGTTGTGGGTTAGTTGATGTCTCAGAATGAATCCTTTCTCCAGCCAGGGATCATCCCAAAAGTTAACACTGTAAAGAGGATCAGAGTTCATTTGTATGATGGGGAGAAAAGATTTTATAGCCCCCACTTAGCCCATAGACTTTCTGAGCAATTAAACAAAGTGTCAACATGTTTAGCAAAAGGCTGCTTTATTCCACTGTTTGAGATTAAACATTCCAAGCCCTCCCTTGTTTATTGGTTGCTCAAGAGTACTAAATTTAATAGGAGCAATGTATCTGCCCATAGTTCTACCCGTCCAAAAGAAGATCATAATTGCTGCTCTAATCATTTTAATTAACTGGAAGGGGAGAACGTAGGTTCTGGCCCAAGAAACTTGCATGGCAAAAATAACAGACTTGATTAAAGTTAATCTACCAGCTTGGCTAAGCTTTCTAGTGGTCCAGCAGTTCATTTTTGTCGTTATCTTCTCGAACAAAGGAAGACATTGATTTGCTGTTATTTTAGATATGGTTAGAGGCAGTCCAAGATAAGAGACAGTGGATAGGTTAAGAGATAAACCAGTGAGTTGAGTAATCTGATTAACTCTTTCCAACTCACACCCGCCAGCTTAATATCCGATTTTTGGAGATTAACCTGTAACCCAGTCATGGCATGAAATTGTTGCAATGTATTCATAATGGTTTGAACAATATTGAGCTCAAGAGTACTGAACATGACAAGATCATCAGCAAACATAAGAGCAGAGATTTGTGGGTCTTTACACGATGGGTGAAGTTTAAAATTGCCTTGTTGTATAGTTTTGTTAATCATCCTGGTAAGAAGCTCCATAACCAGAATGAAGATGTAAGCAGATAACGGTTCTCCTTGCCTTATTCCTTGTTCGCTAATAAAGAAACCTTTCATCACTCCACTAACGTTGATTGAGTAAGTAGGAGTCGATATACATTCATAAATCCATGCTACAAAATGCGGTGGGAAATTCATATAGCCCATAATTCGTACAATGCTGTCCCATTGTAACATATCAAAAGCTTTCATGATATCAAGCTTCAACATCGCTTTAGGGGGATAATTTGTTCTGTTATAACCTTTTACTAGTTCGTGTGCAAGGAGGATGTTATCGAGAATATTCCTTCCAGGAAGAAAAGCAGCCTGATTAATGGATACTAATCGTGGAAGCACATACTTCATTCTGGTCGCAATAACCTTTGCGATGCATTTGTATATTGTGTTACAGCATGATATTGGACGAAAGTCTTTAACATCTTGCGTATTCTTGAGCTTGGGAATTAGTGCAATATTAGTGTAATTAAACGACCTGTAGATTTTACATTTCTTGAAGAAAAGGGTTATAGCATTACACACATCATTAGAAACAATCGGCCAGCAAGAGGTATAGAAAATTGCATTCAATCCATCTGGTCCTCCACACGAGTTAGTATTTAGTGAGAACATCGCTTTAACAATTTCATCACTAGTAACGTCAGAACAGAGAAAGTTAAAATCATTTTCATCAAGTCTTAGCAAGATATCAGAGGGGATGTTATCAATATCAGGTTTGAAATTGGACGAGTTGCCATACAACGTTGAGAAATATTGTTCAAAAGCTACCTGAACTCCATCAGTAGATGTTTGAAGTACACCTTGAATGTCTATGATAGAAGCAATATTATCCCTAATCTGCTTATTTTTTAGGCTGGCATGGAAGTATGCACTGTTTTTATCCCCTTTTTCCCACCATTTAATTCTTGACTTTTGCCGTATCATATCACTTTCCTTGGCTAATGCTTCATAGTATCGCAGAGACAAGGCTGATTCGACAGCAGAGAGTTGAGCAATGTTGACATCAGCCAGCATATCATTTTGAGCAGCAACAAGTTTCATCTGAATAGATGTGCTCATACCATCTCCTTTTCCATACTTGTTATACGCCCAAAGCTTTAAGACATTCTTCACTTCTTTAATTTTTTCCTGCAAAACAAATAAGGGATTTCCAGGCTTAGTCTTGTTCCATGCTATTATAACAGTAGATTTGAAGTCAGGCTCTAGAACCCAAGAATTAAAAAATTTAAAATTTGTTTTCCCTCTCTTGTCCACTCCACGAAGATGGATGATTTGTGGTGAGTGATCAGAAAGGAGAGGAGGGGGAAGGTGGTTGTAGAGGAGAGGCCATTTGAGTAGGGCAATTTGATTGGCGAAGGTGTGATCTATTCTAGAAAAGGTCCGGCTACCATTTCTTCTTTTATTATTCCATGGGTATTGCATTCCCACAGTTTTAACGGTAACAAGATCAGCATCAATTAGCGTTGCATTAAGTGGTTGTATCTCACTTTGGGACAGAGGATTCCCGCCAACTCTATCACTGAGATTATAACAGCAATTAAAGTCACCAAAAATTAACCACGGATGAGTGGATTGCCTAAGTGCAGGAATGTCAGCATGTAAGGAGCCCCTTGCAGCGGCGGAGTTGGCCGCATATATAATGGTTACATAAAAAGATGTATTATCAGTGTTGTCCTTAGCATGACAGTGAATCATTTAGGCAGTGGAGAGAATGGGAGTTAATTGAAGCTAAAGGGGATTATAAAGAATCATTATTCTCCCATAAGGCGCTTCATTCAGATTGTGGATAAGCTTCCACTCCGCTTTTATGTATTCAGCCGCCTTGAGAGTTAAGGGAAGATTTAATTTTGTTTCTAGAATCGCCAATAACGCTAAATGATGAGCACTAATAAGTTGTTTACGTTGATCAAGTTTGATATTGTTGTGCCCCCCCCCCCCCCCGTATATTCCATGCTCCAATGATCGACATCATTATAGAACATGAGCATTGAGCATTTCTATCTTCATTCTCCTAGTTACTGCAAGCTTCGATGACAAGTAATTAGGAATTGTTGCTGAAAGTGGAGTTACTTCATTGCTTGCTGAACCAGCTAAAGGGGAGGATGTTTGCTGGGACAGAGCGGGAAAGGTTGGGGAGGAAGGTAGGATGGATGGTGAGGAGAGGGTATGGGATATTGGAGGAGGTTTATAGGCCATAGGTGGCTGAATATTGGAGTAAGAATGATTGTGAGATGTAACGGTTACAGGTTGGTAAGTGGTGACAGCTGTGCATGTCTCCTGCACAATGTGCATGTTTTTTATTTCCACTTCAGTATTCCTGTTCTTCTTGCCTTTACTTTTTTTGCTATTCCTAATTATCATGCTTGAATTTTCTTCATTTTCCTTACCTTTTTCTGTTCCACCATCATTAATTCAATAGTTGTTTGCTGTTGTGACTTCTGTGTTATGTTCTTGCTGCTGCATATGTGTTATGTTTTGAATTTTCACTTGTTGCATACTTTTGTTGCTTTGACTCCCTTGCGTAATTTTATCTTGTGCTTCACTTGCAGTTTTACCCTCAAAATTTCTCATTTCTTCACCAGTTTTTCCATTCAGTATTGCGCTTTCTTTCTGTACTTCTCTCATATTTTCAGTATCTTCTAAATCAAGCTGAGCATCGAATTTATTAGTTAACAGGACATCTTCAATCAACTCCTCAGCAACTGTTTTCTCATTTTTCTTGGTTCTTATTTCATTGCCCATAACTACTGTTGTAGTTTGTCTATTGTTTGCTTCACTTTCATTGCTACATTCTCCATTCTCTTTTCTAATTTCACTTTGCTCTCCTTCCTGCTCTATCCCATCACTCTTTTCATTCTTATGCTCATCATCAACTTTGTTTATTACTTTCTCATTCACTTCCATATCTTTGTCACCTCTAATTAATACCCTCTTTTCCTCGTTTATTACATTAACTACTTTCTTTTTGTTCACTAGTTGCCATCTCCTGGCATTCTGTTTTTGTAATGGTATGAAATTTTTCTTACCCTGGGCAGTAACTTCAGCATTATCATTGTTTACCTTCCTTCCATTCTTTATTATCTCCGTCTCTTTGTCTGTATCACCTTTATCTTTGACATCACAGCAAACAGTTGCATGTCCAAACTTATTGCACAGCACACATACATCTGGTCTCCATTGGTACCGAATATAGATTCTCTGATAGCCTCCTTCAACAAGTTTTACCATGAAATCATCTGGTAGCTCCTTATCTGGTTTTACTTCTATTAAGCATTTGGCATAGCTCAGTCTGTTTTGGTTCTCTGTCATTTCATCCATACACGGTAACTTGCCTAGATGACTGCTCAGCCAGTTGATTCCAAGTGGAGACCACGCATATAAGGGGAGGTTATACAGGTGAACCCAAACAGGAACAGCGGTGACAGAGCCAGTGATATTACTAACAGCAGCATCATAGGGTTTTATGATGAACATTTTGTTTTTTATAATTACAGGGTCACTCTGAAGGATTTTACATCTATCTTCATCACAAGTAAAGTTGAATAAGAAGACTACACCATCATATTTAACTTTAACAGAGCCTTTAAGCTTCCAGATAGGCTTTAGCTTCTGAATTACTGCCGTATACGATAGCGGCTTATCTAAGAAGAAACCAACCAAGGTATCATTCCATATCGCAGCACCTACTTCTAGGACTTCCTTTGGTGGCACTAACATATTGTCTTCATACTCAGGAGAGAGATCAACAGGGATGTACTTCCCAGCATTGCTTGGTTTATGCTTAAATAAGGAAGTCCATTTCTGTTCACCGAGGTATGGGAAAGTGGAAGGGGCCGGAAAAGGGATTAGAGGAGGCCTAGAAGGGTGAGGGTCAGGAGGGACAGGCGGCGGAGGAACTGGAGGAGTAGGTATAGATGTGGTAGAAACGACAATAGGGGGACCCGTCGAGGAATCCAAGGAGGGTAGGGCAGGTTTGATGGGACAAAGGAACGTTTGATCCGGAGAGGGCGTTGGAAGGACAGAGCTATTGAGGTTGATGGGAGCAGTACAAACGGGGAAGATGGTAGGTACGTTAGGGGCATGGGGAAGGACATGGGGAAGGACGTGGTTTGCAGACATGAGAGGAAGGACGTGATTAATCAATATAAATCTTCAATTTCATAAAATTCAAAATTATAGATAAATTTCCAAAATTTCCTTTAAATTGAATTAACCCATAACTATTCCATTCAAAAATTTCAAATAGAAGGGTTTACCATGGATTTAAAATTATTACATAAATATTTCTAAATTTCAACTTAATTTTGAAATTTACGTAATAGTTAAATATTTAATTTCAGTCATTTGCAATAAATCCAATTATTATAAATTAAATAAATTAACTCACTATTTAAAATTCAAATTCTATAATTCATAAATTTTATCATCTTGTATTACTTATTAATTCATAATTCTTTAAACCAATTCCCATTTCAATTGTAAATAGCGTAGTAATTAATTACATTCACAATAAACTCAATAAATAAATAAGTTTCATCATCACTATTTGATTTCAGTCATTTGCAATAAATCCAATTATTATAAATTAAATAAATTAACTCACTATTTAAAATTCAAATTCTATAATTCATAAATTTTATCATCTTGTATTACTTATTAATTCATAATTCTTTAAACCAATTCCCATTTCAATTCTAAATAGCGCAGTAATTAATTACATTCACAATAAACTCAATAATTTTATTCAAATTACTAATAAATAAGTTTTAATTACCCTTGCTATATTTTAATTTAGCGTTCATTCCAATATTAATTTATCACCTTTATTATTTCTACAAAAAATTTAATGACAAAATCCTATTTAATTAATAAATTTAATTGTCGAAATTTACGGGTCGTTACATTCACTTTGATTCAAAAGAAGTTTTAAAGATAAACCCATTGATTTCGAAATGGGTACATTCAAATGGTTTCAAAAGGGGCACATTCAATGGTTTCGAAGCTATTCTTCTAAGAGTTAATAAGTAATGCTTTAATATTTTTGAAAGGTAAGTTTTGAAGGTTTTGAAAGAGATGATTTGAAGTATTTCAAAAGGCATATGCTTAGTTTTTTGAAAACAAGATTTAAATGCTTTCGAAGAAGGTTATCCAATGGTTTTGAAAGCAAAGGTTTATGGTTTCAACAGCCTTAGTTTTCAAAATAAAGAATCCAATCTCATTTTTAAAGGAAAAACATGGCATAATAAAGGAGTTTTACAATGGCTTTTAAGTATAAAATTTTTCAAGAAGCTTTCCTCGATAAATAATAGGTTAAAGGGATTAACCATGTTTTATATGAAAATGATTTCAAGGATATTAGACATAGATGTTGGTATTATTATATTTGCTTCTTCTAATAAACATATTCGCTGTAAAATGACCATTACTGTGTTTTTTGGGGAAAAGGGCAGAATAACCAGCTAGGTTGATCCAGTAGTGAATATAAAATTGAGTAATTCCTCAATGAATAATATTGCATCAAGTAGGTCAGATAGACCAGAATGAAGGATGCCTAAATATTATTTAAAGAAGTTGTCAGATAGACGGATTCATAGTAAACCCATGAAAACTATGTTTAGAAAGAGCTATTGGCAAGGGCCAATAGGTTTGTAGTGAACCCATGAAAACTATATCTAGATTAAGTTATTAACAGAAGTCAATAGGTTCATAGTCAACCCATGAAAACTATGATTTGAGGGAAGTTATTGGAGATACCAATAGGTTCAGGGAGAACCAATGAAACAATGAAGTATTTGTAGGGGCCAATAGATTCTTAGTGGTCCCATTAAAACTGTGAAACCGGGCAGGTAGTCCATAAGTTTTAAACAGGTTATTAGTAAGCTCATGAAAACTAATAGGTTAATAATGACCCTAGAAACTATAACTGAGACAGAAAGTCAAAATGAATGGGGATAGGTAATCCAGAATTGATTTACTTATTTGCATATCATCATAATATTTTGAATTGCTATGTTTTAACCATTGTGGATGCAGGAGCACAGTATATGGTTATTATAAATTTTTGGAGGGTACTAGTAAGGGGAAAACCTGGTCCACTAAGCGGTGTGGTTTCACTATATATATAAAATGGTAGGATACTATTCATACCAGGCTTTATGTCTGACTCGAAGTTTATGTTTTCCCCTTAAACTCTTGGGTGCTCAATTGATTTTGGTTAGTTTGAGAGTTGAGGTTTTCAGGTACCTTTTTAGACGAATAAGCTTCCAGAGAAATGCAGGAGGCATGGTAGCTATTCAGAGTTCTTTTCTATTTTGATTCCACTATTTTTATTATAAATGAAAAGTTGTTTAATTGCCTAGATATGTACTCTGATCATCCAAGGGGGCATCTTCATAAGTCGCCCAGCGTATGTTGTAATAATTATATTTTTTTTGAATGTGGTTCTCGCATTCGGATTATGTAATAAATATGAAATGATTTGAAATGGAATGTGAAAGTTGTTTAATGATTTTAAAAAATCCATATCCATGTGCTTTTTATATATCAATGCCTCCAACATTACCATATTTGGTCGTCAAGAGGATTAATAACTATGGATGACTACAACATTTGTAGCCTTTAGTTTGGTCCTGCAAGTGTAGGATGTTTTATTTGTTTCTATTAGCGTAATTAACGTATAATTATTACCTATATGGCGTAGTTGGTTAGGCATTTATATTCATTTACTTCCCCCAGGTAATTTATTGGTATGCAAAAATAAGAGGAAACTCTTATATAGATTAATTGTTATTTTAAGGCGTAGTAAGAAAGATTCCTTGTAAGGTCTGACTTATGAAACGATGAGATAAGCATGATATATATATATATATATATATATATATATATATATATATATATTCGGAGAGTAATTGATGTATGGCTAAGTCATCAGGCGCGAGGTCAATAGAGTTACATGGCGAAAGTCTGCCCTTCACTTTAAAGCTACCAGCAGCTATGTATGCTTTGATTGATGTGAGATATTATTATGATAAATATTTATAATGAGTCAAGGCAAGTCCTAAATTCTATAGGAGAAATCTGCCTAGCAAATTTGGCTACCAGTTCCTATGAATAGTTGGACTAATGTGAGATGTCATTATGAGTATGGGTTATAAGACGAAGGGCCTACTTCGGGGTCTTGAGGTATTAATTGGTTGTTTGAGGTTCCATCTCTTTTCCCCAGGTGAAGTATTAAATGGTCAATGGCTTACGTTAGGCGGTATCTCAATAAGAGAGTGTGCTTTATGAAATAGGTATTGAATGATGGAGTCTGTCTTAATTAAGGTATTAAATGACAAGAGTCTGCCTATTTTCCACAAAGAAGTTTTAAGTGGCCTAAGAGATTCCATACAATGTCAGCTAGATAGTACCATTGAGGAGCATGCCTTGGAAATATGTATTAAATGATGGTGTATGCCTTAATTAAGGTATTAAATGACCGAAGTCTGCATATTTCCCAGTAAAAGGTATTAAGTGGCTTAGGTATTATCTCTTACATTATTAGCTTTTTATGACATATGATTGGAATATTTGGTTCTAGAAACTTACTTCTGGAATGGAAGGTATTAAGTGGTTAGACCCGCTTCCTTTCCTTCTAAAGAAGTATTAAATGGTTCTATTATCGTAGACATATACTTATTTCGAGATATACTGCCCAAGTATTGAAAAGGCAAAACTCGAGGTTTTTATTCACCAAACATTGTTATTCTGACTCCCTCCTTATTACAACATAGGTTAAAGATGTTGATGGAAAAGGTGACTCTTAGAGACGGAGGTGGTGGACTTGTAGTGTTATTTACCATTTTTATTTGCTTTCATATGTTCCCATATGTTCAGAATATTGTTGTAATGGATTATGTTACGGTTTGATGGTATCTTTTATTTTAACATTGTTATGAATTTAAAATAAATGGGTACATTTTACTATTATACTTTATTCCATATGTTGTAAGTTCTGAAAGTTTAGTTGTGCCTTTTCTGGATCGAAATTTAGGCTTGCTTCGGGGTAGGTTGTTACATTTGTGTCAGAGCCTAGGTTACCTGACCAACGGGAAAAGATTATACGTATGAGAGACGTATTTGTTATCTTAAAAAAGGTTTTTCAAAAAGAATGTTTAATATTCTATATATATACCCAATTTTCTAAATCATACGCATATACAGTGGGCAACCCTTTTCTTTTAGCATATAAATACTATCTTAGGAAATCATCACTAAAGGTTTAACTTACAGATAGTTAATATGGCCGATAATCAATCTTCTTCTAGATAAGGAAGCCCTACCCACGAGAGACCACCTATTCGTAGAATGCCCGAATGGTGTAGACAATATCTTAGGACCGTCGAGCAGATTCTTACTCCTCCAACTACACCAGTAGAACCTACTTCCTCACCATTTGATGCAGCACCCCGTCCTGTCGATTGTTCTAAGTTGTGTAAGGACTTTCTAATATGGAAGGGATGACATACCCTAGAACTGAATGGTATTCGAAAGCTAAAGCTTGGGTTAGTAACTGCGAGAAGATATTTAGAGAGCTTGGATAGGATGATTGGCTAAGAAGAAGAATAACAGCTTGTCACCTTAAGGAAGAAGCCTTGAATTTGTGGAACTTTGTGACTAATGAGCACCTTGGAAGGATATTCTCTAAGGATGAATTCAAAGATAGATTTGAGATGAGATTCATGTTTATAGCATAAGTTAGCTTGCAATTAGAAAAGTTCATTCAGTAGTAGCAAGGAGATTCTACTCTTAAGGAGTACATATCTAAGTTTAGTGAATTAGCTAAATTCAGGATGATCCTAATAGGCACACCTATAAAAAGGCCTTGAAGTTTGTGAAGAGCTTAAATTCCCCGCTAAGAGAAATGTTGTTGACCCACGTACCATTGGGGCCACGTATGAGATATTGGTAGAAATGGTGATGCTGCACATGGCCAATAAGGAAGATAAGGAATGGAGAAGGTGAATTCTGCATCGACCGAAGAGAAAGAAGGGTCCAAGAATGAGAGCTTTTGGGACAATAAGAAGTCGATGAAGAAGTTTAAGAAAGATGGAAAGGTGTGTAAGAAATGCCAAAAGAAGGGCAATGAAGCTAAAGATTGTAGGGTGAGCCTCATGAAGGAATCTTTTAGAGGTAGGTGCTTTAACTGCCACGAGGAAAGGCATCACAAGAATCAGTGTAGTAAGATGGTTAAGGAAGGATCAAGTGAACAGCCCTACGTTATTGAAGCTATCCCTATTGCTAGTAAGCCACCAGGAGACCAAGGAAAAGCAGCTCTAGAAGGTATAATTCTTATTTTTAGGGTTACTATTCGTACCCTATTTGATTCAGGGGCATCGCATTCCTTTATAGCTAGGGATGTAGTAAATTTATTAAAACTTTAAATCCAGATGGTCAACATCCCAAAAGAGGTTTCTAATCCCATTGGGATTCGACCCATCTTTCTCTAATTTGCGAAGACCTAATATTAGACATATGCGATATTGATTCCATATTTACTGCGTACGTTCTAAATTTCGAGGGGTATGGGCTTATCTTTGTTATTAATTAGTTGTCATATTATGGAGCCATTCTTGACTATGATAAGAGGGCAGTACAATTAGGGAGTTGTGGAGGTCGTGACCAAGAAGTTCTTTGTACACCCAAAGATTTAGTTGAGTTAAGCTATTTATACTCACAAAATCTATCTGTTGTTGGAGGGCCATCATTCGTACCCATAGTTTGTGAATTTCTTGACGTCTTCAAGGAGATCTTGGGTCTACCATGCTATAAGAAGATTGAGTTCCGAATCGATTTGGAGAGGAACGCAAGTCCCGTGGCTCTACCTTTAAGACATATAGCCCCCAAAGAAAGAAGGGAATTGGATAAGCAAATCTCAAAGCTATTGAAGAAAGAATTCGTTTGTAGGAGTACTTCTGTATGGGGATCCCCTATTGTTTTTGCTACTAAGGCAGATAGTTCTTTGAGACTTTGCATCAACTATAGAGAGTTGACGAAGTTGACAAGGAAGAATAGATACCCTCTACCTAAAATAGATGACTTGTTCGACCAACATGTAGGAGCTAAAGCCTTTTCCCAACTAGACTTAGCAACGGGATTCCATTAGTTGAGGATTACAGAGGAAAGCAAGCCATAGACCGCATTCTGTACTCCAGAGAGGCTCTATGAGTGGGAAGTAATGCCTTTTGAACTAACGAATGCACCAGCATACTTTATGGATTTGATAAGTGGAGTATTTATAGTGCAACTTGATAAATTTGTCATGGTATTTGTTGATGATATCTTTATTTTCTCTGAAGGAAAGAAGGAACATGAGGACCAACTTAAGGAGGTATTAGAGACCTTGAGAAGAAACCAACTCAAAGCCATGTTTTCTAAATGCAACTTTTGAGAAAATTAATTTAGATTCCTTGGGCATATTATTTCGGAATAAGGATTGGCTGTGGACCCTACTAAAGTGGAAGTTGTCCAAGGATGGAAGACTCCCAGTAATGCATCAGAGGTTAGGTATTTTCTAGGGTTGGTAGGCTAATATAGGAAGTTCACCAAGAACTTTGAACAGATAGCAGCCTTTTTAACCCAATTGACTAAGAAGAACCTAATTTTTTTAGGATGATAGATGCACCAACGTTTGAAAAGCTTAAGGAGTTATTGACTAGTGCAGATATGCTCACTATTCCAGATGGAACCATGTCGTTTATGGTTTTTATAGATGCATATGGCACAGGATTACGGGCAGTTAAGGGAAAATAGTTGCCTATGCTAGTAGACAATTGAAGGACCATGAGAAGAGGTATCCAGCGCATGATTTGGAATTGGAAGCCGTTGTCTTTGCCTTAAAGATGTGGAGGCAAGGGGAAAGGTTTGAGTTATTTACTGACCATAATTCACTCTATACCTATTTTCCCAAAACGATTTGAATCTTAGGCAGCATAGGTGGATGCAATATATAGTATCATTTGACTTTAGTATTCAATACACCCCTAGAAATGGGAAGTAGTCGCCAATGCCCTTAGTTAGAGACATGCTCCCTAAGTGTTGTATATGTATGGAGACAGTTGGAGTTTCTCTCGAATTTTAACTTCCAACCATCAACGAACCCCATCCAAGGTTTTCTAATAGTTTTTTAGATTAGACCAGCCTTGATGGATCGTATAGGGTATGAGCAAGTGAAGGATGGGCAGTTAGTAGAGGTTTTGGAGAAATTGAGAAAAGGATAGCATTTTTCTCGTGCTAGGAGGTACTTAGTTAGTGGAAAGGGATGTTTGAGAAGAGATGGATGTATTTTTGTTTTGATAATAATGATTTTTTTGAAGGAAATGCTTATGGAATGTCACCACTCCAGAATGACTAATCACCACGGAGGAGATAAGATGTATAGATACATAAAGAGAATTTTCTTTCGGAATGGAATAAAGAGAAGCGTAGTTGAGTTTAATCCTAGGTGCTTGATATGTCAGGAAATAAAGCTGAGCAAGGTAAGCTTGGTGGATTATTATTATCTTTAGTAATTCCGACTTGGATGTGGAAACATATTTCAATGGATTTTGTGGAAGGATTGCCTAGAAGTCAGAAAGGCAATCGGGCCATTTGGGTTGTTGTGAATAGACTCACTAAGAGTGCTCACTTTGTTTCGATTAGGAGAAATAGGATTGTCGCTACCCTCGCACATATTTATATTAAGGTGGTAGTTCGTCTGTATGGAATTCTTTAAGCATAGTCAATGATAGGGACACCTTATCTACTAGCGAGTTTTGGAGGAGCCTACAAACAGCTTTGGGAACTTCTTTGAACCTTATCATGGCATATCACACACAAACAGATAGACAAACAGAGAGGGTGAATATGATTTTGGAGGACTTGTTCAGAGCTTGTGTCTTGGATTTCGAAGGACATTGGGAGCATCATCTGCCTTTGATTGAGTTTGCATTTAATAATAGCTATCAAGCAACGATTGGTATGGCCCCTTTTTGAAGAACTTTATGGACCGCCATGTAAATCGCCTAGTTGTTGGTGGGAAACCACCGATAAAGTATTGCTTGGACCCGATTTGATTTGTGATATAGAAAAAGTAGAGTTGATCAGGCAAAGGATAAAGGTAGCGCAAAACCCTCAGAAATCATATGTGGATAAAAGAAGGAAACAACTTGAATTTGAGGATGGAGATATGGTGTTCGTTAAAATCTCCCCTCTTAGAAAAATTGTTAGGTTTGGCAAATTTGGAAAATTGGTGCCTAGATTTGTTGGAAAATTGGCAAATTTGGCAAATTTGGAATTTTGGAGCTTTCTGACAAGTTGGCAGGAGTCCACAATGTTTTCCATGTTTCTAACCTTAGGAAATACCTTCATGACACTGCTAACAGAGTCGAGCCTGATCAATTGAGGGATTTTGAAATGGAGCTGACAATGCCCCTACCATCACATGCATTATGGAGCATGGTACTTGGAGATTCCACAATAAAATAATTAGGCTAGCCTGAGTACAGTGGGGGAACAACCTAGTGAAATACACAAGGGAGACTGAGGAGAAGATGAAGGGAACTCACCTAGAGCTTTCCATCGGTAATTTCCCTCTCCAAATATTAGGATTTCGGTTGCATCAAGATTGCTAGATTGGATGGTAGGAGATGGTTGTTATATATTTTCACAATAACTTTGCACTCATGTAGAAACTCTATGCATATTTATGGTTTTGCATACATACTTGCATAATATGATTGCACCTTTACACTAGGATTAAGCTCATTTTAGCATTTCTATCGTATATAATCACATTACACTATTCGTTGTGTAGAACTTGGTTGTATAACATGGTTGTTAGTGCGTGTTATACTATTCACCACTTGAAAGATTTCAAAAAGAAATCTTTTTTGGAGGGAGAATGTAACACCCCATAAAATAAACCAAAAATAAATGGATTAAATTGTATTAAATACGATAAGGTAGAATATGGAAATTTTGTAAACATTGGAATTTGACCTAGAAAGCTATTCTGTTGCATTCTGGCAGAATTCCGATATGTTTCCATATATAATATGCAAAAAACGGAGGTCAAATGAAGAGGTTATGAGCATTTGAAGTTTTCAGATTTAAATTAATATAGCTTGAATTCAAATTTAAATAAGGATTTGAATTTTGGATTTGAATTTTAAAAATTAGCTTGGGGGCTAAGTAAACATTAATTAACATTTAACGTTAAAGTTTAATATGGGAAAGAAATTAACTAATAAAGCAACGAAATCAATTATTACCCAAAAGAATCAACCGATTGACACCCTTACTATGACTAGTTGAACCCTAGCGATTGATCGGTAGGAGAAGGACGGTCGACCAATCGAAGCCAATTTCTGCCAGTGACGGCTTGGGTTCAAAGGGGTGTGTTGTTATTTTAACGCTTCAGATTAATTCGTTCCTCACCTACTTCCATCATATGGTTCTTGCGCGTTTCAACCCCTATAAATAGAACCTTATCCTTTTCACTTTTTATTCATATTATTTGAGGCATTACCTTCTCTCTAATAAGATTCGGAAACTCCATAGAGAATTCAAGTAAGAATTCAACTTACTTCTCATTTGTTTCTTCTTCCTCCAATCAATTCTTATCTTATTCTTCTCCAATTATTCTAAATCAAATGAATATATATGCATCTTCTTTATTGTATGTATTGTTAACCTAAAAAGAGTATCAACACCCTGGTTTAAGTTTGAAAGCACCAGCCCTGTTTTGATAGAGTAATATCACAGATGAAAGATATAAGAAAAGAACGGTAAAAGAAAGAAGACGAAGAATTTTTATAGTGGTTCGGCTGCGTCCACTTTATAATTTTGTTATAGACTGATTGCTGTTACAAGATGTGTTTGATTACAAGACTTTGATTATCTCTCAATGTATTAAATCCTCGGAGTTAGAATCCACTGTAGAATTACAGTGAATTCCTTTGGAGATTGTTGTGAGTGAGGCAGAAAGTGAAGAATATTTCCAGCAGAGCTTTAACCATCAGTCTGGAGAAGATCCTCTTTGTGTTGCAGGTGGTATGGTATTTATAGAGGTTGGAAGGCTTCTGGGGCAGCCCTGTTTTCATTAGCTCGTAGGTAGGCTACAGGCGACCTAGGGGTCTTTGGCTCACAAAACAAGCCAAAACCATGGGTCGCTAGCGACCCATGGCCCATAGGTCACTGGCGACCCATAGACTTGATTTATTATGCGGGCCAAGTCTTGCCTCTTTTTGATAGTGTTCCATGTCTAGATTGTTTGATGGTTTGAGAAGAAGTATGGGTTGTCGATGATCCAAGCACTTATGATTTTTCTAGAGTTGGAATTGGAGATGTTTCCATAATATTTTATCGTAGTTATTTGCATAGTATCGTTGCATGTTACTTCGTTTTGATGATGATCTGCTGCCTGATTATGCTTTGATTGCTGATTGAACTAGACTGAACTGACGCTAGCTTCTCGGTTCAGTTGCACTTGGTCGTCGCTTTAGTAATATGATTTGGCTCTCGTCAACTCATTGCCTTAGCCTTTCTTGCTATGTTCTATGCCATTCTGATGTGATGGGTTTGTTCTGTATTCTGCTGGATCCTGTTGGGTTAAGAACTTGACATGTATATATACCAAAGTAGACATATTCTGGAAGAGATTGGAAGGGTACGAATCCATTTAAGTGAAGCTAAGGCTAATCTGTGAGTGGAAACCTTAGTATTAATTTTTTAGTATTTGTTTAGTGTATTTCGTTTTGAATTTGAACATGCCTTAGGGATTTTGGAATGTTGCAAACATGATAGAAAAAATCCCTCAAAATTTCTTTTTCTTTCGAAATGTCAATCAACACGAAGATTATCGATTATTTACATTAATTTAATGGGATTTGTATAGTTGTGCTATTTTTAATGATTTCATATTCTACTCCACTTCTCCTCCCTCTGTAATTCAAATTTGTGATTCCCCAATAAAATAAGAGTTTAGATCATGAATTTTATTCGTAATCTACACCACTTATTCCATACGAATTTTCTTATTACCAATTTCTTCGTAAAAGAGGTGTCGAATAGAATATGAGATTTAGATTGCAATCCCGATTGTTTAGTATATTCCATTTTATTAATGTAATAAATTGAGTTTCTAATTTATTTACAAGTCCATTATTAAAGTTTTGTTTATGAATAATTATTTCCTGCTTGGATATTGAAATCCCTTATTTTTATATGCTAGAATCTTGGAAATTTAAAGAAAAAGTACTTGTAATAGTATTTGGTTAGGGAATTGACATTTAATGCTGGTTTTTGGTGTAAAATCTATACGTTTAGACCTTACTAGGCATGAATATTTATTTATCTCTATTTGGGTAATTAACGTATAATTATTGCATATATGGCTTAGTTACTTAGGTATTTATGTTCCCTCATTAGGAAGGTAATTTATTAGTAGGCGAAAATAAGAGGAAACACATATGCAGCCTAATTATTATTTTAAGGCGTAATAAGGAAGATTCCTGGTAAGGCCTTATTTATGGAACGGAGAAACAAGTGCGTGTGTGTCCATATATATATATATATATGTATGTATGTATGTATGTATGTATGTATGTATGTATGTATGTATGTATGTATGTATGTATATATGTATGTATATATGTATGTATATGGAGACTAATTGTTGTATGGCTAAGTCAAGGATGCGAGGTCAATAGCGTTACATGACAAAAGTCTACCCTTCACTTTGAGGCTACCAACAATTATGTATACATTGATTGGCGAGATATCTTTATGATATATATTTGTAATGACATAAGGTTAGTCCCATTTTGTAAGGGAAATCTTCCCAGCCAATCTGGCAACCAGTTCATATGAGTAGTCAAAACAATGTGAAATGTCATTATGAGTATGGGCCATAAGTCGAAGGGCCTGCTTCGAGGCCTTGAGGTATACGTGGTTGATTGAGGGCCTGCCTCTTTCCCCTAGATGAAATATTAAATAGTCAAGTAATTACGTTAGGTGGTATCTTAATAAGGGAGTCTGCTTCTGGAAATAGGTATTAAATGATGAGGCCTGCTTTAATTAAGGTATTAAATGACCAAAGTCTTCCTATTTTCCACAAGGAAGTATTAAGTTGTCTAAGAGATTCCATAGAATGTCAAGTAGATATTACCATTGAGGAGCATGCCTTACAAACATGTTTTAAATGAAGGAGTCTACCTTAATTAACATATTAAATGACAAGAGCCTGCCTATTTACCAATGAAAGGTATTAAGTGGTTTAGGTATCGTCTCTACATTGTTAGCTGTTTATGACGTATGATTGGGATATAGGATTCCAGAAACCTTCTTCTGGAATGGAAAGTATTAATTGGTTGGACCCGCCTCCTTTCCTTATAAAGAAGTATGAAATGGTTTAACAGTCTATTTTCATAGACATATTTTTATTTTGAGAAATACTACCCAAGTACTGAAATGGTTAGACTCGAGGCTTTTATTCACCATACATTGTTGTTCTGACTCCCTCCTTATTACAACACAGGTTGAAGACATTGATGGAAAAGGTGATGCTTGGAGACAGAGGTGGTGGACTTGCGTTAGTATTTACCATTTTTATTTGCTTTCATATGTACCCATGTTTTCAGACTATTATTATAACAGATTATGTCACGGTTTGATGGTATCTTGGATTTTGACATTGTTATGAATTTGAAATAAATGGGTACATTTTACTATTATATTTTGTTTCGTCCATTGTGAGTTCTAAAAGCTTAGTTATGGCACAGTAATGTTTTTCCATTTTACTACCTACAGCTTACCTTAGAATGGATCTAAGTTTTGATGGGCCTTTTGTGGGTCAAAATGTAAGTCTATCCCAGAGTAGGTTGTTACGGTTGTTAAATTCTTGAATGATAATTTAATTTTTATTATTTGATTGTTTTTTTGGATTTGATTCTTGTTTAGAAGCGATGACATAAATAATTAGTGTGTTGCAGGAAACAAAAGCAAGAAGAAGTAAAATTAGATACATAGCAAATAGGTCGCTACAGAACATTTTGAAATACACATAAATGTGTATGATTTGTAGAGGAGTTTTACAGCAAGACCCTAAAGGGTTTCTTGCCAATATTGATTTTCTTATATTCTAATGTTACTTATATTGATGTTTGGTTGAAATATTTATGACGTATTGTTTTATTTGTGTAAGTGTCATTATAGCGATTATCGTTATACCGTCACTTATGAAATATCATCTCCTTAAATCTTTTTGTGTATTGGACATGTGCTTGTAGTTTTACAAAATAAATAATTGGTTGCGTTTTCCCCCTTTAAAAGGTGTTTAAACTATATTGTCAAGTATTTTTGAGAATTTTAGAATAAATGGTATGGTTTGTTTAAAATTTACAAAAAGGTTATAAATTTGATTAACTTTCTTTTAGGATAATTAATGTTGTTTCAAATTTATAAAAAGATTATAAATTTGATTTATTTTCCATCAGGATAACTAATAATATTTTAAATTTATAAAAGGATTATAAATTTGATTGGTTTTATTTCGAGATAATTAGTATTGCTTTAAATTTATAAAAAGATTATAAATTTGATTTATTTTCGTTCGGGACAATTAATGTTATTTTGAATTTATAAAAAGATTATAAATTTAATTAGTTTTCTTAGGGGATAATTAATGCAGTTTTAAATTTATAAAAGAGCTATATCATTTACCTTTCGAGTTAATTAACATTGTCTTAAATTTATAAAAGTAATCTTAATTGATTTATTATCTTCCAGGATAGTAAATGTTGCAATAAGGTTATAAATGATAGTTTATGTTAACCCCGCTTTGCTAACGACCTAAGAGATAACACGAGTTAATAACCTAAAAGTACAACGACTTAGCGAGTTAAGGTATTGAGCGACTTAACGACTTAAAGAAGCCACGACTTAACAGTTTAAGAGGATGGACGACTTAAGGGACTGACGACTTACCAACTTAAGGAAGCTACGACCTAACAGCCTAAGAAAATAGATCAACTCAATACCATAAAGAAGTTGCCGACTCAGAGTACTTTACGACCTAAGGCATCCACGAGTTAAGGTTTCTACGACTCAAGGGGAACAGCAACTCATCGGACCAAGAAGTCTACGACTTAGAGCCTCTGCGACTTAAGATATGTCATGTCTCAGGGGAGGCGCACGAGTTAAAGAGCCTGCGAGTTAAAAGCTTACGACTTAAGAAAGTCCATGACTTTAAGACAATACGACCTAAGACTTAGAGAACAAGTTCGATACCATGCCATAATAAGATGACTTGTAGACGACTTAGTTTAAGTCGTACACGACCTAAAACCATAGAGCCAAGTTTTAGTACTGCTTCACTTTAAACCGTGACCTCTTAACTGGCGAACGGGTTAGGACTTGTATCCAAATGAACGAAGAAAAGCTCAGAACCACTTCGCTTACTCCACTGCCTGCTGACTCTTGAACCTTGAGTCGAATGCGACTTACGACTCTCCATAAGTCGTGCACGACTCATGACTTGAGTGAAAAGCTGTCGCCCAGAATCACGCCTATAAATATGCAACCACCTCCAACATTCAAGGGACTTTTGGCTCATTCTTTTCAAACACCGATACTCTGCTACATTCCAAACTAACTCAACACCCAAAGCTTTCAAGACATATAGAACGCTATCAACAACTTCAAGAAGAAATCTCATGCATCCGACAAGGATTTGAGGACGTTCACTTACATTGAAGTTTAAGCTACTCATTCAAAGTGTTTAGTAGTTCAAAGTGTATTGTACTTGGGAAGAATTGAATCAACTTGTAAAGAAATCATCAATAAAGATATTCAGAGTGGACGTAGGCAAACTATTGAGCCGAACCACTATAAAATCATTGTCGTTTACTGCTTTTTCTGTGGTTTTCTGCTTATACTCTGTTCCCGAATCATCGGGTGGTGCTTTCACAACTACACTTTACACACCGGGGTGTTAGTGTTCAAGTTTTAGCGTTAACATTTTTGGTGCTTTCACTGAGAATTGAACTCAGGGCGAATTATCATCATTGCTCCACGAAAGTTTGCTGAAGTAATCTCTCTGAAGACTAGGAGTTTATCTGAAATCATGGCCTCGGGGAGAAGGAGTAGATCTGGAAATGTTCAAGAGGGTACCTCCGCTTCCCCAGTACCTAATCAAGCCACTCCACCTGTTGGGGTTACAAAAGCGGAGTTGGATGCTGTAATCTTAGGGCTAAACCAGAAGATAAATGCCCAAAGTGCACAATTGGAGGCTCAGAATGCCCAAAATGCTCTAATTTTGAGTACGTTGAACGATTTGCTTGGGGAAAACCATCAACCAACGGGTGATTAAAGGAACTTTGCTGGCAACGTTCATGATGCTGAAGAAAGGAACGTTCCTGAGAGGGCTGGCAGCCCACTTGAGCAGACACTTCCTGAAGTTGGTGGATCTAAAGCTCGAAATGATGAGAGGTATCTTTCTGAAATGGTTCGACAAATCATGAAAGAGAGCATGCCAAGGGATGAAGACGAGAGAGAATGGGGTTTCGCTCCAAGTAAAACCCCGTTTACCGAAAGGATTTTAAAGGCGGAGTTTCCCAGGAAATTTGAACCTCCTACCATCCCAGCCTATCGAGGGACAAGTGACCCTAACCAATTTCTATACAGATACGATTGGCATATGACTGGGGCACGAGCATCGGATGAGATTAAATGCCGATATTTTCCAGTCTATTTAGAAGGGGTGGCTTTACTTTGGTTCACCAAGCTACCGGTTCGATCCATAGACCAATTCTCCGATTTAACCCGAAAATTTAAAGAACAATTCAGGTTGTATGCGTCAAAGGCAAAAGATATAATGTCACTGTCCAGTATAGAACAATCGCCCGGAGAGCCCATCAAGTCTTTTTTGAACCGTTTTAATATAGCTTTAGCCGAGGTAGACAACGCAGAGCCCCGAATGATCCTCACATACTTAATGCGGGCCATCGATAAGTCAAGTGAATTCGGGATGTGGCTTAAAATGAAGGAACCAAACTCACTCGAGAAGTTTTATAAAAAGGCCGACGAATTCATACGCCTAGAAAATCTCTCGATGTCAGAAAAAGCAGTGGTGGCCGAAATTAAGAATAACGATGTCTTCTCTAACAAGAGAGGATTTGGGAACCAGAAAAGGGAAAGTGATGAAGGAAAGAGGCAAGGAAACAAGAGGAAACCTCGACGTTTTAATCCTTCAGACTTCGCCCCCTTAACTGATACACCAGAAAAAATCTTCTTGGCAACAAAGGATGTTATCAAGTACCCTAAACCACCTGAGGATGGAAGAGGGGCAGTGCAAAATGGGAAATTCTGTCGATTTCACAACCAACCTGGTCACGATACTGATCAATGTCGCCAGTTAAAAAGTGTGATTGAAGAATTGCTAAAACAGAATAAACTTCAACAATATGTGAAGAAAGACAAAATTGACCCAACCTCGTCCGCTCAGGGGCAACCGTGTCCTCCTTACCGACCTGGTTCAAGCAACATAACTACGGAGCTAGAATCTGAGAAGCTGGTCATTGACTAGCACGTGAATCGCAAAATCATGGGATGACATTCATTCACACCCATATTTTACTTAACAGTGTTGCTTAACTTTGTAAATGATGATGAATGAATAATTCTTGTGCTTTTAACCACTGCAAATGTGATGTGAATCAGTAATGAGCAATTATAAATCTTGTATTCTTTGATGCCGTTAGAATGCTTGTATCATTTCAATAAGCAAATATTACTAAAAATCACAATTTAGTATTGTAGGTTATCGGAATAATGCTTGCTCATCCAACACATCACAAAGCGAAGCGATTCCTACAAATCATAGAGTCCAACGCCACTCTTCGGAGTCCAGATGCTTCTCTTCGGAGACCCAATGCCACTCTTTAGAGTTCAAACTACTCTTCAGAGTCCAACGCTACTCTTCGGAGTCCAGACGCTTACCTTCGGAGACCCAATGCCACTCTTTAGAGTTCAAACTACTCTTCAGAGTCCAACGCTACTCTTCGGAGTCCAGATGCTTCTCTTCGGAGACCCAATGCCACTCTTTAGAGTTCAAACTACTCTTCAGAGTCCAACGCTACTCTTCGGAGTCCAAATGCTTCTCTTCGGAGACCCAATGCCACTCTTTAGAGTTCAAACTACTCTTCAGAGTCCAACGCTACTCTTCAGGGTCCAAGGCTACTCTTTAGAGTCCAAGTCAAAGGCCCTACTCAGAGGCACACGTTTCATCGAGATTGAAATAAAACTTCCAAGTGTTGAAACGTGAAGAAGCCCTCATCAAAGGCACACTCCAACTTTCAAAGGAAGAATAATTCACATATTCTGGAAAATACTCTTCCTCAAAAAAGAAATTAAAGTACCCTCCAGAGGCCCGCTTTACCACATGGAAGAATTCACTTGATAAAATTCGTATTTGCACAAAAGAAAACGTGGTATCTTCGAAGGTTGAAGCGTAAAAACTTGTATGGAGAAAGTTGTACTTTTTAACGAAATAATATTCCTCCAAGTATGGAATAATTATTCTCTAGAAAATAAAAGTACAAGTCCCCTCAAAATGTAAAATATTGCCTGTTGCAATATTTTATAAATAAACTTGTATAAAAATGAACAATAAATGCATTCTCAAATTCAAACAAGAGTTTGTACTAATAAAGGATCATTTTATTCAATTATATTGCAGATACAAGTTTCGAAATAAAGAAAGCGGGGGCCGGTACCCACACAATCCTCGACCAGTACATGCAAAAAACAGAAAGCTAAAAACTAGAATCTTCATTTCCTCTTGCCACCTTTGGACCCTTTACCCGGCCGGATGGTTAGCTTTTCGGGTCGATCTATAGGCATGAGGGAAGAAGGAGAGGGAGGCACAACTGGTTCAACTTCCGGTTCCTCTTTAGTAGCAATAATGCTCTTCCCCCTCATCTTTGATGTTCCGTGCTTCTTTCTTCTCTTTGAAGAAGATTCACTTCCTGGAGTAACAAGTTTAGACAAAATTATGTCATCAGAAGGAGTCTGCTCCGAAGATATCTCACCTCCCTCAAGTCCTTCGTCTTTTTGCTCTTGTGAAGCAGCTGGGTCATCCAAGCCCCGAAGGGCACCTATTATTTCTTCCTGTGATCCCAGATGAGGAGTAGGAGCGATTGGGGAAGGCAGAGGAACAGTAACTGGAGGTGGAAAAGTTTGAATGGTGCTCGGTGCTTTTTCTACAAAGGAAAAGATAAAAGTGTCAGTATTTCCCGCAAAAAGAGGAGACAACGGCTCTTCGAGATTCAAGAAATAATCAAGAATCTCGTCAAATCCGTAAATAATTGGCAAGTTGTCCACCTGAGCATTATTAGGGTTACTTGGAGAACTTGGTGGTATCACATCAATTTCGTAGTCTACAGCTTCAGCACTCTCTTATGGCTCATCTACAGCTTGCGTGATTGCAGCTCCGGTATCAACTTTAGTAGGAATCGGTGTGTGAAAACTAGAACCGGTAATGTCAATTTCGGCTGAAGGAGAAGGTTGAATTGGAGCAGTTGAGATGATTTTTCCTGAACATTCTCCTGCCGCTGTTTCGGCCCTTAATTTCGCAAGCTGTTCTCTCCCCCTGGCGAGAGCGGCACGAGCATCATCATCAAGATAGTGCTCCTCAAGAGCTGACTCAACATAGCCAGCGCCGTTACCACCAAGCATATCGAGTGCGGCCTCCCATAATTCAGCCAGAGTAATTCCATACTTGGGGCCTAGAAAGGCGAGGCTACCGCACCCCAAGATGCTATGCAGGTAGAAATCAAATAACGTTGGGCTGATGTTGGTCCTCGTTGCCTCGTGAGATTCTTCAGCTGCAATTTTGCCGGCAATGGCCTCATCACGCTCCATTTCAGCTTTAGAAAGTTGAAGCTTAAGCATTTGAATCTCCGCCTCTTGGGAGCTATTTTTCTTCCGAAGCTCTACAATGTCGGCAACATAGCCCTCACTAATTCTTTTTTGCACTTCAAGCCTATCTTCGGCATCTCTTTGGCTGGCATGAGCGTCTCTCACTTGTTTTAGGAGCACTTCTTCTTTTTGAGAATAAGAAGTAGAGGAAGTAGCAAGCTCTTGTTTCAGCTCCGCAACTTTTGCTTCAAGCTCATCGTTGTAAGAAGCAATGCTCCTCATTTCAGTGTCATGTTGCTCAAGAACCTTTTTCCATTCGGCTTTATCATTTTCCATAGTGAGCATGTCCTCTATATTTGCACGATTAACCCTTTGAAGCTCGTCGACAAGTTTTTGCCAGTTTGACATCCTCTCAATATCAAGATTGACGGCGTCGAGATTTCGTAACATGCCAGACTTGTCAATGGGAACCAAGTCAAGGTCGAACCTCACTCCCTTCAGACACCACTGTGGAAACCGACTTTGCAAAGTGGCCGGGCCCGGTCCAACTTGGAATTTGGGCCTACTAATTATTGTTTGGATGTCTGTCTTCCCGAGAGCGGGAGAGCCATAAGGAATATCAAGTGAGGCAGGGGCAGTAACCTTTTCAGGGGTTGTAGAGGTGTGCTTCTCACCATGTCGGGCTCGCTTGCTCGAATCTTCAACCACATGACTTTTTCCTCTGTCATCATGGGATTTTCTTTTATGGGAATCGTCGCCTCTCAGCGAAGAATCGTGGCGCTCTTCCCTCTCTCTTCTTTCATAACGCTCCTCTTGAGCCCTCTTTTCTTGAGCCTTTCGAGCGGCTCATTCTTCATCAGATTCTCTGTAAGAGGGGAGGTAACGCCTGTAATCATGCTGGCTACGCCTCCCGTAGCGCTGGAAATCATCATAGTAGGATCCGCTGCGCCCCATCGGAGGATTTGAAATAAAAAAGAGCTAAATCTTAGAATTCTTTGAAGTACAAAAATTCAGAAGCATAAAAGTGCCGAAAAAATTCTAACTGTGTGTCACGTGCAAACTACGCGCATCAAACTACGAACCACTCTTTAATTGAGGAGTGGTTGTGGGTGTAATAGTTAGCGTCAACTCTTGAGTCGACGGAGTCTGTTGCTGGATAGAAGTCGCTTCAACTAATGAAGAAGAAACCCCGGTGGTGATAGGATCATCTTTAAAGATCTCTTGCGAGGTGGCAAAGAGGTCGCTCAGCCCTTCGAAAGTATCGTCCCTGCTCTGCTTGGCAAGGCTAGTATTTCTGGCCTCTTCGCCAGATTTCTGTGACAGTCGGGGAGATCCCTGGGGCTCTTCTTCCTCAATAACCGGGGCAAGTTTGACAGATGGCCCTGCAACATCAACAGAAGTGGAGAACTTCACTAGCGAAGCCTCAGGAGCAGGTCCTTTTGGTATGGATGTGTCTGTAGGAACCAGGGCATCTGATGCTTTAGGTGGGGAGTCTGAAACCTCGCAGGGGTGTGTGGAGCGAGAAGGGTGAAGAAGTCCGAATTGGTGAAGGAATTCGTCGTTCACTAAAAATTTCATATCCCGTTCTTCAACCGGTACTGCTACAAGTCTCTCCAGGGTTGGCTTGTGACAGGGATCTCTACAAGGAGGGGGAAGCGCTGAAATAAAAGAAAAGAAATGATGATGAAGTTTACACTTGGCAATTCGAACTTCAAAAGACTCAGAATATAAGGGAGGTAAAGGTAGATGATCTTACTTTCTTCTCTCCACACAGCATAGAACCCCGGGGGGCAACGGACATAGAAAAATTGAGTTAAGAACCTATGGGCAGTATCAGGGAGGCCAACGATCAATCTACGATTTCGTGCGCTTCACACGACAGTAATAGAGGGGTGATCTTTAGTCCTGGTGAAAGAGCATAGAAAGCAAATCTCGTCAAAGCTTGGGAGTCGATCAAGCGTCCTCCTAAACAGTACACACAACCCCATTAAAATGGCATAACCATTGGGGTGTAATTGGGACGGGGCGATGGCCAATTGACGAAGGAGTTGTTGGAAAAAGTCATTGAAAGGAGGAACGCCCCACTCAGGCACATTTGTCGATTGACCGTTACAAAGCCAGGGGGTGCTATGTCAGCAGTGTTACTTCTCTCGGGAAGAATGGCATCTGATTCAGCAATGCCAAACTGAGCGCACAATTGGCGGAAAACTCTGTACGATAGAGTAGAAGAGGCTCTTTCGGGAGGATTGACCAAAGGAGCCGGAATTACAGTTGCCTCTCCAGTCTGAACCGTTGTATCTTCTTCCTGAGAAGTCATTCTACACTAGCAATTGGATATTCAAATGTGAAGGTGCACGTTTCCTAAAAGTGTGAAGTGTCGTGCAAAACTAATAAAAATAGCAAGTAAATATAACTAGAATTAAACTAGTCGATGATTGATCGATTACAAAATTTCAGAACTTGTTAATATAAAGTTCAAGCATAATATTAGTGCAGGCTGGTCAGTTTCAATTGACTATTTCAGTGTTGCTTTAATATTTTGCTTGAAAGTGAGGAAAGCACTTCGTTCACACAATTTATTTGAGTTAATTATCTGTTATTAACTAATCTGTCATTTGACGTGGGCAGTCGGTGGCAGTATATTTGTCCCATTTTTCTGCAAGTGTTGTGTTTAACAGGTTGATAGCATTAAAGTTAGAATAATCTGTAAAGAAACGCAACAAAGTTCAAGAAGTATATTCTGGCAATTCAAATTGGAAGTGCAATCAAGTTTTTTCAACATCTTGAAGTTTACAAATTTTTGTTAAAGCCATTTAGTCACAGTCCAAAAATCCTTTAAGCCCTAAGTCGTTTACAACCTAACAGAGGGATGAAATTTGCTTAGGAAACAATTCGACAGTAAAAGATTGTCCATGTGCTGAGTCATCCACGACCTAAAAGATAAGTCGTCCACGACCCAAAGGTTAAAGTCGCAAAGCTTCAAATCAAGATAGTATGAATCCGGCTAAGTCCTAAGTCGTCAGGAAATTAACACGACCTAAAAGTTGAGTCGTGCATAACCAAAGTCGGTCGATTCGAAAGCAAGCTAAGTCGTAAGAATTTCAAGTTATCCTCAACCAGCTAACCCCTCTCCAACCCGATACCCGTTATCGCCTAAATAACATTAAACCATCATCCCCTCAACTAAGCCTGTTATCCATTCACCCCATCAACTCATCAAACATCGATCCAAATCATCATGAAGCCGCCATAAGTCTAGTGCGGTGCTGTAATCTTATGAATCGCGATTGCAACGTAGCTAATGGTGATTGTAATCGATCGCAACTTGACTTAAAAGCTAGGCAAGGCGCGCGAAGATGATTTGGGGTCAGGAGGTAAAAGATTGGTGTTTCAGCAATGGTCGCAGTTGGTTTAGGGATCAAGTTCACTTACAATGTAATGGAAAAGATGAACTGTTGATCGATTATCTTGGATTTGCCTTCGAAAACTTGAAAAGTCTCTAATGGAGGAAAAGGATATTGAAGCAGTAAAGAAGGAGGAAACGGGTTAATAGGCTATATAGAGGAAGAAGAGGAAAGTGAATGGACGCACGTGTTAGCCTATCCCTTAGGTCGCTCACGACCTTGCAGAATTAAGTCGAAGCACACAACCTACGACCTAGGTGTATACTTCAAGGGGCAAATGTTAACCCCGCTTTGCTAACGACCTAAGAGATAACACGAGTTAATAACCTAAAATTATAACGACTTAGCGAGTTAAGGTATTGAGCGACTTAACGACTTAAAGAAGCCATGACTTAACAGTTTAAGAGGATGGACGACTTAAGGGACTGACGACTTACCAACTTAAGGAAGCTACGACCTAACAGCCTAAGAAAATAGATCAACTCAATACCATAAAGAAATTGCCGACTCAGAGTACTTTACGACCTAAGGCATCCACGATTAAAGGTTTCTACGACTCAAGGGGAACAGCAACTCATCGGACCAAGAAGTCTACGACTTAGAGCCTCTGCGACTTAAGATATGTCATGTCTCAGGGGAGGCGCACGAGTTAAAGAGCCTGCGAGTTGAAAGCTTACGACTTAAGAAAGTCCATGACTTTAAGACGTTACGACCTAAGACTTAGAGAACAAGTTCGATACCATGCCATAATATGATGACTTGTAGACGACTTAGTTTAAGTCGTACACGACCTAAAACCACAGAGCCAAGATTTTAGTACTGCTTTACTTTAAACCGTGACCTCTTAACTCGCGAACGGGTTAGGACTTGTATCCAAATGAACGAAGAAAAGCTCAGAACCACTTCGCTTACTCCACTGCCTGCTGACTCTTGAACCTTGAGTCGAATGCGACTTACGACTCTCCATAAGTCGTGCATGACTCATGACTTGAGTGAAAAGCTGCCGCCCAGAATCACGCCTATAAATATGCAACCACCTCCAACATTCGAGGGACTTTTGGCTCATTCTTTTCAAACACCGATACTCTGCTACATTCCAAACTAACTCAACACCCAAAGCTTTCAAGTCACATAGAACGCTATCAACAACTTCAAGAAGAAATCTCATGCATCCGACATGGATTTGAGGACTTTCACTTACATTGAAGTTTAAGCTACTCATTCAAAGTGTTTAGTAGTTCAAAGTGTATTGTACTTGGGAAGAATTGTATCGACTTGTAATGAAATCATCAATAAAGATATTCAGAGTGGACGTAGGCAAACTATTGAGCCGAACCACTATAAAGTCATTGTCGTTTCTTGCTTTTTCTGTGGTTTTATGCTTATACTCTGTTCCCGAATCATCGGGTGGTGCTTTCACAACTACACTTTACACACCGGGGTGTTAGCGTTCAAATTTTAGCGTTAACAGTTTATAAATAAGAAAATCTTTAAAAATGAATGTTTAAAAATAAAGCTAAGTGTAAATTATTTTGGGTTTATAGTAAACAATGTTTTAATGATATTATTTTACCCTTCTTTTTAATTACACTTAGAAATATAATTAGGCCTTTAAAAGAATATTTTAAAGAGTTTGTAAAGTATTTTATAAAATATTTTTTATGCGACAATCAAGCACAAGTTTGAGTCAAATGTTTTAAAAGTTTGATTCATTTACTTAAAATATTTAATTTTACACTTAACACTAAACGTTGAAGGAACTCTTGCTATTCCTAAAGTTAAGGATGTTGTTGGGACAAGGTGGGAAGCAAACTGCCCTTAGTTATCCAACTTCATTGTTTTCCTCGGGGTAGTGCTAGTTTGGGATTGACGAATTGCGGTAAGTGTTGGAGATTTTATTTTCATCTAGGAACATTTTTTTATTCCTCATAGTAGATTTATTGACTATCGATTCGGCTTTCTTCTTTGTATTAGTCGATTCAAGAGGATTTTACTACTCATTTGGGGCATTTAAACTCTTGCTATTCTTAAAGTTAAAAATATTATCGAGTCAAGATAGGAAGCAACACTGCACTAACTTGTCCATTTCAATGTTTTCCCCACGGTGGTACTAGTTTTTTTTCAATAGTTGATTCATCAACTATCAATTTTGATACCCTTCTTTGTGCTTCATCAATCCAAGATGATTTATTGCTCGATTTGAGTGTTAGCATTCGATGGTGGAAAACTAAAACCAAAGAGTGAGTGGGAGCCAAGCCAGTTGGCTCTCACCCATTAGGATATGTTCACATCTATCTAGAGAGGTATGCCATCTAGAGAGGTTTTGGCATACATGCATTGATGTAAAATATTCGGATGACCCACGGTTTAACGGGGTCTAGCCTTGAAGTTCCCGAGAGTGACGTGTGTGCTCTTTGCTTGATTCTCTTTGTTTGATTGAAACCTTAGAATTAAACCTTTCTTAACTGTATCTTGAAGTGGCTTGAGCTCTTCTCTATGTTTAATTACTTTTATCCATCCTTTATGTTTGGATTTTAGTCTTATCTATGTTCATGCTTTGTTGTTTGGATTTTTGTTGTGATTTGTTTCCATTCTTCCTTATGGATGTTGTTCTTATGAGGTAAAAACCCGTTCTAATGGCGTGGTCTCATAATTTTTTTTTATATGATCACCTTGTTTCTTAAGGTTTCTTATGATGGTTTTTTGAATCGATCCAGGTGTTATTTTATTGTAATGCTTGAATCAGATCGAGTATTTTTTAGGTTGTCATTGGTGGAACATGAAGCTCATGGAGAAGAGTTGTATGATCATCTACAGTAGTATTTTTATTTTTCATCATATTATTATATATACCCATCGGTAATTGTAAGGTTGGTAAGTTACAACTGTCCAGGCTGATGAGGTTTGTTTTTAACTCTGGTATACCATGTATTTTAGAGTGACATGTAACATCCCTCATACCGAGACCCAAAACTAACCGCTACAGATGCAGCGTCATTCATGGGCATGAATTCCTGGAGATAAAATGCAACAATGTTAATCATATCAATAATCAAAAGCACATGAATATGAAAAAATTTCAAATATAATTCGAAAATAATTTTTACATTCCATTTCAAATATGATTTCTTATTCATTGCATAATCCCATTTGTGATTCCACGTTCATAGAAAATATAACTATTATAAAATACTCCAAGAACGGCATATGAAGATGCCTCTTGGTTAATCAGAGTCTAACACTTGGCAATTATATAACTTGCCATTACATTCACACAGACAAAACCAAACAACACAGTTTATTAGATAGGTACTCTTAAATAGCTATGCCTCCTGTACGTTTCCCAAAGCATATTCTTTTTTAACTGTAAACCTAAAAGCCCTTACTTACAACCTATTCAAATAAGTACCCGAGAGTTTAAGGGGAAATACAAAAACTTTAGTTCAGAGAAATAGTCTTGTATGAATAATAACCTACCATCTCGAACAAAACAGATATCCTGTGACACCACGCCATAGAGACGAATGGGTTTTTCCCTCACTAATACCTTAACCAAAACATATTAACTATATACTATGCTTCTGCATCCACACTAGTTAGAACATTAAAGATTATCTTCAATTGTGCAACACATACTAGATCACCCATCCTAAATTATTAGACTGCCCAATTAAGTTCTTATAGACTATATGCCTTATACTTATGTGGACTACCCATCTCCCATACATTAATTCTTTGGATTATCCATCCTCTTTCCATGTTCCCTACTCATCACCCATGATTACACTATCAAAGTTATGTGGACTATCCATTTCACATGTACTAAATACTTGAATTACCCATCCCTTACCACGTTGACTACCTATCGCACATAGTTTAGCTATTTAAATTATGTGGACTATCCATCACACATATCTTATTCATTTACAATTGATGTAGACTATCCATCACACATCCCATAGGTTTCCTAGGTCAATTATGAACTCTTCATTCACCTCATAGAGACTATCCATCTCCGGCATGATGTGGATTATTCATTTCACATCCCATAGTTATCCTAGGATGACTATGAACCCATCACTTAAAAACTTAATTCATGTTACCCACATGTTTGGCCTATGTCTATCGGTATCCCTAATTAGGTTATCTCCCTTAACGTTATAATATCGCAAATGGTATACGTTGGTGTCCCCAATGATCTAAATCAAAAATTATATTTTTAAACACATTGGTACCCCAAATGGTTAGTGTCAAAAATACAATGGTATCCTTAATGATAAACCGCAATTTGGAAAACATTTAGGGTGTCGAAACAATGTTATCCTCAATGATAGCGTTGAAATTTACAATTAAAGTGACATTGGTATCCCTAATGTTTAAAGTCGAAATTATACCATATATGGCTTGCAGCCTTTAATTAAGTTATCTACCTTTCAAAACTAAGCTTTAGGATATTATAAAACAATTGGCTAACTGCCAAAACATAGGGTCATCGACCCTTTTGAACCTGGACCATATCGCCCCATTAATTTTTTTTTAATTTAAATAGACATGAGCCTCGTCGACATTAAAAGGAAGAAGAGTAGCGTCAATGCTGCGATGCGTTGTTGTCGACCATACTCAATATAAAACCTTGGTAAACATAAGATCGCCAACACTGATGAGTAGCAGCTTCAAGACGTCAATGCCATTATAAGAACATACTTAAACACTTTGGCTACTATGCCGCTTAGTATATCTAGTCGAAGTCAAAATATGCATCACCATTTAAAACATAGGTAAAGAGTGGGGCGAGGACATAGATGAATGACGAAGTTACGACGCCGCCAAACTTAGGTTACTGCCATTATCGACTTTGACACGGTTGGAAATATTTCATAACTATCTATGTAATTATCCTATGTTTGCCTTCTTGTTAACTTCGACACTCATAGATGCGGTCTTGTTTAGGCTCGGTGAGGTTACAAGCGGCATGGCATAATCGTAATTATAAAGAAAGCTGATTTGTTGCTAATGAAAGCAATTACTTTTCACCAAATTTAAACTCTTATACAATTTCTATTGGATGATAAATATTTTTCTCAATGCTTTTCAAAGTACTACCACATACAATTTTTAAAGTTGCAAAACATATACCAACTAATTAGTAATATCCTTAATTAATCATCCTTTGGAATGTCTGTCTAGCATAATAAATTCATAGTATTTCGAAATCACTTGGGAAAAATCCCCAAAAATCACAAAAATTCCGAATTACCATATTTTTCATCATATAAAAATTTCAAGGCCAAAAGCCATATTTAATTATTTTTAATAATTAAAACCCGAATTTAACCCGATTTCCTTTCAAGGAAGTTCATAAAATAGTTATTTCAACTTGAAAAATTATGAAATTAAAAAATCATCTCCAAAATAATGTTTTACTCAACATACCGTAAAATCAAAGTTATTGGAGATTAAAACTTAGATTGTACCCTTAAAACCTATGAAAACAATTTCATTAATAATTTGATGAATCATTATCTATCTAAACGATGATTGTATAATCATAACTTGGAAAAAATCATCGAAACCATTAGGATATTATCCATAGCTAAATTAGAGCACAAATTATAGATGGTTTAAATATTATTCACCTTTTGTTTTTAGATGGAGTAGAGATTTTATTTCATTTTAGCTTCCTTAAGATTTACCCTTGAATCCCTTTCGACTTCATCCCCTTCTTTCCCTTAGAAATGGCTGTCTGCTTATGTTATTCTTTGATTGTTTAGTGAATGAGTAAGGTGTGAATGACGGGGAGAGGGTTTATGGAGTAAAAGATGGATCAAACTATTTTTGGTTTATGTTTACAACAATCTTACTTAGTTTATTAATAATGGCTCGACCTTATAAATTTTCAAATCTCACTCCCCTTAACCCTTTACATTATTCTATTTATTCTAACCAATTTAATGCCCTGAATAATTTTAAACTAAAATTAGGGATGTTACCCGCTTCCCTCCTTAAAGGATATCGTCCTCGAAATTCAGTAGGGACTACATAACAAGCATATTAATCATGCAACCAACGTTGTCCTGCTAGCTATAAAGTCTATATACAACAAATTTAGAACATACCATCATAATAGCTCAGGAGAAGTATCTCTATTCATGTCCTTTGTCTTCCAAGTACTATCTTTCTTGTTTTCACTCCACTGGACTTTCACTAACTTGATTATCTTGTTACTTAATCTCTTCTCATCTATCGCTACAACTCGAACTGGCTGTCTCAGAGAAGTCAAATCTGGTTCTACCACTAAATCTTTTAGTGCAATCGAAGTAATAGTAGTCTTTGGATCATGCACATACTTCCTAAGATGAGAAACATGAAAAACATTGTGGACACCTACCGAACTACTTGGTAACTCTACTCAATACGCGATTTGTCCAATCCTTTCTATAATATGGAACAATCCAACATACCTCAGTGCCAGTTTCCCTAACTTTCCAAATCGTACCTCATTCTTCATCGGTGATACCTTAATGAAAACACAATCTCTAACTGAGAAATTTAAATCTTTACGCTTTTTATCTGCATGATTTTTCTGCCTAGACTAAGCTTCTCGAATCCTAATCTTCTTTGTGGCTTCTTTTACCAAATCTAGACCAAGGACCAATATGTCTCCGGTCTCTAACCAATATGCTGGTGATTTGCACAGTCTTCCGTAAAAATATTCGAAAGGCACCATTCCTATACTGATCTGATAACTATTATAGGAAAGTTCAACCAAGTGGAGAAGGTCTTCTAACGACCTAATCTAGTACATAAGCTCTCAACAAATCTTCAAGTACCTTATTGACTCTCTCTGTCTTCCCATCCGTCTGTGGATGATTAATGGTACTCATCTTAAGCTTGGTACCTAATACCTCCTATAGACTTCTTCAGAATTCACTAGTGAATAAGGCATCTCAGTCACTGACTATACTACTAAAGCTCCCATGTAGTCTAACAATATTCTTTATAAATAACTTAGCTAGTATAGGTACCGTCCTGGTTGACTTAACGGAAATTAAATGTGCACTCTTGGTTGGTTTATCCACTATGACCTACATACTTTCATTTCCCCTATTTCACTATGACAACCCATCAATAAAATTCATGGATATCAAATCCTATTTCCAAACTAGTATATCTAAAGGCTGAAGTAATCCACTCGGCTTCTGATGTTTGGCTTTCATTTTTGGCAATTTGCACATTGCTTCACCCATAAGCCAACATCCATTTTCATACCTCCCAGAAGAAACTTCTCCTCATATCTTGATACATCTTGGTTCCCCGAGGATGAATCGTAAACTTCGATCGATGACACTCCCTAAGAACTTCCTTTCTTAGGTCACCAATTGTAACATTCCCGAATTTTTAACAAGTTTAATTTGGCAATTTATTTAATTTTTTAAAATTTAATTGTGAATTTAATTATGAATTAATTAGAAAATTCTAGAGAATAAATAAATTGGATTTTAAATAGGCTTTAATTTGAAATTTAAGAATTAGTATTTACAAGAAGATTTAAAATGCTTAAAGTTAAATATTTTTGAATTGTTTTAGTAATTGGATTGTAAGTAATTAAAAAATTATTACTTAATTTCAAAAGAATTAATTTATGAAATTGATTAATGGTAAATTTATTAGAGTGATAAATTAGAGGTTTATTTATCAATGTATAATTTTATTTTAAATAAAATTTTCTTTTGAAAGATTATGCAAGTATAATTTATATGTATATATATACAATATCAAAGTTTGACAAAAATGTTTAATGTTGTTTCTTTTAAATAAAAATAATAATATATACATTTGATAAAGGTTTGTGAATGTATTTAAAACATTTAAACATAATAGTTCATCTTGTATAGGATTTGATAATTTGATTTCAAATCATGTTTTATTAAATTGTAAATAAAATATTTGTTTAATAAAAAAAAATTGAAAATAAAAACTTAAAAACTTAGATCCACAATTTGAAGGTGTATATGTATGTAAAAGAATTAATACAAAGTTTAAAATATTTATATATATATATATATATCTTCTAAAATAATTAATAATAAAACATGAACATGATTTGTAAGTTAAAAATAAAACAAGGTTTAAAAACAATTTGTAAATAAATTTATGAAAAAGGACTTTACATAATTTTGGTTAAACATAACAAATGTAAGAAATGGATTAACAAGTGTTCACATTTATAAACAAATGTACAAGTGTAAAGATCTTAAACAAGTGGCAAATGCATATTTATTTTAAAATAAAATTTAATTAGAATGTAATTAAAGGAAAGACAATTTCTTTTCTTACCTTTTCAAAGTCCAGTTAACAAAATTACAAGAACATAAATTAAATTTAAAACAAATCTTTTTCTCAAGAAAACAAACCTGGGAATGAATTCATCTCAGAAATCAAAGCAAAGGAATTCAAATAGAAATAAAAAACTTTCAAACTACAATCTGAAGCAATGCATTGGGATTCAAGGAAGATCTGATTCAATTCAAACCTGGAATAAAGTGAATCATTTTGCTTAAAACAAATTCAAACCTACCAATGAAAAGAAAATGCCTGCATGCACTCTGAAACTCCTGCGTCAAGCAAAACAAGTTCAGTTCGAACTTCTGAAACATCTCAACATCAGTGTAAATTCTAGGCACAAAGCTAAACTGTTCTCTGCAGAAACTCCAAATCTGTAACACCTTTAGGTGCATGCAAGTGCTGATCAAAGCCACAGATCAGATTCATAAACAAGACTTGCTTCCTGTTTCAAAATCTGTGAGCAAACTCTTACCCCTTTCTTTTATATTGGTTGGCATGTGATTTATTTTGAATGTTTGTTTGCGAAATATAAATGCATGTCTGAAGTGAAGATGGAAATCACTTGCATGTGAACAAACCTGTGTACATATGCAGGTGAATGCAGCTGTGCAAGTTTTGAAAATAGAAAATGACTCTGTTTTAGTATGACAGGTTTTAAAACCTGATTGAGAAATAAAATCATCACAAAAACCTCACTCTTGATCATCTTGGGACTTTGAAGTCTGAATAAATAATGTTAGAATCTGTAATATTTTCATTCTAAAATTATTTGTAGGCACTAAACATAAATAGGTGTTCTGGAAAAAAATAAAACACAGTAAACTCATTTTTTTTGTAAAATTATAATTGATTAAAATTTAAGTTTTGTATGTATGATCTTGTTCAATTTTACAAATCATGATTTTTGAAATAGAAATCTAGATTTTTAGTGCGATTTTGAGTGTGAAATCGCGAGATGAACGGGAAACGTTTCTCGGTCAATTGCCATTGATTGAGACCAAATTGGGGGTTGAAATTTATGTCAGGGGAGGCTCGTAGTTCGAGGATGATAGGAAAAATACTCATTTAATTAATCAATAACTATGGTGGAGGCACGGTGAGATTTTAGGGTTTTAAGGCTTGTGTGCTTGTCTATTTTTTGGAGTAGAACTGCATCGTCGTCGCAATGTTTTAGGGGATCAGACCAAATGGAGGAGGACAGTGAGTGAGTGTCGAAGCGGAGGTCGAATTCGCGTGAATTCTGGTGATGAGAATCATCAGCGCAAGGTGTTTGCGTTGGCGTGGATGGGTTATAGTTCGATTTGAAAGGTCAAATTTCGATTCTTTGTCAAAATTGGTGATCTAGGTGGTTGCACAGGTAAGTGGGGCTGAAGTCAACATGATGATGGCCGAAGGCATTATCGGAGAAGTCTCGGTTGGTGTGCATGATGCACAAGTGTCCAGTGATGTCAGTAAGAAGAAGAGATGGGATGCTCGAGTCTACCCTCGTGAAAATGGGTTGATGGCCTGAGTAAAAGCACGGTGTTAGCTCGTGCGAACTAATAGGGTTTTCAAAGATCAGGGTTAAATTTTTTTTCTTTTCAAAAAATAGTTTCGACTTGAGGTAAAGTGATAAGGTAGGAGTAGAACCCGAAGTTGGTCTCGAGGAAAACAGGAATTGGCTCCGGAAGTATAAGCTTTGGCTCGGGTAAAATTTTGTGTGCCTTAGGTAGTTTTGCTTGTAGGGTTTCAAACCTGTAAATGTTTTGAAATTTTTTTTTTAAAGAAGGAAAAGGAACTGAGTTTAAATGAAAGCCAGATGTAACATAGTTTGAATCAAGTTTTAAGCAGGGATTCAAATTAGCTTTTGTATCCAAGTTCAAAATCAAATAGGATTTTCAAAAAAAAAGGAAATAAAATAAAAGTGTTTGTACAAATTAATGTTAAGTAGAGTGGCCACAGGTTTTGGAAACCCTGTCTGTTCAAAATCCAGATCTAGATTTAAATTAAAAAAAAACTGAATTTAAAAAAATTTCAGAGATCAAATCTTGAAGTATGGACTTAGATTAAGTTGTATACTAGTTGTAGTGTTTAAGTTTTATAAAATTTTATTACCAGTTTCAACAAAATCTGTCATGTTCTGTTTTATTTATTTATTTAAAACTGAAGTTTTAAAAGCCATGCTTTTTACCAGTTTAAAACTAAATTTTCAAATCTGGTACAAGCTAGTTGAATCTCAGTTTTGAATATTAAATGCAGTTTCAAACACAATCTGTTTAACTACTTTAAAAATAATAGATAAGGATTTGAGTTTAAAATGAAATTTTAAAATGTAAATAAGTCTTGTATCTAAGTAATTTGAAATCAAATTTAATTTGTATTCCAGTTTAAAATAAATGAAAGTTTTTAAAATTTGAAATGATTTAAACAATCTTGTTTGAAATGTGTATGATTAAACTGATTTGAAATTTAAAATGGAATTTAAAGTAAATTTAAAACAAATTGTTTGTAAATACTTTGATTAAGGAAGAAATATTTATCTTAAAAATAAATATAATTTAATGTTTTGGATTCATTAAATTATTAAGTTAATTTAAATGGATGATTAATTATTTAGTAAATTAATGATATGGATGATTAATTAAGTATTTAAGAGTTTATAAATTAATACAATTAATTGAGTTTGATGGGATTTGTTGAATTAATTGATTAAGTTTAATTTATTTAAGCACTGAATGATTTAATAATAATTACTTAATGTAATTAATGGATGGTAATTACTTAGTAAAGTAATTAATTGATAATTACTTGATAATGGAAGTGATTAAGAGTAATTATTAATTAAGTAATAATTAATTATTTATTGAAATTAATTTAAGAATAATTAATTAAGGATTAATTATTAATTAAGGGTTAATTAATTATTGTAATCAATTAAGAATAATTAATTAAGATGGTCTGTAGTTAATTAACATTAATTAACTAAGATTAGTGACTAATCTGATTTGAATTAATCAGATGATTAATTGTTATTACTTAGGGATGTTTGGGTTCTAGTGAATGATTGAGCTGATTGATATTCTGGATTGAGATGTCCTATTTTGATTTGAGCAATGCTTATTGTGATTTATTATCTGTGATATGTACCTGTGATCTGTGAATGAAAGATAAGCGTTACAATTGGTTTGTACCGCTTGTCAAATATAAGCGTTATAGTTTATATCGTTTATCAAATATATTGCTGTATTTGAATCTGTTCTGATTGATGTTGTGCACTATTGTGTAAAACCCTTGGACCACACTTATACACACACAAGTATGGATTCCACATGGAAATCAGTTAAGTCACAGATTTTTTTTAAAATATGCTTCGATTTTAAATTTTTAAATTCAAATAGTTTTGGAAATAAATTTATTTTAATATGGAAAGTTTTGAAAAGGTGTTTAAGAATGAAAGTTATTTTGAATAACTAATAGAGATTTGGAATTTGAATAATTCGATTTAAATTGGAATTCAATATCTGGAATTGAATTCTGTATTTGGTATTTATGATTTAAAAAGATATACAAGCTTATATCGATTTAAACCATTTTAAAAAATGTTGTTTGAATTAACCCAAGGATTTTAACCTGTATAAATGAAATCGGGTTTTTTGAAACAAAACTGTTTGATTTCAAATGATAAAAGCTTTCACATAAGTAATGAATTTCCAATTCATAAGAAATTTCAAGTTTGAATTGAAATATTTTTCTAAGTTATAAGTGAATCTTTGGAAATAACTTTGAAATCTATGAAATGAGTCTTTGATTTAAAGACCCGATGAGTTAATCCAATTTGGAATGGGATTGTTTTGAAAAGCTATGAATGAATCTTTGTTAAAGATTTGTGTACCTTGTTTAAAAATTGAAAGGGGATCTTTAAGATAAGTCTTTTGTTTAAAAGATTTAAGTGTAGAAATTGTTTAAACCATTAAAGGTTCCTGAAAATAATCTTTTTGAAAGATTGAAAATGGTAATTTGTTTAACCAGTTGAAAGAAGGGTTTTGGATAATAAGTTGTGACTAACTGAGATCCCATTATCCATATGGTTTTTAAATGTTGCACTCATTATTCGGGTTAGCCGGGAGAGGACCTTGTGTCATATAACCTATTCCGAATAATGATACGTCGTTATGGATAACATTTGAAGACCGATAGTGAAGACCGGGTATTTGCAAGAACGATAGGATGACCTACCGATTGTCTCTGCACCGAGTAGCTACGGTATAGAGATTCCCTAAGTGATGGGAAGTCTGATCGGGATTGTGGATTTCCCGGATTTGCAAGGGCTTCTTCGGAAGTGCCTTCGGTTCTGTTCAAACCCGGAACAGACTAGTATGGACGTGTGTCTGACACTACACATTGAGATATAAAGCCAATTTCTTTCAAATACATATCTGTTGGTGGCGGAGAATTTATTTTCTTAGCTTAACACCCTTCTCTAAGACGTACGAGCTCAGAGGTTATGTAGTTGAAGTTATCAGCGATATACTCCCAATTTGGTAGTGTGGCACGCTAAGTGCTACAATGTATTGATGATCATTTGTTGATCATTAGATGATCAAAGCATGGATTTTGTAAAATGCGTAGCTCTGTGGACGAGACTTCGTCGAACCTCATAACCCGGTAATGGTCGAAACAGGAAAGATGCAGCAAGGTTATTGGGGGTAGCGCCCTTTAGGGTATGTGCATTTCCTTCTGGATAGAAGTGGTATGATGGTATGGAGCCCAGATACTTAACTTATGTGGATATCGCAAATATATATATTCCTTTGTGATTGATGTTGGGGCCCCGGATAAAGGTTGGTTACAACCGGGGGATGGCATAGTCGTGTAGTAGTTACCTAGTTATAGAGGTAACCCGGCCTTGTGTTGGCAGAGATCCGGTTAGGTTCTCGGGGCGTCCCTCCAAAGGCGTACCCATGTGGCCCAGGAAGTTCCTTAGCCTGACCATTTGTTGGAAATCCAATTACCAATACGCGCCTTGTACGGTTTTAGTTGTAGAACCTTTCATCTAATATGGTAGCTATAGTAGGCATACTATAATGGTACGTATGCTGGCTAAGATTAATATTATACTTTCGAAATGATTTTCCACACCGTGCACTTGTAATAATAATATCAAATGGTTTTCGCGTATTAAGCATATTTGACTATCATAAGGAGAAATCTTCCCCAAGTCTGCGTTTGCATTGTGTGTGTGGCGGGAGGACTTATGGTAGTTTCATTTTCCAAAAGCATTGCGGATTTCAAATTTTTAATTCTTTTGTTTGTTTTTAAAGATAAACTGTTTTGTTTGCTCATACCAGTTCCATGACTGACCTGGAGTTTATTGTTCTTTCCTAAACTCTGGGTGCCCACTATTTTTTACACAGGCAGTCTAGAGTTGGGTTTTTTAGATATAGATATCGATTCAGTAGCTTCTAGCTTTCTCTTTGGTATTCTTCGGAGACTTTGGATATTGAAGTCTTTGGTGGTCGAGACTTGCTTACTTGGGTGAAGCGAGATGGTGGTTCGAGCTTGTGGTTTGGAGCCTTAGCTTTAGAGCATTGGATTGGAGTTATCTCCTGGCTATTCGTTTTCTGTTGCTTTATCATATTGTGTTTTCCGCCGTAGCATTTGTTATCTTGCCTCTGATATTCTTTGTATCATATATATATCATTGTTGTATCATTCTGGTTATTGTATCATTGGTTGTATATGATATTCATTCCTTTTTCTTCCGCTGTATTGTTTTACTTAATTGTGTTATAAGCTCCGGCGACTCGGATTTGAACGATTGAATCTGCGACATTCAAGTACAAGTGGAGTACGGATGTCGATTTTCGAACACGAAAAAACCATGACGTTACACCAATATCGATGACACTCTCTAAGAACTTCCTTTCTTAAGTCGCCAATATCTAGAACACATAACCATCCCTATTTCCTTAACCATCCTCTCTACTTAAGACTAAAATCTTTTAGATCATCGACCTCGATTCTACCTTACACCCTTCTAATCTTTTCAGCTAATAGTGAATCATATCTCTGCTTAGAAGCAATCCTCTCGATCAATACTGGTTGAATTTACAAGCAAGACAACATGGTAGTACTTTGACTAGAAGTAGTAGTCGACCGTAACTGCAAGCTATAAATAGTCAACGCCTCTAAATCCTTCCATTTAGCCAACATAGCTAACACTACATTCTTATGCTTCCTATTAAGTGGATCCGCAACTTTATTTCCTTTCCCTGGTGTATACTCAATACCAAAATCATAAGCGGCTTAAACTCCAGCCATCTCTTTTGTCTCATATTCAACTCTTTTTGAGAAAATAAATACCTCAAAGATTTGTGATCCGTATACAATTCGAACCATTCTCCTAAGAGGTAGTGTCTCCACACTTTCAACACGAAAATCACCGCTTCCAATTCAAGATCATGAGTTAGATATCTAACTTCATATGGTTTGAGCCGTCGAGAAGCGTAGGAAAACACTTTACCCCTCTACATCAATACAGCTCCTAATCTTGTTCCATATGCTTCCGTATACACCATCAAATCCTAATTTTCATCTAGAACAACTAACACGAGCACATTGGACAACAAATGCTTTAACTGAAGGAATGCTTCCACACATTTATTGGAGCAAAAAAACTTTATGTCTTTCCTAATTAGTTTGGTCAGCGGTGCTGCTATCTACAAGAAATTCTTGATGAATCTTCGGTAATAGCCAGCCAATCCAAGAAAACTCCTCATCTCGGTCACCATCATTGGTCTTTTCCAACTATTTATTACCTTAATCTTGGCTAGATCCATGGACAACCCTTTCTTTGAAACTATATGACTAAGAAACTTCAACTCTTTCTTTCGACAGTAACACTTCAAAAACATCACTTTAGTTGTTGTTGCTTTAACGTCTCAAGCACTATTCTGAATGAACCTCATGGTTTCTTTCATTCATAGAATATATAAGAATGTCATCAATGAATAACAATACAAATCTATCCAAGTGCTCTCGAAAAATCCAATTCATCAAGTCCACAAAGAAGGCAGTCGCGTTAGTTGACATCACTAACCACTCATACGAACCATATCCCTTTTGAAATGTCGTCGAAGGAATACTTTCTTCCACCACCCTTAATTGTTGGAACCTATCGCCAAATCCAATCGAGAAAATACATTCCTCCACTCAATTGATCAAATAAATCATAATTTTTGTCAAAGGTTATTTATTATTTATCATCTTCTCATTTAAATTACAATAATCAGTACACAATCTTAACGACACATCCATTTTCTTCATGAATACCACGGCCACTCCCTAAGGAAAACCGCTTGGTCTAATAAATTTTTTACCTTCTAAGCCCACTAGCTGCACCTTTAACTCCTTCATCTCGATAGATGTCATCCTGCTAGGTGGTCAACTTATGGGTTTAGCTCCAGGCATAAGATCTATTCGAAAATCAATAGCTCATGTTGATGGTAGTTTTATAACTGGCTCAAAAACATCTGCAAATTCCCATACAACCAAAACCCGATTCATTTTGTCTTATACTTCCATTGCTCCTAATAGAGTTCAAATATCCACACTCAAGTTATCTATCGAGTATATATTCGATCACGGCTATTAGGATGTCAAATTGATATTTTTCCTATCTCGGAAAAATCTTAGCATCATATTTGCTTAACCAATCCATACCTAAAATAATCCCAAAGCCCACAAAATCAAACATATACAAACTGCGGGCAAAAGTTTATCCTAGCAACTCAAATTCTAGATGGTCATATCTCATCCCAAGAGTTGCATACCCTCCTATTAGATTAGCTACTCTTAAGGAAGTAATAAAACTGATGGTTCTAAACATAAAATATCTACCAATCACTAAGATATAAATGAATGCGATGCACCGGTATCATACGGTACCATAACTAATATGCTATGCATCGAAAGTGTACCTTCCATCACAAACTTTCTCTTCTCAGATGCTATTGGTCTTAATGCAGATGGCTCTAAAGCAAATACCTTCCCTTTGTTATCCTTGGCTGCTTCTAGACATTTGTTTTTATAATGCCCACCTGGTCGCAGTTAAAGCACTTCACATTCTGCTTTCCTACAACCATCTTTCCGTCACCTGATTGACACTCTTCTGCATAATGCACCTTCTTATCACACTTAAACAAATGATATCTACCTTCCCTTTCTAAGTAGCTCTATCCTTCTAAGCTCCCTTTCCCTTAAAGAACTTCCTCTTCTTATTCTGCGAAATTTGGGTTCCGACCGGCTTCTCCTTTCTGGAAGTAGAAAGCATCTCTTCGTTTCTAATTATCATCTCTGCTACTACAATCGATAGACCCCGGAGATATGGCATGGTCACCCTAGCAATCTCCGGTCTCAACCCCAGATTAACTTCTTGTTCCTCTTGATAACGATGTAAATAATGGCATATCCTATCTCGATAACTCATAAAATTTAGCAGAGTATTCCAACACTGATATATCCTTTTGTTTCAATTCCATGAACTTCCTGAGCAGCGTTGAATTGGCTACTTTAGACAAAAAGCTTTCCTCAAAATCTCATTCGAAATTCCACCCACGTCAATTCCTCCTCTGGTACCTCTATGGTCACCCCGTCCCATCAGAACAAAGAAGCTCCTTGCAATTGTCTCTTTTCTGCTCATCATTCAAACCAAAATAGGCAAAATTCCTTTTACAATGTAACGGCTAGTTCTCCACTTCTATTGCATCCTTAGTTCCCAGAAAAGGGTACCTACCTAGACTGGAGTAATCTCGACTCAGATTAGGGTAGTCATTATTAAATGGCGCTACGGCATTTACTCCATCCACATTAGAAGCATTTACTCCAGCTTCTCCAACTTGCATTAAGTTAACGAAAAGCTGATACATATCCCCCATATCTACTGGTGGATTCGTGCAACCTACATTGGAATCTGCATTTTGATTAGCATTTTCCTGTCGACCCGAATTCCTTCTGGTGTCGGGCCGAGCATTTGCATTGGTAATATTGGTTTCACCACCTAGACTCATTCTTCTATTTCCTTCTTTAATATCTTTCTTTCCCGTAAATCTGCGTACGAGAATGAAAAATATATAGAAGAATGATCAAAGAGAGGGGAGATAATACATACATATATATAACAAATACAAGTAAGTTACTATACCATTATTGTAATATCCCCTATCTTGAGGCCCAAAGCAAAGCACTACAAATGCTGTAGTCATCCATAATATTAGCTTCTGGTGACAAAATATGGTAACGTTAATGATATCCATATATCAAAAGCACTTGAATATGAAATAAAATCAACACAGAATAAAACAACTTTTTTGATTACAATTCAAGCATATTTCATATTTGAATTACATAATCCCAAATGTCTCCCAAGTATTGATAAAATATAATTATTATAAAATATGCCAAGAGGGATATATGAAGATGTCCCCTTAGATGATCAAAGTACTAAATAGACAAAAATGTATTAATACATCACAGCGGAAATAAAAGTATAAACTCCTAAATAGCTATCTGTGCCTCCTGACACGTCTTTGGCATCTTTAATCGTCCACCTACTAAACCTGAAAAGCCCTGACTCTCAATACTCAAATCAATTTTTAGTACCCGAGAGTTTGAGGGGAAAACATGAAATTCGAGTCAAACATAAAGTCAGGTGTGAAAAATACTATACATCTTGGTATTGATATTAAGTGAGACCACGCCGCTTAGCGAAATGGATTTCCCCTTACTAATATTTATGTTTAAAACATATCTTTTGCAAATCAAAATCCTACAACCAAACTGGTTAAAGAAATAATAATAATATTGGTTAAAGAAACAATAATAATATCACATATGCATACAAATCAGGTAATCATTGGGCTATCTATCCAAACACTATAGTTTGTTTGGCTAACTACTAACCTTTGGCTGACTCGGGCCTACTAGACAAAATAAACAAATGATCTAACTTCTGTTAGATACTCTTCTGGACGGTCTGTCCCTAACCTACTTTTTCCAAGGTCAACTGACCCTAATGGTTTTGAGGGCTTACCAATAACCTATCTTCACTTTGTATATTCCTTTCTATGTGTAGCATCATTTTAGTCTTACCTGTGACAAAGCCTTATACACTTGAATTTTGGACTTATATTAGCTAGGGGCTACTGGCTAAAGTATAGGGCGTGACCCCATACTAGTCCCATCTGGTATTCTAATATCTGAGTCATTTACTTAGGGTCAACTACCCCATCAAATTTTACTTGAAAACATTTCTCTCAAATTAATTTAACCCAATAAATCATACCTAAACAAGGAAAGTATACTCTATGCTTTAATCAAAACACTTTGCCATGTTATCTACACTTTAGATAAAACATTGTTGATGAAAACATTCAAAACCTTTATTTGAAACCGATAAATAATCTCTTTTGAAACCTTTGAAAGTACCCCTTTCGAATCTATTTAAAGTACCTCTTTCGATACAAGTAAACTAATTAACTTTATAACCTTAAGTCGAAAGGCCAAAACATATCTATCGAAACCATTTTCATTAGACCTTTCAAAAATATTCAAAGTATCCTTTCGAAAGCTTTATAAAATCCTAGACGCCTCTTTTTGAAACACTTTAAACATGCCTTTCGAAACCAATGGAAACCCTCCATTTAAACACTAAGATAAACCTTCCGAAAATATTTAGGAACCACCCCTTTGAAACCTTTATCATATACCTTCTGAAAACATTAAGTCCTTTACAAAAATCAAACCTTTCGAAAGCATCAGGTTCAAGTAAAAATACATGGAACATAGTTTCGAAACCATTTAAAACCATTCCTTTCGAAACCTTTAGGTTTAACTTTAAAAATCTCAAAAGGGTCTTAAAAGAACTACGTCGGAAGCAACTCTTTTGAAAGCAATTTTCTAAGCAAAACAAGTGGGAAGTGTCGCAACCAATCCCTTCGAAAGCATTGGAGAAGCGGCTCAAAGTTTAAAGCAAAAGCACCTTTTCGAAGGCATTGCTTTGAAAGGTTGAATGCGGTAACAGGGGTTTCAACCCATTTCGAAAGCATTTTCTTAAAATAAAGGCGGCAACCTCTTTCGAAAGCTCTTTTCTTTTAAAACACTTGACTAAGTCGAAAGCTATCTCATTCGAAAGCATTCTTTTCGAAAGCAAAGCTAGCGGAATTTCTGTTTGAAAGCAAAATAAGGTCTCGACCCCTTCGAAAGAACTATTTCAACTCTATACCTTTCGCCTATCGGCAATTCACTACATACCAATTCCTTGATACCACGTGTATTGGTTTCGACTAAGGTGGAGGTGGAAGTATGAAGTCGAAAGGTGCTGCCAAAGTGGCAAAACAACAAAAGCCTTGCAAAAGTGATTTTTAACTTTAAAAAGTAATTTCTATTCATCTTACGTGCTTTGTTTATCAACATATGATTGGTTGCCAACTTCGTTTCCAAATTTTTTTCTAAAAGTGCTACCGAATTTCAGAAATAAATATTTTAAAACATTTACAAATTGCCCCTTGTCCTTTTATAAACATATAAAATATTTAGTCTCATGTATTAAATAATTTTATATACTTATTAAAACACTTAGGAAAATTCTCTAAAAAATCCCATAAATCACTTTTAATACGTTTTCCAACATATATAAATTTCCGACCGAAAGCTAATACACAATAGTTGTAATTGATTTTAAACTCCATTTAACCATTTTCTTCACTACAAAATTCATAATAAATTCACCTTATTCAGAAAATTATGAAACTACAAACCTACCTCTAAAATAATATTTCTGACCATATCTCAAAATTGCAAGGCATTTGGATGTCATTTAATAGGCTTTTCAAGTTAAATCTTATCATAAAACCTATATGAAATAACATATATCATCCAAAAGCATATATCAATTTAAACAATCAAAACATGGCAAATAATTTGCAAAATAATTTCGAATCTTAACTAAAACTGAAAATAATAAAATGAGAATAACATATTATTCACCTTTAGCTTCTGGTTAAGGAGTTTGCGATTTGCTTCTTGAATTAGATTGATTACTCTTCCTTCCTCTTGATCATAGCTTATCTTTCTCTTGCTTTCTCCTAATGGAGGTTAGCCTATTCTTAGATTTAGTTTTGTTTATGAACGTGCAAACTGAAAGTGGCATGAAGGGTTTAAGATATATGAATATAACTCATTTATAGTTTCCCACTATCCATTACGTTATTTATTCAATTTTAATTCCTCTTTAGTTCATTAATTATTGGACACGGTGACCTTCTTGTAACACAAAACTTAATCCCTTAATCATATACATTATTTAATTAAATTTATCTAATTAAATGTCCATAATAGTGTTAACCAAAATTAAGGTCGTTATAGATTCCCCTCCTTAATGAATTTCATCCTCGAAATTACGATAAGGTGGTCTTCAAAATCAATCATAAAAGTAAACATACCATAAAACAAGTCAGGATAAGTGCTCTAATCCTACTCTCAGTTTCCCAAGCATAGTCTCTTTCATCGTCGCTCTGTTGGACCTTAACTAATCTAATTATGTTGTTCCTTAGACTCTTCTCATCTCTCGCAACTATACGAATTGGCTTTCTAACCATAGTCAAATTTAGTTCTACTACTAAGTCATCTAACCCAGTCGGTGTTATAGTAGTCTCTGGATCTCAAATACACTTCCTTAGATGAGAAATATAAAAAGCATCATGGACTCCTGTCAAACTGTTCGGTAACTCTACCATATATGTGAGTTTCCCGATCCTTTCTGCAATAATAAATGGTCCTACAAATCTCAGCGCCAATTTTCTTGATTTTCCAAATCGGATTACACCTTTCATCCATGATACCTTGAAGAAAACATGATCTCCAATTGAGAAATTCAAACCTTTCCATCTCTTATCCGCATAACTCTTCTGCATGGACCGAGCTTCTTTCATTCTAACTCTAATTAACTCAATATTTTCTGCACCCTCTCTAACAAATCTGCACCAAGAACTAACATATCCCTAGTCTCTAACCAACAAACTGGAGATTTGCATGGCTTTCCATATAAAGTTTTAAATGGTGACATCCCTATACTAGTCTGATAACTATTGTTATACGACTAAGTATAGATGTTCTTCCCATGATCCTCCAAAATCTTGCACATTTTCTTGTAAAAAATCTTCTAAGATTTTGCTAACTCTTTCCGTTTGCCTATCTGTCTGGGGATCGTAAGCGGTACTCATCTTGAGCTTGGTACACAAAGTCTCCTGTAAACTATTCCAGAACTCGCTAGTGAATGAGGAATCTCTATCACCTACTATACTACTGGGACTTCCATGCAGTCTAACTATATTCTTCATGAACAACTTGCCTAAAATAGGTGTCATCCTGGTTGACTTAACTACAATGAAATGGGCACTCTTGGTCAAATTATCCACTATGACCCATATACTTTCATTTCCTCTATTAGACCTTGGTAACCCATCTATAAAATCCATTGAGATAGTATCCCATTTCCAAACTAGAACATCTAAAGGCTGAAGCAACCCACTTGTTTTGGATGTTCGACTTTTACCCATTGGCAGTTTAAACACTGCTTTACCCATAAGCCTACATCCCTTTCATACCTTTCCAAAAGAAACTTCTCTTTATGTCCTGATACATCTTAGTTCCTCCTAGATGAATAGTGAACTTTGAATGATGGCATTCCTCGCGAACTTCCTTCCTAATGTTTCCCACATTCAAAATGCACAGTTTTCCTTTCTTTCTTAACCACCTATTCCAGTCAAAGATGAAATATTTCAAATCATCGCTTTCTATTCCATTCCATAACCTTTTGATCCATTCAAGTAATAATGGGTCCTCCTTCTACTTAGAAGCATTCTTTTCGATCATCATCGGTCGAACTTCTAAACATGACATCATAGTAGTTTCCTTACTAGATCTAGCTTCAGATCTCCTCTGTATTGTGCATGTAGTCAATGCTTCTAAATCCTTCCACTTGACTATCATTGCTAACACTGCATTCCGATGTTTTCTACTATGTGCATCAGAAACCTTGTTGCTTTTTCCTACTGTGTACTCAATACCAAATTAGAAGCGGCTAAAAGCTCTAACCACCTCTACTGTCTCATATTCAAGTCCTTTTGAGAGAATAAATATTTTAGCGACTTATGATCCGTATACAATTCAAATATCTCTCCCTAAAGGTAATGTCTCCACAACTTCAATGCAAAAATTATCGCAGTTAATTCCAAATCATGCATTGGATATCTAACCTCACACGGTCTAAGTTGTCGAGATGCATAAGCAATCACTTTACCTCTTCGCATTAATAGAGCTCCTAATCATGTTCCGCATGCATCCGTATACACCAATAAATGCTTATTCCCCTCTGGAACAACTAACATCGGTTCATTCATCAATAAGTGTTACAGCTTCTGGAATGCCTCCTCACACTTATTAGTCTAGACGAACGTCACATCTTTTCACGTTAGCTTGGTCATCGGTGCCTCTACCCACGAAAAATCCTTAATAAATCTTCGATAGTAACCAGTTAATCTAAGAAAACTCTTTATCTTAGACACTATCTTGGGTTACTTCCAATTATTCACTGCCTCGATCTTAGCCGGATCTACAAACAACCCTTTCTCTAGGACTACATGACCAAGAAACTTCACTTCCTTCTTCCAGAAATGACATTTTGAAAATTTCGCCTTCAGTTGATGCTGCTTTAATGTCTCAAGCACCACTCTGATGAACTACATGATCTTTTTCATATTTACAGTATATATAAATACCGTCTAGGCATACAAACACGAACCTATCCAAGTTCTCTTGAAAAAATCGGTTCATCAAATCCACAAAGAAAGCTGGCGCATTAGTTAGTCCAAACAGCATTACTAACCATTCTACGATCAATATTGTGACGTCCCGGAAATTTTCGACTTTCGAAAATTCAACATCGATACTCACTTTATCGACTGCCGAGAAATCGAAGGCCGGAAACCCGAAATGTTATGGTTTAAGAAAAAGAAAAAGACAGAAGAAGAGGGAAGGGATAGAAATAGAGAGAAAAGAAAATAGAAAATAGAACGGAATAGAAAAACAACAGAATAACATCAGAATCTCACAATTCGCAGCGGAACAACATATAATAATGAATGAATAATCTTTAAACAAAGAACTATATCAGTTATTACATTTTACTCATTACATTACATTACATCATATCATCAGAGTGTACAACAACTACATCAACAAACAGCGGAAAAGAAATACTATATAATTAATACGCCATGCCATCCAGCCTGCCTCCAGCAACTCCAGAATATCCAGAATATCCTGATAAACCTAACCCTTGACTGCCCGTGTGGAAATTGGTGGGCACCCAGAGTTTAGGAAGGAAAACAATAAACTCCGAGTCAGTCATGTGACTGGTGTGGGAACTCAAAACAGTTTATTTATCTTTAAAAACAAAATAGAGGAATATTTTTAAAGTCAATTCGCAATGCTTTTAAAAATGAGACTACCATAAGGCCTCCCGCACACACACACAATGCAAACGCAGAATCGGAGGAGATTTCTCCTTATGATAGTCAAAGATGCTTGATACGCATTAAAAAGAACATTTGATATTATTACTAGTGCATAGTGTAGGAAAAATTCATTTCGAAAGTAGAATATAAATCTTAGCCAGCATAGACATTCCGAACTATGCCTACTATAGCTACCATCCAAACAGTGGGGCGCCACCATAAGTGAATGATAGGTTCTACAACTAATACCGTACAAGATCGTATTGTTTCTTTGGATTTCCAACGAATGATCAGGCCAAGGAACTTCCCATTGCCACATGAGAATGCCTCTGGATGGACATCCCCGAGAACCAAAACGGATCTCTACCAACACAAGGCCGGGTTACCCCTAACTGAGTAACAACTGACCGAATATGCCATCCCCCGGTCCTTTGGGACCTTTCACCGAGCGCTCGTAATCAATTCACACAATCATAAAGTGTTTTCAACATGAGTAAGTATCTGGGCTCCATACCATGATACCACCCTTTTCCAGAAGGAAATGAACATATCCTAAAGGGCGCTACCCCTCATAACCTTGCTGCATCTTTCCTGTTTTGACCATTCCCGGGGTGTGAAGCTCGACGAAGTCACGTCCACAATAACATACTTTATACAAAAGCCATGCTTTGGGTCAACAAATGATCATAGAAATGATCACCAGGATAGACGATCAAATAAATGATCCTATCACAAATAATCAACACAATGATCATTTCACAGCAACACTCAGCATGTCACATTACCAAATTGGGAATATATCGCTGATAACCTTCAACTACATAACCTCTGAGCTCGTACGTCTCAGAGAAGGGTGTTAAGCTAAAAGAATAAATTCTCCGCCACCAACAGAAATATATTTGAAAGAAATCGGCTTTACATCTCAATTTGTAATGTCAGACAAACAATCCATACAAGCTTGTTCCGGGCTCGAACAGAACCGAAGGCACTTACAAAGAAGTCCTTGCAATCCGGATATCCACAATCCTGATCGGATTCACCATCATATATGGAGAACTCTATACCGGAGCAACTCGGTGCAGAGTCAATCGACAGGTCATCCTATCGCTCTCGCAAATATCCGGTCTTCAACACCGATCTTCAAATGCAATTCACAACGACGTATCACATATTCGAAATGGGTTATACGACCCCATGGTCCTTTCCCGGTTAAGCCGAATAGTGAGCACTTATTCAAAAATAAGTGTGGCATTCAAATTCAAACAAATCACATCAAGTACCCATTCAAAGGGAAATATTGATAGTCGGTTATTGAACTATCAATTGATATGCACACATCACCAGATTCCAAATAATTTTCCAAATTATTTATTTTCCAAAATATCTTTACAAGATATACAATTTTCAATCCTTCAAAAATAAATCAATATTTATTTTTTTAACCAAATTCCACTTTCTCATATAAATTCCATAGTGAATTTATATTTCAAAATATTTATGAATAAACGATTTCAATTATTCATTTTCAATTTATCTTCAAAAAGATAAATTCTAATATTCACTTCATATTGGAAAACATTTCCATACTTATTTATTAATAAGTAATTCACAAATCCATTTATTTTCAACACTTGGAAAATATTCAATATACTTGAATCGAAATTAAGTATATATTTCATTCTTTAAGGAAATCATTCTCTTTAACATATTTATTTGGGCCAAAACGAATGTTGCGTAAAACATCGTTACGACAACCCAAAATCACTAGTATAGGGATTCGAAATTAAAATAGGTATATAAATCCCAATACTATACAAAACATTTCCTTTCGGAAATCATTTACTATAACAACAGTGTTATAGTCCACCATTACCTTCTATTTCTCGAAAACATCTATTTCAACACTGAATGTTGAAATCTATGGTTTTAAATCTCAACACATTTTAAAACATCGTTAGATCGTTTTAATTCAATTAAAAACATCACATTCAAAACAATTTCTTTAACATATTATTCACTATTCAAAAACGTGAATATACTTCGTTAACAATTTCATCATTTCTATTCGTTTTATTTTAAAGGATTATTCACTATCTAAAACGTGAATATAACTTTATAAATAAGTTATAACAATTAACTTGTCAAAATAAGTCGTTCGCGAATTTTATAAAACAACGTTTATAAATTCCATTTCTATTTATTTTATAACTACTTCCTTATATAAATTCCTTTATTAACCTATCTCAATTCATATCTCAATTATAAACCAAAAGTTCACATTATAAGTTAACTGCTTATAAAACGATTATTTTACAAAATCGTTCCTTTAAACTTCATAATTATAAATCTTATAACTTATAAGATTCAATTATTTATCCAAATATATTCTTTAATAACTTCACAAAATTTATAAATCCTACTATTTATAAATTTCATTTATAACTTCACCATTTATAATTTTATAAATTCCATTCACTTATGCAATCCATTTTCACTTCATTCAAACACTTATAAAAACTTGTTTTATAATTCAAATGTTTTAATTTATAAATATCAATTTATAAATCCTTTATAAAATCAATTTATACTATTATTTTAAAACATCTTTAATCTCCTTTATAATTTCACCATTCTCTTGATTTATAAAATAATAAAATTTTATAAATCCTATTTTTAAACTTTTTATAATAAATTCAAAAATCCCGATTAAACTATTTTATAAAATCATTGGCCTCATATTTTCAAAAAAATCAACCTTTAACTATATTTCTCAAAAATATAATTTTTATAACATTAAAATTTTATACGTTTATTTATTTATAATGGACCAATTTCCAAACATATAGTATATTTTCAAAAATCACTTTATAAATCATTTTAAAATTCCAAAACTTGGTCCAATGATGCTACACACCAAATAGTCAATCACGACTACAACGACATCATATATCGATATGATAATACATCAAATATCAAAATATCTGAAATCAAATAAAAACTGTTGAGGAATCCAGTTGGATCCCTCCAACCTGTTTTCCTGCATCCACAAACATTAGCACAATACCAATTTCGCTCCAGTACGAAGTTATCGCGGTATATGCGATTTAAAATATTATCCGCTTAATAGACGGCGCAATAGGGTCTCATCCGCTAAAAAAGAAATGCGGGAAATCAATAACTCTAATATATACATATGCCAATATATATATATTGCTATCATATATAATACCAATTTCACTGTTTATGAAATATTCGCGGTATATGTTTTTAATAAATAACCTCCGCTTACTAACGGCGCATAATGTCTATTTTAACAATCAATAGATAACTATCATCATTCAAACATGCATTTAAATATTTTAAATCTAACTATTTAAAATAAAATCGAAACCGATTCAATTGAGTGAGAAGTTCTCACCTTGATTTCAATTTCGTTTTAGCGATTTATTTCGAATAAAATTAAACGGACGTTTAATTTTACCCAAAATTTTCACTAACTCCAAATGACTCCAATCCAATTCCATCGCGTAGTGCTCGTCCATACGATTCCAACGCAACTGGTTTCGCGCGTTTTCGACCTCGTATGAAAAAGTTATGATTTTATGAAGTTTACACGATTTAATATTAACTAATTACAACATAATTATAATTTTATAACCTAAACGTTTACTGGCCGTTGGATCCATCACACCCCAAATCTCAGCCGCTCCCTTCATCTCTCATCACGCGCACGAAAGAAGCTCCCAGGCCCTGAACGCAACCAAGAACCCATTCATCAAAACTAGGGTTCCACTTTGCAACCACCTCGCTCGACGAAACTTCATCAAACCACCTCCATTCGAACGCCCTTCGCAAGAGCTATCTTCGGCCCAAACGTCCCAAAGCTCGGTCGAGCCTTCTGCACGCAGTTCGTGAATGAACGTGCGACACTAATACAAGATTTGCCATCAATCTACTAACCCATTCGCGATCATAGCTGTTGGATATCAAGATCTCAACGTGCTCTACCACTTTCTAGTTGGAAGTTTGTTGTAATTGTTGATAGATTTGAAGAAATTCAAGGGAGAAGGAAAGTGAACTTCGGCCATCCATATTTATGAAGGTGGCGGCTACTGATTAGGGTTAGGTTTTGTTTTTTTTTTTTTTATTTGTGAAGGGTGTTGGTCTATTTATAGGAAATCGTTGAACACTATTCATCCGAGAATTCCGAACTTCGATTTACGCGCCGTAACCAGCGTTTCTAGGGTTTACCCCGCGTTCCGGACACAATGGAACAGGTTTCGAAAGCTAATTCGGACATCTGTGCGAGTTATGGCAATAAACGTTCAATTTAAATTAAACCGATTTAAACGATTTTCTAGGCTTTTTAATTTGTACCGGACAAACGGTAAATCCAATTGACACGAAATTTGAAACCTTACAATAATTCACATTACGGATCCGATGAAACTGATTTCGTCGAAATCCGACACTGTTTGAAAAATGGCTATTTTAACTCGCCAAATTAGTATTAAAAACAATTCGATGCGTTTCGAGCTGCCACGATCAAACGATAACTCCGATTGCTACGAAAATTGAAATCCGGTAATAACTAATATTACGGATCCAATGGAACTGGTTTCGTCCAATTCTGAGACTGTTCAAAAATTGGCTATTTTCACTAGTCGATTAAATATTAAAATATTCAATTTTCACAAATTAACTTTTAATTCGATTTTAAAAGTTCTAAAATATCGTTCTAACTCCCATGTGATAAAATAAAATTTTACAAATCATTTTCAATCATATTTAACTCAACTTTCAATTATTTCTATAATTTCACATATTAAATTATTGATTTAATTATTCAATTAAATCCAATTATTCGAAATAAAATTTATTCGACTTATAAATTCACTTATTAATATTTAAAATAAATTAAATATTCAAATTTTAATTACTTAAAATTCTGGGTCGTTACAATCTTCCCCCCTTAAAAGACTTTCGTCCTCGAAATTATTAAGTAAGAAAAGTTACAGAATCTATTAACTTTCCCAAAATTTATAGTTAAACTTCTTACAATAACTTTACTAAGTTTTCAAATCATACCTAGTTATCTTTTCAAAAACAACTACTATTGTTTAACTTTCAATTCCAAATCAAAGTTAAAGTTTTCAAAATTTTCCAATTTTCTCAAATTTTTTCTAACGCCTTAAATTTCCGGAAAAATTCGCCATAGTCTCCTTTGCGCGGCTCGATCCGAAAAAAAATGACGGTATATATATCACAAATATACATCTTATCAAGTAATGAGGCATCCCGAAGGGAAAAAAGTATAAAAGTACGGTATGTAATCCGAGATATGTACCTTATATTTTATTAGCAAGCATATACGGCTAATATAGCGCGAAAGCGAGCTCCAAATGCGAAGCAAACGCGATCCGCACCTACTAATCACTCAACAAACAACATGAGAACCATGCATATACAAAATAGTATCAATATGCATCATATAGCAACATAATAACTATACATGTCAACATAGCAATGCATTAAAAGTAATATATTCAACCATCAACCAACTATCATCCAACTAACATTCATAACCAATAAATATTCATTTATATTCTCATTAATATTCAATGAATTGGGTTTTCAATTTAATCACATTTGATTTATTAACAGTGGATGTTTTTACTAACATTCATTCTCAATTAGTTTATATTCACTAATTCATATTCAAGTTGGTTCTCTTCCAAATCAAATTCAATTCTATTTAAGATTCACTTAACTTCCAATTGAATTTCAATTAATTTAGCTTCCAATTTCATTAACACTTAATGAATTATATACAATCAATCAACTAACAATCATATATCAACCAATGTATATTTATTACAACCAAATCCCTTTGCTTCTATTCATTCAATTTGGCTTAATACCTTCACTTTCAATTGGTTTAATTAAATTGATTTGCATTCAATTATTAAATTTTCCAATAACATAAGATTTTAATGAATTAACACTTACATTCATTATTCCATATCATCTTAATTTACATTCAATTGATTAACATTTAATCCATTAATTCAATTAAATTACAAAAGTTGAATTTCATTTATGTAACTTAAGTTCATATCTATCACTTCACTTTATTAATTTACTTGGATACCAAAATCAACTTCATTCACCATCTCTTAAGTTATACTTCATTTTACAAACATCTCTTGGTTTTTACTTAACTTAAATTCCCACTTATAAATAAATTCAGATTCCAATTCAAAGTAAATTTTCATTTAACTTTAAATTTATTTTTTTATTATTTACAACTCATATTCATAAATATATTCATATAGTTTCACTTCTTATATATATAAGTTTATTTCACAATTGTAAATCACTTTAATTATAATTCAATTCTTATAATTCTTTCTACTTATACAATTATTCTTCAATTTAGATTATTCAAACATCTAAACAATCAACTTATATACACATTAATAATTCTGAAAAATTATTTCTTTATATACAAAATACAATCAAGGAAAAATTATTTCATTTACCCAATTTAAAACAATACTGTGTCGAATTGTTCTATTCAAATGTTTATAAACCCCTTCGGCATAGTTGTCCAGACCGTGCTGACGAAGGTTCATATACCACTCAATAAACCAATCATCACAATATAAAACGATTTTATATTCACTAACAAATACGCTCTCATAGCTATTATTACACACAAACTCATTCTAGAGTACTGCTGACTCTATCTCTAATGAGTAACACCCAACAGAACCATGGTTGTCGCTTAACCATATGCTCTGATAACAAATGTGACGTCCCGGAAATTTTGGACTTTCGAAAATTCAACATCGATACTCACTTTATCGACTGCCGAGAAATCGAAGGCCGGAAACCTGAAATGTTATGGTTTAAGAAAAAGAAAAAGACAGAAGAAGAGGGAAGGGATAGAAAATAGAGAGAAAAGAAAATAGAAAATAGAACGGAATAGAAAAACAACAGAACAACATCAGAATCTCACAATTCGCAGCGGAACAACATATAATAATGAATGAATAATCTTTAAACAAAGAACTATATCAGTTATTACATTTTACTCATTACATTACATTACATCATATCATCAGAGTGTACAACAACTACATCAACAAACAGCGGAAAAGAAATACTATATAAGTAATACGCCATGCCATCCAGCCTGCCTCCAGCAACTCCAGAATATCCAGAATATCCTGATAAACCTAACTCTTGACTGCCCGTGTGGAAATTGGTGGGCACCCAGAGTTTAGGAAGGAAAACAATAAACTCCGAGTCAGTCATGTGACTGGTGTGAGAACTCAAAACAGTTTATTTATCTTTAAAAACAAAATAGAGGAATATTTTTAAAGTCAATTCGCAATGCTTTTAAAAATGAGACTACCATAAGGCCTCCCGCACACACACACAATGCAAACGCAGAATCGGAGGAGATTTCTCCTTATGATAGTCAAAGATGCTTGATACGCATTAAAAAGAACATTTGATATTATTACTAGTGCATAGTGTAGGAAAAATTCATTTCGAAAGTAGAATATAAATCTTAGCCAGCATAGACATTCCGAACTATGCCTACTATAGCTACCATCCAAACAGTGGGGCGCCACCATAAGTGAATGATAGGTTCTACAACTAATACCGTACAAGATCGTATTGTTTCTTTGGATTTCCAACGAATGATCAGGCCAAGGAACTTCCCATTGCCACATGAGAATGCCTCTGGATGGACATCCCCGAGAACCAAAACGGATCTCTACCAACACAAGGCCGGGTTACCCCTAACTGAGTAACAACTGACCGAATATGCCATCCCCCGGTCCTTTGGGACCTTTCACCGAGCGCTCGTAATCAATTCACACAATCATAAAGTGTTTTCAACATGAGTAAGTATCTGGGCTCCATACCATGATACCACCCTTTTCCAGAAGGAAATGAACATATCCTAAAGGGCGCTACCCCTCATAACCTTGCTGCATCTTTCCTGTTTTGACCATTCCCGGGGTGTGAAGCTCGACGAAGTCACGTCCACAATAACATACTTTATACAAAAGCCATGCTTTGGGTCAACAAATGATCATAGAAATGATCACCAGGATAGACGATCAAATAAATGATCCTATCACAAATAATCAACACAATGATCATTTCACAGCAACACTCAGCATGTCACATTACCAAATTGGGAATATATCGCTGATAACCTTCAACTACATAACCTCTGAGCTCGTACGTCTCAGAGAAGGGTGTTAAGCTAAAAGAATAAATTCTCCGCCACCAACAGAAATATATTTGAAAGAAATCGGCTTTACATCTCAATTTGTAATGTCAGACAAACAATCCATACAAGCTTGTTCCGGGCTCGAACAGAACCGAAGGCACTTACAAAGAAGTCCTTGCAATCCGGATATCCACAATCCTGATCGGATTCACCATCATATATGGAGAACTCTATACCGGAGCAACTCGGTGCAGAGTCAATCGACAGGTCATCCTATCGCTCTCGCAAATATCCGGTCTTCAACACCGATCTTCAAATGCAATTCACAACGACGTATCACATATTCGAAATGGGTTATACGACCCCATGGTCCTTTCCCGGTTAAGCCGAATAGTGAGCACTTATTCAAAAATAAGTGTGGCATTCAAATTCAAACAAATCACATCAAGTACCCATTCAAAGGGAAATATTGATAGTCGGTTATTGAACTATCAATTGATATGCACACATCACCAGATTCCAAATAATTTTCCAAATTATTTATTTTCCAAAATATCTTTACAAGATATACAATTTTCAATCCTTCAAAAATAAATCAATATTTATTTTTTTAACCAAATTCCACTTTCTCATATAAATTCCATAGTGAATTTATATTTCAAAATATTTATGAATAAACGATTTCAATTATTCATTTTCAATTTATCTTCAAAAAGATAAATTCTAATATTCACTTCATATTGGAAAACATTTCCATACTTATTTATTAATAAGTAATTCACAAATCCATTTATTTTCAACACTTGGAAAATATTCAATATACTTGAATCGAAATTAAGTATATATTTCATTCTTTAAGGAAATCATTCTCTTTAACATATTTATTTGGGCCAAAACGAATGTTGCGTAAAACATCGTTACGACAACCCAAAATCACTAGTATAGGGATTCGAAATTAAAATAGGTATATAAATCCCAATACTATACAAAACATTTCCTTTCGGAAATCATTTACTATAACAACAGTGTTATAGTCCACCATTACCTTCTATTTCTCGAAAACATCTATTTCAACACTGAATGTTGAAATCTATGGTTTTAAATCTCAACACATTTTAAAACATCGTTAGATCGTTTTAATTCAATTAAAAACATCACATTCAAAACAATTTCTTTAACATATTATTCACTATTCAAAAACGTGAATATACTTCGTTAACAATTTCATCATTTCTATTCGTTTTATTTTAAAGGATTATTCACTATCTAAAACGTGAATATAACTTTATAAATAAGTTATAACAATTAACTTGTCAAAATAAGTCGTTTGCGAATTTTATAAAACAACGTTTATAAATTCCATTTCTATTTATTTTATAACTACTTCCTTTTATAAATTCCTTTATTAACCTATCTCAATTCATATCTCAATTATAAACCAAAAGTTCACATTATAAGTTAAATGCTTATAAAACGATTATTTTACAAAATCGTTCCTTTAAACTTCATAATTATAAATCTTATAACTTATAAGATTCAATTATTTATCCAAATATATTCTTTAATAACTTTACAAAATTTATAAATCCTACTATTTATAAATTTCATTTATAACTTCACCATTTATAATTTTATAAATTCCATTCACTTATGCAATCCATTTTCACTTCATTCAAACACTTATAAAAACTTGTTTTATAATTCAAATGTTTTAATTTATAAATATCAATTTATAAATCCTTTATAAAATCAATTTATACTATTATTTTAAAACATCTTTAATCTCCTTTATAATTTCACCATTCTCTTGATTTATAAAATAATAAAATTTTATAAATCCTATTTTTAAACTTTTTATAATAAATTCAAAAATCCCGATTAAACTATTTTATAAAATCATTGGCCTCATATTTTCAAAAAAATCAACCTTTAACTATATTTCTCAAAAATATAATTTTTATAACATTAAAATTTTATACGTTTATTTATTTATAATGGATCAATTTCCAAACATATAGTATATTTTCAAAAATCACTTTATAAATCATTTTAAAATTCCAAAACTTAGTCCAATGATGCTACACACCAAATAGTCAATCACGACTACAACGACATCATATATCGATATGATAATCCATCAAATATCAAAATATCTGAAATCAAATAAAAACTGTTGAGGAATCTAGTTGGATCCCTCCAACCTGTTTTTCTGCATCCACAAACATTAGCACAATACCAATTTCGCTCCAGTACGAAATTATCGCGGTATATGGGATTTAAAATATTATCCGCTTAATAGACGGCGCAATAGGGTCTCATCCGCTAAAAAAAATGCGGGAAATCAATAACTCCAATATATACATATGCCAATATATATATATTGCTATCATATATAATACAAATTTCACTGTTTATGAAATATTCGCGGTATATGTTTTTAATAAATAACATCCGCTTACTAACAGCGCATAATGTCTATTTTAACAATCAATAGATAACAATCATCATTCCAACATGCATTCAAATATTTTAAATCTAACTATTTAAAATAAAATCGAAACCGATTCGATTGAGTGAGAAGTTCTCACCTTGATTTCAATTTCGTTTTAGCGATTTATTTCGAATAGAATTAAACGGACGTTTAATTTTACCCGAAATTTTCACTTACTCCAAACGACTCCAATCCAATTCCATCGCGTAGTGCTCGTCCATACGATTCCAACGCAACTAGTTTCGCGCGTTTTCGACCTCGTATGAAAAAGTTATGATTTTATGAAGTTTACACGATTTAATATTAAGTAATTACAACATAATTATAATTTTATAACCTAAACGTTTACTGGCCGTTGGAACCATCACACCCCAAATCTCAGCCGCTCCCATCATCTCTCATCACGCGCACGAAAGAAGCTCCCAGGTCATGAACGCAACCAAGAACCCATTCATCAAAACTAGGGTTCCACTTTGCAACGACCTCGCTCGACGAAACTTCATCAAACCACCTCCATTCGAACGCCCTTCGCAAGAGCTATCTTCGGCCCAAACGTCCCAGAGCTCGGTCGAGCCTTCTGCACGCAGTTCGAGAATGAACGTGCGACACTAATACGAGATTTGCCATCAATCTACTAACCCATTCGCGATCATAGCCGTTGGATATCAAGATCTCAACGTGCTCTACCACTTTCTAGTTGGAAGTTTGTTGTAATTGTTGATAGATTTGAAGAAATTCGATGGAGAAGGAAAGTGAATTTCGGCCATCCATATTTATGAAGGTGGCGGCTACTGATTAGGGTTAGGTTTTGTTATTTTTTTTTTATTTGTGAAGGGTGTTGGTCTATTTATAGGAAATCGTTGAACACTATTCAACCGGGAATTTCGAACTCCGATTTACGCGCCGTAACCAGCGTTTCTAGGGTTTACCCTGCGTTCCGGACACAATGGAATAGGTTTCGAAAGCTAATTCGGACATTTGTGCGAGTTATGGCAATAAACGTTCAATTTAAATTAAACCGATTTAAACAATTTTTTAGGCGTTTTAATTTGTACCGGACAAACGGTAAATCCAATTGACACGAAATTTGAAACCTTATAATAATATCACATTACGGATCTGGTGAAACTGGTTTCGTCGAAATCCGACACTGTTTGAAAAATGGCTATTTTAACTCGCCAAATTAATATTAAAAACAATTCGATGCGTTTCGAGCTGCCACGATCAAACGATAACTCCTATTGCTACGAAAATTGAAATCCGGTAATAACTAACTATTACGGATCCAATGGAACTGGTTTCGTTCAATTCTAAGACTGTTCAAAAATTGGCTATTTTCACTAGTCGATTAAATATTAAAATATTCAATTTTCACAAATTAACTTTTAATTCGATTTTAAAAGTTCTAAAATATCGTTCTAACTTCCATATGATAAAATAAAATTTTACAAATCATTTTCAATCATATTTAACTCAATTTTCAATTATTTCTATAATTTCACATATTAAATTATTGATTTAATTATTCAATTAAATCCAATTATTCGAAATAAAATTTATTCGACTTATAAATTCACTTATTAATATTTAAAATAAATTAAATATTCAAATTTTAATTACTTAAAATTCTGGGTCGTTACACATATCGGGTTCTAAACGCCGTCAAAGGAATACTATCCTCTGCCAATCAAAGCTGATGGAACCCTGTTGCTATTATCCTGCCTTTGGGCAAGGCCATGACACCAAGAACTTGACTAGAGACAGAATAAAATCCACCCCAGAGATTAGTTATCTATAGGTCCACGATGGATATAGGAAAACTTGGTCCAAGTCAGGATTGACCTAAAATTAGCACGATATGACAAGAAAAGCTATAAAAGGTGACATTCCAAATTTCAAGTTAATCGAAGTTCGTATGCTCAAGTTATGGATCGATTAAGATCCATGTAGAACACAATCATTTCGTATCCATCAGAACCGATAGCACAAATCCATCACTCGGCATATATCCACCTTATGTCCATCAAGAAATTATGCCTCCCGGATAGATCATGGATCATTTGCTCCACAGCTACCCATTTCATATCGATCACACTTCTGCATATTTCGTATCGATCAGCCAATCGATCGATACAAAGCAAGGGCTCAAACATCAATATGAAACCACATACAAGCATCGATATAAAGAGCATGGCCTCGGATGGATACGAAGGAATAGGTCAAACCAAAGGAAGCGGTCTTTAAGCACAAAATGTGGATCTCCAGTGCCATGTCATCGACATGCAACTGATCGATACACATTGTATCGATATGAAGGGGATCGATACGCACATATCAATGCAAAGCCTTCAGCGAAACTAAAAATTCCAACCTTGGATCGATCAGATCTCTCAAACTACAAGTCCAAATTCCATGAATTTTTCACAGAAGTTTGCTTATTCACTCAAGAACATCCATGATCGATACCAGCTCCATTGGGCCAATTCTTGATCGATACGAAGAGGGTATGGATCGGTCAGGATCAATCCCAGACAGCCTTAGATCGATAGGGTGGGCCCTCCTACGTGTGAAAAGAGATATTTCGATATTTGAGGCAGATATTTCCAGATCAACTCCTATAAATAGCACCCCTACTCCAACTAAAAAAGGACATTTGGAACTTCTACGTTGTTATTCTACTAAAACTCCATTGTAACTTGAGTGCTAGTGATTTATGTTATTGTAACCCAGTTAAGAATCATAAATAAACAGAAAACTCTTCAAAGTGGACGTAGGCTATAATGCCAAATCACTATAAACTCTTGTCTTTTTCTATTACCACTTTCTTTTCTTGGGGTGATAATTATAGCATTGTTTTCCATATAATTTCTTCATTCTAATCTCTTCAATTACATCCAACATGTGTTGCCCAATTGTGGTACAAACAGTTTGGCGCTTTCACTAAGAAAACTCTGTTTTTCTCTGATTTTATGGATCCCCTGCCGTTGTTGGATTGCCAAAATCTAAGGAGGAGATCTAGATCTATCTTCTAGTAGTTCCTTCCATTCTACTCAAATTACTCCAGATCTAGGAAGAGCTATATTCCATATGGTGCGCACTACCAGAACTGCTTCAAATAATGTAGATCCAGAAGGAACAATAGGAAAAATCCCATACAACTGACCATAGCATGCCAAACATTAGCTAGAGATCAAGATCCACTTGGACTGTTGTCTAGAGAGGAGTTCCAGAACCTTATGCAAGAGCTTACTCAGAGCCGTCAGGAGCTCACTCAATAGATCTGTGCCAACACGGAGCTCGCAAACCAACTGAAGGACGAAAGGCAAGGGAGATCTAGAAGAGAGCATGCCTCTTATTCCTTGTCTGAAAGCTCAATATCCTCTGACTCCAATCATACATCTATACGTCGTCGGTTGGATGAAAACTATGCAGAAGCCTTCGGGCACCAGCATGTTATGAATCTTTGACAGGCTGGGATTGGTCCTTCCATAGGGCATCAAGCTAGACCCTCCTCCCAAGGAGGGACACTTCTTTATCACACCACTCATGACCATGCAGCTGCTGCTGCTGTTAACTCCTATGGTCAACGACTCAATAAGAAAACGACTCAAGCTGGGCGGCGACTCAATGGACAAGCGACTCAGTGAGTTATCAACCTAACGAGTTAAAAGATGCATGACTCAACGAGTCAAGAGGTTGGACGACTTAAGGGGTCAAACGACTTAACGGTTTAAGGGCTTAACAACCTAAAAAGAATAACGGCTTAGCGACTTAACTGGTGGCATGACCTACGACTCAAGGAATGGACGACCTAACAGTTCAACGAGTTGAAGGACATGGCGACTTATGACATAGAGAAGTCTACGACTCAACAGTTTAGAAGAGAAGGGATGCTCCACGACCTAAGGCATCCACGACTTAAGGTTCCTACGACTTAAGAGGGTATACAGTTTACGACTTAAGGACGCCCACGACTCAAGGATAAGATGACTTAACGGTTCAAGAGAGAGCACGACTCAAGAAGGAAATGAGCTAACGACTTAGAGCTGTCTGCGACTTACAACTTAGCATGTGTCGTAAGCGACTTAAGCAAATGAGGTGTTGCTCCCTACTTAACACAGTGACCTCTTAACTCGTACACGATTCAGGACGTGGGTTATTATCTGAAGGGAACAAGCTTATTAGTTAACCCGTACATGACTCACAACCTAGCTTGAGTCGTCCACGACCTAAGGCTACTGGGTGAAGGTTCAATGCCGCATCAAGAGGACCAGTTGACTCATTTGCGACTTAGATGATGACTCGTGTGCGACTTAGGACTTGTACAAATGAACTTTTATGAGACCAGGGGGTTTGGCCAGATGAGTCGGCCACGACCTACCATAGACCGGTCACGACTTACGACCTAAGGGGAGAACTTTCCTATAAATACCAACCCGCCTCAAGCATGAAGGGGACTTTTGGCCAATCTCTTCAAGCGCCAATACTCTGCTGAATTCTTGACTCACTCTACACTTCAAGTTCGAAAGGCATCTCAACTTACTTTGAGGGAAAATCTAACGCAACCCACATGGATTCGAAGAATTCTTCTCCATCAAAGTTCCAGTTGTTTGTCTCATCAGAATTGTAATTGAAGACTGTTGTAAAGTTGTAATTGATTCAACAATAAAGAGAATTAAAGTGGACGTAGGCTTACCTTAAGCCGAACCACTATAAAAACTGTTGTCTTTTCTGCTTTCTCTGTGATTTTTCTACTTGTTTTTAGCTCCCGTGTTCACGGGTGGTGCTTTCGCTCAACTTCAATCTACACCGGGGTGTTAGCGTCTGATTTTTACGTTAACATTTTTGGTGCTTTCACTGAGAACCCAACTCAGGAAACTTTCACTATTGCTCCGCGAAGGATTGTTGAAAGGATTTCTTTTAAAACCCGAAGTTTATTGGAAATAATGGCTCCTGGGAGAAAACGAAGTTCTGTAAGATCCGACAATGTTCAAGAGAATACTGCTACCACTCCTCCTCCAAGTCAAGCAGCTCCAACTATTGGAGTTACTCGAGTAGAGTTAGGCGCCATAGTTTTGGGGCTGAATCAATAATTGAATGCTCAGAATGCGCAGTTGGAAGCCCATAATGCCCAGAATGCCCTGATCTTGAGTAAATTGAATGATCTACTTGGGGCAAACCGTCAACCGGGTAATATTAATGGGAACCCTACTGTGGGAGTTCAGGATGTTGAAGGGAAAATTTCTCAAAGAGCCGCAGACCCTGTAGAAAGGACTCCTCTTCAAGCTGGAGGATCAGGGCCGCACCCGACCCTCCGTGAACGATTGTCAAGACAGAATTCAGAGAGAGTGGCTGATGTGTGCCCTCCAGAGCCTGTAAATGATGAAGAGTATTTTTCTGGAATGGTCCGTCAAATCATGAAGGAAAGTATGCAAAGAGATGAAGATGAGAAGGAGTGGGGTTTTGCTCCAAGCAAAACTCCATTTACTGAAAGGATCTTAAAGGCGGAGTTCCCAAGGAAATTCGTTCCCCCTACTATTCCGGCTTACAAGGGGACGAATGATCCTAACGAGTTTCTGTATAAGTATGACTGGAATATGACTGGTGCCAGGGCGTCTGATGAAATTAAATGTCGGTACTTCCCGGTTTATGTAGAAGGTGTAGCTCTATTGTGGTTTACAAAGCTGCCGGTCAGGTCCATCGATCAGTTCTCCGATTTGACCAGGAAGTTCAAGGAGCAATTTCAATTGTATACTTCTAAAGCAAAGGACATAATGTCGCTGTCAAGTCTAGAACAAAATCCGGGAGAGTCTATCAGATCTTTTTTGAATCGCTTTAACATAGCATTGACTGAGGTAGATAATGCTGAGCCACGTATGGTCCTGACATACTTGATGAGGGCGATTGACAAATCGAGTGAATTTGGAAAATGGTTGAAAATGAAAGAACCAAACTCACTTGACAAATTCTACAAGAAAGTGGATGAATTCATGCGCTTGGAGAGCCTCCAAAAACCGGTTAAGGTGGTATCAGCAGAAGCCGGGAACAATGATGCTCCTTCGAACAAGAAAGAACCTAACACTCAGAAAAGGGGAAATGATGGTGGAAAGAAAGAGGGAGATGCTAAGAAAGGCCGTTCTTTCAATTTCACGCCCTTGACCGATACGCCTGAAAACATCTTCTTTGCAACCAAAGATGATGTCAATTATCTGACACCACCTAAAATGAGAGTTGCAATTAAGATTGAAAAAAGTGGAAGGTTCTGCCGGTTCCACAACCAGCCCAGCCACGACACCAACGAATGCCGCCAGTTGAAAGAGGTAATTGAACAACTCTTGAAGGAAAACAAACTCCAACAGTATGTGAAAAGGAACAGGAATGCCCCAGCTTCGTCAACTCAAGGACAGCAAGTTCCCGCTCACCGTCCTGGCTCAAGTGAAAAGGCCATGGAACATGAATCAGAAAGGCCTGTCATCAATATAATAACCGGAGGACCTCACCCAACAGGCAAAAGCTGGGGGGAGATGGAAAGGTATGCCCGGGCCTTGAGGCATGTACCAGCTGAGGAGAATGTTTTTGTTTTAGAAAATGATGCGCCTTTAAAGCAACAGAAGACTTCTATAGATGATATTGTATTCAGTGCCAGGGATTCTTTGGGTATCGAGGCTCTGACCATAGATTCTTTGGTCATATCCGCTGGTATTGGGCCGGCAACTGTGAGAAGAGTTCTAGTTGATTGTGGAGCTTCATACAACATCCTCTTCAAGAAGACCTTCGATCAAATGAAAATTCCAATGGCTGACGTTCAAGCTTCATCACTTAAGATCGCTGGGTTTGCTGGAGAACCCAAACAGCCGATTGGGACTATAGATTTGTTTGTAGAACTTGGAAAAGGATTGAGGAAGGTGGCTCGAAAGCAAACCTTTATAATTGTTGAAGAATTCTCTGCCTACAATGCCTTTTCAGGCCGACCAACTCTTGCTGCATTTAAAGTTGTTCTTGCCCCATGGTGTCTGACTCTGAAATTCCCCATAGATAACGGAGTTGGTGTGATTAAGGGAGACCAAGATGCGGGGCAAGAATATTATCTTACAGAGCTGCGCGAATCAAGGAAAAGAGAAATGGGAAAAGGTGCGGCGGCTCCTGTCCGCACCAAGGAACTAACCTTGCAGCAATTACAGGGTGGACCTTGCACTGGCGAATGTAGTGGCGCATGAAGAGAGATGATCCAAGGAAAGCCAGTGCAGGGGAGAATAGGGTAGTACCGGTAGAAGTAACAGTGCCGGCGCCCGTTGACCCAAAGGACCCAAACAAAGTGCTTAATGTGGGTTCACAACTTTACACAACAGTTCAGAATGTTCTGATTTCATTTTTGAAAGCTAATTTGGATGTATTCGCTTGGACTCATGCTGATATGTGCCGAATATCCCCAGAGATTGCAGTACACACTCTGAACATTGATCCAAAGTTTACACCTGTAAAACAGAAGAGAAGAACCCAGGGTCCTGAGAGAACGGCCGCGTTAAAAGAAGAAGTGGATCAGCTCATGGAGAACGGTTTCATCAGAGAATCTACTTATCCAAATTGGGTTTCAAATCCAGTGTTGGTTAAAAAAGTTAATGGAAAGTGGAGAGTGTGCATTGATTTTTCAGATCTGAACAAAGCCTGTCCCAAAGACTGTTTCCCTTTGCCCAGGATCGATCAGTTGGTGGATGGGACGGCAGGACATGAATTGTTATCTTTTATGGATGCATACTCCGGATATAACCAGATTATGATGCATGAGCCAGGTCAAGAGGATACGAGTTTCATCACAGGTGTTGGACTCTACTGCTACAAGGTCATGCCTTTCGGACTCAAGAATGCAGGGGCAACTTACCAAAGGCTTGTTAATGGCATGTTTAAACCACAGATTGGCAAGACAATGGAAGTTTATGTTGATGATATGCTAGTAAAGTCTAAGAAAGCAGTAGACCATATGGATCACTTGGCAGAGATGTTTGCAGTACTCCGCAAGTACAGGATGAAGCTTAATCCCCTGAAATGTTCATTTGGAGTGGAGTCCGGAAAGTTTTTGGGTTTCATTGTGAGCGCTAGGGGCATTGAAGCCAATCCAGCTCAGATCACTGCCCTGAGAGAGGTCAAGGCTCCTAGAACGAAGAAGGAATTGCAAAGTCTCAATGGAAAGGTTGCTGCTTTGAGTCGGTTCATTTCCAAAGCTACTGACAAATGCATCCCATTCTTTGATGCTATGAAGAAAGGAAGGAAAAACTTCGAGTGGACTCCTGAATGTCAGAAAGCATTTGATGAGTTGGTTCGTCATATGGAAGTGCCTCCGATACTTTCGAAGCCTGACAGTGGTGAAGATCTCTTCGTATATTTGGCAATTTCGTCTCATGCTCTCAGTGCAGTATTAGTACGGGAAGACGCAAGGATTCAACGCCCAGTCTATTATATCAGCAAAAGATTCACTGGGGCAGAGATGAACTATTCAAGATTAGAAAAGCTAGCCTATTGTTTGTTGACCGCATCAAGAAAATTGAGGCCGTATTTCCAAGCTCATCCCATCAGAGTCCTCACTGATCAACCTCTAAAGCAAGTCCTATTCCGTCCTGAGACTTCGGGCCGTCTGTTGAAATGGAATATTGAACTCAACTAATATGACATCACATACCATCCCCGAAAAGCAATCAATGGACAAGGTTTGGTAGATTTCATCGCAGAATGTACGCATAAGGGTGATAGTGTGGAAGAAGTCACTGATAGCGTCCCAATCCAATGGAAATTGTATGTTGATGGCGCAAGAAATGATTACTGTTCCGGAGCAGGGGTTATCCTTGAAACCCCAGAAGGGCGATCGCTATGTTATGCGCTGAGACCAGAATTCCCTTCGACAAACAACGAAGCCGAATATGAAGCTCTCATCGCTGGTTTAAGGATCGCGAAAGAACTAAACATCAAGGCATTGCAGATCTTCAGTGATTCTCAACTTATTGTTTGCCAAGTCAAGAAGGAATTTCAAGCTAAAGGAGGGAATCTACCAGCCTATTTATCAAAAGCCTGGGAACTCCTTCAAGATTTTGACCGTTATTCAATAAACCATATCCCCCGAGAAGAAAATATGAAGGCGGATTCTCTCGCAAAGTATTCAAGTACTGGTGAAGCTCAACTATTGGGGTTAGTTCCCGTCGAAGTCTTGTCAGCCCCAAGCACAAATGAAATGGATGTTGATTGGATTATGAATGTATCCCAAGAGCAAGAATCATGGATGACTCTGATACTTGAATATCTACTTAATGGTTCTTTGCCAGAAAGTTCAAAAGAACGACAAAAGCTGATGAGGAAAGCCTCCAGATATATAGTTCAAGATGGTCGTCTGTACAGACGATGATTTTCAATGCCATTGCTCCGATGTGTGACAAAGGAAGAAGCTTAGACAATTCTAACTGAAGTACACGGAGGGGAATGTGGGGATCATACAGGTGGTCAAACTTTAGCAAAGAAAATCCTCCGTTATAGATACTTTTGGCCAGAAATTAATCAGGTTGCTGCTGACTATTCCCGAAAGTGTGATAAATGCCAGAGATTCGCTAAAATTCCTAGAGCACCTTCCACTGAGCTAACACAAATGGTCAGTCCATGGCCGTTTTCCATCTGGGGAATACATCTCATTGGGCCTTTGCCGACTGCCAAATCAGGGATTAAATATGCTATCGTTGTTGTTGATTACTTCACTAAATGGGCTGAAGCCGAACCCTTGGTTACCATTACCTCTAAGAAAATGATAAGTTTTGTGACTAAAAATATCATTTGCAGGTATGGTGTGCCTCAGAAGATAATCACAGACAATGGTACCCAGTTTGAAAGTGAGGAATTCCAAGATTTTTGCAAAAGATTCAAGATCCAAAAAAGCTCCTCAGCAGTGGCTCATCCGCAGGCAAATGGGCAAGTGGAAGCAGTAAACAAAATCATCAAATCAACCATCAAAAAGCAGCTAGAAAAAGCAAAAGGTGGTTGGGTCGACAGGTTACCGCTTGCACTATGGGCATACAGAACCACCCACAAAACTACGACTGGGCATACTCCATTTTCATTGGCATACGGATCAGAAGCGATGATTCCAGTGGAAACTGAAGTCCCCTCACACAGAAGGATCCATTTTGATCAAGATGAGAATGATAAACTGCAACTGGAAGCACTTGACCTCCTTGACGAAAGAAGAGAAGAGGCTAGGCTTAGAATTGCAGCTCATCAACAAAGGATAGCCAGGCACTTCAATTCCAAAGTTCGTCAGCGCAGCTTTGAAGTTGGGGATTTAGTCCTGAAGAGAATTACGACAGCCACAGGTGTGTTTGGGCCAAACTGGGAAGGGCCATATGTTATAGGAACGAAGCTTCTTGATGGCACATTCAAACTTACAACTGTCAAAGGAGAACCAATCCCAAGAGCTTGGAACAGCAATCATTTGCGTCCTTATTTTACTTGAAAGCTTTGCTGAAATGTTGTAAAAGAATTGCAAATATATGATTCTTGTATTGAAAGCAATTGTAAAGCAAGTGAATAATGAAAAGCTATAAAGTGGATGTAGGCCCAGTTTTTGGCCGAACCTCTATAAATCTTGTGTTCTCTTCTATTATAAACTGCTTTGTTTTATTTCGGCATATAAAATACGTTAACTGTGTTACTAAAATGTCGATTTAATAATGCAGACCACAAAAAAGAAGCTTACCCGTCACAAGACCAAGCGATCCCCGACATCACCTAGCAAGCAAACGCTCAACCATTCAAAATTTCCATACTCAAATCCTACAAAAGAAGTGCTTGAACAAAAGTTAGCGATGTGAATGGAAGTGGGCCATATCTAACTAACTGCAAATGTTTGAACAAACAAACAACCAGTTAAATAGCATGTGCCTACCACCCCCAACTCGCTTAACTATGAAGTATATTTCTTTGGATAAGGAAAATTATTGGCAACTAAAAAGGGATGACACTTGCAAAAGACAACGGGGATCGTCAACATGAATAGATGGCAAAGAGACATGGGCAAGCAAGAATCAATCAGCAAAAGACCTCTTCGGAGGCACAAGCCCTCTTCAGAGTCACAACTCTTCGGAGGATAAAGACCTCGAGCGGGCTTAACCAGAAAAAGAGAGATCTTTCTCGATACAAAGTTGTGGAATGATCGGTCGATACACTCCCGTGAATCCGTCCAACCGAGAGAAAGAAACTCCAAACTTCCAGGCAAAAGCCCAACTCAGAGGCACACGTTTCACCGAGATTGAAATAATACTTCCAAGTGTTGAAACGTGAAAAGCCGTCTTCGGAGGCCCATTTCACCACAGTTGAAATGCTAAAAGACCTCGAGCGGGCTTAACCAGAAAAAGAGAGGTCTTTCTCAACATAAAGTTGCGGACTAATCGTCGATACACTCCCGTGAATCCGTCCAGCTGAGAGAAAGAAACTCCAAACTTCCAAGCACAAATCCTACTCAGAGGCACACATTTCACCGTGATCGGTGATACACTCCCGTGAGACGAAATGTGAAAAGCCCTCCTCGGAGGCCCGCTTTCCAGCGAACAGGGAAAAAATAAAAGCCTCTCCCAAGGGGCAGAAACAAAAACACCTCTTCCCAGAGGCACAACCAAATAAAAAGACCTCTTCCCAGAGGCAGAAACAAAAAGACCTCTTCCCAGGGGCACAATCGAATAGAAAGACCTCTTCGGAGGCACACGTTTCACCGAGATTGAAATAAAACTTCCAAGTGTTGAAACGTGGAAAGCCTTCCTCGGAGGCACAACTCTTCGGAGGCACACGTTTCACCGAGATTGAAATAAAACTTCCAAGTGTTGAAACGTGAAAAAGCCCTCCTCAGAGGTACAACTTTTCAAAGAAGCATTTCGTCATAAATGCAAAGCAAAGATCAGAAAACCCTCCACTGAGGGGCAATAAAAAAAAGGAGAGAAGCCCTCTTCAAAGGCACACTTTAACTTTCAAAGGAAGAATGATTCACCTATTCTGCAAAATACTCTTCCTCAAAAAGAAGTTAAAGTGCCCTTCAGAGGCCCGCTTTACCACATAGAAGAATTCACTTGATAAAATGTGTGTATGCACAAAAGAAAAAGTGATATCTTCGAAGGATAAAGCATTAAAACTCATATGGAGGGAGCTGTACTCTATTTTCAACAAGATAATATTCCTCCAAGTATGGAATAATTATTCTCAAAAAAAATAAGAGTACAAGTCCCCTCAAAGTATAAAATATTGCAACAAGCTTATGGTATAGGGGCAACATGGTATAGCTACATACAACATGGTATAACTACATTGGTAAAATTACCCTCGAACGACATACCACAAGCTCACTGCAATATCATATAAAGAAACTTGTACAAAAATGAATAGTGAATGCATTCTCAAATACAGACAAAAGTTTGTACAAACAAAAAGAATCATCTTATTCAATACTGTTAAAATTTTGTACAGGTACAGGTTTCAAAATAGAAGAAAAAAAGAAAAGCGGAGGCCGGTACCCGCACAATCTCCGGCCAGTACATGCAAAAAGCAAAACGTAAAAATAAATCGACGCAGGACCTCGTACTTCTTCTTGCCACCACCCTTAGAGCCTTCACCTGACCTAATAGGCAGCTTTTCAGGACGGCTTGGGAGAGTCAGGGACGAAGGAGAAAGGGTTACTGCCGGATCAACTTTCGCTTCCTTTTTAGAAACAAGAATGTCTTTCCCTCTCTTCTTGGAAGTGACACGCTTCCTCCTCCTCCTTGAAGAAGACTCACTTCCCCGAGTAATAAGAGCAGATAATTTTATGTTATCATAAGTGGTTCGCTCTGGAGACTCATTGCCTTCTCCAAGCCCTTCTCCCTCATGTTCTTGAGAAGCAATAGGATCATCTAAGCCATGAAGAGCTTCTATTTGCTCCTCTTGCGACCCGGGTTGAGAGGCGAACGGAGGAGTGACCTGGAGAAGAAAAGGAGGAATAATCGGAGGAGGGGAAGTTTGAACAATGCTCGATGCTTTCTCTACAGAAGAAAAGAAGTTAAAGTCAGTAAAGAGAGGAGATAAAGGCTCGCTGAGGTTCAGGAAATAGTCAAGAAGCTCATAAAACTCTTCAGAAACAAATGTGCAGTCTACTTGGGAAAGATTGACAGTAGAGTTACCTGGAGAAGTCGGCTTCCTGATATCAACCTCGTAAGCCTGTGCTTCATCACTCTCGTCGCCTTCATCTCCACCCTGTATGCTTGTGATCTCAGTGGTAACTTTAGTAGGGGGTGGAGAATGAGAACTGGAGCCGATAATGTCGATTTCGGCCGAAGGAGAAGGCTGGACTGGAATAGTTGAAGTAGTTTTTCCTAACTGTTCCCCTTCTGCCATTTCAGCTCTTAATTTTGCAAGTTGTTCTTTTCCCATGGCAAGAGCAGCGCGAGCATCTTCATCCAAGTAATGCTCCTCAAGAGCTGATTCGACATAGCCAGCACCTGTAGCACCAAGCATATCAAGTGTGGCCTCCCACACTTCAGCTAAATTAATTTCATACTTGGGACCTAGAAAGGCGAGACTACCGCGCCCCAAGACGCTATGCAGGTAGAAGTCAAATAATGTTGAGCTGATGCTGGTCTTTGTTGCCTCATGAGATTCTTCGGCTGCAATTCTACCGACAACAGCCTCGTCACGCTCTCTTTCAGCTTTGGAGAGTTGAAGCTTTAGCATTTGAATTTCCGCCTCCTGAGAGTTGACTTTCTCCCGTAATTCTGTAACCTCAGCACAATACCTCCCTGCTGTTTTCTGCTCAGCTTCAAGTTGTGCCTCAGCATGTCGTTGAGCGGCGTGAGCATCGTGAACTTGCTTTTGAAGTACTTCTTCTTTTTGAGTATATGAGGTAGAAGAAGTAGCAAGCTCTTGTTTAAGTTCCTCAACTTTCGCTTCAAGCTCTTCATTGTAAGTAGTGACGCTCCTCATTTCGGTATCGTGCTTCTCAAGAACCTTCTGCCATTCGGCCTTATCATTCTCCATAGTAAGCATGGCCTCTATATTCGCACGGTTGAACCTTTGAAGCTCGTCAGCAAGCTTTTACCACCCCGACATCCGCTCGATATCAAGTTTAACAGCATCAAGATTTTGCAGCATTGCTTGTTTATCAATAGGGACCAAGTCAAGATCGAACCGCACTCCCTTTAGGCACCAGTGCGAGAACCGGCTTTGCAGAGTAGGCAAGCCTGGTCCAACTTTGAATTTAGGCCTGCTGATTATTGTCTAAATGTCTGTCTTCCCGAGAGCAGGAGAGCCGGAAGGAATGTCAACTAAGATGGAGGCAGTGACCTTTTCAGGAGTGGTAGTTGCATGCTTCTCACCGTGCCTGGCACGCTTGCTTGTGTCCTCAACTGTATGACTTTTTCTCGGGTCATCATGGGATTTTCTCTTGTGGGAATCGTCACCTCACTGGGAAGAATCATGGTGCTCCTCCCTTTCTTTTCTCTCATAACGCTCTTCTTGAGCCCTCCTCACCTGAGCCTTTCGGGCGGCTCTCTCTTCATCGGTTTCTCTGTGAACGGGAAGGTAGCGCCTATAATCATATTGACTACGCCTCCTGTAGCGCTGGAAGTCGTCATAGTAAGAGCCGCTGCGTCCCATCGGAGAATCTGAAATAAAAAGAGAGATAAGTCTTAAAAGTCTTCAGAGAAAAGAAGCATAACTTTAGAATCTTCAAAGTACAAAGAGTTAGGAGTATAAAAGTGCCGAAGGATTCTAAGTGTGTGTGATGTGCAAGCTACGCGCATCAAACTACGAACCACTCTTCGATTGCGGAGTAGTTAGGGGAGTAGTAGTTAATGTCAACTCTTGGGTCGACGGAGCTCGTTGCAAAGAAGAAGTCGCTTCCACTACTGAAGAAGAAACCCTTATAGTGACAGGGTCATCTTTAAAGATCTCTTGTGAGGTGGCAAAGAGGTCGCTCAACCCTTCGAAAGTGTCGTCCCTGCTCTGCCTGACAGGGCTTATTTTCTCGGCTTTTTCGCCAGACTTCTGTGAACGTTGGGGAGATCCCTGAGGCCCTTCTTCCTCAATGACCGGGGCAAGTGCAGATTTGCCAGACGACCCCGCAACATCAACAGTAGTAGAACACTTCACTAGAGAAGCCTCTGGGGCAGGTTCCTTTGGTATGTGTGCGTCAGAAGAGACTGGGGCATCTAATGCTTTAGGCGGAGAGTCTGGAACCTCATAGGGGTGTGTGGAGCGAGAAGGGTGAAGAAGTCCGAACTGGTGAAGGAATTCGTCGTCCAACAAAAATTTCATATCCCTCTCTTCAACCGGTACAGCTACGAGCCTCTACAAAGTTGGCTTGTGGCTGGGATCTCTAGAAGGAGGGGGAAGCGCTGAAATGAAAAAGTGAAGTTAACACTTGGCAATTCGGACTTCACAAAACTCAGAGTGTAGAAGAGGAAGATGTAAATGGTCTTACTTCCTTCTCTCCACACAGCATAAAACCCCGGGGGGCAACGGACATAGAAGAATTGAGTTAAGAACCTATGGGCAGTGTCAGGGAGGCCAACGATCAATTTACGATTTCGGGCGCTTCTCACGACGGTGATAGAAGGATGATCCTTAGTCCTAGTAAAGGAACACAGGAAGCAAATCTCGTCAAAGCTTGGAAGCCGGTCAAATGTTCTCCTAAATAGCACGCACAACCCCATCAGAATGGCATAGCCATTGGGGTGTAACTGGAATGGGGAGATAGCTAGTCGAAGAAGAAGATTCTGGAGAAAGTTGTTGAAGGGAGGAATGGCCCCGCTTAGGCACATTTGCCGGTTAACCGCTACAAATCCAGTAGGCGCCACATCAGCAGTGTCACTTTTCTCAGGAAGAATGGCATCTGCTTTGGCAATGCCAAACTGACCACACAACTAACGGAAAGCTTTGTACGATAAGGTGGTAGGGGCTCTTTCTGGAGGATTGACTAATGGAGCTGGAATAAGAGTGGCCTCTCCAACCTGGGCTGATAAATCTTCTTGCTGAGAAGTCATTCTACACAAGCAATTGGATATTCAAATATGAAGGTGCACATTTCCTAAAAGTGTGAAGTGTTGTGCAGAACTAATAATAATAATAACAAGTAAATATAACTGGAATTGAAGTAGTCGACAATTGATCGATTACCAAATTTCAGGACTTGTTAATTCAACGTTCGGGTATAGTATTAGAGCAAACTGGACAGTTTCATTTGATTATTTCAATGTTGCTTTAATACTTTACTTGAATTTGATGATTTAAAAGCACTTCGTTCACACAATCTATTTAAGTTGATTATCTGTTGTTCATTAATCTGCCATTTGATGTGGGCAATCAGTGGCAATATATTTGTCCCAATTTTCTGTAAATGACGTGCAGAACAGATTGTTAGCTTGCAAGTCAAAAGTGATCTGTGAGAGAATGCAACAGAGTTTAACGGTTTAAAGACTAAGCAGTTCAAAGTTCAAGCAGTTTATCTTGGCAACTCAAATTGGAGATACAATTAAGTTTTATCAACATCTCTAAGTTTTCAAATTTTTGTTCGGGACATTGAGTCACAAGTTCTCAAAGTCATGAGTCGTTCACAACCTAACAGGCTGGGCTGCAATTGGCTTAGGCTAAAGGAAACAATTTGACAAGTATAAGGTCGTTCAAGTGATGAGTCGTCCACGACTTAAAAGATAAATTTTCCACGACTTAAAAGGTTTCCTGCGAGTTGATTCGTTGGCTCCTTAAGTTGGTGGTCCTATAAGCCGCAAAGCGTGTTAAGGAGAGTAGGTTTCAGTTCAAAGTAACGGGAGTTTCTTTAAGCCTTGGCTCGGCCACGACTCAAAGCTTATGTCGTATCTGGTTAAGTCGAGAGGGATCATAGATCACCCAAAATTATTGAGTCATGACCAAGTCAGCACTTCGCTTCATCAACAAACCTCCCATCTAATCAATAACCCGTTATCTTCCTAACTCCTAACCCGTTAACCCATATAGGACAATATCGTCTCCTCTAAAATCGTGGATCAACTGAATCGAAATATGGTGACCCATCGTCTTCTCCTTGCAAGTCATCTAAAAACTCAATCAAACCGCTCCAAGCTCGTCAGCAATCAATCATAACGTGACTCAAGATGAAGCATGGTATGAGGATTCGGATTGGGGTTGGAAAGTGGGAAGTCCATATTCGAAGGGTAACGGTAATTGTGAAATTGAGCGAGCAATAAGTTTACTTACGTAGTGTGATGATGAAGGTGGTAGGAACTTGATTGGTGATGAGGTAAACTGATCGAATTCGTCTCTGAAAAGCTTCAAAGGTCGTTAATGGCGGAAGTAAACACGGAAACAGGTAGGAGAAGAAGAAGCGACCTTAGCCTTTTATATCTCGAGGAAGAGGAATTTGAACCGGCACACGAGTTAAGATAAGTCGAAGCACACAACCTACAACTTAGGCGTGTATTTCGAGGGGCAAATGTTAACTCCTATGGTCAACGACTCAATAAGCAAACGACTCAAGCTGGGCGGCGACTCAATGGACAAGCGACTCAGTGAGTTATCAACCTAACGAGTTAAAAGATGCACGACTCAACGAGTCAAGAGGTTGGACGACTTAAGGGGTCAAACGACTTAACGGTTTAAGGGCTTAACAACCTAAAAAGAATAACGGCTTAGCGACTTAGCTGGTGGCACGACCTACGACTCAAGGAATGGACGACCTAACAGTTCAACGAGTTGAAGGACTTGGCGACTTATGACATAGAGAAGTCTACGACTCAACGGTTTAGAAGAGAAGGGATGCTCCACGACCTAAGGCATCCACGACTTAAGGTTCCTACGACTTAAGAGGGTATACAGTTTACGACTTAAGGAAGCCCACGACTCAAGGACAAGATGACTTAACAGTTCAAGAGAGAGCATGACTCAAGAAGGAAATGAGCTAACGACCTAGAGCTATCTGCGACTTACAACTTAGCATGTGCCGTAAGCGACTTAAGCAAATGTGGTGTTGCTCCCTACTTAACACAGTGACTTCTTAACTCGTACACGATTCAGGACCTGGGTTATTATCTGAAGGGAACAAGCTTATTAGTTAACCCGTACACGACTCACAACCTAGCTTGAGTCGTCCACGACCTAAGGCTACTGGGTGAAGGTTCAATGCCGCATCAAGAGGAACAGTTGACTCATTTGCGACATAGATGATGACTCGTGTGCGACTTAGGACTTGTACAAATGAACTTTTATGAGACCAAGGGGTTTGGCCAGATGAGTCGGCCACGACCTACCATAAACCGGTCATGACTTACGACCTAAGGGGAGAACTTTCCTATAAATACCAACCCACCTCAAGCATGAAGGGGACTTTTGGCCAATCTCTTCAAGCGCCAATACTCTGCTGAATTCTCGACTCACTCGACACTTCAAGTTCGAAAGGCATCTAAACTAACTTCGAGGGAAAATCTAAAGCAATCCACATGGATTCGAAGAATTCTTCTCCATCAAAGTTCTAGTTGTTTGTCTCATCAGAATTGTAATTGAAGACTGTTGTAAAGTTGTAATTGATTCAGCAATAAAGAGAATTAAAGTGGACGTAGGCTTACCTTAAGCCGAGCCACTATAAAAACTGTTGTCTTTTCTGCTTTCTCTATGATTTTTCTACTTGTTTTTAGCTCCCGTGTTCACGGGTGGTGCTTTTGCTCAACTTCAATCTACACCGGGGTGTTAGCGTCTGATTTTTACGTTAACAGCTGCCATAGATTTGGAAGCCGACATACAAAACCAATAGGATCCAGACCCTCGTCACCACATTCATGCTCAAGATCCTCACTTCCACGAAGATCGAGAGCTAAGGAGACATGGAATGGACTGTAGACAATGACCAAACCATCCCCATAACATGGAACCCTACCATGCCTTGGCCCTGAACATACAGATGCATGACTTTCTAACCATGATACACAAAATGATTAGAGAAAATCAAGGCCTCACAAATGATGATAAGGTAATCTCCCAAAGTCACACTCTATTCACCAGTGACGTTCCCTATGCCAAACCACCCAGTCGATTCAAGATGTCGACCTTGCTGGTGTATGAAAGAAATTCGAATCCTAACCAGCATATCCTAAAATATGAATGGCTCGTGAACGCCCCTCAAGCTGACGATGTGGTTAAGTGTAGAAGCTTCCCTATCTTTTTGGGAGGCATTGTGACTATGTGGTTCACTAGTCAACCAACCAGATCTATTTCATGTTTCGACCAGTTGGTTACTAAGTTTGTTGAATAGTCCGGTATGCATGCTACGTGACCGAAGGATGTCAGTACCTTGTCCAGTGTCACTCAAGCCCCAAGTGAAACTGTTAGGCGTTATCTAGAAAGGTTCCATGCTGCTTGTGCTGAGGTCAATAACCCCAATGACAACTCTATTCTGATGGCATTGACTAAAGGGATCGATCTTGATTCTGAATTTGGTAATTTGCTGGATGGGAAACCTCCTGCTTTGTTGGATCATTTCTATGCTAAGGCAGCCCAGTTTTTGAGGAGAGAATACGCTAGACGATCTAGGAAGCAGGACGTTGCGGAGCCCAGTGGTGAAGGCATTCAGAGAAATGTTGAAGTAAAGTAGATCAGTGAGAATTTTGGTAAAGTACAGCTAAACATACAAAACAAGCAAGGCAATAGACGGGTTAGTATACTTCCTTCTTAAATTAAGCATAAATTGTTTTGAAGTTTTAAAGTTTTAAAGTGACTTAATTTTCAAAGAATTGTACTAAGTTTTAAAGTTTAAAATGCTTTAGCTTTCAAAAAGTATTGTTACTAAGTTTTAAAAGTGTATTTCAAAGGAAAATAATTTCAAAGCAAAAGTAAATCAGTTTCAAAATATATTAATTAGTTTTCAAAAAAAGAATTAAAATGGAAGTTTTCAAAAAGCAAAGTGTTAACAATTTTAAACAAGTTTTTTTAAAAGATTTAAAATGTTTAAAATTGTTTGTTTAAAAGTAATTATGAATTAATTAAAAGAAAGTGAATAATTAAAGTATAATTAATTAATGAAATTAATTAAGGATCAGTGTAATTAATTATAGCTAATTAATTAATGAAAGTAATTAGTTAATGTAATTAATGAGAGTAATTAAAGGTTAATTACTGTAAATAATTAAGGATAATTAATTTGTGTAATTAATTAGAGGCTAATTACTTAATGTAATTAAAGAATAATTAATCAAGGTGATTAATCTTGCTTATGGATGATTGAATGAGATTGAATACCTTGGATGATGTCATATCTCTGATATGTGACATGGGTTGCTTTATGATATGAGATACTTTGTTTGAATTGTGATAATATGGATTGTCCATAAATTGTGATAAGGTGAATTATCTATTTGTGTAAATATAGATAATAAATTGAATTGTTTAACCCTTAAACAACTTGGACATTAAAACGACGTTTTGGAGTTTGGTGAGACCGGGATCGGATATCCGAAAAACACATCGATCCAAATTAAATTGTAGGTCGTGAATTCAAGTGAAGATCAAGATGAAGACTCGAAGTGTAAGAACTATTCGTCGTTAAAATTCAAAGAGTGACCCATATCAAGGGAGGCATAAAGTTCCCGCATAGTCCAGTATACACCCTTAAACACGTCACTAGAAAATGTTTATCTTCAGATGTGTAATACCGGATAGTATAAGAAACCAGCTCCGAAACCGTCATCTGTGAAACAAATTCAAACCGAGAAGTTCTGTAGGTTCAACGATTGTTACGGCCATACCACTAGTGAGTGCCATTATTTGCAAAATGTCATCAATAGATTGATTAGAGAAAAAAATTAGAACAGTTCGTCTGGGCTCCGCAGGATGGAAATGTGGATCCATCTAATACAAATCAAGGTCAAGGGCCAAGCAAGACCTGAAGAACCCGTGTGTACTGGCAGAAGGTAGGTAATTAATACTGTAAATGGTGGTTCTCATCTGATTGATCAAAGCTGGAGGGAAATGGAGTCATATGCCAGTTCGATTAGGCATGTGGACTTCGAATATTGTAGCAATACTGATGACGGGGCCTCGGCAAAACTACAGAGGACGATGACAGATGACATCGTTTTCAGAAATCATGATGCTGACAGAGTCGAGGCCCCCACCATCGATTTGCTGGTTGTTTCAGCCCAAATAGGTCCTGCTTGGATGAAGAGGATCTTAATCGATAGTGGAAGTTCTGTCAATATACTTTTCAACCGCCCTTATGACCAAATGAGGATGGAAGAGAAAGATTTGAAGTCGTGCCAGTCACGTATACATGGCTTTAATGGAAATGCAACATACAAGCTGGGATGGTGGATTTACCCATTGAGTTGGGTATTGGAGATCATCGGAGAGTCCAAATGTTGCAATTTGTTGTGTTGGACATACATTCCCTTATAATGCTTTTTGTGTCGACCGGCCCTTGCAGATTTTAGGGCAGCAAATGCCCATTGGTGTTCTATTCTGAAGTTCCCCATTGATAATGGGATCAGGGTAGGACATGGTGATCAAGTGGTTGGATGTGCCTGTTATGTGTCAGAGCTGCAGAATGCATGGTGGAAGGAGAAAGAAAAGGGCGTAGAGGAATCCTTCTGCGTCTAGTTTTTAGAAAATTGACAACTAACGCATCGGCCTAGGCTCGGGCGGCACAACCAGTTCCTTAAGGACCTTGATCCTAGAGATAATAATAATGGGGATGAAGTCAAAGATTACCAGGCTTCTTCGATAGAATTGATGATCGATGTTTCGATCGATGACGATGATGATTCCAAAATTGTAAAGATTGGATCTCAGCTCGGCAGCCAGATGAGAAAAGAACTCGTTGATTTTCTTTTAGTGAACCTTGATGAATTCGCGTGGACTTGTTCAGACATGTATGGGATCTCGATGAACACCGTAAGCCATGCATTAAATATCGACCCGCCGCATATCCCGGTGAAACAAAAAAGGCATAGCATGAATCCAAAGAGAACTTCCACCCTGAAGGAAGAAGTGGATAAACTCAAGACTAATGGGTAATTCGTAATGCTTTATACCCAGAGTGGGTATGGAATCCTATGCTTGTCAAAAAGTCGAATGGTAAGTGGTGGATATGTGTGGATTGCTCAGATCTGAACAAAGTCTACTCAAAAGATAGCTTCCCGGTTCCTAGAATTGATCAGCTGGTGAATTCAACAGCCGGAAATGAGTTCTTATCTTTCATGGGCGCATACTCCGGCTAAAACCAAATCCCGATGCACCTTCCCACCAGGAAGAAACTAGCTTCATCACTAATCTAGGAATTTATTGCTACAAGGTGATGTCATTTGGACTCAAAAACGTTGGAGCAACTTATCAGAGGCTGGTGAAAACCTAACCAGATTGGGAAGATCATGGAGGTGTACGTGGACGGTATGCTCATGAGTCGCGACTACCCATTAACCACATTAGTGATTTGGAAACAATGTTTAACATACTCTGACAGTACATAATGAAGCTTAATCCATTGAATAGTCATTTTAGATTTGTTCCAGAAAAATTCCTTGGATTCATCATCAACTCTAGAGGAATTGAAGCCCATCCTAAAATATCAAGGCAATTCGAAATCTCAAAATTCCCAGAATTATAAAGCAGATGCCAAGCCTCAATGGAAAGGTGGTAGCCTTAACCAAATTCATTTCTAGATCTACAAACAAGTGCATTCCCTTCTTTGACCTGATTAGAAAAGGAAAACAAAATTTCAAGTGGACAGAGGAGTGTGAAGGCGCATTCCAAGCACTAGTTCAGCATTTGGCAACACCTCCTATATTGTGAAGCCGGTTGATTACGTAAGATTATATGTCGATCTCGCAGTTTCGGCAAATGCAATCAGTGTCGCACTAGTTCGAGAAGAGGATCAGATCTAACGACCGGTCTATTATATGAGCAAGAGATTAATAGGGGCAGAAAGAAACTATCGAAGGTGGAAAAGCTGGCTTATTGTTTTGTTATAGCCTCGAGGGAGCTTCGTCCATATTTCCAGGCACATCCAATTACTGTTTGCTCCGACCAACCGTTACAACAGATCCAGGCACGAGCTGAGACGTGTGGTAGATTTCTTAAGTGGAATATCGAGTTGTGTCAATTTGACATCACTTATATGCCAAGGCGAGCTATTCAAGGAAAAGTCCTGGTAGATTTCATAGCTGAATTCACCATACCAGAGGATTTACCCGAACCCATTGAATCTCCCAAGTATACATGGAAGTTATACATCGATGGTGCATCAAACGACCGTTGCTCGGGTGCTGGAATGGTACTTGAAACCCCAAAAGGTCAATCCATATATTGTGCTCTGTAGTTTGATTTTCCCGCGACTAACAATGAAGCCGAGTATGAAGCTTTGCGTGCTGGACTTAGGCTTGCCAGAGTCTTGGGAGTTTTTGCTATGGAAATTTACTATGATTCACAACTAGTCGTATGCCAGGTTCGAGGGAATATCAAGCCAGAGACTGGAGATTGGCCACTTACTTACTCGAGTTTAGGAAGTGTTAAATTAGTTCTATTATTATGTTATCATTGTATACCCCAAGAGCAAAATCGAATAGTCGATTCTTTAGCGAAACTGGTCAGCAACGGCGAAGCAAAGCAGATGGGACTTGTTCCGATGGAGACATTTACTTCCCTAAGTATCAATAAGATAGAGATAGACTGGGTGCACAAGGAAACAACCGAGAGAGAGTCGTGGATGACTCCGATAAAAAATTATCTTAAGCACGGAACATTACCCAAACACAGAAGCAAGAAAAGACAAGTTCTCCGAAAAGCTTTGCGATTTATTATCCAGAATAGAGTCTTATACATGAGGGGATATTCAGTTCCTTTACTGCAGTGTATCACCCATGATGAGATCAAATGTTTGTTACATGATGTGGACGAGGGAGAGTGTGGTGACCACACCGGGAGGCAAGCCCTTGCAAAGAAGATACCCAGATACGGATTCTACTGGCTAACCGAGAATCGAGACACATCGTATTATGCTAAGAAATGTTGTAGGTGATAGAAACAGCTAGAATTCCAACAGCCCCGCCTACATAAATTACTCATATATTCAGTCCATGGCCGTTAGCTACATGGGGCATTGATATAATAGAGTCTTTACCCCTGCCAACGCCATCGTTGCAGTTGACTACTTTACTAAATGAGCGAAAACTGAGCCCCTTGCTACTATCATGACAAAGAAAGTAATCAACTTTATTGTATGTAACATTATCTATCACTTTGGCCTTCTATGAATGATTATAACTAATAACGGAGCCCAATTCGATAGTACCGAGTTCAAAGATTTCTATCAAAGCTACCGCGTCCAGAAGAATTTCTCAGTAGTAGCTCACCCCCAAGAAAATGGAAAGTCGAAGCTGTCAATAAAGTTATCAAGTCCATTTTGAAGAAACGACTAGAGAAAGCTGGAGGTAAGTGGGTCAATAAGCTCCCAATGGCCTTATGGGCATATCGAACTACCCACAAGTCAGCGATGGGCCATACTCCATTTGCACTTTCCTACGGTTCTGAAGTCATTATTCCAGTTGAGCTATAAGTACCTTCTCATCGTGTGACCTATTATGATGCAAAGATGAATGCCATCTTACTCGTAGAATCACTGGACTTACTGGATGAGAAGCGTGAAGAGGTTGATTTGAGGGCAGCCGCACATCGCAGTCGAGCCGCTCGATTATACAATGCTAAGGTCCAACCCAAAACCTTCAAAACTGGTGATCTTGTACTTAAACGAATTTATCCAATCCCTTTACACATGAAGCCAAGATGGGAAGGGCTGTATGTCATTTATCGAAGACTTGGAGATGGCACATTTAAACTTTCAACTGTTGACAATCTCACTCTACCGATGGAATGCAACATCAAGAATCTTCGCTATTATTACATATAACTGGCTTTCATTCATTTAGTCTGCTTTCTATTTGAAATTTGTTTATGCTGTTTTAGAATTTGAACTTGTAATAAGGCAACTGACTTTGCCACACTTTCTTATTTTAGCAAGAAAGTGCAGGCTCATCAAGCGAGATTGGTGATTCTTGAAATGCATCATCCGACCGTCGCGATGTACGAAGAGCTAAGTCCCATCCTATGGTGGGACTCGTTCAAATTGGGAGTGACCATGGTCTGACTAGTCACTTGCTAAATGAAACCATGAGCTTGGGGGCAAGCTACGACAAAGTAAAGAAGGATTCAAAAACAACGATCCTCCAATGAACTCCAACTCCTAGAGTGCAAGCTGAAGTACAAACCCATCCGTCCATCCACGACCTCGCCTCAATCCAGGCTTGAGGAGGATGGATCCATCCATCCACACCTTAGTCCAGGCTTGAGGAGGATGGATCCATCCATCCATGACCACGCCTTAGTCCAGGCTCGAGGAGGATGGATCCGTCCATCCACGACCTCGCCTCACTCTAGGCTCGATCCATCCACGACCTTGCTTCTTCTCAAGTTTGAAGAAGATGGATTCATCCATATATGACTTCGCTTGCCAGATCAAGGCGGATGTGATCCGACCGTCCATAACTTTTACCAACTCCTTATTCCCAATGTTTAAACAAAATCCTAATACTTTAATAGATGTGATTAATCGTCTATCAATTAATTATAGGTTCCTGGAGTGTGAACTAGAGTATAAACATTAAACGGTGTGACCGACCGCCCGTGAAATAACTTATGTCATCGGAGTGTGGATGTAATTCTAAACATTAGACGGGTGTGACCAACCGCCTATAAAATAATTTATGTCCCCAAGTGTGGATATGGTTCTAAATATCAAGCAGGCGTGATTGACCGTCAGCATACAAGTCTAATCCACAGAGTGTGGATGCAAATACCAACAAATGAGCAAGTATGATACGACCACTCAAACTCATTTCACTTTAACTTTGTTCCTACTAAGTTATATTAAGTTGGTAAAGGCGGAAAATGACTGTCGACTAACTACTTCGATTCTCCCTGGGACTTGTGGCATAACTCAGGTGCCAGTCACTGATCGAGACAACGCAATGTTGGGAATTGACTCAACATTTGATTATGATCGGAATCCATGACTTCAGTACTTGAAGATCTAACTCAAACTTGACTCAGAGATTAAAGCCTCACAAATATTTTGAATGGAAATGCGAGTGCTAAAATACTTAGACAAATGAACATAGAGTTATGCCGAAAACCAAAAAGAAATTTTATTTCCACTATTATTTGAGAAAGTAAGTACAAAATTATTCAATGAATTCCTATAAGCGGGAATCAAACTCGCACCTATACATGGCCTACAAAAAGCAAAAGAAAATCTTATTCCAACTATCCAAAAGAGGGGAAACAAAAAAGCAAGTCTACTTCTTCAGTTTCCTATCCTTCTTGCTTTTCTTCGACGTGGACCCGCTTGAGCTGCCACTTAGAACCCTCTTTGAACCTTTACCTCCCTGGCTTGCTCCAACTGGCTTATCTTTGGCCGGGGGAATTGAAGCAGTCCCCGCTTGAGAACTCATAGGGATCGAAATATCATCTATGTGCCGAACTTAAGGAACGGTGGCACTCTCGATGTTACAGGAAGGAGGCGCACTGGTCTTGATCATAGTCCACCCAGAGAAACGACAATTATTGGGACCAGACCAAGACCTGCCATGCCTTCACCAGCTCCACGAGCTTACTCAGCTTGCTCAATTTTGGCTTTTATTTCCTCCATTATCTACTCCGCTCGGTCCGCATGTATGCTCACTGCTAGTTGCACCCGAGGATCCCGTTGTGACTACTACTTCAATAGTATTGAACGGCACTTCGATACTTGGATTACTTTAATGGATGAAGAGTGCTTCAATTAATTGTTCATCTAGCAAGCAGCTGCTATCATGCATCTTCCCAGCCGATGTGGTGACCGACATGGTTGTAGTAGCTGTCATTAGCACCATTTGCTAGTGATATACTTCTTGAGTTTGTAGGAGGATTAGTCGGTGTAGAATTTAAGATTGAATGAAGATAAGAGAAAATATTAGTAATATCATCTGATAGTGCTTCTGCATTTTGAGGAATAGGAGAACTGTGTAGAATACCTTCCTCGGGTTGGCTCCCATGCTGAGCTAACATGCCTTCTGATCCATGCTCGATCATTAGGGAGAGATGTGTCATATCTGGATCGTATTCCAGAACAACTGGAGGAGCAATAGAAGAAGCAAGCTCAGGTTGGGATGCTGCAGGTATTTTGGAGCCTGCTTCATGAAGTTTAATTTCGGATCCTTCCCTAGCTTTCAGATACTTGGTAGTCAGTTTTTCTTTTTCAAGAGCGATAGTTGTCTCATGGAAGACTTTAGGTTCATCTTCGATTAGCACTTGAGTTTCTAGTTCAAACTCATCGACGGTTGCAGTATTGAAGATCACTTTCTCATCCTCAAGAAAACGATCCCAGGCCTTGTATAGTTGGAAAGGATAATCTTCGCCGAGCCATTTTAAGTTGAGGTTTCTTAAGACATTGGCATTGTATGCGGCTAGGAGATCTTCAAATTCACCCTCTATCCTGGCCCCAACTGCTTTAACTTCCCTTTCAATCCTGGCATTGGCCTCCTCAAGCCTTTAGATTCGTAGCATCCCTCTCTTCCCTGAGTCTCACTGCCTGCTCACATGCCATCTGGGCAACTTTATTAGCTTCATCTTTCTCTCTGAGGGCTTCAGTCGGCTTTGCCTTTAGCTCCTTGACTTCCTTCCACGTAGAGTCCCTTTCCCGAATTATGATAGTGTTACGGTGAACCATCTTCTACACCAGGTCCATATGAGTCTTTCTCATGTTTTCCATGGACCTCTTCGGCTCTCTGGTCAGCCTCCTCTGTTTTTCTTGAAAATTCAAGCTCATTGGTGAGCGTCGTTATTATTCTACCTTTTTGAGAAAGGTGGCTCTACAGTTTCTCGATCATTTTAGCCTGCTCGAGAGATACCGCCGAAACCCTTTCAGCCGTCTTAACCTACTCCCGTTACTGGTTGTACATGTCATGCACGTAATCTTGTACTAGCTTTTCTACGTCGTTTGGGATTCTTATTTAGTTTGGAGGAAAGTGGAAGCCATCGAAACAAATTTCGAGAAGTCTTTCTTCAACTTGGTGATTCAGATGGCTTCCTCCCCTGTGGGATCTATAGCAGTCTGTTCTATGACGATAGGAGCTTCTATTTTAGCTTTACGGCATTGATCGTCAGATTTCAAAGTGTGCGATGGTGATACTTGGTGTGCAGATTCGGACAATGGCTTACCGGAGCCAGATGGTTTTGAAGGTCCTTTTGATGGTGGAGATCACAACTAGGAGAGGCACCTGATTTGATATGACATTTCTTTCTCCCTTCCATGACTCTCGCGCTCTTGGCTAGAGTAATATTCATGACCGTAGTCTCTCTCGCTCTCATAGCGATGTGACTCGGAGAGCGATCTAGATAACACTCGTACTCTTGGCTGGAGTAATAGTCACGAGCATAGTCTCTCTTGCTCTCGCAGCGATGTGATTCGGAGTGCGATCTATATGAATGGCGCGAAGAGCAAAGGTTGATGAGCATGGACCCTTGTTTCACCACCGTGCCTGTAAAATGAAAAGAGAAGCAGAATTAGTTATCTCCAAAAATTAAGAAGCATGTGATTAAAAGTAGTGTGGTGCCATGAAGTGTGTGTATGCATGTGCAAACCCCCCAACCGATTGATTGTGGTAGCCTTGCTCATGGGAGTTGGCTCCTCTATGTCTAAAGAAGTTAGGACTGGGCCAGTTCATGGTGGGGAGTAGAGCCCCTCTAATCCAAGATCCTGGAATGAAGATACATCTAGAATAGGAACATCTTACAATCCTCTCATTGAATGTTCTGTTTGTGTAGAAGAGGTCTCTGAACCTATAGAAATTTCAACGAGCTGAGTTATTACAATGGTCTTATGCCTCTTTGCTTTGTGGGTAAGAGTCTTGCCCCTTCTCTTTGATTCTGATAATCGAAGGCCCTGCGGAGGCACAACCGTGGGCTCAGGCCTAGCTGCATATTCTTGTCATCGCCCAGTTCGATGATGGTAACTCCAGATTCACTTTGAGATCCCTCGATTGGGGGCATGATAGGAACCCGTCTTCCATTATGCCTTACTGGGATAGTTCTAGGAACCCCTGTCAGCCTCTGACCTCTCTCTTTGCGCCCAACGACGATCAAGTTATCATCACTAAGGACTTCGTTTATTTCTCTAAGTTCAACGGGCACTGCCTCGAGCATTCTCACTATCTCCTTGAAATGTGCTCCTTCAGGCCGTGGAATGGAAACTGTAACAGAAATGCAGTGATGGATTAAGCATCGATTTATATTAGCATGTTAATTGATGAAGAAGTTAAAGCATTTATGTTTGACCAACCATCGCCTAACAAACCTTATGGGCATCTCATGAAGAACCACTTAGTCTTGAAGTAGCTCAACTTACTCCAAGCACCTGCTACAGCTTGGAAGTTCCTAACCGCTTCTAGAAAAGTGAATGAGGGATTATCCCCCAGACTCTTGATTAAGTAAGTATCTGATCTCCTCGACGGTCGGGGGTCGAAGGAAATGCTCTATAAATATGATATATAAGCTATTGAGAAGCACAGCAGTTGAGAAGGCATGATCCTCAAGAAAAAATGAATCCAGAATGAATTGGTTAAATGGGGGTCATCGTTCCAGTCATGCACATGAATTTGTTACTTGCAGTAAACCCTTCTGGGGTATTGTGCGCCTGTCTTTTGGACTCGATAATTGAATGTCTTCCAAAGATAGTCCATTCCTGAGAAAAATTCTGCTTAGCATATCTACAAAAATCTTAGAACGGACTGAGTCCTCCGGATTCAAAACCAACTGCACCCGACAGTTCATTCGAAGTAGGACTTACTAAGTCAACCCCGATGTCTGGCCATTCTATTCTAGGAAGTAGAGGACTCTGAACTTTCCGCTGCTCGGAGTTTCTAGGATCCATAGCTATTACTCAGTAAAAACCATTATTAGATGGCAATAAACCCATGTTCCCCCGGTGTGAAGTGAGTGATTGAGTTGTGTGGTGAAGTTCTATATAATACTCTAAATTTCTACAAGTTTGAAAGATGGTAAAGCGACAAGACTTCGAGGTTCAACCGGAGTGACTGTCAACACTAACTATCTCTACAATGCCATCCCGACTTTAAAGAATAATCCATGATAAAATTGATTATGTTTGCCAAGTTACAGTACCATCGACGAGCTTTGAACGGTGGTCATATATGCAGTTTTACAGTCAAGTCCAGGTATGCAAGGCTAAAGCTCGTCGGAGTTTATTGTTCGAGTATGCAAAGGGAAATTGGTTTTGTATCCATCATGGATTGAATTGGATCGTTCCCTTAATGCCTGAATTCGTATAGGTCTAAGGCGTTGATCGACAAACTTTTCGTATCGATACATCACGTATAGATCACATATTTCGTACTGATCACCCTAGGTATCAGCCGCTTCATATTGATCCGAAATGAAGAGGTTCTGTATCCATCGACCTACATCGATAAGAAGTGCTCCTCCCTGAAACGATTGATAATATGCTACACCTCATATCAATCAATGAGACTGCTCTTATCCATCTCCAACCTATTTTGATCGATTTACCTTGTCGTCGATACGAATACGAGTTTGAGAAGACTTGAAGTCACTCCTTAGACTCCTTCCAATACTTTACTTCCTCCTTCTCCTCCAAGACGCCATTAAAGCACCTCCTCGACCTTACTCCAGCCATATTCCAGCCCCAGCAATGCCGGAGTTGACCATCACCTTGGACGAGACAACATAAATTTCGATTCTTGCCATTGAAAGCAAATTTACATTGATGATTTATGTAAATTAAAGGAATTGAATTAAGGGTTAACAGTTTGGCAGTTTTGAAGATGAAGTTTTCTGGAATTTTACTTTTTTAAGATCGATACGAACTGAAAGTAATAACGGAAGCAAGTAAAAAGTATTCTAAGACCAAAAACTATTTATATGCCTTCGTATCCAAAGAGGGACGATTCGTATCCCAGTCATATAGACCGATATAAGTGGTAAACTCCAATCGATACGAAGAACGTTGCACAACCGCATTTGGAACGTTCGCATCCATCTAAGAATAACTTGTATCCATTAACATGAATCAATCTAGAGCCAATGTATTTTGTATCCATCATTGTGAATCCTGGCACTTCATATACATCGATGTAGATAGATCCCAGGCTTAATGTTTTGTATCCTTCGATATAAGCAAGCACATTTAAATTTCATATCCATCAATACAAAGCACTCAAAAGTCATATCCATCTCGTATCATTAACCATCGATATGAATCTTGGCTTCATACATCCTAGATCGATCCAAGAGTGGATCGATATGAAGAAATGAATTAAAACGATCATCAATCATTGTTACAACTCAAATTTCACATAGATCCAGGAGAGGATCGATACGAAACTCAATCCAAACAAAAAAGAACTTGACAACTACCCATGAACATGCAAACATGAATGGGAGTCAAGTTAACATATGTGCATGTATGCCAAACTAATATTTAAATTCCAAAGTTAAAGAAATTGAATGCTTACCTAGTGACCACCAGAACAATAAACAACAAATTGCTGGCACTCGACCTTTAGTTACAACAAAACACTACACGATTATTGATAGTCTACAACTCAACATTTATACTACTGGAAATTAATCGAAGGTTACATCTCTTGATGAATAGACAACAATTGTTCAACAAATCAGATAGAACTTGTTCAGAATAAAGATTGCAGCTTTTCAAAGCATGTCATGTTCACATAGGATGTACTTTAGGGGGAAAATGTTATCCCCCCTTTTGGCAAGGCCGTGACACTAAGGACTTAACTAGAGAGTGAAGGAAATCTGCCCTTGGGATCGGTTATCTATAGGTCCACGATGGATACAGGCAAACTTGGTTCGAGTTAGGATCAAGCTACAATTATCATAGTATGACAAGCAAAGCTATAAAAGTCAACATTCCAAATTTTATGTTAATCGGAGTTCGTATACTCAAGTTCTAGATCGATCAAAATCCATGTAGAACACATTATTTCATACCCATCGGCTCACTTCCATCATTTCGTATCCATCCAAACCGATATGAAATGAGCATAATTCCATCACTCAACAGCCATCCACTTTGTATTCATCAAGCAATAGTGCCTCCCGGATCAATTATAGTCCATTTTCAACACGGCTGCCCATTTCATATCCATCACACTTCTGCATATTTCGTATCGATCGGCCAATCGGTCAATACAAAGCAAGGGGCCAAGCATCGATACGAAACCATATACAAGCATCGATATGAAGAGCGTCGCCTGGATGGATACGAAGGAATAGGTCAAACCAAATGAAGCGATGCATAAGCACAAAATGTGGATCTCTAGTGCCATGTCATCGACACAAAACTGATCGAGACGCATTGTATCGATATGAAGAGGATCGATACGCACGTATCGATACGAAGAGGATCGATACGCACGTATCGATATGAAGCCTTCAGCCTAACTGAAAAATCGAACCTTGGATCGATCATATCTCTCAAACTACAAGTTCAAATGCCATGAAATTTTCGCAGAAGCCTACTTATTCACTCAAGAACGTCCTTAATCAATCGCAGCACCATTAGGACAATTATTGATCGATATGAAGAGGGTGTGGATCATTCAGAATCAATCCCAAACAACCCCAGACCCATCTGGTGGGCCCACCTATGTGTGAGAAGAGGTATTCAGAGATTTGAGGCAGATATTTCCAGATCAACTCCTATAAATAGCACCCCTATGCCAACTAAAAAAGGGCTTTTGGAACTTCTACACCGTTACTCTACGGGAACTCCATTGTAACTTGAGTGCTAGTGATTTTTAATGTTGTAACTTAGTTGAGAATCATCAATAAAAAACAAACTCTTCAAAGTGGACGTAGGATACAATGCCGAACCACTATAACTTTTGTCTTTTTCTATTACTGCTTACTTTTCTTGGTATGATTGTTAGATTAGCCTCTTTTTCCATTTAATTTCTTCATTCTAATCTCTTTAATTACATCTGATGAGTGTTGTGCTCAATTTTGGTACAGACAGTTGCTAAATCCAATTGGAAAAATACTTTGGCTCAAGTCAACTGGTCGAAAAAATAATCAATTCTAGGAAACAGATATCGATTCTTTATCGTTTTCTCATTCAATTTATGATAATCGATACATAACTTTAACGATCTTTCCAACTTCTTAGAAAAAACCGCAGATGCTTGCCACGGTGAACAGCTTGGTCTGATAAAATTCTTGCCTTCCAAATCTACAAACTGCATCTTTAACTCCTTCATCTTAGTTGTGTCATTCGGCTTAGCGATCTACTCAGCGGTTCTGCTCCTGGCACTAAATCTATCCAAAAATCAATAGCTCACTTTGATGGCAATCCTAAAACAGGTTCAAAGACATTTGAAAATTCTCTAACAACAAAAACTTGATTCAACTCGTCTTCTACCTCCACAACAACCAACAAAGCATCTACCTCAAACTAAGGATTTCTACGGAGTATATCATCTGATCTCTATAGTTAGGTGCCTGTGCGATATTTTTCTTATATCCTAGCATCATATTTACTTATCCAATCCATGCCCAAAATAATTTCGAACCCTACGAAATCAAACACATGCAAACTGCACACAAAGGTATGACCTAATAACACATACTCTAACTGGTCACACTTCATCCCAAGTGTCGCAGACACTCTTATTGAAATTGAACCCTTAAGGAAGTAACTAGGTATAAGGGTTCTAGGTTAAGCTTATCTATCAAACAATGAGATATAAAAGAATGCGACACACCAATATCAAATAGAAACGCTAACTGACATACCATAAATCGTAAGCGTACCTCCCAACCGAGCGTAATCTCATCATGGAGCCCCAAATCAGCGAAAAACCTCTCGCAATGAAGTAACCAATTATTCACTTTAATTTTTTCTTCAGTACCAATAAATAGCTTTCCTTCCAACCGAGCATAATCTCTACTCAAAACAGCATGGTTATTCACCACCGGAGCTTCTTGATTTCCTCCTCCAGCATTTCCTCCAACTACTCCAACGGCAACTCCCGCTTGCATCTTATTCACAAAGATCTGATACATCGCTCCCATATCAACTTGCGGGACTCCAGCATCCACATTTGTAGCTTATGCCTGACCTAGGTTTCTCCTGGCATTGGTCTGGCATTTCCATTTGTTGTGGTGCTCTCTCACCAATGTTAACTCTTCCACTTCGAGCATCTATATTTGCATTCGAGCCTTCGTAATATATAGAAGAATAGCCTAAGAGAGATGGAATAATAGAGATAAAGTGTATACTTATATATAACAAATACAAGTAAATTACTATAGTGTTATCACATACACCGATCTATTCTCTAATTCCTTAGGATCATGTTTTCAAAATTATTTTAAGTTTGAAATTTCATTTTAAGTTTTTCATAAACCTATGCTCTGATACTAAGTTGTAACATTCCCTATCTTGAGGTCCGAAGCTAAGCGCTACAAATGCTGCAATCATCTATAGTATTAACTTTCGGTGATAAAATACAGTAATGTTAATGGTATTCGTAATATCAGAAGCACTTGAATATGAAATAAAATCAACACAGATTAAAACAACTTTTCTAATTACTTTTCAAAACCATATTTCATATTCAGATTACATAATCTCAAATGTTTCCCACGTATTGACCAAATATAATTATTACAAAATACGCCAAGAGCGACATATGAAGATGCCCCCTTGGATAACAGAGTACTAAATAGATAAAACTGTCTTAATACATCACAGTGGAAATAAAAATATAAACTCCTAAATAACTATCTATGCCTCATGTACATCTTCGGAAGCTTTATTCATCCACCTACTAAACCTGAAAATCCCTAACTCTCAATCTACTCAAATCAATTTTGAGCACCCGATAGTTTAAGTGGAAAACATAAACATCGAGTCAGATAAAAAGCCAGGTGTGAATAATACTATACATCTTTGTTTACTGATATTAAGTGAGATCGCACCGCTTAGCGGAACGGATTTACCCTCATTAATATCCCTTTATAATACGTATCTTTTGCAAATCAAAATCCTACAACCAAACTGGTTAAAGCAATAATAGCAATATCATATATGCATACAAATCAGGTAATCAATGGACTATCTGTCCGAACACTATAGTTTTGTTTGGCTAACTACTAACCTTTGGCAAACTCGGGCCTACCAGATAGAATAAACAAATAATCTAACTTCTATTAGGTACTATTCTGGACGGTCTATCCCTAACTTACTTCTCTTAAGGTCAAATGATCCTAATGGTTTTGCAGGCTCACCAATAACCTATCTTCACTTTGTATATTCCTTTCTATGTGTAACATCATTTTAGCCTTACATATGACAAAGCCCTACACGCTTGAATTATGGACTTATATTAGCTAGAGGCTACTAGCTAAAGTATATGGCATGACCCCATACCAGTCCCATCTGGTATTCAAATATCTGAGTCATTTACTTAGGGACAACTACCTCATTAAATTTTCCTTGAAAATATTTGTGTCAAATTGATTTAACCCTACAAATCATACTTAAACAAGGAAAATATACTTTATGCTTTACTCAAATCACTTTGCACAAAACATTGTCGATGAAAACATTTGGAACATTTTTGTAAAACCTTTAAACAATCTCTTTCGAAACCTTTGAAAGTACCCCTTTCGAAACCATTTAAAGTACCCCTTTCGTAACTTTTAAAGTATCCCTTTCGATACAAGTAAACTATTTTACTTTATAACTTTAGGCCGAAAGGCCAAAACATATCTTTCAAAACCATTTATAATAGACCAATCGAAAACATTGAAAGTATCCTTTCGAAGGATTTATGAAACCCTAAACATACTTCTTAAAACACTTTAAACATGCTTTCAAAACCATTGGTAACCCTCCATTTATATATTAAGGTGTACCTTTTGAAAACATTAGGGAACCACCCATTCGAAACCTTTATCATATACCTTTCAAAAGCATTAAATTCTTTACATAAATCGAACTATTCGAAAGCATTGGGTTTAAGTAAAAAAACATGGAACATAGTTTCGAAACCATTTAAAACCCTTCCTTTCAAAACCTTTAGGTTTAACTTTCAAAATCTCAAAAGGGTCTTAAAAGAACTAAGTCAAAAACAACTCTTTCGAAAGCGGTTTCCTAAGTAAAACAAGTGGGTAGTGTCGAAACCAATCCCTTCAAAAGCTTTGGGGAAGCGACTCGGATTCAAAGCGAAAGCACCTTTTCGAAGGCGTTGCTTCGAAAGGTTGAATGTGGCGGTATGGGTTTCGACCCTTTCGAAAACATTTTTTTAAAAACAAAGCCTGCAACCTCTTTCGAAAGCTCTTTCTTTTAAAACACTTAAACAAGTTGAAAGCTATCTCATTCGAAAGCATTATTTTCGAAAGCAAAACAAGCAGCATTTCCTTTTGAAAGCAAAACAAGGTATCGACCCCTTCGAAAGCTCTATTTCGACTCTATACATTTCGCCTATCTCCAATCCACTACGTACCAAGTCCTTGATACCATGCGTATTGGTTTCAACTAAGGTGGAGGTGGAAGCATGAAGTTTAAAGGTGCTGTCGAAAGTGGCAAAACAACACAAGCCTTGTAAAACTGATTTTCAACTTTAAAATGTAATTTCTTTTCAATTAACCTGCTTTGTTTGTCAACATATAATTGGTAGCTAATTTCTTTTCCAAATTTTTTTCTAAAAGTGCTACTGAATTTCAGAAATAAATATTTTAAAACATTTACAACTTGTCCATTCTCCTTTTATAAACATATAAAACATTTAAGTCTCATACCTTAATTAATTTTATATACTTATTAAAACACTTAGGAAAATTCTCCAAAAATTCCCATAAATCATTTTTAATGTGTTTTCCAACATATATAAATTTATGACCCAAAGCTAATATATAATAGCCGTAATTAATTTTAAACCCAATTTAACCATTTTCGCACTAGAAAGTTCATAATAAATCCACCTTAATTTAGAAATTATGAAACTTGAAACCTATCTCTAAAATAATATTTTTGACCTTATCACAAAATTGCAAGGCATTTGGATGTCATTTAATTGGTTTTCAAGTTAAATCTTATCATAAAACCTATATGAAATAGCATAAATCATCAATAAGAATATATATATATATCCATTTAAACAATCAAAACATGGTAAATCATTTGCAAAATAATTTTGGATCTCAACTTAAACCGAAACAATAAAATGAGATGTAACTTATTATTCACCTTAAGCTTGTGATTAAGGAGTTTGAGATTTGCTTCTTGTATTAGATTGTTTAAGCTTCCTTCCTCTTGATCTTAGCTTATCTTTCTCTTTCTTTCTCCTAATGGTGGTCGGCCTCTTTTTAGATTTAGTTTTGTTTATGAACGTGTAAAATGAAAGTGGCATGAAGGGTTTAGGGTATATGAATATAACTTATTATTATTTTGCCCTTATCTGTTAACCATATTTATTCCATTTTAATTCCACTTTAGTTCATTAGTTATCAGGCAAGGCTACCATCTTATTACACAAATCTCAATCCCTTAATCATTTACATTATTTTATTTATCTAATTAAATGTCCTAAATAATGTTAACCAAAATTAAGGTCGTTATTGTTATCCCATACCCTAATCTTATTCTTTGATTCATTAGGATTATATTTTCAAAAATCTTTTAATCTTTTAAGTTTAACATGAACCTATCCTCTAACACCAACTTGTAACATCCACATTCTAAGGCCCAAATCTAACCATTACGGATGTTGTAGTCATTCATAGCTATTAATTCCCAGCGACAAAATGTGGCTATGTTAATCGTATTAATAATTATAAGCGCATGAATATGAAAAAAAATTCAAACATAATTTTGAAATAACTTTTACATTCCATTTCAAATACGATTTCATTACATAATCTCATTCGTCATTTCATGTTCAGATAAAATATAGTGGAAATTAGCCACAAGGGCCTCTTTAGCAAGTGCAATTAGTTTCTAGGACACACAACTGAAATAATTACTTTTAAGGACAAAATGCAAAATAATTAGTTTCTAAGGCCTAAAAACCTATGAAATTATGTCCTTGAAAGTAATTGGACTGCTGACTTTGTCCTTAAAAGTAATTATTCTGTTGACTTTGGCCTTGAAATTAATTCTTGTGGATGTGTGTCCTAGAAACTAATTGGACTGCAAAGTTTGTCATTTTAGTGAAATGCCCCTAAAATATAACTATTATAAATTCTCTAAGAGTGACATATGAAGATGTCCCCTTGGTTGATCAGAGTCTAACACTTGGCAATTATATAACTTGCCATTACATCCATATAGACAAAACTAAGCGATACAGCAAATTAGATAGTACTCATAAGTAGCTAGATTGCCTCACGTACATGCCTAGAAGTTTATTTGTCTAACTAGAAACATGAAAGCCCTTACTTCCGACCTACTTAAATGAGTTTTTAAGAGTTTAAGGGAAAAGACAAAAACTTCAGGTTAGACATATAGTCTTATGTGAATAATAAACTACTATCTCAAACCAAATAGATATCTAGTGGGACCAGCCACGGAGCGGAATGGGTTCTCCACTCACCGGTACCTTAACCAAAACATATTAACCATACATTATGCTCCTGCATCCACAATTGTTAGAACATTAAAGATTAACTACAATTATGCAGCATATACTGGATTTTCCATCCTAAATTATTAGGCTACCCATCTAAGTTCTCATTGAATATCCATCTTATAATTATATGGACTACCTATCTCACAAATATTTTATTCTTTAGACTATCCATCCTTTTACCATGTTGATTACCCATCACCCACGGTTGCATTATCAAAGTTATATGGACCATCCGTATCACATGTACTTAGTACTTGGATTACACATCCCTTACAATGTTGACTACCCATCACACAATGTAATGACCCGCCATCCGTCTCCACAGAATGACGCATGATCAATAAGAAAGAAAGGGATAGAAAAGAGAAAAGAAAGAGAAGAAAGAATAACAACATCATCAGAATCTAAACAGCGGAACGAATAAATTATATTAATAACATAAATATTACATAGTTTACAACCATTATCAGAGTTACATAGATTACACATCACATACTAGATAGTTATAAACACCTGTCTACTTATTACAACTCAATACAACTCAACAGAGAGATACAACACAGAGAACACACAGCAGAACTATATATATACACAACACAGAAGCCTCCTGCTCCTTCACAATTCGTCAAAGCTAACCTGAATCCCTTGGCTACTCGTAAAAATTTGAGTACCCAAGTTTATGAAAAACAAAAGATAAACTCCGGGTCAGACATGGGTCTGGTGTGAGAAACAGGTTAAAGTTGCTTAATTTTGAAAATTCTTTTAAAAGAAAAGGTATCACGTAAGACTTCCCACACATAAACATGGAAAAGTTTTTACCTTACGCTAACCAAACATTTGATAGGAAATCCAATGATATTATAATATGTCTAGGGTTTTCAAGTAAATATGAAATAGCCAAAATTGTTACATTATTAAATTCCAGCTACTAGCCACAAAAGTGGGTAATACAATCAAAACCGTCGGCATTTGTTGGATTGTGGATTCCATCAATGGCAGGGCTACTGGGGTATCCTCCGTCACAGTACGTGGCCTAGATCAATGTACCGAGGAGTATGCCTGCTCCCCTGCAACACAAGACCGGAACCATCCCTTACTGGAAAGTCCCGAACAAGACAACCCCGAAGTTGGCGTACGTTCCAACTGCCTACACAGCCGAAATAAAAAGGGACTTCTAGACAGGGGTAAATCTCGCTCTCCAGTGGGAGCTACCTACGAAGCCTTGTTGCACCTCCCCTATTTTAGCCATTCTCAGTTGATGAGGCTTGAGGCTACGATTACCTTTAGAGAACACATCTCTTAGAATGCTCATCGTCCACCTGACGATGTTCTGAAAGCATCCAATCCATACAAGTTCGTTCCGGGTTCGAACGAAACCGAAGGCATTATCTCGTTACACTCATTTTGGAATCACCCTCAGAGTTAACGACGATAACCCTTGCACTCTAAATCACCATCTCGAACCTATAAGAACTATCTCCGTCAAACTCATCACGGAATCACCCCCAGAGTTATACCGACGTACAGTCCTTACACCTCGAGTCTTCACTCTTCACAAGAGATTCACGACCTATCGTTAATTTAGATCGATGTGTTTTTCGGATATCGAAATATGGAAACCCGATCCCGATCTCATCGAAATCCAAAGCGTGTCTTTTAATGCTAAGTTGTTTTAAAGGTTTAAAACAATTCAATTATCTATATAACCAAATAGATAAATCACAGATTCACAACAGATAATCAACATTATCATCACATCAGATAAAGCATATTATCATTATCCAAAAAGATAATCTATATCAACATCACAATGGAACCAATGCATCCAAATCACTCAACATTATCTATCTCATATTTGAGATTCAAACCATCTAGGCAAACAACATTATCCATCCATATAAGCAATGATTTACCATACCAAATATAATTAATTTAAAATTAATTAAATTAATTACATCATTCTAATTAATTTAAAGTAAATTAAATTAATTACTTCATCATCACTAATCCTTCTTACATCATTATTAATTAATTATCAATCAATTAATTAATCATCCACCAATTATTTATTTTAATTAATCATCCCTGATTAATTAACCTTTCATTACATTCAAGTAATTATTCACAAATTAATTTCTTCAAATTAATTATATTTAACCAAATACAGTAATTAATCTTTAATTACTTTCTTATTTAATTAACCACGAATTAATTACATTACTCATTAATTAATTACATTAATTAATTAATTCATTGATTAATTAATTCATTGATTAATTAATTCTAATTAAATCCATTTAATTACACCATTAATTATAATAATTAATGATCTCTAATTATATTTTCTTTTTAAATTAATCACTCTAAGTAATTAATCTTAATTTAAACCATAATTGTTAATCACCCTTGATTAACCCATTCAGTAATTAACTACCCTTAATTACTTCACCAAATAAATTAATTACTCCTTAATTAATTATCTCAATTTAATCCCTTGATTAATTTACAAAGTAATTATACTCAAATTACTTTCATCATCAAATCACCTTTAACTAATTACATACAGTAATTACCCATTAATTACTTCTCTAAGTAATTTCTCTTCATTAAATTACATTAGGTAATTATATTCCACAAATCATCAAATGATTAATTTTAAATTAATTAAACTGAGTTCGTTAACTTAACTTAATCAAATTAAACTCAATTAATTACAATAAGTAATTAATTCCTTAATTACTTCCATCAGTAATTATACTACTCAAATGATTATCTTAAAATTTATTAATCTAATTAATAATTAAAATTAATCACATAAATTAATTATTAAACAATCCTTAGTTAATGACCTTCATTAACTCATCAAAAATTTCCTTAATTATCTTACTTAAGTAATTATTTTAAATATATATTATTAATCACAAGTTTATTAATCTTTAAAAACTATTTAATTAATCACTAATTATTTCATTAATTAATTTTTTAACTTACCAAATCTTAACCTCTTGATAAATTAATTTTTAATCATTAATTAAAACCTTAACTTATTCAATTAATGATCTTATTTCCAAATTAATTAACTCAACCTTAATTAATTAATTCAAAATCCTTATTTAATTAATTAAATTAATTAATTAATTAATCATCTAATTACCTTACTAATTTAATAAACCAAAATCATTTAAATCTTTGATTTATTATAAGTGAAACATTTCTTATTAATGATTACATTATCATTAACCAAGCAAATTTAAACAACTTACTTTAAAATTTGTTTCCAAATTACATTTAAAATTTAAAATTTAAAATGAAAACCATACTTAACCTTTAACAAAGTTTTAAAACATTTTAAAACCTTGTTTAAAAACTTCTACTAAATAATTTCTTATTTTACGAAGAAGTTAAAAGGAAATTTAAAAACAATTTCATTTTTAAGATACAAATCATATTTAAAATATGTTCAACATCAAAATTTGTTTAAACATTTTAAAGTTTTAAAAAAAAACTTTCTTTATTTTCAAAACATTGATTCAGATTGAATTTTGATTTCAGATTTAAAACTTAGGTTCATACTTCTAGTCTTATTTCAAATTTTGCTATTAAATTCAAACTATTAAAACAATTTAAAGTTGTTTAAAATATCTTAAATTTCAAAACTTACATTATGACAAACTAAGATCCAAATTATGACAAGCCATGTTGTCTCCACTGCTGTTCAGGATCATGCTTCGTCACAGCCACCTGTTTTTTGGGTTGAATCTGAGAGATGTTGGGTTGAACGCCGTTCTGATTTGCGTTTCAACCCCGTGGACGGTTGCTATTTTATATATGTTTCTGCCGATCTCATGGATTTACAACGCCTTTATTATAAACCCAATGGAAATGCCTTGACTCTAGATTTGGATGGATTGTATGCCGAATTGAATTCTGTCATGCTTGCTGACTCTACCTGGGACCGATCTTTTATGTATTCCTCTGACGTTGACATTTATGATCCTTGTATTACCATCCTATTTCGCCCTTTTATTGGTCTTCTTGGGGACGGCACCAGGGTCTCTTCCCTGGTGGAAGATGTTGTTAGTGGTTCTTCCTCTTTGGAGGTGACTTAGTCTTCGTACTTTATTTTAGTAGCTGTGGCATTCTGTCACACTCCTGTGTTGTTTATTTTCTTTTTCCATAGTAGTTAAGGTGTCTCTACCTTAATCCTGTACTTTATGTTGTTATTACGTTCGTAATAAAAAGTGGACGGTCCACTATAAAACCGGCTGGCCTTGCCAAAAAAAAAGATTCAAATTATACTCTGAATACAGATTTAAAACTTGGTTCAAACTTTGCTTAAACCGTGCTTTATATTTTTAAGTTTTCATTTAAAAGTTTCAGAACAAACAGGTTTTGAAAAACCTGTAATCCAACACAGGCTCAAGCATCCAAATATACTTCGAGCAAAACCCCTCTTGACTTTGATATATCCACGAAGAAACCCGAAAGGAACCCGAGGAAAACACAACCTCCCAAACCCACTTCATTACTAGATACTCTGTGCACTTGTGCACCTCCACCGGCGAACCACGCTACTCCGACCATCCCCGATGATCCACACAAGTGTATGTTCAACCTCGCACCCCATTCCAATACTCAAATCACCTGAAGTAGCTCAAGATCGAGATCGAGCCCTAAAGCTCAAACTGGAACACAAATTGAAACCTGGAATTAATCTCGTCAACTCATCTTCGACCAGCATCACCTCTGAAATTTTGACCAAACCATTGTCAACACTCCAGCTACCACCTCTCCAAATTCTATGGAACTCGATCACCCGAGACAATTGGACGATCACTAATTTCTAAAGCAGCAAAAACTAGGTTTAAAAATTTTAATCCTAAATTTTTACTGTCCCACTGCATTAATCCCTTATTAAATATTTTTCCCCAAATCTCAGTTCACTAATCCATCGCCAAAATCAAAATTTGACACTCTGATCACCCAGATTGTCAGATTTAACCAAAAACACAATTTACAGACAATCCAGAAATGCCCCTTCAAAGTTAAACTCAATTTTCTGAATTTAGTTTTAGAATTCAAGTTTTGATTTATGTAATTGATTTAATATCTTAAATCAATGAATCCTAAATAATTAAATTCTTACTTGTATATAAAAAAATTGTTCTGTAGTATCTTGCTATTTCCATAGACATTACAGGTTTCTTTTTTTTTAAAAAGAAACTTAAACTTTAAATTAGGATACACTATCATGTCTTGTTAGAATTTTGAACTTAGATATGAACTAGATTATGAGTTCATGATTTTTGAATCAATACTTAATGTTTGGAGTCTAGAACGGGGAAGAATGAATTCACAGCAAACATGCATTCGAACCCATACATACATATAGACAATTTTTATCATACTCATCCACACAAAATATGATTATCACAGGAAACAATTCAAGCAACCATATTACTTTAAATTAGTTTTAAAATAAATTGTTACTCATAGGTTTTTAGGGGCAGAGCAAACTTGTTTTCTGGAAATGCTTGAAAATTAATGGTGCTTCTTTTTTTTCATCATCTCTGATTTTAATTGTATGTTCCCATATGCAAGCTTGATTTACAGCTACATGCTTTCCAGAAGATGAATTGCAGGACTCCAGAAAAATACATGCAGGACTTTGAAGTTTTCAAATGAATTCCAGGTTTATGAATTTGCAGAATTGTTGATGAAGTGTTTAAAACAGAAAAGAAATGATCTTCAGTTGCATGTTTGATTCTAGATTCCAGGTGAAAAATGCGGACTTCATTTATTTTCAGGTGAAAAGATGCAGGCTTCCCAGATTTCATTTTGTATGCGTACTTTCAGAAAACAAAATGCATGCAGGCTTAAGATTTTGCAAAGTGGTTTCAGATAGCTTTTGGATTTGAGGATCACATTATTTCATATGTAATTTGAGGAAAATAGATTTTGCAGATTTTGATTTTAGTTTAAATTTTGTTTACAGATCTTTGGTTTTGATTTTGAAGATGAAGATTTCAGATTTGTTTAAATGTTGATTGAAGATTTTCTCAAGTTATGAAAAGAATAGGAAAAAGAGAAATGAGGTTAAGAGCCAAAGTTTATATAAACAAAATTTTTGATTTAACTAAAATAAATAAAAAAGAAAAATTAAATAAGACACTTGTATTTAATCTTAACATCTGTCACTTGGTTTAATTAATGGCTTACACATGTCATTTAAGTATGTTAAGAGGCTAACACATGTACTAAGTGTATTTTAATTTTAATTTTAATTGTTTTTTTTTTTAACTTTTATATCTTAATTCATTATTTCTTATGTAATATATAGATGAATTTTATTTCTTCTCCTTTTTCTAATTAAAAGAAATGAAACAACAAATTATGATTATAAGCTTAAAAATATTTTAAACGTTTATTTTTTTTTAAATTTTCAAAGCATTGAATTCAAATTTAAATAAATTTATCAAATCCAATTTTAAAATCAAGTTATATATATAGATGCATATATAACTCTTTTTAAAATTAAAAATAACAAATCCTATTTCTAAAAATCTATTTATGTTTTATGAGAACTAAGTATTATAATTATTATTTGAAAATAACAAATTAAACAATAATTAAATAATTTATAAAAGAGATTATAAACAAATTAAGATTATTTGTAATTTGTATTGTAAATTCTTATATATATATATATATATATATATATATATATAAATTCCAATTAATATAAAATAAAACTTAGCTTTTATATTTATCTAATTTTAAATTCATATTTTTAAGCAAAATAAAATTTTAAAACAAATAAGATTTATCATAGCATAAACCATAACATTATTTATTACATTGCTTTGAAAAGCCAATTCTTAAATCAAATTTCAAATTTACCAAATATAAATTAAAATTAGAAAATTTATCTATTTACTAAATTCCAAATCAAAGTTTATCAAATTTACAATATATACAATTATATATATATTATAAATAGAAAATAGTTTATTTATTTTAAAAAGATAAAATCTTTCAATTTAAATATTTATTGAAAGATGATTATTAGATCAATTCAAATTTTATTATAAAAAATTATCAAATCAAATTAATTTTAAAACTCATATTATTAAATTTATGTTGCCAAATTTCCGGGATATCACATTCCTCCACCCTTAAAAGAATTTCGTCCCCGAAATTTAAAAGCAAAGGTAATTTAATAATCTATCTTAAGATTTTATTTTAAAACATATGCTAACAACCATAGCAACCAATTTATCTAATCAAAACAAATCTAATTATCCAGGAAAATTCTTGATCAAATTTTCACGAGTTTCCCCGGTATAAATATCAGGATACTCGCTCAATAAAATCTAACAATCAATATTATTGAGCTACCGAGCTCCTGTCAAACTATATCTACAAAACTAAACAGAATATCAGAATACAAACAAGTCTGACTCAACAATTACATCCTCCTAAACTGCTGGTTCCACAGCCAGAGATAAACCATACACGTACTCCTTCAGAGATACGTGAAACACATCGAATCCCAGTTATCCAAACTGACAATTCAACCTAGAAAATCAAACACCAATTCTTACAAGAACTCAAAAAAGGTTCAAAACACTTCGGAGCTGACTTATCCAGTCTTACTCAATCCTATAGCTCCTTGGATTGGAGAAAACTTATCCAAAATCAAATCTCCAACTCCGGAATCCAAATTCCTTCGTCTCTTATCACAAAACACTTTTGACGATCCTGGGCTGCCTTCAGCTCTCCTGATTAGCTCAACCTTTGTTGATTCCTCTAGAAACAAATACAACCAAAACATACCAACAGAATGATCTCCTCTAGATCAATCCCAAACCAAGAACACCAACTCTACTCCATAAATATCAAAAGACTAACTTACTTCTCCTATCCGAAAAAGATAAAAAAAAAGCACTCCCAAACTGCTTTCGCTGCACAACTCTGATAACTCAAGAGAACACTCAAACTATTGCATGTCACTTTTGCGATCAACCAGTCCAATATCCAAAGTAAACTGTTCTCTCTTTACCAATCAGAACAGCTTATGTTTATCTAGACAATCCATCGGAGAAATGGATCCACTCTGCTGCTTCTAAACTCCACCTCCAGAAAAATTGCTAGCCATAAGGCCTTCTTGCTAGCACACAGAATACTCCGAGCTGTACTGCTAACACCGATGCCAAAGACTTCATAATCCAAAGATCTTCAAGAAACTCGAACTTCAAACCAGATAGAATCATCCTGCTGAACCTAGCCATAACATCAAAGCAGACATACTTCTTAAACTTGTTCCAAAGAAATCATCTTCAGAAACATCCATAGTCACTGCATCTCATCACGTAGCTACTAATTCCTGAGGTATCGAGATACCATTATTCTCTTCTGCCAATTAACAGATCCAAATTCTACTCATCCAACTTCAAAGATAGACTTCGACCCTTAACAGGTTATCTTCAGAGATCTATGAAATCCTATACTCTGCACAACTCACTCGAGACGGTATTAGGTCTACAGTCTCGATAGATACACTTCCAATCTCAACATTCAAATTCCAACCATTGGTAGTAGTCGTGTTACACACTCACTACCTTATCTACCTTTATAACCTACATTGGAAAACCTGAACGGGTAACCCAACAGATAGGTAGAAATAAATATATTTATATATATAAAAATTACAAATACGCTCTCTCAAGATAGACACCACTCTAGAGCCAAGGTATTCACTCAACCTAATGCTCTGATACCACTGTAATGACCCACCATCCGTCTCCACAGAATGATGCATCATTAATAAGAAAGAAAGGGATAGAAAAGATAAAAGAAAGAGAAGAAAAAAGAACAACATCATCAGAATCTAAACAGTGGAACGAATAAATTATATTAATAACATAAATATTACATAGTTTACAACCATTATCAGAGTTACACGGATTACACATCACATACTAAACAGTTATAAACACCTGTCTAGCTATTACAACTCAATACAACTCAACAGAGAAATACAACACAGAGAACACACAGCGGAACTATATATATACATAACACAGAAGCCTCATGCTCCATTGCTCCTTCACAATTCATCAAAGCTAACCTGAATCCCTTGGCTACTTGTAAAAATTTGAGTACCCAAGAGTTTATGAAAAATAAACGATAAACTCCGGGCCAGACATGGGTCTGGTGTGAGTAACAGGTTAAAGTTGCTTAATTTTGAAAATTCTTTTAAAAGAAAAGGTATCACGTAAGACTTCCCACACATAAACGTGGAAAAGTTTTTACCTTACGCCAACCAAACATTTGATAGGAAATCCAATGATATTATAATAGGTCTAGGGTTTTCAAGTAAATCTGTAATAGCCGAAATTGTTACATTATTAAATACTAGCTACTAGCCACAAAAGTGGGTAATACAATCAAAACCGTTGGCACTTATTGGATTGTGGATTCCATCAATGGCAGGGCTATTGGGGTACCGCCCATCACAGTACGTGGCCTAGATCAACATACCGAGGAGTACGCCCGCTCCCCTGCAACACAAGACCGGAACCATCCCTTACTGGATAGTCCCGAACAAGACAACCCCGCAGTTGGCGTACGTTCCAACTGCCCACACAGCCGAAATAAAAAAGGGACTTCTAGACAGGGGTAAATCTCGCTCTCCAGTGGGAGCTACCCACGAAGCCTTGCTGCACCTCCCCTGTTTTAGCCATTCCCAGTTGATGAGGCTTGAGGCTATGATTACCTTTAGAGAACACATCTCTTAGAGTGCTCATCGTCCACCTGACGATGTTCTGAAAGCATCCAATCCATACAAGTTCGTTCCGGGTTCGAACGAAAACCGAAGGCATTATCTCGTTACACTCATTTTGGAATCACCCTCTGAGTTAACGACGATAACCCTTGCACTCTAAATCACCATCTCGAACCTATAAGAACTATCTCCGTCAAACTCATCACGGAATCACCCCCAGAGTTATACCGACGTATAGTCCTTACACCTCGAGTCTTCACTCTTCACAAGAGATTCACGACCTATCGTTAATTTGGATCGATGTGGTTTTCGGATATCCAAATATGGAAACCCGATCCCGGTCTCATCGAAATCCAAAGCATGTCCTTTAAGGCCAAGTTGTTTTAAAGGTTTAAAACAATTCAATTATCTATATATCCAAATAGATAAATCACAGATTCACAACAGATAATCAACATTATCATCACATCAGATAAACCATATTATCATTATCCAAAAAGATAATCTATATCAACATCACAATGCAACCACTGCATCCAAATCACTCAACATTATCTATCTCATATTTGAGATTCAAACCATCTAGGCAAACAACATTATCCATCCTTATAAGCAATGATTTACCACACCAAACATAATTAATTTAAAATGATTTAAATTAATTACATCATTCTAATTAATTTAAAGTAAACTAAATTAATTACTTCATCATCACTAATCTTGCTTACATCATTATTAATTAATTATCAATCAATTAATTAATCATCCACCAATTATTTATTTTAATTAATCATCCGTGATTAATTAACCTTTAATTACATTCAAGTAATTATTCATAAATTAATTTCTTCAAATTAATTATATTTAACCAAATACAGTAATTAATCTTTAATTACTTTCTTATTTAATTAACCACGAATTAATTACGTTACTCCTTAATTAATTACATTGATTAATTAATTCATTGATTAATTAATTCTAATTAAATCCATTTTAATTACATCATTAATTTTAATAATTAATGATCTCTAATTAGATTTTATTTTTAAATTAATCACTTTAAGTAATTAATCTTAATTTAAACCATAATTGTCAATCACCCTTAATTGACCCATTCGGTAATTAAATACCCTTAATTACTTCACCAAATAAATTAATTACTCCTTAATTAATTATCTCAATTTATTCCCTTGGTTAATTTACAAAGTAATTATACTCAAATTACTTTCATCATCAAATCACCTTTAACTAATTACATACAGTAATTACCCATTAATTACTTCTCTAATTAATTTCTCTTCATTAAATTACATTAGGTAATTATATTCCATAAATCATCAAATGATTAATTTTAAATTAATTAAACTGAGTTAATTAACTTAATTTAATCAAATTAAACTCAATTAATTACAATAAGTAATTAATTCCTTAATTACTTCCATAAGCAATTATACTACACAAATAATTATCTTAAAATTTATTAATCTAATTAATAATTAAAATTAATCACATAAATTAATTATTAAATAATCCTTAGTTAATGACCTTCATTGACTCATCAAAAAAATTCTAAATTATCTTACTTAAGTAATTACTTTAAATTAGTCATTATTAATCACAAGTTTATTAATCTTTAAAAATTATTTAATTAATCACTAATTATTTCATTAATTAAGTTTTTAACTTAACAAATCTTAACCTCTTGATAAATTAATTTTTAATCATTAATTAAAACCTTAACTTATTCAATTAATGATCTTATTTCCAAATTAATTAACTCAACCTTAATTAATTAATTCAAAATCCTTATTTAATTAATTAAATTAATTAATTAATTAATCATCTAATTACCTTACTAATTTAATAAACCAAAATCATTTAAATCTTTTATTTATTATAAGTGAAACATTTCTTATTAATGATTACATTATCATTAACCAAGCAAATTTAAACAACTTACTTTAAAAACAAATTCCAAATTACATTTAAAATTTAAAATGAAAACCACACTTAACCTTTAACAAAGTTTTAAAACATTTTAAAACCTTGTTTAAAAACTTCTACTAAATAATTTCTTATTTTATGAAGAAGTTAAAAGGAAATTTAAAACCAATTTCATTTTTAAGATACAAATCATATTTAAAATATGTTCAACATCAAAATTTGTTTAAACATTTTAAAGTTTTAAAAAAAACACTTTATTTATTTTCAAAACATTGATTCAGATTGAATTTTGATTTTAGATTTAAAACTTAGGTTCAAACTTCTAGTCTTATTTCAAATTTTGCTTTTAAATTCAAACTATTAAAACAATTTAAAGTTGTTTAAAATATCTTAAATTTCAAAACTTACATTATGACAAACTAAGATTCAAATTATACTCTGAATACAGATCTAAAATTTGGTTCAAACTTTGCTTAAACCTTGCTTTATATTTTAAAGTTTTCATTTAAAAGTTTCAGAACAAACAGGTTTTGAAAAATCTGTAATCCAACACAGGCTCAAGCATCCAAATATATGTCGAGCAAAACCCCTCTTGACTTCGATAAATCCATGAAGCAACCTGAAAGGAACCCGAGGAAAACACAACCTCCCAAACCCACTTCATTACCAGATACTTTGTGCACTTGTGCACCTCTACCGGCAAACCACGCTACTCCGACCATCCCCGATGATCCACACAAGTGTACGTTCAACCTCGCACCCCATTCCAATACTCGGATCACCAGAAGTAGCTCAAGATTGAGATCGAGCCCTAAATCCCAAACTGGAACACAAATTGAAACCTGGAATTAATCTGGTCAACTCATCTCCGACCACCATCACCTCTGGAATTTTGACCAAACCATTGTCAACGCTCCAGCTACCACCTCCCCAAATTCTATGGAACTCGATCACCCGAGACATTTCGACGATCACTAATTTCTCAAGCAACAAAAACTAGGTTTAAAAATTTTGATCCTAAATTTTTACTGTCCCACTGCATTAATCCCTTATTAAATATTTTTCCCCACATCTTAGTTCACTAATCCATCACCAAAATCAAAATTTGCCACTCCGATCACCCAGATTGTCAGATTTAACCAAAAACACAATTTACAGACAATCCAGAAATGCCCCTTCGAAGTTAAACTAAATTTTCTGAATTTAGTTTTAGAATTCATGTTTTGATTTATGTAATTGATTTAATATCTTAAATCAATGAATCCTAGATAATTAAATTCTTACTTGTATATAAAAAATTTGTTATCTAGTATCTTGCTATTGCCAGAGACATTACAGGTTTCTTTTTTAAAAAAACTTAAACTTTGAATTAGGATACACTAACATGTCTTGTTAGAATTTTGAACTTAGATATGAACTAGATTATTAGTTCATGATTTTTGAATCAATACTTAAAGTTTGGAGTCTAGAACAGGGAAAAATGAATTCACAGCAAACATGCATTCAAACCCATACATACAGACAATTTCTATCATACTCATCCACACAAAGTATGATTATCACAGGAAACAATTCAAGCAACCATATTACTTTAAATTAGTTTTAAAATAAATTGTTACTCACAGGTTTTTAGGGGCAGAGCAAACTTGTTTTCTGGAAATGCTTGAAATTAAATGGTGCTTCTTTTTTTTGATCATCTTTGATTTTAATTGTATGTTCCCAGATGCAAGCTTGATTTACAGCTACATGCTTTCCAGAAGATGAATTGCAGGCCTCCAGGAAAATACATGCACGACTTTGAAGTTTTCAAATGAAATCCAGGTTTATGAATTTGTAGAATTGTTGATGAAGTGTTTAAAACAGAAAAGAAATGATCTTCAGTTGCATGTTTGATTCTAGATTCCAGGTGAAAAATGTAGACTTCATTTATTTTCAGGTGAAAAGATGCAGGCTTCCCAGATTTCATTTTGTATGCATGCTTTCAGAAAACAAAATGCATGCAGGCTTAAGATTTTGCAAAGTGGTTTCAGATAGCTTTTGGATTTGAGGAACATATTGTTTCAGATATAATTTGAGGAAAACAGATTTTGCAGATTTTGATTTTAGTTTAAATTTTGTTTACAGATCTTTGGTTTTGATTTTGAAGAAGAAGATTTCAGATTTGTTTATATGTTGATTGAAGATGTTCTCAAGTTATGAAAAGAATAGGAAAAAGAGAAATGAGGTTAAGAGCCAAAGTTTATATAAACAAAAATTTTGATTTAATTAAAATAAAGAAAAAAGAAAAATTAAATAAGACACTTGTATTTAATTTTAACATCTGTCACTTGGTTTAATTAATGGCTTACACATGTCATTTAAGTATGTTAAGAGGCTAACACATGTACTAAGTGTATTTTAATTTTAATTTTAAATGTTTTTTTTTAACTTTTATATCTTAGTTCATTATTTCTTATGTAATATATAGATGAATTTTATTTCTTCTCCTTTTTCTAATTAAAAGAAATGAAACAACAAATTATGATTATAAGCTTAAAAATATTTTAAACGTTCATTTTTTTTAAATTTTCATAACAATAAATTCAAATTTAAATGAATTTATCAAATCCAATTTTAAAATCAAGTTATATATATATATATGCATATATAACTCTTGTTAAAATTAAAAATAACAAATCCTATTTCTAAAATCTATTTGTGTTTTATGAAAACTAAGTATTATAATTATTATTTGAAAATAACAAATTAAACAATATTAAATAATATATAAAAGAGATTATAAACAAATTAAGATTATTTGTAATTTGTATTGTAAATTCTTATATATATATATATATATATATAAATTCCAAGTAATATAAAATAAAACTTAGCTTTTATATTTATCTAATTTTAAATTCATATTTTTAAGCAAAATCAAATTTTAAAACAAATAAAATTTATCATAGTATAAACCATAACATTATTTATTACATTGCTTTGAAAAGCCAATTCTTAATCAAATTTCAAATATACCAAATATAAATTAAAATTAGAAAATTGATCTATTTACTAAATTCCAAATCAAAGTTTATCAAATTTACAATATATACAATTATATATATTATAAACAGAAAACAGTTTATTTATTTTAAAAAGATAAAATCTTTCAATTTAAATATTTATTTAAAGATGATTATTAGATCAATTCAAAATTTATTATCAAAAATTATCAAATCAAATTAATTTTAAAACACAGATTATTAATTTATATTGCCTAATTTCCAGGATATCACACGCATAGTTTACCTATTTAAAATATATGGATTATCCATATACAAAATTGATATAGACTATCCATCACACATCCCATAGATTACCTAGGTTAAATATGAACCCTTCATTCACCTCATAGAGACTGTCCATCTCCGACATGATGTGGTTGACTATGAAACCATCACTTAACAATTTATTTCATGTTATCCACTTCTTTGGCCTATGTTCATTGGTATCCCCAATTAGGTTTTCTCCCCTTAAAGTTATAATATCACAAATGGAATACATTGGTATCCCCAATGGTCTAAGTCAAAAATTATGATTTGAAATATATTGGTTTCCCCAATGGTTAGTGTCGAACATACATTGGTATTCCCAATGATAAACCTCAGTTTGTAAAACATTTAGAATATCGAAACAGTCTACATTGGTATCCCCAATGCCAATGTTCAAATTTACAATGAAAATGACATTGTTATCCCCAATGTTTAAAGTCAAAATTATACCATATACGTCTCGCCACCATTAAATAGGTTAATATAGTTTAATGTCGACGTCAATAACAATATCGACAAAGAGGTTAAGGCTCTCTGCCTTTAATAAAAATAATCTATAAAACATATGATGTTAATACATTATCGACCTCTATTCAAGGTCGAAAACAAAGCTTAAACTCTTTCAAGTATATAAACTTCATGTTGAAAATGATGTTTTTGACTTTCATAGATTATAGATTATCCACCTTTCAAAACTAAGCTTTTGGATATTATGAAACAAATAGCTAACTACTGAAACATAGGTTATCGACCCTCTTGAACTTGGACCATATCCTTCTTTAAAACATTTTTAATTTAGATAGAAATGAGCCTCACTGGCTTTAAAAGGAAAAAGAGCAGCGTCAATGTTACGCTGCATCATTCCTGACCCTATTCACTATAAGACTTTAGTGTACATAAGGTCACATGCACTGATGAGTAGCGGCTTCAAGACTATTTGCATCATTAGAAAAACATACTCGAACACTTCTTCTACCATGCCACTAAGTATATCGAGTCGAAGTCTGTAACAACCCGTATATTTGGACCATTTAAATTAACAATAATCCACACATGTCAACTTAAATAGTACAAAACACGAATCATTAATGGAGTATATATATAAATGAGAATCATCACAGAATCACAGAAATATAACATCACAGAATAGTGCAGCGGAAATATAACATAGTCATAAGAGTAGTTCATGAAGCTACCCATAAGTACAACAATGTCTCAAATAAAAGGAAATAAACAACATAGAAGTCTAAATAGTCCAAATGGAAAGAACAAATACTGATAAGATAAGATAGTAAAAGTCTTCAGTCTTCGGCTCCAAATAAACAGCAGCAGCAATCCTCAATTTGATCCGAGCATATGCACAACAAACACTCGAATCAGGACATATATTCTTATATAGACAATATGGTTCAAGATTTGAAATAAACAATAACTCAAAGATGAATGGAATAAACATCTTTCAGGATCCGATAAACTATTTATACATAATAGTGTACGATACATAGATAATGTCTAACAGTAAAGTAAAATATAAAAATAGTGTTAAGGCGTTACCATTATCCCCCTTAACACATTTTATACAGCATCATAGACTATACAACACTGTAAACTCCACCGTAAACTAGTTGGATATCAGGGAGTACTCCATAGGTATAATACAAAACAAAATCGTAGTGGTCGCGTATACGGGAATACAAGTATGACAAGGCACATGAGGCAATACCCAAGGTAGTGAAACTACCGTTCGCCTGATCCGGACTGTGAGAACGCATCGCCGCAACGATCGCAACACTGCGAAACAACACTCCAAATTCAAGGGTGCGCACCAATCAATCACAAAAGTAAATGAGTAGTTTACGAAGAAGTGTGTTCGCTCGAGGTAGCTAACCCCATTTGGCCCGGTACGGCTCCTGATTTTAGTCATTTCCAATTTGACACAAGTGTCGAGGCTATTCATTATCGTTCACTTTCTTCAGTCATCAACGTTCGCCAATCCAACCACTTCATTCTGGATCACACTCCGCGTATAGTTATTAAAGTGGTTTTCGGTTTAGACAGTGAGTATGTCGCTAATCGATTACGGTTCCTTTAATAACCTTCGTAATTAATTTACCGATTGGTCGTTTAATATATTTCAAAACCAATTCAATTTCAATTATAAATCAACATTCATAAATCAACATTCCGTTAGTCATTCTAAATCAAGTTCCAAAATTTTCATTTCAAAAATTCACAATTTCATTTCAAAACTTCTATAATTCAATTTCAAAGTTTCAATTTTAAAACAATTCAAATATTTATTTAATTTCATGTATAAGTTCATTTCAAAATCATTTAATGTTCAAATCGATTTAAACTCAATTATCGATTTCATTCGATATTCATTAAATTAATTTATCATTAAACAATTTCAATTTAAATTCCAATTCATTACTTTACTTTTTTTTAAGTTCAACTTCATTATCAAAGCTTACAAATTAAATATAGATTAAAATTTGTCAAATCCAATTCTTTAACTTTCAAATCTTTCATTTGTGTGATAAACGCATTCTATTTCTTATTAAAGAAATTCAATTAATTCATTTATTACCTTGTTACAATTTCAAAACTCAATTAAAGAAATTAGTTTCCCTTATTCAAAATTTGATTTTTCTTAATAAGCAAATCCAATTCAATTTATTCTAATCATTAAATAATTCAATCTATTCAAATTATCGATAATTTCAAATCTTAACTATTAATCATTTCAAACTTAATTATTAACAATTCTTAAACTTAATTATCAAAATTTCAAAACATAATTCTTAATAATTTCAAACTTCGTTATCAATAATTCCAAAGTTAATTATTAATAAATTTCAAGACTTGATTATTAATACTTCCAATTTAATTATTACTAATTTTAAACTTGATTATTAATAATTTCAAATTTAATTATCAATTAACTCTAAATTTAATTATTACATAATTAAATTTTAATCAATATTCTTTTGTCAATTACGACGTTCATATTTGTTTCAAACTTAAGTATCACATTTACAATTCATTCGAATTTAAATTCCAAATTTTTATTCAAAACCTTATTATTAGTCAAATAAAACTTTATTTTATTTTAAACCAAACATTGACCAATCAGTTTTAATTTAATTTTCTATCCTAAGTCAAAGTTATTTGGGTATTTATCATTTCAACCCGATTCCATTTCAATTCACAATTAAAACATACAAAGGGAACTTGCAGTGTGATAGCTGGGATGGTGTCAAAGTAAATAAACAAGCAATAGCATCCATTCACAACAATTTAACAATTTATTAAATAATCCTGAAATAATCGTATTAATTTACATTTGTTATTTATGTAAATTAATATAATTATTTCTAGAATCTACACTATCATTTCATGTAGAATAAAGATTATTACATTACGGTTTTTCACTTGTCGTTCAATTTCTATTTCGAATTTACACTAAACAATTAATCCGATGTACGTTGAATGGTACACAGTGAAATTAACCAATTTCTACGTCAATTTAATTAACAATTAAAGTTTCAAGTATAACTAATCAGTATTCAACATATGAAGGGGTCAAGTTTAACAAATCAAAGTTTGACGTATATAATCCGATTTAAATTGGTTAACTATCCTATTCAAATTTCACTTGCAACTATTTATCACTTAACAATACAATTAACAACCAATTCACATCAAATAGCAATCATTCATCAGTACAAACTAGCATAAAAATATAGTCGTGAAAATTAATTCACCTTTCGTGGATAAAGAAATTGACGGCGAAGCAAGAATAAGCACGAAAAGAAGTCGGTACGCACGAACAACGAACACTGTAATATCGACAAAAGAAAACGATATTAATAAAACGAACGTTTGTATAAAATTTATAAATTTATATAAATGCGTTTACCGATGTCGGAGAAAAAGAGCGAAAGCTGAAGATCGATGTTGCTGCGAAAGAATTCAGTCGGTTGCTTCTGCACACAACAAGCAAAGAAAATTTGGTTACTATTTTGGCAACCAAAATAGATATTGGCGTAAAATATCGAAAGCTATTTGCGAATTCACCGTTTCGTTTTTTTTATTTTTTTTATAACGAAACATTCCGTGATTCAACACACTGCTTGCATGCGTGTACATAACTTGTACACCATCCCACAACATGCAGCAAACCCCCAAGCTCACGAAACCTTCATACACACTACATCTTTTTTTTTTCTTTCTTTTTTTTTTCTTTTTTCTTTCGCACGCATATATTATTTTATTTTATTTTTTTTACAAACCTAACACACCCATGATAGAACTCAATACCACTTAGTTTCATGCATGTAGGTGCATGATTGCACACATCCCACTCTCCCATGCTATACTTCTCCCAGTTAATAACCTTTCTTCCTTCTCTTTTTTTTTATGAAACAGCAAACCCATTCCATACGCACACACACGGGTTTGGCCAAAGCACGCACACACACGCAATACATGGATACGCCCACATATGCACGCACGGGTTTGGCCACGGTGAGGCAGGGGTGTGGCGGTTTGAGGCAGGCGCGGTGGTAGGCTCAGGCGGAACAGGTGGAAGAGGGAGTGGACGATGGCAGGCGAACAGAGGAGGTGGGCTAGAGTGAGCGCTGGAGTGGGCGACGGCCAGAGGAGGGTGGTGCAGGCGACGTCAGGAACTGGTCGAAGTTGCAATGGGTGCGGGGTGAGGTGGCAAAGGCGGAGAGAGAGGTAGTGGCTGCCGAAGTGGAAGAGGGGACGTTGAGTACTTGGCCGAGAGCCTTGTTTTCTTTTTTCGTTGTTATTTTTTTTTTTAGAGAATGAAATATGAAGAAGAGGAAGGAGAAATTTGTGTGTGAGAATGGAATGTGAGGAAAAATGGAAACAAGAAGAGAAGAAAAGAAGTTTACCTAAAGCTTGAAAAATGGGAATGGGAACGGTGAAATGAAGTGTACTGGGAGATATATTTCTTCAGAGTTACTGTTTCATATACCACTTTTCATTTCTAATACCTAAGAGTCATACTCCTTCCCAAGTTTACACCGAAATCCCAAACGACTCTATCAATTCCCAAGCCAACCACCAACTCCCATCTACTTCATTTAATACTCAGCTGAGATAAAATTTCAAAATTCTCTTTGTATACGGCTAAAGATTTGGGCTGAGAAGGGTTTAACCGGTCCACTTGGAACGGTAAATTTTACGCAACTATTTTATGACGAACTCCGATTGATGCTACTAAATATAACATTATGATCAGTGCGACGAGGCGATTTCCACGGTACACAGATTATTGCGATACGATGGTTTTATAAAATTCACATTTACGCCGCTTAAATTGTACGTTTTGCAAAACAATTTAAACGGAGCAGGCGATGATAGTTTTTGACGAAATGAAATTCATAATCATGATCAAAATGATTTTTACAACATAACGATGTAAAAATATTTGGATTTGGAAGATAAATTTTACGCGGCTTTATATGGACTGATATACAGTAAAACGCGAACGAAGTTTACTGTAATAATTTGCGACGAAACTTTTTCTATGTTCATATCTAACTAGACGTAAGACATAAATAAAGTTTGGACGTGAATTGAGATCGTTTATAAATTTCATAATTTTTATATTAAACGATAGATTTTAAAATGTATATTTGGTCAGAAATTCAGGGTCGTTACAATCTCCCCCACTCAAAACTTTTCGTCCTCGAAAAGGAACGAGACGAGTAAAGTAGGAATGAAATAAGCAGAAAATCAAGATAGATTTTGAGAAATTTGAATTATACCTGAAATTAGTAATTCGGGGTTTGAATCCCGAATACTATCATCAGTTTCCCATTTGCAATCTCGCTCATCTGCACTCCATTGGACTTTGACGAGATTAACCGACTTCCTTCTAAGTTGCTTTGTCTCACGATCAACTATCCGAAGCGGCTTACGCTCAATAGTCAAATCGGATTCGATAACTATCTCCTCCATCTGAGCAGTGGGAATTGTCATAGATGGATCGTGCACAACTTTGCGTAGATGTGAGACGTGGAACACATTGTGTACACCAGCGAACTTCTCTGGTAAAGCAACTCTATATGCCAATGTTCCGACTCTTTCCGTAATCTCAAACGGACCAACAAATCTCGGAGCTAGCTTCCCTTTCCTTCCAAATCGAACAATATTCTTCAAAGGCGACACCTTCAGAAATACTTTGTCTCCTACGCTGAATTCAAGATCTCTTCTCCTTTTGTCAGCGTAGCTCTTCTGTCTATCCTGTGCCGTCTTTATCTTCTTCCTGATTTCTTCGACTTTTTTCGAAGCTTCCATAATTATTTCTGAACCAAGCACTAATCGATCACCCGACTCGATCCAACAAGCTGGCAATTTGTACGGCCGACCATATAAGGCTTCGAACGGTGCCATACCAATGCTTGCCTGATTATTAAAGATGATTAATTCAAATTCAAATATACTTATTCAAATTTGAAATTCAATATCTTTACCTGGTAACTATTATTATAAGTGAACTCAACCAAGTGAAGATGGTCTTCCCATAATCCACCAAAATCAATAGTACAAGCTCGGAAAAGGTCTTCTAAAATCTGATTCACCCTCTCAGTTTGGCCATCTGTCTGAGGATGATAAGCCGTGCTCAAATTCAGTTTGGTGCCCAAAGTATCCTGAAATGCTTTCCAGAATTTACTGGTTAAAATAGGATCTCGATCGCATATGAAACTGGATGGTACACCATGAAGTTTAACAACTTCTCTCATATATATCTCGGCCAAATTCGAAGCTGTAAGAGTGGACCTGACTGGAATAAAGTGGGCGGATTTCGTCAGTCTGTCGACAATCACCCAAATGCTTTCGTTGCCCTTTCTAGTCCTTGGCAGTCCATCAATAAAGTCCATAGAAATCTGCTCCCACTTCCAACCTGGAATCTCTAGTGGCTGGAGAAAACCAGCTGTCTTTCTGTGGTCAGCTTTAACTTGTTGGCAAGTTGTGCATCTGCTGACATAGGCAGAAATATCGCGCTTCATCCCACTCCACCAATATAACTTTTTCATATTCTGGTACATTTTAGTGACACCGGTATGAAATGAAAGCGAAGAGTTGTGGTTTTCTTTCAGCACTTCTTGTCTAAGACCATCAACATTAGGAACAAAAATGCGATTATCAATTCTCAAGACTCCATTACTATCAACATGTGCACCCAATTTATTGTCAGCATTTCCAACTCTTCCAAGGACTATTTCCTTGATGCGATAAAGCAAAGTGTCCTCGTATTGCTTGGCTACGATCCATAAGAGCTGAGGAGACGGAAAGCTGGAATAACATTCCTTTAACAAGATTACAACATGTCATCGCTTGATTTCTGCTCAAAGCATCGGCTATGGCATTTGCTTTCCCTGGAGTATAATTAATATCAAGATCATATGCAGCTAGAAATTCGAGCCATCGGACTTGTCTCTGATTCAAATCCTTTTGTGAGAAGATATATCTCAATGACTTGTGGTCAGTGAATAACTCGAATTTGGTTCCCAATAGATAGTGCTCCATAGCTTAAGAGCAAATAAAACCGCAAGAAGCTCTAAATTGTGAGTTGCGTAATTTGCTTCGTGGGTCTTTAATTGACGACCCGCATAGGAAATAACCTTTCCCTTTTACATTAAGACTGCTCCTAATCCATCACGACAGGCATCTGTATAGACGGTCAATCCTTCGCTACCATCAATAATTGTAAGAACTGGGGCAGATGTCAATCTTCGCTTCATCTCATTGAAAGCTGCTTCGCACTTTTCACTCCAAATAAAATTAACATTCTTTCTAGTCAGTGCGGTAAGTGGGGCAGCAATACGAGCAAAGTTTTCTATAAATCCGCGATAATAGCCAGCCAAGCCCAAGAAACTGCGGATATCTGTGGGAGTTTTGGGAGTCTTCCAGTCCTGCAAATTCCAAGGATTTGAATTTAGATATTGATAAGCTGTTCATATAGAATTGACAAGTAAGAATAGAACTTGCATTGACTACGGCGATCTTAGCTGGATCGACCGAAATCCCATTCTCCGAAACAATATGGCCAAGGAAACGAACTTCATCTTGCCAAAAGTAGCATTTCGAAAACTTGGCTTTAAGCTGGTGTCTACGAAGAGTTTCGCGAACAAAAGCCAAATGTGATCTATGCTCTTTCTCATCTTTGGAGAAGACGAGAATATCATCGATGAAAACAAGAACGAACTTGTTGAGAACATCACGAAAAACTCTATTCATCAAGTCGACGAAATAGGCTGGAGCATTAGTGAGACCGAACGGCATAACTAGCCATTCATAGAAATCGTTTTCAGTGCAGAATGTTGTTTTAGGAATGCTATCCTCAGCGATTCTGAGTTGGTGAAAACCGGTAGCCAAATCAAGTTGAGAGAAGACTTTAGCTCCATGAAGCTGATCGAATAGGTCGTTGATGCGAGGCATCGGATACCTGTTCTTTTGTGTGAGCTTGTTTAGCTCTCTATAGTCCACACACATTCTGAGTGAGCCATCAGATTAGGTGACAAATACAACTGCAGCACCCCATTCTGAATGACTGCGTCGAATCAAGCCTTTAGAAAATAAATCTTTAATTTGAACATTCAACTCTGCCTTTTCTTTAGGAGTCATTCTCCTTGGAGGAAGAACTACTGGTCGTGCACCAGGAATAAGGTCGATGCGGAATTCGATTTCCCGCGGAGGTGGTAGAGAATTAACTTCTCCAAATACATCAGAAAAGAGTTGAACAATTGGAGTAGAGCTTAGTTCATTTGGATGGGAGTCAAGAGAGAATATAAAACTCCCAGCATATTATTGAGGTGATTTGCCTTTAACAACTAAAGGCATACTCTTGTCCTCAATAAGAGAGACAGTTCGAGTTTTACATGAGATAATGGCTTCGAACATTCGTAGCCAATCAATGCCTAATAGAATATCAAATGCCTCGAATCCAAGTACGTAGAAATCCCAAGTGAAATGGTGAATGCCATGCATAAGAGTGACATATTTGCGAACCCTTTTGAGGTTAGCGGGCCCTCCAATAGGGTTTGTTACACATAAGGAAATAGATGCAAGAGTAGGTTCCAAACCAAGTTTATTACATAAATCAATAGATATGAAGCTGTGTGTAGCTCCGGTGTCAAATAGAACTCTAATAGGCAAGGTATGTAACATAAAAATACTTTGTAAAGTACCTTGATTATCCGGAACTTCTGGGGCAGGAACTTCCGGGGCAGGTGTGGAAAGAGCAAAGACTCCAGATGGTGTACCACGCTTTTGTGTTGGGCAGTCTTTCTTGAAGTGTCCTGGTTGTAAGCAGATATGACACAAATCCCTCCTAGTCATCTGTGCCGGTGGCGGAACAGCTGCGCTCTTTGGAGATGGGAAGCTACTAGCATAATGACCCTTTTGGTTGCAGTCGAAGCAAGTAATGGATGATATGTCAATGGGCTTCTTCTGGGAGTATCCAAGCCCTGTTTTCTGATGCCAATTCTTCTTCTGTTGTGCAAAGTTTGGCTTTCTCTTTCCCGACTTACTAGCTGATGTCTGGACAACTGGAGCTTTGGAGGTTGATGTTTCCTTTGGCTTTTCCTCATATCGAAGAGCAAAATCCATCAACTCAGTGAAAGTTCCATGAACATAAGCGGTGAGGAGCTCGTAATACTCAGGGCGTGCGCCATGTATGAACTTCTCATTCTTAAGCAGTGGTGTATCAATCAAACCAGGTCCAAACTTGGATAATTCGTTGAACTTCCGTTCATACTCAGTGAAGGTCATGTTGCCTTGCTTGAGATCCATAAAACAACGATAGAGTTGGGCTTTTCCAGCAGCTGGCATCCACTGAGCGACAAAGGAATCCCTATTTACAAACGATATGAAAACGAGTCAAAATTTGACAAGATAAAAGGAAATTTTTATTTAGATAAACTTCTAGATAGATTTCTACCTAAACTGGGCCCAAGTGATGGTTTCCTCATCGGTACGAGAAGTGACGGATTCCCACCAATCTTGTGCAGCATCCTGGAGCTGCCAAGCGGCCAACTTACGCTTCTGAGCGTCTGTGATTTCCAAGCCAGTAAAGATCCTCTCCAAACACTTTAGCCATTGTTGTGCTTCGATGATACTCTCGGAGCCAGTAAATTTGACTCCTCCAAGCTAAGTGTACTCCTTGCTAAGAGTGGAGAATCTAACTGCGGGAGCTGGAGCATGTGGACCAGGAGCATTTCCACCCCTTCCTCCTCTAACACTTCTTCTGGTAGCCATCCTGGAATACCAAAAGTGATTTAGAATCAAAGATAGGAATTTATAGAATTTAAGGAAATTCTACTCAAACGAATTCAATAAGAAAGATGAATCAAATGATGTGGATTCTGAATTGATTCTCCTCATTCTAGGGTATATTTACCCTATCTCTAATGAGCTTTAAAACTCCACAGGCTGAGGTTGTCGGGAACCAAAGCTCTGATACCAACTATAACAACCCGTATATTTGGACCATTTAAATTGACAATAATCCACACATGTCAACTTAAATAGTACAAAACACGAATCATTAATGGAGTATATATATATAAATGAGAATCATCACAGAATCACAGAAATATAACATCACAGAATAGTGCAGCGGAAATATAACATAGTCATAAGAGTAGCTCATGAAGCTACCCATAAGTACAACAATGTCTCAAATAAAAGGAAATAAACAACATAGAAGTCTAAATAGTCCAAAAGGAAAGAACAAATACTGATAAGATAAGATAGTAAATTCTTCAGTCTTCAGCTCCAAATAAACAGCAGCAGCAATCCTCAATCTGATCCGAGCATATGCACAACAAACACTCGAATCAGGACATATATTCTAATACAGACAATATGGTTCAAGATTTGAAATAAACAATGACTCAAAGATGAATGGAATAAACATCTTTCAGGATCCGATAAACTATTTATACATAATAGTGTACGATACATAGATAATGTCTAACAGTAAAGTAAAATATAAAAATAGTGTTAAGGCGTTACCATTATCCCCCTTAACACATTTTATACGACATCATAGACTATACAGCACTGTAAACTCCACCGTAAACTAGTGGGATATCAGGGAGTAATCCATAGGTATAATACAAAATAAAATCGTAGTGGTCGCGTATGCGGGAATACAAGTATGACAAGGCACATGAGGCAATACCCAAGGTAGTGAAACTACCGTTCGCCTAATCCGGACTAGTGAGAACGCATCGCCGCAACGATCGCAACACCGCGAAACAACACTCCAAATTCATAACCCCTTTCAAAGGAAAAACACGAATAAAAACAAGATCACCAATCGAGAACTCGAGAGGCTTCCTACGGTTGTCCGCGTAGGATTTCTGACGACTCTGTGCCTCTTTCATTCTCAATCGAATAAGATCAATCTTCTCAGAAGAATGACGAACAAAGTCCGGGCCAAGAATAAGCTTCTCCCCAGATTCCAACCAACATGAAGGTGATCGACATGGCCTTCCGTATAAGGCTTCGAAAGGAGCCATACCGATACTAGACTGAAAAGTATTGTTGTAGGAGAACTCTGCAAGAGGTAGGTGATCCTCCCAACTACCACCAAAATCAAAAATACAAATACGAAGAAGATCTTCCAAGATACGATTTACCCGTTCAGTCTGTCCGTCAAACTGCGGATGATAAGCTGTAGAAAAATTAAGCTTTGTTCCCAAAGCTTGCTGAAGACTCTTCCAAAAATGACTCGTGAATAAAGGATCACGATCACTCACAATAGAACTAGGAACACCGTGAAGTCTCACGATTTCCTTGACATACAACTTAGCCAAATGCGAAGCAGTTCTATTAGACTTAATAGGGACAAAATGAGCAGACTTAGTGAGGCGATCAAAAATAACCCAAATGCTAGAATGGCCTGATCTCGAGCGAGGTAGGCCGTCTATGAAATCCATAGAAATTTGATCCCACTTCCACAATGGAATCTCAAGAGGCTGAAGAAGACCCGAAGGACGCTGATGCTCGGCTTTAAAACGCTGACAAGTTATGCAATTGCTCACATAACTCGCCACATCGCGCTTCATGCCTTCCCAATAATAAAGACGACGCATATCGGCATACATTTTGCTACTACCGGGATGAATGGTATACTTAGAACGGTGACGGTCATCAAGAATGTCATGCCTAAGTGCAAGATCAGAAGGCACAAAAAGACGGTTCTTCTTACGAAGACACCCATGAGAATCAATGCTGAAATCTTGCAACGCCTCATCGCAAGATCCAGACTCACAAAGCTGAATAAGATGCAACAACTCAGGATCACGCCGCTGGGCATCGGCAATACGATCCAATAAAATAGGTCGAGCTCCCAAACTAAATAATAGAACAGGAGAATCAGAAGATGAACCTCGATCACGAATTTCACAAAAAGATAGAGTCTCAAGAACATCCCATTCGGCAAACATCATAGAAATAACAACCGAATGTTTGCGACTAAGCGCATCTGCAACACGAATACCCTTACCAGGGGTATACTGGATATCAAAGTCATAAGAAGCAAGAAACTCGAGCCAACGCTGTTGTCTCATATTGAGTTCCTTCTGAGTGAACAAATACTTCAAAGATTTATGACCGGTATAGAGAATGAAGCACTCGCCCAATAAATAATGTCGCCAAATCTTCAAAGCAAAGACAATGGCGGCCAGCTCAAGATCATGAGTGGCATAGCGAACTTCATTCGGACGCAGTTGCCTAGAAGCATAAGCAATTACCCGATCCTTCTACATAAGAACAGCACCGAGACCACTACCACAAGCATCGGTGTAAACAACAATGTCATGATTCCCTTCGGGATCCACAAGGATAGGAGCATTAGTGAGAAGTTCCTTTAATGTCAGAAAGGAAGATTCACACTTGTCGGACCAATCAAAACGAATGCCTTTACGAGTAAGGCAAGTGAGAGGAAGCACAACACGGGAAAAATTCTTAATGGACCAACGGTAATAACCCGCCAATCCAAGGAAACTACGAATCTCATGAACATTCTCGGGCCTCTTCCAATTCTGGATGGCTTCGATCTTTGAGGGATCGACAGAAATGCCATCAGAAGGTACAACATGGCCTAAGAACTTAACCTTATCCTCCCAAAAGTGGCACTTGGAGAATTTGGCTCTAAGCTGATGCTGACGGAGGGTACTCAAGACAATTCTCAAGTGATTAGCATGCTCGGCTTCAGACTTAGAATAAATAAGGATATCATCAATGAACACAAGGACAAACTTATCGAGATATTCTCGGAATACTCGATTCATGAGATCAACAAAGAAAGCAGCAGCGTTCGTCAAACCGAACGGCATAACGAGCCACTCGAAAGAACGATAACGAGTGCGAAAAGCGGTAAGAGGTATGCTATCCTCCGCGACTCGTAATTGATGAAAACCTGTGGCAAGGTCAAGCTGAGAAAAGACCTTAGCACCACTCAATAGATCGAACATATCATCGATCCTAGGCAATGGATACCTATTTCTGATGGTTAACTCGTTAAGCTTGCGATAATCAATGCAAAGCCTAAGAGTTCCATCAGACTTCTTCACGAAGACGACCGCGGATCCCCACGGAGAAAAACTAGACTGAATCAATTGCTTGGATTCAAGCTCTAAAAGCTGCTTCTTGAGTTCCTCATTTTCCTTTGTAGACATCCTCGTGGGAGGACAAGTAACTGGCTGCGCGCCTGGAATGAGATCAATGCGGAACTCAATTGCTCGTTTGGTTGGCAAACCCGATACAGGCTCAAAAACATCAAAAAAGTCACAACCAACAGGAATACGAGATATATCATCATTACCTCGCGAGTCAAGAGAATATAAAGCCATCTCGGGATTATCCACATCCCGAAGAACAAGAGATAGCTGAGTAGGCGAATCCGGATGTCGAAGATATACAATCCTCTCGGAACAAATAATCCTGGCATCATATCTCACTAGCCAGTCCATACCCAAAATCATATCGAATCCCAGACAAGAAATAACATGCAGATTCGCACGGAAAGAAAAGTCACATAAAACAATCTCAATATCATCACAAAGCAAACTAAGGGTCGTGGATCCCCCAATTGGATTCGCAATCCTTAAAGAAGTAACCAAACAAGAAACATCCAAAAATAAATCATCAATGAGCTTTTTCGATACGAAAGAATGTGATGCACCCGTATCGAAAAGAACTCGAATACTATGGTCATGAAATAAAATAGAACCTTCCAAAATAGATGAAGATGTACCTTTGGGTTGAGAAGGACCTTTTGAAGCCTTGGTAGCATAAAGATTGCTAGAATTGGCACTAGCCGGAACAGTAGGGCAAGCTGAAACATGATGACCTTCCTTCTTGCAATAACGGCAGAAGAGAGGCTTAGGACAAGCTCGAATAATATGATCCGGAGAACCACAATTAAAACACTTTCGAACGAAAGGTGTTCCGGAAGACTGATGCTGAGAGCTAGGACCACTGGTCTTCTTTTTCTTAGAAGGAAAAGGCTTCTTCTGTATTGATAACGGCCTCTTGTTGGGGTTCTTGGAAACCTCAACATCAACATCACTATCGCACTCCTTCTCGACGGTGTCGAGATGAAGTGCCGAATCAACCAACTCCTCAAAAGAAAGTTTAAGCTGGAGCAACAAAGGCTTCTTAAGATATTTCTTAAGACCAGAAACAAACTTCAAATTCTTCTTATAAGAAGTACTGATAAATTCAAGACCATACTGAGATAAAGCCTCGAACGATGCGACATCCTCAGAAACAGAAGATTTCCCTTGCTTCAACTCAAGGAAGCGACGGGTCAATAAAACTTTTTCAGATTCAGGAACGAACTTGAGTTCAAATCGCTCCCGAAACTGAGTCCAAGAAAGAGTAGAGTCATCAATTTCGGCTACAAGAAGCTCATACCAATCAAGTGCACGCTTTTGTAATAAACTAGAAGTCACAAGAACTCTATCATGGTCAGAAAGATCCATGCAAGAAAAGATACGCTCGCACGTGCGAAGCCAAGCTTGGACTTCAAGAACGGACTCGGAACCCTTAAACGGTTTTCCTCCAAGATGAGCAAAATCACTGCACTGACGTGAAAAGGCAGACTTGCGAGGTGGAGATACTCGAGGAGGGACTGGAGGCTGAGTGCTCCTAAACAATTTCAAAAACTGATCAGCAGACATATATACGCCATCCGGATGTGAGCCACTGGATTGCCCATCACCCAAACGTCGTCCCCTGCCTCTTCCAGCCATACGCTGAAGGTAAGATAAGAACAAGATTATTCACAAGGTAGATATTGCAATATGGAATTCTACGGAATAAAATGCATTCCTAGACGTATTCCCAAACTCTATCTAACCTTGATGGAATAAAGAGACATGATGATTCAAAGATTTGTATCACTTGTACACTTTGATGTATCATAATATGTGTTTCTATTCTGTGTTTATCATACTTTGTTCTGAACTCAGCTCTGATACCACGCTGTGACGCCCCACCTCTATACCCACGCTAGCCAAGGACACTACAAAGTAATGCCGTCAGCTAACACGGAGAATAAGGCTGGTTAGGAGCGACCATCTATAGCCTTGCTCTAACTATCTATTGAATACATCGACAATAAACATACCAACCAGGTCGTCATACCCAATGAATACTTAAAACAAAACCATAGGTGGTTGGATCTATCAGAACAGAATATAATAACTCAAATGTAATATACATCACAGAACAGTAAATCATCATATACACATATACAGATTCATAACAGAGTTATACAATAATACATATAAAGTGGTATAGCAAACCACCATATACAGACGAGTCAAAAGAATACATATCAGAGTTGCTACAAAATAGGACTACACAAAAAGCTATGACAAAAAGGAACAAGCTGAATAGTCCATGCGGAAGCAAAATAGGCTAAGCCCAAAAGCACCTAACCTGAAACATCTCGGTCTGACCCGAGTATAAGATACACGGGTCAGTCTAGCTAAACAAATCAGTTAGATAAACTGAACAACAATAAACCTGCAAGGTTACAAGGTATAACATATATCTCTAAGGGAGATAACACAATCATCTATCGAAAGATGAATCATATAGAACAAGCCTCATATCATCGGCAACATATAGAAACAAAGTATACAAATATCCCAAAACAAGCCAATAGGCAATAACAAATACCAATAAGGTATACAAGTTCCACAAGGTAAACGCTACGCATCATGCGGCTCATAATGACCAACACCGAAGGGCAATACCAAGGGAATATACATATGAATGAAACATCATAAAATTGCTCGAGCTCAGTACTGTATAAACAAGGATCCATGAGCCCGAAGACTCCAAACCCAATATCACCCATGCGGCTCATAACGACCAACATCGGAAGCGATACTAAAGGGCAACCCAATATCACCCATGCGGCTCATAACGACCAACATCGGAAGCGATACTAAAGGGCAACCCAATATCACCCATGCGGCTCATAACGACCAACATCGGAAGCGATACTAAAGGGCAACAAACCCGAAGGCACAAACCCGAAGGCACATACCCGAAGGCAACAAACCGTAGTGGTGAAGGTCAGAGACCCAGTACTGGACAGCACTAACTGGCGGAATGTGTCACAACTCTCGAAAAGGAATCCGAAAAGTGTTAACGTATGTCCCATAACCACTCGTTCGCACTAAATGGTTTACTATCCGTCAGCCACTTTCACACTCAAAGTAGTACAATGTTCACCTTATATCATCGGTAAACCAAACCCGAAGGTTAAAACGATCAATTGAATAGGTCGGGAATTAATCGGAAGGATAAACGCACAGATTCATGGTCCGTGTTTTGCCCAACCATTTAATCACCCTTCCACTTCGCTCGAAGTGCGAAATTGTACGTGTGGTTTAATTAGAATTTATAAATCGGAGAAGCGAACTTTTAATATGATTTGAAGAAATAATTTATAAAAACCCGTGAATGAATTCAAAACGGAATTATCAAGGTCAAATACGCATAAGCAACTAGTTGGAATTAACAAGCCTTGATTAAATTTGTAAAACTGAACAAACAAGGCAAGTTGGCAAAAAACAGCAGGTTCAGACGTCTGAAAGAAGGGATTCAAACGTCTGAATCTGGAGACCAACTTCTTTTTCAAAAGAGGATTCAGACGTCTGAACCCAAATTTTCAGACGTCTGAAATGGGTAATATTTTGCCTATTTCCTTTCTGGTCGAATTTTTGGCAAATCAGACGTCTGGAAATATAATTTCAGACGTCTGAATCTGGGGATGAAAATTCCCCTTGAACAATATTCAGACGTCTGAAATAGGCATTTCAGACGTCTGAAACCTGATGGTCAGGCAATTCCTGAACCTAGGCCAACTATGGCCAAACAAATCGAAAGCGATCGGGTGCGTGTTGATTATGTGCTTACGTCAAACGACTACCCAACCTTAACAACACCCCCAAACACTCCGAACGACATAAACACCAACCATATAAGGTTTTACATAGATTTGGCTTCAAAAATCAATATTTGGTAATTTCACCAAAGCAATCCAAATCGAAAGCAAATGCACATGAACAAGTATTAGGAATTCATTCCTAACATCAATGATATCAAAAGAAGTAGATGTGAGTTCAAAACTCACCTTTTACCCAAAAGCAAAGAAGATGGAGTTCAATTATCAAGGAGAAGACCAACCAAACACTACTTCAACTCAACAAGCTTCAATCTAAGAATAAATCACATATTTCCCAATTTAGGTTTAGGAAATTTTCTGAAATTGAAGAAGAGAAGAGTTGGAGAAGATGAAGAAGAACTTACCAATCGCTTCTCTTTGATTTTGGAGAAAGAATTTGTAGTTTGCAAATGGATTTAGGGCTAGGAGTTTCTAATTTCCTTTCTCTTCCCCCATTTCAGTTTTTTCTTAAGCTTTTATGAAATGAATAAGTGAATGGAAGGAGAGAAGGGCTGAGTTGAGGTTAATAGAACAGTTTGGGTGAAACCCAAACCCAAAGCCCACTTAGCAAATAGAAAATTCGACTTACTCCAAACATATCAAAGCTTACACTCAAAAAGATCGCAAACGCCATTTTGGAATCAATGGAAATGGTTTCGAGTTCCAATTCGGCCATTTGCAGAAAGTAACATTTCGGGCCTAAATCCGACCAACGAAGCTATATTTAAATAAAACATTTAAATATAAAATCGTTAAATATGCGGGTTGTTACAACTTCATCACGGTTAGATAACTACCAAAGTAGTTATCCTCTGTTTGCCTCCTCGTTGATGTTGACGCTCATAGATGCGGTGTAGTTTAGGCTCGATGAGGTTATATGCGACATGGCGTAGTCGTAATTATTAAAAAAAACTGATTTGTTACTAATAAAAGCAATTAACTTTCACTAAATCGAAATTCTTGTCCAATTTCTATTGGATGATAAAATATTTTCTCAATACCTTTCAAAGTACTACCACATAGAGTTTTTAAAGTTCCAAAACATATACCAACTACTTAGTTATAATTAAATATTCTTTTAAAGGCATGTTCAGCATAATAAATTCATAATAATTCGAAATCACATGGGAAAAATCCCCAAAAAACATAGAAATTTCAAAATACTGTACTCTTCGTCCTATAAAAATTTTGGGCCCTAAAACAATATTTAATTATATTTAATAATAAAAATATGAATTTAATACCAATTTCCTCCCTTGGAAATTCATAAATATTTATTTCAACTTAAAAAATTATGAAATTAAAAAATCATATCCAAAATAATATTTTACTCAACATACCATAAAATCAAAGCTATTGGAGATTAAAAACTTTTATTTTACCTTAAAAATCAATCAAAACAATTTCGCTAATAATTGCATAAATAATTATTCTATCCAAACAATGATTATATAAGCACAACATGGCAAAAATCATCAAAACCATTCGGATATTATCCACAGCGAAATTCAAGATAAACATAGAGATGGTTTAAGTATTATTCACTTTAGATTTGCAGATGGAGTTGAGATTTGATTATGATTTAGCTTCCTTAGGATTTGCCCTTGAATCCCTTTTAATTTCGTCCTCTTCTTTCCCTTAGAAATGGCCAGGTCCTTATGTTATTATTTGATTGTTTTATGAATAAGTAAGGTGTGGATGATATGAGAGGGAGAGGGTTTATGGAGTAAAGATGGATCTACCTATTTTGCTCTTGTCACACATTCTCTTTTATGGTTTAAGCCTAAAACAATCTTACATAGTTTATTAATAATGGCTCGACCTAATAAGTTTTGAAATCTCACTTCCCTCGACCATTTACATTATTTTATTTTATTTATCTAATTAAATATTTTGGATAATGTTAAACTAAAATTAGAAGTGTTGCATGAAAGTATTGTCTTTGTTATATTATATGTTATCGTTCCGCTGTGAGATTCTACTTCCCCTGTTCGTTTTCTTTTTACCCAAACAATCCATCTTTCTGGCACTTGAATGCTCAACATTGGAATACCGTGGATGTATTAAGAGCCGACTTTCGAGGGTCAAAAAGGAGGATCGCTATAGGATCTAACTTACCAGGCTTTTGTTTCTACGTGAGGGATAGGGTAAGTCGAGAATATTAGAATGTGACAAGTATAGGAGACTAAATTTCCATAATTGATCTTTATAATCTATGGTGGTATAGAAAATATTCTTTTTATACTTAATACCAAATTCTGAGGTTTGGAAACTCATCTCTATCTTGGGAATTAAGAACGACAGTTGGGTCAAAGATAACATACTAACTTGTCTGACTTCTTTGTTAATCGAGGGATAGCCCCTGTTTGAAATCGGGAAGTAGTGGCAAGTATATTTGGTCTAGTGTGGTCAATTTACTTACCCAAAAAGAAAAGTATTTTGGATTTATAGGAACAATTTTATTTAAACAAAAATTGCTTTGGCCCGTTTAAATATGGTTTTGGAAAATGGGAAACATTTTCTAAGTATCGAAAGTGCAGTGTTTTGATAATATACTTATACTTATGGTATATGGATAGTTTTCCAATCCTTGAAAGAGTATAAACAAATAGTGAATGATAAATATACATATGTATATCTTTTGCAAAAGGTATTTTAATATAAGTATTTACATAGTGGTTTTAATCTATAAAAGAATTAATTATAGAGGCTTAGTGTTTGCTTAAGTGCTTAACCATGCATGGCTTTATATGAAGTTAAATCTCTAATTTCATCGTTCGTTTATTTGATAGTTAAATAACCAATTATCAAATCTTGGTCAGTTTTGAAACTATCGATTTTTGGTTCGGAGAGACCAGGATCTGATGTGTTATCCGAAAACCACTTCAAATTGGCATAAGTGTTCAAATTTGGGCACATCTTTAAGGTGATGGAATCAAAGATGGAGTTCTCAAAAGTGCAAGGGCTACTTGCTACTAATCTTGAGGATGTAGTAAAAGTAGTGCCTTGGTTTGTTCAGTTCTAGAAGAGCTTGTATGGATGAATACTGGCATTGCATTATTGTTTGGAGCGCAACGTTAACATTCCAAGTGGGATTTTCTTAAAGGTAAAATCAAGCCTCACATCTGGAAATGACTAAAATATGATACATGCAACAGGGCTATGTGGTTCACTACCATTTGGGTATGGTCGTCGCTTGTATCTAGATCGATATTTATGGATTTTGTATGTTTGTGGCCATGAAAATGATTTATCAAGTTGACAGCCGAGGTGATGATCATATTCGATATTATTCAGGAAAGGGTAGGTCGGCTCTGCTTTAGTAGAGATTTAATGTTTGCAGCCTCGATGCATTTTATCTAGAGATGTATTGTATGAAAAGTGCTCCCTTACCATGTCATTGTTGGAATCCTTTTTCCAATACGTGCCTTACGGCCTTAGTTGTATACCACATATGTTGGAATGTGAGATGCAAGCATTTCAGCTATGTTATATATTTAATTTAAATTTTAGACATTATTATAATATCACAAGATTTTCTTATGAAATGGTTTAGAAGTTAAAAACCGGTCCGTGTTTGTGTGCGTCGTGGTCTTACGAGATACCTTTATTTTTGAAGGGTTTTATAAATATAAAAATCCATATGATTTGAGTTTCTTAGGTTGTCTTACCAGACTGATTCGGATGTTATTTTCTTATAATACTCGATTCAGATCCGAGTAATTTTCCAAATTAACTATGGACGATTTAGAGTTTTCAAGAGATGAGTTGAATGCCTACAAGATGTATTCACGTATTTTATTTCCGCCACATTTTTTTATATTTATCATAAATTGTAAGGATATGCTGTTATAACTGTCCAGGCTTATGATAGATTAGTTAATCTCTAATTGTTTTATGTATATTAAAGTTTATTTTTGTAAAGATATGTTGTATATTATAAATTACTCCTCACGATGTGAGATTCTGTTCTATTTTTTCTTTTCATTCGCCTCAACAATCTATATATTCGGCACTTGGATGTTCGACATGTGAATACCATGGATGTATTAGTTTCGACCTTTAAGGGTCGAAAAGGTGGGACATTACAATAAATTTTCAAGCTGAATTTCCATAAAAACAAGTCCTTTTATTTAGGTTAGGTCTTTATGTCATATGTGTATCCCATAGGTTATAACTAGTGGTTAACCTCTCCTATAAGTGCTCATCCTACCTCACACCAACAGTTTTTATTTCCTACCCAAAGTTCATTATAAATATCTAACATCTTAGGATTAGTTACAGTGGTTATGCAAAAAACCCATACACATGAAATGTACAACCATCAGTAAGAACGCTCTCTCATTCCATACTTTTAACCCAACCTAAGGTGTAAATTAACCTACCCTAAATGGTTAAGTCTACTTAATGATCAGGGAAATGTGAATTTAAGCACTGATACCAAGTGCGGTACCTACTAATTTTAACCTATGAAATCAATTAAAAATGCCTCAAAATATGCTTGCAACTAATTTCCTATATAAAAATAGTGAATCGTTTATTTTTAATCTAAAATTTCAAAACTACGAAAGTTAAAGGGAAGTCACACGGTGGAATCAAATATCAATATAAACGTACATTAACTCAATGATACAATTATACAAGATCATCACATCAATACACATTTCAATACACTAATTACAACTAAATCACAAACAATATGATTATGGTATATAAAAATATACCAAATCAGTTATCCATAGTATAGCATGCATCCATACTTACATTCCCTCTTTTTCTCCTACCCGTAACTTTACAAATGCAAGGGAGGAAAAATGTTCGATTATATTTAGAATACACAAATTCCCATACACCCCAGCCTAACCTTAGGGATCTGATGGCGATTTCATAGAAAATAACTGCCTGCATGCCCTTTTGAGGATCAAGCCTACGTAGTTTTTTTTCCTGCTCTTCTACTTCATCTAAATAATTGTTAGCACAAAACAACCATAAAATACATTCAAATAATGCAAGCAGGAAACACTACTCCTACTAAATCATCATAATCAATCATCAGCAATATGTAGTAACAATAATAATATCACCCTTAGCTATTAAACATCACTGACATTTGACAACGCTCATTGTTAAACCAAACATCAAATAACTAGTCCAGACACATATACTCATGTATAGACTAATTATCAACTATTATTAATACACCATCAATGCAAGTAAAAATTAATCAAATATGTACTTACCCACTATATTAGTAATATAAACAACAAATCACCAAATGTGTACTAACCCGCTATATTAGTAACACAACACCAAATCATAAAATGTTCACTAACTCGCTATATTAGTAACACAAACACCAAACCACAAAATCTGTACTGAACCACTATACTAGTAACACAAATGTCAACATAATAAAGCCATTGTTAACTATAAACAACGTAGTAATAATTACAAAATATCGCATACGCATCCAAGTGCAATTTCCTCATCATAGAACAACATATTTGATGATTCAAATAAATAATTAGCCACATGTTACATCCATCCAAACCATCGTATTTACTACCATCGTTTTCTCTTAATTATAAAATCATTTTATTATAAATTACCTTTATTTATCCTAAAATAATAATACTACTTCCAAATTGATAACATATTTCAAAATTCTTTATTATACCTCTATTACTTCAAATCCCTTAAACATCATATTTTCCATCAAAAGTAGGAATCTACATTGAATTACTTTTCAAAATAGCTGTTTTACATCAAAATAATAATATATATTAAAACCTCCTCAGTAGTTTCAAAAAACAATTCATTAATATTTATCAATAATAACAAATTTTATACTAAACTTTAAAACTTCTTTATTACTATTTACCTCAAAATATTAATAATTTAACCTAAAACTCTTTTAGAAACATATCTTTACTATTATTATAAGTGTGAACCTATGCTACGCACAAGGGATGCACATAATTTATTAAATTGGCACTACTCGAATTTTTTTAGTTACATGAAGGTGAAACGAAAACTTTTGGATCGTAATTTTATTAGGTTTGTTTTTTCTCGAAAACTATCAACAAACCATATATGAAAAATATGCTTGAAAATTTTCAAAGGATATAAAGTATTGTAAAAAATTTCAAATACAATGGTGTTATAAAACAAACATTAACGACAATTATAAGTCGTTCCTAAGTGGAAGCACTACTTAGTAATAATACCAATTTTCCAAATTAAATTATTAGTAATTAATTCCTTTTTTCAACTTCATTATTATGTTATTTGATATGACTTTAATTTGGAATTGAATTAGAGAGTTAAAAACGATAATTAACGGGAATTAACTACATTTTTCAAATTAAAATTAAAATGGTCAATATTTTTACTATGACTGAAAATGAATAAATTAATATAAATAGATTTATTATCTAAATTTTGGTTGAAACTAAACTGAAAACGAAATACAATTAAATCCAATTAATTATAGTTTATATCTCTCTGCCATGATTCCAATCTGAATTGGAGAAGTAATTATATACTAAATCTAGAGTTAATATTCTTTTGTACTAATTAAATAGTTATTGGCATATTCATTCAATGAAAACCAATTAACTTGATATCGAAGATGGAAAAATATGATATTAGTCATCTATAATATCGTTAATAACCAAACAAAAAAATAAAAATGTTATTTAATTTAAAGTAAACCAAATTACACCTTTTCTCTATCAAGTTTGTACAATATAGTTTCTACAATCTAACAATTTATGTTTATAGTAAAAGAATAAAATAAGTCAAATTTAACATTATTTTTGAAAATGAAACCATAGATGTGAAAGTTTCACAACTTGACCTTTAAACTTGTTAGCCGGTAAATTATTTAAGTTTAATGATCTTGCACAAATTATGGTACCAATAATGACAATCCTTTTGTTCTAGTTAACGCCGTATTCTTTTCTTTTACAAACTATATATACCGATATAAAGTGAGAACTATCTTCTCGTGATTCTAGCTCATTGGCATTCGAGTGAATCGATTCGTAATGCATTCGGCATTATTTCTAAAATTTGGAAGGAAGATGAATATGGTTTATTCATCTATTTAAAGGAACATTGGTAAATTTTTAAACAATAAATATATGTTATCATGGTCCAAATAACCTTTAATAGTATTATAAAGTATAACAAATATTTTGTTGGAATTTTGTAGATATGGTATTAATGGAAGAAAATCAAAGTGCATGTCGGTAGAACCACAAATTGCGAGTTAGCAATTTTTTATGCCTCTATATTTGGTTTTCAAAGGAACTTGACTCCTAAACTTTGCGTCTTCCTTCTTTAATGATCCCAACTACTTAGAGAATGATCCTGTTTTAATAGAAAATGTGCAAATATCATTAATAATTAAACATGCAACATGATTTAATGAAATCATTCGTTGAACAAAAATTCAATTAGGTAAAATTATAAAACAATTTTGATCCATTATGAGTTAATATGTTATAAGAAAGTAAAGTAGAAGCTAATTTGAGCATTAAAAAGAATTAATATATCTCACTAAATTCAATCAAAAAATTAACTTTTATTAATTATGTTATTATTCTGGACTCGAATTAAACCAAATTATAAGTAAATAATTTCTTTTATCGATAATGATAATATAGTTTGTTACGATCCTTTAATTTTACACTAGTTTACTTATAAATATTATAAATAAGTTCATCACTATTATGTAATTATCTATACATCTCTAAAGTTCACAAATTAGAAATAATATAACATCAAACATGCTTTGTAGGAAATAAATTACCATACAATTTTGTATGTTGCCCAAAAAAATTGTGATAGTCGTGCATTCAATGGAAATCATGCACCGCTTGGATATTTTATAGTCAATTGAATAACACTGCAGAAAAATATATTAAACCATAAATTAATCAAGATGGAAAATATTAAAGTAAAAAAAATAAGTTTATTTCAAGTAAGAACATATAAATCCTTTAAATAAGAATTACAAGTATGTAAGGCAAATATTTACAGTTAAATTGCAAAATAATTGTCTCCTGCAGACAAAATAAATATGCTGCTTATACATTTACATTTTTTTCTAAAATATGATATGAAATTATTATTTGAATATTATTTTCATGCATGTTTTTTCATAACTTGATTTTCTTATATATTTATGTTTAAGAATGGAAAAGGCATCAAGTTTATCACTAATAGACTATACAAAAAATTGAAGATTGTTCGGTATATATGTTTTAACAAAAAAATTACGCCCTAAAAATAAAAGAAGTAAAAAAATTCATAATCATATGAATAGAATATCAAAAAAGGTAACATTAGATATAAAAGTTAAGATTAAAAAAAGTTTATTTAACCTGTAATAGATTTTTATTGAAAAAATCAATGATTTTATAGTGCCAATCTACTAGTAAATCTAACAACGCTTACAAAATAAAGAAGAAAAATAAATTCATAATCATATTAACATTGAAATTATAACACAATTAACTTTAAATAAGTAATCAGTATGAATATATCCTTTAGTGCTACAGTATTAAATAACAGATGCTTCATTATACTTTGACATACATACTTGTATATTATGATATACTTTTTTTACAAAAAAAAGTAGTTAGGGAAATAAAATAACTTCTTATGTAGTTTATAACATTTTCCTTATAAGAAATTAATTTAAAATCCAAAAATGTTTGTAAATTAATGGTAGTTCATATATAGATTCAGGAACACCTATCTATATACTAAAAAAAGTTATCTAATGAATCGCACAAATTATAATATTCTTCTAGTTTAATTCTAAGAGACACACAACAATATATATTCCGAATATAAACTGGAAATTAGGATTGATGGCTTCTTCGGCTTATTCAATTAGTTTGTAGGGCAGGCCTTTTTTCTGCGATTGCAATACAAATGTCATATGAGAGGTGAAATCAAGTACAGGTAAATGAAGAACATTATGTTTTAAGGATAAAATGATCGATAAACTCTGACCAACTTGTCCCTATGCCTTCGTTCGATGTCGTCAAAATAGGTGCTTCTCTCTCAATTCCTCCGTACTCAATTTTCTACTCATTTTCTACCCTCAAATTCTTACCAGGTTCTCATTTCGCGATTATCTCCATCTTAGGTACGTTTATCAATGGAACGATTGGAAACCTAGTTGCGACTTTTACATAATTTTCATTTTTTTATTTCCAATTATAAATGCTTAAGGCCGAATTAGTTTAAAAGATCATAATATTTAATTTTTTTCTATTTGTGATGACCTAGAATTTTTAACATTTCAAATGGAAATATTTAATTATTTAAATATTCAAATTTGATTCAAATATGATAAATAATAAGAAAATCAAGTTTTAATAAAACGACTTGATTTTTAATGACGTATTTGTAAATGAATTTATAAGATTTTTCCATAATTTTTTATTATAAAAATATTTAAATTTTCATTGACGTATTTTTGGAAAACATTAGTATTTTGAAATTTCACACAATAAGATAATCAGTGCATTTATTGTTGTTTTGTAATCTATCGCATTGTTGTGTCGATCATATTTTATTTTGGTCGTTCGTGGTTTATACGTGAACAAAATACTGTGTAGCAAAGTACCGAAAATTTGAAAATTTAAAAACCCCAACATTTAACATATTTCATCACTTCTTTTCTTTATCCCTCTCTCATTTTCATTTACAGTATATGTTTAAACTTTGCCACGAAAATTAAAACCAAAATCCAAAGATCTAGGCCACGATAAGATATGAAACTAGATCCGTTGAACTCAGGGGATTGAGAGCTTCGTTTTGGTTTAGTGGATGATGGGTGTGGTCGACGTTGGTGGAGTTTGACGTGAATTGGGGTTAGCATTAGCCAATGATTGGGGAAGAGTTAGGCCAACGCGAGGTTGGATTTGGGTTTCTGATGAGAAGGAGCATTGGTAATGGCGTTTTGGTTGGGTCCGGCCATGGATTGCTGACCGCGACATCTAAGGTCGAGGAGGGAAGGCTCGGGTCGTGATCAGGTAGGATGGCTCGAGTGTGATGGTGTCGAGTCTTCTCAAAAGCTCGCGTAGAGAGAAGAACGTTAGCGAAGGCGGTGCGTGATTTCATCAAGCGAGGCGGTAGGGAGGTGGATTGCGCAAGGCCTAGGTTCGTGCACTCTTGTGCATGCATAATGGAGTAGTTAGAGGAGGAAGAAGATGGGTTGGAGGGTATTAAAATGTGATGAGTTAATTAATTGTTTTAATTAATTCAATAACTTATAAAATGAATAACTTCTTCATATGAGGTCCAATCGAGATGTAATATTTTGTGTTGCCCTTGTAGGAGCGTTACCTACGCACTGTCAAGTTTGGAGCAAGTAAAATTTTGAGCTAAAATCAAATGCTTTCGATTTTAGATCGAACCAGAATGTTTAAGCATCAACTTGAATTTTGTGAGTTATCTCGCCTCTCGATGCACTTTATGATATATAGTAGATATAAATTATTATTTGCATGCTTGAATGATTTATTGGTTTGGTTTTCCCATTTTGTTAAAAAGATAACATATTAAATGAAATATAAATAAGTTTTCTAAAAGGATTTGAATTCCTCACTATTGTTCAATTTTATTTATATGCTTGTTGTATAAATTTATGCGTTCCAAATGTACTGGATGTGACATTTATATATGTTAAAAGTTGAACCTTTTTAGTGATAAAGGTAGCAGTAGCATTGGTTAAGTGGTATGGTAGCTACTTGCCTTATTATTGTATTTTGAAATATTATGGTTTTTTTTTAATTTGAAAATTGTTTTAATTCGATGAAGACTTTAAAAGTGATTTTGGGAATTTTTAATGCATTTTATTTAGGAATGGTTTTCGAACTTATTTATTTTATTTCATCCTTTTTGTTAATCTTTTCTAATTTATATGTAAATGTTTTAGAAGTATTTCGAGAAGTATTTATTGCACAGGAAAGTTCACATAATAATGAATGTTTATTTTAAAGGAAAGTAAAAGGTGAATTTATGTTTTATAATAAAGTAATTCTATTTTAAACGAAGATAGAAATATTTCGAAATAAATATTGGTGAAATATTTATATAAAATATTGTATAGAAAGTGAGATTCATAAATGGTATTTTTTAAATGAAAGAGGGATTTATAAATGGTATCTCATAAATAAAAACATAAATTTATAAATGGTATTTTATAAAAAAGGAATGATATCATTTTAATAATTTGGTATAGTAAATCATATTCGTGGATTTATAGCAATATATTGAATGGCCGTTTTATGAAAAGTATTTGGTTCTATCTTGAAACTGAAGGTTTATGATAATTAATGATACTTATAAAGGAGTTTTATAATTATATTTTGAGATTTATAAAAGGAGCTTTATAAACAAATTCAAAGATTTATAAAATAAGTTTTATAAATAGAAATGAGATTTTAAAAAGGAGTTTTATAAATAAATTTGGAGATCTGTAAAAGAACTATTATAATTATATTTGGAGATTTATAAAGGAAGTTTTATAAATATGAAAGGGATTTATAAAAAGGAGTTTACAAATGGAATGAGATTTGATTTCTACAAATGATTATTTTAAATTACGGTGATATGGAAAGTGTTATTTCATACTTAACATCAAATTTTTGAGGTAGGCAAACTCATCTCTATCTAGAGAATTAAGAATGTACGTCGAGGCAAGAATAGTATGCTAACTTTTATGAATACATTATTAATCGAGGGATAATACAAGTTTGAAATCAGGAAGTGGTGAGTATATTTGATCTAATTTCCATACGATCCACTTACTTATAACAAAAAGAAAGTGATTTTAGATTACAATAAACAATGTTTTTAAATGACATTTATTTTGACCCAAAGAAGTATTATTTTGGAAGTGAAATCTTTCTTAAGATTTTGTGACTATACCTACACCATTGAGATAAGTATATAAATACTTTTCTAAGTATTGAAAGTGAAATGGTTTATGAATATATTTATACCATCGAGATAAGTATATGAATATTTTTCAAGTATTGAAATGAGTAGTGAGGTTTGTGAATATATCTTTTAAAAAAAAATATTATAATATAAATATTTGAAAAGATATTTTAATTAAAAAAGAATTAATTAAAGAGAATTAGTGGTTGCTTATGTGCTTAACCGAGGTTATTTTTCATATGGAATGAAATCTTTTGTTGAATTGTTTGCTTATTTGGTAGTTGAACAACCACCTAACAAATCTTGGCCAGTCTTGAAACTATTGTTGTCGGTTCAGGGAGACCAAGATCGGATAGCTTGAGTTATCTGAAAACCACTTTGAACTGGCATAAGCATTCGAATTAAAGACATTTGAAGATGATGAAAATCGAAGATGGAGTTCTTTAAAGTGGAATGGCTACTTACTATCTATCTCGAAGGTGATTCCAAAATGGATGTAGTAGAAGTATTACCTTCGGTTCATTCATGTCCTGAACAACTTGTATGGATAATTGCTGACATTGCATTGTTTCCTAGAGGGCAATGTTAGCATTCCAAGTGAGATTTACTAAAAAGGTAAAATATAGCCTCGAACCTTACGCCTAGTAATGACTAAAAAAAGGGATATGCTTCAGGGCTATATGCTTCGTTACCATTAGGGCGTAACAACCCTGGTTTTGTGATTACCTGTAATATAAAATTATAACGGTGGTTATAATTTAATATTAGAGAAAATAAAATAAATTGGAGACAAAAAATTAGTTAAAATTGTTTATTTTAAATAAACAATGATTTTCGGGGAATAAATTGGATTTAAGATTGTTTGGTTGAGAATTTAGTTAAATAAATTGTCAATAATGGATTTATGTTAGTTTAGGGATTAATAAATAATTAAATAATTTTATTAAATGTTAATTTGTTGAAATAAATGTAAATTATTGAAAATAAAGTTTTAGAAGCTTTATTATGTTAGTTTGGGAGGAAAATGAACATTTTATGGTTTTTTTTTTGAACTGGTACTTTATATACAACAAATCAATGGGACAACATATCCCATGTCAAATAAACGTTCGAAAGCAAGTTTCGAACTTGTGACATCCTACACCAAGCCGAATCAATTAACCACTTGGACAACGGTGCTTGTCAACATTTTATGGTTTTAATTTGAGATAATGCAATAATTTTGTAAATTATTGCCACATATTGAATTTTTATTAATTTTAAAGGAAGTAGTAGAACTATTTATGGTATATTATAAATAAAAGATGGAATTTTTTTAAAAATAATTTTAATTGTTGTAAAAATGAAGTTAACAAGGTTTGTTTTATTTGTTTTGGCAAGAAAATAATTTTTATATAAATTTTCATGTTAAAAATAGTGTCTTGTGTAATTTATAGTGCAAATTGTTATATTTAAGCAAAAATAAGGTTTTTATAATGGAAATTAATTTTTATAGTTAAAATAATTTTTATTATGTTATGAAACATTTTTGTAAACACAAACAATTGTTGTATAAATATTTAACTGGTTAAAAATGTGATAATGTGTGTAAATAATGTGAATATAAGTGAAAGAATGTAATTACTTAACCAAATTTAGACTAAGTGTTTACTAATGAGCTATTGGATGTTGGGTATAAACCCAAAATCCATTTCTGCAAGGGTTAAGAGAAATTGTACGCTCTCTTTCCCCTTCTCATTTTCTTCTTCCTCTCAGAAAATATCCAGTAAAAGAAAAATGGCCTCTTTTTTAACAAATTGAAATCTTGCTTCAAATCTAGCTGAAATTAAAGAGAATACTAGCAAATAAAAGATTATAATAGATAATCACAACCACTATCTCAGATTTCTTCATCAAATTTTCTGTTTGGGAATAAGATTATCTATAACTCCATTTTTTTCTGCCTGCATGTTATATTGTTAGTTCCTACAGGTCAGATAGGCTCTTTTGCACCAGAAAGCTAGAAACTTGCCTTATAAATCGCTCAAAATCCTTGTTAACGTGAGTTGTACTCATGAATTCTAACTTAATCAAGATTTGTTAGCTGAAATCTGATGATAATCGCTTGCTATATACAAAAAAATTCCTATCCAGTAGTTTACAGTAAAATTTAAGTTGTAGTCCTTCTTCTTATATCTACCAATCCTTGTCTTGAAATCATGCCGGATCTTCTCCGAATTGTAGTTTGTTGTAGTTGGTGCATGCAAATTTTTACTGTCAAATTCTAAATGCCTGAAACAATCGCTCATAATAGGATCAAGCAAGGCAGAGATTTCCTGTAGCCTTTGCGTGCTATAGGTCGACCTTGCACTTGTGGGGGTCGACCTACAGCTTGACCCATTAAGTACATAGGTCGACCGCTAGGTCGACGTATGCGTCGACCTAGAGCTTGCAAACTTGCCCAGGTCGACTCCTTTGCTTCCTTGTGCACTATTTTCTCCTACTAGCTTGTTCCATTGACCTATATAGCTTATTTTGTTATATTTTTGAGATGATTTGAATGGCATAAAGCCTATCAATAGGCAAGCTCAATTTTAATGAATTCGTAATTCGAATTGAATCATTTTTTAGATGACTTCCTTTGTCGGTTTTTGGTGTTTTCCATGATTTTCTTTGTTTTCGAGCATGGATTTTCTAAAAAAAATTCGAAAAGATTTTTAAAATAAAAATGGCTTTTGAAATAATTATTTTATAGTATTTATAAATTATTTAACGGTATAAAAGAATTATATATTCTATGTAATAAAGAGAAATTTCAAAGGTTTATTTTCCAAACTATTTTGAAAATTATTTTAAAAACAAATTTTCTCAAACAAGTTATTTTAAATATAAAATATAGTATTTTGCACTCTTCGAACGCATGAGAAAGAAAATTAAACCATTCTTTGGCATGTTTTGAGATTGCCATTCTTTGGGTTGTTATTTATGATTGCCATTCTTTGATGTGTTTTGAGATTTGTGAATTCCTATTTCTAGGAATTATTTGAGATTGCCAATCCTTGGCGAACTTTGAGGTTTGAGATCTCCAATTTTAGGAATTATGGTTTATGAAAACCATTATATTGACTTTTTGTACATGCTGATGATATGAGGCGAGATATGAGATTTGTGATTTTAATGATTTTGTTTTCTGGTGTGGCATTAACCTTGAACCTTAAGTGAGAACGTGTGGTATGGGACACACTGTTAATACTTCTCAGGTTCCTATCTGAGTGTTTGTGACACATTCGCGAGTATATGCCAGTACTAGACCTTCAGGTCATCACATGATATATGTGATTTCAGTCACCACGAGATATATGTGACTTCGGTCACCATGAGATATTTATGACCTTCGGGTCCATGAGATAGGTACCTAATATATAATACTTGACACGAGATTAGCATGTGTGGCATGGCTTCGATTTGCAATTAGGGACTTGGAGCCAATCTTGGAATTTTTTAAGTTTTGAGTTTATTTACGATTTCACCATTTTTGAGATGACTGTTATACACACACACACACACACACAAACACACACACACACATATGTATGTATATTCTCGAGCTATTTAAGAATTGACATGCATATGGTGATTTCATTTATGAATTTGAACTCTTAATCGAGTTCCACGAGATATGAGATTACTATGTTTTCCTTCTGAGATTTTATATGATATAATTGGGATTTGTATTTCAAATAGCTTTTATGAAGGAAAATTTCATATTGAATAGATGTCATTTATAAGTTATTTCTTGATTTAACTTATGTGTTCCATCACTTGGAATTTGAGTAGAATTATATTCATATCATTCCTTATTGATTGAAGGAATTTTTTCCTTATGTGAACATATATATATATATGTCATATTTATCATTTGCTTAGTTAGACTAACCGTGTATTTATTACTCGGGTCAGACCGAGTTGCAGGTTAGGTTACTTGGCTTTTGCGAAGCTTTTGACTATGGACCATTCTATCGACTTGTTTGGATCTTATGCAGTTTTTGAGTAGTTATCGTGTAGTAGCTTGACTTGGTTATGTATATTCTTTTATGGGGACTCAATGTACGTAAATAATGTGGTTGTATTACCACGTATGATACTATGTATTATATTTGATGTATATGTATATAATGTCTATGTTTTCTGTTCTGTGATCTATGTCTATTATTTTTACTGTGTTTTGTTCTGAATAGACCTTGTAGCCACCATTGTATTGCACTAGATGAGAATTAAGTATGTCAAACCACTTGAAATGAAAATGTACAAAGAAAAAAATGAGCACGTTTTCGACATACTTAATGCTTATTTAATACAAGACTATGTTGGTCACTCCTAAATAGCCATATTTTCTACACCAGCAGACGGTATTACTTAGTAATACTCTTTGTTAGTGTTGGTCTCGGGGTGGGGCATCATAGCTTGGTATCAGAGCTTAGTTCAGAACAAAATGAAATAAACATAGAACATTAGATATACTATAATACATCAAGTACGATACGAGGAATAACATACTTTCTTCTCATGGCTGGAAGAGGAAGAGTTCGCACTTCGGGGGATGAGCCATCCTATGGCTCATGTCCCAAAGGTGTGTATATGTCGACTGTAACATCCTGGTATTTTCAACTATTCGCATCCACACATGTCGCACTTAAATTGCTCAAAATATCAGATTGTTAATTTATATTTGACAAAACTCTACATATATAGTAAATAAATAATCACAGAATCACAGACACAGAGTAATATAACAGTAAGCAGCAGAAACAAACGAATAGTACTTCGTGAAGCAACTATATATAACAGAGTTAAATAAGATACAACAGAAGTCTCAAATACAATTGTCAAATACAAGATCATAATGCATCACTGGAATCAACCAAATAACAGAAAGTCGAATAGATAGATGGATCTTCAAGCAAAGCTCCAACTCCAAAGGTGAGTCTTAAAAGCTATATCACTTAGTCTGACCCGAGCGTAAAGCAAAACACAAAACACTCGAGCTAGGATTAACATTCTTATATCAATAAATCCAACTCAAGTGAAATAACAAATGAAATACAAGTAACTTAAAGGATGTTTGGGATACCTATCCTCTAAGGATCGGTTAACCTATCTACTATGTAGTCATGTACGTTATTATAATAATGTCTATAGTAAAGTAAACTATTAAAATAGCGTTAAGGCATTACCCATATCCCCCTTAACACATTATTATATATTCCCATAGTCTATGCAGTACCGTAACTTCCCGTAAACTGGGCTTATCAGAGGGCACTCCATAGGTATGGTACAAAACAAACTCATAGTGGTCTCGCTAAGGTAGGTTACACGGCACAACTAGGCAATGCCAGGGTAGATACACTAATTACATGTAATAACCCATAAATTTCCGATAATTAAATTTGTTAATTTAATGAATCCTGTTATTTAGTATTGTAATAAATAAAAAGTTGTAAGGTAATAATGGAAAAATAACTAAAATGAAACAGGACAAGGATACTTAAAGTTAACAATTAATGAACTTGAATGGAATTCCAATTAGTTGAAATAAGGTAAATGTATACTTGGTAATAAATTTAATATTAGAAAATGAACATAAATATTGAATTAATTAATGAATTGATAATTATAATAAATGTTGGTTGATAATAGAGTAGGAAAGGGATTAAACTAGGAAAATAGTGATAATTACTAAGTGTTTACCCATTTATTTAATTTATTGAATTAGATCTAAACCATTGCAATTAAACGTAATTAAAAACTACATTAATATGAATTTAGTTGATGACTGTAAAAATATTAGGGAAATTGGATATATACAAATGTTAAATTTATCCATAAGATGATGATTGGTTGAATAAAGAGATTTAATACAAATTGTATTAATTTAATTGAAATTAAAAATATAATTTATTTGAATTTACTTAAATTGAAGGTAAAAACTATAAATTTTGCAATAAATCCTTATTTGATTGATATAAAGATTTTGGTTAATGAATTAGAAGTTTATTTGTAATCAGAAATGATAGAAATGGTAAATAATTAAACTTGAATCGAAGAAGTGATTAATTAATTTAATATTAAATTATTTAATTAACTGGAAAATAGACATTTTGGCCACTGATTTGGATTTCTACGAGACTAGTTTCATCGGATCCGTAACGGTCAATTATTGTAGGATTTCAAGTTTCGTAGCGGTCGGACTTGTCGTTTGATCGTACGGGCTCAAAACGCCTAGAAATCAACTAAATTCAAATCAATTGAAATCAATTTGAAATAACTTGATTTTTGTATAACTTCTTCATATGATGGAATTTGGACTTGAAACCTGTTCCATTGATTTTAAAATATTTTAAAACAACTATTTTGATATATGGGTTGACCCATTTTCGTTCCGGAGTCAAAACGGGCTTTTTGGGCCATGCATCGTTCAACTTTCCAAACCCAATTGAGCCCATTCAATTCTATTTTGCTCAGCCTATATATATCCGGGTATAAACCCTAGCAGCCTTCCTATTTCTCATTTCTGTACGTATAATTCAGCTATCTCTCCTCCATAATGGCAGAAAAACAAATTCTCAATTCCAAATCCAATTGCAATTCAAAATCAAATCAAAAATTAAATCTCCTCAAACCCTATCAAATTATATACCGTTTTGACGCTAACGATGAGCGCAACTCAGATCTAAAATTCATTTTCCAATTTGAATCTCTATTTGCCCACAAATTGGTGATCAAGTTACGGCCGTTCATCGCGCATCGATCAAACTCGTCCGATCGGCGAATCAATTTATGGGTTTTGTAGAGAGTCTTGTGCGCTATCCATCGGTGCAGTTTATTTGGCGATTTGCCGGTTAGATTGCCGTGGATAATTTGATTAGGGTTTGAAGAGGGTGGCGGCCGACAATGTTAAGGGAGATCGGACCTAGGCGGTTAGAAAGGTGGCGGCAAGGCAGGTGTATCGACATTGCTCGGCGTGGCCAATGGCGGCCGAAGGTGGTCGGTTTTCGTGGTCAAAGTTCGGTCAAAAAGGGGAAAGCAGCTGTGTTTTCTCATGTGCGTTCTGTGTCGTGCAAGGTTCAAATGGCCTGGAGAAGAGTGATAGATGACGTGGCGGAGGTGTGTTTTGTTTTGTTTTTTGTTTCAATTTCAATCGTTCTAATATGCGTAACTTTTACATACGAGGTCCAATCCATGCGCGGTTTCTTACATTGGATCGTATTGAAATTTTGGACATTTTGACGCTGGTTTGGGCGAATTCTGAGACTTTTCAAATTTTGGGTTTAAATTGGATTTAAATTCAATTTAAATTCAAAAGGTGAGTGTTTTAACCAACTTATAACTTTTAAAATTTCTTATGTTTGTTAAATTGATTTATGATGTGATTAGAAATTTATTTATGAATGTTTGGAAATTTTGAATCATCATCTCAGTTTATTTGTATTTATTTGGATAAAATAGTTATTTAATTTATAATTGAATATAAATACTACCAGTAAATACCTGTTATTTATTATCTGTTCTATATTGATGTTATTGATTGAATTGGATGATGATTGTGATAAATGTTTAATGATTGATATTGGATGAATGGATGTTGTACTTTATATTGTTATAAACTGCAAGTTGTTATGTATTTTTATTTCATTCGGGGTTGCGGTTCGAAATGATATATAGCCGTTCACATCCACACATATCGGACTTGAATTGCTCAAAATATTGTTATCAACTATTCGCATTGAACGGATGTTGTACTTTATATTGTTATCAACCATTCGCATCCACACATGTCAGACATGAATTGCTCAAAATATCAGATTGTTAATTTATATTTGGCAAAACTCAGCATATAAAATAAATAAATAATCATAGAATCACAGGCACAGAGTAATATAACAATAAGCAGCGGAAACAAAAGAACTGTAGTTCATGAAGCTACTATATATAACAGAGTTAAATAAAATACAACAGAAGTCTCAAATAAAATAGTCAAATACAAGATCAGAATGCATCATTGGAATCAATTGAATAACAGCAAGCTGAATAGATAGATGGATCTCCAAGCGAAGCTCCAACTCCAAAGGTGAGTCTCAAAAGCTGTATCATTCAGTCTGACCCGAGCGTAAAGCGAAACACAAAACATTCGAGTCAGGATTAACATTCTTATATCAATAAATCTAACTCAAGTGAAATAACTACTGAAATACAAGTAACTTAAAGGATGTTTGGGATACCCATCCTCTAAGGATCCGTTAAACTATCTACTATGTAGTAATATACGCTATAATAAAAATGTCTATAGTAAAGTAAACTATTAAATTAGCGTTAAGGCGTTACCCATATCCCCCTTAATACATTTTAATATATTCTCATAGTCTATACAGTACCGTAACTTACCGTAAACTAGGCTTATCAGAGGACACTCCACAGGTATGGTACAAAACAAACTTATAGTGGTCTCTCTAAGGTAGGTGACACGACACGACGAGGCAATGCCAGGGTAGATATACCAATTACACTTCAGGGCTGGTGGTAACGCATAGCAGCAACTACCGCCTACCTCGAGCCACACTCCCATATCAAAGGTGCGCACCAAATCAATCACAAAGTAAAAGAATGCTAATCGAAGAAGTGTGTCCGATCGAAGGAGCTACCTCACTTGTCCCATAAATTGCTCCTGTTTTAGCCACCTTATGCGAACTAACGGGAGCCGGGTCCACGTATATACCTCATATAGGATCGTCGCCAATATCCTACTTCATTTTGGAATCTCTACCGCGTACATGGTTGTTAAAGTGGTTTTCGGCATTAGCAGAGAGTATGACAATAATCGATCCTGGTCTCTTTAACAACCAAAAGTTATTATAACACCGCGGTCATTTCAAAATAGTTTATACTCACTACACCATATAAGCAATTTTGCAACACCATAGTGCGGCAAATTCACAACAGACTTAGGCCGTTGCAATATTCCAACGGCTTTGATCCGTTGTGAATCCTTTGGCAGCGGCTTTGAGCCGTTGCTATATTAGAACGGGTTAGGGCCCTTCACGTGTGGTCTTCGAATAAAGCACACCCTTAAAACAACGCCCCATACCCATCAATTTTTTTCCTCCCGCGCCTCCTTCCTAATTTCTTCTCGCAACAGGCGATTTCCCCAAATCCCTCAAAACCCTAGCTCCACGTTCTTTCCACTTCTCTTCATCGCTACCTTCCTCCTCCCCAATACTAAACCCTAGTGCTGGAATCAAAGTCGCGCCTGTTGCCGTGTTTAAACCATCAAAATCAAAGTCGCTCCTGTAAGTTCTCAAATACCATATTATTATTTTTCTATAGGTAATAATAGAAAAGTTGCTATTTATTTATTCACCATTAAATAATTCCTTGAAGAAGGTAATTGATTCACTAGTGATGGTTTCAATGGAATCTGAAGCATTACCTTCTTAATTAACTAGTTGAATAGATTTAATACCTGGTGAGATCTTTGAAAACCTTGAGTGATTTTTTATTTATTTATCTCCTTCATTTAAACATCTGAATTTGTTTTTCTAAAGATTTTGCGTCAATTTTATTTGAATTAACTCATTGAGCTTGTACTCCTTCTCTGTATTGTGTTTGAAGATTCTCATATTTTAGGTTAAGAGACAACTATTGGTAATTTAAGTCATTTTCTTTTCTCTGGTTGTTGCAAGAGTTGTTGAAATTGGATTTATTTTTCAACGAGCATTTATTTCCATTTTAGTTGCCTTCATTTTCTTGAACCCTTGACTTAATGTAATAGGGAAAAAGTGTGCGACCGCGTCAGGTTTTGGCTGCGGATTTTCCTATCAGATAAGTAATATCTAGTTGGATAAGCTTTGCTCTTTCAATATTGTTCGAATGTTTATTCTGCAATATACGTTTGTTGCGTTCATCCCATAGGTGATAGGTGGTGGTGACAAGGGTTTATGCCGCGAGCTGCTTGATCTGGTCCTCTTCCTGAAACTTGGTTTTGAGAAGTCGAACTTCATCGTCCAAATTCAAGGATTTATTACTTGTATCCATTCCCAATTTTAGTTTCATAAGTGTCCATAAATATCTGCTGTAGAGGCAATTAAAGAAAATGTGATGAATAGTTTCAGGTTGCTCATTACATAGAACACATTCCTCTGAGCAATTGACTCCCCACTGCCTTAGTTTGTCTGTTGTATTGACTCTCCCTATAGTAACCCTATAAGCACAACACGACATGTTTTTACTGTTAATGTTGTTCCATATGATTGAGCAGCAGTCATATTGTTCATGAATTTGCCAAATAACTTGCCATGTGTTTGGAAAAGAAAATGAATTCTGGCCACCCCATTCCCAATAACCACTCTCTCCATTTGAACCAATCTGAACTTGTTGGATGGTTTGTGCTATGTCCTTTGTTTTAGATATGCTTGATGCATTCCATTTCTCGTCTTGAATAACAGTAGATACTGGTACATGTTTATGATCACTGATTAAATATCTGTCGCAACCAAGCACATCAACTAGAGCTTTATTATCAATCCAGGGATCGGTCCATATTAAAGTATTATTACCACTGACTATCACCTTTTTAATGCATTTTAAACTGTCAACTCTATGTTTGGTCATATTTTTCATAGTTCTTCACATATTGTTGTTATACTTTACTTGCCATTGCAGTACTTGTTCATCAATTGACCACATGTTGTCTTTAAAGTGTAGCTGCCAGATTAGCTTTAAACATGCTGTGGTTTTGAGCTCATTAAAACTTTTCAAACCAATACCATTTTCTTTCTTCGCCCTGCGTGGTTTAGACCATGATATTTTGTGATGTTTTCCAGCCCAAAAAAAATTGGCACATAGCCTGTCTAGTTTTATAATAGTAGATGTAGGCATGTTATAAACTAGTAGCCAATGGAGGACTATTAGATTAATGACTGTGTGAAATAACTCTGCTCTACCTGCCATTGATAACATTTTGCTGTCCTAATTGCCAAACGTGTCCATAACTCTCTGAAATAGACTTGTACAGTCTGAATAGTGTAAATAGTTGCTTGAAATAGGCACACCCAAATACTTAACTAGTGAAGAGGACTCCTACAGTTGAAAAATATATAGTATCTCATTTTTATTGTTGTAGCTTGTACTAAAATAGATCTTGGTCTTCATTTGATTCATGTGTAGTCCTGCCATTCTTTATAAACTTTGTGTGATAGATTTAACATTTTGGGCACTTTTAGCATATACTATAGAGAACAACATCACATCATCTCTGTATAAAAAATGTGATACTTGTGGTTGACTGCTATTAATAGGAGTGCATCTACTAATTTGAGAGATAGATATTCCATAGCAGTGCAAAAGAGATAAGGGGAGGGGGGTCCCCTTGTCTGATCCCTCTATCTGATGATATATGACCCTGTGGAACTCCATTAATCAAGACAGAAAAAGTAGTAGTAATACATGTGTGAATAAGTTGAGAAGGGAAGCCTGTTTTGTTCAGCATGTAGCATATAAATCTTCTATTAATTCTGTCATAAGCTTTTTGCAAATCCACTATAGTATAGAATTTTTTAATGCCCTTTTTGTTGAAGTTTCTAACAGATCCATGTGCTAATAATATTATCAGTAATGTTTCTCCTTAGAACATAAGCACATTGGGATTCAGATATTAAAAGGGGCAGAAAACCTTTGATCCTGTTGCAAATCACTTTAGATATAAGTTTATAAAGCACATTACAGCAGCCAATAGGTCTATAGTCTGAAATATCAGAGGGGTTATCTTTTTTGGGGATTAAAGTTAGAAAAGCATGGTTAAGTCCCTCTGGTATATCAGTGGAGAAATAAACAGAATTAGTTGTTTGAGTCAACTCGTCTTTGATAAGGGCCCACTTCAGCTTATAAAATTTAGATGATATTCCATCTGGTCCAAGAGATTTCTCATCCTTAATGGAGAAGATTGCCTTGTGTACTTCTATGCAAGAAATTGGTTGGAGTAAATGATTGCATTTGAGGTCATTCACAACTTTGTTGCACTGAATGTCTTCAAAAATTTAATTGTCATTTTGATCTCCATTGAATAAATGTATGTAGAAATTAGTAACCTGAGATTGTATTTGCATTGCATCGTACATCAGTTCTCCCTTGTCATTAAGTAAGGACTTGATATTGTTTTTGTATTTTCTCATTGACATCTCAAGATAGAAGAACTTTGAGCTTGAGTCTCCTTCTGTAAGCCGGAAAATTTTAGATTTTTGCACTGCTTCTATATATTTTCCATGCATTGTCTTCTTAGAACATTGCTTGCTTGTATTAAGTCATCATACAACAACACATTATCTAGATTGTTATCTGCTGCTAGAAGTCAATCATTGAATTCTTTTTCCAAAGCTGGTAGACCGGTTGCATGTTTTGATCGAATTTTGTTCCATTTTTTAAGATTTTGTTTATTCTTTTTAATTTAATCATGAACTTATGAATTGGAGTACCCCATGTATGTTGTGATAAAACTGATATAACTTGTTCTTCATAGTTAGTAACCAAATGCCAGCTGTTATTATATTTGAAAGGCTTGCACCTTTGTTGATCAATTTGTGTATGCAGTTTGATGATGATAGGGTTCTGGTCGCTCAGAACAAAGGTAGCGGCAATAGCAATCATATCTGGAAAGTGCTGTAGGCAGGTATTGTTAATAAGAACTTTGTCGATGTGAGTAGCAATACCTCAATGTCTCCATGTGAATTGAAAACCCTATAGGTTAACCTTTACAAGGCCACATGTGAGCAGATAGTTAAGAACCCTCAGATATGTGAAAAAGGCATGGGGATGTCTCCTTTCTTATCCTTAGGGTTAAGAACATTGTTAAGTCCCTCGTGTGCAACCATGCCTTGTCTACAACACTTGAAAAGTTTGATAAATCTTGCCAATATGATTCTCTCTCTGACATATACAATAGTTATAAACATGGAATAATCTCCCAAATTGGTAATTAAACTAGTAATGTGCTGAGTAGTAGCCTTAATGATGTTGACTGACCAAACAGACTTGTCCCATAATAGCAGCATTCTCCCCTTGTATCCACAATCATTGCTAATTGCCAATTATTTGTCAATTTCCGTAGTACTTTAGGCATATTATGAGTAGATAATTTGTTTTCCAAAAAACCAATAATGCTTGGTTTACTGGATGCGAGGAGGGATGATACTTGATTTAGTTTAAGATCAGTATTTATCCCCCTTACATTCCATGCGACAAATGTCATTTACTTGTCCCGCTAGCCCTTGTAACTATTTTATGGGGCTTAACTTCATTGTGTGCATTTTTAGTAGATTTTTCGATCTGTTGTTCGTACTAGGGATTGTTGGAGACATAAGTTTCAAAGTTGGTGTTTGTACTTTATTCTTCACCTTACTCCTGAATGTGTTGCACAATATTTTCAATAAAATCTTCCTCTTCTACAAATTCCAGGACTGAATTCCTCCTTGTCATTAGTTGTAGTATCCACATTGTCTTCCTGTAATGAACGAAGTGTGTCAAAAGGGCTAATAAATCCTTGTCATGAGTTTTGTTGTAGTTGTTACAGAGAAAGCAATGTACATGCTAGCTTTGACTTAATTTTGATTAAAATCCTTGGCTCTATGACTACACATGCAAGCAAAAAAGATAGACACATATAACAAATACAACAATGTATTTTACACACTCACGTGTACATGCACATGGGCAGTGAATTTAATTGTTTTGCACCTATAGAAGTCATTAAATTTCTTATTATTATCTTTGTTTAATAAATTTTCTTATCCTAATTTCTATATGCTAGTTGATATTCTAATACATTATTTGATTTTGTGTTTGCAGGATATATTGCTGCTAGATATACCAGTGATACTTGAAATAAGTATTTTATGTCAATATTCCAGTCTCCAATAAGCATTAGACGATTGGAGGAAGGCGTTATGTACCGTATGTATTGTACTATGCATGTAGTATTATGTAATGATGCCTTTGTTGTACTATGTATGTTATGTATACTTGTTGAACTATATTGTGGTATGTGTTGATGTTGAACATTATAATTCAAACATTTGTTATGTTTGGTTTTTGTGTTTAATCTATGAAAAATATTTGGTTTAATAATCTTTCTTTTGTGATACTGTAAATTTGCAATTTGTTGTATTAATTATGATAACGAAATGACTGTTGCTGGTGTAGAGAAAAATTTCGAATATTTTTTTTAAAATAAAATATTAATTAGCAACAGATTAAAGCCTTTGCTAGTATTTCAAACATCAGTTATACATCTAAATTTAGAAACGGCTTTAAGCCGTTGCAAAATAAAATCCGGAACGGCTGCAAGCCGTTCCTAAAGTATATTTTGCAACGGCCCTTAGCCGTTGCAAAAAGTATATTGCGCAACGGATTTGAGCCGTTGCGAAATTTTTACCCCTGTCCATTTCGTAACGGCTCAAAGTCGTTGCGAAATTATTTTGCAACGGCTCAAAGCCGTTGCGAAATGAGGATTCTGGTGTAGTGACTTCAAAATCAAAATATCATTTCCATTTCAAAACCATATCAAACAATATCATTTTTCACTTCAAATATATTCATTTCCAAAATCATAGTACTTTCAAGGTTATAGCACTTTCTAAACCAAAACGCTTGAAATTATAACACTTTGGAAATCAAAACATTTGAAATCATAACACCTTGGAAATCATAACACTTTGAAAACATAATAATTTGAAAATGTACTACTTCCTGCTTAACTAGTTTAGATATTATAATAGTGTGTATATATATATATAATAAAATAGTTTATAAAATAAATTAGTTTACATAAAAATAGTTATAAGTTAAATTAGTTTATATTAAAATAATTAGTATATTAAAATAGTTTATATTACAAATAGTTTATATCAAAATAATTTATGTTAAAATAATTTATATTGAAATAATTTATACTGTAAAATATAGAAATAATTTTAAATATAATTTAAAATACTTTATAAAAAATAGCTTCCACAACTTTCATAAATCGATTCAAATCAACTCGAATTCAAAATTTCAAATTTAATTCAATCTCAATTCACAATTTCAACTCAATTTAGTTTCTCAATAAACCATTTCAAATTATATCGATTTCAAATATAGATTTGAACCATAAAATAAACTATTTCAATTTCAGTATATTTCAAAGCTTTAAATATTCAACATTTTCAAAACTAAGTTTGATAATTTCATATACCTATTAATTTAACTTTATTATTATTTAGTTTTGAAATATTCACTTTATAAATCCAATATCATTTAAATGAAACGCCAAATTTCAAATCATTAAATATTTCATTCAATTTATTTAAACTTAAAACATTCATTTAATCATTTTAAACCAAAATAAAGTTATAAAATCATATCCTTTAAAAATATCAAAGTCAATAAATTTCAAATCGATTTAATTAAATAAAATTCTTAATTAAATACCATTTCAAATCAATTTCAAATCTATCTTCCCAACCTTCATTTATAAAAAAATTATTATAAACTCTATATTTGAAAATATAATTTTAAATAAATATTTAAAAATATAATTTTAAATAAATATTTAAAAATATTATACATAAATTAAATCAAACCTTATTAAATTAAATCTTATTATCAAACTTATTTTATAATAAAACTAATTTATACACATTTTAGAATTGTAAAATTATAAGTAAATTCTTAAAATTTATAATTTCAAAACTAACTTATAATTTTGTAAATTTTCAAAGCATATAATTTTAAAATCAAGAATTTAAACTTTATAAAATACATTTATATATAATATCTTGAAATCAATATTTATTAGACCATATATTTCTTTCCAAACCATAGAAATCATTTTCAAAATATTTATATATAGCCCAATGGTATCTTTATATAATTTCTATCTTATAGTCAAGTGATACGGATATTTATCATTTCAAACCACAATTTAAATATATATATATATATGGGTATGTACCATTTCAACCCACAATCCCAAATTCAATTCAATGAAAATCACTTGGGTTTATCGTTTCAACCCATAACGATTTTCTCCTATTCTACAAGATCATTCGGGCATGTATCATTTCAACCCATATGGAATTCTATACTAACAAGGAACATGCAGAGTGATAACGGATATGATAATAATATAATAGGCATACATCAGCAATATAAATAACAGATAATGGTGTCAGATGTCACAGGTGAACAGAAACAGATAATATCACATATATAGAAATGTAAATATCTAACAGCAGCATATTTCAATTGTCGTTTCGATTGAAATCAAATTTAATAAATATAAGAATGTTAATCGTGAGTGATTGCTCGCCTTTCGAGGCTAGAGGTTAAACAATGAAACTGAGCCATGAAATGCAAGCACGACTTCCAAAGCAAAGCTAGATTGGCATGAATTCGATGAATAGAGCTGATAATAGAAATAGACGAAATCAAATCAGAACTGGATCGATGAAATAATTAGTATCAGCTTGATAGAGGCAGAAAATATATGTATTATTATTGTTGTTGTTGTTGTTGTTATTTATAAAAATCAACATTGAATTTTAAAAACTTATTTAAAATCTATGTATGTTCTCCTTTAAAAAAATACTTAAAACCAATGTACTAGTTACCCAAATCCTCTCAACTATACGCATATATACCTACTACTAAATATATATACAGACCATATATTTATATATATTAACCATATATATAAATGCAGACACTACATCATGTATGCAGGCAAAATACATGCGAACAACCTAATATATTAATAGATATGCAGACTTAGCTTTAAATCGACTGACATATATACATTGTTAGAATAATATAATTTGAAATAAATACCAATATATATATAAAACCATATCACATAATAATAGGTTTGATTATATATATAACTTATATAAATAACATGTGTACACTGACAATACACAAAACTTACATAAATTTACATATATTGACTGCAGATTAAAGTCTTAAAACTATATATATATATACTTACAGAGCTAACATATGTATCAACTGACGTATTATATATTATATGACTTAACATATTATATACTTTATAAACTAATATATACTAACATGTATTATAATAAACATGATATAAAACTAATACATATATGTGAATATACCTCTACAGACAATCACGCATGCAGTACACTCTATATATATAATTCAAACCCAATAGAATATATAAACTAATATAATTATGAGACTCATATAATATAACATTTTATATAAAACAGCATATAGATATGTTTGCCAATATACATAACTTAGTAAACTGATATACGGAAAACTTATATATTATGACATTTTATATGGCGGACTATATATATATAAACTATACATATACCTTTAGATATCAAAACTAATATATATATATAGATGATCAGTTATATAACTAATATATTGTAACCAACAGATTATGTATAAATACAATACATACATTAAATCAATTACAAAACCAATAAAATTTAACTTAGTATTTTTGAACAGATCATATACATTAGAACTTAAAGTTTTATATAACCGGAATAGATTCAAACTTATTATAAAACTGCCAAACTATGTATGTTAATATAAATTCATGCAAACAGATACTACAAAAATACTAATATACATATTATATATATAGACTCACGTATATCTAACTAACATAGCCTATATATATATATATTGTGATGTCCCAAAAATTTAGGTAATATTTATTTAATAATTTCCATTAATAATTATTTCAAAAAGTATAATATTGATTTAACAAACTAATTATCTTTTAAAAAAATTAATTGTTTAATTTGATAAATGATTATCTTTTCAAATTTTATAATGATAATAATTTAATTTAGAGATTTTATTCTCTTCAAAATCAATAACATATTTAGTTGATAAAATTTATCTCTCTAAGCTAATTAGAAATAAATTCTATTTATAATATATATATGAGTGTATGCATTGTGAACAAGAAGTTTGGGTTTAATTTAAATTTAATAAAAATTGTTTTTCAAATTTACAATATATCTATGTGTATATATATTGGGAATTGAAAGATTGTGATTGATTTTAATATAGAAACTTTTCAATTGCTTATTTAAAAATCTATCTTAATTTCTAAAGTAATTAAAGTAAATATTTATTTTGTTAAAATCTAATAACTTAAATAATATATTATAATAAAAGTCTAGTTTGTTTTCTTTAAAAATTGGCTTTTGGAATAAATTTAGTTCATATACTAAAGTATAATAATTTAGTTTGAAACTTTGAAATAAGATTTAATTTAATATTCTTTTCTATTTAAATTTTCTTTCTTTTAAATTTAGCTTGAAATTATATTTTTAAAATATATCAATAAACTACGCATAGTTTATAATTAATAAAGATGGTTTGTATATTAACATTCAAGCTAAATTGAAATAAACATTTAAACATGTTAGTACAATTAAGAAATCAATTTAAAAACATTTATAAAAATAAGTAATTACTATAATATTTGGAAATGTAACATGTGTAAGGATATTAGTTCGTACAAAAACACTTGGAACCATTCTAATAACTTAAGATAACAAGTGGCATTTTTTAGATTATTTTTGAAAACATTTTATTAATAAATGTATTTTAGTTCAAACCTATCTTTTCTTCTAAAAAAAGGGCTACTGAAACAGATTTTTAAAAAAAAAAGTAGTTTCAAAACCAAAAATCAAAATCAGTTCAAAAACATGTAAGGCAAGTCTGCATTAAAAAAAAATCAAAGCTGTAACAAAGTTTTACTTTCAATATAACCTAGAATCAAAAGTTTTCTTCAGCATTCAAATTTCCAGTTTTTAAATTAAAACTTCATCTAGTTTTTTTACAAATCCTCAAGCCTGAACTCAAGAGATTCAACTTAGCTTTATCAACAACAAGTAGGATTCAAAGGGCTGTTTCAAATCAAAAGGCTCTGTTTTCAATTTAACAGGTGCGTAAATTCTTATAATCGATATATCTTGTATTTTTATTAGATGATTCTTGAAGTATGATATGTGAGTAAACACTTAACTAAGTTTCTTAGGATAATAAATGTTAATTCATGTGAAATTCTTGATGATGATGGTGTTGCATGTTTATGTATTTATGTAACTCTGTATATAAATGTATGATTGTATTGTGTATTTAGGATATGCCTGTTTCTTCTATCTGTTCTGCAACAGAATTGGGAATTTAACAAAAAGAATTCAATATATCTTCACTTAGGCACTGATAGGTTTAAAGTCTAAAACAAACAAGTGTGTTCGAACATAAATCAAGACTTAAAATTTGTTTTAAGAAAGATAGTGATGAGTTGCCTCTAAAAAATTAATTTTACAGGAAATTTTTTAACGTATGTTAAAATTCGAATGTCATAAATTGTTATTTCAATTGTATAACTTAAATCATCATTAGAAAATAGGATGTTTAAGAAGAAATTTGTGATTTTTAATTTGGTATGTAAAGAGCAGTTTACAGTTGAACAGAAAATGTGTTTTAATTAATTTCTGGCGACTGGAGTTACACTAGGTATTGAGACTTGGCACGAAGCTAGCATGGCTGATGGCGAAGTCAGGAAAAATGTAGGCAGGTGTTCCAGTTCGTCACAGCGTTGGCCATAAGCAGATTAAGTTTTAAACCCTAGTTTTAATTAGTAATGGGAATTTCGTCGACGCGTGTTCCTCGTTGTATTGAGTTCGAATGGATTTGAAGGGGACGTGGCTGAGATGTGGAGGTAGGCTTAGGTGAAGGCGTGGCGACTCTGGTGGACGGGATGGCCGTGTCGAAGTGGATTTTGGTGAGGGCGAGTGTTCCAGTTTTGACTGGAAGCTTCAATTTTCTTTAGTGCTTCGTGACGTTGATTCGAAGGTTGGAGTCGAACTTTTGGACGATCGCCGATGTATGGAGCAAGTGGCCGGAAGTGGCGAAGCTGTTGTTGACTTGTGCACGTGCACGAGACCTTAGTGCTTGTGTTCCAGTGTGATGTTGATGAAGGAGTTGTGTTTTCTCGAGTTTTTGTTCGAAGTGGAAGATGTTTAACTCGGAGCTGGAGCGAGCAGTGTACTCGCGTGAACTCAGGTACAGCTAGTGTAAGTGTGCAGTTGTGTTCGAGTTTTACTCGATGTTTTTAGGAAGGGTCTCGGGGTTGTTGTTTTCAGGGTTGAAGTATGGGTTGAGATATCTGATAAGCAAGATGACCCAAGCTTTTGACATATAGGTATAGACCAGGCTTTAAGGCAAGTTTGATTTTAAAAACAAGTTTTGGTTTATAGTTCTAAAAAGTTTTAAGATTTGTTGTTCAAGGATAATTACTATAATAGGTTAATTTCTGAATGTTTTCAAAGGTGTTTTAAATAATGTAATTACAAGGATAAATTATTTAGGAATGGTCAATTAGTTAATAAAATCAGTCAAGAGAGTAATTAATCAATTTATTTATTAAAGATTAATTAGTTCGTGTAACAAAATAATGGGTTGATTTATAAATGTGATTTATTAATTAAGAAAATTAATTAAGGGTGATAAATTTATTTAAACTAAATTACTTAATGTAATTAAGTGATGATAATTACTTAATGCAAATAATTTAAAGGATAAATTGTTAAGAATTAATAAATTTGATTAGTATTTAAAGGTTAATCACTCGACGATAATAATAAAGACATCTACTTAATGCCATTAAATAGATAGGAAATTAATGGGTAATTACTAAAGGTGACTTATTTAATGGTAATTACTTAAGGGAAGAAATTAAGGGTTATTAATGTGATGAGTAAAGGCTATTTAATATGTAAAAATTAAGTAAGAATTAATTACTTGTTGTAATTAAAGGATAATTAATCAAGGATGACTAATTAGGAGGGATAATTAGAAGGTGATTAAATTAATTAATTAAATTAATATTAAGTAAAGGTAATCCAAGGGATTAAAGATTTGTAATTAATTTAATTAGGGAAAATTAAATTAATTTTGGAAGTGATAAATCCGGTTGTGAAATACCTTAAATTAGTTGATATCTCTGATATGAAATGTATCGTGATATGATTTGTTTGAGTAGACAGTAATAAATGTGGTTATCTATAAATGATGAATCGCTGTGATAAAAAGTAACATCATTTTAAGTTGAATTGATCTTTCATTTAGATAACTTGAGATAAGATGACATTGGGTTTGAAGAGACCGGAGTTGGGTACTAGTAAGTATCCGAAACCACTTCGAATTTCTATAGATTGATATATGAAATCTATAGGTTAGAAGAAAGTGATTTAAAGTAATTGGACTATTTAAATCTAAAACTTGGTAATTGGCAATTGGATGTGGAAATAAGTGATGTCTATAATAAATTGTAGCTTTGCTAATTGAAACAAGTTACCCGGGTTTTACATAAGTTGTATGTTTTGTAACTCTTGTTTGTTAGGGTTTACTCACGCTGGTTTCTAGCCTGACCCGGGTGTTACTTTGATGTAATGCTCGGGTCAGCCCGAGTATTACAGCTTTTCAGGTAAGGACGTTCTAGCGTTCAGGAGGCGAGCTGGATGGCAGGAACGTATGGAGTGTTTTCCGCTGTGTGTATTATTGCTGATTATTTGGGACATGTTGTTTTAAACTCTCCAATGTTGTAACTCTGATGTATAAAAATATAAGAGTACTGAAACAGTTCTTCTTTGTAAAACTGTTATATATGTGATATTATATTTTGATCTGCTGTGAATGTGTGGTTTCTGTGTCTTGATCTGTTTCCTTCTTCTTTCTCTTTTCTTCTTTTCCTAACTATTTGGAATTTTCTGGATGAAAATTTTCGGGTCGTTACATTTGGTATTAGAGCAGAAGGTTAAGCAAGAACCTTGGCTCTGGTGGGATTACTCATTAAAGATAGGGCAATGGTATCCTAGAATGAGTTGAATATATATATATATATATATATATATATATATATATATATATATGAGAGCGTACTTGTTATTTTCTTATATAAAGATTTTAAATGATTTTATATAAGAATATATTTTGATATATAAAGTAATATTTCTTTCTAATAAATATTAAGGTAATTGGTTGTTAAATTATTGGAACTAAATTAAGAAGTAATAGAAATATAACCAAACTGAAATTGAAATTGAATAAAGATAAGTTTGAAATGAATTCAAACTGAAATTAAAATCTTGAATTTGGGGAAGAGTTTCAAAATAAGATAATAATAAATTGGTTTTCAGATATGATAATCTAGGTTATTATCATAAATAATTGTTGTGTTTAATAATAAAATGCATATTAATGAGTAAGCAAAAATGAAATGTTTTAAGGAGGTAACCTTTAAATAAGTATGACATGTAAATTGAAGTGTGTTTCCAATTGTGAAGTTCTGAATTCTAAATCTAAACATTTGAAATTGTTTTCAAAGTGTTAAAGGAAATAATATTATTCAAACTAATTTGAATGTAATCTTATTTTAGAATTAGAAGTTGTTTGTAAACTTTAAAAGAATTTGTTTTGAATTAAAACCAAGGGTGGTTTAGATTTTAAAATTCGGCTTGGTGGGCCAAGAAGAAAATATGTATATATGTGAGGAATATACATAATATCAAAGATGGTTTGAAATAAACTCTAAATGTTGAGTTTTAATTTGGAATGAGATGTGAAAACCCAATGTGATAAGTTTTTGAACTTATAGATGGGAAAGTATTTTGAAATTTGAATGGGAATTCAAATTGTATAAATTTGACTGAATTAGGTAAATTGAATTTAACTTGGAAGAAGTTAAATAAGTTTGAATGATCAATCTGATTTGGAAATTTCAAGATGAAATTATGATTTAACTTGGGAAGTTAAATGGTTGATTAGAATTGAGAGTTTGAGTGATCTCAAATTGGGTTTGAGATCTGGAAAGTGGAAATGGATGAATGTTTTAAAATAATTTGAATGATACCATCCTTTTGTTATTAATAATCTTTAAGCTAAAATTGGATTTGTTCAAATGAATGAAGAAATGGGGTGTGGTAGTATATCCATTATTAAGATAAAATGGAATCATTTTGGACTTAAATTTTGAATGTTTAAGATAAAATTTCAAAGGTTTAGTTTCAAAATTGAAATTTGATGTTAAATTGAATTTCAAAGATTTAGTTGTTTAAAAAGATTTGAATTATTATTTGAACTTTGAAATAAGTTTGAAATGAAATTTGGATTCAGAATTAAATGGTTTAAAGATATAAGTTGATTTGATTTGATTTAAAGGATTAAATCAACATTTAAAAATTTAACTCGAATTTATATAATTCAGGATGGTTTAAACTTGGAATTTGAATTGAATTAGTTCAAACTGAATTGATTTGAATTAATTGGAATTGTGATTGAAAATGGACAAGTTTAAAATTCAAATGGAAAATTTTGAATTGGATAAATTTGAAATGAAATTGAAATTGAATGAGTTTAAATTCAAATGGGAATTGGGATTAATTCAAACTGAAATTAATATGAATTGAAATTGGTTTAATTTGAAATTTATTTGAATTAATTGAAATTGTGATTAAAGTTGAATGAGTAAATTCAAATGGAACTTGATTTGAATTTAGAAAAGGAATTGAGGATTAATTCAACTTGAAATTGGGGTTAAATCCGTTTCAATGGAAATTGAAGTTATTTAAATTGGAACTGAGTCAATTTAAATGGTAGTAAAAATTTAAATTGAATTGATGGGAATGGAGATTGGAAATTAAACAGTTTGGCTCTGGTCTATTTTCAAATAAATTATTTTAATATAAACTGTTTTAAATCTATTTTCCTAACTATTTACTATACAACTTTTCTTTTTAAAACCCAAGACTATTTTATACTTATTTTACAATTATTTTTGAAGCTATTTAACTATTTTACAATTGTTTTATAAACTAATTATTATTTCTCAACTACTTTATAAATGATTACTATTTTACAAACTATTTTACTATTATTTAAATTTCTATAACTATTTAACTATTTTCCAGCTATTTTACAATTACTTAACTATTTACAATATTTTACAAACTAATAATCATTTTTCAACTACTTATCTATTTTTAAGTTTTCAAGCTATTTTCTAAAATTAAGTTGGATAGAGTTTAAACTGTTGATGATTGAATATCCATTTGAGATAAGAATTGAGGTGATAATCCAAATGAGGATTTAAGCAATTGTAAGTGAATGTGAATAGAAATGGAATTGATTTGGCTAATAACCAATAAAGATTAATACGTAGGATATACGTATGTTATTCTATTCGCATAGTGATTTGATCCAGATTCGAGCACAGAATTTGGAGATAGTATATCGATCCGAGTTGGGATTTTTCACTCGATTTTCGACGGTGAACCTGGATATGGGTTTTTGATTGGTTCTGGATATTCTCTATCATAGTTATGGCTATGAAAGGAGAACGACAGTTTCTGATCAAGAAACCAGATCTGTGTCCGCACTAGAAAGTCGGGTAGACGATACTAGTTCGGAAGGGAAATTGTGTGATCGAGTGAGCGATCAGATTGATATTGTGTACGAATGATATGTGTACATCGTACGGATTAGAATGAAATTGATAATGAAAGCTTGTGGATAAGAACTGTAAAAAGGTTTTTGAAGTGGAAAATATATTTTGTGAAATATATGATGAAATAAAATAAAAATTGGATATTTCTATAGTAGAAATTTATTTTATGGAAGTAAGTAATATAGTTAATGACTTTATAGAGTAATCAAATTTGAATATTAGATTTGGAATAAACAAAGTTATATATCTTTGTTTTAATAGATAAATCTCCCTTTGTGAATCTATAGCCAGAAGAAAAGGGGTTTTTGAAAGTTTTTGAAGTATAAAAAGGGTCTTTATACAAGTTTGAAGAGATCCAAAGTTTTAAGAAAATATATATATATATATCTATATATATACGTATAAATGATCTTATGAGAATGATTTTGGAAAAGGATTTGGGAACCTATGAATTTGGAAAAGGCTTTTTGATTTTTGAGTAAAATCAATTTTGGAATGTGGAAAGCCTAGTTTGAGAATTATAGATTTTGGAATAATCAATTTTGAGAAAGAAGATTTATATGAGATTCATACTAGGTGTATGATTTGGATACTATATGTGTATAGTATAAAGTGTTTTGAAAATGGCTCTAGAGAAAAAGGTGCTCCCTTGGGATGAACTTCTCAGGAGTACCATAGGTTGGTACTTCCTTGAGCCTCTAAGGGGGAGGTTCTAGAGTTGATCCTGTGAGGAGTCCGGACAAACTGGTTCCTGATGATTATTAGGTAGTGAAAGTCGAGGGCACTGATTCATACAGAGGCATTTGGGTTATGATGTGACGACAGTGTAACTCGATGTCGCTGCGATCTACTGTGTGGACCATAGTGGAAATCGTGTGGAGGTGAGTGTCAACGGTCTACACTTGATTTTACCGGGAAGGCAACGTAACATCGGTAGACTGCGATCTATGGTCATGTGAAGTGGAGAAGTTTCATTCTTTTGGCAGCGAAATTCGAGGGCGCTGAGGCCTACAGTTATATGGATTTTTGCTGTGATAGCAACGTAACCCCAGTTGTAGATGCGATCTGTAGCGGGTTCCATTGTGTAATCGAAGGGTGCAGAGGCCTACAATTATCTACGGATTTTGTCGGGATGGCAACGTAACCATCGGGTTAACTGCGACCATGGATGGGGGTGATGATTTTCAGAGCATTCTCACCAAAGATATTTTCTCTATTTACAAAAATGGTTTCCTATATTCTTAATAAAATTATTTTCAAAGTATTTTCACTGGATGTTGGGAACAGGTCTGCCAAGTACTGATAGATTTTCAGTCGTACGCCTGATCAATGACCAAATTTCTATGAGAACAAGGATGGACTTGTTGAAACATTGAGTTATAAAAGTATTTTTATAAAAACTATTTTAGTAATATTATATAGATTTTTAAAGTGTTTTAAAAATGATCAAGGAAAATTTATCTGATTTTAAGCATGTTTATAATTCTAGCTTCGTTCGTTTTCGAGGACGAAAAGATTCAAAGGGGGGAGGAATGTGTTGTCCCGGAAATTTAGGTAATATTTATTTAATAATTTCCATTAATAATTATTTCAAAATGTGTAATATTGATTTAATAATCTAATTATCTTTTATAAAAAAATAATTATTTAATTTTATAAATGATTATCTTTTCAAATTTTATAACGACAATAATTTAATTTAGAGATTTTATTCTTTTCAAAATCAATAACATATTTAATTGATAAAATTTACCTCTCTAAGCTAATTAGAAATATATTCCATTTATAATGTATATATGAGTGTATACATTATGAATAGGAATTTCGGGTTTAATTTAAATTTAATAAAAATTGTTTTTCCAATTTACAATATATTTATGTATATATATATATTGGGAATTGAAAGATTGTGATTGAATTTAATATAGAAACTTTTCAATAGCTTATTTAAAAATCTATCTTAATTTCTAAAGTAATTAAAGTAAATATTTATTTTGCTAAAATATAATAGCTTAAATAATATATTGTAATAAAAGTCTAGTTTGTTTTCTTTAAAAATTGGCTTTTGGAATAAATTTAGTTCATATATTAAAGTATAATAATTTAGTTTGAAACTTTGAAATAAGATTTAATTTAATATTCTTTCTTTTTAAATTTAGCTTGAAATTATATTTTTAAAATATATCAATGAACTAAGCATAATTTATAATTAATAAAGATGATTTGTATATTAACATTAAAGCTAAATTGAAATAAACATTTAAACATGTTAGTACAATTAAGAAATCAATTTAAAAACATTTATAAAAATAAGTAATTACTATAATATTTGGAAATGTAACATGTGTAAGGATATTAGTTCATACAAAAACACTTGGAACCATTCTAATAACTTAAGATAACAAGTGGCATTTTCAGATTATTTTTGAAAACATTTTATTAATAAATGTATTTTAGTTCAAACCTTTCTTCTCTTCTAAAAAAAGGGGCTGCTGAAATAGATTTTTTTTTAAAAGAAGTTTCAAAACACAAAATCAAAATCAGTTCAAACCTGTAAGGCAAGTCTGCATTAAAAACAAATTCAAAGCTGTACACAAAGTTTTACTTTCAATACGACTTGGAATCAAAAAAATTCTACAGCATTCAAATTCCCAGTTTTTAAATTCAAACTTCATCTAGTTTTTTTACAAATCCTCGAGCCTGAACTCAAGAGATTCAACTCAGCTTTATCAAAAACAAGCAAGATTCAAAGGGCTGTTTCAAATCAAAAAGCTCTGTTTTCAATTTAACAGGTGAGTAAATTCTTATAATCGATATATCTTGGATTTTTATTAGACGATTCTTGAAGTATGATATGTGAGTAAGCACTTAACTAAGTTTCTTAGGATAATAAATGTTAATTCATGTGAAATTTTTGATGATGATGGTGTTGCATGTTTATGCATTTATGTAACTCTGTATATAAATGTATGATTGTATTGTGTATTTAGGATATGCCTGTTTCTTCTCTCTGTTCTGCAGCAGAATTGGGAATTTAACAAAAAGAATTCAATATATCTTCATTTAGGCACTAATAGGTTTAGAGTCTAAAACAAACAAGTGTGTTTGAACATAAATCAAGACTTAAAATTTGTTTTAAGAAAGATAGTGATGAGTTGCCTCTAAAAATTTAGTTTTACAGGAATTTTTTTAAACATATGTTAAAATTCGAATGTCGTAAATTGTTAATTCAATTGTATAACTTGAATCATCATTAGAAAATAGGATGTTTAAGATGAAATTTGTGATTTTTAATTTGGTATGTAAAGAGCAGTTTACAGTTGAACAGAAAATCTGTTTTAATTAATTTCTAGCGACCGGAGTTACACTAGGTATTGAGACTTGGCACGAAGCTAGCATGGCTGATGGCGAAGTCGGGAAAAACGGTGGCAGCTGTTCCAGTTCGTCACAGCGTTGGCGATAAGCAGATTAAGTTTTAAACCCTAGTTTTAATTAGTTATGGGAATTTCGTCGACGCGTGTTCCTTGTTTTATCGAGTTCGAATGGATTTGAAGAGGACGTGGCTGAGATGTGGAGGTAGGCGTAGGTGAAGGTGTGGCGACTCTGGTGGACGGGATGGCCGTGTCGAAGTGGATTTTGGTGAGGGCGAGTGTTCCAATTTTGACTGGAAGCTTCAATTTTCTTTAGTGCTTCGTGACGTTGATTCGAAGGTTGGAGTCGAACTTTTCGACGATCGCCGATGTGTGGAGCGAGTGGCCGGAAGTGGCGAAGCTGTTGTTGACTTGTGCACGTGCACGAGACCTTCGTGCTTGTGTTCCAGTGTGATGTTGATGAAGGAGTTGTGTTTTCTCGAGGTTTTGTTCGAAGTGGAAGATGTCTAACTCGAAGCTGGAGCGTGTAGTTTGCTCGCGTGAAATCAGGTATAGCTAGGGTAAGTGTGGAGTTGTGTTCGAGTTTTACTCGATGTTTTTAGGAAGGGTCTCGGGGTTGTTGTTTTCAGGGTTGAAGTATGGGTATAGATATCTGATAAGCAAGATGACCCAAGCTTTTGACATATAGGTATAGACCAGGCTTTAAGGCAAGTTTGATTTTAAAAACAAATTTTTGTTTATAGTTCTAAAAAGTTTTAAGATTTGTTGTTCAAGGATAATTACTATAATAGTTAATTTCTAAATGTTTTCAAAGGTATTTAAATAATGTAATCAAATTAAGGATAAATTATTTAGGAATGGTCAATTAGTTAATAAAATCCGTCAAGAGAGTAATTAATCAATTTATTTATTAGAGATTAATTAGTTTGTGTAATAAAATAATGGATTGATTTATAAATGTGATTTATTAATTAAGGAAATTAATTAAGGATGATAAATTTATTTAAACTAAATTACTTAATGTAATTAAGTGATGATAATTGCTTAATGTAAATAATTTAAAGGATAAATTGTTAAGAATTAATAAATTTAATTAGTATTTAAAGGTTAATCACTCGACGATAATAATAAAGACAACTACTTAATGCCATTAAATAAGATAGGAAATTAATGGGTAATTACTAAAGGTTACATATTTAATGGTAATTACTTAAGGAAAGAAATTAAGGGTTATTAATGTGATGAGTAAAGGCTATTTAATATGTAAAAATTAAGTAAGAATTAATTACTTGCTGTAATTAAAGGATAATTAATCAAGGATGATTAATTAGGAGGGATAATTAGAACGTGATTAAATTAATTAATTAAATTAATATTAAGTAAAGGTAATCCAAGGGATTAAAGATTTGTAATTAATTTAAGTAGGGAAAATTAAATTAATTTTGGAAGTGATAAATCCGGTTGTGAAATACCTTAAATTAGTTGATATCTCTGATATGAAATGTATTGTGATATGATTTGTTTGAGTAGACGGTGATAAATGTGGTTATCTATCAATGTGAATCGCTGTGATAAAAAGTAACATCATTTTAAGTTGAATTGATTTTTCATTTGGATAACTTGAGATAAGATGACATTGGGTTTGAAGAGACCGGAGTCGGGTACTAGTAAGTATCTGTAACCACTTCAAATTTCTATAGATTGATATGTGAAAGATATAGGCTAGAAGAAAGTGATTTGAAGTAATTGGACTATTTAAATCTAAAACTTGGTACTTAGCAATTGGATGTGGAAATAAGTGATGTCTATAATAAATTGTAGCTTTGTGAATTGAAACGAGTTACCCGGGTTTTACATAAGTTGTATGTTTTGTAACTCTTGTTTGTTGGGTTTACTCACACCAGTTTCCAGCCTGACCTGGGTATTACATTGATGTAATGCACGGGTCAGACCGAGTATTACCGCTTTCCAGGTAAGGACGTTCTGGAGTTCAGGAGGCGAGCTGTATGGCAGGAACGTATGGAGCATTTTCCGCTGTGTGTATTATTGCTGATTATTTGGGACATGTTGTTTCAAACTCTCCAATGTTGTGTAAATGTTGTAACTCTGATGTATAAAGATATAAGAGTACTGAAACAGTTCTTCTTTGTAAAACTGTTATTTATGTGATATTATATTTTGATCCGCTGCGAATGTGAGGTTTCTGTGTCTTGATCTGTTTCCTTCTTCTTTCTTTTTTCTTCTTTTCCTAACTATCTGGAATTTTCTAGATGAAAATTTCTAGGTCGTTGCATATATATATATGTATATGTATATATATATGTGTATGTATATATATATATACATACATACACACATATATATATATATATACATATACATATATATATGTGTGTATGTATGTATATATATATATAACGACTCAAACAGACTTCGTACTGTTATGAGCTTATATTTATCACAAACATATATATGCATTTTATCTCAACACCTTAATATAAGCATAAGACGAATGCATTACCATGAACAAAAGGGAAGACTGGAAACTGTTCACAGCTGGAGGCAGTAGGGAAGTCTACGCTCGAGTGGTGGAGTGGTGATGGGCGAGGCTAAGGTTTTGTAGGCAGGCGGTGTTGCTTGCGGGAAGTGGTGGGGTGGAGATGGCTATGCGTGAGGTTAAGGGGAAGGAGGCCGATAGAGATACATGCATGGAGGAAGACAGCGACGAGAAGGTTGTAGGCTCGGGCGATGGTGATGATTTGTTGGATCGGCTTGATGAAGGGACGAACCCAGTAAGGTATGAACAAGACGAATTTTATTCTATGGACAGATTAACAAAAGAAACAGTAGGAAAGAGGATGAGATGCAGTGACGAACCCATTTATTGAACAAAGTGGGGGATAGCAAAAGAGAAATGTTGCGTTTTTGCAAATATTTATGGCTAATGACTATTCAGTTTTACACGGTGGAAAGTTGAGATGGCATGAGAAACGAAAAGACACAAACTGGTTACTGATAAGGTTACCATTTACACTGATTCCATTGCGTACCGGATTCCAAAACACAGAGTTGGATAGACCACAGAGATCAACACGACGAGATGATCAAAACAATATACCGATACCCGTGGTACGATCATCCTATCAAAAATCGATAATTGGTACCGCAATTCACTGTTATTTTGCCGAAAATAAGATAGACGAAGTAATAGCAGTCCAAATTAGAAGAAACAAAATATGACGTCTCACTCAGAAGACGATTTACAACTTTATTCTATAAAAATATTTTAGGTTTGGAAAAGATTTTATTAACATGAACTTTAACCGATTTGAATTTAAATAAAATTAAACAGGAAAATAAGTTACAATATTTTCAGATGAAAATTTAGCATTTGCTATGTTTAAGTTGACGTATTCCAAATATCAAATTTTTATTTCCAAATTCATTTATTTAAAATTTCACAAAAATTCAATCAAATATGAAAATAAAACAATTAAAATTTTACGGGTCATTACACTCTCCTCCACTCAAAACTTTTCGTCCCCGAAAAGGAAGGAGGTAGGAGAATAAAACAACTAGGAAGAAAAATAGATTGAAATACAAAGTAAAACAATTGATTTAAACCTTATAAATTTCAATTTAACTTAATTAATATTCAACAATTGATTTTAAATTCAAGGTATTTTCATTTAGTTGATTTAATTTCAATTTATTAATTCCTTCCAAACAAAATTTATTTTATTTATCTCATTTATTCGATCCATTTATTTCATTTAGATAAGTTTCACTTATAATTCAATCTTAACTATTCCCAAATTCACACTTATTCATTCATTTCCTTATTATTCAATTTATCTCAATTAACATTTCGGTAAATCATAAATTAAGTGTTTAAACATTTAATATAACCATTCAAACTTATTTATAAAATCATTTTATATTGTATATTATCCAATTTCATATCCAAACGTCTGAATATTTAGGTAAGTTATAAGAATGTAATTGGGTATTATACAAGTAAAATTTATCAATACTCAATTACTTCAAGTTTTTAAATATTTATAAAAAAAATTAGCTTTATTTATAACTAAAACCATCCTTTAACAAAAACATAAGAATTAAATTTTCGATTAACTTCAAACAATTTAGAGATAAATATATCCATTTATCTTAAATCAAATTTAAAATCATATACTTATATATATTATATATTAAATCATACTTAAGAAATTTATATCAAATTTATTTTTTTCCCAAACAAAATGTAGCAAAGCTACTAAATGGTCTCTCCACTTTGAAACTCGAAAATGAATGTTGATGATGCTGCAGTCATCATCGAATTATTTTCCAACGACAAACAAAAAGTGTACTGATTTAACTTTTAAAATTCTTTGGAAATAAATTTCTATTCTAAAGTACTTTAAATAATATGTACTTTAAAACTTTAAAACCAGAGTTTGAAATCACCAAAAATTAATTTATCAAATTCTTAATTTAAATTTTATTTCAAATTCTAAATCAATTTATAAACCATGACTATATTTTCATTTATTTATAATATGGCACTAGTCAATGGTTTACGGAATAATAAATGAAAATCAAATATTATCATTTCCGTTAACAAATTCATTTAACTTTTTAATTTCAAAAAAATTTACTTTTATATATTGTATAATAATACAAAATGTATTTCATTTACCAAATTTGAAAGCAATATTGTGTCGGTTTGCTCTGTTCAAGTGTTTTGAAATTCCTATCAATAATGTTGATCAGGAGAATCGATCGAAACCCCAAATCAACTTAACAACTCAAACAACACATTATTAAACCATTTAATTTTAATTAAAAAATTACACTCCCTCACTCAATAATTCCAGAATGGCTTTCAAAATAGGGATAGGGATTCAAATTAGAGGAACTCTAATCAAATAGAATTCTAACCAGAAGAGATTGGCTCGAGAGGGAGATAAGATAATCAACTAAAAAATAGAAGGATGGATGGACTTATATAAATCATGGGCGATCTTAATTGGGTCAACCGTGACTTCGAAAATAAGATCAATGCAGAATTCTGAAGCAAATCGGCACCAGATCACAAGAGATAGAATTCTGGCATAATAAGAGATGGCAGCATCTAAACCGATGATATAGAAATCTTCGGTGAATCAATGCCTATTGTAAAGGAATTTCTCCCTTTTACAAATCATTCAAAGATTGGCGAGACCGACAATTTATTATAGAGATCATTCGAAGTGGAGTTATGGGATACTCCAAATTCAAAAGAATACAAATAGGAGGAGACAAGATGGATTTTAAAACGAAGGGGAATGTTCCGAATTCAAAGGAAATCCGAATCAAAGAGGAAGAGATTCAAGCTCGAACAGAGGTGATTCCGTAATCAAATTTACTACATGTGCTAAGTTTGTTTAAAGCCAGAGCTCTGATACCACATGTAACATCCTGGTATTTTCAACCATTTGCATCCACACATGTCGGACTTGAATTGCTCAAAATATCATATTGTTAGTTTATATTTGGCAAAACTCAACATATACAATAAATAAATAATCATAGAATCACAGACACAAAGTAATATAACAATAAGCAGCGGAAATAAAAGAATAGTAGTTCATGAAGCTACTATATATAACAGAGTTAAATAAGATACAATAGAAGTCTCAAATACAATAGTCAAATATAACATCAGAATGCATCATTGGAATCAACTGAAAAACTAGAAGCTGAATAGATGGATGGATCTCCAAGCGAAGCTCCAACTCCAAAGGTGAGTATCAAAAGCTGTATCATTCAGTCTGACCCAAGCGTAAACCAAAACACAAAACACTCGAGTCAAGATTAACATTCTTATATCAATAAATCCAACTCAAGTGAAATAATAACTGAAATATAAGTAACTTAAAAGATGTTTGGGATATCCATCCTCTAAGGATCTGCTAAACTACCTACATATATTAATATACGCTATTATAATAATATCTATAGTAAAGTAAACTATTAAAATATTGTTAAGGCATTACCCATATCCCCTTTAACAATTTTTATATATTCCCATAGTCTATACAGTACCGTAACTTCCCATAAACTGGGCTTATCAGAGGGCACTCCATAGGTATGGTACAAAACAAACTCGTAGTGGTCTCGCTAAAGTAGGTGACACGGCACAACTAGGCGATGCCAAGGTAGATCTACCAATTACACTTCCGGGCTGGTGGTAACGCATAGCAGCAACTACCGCCCACCTTAAGCCACATTTCCAAATCAAAGGTGAGCTCCAAATCAATCACAAAGTAATAGAATGGAAATCGAAGAACTATGTCCGATCGGAGGAGATACCTCACTTGGCCCATCAATTACTGCTGTTTTAGCCACATTATGCCAACTCACGGGAGTTGGGTTCACGTATATACTTCATATAGGATCGTCCCTACCATCCTACTTCATTCTGGAATCTCCACCGCACACACAGTTGTTAAAGTGGTTTTCGGCATTGGTGGAGAGTATGAAAATAACCGATCCCGGTCTCTTTAACAAACAAACGTTATTATAACATCGCGGTCATTTCAAAATTGTTTATACTTCAAAATCAAAATATCATTTCCATTTCAAAACCGTATCAAACAATATCTTTTCACTTCAAATATATTCATTTCCAAAATCATAGTACTTTCAAAGTTATAGCAGTTTCTAAACCAAAACACTTGAAATTATAACACATTGGAAATATAACACCTTAGAAATCATAACACTTTGAAAACATAATAATTTGAAAATAAACAACTTCCCGCTTAACCAGTTTAGATATTAAAATAGTATATATATATATATATAATAAAATAGTTTATAAAATAAATTATTTTATATAAAAATAGTTATAAGTTAAAATAGTTTATATTAAAATAATTAGTATATTAAAATAGTTTATATTAAAATGATTTATGTTAAAATAATTTATAAAGTAAAATATAGAAATAATTTTAAATATAATTTAAAAATACTTTATAAAATAAAATAGCTTCCACAACTTTCACAAATCGATTCAAACAAACTCAAATTCAAAAATTCAAATTTAATTCAATCTCAATTTGTCAATTTCAACTCAATTCAGTTTCTCAATAAACCATTTCAAATTATATCTATTTCAAATACAGAATTGAACCACAAAATAAACCATTTCAATTTCAATATATTTCACAGCTTTAAATATTCGACATTTTCAAAACCAAAATTTGATAATTTCATATACCTCTTAATCTAACTTCATTATTACTTAGTTTTGAAATATTAACTTAATAAATCCAATATCATTTAAATAAAACCTCAAATTTCAAATCATTAAATATTTCCTTTAATTTATTTAAACGTGAAATATTCATTGAATCGTGTTAAACCAAAATCAAGTTATAAAATCATATCCTTTAAAAATCTCCAATTCAATAAGTTTCAAATTGATTTCACTAAATAAAATTCTTAATTAAATACCATTTCAAATCAATTTCAAATCTATCTTCCCAACCTTAATTTATTAAAAAATGTTATAAACTCTATACTCGAATATATAATTTTAAATAAATACTTAAATATATTATATATAAATTAAATCAAACATTATTAAATTAAATCTTACTATCAAATTTATTTTATAATAAAACTAATTTATACATATTTTAAAATCGTAAAATTATAAGTAAATTCTTAAAATTTATAATTTAAAAACAAACTTATAATTTTAAAAAACTTCAAAACACATAATTTTAAAATCAAGAATTTAAACTTTACAAAATAAATTTATTTATAATATCTTGAAATCAATATTTATTAAACCATATATTTCTTTCAAAAACCATCGAAATCCTTTTCAAAATATTTAATTATAGCCCAACGATGTCTGTATATAATTTTCTATCCTATGGTCAAGTGATGAGGATATTTATCATTTCAATCCACAATTTTAATATATATACGGGTATATACTATTTCAACCCTCAATCCCAAATTCAATTCATCGAAAATCGCTTGGGTTTATCATTTCAACCCACAACGATTTTCTCCTATTCTACAAGATCAGTCAGGTATGTATCATTTCTACCCATGGGGAATTCTATACTAATAGGGAACTTGCAGAGTGATAACAGATATGATAATAATATAATAGGCATACATCGTCAATATAAATAACAGATAATGGTGTCAGATGTCACGGGTGAACAGATACAAATAACAGCATATATTTAGCAATGTAAATAACTAACAACAGCATATTTCAATTGTCGTTTCAATTGAAATCAAATTTAATAAATATAAGAACGTTAATTGTGAGTGATTGATCACCTTTCGAGGATAGGATAGACAGTGAAACTGTGTTATGAAATGCAAGCATGACTTCCAAAGCAAAGCTAGATTGGCATGAATTTGATGAACAGTGCTGATAATAGAAATAGACGAAATCAAATCAGAACTGGATCGATGAAATAATTAGAATCAGCTTGATAGAGGCAGAAATTATATGTATTATTATTGTCGTTGTTATTATTTATAAAAATCATATTAAATTTTAAACATTTATTTAAAATCTATGTATATTCTCCTTTAAACAATACTTAAAACCATTATATTAATTACCCAAATCCTATCAACTATATGCATATATACCCGCTACACTAAATATATATATAGACCATATATATATTAGCCATATGTATAAATGCAGACATTACGTCATGTATATAGGAAAAATACATGCGAACAACTTAATATATAAACAGATATGTAGACTTAGCTTTAAATCTACTAACATATATACATTGTTAGAATAATATAATTTGAAATAAATACCTATATAGATATACAACCATATCACATAATAGCAGGTTTGATTATATAAATAACTTATATGAATAACATGTGTACACTAACTATACACAAAACTTACATAAATTTACATATATTGACTGTAGATTATAGTCTTAAAACTATATATGTACTTACATAGCTAACATATATATCAACTGACGTATTACACATTATTTGACTTAACATATTATATAATTTGTAAATTAACATATAATAACATGTATAATAACCAACATGATATAAAACTAATACATATATGTGAATATACCTCTACAGACAATCACGCATGTAGTACACTCTATATATATAATACAAACCCAACAGAATATATAAACTAGCATAATTATGAGACTCATATAATATAACACTTTATAAAAAATAGCACATAGATACATTAGCCAATACACATAACTTAGTAAACTGATATATGGAAAACTCATATATTATAGCATTTTACATGGCAGACTATATATATATATAAACTATATATATATATACCTTTAGATATCAAAACTAATATAAATATATAACCAGTTATATAACTAATATATTGTAACCAACAACTTATGTATACATACTAATACATACATTAAATCAATTACAAAACCAATAAAATTTTAAGTTAGTATTTTTGAACAGATCATATACATTAGAACTTAAAGTTTTATATAACCGAAATAGATTCAAACTTATTATAAAACTGCCAAACTATGTATGTTAATATAAATCCATGCAAACAGATACTATAAAAATACTAATAGACATATTATATATGCAGACTCACGTATATCTAACTTACACAGCCTATATATATATAACTACTCAAACAGACTTCATACTGGTATGAGCTTATATTTATAACAAACACACGCACACATATATATGCATTTTATTTCAATACCTCAATATAACCATAACACGAACGCATCACCATGAACAAAAGGGAAGACTGGAAACTATTCACAGTTGGAGGCAGTAGGGAAGTCTATGCTCGAGTGGTGGAATGATGATGGGTGAGGCTAAGGTTTTGGAGGCGGGCGGTGTTTCTCGCGGGAAGTGGTGGGTGGAGATGGCTACACGTGAGGTTAAGGGGAAGGAGGCCGATGGAGATATAGGCATAGAGGAAGACAACGACGAGGAGGTTGTAGCTCGGGTTATGGTGATGATTTGTTGGATCGTGTTGATGAAGGGACGAACCCAGTAAGGTATGAACAAGACGCATACTTGTTTTTCTATGAATTAAACAACAAAAGAAACAGTGGGGAAGTGGATGAGATGCAATGACGAACCCATATTATTGAACAAAGGGGGGATAGAAAAAGACAAATGTTGGGTTTCTGCAAATATTTATGGCTAATGACCATTCAGTTTTACACGGTGGAAAGTTGAGATGGTGTGAGAAACGAAAAGGCACAAACTGGTTACCATACGGTTACCATTTACACGGATTCCGCTACATATCGGATTTCAAAATATAGAGTTGGATATACCGCAGAGATCAGCATGATGAGATGATCAAAACGGGGTACAAATACCCATGATACGATCATCCTATCAAAAATCGATAATTGGTACCGAAAACGCTGTTATTTTGCCGAAAATAAGATAGACGAAGCAATAGCAGTCCAAATTTGAAGAAATGAAACATGACGTCTCACTCAAAAGATGATTTACAACTTTATTGTATAAAAATATTCAGGTTTGGAAAAGATTTTGTTATCATGAAATTTAACTGATTTGAATTTAAATAAAATTACACAAGAAATAAATTTCAATATTTTCAGACGAAAATTTACCATTTGCTATGTTTAAGTCGACGCATTCCGAATATCAAATTTTTATTTCCAAATTCAATTATTCAAAATTTCACAAATATTCAATTAAATATGTAAATAAAACTATTAAAATTTTACGGGTATTACATCACTGATCAGATTTTAGAGCTTATTCGGAGCACTCAGCCTCCAGTTCCAACCAATTCTTCTCCTCTGTGCAGATTCACATTTGCACGCATGTGCATTGACTTCACCTATTAAGGAGTCAAGCCATTCAAAGGTTAAGAGTCAGCTTTAGAGGTCCAGGCTTGGTTCCGTACATGCGAGCGCGTTTTTACTCGCATGGAGATTTCTAATCATCACCGCGTTCTTGTCGCATCTAGTATGTTGCAAAAAAGTGCATTGGATTGGCATGAGTTGCTCGTGGTAGAGATTGATGTGTCTACCATGGAGTGGGAGCAATTCAAAGAAAGATTCGAGCTCAAGTTTGTTCCCGAGTCTGAAAAGGCTATTCTAGCTCAACATTTCCATGACCATAAGCAAGGGAAGTCAACTGTTTCTGAGTATGTGGCATCTTTCGAGGCCTTTTCCAAATATGGTCTCGAGCATATTAGCACTTCATACAAGAAGAATCACAAGTTCGTTTCTGGCCTAAAGAAGTATTTGAAGACATACTTTATGCTTCATCTTAAGTTATGTTTTAAAGAGCTTATGGATGTGGCCTTGAGAATGAGAAGGATAGTGATGTTGAGGTAGAGGTGTGGAAAAATTCGAACAAGAAGCGCTTTCCTTTCCATAAATCTAAGTCATTCCAGCCTAGTAAGAAGAAGAAGCAGAGCAGTTCTAGTTCGCACTCTCATGTAGCACCTCCTTTAGCTAAAGTTTTGGCATGTTACAACTATGGCTCTCATGATCATCTTGCTAGAGACTGCTCTCAACCTCGTAAGTGCCTTTATTGTAAGAAAGAAGGACATTTGATCTCTTTGTGTCCAAAGAAGGAAAAGGGTTCTAGCTCGGGAAATCTTAATGTGGCGAAAGCATCGGTGGTACATCTCAACCTCGAGGCATATCTTCTTATATTCTGGAGGGTTCTATTTTATTCCATGACCATTTTATTTGAGTTCTATTCAATACGGGTGCTTCCATAAATTTGTATCGAAGGAACTAGTTGATGCTATTCCTTTGGATGTTTCCTGCCTTGTTACTACTTTGAGGATCACAAATCCTTTCGGGGGATCCACGACACTTAGCATGTTATTTGAAGATGTTAAATTATTTATTTGTGGTTTTCCTTTCAGTGTGAATCTGCACGTAGATTCATTTCCTTGGGTTTGATGTGATTTTGGGTATGGATTGGTTAGTTCAATACGAGGCCAAGATTCTTTGTTCTAAGCAAATTATATACCTTCGACACCCCGATTCACTAACACAGCTCTCTCTGATTCTTCAAAAGGTCGATCATGATTCTGAGGTATCCTTAATTGCTCTTGAGTCCCAAGATGAGGAAGAAATATCTCGGATTCCAGTTGTGTGTGATTTCCTGATATATTCGAGACTGTTTCGGGTTTGCCACCCAAGCGAGCTATCGAGTTCCCATTGACCCCATTCCTAGAGCACAGCCAGTCAGACATTCTCCTACGAGGATATCTATAAAAGAAAATGAGGAACTCAAGAAGAAGCTTTTAGAACTTGAAGCAAAGCAATTTATTCAGTCTAGTTCTTCACCATGAGGAGCCGCAGTGGTAGTCATGAAGAAATCTGATGGGACTCTTAGGCTATGCATGGATTACCACAAGCTTGACAAGTTAACCATCAAGAACCACTATCCGTTGCCTAGGATCGACGACATGTTCGATCGGTTAAGATGGTGCTATGGTCTTTTCCTAGCTTGAACACACCACGGGATTCCATGAACTTCGAGTTGCGGAGGATAGCATTCCTCTAACAGCAATCCGTACTCTATATGGTTCTTATGAGTGGCTAGTCATGCCATTCGGTTTGATGAACGCTCCCGCATACTTCATCAACCTTATGAATCGAGTATTCCGGGAATATCTCGATAAGTTTATTCTTGTATTCATCGATGACATTCTTGTTTATTCTAAGTCTAAAGCTGATCATGCCTATCGTCTGAGAATTGTTTTGAGTACGCTTCAACAACATTAAATCAAAGCAAAATTTTCTAAGTGCCACTTTTAGGAAAAGCAAGTCAAGTTCTTAGGCCATGTAGTATCTTCTAAGGGCTTTTTGGTCGATCCATCTAAGATCGAAGCCATTCAAAACTGGAAAAGGCCTGAGAATGTTTCTGAGATTAGTAGCTTCCTTGGATTAGCGGGTTATTACCGTTGGTTCATTAAAGACTTTTCTCGCGTTGTGCTTCCTCTGACTAGCCATGCTAGAAAAGGCATTCGCTTTATTTGGTCTGATAAGTGTGAAGCTTCTTTTCAGAAATTGAAATAACTCCTCACTAATGCTCGGTATTAATCAACAATTACGTTCGAACGAGGTTCGGTATGCTATCCATGATTTAGAGCTTGCCGCCATTACCTTTGCATTGAAGATATGGCGCCATTATTTTTTGGGTGAGCACTTTATTCTCTATACCGACCACAAGTCACTCAAATATTTGTTTACCCAGAAAGAGCTCAACATGCGACAACAACGTTGGCTTGAATTCCTTGCTTCTTATGACTTCGATATCCAGTATACCCTAGGCAAAGGGAATCGAATTTCTGATGCGTTGAGTCGTAAGCAATTAGCTATTGTTTCCATGATGCTTGCAGAATGGAAAGCTTTAGAGACTCTATATATTTGTGATATTCGAGATCGTGCTTCTACTTCAGACTTTCCTATTTTATTATATATCATGGACGCTCGTCCTAGCTTATTGGATCGGATTGGTGAGGCACAGTGACAAGATTTTGACATTTCTTCTCTTATTCAGAAGTGTAAGTTTGAATCCCACGATGATATTGAGATGAGGGATTTTAGCATTGAGCCATGAATGTCTTCATAAGATGAACAGACTAGTCATGCCTTCTATTCCTGATCTTAGGCGGGACATTCTAACTGAGTGTCACCGTTCTAAATATACTATCCATCCAGGTAACAACAAGATGTATGCTGACATGCATCGCTTATGTTACAGGGAAGGCATGAAGCATGATGTGGCAAGTTATGTGAGTAATTGCATGACTTGTCAACTCACTAAGGCCAACCATTAGCGACCCAGTGGTCTTCTTCAGCCTTTGGAGGTCCCGTTGTGGAAATGGGACAAGATCTCTATGGATTTATTGATGGCTTACCTTGTTCGAGGTCAGGCCATAGCAACATATGGGTTATTGTGGATTGTCTTACTAAGTTCACACGTTTTATTCTTATTAAGTCTAATAAGACGACATCTCATCCATCGAAGCTTTATATTGAGGAGATCGTGCGATTTAACGGTATTCCTAGTTCTATAGTATGTGATCGTGATCCACTCTTTACGAGTCACTTCTGGCAGAGTCTTCAGCAAGCTTTGGGGACAAAGCTTAATCTCAGCATCGCTTATCATCCGCAGTATGATAGACAGACTGAAAGGATGAATCATATATTAGAAGATTTGCTACGAGCTTGCATTCTTGATTTTGGTGGAAGCTGGGAAGATCACATTCCCTTGGTTGAGTTCACTTATAATAACAGCTACCAATCTTGTATCGGCATGACTCCTTTTGAAGCCTTATATGGGAGACTGTATCGTTCTCCTTCTTGTTGGCTTGAGTCTAGGGAAAAGCTTATATTAAGCCCCTAAGCTTTTCATGAAGCATCCGAGAAGACCTTTATTATTAGAGAAAGAATGATAGAGGCACAGAGTCACTAAAATTCCTATGCGGACAACCGTAGGAAGCCTCTTGAGTTTTCTAATGGTGATCTTGTCAATATTCGAGCTTCTCCTTTGAAAGGAGTGGTATGCTTTAGCCAGACTGGGAAATTGGCACCATGATATATAGGGCCATTTCCTATTACAGAGCATATCGGTCATGTTGCTTATAGAGTAGCACTTCCTGATCGGTATTCTGTAGTTCATGACGTATTTCACGTCTCTCGGTTGAGGAAGTGTTTACGAGATTCTGATTCTGTGATTGATACTCGTCCATTAGAGAAGCTTGAAGTCTCTCCCGACTTATCTTTCTTGTAAGACCCTGTGTATGTTCTTGCTTCGGAGGTTAAGCGCCTTCGAAACAAGAATGTACCGCTTGTGAAGATTTAATGGTCTGATAATCCCAACGACTGCACTTGGACAACTAGAGAATTTATCCAGCGATCTTATCCTAGATTCCTACCTTCTCATACCGAAGGTGAGAATTTTTAACCTCAAGCTATCTGTTTTTCCTTTGCTTGATGAAATAAATCATGTTGAATACAGCTTTTCTCTAGAAATTGCAAGGACATAATTTTTATACGGGGAAAGTCTGTAACAACCCTGGTTTTGGTGATTAACTGTAATAAAAAATTATAACGAAGGTTATAATTTAATATTAGAGAAAATAAAATAAATTGGAGATAGATTATTTGTTAAAATCATTTATATTAAATAAACAATAGTTCTTGGAGAATAAATTGGATTTAAGATTGTCTGGTTGAGAATTTAGCTAAATAAATTGTCGATAATGGATTTACGTTAATTTGGGGATTAATAAATTAATTAAGTAGTTTTATTCAATGTAAGTTTGTTGAAATAAATGTAAATTGTTGAAAATAAAGTTTTAAAACCTTTATTATGTTAGTTTCGAAGGAAAATGAAAATTTTGTGGTTTTAATTTAAGACAATGCAATAGTTTTGTAAATTATTGCCAAATATTGAATTTTTATTCATTTTAGAGGAGGTATTAGAATTATTTATGATATTTAATAATTAAAAGGGTGGAATTTTGTTATAAAATTATTTTTGAATGTAAAAATGAAGTTAACAAGGTTTGTTGTATTTGTTTTGGCTAGAAAATAATTTTTGTATAAACTTTATGTTAAAAAATATTGTCTTGTGTAATTTATAGCGTAAATTGTTGTATTTAAGTAAAAATAAGGTTTTTATAATGGAAATTAATTTTTATAGTTAAAATAATTTTTATAACGTTATGAAACATTTTTGTAAAACAAGAACAATTGTTGTATAAATACTTATTTGGTTAAAAATGTGAAAATGTGTGTAAATAATGTGAATATAAGTGAAAACATGTAATTACCTAACCAAATTTAGACTAATTGTTAGCTAATGGGCTATTAGATGTTGGGTATAAACCTAAAATCCCTTTTTGGAAGAGTCAAGAGAAAATGTACGCTCTCTTTCCCCTTCTCATTTTCTTCTTCCTCTCAGAAAAATATCTAGTAAAAGAAAAATGGCCTTCTTTTTGACAAATTGAAATCTTGCTTCAAATCTAGTTGAAATTAAAGAGAATACTAGCAAATAAAAGATTATAACAGGTAATCACAACCAATATCTCAGACTGCTTCATCAAATTTTCTATTTGGGAATAAGATTGTCTATAACTCCATTTTTTGTCTCCATGTTCTATCTTCAAGTCCTATAGGTCAGAAAGGCTCTTTTGCACCAGAAAGCTAGCAATTTGCCTTACAAATCACTCAAAATCCTTGCTAATGTGAGTTGTACTCACAAATACTAACTTAGTCAAGATTTGTTAGCTGAAATCTGATGATAATCGCTTGCTATAAGCCAAAATATTTATGTCCAGTAGTTTACAGTAAAATGTGAGTTGTAGTCCTTCTTCTTATGCTATTATCTACGAATCCTTGACATGAAATCATGCTGGATCTTCTCCGGATTATAGTTTGGATGTTGTGGTTGGTGCATGCAAATTTTTACCATCAAATTCATCCTCTAGATACCTGAAGCAATCGCTCAAAATGGGATCGAGCGAGGTAGAGACTGCCTGTAGCATTGGCGTGCTATAGGTCGACCCAGCACTTGTGGGGGTCGACCTACAGGTCGAACCACCAAGAACATATGTCGACCGCTAGGTCGACGTATGGGTCGACCTGGGGTTTGCAAATTTGCCCTAGTCGACTCCTTTGCATCCTTGTGCACTGTTTTCTCCTACAAGCTTGTTCCATTGACCTTTGTAGCTTGTTTTGTGATATTTTTGAGGTGTTTTAAATGGCATGAAGCTTATCAATAGGCAAGCATATTTTTTAATGAATTCATAATTCGAATTGAATCGATTTTAGATGGTTTCCTTTGTCGATTTTTGGTGTTTTCGATGATTTTCTTTGTTTTCGAGCATGGGTTTTCTAAAACAATTTCGAAAAGATTTTTAAAATAAAAATGGCTTTTGAAATAAGTATTTTATAGTATTTATAAATTATTTTAATGTTATAAAAGAATTATAAATTCTCTATAATAAAGAGAAATTTCAAAGGTTTATTTTCCAAACGATTTTCAAAAATTGTTTTAAAAAACAAAATTTTCAAACAAGTTATTTTAAATATAAAATACACTATTTTGCACTCTTTGAACGTATGAGAAAGAGAATTTAACGATTTAGTAAAACATGTGGTATGGGACACATGTGTTGCTTTTTCGGTTAATTCCAGACTTGTTCGTTTGAAGCTATGAACCTTCGGGTTGTTATTTGTGATTACCATTCTTTGGCATGTTTTGAGATTTGTGAATTCCTATTTCCAGGAATTAATTGAGATTGCCAATCCTTGGCGAACTTTGAGGTTCGAGATCTCCTATTTTAGGAGATACGGCTTAGGAAAACCGTTATATTTACTTTTGTACATCCCGATGATATGAGGCGAGATATGAGATTTTTTGAGATTTGTGATTTTAATAATTTTATTTTCTAGTGTGCATTAACTAGCAGTTAGTAAACCGTTAAGTGAGAACGTATGGTATGAGATGCACTGTTAACACTTTTCGGGTTCCTATCTAAGAGTTTGTGACACCTTCACAAGTATATGCCAGCACTAGGCCTTTGGGTCATCACGAGGTTTATGTGAATTCCATCACCATGAGGTATATGTGACTTCAGTCACCACGAGATATATATGACTTCGGTCACCATGAGATATTTATGACCTTCGAGTCCACGAGATAGGTATCTAATACATAGTATTGGACATGAGATTAGCACGTGCGGCATTGCTTCGGCTTGCAATCGGGGATTTGGATCCAAACCGGTAACTTTCTGAGTTTTGAGTTTATTTATGAGTCACTATTTTTGAGATGACTATTATAAATATATATATATGTATGTATGTATGTAGCCTCGAGCTATATGAAAATTTACATGAATAAATTGATTTCGTTTATGACTTTTGAGCTCTTAATCGAATTCCATGAGTTATGAGATTTCTGTGGTTTCCTTCTGAGATTGTATATGATTTAATCGGGATTTATAATTCAAATAGCTTTTAAGAAGGAAACTTTCATACTGAATTAATGTCATATATGAGTTATTTCTTGAGATAACTTATGTGTTCCATCACTTGGAATTTGAGTAGAATTATATTCATATCATTCCTTTTATATTAAAGGAATGTTTCCCTTATGAGAATATATATATATATATACATATATATGTATATCATATTTATCATTCACTAATTATCTTGTTCAAGTTAGATTGACTCGTATATTTATTACTCGGGTCAGACCGAGTTGCAGGTTAGATTACTTGGCTTTTTCTTAGCTTTTCACTATGGACTTTTCTATCGACACTTTTGGATCTTATGCATAGTTTTTGAGTAGTTTCTTGGAGTACATGGACTTGGTTATGTATATTCTTTTGTGGGGACTCGATGTATGTATATATTGTAGTTATATCACCACGTCTGACACTATGTTTTATATTTGATGTGTGTGTATATATATATGTTTGTTGTTCTATGATCCTTGTCTACTATTTTTATTGTGTTTTTTTCAAAATAGATCCTATAGCCGCCATAGTATTGCATTAGATGAGAATTAAGTATGTAGAACCGTTTGAAATGAAAATGTACAATGAAAAAAAATGAGCACATTTTCGACATACTTAATGATTATTTATACAACACTATGTTGGCCACTCCTAAACAGCCATATTCTCTGCACTAGCAGACTGTATTACTTAGTAATAATCTTTGTTAGTGTGGGTCTCAGGGTGGACGTCGCATAGGATATGGTCATCACTTGTATCTTGATCGATATTTGTTAATGGATTATATATTCTTGTGGCTACGAAAACAGTTTATCAAAGACAACCGGGTTGATGACATATTCGGTACTATCCTAGAAGGGGTAGGACAACCCATGATTCGTAGGGAGACGGCTAAGGCTCTCAGTACATTACTCTAGAGGTGTACTATGGCAGACGGTACCTTAGTAGTCTTATCATTGATGGAATCCATTTTCTAATCTTGCCTTACAGACTTTGTTGTATACCAAATAAGCTGGAGCGTGTGATGCAAGCGTTCTAGCTATGTTATATATTTATTTTAAAGCTTAGACATTACTATAATATTACTGGATATTCTAATAAAATGGTATGGTTATCGTAAGGTAAAAACCTACCTGTGTTTATGTGCGGCATGGTCTTACGGGATACCTTTATTTTTGGAAAGTTTTATAGCATTAAAAATCTATATGATTTGTGTTTCTCACGCAGGTTTACCAGACTAATCCAGCTTTGTTTTCTTATAATGCTCAGGTCAGCTCAAGCATATTTTCATATTTAGTTATGTATGCTTTGGAGCTTCAGGTGACAAGCTGGATGCCTCCAAGATGTATTCAACATTTTATTTCTGCTGTATTTGTTGTTATATATTTATCTGCATTTGTAAGGACATTCTGTTATAACTCTCTAGGTAGACGATAGGTTAGTTACACTGATTGATGTATGTATATTAAAGTTTTCTTTTCTATAGATCATTTATATATATATATATTTTACTCGTCATGATGTGAGATTAAGTTCTGTCTTTTCTTTCTTTCACCCCAATAGTCTATCTTTCCTACGCTTGGATGTTCGACATGTGAATATGGTGAATGTATTAGTGTCGACTTTTAAGGGTCGAAATAGGCAGGTCATTACAATGTGGTACCAGAGCTTAGGGTGAGCGAACACCTAGGCTTTGGTAGGGTAGACTCATTAAAGATAGGGTTAGTAACACCCTAGACTGAGTTTTAGCGTGTGTGTGTCTATATATAAGAGGCGTATTTGTTAGTGTTAGAAAGATGTTTTATATTGTGTTGATTGATCTATTGAGTGGTTTATGAATTCTGGTCGGTACAGAAGGAACAACCGTATCGATTGTGGATTCTAAACACTTAGACGAGGCAAACTGATATAGTATTGTTTAAAATTGGTAAATGAAATAATTTTATCTAGATTTTATATATTATATATAAAAGAATAATTTGAAAAAAAATATGCAGTCATTTATGATGTGTTTGTTTGTTAGGAGATGATAATATTCAATTATTATCAGATATTATTTGATTGGTTGTGCTTGGCCAGATTATGAGCATTCATTGTTTGATTAAATTAAATATGAACACCTTGTGAATTCAGTTACATGATTTGGTTATAAGGCGTTCGGTGATAATGTTGGGTTAAAATTTAAATTTTAATAAAAGTTGTTTATTATAATCTGAACAAAGGTATACATTTGTGAAATAATTTTGTATCAGAAAGTGAAATTATTTGAATATGGTTTATAAAAACGGTTTACAAATCAAATGATTTAAAATTTTGAATTTGAAAACTTAAATCTCGATGTTATTGAAAATTGTTTTTCAAAGTTATGGAAAAAATAATAATAGCATTATTTAAAAGTACTTATGAATATAAATATTTTAAAAGGATTTTAAAGGAGATAGAAAGCACTGAACTCACTTTTATTGCTAGAAAATAATTCTGGTGATGGTTGCAGCACTAGCAATGTTCATTTTTTGAGTTTTTAAGTGGGGGATGCCACCATAGTAATTTTCTATAGGGTTGTTTTGGAAAAAAAGATTTTGATTTAATCCTGAAAGTATGATTTAATATACAAAAGGAGATACGTATATTACTATTTCAAAATGATTTGAAATAAAACCCCGTGTTTAGTTCTTAAGTTTTATGCTAAGTTATATTATGAGTGCATGTATCATATGCATTAGGGAAGTTTGGTTGTGCATCTCATTGTGGTATGTTTTTTTGTAGTTTTCATTTGTTGAAAAAAATGGAATTTTCAACGATTTTGGACAGCCGAAAACTTCAGAATTAGCGGAGAACTTGAAGTTAAGTGTTGATGAAATATAAAGTTAGAGTTTACTAACTCTAGAATGGCAAGGTGATAAGTTAAAACTTGTTTTAAATTTGTTGAACATCTTGGTTAAGTAAACAAAATGATATTGTATGTATACTTGTAGGATGTATTGGAGTATTATACGAAATTAACTTAAGTCCTGAAATATTTTAGTATTAAATGAAATACTATTGGTGTAAATAAATGCGAATTAAAAATTACTGATGTAGTTAAGAAACTAATGGAACAAATATGTAAGTTGTGTATAAATCGTTTTATTCACATAATTGTTCGTGATTCAGATTTGAGTATAGGATTTCAAAGTGGTTTACACCGATCCATACAAGAATTTTACGCTCGCTTCTTGACAGCGAACACTTGATATAGATTTTTGAAATGGTTATGAATTTTTCTATCATAGTATATGGCTATGCAAGGAGAATGGAGGTTTCTAATGAAGGAACCTGATTAGAGTTCGTACTAGAAAAGTCGAGTGGGCGATACTAGTTCGTAAGTGAAATTTGTATGATCGAGCAAGGATCGAATTTGATATTGCATATGGATGACATATGCACATCATACCGGCTTTCATATACCGTGTGCTTCTTACATCCGAAATGCAATTATATTGTTTGATTGCATGTTGATGTAAGATGGTTGCTATATATGAACTAGCAGGCTTAAATTTATATATATAATGGATGAGTTGTTGTATTGTTTCATTCATTGTGTTTAACTGTCTTTGGATTATAAAAGTAAAAAATCAGGTACATGGAAGCTACGGCTAGCTTGCTACTTTTGGTTTCATGAGTAGATTTTGATTGATCAACAAATGTTACGTGTCTACACTTAACGGGTGTGTTTGCTATGTGACATACACTCCATAAGGTATATCATAAGTATATATTATTGTTGTGTTTTCCCCAAATGTGAAAGGTCCCGGATGTGGGCTTATATTGATAGTGTGATTTTTCCGGACCTAGCCGCAGAAGAGTGTGAAGACATTTTGCTTTCTTTGGAAATTTCGATGACGAAAATCATTTAAAAGGGAAGAATATAACGACCCATAATTTTTAACATTTCGAATGGGAATAATTAATTAATTTAAATATTCAAATTTGATTCAAATGTAATAAATAATAAGAAAATCAATTTTTAATAAAATGACTTGATTTTTTAAGGATGCATTTTAAACGAATTTATAGAATTTTTCCTTAATTTTTAATTTGAAAAATATTCAAATTTTTGTTTGAAGCATTTTTTAGCAAACGCTGGTATTTTCGTTTGATATATTTTATTATTATTCTGTGATCATACCGCACTGTTGTGCACGACCCTATTTTTATTTCAATCGTTCGTGGTTCGTATGCAAATGAATTATTGTATAGCAAAGTATCGAAAATTTTAAATTTTAATAACAGGAAATTATTGTCAAGGACAAAATTTCACAGCTTTTTAGCCTTAAGGACGGACCTTCAATATTTTATCCTGAAGGACAACTTTCTTGAGGTATCAGTTTTTAGTTATCGGCAGCGGATTTTAGGTATCAGTTTTTTGCTCGGTAGCAGTTTTGTTGTCCTTATGAATAATTTTTAGAAGAATGTTCGTCCTTATGGTAAAAATATTGAGGTCGTGTACTTGAGGGAAAAAATATACAAATCTTTGTATTGGCCTTTTAATAACCCGCACCTAACATGTTTCATCACTTCTTTTCTTTTTATCTTTTTGGAATCGTTTGTGGTAAACGTTTAAACCTAGCCACCAAAATTGAAATCAAAATCCAGAGATGTTGGCCATGATAAATTATGAAACTGGATCTATTGAACTTAGGGGAGTGAGAGCTTCGTTTGGGTGTAGTGGATGATGGGTGCGATCGACGTCGGTAGAGCTGGATATGAACTGGGGTTAGCTTTTGCCATCGATTGGGGAGGAGCTAGGCTAAGACGAGGTTGGATTTGGTTTATCATGAGAAGGAGCATCGGCAGTAGCGTTTTTGGTAGGGTCTGGCTACGGATTAGTGATCGCGACATCTCAAGTCGAGGGGGGAAGGCTCGGGTCTCGATCGGGAAGGATGGGTCAAGTGTGATGGTTTCAAACCATAAGTAATGCATACATAAAAATCTTTTAGTATCACTGTATACTTAACATAAACAAATTACATTTAGTATGAAATTTGCAGCTTCATTCTAACCCATAACACTAATAAAAACAATAATACACAAGTAATACTTTATGAGTAAAATAAGCAAAAAAAAAAGTTAACATAATCATGCATCAAACAATATCAAGTGGAAAAAACTTATATTATGTGAATTCAAATAAATTTATGTATAATGTTTGAGAATATTATGAACTCTATCTTGCGTTTCTTTTGAATATGATACAGTATTCCATGAATGAACAACGTTTGTCGTTTCCATTGCCACAGTTTTTTAAGGTCATTTCCAATGAACGCATTGGTGCTACTTGAGGGTTGTGATCCATACTAATAATGATACATGAACATTAATTCCTAGGATAGAAAACTTACATCAGTTACAGTGGAGACGTTAATACACAATGAAGCGTTGAAGTTCATAGAAAATGTATAAGGACATGGGTTAGCAATTGAAGAATAAAATACTGAACATTCCCATCGGCATCTTTACTTTCTACTTGAAGATCTTTTCAAGCCTGTTTAAGAAGATCTATGTTTTTTAAGCTAATTGGAAATAGAAATGCACTGCTTAATTAAGAGGTTCATAAATGTACTTCAAGTTGCATTGTTTTAGGTATGTCTACCAAATAGTGTTTTTGCGTAAGAGCTATAATCAACTGTACCTTTTAATTCTCATACATAAAACAAATATTCCTGCATCCTAAAATGAATTATGGACTAACTCATTCTGTTGAATTTTGAAGACACTATATAAAGAATTGAAGTTGTCGGAAGTAGCTTGGTGCTGGAAAAGATAGTTCGCAAACTAGAGCTTAAAGGAGGAACATATGGTGATGACGGTGGAATGTTGTGGTTAACATCAGGCAACAAATGTTTGTCATAAAGCGATAGTCGTCTGTGATGGCAGGATTTGAGAACTCGAACCTTGGGATAAACGTCTGTCACTTTGGCAAAGACTTCTGTTGTTTTAAGGAATGATTTCCTAAAACATATAACAGACGTATGTCATAATGTGACAGATGTCTGTGATGGCTTTCAGCCTATTTTTAGCTCGGGAAGTTTTGTGAGATTTGTGAAGCTTCAAAGAGCATTTTGGGAATTTGCAGAGGAAACATCTCTCCCTGTAAAAGCTATTTTAAGATTCAAAGAATTAGAATCACTCCAAGGGTTTAATCAAGGGTTTTATCCTCTATTAATTAGGGTTTAGCAAATCCTAATTTCTTCAATTATATTCTCCAAAAATATATTCTTTTTGAATATTGATCATTGTAATCAATATTTTGTACTCTTCTCATTGTTATTAATAAAGGCTCTCTCTCAAAGTGGATGTACACTAACAAGGTATTAGTGAAACTACTATAAATCGGTGTGTGATTTATTTTGTCGTTATTGCTCTTTCTATGTTGCTTGTTTGCTGACTGTGATCGGTTTTGGATTGGATTGAGGTTCGGATTGAGATATTGATTTGTTGTTTTTGCACTTCTTACCATGATATTGTTTTCCGCTATGCTTTGAGGTTTTGATTTGAGTGGTCTTGAGTAAGAATTCCCATAACATTTGGTATCGGAGCTTTGCTGTTGGTAGGTGGTTATGGAAATGCCAGAATCAGATAATACCTTGGGTTGCCCTCAATCATTAATCCAAGTGGTGCAGTGCCGTATGTACATGGATCGTATGCAACTTCGGAATCACAATTGGTTATAGACAAGTGAATGGCGGTAATGATTTTGAAAAGTGGCAATGGAAGATGAAAGCGTTTCTTAGGTGGAATCGAGTTCATCGGGTAGTGTTTGATACACATTTGTTACCGGTGGACATCTCAGATGTTGAGAGAGAGGAAATGGAAGAGTGGGTATTCACTACACTGTAACTTGTTATGGGAAAGAATGTGATCTCTGAAACCAGTGGTGAGACTACCGCTAAGAGTATTTAGGACAAGTTGGAGGAGTTGTATATAAAGAAGTCACTTACTAATCATTTGATCTTATTGTGAACGTTCTTTACCTATAAGATGAAGGATTGTATTTCGCTAAAGGTGCACTTTAATGTCTTTAATGATTTGCTAATGAAGATGAAATCGGTAGATTTGAAGATTGAGAAAGAACAAAAGGAGATGATATTGTTGTGTTCGTTGCCAGACAATTATACGGGTTTCTCAAATAGTTTTATCTATAGCCGGGTACATTGACTCATGACGACGTCAAAATAGGTCTTCTTGGCAAGGAGTTGCGCAATCAAATGAAGGTGTTGGGTGATGGAAGTGGTGACGCTTGTAAAGATCGTGGTTTGTTTGTGGAGAAGGAGAGATATAAGAAGAAAGTGAACCGGGGCATTCTAAATCAAGAAAGCGTGGTTGGGGAGGAAAGCCAAAGGAAAGAAATGGCAAGTGCTTTATTTGTAAGAAGCCCAGTCAATTGAAGAATAGGTGTCCGAACAAGAAGAAGGCAAAGAAGGAAGTAACATCTTCATCCATAACGATGGAGAGTTGAATTAGTGAGGGAGACATAGATGTTTCGATGGCAGTAGCATCGAATGTTTCGGGTAGCGAATGGGTGCTCGATTCGAGAGCATCTTATCATATGACGCCAAATAGAATTTTTTTCTTCTTATGTCGACAAAGAGGGGAAGTCAATTGTTATGAGTAATGGTGCTATTTGCAAGTCGAATGGCATTGGTTCCATGCAAATTCAAATGTTTGACGGTGTGGTTCATACTCTCACTAACGTATGCTATGTTCCTGCACTTCAGAAGTCTCTTATCTCTTTGAGGTAGCTGGACTCTTTAGGTTATAAGATCATTATAGAGAACGATAGCTTGCGGGTTTTGAAGGTTGTGCTTGTGGTGATGAATGATGCTAGAACTAATGGTGTTTATTTGCTTCAAGGAGTGACTATTGAAGGTGAAACAAGCATTGGAGTTGATATTTTTCGTGGCTTGGATGTGACTAGATTGTGATATTTGACATTAGGTCATGTCTCAAAAAGGAGTTTGGATATTTTTGGAAGAGGGAGATGATTAATGGAGAGATTTTCTATAATCTTGAGTTTTGCGAGGAATGTGTCATAGGAAAGTTTAAAAAGTATCATTCGGTAAGGGAAAACATGATTCGAGAAGTGTTCTTGAGTATGTTCACACAGATGTTTGGGGACCGACACCGATAGCTTGTTTGGAAGGAGCTCACTATTATTTTCTTTCATTGATGATTTTTCTTATATGATAAGGGTATATGTAATGAAGGCTAAGTCAGAGGCATCTGCAAAGTTCAAAGTTTGGAAAGCTCTTGTTGAGAATGAGAGTGGCAAGTCTTTGAGGCTTCTAATGTCCGACAATGGCGAGGAATATGATTCTAGAGAGTTCTGGGAGTTTTGTAAGCATCATGGTATTTGGAGGCATTTTACTACACTAGGAGATCCGCAATCAAATGGTGTTGCGTAAAGGATGAACCGTACCCTGCTTGAGAAAACTCGATGCTTGAGATTAACATCGGGTTTGTCTAAGGGATTTTGGTCCGAAGCTTTGTCAACTGCAGTGCATATTGTGAATCGAATTCCGTGCTTGGCTATTGGTAACAAAATTCCGGAGGAAGTGTGGAAGGGAAAATGCATTGGCTTGAGTTATCTTCATGTGTTTGGTAGTCCGATTTATATGCACAATTCAGGAAAAGATAAGCTTGAGCCTAGAGCTTTCAAAGGGGTCTTGCTTGTTTATACAGACGGTGTAAAAGGCTATCGGATTTGGAATCTGGAAACGAAGAAGGTTGTGAATTCTCATCATGTTACCTTTGATGATTCATCTTTGTTCAAGGAGAATGAGAGCTCATCGGATGTTTCGAATTTGGTTCATGGTGAATCAAAGGTGAAGGAAGTTATTCCCACCTTTCGTCCAAGGAGTAGAGTAGTTGGAAATGCTTGTGAAGAGGAAGCGATTGATGTTACATCCACATGGTGTCGCTAGCACTGTTTGTGATGGACATGATTCTAGAGAGGATTCGGTTCAAGGTGGAGACGAAATGAGTTTGGATGATGGTATTGCTACTTAGGTTGGTCGTCGTGTTATAAGGCCACCCGATAGATATGGTGATTGAAACTAACATAATTGTTGTAATAATTTGGATTACGCCCTTCATGCAGTCTAAGATGAGCCGATGGACTTTGATGACGCATGGAGTCGAGTGATATCTTAAAGTGGATTTATGCCATGGAGGAAGAGATGAAATCGTTAATGAAGAATTAAACTTTGGATTTGGTTCCACTTCCTAAAAGAAACCATGCTATTGGGTGCAAATGGATATACAAGGTGAAGGACGATGGGAGATATAAAGCTAGGCTAGTGGCTAAGGGGTTTGCACAAAGGAAGGAAAAGGAGTATGATGAGATTTTCACACCGGTTGTGCGCCATACTACAATCCAGATATTACTTCCTATATTTGTTATCCACGACTTGGGATTAGAGCAACTTGATGTGAAAACCGCATTCTTGCATGGTGACTTGGATGAAGACTTCTACATGGAGTAACTGGAAGGTTTTGTTGTAGATGGTAAGTCAAATTTAGTTTGTAAGTTAAAAAAATCACCATATGGTTTAGAGCAATCACCCAGATAATGGTACAAGAGATTTGATCATTTTATGCTTGAAAATGGTTTTGATAGAAGCATCAAGGATGCTTGTGCATATTTCAAGAAGTTGGAAAATGATTGTTGGGTGTATTTACTCTTGTATGTGGCTGAGATGCTCATTACTTCAAAAGATACGAATGAAATCAACAAGTTAATATTGAGTGAAACCAAAATTTGAAAAGAAATATCTTGGAGAAGCAAAGAGGATACTGGGCATGGAAATTGAAATGGATCGAAAGCATTCTGAGTTGAAATTGACACAAAAGGAATATAATGAGAAAGTGTTTTGCCGGTTTAGCATGGAAAATGCAAAGGGGTCAAATACAACATTACCTTTGCATGTGAAGCTTTCGAGCAAGGGATCACCTATCTTGGAGAAAGACAAGGTTTATATAGCAAAGGTGCCATATGCGAATGCGGTTGGAAGTTTATGTCATGGTATGTACGAGGCCCGATATCGCAAATGTCGTTGGAATGGTTAGTCAGTATCTGGCTAATCCTAGGATATCACATTGGAAAGATGTGAAGCTTATATTGAGATACCTTAGAGGTACGATATCCACCACGGAGAAGGAGATGATGGCCATGGTGGAAGCGGCAAAGAAGGCACTTTATTTTAGGCAATTGTTGTTTGACTTGGGATTTGAACACGATCATATTGATATTCAATGTGAATGTCAGAGTGTTATTCATTGGCCGTGAATTTGGCATTTAACTCATGAATTAGGCATATTGAAGTGAGAGAGTCATTTTTAGTAGCCATGAATGAAGATAAGCAAGTGTACTTTGGAAAGTACACACAAAGGATAGCACAGTGGATATGTTCACCAAATCATTGCTGGTTGGGAAGTTCAAGCTTTGCTCGAACTTGATTCACTTGAGAAATGCTAAGTGTCATCGGGTGGCATGGTTGAGGGAGGATCTAGGTTATTGATGGTGAAGATATCAGTGAGAGATTGTGGTTCTATCTTCTTGGTGAGTACTAGTTTACACTCCTTGGTGCTTTTGTCTTTTGGTGAGACGATTTTAGATCTATGTGCTTTCAACACTTCATTAGCGGACAGGGGCTTTGCCTGAGCACGTTGATGGAGTGCAATGGATGGTGGCTTTGCCGAAGCTCATTGAGAAAGCATTCGAGCTTATTTGTTTGAAGGTAGAAGTGGTGATAGTTTGGTACTATCGGTTCTTGGTGATGGAGATGGATATAGCATCAAGGTGGAATTTTTAATTTTGGTGACACTATATGGAGAATTGAAGTGGTCGGAAGTAGCTTAGTGATAGAGAAGACGATTTGCAAATTGGAGCTCATAGGAGGAAGATATGGCGATGAACGTGGAGTGCTGTGGTCAGCATCAGGCGATAGACATTTGTTATAAAGTGATAGACGTTTGTGATAGCAAGGTTTGGGAACCAGAAACTTGGGATAGAGTCTGTCACTTTGGGACGGACGTCTGTGGTTTCAAAGAATGCTTTCCTGAAACATACGACAGATATCTATCATAATATGACAGACGTCTGTGATGGCTTTCATCCTATTTTCGGCCCGGAAAGTTTTGTGAGATTTATGAAGCTACAATGGACAGTTCGAGAATTTTTCAAGAAAAGATCTCTCCATATAAGCTATTTTTAGATACAAAGAATTATAATCACTTTAGGGGTTTAATCAAGGGTTTTATTCTACATCAACTAGAAATTAGCAAATCCTAATTTCTATAATTCTATTCTCCACAAATCTATTCTATTTGAATATTGATCATTGTAATCAATCTCTTGTACTCTTTTGTAATGATCCTAATTTTGAGTAACAAAATTTAGAACATTTAGTAGGATAAATAAAATAAAATAATGTTTATAGTTAAGGGATTGAGATTTGCTAATTAATAAGGGGTCGTGCCTTAATAAATGTATAAGAAAAAGAAAATTGAAAATAAGTACGTAGGAGGAATATGGTGAGGGTAAAATGGGAACAACCTTTATTTTAGTAGCCTTAACCTTCTATTCTTCGTTCCTTATTCATTTTAACATTTACAAATAAAATTAAAATCCTATTGAGCTCGGCTGGCTACCATTAAGGAGATTCAACAAGAAGAAAGGCTAGGATTTAAGTAGAAAGCTTAAGCAAATCAATCAAATGGGAAATCTCAAACTTCTTAATACAAAGCTAAGGTGAATAATTGATTTACATCTCATTTTTTATAATGACCTCGATTTTAAGGTTTGGTCCGAATTATTTGCAAGTAATATGCCACGTTATGTTTGTTTAAATGGATATATATATATATATATATATATATATCTATGTGTGTGTGTTTGTTGATGATTTACATTGTTTCATATAGATTTTATGAAAAGTTTAGAGAAAACCTATTAAATGACATCCATATGAGTTGTGTTTTTGATATATGATAAAAACCATTATTTTAGAAGTGAGTTTCAAGTTTCATAATTTTCTAAGTAATTGTGGATTTATTATGAATTTTCTGTGAGAGAAAATAGTTTATATGGGATTTAAATTATTTTAATCAACTATATAATGATTTCGGGTCTGAGATTTATATATGTTAGAAAACATACTAAAAGTGAATTATTGTGATTTTTGGGGATTTTTCCTATGTATTTAACAATCGTTATAAAATAATTTAAGTTAAGGGACTTAAATGTTCTACTAGTTTGTTAAGGAGGAAGGCTTATTTGTTAAAATGTTTTTAATTGTAAATTTTGTATTCGACGGAATTTTTAGAAAAGAAATTTTATAAAGAGTGGGAAACCAATCATATTTTGACAAATTAAGCAAGTTAGGTAAAAAGGAATTACTTAAAAGGCAAAAAACCAGTTCTGTTTTGAATTACAACTTTGCCACGACCTTAGCTTGCTTCCGTCACCATGCCTAGTGAGACCTTTCGCACCTATTCAAAACCGAAGCATATAATATCAAGCAATTGGTAATAGTGTATTGGAGAAAGGTAGAAGGAATGATGGCTTCGAAGGCATGCTTTTGAAGGGGTTGAAGACACTTTTAATTGCTTTCGAATCAATCAAGTTACCTTTGTTTTTAGAAAGAAGCTATCGAAAGAGTAGCTGCTTTCTATTGTTTTAAATGAAGCTTATGAAAGGATAGCTACTTTTGAACCTATTCGATACTCATGCTGCCGCGTTCATACCTTTCGAATTAGTTAAGGCCGCTTTTCTTTATAGCCTTAAAACAATGTATTCGAAATGGGTGCTTTCGTATTTTAATTTTAAAAGCCGCCTTCTTAATTCTTTTGAAAGGGTAGTTTGGCTGCTTTTAAATTATTTTGGAGGAAATGGTTTCGAAAGGGTGGGTTTTAAATTATTCTCTTTCTTTTACTTGGGATCAATGCGTTCGAAAGCAATGCTTTCGCCTATGTTCTTTATGACCCTCTAGTTATATTAAAGGTTAAACCCAATGGTTTCAGAAGGAATAATTTTAAACAGTTTCAAAGCTTTGTTTCCACAAACTATTACTTGAACCCAGTGCCTTCAAATGGTATGTTCTAAGTATTTTGAATGGAAGGATTCCATTCTTTCGAAAGGTTTATTTAAATATTTTCGCAGGAGGATGTCTAAGGTGCAAGTGATGATTTCAAAACGTTTATTTTCAATACATTCGAAAGGTATGTATTGGCCTTTTGGACTAATGTTTTAAAGGTTAAAGTATTTAACTTATTTTGAAATTAGTGCTTTCGATGAATTAGAAAGGAATCGTTTAAGTTTTAAACAAAGGTTTCGAAGTTTTTGTTTTGGCCTTACAGCCTAAATTTTACTAAGTTACAAAGAGGCTTTAACTTATTTGAAGGGATAAATAATCCCATTGATTAGATTTCATCAACATTGTTTTGTGTAGAGTATATATCATGGCATAAGTATTTTGAGTAAAGCAAAAGGTATGATTTCCTTATTTTATAAAGATATGATTTCAAGAGTAAATCATTTGTAAAGATTGTTTATAAGGAAATGAAATTTGAATAGGGTAGCTAACCCTGAGTATATGACTCGGATATTAGAAGACCAGATAGGACTGGTATGGGGTCATGCCCTATACTTTAGCTAATATCACTTAGTTAATATAAGTCCAAAATTCCAACGTGTAAGGCTTTATCACAGATGGGACTAAAATAATGTTACATACAGAAGGGAATATACAGAGTCAATGTAGGTTATTGGTGACCCTGCAAAACCATTAGGATCAGTTGACCCTAAAAGAAGGATGTTAAGGGAAGATAGCCAGTATTGTGTCTAACAGAAGTCAGAATGTTTATTATGTCAGGTAGGCCTAAATCAGCAAGTGGTTAATACTTAGCGCCAGATAAAACTATAGTGTGGATAGATAGTCCATTGTTTACCTGATTTATATGCATGTATGTTATTATGATTATTGTTATAATCAGTTTGAGTGTAGGATGTTGATTTGCAAAAGATATGCTTTTAAAATGATATTAGTAAGGGGAAACCCATTCCTCTAAGAGGCTTGTTTTCACTTAATATCGAAAAACCGATATGTAATAGAATTATTCACACCAGGCTTTATGTCTAACTCGAAGTTTATGTTTCCCCCTTAAACTCTCGGGTGCTCAAAATTAAATTTGAGTAGATTGAGAGTTAATATCTTTTCAGGTTTAGTAGGTTTGACGAATAAGCTTCCGAATAAGTGTAGAAAGAAAAGCTAGCTATGTAGGAGCTATTTAGTATTATTTCTATTGTGATTTATTTATGACCAATATGTCTATCTAGTATTCTGATCATCCAAGAAGGCATCTTTATATGTCGCTCTTGGCGTAATTTGTAATAATTATATTTGAGCAAAACCTGGGAATCGTTTTGGGATTATATAATTGAATGTCAAATATAGATTTGAAATGTAATCAGAAAAACTGTTTTTGAAATATGTGTTGTTTTATTTCATATTCATGTTCTTCTGATATTATGAATACCATTAAACTACCGTATTTTATCACTGGAAGTTAATACTATAGATGACTACAACATCTATAGTGCTTAGCTTCGAGCCTCAAAGTAGGGGATGTTACAACTTGGTATCAGAGCATAGGTTTATGAATACGTAAAAGAAATTTTTAACTTATAATGAGTTTTGAAACATAATCCTAAGGAATTAGAGAAAAGATTGGGGTATGGGATAACACTATAGTAATGTACTTGTATTTGCTATATTTAAGTGTACACTTTATCTCTATTTCTCCCATCTCTCTTAGGCTATTCTTCTGTATTTTACAAAGGCTCAAATGCATATTTTAAGGAAGTAAGCTATGGATGCTAGGAACGGAAGAGTTAAAATTAGTGGCAGAAGTACCACTGTAACGATCCAGAAATTTTAACGATTTTAATAACGTAATTAACTAAATTTTCCTTGAAAATAAACAATTTAATTTAACAATGAAAACTTGATATTTGGAACACATCTATTTAAACGTAGCAAGTGTCAAATTTCATTGGAAAATAGGGAATTTTGTTTGGTTGTGAAAATTTCAATTTAAAATTTAAATCGGTTAAAATTTGTTGGAAATAAAATATTTTTGAAATATGAATATTTTTATATAAGAAAAATGTAAATCATTTTCTGAGTGAGACGTCGTATTTCGTTTCGTAGAATTTGGACTGGTCTAGCTCTGTTTATATTATTTTTGACGTTTTAGCAACATTTTCGGCAAGACAATCGAGTTTTGATAGGATGATCGTATCGCTGATATCTTTGTATCATTCTGTTCGTCTCGTCATGCTGATCTCCATAGTATATTCATTTGTGCATTTCAACTGTATGCGTCGAAATCAGCGAAACGGTTAGCCATATAGGTTTCGCATTTGAACCATTTGGATTCCTATGTCCTTTCGTATATCCACCGTATAATCCGAATAGTCATTTGCCTTTAATTGTTTCAGAAATCAATGTTTGATTTTCAATATTCCCACTGTATTCTATTTTTGTTCGTTCACATTTTTCTGAGTCTCCTTCTTCTTTGCTTTCATTCTCATAATATATATATAAAGGTTGCGGATATTCATGAAACCGCTTCCTCCCTTCACCATTCTCCTTGCCCTTCTACCTCCCACTCCAGCAACTTCATTTTGCCCAAAGCCAGCCGCCCATCCTCCCATCAACCCATGGTGTCGAAGCATGTGACAGCCAACCAAAATGTCTCCCTGACCACCTAGCAATCACCACAGCACCCTCTTCCCTTCACATAGCACCAAACCAAACCCACCACCTGTTCTTCCTCCATTTGATCCATCAATTCCTTCATGCTTCCACTTCTTCAATCCACCAAGCACAACCAGCACAGCCTCCAAACATCCCCTCTTCCTTTTTGCCATGCCGACCATCAACACAACTGCCAGATCACCCAGTACATCCTTTGCCCAGCCTCTACTAATTCACCACCATTAGCCTTAAACCCCATTACCACAAACTTCTTCCACACTTCAATCGAACTCTGCCTCCATCATCCCCTCCGGGCAGTATCCTCCAAGCCTCGCCATGCCCCTTCCTTTTGCCTATCCCTTTCCACTAACATCCCTATTGCCAGCCTCGCACACCACCTTAAACGCCCTGTGCCACCTACCTATCCCTCCCATAGCCACCTGAGCTTCAGCCTTCAACCCCCGCCTTGCTTGACTGCATGCATCCCCACCTCGCAGTAGCAGTCCGCCCTCGTTACCTTTCTCTGCCAGTCAAACCACCGTGCCGTTTAAGCCTTTCCACCAAAATTTCCAAAGACCCATCTTTTAAATATGTTTTTTAATATATAGATATTTTGATTTTTAAAATATATATAGATTTTTAAAATATATATAGGTTTTTAAAATATAATATATAGATATTTTGATTTTAATATTTGTGTTTTAATAAATATTGATTTTCAAAATATAATATGAAGATTTTTTTCTTAAATATGTGTTTTGAATTGAATAATGATTTTTAAAAATATAGTACAAAGATTTTATTTTAATATGTGAGTAAATTTTAGATTTAAAAAAAAATTGTTTTCATCGATCTCGAGTCTACCTCACTTTGCTTTGGGATTGTCGTCTGGATTGGTCGATTGTCGAGTTCGTGATTCAATTCACACCTTGTTTGCATTATAAAATTTCATAGCCTCGAAAGGCGAGCGATAACTCACAATTAACATTCAAATGATTAGTAAATTGATTTCACTTGAAATGACGATATACATATGTTGTTAAATTTGAATTGTTTAGTACTTAAATCGTTAAATGATATGTTATTATTTAAATTTGTTAACATGCGTTTATTGACATATGACACCATAACCATGTTGATATATATTATACAAATTGTTAATTATGATTCATTCTGCAATTGATATGCTATGTCATTTTATGCTATTATTTTATTGTTCTCACTCTGAAAGTTCACTGTTAGTTTGGAAAATCATTATAGGGTTAAATGATACATACCCAAATTATATTTTAGATTAGGGAAAATCGTTTTGGGTTGAAATGTTAAACCTACGCGATTTAATTGAATTTGAAATTTTGGAATTTGCGGTTGAAATGATATATAACCGAAAATTTTAATATTGCGGATTGAAATGATAAATATCCGTATCATTTGACCATTGGATAGAAAATTATATATAGACAATGTTGGTCTATTTTGAAAAATGATTTTCAAAGTTTTGAAAGAAGATAGATTAGTTTAATTAAATATTTGTTTTATATATATTATATATATATATATTTAATTTTAATACGTGTGAAAATTTTAGATTTTTAAATTATATGTCTTTGAAAATTTTAATTTATAAGTTAAGTTTCGAAAATGTAAATTTAAGATTTTACTTATATTTTATTATTTTTAAAATATATAAAATAAAATTTATATAAACTTAATATGATTTAATTTGATAATATTCAATTTAATTAGTATATATATAATATGTTTAAGCATTTATTTAAAATTATATCAATATTCTAAAAATTATATTTTGTAATAACTTTAGGTTGGAAAGATGACTTGAAAGTGATTGAAATTTTATTTGTTTAAGAATTGTATTTAAATAAAAATTGATTTGAAAATTATTAATTTTGAGATTTTAAAGATACGATTTCTATAACTTGATAACTGGATTTTGATTAAAGTTGATTAAATGAATATTTTCAAATTTAAATAAAATTGAATATTTAATATCGTTTTAAATGTGTAATTTGAGATTTTATTTAAATATTATAAAAATGATTAAGTGAATATTTTCAAATTTAAATATAATAAAAGTTGAACTTTTGACGTATAAATGAAGTTTATCAAACTGAGTCATTGTAAATGTTTGAATATTTAAACTTTAAAACTTTTTGAATTGGTAGTGGTTTTAAATTTATAGTTTGAACCTGGATTTGTAATCGATATAAATTAAAAATGGTTTAATGATAGTTTGAATTGAATCTTTAACCCTTTTAATTGAAATTTTTGAACTGAGATTGGTTTCAATTTTGGAATTATTAGTGAAATTGGAAGGAACAATTCTAATTTGAAACTAATTTTGATATAACTCTTTTAATATATAAACAATTTTTTGACCTATTTTAAATATAAACTACTTTTAATTTATAGCTATTTCAATTTATATAAACTATTTTCAATATTTAAACTTTTTAAGTGGTATTATTATCATTTAGATTTAATGGATTTAAATGCGAATATTTTGATACGATGATTTAAACTATTTTATGGTTATGATTTTGAAAGTGATATTATTTCGAAGTGAATATGATTTTGAAATGAATATATTATTTTGATATGAAGTGTGAACTATTTTGAAATAAAATGACCACGATGTGAAATAAGCGGTTGGTTGTTAAAGAGACCGGGATCATATATTGTCGCACTGTCTGCCAATACCGAAAACCACTTTAACAACTGTGCATGTGTTGGAGATTCCAGAACGAAGTATGATGGTTTGGCGAACATCTATATGAGGTATGAACGCAACCATGACTCTCTCGAGTTAGTTTGATATGGCTAAAACAGGGAGCTATACTGGGCCAAGTGGGATCGTTCCACCAATTTGGCACATTTCTTCGATATCATTATATTACTTTTTGATTTGATTGGGTACACCTTTGATTTGGAAGTGTGCCTCGAGGTGGGCAGTAGTTGCAGCTATGCGTTGCCACTATTCCAGGAGTGCAAAATGGTAGTATCCAACCCTGGGCATTGCCTCGCATGCCTTGTCACATGTTTTATCGCGCCCACTACGAGTTTGGTTTGTACCGTACCTATGGAGTGCTCACTGCGTATCCCACCGATTTGGTAGAGCTTACAGTATCTGTATAGCCTACGGGATTATATAAAAATATGTTGAGGGGGATATGGGTAATGCCTTAATGCTTTTTTAATATTTTACTTATTATCTACATAGCATATTGTAATATGTATGTAGATGGTTTAACAGACCCTTAAAGGATGGAAATCCCTACATCCTTTAAGTTATATTGCATTTCACTTGACATTTCACTTAAGTTGATTTACTTGCATAAGAATGTTAATCCTGACTCGAGTGTTTTGTGTTTTGCTTTATGCTTGGGTCAGACTAAGTGTCGCAACATCTGAAACTCACCTTTGGGGCTTGGAGTTTTTCTTGAAGATCTGTCTTATATCTATTCAGCTTTCAGTTATTCCAGTTATTTCCATTTGTTTATGTTCAAACTTGTCAGTTACTTTTGTATTAGTGACTTCTATGTACTTGCGATTAACTATTATATTTTGTTTCGGGCTTTGATGTTATGTAGTAGCTTCATGAACTACTATTTATCTATGCCGCTGCTTATTGTTTTATTAATCTGTATCTGTGATTCTGTGATTGATTTATTTACTCTACATGCTAATTTTAGCAAATATAAATTAACAACCCGCTGTTTGGAGAAATTCAAGTCTGACATATGTGGGTGATTTTCGATTTGAATGGTTCGAAATAGTGGGTCATTACAACCATAACTAATGGAAATGTCAGACCAAACACTAGAAGGAATCTAGGTCGGGCACAAACTGCTAATGTAGGCACTGGAGCACCGCAAGTTGATATAGAGCTATATATCAGTTCTTCGTCGACATGATTCAAGTTGGAGCTATTACGGGATTATATGGAGGAAATGTTAGAGAAGGAAATCAGGGAGCTTCGATGATCAACAACTATGCGGCACTAAGCAGAGATTATGCTAGGCTTGGAGGAAAGTCGTTTATCGGGACTGAGCACATGATTGAAGTGGAGAATTGGTTGCTTCATTGCGAAAGGATCTTTGCTGATTCGGGACTCAACGATGAGAAGAAAAGGAGATTGGTATCTAGACAGTTACAAGGAGTTGCATTGTACTGGTGGAACAGTGTTACCATAGGAATAAATAAAGAGACCATGACTCAGGCAGTATTCAGAAGGAGGTTTGAGGAAAGATTCATATCGGAGATTGCCAAGTCAACTCTGCTTAGTAAATTTGCTAAGTTAGTGCAGGAAGACATGACAGTGCTAGAGTATGCTGCTAGATTTGAGGAGTTATCGAGATACGGATGCACTACGGTTGATACGGTTATCAAAAGGAATGAGAAGTTCATCCATGGATTACGACCCGAGCTTGTTAAAGCAAATTTACCACATATTAGGGATCTGTGCGATGTAGTTGTTAAGATGGCTTTGAGGCATGAGAAGATGCTTTCTCTCTTTAATGTAACAAAGTAGTGGAAACACAAGGTAGGCAGAACCAAAAGATGAAGTTTTTCCATAAGAAAGGCGCTCAGAAAGGAGGAGCATCCAAGAAAGGGATGACCAATGTAGTCTGGTGCAATGTGATAAAAAGGGGGACTATGCTCACGAATGTCAGACATGCAAAGCAAAGAAGGCTGCTGACAAGAAAGGAGTAAAATTCTTCAACTATGATTAGATTGGACACTTTAAGAATCAATGCAAGGAACCAGCCAAGGATGAAAATGGAAAAATGTTTGCATTGGAACAAGCTACCTCAAGACCAACAGCCGAGGAGAAAGGAAAAGCTGTGTTGAGAGGTACACTTTTGATTCATGGTATATAGATTATGGTACTATTTGATACTGGTGCATCACATTCTTTTATATCTAATGGTTTGGTAGAAAAGCTTAACCTAGAACCTTCATACCTAATTACTTCCTTAAGGGTTGTGAATCTGATAGGAGGGTACACGACTCTTGGGATAAGATGTGACCACTTAGGGTTTGAGTTGTTAGGTCATATATTTTCTTGCAGTTTGCATGTATTTGATTTCATAGGGTTTGAAATTATTTTGGTTGTGGATTGGTTAAATAAGTATGATGCAAGGATACTTTTCCATGATAGAAAAATATCACTTAAACACCCTAGTTGTAGTGATTGGATTATATACTCCGTAGAAAACCCAAGTTTTAAGATTAATGTTTTGTTGGCTGTTATGGAGACAAAAGACAAGTTGAACCGAGTTTTCGTCATTAGAGAATTCTTCGATGTCTTTGAGCCCATGATAGCATTACTGCCGAAATGAGCCATTGTGTTTCAGATAGATTTAGTACTAGGAGCAGAACATGTGAGTAGATTGCCAAGTAAAATGACACCTATCGAGACAAAGGAGTAAATGGTGCAGTTGTTGGATCTATAAGGTAAAAATTTATCAGATCAAGCAGTTCGCCTTAGGGAGCATCCGCAGTGCTTGCAAAGAAACTGGACAGATCATTGAGATTGTGTATCGATTATCTTAAGCTGAATGAGAAGATGATAAAGAATCGATATCCATTACCTAGGATTGACGATTTATTCGATCGGTTGAGTGGAGCAAAAGTAATTTCTCAGTTGGATTTGGAAATAGGGTCCCATCAACTTAGAGTAGCAGAGATAGTGTTCCTTTAACGATGTTTAGGACCAGATATGGATCGTATGAATGGTTAGTGATGTCGTTCGGGTTAACTAACGCGCCAGCGTTTTTCATGGGCTTGATGAACAGAATCATCCGAGAACATTTGGACAGATTTGTATTGGTATTCATACACGACATTTTGTTATACTCTAAGAATGTAAGAGAGCGCGAAATTCATCTTAAAGTGGTCCTTGAGACGCTGAGACAGCATCAGCTGTAGGTGAAGTTTGCGAAGTGTTACTTTTGGAAAGAGGAAGTGAAATTTCTTGGTCGTGTAGTCTCAGAGAAATGGTTGTCAGTAGATCCGGCTAAGATCGAGGTAGTTAATAATTGGAAGAGACCTGAGACAGTAACTGAGATAAAGAGTTTTCTTGGGTTAGCTGGCTACTACCGGAGATTCATTAAGGATTTCTAATTAATAGCTGCACCTATGACTAAACTAACTTGGAAAGATGTGAAGTATGTTTGACAAATAAGTGTGAGGAGGCATTCTAGAAACTAAAACAATTATTGACCAATGCACCTGTGTTAATTATTCCAAAGGGGAATCAGGACTTAGTTGTATACACAGACGCGTATGGAACAGGATTAGGTGTTGTGTTAATGCAAAGGGGTAAAATGATTTCCTATGCTTCTCTACAGCTTGGACTGCATGAGGTTAGATGTTCAGGCCTTTTAATCTTCTCGGCTAACAGTGGATCGTTTTCACCCTAGAGGGGGTGAATAGGGTAAAGTGATTGCCTATGTTCCGAGTGTGGGAAATGTTAGGTGTAGGATCATTTTCACTCTTGAGGGGGAGGGGGCTTGAATAGGGTGGTACTAAAAATTAATGCGAAATAAAAATAATAACAGAAAGTGATGCAGTAAAGATCACACATAGTTTTAGCCAACTTCGGCAAAATCTTCCTATGTGCTGCACCCAAGGTTTCTACTAAAAATTAAGTAATCAGACTCTTACAAACACACATAAACTTGTGATACTCGCTAACTCGATTAACCTAACTCTAAACTCAAAACCTTACCACAACTCGTCCATTGAGTTGCGAATTCTCAAACTACGCCCCATAGTTTGTACCTAGTTACACAACTGAAAATTACACAATTTTAAAATAGAGAATAAAAATAAACCAAAAACAAATAAAACTCTATTTTTAAAATTGAAGCCCAATAATTAAATAAAGACGGTCCAAAAAATGGCAGTGTGGTAAAATGGAGAAGTCCATTCCCTTTTCTCTTTTATTTTACGGCCGCTTTTTTTCTTTCCAATCTAGAAAAAGGGTTTTCAAATTTGAAGATGTCGATACAAATCGTTTGATTGAAGTGATGATTTTTCATCGATTTGTTTTGTCAATCAACTTCCTGGCTTTGAGTGCTCACGGTCACTTCAATTTTGTTGAGCTTGAATGGATGTTGTGAATTGGTGCATGATTTTCCCTTTTTCAATTTTTGATTATGCTCGACTTCGATGATTCTGCCAGTGATGAATTGGGTTGAATTTATAGGGATAGACACCCTATTAATTCGTTCGTATATTTTTGGTTTGAAGTTTTCGTGATTTTATCACTTGCGTTGCTTGGCTGTTCGATTATTGATTGAATGCTTATGATGAATACTAACTTGTTCATCCTATCATTGGTTTAATGCGTTTGAATTTTTGTTTCGTCCTTTTTGTTCCTACAACCAATTCATCGTTCACTGACTTGCTCTTCTAAAACTTTAAAACGATATTTTGAATTTATTTGGCTGAACACTTCAACACGGTTTTGTTTGACCATTTCTTTATGACTTGATTTTGTCTGAACTATTACTGATAGTTTCCCATGGCTCCTCCACTGTTTTTGCTGTAGTTGGTCTGAGTTCTTGTCATTTCATTGATCTGAACTAATATATGTGTATGTATATATATATGCATACATGTGTATATGTGACTGTTGCATACTCATGTTGCCTTTGTACATTTCTAGTGGTTTGGTTTCATGAACAAATTGCTGTCCTTATGCACTTTTATTCTCTGGAGTCTTTTCATGCCTGCATGTAGTTTGTGTACATGCCTGGTGGTCTGGTTCCTCATTGATTTAGTCTAGTTGCATTCATGTCCACCTACTTCATATTGACTTGTACTTGTGTAGTTTTTGCTTTTTCATTTCATGAGCATGTCTGGTCTGTTCTTGTTGCACTGGCTTGTTGAGTTGCCTGATCTAAGTCTGTTTGCATGTTGGCTTGTATTTGTTGCACTTAAGTTGAGCTGGTGCACTTTGTCCATGGTAATTGTAGTCTTTTCTGGTGATCTCATGTCGTTTTGAGTCTTCATTGACCTGGTCCGATAAATTTGTGCCTTCATATTCTATTCCATGGTTTGCTTGGACTACATGTACTTATGCCGTCCTTATACTTGTGCCTTGTTCTGTAGTCTTGTTGAATGACTTGTGCACTGGATGTGATTGTGGTCCATTGTATATATGTCTAGTCTGGTTGCACTTCATTGTACTTTTCTGGTGCTCTTTGGTACATGGTCGGCCACTGCATATATGTATGTCGGTCTGGTTGCATTTGAATTAATGTTGCACGTTGTCATGTGATTCTTCAATGATCTAGTTCGATTTCATGTTGCATTGAGTCTTGTTACAGCTGCTTTGTACATGTTTGAATGGGTTTCCTTTGAACCTGCATTAGCTCATTGATTTTGAAAGTTATGCACATATTCATGTATATACATGCATACATATGCATGTATATATGTGTAGTTGTGTAATATATGTCCCATATCCATTTATATTCGATTTGTACATGTGTACATTTGCACTAGTCCACGAGATGGAATTGGGAAACGACCTTGTGATATTCACACCGATACACTGTGAATATTACAAGTTGTTCATGCATATGTATTTGGTCCCTGTCAGAAAATATGAAAAGAAACAACCCAAATACCCGAGGCAAAAATAAATTTTGAATTCAATTTTATTTTTGCAATTTAAATTTGTTTCTATTTCCTTTTTACTGCGTTATTTATTTAACAGGTATAACTGATGGCTAGACACAAGCTGGAGCAAGTCAAGTGTATGTGTGTTGAGTGAATTATGTAGTGAGGTGAAACATGTATGAAAAATTATATAGTGAAAATTGTGTTGTAATTTAAACTTGTATAATGAGAGCTTAAATTTTTACTATTCGAATTTGTAATAAAATATTTGTTTGAATAAAATATTTGTTCAAATATGAATTCTGAGTTAATTATTTTATTCAACAAATATTTATTTAATTATGTGGAGAAGTAAAATAGTATAATAACAAATACATTTAAATGAATATATATATATATATATATATTATCATCATCAAATAAAAATCATAGGCTATTGTATTCTACAATCTCCACCTTTTGATGATAACAAACCTATATTAAAATTTTGACTTTTATTAAATGTATTTGGTTTTGATGAATTCTATTTGCTCCCACTATTTGAATACCCCCCTACAACAAAACCCCCCTTCACATATGTATGAAAATAAAAAGAAAATATGCAAATAAAAAAACAAAAAAATAAAAAATGCAATGAACTTAAGTGAGAATATGCAAATAAAAAATGTAAACTTATTTGCCAAGATCTTAACTTCTCTTCCCCTTTTGTTATCATCAAAAGAGTAATAGTGTTTGATAAGAGTAATAAGTATAGACATTAAAACAACATTTTTATCTAATCAGGTACAAATATTAAATTCAATAAAAAATCAAACAAAAATCATAAATACTCTGCTAGGCACATATTACATTTTAGAGTGATAGGGGGTGATGTCGGCATAAAAAAATTATACAGTCGTGTCCATTTGTAGTATATTTATGATTGGAATTTAAATACTTACCGACCATGCATAACTGTTAGGACTTTTAAATGAGATTAGTAGTATTCACAATTTTTATTAAAAAATGATTCCAAAGTATCTTCTAACCAAGCGTAACTATGAGGATTTTTAAATGGGGTTAGAATCAACTCGCCTATTTCAACCAATTTTAATATGTATTCTATACATGCATAATCGTGAGGACTTTTAAAACAGCATGAAAGCACATAATCAAAGATTTCAAGTAGTTTACCCATGCATAACTGTGAGTACTTTTAAATGTGAGTGAGTACTTTAGGACGATTTTATTGCTAATTGATTAAAAAAACGAATAATTTACTTTTTAAATGCCACATTTTGACATACTATATTGGATTTTGATGAGTGATTGTTGTAGAAATATGATAGGAATAGAGATGGTCATGGAATTTTTACCAACCAAAGTTATTACAAATTTTGTTTAAATTTTTAAAGAAATTTACTAAATATACTGTCTCAAGTCACTCATCACTTTTTTCAGTCACTATTTATCTTTTGGATAATCAATGGGGAATCACATTAGTTAACATAGGCATTTAAGATCAAATGCAAAAATATATAATTAAATTCTAAAATGCCTAAACTAAGACAAAGTCGACAAAAAATATTTTCTGGAAGGGGTTCTATAAAAATGTCTGCCAATTGAAAATCAGTTGAAATAAAATTTATGCAGATATTTTCTTTGGAAATATGATCTCTAATGAAATGATGTTTTTCGACATAGCCATGCAATCAATGAATGTCCCAACATAAAACACGTTCCACTAGTACTTTTTCTTTCAACTAGACTACCAGCATAATCCGCATCTGAATACCCTCTTTAACTCATGGTTATCATTAGTTAGATACCATAGACCAAACTAAGAGGTGTGCAACAGATACTTTATAATCCATTTTACAGCTTTTAAATGAGATTCCTCTGGATTAGACTGAAACCATGCACATAAACAAAGAGAGAACATAACGTTTGGTCCAGAAGTAGTAAGATAAAGAAGTATACTCACGTGTATGTAGAGTAATCATCAATCAATATAAGACAATATCTCTTACCACCTAAGCTTGTAATATCGTTAGGTCCAAATAGATCCTTATGAACTAGTTCAAAGACTGTAGAAGTACTTACAGTGTTCATGGCATGACAAGATGATTTTTTTTTAAATGTTCCAGTTGATCACTAGCTGATCAGATTATGGTGCAGATTTTCAACATATAATACATCATTGTTGCCAATTGTGACTCTGCCACCTTGTATTTCTCTAGGCTAAGGAACTTTGATTTGTCGCCCATCATATGCCTGAAATAGCCAGAATCCAGGTACTACTCCTGTTGTTCCTTAGCCTGCCAACATACCAACACGAGAAAAGATTTTTGTGACCTTTTTGTTTTTATAGGTCCATGATTGTTAGTGACAAAAGATTTTGAAAAACAAGTTTGTGTAGAACCAAGACAATCTATGTTTGTTCCTTTTGGCACCCAGATTTGTTTAACTTAAGCGATTTTACATTCGTGCCGTTAGGAACCCAAATTGGTATGATTTTCATGTGTTTGGATCTGTACCAACATTTTTTTTTGATATTGTCCAATTTTTCTACAAATCGTGCACTTGGAGTTGACATGATTAGTTTCACTTCTAACTCTTTCAGATTGAGTACACCCAAGTCCTTGTCTAATAGTATTAACAGTTTGTTTTCCTAATAGCATATTTAGTGATCTTTCTCCTTTGGAGAATTTTCCTAAAGTTGTAGACAATTGTTGGACTTGTGACTTGAGAGATTCATTTTCATTTAATAACAATGTGCACTTTTTAATTGAATTTTCTCTCCTTGTATTTTCACTTTCTTTCAAAATTGGAATATCATTTTCATGCAATTTAATTTTAGTTTCTGATCTTTTTATTTCCTCTTCTAATGATGGACACTTACCACTTAGGGCTCTTGTTTCTATAGTTTTGAACCATTTGATTAAGCTATTTATTTAGTTCTATCAATCTATCTCTTTGTGATTCAATTTTAGCTTATTTCTCCCCAAGTCTTTCAAAATAGCCATTTACTTCATGAAAATATATTAGTAGTTGCGAATGAGTAAGTTTTGATACCTCGTTTGGATCGTCGTCATCGCTTTCACTTGTTTCTCCTAAAAGACACTGATTTTCTCTTTCACTCTCACTGCCAGTGCTTTTATCGCTTTCTTCACTTTCACCCCAAGTAGATGCAAAACTTTTCCTTTTCAGTTTCTTTTCTTTGCTGAATTGATTTTTAGGACAATTTGGCTTGATATGACAAGCTTTATTGCACTTGTGACAAATGATCTCTTGCTCTTCTGAGTTGTCTAGAAATTTGACTATTTTACTCTTTAGTTGTTGATTTAGGGCTTGATTTCCATACTTGCAGTTCCACCTTTTGAATCTCTTTACTATCAATACCAGTTCTGCTGCTCCATCATCATCATCATCTTCACTTTTTATTGTTTCTTTGAGAGCTATTGATTTCTTGTGCGTATCTCCTTCTTCACATTCTTCCTTGAATTTGATTTCTAGATCATAAGTGGTGAGATTTCTGATGAGTTCTTCAACTTTAACCTGTTTCAGATCCTTTGATTCTTGGATGGCAGTCACCTTTGCTTCAAAATTTCTTGGGAAAATTCTAAAGGTTTTTGGGACTGTTTCCAGTTTTGTGTATAGTCTTCTTAGGGATTTTGTTCTGTATATAAGATTAGAAAGTTGTCCATACATTTCTTTAACACTTTCATCCTTTTCTTTTTGAAGTTCTCATACTCGCTACTAAGCATGGCAAGGCGAGAGATTCTATAACCTATGAAGTTCCTTCATGAGTTACTTAAAGTGTGTGCCAAATTTTCTACGCAATTAGACAATGAGAGACTCGGCTAAATTAAATTTGATCTGCTAAGTAAATAATAGAATTCATAGCTTTAGCATTAGCAATTTGCTGTTTATTTTCAAGATCTGTCCATTGATCCAAAGGTTTATCAACTTCTTAGTTATCTACCATAACTGTTGGTGTGCCATATCTAGTTTCAACAATATTCTATGCATCTATGGTTTTCAAACTAATTTTCATCCTAGTTTTCCAATATGCATATTCACTATTCAACATGGGTGGCCTAGCTATGGAGTGACCTTCAACAAAAGCATCATTAAAAGAAGCCATTTGAAAAAAAATCGAATTTTTAAATCAGAAAATGGTTTTTGTTCCTAGCTCTAGCAATTGCAGGATCGTTTTCACCCTAGAGGGGGAGTGAATAGGGTGATACTAAAAATTAATGCAGAAAAAATAATAATAACAAAAAGTAATGCAGTAAAGATCACACACAGTTTTACCCAGCTTCGGTAAAAACCTAAGTGCTTCCCTCAAGGTTTCTACTAGAAATTAAGTAAACAAACGCTTACAAACACACGTAAACTTGCGATACTTGCTAACTTAATTAACCTAACTCTAAGCTCAAAATTCTTCCACAACTCAACCACCGAGTTGCGAATTCTCAAACAACACCCTGTAGTTTGTACCTAGTTACAAAACTAGAAAATTACACAATTTTAAAATAGAGAATAAAAATAAACCAAAAACAAACAAAACCCTATTTTTAAAATTGAAGCCCAATAATTAAATAAAGCCGGCTTAAAAAATAATAGTGTGGTAAAATGGAGAAGTTCATTCCCTTTTCTCTTTTATTTTGCACCGCCTATTTCTTTTGTAATCTAGAAATAGGGTTTTCAAATTTGAAGACGTCGATGCAAATCGTTTCATTAAAGTGATGATTTTTCCTCGATTTTCTTTGTCAATCAACTTCCTGGCTTTGAGTGCTCACGGTCACTTCAATTTTGTCGAGCTTGAATGGATGTTGTGAATTGGTATGTGATATTCCCTTTTACGATTTTTGATTATGCCCGACGTTGAATATTCTGCTAGTGATGAATTGGGTTGAATTTATAGGGATAGAAGCCCAATTAATTCATTCATATATTTTTGACCTGAAGTTTTCATGACTTGTCACTTGCGTTTCTTGGCCGTTCGATTATTGATTGTGTGACAACCCTGTATTTTTTTTATTTTAATTATTTTGATTTAAAAAAAAACTTATTTTACTTATTTTAAATGATTAAATTTTATTACTTAAATATAAATCTTGATTTTATATGAAATTATAATTCCAAACTTGTGTAATTTGAATATGTTCCTGAAATGTTGATTTTGGTCAAAATAGTCAAACTTTGACTTTTGACTTAAAATTTTAAAAGTTTAAAATTATAAATTTTATCTTTTATTATGAAATTACATAAAATTCTAAGAACGCCACTTTTCGTTTCGTTGAAAACGGAGTTAAAATGTAAAAGTTATGTACATTTCAATTTCTAGTATAATTTGTTTTATTGTGCAATTTTGCCTATTTTAAATTTTATAAATCATATTTTTCTTTCTTATATTTATTTTAATATGGGTAGATATGTTAATTTATGTATATTTTCATCTCTAAATATTTTAAAAATAATAATAGGATTTTTCTAAAATTTACTATGATGATTTCCTATTTTTAAAAGGCTGTTTCCTTTTTCTGCTATTTTCTTCGTCTAAACTATATTTTAATTAAAATTTATTTATTTATTTTGTGAATTCATTTTATTTTGTGTTCTTATCTTTATTTATAAATATTTTTAAGTACATAAAAATTTTTCCAAGTTCATTGCACTTAATTTTCATATTTTCAGGACTAGTTGTAAATTTTGCTGTTTTATTTAATTAAACTATATATAATTAATAATTTATTTATTTATTATTGTTTATTTACTAAATTTTCGTATTTTTATCTGGATTTATATATATATTTCAGTTATTTAAAATTAAAAAGAATTTAGTGGAAATTTGAAAGGTTTTGTGACACTTTAGTTGCTTAAGTCTCTTTGTTTTCCCACCTTTTCATTTTCTAACTCTTGCATTCAATTGAGGCCAACCATATCTCATTTCTTTCAGCTGATCACATATCATTTGCACGTAAACAAATGTCCTCCTTCATCTCCTAAAAACTCACGGCACTTCAAAGAAAAATATGGCTTCCATTCTCCTCTCATTTTCTTCCCTTTTCCATCTGTTTGCCTTGATTTTTGCCCTGCTTCTTCATGCTTTGCTCAGCCTAACCTCTCCACCATCAGCTCCACCATCTCCTCCACCATCTACAGCAGCTCCTCCTCCCCCTCCTCTGACATTAACCAAGTTTTGCCCATCCATTGAGGTTAGCATCACAAATTTTGCACCAAACCCCTTGAAATTGCCTAGCCTAGCCATATACTCCACTATCTCCTTCATATCTTGCCATGGCCACCTCCTATTGTTCCACCACCACCACGATACAACCTTTGACCCTCCACCTACCCACTGTCCAGACCTGAACCAGATCAGGCCGTGGCCTCCCCATGTTGAAAACTCCACAAAAATTGCAAGCAAACCCTTAAAACTAGCCTAGCCGAGCCTTAATGCCAATATCCTTTCACATACTCCTCTTGGCCACCCCTAGAACCACCACCACCAGCAACCACATGACCTTTGGGTGCTGCTGTACCATCACTCTCCACTGTCTAGATCTGGAGTAAGTATAGCCAGCCCAAGTGTGCCATAGGTCGAGCCAAATATGGACCAAAATCCTTGTTTATGCCTTGTAGTCATAGTTTCATGTACACATACCTTTGCACCATCATCAAATCCATGATACGCTGACCTGTTGCATCCAAACCTGATCCAAAACCATTCCATTACAGTGCTTTTCCAGTCCATAGCTGAAGCATACAAAGGTGAATGCAAGTGCAAAAGTTCTAGCTTTGAATTGTGTACTTATTCCTAGCATTGTTTTGTAATATCTTGGTTTATAATTCATGTTTGTTATTGTTTGTTTGATTTGTATTCAAGGGAATTAATCCTTGCCTCCTTCATTCGTATCTTTGTCGTGCTTTTGTGCTTGTGTAGATTCCGTTCGTGAAATTCCTTGTTGTGTCTCCAGCTCAAACCGGTGAGTTATTCTCACCAGACAATCTGTACCTATATAACTGATAAACCGACACCATTTGAATCTGTAAATGTATTGCATCATGTTATAACTGCTATATTATGACCATATGATGTTTACACCTGTTATTACACCTGTTATATCACTTGTTACTGTTTATTATGCTATTCTGTTTATTTATATCAGTTTATCACACTGCAAGTTCCCTTTTGATTAGAATCACTATGGGTTGAAATGATATATACCCGAACGGACTTTGGAATAAGGAAAAATTGTTATGGGCTGAAATGATAGGCCTGAATGATTTTCAAATCATTTATTTAACTTGGGATTGCGGGTTTGAAATGATAAAACCCGGATTTTTCTTTTTAAACTGCGGATTGAAATGATACATATCCGTATCACTTTACCTAGCGTAGAAAATTATATATAGACCCGTAGTTAATATATGTCTTCCTAAAATCTTTAAAGTTATTTTAGAAATGTAAATATTATATTATTTTGATTTAAATATAATTAAAAAGGATTTTTGTAAAATATTATTGATTTTATGAATAATTGTAAGTGAATTGAATTAATGGAAAAGTTAGAAATTTTGAACGTAAGTTATTTTGGGAAAATTGATTTAATTATAATTAGAAATTTAATTGAATATGAATTTATGATAATTTGAATATAAATTGAATTTAAAGTGATTTTATATCATATTAATGATTTTTAATAAAGCTGAAATGTGAAATGAATGAATATTTTAAGTTGAAATTTTGAAATATAACTAAAATTGGAAATTTATGAAATTGACTTGAAAGGGAAATTTTAGTTAATAAATAAAAATAAAAATAAGTTATATTTGAGAATTTTAACATAAATGTTAAGTTGAAATTTAATGTAGTGAATCTAAAATTGAACATTGCATTTTGATAAGTGAATTATTATTAAAACTTGATTTTTGAATGGAAATTTAACTTTATAAAATCATGAATTTGAGGAAAATTAAATGATGTTTATAAATGTGAAATGTATGATTTTATAAGTTAAAAAATGTTTTAAATAAAAATATAATTGGTTGAGAAATTTTATTGAATATTTGAAGTTAATTTACTGCATTTTTGAAATTCTATTAATTACAATGTGAATGATATTACAGCATTGTAAATGCTGTAGTTGACGATAATGAACTAAAAAGCTAAATTGAATTAAAAGCTATTATAGAATTTTTTTGTAAGTGCTATAATTTTTGAATTTAACTAAGTTTATTTGAAATTTAAGTAAACCCTATTACAACATTTTAAAATGTTGTCTTTTGTTAAAGTGAACTGTTTTGAATGTATTTTTCCGTAGCATTTTCTAAATGCCACGAAAAGTGAATCTTTACTGTTTTAATAAACTTAAGTGAATAAATGAACATTGAAAGTTGAAAATTTTGGAAGTTTAATAATTTAATTATTAAACATAATAACTTCATTTTAGTGATTAAAAATGATTTTTGGAATATAAACTGTTTTGATATATGAATTGAAATGGTATTTTAAATTGAATAAAATGAATAATGATATTGAAATGAATGTGGTTGTGAAAAGAGATGATATTTTGATATATTAAATGATTGAAATGTGGTTTCGAAAAGATATGATATGTTGAAATGATTTGAAATGAAGTTTTGAAAGATATGATATTCTGGTATATATTGAATGATTCGAAGATGAAGTTTTGAAAGTTATGATATTTTGAAATTAAGACGATTTGAAAATGAAGTTTGAAAGATGTGATGTTTATGTATTAAAAATGATTTGAAATGACTTGATAATTATTTTGATAAATATTGAATTTGGAAGATATGATGTTTATGTATTAAAAATGATTTGAAATGACTTGATAATTATTTTGATAAATATTGAATTTGGAAGATGTGATGTTTATGTATTAAAAATGATTTGAAAAGACTTGATAATTACTTTGATAAATATTTGAATTGAAAGATATGGTATGATGATATATTGAAATGGTTTGGAAATGATTTAATCTTTATTTTGATAAAGATTTGGGTTGAAATGATATTTTATTTTGAAGTATAAAATATGTTTTAAAGTTATAACTACGGGTTATAATAACGATTGGTTGTTAAAGAGACCGGGATCGGATATTGTCTTATAGCCGGCCAATACCGAAAACCACTTTAACAACTGTGTACACGGTGGGGATTCCAGAATGAAGTAGGATGGTGGCGACGTTCTCGAGGTATATTACGTGGACCCAACTCCCGTGAGTTGGCATATATGACTAAAACAGGAGCTATACCGGGCTACACAAAGGGTCGCACCCTTTCATCGAGCATGCTCCATCGGAAACCATTCTATTACTTTTGTGATTCGATTCGGTGGCGCCACATTTGATTCGAGGGTATTGTTCGAGGTGGGCGGAAGCTGCTGGCTTGCCGTCACCACCGGTCCGGGAGTGCAAACGGTGTATCCACCCTGGCATTGCCTCGCGTGCCGTGTCATATCCTTATATCGAGCCCACTACGATTTTGGTTTCAAAGATCCAACAGCGTTAAGGTTCACCATCCCCTTAACTCTATTTTCTATATGATTATACTTTACTAATTAGACACTACTGTATATAGCGCAATATACTACATAGTAAATAGTTTAACGGATCCTTAGAGGATGGGCGGTCCCAAGCATCGTCTAAGTTACTTGTACCTTTACTACAGTTCACTTGAGTTGGTTTACATTGTATAAGTATGTATGTCCTGACTCGAGTGTTTGTATTTTTATTTACGCTCGGGTCAGCCTGAGTTATTCACAGATTTGGATTTCCACTTTCTGGAGATTGGAATCGCTGGAGATTATCTACTTGTCATGTTTATCTTTTGAAACCTGTTGTTCCTTTTAGCGCTTGTATTAGTTGACTTCTACGAAGTGAGACTTCTTTTGTACCTTATTTCCTCTATTGTATTTTATGTAACTCTGATATTTTTATATAGTAGCTTCATGAACTACTATTTCTTTTGCTTCCGCTGCACTATTATTACTCTGTGTCTGTGATTCTATGATTTTTATTTACTGTTTATTCTGAGATTTGCCAAATTTTTATTTACAACGCGGTATTTTGAGCAATTTAATTCCGGCATGAATGTCTACCTATACACTTATAATGGATGCGAATGGTTGAAAATACCACGGTTGTTACAGTTGGTATCAGAGCTTTGGTAGCTCTAGGCAAAACTCAGCATATGGAGTAGATGTATTTACAGAATCCCTTTCATTCGAGTTGAATCTCTTTCTTTTGACTCGATTCCTTTGAATTTTGGAACGTTCCCTGTGGTTCCAAAATCCATTCTTATTCCCCGCTATTCATCTTCATTTGATTCTGGAGTATCCCATAACTCCACTTCGAATGATCTTTATAGTGAATTGGCGGTCTCGCCAATCTCAAAAATTTTCTTGTAAAAGGGGTGAAACTCCTTTACAACAGCATCGATTCACCAAAGATTTTATATCCTTAGTTTAGATGCTAGTATCTCCTATTATCCAAAACTCTATCTTATGAGGTTGAATGTAGATTTACCCCAGAAAATCCACTTCGACCTTATACTTTAAGTCACGGTTGACCCGATTAAGGTTGCCCGTGATTTATATTAGCTAATCCACCTCCCTACTCTATATTTAATCATCTTGTCTTTTATTTCCAACATATTTTCAAACATTTTGAATTGTATTTGTCAATCTATATTTTTTATATATTGTGTTGTTTGAGTTGTTGATGTTGATTTGGGTTTCCGATCGATTCGCCTGATCAGCGCTATCGATAGGATTTCTAAAACACTTTGATAGAACAAACTGACACAATATTATTTTAAAAATTTGGTTAATGAAATAAAATTTTGATATATATATCTATGGAACTTAATGAAATGATTCAAATTGATAATTTGAAATGATAATACTTGATTTATCATTTATTGTTCTATAAATGAATTTATAAATAATTGTTTATAAATTGTTTTGGGAACTTAAATGAATTTAGAAAATGTTAACTCCTATTTCTACCACGACCTAAAACTCCGCGACCTATAACTCAGCAGCCCAACGATCTAAGAGTACTTGACGACTTAATGGTCTCAACGACCTAACGGCATAATTGTATTAGCGACCTAACTCCACGAAGCAGCTATGCGACCTAAAGACTTAAGCATCGTCACGACCTACAACCTATGGGGAGTAGCGACCTAATTCCTGAAGATATGGAGCGACCTATCAAGCTTTGCGACCTAACAGAGAGCTGCGACCTAAAGGAGGCCGCGACCTACCAAGCTTCACGACCTAACCAGATAAGCAAGCAAGCAACCTAAAGACTTTATGCGACCTAACTGTCCACCGACCTATGAAGTTTCGCGACCTAAGGGATTCAGCGACCTAAGATCAGCTATGGCTACAGGAAAGTACTCACGACCTAGGGTAGGTCGCTAACGACCTAAACACGTAAATAAAGAGGCCGCCTCTACTATGCCGCTGAGTGTTAGGTCGCGCACGACCTAGAACTTGTTGAAAAAAGCATGCGCCTACTCATGAAAAAGGAAAACCGGAGCTTCATAGGTCGGAGACGACCTACGACCTTACTTAGGTCGGTCACGACCTACGACCTAAGTCCGAGCAAAGCCTATAAATACACCCCTAATTCCAACTAGAAGAGGACTTTTGGCTGACTCTCTTCAAGCGCCGATACTCTGCTGCATTCCGAACCAGTCTAACACTTGAAGCTCTCAAGACACTAAGAACGCTACAAACAACTTCAAGAAGAGATCGCATACATCCAACATGAATTCGAAAACTCTCATCTTCATCGAAGTTTAGGCTACTTGTTCTAAGTCTCTTGTAATTCAAAGTGTATTGTACTTGGGAAGAATTGTATCAGCTTGTAACGAGATCATTAATAAAAGTACTTAAAGTGGACGTAGGCTATACCCTTAAGTCGAACCACTATAAAATTGTTGTTGTTTACTGCTTTTCTACTATTATCTGCTTGTAATCTGTTCCCGAGCTATCGGGTGGTGCTTTCACAACTACAACTCATACACCGGGGTGTTAGCGTTCAAATTTTAGCGTTAACATTTTTGGTGCTTTCACCGAGAATTGAACTCAGGTGAGTTATCATCATTGCTTCATAGAGATTTGTAGAGAGAATTTCCTTGAAAACCAGAAGTCTGTCTGAGATTATGGCTCCTGGAAGGAAGAGTAGATCTGTCAGATTTGGGAACGTTCAAGAGGGAACATCCGCTTCCCCTACACCTAATCAACCCACTACGTCTGCTGGGGTTACGAAAGCGGAGTTGGATGCTGTAATATTAGGGCTGAACCAGCAGATAAACGCCCAGAATGCCCAATTAGAGGCTCAGAGTGCCCAAAATGCTCTAATTCTGAATAAGTTGAATGATTTGCTCGGGGCAAACAATCAACCGGCTGGTAATGGAAGGAATTATGCTGGCAACATTCATGATGCTCCTGAAAGGGCTGCCAGTCCCTTTGAGCAAACGCTTCCTGAGGTTGGTGGATCTGGAACTCGACATGATGAGGAGTATCTTTCTGGAATGGTCCGGCAAATCATGAAAGAAAGCATGCAAAGGGTTGAAGATGAGAAAGAATGGGGTTTCGCCCCAAGTAAAACTCCATTTACAGAGAAAATCTTAAAGGCGGAATTTCCAAGGAAGTTTGTCCCTCCAACTATCCCAGCTTACAAAGGGACAAGTGATCCGAATGAATTCTTGTATAAATATGATTGGCACATGACAGGTGCCAGAGCCTCTGACGAGATAAAGTGCCGATATTTCCCCGTATACCTTGAGGGTGTGGCTCTACTGTGGTTCACCAAGTTGCCAGTCCGATCTATTGATCAGTTTTCAGACTTGACCCGAAAATTCAAGGAGCAGTTCAGACTATATGCTTCAAAGGCCAAGGACATCATGTCGTTGTCGAGTATAGAACAGAATCCTGGTGAATCTATCAGATCTTTCTTGAACCGCTTTAATATAGCGTTGGCAGAGGTGGACAATGCTGAACCGCGAATGATATTGACTTATCTGATGAGGGCTATTGATAAGTCGAGCGAATTTGGGAAATGGCTAAACATGAAGGAGCCAACCTCCCTCGAAAAGTTCTACAAAAAGGCAGATGAATTCATACGCCTGGAAAGCCGTCCTTTACCAGTAAAGGCAGTGTTGGAGAAAGTTGAAGATAACACTATCGCTCCACGCAAGAATGAATCGGTGGGGCAAAAAAGGGAGAGTAATAAGGGAAAGAAACAGGGTAATCTGAAGAAGCCCCGATCCTTCAAGCCATCAGAGTATACTCCATTATCACATACGCCCGAGCACATCTACCTTGCCACTAAAGATTCTGTTGATTTTCCTAAACCTATCCCTTTGAGAACCGGGAAAACGGCTATACAGAGTGCGAAGTTCTGCCGCTTCCATAATCAACCCGGTCATGAGACCGATGAATGCCGCCAGTTGAAAAATCTGATTGAAGAGTTGCTAAGAGAAAACAAGTTGCAGCAATTTGTGAAAAAGAATAGCAACAATCCTGCATCGTCAAGTCAGGGGTTCCAGGCTCCTGTTCATCAGCCTAGGATAAGTGAGAAAGCTACGGGGCATGAATCTGGAAGGCCCATTATCAATGTCATTACAGGAGGACCTCACCCAGCTGGCAAGAGCTGGGGTGAGATGGAGAGATATACCAGGGCTTTGAAATATGTTCCAGTCGAAGAAGACGTCTTTGTTTTAGAAGACACTACGCCCCTGAAACAACAGAAAACTTTCAGTGATGATATTATTTTCAGAGCCAAAGATTCCACAGGTATCGAAGCTCCTACCCTAGATCCCTTGGTCATCTCAGCTGGTATCGGACCGGCCATTGTCAGAAGAGTTCTCATTGACTGCGGAGCATCATGTAATATCCTCTTCAAGAAGACATTCGACCAAATGAAAATCCCTATGGTCGATGTACGAGCCTCATCGCAGAAGATCGCTGGCTTCACTGGGGAGCCAAAGCAACCAATAGGAACCATCGATCTACTTATAGAACTTGGGGAAGGAGAAAGGAAAGTAGTCCGCAAGCAAACATTTGTGATTGTCGATGAGTTTTCTGCTTATAATGCTTTTCTCGGCCGTCCAACGCTCGCAGCGTTCAAAGCTGTCCTAGCCCCGTGGTGCCTCACTATTAAATTCCCTACAGACAATGGAGTAGGAGTTATAAAAGGGGATCAAAATGCCGCGCGAGAGTGCTATTTGACAGAGTTGCGAGAGTCAAGAAAAAGGGAAATGGGAAAGGATGCGGCAGCCCCGGTCCGCATCAAAGAGCCAGCTTTGTAGCAATTACGGGGCGGACCCTGCACTGGCGAGCATGGCGGGGCATGGAAAGAGATGGATCCCAGAAAAGCCAGTGCAGGGGAGAATAGAGTAGTACCGGTGGAAACGACAGTACCGGTACCTGTTCACCCGAAGGACCCAAATAAGGTGTTGAATGTGGGTTCACAGCTTAATGTGTCAATTCAGAATATCTTGATATCTTTCCTGAAAGCAAATCTGGATGTCTTCGCTTGGACTCATGCTGATATGTGTGGAATATCTCCAGAAGTTGCAGTACACGCTCTGAATATTGACCCAAAGTTTACACCAGTAAAACAGAAAAGAAGAACCCAAGGTCCAGAAAGGTCAGCAGCATTAAAAGAGGAAGTTGATCGACTCATGGAAAATAACTTCATCAAAGAATCTACATATCCGAATTGGGTTTCAAATCCTGTGCTGGTTAAGAAAGCTAATGGAAAATGGAGAGTGTGCATCGATTTTTCAGATCTGAACAAGGCCTGCCCCAAAGATTGCTTCCCTTTACCCAGGATCGATCAACTGGTAGATGGAACAGCGGGGCATGAATTGTTATCTTTCATGGATGCCTACTCCGGATATAACCAGATCATGATGCATGAACCGGATCAGGAGGACACGAGCTTTATCACCGATGTTGGTCTTTATTGCTACAGAGTTATGCCCTTCCGATTGAAAAATGCAGGGGCAACCTACCAAAGACTTGTCAATGCTATGTTCAAACCGTAATTGGGTAAAACTATGGAAGTCTACGTCGACGACATGTTAGTAAAGTCTAAGAAAGCAGCGGATCACATTGAACACTTAGCAGAAATGTTCGCAGTCCTCCGGAAATACAGAATGAAGCTTAACCCTCTGAAATGCACGTTTGGGGTCGAGTCCGGAAAGTTCTTAGGGTTTATCGTCAGCGCTAGGGGCATTGAGGCTAGTCCAGCTCAAATTACTGTCTTAAAAGAAGTCAAAGCTCCTAGAACGAAGAAGGAATTGCAAAGTCTAAACGGAAAGGTCGCCGCCCTGAGTCGGTTCATTTCCAAAGCTACTGATAAATGCATCCCATTCTTTGACGCTCTGAAGAAAGGAAAAAAGAACTTTGAATGGACTCCCGAATGCCAAAAAGCCTTTGATGAATTGATCCATCATATGGAAACGCCTCCAATACTTTCTAGGCCAGGCAATGGTGAGGATCTTCTTATATACTTGGCAGTATCATCTCATGCTCTAAGTGCAGCGTTGATTCGGGAAGACAAAAGGATTCAACATCCGGTTTACTATATCAGCAAAAGACTCACTGGGGCAGAGCTGAATTACTCCAAGTTGGAAAAACTCGCCTATTGTCTACTAGTTGCATCAAGGAAGTTGAGGCAATATTTCCAAGCTCATCCTATCAGAGTACTCACCGATCAACCTCTAAAGCAAGTCCTGTTTCGCCCTGAAACTTCGGGTAACATTGAACTCAGTCAATATGACATCACTTATCACCCTCGAAAAGCAATCAATGGACAAGCTTTAGCTGATTTCATTGCAGAATTCACAGAGAAAGGTAACGGTGAGGAAGAAGCGATCAATGATTCCCCAATCCAGTGGAAGTTATATGTTGATGGCGCAAGAAATGACTACTGTTCTGGAGCAGGGGTGGTGCTTGAAACTCCTGAAGGTCGGTCATTATGCTATGCACTAAGATTGGAATTTCCTTCAACAAACAATGAAGCAGAATATGAAGCTCTTATCGCAGGACTGAAAATCGCTAAAGAACTAAACATCCGAGCATTACAGATCTTTAGTGATTCTCAGCTTATTGTATGCCAAGTCAAGAAGGAATTTCAAACGAAAGGGGTAAATCTGCCCGCTTACTTGTCAAAGGCTTGGGAACTTCTGTGTGAGCTCGATCACTATTCAATAAGCCACATTCCTCGGGAAGAAAATATGAAGGCAGATTCCCTCGCAAAGTATTCAAGTTCTGGTGAAGCTCAACTATTGGGATTAGTCCCCGTAGAAGTCCTTTCAGCACCAAGTATAGACGAGATGGATATTGACTGGATTATGAATGTATCTCAAGAACAAGAGTCATGGATGACTCCAATACTGGACTACCTACTCAGAGGTTCTCTGCCAGAAAATTCGATAGAGAGACGGAAGCTACTAAGGAAAGCCTCTCGCTATGTAATTCAGGATGGCTAATTATACAGACGGGGATTCTCAATGCCATTGCTATGATGTGTATCCAGGGAAGAGTCCGAAACAATCCTAGCTGAGGTACATGGAGGAGAATGTGGTGATCATTCAGGTGGCCAAACATTAGCAAAGAAAATTCTCCGATACGGATATTTTTGGCCAGAAATTAATCGTGATGCTGCAAGCTATTCCCGAAAGTGTGACAGATGCCAAAGATTTGCCAAAATTCCTAGAGCGCCTTCAACTGAACTCACACAAATGGTCAGTCCATGGCCGTTTGCAATTTGGGGAATGGATCTCATTGGGCCGCTACCGACTGCCAAATCAGGGATTAAATATGCTATTGTTGCAGTTGATTATTTTACTAAATGGGCTGAAGCTGAACCGTTGGCTACTATCACCTCTAAGAAGATGATAAGTTTCGTGACCAAGAATATCATTTGCAGGTATGGTGTGCCTCAGAAAATAATCACAGACAATGGTACTCAGTTTGAAAGCGAGGAATTCCAAGATTTTTGCAAGCGATTCAAAATCCAGAAAAGCTTTTCAGCAGTTGCTCATCCGCAGGCAAACGGGCAAGTGGAAGCAGTAAACAAGATCATCAAATCAACCATCAAAAAGCAACTTGAAAGAGCAAAAGGTGGTTGGGTCGATAAGCTACCACTTGCACTATGGGCATACAGAACCACTCACAAAACTGCGACTGGGCACACTCCTTTCTCATTAGCATACGGATCGGAAGCAATGATCCCGGTAGAAACAGAGGTTCCTTCACACAGAAGGATCCATTTCAATCAAGCAGAAAATGAAAGGCTACAGCTTGAAGCGCTAGACTTCCTTGATGAAAAAAGAGATGAAGCTAATCTCAGAATTGCAGCTCATCAGCAAAGGATAGCCAGACATTTCAATTCCAAAGTTCGCCAACGCAGCTTTGAGATTGGAGATCTAGTCTTGAAGAGAATTATGACAGCAACAGGTGTGTTTGGGCCAAATTGGGAAGGACCATATGTCATAGGTCAGAAGCTTCTTGATGGCACATTCAAACTCACTACTGTTGAAGGAGATCAAATTCCAAGGGCATGGAACAGCAATCACTTGCGTCCATACTTTACTTGAAAATTTTGTTGAAATATTGTAAAAAGAGTTGCGAATATATGATTCTTGTAATTGAAAGCAATTGTAAAACTGATGCAAGTGAATAATGAAAAAATATAAAGTGGATGTAGGCCCAAATTCCTGGCCGAACCACTATAAATCTTGTGTTCCTTATTATTATTACATGTTTGCTTTATTTTCGATATAAAAGTACATAAAATGTATTGCTGAAATGTCGATTTGAATTGTTGCAGACAATGGAAGTGAAACTTGCACATAAAAAGACCAAGTGATTCTCGCCAAATTTCAAGTCACAGGAGCCCTGAATTCAAATCCTAGATAGGAAGTACTTCAATTGAACGGCCTATGATTTCGACAGAAACGGGTCTTTGCTAATAAATTAAGATCATTTGAACAAACAAACATCCAATTAAAAAACTAGTGCTCGTTCTCACGAAATTGCCTGACAATGAAGCACACTTCCTTGGATTAAACAAGTTACTTGTAAAAAAAAAAAAGGGGGAGGGGGCAGAGGATCATTGAAAAGGCATAAGCAAGTGAACAGAGGAACAACCAAAGCCATCATCGGCAGCACAAGTCCTCTTCGGAGTCACAACTCTTCGGAGGATAAAGACCTCTAATGGGTCATACGCCACAAAAAAGAAAGTTCTCTACTCAACAAAAAAGATTGGAGGAGTCATGACCATCCAACCATGAGAGAGTAACTTCCAGGCGATGAAAACCCTCTCTGAGGCCCATTTCACCAGGAGTTGAAGTGTTATGACCGCTCTTCGGAATTACACTTCACCAGAGTTGAAATGCAAACAAAATAAAAGCCCTCTTCGGAGGCCCATTTCACCAGGAGTTGAAGTGTGATGACCACTCTTCGGAATTACACTTCACCATAGTTGAAATGCAAACAAAATAAAAGCCCTCTTCGGAGGCCCATTTCACCAGGAGTTGAAGTGTCATGACCGCTCTTCGGGATTTCACTTCACCAAAGTTGAAATGCAAACAAAATAAAAGCCCTCTTCGGAGGCCCATTTCACCAGGAGTTGAAGTGTCATGACCGCTCTTCGGGATTTCACTTCACCAAAGTTGAAATGCAAACAAAATAAAAGCCCTCTTCGGAGGCACATTTCACCAGGAGTTGAAGTGTAACAACCGCTCTTCGGAATTTCACTTCACCAAAGTTGAAATGCAAAACAAGATAAAGACCTTCCTGGAAGCCCATGTTTCACCGAGATTGAAATAAAACTTCCAAGTGTCGAAACGTGAAAAGGCTTTCCTCGAAGGAACAACTCTTGGAGGTACACGTTTCACCAAGATTGAAATAAAACTTCCAAGTGTTGAAACGTGAGAAATCCCTCCTCAGAGGTACAACCCCCTCCCGGGGACACAATTAAAAAGAAAGACCTCTTCAGAAGTCCACGTTAATCTCTCCTCAGAGGCACAAATTTTTATTAAAAAAAAAAAAAGAGAAAAATCCTCATCAAGAGCGTACTTTAACTTTCAAAGGAAGAGCGATTTACCTATTCTAAAAAAAAGAAGGGGGAAGAAAGTTAAAGTACATTCAGAGGTCCGCTTTACCACATAGAAGAATTCACTTGGCAAAATATACACATACGCAAAAGGAAAAAGTGATTTCTTCGAAGGACAAAGCGTAGAAACTTATATGAAGGAAGTTGCACTCTACGAAAATTCTCTTCGAGAATGAAGTAATTATTCTTTAGAAAACGAGAGTGCAAGTCCCCTCAAAGTATACGATATTGCAGTAAGCTCATGGTATAGGGGCAACATGGTATAGTTACATACAAAGTGGTATAACTATGTCGGTAAAGTACGCTCAAACAACATACCACAAGCTCACCGCAACATCGTATAAATAAACTTGTGCAAAAATGAATAATAAATGCATTCTCAAATTCAAACAAAAGTCTGTACAAATAAAGAATCATTTTATTCAATTGCAGATATTGCAGATACAGGTTTTAAAATAAAAAGCAGGGGCCGGTGCCTGCACAACATCCGACCATTACACAAAAAAGGAATCAAAAAGCTCAACTCTTCATTTCTTCTTGCCGCCTTTAGACCCTTTACTCGGCCGAGTGGTTAGCTTTTCAGGTCTTTCAGGTTGGTCTGTAGGCATAAGGGAAGAAGGGGAGGGAGGTGCAACTGGTGCAATTTCCGGTTCCTCTTCAGTGGTGATAATTTTCTTCCCCCTCCTCTTCGATGTCCCATGCTTCTTTCTTCTCTTCGAAGAAGACTCACTCCCCGGAGTAACGAGAGCGGACAAAACTATGTCGTCAGAAGGAGTCCGCTCCGGAGAGATCTCGCCTCCTTCGAGTCCCTCATCTTTTTGCTCCTGTGAAGCAATAGGGTCATCCAAGCCATGAAGAGCCTCAATTTTCTCCTCTTGTGACCCAGGTTGTGAAGCAGAAGGAGGAGTCACCTGAAGAGATGGAGGAGGAATAACTAGAGAAGGCGAAGTCTGCACGGCACTTGTTGTTTCAACTGCAGAAGAAGAAAAATTGAAAATGTTAGTATCTTCCCAAAAGAAGGGAGATATGGGTTCATCGAGATTCAAGAGGTAATCGAGAAGCTCATCAAATTTTTGAGGAATAAGCAGGTAATCCACCTGAATCGGACCAATGTCGAAATTACCTGAAGATGTTGGCTTCGTCAGTTCAATCTCATAATTCTGAGCCCCAATGTCCTCCAAAGCCTCTTCATCAGTAGGGGTAATTACCCCGGTTCATGTAGGAGGCGGCGAATGAGCACTAGAGCCTGTAATGTCCACCTCGGGAGAAACTAGAGGACGTTCAGAGGTAGTAGGCGGTACTTCTTTCTCAGAACGCTCCTCTTCCGCCGTCCCGGCCCGCGCTCTGGCAAGCTGCACTTTTCCCTTGGCGAGAGCGGCGCGGGCTTCATCATCAAGATAACGCTCTTCAAGGGCTGACTCAGCATATCCAGCACCTTTACCACCGAGCATATCAAGAGCTGCCTTCCAAACTTCAGCCAGTGTGATTTCATACATGGGGCCTAGAAAGGCAAGGCTGCCACGTCCCAAAATGCTGTGCAGATAAAAATCGAATAATGTGGAGCTAATATCAGCTTTGGTTGCTTGATGAGCCTCTTCGGCCGCAAGTTTACCAGCAACAGCCTCGTCGCGCTCATTTTCGGCCATAGCAAGTCGAGTTTTTAACAACTCTATCTCCAAGCTTTGAGAGCCGGTCTGTTCTCGCAGTTGTACAGTTTCAGCACGATATTCTTCCATGACCTTTTCCTTGTGTGCAAGCTTATCTTCGACTGCTCTTTGACTGGCATGCGCATCTCGTACTTGTTGCTGAAGCATGCTCTCCTTTTGAGAATGGAAAGTAGATGAAGTAGCTAATTCTTCCTTAAGTTTTTCTACTTCAGCTTCCAGCTTTTCATTGTAGGAAGCAATACTTCTCATTTCGGCGTCATGCTGTTCGAGAGTCTTCTGCCACTCAGCCTTATCATTCTCCATGGTTAGCATGGCCTCGAGATTGGCTCGGTTAACCCTCTGAAGTTCGTCGACGAGCTTTTGCCAGTTCGACATTCTTTCGATATCGGTCCTGACAGTATCAAGGTTTCGCAGCATAGCCGGTTTGTCGAGAGGAACCAAGTCGAGATCAAATCGAACCCCTCTCAGGCACCACTGAGGAAATCGACTTTGAAGAGTGGAAGGACCTTGCCCGACTTCGTATGCGGGCCGGTTGATGATTGCTTGAACGTCGGAGCGAACGGGAGCAGGAGATTGAGCAGGGACATGTTCAGAAGCTGAAGGAGTTGTTTCTTCAGTAAGTCTAACCCGCTTGCTAGAAGAATCGTCTATGTGACTCTTTCCTCTCTCATCATGAGCTTTTCTCTTTTGGGTATCATCGTCTCTGTGGGGAAGATCATGTCTTTCTTGTTCCCTTCGGCGACGTTCTTCATATGCTCGTCTCTCGTCGGCTTTCCTGATGGCCCTCTCTTCATCCGACTCTCTGTAAGAAGGAAGGTAACGCCTGTAATCATACTGGCTACGCCTCCCGTAGCGCTGGAAATCATCATAGTGCGAGCCGCTGCGCCCCATAGGAGAATCTGGAATTAAAATAATAAGCTTTAGAAATCTTTAAAGTACAAGAAGATAAGTGCATAAAAGTGATGAGAAATCCAAAGTGTCGTGTAACGTGTAAACTACGCGCATCGAGTTACAAACCACTCTGTGGAATAGAGGTAGTGATAACTTGAGTAGGAGGAGTTGACATTTGTTGAAAAGAAGATGTCGCCACGATTACAGAAGAGACAGTTTTGGAAACATCATCTTTGAAAAGTTCTTGAGATGTCACAATTAAATCGCTCAACCCCTCAAAAACATCATCGCCATCTTGTTTTTCGGAGCTTGCTTTCTTAACTCCTTCACTAGTAGATCGAGGGGGTTCTTCCTCTTCAGTAACTGGGGCAAGTACAGACTTGTCAGATGGCCCCGCAACATCTTTCGGAATTGAACACTTAACTAGTGAAGTTTCTATAGAGGTTCCTCCCAGCAAGTGCTCTTTAGTGGAGACTGGGGCATCAGGAGTGCTCGTCGGAGAATCAGGAACCTCCGTTGGAACTTCATGTATTTGAGTGGAACGAGAAGGATGTAGAAGCTCAAACTGATGAAGAAGTTCTTCTGTCAATAGAAATTTTGCGCTTCTTTCTTCAGCAGCCACAGTGCTTAGCCTTTCAAAAACTGACTTATGGCTGGAATCTCTAGAAGGAGGAGGAAGTGCTGGAAAGTTAAGGAATGGGATCAGCATCTAGGAATACGAACCAGGTAAAACTTAGAATAAAATTAAAGAGAAAAAAGATCTCACTTCCTACTCTCCAGTCTGCGTAAAATTCTACGGGGCAACGAATGTAGAAGTATTGATTCAGGAATCCATGTGCACTCTCCGGCAAATCCAAAATAAGTTTGCGGTTCCGTGCACCTCTTACAAGTACAATTGAAGGATGGTCCTTGTTCTTCGCAAAAGTGCACAAGTAACAGATTTCCTCAAAACTCGAAAGACGATCAAGAGTCCTCCTGAACAGAACACACAATCCCATCAAAATAGCATAGCCATTGGGGTGCAGCTGAAAAGGAGAGATCGTCAGTCGAAGTAGGATTTGCCGGAGAAATTCATTAAAAGGAGGAATTGCTCCACTCAAGCACATTTGTCGATTAATGGCGACAAAACCGTAAGGTGGTCTATCAGCAGAGTCATTTGGTCCAGGGAGTAGAACTTCTGCCTCGGCAATGCCAAATTGAACGCATAATTGATTAAGCGCCCGCTGTTTCAAAAGGGTAGGAGTTCTTTCCGGAGGATTCTCTAGTGGAATAGCAATCGGGAAAACCCCTTCAGCGTGTTCTATCATCTCTTCTTGTTGAGACATCATTCTACATAAGCGACTGGATGTTCAGATGAGAAGGTGCACGTTTCCTAAAAAGTGTGAAGTGTTGTGCAGAACTTTAAAAAAAAAAAAGAAAGCAAACATAACTGAAGTTAAACTAGTTGACAATTAGTCGACTATGAGATTTCAGGACTTGTTAATATAAAGCTCAAGTGAAGTGTTAATGCGAACGAATCAACTTTAACTGGATATTTTAGTTTTGCTTTAACACTTCACTTGAATTCATTGGTTCACAGCATTTCGTTCACACAATTCATTTAAGTTAATTACTCTTTATCGACTAATCTGTCATTCGATGTGGGCAGTCAATGGCAGTATATTCGTCCCAGTTTTCTGCAAATATTATGTTTAACAGGTTATTAGCATTAGAGATAATCTGCAAGGAAGTACAACAAAATCCAAGTTCAAACAGTTCAATCAAAGTTGTCTCAAAATGTCACAAGTCCTAGGTCACCCGGCGACCTAGCATAGGTCGGAACCTTCTTAGGTCGCGCTGTGCAAAGTAAAGGATAAGGCATTTCAATCTCGTCATAGTGTTAGCTCGGCCGCGACCTAGAGTCTATGTCGCAAGAAAGTTAGGTCATGCGATTCCTAGCTCGAGTAACTCTTAGCTCATGAAAAGTCTTAGGTCGCGCAAATATTAGGTCGTTCAGCGACCTAGTATGGGTCGAAACTATTCCTTAGGTCGCAAGGGTTCTTAGATCACGAATTATCTTAAGTTGCTCAAATTCACTAGGTCGCTAGCTTCCTCTCCACGCAATGCTTCACCGGACCTGATAACCCGCTATCAACTACACCAAAATCCATCATCCTATTCGTGAAGTTCATCATCTTTTCATACCACCAAACCATTCGAAAAACCGATTCAAAGTATCTCCGATCTATCATAAATCTAACTCACTACTGTGCGTTCGTGAATCGCAACAACCACAATAACCAGTAACGATCAAAAATCGATCACAGCGCAACTCAAAGTGAAGCGCGACGCGCAAAATCGATTTGAGGTTCAGAGGTTGGAGTTCGTGGTTCGATGGTGATTATGGAATGAATAAAGATCGAAGATGCTTACGTAATTTGATAGCAAGATGGAATTGATGAATGATTTGGTTGAATTCGTCTTTGGAATCGCAAAATTTTGTTAATGGCAGAGCAAGAAATTGAAGCAGTTAGGTAATGGAGAAGAAACGACCTAGCAATTTATATGGAGCTGAAAGAAGAAGGCGAGTAGACACGCGAGTTAGCTTATGTTTTAGGTCGCTTACGACCTAGCAAAGTTAAGTCGAAGCACACGACCTATCACATAGGCCTGTACTTCGAGGGGCAAATGTTAACTCCTATTTCTACCACGACCTAAAACTCCGCGACCTATAACTCAGCAGCCCAACGACCTAAGAGTACTTGACGACTTAATGGTCTCAACGACCTAACGGCATAATTGTATTAGCGACCTAACTCCACGAAGCAGCTATGCGACCTAAAGACTTAAGCATCGTCACGACCTACGACCTATGGGGAGTAGCGACCTAATTCCTGAAGGTATGGAGCGACCTATCAAGCTTTGCGACCTAACAGAGAGCTGCGACCTAAAGGAGGCCGCGACCTACCAAGCTTCACGACCTAACCAGATAAGCAAGCAAGCAACCTAAAGACTTTATGCGACCTAACTGTCCACCGACCTATGAAGTTTCGCGACCTAAGGGATTCAGCGACCTAAGATCAGCTATGGCTACAGGAAAGTACTCACGACCTAGGGTAGGTCGCTAACGACCTAAACACGTAAATAAAGAGGCCGCCTCTACTATGCCGCTGAGTGTTAGGTCGCGCACGACCTAGAACTTGTTGAAAAAAGCATGCGCCTACTCATGAAAAAGGAAAACCGGAGCTTCATAGGTCGGAGACGACCTACGACCTTACTTAGGTCGGTCACGACCTACGACCTAAGTCCGAGCAAAGCCTATAAATACACCCCTAATTCCAACTAGAAGAGGACTTTTGGCTGACTCTCTTCAAGCGCCGATACTCTGCTGCATTCCGAACCAGTCTAACACTTGAAGCTCTCAAGACACTAAGAACGCTACAAACAACTTCAAGAAGAGATCGCATACATCCAACATGAATTCGAAAACTCTCATCTTCATCGAAGTTTAGACTACTTGTTCTAAGTCTCTTGTAATTCAAAGTGTATTGTACTTGGGAAGAATTGTATCAGCTTGCAACGAGATCATTAATAAAAGTACTTAAAGTGGACGTAGGCTATACCCTTAAGCCGAACCACTATAAAATTGTTGTTGTTTACTGCTTTTCTGCTATTATCTGCTTGTAATCTGTTCCCGAGCTATCGGGTGGTGCTTTCACAACTACGACTCATACACCGGGGTGTTAGCATTCAAATTTTAGCGTTAACAGAAAAGAAATCTAAGAATTTATTTTCCGATGATCTCGAACTTTGGTTTAAAAGTTTTAAAAGGGTTATATTATTTAAAGTATTTTGAATAGAATTTGTTTTCAAAGAATTTTAAAGGTTTAAAATTAGTGCTCTTCTCTTTGTCGCTGGAAAATAACTTCGGTGATGATCGCGACATCATCGACGTTCATTTTCGAGTTCGAAGTTAAGAGACTGTTATGTAGTCTTGCTACAGCTTTGTTTTGGGGAATTTAATTGATTTGAATTTCTAAAATATGACTTGATTTATAATAATATAGATATATGATTGAAATTTGATTTGACATATTATATATATTATGACTTATCTCTAAATGGTTTGAATGTAATCGAAAATTTAATTCTTAAATTTTATTTTTAAAGAATATTTTCAATTATAAGAAATTTTTTGTTAGTTTAAGATGATTGGATAATAAGATAATGAAACTTGATATAGTTAAGATTTATTTAACTTGTGTAAAAATATTAATTATCAATTTAAGTTGAAATTTCCATGCTTTCAAATCTGTTTCCTTATTTTGCTTTCCAAACTATATTTTGGTTGTCCTTATCATCCTTATCTTGATATAGATTTGTATAGGCATCTTTCTACAATCTTTATGTTAGAAATCTTTCTATAATCTTTGATAGATCTTTGGTAATCATTTTGAATCTACCTTTTCGTGCCTGCGTTCTTAATTTTGGAGAATCTTGGAAAGATCATCTCCACCTTGTTAAACTTACCTATAACAACAGTTATCAGGTACAATTTCAATCTTCTTGTCATCTTATCTTAATCCTATTTCACTCTATCTTTTTTCTGTGCTTTTCCGTACCTCGTTCCTTTTCGAGGACGAAAAGATTTGAGTGGGGGAGAGTGTGACAACCCTGTATTTTTTTTTTAATTATTTTGATTTAAAAAAAACTTATTTTACTTATTTTAAATGATTAAATTTTATTACTTAAATATAAATCTTGATTTTTTATGAAATTATAATTCCAAACTTGTGTAATTTGAATATGTTCCTGAAATGTTGATTTTGGTCAAAATAGTCAAACTTTGACTTTTGACTTAAAATTTTAAAAGTTTAAAATTATAAATTTTATCTTTTATTATGAAATTACATAAAATTCTAAGAACACCACTTTTCGTTTCGTTGAAAACGGAGTTAAAATGTAAAAGTTATGTACATTTCAATTTCTAGTATAATTTGTTTTATTGTGCAATTTTGCCTATTTTAAATTTTATAAATCATATTTTTCTTTCTTATATTTCTTTTAATATGCGTAGATATGTTAATTTATGTATATTTTCATCTCTAAATATTTTAAAAATAATAATAGGATTTTTCTAAAATTTACTATGATGATTTCCTATTTTTAAAAGGCTGTTTCCTTTTTCTGCTATTTTCTTCGTCTAAACTATATTTTAATTAAAATTTATTTATTTATTTTGTGAATTCATTTTATTTTGTGTTCTTATCTTTATTTATAAATATTTTTAAGTACATAAAAATTTTTCCAAGTTCATTGCACTTAATTTTCATATTTTCAGGACTAGTTGTAAATTTTGCTGTTTTATTTAATTAAACTATATATAATTAATAATTTATTTGTTTATTATTGTTTATTTACTAAATTTTCGTATTTTTATCTGGATTTATATATATATTTCATTTATTTAAAATTAAAAAGAATTTAGTGGAAATTTGAAAGGTTTTGTGACTCTTTAGTTGCTTAAGTCTCTTTGTTTTCCCACCTTTTCATTTTCTAACTCTTGCATTCAATTGAGGCCAACCATATCTCATTTCTTTCAGCTGATCACATATCATTTGCACGTAAAAAAATTTCCTCCTTCATCTCCTAAAAACTCACGGCACTTCAAAGAAAAATATGGCTTCCATTCTCCTCTCATCTTCTTCCTTTTTCCATTTGTTTGCCTTGATTTTTGCCCTGCTTCTTCATGCTTTGCTCAGCCTAACCTCTCCGCCATCAGCTCCACCAGCTCCTCCACCATCTACAGCAGCTCCTCCTCCCCCTCCTCTGACATTAACCAAGTTTTTCACATCCATTGAGGTTAGCATCACAAACTTTGCACCAAACCCCTTGAAATTGCCTAGCCTAGCCATATACTCCACTATCTCCTTCATATCTTGCCTTGGCCACCTCCTATTGTTCCACCACCACCACGATACAACCTTTGACCCTCCACCTACCTACTGTCCAGACCTGAACCAGATCAGGCCGTGGCCTCCCCATGTTGAAAACTCCACAAAAATTGCAAGCAAACCCTTAAAACTAGCCTAGCCGAGCCTTAATGCCAATATCCTTTCACATACTCCTCTTGGCCACCCCTAGAACCACCACCACCAGCAATCACATGACCTTTGGGTGCTGCTATACCATCACTCTCCACTGTCTAGATCTGGAGTAAGTATAGCCAGCCCAAGTGTGCCATAGGTCGAGCCAAATATGGACCAAAATCCTTATTTATGCCTTGTAGTCATAGTTTCATGTACACATACCTTTGCACCATCATCAAATCCATGATACGCTGACCTGTTGCATCCAAACCTGATCCAAAACCATTCCATTACAGTGCTTTTCCAGTCCATAGCTGAAGCATACAAAAGTGAATGCAAGTGCAAAAGTTCTAGCTTTGAATTGTGTACTTATTCCTAGCATTGTTTTGTAATATCTTGGTTTATAATTCATGTTTGTTATTGTTTGTTTGATTTGTATTCAAGGGAATTAATCCTTGGCTCCTCCATTCGTATCTGTGTCGTGCTTTTGTGCTTGTGTAGATTCCGTTCGTGAAATTCGTTGTTGTGTCTCCAGCTCAAACCGGTGAGTTATTCTCACCAGACAATCTGTACCTATATAACTGATAAACCGACACCATTTGAATCTGTAAATGTATTGCATCATGTTATAACTGCTATATTATGATCATATGATGTTTCCACCTGTTATTACACCTGTTATATCACTTGTTACTGTTTATTATGCTATTCTGTTTATTTATATCAGTTTATCACACTGCAAGTTCCCTTTTGATTAGAATCACTATGGGTTGAAATGATATATACCCGAACGGACTTTGGAATAAGGGAAAATTGTTATGGGCTGAAATGATAGGCCTGAATGATTTTCAAATCATTTATTTAACTTGGGATTGCCGGTTTGAAATGATAAAACCCGGATTTTTCTTTTTAAACTGCGGATTGAAATGATACATATCCGTATCACTTTACCTAGCGTAGAAAATTATATATAGACCCGTAGTTAATATATGTTTTCCTAAAATCTTTACAGTTATTTTAGAAATGTAAATATTATATTATTTTGATTTAAATATAATTAAAAAGGATTTTTGTAAAATATTATTGATTTTATGAATAATTGTAAGTGAATTGAATTAATGGAAAAGTTAGAAATTTTGAACGTAAGTTATTTTGGAAAAATTGATTTAATTATAATTAGAAATTTAATTGAATATGAATTTATGATAATTTGAATATAAATTGAATTTAAAGTGATTTTATATCATATTAATGATTTTTAATAAAGCTGAAATGTGAAATGAATGAATATTTTAAGTTGAAATTTTGAAATATAACTAAAATTGGAAATTTATGAAATTGACTTGAAAGGGAAATTTTAGTTAAGTAAATAAAAATAAAAATAAGTTATATTTGAGAATTTTAACATAAATGTTAAGTTGAAATTTAATGTAGTGAATCTAAAATTGAACATTGCATTTTGATAAGTGAATTATTATTAAAACTTGATTTTTGAATGGAAATTTAACTTTATAAAATCATGAATTTGAGGAAAATTAAATGATGTTTATAAATGTGAAATGTATGATTTTATAAGTTAAAAAATGTTTTAAATAAAAATATAATTGGTTGAGAAATTTTATTGAATATTTGAAGTTAATTTACTGCATTTTTGAAATTCTATTAATTACAATGTGAATGATATTACAGCATTGTAAATGCTGTAGTTGACGATAATGAACTAAAAAGCTAAATTGAATTAAAAGCTATTATAGAAAATTTTTGTAAGTGCTATAATTTTTGAATTTAACTAAGTTTATTTGAAATTTAAGTAAACCCTATTACAACATTTTAAAATGTTGTCTTTTGTTAAAGTGAACTGTTTTGAATGTATTTTTCCGTAGCATTTTCTAAATGCCACGAAAAGTGAATCTTTACTGTTTTAATAAACTTAAGTGAATAAATGAACATTGAAAGTTGAAAATTTTGGAAGTTTAATAATTTAATTATTAAACATAATAACTTCATTTTAGTGATTAAAAATGATTTTTGAAATATAAACTGTTTTGAAATATGAATTGAAATGGTATTTTAAATTGAATAAAATGAATAATGATATTGAAATGAATGTGGTTGTGAAAAGAGATGATATTTTGATATATTAAATGATTGAAATGTGGTTTCGAAAAGATATGATATGTTGAAATGATTTGAAATGAAGTTTTGAAAGATATGATATTCTGGTATATATTAAATGATTCGAAGATGAAGTTTTGAAAGTTATGATATTTTGAAATTAAGACGATTTGAAAATGAAGTTTGAAAGATGTGATGTTTATGTATTAAAAATGATTTGAAATGACTTGATAATTATTTTGATAAATATTGAATTTGGAAGATATGATGTTTATGTATTAAAAATGATTTGAAATGACTTGATAATTATTTTGATAAATATTGAATTTGGAAGATGTGATGTTTATGTATTAAAAATGATTTGAAAAGACTTGATAATTACTTTGATAAATATTTGAATTGAAAGATATGGTATGATGATATATTGAAATGGTTTGGAAATGATTTAATCTTTATTTTGATAAAGATTTGGGTTGAAATGATATTTTATTTTGAAGTATAAAATATGTTTTAAAGTTATAACTACGGGTTATAATAACGATTGGTTGTTAAAGAGACCGGGATCGGATATTGTCTTATAGCCGGCCAATACCGAAAACCACTTTAACAACTGTGTACGCGGTGGGGATTCCAGAATGAAGTAGGATGGTGGCGACGTTCTCGAGGTATATTACGTGGACCCAACTCCCGTGAGTTGGCATATATGACTAAAACAGGAGCTATACCGGGCTACACAAAGGGTCGCACCCTTTCATCGAGCATACTCCATCGGAAACCATTCTATTACTTTTGTGATTCGATTCGGTGGCGCCACATTTGATTCGGGGGTATTGTTCGAGGTGGGCGGAAGCTGCTGGCTTGCCGTCACCACCGGTCCGGGAGTGCAAACGGTGTATCCACCCTGGCATTGCCTCGCGTGCCGTGTCATATCCTTATATCGAGCCCACTACGATTTTGGTTTTAAAGATCCGACAGCGTTAAGGTTCACCATCCCCTTAACGCTATTTTCTATATGATTATACTTTACTGATTAGACACTACTGTATATAGCGCAATATACTACATAGTAAATAGTTTAACGGATCCTTAGAGGATGGGCGGTCCCAAGCATCTTCTAAGTTACTTGTACCTTTACTACAGTTCACTTGAGTTGGTTTACATTGTATAAGTATGTATGTCCTGACTCGAGTGTTTGTATTTTTATTTATGCTCGGGTCAGCCTGAGTTATTCACAGATTTGGATTTCCACTTTCTGGAGATTGGAATCGCTGGAGATTATCTACTTGTCATGTTTATCTTTTGAAACCTGTTGTTCCTTTCAGCGCTTGTATTAGTTGACTTCTACGAAGTGAGACTTCTTTTGTACCTTATTTCCTCTATTGTATTTTATGTAACTCTGATATTTTTATATAGTAGCTTCATGAACTACTATTTCTTTTGCTTCCGCTGCACTATTATTACTCTGTGTCTGTGATTCTATGATTTTTATTTACTATATATTCTGAGATTTGCCAAATTTTTATTTACAACGCGGTATTTTGAGCAATTTAATTCCGGCATGAGTGTCTACCTATACACTTATAATGGATGCGAATGGTTGAAAATACCACGGTTGTTACAGATTGAATGCTTGTGATGAATTCTGACTTATTCATCATATCATTGGTTTAATATGTTTGAATTTTTTTTCCGTCCTTTTTGCTCCAACAACCTATTCATCGTTCGCTGACTTATTCTTCTGAAATTTTAAAACAATTTTATGAATTTATTTGGTTAAACACTTCAACACGGTTTTGTTTGACCATTTCTTTATGACTTGATTTTGTCTGAACTATTACTGATAGTTTCCCATGGCTCCTTAACTGTTTTTGCTATAATTGGTCCAAGTTCTTGTCATTTCATTGATTTGAACTAATATATGTGTATGTGTGTGTCTATATATATATATATATATATATATGCATATATGCATACATGTGTCTATATGACTGCTGCATGCTCATGTTGCCTTTGTACATTTCTATTGGTCTGGTTTCATGAACAAATTGCTGTCCCTATGTACTTTTAGTCTCTGTAGTCTTTTCATGCCTGAATGTTGTTGTGTACATGCCTGGTGATCTGGTTCCTTATTGATATAATCTAGTTGCATTCAAGTTCACCTACTTCATATTGACTTGTACTTGTGTAGTTTCTGCTTTTTCACTTCATGAGCATGTCTAGTCTGTTCTTGTTGCGCTGGCTTGTTGAGTTGCCTGATCTAAGTCTGCTTGCATGTTCGTTTGTATTTGTTGCACTTGAGTTGAGTTGGTGCATTTTTTCCATGGTTATTGTAGTCTTTTCAGGTGATCTCATGTAGCATTAAGCCTTTATTGACCTGGTCTGATAAATTTGGTGTCTTTGTATTCTTTTCCATGGTTTTCCTAGACTATATGTGCTCGTGTCTTGTTTTGTAGTCTGGTTGAAAGACTTTTACACTTGATGTGATTCTGGTCCATTGTATACATGTCTGGTCTGGTTGCATATCAATGTACTTTTCTGGTGATCTTTAGTATTTGGTTGGTCACCGCATACATACATACATACATATATATATATATATATATATATATATAATGCTTGTCTAGTTTCATTTGAATTAAGGTTGCATGTTGTCATGTGAGTCTTGAATGATCTGGTTCGATTTCATGTTGCATTGAGTCTAGTTCTAGCTGCTTTGTACATGTCTGAATGGGTTGCCTCTGAACCTGCATTAGCTTATTGATTTTGAAAATCATGCACATATTCATGTTTATACACGCATACATATGCATGTATATATGTGTAATAGTACAATACATATCCCGATCCATTTATATTCGATTTGTATATGTGTGCATTTGCATTAGTCTGGGAGATGGAATTAGGTAACGGTCATAGTGATATACTGTGAATATTACAAGTTGTTCATGGACATATATTTGGTCCCTGTCAAAAAATATGAAAAGAAACAACCTAAATACATGAGGCAAAAATAAATTTTAAATTTATTTTAAATTTTTTTTCTTTTTCCATTTTACTACGTTATTTATTTTACAGTATAACAGATGGCTAGATACAAGCTGGAGCAAGTCAAGATCACTTGTATGAGTGTTGAGTGAATTATGTAGTGAGATGAAACATGTATGAAAAATTGTATAGTGAAAATTGTGTTGTAATTTAAACTTATATAGCGAGAGCTTAAATTTGTACTGCTCGAATTTGTAATAAAATATTTGTTCGAATAAAAATTTGTTTAAATATGAATTCTAAGTTATTTATTTTATTCATCAAATATTTATTTAATTATGTGGAAAAATAAAATAGTACAATAAAAAATACATTTAAATGAATATATATATATGTTTATTATCATCAAACAAAAATATAGTCTATTGTTTTCTACATTAGGAAGGAAGTTCTTAGAGAATGTCATCATTTGAAGTTCACTATTCATCCAAGAGGAACTAAGATGTATCAGGATATGAAAAGGAGTTTCTTCTAGGAAGGTATGAAGAGAGATGTAGGCTTATGGATGAGGTAGTGTTTAAACTGTCAACAGGTAAAAGCCGAACATTAGAAACCGAGTGGGTTACTTTAGCTTTTATATGTTCCAGTCTAGAAATGAGATTCTATCTCAATGGATTTCATTGATGGATAGACAAGGTCGTATAGAGGAAATGATAATATATGAGTTATAGTTGGGAGATTGACAAAAAGTGCACACTTTATACCTGTTCAGTCGACCAGGACATCACTAGATTTAGCTAAGTAACTCATGAGGAATATAATTAGACTGCATGGAATTCCTAATAGCATAGTAAGTGGCAGAGATTCCTTATTTACTAGCAAATTGTGCAAGAGTTTTGCAGGAGACTTTTCTTACCAAGCTCAAGATGAGTACCTCTTACCATCCGCAAACAAATGCGCAAACAAAGAGAGTTAACAAAGTCTTGAAGGATTTGTTAACGGCTTGTGTGCTAGAATTCAAAGGATCATAGGAAGACCATCTACAATTAGTTGAGTTTTTGTATAATAATAGTTATCAAACTAGTATAGGGATGACACTATTTGAAGCTTTGTATAAAGGCCATGCAAATATCCTATTTGTTGGTTAGAGACCGAAGATAGATTGATTCTTGGTCTGGATTTGGTTAAAGAAGTTGTAGCAAAGATTGAGTTAATTCGAGTTATAAAAAGAAGCTCAATCTAGGCAGAAGAGTTATGCTGATAAAAGACGGAAAGAAACTTAGAGTTCTCAGGTGGAAATCGTGTTTTCGTCAAGGTTTCACCAATGAAAAGTGTCATCATATTTGCAAAATCAGGAAATTGGCACCACGATTTGTTGGACCATTTTCTATTATAGAAAGTATCAAAAAACTCGCGTATCGAGTAGAGTTACCGAACAGTTTGGCAGGAGTCGACAATGTTTTTCATATTTCTCATCTAAGGAAATGTATTCGAGATCCAGAGACTACTATTACACCGACTATGTTAGATGATCTAGTAGTGGAATCGGATATGACTATAGCTAGAAAACCAGTTCGTATAGTTGTGAGAGATGAAAAGAGACTAAGATATAAGACAGTCAGATTAGTCATAGTCCAGCGTAATGACGACGAGAGAGACTGTATTTGGGAAACTGAGAGATGGATTAGAGATACTCATCATGACTTGTTACATGGTATGTTTGTAACGATCCGTAATTTTTGATAATTAAAATAGCTAATTTAATAAGATTTAGTGATTTAATGTTAGAAAAAATTTTGTAATTCGTTTGGAATAATAATAATTGGAATGAATTGCAACGATAATTATCCAAGTAATGAAAAATAAAGGTAACTTAGTGAATACCTTTGCAATCAATAGTTGAATAGGATAATAAATGTTGAATTCATTGGGTATAATAGAGTAATTGATTGATAAGAAAAATCTATTTAAAAATTAAATATTGAATATTGAACAGGTAAACTGTTTAAATTAAATATTTAAAACTTATTGAATAATTGAATAACTGTAAAATGAAAATAGTGTTCTAAATTGTGAATTGGTTTTAAAAGTTGAATCTTATAAGTTTAATTTCAATATTTCAAAAGATAATGAATCCTTGGATAATCGGAATTGTTTAAATTTAATACTTGGAATTCATTGAATAATTTAATAATGGGAATGGTTGTTCTATAATTTTAATTCATTTCAAAAGTTAAAATTTTAAGTTCGTTTTTGAATATCTCAAAAGATAGCGATTCAAGAATAATAAAAATTGTTTAAATTTAATATTACAAATGTTTGAATAATTAAATTCCAAATTTGATATGATTAATTTGATATTGAAATTTAATATATAAAAATAGAGTGAATAGTTGAAATTTGATTTAATATGATTCAAATTGGTTTCCAAAGTGAATGTAAGTTATATTGGGATTATAATAGAGTTAATAGGATTTTAAAATTGGAATTTGTTGGATAATTGAATAACGGGTTTAATATGATTAAAAATGATTTGTAAAATTTTATTTTATCATATTAAAGTAAGAATGGTGTTGTAGAACTTTTAAAATTGAATTAAAAGTAAATTTGTGAAAATTGAATATTTTAATATTTAATTATCGACTGAAAAATAGCCAATTTTCGAACAGTCTTAGAATTGGACGAAACTAGTTCCATTGGATCCGTAATAGTTTGTTATTATCGGATTTCAATTTTCGTAGCAATCGGAGTTGTCGTTTGACCGTGGCAGCTCGAAACGTGTTGAAATTGTTTTAATATTAATTTGGCGAGTTAAAATAGTCATTTTTCAAAAAGTCTTGGATTTCGACGAAACCAGCTTCATCGGATCCGTAATGTCATATTATTGCAAGATTTCAAATTTCATGTCAATCGGATTTACCGTTTGTCCGGGGCAAGCCAAAACGCCTAGAAAATCGTTTAATCGGTTTAATTTAAAATTGATCGTTTATTGCCGTAACTCGCACAGACGATCGAATTAGCTTCCGAAACCTATTCCATTGTGTCCGAAACGCGGGATAAACCCTAGAAACGCCGGTCATCGTGCGTAAATCGGAGTTCGAAAAATCCGGATTGAATAGAGTTCGTCGTTTTCTATAAATAGCCCCTTGTTCAAAATTTTCAACAGAAAATTAAAAAAATAAAACCCTAGCCGCCGTTCGAAAATAAATGGCCAGAAATTCGCTCTCTTTTCTCCTTAATCTCTCCCAATCTATAAACAATTACCAAAAGTCTTCAACTAAAAGATTGTAGCTAACATCAAGAGCTTCGAAACCGTACGGTTGAGATGGGATATGGTGGAGCGTGGAGGACCAGAAGGAGCCACGATGGCCGGCCATTTGGCCTCGTAGTGCGTGCTCCAGGGAGGACCGAGCTCTGATATCTTCTGGTCGAAGATAGCTTTTGACGTGGGCTTCGACGTGACGTCACTTGATCGGAGAGAAGTCGACCATAGGGGCTGCGTGTATTAGGGTTTGGGGCGGCACAATTGGGTTCCTGTACGCGTTCGAACGCGTGAAGAGGAAGCAGGCAACGGCCGTGATTGCAAAGCTTGGATGGATAGTCCAGATGGCCTAGGTTTATAAAATTGTAAATTTATTTATATTTTAATTTGTGTAAAATTTAATATACGATATCTTGTTGATGCGAGGTCGGAATCGGACGAAACAAGTTGCGTTGTGTTCGTATTGTCGAATACTACGCTATGGAATTGGATTGGAGTCATTTGGAGCTAGTGGAAATTTCGGGTAAGATTAAACGTCCGTTTAATTTTATTCGAAATAAAGCGCTGGAACTACATTGAAATCAAGGTGAGTGTTTTATAACGCTCACAACGTACTAAATATCTTTATGCTAGTTAAATTTGATATTATGAAGTGTTATGTTTTTATTTGTCGTTGTTCGATAGAATTTAATTATCATATAGATTGTCATTTGAATTAACCGTTGAAATTAAATTGATAGTTAAATTTAAATTGAAATTGAAATTGAATTACGATTAAATTACCTGACATTGATGACTATGAAACTTCCATGAATTGTATTGTCTATTGGATGATGTGTTTTGATGGATGTTATTGGTTGATAATTAAATGTTTGGATGTTTATTTGCTTATATATATTGTTATGCATACATATGACACTGTGATTGGTTTAAGTAATATATACTCGACCCTGACATTTAATTAAAATATATAATTACTTGGCCATAGGATAGAAAATTATATACGGACACCGAGTTGGCTAAATTAATAAATTTTTGAAATCGTCGATTTGAAATTTATTTAAATGTTTTGATTTAAAAGTGATAAATAGAAATCAATTTATGGAAATCGAATTTATCGAAAAAAATTGAGTTTGGAATGTTGAAATAAAATTTTGATAAAAAGAAATTGTTGAATAAATTTAAGTGGAGACTTTGAGATTTATTCGGAAATTTATTTGTTTTAAAGATTGAACATTAAATTTGAGCTTTGAATATTACTAAGTAAAAGTGACATAAAAATGATATTTTGAATCGAGCTTGGAATTGAACCATATTTGAAATTTGGATTTAAACTTGAATATTGATGGAAAATTTGTTAAGTGTTATAAATGGATATTTTGAAATCAAGCTCCAAATCGATAAAAATTGAAATTGAATAAATTGAAGGTGATTGTAGAATTGAATTAATTTGAAGTTAAAGTTGACGTTGTTTTGAATTGAAACCGAAATTGAATCGGTAGAATGGAAATTGAAATTGATTTGAAATGGGAAGTTATAAATTGAAATGGATTGGTTTTGGAGATGTTTTATTTTGTTTTCCAAATTACTCGGTTATATAAACCATTTTGGATACTTAAACTGTTTTAATCTATTTTAAATCTACTTAACCCGATTTAAATTATTTTAAACTAATTTATCTATTTCAAATCCATTTTAAAAGTTTAAATATTTTAAGTATTTTAATTATTTAAACTACTTTTAAACTACTTAAAACTATTTTTCTAAAATCCTAAGCTGGTCAATAATGTGAAATGTTTATATTTAAATCTTGAATTTAAATACGAATTGGGTTAAATGAAGTTGCAACCTAAATTGAATTTCGAAATGATTCTGAAATCGAAATGAGATATTGATGCGAAAAATGATTTTTGAAACGGAATCTTACTTTTGAATAGATACGATGATATTTGAAATGGATTTGATTTTTGAAGCGAATATGATATTTTGATATCAATTATGAATCGATTTGAAATGTAAAAGAGCCAACAGCGTAATAATACGTAGTTATTAAAGAGACCGGGATCGGATATGGGCATACTCTCTGTCGATACCGAAAACCACTTTAATAACTATTATACACGGAGTGTTGATCTAGAATGAAGTGGATGGTTTGGTGAATGCGTTGACTGAAGAAAGAGAACGATTATTGGATGACCCCTGACATGACTAAAACAGGAGCCGCGCCGGGCCATTGAGGTTCGCCATCTCTAGTGGACACACTTCTTCGATACCATATCTATTACATTTGTGATGCGATTTGGGTGTGCCCCTTGATTTGGGAGTGTTGTTTCGCGGTGTTGTGGTAGCTGCTGGCTATGCCCAACATCAGTCCGGATCACGCAACTACTAGTATCCTAGTTGGTATCGCCTCATGTACCTTGTCATACTGATTATCCTATTCGCGACCACTACGTTATGTTTTGTGTTATACCTATGGGGTACCCTCTGATAACCACCAGCTTACGGTGGGGCTTACGGTGCTGTATAGACTATGACATTATAAAAATGTGTTAATGGGGATTATGGTAACGCCTTAACGCTATTTTGATACTTTATATTACTGATAGGCATTATCTACTTAGCGTATTGTACTACATAGTAGATAGTTTAACGGATCCTTGAGAGATGGAAAATCCCGTAACATCTCTTAAGTTATTGCACGCACGTTGACACTGGATATGAGATGTCAAACCCTGCAAACATCTCTGACGCCGTTACACTCATATTTATTTACGATTGATTTAACTTTCATAAGGATATTTAGTCCCGACTCGAGTGTTTTGTCTTTTCATTACGCTCGGGTCAGTCCTAAGTTTTTCAGATTTTTGAAGATCTATTCTAGAGGAGGAAAACGAAGATTTGGTATACTGTTACTATTATTACCCTTGCATCATGCTATCTGCTACATTATTTTATTGTTCTGTTGTATATGTATAACTCTGATAAATGTTGTATAAATAATTGTCAAAGTATAGTAAACAGCTTCATGAACTGTTTATTTGACTATTATATTTTATCGTTCCGCTGCGAGATTCTGTGTTGTTTCATTTCCTTTATTTCTCTTTCTTTTCTTTTCTTATTTACCCCAATAACCATCTGCCCTTTTGAATGGTTTGGAATCGACATGTGTATTTGATCGTCGGTTAAACTGTCCAAAAAGGCTGGTCGTTATAATGTTTTACATTTATGTTTGATTGTTGTAAGTAACTTATCGTAATTTCAAGGACAAAATTCTTAAAGGAGGAGAATCTATAATGACCCTAATTTTGAGTAACATTATTTAGAGCATTTGATTAGATAAATAAAATAAAATAATGTTAATAGTTAAGGGATTGAGATTTGCTAATTAATGAGAGGTCGTGCCTCAATGAATTTATAAGCAAAATAAAATTAAAAATAAGTAAGTAAAAGAAATATGGTAAGGGTAAAATATTAACATCCTTCATTCTAATACCCTAAACTCTTCTATTCTTTATTCCTTATTCATTTTAACATTCATAAACAAAACTAAAATCCTATTGAGTTCGGTCGGCCACCATTAAGGAGATTCAAGAAGAAGAAAAGCCAGAATTCAAGTAGAAAGCTTAAGCAAATCAATCAAAGGGCAAATTTTAACCTTCTTAGCCCAAAGCTAAGGTGAATAATTAAATTACATCTCATTTCTGATAATGATCTCAGTTTCAAGGTTTGATCCGAACTATTTTGCAAGTAATGTGCCATGTTATGTTTGTTTAAATGGATGTGTGTGTGTGTTTGTTGATGATTTATATTGTTTCATAAAGATTTTATGATAAGTTTAGATTGGAAAACTTATTAAACGACATCCATATGAGTTGCGTTTTTGATATATGATTAAAACCATTGTTTTAGAAGTGGGTTTCAACTTTCATTATTTTCTAAATAATTGTGGATTTATTATGAATTTTCTATGAGAGAAAATAGTTAATATGAGGTTTAAATTATTCAAGGAAAATATATAATGATTTCGGTCCGAGATTTATAATGTTAGAAAACATATTAAAAGTGAATTATTATATTTTTAGGGAATTTTCCTATGTATTTAACAATGGTTATAAAATTATTTAAGTTAAGGGGCTTAAATGTTTTACAAGTTTTGTTAAGGAAGGGGGCTTATTCGTTAAAATGTTTAATTTGTAAATTTTGAATTTAGCAGCCATTTTAGAAAAGAATTTTGATAAAGATTGGGAAACCATTCATATTTTGACAAATTAGGCAAGTTAGGTAAAAAGAAATGAAATGCAGTAAACCAGTTTTTTTGAATTACAACTTCGCCACTACCTTAGCTTTCTTCTGTTACCATGCCCAGCTAGACCTTTTGCACCTATTTGATTCCAATACACATGATATCAAACAATTGGTATGTAGTGTATTGGAGAAAGGCAGAACGCTTAATAGAGTTGAGGGCATGCTTTCGAATGGGTTGAAGCCACTTTTAATTGCTTTCGAATCAATCAAATTGCCTTTGTTTTTAAAAAGTAGCTTTCGAAAGAGTTGCCCTTGTTTTTGTTTTAAAAGAAGCTATCGAAAGAATAGCCGCTTTTGAAACTATTCGATACCCATGCTGCCGTATTCATACCTTTCTAATTAGTTAAGGCCGCTTTTCTTTATAGCCTTAAAACAATGTATTTGAAAGGGGTGCTTTCGTATTTTAATTTTAAAAGCCGCCTTCTCAATGCTTTCGAAATGGTAGTTTAGCCACTTTTAAATGGTTTCGGAGGGAATGGTTTCGAAAGGGTGAGTTTCGAAACTATCCTCTTTCTTTTATTTAGGATCAACGCTTTCGAAAGTTATGCTTTCGTCTCTGTTCTTTATGTCCCTTTAGTTATATTAAAGGTTAAACCCAATGGTTTCGAAAGAATAATTTTAAATGGTTTTGAAGCTTTGTTTCCACAAACTCTTACTTGAACACAATGCTTTCGAAAGGTATGTTTTAAATGTTTCAAAGGGAAGGATTCAAATGATTTCGAAAAGTATACTTTGAGTGCTTCGAAAGGTTTATTTTAAAGAGGACGTCTAAGTTGTAAGTGATGATTTCAAAAGGTCTATTTTCAATACATTCGAAAGGTATGTTTTGGCTTTTTGGCCTAAAGTTTTCAAGGTTAAAGTAGTTAACTTATTTTTAAAGGGACATCTAACAACCCATAAATTTCGTAGATTTGTTTTGGTTAAATAAATAAGTGTAATTAAAGGTTAACAATATAAAAATGAAATTCCAATTCAATAAAATAATGTAAAAAGTTGTGATTTGATTTTTAATGGAATATGAGAAAACAAGAGTAAGTATTTAATAGTATGTTATTTATTTAGGATATTGAATAAAAGTTTGTAAGCCAATTATGATAAATGATAATATTGTGATATTAGCTAATAAATTTGATTTCAATGCAATACCCATAAATGAATGGAATGAAATGACCGTATGTAAAGGTATACTGGGTTATTTATCAAATAGAAGGAAACAAACGTATGTATCGAATTGAATTTTGAATAAATACTTTGAATAGTAATTTAATGTACAGTTAATGGTAATTTAAAACTTGTTCATAGTAAGATTTGCATAAGATTCAATAAATTAAGTAGTGGAAAGATTTTACCTAGATATACTTTGAAGATGTGAAATTAAAGGAAGATATTAAATTTGGTTAATGTAATATAACATTTATTAACCGTAAATGGGAATAAATTTAAAAATTTATGTTAATGCAAGTGGATCCTTTATAAACTTAAATGAAACATTCAAATTTAATAGAGATATTCTAATGTTATGATTTATTTTAAAGGTAATAATTGGATTTAATTGGAATTTGTTATATTTGGTTTAAATAGTAAAGGAGTATACAAAAGCAACTGTGTACAGTGATGTCGCAACTGTAAATGGAAGAAATTGAAATAAGGAGCAGTAAACATTGAATAAATTAATAGTAATAAATGCCAACATTGAATTGTAATAAATATAATTTAATATTACAAGTGGGTGAACTTAAAGATAAGGGTTAAGAGTGTTGGAATAGGTATATTAGAATAACTATAAAGTGTAAATGTAAGTATTTATAGCGACATGAATTATTGAAGGAAAATAATTGAAAAACGGGGTTTGGGCTAAGGAAATGTTATTGATTGTTTTGAAACCTTATTTATTATGGGAAATTATTTTAGCATAAGCAAAACCAATGCAAATATTAAATTTATCAATAATAAATAGTAATCAATGCAAATTTATGTAACAATAGAATGTGAAGTTTGGGGAATAGATGCAAAGTTATAAAAGAGTTGTTAAAAAGTATGCATAATAAGTGCAAATTTAATAAATCAATGGGAGTATAGATTTAAGTATAGAAAGCGATATTCTAGTTTAAATAAAAGTATTGCAAAAGAAATGAAATTAACATTTAAATATTACGTATATAGAGATTTAACTAAAATTCAAGAATATTAGAACAATAGATTTTGAACCCAACCTGGAATCCATCTACATAAAATTTATAGGTGGAATAAACATTGATTATTTAATTTAATAGGAATTTTTGGGAACTTAATTTATAACTTTGAATATAAATGGAATTGAAGATGGGACACTGCAATTGATAAATTTATCTTCTCTAAATTGATAATAAAATTTTGTTTAAATAATTGCATATGATTTGAAAAGTATATAGGTGATAAATTGTCAATTCTATAATTGAAATATTTAATTTGGATTTATTTACAAATTCTTAATTTATTTAATTAATATAAAAATAGCCATTTTGGCCACAGACTCGGATTTCGACGAAACCAGTTTCATCGGATCAATATCGGTGAATTATTGTAGGGTTTCAAGTTTCGTATCGATCGGACCTGTCGTTTGATCGTACGAACGCGAAACGCCTTGAAATCAATTTAATTGAAATCAATTTGGAATCAATTTGAAAATATTGTTTTCAACATAACTTCTCCATACGATCGAATTTGGATGTGAAACTTTTTCCATCGCGTTCAGAATATTTTAAAACACCTATTTGGATATACGGGTTTAACAAATTTCGTTCCGGGGTCAAAACGGGCCTTCTGGGCCAACTACCGTTTAGCACGTTTATTTATTCGAGCCTACCTAGCTTATGGCGGTTTGTCTATAAGTAGGCCGTGATAAACCCTAGCCTCCATCTATTATCAGATTGTTGTACATTCATTTTCTTCGACTCTTTCTCTTCCTCAATGGATGCAAATTGCAGATCCAATTCTATTCAAAATTCAAATGGAAATTCAAACATCTCAGAAAAATTCCACAAAAATATATGTCATAGTTTTCGAAGAGCGTAATCTGCTGGTACTGTCCGTTTTTCGATTGAAGTTTCTGTGTGTTCAGATCGGGACCAATTAGTTTCGGCCGTTCATCACGTCATCACAAAAGTTCGTCGGATCGGAAATTTGTTTTTGGGTTTTGGAGAGAGTCAAGCGTGCTTAGCATCGGTGTAGTTGGTTCGTCGTTTTAATGGCTAGATCGCCTCGGATAATTCAATTAGGGTTTTCAAGTGGAGGCGGCGCACGGCGTTACAGGCGACCAGAGTAAGCGAGGGGGGTACAGATGGGTGTGGCACGGCAAGTAGAGGGGAATGGTGGTGGCCGTTCGATCTACGGCGGCGTGTGGCTGTCGTAAGGCATAGTCAAAGGGGACGGTCAACACGTGAGGATTGGGTTTGGGTTTCTGCATCTCGTGTGCGTGTTTTGCCTGTACGAGTGGGAGAAGACGGTCACGTGGCAGTTGTGTACGTTTCTATTTATATTGTTTATTTATTTTTATTTTTATTTTGATTTGCAAATCGTTTAACTCTAATAACTTCGTCATACGATATCCGTTTCACGCGAAATTTCTTTTGTTAGGATCGTATTGAGATTCCAGATCTTTTGACACTGGTTTGGACCAATTCGGAGACCGTCGAATTTTTGAGTTTAAATTGAATTTAAATTCGATTTAAATTCAAAAGGTGAGTGTTTTAACCCATTCACAATTTCTAAAATTTCTTGTGTTTGTTAAATTAATTTTAGATATGAGTAGAAATTTATTTATGACTATTTGGCATGTTTTATTCATTATCTCTGATAAATCGCATTCATTTAATATAACTGTTAATTAATTTTATTTATTGCATAAATTTGACAGTTAGAATTTATTTAATTGCATATTAACTGCCAGTCATAGTTATGTCAAATTTTCATATTAACTGCCAGTTAATTTACGTTTATTTTTGCATATAAACGGCCAATTAACAGTTATTAAATTTATTTTGAGTATAAACTGATAATTGATACCATTATTTATCACCTGTTATGTATTAATGATTGTTTGAAATTGGATGATGACTGTGATAAATGGATGTATGATTTGATGGATGAGTGGATGATTAATTTTATTAATTGTAAGTTGCTATGCATTTCATTCATTCGGGATTGCAGTTTGAAATGATATATAACCGCATTTTTTCCATTTTAAATTGCGGATTGAAATGATAAACATTTGTATCACTTGACCATAGGATAGAAAATTATATACAGGCACCGCGGTATATATATAAAATTATTTTTGAAATGTTTTCTATGGTTTGTAATGCTATATATATGGTTTATGGGTTTTGATTTGGTTATTAATAAAGGTTATTTATATATAGTAATTCCGGGTTTTAAACTTTGTATAAAATGGATTTGAAATATAAAAAAAGTTTGATTTTTTTGAGATCAAGCATTTATTTGAATTTTAAATTCTAGAGTTTTAATGACTTAAAAGAGAATAAGTTTGAAGATGAACATTAAGTTAAATTGGAATTTAATAAAAAGTTAGAATTTTTAAACGATATGATTTACAACTTGATTTTGTGTAGAGTGATTTAAATGAATATCAGGTTGATTTAAATGAATATATAATAAATTGAAAGATTTTCCAGTTATATGAAGTTAAAGGTTTTCTTAAATTATATTGAATTCATTAAGCAAACATTTCAAGTCTAAATAATAAGTAACTGAATTTGATATATATATATGGGTTTGTCAAATGAGTTGTTTTTGAAATGGTGTAATATTTAAAGCTTTGAAACATAAGAATTAAAATGCTATTTGGAAGTTTAAATCGATATTTGGAATTGATTTGTGAAATGTAAAGAAGCTATTTTGTTTTATAAAAGTAATCTAATATTTGACCATTTAAGAGATGGAAACTTGTTTCAATGTTATGATTTTCAAGGTAGTATAATTTGAAATTTTATATTCAAGAGTTTTGACCTCTAAATATTTACTTTGAAAACCCTATGATTTCGGAAAGTATATATATTGGAATAAAATGATATCGTATTAATTCGGGTTTTAAAAGGAAATGATATCATATTTATATGGTTTTGAAATGGATATTTTATTCTAGTTTTAAAGTATAATTATTTTAAATAACCGCGGTGTTATAATAATGATTGGTTGGCAAAGAGACCGGGATCGGATATGGACATACTCTCTGTCGATACCGAAAACCACTTTGACTAACTGTGTACGCGGTGGAGATTCCAAAATTAAGTAGGTTGGTGGCGGCGTTTCCTGTAAGGTAAATACGTGGACCCAACACCCGTGAGTTGGCATAAGGTGGCTAAAATAGGAGCGATTGACGGGTTAATGAGGTAGCACCTCTGATCGGACACTTCCCTTCGATACTATACTCTGACTTTGAATTTTTCGGTGGCCACCTTCACTTTTGATTTCTTTGATGTGGGGAGTTTGTTCGAGGTGGGCGGCAGCTGCACGCTGCACGTTTCCATCGGCCCGGAAGCGTAATTGGTATATCTACCCTGGCATTGCCTTGTTGTGCCGTGTCACCTACCCTAGCGCGCCTTATACGATTTTGTTTTGTACCATACCTATGGAGTGCCCTCTGGCGACGCCCAGTACGGGGGAGATTACGGTACTGTATAGACTATGGGAATATATAAATGTGTTAAGGTGGAAAATGTAAACCCTTAACGCTATTTAAAAGTAAGTTTATTTTACAAATAGACACTATTATAATAACGCAATATACTACATAGTAAATAGTTTAACGGATCCTTAGGAGATGTAAATCCCGAGCATCTCTTGAGTTACTGCACTCATATTTATTTCTGTGAATTTAACTCACATAAGATCTTTTAGTTCTGACTCGAGTGTTTTTGTCTTTTCAAATTCGCTCGGGTCAGTCCGAGCGTTTCAGGATTTGGAAGATTTAGCTCTGGAGGACGAAGGCGAAGATTTATAATATTATTATTTATACTAGTGCACTACACACTGTTCCGCTGCATTGTTGTTGGTATGTGTAACTCTGATATGTATTATATGAATGTTTTGTAAACAGATTTATAAACTGTATATTTTATTATTATATTTTATCCTTCCGCTGTGAGATTCTGTTTTCTTTTATTTCTTTCTTGTTTTTCTTATTTACCCCATAACAATCCGCCCTTCCGTATGGATTTAATCGGCATGTGTGTCTGTTTAAATCGTGCGAAAAGGCGGGACGTTACAGGACACTTTCAATGAATTCGAAAGGGATTGTTTAAAGTTTTAAATTACAAAGGTTTAGAAGGTATTGTTTTGGCCTTATAGCGTAAAGTTTTCTAAGTTAAAAAGAGGCTTTAACTTATTTGAAGGAATAGATAATCTCATTGATTATATTTCATCAACATTGTTTTGTGTAATGCATATATCATGGCATAAGTATTTTGAGTAAAACAAAGAGTATGATTTCCTTATTTTATAAAGATATGATTTCAAGGGTAAATAATTTGTAAAGATTATTTACAAGGAATCAAAATTTGAATAGGGTAGTCAACCCTAAGTATATGAATCAAACATAAGAAGACCAGATGGGATTGGTATGGGGTCATGCCCTATGCTTTAGCTAATAGCCCCGAGCTAATATAAGCCCAAAATTTCAGTGTGTGTGGCTTTGTCGCAGATGAGACTAAAATAGTGTTACACAGAGAAGGGAATATACCGAGTAAAAATACGTTATTTGTGAGCCTGTAAAACCATTAGGATCAGTAAACCCTAGAAGAAGAAAGTTAAAGGGAAAATAGCCCAGTATTGTGTCTAGCAGAAGTCAAAATATTTATTATATTTGGTAGGTCCGAGTCAGCCAGTGGTTAATATAGCCAGATGAAACTATAATGTGGACAGATAGTTCATTGATTACCTGATTTATATGCATGTATGTTATTGTTATAATCAGTTTGACTGCAGGATTTTGATTTGCAAAAGATATGCTTTTAAAAGGATATTAGTGAGGGGAAACTCGTTTCGCTAAGCGGTGTAGACTCACTTAACATTAGAAAACTAAGATGTAGTAGAATTTTTCATACCAAGCTTTATGTCTAACTAGAAGTTTATGTTTTCCCATAAACTTTCGGGCGCTGAAAATTAAATTTGAGTAGATTGAGAGTTAATGACTTTTCAGGTTTAGTAGGTTGGATGAATAAGCTTTCGAAGACGTGTAGGAGGCAAAACTAGCTACGTAGGAGCTACTTAGTATTATTTCCTTTGTGATATATTTATGACTGATATGTCTATCTAGTACTCTGATCATCTAATGGGTATGTTCATATGTCGCTCTTGGCATAATTTGTAATAATTATATTTGAGTAGAACTTGGAAATTGTTTTGGGATTATGTAATTGAATATGAATTTTGATTTGAAATGTAATCAAAAACTATTGTTGAGTCCTGTTTTGTTTTTATTTTATATTCATGTGCTTTTGATATTATGAATACCATTAAAATTACCATATTTTATCACCGAAAGTTAATACTATAGACGACTGCAGCATTTGTAGGGCTTAGCTTTGGACCTCAAAGTAGGGGATGTTACATCTTCTCATTGGTATTAATAAAGGTTCTCTCTTAAAGTCATTGTACACTAACAAGACGCTAGTGGAACCACTATAAATCAATGTGTGATTTATTTTATCATTATTGCTCTTTTTATTGCTTGTTTGGTGATTGTTGTTGGTTTTGGATTGGATTGAGATATTGATAGATTATTTTTGCACTTCTTACCACGATCTTGTCCGCCGTGCTTTGGGGTTTTGATTTGAGTAGTCTCGAGTTAGAATTACCATAACACATTTGTGTTGTAACCTTTGGATATTCATCTTTATCCTAGATAGAAGCAAAATCACATGCCATAATTTTTTAAGTTTTCTATACAATAATATTTTAAATGTTTACCATGAATGTAAGTACACACATGCATTCTATAATTTTTGAAATATCTGTATTCACATGTTGAAGCAAATGACCATGATACCATCCAATATAAAATAAAAATAAACTAAATTTTAACACAGACCAATGCAACATAACATAATATATATTTTCAACATTTAAAAATATAAAAATAAAAACTCAAATTAAAGTAGAGTATCTCACAGTAGAACCGATCAAGGAAAGTTAAAGAACTATGGTATAAATTATACAGCTAAAGCAATAGAATAGAATAAATATTCTTAAAGTTGTAGGATTGGACCTCCCATATTATCAAAGTAAATTCATAAGCTTAACTCAAAAAGGTAAGCAGATAACATAACATAACATGTTAACGTTAACCTTACCATCAAAGTTTCTTAGAGGTGCCTGCACCTAAAAACCTAATATGGTATTAGTTCAATTTTGAAAGGTTTGCTTGTGCATTAATTTCTTACTTGCGATGAATTAAATTACTATTTTGCGGAATATTTGTACAACAGCTTCATATAAACTGAACGCAACCACTATATTATCATCATTTTAATAAAGCGGCAACTATGTTTTAATCTGGCTAAGAAAGAAAAGAGCGATGTCGGTTTTAATTGTCTGAAATTAGATCCCCACATGGCTGTATCACTTTGGTTTCAAGATTAGTTTTCCCATCTACCATGCATGTATAGAGTTTGCTTCGGTTTGGATCTTACTAAACCTACGAAATAAAGAAATGAAGCATCGAGTTCCTATTTGTATACCATATAATAAATTTGGGTTTTGAAAATACCTGCTAAAATGTGAATCATGGTTTTATAGGGGGATGGTGCTTGAGCAAGGAGGAAGAAGAGAATGATATTATTATTGTGAGTGGGTGTGGTGGTAACAGTGTAAATGAAATGTGGGCAAGGAGCGAAAGAATGTCGAAAATATGCTTTACACGTTATTTTCTAATTGATCATCAAGAAGGTTTTTCTAGTAATTTAAAAAGCTTTAAATAAGCGCAACCTCTTGATAGAACTTCTCGTTATTAAGAAAAAAGACAACTCCTTTTATGTTTATGATAAAATATTTAAAAAAGTTATCTTTACTACAATACTTTCATAAAGATAAAATAATTTAACTTTATGAAAAAATACAAAAAAATTTTTTATCTCAAAATATAAAAAAGTCTCTTTTAAAGAAGATAAAAAATTATCTTGGTACCTTTTATTTTCTTAACGTAGTTATTTTAAAAATTATGAAAATTCAAATTTTAACTTCGTTTTAACTTGTTTATTTCCAATTGACAACTTGTATCACGACTTTATTGATTCATGCAAGTTACAATATAAGGTACTTAGTTTGTGGTAATTCATGATGTTGCCTACTTATAGTACTCTTCTTAGTGATGTTCCCAACGCCTCTTCTCTTGTAATGTTTTCTCTTAATGATTTTTCCAATTCTTATTTGAATTTTGGCAACGGTAATTCTGAACTAAATCGTGCTTAAATCACACACAATGATGATTCATCTTTTAGCATTTCATAATTTCTATTAATGCAGTCCTAAATAGATTTTTATACAGTAGCTTAAACTTTGCATTCAGTTCTTGTAGTCTAATGTAGGCTAGGGCAACCCAAAAGTCAAGCGAGTTTTGGCATCAAACCTTGTTTGGAAAATGCTTTTTTGTATTTTTTTTTTTTGATGGTTATATGTTTTAATAAATAGTTTTTTCGATGTAAGGTAGGAATTAGAAAATTGTATGGTAATTAAAGCATTAATCCTAGAGTTTTTCTGACATGCCTGTCTCAAGATGAACTGTTAAGAAGAATAAATAAATTGCTAGCTTTTGCATTTTTGCGATAAATTCCAACATCTCAAAATGAATTTGTGATTTTAAGTATCTTGACAAGGAAGTCTATGGAAATAGACACAATTTACACTGTTAGATCTTTAGATTACTACATGATAGCTGTTAATTTGCTCAAAGTCCTATATGTTTGAATTACAATGATTGTATTCATTTACCGTGATATTGTTATATTTATGTAATAAAATGATAAAAATATAACATAAATAAATTGATAGTTATTTATATTTAAATATTAAAAGATAAAACATAAAACATAAATTACCTAATAAATTGTTATATCTTTGTGTTTAAAGTAAAGACTTCTAATATTTTTATATACATTGATAATCCAATTTATCTTAACAGTATTGAATATCAACTTTGTTTGATTGAAAAAACGATAAATTGATTTGTCTTAAGATTGTACATTATAAACATCTATCCATAATTTAGCATCCATACATAATTCAATCACTGATATGATTACTTCACAAGCATCAATGCAGCTTTATTTTCATGCTAGCTGAATACTGCAAAAAAAACATATAAATCATACCGAATTCGATTAAGCGCTTATAATGAGCATATAAGACACAACAATAACATCTACACCATATATGAAATAGACCTTAAGAAGAGCTGCATACATTTTGATGTAACACAATACAAAACAAATGTAAACAAAATAAATATTTGTAAAGACGTCTTTGTTAAATTTTGGTTATACAAAATTGCAAATAAATGGAAACAAATATGCAAAAAGGAAAATAATCACATTTGTTCATATAAAAATGCGTAAATTATTGAATCGCATTTGCATGATGGCAAGGAAATGAATGCATGCACAAGTTATAGAATAATACAAATGCAAAAAGATACGCGTAATATTTCTTTCTAAGTAATCGCATTGTTGGGGTTATTTATTTCCATCTTTGCTAATTAAAGGAATGAGTGAACTACTTGTTATGTTTGCACCATTTATTACCGTTATAAATTACCTCCATTATCTTCTTACCATATCTTGGTAATTTAATTGATGACTTCCATGGATTTGCACGGCTATATATTGAGGGTAGATTTCATTGTAAACCCATCCTGGCATTCAACCAATGATCCCCAAATAGAGCATCTCTTTTTGTTAACCCTAATTTAAGGCTTTGGTATGTAAACTCTTATCTTGTAACTCTCTCATGTATAATAAAATCTCTCTCCTTTGCAACGGACGTACACTATCGTGATGATAGTGAAACGATTATAAAATTATGCTTTTTTCTTATTTATAGTTATTTACTATTTATTTGAAGTAATAGAATAATTGTTGCTAGATTGAGTGATGTTCAAATTGGCAAATCTAAATCTTGTTTATTATTTTTCCGCATTTGTGCAATTTTTGCACAATCAATTGGTATCAGAGCAGTAGATTTTGTTCAGCAGATTGGTATTGGAGCAAGGCGGTTTGTTTAAATTTGTGCATCATTGGGTTCTAGAAAAAGCGGTTAATGCAGTACGAACTACAAAATCAATACGTTTAAATTGTTCAAGGCCTTTAAGTCGTTTGGAGTTGGCTTCGTTTTTAAGTCGTTCGGGGGTTATAAGTCGCTCACGACTTAACAAAGGGTATTCACAACCTAATGTTAAGGCCTTAAGTCGTTTGCGACTTAACAGAGTGAAGGATAACGAGTTACAACCTAAGAAGTCACAAGATGAAGAGTTCCGACCTAACGAGCTCCGACCTAATGAAATATGACCTAGTGACTTACGAGTTAACAGACATGTCTTAGGTCGGGTACGACCTAGTGATGAAGAACGAGCTAACTGTGCCGAGTTACGACCTAAGCAAGCTAAGCCGCATTTTCATTTAGGTCGTGGACGACCTAACTTAACTAACGAGTTACGACCTAAGATAGGTCGCTCCGATACTTCATTAAAGATAATCTCGACCAACGACCTAGTTAGGTCGTGTGAAGATATCCAGAAGCTAATACTTAGGTCGCATCGACCTTATCTTGGTAACGACCTACGATAAGTCGCTGAAGGGTTAAACTGCTTGGAGTTAGGTCGCGACCTTGCTTAGGTCATTAAGTCATATCAAGTATAGGTCATGAGTCGTGTGTTTTAAGTCGTCCAAGTTTGTGGCTACGTGTTGTATTATGTTTTAAGTCGTAAGTTGTGTTGTGTTGATCATTTAGGTCGCTCACGACCTTGTTAAGTCGTAGGTCGTCCGGTGTAGCGCTGTTATGTGTTGAGTTTTGAGTCTTGTATTTTAGGTCGTTTGCGACCTATGGTAAGTCGACAAGGAGTTAAGTCGGCCGTGAATGTAGTGTTGTAAATATTAGGTCGCGAGTTTGTTGAGTCGTGACCAACCTATGAGTTGTACAGTTTTGTGTTGTGAGTTGTAAGCCTATAAATAGGCAGGTGGTATCATTTGTAATGGTTGTTAACTTTTGAATAAAATTTCCATTTGATTGCTTTGTTCTTTCTTCTAATTGGTTGTTGAGTGTGATCTCCTATCTACACTTACGTCATTCGAGTGCGCTCGAATCCACGTTTGTTGAAGCTGATTCACGGAATCTTGTGCGCAAGATCAACGTCGAAGAATCGTAGATCCTTCATCACGGTATCGTGCGCGATCAACGTGTTAAGGATAGCTAGAATCCGGTATCTCTTGAGATCAATGGATTTGGGCATTTCAGTATCTTCAATCCACCTACTTGCTACTTTCATCGATCCATATCGTTTTTTCAATTATCCGCTGCGTCACTTTTGGTATCGGAGCTTGACATAGCCAATCATAGCTAAGACGAGTCTTGGAGCCAAGGAATTTGAAGTTTGGTGTTCATCGTGTTCATCGCGAGATTGCAACAAGTTTGGAGTTTTCAATCCATTTCATTTTGGATCAAAGTCCGAAAAGTGTTTGAATTTTTGGAGAAGTGTGTGAGCCGTGCATCATTTGTTTAAGGCCGAGCCGAGTTAGGTTGCATATTGAACCGAGCTATTTTGTTGCCGAGCTAAGGAGTTGAGCCGAGTTAGTGTTGAACCGAGCTAAGGAGTTGTGCGAGCTAAGTGTTAGGCCGTGACTTGTTTGTCTTGTGTTGAAAATTGTTGAAGTATTTGTGAAGTTTGTGAGAAGTTTTCAATCATGCCGCCGAGGAGAGCTAATCGTCATCAAAATGTTGAAGCATTGTATCGAAGAGAAGAGGCCGAGCAAATGGAACATCGTATTAATGAGAAATTTGATGAAGGCATTGAGAAGTAGAGAAGTTGATGAATGATTTGAATCAAACTCAAAGGAGGAGATCACCAATCACGAACCATGGAGGAAACAGAGTTTTGCCATCGGTTACGGAAGTGAGAAGGGTATCACCGCAATCTTTTAGAGAGAGAAGAGAAACATCAATTTCATCGAGGAGAGATCACCATGACTATAGACATGAAGAGGGAAGAACTCCACGAGAATTTGTAGAAGAGCCATATAGAGATGAAGAGAGACATAGTAGAAGAGACATGCGTGATCGAAGGGATGATAATGGTCGAGATCGATATAGACGTACATTTGATTTTGATGAAGAGGGTGATAGAGCTAGCATTCATTATCGAGATCGAGACCAAGTTCGAAATTCATATCGAGATGCCGATGATGATCGTCGATGGGAATCGGGTATGAAGATGGAAATTCCGGAGTTTAAAGGAGGAATGGTAGCAGAAGAATTTCTTGATTGGTTGTCTAATGTTGAAGAGATCTTTGATTTCAAGGAGGTTCCGGAGAATCGCCGAGTGAAGTTGGTTGCTACTAGGTTGAGAGGGAGAGCTTTGGCATGGTGGCAGCAAACTAAACTTACGAGAGGGAGAATGGGAAAGTCAAAGATTAAATCATGGGAGAAGATGAAGAAGTTGATGGGAGCTACATTTTTACCTTACAACTATCAGTCACTTATGTATCAGAGATTGCAGAATTTGAGGCAAGGGACGAAATCAGTTAATGACTATGCAGATGAATTTTACCAACTCATTGCCAGGAATGATATTATGGAAACAGAAGAGCAGCTGACAGCAAGATTTGTTGGAGGGTTACGAATGCAGATCCAGGATATGGTTAATATGTTTGATCCAAGATCTGTGGCGGAGGCACATCAGAAAGCGTTGTCTTGGGAAAAGCAAGGAAGGCATGGAGGTGATGTGTTTACTAATTCCAATAATCTAGTGAAGGGTGCCAGTGGAAGTTCTAACGTTCCTAAACCTATTAGTAAACCAGTGGTAAAGGAGGGTGAGAAGGCGAAGGTTAGCAGTAGTTTCAAATGTTACAATTGCCAGGAGATGGGTCATAAAAGCAACGAATGTCCGAAGCCGAAGAAGAGAACTATGATAGCTGAGGCTGAAGTGGAAGATGCTGTTGAGGGTGAAGACAGTCCAGTTGAAGAGAATGAACAAGATATCGCATCAGGGGATGAAGGATGTAATCTAATGATGAGGAGTTCTTGTTTAACGCCCAAGCAAGAAGATGAGTCTAGTTGGTTGAGGAGTCATATCTTTCAGTCAACGTGTACTATATTGGGGAAAGTTTGTAAGTTTGTGATTGATGCAGGAAGTTGTGACAATATTATCTCTACAGAAGCTGTGAGAAAACTGAAGTTAAAAACGGAGAAACACCCTAATCCTTAAAGTTAGCATGGCTGAGAAAAGGAGGAGAGGTGAAGGTGGATAGGCGAGTTTGAGTTCCATTTTCTATTGGGAAGAAATATAAAGACGAGATCTGGTGTGATGTAGTTGAGATGGATGTTTGTCATTTGCTTTTGGGAAGACCGTGGCAGTATGATCGAGCAGTGCCACATGATGGTCGGACCAATAGCTACAGTTTTATGTTTGAGGGTGTGAAGATTATTTTAGTTCCAAAGAAAAGGCAACAAGGAGAGAGCAAATATGAGGAGATCGAAGAATTGAAAACTTTATTATCTTTGAAGGAGTTTGTTAAAGAAGTTGAAGAGGAGCCTGAAGTGTTTTTGTTGATTGGGCGAGAGAGTAGTGAAGTGGTTGAGATTCCAGAAGATGCGAAGCCAGTTTTGAAAGAATTTGAAGATGTATTTCCATAAGAGTTGCCTACGGAGTTACCGCCACTAAGAGACATTCAACATCAAATTGATCTTGTTCCGGGAGCAGTATTACCGCATAGACCACATTATCGAATGAGTCAGAAGGAACACGAGGAGTTGCGAAGGCATGTGGAAGAGTTGCTTGAGCAGGGACGTGTTCAGGAAAGCTTGAGTCCTTGTGCAGTACCAGCTTTGTTAGTACCAAAGAAGGACGGGACATGGAGGATGTGCACTGACAGTCGAGCATTGAATAAGATTACTGTTCGCTACAGATTTCCTATGCCAAGGTAGGATGACTTGCTAGATCAGTTGAGTGGGGCTACTATCTTTTCAAAGATTGATTTGAAAAGTGGATATCATCAAATTCGGATTAGACCTGGAGACGAATGGAAGACAGCCTTCAAGACGAGAGAGGGGTTATATGAATGGTTGGTTATGCCATTTGGTTTATCAAATGCACCTAGTACATTCATGCGGGTGATGAATCAAATCTTTAGACCATTCATTGGGAAGTTCGTGGTGGTTTATTTCGATGATATTCTGATATATAGCAGGAGTATGGAGGAGCATGTTCAACATTTGAGAAAGGTGTTAATTATTCTTCGTGAGGAACAATTTTATGCAGCTACGAAGAAATGTGTGTTCATGACTCGAAGTGTGTTATTTTTGGGATATGTTGTATCTGAGAAGGGAATCCAGGTGGACCAGAGTAAAGTTGAAGCAATTAGAAATTGGCCGCAGCCGAGGACTATCACTGAAGTTAGAAGTTTTCATGGATTGGCCTCATTCTACCGAAGGTTCATTCCACACTTCAGTAGCGTGTTGGCTCCAGTTACTGATTGTATGAAAGGAAAGCAATTTTCGTGGTTGGAGAAAGCAAATGAGAAGTATAAGCAGATGGCAGATTTGAAGCGTCGAAGTATTGAATTTAACGAAGGTGATTTGGTGTATGCTGTGTTAACCAAGGATCGTTTTCCATTAGGCGCTTATAACAAGTTGAAAGCCAGAAAATTTGGTCCTGTGGAAGTTGTGAAACGGATTAATAAAAACGCTTATAAGCTGAAGCTGCCGGAGGATGTGTATACCTCTGACGTGTTGAATGTTAAACATTTGATTCCGTATAGTGGAAATGAATTTGTTGTGGAAAGAGAAAGTGAAAATTCGAGGACGAATTTCTGTCAATCGGGGGAGGATGATGCAGTACGAACTACAAAATCAATACGTTTAAATTGTTCAAGGCCTTTAAGTCGTTTGGAGTTGGCTTCATTTTTAAGTCGTTCGGGGGTTATAAGTCGCTCACGACTTAACAAAGGGTATTCACGACCTAATGTTAAGGCCTTAAGTCGTTTGCGACTTAACAGAGTGAAGGATAACGAGTTACGACCTAAGAAGTCACAAGATGAAGAGTTCCGACCTAACGAGCTCCGACCTAATGAAATACGACCTAGTGACTTACAAGTTAATAGACATGTCTTAGGTCGGGTACGACCTAGTGATGAAGAACGAGCTAACTGTGCCGAGTTACGACCTAAGCAAGCTAAGCCGCATTTTCATTTAGGTCGTGGACGACCTAACTTGCCTAACGAGTTACGACCTAAGATAGGTCGCTCCGATATTTCATTAAAAACAGTCTCGACCTACGACCTAGTTAGGTCGTGTGAAGATATCCAGAAGCTAATACTTAGGTCGCATCGACCTTATCTTCGTACGGACCTACGATAAGTCGCCGAAGGGTTAAACTGCTTGGAGTTAGGTCGCGACCTTGCTTAGGTCGTTAAGTCATATCAAGTATAGGTCGTGAGTCGTGTGTTTTAAGTCGTCCGAGTTTGTGGCTATGTGTTTTATTGTGTTTTAAGTCGTAAGTCGTGTTGTGTTGATCATTTAGGTCGCTCACGACCTTGTTAAGTCGTAGGTCGTCCGGTGTAGCGCTGTTATGTGTTGAGTTTTGAGTCTTGTATTTTAGGTCGTTTGCGACCTATGGTAAGTCGGCAAGGAGTTAAGTCGGCCGTGAATGTTGTGTTGTAAATATTAGGTCGCGAGTTTGTTGAGTCATGACCGACCCATGAGTTGTACAGTTTTGTGTTGTGAGTTGTAAGCCTATAAATAGGCAGGTGGTATCATTTGTAATGGTTGTTAACTTTTGAATAAAATTTCCATTTGATTGCTTTGTGCTTTCTTCTAATTGTAGTTGAGTGTGATCTCCTATCTCCACTTACGTCATTCGAGTGCGCTCGAATCCACGTTTGTTGAAGCCGATTCACGGAATCTTGTGCGCAAGATCAACGTCGAAGAATCGTAGATCCTTCATCACGGTATCGTGCGCGATCAACGTGTTAAGGATAGCTAGAATTCGGTATCTCTTGAGATCAACGGATTTGGGCATTTCAGTATCTTCAATCCACCTACTTGCTACTTTCATCGATTCATATCGTTTTGTCAATTATCCGTTGCTTCAGCGGTAGACCAGTGGTAATTATGCTATTACTCATTGTAATGGAAAATGAGATTTTGGCATATGGAACATTAAGATGGAGGAGGTTATGTTGAGAGAGAAGAGCGTTCTAGTCTTGAAACTTTGATTATAAGGAGTTTAGTGTGTTGAAGGGACATCTTGATTTCGGAACCTATATCTACCTCACGGCTCAACGCTGATGTGTGAGACTTATGTTGATTTCCACGGAAAATTTGGGAGATTGCAAAAGGAGATTTCGTTTTTTTTTGTATACCATATTTTTAGTCCACTTGGTTCTTCGAGTATTGAGGGTGGTGCTTATAATACTGAAGAGTTCAGCTGATGTAGCTGATTTTGATGATGGATTTAAAACCATTGAGGCTTGTTGACTTATGATGCTGTCTAGGAGAGTTCAGTTCATAGAGCTGATTCTTGGCGGATTTGGTGTCGTTGAGGTACATCGTCAACTTTGTGATGCCGTCTTAAAGAAGACATGTAAATCATATGTGGACTTTGGGGACATCATGAAATTGCTAACTAGCTTTGGATTTGTTGACTTGCATATAAGTGCGCTCGAGTGTGCTTCGAACTTGGTTAATTTTTTTCCACATCGACTTGTGTTGCCACATGATGATATGTGGAAGGAGAGAGATTTGTCTTAAATACAATGATTTGGATTAGCCTTTTTTTATGTCCATTGGCTTTTGTTATTGGCTCTATATTTGGATTGGTGATTGATAGAACGTTTTGGCCTTAGTGGCATTGAGATTATTTTGGTATGTACCTTCTTTTGATTTTAAATATTTGCAACATTTTGTTGACGACACAGGGACATTGTCTGAGCTCATTAGCAAGGTGTGATGGGGGGTCGTAACATCCCGGTATTTTCAACCATTCGCATCTGCACATGTCGGACTTGAATTGCTCAAAATATCAGATTGTTAATTTATATTTGGCAAAACTCATCATATACAGTAAATAAATAAATCACAGAGTCACAGATACAGAGCAGTATAACAATTTGCAGTGGAAACAAAAGAATAGTAGTTTATGAAGCTGTTATATAACAGAGTTAAATAAGATACAACAGAAGTCTCAAGTACAATGGTCAAATAATGATCAGAACACATCACTGGAATCAACTGAATAACTGCAAGCTGAAAAGATGTAGATGGATCTCCAAATGAAGCTCCAACTCCAAAGGTGAGTCTCAAAAGCTGGATCACTCAGTCCGACCCGAGCCTAAAGAAAAACACAAAACACTCGAGTCAGGATTAACATTCTTATATCAATAAATCCAACTCAAGTGAAATATCAACTGAAATACAAGTAACTCAAAGGATGTTTGGGATAACCATCCTCTAAGAATCCGTTAAACTATCTATTATGTAGTAACATACTATTATAGTAATGTCTAAGGTAAAGTAAACTATTAAAATAGCGTTAAGGCATTGCCCATATCCCCCTTAACGCATTTTATAGTGCCAGTAGTCCATACAATACCGTAATACCTCCAGATCAGAAGACTACCAGAGGATACTCCATAGGTACGACACAAAACAAACTTGTAGTGGTCTCGATAGGGTAGGTGACACGGCACAACAAGGCGATGCCAGGGTAGATATACCAATTACACATCCGGGCTGGTGGTAATGCATAGCAGCTATTATCGCCCACCTCAGAACACACTCCCAAATCAAAATCAAGGGTGGCCACCAAATAAATCACAAAAGCAGTATACAATATCGACGGAATGTGCCCGATCAGAGGAATGACCTCACTTGGCCCAAGAATCGCTCCTGTTTTTGCCAACTTGTGCCAACTCATGGAAGTCGGGTCCACGTATATACCTCAATAGGACATCGCCACCATCCCACTTCATTCTGGAATCTCCACCACTTACATGGTTGTTAACGGGTTTTCGGAGTTGACAGATAGCATGAAAACTTCTGATCTCGGTCTTTTTAACAAGCAAACGTTATTATAACACCGCGCGATCATTTCAAAATAGTTTATACTTCAAAACAAAAATATCATTTCCATTTCAAAAACCATATAAATACGATATCATTTTAATTTCAAATATATCCATTTCCAAAATCATAACACTTTCAAAGTTATAACACTTACGAAACCAAACACTTGAAATTATAACACTTTCAAAACATAATCCTTTGAAACTCATAACTTTAAAAACATAACTTCCACCCATAAACAGTTTAGATATTAAAATAGTATATATAATAAAATAGTTTATAAAGTAAAATAGTTTATATAAAATAGTTATAAGTTAAAATAGTTTATATTAAAATAATTAGTACATTAAAATAGTTTATATTAAAAATGATTTATATTAAAATAATTTATATTAAAATAATTAGTGTATTAAAATAGTTTATATTAAAATAATTTATAAAGTAAAATATATAAAATAGTTTTAAATATAATTTAAAAATACTTTATATAATAAAATAGTTTCCTCAAATTTCACAAATCGATTCCAAATCAACTCGAATTCCAAAATTCAAATTTAATCAAATCTTCAATCAACAATTTCAATTCAATTCAGTTTCTCAATAAACCATTTTCATTGATATCGATTTCAAAAACAGATTTGAACCATAAAATGAACCATTTCAATTTTAATATATTTCAAAGCTTTAAGTATTCAACATTTCAAAACTAAATTTGATGATTTCATACATATATCAAATTCAATTTACTATTATTTGGTTTTGAAATATTTACTTACTAAATCTAATATCGTTTAAATAAAACCTCAGATTTCAAATAACTAAATATTTCCTTCAATTTATTTAAACTTGAAATATTCATTTACTCATCTTAAACCAAAATCAAGTTATAAAAATCATATCCTTTAAAATCTAAAATTCAATAAGTTCCAAATCGATTTAATTAAATAGATTTACAAATGTCAAATATTCAAATTCATATTCCTAACCTTAACTTATAAAATCATTATAAGATCTATTTTAAAATATAAATTTAAATAAGTACTTATACATAGTACTTATTAAATAAATCAAACTTTATTAAATTAAATCTTATTATTAAACTTATTTTATCTATATTTCAAAATAATAAAATTATAAGTAAATCTTAAAATTTAAAATTTCAAAACTAACTTATAACCTTTAAAATTTTCAAACATATAATTTTAAAAATCAATAATTTAACTATATATAAAATAACATTTATATATAATATTTAAAAATCAATATTTATATAAAACCATATATATATATATCTTTAAACCTTGGAAAATCATTTCAAATATATATATATATATACACCTACAGTGGCTGTGTATAATTTTCTATCGTATGGTCAAGTGATACAGATATTTATCATTTCAATTTGCAATTTAAATATATACGTGTATATATCATTTCAACCTGCAATCCCAAATTCAATTCAAATGAAAATCGCTTAGGTTTATCATTACAATCCATAGTGATTTTCTATTATTCTATAGATCATTCGGGTATGTATCATTTCAACCCATAGGGAATTCTATACTAACAGGGAACTTGCAAAGTGATAACAGATATGATAATAATATAATAGACATATATCATCAATATAAATAACAGATAATGGTGTCAGATGTCACAGGTGAACAGATAGCATATATATATCAATGTAAATAACTAACAGCAACATATTTCAATCGTCGTTTCAATTGAAATCAAATTTAATAAATATAAGAAAGTTAATCACGAGTGATTTCTCACCTTTCGAGGCTAGAGAGATAGACAATAAAGTGAGTTACGAATCCAAGCACAAATTCCAAAGCCATACTTTTACTTATACTTCAAATTTGATTATAACAACATATATATACTATAATTAAATATTATAATAAACTCATAGGTATATACCATAACATAGCCTTATAGTATAGACTGTTTAACATATATAATGATAATTTTAACATAAAATGTGTATATATACACATGCAAACAAATAAATCAAAAAAAAAATATACAGTATATGTATGCAGACCATTTTATAAGAAATGTATATACAATAAAATATAAGACAAAGAATCAAAGTAGTTTCTAGAATGGAATATATATATACGGTTTCAAGTCTATATATACTAACTGTATAATACGTATATACTAACACAAAAATAAAACTCTGATATATATATATATATATATATATATATATATATATATATTTTAGTATCTATACAAACAAGGCAGACTTAAATCAAAAATTTATTTATATATATATATATGTCATGTTGAAGCCCAAAACTAAATTCAATATATATACACTTGTTTAAACATTAGAAAGATGAGGTTACCAGAAGATTCCAGTTGCATTGTGTTTGTCTAGTGGTGGAGCTCGATTTGCTATGGTCGAAGGAAAGATGGGCGCAGTGGCTACGTGGTGGAAGCATAGGTTGAAGACGGAGGAGCGAGGCCAGGTGGAAGTGAAGCAGACTTGGCCGATGAGTAGAGGTTGGCATCGGCTTTGGGGGAAATGGCTGCTCGTATGAGCAAAGAGTCAGGGAGAGGGAAGAGATAGTGTCAAGGCGCAGGAAGATGCAAGCATGAAGGATTAGGGGAAGCTAAATGAAAATGAGCGGAGAACACTGAAGAGTTGCGTTGGCAACATATTTTTTTCAGGTCCAAAGAGAACAGAGAATGAACCAATGTAACAAATCAAAAATGAAATGGCCGAAGATTGAAAAGGTAGGATTGTAAAAATCATGCCCATTTATTGTTGAAAATAATTATGGCCAATGTCTATTCAAATTTCACAGTTGAAAGGACAAAGAACCCAGGAAATACAAGAATGAACCATAAATTTTTATCAAATATCGAAGGCAAATGAAAAGTCAAAATATAGATGCAAACAGATGGAATAATTAAAGGCAATGACTATTGGTTTTACAGTGGAAAATTGAGCAGTTGAATGGTTATAGAAACAAAACAAGATGCAAGTTGCGGAACCGATACGGCTACAGTTTTTCATAGATTCTGCGGCGTACCGGACTTCAAAACACAGAATTGAATATACCATAGAGATCAGCTCAAGAGACGATCAAAACAGTATACAAATATCAGTTGTACGATTATCCGATCAAAAATCGATATCGGTACCAAAAAAGCTGCTAAAACGCCGAAATTAAGATAAACGGAGCAATAGAAGTTTAAAATTAGAGAAACGAAATATGACGTCTCACTCAGAAGACGATTTTCAAATTTATTTTGTAAAAATATTTAGGTTTGAAAAGCATTTTATTACCATCAATTCTAACTGATTTGGATTGAAATAAAATTACACAAGAAAAAGAACTTTCATATTATCATATGAAAATTTACCATTTACTATTTTAAATAGACGTATTCAAAATATCACTTTTATATTTCAGAAATTTATTGTTTAAAATTTCACAGATTTTAAATTAAATATATTAATAAAACCACTAAAATTTAAGGGTCGTTACACTCTCCCTTACTCAAAAATTTTCGTCCCTTAAGAGGAAGGAGGTAGGAGAATAGAACAACCAGAAAGAAAAATAGATGGAAAACAAAATAAAATAATTAATTTAAACCATACAAATTTTGACTTAAATTAATCAATATTCAATGATTGATTTTAAATTCAACATATTTCATTAAGTTGATTTAATTTCAATTTATTAATTCCTTAAAACAGAATTTGTTTTATCTATCTCATTTATTATTCAATTAACTTATTATTCTATTTATCTCCATTAACATTTTATAACTAAAAATTATGTGCATAACATTTATTATGATCACTCAAATTTTATTTATAAAATCATTTTATATTGTATATTATCCAATTACATATTCAACTTCTGAATAATTTAGGTAAGTTATATTGGAATGCAATTGAGTATCATACAAGTAAAAAAATTCTAATTCAATTATTTCAAGTTTATTCAAAAAAAATTAGCTTCATTTATAATTAAAATCACCTTTTAACATAAATTTAAGAACTAAATTTTCGATTCGCTTCAAACCTTTTAGGGATAAATATATATACACAGTATATATCAAATCAAATATATACACATATACCTATATATATATTTACACACATAGTATTAATCAAGTCATACCTAAGAATTTCAAATCAAATTCGTTTTTCAAAACAAAATGTAACAAAGCTACAAAATGATCTCTCCACTCTGAAATTCTAAAATGAACGTCGATGATGTTGCAGTCATCACCAAAATTATTTTCCAACGACAAAAGAGAAGAGTACTGATTTGAAACTTTAAAATTCTTTGAAACCCATTTCTATTCGAAAATACTTTAAATAATATGCATTTTAAAAATCTTAAAACCAAAGTTTGAAATCACCGGAAATTAAATTCTCAAATTCCTAATTTAATTTGATTTCAAATTCCAAATCAATTTATAAACCATGTTATATTTTCATTTATTTGTATTATGTGACTAAAGTCATTGGTTTACAGAATAATAAATGAAAATCAAAAACCAATTCAATTAAGTTATTAATTCCAGAAAGATCTATACTAATATATATAATATAATCATACAAAATTTATAAATGTTGAAAATAAAATTGTGTCAGTTTGCTCTGTTTAAGTGTTTTGGAATTCCTATCGATAGCATTGATCAGACGAATCGATTGAAAACCCAAATCAACATCAATAACTCAACAACACAATATATAAACAATTTAATATTAATTACAAATACACTCTATCACTCGATAATACAAAATGAATTTCAAAGCGAGGATAGGGATTCAAATTCAAAGGGACCCTAATCAAAGCTAATTCTAGCTAAGAAGATAGGCTTGAGAGGGCGATAAAACAATTAAATTTCAAAATAGAAAGATGGATATACTGATATTAATCACATGCAACCTTAACTGGGTTAACCGTGAATTCAAGAATAAGATCGATGCAGAATCCAGAGGCAAATCGACATTCGATCTCAAGAGATAGAATTCGAGCATCGCAAGAGATAGCAGCATCTAAACTGACGATAAAGAAATCTTCAGTAAATCAATGCCTGTTGTAAAGGAGTTTCACCCCGTTACAAACCATTCAATGGAGCTATAGGATGCTCCAAAATCAAATCACGAATAAGAAGAGACAAGGACGGATTTTGGAACTAAGGGAAACGTTCCAAAAATTCAAAGGAAAACCGAATCGAAGAAGGAATTCTAGCTCGAACGAAAGTGATTATGTAAATAAATTTACTATATGTTAAGTTTTTCCTAAAACCAGAGCTCTGAAACCACATGTAACATCCCGGTATTTTCAACCATTCGCATCCGCACATGTCGTACTTAAATTTATCAAAATATCATATTGTTAATTTATATTTAGAAAAACTCAGCATATACAGTAAATAAATAAATCACAGAGTACAGATACAGAGTAATATAACAATTTGCAGCGGAAACAAAAGAATAGTAGTTCATGAAGCTGCTATATATATAACAGAGTTAAATAAGATGCAATTGAAGTCTCAAATACAGTAGTCAAATAATTGATCAGAACACATCATTGGAATCAACTGAACAATTACAAGATGAAAAGATGTAGATGGATCTCCAAATGAAGCTCCATCTCCAAAGTTGAGTCTCAAAAGCTGTATCACTCAGTCTGACCCGAGCGTAAAGCAAAACACAAAACACTCGAGTCAAGATTAACATTCTTTTATCAATAAATCCAACTCAAGTGAAATATCAACTGAAATACAAGTAACTCAAAGGATGTTTGGGATAACCATCCTCTAAGGATCCGTTAAACTATCTACTATGTAGTAATATACGCTATTATAATAATGTCTAAAGTAAAGTAAACTATTAAAATAGCGTTAGGGCATTACCGATATCCCCTTAACACATTTTATAATGCCAATAGTCTATGCAGTACCGTAATACCTCCAGATCGAGAGGCTACCAGGTGATACTCCATAGGTACGACACAAAATAAACTCGTAGTGGTCTCGATAGGGTAGGTGACACGGCACAACAAGGCAATGACAGGTTAGATATATCAATTACGCATCCAGGCAGGTGGTAACGCATAACAGCTACTATCGCCCACCTCGGAACACACTTCTAAATCAAAATCAAGGGTGGCCCCCAAATCAATCACAAAGGCAGATTATAATATCAAAGGAATGTGCCCGATTGGAGGAATGACCTCACTTGGCCTGAGAATCGCTCCTATTTTTGCCAACTCACGGGAGTCAAGTCCACGTATATACCTCAATAGGATGTCGCCACCATCCTACTTCATTCTGGAATCCCCACCACGTACATGGTTGTTAAAGTGGTTTTTGGAGTTGGCAGAGAGTATGACAACTTCCAATCCCGGTCTCTTTAACAATCAAACGTTATTATAACACCGCGGTCACTTCAAAACAGTTTATACTTCAAAACCAAGATATCATTTCCATTTCAAAAACCATATAAATATGATATCATTTCCATTTCAAATATATCCATTTCCAAAATCATAGCACTTTTAAAGTTATAACACATTCGAAACCAAACATTTGAAATTATAACACTTTCAAAACATAATAATTTGAAATTCATAACTTTGAAAACATAACTTCCACCCTTAAATAGTTTAGATATTAAAATAGTATATATAATAAAGTAGTTTATAAAGTAAAATAGTTTATATAAAATAGTTATAAGTCAAAATAGTTTATATTAAAATAATTAGTATATTAAAATGGTTTATATTAAAAATGATTAATATTAAAATAGTTTATATTAAAATAATTAGTATATTAAAATAGTTTATATTAAAAATGACTTATATTATAATAGTTTATATTAAAATAATTTATAAAGTAAAATATAAAATAGTTTTAAATATAATTTTAAAATACTTTATATAATAAAATAGTTTCCTCAAATTTCACAAATCAATTCCAAATCAACTCGAATTCCAAAACTCAAATTTAATCAAATCACCATTCATCAATTTCAATTCAATTCAGTTTCTCAATAAACCATTTCCATTCATATCGATTTCAAAAGCAGATTTGAACCACAAAATAAACTATTTCAGTTTCAATATATTTCAAAGCTTTAAGTATTCAACATTTCAAAACTAAATTTGATAATTCCATATATATATATATATATGTATGTATATATCAAATTCAATTTACTATTATTTAGTTTTGAAATATTTACTTACCAAATCCAATATCATGTAAATAAAACTTCAAATTTCAAATAACTAAATATTTCCTTCAATTTATTTAAACTTGAAATATTCATTTAATCACATTAAACCAAAATCAAGTTATAAAAATCATATCCTTTAAAATCTAAAATTCAATAAGTTCCAAATCGATTTAATTAAATAAATTTGCAAATTTCAAATATTCAAATTTATCTTCCCAACCTTAACTTATAAAATCATTATAAAATCTATTTTAAAATATAAATTTAAATAAATACTTAAACATATTACTTATTAAATAAATCAAACTTTATTAAATTAAATCTTATTATTAAATTTATTTTATATATATTTCAAAATAGTAAAAGTACAAGTAAATCTTAAAATTTAAAATTTCAAAACTAACTTACAACCTTTAAAATTTTCAAACATTTAATTCTAAAAATCAATAATTTAAATATATATAAAATAACATTTATATAATATTAAAAAATCAATATTTATATAAACCATATATATATATATATCTTTAAACCTTGGAAGATCATTTCAAATATATATAGACCAACGATGTCTGTATATAATTTTCTATCCTATGATCAAGTGATATAGATATTTATCATTTCAATCCGCAATTTTAATATATACGGGTATATATATCATTTCAACCCACAATCCCAAATTCAATTCAAATGAAAATCGCTTGGGTTTATCATATCAACCCATAACGATTTTCTTTTATTCTACAGATCATTCGGGTGTGCATCATTTCAACCCACAGGGAATTCTATACTAACAGGGAACTTGCAGTGTGATAACAGATATGATAATAATATAACATGCATATATCATCAATACAAATAACAGATAATGGTGTCGGATGTAACAGGTGAACGATAGCATATATATAGTAACGTAAATAACTAACAGCAGCATATTTCAATTGTCGTTTCAATTGAAATCAAATTTAATAAATATAAGAACGTTAATCGTGAGTGACTGCTCACCTTTCGAGGCTAGAGAGATAGATAATAAAAGTGAGTTACGAATCTAAGCATGAATTCCAAAGCAAAGCTAGATTGTCACAAATTTGACGAACAAAGCTCAAATACTAATTGATGAGAACGAATCAGAAACATCTATATGTATACAGATTATATAATTTTTATTAGTATTATTCTTTGTTGATTATTAAAAATCAATATTTAATTTAAAACACATATTAAAATAGAATAATATATATGCAACTAGAATTACTATCCTTAAGACTATTATAACTTAAAGTCAAAATATTTTATATTTTTCGAAAACAATACTTAAACAATATTCATAAAGAAATATTTATATAAGACTGAATACATACATACATATACTTCGTTAGTTTACAAGTCAAAATTACCATAATATACATACATATATATACATACATATATATACATAAATACATGCATATACATATACATATACATATACATACATACATATATATATATATATTACACGTCAACCACATCCAAATCTTTGAAAACGTATACATTTATTCTACACGCTACTATATCTATATCCCACCGCAAACTGCACTATTCCAAAATTTCTTTATATAACAAATATACCTATGTAGCTGATTATATATATAATAGGTATAAGCATTGCTAGCCCATATACACACAGACCTCTATAACTGACATATATATATACAATAAACTTATAAAATAACCTTTTCTATCGCTTTATATATATGTGTGTGTGTGTGTGTGTGTGTGTGGACTGGCAAGCCATACTTTTATTTATACTTCAAATTTGATTATAATAGCATATATATATATATATATAATATAACTAAATATTATAATACACTCACAAGCTATATACCATAACATAGCCTTATAGTATAGACTGTTTAACATATATAATGATAATTTTAACATAAAATTTGTATATATACATACACAAACAAATAAATCAAAAAAAAATACAGTATATGCATGCAGACCATTATATAAGAAATGTATATACAATAAAATATAAGACGAAGAATCAAAGTAGTTTCTAGATTGGAATGTGTGTGTGTGTGTGTGTATATATATGTATGTATTGTATAATATTTATATACTAACACAAAATTAAAACTCTAATATATATATATATATATATATATTAGTATCTATATAAACAAAGCAGACTTAAAATCAATATATATATATATATATATTTATCATGTTGAAGCCCAAAACTAAAATCAATATATATATATATATATATATATATATATACATACATACTTGTTTAACATTAGAAAGTGATGTAACGACCTAGAATTTTGAACAATTTAATTTGAAAATATTTAATTTATTTTAAATATTTGAATGATGGTTTGACTTGAATTCCCAATATAACATTGATTTTGGCGATTAAATTATAAAATTTAATCTATCGAAGTTGAATAAAAATTTAAATCTTCAATTTTAAGCTGATTAAAAATATTTCAAAGGGTTGTAAAATCCATATTAATAATACTGAAGGTAATACAAGCTTCAGAATCGAATTTGATTATAATTTGTTCAGTTTTGAAAATATATCGTTTGAATCGATATTTAAAAATAGCCATCCGAGGTACAGTCTCGGATTTCGACGAAACCAGTTCCATTGCGTCCGTAAGGTTGAATTATTATCGGATTTCAAATTTTGTATTTTTCGGAGTTGATATGTGAGCACACTGTGAGTAAACGCATTGGAATTTAAGTCGAATTCAATTTAAATTTAAATTTAAATTGAGTCAAACATCAGCACGTTCTTCCTTCAATCACGCCTAAAAACATGCCCTTTTGTTTCAGCCGAGTATCACGCAAAAAAATCATGGAAGAAATCGCGCAAGCATGCTTCGTTCAATTTTAAATACTCTTCTCCCTCTTCTGTGAATTCACGAAATTGAACTTCATAATAAAAAAAAAAACTTCGTTCAATAATGGCCGAAGCCCTCCCTCTCATTCGAAAATCAATTCAAAAAATCGAAATCGCAAACGACATTGAATCCAGATCCCTCTTCTCTCGTATCCAAAATAAAAAAAACAATGGCCGATCAATCAAAAGGAAAGGGGATCGGCAACGCGGTGCGGCGTGCTTGCGTAGGAGGGGCGACGAAGAAGGATTGGCTCGTGTGAGGCTAGGGTTCGCGTGGGCGTTCACGTGAAGGACGCGACTCGCGATCGAAGTTCGCGAGGCAAAGGAGGAGGATGGATCTGGGTGTCGCGCGATGGAGTGTCGAGTGCAAAGTCAAGCGTCGCGATGGAGTCGAGGCAATGACGAAGTGAAGGGCTCGAACTCAATGAGGCCGAGAAGTCAGGTCAAGGATCTGATGCAGTTAGGTATATCTTTTTCAAATTTAAAATTTATACATGTATATTTAAGTTAGATAAATATATACTTTGTAAAATAAATCTTATTTTTATTTAAACCTGAGGAAAAAAATAACATCAAAATAAATAATTACAGTTCAAGTGTGTGCTGTTTTATTTTTAAAAATTTAATCATAGTTAAATGAAATTAGTTAAAATATAAATTTTAGGAAGAAAAAGAAATTTTATAATTAGTTAAATAAATTTTTAAAGGGAATTTAGATTAAAACTTAATTTTTTATAATTATTTAAAAGAAATTGATTTAAAGATATTAATTTAAAGTAAAATAATTAGTTGAAATAATTTATTAAAAAGGAATTTGTTAAAGATTTAAACATAGAAGTGGAATTTATAAAGCTTAAAGTGAAAATTATTAGTTAATTTAATTTATTTAAATGAGAAATTAAATTTTTAAAAATAAAACAGCACACACTTGAACTGTAATTATTTATTTGATTATAATTTGTTCAGTTTTGAAAATATATCGTTTGAATCGATATTTAAAAATAGCCGTCCGAGGTACAGTCTCGGATTTCGACGAAACCAGTTCCATTGGGTCCGTAATATTGAATTATTATCGGATTTCAAATTTCGTATTTTTCGGAGTTGATATGTGAGCACACGGTGAGTAAACGCATTGGAATTTAAGTCGAATTCAATTTAAATTTAAATTTAAATTGAGTCAAACATCAGCACGTTCTTCCTTCAATCACGCCTAAAAACACGCCCCTTTGTTTCAGCCGAGTATCTAAAAACCGAAATGTTAGGGTTTAAGAAGAAGAAAAGAAAAAGAAAGAGGTAGAAGAAGAGAGAAAAAGAAAGAAAATAGAACGGGAAAGAACAGAAAACAACAGAACAATATCAGAATCTCACAATCGCAGCGGAACAACATATAATAGATAAATGAATAATCTTTATACAAAGAACTATATCAGTTATTACATTACATCATTATCAGAGTGTACAACAACAACAACAAACAAACAGCGGAAAAGAAATACTATATAATAGTAATACGCCATGTCATCCAGCTTGCCTCCTGCAACTCCTGAATATCCAGAATATCCTGATAAATCTTAACTCTTGACTGCCCGTGTGGAAATTAGTGGGCACCCAGAGTTTAGGAAGGAAAACATAAACTCCGAGTCGGTCATGTGACTGGTGTGGGAACTCAAAACAGTTTATTTATCTTTAAAATCAAAATAGAGGAATATTTTTAAAGTCAATTCGTTATGCTTTTAAAAATGAGACTACCATAAGGCCTCCCGCATACACACACAATGCAAACGCAGAATCGGAGGAGATTTCTCCTTATGATAGTCAAAGATGCTTGATACGTATTAAAAGAAACATTTTATATTATTACTAGTGCATAGTGTAGAGAAAATCATTTCGAAAATAAAGATATAAATCTTAGCCAGCATAGACATTTCGAACTATGCCTACTATAACTACCATCCAAACAATGGGGGGCCACCATAAGTGAATGATAGGTTCTACAACTAATACCGTACAAGATCGTATTGTTTCTTTGGATTTCCAACGAATGGTCAGGCCAAGGAACTTCCCATTGCCACATGAGAACGCCTCTGGAAGGACGTCCCCGAGAACCAAACCGGATCTCTGCCAACACAAGGCCGGGTTACCCCTAACTGGGTAACTACTGACACGAGTATGCCATCCCCCGGTCCTTTGGGACCTTTATCCGAGAGCTCTCTAATCAACATCACACCATAATAAATAAAGTGTTCAACATGAGTAAGTACCTGGGCTCCATACCATGATACCACCCTTTTCCAGAAGGAAATGCACATACCCTAAAGGGAGCTACCCCTCATAACCTTGCCGCATCTTTCCTGTTTTGACCATTCCGGGGTGTGAGGCTCGACGAAGTCTCGTCCACAAAGCCACGCTTTATACAAAAGCTGTGCTTTGGGTCAACAAATGATCATAGAAATGATCACAAAGATAAACGATCAAACACATGATCTTATCACAAATTATCAACACAATGATCATTTCACAGCAACACTCAGCATGTCACATTACCAAATTGGGAATATATCGCTGATAACCTTCAACTACATAACCTCTGAGCTCGTACGTCTCAGAGAAGGGTGTTAAGCTAAGAGAATAAATTCTCTGCCACCAACAGAAATATATTTGAAAGAAATCAGCTTTATATCTCAATTTGTAATGTCAGACATACTATCCATACAAGTTTGTTCCGGGCTCGAACAGAACCGAAGGCACTTACAAAGAAGTCCTTGCAATCCGGATATCCACAATTCTGATCGGATTCCCCATCACATATGGAGAACTCTATACCGGAGCAACTCTCTGCAGAGTCAATCGACAGGTCATCCTATCGCTCTCGCAAATACCCGGTCTTCAACACCGGTCATCAAATGCTATCCATTACGTCGTATCACTATTCGGAATGGGTAATCCGAATAACGAGCGCAATAATTTAAAAAAAAGTATGGCATTCAAATTCAAGCAAATCACAACAAATACCTTTCAAAGGTAAATATTGATAGTCGGTTATTGAACTATCAATGGATATGCACGACATCACCAGATTCCAAATAATTTTCCAAATTATTTATTTCCCAAAAATATCTTCAAAAGATATATAATTTCAATACCTCAAAAATAAATCAATATTTATTTTTAAACGAATTCCACTTGCTTTTATAAATTCCATAGTGAATTTTCATTCCAAATATCCATGCATATACGATTTCAATTATTCATTTCAATTTATCTTCAAAAAGATAAATTCAAAATATTCACTTTATATTGGAAAAAAATTTCCATACTTATTAAAAATAAGTAATTCACAAATCCTTTTATTTTCTACACTTGGAAAATATTCAATATACTTAAATCGAAATTAAGTATATATTTCATTCTTTAAGGAAATCATTCTCTTAAACATACTTATTTGGGCCAAAACGAATGTTGCATAAAACATCGTTACGACAACCCAAAATCACTAGTATAGGGATTCAAAATTAAAATAGATATATAAATCCCAATAGTATACAAAACATTTCCTTTCGGAAATCATCTATTATAACAATAGTGTTATAATCTACCATTTCCTTCTATTTCTCGAAAACGTCTATTTCAACAATGAATGTTGAAATTTATGGTTTCGAATCTTAATACATTTAAAACATCGTTAGATCGTTTTAATTCTATTTAAAACATCACATTTAAAACCATTTCTTTAACATATTATTCACTATTCAAAAACGTGAATATGTTTGTTAACCAATTTCATCATTTCTATTCATTTTATTTTAAAGGATTATTCACTGTCTAAAACGTGAATATAACTCCATAAATAAGTTATAACAATTTACTTATCAAAATAAGCCATTTGCGGATTTATAAAACAACGTTTATAAATTCCTTTATTAACCTTTTCAATTCATAACTCAATTATATACTAAAAGTTCATATTATAAGTTGGATGCTTATAATTTATTTACAAAATTATTCCTTTAAAATTCTCAAATTATAAATCTTATAACTTATAAGGTTCATTTATTTATCCAAAATCTATTCTTTTAAATAACTTTACAAATTTTATAAACCTACTGTTTATAAAATTCCATTTATAACTTCACCATTATAATCCTATAGATTTCATTCATTTATGAAATTCATTTACAATTCATTCTAACACTTATAAAAAAAATCGTTTTACAATTCCAATATTTTTAATTTATAAATATCAATTTATAAATCTTTTATATGGATCAATTTATATTATTCTTTTAAAACGTCTTTAAACTCCTTTATAATTTCATCATTCTCTTAGATTTACAAAATTGTCAAATTTCATAAATCCTATATTTAAACTTTTTATAATAAATTCAGAAATCCCAATTTTTTACTATTTTATAAAATCATGAATCCCATATTTTCAAAAATCAACTTTTAACTATATTTCTCAAAAAGCATAATTTTATAACATTAAAATTTATATCGTTTATTTATTTAAGATGAATCAATTCTAAAAATATTTTATAAACGTATACTTTCAAAAAATCTCTTTAGAAATCTCTTAAAATCAAAATCGTTATTTTTAAACTTCAAAATTGGATCCGATGATGCAACACATCAAATACTCAATCACGACTTTGCAATATCATATATCGATATGATAAACAATCAAATATCACAATATCTGAATCAAATAAATATTTGTGAGGAATCCAGTTGGATCCCTCCAACCTGTTTCCCTGCATCCACAGACATTAGCACAATACCCATTCCACTTCGAGGTGGAATATCGCGGTATATGGGATTTATAAAATATTATCCGCTTAATAGGCGGCGCAATAGGGTCTCATCCGCTATACAATGCGGAAAATCAATCAACTTCAATATATACATATGCCAATATATATATATATTGCTATATATATAGATATATCCTACTATATCTAATATCACAACCAAATAGCAATCAATAAATAACTGCAAATCCAACTTTAAATTTTTGAGTGAGAAGTTCTCACCTTTGCTTTACTTGCAATTCATTTCCATTTCCGGCTTGTTTTCTCGATTTATAGACCTTGTATAAATATTTACACAATTTATTAATATTCGAACAGATCGAATAATAAATTTTCATTTGATAATTTTGATTCATCGGCGATTTTGTTTTAAACAAAAATTTAAATTTTTAACTGATTTCCTTTTTAAATCCCTATTCAATCTAAATTTTCTTTAATACTTTCATTTACTGTATATAAACATTATACGATTTATAAATATTTAAACTAGACGAAAAATTTAATTTCTCATTTAAATAAATTAAATTAACTAACAACTTTCACTTTAAGCTTTATAAATTCCACTTCAATGTTTAAATCTTTAACAAATTCCTTTTTAATAAATTATTTTAACTAATTATTTTACTTTAAATAAATATCTTTAAATCAATTTCTTTTAAATAATTATAAAAAAATAAGTTTTAATCTAAATTCCCTATAAAAATTTATTTGACTAATTATGAAATTTCTTTTTCTTCCTAAAAATTATATTTTAACTAATTTCATTTAACTATGATTAAATTTTTAAAAATAAAACAGCACACACTTGAACTGTAATTATTTATTTTGATGTTATTTTTTTCCTCAGGTTTAAATAAAAATAAGATTTATTTTACAAAGTATATATTTATCTAACTTAAATATACATGTATAAATTTTAAATTTGAAAAAGATATACCTAACTGCCTCAGATCCTTGACCTGACTTCTCGGCCTCGTTGAGTTCGAGCCCTTCACTTCGTCATTGCCTCGACTCCATCGCGACGATTGACTTTGCACTCGACACTCCATCCCGCGGCACCCAGATCCATCCTCCTCCTTTGCCTTGCGAACTTCGATCGCGAGTCGCCTCCTTCATGTGAATGCCCACGCGAACCCTAGCCTCACACGAGCCAATCCTTCTTCGTCGTCCCTCCTACGCAAGCACGCGACACCGCATTGCCGATCCCCTTTCCTTTTGATTGATCAGCCATTGTTTGTTTTATTTTGGATACGAGAGAAGAGGGATCTGGATTCAATGTCGTTTGCGATTTTGCTTTTTTGAATTGATTTTCGAATGAGAGGGAGGGCTTCAGCCATTATTGAACGAAGCTTTTTTTGAAAAGCAATGGGCTAAGGGAGCCCTGCCCACTTTATTAAGATGAATCATTTAAGAGTACAATCGCATACAAACTAAGAAATAAATCACATTCAAAAAAAATTGCCAAATTTACATCACATAACAGAAGTAAAAAATGAGACATGAAAGCCCAACTAGTATAAAAACTTATAGCCTTCCAATGCTTTTTCGAATTCTCCTATCTATAATATTAAACACCACTGAAGCAGTTTCTTCCTTCAACTCAAAGATTCTCCTATTTCTTTCCCTCTAAATTTCATAAACAAAAGCCTTCAGCATAATCATTATAACGTCAGACTTTGGAGATTTCCACCGTGTGGCTTTGAAGATATTAAACCATTCTAATGAGCTTTTAACTGGTTTATGAAAATCACCATTAGTTAAGAGTCTACACCAGATCCCAAATGAATAAAAGCATTCAAAGAAAATATGAGTATTTGATTCCGGATGCCTATGACAAAAAACACAATCTTCATTGTTAATGATACCCATGCTTGCCAATTTCTGTTTTGAGTTAATAGCATTAGCCATGATTTTCCATAACATCAAATTTTCTTTTGCAGGAGAATTGACCTTCCATATTCTTGTGGCCCATGGAAAAATATCAGTTTGACTTAACAATGCTTCATAAACTAAGGAAACTTCATGTTTTTTCTTATTATTAGTCCATAAAACTTTAATGTCTGTAGAAGGAAGTGTCAGAGATTGAATATGATACCATAGAGATCGGACTTGAAAAGAGCTACTATAAGGCAGGGAGATTGGTCCATCAGTGATGAATGAAGAGATTCTGGTTTTAATTGGTATACTTGACTGCATGATCAAGGAGTGAGGAAGGTGCTGGACTAAAATCAAACCAGGTTTGGCCCAGGGAGAAGACCAAAACATAAGATCATTATCTACAGATGGATTGCATTGAATAAGTGGCAAGAAGGAAGGTCTTAATTTTAATATATTGCGCCAACTCCAGCTACATAGATTAGCAATTTCCATTAACCAGAAAGCCTTACCCTTGATGAGATTTTTAATAGTCCATTATGTCCATATGTCTTCAGATTTTGATAAAATCTTGTTAAAATAGATTGAAAAAGCAGCAGAATTCCATGTCTTAAGATTAATAATCCCCAAACCTCCATACTTCTTTGGTAATTGAATTTTGTTGAATGATATTGGCACCAATTTTTTTTGAGAATGGATCACCATGCCAAAAGAAATGATTAAGAGCACTATTAATCATAGAAATGAGTTTACATGGAAGAGTAAAATGCCTCATCCAGTAATTTGTCATGGCGGATGCAACACTTTGTATAATGACCAATCTACCAGCCTGTGAAAGTTTAGTATTTGGCCAAATGGAAAGCTTACTTGTAATTTTTCATATAATGGTAAACAATCAGTTTTTGAAATTCTGGCACAAATAAGAGGTAATCCAAGGTACTTTGCATTGTTCTTCAATTCTTTAAGGCTAGAGAACTTAATAATTTCTGCTTTCAACCTATCACTAAGCCCAGCAACTAGTATGTGAGATTTATTGAAGTTAATCTTTAACCCTGTAAGAGAATAGAAGTTAACCATTACCTCAAGAATAGAAGAAATGTTAGGGAATGTTGGCTTAGTGAAGATAACAAGATCATCTGCAAAAAGTAAATGAGTGATAAGAGGTTCTTTGCACTTTGGATGTAGCTCTAATTTCTTGGATTTCACTAGATCAAGAAACATAGAGTTTAAGACTTCCATTACAATGATGAATAAAAATGCAGATATAGGATCTCCTTGCCGTACTCCTTGTGTACCTTTGAAGAAGCCATTTGAACATACATTTCTTAGAAAGGAAAAATGAGGTGATGAAATACATGTATAAATCCAAGCAAGCATAGGTTTGGGAAAATTCATTCTTTATAGGATTGCTATAATAGAGCTCCATGATATAGAATCAAAGGCTTTTTGAATATCAAGCTTCAACATACATCTTGGTGAAATATTCTGTGATCCATAACCTCTTAAAAGTTCTTGTGTAAGCATTATATTGTCACTAATATTTCTATTAGGCACAAAAGCCACTTGATTAGCAGAAATAATAGAAGACAGGATTGTTTGAAATCTATTTGCAATAACTTTGGATATGATCTTGTACATGACATTACAATAGGAGATTGGTCTAAAATCAGAAACGCAGTTAACATTTGGAGCTTTTGGAATAAGGGCTATATTAGTAGAATTGATACCAGTTGTTAGCTTATTGTGTGAGAAAAAATAAATGACAGCTTTGATAACATCATGCTTTATAATTTTCCAAGAGTGTTGATAAAAGAAAGCATTATAACCATCAGGACCCCCACTACTATCAGCTTTTAATTTGAAAACTGCAGCTTTTATTTCCTCAGGCTGTATTTCACTTATCAAATCCCATGCTTGATTACCACTCCGGTAAGGTAGCTGCACAGAGAATAAGGGAGAAAGATTTGGAATCATAGGGGATGGGTTACCAAGAATTGAAGAGAAATAGTCAATGAAGGCTTTAGATATTGAATCATCACTATCTTGAATAATTCCATTCATATCAGTAGTACTCATGATTATTTCTTTGCTCTTTTTGATCTTGATCAAGTTATGGTAGTATTTTGTGTTCCTGTCTCCCTGCTTTTCAATAATCTCATGCAGTCTTTCTTTCATCATTAAAGCTTCAAATTCCAAAGCTTCAACTAAGTTTTTTGATATGGCTGCTTCCTAAAGAGCTAAAGAAGTATTTAAAGGATCATCATGAAGCTGTTGTTGAATATTAATTAGTTTCTCCCTTATACCATTTGAAACATTATATCGATCTCCAAAATTCTCCTTAGCCCAATTCCTGAGCTTTAACTTTAATCTTTGCAGTTTTGTTTTAAAAATATGAAGAGGATTTCCATAAATTTCCTCCTGCCAAACCTGCAAAACAATATTGAGAAAACATTTATGATTAGTCCATGTTTTGAAAATTTGAATGATGGGTGTCTATTAGGAGTATTATCCCCCTAAGATACAATGAATGGAGAATGGTCTGAAACAGTGGGTTCTAAGAATTTGCAAAAAAGGTTAGGCCAAAGATTAATGGAGTGAATATTGTGGAAAGCATGATCAAGCTTGCAAAAGGTTCTAGGGCCATGCTTGCTCTTATTATTCCATGTGAACACAGCTCCAAATGATGGAATATGACAGAGGGAAGAATTGATAAGAAATTGGTTAACGGGAGTTATGTCTTTAATAGAGACAGGATTTCCACCAATTTTCTGATCTGAAGAGAACATACAGTTAAAATCACCGAGTACAATCCATGGCAAAGAAGGTTGAGAATAGGAAGATAGATTAGATAGAAAAGATATTCTTTTTTCAAGGTTATTTTGAGCATAGACTGAGGTAAGAAGAAATGAAATGTTAGAAGGAAGAGAAACAACATTAAAATGAATGAACTGATCATCCTCCTTCAATTTTGTCAGTTTAAAAACATGTGGATTCCATAAAACCAGTAATCTTCCATATGGGGCACTTTGAAGATTGTCTTCATATTTCCATTCAGGTGCAGTATTATTACAAGCCAAAACAGATTTCTCCTTATTTAATTTAGTTTCACTAATGATAAGCAATTGAATTTTTTGATTTCTAATAAAATGCTTCACTTCAGCTTGTTTAGAACATAGATGATCTCCTCTGATATTCCAATATGCTATGTTGTTGTTTGGCATCATAAATGTTTAGGAGAAATAAGATTAGTTGGATGTTTCCTTGTATGTCTAATGCTACTAGATGAGGCATCCTTGAATGATAAAGTCTCTTGATTATTTCTTGGCAAAATATCATCAATAGTATAATTATTCCCATTGTTAAGATCCTCTGAAATTTCATGAAAGGAGACTTTCTTTTTCGCTTTTCTTCCTTTTCTATTAGATGCATTTTGATCATAAGAATTATCCCTTGAATTGCAAGGAGGGGGTAGAATCAGATGGCTGAGAGGTAAAATATTGATATAAGGTGAGGTTTGCTCTGGAACAAAGGTAACTGATTTTTTAAGAGTATCTTTATTAATATCAGAACCACTATCTAAACTGTTAGCATGTACAACAGAAACATGCCCATTATCTTCAACTGTATTATACTTCTCAGAAGAAACTGAATCACACACACTATCATCAATAATATGGAAACTCTCAGAAGTAGAAGAAGCTTGCACACTAATATCAACTGTATTATGCTTCTCAGAAGAAACTGACACATGCACACTATCATCAATAGTATTACAATTCTCAGAAACAATAGAAGAATGCACACTATTATCAGCTGTTTTATGTTTAGCAGAAGAAGCAGAAACATGCACACTATCATCAACAATATTACAATTCTCAGAATCAACAGAAGTATGCACATTATCAAATTGGATTGTAGACTCTTTGTTGATAATTCTTTCATCTAGGTCAGATAAGACAAGAAAGGCATTTGATGTTTGAATACTTTCCTTAATACCCACCTCATTAGAAATTAATTCAGAAATCTTATTTCCATCATTTGTAATTACTTCCTTATGAATATACTGATCAAGACTTTCATTCAGTACTCCATTACTATCTAGTTTATCATCCACTTTAGAAACCAAATTATTGACTATAATTTGTTCCTTTTCCTTCCTTTTCCACACTTCAGAGGATTTCAACTTGAAATTCCCAGTATTGCTAGATAATTGAACTTTTCCTCCATTATTAGTTTGTTCCAAGTATTCTCTGTTAACCACAGCATCATAACCAGATTGAAAATTATTCCCATTAAATTTACTATTTCCTGAACAGAATAAAGTTTCATGTCCAAACACTTTACATTTACTACAAATTTTTGGTCTCCAATCATATTCAACTTTAACATAAGGACAGCATTCACCTAAACCATCAATAGGAATGAAATCAGGTAATTCTTGATCTGGGGATACTTCAATTCACGCTTTGGCATACTTGAATCTAGTTAGTCTTTCAGTACTTTCATCAAGACAAATAAGTTTTCCTACATGACATGCTAACCAGTTTATACCAATTAAGGTCCAAACAATTAAAGGTATCCTATAAAAATGAACCCAAACCAGAACTTTTTTAATGGATTCTTGGAAGTACCCGAAAGATGGATCCCAAGTAGAAATTATGAACATTTTACCTTTAATGAAAATTGGATCAGATTGCAAAATTTTCATGCGATCTTGATCATTTGAAAAATTGAAAAAGAAATTCTCATTGTCGGATTTGATGTCAACTTCTCCTTTCAGCTTCCAGATGCTTCTTAAATGTTTTGTAACAGTCAGATATGATAGAGGGCCATCCAAGGAAAAACCAACAAGATGATTACTCCAAAATTTCAAACCTTCATTTTTAACTTCTTTAGGAAGAGAATTAGGAACACCATTTTTCAAGATATCAAAATGTCTAGGAACAAAAGAACCTGCATTTCTAGGTTTCTTCTCGAATAACGAAGACCATTTTAACATAGAATCAGAAGAAGAAGCAGGATAAACCTGATTAACATCCAAATCATAGGTTGTAGTAATATTCAAAGGTGGAAAATGCTTATCCAAAACAGAAGAAGAATGATTTCCTGAATCCAAGCATATATTTAAACCTGACAAAGAAGGAGGAGAAATCAAGGAGCAAGAAGGAGAAAAAGAAGGAACAGGGAGATGAGGGGAAGGAGCGAGTGGGATCGAAAGTGAAAGATTTGGAGGTTGGATCAGAGGGGAAGGAGAAGGGGGAGGTTGGGATGGAGAGGGAGGATGAGAGATCGGGGAAGGAGGAGGGAAATTCGCCATTATTCAAACTTCATTGGCAGCGATCTTTTAAAAATTTATGACTTGTTGAAGTTCAATTTCGTGAATTCACAGAAGAGGGAGAATAGTATTTAAAACTGAACGAAGCATGCTTGCGCGATTTCTTCCATGATTTTTTGGCGTGATACTCGGCTGAAACAAAGGGGCGTGTTTTTAGGCGTGATTGAAGGAAGAACGTGCTGATGTTTGACTCAATTTAAATTTAAATTTAAATTGAATTCGACTTAAATTCCAATGCGTTTACTCACCGTGTGCTCACATATCAACTCCGAAAAATACGAAATTTGAAATCCGATAATAATTCAATATTACGGACCCAATGGAACTGGTTTCGTCGAAATCCGAGACTGTACCTCGGACGGCTATTTTTAAATATCGATTCAAACGATATATTTTCAAAACTGAACAAATTATAATCAAATTCGATTCTGAAGCTTCTATTACCTTCAGCATTATCAATATGGATTTTACAACCCTTTGAAATATTTTTAATTAGCTTAAAATTGAAGATTTAAATTCTTATTCAACTTCAATAGATTAAATTTTATAATTTAATCGCCAAAATCAAAGTTATATTGGGAATTCAAGTCAAACCATCATTCAAATATTTAAAATAAATTAAATATTTTCAAATTAAATTGTTCAAAATTCTGGGTCGTTACAATCTTCCCCCCTTAAATGAATTTCGTCCCGAAATTAAAAGTTAAGAAGAATGCCCTTATCTCGATTATTACTTTTCACAATCCAAATAGTTTTATCAACTTTCTAAAACAAATCTTTTTACTTGAGATTCATTATCATTTCAACTAGCTTTCCAACTTCACTTATAAGTTTCAACCAACATTGTTCTCCTAACAATCCAAATTTAGATTTAAATTCAAATTTCAAACTTCCAAATTTTCTCAAAAATTTTCTAACACTCTAAATTTTCGAAAAATTTCGCCAGCGTCTCCTTTGCGCGGCTAGCTCGGTACGACTACAAAATGGCACCACGGCCCCTCAGAATCAAAAAGAAAAGAGAAAGCGAAGTGGCTGGAGAAGAAAATCATCAAATTTCATACTGAAATTGAAATACGTACCTTTTTGTCGAGCAATTCAATTTTATCTTTGAAATCAAAATCTCAATTCCATTTCTTTTAATACACCTGTATATCCTGCTAGTCATAATATCCAATTCCAACATTCAAACCATTTTGCCACTTCCATTACAAAATTTTTAACATATGCTTCTTATACATTTTTACTTCACTATTGAAGTTACATATCAATTTCCATTCAATTTTACATTTCAATTTCATTTGAATTCAATTCACAATTTCAATTCTAAATATTGAATTCTAACGATTAACTTTCATTTACTAATTCATATTACTACTTTAAATTAGTTTTATTCACTAATTCATTTCAATTTGCAAATTTCCAAATTGATCTGTCGTTAACTAAAATTTTCCAACAATTTTCAAAAAATTTCTAACTCCCAAAATTCACGGAAAATTTTGGCAGAGTCTCCTTTGTACGGAGGAGCTTTTGCAATTTTACAATATGTATAAATATGTATACGTCGACCCACACGGTCGGAAAACAGAAAAAAAGTTCATATTCCTATTTTTATTGCGTAGGCGTACCTTATTTAGCATTTTTAAGCAAAGCGGCTAATTATTAGCTTATTAGCACGATCAAATCCAGCCCAACAACTTCGCTGAACCTGTACTTACTTAGTGTAAACGCGTCAGTGACAAATATAAGAAATCTATTAACATTCCATTCATTTTCAATAACAAATATATAGATTACATTAGCAATACATCCAAGATAAATTCCATTAGCAATTCATATGGTTTCAATTCGTCTTTAGTCGCTTACGACCAATTCACATGACATTTCCATTAAATCAAGTCATTTACAACTCATTTTCTTCATTCTATTCATTTCTAAGCAAATTGAATTCATACCACTTTAATTGATTCAAAAATCAATTTTATTTGCCTTCATTAACTCATAAAATTTTATATAATCTTGTTTGTGTCAAACGACAATTATTTTTATGCAAATTTAATGATATTCACTTAATAGAATATCCATTCTTGTTTATAACTAATTTAAATTGATACCAATTAAATTTATTTTAATTCCACTCCAGTTCAATTTTCGTATTTTCATTTGGTTTATTTTATTAACCAAACAAATTTCATTCAAACCATTTCAAATCTATTCCATTCACTAATTTAATTCAATTAGTACATTCACTTATTCATTTCAAATTTCAATTTCCATATTCAATTCATCTTGAATTTACTTAATTACTAACAAAGGGAATTTCAATATATTTCTTTTACTTACTTGAATTTATATACAAATTCAAATTTATCTTCAAATTTAGCTTACGACTAAACTTTAATTTAACCAATTCAAATTCCAATTCATTAGTCCATGAATTTATCAAGTTAGTTTACTTGAATTCAATCCATTTTATTTTATTTTCACCAAGTTTTGATTTTTTTATTCAATTTGATCAAATCAAATCTCATTTCATCATTCATTTCCAATTCATTTATTTACAATTTATTTTACAAATCCCAATTGTATATGAATTCATTTCCTTATATATTTTTATTCATATTTATAAATTTTATTTGTTAAATGAATTTATCTCTAATCTTTGGTTATACATTTTATTTCTTATTTAATTTCATATACTAACGATAATAATTTAATATTATTACTTCCTAACAACCATGCAACCATATACTATAATAATTCATAGAAAATCATTTCTTCTCTATCAAAAAAATAGTTTTGGGAAAAATTATCTTATTTACCCGATTCAAAAACAATTTCATATTCACTAACAAATACGCGCTCATATCTATTATTACACTCAAACTCATTCTAGAGTACTGCTGACTCTATCTCTAATGAGTAACACCCAACAGAGCCATGGTTGTCGCTTAACCATATGCTCTGATACCAAATGTTACGATTGCGGTTTTTCGGCAACGAAAAATCGCAATCATTACAGATGAGGTTACTAGAAGATTCTAGTTGCACTGTGTTTGTCTAGTCGTGGAGCTCGGTTTGCTATGGCCAAAGGAAAGATGGGCACAGCGGCTACGTGGTGGAAGTAGGGTCGAAGATGGAGGAGCAAAGCCAGGTGGAAATGAAGTCAGACATGGCTAATGAGTAGAGGTTGGCATCGGCTTTGGGGGAAATGGCTGCTCGTGTGAGGAAAGAGTCAGGGAGAGGGCAGAGATAGTGTCAGGTCGCGGGAAGATACAAGCATGAAGGAGTAGGGGAAGCGAAAAGAAAATGAGGGGAGAACATTGAAGAGTTGCACTGGAAACATATTCTGTTTTTTTCAGGTCCAAAGAGAACAGAGAACGAACCAATGTAACAAATCAAAAATGAAATGGCCGAAGACTGAAAAGGTAGGATTGTAAAAGTCATGCCCATTTATTGCTGAAAATAATTATGGCCAATGTCTATTCAAATTTCACAGCTAAAAGGACAGAGAACCCAAGAAATACAAGAATGAACCATAAAATTTTATTAAATATCGAAGACAAACGAAAAGTCAAAATATAGATGCAAATGGCTGGAATAATTAAAGGCAATGGTTATTGGTTTTATGGTGGAAAATTGAGTAGTTGAATGGTCATAGAAACAAAACAAGAGGCACGTTGCGGAACCGATACAGTTTCAATTTTTCACGGATTCCGCTGCGTACAGGACTTCAGAACACAGAATTGAATATGTCGCAAAGATCAGCACAACGAGGCGATCAAAATAGTATACAGATATCAGTGGTACGATTATCCGATCAAAAATCGATATCGGTACCAAAAATGCTGCTAAAACGCCGGAATTAAGATAAACCGAACAATAGCAGTTTAAAATTGGAGAAACAAAATATGACGCCTCACTCAGAAGATGATTTACAAATTTATTTTGTAAAAATAATCAGGTTTGGAAAACATTTTACTATCATCAATTCTAACAGATTTGAATTGAAATAAAATTACACAAGAAAATAAACTTTCATATTATCAAATAAAATTTTAACATTTACTATGTTTAAATAGAAGTATTCAAAATATCACTTTTATATTTCAAAAATTTATTGTTTAAAATTTCACAAATTTTAAATTAAATATATTAGTAAAACCACGAAAATTTACAGGTCGTTACTTGGGTGGCTTTGCCTAAACCCATTGGGTAAGTATTGTTCTATCTCGTTAAGAGATTTTGGTCGAAGGTGGAGTTTGTTTTTTTAGAGTTTTATCTTGAAAAGAGAATTTGAATCAAGGTGGGGTGTTGGAGATATGTGACTTTGCATCAAGGTGGAGTGTTAAATTTTGGTGATACGAAATCACAAATAAAAAGAAACAAATATGCAAAAAGGAAAGTAATCGTGTTTGTTCATTATGAAAATGCATAAATTATTAGATTGCATTTGCATGAGATGACAAGGAAATAAATGCTTACACACGTTATAGAATAATATACATGCAAAAGGATACGTACAATATTTCTTTCTCAATAACAGCTTTGGATTATTTATTTACATCTTTGCTAATTAATGGAATGAGTGAATTACTTACTATATTTGCACCATTTATTACCATCGTAAATTGTCTTCATTATCTTCTTACCATATCTTGGTAATTGAATCGAAGACTCTCATGGATTTGCATGGCTATATATTGAGGGCATGCATCATTGTAAACCTATCCTAGCATTTAGCGAACGATCCCTAAATAGAGCATCTCTTATAGTTAACCCTATTTTAGGCTTTGGTATGTAAACTCGTATCTTGTAATCTCTTATAGCTCTCTCATGTGTAATAAAATCTCTCTCTTTTGGACTGGACATACACTATCATGATGATAGTGGAACCAGTAAAGATATTGTGCATTTTTCTTCTTCTATATAGTTATTTACTATTTATTTGGAGTAATAAAATAACTGCTGTTAGATTGAGTGATGTTCAAATTGGAAAATCTAGATCTTGTTTATTATTTTTCCGCACTTGTGCAATTTTTGCACAACAGTCTTATACCCAATTACCTTCTCAGAGAACATGTATGAATGTTTTTATCATATTATTTGTCAGCCAAAACTCTAATAAATTTCATTATTGGAATACAATACTATTTAAAATAATAATAATACTTTGTGCATTTGATACAACATATGCAAATGATTAAGATCATAAGTTTAGAATCTCTAAGCATTTGCAGCTTAGCGTTCAATAATTTCTTACAATGTTAACATCCTTAAGCCAATTTCATTTTATTAAAATTTGATATTATAGAGTGCTAGGCTTGATAACAGTTCTTAGTTTCATATTTCTCAGACATGTGTATTTTTTGGCTAGAACTGATATAAGAATTCTAAAAATATATCACGTTGGTTTTGACATCATTTACTACTCTAAAAGATATTCAATTCCATCAAATTCAACACTTCAAAAAGAAATATATCTAGTTCTAACAAATAAGTTTCACAACCAAGCAGAAAATTCACATGGATACATAAAAAAGGGAGGAAATACATACATAATTTGAGTTTCATCTAGAGCTTTAACAATATTGAAAATACCCTTCTTGAAAACTACTTCGGTCGTGGTCTAATAAAGACATAAAGCAAGGAGATGCTTACCACGATAGGGGCAAGCACAAAAGGGTTAAAAGGACGATAGAGATGAACTATTTAATATGATGATTTTTGAATTTTGAGGAAACTTTGTTCAGCCCTAGTTTTTCTAGCAATTTATTTCTTTTAACTATTAAATCTTGAGATTTATTTCTATATACATATATATATATATATATATTTGATGTAAATCTTTTTCCAAAGGTCTAAAAATAAAATTTAAAGTTTTGAAACAGTTAATTTTGTTAAAGGACAACTCCATTGGAATTTCAAAAAAAAAAGAAATTTTATATATATATAAAATATTTGGAGAATATAAACCAATAAATTTTGTTAAGTAATGAACTGTTGGATTAAGCGGTTAAATGGCGCATAAAATTTATGGTATAAGTAACGTAATAAACGTATAAATTAAAAACGTTACTTCTATATAAATTTTGGGTGTTTTATATTGCGTCAGTTGGGCGTATTTTAAAAATCATATTTCAACATCTATATGGATTAAAATATCAGTCAGTAGTTTTATAGCAAACGTTATTTTTTTCCATAACTGTCAATTTGGTTTTAAATAATTTTTGCATATAACTTTTCGTTCCAAAATCTTTGCCGTTTCTTCCATAAATCACGCAGCTTATAAATTTAAGAAATTGGACCAATTTATTACTTGCCGTTCTATAGTTCAGATTTCACTTCCTTTTACTTTCTCCTCTGCATTTAATACGAAATCACACTCGGCCTTACCTAAACAGAACGATCTATATCCATCATATTTTCATTTATTGGCAGTATAAATCAACGCATGCATTTAATTGAAATTTTCGTATGACTGGAAGTAAGAAGACGCAAGCCTTATCTGAATTCAAATGAGAATTAACGTTCAGACATAGAAAACTGGAAACAAATCACCCATTTTTTTTCCGCTTGCCGCTTCACCTTTAATTTCACAAAGTCTTTCCTTTTTATTTTACACGAGAATCTGAAAATCTTACTTGCCGTTTCTTGTAGCAAATCAAATGCTGCATGCCTGATTTGTTACCAAAATTTATCTATATAGAGGATACTAATACGCAAACAAATTCCCATCACTATTTTATTTTTTCGTGGCCTTTATCTTTGCCTAGTGAGCTCCCATGTATCAGGTAATGGTTTCAGACCATATTCCTTCTCTTATTTTATTTTTCTTCCCGGTTGCGTCCCCTTTTGCTTGACTACACTCCTCCATAACCCCACACACCTACCACACTCAGCTGTTCAACCTTCTCTGCCACCACCTCTGATGGACAACTGGCTGAAAGCTTTGGGCTAGATCACCATTTAATGCCCAGAGGCTCGTGCATGTCACTGTTGGTTAAAGGCCAGAATAATGGGAGCTTATAATCCTTTAGAAGCAAGGGAGAGGGTAGTGGCATCATGCTTAGCTGTGAATGCACGAACGTTTCGGAGAAAAAAAAACGCACAGAGTGTATTATATTCGGATGCAAATAGTATAACCTCAATTCATGTAACAAATGCATGCGTACATGCTTTGGTTAGGCAGGGCCGTGACTCCTGTAGCAGTAATAGCAAAGTGGATTTTGAAATGTACTTGTGTAGGAAGGCATAGGAAAAAAAAAAGGGGGAGAAGAAGGAGAGAAAATTTGGTGAAGTACAGATTGCGTGAGCTTTGGATCTGATATTGGTAAATGGACAAGGTTGAGAGTGTGGTGGTGAGAAGGCTGTGGCATGTGTGGCCACATCATCCTTTTGAAGACTAGTTCCATTTTTTGGTTTATATTTTTTTCGTTATGATTATTTTTTTTAAATTCGCATGAATTGTTTTATCCATTTAGATTTGAATCTGGTTGTGGGATCATCAACAATCTAAATCGTGCCTCTAGTACGTTTTTCGGGGTGGTTACCGTCGTTTTGAAATTCAAATTTTTCTGCAGCATTCAGGTGAGTAATTCTCACCAGACAACATACCTATATTTCTGTGAATTATCGCAAGTGTATTTGTAAATTTTTTTTTTAAAATGTCATCTGTCTATAATATAACGTATGATGTTAAACCCCATTTAAAATGACACCTCATCAATTGTTTATCTATTGTAATATTATTGCAGTTATATTATTTAATGCTTATTTATTGTTATATCATCACTGCAAGTTCCCTGAAATTTGAGATCGTTATAGGCTGAAATGATAGGCCTGAACGATAATTATTATGCATTCATTCAGTTAACTGTTTAATTTTAACTTGGGATTGCGGGTTTGAAATGTTAGAACCCGGGATTTTGTAAATTGCGGATTGAAATGATATAAATCCGTATCACTTGACCTAGGCTAGAAAACTATATACAGACCCGTGGTTTCTAAAATATTCTTTTGAAATATTTAAAATTATTTTAAATGGAAGTTTATGATATGCTGGTTTAAGTGTATTTAAAAATTTTATAAAATTTAAATAATTTTTTTGAGTCAAAAATGTTAAATAAATGAATGTTTAAATAAAAATTTGAAATGTAACTTATTTTGGAAATTCTGGATTTTGTTAAAGATAAGATTTCAGTTAAGAAATAATTGATAATAAGTTATATTTGGAATTTAAAACTTAATTGTTGAGAGAATAATCTATTACAGCATTTAAATGTTGTCTTTTATAATTGAACTGTTTTAACCTATAGACTTTAGGTAGAGTTTCAAAAGTGCTACGGAAACTGAAATTTGATTGTTTTAAAATAAATTTATGGAAATAAATTTTGGGGAAAAATGTTTAAATTTTGGAATTAAATATGAAATTAATATAAATAAGGAATTGACTTTGAATGGTTTTAAAAGGAAGAATTTAACTTTAAAATCGGTAAAAGGGCAAATAAATTCCTAAATAAATTGAATAGATTAAAACGGTATTTTATAAAATGGCCAATGTTTAAAAACAATATTTGATATTGAGGGTATTTGAAATTTATTTTGATTTCAAAGTATAAATACCATTTTTGAAAGTTGTAACCACGGGTTATAATAACGTTTGGTTGTTAAAGAGACCGGGATCGGATATCTGGCATACTCTCTGTCGATACCGAAAACCACTTTGACAACCGTGTACGCGGTGGAGATTCCAGAATGAAGTAGGATGGTGGTGGCGTTTTCTATGAGGTAAATACGTGGACCCGACTCCCGTGAGTTGGCATAAGGTGGCTAAAACAGGAGCGATTGACGGATTAATGAGGTAGCACCTCTGATCGGACGCACTTCTTCGTATACCATTCTATTACTTATGTGATTGTATTGGTGCGCACCTTTGATTTGGGAGTGTTGTTCGAGGTGGGCGGCAGCTGCGCGCTGCGCGTTTCCATCGGTCCGGATGCGTAATTGGCATATCTACCCTGGCATTGCCTAGTTGTGCCGTGTCACCTACCCTAGCGCGCCTTATACGATTTTGGTTTTGTACCATACCTATGGAGTGCCCTCTGACGATGCCCAGTACGGGGGAGATTACGGTACTGTATAGACTATGGGAATATATTACGTGTTAAGGTGGAAAATGTAAAGCCTTAATGCTATTTAAAAGTAAGTTTATTTTACTAATAGACATTATTATAATAGCGAATATTACTACATAGTAAATAGTTTAACGGATCCTTAGAGGATGGGCGGTCCCAAGCATCCTTTAAGTTACTTGCTCTATATTACAGTACACTTGAATTTTCTTACACTATATAAGTATGTATGTCCTGACTCGAGTGTTTATGTTTTATTTTACGCTCGGGTCAGCCTGAGTTGCAGTTTCTGCTTTCTTCTCCGAGCTAGGACATTCTGTAGATCATTCGGCCTGCGGGCAAAAGCTTTTCACTCTTTATCTTATTTATGTAATGGAGACTTTTGAATATTTGGCTTTCTATTGAAATTTTAAAACCGTGTTGGAGATTTAAACCATGTAATTTTTATTTGGTTGAGATTTTTATAGTGGCTTCATGAACCACTAAGTATTTTAAATTCCGCTGCGAGATTTTCTGATATCTGTGACTGTGATTCTGTGATTTGATTTCATTTGCTCCTAATTTATTTACAATCTATTGTTTTGAACTATTTAAACTTGACATGTTTTATTTATTGTCGAATTTGAATGGTACAAAATAGTGGGTCGTTACAGTTGGTATCGGAGCCAGGTTTAACCATTGCCTAAGGAGCAAAAAAAAAACTCATTAGAGATAGGGTAGCAATAACCTAGAATGAGTGAAGTCAAATTCTAGAATCCTTTCCTTGTGAGAGAACGTATTTTAAAGTATAAAATGATTTTCAAAAAAGTTTTTCAAAGAAATATTTTTGATATAAAAACTTCCTGTTTTAAGGTTAAATTTTCCGACTATTTCTTTCTTTTTCCCCATCTCATAATTAGAGCCTTTGTTAAATGCTTGTCCAAGTTAAACTTTATCTTATCCTAGAATATCTTGACATTAATATTTTTTCCTCTGCCCTTAAATTCATTCTTCATTTTTTTAGGATGAATAGAGGAAATGATAGAGGTAGGGGACGAGCTGCTGCCCCAGCTCCTCCACCTGCTGCCCCTGTTAGATTTACTAAGCTATGCAAAGATTATATCGAGCTTGGTGGCACTAAGTTCACGGGTTCTGAATCCATCATAGAAGCTCAGCAATGGTTGAGAGACTTGGAGAGAATCCTCTCCTGTCTCGAAATCACAAATGCCCAGCAGAGGCAATTGGCGGCCTGGCAGATGAAGGGAGCCGCTTTAAATTGGTGGCTACCTATTACTGCTCACTAATGAGGCTGACCTCACTTGGGAGCAATTTAGGTATCTCTTCTGTTGTCCAAATTCGGATTCAAATTTCCTATTTTTGAATCTATCTTATATCTCTTATCGTGCTTTAGGGAGGCCTTTCTGGTCAAATGGATGCCCGAAGCGGGCAAGTCTCAGCTCTACCGAGACTTTATGGATCTGAAGCAAGGCGATATGTCGTTCACGGAATACGAGAGAAAGTTTAATGAGCTCTCCCAATACAGCCTGAATTTGATAGATACCCCACTTAAGAAGAACGAGAAATTTATCGCTGGTGCTCGCTCCGAGTTTTACAATCGACTTATTACACATGTGCATGGGACGTTCACTGCTTTGATGGATATGGCTCTCCGTTATGAGAACCCTACCTCTAGGGCCACTCCAGCTGCCCAGTCTGCACCGCCTCAGTCTTCTGGGAATTCTAGGAAAAGGAAGCCCAACTTCTATCGACATAAGAGGAATAGGACTCCAGGACTTGGATCATCGTGTTCGGCATCCTAGAGGCAGCCTGTGGATCCGTCTACCATTACTTGCTACCGATGCGACCAGAAAGGATACTACATTAATAGTTGTCCTACTTTGGGTGCTGCTATTCCACCTCCTTCTCAGTTGGCTAGACGAGACCTCTGCCACATCTGCCTTAAGCCGGGACACTTCAAGAGAGACTGCCCTACGCAGAAGAAGGGCACAGCATCAGGGATCTTTGCGGTGACTTCTGCATCCTCTCCAGCTCCACAGTCTGCACCTGCACCCGCTCCAGCTCCAAACGATTATCAAGGTACACTCCAGAGTTCTTTTACCTTGCATTATTTTCCTGTAAGAGTTCTCTTCGATACCGGAGCTTCCCATAGCTTCATCTCATCGGATCTTTGTAATAAATTTGAGCATCTCCTTTCTCCTGAATTTTCTTCTGTACCTTTATGTGTTTCAAACCCCATTGGTGGCCCTGCAAACCTTAGTAAAGTTTGTAGGGATGTGAAACTCTTCCTTGGAAATTATCGATTCACCGGCGACTTTTATGTTTTGGGGTTTGATGCTTTCGATCTTTTGCTTGCGGGAGATTGGTTAGATAGGCATGATGCCCATATCTCGTGCAGTTCTCGAACTGTTGACCTCAAAGATGATTTGGGAAATCCATTAGAAATCCAGTGTAAATTGCCTCAAGAGTTTGCTGGTAGCTTCATTTATTCTCTCGATATTTTCCATGGTGATTTTGAGTCCGCTCCGGTGGTTAGATTATTTCCCGACGTATTTGGTGAAGTCACTTCTTTACCTCTGAAGCGGGAAATTGATTTCCGTATCGATCTCATCCCTGGAGCGCGACCTGTAGTTCTCCCACCCAGAAGAATAGCACCACGCGAGAAGATCGAATTGAGGAATCAGATTCAAGATTTGTCCTCTAAAGGTCTGATCAGACCTAGCTTCTCAGAATGGGGAGCAGCCGTTGTTTTTGTCACAAAATCTGATGGGCCCCTCCGGATATGTGTTGATTACAGGGAACTGAACAAGCTTACTTTGAAAAACAGATATCCTATGCCCCGCATCATTGATATGTTCGATCAACTCTATGGAGCGACTGTTTTCTCTCAGCTTGATCTAGCCACTGGTTTCCACCAGCATAGAGTTGCTGAGGAGAGCATTCCCAAAACCGCTTTTCGTACTGAGAACGGGTTCTTTGAATGGCTTGTTATGCCTTTCGGGCTGACTAACGCTCCTGCTTTCTTCGTCGACTTGATGAATCGTGTTTTCCACGATGTGCTCAATAAATTCGTTCTAGTCTTCATTGATGATATCCTTGTGTTCTTCAAATCTGAGGAAGAGCATAAAACTCACTTGAGCTTTGTATTGGGGACTCTTAGGAGTTATCGATTAAAAGCTAAATTCTCAAAATGCCATTTCTGGGAAGAAGAAGTCCGATTCCTCGGTCATATTGTCTCTAGTGAAGGAGTTTCTGTTGATCCAGTAAAGATCGCTGCGATCAAAGATTGGGAAGAACCTAAGACTCCTACTGATATTCGCAGTTTTCTAGGCCTTGCCGGTTACTACTGAAGGTTCATTGAGAACTTTGCTCGGATTTCGGCACCTCTAACTGCTCTAACTCGAAAGAATGCTAAGTTTATATGGAGCAATAAGTGTGTTAACCCCGTTCCAGCTTACGAGTTAAGGCCCGGGATGGGCCACGACTTAAGGTGCTTAACGGCTCAGGAAGCCTCACGACTCAACAAGTCACCGACTCAACAATTTAACGACCTAAAGCTCAAAGCGACTTAAAGGGTTACGACTCAACGACCTAAGGAGAGATTGTACGACTTAAGGAACCTTACGAGTTAAGGAACCTTACGACTTAAGGAATCTTACGGGTTAAGGAAGGTTTGCGAGTTAAGACAATAATGACCTGAGGAATGTCACGACTTATGGAGGTCTACGACTTAAGAGTAATGCGACATAAAGGTGATACGACCTAAGTCTTCAGAGACAAGTTCAATACCATGCTATAATGAGATAACTCGTTGACGACATACGACTTATGATGAGTCGTGTACGACTCATACTAACATCAAAGAAAGTTGAACTGGTTAACTCGTGAATGACTCAGGACTTGTGTTATTCATAGGAATGGGAGCTAGCCCAGTAGGTCGGCCGCGTGTTAACATGAGACGACTCACCATGACTCGCCCACGACCTAAAGTCACTAAGTCGCAGCCCGCTATCATGATACTTATATCAAAGAGGAATGACTCGTATACGACTTAAGACTTGTGCTATATTCAGAGGATCGAAGGCGCTCTGATACGAAGCTGGGGTTCAACCTGTTGAGTCGTCCACGACCCAACCGGACTTGGCTACGAGTTAACGATGAGTCGGGTACGACTCACGACTCAAGACCGAAAACTCCTATAAATACATGACCACTTCCAACATTTGGGGGGACTTTTTGCTCATTCATTCCAAGCGCCGTTACTCTGCCGAATTCCGAACTACTTCAACACTTAAAGCTTTTGAGATACAAAGAACGCCTCAAGGAGCTTCATGAAGAAATCATACATGTCCAACATGAGTTCAAAGATTTTGATCGACATTGAAGTTTAGGCTACTTGTTCTAAGTCACTTGTAACTCGAAGTGCGTTGTAATCAAAGTGTAATTGCATCGACTTGTAATCAAATCGTCAATAAAGATATTCAAAGTGGACATAGGCTCTCTTTTAAGCCGAACCACTATAAGATTGCTGTTGTTTACTGCTTTTCCGCTATTATCTGCTTATAATCTTTTCCCGAGCTATCGGGTGGTGCTTTCACAGTTACACTTCATACACCGGGGTGTTAGCGTTCAAATTTTAGCGTTAACATTTTTGGTGCTTTCATTGAGAGCTGAACTCAGGCGAATTATCATCATTGCTTCACAGAAATTTGTAGAGAGAATTTCCTTGAAAACCAGAAGTCTATCCGAGATTATGGCTCCTGGAAGGAAAAGTAGATCTGTCAGATCTGGGAATGTTCAAGAGGGAACCTCCGCTTCCCCTGTATCGAATCAAGCCACTCCAGCTGTCGGAGTTACAAAGGCAGAGCTGGATGCTGCAATCTTAGGGCTGAACCAGCAGATAAATGCCCAAAATGCATAGTTCGAGGCTCAGAATGCCCAAAATGCCCTAATTCTGAATAGGTTGAACGATTTGCTTGGGGCAAACCGTCAACCGGCAGGTAATGAAAGGAACTTTGCTGGCAACATTCATGATGCTGAAGAAAGGAATGCTCCTGAAAGGGCTGCTAGCCCCTTTGAACAAACACTTCCTGAGGTTGGTGGATCTAGAACTCGACATGATGAGGAGTATCTTTCTGGAATGGTCCGACAAATCATGAAAGAGAGTATGCAGAGGGTTGAAGACGAGAAAGAATGGGGTTTCGCCTCAAGTAAAACTCCATTTACTGAGAAAATCTTAAAGGCTGAATTCCCAAGGAAGTTTGTCCCTCCAACCATTCCAGCTTACAAGGGGACAAGCGATCCGAACGAATTCTTATACAAGTATGATTGGCACATGACAGGTGCCAGAGCCCCTGATGAGATGAAGTGCCAATATTTTCCTGTATATCTAGAAGGTGTGGCTCTACTGTGGTTCACCAAGCTGCCAGTCCGGTCTATAGATCAGTTTTCTGACTTAACCCGGAAATTCAAGGAGCAGTTCAGACTATACGCTTCAAAAGACAAAGATATTATGTCGCTGTCAAGTTTAGAGCAGAATCCAGGTGAAACTATCAGATCTTTCTTAAACCGCTTTAATATAGCACTGGCTGAGGTGGACAATGCAGAACCGCGAATGATATTGACTTATCTGATGAGGGCTATTGACAAGTCGAGCGAATTTGGGAAATGGCTAAACATGAAGGAACCAAATTCCCTTGAAAAATTCTATAAAAAAGCAGATGAATTCATACGCCTGGAAAGCCGTCCCGTACCGGTAAAGGCAGTGTTGGAAAAAGCTGAAGATAACACTGTTGCTCCACGCAAGAATGAATTTGTAGGGCAAAAAAGGGAAAATAACAATGGGAAGAAACAGAGTAATCTAAAGAAGCCTCGATCCTTCAAGCCATCAGAGTATACTCCTTTATCAGATACGCCGCAGCGTATCTACCTTTCCACTAAAGATTCTGTTGACTTTCCTAAACCTCTTCCTCTGAGGACCGGGAAAAAGGCTATACAAAGTGGCAAGTTCTGCCGCTTCCATAATCAACCCGGTCATGAGACCGACGAATGCCGCCAATTGAAAAATCTGATTGAAGAGTTGCTAAGGGAAAACAAGCTGCAGCAATTTGTGAAAAAGAATAGCAACAATCCTTCTTCGTCTAGTCAGGGGCAGCAAGCTCCTGCTCATCAGCCTAGGACAGGTGAGAAGGCTGCAGGGCATGAATCTGGAAGGCCCATTATCAATGTCATTACAGGAGGACCTCACCCAGCAGGCAGAAGCTGGGGTGAGATGGAAAGGTATACCCGAGCTTTGAAGTATGTACCGATCGAGGAAGATGTATTCGTTCTGGAAGGTTCTATGCCCCTGAAGCAACAAAGAACTTTCAATGATGATATTGTGTTCAGAGCCAGGGATTCTGCAGGTATCGAAGCTCCTACCTTAGATCCCTTAGTCATCTCGGCTGGTATCGGGCCAGCCATTGTCAGAAGAGTTCTCATTGATTGTGGCGCATCCTGCAATATCCTCTTCAAGAAAACATTCGACCAAATGAAGATCCCTATGGCTGATGTGCAAGCCTCATCGCAGAAAATCGCTGGCTTCACTGGAGAGCCAAAGCAGCCGGTAGGAACCATTGATTTGTTTGTGGAACTTGGAGAAGGAGAGAGAAAAGTGGTCCGCAAGCAAACTTTTGTGATTGTCGACGAATTTTCTGCTTACAATGCTTTCCTTGGCCGTCCAACTCTCGCAGCATTCAAAGTTGTTCTGCTCCCATGGTGCCTCACCATTAAATTTCCCACAGATAATGGAGTGGGAGTCATAAAAGGGGATCAAAATGCGGGGCGGGAATGTTATCTAGCAGAGCTACGAGAAACCAGAAAAAGAGAAATGGGAAAGGATGCGGCAGCCCCAGTCCGCATCAAAGAACCAGCCTTGTAGCAATTACAGGGCGGACCCTGCACTGGCGAGCACAGCGGAGCAAGGAAAGAAATGGATCCTAGAAAAGTCAGTGCAGGGGAGAATAGAGTGGTACCAGTGGAAACGACAATACCAATACCTGTTGACCCAAAGGACCCAAACAAGGTGTTGAATGTGGGTTCACAACTTAATGCGTCAATTCAGAATATCTTAATATCTTTTTTAAAGGCAAATTTGGATGTTTTTGCTTGGAATCATGCCGATATGTGCGGAATATCCCTAGAAGTTGCAGTACACGCTCTAAATATTGATCCAAAATTTACACCTGTGAAGCAGAAAAGGAGAACTCAAGGTCCAGAAAGGTCGGCAGCGTTAAAAGAAGAAGTTGATAGGCTCATGGAGAATAATTTTATCAAAGAATCTACCTATCCGAATTGGGTTTCAAATCCAGTGCTGGTTAAGAAAGCCAACGGAAAATGGAGAGCATGCATCGATTTTTCAGATCTAAACAAGGCCTGCCCCAAAGACTGCTTCCCATTACCCAGAATCGATCAACTGGTAGACGGAACAGCGGGACACGAATTGTTATCTTTTATGGATGCTTACACCGGATATAACCAGATCATGATGCATGAGCCAGATCAGGAGGGCACGAGCTTTATCACCGACGTTGGTCTTTACTGCTACAGAGTTATGCCCTTCGGGCTGAAGAATGCAGGGGCAACATACCAAAGACTTGTTAATGCTATGTTTAAACCGCAATTGGGCAAGACTATGTAAGTCTGCGTCGATGACATGTTAGTAAAGTCTAAGAAAGCAGTGGATCACATAGAACACTTAGCAGACATGTTCGCAGTCCTCCGAAAATACAGAATGAAGCTCAATCCTTTAAAATGTTCATTTGGAGTGGAATCCGGCAAGTTTTTAGGTTTCATCGTAAGCGCAAGGGGCATTGAGGCTAGTCCAGCTCAAATTACCGCCTTAAAGGAAATCAGAGCTCCTAGAACAAAGAAGGAATTGCAAAGTCTCAATGGAAAAGTCGCCGCCTTGAGTCGGTTCATTTCCAAAGCCACAGATAAATGCATCCCATTCTTTGACGCCCTAAAGAAAGGAAAGAAAAACTTCGATTGGACTCCCGAATGCCAAAAAGCCTTTGATGAATTGATTCGCCATATGGAAACGCCTCCAATACTTTCTAGGCTTGGCGATGGCGAGGATCTTCTTATATACTTGGCAGTATCATCTCATGCTTTAAGTGCAGCGCTGATACGAGAAGACAAGAGGATTCAACATCCAGTTTACTATATCAGCAAAAGGCTCACTGGGGCAGAGATGAATTACTCTAAGTTGGAAAAACTCGCCTATTGCCTACTAATTGCATCTAGGAAGTTGAGGCAATATTTCCAAGCTCATCCTATCAGAGTCCTCACTGATCAACCTTTAAAGCAAGTCCTGTTTGGCCCTGAGGCTTCGGGTCGTCTTCTAAAGTGGAATATTGAACTCAGTCAATATGACATCACTTATCATCCCCGAAAAGCAATCAATGGACAAGCTTTAGCGGATTTCATCGCAGAATTCACAGATAAGGGTAACGGTGAGGAGGAAATGATCGACGATTCCTCAATCCAATGGAAGTTATATGTCGATGGCGTGAGAAACGACTACTGTTCTGGAGCCGGAGTTGTACTCGAGACCCCTGAAGGTCGATCATTATGCTATGCACTAAGATTGGAATTTCCTTCAACAAACAATGAAGCAGAATACGAAGCCCTTATCGCTGGCCTAAGGATTGCTAAAGAACTAAACATCCGAGCATTACAGATCTTCAGTGATTCTCAACTTATTGTATGCCAAGTCAAGAAGGAATTCCAAGCGAAAGGAGGAAATCTGCCCGCCTACTTGTCAAAGGCTTGGGAACTCCTGGCTGATTTCGATCATTACATGATAAGTCATATTCCTCGAGAAGAAAACATGAAAGCAGATTCTCTCGCAAAGTACTGTAGCACAGGCGAAGCTCAATTTATGGGGTTAACTCCAGTAGAGATCCTGTCGACTCCGAGCATTGACGAGATGGATATTGATTGGATCATGAACGTGTCTCAAAAGCAAGAATCATGGATGACTCCAATAACGGAATATCTGCTCAATGGATCTTTACCGGAAAATTCAAGAGAACGAAAGAAGCTACTGAGGAAAGCCTCTCGCTATATAGTCCAGGATGGCCAGTTATACAGACGGGGATTCTTAATGCCGTTACTTCGATGTGTATCCAGGGAAGAGTCCAAAACGATCCTAGCTGAGGTGCATGGGGGAGAATGTGGTGATCATTTAGGTGGTCAAACTTTAGCGAAAAAGATTCTCCGATACGGATATTTTTGGCCAGAAATTAATCGAGATGCGGCAGACTATTCCCGAAAATGTGACAGATGCCAAAGATTCGCCAAGATTCCTAGAGCTCCTTCCACTGAACTCACACAGATGGTCAGTCCATGGCCGTTTGCAATATGGGGGATAGACCTTGTAGGACCGTTACCAACTGCCAAATCTGGAATTAAATATGCCATTGTTGCTGTAGATTATTTTACTAAGTGGGCAGAGGCTGAACCACTGGCTACTATCACCTCAAAAAAGATGATTAGTTTTGTGACTAAAAGTATCATTTGCAGATACGGTGTGCCTTAAAAAATAATTACAGACAATGGTACTCAGTTTGAAAGTGAAGAATTCCAAGATTTTTGCAAACGATTCAAAATCCGAAAAAGCTTCTCAGCAGTAGCCCATCCGCAGGCAAACGGGCAAGTGGAAGCAGTAAATAAAATTATCAAGTCAACCATCAAGAAGCAACTTGAAAGAGCAAAAGGTGGTTGGGTCGATAAGCTACCGCTGGCACTATGGGCATACAGAACTACCCACAAAACTGCGGCTGGGCATACTCCGTTTTCATTGGCATACGGATCAGAGGCAATGATTCCGGTAGAAACAGAGGTTCCTTCACATAGAAGAATCTATTTCAATCAAGCGGAGAATGAAAAACTACAGCTTGAGGCACTAGATTTCCTTGATGAAAAAAGGGAAGAGGCTGAGCTCAGAATCGCATCTCATCAGCAAAGGATAGCCAGACATTTCAATTCCAAAGTTCGCCAACGCAGCTTTGAAATTGGAGATCTAGTCCTAAAGAGAATTATGACAGCAACAGGTGTGTTTGGGCCAAATTGGGAAGGACCATATGTCATAGGTCAAAAGCTTCTGGACGGCACATTCAAACTCACTACTGTCGAAGAAGATCAAATTCCAAGAGCTTGGAACAGCAATCACTTGCGTCCATACTTTACTTGATAGCTTTGTTGAAATATTGTAAAAAGAATTATGAATGTATGGTTCCTGTAATTGAAAGCGATTGTAAAACTGATGCAAGTGAATAATGAAAGACTATAAAGTGGTTGTAGGCCCAAATTCTTGGTCGAACCACTATAAATCTTGTGTTCCTTATTATTGTTACATGCTTGCTTTATTTTCGATATGAAAAGTACATTAAATGTATTACTGAAATGTCGATTTAAATTTTTGCAGGCAACGAAAACAAAACTTGCACATTACAAGACCAAGTGATTCTTGTTATCATTCAACAAACAAATTCCAAGTCGCAAAATTCCCGAGCTTAAATCCTAGATAAGAAGTGCTTCAATTGAACGGTCAATGATTTCGCCGAAAACGGGCTTTAGCTAATAAATTGAGAAGTTTGAACAAACAAACATCCAATTGAGAAGCTTATGTCCATTCTCGTGAACTGGCCTAGTAATGAAATACACTTCTTTGGATTAAACGAGCTACTTATAAGAGAAGGGAGTGCAAGCTAAAAAAAAAATAAAAAATGAAGGATCACTGAAAAGGCGTCTGCAAGTGGACAAGGAACAACTAAAGTCCTCTTCGGAGGCACAACTCTTCGGAGGATAAAGACCTCTAACGAAGCATATGCCGTAAAAAAGAAAGTTCTCTACTCAACCAAAAAAGATTGGAGGAGTCATGGCCCTCCAACCATGAGAGAGTAACTTCCAGGCAATCTTCGGAGGCACATTTCACCAGGTGTTGAAGTGTTACAACCGCTCTTCGGAATTTCACTTCACTAGAGTTGAAATGTAAAACAAAATAAAGACCTCTTCGGAGGCACATTTCACCAGGTGTTGAAGTGTAACAGCCGCTCTTCGGAATTTCACTTCACTAGAGTTGAAATGTAAACAAAATAAAGATCTCCTCCTGGAGACACAATCAAGAAGAAAGACCTCTTCGGAAGCCCACGTTTCAATCCCTCCTCAGAGGTACAACTTTCTATGTTTTAAAAAAAAAAAAAAGAGAGGAAGTTAAAGTACCCTTCAGAGGCCCGCTTTACCTCATAAAAGAATTCACTTGGTAAAATGTGTACATAAGCAAAAGAAAAAAGTGATTTCTTCGAAGGACAAAGCGTAAAAACTTATATGAAGGGAGTTGTACTCTACGAAAAATTTCTTCAAGAATGAAATAATTATTCTTCAGAAAATAAGAGTGCAAGTCCCCTCGAAGTGTAAAATATTGCAGCAAGCCTATGGTATGGGGGCAACATCGTATAATTACATACAATATGGTATAGCCACATCGGCAAAAGTAATGCTCAAACAACATGCCATAAGCCCGCTGCAATATCACGTAAATAAACTTGTGCAAAAATGAATAATAAATGCATTCTCAAATTCAAACAGGAGTCTGTACAAATAAAGGATCATTTTATTCAATTGTATTGCAGATACAAGTTTCAAAATAAAAACATGGGCCGGTACCCGCACAATTCTCGACCAGTACATGCAAAAGACAAGAAGCTAAAAGCTGAAATCTTCATTTCTTCTTGCCACCTTTGGACCGTTTACCCGGCCGAATGGTTAGCTTTTCAGGTCGGTCTGTAGGCATTAGAGAAGAAGGGGAGGGAGGTGCAACCGGTGCAACTTCCGGTTCCTCTTCATTAGCAATGATTTTCTTCCCCCTCCTCTTCGATGTTCCGTTCTTCTTTCTCCTCTTCGAAGAAGACTCACTCCCTGGAGTAGCAAGAGCAGACAAAATTATGTCATCAGAAGGAGTCCGCTCCGGAGATATCTCACCTCCCTCAAGTCCCTCGTCTTTCTGCTCTTGCGAAGCGATAGGGTCATCTAAGCCATGAAGAGCCTCTATTTGCTCCTCTTGTGACCCGGGCTGTGAAGCAGAAGGAGGGGCCACCTGAAGAGACGGTGGAAGGATAATCGGAGGAGGCGAAGTTTGCACAGCACTTGATGTTTCAACTGCAGAAGAAGAGAAATTAAAAATATTAGTATCTCCCGAAAAGAAGGGAGATATGGGTTCATCAAGATTCAAGAAGTAATCGAGGAGCTCATCAAACTTTTGAGGAGCAAGCAGGCAATCCACCTGAATCGGACCAATGTCAAAGTTACCTGAAGATATTTGCTTCGTTAGTACAATCTCATAATTTTGAGCTCCAATATCCTCAAAGGCCTCATCATCGGTAGGGGTAATTACCCCGGTTCTTGTAGGAGGCGGAGAATGAGCACTGGAACCTGTGATGTCAACTTCAGGAGAAATTAAAGGACGTTCAGAGGTAGTAGGTGGTAATTCTTTTTCAGAACGTTCCTCTTTCGCCATCCCAGTCCTCACTCTGGCGAGTTGCTCTTTTCCCTTCGCAAGAGCAGCACAAGTTTCCTCATCTAGGTAGCACGCCTCAAGCTCTTCCTCGGTATACCCGGCGCCTTTGAACATGTCGAGAGCAGCTTCCCACACTTCAGCCAAGGTGATTTCGTATTTAGGACCGAGAAAAGACAGACTGCCATGCCCAAAGACGCTGTGCAGGTAAAAGTCGAATAGAGTTGAACTGACGTTGGCTTCCATGGCTTGAATAGATTCTTCAGCTGCGATTTTACCAGCCATGGCCTCATCTCGTTCTTTTTCAGTTTTAGCAAGTTGAGCTTTTAACGCCTCAATCTCCATGTCTTGGGCGCTCATTTTATTCCGCAACTGAGCGGCATCAGTGCGGTAATTCTCTACGGCCTCTTCTAGCCTCTCAACTTTAGCTTCGGCATCTCTTTGGCCAGCATGTGCATCCCGCACTTGTTTTTGTAGTACCTCTTCTCTTTGAGTGTAAGTGTTAGAAGAGGTGGTAAGATCGTCTTTAAGCTGCTTGACTTCAGCTTCAAGTTTCTCGTTATACTCGGTTATGTTTTTCATCTCGATGTTGTGCTGGTCAAGAATCTTCTTCCATTCCGACTTGTCGTTCTCCATAGTTAGCATCGCCTCGATATTGGCCCGATTGACCCTTTTGGAGTTCATCAACAAGCTTTTGCCATCCAGACATTCTTTCAATATCGAGTCTGACGGCATCAAGATTTTGGTACATGGCTTCTTTATCAATGGGAACTAAATCAAGATCGAAGCGAAACCCCTTCAAGCACCAATTCGGGAATCGACTCTGTAGGGTCGGTGGCCCCCTTTCAACACGATATGAAGGACTATTAAGAAGTGTTTGAATAGCGCTTCCTTCAAGAGCAGGGGATTTGGAAAGAATGTCGTTAGAGATGGGAGCGTCAGACTTTTCAGATATTGCAGATGTGTGCTTCTCACTAGGTTTGGCCCTCTTGCTCAGGTCCTCAACAATGTGGCTCTTCCCCTGACCATCATGTGTTTTACGTTTGTGAGAGTCATCACCTCTTGAAGAAGACTCATGTCGCACATCTATCCCACCATGACGTTCTTCATATTCTCTCCTCTCTTTAGCTTTTCGTGCAGCTCTCTGCTCATCGGTTTCTCTGGGACCAGTGAGGTAGCGTCTATAATCATAGTTGCCACGCCCTCCATAGCGCTGAAAGTCTTTATAGTAAGAGCCGTTGCCGCTACGCCCCATTGAAGGATCTGAAAGGCAAAAGGACAAGTCTTAAAAGCCTTTAGAAAAAAGATGTCAAACACAAACAAGTGCTGAAAAATCCTAAGTGTTGTGTAATGTGTAAACTACACGCATCAAGCTACAGACCACTCTGTGGAGTAGAGGTGGTGATGACTTGAGTAGGAGGAGTTGGCATTTGTTGTAGAGAAGATGTCGCCTCGATTACAGGAGAGATAGTTTTGGAAACATCATCTTTAAAAAGTTCTTGTGAGGTCACAATTAGGTCGCTCAACCCCCCAAAAACATCATCACCATCAAGCTTTTTGGGACTTGCTTTCTCAACTCCTTCGTCAGCAGATCTCCCGGAAGATCGTGGAGATTCTTCCTCTTCGATAACTAGGGTAAGTGTCAAATTGCTAGACGGCCCCGCAACATCAGTGAGAGTGGGGCACTTCACCAGTAAAGTTTCAGTGGAAGGATCTTTTGGCATAAGCTTTTCAGCTTCCGTTGGAGAATCGGGAACTTCACAAAGCTGAGTGGAACGAGAAGGGTGAAGGAGTCCAAACTGATGAAGGAATTCGTCATTCAAAAGAAATTTTATGTCCCGCTCTTCAATTGGGATAGCCATGAGCCTCTCTAAAGTTGGCTTGTGGCTGGGATCTTTAGATGAAGGGGGGAGCGCTGAAATGGAAAAACAAAGTTAGCACTTGATAGTTCAGAATTCGCAAAACTCGAAGAATAGAAGAAGTAGAGATAGACGATCTCACTTCCTTCCCTCCACACAGCATAGAACCCCGGGGGGCATCGAACAAAGAAGAACTGGGTCAGAAACCCGTGAGTAGTGTCGGGAAGGCCAACGATTAATTTGCGGTTTCGGGCACTTCTCACAACGGTAATGGAAGGACGATCTTTGGTCCGGGTAAAGGAGCATAAGTAACAGATTTCGTCAAAGTCCGGAAGTCGATTAAACGTTCTCCTAAATAACACGCACAACCCCATTAGGATGGCATAGCCATTGGGGTGTAGCTGGGATGGAGACATGGCCAGTCGACGAAGAAGATGCTCGAGAAAGTTGTTGAAAGGAGGGATGGCCCCGTTCAGGCACATTTGACGATTAACTGTCACAAAGCCGGGAGGTGCCACGTCGGCAGCATTACTTCTTTCGGGAAAAATAGCATCTGATTCAGCAATGCCGAACTGACCACACAACTGGCGAAAAACTTTGTATGATAGTGTGGTAGGGGCTCTTTCGGGAGGATTAACTAGTGGAGTCGGAAAAACAGTTGCCCCTCCAGTCTGAACTGTTGCATCCTCTTGCTGAGAAGTCATTCTACACAAGTAACTGGATATTCAAATATGAAGGTGCACGTTTCCTAAAAGTGTGAAGTGTCGTGCAAAACTAATAAAAATAACAAGTAAATATAACTGGAATTAAACTGGTCGACGATTGATCGACTATGGTAATTTCAGAACTTGTTAATTTAAAGTTCAAGCATAATATTAGTGCAGGCTGGTCAGTTTCAATTGACTATTTCAGTGTTGCTTTAATATTCTACTTGAAATCGATAGCACTTCATTCACACAATTTATTTAAGTTAATTATCTGTTATTAACTAATCTGTCATTTGATGTGGGCGGTCAATGGCAGTATATTCGTCCCAATTTTCTGTGAATGTTGTATTGAACAGATTGTTAGCCTGCAAGTCAAAATAACCTGTGAATGAATGCAATAAAATTCGCCAGTTCAAAGTTTATGCAATGGCTCAAAGTTCAAACAGAATTCATGCAATTCCTAACTCGTCAACGGCTCAAAAAAAATTTCCTACGGGTTAAGATAAATCATTGATTCTCTGGCTAGCTCGTCCATGACCTAAGGATTGGGAAGCAAGTTAAGTCAGGTCACTTCGATTTTGAGTCCTTGGTGTTTTGAGTCGGCTGTGCCCTAAGTCGTAAGTCGTGGAAAAAGGGAAAAGCTCTGGTTCAAAGTAATAAGAAAATCTCCAAGTCTTATCTCGGCAACGACTCAAGGCTTAAGTCGTGAAGCATGTTGGGTCGGATCATGGTTAAGTCGCAAAGGTTGCCGGATCATACAAAAATGGCCGAGTCATACCTAAGGCAATATTCAACTCTATTTGGCCAACTCACCACCTAACTCCTAACCAGTTTATCTTCCAACCTTTAACCCATTAACCCAACAAACTCTCAATCAACAACCCTAGTCTTATCACGCCACTAAATCGCCTCAAGACGCAAATCATGAGATCAGACAACCTTAAATCCATTGATGGCTAGAGTGACCAAACTTGCAAGGCTCAAGGGAGTAAATTGAAGGTAAGGACGGAGCGCATAGGTTAATGATGATCGACAATCGGAAGGGAAGCAAGATTGCTTATGTAGTGTGGTGTCAGAGATGATCGGAGGAGAATCAAGTTGGAATCGCCTGTGAGAACTTGGAGATGCGTTAATGGCGGATGCGGTTTAAAGGATAAGTAATGAGAAGTGGGAGATAGGAGGAACGAGTCAAGCATTTTATATCTGGAAGAGCTGGAACTCGAATCGGCACACCCGGGTTATGATAAGTCGAAGCACACGACTTACAACTTAAGCGTGTGCTTCGAGGGGCAAATGTTAACCCCGTTCCAGCTTACGAGTTAAGGCCCGGGATGGGCCACGACTTAAGGTGCTTAACGGCTCAGGAAGCCTCACGACTCAATAAGTCACTGACTCAACAAGTTAACGACCTAAAGCTCAAAGCGACTTAAAGGGTTACGACTCAACGACCCAAGGGGAGATTGTACGACTTAAGGAACCTTACGAGTTAAGGAACCTTACGACTTAAGGAATCTTACGGGTTAAGGAAGGTTTGCGAGTTAAGACATTAATGACCTGAGGAATGTCACGACTTATGGAGGTCTACGACTTAAGAGGAATGCGACATAAAGGTGATACGACCTAAGTCTTCAGAGACAAGTTCAATACCATGCTATAATGAGATAACTCGTTGACGACATACGACTTATGATGAGTCGTGTACGACTCATACTAACATCAAAGAAAGTTGAACTGGCTAACTCGTGAATGACTCAGGACTTGTGTTATTCATAGGAATGGGAGCTAGCCCAGTAGGTCGGCCGCGTGTTAACATGAGACGACTCACCATGACTCGCCCACGACCTAAAGTCACTAAGTCGCAGCCCGCTATCATGATACTTATATCAAAGAGGAATGACTCGTATACGACTTAAGACTTGTGCTATATTCAGAGGATCGAAGGCGCTCTGATACGAAGCTGGGGTTCAACCTGTTGAGTCGTCCATGACCCAACCTGACTCGGCTACGAGTTAACGATGAGTCGGGTACGACTCACGACTCAAGACTGAAAACTCCTATAAATACATGACCACTTCCAACATTTGGGGGGACTTTTTGCTCATTCATTCCAAGCGCCGTTACTCTGCTGAATTCCGAACTACTTCAACACTTAAAGCTTTTGAGATACAAAGAACGCCTCAAGGACCTTCATGAAGAAATCATACATGTCCAACATGAGTTCAAAGATTTTGATCGACATTGAAGTTTAGGCTACTTGTTCTAAGTCACTTGTAACTCGAAGTGCGTTGTAATCAAAGTGTAATTGCATCGACTTGTAATCAAATCGTCAATAAAGATATTCAAAGTGGACATAGGCTCTCTTTTAAGCCGAACCACTATAAGATTGCTGTTGTTTACTGCTTTTCCGCTATTATCTGCTTATAATCTTTTCCCGAGCTATCAGGTGGTGCTTTCACAGTTACACTTCATACACCGGGGTGTTAGCGTTCAAATTTTAGCGTTAACATTTTTGGTGCTTTCATTGAGAGCTGAACTCAGGCGAATTATCATCATTGCTTCACAGAGATTTGTAGAGAGAATTTCCTTGAAAACCAGAAGTCTATCCGAGATTATGGCTCCTGGAAGGAAAAGTAGATCTGTCAGATCTGGGAATGTTCAAGAGGGAACCTTCGCTTCCCCTGTATCGAATCAACCCACTCCAGCTGTCGAAGTTACAAAGGCAGAGCTGGATGGTGCAATCTTAGGGCTGAATCAGCAGATAAATGCCCAAAATGCACAGTTCGAGGCTCAGAATGCCCAAAATGCCCTAATTCTGAATAGGTTGAACGATTTGCTTGGGGAAAACCGTCAACCGGCAGGTAATGAAAGGAACTTTGCTGGCAACATTCATGATGCTGAAGAAAGGAATGCTCCTGAAAGGGCTGCTAGCCCCTTTGAACAAACACTTCCTGAGGTTGGTGGATCTAGAACTCGACATGATGAGGAGTATCTTTCTGGAATGGTCCGACAAATCATGAAAGAGAGTATGCAGAGGGTTGAAGACGAGAAAGAATGGGGTTTCGCCCCAAGTAAAACTCCATTTACTGAGAAAATCTTAAAGGCTGAATTCCCAAGGAAGTTTGTCCCTCCAACCATTCCAGCTTACAAGGGGACAAGCGATCCGAACGAATTCTTATACAAGTATGATTGGCACATGACAGGTGCCAGAGCCCCTGATGAGATGAAGTGTCGATATTTTCCTGTATATCTAGAAGGTGTGGCTCTACTGTGGTTCACCAAGCTACCAGTCCGGTCTATAGATCAGTTTTCTGACTTAACCCGGAAAATCAAGGAGCAGTTCAGACTATACGCTTCAAATGACAAAGATATTATGTCGCTGTCAAGTTTAGAGCAGAATCCAGGTGAAACTATCAGATCTTTCTTAAACCGCTTTAATATAGCACTGGCTGAGGTGGACAGTGCAGAACCGCGAATGATATTGACTTATCTGATGAGGGCTATTGACAAGTCGAGCGAATTTGGGAAATGGCTAAACATGAAGGAACCAAATTCCCTTGAAAAATTCTATAAAAAAGCAGGTGAATTCATACGCCTGGAAAGCCGTCCCGTACCGGTAAAGGCAGTGTTGGAAAAAGCTGAAGATAACACTGTTGCTCCACGCAAGAATGAATCTGTAGGGCAAAAAAGGGAAAATAACAATGGGAAGAAACAGAGTAATCTGAAGAAGCCTCGATCCTTCAAGCCATCAGAGTATACTCCTTTATCAGATACGCCGGAGCGTATCTACCTTGCCACTAAAGATTCTGTTGACTTTCTTAAACCTCTTCCTCTGAGGACCGGGAAAAAGGCTATACAAAGTGGCAAGTTCTGCCGCTTCCATAATCAACCCGGTCATGAGACCGACGAATGCCGCCAATTGAAAAATCTGATTGAAGAGTTGCTAAGGGAAAACAAGCTGCAGCAATTTGTGAAAAAGAATAGCAACAATCCTTCTTCGTCTAGTCAGGGGCAACAAGCTCCTGCTCATCAGCCTAGGACAGGTGAGAAGGCTGCAGGGCATGAATCTGGAAGGCCCATTATCAATGTCATTACAGGAGGACCTCACCCAGCAGGCAGAAGTTGGGGTGAGATGGAAAGGTATACCCGAGCTTTGAAGTATGTACCGATCGAGGAAGATGTATTCGTTCTGGAAGGTGCTATGCCCCTTAAGCAACAAAGAACTTTCAATGATGATATTGTGTTCAGAGCCAGGGATTCTGCAGGTATCGAAGCTCCTACCTTAGATCCCTTAGTCATCTCGGCTGGTATCGGGCCAGCTATTGTCAGAAGAGTTCTCATTGATTGTGGCGCATCCTGTAATATCCTCTTCAAGAAAACATTCGACCAAATGAAGATCCCTATAGCTGATGTGCAAGCCTCATTGCAGAAAATCGCTGGCTTCACTGGAGAGCCAAAGCAGCCGGTAGGAACCATTGGTTTGTTTGTGGAACTTGGAGAAGGAGAGAGAAAAGTGTTCCGCAAGCAAACTTTTGTGATTGTCGACGAATTTTCTGCTTACAATGCTTTCCTTGGCCGTCCAACTCTCGCAGCGTTCAAAGTTGTTCTGGTCCCATGGTGCCTCACCATTAAATTTCCCACAGATAATGGAGTGGGAGTCATAAAAGGGGATCAAAATGCAGGGCGGGAATGTTATCTAGCAGAGCTACGAGAAACCAGAAAAAGAGAAATGGGAAAGGAGGCGGCAGCCCCAGTCCGTATCAAAGAACCAGCCTTGTAGTAATTACAGGGCGGACCCTGCACTGGCGAGCACAGCGGAGCAAGGAAAGAAATGGATCCTAGAAAAGTCAGTGCAGGGGAGAATAGAGTGGTACCAGTGGAAACGACAGTACCAATACCTGTTGACCCAAAGGACCCAAACAAGGTGTTGAATGTGGGTTCACAACTTAATGCGTCAATTCAGAATATCTTAATATCTTTTTTAAACGCAAATTTGGATGTTTTTGCTTGGACTCATGCCGATATGTGCGGAATATCCCTAGAAGTTGCAGTATACACTCTAAATATTGATCCAAAATTTACACCTGTGAAGCAGAAAAGGAGAACTCAAGGTCCAGAAAGGTCGGCAGCGTTAAAAGAAGAAGTTGATCGGCTCATGGAGAATAATTTTATCAAAGAATCTACCTATCCGAATTGGGTTTCAAATCCAGTGCTGGTTAAGAAAGCCAACGGAAAATGGAGAGTATGCATCGATTTTTCAGATCTAAACAAGGCCTGCCCCAAAGACTGCTTCCCATTACCCAGAATCGATCAACTGGTAGACGGAACAGCGGGGCACAAATTGTTATCTTTTATGGATGCTTACACCGGATATAACCAGATCATGATGCATGAGCCAGATCAGGAGGACACGAGCTTTATCACCGACGTTGGTCTTTACTGCTACAGAGTTATGCCCTTCGGGCTGAAGAATGCAGGGGCAACATACCAAAGACTTGTTAATGCTATGTTCAAACCGCAATTGGGCAAGACTATGTAAGTCTACGTCGATGACATGTTAGTAAAGTCTAATAAAGCAGTGGATCACATAGAACACTTAGCAGACATGTTCGCAGTCCTCCGAAAATACAGAATGAAGCTCAATCCTTTAAAATGTTCATTTGGAGTGGAATCCGGCAAGTTTTTAGGTTTCATCGTGAGCGCAAGGGGCATTGAGGCCAGTCCAGCTCAAATTACCGCCTTAAAGGAAATCAGAGCTCCTAGAACAAAGAAGGAATTGCAAAGTCTCAATGGAAAAGTCGCCGCCTTGAGTCGGTTCATTTCCAAAGCCACAGATAAATGCATCCCATTCTTTGACGCCCTAAAGAAAGGAAAGAAAAACTTCGATTGGACTCCCGAATGCCAAAAAGCCTTTGATGAATTGATTCGCCATATGGAAACGCCTCCAATACTTTCTAGGCTTGGCGATGGCGAGGATCTTCCTATATACTTGGCAGTATCATCTCATGCTTTAAGTGCAGCGCTGATACGAGAAGACAAGAGGATTCAACATCCAGTTTACTATATCAGCAAAAGGCTCACTGGGGCAGAGATGAATTACTCTAAGTTGGAAAAACTCACTTGAGCTTTGTATTGGGGACTCTTAGGAGTCATCGATTAAAAGCTAAATTCTCAAAATGCCATTTCTGGGAAGAAGAAGTCCGATTCCTCGGTCATATTGTCTCTAGTGAAGGAGTTTCTGTTGATCCAGTAAAGATCGCTGCGATCAAAGATTGGGAAGAACCTAAGACTCCTACTGATATTCGCAGTTTTCTAGGCCTTGCCGGTTACTACCGAAGGTTCATTGAGAACTTTCCTCGGATTTCGGCACCTCTAACTGCTCTAACTCGAAAGAATGCTAAGTTTATATGGAGCAATAAGTGTGTTAACCCCGTTCCAGCTTACGAGTTAAGGCCCGGGATGGGCCACGACTTAAGGTGCTTAACGGCCCAGGAAGCCTCACGACTCAACAAGTCACCGACTCAACAAGTTAACGACCTAAAGCTCAAAGCGACTTAAAGGGTTACGACTCAACGACCCAAGGAGAGATTGTACGACTTAAGGAACCTTACGAGTTAAGGAACCTTACGACTTAAGGAATCTTACGGGTTAAGGAAGGTTTGCGAGTTAAGACATTAATGACCTGAGGAATGTCACGACTTATGGAGGTCTACGACTTAAGAGGAATGCGACATAAAGGTGATACGACCTAAGTCTTCAGAGACAAGTTCAATAACATGCTATAATGAGATAACTCGTTGAGGACATACGACTTATGATGAGTCGTGTACGACTCATACTAACATCAAAGAAAGTTGAACTGGTTAACTCGTGAATGACTCAGGACTTGTGTTATTCATAGGAATGGGAGCTAGCCCAGTAGGTCGGCCGCGTGTTAACATGAGACGACTCACCATGACTCGTCCACGACCTAAAGTCACTAAGTCGCAGCCCGCTATCATGATACTTATATCAAAGAGGAATGACTCGTATATGACTTAAGACTTGTGCTATATTCAGAGGATCGAAGGCGCTCTGATACGAAGCTGGGGTTCAACCTGTTGAGTCGTCCACGACCCAACCTGACTCGGTTATGAGTTAACGATGAGTCGGGTACGACTCATGACTCAAGACCGAAAACTCCTATAAATACATGACCACTTCCAACATTTGGGGGGACTTTTTGCTCATTCATTCCAAGCGCCGTTACTCTGGTGCATTCCGAACTACTTCAACACTTAAAGCTTTTGAGATACAAAGAACGCCTCAAGGAGCTTCATGAAGAAATCATACATGTCCAACATGAGTTCAAAGATTTTGATCGACATTGAAGTTTAGGCTACTTGTTCTAAGTCACTTGTAACTCGAAGTGTGTTGTAATCAAAGTGTAATTGCATCGACTTGTAATCAAATCGTCAATAAAGATATTCAAAGTGGACATAGGCTCTCTTTTAAGCCGAACCACTATAAGATTGCTGTTGTTTACTGCTTTTCCGCTATTATCTGCTTATAATCTTTTCCCGAGCTATCGGGTGGTGCTTTCACAGTTACACTTCATACACCGGGGTGTTAGCGTTCAAATTTTAGCGTTAACAAAGTGTAAACCTGCATTCCAAGAGTTAAAGGATAAGCTCACCTCCGCAACGGTGCTTACTGTACCAATTGGAAGCGAAAGATTGACGGTATTTACCGATGCTTGTCGAGAGGGTTTGAGAGCAGTACTAATGCAAGATGGGAAAGTAATTGCCCATGCTAGTCATCAACTGAAGACCCATGAAGCTAATTATGCTGCTCACGATTTAGAATTACTGGCTGTTGTTTTTGCTTTAAAGCTTTGGAGACATCATCTCTTAGGAGCTAAGTTTGATCTCTTTACCGATCATTGGTCTCTGAATTATATCTTTACCCAAAAGGATTTAAATCAGAGACAAGTGCGATGGCTCAATTTTCTTGCTTCTTATGATCTCGACATCAACTATACTCCCGGGAAAGCAAATGTTGTGGCGGACGCGTTGAGTAGGAAGAAGTCGTTGTTATGTCAGCTTATTGTTTCTTCTCCTCTATTGGACCGTATCAAGGCTAAGCAGGATGAGGATAGGATCATCAGATTGATCAAGGAGAATTTTCGCAGGAGGATTGGTGGTAATAGTCTAGATGGTAGTGGAGCCCAGATTGATGATAAAGGGGTTTTAAGGATTAATAATCGAATTTGTGTCCCGAATGTAGATGGTCTGAGGCAGGAGTTACTTCGGGAACATCATCAATCCCGACTTTCCATACATCCCGGCGTAGCAAAGATGTATCAAGATTTAAAGAAACTCTACTGGTGGAAGGGTATGAAGCGCAACGTCTCTATCTTTGTGAGTAGGTGTGCGACTTGTCAACAAGTCAAGGCGGACCATCAGAAGACACCGAGTTTGTTGCAGCCTTTAAGGATTCCAAATTGGAAGTGGGAGCAAGTTTCTATGGATTTCATCGATGGATTACCGAGATCTAGGAAGGGAAATGAAAGCATCTGGGTTATTGTGGATAGACTGACTAAGTCCGCTCATTTTATTCCAGTCAGGTCTACCCGTACAGCTTCGAGCTTATCCGAAATTTATATGAGGGAGTTTTTTCGCCTCCATGGCGTTCCCCTTAGCATTATTTGTGATCGAGACCCTATTTTCACTAGTCAGTTTTGGAAAGCGTTCCAAGAATCCTTGGGTACTCATTTGAACCCGAGCACCGCTTACCACCCACAAACTGACGGTCAAACTGAAAGGGTAAATCAGATTCTTGAGGATCTTCTTCGTGCTTGCATCTTGGATTATGGAGGATCTTGGGAAGATCATCTCCATCTTGTGGAATTCACCTATAACAATAGTTATCAGGTATAAATTTCAATCCTCTGTTCTTATCCTATCTTACTCCTTATCTATCTCATTCTATCTTTTCAGGCTAGTCTTAAGATGTCCCCATTTGCTGCTCTGTACGGAAGACCGTGTAGATCTTCGTCTTGCTGGATTGAATCCGGTAACCGCTTAGTTCTTGGCCCCGAGATGATTTTGGAAGCTTCGGAGAAAGTGGAGGAGATTAAGAGAAGATTAAAGGTTGCTCAAGATAGACAGAAAAAGTATGCTGATCGGCGTAGAAGGAGTTTGGAGTTTGATGTTGGCGATTTGGTATTTCTTAAGGTCTCTCCTTTAAGAAATGTGGTTCGGTTTGGGCGTAGAGGAAAGCTCGCCCCTAGGTTCATCGGTCCATTCCGTATCTTGGAGAGGATTGGATCTCTTGCTTATCGACTGGATCTACCCGAGAAATTTGCTGGAATACACAATGTGTTTCATGTATCCCACCTTCGTCGCTATCTTCACGATCCATCTCTTATCATCCAGCCTACTGCTCTTGATGGTCTAGACATCACGCCTGATCTAACTATTGAAAGAAAGTCGCTTCGTATCGTCGATCGAGGTACGAAACAGCTAAGAAAAAAGTCTGTCCGATTGGTCAAGGTGCAATGGAGCCCTGATGAGCGAGATTGCACATGGGAGACGGAGGAGAGCATTCGTGCTTCGAATCCGGAATTATTCGTTTAAGGTACTTCATTTTTTTTTCTTATCTTCCTTTGTTTTTCCTTCTTTCGTTCCTTTTCGAGGACGAAAAGTTCTGAGTGGGGGAGAGTGTAACAGCCCTAGTTTTTCTAGCAATTTATTTCTTTTAATTATTAAATCTTGAGATTTATTTCTATATATATATATATTTGATGTAAATCTTTTTCCAAAGGTCTAAAAATAAAATTTAAAGTTTTGAAACGGTTAATTTTGTTAAAGGACAACTCCATTGGAATTTCAAAAAAAAAAGAAATTTTATATATATATAAAATATTTGGAGAATATAAACCAATAAATTTTGTTAAGTAATGAACTGTTGGATTAAGCGGTTAAAGGGCGCATAAAATTTATGGTATAAGTAACGTAATAAACGTATAAATTAAAAACGTTATTTCTATATAAATTTTGGGTGTTTTATATTGCGTCAGTTTGGCGTATTTTAAAAATCATATTTCAACATCTATATGGATTAAAATATCAGTCAGTAGTTTTATAGCAAACGTTATTTTTTTCCATAACTGTCAATTTGGTTTTAAATAATTTTTGTATATAACTTTTCGTTCCAAAATCTTTGCCGTTTCTTCCATAAATCACGCAGCTTATAAATTTAAGAAATTGGACCAATTTATTACTTGCCGTTCTATAGTTCAGATTTCACTTCCTTTTACTTTCTCCTCTGCATTTAATACGAAATCACACTCGGCCTTACCTAAACAGAACGATCTATATCCATCAAATTTTCATTTACTGGCAGTATAAATCAACGCCTGCATTTAATTGAAATTTTCGTATGACTGGAAGTAAGAAGACGCAAGCCTTATCTGAATTCAAATGAGAATTAACGTTTAGACATAGAAAACTGGAAAGAAATCACCCATTTTTTTTTCGCTTGCCGCTTCACCTTTAATTTCGCAAAGTCTTTCCTTTTTATTTTACACGAGAATCTGAAAATCTTACTTGCCGTTTCTTGTAGCAAATCAAATGCTGCATGCCTGATTTGTTACCAAAATTTATCTATATAGAGGATACTAATACGAAAACAAATTCCCATCAATATTTTATTTTTTCGTGGCCTTCATCTTTGCCTAGTGAGCTCGCATGTATCAGGTAATGGTTTCAGACCATATTCCTTCTCTTATTTTATTTTTCTTCCCGGTTGCGTCCCCTTTTGCTTGACTACACTCCTCCATAACACCACACACCTACCACACTCGGCTGTTCAACCTTCTCTGCCACCACCTCTGATGGACAACTGGCTGAAAGCTTTGGGCTAGATCACCATTTAATGCCCAGAGGCTCGTGCATGTCACTGTTGGTTAAAGGCTAGCATAATGGGAGCTTATAATCCTTTAGAAGCAAGGGAGAGGGTAGTGGCAGCATGCTTAGCTGTGAAGGCACGAACGTTTCAGAGAAAAAAAAACGCACAGAGCATATTATATTCGGATGCAAATAGTATAACCTCAATTCATGTAACAAATGCATGCGTGCATGCTTTGGATAGGCAGGGCCGTGACTCCTGTAGCAGTAATAGCAAAGTGGATTTTGAAATGCAGTTGTGTAGGAAGGCATAAGGAAAAAAAAAGGGAGAAGAAGGAGAGAAAATTTGGGGAAGTACAGATTGCGTGAGCTTTGGATCTGATATTGGTAAATGGACAAGGTTGAGAGTGTGGTGGTGAGAAGGCTGTGGCATGTGTGGCCATATCATCCTTTTGAAAACTAGTTCCTTTTTTTGGTTTATATTTTTTTCATTATGATTTTTTTTTCTTTTTTAAATTCGCATGAATTGTTTTATCCATTTAGATTTGAATCTGGTTGTGGGATCATCAACAATCTAAATCGTGCCTCTAGTACGTTTTTCGGGGTGGTTACCGTCGTTTTGAAATTCAAATTTTTCTGCAGCATTCAGGTGAGTAATTCTCACCAGACAACATACCTATATTTCTGTGAATTATCGCAAATGTATTTGTAATTTTTTTTTAAATGTCATTTGTCTGTAATATAACGTATGATGTTAAACCCCATTTAAAATGACACCTCATCAGTTGTTTATCTATTGTAATATTATTGCAGTTATATTATTTAATGCTTATTTATTGTTATATCATCACTGCAAGTTCCCCGAAATTTGAGATCGTTATAGGCTGAAATGATAGGCCTGAACGATAATTTTATGCATTCATTCAGTTAACTGTTTAATTTTAACTTGGGATTGCGGGTTTGAAATGATAGAACCCGGGGTTTTGTAAATTGCGGATTGAAATGATATAAATCCGTATCACTTGACCTAGGCTAGAAAACTATATACAGACCCGTGGTTTCTAAAATATTCTTCTGAAATATTTAAAATTATTTTAAATGGAAGTTTATGATATGCTGGTTTAAGTGTATTTAAAAATTTTATAAAATTTAAATAATTTTTTTGAGTCAAAAATGTTAAATAAATGAATGTTTAAATAAAAATTTGAAATGTAACCTATTTTGGAAATTCTGGATTTTGTTAAAGATAAGATTTCAGTTAAGAAATAATTGATAATAAGTTATATTTGGAATTTAAAACTTAATTGTTGAGAGAATAATCTATTACAGCATTTAAATGCTGTCTTTTATAATTGAACTGTTTTAACCTATAGACTTTAGGTAAAGTTTCAAAAGTGCTACGGAAACTGAAATTTGATTGTTTTAAAATAAATTTATGGAAATAAATTTTGGGGAAAAATGTTTAAATTTTGGAATTAAATATGAAATTAATATAAATAAGGAGTTGACTTTGAATGGTTTTAAAAGGAAGAATTTAACTTTAAAATCGTAAAAAAGAAAATAAATTCCTAAATAAATTGAATAGATTAAAACCGTATTTTATAAAATGACCAATGTTTAAAAACAATATTTGATATTGAGGGTATTTGAAATTTATTTTGATTTCAAAGTATAAATACCATTTTTGAAAGTTGTAGCCACGAGTTATAATAACGTTTGGTTGTTAAAGAGACCGGGATCGGATATCTGGCATACTCTCTGTCGATACCGAAAACCACTTTGACAACCGTCTACGCGGTGGAGATTCCAGAATGAAGTAGGATGGTGGTGGCGTTTTCTATGAGGTAAATACGTGGACCCGACTCCCGTGAGTTGGCATAAGGTGGCTAAAACATGAGCGATTGACGGATTAATGAGGTAGCACTTCTGATCGGACGCACTTCTTCGTATACCATTCTATTACTTATGTGATTGTATTGGTGCGCACCTTTGATTTGGGAGTGTTGTTCGAAGTGGGCGGCAGCTGCGCGCTGCGCGTTTCCATCGGTCCGGATGCGTAATTGGTATATCTACTCTGGCATTGCCTAGTTGTGCCGTGTCACCTACCCTAGCGCGCCTTATACGATTTTGGTTTTGTACCATACCTATGGAGTGCCCTCTGACGACGCCCAGTACGGGGGAGATTACAGTACTATATAGACTATGGGAATATATTACGTGTTAAGGTGGAAAATGTAAAGCCTTAACGCTATTTAAAAGTAAGTTTATTTTACTAATAGACATTATTATAATAGCGAATATTACTACATAGTAAATAGTTTAACGGATCCTTAGAGGATGGGCGGTCCCAAGCATCCTTTAAGTTACTTGCTCTATATTACAGTACACTTGAATTTTCTTACACTATATAAGTATGTATGTCCTGACTCGAGTGTTTATGTTTTATTTTACGCTCGGGTCAGCCTGAGTTGCAGTTTCAGCTTTCTTCCCGGAGCTAGGACATTCTGTAGATCATTCGGGCTGCCGGCAAAAGCTTTTCACTCTATATCTTATTTATGTAATGGAGACTTTGGAATATTTGGCTTTCTATTGAAGTTTTAAAACTGTGTTGGAGATTTAAACTATGTAATTTTTATTTGGTTGAGATTTTTATAGTGGCTTCATGAACCACTAAGTATTTTAAATTCCACTGCGAGATTTTCTGATATCTGTGACTGTGATTCTCTGATTTGATTTCATTTGCTCCTAATTTATTTACAATCTACTATTTTGAACTATTCAAGCTTGACATGTTTTATTTATTGTCGAATTTGAATGGTACAAAATAGTGGGTCGTTACAGTGGGATTTTGAGGATAATAGATAACATGTAAGAAAGATTAAATTGGTTCATAAAAGTCTATTGTTTATCCTTAAATTATAAGGCAAAATAATAAATGTGTCAAATTTTCGTGGATAATAGAGGAATAATCTTATTTTACGCATTCAATATCGGATGTCCTTGTAACTAAAAGAAGAAGCGAAAGCCCTTGCCTCAAATTTCCCCAGGGAAATTTCAATTTAAGTGACAAAACAATGTAAACCATTAGTTCCAAGGAAGCTATCACAAAAGATTAGGTACTATTTGGTTTAAAAATGAATTTTGGGTTTTCTGTCTTCAAATATGTGTGTCAAATATAAGAGAAGTGAAATGATGATCGGAGATGATGGAAGGAAAATGGAGTGACGACGGAGAGGATTGAAGGACGATGGAAGGATGAACTGTTTTTTGTGCTTTTATCATTTTTCAAAACACGAAAAATAAAAAATATAGTTGCTTTCTATTTTGTATGTTAATTTTGTTTTCTAAATTGGTCATTTTCGATAATATACATGTGTCTTGCGCAATTTTGTATGGACGAGTACACAAAACTAAAAGTGATAAACCAAACGCAACTTATGTTTTTAGGACATCAAATAAAAATTCACATATACACACACATACACTCATGCTTATCAAAAGTAGCATTATGGATCTAAAACAATCCCGTTCATTCTCTGTAAAAAAAACCCCACTTGCTCCTTATTCACTCAATTCATCTCTTTATTTAATCTGATCCACTCATACTCATTGAAATTGACTAAAATTAATCCAAATCCTACTTAAATTCATCTTTGAAATTGCTATTTAGATCAAAAAGGTAAAAACCCTAAATAAAAAAATTCTTCCTGTAATTGTTCATCGATTAATGTCAGATTAGTTGATGATCTAAGTTCGTCGATTAGGATAGATTAACAAGTATTTGTTAACTATCGATCTGAATTTACTTGTCATAATTTTACCTTAGTTAAATTTACACTTATATGTTGTCAGTCTTTATTAGATAAATGTATTAGATGTTATAACTTAGGTTTACTCTAATATGAATTTGTCGTGAAGGTTGATTTCATTAAATTTGATATAGAAGAAACCATATGAATTATAATCTGAAATGAATGAAGAGTTACACGATTTTTTTAAACTTACAATTAATTAGTTTAATGTAAATTATTTTACTATTATTTATCAACTCTTTTATCATTTCAATTAATTTTTATACAATTTTAAAGTAGTCCTTTAGTGATTATGAATAATGAAATTGAATTACTTTTTTTATTTTTTAGGAACTAAAAATGAATTTATTATTACTGAAAAATATTAAATAATTTATCATTATAAATTTCTAATCTTTTGCCTAATAGTTTCATCTTTTTAAAGTAATTATTTAGTTTTTTCAAACTTATGAAATTGAATATGGTTTTTGGTTTCGCAATGTCATAAGAGGATAAAAGAATTTATAACCATGAAAAAAGTTAAATTGTATTTATTTATATACTTTTTTCGAGAATAAGAGAGATATTTTTTTCAAAAAGACACTCGTTTTGATATCCTAGAAGTTCAAATCCATAACCTTTAGACCACTTTCCACTTGAACAATGACTACCTCTTTCATTACTTCATCATTTCCATACCTCTCTCCCTCATTCGATCTTACTCATCAAATGACACTCTATTCATATCTGTAATTTCGATCATTAAGAAGGTTCAAGAAAGGGTGGACCATTGAAAAAAAGATTCAAAACCACTAACAAATGCGAGAACTGTACCTCCCCAAAAGCTCATCTGACCCCAAGGTGGTACGTATACTGTAAAAGCCGTCACAACCGTTAATAGGAATATGGCAACAACAAGACACCAAACTAGTTCTCTACGACTTTTATAACTTGCATGATATAAACCATAAAAAATATGAAGGTGAACCAACATAAGAAACATACTTGCCACATTAGCATGCATATAACTAACTAACCAACCGTAACTTATATTTTAATTTATATTTTATTATTTTTCATTTTAGGCATTTTATTTTTCTATTATTTTGTTTGAAATATGTGAAGTTCATCATTTAAATAGTATTATAAATGATAAAAGAAGTTATCATTTTATCCTTGTAATGTTAGTTTCCTTTCTATGCTTCTTCTAATATTTTATTCTTCCCTTGAATTGATTTTTTTTAATTTATCATTTAATAAAGTATTCTAGATGATAAAAAAGCTATAAATTCATCATTATATTAGAAAGGTCCGTAATTTAGAATTTTAATATTATATTTGAATGATAAAAATTTTGCCGTTTCACCTTTTTATGATTGTATTTGAAAAAATTAAATTATAATATTTACTTTTTGCATTTATAACTTAAAAGTATTTTAAGAAATAAAAACTTTAATTTTAAATATAAATATAAAATAGTATATGAAGTTTTATTTTATTTTATGTCTTATCTTTTGTCATTTTAAGTGTAAAATGTAACAATTTATCAAGTATTTTATATTTTACATTTTATCTTCTATATTTTATCATTTTAAATATAACTACATGAGATTTAAAATGGTAAATAAAATTATGATTTCCTTTATATTTTATGTTTTATATTTTTATTGTTTTAAATATAAATAAAATAGTGATAAGGTAAGTTATCTTTTATTTTTATATTGAAATAAAATAGATTATAATATTTATATTTCGTAAATGTAAATTAAATTTCTAGACATTTTACATAATAATTTTTTTATTATTTATGATAAAGAAAAAAGAATCATCATTTTATATAAAATTACATACAAAATGATAAATTATTTATTAATCTTTTGAAATTAAGTTTTACGGATATTAAAAATTTATTCATATTCATCTTTTGTGATTATATATGCAAAATAGAAGTTATTATTTTATTCTTTATCATTATGTAAAATTGATTAATGATTTTATTATTTCATATAATTATGTTTGGGATTATTTCAATTGAGTTAAGTTCTATATGGAATATGCAAGAAATGATAAATGTTTTACTCTTTTTTAATTATTTTTTATTTTTAACTAATAAGATGAGTAATCAATTTGTTAATAGTATTGATCGTAGATATATGTTTCTACCATTATAAATCTATACAAAATAGTAGTGGTGATTTGTATATTTTTAACATTGCTAATAAAGAGAAAATTAAATTTATTTATTTGTAAAGATAAATGCATTTCATTTTCAATCAAAACTATAAATGTATTGAATTTGGAGAAAATTTATCTTTATGAAGGGATGAAAAAGTTAATACAAAATGATAAAATAATGTAATTGCAGCAAAACGAGATAAACTAAAGTGATAAGGGAAAGGGTTGTGTATTTGTGTTCATGTAGCAGTAAGAGGAACTCTGATTTACAGGAGCATGTGCACGCCAAGTCCTTCAAGCAACAAGAAATAAAGTCCAAGCACAACTACAAGAGCATGCACAAGCAAGAAAGCAGGATAAAGGATAATGGAAATGAAAACTTATATATTAGAAAACTAACTCCATACATAATTGTATGTAAAGTATATAGATATATATATAAGGCCATAAAGATATATCTATAATTATTATAACTTTATATAAATATATGTCATATACGAACTTAGGAAAATAAACAACTTCAAAAATCCTATACAACTTCCATAATAATAAGATGTAAATTGAAAGAAACATGATTGCAAGTGGTTCAAGTAAAATTTGAGTGTTGAACTAGAACACAAGAGTCTACAAGTAACTAAGTGCAAAAAATGCAAATGAACAGCAGAATGCCAAAGGCTATCAAAGGGGAAGGAGAAGGAGAAAGAGGGAGGGAGGAGAGGAGGGAAAGGGAGAAGAAGGAAGGGAGGAAAGGAAGGGGGGGAAGAGGGAAGGAAGCAGGAAGGAAGGAAGGGAGGGGGAAAGGAGGGAAGGAGAAGGCCAATGCCAAAGGGCTATCAAATATGCAAGAAGAAACAAAGCCGGGGGCCTCGATCAACATCATCAACTTAATGCAGCAACGAATATTCGATGTGCATAAAGATGTCGTGATTGATTGGAGACTAAATTCCAAAGGGAATAAAGTGTATCGACATCAACCATGACTAGTTGAAGACCGATAGCAGCAGCAGCAACGTGCAAACATAGTTTGTAGTTTGCAGTCAGGTAGCAATTTATGGTTTATATCAGGAAATACTTTGTCGTCATGCAAATTTTTAATGTAAACATTGAACATAATATAAAACAAAGTAACAGCTATTTTATGTGTGAAGTTATACGGAGTCCGCAAACACTTGGATAAGGTCGCTAACACCTCCAGTAGTTGGACCAAGTTGTTTCACAAAGAGTTCTTGTTTCCACGATTTTGTTGGAAGTTGTTACCTGATTCCATCGAAGAATCTCAAAGGTGAAGGAATCTAGAGCCGCTAAACCTTAACCAAGAAGGAGCGATGACGAGAAGGAGGCAATGTCACACAGTTTGTAGGGTATGCCGAGCTTGGAACTGATTTGGTTCGGTGAAGAAAAGTTCCTACGGTGCTAATTTGGGAAGCTAGGGCTTTGTTCGGGGTTTGGAAGTAGAGCGGTATTGGTTGGAGTGGTGAAGAGGAAGACCGAACCAAAATTTTCATTCGATGATCTGGTGAACCAAGTAGTGTCGGTGTAGATTTTAGACACCAAAGGCCAAAACAAATATTTGGTTTGGTGTTAGAGCATGCCGGTCCAAATCATACCGGACCAAACCATGTGTGTGTTGTTTGCCGGGCCAGATGCAAATGTCGAACCATTTGACCAAACCAAAGTGATGTGCAGAACCAAATGGATGCCGAACCAAACCCTAGGACTACTATATAGCAGCTACCCCTCTTCATATCGTCACTCTATAAATGGTGGATCTTCTGAATAATAATGACAGCCATCCTAGAGAGCAAAACTCTATAGAATTTTGTGTGACTGTTAATTCTTCTTATGTGTAGCCTTCTAAAGTGAATCAATCTTATAACTCTAATCTTTCAATCATTAATAAAATATCCTCTCCCCAAGTGAATGTACATTGCCTAACGTTAGTGAAACTACTATAAATATCGTTGTTATTTATTTTTCTACATTGCATTGATCTGTGACTATCTATTTTGGTGTTTATCCTTGTTTTTTCCGTCTGACTACAATCACGCTCCAGTTGTTCTCCGTTGCGTTGGGTTTTAATTCCCTTAGACTAATCATCTGAAGGGATTTTTTTCCCCAACAGTCAGGTATCAGAGCTACAAATTTGATTAAGGAGTGTTAGACCCCATGGCAGGAGATGAAGCGACTCAAGTTGTTACAAGAACCTATACTAAAGGGATGTATATTACGTCAGGATCACAGTTGGCAATAGAAAATGGAATGGGTATAAAGACTTTGAGAAGTGCCAATGGAGGGTGATGGGGTTCTAATGAGGAATGAAGTCCATCCAGTATTGTTTGCCCTTGAGGAGTTGACGGCTGACATCTCCATCGTGGAAAGGAAGGAGATGGAGAAATGGGCATTTACTACTTTACAACTAGCTATGGGAGAAAATATTCTCTCGGAGATTAACAGTGAGACCGCTGCTAAAGGCATTTGGACCAAGCTAGAAAATCACCACTTGAAGAAATCCCTGACTAACCATCTGATATTACTGAAGACATTTTTCACCATGTGGATGAGAGAGGGCACTTCATTGAAGGAACATCTTAATTTCTTTGCTGATCTCGTGATGAAGATGAAGACTGATGACTTGAAGATGATAAGGGGCAAATGGCAATGATTCTTTTGTGTACTCTTCCCGAGCGATATACAAGTTTGGAAAATAGCCTTATCTTCGCTAGAGATACATTGATAGTGGAAGATGTAAAGTCAGGACTTCTATCTGAGGGCTTGAGAGATTAGATAAAGGAGATAAGTGATGGAAGTAGAGGTGGAAGTAGTTGTTACAGATTGCTCGTTGAAAGAGGAAGAGAAGATACAAAGAATTAGCACTCTAGAGGGCGTTCCAAGTTCAAGAAGCCCGGCAATGGTAGGAGAGAAAAGTCTAAGGATGGAAAGTGCTTTATCTGCAAGAAACCAGGTCATTGGAAAAATTATTTTCCAGATTTGAAGAAGAAGGAAGAAGATGGTTCTTCATCATTTGCGGTGGAGAAGTCTGTATTTGATGATGTATTGTCTACAGCAGTGTCAGATGTCTCAAACCATTGGTGCTGGACTCGGGGGTGTCTTTCCATATGACGCTTAATAAGGATTACTTCAGTTCTTTCATTGGACAAGAAGGAAGCTATATTTTTAAGGGTAATGATGCCAGCTGTAAAGCAATGGGTGAATGTACAGTGAGGATCAAGATGTGTGATGGAGTGATACACACTTTGATAGGTGTCCAGTATGTTCCAGGTCTTTGGAAGTCTTTAATTTCTTTAGGACAATTGGCATCTTTAGGATACAAGATAACTATCGAGAAGGATAGTCTGAAGGTTTTGGGAGGTGCACCAGTTCTTATGAAAGGAGATGTGTTCCAAAATCTGTATTTGCTGAAAGGAACCACAGTTCTTGGAGAGTCGTGTGTTGGAGTATGTAGTTCTCATGCTTCGGATGCCATAAAGCTTTGCATCTCACATTGGGTCGTATTTCAAAGAAGGGTTTAGAGTTGCTTCGGAGACGAAAGATAACCAAAGGAGAAAGCTTCGACAAGATGGACTTTTTCCAGGAATGTGTGTTAGGCAAGCAAACTAAGGTATCTTTTGGAGTTGGACTCCATAAATCGAGACGAGTACTTGAGTACGTCCATACAGATGTTTGGGGACCGGTTGCTACTCCTCTTGGAGGAGAAAAGTATGATATCTCTTTAATTGATGAAATCTCTAGGAAAATATGGGTGTATATGATGAAGGCTAAAATAGAAAGTTTTGAGAAGTTTAGAGACTGGAAAGCAATTGTTGAGAACCAATCTGGTTCTAGGTTGAAGGTGCTTAGATCTGATCATGGCGGTGAATTTGTCTCTAGGGAGTTCCTCGATTTCTATAGATAGCATGGCATTTAGAGATATTTCACTACACCCAGCTATCCGCGATCTAATGGGGTTGCAGAAAGGATGAACACGACTCTACTGGAGAAGGCTCGATGCTTCAGATTGACGGCGGGAGGCTTTTGGGCCGAGGCATTATCAACTACGGCACATATCATAAATTGAATTCCATGCTCAGCCATAGATGGGAAGATTCAAGAGGAGAAGTAAAGAGGTAAATCAGTGCATCTTGGTTACTTTCAAATTTTTGGTTGTCCGGTGTACGTTCACCATACAGGTGATGACAAGTTAGAGGCTAGAGCATACAATGGCACAATAATGGGATATACCGATGGTATCAAAAGGTATCGAATTTGGAACCCTGTTGATTGGAAGATTGTTCATTCCAAACATTTTACTTTTGATGAGTTTGCTATGTTCAATCCGAAGTAGAAGCTACCTACCACATCAGATGATTCTGATAGGCTTAATAAGATGGAAGAAGTTCCTATATTCCAGCCAAATAGTAAAGTTGTTGTCGATGCTGTCGATGAAAACATAGTTGATGAAACATCATAGGATAATCCACAGGTACCTTCTAGTAGTGTTGGTGTTGTGCGTGAATCTAGAGGAAGTTCAGTTCAAGTGGAGCTGAAAGGAGTGTAGGTGAAGCAGTACCTACCCGGGTCCGTCAAAGGACGATCAGGCCACCCGAAAGGTATGATGATTGGCAGTTTGCGAACCTTAGCCTTGGTGATCAGTTTGACTATGCCCTACATATAGTTCATAAGGAGACACTTGACCTTGATGAAGCTTTGAATTCATGTGACAGTTCAAAGTGAATGTGTGCTATGGAAGAGGAGTTAGAGTCGTTGAAGAAGAACAAGACTTGGGATCTGGTACCACCTCCTCAAGGAAGTCGAGCCATAGGTTTCAAGTGGGTGTTCAAGGTGAAGGATGATGGGAGATACAAGACTATACTAGTTTCTAAAGGGTTTTCACAAAGAAAGGGATTAGAGTATTATGAGATATTCTCCCCAGTAGTGAGGCATACGTCCATCCACATTTTACTCGCTATCGTCGCAGCTCATGACTTGGAGCTGAAGCAATTGGACATGAAAATTGCTTTCTTACATGAAGACTTGGATGAGACCATCTACATGAAGCAGTCAGAAGGATATTTTTGTAGATGGGAAAGAAAATTGGGTTTGCAAATTGTAGAAGTCATTATATGGACCTAAGCAGTCATCTAGACAATGGTACAAGAGGTTTGACTCTTCTATGCTTTCACTTGGTTTTGATCGCAGCATCAAAGATGCTTATGTGCACTTCAAGCATTTAAAGAACGGTGATGGGTATACCCACTCTTATACGTGGATGATATGTTGATTTTTTCCAAGGATAAGGCTAAAATCGATAGTTTAAAGTGAGAGCTAAAAGCGAAATTCTAAATGAAGACCTTGGAGAAGAAAAGAAAATTTTGGGTATGGAAATCCAAAGGAATAGAAAGCTGGAACTTTTGAGCCTCACTCAAAAAGAGTACATTCGAAAGGCGCTTGTTCGGTTTTGCATGGAAGGGGTAAAGGCAATTAGCACATACATGCCTTTGCACGTACAGATTTCTAGGAAAGGCTCTTCGATCTTGGAAAAGGACAAGGCTTATATGATGAAGGTCCCATATGAAAGTGCAGTTGGCAGCTTGATATATGCCATGGTCTGCACTAGGCCTGACATTACATAGGCGACTGTAGTGGTGAGTAGGTTCATGGCAAATCCAGAAAAGACGCATTAGGAAGAAGTGAAGTGTAACTTCAGATACTTGTGAGGAATTCCAAACCATGGACTTGCTTTGGTGGCAGAGGAAGAGATTTCAGCCTGGTTGGATTTTGTGATTCCGAACATGCTAGTGATAGAGATCGAAGGAAGTCAACATCCAGATATGTGTTCATCATCGGTGGGACAAAAATCTGTTGGAGAGAAAGGTTGCAAAGGATTATAGCTTTATCCACTACAGAGGCAGAGCTCATAGCTGCGGTTGAAGCAGCTAAGTAGGCGCTTTATTTGAGGCGCTTGTTGTGTGATTTGGGCTTCGCATGCGAAGGAGCGAATGTGCATTGTGACAGTCAAGGTGCAATTCACTTAATTGAAAATTTAGCATTCAGCTCGAGAACAAAGCTTATTGAGGACAGAGAGTCGTTCCTTGTCTCGATGAGTGAAGAGAAGCTAGTTCATCTTCAAAAAGTTCACAAAAGGAGAATGAAGCAGACATGTTTACCAAATCGTTGCATGTTGCTAAGTTCGAGCATTGCTCGGATTTGATTCGCTTAATGAAGTGTTAGGTGCCACGGGGTGGCACAGAGGGAGAGTTGATATGGTTCATGGAGACATTTGTTATCATGGTGGAGATTGCTAGGTTCTACATGGACTGGGTACTTCGAACACAATGTTGACGGACAGTGGCCTTGCCAGAGTTCGTTGATAGAGTGTAATGGATGATGGCATTTTCAAAGCTCATTGGGTAAGTATCCATTGCTTGGAGCATAAAGGTATAGATGGAGTTGAAAGGCTTGTTGGAATAAGGTATCAAGGTGGAGATTGTTGGAAGTTGTTACTTGATTCCATCGAAGAAGCTCAAAGGTGAAGGAATATGGAGCCGCAAAACCTAACCAAGGAGTAGCGACGGCAAGAAGGAGGCACTGTCACGAAGGTTAGAGGGTGTGCCGAACTTGGAGCTGATTTGGTTCGATGAAGAGAAGTTCCTATGAAGCCGATTTGGGAAGTTATGGCTTTGTTCAGGGTTTGAAGTAGAGCGGTATTGGTTTGGGGCGGTGAAGAGGAAGATCGAACCAAAGTTTTGGTTCGATGATCTGGGGATGCCGAACGAAATACCTCGTTCAGTAGTTTGGTATTTGCCAAACCAAGTAGTGTCGGTCTAGTTTTGAGACGTTGAAGGGCGAACCAAATATTTGGTTTAGTATTAGAGCATGCCCATGTGTGTGTTGTTTTCCAGGCGAGATGCAAATTCCGAACCAGTTGAGCAAACCAAAGTGATGCATCGAACCAAACCCCAGGACTGCTATATAGCAGCTACCCATCCTCATATCTTCACTCTATAAATAATGGATCTTCTGGACAACAATGGCAGCCATCCTAGAGAGCTAAAACTCTATACAATTTTATCTATATTGTTAGTTCTTCTTATATATAGCCTCTAAAAGTGAATCAATCTTGTAACTCCAATCTTTCAGTGATTAATAAAATCTCCTCTCCCCAAGTGGATGTACACTGCCTCGTGGTAGTGGAACCATTACAAATATTGATGTTATTTATTTTTCTGCATTGCATTTATCTGTGACTGTCTATTCTAGTGCTTATCTATATTTGTTTCATCTCACTACAATCACGATCCAGTTGTTTTCCGCTGCGTTGGGTTTTTTATTCCCTTAGACTGATCACTTGAAGATATTTTTCCCCAACATGGAGTAGGCTAGAGGACATATATTTTAATGGCAACGTTTATTTGTAAGAAAAGGAATCCCTTGTTGTTACATGCTACCAATCCCATATATATGTTCATTTCTTTTAGAATATCCTACGATGTGCGACTAATCGTAATTCAGTCTACGTACCCACTCTAATACAATGCGAGTGGCACCTAACAACTGCCGTTTGTAAGTAATATTTTTTATTTTCCTTTGTTGCATTGATTTTTAATGTGGGTCATGCTTCTTTATTTGAAAGAATAACCGTCCCAAGAATTTGTTAAGAGTTGATACATGAAATTGCATGAAAATGGAAATAGTAAGAATTTTCCTTTCAAATTATGTGTAATGAATTATTGAATATCTTCAAGTCCGAAGTATGATATTTGCACGTCATGTTCATTTTATTGAAATTTTCACCTGAATGTCATCCAGTTAGATTTAGCTGTTCCGGTAGCTACAAAGATAAATGAAGCATGATATTTTTAACCTTTATATTTTGATTTTCAGTACTTTACTGATATGTTTCCATGATTGTCGTATTTGCATAGATTTAATACAAAGATGTCATGGTTCTGATTAGCATTTCTTGTGTATGGACGGATGGACATCTTCAAGAAAGAGACAAATAATATCGTAAGTTTATAAGTTTCCCAACCCATTTTTTACCATTTGTTTTCAAATCCATATACACACAGTAAATGTAATGTGCCTCTTCAATCCACGAAAGTTGGCACGTAATACATTCATGGTATTAAAATGCCGAGCATTCAAGTGCTGGAAAGGCATATTTTTAGAGTAAAATAAAAAGAAAATGAATAAAAGGAAACAGAATCTCATAGTGGAACGATAACATATAATATAACAAAGACATAAAATCCGTCACTCTAAAATATATGGTATATTAAAGTTAAAAACAAACTTCACCGGCCTGAACAGTTATAACTCCTAACCTTGCTAAACACAAGAATCTGAATATTTCACATCACCTCATGCATGCATCAAAACCTCTCTAGACAGATGTGAACATACCTAATTGATGCGACCCACATAGCTCGACTCCCACTCGCTCTTTGGTTTTAGTTATCTCCGGTATTGGATGCAAATGCTCAAATTGAGCTACAAATCATCTTAGATTGACGAGGCATAAAAAAGAATATCAAAATCGATAGCCGATGAATCGACTATCGAAAATAACAAAAATGATCGTATACGAAAATTAAAATCTCATATACTTATCACAACTCGTTGATCTCAAACTAACACTGCCTCGGGGAAAACAATAAAGTCGGACAAGTTAGGGAGTGTTGTTTCCTACCATGATTTGGCATACATTTCTTAACTTTAAGAATAACAAGAGTTTCCTCAACGAAACAAATCATCTTAGATTGACAACACAAAGAAGATAACAAGAGTAGTAGTCAATAAATTAACTATCGGGAATAAAAAATGATTGAATATGAAAATTAAATCTCTTACACTAATCATAACCCGTTGAACCTAAACTAATACTACCCCAGAGAAAACAATGAAGCCAAACAAGTTAGGACAGTGTTGCTTTCTACCTTGACTCGATAGACATTCTTAACTTTAATAATAGCAAGAGTTCCCTCAATGTTTAGTGCTAAATATAAGACTAAACATTTTTTTAAATGAATCAAATTTTTTAAAACATTTGACTCACACTTGTGCTTCGATTTTCACATCACCAACATTTGTAAAACACACTTTAAAATATTCTTTTAAAGAGTTAACTATATTTCTAAGTGTATTAAAAGGAGGAGTAAATAATAAATGTCATTAAAGCATTGTTTATTATAAACACAAAACCAATTACCCTAAGCTTTATTTTTAAACATTAATTTTTAAAGACTTCATCATTTATAATACATCATATGTAAATCAATTTATTATTATCTTTAAAAAGATTTAAAATAACAACACTTATCAAGTCAAGAAAAAAGTTTTCTTAATAGCATAACAAAATCATTTATTATAACAAAAGTGTTATAATCCATGAATTCTTTTCTACTTTTCGAAATCATTTACCATAACAGAAACATTATAATCCCTGACTTTTTTTAATTCTCAGAAAACATTCATCACAACAATGGTGTTGTAATCCATGCATCCATTTTACTTTTAGTAAACTCAAAAATACTTGAAGTATAGATTAAAACATCCATTTCAAATATTATTTAATAGGAAAATCTCAAGTTTAATTTTTATTAAATACTCAAAACCATATTCTTTCCTTATTTTTCAAAATAAAACTTCTTCTTTGATAATTTATATTAAATTATTTAATATATATATATATATATATAAATTTTTAAAACACTTTAATTTTTTTTAAATATATGTTAGAAAAGTTCAATAAAAGAATTGAAGAAGAAAAATCAAGTTTAAATCCATTTTATAAAAGTTGGAAAAAATGCCACAAAACTGCTATTAAAAGAGTATGGAAAATTCCTTCGAAATTAGTCTTTTCAAATTGAAAATTTCTCCACATTTTACAAAATATGTGTGACGACCCACCCTTCACGACCCTCAAAAATCGACATAAATACGTCCGTCGTATAACATGCAAAACGATCGAGTGACGAAAAGACCGATTGTGGAATAAAAAAGAAAGGAGGTAGAAGAAGAAAACTAACAAAACAGAATCTCACAGCGGACAGAACAATATATAATATTGATAGTTCTTTACATAAAGCAAAACTATAATATACATATCTCACATCAGAGTGCACAAACCAATAATTACCAGCCTCGAAAGTTATAACATCCTATCCTCACAACTGCTGGTAATTTCGAACAATACTGCAGTGGAAATAAACAAGAATGAGAATATGTCTCTATCTCTAGCTCGTCTCCTGAGCTCCATAGCATCATAATCTGAACCTGAAATACTCGGTCTGACCCGATAATTATAATAAAATAACTCCCGAGTCAGTCTGGAAAACAACGTGAGAAAACACACTCAATTGAATTATTAAAGTTTTCAAAATCCTTTGAAAATCAAAGGTATCTCATACGACCATGCCACGAATAAACACGAAAGGTTTTTACCTTACGATAACCAAAACATTTCATATCAAAATCCTTTGATATTATAATAATGTCCAAGTATAAATACTTGTTCAAATAGTTGAAATTGTTACATTAATTAAATTCCACCAATACTAGGCTCTACAATCAAACCCGCAAAGGCACGTATTTGAGAATGGATTCCATCTGAATGACTAGGCAATGGGGCATCACCTGCCATGGTACATGTCTAGAACAACATATCGAGATCGAACCTATCGATCCCTGCCAACACAAGAGAGGACTACCCCTAACTTGGATAGTTCGAATAAGATTACCAAGCGGTTTGGATCAGCAACCGCCACACAGCCAAAATAAAGGGACTCTAGATAGGGGTAATCTTACCCTACTTGGGTGTGACCTACTTAGCCTTGCTGCATCTCACCTGATTTTCAGTCATTCCCAGTTGATGAGGCTAGAGGCTACGATTACCTTTTTAGAAATATTCACTTAGAATGCTCATTATCCTCCAATGGCAATGTATTGACAGCATTCATCCATACAAGTCTGCTCCTGGTCCGAACGGAACCGAAGGCAATATTCCTACTACATCCATTTTGAATCTCCCTTAGGATTATTAGCGATTAGCCCTTGAACTTCACTGCTCTATCTTCGACTCCATGCTCTTGTCTTCATTACGAAAACATACTCGTTGGATCGAAGTGGTTTTCGAATCACAAATCCGATCCCGGTCTCTTCGAAACAACGTTCGATATTCCCAGTTAACTCAATTCGGTTCTTTTAGAAGATAAACAGACGAAGATAAAATCGGAGATCACCTCCTAACCATTTGTGGACGGATTTCCTTATAAACGTCCTATAAGAATGACATGAGTTTATACATACAGTATAACACCTCGAACGGTAATTGTACCATTTATTTCCCGCACTTCTTCTTGATATTTCCAAAATTACATTTGAGTCCAGATTTGATAGACGGTTATTTAACGATCAAACAAACAATCAATTCAAATACACTTCATTTTACACTTAAAAACATTAAATCTCTTTTTAATTTGAATTTAAATAAATTACATATTATACGTACTTATCTTATCCAATTTAGTAAATATTCAAAAAACATTATCTTCAAAAATGTTTGAAAACCTTCTTAAAATAATGTGGAAAGTACCACTGTTGTATCAAATCATGTATCACAGCTTAATGGTTACGTCTCTATCCTAGAGAAATTCAAAACTTAGCTGTAGGCACTCACTGCCTCCGATTTACGCCATGCGAGTATACCATTACTTCCCGAAACTTTATTTGAAAAAAATTATCTCAAAATAATGCTTGTAAGTTTTCTAAAATGAATTTCAAAGTTAATCTAGGTAAATATACTTAAATAAAAGTAATTATTCCAAGCCATATTAATATTTAATGATTATCTTTTAAAACAAAAATGCTGACCACTTCTTAAATAAAAATAAACCTTTAGAAATCATTAGAAAGTAACTAATTAATAATAAAATAAGTTTTAAACAATATAAAGTAATTTAAATAACCAATTTTCAAGAATATTTTAACACTTTTAAAGTTTCCAATTAATAATTAAAAATCTTTTTTTATAAATTTTTATTCCAAAATCCTATTCACAATAATTCGAATTTGTGAAGTACAATCCTCAAGAACCTTTTATTTCATCGGATGAATTTCCCTAAATTTTCTAGATAAATGTTTTACTTCAAAAATCCCTTTAAATTTCTTTCAAATTCAAACATATACTACCGATATTCAAAAATACTAGAATCTAAGTCAAAATTTGCTACAACATCTGATCAATCTAATTTACACAATAATCTATCACTGATTATTCAACAATACATATATCACCATATATGAATTTAAATTCAATATTTTTAAGGAATCAAGTTGGATCCCTCCGACCTGTTTTCCTGCAATCACAGATGTTAGGACTAGATAAAAATACCAATTCCACTTCAAGGTGGAATATCGTGGTATATAGGGTCATCCGCTATTATGCAGGGTGCATGGAGTCTAATCTTCTATATATATGCGGGAATATCAACCGCTTCAATATATATATATATATATATGTGTGTGTGTGTGTGTGTGTGTATATACTACTATATATAATAGCACATCCAATTGATAAAAATACATCAATTTTAACCAATCAACTATTTATTAATTTTAACGGTTTAAAATTAACCACTAGCAGTCCAAAATTGAGTGAGATAAACTCACCTTGAGTTTTACGTTGCCAAACGTTCCAATTTTAAATTAAATTGAACACGTTCAATTTAACCTAAAATTTTCGCTAGATCCGATCAACTCCAGATCTATTCTACAGTGGAGTCCTCGTCGCTGCAATTCTTGTGGCACTAGTTTCATCTGATTCCGACCTCGTATGAAATAGATATGATAATTAAAAGATTGTATATAAATTAATATAAATAGATTTACAATTTTTTTTTTCTTTTTTTTCTACCAAAACAAATCTGGCCACACGTTGCATCAGGAGGTCAAGGCCGTATACTCCATCTTCTCATGTGATTCGTTCACATGCTCAAACCTATCGGCCAACTCACGCAATCGATCACCGCTGCCCACCTCGTCGATCCTGATAACTATCGGGTTTCATCAATCGAACGGCCTACGCGAGGACCGCCTTTGGCCTTGACCCCGATGAACTTGAGCCCTCCTTCGCCTTGAAATACGTGCATGAACGTGCAACCTATCTCGATAAAATGCCGCCTCCTCGATGAACTAAAAACGATCTCGACCGTTGATTGAGTCGAGCTCGATGAGCTCTCCATCTTTCCAGTTGGAAATTTTCGATAAATATGCTTGTAAGAGAAGAAAAATTGAGGAGAAAACATAACGTTTTCAGCTATTAATATTAACTGTGTCGGCTGCGTTAAGAGGAAGGCTGAGGTTTACTGCTGATGCATTTATATACACGTATACGAATTATTTTAATACTATTTTCACTTTTAACGTGCTTTCTCAAACGAGCTCCAAACTAGACTTTCCGTATGCCGTGTACAATGTTTTACCGCTATTCCGAATTCAATGGAATGTGTTTTGGAGCCCAATTCGATCATATGTGGAAGACAGCTTTTTGAATCGAATTAAAATATTGAATTTTCGATATTTATTTCAACATGTTTTTCTCCCGTACGACCAAATGGTAACTCCAAACGCTACAAAATTTGAAATCCGATAATAATACACTATTGTGAATCCAATGGAACTAGTTTCGTCGAATTCTGAGACTGTGCCCCAGAAAGCTATTTTAACACGTCGACTAAATTGAGTGATTTCAAAAATCGTCGAAATAATTTAAATTTTCATTTTAAAATCATACTAACTTAAATAAAATTCAATTGGAATTTATATTCATATTATAAATCATTCTGATTCATTTTTAATCAAAAGTCACTATTTACATTATTTCCGTATATTGAACTTCACTATTAAATAAATATATAAATTTCAAACTCAAGCTTATCGACTTTTAAATCCTATTTGAAGGTCCATATCATAATTCTAATCCAAATAGAATTTTAAATAAATTTTAGAAATCGTTTTAGTATCCATTTTTTTTTCTATATTCTTGTATTTTCCCAATTTCAATTCTTAAATTACTATTCTACCAAATCAATTAAATCGCCATATTTGGAATTTTAACACATTTCAAAAATTCTTCCATATTAAAAATCAATTTACAATTCAAATTCCACATTTAAAATAAATTAAATGTTCAAAATTAATGACCAAAATTCGAGGTCGTTACATTCCTTCCACCTTATAAAAATTTCATCCTCGAAATTTGCCAAGGTCGGAAAATGCCCCCAAACCCATTACCTTATCCAAAACCCACTTAGTTACAATCCCACATTCACTTCTCTAACCCTTTAGGTTTTCCCAAAACAAGTTGTTTCTATTCCTAACTCAAAAACCTTTTATTTCAACTTCAATTCAAGAACCGACCTTTCCCAGTTAACATAAATTTGCAAAAAAAATTCAAAATTTCTCTAACACCCAAAATTCCCAAAATTTTTTGACAGCGTCTCCCTTGTACGGAGAGCCTTTTACAATATCACAAGAGAGATAAATATGTATACATCGACCTACATGGTCAGAAAACACAATATATATATATATATATATATATATATATATATATATATATATATATAATTTCTTTATTCTATCGCGTAGGCTTACCTTGTATTAGTGTTTTAAGAGAGCGGCTTATCTATATGCATTTACGCAACCTAAAACTATCCAACAGCTTTATGTACCTTTACTTACTCAAAATAAGCACATAAGTTACAAAAACATGAAGTTTTAATAACATTTCCTTACTTTAACTAGTAAAAGACATCAACTTCATAAACATGTCAACCATATATTCACAAGCAGCTATAAGGTTCCAACCTAATTTAATTTCCTTCCCATGGATTCATATATCATTTATATTATTTCACTCAATTTGAAATGACTCACAACCAAATTTATTGCATTTAATTCATATTTACAACAAACAAATCATATTCATTCTAAATTGGTTTATATGTGATTTTCTTGCATACATTCACCTTTATTCAATTTCAAATTGACTCCCATTCAATTTATTTGCATTACATTCATTATTGGCTTTCATTATGTGCTACCCATTTTATTAAGCTTCCATTCATTTCTTTTTAAATTGATTCCAAACCAATTTATCTAATTCCCATTTGATTCCCATTCATGATATTCATCACCTTGTTTGCTTTATGTTATATTACACAACATTCCAATCCATGTTAATTTATTAATAAATCATTCCATAAATAGTCACTTAAGCTAAGTTCCCTTTGCAACCCAGTTTCAATTCATTTTAAATTAAATCTCATTCAATTTACTTGTTTTCATCCACTTAGTAAATCCAATTTATATTACACCCCTTGGGGCCATTTCATGCTGGTCAATTCTCAAACAATTTGTTACATCATAACATGGTTCATACACATACATTTCTATTAGCTTTACTTCCAACATCTTTGCCATTCACTTGCATTTAACTCACATAGATTTATTCACTTCATTCTATAGTGAACAGTATCTCATTTCATTTCAAGCTAATTTATTTATAAATCATTTCGCAAAATCATTTTTAATGTTTACTATAAGCATTTCATATCATTACTTAGGTTATATCCATCCTTTTAAACTTAAGTGCATACCCCATCTTATCCAACCAATATCCCCATCATAGTCAACTAATTTGTTCTTAAATCGAATCCATTTCTTGTTATCAATACTTAACCATTTTAATTTGGTTATCCCTTTTCACTTCCACGGTTAAATCATTTATACCACTTATTTATTTACAATTCCTTGAATTTCCATTTAAATTTACTCACATTCTATATTTGTAAAATATAGTTATATAATCAGTTCATCATTCACTTTTATATTCACTTTACTCAATTTTAATTCACCCTTCATTAAAAATTCATTTTTTAATTTTCCATTCTTTCATCATACTATCAAACTATTAGCATTTTGGTTTTTAAAATCCCATTTTTCTATTCATAAGTTCACACACTTATTTACTTAAAATCCTATTTTACTTACTTAAGTCTATTTACATCTTATAATCATAACTCGGGAATATCTATATCATTTAATAGCTTAATTGTATTCTTCCCAATAAATAATTATAACTTATAGCTATATAATTATTCTACATTTCATCTTTATATCCATTTTAATTCAAATCCAACTTCTGTTTTATTTAACTTATCTTAAGTTAAATTCCCACATATCTTATTCACTTTAATTTACTCAAGTTAAATTTAAATTTCAAGATTAAAATTTTCATTTTCCTTTCTTATCTACATCAACTTCAAATTATAGGTTCAATAACTAATTTTTCTTAACTTTTTAAATCTTTTAAATAGAAACCCCAGAATTCAATTACCTGGTTTTATTTCAAACCATTTTGAAATCATGAATATACGTATATTACCTTTGTATATCAAATCATGCTTCGGGATTTTCCAAAACAACTTGGTTCTACCTAAAACAAATTCCCTTTAGAATTTCAAAATCAAAACTTTTTTATCAAACAAGTCCAAACAAATATCATACCCAATCACCATTGTAGTAATCCATCACTTAGAAACTCAAAAATGAATACTACTGATGTGGCCATCATCACTAGAATTATTTTCCAGCGACAGAAGTGAGTCCAGTGCTTTCTTACTTCCAAAATTGTTTTAAAACAATTTCTCTTCAAAAATATTTCCAAAATAATATTCCGTTATTCCTTTCAACTTACTTTGGAAAACATTTTCAAATTCCCAAGATTTAAAAAGCTCCAAACATTTAGTTCCAATCCCAATTTAAAACCTTTTTCCAAAATTTTCGTGATTTAAATTCTGGTTTAAATCAAATTTTAGTTATATTCCTTTATAAAAATCATACTTATACAATTCCTATTTGATTATATATATAACCGTTTCAAATTTTATATTCTTATTTGATTATAGCATTAACAAACAACATCCAACTATATATAATAATTTCAGAAAATTATTTTTTACATCAGAATATAATTTTGGGTAAAATTATTTAATTCATCCACTTTAAAACAATACTATGTCGATTTACCGTGTTTAAGAGTTTAGAAACCTCTATCGGTACGGTTGTACTTCCCGTACCGACCAAAATTCATAAACACTCAACTGATAAGTTAACACAATATAAAAAGATTTTATATTCACTAACATTTACGCGCTCATAGTTATTAATACACTCAAACTCATTCTAAAGTACTTTTGACTCCATCTCTAATGAGTAATCCCCACCAAAACCTAGGTATATCGCCAACCAAGGAACTGATACGACATGTGACGGCCCATCCTTCACGACTCTCAAAAATCGACACAAATAAGCCCATAATACAACATGTCGAACGATCGAGTGGTAGAAAGACTGATTGTGGAGTGAAAAAGAAAGGAGATAGAAGAAGAAGAAAACTAACAAAACAGAATCTCACAGCGGATAGAACAATATATGTCAATAGTTCTTTACACAAAGCAAAACTGTAATATACATATCTCACATCAGAGTACACAAACCAATAATTACCAGCCTGCATAGTTATAACATCCTGTCCTCACAACTGTTGGTAATTTCAAACAACACTATAGCAGAAATAAACAAGTACGAGAATACATCTCGGTTTCTAGCTCGTCTCCTGAGCTCTATAGCATCCTAACCTGAACTTGAAATACTCGGTCCGACTAGAGCATTATAATAAATAATACCCAGTCAGTCTGGAAAACCAGCTTGAGAAAACACACTCAGTTGAATTATCAAAGTTTCCATAATCCTTTGAAAATCAAAGGTATCTCGTAAGACCACGCCAAAAATAAACACGATACCTCACGATAACCAATACATTTCTTATCAAAATCCTCTAATATTATAATAATGTCTAAGTACAAATACTTATTCAAATAGCTGAAATTGTTACATTAATTAAATTCCAGCAATACTAGGCTCTACAATCAAAATCATAAAGGCATGTATTGGAGAATGGATTCCATTTGAATGACTAGGCACTGGGGTACCACCTGCCACGGTAGACCTCTAGAACAGTGTACCGAGATCGAACCTACCAATCCCTACCAACAAAAGACCACACTACCCCTAACCTGGGTAGTTCGAATAAGATTGCCCCACGGTTAGGATCAGCAACCGCCACACAGCCGAAATAAAGGGACTCTAGATAGGGGTAACCTTACCCTACTTGGGTGCGACCCACTTAGCCTTGCTGCATCTACCCTGATTTTCATTCATTCCTAATTGATGATGCTAGAGGCTTTGATTGCCTTTTAGAAATATTCACTTATAAAGCTCATTGTCCTCCAATGACTTTGTACTGATAACATTCATTCATACAAGTCCATTCGCGGTTCGAATGGAACCGAATGCACTATTCCTACTACATCCATTTTGGAATCACCCTCAAGATTAGTAGCAATTAGCCCTTGCACTTCACTGCTCCATCTTCGACTCCATGCTCTTGTCTTCATTACAAAAATGTACTCGTTGGATCGAAATGATTTTCGGATCATACATCCAATCCCGGTCTCTTCGAAACAATGTTCGATATTCTCGGTAAAATCAACCCCGGTTCTTTAGGTGATAAACATACAAAGATAAGATCGGAGATCACCTTCTAACCATTTGTGGATGGATTTCCTAATAAACGTCCTAGAAGAATGAAACAAGTTTATACGTACAATGTAGCATCTTGAACGGTAACTTTACTTTATGATTCCCGTACTTCTTCTAGATATTTCCAAAGTTATATTTAGGTCCAGATTTGTTAGCTGATTATTTAACTATCAAATAAACAATCAATTCAACCAACACTTCATTTTGCAATTTAAAACATTAAATCTCGTTTTAAATTAAATTTTTAATCTCTTTATCCGAATTATACATACTTATCTTATGGAATTTAGTAAATATTTGAAAAAAATTATCTTCAAAAATATTTGAAAACCTTCTTAAAATAAGGTGGAAAGTATCATTGTAGTATCTAGCCGTGGATCATAGCTCAATGGTTACGTCTCTATCCTAACGAAATTCAAGACTTCGCTGGAGGCACTCACTGCCTTCGATTTACACCACGTGAGTGTACGATTACTTAGCGAAACTTTATTTTAAAAAAATTATCTCAAAATAATGCATGTAAGTTTTCTAAAATTAATTTCCATGTAAACCTAGGCAAATATACTTAAACAAAAGTACTTATTCCAAGCCATATAATATTTAATAATTATCATTTAAAACAAAAATGCTGACCACTTCTTAAATAAAAATAAACCTTTAGAAATCACTAGAAAGTAACTAATTAATAATAAAATATGTTTTAAACAATTTAAAATAATTTAAATAACTAATTTTCTAGAATAGTTTAACACTTTTAAAATTTTCAAAATTAATAATTAAAAATCTTTTTTATATATATTTTAATTCCAAAATGCCATTCACAATAATCTGAATTTGTGAAGTACAATCCCCAAGAACCTTTTATTTCATCACATAAATTTTCCAAATTTCTATATAAATGTTTTACTTCAAAAATCCCTTTAAACATCTTTCCAATTCAAACATATATTACTGGTATTCAAAATACTAGAATCTAAGTCAAAATCTGCCACAGCATCCAACCAATCCAATTTGCACAATAATCTATCACTGATTATTCAACAATACATATATCACCATATATGAATTTAAATTCCACATTTTTGAGGAATCCAGTTGGATCCATCCAACCTGTTTTCCTGTATCTACAGATGTTAGTACTACATAAAAATACCAATTCCATTTCAAGGTGGAATATCATGGTATACAGGGTCATCCGCTATTATGTGGGGCGCATAGGGTCTCATCCGCTATATATATGCGGGAATATCAATCAATCCAATATATATACACTACTATATATAATATCACATCCAATTGATAGAAGTGCATCAATTTTAACCAATCAACCATTTATTAATTTTAACTATTTAAAATTAACCACTAGTGGTCCAAAATTGAGTGAGATTAACTCACCTTGAGTTTTACGTTGCCAAATGTTTCAATTTTAAATTAAATCGAACACGTTTGATTTAACCTAAATTTTCGCTAGCTCCGATCGACTCTAGATATGTTCTACAGCGTAGTACTAGTTGCTGCGATTCCGACATCGCTTGTTACATTCCATTCCGACCACGTGTGGAACAGATTTGATAATTTAAAGATTGTATAAAAATTAATATAAATAGATTTACAATTATTTTTTTTTTCTTTTCTACCAGAAAAAATCTGGCTACGCATTGCATCAGAAGATCAAGGTTGTATACTCCATCTTCTCATGCGATTCGTTCGCATACCTAAACCCATCGGCCTACTCACGCAATCGATCACGGTCGCCCACCTCGTCGATCTTGATGACGATCGGGTTTCACCAATCGAATGGCCTACGCAAGCATCACCTTCAGCCGTGACCCCGATGAAATCGTACCCCCTTCGCCTCGAAATACGTGTGTTAATGCGCAACATATCTTGACAAAATGTCGCCTCGTCGATGAACTAAAAAGATCTCAACCGTGCTCGATGAGCTCGCCATCTTTCCAGTTGGAAATTTTCGATAAAAATGCTTGTAGGAGTAGAAAAATCGAAGAGAAAATGCAATGTTCTCGGCCATTAATATTAACTATGTCGGCTGCTTTAAGAGGAAGGCTAAGGTTTACCGTTGATGCATTTATATACGCGTATACGAATTATTTTAATATTATTTTCACTTTTAACGTGCTTTCTCGAACGAACTCCAAACTACACTTGTCGCCGGGCGTTTATAATGTTTTACCCCTATTCTGAACACAATGGAATGTGTTTCGGGACCTAATTCGATCATTTGTGGAAGATAATTTTTGAATCGAATTAAAATATTGATTTTTCGATATTTATTTCAACGCGTTTCTCTTCTATATGACCAAACGGTAACTCCAAATGCTACGAAATTTGAAATCCAATATAATACACTATTACGGATCTAATGGAATTACTTTCGTTGAATTCTGAGACTGTGCCCCAGAAAGCTATTTTAACTCGTCGACTAAATCGGACGATTTCAAAAATCGTCGAAATCGTTTAAAATTTCCATTTAAAAATTATACTAATTTAATTGTAATTCAGGAATTTATATTCATATTAGGAATCATTCTGATTCATTTTTAATCAAAAGTCAATTATTTACATTATTTCAATATATATATTAAACTTCATTATTAAATAAATATATAAATTTCAAACTCAAGCACATCGACTTTTAAATCCTATTCAATGGTCCATATCATAATTCTAATCCAAATAGAATTTTAAATAAATTTTAGAAATCATTTCAATGTCCATTTTTTTCCCAAATTCCCATATTTGCCCAATTCAATTCTTAAATTACTATTCTACCAAATCAATTAAATCGCTATATTTGGAATTTTAAACCATTTCAGAAATTCTTCCATATTCAAAATCAATTTACAATTCAAATTCAACATTTAAAACAATTAAATGTTCAAAATTGACGACCGAAATTCCGAGGCGTTACACTATGAATACTATACTTTATTTTAGAACAACATACTATGAGTATAGTATGCATTCACAAAAATTTAGAGACTTCTAAAGTCAACAAAACTCAAATTGAAAGTTGTTTTAAAACTCGACTTTTGAATTGCAAAACCTTGACTGAAACTTTTCCAACTTTTAAACATTTAGGATTTAGGTGTTATAGCATTTTTCGAGTCATCAAAACTTGGTTCAAACAACATTTTAAAAAACCAAAAGCTCGACTAAATATTTAATAATGTTCACATTAACATAAGAGAAACCAACAAAGATTTAAAAAGGAGATTTCATAAGTGTCGATATAGTAATAGTCGCTATGACGACACTTTCACAGATAATCAATCAATTATACATATATTTCAATCAAACTTTAGTATAAGCAACATAAGTAAAAAGTAAATCAACATTAGCGAGAGTCTCTCTACATAAGTCTAATGTAAATCTCATATGTGTATGTTTTTCGAAGTGTTCCGTAGTAATCTATTCGCTACGAATACAGTTCGACTTCTACTTACTTTTGTCCATTGCAAAACAATGGTTATTTATGTCATTCGCTTCCAAGCAGGAATCAAATCCAAACAAGCAATATACATAAGTATAAACAACAACATATATTTTACAACATTTTGAAATTTTTAAAACCATTTTAAAGTGAGATTAACGCACATTTAATTCAAAGAAGAAACAACACTTCCTACCACAATAAAGGAATGATAATGTAATGGCCCGTTTTTCTATACTCTTTGAATCGATAATAAACCATACATGCCCAACTCAAATTGCACGAATAAGGGGATCATTAAGGGTAGAAAGAAAATAAAGACAGAACAGAATCTCCAAGAATGTAATAAATATATTATTTCAATGAAAATCTTTACAACGGAATTTTTAAAAATACAATATCAGAGTCTAGCCTATATTCAGCCTGATAATTTATAAAACCTGCCCTTACAAGTGCTGAAAAATAACAAAACAAATGCAACAGATTTAGCGGATAATAGAATATGTCCACACGATGATGAAGATCTCCAGCTCTCCTCTAAAAACTCCAACCGCCTTCAACTCAACCTGAAACTACTCGGATCTGACCTGGGTATTAAAAATACCCAGATTAAGCTTGATAAACCAGCATGAGATACTCGAAATTTAAAATCACTATATTATCAAAACCTTTGAAAAGAAGAGTATCTCATAAGACCACGCCCACACTTAAACACGGACGGGTTTTATTACCTTATGATAACCAAAACACTTTTATACCTAAATTCACTTGACATTAGTTTTAGTGACATTCCTTTGAAAACACTTGCAAATAAACTTATTCAAATAAGGTATCAATATCTGGACTAAGTCCAAGGTAATATATCCAGATTAGGTCAGCGGAATATACCGAAGGGAATAAATGATACCAAAAGGGGTAGCTGAAATGTTTGAAAGGCATTACAGCTATTTAAGGACTATAATCAAAATCGTAAGTCTCATATTAGGATTGGATTTCCAACATGATAGGGAACTAGTGGAAAGATTAATCTGTATCCACTTCTTACGTTCAAGACTCAGACACCATTATGCAATAACACAAATGGCTAAAGTGGATACAATCTGCGAACAACAACAAAGCCTTAGACTTTGCGCATCCCTGCCATGAGGCCCAGATGTATCTGGTACCTAAGTCTCAGAACATCTGATAACCCAAATCACAACTATCCGTAATGCAAGCATACATCTGACCACATAGAATCCTATCATAATCGGGGTGTGAGGCTCGCGAGGCTACGCTCAATTTCTTCAAAGCCACGCTTTTCATACAAAACCACGCTTTGATCATAACAGGTTCCACTTTGAATGGCACATTACTATTTCTTTGATCACTATTTAACTCCCACAAGCATACAACCTCTGAGCTCATATGTCTCAAAGAAGGATATTAAGCTAACAGAAGTTGCATTCTCCACTACCAAGCAAATGTACACTTATAAAAGTCAAACGTTGTGTCTCAGAAATGCAATGTCAGACATTCGTCCATACAAGTTCCTTCTGGGACTGAACGAAACCGAAGGCGCTTTCCTCAGCCATTACAACACGAGAAGCCCATGTAATCGAAAAAAATCTCCATAATGAGGAGACCACTGCTATAAATAACTCTATAATGGGATCGACCCAAAGCATGTCAATAAGAAGTCCTCACTCTATAAAGATCCATGGTGTTCAATAATCATCACCTTCAATATGTCTTCACTTTCGAATGTATACATTGGTTCGAAGTGGTTTTCGGATAGGACTTACCCAAATCCGACCATGGTTCCATCGAAGCCAATCATCGCTTTAAAAGATGTTAAGTTCATATGTGGAAATCAATCATCAATCAATTACTTCATTTTTTTTATTTAAATCAAATATCTTTCTTAGATACATTATTTTTAATTTATTACTTTTTTTTCAAGAGTATATGGAATCATTAAGCCTCATTTATCAAATCATTTGGTTTATTTAGATCTTTCTTAAATCCTGGAATAATTCCAATCATTTTCTCTTTTACTTAGGAAAACCCTTCCAAATCATTCTTTTAATCTTAATCAAACATTTCTTATATTCAAGTTATAACTTTTAACTTAAGGAAAATATTCCTAAATCATTCATTAAATCTAAATCAAAGATTTCTTATATTCAAGTTATAAATTTTAACTTAGGGAAAATATTCCCAAATCATCATTAAATCTTAATCAAAGTTTTCCTTCTTAACTTCAAATCACGTTCTTGCAAATCGAAGATTTTCATATTAGAGTACTACTGCCACCGTAGATATGGTAAATTTCACCTACAGGGACTAATGGAAAGTAATCCTACATCATACTTTAATGATCTTGGTCTTCAATATGTTTTATTTATAAAATTAGTTTCAAGTAGTTTTCGGATAGGAATCGCCCAAATCCGATCCCGGTTTTTCGGATAGGGATCACCCAAATCCGATCCTGATTCCTTCGTGTTAATCATCGGTTAAAAAGATGTTAATTGGTTAACTAACATTCAAAGAATTTGTTTCTTGTCACTTATCTTGAAAAAATTAAATATGATATTTTAGAGCATTCAGGCTTTCCTTTCGATTTATTCCACCCTTGGCCTAAAAAGAGAAAACTATAGGCCAGGTAAGTTTCGGGCACCGGTTGCTCCATTCCAAAACTTAATTAAACACTTTCTTTTATTTTCCCATACCTCACAGGAGGAATAAATGTATTAGTCGTTTCCGTATACTCAGTTTGTTATTACATTCAATATTCTTCACTTTTTATTTAAGTGATATAAACAATTCGCCTTAACCATTTATTCAAACTCTTAATTAAAACTTCTAAACCATCTTTATGTTACTTAATTATTCCATTAAGTCATTCACAAAAGATTTAGGAAAGAATTGTTAAGTTTAAAACACATATTCAAAAGATTGTAGAATTCGCAGCATAAAAGTGCTGCGGAAAGTGCTATATAAGCGTATTAGATTTAAACAACCTTTTAATTAATATGTGAAAATTCATATTTTCCATTCCAAATCTCTTTTAAACCATTTTAATAGATTTATCAAATTTATTTCATATTTTTAATCATTTAAAAATATCGTTTATAAAGAAATCCATTTTTGGATTTTGAACTGCAAAACTGCGATGTTTTATGAAAATTGTTGTGGACATGTTTCAAAATCTACTTGATGAAATCCTGATTTTTTTATTCTTTGGAAAATTATGGATACAATAGACCAAAAATTTCTTATCTCGAAGAATTCCGAGCTATATTTCACTTTGTACACTCATTTAACTTTTATGGTGCAAAATCGCGAACTACCGTTACGTGACGCGCATAATTTTGACTTGCTTTTCAATTTCTTTTCAAACTTCTTGAAAACACTTCTCAATGTTTATAAAACATTTCTAAATCATTTTAAATTCATTTGAAATAATATTTCCATCATATCAAAGTAATCTTTCATTTCAAATTATAATATTATATTACTATAATGTCATTTCTAACCTTTTTAGATTATTTAAAATCATTAAGAGGATAAATAATTTTCATACACATTTATATGAATTTAATTTTCATTTAATTAACTATGGTCAATTACTAATCATTTCTCTTATTATTTATCAAACAAGTTATCAATTATATCACAAACATATAATAAACCATAATATCAACCAAGTTATCATCCAATATCAACCAATATTCAACATATTAATTTCTAATTATCAACTTAAGTTTATTAAAATAAAACTAGGATTTGAATACTCACAATTAGTTCCACTCCACCAAACTTTTGTGTAGATTCTCAAATCGATTCCAGCAGCACTTTCTTCTCTTTTCCTCGCTCCGAAGCTTCTCGATCTTCTTCCTTCTTCTTGATGTGCTCGGCCTAGGCTATGTAGAGCTTGGCCATGCTCCTAGGGGGGTGGTGCTCACGGCTTGAAGGCGAGGAGGGGGTGGACATGGGTTGTGGAGGTGAAATGGTGGAGTTTGCACTTAGTTTTGAGGGGGAATACTTTATTTTTCCTTTACTTTTATTTTTCTAATATTTTTTTATTATTTTCCTAAGGCATGGAAGCCATTAGAGAAGCTTTTAGAAAGCTTGCAAATGGAAGAAGAAGAAGTGAAAAAAAGTTAGAAAGTGCATGCTTATTTATAGAAAAAGTTTTGGATTAAAATAACATTTTGTAAAAAGATCAAAATACCCCTTATTTACTTTTTAAGAAAACTTATATTTTCAACATTTAACATTAAATTTAAAATCAATACTTTAAGTCGTTTTCAATTAATTATTAAGTAAAGAGAGAAATAATTATGTTTATTTGATTTGATGTTTTACATTTTGACATTTGTGCTTTTTCTGTCTTTTTATGCTTACTTCTTGTTAATTATATTCTAGAATTTTCTAAGTATGTTTAGTGAAAGTAAACTTGATTAGTGAATTAATTAATACTTATACTATTTGAATATACGTTTCTATATAAGAAAATAAAGTTGCGGCAACGTTGTGACAACTTTTAATCCACAAAACGTTGATTTTCGACAAAATTTTTACGGTCACATTTTGACGTTTTAGTTAAAATATGTAAGCCAAATTTAAAAATAAATTTGTATAATATTATTTAAAAGTATAAACACTCATAAAAAAATTTTACAAATTTATTTAACCCTTGAAACTTACTTTTCTAAAATCAGCATTTTGTCACTTTTGTTGATATAGGCAAATGTTATTACTTTTGTGTATACTTCTCATTCCAAATTCTATCTAATATTGTTTGAATCATATAACCTTACGTATTTTACATTCAAAATTACTTTAAATAGTATATTTTAAAGTGGTCAAATTATGGGTCGTAACACATAACCACTACCTACCCATAACCCAAAACGCCAACCCAAGCCTAAATCCCACCTAAAAAGGTGCACGGCTAAGGGAGAAAAGCCTTACATAGGTTATAGCCTTATAGAAAAATGGGAGAATCGCTTCTAAATATCAACCTTTAGCAAGATGGTGATGATTTCAAGGTTGTTCTAAGGTCATATAAGAAATCTATGGAGAAAACGAGGTGTTTTGATATGATTTTACTTTAGAAAATAATGAATAGAAAAGAAAAGAAGAGAGCTCTAAGTTTTGAGCAAATGAGCAAAATGAAAACAAGAGACAAACCCTATCTTTTATCAGCTCTAAGACGGTGAGCCTAGCCCTATACTTAGCCCCCTTTAGCCTCACACCCCTCCATGTGATCGATGTACTACACATAACTTCACATGAAAAGTAACAGAATATTAGCAAAAGTCTTCTCTTTTAATTAACTTCATTAACCATTAATTATTATTTAGTAAAAAGTTATTTTCTTATTTGGATATGTGTGTGATATAAGTGTGTGCAACAATGTTGCAACAACTTTCGTTCGGTAAAAAATTGAAAAAAATAAAAATTTGGTCACATTTTTAATTTTTCACCAAAATATTTATTTATGCAAACAAATTTACAAAATAATTTTTCATTATTGTTTATTAATTAAAAGGAGTTTCAAAATGCTATTAAATCCATTTAATTAGTACTAAATTAATAATTAAATTATTTAAATAATCCCTATATTTCAATTTAAAGTATTCACACTTTTCTAGGATGTAACATTCTCTCTCTTAAAAAATTTCATCTCCGAAATTATTGTGGAGTGAAAAATGTAATATCCCTACCTAAAATTAAAATTACTTACTTGGCTTTCAATAATCTAATTACTTATATTTCCGTTATGGAAAATTCATGTAACGAGCTTATTTTTAAATCAAATTTAAATTTAATAATTAATATAAAAAATTAGAGTTAATTTGAATAAATTTTAAATTTTCAAAACAAATTAATATTGTGTTTATTTATTTATATATCTATATATATAGAATGGATTGTAATTCAAATTTTAATTTGAATTTGTATTTGAATTTGAATTTAAATAAATATCTTAAGAAAAATATTTGGGTTCAAAATATTAACATATGTATATGATATTATTTATGTATAAATTAGTATTAAAACGTTCTTTTTTAAAAAAGTTGTATAAATATAATAAGGGAATGTAATTATACAAATAAGAAAAAAAGTAATATAAAATTTTATTTAAACATGTAATTACGTAAAAATTACAAGTGTTAATTGATATGATACCCAATTTAACAAGTGTTTAAATTTTAGTAAATGAATTAACAAGTGTAATTCATGAAGAGAGAAAATTAACAAGTGTCACAATTTTATTTTTTATTTTTTTAGTAACAATAATTTCAAGGTTATAAAATATATCTATCTCCCACTCTTCATATTTTTTCCATTTCAAAAGAACTACAAGCTGAAACAAATCAAAAGCTTGTAAAATTCAAACCAGAGAAAGAAAGAAAATTAAAAGCAAACCTTCACAAAACAATCTCTTCAATACTGCAAATCTAAGTTCCTTTTCAAACCTGAATTAAAGAAAAGAAACAAGCAGTTCAACATCAAATCAAGTTCAAGCATTTCACTTTTTCCAAAATCAAGCCTTTAAGATCAGGCAACAACTAATCAGAATCATCTCACACTTTTAAATTCCAGTCTTCATGTTTTCAGACTAGATTTTTTTTCTGTGTTTTCATAAAAACAAATTGTAAGTAAATCCTTTTAAGAATTTGAATTAGAATTTGTTGTTAAGAAATTAGGTAAGTTAATCCATCAGAGACTAAGCAAATTTACATCAACTAGTTGTAGACAAAAAAAAATTCAAGATCAAATTTAAAACAGCCTTCCAGACTTTCAACTTTAAAAACATCCCAGAAAGCTTTCTGTTCAAAATACCCAGGTGAGTAAACTCTGTTGAAACTCTGGATTGTGATCTGTTGTTTGAAGTCATGCTTAAGTAAGATTGAAAATTGTTTGCATGCATCTTAATTTGAATATATATTATTGGATATTGCCTTACATGTCTGTGCATGTGAAAAAGCCTCTATTTCGGGTTTCAAAAACCCGCTCAAAGAAAAAATTTCATTTCTTTTCCTTCGATCCATTTTAGGTTTTAAAATCTAAACAAAGTCTATTTTTATCATCAACGACTAGACCTTAAAAATATTTTTAGAAGAATAAAATTGAGTTTGATTGGAAATTAAATATACAGTAAAGATTTTTCAAAAACATGATTAAATCAAATGTTATAATTATTTGATTTACTTATACCATTCATCTCGTATTTGAAAATCATGAATTTTAGAATCAAAATCATAATTTTTAATAAAGGATTGAGCGAGTAAACTGAGGTTGAACGAAATCGCCTATTTTATCAAATTCTGGCGATCAATAAGATGATGGACCTCGTGATCGTAATGGTAGCCTGCTGAGAGGTCGGAGGGCTTGGGAAAAATGTTCGATAAATTTTCTGAATGTTATAGATAGAAAACAAGATCGATCTAGGGTTTAGGACTTAAAATGGGTTGAGGTCGGAAAGATGGTCAGTACGTCGTCTCTAGGCCATCGGGGTTCATCGTACTTGGGCCATCGGAAGCGTGGGAGGCTAGCGGAGCTTAGGATGGAGTTTTGCGATCTCTGATGATTAGATTGTCAGGGCAAAGACGATTTGTATTGTTCATTTTTTCTGTAGGGGTGCCTGATACACTCGATTTTGATCTGGGGTTTGTGATGAAGAAGTGATGGTCGGAATCGTGAGTAGGGGTTGTTAACGTTGTGTTAGGAGGTTCGGCGGTGGTCGGATCTCGTCGAAGCTCTGGTGCATAAGGGTACAGGCTCGAGTATAGGCTCGAAGCATTTTTGGGTTGCACGGGTTTAATACTTAAAAAAATTTAAATTTGGAAAGTAAGGGTATACGTGTTGATTTTAGAAAAACTCGAAGCAAATAGGAAATGGTCTCGGGTAACACTCGAAGTTGAACTCGGGTATTATGTTTTCCAGCTTTAAACTTAAACAATTTAAGTTGAATTAATTTCTAAATTTGTACCTTTTTAAAATGAAGATTTTTTGTTGAATTTGAATGAGCATTAAAAGATTTTGAAAGTGAAATATTTTAAATCAACTAAGTTTAAAATGTTTTAAACTTATATTTTTAAAATAGTTTTATTAAAATAAAACTTAACAAAGAGATTAAGGAGTTAATTAAATGTGTTTTAAACTGTTAACTTAAAGGTTAAGTTAATTTATATTATTAATAATTATTAATTAATTGAGTATTTATAATTAGTTAATAGTTAAAGAATGATTTACTAAAGGTTAATTAATTATCAAGAAAAGGTTAATTAATTATTGATAAAAGGTTAACTAAAGTTATAATTAAGGATTAATTAATTAAGGAAATTAATTAAGGAATAATTAATTAATGAATAATTAAGTATTTAATTAATTAATAATTAATAATTTAATTAATTAATAATTAAGTATTTAATTAATTTATAATTAAGGAATAATTAATTAATGAAGGTAATTAAGGAATTAATTAAGAATAATTAAGGATTAATTAATTTATTAATTAAGAATAATTAACCATTAATTAAGGATGATTAATGGAAATAATTATGTGATTAATTAATTATAATCACACGATTAATTCATCTTAATTGCAGATGATTGATTATTATTGAATGCTGTGTTTTGAATTGATATCTTTGATATGTGATTGTGATATTGTGTAATATGAATTGCTTTGTGCTGAGCTGTGACATCTGTGATTTGTTTCTGTGTGCATGTGAAAACCCATTGGCCCGTAAAATGGCAATTTAATTTCGATGCGACAGGTAGTCGGATTCTAGTTGGTTATGCAAAACCCACATCGAACCCCGAAAGTGAATCTTTGTGATTGACATATCCACGTGCTTTTAAATTGATCACTCACTATTCGGTTTAGCCGAGAGAGGACTTTATGTCATATAACACATTCCGAATAGTGATATGATGAAATGGATAGTATTTGAAAACGGCGGTGAAGATTGGGTGTCTTCAAGAATGATAGGATAACCTATCGAATGACATTGCACTGAGTTGCTATGGTATAGAGATCTCCATATGTGATGGGGAGTCCGATCGGGATTGTGGATCCCCGAATTGCAAGGACTTCTTTGGAAGTGCCTTCTGTTCTATTCGAACCCGAAACAGACTAGTATGGTTATATGTCTGACATTACACTTTGATATATAAAGCTGATTTCTTTCAAATACATTTCTGTTTGTGGCGGAGAATTTATTCTCTTAGCTTAACACCCTTCTCTGAGACGTACGAGCTCATAGGTTATGTAATTGATGGTTATTAGTGATATACTCCCAATTTGGTAGTGTGGCATGCTGAGTGCTGCTGATCATTTGTTGATCGAAGCATGGCTTTTATAAAAAGCATAGCTTTGTGGACGAAACTTTCGTCGAACCTCACAAGCCGATAATGGTCGAAACAGGAAGGATGCAGCAAGGTTATTGGGGGTAGTGTCCCTTAGGGTATGTGCATTTCCTTCTAGATAGAAGTGGCATCATGGTATGGAGCCCATATACTTAGCTTATGTTGATATTGCAATTATGTTGCTTTGTGGTTGTTGTTGTTGGGGCCCCTGATAAAGGTCGGTTATGACCGGGGGATGACATACTCGTGCAATAGTTACCTAGTTACAGAGTTAACCCGCCTTGTGTTGGCAGAGAGCTGATTAAGTTCTCGGGGCGTCCCTCCAGAGGCCTACCCATGTTGCCTAGGAAGTTCCTTAGCCTGACCATTTGTTTGAATTCCAATCACCAATACGAATCCTGTACGGTTTTAGTTGTAGAACCTGCCATTTAACATGGTAGCTATAGTAGGCATACTATAATGGTACGTATGCTGGCTAAGATTAATATTATACTTTCGAAATGTTTTCACACTATGCACATATAATAATATCAATGATTTTTCCTTGTATCAAGCATATTTGACTATCATAAGGAGAAATCTCCCCCAAGTATGCGATTGTATTGTGTGTGTGTCGAGAGGCCTTATGGTAGTTTCATTTTCCAAAAGCATGAACGGTTTTCTTTTATAAATTGTTTTTGTTCAAAACAACTATTTTTGTTTACTCATACCAGTATCATGATTGACCCGGAGTTATTGTTCCCTTCCTAAACTCTAGGTGCCTATAATTTCCACACGGACAGCTTAGAAGCAGGTTATCCGTGTTTTGGAGCAAGCTTGGATCTTGAATTCTTTTGGTTTGGAAGCTATCGGATTCTGAAAGTTTTGACTTGGAGATCTTTTGGAAGCTTTTCGGATCTAAAGGTGCTTAATTTGGAATCTCTCTATCGCTCTCTTTCTTTTGAAGAATTTCTTGAAGCTGTGATAACTTTGTTATTCCGCTATAGTGTTATCATTTTGTTTTTGTGTCTTATGTGTAGTACTATGATGTTGGTGATAAATGTTGTAATGAATATTGTATTTGATGTTGTATTTGCGGTGTTGATTAATGAAATCGTCTTTGTTTCCACTATTTATATTCATCTAATGTTGTTATAAGCTTCATCCGAACTGGAGTTCAACATTTGAATCTCTGACAGTCGAATATGAGTGAAGTATTTGATGTCGATTTTCAATCGTAGAATTTTGGGTTGTGACAAGTGGTATCAGAGCTAAAGGTTGAGTAAGAAATTTATCAACGGAGTATAACACATTAGGTGGCTCATTAGAGATAGGGTGAAGTATACCCTAGAATGAATATAACCCAAGAGACCGAAACCCTAAAATTTCTTAGCCAATTCCTATTAACTATTGATATTCCCTAAGATATCTCGTCTGTATACCTAAATCAAGTTTTCTTACTATTTACAGATAGTAAGAATGAGTGGGCGAAGAGGAAGAGCCAGGAGACAGGGAACTACCACTACAACTGGTCAAGTCCCCACAACAGCAGAAGCAGCTATGCCTAGTCAGCATCAACCGAATCTGGCTGATTTATATAAAAGCTTCTCGAGACTTGGTGATAAACTGTTCACTGGCAAGGAATCTATTGTTGAAGCCCAAGCCTGGATTAGATCGTGTGAAAGAATTTTTAAAGGGCTAAAGTTGGAAGATGATCAAATTCGACTAATAGCTTCTTGGCAACTTCAAAAAAGAAGACCTAGTCTGGTGGGAGACAGTTACAGTGGATGAGCCAGAAGATGAATTCACGTGGGAACGATTTAAAGAAGTGTTTGAGAAACACTATATGTCGTCGGCTGCTATCTCCCGAATGTACCAGGAATTTATGGACTTGAAGCAGGGAAGTTTATCATTTGAGAGTACTTAAACAAATTCAACGAATTATCTCATTTCGGTCCGGAGTTGGTAAACACACCTCTAAAGAAAAATGAAAGATTCATTCGTGGGATGAATAAGAAATTTCACGAAAGAATGACAGCTCACATTAAAGAATCTTTTTTCGATCTTATCGATATAGGATATAGATATGCTAACCTGGATATGAAGGAAGTCCAGGAGGAAAAAGGGAATACGAGCAATCCAAATTGGAAAAAGAGAAAGTTCGGAGGCAAGAAACCATATCAAGGCAAGGAGAAGAAGAACAATCAGGGAAACCCAGCTAGGAATGTTACTTGTTACAATTGTCAAGAAAAGGGCCATTACTCGAGTAGATGCGAGAATCTAAAGGAACAAGTAAAGAAAGAACAACTTGTGAAGACTGGACATGGAGTTAGAGAACGCTATAATTGTCACAAGCCTGGACACATAATTAAAAATTGCCCGGCAATGAAGCAAGCACAAGTGGCGAATGTCTACGCGATAAAGGATGACCCTTCATCTTCAAAGGTGAATAAAGGAAAAAGAGTCTTAGAAGGTAACCTTATTATTTATGATAGAGTTTTTATGGTTTTGTTCGACACGGGAGCCACCCATAGTTTTATCTCCCAACAAACTGTAAATGAATTAAATCTTGAACCCGAATTTGTCGATGAGCCCATTTGCCTAAAGAATCCAGTTGGTGGTCCTGCGAACCTTTGTCTATGATGTAGAGATGTTACTATCTCATATTCTTGTTACCAGTTCCCTATCAGTCTCTTTGTCCTTGATTTTAATGAATATGATATCTTACTCGGAATGGATTGGCTAACGAAATACGAAGCCAAATTAGATTGTAATAATTGAATGATTTCGATCAAAACCAAATTTGGGGATTTCATCGAGATTTCTTGTGAGGATCCACGTCCTAAGAGAGATAAGTTGATGTATAACTTGGGATATCTCGAACCTAGTCTGGAATCCATACCTATTGTCCGGGAATTTCCAGACGTGTTCGAAGAAGTAAAATCCTTACCTCCACATAGAGAAATTGAATTCAGAATTGACTTAGTACCTAATGCTCGTCTTGTTGTTCACGCAAGCCGCAAGATGGCATCCAAGGAAAGGATTGAACTAGTCTATCAAACCCGAGATTTGCTAGAAAAAGGGTTAATTTGCCCCAGTGTTTATGATTGGGGTTCAGCTGTACTCTTTGTAGCCAAATCTGACAGATCTTTGAAATTATGCGTGGACTACCGCGATCTAAATAAGTTACTCTCAGAAGCAAATTTCCTTTACCCAGGATCGAAGATCAATTCGATCAACTTCACGGCACTCGATTCTTTTCAAAGGTGGATCTAGCTCAAGGATTCCATCAGCTACGAATTGCCGAAGACTGTGTTTACTTGACTATCAGGGGTCCAAACATTTTCTAAGAATGGTTAATCATAACTTTTGGACTAACCAATGCTCCCGCATACTTCATAGACTTAATGACCTGCGTATTTCGATGAGTATTGAATAAATTTGTTTTGGTGTTTATTGACGATATTCTAATCTATTCCAAAACCGAAGAGGAGCATGATTATTTTGGAGATATTAAGGAAGAACATTCTGTTTGCAAAATTTTCTATATGCCATTTTTGGGTTAAGGAAGTCGGATTTCTCGGTCACATCGTTAATGAAGAGGGAATCTCTGTTGATTCGGGAAAGATTTCTGCTATTCTAGACTGAAAGCGACCCACTACTCCAAAAGTAGTTTGAAGTTTTCTGGGTTTAGCGGGACATTATAGAAAGTTTATCTAAGATTTTTCCAAGTTGGCTAGTCCATTGACTAAGCTAAGATGAAGAATGTTAAATTCGATTAGACTCCGAAGTGTGATGAAGCTTTCTAAGAGTTGAAGAGAAGATTAACAACCGCTCCCATTCTCTCTATCATTAATGGGAACTAAGGTTTATCTGTCTATACTGATGATTGTGGTGTGGTTTGGGTGCGGTGCTAACGCAGAATGGGAAAGTAATTGCCTACGCGAGTAGACAACTACGTCTGCATGAGAAAAATTACCCAACCCATGATCTCGAGCTTCTAGCTGCTATTTTCTCTTTAAAAATCTAGCGACACTATCTTCTGGGTAAGAATCTTTTTCAGCTTTCTTAAAATTTAAAAGTTTAATTTAACCTAAGGTATATACTTAATAAATCCTTCTTGTTCTAGGTGACAAATTTGAATTATTTACCAACCACAAATCTCTGAAATATCTCTTCATCCAAAAAGATTTAAATCTGAGGCAACAACGCTGGTTGGAATTTCTAGCATCATATGACCTAGGTATTGTGTATACTCCCAGAAAAGCCAATGTAGTTGCCAACGCCTTGAGTAGAAGACATGCTATTCTTGCTCATCTTGTCTTTACTCCTACTCTTCTTAAGAAAATTGCTAGCAGGCAGAAAGAAGACGCATTTCTTCAGGAAATTTATGGGAGGATTCGTCGAGGTTAAGATTCTAGTTTCGGAATCGATAATTGTGGAGTTATAAGATTGAAAGGTAGAATGTGTGTTTCAGATATCCTGGATCTAAAGTGAGAAGTATTGGATGAGTGTCACAAGTCCAAACTTAGTATCCGTCGAGAAGTTAATAAGATGTATCGAGATATCTAAAGAACTTTCTGGTGGAAAACAATGAAGAGGCATATATCTATGTATGTGAGTCATTATGTTACCTGTCGACAAATCAAATGTGATCAGAAGAAAATGGCGGGTTTACTCCAACCATTGGAGGTACCTAAGTGGAAATGGGATCAAGTATCGATGGATTTCATCGATGGGTTTCCACACACTCGAAAGGGGAATGAAGCAATTTGGATTATAGTGGATCGTCGACTAAAACCGCCTACTTCATCCCTGTAAAATCTAACCAAACAGCAGCAAGTCTGGCACAGCTATATATAAAAGAAATTGTTCGTCTCCACGGTATACCCAGCAGTATAGTGAGTGATCGTGATCCGATCTTCACTTGTGAATTTTGGGAGGCATTTCAAGCCGCATTGGTAACCAAACTGAACTTCAGCACTGCTTATCACCCGTAGTCTGATGGGCAGATTGAAAGGATAAACCAAAATCTTAGAAGAGCTTCAGCGTGCTTGTATACTTGACTTTGCTGGTTTTTGGGAGGACCATTTGCATCTGGTCGAATTCTCATATAACAATAGCTATCAGGCCAGTATCGAAATGGCTCCTTTCGAAGCTTTATATTGTTGTCTGTGTCGATCACCGGCATATTGGATTGAGTCTGGTGACAGACTCATACTTAGACCAGATATGATTAAAGAAGCTATGGAGAAAGTGGATTTTATTCGAAAAAAATTGATAACTACACAAAGTCGTCAGAAAAGTTATTACGACCGCATAAGAAAAGATTTAGAATTTCAAGTTGGAGATTCCATTTTCTTGAAAGTGCCTCCAATACGTGGTGTGTTGAGATTTGGGAAAACTGGTAAGCTGGCACCGCGTTATATTGGTCCTTTTCCTATACTGGAAAGGATCGGTCTTCTGGCATATCGAGTGCAGCTACCTAACTAGTTATCTGACGTGCACAATATGTTTCACATTTCTCACCTCTGGAAATATGTGCATGATCCAGACAGTGTTATCGAAGAAGCTGCTGACAGGATTTGAAAATTACACCAAATCTGGCAGATAAAAGAGAGACATTGAAAATAATTGATCGTGATGAAAAGCAATTGAGGAATAAAGTTGTGAAATTGGTCAAACTGCAATGGAGTGGTGATCCAAATGACTGTAGTTGAGAAACAGAGGATAGCAAGCAGAAGTCCTATCCCGATTGTAGAGTGGATATTTCGGCTTAATCTGGTAAGCCATTCTCTATCTTTTTCAGTATTCGTATATTCTTTGTTTTCTTTTCTCTCTTTTTCAAATTTCGAGGATGAAATTTTATTAAGGGGGAATCTGTAACGATCCTATTTTTAAATCAAATTTAAATTTAATAATTAATATAAAAATATTAGAGTTAATTTGAATTAATTTTAAATTTTCAAAACAAATAAATATTGTGTTCGTTTATTTATTTATATACATGTATATATATAGAATGGATTGTAATTCAAATTTGAATTTTAATTTGAATTTGTATTTGAATTTGAATTTAAATAAATCTTAAGAAAAATATTAGGGTTCAAAATATTAACATATGTATATGATTTTATTTATGTATAAATTAGTATTAAAACATTCTCTTTTAAAAAAGTTGTATAAATATAATAAAGGAATGTAATTATACAAATAAGAAAAAAAGTAATGCAAAATTTTACTCAAACATGTAATTATGTAAGAATTACAAGTGTTAATTGATAAGATACCCAAATTAGCAAGTGTTTAAATTTTAGTAAATGAATTAACAAGTGTAATTCATGAAGAGAGAAAATTAACAAGTGCCACAATTTTTTTTTTAATAATAATAATTTCAAGGTTATAAAATATATCTATCTCCCTATCTTGATATTTTTTTCCATTTCAAAAGAACTACAAGCTGAAACAAATCAAAAGCTTGTAAAATTCAAACTAGAGAAAGAAAGAAAATTAAAAGCAAACCTTCACAAAACAATCTCTTCAATACTACAAATCTAAATTCCTTTTCAAACTAGAATTAAAGAAAAGAAACAAGCAGTTCAACATCAAAGCAAGTTCAAGCATTTCATTTTTTCCAAAATCAAGCCTTTAAGATCAGGCAACAACAGATCAGAATCATCTCGGACTTTTGAATTCCAGTCTTCAAGTTTTCAGACCAGATTTTTTTCTGTGTTTTCATAAAAACAAACTGTAAGTAAATCCTTTTGAGAATTAGAATTAGAATTTGTTATAAGAAATTAAGTAAGTTAATCATCAGAGACTAAGCAAATTTACATCAACTAGTTGCAGACAAAAAAAATTCAAGATCAAATTTAAAACAGCCTTCCAGACTTTCAACTTTAAAAACAACATCCCAAAATACTTTCTGTTCAAAATAACCAGGTGAGTAAAATCTGTTGAAACTATGGATTGTGATCTGTTGTTTGAAATCATGCTTAAGTAAGATTGAAAACTGTTTGCATGCATCTTAATTTGTATATATATTATTGGATATTGCTGTGCATGTCTATGCATATGAAAAAGCCTCTGTTCCAGGTTCCAAAAACCCGCTCAAAGAAAAAATTTGCTTTCTTTTCCTTTGATCCATTTTAGGTTTTAAAATGTAAACAAAGTCTATTTGTATTATCAATGACTAGACCCTAAAAATATTTTTAGAAGAATAAAAGTGAGTTTGACTGGATATTAAATATACAGTAAAGATTTTTCGAAAATATGATAAAATCAAATGTTACAATTATTTGATTTACTTATACCATTCATCTTGTATTTGAAAATCACGAATTTCAGAATCTAAATAAGAATTTTTAATAAAGAATTAAGCGAGTAAACTGTGGTTGAACGGAATCGCCTATTTCATCAAATTCTAGCGATCAACAAGATGATGGACCTCATGATCGTAACGGTAGCTTGCTGAGAGGTCGGAGGGTTTGGGAAAAATGTTCGATAAATTTTTTGAATGTTTTGGATAGAAAACGAGATCGATTTAGGGTTTAGGACTTAAAATGGGTTGAGGTCGGAAAGATGGTCATTGCGTTGTCTCTAGGCCATCGGGTTCATTGGACTTGGGCCATCGGAAGCGTAGGAAGCTAGCGGAGCTTAGGATGGAGTTTCGTGATCTCTGATGATCATAATTGTTATGGCGAAGAGGATTTGTATTGATCATTTTTGCTTCAGGGGTGCCTGATTCACTCGATTTCGATCTGGGGTTTAGGATGAAGAAGTGATGTTCGGAATCGTGAGTGGAGGTCGTTGAAGTTGTGTTAGGAGGTTCGGCGGTGGTCGGAGCTCGTCAGAGCTCTGGTGCATCTGCACGAGCTATGGGGTGTGTCTTTAAGTAGGTTTGGGGAAGTAAGAGTTGTGACTCGAAGTAGCCATCGGGGAAATAAGGGTACATGCTCGGGTATAAGCTCGAAGCATTTTTGGGTTGCACGGGTTTAATACTTAAACAAAATTTAAGTTTGAAAAGTAAGGGCATACAGGTTGATTTTAGAAAAACTCAAAGCAAACAGGAAATGGTCTCAGGTAACACTCGAAGTTGAACTCGGGTATTATGTTTTCCACCTTTAAACCTAAACAATCTAAGTTGAATTAATTTCTAAATTTATACTTTTTTAAAATGAAGATTGTTTATTAAATTGGATTGAGTAGTAAAATATTTTGAAAGTGAAATATTTTAAATCAATTAAGTTTAAAATGTTTTAAACTTATATTTTTAAAAGAGTTTTTTTAATAAAACTTAACAAAGAGATTAAGGAATTAATCAAATGTGTTTTAAACTGTTAACTTAAAGGTTAAGTTAATTTATATTGTTAATAATTATTAATTAATTAAGTATTTATAATTAGTTAATAATTAAAGAATGATTTATTGAAGGTTAATTAATTATTATTAAATGGTTAATTAATTATTAAGAAAAGGTAAATTGATTATTGATAAAAGGTTAATTAAAGTTACAATTAAGGACTAAGTAATTAAGGAAACTAATTAAGGAATAATTAATTAATTAATAATTAAGTATTTGATTAATTTATAATTAAGAATTTAATTGATTAATAGTTAAGGAATAATTAATTAATGAAGGTAATTAAGGATTTAATTAAGAATAATTAAGAATTAATTAATTTATTAATTAATAATAATTAATCATTAATTAAGGATGATTAATGAAAATAGTTATGTGATTAGTTAATTATAATCACACGATTAATTCATCTTAATTGTAAATGATCGATTACTATTGAATGATGTGTTTTGGATTGATATCTTTGATATGTGATTGTGATATTGTGTAATATGAATTGCTTTGTGCTGATCTGTGATACCTGTGATTTATTTTTATGTGAATGTGAAAACCCATTGGCCCGTAAAACGGTAATTGAATTTCGATGCAACAGGGAGTCAGATTCCAGTTGGTTATCCGAAACCCACATTGAACCTTGAAAGAGAATCTTTGTGATTGATATATCCACCTGTTTTTAAATTGAGCGCTCATATTTAGGTTTAGTTGGGAGGGGACTTTATGTCATATAACCCATTTCGAATAGTGATACGACGAAATGGATAGCATTTGAAGACGGAGTTGAAGACCAGGTAACTTTGAGAACGATAGGATAACCTATCGAATGACTCTGTACTAAGTTGCTCCGATATAGAGATCTCCATATGTGATGGGGAGTCCGATGGGGATTGTGGATGCCCGAATTGCAAGGACTTCTTTGGAAGTGCCTTTTATTCTGTTCGAACCCGTAACAGACTTGTATGGTTGTATGTCTAACATTACACTTTGAGATATAAATCTGATTTCTTTCAAATGCATTTTTGTTGGTGGCGGAGAATTTATTCTCTTAGCTTAACACCCATCTCTAAGACGTACGAGCTCAGATGTTATGTAGTTGATGGTTGTTAGTGATATACTCCCAATTTGGTAATGTGGCATGCTGAGTGCTACTGATCATTTGTTGATCGAAGCATGGCTTTGGTGAAAAGCGCAGCTTTGTGGATGAAACTTCGTCGAACCTCACAACCCAGTAATGGTCGAAACAGGAAGGATGTAGCAAGCTTATTGGGGGTAGCGCCCCTTAGGGTATGTGCATTTCCTTCAGGATAGAAGTGGTATCATGGTATGGAGCCTAGATACTTAACTTATGTTTATATTGCAGTTATGTTTCTTTGTGGTTGTTGTTGTTGGGTCCCCGGATAAAGGTCGGTTACGACCGGGGGATGGTATACTCGTGTAGTAGTTACCTAGTTACAGAGGTAATCCGGCCTTATGTTGGCAGAGTGCTGGTTAAGTTCTCGGAGCGTCCCTTCAGAGGCGTACCTATGTGGCCCAGGAAGTTCCTTAGCCTGACCATTTGTTGGAAATCCAATCACCAATACGAATCCTGTACGGTTTTAGTTGTAGATACTTCCATTTAACATGGTAGTTATAGTAGGTATACTATAATGGTACGTATGCTGGCTAAGATTAATATTATACTTTCTAAATGTTTTCACACTATGCACTTATAATAATATCATAGATTTTTCCTTGTATCAAGCATATTTAACAATCATAAGGAGAAATCTCCCCCGAGTATGTGATTGCATTGTGTGTGTGTCGAGAGGCCTTATGGTAGTTTCATTTTCCAAAAGCATGAACGTTTTTCTTTTATAAATTGTTTTTGTTCAAAACAACTATTTTTGTTTACTCATACCAGTATCATGATTGACCCGGAGTTTATTGTTTCCTTCCTAAACTCTGGGTGCCTATAATTTCCACACGGACAGCTTAGATGCAGGTTATCCGTGTTTTGGAGCTAGCTTGGATCTTGAATTCTTTTGGTTTGGAAGCTATCAGATTCTGAAAGTTTTGACTTGGAAATCTTTTGGAATCTTTTCGGATCTAAAGATGCTTAATTTGGAATCTTGCTACCGCTCTTTTTATTTTGAAGATTTTCTTGAAGCTATGATAACTCTATTATTCCGCTATAAAGTTATCATTTTGTTGTTGTATCTTATGTCTAGTACTCTGATGTTGGTGATAAATGTTGTAATGAATATTGTATCTGATGTTGTATCTGTGGTGTTGATTAATGAAATTGTCTTTGTTTCCGCTGTTTGTATTCATCTAATGTTGTTATAAGCTCCATCCAAACTGGAGTTCAACGTTTGAATCTCCGGCAGACTAATACAAGTGAGGTATTTGATGTCGATTTCCAATCGTCGGATTTCGGGTCGTGACAATCCATATCAAAAAGTTGTCACAAAAGCAAAGAGAATACTCTATAATAAAATAATACGAATCCAATTTTTTCAAAAGATAAATTTAGAACTAAATGTCAAGTTTTTATGCTCAAAATATATATTTCAAATTCCTCCTTAGAAATATATCAAAACCAAAATCAATCATGACAAGGATGAGGCTCCTCTTACCGAGCATGGTATAACTCTAGAATCAAAACAATATGGAACATCCAATGGTATTTCGGTTTCTCCTAAAAATAACTACAGTAAACAAATATACCTAGTGAGTCTTCCAAATCAGAAACTCTCAATCACCCAGATTTAGTCATAACCAAATATTTGAAAAATGGCTTCAAAAATATTTTTTCAAATGTCTTAAAATAATAATACCTCAACAAAAATTTTAAAATAATAATATTATGATTTATTTTATAAACTCTATTCGAAATCACTTTTTCACAAGCACCGGGATTTAAGTCGTAATAAACAACAATTTTAAAATCCTTTTCATACAAAATCATACTTTATATACCATAGTATATAAATTCACACTATCAATTAAGTAAAATTCCATAAAGGAAGGAATAAACTAACACTTAACATTATTTAAAATATTAAATAAATAACAGTAAGATTTATACTTTTGCTTAGGTTTATAACTTTCTCGATCTCCCAAGGATATAGATAATTTCCTAAGCGTACCATTACGTTCATCAACCTTAGGTTATTACTTAGAATATTATCTAAGCTACCTCAAAACAAAATTGAAAGTCATTCCCTTGACTTTCCTAAGCTACACAAAATATAATACAAATATACTTAAGCTTGTACGATGTAAATGGATCATCCGAACGCAATATCTGATCTAACCACTTGCTTAGATACACAAACTTTACTTCTAAACTAGTATCGGTCACTCGAGCTCCCTAGTGTAGATTCCGATCAAATTCCTTGATTAGAAACCTCCGATTTCCTTACATAGTGATATACTATGATAGAAAACCTCAAAATCATATCAAGAATCTGAATCAAGTGCGCACCGTCAAGAATCAAGTGAGAAATCCTTGTTCAACTGGCGTGAATCATCCCGAAGTTATGTACTCGAATCCTAAATCAAGAACCATGCGAATAAAATGATCTACGTACAACTTACGAACTTAATCCTATTGATTTCGTAACTACAGCCAATCTTTTTTTCAAAATAACTTTCATTTTCATTTATAGTATTTCATTAAATACTAAAATTATTTATGAATCATCACACCACTTAAGATTATAAACATTTTATAAAGACACATCTTTATAAAGCAATAAAGTAAAAACTTGCTCCACTCTTATTTATTTGTATAATACTCTTCTATATCCTAAGAGTATATATACAAAATGTCAATTTTCCATTTTTCTTTTCAAAATTCAAATGAAGGTCCAAAAAAAATATGGGTCTTAAAACTGAGTCGATTACTCTGACCTCTTCGCCTATTTGATTTGGCAAGTAGCTAAAAAGAGTAGGATGCTGGAATCCAAACTCAATTACAGAGATGTTTATTAGTCAGCCTAATAACATCAAAGATTTTATGAGACTGAGATGTTTAAACAAAAACTATGGTTTTAATAATACAACACTTATTGAAACCTTCCTATCCAATTTAACCCATTTAAAACTTATGTTATGTTATCTCGTTCATATCATTGAGTTAAATTTTCATTTGTAAAAACATTCTTTTGTCAAAATACCTTTTACTTTAAAGTTGTTACCTTTAAGGAAAAGTAAGAGCCAAATACCTGGTTTTTATTACGAAATCCTTTTGGAAATCTTACTACATTCATTTCTATATTTATAAAATAATTTTAACAATTTATTCACTAATATTCGCTTTGGGTTCATTCGGATTCGAACTCATTTCGATTGCACAATGATAAAGAGAATAATTTACTAAGTGCACTACAGCAATCGCCTAAGCAACGTTCGATCATCACTTAGAAGATTATTTAGATTACCACAAAACTAATTGTGATATTTTCTTCGAAATATCCGGTGAAAATATATCTTTCTTAAAAATTATCTTTGAAATATTTATACTTATGAATATTTCCAAGTAATACCATTATTACTTTTCTTAATAATCTTTTTGAAATCATTTTAAGCAATTCCAAGATTTAAATTCTCAAAAACCCTTTTTCTTATAAAAAACCATTTATAAATCATGTAAATCACTTTACATACCATAGTCATATAAAATGTACCTTTACAATCATCTTATGTTATAATAACTTTCCTTTATCATAATAAAATTTTCACAAATATTTATCCTGTAAATACCTTATCTTTCCATTTTGATTATATTAAACAACTTTATTAAAAGATGACTTATAACTTAACATTTTCACCAAACATTTTATAGCCAAACCGTGAAACTTAATTCAAAAGTGGTTCGTTTTAATGTACTTGTAATTATCAAAACAATAAATGATCATAAATTTGTCGAGCATAAATCAATAATCAGCAAACAATAACCAATGCTTCTAAACTACCCGAGCATGACATATCAAACAACAATGATAATAAAGAAATATTATCATTAACAAACAACCACACCATAAATAACTACATAAATTTGAAGAATATTTCTTATATATATAATATATAATACAAGGTAAAATATCATTTACCAAATTTTTAAAAATTAATATCGAGTCTATTTGCCTTGTTCGGGTGTTTAGAAATCCCTATCAACACCCTGGTATCCTACATCCCGACCAAAATTCATAAACAACTCAACAGATTAATTAACACGATACATTTTTTTTAACGACCCAGGATTTTAAACAATTTAATTTGAAAATATTTAATCAATTTTAAATATTTAAATGATGGTTTGGATTGAATTTTCAATATAATTATGAATTTGACGATTAAATTATAGAATTTAATCTATCGAAGTTGAATAAAAATTTGAATCTTCAAATTTAAGCCGATTAAAAATATTTCAAAGGCTTGTAAAATTCACATTGATAATACTGAAGATTTTAGAAGCTTCAGAATCGAATTTGAAAGTGAACTGTTCAGTTTTGAAATTTAATCGTTCGAATCGATATTTAAAAATAGCTGTCCGAGGCACAGTCTCAGAATTCGACGAAACCAGTTCCATTGGGTCCGGAATATTGAATTATTCTCGGATTTTAAATTTCGAAATTTTCGGAGTTAATATGTGAGCACACGACACATAAACGCATCGAAATTTTCAACGATTTAAATTTAAAATTTAAATTTAATTTTAAATCAAACAAAAGACAGTATCCCTACATTCTTGCCTAAAATCACGTAACCGTGTTTTCTCCTTCCTTTCAGCCTTAGAACACGCCTGAGATCGTGAGGAGATCGTGTGCATCATGCCTGGGTTGAATTTAATTAACTCGCCCCTCTCCTTCTAACACTCACTCGAACGAAATTGAAGAAATAAATCATTAATGGCCGAAGCCCTACCAGATTCAAAAATAAAAATAAAAAATATACGAAATCGCGAGCTCGAGTCGCGTGGATTTGGAGGCGATTGAAGGAGGTGGCGCGTGGAGGGGAAGGCGACAGCAGCAACGAGGTGCGGCGCCATGGTGGTTCAAATCGCGTGCGTAGGCGTCGATTTGGGCGACGCGACTGCAGTGGCGTCGCGATGGAAGATGTCGCGATTGCAATTGGGGCCGCGTGTACGCGAGCGATTGGCGACAGCGACACGAAGTCGTGGTGGAACTGGCGGTGGCGTTCGATCGTATAGAGGCGAGGCGCATAGGGGGGGCGATGGAGATGGCACGGCGGCGACTTGTGGGGGTCTCGTGAAGGCAATGGTCAGTAAGGTATTTACTGCAATTTCAATTTAATTTAAATTTGAATAAAAAGAAAAAAAAAATATATATACAGTAAAAAAAAAATATATGCAGTGAATAGCAAATTTGATACAGTAAGTATATATATATATACATATGCAGGAAATATATGTATAACTTTTACAGTAAAAGCAAAAAAAAAAAAAAAAAAAAAAAAAAAAAATTTCTCGCTGTCTATTTATTTGCAGAAAATAAAATATATAAAGATGTGATCTTGAATCTATGAACATTGTTTTATAAGTATATGTATACATATGTAGTTTGAAAAGTGAAAGGTTTATTTAATGGAAATTTAGTTTAAATTTAACTTTTGGTTAATTTAATAATGGAAAACATAGTTTTAATAATAAATCGAAATTAAATAAAATTTTTAAATGGAAAAGGTTAAAAAGAATTTAGTTTTAAATTTAGATTTTAGTTAAAATAATTTATTAAGAAGAAAATTGGTTAGGTTAATTTAATTTATTAAAAGAAAGGAAATTTAATAATTAGTAAATAAATTTGTTTAAACAAGAAATTGGTTTAAAAATAAAACTATCAGTTAATTTAAACTATTAAAGGAGAAAACTGATGAATTAAAATTTGTCAAATGAAAATTTATTATTCGATTATTTCGAATATTAATAAATTGTGTAAATATTTATACTAGGTATAAATCAAGAAAAATCAAGTCAAGAGGAAAATTGGATTGCTAATAAAAGCAAAGGTGAGAACTTCTCACTCAAAAGGAATTTATTTAAATTTTAAATAGTTAGATTTAAAATTTATTGACTGTGTTGATTGATTGATTGAATGATGATTATTATATATATTGGGTGTGAATAGACCCTATACGCCGTTAGTAAGTGGAGGTTATTTATTACACACATATACCGCGATATTCCACCTCGAAGTGGAATTGGTATTATATTATATATATAGCAATATATATATATTGGCATATGTATATATTGCAGTTGATTGATTTCCCGCATTTTCTTTTAGCGGATGAGACCCTATGCGCCGTTAGTAAGCGGATATATATTCATAAAATCCCATATACCGCGATATTCCGTCTTGAAACGGAATGGTATTGTGCTAATGTCTGTGGATGCAGGGAAACAGGTTGGAGGGATCCAACTGGATTCCTCACAAATATTTATTGATTTTAAATATTGTGATGTTTGATTGTTTATCATATCGATATATGATATTGGAAAATCGTGATTGACTATTGATGTGTTGCATCATCAGATCCAAATTTTGAAATTTAAAAACAACGATTTTTATTTCTAAAGGGATTTTTGAAAATATACGTTTATATAATATTTTTGGAATTGATTTATTATAAATAAATAAACGTTATAATTTTTATGTTATAAAAATTATGATTTTTGAGAAATGTAGTTAAAAGTTGATTTTTGAAAATATGGGATTAGTGGTTTTATAAAATAGTTTTGAACTGGGATTTCTGAATTTATTATAAGAAGTTTAAAAATAGAATTTATAAAATTTTAAATTTTATAAATCAGAATGATGAAATTATAAAAGAGTTTGAAGATGTTTAAAGTAATAATATAAATTGTTTTATATTAAAAGATTTATAAGTTGATATTTATAAATTTAGAATATCTTGAATTATAAAACAAGCTTTTATAAGTGATAGAATGATTTGTAAATGAATTTCATAAAGGAATGAAATCTATAGAATTTATGAAATTGGATTATTTCTAAATCAAAAGGTTAAATTATAAAAGAGTTTGAAGATGTTTAAAGTAATAATATAAATTGTTTTATATTAAAAGATTTATAAATGGATATTTATAAATTAAAAATATTGGAATTATAAAATGAGCTTTTATAAGTATTAGAAAGAATTGTGAATGAATTTCACTAATGAATGGAATTTATAGAATTATAAAGGTGAAGTTATAAATAAAATTTATAAAGTTATTTAGGAAATAGATGTGGATAAATAAATGAATCTTAGAAGTTATAAGATTTATAGATTTGTGAAGTTTAGAGGAACGATTTATAAACAAATAAATTATAAGTGTTTGACTTATAATATGAAATTTTAGTATATCATTGAGATATAAAATTGAATATATTTATAAAGGAAATTTGTAAAAGGAAGTTGTTGTAAAATAAATAGAAATGAAATTTATAAACATTGTTTTATAAATTCAAAACTACTTATTTTGATAAGTAAATTGTTGCAATTTATTTATGGAGTTATATTCACATTTTTGAACAGTGAATAATCCCTTAAAATAAAAGGAATAGAAATGATGAAAATTGTTAATAAATACATTCACGTTTTTGAATAGTGAATAATAAGTTAAAGGAATTGTTTTAAATGGAATGTTTTAAATAAAATTAAAACAATCTAACGATGTTTTAAAAATATGTTGAGATTCGAAACCTTTATTGTTGAAATAGATGTTTTCGAGAAATAGAAGGAAATAATAGATTATAACACAGTTGTTATAATAGATGATTTCCGAAAGGAAATGTTTTGTATAGTATTGGGATTTATATATCTATTTTAATTTTGAATCCCTATACTAGTGATTTTGGGTTGTCGTAACGATGTTTTACGCAACATTCGTTTTGGCCCAAATAAATATGGTTAAGTAAATGATTTCCTTAGAGAATGAAATATATACTCAGTTTCGATTAAAGTATATAGAATATTTTCCAAGTGTTGAGAATAAAAGATTATGAAGTACTTATTTAATAAGTATGGAAATGTTTTCCAATATTAAGTGGATATGTTAAGAATTTATCTTTTTGAAGATAAATTGAAAATGAATATTTGCAATCGTATATTCATAAATATTTTAGAAATATAAATTCGATATGGAATTTATAAATGAAATTTAGGAAATGGGTTTAAAAATAAATATTGATTTATTTTGAATGGAAATTATGTCTATATCTTCTAAAGATATTTTTGGGAATTAAATAATTTAGAAAATTATTTGGATTCTGGTGATGTTGGCATATCCATTGATAGTTCAATAACCGACTATCGATATATACCTTTGAATAGGTATTCGTTGTGATTTGCTTGAAATTGAATGCCACACTTATTTTTAAAAAAAAAAATAAGCGCTCACTATTCGGGTTAACCGGGAAAGGACCATGGGGTCGTATAACCCATTCCGAATATGTGATACGTCGTTATGAATTGCATTCGAAGACCGGTGTTGAAGACCGGATATTTTCGAAAACGAAAGGGTTTCTTGTCGAATGTCTTTGCATCGACTGGTCCCCGGTATAGAGACTCCATATGTGATGGGAAGTCCGAACGTGATTAGTGAATATCCGGATTGCAAGGACTTCTTTGTAAGTGCCTTCGGTTCTGTTCGAGCCCGGAACAGACTTGTATGGATTGTGTGTTTGACATTACAAGTTGAGATATAAAGCCGATTTCTTTCAAATATATTTCTGTGGTGGCGGAGAATTTATTCTTTTAGCTTAACACCCTTCTTTGAGACATACGAGCTCAAAGGTTATATAGTTGAAGTTATCAGCGATATATTCCCAGTTTGGTAATGTGACATGCTGAGTGATGCTGAAATGATCATTGTGTTGATTATTGTGATAGGATCATTTATTTGATCGTCTATCTTAGTGATCATTGTGTTGATCATTTGTTGACCCAAAGCATGGCTTTTGTATAAAGTATGTTTTTGTGGACGTGACTTCGTCGAGCCTCACATCCCGGAAATGGTCAAAACAGGAAAGATGCAGCAAGGTTATGAGGGGTAGCGCCCTTTAGGGTATGTGCATTTCCTTCTGGAAAAGGGTGGTATCATGGTATGGAGCCCAGATACTTACTCATGTTGAAACACTTTGTTTTTATGATTGTGTGAATTGATTAGAGAGCTCTCGGATAAAGGTCCCAAAGGACCGGGGGATGGCATATTCGGTCAGTTGTTACTCAGTTAGGAGTAACCCGGCCTTGTGTTGGTAGAGATCCGGTTTGGTTCTCGGGGATGTCCATCCAGAGGCATTCTCATGTGGCAATGGGAAGTTCCTTGGCCTGACCATTTGTTGGAAATCCAATTCCCAATACGAAACTTGTACGGTATTAGTTGTAGAACCTGCTATTCACTTATGGTGGTCACCACTGTTTGGATAGTAGCTATAGTAGGCATACGATAATGGTCGTATGTTGGCTAAGATTTATATCTTTATTTTAGAAATGAATTTACTACACTATGCACTAGTAATAATATCAAATGTTATTTTAAAAGCGTATCAAGCATCTTTGACTATCATAAGGAGAAATCTCCTCCGATTCTGCGTTTGCATGTGTGTGTGTGCGGGAGGCCTTATGGTAGTCTCATTTTTAAAAGCATTGCGAATTGAATTTAAAAATATTCCTCTATTTTGATTTTTAAAGATAAATAAACTGTTTTGAGTTCTCACACCAGTCACATGACTGACTCAGAGTTTATTGTTTTCCTTCCTAAACTCTGGGTGCCCACCAATTTCCACACGGGCAGTCAAGAGTTAAGGTTTAGCAGGATATTCTGGATATTCTGGAGTTACTGGAGGCAAGATGGATGGCATGGCGTATTACTAGTATATAGTACTTCTCCTTTCCGCTGTTTATTGTTGTTGTTGTACACTCTGATGATTTGATGTAATGTAATATAATATGATGTAATAACTGATATAGTTCTTTGTTTAAAGATTATTCATTTATCTATTATATGTTGTTCCGCTGCGAATTGTGAGATTCTGTTGTTGTTCTGTTGTTTCTCTCTGTTCTGTTTTCTTTCTCTCTTCTTCTACCTCTTTCTTCTTTCTTAAAAACCCTCAATGTTCGTATTTTCGTTCATCTTGAGTTAATCAATGGAGATTAGTGTCTATTCAAGGAGTACGGATTTACGGGTCCTGACATTTTTATAGCAATAACAAATACACTCTCGTATGTATACTGTAATGTTTTCGATATTTCGTTGCAGAAAAACCGAATTGTTAGGTTTTAAGAAGAAGAAAAAACAGAAGGAGAGAAGAAGAAGATAGAAAATAGAGAGAAAAGAAAATAGAACGGAATAGAAAACAAACAACAATATCAGAATCTCACAATTCGCAGCCGAACAACATATAATAATAAATGAATAATCTTTAAACAAAGAACTATATCAGTTATTACATTTTATACATTACATTACATCATATCATTCTAACTTCAATATGATAAAATAAAATTTTACAAATCATTTTCAATCTTATTTAACCAAATTTTCAATTATTTCCATAATTTAACATATTAAATTATCGATTTAATTATTCAATTAAATCCAATTATTCAAATAAAATTTATTCGACTTATAAATTGCACTTATTTATATTTAAAATTAATTAAATATTCAAATTTTAATTAATAAAAATCCTGGGTCGTTACATATACACACACTGAAACTAATTCCTAGGTGTCACTTACCCTGTCTCAAATGAGTTTATCCCACCAAAGCTAAGGTTCTCGTTTAACTTTGTGCTCTGATACCAAATGCAACAACCTACCTTATGAATCCTTGGAAGTCGGCACTTAATACATCCACGATATTAGAATGTCTAGCATCCACGTGCTAGAAAGGCATTTTATTAGGGTAAAACAAAAAGAAAAGGAGGAGCGGGGAAATAGAATCTCATAGTAGAACAATAATATATAATATAATTAAGACGGTAAAATCTTTTACTCTAAGATACATAGTATATAAGAGTTAAAAACAAACCTCATCAGCGTAGATAGTTATGACTTCTTGAATTGATAATTATTGATGAATATACTTGATAATACAATGGAAAATAAAATACTATGACAGATGAACATCCAGGTCTACTCTATGAACTCCATGTCCCACCAAAACAACCTTGAAAAACTCGGTCTGACCTAAGCATTATTATAAAATAATACCCGGACCAGTCTGAAAAACTAGCGTGAGAAAGCTTGAGAAATATGGTGAACATATAATAATCTACGAAGTCCATTGATACGAACACGGATGGATACGAACCAGCATGCTTTTTCTCACTTGTATCGATCATATCTCATTCATACGAACTCCGATTAACCTGAAATTTGAGGTGTTGGCTTCTGTGGCTTTGCTTGTCATGTCTGGTCGATTGTGGCCCGATCCGGACTCGGACAAAATTCATCGATATCCATAGTGAAACAGCGTATAACCAATCTTTGAGATGAACTATCTTTGATTTTTCGATCAATCTTTTGGTATCGCGGCTTTGCCAAAAGGCGGGATAACAACTATAAGGAAAAAAATTCAGTTGAAAAATAGTAGAATGTAATTTTTATTTTACATAGCTTGTAATTAATAAACTTATCGATGTAAGTATTAGAAGAAGAAGAAGAAGAATTTTTATCATCTTTATCATCTAGCCATACTTCCACACATTTTCCAGCATGTCGGCCATGTTGTTTAAAAATAGATAATATTGATTCAGAAGAAGAATTTTGTTCAACGGCCTCATCATTACGCGGAACTCTTATAAATGATAAGTTCACATGATTAATATGAAGAAAATATCGATGATAATCAAACCATGAAATTTTCTTCTCATGCGGTAAGGAAAATGCTCGTGTTTCTTCCATGCAATAAGGACAAGCAAAATGACCGGCCGTACTCCAACCCGAAAGCATTGCATATGCAGGAAAATCGCTAATAGTCCATAACAGAGAAGCAAACATCCGAAAAATTTTCTTTTTTGATATGTCATATGTTCCAACTCCTTCATACCATAATATTTTCAACTCTTCGATTAACAGTTGTAAGTAAACAACAATGCCCTGTGTCGGATCATCAGGGCCAGAGACGACAATTGTTAGAAACATATATGGAGTTTTCATACACATCCACGGGGGTAGATTGTAAGGTGTGATTATTATAGGCCAAGATGAATATTTAGAACCAAACTGAGAAAATGGTGAGAAGCCGTCTGTATATAAACCTAGTCTAACGTTGCGGCTCTCCGCTGCGAAATCAGGATATTTCTTATCAAAATATTTTCAGGCTTCACCATCGGATGGGTGTGTCAACGTACCGTCTTGAGGTGTTCTCACACTATGCCATCTCATATGATGCGCTTTTATAGATGATGCATATAACCGTTGAAGTCTAGGGGTGATGGATAAATAATGCATACACTTGTACGGAACATCTTTTCCTTTCTTTTTCCTCGGTTTGTATCTTTCTTGATTACATATTTTACAATTTCTAAGATTGATGTCTTCTTTCCAATACAACATGCAACCCTTTAAACATGTATCTATTTTTTGATATGGCAAACCGAAAGATGACATAAGTTTTTTCACTTCATAATAATTTTCGCACATTAAATTATCGAGTGGCATATGACGTTTAGCAGCTTGAACAACAGCCGCAAATCCAACTTCTGTAAGGTTGTATTTTGATTTCATTGCAATGTATTCTGCAGTTACCGATAATTAAGAGCCGCTTAAACATCCATTCCAAAGGGTTTTTTTAGCATGATCCAATAAATCAAATATTTTTTTAGCTCCAACATTTGGTTCCTCTTCGACGTTAACATCGTCGTTATCAATTTCAACGGTAGGGAACATTGATCATGCTGCATCTTCGACCATATGTTCTATGAGATTCATACTAACTTCATCGCTAATGACCTCCACTGACTGTTCTTGATTATTAGGGGCTACAATTTCTCCATGACGATCCCACAGCAAATAATTGGGCACGAAACCATATTGGTGCAAATGAACCTTAGCTATATTCGATACTTAATAGTTCAATAGTTTTCATCTACTACATGGACAACGAATTTCTTCATCGTTTGCAGTATTACTTATAGCAAATTCGATGAACACTTGTACCCCTTTTAGAAAATGTTCACTTATTGTGCCATTAATTTCCCTTTTTTGATACATCCAGCTCCGATCATTAAAGTAATTGACCATTTTTCCTACTTGAAAATCTATGATAAAGTAAAAAATTATAAATCGTTTATTTTATATTTTGTTTAAATTTTACTTACTGATTTAGTAAACATATACTAAATTTTATATTTTTTCTATAAACTTCATTTTAAATAAACAACTATTGATTCATTGCCACTTATGTGTCTTCTTTGTTGGTCGGTCATCCTACTTCCCATTACAAACACAATAGTAATTTTATTCCGTAAATCATATCATTTTAAACGATTTCACAAAATTTCGACAGCATTTCCCCCGTGTTTCTTGTATCATACACAAATGCGTGTACACAAGGAACGTAAAGGAAATGCCATCGAAATTTTGTGAACCGTTTAAAGTGATATGATTGACGAAATATAATTACTTTATAGTGTTTGTAACTTGTCCAATACATGGACAAATCCGACAAATGATTTATTAGATGAATAGAGCTGTCTGTTTTGTGGAAAAAAATGAATATCCCTAAAACGATCATATAAAACACTGGTCAGACGGGGCCAAATATATCTAAGGATTTAAATATTTGTTTATATTAAATTTAAATATATAATTCGTTTAATTAACATTGGTTTATATTTTACCGTTTTATTGCATAAGTACTAAATTCATTTATACAAAAAATTTGTACACAAAATTCATTTATTATAAATTCATTTATACACTAAACCAATTCGCGTGTTCGCACAAATACAGAACTCGTGTTCGCACAAATGCAATATCCGTTCTAACGGCTTCCAAATTCAATAAACTCTATCACACACATACGTTCAATACTAACCAAATCAACATAAACTAATGCAATATCCTAAGTTACAAAATTTTCAATCGGTAATAACTTGTTCATTATGGGATAATAGTTGCAATTATGGGATAACATGATGTAATATGCATACACTAACAAGTAGGAATCAATCACAATTCAAATTAAACCCTAAATAAAAAAAATCTAAATATTAGATTTAGAAAAATTACCGATTTGGAGAGCTAGAAGGGTGGAGATGGGCTGGAGCAGTTTCTAGATGGCGTCGGAGGTGGTTGGGATGGTGTTTGGGGCGGCGGTAGTAGGCTAGGAGGTGGTGGAATGGGGGAATTGGGTGAAAATATAGATTGGGGAAGGAGATAATGAGCTTTAGGTCGGCTCTCGGGAAAATATACAGGAAATTTTCTAACGGCTTCCAACAGCCGCAAACGGCTTTATTCCAACGGTTTCTAATAGCTTCAGATGGTTATGACAAAATCCAATGAGCCGTTGGAAGCCGTTAGAAATGTCGTTGGAGGCCGTTGGAACATGGGCGTTGCAATACATTGTATGCCCTGTTGTGAACGCATTTCTGTATCTCAGTATTTATAATAAAATGAGAATATGCATTTGGGCTTTAACTAGGCCCATATCTGCTGGCATAATATTCAACCCACTTGAGTAATAAAATAATATATGTTGATTATTCAGCGCTCAGTCTTCATTTCTATCTTCCCTTTAAACCGATAATAGGGTTAGGGCAAGATGAATTCTTAGATTCGCCAATCTTTATCTGCCCTTCAATTTTGCTTCAGAATTGGTAAAACCTTCTCCTTGAGAGTTAAAAGGAGTGAAAATACTCTTCCAATTTGATCGATTTTAGTTGAGTTGTTAGCTGCCTGAATCTCACTTCTAACTATTTAGGAGAGTTGACAACTTGCCATCTTAAATCTATGAAAATCCATATGATTCTTCTGAAAATTGATGGATTTGACTGGATCAGCTTGCACTTGACTTTACTTTCAGGTCATTTCTAAATCTCACAAAATTTCTTAAAGACAAAGCTTTGGTAAGGACATCTTCAATTTGGTAGGCTCCAGATATATGATTTACTTGTAACTCTCCTTTAAGTATTTGTTTCCGAACAAAATATAGATCTATCTCGATATGCTTTGTTCTAAAGTGTAGAGTAGGGTTTACAGGCATGTACACCGTACTTTGATTATCACACCATAATATCAGTTTGATTTCAGATTTGATATTTACTTCACTTAATAAAGATTAAACCACATTATCTCTGTTGTTGCACTTGCTACACTCCAGTACTCAGCCTCGTTGCTGGATCTAGAAATAGTTGATTGTTTATTTAAACACTATGATATTGGGTTATCTGCAATATAAATGCAGTATCGTAAAATAGATTTCCTATCATCTGGATCTGCTGACCAATCTGTATTAGTATATCCAATTGTATTGAGATCTTTACATGCTTTAAATGATAATACATAGCTAGTTGTCCCTTTTAGATATCGTAGTATCATTTTCACTACTTTTCAGTACTCATTCAATGGTCTCTATATGAATTGAGATATTATGTTAACACTAAATAAGATATCTAGTCTAGTTATAGTTGCATATTGTAAATCTTCAACAATACTTCTATATTGTTTAATGTTAAATATTGATTCTCCCCTGTTTTTAGAGAGCGTTGGCTGCTTATCGTTGTTGTTGGTTGTGGATTTTCTTCATTCATTTTGGATTCGTGTAGCAACTCTATAATATAATTTTTATGGCCTAGAATTATTTTTGAATCTGACTTCCTATTAAATTTTATTTCCAGAAAATAATTTAAACTCCCAAGATCTTTTACTGAGAATTGCTTGTTCAGATATTTAATGAGATTATTAATTTCTGCTTCATCATCACTTATAATAATTAGATCATCAACATATATTAAAATGTATACAACTAGTCCATTGTTACTTTTAGAGAACAATAAATTGTCTGATTTAGTAGACTGATAACCTAAACTAATTAGAGTGGTTTTGTAACGTCCCGCCTTTTCGCACGGTTCAAATCAATACACATGTCAATTCAAACCATACAAAAGAGCGGATTGTTATGGGGTAAATAAGAAAAATAGGAAAGAAATAAAACAAAAATGAATCTCACAGCGGAAGGATAAAATATAATAATAAATATATAGTTCATAAAATCTTTTTACAAAACATTTGATTCATTTTTTTTATACAATAAATGTCAGAGTTCACATACCAATAAATATCAATGCAGCGGAACAATATGAGTGTAGTGCACTAGTATAAATAATAATAATATAAATCTTCGTCTTCGTCCACCAGAGCTAAATCATAAAATCCTGAAACGCTCGGACTGACCCGAGCGAATTTGAAAAGACAAAAACACTCGAGTCAGAACTAAAAGATCTTATGTGGGTTAAATCAACTGAAATAAATATGAGTGCAGTAACTTAAAAGATGCTCGGGATTCACATCTCTTAAGGATCCGTTAAACAATTTACCATGGAGTATATTTCGCTATTATAATAGTGTCTATTTGGAAAATAAACTTACTTTTAAATAGCGTTAGGAGTTACCCAATCTCCCACTTAACACAATAATAGTCCCAGTAGTCCATCCAATATCATAGTCCCTCCTAATCGGGAAGCCACCAGAGGATACGACATGGGCTACGGAAGAAAACCAAAATCGTACAAGGAGCGATAGGATAGGTGACACGGCACAACTAGGCAATGCCAGGGTAGATATACCAATTACGCTTCCGGGTCGGTGGTAACGCGTAGCGCGTAGCTACCGCCCACCTCGAACAAACTCCCCCAAATCAAACAAATCAAAAGTGAAGTTGGCTACCGAGTCAATCCAAAGTCAGAGTATAGTATCGAAGGGAAGTGTCCGATCAAAGGTGCTACCTTATTAACTCGTCAATCGCTCCTGTTTTAGCCACCTTATGCCAACTCACGGGAGTTGGTTTCACATATTTACCTTACAGGAAACGCCGCCACCAACCTACTTCATTTTGGAATCTACACCGCGTTCACGGTTGTTAAAGTGGTTTTCGGAGTTGGCAGAGAGTATGACAACTTTCGATCCCGGTCTCCTTAACAACCAAACGTTATTATAACACCACAGTCATTTAAAAATAATTATACTTTCAAAACCAGAATAAAATATCTATTTCAAAACCGTATAAATATGATATCCTTTCCATTCCAAAACAAACTCATTTGATATTATTTTTATAAACCCCAAATTAATATAATATCATTTTATTTCAAATATATTTCTTTTCAAAAATCATATTGCTTTTAAAATTTATAATAATTGGAAACCAAACATTGAATTATAACTTTCAAACTGTAATACTTCGAAAATTCATAGCTTTAAAGCATAACTTCTAAAACTTGGATGGTTTGGATATTCAAACGGTATATAGAATAAAATAGTTTGCATTTAAAATTACTTTATAAAATAAAATAATTTCCGCGGCTTACAATTTATTTTATTTTAAAAATTAAGTCAAAATCCATAAATCTCAAAATCGCTTTCAGTTTCATTAACCACTTCAGTTTCAATATATTTCAAACTTTGAATATTAAACAATTGGAACTATGGTTGGAAATTTCTATTCAACAATTTAAAGTCCTATTTATTTAGTTTGAAGTATTTGCATAATAAATCCGAAATCATTTAAATAAAACTCAAATTACTTTTAACTAAAAAAATTCCTTCAATTTATTTGTACTAGAAATATTCATTCAATTCACCTTGAATAAAAATTCAGTTATAAATATAATACCCTTTTTTTTAAAACTTCAAGTTAATAAATTTTACATCAACTTATGAAGTTAAATACTTAATTAAGCTCAATTCCAAATAAACTTTTCAATTAAACTCCCAATCTTAATTGATTTAAATCATTTAAAACTCTATATATTTTCAATATCTTAACATGTACTTAACCATATAATATAAAATAATCAAACTCCATTATTCAATTTATTTATTTTAATTTAACAAATTCATATATAGCTTAAATTCAATAATTTAACTATATATGTATACATAAAATAAGATTTTATATAATATCAAAATTTATATTTATTAACCGTATCCTATCCAAACCATAGAAATTATTTCAAAAATAATTTTATATATATACCGCAGTGCCTGTATATTATTTTCTATCCTATGGTCAAGTGATACGGATATTTATCATTTCAATCCGCAATTTAAAAAAATAAAATGCGGTTGTATATCATTTCAAACCGCAATCCCGAATGAAATGAAATGCATGATAACTTGCAGATTATATAATATAGAACACATCATCCATTCACCAAACATCATCCATCAACCATTTATTTCAATCATATCCAATTTGAACAAACATCAATAAATAGCATATAAAATATAACAGGTATCAACGAACAGTTTATGTTCACAAATAGATTAATAACTGTTTAATTGGAAGTTTATATGCAGAAAAATAAATTTAACTGTCAAATTATATGCAATAATAAAATTAAATAACAATTTAATTTAAATAAATGTAATCTAACTGAGATGATAAATAAAATATGCCAAACAGTCATAAATGAATTTCTACTCATATCATAAATCAATTTAACAAACATAAGAAGTTTTAGAAGTTGTGAGTGGGTTAAAACACTCACCTTTTGAATAAATTGAATTAAAATTCAATTTAAACCCAAAAATTGGACAGTCTCCAAATTCATCCAATCCAGTGTCAAATGATTCGGAATTTTATTACGATCCTTACAAAAAAAATCGCGTGTGAAACGCAGTTCGTATGAGAAAGTTACACGCGTTAAATCGCTTGAAAACAAAATTAATTTAAGTAAACAAATAAACATACCTAACAAAAATATGAGCCACGTCAGCAAAAGCTTTAGCACGCTACAAGACCTCGTTCTTCTCCAGTATGAAAAATGAAAAAAAAACATTTTTATAAAAGAATGCTTTCGGAGTTGCAAGAATAAGAGCTTTTGAATATGAGGTGTTAGGAGAAACAAAATGTAGAAGAAGAAATAAGATGTAGGTTATTTATAATTAGGAAATGAATGTGGAGGGACAAAAATAAATGCCACGTTTTATTATTGAAACTTCAGGCATTAATAATAGATAAGGGAATGTACGTAGGAATGGAAAAGTTTGCAAAAGAAAGTAGAATTTTGTACGCATTTAGGTTTTTATCTACGCAAAATAAAATATTTATACTTACCTTAAAAATGAGAACGTTCAATTTTGTTTTCTCAAAATGATCTTTTATTTCCATTAAAACACCCTATTTGTTTAACGCAAAACGTGCGTTCCTTTTATCAAATCTATTAATTGCAATCAACGTTTCCTTTCTTTTTAATTGAACATTTGAATTACATTAATTGCAGTTACTTACAAAGTTAGATTTTAAAACAGACAGCTAAAATGGATAAAGAAATAGAACATTTATTTATTTAAACACGTTTATAAATTTATTGTTTATACACAAGCGTCATAAATAGATTATTTTCCTATTCTTGTAATCAGTCTGTAAGCTAAAACACGGTTCAAATAAACATATATTTATTTCTTTAAAATCAATCTTTCTGTTCTTATTATAATGAAATTAAACGTACATTCACTGATGAAACATTCATTTTATTTGATGTAAAATTTTCTTTTTATTAAATCAAACTTTCCATATATTTTCACAAAACATATGCTGCTTTTATTTACACATATTAATTTACAATTAGTATTCTCTCTCCTATTAATTGGAAATTTTCAATTACATTAATTTCAGTTGATTAAGTTTCAAAATGGACTAAATGAATGTAATGAGAAGTATAACAATTATTTCCTATCTAATAGTAATTTAAACATTTTAATACACTATTCACTACAAACAGTAATTATATATATTTCTTACTAAATAATAGTTTCTCATCTCTACAATCAATCTTTCAGTTGCCAAACATTTTAACTAAATGAATGTTTACTCTTTTACTAAACTTATTCATTCTTACTCTTTATTAACATTTATTATTACAATCACCGTTATTAATTACATTCAAACAGTGTCATTAAATACACCTAACGTATGTTATCATTTTTTTTATCTTACTGTAATACATGTTATTAGGAGAAGTTCAAATTAAGATCATAAACATATCTCTTAACATATGTTAACAAAAATAAAATCATAAATTTTTATTATTCTACCACTTATATTCCTTACTACAATTAGCCTTTGGTATTCCTATCCCTTAATTACACAAATAACATAGTCAATATTTGTTTGTCTTTCATTACATTAATTCTTCTATATACATCTTAGATTTGTATCAACGGTTATTTTTTGAAACAAGTGAATCTTGTCAATTACGCGTATTAATTAAGGTTTTAAACTCAATTAACAAAGTTTCTTAAGTCCAATCCCTTTTTACCAAATTTGACAATCCCTAACCATTCGTACTACATTCCCTATAAATGTAATATTTAATAGATTTTATTTCAAATTAACGTACAACTTAATTTCCCTTAAATCAGATATGATTCCCAAATTTTTATTTAACATACTAAATGAATAAATAACCTAAATAAAGGGTCACCTACTCACTTTCTTCCATTTATAAGTTTACTACTTGCCCACCCAAGTATAAATCCCATATATAACACTAATTAATTTCCAATAACACTGCATTATCCAATTATCATAAATTTGTTCAATATATAATCCTTTTTACTTATAAATAATTTATGTTCTCTGTAAATTCTCATTCACTCTTCCGTTACTAAAATTAAAAATCATTAAGTAACGTTTCCTCCATAACTGTATTAAAATTACTTAACATTCAAGAGGACTTTATTTCAAGTAAATTGATTGACCAATAAATTAGTTAATATATAATAATTGTTATTATACCCTTAAGATTTACGCTTGTTTTCTTCTATTTGGTTTATAGCCTAAGATAATGTAACCAATCTAACTCCATAAGTAAACTTATTTTATTACCCAAATTATACATAAATTTATTCCCTTTTACATCCCACTATAAATCAGTGTAACCATTAATACCACCCATATTATCATTCCTTACACAATACTGATCTTATTTAATTACCGTTAACTATCTATTTTATACAATAACTAAATGTTTACATTTGTTACTTATATTTAGTTTTATAACCAAACGTATCATGCTTAAATAAAATGAACTGGAGTTTCATTTAGATTGTTGACAATTGACTTGTATTAACATTGTTTCAATCTAAATTTTGTTATCATTCCATTATAAAATTGCAATATTTTATTTCTTTCAATATTAACTCATAAAATATTATTAAAATAACAAAAATTTAACATCGAAAATTTATGGGTCGTTACACTCTTCCCCACTCAAAACTTTTCGTCCCCGAAAAGGAAAAAAGGGAAAAAGAAGAAATAAAAACAATACATCTTATCAAAACATTAACTTTATAAACAATTAAATTTACAAAATTAATTACTTTAAATAAGATATCCTAATATATAACTATTTAATCTTTTATATTTAAATTATTAAAGTTTGGAAGAAAAAAAATTCTAAGTCCGAAATTTTAAAAAAGGGAAAAAGAAGAAATAAAAACAATACATCTTATCAAAACATTAACTTTATAAAAAATTAAATTTACAAAATTAATTACTTTAAATAAGATATCCTAATTTATATCTATTTAATCTTTTATACTTAAATTATTAAAGTTTGGAAAAAAAAATTCTAAGTCCGAAATTTTCGGAAATTTTCGGCAAAGTCTCGTTTGTGGCTCGAAAGAAAACTAAAATATTAATTATAACAACATATATCATATATTTTCAAAATAATATATATCCCAACACGGGAAAAAACAAAATAATAACGCTAAAACCCGTAATCCGAAAACGTACCTATTTGTCGGGCAATAACGCTTATTTTATGGAACCAAAAGCAGTAGCGATTGCTTCCATAACCTGCATTTTACTTGTATAATCCAAAGGGTTAACAATTTATAAAAAATGAAATATTTAGGTGGTTTCAATCACTAACAACAAATCAATATAATAACCATCGATTTCAACAAACAGCATGCACAATACAAAACAACCATTCAATCAAATAAACAAATAGTTGTTCGGGTTCAAAACTTTTAAATTGCACGGAATGAAGAATAAACTACTAGCGCATCATTTACTCAGCAGCCTTAGATAAAACTAAATAGATTATTCATTCATCCAAATCCAAATTTAAAGTGTCATACCCAAAACAACCATAAACCAAACAAGCAACTATTCCAAATAATAAATCAAGCTCATTCTTATAAATTTCATTTATTACTTTACATTTATTTCTTACAACTTTTATCTCCATTCATTAATTTAGTGTTTATTACACTTGTTTGCACTTATACTTATATATATAAAATTCAATTTTCTCTTTTCATTTCATATTGCATAACTTCATTTGTTTATAGTATTCATGTGCAAATCAATTTCTTAGCACATTAATACATTAATTTAAGTCTACACTTATATATTTGCTGCATTCATCTTTTCTTCTTATTTTATTAATAAATAGCTTCAATCCTTTACTTAAGTTTATTATCTTCCATATATACTACTTAATTTTATTTATTTTCTTCCATTTATAATACCTACTTTTCTATTTCAAATAGTAGTCTTTTCAATTACACTTAAGATTATAATATTACAACATCAAATTCCTATTTATTAAGGAATTTCATTAATTACTTTCATTACCTCAAATTTATTACTTGTACAATGTCTATTACATTTTCTTATTAACATTTCAACTTTTAATATTTGGTAAGTTATATATATGCTTTTATAAAAGGTAATTGAAAGTTATACAAGTTTTCTCATTTCTTTTAATTAATTCATTGTTCAATAAATTTTTACCTTTTCCTTATAAGTTACAATTTCAACTTCCTTTTTATTTCCTTTATAACTTAGCCTTAGAGGTTTCAATTATTAATTACTTACCTTTCATTTTACTACAATAATTGAAACAATTAATTAATGGAAATTTAAGAATTTGATACCGGGTTAAATTTTCAATTTATTTTAAAACAATAGATAAATATATTCTTACAACTTATATATCTCTAGTTATATTTAAAACAATTCAAAATTTATATATTTTTCAAAAATGAATCTGCAGTAGAACTACTACAGTGGCCATCCCCCTTCGAAACTCGAAAATGAAAGTCGATGATGCGGCCGCCGTCACCGAAATTATTTTCCAACGACAGAGAGGAAAGTACAAAACTTATTTTCTCCAAAATCTTCTTTAAAACAATTCTTCTGTATTATAATAAATATTTATATCAGAAACTACTTATAAACAATATTATTATATTCCAAAATTTATTCTAAAGAAATTTCAAAATCCCCGATCTTAAGTTTTAAATTTCCCAAATTTCATTTATTTTATTTTTCAATCTTACTTCTATTATTATTTATATACTTTATTACCTAACAACCAATCTATTGCAGCCAAATACAGATATCATTTGGAGAATTTTATTTTATATAGAAAATATAATAGGCGAAATTATTTCATTCACCTATATTAAAAACAAATATTATGTCGGTCTGTCCTATTAATTATTTATAAATCCCTATTGATGTCATAGCATCTCATGCACCAACCAGAATTTATAAATATAAAATGGAACAGATTAACACAATATTAAAACCTTTTTATAACACTAACAAATACACTCTCTCATATATATACACTCAGTGACTCCCATAGGGTATTACTACCCTATTAGTAAAGAGTCAAACCCCACAAAGCTAAGGTTTATCGCTAAACCAAAGCTCTGATACCAGATGTAACGTCCCGCCTTTTCGCACGGTTCAAATCAACACACATGCCAATTCAAACCATACAAAAGAGCGGATTGTTATGGGGTAAATAAGAAAAATAGGAAAGAAATAAAACAAAAAAGAATCTCACAGCGGAAGGATAAAATATAATAATAAATATACAGTACATAAAATCTTTTTACAAAACATTTGATTCTTTTTTTTATACAATAAATATCAGAGTTCACATACCAATAAATATCAATGCAACGGAACAATATGAGTATAGTGCACTAGTATAAATAATAAGAATATAAATCTTCATCTTCGTCCTCCAGAGCTAAATCTTTAAATCCTGAAACGCTCGGACTGACCCGAGCGAATTTGAAAAGACAAAAACACTCGAGTCGGAACTAAAAGATCTTATGTGAGTTAAATCAACTGAAATAAATATGAGTGCAGTAACTTAAAAGATGCTCGGGATTCACGTCTCTTAAGGATCCATTAAACTATTTACTATGGAGTATATTTCGCTATTATAATAGTGTCTATTTGTAAAATAAACTTACTTTTAAATAGCGTTAAGGAGTTACCCAATCTCCCTCTTAACACAATAATAGTCCCAGTAGTCCATCCAATATCATAGTCCCTCCTGATCGGGAAGCCACCAGAGGATACCACACGGGCTACGGGAGAAAACCAAACTCGTACAAGGAGCGATAGGGTAGGTGACACAGCACAACTAGGCAATGCCAGGGTAGATATACCAATTACGCTTCCGGGTCGATGGTAACGCGTAGCGCGCAGCTACCGCCCACCTCGAACAAACTCCCCCAAATCAAAGAAATCAAAAGTGAAGGTGGCTACAGAATCAATCCAAAGTCAGAGTATAATGTCGAAGGGAAGTGTCCGATCAAAGTTGCTACCTTATTAACACGTCAATCTCTCCTATTTTAGCCACCTTATGCCAACTCACGGGAGTTGGGTCCATGTATTTACCTTACAGGAAACGCCGCCACCAACCTACTTCATTCTGGAATCACCACCGCGTACAAGGTTGTTAAAGTGGTTTTCGGAGTTGGCAGAGAGTATGACAACTTCCAATCCCGGTCTCTTTAACCACCAAAAGTTATTATAACACCGCGGTCATTTAAAAATAATTATACTTTCAAAACCAGAATAAAATATCTATTTCAAAACCGTATAAATACGATATCCTTTCCATTCCAAAACAAACTCATTTGATATTATTTTGATAAACCCCAAATTAATATAATATCATTTTATTTCAAATATATTTCTTTTCAAAAATCATATTGCTTTTAAATTTATAATAATTGGAAACCAAACATTGAATTATAACTTTCAAACTATAATACTTCGAAAATTCATAGCTTTAAAGCATTACTTCTAAAACTTGGATGGTTTGGATATTCAAACGGTATATAGAATAAAATAGTTTGCATTTAAAATTACTTTATAAAATAAAATAATTTCCGCGATTTACAATTTATTTTATTTTAAAAATTAATTCAAAATCCATAAATTTCAAAATCGCTTTCAGTTTCATTAACCACTTCAGTTTCAATATATTTCAAACTTTGAATACTAAACATTTGGAACTAAGGTTAGAAATTTCTATTCAACAATATAAAGTCCTATTTATTTAGTTTGAAGTATTTGCATAATAAATCCGAAATCACTTAAATAAAACTCAAATTACTTTTAACTAAAAAATGTCCTTCAATTTATTTATACTAGAAATATTCATTCAATTCACATTGAATAAAAATTCAGTTATAAATATCATACCCTTTTTTTTAAAACTTCAAGTTAATAAATTTTACATCAACTTATGAAGTTAAATTCTTAATTAAGCTCAATTCCAAATAAACTTTTCAATTAAACTCCTAATCTTAATTGATTTATATCATTTAAAAATCTATATATTTTCAGTATCTTAACATGTACTTAAACGTATAATATAAAATAATCAAACTCCATTATTCAATTTATTTATTTTAATTTTACAATTTCATACATAGCTTAAATTCAATAATTTAACTATATATGTATATATAAAATAAGATTTTATATAATATCAAAATTTATATTTATTAACCGTATCCTATCCAAACCATAGAAATTATTTCAAAAATAATTATATATATATATATATACCGCGGTGCCTGTGTATAATTTTCTATCCTATGGTCAAGTGATACAGATATTTATCATTTCAATCCGCAATTTAAAAAAATAAAATGCGGTTGTATATCATTTCAAACCGCAATCTCGAATGAAATGAAATGCATGATAACTTGCAGATTATATAACATAGAACACATCATCCATTCACCAAACATCATTCATCAACCATTTATTTCAATCATATCCAATTTGAACAAACATCAATAAATAGCATATAAAATATAACAGGTATCAACGAATAGTTTATGTTCACAAATAAATTAATAATTGTTGAATTGAAAGTTTATATGCAGAAATAAATAAATTTAACTGTCAAATTATATGCAATAATAAAATTAAATAACAATTTAATTTAAGTAAATGCAATCTAACTGAGATGATGAATAAAATATGCCAAACAGTCATAAATGAATTTCTACTCATATCATAAATCAATTAAACAAATACAAGAAGTTTTAGAAGTTGTGAGTGGGTTAAAACACTAACCTTTTGAATAAATTGAATTAAAATTCAATTTAAACCCAAAAATTGGATAGTCTTCTAATTCGTCCAAACCGGCGTCAAAAGATCCGGAATTTTATTACGATCCTAACAAAAAAAATCGCGTGTGAAACGGAGTTCGTATGAGAAAGTTACACCCGTTAAATCGCTTGAAAACAAAATCAATTTAAACAAACAAATAAACATACCTAACAAAAATATAAGCCACGTCAGCAAAAGCTTTAGCACGCTACAGGACCGCGTTCTTCTCCGGTACGAAAAATGAAAAAAATCATTTTTATAAAAGAATGCTTTTAGAGTTGCAAGAATAAGAGCTTTTGAATATGAGGTGTTTGGGGAAACAAAATGTAGAAGAAGAAATAAGATGTAGGTTATTTATAATTAGAAAACAAATGTGGAGGGACAAAAATAAATGTCACGTTTTATTATTAAAACTTCAGGCATTAATAATAGATAAGGGAATGTACGTAGGAATGGAAAAGTTTGCAAACGAAAGTAGAATTTTGTACGCATTTAGGTTTTTATCTATATAAAATAAAATATTTATACTTACCTTAAAAATGAGAACGTTCAATTTTGTTTTCTCAAAATGATCTTTTATTTCCATTAAGACACCCTTTTTGTTTAACAGAAAACGTGCGTTTCTTTTATTAAATCTATTAATTGCAATCAACGTTTCCTTTCTATTTAATTGAAACATTTGAATTACATTAATTGCAGTTACTTACAAAGTTAGATTTTAAAACAGACAAATAAAATAGATAAAGAAATAGAACAATTGTTTATTTAAACACGTTTATAAATTTATTGTTTATACACAAGCGTAATAAATAGATTATTTTCCTATTCTTGTAATCAGTCTGTAAGCTAAAACACGGTTCAAATAAACATATATTTCTTTCTTTAAAATCAATCTTTCTGTTCTTATTTTAATGAAATTAAACGTACATTCACAGATGAAACATTCCTTTTATTTGATGTAAAACTTTCTTTTTATTAAATCAAACTTTCCCTATATTTTCACAAAACATATGCTGCTTTTATTTACACATATTAATTTACAATTAGTATTCTCTCTCCTATTAATTGAAAATTTTCAATTACATTAATTTCAGTTGGTTAAGTTTCAAAATGGACTAAATGAATGTAATGAGAAGTATAACAATTATTTCCTATCTAATAGTAATTTAAACATATTAATACACTATTCGCTACAAACAGTAATTATATATATTTCTTACTAAATAATAGTTTCTCATCTCTACAATCAATCTTTCAGTCGCCAAACATTTTTACTAAATGAATGTTTACTCTTTTACTAAACTTATTCATTCTTATTCTTTATTAACATTTATTATTACAATCACCGTTATTAATTACATTCAAACAATGTCATTAAATACATATGACGTATGTTATCATTTTTTTTATCTTACTGTAATACATGTAATTAGTAGAAGTTCAAATTAAGATCATAAACATATCTCTTAACATATGTTAACAAAAATAAAATCATAAATGTTTATTATTCTACCACTTATATTCCTTACTACAATTAGCCTTTGGTATTCCTATCCATTAATTACACAAATAACATAGTTAATATTTGTTTGTCTTTCACTACATTAATACTTCTATATACATCTTAGATTTGTATCAACGGTTATTTTTTTAAAAAAGTGAATCTTGTCAATTACTCGTATTAATTAAGGTTTTAAACTCAATTAACAAAGTTTCCTAAGTCCAATCCCTTTTTACCAAATTTGACAATCCCTAACCATTCATACTACATTCCCTATAAATGTAATATTTAATAGATTTTATTTCAAATTATCGTACAACTTAATTTTCCTTAAATTAGATCTGATTCCCAAATTTTTATTTAACATACTAAATGAATAAATAACCTAAATAAAGGGTCACCTACTCACTTTCTTTCATTTATAAGTTTACTACTTGCCCACCCAGGTATAAATCCCATATATAACACTAATTAATTTCCAATAACACTGCATTATCCAATTATCATAAATTTGTTCAATATATAATCCTTTTTCCTTATAAATAATTTATGTTCTCTGTAAATTCTCATTCACTCTTCTGTTACTAAAATTAAAAATCATTAAGTAACGTTTCCTCCATAACTGTATTAAAATTACTTAACATTCAAGAGGACTTTATTTCAAATACATTGATTGACCAATAAATTAGTTAATATATAATAATTTTTATTATACCCTTAAGATTTACGCTTGTTTTCTTCTATTTGGTTTATAGTCTAAGATAATATAACCAATCTAACTCCATAAATAAACTTATTTTATTACCCAAATTATACATAAATTTATTACCTTTTACATCCCACTACAAATCAATGTCACCATTAATACCACCCATATTATAATTCCTTACACAATACTGATCTTATTTACTTACTGTTAACTATCTATTTTTTACAACAACTAAATGTTTACATTTGTTACTTATATTTAGTTTTATAACCAAACGTATCATGCTTAAATAAAATGAATTGAAGTTTCATTTTGATTGTTGACAATTGACTTGTATTAACATTGTTTCAGTCTAAATTTAGTTATCATTCCATTATAAAATTGCAATAATTTATCTCTTTCAATATTAACTCATAAAATATTATTAAAATAACAAAAATTTAACATCGAAAATTTATGGGTCGTTACAGCTTTACAGTCTATCAAACCAAACACTTGATGCTTGTTTAAGCTCATATATTGCCTTATTTAGTTTGCACACATAATTCATGTTTTGTTAGTATCCCTATGGCTACTCTATATAGATTTATTCCTGCAAAATGCTATTTAGAAAAGCATTATTAACATCAAGTTGTCTCCAATATTTATGTAAAGAAATTGTAAGAACAATTCTAATAGTTGTTGGTTTGACCACTGGAGAAAATGTCTCATTGAAGTCAAATCCATATTGTTGAATATACCCCTTAGCTACAAGCCTTGCTTTATATCTAGTCACAGTCCCATCTGGATTCTTCCTTAATCTATAAGTCCATTTGGATCTAACTATATTTTTATTATCTGTTGGATACACCAGATTCCATTTTTATTTCTTATGAGTGCATTATATTCCTCATCCATAACTGCCTTCTAGTTTTGTCCTTTGTAGCTTGTTTAAATGTTTCACGCTCTTAAGATTTTTGATTGCAATGTATAGCTTTGGTTTGAAAATTCCACTCTTTGCTCTTGTGATCATGGGATGGCCTGATCTCACTTGTGATTCATTGTGTGATGGTTCTTTCATGTTTACTTGATTAGTGTTGTTTCCTAATTGACTTTGCGAAATATTTGAATTTTCTTTATTAGCTTGTTGAGTTTGATCCTTGAATGTGTAGGAGATTGACTGAGATAGTTGTGTATTTCTGGTGGTTCATGACCTGGTTGATCAGACAATGTGAGTTGTGAATCAAGAACTCCTGCAGTCCTATTAGCCTCCTTTTGTAGCCTCCTTTTGTTGCCATTTATTAGAATATGTAGGTAAATCGGGTATTAACACTTTTGGATTGTATATCTTTTTGGTTGTTCTTATATCTACACTACTAAAAGGGAGTACATGTTCATTAAATACAACATGCATGCTTACTTATGAATTTTTTTCCACTATCATCATGACATTTATATCCCTTCTTCTTTACTCCATATCCTAGAAAAGTACATAACCTGAAATTCAATTTATTAGTATTATATGGTCTTAAATAAGGAAAACATAGACATCCAAAAGTCCTTAAACTTTGATAATCAGGTTTAATCCCATATAACTTTTCTATTGGACTTACTCCTTTTAGGACCTTTGTTGGTAATCTATTAATTAAGTATTAATGTACTGGAGGAATCAAGCCAAAAATTAGGTAGGGATGCCTGAGCTACTGAAGTAGGACCTGGTTAAACAATATGTCTATGTTTTCTCTCAATTAAGTCATTTTGCTCAAATGTATAGGGACATGTAATTGTATGAACTAATCCTTTTTTATTGAAAAGATTACCGAGTCTTTTGTACTTAGTACCACCATCTGTTTGTATAATCTTAAGTTGAAAACCAATTTTCTTTTCAACCTGTGCTATGAAATAGACTACTGCATTATATGTTTCTGATTTTTACTTTTAGAAAATACATTCGAGTATGCACAGAATATGCATCAATGAATGATATATAATATCTATAACCATAGTCTAAACATATTAGGGCTGGACCCCAAAGATCTATAACAACAAGTTCCGATGGTTTTGCATACTCGGTTAAAGAAATCATTGAATGCTAACTTGTGACTTTTACCCATCTGACAATAAGTACAAACATATGATAATGAAGTATTATCACAAGCAATTTTATTTTCACTACATACTTGCTTTACTACATTTGCATTTGGGTGACCATGACTATAATTCCAGAGATCAAATATACTTTTATTTTTTTCTGTTTGAGTAATCTCAAACAGATTACACATCTTTCCTTCTCTTACAGAAATTGTGTAGTTAACTAGATTGAATCTATATAATCCTCTGATTGCATCACCCTGCAAAATAATTTCTTTAGGTAGCATGTCACTAACAAATAATACTTGGGACAGAATTCGAAATAAACATTCTTTTGCAAATTGTGATACATTGATGAGATTTTTCTTTATTTTTGGTACTCTTAATAAATTATTTATAAATAATTGCCTCCCACCTTTAATATATGCATTTCCAGTATGGATAATTCTAATAGACTCACCATTGTCCATGCCAATTGACTGTTTACCACTGTACTCCTTATTGTCAAGATTTAAGTTGTCAAGATTGTTTGTTATGCGATTAGTTGCTCTTGAATCAGGGTATCGGCTTTCATCTTGAATATTTTCATATCTTGTGATATCATTCTGATTGTGAACTTTGTTACTTTTACGTTGGATGTTTGAATCTTGTTGGACTTGAGCAATGTTAGCACTAGGATTAGCATTTCTCTTATTGTTTGAATTATGGTTTGGCACATAATTTGCATTGAATCTGAAATAGCACTTCATGCGGTATGACCAATTTTTTCGCATATTTGACGCTTTGGCATATTGTTGTTATTCCATCTTCCTATGCCTTTTGTTCCATTTGAATATCTATCTCTCTGATATGTCGGATTAGTTTTGAGATAATTCTAATTCTGTTTTAATAATTGCCTACATAGTTGATTAATAAATTTGGGTCCATCGATTTCCTATGGTCAATTCGACCTTCGTGTGCAAGAAGTGTTGCATTAACATCCTGTATAGATGGTAATATCTCCTTAAATGATATAACAGTTACAACTGCCTTATATTCCTCACTGAGTCCATTTATTATAGTTAAAATTTACTCTGTATCAGACACCCTATGTTCTGCTACTTCTAGTAAATCATAGATTGTTATGATCTTTGCGAAATTTTCTCTCTTAGACTGGTTATCTTTTCCGATATTTTATAGTTGTCTCTTATAATGCATGACTTTGGCAGCGGATTGTGTGTTTTAAACTCTTTCAATGGTTTTCCATATTTCATTTGATGATTTGCATCCAATAACTTGTGACAACAAATTGGTGCTTAATGATGATAATAACCATGAGCTTATTAGACAATCTTGTCTTTGATGCTTCGTATATTCTTCATTACCGATTTGTCTTATTTTCTTCATCAGTGACGAATCTTGGTGGCGTTGATACCTAGAACAAATCCCTCAAGGCCATACCCTTTGAGGCAAGTTTCAACTAAAGTTTCCATAGAAGATAATTGTCTTCATCGAGATAAACAGTAATCAGTGGACTTTGTGGGTTGATCACTATCTTGATTAAGTTTTCAGTGGCAATTGCAACATGTTGTTGTGGGTTTGTTGAGTTTTCAGAAGTTGCTGAACTATCACTGCCTTCAGCCATGATGATTTAAAGCTGCAATCAAAACACTTGAAGATTCAAAAATTGGTTGATGCAAGAAACTTAAAAATGCAGAATGATCTGGTTTGTTGCAGTCAAACTCATATGATGATAATCATTTTATGAGTTCTTGGCATGGAATTAACTTTCTTACTGCTTCTTGATGAGTTTCTTGACATTGTGGGTTTGATTTTTTGAATTTTCTTGTTTGAATTTGCTTGTTTCCAAAGAAGACTTGTTGCAGCCAAGAGTTTCATAGAATTTCTTGGCAGGGTACCAATTTTCTTAAGCAAACTCTTTAATAAATTCCAAATGACGGGATAAATTCTGATGGGTGATCCGATTATCAGGTGATGATGCTTTAGTTGGTGATAATTTGGATCTTCGATTCTTTAACTGGTTGCTGTTGAGCTTTAAACTTGCACTAATACCAAGTAAAGATTTGCGATGTTTGTGACTTTGCATATAAGTTTTGATTCAGATTGATATTTGTGAAATGAAAATAGAGGAAGAATTGTATTGAGTTTTATCATGGTCGTTTGTTACAATGCATTTCTGTACATCTCGGTATTTATAATAAAATGAAAATATGCATTCGGCTTTAACTAGGCCCATATCTGCTTGCATAATATTACACCCGCTTGAGTAATAACATGATATATGTTGATCCTTCAGCATGCAGTCTTCATTTCTATCTTTTTCAACTGGAATGAAAAACATGTAAAAGATAAGTACTTTAATTTTTTTACTTGGCGACATATATAGTAATATACCATAACTTTAGTTTGTAAAGTATAAGAAAATAAAATAACAACAGTAATATGCTACAAGCATATACAGATTGTACACGAGAACTTAGAATTAATACGTCAATTGACGTTCAATGCAACGAATACAACTGATGTTTTGAAGGGTCATTAATAAAAGTATAAAAGCATGCAGGATCAGAATTAGGTAAGAGTATCTTCTCATGTTTATTCAGAAGCTAGGACCAAATAATATTCTCATGAACTCCATGCATAATAGGAAAAAAGTGACTGATTAACTAGTCGATGTAAACAAAATAATTGAAAATGAAAGTGATAAGGAGACCGTAAAACACATGAACATGAGGGATCAAATTAGAGGGATAACAATGGTATGGTAGCAATTTTCAAATGGTGTTGATACTTGATTCTGATATGACGATGAATGAGAAATTACTCATAAATTCAACCTTGTCACAATAATAAGTTCTATTTTTTCCTATTTTTTATTGCATTTTCAGCTTCTTTCCTCTTTTAAATGTATTGAGTTTTATAATGATCATTCGTTACAATGCATTTCTGTTAGACCCCCGTCATAATTTGACCCAACCCATTTACCCTACTTATAAATGGGTTGGGTCGACACATTTATAAATATTATTAAATGAGTTATGGTTGGGTTGATCCATTTTTAAAAAGATTATAAATGGTAACTTATTTATCCATTTATTAAAAACATTAAATTTTAACATAAATGTGAAAAATAAGAATTTTGTACCTATATTATAATTTTTTATGGAGACTGACAGTTGTACTTAGAAAATATAAGACTACTGCATCCCCATATTTGAATTCCGTCTAGTGCAGAAGCCGCTACTTTTTTCGTTCAGACTGCAATAACTTCTTCGTTCTAACTCGGAATCAGGCGAGACTGCGACCGATCAACTCCAACCTAAATTACAGACGGTATGGAACACTCGGATACTTCATCGTGTGAACGCACGCTATAGTTTTTCAAGGGGACTGACAGTTGTACTTAGAAAATAACAGGCTATCACATCTCTATATTTGAACTCTGTCTAGTGTAGAAGCCGCTATTTTTTTTTGTTCGGACTGCAATAACTACTTCGTTTTAACTCGGAATCAAGCAAGACATTGACCGATTAACTTCCACCTAAATTACGGACAGTTTGGAACACTCGGATACTTCATCGTGTGAACGCACACTGTAGTCCTCCAAGGGGACTGACAGTTGTACTTAGAAAATAACAGGCTACCACATCCCCATATTTGAATCCCGCCTAGTGCAAAAGCCGTTATTTTTTTGGTCGGACTATAATAACTCCTTTGTTCTAACTCGGAATCAAACGAGACTTTGACCGTTAACTTCCACCTAAATTAAGGACAGTACAAAACACTCGGATACTTCATCATATAAACGCACACTATAGTTCTCCAAGGGGACTAACAGTTGTACTTAGAAAATAACAGGCTACCACATCCCAAAATATTTGAACTCCGCCTAGTGCAGAAGCCGCTATTTTTTTTGTTCGGACTGCAATAACTCATTCGTTCTAACTCGGAATCAAGCAAGACTTGACCGATTAACTTCCACATAAATTACGGACAGTATGGAACACTCGGATACATTATCGTGTGAACGCATGTTATAGTTCTCCAAGGGGACTGACAGTTGTGCTTAGAAAATAACAGGCTACCACATCCCCATATTTGAACTCCGTCAAGTGTAGAAGCCGCTATTTTTTTGTTCGGACTGCAATAACTCCTTCGTTCTAACTCGGAATCAAGCGAGACTTTAATCATTAACTTCCACAAAAAATACAGACAGTATGGAGCACTCGGATACTTTATCGTGTAAACGCACGTTGTAGTTCTTCAAGGGGACTAACAGTTGTACTTAAAAAATAACAGGCTAGCACACCCCCATATTTGAACTCCGCCTAGTGCAGAACTAGCTATTTTTTTTGTTCGGACTGCAATAACTCCTTCGTTCTAACTCGGAATCAAGCGAGACTTTGACCGACTAACTTCCTCCTAAATTACGGACAGTATGAACACTCGGATACTTCATCCTATGAACGCACACTGTAGTTCTCGATGTAGACTAACAGTTGTACTTAGAAAATAACAGGCTACCGCATCCTCATATTTGAACTTCTCCTAGCGTAGAAGCCGTTATTTTTTTTGTTCGGACTGCAATAGCTCCTTCGTTCTAACTCGAAATCAAGCGAGACTTCGACTGATTAACTTCCACCTAAATTACGGACAGTATGGAACACTCACGTACTTCATGTGAACGCACACTGTAGTTCTCCAAGACGACTAACAGTTGTACTTATAAAATAACAGGCTACCACATATGCATATTGAACTCCGTCTAGTGCAGAAGCCGCTATTTTTTGGTTCAGACCGCAATAACTCCTTCGTTCTAACTTGGAATCAGGCGAGACTTCGACCGATTAACTCCCACCTAAATTACGGACAGTATGGAACGCTCGGATACTTTATCGTGTTAAAGCACATTATAGTTCTCCAAGGGGATTCATAGTTATACTTAGAAAATAACATGCTACAACATCTATACATATAAACTACGCTTAGTGCAGAAGCCGTTATTTTTGTTCAAACTGCAATAACTCATTCGTTCTACCTTAGAATCAGGCGGGGCTTCGACTGATTAACTACCACCTAAATTACAGATTGTATGGAACACTCGGATACTTTATCGTGTAAACGCACACTATAGTTCTTCAAGGGGACTGACAGTTGTACTTAGAAAATAATAAGTTACCGCATCCACATAATTGAATTATGATGAAAATTAAAATTTCAATTTTAAATTATTGTCGGATCTCAAAACATAAAAATTAGAATTATTTTATATTTATTTGTTTTTTATTAGTTAAATTAAATTTAAATCTTTAAATGAATTAAATGGGTAATCTGCTTATTAAGTGGGTTGGATCATAAATGGGTTGGCTAATAAATGGATAAAAGAGAATGGATCATAAATGGGTTGGGTCAAAATCGACCCAACCCATTTTGACCTAACCCAACCCGTTTGGCAGACCTAATTTCTGCGCATCTTGGTATTTATAATAAAATGAAAATATGCATTTGGGCTTTAATTAGGCCCATATTTGCTTGCATAATATTACACCCGCTTGAGTAATAACATGATATATGTTGATCCTTCAGCATGCAGTCTTCATTTCTATCGTTTTCCACTGGAATGAAAAACATGTAAAAAAATATGTACTTTAAGTTTTTTTACTTGGCGACATATATAGTAATATACCATAACTTTAATTAGTTTGTAAAGTATATATAAGAAAATGAAATAACAACAGTAATATGCTACAAGCATATACAGATTGTACACGAGAACTTAGAATTAATACGTCAATTGACGTTTAATGCAACGAATACAACTGATGTTTTGAAGGGTCATTAATAAAAGTATAAAAGCATGTAGGATCAGAATTAGGTAAGAGTATCTTCTCATGTTTATTCAGAAGCTAAGACCAAATAATATTCTCATGAACTCCATGCATAATAGGAAAAAAGTGACTGATTAACTAGTCGATGTAAACAAAATAATTGAAAATGAAAGTGATAAGAAGACAGTAAAACACATGAATATGAGGGATCAAATTAGAGGGATAACAATGGTATGGTTGCAATTTTCAAATGTTGTTGATACTTGATTCTGATATGATAATGAATGAGAAATTACTCATAAATTCAACCTTGTCACAATAATAAGTTCTTTTTTTACCTCATTTTTTATTGCATTTTCAACTTCTTTCCTCTTTAAATGTAAAAACCAAAAAGTCATATTTAAATGCATGTTGTCACAATAATAAGCATGTGCACCAACCCATTTGATTCCTAACAATATCACCTTAAGTTTATCCAGCAGTTCAATATAATAAGTTTTTTTTTAACCGAAAATATATACATAAAACAAACACCAATAGCTGCCAACAAGCCTGGCAGGTAACTACAGAGACCAGCAAGTGACATAAGCGAAAGAATAAAATCCCAAAACACAGCGGGAACAAAGTCAGAGCGAAACAGAAAGCCGAAAACCAAATCAGATACAGGATAGGTAACTAGAGAAGAAAGATCCAAGATCACATGAGCAGCCCCAGAACCGAAGAACACCAAGATAATGGGACGTCCGCAACCAAGCATTACCATGAGAAGCAGTCAAAGCCATGCAAATAGAGAAACGGGCATAGAAATAGTCCACAGACACCTGGACCTAGAAAACAAGCAACCTCATGAGATTTGGGGAGGGGGGATGGGAACGAGGCAGGAGAGACATCGCGCCAAGATCAGGATTCAGCCAATGCCCAGTCTAGCAGTAGACCGGACAGTGGTAATAGAGAGAAGACCCACAAGTCTCCTTGAGCGGGGGCCCACGGATCCTCTGAAGGGCCTACTGCGGAAGGCCAGGAAGACATCATTCCTGACACGCCTTATAATAGTCGGGGGGTCCATGGGGCTATTATCGAAGATTGCCTTATTCCGCGCGCACCATACGTGCCAACAGATCAGACAGGGAAGCAATCTGAAAACAATCGAACGAAGAGATTTACCAGATACGCCAGCCCACCAGATTTACTGGAGCTCTGTGGGAGATGTGGCCATGGCACGAACTCCGACGAGATTGCCGAAGTAATTCCAGCACGCTCTGGCTGAGAGACCAACAAAAAATTGGTGGGACAAGGAATCCGAGTTCCCAACGCTGCAGCAACTACAACGGGAGACGATTGGGATGCCAATCATTTGGAGATTTTCATCGAGTGGCAACCCATTGTGAAGGATACGCCACATCAACAGAGATACCTTAGGGGGAATTCGAGAATCCCAAATGAAGGAAAACAAAGGGCGGATAGGACTTGAAGTGCGAACTGATGTCCAAGCTTTCGCAACGGAGAACGATCCACCATCCCAACCCCTAAGTCCGTTGTGAGAGTCGCAGAACAGTTTAACCGACTGCATGTGCTTCCAGGTCTCACTAGCATAGGACGGAGTGCCAGAAAAATTTGTGCCTGCAAGCCTATAGTACTTAGCACGGAGAAATGTTGCCCATAAAGAGTCGTTAGCCCCAAACCTGTTCCACAGCTTACAAGCAAAAGCCGCACTAAGGTCCTTAGGATTACGCAGTCCCAGACCACCTTCGTTCTTCGGACGACAAATGGCATCCCAAGATACCCAGTGGTGACGGCGGGTATCGTCCTTGGAACCCCAGAAGAAGGACGAGACCAAAGACTGATAAGAACGGAAGAAGGAAGAGGTGGGGGTCATAGCGGCGAAAACAAGGGTACCCATTGAGTCAAGAACCGACTTAATGAGAACTAGTTTCCCTGCTTGGGATAGGAGAGATGCATTCCAGCGGATAATCTTGTTTCTCATTTTATCAGTTAAGGGATCGAGGATAGCGTTAGGTTTTCTACCTCGGTAAAGGGAGATACCCAGGTAAGGAAGAGGAAGGGAAGCTGCCTCGTAACCAGAAATGGTCTCGATCCAAGTGGCACGAGAAGGGGACAAGTCCTTGCTATGGACAAAGCAACTTTTGGATGGATTAACAAGTTGGCCCGAACACGTCTCGTATTGGTGAATGAAACGAAGCAGTCGCCGGACAGAGGAGCGGCTACCATTAGAAAAGATGACAATGTCATCAACAAAGGATAAGGAAGAGATAAGAGGGCAACCCCTCAGGATTCCAAATCGCTGGATCTGACCGTAGATAGTCAGGGACTGAAGACCACGTATGAAAGCCTCCGCCGCAATGACGAATAGACAAGGCGAGAGTGGGTCTCCCTGACGTAGACCCCTACCTCCCTTGAATTACCCAGCAGAAGAACCGTTAATGAGCATAGAGTACCAACAGTTCGAGATGAGCCGCCAAACTAAGTCAATAAGGGTTTCCGGGAACCCGAAAGCCCTAAAGACCTTTAAGATGAAAAACCAAGACATGCGATCGAAGGCCTTAGCCATGTCTAGTTTGAACACCACATTGGAACCCCTAACTTTCCGACCTATTTGGGAGATCAGTTCCTGAGCAAGAAGGACGTTATCCGTGATTAAACGTCCCTTAACAAACCCCGCTTGAGAGGGAGAGATAATGCATTCAAGGATAGTGGCTAAACGACTAGCTAAAATCTTAGAAATAACTTTATTCAAGAAGTTACAAAGACTGATGGGACGGAAATCCGCGCAAGACCGTGGATTTTCGCACTTGGGAATAAGAATCAAATTGGTGGAAGTCCAACCAGATGGAAGGGACCCACCGACGAAGAAGGATTGAATCGCGAGGTAGAAATCAGCCTCAATAATAGGCCAAGCTGATCTATAAAAGACACCGTTGAAGCCGTCCGGACCGCTGGAGCTATCCTTGTTTAGGGCAAAGACACACGCACGGTTCTCGTCAGAGAAATGAGGGGTCGCAAAAAGGTTGCTGTCCTGGGGAAGAACCATGCGGGGGATGAAGGCCATCAGGGCCGGGTCAGGAACCGAGACAGAGGGAGAGCCCAAGAAGGACTGGAAGTGGGATAGAATGGTATCTTTGACGTCCACGGGAGATGAGGCCAAAGATTGGTCAGGACGCAAAATTTCACGAATAGTGAGTAGATTGTTCTTCTTTCGAATTGAGGAGTGAAAAAACTTAGAGTTCTTATCACCGTCGACCAACCATTTGATCCTAGCTTTTTGACGAAGGTAGTCATTTTCGATACGAAGTTCTGAAGAGAAAACAGATTGGGCTAAAGCCCAAGCCTCCTTGTTAGCAGCGGACGGATCCTCATCTAACAACGATTCGTCTAAGATAAGGGATTCCTCCGCTACCCGGACGCGATCGAAAATGTTCTTGAAAACATCAACGTTCCACTCCTTAAGGCAAACCTTGAGGCGGTGAAGCTTACGAGCGAAAACAGAGCAAGGAGAGCCAGAGATCGGAGCGCTCCACGAGGTAGCCACCATTTGATGAAAAGAGTGGTGAGATCTCCACATGCTCTTGAACCGAAAGGAAGAGGGCCCAGAGAGGGAAAGAGGGAGGCAACGAACAACCATAGGAGCATGGTCAGAGAAAGTACGATGTAGGTGAGCGATCGAAAAGGAAAAAGGGAGTCGAAACCATTCTTCCTACCCGAAGACACCGTCGAGTCTAGAGAGAATACGGTTCGGTCCCTCTTGGTTGTTCGACCAAGTGAAAGCAGAGCCAACAAAGGAGAGCTCAGAGAGACCATAGCTGACAATGAAAGAGTTGAAATCCGTCATCGCAGCACGGTTGGTGGAGGCTCCTCCCCTCTTTTCTGCATGGAAAGCGACGATATTAAAATCGCCACCAACAATTGACGAAGAAAAACCCAGATCAACCAAAGCAAGGATGTCGGACCAAAGGGAGAGCCTTTCCGTCCGATCGCATTTGGTATAAACTGCGGAGAAAAGAAAGGGAGAAGCGAATGATGGAGAAGAGCAGACCACAGAGAGAAGCTGCGAGGAGTCAAAGACGGAACGAACAACAAAGGATTTGGACCATAAAATCCAAATCTTACCGGAGGCGTTGGCTGATCCACCCCCAAAACCTAAGGCTAGAGTGGTACTGGGAATACCATCTGGGGCCAGAAAAGGTTCTAGGAGAGCGACCAAGCCCACCGAATGCTTCTTGACAATGCGTTTCAGTCTAGCCAAAGACGTGTCGTTACTAATGCCACGGACATTCCATAAAAGGAAATTCGACATGAGGAAAAGGGAGAAAACCGAAGAGAAAAAAGAAAAGACCGACACCGATGAAAGCAAAGAAGAACGGACTCAGATAAGATACAAGGAAAATCGAGTAGACCTGTCGATCTGCTCGGACGCCGCTATAGAGCGTGTGCGAATGGTGCGCGGGGTAGACCGGACTTGACGCGATCTGCGTCGTGTCCGGCGAGGGGGGTGGGGGGATGTCTCAAAAGACACCTCGCCACTGGACAAGGAAGCTAGAGAAGAATCAAACGGCAAAGGGGAAGAGTTCCTAGTAATGCAATCTAGCCGCTCATTAAGGAGCGCAATATCAGCTGCACACATAAGAGGAATGGTGATGGACAGAGAACGGGAAGAGGAGGGAAGGGAGCACGCTGAGGAACAGGGGGAGGAAGACGGATCCAAACGATCATGGATTACAGATGGAGAGCGCAAGAGAGAGTGGTGCCTATCCAACTGTAACCCATACCGCCGACCAAACCAGTCGACAATAGGAAAAGAATGAGACAAAAGAGAGAACGAAAAAGCATAGAAAGAACGATCACAGAGAAGGAGCGCTGAGAGAATAGGCGATGGGGAAGGAGAAGAGGGAGAGGGAAGAGCGCAGCGAGGAGAAACAAAAGATGAACCGGGAAGTGTCTGGGAGCAAATCTGATGCAGCCCAAGATGCTGTAGGAAACTTACCGGAGCCGAACTGTCACTAAAAGTACAGCCCTGCGATACAGGTAAGTGTCGCGTGTCGGTCTCGTAGGAGGGAGCAACAGAGCAGAACAATGAAGGATGGCAATAACCCTGTTTGTCCGAATAGTGGTCCGATACCGGGACTACTATTCGAACAGAGACGGGATATCGCGTGAACCAATCGTTCCAGGACCGTGGAAACCGCCGTGGAGGCCAACGATAGTCCACCAACAAGAAGAAAAGAAATGGAGCCAAAGACATATACGACATAAAATAGGCCTCGTAATGTCTCAGCACAAGAGCCCAGCAAGGAGAATGCATCAGATAGATCCATACAAAAGCACAGGAATGGGCATAACTGACGCGCATCTCCAACGAAACAACAACGTGGAAGCAGAGACACTGATGCAACGAGCAATATAAAAGAGAGAAATTGTTTGGGGTTCACTTTGGGGTTCAATATAATAAGTCATCTTTAAATGCATGTTTATGGTTTCTAGATGGAGAGATTGTTTACCTGAGTTCAAAGCACTGGTTCTGCATGTTGTCACAAAATATAACAAGCATGTGCACCAAAAAGTCAATCCTAAGGAATAAAGTATGAAGTATATTCTTATTGATTTAGGCATTTTAAAAATACGAGGAGTCGTCAAGCTTTTTCTCAAATTCAATACATTTTCATTTGAAGTTCAAGTTTATTTTGCTTATGATAAAAATAATTATATACGTCACCACCAAGGAAAAAACTCAGGAGTAATCTTAGTTCGTGATTTCTGGATGGAAAATTTTGCCTACCTGAGTTCAAATCACCGGTTCTTCATGGTGTCACAAAATATAATAACCATGTGCACCAAAAAGTCATCCTAACGAATAAAGTATGAAGTACATTCTTATTGATTTGGGTACGTTAAAACACGAGGAGTCGTTAAGCTTTTGCTCAAATTCAACACATATTTGTTTCAAGTTCAAGTTTATTTTTCTTCTGAGAAAGATAATTCTTTACTTTTTTCATCAGAATTAAGTTGTGCAATTACTATTGTTGTTCAAGCATGTGCATGTAACCCTTTTCTATTTTCCTTGGAACAGAAATTCATATTTTTTGTTGTTTTTAACCAAAATATAAACAAATTCCTCTTCTAAACAAATTCCACTTCTAAACAAAATTCTAAATAATTTTATCTTTTTGTCAAAATATGGTTCTTGAATTTTATTTTTTAGTTACTATTAATTTTGTAAAAGCATGTGTCACCCTTCTATTGCATTTATCCTTTTTATATAAAAAAGATATTTTTATATATGCTTTAGCATTTCAAAATATTTATTATTGTTTTTATAAAAAAGATAATTTTCTTTTATCTTCTCAAATATAGAGATACACCTTTTGTATTTTCATTTATATAAAGTGTATTTATCATGTAATATAAAATGATAAACACATGTATCATTTTAGACAAAACGATAATTTCTTTTATCTTTTTGTAAAAGATTTTTTGTTTTAGATTGTTTAAAATGATAACTCCTTCTATCTTTTTAATAAATTGATAGATACTTTTATTTTTTTAGCGAAAAAGGTACTTCGAATTATTTGTCAAAAATCTATTTTGCATTTATTCTTACGTTTCATTATCTTAAAAAAATAGTTATCCTCATAAATTGTTTTATTTTATTTTATTTTCTAATTATATAATCTCATTTATCATTTATTTCTTAGAAATAAATGAACACGCTTATCTATTTCTCAAAAATAAAGATAAATCTACATTAGTCTTATAAAAGATAATTCATTTATATCTTTGTTTTATTAAAGTAAGCTTAAGTTCGAGTTATTAGATAATACATGTGTGTTTTCTCCTTTTTGAGAACAGAAAAATTCATTTATCATTCATTATAAGATAAATTCATGCATCTTTTTCGAAAAGGATAAATTCATTTTATATTATCAAAAAAAGATACATTCAATTGTCTATTTTGGAAAAAGTTAAACTGATTTACGCTTTTCAAAGAGATAAATTTTCATTAAAAACATTATAACACGTAATTTGAGCAACAAGATAATAAAAATATTCTTTTGTATTTAAAAGACAGATTCATTTTTTTTGTTTATACAATGATAATACTTTTTTTTAAGGGGCATTTCACGAGAAGGACAAACTTTGCAGTCCAATTAGTTTCTAGGACACACATTCAAAGAAATTACTTTCAAGGCCAAAGTCAGCAGAATAATTACTTTTAAGGACAAAGTCAGTAGAATAATTACTTTTAAGGACAAAGTCAGCAGTCCAATTACTTTCAAGGACATAATTTCATAGATTTTTAGGCCCTATAAACTAATTATTTTGTGTTTTGTCCTTAAAAGTAATTATTTCAGTTATGTGTCCTAGAAACTAATTCCACTTATAAAATAGGCCCTTGTGGCTAATTTCCACTTTTTTTTAAAGATAATTTGATTTGGCTTTATAGAAAAAGATAAAACCACAAAATTTTAGAAATGGTTTTTTATCCTTTTAAAAATAGGTGAATTCATTTATCATTGTTTTAAAAAAATTATTCATTATTGAAGAAATAGAGTAAAATTCATTTATCTTGTAATAAAGGAAAATTTTCCCATTTAGGCCTATTTTTGAAAAGAATAACAAAAATAAGACACTTTTAAAAGTAATTACACTCATAGACCTATTTTGGCCACGTAAACGTTGGCGAATTTTGAAAATGCGTCTTTGGGCGAATTTTCAAAATGCGCTAACGGGCGACTTTTCAAAAGTTGCCAAAACAAAATTCCTGCAACTAAAAATAACACCCACCCACTGCATGTATCTACCTCACATGATCAAGAAGTTGAACTAATAAACAATGCATAAATATCAATTTTCAAATCTAACACCTGCGAAAGTCATTTATGTCGACATCGAGTAAACAGTACATAGATACGAAGTTCGACACATAACTACGTAGTTCGATGCATAAAATTTACATTCACTTAAAGTTGAATACGTATAAATCTCAATTCAGTACGCAGTCCTATATTAGATAATGAAAGTTTAGCTTGCTAAAGTACATCGCTTTCTGTTATGGCCCTGCTATCCACATTTGACGCGCCTGTTTATTTTAGGCGTTTGATACTCATCCATAACATTTTTTATCCTCATAGATTTGAGTTGTCCGGTGTAACGACCCGTTAAATTAATAATATTAAATGAATTGAATTAATATAATTTCTAATCTAATTGAGAATAAATGTAGAAATTTGGTATAGTAGTTGTAATTTAGTGTAACAATAAAATTTTATGACAATAGATTTGGATAATGTAGATTGTCACAATTTGATTTAAAGTTAAATATAAGAAACTGATATAAGGGTTGAATTAGTGAATATCAATAAAAAGATTAAGTAGAATGGAATTCATTTAATATAAAATAAATAGTGGAAGACTTACATTGGATTGTAAAATGGATAGTAACTAAATAAAAGGCGACCGCTGAATAAATCAATGCAATAAGTGTTGATAAGGAAATCTAATGAATGTTGTCAATAATAAATGGACTTAAGATAGTAATAAAATTTGTTTTGCCTATGTAAATTTTATGTATTGATAAGCCATAATTAAATTTGAAATTTGGTAGTAAATAGGGGATAAGTTGACTAAGGCAATTAGTAATTTAATAAATGAATGCATAGTAAGTAAGTGGAAATGTATGCATAAAAATATTTTCATATATGGGATAATTACAAAAGTTTACCCATTTATCTAATGTATATAATTGAATCTAAATTTAGGGCCACATTTTGTTATTGATGGTATAAGTGAATTTGAATAAAAGGGTAAAAATTATGTAGATTTAACATGTATTGAGTATATAGCTAAGAAGGGCATTCGATGAAAATGAATCTAAATTTATGTGTCTAGTCAATAAAGGAGAACTTTAAGGGAATAAATATAAATGAATGTATTTGGGGAATGGAGTCCTTTTATATGTTGAATAGTATAACGTTGTTATTAAGAATGAACGTTACTTTCGTAATTATTAATATGGTAACGGAAGAGTATATAAATTTTATAGTAACGTAAAACGTATTGTAAGGTAATAATTATGTGTAGACTTATAAAATAGATTTATGACAATAATTATTGTACGTATTTATTCTATTTGTTTGTTAAGTTTATTTTAATCAATTTCAATTTATGCACTAAATTATTTCAGTTAGTGTGGAATTTTTGTATGTGGATAAATAAGATGTAACCAAGGGAAAATTTCATTTTTATAATATAATAATTAGTGTAATCTTAAGAATGAAACCGAAGTGGAATGAATTAATTGAGGTTTTAAGTTTTATTCAAGTGTTAGGTTAACAAAATTTCCAATAAGACTGAAATACAGTAATTTATGCAAATAAAAGGTGGAAATTGGGTAAACATTAATGTATTGGAATATAAAAGAAACGTTAACTATGTAGGGAGTAATAATTGATTTATTTGTGAGTTGTAATCAAATAGAGTCAAATTTATTAGAATTTATTGCAATTAATGGGATTAATTGCAGCAACCTTTGAAGATTTATTTACTAAAATAATTGACGATGGAAATTATATGTAAATTTCCTTTTAGTTAATATTAAATATCCAGAGGGCTAGAAATGACACAAATCTACTAGTTTAGAAATTTACAATAAAAAGTGGTAAGTAATTTTTCTAAATATTTAGATAGTAGGAAGATGTAGATTTACATGGAATTTATTATTTAACTATTTCATAAGTTGAGATCTAAGTTTAGAATTGAGATTTTTAATGTATAGATATTGAGCCAATGTTAGTTTCATTAAATTGACATCAATAACTTTGAATAATAGAAAGAAAGTGAATTTAATAAATTTAATCAAACGTATAATGTTGAATTTATTAAAAATTGGAATTTAACCTTTAAGTAAGGATTAACATCTAAATTGATGAATAGAACAACTATGTATTAACACTTGAATTGTTTAGAATTGGAGTAAATAATTAAGAAAATTTAAAGGGAGAAATTTGGTCAATTTTTGAATTTAGATGTAAAAATTGAATTTTTATAATTTATTTAATTTATTTAATGAATATTGAAAATAGCCATTTTGGTCACGGACTCGGATTTCGATGAACCAGTTTCATCGGATCCGTATCGGTGAATTATTATAGGGTTTCAAGTTTCGTATCGATCGGACCTGTCGTTTGATCGTACGGACGCGAAACGCCTTGAAAATCAATTTTATTAAAATCAATTTGAAATCAATTTGGAAATCTTGTTTTCAGCATAACTTCTTCATACGATCAAATTTGGACGTGAAACTTTTTCCATCGCGTTCAGAATATTTTAAAATACCTATCTGGATATATGGGTTTGACAAATTTCGTTCCGGGGTCAGAACGGGCTTTTTGGGCCTTAGTTTGTTTCGTACGTTCATCTATCTAGTCTATCTACTCTAACCCAACCCTACCTATAAATATACAGTTATAAACCCCAGCTCCTACCTATTGTCATTTGCTGTACATTCATTCCTTCATCTCCTTCTCCTCCTCAAATGAATGCAAACCTAGATCTACCCCAATCCAAATTTCAATGAAAATCCAAACTCTACAGAAAAATTCCACAAAAATATATGTTGATGTTTTCGATACGCGTAATCTACTGGTGTGATTCGTTTTTCAAATGGAGTTATCGTTTAACCAGGATAAATTCAAAACAGTCCCAACCGTTCATCATCGCCGTAACAAACTTCGTCTGATCGTCGAATGGTTTCTGGGTAGTGAAGAGAGGACGATGGGGAGTTCATCTATGTGGTTTGTGTCGCGAATTCACGGCTGGATCGAGCTATTTAATTCGATTAGGGTTTCTTTAAGGCGGCGGCCGTGAGCTTTTCACAAGCAACGATGGAGCAGAGGGGCCTCGTGGTGGGTTGCGCATGAAGGGGGAGGGTGTTGGTTCTGGCGGCGAGGCCGGAGGTGCTTAGAATAGAAGGTCAAAGTCAGGTCAAAGACGAGGTGATGGGTTCGGTTGCGAATTGTATCTCTGGAGCCTGAAGCGCGTAAGGGTTTGAAGGGAGAACTGTTACGCTGACGTGGCAATGAATTTTGTGAGTTTGTTTATTTTTAAATTTTGTTTTCGAATCGTTTTATCGCATAACTTTTTCATACAACATCCGTTTCACACGAATTTTTTTCCGTTAGGATCGTAATTCAATTCCGGATCTGATGACGCTGGTTTGGACGGATTCTGAGATCGTCAAATTTTTGGGTTTAAATCGAATTTAAATTCGATTTAAATTCAGAAGGTGAGTGTTTAAACCCACTCACAACTACTAGAAGCTTTTATGTTTGTTAAATTAATTTTAGAAATGAATAGAAATTTATTTATGAGTATTTGGCATGTTTATTTCACTCATATTCGTTGAATTGCATTTATTAAGTTTAACTGTTAATTTAATTTATTTATTGCGTATTAACTGATAGTTAGAATTTATTTGTTTGCCTATAAATTGCTAGTTAACAGTTATATAGATTATTACTGAATATAAACTGTTAGATTAATAGTTGTTAAATTTAATCTGAATAAAATTGCCAGTTATTACCTGTTATATATTATCAAATATAAATTGTTATTGATTGATATTGCTTGATGATTGTGATTGGATGATGGGTGATGTTGATGGATGTTTTATTATATATCACTAAATTGCAAATTATCATGCATATTTCCTTTCATTCGGGATTGTGGTTTGAAATGATATACAACCGCAAAATTTTATATCTTTTAAATTGCGGATTGAAATGATAAATATCCGTATCACTTGACCATAGGATAGAAAATTATATACAGGCACCGCGGTCTATATATAACTATTTTATTGTGATTTCTATGGTTTGGATGGAATACGGTTTATAATAATCTTAAATTTTATATTGTATAAATATTTTCTTCCATATATATATACATATGAAGTTGAAATTTTTGCAAAAAAAAGGTGTATAAAAATCTTTATTAAAAATGGAAGAAAATTAAGAAAATGGAGTTTAATAATTTATATCATATGTTTAAATGTTAAGTTTGGAAATTTTAAGATATGATATTTATAATTGGATTTTTCCCAAAATAAATTGAAATGAATATTCTAGTATAATTTGAATTGGAAAAAATATATATATTTTATTACCAGAAATTGAAGTCTTATTATTTATGGAGTTTATATGAATATTCAAGACTAATTAATAGAACAATTGATTTGTTGAAAGAATAAAATCCAACTTTAGTTTGAAATATTGATACTCAAAATGGATATACGTATATATAAATAAATTTAAGTGGTTTTGGAACCTGAGAGAGATAATACAAATTTTGGTTTAGACTTTAATAAAGAAATGTATTTGTAAACCATGAGAACTATTTTCTTTACAAAGTAACATTTAAGTTAAACCTTTTAATTCATATACCGTTGAATATCCAAACCATTCAAGTTTTAAAAGTTATGGTTTTAAATTATGAATTTCGAAATATTATGCTTTGAAAGGATATTTGGCTTTCAGACGTTATAAATTTTAAAGCATTTGGATTTTTGAAAAGATTTATATTTGGGATAAAGGATATCATATTGTTTTGGGTTTTAAAATAATATCGTATTCATAATTTTAAAATGGAAATGTTTATTCTGGTTTTAAAGTATGAGCTATTTTTAAATGACCGCGGTGTTATAATAACGATGGGTTGGCAAAGAGACCGGGATCGGATATGGACATACTCTCTGTCGATACCGAAAACCACTTTGACTAACCGTGTACGCGGTGGAGATTCCAGAATGAAGTAGGTGGTGGCGACGTTTCCTGTAAGGTAAATTCGTTGACCCGACTCCCGTGAGTTGGCATAAGGTGGCTAAAACAGGAGCGATTCTCAGGCCAATGAGGTCATTCCTCTGATCGGACCATCCTCTTCGATATTATACTTTGATTTTGGATTGATTCAGTGGCCACTTCTATATTTTGATTTTGGGGAGTTAGTCCGAGGTGGGCGGTAACTGCGGCTACGCGTTTCCACCAGCCTGGATAGCAATTGGTATATCTACCCTGGCATTGCCTAGTTGTGCCGTGTCACCAACCATACCGAGCCTTTACTACGAGTTTCTATTTGTGTCGTACCTATAGAGTATCCTCTGGTAGCCTTCCGATCAGGAGGTATTATGGTACTGTATAGACTATTGGCATTTTACGTGTTAAGGTGGAAAATGTAAAGCATTAACGCTATTTAAAAGTAAGTTTATTTTATAAATAGACACTATTATAATAGCGCAATATACTACATAGTAAATAGTTTAACGGATCCTTAGGAGATGTAAATCCTGAACATCTCTTGAGTTACTGTACTCATATTTATTTCTGTTAATTTAACTTACATAAGATCTTTTAGTCTGACTCGAGTGTTTTGTCTTTTCAAATTCGCTCGGGTCAGTCCGAGCGTTTCAGGATCGAAGACTTTAGCTTTGAAGGACGAAGACGAAGGAGTCGTATTATTATTATCTATAGTATTGCACCACACTCATACTGTTCCGCTGCATTGATTGTATTGGTATGTGTAACTCTGATATTTATTGTATAAAGCAAATCAAGTGTTTGTAAACTGTTTTGAACTGTATATTTATTATTATATTTTATCCTTCCGCTGTGAGATTCTGTTTTGTTTTTATTTCTTCTCTGTTTTCTTATTTACCCCATAACAATCCGCCCTTGCGTATGCTTTGAATTGGCACGTGTGTCGGTTTAAAGTGTGCGAAAAGGCGGGATGTTACAGTTGGTATCAGAGCTTTGGTTTAGCGATAAACCATGGCTTTGTGGGGTTCGACTCTTTGTTAATAGGGTAGTAATACCCTATGGGAGTCGCTGAGTGTATATATATGAGAGAGCGTATTTGTTAGTATTAATAAAGGATTTTGATATTGTGTTAATCTGTTCCGCTTTGTATTTATAAATTCTGGTTGATGCATGGGACGCTATGTCATCAATAGGGATTTCTAAACACTTAATAGGACAGACCGACATAATATTTGTTTTTAATATAGGTGAATGAAATAACTTTGCCTATTATATTTTCTATATGTAAAAGTATTTTTATAAAGATATATTTTGGTTGTTATAGTTGGTTGTTAGGTAATAAAAATATTTGTAATGAATTAAAGCTAAGTTGAATTTTAATAAATCAAATTGGAGATTTTAGAACTTAAGTCCGGGATTTTTGAAATCTTCTTTCAAAGGATTTATGAAATATAATGATTTGGTTTATAAATATTTTCTTATATAAATATTTAGTATAATTCGAAAGAATTGGTTTAAAGAGGATTTTGAAGAAAATAAGTTTGTACTTTCCTCTCTGTCGCTGGAAAATAATTTCGGTGATGACGGCCGCATCATCGACTTTCATTTTCGAGTTTCGAAGGGAAAGGCCACTGTAGTAAATTCTACTGTAGATTTATGTTGGAAATATCTGAATTTGTTTGTTTTAAATATAATTGAGATATAAAGTTGTAGGAAACTAATTATCTATAATTTCAAAATAAATTGAAATCTGACCCGGAATTTAATTCTAAAATTTTCCATTAAATAAATTGTTAAATTTTAGTGGAATAAAAAAAAAGTAAGTAATAAATGGATTGAAAACCTCTAATAAGTAAGAGAATTAATGCTAAGTATAAAGGAAGTTAAAAATTTAAATTATAAATAATGGTAAAGATTTATTGGAAAATCAATGAATTAAAAGAATTGAGATTAAACTTGTATAAGTTCTTTTGCTTTTTCTTTAACATAAATAACTTACCAAGTATAAAAAGTTGAAATGTAAATTAAGAGTAAAATAGAATATTATGCAAGTAGAATTTTTGGAAATAATGAAGTATTCAATAAATTACTGTTATAAATAAGAATTTAATGGTATTAACTTAAGTGCTGATTGGAATTTTACTAAAATTAAAGGTTGTATTATCAATAGGTGATTTTAACCTTAAGAAAGTAAAAAAAAAAAATGAAATTCCTTAATTTATAAAGTTTGATTGTAGGGTTATTGTGACGCCCCACCTCTATACCCACGCTAGCCAAGAACACTCCGGAGTAGTGCTGTCAACTAGCACGGAGAATAAGGCTGTTGAGGAGCGACCATCCATGTAATCTTATTACACGGTGGCTATAAATAATCTTCGGAAACAAACATAGAAATAATCATATCACAAATCAGTCACAGATATCCATATCACAAAGGCGGAAGAAGATATGAATATATAACTAACACATGAAAGTGTACATCAGAGTAGTGGTCAATAAGATCCACGATAATACAAAAGAATAGCAACACGTGCTATACAAAAGAATACAACTATGAGTCTATATCTCAAGTGTATACAACAAAAACTGCTAATCTAAACAGTTAGCCAAAAGTCAGAGTGATGAATCCCTGGGAAGAAGTCAAGCAGAAGCACCTGTAACATCTCGGTCTGACCCGAGTATTATTTAAGAAAATAATAAACGGATCAGTCTAGCTATAAATATCAGATGACATGATATAACATAAAAGATATGGCATAAACATAAACATCCATAACGACATACCACTATAAGTATGTAAATAATGATCAACAGAAGATCAATCAATAAGAGATAATCAACATCACAAGAATCTTCTCAAAGATTCGAAGAGGGCATCATACCCTAAACTTGTACTCATAACAAGTCAATGTCATAAATTCCAGAAATCAACACGAGAAATCCAGAAATCATAAAAAGGGAAAGAGGCCTATCACATGACGGTCCGAAGACCAAGGGGAGCTACCCCGCATGTGTGAATGGAATCACACAGATTGAGGTCAAGACTAACCAAAAAGCAGAAAGGTATGTGTGAATGGAATCACACAAGTGGTGCCTAGTCTAACCTTGCAATGAAAGAGACATCGCGCAATTGCTAGTCTAATTCATAAAGCGATCATCAAGATCAACAAGAAGTGTCAATTACACTAAGCTAGTAAATATAGAAGTTTAGCTTCATGTCCCATAACCACTTGCTTAACTTAAATATTTACGAACAAACTGTAAATCTTCACTAATAAAATTGTCACAAGAGGTTCAATCGAACAAGTCCAAGAATTAACCGACGAAGTAAACGCAAGCGTTTCATACCACTTGTTTTACTAAGTCGTTTAATTAGATTTCTCATCCGAGTGAGGTAAAGGCTTGTATATACTAATAGATTGGAAAACGGTTTAAGAAAAGAGCTTTGTTATTAAAAATAGAGTTGAAATTGTTTGTTAAAAGAGTTTTGATATTTACTACTAGTATTGAAACCTTTATATTATAAAGTGACAAAACACATAAGCAAGTGTAGAAACAATCAGTCACAAAGATCGCATACGGAGATGCGAATAAAATCCAAGGAAATCAGCTCAATGTTTTTCAGATAAGATCCCCTACGGAGGGGGGGTCCAGGGGGGTGGCAACCCCCCAAGGTGGGGGTGCGGGGGCAACGCCACCGCTTACGGGGTGAAGCCAAGCGCCCCGTCCAAAACGGTACGACCTAGTGAAGACAAGCAACCTAGTGAAGCCAAGCGACCTAAGGGGCCATGCGACCTAATGGGTCATGCGACCTAAGTTTAAAAAGGTGGGCGACTTAACAAAGTGGCCGAGCGACCTAACTGGAGCAAGTGGCCATAGGTCATGCAACCTAAAGGTAAGCGACCTATCACGGTCACGCGACTTAAGGGATAGGACCGACCGACCTAACGACCTAGGCAAGGTCGACCGACTTAATGGTTGCGAACTAAAAATACAACAGGGTCGAGCGACCTAGTGGGATGCGCGACCTAAGAAGGTACGCGAGCTAAGGGTGAGCGACCTAACAAGGTCGTGCGACCTAAGTGGTCACAATGCCATGCGATCTAAGGACTTAAATACTCGCGACCTAGCGCGTGCATCGGCCGAGCGACCTAAGGGTTTAACACGCGAGCGACTTAAGGTTTTAACACACGAGCGACTTAAGGTTTTAACACGCGAGCGACCTAAAGTGATGCGCGACCTACGACCTAGCAGGATCGAGCGACCTAGAGCCGCCTTGTGATATAAGGTCGAAAACGACCTAACTCCGAAGTGAAGATTCAAGGCAGTGCGACCTAGCGTGATAACACGCGAGCGACCTAAGGGTTAGGTCGCGAGCGACCTATACGCGAACGACCTAAAGTCCAACGACCTACGACCTAAATCCGAGGCGAACAAAATATGCAGGCCGTGACTTTTCCACGCACGCGAGCTAATGATTCCGAGCGACCTAACCTAGGCAGAGCGACCTAAGCTCAGGAAATTCACCAAACAACTAAAAAATGGAGTTTTTCGCCAATCCAATCCAAATCAAATGCAAATGTACATGCTAAAGTGATGGGGAATCATTCCTAACAGTCCAATATAGTTATAGACTAGAATTGTGAGATAAAAATCTCACCTTTGCACTAAAGTTTATGAAGATGAAGCTTGAAAGCAAGGAGAAGCAATCCAAAGCTTGAATCCAATATCTTCTACTTGAATTTGGAGTTGAATGTTGGATTTGCAATTGAATTTGTGCTTGGAGTTTTAATTTCCCATTCCCTCCACCATTAATGCCAAAGCTTGATTAGTTAGGAAATTTATGAAGAGTGAGGAGAAGAGGGTTGGAACTTGGGCTTAATAGGCTAAACTAACCCAAAGTCCAAAGCGGGAAAAGTTAGTGAAATTTCACTAACTCCAAACCTATCGATGTTTATACTTAAAAAGTTGTAAACGACATTTCGAACTCAATGGAAGTGGTCTCGAGTCCTAATTTGACCGTTTGCAAAAAGTAGCTTTTCGGACCAAAATCCGATTAATGAGTTAATATTTAAATAAAATATTTAAATACAAACTCGATAAATATGCGGGTTGTTACAGACTCCCCTCCTTAAAGAAATTGCGTCCTCGCAATATATACAAGATGGAAATAAAAAGTAACAACCATAAAAGCATATTAACACAAGAGGAATTTTGAAATAAGAAGTTCACCTCTAGGAGAAGGAGTAAGCAAGTCCGGATGTGTACGCTCGATGAATTCTCTGGATTCCCAAGAACAATCCTTAGGATTTGAGGACCATTGAACCTTCACAAGCGGAACATCTTTATTTCGAAGTCGTTTAACCTCAGAAGCTATAACTCGAATAGGATGCTGCTCATAAGTTAAATTCGGCGAAACTTCAATTTCTTCCACAACAGCAGGCTCAAGAATAGAATCGGAATCCCGAAGGCATTTCCGTAATTGAGAAACGTGAAATACATCATGCATAGCAGAAAACTGAGCCGGCAATGCAAGGCGATAAGCCATGGAACCAATACGTTCAATGATAGGAAATGGCCCAATATATCGAGGCGCTAACTTCCCCGATCGACTGAAACGTACAACACCCTTCATAGGTGAAACACGAATAAAAACAGGATCCCCAACATAAAATTCTAATTTCCTTCTTCGATTATCGGCATAGGATTTTTGTCTACTCTGGGCTTCTTTCATCCTATGTCGAATAAGTTCAATCTTTTCCGTGGAATCACGAATAAAGTCTGGACCTAAAACCAGCTTCTCACTGGCCTCAAGCCAACAAGAAGGAGATCGGCATGGCCTTCCGTAGAGTGCCTCGAAAGGTGCCATACCAATACTAGATTGGAAGCTATTATTATAGGAAAATTCAACAAGTGAAATATGATCTTCCCAACTTCCACCAAAATCAAGCACACAAGCACGAAGGAGATCTTTAAGAGTTTGATTCACACGCTCGGTTTATCCATCGGACTGGGGGTGATAAGCGGTGCTAAAATTAAGCTTTGTTCCTAAAGCTTTTTGAAGACTCTTCCAAAATACACTAGTAAACAATGGATCACGATCGCTAACAATAGAAGTAGGAACTCCATGCAATCTTACAATTTCCTTGACAAATAGTTTGGCCAAAAGGGGAACGGTTCGGTTAGACCGAACCGGAATAAAATGGGCGGATTTAGTAAGTCTATCAACAATCACCCATAAACTATCATGACCCGAACGAGAACGGGGAAGGCCATCTATAAAGTCCATGGAAATTTGATCCCACTTCCAAATTGGAATTTCTAAAGGTTGCAATAACCCACCAGGCCTTTGATGTTCGGCCTTGACAAGTTGGCAAGTCATGCAACACTTAACAAAGTTAGCAATATCAGATTTCATTCCCTCCCAATAATAAAGTCGCTTCATATCAGCGTACATTTTACTACTACCAGGATGAATGGTGAATTTAGAACGATGGGAATCTTCTAAGATATCTTTACGAAGATCCCCAATATTTGGTACGATAAGTCTACCAAATTTTCGAATGCCGCCACGAGAATCAATATCAAAGTCTTTCAAACCTTCAATATCAATTTTATCCTTAACATTTTTGCCAAGAAGAGCCAATTCAGAATCTAGCCCTTGAGCTACAAGAATGCGGTCTAAAAGAGAAGGATGAGCCTCAAGGCTACATAAAACAAGCGATGAGCATAGATCGGATATGCGCTCTCGAATCTCACAAGTGGATAAGATCTCGAGATCGCTCCATTCGGATATCATCATAGAAACAACTGCTTGTTGCTTACGGCTAAGAGCATCGGCGACACGATTACCCTTACCGGGGGTATAAAGAATATCAAGATCATAAGGTGCAAGGAACTCGAGCCAACGCTGTTGACGTAAATTAAGTTCTTTTTGAGAAAATAAATATTTCAAAGACTTATGATCCGTGTAAAGAATAAATTTCTCTCCCAATAGATAATGACGCCACATTCGAAGGGCGAAAACAATAGCCGCGAGCTCTAGATCATGTGTGGCATATCTAGTCTCGGCCGGCTTCAATTGCCTAGAAGCATAAGCAACAACACGTTCTTTTTGCATAAGAACGGCACCTAAACCAACGTGACTAGCATCGGTATAAACAACAAAATCTTGATTCCCCTCGGGAATCACAAGAATAGGAGCATCGGAAAGGAGTTCTTTCAATTTCTGAAAAGAGGCTTCACATTTGTCCGACCAAATGTATTTAACTCCCTTCTTAGACAAGCCAGTAAGAGGCACGGCAATCTTAGAAAAGTCTTTAATAAAACGGCGGTAATAGCCCGCCAATCCGAGAAAACTACGAATCTCTGTCACACTCTCCGGTCTCTTCCAATCTTGAATCGCTTCGATCTTTGAAGGATCCACGGATATCCCGGATTCGAAAATAATATGACCGAGAAACTTCACACGAGATTGCCAAAAGTGGCATTTAGAAAATTTCGCCTTTAATTGATTACTCCTAAGTGTTTCCAATACAATCCTTAGATGTTTCTCATGTTCCTCCTCGGTTTTTGAATACACTAGAATATCATCAATGAATATGAGAACAAACCGATCGAGGAAATCTTTGAAAACTCGATTCATGAGGTCAACGAAATAAGTTGGAGCATTCGTTAACCCAAATGGCATAACAAGCCATTCATAAGATCCATATCGAGTACGGAATGATGTCAAAGGAATGCTATCCTCAGCGATACGAAGCTGATGGAAACCGGTAGCCAAGTCCAATTGTGAAAAGACCTTAGCACCACTAAGCTGATCGAATAGATCATCAATCCGAGGTAAAGGATATTTATTTTTAATAGTAAGATCGTTAAGCTTGCGATAATCAACGCAGAGCATCAGAGTACCATCGGATTTCTTTACGAAAATAGCCGAAGCTCCCCAAGGCGAGGAACTAGAGCGAATAAATTGCCTCGTCTCCAACTCAGATAATTGTTTACGCATCTCCTCATTTTCCTTGTTGGACATGCGATAAGGAGGACGAGTAATAGGTTGAGCTCCAGAAACAAGATTAATTCTGAACTCAATTGCTCGTTTAGGTGGTAAACCTAAAACGGGCTCGAATATGTCGGAAAATTCACGAACAACATGAATACGAGAAATAATATCATCTTCATCATCATCATCGTTATCACGAGGATTTAAAGAATATAAAGATGCCACCAAACATGATTCTGAATCTTTAAGATTAACAGAAATCTGTTTAACACATTGTGGATGTCGGAGATGAATAGTCCGCTCAGGACATAGGATATGGGCTTGATAACGGTTAAGCCAATCCATTCCCAAAATTATTCCAAAGCCTAAGTAACGCATGACATGCAAATCGGCTAGGAAAGAAAAATCGCAAAAAATAATCTCCACATCTTTACAGAGCAAACTAAGAGTTGCGGATCCACCAACAGGATTCGCAATTTTTAAAGATGTCATCAATGCAGTAACACTTAAGGAAAAAGTGTCTACCAGTTCCTTTGATATAAAAGAATGGGATGCACCCGTATCAAAGAGAACTCTAATAGGTTGACCATGAAATAAAATAATACCATCAAGAATGGAATGAGAAATACCTTGGCCACGAGATGTGTTGCCAGGGGCTTGAGCCACATTTAACTTTCCCTCATTCCTGCTTTTACGTTTGAGGCATTGATGTATAAAGTGATCTGGGCTCTTACAATAGAGACAAGATTTGGGCTTAGAGCACTTATTCGCATAATGATCCCCAGACCCACAGTTGAAGCAACTCGCACCACTAGGAGAAGGAGACTTTGCCGCAAGGGTAGCCTGCTTACCCTTTTTGTTGGGATAAGGACCCTTGAATTTGTTTGGCCTCTTCTTGTTGTTGAAGTTTGGTTTAGCGCCTTCCACTTCAACATCACTCTCTCTATCAGCCTCTTCAAGACGAAGAGCGATATCGACGAGTTGATCAAATGCGACTTCTAGTTTCAGGAGCAGTGGCTTCTTAAGATTCTTATTTAAGCCATAAACGAACCTCTGGTTCTTCTTCAATGGGGTGTTGATGTATTCAACCCCATATTTGGAAAGCGACTCGAAGGCTGCGACGTAATCAGTCACAGAGGATTGACCTTGAACAAGGTCTATAAAACGTCGAGCCAAGGTTACTTTCCCAGCTTCTGGTACAAACTTTAACTCGAAGCGTCCCCGAAATTGCTCCCAAGTGAGATCCGCTTCATTAATTTCTGAAATAAGGAGTTCGTACCAGTCCAATGCTCTCTCCTGGAACATGCTGGAAGCCACCTGAACACGGTGGAGATCGATAAGGTTCATGCGAGAGAAGATTCGATCACATGATTTTAACCAAGCCTGGACCTCGATGATATTTTCCGAACCTTTGAAGGGCTTCCCACCCAAGTTCGTGTAATCGCTGCACAAGCGTGCAAATCCCGACTTTGGGTGAGTGGGTTCTGGGTTAGCTCCAGCTGCTTGAGCATTAGTTACTAAATCAAGAAGCTGTTGAGCAGTCATAAATACTCCATCCGGAGGAGCAGCACCAGATGATCCAGTTCTGGGACGGCCTGGTCTAGACATTCTCTTCCTTAAAGAAAGAAAGAAGAGAAGGAAGAAGGTTATTCACTAATGAACACCAAGCAATCTTGATAGATAAAACAAGGAATCATAAAGGAAATAGGATGAATCGGTACGAAGACTCGAATTAATCCTATGGTATGACTCCTAAGATAGACTTAGGACGATGATCCTTGTTAAGTTATTCTACATTGTTCCGAAGTTTGGCTCTGATACCAAGCTGTGACGCCCCACCTCTATACCCACGCTAGCCAAGAACACTCCGGAGTAGTGCTGTCAACTAGCACGGAGAATAAGGCTGTTGAGGAGCGACCATCCATGTAATCTTATTACACGGTGGCTATAAATAATCTTCGGAAACAAACATAGAAATAATCATATCACAAATCAGTCACAGATATCCATATCACAAAGGCGGAAGAAGATATGAATATATAACTAACACATGAAAGTGTACATCAGAGTAGTGGTCAATAAGATCCACGATAATACAAAAGAATAGCAACACGTGCTATACAAAAGAATACAACTATGAGTCTATACCTCAAGTGTATACAACAAAAACTGCTAATCTAAACAGTTAGCCAAAAGTCAGAGTGATGAATCCCTGGGAAGAAGTCAAGCAGAAGCACCTGTAACATCTCGGTCTGACCCGAGTATTATTTAAGAAAATAATAAACGGATCAGTCTAGCTATAAATATCAGATGACATGATATAACATAAAAGATATGGCATAAACATAAACATCCATAACGACATACCACTATAAGTATGTAAATAATGATCAACAGAAGATCAATTAATAAGAGATAATCAACATCACAAGAATCTACCCAAAGATTCGAAGAGGGCATCATACCCTAAACTTGTACTCATAACAAGTCAATGTCATAAATTCCAGAAATCAACACGAGAAATCCAGAAATCATAAAAAGGGAAAGAGGCCTATCACATGACGGTCCGAAGACCAAGGGGAGCTACCCCGCATGTGTGAATGGAATCACACAGATTGAGGTCAAGACTAACCAAAAAGCAGAAAGGTATGTGTGAATGGAATCACACAAGTGGTGTCTAGTCTAACCTTGCAATGAAAGAGACATCGCGCAATTGCTAGTCTAATTCATAAAGCGATCATCAAGATCAACAAGAAGTGTCAATTACACTAAGCTAGTAAATATAGAAGTTTACCTTCATGTCCCATAACCACTTGCTTAACTTAAATATTTACGAACAAACTGTAAATCTTCACTAATAAAATTGTCACAAGAGGTTCAATCGAACAAGTCCAAGAATTATCCGACGAAGTAAACGCAAGCGTTTCATACCACTTGTTTTACTAAGTCGTTTAATTAGATTTCTCATCCGAGTGAGGTAAAGGCTTGTATATACTAATAGATTGGAAAACGGTTTAAGAAAAGAGCTTTGTTATTAAAAATAGAGTTGAAATTGTTTATTAAAAGAGTTTTGATATTTACTACTAGTATTGAAACCTTTATATTATAAAGTGACAAAACACATAAGCAAGTGTAGAAACAATCAGTCACAAAGATCGCATACGGAGATGCGAATAAAATCCAAGGAAATCAGCTCAATGTTTTTCAGATAAGATCCCCTACGGAGGGGGGGCCCAGGGGGGTGGCAACCCCCCAAGGTGGGGGTGCGGGGGCAACGCCACCGCTTACGGGGTTCGACCTGCCCGGTCAGGCCGCGGGGGTCCAGGGGGCAGCGCCCCGTCCAAAACGGTACGACCTAGTGAAGACAAGCAACCTAGTGAAGCCAAGCGACCTAAGGGGCCATGCGACCTAATGGGTCATGCGACCTAAGTTTAAAAAGGTGGGCGACTTAACAAAGTGGCCGAGCGACCTAACTGGAGAAAGTGGCCATAGGTCATGCGACCTAAAGGTAAGCGACCTATCACGGTCACGCGACTTAAGGGATAGGACCGACCGACCTAACGACCTAGGCAAGGTCGACCGACTTAATGGTTGCGAACTAAAAATACAACAGGGTCGAGCGACCTAGTGGGATGCGCGACCTAAGAAGGTACGCGAGCTAAGGGTGAGCGACCTAACAAGGTCGTGCGACCTAAGTGGTCACAATGCCAAGCGATCTAAGGACTTAAATACTCGCGACCTAGCGCGTGCATCGGCCGAGCGACCTAAGGGTTTAACACGCGAGCGACTTAAGGTTTTAACACACGAGCGACTTAAGGTTTTAACACGCGAGCGACCTAAAGTGATGCGCGACCTATGACCTAGCAGGATCGAGCGACCTAGAGCCGCCTTGTGATATAAGGTCGAAAACGACCTAACTCCGAAGTGAAGATTCAAGGCAGTGCGACCTAGCGTGATAACACGCGAGCGACCTAAGGGTTAGGTCGCGAGCGACCTATACGCGAACGACCTAAAGTCCAACGACCTACGACCTAAATCCGAGGCAAACAAAATATGCAGGCCGTGACTTTTCCACGCACGCGAGCTAATGATTCCGAGCGACCTAACCTAGGCAGAGCGACCTAAGCTTAGGAAATTCACCAAACAACTAAAAAATGGAGTTTTTCGCCAATCCAATCCAAATCAAATGCAAATGTACATGCTAAAGTGATGGGGAATCATTCCTAACAGTCCAATATAGTTATAGACTAGAATTGTGAGATAAAAATCTCACCTTTGCACTAAAGTTTATGAAGATGAAGCTTGAAAGCAAGGAGAATCAATCCAAAGCTTGAATCCAATATCTTCTACTTGAATTTGGAGTTGAATGTTGGATTTGCAATTGAATTTGTGCTTGGAGTTTTAATTTCCCATTCCCTCCACCATTAATGCCAAAGCTTGATTAGTTAGGAAATTTATGAAGAGTGAGGAGAAGAGGGTTGGAACTTGGGCTTAATAGGCTAAACTAACCCAAAGTCCAAAGCGGGAAAAGTTAGTGAAATTTCACTAACTCCAAACCTATCGATGTTTATACTTAAAAAGTTGTAAACGACATTTCGAACTCAATGGAAGTGGTCTCGAGTCCTAATTTGACCGTTTGCAAAAAGTAGCTTTTCGGACCAAAATCCGATTAACGAGTTAATATTTAAATAAAATATTTAAATACAAACTCGATAAATATGCGGGTTGTTACAGTTATTAACTTAAGTACGCCTTAATTTCCCTATTCTAATATAATGGAAAGTAGGAAAAATATAAATGACTGCAATCCATAGTTAATGAATGAGTAAAATCTTTCACTTATAGGAATGCAAGTTATAAGGTTAATAAATTAAGTGTAAGTAGAGGGTTACTGTAATTAAATATAATGGAAACTTCAACATTAAATAAATGAATGAGATTAAAGGTAAGTCGAAATTGTAATTTATAAAACAAATATATATTAAATAAAGGAATGGAGAAGAAACTTGTAAATTTTCAGTTACATTCTTAAAACATACATATCTTACCATATAATAAAAAGTTGCAATGTTAGTAGGAAAACGTAAGGGGAAATCTTACAAGTGAAGAGTAAGGTAATAAAGGTATTCTATTAGTTTGCTATTATTAATGAGAATTAATTGTATAGACTTAAGTTAAATTGGAAATTTTACTAAGTAAAGGTAAGTAGTATAAATAGATGATAGAAACTTTAGTAAATAAATTGGAATACAGATATAATGAATTTTGTGATAAATGGAAAATGAAAATTTGTAAGAAATAAAGAAATCACTCCATAAATGAAAGAAAGAAAATCAAACCATTGAAGCATGAGATAAATGTATAATAAATAAATTTGGGTGTTGGTTTGAATTGTGTTGTTTGATTTATGTTGTTGGGTAAGTAATTTGAAGTGGTTAAATGAATAAGTATCTATCTTTGTTCCATCTAAGACTGTTGAGTAAAGGATGCACTTGATAGTTAATTTCATTTCATACAAATTTCAAGTTTGAACCCAAACAACTATTTGTTTGATGGATTAAATGGTTGCTTTGTTTGTGTATGTGTGTTGTTTGTAAGGTTGATGGTTGTTGAATTGTTTGGTTGATTAATGATTGAATCCACTTGAATAGTTCACTTAAAATAAATATTTAACCTTTTAGATTATATAAGTGAATACAGGTGATGGAAGCAACTGCTACTGCTTTTGGTTCCAAAATAATGAGCGTATATTGCCCGACAAATAGGTACGTTTTCGGATTACGTTTAAAGCGCTATTTTCCCCGTGTTGGGATATAATATTTTGATAATATGTGTAATATATTTGTATATTTTGATATTATACTTTCTCCCGAGCCTCAGCGTACAAAGGAGACTCTGCCAAAAAATTTCGTAAATTTTGGACTTAGAATTTTGTTGAATATTTTCCAAACTTTAATGATTTAAGTATAAAAGGTTGTAATGATTATAAACGGGTATATTTCATTAAAGGAAATTAATCCAGTAAATTATTGTTTATAAGTTAATATTTGAAATAAGATGTACTGTTTATTCTACCTTCTCCCTTCTTTTTCCTTTTCGGGGATGAAAAGTTTTGAGTGGGGGAGATTGTAACGACTCGTTAAATTAATAATATTAAATGAATTGAATTAATATAATTTCTAATCTAATTGAGAATAAATGTAGAAATTTGGTATAGTAGTTGTAATTTAGTGTAACAATAAAATTTTATGACAATAGATTTGGATAATGTAGATTGTCACAATTTGATTTAAAGTTAAATATAAGAAACTGATATAAGGGTTGAATTAGTGAATATCAATAAAAAGATCAAGTAGAATGGAATTCATTTAATATAAAATAAATAGTGGAAGACTTACATTGGATTGTAAAATGGATAGTAACTAAATAAAAGGTGACCGCTGAATAAATCAATGCAATAAGTGTTGATAAGGAAGTCTAATGAATGTTGTCAATAATAAATGGACTTAAGATAGTAATAAAATTTGTTTTGCCTATGTAAATTTTATGTATTGATAAGCCATAATTAAATTTGAAATTTGGTAGTAAATAGGGGATAAGTTGACTAAGGCAATTAGTAATTTAATAAATGAATGCATAGTAAGTAAGTGGAAATGTATGCATAAAAATATTTTCATATATGGGATAATTACAAAAGTTTACCCATTTATCTAATGTATATAATTGAATCTAAATTTAGGGCAACATTTTGTTATTGATGGTATAAGTGAATTTGAATAAAAGGGTAAAAATTATGTAGATTTAACATGTATTGAGTATATAGCTAAGAAGGGCATTCGATGTAAATGAATCTAAATTTATGTGTCTAATCAATAAAGGAGAACTTTAAGGGAATAAATATAAATGAATGTATTTGGGGAATGGAGTCCTTTTATATGTTGAATAGTATAACGTTGTTATTAAGAATGAACGTTACTTTAGTAATTATTAATATGGTAACGGAAGAGTGTATAAATTTTATAGTAACGTAAAACGTATTGTAAGGTAATAATTATGTGTAGACTTATAAAATAGATTTATGACAATAATTATTGTACGTATTTATTCTATTTGTTTGTTAAGTTTATTTTAATCAATTTCAATTTATGCACTAAATTATTTCAGTTAGTGTGGAATTTTTGTAAGTGGATAAATAAGATGTAACCAAGGGAAAATTTCATTTTTATAATATAATAATTAGTGTAATCTTAAGAATGAAACCGAAGTGGAATGAATTAATTGAGGTTTTAAGTTTTATTCAAGTGTTAGGTTAACAAAATTTCCAATAAGACTGAAATACAGTAATTTATGAAAATAAAAGATGGAAATTGGGTAAATATTAATGTATTGGAATATAAAAGAAACGTTAATTATGTAGGGAGTAATAATTGATTTATTTGTGATTGTAATCAAATAGAGTCAAATTTATTAGAATTTATTGCAATTAATGGGATTAGTTGCAGCAACCTTTGAAGATTTATTCACTAAAATAATTGACGATGGAAATTATATGTAAATTTGCTTTTAGTTAATATTAAATATCCAGAGGGCTAGAAATGACACAAATCTACTAGTTTAGAAACTTACAATAAAAAGTGGTAAGTAATTTTTCTAAATATTTAGATAGTAGGAAGTTGTAGATTTAGATGGAATTTATTATTTAACTATTTCATAAGTTGAGATCTAAGTTTAGAATTGAGATTTTTAATGTATAGATATTAAGCCAATGTTAGTTTCATTAAATTGACATCAATAACTTTGAATAACAGAAAGAAAGTGAATTTAATAAATTTAATCAAACGTATAATGTTGAATTTATTAAAAATTGGAATTTAACCTTTAAGTAAGGATTAACATCTAAATTGATGAATAGAACAACTATGTATTGACACTTGAATTGTTTAGAATTGGAGTAAATAATTAAGAAAATTTAAAGGGAGAAATTTGGTCAATTTTTGAATTTAGATGTAAAAATTGGATTTTTATAATTTATTTAATTTATTTAATGAATATTGAAAATAGCCATTTTGGTCACGGACTCGGATTTCGATGAAACCAGTATCATCGGATCCGTATCGGTGAATTATTATAGGGTTTCAAGTTTCGTATCGATCGGACCTGTCGTTTGATCGTACGGACGCGAAACGCCTTGAAAATCAATTTTATTAAAATCAATTTGAAATCAATTTGGAAATCTTGTTTTCAGCATAACTTCTTCATATGATCAAATTTGGACGTGAAACTTTTTCCATCGCATTCAGAATATTTTAAAATACCTATCTGGATATATGGGTTTGACAAATTTCGTTCCGGGGTCAGAACGGGCTTTTTGGGCCTTAGTTTGTTTCGTACGTTCATCTATCTAGTCTATCTAATCTAACCCAACCCTACCTATAAATATACAGTTATAAACCCTAGCTCCTACCTATTGTCATTTGCTGTACGTTCATTCCTTCATCTCCTTCTCCTCCTCAAATGAATGCAAACCTAGATCTACCCCAATCCAAATTTCAGTGAAAATCCAAACTCTCCAGAAAAATTCAACAAAAATATATGTTGATGTTTTCGATACGCGTAATCTACTGGTGTGATTCGTTCTTCAAATGGAGTTATCGTTTAACCAGGATAAATTCAAAACAGTCCCAACCGTTCATCATCGCCGTAACAAACTTCGTCTGATCGTCGAATGGTTTCTGGGTAGTGAAGAGAGGACGATGGGGAGTTCATCTATGTGGTTTGTGTCGCGAATTCACGGCTGGATCGAGCTATTTAATTCGATTAGGGTTTCTTTAAGGCGGCGGCCGTGAGCTTTTCACAAGCAACGATGGAGCAGGGGGGCCTCGTGGTGGGCTGCGCATGAAGGGGGAGGGTGTTGGTTCTGGCGGCGAGGCCGGAGGTGCTTAGAATAGATGGTCAAAGTCAGGTCAAAGACGAGGTGATGGGTTCGGTTGCGAATTGTATCTCTGGAGCCTGAAGCGCGTAAGGGTTTGAAGGGAGAACTGTTACGCTGACGTGGCAATGAATTTTGTGAGTTTGTTTATTTTTAAATTTTGTTTTCGAATCGTTTTATCGCATAACTTTTTCATACGACATCCGTTTCACACGAATTTTTTTCCGTTAGGATCGCAATTCAATTCCGGATCTGATGACGCTGGTTTGGACGGATTCTGAGACCGTCAAATTTTTGGGTTTAAATCGAATTTAAATTCGATTTAAATTCAAAAGGTGAGTGTTTAAACCCACTCACAACTACTAGAAGCTTTTATGTTTGTTAAATTAATTTTAGAAATGAATAGAAATTTATTTATGAGTATTTGGCATGTTTATTTCACTCATATTCGTTGAATTGCATTTATTAAGTTTAACTGTTAATTTAATTTATTTATTGCGTATTAAGTGATAGTTAGAATTTATTTGTTTGCCTATAAACTGCTAGTTAACAGTTATATAGATTATTACTGTATATAAACTGTTAGATTAATAGTTGTTAAATTTAATCTGAATAAAATTGCCAGTTATTACCTGTAATATATTATCAAATATAAATTGTTATTGATTGATATTTCTTGATGATTGTGATTGGATGATGGGTGATGTTGATGGATGTTTTATTGTATGTCATTAAATTGCAAATTATCATGCATATTTCCTTTCATTCGGGATTGTGGTTTGAAATGATATACAACCGCAAAATTTTATATCTTTTAAATTGCGGATTGAAATGATAAATATCCGTATCACTTGACCATATGATAGAAAATTATATACAGGCACCGCGGTCTATATATAACTATTTTATTGTGATTTCTATGGTTTGAATGGAATACGGTTTATAATAATCTTAAATTTTATATTGTATAAATATTTTCTTCCATATATATATACATATGAAGTTGAAATTTTTGAAAAAAAAAAGGTGTATAAAAATCTTTATTAAAAATGGAAGAAAATTAAGAAAATGGAGTTTAATAATTTATATCATATGTTTAAATGTTAAGTTTGGAAATTTTAAGATATGATATTTATAATTGGATTTTTCCCAAAATAGATTGAAATGAATATTCTAGCATAATTTGAATTGGGAAAAATATATATATATTTTATTACCAGAAATTGAGGTCTTATTATTTATGGATTTTATATGAATATTCAAGACTAATCAATAGAGCAATTGATTTGTTGAAAGAATAAAATCCAACTTTAGTTTGAAATATTGATACTCAAAATGGATATACGTATATATAAATAAATTTAAGTGGTTTTGGAACTTGAGAGAGATAATACAAATTTTGGTGTAGACTTTAATAAAGAAATGTATTTGTAAAGCCATGGGAACTATTTTCTTTACAAAGTAACATTTAATTTAAACCTTTTAATTCATATACCGTTGAATATCCAAACCATTCAAGTTTTAAAAGTTATGGTTTTAAATTATGAATTTCGAAATATTATGCTTTGAAAGGATATTTGGCTTTCAGACGTTATAAATTTTAAAGCATTTGGATTTTTGAAAAGATTTATATTTGGGATAAAGGATATCATATTGTTTTGGGTTTTAAAATAATATCGTATTCATAATTTTAAAATGGAAATGTTTATTCTGGTTTTAAAGTATGAGCTATTTTTAAATGACCGCGGTGTTATAATAACGATGGGTTAGCAAAGAGACCGGGATCGGATATGGACATACTCTTTGTCGATACCGAAAACCACTTTGACTAACCGTGTACGCGGTGGAGATTCCAGAATGAAGTAGGTGGTGGCGACGTTTCCTGTAAGGTAAATACGTGGACCCGACTCCCGTGAGTTGGCATAAGGTGGCTAAAACAGGAGCGATTCTCAGGCCAATGAGGTCATTCCTCTGATCGGACCATCCTCTTCGATATTATACTTTGATTTTGGATTGATTCAGTGGCCACTTCTATATTTTGATTTTGGGGAGTTAGTCCGAGGTGGGCGGTAACTGCGGCTACGCGTTTCCAGCAGCCTGGATAGCAATTGGTATATCTACCCTGGCATTGCCTAGTTGTGCCGTGTCACCTACCATACCGAGCCTTTACTACGAGTTTCTATTTGTGTCGTACCTATGGAGTATCCTCTGGTAGCCTCCCGATCAGGAGGTATTGCGGTACTGTATAGACTATTGGCATTTTACGTGTTAAGGTGGAAAATGTAAAGCCTTAACGCTATTTAAAAGTAAGTTTATTTTATAAATAGACACTATTATAATAGCGCAATATACTACATAGTAAATAGTTTAACGGATCCTTAGGAGATGTAAATCCCGAACATCTCTTGAGTTTCTGTACTCATATTTATTTCTGTTAATTTAACTTACATAAGATCTTTTAGTCTGACTCGAGTGTTTTGTCTTTTCAAATTCGCTCGGGTCAGTCCGAGCGTTTCAGGATCGAAGACTTTAGCTTCGAAGGACGAAGACGAAGGAGTCGTATTATTATTATCTATAGTATTGCACCACACTCATACTGTTCCGCTACATTGATTGTATTGGTATGTGTAACTCTGATATTTATTGTATAAAGCAAATTAAGTGTTTGTAAACTGTTTTGAACTGTATATTTATTATTATATTTTATCCTTTCGCTGTGAGATTCTGTTTTTTTTTATTTCTTCTCTGTTTTCTTATTTACCCCATAACTGTAACGACCCGAAATTTTCTCACCCGAAAATTCCAGATAGTTATTAAAAGAAGAAAGAGATAGAAGAAGAAGAACAGAAACATCAACAACTCACATTCGCAGCGGATAAAATATAATAATAAATAATAACAGTTTACAAAAGAATACTATATTTGTCGATTACATTTAATATACATCAGAGTTTTCACATATATACAGTCACTGAATATATACAATTATCATGTCTCAGGTAAACAATAATATAAATACAGCGGATAACTCCATGAGATATTGCCACCAGCTCGCCTTCTGAGCTCCTGAACGTACCTACCTGAAAATCTGTAATACTCGGTCTGACCCGAGCATTACACCAAAGTAACACCCGGGTCAGGCTGGAAACCAGCGTGAGTAAACCCGACTAACATAGAAAACCAAAGAAATCAACTTATATAAACCCGGGTAACTTTTATCAATTAAAAAAATTTACAATTTGTTATAGGCAACACTTATTTCACGTATAAATTCCTAAGCACCAGGCTTAGATAAAATAATCTCATTCACTTAAGTCGTATCATTTCATCGTATTGATTTCCCAAATCAATTTTATAAATTCGACGGGGTTTCGGGTATTCCTCAATATCCGATCCCGACTTTTCATACATCATATCTCAAGTTATCCAAATGAAAATCACAACGTTTCATATTAGAGATATCAACTTATTTCAAAACATCACATACCACACAATCAGTTATAAGCAAATTTAATAGCTCCCTCAATTAATTCAATTAATTCTGATTGAATTCCAATCCCCAATTACTTAGGTTTCTTTATTAATTACTTCCAATCAATTAATTAATCAACCTTTCCTTATTTCATTTTAATTTCTCACCCTGGATTAATTATTTCCCAATTTCATTCAAGTATTCATCTTTAATAATTTTCACCATATTAATTGTTTTTAACAAATCAATGAGTAGTCTTTAATTACGTCACAAATTAAGTAACTATAATCAATCACTCAAATTCTTAATTACTTATATTAATCAATTTCTCATGAGACACTTTGGTTAATTTATCTTAATTAATCAGTCTTTAATTACATCGTTGATTATAACAATTAATGAATCCCAGTTATGTTTTGATTCTTTCTAATTTAAATAAATCAATCTTTATTATACTTTTAATTATAAACCCAAAGATTTCAATTATAATTTTCATTTATCCTAATCAATTTATTTTTCTTAATTAAACCGCAATATAAACCATTGCGATTAATTCCAAAACTATAATTAACTACTCTTTTATTTATTTCATTCAATAAATAATTTATTCCTTTATTAACCATCTAAATTAATCTTTTGATTAATTTCATTAAGTAATTAGATTTAATTTTTTTTTTTTACCATTAAGTGATTTCCATCAAACCATCCATAAATCAATTACAACCAAAAATTATCACCAATTACTCCACTAAGTATACTATTATAAGACACTAGGTTATTACATCCACCAAATTCCACAATTTATTCTTCTTCATTAATTAGTAAAATTAATTAGCTTAAATTAATATCATCAACAAATCATTTAATAACCCTCGATCATTTATCTTTCATTGGCTATATTCGTTAACCAATCCTTAAAGTGCTTCTCTAGTACTCAGCTTAACTTAATCACTTAGTTACAAGTTAATTTGTTCATTAGCTCTTAATTACAACCTATTTAACTTCTAATTACATCATCGATTCACAGACTTTAACAAAAATTTCTGTTCAATTACTCATCAATTTACAATTTAAAACTTATTAAATTACAATTTCTAATAGTAACTGGATTACTCATCATTCCCAAACGTATTTAAATCGTTCTCTTCAAAATCATTTAAACCTAAACTTTGTTTGTTTCAAATTCAAACAGTAAATCCATTATATGAGTCAGAGATTACTCACCGCGACAACGAATCATTGCCATCGTCTCTGCCCTAGCTTGATGTCACGACTGCCATCTCGCGAACTACTATTCGAAACCCCCAAGTTCTCAGACACCGCCGAGCCACCATCGTGAGTCAAGCCATCATCGCGAACCGAGCCAAGCTTCGCGAGTTTCCCCCAAACCGTATGCAACCTATCTTCGATCGCGACTCCCCCTTTGCCCTTACAGCCTCGTGTGCCCTCCTTCACGCGCAGGAGCAGATCAAATGGTGGCGTGCGAAGATAGGTTGCTACTCCCTTCAGGTTATCGAATTGATTTCGACATGAGGAGATTCGGCCTTGAATTTGAATAGCGAGCAGCCATTTTTGTTTTGTTTTCTTTTTTAAGTCGATGCCGAGAAAAAGAAATTCCAAGGGAAGAAAATGAATTCAGATGGAGGAGATACGGTCTTAAGAAGAAACAGAGTATCGTGTTGGGAAAGGAAGAGACGGCATCTTGAGGAAGGTTGCCTATTACTTTTATATATATATATTTTTTTATATTCTTATATTTTACAAGCTGTTCGGACGAACTCCGAACGTTTATACGTTTATAAGATTTTTACCCACGTTCCGGACTCAATGGAACTTGTTTCGGAGGCTAATTTGATCGTGCGTGCTAGTTACAGAATTAAACGATCGATGCTAAATTAAATCGATTAAAATATATCTAAGCGTTTCGAGCTGCCAGGGTCAAACGACAACTCCGATTGCTACGAAAATTGAAATCCGATAATAACTAACTATTACGGATCCAATGGAACTGGTTTCGTCAAATTCCGAGACTGTGCCTCGGAAGGCTATTTTTAAATTCAATTTAAACAATATATTATTAAAATTGAACAAATTACCTTTAAATTAAATTTCAACCATTCTATTATCTTCAATATCCTCATTATAGATCTTATAAGCCTTCAAATTATTTGAAACAGGCTTAGAATCTCAGATTCAACAACTTACCCAACTTCAATTATAAAATTCAATATTTAAGCCATACAATTAAATGATTTCATTATCAAGTAAATATTGACATCTTAAATTCAAATTAAAATTAACTTTTAAATATTTAAAACCAATTTAACTATTCAAATTTAAACTGCTAGAAATTCCGGGTCATCACATTCCTCCACCCTTAAAAGAATTTCATCCCCGAAATTACTAATTAGGAAGAATTGACCAATACCCGTTTATTTTTTTCAAAATTCACAATTCAACATCCTACCCATTATCTTTTATTAAAGGCCCACTATCACCTTATCCAACTTTCCCAAAACCTTCTATAGTTTCAATCAATACTCTTCTGCTCAATCAATTAAGTTTCAATTTAAAACCAAATTTTTTATTATCAAAATTTCTCAAAAATTTTCTAACTCTCTAAATTTCCGAAAATTTTTGCCGGCGTCTCCTTTGCGCGGCTAGCTCGGTACTACTACAAAAGGCCTCTACGGGCTCCCAAATACCAAAAAGAAAACAAAAGCCAAGTGGCTACATCAAAAACCCAATCCAATTTCATACAGAATTTGAAATACATACCTTTTTTGTCTGGCAATTCACATTTATCTTTGGAAATCTAATCCAACTTTCTTTTTACCTTTTATAATACCTGCATATCTTACTTAGCAACAATATCCAATGGAAATTCACAAATCATTTTTATACATCCTCTTACATAAGTTTCATATCTATTTCAATTCAAATTAGCTTCCACTGGTTCATATAGATTCAATTTATTTTCTGATTTCTAATATTGATTTTTATCTTTCGTTTAACCTGATTCATATTAGGTTCATTTACTAGTTTACTTTAAGTTTCCGATTTGTAAATGTTTTGTCGCAAACCAAAATTTTCCAAAATTTTTCTAACTCCCATAATTTTCAGAAAATTTTGGCAGAGTCTCCTTTGTACGGAGGAGCTTTTGCAATTTGACAATAGATATAAATATGTATACGTCGACCCACACGGTCGGAAAAAGCAAAAATAGTTCATATTTCCTATTTTTATTGAGTAGGCGTACCTTATTTAGCATTTTAAGCAAGCAGCTTATTAATTTAAGCAATTAGCACAATCCAAATCAACCAAACAGTCTTCAGGTACCTGTACTTACTTAATTTAAATATGTAAGTGCCATATATGTGAAGTTTTATTAGCATTTCACTAGCATTTCAAAAACAACAAACACCAAACGCTTACCACAAGCGATTTATATAATTTAAAGCTAATCCAATTGCTTTCAACCAAATTTATATGCCATTACATTCAATTCTAATGGTTTACAAAGCAATTGTTCACATTTTCTTCATTTTTAAGCAAAACAAACTCATATTCACTTCAATTGACTCAAAAATCAATTATATTTGCTTCCACTAATCCACAAAATTTAATCAAATCCAGTTTACGTTAAACAACAATTATTTCTCCATGTGAAAAAAAAATAATTACTTAAGTTTTATAACCTATTAAATGGATTCCAACTCAATTTTATTTTCTTCAATTCCATTTTAACTTATTCACACCCATTCATTTAGTTCGCCACATTCCATTCTTATATACTAACCATTTCCAAATTACTTCAATCCAAGCTTTTATTAATGGGCTTTCATTCTTATTCGAAGCCAAGTTTCCAAAGTTTTAAGCTTAAACTAATTTACTTTAATTTATTCCAACATTAAACTTAAGTTTACCTTTATGTAACTCTCATTTACTCAAATTCCATCAAATTTTAATTTTACTCCACCTCCTCCATTTATTAAAATAACATTCAAGCTTAAATGCCACCGAATTTAAGCTTAGTCTGATAATCCAATTCCAATTACAACTTTGATTTAGTTTTTATTCAATCAAACTTTATCCATTTATTATTTAACTCCATAAGCCCATTTAAAATTTTCATTTACTTACTTAGTTCGTTATCGAATTTATTTTATTAATACATGGTCATTCTCAATTTATTTTTATTCACTTGGGTTTTGTTTGCAACCCAAACCATTTTTATTATAATCCGCTTTCATTTCATTCAACAACACTTCCATTTTATCAAATTTACTTGCAAATTACACTATATATTATTCAAATCACACTTGGATTTTATTTGCAATTCAAACCATCACATTTTTCAATCCAACTCTATTTCATTTTTATTTTACAATATCTCCTCTTCATTATCAAACCCAAGTCGAATTCTATTTATAACTCGAATTCATTTCCAAACTTCATTAAAATTTCCCGAGTTTCAATTTTATTTTACAATTTCAGTTTGAAATCCCCTTTTTACTTTAAAATTTAGGAATGCCTTCAAATTCAGACAATACAATTAAAATAGCTTTTTTTATAAAAATATTTCTTATAACTCGATGTCTCAACCAGTCCATCCTTGTTCTCACAGAAATTCAGTCATACGTTGATCAGGCGTAGGACCGAAAATCTATAAGTACTTGGTAAACCCGTTTTCAACACCCAGTGAAAATAATTGGCAAACAATTATATTGAAATATAGAAAACAATTTTGAAAATAGAGAAAATATTTTTTTAGTGAGGATGCTCTGGAAATCATCACCCCCATTCCATGGTCACAGTTACATACCAGGGTTACGTTGCAGTCGCAACAAAAGTCCATGTAACTGCAGGATCTCCGCGGCACTCTCGATTACGCCATGGATCCCACACAACAGATCTCAGTTACATCCAGGGTTACGTTGCCGTCACAGCAAAAGTCCATGTAACTGCAGGCTCTCAGCGGCCTCTGATTTTCGCTGACGAAATGAAACTTCTCCACTCCTACATAAGTCGCAGTCTACCGAGATAAACTCAACCGCAGACTGTTGGCTCTCAGCGGCACACACGACTTTCGCAATGTTACCATAGGTCGCAGTTACATCCTGGGTTACGTTGCAGTCACAACAAAAGTCCATGTAACAGTTGGCTCTCCGCGGCACACACGACTTACGCTATGGTAACTCAACTCATAATCCTCAGGAACTAGTTTTGTCCGGACTCCTCACAGGATCAACTTTAGAACCCCCCTTGGGGCTCAAGGCAGCACCACCCAGTGGCACTCCTGAGAAGTCCATTTCAAGGAAGCGCCTTTTTCCCCAGAGCTATCATCAAGACATTTTGTACTACATATATATAGTATCTTTCAAATCATACACCTAGTATGAATTTTATTAAAGATCCTTTACACAAAATCGATTATATCCAAAAATCGATAATTCTCAAACTAGGCTTTCCAAATTCAATATTGATTTTACCCAAAAATCAAAAGCCTTTTCCAAATCCAAAGGTTCACAAAACCTTTTCCAAAATCCACATAAGATCCTTTATATATATTCAGATATATATATATATATATATATATATATATATATATATATATTTAAAACTTTGGATCCTTACTTTCTTGTATAAAAACCCTTTTATACTCCAAACACTCTCAAAGACCATAGAAATATCCAATTTCCATCTTTATTTATTCCATATTTCTCAAAATATTCTTTCAGTTTAAAAGAACCATTTCACATTCCTTATTCACCTTTACATTACTCCCCATTTGGATTTATTACTTCAATCCTTATCTCAATTGGGTACTTTAATCAATAACAGTTTGAACTCCGACTAGTTTAGAAAAATAGCTTGAAAATTTTAAAAATAGGTAAGTAGTTGAAAAATAATTATTAGTTGCAAAATAATTGTAAACTAGTTAACTAATAGTAAGTTAGTTGGAGAATAGTTAAATAATTTCAGGAATTTTAGATAATTGTAAAATAGTTGTAAAATAGTAATTAATTTGTAACATAGTTGAAAAATAGTAATTAGTTTAGAATATAGTTGAAAAATGGTTAAATAGCTTCAAAAATAATCGTAAAACAAGTATATAAAATAATTTGGCTTTAAGAAAGAAAGGTTGTATATATTTAATAGCTTAGAAAAATAAGTTTATATCAAAACAATTTATATTGAAAATAGTCAAGAGTCAACTGTTCACTTCCCCAACAATTCAATTTAAATCTCCATTTAAATTGACCCAATTCCAATTCAAATAACTCCAAATTTCATTGGACTTGATTAATTCCCAATTCAAGTTGAATCAATCTTGATTCCTTCCCAAATTTAAATCAAATTCTAGTCGATTTTAATCCTGTTCAATTTTAATTATAAGTTCATATTATTCCAATCAATTTGAATTATTATCAATTTAATTTCAGAATCCAAATCACTTCAATTTAATCCAATCCAATTTCCCATTTAAATTTTAAACTTTTACATCTTCAATCATATATTCAATTAATTCAAATCAAATTCAATTTGAACTAATTCAATTCCAATTTCACATTTAAACCATCTCGAATTATATAATTCGAGCTAAATTCTCAAAGATTGGTTTAACCTTTTTAAACCAAATTTAACTTTGTTCATTTAAAGTTTCAAACAATTCTAATTTCTGAGTTCTAATTCTAGAATTTCATTTTTATTAATTTAATTTTAATTTGGTTATATTATAGTCCTTCTTAACTTAATTCCAATAATTAACAACCAATCACCTGAATATTTATTAGAAGGAAATAATGTTTTATACATCAAAATATACTTTTATATAAAACCATTTAAACCTTTATATAAGAAAATAACAAGTACGCGCTCATATATATATATATATATATATATATATATATACACACACTCAACTCATTCTAGAGTACTACAGACTCTATTTAATGAGTAATCCCCACCAGAGCCAAGGTTCTCGCTTAACCTTCTGCTCTGATACCAAATGTAACGACCCGAAATTTTCTCACCCGAAAATTCCAGATAGTTATTAAAAGAAGAAAGAGATAGAAGAAGAAGAACAGAAACATCAACAACTCACATTCGCAGCGGATAAAATATAATAATAAATAATAACAGTTTACAAAAGAATACTATATTTGTCGATTACATTTAATATACATCAGAGTTTTCACATATATACAGTCACTGAATATATACAATTATCATGTCTCAGGTAAACAATAATATAAATACAGCGGATAACTCCATGCGATATTGCCACCAGCTCGCCTTCTGAGCTCCTGAACGTACCTACCTGAAAATCTGTAATACTCGGTCTGACCCGAGCATTACACCAAAGTAACACCCGGGTCAGGCTGGAAACCAGCGTGAGTAAACCCGACTAACATAGAAAACCAAAGAAATCAACTTATATAAACCCGGGTAACTTTTATCAATTAAAAAAATTTACAATTTGTTATAGGCAACACTTATTTCACGTATAAATTCCTAAGCACCAGCTTAGATAAAATAATCTCATTCACTTAAGTCGTATCATTTAATCGTATTGATTTCCCAAATCAATTTTATAAATTCGACGGGGTTTCGGGTATTCCTCAATATCCGATCCCGACTTTTCATACATCATATCTCAAGTTATCCAAATGAAAATCACAACGTTTCATATTAGAGATATCAACTTATTTCAAAACATCAAATACCACACAATCAGTTATAAGCAAATTTAATGGCTCCCTCAATTAATTCAATTAATTATGATTGAATTCCAATCCCTAATTACTTAGGTTTCTTTATTAATTACTTCCAATCAATTAATTAATCAACCTTTCCTTATTTCATTTTAATTTCTCACCCTGGATTAATTATTTCCCAATTTCATTCAAGTATTCATCTTTAATAATTTTCACCATATTAATTGTTTTTAACAAATCAATGAGTAGTCTTTAATTACGTCACAAATTAAGTAACTATAATCAATCACTCAAATTCTTAATTACTTATATTAATCAATTTCTCATGAGACACTTTAGTTAATTTATCTTAATTAATCAGTCTTTAATTACATCGTTGATTATAACAATTAATGAATCCCAGTTATGTTTTGATTCTTTCTAATTTAAATAAATCAATCTTTATTATACTTTTAATTATAAACCCAAAGATTTCAATTATAATTTTCATTTATCCTAATCAATTTATTTTTCTTAATTAAACCGCAATATCAACCATTGCGATTAATTCCAAAACTATAATTAACTACTCTTTTATTTATTTCATTCAATAAATAATTTATTCCTTTATTAACCATCTAAATTAATCTTTTGATTAATTTCATTAAGTAATTAGATTTAATTTTTTTTTTTTACCATTAAGTGATTTCCATCAAACCATCCATAAATCAATTACAACCAAAAATTATCACCAATTACTCCACTAAGTATACTATTATAAGACACTAGGTTATTACATCCACCAAATTCCACAATTTATTCTTCTTCATTAATTAGTAAAATTAATTAGCTTAAATTAATATCATCAATAAATCTTTCCAAGGTAAAAGAGCTCCAGACCAATTAGAAACAAAAATAAATAAGAACATGGTTCCAATAAAGGGAACCCAAGGCCCATATTCTTCTCCAATCTGAGTTTTACTCAAGTCTCGAATAAATTCAAGAACATATTCAAAGAAATTCTGCCCGTCGGTAGGAATAGTTTGTGGATTCCGAACAGTTATTTATGAGATGATAAAATATGGCAAAACCTATACAAAGAATTGGTTCGCGTAGGAATGGGCGTATTAATTTACGTAAGACTGGACGTAGAATACCAAAAGGAGTTATTCATGTTCAAGCCAGTTTCAACAATACCATTGTAACTGTTACAGATGTACGAGGTCGAGTGGTTTCTTGGGCCTCCGCCGGTACTTCAAGCCAGTTTCAACAATACCCTCGATCATTTATCTTTCATTGGCTATATTCGTTAACCAATCCTTAAAGTGCTTCTCTAGTACTCAGCTTAACTTAATCACTTAGTTACAAGTTAATTTGTTCATTAGCTCTTAATTACAACCTATTTAACTTCTAATTACATCATCGATTCACAGACTTTAACAAAAATATCTGTTCAATTACTCATCAATTTACAATTTAAAACTTATTAAATTACAATTTCTAATAGTAACTGGATTACTCATCATTCCCAAACGTATTTAAATCGTTCTCTTCAAAATCATTTAAATCTAAACTTTGTTTGTTTCAAATTCAAACAGTAAATCCATTATATGAGTCAGAGATTACTCACCGCGACAATGAATCATTGCCATCGTCTCTGCCCTAGCTTGATGTCACGACTGCCATCTCGCGAACTACTATTCGAAACCCCCAAGTTCTCAGACACCGCCGAGCCACCATCGTGAGTCAAGCCATCATCGCGAACCGAGCCAAGCTTCGCGAGTTTCCCCCAAACCGTATGCAACCTATCTTCAATCGCGACTCCCCCTTTGCCCTTACAGCCTCGTGTGCCCTCCTTCACGCGCAGGAGCAGATCAAATGGTGGCGTGCGAAGATAGGTTGCTACTCCCTTCAGGTTATCGAATTGATTTCGACATGAGGAGATTCGGCCTTGAATTTGAATAGCGAGCAGCCATTTTTGTTTTGTTTTTTTCTTTTTAAGTCGATGCCGAGAAAAAGAAATTCCAAGGGAAGAAAATGAATTCAGATGGAGGAGATACGGTCTTAAGAAGAAACAGAGTATCGTGTTGGGAAAGGAAGAGACGGCGTCTTGAGGAAGGTTGCCTATTACTTTTATATATTTTTTTTTATATTCCTATATTTTACAAGCTGTTCGGACGAACTCCGAACGTTTATACGTTTATAAGATTTTTACCCACGTTCCGGACTCAATGGAACTTGTTTCGGAGGCTAATTTGATCGTGTGTGCTAGTTACAGAATTAAACGATCGATGCTAAATTAAATCGATTAAAATATATCTAAGCGTTTCGAGCTGCCAGGGTTAAATGACAACTCCGATTGCTACGAAAATTGAAATCCGATAATAAATAACTATTACGGATCCAATGGAACTGGTTTCGTCAAATTCCGAGACTGTGCCTCGGAAGGCTATTTTTAAATTCAATTTAAACAATATATTATTAAAATTGAACAAATTACCTTCAAATTAAATTTCAACCATTCTATTATCTTCAATATCCTCATTATAGATCTTATAAGCCTTCAAATTATTTGAAACAGGCTTAGAATCTCAGATTCAACAATTTACCCAATTTCAATTATAAAATTCAATATTTAAGCCATACAATTAAATGATTTCATTATCAAGTAAATATTGATATCTTAAATTCAAATTAAAATTAACTTTTAAATATTTAAAACCAATTTAACTATTCAAATTTAAACTGCTAGAAATTCCGGGTCATCACAATAATAATCTGCCCTTGCGTATGCTTTGAATTGGCACGTGTGTCGGTTTAAAGTGTGCGAAAAGGCGGGATGTTACATCCGGGTTGTCTTTTTGTAGGTGGAGGTAATATCTATGGACCATTGTATGGTCCCCTATATCTCTTATTACGCACGGGATGAAACTCTAGCTGATATGAGACTTTGTAACTTTGAACAGAGTACCACTCTGATGCAAAATCATGATGTACTTTATTAGCACCGTAATCCTATGTCGAACAAGCCGCCATTACATGAGCACATGGTAATTTTTGCAATAGTGGGATGTTGCATGTACACGAGCATTTAGTACCGTCAATTATCACTTTAAATTCGTCGTCGTAGAAGTTAATCACTTGCCATTCCGTTTGACTAAATCGAACTAGTCTATAACGACGTGCTTCAGTAGTGCGATATGCTATTTTAGCTTTTCATTTTGGAGTCAAATGCATTATGATAGCACGCAGTTTTCCTTCACTTATAGAAATATTCAATCGATCGAAAGAAGGTTCATGCAACCAATGCATTTATAGGTAATGATTGAGTACCTTTTAGTACACTATTAAAACTTTCAGTTGCATTGATGGTCATAACATGAAAGCATCCTCCATCATCTTTGCATATGGTCCAATTTTCTTCGAAATTCCCAAAACTTCTTTCAATCCTTTCATGGGCTTCAGGGTTTCTACCTTTGATTTCTTCTCTAATTTTGTTGTACTCAGCTGCTTCTGAAACACAGGCAGCTGAACAAAAACAAACCTGTAAGTCGTTTATCCCTAGAACCCGTTGTTTGAAAATTCGCTTTAAGATGTCTTGCACAAAACCAATGTTTGTGTGGTTCTCATCATTTGTCCTGTAAAGCTTTCAGAATTCCTTTCATTCGATCTCATATTAAAGTAATACGACAACTACAAACACTATGAATGAATTCACACATGCAAGAAAAAAAACCAATCCCAACAATCATATGACTCAAATTCGACAACTGCATAAGCTAATGGAAACAGACAGTCATCCGCATCTACAGCAGTAGAAACAAGCAATGTCCTTTTGTATTTACCATACAGATATGTCCCGTCAATACATATCAATGGCCAGCAGTGTAGAAAACCTGTATTGTAAGGGCCAAATGCCCAAAACACACGATCAGATACTCCAACTTCATCGCGGGTCACTGTAACAACCCCCAATTTCGTACCATTCAAATCGACAATAATCCACACATGTCAGACTTGAATCATGCGAAATAACAGATTGTAAATAAATTTGGAGCAAATAAAATCAAACATACAGAATCACAGACACAGAACAATCAGAATAACTCGCAGCGGAATGTAAAATAACATAGTAGTTCATGAAGCTACTATAACAGAGTCTCAAACCAAATACATAATATAGTCTGAAAACAACAGAATAGAAATCCCAAATACATAGAAGTTCACTAATACATGAGATAAATTAATACAACCGAAACAGTAATAGAAATATATGAAGATAAGCAGAAACTCCAGTGAAAGACCAGCTCCAGAACGAGAATCCAAAGCTGTGAATACTCAGACTGACCCGAGCGTAAAGCAAAACACAAAACACTCGAGTCAGGACAATATATACTTATATAATGTAAACCAACTCAAGTGAGCTATAATAAAGATACAAGTAACTTAAAGGATGCCTGAGACCGCCCATCCTCTAAGGATCCATTAAACTATTTACTATATAGTAATATTTCGCTATTATAATAATGACTATAGTAAAATAAACATACTTTTAAATAGCGTTCCGGGCTACCCATATCACCCACCACACATAATAGTCCCAGTAGTCCATCCAATATCATGCCATCTCCACTCTGGGTGACTGTCGAGGATACCACACGGGCTATAGGAGAAAAACAAACTCGTAGTAAAGGGTCGGTATGGTAGGTGACACGGCACACAAGGCAATGCCAGGGTAGATATACCAATTACGCACACGGGCTGGTGGTAACGCAGCAGCCACGTACGCCCACCCTGAACAACACTCCAAAATTAAGGGTTGCACCCAATCGATCACAACAGTAATAGAATGGTATCGAAGAAGTGTGTTCAGCCAGAGGTGCTACCTCCTTTGGCCCGAGATCGCTCCTGTTTTAGCCACCTTATGCTAACTCACGGGAGTTAGGTCCACGAAATGTACCTTAGGAATGTCGTCACCATCCTACTTCATTCTGGAATCTCCACCGCGTACACAGTTGTTAAAGTGGTTTTCGGTATCGACAGAGAGTATGTCCATATCCGATCCCGGACTCTTCAACAACCAATCGTTATTATAACCCGTAGTTATAATTTCAAAATGGTATTTATTTCTCAAATCCAATATCATTTCAAATCCATTTCAAAATATCAAACTTATCATTTCATTTGAAAAACATATTCATTTTATTCAATTTAAAAATACTATTTCAATTCACATTTCAAAATAGTTCAATTCCAAACAAGTTACATCATTTAAATCATAAAAAAATTAAAGTTACTACATTTAATAATTAAACTATTAAATTTTCAAAATTTTCAACTTTCACAGTTCACTCATTCACTTAATTTTATCAAAACAGTGAAAATTCAACTTTCGCAGCATTTGGAAAATGCTACAGAAAGTTATATTCAAAACAGTTCAATTTAACAAAAGACAGCGTTTTAAAATGCTGTAATATGGTTAAAATAGTTTCAAAGAAAACTTAGTTTAAATCCAACAATTATATCATTAAAAATAAAGTGCTATAATAGCATTTAATTCAATTTAGCTATTTAGTTCACTTATCGACTACAGCATTTACAAATGTTGTATTATCATTTATATTAGATAAAATAGTATTTCAAAAATGCAGTTAATTAACTTCAAAATTTCAATATAATTTCACAACAATTATATTTTCTATGAATCACTTTTAACTTATAAAATCACATATTCTTACTTTTATAACCATCATTTAATTTTCTTTAATTACATGATTTCATAAAGTTAAATTTCCATTTAAAAATTCATATTTAACACTAATTCACTTATTAAATTGCAATGTTCAATTTTAAATTCCTTACATTAAATTTCAACCTAACACTTAAGTTCAAATTCTCAAATATAACTAGTTTTATTCTTATTTACTTAACTAAAATTCACTTTTAAGTCAATTCCATGAATTTTCAATTTTAGTTATATTTCAAATTATCAACTTAAATATTCGTTCATTTCACATTTCAACTTTATTAAAAATCATTAATATGATATAAAATCACTTTAAATTCATTTAAATTCAAATTATCGTAAATTTAACATGATTTCATATTCAACTTAATTTCCAATTATAATTAAATCAAATTTTCCAAAATAACTTACATTCAAAATTTTCTAACTTTTTCATTAATTTATTTCACTTATAATTATTCAGAAAATCAATAATATTTTACGAAAATCATTTTTATTTAGATTTAAATCAAAATATTTTAATATTTACATTTCTAAAATAATTTTAAAATTTTTAGAAAAACATATATTAACTACGGGTTTGTATATAATTTTCTACACTAGGAAAAGTGATACGGGTAATATATCATTTCAACCCGTAATTTACAAAGAAAATCCGGGTTTTATCATTTCGAACCCGCAGTCCCAAGTAAATGAAATAAATTGAAAATCATTCAGGCCTGTCATTTCAGCCCATAACGATTTTCCTTTATTCTAAAGTCTGTTCGGGTATGTATCATTTCAACCCATATTGGTTCTAATCTAAAGGGAACTTGCAGTGTGATATACTGATAAATTATACAAAACAACAATAATATAACAATGACATATGATATAAATGGTGTTTAATCATGTGTGAACATCATATAATAGTGACATAGCAAATAAAATATGGTGATGCAGTTTACATATTCACAAGCGATCGATTTACTATTTATATAAGTATAAAACTGTCTGGTGAGAATAACTCACTGGTTTGAGCTGATGACCCAACGAAGAATTTCACAAACGGGATCTACACAAGCACAAAAGCACGACACAGATTCGAATGGAGGAGCCAAATGTCAAATTCCTTGGATACACATCAAACAAAAACAATATAACAACGATGAGTTTCAAATCAACTACAATCAAAACCACAGTAGAATAGACTGCACATAATCAAATAGAAATGCTTGCACTTGCTTTTAACCTTTACTAGGCCCATCCATAAGGGGAAATAAAACATAATTGCAGGTGTTTGGGTCTGGTTTGGGTGAGTATGGGTTCGGTCCACATGTTGGAATGATGGTGTAAAGGTAGGTGAAGGCAATAACACACATAAGCATGCATACATGAATTTGGTCAAGGATTTGGGCTCGGCCAAGGCCCTAGGTGTCACGGCCAGAGGAGTGGGGTCCACTGTGGTGGTGTGGCCGTGGGTGCTGGAGGTGCTAGAGGTGGTGGTGGTGTGTTAGGTGGCTGCTAGAGGGGTGGTGAGGTGATGGAATGAGAGTGGTGCTCGGTTAGGCTAGTAAGAAGGGTGTTTTAAAACTTTTGTGGATATGCGTCACCAAGGGGGTTCATGGCTTGGGTGGCTGGTGAGGAGGAGGTGCTGGTGGTGTGTCATAAGGTGCTGGAGGTAGCTAGGAAGCAAGGGAGGCATGGACGATCCTAAAAGAGGTGAAAGCATGTGCAAAATCAAGCTAGAAATGAACGATGTAAATTGAAAAAGAGATAAAAGAAATAAAGTTTTACCAAAATCTTCAAGCAAGGATGGCCGAAATTTTTTCATAGAAAGGAGGAAAGAAAGACACGTGAATTGAAAATGAGATAATCGGCTGAAATGTGGGGAGTTATGGCAAGAGAAATGAAAAGTTGTGAGGAAAATGAAGAGGTGGAATTCAAAAAGGCAAAAGGCAATTCAAAAGTCAAAACCCTTTCATATTTCATTATTTTAATTATATAACTTTATATTTCTAGAAATAATAATAATCCTAGGTAAAATTTTGAAAATTTATCAAAATATAAAAATTTATATATTATTTATTAATTATATAAAGTTAAATTAAGAAAAATAGCTAAAAATAGTGAACTAGACTAGAAAATTTGAAATTAAATGGAATAATTTTTAGAAAATTCATATTTGCTTGTAAAATATTTTTAAACATAAATAATAACATAAAATAAAATTATATTCACAAAATAAATATTTAAAATTTAATTTAAATATAGTTTTTAATGAAGAAAATAGCAGAAAATAGGAAAACAGCCCTTAAAAATAGGAAATAAATACAGTAAATTTTGGAAAAATTCTATTATCATTTTAAAAATATTTAGAGATGAAATTTAAAAAATAAAACAAATTTAAAATAAACCAAAGAAATTTATAGTTAAAAATCTAGGGTTGTTACACTCTCCACCACTCAAATCTTTTCGTCCTCGAAAAGAACGGAAAGGAAAAAAATAAGAGAAACAAGATAGAAAAACAAAATAGTACCTGAAACAAATAATTCCGGATTCGAAGCACGAATACTCTCCTCCGTTTCCCAGGTACAGTCTCGATCATCAGTACTCCACTTTACCTTGACCAGATTAACAGATTTCCTTCTGAGCTGCTTCGTATCTCTACCAACAATACAAAGTGGCTTCCTCTGAACAGTTAGGTTAGGCTCAATATCCAAACTATCAAGAGCAGAAGGATGGACAATAAGAGATGGATCATGAAGATGACACCGAAGATGCGAGACATGGAATACATCATGCACTCCAAAAAGCTTCTCGGGCAAATCCAGACGATAAGCCAAATAACCAACTCTTTCCACAATGTGGAAAGGACCAATGAACTTAGGAGAAAGCTTCCCTCTACGACCAAAGCGAATGACATTCCTCAAGGGAGAAACCTTAAGGAACACCTGATCACCAACAGCAAATTCCAAATTCCGCCTACGCCTATCGGCATACTTCTTCTGTCTATCCTGAGCGACTCTCAACCTCTTCTTAATCTCCTCAACTCTCTCACAAGCTTCCAAAATCACTTCAGGACCAAGAGCCAAACGATTACCGGATTCAATCCAGCAAGATGGAGATCTACAAGGTCGTCCATATAAAGCAGCAAACGGAGACATTTTGAGACTGGTCTGAATGCAAAGATGGAATGAGATAGATAAAAAGATCAAAAATAGACTCAAAACAGAAGACAAGATTATACCTGATAGCTATAATTGTAGGTAAATTCGGCAAGATGGAGATAATCTTCCTAAGATCCTCCATCGTCAAGGACACAAGCACGAAGAAGATCCTCGAGACTCTCATTTACTCTTTCCGTTTGACCGTCGGTCTGAGGATGGTAAGCAGTGCTCAGATTCAAACGAGTACCCAAAGATTCCTAAAAAGCCTTCCAGAACTGACTAGTAAAAATAGGGTCACGATCACAAACAATACTAAGAGGAACACCATGGAGACGAACGATCTCTCTCATGTAAATCTCAGATAAACTAGAAGCAGAACGATTAGACTTGACCGGAATAAAATGAGTGGACTTGGTCAGTCTATCAACAATAACCCAGATACTCTCATTTCCCTTCCGAGTCCTTGGTAAACCATGGATGAAATCCAAGGAAACCTGTTCCCACTTCCAATTGGGAATCTCGAGGGGCTGCAACAAACCAGGGGTCTTCTGGTGATCGGCTTTGACTTGCTGACAAGTCGCACACCGACTAACAAAGATAGAAATATCCCTCTTTATCCCCTTCCACCAATAAAGCCTCTTCATATCATGATACATCTTCGACACACCAGTATGAGTAGAAAGTCTAGATCGATGATTCTCGTGAAGCAACTCCTGCCTCAAACTATCAACCTTCGGAACACAAATCCAGCCATTAATCCTCTGAATCCCTTTATCATCAATCTGAGCTCCACTACTACTACCACTACTACCACCAACTCTGCTACGAATGCCCTCCTTCATCAATCTAAGCATCTCATCCTCATCCTGCTTAGCCATAATCCGATCCAGAAGAGGAGAAGAAGAAACAACCAGCTGACACAACAAAGCCTTCTTCCGACTTAGAACATCAGCCACAACATTAGCTTTACCGGGAGTATAGTTAATGTCGGGGTCGTAAGAAGCCAGAAACTCAAGCCAACGAACTTGCCTCTGATTCAGATCCTTCTGGGAGAAGATATATCTCAGAGACTGATGATCTGTGAAAAGCTTAAACTTGGTTCCAAGAAGATGATGCCTCCAAAGTTTCAAAGCAAAGATAACAGCAAGTAACTCTAAATCATGAGCAGCATAATTTGCTTCGTGGGTTTTCAACTGACGGCTGGCATAGGCAATAACCCTACCATCCTGCATGAGAACAACACCCAAACCCTCACGACTAGCATCAGTATAAACTTAAATCCCTCATTTCCATTCGAAACAGTAAGAACTGGTGCGGAAGTTAGCTTGCTCTTCAACTCACTGAATGCAGCCTTACAATGATCACTCCAGACAAATCTGGCATTCTTCCGAGTCGAAGCTGTGAGAGGTGCAGCAATCCGAGCAAAATTCTCAATGAATCTCCGGTAATAACCAGCAAGGCCCAGAAAACTACGAATATCAGATGGAGTCTTTGGAGTTTCCCAATCCTGGAATAGAATCGGGAGAAAATAAGGACAACAGGAAAAAAAATAGAATTATTAAAATGATAGAGAAAGAGAAGAAAGAAAGACTTACATTGATCGCAGAAATCTTAACTGGATCAACAGAAACTCCATTACTAGAAACAATATGCCCGAGATAACGGACTTCATCCTTTCAGAAATGGCATTTAGAAAATTTAGCCTTTAACTGATGATTTCTAAGAGTCTCAAGAACATATTTCAAATGCGACTTATGCTCATTCTTAGTCTTAGAGAAGACAAGAATATCATCAACAAAGACTAGCACAAATTTATTAAGCACATCACGAAAAACACTATTCATCAAATCAACAAAGAAAGCAGGAGCATTTGTCAAACTAAAAGGCATGACTAACCATTCATAAAATCCATTCTCAGTGCGGAAAGCAGTCTTAGGAATGCTATCCTCGGCAACCCTGAGCTGATGAAACCTGTGGCAAGGTTAAGCTGAGAGAAAATAGTGGCACCATGAAGCTGATCAAACATATCGTTTATACGAGGCATTGGATATCTGTTTTTCATAGTGAGTTTATCCAGCTTCCTACAATCAACACACATCCGAAGTGAACCATCAGATTTGGTGACAAAAACCACCGCAGCTCCCCATTCAGAAAAACTAGGCCTAATTCGACCTTTGGAAGATAAGTCTTCAATTTGCTTTTCCATCTCAACCTTCTTGTGGGGTGCCATTCTTCTAGGAGGAAGAACAACTGGTGGAGCACCAGGAATAAGATCAATCCGAAAATCAATTTCCCGCTTCGGAGGTAAAGAAGTGACTTCACCAAATACATCGGGATATAGTCTAACCACAGGAGTAGAATCAAGGTCACTGGGAGAAGAATCCAAAGAATAAATAAAGCTGCCAGCAAAATCCTGAGGCATGCGGCACTGAATAATCAAGGCATTCCCATGATCGTCAAAGGGACGAACATACCGGGCTTTACAAGAGATATGAGCATCATGATTCACTAACCAATCCTGACCAAGCAATAAATCAAAAGCATCGAAGCCCAGAATATAAAAATCACCACTAAAGCGATGATCAGAGTGGAGAAGTTTCACTTCTCGACAAATTCGATTAAGGTTAGCAGGACCCCCAATAGGATTTGAAACACATAATGGAACAGAAGCATACTCAGGAGAAAGGATATGCTCAAACTTATCACACAAATCAACAGAAATAAAACTATGTGAAGCACCAGTATCAAACAACACACGAACAGGATGATGAAATAAAGTAAATGAACCCTGTAGTGTACCTTGGTCATCACTAGGAGCAGGGGCAGGTGGAGGAACTGGAGATGAGGCAAAAGTGACAGCAAATATACCAGAAGGAGTACCCCTCTGATGGGTAGGGCAATATTTCTTAAAATGACCGGGCTGGAGACAGATATGACAGAGATCACGTCTAGCCGACTGAGCGGGTGGAGGAACAGCAGCACCAGATAAAGTGGGACAACTATTGGCATAGTGCCCTCTCTGATCACACCTAAAGCAAGTGATGGAGGAGAGATCAACTGGTTGCCTCTGAGCAGGAGCAGATGATGAAGATCCTAAACCTGGACGCTTCTTCCAATTCTACTTCTGCTGCTGGAAGTTTGGCTTACGCTTCTTGGAAACTTCAAAGGAAGACTGAGCACCAGAAACAACAGGACCTTTGGATGTGGGATTATCATAGTGAATAGCCATATCCACGAGCTGGGTGAAAGAACCATGAACATGAGAAATGAGGCGACTATAATACTCTGGACGAGCACCAGCAATAAATTTCTCATTCTTCTTGAGAGGAGTGTCAATAAGGCTAGGACCGAACTTGGAAAGTTCATTGAACTTCCTCTCATACTCAACAAAATACATGGTACCCTGCTTCAAATCCCTAAACTCACGATAAAGCTGAGATTTCCCGGCTTCTGGCATCCATTTTGCCACAAAAGCCTCCCTGGAAAAGAGATACAGAAAATAGGCTTAAGATAGATTCAAAGAAAGTAAAAAAAGGAACAAAATTAAGATAATCCAAAGGATACTTAAACTGCTCCCAAGTGATATCAGCCTCGACGGTGTTAGCCGTAACGGACTCCCACCAATCTAAAGCAGAATCATGCAACTGCCAGGCTGAGCGTCAGTAATGTGAAGACCAGTAAATATCCTTTCAAGACTCCTCAACCATTGCTGAGCCTTAATGATAGTCTCTGAACCGGTGAATGGGGTTCCACCTAGTTGAGAGAATTCCCTACAAAGAACAGTGAACCTGACTAGAGCAACAGGTTGAGGAGCTGGGGCAATACCGCGACCCCTACCTCTGGCATTTCCTCGATTCATCCTGAAAAATATCAAGAATGAATTTAGGACAAGAATAAAGACAAGCGAAAGATAAATTAAGATAAGGCAAGATAATACACTATATAGTAATATTTCGCTATTATAATAATGACTATAGTAAAATAAACATACTTTTAAATAGCGTTCCGGGCTACCCATATCACCTTTCACACAAAATAGTCCCAGCAGTCCATCCAACATCATGCCATCTCCACTCCGGGTGACTGTTAGAGGATACCACACGGGCCAGGGTAGATATGCCAATTAGGCACACGGGCTGGTGGTAACGCAGCAGCCACATACGCCCACCCTGAACAACACTCCAAAATCAAGGGGTGCACCCAATCGATCACAACAGTAATAGAATGGTATCGAAGAAGTGTGTTCAACCAGAGGTGCTACCACCTTTGGCCCGCGATCGCTCTTGTTTTAGCCACCTTATGCTAACTCACGGGAGTTAGGTCCACGGAATGTACCTTAGGAACGTCGTCACCATCCTACTTCATTCTGGAATCTCCACCGCGTACACAGTTGTTAAAGTGGTTTTCGGTATCGACAGAGAGTATGTCCATATCCGATCTCGGACTCTTCAACAACCAATCATTATTATAACCCGTAGTTATAATTTCAAAATGATATTTATTTCTCAAAATCCAATATCATTTTAAATCTATTTCAAAATATCAAACTTATCATTTCATTTGAAAAACATATTCATTTTATTCAATTTAAAAATACCATTTCAATTCACATTTCAAAATAGTTCAATTCCAAACAATTTACTTCATTTAAATCATAAGAAAATGAAGTTATTACATTTAATAATTAAATTATTAAATTTCCAAATTTTTTAACTTTCATAGTTCATTCATTTGCTTAATTTTATCAAAACAGTGAAAATTCAACTTTCGCAGCATTTGGAAAATGCTACAGAAAGTTATATTCAAAACAGTTCAATTTAACAAAAGACAGCGTTTTAAAATGCTGTAATATAGTTAAATTAGTTTCAAAGAAAACTTAGTTTAAATCCAACAATTATAGCATTAAAAATAAAATTCTATAATAGCCTTTAATTCAATTTAGCTATGTAGTTCACTTATCGACTACAACATTTACAAATGTTGTATTGTCATTTATATTAGATAAAATAGCATTTCAAAAATGCAGTTAATTGACTTCAAAATTTCAATATAATTTCACAACAATTATATTTTCTATGAATCACTTTTAACTTATAAAATCACATATTCTTACTTTTATAACCATCATTTAATTTTCTTTAATTACATGATTTCATAAAGTTAAATTTCCATTTAAAAATTCATATTTAACACTAATTCACTTATTAAATTGCAATGTTCAATTTTAAATTCCTTACATTAAATTTCAACCTAACACTTAAGTTCAAATTCTCAAATATAACTTAGTTTTATTTTTATTTACTTAACTAAAAATTCACTTTTAAGTCAACTCCATGAATTTCCAATTTTAGTTATATTTCAAAATTTCAACTTAAATATTCATTCATTTCACATTTCAACTTTATTAAAAATCATTAATATGATATAAAATCACATTAAATTCATTTAAATTCAAATTATCATAAATTTATCATGATTTCATATTCAACTTAATTTCCAATTATAATTAAATCAAATTTTCCAAAATAACATACATTCAAAATTTTCTAACTTTTTCATTAATTTATTTCACTTATAATTATTCAGAAAATCAATAATATTTTACAAAAATCATTTTTAATTAGATTTAAATCAAAATATTTTAATATTTACATTTCTAAAATAATTTTAAATTTTTTAGAAAAACATATATTAACTACGGGTCTGTATGTAATTTTCTACACAAGGAAAAGTGATACGGGTAATATATCATTTCAACCTGTAATTTACAAAGAAAATCCGGGTTTTATCATTTCGAACCCAAAGTCCCAAGTAAATGAAATAAATTGAAAATCAATAAGGCCTGTCATTTCAGCCCATAATGATTTTCCCTTATTCTAAAGTCTGTTCGGGTATGTATCATTTCAACCCATTGTGATTCTAATCTAAAGGGAACTTGCAGTGTGATATACTGATAAAATATACAAAACAGCAATAATATAAAAGTGAAATATGATATAACTGGTGTTTAATCATGCGTGAATATCATATAATAGTGACATAGAAAATAAAATATGGTGATGCAGTTTACATATTCACTAGCGATGGATTTACTATTCATATAAGTATAAAACCGTCTGGTGAGAATAACTCACTGGTTTGAGCTGATGACCCAATGACGAATTTCAAAAACAAGATCTACACAAGCACAAAAGCACGACACAGATTCAAATGGAGGAGCCAAGTGTCAAATTCCTTGGATAAACATCAAACGAAATCAATATAACAACGATGAGTTTCAAATCAACTACGATCAAAACTACACTAGAATAGACTGCACAGAATCAAATAGAAACGCTTGCACTTGCTTTTAACCTTTACTAGGCTCAGCCATAAGGTGAAGTACAACAAAATTGCAGGTGTTTAGGTCTAGTTTGGGTGAGTATGGGTTCGGCCTACATGTTGGAATGATGGTGTAAAGGTGGGTGATGGCAATAACACACATAAGCATGCATAGTCGAATTTGGTCAAGGATTTGGGCTCGGCCAAGGCCCTAGGTGTCACGGCCAGAAGAGTGGGGTCCACTGTGGTGGTGTGGACGTGGGGGCTGGAGGTGGTGGTGGTGTGGTAGGTGGCGGCTAGTGGGGTTGTGAGGTGATGGAATGAGAGTGGTGCTCGGTTAGGCTAGTATGAAGGGTGTTTTGAAACTTTTGTGGATATGCGTCACCAAGGGGGTTCATGGCTTGGGTGGCTGGTGAGGAGGAGGTGCTAGTGGTGTGTCATCAGGTGCTGGAGGTGGCTAGGCAGCAAGGGAGGCATGGCCGATCCTAAAAGAGGTGAAAGCATGTGCAAAATCAAGCTAGAAATAAACGATGTAAATAGAAAAAGAGATAAAAGAAATAAAGTTTTACCAAAATCTTCGAGCAAGGATGGCCGAAATTTTTTCTCACGAAGGAGGAATGAAAGATACGGAATTGAAAATGAGATAGTCGGCTGAAATGTGGGGAGTTATGGCAAGAGAAATGAAGAGTTGTGAGGAAAATGAAGAGGTGGAATTCAAAAAGGCAAAAGGCAATTCAAAAGTCAAAACCCTATCATATTTCTTTATTTTAATTATATAACTTTATATTTCTGGAAATAATAATAATCCCAGGTAAAATTTTGAAAATTTATCAAAATATAAAAATTTATATATTATTTATTAATTATATAAAGTTAAATTAAGAAAAATAGTAAAAATAGTGAACTAGACAAGAAAATTTGAAATTAAATAGAATAATTTTTAGAAAATTCATATGAACTTGTAAAATAATTTTAAACATAATTAATAACATAAAATAAAAATACATTCACAAAATAAATATGTAAAATTTAATTTAAATATAGTTTTTAATGAAGAAAATAGCAGAAAATAGGAAAACAACCCTTAAAAATAGGAAATAAATACAGTAAATTTTGAAAAAAATTCTATTATCATTTTAAAAATATTTAGAGATGAAATTTAACAAATAAAGAAAATTTAAAATAAACTAAAGAAATTTATAGTCAAAAAATCTAGGGTTGTTACGGTCACATATCCAATTGTCCCTAGATTACTTCTCTTTATTTCCTTGAAATATTGAGGCAAATTCGTATTCGATTCAGCCAATCACCGTAAATTCTTTCTATTGTTTTACTTAATGTTCACCATGATTTCTTGTAAATAATTTTGATGAACAGTTGGTCGTAGATAAGCACTTGGACTGTACATACTGAGACATCCAAACCGGCTTCGACACAAGACATGATTTATGACATAAGAAAATTAGAAGTGGCTTGCTTGTGGTTGGATTTAACTGTAGGATTGATACAGTTATGTTCACTAGGAAACTTCCTGATTTCCCACCATCCAAATTGTGATTTTTTTGAGACTATTGCATGTATTCTCCATGGATTGTTAGTCTCAACATTACATATAGCAGTGTATATAGTTTTATTTGACTTGATCGGCTTGTACTAAACTCCATGTAGAATTGACCATTTGATTAATTAGTGTAGAAGATTTTGTTTACTTTCAAATACCATTCCAATAGCAAATCCATTTTGTATGCAAGTGGTTGAAAATTTTTCCTCGGTAAATTGTAGATTGGCAAGAATTGATCTTGCCATCATTTGTCCAGTACATAGATCATCATACAATGGTACTTCATTTGAGCTTCATCACCATCACCTTTAACATCATCTAAGTTCGAAAAGTCATAGTTCAATAGTTCATTTGTAACGATCGCGATTTTTCGTTGCCGAAAAATCGAACCGTTAGGGTTTTAGAAGAAGAAAGAGGTAGAAGAAGAAAGAAAAGAAAGAGAGGAGAAAACAGAAAACAAGTAACAGAACGAGAAACAATATCAGAATCTCACGATCGCAGCGGAACAACATATAATAGATAAATGAATATCATTAAAACAAAAGAACTATACATTTTATACATACATCACAATACATCATATCATCAGAGTGTACAACCATAAAACAGCGGAAAGAATACTATATACAATAGATAATAGACTACGCTATCCAAGCTCGCCTCCAACATCTGCACAGCAACTCCCGAATCCAGAATAACCTGATAACCTAACTCTAGACTGCCCGTGTGGAAAATAGTGGGCACCCAGAGTTTAGGAAAGGAACAATAAACTCCAGGTCAGTCATGGGACTGGTGTGAGAACTCAAAACAGTTTATCTTTAAACACGCAACAAGAAAGTTTAAATTTTGAAATCCGCAATGCTTTTTGGAAAATGAAACTACCATAAGGCCTCCCGGCACACACACAATGCAAACGCACACATGGGGGAGATTTCTCCTTATGATAGTCAAACATGCTTACTACGAGAAAAATTCTTTGATATTATTACTAGTGCATAGTGGAAAATATTTCGAAAGTATAATATAAATCCTAGCCAGCATAGGTACCATGATACTATGCCTACTATAGCTGCCATGTTAAATGGCAGGTTCTACAACTAAAACCGTACAGGGCGCGTATTGGATGAATGGATTTCCAACAAATGGTCAGGCTAAGGAACTTCCTACTGCCACATGGGATCGCCTCTGGCGGGACGTCCCGAGAACTAACGTTACGGTTAGATCTCTGCCAACACAAGGCCGGGTTACCTCTGTAACTAGGTAACTACTACACGAATATGTCATCCCCCGGTCCTTTGGGACCTTTATCCGAGCGCTCGATACCAACAACACCACACAGAAATAGATATAGTGTTTCCACATGAGTAAATATCTGGGCTCCATACCATGATACCACCCTTTTCCAGAAGGAAATGACATACCCTAAAGGGCGCGACCCTCATAACCTTGCCGCATATTCCTGTTTCGACCATTTCCGGGGAGTGAGGTCCTGACGAAGTCTCGTCCACAAAGCTACGCTTTGTGTAACAAAGCCATGCTTCGGGTCCACAGATGACCAAAGCAAAAATCACAAAGATAAATGATCAAACAAATGATCATATCACAAATGACCAACCAATGATCATCACACAGCAGCACTCAGCATGCCACATTACTAGATTGGGAAATATCGCTGATAACCTTCAACTACATAACCTCTGAGCTCGTACGTCTCAGAGAAGGGTGTTAAGCTAAGAGAATAAATTCTCCGCCACCAACAGAAATGTATTTGAAAGAAATCTGCTCTATCTCTCAAAATGTAATGTCAGACACGTAACCATACAAGTCTGTTCCGGGTTCGAACAGAACCGAAGGCACTTCCAAAGAAGCCCTTGCAATCCGGGTATTCACAATCCCGATAAAATTTCCCATCACAAAGGAAATCTCCATATCGTAGCTAACGATGCGGAGACAATCGATAGGTCATCCTATCGTTTTCACAAATACCCGGTCTTCACACCGGTCTTCAAATGCAATCCAAACGACGTATCGCATATTCGGAATGGGATATATGACACAAAGGTCCTCTCCCGGCTAAACCGAATAGCGAGCGCTTATTTTATAAATAAGTGTGGCAATTCAATCACAACAAATACCACCCAAGGGTAAATATTGATAGTCGGTTATTTAACTATCAATAAAGATACGCCACATCATCAGATTCCAAATAATTTTTTTTTTCAAAATTATTTAATCCAAAATATCTTTACACGATATATACCCAATCTCCAAATAATTGCCCAAATTATTTGGTTTACCAAAACACCTTTACACGATAAAATTTCCACACTCAACCATTTGAAACAAATTTCAAATCACACACACCTCAACTATTTGAAAACCAATTTCAAACCACCATTCATCCTTTATCCCTTTTGAAAACAAATTTCAAAACAACATATAAATCCTTACCGATTTATTTTTAAATTTTACGCTCCAAATTCGTGAATTTTATTTCCATCTTTAAAAATAAATCAACATTTATTTTTAAACCAATTTCCCTTCCTATTTTAAATTCCAACGTGAATTAAATCCCAAATACCCATTCATATTTGATTTCAAATCGATTTCAAAATATTCGCTTACAATTTACCTTTAAAAGGTGAATTCACAAAAACGTTCCATTCCATATTGGAAAATCATTTCTAAACTTATTTAAAAATAAGTAATTCACAATTCAATTTGTTTTCAACAATTTTGAGAATATTCAACATACTTAAGTTACCGTTAAGTATTTTATTCCATTCTCTTTAAGAAAACATTCTTTTATTCACATTTATTTGGGTCAAAACGGATGTTGCGTAAAACATCATTTACGACAACCCAAAAACACTAGTATATGGATTTGAAATTAAAAATAGGTATATATATAAATCCAATACTATACAAAACACCTTTAATTCGTTTTAAATTCCATTTAAAATATTTCTTTCCCAAACATACCCATTTTATTTAATAATCTATTCAATATTCAAAATAGTGAATATAGCCCACTTAACAAATTCCCATATTTCATTTATCAAATTTGATGGATTTCAAATTTATAAACATAGTTTATAAATTCCATTTCTATTATAAACCCCAATTTTATAAATCCCTTTATTAATCCGATGCAATTTACATAACCCAATTTCATACCCAAAAGCCATATTGTAAGTTAAATACTTATAATATTATTTATTTACCAAATCGTTCCTTTGAACTTCACCAATTTAAAATCTTATCACTTACAAGATTTTTTTTTATGGTTTATAATAATTTCAACTAATGAAATCTTCATTTATTAACAATTTCTATAAAATTCCCCTTTTTAATGCCCAAATCCATTTCTATAAGTTAATAACTTATAAACTTAAAATTTTCCAATAACCATTCGTTTTATAAATTTCACATTTATTAATCTATAAATCCTAGTGAAATTCATGTTATACATCAACTTAACACTTTATAAATTTATTCTATAACTTCAATAAATTTAATTTAAAAACATCCATTTATAAAATCCTTTATATAAACCCTTAATAATAATAACTTCCCAAAAACCAAATTTAACTATTTTATAAAAACCTATTATTGTTAAAAATTTCTTTTAAGTTATATTTTATAAAAATATTAAATTTTTTTTTTACATAAAAACTTATACGTTGATTTATTTTAAAATTTGAATCAATTCAAATTTTTTTTTTTTATAAACCATATTCTTTGAGAAATCACTTTTAAACCCCTTTTTAATTCAAAACCGTTATTTTTAATTTTAAAAATTTGAATCCGATGATGCAACGACATCGAATGGTCAATCACGGGAATAAGTGTCATATATCAATATGGTTATCAACGATCAACATAATATTTATAAATAAACAAATATGTGAGGAATCCAGTTGGATCCCTCCAACCTGTTACCCTGCATCCACAGACGTTAGCACAATACCAATTCCACTTCAAGGTGGAATATCGTGGTATATGGGATTTTATAAAATATCCACTTAATAACGGCGCAATAGGGTCTCATCCGCTATACGAGGCGGGAAATCAAATCCGATATATACATATGCCAATATATATATATCGCTATATATAGTATATATCCTACTATATCTACTACCACAATCAATCAACAATTATCAATCAATATTAACTATTTAAAATTTTAAACAAAACCTTTCGATTGAGTGAGGAGTTCTCACCTTGATTTTATTTCCGGTTTCGGCGTTCGCTTCGAATAAAATTAAACGAACGTTTAATTTTACCCAAAATTCAAACGAGCTCCAATCGATTCCAAATCAGCTTCATCGCGAAGTGCTCGATGATATGATTCCAACGCACTTTGATTCGTCCAAATCGGGCCTCGCATGAAAGAGATATCGCAGTTTAAAGTTTGAACGAATAAATATAATTAAAATTTACATTTTCTTTCCTCATACCAACATCTGGGCCGCACATCTTGCCTCCCCCTTCCTTCTCTTTGCGTGCGCACGGCTTTGCTCCTAGGTTAATGAAACACTCACGTAACCCATGAGCCGCCCATTAGCCCTAATTCTCGTCTTCACCACAAACGCCTACGACACGATCAACGAGCTCCATTACGTTCGCCATCACGAGCTCCATTCTCGGCCAGAGGCCGGCCCCACTCGGCTGCTCCTAGGCCTTGGGATTCAAGCTTAAATGGCCAGCCTTCAAATGAGATTTCCCGATGATCCTTTGCATGATTTCCGATCTCGACCGTTGAGATCGAAGACCTCGAAGTCCTCCACGTTTTTCCAGTTGAAAGATTCTCGATTGGATGTATGGATCTTGAGATTTTGAGAGGAGAAGGCGAGACGATTTCGGCCATTGGAAACATTGGGGGCGGCGGCTGAGCATATGGAGCTAGGGTTTAGAGATAATTGCATTTATAATCAACTATTATTATTATTTTAATAATAAAATCTCCAATTTAACACTTTTGCAAACGAACTCCAAACGACGCGTTCCGACAGGCGATTCTAAGGTTTTTCCACATTCCGGACACAATGGAACAAGTTTCGGAAGCTAATTCCATCATATGTGTGAGATACGGCAATAAACGCTCGATTTAAATTTAAACCGATTTAAACGATTTCTAGGCGTTTTGGCTTGTACCGGACAAACGATAAATCCAAACGACTTAAAATTTGAAATCTTGCAATAATATCACATTACGGATCCGATGAAACTGGTTTCGTCGAAATCCGAGACCGTTTGAAAAATGGCTATTTTAACTCGCTAAATTAATATTGAAACGATATCGATGCGTTTGGAGCTGCCACGGTCACACGACAACTCCGATTGCTACGAAATTTGAAATCCAATAATAACTAACTATTACGGATCCAATGGAACTCGTTTCGTTAAATTTTGAGACTGTTCAAAAATTGGCTATTTTTCAGTCGATAATTAAATATTAAAATATTCAATTTTTTCAAATAAATTCCAAATTCAATTTTACAAGTTCTAAAATATCTCTATAACTTTAATATGATAAAATAAAATTTTCCAAATCATTTTCAATCATATTTAACCCAATATTTAATTATTTTTGGAATTTCACTATTAAATCATCGATTTAATTATCCCATTAAACCCAATATTCGAAAAATAAATTATTCGACTTAAAAATTCCACTTATTAATATTTAAAATTAATTAAATACTCAAATTTAAATTACTAAAAATTCTGGGTCGTTACAATCTTCCCCCCTTAAAAGAATTTCGTCCCGAAATTACAAGTTAAGGAGAATAATTCATAATCCGTTTATTATTTTTCCAAAACTAATAGTTTTATTAACTTTCTAACCTAAATATTTTTATTAAAGATTTACTATCATTTCAATTAGCTTTCCAACTTCAGTTATAGGTTTCAAACAACCTTGTTTACTTAACAATTCAAATTTAAATTTAAATTCAAATTCCCAAACTTTCAAAATTTCTCAAAAAAATTTTCTAACACCCGAAATTTTCGAAAAAATTTCGCCAGAGTCTCCTTTGCGCGGCTAGATCGGTGCGACTACAAAACGGCTCTACGGCCCCTCAGAATCAAAAAGAAAAGAGAAAGCCAAGTGGCTGGAGAAGGAAATCATCAAATCTCATATAAAAACTGAAATACGTACCTTTTTGTCGAGCGTTACAAATTTTTTTAACTTTGAAATCAAAATCCCAATTCCTTTATAACCTGTATATCCTGCTAGCATAATATCTAATTATAATATTCAAACCAATTTGCCAATTCAATTATAAAATTTCCAATACATGCTTCTTATACCACTTTTAGTTTACTATTAAAGTTGCATATTCATTTTCATTTTCATTCAACTTTGCATTTCAATTTTCATTTGAATTCAATTACATAGCTTTCAAATTTTACTAATTCAATTTCATTAACACTTAATGAATTTACATACAACCAACCAACAAGCAATAACGACCAATGTACATCCAATACAACCAAATTTATTTATTTTACTTACATTCAATTTGGTTCAACTGTTTTAATTCCAATTGGTTTAGCATTCAATTGATTTTCATCCAATTATTCAACTAACTTCAATGAATTTACACTTACATACATCGTTTCATATCAACTTACTTACATTCGATTGATTAACATTCAATCCATTCTTTAATTCAATTGCTAGTTCTTTTTACAAATAAAATTGAATTTCATTTATATAACTTAAGTTCACATCTTTAACAATTTCATTTACTCACTTTATTCATTTATTTTGATATTAACATCAATTCTTTCAACATTACTTAACTTGCATTCCATTTCAACTTTATTTACATCATTTAATTCACTTGATTATTTAACTTTGATGCAAAGATCGATTTTTTATTCAACTTCACTTAAGTTATTCCATTTAAACATCATTTGTTAATTAAACTTAAGTTTTACTTATCAATTCAATTCGGATTTTAAATTCCAAAGTAAATCCTATTTAACTTTTACTTAAGTCAAATTCATATCAATATTCAAATTCATATTCCATTTTACTTAACTTAATTGTTTAACCACTTCAACAACTGGTTTCACTTACATTTTCCCATTTAATAAGTTATAAAACTTATTATTCAACTTCTAACTTATATTATAAGTTCAAAACCTTTTTCACTTATATTTATCAATTTCAAATTGAATTTCAATTTCAAATTGGTTTATTACAACAAAACTTCAATTTTTTATTCATTTTTGTAGCAAATCCATCACATAGAAACTCGAAAATGATACTGATGATGCTGCAGTCATCACCCTTATTATTTCCCAGTGACAATAGTGAAATCAATGCTAATTATTCTTTCAAAAAGTTTTCTTTCTATTCATAAATCACTTTTATAAACCTTTTACTTATATAATTTTACTTCTTATATACATACATGATTATCTTACAATTGTAAATCATTATCAATTATTATTTCATCTTATGATTCATTGGTTTATACCATTATTCTTTTACAATAGTTGCTTTTATTAGCTCATTCAAACAACTTTTAATTATTTTATATATATATATATATCATTTACAACAACCAAGCAATCAATTATATACACACTTCAATAATTCTTGAAAAATTATTTTCTCTTTATATATAAAATATAATCGAGGCAAAATTATTTCATTTACCCAATTTAAAACAATATTGTGTCGAATTGTTCTATTCAAGTGTTTAGGAACCCCTTCGATTCAGTTTTCGAGGCTGCGCCGACGAAGGTTCATATACCACTCAATAAACCAATCATCACAATATAAAACAATTTTATATTCACTAACAAATACGCACTCACATCTATTATTACATTCACACTCATTCTAGAGTACTGCTGACTCTATCTCTAATGAGTAATACCCAACAGAGCAGGTTGTCGCTTAACCATATGCTCTGATACCAAATGTAACGATCGCGATTTTTCGTTGCCGAAAAATCGAACCGTTAGGGTTTTAGAAGAAGAAAGAGGTAGAAGAAGAAAGAAAAGAAAGAGAGGAGAAAACAGAAAACAAGTAACAGAACGAGAAACAATATCAGAATCTCACAATCGCAGCGGAACAACATATAATAGATAAATGAATATCATTAAAACAAAAGAACTATACATTTTATACATACATCACAATACATCATATCATCAGAGTGTACAACCATAAAACAGCGGAAAGAATACTATATACAATAGATAATAGACTACGCTATCCAAGCTCGCCTCCAACATCTGCACAGCAACTCCCGAATCCAGAATAACCTGATAACCTAACTCTAGACTGCCCGTGTGGAAAATAGTGGGCACCCAGAGTTTAGGAAAGGAACAATAAACTCCAGGTCAGTCATGGGACTGGTGTGAGAACTCAAAACAGTTTATCTTTAAACACGCAACAAGAAAGTTTAAATTTTGAAATCCGCAATGCTTTTTGGAAAATGAAACTACCATAAGGCCTCCCGGCACACACACAATGCAAACGCACACATGGGGGAGATTTCTCCTTATGATAGTCAAACATGCTTACTACGAGAAAAATTCTTTGATATTATTACTAGTGCATAGTGGAAAATATTTCGAAAGTATAATATAAATCCTAGCCAGCATAGGTACCATGATACTATGCCTACTATAGCTGCCATGTTAAATGGCAGGTTCTACAACTAAAACCGTACAGGGCGCGTATTGGATGAATGGATTTCCAACAAATGGTCAGGCTAAGGAACTTCCTACTGCCACATGGGATCGCCTCTGGCGGGACGTCCCGAGAACTAACGTTACGGTTAGATCTCTGCCAACACAAGGCCGGGTTACCTCTGTAACTAGGTAACTACTACACGAATATGTCATCCCCCGGTCCTTTGGGACCTTTATCCGAGCGCTCGATACCAACAACACCACACAGAAATAGATATAGTGTTTCCACATGAGTAAATATCTGGGCTCCATACCATGATACCACCCTTTTCCAGAAGGAAATGACATACCCTAAAGGGCGCGACCCTCATAACCTTGCCGCATATTCCTGTCTCGACCATTTCCGGGGAGTGAGGTCCTGACGAAGTCTCGTCCACAAAGCTACGCTTTGTGTAACAAAGCCATGCTTCGGGTCCACAGATGACCAAAGCAAAAATCACAAAGATAAATGATCAAACAAATGATCATATCACAAATGACCAACCAATGATCATCACACAGCAGCACTCAGCATGCCACATTACCAGATTGGGAAATATCGCTGATAACCTTCAACTACATAACCTCTGAGCTCGTACGTCTCAGAGAAGGGTGTTAAGCTAAGAGAATAAATTCTCCGCCACCAACAGAAATGTATTTGAAAGAAATCTGCTCTATCTCTCAAAATGTAATGTCAGACACGTAACCATACAAGTCTGTTCCGGGTTCGAACAGAACCGAAGGCACTTCCAAAGAAGCCCTTGCAATCCGGGTATTCACAATCCCGATAAAATTTCCCATCACAAAGGAAATCTCCATATCGTAGCTAACGATGCGGAGACAATCGATAGGTCATCCTATCGTTTTCACAAATACCCGGTCTTCACACCGGTCTTCAAATGCAATCCAAACGACGTATCGCATATTCGGAATGGGATATATGACACAAAGGTCCTCTCCCGGCTAAACCGAATAGCGAGCGCTTATTTTATAAATAAGTGTGGCAATTCAATCACAACAATCACAACAAATACCACCCAAGGGTAAATATTGATAGTCGGTTATTTAACTATCAATAAAGATACGCCACATCATCAGATTCCAAATAATTTTTTTTTTCAAAATTATTTAATCCAAAATATCTTTACACGATATATACCCAATCTCCAAATAATTGCCCAAATTATTTGGTTTACCAAAACACCTTTACACGATAAAATTTCCACACTCAACCATTTGAAACAAATTTCAAATCACACACACCTCAACTATTTGAAAACCAATTTCAAACCACCATTCATCCTTTATCCCTTTTGAAAACAAATTTCAAAACAACATATAAATCCTTACCGATTTATTTTTAAATTTTACGCTCCAAATTCGTGAATTTTATTTCCATCTTTAAAAATAAATCAACATTTATTTTTAAACCAATTTCCCTTCCTATTTTAAATTCCAACGTGAATTAAATCCCAAATACCCATTCATATTTGATTTCAAATCGATTTCAAAATATTCGCTTACAATTTACCTTTAAAAGGTGAATTCACAAAAACGTTCCATTCCATATTGGAAAATCATTTCTAAACTTATTTAAAAATAAGTAATTCACAATTCAATTTGTTTTCAACAATTTTGAGAATATTCAACATACTTAAGTTACCGTTAAGTATTTTATTCCATTCTCTTTAAGAAAACATTCTTTTATTCACATTTATTTGGGTCAAAACGGATGTTGCGTAAAACATCATTTACGACAACCCAAAAACACTAGTATATGGATTTGAAATTAAAAATAGGTATATATATAAATCCAATACTATACAAAACACCTTTAATTCGTTTTAAATTCCATTTAATATATTTCTTTCCCAAACATACCCATTTTATTTAATAATCTATTCAATATTCAAAATAGTGAATATAGCCCACTTAACAAATTCCCATATTTCATTTATCAAATTTGATGGATTTCAAATTTATAAACATAGTTTATAAATTCCATTTCTATTATAAACCCCAATTTTATAAATCCCTTTATTAATCCGATGCAATTTACATAACCCAATTTCATACCCAAAAGCCATATTGTAAGTTAAATACTTATAATATTATTTATTTACCAAATCGTTCCTTTGAACTTCACCAATTTAAAATCTTATCACTTACAAGATTTTTTTTTATGGTTTATAATAATTTCAACTAATGAAATCTTCATTTATTAACAATTTCTATAAAATTCCCCTTTTTAATGCCCAAATCCATTTCTATAAGTTAATAACTTATAAACTTAAAATTTTCCAATAACCATTCGTTTTATAAATTTCACATTTATTAATCTATAAATCCTAGTGAAATTCATGTTATACATCAACTTAACACTTTATAAATTTATTCTATAACTTCAATAAATTTAATTTAAAAACATCCATTTATAAAATCCTTTATATAAACCCTTAATAATAATAACTTCCCAAAAACCAAATTTAACTATTTTATAAAAACCTATTATTGTTAAAAATTTCTTTTAAGTTATATTTTATAAAAATATTAAATTTTTTTTTTTTACATAAAAACTTATACGTTGATTTATTTTAAAATTTGAATCAATTCAATTTTTTTTTTTTTATAAACCATATTCTTTGAGAAATCACTTTTAAACCCCTTTTTAATTCAAAACCGTTATTTTTAATTTTAAAAATTTGAATCCGATGATGCAACGACATCGAATGGTCAATCACGGGAATAAGTGTCATATATCAATATGGTTATCAACGATCAACATAATATTTATAAATAAACAAATATGTGAGGAATCCAGTTGGATCCCTCCAACCTGTTACCCTGCATCCACAGACGTTAGCACAATACCAATTCCACTTCAAGGTGGAATATCGTGGTATATGGGATTTTATAAAATATCCACTTAATAACGGCGCAATAGGGTCTCATCCGCTATACGAGGCGGGAAATCAAATCCGATATATACATATGCCAATATATATATATCGCTATATATAGTATATATCCTACTATATCTACTACCACAATCAATCAACAATTATCAATCAATATTAACTATTTAAAATTTTAAACAAAACCTTTCGATTGAGTGAGGAGTTCTCACCTTGATTTTATTTCCGGTTTCGGCGTTCGCTTCGAATAAAATTAAACGAACGTTTAATTTTACCCAAAATTCAAACGAGCTCCAATCGATTCCAAATCAGCTTCATCGCGAAGTGCTCGATGATATGATTCCAACGCACTTTGATTCGTCCAAATCGGGCCTCGCATGAAAAAGATATCGCAGTTTAAAGTTTGAACGAATAAATATAATTAAAATTTACATTTTCTTTCCTCATACCAACATCTGGGCCGCACATCTTGCCTCCCCCTTCCTTCTCTTTGCGTGCGCACGGCTTTGCTCCTAGGTTAATGAAACACTCACGTAACCCATGAGCCGCCCATTAGCCCTAATTCTCGTCTTCACCACAAACGCCTACGACACGATCAACGAGCTCCATTACGTTCGCCATCACGAGCTCCATTCTCGGCCAGAGGCCGGCCCCACTCGGCTGCTCCTAGGCCTTGGGATTCAAGCTTAAATGGCCAGCCTTCAAATGAGATTTCCCGATGATCCTTTGCATGATTTCCGATCTCGACCGTTGAGATCGAAGACCTCGAAGTCCTCCACGTTTTTCCAGTTGAAAGATTCTCGATTGGATGTATGGATCTTGAGATTTTGAGAGGAGAAGGCGAGACGATTTCGGCCATTGGAAACATTGGGGGCGGCGGCTGAGCATATGGAGCTAGGGTTTAGAGATAATTGCATTTATAATCAACTATTATTATTATTTTAATAATAAAATCTCCAATTTAACACTTTTGCAAACGAACTCCAAACGACGCGTTCCGACAGGCGATTCTAAGGTTTTTCCACATTCCGGACACAATGGAACAAGTTTCGGAAGCTAATTCCATCATATGTGTGAGATACGGCAATAAACGCTCGATTTAAATTTAAACCGATTTAAACGATTTCTAGGCGTTTTGGCTTGTACCGGACAAACGATAAATCCAAACGACTTAAAATTTGAAATCTTGCAATAATATCACATTACGGATCCGATGAAACTGGTTTCGTCGAAATCCGAGACCGTTTGAAAAATGGCTATTTTAACTCGCTAAATTAATATTGAAACGATATCGATGCGTTTGGAGCTGCCACGGTCACACGACAACTCCGATTGCTACGAAATTTGAAATCCAATAATAACTAACTATTACGGATCCAATGGAACTCGTTTCGTTAAATTTTGAGACTGTTCAAAAATTGGCTATTTTTCAGTCGATAATTAAATATTAAAATATTCAATTTTTTCAAATAAATTCCAAATTCAATTTTACAAGTTCTAAAATATCTCTATAACTTTAATATGATAAAATAAAATTTTCCAAATCATTTTCAATCATATTTAACCCAATATTTAATTATTTTTGGAATTTCACTATTAAATCATCGATTTAATTATCCCATTAAACCCAATATTCGAAAAATAAATTATTCGACTTAAAAATTCCACTTATTAATATTTAAAATTAATTAAATACTCAAATTTAAATTACTAAAAATTCTGGGTCGTTACAATCTTCCCCCCTTAAAAGAATTTCGTCCCGAAATTACAAGTTAAGGAGAATAATTCATAATCCGTTTATTATTTTTCCAAAACTAATAGTTTTATTAACTTTCTAACCTAAATATTTTTATTAAAGATTTACTATCATTTCAATTAGCTTTCCAACTTCAGTTATAGGTTTCAAACAACCTTGTTTACTTAACAATTCAAATTTAAATTTAAATTCAAATTCCCAAACTTTCAAAATTTCTCAAAAAAATTTTCTAACACCCGAAATTTTCGAAAAAATTTCGCCAGAGTCTCCTTTGCGCGGCTAGATCGGTGCACTACAAAACGGCTCTACGGCCCCTCAGAATCAAAAAGAAAAGAGAAAGCCAAGTGGCTGGAGAAGGAAATCATCAAATCTCATATAAAAACTGAAATACGTACCTTTTTGTCGAGCGTTACAAATTTTTTTAACTTTGAAATCAAAATCCCAATTCCTTTATAACCTGTATATCCTGCTAGCATAATATCTAATTATAATATTCAAACCAATTTGCCAATTCAATTATAAAATTTCCAATACATGCTTCTTATACCACTTTTAGTTTACTATTAAAGTTGCATATTCATTTTCATTTTCATTCAACTTTGCATTTCAATTTTCATTTGAATTCAATTACATAGCTTTCAAATTTTACTAATTCAATTTCATTAACACTTAATGAATTTACATACAACCAACCAACAAGCAATAACGACCAATGTACATCCAATACAACCAAATTTATTTATTTTACTTACATTCAATTTGGTTCAACTGTTTTAATTCCAATTGGTTTAGCATTCAATTGATTTTCATCCAATTATTCAACTAACTTCAATGAATTTACACTTACATACATCGTTTCATATCAACTTACTTACATTCGATTGATTAACATTCAATCCATTCTTTAATTCAATTGCTAGTTCTTTTTACAAATAAAATTGAATTTCATTTATATAACTTAAGTTCACATCTTTAACAATTTCATTTACTCACTTTATTCATTTATTTTGATATTAACATCAATTCTTTCAACATTACTTAACTTGCATTCCATTTCAACTTTATTTACATCATTTAATTCACTTGATTATTTAACTTTGATGCAAAGATCGATTTTTTATTCAACTTCACTTAAGTTATTCCATTTAAACATCATTTGTTAATTAAACTTAAGTTTTACTTATCAATTCAATTCGGATTTTAAATTCCAAAGTAAATCCTATTTAACTTTTACTTAAGTCAAATTCATATCAATATTCAAATTCATATTCCATTTTACTTAACTTAATTGTTTAACCACTTCAACAACTGGTTTCACTTACATTTTCCCATTTAATAAGTTATAAAACTTATTATTCAACTTCTAACTTATATTATAAGTTCAAAACCTTTTTCACTTATATTTATCAATTTCAAATTGAATTTTAATTTCAAATTGGTTTATTACAACAAAACTTCAATTTTTTATTCATTTTTGTAGCAAATCCATCACATAGAAACTCGAAAATGATACTGATGATGCTGCAGTCATCACCCTTATTATTTCCCAGTGACAATAGTGAAATCAATGCTAATTATTCTTTCAAAAAGTTTTCTTTCTATTCATAAATCACTTTTATAAACCTTTTACTTATATAATTTTACTTCTTATATACATACATGATTATCTTACAATTGTAAATCATTATCAATTATTATTTCATCTTATGATTCATTGGTTTATACCATTATTCTTTTACAATAGTTGCTTTTATTAGCTCATTCAAACAACTTTTAATTATTTTATATATATATATATCATTTACAACAACCAAGCAATCAATTATATACACACTTCAATAATTCTTGAAAAATTATTTTCTCTTTATATATAAAATATAATCGAGGCAATATTATTTCATTTACCCAATTTAAAACAATATTGTGTCGAATTGTTCTATTCAAGTGTTTAGGAACCCCTTCGATTCAGTTTTCGAGGCTGCGCCGACGAAGGTTCATATACCACTCAATAAACCAATCATCACAATATAAAACAATTTTATATTCACTAACAAATACGCACTCACATCTATTATTACATTCACACTCATTCTAGAGTACTGCTGACTCTATCTCTAATGAGTAATACCCAACAGAGCAGGTTGTCGCTTAACCATATGCTCTGATACCAAATGTAACGATCGCGATTTTTCGTTGCCGAAAAATCGAACCGTTAGGGTTTTAGAAGAAGAAAGAGGTAGAAGAAGAAAGAAAAGAAAGAGAGGAGAAAACAGAAAACAAGTAACAGAACGAGAAACAATATCAGAATCTCACAATCGCAGCGGAACAACATATAATAGATAAATGAATATCATAAAAACAAAAGAACTATACATTTTATACATACATCACAATACATCATATCATCAGAGTGTACAACCATAAAACAGCGGAAAGAATACTATATACAATAGATAATAGACTACGCTATCCAAGCTCGCCTCCAACATCTGCACAGCAACTCCCGAATCCAGAATAACCTGATAACCTAACTCTAGACTGCCCGTGTGGAAAATAGTGGGCACCCAGAGTTTAGGAAAGGAACAATAAACTCCAGGTCAGTCATGGGACTGGTGTGAGAACTCAAAACAGTTTATCTTTAAACACGCAACAAGAAAGTTTAAATTTTGAAATCCGCAATGCTTTTTGGAAAATGAAACTACCATAAGGCCTCCCGGCACACACACAATGCAAACGCACACATGGGGGAGATTTCTCCTTATGATAGTCAAACATGCTTACTACGAGAAAAATTCTTTGATATTATTACTAGTGCATAGTGGAAAATATTTCGAAAGTATAATATAAATCCTAGCCAGCATAGGTACCATGATACTATGCCTACTATAGCTGCCATGTTAAATGGCAGGTTCTACAACTAAAACCGTACAGGGCGCGTATTGGATGAATGGATTTCCAACAAATGGTCAGGCTAAGGAACTTCCTACTGCCACATGGGATCGCCTCTGGCGGGACGTCCCGAGAACTAACGTTACGGTTAGATCTCTGCCAACACAAGGCCGGGTTACCTCTGTAACTAGGTAACTACTACACGAATATGTCATCCCCCGGTCCTTTGGGACCTTTATCCGAGCGCTCGATACCAACAACACCACACAGAAATAGATATAGTGTTTCCACATGAGTAAATATCTGGGCTCCATACCATGATACCACCCTTTTCCAGAAGGAAATGACATACCCTAAAGGGCGCGACCCTCATAACCTTGCCGCATATTCCTGTCTCGACCATTTCCGGGGAGTGAGGTCCTGACGAAGTCTCGTCCACAAAGCTACGCTTTGTGTAACAAAGCCATGCTTCGGGTCCACAGATGACCAAAGCAAAAATCACAAAGATAAATGATCAAACAAATGATCATATCACAAATGACCAACCAATGATCATCACACAGCAGCACTCAGCATGCCACATTACCAGATTGGGAAATATCGCTGATAACCTTCAACTACATAACCTCTGAGCTCGTACGTCTCAGAGAAGGGTGTTAAGCTAAGAGAATAAATTCTCCGCCACCAACAGAAATGTATTTGAAAGAAATCTGCTCTATCTCTCAAAATGTAATGTCAGACACGTAACCATACAAGTCTGTTCCGGGTTCGAACAGAACCGAAGGCACTTCCAAAGAAGCCCTTGCAATCCGGGTATTCACAATCCCGATAAAATTTCCCATCACAAAGGAAATCTCCATATCGTAGCTAACGATGCGGAGACAATCGATAGGTCATCCTATCGTTTTCACAAATACCCGGTCTTCACACCGGTCTTCAAATGCAATCCAAACGACGTATCGCATATTCGGAATGGGATATATGACACAAAGGTCCTCTCCCGGCTAAACCGAATAGCGAGCGCTTATTTTATAAATAAGTGTGGCAATTCAATCACAACAATCACAACAAATACCACCCAAGGGTAAATATTGATAGTCGGTTATTTAACTATCAATAAAGATACGCCACATCATCAGATTCCAAATAATTTTTTTTTTCAAAATTATTTAATCCAAAATATCTTTACACGATATATACCCAATCTCCAAATAATTGCCCAAATTATTTGGTTTACCAAAACACCTTTACACGATAAAATTTCCACACTCAACCATTTGAAACAAATTTCAAATCACACACACCTCAACTATTTGAAAACCAATTTCAAACCACCATTCATCCTTTATCCCTTTTGAAAACAAATTTCAAAACAACATATAAATCCTTACCGATTTATTTTTAAATTTTACGCTCCAAATTCGTGAATTTTATTTCCATCTTTAAAAATAAATCAACATTTATTTTTAAACCAATTTCCCTTCCTATTTTAAATTCCAACGTGAATTAAATCCCAAATACCCATTCATATTTGATTTCAAATCGATTTCAAAATATTCGCTTACAATTTACCTTTAAAAGGTGAATTCACAAAAACGTTCCATTCCATATTGGAAAATCATTTCTAAACTTATTTAAAAATAAGTAATTCACAATTCAATTTGTTTTCAACAATTTTGAAAATATTCAACATACTTAAGTTACCGTTAAGTATTTTATTCCATTCTCTTTAAGAAAACATTCTTTTATTCACATTTATTTGGGTCAAAACGGATGTTGCGTAAAACATCATTTACGACAACCCAAAAACACTAGTATATGGATTTGAAATTAAAAATGGGTATATATATTAATCCAATACTATACAAAACACCTTTAATTCGTTTTAAATTCCATTTAAAATATTTCTTTCCCAAACATACCCATTTTATTTAATAATCTATTCAATATTCAAAATAGTGAATATAGCCCACTTAACAAATTCCCATATTTCATTTATCAAATTTGATGGATTTCAAATTTATAAACATAGTTTATAAATTCCATTTCTATTATAAACCCCAATTTTATAAATCCCTTTATTAATCCGATGCAATTTACATAACCCAATTTCATACCCAAAAGCCATATTGTAAGTTAAATACTTATAATATTATTTATTTACCAAATCGTTCCTTTGAACTTCACCAATTTAAAATCTTATCACTTACAAGATTTTTTTTTATGGTTTATAATAATTTCAACTAATGAAATCTTCATTTATTAACAATTTCTATAAAATTCCCCTTTTTAATGCCCAAATCCATTTCTATAAGTTAATAACTTATAAACTTAAAATTTTCCAATAACCATTCGTTTTATAAATTTCACATTTATTAATCTATAAATCCTAGTGAAATTCATGTTATACATCAACTTAACACTTTATAAATTTATTCTATAACTTCAATAAATTTAATTTAAAAACATCCATTTATAAAATCCTTTATATAAACCCTTAATAATAATAACTTCCCAAAAACCAAATTTAACTATTTTATAAAAACCTATTATTGTTAAAAATTTCTTTTAAGTTATATTTTATAAAAATATTAAATTTTTTTTTTTTTACATAAAAACTTATACGTTGATTTATTTTAAAATTTGAATCAATTCAAATTTTTTTTTATAAACCATATTCTTTGAGAAATCACTTTTAAACCCCTTTTTAATTCAAAACCATTATTTTTAATTTTAAAAATTTGAATCCGATGATGCAACGACATCGAATGGTCAATCACGGGAATAAGTGTCATATATCAATATGGTTATCAACGATCAACATAATATTTATAAATAAACAAATATGTGAGGAATCCAGTTGGATCCCTCCAACCTGTTACCCTGCATCCACAGACGTTAGCACAATACCAATTCCACTTCAAGGTGGAATATCGTGGTATATGGGATTTTATAAAATATCCGCTTAATAACCGCGCAATAGGGTCTCATCCGCTATACGAGGCGGGAAATCAAATCCGATATATACATATGCCAATATATATATATCGCTATATATAGTATATATCCTACTATATCTACTACCACAATCAATCAACAATTATCAATCAATATTAACTATTTAAAATTTTAAACAAAACCTTTCGATTGAGTGAGGAGTTCTCACCTTGATTTTATTTCCGGTTTCGGCGTTCGCTTCGAATAAAATTAAACGAACGTTTAATTTTACCCAAAATTCAAGCGAGCTCCAATCGATTCCAAATCAGCTTCATCGCGAAGTGCTCGATGATATGATTCCAACGCACTTTGATTCGTCCAAATCGGGCCTCGCATGAAAGAGATATCGCAGTTTAAAGTTTGAACGAATAAATATAATTAAAATTTACATTTTCTTTCCTCATACCAACATCTGGGCCGCACATCTTGCCTCCCCCTTCCTTCTCTTTGCGTGCGCACGGCTTTGCTCCTAGGTTAATGAAACACTCACGTAACCCATGAGCCGCCCATTAGCCCTAATTCTCGTCTTCACCACAAACGCCTACGACACGATCAACGAGCTCCATTACGTTCGCCATCACGAGCTCCATTCTCGGCCAGAGGCCGGCCCCACTCGGCTGCTCCTAGGCCTTGGGATTCAAGCTTAAACGGCCAGCCTTCAAATGAGATTTCCCGATGATCCTTTGCATGATTTCCGATCTCGACCGTTGAGATCGAAGACCTCGAAGTCCTCCACGTTTTTCCAGTTGAAAGATTCTCGATTGGATGTATGGATCTTGAGATTTTGAGAGGAGAAGGCGAGACGATTTCGGCCATTGGAAACATTGGGGGCGGCGGCTGAGCATATGGAGCTAGGGTTTAGAGATAATTGCATTTATAAACAACTATTATTATTATTTTAATAATAAAATCTCCAATTTAACACTTTTGCAAACGAACTCCAAACGACGCGTTCCGACAGGCGATTCTAAGGTTTTTCCACATTCCGGACACAATGGAACAAGTTTCGGAAGCTAATTCCATCATATGTGTGAGATACGGCAATAAACGCTCGATTTAAATTTAAACCGATTTAAACGATTTCTAGGCGTTTTGGCTTGTACCGGACAAACGATAAATCCAAACGACTTAAAATTTGAAATCTTGCAATAATATCACATTACGGATCCGATGAAACTAGTTTCGTCGAAATCCGAGACCGTTTGAAAAATGGCTATTTTAACTCGCTAAATTAATATTGAAACGATATCGATGCGTTTGGAGCTGCCACGGTCACACGACAACTCCGATTGCTACGAAATTTGAAATCCAATAATAACTAACTATTACGGATCCAATGGAACTCGTTTCGTTAAATTTTGAGACTGTTCAAAAATTGGCTATTTTTCAGTCGATAATTAAATATTAAAATATTCAATTTTTTCAAATAAATTCCAAATTCAATTTTACAAGTTCTAAAATATCTCTATAACTTTAATATGATAAAATAAAATTTTCCAAATCATTTTCAATCATATTTAACCCAATATTTAATTATTTTTGGAATTTCACTATTAAATCATCGATTTAATTATCCCATTAAACCCAATATTCGAAAAATAAATTATTCGACTTAAAAATTCCACTTATTAATATTTAAAATTAATTAAATACTCAAATTTAAATTACTAAAAATTCTGGGTCGTTACATCATTGTTCACTTGCATTCGTTCTACCCAGCATGTATCATATTTAGTCCTCGTCGCAACAGCCATACTATCAATTGGAGGATCATGTCCGATATCTCTATCTATATAAACATCCACATTAGTGTCAATATTTGAATCATGTGAGTGCTATGATGGTCTAGCACTACATTCTACAGAAGTATTCTCAAGACCTGTAAATCTGTTAACAAAAGTATTTTAGTATGAAGCTAGATTAGATAGGAAACATTGTCCAAATAAATTGCAACGCATACCTTTGACTCATATCATACATTTCTGATGGGGTATGATATACCGGTTGTGACAAATGAACATTCTGCTATTCGGCATGGACATTTTGTTGATGCATTTGTTGTTGTAAGCTAATTGTGCAAAATGATTCTGTTCGGAATTTGTAATTTAAAAGGGTACACGCAAAATACGAATATTAACAACGATACCTTAGAAGCATCGTAGGTGGTGTGTAGTATGGAAAATACTATTCTAGAGTTGGTTGCGATAACATGTATGGCATGAAACCATAGTTTATGGGAGAAGGACCATGACCGCCAGCATGTACATATGGATTACTATAAGTAGGAGAACCTAAGCTTGCCTAAGGATTATCAGTTTCTAACATATCTGTAAATTACCCTATTCCTGTACTAACGATAGGAGATGGTACACGTTCTTGCATATTATCTTTTGCAACTTTCCCAACATACAACTCAATGGATTTGGTAACTACAGAAAACATAACTTCAACATCCTCATTGTTTGAAAGTGTTATTGCTTTTGAACCTGAATCCGTAGGCCAGTTAACCACCAACTAAATATCAAATTCGATTGCGCTTATTTTTGTCGCTTTGTACATAGATTCTTTCAACTCAAATAGTGTGCAACCTATGCGTACTCTACTTGGTTTACAAAAGCCCCCGACATACTTACCCTTTCTTTATTTGCCGACAATCAATTCACCTGCGTAGTAGCAAAGTGTGGGAATGAGATTTCTAGCCATTCTACAAACGAATAGTTTTTATTTGAGCAATCAATTTCTAGCCATTCATATGGAAATATTTCAATAGATGTAACAAAGATAGGGTTTTTAATTTACTTACCAATTTCGATGAAGAGATATAGTGAAGACGTTTATGTAGATCACCAAGGATTCTATCACAACAACCGACGGATTATTGAAAGTAATTGATTTTTGTTTTGGGGATATAAGGTGGAAGAAAATGGGTTATTAAGATCTGAAAAACTACGAGGTTTTTATGAAGAGGTGAATGGTTTAGCTGACTAGATATAAAGAAGTTACTGTGTTTTGAATGTCGCCAGTACTAAAATTGCTATAAAACAAAAGAATAAGATACAATATCATTTTGTACAACAATAGGATACGACACAACATAAAACACAGGATTGCCACATGATAAAATGCAAGTTAACACAGACAACTAACACCTGAAAAAACAGAACTACCAATACAGCAAAACATACGGTCAATCGCATGGTAACCGGTAGCACCCTGCAAGAATTTCATTCCGAATTGCAATATTCATCTTCTCCAAGCGACTAATCTTATCTTGCATCTCAAGGGCATATTGGACCCCCTCTTTTCGTCTGTGGAGGATAGATCCATTTAAAAAATTTACAACTACGCACCCCATGACGTGTCTGTGCATCGATATACGCTTTACAGTCATAAAAGCGACGTCTTGCATTGCACTGAATTTTGGAAACAAAAATATTACATTCAATTCCACAATAGCAAAGTATAGAACGACCCATCATGCTAGAACTTGATCTACCAGGGTTTGGATGAGAAAGTACAGTCATCAACCTAGCATGTAATGACTGTTGAACCGGTTAGGGATTCTCGAGTACCACATTTGTCTGCGTAGCACAGACAAGTTCAGTCTCTACTTCTTCAGTTGTCTCTGTAGCATCCACTCTTGGTAGGTCTTCCACTTGGGTCTTCAAAACAAATTCTAACTCATCGTCCATGCCCTTGTTCCGTTCGTAATCATTATATATTTCGATCATTGTTGCATCATCGATCCCACAATCATCCATTTTCACCTAAAACAAAAGTTGAATAACATACCAAAATCGAACAAACTTACAACTATGATTTGGGTAGATTTAGTTTCCAATTTGAACAAAATTGAAGAAGCGTGTAGTATCCATCTACAAATGTAAGCATGGAGCAAAAAATTGGACAAAATACCAACATTATTAACTTATGTGAATGATTTTGCACAACTTTGGGTTTTGGGTTCGACTTTGAAGCAAATAAGAATGAAAAAAAGGAAGAAGGGGCTGACCGGTTTTAATATAGCAGGTTTATATTGGCGAATTTTCAAAAGGCGCCAATAAATACCTGCTGCTGCAGAAATCAGAGCAGCAGTACCTACAACTACTGTATCATATTACCAAACAACGTCAAATTGCATCGGTAAACACATCACATTATCAAATGGTGTGAAATCACATTAATACACAATCCAACATCATATTACAAAACACAACTACACAAATTCAAACAACATTAACAAGTACATTATATATCACATTACACATCACCCCTAGTTTTTCACATCAAACAACAGTAACACTACCAATTTAGTCGTGAAGCTTGCAAAATTCAAATATGCTTCTTTTTTGTCAATGCGTTACCCTTGGTCTCAAACTGCTGCCGCTACTGCCACTCCTTGCTCGACGCGCAGTGGAGGTCGAAGGTAATGTGGCTATTGGTAGAGATGGGTCATGAACAATTTCTTGTACAGATGCAGATTGTGACGATGTGCCTTATGATGATGAACCGGCACCTCCTCTAGGATGACGTCATGTGTACACAAGCAATGGAGGTGGAGATGGAGGTCTGGGCCTATCAAGTTTATTCCTACACAACACAGCATCTAGAATTCGTTGGATATAGTGCACATCCTCTTACCATCCTCGTCGGTTTGTTGTTTGCGAAGATTTTCAACTTCTTCCCATTCACTGCTTATACCAGCAGCCTGTATAGTTGAATGAAAATTAGCATCATACATAACTGTATTAACATAATGAAATACTACTTACAACATCAAATTACCACATTCCTCTCAAGTGATGTTCTAGGAACGTACATACTTCTATATAATGCCTCTACTGGCGCCTTAAGAACATATCGCCGTGTTATGTCCTAGTACCACCTTTTGTATTGCTCTAGCGTGGCTTCCTCTCAATCTGCGTAGCTGTATGGCGCTGATTCCACAACTGAATGTATGTTCCATATTCCTCTTCGTTGTACGTAGACGTGCATTGTGGCACATCATCCGGTATATGCTGCATCATACTGAACTGTCTCATAACCCCTGTTAGGTAAGTGGAATGCAGTCTGGGTGTAGCATATGAGCGGTACTCTTACAATCCACAAGTATCTAGCAGTTGTACACATGACTATAAGATGTGCCAGCACTTCCTGTGTATCGGTGTCCATGTCACCTTATCATCCTCCAACACATCTAACTTACTACGGTAGAACCTAACACTCCATCTTGGAGTTTGGCGTGTTTTTTTGGTCCTACCCTCTTGTTATACGATGTTAACGATTTAATATGGAACATGGAAATTTTATCGTTTAACTAAATTAAAAGGATAAAAGTATACTAAGACCCAAGCGGCATCGATTGGTTGACAACAACATTTGTCACTAACAATCTTCCGGTTGGAAGATATGTCCACGACCAAAGCTGCATTTAAAAGAAAATATTACAACAAAAAATGAGAAAAATCATGTAAAACGGTAAACTAGAAATTTGTTTCAAACCTATACTAGTGTCAAACATCCACCAATAGATTTATTCTCCAAAAGGAAAAGCCTAGATAACTCCATATATGTATAACATAACATAGCACTCCCCCAAGAAAACTTACCATACTCCGCTAAACCAGCAAGATACGGTAGCCATTTCATATCTACCTGAGTCTTTGTATGTTCGCACATCAATCGAGAAAGAATAATGTGCAAAATAATAGCATGTGCTCGTTGTTAAACCTGAACCACTGTAGCATCAGCTGGAATATCGTGTGACAATTGAGGTCGATACCACACGACTTCCACGAACTCATTACCCCTTGTTTGTTTGGGGGATGGGTCAAGACCAACTAAATCATGACACAATTGCATATAATCATATGCTACTCCTCCATAAGCCACTGGATTGCCTTTAATAGGCAAACGTAACAATACTGCTACATCTCCTAATGTAATCGTCATCTCACCAACAAGGAAAGGAAAAGTGGAGGTCTCTGGTCGCCATCTATCTGCCAAAGCTATGATAAGATATTGATCAAGCTGAATGTAATCTAACTTCATTATCTGTAAAAATCCATCCCTCACAATCTCAGCCAATACTCCTGGACGGTTTGAAGTCTTCAACGACGTGGAGTGATCTATAGTGGTATCTGGATCATCACGTTGATCAAATGATAAATACATAATTAAAAAGCAGGAATTATACCAAGTGACACAACATTACAATTTTTTAAACCATTCACATCCATATGTCATTAGAAGTATGATGCTGGGCTTGAAGAAATAACACCCTACCATCAACCGGTCCGGGCTCCATCTCAACATACTTTACAAAATACAAATATAAAAATCAATTCATTTCGATAAAAATAGGTAGATGATCGAATAATTTTTAAGAAGACCAAACTATCTTATTGTAACAAAGAAGTTTAACACTGGGTTGCTACAATGCCTATAAAGAGGTTTCCAAGCACACATTACCTAACATCCATAACACCAAAATCAACCAAACAACCCTACGTTACAATAATGGCAATTTGTACACATCTACGTTTGTAATCACGCTTATTTCTTGGATCATATCCTCAGGCCAATGCCTAAATTTTCAATGCCCTAATTTTCAATGCCTTTAAATTAAAATGACAAATGATGGGTTTAAATTCGTACCTATTTCTTGTTCAATAGCTGACGTGCTTACCATTGACAAATTTTAAGAAGAATTTGATTAAAAATCGAAGAAATTGAAGAGTTAGAAGGTATGGGATGGTCGGGGAAAATGGGTTCGACTGTTTTTTTTGTAGAAATGAAGAAGTGAGAGATACGGTTACTGTCTTGTGGGTTTTTGTCTGTAGGAATTTTGTTTTGGCGACTTTTGAAAATTCGTTCGTTGGCTCATTTTGAAAATTCGCCCTAAGTCGCATTTGCAAAATTCGCCAACGTCTAAGTGGCCAAAACAGGTCTATAACAGTAATTACTTTTAAAAGTCGCTTATTCTTGTTATTATTTTCAAAAATGGACCTAAATGAGCAAAATTTCCTTTTTTTTACCAAAATGAATTTCAAATGATAAAAATAAATTTATCACTTATTTTTTTAAAGAAAGGATAATTTCATTTATATTTTTTTGAAATATTCTCTTCATCTTTTTAGTCAAAAATTAAAGCTTATGCTTTGAGTTATTATATCATACAAATGTAATTTTAGATCAAAAGTGATAATTTTTCAGGTATGCGTTCTAACATAATTTGAGAAGGATTTATAGTTATTCTAATAGGATTTTCAACTCTTTTTAGCCTTTATAAAAATTGAGCAACTTTATTCACCATGCTAAAAACAAAAGCAGGGAAAATGAAACAACATTTAAAGATTCAACCCATACTACAAATCACACAGTATCACAAGCACTAGATGCATCAGAAAGACTTTGCAATTCGTAATGTGCCAACCTCTAAATAGGGCTTTACTTCAAGCCCAGATTCTCTTATCGAGTTGAATTGAACTAGACGTCATGAAAATAAAGGAAGAAGGAGAAGGGGATGACATGTCTCAGATTGTCGTAGAACACGAGGATAGTGAAAGGGGAAAAGGTGGTGGCATATGTTAAAATAAATTAAGATTTCAGTTTAGGACAAATGGAAGATAGATGTTGAATAAGAGGATATGAAATTAAATTTTGATTCGAGATGATGAGAGAGTGGAAGGTTGTTTTAAGGGAAATGGGAGCATCCAGTATACTTGTCCTGCAAACATAATTAAATTAAACTGCGTCCTTAATGTTAATAACATAGAGAAAATGATCGCTAAAATGTAATTACCTTGAATGTAAAACTCTGATTAGAATTAGAATGAAAAATCAACACATTTACAATACTCAAAATGAAAACTCTATTCAGAAAAAGAAATAAATTTATGAAAGGAATTTTAGCAATTTTAGTAAGAAATAGAAATTTAAGAAATGATTACTACTAAATGAGTTTCCTTTTTGGAATAAAGAGGTAGAAGAGCTTTTTTGTTATAGGTAAGAGTTGTATATAACATTGTTAGATTAATGTTTGTATTGTTTGTGGAAGAATAAGATTCTATCAACGGATGAAAGTAAAGTTAATAATTGAATTACGGATACAATTTGAGTAAAATGTGGAAATGGATTAACATTTGAAAGAGATTAAACTTTATATTGCATTAATTCAATCTAAAACTAACAGTTAATTTGATGCTAACTAAAATGTAAATCCCGCATAAAACATGGATATAAAGAAATGAGCTAAAAATAATTCTATACTTATTAAATTTAGAAGGAAAAATTCAATACATTATTAAGAATGTAAACCTAAAATAGGAATTAGAACTAACTAATTGGAAGGCGATTAGCAAGTGTTAAATGAAGGAACTAGTTTTTAAATTTGTAAAAAAAACTTGAAGTGGAGAAATAGAGACATATTACCAAAAAATTAAAAAATCATCTAAAATTTAATTTTTTAGTTCTCCGACTCATTAGTTCTGTTATTCCATCTCAAACCTGCAACAAGTTATGTGGGAATGAAAAGGGATAAATAAAAGTGCTAAACACAAAATAATGAGCCATGTTCTATAGCTATTGATTTTATAATGGAAGACTCAAAATATTTACATTATTCAAAGTACAAAAAACGAAGCCGAAATAAAACTGCATATGTGAAAGGAGGTTAAGTGATTTTAGTAAGAAATAAAAACATAAAAAAATGATTAAGTTTAGTTTTGTTTATTTTTTAGTTATGTGAGGAGGCTTTTGAGATTTTTATGTTACATAAGAGATGCATATGGCACTAATGACTGCTAATTTAGTATTGGTATTCCTTATAGAAAATTGAACAAAGATTGATATTGTAGAGATTGAACGTTTTATGTAATAGAATAGTTTTGTTGCTTTGATTGAGAAAACTAAATTTATTTAAGTTGATTACCTGTCTGAAGGGTTAAATATGTTGTGATATGTATACGAAAGGACAATGTTGTTGTGCATATAAAAAGATAAATTACAATAATTAATAAAAAAATATAATTGTTCAAAGTGGGTGAGAAATGATGTTTTGAGAAAAAAAGAGAAACTGATGGAATCGAACAAAAGTCACAACTCATTTTTCCACTTTTCATTATATCTATTAAATATATCCAGTAAATGATGGTAAAGCGAAAGAATTTTAAAGCCACTCTTTGATTTTAGCATACGGTAAATTCTTGTAAAATATTTTTGTATAGTTTGTTATTTTTAAAATAGTCAAACCTTTTTATTAATTCTTGCCAAACATTTTACATTCAAACACTTACATTTTCTAATTTCTATAGCTAATAAACTCTACTGGATCATTTTTAGTTATTTTAGATTACATCCAATCATTTAAACTGGTTAAATGTCTTAAGTTTAAACTATTTAAATTAAAGCAATTAGCTAATATTTGTTAATTCGTTAACAAATCCTAAAAATAACAATTTTAACATGAATGCCACATTTTTATTCATAAAAATGGAAAATAATAATTCTTAATTTGAGCAAAAAATGTAAATAACACAAATAAAGTTATATATAGAAATTTATATTTTATTTATCATAATAAATTATCTAATAAATTTGTATAGTAACACAAAAGAATTTTTTACATTTCTTATTAATTCTAGATGTTTTCTCTCTTTTTATTCCTAACATATATTTTTTCAAAGGTCATAAGTTATCATTATTATATTTCAACAATGAAACTTCAAAATTTTCTATTAGTCCATTCCATGGGTTTGTAGTTAAAGTACCTACCTTTTCATAATATCTTTGATTATTTATTAAGTTTCACTTGTACTATCATACTATTTTGCATCTAAGTATAAATATTTAGATTAATTAAATAAATAAATTTTTAAATAAATCGAAGAAACTACCGTTATTCATTAATTGGTCTAAAAAGGATACCGAACTTTTATGCAATAAATTTACCGACAGAGAAAATTGAATTTAATTTGAGTAGATTGACCTTTATTTGAAAATTTAAATAGATAGAGATCGATATATAAAGGATGAAGGTTCAACAATGTAAAAAAAATGGCCGCATAAAAAATTATATGAAGTTGGTGACATAATGTTAGAAGGAAACGAGGGACTGAAAACCCAAAATAATAGCTCCCATTTCACTATATTTATTAATTGATAGTAAAACGAAAGAATATTTAAAGCTCTCATTAATTCTATCAACACCTTCCCTATCTCTCCTTAAATCTCTGATATCCTATTTTAAAATATCTTTATATAGTTTATAATTTTAGATGCTTTACGAGGGAATTGGGAAAAAGGACAATCATAGAAAAAAATTTAGGTTGAAAGACACCAAGTTTTATTTTTGGGCCGAAGGACAAACTTTGGAAGAAAATTAGACCGAAGGACAATGCTAACTTGCATTATATTCAGTTTTTTCACTATACAAAATGCTAGTTATAACTAGTGTTATATTTAGTTTTACACTATAAAATGTTGGCTATATTTAGCATTGTTCTTCAGCCTAATTTTTTTTTTAAATTTCGTCCTTCAGCCCAAAAATGAAATTGGTTGTCCTTCAGTCTAGGTTTTCTTTAAAGTTTGTCCTTGTGCCTATTTCTACTTTTATTAATTCTTACCAACCATTTTACATTTGAATGCTTATTTTTCTTATTTATATATTTGGTAAGTTTTACAAGTTGTTTCTAATTATTTTACATTATGTCCATACATTTAAATTAATTTTAATCTAAATTAAACTAACTAAATAAAATTAGTTATTAAATATTCCTTAATTCGTTCGTGAAAGTATATGCGAATCGAGTAATATGATTACATTTACTAAATACAACTTATATTAAACTAACAATATAAAAATTGCAATAAGTAAAGTGCACCGAAGATTTTTATACTGGTTCAAACTCTCGTTCTATATCCAGTCATAAACTCCTTCTAGAATTAACTAACAAACGTCCTCACATAACTCGAAGGAATAGGTATTATAAACCGCTTGAGTCACCGAACAGGACTTCGTGCCTGAAAACACCAACAGGACTTCGTCTACAAAATAAGTAGAATTGATTATGACTTCTTATGCTTTTATGTAGCACAGATTAACCAGTGAGTATAACCTTTCTATAATCTTCTTCTTTGTGGTACAATGTGTGTTCGTGAAGAAAAGAAGTAATTTAATCACAAGAAAATATTCTTGAATGAATGTGCGATCAAAAACTTAAAGAAGTATAGTGAATTGATTGCTTTAGAGTAAATCAAAATTGAGATAGAAAATTTTGTAAATCAATGAGTTAAATCTTTGAAATAGAGTGCTTTATATAGACAACCATTAGCTGTAACTGTTAGAGGAATGCTACAACCATTAATGAAGGGGAATCGCACTTCATGGGGAAGAGCACCTCTTTGGAAAATTTGACAAATATGGCTATTACGATCGTTCAGTCGAAAGTAGGAAATAAACCAGTCGAATGTATTTGAGTGGAGATAGAAGTTTCAAAATAGAAAGTAGATAGTTTAAAAACGAGAAGTTTCATTCAACTGAATTCTTCAATTCAGTCGACTGAAAACATATTCAGTCAACTATTTTGTGTTTTCAAATGCCTGAAACTATCGAACTATTTTATGCTTAATTCCTTTGGGTCAGTCGACTGACAGAGGTGTTTTAGTCAACCAACTGACGTAAATTTTGACTTATTTGATTTCTAAAAATAATTTCTGATCGTGTGTGCTTGTATATACCACTAGAAAAGATTTTAACAATTTATACAACTCTAGACTAAGACACAATGACTAATATTACATAATTGTGTCATCACGACCTTCTTTTTGTCAAGTACGCCTCTTTATTTGATTGATCTTTTCCTGTGCAAGTGGTTAGTATACATAATATAATATTGTGTAGTTGTCACTATCAAAAGACTAAAATATATGATTCTAACAGTTCATATATTAACAGGTTCGGTTAGAGAATACTATTTGGTGATAGATTATGCGATAAGTGCCTTAAAGAAGAAAGGCAAAATAGATTTCTAAAATTTCAAGTTCACTTGTGTTTTAACTGCAATACTAATATGGCTATAGTAAGAACAATTTGTAGTTTCCTTTCCACTATTAACATAACAATTTTCTAAGTATTGAATTAAATTAATATAAATTAAACATCGATATACAAGTACTAATTCATCAAAAGAAAAGTTTACATACCAAATCTAAATAATATTTGATACCAGTGAGAACCAATTCTAAGTATATGAATATTAATCTCGTTATTATATAATTCATACCAACCATAAAAATACAAATGCATACTAATAAATGAGTTAATTTGGTATTAAATGTCCAATGTCCAAATCACATAATCCTTTGGTAAGAACTATATGGTTATATTAGACAGTGTATCTCAACATCACTTTTATAATCCACAAAGCTTTCATTCTTTATTTTTTTGGATCACTGTAGCTTAACACCACAAATCAATCATTCTTCAAATTAAATGGAAAGGATGAAGAAATACATGGTAAACATACAGAAGAAATTGCACATAATCCATGAATTTGGACAATTTGAAATTTCAGGTTAACTTTAAATTAAAACATAGTATTTATATAGCTACAATAAGAACAATGTGCACACGAAATTCAAAATAATTAAAAAATGTTTAGGTTATTAGAAAAACAATGCTGGAATAAATGAGTATTAATCTTAATGTTTTGCAAAATCATACTAAGCATAAAATACCAATACATACTAATAAATGAGTTAATCTAACACTGCATACTAATTCAATGCCCAAAGCATTTTTTTCTCTTTTTGAAAAAATGATGTACTTGGGGATCACTAATATTTATAATGAAATAGAAAGAATAAAGAAAGTATAGGAAAACTTATAAGAGAAGTTACCTCATAACATAGAAGTTTCATCATTTGATCCATACAACACTTCCTAATTAATTTTGTAAGGCGTCCTCGAAGCCACATATTGAAATATTAGTATAGAAAAATACTAATTGCATACCTGTTTAAGTACTGCTTTTATATTTTCTTAGCAAGATGTCTCTTCTCATGACTTATCTCATCATCATATGAGCTTTACAACAGTAGCAACAAAAAAGAAAAAGGATTTCTGTAAAGACCCGTAAATCCGTACTCCTTGAATAGACACTAATCTCCATTGATTAATTCAAGATGAACGAAAATACGAACCCTTAGGGGTTTTAAGAAAAAGAAAAGAGAGGAAAAGGTAGAAGATGGAGGGAAAAGAAAACAGAAGATTAGAAAATAGAATAGAAAACAAGAATAGAGAAAAATAGAATGGAACAGAAAACAGCAGAATCACATCAGAATCTCACAATTCGCAGCGGAACAACATATAATAATAAATGAATAATCTTTAAACAAAGAACTATATCAGTTATTACATTTTATACATTACATTACATCATATCATCAGAGTGTACAACAACAATATACAACATCAAACAGTGCAGCGGAAAAAGAAATACTATATAACTAGTAATACGTCATGCCATCCAGCTTGCCTCCAGCAACTCCAGAATATCCAGAATATCCTGATAAACCTTACTCTTGACTGCCCGTGTGGAAATTGGTGGGCACCCAGAGTTTAGGAAGGAAAACAATAAACTCCAAGTCAGTCATGTGACTGGTGTGAGAACTCAAAACAGTTTATTTAACTTTAAAATCAAAATAGAGAGATATTTTTAAATTCAATTCGCAATGCTTTTAAAAATGAGACTACCATAAGGCCTCCCGCACACACACACATGCAAACGCAGAATAGGAGGAGATTTCTCCTTATGATAGTCAAAGATGCTTAACATTTCATATTATTATTAGTGTATAGTGTAGGGAAAAATTCATTTCGAAAGTAGAATATAAATCTTAGCCAGCATAGACATTTCGAACTATGCCTACTATAGCTAACTATGTTCAATAGCAGGTTACCGCCACATTCCATAGCAGGTTATACAACTAAAACCGTACAAGTTTCGTATTGTTTCTTTGGATTTCCAACAAATGGTCAGGCCAAGGAACTTCCCATTGCCACATGAGAATGCCTCTGGAAAGACATCCCCGAGAACCAAACCGGAACTCTGCCAACACAAGGCCGGGTTACCCCTAACTGGGTAACTACTGACACGAGCACGCCATTCCCCGATCGTAAACGACCTTTCTCACGGGATCCCGATAGCCAACAACCACAAAGTAATAAATTCGTAGTAACCACATAGGTTAAATATCTGGGCTCCATACCATGATACCACCTCTATCCAGAAGGAAATGTACATACCCTAAAGGGAGCTACCCCTCATAACCTTGCCGCATATTTCCTGTTTTGACCATTTCCGGAGTGTGAGGCCCGACGAATTCACGTCCACAAAAACATACTTTATACAAAAGCCATGCTTTGGGTCAACAAATGATCAACACAATGATCACCAAGATAGACGATCAAATAAACGATCCTATCACAATAATCAACACAATGATCATTTACAGCAACACTCAGCATGTCACATTACCAAATTAGGAATATATCACTGATAACTTCAACTATATAACCTCTGAGCTCGTACGTCTCAGAGAAGGGTGTTAAGCTAAAAGAATAAATTCTTCGTCACCAACAGAAATATATTTGAAAGAAATCGGCTTTATATCTCAATTTGTAATGTCAGACACACAATCCATACAAGTCTGTTCCGGGCTCGAACAAAACCGAAGGCACTTACAAAGAAGTCCTTGCAATCCGGATATTCACAATCCTGATCGGATTTCCCATCACTTAGGGAGTCTCTATACCGCTGCAACTCAGTGCAGAGACAATCGACAGGTCATCCTATCGCTCTCGCAAATACCGGGTCTTCAACACCGATCTTCAATGCAATTCACAACGACGTATCACATATTCGGAATGGGTTAAACGACCCCATGGTCCTTTCCCGGTTAACCCGAATAGTGAGCGTTTATTCAAAAATAAGTGTGGCATTCACATTCAAACAAATCACATCAATTACCCATTCAAAGGGAAATATTGATAGTCGGTTATTGAACTATCAATGGATATGCACACATCACCAGTTTCCAAATAATTTTCCAAATTATTTATTTTCCAAAATATCTTTACAAGATATATAATTCAATATCTCAAAAATAAATCAATATTTATTTTTAGACAAATTCCACTTTCTTTTATAAATTCCATAGTGAATTTATATTTCACAATATCCATGCATATATGATTTCAATTATCCATTTCAATTTATCTTCAAAAAGATAAATCCTAATTATTCACTTCATATTGGAAAACATTTCCATACTTATTAAATAAGTAATTCACGAATTTTATTTATTTTCAACACTTAGAAAATATTCACTATACTTCAATCGAAATTAAGTATATATTTCATTCTTTAAGGAAATCATTCTCTTAAACATATTTATTTGGGCCAAAACGAATGTTGCGTAGAACATCGTTACGACAACCCAAATTCACTAGTATAGGGATTCGAAATTAAAATAGATATATAAATCCCAATACTATACAAAACATTTCCTTTCGGAAATCATTTACTATAACAACAGTGTTATAGTCCATTATTTCCTTCTATTTCTCGAAAACGTCTATTTCAACAATAAATGTTGAAATCTATGGTTTCGAATCTCAACACATTTTAAAACATCGTTAGATCGTTTTAATTCTATTTGAAATATCACATTCAAGACAATTTCTTTAACATCTTATTCACTATTCAAAAACGTGAATATACTTCATTAACAATTTCATCCTTTTATTCATTTTAATTCAAAGGATTATTCACTATTCAAAAACGTGAATATACTACGTTAACAAATTTCATCCTTTTATTCATTTTATTTTAAAGGATCATTCACAGTCAAAAATGTGAATATAACTCCATTAATAGGTTTTAACAATTTACTTATCAAAATAAGTTGTTTGCGGATTTATAAAACAACGTTTATAAATTCCATTTCTATTTATTTATAAAAACTTCCTTTTTATAAATTCTTTTATTAACCTATTCCAGTTTATAACTCAATTATAAACTAAAAGTTCATATTATAAGTCGAATGCTTATAAAACGATTATTTTACAAAATCGTTCTTTTAAAGACTTTCCAATTTATAAACCTTATAACTTATAAGATTCATTTATTTAACCAAATCTATTCCTTCAATATAACTTCACAAATTTATAAATCTTACTATTTATAAATTTCATTTATAACTTCACCGTTTATAATTCTATAAATTTCATTCTTTAATGAAATTCATTTTCACTTCATTCAAACACTTATTAAAACTCGTTTTATAATTTCAATATCTCAATTTATAAATATCCATTTATAAATCTCTTAATATAAATCAATTTATATTATTCTTTAAAACGACTTTAATCTCCTTTATTATTTCACCATTTTGATTCACAAAATAATTAAATTTTATAAATCCTATATTTAAACTTTTCACAATAATTCTAAAATATCTCGATTAAACTATTTTATAAACTCAATAGCATCATATTCTCAAAAATCAGTTTTTAACTGTATTTCACAAAAATCATAATTTTTATAACATTAAAAATTATAACGTTTATTTATTTAAAATGGATCAATTCCAAAATTATTTTATAAAACGTATACTTTCCAAAATCACTTTAAAATCATTTTAAAATCCCAAAATCTGGGTCCAATGATGCTACACACCAAATAGTCAATCATGACAACAACGATATCATATATCAATATGAAAATCCATCAAATATCAAAATATTTGAAATTAAATAAATACTGTTGAGGAATCCAATTGGATCCCTCCAACCTGTTTCCTGCATCCACAAACATTAGCACAATACCAATTTCGCTCCAGTACGAAATTATCGCGGTATATGTTCTTATTAAATATTATCCGCTTAATAACGGTGTAATAGGGTCTCATCCGCTAAACAAATAAATGCAGGGAAATCAATAACTCCAATATATACATATGCCAATATATATATATATTGCTATTATATATAATACCAATTTCACTGTTTATGAAATATTCGCGGTATATGTTTTTAATAAATAACATCCGCTTACTAACGGCGTATAATGTCTATTTTTAACAATCAATAGATATTAATCAACATTCTAACATGCATTCAAATATTTTAAATCTAACTATTTAAAATAAAATCGAAATTGATTCGATTGAGTGAGAAGTTCTCACCTTGATTTTAATTTCGATTTCAGCTTTTATTTCGAATAAAATTAAACGCACGTTTAATTTTACCCAAAATTCTCACTAACTCCAAACGACTCCAAACCAATTTCATCGCGTAGTGCTCGTCCATACGATTCCAACGCAACTGGTTTCGCGTGTTTTCGACCTCGTATGAAAAAGTTATGAATTTTTAAAGATTGTACACGATTTTATAACTTAATTACAACATAAACTTTTATAATTTACAACCTCTCCTCAATCCTAGCCCTTGGATCTCACATGCTAGCATCCTGGCCGTGCCCCCACTCTCCCTCTCCCTCACGTTTCTTCCTACAGACCATTGCCGTTCATAAGAACCCATTAGCATATAACTAGGGTTAGGAATTCAAGCCTCTCCACTCGATTAAAACCCGATCAGAGACTTGCGTTTTGAAGCTCTTGACCCCCTCCATGCTCGGCCTGAAGGCCATAGAACTCGGCCCCCCCTATGTTGCATGAATCTTGAGGACAACGGCCACGCACGCGGCTCCATATCTCCCCCATCGTCGCTCCAAACACGATCTCCACCGTTGAACTTGTAGATCTTGATGTCCTCTTCAATTCTCTAGTTGAAACCTAAGGCTAATTGTCGACGGATTTGGAGTAATCGAGGGAGGAAGGTGGGAAAATTCTGGCCGTTGGTTATGTGGGTGGCGGCTGGCTAATGAGCTAGGGTTTTATTTTTTTTATTTTTTTTTATTTTGTGATGGTGGTGGTCTATTTATAGAGTTTTGAACGACACTATTCATCCGGAAATTCCGAACTCCGATTTACGCGCCGTAACCAGCGTTTCTAGGGTTTACCCCGCGTTCCGGACACAATGGAACATGTTTCGGAAGCTAATTCGGAAGTATGTGCGGGTTATGGCTGTAAACGCTCAATTTAAATTAAACTGATTTAACTCGATTTCTAGGCGTTTTAATTTGTAACGGACAAACGGTAAATCCAATTGACTTGAAATTTGAAACCTTACAATAATATCACATTACGGATCCGATGAAACTGGTTTCGTCGAAATCCGAGACTTTTTGAAAAATGGCTATTTTAACTCGCTAAATTAAAATTAAAAATAATTCGATGCGTTTCGAGCTGCCACGATCAAACGATAACTCCGATTGACACGAAAATTGAAATCCGGTAATAAATAACTATTACGGATCCAATGGAACTGGTTTCGTTCAATTTTGAGACTGTTCAAAAATTGACTATTTTCACTAGTCGATTTAAATATTAAAATATTCAATTTCCACAAATTAACTTTTAATTCGATTTTAAAAGTTCTAAAATATCGTTCTAACTTCCATATGATAAAATAAAATTTTACAAATCATTTTCAATCATATTTAACCCTATTTTCCATTATTTCCATAATTTAACATATTAAATTATCGATTTAATTATTCAATTAAATCCAATAATTCAAATAAAAATTTATTTGACTTATAAATTCACTTATTAATATTTAAAATTAATTAAATATCCAAATTTTAATTATTAAAAATTCTGGGTCGTTACAATCTTCCCCCCTTAAAAGAATTTCGTCCTCGAAATTAACTAGTAAGAAAAGTTACAGAATCTATTAATTTTCCCAAAATTCATAGTTAAACTTCTTACAAATCTTTACTAAGTTTTCCAAATCATACTTAGTTATCTTTTCAAAAAAAAATACTATTGTTTAACTTTCAATTCCAAATCAAAGTTAAAGTTTTCAAAATTTTCCAATTTTCTCAAAAAAAATTCTAACGCCTTAAATTTTCGGAAAAATTCGCCATAGTCTCCTTTGCGCGGCTCGATCCGAAAAAAAAAATGACAGTATATATATCACAAATATACATCTCATCAAGTAATGAGGCATCCCGCAGGGAAAAAAGTGTAAAAGTACGGTATGTAATCCGAGATATGTACCTTATATTTTATTAGCAAGCATATACGGCTAATATAGCGCGAAAGCGAGCTCCAAATGTGAAGCAAACGCGATCCGCACCTACTAATCACTCAACAAACAACATGAGAACATGCATGTAGACAATAGTATCAATATACACATATAGCAACATAATAACTATATATGTCAACATAGCAAATGTAGTAAAAGCAATATATTCAACCATCAACCAACTATCATCCAACTAACATCCATAACCAACAAATATTCATTTATATTCTCATTAATATTCAATGAATTGGTTTTCAATTTAATCACATTTGATTCATTTACATTGGGTTTACTAACATTCATTTTCAATTTGCTTATATTCACTAATTCATATTCAAGTTGGTTCACTTCCAATTCAAATTCAATTCAATTCAAATTTATTTACTTCTAATTTGAATTCAATTACATAGCTTTAAATTTCACTAATTCACTTTCATTAATACTTAATGAATTATATACAATCAACTAACAACCATATATCAACCAATGTATATATAATTACAACCAAATTCCTTTACTTATCAATTGGTTTAATTAATTGATTTTCATTCAACTATTCAACTTCCAATAACATTAGATTTTAATGAATTAACACTTATATTCATTATTTCATACCAATTGTTCACATTCAATTGATTTACATTTAATCCATTAATTCAATTTAATTACAAAAGTTGAATTTCATTTAAATAACTTAAGTTCATATTTATCACTTAACTTTATTAATTTAGTTTGATACTAATATCAACTTAATTCCATATCACTTAAGTTATATTCCATTTATAAACATCACTTGTTTTTACATAACTTAAATTCCTAAATATATCCATATAGTTTCACTTCTTATATATATAAGTTTATTTCACAATTGTAAATCACTTTAATTATAATTAAATTCTTATAATTCATTTGCTTATACAATTATTCTTCAATTTAGATTATTCAAACATCTAAACAATCAACTTATATACACTTTAATAATTCTGAAAAATTATTTCTTTATATATATAAAATATAATCAAGGTAAAATTATTTCATTTACCCAATTTAAAACAATACTGTGTCGAATTATCTTGTTTAAGAGTTTAGAAACCCCTATCTACGATAGTTAGCTAGACTACATCGACCGAAATCTATAAACAATCAACCGATAAGTCAACACAATATAAAACAATTTTATATTCACTAACAAATACGCTCTCATAGCTATTATTACTCTCAAACTCAATCTAGAGTACTGCTGACTCTATCTCTAATGAGTAATACCCAACAGAACCATGGTTGTCGCTTAACCATAAGCTCTGATACCAACTGTAAAGACCCGTAAATCCGTACTCCTTGAATAGACACTAATCTCCATTGATTAATTCAAGATGAACGAAAATACGAACCCTTAGGGGTTTTAATAAAAAGAAAAGAGAGAAAAAGGTAGAAGATGGAGGGAAAAGAAAACAGAAGATTAGAAAATAGAATAGAAAACAAGAATAGAGAAAAATAGAACGGAACAGAAAACAACAGAATCACATCAGAATCTCACAATTCGCAGCGGAACAACATATAATAATAAATGAATAATATTTAAACAAAGAACTATATCAGGTATTACATTTTATACATTACATTACATCATATCATCAGAGTGTACAACAACAATATACAACATCAAATAGTGCAGCGGAAAAAGAAATACTATATAACTAGTAATACGTCATGCCATCCAGCTTGCCTCCAGCAACTCCAGAATATCCAGAATATCCTGATAAACCTTACTCTTGACTGCCCGTGTGGAAATTGGTGGGCACCCAGAGTTTAGGAAGGAAAACAATAAACTCCAAGTCAGTCATGTGACTGGTGTGAGAACTCAAAACAGTTTATTTAACTTTAAAATCAAAATAGAGAGATATTTTTAAATTCAATTCGCAATGCTTTTAAAAATGAGACTACCATAAGGCCTCCCGCACACACACACATGCAAACGCAGAATCGGAGAAGATTTCTCCTTATGATAGTCAAAGATGCTTAACATTTCATATTATTATTAGTGTATAGTGTAGGGAAAAATTCATTTCGAAAGTAGAATATAAATCTTAGCCAGCATAGACATTTCGAACTATGCCTACTATAGCTAACTATGTTCAATAGCAGGTTACCGCCACATTCCATAGCAGGTTATACAACTAAAACCGTACAAGTTTCGTATTGTTTCTTTGGATTTCCAACAAATGGTCAGGCCAAGGAACTTCCCATTGCCACATGAGAATGCCTCTGGAAAGACATCCCCGAGAACCAAACCGGAACTCTGCCAACACAAGGCCGGGTTACCCCTAACTGGGTAACTACTGACACGAGCACGCCATTCCCCGATCGTAAACGACCTTTCTCACGGGATCCCGATAGCCAACAACCACAAAGTAATAAATTCGTAGTAACCACATAGGTTAAATATCTGGGCTCCATACCATGATACCACCTCTATCCAGAAGGAAATGTACATACCCTAAAGGGAGCTACCCCTCATAACCTTGCCGCATATTTCCTGTTTTGACCATTTCCGGGGTGTGAGGCTCGACGAATTCACGCCAACAAAAACATACTTTATACAAAAGCCATGCTTTGGGTCAACAAATGATCAACACAATGATCACCAAGATAGACGATCAAATAAACGATCCTATCACAATAATCAACACAATGATCATTTACAGCAACACTCAGCATGTCACATTACCAAATTAGGAATATATCGCTGATAACTTCAACTATATAACCTCTGAGCTCGTACGTCTCAGAGAAGGGTGTTAAGCTAAAAGAATAAATTCTTCGCCACCAACAGAAATATATTTGAAAGAAATCGGCTTTATATCTCAATTTGTAATGTCAGACACACAATCCATACAAGTCTGTTCCGGGCTCGAACAAAACCGAAGGCACTTACAAAGAAGTCCTTGCAATCCGGATATTCACAATCCTGATCGGATTTCCCATCACTTAGGGAGTCTCTATACCGCTGCAACTTAGTGCAGAGACAATTGACAGGTCATCCTATCGCTCTCGCAAATACCGGGTCTTCAACACCGATCTTCAATGCAATTCACAACGACGTATCACATATTCGGAATGGGTTATACGACCCCATGGTCCTTTCTCGGTTAACCCGAATAGTGAGCGTTTATTCAAAAATAAGTGTGGCATTCACATTCAAACAAATCACATCAATTACCCATTCAAAGGGAAATATTGATAGTCGGTTATTGAACTATCAATGGATATGCACACATCACCAGTTTCCAAATAATTTTCCAAATTATTTATTTTCCAAAATATCTTTACAAGATATATAATTCAATATCTCAAAAATAAATCAATATTTATTTTTAGACAAATTCCACTTTCTTTTATAAATTCCATAGTGAATTTATATTTCACAATATCCATGCATATATGATTTCGATTATCCATTTCAATTTATCTTCAAAAAGATAAATCCTAATTATTCACTTCATATTGGAAAACATTTCCATACTTATTAAATAAGTAATTCACGAATTTTATTTATTTTCAACACTTAGAAAATATTCACTATACTTCAATCGAAATTAAGTATATATTTCATTCTTTAAGGAAATCATTCTCTTAAACATATTTATTTGGGCCAAAACGAATGTTGCGTAGAACATCGTTACGACAACCCAAATTCACTAGTATAGGGATTCGAAATTAAAACAGATATATAAATCCCAATACTATACAAAACATTTCCTTTCGGAAATCATTTACTATAACAACAGTGTTATAGTCCATTATTTCCTTCTATTTCTCGAAAACGTCTATTTCAACAATAAATGTTGAAATCTATGGTTTCGAATCTCAACACATTTTAAAACATCGTTAGATCGTTTTAATTCTATTTGAAATATCACATTCAAAACAATTTCTTTAACATCTTATTCACTATTCAAAAACGTGAATATACTTCATTAACAATTTCATCCTTTTATTCATTTTAATTCAAAGGATTATTCACTATTCAAAAACGTGATTATACTACGTTAACAAATTTCATCCTTTTATTCATTTTATTTTAAAGGATCATTCACAGTCAAAAATGTGAATATAACTCCATTAATAGGTTTTAACAATTTACTTATCAAAATAAGTTGTTTGTGGATTTATAAAACAACGTTTATAAATTCCATTTCTATTTATTTATAAAAACTTCCTTTTTATAAATTCTTTTATTAACCTATTCCAGTTTATAACTCAATTATAAACTAAAAGTTCATATTATAAGTCGAATGCTTATAAAACGACTATTTTACAAAATCGTTCTTTTAAAGACTTTCCAATTTATAAACCTTATAACTTATAAGATTCATTTATTTAACCAAATCTATTCCTTCAATATAACTTCACAAATTTATAAATCTTACTATTTATAAATTTCATTTATAACTTCACCGTTTATAATTCTATAAATTTCATTCTTTAATGAAATTCATTTTCACTTCATTCAAACACTTATAAAAACTCGTTTTATAATTTCAATATCTCAATTTATAAATATCCATTTATAAATCTCTTAATATAAATCAATTTATATTATTCTTTAAAATGACTTTAATCTCCTTTATTATTTCACAATTTTGATTCACAAAATAATTAAATTTTATAAATCCTATATTTAAACTTTTCACAATAATTCTAAAATATCTCGATTAAACTATTTTATAAACTCAATAGCATCATATTCTCAAAAATCAATTTTTAACTGTATTTCACAAAAATCATAATTTTTATAACATTAAAAATTACAACGTTTATTTATTTAAAATGGATCAATTCCAAAATTATTTTATAAAACGTATACTTTCCAAAATCACTTTAAAATCATTTTAAAATCCCAAAATCTGGGTCCAATGATGCTACACACCAAATAGTCAATCACGACAACAACGATATCATATATCAATATGAACATCCATCAAATATCAAAATATCTGAAATTAAATAAATACTGTTGAGGAATCCAGTTGGATCCCTCCAACCTGTTTCCTGCATCCACAAACATTAGCACAATACCAATTTCGCTCCAGTACGAAATTATCGCGGTATATGTTCTTATTAAATACTATCCGCTTAATAACGGCGTAATAGGGTCTCATCCGCTAAACAAATAAATGCGGGGAAATCAATAACTCCAATATATACATATGCCAATATATATATATATATTGCTATTATATATAATACCAATTTCACTGTTTATGAAATATTCGCGGTATATGTTTTTAATAAATAACATCCGCTTACTAACGGCGTATAATGTCTATTTTTAACAATCAATAGATATTAATCAACATTCTAACATGCATTCAAATATTTTAAATCTAACTATTTAAAATAAAATCGAAATTGATTCGATTGAGTGAGAAGTTCTCACCTTGATTTTAATTTCGATTTCAGCTTTTATTTCGAATAAAATTAAACGCACGTTTAATTTTACCCAAAATTCTCACTAACTCCAAATGACTCCAAATCAATTTCATCGCGTAGTGCTCGTCCATACGATTCCAACGCAATTGGTTTCGCGCGTTTTCGACCTCGTATGAAAAAGTTATGAATTTTTAAAGATTGTACACGATTTTATAACTTAATTACAACATAAACTTTTATAATTTACAACCTCTCCTCAATCCTAGCCCTTGGATCTCACATGCTAGCATCTTGGCCGTGCCCCCACTCTCCCTCTCCCTCACGTTTCTTCCTACAGACCATTGCCGTTCATAAGAACCCATTAGCATATAACTAGGGTTAGGAATTCAAGCCTCTCCACTCGATTAAAACCCGATCAGAGACTTGCGTTTTGAAGCTCTTGACCCCCTCCATGCTCGGCCTGAAGGCCATAGAACTCGGCCCCCCCTATGTTGCATGAATCTCGAGGACAACGACCACGCACGCGGCTCCATATCTCCCCCATCGTCGCTCCAAACACGATCTCCACCGTTGAACTTGTAGATCTTGATGTCCTCTTCAATTCTCTAGTTGAAACCTAAGGCTAATTGTCGACGGATTTGGAGTAATCGAGGGAGGAAGGTGGGAAAATTCTGGCCGTTGGTTATGTGGGTGGCGGCTGGCTAATGAGCTAGGGTTTTAATTTTTTTATTTTTTTTATTTTGTGATGGTGGTGGTCTATTTATAGAGTTTTGAACGACACTATTCATCCGGAAATTCCGAACTCCGATTTACGCGCCGTAACCAGCGTTTCTAGGGTTTACCCCGCGTTCCGGACACAATGGAACAGGTTTCGGAAGCTAATTCGGAAGTATGTACGAGTTATGGCTGTAAACGCTCAATTTAAATTAAACTGATTTAAGTCGATTTCTAGGCGTTTTAATTTGTAACGGACAAACGGTAAATCCAATTGACTTGAAATTTGAAACCTTACAATAATATCACATTACGGATCCGATGAAACTAGTTTCGTCGAAATCCGAGACTTTTTGAAAAATGGCTATTTTAACTCGCTAAATTAAAATTAAAAATAATTCGATGCGTTTCGAGCTGCCACGATCAAACGATAACTCCGATTGAAACGAAAATTGCAATCCGGTAATAACTAACTATTACGGATCCAATGGAACGGGTTTTGTTCAATTCTGAGACTGTTCAAAAATTGACTATTTTCACTAGTCGATTTAAATATTAAAATATTCAATTTCCACAAATTAACTTTTAATTCGATTTTAAAAGTTCTAAAATATCGTTCTAACTTCCGTATGATAAAATGAAATTTTACAAATCATTTTCAATCATATTTAACCCTATTTTCCATTATTTCCATAATTTAACATATTAAATTATCGATTTAATTATTCAATTAAATCCAATAATCAAATAAAAATTTATTTGACTTATAAATTCACTTATTAATATTTAAAATTAATTAAATATCCAAATTTTAATTATTAAAAATTCTGGGTCGTTACAATTTCCTTGTTACTTAGTTAGATTGATAAGATAATAGTTAGAAAACAGAGATGGAAATATCACTAAATGAAGAGAATAAATGAAATTAGGATTCTGTAATTAGGAAAAATGAAGAATAATTCTTATTAACCATGATAATAGTTGATATGAGGAAAAGTATAATAGGAAGATAAGTCATAAAACATATGTGTCTACTGATATTTTGTTTAGAATATAACAACACTAGGAAAAAGTTAAGAACAATTAAATTACTAGACACATGGCAGCACTTGAGATTTTTGAGAAAATTGGAAATGTAAGGCACACAAATGTAAACTAAGCTTTCAGATAATATAATAAATTATTACGCTGAAAATATTTTTATTTTATTACTCGGATGATTATAATAATATTTATCAATAAACACCGTAAAATCCTTCATAGTGTCACTAACCTTAAACAACATGATTTTCAAAAAACCATATCATTTTTTATGAAGTACTCTTTATTTTATAAACAATAATAAGCATCCCAAATTCAATTTAAAATGAGTTTTTCATTATCATTTATGACTTTCCCCAAAAACTCATAAACAATAAAATTATTCAAACATTGTCAACGCCTCGATATTTTGTATATTTGCTCGATTTGGGGAATCTTGGCATTAGGCATGTCAGACCTCCCTCCACCTTCGAAACCCAATATCAATATCAACTATAATGTGCTGTAATGGTAGCCAATCGATGAAGGGAAATCATCAAGGATAAAAATGACCGATCGATCAATGAATAAACCTATCATACATTTTATAGAGCATAGGCAATGTATAATCTCAAAAATAGATATAAAATAGGAGAGACCATATAGTAATCAAAAGAAACAAAGTATCATTAAAGTGCAACATATGTTCATCAAATTATAGGTCACATAATATATATGAATTTATACATCTCCAATACATCATAAACTGCATAATACAATACCATCTTTACATACAATAAAGTGCTGAAAATTCCAAAGCACTGCACAATAGAATGAGTGGTGGTAGTTCCATAAAATAGCAAATATATAAACCAAAACAAGGGCAATATGATATGAAACGCCATACCTAAACTGCTCAAGCATCCAACAAGTTACCATATAGTAACGTCATAGGTTAACCTTATATCATCATTATAGGTGTAATACTCTATCTCAGTACATGCTAGGGTGCAGGGGTATTAGAATCAATAATAACTACAATATATAAATGAAAGAACTAAAGCTTGGCCGTAGCGAGTGAAATGCGTGAATTTCAATTTTTCTCTATTTTTGGACATTCGTTGGGCCTATGAAATCTAATTGATATTAGATCCAATATAAAATTATTTAAACAAAATCTTTTATTTAATTTTTTTGAAAAATGTTTCATTTAACTTAAACTATGTATATTAATACGAGCGTACACTCAAAAGTGTATAGTGTGCGTGTAACATGTAAATAGCATACATGTTAGTGTGTAAGCATATAATACTGGGACTAACATTGCAACGGATACATTGGCCCTCTATATTTGTCTTTATTATCCTTAGTTATTATTAAAAATTATATATATGTATATATACATAATTATGAATTAATTTTGAAATAAGAACAATAAATTTACATATTTAATTAAAAGTAGTTTTAACTAATCAACATATTTTGAAATTAAAAATGAAAATCTAGTTTGACCTAAAAAATAAAAATCAGATCTACAATATTAAACAAAATATATATTTATAAAATTTTAATTTACTATGTATATTATATATATATATATATGAAAAATATTTAATATTTGGATATATATATATGAATATATAATGTTTAAATTTCTAAAATTATATATTTATAAATTTGATAATATTATTATTTAATAAATAAATATTAAAATATATTAATTATATATTTCAGATATAAAAGTTTAATTTTTTTAATCATATCCATACAAATTTGTTTTATTATATATATATTTAAAATATTTATGAAAATTTGATTAATTATTAATTTTACAGAAATAGCTTGCAATTAAAATTTATATAATTAAAGCCGAATGTTTAATTTTATAAAATAATTTTAAACAATTATAATATATATGAAATATGATATTTATGTATTCAATATGTTATAAAATAATTTTAGCTTATTAAAATTGTTAAAATCCAGAAATATTATTTATAAAATTATAATGGTTGAAATGTATTAATATAATGATAACGTTTGTATATTTTTTAAATCGATTTTGGATAGACACAATAAGTCAGACAACAAAGATTATGTAAATTCATTATAAATAATTTGGGATCTTATTTGAATGGACATAATGATATATGTATACAATTACAATTAACATTGAGATTGAAAGATTCCCGATAGAAGTTACTTGTCATTTGCACCTTGAATGAATGAAACAAGTACTACTAAACTCGATTAAACCACTCCCAGAAATTGCAATAATCTGGAGACGAACACTACTTTTTTATTTAACTGATTTTCGTTTGGATTTTGCTCAAATTATTTTCAGTAATACCCCTTGGAACTGATAGCTTGAAATTGGAGCAAGGATTAAGTTAAAATAAATGGGAAGTGCATGGTTTAAGTAGCATAAAAGAAGAGGTAAAGTGGAGCAAATATCTCCATCTTTTACCCATTCATTTCCTACCATTTCAACAACAAAAATGAACCCTTAAACCCCACTCCATTCCACCGTAGATTGGTCATGGTTCAGTGCTAGATAAGCCTTCAAAAGTCCCTAAGCTCATTTAGTAAATAATTGATCTAAATTATTTAAGTATTTATCGATATCGTATATCGATACACACACACACACACATATATATATAAATTTTATAAATGCACCTAATTAATTACAATTGGCACCCAAAAATCAAATAAAATTTAATAATTAATATTTCATAAATATTATTCAATTTAATTAATTTACAATAATTGTAAATAAATTAAATCGTGTTGTATTTTGAAGTATTCATCTTTACGGTTGTACGATTCAAAGGTGCAAATTCAGTCAGCGGTTTATATCAAACAATTCAAGTATTAAGTTCACGCGTCACCTTAGCTAGTTGTGTTATAGTTTGTTCGAATTTATCGCTTACGTGCCTTTTGGGTGAAACCCAATTTTATTATTTTTAATGTAGCCAGTAGTAACGATTGTTACACCAATTCTATTTATCGAAACTTTTATCACTTTAGGACTTATGGAATTTGGTTTTAGTTAAAACTCAAATAATGTCCACACTCAACTCGATTATTCCAAACATACTGTCCTTGCTCCAAAAATAACTATTATTATTAACTATACCGCTCTGGCTAGACACTTTGACTTTGACTTAACTATAGTTGACGATGATACTAACTCATATGGCTGAGGAGATGGATTCTTTATTGAATAGTGTATCGCATCTAATGCTTCAACTGAAACCCAACTATAGTCATTCTATGGACACCTGCCATATTTTAACTCTAATCAAAGTGGAGTATTCACATTGTAGTTCAACGGTATTTTTATGTCAAGAAAATTGTGTAATACCATCACTTCGAGATTCTATATTTGACCTCCATTATATTAACCATCAGAAAACACTCGAGTGAGTCTTTTCATAGTCCACTATTAAATATTATTAAATAATCCCTTGGTGGCCCCTAGTAGCCATGAGTAATACACTGCCCAACATTTGAAGAGCATTATGTATTCTAGTCTCAATAGATGTATTGATACCTGGCCTCAAACCATCTTGATTAGGAATATTTAAAATAATTTTTTTCTTTTAATATGATAAATTTTTCATGATTAAAAAACATTGTAATTACTATCACATATCATTTAAGGATTTTCTATTTACTATATTTGGATCAATTAATTAATTAACATATCACTATATAACAAGTAGATAATAGGAAGAAAAACACTTTTTATTTTGAATGAGATTTTATCCCAAAAGTAATAATTTACAGAATTTCCCCTAGGGCATGCCCCTAACTCTATCAGTCTCCCATTTATACTTAGAGCCAATTATGGAATCTTAATCTCATCTTTTCGATCGATTTGCTGAGAACTAACCAAGCTATTCCATTCATGAATGGATCTGTTATGTTGTCCTTAGTATCTACTTAATCAATCATAACTTCTTTATTAGCGATGAACTCTCTAACATATTGAAACTTTCAAAGAATGTGCCTTGACCTCTTGTGAGCTCCTAGTTCCTTTGCTATCTACATCACAACATTATTATCACAGACCAGTGTCATTAGATTTTCAATATTTTTCACACCTAGCTCAGCCAATAAATTTTTGCATCCAAACTACTTCTATACCTGCTTTTGTTGCTCAAATTTCTTGCAAGTATGATTATCCAACCAGCATGTTAAAGCTCAGTCCAAATCCCTGTCAATTTGCACTTTGTAGCCCTACCCATTTCAAGCCAGCCAGAACTCAACCTGGCTCTATCCCAACAAAACCAGCAAGCTAGCGTAGATGAGCCAGCTTGGACTCCTAAGCCTGTACTAACCAGACATAGCCATCTCATATTACTTGACCTGACTTAAGGCAACCAGTTTATGACCTAGCTATATCTCAACCCGCCTAAGATCGATCTGATATAGCTCATCTCATTACTTCGACACGACCCTTCATGCTCTAGCCTTAACATTTTCATCTTCATTCTCAACAAACTTTAGCAAAAATTAACCGACTATCACTATGTTAGATGCATCTCTCCGACCTTGCTGCCTAGAAAAGTGTGTCAAACATCAAAAAGTACAACCTAGTATGACTTAGTACACCTATCACTTCAATTTGTCTACTAAAATGTGCTCCTCATATGGAATTGCAGCTAACATGCTTCCCAGCCACATATTCATATTGCCTTCATAGCTGCTCTCCATCAACCCACATGACTGGATCAACTTCCAAGGGTGATTCCCACCTGTTTCTTTATGCAATCTCAGCCATCCACTTCCCATATCAACTATTATAAATAACACTTACCATATAATGTCAAAGGGGTTGAAAATTAGTTGATTTCTAATTGAGCCTTAACTAATCTCTAAGCTCAAAAAATCATTTTCTAGTAATCAAAACTCCATATAAGCTCTTAAGTTCAGTACCGTTGTAACTTTAAGTGCTAAATTTCATATACTCTCTTGTAATTTTTTGTAAAAGAGACAAACGTAGTAAGAGATATTCGCAATGGACGTAGGCAAGAGTCTGCTGAACCATTGTATATCCTGCATCATTTACATTATTTGTTTCTTTACTCCTCATTTTACTTTTTTAATCCCGGTTGTAGAAAGTAACCTTTGTTAATACAAACACATTAGTCTAATTCCAAGGTTGGATAAATTTTTAGTCAATACTTTGAAGCTAGAAGGAGGGCCAATCACTAAAATCTATCACTTTTTTCATTTTTACTTCTCTACATACTTTCTGTGTTCTGGACCTTGTCAAGTCCTGATGGTGAGAACGGGATTATTAACTCTAATGACTTTGACACCAAAGGTAACACTACAGCCAGTGCCGCTAGCCCCATCCTTGGCCTCAGCAATGACATGTAGCAGAGTGTTCTTTAAGGCTTAACTAACCTGAAAACTTTAGCCTATGAGATGAACAATCCAAGGACAAGATTGATGTCCAAACAATTTTGAACTTCAGGCCTCCACCCCTTCTGGTGTTTGATCTTACTCCTATCTAGCATGCCCTTCCCAATGCTTACAATCTTGTTAACACCTCCTAGGAGAGGATGGTTTTAATAAACCGCCTTTTCAACCCTCAAAAGTCGACACTAATACATCCATGATATTCACATGCTGAGCATCCTAGAGCTGGAAAGACAGATTGTTGGAGTGAAAAAAAGAAAAAGAAAAGACAAAACAAAATCTCACATCGTGATGAGTAATATATAATATACAACAAATCTTTGCAAAAGAAAAGTTTTATATACATTCATTAATTAGAGTAAACTAACATATCATCAGCATGTACAGTTATAACAGCCTATCCTCACAATTGTTGATAAATATAAATAAAAAATACAATGGAAATAAAAAGATACATGAATATGTCTTAGAGATATCTATCTCGTTTTCTGAAGCTCCAAAGCATCCATAACTGAGTCCAAAAATATGATCGGGCTGACTTAAGCATTATAAGAAAATAATGCCCGAATCAGTCTGGTAAACCAGCGTGAGAAGCGTGAATCTTATGGATTTTTAAATATTATAAAAACCTTTCAAAATAAAAGTATCTCGTAAGACCATGCTTCACATATACACGGATGAGTTTTTACCTTATGATAACTAAATCATTTTTATTTGAAAATCTAGTGATATTATAATAATTCTAGGGATAAAATAAATAGAAAACATAGCTGAAATGCTTGCATCTCACCTTCCAGCATAATTGTTATACAACTAAGCCTGTAAAGCACAAATTGGAAAATGAATTCCATCAATAACAAGGTAAAAGACTACTTTCCATACATACACCTTTAGAGAAAATGTACCAAGGGTGCAAACCTATTTCACCTCGACGAATCAGGACCGGCCTACCTGTTCTTGGATAGTACCAAATATGATCATCACTTCGATTGTCACCTAGACAAATCATTTTCGTCAGCCCAGCAAAATCCATAAATATCGACCTAGATGCAAGTGTGATCATACCCTAATGGTAGCGAACCACATAGTTCTGTAACACAACTCCTATTTTTGTCATTACCTGGTGCAAGGCTTGAATTTACGATTTACCTTTTTAGAAAATCCCACTTGGAATGCTAACACTGCCCTCCAAGCGATAATACAACGTCAATATTCATCCATACAAGTTGTTCTGAAGATGAAGAAAACGAAAGCACTGCTTCTATTACGTCCTCAAGATGAGAAGAAATTAGCCCTTGCACTTCAAAGACTCCATCTTCGATTCCATTATATTCAAGATATCCTAATTCGAATGTTTATGCCGGTTCAAAATAGTTTTCAGATAACTCATGCTTATTCGATCCTGGTCTCGTCGAACCAACGAATGATATTTTTCAAAACTAACAAGGATTTTGATAGTCAGTTATCTAACGATCAAATAAAACAAACAATCCAATCAGAGAATTAATTTCACATGGAAACCAAGCATGATCAAGCACATAAGCAACCACTAAGCCTCTTTAATTAATCATTTTATTAATTAAAACCACTTTGTAAATATTTGTGTCAAAATAATTTTGCAAGGACATATCCACAAACCCTCTCTACTCTTTTCAATACATAGAAAAGTATTTATATACTTATCTCAATGGTATAAGAATGTTCACAAATCTGTTCACTTTCAAAACCATGATTATTTGGGTTAAACAACACTTCTCTTTTTGTGTAAGTAAATGGATCAGGTGTAAATTAGACCAAATATACTTACCACCACTTTCCAATTTCAAACTTGTGTTATCCCTCGATTAATAATGAAGTGGGATAAGTTAGCGTACTATTCTTGTCTCGACATACATTCTTAAACTCTCACAGACGAGTTTCCGTATCTCAAAATTTGGTTTAAGTATGAAAAGAATACTTTCCATATGACCATAATTTAAATTGATCATTTACAAAAATCAAATCTCACTCTTTTTATAAAAATCAGTTTTATAAATCTCTTTTATATTTATCAAACTCCTTTTATAAATCCCCTTTATATTTGTAAAACTTCTTTTATAAATTTTCAAATTTATTTATAAACTTCTTTTATAAATCTTCAAGTTTATTTATAAATTTCTTTTATAAATCTACAAATTTATGTATAAAACTTTTTTTATAAATCTCCACATTTATTTATAAACTTCTTTTATAAATATATATAAAGCATTTCACCAATATTTATTTCAAAATGTTTCTATCTTTGTTTAAAATAGAATCACTACATTATAAAAGATAGTTTCCCCTATTTCCTTCATAATAAACATTACATTAACTATTCTATAAAATAAATATATCTGATAATACTTTAAAGTAATACCATATATGTTTGAAAAGACAAATAAAAAGGTTAAAGTGAAATAAGAAGTTCAAAAAAAACTATTTTTGATAAATGTCATAGAAATTCCCAAAAACCACATTAAAAATCATCATCCGAATCAAACCAATTTCGAATCAAAACAACTGACCATAGTATTTCAAAATACTATAATGAGGCTCAGAGCTACCATAGCACTTACCAAGTGCTTCCATAGATGTACGACTAAAAGGGTTCAACTTTTAACACATGTAAATTTCACATCCAATATGACCAAACTACCCAACTTTGACATTCATTAATTTATATAACAAGTATGCAACTTAAATGAGAATCAACCAAGGTGAGGAATCTGAATTCCTCTACTAAATTCCCTATATTTCAGTTTATATGTCATTCACTTTTCAAAGTGGAAATTCAAGCAAACCAAACCAATAAATCATTCAATCATAGAAACAATAATTTTTATCAATACATATCATATAGTGTTAATCCAAAGGTTTCCAGCTGACATTTTAACATTTTGGTTTGATCAAAAATCGAATGTCATTCAATTTTAGCTTAAAATTTTACTTTCTCCAAACTTGATGAAATCAATTTCAATGTGTAGATAACACTTCTACGAGCGGAACACAAAAGACGGTGTCTCGATTGGACCTCGTAGGAAGAAGTTATAAGGATTTAAAAATATAATTAAATTAGCTAATTACTTAATTAAATTTAGTTCCCTTATCAACTCCTTCTCCCTCAAATATAAATTTGCTTATACATGTGCATAAGTACACAATCCCTTTGTTGAACCCCCTCTCTCCACTTTTCTCTCTCTTTACTCCATGAAATCGTGGGATGTCGACTCTGACAAACTCCTTTACGCAAGCGCTCTGCACCCCTCCACCACCTGTAGCTCCATACATTCTACCCCTTCGCGACTTGGAAGCTCGAACCATGACAAATGATGGTTGTGATTTGCATCTGATGATCGAAGTCCATGACCATTTGTAGGAAGAAGCTCCTCGACACAAGCAACGTAATAGTGCCCTTCGTTTTGTGCTACATCTCCCATAGCTCCACCGAGTAACATCGATCTCACCAAACACGACTGCACCCTTAAATTCCTATATAGTCTTGAAGATCTCGCTCATACGAGTGCAATGGATCCAGTGGCGTTGGATTTCGTCGCTCCTAGCTCTCGATTTTATTTTTTGAAGATGGCGATCATTTTCGTTTACAGGAAATAAAAGAAAAGAGAAAGGGAGAAAAAATGAGAAGAGTGAGAAAGAAAAGTATGAGTTGGGTTTTGTTTATTTTAACATTTATAGTACTTCGTTACACAGTATCTCATTCGCGTACGAACCACGAATGACAGAACTAAAAATATAATTGTGTACAGCAATGCAACACGATCACAAAACAATAATAAAATACATTGGTTATTTTATTATGTGAATTTTTAAAATACCAACTTTTACTGCAAATAAATCATATTTTTCAAATTAAAAATTATGGAAAAATCATATAAATTGATTTAAATATATGTCATTGAAAATCAAATTGTTTTATTAACTATTGATTTTCTTATTATTTATTGAATCTGAATCAAATTTGAATATAAATAAATTAAATATTCCCATTCAAAATGTTAAAAATTTCGTATCGTTACAATCTTCCCCCCTTAAAAGAATTTCATACCTGAAATTCAAAGGAAGAAAATTATCTTCACACCCTTAAATTTTTAAAATCAGTTATTTTTAAAATCTTTTATGTTATAGAAAATTTTGGCAGCACCTTCTTTCCACGGTTAGGTTCAAAAAAAATCACAATATTAATATAAGCCCATATCTAGGACCATCCATATTTGGGGATGACATAACAATAATATATACTTATGATATAGTTTATAGAGTGTGTACGTCATACAACAAACACACCTGCTAAGCATAAACACGTACCAATTTGCGAGCAATCAAACTTTACTCATGAAACTAAAAGCAATAAGTTAGCCTTTGCTTCTATATACCAGAATCTCACTTACATATCCCAAAAGAGAGTAAACACAACAAATGAAATAATACAACAACTCATCCATCATATGTCATGAATCTATGCCTGCTAAATCATAGATATCAATCATCTTACATCAACTTGTCATCTCAAACCATGTAAATTACATTTCTAATGTAAGAAGCATACAATTTATTAAAGCCTTGATGATGTACATATGTCATCCATACACAATATCAAATCTGATCACTTGCTCGATCACAAAAACTTCTCTTTCAAACTAGTATCGCTCACTCGACTCCCTAGTGCAGACTCCAATCAGATTCCTTGATTATAAACCTCTGTTCACTCTGCATAGCCATATACCAAGATAGAAAACTTTAGAATCATATCAAGTACCAAGTATTTTCCATTGATAATCAAGTGAAAAATTCTTGTTTGGATCGGCATGAATCGCCTCAAATTCATGTACTCAAATCTAGATCAAGGACGGTTATGCGAATAAAATGATCTTTGTATGACTTACGTACTTTTCCAATGGTTTCTTAACTACACAATTACTTTACATTTAAACCACATTCATTTTCTCAAGAATTATTTCTCATTTTAATATTAAAACTTCTTAGAAACATTTCTTAAATCATTACTTAAGTTTACAAATAATTTATAAATTATCTTCATTTATAAAACATTTCAAAAGCTTACTTCAATGCATATAATACTCTACTATATCCTGAGAGTATATATACAATTAAGATTTGTTTTACTTAACAAGGATGTTCAACAAATTTTAAAAATCGTTTTAACTTCCCTTTTAGAGTTACAAAACTCTGTTTTTACATTTTCATAAACATTTAGCTTAATTCGGAAGTTTTTTACTATCCAAAATGGCCAAAAATTTCATTTCATGTCAATAAATGAAAACCAACAAACAACATATCATAATGAGATGAACAAACCAAACTACCCTAATGCAAAGGATACATACATTTATAAAATAACCTAACAGAAAACTTAGGAACTAAACACTGGATTTTATTTCTAATCCTTTTGAATAATATATATTTATAAGCTTTCGTATATCAAGTCATACATTCAAAATTTGCAAGAAAATTTGTTTTAACAAAATAACTATAAAGAAAAACTACTTTGGCAGTATTCCCTCTTTAGAAACTCGAAAATAAACGCCGATGATGCTGCAGTCATCACCATAATGATTTTTCAACGGCAGAAGTGAGTTCAGTAGTTCAAAATTATAGCTTTCAGACTTAATCAAAGTAATTTCCGAAGCTGTATCAGATACTTCATAAATATAACTAAGTACGGTGATCTAAATTTCGTAAACCAGTTTCTCAACTACATACATTCAAATAAAACTATTATCATAATCCAAAATCTAAGTAAACCAATTTCAAAAACACCGGGACATAAATTTATAACATCCGCTTTTTATTTATTAAATCCATTTTTGTAAACCAGATTTATAAAACCATTTATTCCTGAATAACTTTCTTTTTATAAAGAAAACTTGTTAACCCTGCATTATTAATGAGCGTCTTATAGCCAAATCATGAAACTGAATTCACAAGGTGGTGTTTGTTTCAATGTTCCCTCAATTATTATCTACCCAACCCACTTAGAAAAGGTAAACTACTCACAAATTGTTCAAGCACAATTCAAATATCATCAAACAATAGTATATGCTCATAAAATGATTGAGTAAAATTCAAAAATCAACAAACACAATCCAATGCTCCTAACTGTATGAACATGGCCAATCAATCAATAAATGATAATAACTGAATATTATTATTTCCTAGTAAACAAACACATCATAAGTAACTTTGACGACCGCCCATGACTCCTGCACTGAATAAGGAATTAGTGCGCTGTAAAGTGTGCCAGGCCGCCATGGACGATCATCAGAGTAAGGTAAAACATCAAACCCTATCGTATTACTCACAGCGCATGGATAAAATACAATAGAAAAGTATACATAGTGAAGCTCCATAGGACAGAATCTTATCATGTAAACTCATAGCAGTTTATACAAACATCTAAATAGTCAATACATCAAGCCTCACTACATAACACTCAGAGTATCAAACAAACAGCGGAACATCCAGTGCATATAGTAAGAAAACAATATGCAAAAGCCTCCAGCTCGTCTTCGTCATCAACAGCGTTAGTCACTAAGAACAGCACCTGTCACGTGCTACCTAGTCTGCCCATCCCAACATGGATGAACAGCCCAAGGTAATAAGAGTTAAACATAAAACCTTGAGTCAGGCAAAAGTCTTATTGAACAGTAAATCAACTATCAAACATACCAAAAGAGCATAAAGGGTAAAAGGAATAGGAACTCAACCATCCCACTCCACCTCTTTCTACAGTGATAGCCCCCAGACCCACTAAGCAGAAACAAGCATAGCGAAGCAGATAATTAAAGCAATTATCACTCGGGTCAAGGTCGATGTTTACCAAGTACAAACCCCCAAGGCCTAAACCAAGATCAGATAAGCACCCAAAAAACATCGCTCTTGAGACCGAGTGACGATACAACCAAAGCATCCGAACATCCATGACTCTGGCTATCACTGTTATCATTGCTTCGATATCACCGTTAATTGAATGACCGGCTCATTCTTTCATCCGTCCGTCAAGGGCTAATGGTAACCCCCGTTCTAGACATAACTCCGCACGTCGTCGCAGCCCGTGCCTAGGACTATCGAATCTGCCCAGAGTACTTCGCACGTCGGCGCAACCCGTGCCTGGGATTATCAAATCTACCCAGCGTACACTTGCTTTGAGCATGCTAGAACCTTCAATAACGATGAAATCTCAGCCTCCTAGTCATCCTCCTCGACGACTATTCTCAAACTAGCTCAAGCGCCTCTCGAGCCATCCATTATCAACAAACTCGAACCATATCACCGGGTTATCAACATGCTTGGGATGATCCCGTCTGGATTAAACCAAGGCTATCTCACATCATGCTTTGCTTCATCGCATCCTAGCAAAGTCCCATCTCAACATCATCATCAAATCTATCCACATGAGCTTTATCATCCGCTTCATATGCCACAAGCAGCTTTCCTCATTCAAAAGCCTTTCCACCTAGCTTTTGGATCATCTTTGACCAACTTGTCCAAATTCAACCATCAATCAACTAACTCATAACAATCAATCAAATCAATCATTAATCCAAATAATCAATCATTCAAACAAGATCTAAATAAACGATTATAATTATAATGGCAATTTAGTAAATAAAGAGTCCCAATCTAACAAGCATGAATTCTAAGTAACAACTTGATGAAGGATCTATCATGGGTCAACATGTAGTAGAATGGATATCAAAACTTTATGGACAATGGATCTACATGCAGACTTAAAGAAAATGCATGAAATCACTATCTTTAACATACAAACAAGCCACCGGTCCAATATACTCCTTTGGGTCCGTGTGAGAGATAACTACCACTCACCGAATCACCTAAACACCCTAAAAGCTACCAACTTCAGATCTCGACAGCAAAGGATCTAGCTTGATCCGACAAGATTCCGATTTAAACGATGAAATCTCTCTTCAATGGATGGAGATATTCAACTTTGGCTCTTGGATCTTCGATTTGATATTCAATCTTGGATTGAAGGAATCACTAGATTAGAGTGGAGAAAAGAAGCGAAGAAGTGTTGTAGTCGAGCTCTCAAAATAGCAGCACTTCGTCGCTTCAAAATCCGGTGTCAAAAAGTGAGCCAAACCCTTCTATTTATAGGCTGGAAATCCATAAGTCGGCCGCCCCATAAGTCGTTGCCGACCTAACAACCTGCGACCTAACACTCAGGCCGACCTACGACCTAAAGTACTGCCGACCTAACAACCCAACACACCCTACCGTCCTAACGACTTAGGACTAACCACTCACAAACCCATACGCGACTTAACACATAACCACTAGGTACGACCTAACCCTTGCCGACCTAACTACCTAGCGACTCAACACTGCTGCTGTCCTAACGCATAGCAGACCCAACGACTTAACTAATCTAAGGATCCAACGGCTTTAGTCTTGCGCGACCTAAATGGAATACGACCCAACGACTTGGTAGGGGTACCGACCTAACACACCTACCTTAGGTCGCATACGACCTTACCTAAGACGACCTAAACTACCCACGACCTAAGCGCTACACAACCCCACCTCTTGGGTCGCCTAATCTTTTAAGTCACTGGCTTTCATAGGTCGGTCCAATTCCTTAGGTCGGTCCAACTAGTTAACCCCTAAGTCGTTAACTCCCCTAAACCATTAGCTCTTAGGTCGGTGAACTTTCTAGGTCGGCAACACATAAGTCGGCCAACCACTAGGTCGGCTATCTTCTTAACTCAACCGTACTTCCCTAATTCGTTAGCTCTTAGGTCGACCAATACCTTAAGTCGGTCACTCCCTTAACTCGCTCCACCGACCCAAACCACAACTCGACTTAAGCTCCCACACGAGCTAACTCTGGTTGACTTAAACAATGCAAACGACCTAATCGCAACTATTTTACGATTTGTCGACACGAAAAATACGGGTCGTTACATTCTCTCCCCCTTAGGAATTTCGTCCCCGAAATTCCAAACAAACAAGAGCAATCAAAAACTATTCTGCATGCCTACCACCCATAGCAACCATGCATCCAATTACTAACCTAGCATGCAAAATTCTAAGACTAAAACAAGTTACAAATTCATGAGATGCCACGACACCTTAGGGTCATACCTCGAAGAGTTCAGGATGAGCTGCCTTCATCCTCTCTTCCTCCTCCCATGTACAGTCGTTAACATCATCACTCCATTGTACCTTGAGCAACTTGACTACCTTCCTCCTAAGCTGTTTCGTGTCAGTCTCTACAACACGAAGCGGCTTACGAGGTCTCTTAACTACAGGATCAACCTCCAAATCTTCATAGCTATCAACAGAAACCACCGTACTTGGGTCGTGCACATACCTACGTTGATACGATACGTGAAAACCATTGTGCACCCCGACATCTTTTCTGGTAATTCCAATTTATAAGCGAGCTTTCCAATTCGCTCGACGATCGGGAATGGTCCAACAAATCTCGGAGTCAACTTTCCTTTCTTACCGAATCGAATAACATTCTTCAGTGGAGAAACCTTCACGAAAACCATATCACCTACGTCGAATTCCAAATCCTTACGACGCTTATCAGCATAACTTTTCTGACGGTCTTGGGCTGCCTTCATTCGTCGTCGAATGATCTCTATGCAATCCGAAGTCTGTCGAATCATTTCGGGCCCAAGTATCAGCTTTTCTCCAGTTTCCAACCAACATGTCGGAGAGTTACACGGTCTTCCATACAATGCTTCATATGGTGCCATACCAATACTTGACTGGTAACTGTTATTATATGAAAATTCCACCAAATGAAGATGATCTTCCCATGATCCTCCGAAATCTAAAACACATGCTATAAGGAGATCTTCCAAAACTCCGTTGACTCTCTCGGTCTGACCATCTGTTTGGGGGTGATAAGCTGTACTCAAACACAACTCAGTCCCCAAAACTTCTTGGAAGCTCTTCCAAAATCCACTAGTGAACAATGGGCCTCGATCGCTCACTATACTCTTCAAAATACCATGGAATCGAACTATCAACATAACATACAACTCAGCTAATTTCGATGCAGTCCTAGTTGATCGAACATGAATGAACCTTGCACTCTTAGTCAATAAATCTATGATGACCCAAATCCCTTCATTTCCTGCTCTGGTTCTAGGTAGTCCATCAATAAAATCCATCGATATTTGCTCTTATTTCCATGTAGGAACTTCTAATGGCTAAAGCAATCCACTTGGCTTCTTCTGTTCGGCTTTTACCAACTGGCAATTCATGCACTTGGAAATAAAATTTCCAACATCCCTTTTCATACCTTCCCAATAATAGGTTCTCTTCATATCCCGGTACGTCTTATTTCCACCTGGATGAATTGTCAACTTCGAGTGATGACTTTCCTTAAGAACTTCATCTCTCAATCCATCTATATCGGGAACAACTAATCGTCCTTGCTTCCGAATCCAACCCTCTCGATCAACTTCGAATCCTTTATCCTTCTCTGGGTCTGATCCAGATTCCAAATCTCGGATAATCTTGACAAGCTTATCGTCTCTCTTTTGGCTCTCGCCAATTCTTTCCACTAGAGTAGGTCTTATCGATAAGTTTGCCAACATCTCAGGTTCCAATTCACATGTAGGCCTGAAGTCAAATCCTGCTAAATACTCGAGACTCTTCCATTCTTAAAACATGGCTCCCAATCCTGCATGTCTTCGACTTAACGCATCTGCCACTGCGTTACCTTTTCCTGGAGTATAGGCTATACCAAAATCATATGATGCTAAAAACACTAGCCATCGTTGCTGCCGGAGATTCAAATCCTTTTGGGAGAAAAGATAATTCAATGACTTATGATCTGTAAACAACTTGAACTGAACTCCCAATAGGTAATGTCTCCACATCTTTAAAGCAAAAACAATCGCCGCTAACTCCAAATCATGAGTCAGATAATTCCTTTCATGCGGCTTCAGTTGTCGACTTGCATACGCAATAACTTTATCCTTCTGCATTAGCACTGCTCGAAGTCCAGTACCACATGCATCGGTGTAAACCACTATCTCCTCATTCCCACTTGGAATAGCCAAAACAGGAGCGCTTGTCAATCGCTCCTTCAGGATTCCGAAAGCTTGCTCACACTTAGCATCCCATCTGAAAACTTGGTTCTTTTTCGTCAATCCTGTTAACGGTGTAGCTATCTTGGAAAAGTCTTTGACAAACCGACGATAATATCCTGCTAATCCAAGAAAACTTCTCACATCAGATGCATTCTTAGGTCTAACCCAATCCTGGACTGCTGCCACCTTGGCGGGATCAACCGCTATTCCATTTCCAGAGATAACATGGCCTAAGAACCTCACTTCACTCTTCCAGAAGTGACACTTCGAAAACTTAGCCTTCAGCTGATGTTTCCGCAAGATTTCCAAAACAATACGTAAGTGCGTCTTGTGCTCTTCTTCAGTTCTGGAATAATCAGAATATCATCCACGAACACAAGTACGAACTTGTTCAACTGATCCCTGAACACTCTATTCATAAGATCCACAAAATATGCTGGCGCATTGGTCAATCCAAACGGCATTACCAGCCATTCAAAGAAACCGGATGGTGTCCTGAAAGCAGTCTTTGGCACACTATCCTTTGCCACTCTCAACTGGTGAAATCCCGTTGCCAAATCCATCTGAGAAAACACCTTAGCTTCGTGAAGCTGATCAAACAAGTCATCTATTCTCGGCAACGGATACTTGTTCTTCTTAGTCACTTTATTCAGCTCACGATAATCCACACACAACCTCAACGATCCATTCGCTTTGGTTGCAAACACAACTGGTGCACCCATTCGGACACACTACGCCGAATGAATCCTTTCTGCAAAAGGTCATCAACTTGCACCTTCAACTCTTGCTTTTCCCTAGGCGCCATCCGCCTAAGAGGCATCACAACAGGTCTGGCTTCCTCAACTAGATCGATACGAAACTCGATCTCTCTATGCGGCGGTAACCCTTTGACCTCGTCAAAGACATCCTTAAATCCATTCACAATAGGCACCGATGACAGTCCATCCCGTGGAACAACTAGCGAATACATGAAGCTCATGAAGACGCCTTCTTCATGCTTACATCGTATCACAACCTTTCGCCCCTCCACATTCTCGACTGTCACCTCCAGCCCCTTACAATCAACCCTTGCCGCATATTTCCTAAGCCAGTCCATACCCAAAATAATTCCGAACCCCGCAAAGTTCAGAACAAAACAATCACAAACAAAAGAGCAATCATGACTCGATACAACTAGACCACGGCATACCATACACAAACAAGACGAACCCCCAACTGGATTAGTCACAACCAATGGTCTATCAACAATATCCGGTTCCAAACCCAACTGGCCTACAAGTTCATTACAAACAAATGAATGCGGCGCCCCAGTATCAAACAACACTCTAACTGGAACACCACATATAGAAAGAGTACCTTGAACCACCACACTCTTTCCTTTCTCTTCCACGGTAGGAGCTTTCGAAGATGATGGAACGGTCCCAAAAGCATAGGTTTGCACAATCTGCTTGGCCTTCCTCTGTTCTGGACAATCCTTCCCAAAATGCCCTAGTTTGTCACAGTTGTGGCACTTCGTCGGCACCTTCGGATTCTTACAATCTCTGGAGAGATGTCCCTTCCGCTGACAGTTGTAGCAGGTCACTTCACCCTTCAGTCTCTTGCGGTCATCCTTACCCCTCTGTTGCTGCGTCTTTCTTTTCTTGTTTCCCTCCTGCTGTTGTTTAGACCCTTCCTTGGTTACAGCAACAACAGATCCTTCCTTAGGAAACAGATTCTCATGCCTGAGAGCTTTCTCCACAAGCTTCTCAAATGGGTCATCCAAATGATCCACCAACTGCCTCCCAAGATAAGTGTCCAAGCCTGTCACAAACTTCTCATTCTTCTGATAAGGGGAGTCAATATACGACCGAGCATACTTGGACAAAGCTTCAAACTCAGAAACATACTCAAGAACTAGTCTTCCACCTTGCTTGAGCTCCACAAACTTCTTAAACAGAACAGAGTTCTGAGATGTAGAAATGAACTTAGCTTCAAATCTAGCTTGGAATTGCTCCCAAGTAATTTCTTCCTCTGGAGTATCTACGGTGATAGAGTTCCACCAACCCGAATCTCTCCCTTGAAGCTGTCTTGATGCAAGCTTCCTCTTGGTTGCATTCTCAGTTCCTAAATCACCAAAGATCCTTCTACAAGCATCAATCCACCTCTGAACTTCAATGGTTGATTCTGTCCCCAAGAAAACCTTTCCTCCAAGAGCAGTATAGTCCTTACACAATTTAGCAAAATCCACTGGTCTTGGAGCTTGAACCTGAACTCCAACATCTACTGATGGCCCCGGAGCTGGCATCCTTCTTATGATCGAAGTCATCATATCCTCGAACATAGAAGCATAATCAGCAGCCCCCTCAACAGCACGGCCACCCCTAGCAGCTGGTCTCCCTCTTCGACTCATTCCTAATATCTAAAAGAAATGATTAATATAACCTGAGAAACAACTGCATAAGAAGTTCAAATTCTTCTAAACTACTACATTATATATAGTAATCAACCATCAAAATTACAATTACGTCTCTCATACGTAGTTACATCAGCGAGCGTTGGCTAAAATCGATTAACCAAAGCTCTGATACCAAATGTGACGACCGCCCATGACTCCTGCACTGAACAAGGAATTAGTGCGCTGTAAGGTGTGCCAGGCCGCCATGGACGAACATCAGAGTAAGATAAAACAGCAAACCCTATCGTATTACTCACAGCGCATGGATAAAATACAATAGAAAAGTATACATAGTGAAGCTCCATAGGACAGAATCTTATCATGTAAACTCATAGTAGTTTATACAAACATCTGAATAGTCAATACATCAAGCCTCACTACATAACACTCAGAGTATCAAACAAACAGCGGAACATCCAGTACATATAGTAAGAAAACAATATGCAAAAGCCTCCAGCTCGTCTTCGTCATCAACAACGTTAGTCACTAAGCACAGCACCTGTCACCTGCTACCTAGTCTGCCCATTCCAACATGGATGAACAGCCCAAGGTAATAAGAGTTAAACATAAAACCTTGAGTCAGATAAAAGTCTTAGTGAACAGTAAATCAACTATCAAACATACCAAAAGAGCATAAAGGGTAAAAGGAATAGGAATTCAACCATCCCACTCCACCTCTTTCTACAGTGATAGCCCCCAGACCCACTAAGCAGAAACAAGCATAGCAAAGAAGATAATTAAAGCAATTATCACTCGGGTCAAGGTCGATGTTTTCCAAGTGCAAACCCCCAAGTCCTAAACCAAGATCAGATAAGCACCCACATAACATCGCTCTTGAGACCGAGTGACGATACAACCAAAGCATCCGAACATCCATGACTCTGGCTGTCACTGTTATCATTGCTTCGATATCACCGTTAATTGAATGACCGACTCATTCTTTCATCCGTCCGTCAAGGGCTAATGGTAACCCCGGTTCTAGACATAACTCCGCACGTCATCGCAGCCCGTGCCTAGGACTATCGAATCTGCCCAGAGTACTTGGCACGTCGTCGCAGCCTGTGCCTGGGATTATCGAATCTACCCAGCGTACTCTTGCTTTGAACATGCTAGAACCTTCAATAACGATGAAATCTCAGCCTCCTAGTCATTCTCCTCGACGACTATTCTCAAACTAGCTCAAGCGCCTCTCGAGCCATCCATTATCAACAAACTCGAACCATATCACCGAGTTATCAACATGCTTGGGATGATCCCGTCTGGATTAAACCAAGGCTATCTTACATCATGCTTTGCTTCATCGCATCCTAGCAAATTCCCATCTCAACATCGTCATCAAATCTATCCATATGAGCTTTATCATCTGCTTCATATACCACAAGCAGCTTTCCTCATTCAAAAGCCTTTCCACTTAGCTTTTGGATCATCTTTGACCAACTTGTCCAAATTAAACCATCAATCAACTAACTCATAACAATCAATCAAATCAATCATTAATCCAAATAATCAATCATTCAAACAAGATCTAAATAAACGATTATAATTATAATGGCAATTTAGTAAATAAAGAGTCCAAATCTAACAAGCATGAATTCTAAGTAACAACTTGATGAAGGATCTATCATAGGTCAACATGTAGTAGAATGGATATCAAAACTTTATGAACAATAGATCTACATGCAGACTTAAAGAAAATGCATGAAATCACTATCTTTAACATACAAACAAGCCACCGGTCCAATATACTCCTTTGGGTCCGTGTGAGAGATAACTACCACTCACCGAATCACCTAAACATCCTAAAAGCTACCGACTTCAGATCTCGACAGCAAAGGATCTAGCTTGATCCGACAAGATTCCGATTCAAACGATGAAATCTCTCTTCAATGGATGAAGATCTTCAACTTTGGCTCTTGGATCTTCGATTTGATCTTCAATCTTGGATAGAAGGAATCACTAGATTAGAGTGGAGAAAAGAAGTGAAGAAGTGTTGTACTCGAGCTCTCAAAATAGCAGCACTTCGTCGCATCAAAATCCGGTGCCAAAAAGTGAGCCAAACCCTTCTATTTATAGGCTGGAAATCCCATAAGTCGGCCGCCCCATAAGTCGTTGCCGACCTAACAACCTGCGACCTAACACTCAGGCCGACCTACGACCTATAGCACTGCCGACCTAACAACCCAACACACCCTACCGTCCTAACGACTTAGGACCAACCACTCACAAACCCATACGCGACTTAACACATAACCACTAGGTACGACATAACCCTTGCCGACCTAACTACCTAGCGACTCAACACTGCTGCTGTCCTAACGCATAGCCGACCCAACGACTTAACTAATCTAAGGATCCAACGGCTTAAGTCTTGCGCGACCTAAATGGAATACGACCCAACGACTTGGTAGGGGTACCGACCTAACACACCTACCTTAGGTCGCATACGACCTTACCTAAGATGACCTAAACTACCCACGACCTAAGCTCTACACAACCCCACCTCTTGGGTCGCCTAAACTTTTAAGTCACCGGCTTCTATAGCTCGGTCCAATTCCTTAGGTCGGTCCAACTAGTTAACCCCTAAGTCGTTAACTCCCCTAAACCATTAGCTCTTAGGTCGGTGACCTTTCTAGGTCGGCAACACTTAAGTCGGCCAACCACTAGGTCGGCTATCTTCTTAACTCAGCCATACTTCCCTAATTCGTTAGCTCTTAGGTCGGCCAATACCTTAATTCGGTCACTCTCTTAACTCACTCCACCGACCCAAACCACAACTCGACCTAAGCTCCCACACGAGCTAACTCTGGTTGACTTAAACAATGCAAACGACCTAATGGCAACTATTTTACGATTTGTCGACATGAAAAATACGGGTCGTTACAATATCAATTTCTGAAAATTATTCTTATATATATATATAATATAATCCTAGGTCTAATTATTTCATATACTAATTTCAAAATAATACTACATAAGTTTGCCTTGTTCAAGTGTCTAGAAATCCCTATCGATGTAGTTGTTCCTTCTGTATCAACCAAAATTCATAAACCACTTGACAGATCAATAAACACAATTTAAAACACTTTTATAGCACTAATAAATACACGCTCATATATATACACACTGAAATTCATTCAAGGGTGTTACTAACCCTATCTCTAATGAGTTCAACCCACTAAGATCTAGGTTCTCAATCAACCAAAGCTCTGATACCATACTATAACATTTTCCTTTTTGGAGGTGACTACCGATGGTTCCTCGAATCTGATTTTATGGTCAGCCTCTTGACTGCACACTAACCCATAAAAGGACAGGCAAGGGTAAGAGATAAAGCTTTGTCACTTCATTCACAATGCAAGAACGCCCTATCATGCCAGAATCAATCACTAACAAGATCTGATCCCGGTCTCTTCGAACCGACAAATGATAGTTTTCAAAACTAGCCAAAATTTTAATAATTAGTTATTTAACTATCAAATGAAACAAACGATCTAATCAGATATTTAATTTCATATAGAAACAAGCATGGTCAAGCACATAAGCAACCACTAAGCCTCTTTAATTAATCCTTTCATTAATTAAAACCACTTTGTAAATACTTGTATCAAAATACTTTTACAAAGATATATCCATAGACCCTCTTTACTATCATTGCTTGGAAAAGTATTTGTATACTTATCTCAACGGCATAAGTTTATTCACAAAACATTTCAGCTTCAAAACCATCCTTATTTCGGTTAAACAAATGTTATTTAAAAATATAGATAACAATAACCCAAACCACTTTCCTTTTGGTGTAAGTAAATGGAGTAAATTAGACCAAATATACTAACCGCCACTTCTCGGTTTCAAACTTGTGAAATCCCTCGATTAACAATGAAGTCGGACAAGTTAGCTTACTATCCTTGCCTCGACAGACATTCTTAAACTCTCACAGATGGAGACGAGTTTCCATACCTTAGAATTTTGTGTTAAATATGAAAAGAATAATTTCCATACCAACATAATTTAAATTGAACATTTATGGAAATCAAATCTCATTCCTTTTATAAAACTTCCTTTTGTAAATCTCTTTATTATTAATAAATCTCCTTTTATAAATCCCCTTTATATTTATAAACTTATAAACTTCTTTTACAAATCTTCAAATTTAAATCTCATATACTTGTCATAAATGTTTGGTTTTCAAAGTTGGACTAAATACTTTCCATAAAAGATCATTCCATAAATCACTATGAACTCATAAATGTGATTTATTTTCCAATTTATCAAAATGATATCATTTCCCTTTTATAAAATTTCATTTATAAATCTATTCTTTCATTTATAAAGTGCGATTTATAAATCCATCTTTCTGTATAACAATTTATATAAAGCGATTCACCGATATTTATTCCAAAATATTTCTATCTTTGTTTAAAACATAATCACTAAATTATAAAAGATAAATTTCCTTTTTCCTTCATAATAAACATTATATTAACTTTTTTATAAAATAAATACTTCCTAAAATAATTTTAAATTTTTTCATATGTTTGAAAAGACAAATAAAAAGGTTGACGTGAAATAGAGAAGTTCAAAAAAAACCATTTCTGAATAAACGCCACAGAAATTCCCAAAAACCACATTTTTGAATTAAAACCAATTTCAAATCAAAAACGGCTAACTATGGTATTTCAAAATACTATAATTAGACCTAGAGCTACCATAGCACTTAGTAAGCGCTTCTATATATCTACGACTAAAAGGGTTTAACTTTTAACACATATCAATGTCACATTAAATCTGGTCAAACTATCAAACTTTGACTTTCAATAATTTATAAAAATAGTATATAACTTAAATGAAAGTCAAAAATTGCGACAAAATACGATGTATTCCATTTTATACGCTATTCACTTTTCAAATTGGAAATTCAACCAAACTAAAAAATAATCTTTTATAACACTTACATCATATAGTGTTCGTCCAAAGGTGAGACAACTCACCAAAATTCCAGCTGATGCTTAGGTGTTCCGGTATGATCTAAAGTCAATTTCAAACTTGACGAAATCAATTTAAGTGCATAGATAACAATCCTTGAAGCGCAACGCAAAAGACCTCATCTTCATTGGACTCGTATGAAGAAGCTATTGATTTTATAAGTTTTTGAATTAAAAAATATAATTAAATTAGCTAAGTACTTAATTTACTTTAATTACCCTCATCAACTCCTTCTCCCCTAAATCTAAAATTGCCTATACATGTGCATAGGTGCACAGTCCCCTTTGTCGAATCCCCTCCCTTCACTTTTCTCTCTCTTCACTCCATGAAATCACAGGACGTCTACTCCGACGAACTCCTCTACCCAAGCGCTTTGTATCCCTCCATCATTCATAGCTCGATACGCTCTACCCCATCGCGGCCTAGAAGTTTGAGCCACGAAAAATGAAGGTTGCGATTTGCATTTGATGTTCGAAGCCCATGACCATTTGAAGGAAGAAGCTCCTTGACAAGGGCAACGCAATAGTTTTCTTCATTTTGTGCCACATCTCCCCTAGCTCTACTGACTCTTAAGCCTAGCCGCGGCCTACTAACATCGATCTCATCAAACAGGACCGCACCCTTCAATCCCTATATACATTTGAAGATCTCACTCAAACGAGCGCAACAGATCCAACGACGCTCGATGATATTTTTTGAAGATGGTGGCCATTTTTGTTTGTAGGAAATAAAAGAAAAGAGAAACAGGGCAAAATAAGAAGAGTGAGAAAGAAAATCATGAGTAGGATTTTGTTTATTTATAAAATTTGGGTACTTCACTACACAGTATCTCATTCGCGTGCAAACTACGAACGACAAAAATAAAAATACGATTGCATACAACAATGTGATACGATCACAAAACAATAATAAAATATACTGATTATCTTATTCTATGGAATTTCGAATATATAAACGTTTGCCGCAAAATACGTCAAATGGAACTTTAAAATATTTTCTAAATTGAAAATTAGGGAAAAATTTATAAATTCATTTAAAAATATGTCATTAAAAATCCAGTCGTTTTATTAATAATTGATTTCCTTATTATCTATTAAATTTGAATCAAATTTGAATTTTTAAATAAATTAGATATTCCCATTCGAAATGTTAAAATTTTTGGGTCGCTACAGTGGTGCTAGAAACTCCGATCAGGGTAGCCCATGTTCACAACATGAGAGAGCATGATGTGCATGGGCTAAGTCAAGTAATTGATATTGACTTAGAATTGGCTATGCATAAGGAACCAAGACATCGCATTCACCTTTAGTAGAATAGTCATTAGGTTTTAAACAATTTTGAGCAATAGACGGAGCTCGAGATTTGAGATTCGAGCATCCTAGTGGTGGTCTCATGCCATCAATAGAGAACAAAAGGCCCCTTTGGAGTACTCCCAACACATATGGGTGTGGTCAGGCATAGATCAAGCAAGGGGTGGGTGGGGCATTCATAGTCGCCTTTGTGCATTGGGAGAAGAGGTCCCTATCTCTAGGTCATCATTAGCATCACTCTCCAGCATATCATCGTCATCGGTCTCCAATTCCACAGAGATGCCAGTTAAGCCCAAAGCCGATTGTAGGCTAAATATTTCCACTACAGGAAGATGCTGGCCTCTAAGAGGAAAAGTGCAACGACCCGAAAATTCTAACGATTTTTAATAACGTAATTAACTGAAATTTTCTTGAAAATAAAAAATTAAATTTTGCAATGAAAATTTGATATTTGGAATGCGTCTATTTAAACATAGCAAACGTCAGATTTTCATCTGAGAATTTGAAAGTTAGTCTTGTTGCGAAAATTTTCGATTTAAAATCAGTTAAAATTAATGGATATAAAATATTTTTGAAACCAAAATATTTTTACATAATAAAATGTAAATCATTTTCTAAGTGAGATGTAATATTTCGTTTCGTCAAATTTGGACTGCTCTAGCTTCATTTATCTTATTTTCGGCGTTTTAGAAGCTGTTTGGCAGTGAAAAGCGAGTTTTGATAGGATGGTAGTATCTCTAATATCTATGTACCATTCTGTTCGTCTCGTCGTGCTGATCTCCGTAGTATATTCATTTGTGCATTTTGACGTCCGGTACGCGGTGAAATCTGCGAAACGATTAGCCGTATCTTTACCCAATCTTAACCTTTTTGTTTCTCTGTGCCCTTTTATTTGTCTGTGGGTTGAATATAAATATCCATTTGCTTTTATGATTCCTGAATTCAAGTTCATGGCATTTGTCATTCCCTAGATACTCAATATTTGGTTGTGCCTTTCCATTCTCTTTTCTGCTCGTTAGTTCTCTTTTAAAAAAATGTATAATAATATAAAAGCATTCGCATATAGGCTTTGTGAAACTGTTCACGTCCGTTTTATTTTTTTGTTCGACCTGCTCTTTTTCTCCCTGTGCATTCTCTTCTTTTGCAACCGCCATCTCTTCCCCTTAACAACCATGCCAAACCACCACCCTCCTCGGCCTTCTCCTTTCCCATACCTGACAGCCACCATCCATTCCATGACCGCCCCATCTTTCCTTCCACGCCACTTCAACCCGTTCCCCACCACAACGTGATCTACCCATCACCCACTTCCACCCCGACAACCAAAAACTTCCTCACTCCATCCAGAGCCCATCTCGGCCTTACAATCCTTCCCTCTCTCGGCTTTGTTCCGCCCTCTTTAACACAACTGCCAACCGAACCCCTACAACCCGAGCCTACCATAACATCCTTCCACGAGATCCTCTTATTTCTAAACCTGCTCCGCCTTCTAGCACAACAACCCTGTGCCAAACTCTACGTCAACCCATCACCAGACCCTTAGCAACCAAACTTACCCTGACTTATCCCTCCTACCTCCGACCATAGCCCACATTCTTCGCCTCCAACCTTGTTTCCATCACCAAAGCCAAACCATCCGACCTCGCATCTCCAGATCCGCCGCCTACATCTTGACAACCACCACAGCCCATCCCACTACACGCGCCACCACCACTCCAACCCTTTATTTCCACTTTCCAAGCCTCGAGATTAACGGCCTTCTTCCTCTTTTATAAAAATAATATATATATATATATATATATATATATATATATATATATGTATGTATGTATGTATGTATGTATGTATGTATGTATGTTAAAGCTTGAGTATATTTTGTGTAATATCCCGGAATTTTGAACAATATAAATTTAATAATCTGTGTTTACATTAATATTGAATTGATAATTTTTGTTAATAAATTTGAATTGATTCTATAATCCTCTTTATTTAAATATTTAATTTGTGAATTTATTTTTAATAAACTAATGAATTTATTTTCTATTTAATTATGTATATGTATTTATATATATTTTAAATAGATAAGTTGTTTTTAATTAAATTAGTATAGCATAATTATAATATTTTGAAATTGGGAATTGTGATTTATTTTTTATTTATGCTTTTCAAAAATATTTAATAAAATAACTAAATGATTTTAAATATGAGATTAATGTTTTATTGGTTTAAAATTCATTTTAACTTAAGTTTGAATATTAGAATAAGCTACAAAAATGTTTTTTTATTCTTTTTAAAATAATGTTTTATAAAATGTGATTTGTAAATTTAACATGAAATTTAAAATACAATTTAAAAAATGAAACATGTATTCATTTAAGATATAACCTCTTTTATAAATTTATTTTAATTATTTAAAGGTATTTTTGTCAATTGATTTAATTGTATATTATTATATTTATAATAACACTTTACTTTATTCTTTAGAAATTAATTGTATACATAACTAAGTATAAGAAACTAATTAATTCAATTTAAAAATTCATTAACACTTTAATTAAAATACTAATCACTTAAAGATACATGTGTAAACATCTTAGGTTCTAATATAACAAATGTATACTTATCATTATTTTAAAATGACAAATGTAAAATCCAAGCCATGTGTCAAATTTTAGTTTTAATTTTCCTTTAATTTTAATTTAAATCAAAATATTGTTATTTAAACTTGCATGTTTTCTTTTCTCTTTCTTTTCTCATTTTTCATTTCATAAACTAAGAGAAATTTCCAACTAAAAACCTAATCAACTCTTCATCCTCTAACCATCAAAATTATTTCCTGATCATCAATTCAAACTGCATTTCTCAAACCTGTAAACCAACTTGCATTCATTCTCCTCAAAAAGAAAACCTGTTCATAAAACTAAAGCCTGCATTCAATTCATCCAAATCTGGAAAATTTTCCATGAATGCCAACCAGGAATTAAAGCAAATTAAATCATAGCAACCTGCATGTTCTTGTTTACTGAAGCATGCATTCATTTTTTCAAAATCTAAAAGCAAAGAAAAAAAAGCTACATTCTTCAAAATTTGGAAGATTAGCTACTGCATTTTCTTGTAAGCTGAAACATGCATGCAAGTTTGTAATTAATCAAGGGGCAAAGGCAATTTTAAAAGTATCAGGAGCATTTCAGTTTTTGGAGTTCAAATTTTAAAGGCATTCAAATGCAGTTTTCAAAGTTCTCTGTTAAAAGCTGTTTGCAAATTAAAAACAAAATGGCTCTGTCTTCTATTAAATCAGGTGAGTAACTTTGCTTTAAGAATTTTTTTTAGGGTAAAGAAATTGTTGCATGTTACAATACTAAAATATATAAATGTTGCATATAACGTGTCTGCTATATAAATGTATGTGGTGTTTGCTATTAAATTTTCTGTTTCTGTTTTGTTCTTGACACAAGTATTTATTTAATTTCTTATATCTTTAATTTGTCTTTGTGAAACTATAGGATTTAAAGAAGATATGTATGTTGGTTACAGAGTTTAGACTTTAGGATTTTATTAAAAGTAAAAATTTAAATAAAACTTACTGGAAAATAAGTAACAGAGCAATAGAAATTTTATAAGTGAAAATATACAGAACAATGCAAATCAATGTTTCAGAATTTCAATTCAAAACATCTTCCAAAATAATGATTTTTAAAAATAATATTACAATTTATAGTGTTTTAAACAAAGCATAGTTTCAAATTTACTGTATCATACATATTTGATAAGCACAGTTGATGCTTGCAATTGATTTGGTTGAAATTGTTTCTGAAGATAGTGTAGCTATCATAAATTATGGGAAAATTACTGAATTGAATTACCATTTATTTTTGAGGGTAAAATCTTGTTTTGAAAATTTGAAACCTAGTTTTACTGGGTTAGTGAAAATGGATCTTTTCGGCAATTATACTTAATCGAGTGTTTTGGGGTTTAGAGATAGGAGGATGATGGGTTGATGAATCGTTGATGGAGGTTGAGTGGCGATGGTGATCGGAGATGGGAGGAATCGCCGTTGACAGGTTTGGATGGGTTTGTGGGTCTGATGTTTCCAGGTTTGAATGTTTGGTCTTGATTTTGAATTCAAGCAAGTGATGACTGAATTGATGTTCGTTTGGCCTGAGCCACTGATTGTTGGCAGTGGGGCGGTCATATGGATGGCCAGTGATGGCCAGAGGCGGTGTGCAGGTGCACAGGAGCAAGGAGGTTATGGTGATGTTGGTGGTGTTGTGGGATCAGGTTTGTCTCGGGTGAATTAAGTTTTGACTCGAAGCAATGATGCTTCTGACTCGAAGTAAATTGAGGAATTGCTCGAGTTACTTGTGTTTCAGGTTTTGGTAAATCAAACAGAAAACTGTTTACAGTTTTTAAAGTAGAAGTAAAAGTTTATTTTTTAAGAAGTAAACTTGAATCTGAACCAAGTTTAAGATTTAAACTGGTTTTAAATATAAATTCAATTAGTTTAAATCTTAAGTTTTGAAATAATTTAGATTTTGAAACTTTAGTTTTGTCTTAGCATAATCTGGAAATCTATTTTGCAGTTTTTAAATTTTAAAAGATAAAATTTAAAATGTAAACTTAATTTGAACTTGGGTTTTAAAACCTGAATCTAAAATATGAATTCAAATAAGTTTGAATTTTGGTTTTTAGAAATAATTTAAATTCAGAAAATTTAAGTTTGGAAACTATGTTCTGTTTTTCTATTTTTTTTTTAAGTTTTAAAAGTAAAGTTGAAATTGTAAGTTGAAGTTCAAAACTGATATTTTTAAACCTGAAATTTGAATGAGAAATCAATAGTCTAATTCTTGGATTTTGAAACATTTTTGAATTCAAAATTTAAGATGTTAAACCAAAAAAGGAAACTGTTTTTCTGTTTAAATTTAAAAGTAAATTTTTAAGATGTAACTGGAAATTTATACAAAATTTAAATCTGGAAAACTGAAATATGAAATTCAAGTAGATCTGAGTTTGAATTTAATTTAAATCTGAGACTTTAAATTTAGATTTTAAACTTTTAAAAAGTATAAAGGAACATTGGTTTGAATTTAAACTATGAGCTATAATTAATGAAATAAAATTTATAATAGGTTTTAATTCAGTTTTAAAAACTGAGGATTTGATTTTAAGGACAGTTTTTAAAATGAAATGAGTTTTTAAATTTAAATTTGTTGTAACTATTTTGGAATAATTTGAATTTAAAAATGAAGATGGAAGTGTAAGTAAAGTTTTAAATTTTTAAGTTTGAATCTGGAATGAAAAATTTAAATTGTGTTTCAGTTTGAAATTTAAAAAGAAATTTTTAAATTGAATTTGTTTTGAAACAATTTGTTTTATAATATTTTATATAAGAAAAATGTTTCTTAATTTAGAACTCAAGAAATTGGTTTCATTTAAATTATTAAATTAATTTAAATGGAATATTAATTATTTAATTAATGAATAATTTGAATGTTTAATTAAGTAATTAATAATTTTTAAGTTAATTAATCAAGACTTGAGATTAATTAATTAAGGTTAATTTATCTATAATTAAGGATGGTTAATTAAATTTTAATTAATGATTAAGATTTATTTAATCAAGTGATTAGAGATAATTAAGATTTTAATCAACACTTAATTAATTAATAATTAGAGATTAATTAAATTGTAATTAAATATTAATTAATTGATAATTAATAATGATTTGTGTAAGTTAACTCTTAATTAAGTAATCAAGAAATGTTAATGAAGGTCATTAACTTAAGATTATTTAACAATTAATTAATGTGATTAACTTTTGATAATTAATTAGATTAATTAATAATAATCAATTGTTTAAGTTTAATTACTTAATGAAAGTAATTATTAAACTAATTACTTGGTGTAATTAATTTGATTAATGTGATTAATTTAGATTAATTAAGTTAAATTAATGTAAACATTTGAGAATTGTTTGATTTTTACTTTATGGATTTGTAATTACTTATGAAAGTAATTAATAATTACTTGATGTAATTAAAGATATTTTTTTGGATTTAAATTACTTTGAAAATTAATCTAGGGATAAGTGGAAATAATTAATTAAGAGTAATTAATTTATGGGATGAGTAATTAAAGTAGTTAATCAGTGAATGGTTATTAATCATGAGTGATCAATATACATGATTTAAGTTAAAGATTAATTACTTATGTAATTAATTTATATTGAGAGATTGATTAAATGTAATCAGAAATCATTAATTAATTAATTAATGATGTAATTTAGAATTGATTAATTAAGGTATAATTAATAATGAATAAATGATTAATGTAATTAATTTTAGCTAGTTAATTAATTAAGAAATTTCAAGTTAATTATTTGCAAAGGGTTTAATATAATTAACTTGTGTAATTAATATTAAAGGCTGATTATTTATTGTAATTAGAGATGGTTAATCAATAAGGATTAATTGAAATGAATATTGGGATGGTGTTTTATCTTATTGATTTGTAATCAATTGATGGTTAAGTTAAGCAGGATTATAATGATGAAGTATTAATTTAATTTATTTTAAATTAATTAGAGATTACGTAATTAATTTAATTCATTTTAAATTAATTATAAATGGTATCATTTCTTATGTTTGATGATTGGTTTTGGTTGCCTGGTATGGTTTGTAATCTCAGCTATGAGATAGGAGATGTATGTGATATGGATGTATTGGTTGCTTTTGGATGATAATATGGATTATCTAATTATGATATGAATTATCTGTTGATGATAATGTTGATTATCTATTGTGTTGTGAATTATCTATCTGTGTGTATATAGATAATTAAATTGAATTGTTTTAAACTTAAAACAACTTGGACCTAAAAGACACGCTTTGGATTTCGATGAGACCGGGATCGGGTTTCCATATTTGGGATCCGAAAACCACATCGATTCCAAAATAACGTTAGGTCGTTAATCTAAGTGGAGCTTTGTGAAGACTCGAGGTGTAAGGACTATACGTCAGTATAACTCTGTGGGTGATTCCGTTATGAGTTGACGGAATAGTACTTATAGGTTCGAGATGGTGGTTTAGAGTGCAAGGGTTATTGTCGTTAACTGTGAGGGTGATTCCAAAATGAGTGTAACGAGATAATGCCTTCAGTTTCGTTCGAACCCGGAACGAACTTGTATGGATTGAATGCTTTCAGAACATCGTCAGGTGGACGATGAACATTCTAAGTGATATGTCCTATAAAGGTAATCGTAGCCTCAAGCCTCATCAACCGGGAATGGCTAAAACAGGGGAGGTGTAGCAAAGCTTCGTGGGTAGCCCTTACTTGAGAGCAAGATTTACGCCTGTCTAGATGTCCCTTTATTTCGGCTTAGTGGTGCGGTTGCTGATCACAACTGCGGGGTGGTCTTGTTTGGAACTGTTCAGTAAGGAATGGTTCCGGCTTTGTATTGCAGGCGAGCGGGCGTACTCCTCGGTACGGTGATCTAGGCCACATACTCTGACGGGCGGTACCCCAGTAGCCCTGCCATTGTATGGAAATCAAAATCCAATAAGTGCCCACGGTTTTGATTGTATTACCCACTTTTGTGGCTAGTAGCCGGAATTTAATGAATGTAACAATGGCTATTTCATATTTACTTGAAAACCCTAGACCGATTATAATATCACTGGATTTCCTATCAAATGTTTTGGTTAGCGTAAGGTAAAAACTTTTCCATGTTTATGTGTGGGAAGTCTTACGTGATGCCTTTTCTTTTCAAAGATTTTTCAAAGTTAAGCAACTTTAACATGTTACTCACACCGGACCCATGTCTGACCCAGAGTTATTTCTGTTTTTCTTTAACTCTTGGGTACTCAAATTTTTAGGAGTAGCCAAGGGAATTCAGGTTAGGATTCAGGTTAGCTTTGACGAATTATGGAGGAGCAAATGGAGCAGAAGGCTTCTGCGTATAGTTATATAGTTTACCGTTGTGTTGGTATCTCTGAGTGTTTATCTGCTATGTATTGAGTTGTAATAACTAAACAGGTGTTTATAACTGTCTAGTATGTGTTGTATTGTCTGTGTAACTCTGATAATTGTTGTATACTATGTAATACTTATGTTACTAATATAATTTATTCGTTCCGCTGTTGAGATTCTTGTGTTGTTTCCTCTTTCTCTTCTTTCTTTTCTCTTTTCTATCCCTTTCTTTCTTAAGGATGATGCGATTTTCTGGGAGAGAAAGTCGGGTCGTCTCACTTTGATTCTTTGTTTTATAATTTTTCAGCTTTTTAACAATTTAATATATGTGTTTTATGTTCGAATCCTTTGTTTACAATTTATACTAAAAAGTGAGTTTACACTTCTTTGCTTTATATTCAAATTGATTTTATATATACGTTTGAATGAATATTGGTTTTAAAAATAATATTTTGAGAAAAATGCGTGATCCTCTAGTAAAAGAGGAGTGCACACATGATACTATATATATAGAACATAACAAGGTGTTGCCAACATGGATGGCAGGTGACAAAAACTAAACAAACGAAACAATGGAATAGTCAGGTACACCTGTAATGAGCTCCGGCAAAGCCACCGTCCATTGCACCCCAAAATCGAGCTCCGGCATAGCCACCACCCGATAGTAAGGTGTTGGAGGTACCTAAAAATGCTAAATAGCATCAAAAGCCACTTTGAAAAGTCAAAGGTATTGGAAACCAGCTCAATCAAAAGAAAAATCTATATAGCTACCTCAGCTAATGATCCAGTAAGAAAAAATCCACTGTGAGAACTCTGATAAAGCTGTAAGTATCTCCTTCCTCGATTAGCAATACTGGAAAAGGCTATCCTACACACCTAACAAGAGACATTAACATCCTATCTAACCCAAACCTAAAACAAAATTAGGAAAAAAAATTACAATGAAACACATATATGTATATAAGTAGAACTTATATACATATATGTGTAAATAAAACAAATAAGATATAATAAAGCAAAATAATCTAAAACAAAAACTAACATTTTTAAAGTGTAAGGGAGATATGGTCCAGACTGAAGAAAATAAAAAACTTGTAAACAAAAATAAAAATAACTAATTCAAAAACAAAGACAATTCTATAATTGTCTTTGTGGACAATCAATTAAAAGCACGTTGTGGAGCACTAAGGGATAGTTATTTAAATTTGAAAAAGAACTAATACTATTATTATTGGAGTCAAAAATATTATTGTGTTGTTTAAATATATTGATATTATTACTAACTTTGTTAAGATATTCCTTAAAAAGATTGTTTTTGGCAAATTTATATTTAGGATTAGAGATCCAATTAAAGAAAAAAGACGAAATTAAAAAAAATACGTTGATTTCTTTCAAACCAAATATACCAACAGGATATAGTGAATAAAGTATCAAGCAAGTATCGATTATCCTTATTTAACTTAAATCTAAAAGTGTTCCAATAGAAGAAACAATCAGAATTCTAGATTTAATATTAAAGTCAAAAAATATATTAAGGGTGTTCATAAGAATAAATGAGTATCCGTATAGTCATAGTAAATATGCTTAATATCCTCCAAATGTCTATTACAAAAATAACATTTATTGTAAATATGAATATTTTTTCTTTTTAAAAATTCTATAGTATTTCATTTTCCATGCATAATTGGCTACATATGGATTTTAGATTTAGGAGGAGCATTTGATTTCTAAATGAACTTAAGATAATTATAAGTAACACCCAAAAAGTTAATAAATCTATAAAAAGAATTTGAAGAAAATTTCTTACTTTTATCCCACTCCCAACTAATAAAATCATTATAATTATCAATATTATAGAGATTTAATCTAGCGATGAGCAGATTAAAATGCTTAAGGGTTGAACCTTTTAGAATTCTACTAAAACTAAAAATCCAAGGAGATCCATTTTCGGAAGAAAAAACTCCGAAATAAATGCATATTTAAAGCTAAATGTCATACAACTCTCTAAACTCAATCCTAAGGGGAATGGCGGATATCCAACTATCGTGCCAAAAGGAGGTATTATTACTAGAGTGAACTATAATATTAATGCCTAAATTAGAAATCGCATTACATTTTAAAATGGATTTCCAAAAGTAAGATTATTTACATGAAACCGATGGGCTAATTTGATAAAGATTATTACTACCATTATAGTAATATTTAGAAATAATTTCTTTCCAAGTAGCATTATCATTAATGCCCTTAAACTTCCATAACCATTTACCTAGAAGGGATAAATTCATATTACGCAAATTAATAACTCCTAAACCTCCACCCTTTTTGGGTTTACAAATAGTTTCCCAATTTACTAAACTTTTAATGCAGCTATTTAAATGATCACCATTTCATAAAAAATCTCTTCGAATTTTATCTATTTTATCAATAACCCAATCAGGGAAAAGATGCACCGACATCCAATAGATCGGAAGAGCTGATAAAACAGAATTAATTAAAACAAGTCTGCCCGCTTTAGATAAAAGTCTTCCATTCCAATTTGAAATACAATGTTTAATTTTATCTATAATTATAAACCAATCATCATGTTTTAACTTAAATATAGAGATTTTTATTTTAAATATGTGCTTAAATTAAATATTGATTTTAAAATATATATATTTTATTATGATATGTCTTTTAATTAAGTATTGATTTTAAGAAATAATAATAATAATATAATATGTATTTTGTTTCCATTTATATCAAGCTAGTTTTGATTTGTCTTTTGCATCAATTTTGATTGATCTTCAATCAGCTTTGTTCATCAAATTCATGTTCACCGTGATGAGCTTTGGAATTTGTGCTTGGATTCATAACTTGTTGTGTGTCTAATTTCTCTAGCCCCGAAAGGTGAGCGATCACTCACGATTAACATTCTTATATTTAATAAATTTTATTCACATGAAATAATAATAAAAATATATGGTTAAACTTGAGTTGTTATATATTTAATTGTTTAATATGTATGTTATCATTTACATTTGTTCACCTGTGATTATCGACAATAGTGACACCAATAACCTGTTAGTATATATATTATATTTGAATTGTTAATTATGATCATATTTGCCATTGATATGCTATGTCATTTTATATTTTTATTTTATTGTTCTCACTCTGCAAGTTCCCTGAAAGTTAGGAATTCCCTACGGATTGAAATGATACATACCCGAACGATTTTTTAGAATAAGAAAAAATCATTATGAGTTGAAATGGTAAACTCAAGTGATTTCGATTGATTTTAAATTTTGGGATTGCAGGTAGAAATGATATATACCTGTAGATATTTAAATTGCGGATTGAAATGGTAAGCATCCGCATCACTTGACCACAGGATAGTAATTTACATATGGACACCGTTGGTCTATATTTTTAAAAATGATTCCCAAAGTTTTAAAAGGAAGTACATAGGTTTTAATAAATATTGACTTTTATACTATAATATATAAATATTATTTTTATATATGTGTAAGTTTAGGTCTTAAAATTATATAATTTGGAAACTTTAAATTTATATGTGAGTTTTGAAAATATAAAATTTTAGATTTTTCTTATAACTTTATTATTTCAAAATATATAAAATAAGATTCATCTTAATAAAATTTAATTTAATTAATATATATATTTTGGTATTTGTTTCAAATTATATTTTAAAAATAGGTTTTTGTAATAACTTTAATTAATTAAGGTTAGGAAGATAAATGGAAATTGATTTAAAATTGTATTTGACTAAGAATTGGATTTAAATATAAAAAAAATTTGATTTGAAACTTATTGTATATGAGATTTTAAAGATATGATTTTATAACTTGATTTTTGATTAAAGGTGATTAAGTGAATATTTTCGAATTTAAATAAATTGAGATTGAATATTCAGTTTGATTTAAAGGTGTAATTGGAGATTTTATTCAATTGTTATTAAAATGATTAAGTGAATATTTTCCAATTTGAATAAACTAAAGTTAAATGTTGAAATATATATGAAACTTATATTGTAATGTTTGAATACTTAAATTTTGAATCTTACTAGAATTGAGGTGGTAGTTCAAACCTGGATTTGAAATCGATATAAATTGAAATGGTTTGTTGAGAATTTGAATTGAACCTTTAACCTTTTAAATTAACATTGTTGAACTAGGATTTGATTTAAATTTAATTTTGAATTTAAGTTGATTTAAATTGATATGTGAAATTAGAAGGTACAATTCTAAGTTTATACTATTTTCGATATAAACTATTTTTACCATGCAAACTATTTTAACATATAAATTACTTTAGTATATAAACTATTTTAATCTATAACTTATTTTTAAATATAAACTATTTTAACTTATAACTATTTTTATACGTATAAAGTATTTTCTATATTTAAACTATTTAAGTTGGAACTGTTATGATTTAGATTAAATGGATTTAAATCCGAATATTTTGATAAGATGGTTTAAACTATTTTGTGGTTACGATTATGGAATTGAATATGATTTGGAAAGTGATATAATTTTGAAATGAATATAATATTTTGATATGAAGGATGAACTGTTTGAAATAAAATGATCATGGTGTGAAATAAGTGTTTGGTTGTTAAAGAGACCAGGATCGGATACTGTCATACTCTTTGCCAATACCGAAAACCACTTCAACAATTGTGTACGTGGTGGAGATTCCAGAACGAAGTAGTATGGTTTGGAGATGATTTTGTATGAGGTATCAACGCGGCCCTGGCTCCCGTGTGTCAGCTTGATGTGGCTAAAACATGAGCCACGCCGGGCAAAGTGAGGTCGCATCTTCGATCGAGCACATTTCTTCGATACCATTTTATTACTTTGTGATTTGGTTGGGTGCGCCTTTGATTTTGGAGTTTGTCTTGAGATGGGCGGTAGTAGCTGCTATTCGTAACCACTGATCCAAATCCACAAAACGATAGTATCCTACCCAGGGAATTGCCTCGCGTGCCTTGTCACATGCCTTATCGTGGCTTCCACGAGTTTGGTTTGTACCGTACCTATGGAGTTCCCTCTAAGTAAACCACTGGTTTGGTGGAGCTTACAGTACTGTATATACTACATGAATATATAAAATGTGTTAAGGGGGATATGGGCAACGCCTTAACGCTATTTTAATACTTACTAATAGACATATTGTAATAGCGTATATTACTACATAGTAAATAGTTCCACGGATCCTTAGAAAATGGAAATCCCAAACATCCTTTAAGTTATATTGTATTTCACTTGGACATTTCACTTGAGTTGATTTACTAGTATAAGAATGTTAATCCTGACTCGAGTGTTTTGTGTTTTGCTTATGCTTGGGTCAGACTGAGTATCACGGCATTTGAGACTCGCCTTTGGAGCTTGGAGTTTTACTTGAAGATCTATCTTTCAGCTTTCAGTTATTTTAGTTTATTCCAGTTGTTGATATTCAGACTTGTTATTTGCTTATCTATTAGAGATTCCATTGTAATTGAGATGTACATTGTATTTGTTTTAGACTCTGATGTTTATATTGTAGCTTCATGGACTATTATTTATCTATTCCGCTGCTTGTTGTTGTATTACTCCGTGTCTGTGATTCTATAATTGATTTGTTTACTGTATACGCTGATTTTTACCAAATATAAATAAAAAATCTTTTGTTTTGAGCAATTCAAGTCTGACATGAGTGGATGATTGTCGATTTGAATGGTTCAAAACGCCAGGTCATTACAAAACGAATCGACTCCAGTAACTCAAATGTGTGGAATCCTGGAATGTTGGGGCTAAAGCTCTATCCGATGATGAGAATTGGGAATCATTTTCTGAAGAAATATTGAATACATACATCCATCGGCAGCATGCCATATGGCTTATTAACAAATACGATGAGAGTGCTAAACTATCAGATAACATCACTACTTTCAACTTCATAATTGGAGTTAGTCGACTTTCCAACCCAGCAAAGTGTTTGCCCTACCTATCCACACTTTCTGAAGTAGCCTCCTACTGGCTCTTACGTCTGCAACCGAGAAGCATTCAATCTTTGGCCCATCTTTGCACAGATTTCAAGGCCAGTTTTTTGCTTCCAAGGCCCGTGTCATAATGGCTAGTGAGCGACGTAACATTAAGCGGGGTCGACCAAGAACCTTTGGTCATATGTTAATCGCTTCAATAAGGAGTCCACTCTGACCGGGGGTGTTGACAAGAATAGAATGGTTATAGACCTTTACTTGGGGCTTAGGTACAAGTCTAGAATATGGAAAGAATTACATAAGCAACTAGGCACGTCCCCAATTGCTTTCTATCAACGAAAAAATGACATCATGGGGACGAAGGACAGCAAGAGGAAGCCCGACATTCAAACAATGTCATACCTAGTTAGACAACCCACCATCACAGTAATGGTCAGCAAAACTACAACAAGAGTCGTATAGAATAGGGCACGCAGTACAATACTAGGTATGCTCATTGTGCCACCCTGACTACAGGTATGGAATCCATATACCTTACAACCAAGGACTGGGTATTGTTCTAAAGGCCATCCACCACTAGAGCTGGGAGAAGCAAGGAACCTTGAGGCCATAGTAAATACTACAAGTTCCATTAATAACCGGTCACTCCAATAAAGAGTGTCATATACCGAAGGATGAGATAGAAAGGTTAATCCAAGGAGCGCTAATAAAGTTCGTTCGATAGCAAGTCATTTAAAGGACGGTTCGCAACAATCAGCGGACTCAACCCTAGTAACCCTATTATAATTTCATTGCCATAACCAGCATTTTGATTATCTTTGGAGGCCTGCAGGTGGCCAGAAATAAAAGGGGAACATAGTCCCAGTATTAGAGAGAAATGGGTTCGGCTGACCAAGTTTATTCCTTAGAGCGTTGAGCCTCCAAAGCATCCAGGCTAAAAGAAAATCAGCATATCACCTTCATTCTAAAGATAAAGAAGCCATCCCCTACGCCCATCACAACCTTATGGTTAGCCTTCGTTGATGGAGGCAGAACAACCAACATCGTGCTAAAACATGTCTTCGAGGCACTCAAGATTCCTACCTTCGGCCTCACCTTATGTGCCTTGCCCAACTATGGAATTAGGGGCATTAGCATTTTTCCAATGAGGACAACACCTCTCATGAGCACATTTGGCAAAGAGCCCCTTACTACAAAGATATAGGTGAATTTTATAATAGTTAATTGCCGTTTGGTTATAATATCTTAAAAGGACGATGGACCATCATGAAACTTGATGCAATTTTCTCCTAAAACCAGCTTGTCATGAAGTTCCCAGTCCAAGGTGGGGTCGGCAAAATTTAGGGTAATCAACAAAAGGCTAGGGAGTGTTTCGAGGCCTTCCTCAAATATGTAAAGAAGGGCGTTCTCATGCTTTAACAGGAATTTGCAACAATCGGTGGTGACTCACTCGAAAAAACCTTCGAGTTGGTCAATGTTCAAGTTCGCGGCCGAGCCATACCCTAGCTTTAAAATAGAGACATCTACCTCAATGGATCCCCATAGAGACAACGATCCCCTAATGAGTCATGACTATCAGCAATGAGTCACTTAGGAGTGTGCACGAGCCAATCAACGCCCATACTAGTGTCGAGACCGTTCTTTCTCCTAAAGAAGTTACTATCAAGGACGTGTCACCTTAGAGAGTGGTTAAGCCAGTTAGTGCTCCCACTCATGCCTGGACCATCCGTAAGCATAAGGAGACTATTGTCAATGGTGTATTACCTAGGAATTACCACAAGCCTATTGGTGCTTTGGTTCATGCCTGACTACCTATGGCTGCAAAAACACACCAATTGGCCTCGTGTCAACCGAGAAAAGCCTTGAGCCCAATAGCGTTTTGATTTATGCTAGGACCACTTGCCATATTAAAGACCAGGATGACCTGGATCCCATTTCCTTGACCACACCCAAAGAACAAAAATATCTCATCATAGCTTAGAATAAGCAAGTTTGTAACATCATCTATTTTGAGGTCTGAAACTAAGCACTATAGATGTTGCAATCATCCATAGTATTAGTTTCCGGTGATAAAAATGCGACTATGTTAATCATATCAATAATATCAGAAGCACGTGAATATGAAACTTTTTAGACACAATTTAATAATAAACTTTCATATTTCATTTCACCAATAAGATTTCATATTCATTAAATAATCTCATTCGATCCCATGTTCATAGAAAATATATTTATTATAAAATACTCTAAGAGCGATATATGAAGTTGCCTTCTTGGTTGATCAAAGTCAAATATTTGGAAATTATACATTTTTCCATTACATCCATTCAAGCAGATAAAATAACATTGCGGAAAATAAAAGCTCTTACTAATAGCTAGCTTGCCTCTTCCACGTATCTAGAAGCTTATCCGTCTAACAGAAAAAATCTAAAAACCCTACTCCTGGCCCACTCAATTAAGCACCCGAGAGTTTAAGGGAAAAAACATAAAATTTGGGTCAAATAAGCAGTCTGGTGTGAATAATAACTAGCATTGAAACCCAAAATAGATATCTAGCGAGACCACACTGCTGAGTAGAACCGGTTTTCCCCTCATTAGTACCTTAACCAACATATCTACCATACATTATGCTTCTGCATCCAAATGGTTAGAACATGATAAATAAACATTTACAACAGTGCAACATACAATAGGCTACAAATTCCAATTTATTTGACTATCCATCTCAATATCATTGACCATTTGTCCTAACTTGAAATGACTATCCATCTTATATTTATATAAACTACCCATCTCACATGTGTACAATATATGGATTATCTATCCCTTACCATATGGACTACCCATCACACATGGTTTAACTATCTAAAATTATGTGGACTATCCATCACATATGTTTCATTCTGTAACATCCTCCTACTTGAAGGCCCAAAACTAATAGCTATTGATGTTGCAGTCATCCATAATTATTAATTCTCGACGACCAATATGGCGGTGTTTGAAACATTGATGCAAAGATCATAAGAATATGAAAAAAAAATTAACAAATTAAAAACACATATCCACATTCCATTCAAAACATTTCATGTTCATTACACAATCCCAAAAACGTTAACCATGTTCAAAAAAATATAAGACACATTCACCAAGAGCGACAAATGAAGACGCCCCCTTGGTTGATTAGAGTATATAGTAAGGCTAATAAGTATGTCTTTACATCCAAAATACACATCTGAAAAAGATAACTCTAAATGACTAACTGCCTATTGCATGCTTCCAAAAGTTTTATTCATCTAAGAAGAGAACCTGAAAACCCTAAACCTCAAACTCAATTGAGTACCTGAGAGTTTAAGGGGAAAAAAACGTCGAGTCAGACATAAAGCCTGGTATGAATAATAATCTAACATCTCAATCCATTTAGATATCCAATGAGACCACACCGCTTTGCGAAATGGGTTTTCCCCTCACTAGTATCCTAAAACACCTTTTATAAAACCATAAACCATGCTCCTACATCCACAATAGTTAAAACATAACATTTCAAAATATAATGATAATATACATAAATAAACATTTTGTATATCCCATCCCCAGCTTAATTGATGCCCTGTCATATTTATAGTTTCTAAGGTCAATAATAACCTATTAGTTTTCATGCGTTTACTAATAACGTTTTTATAATCAATGGACACCCTGTCCTACTTCAGAGTTTTCATGGGATTACGAAGAACCTATAGGCCTCTACTAATTAACTTAATTAATTCATGGGCTCCACTGAACCTATTGGTCATCTCAATGACTCATCTTATATCTTAGTTTTCATGGGTTGACTAGAAACCTCTGGATTATTCCAGTAATTCCCTTCTTAGCTTAGTTTTCATTGGTTTACTAAAAACATACTGATACCTCCCTTGACTTCTTCCTTATCCTAATGTTCATGCATTGACTAGGAACCTTTTGACTGATGTCAATTCTTAATCTGGATATAATTTTCATGGGTTCACTACGAACCAATTATCCCCTGCCAATCTACCTTAAAACATAATTTTCATGGGTTTACTATGAACCTGTTGGTTACCCCCAATAACTTCCTAATCATAGTTTTCATGGGTTTACTATGAACCATCTCTTAGACAACTTCAAAGTTTAGGCATCCTATATTTTGGTCTTCCTGACTCCCTGGATGCAATTCTACTCATTCAGAAGTTTAATCAATTTATATTCACTATAGGGTTAGCCTAGCACGTTCTTCTACCCCTTTATCCTCGAAATACAGTTATGGGTCCTTTATTATGCGAATATATTCATATTTGAAGAAGCAAACATAAAACTTAACAATACCACTCCTATGGGTTTAAGGTCCTTGAAAACATTTACATATAAAACATGGTCAATCCCTTTATCCCATACTTTTATCAAGGAAATACTTCTTTAAATTTACATACTTGAAATTCTTTCAAATTTCCTTTGTTTAGCCTTGGGTTTTACCTTTTTTGAAAAATGAGTGGATTTAAAAAAAAACTTTCGACACCATTGAAACCCTTCTTTCGTCTTCATTGGATGAAAGCATTAAATTCTATCTTTAAAACCTTAGGCTCCTGCCTTTCGAAAACTTTAAAACATTTCTTTCGAAACCTTTCGACTTGGTTTAAGTATTGTCATATGAGTATAGAAGCACAACTTCAAAACCATTCAAGAATACCCTTTCGAAACCATTGAAGGTTAGCCCTCAGAAGCATTGAAAGTTCTCGTTGCAAAATCATTGGGTTTATGTTTAAAACATCTATTTAAGTCAAAACAAACATAAGTGAGAATGTCTCTTTCGAAACCATTCTTTACTACATAAATATATTAGGAAAAGTTGATGGTGTTAGAATCATCCTTTCGAAAGCATTAAAACATCTTGGTAAAATAACTGAAGGTTGGCTTCGAAACTCCGTACAAAACCATTTCCTACGAAGCCCCTAACCCCTTTCAAAAGCAGCAGGAAGTGACTTATATTTATAAAAACAACAGTACCCTACGAGCGCATTGATATCTTCAATACCATTGAAAGGCATCATTTCACAGAAGGGTTTCGACTTGGTCGAAACTAAACCTTCCGAAAGCTTTAATCAAAATTTAAGTAACTTCTTCGAAAATTACTTCTTTAAAACAAAGGCGACAGCTCTCCTTCGAAAGATTAATTTGAAATACCCTTTCGAAACCATTGGTTTCGACTATTCGAAACCTCTTTATAAACAGGCAAGCGCTTTTCTTTTAAAACCAAATAAAACAAAGGAACCAACCCCTTAGAAAGCTATGTCTCGACACCCTACCTTCCGCCTTTATCCAATCCACTACATACCACCTAAATGATACCATGTGTATTAGTTTACTGGTTTCAACCTAGTGGGTTTCGACTAGGTTGTAGACGAAAGCGTTGAGTCAAAAGATCCTTTCAAAGAAGGCGGAACCCCTTTTTCTAAACAAAAGGCTGTTTTTTACCAAATAATGTAAATTTTTTGTAACTAACTTTCCTACTTGTAGGATTGGCCATCTTAAACATTCCAATAATTTCATTAAATTTATGTCGCATTTTCTTAGATCTAAAAATGGATAACTACCAACAATTAAGCCCTTCCTATTAATAAAATAATTAAATCATTTAGGTCCTCCTTTCAAAATAATTTAATTTCCATACCAAATCATTTAGTAAAAATCTCCCAAAATTCCAGAAATTCACTTTAATCTTATTATTTAACATATCAAAATTTCTGACCCAAATTCTCAATATATTTCCCAAAATATATTTATAAACCCAAATAACCATATTTTCCTTTGAAAATTCATAATTAATTCTCCATGGTTTGTAAAATTGTTAAAGTTTAAAACCAACTCCAAAATCATGTTTTCCACAATATATAATTTTCCCATGGCATTTAAAAATCATTAAACCTCGGTTTTACCCTAAAATCATGCATATCTCCTTTAAACAATCTTATTTAAACCATATAAATTATAAATCAAGCATATCATCATTTAATATACCGTAAAATATGAATTTACCCACTAAACCTGAAAACATATGATCATACAACAAAAATAGAGATGTAGAGATTATTATTCACCTTGGATTGGATAAGGAAATTAAAGATTGATTGAGACTGATTTCTTCTAGCTTGAACCTAAGCTTTACTTTAATTTTTCTCTTCTTCTTTTCTTCCTTAATAAACAGCCTTGCTCTTCCTTGTTTATGTTTTTGTTTTTGATAAAAATGAACATGTATGGCTAAGGAAAATTGTATAAGGATGGGAAATATGGGCGGCAATTTACCCTAATGCCCTAGGTTTATTTTAGCTATCACTTTACCATTTATAAGTCAATTTATTTTAATAAGCACGACCACTACATTTTTATTGATCAACCGCGTTCTCCTTATCTACATTATTCTGTTCAATTTATTCTAATTATATTTCCTGAATAATGTTATTAAAAATTAGGGGTGTTACAGGCTCCCCTCCTTAAAGAGTTTCGTCCTCAAAATTAAGCAAGGACCAAATTGCAAACATAGCAATCGTCTCTAACGACTCCTAACATTCATACTAGCCTATCCGACTAGCAACTAATCTATATAAATATAATATAGACGTATCATCAAAGCAAATCAGGATAAGCATCTCGAATCATGTCCTCTGTCTCCCAATTATAGTCCTTCTCGTTGTCGCTCCACTGAACTTTCACTAACTTGACTGTCTTGTTCCTCAATCTTTCTGGATAAAAGTAGCTTCTGGATCATGCATATACTTGAGAAGATGAGATACATGGAATACTTTATGGATACCTGCCAAGATGCTGGGCAACTCTACTGTATACGCGAGCTTTCCAATCCGTTTTATAATCTGGAATGGTCCAACATATCTTAAGGCCAACTTTCCCAATTTTCCAAACTGTACCATACCCTTCATTAGTGATACTTTAATGAAAACCCCGTTTCCCATTGAGAACTCTAGGCCTTTATGCCTCTTATCTACATAACTCTTCTATTTGGATTAAGCTTCCTTCATCCGTCCTTGGACTAGTTCAATCTTTTCTTACGCCTCTCTAACGGAAGCCAGACCTAAGGCTGATCTGTCTCCAGTCTCTAGCCTGAATGCTGGTGATTTGCATGGCCTTCGATGCAAAGCTTCAAAAGGCATCATTCCAACACTACTCTGATAACTATTATTATAGGTAAACTCAATCAAATGTAGGAGATCTTCCCAAGATCTACCAAAGTTCAATACATAAGCTCTTAATAAATCCTCGAGTACTTTATTGACTCTCGTTGTCTGCTCATCCATCTATGGGTGATATGCTATAATCAACTTGAGCTTAGTACCTAATACCTCTTGTAGACTCCTCTAAAATTTGCTAGTGAATAATGCATCTCAGTCGTTGATTATGCTACTAGGAATCCCATGAAGTCTAACTATGTTCTTCAGGAACAACTTCGCCAAAACAAGTGCCGTCTTGGTTGACTTGACTGGAATGAAATGGGCATTCTTGGTCAACCTGACTGGAATGAAATGGGCATACTTGGTCGACCTGTCCACTATAACCCATATGCTTTCATTTTCCTTATTCGACCTTGGCAACTCGTCTATAAAATCCATGGATATCGAATCCCATTTCCATATTGGAATCTCTAAAGGCTGAAGCAATCCACTTGGATTTTGATGTTCGGCCTTCACTTGCTGATAGTTCACGCACTGCCTAACATATAAGCCAACATCCCTCTTTATGCATTTCCAATAGAAGCTGCTCTTCATATCTAGATACATCTTGGTCCCTCCAGGATGAATTGTAAACTTGGATCGATGACATTCTTCCAGAACTTCCCTTCTCAACTTCCCTAAATTCGGAATGCATAATCATTCCTTCTTTCTCAACCATCCTCATTGGTCAAGACTAAAGTCCTTTAGATCATCAATCTCTGATCATACCTTAAGCCTTCCAATCCTTTCGGCTAAAACTGGATCCTCTCTCTGCTTAGAAGTTATCCTCTTGATCAGCACTAGTCGAACTTCTAGAGAAGACAACATGGCAATATCCTGAATAGAACTAGCAGTAGATCTCAACTGCACACCGCACTTGGATAAAGCTTCTAGATCCTTCCATTCTGCCAACATTGCTAACACCACATTTTGATGTTTTCTACTGAGAGCATCTGCTACCTTATTTCCTTTCCCTGGAGTATACTCTATACCGAAATAATAAGCAGCTAAAAACTCTAGCCGCCTCTGGTGTCTCATATTTAACTCCTTCTGAGAGAATAAGTATCTTCAAGATTTATGATCGGTATACAACTCAAACCTCTCTCCCAAGAGATAGTGCCTTCAAATCTTCAAGGCAAAGATCACCGGAGCCAACTCTATATCATGAGTAGGATATCTTACTTGGTGCAGTCTAAGCTGCCTCGATGTGTAAGCAATAACTTTACTCTTCTGCATCAATACTGCTTCCAATCCAGTTCCACATGCATCAGTCTATACTACCAACCCTTGGTTTCAATCTGGAACTACTAACACTGGTGCTTTAGTCAACAAATGCTTTAAGTTAAGGAACCCTTCCTCACATTTGTCGAACCAAACAAACTTCACATCTTTTCTAGCCAACCTCGTCAAAGGTGCTTCTATGCGAGAGAAATCCTCAATGAATCTCCGATAGTAGCCAGTAAATCCAAGAAAACTTCTAATCAAGATTACCGTCTCTTGTCTCTTCTAATTGTTCGCAACTTCGATCTTATCAGGATCGACTGATAATCTTTTCTATAAAACCACATAACCAAGAAACTTAATCTCTTTCTTCAAAAACGACACTTGGAAAACTTTACCTTTAGTTGATTCTGCCTCAGCTTTTCTAGCACAATATTAAGATGATCTCATGCTCTCTCTCATCCTTAGAGTATACCAAAATGTCATCTATAGATACCAACACGAATCTATCCAAATTCTCTCGAAAGACTCGATTCATCAAATCCACAAAGAAAGCATGTGCATTCGACCACCCGAATGGCATCACTAACCACTCATAAGAACCACATCTAGTTCGAAATTTTGTCAAAGGAATGCAGTCCTCTGCCACTCTCAACTGATGGAGCCCTATCGCCAAATCTAATTGGGAAAACACTTTGGCTCTGCTCAACTGATCAAATAGATCGTCTATCCTCGGCAGAGGGTAGCTATTCTTGATCGTCCTTTCGTTTAACTAATGATAGTCGATGCACATCCTTAACGACCCATCTGGTTTCTCCACGAACAACGCGGCCGCTCCCTAAGGTAAAATGCTTAGTCTAATAAAATTCCTTCACTCAAGATCCACTAACTGCACCTTCAGTTCCTTTATCTAAGTCGTTGTCATCCTACTAGGTGGTCTACTCACTGGTTCAGCTCCCGGCACAAGGTCTATCCGAAACTCAATAGCTCGTTTCGGTGGTAAACCCGTTACCAGCTTAAAGACATCTGCAAATTCCCTTGCCATTCGAACCTGACTAAGTTCTTCCCCAACCACCATGGCACTTAACAAAGCACAAACACTCTTGCCGGAATTTTCCACTTAGAAGATGATTCGGTTATGACAGTAACGACCTGTTTTTTCCATACCCTTTGAATCGATAATAAACCACACATGCCTAACTCAAATTTCATGAAAAGACGGATCACTAAGGGTAGAAGGAAAATAAAGACAGAACATAATCTTACACGAATGGAATAACATATATTATTTCACTAATAATCTTTACAGCGAATTTTTAAAAAATACAATATTAGAGTCTAACCTAGATTTATCTGAGGCAATTATAAACTTATGTCCTTATAAATGCTGAAAATAACAAAACAAATACAACAGACGTAGCGGATAATAGAATACGTCCATACGATGATGAAGATCTCCAGCTCTCCTCTGGAAACTCCAACTGTCTTCAACTCAACCTAAAACTACTCAGATCTAACTCGAGCATTAAAAATACAAGGATCAGGCGAGATAAACCAGCGTGAGGTACTCGAAATTTAAAACGACTATACTGTCAAAACCTTTGAAAAGAAGGGTACCTCATATGACCACGCCCATACATAAATACGGACGGGTTTTTACCTTATGATACTAAAACATTTTATACCAAAATACACTTGATATTATTTTTAATGACATCCTTTTGAAAGCATTTTTTCAAATAAGGTGCCAATACCTAGACTAATTCTAAGGGAATATGTCCGGACTGAGTCAACGGAATATACCGAACGGAATATATGATACCAAAAGTGGTAGCTGAAATGTTTGCAAGTCATTACAGTTCAGAATAAAATTAAAACCGTAAATCTCGTATTGGGATTGGATTTCCTACATGATAGGGAATGAGTGGCCTTTTCTCCTATCCATACATAACAAACATAATTCCCACGGTGCCTTAATCACTTTTCTCAAACTAGTCACTTGGAACTGTACTTGCTGTACTACCACTGATAACCGGTAGTTCCCTGCTTTTCTTAAGCTAACCACTTTATTCAAATGGGGCAATAAATGCCTTAAAGGACATATCCTCCAAAGGGCACAACGTATTAGACATCACCATACATACTCACTTATTCCGAATTTGTGTCTGTCAGACCACATAGTATCACATATCATCTTCCGGGATGTGAGGCTAGTAAGGCTACGCTCAATTTCTTCAAATCAATGCTTTTCATATAAAACCACGCTTTGATCATAACAGGTTCCACTTTGAATGTCACATTGCCATTCCTTAATCACACAACTGATTTCTACCAACATATAACTCTTGAGCTCATGTCTCAGGAAAATGTGTTAAGCTAAGAGAACTTTCCTTCTCCGCCACCAAGAAGATGATACATTGATAGAGATCAATTAACATGATCAAAAATGCAATGTCAGAGATTCTTCCATACAAGTTCGTTCCGGGACTTAACCAAACTGAAGGCACTTTTCTCGGCCATTACTAGGCAGGACAAATGTACTAGTCGTTTCTATATACTCAGTTATTAGTTTTATATTGAAATTATTATAAGATTCCAAATTATATTTTAAAATCTTAATTTTTCCTTATAAATATATTCATAATTTATTCTAGAAAAAATCGTTACCTTTAAACTCATATTTAAAAGGTATTGAATTCGCAGCATAAAAGTGTTGCCGAAAGTGGTATGTAAGCTAATTTTATTTAAACAACTTTTTAATATTTGAAAATTAATATTTTCCTCTTCAAATTTCTTTTAAACTATTTTAATAAATTTATCAAATTAATTTATATTTTTAATCATCTAAAAATATCATTTGTAAAGAAATCCCTTTTTGGATTCCGAACTGCGAAACCGCGATGTTTTTAGAAAGTTATTATGGACATATTTCAAAATCTACTTGGTGAAATCTTGTTTTTCTTTCTTCGTTGGAAAACTATTATCATCATGGACCAAAGAGTTTTGTTTCGAAGAAATCCGACTTATAAATCATTCTCTACATTAATTTGAAGTTACGGGTTGAAATTAACGAACTACCACTACGCGACGAGCTCGATCTTGAACAATTTTGTGAATTGCTTCTGAACATGTCCGAATACTTCAAATTTGTTTTAAACCATATTTTAACTATTTTAACTTATTTAAAACAATATTTTCATCATTTCAAACTCATTTTTCATTTCATTTCATATTGTAATTTTAGATTATTATCATATCATTTTCAATCTTATTTAGATATTTTGAAATCATTAAGAGGCTAAATAATTTCCATATACACATTTATATGAATTTATTTCTTATTTAATTAATTATGGTTAATTACTAATCATTTCTCTTATCATTTATCAAATAAGTTATCAACCACATAAACAATCATATAATCAACCAATTTGTCAAACATTTAATCAGCCAACATATTTAAACTTTCAAACCACTATACTCGAAATAATTTATGGGTTAATTAGTAAATATGAGTACTCACCTTTAACCGAATCGTTTAAATTCCTACCAACATTCATTTGATCCAACACATCATTAAATCATCTTACCTTCACAAAACCATCACCTAAACAACTCCACCTTACTTTTTAGTGCTCGATCATCACTTCACTTCCACTTTCTCTTGATCATAAGTCTTTCCCTCTTCTTTGCTCTTGGTCAAACCATCCACCAACATCAATAAGGCTTGGCCACACCATGATCCTCCACTTCCTTCATGGTTTCTTCACTTCTTAGATGTTAAACCATGTTTTGATAATATTCTAAGGTCTTTGGAAAGTTTTGGAGTTTTGACTTTGTTTGATATGGTTTTGAAAAAGTTAGTAAGGACATGAAAGAGAAGAAGCCATTAGAGAGTGGAAGAAAATCTTAAAAAAGGAAGAAGAAGATGTAGAAATGTGTAAAAGTAAGTGAAAGGATGGTGGTCTATTTATAGTTGAAGTTTACTACACAAATTATCTTATTACCCTTAACCTAAAAGATCAAAATACCCTCCATATTAAATCAAATTTTGTTTCCTTTAAGTACACTAAAATACTATTTTTAATGCATGACTAAACATATATTAAATGTCGATTTGATATGAAAGGGAAGTGTATAAATATGATGTGAAGTTTATGTAATAATTATGTTTAAAGTAAGCATGGATGTGGCATTCATTAATGGTGATTAGATGTTTAAGTAAATATAATGTTAAATTTATATCTTTTTTTAGTCAAATCAAATCATACTTAATTACACATCAAATCAAAGGATTTTCTAACTTTATTTACAGAAGTAAACCTTTTTTTTCTTTTTGTAATTACTCTTTCTTAATTGTTTTCTAGAAGTTTCTAAGTATGTTTAGAAAAAGTAAACTAGATTAGTGACATAATTAATACTTATATTTGAATATATGTTCCAATATAATAAAATAAATGTGTGACAACGTTGCAACAACTTTTAATTGACAAAACGTTGATTTTCGACAAAATGTTTTATGTTCACATTTTGACATTATTGTTAAACTATTTATTTATGTAAACCAAAATTGAAAATAATTTTGTCATCATATTGAATTAATTGAAACAAGTTCATTTGAGTTATAAAACCATATTTAATAATATTAAAATATAATTGTAAAAATAGACGTTGATTTGTCAACGTGCAACAAAATTTGTCAATTGTTATGAAATAAGTTTATATGTTTATAAAATCATTATAAATCAAATTTATATTATTATCATATCATTATTTAACCATTAAAAAGAGTTATTTACCATTTAAAATAAATGTTCAAATTTATATTGAATTTTATTGAAATCTGGCTCTTGTAAATTTTGTAAATTTAGTGATAAAATTTCCAAATCTTAATTCAATTCTAGAAATAAATTTGTCATTCTTATTTATTAGTTGAAATATGATAATTTAAGTTTACAAATTCTATATTTGAATATTTAAAATCAATTAAAGATCCAGTTTCCAAAGTGGTAAAATTACGCTCGTTGCATACTTCACCCCTTAAAAGAATTTCGCCTCCGAAATTACACCGAACTTTAAACTCACAATAGTTTGTCCAACATTATTTTACCTACTATTTTCATACATTACTTTTATGAAATGTCTTATTCGATCTTATATTCGAATCCACAACTTTTCTTTTGACCTAGTATTGATCCCCCGATCCTCTAGTGCAGACTCTATTCAGGCTCTTTGCTCAGAAACCTTTGCTTTTCTTGCATAGCTCTCAACTATGATAGAAAACTCAAGTACCAAAGGATAAACCCTAATCAATGTTCGCTGTCAAGAATCGAGTGATAAATCTTTTTTCAAACCGGTGTAGACACCTCAAAGTTCCATACTCAGATATAAATTAAAATTTGTGCGATGAAATGATCTACATATAATACATGTATTTATTAACTTTCCAAAACTTTTATTTTAAGTTCAAACATTTTATAAAGGTGCTTCTTTGCATAACCCCTTTAATTGTTTATTTTCGAATATTGTTATTAAAGGAAATGTTATAAAGAACCATTTTTCATTTAAAAGAAAATTATCATTATTATAAAAAATCCCACAATCCTATAACTTAGCATATTTCCTTTAACTCTAATATTATTTATGAATCATTTCGTAAAACTATTACCTAAGTTTATTTCGTCTTATAACTTATGTAAATCAATCATATTTTAAACACTTAAGTCCAAATCCTTAATTAATGCTGGAATACATAATAAAACATTTTCCAAGTTATAATTACCTTTTTGAAGAGTCATTATTTTGCTTAGTAGTTCATGACTTAACTCTATATTTGTATGACATACCTTTATATCCTAAGAGTATATACAAATCCCTAATTTCAAATTGATTTTACTTAAATCCTTCTGTCTAACAAATTTAGACTTTATTGTAATTTACTATTATCTCAAATTCATAAGTTATAAAATTTATTTCTTATTTAATACAATTATTAATTTTCTAGCTTTGAAAAACAAATTTTAAAACCACCTGTATTTAAATCCTCAGACTCTTAACTCTTAAATCTCGTTTTTTCTTTACAAACTAGATTCATAAAATATCTTTATCTTATTTCATTTACTCAAAGTATTTCACAATCTATTACTAAATGTCTTCACAAATTTCTTAGCTTTGAGTTAGGTACGATTTGGAAATTTTCGACTGTCCAAAATCGTCGAAATTCCGATTTTTTAGCAATTAGCGGTCCTAATTTATCTTCAGTTTAAACACTTTTATAAAGATTACTAATCAACGATTTACATTATTTCTTTAACTTAAGAAAATTATATAGATCGAGTAACTCCAAAAAATTCCACGGTACTGGGTACTACCAATAGTATCTTATATCCACTTAACAAGAAGAGTAATACTTAAGATAAGTGCTTACCATCTAAACACATCTCTTGCCCATTTTTAGTTTATTTCCGAGCCAATCGAATTATTTATCATAAAATGTCTTTTTTATTTGAAATAGTACCATTTTCAAAATCCTTTAGAGATTACTTTATAAAACCTATTTTATAAATTCATTTTATAAATTCATCTTATACTGATTAACTTCATTTAAATTTACATAATTATTTGACTCAAATTTAAATTGTCATTCCTTTTATATTTATCTTTTTACACAATGGTTTAAATACATTTTTATCTTATGTTCATTCCTTAAGAAAATCTTATCATCAAACACCTTATAGTCAAATCGTGAAACTTAATTCAGAAGGTATTATATTCAAAATTTTAAATCAAACAATTGATAAAATTATTATTTTGGAATAAGTATTAAAGATCGTAATTACTTTATTAAATTTCTTACCTATCTTTATAAGACATCATATAGTCAAACTGTGAAATTCTAATCCCAAGATGTTCATATTTAAATTTCATAAATCCTAATTTCTACCTATACAACTTTTCAAAATATATACTTTATATTTAAAATATAATCCTAGGTAAAATTATTTTATTTACCAATTTTCAAAATCAGTGTGTCAGTTCGCCTTATTCAACTGTTTAGGAATCCCTATCGATTACATGAAGCTCTCATGCATCGACAAAAATTCATATACCACTCAACATATTAATCAACACAAAACATTTTTATATCCAATAACAAATACGCGCTCTTATATAATACATTCAAACTCATTCTAGGATGTTACTAAACCTATCTCTAATGAGTTACTCATCCTAGGGTATTATTAACCCTATCTCTGATGAGTCATTACCCCACCGAAGCCAAGGTTCTCGCTTAATGTTCATCCCTGGTACCAAATGTAACGGACCATTTTTCCATACCATTTGAATCGATAATAAACCACACATGTCTAACTCAAATTGCATGAAAAGACGGGTCATTAAGGGTAGAAGGAAAATAAAGACAAAACATAATCTCACACGATGGAATAACATATATTATTTCAATAATAATCTTTACAGTGGAAAATTTTAAAACACAATACAAAGTCTAACCTAGATTCAACCTGGATAGTTATAAACTTCTGCCCTTAAAAATGCCGAGAGCAACAAAACAAATGCAACAGATGTAGCGGATAATAGAACACATCCATACGATGATGAAGATCTCCAGCTCACCTTTGGAGACTCCAACCGTCTTCAACTCAAACCTGAAACTACTCGGATCTAACCCAAGTATTAAAAATACCCAGATCAGGCTTGATAAACTAGTGTGAGATACTCGAAATTTAAAATGACAATATTATCAAAACCCTCTAAAAAGAAGGGTATCTCATAAGACCATGCCCACATATAAATATGGACGGGTTTTTATCTTACGATAACTAAAACACTTTATACCAAAATGCACTTGATATTATTTTTTAATGACATTCTTTTGAAAAAACTTTTCAAATAAACTTATTCAAATGAGGTATCAATACCCGGACTACGTCTAAGGGAATATATCCGGACTGGGTCAACAGAATATACCGAACGGAATATATGATACCAAAAGGGGTAGCTGAAATGTTTGCAAGTCATTACAGCTACTTTGGGAATATAATCAAAACCATAAATCTCGTATTGGGATTGGATTTGCAACATGATAGGGAACTAGTGGCCATTTCTCCGATCCACGCTCAACAAACATAATTCCCACGGTGCCTTAATCGCTTTTTTCAAACTAGTCGCTTGGAACTGTACTTGCTATACTACCACTGATAACCGGTAGTTCCTTGCTTTTCTCAAGCTAACCACTTTATTAAAATGGGGCAATAAATGCCTTGAGGGACGTATCCCTTTATATATTATTTTTCCTCTTATGTTATCATCTTCTATTATTTCGTAAATTCTTTTAAGTAGTGGAGCATGTAACGGATCGTTTTTCCGTACCCTTTGAATTGACAATAAACCACACATGTCTAACTCAAACTGCACGAAAATATGGATCATTAAGGGTAAAAGGAAAATAAAGACAGAACAGAATCTCACACGAATGGAATAACATATATTATTTCAATAATAATCTTTACAGCGGAAAATTTTAAAATACAACATCAGAGTCTATCCTAGATTCAGCCTGAACAGTTATAAACTTCGGTCCTTACAAATGCTAAAAAACAAAACAAATGCAATAGATGTAGCAGATAATAGAATATGTCCATACGATGATGAAGATCTCCAGCTCTCCTTTGGAAACTCCAACCATCTTCAACTTAACCTAAAACTACCCGAATCTGATCCGAGCATTAAAAATACAATGATCAGGTTGATTAACCAGCATGAGATACACGAAATTTAAAATGACTATATTATCAAAACCTTTGAAAAGAAGGGTATTTCATAAGGCCATGCCCACACATAGATACGGACGGGTTTTTACTTTATGATAACTAAAACACTTTATTCCAAAATACACTTGATAATATTTTTAATGACATTCTTTTGAAAACACTTTTCAAATAAGCTTATTCAAATAAGGTGTCAATACCCGGACTAAGTCTAAGGGAATATATCCGTACCGAGTCAACGGAAGATACCGAATGGAATATATGATACCAAAAGTGGTAGCTGAAATGTTTGCAAGTCATTATAACTATTTTGGGAATAAAATCAAAACCGTAAATCTCGTATTGGCATTGGATTTCCAACATGATAGGGGACTAATGGCCTTTTCTCCGATCCACGCATAACAAAAATAGTTTCCCTGGTGCCGTAATCGCTTTTCTCAAATTAGTCACTTGGAACTGTACTTTCTATACTATCACTGATAACTGGTAGTTCCCTTCTTTTCTCAAGCTTACCATTTTAATAAAATGGGGCAATAAATGCCTTGAGAGACGTATCCCCCAAAAGGCCCAACGTATTAGACACCACCATACATGCTCACTTATTCCAAATTTGTGTCAGTCAAACCACATAACATGCCACATCATCTTCCGGGATGTGAGGCTAGTGAGGCTATGCTCATTTTCTTCAAAGCCAAGCTTTTCATACAAAACCACACTTTTATCATAACATGTTCCAATTTGAATACCACATTGCCATTCCTTAATCACACAACTGATTTCTACCAACGTATGACTCCTGAGCTCATATATCTCAAGAAAGGGTGTTATGCTAAGGAAAGTTTCCTTCTCCACCACCAAGTAGATGACACATTGATGGAGATTAATTAATATGGTCAGAAATGCAATGTCAGACATTCTTCCATACAAGTTCGTTCTTGGATTGAACGAAACCGAAGGCACTTTCCTCGACCATTACTAGGCGAGAAGTCATTGCAATCCGAAAAAATCCCCATGGTGAGGAGACCACTTCTATAAATAACTCTATAATGGAAGCAACCTAGAGCATGTCAACAAGAAGTCCTCATGCTATGAAGATCCTCAGTCTTCAATAATCATCTTCAACATGTCTTCACTTTCAAATGTATACATTGGTTCAAAGTGGTTTCTGGATAGGGATCACCGAAATCTGACCTCGGCCCCTTCGAAGCCAATCATCGATAAAAAGATGTTTAGTTCATATGTGGATATCAATCATCAGTCAATTACTTCATCTTTTATAAAATATCTTTCTTAGATATATTCTTTAAATTTATTCCGTTTTCTTTTCAACAGTATATGGAATCATTAAGCCTTATTATTAAATCATTTGGTTTATTTAAACCTTTCTTAAATCTTAGAATAATTCCAAATCATTTTCTCTTTTACATAGAAATTTTTTTCCAAATCATTCACTAAATCTTAATCGATGATTTCTTATATTCAAGCTATAACTTTCATCTTAGGGAAAATATTCCCAAATCATTTATTAAATCTTAATAAAATATTTCTTTTTTAACTTCAAATCATATACTTCCAAATCAAAGATTTTCGTAACAGAGTACTATTGCCACATTAAATATGGTAAATTTCACCTCCAAGGACTAATGGCATGTAATCCTACATCATGAAGATCTTTGTCATCAATGATCATTGTCTACAATATATTTTATTTCGAAAATTAGTTTGAATGGATTTTCAGATAGGAATCACCCAAATCTGATCCCGGTTATTTCGAATAGGAATCACCCAAATCTGATCCCGTTTCCTTCGTACCAATCATCGAATAAAAGATGTTAAGTGGTTAAATAACATTCAAAGAATTTATTTATTTTTCCTTTATTTTGGAAAAACTTAAATATGATCTTTTAGATCATCTGGGCTTTCCTTTCGATCTATTCCACCCCTCGCCTAAAAGGAGAAAACATAGGCCAAGTAAGTTCAGGGCACTGGTTGCTCCATTCCTAATCTTAATTAAACAACTTGTTTTATCTTCCAAGATCTCATAGGCAGGACAAATGTACTAGTCGTTTCCGCATACTCGGTTATTAGCTTTATTTTAGAATTGATTATAAGATTCCAAATTATCTTTTAAACACTTAATTTTCCTTTCTAAAATATTCATAATTTATTCTAGGAAAAATCGTTACGTTTAAACTCATATTCAAAGTGTTATAGAAACCGCAGCATAGAAGTGCTGTGGAAAGTGGTATATAAGCTTATTTGACTTGAACAACTTTTTAATATTTGAAAATTCATATTTTCCATTCCAAATATCTTTTAAACCATTTTAATAGATTTATCAAATTTACTTCATATTTTTAGTCATTTAAAAATATCATTATAAAGAAATCCCTTTCTGGATTTCGAACTGCAAAACCGCGATGTTTTTAGAAAATTGTTTTGGACATATTTCAAATTCTACTTGATGAAATATTGATTTTCTTTCTTCTTTGGAAAACTATTATCATTGTGGACCAAAGAGTTTTTGTTTTGAAGAAATCCGACTTATAAATCATTCTTTATATTAGTTTAAAGTTACGGGTCGAAATTTACGAACTACCGCTACACGACGAGCTCGATTTTGACCAATTTTATGAATTGCTTCGGAATTTGTCCGAAACACTTCAAATTTATCTTAAACCATATTTAAACTATTTTAACTTATTTAAAACAATATTTTCATCATTTAAAATCATTTTTCATTTCATTTCATATTATAATATTATATTATTATAATATTATTTTTAATTTTTTTGGATATTTTGAAATCATTAAGAGGCTAAATAATTTCCACACATATATTTATTGGATTTACTTCTCACTTAATTAACTATGGTTAATTACTAATCATTTCTCCTATCATTTACCAAACAAGTTGTCAACCACATAAACAATCATATAATCAACCAATTTGCAACCAAGTTATCAAACATTTAATCATCCAATATATTTAAACTTTCAAATCATTATACTTGAAATAATTTATGGATTGATTAGTAAATACGAGTACTCACCTTTAACCGAATTGTTTAACTTCCTACCAACATTTATTTAATCCAACACTTCACTAAATCATCTTATCTTCACCAATCCATCACCTAAACAACTCTACCTCACTTTTTAGTTGTAACGACCCGAAATTTTCGATTTTGAAAATTCCAGAAATTCCAGATAGCTAGGAAAACGAAGAAAAGTGATAGAAGAAAAAGAAAAAACAGAAACACCAACATCTTACATTCGCAGAATATAATATCAAATAATATTCTTTACACAAAGAAAGCTGTATCAGTCGATTACATTTTAATACATCAGAGTTATACAAATACACAAACACTGGACATATATAATCATGTCACAGACAACTACAATATGTCATAGCAGAAACACTCCATATGTTTCTGCTATCCAGCTCGCCTTCTGTGCTCCAGAACGTCCTTACTTGAAAATCTATAATATACGGTCCGACCTGAGGATTACATCTAAGTAACACCTGGGTCAGGCTGGAAACCAACGTGAGTAAACCCACATAATATGAAATACCAAGCCATAACACATGAGAATATCAAGGTAACTCCTACCCTTTTACGAGTTCTCATAATAAACATTTATTTCACAACATTTTCAAGTTAAATATCCTTATTATCCAATTCATTCCATTCCAACCTGTTAATACCACATATCCAATTAAAAAAATTTGTAGATTACAAATTTATATGGATCCGGGTAATTACTAATACTCGGATCCAGTCTCTTTGAATCTCATATCATCCTAACCCAAGTTATTCCGGTGAAATACCATTCAAAGTTTAAATACAGGATGCCACTTTTAAACAGCAATTCATCATTGATAGATAACCACATTATCTTGTCCACCCAAACATATCGTATCACAAAACATTTCATATCAGAGATATCAACCAGTTCAAGTCATCCAATACCATTCAATCTTACTGTAAATCCTGCATAATTAACCATTAATTAATTTAAAATAAATTAAATTAATTACTTCATTACTGTAAATCCTGCTACTTAACCATTAATTAATTACAAACCAATTAATTAATCATCCTCTAATTATCCATCTTAATTGATCATCCATGACTAATTATTTTTGACCATTTATAGCAGTTAACCTTTAATTACTCTCATTAATTAAATAACAATAATTATTTACATTAATCCTTAGTAAATTACATTAATTAATTATTCCATAATCACTTCATGGATTAATTATCCTTAATCAATCAACCCTTAATTACTTCATTAATTATATTAATTAATGATCCCTAATTACTTATTTAATTAATCACTCTTTTTAATTAATTCCCTTTGATAAGAAATCTCTAACTTAATTATATTCATTAATTACTCTTAATTAATTACTTGCAGCAATTAATTATTCTTTAATTACTTACATTAATTACACTAACTTCCTGATTAATTACATTAATTAATCATTTAATTAACACTGAGTAATTGACACTTACTTACATCCATTAAGTAATTATATTTAATTACTTTCCATCAATTAATTTCCTTTAATTAATTATATCAAGTAATTACCCATTAATTACTTACAATATGTAATTACACTTCATTAATTACATTAAGTAATTATACTTAACCCATCATCAAATAATTCTCTTTAATTAATTAAAATAATTAAGTAACTTAAATTAACCATAATAGCTTAATTAATTACATTAAGTAATTAATTTCTTTAATTACTTCATTAAGTAATTACTCTTAAAAATCCTCTTAACATTAAGTGATTAACTTCTAATTACATTTCAAATTTTTTTAAAACTTTATTTATTTCAAAACTAGGATACAAATTTAAATTTGAATCTAGATTTAAAACTTTGTTTAAACCTTTGCCTTACATTTTAAATTCAATTTAAAAATTTGTAACTGATAGGTTTACTGAAAACCTATAACAACTTATTTGACCCGAATCCCTCCGTAAAGTCTTCGAGTCCAAAACCAAAAATCTTCAAGAAAAATACTCGAACTACTCGAGAAAAAATCGAGTACACCACTCCCCCTCAAACCAACTCATCAGAAATAAAGAAGTGCACCGTGTACATGCACGGCAGCTCCGTCCAACTTCGATCATCTTCGAAGGCTTCCTCATGTCGCCGCTCATCCAACCTTACGACCTCGATCATCTGAATTCCCAGAACAATTCGAAATCAAAATCAAGTTTCAAGCACAAAACTGGAGCCAAATCCCAACCTGGAAAACCTCTCATCCTCCTAATGCCAATCACCGGAGCGTCTGCAATTTCGGCCACGATTTCGACAACCACCATGCTAACATATCCCAAAGCCTGATGGAACTCGATCCACCAGAGATGCTATGGCGATTAAAACTTCTGACCATCCAAAAATTTGGGCAACAGCCTTAAAACAATCACCGCCATCACCACATCATCTGGATCTCCATTCCGATAATTTTCCCTAAGTCACCGACCATCCTTACATCTCCAGTAAGAACCATAACCATCTCGATAATCTAGATCGCCAGAGACAACCTAAATCTTCCAATATTTATCAACTTGAACTTCTCATTCAACCTCAAACTAAAAATTATGATTTTAGTTTTAAAAATCATGTTTCTGGATGAAGTTTCAGATTACATGCTTAAAACATTGAATTGGTATTTTCGAAATCTTGACAAAACTAATGCTACCCTGTTCTTTGGTTTTCCAGAGACATCTCAAGTTTTATTTTAACTTGATTAAATTTTTAAACCTTAGTTTATGATAAAACAAACAATTTTTGTTTGAAGCTTAAGCCCTAACAATGATTAGTTCAAGAGATAAAGATTCTTGATTAAGTCCTAAGCCTGGAAACATAATACAACAGCATGCACATACCAACATACATTCACATATACATGTAGAAAAATGCACTTATATATTCACACAAAACACATATTTATCATAAAAATTAACATGCAACCATATTTATACTTAAGTTATTTAAAGAAAAATTGCTTCTCACCTCTTCAAAAAGCAGAGGCTTGAAATAAAACAGGAATTTGAAAACTGCCTATTGTTGTTGTTTTGATTTCGAAGCTTAGATTGAAAAATAAATTGCTTAGGAATGTTTAACTGGTCTGGAACAGGATGATAATTCAGACTTGATTCCAGGTTGCGGTTGTTACAGGCTTAGATTGAGGAGGTTACAGGCTTTTGAAAACTGCTTACAGGGTTTGTTCTGAGTTTTGAAAATTGTTCACAGATTTTGAATTTGAGCTTGAGCTTTTGTAAAATGCTTTCAGGTTGTGATTTTTCTTTTCACTGGTTGGCATTTGTTTTGAGGAATGAAATTTCAAGTTAAGTTTGCTTGCTTTTTGAAAAGCGAAGAAAAGAATGAAGAAAGAAAATGTAAATTATGTTTTATCAAAATTAAAGAAAAAGAAAATTAAGAAGGACACTTGTTCAATTTATTACATTTGTCACAACCATTATTTAACTCTTAACACATGTTAATACAAGGATTTATAACCTAACACTTGTCATTATTAAATTTTAAATTATTTTTTAAAAGGATTTAAAAGCTTTTATTATTAATTTTCCTAATAAGTAAGTGCTTTTTATTAATTTATAAGTACTTTTTCTTAATTAAACATAAATAAAACTTTTTAAAAAAACTAAAATAAAAACCAACTAGATTCTAAATAATATCATATAAAATTATTAAATCCATTGTTAAATGCTAATTTAAAAGCTTTTGTTACTATTAAATAAATATTTTCTAAATTTATATAAATAAAATTCTTCAAGGAAAAAAAATATTATTTTAAAAAAACTTCATTCATATATTTTTTTTATACCTAAAATAATTTCAAAATCTATATATCCTTTAAATTCAATTTTAAATCCATATTTTCAAATTAAAATTCAATTTAAAATTTAATTTTAAAAATCAACTCAAACAAAAGCAATATATATATATATATACACACATATATTTTAAACAATCCCATATTCAATTTGTAACTACTAATTCTATTTAAAATTTGTCTATTTATAACTATATTTAAAAACATCACATTATTATTATTTAAAAATAACAATTTTACTAATTTTAAATAATTAATAAAGGAAATTATCACATTTTATTTGTATAATTTATAAATTAGTAATTTCAATAGTTGAATTAGATAATTATCCAATTATTTGATGCCCGAAAATGCGGGTTATCATATTTCTAACCCCTTAGAATCTTTTCGTCCTCGAAAAGGAATGAAGCCATAATTTATTAAAATGCTTATTATCAGAAAAATTATTCTTTGATCGCTTTTTAAAACATTTTTTTAAAGTCTATATAATATTATAAATAGTTTTTATAAAAATACTTTTTATAACTCGATGTTTCAACCAGTCCATCCTTGTTCTCATAGAAATTCGGTCATACGTTGATCAGGCGTAAGACTAAAAATCTGTAAGTACTTAGCGAACCCACTTTCGACACCCAGTGAAAATACTTGGAAAATAATTTTATCGAAAATATTTTTTTGAAAATAGGGGAAATATCATTTGGTGAGAATGCTCTAGAAATCATCACCCCCATCCATGGTCGTAGTCACATCTTGGGTTACGTTGCCATCACAGCAAAAGTCCATGTAACTGAAGGCACTCCGCGCCCCTCGATTGCGCCATGGAACCCTCCATAGATCGCAATTACATTACAGAGTTACGTTGCCATCACAGCAAAAGTCCATGTAACTGTAGGCATCAGCGCCCTCGATTTTCGCTGCCAAATGAAACTTCACCACTCCCGCATAGGTCGCAGTCTACCGATGTAAAATCAAACGTAGACTTTTGGCTCTCAGCAGCACACACGACTTTCGCTATGTCACCATAGGTCGCAGTCTACCGATATAAAATCAAACATAGACTGTTGGCTCTCAACAGCACACACAACTATCGCTATGGTCTGCAGTAGATCGCAGTGACACCGAGTTACACTATCGTCACAGCATAATCCAAATGCCTTTGTAGGCATCAGCGCCCTTGACTTTTTCTACAAACTACACATAATACTCAAGGACTAGTTTGTCCGGACTCCTTACAGGATCAACTTTAGAACCCCCCCATAGGATTCAAGGCAATACCACCCTGTGGTACTCCTATGAAGTTCATTTCAAGGAAGCACCTTTTTCTCCAGAGCCAATTTCAAAACACTTTATACTATACGCATATAGTATCTTCCAAACCATACACCTAGTATGAATCTCATATAGATCTCCTTTTCACAAAATCGATTATCCCAAAATCGATAATTCTCAACTAGGCTTTCCAAATCTGCAAAATTGATTTTTCCCAAAAATCATAAGCCTTTCCAAATTCGTAGGTTCCAAAAAACCTTTTCTCAAAATCATTCTCATAAGATCCTTTATATAAAAATCTTTGATCACTTCAAACTTGTATAAATCCCCTTTTTATACTTCAAATACTTTTAAAAACCCTTTTCTTTTGCCAATAGATTCAACAAGGGGAGATTTATCTTATATAACAAATATATATAACTTTGTTTATTCCAAATTAAATATTCAAATTTGATTACTCTATAAAGTCACGTACCATATTACTTACTTTCATAAAGTAAATTTCTATCATGGAAATATCCAATTTCCATTTTATTTCATCATAAATATACCATTCGTTTCAAAAACCATTCCACGTTTCTTATCCACAAATTCCCATTATAAATTTCATTCAAACTCGTACGATGTACACATATCATCCGTATGCTATATCAATCTGATCGCTCGCTCGATCCCACAATTTCACTTCCGAACTAGTATCATCTACCCGACTTCCTAGTGCGGACTCAGATCTAGTTTCTTGATCAGAAACCGTCATTCTTCTTACATAGCCATAACTATGATAGAGAATATCCAGAACCAATCAACAATCCATATCCAGTTCGCCGTCGAAAATCGAGTGAAAAATTCCCAACTCGGATCGATATGCTATCTCAAAATTCTATGCTCGAATCTGAATCAAATCACTATGTGAATGGACTAATATACATACATCCTACGTACTTATCTTCATTGATCATTAACTAAATCAATTCTCTTTTCTATTCACATTCCCTTAGGTTCTTATTCATTTATTCACCATTGCCTCAATCCCCATTTGGATTATCACCTCAATTCTTACCTCAAATGGATTTTTAATCATAAACAGTTTGCACTATGACCGGCTAATATTTAAAAAAATAGCTTGAAAATTTTAAAATAGATAAGTAGTTGAAAAATAATTATTAGTTTGCAAAATAGCTGTAAAGTAGTTAAGTAGTTGTAAAATAGTTGGAAAATAGTCAAATAGTTATAGAATAGTTTAATAATTGCAAAATAGTTGCAAAATAGTAATTAGTTATAAAATAGTTGTAAAATAGTTGTAAAAAGGTTAAATAGATCCAAAAGTAGTTATAAAATAAGTATAAAGTAGTTTGGGGTTTAAAAGAAAGGCTGTATATGGTAAATAGCTTGGAAAAATAGGTTTATATTAAAACAATTTATTTTGAAAATAGTCGAGAGTCAAACTGTTTAATTCCCAATCTCTATTCCAAACAATTCAATTTAAATTTCCACTTTCATTTAAATTGACTCAATTCCAACTTAAATAACTTCAATTTCCGTTGAACTTGATTTATCCCCAATTCAAGTTGAATAATTCTCAGTTTCTTTCCAAATTCAAATCAAATTCCATTTGATTTTTTACTTGTTCAACTTTAATCACAATTTCAATTAATTCAAATAAATTTCAAATTGAACCAATTTCAATTCATATCAATTCCAGTTTGAATTAATCCCAATTCCCATTTGAATTTGAAATCATTCAACTTCAACTTCATTTCAAATTAAATCCAATTCAAATTTTCCATTTGAATTTTTAAACTTATTCTTCTTCAATCACAATTCCAATTAATTCAAATCAAATTTAATTTGAACTAATTCAATTCAAATTTGAAATTTAAACCATCCCGAATTATATAAATCCGAGTTAAATTTTTAAATGTTGATTTAATCCTTTAAATCAAATCAACTTATATCTTTAAATAATTTAATTCTGAATCCAAACTCCATTTTTAACCTATTTAACCTTTGAAATCCAATTTATTACCTAAATTCAGTTTTTGAAACCAATCCTTAACAATTTAAATTTCAAAATTCTTTTTGAATATTTAAATCTTAATTTCAAAGTAATTTCATCTCCTTAATTTCAAATTAAAGTTTAATTTCCCTTTCTATCTCAATAATGGATATATTACCACACTTTAAATCCAGTTCACAGTTTAAAGATTATTAATAGGATAATATTATCCAAATTATTTTAAAACATCCATACATTTCCAATTTCCAGGTTTCAAACCATCTTTGATATTATGCATATTCCTCATACATATTATTTCCATTACACATCAAGTTATCCTTAAATTTTAAACCACATTTGGTTTTTAATTCAAAATAAATTCCTTTAAATTTTCAGACAGCGCTTGTTTGAAATAGGACCCTTTCATTCAAATACATTAAATAACATTATTTATTATTTCTTTATCATTTTGAAACAATTTTCAAATTTCTGGTCCTAGAATTAAAACTTCACAATTTAGATCATCTTCAGTTCCAATTTATAAGTCATACTTTCCTAAATGTTTTATTTCCCTAAAACATTTCATTTTGCTTACTCATTAATACACATTTTATTATTAAACACAACATTCATTTATGATAATAACCAAGATTATCATATCTGGACCAATTCACTATCATCGTATTCTGAAGCTCTTCCCTAAATTCGATATTTTAATTACAGTTTGAATCCATTCAAACTTTTCTTTATTTAATTTCAATTTGGTTGTATTACTATTACCACTTAATTCTCATTATTTAATTTTCAAATGATTTGACAAATATTACCTTAATATTTATTAGAAAGAAATATTGTTTTATACATCAAAATATATTCTTATATAAAATCATTTAAAATATTTATATATGAAAATAACAACTACGCTCTCATATATATTCACTCAACTCATTCTAGGGTGCCATTGACCCTATCCTTAATGAGTACACCCACCAGAGCCAAGGTTCTCGCTTAACCCTTCGGCTCTGATACCAAAATGTAACGACCCGAAATTCTCGATCCTAAAAATTCCAGATAGTTAGAAAAAAGAAGAAAAGAGATAAAGGAAAACGAAGAAACAGAAACACCAACCTCTCACATTCGCAGCACATAAAATATAATATCAAATGATATTCTTTACACAAAGAAAGTCGTATCAGTCAATTACATTTTATTACGTCAAAGTTACACAAACACTGGACAGATACAATCATGTCCGAGATAACTACAATATATCATAGCGGAAACAATCCATACGTTTCTGCCATCCAGCTTGCCTCCTGTGCTCCAAAACGTCCTTACCTGAAAATCTGTAATACTCGGTCCGACCCGAGCATTACATCAAAGTAACACCCGAGTCAGGCTGGAAACAAGCGTGAGTAAACCCACATAATATGAAATACCAAGCCATAACACATGAGAATATCAAGGTAACTCGTACCCTTTTACGAGTTCTCATAGTCAACATTTATTTCACAACATTTTCAAGTTAAATATCCATATTACCCAATTCATTCCATTCCAGCCTGTTAATACCACATATCCATTTTGAAAGTTTTGTAGATTACAAACCGAAGTGGATCTGGGTATTTACTGATACCCGGCTCTGGTCTCTTCGAATCCCATGTCATCCTAACCCAAGTTATTCCAGTGAAATACCATTCAAATTTTAAATACAGGATGCCACATTTACACAACAATTCATCATTAATAGATAACCACATTATCTTGTCCACCTAAACATATCGTACCACAAAACATTTCATATCAGAGATATCAACCAATTCAAGTCATCCAATACCATTCAATCATCCATAAGAAAAGATTAATTAATCACTTCATCTCTAATTAATTTTAAATAAATTAAATTAGTTACTTCATTACTGTAAATCCTGCTTACTTAACCATTAATTAATTACAAACCAATTAATTAATCATCCTCTAATTATCCATCTTAATTAATCATCCTTGATTAATTATTCTTAACCATTTACAGTAACTAACCTTCAATTACTCTCATTAATTAATTAACTATAATTAATTGCATTAATCCTTAATTAATTATATTAATTAATTGTTCCATAATCACTTCATGGATTAATTATCCTTAATCAATCAACCCTTAATTACTTCATTAATTATATTAATTAATGATCCCTAATTACTTCTTTAATTAATCACTCGTTTTAATTAATTCCCGTTGACAAGAAATCTCTAACTTAATTATATTCCTTAATTACTCTTAATTAATTACTCTCAGTAATTAATTATTCATTAATTACTTACATTAATTAAATTAACTTCTTGATTAATTACATTAATTAATCCTTTAATTAACACTGAGTAATTAACACTTACTTACATCCACTAAGTAATTATCTTTAATTACTTTCCATCAAGTAATTTCCTTTAATTAATTATATCAAGTAATTACCCATTAATTACTTACAATATGTAATTACACTTCATTAATTACATTAAGTAATTATACTTAACCATCATCAATTAATTCACTTTAATTAATTAAACTAATTAATTAACTTAAATTATCCATATTAATTTAATTAATTACATTAAGTAATTAATTTTTTTAATTACTTCATTAATTAATTACTCTTAAAAATCCTCTTAACATTAAGTTATTAACTTCTAATTACATCTCAATTTTTTTTAAAACTTAATTTATTTCCAAACTAGGATACAAATTTAAATTTGAATCCTGATTTAAAACTTTGTTTAAATCTTTGCCTTACATTTTAAATTCAATTTGAAATTTTGAAACAGACAGGTTTTCTAAAAATCTGTAACAACTTATTTGACCCGTACACCTCCCCAAAGTCTTCGAGTCCAAAACCAAAAATCTTCGAGCAAAAATACTCGAATTACTCAAGAAAAAATCGAGTACACCACTCCCCCTCAAACCAACTCATCAGAAACAAATAAGTGCACCGTGCACATGAGGGTGGCTCCGTCCAACTCCGATCATCTCCGAAGGCTTCCTCATGTCGCCGATCATCCAACCTTACGACCCGATCATCAGAATTCCCAGAACAATTCGAAATCTAAATCGAGTTTTCAAGCACAAAACTGGAACCAAATCCCAACCTGGAAAACCTCTCGTCCTCCAAATGCCGATCACCGAAGCATCCGTAATTCCGGCCACGATTTCAACAGCCACCATGCTAATATATCACAAAGCCTGATGGAACTCGGTCCACCAGAGATGCTGTGGTGATCAAAACTTTCGACCATCCAAAAACTAGGGCTACAGCCTTAAAACAATCAACGTTGTCACCACATCATCTAGATCTCTATTCCGACAATTTTCCCTAAGTCTCCGACTATTCCTACATCTCCAGTGAGAACCACAACCAACCCGATCATCTAGATTGCCAGAGACAACCTAAATCTTCCAATATTGATCAAATTGAACTGCTCATTCAACCTCAAACTAAAAACTATGATTTTAGTTTTAAAAATCATGTTTCTAGATGAAGTTTCAAATTACATGCTTGAAACATTTAATTGGTATGTTTGAAATCTTGACAAAACTAATGCTACCCTGTTCTTTGGTTTTCCAAAGACATCTCCTGTTTTATTTTAACTTAATTAAATTTTTAAACCACAGTATACGTTAAAACAAACAATTTTGTTTGAAGCTTAAGCCCTAACAAAGATTAGTTCAAGAGATAAAGATTTTTGATTAAGTCCTAAGACTGGAAACATAATACAACAACATGCACATACCAATATACATTCACATATACATACAGAAAAATGCACTTATATATTCACACACAATACATATTTATCATATAAATTAACATGCAACCATATTTATACTTAAGTTATTTTAAGAAAAAGTGTTACTCACCTCTTCAAAAAGTAGAGGCTTGAAAAAAAACAGGAATTTGAAAACTGCCTATTGTTGTTGTTTTGATTCTGAAGCATAGATTGAAAACTAAATTGCTTAGGAATGTTTAACTGGTCTGGAACAGGATGACGATTCAGACTTGATTCCAGGTTGTAGTTGTTACAGGCTTATATTAAGGAGGTTACAGGCTTTTGAAAACTGCTTACAGGGTTTGTTTCGAGTTTTGGAAATTGTTTACAGATTTTGAATTTGAGCTTGAGCTTTTGTAAAATGCTTTCAGGTTGTGATTTTTTTTCTCTGGTTGGCATTTGTTTTGAGGAATGAAATTTCAAGTTAAGTTTGCTTGATTTTTGAAAAGAGAAGAAAAGAATGAAGAAAGAAAATGTAAATTATGTTTTATCAAAATTAAAGAAAAAGAAAATTAAGAAGGACGCTTGTTCAATTTGTTACATTTGTCAAACAATTATTTAACTCTTAAAACATGTTAATACAAGGATTAATAACCTAACACTTCTCATTATTAAATTTTATATTACTTTTTTAAAAGGATTTAAAAGCTTTTATTATTAAATTTCCTAATAAGTAAGTGCTTTTTATTAATTTATAAATACTTTTCTTAATTATAATTAAAACTTGTTAAAAGAAATAAAATAAAAACCAATTAGATTCTAAATAAAATCATATAAAATTATTAAATCCATTTTTAAATGTAATTTAAAAGCTTTTTTTATTTGTTTACTATTAAATAAATATTTTATAATTTTATACAAATAAAATTCTATAAGGACAAAAACAAATCTTATTTAAAAAAAAAGCTTCATTCATATATTTTTTTATACCCAAAATAATTTCAAAAAATATACATATATCCTTTAAATCCAAATTTAAATCCAAATTTTCAAATTCAAATTCAATTTAAAAATCAACTCAAACAAAAAACAATATATATATATATATATTTGAAACAATCCCATATTCAATTTGTAATTAATAATTCTATTTAAAATTTTTCTATTTATAACTATATTAAAAAATATCACATTATTATTATTATTTGAAAATAACAATTTTACTAATTTTAAATAATTAATAAAGGAGATTAACACATTTTATTTGTACAATTTATAAATTAGCAATTTCAATAGTTAAATTAGATAATTATCCAATTACCTGATGCCCGAAAATCCAGGTTATCATATTAGTGCTCGACCATCACTTTACTTCCACTTGATCTTGACCACAAGTCTTCCCCTCTTCTTTGCTCTTGGTCAAACCTTCCAACAACATCAATAAGGCTCGGCCACGCCTTGACCCTCCCCTTCCTTCATGATTTCTACGCTTCTTATATGTTAAACCATGTTTTGATGATATTCTAAGGTCTTTGGCTAAGTTTGGTGGAGTTTTGACTTTGTTTGATATGCTTTTGAAAAAATTAGTAAGGAAACGAAAAAGAAGAAGCCATTAGAGAGTGAAAGAAAAGCTTGAAAAAGGAAGAAGAAGATGTGAAAATGTGTAAAAGAAAGTGGAAGGATGGTGATCTATTTATAGTTGAAGCTTACTACACAAATTATCTTATTACCCTTAACGAAAAAGACCAAAATACACTCCATATTAAATCAAATTATGTCTCCCTTAAGTACACTAAAACATTATTTTCAATGCATGACTAAACATATATTAAATGTTGATTTGATAGGAAAAGAAAGTGTATAAATGTGATGTGAAGTTTATGTAATAATTATGCTTAAAGTAAGCATGGATGGGACATTCATTAATGGTGATTAGATGTTTAAGTAAATATAATTTTAAATTTAAATCTTTTACTAGTTAAATCAAATCTTACTTAATTACACATCAAATCAAAGAATTTTCTAACTTCATTTTATACAGTAAACCATTTTTCTCTTTTTGTGCTTACTTTTTCTTAATTGTTTTATAGAAGTTTCTAAGTATGTTTAGTAAAAGTAAACAAGATTAGTGACTTAATTAATAGTTATACTATTTTAACATATGTTCCTATTTAAGAAAATAAAGGTGAGACAACATTGCGATAATTTTTAGTCGACAAAACGTTGATTTTCGTCAAAATGTTTTATGTTCACATTTTAACGTTTTTGTTAAACTATTTATTTATGTAAACCAAAATTGAAAATAAGTTTGTCATCATATTTACTTATGTAAAACAAGTTCATTTGAGTTATAAAACCATATTTAATAATATTAAAATCTAATTGTAAAATACGACGTTGATTTGTCGACGTGCGACAAAATTTGTCGATTCCCATAAAATAAGTTTATACGTTTATAAAATAATTATAAATGAAATTTATATTATTAACATATCATTATTTAATGATTAAAATGAGTTATTTACCATTTACAATAAATTTTCAAATGCATATTAAATTTTATCGAAATCTGGCTCTTGTAAATTTTGTAAATTTAATGTTAAAATTTCTAAATCCTTATTCATTTCTAGAAATAAGTTTGCCATTCTTATTTATTACTTGAAATATGATTATTTAAGTTTACAAATTCTATATTTGAATATTTAAAATCAATTAAATATCAAGTTTCTAAAGTGGTGAAATTATGGGTCATTACAATGACTATCTGTGTAACGTTTGCGATTTTTCGTCGCTCGAAAATCGACACCAATACGTCCACTGTATCAACTGCCAAGCAATCGAATGCCGGAAAACCAAAATGTTATGGTTAAAGAAAAAGAAAGAGGTGGAAGAAGAGAGGAAAAGATAGAAGAAGAAAGAAACAATAGAACAAAAATAATACCAGAATCTCACAATCGCAGCGGAACAACATATAATAGATAAATGAATATCACTAAAACAAAGAACTGTACATTTCATACTTTACATCAATATCAGAGTTTACAACAACAATAGACAACAGAGTCAATACATCAATGGACAGTTATATAAACTTGTCCTCATACAGAATACACAGCGGAATAATACATAGTATAATATCATATACAAGTGGTACGTCTTGATATGCAGCTCGCCTCCTGAGCTCCATAGCACTCTTAAATCCAGAATAACCTGATAACCAAACTCTAGACTGCCCGTGTGGAAATTGGTGGGCACCCAGAGTTTAGGAAGGAAAACAATAAACTCCAGGTCAGTCATGGGACTGGTGTGAGAACTTAAAATAGTTATTTATCTTTAAAACAAAGGATGGGATAATTTTAAAATAGATTCGCAATGCTTTTTAGAAAATGAGACTACCATAAGGCCTCCCGCACACACACACAATGTAAACGCAGAATCGGAGGAGATTTCTCCTTATGATAGTCAAAGATGCTTGATACGCATTAAAAAGAAACATTTGATATTATTACTAGTGCACAGTGTGGTTAAAATCATTTCGAAAATAAAGATATAAATCTTAGCCAGCATAGGCAATTCGCACTTATGCTTACTATAGCTACCATCCAAACAGTGGGGCGCCACCATAAGTGAATGATAGGTTCTACAACTAAAACCGTACAAGATCGTATTGTTTCTTTGGATTTCCAACAAATGATCAGGCCAAGGAACTTCCCATTGCCACATCGAAACGCCTCTGGAAAGACGTCCCGAGAACCAAACCGGATCTCCACCAATACAAGGCCAGGTTACCCCTAACTGGGTAACTACTGACACGAATATATCATTCCCCGATCGTAACCGATCTATCCGAGGATCCTCGATTTCCAACAACCACAAAGCAATAAATTTGCAGCAACAACATAGGTTAAGTATCTGGGCTCCATACCATAATACCACCTCTATCCAGAAGGAATGACATACACTAAAGGGGCGCTACCCCCTAATAACCTTGCTGCATCCTACCTGTTTTGACCACTTCCGAGGTGTGAGGCTCGACGAAGTCTCCTCCACAAAGTCACGCTTTATACAAAAGATGTGCTTTGGGTCAATTAAATGATCATAGAAATGATCACTTAGATAAATGATCAAACAAATGATCATATCACAAATGATCAAACAATGATCATCCCACAGCAACACTCAGCATGCCACACTACCAAATTGGGAGTATGTCACTAATAACCTTCAACTACATAACCTCTGAGCTCGTACGTCTCAGAGAAGGGTGTTAAGCTAAGAGAATAAATTCTCCGCCACCAGCAGAAATATATTTGAAAGAAATCAGCTTTATATCTCAACTTGTAATGTCAGACATACAATCCATACAAGTCTGTTCCGAGCTCGAACAGAACCAAAGGTACTTACAAAGAAGTCCTTGCATTCCGGATAATTTCTAATCACGTCCGGACTTCCCATCACTAAGGGTGATAAAATCTCTATATCGGAGATCAGCCGATGCAGAGTAACTCAACGGTAATCCTTCCATTTTAAAAAATATCCGGTCCTCAACACCGGTCATCAAATGCAATCCATTATGACGTATTACATATTCGGAATGGGTTATACGACCCCAAGGTCCTTTCCCGGCTAACCCGAATAGTGAGCGCTTATTTTAAAAATAAGTGTGGCATTCAAATTCAAGCAATCACAACAAATACCTATTTAAAGGTAAATATTGATAGTCGGTTATTTAACTATCAATGGGCGTGTTCAACATCACCAAATTCCAAATAATTTCCCAAATTATTTACTTTCCAAAAAATCTTTACTAGATATAATTTCCACACTTCAACCATTTGAAAACAAATTTTCAAATCACTTTTCACCTTTACCACTTTTGAAAACAAATTTCAATCATTTTCCTTACGCGGAAATACTTTCATTTCAACATGCTTCATTTAAACCAGTTAGATAAATCCTTACCGATTTACTTTATATTTACGCTCCAAATCCGTAAATTTTTTCCCACACTTCAAAAGTAAATCAACGTTTATTTTTAAACAAATTCCCCTTTTCATTTATAAATTCCATAGTGAATTCACATTCCAAAATATTTATGAATATACGATTTCAATTATTCATTTTCACTTTATCTTCAAAAAGATAAAATCTCAAAATATTCACTTCATATTGGAAAACATTTCCATACTTATTTAATAATAAGTAATTCACAAACCCATTTATTTTCAACACTTGGAAAATATCCAATATACTTAAATCGAAATTAAGTATATATTTCATTCTTTAAGAAATCATTCTTTTAAACACATTTGTTTGGGCCAAAACGAATGTTACGTAAAACATTGTTACGACGACCTAAAATCACTAGTATAGGGATTCAAAATTTAAATAGATATATAAATCCCAATACTATATAAAACATTTCCTTTCGGAAACCATTTAGTATAACAACAGTGTTATAGTCCATCATTTCCTTCTATTTCTCGAAAACGTCTATTTCAACAATGAATGCTGAAATCTATGGTTTCGATTAATAATATATTTTAAAACATCTTTAAATCATTTTAATTCTTTTTAAAACATCACTTCCCAAAAAAAATCCATTTTATTTAATAATATATTCACTGTCCAAAAGCGTGAATATACTTCGTCAACCAAATTCAACTTTTCTACACATTTTTATTTAAAGGATTATCCACTGTCCAAAATCGTGAATATACTTCCTTTCATAAGCTATAATAATTAACTTATCAAAATAAGTCATTTTCGGATTTATAAACAATGTCTATAAATTCCATTTCTATATTTTATAACAACTTCGTTTTATAAATCTCCTTTGTTAACCAATTCTATTTATATTTCATTTACATGTAGAAATCCGGTTTACAAGTAAATTACTTATAATTCATTTATTCACAAATCCATTCTTTTATATCAACAATAATTTATAAATAAAAAATTCTTATTTATTTATGAATCTAGGTTCAACCTTTATTTTAACACTTATAAAAGCTCGCTTTATAATTTCTATATTTTAATTTATAAATATCAATTTTATACAACTTTTATATAAATTGTTTATAATAATAATTCAAAAATCCCAATTTAAACTATTTTATAATTTATCGACTACTTATTTCAAAAATCACATTTCAGTTATATTTCGCAAAAAATCATAATTTTAAAATATTAAAATTTTAACATTTATTTTATTTAAGATGAATCAATTCAAAAATAATAAAATGTATACTTTCAAAAATCACTTTAAAAATTCTTTTAAAAACCAAAATCGTTATTTTTAAAATTTAAAAATGGATCCGATGATGCAACAGCACCAAATAGTCAATCATGACATCCAAATATCATATATCAATATGATAATCAACAAATATCACAATATTTGTAAATAAATCAATATAATTGAGGAATCCAGTTGGATTCCTCCAACCTGTTTCCCTGCATCCACAAACATTAGCACAATACCAATTTCGTTCCAGTACGGAATTATCGCGGTATATGAGATTTATAAAATATTATCCACTTAATAGGCGGCGCAATAGGGTCTCATCCGCTATATAATACGGGAAAATCAATTCCAAGTACATAAATAATACCAATTTCACTGTACTATGAAATATTCGCCGTATATGTTTTTAATAAATAACCTCCGCTTACTAACGGCGCATAATGTCTATTTTAACAATCAATAGATAACAATCATCATTCAAACACGCATTCAAGAATTTTAAATATAACTATTTAAAATTAAAATCGAAACCGATTCGATTGAGTGAGAAGTTCTCACCTTGATTTTCCGATAGCAATTCGTAGTGTTTTATTTCGAATAAAATTAAACGGACGTTTAATTTTATTCGAAATAAAACACTACGAATTGCTATCGAAAAATCAAGGTGAGAACTTCTCACTCAATTTCGCTAGCTCCAAACGACTCCAATCTAGTTCCATAGCGTAGTGCTCGTCAATACGATTCCAACGCAAAAAGTTTCGTGCGTTTTTGACCTCGTATGAAAGAGTTATAATATTTTAAAGATTATACACTTTTTAATATAATAAATTAAAATTTTCTTTTATATTTTAAACCCTAAGCAATCAGGGCCATGCAAATCCATTTACCAAATTGTGACCGTGCCTTTGTTTCTTCCCCTCGATCTCACGCACGCGACCAGGTTGCTCACGCAAGGAAGAAACCCAAGCCGTGCAAACTAGGGTTAATAACCGCTCCCTCCACGTTGACCAAAACTCCATCATTTCGCCACCATTCGAAGCGCCATCACTGGAGCCACCTGCAACGACCCAAAATTTTTGATAATTTAAATTTGAATATTTAATTAATTTTAAATGTTAATAAGTGGAATTTATAAGTCGAATAATTTATTTCTCATTAATTTGATTTAATTTGGCAATTAAATCGATAATTTGATAGTTGAAATTACAAAAATAATTGAATATCGAGTTTAAAATGATTGAAATTGATTTTTAAAATTTTATTTAATCACACTGGAGTTATAGTGATGTTATAGAACTTTTAAAATTGAATTAAAAGTTAATCTATGAAAATTGAATATTTTAATATTTAATTATCGACTGTAAAATAGCCAATTTTCAAACAGCCTCAGAATTGGACGAAACCAGTTCCATTGGATCCGTAATTGTTTGTTATTATTTGATTTCAATTTTCGTAGCAATCGGAGTTGTCGTTTGACCGTGGCAGCTCGAAACGCATCGAAATTGTTTTAATATTAATTTGGCGAGTTAAAATAGTCATTTTTCAAAAAGTCTCGGATTTCGACGAAACCAGTTTCATCGGATCCGTAATGTGATATTGTTGTAAGGTTTCAAATTTCAAGTCAATCGGATTTACCATTTGTCCGGGGCAAGCTAAAACGCCTAGAAAATCGTTTAATCGGTTTAATTTTAAATCGAACGTTTATTGCCATAACTTGCACAGGTGACCGAATTAGCCTCCGAAACCTATTCCATTGTGTCCGGAACATGGGATAAACCATAGAAACGCCAGCCGGCACGCTTCGTTTGGAGTTTGGAAAATTTTCGATGAATAGTGTTTTGAGAAATTTTCTATATAAGGACCTCAATATTTCATTTTGCACTCAAGCCCTAGTGTTTTGCTTCAGCCGGCCCTAATTTTCCAATGGCTGAGAATTTTTGAAACTTTCTTCCTCAATCTCTCTCAATCCGTAAGGAATTAGCAAAACTTGTCAACATGAAAGTTGTAGAGCTAAGCAAGAGCTTTCAATCCATACGGAGATGATCGAAAAAGGAGCAATGAATCAACGGGAAATCAAGCGAGAAGGGGCTGCGTTTTTCACACAAATCGAGGTGATAGGGGAGGCCGAGTTCAACATGGTGGCAGCCGATGGTGGCTCTCGAGCGGGGCTTCGAAACGGTGGTCTCTGATCGTCTTCAACTTCAACGTGGTGGCCGCGATAATTCGTTGAAGAGCGGCGGCTATGAGTTTTTGTTTGTGCGTGTTTTACTGGGTAGAGGAAGAAGGAGGGGGGGGGGGTTCAGATCTGAAGTGGAGGAAATGGACGGCCTGGATTGAATCTAGGGTTTGCAATTGAAAATAAATTGTAATTTAATTATATAAAAATTCGTTCAAACTTTAAAATAGCGTAACTTCTTCATACGAGGTCCGTTTTCGACGAAATTTTTTGCGTTGGAATCGTATTAACGAGCACTACGCAATGGAGCTAATTTCGAGTAAAATTAAACATTCTTTTAATTTTATTCGAAATAAACGCCGAAACGGAATTGAAATCAATGTGAGAACTTCTCACTCAATCGAATCGGTTTCGATTTATATTTTAAATAGTTAGATTTAAAATTCTTGATTGTATGTTGAATGATGATTGTTATATATTGATTGTTAAAATAGACATTATGCGCCGTTAGTAAGCGGAGGTTATTTATTAAAAACATATACCGCGAATATTTCATAGTACAGTGAAATTTGTATTATTTATGTACTTGGAATTGATTTTCCCGCATTATATAGCGGATGAGACCCTACTGCGCCGTCTATTAAGCGAATAATATTTTATAAATCCCATATACCGCGATAATTCAGTACTGGAGCGGAATTGGTATTGTGCTAACATCTTTGGATGCAGGGAAACAGGTTGGAGGGATCCAACTGGATTCCTCAACTGTATTTATTTATTTACAGATATTGTGATATTTGTTGATTATCATATCGATATATGATATTTGGATGTCGTGATTGACAATTTGGTGCTGTTGCATCATCGGATCCATTTCTGAAGTTTTTAAAATAATGATTTTGGTTTTTGAAGGAATTTTTAAAGTAATTTTTGAAAGTATATGTTCTATTAAAATTTTGAATTGATTCATTTTAAATAATTAAAACGTTATAAATTTTTGTGTTATAAAAATTAAGATTTTTGTGAAATATAACTGAAAGGTGATTTTTCAGATAAGTAGTTAATAAATTTATAAAATAGTTAAATTGGGATTTTTGAATTATTATAAACGGTTTATATAAAAGATTTATAAAATTTATATTTTATAAATTAAAAATACTGGAATTATAAAACGAGTTTTTATAAGTAATAAAGTGAAATAAAAATGGATTTCATAAGTGAATTGAGATTTATAACTTTATGAAATATGAATATATAAAATGGATATTTATAAATTAAAAATATTGGAATTATAAAACAAGTTTATTAAGTGTTAAAATGAAGAATAAAATGGATTTCATTGAAAATTATAGATTTATAAATTGTGAAGATATAAAATGAATAGATATTGTAAAATAAAAGATTTATAAGTAATTAACTTATAAACTGGGTTTTAAGCATATAAATGGGATGTTATAGAAATGGTTAATAAAGGAGATTTTATAAGTTGAATTTGTTATAAAATATAAAGGAATCTTATAAGTAATAAGATTTAAGATTTGTGAAGTTTTTGAAAGAACGATTTTGTAAATAAATAAATTATAAGCAATCAACTTATAATATGGACTTTTGGTATATATTGAGATATACAAATGGAATTGGTAAATAAAGGAAATTTATAAATCGAAGTTTATAAATAGAAATAGAATTTATAAACATTGTTTATAAATTCGAAATCAATTGAATTTGATAAATTGAAAGTTGAAATTGGTTAACGAAGTATATTCACGATTTTGGACAGTGAATATATTATTAAATGAAATGGATATGTTTTTGGGGAAGAAACATTATGAAATGAAGTTAATGATTTTAAAGACGTTTTAAAATGCATTAAATATCGAAACCATAGATTTCAACATTCATGGTTGAAATAGACGTTTTCGAGAAATAGAAGGAAACGATGGACTATAACACTGTAGTTATAGTAAATGATTTTCGAAAGGAAATGTTTTTGTATAATATTGGGATTTATATATCTATCTAAATTTCGAATCCCTATACTAGTGATTTTGGGTTGTCGTAACGATGTTTTGCGCAACATTCGTTTTGGCCCAAATAAATATGTTTAAGAGAATGATTTCCTTAAAGGATGAAATATATACTTAATTTCGGTTTAAGTATATTGAATATTTTCCAAGTGTTGAAAATAAATGGATTTGTGAATTACTTATTAATAAATAAGTACGTAAATGTTTTTCCAATGTGAAATGAAACGTTTTGAGAATTTATCTTTTTGAAGACAAATTGAAAATGAATATTAGAAATCGATTTGGGAATCATATATTCATAAATATTTTGGAATTTAAATTCACTATGGAATTTATAAATGAAAAGGGGAATTTGTTTAAAAATAAACGTTGATTTATTTTTTTGAAGTGTGGGAATTAATTTACGATTTGGAACGTAAATATAAAGTAAATCGTTAAGGATTTATTTAATTGGTTTAAATGAACCATGTTGAAATGAAAGTGTTTCGCGTAAGGAAAATGTTTGAAATTTGTTTTCAAAAGTGGTAAAGGTGAAAAGTGATTTGAAAACTTGTTTTCAAATGGTTGAAGTGTGGAAAATATATATCTAGTAAAGATATTTTGGAAAGTAAATAATTTGGGGAATTATTTGGATTTGGTGATGTTGAACACGCCTATTGATAGTTAAATATCCGACTATCAATATTTACCTTTAAATAGGTATTTGTTGTGATTTGTTTGAATTTGAATGCCACACTTATTTTTGAAAAAGCGCTCACTATTCGGGTTAGCCGGGAAAGGACCTTGGGGTCGTATAACCCATTCCGTATATGTGATACGTCGTTATGGATTGCATTTGATGACCGGTGTTGAAGACCGGATATTTGTGAAAACGGAAGGATTACCGTTGAGTTACTCTACATCGGCTGATCTCCGATATAGAGGTTTTATCACCCTTAGTGACGGGAAGTCCGGTCGTGATTAGTGAATATCCGGAATGCAAGGACTTCTTTGTAAGTGCCTTCGGTTCTGTTCGAGCCCGGAACAGACTTGTATGGATTGTATGTTTGACATTACAAATTGAGATATAAAGCTGATTTCTTTCAAATATATTTCTGTTGGTGGCGGAGAATTTATTCTCTTAGCTTAACACCTTTCTCTGAGACATACGAGCACAGAGGTTATATAGTTGAAGGTTATTAGTGATATACTCCCAATTTGGTAGTGTGGCATGCTGAGTGTTGCTGTGAAATGATCATTGTTTGATCATTTGTGATATGATCATTTGTTTGATCATTTATCTAGGTGATCATTTCTATGATCATTTAATTGACCCAAAGCACATCTTTTGTATAAAGCGTGACTTTGTGGACGAGACTTCGTCGGACCTCACACCCCGGAAATGGTCAAAACAGGAAGGATGCGGCAAGGTTATTAGGGGGTAGCGCCCCTTTAGTGTATGTCATTCCTTCTGGATAGAGGTGGTATCATGGTATGGAGCCCAGATATTTAACCTATGTTGTTGCTGCAAATTTTGTGGTTGTTGGAAATCGAGGATCCTCGGATAGATCGGTTACGATCGGGGGATGACATATTCGTGTCAGTAGTTACCTAGTTTGTAAGGTAACCCAGCCTTGTGTTGGCAGAGATCCGGTTAGGTTCTCGGGGCGTCTTTCCAGAGGAGTTTCCATGTGGCAATGGGAAGTTCCTTGGCCTGACCATTTGTTGGAAATCCAATTCCCAATATGAAACCCTATACGGTTTTAGTTGTAGAACCTGCCATTTACTTATGGTGATCACCACTGTTTAGATGGTAGCTATAGTAGGCATACGATAATGGTCGTATGTTGGCTAAGATTTATAACTTTACTTTCGAAATGAATTTTTCCTACACTATGCACTAGTAATAATATCAAATGTTTCTTTTTAATGCGCATCAAGCATCTTTGACTATCATAAGGAGAAATCTCCTCCGATTCTGCGTTTGCATTGTGTGCGGGCGGCCTTATGGTAGTCTCATTTTCTAAAAAGCATTGTGAATCTATTTTAAAATTATCCTATTCTTTGTTTTAAAGATAAACTATTTTAGTTCTCACACCAGTCACATGACTGACTCAGAGTTTATTGTTTTCCTTCCTAAACTCTGGGTGCCCACCAATTTCCACACGGGCAGTAAAGAGTAAGTTTTATTAGGATATTATGGAATTCAGGAGTTGCAGGAGCTAATCTGGATGGCATGGCGTATTACTAGTATATAATATTTCTTTTACGCTGTTGATGTTGTTTGTTGTTGTACACTCTGATGATGTAATGTAATGTAATGTAATAACTGATATAGTTCTTTGTTTAAAGATTATTCATTTATGTATTATATGTTGTTCCGCTGCGAATTGTGAGATTCTGATGTTGTTCTGTTATTTCTTCTGTTCTGTTCTATCTTTTTCTCTCTTCTTCTACCTTTTTCTTTTTCTTAAACCCTAACGGTACGGTTTTTCGGCTTTCGATTGCTCGACAGTTGATACAGTGGACGTATTGATGTCGGCATTCGTGAACGAAAAATCGCAAACGTTACATTTGGTATCAGAGCTTATGGTTAAGCGAAAACCATGGCTCTGTTGGGAATTACTCGTTAAAGATAGAGTCAGTAGTACTCTAGAATGAGTGTGAGTGTAATAATAGATACGAGTGCGTATTTGTTAGTGAATATAAATTGTTTTATATTGTGATGATTGGTTTGTTGAGTGGTATATGGATTCTGGTCAATACGAGTAATTAACGTTGTTGATAGGGATCTCTAAACACTTGTACAGAACAAATTGACACGATATTGTTTTAAAATTGGGTAAATGAAATAATTTTACCTTAATTATATTTTATATATAAAGGAATAATTTTTCGAAATTATTAAAGTGTATATGAATTGATTGTTGAATAAGTTAAATTAAAACAACTTATTGTAAAAGAATGAATTGTATAAGCTAATGAATTATAAGTATGAAGTTATAATTAAAATGACCTACAATTGTAAAATAATCTTATATATAAGAAGTAAAATTATATAAGTAAAAGATTTATAATCTGAAAATAGAATTCCAGGGAAGTGTTTTGAAAGAATTTGATATTTTGGAAAATTGTTTTGGAGAAATAAAAGCTCTAAACTCTTTTCGGTCGCTGGAAAATAATCCTGATGATGATGGCCACATCATTAGAATTCATTTTCGGGTTTCCAAAAGAGAAATTGCTGCCAAATTGTTTTAATAAAAGTTGTTTGGAAAATTTTGAGTTTGGGTTTTGAAATTCAAAAGATAATTGAATTGATTTCAAAAAATGGTTTTGAAAGATTTGAAAGGACTCTGGAATCCTATTTAAGATATTTATGGGAATGATAAATAAGTTGATGTAACAACCCGCAAATCCGTACCCCTTGAATCAACACTATTCTACCTCTATTAACTCAAGTGGCACAGAAATACGAACCATTAGGGTTAAAGAAGAAGAGATAGAAGAAGAAGAACTAAAAAATATCAGAATCTCACAGTCGCAGCGGAATAAAATATAATAGTAAATATAGAACTTTACACAAAATGAAATCTATAACTGTTTTATACATCATATCATCAGAGTATCTCATACATCAATCAATACCAATCAGACATACCATACAGTCATAACAGCGGATACATATAAATACGGATAATACGTCTCGTACTCCAGCTCCTCTCCTGCTCTAAAGCATCCTGTCCTGTACAAATAATACTCGGTCTGACCCGAGCATTATAATGAAATAACACCCGAGTCAGTCAGGAATACCAACTGATAAAAATGCATCCAAATTGATTATTAAAGTTTCAAAAATCCTTTTGAAAAACAAAAGCATCTCGTAAGACCACGCCACAAATAAACATGTCGGGTTTTTACCTTACGATAGGTAAAACACTTTTTATAGAAATCCTCTGATATTATAATAGTGTCTATTTACAAATACTTATAAAATAGACGAAATTGTTACATCTATTAAATTCCAGCTACTAGCCACCGAAGTGGGTAATACAAACAAAACTCGTACAAGGCTCGTAGGGAAAAATGGATTTCCAACAATGACTAGGCACTGGGGTACCACCTGTCACAGTACGGGGCCTAGATCACCGTACCGAGGACTACTCCCTTCATCCCCTACAACACAAGGCCGGAACCATTCCTTACTGAACAGTCCCGAACAAGATAAACCCCGTGGTTGGCGCGACCAACCACCCACTAAGCCGAAATAAAAGGGACATCTAGACGGGGGAAATATCTTGTCCTGCTTGGGCATGACCCACCTAACCTTGCTGCATATCCCCTGATTTTCAGTCATTCCCGGTTGATGAGGCTTGAGGCTAAGCGTTACTTTTAGAACGTTTTCACTTAGAATGCCCATCGCCCACCTGACGATGTTTCGCAAGCATTCGTCCATACGAGTCCGTCCCGGGTTCGAACGGAACCGAAGGAACTATTCCTACTACATCCATTTTGGAAGTATCCTCAGGATTAGTAGCGACTAGCCCTTGCACTTCACTGCTCCATCTTCGGCTCCGAACACGTTTTTCGCACGAAAACGTACAAACCAGATCGAAGTGGTTTTCGAGAAATAAATCTCGATCCCGGTCTCTTCGAAACGATCAGCGCAGTTGTCCAATATTGATAGTCAGTGATTTAACTATCAATTTATATTCACAAACATCCATAAGCATCCATCACACAATAAATAATTCCCACATTTTTTATTTGCCTCAAATATGTTTAAAGATATATTTCCAATTCAAAACTCATTTGAAAACAATTTCCCACGGTTCTTTCTTTACAAGGTAGATCCTTTACCCTATATTCCCATTGGAAATAACCAACTTCAAAACAACTTAGTTTGAAAACAGTTAAAAACATTTTATATTGAAATATACTTTAAAATACGTAAATTCACTTCTAGTTGCTTACTAAAAATATAATTTCAAAATATGTACAGTAAAACCATTTATTAAGATATAAACTTTGATTTTAAATAAGGTTTTTAATAAACTAAATTTAAAAGTAGTGTTTTAATAAGATAAATACTAATTTCAAATGACTTAAGTCCAAAACTAGTCTTTTAAACAAATCCATTTGTAAAAATAATTATTAAGGTATTGATAAAATTTACTATTGCTAATTATTAATAATTATTTTAAAATAATAATTTCCAAACACACTTTTAAACAAGTTTGAGTTTTTAAAACTTTCTTTTTATAAAATCAGTTTAAACTCGAACTTGGTTATCCCAAGGAATCTCATTTCCACTTAAACATCACAGAAATCCTTCTCACGATTTCTGTCAATTTATTTCAATTTAGTTTTATAGTTTAATAACATAATTTTCACATTTATCAATTGATAACATTTCTCTTTGTTTATCATTCCAGATTTTAGCAATTTTCAATTTCCATTCTAAATAGATTTCAAATTTTAATTCTTTTAAATTCATTAATTAACAATATCTTTATTTCTCTAAAATTCAATTTATCCATTTATAATTAATTATGGATTTATAATTTACTCAATAATATTCCAACACAAATTTTATTTCAGTTTTCCACCCAAACAGATTCTAATTTTTATATTCCTTTAAATTCCTTATTTATAAATTTCTTAATTTCTTTTGAAACCCAATTTAATTTCTTTACAATTAAACTCCAAATTTCTTTATAATTAACATTCTGGGTTTATAGTTTATCTCACAATATCACAATGCAATTAAATTCCAAATTTATCAATCACAATATATAAACAGGCATCATCATCAACTATAAAAATATTACTACATGGTGAGGAATCCAGTTGGATCCCTCCAACCTGTTTTCCCTGCATCCACAAATATTAGCACATCACATATATAAATATCAATCCAGACTGATAATAACAATAATATGCAACCAATCACACAGATATTTAAATATTTATTATTTAAATTAGCCAATATCCAGATGTGAGTGAGTTAAACTCACTTTGAGTTTCGGCGAGCGTTCAAAATTTAAATTAAACCGAACGACGTTCGATTTAACCTAAATTTTTACTTGCTCGGAATGGCTCCGGATCTGCACCATCGCGTAGTTCGCGTCTCTGCGATTCCGACGTTTCCAGTTTCGCTTGAATCTGACAACGTATGAATTAGTTATTCAATTTTGAAGTTTGAATTGAAATTTTAAACAATTTTCTTTTAAATTTTATTAGCAACCCAATCTGACCGTAGATCAAAATAAGGGTCGAAGCCAGCTTATTCTCTGTGAACGCGATCTCCAGCACAAACAAACCCAACTCGTCGAAGCTAGGGTTGCCGCCGCCCCCAACCACGGCCACCCAGACGACGATCGCCCACCACCACCGAGTCGCCCTTGCCACCACGCACCCCCACCAAGCCTCGTGTCGAGCTCGGTGCCCTCCTCCACTATGAAAACGCGGCCGACCCAATGATGAACGCGGCCTCTGTGCTCCCTTCGCTGCACTAAACTCCATCACCACCGTACACAACGAAGATCTCACAGCCCTCTTCGATTCTCCAGTTGAAGATTTTGTGAATTAATGTGTGGATTGGCTGCAAATTGGAGAAAAGAAAGGATCGTTTCCGGCCATTGAATGTTTGAGCGGTGGCTACGAACCAAACTAGGGTTTAGAGAGATTATCATGAATATATAATATAAAAGTAATAATATTTTAATAGTATTCTTCTTAATTTAACATCATATGCAAACGAACTCCAATTATCACGTCCCGATAGGCGTTCCTAGGGTTTTTCCGCGTTCCGAACACAATGGAACAGGTTTCGTAAGCTAATTCGGTCGCATGCGCGAGTTACGAAATTAAACGGTCAATTTAAAATTAAATCGATTAAAACGATTTCGAAGCGTTTCGAGTTGCCACGACCAAACGACAACTCCGATTGCTACGAAAATTGAAATCCGATAATAATTAAATATTACGGATCCAATGGAACTGGTTTCGTCGAATTCCGAGACTGTGCCCCGGAAGGCTATTTTAACTCGTCTATTAAATCGACAATTTCTAAAATTTTCGAAATTACTTCAAAATTTCACCCTTTAAATTTTTTATTAATTCTATTAAAACTCGTATAAAGTTTATATTCACATTAGAAATCATTTTGACTCATTTCGAACCAAAATCCAATTATTTGCATTATTATATTATTAAATTTCAATATTAAATTAATATAAAATTCCAAATAATAACTTATTGACTTTTAAGTCCGTCTAAAAGTCCAACCACCCTATTTATATTCAAATAGACTTAAAATAAATTTGAAAACCATTTGTATAACTATTCACATCCAAATTCACCACTTATTCTAATTTTGAATATTTAATTATTATTTTTCATTATTCAAAATCGAATGGACTCGCTATAATTAAAAATTATAGGTTATTTTATTGATTGCATCCGATTTCTTCCATTTCAAAGTCAATAAAGAATCCACATTAAACATTTAAAACGAATTAAATGTTCAAATTCAATGGCTTAAAAATACGGGATGTTACAGTTGATAACTTATACAGATTGAATTTTGATAGAATAAATTGAACTTAAAGGATGAAGTTAAATTAAAGGAAGTATATGTGACGTTTCAGAGTTTTGCCCACTCGAAAATCGACATCCATACTTTACATCGTACTCAAATGCCGTAGATTCGACCGTTCAAATCCGATTCGCCGGTGCTTATAACAGTCGAATCTACGGCATTCAAGTACGATGTAAAGTATGGATGTCGATTTTCGAGTGGGCAAAACTCTAAAACGTCACATTTGGTATCAGAGCATAAATCAATCAATAGTATATAAATATACTTAAACATCTTAAATTGAAGTTACTCACTTGGTTTTGTTGAAGGCAGAGACCAGGTTTTTTTCAGTTTAAATTTTTTTTCTTTTGCTTTCCAGAACTTGATCCTTGCTTTGATTTTCCATTGAAACTTTGCTTCTTTGATCTCTGTTTGGTCTGATTAAATGGTTGTTCAAGTTGTAGTTGATTGCATTGTTGTTCCAGTTGAAGTTTTAAATTGAAGTTGGTTTAAGTTTTGAAATAATATTCATTTTAGTTTTGCTCAGCTTGAAGGAATGAACAGAAGTGAGGAAGTTGATATATAGAAAAATGAGATTACTGGTGATGTATAGTTTGAACAATGCAAAACATGGCTAAAGATACTTGTACAGGTGATGTAACATTATTTGGCAGCATGGCTGCTAAATCTTGCTTTTGTGCTAGTGGTAATATCTTGCTTGTACTTTGCAAATATATACATATATTTTTTTCTTAGCTTTCGAATGTCCATCTGATGAAACAAGGCTGATATTATAAAAGAAAGTGTACAGGTGATAATATTTTGTTGTACTTGTTTTCCAGTTCAAACTTACTTCATTTTTTTTGTTTATTTGTTTTTATTTGTTTATGCTTGCCTACATCTTTTTTTCTTTTTCTATTTGAATGTGTTTGATTTTGCTTTGCATTTTTATTTGTTTGAACACTTAAGTAATTTTTTTTTAGTTTGTTTCATTCCTTATTTATATTTGTATTTGCTCATATGCATACATTTGTTTTGACTTTAAATATGTGCTAAGAAGAAAGCATTAAATTGTTATTGTTGGAGGCTGATGCATATTATATTATGTACATATTTTATATTTGTATTTTCTTGTTATGCAAATGTATATGTTAATATAATTTGTTTGGTCATATAATTGAAATTTTATATGTTCGTTTCACTTTCTTTTATTTTTTCTATAACTATAAATTTATTTGAAATATTTGTTTAACATCAACACAAACTTCATTCTACTGTTTTAAAATTTTCAAATGTTCGATTATCAAAATTTTACTAAAATTTTGTATAAATCACTAATTATTACACAATTTTAATTCAAAAATTAAATTAATTAACAATTTAAACTTGTTTAAAACCCGGGAACATTACAGTATAAGTAAATCAATAAATTCCAAGTTGAAATAAATTTGAGTTGTCATCAAAGACATGTAATTTGAAATTTAACAAAAGGAAAGTTAAATAAATTGATTTGGATTTGATAAGATGTTTGAAATGGAATATAACTTAAGTGAAGTTGAATAAAGTTAATTTTGGTATCGAAGAAGATTAATAAGTGAATTAATGAAATGAAGTTATGAATGTGAACTTGAGTTATATAAATGAAATTCAACTTTATATTGTTAAAGGAATTAGCAATTGAATTGATAAATGAATTGAATGTAAATCAATTGAATGTAAATAAAATTGATATGGGATAATGGATGAAAGTGTTAATTCATTAAAAGCTAATGTTATTGGAAGTTGAATGATTGAATGAAAGTCAATTAAATGTTGAACCAATGGGAATTAAATGTGTTAAACCAAATTGAATGTAAAATTAATAATTTGACTATGCTGGTTATGAATTTGGTTGTTATTTGATTGTTAGTTGATTGTATATGAATTCATTAAATGTTAATGAAATTGAATTAGCAAAACAATTGAAAGCTATATAATTGAATTCAAGTTGAAAGTGAAGTAAATGAATTTAAATAGAATTGAATGTGAATTGGATTTAAATTGGTGAATGTTAACTAATTGAATTGAGAATGAATGTTGATAAACTCCAATGTAAATGAATCAAATGTGATTTAAATTGAAAACTAATTCATTGAATATTAATGAGAATATGAATGAATATTGATTTGGTTATGGATGATAGTTGGTTAATGTTTGCATTTGTTGTTTTGTTGCATTTGCTATGTTGGCACATGTAGTTATGTCGCTATATGTTGTATATTGATACTATTTTCATATATGCATGTTCTCATGTTGTTGTTGAGTGTTTAGTAGGTGCGGATCGCGTTTGCTTCGCATTTGGAGCTCGCTTTCGCGCTATATTAACCGTATACGCTCGCTAAATATAAATAAGGTGTATATCTCGGATTACATACCGTACTTTTACACTTTTTTCCCTGCGGGATGCCTCATCATTTGATGAGATGTATATTTGTGATATATATACTGTCATTTTTTTTCGGATCGAGCCGCGCAAAGGAGACTATGGCGAATTTTTCCAAAAATTTAAGGCGTTAGAAAAATTTGAGAAAAATTTGTGAAAACTTTAACTTTGATTTGGAATTGGAAGTTAAACGATGTAATTGGTTTTGAAAGGGATAACTAAGTATAGATTTGAAAACTTAGTAAAGTATGGTAAGAAGTTTAACAATGATTTTGGAAAGTTAATGAATTCTGTAACTTTTTCTTACTTGGTAATTTCGAGGACGAAATTCTTTTAAGGGGGGAAGTATGTAACGACCCAGAATTTTTGATAATTTAAATTTGAATATTTAATTAATTTTAAATGTTAATAAGTGGAATTTATAAGTCGAATAATTTATTTCTCATTAATTGGATTTAATTTGGTAATTAAATCGATAATTTGATAGTTGAAATTACAAAAATAATTGAATATCGAGTTTAAAATGATTGAAATTGATTTGCAAATTTTTATTTAATCATACTGGAGTTATAGTGATGTTATAGAACTTTTAAAATTGAATTAAAAGTTAATCTGTGAAAATTGAATATTTTAATATTTAATTATCGATTGTAAAATAGCCAATTTTCAAACAGTCTCAGAATTGGACGAAACCAGTTCCATTGGATCTGTAATAGTTTGTTATTATCGGATTTCAATTTTTGTAGCAATCGGAGTTGTCGTTTGACGGTGGCAGCTCAAAACGCATCGAAATTGTTTTAATATTAATTTGGCGAGTTAAAATAGTCATTTTTCAAAAAGTATCGGATTTCGACGAAACCAGTTTCATCGGATCCGTAATGTGATTTTATTGTAAGGTTTCAAATTTCAAGTCAATCGGATTTACCGTTTGTCCGGGGCAAGCTAAAACGCCTAGAAAATCGTTTAATCGGTTTAATTTTAAATCGAACGTTTATTGCCATAACTTGCACAGATGACCGAATTAGCTTCCGAAACCTATTCCATTGTGTCCGGAACATGGGATAAACCCTAGAAACGCCAGCCGGCATGCTTCGTTTGGAGTTCGGAAATTTTTCGATGAATAGTGTTTTGAGAAATTTTCTGTATAAGGACCTCAATATTTCATTTTGCACTCAAGCCCTAAGGTTTTGCTTCAGCCGGCCCTAATTTTCCAATGGCTGAGAATTTTCGAAACTTTCTTCCTCAATTTCTCTCAATTCGTAAGGAATTAGCAAAACTTGTCAACACGAAAGTTGTAGAGCTAAGCAAGAGCTTTCAATCCATACGCAGATGATCGAAAATGGAGCAACGAATCAACGGGAAATCGTGCGAGAAGGGGCTGCGTTTTTCACGCAAATCTAGGTCATAGGGGAGGCTGAGTTCAACATGGTGGCAGCCGATGGTGGCTCTCGAGCGGGGTTTCGAAACGGTGGTCTCCGATCGTCTTCAACTTCAACGTGGTGGCCGCGATAATTCGTTGAAGAGCGGCGGCTATGGGTTTTTTTTTGTGCGTGTTTTACTGGGTAGAGGAAGGAGGGGGTGGTTCAGATCTGAAGTAGAGGAAATGGACGGCCTGGATTGAATCTAGGGTTTGTAATTGAAAATAAATTGTAATTTAATTATATAAAAATTCGTTCAAACGTTAAAATAGCGTAACTTCTTCATACGAGGTCCGTTTTCGACGAAATTTTTTGCGTTGGAATCGTATTAACAAGCACTACGCAATGGAGCTGAATTGGAGTCAGTGAAAATTTCGAGTAAAATTAAACGTTCGTTTAATTTTATTCGAAATAAACGCCGAAACGGAATTGAAATCAAGGTGAGAACTTCTCACTCAATCGAATCGGTTTCGATTTATATTTTAAATAGTTTGATTTAAAATTCTTGATTGTATGTTGAATGATGATTGTTATCTATTGATTGTTAAAATAGACATTAGCGCCGTTAGTAAGCGGAGGTTATTTATTAAAAACATATACCGCGAATATTTCACAGTACAGTGGAATTGGTATTATTTATGTACTTGGAATTGATTTTCCCGCATTATATAGCGGATGAGACCCTATTGCGCCGTCTATTAAGCGGATAATATTTTATAAATCCCATATACCGCGATAATTCCGTACTGGAGTGGAATTGGTATGGTGCTAACATCTTTGGATGTAGGGAAACAGGTTGGAGGGATCCAACTGGATTCCTCAACTGTATTGATTTATTTACAGATATTGTGATATTTGTTGATTATCATATCGATATATGATATTTGGATGTCGTGATTGACTATTTGGTGTTGTTGCATCATCGGATCCATTTCCGAAGTTTTTTAAATAATGATTTTGATTTTTGAAGGAATTTTTAAAGTAATTTTTGAAAGTATATGTTTTATTAAAATTTTGAATTGATTCATTTTAAATAATTAAAACGTTATAAATTTTTGTGTTATAAAAATTAAGATTTTTGTGAAATATAACCGAAAGTTGATTTTTCAGATAAGTAGTTAATAAATTTATAAAATAGTTAAATTGGGATTTTTGAATTATTATAAACGGTTTATATAAAAGATTTATAAAATTTATATTTTATAAATTAAAAATACTGGAATTATAAAACAAGTTTTTATAAGTAATAAAGTGAAATAAAAATGGATTTCATAAGTGAATTGAGATTTATAACTTTATGAAATATGAATATATAAAATGGATATTTATAAATTAAAAATATTGGAATTATAAAACAAGTTTATTAAGTGTTAAAATGAAGAATAAAATGGATTTCATTGAAAATTATAGATTTATAAAGTGTGAAGATATAAAACGAATAGATATTGTAAAATAAAAGATTTATAAGTAATTAACTTATAAACTGGGTTTTAAGAATATAAATGGGATGTTATAGAAATGGTTAATAAAGGAGATTTTATAAGTTGAAGTTGTTATAAAATATAAAGGAATCTTATAAGTAATAAGATTTAAGATTTGTGAAGTTTTTGAAAGAACGATTTTGTAAATAAATAAATTATAAGTAATCAACTTATAATATGGACTTTTGGTATATATTTAGATATACAAATGGAATTGGTAAATAAAGGAAATTTATAAATCGAAGTTTATAAATAGAAATAGAATTTATAAACATTGTTTATAAATTCGAAATCAATTGAATTTGATAAATTGAAAGTTGAAATTGGTTAACGAAGTATATTCACGATTTTGGACAGTGAATATATTATTAAATGAAATGGATATGTTTTTGGGGAAGGAACATTATGAAATGAAGTTAATGATTTTAAAGACGTTTTAAAATGCATTAAATATCGAAACCATAGATTTCAACATTCATGGTTGAAATAGACGTTTTCGAGAAATAGAAGGAAATGATGGACTATAACACTGTTGTTATAGTAAATGATTTCCGAAAGGAAATGTTTTTGTATAGTATTGGGATTTATATATCTATCTAAATTTCGAATCCCTATACTAGTGATTTTGGGTTGTCGTAACGATGTTTTGCGCAACATTCGTTTTGGCCCAAATAAATATGTTTAAGAGAATGATTTCCTTAAAGGATGAAATATATACTTAATTTCGGTTTAAGTATATTGAATATTTTCCAAGTGTTGAAAATAAATGGATTTGTGAATTAGTTATTAATAAATAAGTACGTAAATGCTTTTCCAATGTGAAATGAAACGTTTTGATAATTTATCTTTTAGAAGACAAATTAAAAATGAATATTAGAAATCGATTTGATAATCATATATTCATAAATATTTGGAATGTAAATTCACTATGGAATTTATAAATGAAAAGGGGAATTTTTTTAAAAATAAACGTTGATTTATTTTTTTGAAGTGTGGGAATTAATTTATGGATTTGGAACGTAAATATAAAGTAAATCGTTAAGGATTTATTTAATTGGTTTAAATGAACCATGTTGAAATGAAAGTATTTCACGTAAGGAAAATGTTTGAAATTTGTTTTCAAAAGTGGTAAAGGTGAAAAGTGATTTGAAAATTTGTTTTCAAATGGTTGAAGTATGGAAAATATATATCTAGTAAAGATATTTTGGAAGGTAAATAATTTAGGAAATTATTTGGATTTGTTGATATTGAACACGCCTATTGGTAGTTAAATATCCGACTATCAATATTTACCTTCAAATAGGTATTTGTTGTGATTTATTTGAAATTGAATGCCACACTTATTTTTGAATAAGCGCTCACTATTCGGGTTAGCCGGGAAAGGACCTTGGGGTCGTATAACCCATTCCGAATATGTGATACGTCGTTATGGATTGCATTTGATGACCGGTGTTGAAGACCGGATATTTGTGAAAACGGAAGGATTACCGTCGAGTTACTCTACATCGGCTGATCTCCGATATAGACATTTTATCACCCTTAGTGACGTGAAGTCCAGTCGTGATTATTGAATATCCGGAATGCAAGGACTTCTTTGTAAGTGCCTTCGGTTCTCGAGCCCGGAACAGACTTGTATGGATTGTATGTCTGACATTACAAATTGAGATATAAAGCTGATTTGTTTCAAATATATTTCTGTTGGTGGCGGAGAATTTATTCTCTTAGCTTAACACCCTTCTCTGAGACATACGAGCTCAGAGGTTATATAGTTGAAGGTTATTAGTGATATACTCCCAATTTGGTAGTGTGGCATGCTGAGTGTTGCTGTGAAATGATCATTGTTTGATCATTTGTGATATGATCATTTGTTTGATCATTTATCTAGGTGATCATTTCTATGATCATTTGATTGACCCACAGCACAAGTTTTGTATAAAGCGTGGCTTTGTGGACGAGACTTCGTCGGACCTCACACCCCGGAAATGGTCAAAACAGGAAGGATGCGGCAAGGTTATTAGGGGGTAGCGCCCCTTTAGTGTATGTCATTCCTTCTGGATAGAAGTGGTGTTAACGCTTGAATTTGAACGCTAACACCCCGATGTATGAGTTGTAATTATGAAAGCACCACCCGACGACTCGGGAACAGATTACAAGCAGATAATAGTAGAAAAGCGGTAAACAACAACAATTTTATAGTGGTTCGGCTTTAGGGTGTAGCCTACGTCCACTTTAAGTACTTTTATTAATAATCTCGTTACAAGCTGATACAATTCTTCCCAAATACAATACACTTTGAATTACAAGATACTTAGAACAAGTAGCTTAAACTTCGATGGAGATGAGAGTTTTCGAATCCATGTTGGATGTATGTGATCTCTTCTTGAAGTTGTTTGTAGCGTTCTTAATATCTTGAGAGCTTCAAGTGTTGGATTGGATTAGTTTGGAATGCAGCAGAGTAACGGTGTTCGAAGGAAATCAGCCAAAAGTCCCCTTTCAGTTGGAATTAGGGGTGTATTTATAGGCTTTGCTCGGACTTAGGTCGTAGGTCGTGACCGACCTAAGTAAGGTCGTAGGTCGTCTCCGACCTATGAAGCTTCGGTTTTCCTTTTTCATGAGTAGGCGCATGCTTTTTTCAACAAGTTCTAGGTCGTGCGCGACCTAACACTCAGCGGCATAGTAGAGGCGGCCTCTTTATTTACGTGTTTAGGTCGTTAGCGACCTACCCTAGGTCGTGAGTACTTTCCTGTGGCCATAGCTGATCTTAGGTCGCTGAATCCCTTAGGTCGCGAAACTTCATAGGTCGGTGGACAGTTAGGTCGCATAAAGTCTTTAGGTTGCTTGCTTGCTTATCTGGTTAGGTCGTGAAGCTTGGTAGGTCGCGGCCTCCTTTAGGTCGCAGCTCTGTGTTAGGTCGCAAAGCTTGATAGGTCGCTCCATATCTTCAGGAATTAGGTCGCTACTCCCCATAGGTCGTAGGTCGTGACAATGCTTAAGTCTTTAGGTCGCATAGCTGCTTCGTGGAGTTAGGTCGCTAATACAATTATGCCGTTAGGTTGTTGAGACCATTAAGTCGTCAAGTACTCTTAGGTCGTTGGGCTGCTGAGTTATAGGTCGCGGAGTTTTAGGTCGTGGTAGAAATAGGAGTTAACATTTGCCCCTCGAAGTACAGGCCTATGTGATAGGTCGTGTGCTTCGACTTAACTTTGCTAGGTCGTAAGCGACCTAAAACATACGCTAACTCGCGTGTCTACTCGCCTTCTTCTTTCAGCTCCATATAAATTGCTAGGTCGTTTCTTCTCCATTACCTAACTGCTTCAATTTCTTGCTCTGCCATTAACAGAATTCTGCGATTTCAAAGACGAATTCAACCAAATCATTCATCAATTCCTTCTTGCTATCAAATTACGTAAGCATCTTCGATCTTTATTCATTCCATAACCACCATCGAACCACGAACTCCAACCTCTGAACCTCAAATCGATTTTGCGCGTCGCGCTTCACTTTGAGTTGCGCTGTGATCGATTTTTGATCGTTACTGGTTATTGTGGTTGTTGCGATTTACGAACGCACAGTAGTGAGTTAGATTTATGATAGATCGGAGATACTTTGAATCGGTTTTTCGAATGGTTTGGTGGTATGAAAAGATGATGAACTTCACGAATAGGATGATGGATTTTGGTGTAGTTGATAGCGGGTTATCAGGTCCGGTGAAGCATTGCGTGGAGAGGAAGCTAGCGACCTAGTGAATTTGAGCAACTTAAGATAATTCGTGATCTAAGAACCCTTGCGACCTAAGGAATAGTTTCGACCCATACTAGGTCGCTGAACGACCTAATATTTGCGCGACCTAAGACTTTTCATGAGCTAAGAGTTACTCGAGCTAGGAACCGCACGACCTAACCTTCTTGCGACATAGACTCTAGGTCGCGGCCGAGCTAACACTATGACGAGATTGAAATGCCTTATCCTTTACTTTGCACAGCGCGACCTAAGAAGGTTCCGACCTATGCTAGGTCGCCGGGCGACCTAGGACTTGTGACATTTTGAGACAACTTTGATTGAACTGTTTGAACTTGGATTTTGTTGTACTTCCTTGCAGATTATCTCTAATGCTAATAACCTGTTAAACATAATATTTGCAGAAAACTGGGACGAATATACTGCCATTGACTGCCCACATCGAATGACAGATTAGTCGATAAAGAGTAATTAACTTAAATGAATTGTGTGAATGAAATGCTGTGAACCAATGAATTCAAGTGAAGTGTTAAAGCAAAACTAAAATATCCAGTTAAAGTTGATTCATTCGCATTAACACTTCACTTGAGCTTTATATTAACAAGTCCTAAAATCTCATAGTCGACTAATTGTCAACTAGTTTAACTTCAGTTATGTTTGCTTTCTTTCTTTTTTAAAAGTTCTGCACAACACTTCACACTTTTTAGGAAACGTGCACCTTCTCATCTGAACATCCAGTCGCTTATGTAGAATGATGTCTCAACAAGAAGAGATGATAGAACACGCTGAAGGGGTTTTCCCGATTGCTATTCCACTAGAGAATCCTCCGGAAAGAACTCCTACCCTTTTGAAACAGCGGGCGCTTAATCAATTATGCGTTCAATTTGGCATTGCCGAGGCAGAAGTTCTACTCCCTGGACCAAATGACCCTGCTGATAGACCACCTTACGGTTTTGTTTCCATTAATCGACAAATGTGCTTGAGTGGAGCAATTCCTCCTTTTAATGAATTTCTCCGGCAAATCCTACTTCGACTGACGATCTCTCCTTTTCAGCTGCACCCCAATGGCTATGCTATTTTGATGGGATTGTGTGTTCTGTTCAGGAGGACTCTTGATCGTCTTCCGAGTTTTGAGGAAATCTGTTACTTGTGCACTTTTGCGAAGAACAAGGACCATCCTTCAATTGTACTTGTAAGGGGTGCGCGGAACCGCAAACTTATTTTGGATTTGCCGGAGAGTGCACATGGATTCCTGAATCAATACTTCTACATTCGTTGCCCCGCAGAATTCTACGCAGACTGGAGAGTAGGAAGTGAGATCTTTTTTCTCTTTAATTTTATTCTAAGTTTTACCTGGTTCGTATTGCTAGATGCTGATTCCATTCCTTAACTTTCCAGCACTTCCTCCTCCTTCTAGAGATTCCAGCCATAAGTCAGTTTTTGAAAGGCTAAGCACTGTGGCTGCTGAAGAAAGAAGCGCAAAATTTCTATTGACAGAAGAACTTCTTCATCAGTTTGAGCTTCTACATCCTTCTCGTTCCACTCAAATACATGAAGTTCCAACGGAGGTTCCTGATTCTCCGACAAGCACTCCTGATGCCCCAGTCTCCACTAAAGAGCACTTGCAGGGAGTAACCTCTATAGAAACTTCACTAGTTAAGTGTTCAATTCCGAAAGATGTTGTGGGGCCATCTGACAAGTCTGTACTTGCCCCAGTTACTGAAGAGGAAGAACCCCCTCGATCTACTAGTGAAGGAGTTAAGAAAGCAAGCTCCAAAAAACAAGATGGCGATGATGTTTTTGAGGGGTTGAGCGATTTAATTGTGACATCTCAAGAACTTTTCAAAGATGATGTTTCTAAAACTGTCTCTTCTGTAATCGAGGCGACATCTTCTTTTCAACAAATGTCAACTCCTCCTACTCAAGTTATCACTACCTCTATTCCACAGAGTGGTTTGTAACTCGATGCGCGTAGTTTACACGTCACACGACACTTTGGATTTCTCATCACTTCTATGCACTTATCTTCTTGTACTTTAAAGATTTCTAAAGCTTATTATTTTAATTCCAGATTCTCCTATGGGGCGCAGCGGCTCGTATTATGATGATTTCCAGCGCTACGGGAGGCGTAGCCAGTATGATTACAGGCGTTACCTTCCTTCTTACAGAGAGTCGGATGAAGAGAGGGCCATCAGGAAAGCCGACGAGAGACGAGCATATGATGAACGTCGCCGAAGGGAACAAGAAAGACATGATCTTCCCCACAGAGATGATGATACCCAAAAGAGAAAATCTCATGATGAGAGAGGAACGAGTCACATAGACGATTCTTCTAGCAAGCGGGCTAGACTTACTGAAGAAACAACTCCTTCAGCTTCTAAACATGTCCCTGCTCAATCTCCTGCTCCCGTTCGCTCCGACATTCAAGCAATCATCAACCAGCCCGCATACCAAGTCGGGCAAGGTCCTCCCACTCTTCAAAGTCGATTTCCTCAGTGGTGCCTGAGAGGGGTTCGATTTGATCTCGACTTGGTTCCTCTCGACAAACCGGCTATGCTGCGAAATCTTGATACTGTCAGGACCGATATCGAAAGAATGTCGAACTGGCAAAAAATCGTCGACGAACTTCAGAGTGTTAACCGAGCCAATCTCGAGGCCATGTTAACAATGGAGAATGATAAGGCTGAGTGGCAGAAGACTCTCGAACAGCATGACGCCGAAATGAGAAGTATTGCTTCCTACAATGAAAAGCTGGAAGTGGAAGTAGAAAAACTTAAAGAAGAATTAGCTACTTCATCTACTTTCCATTCTCAAAAGGAGAGCATGCTTCAGCAACAAGTACGAGATGCGCATGCCAGTCAAAGAGCAGTCGAAGATAAGCTTGCATACAAGGAAAAGGTCATAGAAGAATATCGTGCTGAAACTGTACAACTGCGAGAACAGACCGGCTCTCAAAGCTTGGAGATAGAGTTGTTAAAAACTCGACTTGCTATGGCCGAAAAGGAGCGCGACGAGGCTGTTGCTGGTAAACTTGCGGCCGAAGAGGCTCATCAAGCAACCAAAGCTGACATTAGCTCCACATTATTCGATTTTTATCTGCACATCATTTTGGGACGTGGCAGCCTTGCCTTTCTAGGCCCCAAGTATGAAATCACACTGGCTGAAGTTTGGGAGGCAGCACTTGATATGCTCGGTGGTAAAGGTGCTGGATATGCTGAGTCAGCCCTTGAAGAGCATTATCTTGATGATGAAGCCCGTGCCGCTCTTGCCAACGGAAAGGAGCAGCTTGCCAGAGCACGGGCCGGGATGGCGGAAGAGGAGCGTTCTGAAAAAGAAGTACCGCCTACTACCTCTGAACGTCCTCTAGTTTCTCCCGAGGTGGACATTACAGGCTCTAGTGCTCATTCGCCGCCTCCTACAAGAACCGGGGTAATTACCCCTACTGATGAAGAGGCTTTGGAGGACATTGGGGCTCAGAATTATGAGATTGAACTGACGAAGCCAACATCTTCAGGTAATTTCGACATTGGTCCGATTCAGGTGGATTACCTGCTTATTCCTCAAAAATTTGATGAGCTTCTCGATTACCTCTTGAATCTCGATGAACCCATATCTCCCTTCTTTCGGGAAGATACTAACATTTTCAATTTTTCTTCTTCTGCAGTTGAAACAACAAGTGCCGTGCAGACTTCGCCTTCTCTGGTTATTCCTCCTCCATCTCTTCAGGTGACTCCTCCTTCTGCTTCACAACCTGGGTCACAAGAAAAGAAAATTGAGGCTCTTCATGGCTTGGATGACCCTATTGCTTCGCAGGAGCAAAAAGATGAGGGACTCGAAGGAGGCGAGATCTCTCCGGAGCGGACTCCTTCTGACGACGTAGTTTTGTCCGCTCTCGTTACTCCGGGGAGTGAGTCTTCTTCGAAGAGAAGAAAGAAGCATGGGACATCGAAGAGGAGGGGGAAGAAAATTATCACCACTGAAGAGGAACCGGAAATTGCACCAGTTGCACCTCCCTCCCCTTCTTCCCTTATGCCTTCAGACCAACCTGAAAGACCTGAAAAGCTAACCACTCGGCCGGGTAATGGGTCTAAAGGCGGCAAGAAGAAATGAAGAGTTGAGCTTTTTGATTCCTTTTTTGTGTAATGGTCGGATGTTGTGCAGGCACCGGCCGCTGCTTTTTATTTTGAAACCTGTATCTGCAATATCTGCAATTGAATAAAATGATTCTTTATTTGTACAGACTTTTGTTTGAATTTGAGAATGCATTTATTATTCATTTTTGCACAAGTTTATTTATACGATGTTGCGGTGAGCTTGTGGTATGTTGTTTGAGCGTACTTTACCGACATAGTTATACCGCTTTGTATGTAACTATACCATGTTGCCCCTATACCATGAGCTTACTGCAATATCGTATACTTTGAGGGGACTTGCACTCTCGTTTTCTAAAGAATAATTACTTCATTCTCGAAGAGAATTTTCGTAGAGTGCAACTTCCTTCATATAAGTTTCTACGCTTTGTCATTCGAAGAAATCACTTTTTCCTTTTGCGTATGTATATATTTTGCCAAGTGAATTCTTCTATGTGGTAAAGCGGACCTCTGAATGTACTTTAACTTTCTTCCCCTTTCTTTTTTTTTTTTAGAATAGGTAAAGTCATCAAGTACGCTCTTGATGAGGATTTTTCTCTTTCTTCTTTTTTAATAAAAATTTGTGCCTCTGAGGAGAGATTTTTTCACGTTTCAACACTTGGAAGTTTTATTTCAATCTCGGTGAAACGTGGGCTTCTGAAGAGGTCTTTCTTTTTAATTGTGTCCCCGGGAGGGGGTTGTACCTCTGAGGAGGGATTTCTCACGTTTCAACACTTGGAAGTTTTATTTCAATCTTGGTGAAACGTGTACCTCCAAAGAGTTGTGCCTTCGAGGAAAGCCTTTTCACGTTTCGACACTTGGAAGTTTTATTTCAACCTCGGTGAAACATGGGCTTCCAGGAAGGTCTTTATCTTGTTTTGCATTTCAACTTTGGTGAAGTGAAATTCCGAAGAGCGGTTGTTACACTTCACCTCCTGGTGAAATGGGCCTCCGAAGAGGGCTTTTATTTTGTTTGCATTTGAACTTTGGTGAAGTGAAATCCCGAAGGGCGGTCATGACACTTCAACTCCTGGTGAAATGGGCCTCCGGAAAGGGCTTTTATTTTGTTTGCATTTCAACTCTGGTGAAGTGTAATTCCGAAGAGCGGTCATAACACTTCAACTCCTGGTGAAATGGGCCTCCGAAGAGGGCTTTTATTTTGTTTGCATTTCAACTCTGGTGAAGTGAAATTCCGAAGAGCGGTCATAACACTTCAACTCCTGGTGAAATGTGCCTCAGAAGAGGGCTTTTATTTTGTTTGCATTTCAACTCTGGTGAAGTGAAATTCCGAAGAGCGGTCATAACACTTCAACTCCTGGTGAAATGTGCCTCAGAAGAGGGCTTTTATTTTGTTTGCATTTCAACTCTGGTGAAGTGAAATTCCGAAGAGCGGTCATAACACTTCAACTCCTGGTGAAATGTGCCTCGGAGAGGGTTTTTATTTTGTTTGCATTTCAACTCTGGTGAAGTGAAATTCCGAAGAGCGGTCATAACACTTCAACTCCTGGTGAAATGTGCCTCAGAGAGGGTTTTCATCGCCTGGAAGTTACTCTCTCATGGTTGGAGGGTCATGACTCCTCCAATCTTTTTTGTTGAGTAGAGAACTTTCTTTTTTGTGGCGTATGACCCATTAGAGGTCTTTATCCTCCGAAGAGTCGTGCCTCCGAAGAGGACTTGTGCTGCCGATGATAGCTTTGGTTGTTCCTCTGTTCACTTGCTTATGCCTTTTCAATGATCCTCTGCCCCCTTTTTTTTCTCTTTTTTTTTACAAGTAACTTGTTTAATCCAAGGAAGTGTGCTTCATTGCCAGGCAATTTCGTGAGAACGAGCACTAGCTTTTTAATTGGATGTTTGTTTGTTCAAACGATCTCAATTTATTAGCAAAGACCCGTTTCTGTCGAAATCATAGGCTGTTCAATTGAAGTACTTCCTATCTAGGATTTGAATTCGGGGCTCTTGTGACTTGAAATTTGGCGAGAATCACTTGGTCTTTTTATGTGCAAGTTTCACTTCCATTGTCTGCAAAAATTCAAATCGACATTTCAGCAATACATTCTATGTACCTTTTATATCGAGAATAAAGAAAACATGTAATAATAATAAGGAACACAAGATTTATAGTGGTTCGGCCATGAAATTGGGCCTACATCCACTTTATATTCTTTCATTATTTACTTGCATCAGTTTTACAATTGCTTTCAATTACAAGAATCATACATTCATAATTCTTTTTACAATGTTTCAACAAAATTTTCAAGTAAAGTATGGACGCAAATGGTTGCTGTTCCATGCCCTTGGAATTTGATCTCCATCAACAGTGGTGAGTTTGAATGTGCCCTCAAGAAGCTTCTGACCTATTACATACGGTCCTTCCCAATTTGGCCCAAACACACCTGTCGCTGTCATAATTCTCTTCAGGACTAGGTCTCCAATCTCAAAGCTGCGTTGGCGAACTTTGGAATTAAAATGTCTGGCTATTCTTTGCTGATGAGCTGCAATTCTGAGATTGGCCTCGTCTCTTTTTTCATCAAGGAAATCTAGCGCTTCAAGCTGTAGCCTTTCATTTTCTGCTTGGTTGAAATGGATCCTTCTGTGTGAAGGAACCTCTGTTTCTATCGGGATCATTGCTTCCGACCCGTATGCTAATGAGAAAGGAGTGTGCCCAGTCGCAGTTTTGTGAGTGGTTTTGTATGCCCATAGTGCAAGTGGTAGCTTATCGACCCAACCACCTTTTGCTCTTTCGAGTTGCTTTTTGATGGTTGATTTGATGATCTTGTTTACTGCTTCCACTTGCCCGTTTGCCTGCGGATGAGCAACTGCTGAAAAGCTTTTCTGGATTTTGAATCGCCTGAAAAAATCTTGGAATTCCTCGCTTTCAAACTGAGTACCATTGTCTGTGATTATTTTCTGAGGCACACCATACCTGCAAATGATATTCTTGGTCACGAAACTTATCATCTTCTTAGAGGTGATAGTAGCCAAAGGTTCAGCTTCAGCCCATTTCGTAAAATAATCAACTGCAACAATAGCATATCTAATCCCTGATTTGGCAGTCGGTAGCGGCCCAATGAGATCCATTCCCCAAATTGCAAATGGCCATGGACTGACCATTTGTGTGAGTTCAGTTGAAGGTGCTCTAGGAATTTTGGCAAATCTTTGGCATTTGTCACACTTTCGGGAATAGCTTGCAGCATCATGATTAATTCTGGCCAAAAATATCCGTATCGGAGAATTTTCTTTGCTAATGTTTGACCACCTGAATGATCACCACATTCTCCTCCATGCACCTCAGCTAGGATTGTTTTGGACTCTTCCCGGGATACACATCGAAGCAATGGCATTGAGAATCCCCGTCTGTATAATCGGCCATCCTGAATTACATAGCGAGAGGCTTTCCTTAGTAGCTTTCGTCTTTCTATCGAATTTTCTGGCAGAGAACCTCTGAGTAGGTAGTCCAGTATTGGAGTCATCCATGACTCTTGTTCTTGAGATACATTCATAATCCAGTCAATATCCATCTCGTCTATACTTGGTGCTGAAAGGACTTCTACAGGGACCAATCCCAATAGTTGAGCTTCACCAGAACTTGAATACTTTGCGAGGGAATCTGCCTTCATATTCTCTTCCCGAGGAATGTGGCTTATTGAATAGTGATCGAGCTCACACAGAAGTTCCCAAGCCTTCGACAAGTAAGCGGGCAGGTTTCCCCCTTTCGTTTGAAATTCCTTCTTGACTTGACATACAATAAGCTGAGAATCGCTAAAGATCTGTAATGCTCGTATGTTTAGTTCTTTAGCGATTTTCAGTCCTGCGATAAGAGCTTCATATTCGGCTTCATTGTTTGTTGAAGGAAATTCCAATCTTAGTGCATAGCATAATGACCGACCTTAAGGAGTCTCAAGTACGACTCCGGCTCCAGAACAGTAATCATTTCTTGCACCATCGACATATAACCTCCACTGGATAGGGGAATTGTCGAACGTTTCTTCCTCACTGTTTCCTTTATCTGTAAACTCTGCAATGAAATCTGCTAAAGCTTGTCCATTGACCGCTTTCCGGGGATGATAAGTGATGTCATACTGACTGAGTTCAATATTCCACTTTAGAAGACGACCCGAAGTTTCAGGGCGAAACGGGACTTGCTTTAAAGGTTGATCAGTGAGGACTCTGATAGGATGAGCTTGAAAATATTGCCTCAACTTCCTAGACGCAATTAGTAAGCAATAGGCGAGTTTTTCCAACTTAGAGTAATTCATCTCTGCCCCAGTGAGTCTTTTGCTGATATAGTAAACTGGATGTTGAATCCTTTTGTCTTCCCGTATCAGCGCTGCACTTAAAGCGTGTGATGATACTGCCAAGTATATAAGAAGATCCTCGCCATCGCCAGGCCTAGAAAGTATTGGAGGCGTCTCCATATGGCGAATCAACTCATCAAAGGCTTTTTGGCATTCGGGAGTCCAATTGAAGTTTTTCTTTCCTTTCTTTAGGGCGTCAAAGAATGGGATACATTTATCTGTGGCTTTGGAAATGAACCGACTTAAGGCGGCAACTTTTCCATTGAGACTTTGCAATTCCATCTTTGTTCTAGGAGCTTTGACTTCTTTCAAGGCAGTAATTTGAGCTGGACTAGCCTCAATGCCCCTAGCGCTGACGATAAACCCTAAGAATTTTCCGGACTCGACCCCAAACGTGCATTTCAGAGGGTTAAGCTTCATTCTGTATTTCCGGAGGACTGCGAACATTTCTGCCAAGTGTTCAATGTGATCCGCTGCTTTCTTAGACTTTACTAACATGTCATCAACGTAGACTTCCATAGTTTTGCCCAATTGCGGTTTGAACATAGCATTAACAAGTCTTTGGTAGGTTGCCCCTGCATTCTTCAAACCGAAGGGCATAACTCTGTAGCAATAAAGACCAACATCGGTGATAAAGCTCGTGTCCTCCTGATCCGGTTCATGCATCATGATCTGGTTATATCCGGAGTAGGCATCCATGAAAGATAACAATTCATGTCCCGCTGTTCCATCTACCAGTTGATCGATCCTGGGTAAAGGAAAGCAATCTTTGGGGCAGGCCTTGTTCAGATCTGAAAAATCGATGCACACTCTCCATTTTCCATTAGCTTTCTTAACCAACACAGGATTTGAAACCCAGTTCGGATATGTAGATTCTCTGATGAAGTTATTTTCCATGAGTCGATCAATTTCCTCTTTTAATGCTGCTGACCTTTCTGGACCTTGGGTTCTTCTTTTCTGTTTTACTGGTGTAAACTTTGGGTCAATATTCAGAGCGTGTACTGCAACTTCTGGAGATATTCCACACATATCAGCATGAGTCCAAGCGAAGACATCCAGATTTGCTTTCAGGAATGATATCAAGATATTCTGAATTGAAACATTAAGTTGTGAACCCACATTCAACACCTTATTTGGGTCCTTCGAGTCAACAGGTACCGGTACCGTCATTTCAACCGGCACTACTCTATTCTCCCCTGCACTGGCTTTTCTGGGATCCATCTCTTTCCGTGCCCCGCTATGCTCGCCAGTGCAGGGTCCGCCCCGTAATTGCTACAAGGCTGGCTCTTTGATGCGGACCGGAGTGGCCGCATCCTTTCCCATTTCCCTCTTTCTTGACTCTCGCAACTCTGTCAAATAGCACTCTCGCGCAGCATTTTGATCCCCTTTTATAACTCCTACTCCATTGTCTGTAGGGAATTTAATAGTGAGGCACCACGGGGCTAGAATAGCTTTGAATGCTGCGAGCGTTGGACGGCCAAGGAAAGCATTATAAGCAGAAAATTCATCGACAATCACAAATGTTTGCTTGCGGACCACTTTCCTTTCTCCTTCCCCAAGTTCTACTAGCAGATCGATGGTTCCTATTGGTTGCTTTGGCTCCCCGGTGAAGCCAGCGATCTTCTGCGATGAGGCTTGTACATCGACCATAGGGATTTTCATTTGGTCGAATGTCTTCTTGAAGAGGATATTACATGATGCTCCGCAGTCAATGAGAACTCTTCTGACAATGGCCGGTCCAATACCAGCAGAGATGACCAAGGGATCTAGGGTAGGAGCTTCGATACCTGAGGAATCTCTGGCTCTGAAAATAATATCATCACTGAAAGTTTTCTATTGTTTCAGGGGCGTAGTGTCATCTAAAACAAAGACGTCTTCTTCGGCTGGAACATATTTCAAAGCTCTGGCATATCTCTCCATCTCTCCCCAGCTCTTGCCAGCTGGGTGAGGCCCTCCTGTAATGACATTGATAATGGGCCTTCCAGATTCATGCCCCGTAGCTTTCTCACCTATCCTAGGCTGATGAACAGGAGCCTGTTGCCCCTGACTTGACGATGCAGGATTGTTGCTATTCTTTTTCACAAATTGCTGCAGCTTGTTTTCTCTTAGCAATTCTTCAATCAGATTTTTCAACTGGCGGCATTCATCAGTCTCATGACCGGGTTGATTATGGAAGCGGCAGAACTTCCCACTTTGTATAGCCTTTTTTCCGGTCCTCAAAGGGATAGGTTTAGGGAGGTCAACAGAATCTTTAATGGCAAGGAAGATATGCTCCGGCGTGTCTGATAAAGGAGTATACTCTGATGGCTTGAAGGATCGGGGCTTCTTCAGATTACTCTGTTTCTTCCCATTGTTATTTTCCCTTTTTTTCCCTACAGATTCAATCTTGCGTGGTGCAACAGTGTTATCTTCAGCTTTTTCTGACACTGCCTTCACCGGTACAGGACGGCTTTCCAGGCGTATGAATTCGTCTGCCTTTTTGTAGAACTTTTCGAGGGAGGTTGGCTCCTTCATGTTTAACCATTTCCCAAATTCGCTCGACTTATCAATAGCCCTCATCAGATAAGTCAATATCATTCGCGGTTCAGCATTGTCCACCTCTGCCAGCGCTATATTAAAGCGGTTCAAGAAAGATCTGATAGATTCACCAGGATTCTGTTCTATACTTGACAATGACATGATGTCTTTGGCCTTTGAAGCATATAGTCTAAACTGTTCCTTGAACTTTCGGGTCAAGTCTGAAAACTGATCAATAGATCGGACTGGCAACTTGGTGAACCACAGTAGAGCCACACCTTCAAGGTATACGGGGAAATATCGGCACTTTATCTCGTCTGAGGCCCTGGCACCTGTCATGTGCCAATCATATTTATACAAGAATTCATTCGGATCACTTGTCCCTTTGTAAGCTGGGATAGTTGGAGGGACAAACTTCCTTGGAAACTCCGCCTTTAAGATTTTCTCAGTAAATGGAGTTTTACTTGGGGCGAAACCCCATTCTTTCTCACTTCAACCCTTTGCATACTTTCTCTCATGATTTGCCGGACCATTCCAGAAAGATACTCCTCATCATGTCGAGTTCCAGATCCACCAACCTCAGGAAGCGTTTGCTCAAAGGGACTGGCAGCCCTTTCTGGAGCATTCCTCTCATTAGCATCATGAATGTTGCCAGTATAATTCCTTCCATTACCAGCCAGTTGATTATTTGCCCCGAGCAAATCATTCAACTTATTCAGAATTAGAGCATTTTGGGCACTCTGAGCTTCTAATTGTGCATTCTGGGCGTTTATCTGCTGGTTCAGTCCTAATATTACAGCATCCAACTCTGCTTTCGTAACCCCAGCAGACGGAATGGGTTGATTAGGTACAGGGGAAGCGGAGGTTCCCTCTTGAATATTCCCAGATCTGACAGATCTACTCTTCCTTCCAGGAGCCATTATCTCGGATAGACTTCTGGTTTTCAGGGAAATTCTCTCTACAAACCTTTGTGAAGCAATGATGATAACTTGCCTGAGTTCAGTTCTCAGTGAAAGCACCAAAAATGTTAACGCTTGAATTTGAACGCTAACACCCCGATGTATGAGTTGTAATTGTGAAAGCACCACCCGACGACTCGGGAACAGATTACAAGCAGATAATAGTAGAAAAGCGGTGAACAACAACAATTTTATAGTGGTTCGGCTTTAGGGTGTAGCCTACGTCCACTTTAAGTACTTTTATTAATAATCTCGTTACAAGCTGATACAATTCTTCCCAAATACAATACACTTTGAATTACAAGATACTTAGAACAAGTAGCTTAAACTTCGATGGAGATGAGAGTTTTCGAATCCATGTTGGATGTATGTGATCTCTTCTTGAAGTTGTTTGTAGCGTTCTTAATATCTTGAGAGCTTCAAGTGTTGGATTGGATTAGTTTGGAATGCAGCAGAGTAACGGTGTTCGAAGGAAATCAGCCAAAAGTCCTCTTTCAGTTGGAATTAGGGGTGTATTTATAGGCTTTGCTCGGACTTAGGTCGTAGGTCGTGACCGACCTAAGTAAGGTCGTAGGTCGTCTCCGACCTATGAAGCTCCGGTTTTCCTTTTTCATGAGTAGGCGCATGCTTTTTTCAACAAGTTCTAGGTCGTGCGCGACCTAACACTCAGCGGCATAGTAGAGGCGGCCTCTTTATTTACGTGTTTAGTTCGTTAGCGACCTACCCTAGGTCGTGAGTACTTTCCTGTGGCCATAGCTGATCTTAGGTCGCTGAATCCCTTAGGTCGCGAAACTTCATAGGTCGGTGGACATTTAGGTCGCATAAAGTCTTTAGGTTGCTTGCTTGCTTATCTGGTTAGGTCGTGAAGCTTGGTAGGTCGCGGCCTCCTTTATGTCGCAGCTCTCTGTTAGGTCGCAAAGCTTGATAGGTCGCTCCATATCTTTAGGAATTAGGTCGCTACTCCCCATAGGTCGTAGGTCGTGACAATGCTTAAGTCTTTAGGTCGCATAGCTGCTTCGTGGAGTTAGGTCGCTAATACAATTATGTCGTTAGGTCGTTGAGACCATTAAGTCGTCAAGTACTCTTAGGTCGTTGGGCTGCTGAGTTATAGGTCGCGGAGTTTTAGGTCGTGGTAGAAATAGGAGTTAACAAGTGGTATCATGGTATGGAGCCCAGATATTTAACCTATGTTGTTGCTGCAAATTTTGTGGTTGTTGGAAACCGAGGATCCTCAGATAGATCGGTTACGATCGGGGGATGACATATTCGTGTCAGTAGTTACCTAGTTTGAAAGGTAACCCGGCCTTGTGTTGGCAGAGACCCTGTTAGGTTCTCGGGGCGTCTTTCCAGAGGCGTTTCCATGTGGCAATGGGAAGTTCCTTGGCCTGACCATTTGTTGGAAATCCAATTCCCAATACGAAACCCTGTATGGTTTTAGTTGTAGAACCTGCCATTTACATATGGTGGTCACCACTGTTTAGATGGTAGCTATAGTAGGCATACGATAATGGTCGTATGTTGGCTAAGATTTATATCTTCACTTTCGAAATGAATTTTTCCTACACTATGCACTAGTAATAATATCAAATGTTTCTTTTTAATGCGTATCAAGCATCTTTGACTATCATAAGGAGAAATCTCCTCCGATTCTGCGTTTGCATTGTGTGTGTGTGCGGGAGGCCTTATGGTAGTCTCATTTTCTAAAAAGCATTGCGAATCTATTTTAAAATTATCCTGTTCTTTGTTTTAAAGATAAACTATTTCAGTTCTCACACCAGTCACATGACTGACTCGGAGTTTATTGTTTTCCTTCCTAAACTCTGGGTGCCCACCAATTTCCACCCGGGCAGTCAAGAGTAAGGTTTATCAGGATATTATGGAATTCAGGAGTTGCAGGAGGCAAGCTGGATGGCATGGCGTATTACTAGTATATAATATTTCTTTTCCGCTGTTGATGTTGTTTGTTGTTGTACACTCTGATGATGTAATGTAATGTAATGTAATAACTGATATATTTCTTTGTTTAAAGATTATTCATTTATGTATTATATGTTGTTTCCGCTGCGAATTGTGAGATTCTGATATTGTTCTGTTATTTCTTCTGTTCTGTTCTATCTTTTTCTCTCTTCTTCTACCGTTTTCTTTTTCTTAAACCCTAACGGTACAGTTTTTCGGCTTTCGATTGCTCGGCAGTTGATACAGTGGACGTATTGATGTCGGCATTCGTGAACGAAAAATCACAAACGTTACACCACCCACTCCTGCAACCTCCCAGAGCTCGGCTACACCATCATTGAGAAAAACGTGATCGATCGGCTGACCTTCTCGACAAAAAATCCATCACCCCGTTGCTCCGATGACCATCATCACCGTATGGATTTGTAGAGCTTTTGAAGCTCTACAACTTTGTAGTTAGAAGCTTCGTGAAATATTGCATGGATTGAGAGAGATTAATGGAGGAAGACGAGATGATTTCAGCCATCAAAACTGTAGACGGCGGCTGGGCATTTTGAAATCCTAACTTGCTTTTGTTTGCAAAAAAATGAATATAAAGGGGGTTATATGGAAAATTTAACGAACATTATTCATCCCGGAATTTCCGTACTCCGATTTATGCGCGGTGACTGGCGTTTCTAAGGTTTACCCCACGTTCCGGACACAATGGAATAGGTTTCGGAAGCTAATTCGATCATATGTGCGAGTTATGGCAATAAACGATCGATTTTAAATTAAATCGGTTAAACGGTTTTCTATGCGTTTTGGCTTGCTCAGGACAAACGATAAATCCGATTGACACAAAATTTGAAACCATACAATAATATCACATTATGGATCCGATGAAACTGGTTTCGTCGAAATCCGAGACTGTTTGAAAAATGACTATTTTAACTCGCTAAATTAATATTAAAACCATTTCGATGCGTTTCGAGCTGCCACGGCCAAACGACAACTCCGATTGCTACGAAAATTGAAATCCGATAATAAAAAGCTATTACGGATCCAATGGAACTTATTTCGTCCAATTCTGAGACTGTTCGAAAATTGGCTATTTTCACTAGTCGATTAAATATTAAAATATTCAATTTTCACAAATTAACTTTGAATTCAATTTTAAAAGTTCTATAACATCCCTTTAACTCCAACATGATTAAATAAAATTTTCCAAATCATTTTCAATCATATTAAACCTAATTTTCAATTGTTTCTGTATTTTCAAATATTAAATTGTCGATTTAATTATCCAATTAAATCCAGATATTCAAAATAAAAATTATTCGACTTACAAATCTTACTCATTAATATTCCAAATTAATTAAATATACAAATTTTTATTTACAGAAATTCTGGGTCGTTACAAACTCCCCCCTTAAAAGAATTTCGTCCTCGAAATTACCAAGTAAGAAAAAGTTATAGAATCCATTAACTTCTCCAAAACCATAGTTAAACTTCTTACAATACTTTACTAAGTTTTCAAATCTATACTTTGTTATATTTTCAAAACCAAACCATATCATTTAACATCCAATTCCAAAACCAAAACTATAGTTTTCAAAAAAAAATTCCCAATTTTCTCAAAATTTTTCTAACGCCTTAAATTTTCGGAAAATTTTTCCATAGTCTCCTTTGCGCAGCTCGATCCAAAAAAAATGACAGTATATATATCACAAATATACATCTCATCAAGTGATGAGGCATCCCGTAGGGAAAAAAGTGTAAAAGTACGATATTTAATCCGATATATGTACCTTATATTTTATTAGCGAGCATATACGGCTAATATAGCGCGAAAGCGAGCTCCAAACGCGAAGCAAACGCGATCCACACCTACTAAACACTCAACAACAACATGAGAATATGCATATATGAAAATAATATCAATATACATCATATAGCAACATAACAACTGCATAATATAGCAAATGCAACTAAACAACAAATGCAACCACCAAAATCAATATAAATTCACTTCTCATTAATATTCATTGAATTGGTTTTCCAATTGATTCATTAACATTGGAATTTTACCAACATTCATTAATATCCAATTTCAATTAGTTTGCATTCAATAATTTACATTCTAGTTGGTTCATTTCCAAATCGAATTTCAATTCCATTTAGTTCATTTTCTTCCAAGTTGGATTCAATTTCTTTAGCTTTTAATTTTGCTAATTCAATTTCATTAACACTTAATGAATTATATACAATCAACTAACATTCACATGACAACCAATGTATATTCAACATAACCAAATTATTTAATTTATTCAGTTTCTAATAACATTAGCTTTTAATGAATTTACACTTTCATCCATTATCCCATATCAATTTATTTTACATTCAATTGATTAATATTCCATTTATTAATTCAACTGTTAATTCTTTAACAATATAAAGTTGAATTTCGTTTATGTAACTCAAGCTCAAATTCTTAATGACTTCATTTCATTAATTCACTTATTAATTTACTTTGACACCAAGATCAACTTTATTCAACATTATTTGAGTTATGTTCCATTTCAACATCATTTGTTTCAATTTAACTTAAGTTTCCACTTATAAATCCAATTCGGGTTTCAATTCTAAAGTAAATTCTATTTAACTTTTGCCAAAGTCAAATTTTATCACTTAATCAAAACCACATTTTATTTTGCTTAACAAAATTGTTTAACCATTTTTAACAATTGGTTTCACTTACATTTTTTTTCATTTTATAAGTTATACAACTTATATTCAACAATTACCACTTGGATTTTTTTATTTCAAATTTGTTTATCATAACCAAACTTAAAATTTTTCAAACAACTTTCATTTAAAACAATTTGGCAGCAATCCCTTTTTTGGAAACCCGAAAATGAACACCGATGATGTTGCAATCATCGTCGGAATTATTTTCCAGCGACCGAAAAGAGTTTAGAGCTTTCATCTGTCCAAAACAATTTTCCAAAACCTATGAAAATTATTTTCTAAGCAAAAAGGGATTTAAACTTTCCAAATCTCCAAATTTCAAATCCTTTCAAACACTTCTCTGGAATTTTATCTCAGATTATAAATCTTTTTCTTATATAATTTCACTTCTTATATGTAAGATTATTTCACAATTGTAAATCATTTTAATTATAATTCCATACTTATAATTCATTTGCTTATACAATTATTCTTTTACAATTGTTGTTTTAATTAACTTGTTCAAACAACTTTTATTTACTTGCATGCATTCTTACATTTTCAACAATCAACAATCAATTTATATACACTTAATGATCCTGAAAAATTATTCCTTTATATATAAAATATAATCAAGGTAAAATTATTTCATTTACCCAATTCAAAATGATACTATGTCCACTTGTCTCCTTTAAGTGTTTAGAAATCCCTATCGATAACATGGCGTCCCATCTACCGACCATAATTCACAAATAGCTCAACGGATAAGCAAACACAATATAAAACATTTTTATATTCACTAACAAATACGCGCTCATAGCTATTATTACACTCACACTCATTCTAGAGCACTACTGACTCTATCTCTAATGAGTAATACCCAACAGAGCTAAGGTTGTCGCTTAACCATAAACTTTGACACCAAATGTAACGTTTGCGATTTTTCGTCGCTCGAAAATCGACATCAATACGTCCACTGTATCAACTGCCGAGCAATCGAATGCCGAAAAACCGAAATGTTATGGTTAAAGAAAAAGAAAGAGGTAAAAGAAGAGAGAAAAAGATAGAAGAAGAAAGAAATAATAGAACAAAAATAATATCAGAATCTCACAATCGCAGCGGAACAACATATAATAGATAAATGAATATCATTAAAACAAAGAACTGTACATTTTATACTTTACATCATTATCAGAGTTTACAACAACAATAGACAACAGAGTCAATACATCAATGGACAGTTATATAAACTTGTCCTCATACAGAATCACAGCGGAATAATACATAGTATAATATCATATACAAGTGGTACGTCTCGATATGCAGCTCGCCTCCTGAGCTCCATAGCACTCCTAAATCCAGAATAACCTGATAACCAAACTCTAGACTGCCGTGTGGAAATTGGTGGGCACCCAGAGTTAGGAAGAGAAACAATAAACTCCAGGTCAGTCATGGGACTGGTGTGAGAACTTAAAATAGTTATTTATCTTTAAAAGAAAGAATGGGATAATTTTAAAATAGATTCGCAATGCTTTTTAGAAAATGAGACTACCATAAGGCCTCCCGCACACACACACAATGCAAACGCAGAATCGGAGGAGATTTCTCCTTATGATAGTCAAAGATGTTTGATACGCATTAAAAAGACACATTTGATATTATTACTAGTGCATAGTGTGGTTAAAATCATTTCGAAAATAAAGATATAAATCTTAGCCAGCATAGGCAATTCGCACTTATGCTTACTATAGCTACCATCCAAACAGTGGGGCGCCACCATAAGTGAATGATAACATCCCGCCTTTTCGCACACTTTAAACCGACACGCATGACGATTCAAACCATACGGAAGGGCGGATTGTTATGGGGTAAATAAGAAAAGCAGAGAAGAAATAAAACAAAACAAAATCTCACAGCGGAAGGATAAAATATAATAATCAAATATACAGTTCATGAAACTGTTTTACAAAATATTTTATTTTACTTGTACAATGAATATCAGAGTTACCCATACCAATACTATCAATGCAGCGGAATTAAATGGTGTAGTGAAATAATATAGTAGATACTAGTAATACAAATCTTTGTCTTCGTCCTCCAGAGCTAAATCCTCAAATCCTGAAACGCTCGGACTGACCCGAGCGAATTGAAAAGACAAAACACTCGAGTCAGAACTAAAAGATCTTATGTGAGTTAAGTCAACAGGAGTAAATATAAGTGCAGTAACTCAAGAGATGCTCGTGATTTACATCTCCTAAGGATCCGTTAAACTATTTACTATGTAGTATATTGCGCTATTATAATAGTGTTTAATTGTAAAATAAACTTACTTTTTAATAGCGTTAAGGGGTTACCCATATAGCCCTTCACACAGAATATATTCCCATAGTCTATACAGTATCGTAATCTCCCCCGTACTGGGCGTCGTCAGAGGGCACTCCATAGGTATGGTACAAAACAAAACTTGTAGTAAAGGCTCGGTATGGTAGGTGACACGGCACAACTAGGCAATGCCAGGGTAGATATACCAATTGCTATCCGGGCTGGTGGAAACGCGTAGCCGCAGTTACCGCCCACCTCGAACAAACTCCCCCAAAATCAAAAATAGAAGTGGCCACTGAATCAATCCAAAGTCAAAGTATAATATCGAAGAGGAGCGTCCGATCAGAGGTATGACCTTATTAGCCCGAGAATCACTCCTGTTTTAGCCCCTTATGCCAACTCACGGGAGTCGGGTCCACGTATTTACCTTACAGGAAACGTCGCCACCACCTACTTCATTCTGGAATCTCCACCGCGTACACGGTTAGTCAAAGTGGTTTTTGGTATCGACAGAGAGTATGTCCATATCTGATCCCGGTCTCTTTGCCAACCAATCGTTATTATAACACCGCGGTCATTTAAAATAGTTTATACTTTAAAACCAGAATAAAAATTCCATTTCAGAACTATGAATACGATATCATCTTAAAACCCAAAACAATATGATATCATTTTATCCAAATATATTTCTTTTCCAAAATCATACTGCTTTAAAATTTAAAATATCTGGAAACCAAATATTTGACTTATACTTTCAAAGCATAATATTTCGAAATTCATATATTTTAAAACCATAACTTCTAAAACTTGAATGGTATGGATATTCAACGGTATATAAAATAAATGGTTTGACTTTAAGGTTACTTTGTAAAGAAAATAATTTCCATGGCTTTACAAATATATTTCTTTATTTAAAGTCCAAACCAAAATTTAAATATCACTTTCAAGTTCCAAAACCACTTCAATTTCTATATATATATATATATATATATATATCCATTTGGAGTATTAATATTTCAAAACTAAAGTTGGAATTTATTCCTTTAACCAAATTAAATGTTCTATTATTTAGTCTTGAATATTTACATAAAAATCCCTAAATAAAACTCCAGTTACTAGCAATTAAATATTTTCTTCGATTAAATTATACTAGAATATTCATTTTAAATTTATCTTGGAAAAATCCAGTTATAAATATCATACGTTAAAATTTTTCAAACTAAAACATATAATATGAATTATCAAATTCCATTTCTCAATTTTCCCATTTTTATTTAATAGATTTATACATAGCTTAAATTCAAAATTTTTAACTTCATATTATATATATAGAAGAATAACATTTATAAAATATCAAAATTAAAATTTTTTATAAACCATATCCCATCCAAACCATAGAAATCACTTTTAAATAATTTATATATAAACCACGGTGCCTGTATAAAAATTTCTATTCTATGGTCAAGGGATACGGATATTTATTGTAACATCCCGCCTTTTCGCACACTTTAAACCGACACACGTGCCAGTTCAAACCATACGGAAGGGCGGATTGTTATGGGGTAAATAAGAAAAACAGAGAAGAAATAAAAACAAAACAGAATCTCACAGCGGAAGGATAAAATATAACAATAAATATACAGTTCAAAACAGTTTACAAACACTTGATTTGCTTTATACAATAAATATCAGAGTTACACATACCAATACAATCAATGCAGCGGAATAGAAAGAGTGTGGTGCAATACTATAAATAACAATAATACGGATTCTTCGTCTTCGTCCTCCAAAGCTAAAGTCTTCGATCCTGAAACGCTCGCACTGACCCGAGCGAATTTGAAAAGACAAAAACACTCGAGTCAGACTAAAAGATCTTATGTGAGTTAAATTAACAGAAATAAATATGAGTACAGTAACTCAAGAGATGTTCGGGATTTACATCTCTTAAGGATCCGTTAAACTATTTACTATGTAGTATATTGCGCTATTGTAATAGTGTATTTATAAAATAAACTTACTTTTTAATAGCGTTAAGGGGTTACCCATATAGCCCTTAACACAAATAATGCCAATAGTCTATACAGTACCGTAATACCTCCTGATCGGGAAGTGTGACGGCTCGGATTTTGCCCGCTCAAAAATCGACATCCATACCTCAAATCGTATTCGAATGTCATAGATTCGACCGTTCAAATCCGATTCGCCGGAGCTTATAACAATCATTAAGTAAACAACACAGCGGAATAAAAGAATAATACATTGATATACAGCTTTGATACAATATCTGACACAACAGATGATCCAATAGATATCAATATACATCAGAGATATGATACAATAAAATAGCAGCGGAGAGAAAATAGATAACATTTAACATACGGAACAATATAACTCTAAATAGTCTTCAAGGAAGAACTCCAAAATAACTGCAACTCCATTTCCAAGAATCAATCCAGCAGTAGCTCGAACTCCCAATAACATGCATCAAGCTAAGCAAGACTGGTGCGATCCAAAGACTGAACTAATTCCAGATAATCCACTATATCTAACTATCTGTAAAACCCAACTCTAGACTGCTCGTGTAGAAAATAATGAGCACCCAGAGTTTACGAAAGAAACAATAAACTCCGGATCAGTCGTGGGACTGGTGTGAGCAACAAAAACAGTTTATCTTTAAAAAAACATTCAACAAAAGATTTTAAAGTCAATTCGCAATGCTTTTGAAAAATGAGACTACCATAAGGCCTCCCGCACACACACACACAATGCAAACGCAGAATCGGAGGAGATTTCTCCTTATGATAGTCAAAGATGCTTGATACGCATTAAAAAGAAACACTTGATATTATTACTAGTGCATAATGTAGGAAAAATTCATTTCGAAAGTAGAATATAAATCTTAGCCAACATACGACCATTATCGTATGCCTACTATAGCTACCATCCAAACAGTGGTGACCACCATAAGTGAATGGCAGGTCCTACAACTAATACCGTACAAGTTTCGTATTGGGAATTGGATTTCCAACAAATGGTCAGGCCAAGGAACTTCCCATTGCCACATGAGAATGCCTCTGGAAAGACATCCCCGAGAACCAAACCGGAACTTTGCCAACACAAGGCCGGGTTACCCCTAACTGGGTAACTACTGACACGAGCACGCCATTCCCCGATCGTAAACGACCTTTCTCATGGGATCCCGAAAGCCAACAACCACAAAGTAATAAATTCGTAGTAACCACATAGGTTAAATATCTGGGCTCCATACCATGATACCACCTCTATCCAGAAGGAAATGTACATACCCTAAAGGGTGCTACCCCTCATAACCTTGCTGCTTCTTTCCTGTTTTGACCATTTCCGGGGTGTGAGGCTCGACGAAGTCACGTCCACAAAACATACTTTATACAAAAGCCATGCTTTGGGTCAACAAATGATCAACACAATGATCACCAAGATAGACGATCAAATAAATGATCCTATCACGATAATCAACACAATGATCATTTACAGCAACACTCAGCATGTCACATTACCAAATTGGGAATATATCGCTGATAACTTCAACTATATAACCTCTGAGCTCGTACGTCTCAGAGAAGGGTGTTAAGCTAAAAGAATAAATTCTTCGCCACCAACAGAAATATCTTTGAAAGAAATCGGCTTTATATCTCAACTTGTAATGTCAGACACACAATCCATACAAGTCTGTTCCGGGATCGAACAGAACCGAAGGCACTTACAAAGAAGTCCTTGCAACCCGGATATTCACAATCCCGATCGGATTTCCCATCACTTAGGGAATCTCTATACCAGGAGCTACCCAGTGCAGAGATAATCGATAGGTCATCCTATCGCTTTCGCAAATACCCGGTCTTCATCACCGGTCTTTAAATGCTATCCATAACGTCGAATCACTTATTCGGAATGGGTTATACGACATAAAGGTCCTTTCCCGGTTAAACCGAATAGTGAGCGAAAATATTTTCAAAACATATGGATATGGGATTTCAATTAAGTCACAACTTAATAATTCAAACTTTCTTTCAAATGGTTTAACAAATTAACATTTTCAATCTTTAAACAAAAAGATTCATTTTCACAACCTTTAACGGTTTAAACAATTTTCACATTTTAATCTTTTAAACAAAAGATTCATTCACAGACTTTCCAAATCAATTTTCATTTCAATTTGATTAACTCGTTAAATCTTTAAATCAAAGATTTAACTTATAGCCTTCAAAACAAATTTCATTTCAATTTGATTTAAACAAATCATCAATTTAAATCTGTTAAAAATAAACAGATTTAATCCTTAGCTTTCAAAAAGAATTCATTCATAACTTAGGAAAATCATTTCTCTATTCAATCTTGAAATTCCCCTAACTAACTGGAATCTCAGTTCTTATCTAAAAGTGTTTATCATCTGAAAACAACAGTTTTCATTTTGGAAATCTGATTCATTTATACGAGTTGAAATCCTTGGGTTAAATTCAAATTCCCAAAAATAATACTTTAAAAATGGTTTAACTCATAATGACTAGTATAATATCATTAATCCCTAGTTTCCAATTACATGATTAAATTTGAATATTGAATTCAAATTTAAATTAAAGTATTTAAATTCCAACACTTAATCCAGTTATTCAAAATAAATTTTCATCTTTGAAATTCCATTTCAAAAGCTTTTCACTTCATTCCAATTCCATTTCCAAAACATTTGAATTTAAAAATTCAAATTTTAAACTATTTCAAAAATCTGTGACTTAATCGATTTCCTCGTGAAATCCATATTTGTGTGTGTATGGTGTGGTTCAGGGTTTTAACACAATAGTGCAACAACATTCAATCATTATAGATCAAAACACAGAATATAGTTGATAAGCGATATAAACTGTGACGCTTATCGGTTATATACAGATCACAGATAAATATGTCACAGATAGTAAATTACAGATCACCACATAAATCAGGATGTATCACAAAGCATCATATATTAGGGATATCAAACAATCAAGTCATCCAATAGAATCCAAATATTCATAAGTAAAATCAGTTAACTATCTGATTAATTTAAATCAAATTAATTTCTTATGAATTATAAGTCCTGGTTAATTAACATTAATAATTTACAAATCATTTTGATTAATTATTCTTTAATCATTTATTAATTATCCATTAATAATAAATCAATTAACCTTTAATTATTAAATAATAAGGCTTTAATCATTAAATTTACTATTTTATTAATTATTTTAAATTAATTACTTTGATTTATAATCATTCCTTAATCACCTTCATTTATTAATTAACCTTTAAATTATTAAATAATAAATCTTTAATTAATCACATTAATTTATCCAATCACATAAATTAAATCTTTAATTAATTAATCCTTTTAATTAAATCTTTAAGTAAAACTTAATTAAATTAAAATAATTTACTTTTAAACCTTAAACTAATCCCATACTTAAATAAAACAATTATTTAAAAGAATGAGTTAAAATTTGTTCAAAACTTGAATTTTGTTTTAAAATTTTGCAAGCTGTTTTTATACCACCCGAGTCAAACCCGAGGAAAATGCTTGAGTGCTTCGAGTTTTTCCCCAAACTTACCCGAGTCCCCAAAATTTTCCAAATTAAAAAAAAAAAAAAATTCTAAGCACTTGATTTAACACCGAGATCCTGCTTCGAGTAAAAACTCGAGCTACCCCTCGTTCTCCCCGAGACACGCTTCGAGACTACGTCTTCTTCCCCAAACACGAACCCACAGCACAGCCCAATCTAACCCAACGTGTACGTGCACGTGTACCGATCACCTGACCAACTTCGGCCATCGTCGACGTCATCAACAAGTCTACCATCATCCCCCAATCTGACAACGACCATCCAAACTTCCTTACGCACACGAAATCAAATTTTAGTTGTTCGACTCAAATCTGGAAAACATGACCAGGTTTCACCATCATCCTGGAAACACGGCTCGTTCACGAAGCGTCGATCACCAGGAAGCTTCAAACTCCGGTTACCTATTCTCCAATATCTCCTCTACCCCCACGTAAAGTCACGGCGAACTCGATCGCCTGAGCAAATCGCGGCAGCTTCACAAACGTAGAAACCCGAAAGTAATGTTCGAACCCTAAATCATTCTCATCCCCAAAATCATCACATTAGAAATTTTTTCCAATATTTTTCCTACAATCTACGATCACACTAGCACCTCCATGCCAAATTTCACCAAAAATTAATACGCCGATCACCAGATTTTCCCCCAAAACCATATCTCGTTCATCTCGCAACTGCTCTTTTATCTTAGCCCTAAAAATCATGATGTTCGTTTTAAAAATCAAGTTTAAGTAAGAGAATTCAGTTTATATGCTAGAAATTGTGAATTAAAACATTTGTATCTCAACATATTTCAAGCTTGCTCAGTATTCTTGCTTTCCAGAGACATTAACTAGTTGTTTTATCTTAAATAAAATTTTAACTTAAAGCTTAAGGTAAAACAATCAACTTTTGTTTAAATTATGAGTCCAGATTTTCTTTGGATCAAGAGGAAATAATTTTGAAAGATAACCTGAGTTTGAAATCTTTTGGAACAGAGGTCTTCTTCAGGTCATACAAACACACACTCATTATACTTCAGTAGTTCAACAAGATAAATATCCAAATGTACTTCACACTACAAGATGGAACACAGAAATAATATGAACCAAAATTATACTTAAGGGTTTAAAAGTGAAGTTGCTCACAGTACTTCCAGAGGAAGAAGAAGACAGAGCTTCTCCACTTGAAACAGACTGTTGAATCTTCAAGCTGAAACCTTTTCCTTGCATTGTTGTTTTAAGTTTTATTTTTTTTCTCTTTGTTCGAGAAGAGCTAACTGAGTGAAGTTGTTTTGATAAATAGGAAATGAAGTTTTTTGTAGTACGCCATTATCCAGGCTTGTACAATAGGTAAAGATTTCTTGCATTAAATATGCACATGCTCCTGCCTTACTTACAGCCTACCCTATTTATATGTACACAGCTAGTATATATTTATTTTCTTTTTGTTTCTCAGCATGCATACCAATTTATATCTGTTTGTTCTCAAGTCTACATACCTATTTACTGTCTTATTTTGTTTACTTTATTATTTTGTACATAAACACTCTTCCTTGCCTTGCTTTTACTTTTGATTCCCAGTTTTTGTTTATTTTGCAGATCTCGGCTGAGAGATCTTGTACATGCTGAGAAGATATTTTGTGCTTTGGTATTAAATGGAAGAGTCCTTGTTTTGTATAAGTATGCTCCTATGTACCTTTGCCTATATAAAAATCCATTTGATTTTATTTTTATTTTATTTTATTTTTGTTTGCAGTTTTATATTTAGCTGAGTAGTTGTGCTTTATGCTTTGTTTATTTTTTTGGTTTTGTTAGTACTGACATGCTTATATTTTGGTGGCTAGGTTGAAAACATTTAAATGTTGAAGTACTTAGATTTTTGTCTTGTGTACATATTTAACTTAATTGATGTTATCTTGGCTGAGATATAAGTGTTTTGTATTTATTTTATTTCTTTGTTTTATACTTTGTATTTCTTGTATTGATTTATTAATATGAGATTAAGATATATATATATGTATATTTACTTTATATTGTTATATCTTATATTTTATTTACTTCTATTTTTAATTTAAATAATTATCATAAATTTTACTTTAAAAAAAAATTATCGTTTTATATTTCTCTATATACACATATATTTTATACCACTCAAATTTATCATTATTTATAAATTTTAACTCAATTTATTTCAATAGTTTATATTTTAAAAGATATTTTGTTTTGTTTGTGTTTGTGTTTTATTTTACTTTGCATGTTATTTCTTTTGTTTGAATACTTCATTTATATGTTTACTTGTTTCTTGTCTTGCTTCTTCATTTTATTTGCTCACACATTTTGTTTTAATGTTTAAATATAGCTGGTTTGTTTTTGCAAGTTAATTCATATATACGTTTTGTTCCACTGCTTTGTCTTATTACTTTATAGTATGAATAACTTCTGTTTTAACATGTCGTTAAAATTTATTTATGAGTTACTATATATATATATTTTTCTTAATTTATTTTATAACCCAAATATTTATTAAACCATTCATCTAAGATTTAAATTCAAATCAAAATATATATATATATATATATACTCAAGATTTTATAATTTCAAATTGACTCATATATATCCAAATATACATATACATATATATATTCACATATATACATATATATATATATATAATATTTAAAAATTTAAATTATTTATATAGAATATACTTGAACTCGGGGAAACTCGCTTCCATTTATAATCAATTTCCCTTACAATTCCATTCAGAAATTCATTTAATTATCAATTTAAATTAAATTAAAATCTAGGGTCGTTACAAACTTCCCCACTTAAAAGAATTTCGTCCTCGAAATTCGCAGGCACGAAAACAATACAGAGATAGACGAAAGATAGAAGAAATATCTTTTCAGATCAAACTGGATATCGATTCTGGATTTGGCTCATCAAATCAGAATATCAACAATAGATACAAGAAATTATAATAAAATTTCAAATTTTGGTTTTAAACAAAATCGTTTTATTGATTCAATTCAAATTATCCTTCATATTCTATTAATCAATTTAATTCAATTAAAATTTCCAATTTATTTAAAATTTCCAATTAAATTATTAGAGTTTAAATCGAAAAGCCGATAAGAAATCGATGAAGATACGAAGTAAAATTTTCTACAACGATTCGTAGGGCATCACCGCACCAAAACTTCTTCTTGTAGCTGGTACGAAGAAATCAAAAGAATTTGGAAACGAATCAAAGGAAATTGATAAGAAAGTTATTTCCACTGTTGTTACAGAGTATTGACCAATTATAGTCGTATTTCCCTGTCCTCTATCTCGTTCTCTTCTTGCACTCATACTTACTATTAGTAGATAGTAAGAGAATTTACTGAGGCATTCAAACGGATATCTTAAGGATTACTCATTCTAGGATTTACTTCATCCTATCTCTAATGAGCTACTTAATGTGTTATACTCCTGAGCTAAAGTTCAACCCTTAGCTCTAATACCAAATGTGACGACTCGGATTTTGCCCGCTCAAAAATCGACATCCATACCTCAAATCGTATTCGAATGTCATAGATTCGACCGTTCAAATCCGATTCGCCGGAGCTTATAACAATCATTAAGTAAACAACACAGCGGAATAAAAGAATAATACATTGATATACAACTTTGATACAATATCTGACACAACAGATGATCCAATAGATATCAATATACATCAGAGATATGATACAATAAAATAGCAGCGGAGAGAAAATAGATAACATTTAACATACGGAACAATATAACTCTAAAATAGTCTTCAAGGAAGAACTCCAAAATAACTGCAACTCCATTTCCAAGAATCAATCCAGCAGTAGCTCGAACTCCCAATAACATGCATCAAGCTAAGCAAGACTGGTGCGATCCAAAGACTGAACTAATTCCAGATAATCCACTATATCTAACTATCTGTAAAACCCAACTCTAGACTGCTCGTGTAGAAAATAATGAGCACCCAGAGTTTAGGAAAGAAACAATAAACTCCGGATCAGTCGTGGGACTGGTGTGAGCAACAAAAACAGTTTATCTTTAAAAAAACATTCAACAAAAGATTTTAAAGTCAATTCGCAATGCTTTTGAAAAATGAGATTACCATAAGGCCTCCCGCACACACACACAATGCAAACGCAGAATCGGAGGAGATTTCTCCTTATGATAGTCAAAGATGCTTGATACGCATTAAAAAGAAACACTTGATATTATTACTAGTGCATAATGTAGGAAAAATTCATTTCGAAAGTAGAATATAAATCTTAGCCAACATACGACCATTATCGTATGCCTACTATAGCTACCATCCAAACAGTGGTGACCACCATAAGTGAATGGCAGGTCCTACAACTAATACCGTACAAGTTTCATATTGGGAATTGGATTTCCAACAAATGGTCAGGCCAAGGAACTTCCCATTGCCACATGAGAATGCCTCTGGAAAGACATCCCCGAGAACCAAACCGGAACTCTGCCAACACAAGGCCGGGTTACCCCTAACTGGGTAACTACTGACACGAGCACGCCATTCCCCGATCGTAAACGACCTTTCTCACGGGATCCCGAAAGCCAACAACCATAAAGTAATAAATTCGTAGTAACCACATAGGTTAAATATCTGGTCTCCATACCATGATACCACCTCTATCCAGAAGGAAATGTACATACCCTAAAGGGTGCTACCCCTCATAACCTTGCTGCTTCTTTCCTGTTTTGACCATTTCCGGGGTGTGAGGCTCGACGAAGTCACGTCCACAAAACATACTTTATACAAAAGCCATGCTTTGGGTCAACAAATGATCAACACAATGATCACCAAGATAGACGATCAAATAAATGATCCTATCACGATAATCAACACAATGATCATTTACAGCAACACTCAGCATGTCACATTACCAAATTGGGAATATATCGCTGATAACTTCAACTATATAACCTCTGAGCTCGTACGTCTCAGAGAAGGGTGTTAAGCTAAAAGAATAAATTCTTCGCCACCAACAGAAATATCTTTGAAAGAAATCGGCTTTATATCTCAACTTGTAATGTCAGACACACAATCCATACAAGTCTGTTCCGGGATCGAACAGAACCGAAGGCACTTACAAAGAAGTCCTTGCAACCCGGATATTCACAATCCCGATCGGATTTCCCATCACTTAGGGAATCTCTATACCAGGAGCTACCCAGTGCAGAGATAATCGATAGGTCATCCTATCGCTTTCGCAAATACCCGGTCTTCATCACCGGTCTTTAAATGCTATCCATAACGTCGAATCACTTATTCGGAATGGGTTATACGACATAAAGGTCCTTTCCCGGTTAAACCGAATAGTGAGCGAAAATATTTTCAAAACATATGGATATGGGATTTCAATTAAGTCACAACTTAATAATTCAAACTTTCTTTCAAATGGTTTAACAAATTAACATTTTCAATCTTTAAACAAAAAGATTCATTTTCACAACCTTTAACGGTTTAAACAATTTTCACATTTTAATCTTTTAAACAAAAGATTCATTCACAGACTTTCCAAATCAATTTTCGTTTCAATTTGATTAACTCGTTAAATCTTTAAATCAAAGATTTAACTTATAGCCTTCAAAACAAATTTCATTTCAATTTGATTTAAACAAATCATCAATTTAAATCTGTTAAAAATAAACAGATTTAATCCTTAGCTTTCAAAAAGAATTCATTCATAACTTAGGAAAATCATTTCTCTATTCAATCTTGAAATTCCCCTAACTAACTGGAATCTCAGTTCTTATCTAAAAGTGTTTATCATCTGAAAACAACAGTTTTCATTTTGGAAATCTGATTCATTTATACGAGTTGAAATCCTTGGGTTAAATTCAAATTCCCAAAAATAATACTTTAAAAATGGTTTAACTCATAATGACTAGTATAATATCATTAATCCCTAGTTTCCAATTACAGGATTAAATTTGAATATTGAATTCAAATTTAAATTAAAGTATTTAAATTCCAACACTTAATCCAGTTATTCAAAATAAATTTCCATCTTTGAAATTCCATTTCAAAAGCTTTTCACTTCTATTCCAATTCCATTTCCAAAACATTTGAATTTAAAAATTCAAATTTTAAACTATTTCAAAAATCTGTGACTTAATCGATTTCCTCGTGAAATCCATATTTGTGTGTGTATGGTGTGGTTCAGGGTTTTAACACAATAGTGCAACAACATTCAATCATTATAGATCAAAACACAGAATATAGTTGATAAGCGATATAAACTGTGACGCTTATCGGTTATATACAGATCACAGATAAATATGTCACAGATAGTAAATTACAGATCACCACATAAATCAGGATGTATCACAAAGCATCATATATTAGGGATATCAAACAATCAAGTCATCCAATAGAATCCAAATATTCGTAAGTAAAATCAGTTAACTATCTGATTAATTTAAATCAAATTAATTTCTTATGAATTATAAGTCCTGGTTAATTAACATTAATAATTTACAAATCATTTTGATTAATTATTCTTTAATCATTTATTAATTATCCATTAATAATAAATCAATTAACCTTTAATTATTAAATAATAAGGCTTTAATCATTAAATTTACTATTTTATTAATTATTTTAAATTAATTACTTTGATTTATAATCATTCCTTAATCACCTTCATTTATTAATTAACCTTTAAATTATTAAATAATAAATCTTTAATTAATCACATTAATTTATCCAATCACATAAATTAAATCTTTAATTAATTAATCCTTTTAATTAAATCTTTAAGTAAAACTTAATTAAATTAAAATAATTTACTTTTAAACCTTAAACTAATCCCATACTTAAATAAAACAATTATTTAAAAGAATGAGTTAAAATTTGTTCAAAACTTGAATTTTGTTTTAAAATTTTGCAAGCTGTTTTTATACCACCCGAGTCAAACCCGAGGAAAATGCTTGAGTGCTTCGAGTTTTTCCCCAAACTTACCCGAGTCCCCAAAATTTTCCAAATTAAAAAAAAAAAAATTCTAAGCACTTGATTTAACACCGAGATCCTGCTTCGAGTAAAAACTCGAGCTACCCCTCGTTCTCCCCGAGACACGCTTCGAGACTACGTCTTCTTCCCCAAACACGAACCCACAGCACAGCCCAATCTAACCCAACGTGTACGTGCACGTGTACCGATCACCTGACCAACTTCGGCCATCGTCGACGTCATCAACAAGTCTACCATCATCCCCCAATCTGACAACGACCATCCAAACTTCCTTACGCACACGAAATCAAATTTTAGTTGTTCGACTCAAATCTGGAAAACATGACCAGGTTTCACCATCATCCTGGAAACACGGCTCGTTCACGAAGCGTCGATCACCAGGAAGCTTCAAACTCCGGTTACCTATTCTCCAATATCTCCTCTACCCCCACGTAAAGTCACGGCGAACTCGATCGCCTGAGCAAATCGCGGCAGCTTCACAAACGTAGAAACCCGAAAGTAATGTTCGAACCCTAAATCATTCTCATCCCCAAAATCATCACATTAGAAATTTTTTCCAATATTTTTCCTACAATCTACGATCACACTAGCACCTCCATGCCAAATTTCACCAAAAATTAATACGCCGATCACCAGATTTTCCCCCAAAACCATATCTCGTTCATCTCGCAACTGCTCTTTTATCTTAGCCCTAAAAATCATGATGTTTTTTTTAAAAATCAAGTTTAAGTAAGAGAATTCAGTTTATATGCTTGAAATTGTGAATTAAAACATTTGTATCTCAACATATTTCAAGCTTGCTCAGTATTCTTGCTTTCCAGAGACATTAACTAGTTGTTTTATCTTAAATAAAATTTTAACTTAAAGCTTAAGGTAAAACAATCAACTTTTGTTTAAATTATGAGTCCAGATTTTCTTTGGATCAAGAGGAAATAATTTTGAAAGATAACCTGAGTTTGAAATCTTTTGGAACAGAGGTCTTCTTCAGGTCATACAAACACACACTCATTATACTTCAGTAGTTCAACAAGATAAATATCCAAATGTACTTCACACTACAAGATGGAACACAGAAATAATATGAACCCAAATTATACTTAAGGGTTTAAAAGTGAAGTTGCTCACAGTACTTCCAGAGGAAGAAGAAGACAGAGCTTCTCCACTTGAAACAGACTGTTGAATCTTCAAGCTGAAACCTTTTCCTTGCATTGTTGTTTTAAGTTTTATTTTATTTTTCTTTGTTCGAGAAGAGCTAACTGAGTGAAGTTGTTTTGATAAATAGGAAATGAAGTTTTTTGTAGTACGCCATTATCCAGGCTTGTACAATAGGTAAAGATTTCTTGCATTAAATATGCACATGCTCCTGCCTTACTTACAGCCTACCCTATTTATATGTACACAGCTAGTATATATTTATTTTCTTTTTGTTTCTCAGCATGCATACCAATTTATATTTGTTTGTTCTCAAGTCTACATACCTATTTACTGTCTTATTTTGTTTACTTTATTATTTTGTACATAAACACTCTTCCTTGCCTTGCTTTTACTTTTGATTCCCAGTTTTTGTTTATTTTGCAGATCTCGGCTGAGAGATCTTGTACATGCTGAGAAGATATTTTGTTCTTTGGTATTAAATGGAAGAGTCCTTGTTTTGTATAAGTATGCTCCTATGTACCTTTGCCTATATAAAAATCCATTTTATTTTATTTTATTTTTATTTTTTTTTTGTTTGCAGTTTTATATTTAGCTGAGTAGCTGTGCTTTATGCTTTGTTTATTTTTTTGGTTTTGTTAGTACTGACATGCTTATATTTTGGTGGCTAGGTTGAAAACATTTAAATGTTGAAGTACTTAGATTTTTGTCTTGTGTACATATTTAACTTAATTGATGTTATCTTGGCTGAGATATAAGTGTTTTGTATTTATTTTATTTCTTTGTTTTATACTTTGTATTTCTTGTATTGATTTATTAATATGAGATTAAGATATATATATATGTATATTTACTTTATATTGTTATATCTTATATTTTATTTACTTCTATTTTTAATTTAAATAATTATCATAAATTTTACTTTAAAAAAAAATTATCGTTTTATATTTCTCTATATACACATATACCACTCAAATTTATCATTATTTATAAATTTTAACTCAATTTATTTCAATAGTTTATATTTTAAAAGATATTTTGTTTTGTTTATGTTTGTGTTTTATTTTACTTTGCATGTTATTTCTTTTGTTTGAATACTTCATTTATATGTTTACTTGTTTCTTGTCTTGCTTCTTCATTTTATTTGCTCACACATTTTGTTTTAATGTTTAAATATAGCTGGTTTGTTTTTGCAAGTTAATTCATATATACGTTTTGTTCCACTGCTTTGTCTTATTACTTTATAGTATGAATAACTTCTGTTTTAACATGTCGTTAAAATTTATTTATGAGTTACTATATATATATATTTTTCTTAATTTATTTTATAACCCAAATATTTATTAAACCATTCATCTAAGATTTAAATTCAAATCAAAATATATATATATATATATACTCAAGATTTTATAATTTCAAATTGACTCATATATATCCAAATATACATATACATATATATATTCACATATATACATATATATATAATATTTAAAAATTTAAATTATTTATATAGAAGATACTTGAACTCGGGGAAACTCGCTTCCATTTATAATCAATTTCCCTTACAATTCCATTCAGAAATTCATTTAATTATCAATTTAAATTAAATTAAAATCTAGGGTCTTTACAGGAAGCTAGCAGAGGATACTCCATAGGTACGACACAAATAGAAACTCGTAGTAAAGGCTCGGTATGGTAGGTGACACGGCACAACTAGGCAATGCCAGGGTAGATATACCAATCGCTATCCAGGCTGGTGGAAACGCGTAGCCGCAGTTACCGCCCACCTCGGACTAACTCCCCAAAATCAAAATATAGAAGTGGCCACTGAATCAATCCAAAATCAAAGTATAATATCGAAGAGGAGTGTCTGATCAGAGGAATGACCTCATTGGCCTGAGAATCGCTCCTGTTTTAGCCACCTTATGCCAACTCACGGGAGTCGGGTCCACGTATTTACCTTACAGGAAACGTCGCCACCACCTACTTCATTCTGGAATCTCCACCGCGTACACGGTTAGTCAAAGTGGTTTTCGGTATCGACAGAGAGTATGTCCATATCCGATCCCGGTCTCTTTGCCAACCCATCGTTATTATAACACCGCGGTCATTTAAAGCAGTTTATACTTTACAACCAGAATAAATTTCCATTTCAAAATTATGAATACGATATCATTTTAAAACCCAAAACAATATGATGTCATTTTATCCCAAATATAATTCTTTTTCCCAAAATCATAATGCTTTAAAATTTATAACGTCTGAAAATCAAATATTTTCAAAGCATAATATTTTGAAAATCATAATTTAAAACCATAACTTCTAAGACTTGAATGGTTTGGACATTCAACGGTATATGAATTAAATGGTTTAACTTAAATGTTACTTTGTAAAGAAAATAGTTCTCATGGCTTTACAAATACATTTCTTTATTAAAGTCTAAACCAAAATTTGTATTATCTCTCTCAAGTTCCAAAACCACTTCAATTTATATATATATATATATATATATATATACGTATATCCATTTGGAGTATTAATATTTCAAACTAAAGTTGGATTTTATTCTTCAACAAATCGAATGTTCTATTAATTAGTCTTGAATATTCACATAAAATCCATAAATAAATAAAAACTCAAATTTCTAGTAATAAAATATATATTTTTCAATTCAAATTATACTAGAATATTCATTTCAATTTATCTTGGGAAAAATCCAATTATAAATATCATATCTTAAAATTTCCAAACTTAACATTTAAACATATGATATAAATTATTAAACTCCATTTTCTTAATTTTCTTCCATTTTTAATAAAGATTTTTATACACCTTTTAATTTCAAAATTTTCACTTCATATGTATATATATATGGAAGAAAAATATTTATACAATATAAAATTTAAGATTATTAAAAACCGTATTCCATCCAAACCATAGAAATCACATTAAAATAGTTATATATAGACCGCGGTGCCTGTATAAAATTTTCTATCCTATGATCAAGTGATACGGATATTTATCATTTCAATCCGCAATTTAAAAATAAAATTTGCGGTTGTATATCATTTCAAACCACAATCCCGAATGAAATGAAAAATGCATGATAACTTGCAATTTAATGATATCAAATAAACATCCATTCATCAACATCATCCATTATCCAAATCACAATCATCAATCAATATCAATCAATAGCAATATATATATTTGAAAATATATAGCAGGTAATAACTGGCAATTATATTCACATTAAATTTAACAACTATTAATCTACAGTTTATATTCAGTGATAAATTTTATAACTGTTAACTAGCAGTTTATATGCAAACAAATAAATTCTAACTGTCAATAAATATGCAATAAATAAATTAAAATAACAGTTAAATTAAATAAAATGCAATTTAACAGATATGATGAAATAAACATGCCAATTAGTCATAAATAAATTTCTATTCATTTCTAAAATTAATTTAACAAACATAAAAGCTTCAAGTAGTTGTGAGTGGGTTTAAACACTCACCTTTTTGAATTTAAATCGAATTTAAATTCGATTTAAACCCAAAAATTCGCCCGTCTCGGAATTCGTCCAAACCAGCGTCATCAAGTTCGGAATTAAATTACGATCCTAACAAAAAAAATTTCGCGTGAATCCGAGGTCGTATGTAAAAGTTATAGCGATTATTGCACTTGAATTTCAAAATTGAAAATAAACAAAATGACACACTTTTACTTGCCACGTCACAGCAACAGTAACCCTTCCTCTTCACGCGCAGAAGCAACTACAGGAACCACGCACGCCAGTTGACCGTGACTTTGACCGCGTTTTACCACCGCCTTCGGCCATCATAGCCCACGCCACTACCACCATCGCGTCCCCCTTTTCCATGCCGCATCACCAACCCCCACCAGATCGCCTGCTATCAAGGCCGCCGCCGCTAGCACCTAGGGTTTCGAAACCCAAATCGAAGATCTACGACGATCTAACCATTGAATCGACACAAAAACCATATAGATGCGATCCCCATCATCCACTCTACAAAACCCAGAAATGTTTTCCCGATCCGACAACTTTTGTTACGGCGATGATGAACGGTTGGGACTGTTTTGAATTTATTCTGGGTAAACGGTAACTCCAACTGAAAAACGAATTTCACCATGGGGTTACGTGTTTTGAGAAGATTAACATATATTTTTGGGGAATTTTTCTGGAGATTTTGAATTTTCATTTTGTTTTTGAACTGACTGGATCTAAGGTTAACCCCCATTGAAGAAGAAGAGAAGCTTGAAAAAAAATACGCGCAGATAAATGAAATTAGGCGTAGGCTAGGGCTGAATAGTTGGGTTTATATAGAGGGGTTTGAAATAGGGTAGATAGACCGTAGAATGAACGTGCGTAACAACTATGGCCCAAAAAGCCCGCTATGACTCCGGAACGAAATTTGTTAAATCTATATATCCAAATAGGTATTTTAAGATATTCTGAACGCGATGGAAAAAGTTTCACGTCCAAATTTGATCGTATGAAGAAGTTATTCTAAAAACAAAATTTCCAAATTGATTTCAAATTGATTTTATTAAAATTGATTTCAAGGCGTTTCACGCCCGTACGATCAAACGACAAGTCCGATCGATACGAAACTTGAAACCCTATAATAATTCACCGATACGGATCCGATGAAACTGGTTTCGTCGAAATCCGAGTCCGTGTCCAAAATGGCTATTTTTAATATTCATTAAATAAATTAAATAAATTATAAAAATCCAAATTTTATATTAAATTCTAAAATTGGCCAAATTTTATTTCTTATATGATTCGTAATCAATTGAAAAGATTTAACAGGCTTACATGTGAATTAAAAGTCGACAGTATATTAATTGCAATGTTAATTTCTACACTTTCTTATATTTAAGAATTTTATAAATTATATTCTCAAAACCCATACTTTAGATTTTTAAATCTTTATATTCTCAACTTTCACCTAAAATAAAGATGCCATAAACATTAGTTCCTGATTCACATCATTATTCTTTAAGTCTAATTTAAATCTCAATAACGTAGTATTTAACGTTAGAATCCATTTTATTATGCATAAATTCCAAATTTTTACTGACCCAAATTTCTTCTTTTCATTCCATATCAATTGTCAATCCTATAAGAAAAAATAACATTAGGTTCATACTTATTACAAATAACTCCAATTTTTTCCAAATAATAATTACATAACTATTAAATATTAAATCCATTTAATTGCAATAAATTCAATAGATTGCAATTAATTTCCAAATAAATTTGGATCTTTATTTGGTTATACAAAAAAAATCTGTTATCACTTACCTAACAAAGTTATTATTACTTAAGATCTCATTGCATCCACATTTTCACATTTTCATTTCCTGGTTTCTTTACTTTATTCTACATAAATTATTATAAATGGGATTTTCTTAGTTACATCTTATTTGTATTTAACATTACTCATTCACCAATTTATTTCACTTTAACCGCGGTAAATTGGCGGATAAATTGAATTTGATTCCCAAAATTTAAATTAACAAGCTACAAGAATAGGTAACACACAATAGTCGTTACGCTAAATTCTAGTCACCTAAATAAGCTTTTATTACTTTACAAAATGGAATAACTTTTAAACACATAAATGTAATACCAAAACCGTTATAAATTCAATAAATTTTCAAATCGAAGTTTGTACACATTTTACACAACTATTATGATTTCTCACAGAACGTTGAATTTATTAAATGACCATTTATTATAATTTAATTCCCTTAATTGAATCAAATGCTTATAATTTTTACATTCTTACCATTCCTTCCCATTATAAATTCATTAACGGATTTACAAATCTCTATCTTCCAAACATTAAATAACCAAACTGATTACAACCACTGTTCTTATCAAATTTTCATAAATTTGTTCAAATCTACACTCTTTTTCCATATAAATAAATTTTATGTTACTACTAGATTTTTTTTTTATGCACTACAGCCATTAAATTTTTACTATCTACACTTATTACATCTTTGTATTAATGAATCCCATTCAAGTTAATATTTATATTAATATCCACAAATTCAACATTTATATGTTTCTTAAAATTAACTTTCAACCAAATGTGCCAATTTACATTTCATTTCTATTCAATATATATTCATTTTATTCCGTTCATTCGGGTACTGCATTGAAATATATTTATTCTCTAATACTAACGTTATTATCATTAAATTATGATTGGATTCCATGTTTTTATTCAATACCTTGAACAATAACTTACATATTAACCAAATCCTTCTTCTACTTAATTCAAATTGGATTATGTTCCAATTCCTATAACCTAGGTCTTGAGTCACCATTGACATAATTAAATTTATCGTTTATTTCAATCTTCATTTATAATTTAAAGTTCTACTAAACTAAATTACAAAACTTATGAACTTTAACAAATTTAATCCACCAATTAAATTTTTCTGATGTTTATATGTTGCAATTAAATTCAGTTATTATTTCATTAATACCATTTTAATCAACTAATTATGACTTATAACCACAACACAAATCTTCGTTATTCTACCTATTGCCATATAACATTTCAATTGTTAAATCTTTAATCTCAGTTACTATATCCAACTCCTACATTTATTATAAATTAGATTAAAAATTATATTAAGTTAATCCATTTAATATTGTCAAATTTAACGGGTCGTTACAATCTCCCCCACTCAAAACTTTTCGTCCCCGAAAAGGAAAAAAGAAGGGAGAAGGAAGAGTAAAACAGTACATCTTATTTCAAACATTAACTTATTGACAATATTACTAAATTAATTCCCTTATATAAAATATACCAGTTTTATAATCATTATATTCTTTAGTACTTAAATTATTAAAGTTGGGAAAATATTTTCACAAAATTCTAAGTCCAAAATTTACGGAAAATTTTGGCAGAGTCTCCTTTGTACGGAGAGACTCTGGAGAAAATATAATATCAAAATATACAAATATATTACATATATTATCAAAATATTATATCCCAACACGAGAAAATTATATAAAATAGCGCTAAAACGTAATCCGGAAACGTACCTATTTGTCGGGCAATATACGCTTATTATTTTGTAACCAAAAGCAGTAGCAGTTGCTTCCATCACCTGTATTAACTTATATAATCTAAAAGGTTAAATATTTATATGAAAGTTAAATGTTTAGGTGGTTTCGACCATTAATCAACCAATCAAATGCAACAACCATAGATTTTTAACAAACAGCACACACCACAAACAAGCAACCATTAATCCATCAACCAATTTGTTGTTTGGGTTCAAACTTGAAATTTGTATGAAATGAAACTAACTATCAAGTGCATCCCTTACTCAACAGTCTTAGATGGAACAAAGATAGATTATTTATTCATCCAACAACTTCAAAATTCCTTACCCAACAAACATAAATCAACAATAACAATTCAAACCAACAACCAAATTAACTTATTATACATTTATTTCATGCTTCAGTGGGTTGATTTTCTTTCTTTCATTCATGGAGGGATTTCTTTGTTTCTTACAATTTTATTTTCCATTTATTATAAAATTCATTATATTTGTATTCCAATTTATTGACTAAAGTATATATCATCTATTTATACTACTTACCTTTACTTATATAGTAAAATTTCCAATTTATCTTAAGCTTATACAACTAATTCTCATTAACAATAGCAAATTAATAGAATACCTTTATTACCTCAAGCTTCACTTGTAAGATTTCTCCTTTCATTTTCTTAATAACATTTCAACTTTTGTTATATGGTAAGTTATGTATGTTTTAAGAATGTAAGTGAAAATTTACAAGTTTCTTCTCAATTCCATTTTATTAATTTTAAACTAGTAGCTTTCATACCGTACTGAAGTTTATAACCCTCCACATCAATCCTTATTTAATAAAGAATTTCATTTTATCTACTTAAGTTCATATCACCTATTTATATTACTTATCTTTAACTTGAGATTTCAATTATAACTTAAGTTTATACCAATAATTTCTCATTTATAACAACGATTTATTGAATACTTCACTATTTCCAAAATTTCTACTTGTATAATATTCTAATCCAATTTCTTAATTAACATTTCAACTTTTATATTTGGTAAGTTATTTATGTCAAAGAAAAATGCAATTAAACTTATACAAGCTTTATCTCATCTTTTAATTAAATTTAATGTTAATCAATATTACTCTTTGTAACAATTTCAAATTTCTCTTTATAACTTTTCATTAATTCTCTTACCTACATTAGAGGTTTCAATTAATTACTTACCTTTTATTCCACTAAAATAATTTAAAACAATTAATTAATGGAAATTTAAGAATTAAATACCTGGTCAAACCTCAAAATTACTTTAAAAATAATAGATAATTAATTTCTTACAACTTTTATATCTCTAATTATCTTTTAAAACAATTAAAATTTTAAATAATTTCAAAACAAATCTGCAGTAGAGTTTACTACAGTGGCCTTTCCCTTCGAAACTCGAAAATGAAAGTCGATGATGCGGCCGTCATCACCGAAATTATTTTCCAGCGACAGAGAGGAAAGTACAAACTTATTTTCTTCAAAATCCTCTTAAACCAATTCTTTCGAATTATACTAAATATTTATATAAGAAAATATTTATAAACCAAATCATTATATTTCATAAATCCTTTGAAAGCAGATTTTCAAAAAATCCTGGACCTAAGTTCTAAAATCTCCAATTTGATTTATTATAATTTCAACTTAGCTTCAATTTATTACAAATATTTTTATATTACCTAACACCCAATCTATAGCAACCAGATATATATATATCTTTATAAAAATATTTTTTTATATATAGAAAATATAATAGGCAAAATTATTTCATTCACCTATATTAAAAACAAATATTATGTCGGTCTGTCCTATTAAGTGTTTAGAAATCCCTATTGATGTCATAGCGTCCCATGCACCAACCAGAATTTATAAATACAAAGCGGAACAGATTAACACAATATCAAATTTTTTTTATAACACTAACAAGTACGCTCTCTCATATATATACGCTCAGTGACTCCCATAGGGTATTATTACCCTATTAACAAAGAGTCAAACCCCACAAAGCCGAAGTTTATCGCTAAACCAAAGCTCTGATACCAACTGTAACATCCCGCCTTTTCGCACACTTTAAACCGACACACGTGCCAGTTCAAACCATACGGAAGGGCGGATTGTTATGGGGTAAATAAGAAAAACAGAGAAGAAATAAAAACAAAACAGAATCTCACAGCGGAAGGATAAAATATAATAATAAATATACAGTTCAAAACAGTTTACAAACACTTGATTTGCTTTATACAATAAATATCAGAGTTACACATACCAATACAATCAATGCAGCAGAATAGAAAGAGTGTGGTGCAATACTATAAATAACAATAATACGGATTCTTCGTCTTCGTCCTCCAAAGCTAAAGTCTTCGATCCTGAAACGCTCGCACTGACCCGAGCGAATTTGAAAAGACAAAAACACTCGAGTCAGACTAAAAGATCTTATGTGAGTTAAATTAACAGAAATAAATATAAGTACAGTAACTCAAGAGATGTTCGGGATTTACATCTCTTAAGGATCCGTTAAACTATTTACTATGTAGTATATTGCGCTATTATAATAGTGTCTATTTATAAAATAAACTTACTTTTTAATAGCGTTAAGGGGTTACCCATATAGCCCTTAACACAAATAATGCCAATAGTCTATACAGTACCGTAATACCTCCTGATCGGGAAGCTACCAAAGGATACTCCATAGGTATGACACAAATAGAAACTCGTAGTAAAGGCTCGGTATGGTAGGTGACACGGCACAACTAGGCAATGCTAGGGTAGGTATACCAATCGCTATCCAGGCTGGTGGAAACGCGTAGCCGCAGTTACCGCCCACCTCGGACTAACTCGCCAAAATCAAAATATAGAAGTGGCCACTGAATCAATCCAAAATCAAAGTATAATATCGAAGAGGAGGGTCTGATCAGGGGAATGACCTCATTGGCCTGAGAATCGCTCCTGTATTAGCCACCTTATGCCAACTCACGGGAGTCGGGTCCACGTATTTACCTTACAGGAAACGTCGCCACCACCTACTTCATTCTGGAATCTCCACCGCGTACACGGTTAGTCAAAGTGGTTTTCGGTATCGACAGAGAGTATGTCCATATCCGATCCCGGTCTCTTTGCCAACCCATCGTTATTATAACACCGCGGTCATTTAAAATAGTTTATACTTTATAACCAGAATAAATTTCCATTTCAAAATTATGAATACGATATCATTTTAAAACCCAAAACAATATGATGTCATTTTATCCCAAATATAATTCTTTTTCCCAAAATCATAATGCTTTAAAATTTATAACGTCTGAAAATCAAATATTTTCAAAGCATAATATTTTGAAAATCATAATTTAAAACCATAACTTCTAAGACTTGAATGGTTTGGACATTCAACGGTATATGAATTAAATGGTTTAACTTAAATGTTACTTTGTAAAGAAAATAGTTCTCATGGCTTTACAAATACATTTCTTTATTAAAGTCTAAACCAAAATTTGTATTATCTCTCTCAAGTTCCAAAACCACTTCAATTTATATATATATATATACGTATATCCATTTGGAGTATTAATATTTCAAACTAAAGTTGGATTTTATTCTTCAACAAATCGAATGTTCTATTAATTAGTCTTGAATATTCACATAAAATCCATAAATAAATAAAAACTCAAATTTCTAGTAATAAAATATATATTTTTCAATTCAAATTATACTAGAATATTCATTTCAATTTATCTTGGGAAAAATCCAATTATAAATATCATATCTTAAAATTTCCAAACTTAACATTTAAACATATGATATAAATTATTAAACTCCATTTTCTTAATTTTCTTCCATTTTTAATAAAGATTTTTATACACCTTTTAATTTCAAAATTTTCACTTCATATGTATATATATATGGAAGAAAAATATTTATACAATATAAAATTTAAGATTATTATAAACCGTATTCCATCCAAACCATAGAAATCACATTAAAATAGTTATATATAGACCGCGGTGCCTGTATAAAATTTTCTATCCTATGGTCAAGTGATACGGATATTTATCATTTCAATCCGCAATTTAATAATAAAATTTGCGGTTGTATATCATTTCAAACCACAATCCCGAATGAAATGAAAAATGCATGATAACTTGCAATTTAATGATATCAAATAAACATCCATTCATCAACAACATCCATTATCCAAATCACAATCATCAATCAATATCAATCAATAGCAATATATATTTGAAAATATATAGCAGGTAATAACTGGCAATTATATTCACATTAAATTTAACAACTATTAATCTACAGTTTATATTCAGTGATAAATTTTATAAGTGTTAACTAGCAGTTTATATGCAAACAAATAAATTCTAACTGTCAATAAATATGCAATAAATAAATTAAAATAACAGTTAAATTAAATAAAATGCAATTTAACAGATATGATGAAATAAACATGCCAATTAGTCATAAATAAATTTCTATTCATTTCTAAAATTAATTTAACAAATATAAAAGCTTCAAGTAGTTGTGAGTGGGTTTAAACACTCACCTTTTTGAATTTAAATCGAATTTAAATTCGATTTAAACCCAAAAATTCGCCCGTCTCGGAATTCGTCCAAACCAGCGTCGTCAAGTCCGGAATTAAATTACGATCCTAACAAAAAAAAATTCGCGTGAATCCGAGGTCGTATGTAAAAGTTATAGCGATTATTGCACTTGAATTTCAAAATTGAAAATAAACAAAATGACACACTTTTACTTGCCACGTCACAGCAACAGTAACCCTTCCTCTTCACGCGCAGAAGCAACTACAGGAACCACGCACGCCAGTTGACCGTGACTTTGACCGCGTTTTACCACCGCCTTCGGCCATCATAGCCCACGCCACTACCACCATCGCGTCCCCCTTTCCACGCCGCATCACCAACCCCCACCAGATCGCCTGCGATCAAGGCCGCCGCCGCTAGCACCTAGGGTTTCGAAACCCAAATCGAAGATCTACGAAGATCTAACCGTTGAATCGACACAAAAACCATATAGATGCGATCCCCATCGTCCACTCTACAAAACCCAGAAATGTTTTCCCGATCTGACAACTTTTGTTACGGCGATGATGAACGGTTGGGACTGTTTTGAATTTATTCTGGGTAAATGGTAACTCCAACTGAAAAACGAATTTCACCATGGGGTTACGTGTTTCGAGAAGATTAACATATATTTTTGGGGAATTTTTCTGAAGATTTTGAATTTTCATTTTGTTTTTGAACTGATTGGATCTAGGGTTAACCCCCATTGAAGAAGAAGAGAAGCTTGAAAAAAAATACGCGCAGATAAATGAAATTAGGCGTAGGCTAGGGCTGAATAGCTGGGCTTATATAGAGGGGTTTGAAATAGGGTAGATAGACCGTAGAATGAACGTGCGTAACAACTATGGCCCAAAAAGCCCGCTATGACTCCGGAACGAAATTTGTTAAATCTATATATCCAAATAGGTTTTTTAAGATATTCTGAACGCGATGGAAAAAGTTTCACGTCCAAATTTGATCGTATAAAGAAGTTATGCTAAAAACAAAATTTCCAAAATGATTTCAAATTGATTTTATTAAAATTGATTTCAAGGCGTTTCACGCCCGTACGATCAAACGATAAGTCCGATCGATACGAAACTTGAAACCCTATAATAATTCACCGATACGGATCCGATGAAACTGGTTTCGTCGGAATCCGAGTCCGTGGCCAAAATGGCTATTTTTAATATTCATTAAATAAATTAAATAAATTATAAAAATCCAAATTTTATATTAAATTCTAAAATTGGCCAAATTTTATTTCTTATATGATTCGTAATCAATTGAAAAGATTTAATAGGCTTAGCTGTGAATTAAAAGTCGACAGTATATTAATTGCAATGTTTATTTCTACACTTTCTTATATTTAAGAATTTTATAAATTATATTCTCAAAACCCATACTTTAGATTTTTAAATCTTTATATTCTCAACTTTCACCTAAAATGAAGATGCCATAAACATTAGTTCCTGATTCACATCATTATTCTTTAAGTCTAATTTAAATCTCAATAACGTAGTATTTAACGTTAGAATCCATTTTATTATGCATAAATTCCAAATTTTTACTGACCCAAATTTTCTTCTTTTCATTCCATATCAATTGTCAATCCTATAAGAAAAATTAACATTAGGTTCATACTTATTACAAATAACTCCAATTTCTTCCAAATAATAATTACATAACTATTAAATATTAAATCCATTTAATTGCAATAAATTCAATTGATTGCGATTAATTTCCAAATAAATTTGGATCTTTATTTGGTTATACAAAAAAAATCCGTTATCACTTACCTAACAAAGTTATTATTACTTAAGATCTCATTGCATCCACATTTTCACATTTTCATTTCCTGGTTTCTTTACTTTATTCTACATAAATTATTATAAATGGGATTTTCTTGGTTACATCTTATTTGTATTTAACATTACTCATTCACCAATTTATTTCACTTTAACCGCGGTAAATTGGCGGATAAATTGAATTTGATTCCCAAAATTTAAATTAATAAGCAATAAGAATAGGTTACACACAATAGTCGTTACGCTAAATTCTAGTCACCTAAATAAGCTTTTATTACTTTACAAAATGGAATAACTTTTAAACTCATAAATGTAATACCAAAACCGTTATAAATTCAATAAATTTCCAAATCGAAGTTTGTACACATTTTGCACAACTATTATGATTTCTCACAGAACGTTGAATTTATTAAATGACCATTTATTATAATTTAATTCCCTTAATTGAATCAAATGCTTATAATTTTTACATTCTTACCATTCCTTCCCATTATAAATTCATTAACGGATTTACAAATCTCTATCTTCCAAACATTAAATAACCAAACTGATTACAACCACTGTTCTTATCAAATTTTCATAAATTTGTTCAAATCTACACTCTTTTTCCATATAAATAAATTTTATGTTACTACTAGATTTTTTTTTTATGCACTACAGCCATTAAATTTTTACTATCTACACTTATTACATCTTTGTATTAATGAATCCCATTCAAGTTAATATTTATATTAATATCCACAAATTCAACATTTATATGTTTCTTAAAATTAACTTTCAACCAAATGTGCCAATTTACATTTCATTTCTATTCAATATATATTCATTTTATTCCGTTCATTCGGGTACTGCATTGAAATATATTTATTCTCTAATACTAACGTTATTATCATTAAATTATGATTGGATTCCATGTTTTTATTCAATACCTTGAACAATAACTTACATATTAACCAAATCCTTCTTCTACTTAATTCAAATTGGATTATGTTCCAATTCCTATAACCTAGGTCTTGAGTCACCATTGACATAATTAAATTTATCGTTTATTTCAATCTTCATTTATAATTTAAAGTTCTACTAAACTAAATTACAAAACTTATGAACTTTAACAAATTTAATCCACCAATTAAATTTTTCTGATGTTTATATGTTGCAATTAAATTCAGTTATTATTTCATTAATACCATTTTAATCAACTAATTATGACTTATAACCACAACACAAATCTTCGTTATTCTACCTATTGCCATATAACATTTCAATTGTTAAATCTTTAATCTCAGTTACTATATCCAACTCCTACATTTATTATAAATTAGATTAAAAATTATATTAAGTTAATCCATTTAATATTATCAAATTTAACGAGTCGTTACATTTATCATTTCAATCCACAATTTAAAAATAAAATTTGCGGTTGTATATCATTTCAAACCACAATCCCGAATGAAATGAAAAATGCATGATAACTTGTAGTTTAATGATATACAATAAAACATCCATTCACCCATCATCAATCAAAATTATTTCAAACATCACCAGTTTAACAACCATCAATATATATACAATATAACAAGAAATAATTGACAGTTATTAACTAACATTTTATATTCAATTAAATTTATAACTGTTTAACTAGTAGTTTATATGCAAATAAATAAATTCTAACGGTCAATTAATATGCAATAAATGAACTAAATTAACAGTTAAGTTAAATAAATGCGATTTAACAGATATGCTGAATAAAACACGCCAACAGTCATAAATAAATTTCTACTCATATTTAAAATAAATTTAAAAAACATAAAAACTTTTAGAAGTTGTGAGTGGGTTAAAACACTCACCTTTTGAATTTAAATCGAATTTAAATCCGATTTAAACCCAAAAATTCTACGGTCTCCGAATTGGTCCAAACTAGTTCCAAACTGTCCGGAATTTAATTATGATCCTAACAAAAAAAGTTTCGCGTGAATCCGAGGTAGTATGAAAAAGTTATGCGATTTAAACGATTTGAAAATCAAAATAAATTATAAAACAAAACAAACCTTAATTAAATACTCGCCACGTCACTATCGTCTTCCACGCGCTTTGGCTACAGGAGAACGCGAATATGTTTCCAGACCGTACCCAAAACGGTAAACGAACACAACCAGTAGATTGCGTATTCTGAGAACTCCAACATAAAATTTTTCTGGAATTTTTAGAGGAGTTTGAATTTTGACTTTTATTTGGATTGAAACTGGATCTAGAAATTTTCTGTTGCCATTGAAGAAGAGAAGAAGTTGAAGAAGAGACTATACAGAGGAATGAAGATGGAGGCTAGGGTTTCACCGCCTATTTATAGATAGATCGCAAAAGAATAGGTGTGCATGAATTTTAACGTGCAAACGGAGGTGGTCCCAAAAGATAAATAATATTAATTACACACGTTATGGATTTAGGAAATAAATAAATTCCTTATCATTTACATTTTATTTTAAACGTATTTACAAATGTAAATCTAGACGTTTCGTTTACGTTTCAAAATATATCCACAATTTTATTAATTTCCAAATTGATCTAAACAAATTTAGATGTAAATTAAAAGCTGATAAGTCTCTCCATTGCAGTGTTAATTTCTCCACTTCCTTATATTTAGAATGGAAACGTTCACTTTATTTCCTCGACATTCTTTTATTTTCCTTAAAATGCTTATTTGTTACTTGCAATTCATAATGTAAACATTCTTATATTCTAAAATGATCAACTTATACAATATTAAATCAATTCTTATATTTCCAAATAATGTACATTCATAATGAAAACATTCTTACATAAATTTTATTAATTGCACTTTGTTTCTTTTCCTTTTTCAATTGAAAGATTTTAATAAATTAATTTCCAATTAATTTTAATCTTCCACTTAAAAACAGACCCTAATTGATGAAATCAATTAAATAAATACGTGAACATTGTAATCCTTATTTATAGTCAAGCAAACATGTTTATAAAATTACAATTTTCAACAAGCATTAAATTACATACTAAATAAATCTTTTTCTCTATTCAATTTAATAATCAAATGTTTATTCCATCTAAAATTTTAAGTAGAAGGATTCCATGTTGGGTTCAAAATCTATTATTTTAATATCCTTGAATTTTAGTTTAATCTCTATAAACGAAATATTTAAACGTTTATTTCATTTATTTTGCAATACTTAATTAAACCAAAATATCGTTTTCTATACTTAAATCTATGCTCCCATTGATTCATTCAATTTGCACTTATTATGTATTATTTTAAAAACTCATTTATAACTTTGAATCTATTCCCCAAATTTCACATTTCTATCGTTATATACATTTGAATTCCATCCTATTTAATATTTCAAATATTACGTCATTATCATTAATGAAATAAATATATTGTTAATTATTGCAATTGATTTTCCGTTATAACTTAATATACTAAATAGGTGGTAAATCTTAAATACTTGTTCTCATTAACGATTTATTTCTACTTACAAATTAATGCAATTATTACCTATTTCCATCTTTATCTCCAATTAACGTAAAATGTTATATTCAAATTCAATAAATTTCAATAGATTCAAATTATAATATCTATGAAGAACATTTACGTTATTATCCATTTATTACTTTAACTTATTCAACGTAACATTTAATTTATATTTAATGCAATGATTTCCAAATCAATTGAATTGAATTAAATATATATGTATCACTCATAATAACTTGTGGTCACAACTCTTGATCACCATTAATAAGTTTATTATTTACAATCCAATAATCGCCATTCTATATATATATATACGAATTAACTAATTCAATATTTCCATTTCATTTTTCTATCCTAAATTTATTACTAAGTGTACTTACTCCATTCCAACAAGTTGGAATTCCATTTTACTATACAATCATTTCCCTATTCACTTTTATTACTAACCCATCATCATTGCATTTATTGTCTTTTATTGATTTAATCAATTTACGCCATATTCCCTTAAACTCATACTAACGAAACATTCAATTCTATTTATCTCATAAACTCCATTTCATAAATCTACCTGTAATTTCTACCTAGAAATAAGGTTGCATTTCCGTTGAAAATACATTTACATCTTACGTTACTACATTAATAGTTAGTAACGTTTATATCATCAACCATTACTTATGAATAATTAGCGTTTCCTATTTATTTTGTTACATTCACTTATATTCATTTATGAATAAATTGGTATTCCCTTTAACCTTAATTACTAACTTTAATTATTGCAATTCATTTATCTAACATAAATTTTGAATCTATTTCCAAATTTTCATATTTCAATTAATTAACACCTTACAATAGTTTACAAATAAAAGGGATTGTACTAATTACATTATTTTCTTGCATTACTTTATTACCTCCGTTTATATTCAATTTCCGTAAATCAATATTTTATTCCTTTGACAAATTCAATACTTGCAACAATTTCCACTATTACTATTAATTGCAATATATAATTTAATTTGCAAATTTTAATTACCTTTGATACATCAAATTTCAATATTTTCTTTCATATAAATTAATAAGATTTTTATTTCTTTCTAAATTTTAAAATAAAATCCTATTAATTTAATTCATTTCAAACATCGAATTTACGCGGGTCGTTACACTCTCCCCCACTCAAAACATTTCGTCCTCGAAAAGGAAAAGAAGGGAAAAATTAAATACAATACATCTTATCCAAAATATTTAACTTATAAACAATTAAATTTACAAAATTAATCACTTTAAATAAGATATCCTATTTATAACTATTTAATCCTTTATATTTAAATTATTAAAGTTTGGAAAAACATTTCCAAAATATTTCCAAGATACTGCATTTTCTTATATAATCCAAAGGTTTACAATTTATATAAAGTGAAATATTTAAGCGGTTTCAACCATTAATCAACCAATCAATACAACAACCATCAACTTTACAAACAGCATACATACACAAGATAAAGCAACCATTTAATCCAACAAACAAATAGTTGTTCGGGTTCAAAACTTGAAATTGTATGGAATGAAAATAACTATCAAGTGCATCCTTTACTCAACAGTCTTAGATGGAACAACGATAGATTATTTATTCATCCAACAACTTCAAATTCTCTTGCCCAACCAACCATAATTCAAACAATAACAATTCAAACCAACAACTAAATTAACTTATTATACATTTATTTCATGCTTTAGTTGTTTAATTTCTTTTCTTTCACTTATTGAGTGATTCCTTCATTACTTACAATTTTCATTTTTCATTTATTACAATATTCATTTTATTTGCATTCCGTTTTATTTACTTAAGTTTATAATCATCTATTTATAATACTTAAAATTTCCATTTTAACTTAAGTTTATACATTTAATTCTCATTTTGTAACAGAAAATTCATTGAATACCTTTATTACCTCAAGCTTCACTTATAAGATTTCCCCTTACATTTTCTTACTAACATTGCAACTTTTATTATATGGTAAGTTATATATATACTTTAAGAATGTAAGTGAAAATTATACAAGTTTCTTCTCAATTCCTTTAATTAATCAATGGTTCAATAATTATATATATTCGTTTTATAAATTACAATTTCAACTTACTTTTAATTTCATTCATTTATTTAATGCTTACATTTCTATTATATTTAATTATGGTAACAATTTAACTACACTAAATTTGCAACTTTATACATCAATTCTTATAAATAAAGAAGTTCATTAATTCATTTAATAATGTTTACAATCGTTTATTTACATTACTTATCTTCCTATTGTATTAAATTTTTACTTTAATTAAAGGTTCCAATTTCTACACTTAATTGAACTATTAATTAACTGGAACTTAAGAACCAAATACCGGGTTTAATTTTTAAATCATTTAAAATAATAGATAGATATCTATTCTTAATATATATATATATCCAATTATAATTAAAACGATAAAAATTTCTTAAACAATTCTGCAGTAAATTTCTACAGTGGCCTTCCCACTTCGAAACTCGAAAATGAAAGTCGATGATGCGTGCACTCATTACCGAAATTATTTTCCAGCAACAGGGAGGAAAGTACAAAACTTATTTTTTTTCGAAATCTTCTTTAAAACAATTTTTCCGAATTATATTGGAATATTTATATCAGAAAATACTTATAAATAATATTATTATATTCCAAAATTTATTCGAAAGAAATTTCAAAACCCCGGAACTTAAGTTCTATATTTCCAAATTTCATCAATCTTATTTTCCAATCTTACATATATTATTAATTATACACTTTATCACCTAACGACCAATCTATTGCAGCCAAATATAGATATAGATTGAAAATTTTATTTTATATATAGAAAATATAATAGGAAAAATTATTTCATTCACCTATATTAAAACAGATATTATGTCGGTCTGTCCTATTTAGTGTTTAGAAACCCCTATTGATGTCACAGCGTCCCATGCATCAACCAGAATTTATAAATACAAAATGGAATAGATTAACACAATATTAAAACCTTTTTATAACACTAACAAGTACGCTCTCTCATATATATACACTCAGCGACTCCCATAGGGTATTACTACCCTATTAACAAAGAGTCAAACCCCACAAAGCCAAGGTTTATCACTAAACCAAAGCTCTGATACCAACTGTAACATCCCGCCTTTTCGCACACTTTAAACCGACACACATGACAATTCAAACCATACGGAAGGGCGGATCGTTATGGGGTAAATAAGAAAAAATAGAGAAGAAATAAAACAAAACAAAATCTCACAGCGGAAGGATAAAATATAATAATCAAATATACAGTTCATGAAACTGTTTTACAAAATATTTTATTTTACTTGTACAATGAATATCAGAATTACCCATACCAATACTATCAATGCAGCGGAATTAAATGGTGTAGTGGAATAATATAGTAGATACTAGTAATACAAATCTTTGTCTTCGTCCTCCAGAGCTAAATGCTCAAATCCTGAAACGCTCGGACTGACCCGAGCGAATTGAAAAGACAAAACACTCGAGTCAGAACTAAAAGATCTTATGTGAGTTAAATCAACAGGAGTAAATATAAGTGCAGTAACTCAAGAGATGCTCGGGATTTACATCTCCTAAGGATCCGTTAAACTATTTACTATGTAGTATATTGCGCTATTATAATAGTGTCTAATTGTAAAATAAACTTACTTTTTAATAGCGTTAAGGGGTTACCCATATAGCCCTTAACACAGAATATATTCCCATAGTCTATACAGTACCGTAATCTCCCCCGTACTGGGCGTCGTCAGAGGGCACTCCATAGGTATGGTACAAAACAAAACTCGTAGTAAAGGATCGGTATGGCAGGGGACACGGCACAACTAGGCAATGCCAGGGTAGATATACCAATTGCTATCCGGGCTGGTGGAAACGCGTAGCCGCGGTTACCGCCCACCTCGAACAAACTCCCCCAAAATCAAAAATAGAAGTGGCCACTGAATCAATCCAAAGTCAAAGTATAATATCGAAGAGGAGCGTCCGATCAGAGGTATGACCTCATTGGCCCGAGAATCACTCCTGTTTTAGCCACCTTATGCCAACTCACGGGAGTCGGGTCCACGTATTTACCTTACAGGAAACGTCGCCACCACCTACTTCATTCTGGAATCTCCACCGCGTACACGGTTAGTCAAAGTGGTTTTCGGTATCGACAGAGAGTATGTCCATATCCGATCTCGGTCTCTTTGCCAACCAATCGTTATTATAACACCGCGGTCATTTAAAATAGTTTATACTTTAAAACCAGAATAAAAATTCCATTTCAAAACTATGAATACGATATCATCTTAAAATTCAAAACAACATGATATCATTTTATCCAAATATATTTCTTTTCCAAAATCATACTGCTTTAAAATTTAAAATATCTGGAAACCAAATATTTGACTTATACTTTCAAAGCATAATATTTCGAAATTCATATATTTTAAAACCATAACTTCTAAAACTTGAATGGTTTGGATATTCAACGGTATATAAAATAAATGGTTTGACTTTAAGGTAACTTTGTAAAGAAAATAATTTCCATGGCTTTACAAATATATTTCTTTATTTAAAGTCTAAACAAAAATTTAAATATCACTTTCAAGTTCCAAAACCACTTCAATTTCTATATATATATATATATATATATATATATATATCCATTTGGAGTATTAATATTTCAAAACTAAAGTTGGAATTTATTCCTTCAACCAAATTAAATGTTCTATTATTTAGTCTTGAATATTTACATAAAAATCCCTAAATAAAACTCCAATTTCTAGCAATTAAATATTTTCTTCAACTAAATTATACTAGAATATTCATTTTAAATTTATGTTGGAAAAATCCAGTTATAAATATCATACCTTAAAATTTTTCAAACTTAAACATATAATATGAATTATCAAATTCCATTTCTCAATTTTCCCATTTTTATTTAATAGATTTATACACAGTTAAATTCAAAATTTTTAACTTCGTATGTATATATATAGAAGAATAACATTTATAAAATATCAAAATTAAAAATTTTTATAAACCGTATCCCATCCAAACCATAGAAATCACTTTAAAATAATTTATATATAGACCACGGTGCCTGGATAAAATTTCTATCCTATGGTCAAGTGATACGGATATTTATCATTTCAATCCGCAATTTAAAAATAAAATTTGCGGTTGTATATCATTTCAAACCACAATCCCGAATGAAATGAAAAATGCATGATAACTTGTAGTTTAATGATATACAATAAAACATCCATTCACCCATCATCAATCAAAATTATTTCAAACATCATCAGTTTAACAACCATCAATATATATACAATATAACAAGAAATAATTGACAGTTATTAACTAACATTTTATATTCAATTAAATTTATAACTGTTTAACTAGTAGTTTATATGCAAATAAATAAATTCTAACTGTCAATTAATATGCAATAAATGAACTAAATTAACAATTAAGTTAAATAAATGCGATTTAACAGATATGCTGAATAAAACACGCCAACAGTCATAAATAAATTTCTACTCATATTTAAAATAAATTTAACAAACATAAAACTTTTAGAAGTTGTGAGTGGGTTAAAACACTCACCTTTTGAATTTAAATCGAATTTAAATCCGATTTAAACCCAAAAATTCGACTATCTCCGAATTGGTCCAAACTAGTTCCAAACTGTCCGGAATTTAATTACGATCCTAACAAAAAAAGTTTCGCGTGAATCCGAGGTAGTATGAAAAAGTTATGCGATTTAAACGAATTGAAAATCAAAATAAATTATAAAACAAAACAAACCTTAATTAAATACTCGTCAGGTCACTATCGTCTTCCACGCGCTTTGGCTACAGGAGCACGCGAATATGTTTCCAGACCGAACCCAAAACGGAAAACGAACACCACCAGTAGATTGCGTATTCTGAGAACTCCAACATAAAAAATTTTTGGAATTTTTAGAGGAGTTTGAATTTTGACTTTTATTTGGATTGAAACTGGATCTAGAAATTTTCTGTTGCCATTGAAGAAGAGAAGAAGTTGAAGAAGAGACTATACAGTGGAATGAAGATGGAGGCTAGGGTTTCACTGCCTATTTATAGATAGATCGCAAAAGAATAGGTGTGCACGAATTTTAACGTGCAAACGGAGGTGGTCCCAAAAGATAAATAATATTAATTACACACGTTATGGATTTAGGAAATAAATAAATTCATTATCATTTACTTTTTATTTTAAACGTATTTACAAATGTAAATCTAGACGTTTCGTTTACGTTTCAAAATATATCCACAATTTTATTAATTTCCAAATTGATCTAAACAAATTTAGATGTAAATTAAAAGCTGATAAGTCTATCCATTGCAGTGTTAATTTCTCCACTTCCGTATATTTAGAATGGAAACATTCACTTTATTTCCTCAACATTCTTTTATTTTCCTTAAAATGCTTATTTGTTACTTGCAATTCATAATGTAAACATTCTTATATTCTAAAATGATCAACTTATACAATATTAAATCAATTCTTATATTTCCAAATAATGTACATTCATAATGAAAACATTCTTATATAAATTTTATTAATTGCACTTTGTTTCTTTTCCTTTTTTAATTGAAAGATTTTAATAAATTTATTTCTAATTAATTTTAATCTTCCACTTCAAAACAGACCCTAGTTGATGAAATCAATTAAATAAATACGTGAACATTGTAATCCTTATTTACAGTCAAGCAAACATGTTTATAAAAGTACAGTTTTCAACAAGCATTAAATTACATATTAATAAATCTTTTTCTCTATTCAATTTAATAATCAAATGTTTATTCCACCTTAAAATTTTAAGTAGAAGGATTCCATGTTGGGTTCAAAATCTATTATTTTAATATCCTTGAATTTTAGTTTAATCTCTATAAACGAAATATTTAAACGTTAATTTCATTTATTTTGCAATACTTAATTAAACCAAAATATCGTTTTCTATACTTAAATCTATGCTCCCATTGATTCATTCAATTTGCACTTATTATGTATTATTTTAACAACTCATTTATAACTTTGAATCTATTCCCCAAATTTCACATTTCTACCGTTATATACATTTAAATTCCATCCTATTTAATATTTCAAATATTACGTCATTATCATTAATGAAATAAATATATTATTAATTATTGCAATTGATTTTCCGTTATAACTTAATATACTAAATAGGTGGTAAATCTTAAATACTTGTTCTCATTAACGATTTATTTCTACTTACAAATTAATGCAATTATTACCTATTTCCATCTTTATCTCCAATTAACGTAAAATGTTATATTCAAATTCCATAAATTTCAATAGATTCAAATTATCATATCTATGAAGAACATTTACGTTATTATCCATTTATTACCTTATCTTATTCAACGTAACATTTAATTTATATTTAATGCAATGATTTCCAAATCAATTGAATTGAATTAAATATATATGTATCACTCATAATAACTTGTGGTCACAACTCTTGATCACCATTAATAAGTTTATTATTTACAATCCAATAATCGCCATTCTATATATATATATACGAATTAACTAATTCAATATTTCCATTTCGTTTTCCTATCCTAAATTTATTACTAAGTGTATTTACTCCATTCCAACAAGTTGGAATTCCATTTTTACTATACAATCATTTCCCTATTCACTTTTATTACTAACCCATCATCATTGCATTTATTGTCTTTTATTGATTTAATCAATTTACCCCATATTCCCTTAAACTCATACTAATGAAACATTCAATTCTATTTATCTCATAAACTCCATTTCATAAATCTACCTGCAATTTCTACCTAGAAATAAGGTTACATTTCCGTTCAAAATACATTTACATCTTGCGTTACTACATTAATAGTAAGTAACGTTTATATCATCAACCATCACTTATGAATAATTAGCGTTTCCTATTTATTTTGTTACATTCACTTATATTCATTTATGAATAAATTGGTATTCCCTTTAACCTATTAATTACTAACTTTAATTATTGCAATTCATTTACCTAACATAAATTTTGAATCTATTTCCAAATTTTCATATTTTAATTAATTAACACCTTACAATAGTTTACAAATAAAAGGGATTGTACTAATTACATTATTTTCTTGCATTACTTTATTACCTCCGTTTATATTCAATTTCCGTAAATCAATATTTTATTCCATTGACAAATTCAATACTTTCAACAATTTCCACTTTTACTATTAATTGCAATATATAATTTAATTTGCAAATTTTAATTACCTTTGATACATCAAATTTCAATAATTTCTTTCATATAAATTAATAAGATTTTTATTTCTTTCTAAATTTTAAAATAAAATCCTATTAATTTAATTCATTTCAAACATCGAATTTACGCGGGTCGTTACAGGTTCTACAACTAAAACCGTACAAGATCGTATTGTTTCTTTGGATTTCGAACAAATGATCAGGGCAAGGAACTTCCCATTGCCACATGGAAACGCCTATGGAAAGACGTCACAAGAACCAAACCGGATCTATGCCAATACAAGGCCATGTTACCCCTAACTGGGTAACTACTGACACGAATATGTCATTCCCCGATCGTAATCGATCTATCCGAGGATCCTCGATTTCCAACAACCACAAAGCAATAAATTTGCAGCAACAACATAGGTTAAGTATCTGGGCTCCATACCATGATACCTCCTCTATCCAGAAGGAATGACATACACTAAAGGGGCGCTACTCTCTAATAACCTTGCTGCATCCTTCCTGTTTTGACCATTTTCGAGGTGTGAGGCTCGACGAAGTCTCGTCCACAAAGCCACGCTTTTTACAAAAGAAGTGCTTTGGGTCAACAAATGATCAAAGTAATGATCACCAAGATAAATGATCAAACAAATGATCATATCACAAATGATCAAACAATGATCATCCCCACAGCAACACTCAGCATGCCACACTGCCAAATTGGGAGTATGTCACTAATAACCTTCAACTACATAACCTCTGAGCTCGTACGTCTCAGAGAAGGGTGTTAAGCTAAGAGAATAAATTCTCCGCCGCCAACAGAAATATATTTGAAAGAAATCAGCTTTATATCTCAACTTGTAATGTCAGACATACAATCCATACAAGTCTGTTCCGGGCTCGAACAGAACCAAAGGCACTTACAAAGAAGTCCTTGCATTCCGGATAATTTCTAATCACGTCCGGACTTCCCGTCACTAAGGGTGATAAAACCTCTATATCGGAGATCAGCCGATGCAGAGTAACTCAACGGTAATCCTTCCGTTTTCAAAAATATCCGGTCTTCAACACCGGTCATCAAATGCAATCCATTACGACGTATCACATATTCGAAATGGGTTATACGACCCCAAGGTCCTTTCCCGGCTAATCCGAATAGTGAGCGCTTATTTTAAAAATAAGTGTTGCATTCAAATTCAAGCAATCACAACAAATACCTTTTTAAAGGTAAATATTGATAGTCGGTTATTTAACTATCAATAGGCGTGTTCAACATCACCAAATTCAAAATAATTTCCCAAATTATTTACTTTCCAAAATATCTTTACTAGATATAATTTCCATACTTCAACCATTTGAAAACAAATTTTCAAATCACTTTTCACCTTTAACACTTTTGAAAACAAATTTCAATCATTTTCCTTACGCGGAAATACTTTCATTTCAACATGGTTCATTTTAACCAATTAAATAAATCCTTACCGATTTACTTTATATTTACGTTCCAAATCCGTAAATTTATTCCCACACTTCAAAAATAAATCAACGTTTATTTTTAAACAAATTCCCCTTTTCATTTATAAATTCCATAGTGAATTTACATTCCAAAATATTTATGAATATACGATTTCAATTATTCATTTTCAATTTATCTTCAAAAAGATAAAATCTCAAAATATTCACTTCATATAGGAAAACATTTCCATACTTATTTAATAATAAGTAATTCACAAACCCATTTATTTTCAACACTTGGAAAATGTAACGACCCAGAATTTTTGATAACTTGAATTTGAATATTTAATTTATTTTTAATATTAATAAGTGGAATTTTTAAGTCGAATAATTTATTTTTCGAATATTGGGTTTAATGGGATAATTAAATCGATGATTTAATAGTGAGATTCCACAAATAATTTAATATTGGGTTAAATATGATTGAAAATGATTTGGAAAATTTTATTTTATCATATTAAAGTTATAGAAATATTTTGGAACTTGTAAAATTGAATTTGGAGTTAATTTGTAAAAATTGAATATTTTAATATTTAATTATCGACTGAAAAATAGCCATTTTTCAAACGGTCTCGGATTTCGACGAAACCAGTTTCATCGGATCCGTAATGTGATATTATTGCAAGATTTCAAATTTCAAGTCGATCGGATTTGTCGTTTGTCCGGTACAAGCCAAAACGCCTAGAAATCGTTTAAATCGGTTTAAGTTTAAATTGAGCGTTTATAGTCGTATCTCACACATACTTCCGAATTAGCTTACGAAACCTGTTCCATTGCGTCCGGAATGCGGAAAAACCTTAGAATCGCCTGTCGGAACGCGTAGATTGGAGGTCGTTTGCATAAGTGTTAAATTGGAGATTTTATTATTAAAATAATATTGGTATATATGTCATTTTCTTTTTCTAACCCTAGTTGCCAAGCCAGCCGCCGTTAGTTATATTCAATGGCCGAAGTACACTTTCGTTCTCCCTCCATTTTCTCAAAATCCTCACATCGAATCGAGAAAGTGTCAACTGCACTATTGTAGAGCATAGCGAGGCGAACCTATCCAACGGTGGAGATCGTTTAAGGAGCAGCCAATCGCTGTCAATCGGCATTCAAAGTCGTGCGTTCAACCTTGATTCGCGAGCTGGTGGCAGCTCTAGCTGAGGCCGGTCCTTGGCCGATAGTAGAGGGGAGTGAGGCCGTTCGTCTGGCGTTAGTGGATCGAAGCAGAAGTGGATGTGGTGGTTGCGAAAATTGGTCAAAGGGATCGTGCAAATGGGTTCGAACGCGTTCAATAGCCTGGAGGTGGAATCGCGTTTCAAACGGGAGGAAGAAAGGTGGGGGGGCCCGCGTGTTAGAGGGGTGAGGTGATTTCCTTTGTTTTGTTTTTAGTTTAAAATTTAAAATTCAAATCGTGTAACTTAAAAACGTGATAACTTTTTGCTGCGAGGTCCAAATTGAACGAGATTTTTTGCGTTGGCTTCGTATCGCCGTGCTCTTCGCAATGCAACTGGTTTGGAGTCGATTGGAGCTCGTTTGAATTTCGGGTAAAATTAAACGTTCGTTTAATTTTATTCGAAACGAACGCGAAAAACGGAAATAAAATCAAGGTGAGAACTCCTCACTCAATCGAAAGGTTTTGTTTAAAATTTTAAGTAGTTAATATTGATTGTTGATTGCTGATTGATTGTGTTAGTAGATATAGTAGGATATATACTATATATAGCGATATATATATATTGGCATATGTATATATCGGATTTGATTTCCCGCCTCGTATAGCGGATGAGACCCTATTGCGCCGTTATTAAGCGGAATATTTATAAAATCCCATATACCGCGATATTCCACCTTGAAGTGGAATTGGTATTGTGCTAACGTCTGTGGATGCAGGGTAACAGGTTGGAGGGATCCAACTGGATTCCTCACATATTTATTTGTTTATAAATATTATGTTGATTGTTGATAATCATATTGATATATGACACTTATTCCCGTGATTGACCATCTGATGTTGTTGCATCATCGGATTCAAATTTTTAAAATTAAAATAACGGTTTTGAATTTAAAAAGGGGTTTTAAATCGATTTTTCAAAGAATATGGTTTATTAAGAATTTTGAATTGATTAAATTTTAAAATAAATAGATGGATAAAATTTTTATGTTTTAAAAATTTATATTTTTATATAATATAACTTAAAAGAAATTTTTAACAATAATAGGTTTTTATAAAATAGTTAAATTTGGGTTTTGGGAAGTTATTATTATTAATGGTTTATATAAAGGATTTTATAAATGGATGTTTTTAAATAAAAATCATTGGAGTTATAGAATAAATTTATAAAATGCTGAGTTGATGTATAACATGAATTTCATTATGAATCTATAGATATATAATTTGTGAAATTTATAAAAAGAATGGTTATTGGGAAGTGAAGTTTTATAAGTTATTGACTTATAAAAATGAATTTGGGGCATTAAAAAGGGGAATTTTATAGAAATTGTTAATAAATGAAGATTTCATTAGTTGAAATTATTATAAACCATAAAGAAATCTTGTAAGTGATAAGATTTTAAATTGGTGAAGTTCAAAGGAACGATTTGGTAAATAAATAATATTATAAGTATTTAACTTACAATATGGCTTTTGGGTATGAAACTGGGTTATGTAAATTGCATCGGATTAATAAAGGAATTTATAAAATTGGGGTTTATAATAGAAATGGAATTTATAAACTATGTTTATAAATTTGAAATCCATCGAATTTGATAAATTGAAATATGGGAATTTGTTAAGTGGGCTATATTCACTATTTTGAATATTGAATAGATTATTAAATAAAATGGGTTTGTTTTTGGGAAAGGAATGTTTTAAATGGAATTTAAAACGAATTAAAGGTGTTTTAAAATGTATTGAGTATTGAAAACATAGATTTCAACATTGATTGTTGAAATAGACGTTTTCGAGAAACAGAAGGGGATAATTTGTATAGTATTGGATTTATATATCTATTTTTAATTTCAAATCCATATACTAGTGTTTTTGGGTTGTCGTAACGATGTTTTACGCAACATTCGTTTTTAACCCAAATAAATGTGAATAAAAGAATGTTTTCTTAAAGAGAATGGAATAAAATACTTAACGGTAACTTAAGTATATTGAATATTTCCAAATTGTTGAAAATAAGTTAAATTGTGAATTACTTATTATTAAATAAGTATGGGAATGTTTTTTTTCCAATATAAAAGGAACGTTTTTGAGGATTCACCTTTTAAAGGTAAATCGAAGTGAATAGTTTGAAATTGATTTGAAATCGTGTATGTGTAGATATTTGGGAAATTGGAAATTCACTTTGGAATTTATAAATAGGAAGGGAAATTTGTTTAAAAATAAATGTTGATTTATTTTTAAATATGAAAATATAATTTACGAATTTGGAACATAAGTAAAATAAATCGGTAAAGATTTGTTTGGTGGTTTGAAATTTGTTTCAAAAGGTATATATGGTTAAGGTGATTTGAAATTAGTTTTCAAATGGTTAAGGTGATTTGAAATTGGTTTGCAAATGGTTAATGTAATTTGAAAATTGGTTTTCAAATGGTAAAGGTAAATTGGAAATTGGTTTTTCAATTGGTTAAGTGTGGAAAATTTTATCGTGAAGTGGTTTTGGTAAAACAAATAACTGGGGCAATTATTTGTAAATGGTGTATATATATATATATATCTTGTAAAGATATTTTGGGACTTAATAATTTTGGAAAAATTATTTGGAATCTGATGATGTGGCGCATCTTTATTGATAGTTAAATAACCGACTATCAATATTTACCCTTGGATGGTATTGATTGTGTTTGTTTGGAGTTGAATGCACACTTATTTTTAAAATAAGCGCTCGCTATTCGGTTTAGCCGGGAGAGGACCTTTGTGTCGTATATCCCATTCCGAATATGCGATACGTCGTTTGGATTGCATTTGAAGACCGGTGTGAAGACCGGGTATTTGTGAAAACGATAGGATGACCTATCGATTGTCTCCGCATCGTTAGCTACGATATGGAGATTTCCTTTGTGATGGGAAATTTTATCGGGATTGTGAATACCCGGATTGCAAGGGCTTCTTTGGAAGTGCCTTCGGTTCTGTTCGAACCCGGAACAGACTTGTATGGTTACGTGTCTGACATTACATTTTGAGAGATAGAGCAGATTTCTTTCAAATACATTTCTGTTGGTGGCGGAGAATTTATTCTCTTAGCTTAACACCCTTCTCTGAGACGTACGAGCTCAGAGGTTATGTAGTTGAAGGTTATCAGCGGTATTTCCCAATCTGGTAATGTGGCATGCTGAGTGCTGCTGTGTGATGATCATTGGTTGGTCATTTGTGATATGATCATTTGTTTGATCATTTATCTTTATGATTATTGCTTTGGTCATCTGTGGACCCGAAGCATGGCTTTGTTACACAAAGCGTAGCTTTGTGGACGAGACTTCGTCAGGACCTCACTCCCCGGAAATGGTCGAAACAGGAATATGCGGCAAGGTTATGAGGGTCGCGCCCTTTAGGGTATGTCATTTCCTTCTGGTAAAGGGTGGTATCATGGTATGGAGCCCAGATACTTACTCATGTTGATACACTATACCTATTACTGTGTGGTGTTGTTGTTGCGAGCGCTCGGATAAAGGTCCCAAAGGACCGGGGGATGACATATTCGTGTAGTAGTTACCTAGTTACAGAGGTAACCCGGCCTTGTGTTGGCAGAGATCTAACCGTAACGTTAGTTCTCGGGACGTCCCGCCAGAGGCGATCCCATGTGGCAGTAGGAAGTTCCTTAGCCTGACCATTTGTTGGAAATCCATTCCTCCAATACGCGCCTTGTACGGTTTTAGTTGTATTACCTGCCATTCACTTATGGTGGTCACCACTGTTTGGATGGTAGCTATAGTAGGCATAGTTCGGAATGTCTATGTTGGCTAGGATTTATATTCTACTTTCGAAATTGTTTTCTACACTATGCACTAGTAATAATATCAAAAAATGATTTGATTTTCGCGTAGTAAGCATCTTTGACTATCATAAGGAGAAATCTCCTCCAATTCTGCGTTTGCATTGTGTGTGTGGCGGGAGGCCTTATGGTAGTTTCATTTTCCAAAAAGCATTGCGGATTTAAAAATTTAAAATTTTCTTGTTGCTTGTTTAAAGATAAACTGTTTTTGAGTTCTCACACCAGTCCCATGACTGACCTGGAGTTTATTGTTCCTTTCCTAAACTCTGGGTGCCCACTATTTTCCACACGGGCAGTCTAGAGTTAGGTTGTCAGGTTATTCTGGATTCGGGAGTTGCTGTGCAGATCTGGAGGCGAGCCAGATAGCGTAGTCTATTATCTATTGTATATATAGTATTTCTTTTCCGCTGTTGTTGTTGTACACTCTGATTGATGTAATGTAATGTGATATATAAAATGTATAGTTCTTTGTTTTAAATGAATGTACATTTATCTATTATATATTGTTCCGCTGCGACTGTGAGATTCTGTTATTGTTTCCTGTTCTGATTGTTTGTTCTGTTTCTTCTCTCTTTTCTCTCTTCTTCTACCTCTTTCTTTTTCTTAAACCCTAACGGTTTGATTTTTCGGCAACGAAAAATCGCGATCGTTACATTTGGTATCAGAGCATATGGTTAAGCGACAACCTGCTCTGTTGGGTATTACTCATTTGAGATAGAGTCAGTAGTACTCTAGAATGAGTGTGAGTGTAATAATAGATATGAGTGCGTATTTGTTAGTGAGTATAAAATTGTTTTATATTGTGATGATTGGTTTGTTGAGTGGTATATGAACCTTCGTCGGCGCAGCCTCGAAAACTGAATCGAAGGGGTTCCTAAACACTTGAATAGAACAATTCGACACAATATTGTTTTAAATTGGGTAAATGAAATAATTTTACCTCGATTATATTTTATATATAAAAAGAAAATAATTTTTCAAGAATTATTGAAGTGTGTATATAATTGATTGCTTGGTTGTTGTAAATGATATATATATATAAAATAATTAAAAGTTGTTTGAATAAGCTAATAAAAGCAACTATTGTAAAAAGAATAATGGTATAAACCAATGAATCATAAGATGAAATAATAATTAATGATGATTTACAATTGTAAGATAAGCATGTATGTATATAAGAAGTAAAATTATATAAGTAAAAGGTTTATAAAAGTGATTTATGAATAGAAAGGAAATTTTTGAAAGAATATTTAGCATTGATTTCACTATTGTCACTGGGAAATAATAAGGGTGATGACTGCAGCATCATCAGTATCATTTTCGAGTTTCTATGTGATGGATTTGCTACAATAATGAATTAAAAACTGAAGTTTTGTTGTAATAAACAAATTTGAAAATTAAAATTCAACTTGAAGTTGATAAATATAAGTGAAAAAGGTTTTGAACTTATAATATAAGTTAGAAGTTGAATAATAAGTTTTATAACTTATTAAATGGAAAATGTAAGTAAAACCGATTATTGAAATGGTTAAACAATAAAGTTAAGTAAAATGGAATATGGATTTAAATGTTGATATGAAGTTGTCTTAAGTAAGTGTTAAATGGAATTAACTTTAGAATTGAAATTCGAACTTGACTGATAAGTGTAAAGCTTAAGTTTATTTGAACAAATGATGTTAAATGGAGTATAACTTAAGTGAAGTTGAATAAAAAAAAAATTTGACCTTTGTATCAAAGTTAAATAATCAAGTGAATTAAATGATGTAAATAAAGTTGAAATGGAATTCAATTTTATTTGTAAAAAAGAACTAGCCATTGAGTTAAAGTATGAATTGAATGTTAATCAATAGAATATGAATAAGTTGATATGAAATGATGCATGCAAGTGTAAATTCATTTGAAAATAGTTGAATAGTAGAATGAAAATCAAGTGAATGTTAAACCAATTGGAATTAAAACAGTTGAACCAAATTGAATGTAAGTAAAATGGATAAAATTTGGTTGTATTGGATGTGCATTGGTTGTTATTTGCTTGTTGGTTGATTGTATGAAAATTCCTTAAGTGTTAACGAAATTGAATCTGCTAAATTGAAAGCTATGTAATTGAATTCAAATGAAATTGAATAGAATAGAATTGGAATTGAAACGAATGAAAATGAATATGCAACTTTAATAGTAAACTAAAAGTGGTATAAGAAACATGTATTGGAAATTTTATAATTGAATTGGCAAATTGGTTTGAATATTATAATTGGATGTTATGCTAGCAGGATATACAGGTATATAATGGATTGGAATTTTGATTTCAAAGTTAAAAAAATTGAATCGCTCGACAAAAGGTACGTATTTCAGTTTTTTTTTGGTGAGATTTGATGATTTCTTTCTCCAGCCACTTGGCTTTCTCTTTTCTTTTTGATTCTGAGGGGCCGTAGTGCCATTTTGTAGTCGTACCGATCTAGCCGCGCAAAGGAGACTCTGGCGAAATTTTTCGAAAATTTAGGGAGTTAGAAAATTTTTGAGAAATTTTGAAAGTTTGAAATTTGAATTTAAATTTAAATTTGAATTGTCAAATAAACAATGTTGTTTGAAACCTATAATTGAGTTTGGAAAGCTAATTGAAATGATAGTAAATCCTTAATAAAAAGATTTGTTTGAAAAAGTTGATAAAACTGATTAGCTTTGGAAAAATAATAAACGGTTTAGGATCATTCTCCTTAACTTGCAATTTCGAGGACGAAATTCTTTTAAGGGGGGAAGATTGTAACGACCCAGAATTTTTGATAACTTGAATTTGAATATTTAATTTATTTTTAATATTAATAAGTGGAATTTTTAAGTCGAATAATTTATTTTTCGAATATTGGGTTTAATGGGATAATTAAATCGATGATTTAATAGTGAGATTCCACAAATAATTTAATATTGGGTTAAATATGATTGAAAATGATTTGGAAAATTTTATTTTATCATATTAAAGTTATAGAAATATTTTGGAACTTGTAAAATTGAATTTGGAGTTAATTTGTAAAAATTGAATATTTTAATATTTAATTATCGACTGAAAAATAGCCATTTTTCAAACGGTCTCGGATTTCGACGAAACCAGTTTCATCGGATCCGTAATGTGATATTATTGCAAGATTTCAAATTTCAAGTCGATCGGATTTGTCGTTTGTCCGGTACAAGCCAAAACGCCTAGAAATCGTTTAAATCGGTTTAAGTTTAAATTGAGCGTTTATAGTCGTATCTCACACATACTTCCGAATTAGCTTACGAAACCTGTTCCATTGCGTCCGGAATGCGGAAAAACCTTAGAATCGCCTGTCGGAACGCGTAGATTGGAGGTCGTTTGCATAAGTGTTAAATTGGAGATTTTATTATTAAAATAATATTGGTATATATGTCATTTTCTTTTTCTAACCCTAGTTGCCAAGCCAGCCGCCGTTAGTTATATTCAATGGCCGAAGTACACTTTCGTTCTCCCTCCATTTTCTCAAAATCCTCACATCGAATCGAGAAAGTGTCAACTGCACTATTGTAGAGCATAGCGAGGCGAACCTATCCAACGGTGGAGATCGTTTAAGGAGCAGCCAATCGCTGTCAATCGGCATTCAAAGTCGTGCGTTCAACCTTGATTCGCGAGCTGGTGGCAGCTCTAGCTGAGGCCGGTCCTTGGCCGATAGTAGAGGGGAGTGAGGCCGTTCGTCTGGCGTTAGTGGATCGAAGCAGAAGTGGATGTGGTGGTTGCGAAAATTGGTCAAAGGGATCGTGCAAATGGGTTCGAACGCGTTCAATAGCCTGGAGGTGGAATCGCGTTTCAAACGGGAGGAAGAAAGGTGGGGGGGCCCGCGTGTTAGAGGGGTGAGGTGATTTCCTTTGTTTTGTTTTTAGTTTAAAATTTAAAATTCAAATCGTGTAACTTAAAAACGTGATAACTTTTTGCTGCGAGGTCCAAATTGAACGAGATTTTTTGCGTTGGCTTCGTATCGCCGTGCTCTTCGCAATGCAACTGGTTTGGAGTCGATTGGAGCTCGTTTGAATTTCGGGTAAAATTAAACGTTCGTTTAATTTTATTCGAAACGAACGCGAAAAACGGAAATAAAATCAAGGTGAGAACTCCTCACTCAATCGAAAGGTTTTGTTTAAAATTTTAAGTAGTTAATATTGATTGTTGATTGCTGATTGATTGTGTTAGTAGATATAGTAGGATATATACTATATATAGCGATATATATATATTGGCATATGTATATATCGGATTTGATTTCCCGCCTCGTATAGCGGATGAGACCCTATTGCGCCGTTATTAAGCGGAATATTTATAAAATCCCATATACCGCGATATTCCACCTTGAAGTGGAATTGGTATTGTGCTAACGTCTGTGGATGCAGGGTAACAGGTTGGAGGGATCCAACTGGATTCCTCACATATTTATTTGTTTATAAATATTATGTTGATTGTTGATAATCATATTGATATATGACACTTATTCCCGTGATTGACCATCTGATGTTGTTGCATCATCGGATTCAAATTTTTAAAATTAAAATAACGGTTTTGAATTTAAAAAGGGGTTTTAAATCGATTTTTCAAAGAATATGGTTTATTAAGAATTTTGAATTGATTAAATTTTAAAATAAATAGATGGATAAAATTTTTATGTTTTAAAAATTTATATTTTTATATAATATAACTTAAAAGAAATTTTTAACAATAATAGGTTTTTATAAAATAGTTAAATTTGGGTTTTGGGAAGTTATTATTATTAATGGTTTATATAAAGGATTTTATAAATGGATGTTTTTAAATAAAAATCATTGGAGTTATAGAATAAATTTATAAAATGCTGAGTTGATGTATAACATGAATTTCATTATGAATCTATAGATATATAATTTGTGAAATTTATAAAAAGAATGGTTATTGGGAAGTGAAGTTTTATAAGTTATTGACTTATAAAAATGAATTTGGGGCATTAAAAAGGGGAATTTTATAGAAATTGTTAATAAATGAAGATTTCATTAGTTGAAATTATTATAAACCATAAAGAAATCTTGTAAGTGATAAGATTTTAAATTGGTGAAGTTCAAAGGAACGATTTGGTAAATAAATAATATTATAAGTATTTAACTTACAATATGGCTTTTGGGTATGAAACTGGGTTATGTAAATTGCATCGGATTAATAAAGGAATTTATAAAATTGGGGTTTATAATAGAAATGGAATTTATAAACTATGTTTATAAATTTGAAATCCATCGAATTTGATAAATTGAAATATGGGAATTTGTTAAGTGGGCTATATTCACTATTTTGAATATTGAATAGATTATTAAATAAAATGGGTTTGTTTTTGGGAAAGGAATGTTTTAAATGGAATTTAAAACGAATTAAAGGTGTTTTAAAATGTATTGAGTATTGAAAACATAGATTTCAACATTGATTGTTGAAATAGACGTTTTCGAGAAACAGAAGGGGATAATTTGTATAGTATTGGATTTATATATCTATTTTTAATTTCAAATCCATATACTAGTGTTTTTGGGTTGTCGTAACGATGTTTTACGCAACATTCGTTTTTAACCCAAATAAATGTGAATAAAAGAATGTTTTCTTAAAGAGAATGGAATAAAATACTTAACGGTAACTTAAGTATATTGAATATTTCCAAATTGTTGAAAATAAGTTAAATTGTGAATTACTTATTATTAAATAAGTATGGGAATGTTTTTTTTCCAATATAAAAGGAACGTTTTTGAGGATTCACCTTTTAAAGGTAAATCGAAGTGAATAGTTTGAAATTGATTTGAAATCGTGTATGTGTAGATATTTGGGAAATTGGAAATTCACTTTGGAATTTATAAATAGGAAGGGAAATTTGTTTAAAAATAAATGTTGATTTATTTTTAAATATGAAAATATAATTTACGAATTTGGAACATAAGTAAAATAAATCGGTAAAGATTTGTTTGGTGGTTTGAAATTTGTTTCAAAAGGTATATATGGTTAAGGTGATTTGAAATTAGTTTTCAAATGGTTAAGGTGATTTGAAATTGGTTTGCAAATGGTTAATGTAATTTGAAAATTGGTTTTCAAATGGTAAAGGTAAATTGGAAATTGGTTTTTCAATTGGTTAAGTGTGGAAAATTTTATCGTGAAGTGGTTTTGGTAAAACAAATAACTGGGGCAATTATTTGTAAATGGTGTATATATATATATATATCTTGTAAAGATATTTTGGGACTTAATAATTTTGGAAAAATTATTTGGAATCTGATGATGTGGCGCATCTTTATTGATAGTTAAATAACCGACTATCAATATTTACCCTTGGATGGTATTGATTGTGTTTGTTTGGAGTTGAATGCACACTTATTTTTAAAATAAGCGCTCGCTATTCGGTTTAGCCGGGAGAGGACCTTTGTGTCGTATATCCCATTCCGAATATGCGATACGTCGTTTGGATTGCATTTGAAGACCGGTGTGAAGACCGGGTATTTGTGAAAACGATAGGATGACCTATCGATTGTCTCCGCATCGTTAGCTACGATATGGAGATTTCCTTTGTGATGGGAAATTTTATCGGGATTGTGAATACCCGGATTGCAAGGGCTTCTTTGGAAGTGCCTTCGGTTCTGTTCGAACCCGGAACAGACTTGTATGGTTACGTGTCTGACATTACATTTTGAGAGATAGAGCAGATTTCTTTCAAATACATTTCTGTTGGTGGCGGAGAATTTATTCTCTTAGCTTAACACCCTTCTCTGAGACGTACGAGCTCAGAGGTTATGTAGTTGAAGGTTATCAGCGGTATTTCCCAATCTGGTAATGTGGCATGCTGAGTGCTGCTGTGTGATGATCATTGGTTGGTCATTTGTGATATGATCATTTGTTTGATCATTTATCTTTATGATTATTGCTTTGGTCATCTGTGGACCCGAAGCATGGCTTTGTTACACAAAGCGTAGCTTTGTGGACGAGACTTCGTCAGGACCTCACTCCCCGGAAATGGTCGAAACAGGAATATGCGGCAAGGTTATGAGGGTCGCGCCCTTTAGGGTATGTCATTTCCTTCTGGTAAAGGGTGGTATCATGGTATGGAGCCCAGATACTTACTCATGTTGATACACTATACCTATTACTGTGTGGTGTTGTTGTTGCGAGCGCTCGGATAAAGGTCCCAAAGGACCGGGGGATGACATATTCGTGTAGTAGTTACCTAGTTACAGAGGTAACCCGGCCTTGTGTTGGCAGAGATCTAACCGTAACGTTAGTTCTCGGGACGTCCCGCCAGAGGCGATCCCATGTGGCAGTAGGAAGTTCCTTAGCCTGACCATTTGTTGGAAATCCATTCCTCCAATACGCGCCTTGTACGGTTTTAGTTGTATTACCTGCCATTCACTTATGGTGGTCACCACTGTTTGGATGGTAGCTATAGTAGGCATAGTTCGGAATGTCTATGTTGGCTAGGATTTATATTCTACTTTCGAAATTGTTTTCTACACTATGCACTAGTAATAATATCAAAAAATGATTTGATTTTCGCGTAGTAAGCATCTTTGACTATCATAAGGAGAAATCTCCTCCAATTCTGCGTTTGCATTGTGTGTGTGGCGGGAGGCCTTATGGTAGTTTCATTTTCCAAAAAGCATTGCGGATTTAAAAATTTAAAATTTTCTTGTTGCTTGTTTAAAGATAAACTGTTTTTGAGTTCTCACACCAGTCCCATGACTGACCTGGAGTTTATTGTTCCTTTCCTAAACTCTGGGTGCCCACTATTTTCCACACGGGCAGTCTAGAGTTAGGTTGTCAGGTTATTCTGGATTCGGGAGTTGCTGTGCAGATCTGGAGGCGAGCCAGATAGCGTAGTCTATTATCTATTGTATATATAGTATTTCTTTTCCGCTGTTGTTGTTGTACACTCTGATTGATGTAATGTAATGTGATATATAAAATGTATAGTTCTTTGTTTTAAATGAATGTACATTTATCTATTATATATTGTTCCGCTGCGACTGTGAGATTCTGTTATTGTTTCCTGTTCTGATTGTTTGTTCTGTTTCTTCTCTCTTTTCTCTCTTCTTCTACCTCTTTCTTTTTCTTAAACCCTAACGGTTTGATTTTTCGGCAACGAAAAATCGCGATCGTTACAGAAAATATCCAATATACTTAAATCGAAATTACGTATATATTTCATTCTTTAAGAAACCATTCTCTTAAACACATTTGTTTGGGCCAAAACGAATGTTATGTAAAACATTGTTACGACGACCCAAAATCACTAGTGTAGGGATTCAAAATTTAAATAGATATATAAATCCCAATACTATATAAAAAAAATCCTTTCGGAAACCATTTACTATAACAATAGTGTTATAGTCCATCATTTCCTTCTATTTCTCGAAAACGTCTATTTCAACAATGAGTGCTGAAATCTATGGTTTCGATTCATAATATATTTTAAAACATCTTTAAATCGTTTTAATTCTATTTAAAACATCACTTCCCAAAATAAATCCATTTTATTTAATAATATATTCACTATCCAAAAGCGTGAACATACTTCGTTAACCAAATTCAACTTTTCTACACATTTTTATTTAAAGGATTATCCACTGTCCAAAATCGTGAATATACTTCCTTTAATAAGCTATAATAATTAACTTATCAAAATAAGTCGTTTCCGAATTTATAAACAATGTCTATAAATTCCATTTCTATATTTTATAACAACTTCGTTTTATAAATCTCCTTTATTAACCAATTCTATTTATATTTCATTTACATGTCGAAATCCGGTTTACAAGTAAATTACTTATAATTCATTTATTCACAAATCCATTCTTTTATATCAACAATAATTTATAAATAAAAAATTCTTATTTATTTATGAATCTAGGTTCAACCTTTATTTTGACACTTATAAAAGCTCGTTTTATAATTTCTATATTTTAATTTATAAATATCAATTTTATACAACTTTTATATAAATTGTTTATAATAATAATTCAAAAATCCCAATTTAAACTATTTTATAATTTATCAACTACTTATTTTAAAAGTCACATTTCAGTTATATTTCGCAAAATATCAAAATTTTAAAATATTAAAATTTTAACGTTTATTTTATTTAAGATGAATCAATTCAAAAATTTAATAAAACGTATACTTTCAAAAATCACTTTAAAAATTCTTTTAAAAACCAAAATCGTAATTTTTAAAATTTAAAAATGGATCCGATGATGCAACAGCACCAAATAGTCAATCACGACATCCAAATATCATATATCAATATGATAATCAACAAATATCACAACATATATAAATAAATCAATATAGTTGAGGAATCAAGTTGGATCTCTCCAACCTGTTTCCCTGCATCCACAAGCATTAGCACAATACCAATTCCGTTCCAGTACGGAATTATCGCGGTATATGAGATTTATAAAATATTATCCGCTTAATAGGCGGCGCAATCGGGTCTCATCAGCTATATAATGTGGGAAAATCAATTCCAAGTACATAAATGATACCAATTTCACCGTACTGTGAAATATTCGAGGTATATGTTTTTAATAAATAACCTCCGCTTACTAACGACGCATAATATCTATTTTAACAATCAATAGATAACAATCATCATTCAAACATGCATTCAAGAATTTTAAATATAACTATTGAAAATTAAAATCGAAACCGATTCGATTGAGTGAGAAGTTCTCACCTTGATTTTACGATAGCAATTCCTAGCGTTTTATTTCGAATAAAATTAAACGGACTTTTAATTTTACCAGAAGTTTTCGCTAGCTCCAAACGACTCCAATCCAATTCCATAGCATAGTGCTCGTCAATACGATTCCAACGCAAAAAGTTTCGTGCGTTTTCGACCTCGTATGAAAGAGTTATAACATTTTAAAGATTATACACTTTTTAATATAATAAATTAACATTTTCTTTTATATTTTAAACCCTAAGCAATCAGGGCCGTGCAAATCTATTTACAAAATCGTGACCCTGCCTTTGTTTCTTCCCATCCATCTCACGCACGCGTCCAGGTTGCTCACGCAAGGAAGAAACCCAAGCTGTGCAAACTAGGGCTAATAACCGCTCCCTCCACGTTAACAAAAACTCCATCATTTCGCCACCATTCGAAGCACCATCACCAGAGCCACCCACGCCTGCAACCTCCCAGAGCTCGGCTACACCATCATTGAGAAAAATGTGACCGATCGGCCGACCTTCTCGACAAAAAATCTATCACCCCGTTGCTCCGATGACCATCATCACCGTATGGATTTGTAGAGCTTGTGAAGCTCTACAACTTCGTAGTTAGAAGCTTCGTGAAATATTGCATGGATTGAGAGAGATTAATGGAGGAAGAAGAGATGATTTTAGCCATCAAAACTGTAGACGACGGCTTAGCATTTTGAAACCCTAACTTGCTTTTGTTTGCAAAAAAATGAATATAAAGGGGCTTATATAGAAAATTTAACGAACACTATTCATCCCGGAATTTCCGAACTTCGATTTATGCGCGGTGACTGGCCTTTCTAGGGTTTAACCCGCGTTCTGGACACAATGGAATAGGTTTCGGAAGCTAATTCGATCATCGGTGCGAGTTATGGCAATAAACGATCGATTTTAAATTAAATCGGTTAAACGATTTTCTATGCGTTTTGGCTTGCCCAGGACAAACGATAAATCCGATTGACACGAAATTTGAAACCATACAATAATATCACATTGCGGATCCGATGAAACTAGCTTCGTCGAAATCCGAGACTGTTTGAAAAATGACTATTTTAACTCGCCAAATTAATATTAAAACCATTTCGATGCGTTTCGAGCTGCCACGGTCAAACTACAACTCCGATTGCTACGAAAATTGAAATCCGATAATAACAAACTATTACGGATCCAATGGAACTAGTTTCGTCCAATTCTGAGACTGTTCGAAAATTGGCTATTTTCACTAGTCGATTAAATATTAAAATATTCAATTTTCACAAATTAACTTTAAATTCGATTTTAAAAGTTCTATAACATCACTTTAACTCCAACATGATTAAATAAAATTTTCCAAATCATTTTCAATCATATTAAACCCAATTTTCAATTGTTTCTGTATTTTCAAATATTAAATTATCGATTTAATTATCCAATTAAATCCAGATATTCGAAATAAAAATTATTTGAGTTACAAATCTTACTTATTAATATTCAAAATTAATTAAATATACAAATTTTTATTAATAGAAATTCTGGGTCGTTACAATCTGGGTGTCTCAATGACATTTTCCCATCTTGGCAAAATACTTAGCCTTATACTTACCGAACCAATCCATATCCAAAATGATCCTAAAATCAACGAAATCAAAAACATACAGACTCATGCAAACTTATGACCTAACAAGTCAAGTTCTAATTGGTCACATCTCATCCCTAGAGTTGCATACCCTCCTACTGGATTCGAAACCCTTAAGGAAGTAACAAGGTATGTGGGTTCTATGCATAACCTATCAACCACATACTATGATATAAGTGAATGTGATGCACTGGTAGCAAATAATACCCTAACTGGTATATTCTGAATGAAAAGCATACCTTCCATCATAGTTTTCCCTTCCCTGCTATAGCAGGCCTAGAAGAAGATGGCCCAATAGTAAAAACCTTCCCTCTGTCCACCCCGACTGGCTCTGGACACTGGTTCTTGTAATGCCCAACTTGCTCATAGTTGAAGTATTTCACATTCTTCTTCTCTACAGTATTCTTCCCTTTGCATGCCTGGCACTCGTGAGTATAATGACTCTTCTTATCACACTTGAAGCGCACCAAATCAGCCTTTGCATTCTTGGAAGCCTCCCTTTTATGGGCTCCTTTCTTCTTAAAGAATTTCCTCTTCTTTCCCTGAGGAACCTAGGATTCAATTGGCTTCTCCCAAACAGAAATTGCAAGCATCTCTTCATGGCAGATAGCCATTTCCACCACCACATTACAAGGTTCTCTGACATGTGTCATGTCATTCTAGAAAGCTCCGGTCTCAGTCCTCGAATGAACCTTTCATTCCTTCTGATATCAGTGCTGACCAAAGCATATCCTTATCGAGACAGCTCATCAAACTTAGTAGCATACTCGACCACTGCCATCTCTCCTTGAGCTAATCCATGAACTTTCTCATCAATGTAGACTTGGTAACCTCAAATAAGAATCTCTGCTCAAATATCCTTCTGAAATAGGCCAATGTCAAATCTTTCTTCGAAACTCTGGATGTCACACTGTTCCACCAATAGAGCGTTGCCCCTTGCAACTATTTAGAGGCCAGCCTCCTCTTTTCCCCGTAATCCAAGCCTAAATCAGTAAAGATCCTCTCATATCTCAACAGCCAATTTTCAACCTCAACATCATCCTCCGTTCCCATAAACGGCTTTCCACCCAGACTGGTGTAATCCCTACTCAACCGAGAATAATTATATCCAACTGGAGCTACAAGATTAGCTAGCTCCTCCAACATTACCAGCATCTCCTACTTGCAAAAGTTAAGCTAACAACTATACGCCATCCCCGCATCTACAGACGGATTACCAACACCTACATTGGCCTTACCATTTGGATTAACATTAGCATGTTGACCTTGGTTCCTATAGGTATTAGGTAGAGCATTTCCGTTGGTTGTGGTGCTCCCTCCATCTAGATTTCCTCTTCTGTTTCCTGCTTCCATATCCTCTTTCCAGTAAATAAGCATACGAGCCTTAGTAAGATACATAAGAATGGTCTAAGAAAGAGGGGAAAACGTACTTGGTTATATACCTATATATCAAATACAAGTACGTTACTATAGCATTAACCCAACCCGATCATATTTTCAAATTCATTGGATTATGTTTCAAAAAGATTTTAGGTTTAACTTCTTCTTAAAGTTTCATAAACATATGCTATGATACCTACTAGAAATATCCGCCTACTTGAAGGCCCAAAATTAACAGCTATGGTTGTTGTAGTCATCCATAGTAATCAATTCTCGACGATCAAATATGGCATTGTTTAAAACATTAACAAATAGATCACAAGAATATGGAAAAAAAAATTAATAAATTAACAACACATCTCCACATTTTATTCAAAACATTTCATGTTCATTACATAATCCTACAAACGTTAACCATGCTCAGAATAATATAATTATACACATACACCAAGTCCGACATATGAAGATGCCCTTATGGTCGATCAGAGTATATAGTAAGGCTAATATGTCTGCCTTTACATCCGAAATATACATCGGAAAAAGATAACTCTAAATAACTAACCGCCTCCTGCAGCCTTCGGAAGCTTTATTTGTCTAAGAAGAGAAACTGGAAACCCTAAACCTCAAACTACTCAAAATCAATTGAGTACCCGAGAGTTTAAGGGGAAAACAAAAACTTCAAGTCAAACATAAAGCCTGGTATGGATAATAATCTAACATCTCAATCCATTTAGATATTTAATGCGACCATGCCGCTTAGCGGAATGGGTTTTCCCCTCACTAGTATCCTAAAACCCTTTTTATAAAACCATATCTTGTTCTCTTGCATCCACAATGGTTAAAACATAACATTTCAAAATATAGTGATGATATACATATATAAACATTTTGGATATCCTACCCCCAGTTTAATTGCTCCTTGTCATATTTATAGTTTCTTAGGTCAATAATAACCTATTAGTCTTCATGGCTTTACTAATAACCTTTTTATAATTAATGGACACCCTGTCCTACTTCAGAGTTTTCAGGTGATCACTAAGAACCTATAGGTCCCTACTAATGAACTTTTTTAATTCATAGGTTCCCCTGAACCTATTGGTATTTCAATAATTCATTTTATATTCTAGTTTTCATGAGTTGACTAGGAACCTATGGATTATTCCAGCAATTTCCTTCTTAGCCTAGTTTTCATGGATTTACTAGGAACCTACTGATACCTTCCTTAACTTCTTCCTTATCCCAGTTTTCATGGGTTGACTAGAAATCTTTTGACTGATGTCAATTCTTTATACGGATATAGTTTTCATGGGTTCACTACAAACCAATTAGCCCTTGCCAGTCTACCTTAATATATAATTTTCATGGGTTTGCTATGAACCTGTTGGTTACCCCCAATAACTTCTTAATCATAGTTTTCATGGGTTTACTACGAACCTATCTCCCAGACAATTCAAAGTTTAGGCATCCTATATTTTGGTCTTCCTGACTCCCTAGATGCAATTCTACTCATTCAGGAGTTTAATCAATTTATATTCACTATTGGGTTAACCTAGCTCGTTTTTCTACCCTTTTATTCTCAAAATACAGTTATGGGTCCATTATCATGTGAATATATTCATATTTGAAGAAGCGAACATAACAACTTAACAATACCACTCCTGTAGGTTTAAGCTCCTTGAAAACATTTATATATAAACATGGTTAATGCCTTTATCCCATACTTTTATCAAGGAAATACTTCTTCAAATTTACATACTTGAAATCCTTTCAAAACTCCTTTGTTTAGCCTTGGGATTTTCCTTTTAAAAAAAGAGATTTGGTTTAAAAAAATCCTTTCAACGCCTTCGAAACCTTGCTTTCAACTTCATTGGACAAGCTCCCTCGAAAGAGTTAAATTTTATATTTAAAACCTTAGGCTTTCGGCTTTCAAAAACTTTAAAACATTTCTTTCGAAACCTTTTGACCTGGTTTAAGTATTATCATATGAGTATAGAAACATAGCTTAGAAACCATTCAAGAATATTCCTTTCAAAACCATTAATGGTTACCCTTTGAGACCATTGAAAGTTCCCCTTCTGAAATCATTAGGTTTAAGTTTAAAACATCTATTTGAGCCAAAACAAACATAAGCGAAAGCATCTCTTTCAAAAACATTCTTTACTACATAAATATATTGGGAAAAACTTCTTTTTATTACTTCCAACTATGGTTGACAAGGCTAAGTATATTAAGTGATGGCGTCGAAACCATCTTATAGAAACACATTAAAACATCTGGGTAAACAATTAAACGTTGGCTTCGAAACCCGTTTTGAAACCACTGCTTTCGAAACCCCTAACCCCTTTCGAAAGCAGTAGGAAGTGGCTTTTATTTATAAAAACAACAGTACCCCTTCGACAGCATTGTTATCTTTAATACCATCGAAAGGCATCATTTTGACAAATGGGTTTTGACTTGGTCAAAACTACCCCTTCCGAAAGCTTTAATTAAAATCTAATTAAGTCCTTCGAAAGTTACGTCTTTGAAACAAAGGTGGCGGCTCTCCTTCGAAATCCTCATTAGAAACACCCTTTTGAAACCATGGGTTTCGACTACTTCGAAACCCCTATTGTAAACATGCAAGCACTTTTCTTTTAAAACCAACTAAAATGAAGGAACCAACCCCTTTGAAAGCTATGTTTCGACACCCTACCTTCCGCCTTTCTCCAATCCACTACGTTCCGCCTAAATGATACCATGTGTATTGTTTACTGGTTTTGACCTAGAGGGTTTCGACTAGGTTGGAGGGGAAAGCTTTGAGTCGAAAGATCCTTCCAAAGACGGTAGAACCCATTTTTCTGAACAAAAGACTGTTTTTTACCAAATAAAGTAAACTTTTGTAATTGACTTACCTACTTATAAACATTTGATTGGCTATATTAGAATTTCAAATAATTTCACTAAATTTATGTCGCATTTTATTAAATCTAAAAATGGATAACTATTAATAAATAGGCTCTTCCTATTAACAAAACAATTAAATCGTTTAGGTCCTCCTTTTAAAATAATTTAATTTCCATACTAAATCACTTGGTAAAAATCACCAAAAATTCCAGAAATTCACTTTGATCTTATTTGACATATCAAAATTTCAGACCCAATTTCTCAATATATTTCCAAAAATATATTTATAAATCCAAATAACCATATTTTCTTATGAAAATTCATAATTAATTCTCCATGACTTGAAAAATTATAAAAATTGAAACCCAACTCCAAAATCATGTTTTCCATAACATATAATTTTCCCATAGCATTTAAAATTCATTAAACCACAGCTTTACACTAAAACCATGCCTATCTCCTTTAAACAATCTTGTTTAAACCATATAAATTATAAATCAAGCATATCATCATTCAATAAATCATAAAAAATGAATTTACCCATTAATCCTAAAACATATGATCATACAACCGAAATAAAGATGTAGATATTGTTATTACCTTAGATTGGATAAGTAAATTGAAGATTTATTTCTTCTAGCTTGGACCTAAGCTTTACTTTGATCTTCTCTTCTTCCTAATGGTCGTCCTTGCTCTTCCTTGTTTACCTTTTTGTTTTTGATAAAAATGAACGTGTATAGCTAAGGGAAATAATATAAGGGTGAGAAATATGGGCGACAATTTACCCTAATTCCCTTAGGTTTATTTTAGCTTGCACTTTACCATTTATAAGTTCATTTATTTTAATAAGAAGTGCCAGCACATTTCTATTAACCAACCTATATCTCCTTATCAACATTATTCTATTTAATTTATTCTAATTAATTCTTTTGAATAATGTTATTAAAAATTAGGGGTGTTACATATTCATTTTAAACAATATGGACGATCCATCGCATATATCATAGTTTTTCTAGGATGAATATTAACCCTTCATTAACCATTTAGAGATTATCCATCTCAGGCATTATATGGACTATTCATCACACATTCCATAGTTTTCCTAGGATGACTATTAAACCATCTCTTATCAATTTAATCCACAATTAATCTTATTCACCCAAGTGTCCAACCTATGTTATTGGTATCCCTAATTAGATTGGCAACCGTTTAAACTTATAGTTTGTCGTAATAATATACATTGCTATCCCCAATGTATGCGATGCCGAAATTATAAAATAAATGGCAAGTCAAATGTAATATAAATTTGTGTCCCCAATGAATAATGTCAAATTCATAGTCTTATGGCATATAAAATATAAAAATTTGTGTCTCCAATGAATAATGTCGAAATCATGAAGCATATGGCTTACATCATTAATATAGCAAAATAGAAGACCTACGACATTCATGCTGCAATAACGATGTCAACCCTCTATCCTAGGTTAAAAAATAAAACTTAGTTATCTTAAGTATATTAAAAAATTATGTTGAAATATAAGTTTGTTGACATAAATACTATCCCGCCCTTAAAACAAAGCTTCAGTTAACATAGAAACATGAAAATCTCGGCCAATAGGGCCTTAGCGTCGACATAAAAGAAATACTTCATTGTAGCCAAAAATAGTGAAATATAAGATGTTGGCATTGATAAACCCCAGCATCAAAACCTTATGTCAAAATCGATTAATTAAGGCATCATTATAAGTAGAACAAAAAATTATACTTTGGCTATTATGTCGTAAAATATTGGATGAAGAAATGGAACTCACGACATCAATATTTTAGTCGAAATCACATTTTACAGGCATCATTACCATCAAATAATTTGATATCAGAACTTTGGACTTGCAGCATAAAAACTCACGGCATCAATACCTCGTATGCCCACGAGATACAGTATTTCTATAACGAAAATGTCAGATGCATGAATTAATGCATCATATACTTACAGTATAAATAACACATGCATTTTTTCATGTCAATGCCGCCTATTTCGATATTACTTAAAACTGTAAAGTGATACCACCTATTGTTAATGTCGAACGTTACGGGGATGTGGCATATCTATGGAATTGTCATAATTATTATAAAAACTATTTTATTTCAATTAAAAGCAATTTCTTTTTAGCAAAACTTATTCCTTGTCAAATTCTATTGGTTGAAAACAAACTTTACAGTTTCTTTTTAGAAAAATGCGGAAAATTAGTTTTATATTCCAAAAATATTGATCAACTTAATTAATTAATACCCTTAATTAATATTAATTTAGCATAACAAATCCATAGAAATTCATAATCACTCGGAAAAATTCTTAAAAATCATAATAAATCTAAATTGTAATATTCTTTCATATAAAAAAATTTCTAGGCCAATGTAATCATTTTCAATAATTAAAACCCAAAACAAACACTATTTCCTCCTTAGGAAATTCATAAATGTTCGTTTTAACTTGGAAAATTATGAAATTAAAAACCCAGCTCCAAAAAAATGTTTTATACGACATACCAGAAAATCAAATTAATTGAAGATCAAAGACTTAGGTATACACTAAAAATGCATTTAAATAATTTCATAAAATTTCCATAAATCATTATTCTACTTAAATAACGATTATACATCCATAACATGGAAAAATTCGAAAATTTTCCATAACCGAATTCAAAAAAAAGTAATAGAGATGGTTAACTTTTGTTCACCTTAAATTGGATGATGTAGCGAAGTTTTGATGGAGTTAAGTTTCCCTAAGCTTTGCCTCTTGAATCCTTTAGTTTCCCTGTGACGCCCCACCTCTATGCTCACAATAACAAAGGGTATTAAAAGTAATATTGTCTGTTATTACGAAGAATAAGGCTGGATAGGAGCGGCCATCCATAGTTAGGCCTTACATTAGTATTGGTTATTTCGATAGGAGTGATATATAATTTTAATTTTTTCATCTCTTATTATTTACTCCCATCGACATATCCAATTCCAATATAAAACGAACTACGATGGTTCATAATAGTTTAGGACAATAAACATAATAATATCACAGATAATATAAATGCGGAACACAGATAAAACAGAAAGTCTCTTATATATAATAACTGATGTCAGTTACAATACATGTCATACGATACATATGATACAACTACAACTGTCGACTCAGGAAGTTACATATACAAGTACATTATTGTAAATAATATACATGAGTATACAACATCCTATACTAAGACAACGACTACTCTAAAAAGTAAGAAAAGACTTCATAGCTCTAGCAGCAACCCAAAGTAAGATATCAGCAACCTGTAAATACTCGGTCTGACCCGAGTATTAAATTCAAAAGAAAATAATACACGGGTCAGTTTAATTCAAACTCAGTTATTAGTGCACATAAGCAATAATAATTAAATAAAAATTAGACGACAATCAAAATAAATTCACCTATCTGATCCTTGAACAAGAAAATCAGATAACGGTGAATATAACACGTATAGTGTTAAACAACAATTCAACAAACTCAATTTATCAACGAAGATAGAAGAAAGGATTATTAATGAAGGTAATTTAGAAGAACATCAGAATTGCCAAATAGGCAATTAACATCAAAATCTAATTACTAAAAAATAACTAGAAACTCATAATCTTAATTATCAAAGAGATAATTAGAATACAACAAAATGATATACCGTGTGGCTGTAGTTCACGCTTGCGTGCACTGCCTTGCCACTACGGTGATGATGTACCCAAAAGATCGACGAACTAAAATCAATGAGGAATCTAATATCGGTGCCACGGCCTCAATCGTCAAAGCAAAATTACATGGAAAATGTGCACATATGTGCACAATGAAAATTCACAATTAAGCACAAGGTCAAATCCAAAATATCGGATTCAACACAAGTACAAAGCCACGGCTACAGGTAAGATACGCATATGTACCCATGATAAGGCAGCATAACAACACTGAATCATTTCAGCATATAGATGCAAGTAAATGTTACTGAGATGTGATGTTTAGCATACATATGAATCAATTTCATATGTATGACAAACACAAAGGACAACTCAACAATGCAAAGAAATCACCAAAGAGCAAGGCTGTAACAGCCCAATTTTTTTTAACAAGTATTTTTCACTTGTATTTTTCTTAAAAAAAAAAAACTTCGGGGTTTATTTAAAGTGATTAAAAATAATAATAAAAAAAAATTGACCAAATTTTTAATTAAATAATAAGATCTCTGAAATTTTGACATGGTTAAGAATTAACTTTAATTTGGAAATTTGGGGTTTTGTCGAAGATGGTAAATAACTTAATTTCTAGCCAAATCAAGTTTTAATTAAGAAAACATTAATAGCTTAGGTGGTTAAGACATCTGGGCTATTCATGACAGGTCACGAGTTCGAGTCTCGGCATGGTTAGAATTTCTAATTTTTTTTAGTATATAAATGAACTGGGTAATTACGCGTTAAAAAGGGCACGTAAATTTAGGGAATAAATACTATATATATAAGATTATATATAAGAAAACGTATAGAATTTTAATCCGTTATTTTTCTCTTTCCAGTAAAATTTACTTCCCAATTTATATACATATATAATTTGATTTAAATCATTTCCTTAAAATACTAAATATGGAAATTTAAAGTGTGAAACGGTTAAATTTGTTAAAAGACAACTCCGTTTGAATTTTAATAAAAGGAATTTTGTATATATATATAATATGTGAAAACCAATTAAGTTTGTTAAGTAATAATTTTGAAGAATTTAGTGTATTAATGAACTGTTGGATTTCGCGTTTATAGGACGCGTAAAATTTATGGTACAAGTAACGTAATAAACGTATAAAATTTAAAACGTTATTTTTATATAAATCTTGGGTGTTTATATTACGTCAGTTTGGCGTATTTTAAAAATCATATTTCAACATCCATATGTATTTAAAATATCGTATCAATGGTCTGTATACAAAATCAACGCTTACTTTAATCACGCATATAAAGTATAGAATCCAAAGCTTTGTATAACTGGCAATTAATATTTTCGCAAGCCTTATCTCAAATCCAGAGGAATAACGTGCATATCCAGGCATAAAAGAAAAAAAAGCACGCAAATCTGAATTTAAAAAGGAAACGTTCAAATCTGTTTGTAACTGTTCTTTAAAATATAATGATAATAATCAACTCTTCCTTTTTTGATTTAAACATACCATATATTTCTTCTTAAATCACGCATATATCATTTGAGAGAAAATCAATTTTGCATTCCTTTGCGCGTGACACAAAATTTTATTCTTTTAACATTTTTGGCATTTGCCTCTTACCTTTTTATTTCTTGAGCATGTCACTGTATTCATTTATTCACGCAACCTAAATGGACCAATATATTTGATTGCCTAAAATCAACTCATGCATTCAAATTTAACCTTGCCTATCTTTTCAAATTCTCACATTCCTATTTATATCTCTCTGTTTCCACTGCCTTTATTTTGCAAGATAAAATTTTTCGTTCCTATAATCACGCATATAAAGTAAAAATCATATTTAAATATACTTATCGATTAAAATATCAGTTAGTGATTTTTATAATAAACGTTACTTTTTTTTTAACTGTCAAAATTTATTTTAAACTTTTGTATATACCTTTTCATCCACATATCTTTTGCCTAAAATCAGTCTCTTGCCTAATATCAGTTCTTCCAAATGCCGTTTCTTCAATCTACAATCACGCAACTATCAAATAAAAAAAATGTTGAAATCAAAACTCATAAACTGGCAATGAATATCACGCATATAAAATCAAATCTAATTGCTAACCGTGGTCCCTAAAATCACACGAGCCTTATCCATTCAAACAAGATAAAAACTGGAAATAAATCACTGAGCTCTGCTTACTTTTTTCTTTTTCCATTGATTTCGCCTCAAATCAATTCTTTATCTGCAAAACGTTCAATCTTCTATCAATGCTGCCGTTTTTTTTTTTTCAATCTCTTGCCAAGGTATTCACATTCAAACTTTTGAACGTACGAAATTTTGCTTTATCAATCAATTGTTTAGGCATGCCAAGATATGTTGCCATTTTTGTACCGAGCCCTTTTGATTTTCTTCACGTGTATATGTTTTCTTGCATCTAAAGCAAACTCTCCCCTCTATAAATATATTAGCCTGGTTCGTATTTTATCTCCTCATCTTGCATAACATCATCCACAAGGAGAAAAGCTTCTATCGGGTAATATTACTATTCCTCTTCTTCTTTTGCATCCTCTCTGTTTTCCTTCTTCTGTTTTTTTTCCTTTGCTTTCCCATCTTTTGGCTCGGTCACTCCAACCCTGACTACCACTCTAGTGCTCAGCCAAGTTTCCTACGAGACATATATTTTGAAAAAAAAAACCTTGTTTCTAGTAGCAGTGGATATGTGTGTTGATGATGAGGTCTTAAGAGAAATACATTGCCTTGCAAATTCATTCAAGTCAGGTCAATAACCTGTAGGAAGCTAGGTTATGGAATTAGTGTAGTTATGATGTAGTAAGTGTTATTCTGGATGTACTTATCACTAATGATTTGTGCATGTTTTACCATCTTGTAACAGTAGATAGCAGAGAGACGCAAGTTGTAGGCAGAGAGTTGCGTGAGTTTTGTTTTGCATAGGATGTAGACATGTTTTAAAAAAAAAGAGAGAAAAAAAATAAAAAATAAATAAATGAATATAAAACGAGAGTAAAGAAGAATATAACAAAGGGAGAGAAAGAGAGTTTTCAGGGTTCATCAGAATATAACATGTTGACATAGTGAGTGAGCCTTCAGTTGCATATAGGCATATCATATAGGCAGGCTTTTAGTGAAATCTTGACCGTGTTTTAGGTAACTGACTTGGGTAGTTATTCGTTGATGATAGTAAAAATTTTAAAGAAGAAATGATGTATCCGTGCATGTTTTATAAAATATATATATAAGATTCGGTTGAAAAAAAAGGGAGAAAGCCTGTAATACTTCAGATAACAGAGAAGATGTTAGGTGGAAATGTTTAGTTGCATATAAAAGCATATAACTGCAATATGCTTTATAGTTGTGTGGGACAGTGCATAAGCCTGTAGGTAGTAGAGTATTGGATGCACTTGTACATGCATATATCACGGCCTATAGGAGAAAAACTTCACCATTTTGTTTTAGATGGCCTTTAGGTAAATTTTACCTTGATTTTTGAAATGGCATGGTTCAGTAATGGGTAGGAAAAGTTTCGTTATGTTTTGATAGTATACCCAGTGGAGTGGTCGAGCAAGTCGAACTAATTCTCGTCCTATTTTTAATTTTTGCTTTGACCGTAAATTTCTAAAGTCACGTATCCGGTATTTGGATCTTGTTATAGATTTGAATCTAGGCGTGACATCCGGGATATTTGATCGTTACTCTCTGTTCGTTTCTTTTCCGGTGGATTTTCGTTTTGAATCAAAAAATTTCTGCAGCCTTCAGGTGAGTTTTTCTCACCAGACAAACATGCCTATATTTCTGTGAATTATCGCAAGTGTATGTGTAAATTATTATTTAACTGTTATCTGTCTGTAATATAACGTAGGATGTTAAACTCCATTTAAATTGACACCTCATCAGTTATTTATCTGTTGTAATATTTCTGCAGTTATATTGTTAAATGTTTATTTGCTGATTTAAATCATCACTGCAAGTTCCCTATAAATTTAAATCGTTAAGGCTGAAATGATAGGCCTAAAACGATGATTATTATGCATTTATTCAGTTAACTATTTAATTTTAACTTGGGATTGCGGGTTTGAAATGATAGAACCCGGGGTTTGTAAAATTGCGGATTGAAATGATATAAATCCGTATCACTTGACCTAGGCTAGAAAATGTTATACAGACCCGTGGTTCCTATAATATTTTTCTGAAATATTTTAAAATTATTTTTAAATGGAAGTTTATAATATTGTGGTTTAATGTATTTAAAGGATTTTTATAAAGATTTAAAAATGATTTTTGAATGAGTTAAGATTTTAAATAAATAAATATAACTCATTTGGAAAAATTCTGGATTTTTGTTAAGATGAGATTTCAGTTAAGAAATAATTGATAATAAGTTGTATTTGGAATTTAAACTAAATTGATAAGTTAATAACCTATTACAGCATTTAAATGCTGTCTTTTAAAATTGGACTGTTTAACCCATAAACTTTAGTTAGCATTTCATAGGTGCTGCAGAAATTGAAATTTGATTTATTTAAATTTATAGAAATTTATTTTGGGAATAAGTTAAATTTTTGGAATTTAAATATGTAATTAATAAAAATTAAGAAATGGACTTTGGATAGTATTAAAGGAAGAAATTGATTTTAAAGTTTGTTAAAAGCAATAAATTCCAAATTAAATTGAATAAGTTGAAATGGTATATTATCAAATGAAATGTTTTAATCAAGAATTTGATATTGAAGGTATTTGAAATATATTTGATTTGTAAAAATACCATTTTTAAACTATAACCATGGGGTATAATAACGTTTGGTTGGCAAAGAGACCGGGATCGGATATGGACATACTCTCTGTCGATACCGAAAACCACTTTGACTAACCGTGTACGCGGTGGAGATTCCAGAATGAAGTAGGATGGTGGTGACGGTTTCTTTAAGGTAAATACGTGGACCCGACTCCCGTGAGTTGGCATAAGGTGGCTAAAACAGGAGCGATTCTCGGATTAATGAGGTAGCACCTCTGATCGAACGCACTTCTTCGTATGCCATTCTATTACTCTTGTGATTGTTTTGGTGCGCACCTTTGATTTGGGAGTGTTGTTCGAGGTGGGCGGTAACTGCGGCTACGCGTTTCCACCGGTCCGGATAGCAATTGGTACATCTACCCTGGCATTGCCTAGTTGTGCCGTGTCACCTACCATAGCGAGCCTCCTACGAGTTTCTATTTGTGTCGTACCTATGGAGTACCCTCTGGTAGCTTCCCGATCAGGAGGTATTACGGTACTGTATAGACTATTGGCATTATTTGTGTTAAAGTGGAAAATGTAAAGCCTTAAAGCTATTTAAAAGTAAGTTTATTTTATAAATAGACACTATTATAATAGCGCAATATACTACATAGTAAATAGTTTAACGGATCCTTAGAGGATGGGCGATCCCAAGCATCCTTTAAGTTACTTGCTCTATATTACAGTACACTTGAATTAGCTTACACTATATAAGTATGTATGTCCTGACTCGAGTGTTTATGTTTTATGTTACGCTCGGGTCAGCCTGAGTTGCAGTTCAGTTTTCATCCCGGAGCTAGGATTTCTGTAGATCACTTTCAAGCTGCTGGCAAACTTCCTTTCTAGTTCTTTATCTAAAATTTTGAAATCAAGACTAGTGGACATTTGGACTGTTTACTGATAAGTTAAAACTATATTTGGATTTAAGACTATGTAAATTTTACTTGAGTAAGAATATTTAACTATGTAAATTTTACTTGAGTAAGAATATTTATAGCGGCTTCATGAACCACTAAGTATTTTAAATTCCGCTGCGAGTATTCTGATTCTGTGTCTGTGATTCTGTGATTAATTATTTACTGCATATTCTGAGTTCTGCCAAATTTATTTTTACAACGCGGTATTTTGAACAATTCAAGTCCGACATGTGCGGATGCGAATGGTTGAAAACACCAGGTCGTTACATCTGGTATCAGAGCTTTGGCTCTAGGCAAAACTTAGAATGTATGGTAAATTTGATTTACAGAATCACTTTCATTCGAGCTTGAATCTCTTCCTTTTTGAATTTTGGAACGTTCCCTGCGGTTCCGAAGTTCATTCGTGTCCCTCACTATTTATTTTTCTTTCGATTCGGGAGTATCCCATAACTCCACTTAGGATGATCTTTATAGTGAATTGGCGGTTTCGCCAATATTCTAATATAGCGGTGAAACTCCTTTACAACTAGCATTGATTCACCGGAGATTTATATTTATCCTCGGTTTAGATACTAGTATCTTTGGTTATTCTGAACTCTATCTCTTCAGATCGAATGTAGATTTACCCCAGAAAATCCACATCGATCCGACTCTTTAAGTCACGGTTGACCAGGTTAAGGTTGCCCGCGATTTATATAAACTTATCTGGTTTCTTATTCTGTTATTTAACCATCGGATCTTCTGATTCCAACTTATCTTTAAATCAAAATTCTCTTTAATTTGAGTCCTTCAAAATTTGAATCTCTATCCTTGTTTTGAAAAAATTTTATTCCTATATTTGGGAAAAATCTAATATTATATATATAAGTATAATTTTCAGAATTTAACTAGTTGTTTAGAGATAATAATGTTTGATTTTATTTATAGTTTTGTAAACCATTGGTTTTGTCTTAATGAATAATTGAACTATAAAACATGGTTATAAATTTATTTGGAAACAGAAATGGATTTAAAACAAGAATTTAAGAATTTAATATCTGATAGTTTCAAACCTTGTGTTTAAAGTCTTAAAAGGATATATTATTATTTAAATTATTTTCGAATATAAATTTGTTTCCAAAGAATTTTAAAGTTTTAAAAATCAGTGCTCTTCTCTTTGTCGCTAGAAAATAATTTCGGGGATGAGTACAACATCATCGACATTCATTTTCGAGTATCGAAGTAAAGAGACCACGATGTAGTTTTGCTTCAAAAATTTAATTAATTTGAATTTCTAAAATATAACTTAATTTATAATATATATAGATATATGATTTAAATTTGATTTGACATATACTATATGTATGTATTTATTTATCTCTAAAGGGTTTGAAGTTAATTGGAAATTTAATTCATAAATTTATGTTAAAAGGTGATTCTAATGATAAAATAAAGTCAAATTTGGAATGAATATTTAAACTTGAATAATATAGTTGGAAAATTTTACTTGTATAAATTGCATGCCAATATAACTTACCTAAATCATTCAGAAATTAACTATGTAATTGGATAATGTATAATATAAAAGGATTTTATAAATAAAAATTTGAGTGGTTATAATAAATGTTATACACTTAAAGTTTCAGTTACAACAAGACAAATAGAGGTAAATAGAAATAAAATAATAATTGAATAATATACAATATCAAATGGTGTTAAAGGAAATTTAGAAATATATTGGAATAGTTATATTAAATATAATCTACTTAATATGTGCGATAAGGTATATTAAGCAGAATATATTTAATAATAATCTGGAATAAAGAAAATTAAATTTGTTGAATAAAAGATGATTATTGTAAATGACTATACAAATTTCTGATTTTAGAAAATAATTGGATAATAAGATAATTAATTTGGAAATAGTTAAGATTGATTTAACTTCTGTAAAAATCAAATGAATTAAATCAATTATTGAATATTAATTTAAATTGAATTTATATAGTTTAGATATTGAGAAAAATATTTGACATAGATGAGAAAAATATTGAGGAAAATAAATTTAATTATAGTTTGGAATAAAGAAGAAACTAAATGGGGAATTTAGTTTATTTTGGGAAATGGTAAATTTACTTTAACAATTAAGTTAAATTACCATTTCAAATTTGGATTAAAATTAAACATTTTAAATTAGAACGTTATAATACCTTGTGAAAAAATTGGAGAAAGAAAAAAAAATGAATGATTTTTCTTTTTTTAGTGTAGGGATATTATACAAGTAAATATGTAAATAAATAAATGTTAAAATTTTAAGTATAAATAGATGGAATCAATGATTAATTTAAAATTGAATTTTTATTGTTTAGATTAATGATTCTAATTTAAGTTTCAATTTAGTTTTCTTTCAGGTTGTTTCTATTCCCCTACCTTCTTCCTTTTCGAGGACGAAAAGTTCTGAGTGGGGGAGAGTGTAACAGCCCAATTTTCTTTAACAAGTATTTTTCACTTGTATTTTTCTAAAAAAAAAAAACTTTGGGGTTTATTTATAGTGATTAAAAATAATAACAAAAAAAAAATTGACCAAATTTTTAATTAAATAATAAGGTCTCTGAAATTTTGACATGGTTAAGAATTAACTTTAATTTGGAAATTTGGGGTTTTGTCGAAGATGGTAAATAACTTAATTTCTAGCCAAATCAAGTTTTAATTAAGAAAACATTAATAGCTTAGGTGGTTAAGACATCTGGGCTATTCACGACAGGTCATGAGTTCGAGTCTCGGCATGGTCAGAATTTCTAATTTTTTTTAGTATATAAATGAACTGGGTAATTACGCGTTAAAAAGGGCACGTAAATTTAGGGAATAAATACTATATATATTTATAAGATTATATATAAGAAATCGTATAGAATTTTAATCCGTTATTTTTCTCTTTCCAGTAAAATTTACTTCCCAATTTATATACATATATAATTTGATTTAAATCATTTCCTTAAAATACTAAATATGGAAATTTAAAGTGTGAAACGGTTAAATTTGTTAAAAGACAACTCCATTTGAATTTTAATAAAAGGAATTTTGTATATATATATAATATGTGAAAACCAATTAAGTTTGTTAAGTAATAATTTTGAAGAATTTAGTGTATTAATGAACTGTTGGATTTCGCGTTTATAGGACGCGTAAAATTTATGGTACAAGTAACGTAATAAACGTATAAAATTTAAAACGTTATTTTTATATAAATCTTCGGTGTTTTATATTACGTCAGTTTGGCGTATTTTAAAAATCATATTTCAACATCCATATGTATTTAAAATATCGTATCAATGGTCTGTATACAAAATCAACGCTTACTTTAATCACGCATATAAAGTATAGAATCCAAAGCTTTGTATAACTGGCAATTAATATTTTCGCAAGCCTTATCTCAAATCCAGAGGAATAACGTGCATATCCAGGCATAAAAGAAAAAAAAAGCACGCAAATCTGAATTTAAAAAGGAAACGTTCAAATCTGTTTGTAACTGTTCTTTAAAATATAATGATAATAATCAACTCTTCCTTTTTTGATTTAAACATACCATATATTTCTTCTTAAATCACGCATATATCATTTGAGAGAAAATCAATTTTGCATTCCTTTGCGCGTGACACAAAATTTTATTCTTTTAACATTTTTGGCATTTGCCTCTTACCTTTTTATTTCTTGAGCATGTCACTGTATTCATTTATTCACGCAACCTAAATGGACCAATATATTTGATTGCCTAAAATCAACTCATGCATTCAAATTTAACCTTGCCTATCTTTTCAAATTCTCACATTCCTATTTATATCTCTCTGTTTCCACTGCCTTTATTTTGCAAGATAAAAATTTTCGTTCCTATAATCACGCATATAAAGTAAAAATCATATTTAAATATACTTATCGATTAAAATATCAGTTAGTGATTTTTATAATAAACGTTTTAACTGTCAAAATTTATTTTAAACTTTTGTATATACCTTTTCATCCAAATATCTTTTGCCTAAAATCAATCTCTTGCCTAATATCAGTTCTTCCAAATGCCGTTTCTTCAATCTACAATCACGCAACTATCAAATAAAAAAAATGTTGAAATCAAAACTCATAAACTGGCAATGAATATCACGCATATAAAATCAAATCTAATTGCTAACCGTGGTCCCTAAAATCACACGAGCCTTATCCATTCAAACAAGATAAAAACTGGAAATAAATCACTGAGCTCTGCTTGCTTTTTTCTTTTTCCATTGATTTCGCCTCAAATCAATTCTTTATCTGCAAAACGTTCAATCTTCTATCAATGCTGCCGTTTTTTTTTTTTCAATCTCTTGCCAAGGTATTCACATTCAAACTTTTGAACGTACGAAATTTTGCTTTATCAATCAATTGTTTAGGCATGCCAAGATATGTTGCCATTTTTGTACCGAGCCCTTTTGATTTTCTTCACGTGTATATGTTTTCTTGCATCTAAAGCAAACTCTCCCCTCTATAAATATATTAGCCTGGTTCGTATTTTATCTCCTTATCTTGCATAACATCATCCACAAGGAGAAAAGCTTCTATCAGGTAATATTACTGTTTGCACCAAAATTGGGCAAACACCCTTCGGAAGTTTTTGAAGAGATAGTAAATGAAGAACTTGAATTGGAAATAGGGACTATCTAACAAAAACTCCAAGTCACAGAAAAGTAAATTGCGCAGAAGACAAGGATTTAGAGTGGTTCGGCCATGCGCCTACGTCCACTATGAAGTTTTATCACTTTATTTCTTAATACTTGAAGATTACAAGTGCTTTTCAGCAAATTACAACAGCAAATGGACTTAAATTCGAAATTAACTGCAATTGAGATAACATGGAGTGATTCTGGTAGCGTTTAGGCTTGTTCTTCTTCTCCAAATTCTCCGACCCCCCTTCTGAATGACCAGGGAGCTCTATTTATAGGTGTGGAAGGCCAAAATACCGCCTAAATCATGGAGAGACTGCTTGGCACGTGACGGGGGACCCACAGGCCCGAGTTCTTGAAGTGCGTGCCCAGTTTGGGATCGATTCGAAGTGAACTTCGAATCGATCAAAAAATCGTCCAATTGCGATGAAACTTGGCGTGGACGTTCTTCGTCATGTAGACAAACTTCTGTAAAAATTTCATGGGATTTGGATCAGTAGATTGGGAGTTATGATCGATTCGAGATGAGGCATCTCGATACGCTGGTTAGTTCGAATCGATCCTCTGGGTCATTCGAATCCATATGTTTCGAATCCATATGGTTCGAACCCTTAGGTTCGAATCCATATGTTTCGAATCCATATGGTTCGAACCCATAGGTTCGAATCGATCCTGTTGTATGAGGGGGCGGTGACGCTTCGAATCGATGGCTCCAGATCGATTCGAAGTTGTTTTTAACGTGTAGGGCTCGAGGACAGCATGGATTCGAAGCTGTGATGGACCCGAAGCTTGTGATGGATTCGAAGCTGTCATCGATTCGAAGCTGTCATCGATTCGAAGTGTATTTAGGCGGTGATGGATACAAAGTTTGATGGATGGATTCGAAGTACCAATTGGCTTGATGGATTCGAAGGAAGGCGTTGGCTGATGGGTTCGAAACGGATGGTTTCGAACACGATGGGTTCGAACGCGATGGGTTCGAACGCGATGGGTTCGAATCATGATGGGTTCGAATCATGATGGGTTCGGACCGAGCAACGTGCACCTTCTTAACTTGAATCCATCATATCTTGAGCATATGACCTCGGATTGTCTTGAAATTTGAATCGGTGGCTTCTATGGTCTTTCTTGTTACGCCCTATCAATTGTGGCCCAATCCGAACTCGGACAGAATTCATTGATATCCATAGCGGACTGAAGTACGATCAATCTTTGAGGCGAACTGTCTCCTGTCTTTGACCAACCTTTTGGTATCACGGCTTTCGTCCAAAAAGCGGGATAACATTTTGCCCCCCAAAATACGTCTTGTGGGAACATGACGTGCTTTGAATAGTCGCCATTTTATTCTGAAGATTATTGCTCCCTTTTCGTCGAGACTCATATACCGTATTGCCGTAACCTTGCCTTGATATGATTGATTACTGTGTGATTGTGCCTAATCATTGGCTGCCGTTGCTATAACAGGGTAAATATTTGATCCCTGCGAATGTTCAAAATCGAACATTAGTTCGTTATGTGTGTACATACATTAGCTCCGCCCTTACTAACGTCGTGTGTCCATGAGTCATGTCGGTCTTTGTTTGCTGCCGAACTCCGTCCCGGTTTTCTCCTGAATCGATTTTAGATTCAAGCCAAAGTGTTGTTAATTAGTGGTTTTTGATGGGTTCGAAGCTTAGATGGATTCGAAACTCCTGATGGATTCGAAGCTTAGATGGATTCGAATCAGTGATGGATTCGAGGACTCTGATGGACTCGAAGCCCTTGATGGATTTGAAACTTGGATGGATTCGAAGTTTCCCGTGGATTCGAAACTTAGATGGATTCGAAGTTTCCAGCGGATTCGAAACTTAGATGGATTTGAAGTTTCCAGTGGATTCGAAACTTAGATGGATTCGAAGTTTCCCGTGGATTCGAAACTTAGATGGATTCGAATCAGTGATGGGTTCGAAGACTCTGATGGATTCGAAACTGGGATGGATTCGAAAGTGGTCGTTCGAATCGATGGGAGTCGAAGTGACACCAATCCCTCTTGGAATCCGTATAAATACATGAGGTTGACTTCATTTTCACTTTTTACCTTTTACCATTGCTTTAGCTGCTTCTCCGAATCGATTTCCCAGAGCCAAATCAAACGTGCTTTTTCACGAATCGACCAAATTCCTTCTAGCTTCCATTTGTAATCAAACTAAATCAGGTAATCAAGGGGTCGATTCGGTTTTGAGAATGATAGATTAATCTTTTTTGGCATTGGTTCAACCCCTTCTTCTGGAAATTTTTGGAGAGTGACGAGGTTTGAACGAAGTAGGCCGACTCCATGGAACTGAGGAATGCAAACCTTTGAGCCGTATCGATCAGGGGTGCGTGCTTTGAGTTGGTTTCGAATGCGTAGCTTCGAACCGATGGTTGCAGGAGAACACAACAAAAAAGGCGTGCGGTGATGGATTCGAAACAGTGGCATTCTGATCGATTCGAAGGAGCTCACTACTGATCGATTCGAAGCAATGATACGTTCATCGATTCGAAGGAGTTCAACTCCGATGGATTCGAAGCTAGGTGGGACTCCGTGGATTCGAACCGCTCTTGATGGATTCGAAGGAGCACGATTTCGATGGATTCGAAGTCAGGTGGGGCTCCGTGGATTCGAACCGCTCTTGATGGATTCGAAGGAGCCCGACTTTGATGGATTCGAGGTCAGGTGGGGCTCCATGGGTTCGAACTGCGCTGATTCGAGGTTCACCGATCTGACTTGTGTCGAATCGAGTCGATCGATTCGAACGTCCTTGCTTCTGGAACTTCCACCTCATCGATTCGTTCCAATACCTGAACTACGACCACTTTTAAATCGAACTTTAACGAACTCACTAAATTTTTAGCATATTTGATTCCGACGAGCTTCGTCCTTCGCATGATCAAAGTTGACCTGACCTGTCTTTTTGAGCTCGTCGATGGCACCGTGACTTAAACACATATAACGAATTTATACTTGAATTGGTCAGTAGTATCCGAGGGACGCGAAAGCGACGGTCAGTGATGACGGTCGTTTTCGTTCTCTGATTCAAAAGCCTAGTCGTTCAGACACCGTGTTTTACTCTTGTAAAATTTGTTTTAGTTATGTATTTGCACTGCACGGCACATCCATATGCTTCACACCGGGGAATATACGGGCTTTCTTCGTTTTTAACGCTGCTTTTTCGTGAGTTACTTAGTTATGGAGTCTTCGGGTTCTGAACAACAAGAGTTACAAAGCCTGCCTCCTCTGATGTTAGAAATTCCAGAGATCATTCCTGAAGTAATAGATCCTGCTCCGTACGAATTGCCGGAGGCCTTACTTATCGAGGATCCCATAGATTCCGTCCGATCTAATATTTCTGGAGCATTATTGGGTCGGATATGTTCGAAGCATAGCTTATCCCCGGATGATGTTTTGCTACCGGGAGTTGATGATAGGCCGCACAATCCACCCGAGGGCTATACTGCTTTTTATCGCCACGCTTGTGCGGCTGGAACTCTCCCCCCGTTTAACCAATATATCAGGGAGATGTTATCGTTCATTGGAATCGCTCCCACACAACTTCACCCCAACGGACACGCGTTACTGAACAGTGTTTTCATCTTATTCATGGACCGCCTTTTTCGTCCACCTAGGCCAGCTGAGATTAGACATATATTCAACTTCAAGAGCAGGGGTGATAGTCCATCGTTCACCTTTCTGGAGGCAGTTAGAAACTGCCAGATTGTGACGGGAGCCTGGACCAGACTCAGTTACTTTAAGAATGAATGGTTCTTTGTCCGATGCCCCCCAGGATTCGCTAGGCGATGGCTGTCCAGAAGTAAGTATCGTAAATCGTGTTAGCCTTCTTTAATGGTCATTGTCAACACTTGAACTGACATCAGGTGTTTTTTCTTGCAGCTATCATATCAAGGCCAGACGGTGGTCGATACAGAAACGTCATCCGAAGTCTACAAGAGGTTACGAGTGACCTGCGGCACATTGACTTGGTCTTAACCGATGATAACTTAAGGACGCTGGGCTTAATTGAGACGAACCAGAGTATTGTTGTTGAAGGGTTTGCGAAATCGGCTCCGAAGGCAAAGAAGAGGACCGGTGTAGTAATAAGAGGAATGGGCGATGATGAGAGGACGCCTACTGACACCGAGCTAGCGGCCGATTTTCCCCAAGCAGGAAAAAAGCGGAAAGGCAAGGCCGTTGTTCCTAAATTTGCGAGACGGAAGTCTGTAATCGTGTCTCGCTTGATTCCTGGAATTATTTCTTCTGACTCCGCTCTTTGTCAATCAGGAAACATTTTCACAGGACTGGATGACGTTCCCATCCCGGAATGCGTTTCTCTTTATCACAAGTCGGGTTGGTTGAGCTCCGGGAAGCGTTAGACATAAGCGGGCTTTTACCCATTAGTGCAGTCGAAACCTCTGGTTGGTCGGGGGCTCTGCACATTTGCATACACTCTCATGACACTACATGACTTCTTCGCTCGCTCTATTGATTTTTCCTGGTACTTAACTGAACTGTATCTCTTTTCCAGGTAACATGGCTGGTCGTCAGACTACATTGGACAAACTCCGGAGAGTGCATCACCCCTCAACCTATTATGAATCTCGTCGTGGAGGCCCCGATCGTAATCGTGACCGGAGGCAATATGGCCAGGTGTATTATGCAAAGGATCATCGCCGTGGTAACTCCAGCCAGGAACGATCAGACAGAGATCGTAGGCATCGCTCCCCATCTCGATCTCCTCCGCAATCCCGAAGTCATGTCCAGGCATCCGAGCCTCTGCGACATCAGTCATCTTCGCAGGTTTCGAGGCCTGAGCCACATCATTCTCGAACCGGGGTCGCAACGTCTATGTCTGGGGAGGAGACCCTTATTGAGTCTTCTGGCGAAGGGGCCATCAGGCTTGCACAACTGAGGAAAGATTTTCCAGAGATTTGCTTTGATGCTTGTATTTTTCCTCCCAATCTTAAAAGAATTCCCGATGATGCCGCGACTTCGGCGCTCAACTACACCCGTGACTTTTTTGCTTAGTACAAAGAATGGTACAAAGCGGCTGTTAAGGCTTCCAAAGCTGCCTTCGACCGGGCCCAAATCATTGAGAAGCTAGAGGCCGACTTGGCTCAAAAGAGTCGCATCGTCGACATACTCCAATCTGAGGCGGAATCTTCCCGCAAGGCCGAGGTCGAGTCGTTACAGAAGGTTGATGAGACATTAGCTGAAATGGCGAAAATGCAAGAGGCACATTGTACTTTAGTTGAAGACTTAGGCCATCGATACAAGAACGTTGAATCTGAGCGGGATGCGGCAGTGAAGGAACTAGAGGAGCTAAAGGCTAGGTTCGCTGACATGAATAAGGAAAAAGACGACGCGAAAGTGGCTGCGCAAGAGGCGTGTGAGCAGGCTGTATCTTTTCGGGCCGAGCGCGATGCGGCAATTGCAAGGGTTAAGGAGGTTGAATCGGAGTTGGAGGAGAGAGTCCAAGCGGAGAGGTTCAAGATGGAGGCCGAATTCGACGATCTTTTGGACACATATAATGCCAATGTATTGGAGCATAGAAATCTCTCCTGGCTAGGGGATTACTCGATGCCTCTCTACAATGCTTGGAAGAAATTAGTGGAAAACAAGAGGATGTCTTGTCCGGATTCGGTATTAGATGAGTTTGAGCTTGAGTCACGTCTGCTCAGCGAGGATGAGAGGAGGACCCTTCATGAAGCAATCATTTCTGTTGAAAAAGAAAGACTTGTCGTCCATCAAACGGAGGTTGGCGAAGGTTCGGGTATCGTGCACCATAGCGAGAATACTGAAGTCCCTGTTTCGACTTCACCCGAAGCTGCTGCCGTGGTTGATTCACAAGCTATTCCCGCCTACAATCCGGACCAACCGGAACTGTCTTCGGGCAAGACGCTCGTCCCCGAGCTTGTTCAAGCTCCAAGGCAAGGTAAAGTAGGTAATTCCCTTTACGTCTTAAAACATTGATTTTCGAGGGAATTTCTTGGTCTGATAGCTCTAATTTTGGTTGTTTAGTGACCGAGAGTGTTGCACCCGTGCCCCCTGTCCCTTCGGCTTTACATCCTACACGTGGAGTTATTGTCACCGAGGCGATTTCAACTGCCGCCATGGTTGGTGATATGGGAGAGGGAGGCTCAATGTCATTCGATGTTCAAATGTTTGAAGAGCTATTTGGTCATCCTCTTGACCCCATGCCCGACCTCTCTTTTGTGACGAGCGGAGCTGCCCCAGTTTCTAGTTCGATCGTGATGACCACTGGCGTACCTAGCGCAGCTCAACTGTCTCGAGAGGAGGAGATTTTAGCAGAGATAAGTGCCGAGATGGCCAAGACAGTGACAGTTGGTCCCGGTGGTGACGCCGTTCCTTCAAGCTTATCTTCTCTAATGATGATTTCTCCTGGTGGCACAGTAACCGTCTCGAGCGTTGCTGAACAAGTATCTGTTATTGCTCCCATGCCCCCGGTTCGTCCTTATAAAAGGATCTCCTTCCCTTCCAGTTCTGAGGAAGATGTTGATATCATGCCGGAACCGGAGGATGTTCCAAAGAAAGGCAAAAAGTCTCGTAGGAAGCCAGGCAGTGGGTCTAGCGGCTCGACTCCGAGGAAGAAACACCGGAGGAAGAAAGAGTGAGCCCCTCGCTTTGTCGTGAGATTTACGGATAACAATTCTTTTGCCTCTTCTTTTGTTCTTTCTTGGGCCATGTGTATGTACGGATGCGGCCTCCACTTAATTGAAACATCTTTACTTGCCATGTAATCAAACTTGTTTTTGTTGGTTGATGAAATGGGAAGTTACACTTTTCTTCTTACCTGAATGCCTTGCAGTATTTGTGTTGTATCCGCTCAGTATTTATATAGCTTCGTGTCGTGATTTAATGAATGAGTTGGATTCTGAGTATATTATTACTTAAGCCAGCGATTAGCACCCAGCTTTTTGCCCCTTAGTTGCGGGGAATAATACTCATATTCTGGCGGCTGATTGCGTTTATTGCAAGCCCTGAACACATGCCCCCCCCCTTCTGGGGATTCATGACAATTTGAGATTGATAATCTGTCCTGCATTCCAGGAATCTGAGGGTTATCGACGTTTACACTCCATTCCACGCTATGGGAATTGGGAGTTGATATTGATATCTCGGCCCGTATTTCGGGAACTTCGAATTGTTACTTGTACTTTGATTCGTGCTTCGGGAATCTGGATTAGATGTTTATACTCCAATTCGTACTCTGGGAAGTTGGAGTCCGTTCGCGCTCTGGAAACAACTTACTGGATGTTTTGTACTCCAATTCACACTCTGGGAAGTTGGAGTCCGTTCGCGCTCTGGGAACGACTTATTGGATGTTTTATACTCCAATCCACACTCTGGGAAGTTGGAGTCCGTTCGCGCTCTGGGAACGACTTATTGGATGTTCTATACTCCAATTCACACTCTGGGAAGTTGGAGTGCGTTCGCGCTCTGGGATCGATTTATTGGATGTTTCATACTCCAATTCACACTCTGGGAAGTTGGAGTCCGTTCGCACTCTGGGAACGATTTATTGGATGTTTTATACTCCAATTCACACTCTGGGAAGTTGGAGTTAGTAAAAGGATTGTCGTGTATCAATCCCTGTGAATGCTGGTATTGTGTTTTGCCCCCGAGCTCGGGTCTTATTTAGTAAGTGACTGGTCGTATCACAGTTACTCCCTATTTAGATAAATCCCACCATGTGATGGAATTTAGCTCTTCGTGCAATGTGATATTATGTGCTATTTTCAGTGAATCACAACTTTTGGCTCGAAGAGATGGCGTTTTATTGCTGAAACAAAAGAAGCATGACAACATCAGTTGCCTTATTACAAGTTCAAATTTCAAAATGCAAAAAACAAAATGCTAAGGAAGAAATTGATAGAAAGACAAATAAAGCCTGTTAGGTGTAGTAGGGACGGAGGCTTCCGCTATTCCAAGCTCTTGGTAAAGTGAGACCATCAACGGTCGATAAATTGAACGTGCCATCTCTGAGTTTTTGTGAAATCATATACGGCCCTTCCCAATTTGGGTTCATGTGTGAAGGAACCGGGTAAATTCTTTTGAGTACCAGGTCGCCGGATTCAAAAGTCCGTGGGCGGACCTTGGCGTTGTATATTCGAGCGACTCGACTTCGATATGCAGCTGCCCTCACGTCGGCTTCTTCACGTTTCTCATCAAGCAGATCTAGGGATTCAGCAAGTAATATAGCATTCGTTTTCGGGTCGTAGTATGTCGCACGGTGGGAGTGAACTTCCATTTCGACCGGGATAACTGCTTCGGAGCCATAGGATAGAGAAAAAGGGGTGTGTCCGGTCGCAGTTTTGTGAGTTATTCTGTATGCCCACAGAGCCATTGGTAGTTCATCGACCCATTTGCCCCCGGCTTTCTCCAATCTTTTCTTCAATATAGACTTGATAACCTTATTGACGGCCTCGACCTGACCGTTTGCTTGTGGGTGCGCTACTGCTGAGAATCTCTTATGGATGTGAAATCGCAGACAGAAATCCCTGAATTCAGTACTGTCGAATTGGGCTCCATTATCGGTGATAATAGTATGCGCGAGACCAAACCGGCAGATGATGTTGCGCACCACGAAGTTGATCACCTTTTTTGTTGTTATCGTTGCAAGGGGCTCAGCCTCAGCCCATTTGGTGAAGTAATCAACCGCAACTATGGCGTACTTTGCACCCCCTTTAGCTAAAGGCAATGCACCGATTATATCCATTCCCCACATTGCAAATGGCCACGGGCTGACCATTTGGGTTATTTCAGAAGGCGGGGCTCTAGGGATCCGAGCGTGTCTCTGGCATTTATCACATCTCTTGGCATAATCCATAGCATCGCGGTTAACGGTAGGCTAGTAATATCCATATCGAAGTATTTTCTTGGCAAGCGCTTGCCCCCCAGTGTGATCGCCACATTATCCTTCGTGCACCTCACGCAACACTCGCTTGATTTCGTTATGCGTGATACACCGGAGAAGAGGAACAGAGTAACCTCTCTGATACATAACTCCGTCTTGAATGACAAATCGTGACACCTTTCGAAGAATCTATCTTCTTTCACTTCGTCGTTCGGGCAGTGTGCCATGCTTAATATAATCTTGGTAGGGAGTCATCCATGATTCCTTCTCGGAGGTAGCTTCTAATGTGAATTCATTCTCCGTTCGATCAATGCTCGGAGAGGATAATGTCTCGACAGGGACGAGTCCCAAGTGTTGAGCTTCGTCTGTACTTGCCAGCTTTGCCAATGAATCGGCTTTCTGATTGTGCTCTCGGGGTATGTAGAAAATGGTATAATAATCAAACTGATCTAGTATTGCTCGGACCCGGGCTAGATAAGCGGCTAGCCTTCGATCCTCGGCCTGATATTCACCCCGAACTTGACATACCACTAACTGGGAATCGCAGTAGATTTCCACAGCGATAATTTTCAGGTCTCGGGCCAACTTCAACCCGGTGAGCAAGGCTTCGTATTCAGCTTCGTTGTTGGTTGCCCGGAAATCAAACTTTAAGGCGTAGCAGATGGATCGGCCCTCGGGGGTCTCAAGCACAATCCCTGCGCCCGAGCATCGATCGTTGGATGCGCCATCAGTGTATAGTTTCCATATATCTTCGGGGGAGTCACTAGTTTCGGGTAAGTCTTCAGGAACAGTGAATTCGGCAATGAAATCTGCTAAGACTTGACCGTTTATGGCTCTCCTTGGAACATATGCGATGTCGAATTGACTCAGCTCAATGTTCCACTTTAGTAACCTGCCAGACGTCTCAGGTCGTGTGAGGACCTGTCGTAACGGTTGGTCGGTGTATACAATGATAGGGTGAGCTTGAAAATATGGACGGAGCTTCCTCGAGGCGATAACTAGGCAGTATGCCAACTTTTCTAGCCTTGGATAATTTCTCTCGGCCCCGGTTAATCGTTTACTGACGTAATAGACTGGTTTTTGTGTTCGGTCTTCCTCTCGAACCAATGCAGCACTAATAGCGTTTTCAGATACAGCCAGATAAAGGTATAATTGCTCGTGATCAACAGGTTTTGAAAGAATCGGTGGTGTGAAAAGATGCTGGATTAGCGATCGAAACGCGCCCTCACATTCCGTAGTCCATTCGAAGTTTCGTTTCCCTTTTCGGATCAGATCGAAAAAGGGTATGCATTTATCCGTTGATTTCGAGATGAACCTGCTCAGCGCTGCAACCTTTCCGTTGAGACTCTGAACCTGTTTTATGGTCCTCGGGGTTTGAAGATTCCTAATTGCCCAGATCTTCTCGGGGTTGGCCTCTATTCCCCGGGCGTTGACGATGAATCCAAGGAACTTTCCGGAAGCAACCCCAAAATGACATTTTAACGGATTTAGCTTCATCCCATATCTCCGGAGGACATTGAACATTGACTCCAAGTCCTTGACATGATCAATGGAGTATCATGATTTTACCAACATGTCATCCACATAAACCTCCATGGTTTTCCCGATCTGATCGGCAAACATCCGGTTGACTAAGCGTTGGTAAGTTGCTCCGGCATTCTTTAAACCAAAAGGCATGACCATGTGGCAGTATAGTCCGAGGTCAGTTACGAAGCTTGTATGCTCTTAATCGGGCACATGCATGGGTATCTGATTGTACCCGGAGTAAGCATCCATGAAAGACAATAATTCGCGTCTGGCCGTCGAATCCACAAGTTGATCGATTCGAGGAAGTGGAAAACTGTCTTTTGGACAAGCCTTATTTAAGTCAGAGTAGTCGACGCACGTTCTCCATTTTCCATTCGGTTTGCGGACAAGTACAGGATTGGATACCCATTCCGGGTATAAAGCATCTCGGATAAACCCATTCGTCTTCAACTTATCGACTTCTTCTTTGAGGGCGGCAGATCTCTCTGGATCCATACCGCGTCTCTTTTGCTTGACCGGGATGTATCGCGGGTCAATATTTAAGGTATGGCTCGCGATGTTCGACGAGATTCCACACATATCGGAGTGCGTCCAGGCGAATACGTCTAGATTCTCTTGGAGAAATTCGACCAATTCCTGTTGTGCTTGTAGGTTTAGTTGAGACCCAATTTTCAATATTTTCGAATCGTTATTGTCATCAATTGGAACCTCGATCGTCAGCTCGGCTGGAGAAGCTTGACTTTCCTTGGATTCGTCATTATCTTCAGTGTCTCGAGGGTCAAGATCCTTCTGTAATTGGTCATGGTGCCCGGGCCGAGGCCCAGGCGCTAATTGTCAATCGTCGGCAAAGCGTACGCGGAGAGATTCTCCCACGCCCTTTCCTTTCTCCTTCCTTTGCGCTTCTCGTAGTTCAGCAACATAACAGGCTCTCCCGGTAGCCTGGTCCCCTTGGATGACCCCAATCCCGTGGTCAGTAGGGAACTTTAGAGTCAAACACCACGGGGCAATTGCTGCCCTAAATTCTGCAAGGGCTGGTCGGCCCAAAAAGGCATTATAGGGTGAATGGATATCCAGGACAACAAACTGTAACATTCGGACTCTACGGCGTTCTCCGTTTCCCAATTCTACTGGCAATTCCACCATCCCGGTGGGTATATTAGCACTTCCATCAAAGCCGTGGATCCTACATTGACAAGGCTTTAGATCTTTAGCTTCCATCTTCATCTGATCATATGCCTCTTTAAACAAGATGTTTACTGAGCTTCCACTGTCTACCAGGATCCTCTTCATCCAAGCAGGACCAACCTGTGCGGATATGACCAGTGGGTCTATGGTCGGGGCTTCGACTTTGTCAGCATCTCGGTTTCTAAATACGATATCATCCGTCATCGTCTTCTGTTGTTTAGCCGGAGCCCCTTCATCAAGTGTACTACAGCTTTCAAAACTTACGTGCCTGATCGAATTGGCGTATGATTCCATTTCCCTCCAACTTCGATCCGTTGGATGAGGGTCACCACTGACTGTATTTATGACCAACCTTCCGCTTGTACGAGCGAGCTCTTCCTGTCTTTCTTGGTTTTGCGCACGATTTTGGTTTGACGGGTCCACACCACCGGTTTGTGGTGCTCGCACAAATTGATCCAACTTCCTCTCTCTGATCAGTTTTTCAATAAGGTCTTGCAGATGCCTGCAGTCATTGGTGTTGTGTCCATAGCTTTCGTGAAATCTACAAAACTTCCCTGTTTGAATTTGTTTCTCCGATGATAATTTCGGAGTCGGCTTCTTATATTGCATCGCATTACAGGTTTGTAGATATACGTTTTCCAATGTCGTATTCAGTGGTGTATAGCTTTCAAACATTTGCGCCCTACGTCGCGGGCCACGGTTCTGATCCTGCTTCTTATTCCTATTATCGCCATTCCTTGGCTGGGTTTGCTTGTTCTGAATATTCAACTGCACCCTTCCTGAGCCCTCTCCTGACTGTTTAACCGCCACATTGCTTTGAACCCCTTCCTTGTTGGGCCTTGCATCGTCCTGCTTCCTAGATTGTTTCGCATCCTCACGCCTTAGGAATTGGGCGGCTTTGGAATAGAAACGATCCAACGACGCGGGAGGTTTTCCAGCTAACCAGTTTCCAAAATCGGAGTCGGGGTCAATCCCCTTAGTTAGAGCCATCAAGATTGAATTATCATTGGGGTTAGTGATTTCTGCGCAGGCGGCGTTGAATCTTTCCAGGTATCGCCTGAGTGTTTCCCCAGGAGCTTGAGTGACACTAGATAAAGTGTTTACGTCTTTAGGCCTGGCGATGTGCATACGGAATTGTTCGATAAACTTGGTTGCCAACTGGTCAAACGAGGAGATAGACCGTGGTGGTAATCGTGTAAACCACATTGTCGCAATCCCCCCCAAGGAAATAGGAAAACTACGGCATTTTACTGCATCATCAGCTCTTGCAGCAGTCATTGACCACTCGTACTTTAGAATATGCTGGCTAGGGTCGGAGTTTCCTTCATACATGGGCAAAGCCGGCATTCTGAATCGCCGGGGAGGCTCAGCATATAATATGTCATCGGTGAACGGGGTGTGACTTCGAGAGATCCCCCAATCGTCATTTGTCAAACCTTGACTTTCGCGAACCATTTGGCGGACCATAGCTGAGAGATCAGGTGTTGCTGTATTCGAAGGGTGTCGAGCCAAAGTGTGGTCGGACTCCATAGTGCGAGGTGGGATCGGGCGCTGTCGACGATCCGAATCTCGCCTCCTTGGCTCGACATCTTCTAGGATATTCGGTCCTGTGACACGTTCCTGTGGGTGGTAGTTTGGACTGGAGTGATTTCGGGTGTCAACTCCTGTGCCAACTGCGGTGGCTTGGTTATCTGCGGTGTGCTGTGGAACAGTGCCTCCTCGAGAGGAGGGTCCCGTATGAAAACTGGCAGAGGGGCCAACTCTTATTTGCCCAACAGTCAATGTCTGCCGGAGGCCAGAAGCATGCGCATGACTTCCGTCTAGCCTGGGGCGCGTAGATCTGCCGTCATAGTCGGATGAGGCAGAGCTTTCCGTGGAAGAATGCGGAGCGTGGTCCCTTTTTGATCTCCTTCGCCCTTGGTGGTTTAGTTGGTTAGCCAATTCAGCATTGACACGTAGCTGCTCAGTTAGTTGTTGTCGGCTTTTAGTTAATTCCTGCAGTAATGTTTGGAACTCCTGTCTTGTAACCGGACCCGACTGATCCGCTTGCCCAACGGCATCCTGATTGGCTGACTGTAGCTGTGCGGGATTCTGCCTATCTTGACCTTCTTGGTTACCAACGTTGGAAGTGGTTCTCGTACTAACCATCCTGAAGGTTGGATTCCTATCCTAGATTTTGAGCAAACCTGAAAAGAATGGATGGAATCTGAATTTGAAGTCTGGATCTCCCTCTTAGATTTGTGCAATCCGGTATCGAAGATAGATCCACGGAGCGGGAGAAAGAACTGGCACATTCTCTCAATGAAAGCACCAAAATGTTTGCACCAAAATTGGGCAAACACCCTTCGGAAGTTTTTGAAGAGATAGTAAATGAAGAACTTGAATTGGAAATAGGGACTATCTAACAAAAACTCCAAGTCACAGAAAAGTAAATTGCGCAGAAGACAAGGATTTAGAGTGGTTCGGCCATGCGCCTACGTCCACTATGAAGTTTTATCACTTTATTTCTTAATACTTGAAGATTACAAGTGCTTTTCAGCAAATTACAACAGCAAATGGACTTAAATTCGAAATTAACTGCAATTGAGATAACATGGAGTGATTCTGGCAGCGTTTAGGCTTGTTCTTCTTCTCCAAATTCTCCGACCCCCCTTCTGAATGACCAGGGAGCTCTATTTATAGGTGTGGAAGGCCAAAATCCCGCCTAAATCATGGAGAGACTGCTTGGCACGTGACGGGGGACCCACAGGCCCGAGTTCTTGAAGTGCGTGCCCAGTTTGGGATCGATTCGAAGTGAACTTCGAATCGATCAAAAAATCGTCCAATTGCGATGAAACTTGGCGTGGACGTTCTTCGTCATGTAGACAAACTTCTGTAAAAATTTCATGGGATTTGGATCAGTAGATTGGGAGTTATGATCGATTCGAGATGAGGCATCTCGGTACGCTGGTTAGTTCGAATCGATCCTCTGGGTCATTCGAATCCATATGTTTCGAATCCATATGGTTCGAACCCTTAGGTTCGAATCCATATGTTTCGAATCCATATGGTTCGAACCCATAGGTTCGAATCGAACCTGTTGTATGAGGGGGCGGTGACGCTTCGAATCGATGGCTCCAGATCGATTCGAAGTTGTTTTTAACGTGTAGGGTTCGAGGACAGCATGGATTCGAAGCTGTGATGGACCCGAAGCTTGTGATGGATTCGAAGCTGTCATCGATTCGAAGTTGTCATCGATTCGAAGTGTATTTAGGCGGTGATGGATACAAAGTTTGATGGATGGATTCGAAGTACCAATTGGCTTGATGGATTCGAAGGAAGGCGTTGGCTGATGGGTTCGAAACGGATGGTTTCGAACACGATGGGTTCGAACGCGATGGGTTCGAACGCGATGGGTTCGAATCATGATGGGTTCGGACCGAGCAACGTGCACCTTCTTAACTTGAATCCATCATATCTTGAGCATATGACCTCGGATTGTCTTGAAATTTGAATCGGTGGCTTCTATGGTCTTTCTTGTTACGCCCTATCAATTGTGGCCCAATCCGGACTCGGACAGAATTCATTGATATCCATAGCGGACTGAAGTACGATCAATCTTTGAGGCGAACTGTCTCCTGTCTTTGACCAACCTTTTGGTATCACGGCTTTCGTCCAAAAAGCGGGATAACAATTACTATTCCTCTTCTTCTTTTGCATCCTCTCCATTTTCCTTCTTCAGTTTTTTTCCTTTGCTTTCCCATCTTTTGGCTCGGCCACTCCAACCCTGACTACCACTCTAGTGCTCAGCCAAGTTTCCTACGAGACATATATTTTGAAAACAAAAACCTTGTTTCTAGTAGCAGTGGATATGTGTGTTGATGATGAGGTCTTAAGAGAAATACATTACCTTGCAAATTCATTCAAGTCAGGTCAATAACCTGTAGGAAGCTAGGTTATGGAATTAGTGTAGTTATGATGTAGTAAGTGTTATTCTGGATGTACTTATCACTAATGATTTGTGCATGTTTTACCATCTTGTAACAGTAGATAGCAGAGAGACGCAAGTTGTAGGCAGAGAGTTGCGTGAGTTTTGTTTTGCATAGGATGTAGACATGTTTAAAAAAGAAAAAAAAAAGAAAAATAAATAAAAATAAATAAATGAACATAAAACGAGAGTAAAGAAGAATATAACAGAGGGAGAGAAAGAGAGTTTTCAAGGTTCATCAGAATATAACATGTTGACATAGTGAGTGAGCCTTCAGTTGCATATAGGCATATCATATAGGCAGGCTTTTAGTGAAATCTTGACCGTGTTTTAGGTAACTGACTTGGGTAGTTATTCGTTGATGATAGTAAAAATTTTAAAGAAGAAATGATGTATCCGTGCATGTTTTATAAAATATATATATAAGATTCGGTTGAAAAAAAAAGGGAGAAAGCCTGTAATACTTCAGATAACAGAGAAGATGTTAGGTGGAAATGTTTAGTTGCATATAAAAGCATATAACTGCAATATGCTTTATAGTTGTGTGGGACAGTGCATAAGCCTGTAGGTAGTAGAGTATTGGATGCACTTGTACATGCATATATCACGGCCTATAGGAGAAAAACTTCACCATTTTGTTTTAGATGGCCTTTAGGTAAATTTTACCTTGATTTTTGAAATGGCATGGTTCAGTAATGGGTAGGAAAAGTTTCGTTATGTTTTGATAGTATACCCAGTGGAGTGGTCGAGCAAGTCGAACTAATTCTCGTCCTATTTTTAATTTTTGCTTTGACCGTAAATTTCTAAAGTCACGTATCCGGTATTTGGATCATGTTATAGATTTGAATCTAGGCGTGACATCCGGGATATTTGATCGTTACTCTCTGTTCGTTTCTTTTCCGGTGGATTTTCGTTTTGAATCAAAAATTTTCTGCAGCCTTCAGGTGAGTTTTTCTCACCAGACAAACATGCCTATATTTCTGTGAATTATCGCAAGTGTATGTGTAAATTATTATTTAACTGTTATCTGTCTGTAATATAACGTAGGATGTTAAACTCCATTTAAATTGACTCCTCATCAGTTATTTATCTGTTGTAATATTTCTGCAGTTATATTGTTAAATGTTTATTTACTGATTTAAATCATCACTGCAAGTTCCCTATAAATTTAAATCGTTAAGGCTGAAATGATAGGCCTAAAACGATGATTATTATGCATTTATTCAGTTAACTGTTTAATTTTAACTTGGGATTGCGGGTTTGAAATGATAGAACCCGGGGTTTGTAAAATTGCGGATTGAAATGATATAAATCCGTATCACTTGACCTAGGCTAGAAAATTTTATACAGACCCGTGGTTCCTATAATATTTTTCTGAAATATTTTAAAATTATTTTTAAATGGAAGTTTATAATAATGTGGTTTAATGTATTTAAAGGATTTTTATAAAGATTTAAAAATGATTTTTGAATGAGTTAAGATTTTAAATAAATAAATATAACTCATTTGGAAAAATTCTGGATTTTTGTTAAGATGAGATTTCAGTTAAGAAATAATTGATAATAAGTTGTATTTGGAATTTAAACTAAATTGATAAGTTAATAACCTATTACAGCATTTAAATGCTGTCTTTTAAAATTGGACTGTTTAACCCATAAACTTTAGGTAGCATTTCATAGGTGCTGCAGAAATTGAAATTTGATTTATTTAAATTTATAGAAATTTATTTTGGGAATAAGTTAAATTTTTGGAATTTAAATATGTAATTAATAAAAATTAAGAAATGGACTTTGGATAGTTTTAAAGGAAGAAATTGATTTTAAAGTTTGTTAAAAGCAATAAATTCCAAATTAAATTGAATAAGTTGAAATGGTATATTATCAAATGAAATGTTTTAATCAAGAATTTGATATTGAAGGTATTTGAAATATATTTGATTTGTAAAAATAAACCATTTTTAAACTATAACCACGGGGTATAATAACGTTTGGTTGGCAAAGAGACCGGGATCGGATATGGACATACTCTCTGTCGATACCGAAAACCACTTTGACTAACCGTGTACGCGGTGGAGATTCCAGAATGAAGTAGGATGGTGGTGACGGTTTCTTTAACGTAAATACGTGGACCCGACTCCCGTGAGTTGGCATAAGGTGGCTAAAACAGGAGCGATTCTCGGATTAATGAGGTAGCACCTCTGATCGAATGCACTTCTTCATATGCCGTTCTATTACTCTTGTGATAGTTTTGGTGCGCACCTTTGATTTGGGAGTGTTGTTCGAGGTGGGCGGTAACTGCGGCTACGCGTTTCCACCGGTCCGGATAGCAATTGGTATATCTACCCTGGCATTGCCTATGTGCCGTGTCACCTACCATAGCGAGCCTCCTACGAGTTTCTATTTGTGTCGTACCTATGGAGTACCCTCTGGTAGCTTCCCGATCAGGAGGTATTACGGTACTGTACAGACTATTGGCATTATTTGTGTTAAGGTGGAAAATGTAAAGCCTTAACGCTATTTAAAAGTAAGTTTATTTTATAAATAGACACTATTATAATAGCGCAATATACTACATAGTAAATAGTTTAACGGATCCTTAGAGGATGGGCGATCCCAAGCATCCTTTAAGTTACTTGCTCTATATTACAGTACACTTGAATTAGCTTACACTATATAAGTATGTATGTCCTGACTCGAGTGTTTATGTTTTATGTTACGCTCGGGTCAGCCTGAGTTGCAGTTCAGTTTTCATCCCGGAGCTAGGATTTATGTAGATCACTTTCAAGCTGCCGGCAAACTTCCTTTCCAGTTCTTTATCTAAAATTTTGAAATCAAGACTAGTGGACATTTGGACTGTTTACTGATAAGTTAAAACTATATTTGGATTTAAGACTATGTAAATTTTACTTGAGTAAGAATATTTAACTATGTAAATTTTACTTGAGTAAGAATATTTATAGTGGCTTCATGAACCACTAAGTATTTTAAATTCCGCTGCGAGTATTCTGATTCTGTGTCTGTGATTCTGTGATTAATTATTTACTGCATATTCTGAGTTCTGCCAAATTTATTTTTACAACGCGGTATTTGAACAATTCAAGTCCGACATGTGCGGATGCGAATGGTTGAAAACACCGGGTCGTTACAAAGGCATAGCCGAGATGATCAATCACAGTGCAACAAAAATAAAGGCATCAATGCACATGAGAATTGACTTAGTGCTTATTGAAAACAAAATGCATTAGTGCACAGAGAAACAACTTAATGAAAGTGGACCAAATTCGAGAACAAAGGCAGGAATACAACACAAGTCAACTACAACTGCATAGCCACAACATGTATTCAACATGAAATGAAGTTTGTGTGCAAAAGGTTAGAGGCAATGCAAATACGACATAGCAGTATAAATAGTGAATGCAACTTATTACAACTGTCAAACTGGACAAAACAAGTGCAGACTCAAGTGATACATGAATATACATGTATACATGTATGGTAATATAGCAGATGTTCAAGACAATAGGCAAAGGTTTATAACAGTTCAACTGGCCTCATTCACATGAAGCTACTATATTGGATGAATACAACAAGTCCAAATGGTACACATAAACAAGTGTAGCGATGTAAATGTCGACATTAACAGGTATGCAGGTGTACGCAATATGAACCAAACTGTGTGAAAAAGGCTATAACTCATGTCATTGTAAAATTGAACTACAATGTACAGGCAAATGGAGACAGACTCAAGTACGAACTGAACAATGCAATACAACTGGCAACAATGAAGCACAGAGGGCAAAGGAGATGATAAGTACATATGAATTCATATAGTGCAACAAGTATGTAGACCAAAGAGCAAAAATATTCTGGATCAAATGCTATCAGGTCAGGGACACAATACCGCAAGTGTTCAACAACAAAGGTATATGCAGTAAAATATAAATGAGTCAAGTCTCTATATATAAAAGCAACCAAACGAAGGCCCAGACCATAATGAAAACTCAACAACTACAAGCAGATGCACTAACTGACACACATGTTTATGAAGTACACAAGTACAACAATTTCTGGATTGAATGCGCGTGAATTTTTTTAGCAAGACAAAGATCGAACATACTAACTAGATATGCTCAAATAGAATGAATGCATGTTGAAATGTCCCGATCAAATGGATTAGCAAAATTTCTCATGCCACTGAAATTACCCAAACGAACACAAACGATCAAAATGTAGACAACAAAGTGAAGTCTGGGTGCCTAAAAAGTCAGAGGAAAGGTAACTACAGATTACTCATAAATGAAGACTACACGAGCTCAATGCATCAGTAAAACAAGCTCAAGACTGGTGGTAACCAATTCGACTAAGAAATAGTGGCCAATAGCAGTTATATAAAAAAATAGTATGACCAAGGTAAACGAAGACAAACTCATGTATCAACCCAAGTCAGAGACCAAATTCAAGCGTCACATGGCTAGGACAGTGAACACAAGAAGAATCAAGTAAAAGTCGATCTCAAACAGAAATTCACGAAATCAAAGAAACAAAAAATCAAAAATCATGGTAGTCAAAGAAATCAACTCGAAGGCCAGAGGATTCAAAGCGTTGGAAATCAAGAAAATGCATCAACATTGAATAAAAATCAAATAGAAGCCGAAGACCACGAACAATCAAGCGAACAAATTCGAACAGTTCGAATTAGATGCGAGTAACTTAAATTACTCACCTTTGCCATAGCCTTCGACTTCAATGCCCTACTTTTGATGGAAGAGGGACGCACGAAGGGAGAGACGAGCTGCCATTTATTTTCGTTTGAATGTTTTTAGGTTTAGATTCGAATGAATGAATCGAGAAGGGGGTCGGGTCGAACAAAATAAAAACATGCGAAAGAAAAAGGAACGGCAAATCTCTCGAAAACCTACTAGCAAAAAGGAATGTGGCCCAACATTTTGATTTAGGGTAGCGAACGAAGGAAGGCAACCGGTATGTGTTTTGAAATAATGCAACACCAAGAAGGGTCAACATAAAAATGGAAGTCGAATCCAATCGAAGTTGAACAAGTCAGAAGATTGCCATAGCATTACAAAAAAAAAATCAAATGGATACGAACACAACCCCGGGTTGTTACAGACTCCCCTCCTTATAAAAATTGCGTCCCCGCAATTTTCATACATAAAGTCGTCAATAACAATTATATTTCTAACATAAACTGATTAAGCTAGAAAAATAAAGGTCGAGAATATAAACACCAAAGAAATCTTTTAATTTCATACAAGAAATTCACAAATTCTCAGCAAAATCTAATTACCAAATACGATAATCAGAATTCTCAAATCAACAAATATTCAATTATCAAAAGCGATAATTAATTCTCAAATCAGCAAATATTTAATTATCAAAAGCGATAATTAAATCTCAAATCAGCAAATATTTAATTATCAAAAGCGATAATTAAATCTCAAATCAGCAAATATTTAATTATCAAAAGAGATAAGTAAATCTCAAATCAGCAAATATTTAATTATCAAAAGAGATAATTAAATCTCAAATCAGCAAATATTTAATTATCAAAAGCGATAATTAAATCTCAAATCAGCAAATATTTAATTATCAAAAGAGATAACTAAATCTCAAATCAGCATATATTTAATTATCAAAAGAGATAATTAAATCTCAAATCAGCAAATATTTATTTATCAAAAGAGATAATTAAATCTCAAATCAGCAAATATTTAATTATCAAAAGAGATAATTAAATCTCAAATCAGCAAATATTTAATTATCAAAAATGATAATCAAATCTCCCAAATATCTAATTATCACAACGATAATCAGAACTCATATCAACAAATATTCGATTATCAAAAACGATAATAAAATCAACAAATATTCGATTATCAAAAACGATAATCAAATCAACAAATATTCGATTATCAAAAACGATAATCAAATCAACAAATATTCGATTATCAAAAACGATAATCAAATCTCAAATATTCGATTATCAAAAACGATAATCAAATCAACAAATATTCGATTATCAAAAACGATAATCAAATCTCAAATATTCGATTATCAAAAACGATAATCAAATCAACAAATATTCGATTATCAAAAACGATAATCAAATCTCAAATATTCGATTATCAAAAACGATAATCAAATAAACAAATATTCAATTATCAAAAACGATAATCAAATTAACAAATATTCAATTATCAAAAATGATAATCAAATCTCCCAAATATCTAATTATCACAAGCGATAATCAGAACTCATATCAACAAATATCCAATTACCTGCAGATAATTGGAAACAACAAATATCTAGAAATCAATTAAGATATTCTAGAAAATCAACATAAAAGGTTGGATCGATCCCATCAGATGGCGAGTTTTTAGTTCGCCGCACGTGCATCAGCAAATGGCCGAAGCCTACCAAGTACTCAACATAATTTTTGGCGCCCATCAGATTGACCCGAAGGTCCGCAGAGTGACCCGAAGGTCTAGTACTGGTATTTGACCCGAAGGTCCATCAGAGTGGCCCGAAAGCCCAACAAATGACCCGCAGGTCCAACAAATGACCCAAAGGTCCAGCAGATGACCCGAAGGTCCGCAGAGTGGCTCGAAAGCATACAAATCATCAGAATCATCAAAACATCAAATATTTCAATTAACGAGTCCGGAATTAACCGAAATAGCAAACTCACATGTCCCATACCATGTGTTTTACTAAATCGTTTGATTCTCTTCATCGTTTCCTTGAAAGTGCAAAATTGTGTATGTTGTAAAAATACATTTTACATTCTCAAACGGACAAGTCCGGAATTAAACGAATCAATAAAAGAAAGGGGACATAATCCTCGATTTTGCTGAAACGTTTAAATCGCTTTCTCATTCTTCTGAAAACGCAAACTGTAAAAATTCTGAAAACAATTTCATTTATTTTATAAAAGTAAATAATCTACATTCTCAAACGAACAAGTCCGGAATTAAGCGAATCAGTAAAAGAAAGGGGTCATAATCCTTGATTTTTCTGAAACGTTTAAATCGCTTCCTCATTCTTTTGAAAGCATAAACTATAAAAATTTTGAAAAAGAATTTTATTTTTAAAACGATTTGCCATCCGTGATAAAAACAGCAACATTAGTGACAATTTCAATAAGAAAATTGTACTTCTCAAAACACCGTAGAAACGGATCTCAAAATCAGCATTGCGGGATAACCGCTTGAAAATCCACTTTAAAATATGACGGATACTGAAGTCAAAGCGACAGTAATTTTTAAACGTCAAAATCTCATCAAAATAATTCACATCAAAATACAATATTAGTGAATTTTCATTCATTAAAATGTCAACAAAACACCTTGCTTCAAAATATAGCATTGGTGTAAAAATCCTGTTATAAGAATAACGGCAACAATATACGTTTCACAACCAAGCATCGGTTTTACGTAAAATTAGTGTAGTAACGTGCAACATAATTTTTGCACGTATACCGCAAAATGAACAAAGAAATCATTCAAATATATCTTCAATGAAGATATTTTAAAACAGCAGAAATCTAATCAGATATGATTAGCATCAAAGAAAACCAGCAAGAATTTCAACAAATCAGAACCACTGGTTAAACAACATAATGAAATTAAATTCATTTTCATATTTTTATTTTTAATCAAAATAATTATCAGCTGTACTCAGCGAAGCAGTCTTACTGTTTCCGCTGCGCACTCTGATAAACAAAACACAATTCAATCAATCATCAAACACAAATTCACTTTTATTTTTAAATAAACTATTTAAAAATTTCATCAAAATTTCAAAACTTTAATTTTGACTCAAAACACAACTAAAACATTGACAAATAGTTGTAACACATGTTCCATCTAAGTTATGTTTTATATTTTGTCCATAAACCCCAACTCTGATACCAACTGTGATGCCCCACCTCTATGCTCACAATAACAAAGGGTATTAAAAGTAATACTGTCTGTTATTACGAAGAATAAGGCTGGATAGGAGCGGCCATCCGTAGTTAGGCCTTACATTAGTATTGGTTATTTCGATAGGAGTGGTATATAATTTTAATTTTTTTCATCTCTTGTTATTTACTCTTATCGACATATCCAATTCCAATATAAAACGAACTACGATGGTTCATAATAGTTTAGGACAATAAACATAATAATAACACAGATAATATAAATGCGGAACACAGATAAAACAGAAAGTCTCTTATATATAATAACTGATGTCAGTTACAATACATGTCATACGATACATATGATACAACTACAACTGTCGACTCAGGAAGTTACATATACAAGTACATTATTGTAAATAATATACATGAGTATACAGCATCCTATACTAAGACAACGACTGCTCTAAAAAGTAAGAAAAGACTTCATAGCTCTAGTAGCAACCCAAAGTAAGATATCAGCAACCTGTAAATACTCGGTCTGACCCGAGTATTAAATTCAAAAGAAAATAATACACGGGTCAGTCTAATTCAAACTTAGTTATTAGTGCACATAAGCAATAATAATTAAATAAAAATTAGACGACAGTCAAAATAAATTCACCCATCCGATCCTTTAACAAGAAAATCGGATAACGGTGAATATAACACGTATAGTGTTAAACAACAATTCAACAAACTCAATTTATCAACGAAGATATAAGAAAGGATTATTAACGAAGGTAATTTAGAAGAACATCAGAATTGCCAAATAGGCAACTAACATCAAAATCTAATTATTAATAAATAACTAGAAACTCATAATCTTAATTATCAAAGAGATAATTAGAATACAACAAAATGATATACCGTGTGGCTGCAGTTCACGCTTGCGTGCACTGCCTTGCCACTACGGTGATGATGTACCCAAAAGATCGACGAACTAAAATCAATGAGGAATCTAATATCGGTGCCACGGCCTCAATCGTCAAAGTAAAATGACATGGAAAATGTGCACATATGTGCACAATGAAAATTCACAATTAAGCACAAGGTCAAATCCAAAATATCGGATTCAACACAAGTACAAAGCCACGGCTACAGGTAAGATACGCTTATGTACCCATGATAAGGCAGCATAACAACACAAAATCATTTCAGCATATAGATGCAAGTAAATGTTACTAAGATGTGATGTTTAGCATACATATGAATCAATTTCATATGTACGACAAACACAAAGGACAACTCAGCAATGCAAAGAAATCACCAAAGAGCAAGGCACAGCCGAGATGATCAATCACTGTTGGGCGAATTCTCACCCATGTGATCACGAGGCCAAGGAGCATCAATTTCGTCTAGAATCACCATTTACATATTGTCCATTCGGCACCTATGCCTGGCCGAACAAACGCCCCTGCCGAACCAACACTCTCCGTCCCACACCGAACCAACCCATCCAACCTCTGCCGAACCATGATCCACCGAACCACGTACACCCGAACCAACCCATCCAACCTCTGCCGAACCATGATCCACCGAACCACATACAGCCGAACCAACCCATCCTCCTCGTATCACCGAACCAAATCCACACCGGACCAAACCAACCTCACCTCCATCTCACCACCGGACCAGCATCCTACCGAACCAAAGCCACTCCAACCACGACCGAACCAAGCTCCGCCGAACCAGATATGCCAGGCCAGATCGCTTCAGCCCAGGCCCGCCAGCAACTTTGTACATCCAAGACCCCTGCCCCCGGCTTCACTCTATAAATAGAGGGGCAGGGGTACAACAATGGCAGACAAGTTTGAGAGCTCAAGCAAGGAAGGAACTTTCAAACAACTTTCTTATACTTGTACTTAAAGCTTTGTACTTGTAATTTGAAAGAAAAGAGAGAATAACATATAAAGTGGACGTAGGCACGTTCTGGCCGAACCACTATAAATCTGCGTGTCTTTTACAGTTTAGCCCCTGCTTTTTTCATATTTGGATAAGTAACCTAAAACCTTGAAAATAACATATAATCAACTAAATTATACGGATTGGAGGTGTTTGCCCATTTTTTGCGCAAACATTTTTGGTGCATTCACCAAGAGCTTGGAACTCGAAGCTTCAGCTTCCCTCATTCAACCTTCTTTCCCAATAGCACCCTTCATTGCCTAGGAAACATGACTTCCAGGCCGAGAAAAGACGCCAACAAGGGAAAGAACGTTGCAACCAGCAGCGCTCCAGATCCAGCGAATCCAGACAAAGAGAACCATCCCACTACGATAGAAGATCAGGCAAATCCGACAGCCCCTGCCGTGGAACAACCGGCAGCAATCACTAGGGCAGATTTAGATAGAGTTGTGACTGAAGTAACTAACCGCTTCGCATCCCAACAAGAAGCTTTGGTGAACCAACTCATGTCACGCTTGAGGGATGCCGAAGAATCCAACCGCAACACTAAATCATGGGGTGAGTCTCAGTCTGGAGGATCTCAGAGACAGCAAAGGTGTTCCCTCTTCGAAGAAGCTATCCACAGGAACAACAATGATAGGGGCCACGCCCGGACTCAGCCCGAAATCCGACTCGAGGAAGCGCTTGGAAACGAACCCAATGGGGGAGGCACCAGGCGAGGGTCGGATGTAGCTGACCCGGTCATGCCGCCTAATCATAGAAACCCCGCTGAACGGAGCCGAGCTAGAACCCAGCCCGAAGTTGACCCCATAGAAATGCTCGAAGCAGAACCCCACAGGGGAAGATCAAGGCAGTGGGCAACTGTAGCTGGTCCTAGCATGCTTCCGAGCAGCCAAAGACAGCCACTGGATAACGTCAGAAGTGATGGGCTATACCATCCCTATAGGTCATCTGGATGAGATCGAACCCGCAGGGAAGAACCAAGCTCATTTTTTTCAGCTCCAAATTCTGATGAAAGAATAGCACGATTATTCAGGAAATGCGTCCGACGGGAGCAAAGAGATCGAGGGATAGGCGCTAGGGTAACCAGCCTTTCACCCGCGACATCGAAACCGCCATCACCCCTCGAGAATGGAAATGCCGACGATGGAACCGGACAAGGGAACTTTCGACCCCGTTGTACACCTACAAAAATACACACAACATATGCTAATGAGCGGGGCAATGGAAGGAGTATTATGCAATGCTTTCCACTATTTTTAGCAGATCTAGCTACCTCCTGGTTCTGCCATCTACCCCAAGGATCCATCAGTTCATGGGAAATGTTGAAGGAAAAGTTCATTAGCCAATTCTGCATTCATGTGGAACAACCCAAGGATGCTTATTCTCTGTCCAATGTCAAACAGAAATCCGGAGAGACACTGCAACAATATCTAACCCGGTTCAACGCCGCAGCGGCCACAGTCCAAGATACCGATAAGAAACTCACCCTAATGGCCCTCTGTAGTGGTGTGCACCCAGATACCAAGTTTGCTAGAAGACTAACTAAAGAAAAACCAGCTACCTTGTCCGATTTCTTCCATGAAGTTGGGAAGTACATGAGACTCGAAGAGGCTACCACTGAAAGGCAGACATGACCACAGGCTAAGACGGCCCATGGAAACGCCCCCGCCGCAGCGAAGGATATTCGGAGAAACGACTCCAGAGACAATGCAGGGGGCAAGAAGGGAGAAAAGCGCTTGTACCGACCAGGACCGAGATTCGACGCTTACACTCCCTTGAATGAAACAGTCGAGAACATCTTCCTGGCCACCCAGGACGAACTTACATACAAGCACCCCCCGTACAAGAAAGAGTCAGATCGCGTAATCCAGTCCGGAAAATTCTGCCGTTTCCACGAGTTTCATGGGCACGATACCAATGAATGCCGTCATCTCCGAGATCTAATTGAAGAACACATCAGGAGAAAGAAGCTGGAACGCTATGTAAAGGGCCAGGACAGGACTCCAGCTCCTACCAACGAAAAATCAGGGCAGCTCCACCCAGAGACAGGCAGAGGAAATCGCAACACCAGTGGTTCCAGCCAAGAGAAGATAGTGCTCCATACAATATCAGGAGTGCCACACATCGCTGACAAGAGCTGGGCAGAAATGGAAAGATATGGAAACTCACTCAGAAGCGAGGGAGACTGCGTCAATTCTGTTATGGAAGAACGCCACCCTAAGCGGAAGGAAAGTAATGATATCACATTCAGCGGGCGCGACCTAGAAGGAAGGCAATACCCTCATATGGATCCTATGGTCAACTCTGCCTGGTTTGGTCCAGCCAAAGTTTTTCGAATTTTAATAGACACTGGAAGTTCAGTAAATATCCTATTTAAGCATGCTTTCGACAAAATGAAGCTGTCAATGAAGGATGTATCCCCCTGTAACAAACCACTACACGGTTTCACTGGAGAAGCAAAGATGCCCCTCGGACAATTGGATCTCTTTGTTGAATTGGGAAGTCATCCCTGCTCCGCCGTTCGGAAACAAACATTCGTGCTAATAGACAACCACTCGGCCTACAATGCCTTTTTAGGAAGACCAGCCTTATCCGACTTCCAAATTGTCCTTGCCCCATGGTGCCTGAAGATGAAGTTCCCAATGGATAATGGAGTGGGAGAAGTAGAAGGGGATCAAGACGCCGCTCGGGACTGTTATGTAACCGAACTTCGCAATAATCGCAGGAGAGATAAAGGGAAAAATGTAGAGACTATTCTCTGCATGAAAAGCTTGGAAGCATAGCAACTAAAGAAAGCCCCTCCTCTTCGGTATACCAGTGATCCTTTCAATGAATTAGACCCCAGGGACAAAGAGGAGGAGGCCACCGCCGAGCCTGCAGAGGCTATGGAATTCGTATCTGTAGACAAACACGACCCAAGTAAACTGCTGAGAGTTGGATCTCAGCTAAAAAGAGAATTAAAGAATCAACTCATTGATTTTCTTCGCCACAACACGGATGTATTTGCATGGACGCACGCTGATATGACTGGAATCTCCCCGGACATAGCATGCCACGCACTAAACATCGATCCTACCAAGGTACCGGTAAAGCAAGGCAGAACGATCAGCAGCCCTCGAGCAAGAAGTAAAGAACTTACATGCCAATGACTTCATACGTGAAGCCATCTACCCGGAGTGGATCGCCAACCCGGTACTGGTAAAGAAAGCTAATGGGAAATGGCGGACATGCATCGATTTCTCCAACTTAAATGACGCTTGCCCGAAAGACTGCTTCCCACTCCCCCGAATCGACCAACTCGTGGACAGCACTGCCGGACACGAACTCTTATCCTTTATGGACGCATACTCAGGATATAACCAGATCCCTATGCACGCCCCCGATCAAGACCACACTAGCTTCATCATTGACCCAGGATTGTACTGCTACAAGGTAATGCCATTTGGACTTAAAAACGCCGGAGCTACTTATCAGCGCCTTGTCAACAAGATGTTTGTAGAACTGATAGGACGAACCATGGAAGTTTATGTGGGCGACATGCTAGTGAAGTCAAGAAAAGCCAGCGATCAGGTAAGCCACTTGGGTGAGATGTTTCAAGTACTTCGCAAATACGGAATGAAGCTGAATCCTCTCAAGTGCTCCTTCGGAGTATCGTCTGGAAAATTCCTAGGATTCATCGTCCATGCCAGAGGAGTTGAAGCAAACTCCGAACAAGTCCAAGCTTTGAAAAACATCAAGATACCTTCCACTCGAAGGGAAATGCAAAGCCTAAATGGGAAAGTAGCCGCCCTAAGCAGATTCATCTCCAAAGCAACTGACAAATGCATTCCTTTCTTCAAAGCCCTGAAGAAAGACAAAGGAAAATTCGAATGGACCGATGAGTGTTCAACAGCTTTCCTTAACCTAATCAAACAGCTCCAGCGGCCACCAGTACTCTCAACCCCTAATGAAGGCGAAGAACTATACCTATACCTTGCTGTGTCACCACATGCCCTAAGCGCCGCATTGGTGAGAAAAGACAACCGCACACAACGGCCAGTGTACTTCATAAGCAAAAGGTTCACAGGAGCAGAAGCCCGGTATCCCAAACTCGAGAAACTGGCGTACTGTTTACTAATCACATCAAGGAAGCTGCGACACTATTTCCAGTCTCATTCCATCAGAGTTTTAACCGATCAACTGCTAAGGCAAGTGCTCCATCGCCCCGACACTTCTGGGCGATTACTTAAGTGGTGCATCGAACTAAGTCAATATGATATCACTTACCATCCTCGCACCGCTATCAAGGGGCAAGCCATAGCTGATTTCATTGCCGAATTCACTACTAGCGAAGGTAAGGACCAATATGAAATAGCAGAAGACATCAGGTGGAATCTCTTCGTAACTGGAGCGTCAAACGAACAAGGTTCGGGGGCAGGTGTTGTGATAATCACCCCCAGGGGAAAGAAGCTACGTTATGCACTAAGGCTGGAATTCGCTGCCACCAACAATGATGCCGAATATGAAGCAGTAATAGCCGGATTAGAGCTCGCCCTAGAGATCGGAGTCAGTTCCTTATGTCTTCACAGTGATTCGCAACTCATCGTAAATCAAATATTAGGGGAGTTCCAGACTCGAGGAGAGCGGCTCACGGCATATCTGAAAAAGACCAAGCAGCCGCTCAATCAATTGGATCACTACTCGATCAAACACATTCCTCGAGAAGAAAATCAAGAGGCCGACGAGCTGGCAAAGCAACCTAGCATGGGAGATGATACCGCTTCTGGAACGATAACTGTCTCAAGGCTACTAACCCCGAGTTTCGAGCAAGTAAACCTGATAGCTGCAACCGAAGAAGAAACATGGATGACCCCTATCCGAGAATATTTACAAAACGGCACCCTACCCGACGGGCGAAATGAAATTAAGAAAATTCTAAGGAAGGCTTCCCGCTACACAATACAAGATGGCATCCTCTATCGGCGCGGCTTCTCTAACCCCTTATTGAGGTGCGTCGCTGGAAGAGAAGCCAAGGAAATTCTATCCAATATCCATCAGGGAAGTTGTGGCGACCACACCAGAGGGCAGACCCTAGCAAAAAAGATGCTCCGGTATGGATATTTCTGGCCCACCTTAAACAAAGACGCCTTAGACTTCGTCAAAAAATGTGACAGATGTCAGAAATTTGCCAAAATCCCTCGACTACCAACCAATGAAATTACTCAGATGACCAGCCCTTGGCCCTTCGCAATATGGGGGATTGACTTAATTGGCGAACTGCCAACGGGCCGAGGCGGAGCCAAATATGCTATAGTGGCAGTCAACTACTTCACCAAATGGGTGGAGGCGGAACCTCTAAATAAAATATATTCGGCAAAAGTTATCAACTTCTTAATCAAAAATATTCTGTGCAGGTACGGAACACCACTCAAAATCGTATCAGACAACGGACTTCAGTTTGACAGCGAGGAATTCACCGACTGGTGCCAAGAGCACGGGATTCACAAACGCTTCTCATCCGTGGCTTATCCCCAGGCAAACGGCCAAATAGAAGCTATCAACGAAATTCTCAAAACCTTAATCAAGAAGAAACTTGAAAAGTCGAAAGGCGCTTGGGTAGACGAACTTCCTATGGCACTTTGGGCCTATCGCACATCTTACAGAACTTCAACAGGGCATACTCCCTTCTCTTTGGCATATGGATCGGAGGCTATGCTCCCAGTTGAAACTATAGTGCCCTCTCACCGTAGGATCCACTACAACCCGGAAGAAAACGAAGAACTCCTCCACATGACTTTGGATCTAATTGAGGAGAGAAGAAATGATGCAGCACTCAAAGCAGCAGCTCACAGACAAAAAGTGGCAGCACTATACAACTCCAAAGTCAAGCATCGCAGCTTACAAGAAGGAGACCTTGTCCTCAAGAGAATCTTTCCGCGCCCCGGGGCATTGGACCCCATCTGGGACGGACCATATGTAATTCATAAAGATCTCCACAACGGAGCTTATATTTTGTCAATAGTGGACGGAGAGGTGTTCCAGAGGGCATGGAACATCCGACACCTCCGTCGATACTTTTCTTAACTTGTACTGCCCATATGAGGTGAATTAACAAAGAGAATCTGTGGACGTAGGCATTTTCGTGCCGAACCACTTTAAAAAACTTGGCTCTTGTTAACTTGTTCCTTTATATCATGGCTACTTGTTAAGCTTTATCCTTTGTTGTTGAACAAAATCCTTTGCAGATGACATTTCAATCCAGAACTTCACAACACAACTCCACCTGGACAAAATCTAATAGGTACGCTGCGCTCCTATGCCCTCGGCAATGAGACACTTTGCTCCGGTATCCCTCTACCGCGAGTTAACTCATTGTTTGCCTCGGCCCTTAAAGCCGACTGCAATAAGCCGAGTATAAGTCATGAAAAAAAGGCCAACTATAGCCGATGGCCGCTCATTACAGCGATTCGGCTCGCCGGCAACTGTGAACCGATCATAAGCCCCAACATAAGGTGTGGCCAGCCAGGGGCAGTTCACAGTTGACGATCGTCCCCCACGCTAGCCGGCCACAGTAAATCGAATAATACCCACGATTACGGGCCATAATGGCCCGGATAGTTACTGTGCGCGATCGGCTCCGATGTGTCTTAAGTGCGGCTGTGGTAAAAAAGAAAACTCCCGCAGAGGCGTAAGATGGGTGACGAATGTCTCCAAGACCCACAGCTAGGGAAAGTGACTACAAAACCCGTTTTCCACGAACTTAAGCACATCGACGGCCTTCCGTGACTGGAAGTTTTACTTTTCCTATATTTCCACTTCATTTAAAACTTTTCTCCTATTCTCCGTAACGGTGCTTCAAAGTACAGGACATGAAATAGGGAACGCTCGCTAATGGGAACAGAAACTTACAATCGGAGGACGTTACACTCAACAGCATTCCGTGCTTAGTCTTACAGGGCGCACGAAGTTGCCGTCCACATCCGAAACATGAAGGGCGGTACCTTCTACTTTTATACATTAATGCATAACTGCAGTTCATATTCACACATCACATTTACGTTGCAAGATGAGGAAATTATACTTTAAGCAAAAGTCAAGTCACTAGTAACATGCATAATTACATCACTTACACAGCACAACAAAATAGCGATAACATTCCAACATAAAGGAATCAGCTTATATTACGAAATTACATAAAGTCATTCATCGCAAACAATATTATTACAGTTACATCAATGTTTCGGACTAACATGAACAACAATAAAAAGAAATCAAAAGGTGACCAGCTGCGTTCACGCTTCGCCCTCATCCTACCAACTCTCCAAGCCTACTTAGCCGCAGGGTCGGAGCTCCCAGCATGGTGATCGGATGTCCGACATGTCCAATTCAGAAGAGGAATTCATTAAGCGAACAGTAAGCGATCAAGTTATGAAAATCTAAAAAGAAAAGAGAAAGAGAAAAGAGACTCACCAACGTCCGCCGCTTGATCCTCATCAGCCAATTGCACACCCGCTTCCTCCGCAGCAAGCAGCCGCATCCCTTCCTTCACCGCTACCTTCTCTTCCTTTGAGAACTGGGCGGTTACCACGTCCATCCTGAATGCCGCTCCACCTTCCTTATCCGCATCGGCCTTGGCCTCCTCCAACGCCCGGAGATATATCATAGCCATGATCCGGGGATAGTCATCCATCCAGGATATATTACCCTGCTTCCAGGTACGGAAGTACATATCCTGCAACATCTCATCCATCATCCCCTCATTCTCCTCAAACTCCCTCACACGGGCCTCGGAGGACAACAACTTAGCGACGGCAGCATCCCTCTCCGATCGATATCTCAAGTGGTCAGCCTGGAGAGACCTTCTCATTTCCTCCATCTCTTCCTTTAGCTTGGCCTGAGCAAGCTCTGCGGCCTCAAGCCTCCCAGACAACTCTTCAATCCGCTCAAGATCCGCATTCCGAACCTCGTCCACCGTCGCAATGGCCATATCAATCCGCCCCTTGCAAGCAGCCTCCATTTTTTGCAATTCTGCCCTGCTGGCCTTTTCTAGATTCTCCTTCAACTTCCTGGAGGCTGTTTCATGCTGAGAAATCTGGATAGCCTGATCGGCAAGCTGCTTGGCCTGGTCAGCAACCTGTAGCCGCAGCCGGATGTTAGCACTCCCGATTTCCTCCCCAGCACTAGCCAGTCGAGCATGATGCTCCCTCAACTTCTTCACCTCCTCTGCGACCCGGTCAATGTTGGCCTTGGCTTTGTCCCCCATAGCAGCTATCCGAGTAGTGAGCAGATCCAGATCTAGTGACTTAGCCTCATCAAGAATCCGAACCATGGGATTGCGGGGGAGAAGACGCTCGCCCGTGGCCTCATCAAATAATATATCTTGAAAGTTTGGGTCCAAATCCGGGTGGCCGGCAAAGGGATTGCGAGGCACGTCGGAAAGTTTTATGCGAATCACAGTAGGATTCTCGGAAGGAGGTGGAGAGGGGACAAACTCCGTGGTCTTCTCCGTGGTATCTCGGGGAGGCCGAATAGGAGACTGAGGACCAGGTGGTGAATCAAACAAGGAACGCCTCCAGTTCCTCTGCTGGATATCTTCCTCAATGACTCCAAGAAGAGGGCGATATTTAACTACATCCCCGGAATGACCAGTTGGCGGCTTAGTAGCAGCTCTCATCAACTTGAATTGTTCGAGGCGGTGTCGAACGTCTGAAGTTTTGGCCACCTCGCCTGCCCCTGTAATAAAGAACAAGTGTTACGAGCGTACAATGGTCCATAATTCGAGAAATATGTTAAGTTAAAAAGCGTGAGAAGACACATCTATTATACAAACCCTGCGGAGGAGTAGGATCCAGCAATAAGTCCTGGATTTCATCCCAGGACAGGAGCGAGCCATAAAATATTCCTAAGTCCTTATCGTAAATGGAATCTGCGGAAGTCAAAAGATCACCTTGCACCGCCGGAGTCACCCTCGCCGAGGAGCTCTTGGGGGATGGATCGACGCCAGCCCCAGCCTTGTCAACCTCCTTTGCCTTCTTCTCCGAGGCTGATCCTTCCTCCAACCCTTCAAAAGCCTGGCGGAAGGCATCATCCGTCCACTCCTGGATCTCCCCTGCCTGCTCAAAAGACAAAGCCCCGACACCACTACCACCCTGTCCTTCACCTTCTCCATCTCCTCCGCTCTCCTCTTCGTCTTTTTCCTCCTCTCCACCTTCCTTCTCCGGAATATCCGGACATGTACTGGGAGAGGGTCCATCAGACTTCTTAAGCTTCTTTCCCCAACGGCTGGAGGCACCAAGAAAGGTCTCTTCTTGCTACTCTTCACAGTAGCCCCATCCTTGGCTTTAGCATCCCTCTCCTCGGCTGTATCTCTCTGTTTAACCACAGATTGATGTGGCAGAATCAAGTTATACTACAGGAGAGTGGCGTTCCTGATTAGGAAAGAAGTCGATCTATCCCTTCCCGAAATGGCCTTTATTTCAGTAGCCATTCGAGCCAAGGAATCAGTCTCCACAACCGCAAACCACCTATTGCTAGCAAGAAATAAAGGCATATAAGAAGAAGCATTGTGATCGGGACAAGAAAAATATAAATGAAGTTCAACTTACAGCCGGAAGTGAAAAGGCGGAAAGAAACAGAGTCATCCCTAATGAAAAACCATTCCTTCTTGAACATACTAAACTTCGAGTACAAATCCAGAACAGGCTTGAAGGGCACGGCCGCTTCAAAACTGATATATGGAGACCCCTTCTTTTAGCCTCTCAAGTTGTACAGATATCGGATCTCCCGGTTGGAAGGTGGACGCCCATATCTCCTCTGAAATATGACAAAAAGACTCACCAGAATGGCGTAGGAGTTAGGCTGAAGCTGAAAGGGAGCCACCTTCAGATATGTGATAAAGCTAACTATCCACGCGTTGAGAGTCGGGATAGCACCACACATGCAATGATATCTGCTGTAAGCAAAGTAGCCTTCGGGGGGGGGGTCATACGGCATCACTCCTTCCCCCGGCAATAGCATGCGCGCTCTATCTATTCCGAAGGAATGAGATATAACATCGAGTTGCTCCTCCTTCAGAGAGCTAGGAAAGCAATTAGGAGGAATGTTCAGAAGCTCTTGGGGACCATACCCGTCTACTAACGACCTCGGGGTAGGTCCACGACATTCCGGTCCTAGCTGGGCGGGAGGCACGACGGAAGACTCACTTCTGTCCGTAGATTTTTTCTTTTCCGATCGGGTTTCCACTTTGTGAGACATTTATCTGTAACACCAAAGCAAAAGCACATCGTTAGAACAAGGAGTATGGAAATGTAAACCCGTAGGTACATGCAGCCTGTGTACTTGCTCACATTCAAAACTCATTCGCAGAAATAAAAGTCTTTAAGTTTCATTCGGTAGTGAAAGTTCAAGTTTCATTCGGTAGTGAAAGTTCAAGTTTCATTCGGTAGTGAAAGTTCGAGTTTCATTCGGTATGGAAAGTTCGAATCTCATTCGGTATTGAGAGTTCAAGTTTCATTCGGTGTTGAAGGATGAAAGTTCATTCGGTATTGAGGGTTTCAAATTCATCCGGTACTGAAAATCTATAAAATTCATTCGGCAGCAAGGGGGTCTCACCTGGTTTGGCTAGCGTCTCGATTCGGCGAAGCAAAGGGTTTGATTCGGCAAAAAGTTCGGCTTGTTTGGTAAGAAATAACGAAGGCGTATAGCCCTTATTTATAGGCAAATGTAGGAAACCGGACCAATTGGTTCGGCACTCTGGACCGAACGAAGCTACACCAACCAGAAGAAAAACAAAGCGCGACACATGCAAGCACGTGCCCCACTTTGAGGGGCAAATGTTGGGCGAATTCTCACCCATGTGATCACGAGGCCAAGGAGCATCAATTTCGTCTAGAATCACCATTTACATACTGTCCATTCGGCACCTATGCCTGGCCGAACCAACACCCCTGCCGAACCAACACTCTCCGTCCCACACCGAACCTACCCATCCAACCTCTGCCGAACCATGATCCACCGAACCACGTACAGCCGAACCAACCCATCCAACCTCTACCGAACCATGATCCACCGAACCACATACAGCCGAACCAACCCATCCTCCTCGTATCACCGAACCAAATCCACACCGGACCAAACCAACCTCACCTCCATCTCACCACCGGACCAACATCCTACCGGACCAAAGCCACTCCAACCACGACCGAACCAACCTCCGCCGAACCAGATATGCCAGGCCAGATCGCTTCAGCCCAGGCCCGCCCGCAGCTATATACATCCAAGACCCCTGCCCCCAGCTTCACTCTATAAATAGAGGGGCAGGGGTACAACAATGGCAGACAAGTTTGAGAGCTCAAGCAAGGAAGGAACTTTCAAACAACTTTCTTATACTTGTACTTAAAGCTTTGTACTTGTAATTTGAAAGAAAAGAGAGAATAACATATAAAGTGGACGTAGGCACGTTCTGGCCGAACCACTATAAATCTGCGTGTCTTTTACAGTTTAGCCCCTGCTTTTTTCATATTTGCATAAGTAACCTAAAACCTTGAAAATAACATATAATCAACTAAATTATACGGATTGGAGGTGTTTGCCCATTTTTTGCGCAAACAATCACAGTGCAACGAAAATAAAGGCATCAATGCACATGAGAATTGACTCAGTGCTTATTGAAAATAAAATGCATTAGTGCATAGAGAAACAACTTAATGAAACTGGACCAAATTCGAGAACAAAAGCAGGAATACAACACAAGTCAACTACAACTGCATAGGCACAACATGTATTCAACATGAAATGAAGTTTGTGTGCAAAAGGTTAGAGGCAATGCAAATACGACGTAGCAGTATAAATAGTGAATGCAACTTATTACAACTGTCAAACTGGACAAAACAAGTGCAGACTCAAGTGATACATGAATATACATGTATACATGTATGGTAATATAGCAGATGTTCAAGACAGCAGGCAAAGGTTTATAACAGTTCTACTGGCCTCATTCACATGAAGCTACTATACTGGATGAATACAACAAGTCCAAATGGTACACATAAACAAGTGTAGCGATGTAAATGTCGACATTAACAGGTATGCAGGTGTATGCAATATGAACCAAACTGTGTGAAAAAGGCTATAACTCATGTCAGTGTACAAATTGAACTACAATGTACAGGCAAATCGAGACAGACTCAAGTACGAACTGAATAATGCAATGCAACTGGCAACAATGAAGCACAGAGGGCAAAGGAGATGATCAGTACATATGAATTCATATAGTGCAACAAGTATGTAGACCAAAGAGCAAAAATATTCTGGATCAAATGCTATCAGGTCAGGGACACAATACCGCAAGTGTTCAACAACAAAGGTATATGCAGTAAAATATAAATGAGTCAAGTCTCTATATATACAAGCAACCAAACGAAGGCCTAGACCATAATGAAAACTCAACAACTACAAGCAGATGCACTAACTGACACACATGTTCATGAAGTACACAAGTACAATAATTTCTGGATTGAATGCGCGTGAATTTTTTTAGCAAGACAAAGATCGAACATACTAACTAGATATGCTCAAATAGAATGAATGCATGTTGAAATGTCCAGATCAAATGGATTAGAAAAATTTCTCATGCCACTGAAATTACCCAAATGAACACAAACGATCAAAATGCTGACAACAAAGTGAAGTCTGGGTGCCTAAAAAGTCAGAGGCAAAGTAACTACAGATTACTCATAAATGAAGACTACACGAGCTCAATGCATCAGTAAAACAAGCTCGAGACTGGTGGTAACCAATTCGACTAAGAAACAGTGGCCAATAGCAGTTATATAAAAAAATAGTATGACCAAGGTAAACGAAGACAAACTCATGTATCAACCCAAGTCAGAGACCAAATTCAAGCGTCACATGGTTAGGACAGTGAACAAGAAGAATCAAGTAAAAGTCGATCTCAAACAGAAATTCACGAAATCGAAGAAACAAATAATCAAAAATCGTGGTAGTCAAAGAAATCAACTCGAAGGCCAGAGGATTCAAAGCCTTGGAAAACAAGAAAATGCATCAACATTGAATAAAAATCAAATAGAAGCCGAAGAACACGAACAATCAAGCGAACAAATTCGAACAGTTCGAATTAGATGCGAGTAACTTAAATTACTCACCTTTGCCAGGGGAGTGAAGATGAAGCCGACCAAATTGAAGTAACCGAAGAAAGGAGGAATACGAACGAAGTTCGAACCTCTGCAGCCATATCCTTCGACTTCAATGCCCTACTTTTGATGGAAGAGGGACGCACGAAGGGAGAGACGAGCCGCCATTTATTTTCGTGTGAATGTTTTTAGGGTTAGATTCGAATGAATGAATCGAGAAGGGGGTCGGGTCGAACAAAATAAAAACATGCGAAAGAAAAAGGAACGGCAAATCTCTCGAAAACCTACTAGCAAAAAGGAATGTGGCCCAACATTTTGATTTAGGGTAGCGAACGAAGGAAGGAAACCGGTATGTGTTTCGAAATAATGCAACACCAAGAAGGGTCAACATAAAAATGGAACTCGAATCCAATCGAATTTGAACAAGTCAGAAGATAGCCATAGCGTTACAACAAAAAAAATCAAATGGATACGAACACAACCCCGGGTTGTTGCATTCCCCTACGATTTCCTCTTATCTATCTTGGTTATGACTGGCCTCTCTTAAATTTATGACTGTGTGATTATAAAATGAGAAATGAATGAGAGTGTTAGGGCTTGAGGATGAAACAAAGCTCTATTCCTATTTTGCCCTTCTGATTTATTCTTTCTTATGTTAAGTTTTAAAATAATATTGTTAGTTGATTAGTTAAGGCCCGACCTTGTTAATTATCAAATCTCATCCTAATTCCCACTATATTAGTTTATTTAATCTATCCAATTAAATCTCCTGAATATATTAAACTAAAATTAGGGGTGTTACAGGCTCCTATCCTTAAAGAATTTCTTCATCGAAATTCAGTAAGGACTGCACGATAAGAACATCAAACATGCAAAAAACTGTGGCAGCAACTCTTGTATATCCAACCAGCTATATAGTCTATATGGCAAGTATAGAAGATACCATCATAGCGGCTAAGGATAAGTATCTCTACTATCATTCTCTGTTTCCCAAGTATAGTCTTTCTCGTTGTCACTCCAATGGACTTTCACCAATCTGACTATCGTGCTCCTTAGCTTCTTCTCATCTCTTGCTACAACATGAACTGGTTGCCTAATAAAATTCTGATCTGGTTCTACTACTAAATCTTCTAATGTATTCAAAGCAACAGTAGTCCCTGGATCTTGAACATACTTCCTAAGATGAGAAACATAAAAAACATTATGGACTATATCCAAACTACTCTGCAAATCTACTCGGCACGCGAGCTTTTCGATCCACTCTATAATAGGGAATGGTCCAACATATTTAGGAGCCAATTTCCTGGCTTTCAAAATCGTTACACATCCTTCATTGGTGAAACCTTAATGAAAACACGATCACTAACTGAGAACTCTAAATCTTTATGTCATTTATTTAAGTAACTTTTCTATCTAGACCGAACCTCCTTCATCTGTGCCCGGATCAACTCAATCTTTTCTATGGCTTCTTTTACCATATCTAGACCAAGAACCAATTTATCTCTGATCTCCAACCAACATACCAGTGATTTGCATGGCCTTCCATATAATGCTTCGAAAGGCACCATTCTTATACTAGTTTGATAGCTATTATTATAGGAAAACTCAAATAGGTGCAAATGGTCATTCCAGCACCACCAAAGTTCAGTACATAAGCTCTTGACAAATCTTCAATTACCTTGTGGACTCTCTTTGTCTGCCCATACATTCGTGGGTGATAAGCGGTACTTGTAACGACCCGTAAATTTCGATAATTAAAATTTTCATTTTAATAAGACTTTTGGTAACTTAATATTAAAGGAAATAAAAATTTAGTGAATTATTAATGGAAATAATAACTTGGATAAGATGGGTAAGTTAATTTTTAAAAACTTGAATGTAACATTATAAATGTAATTCAATTGTTAATAACATGGATGTAATTCCAATAAGTGAAACAATATAAATGTTAATTATACTCTTATTGTAATAAAAGAATGTTACCAAGATGAAATGATTAATTTGATTTAAAAACTCAATTAATGTGTGCATTAATTTATAATGGGATATAAAAGGTAAATTAATAATTTAAAATGTTGACTTGCTAATAAAATAATGTAAAATGAATGCAAATGGAATGAATTAGTGTATGAACTAATGGTAGCACTTGTTGTAAGCAAGTAAGTAAATTAAAACATAACAGTACTAATTTAGGTTAATAATTAATAGGTTGAGTGAAAGGACAATTAATGAATTTATTAAAATTGTAAAGTTATATTATAATAGATGGTAATTGGTTGGGAAGAATGAACATACAAGTATTTTAAAGGGAATAATGGTGACAAATGGTTGTTACCAGTTAATTCATCAATTACAAATAAAGATAATTAAATGTGCCTTAATGATAATTAATGTAGGGTGAGTTTCAGCCGAACCAGCCCACTACCGGCCCAAAACGACCGAACCACACTCCGTCCTCCCATTACCAATCCAAGCAGTGTCGAACCAACCTCAATTCGAACCAACTCCAAGAATTGTCGAACCAACTCCAAGCACTGCCAAACCAGCTCTAAGCCGAACCACCCACCTCTCCAAGCACAACCGAATCAACCCACCACCGGACCAAAGCAACTCCAACAACCCACTCACGAGTCACCACCGAACCGGCACATATCCACTTCCCTGCCGAACCAAGCACCTACCGGTCCAACACCAGCCGGGCCAATACCACCTCACTCTTTACCGAACCAAACTCGACCCTCTACCACCGAACCAAATGAAGGGAACCCCTACCGGACTAACCACTACCGGACCGAAAGCCGCTCCAACTATCTCCAGATCAAAGCCTTGCCGATCCAACGCCGCCAGGCCAGATTGCGTCAGCCCAAGCCCACCAACAGCTATATACATCCAAGACCCCTGCCCACAACCTCACTCTATAAATAGAGGGGCAGGGGTACAACAATGGCAGACAAGTTTGAGAGCTCAAGCACAGATAGAACTTTCAAACAACTTTCATTTACTTGTAATCAAAGCTTTGTACTCGTAATCTGAATAGAAAAGGAGAATAACATATAAAGTGGACGTAGGCAGGTTCTGGCCGAACCACTATAAATCTGCGTGTCTTTTACAGTTTAGTCCATCTATTTCATATATTGGCATAAATCACCCAAACCATTAAGAACAACATATAACCAACTAATTCATACGACTTGGAGGTGTTTGCCCATTTTTTATGCAAACATTTTTGGTGCTTTCACTGAGAATGATAGGAGCTCAAAGCTTCAGCTTCTCCCACTCAACCCTTTTCCTATCAACATCGTTCATTGCTTGGAAAACATGCCTCCCGGACGAAAGAAAGATGCTAACAAAGGAAAGAACATTGCAACCAGTAGTATCCCAGATCCAGTAATCAGAAATCAAGACAATCGTCCGGTTCCAATAGCAAACGAAAATCAGGCAAATCCGATAGCCCCTGCTACGGAACAACCAATTACAAGGACGGATCTGGACAGGATTGTGGCTGAAATAAATAACCGCTTCGCATCTCAACAAGAAGCCTTGGTGGACCAACTCATGCCACGCTTAAGGGATGCTGAAGAATCCAACCGCAACACTGAATCATGGGGTGAGTCCCGGTCTGGAGGATCTGGGAGACGACAAAGGTCTTTCTTCTTCGAAGAGGTTAACAACAGAAACAGCAATGGTAGGAGCTGAGCCCGGACTCAGCCCGAATTCTGACCCGAAGAAACACTTGGAGCCGAACCCAACGGGGGAGGTGCCAGGCAGGGGTCGGATGTAGCTGAGCCTGTCATGCTACCTAACCATGGAAACACCAGTAGACGGGGCCGAGCTGGAGTCCAGCCCGAAGTTGGACCCAAGGAAGTGCTGAGAACAGAACCCAGCAGGGGAAGATCAAGGCAAGGACCAACTGTGGCTGACCCCAGCATGCCCCCAGAAGACCAGAGGCAGCCATTGGAGAATGTTAGGAGTGACAGATGATACCATCCCTACAATTCGTCTGGACGGAATCAATCTCATAGGGAAGAACCAAACTCATTCCTATCCACCCCAAATTCTGATGAAAGGATGGCGCGATTGTTCAGAGAATGCGTCCAACTGGACCAAAGGGATCGGGGGATAGGCGCTAGGGTAACCAGCCCCTTCACACGCAATATCGAAACTGCCATCAACCCTCGGGAATGGAAAATGCCAACAATGGAACCTTACAAGGGAACCTCTGACCCCATCGTACACTTACAAAGATACACCCAGCATATGCTCATGTGTGGAGCAACGAAGGGAGTGTTGTGTAAATGCTTTCCACTTTTCTTGGCAGATCTAGCTACCTCCTGGTTCTGCCACCTACCCCAAGGGTCCATCAGCTCATGGGAAATGTTGAAAGAAAAGTTCATCAGCCAGTTCCGCATTCATGTGGAACAACCCAAGGACGCTTATTCCTTATCTAGTATCAAACAGAAACCCGGAGAGACAGTGCAACAATATCTAACCCGATTCAACGCCGCAGCGGCCGCAATCCAAGATGCCGACGAGAATCTTATCCTAATGGCCCTCTGCAGTGGTGTACATCCGGATACTAAATTTGCTAGAAGACTAACCAAGGAAAAACCAGCTGCTTTACCTGATTTCTTCCATGAAGCTGGAAAATATATGAGACTTGAAGACGCTGCCACTGAGAGGCAGTCAGGGCAACAGGCTAGGACAACTACAGATAGGGTTCCCGTTGCAGTAAAGGATGTTCGAAGAAATGACTCTAGTGACAATGCTGGGGGAAAGAAGGGAGAAAAGCGCTTATATCGACCAGGACCAAGATTTGACTCTTACACTCATTTGAATGAAACAATCGAAAACATCTTCCTAGCCACCCAAGACGAAGTTAGATACAAGCGCCCCCCGCACAAGAAGGAGTCAGATAATGCACTCAAGTCTAGAAAGTTCTACCGCTTCCACGAATCCATGGATATGACACCAATGAATGCCACCATCTACGGGACTTGATTGAAGAACACATCAGAAGGAAGAGAATGGGACGCTATGTAAAAAGCCAGAACAGGACTCCAGCTCCCGCCAATGAAAACCCATGGCTACCCCTCCCAGAAGTAGGCGGAGGAAATCGCAACACCAGCGGCTCTAGTCAAGAGAAGATAGTGGTCCATACCATATCAGGAGGGCCACACATCGCCGTCAGAAGCTGGGCAGAGATGGAAAGATACGGTAAGTCACTTAGAAACGATGAAGGCTACGTTAATTCTGTTATGGAAGAACGCCACCCGAAACGGAAAGAGAATGACGACATCACATTCAGTAGGCGTGATCTAGAGGGAAGGCAGTACCCACACATGGATCCTATGGTCATCTCTGCCTGGTTTGGCCCAGCCAAAGTTTTCCGAATTTTAGTAGACACTGGACGCTCAGTAAATATCCTATTCAAGCATGCTTTCGATAGAATGAAGCTGTCAATGAAGGATGTGTCTCCCTGCAACAAACCACTACATGGTTTCACTGGAGATGCGAAGATGCCCCTCGGGCAACTGGACCTCTTTGTTGAAATAGTAAGTCATCCCCGCTCCATTGTGCGAAAACAAACATTTGTACTAATAGAGAACCACTCTGCCTACAACGCCTTTTTGGGAAGACCAGCCTTGTCTGACTTCCAAATTGTCCTGGCCCCGTGGTGCCTGAAAATGAAATTTCCAATAGATAACGGAATAGGAGAAATAGAGGGAGATCAAGACGCTGCTCGAGACTGCTATGTAACTGAACTTCGCAATAACCACAGAAAAGATAAAGGAAAAAATGCAGAGACTACTCTCTGCATGAAAAGCTTGGAAGCATAGCAACTAAAGAAAGCCCCTCCTCTTCGATATACCAGTGATCCTTTCAATGAATTAGACCCCAGGGACAAAGAGGAGGAGGCCACCGCCGAGCCTGCAGAGGCTATGGAATTCGTAGCTGTAGACAAACATGACACAAGTAGACTATTGAAAATCGGATCTCAACTAAAAGAAGAATTAAAGGATCAAGTCATTGTTTTTCTTCGCCACAACATGGATGTATTTGCATGGACGCACGCTGACATGACAGGAATTTCCCCAGAAGTAGCATGCCACGTGCTGAACATCGATCCCACCAAGGTGCCAGTAAAGCAGAAAAAGAGAAGCATGTGGGCAGAACGATCAGCAGCCCTCAAGGAAGAAGTAAAGAACCTACTTGCCAATAACTTCATACGAGAAGCCATCTACCCAGAATGGATCACCAACCCGGTACTGGTAAAGAAGGCTAATGGGAAGTGGCGAACATGCATCGACTTCTCCAACTTAAATGACGCTTGTTCGAAGGACTGCTTCCCACTCCCCCGAATCGATCATCTCGTGGACAGCACCGCCGAACACGAACTCTTATCTTTTATGGACGCATACTCAGGATATAACCAGATCCCTATGCATGCCCCCGATCAAAACCACACTAGTTTCATCACTAACCAGGGATTGTACTGCTACAGAGTAATGCCTTTTAGACTTAAAAACGCCGGAGCTACTTATCAGCGCCTCGTCAACAAGATGTTTGCGGAACTAATAGGACGAACTATGGAAGTTTATGTGAATGACATGCTGGTAAAATCGAGGAAAGCCAACAATCATATAAACCACTTGGATGAGATGTTTCAAGTACTTTCGCCAATATGGAATGAAGCTGAACCCTCTAAAGTGCTCCTTCGGAGTGCCGTCGGGAAAGTTCTTGGGATTCATCGTCCATGCCAGGGGGATTGAAGCAAACCCCGAACAAGTTCGGGCTTTGCAAGATATCAAGATACCATCCACTCGAAGAGAGATGCAAGGCCTAAACGGTAAAGTGGCCGCCCTAAGCAGGTTCATCTCTAAAGCAACCGACAAATGCATCCCTTTATTTGAAGCTCTAAAGAAAGACAAAGGAAAGTTCGAATGGACTGACGAATGCTCGACGGCCTTCCTTAACTTAATCGAACACCTCCAAAGACCACCAGTACTCTCAACTCCAAAGAAGGCGAGGAACTATACATATACCTTGCTGTATCGTCCCATGCTTTAAGTGCCGCTTTGGTGAGAGAAGACAACCGCGCGCAGCGGCCCGTATACTTTGTAAGCAAGAGATTTACAGGGGCAGAAGCCAGATACCCTAAACTTGAAAAGCTAGCATGTTGTTTGCTAATCACATCACAGAAACTGCGACACTATTTCCAACCTCATTCCATCAGAGTTTTAACTGATCAACCGCTAAGGCAGATACTCTATCGCCCCGACACTTCTGGGCGACTACTTAAGTGGTGCATTGAACTGAGTCAATATGATATCACCTACCATCCTCGCAACGCTATCAAGGGGCAAGCCATAGTTGATTTCATTACCGAATTCACTACTAACAAAGGTAAGGAGCAATCTGAAATAGCAGAAGATATCAAGTGGAATCTCTTCGTAGATGGAGCATCAAATGAACAAGGCTCGGGGGCAGGTGTTGTGATAATCACCCCCAGGGGAAGGAAGCTGCACTACGCCCTAAGGTTGGAATTCGCTGCCACCAACAATGACGCAGAATACGAAGCAGTGATAGCCGGATTAGAACTTGCCCTGGAGATTGGAGTCGGTTCTTTATGTCTCCATAGTGATTCTCAACTTATTGTAAATCAAATACTGGAAGAATTCCAGACTCGAGGAGAACGACTCGTAGCATATCTAAAGAAGACCAAGCTGCTGCTCAATCAATTGGATCACTATTTAATCAAACACATTCTTCGAGAAGAGAATCAGGAGGCCGACGAACTGGCAAAAGCAAGCTAGCATGAAGGACGACACCGCTTCCCGAACAATAACCATCTCAAAGCAACTGGCCCCGAGTTACGAGCCAATGAATATGATAGCTGCAATCGAAGAGGAAACTTGGATGACTCACATCCGGAAGTACTTACAAAGTGGCACACTGCCCGATGGGCGTAACGAAGCTAAGAAAATCTTAAGGAATGCTTCCTGCTACACATTACAAGAAGGCATCCTCTATCGGTGCGGCTTCTTTAATCCCTTATTAAGTTGTATCGCTGGAAGGGAAGCCAGGGAAGTCTTGTCCAACATCCATCAAGGATGTTGCGGAGATCACACCGGAGGGCAGACTCTAACAAAGAAAATACTCCGATATGGGTATTACTGGCCCACTTTAAACAAAGACGCCTTAGACTTCTTCAAAAGATGTGACAGATGTCAGAAATTTGCTAAGATTCCTCGACTACCAACAACGGAGATTACTCAGATGACCAGCCCTTGGCCCTTTACGATATGGGGAATTGACTTGATTGGCGAACTGCCAATGGGCCAAGGCGGAGCCAAATATGCCATAGTGGCAGTCGACTATTTCACCAAATGGGTGGAAGCGGAGACTCTAAATAAAATATCTTCGGCAAAAGTTATTAACTTCTTGATCAAAAATGTTTTATGCAGGTACGGGGTTCCACTCAAAATCATATCGGACAACGGACTTCAATTTGACAGCGAAGAATTCACCGACTGGTGCCAAGAGCACGGAATTCACAAAAGCTTCTCATCTGTAGCTTACCCCTAGGCAAACGGACAAGTCGAAGCTGTCAACAAAATTCTCTAAACTCTAATCAAGAAGAAACTTGAAAAATCAAAAGGCGCTTAGGTGGATAAACTTCCTACGGCACTTTGGGAAAACCGCACATCTTACAGAACATCAACAGGGCATACTCCTTTCTCTTTGGCATACGTATCGGAGGCCATGCTCTCAGTTGTAACTGTAGTGCCTTCCCACCGTAGGATCCACTACACCCAGAAGAGAATGAAGAACTCCTCTTCATGTCTTTGGATCTAATTGAAGAAAGAAGAAATGATGCAGCACTTAAAGCGGCAGCGCACAAGCAAAAAGTGGCAGCACAATACAACTCCAAAGTCAAGCACCGCGGCTTACAAGAAGGAGATCTTGTCCTCAAGCGAGACTTCCCGCGCCCCGGAGCGCTAGATCCAATCTGGGACGGACCCTATGTAATTCATAAAGATCTCCACAACGGAGCTTATATTTTGTCAACAGTGGACGGAGAGGTGTTCCAGAGGGCATGGAACATCCAACACCTCTGTCGATACTTTTCTTAACTTGTACTGCCCATATGAAGTGAATTAACAAAGAGAATCAGTGGACGTAGGCATTTTCGTGCCGAACAACTTTAAAAATCTTGTCTCTTTTTAACTTGTTCCTTTATATCTTGGCTGCTTGTTAAGCTTTATCCTTTTCTGTTGAACAAAATCATGTATAACGACATTTCCACTCTGGACACTTCACGGCGCAACCTCACCTGGACAAGACCCAACATGTACTATGCGAATCTATGCACTTGCCAATGAGACACTTTTGCTCCAGCATCCCTCTGCTGCGGGTTAACTCATTGCTCGCGACAGCCCTCAAAGCCAACTGTAATGAGCCGATTATAAGCCATCATGAAGGCTGACTATAGCCGATGGCAGCTCATTACGACGTTCGTCTCGCCGGCAACTGTGAACCTACTTTAAGCCCCAACATAAGGTGTGGCCAGCCAGGGGGTAGTTCACGGTTGACGATCGACAACCACGCTAGCCGGCCATAGTAAATCGAATAATACCCACGATTACGGGCCATAATGGCTCGGGTAGTTACTGTGCGCGATCTCGACTCCGATATGCCTTAAGTGCGGCTGTGGTAAAAAAGATAAACTCCCCGCGGAGGCGTAAGATGGGTGACAAATGTCTCCAAGACCCACAGCTAGGGAAAGTGACTACAAAACCCGTTTGCCACGAACTTAAGCTTATCGACGGCCTTCCGTGATTGGAAGTTTGACTGTTTCTCATATTTCCATTTCATTTAAAAACTTTTCTCCTATCCTATATAACGGTCCCTAAAGTACAGGTCACAAAATAGGGGAACTCTCGCTTGTGGAAATATGAACTCACATCCGGATGACGGAATACTCAGCTACATTCCATACTCAGTCACGCAAGACATTCAAAGCAACCCTCTACAACTAAAACACGAAGGGCGGTACTTTCTTCTCTTGTATACAAATATGTAGCTTTAATTTATTCACACATCATATTGGCATTACAAGACATGAAATAATATTTTAAGCAGAAACTTAGCATCAAATACGATTGAATCACGTGCACAAACACGCAGCTGTATTTCTTATGCAACATATCAAAATAACAACCACATTCGAATATGACAGAATCTGCTTATGTTATAAAGTTACATAAAGACGTTTATTGCGATGACATAATTACAGCCTGAAAATACAATAATGTTTTGGACTAGCATATACAGGAATGTCAAGCAGACCAAATAAAAGAGTCAACTACATCGGGGCTCCGCCTCTATCCTGCCAGCCATCTGGATTTACTTAACTGCAGGGTCAGAACTCCCCGCATGTACTCCAGAGGTCCCGCCTGCCCAATTCAGAAGAGAATCCATCAATAGTCACGAAAGATAAGCAATCAAATCATGAAAAGACTAAAAAGGAAGACTTACCAACATCCGCTCCCTGGTCATCGTCCTCCAACTGCACACCTACTTCCTCAGCGGTAAGCAGCCGCATGCCCTCCTTCACCGCCACTTTCTCCTCCTCACTAAACTGGGTCGTGACCGCATCCATCCTGAAGGCTGCACCACCCTCCTTACCCGCATCAGCCTTACCTTCCTCTAAAGCCCGAAGATAAATCCTAGCCATAACCCGGGGGTAATCATCCATCCAGGATAAGCTGCCCTGCTTCCAGGTCCGGAAGTACATGTCCTGGAGCATCTCATCCATCATCCCCTCATTCTCCTCAAATTCCCTCACCCGGGCCTCGGAGGACAGCAACTTAGCAATGGAAACATCCCTCTCCGATCGGTATCTCGAGCGGTCAGCCTGGAGAGATCTCCTCATCTCCTCCATCTCCTCCTTTAGCTTAGCTTGAGCGAGCTCAGCGGATTCAAGCCTCCTAGATAGTTCCTCTACCTGCTCGAGATCCGTTTTCCGGACCTCGTCCACTGTTGCAATGGCCATGTCAATCTGCCCCTTGCATACAGCCTCCATTTTTCGCAATTCTGCCCTGCTGGCCTCTTCCATAGTCTCCTTCAACCGCCTGGAGGCTGCCTCGTGCTGAGAGATCTGAATGGCCTGATCGGAAAGCTGCTTGGGCTGGTCAGAAACCATTAACCGTAGTCGTATGTTGGCACTCTCAATCTCCTTTCCAGCCTTGACCAGTCGGGCATGATGCCCATCAACTTCCTGGTCTCCTCCGCAACCCGGTCGATATTAGCCTTGGCTTCGTCCCCCTTGGTAACTACCCGAGTAGTAAGCAAATCGAGGTCTAAGTACTTAGCCTCATCAAGCACCCGTACCATGGGATTGCGGGGAAGAAGATGCTCACCCGTGGCCTCGTCAAAAGAAATGTCCTGAGAACTCGGGTCCAGATCCGGGTGGTCTGCAAATGGGTTGCGAACCAAACCAGGGTGGTCTATCGGGGTGACGGTTGGATTTTCGGATGGATGTGGAGAAGGCATAAACTCAGTATCTTCCTCAGTAATATAATGGACAGGCTGGACTGGGGGCTGAGGGCTAGGTGAAGGTTCAAATAAAGATCGGCCCCTCTTCCTCTTTTTCCTATCTTCTTCAATAACTCCGAGAAGAGGGCGATAGCCAACTACATATCCGGGGCGGCTAGTCGACGGCTTCGGTTTGGCGGAAGCTTTGAGTAGCTTGTACTGTTGGAGGCGGTGCCGAATATCTGATGTCTTGGCCACCTTACCCGTTCCTGGAATAAAAACGAAGTGTTACAAGCATGCATGAAACTATAATCCGAGAAAAATGTTAAGTTAAGAAGAATAAAGAGGAGTCGAAAATTCACCTTGAAGCGCTGGAGCTGCCTTGGCTGAAGGGCTTTTAGTTGGTGGATCAGCAGCAGTTCCGGCCTTGCCCGCCTTCTTAGCTTTCTCCACCAAGGCCGATCCTTCCTCCGACCCCTCAAAAGCCAGGTGGAAAGCCTCATCCGTCCACTCTTGGATCTCACCTACTTGGCCTAAAGACAAAGCCCCGGTGCCATCGCCGCTCTGCCCTTCACTACCATCATCACCATGACCTTCTCTACCATTTTCCCCCTCCGCTTCGCCTCCATCATCCTTGCCTTCTCCCTCCTCCACTCGGTACTCGAAATCCACAAGTCCGTTCGGTAAAAAACTCATTCGACAGAAAAGAGGAGGAACTCACCTGATTCGGCGAAAACCAGGATTGATTCGGCTAACACGTTTGATTCGGCTAACACGTATGATTCAGCTAATATGTTTAGACTGGCAATGACAAGGATTTGATTCGGCTGGTAAGGAATAATGGAAGCACAAGGCCCCTACTTATAGGCAATTACGAACGACCGGACCATTTGGTTCGACACACATATCCGAGCTAAAAACAAAGCATGCCATGTGCATACACATGCCCTACTTTGGGGGGCAAGTGTTGGGTGAGTTTCAGCCAAACCAGCCCACTACCGGCCCAAAACGACCGAACCACACTCCGTCCTCCCATTACCAATCCAAGCACTGCTGGACTAACCCCAATTCGAACCAACTCCAAGAACTGCCGAACCAACTCCAAGCACTGCCGAACCAACTCCAAGCCGAACCACCCACCTCTCCAAGCACAACTGGATCAACCCACCACCGGACCAAAGCAACTCCAACAACCCACTCACGAGTCACCACCGAACCAGCACATATCCACTTCCCTGCCGAACCAAGCACCTATCGGTCCAACACCAGCCGAGCCAATGCCACCTCACTCTCTACCGAACCAAACTCGACCCTCTACCACCGAACCAGATGAAGGGAACCCCTACCGGACTAACCACTACCGGACTGAAAGCCGCTCCAACTATCTCCAGATCAAAGCCTTGCCGAACCAATGCCGCCAGGCCAGATTGCATCAGCCCAGGCCCACCAGCAGCTATATACATCCAAGACCCCTGCCAACAACCTCACTATATAAATAGAGGGGCAGGGGTACAACAATGGTAGAAAGTTTGAGAGCTCAAGCACGGATAGAACTTTCAAACAACTTTCAGTTACTTGTAATCAAAAGCTATGTACTCGTAATCTGAATAGAAAAGGATAATAACATATAAAGTGGATGTAGCCATGTTCTGGCCGAACCACTATAAATCTGTGTGTCTTTTACAGTTTAGTCCATTTATTTCATATATTTGCATAAATCACCCAAACCATTAAGAACAACATACAACCAACTAATTCATATGACTTGGTGGTGTTTGCCCATTTTTTGTGCAAACAATTAATATAATAACGGAAAGGGTGAATGTAAATTAAAAAAGGAAACGTAAAACATATTTACAAGATAGTAATTGGTGTAATAGAAAGTTAAATAAATTTATTGAGAATATTAATTGTAATTAATGTGAATCAAAGTAATAGTGACGGTCGTAGGTTACTATTTAATTGTCCTATTAATTTGTTGTAACTGTTATATTTGGGAATGAGGCTTTATTGTAAGTAAATAAATGTAAGTATTGTATGAATATATGAATTAATGTGTGATTTAAGGTAATATAATGAATTCATATTATGTAAGTAATTATAATAAATAATTGAAATAATAAGCCTAAGTGAAATTTTAAGGCTATGGAAACAATCATCATAAATTACCAGAATATATCTAGTCTACCAAATTAATTTGAAAACAATTACATTTAAATGAAAATAAATGTCTCATTAATGTGGGTAAGAACTGTAATTGTAAAGTGCAAATGTAATAAAGCAACAGAAATGCATATTTTATTCATAAGATAATATAAAGGAATCAAAACCTATTGAATGAATTAATTGAGGTTCTAATTTTAACAAATGTATATATTTAACAACTTCAATATATTTGGAAATAATAGTTAATACAAAGGGAAGTTGGAAGTTTAAATATATTAATGGAATGAAATGTGAACAAGTGTTAACTGCGTTACAAAGTAATAATAGACTCAACTAAAGGGTTGGAATTGAATCTAATAAGTTTAATTGGAATTTATTAAAATTAATTGGATTCAATTTATAATAAAGGGATTATTTTAAGTAAATGAAATAAATACTATAATTGGTGAATTAATTTAATTTAAATTGAGATGGGAATTGGTTTTAAAGAATTATAAATTAATAAGTAATGCAAAATGATAAAATTTATGAATTGTAGAATTTGAATTTAAATAGTGATTTAATTTATTTAATATTAATTTATTTAATTAACTGTAAAAATAGCTATTTTGGCTACTGACTCAGATTTCGACGAAACCAGTTTCATCTGATCCGTAAAGGTGAATTATTGTAGGATTTCAAGTTTTGTAGCGATAGGGCTTATCGTTTGATCGTACGGACTTGAAACGCCTTGAAATAAATTAAATTGAAATCAATTGAAATTAACTTGAAATCAATTGAAATTAACTTGAAAAATATTGATTTTAGTATAACTTCTTCATACGATGGAATTTGGACTCGAAACCTTTTCCATTGTGTTTAAAATATTTTAAATCATCTATTTTGATATATGGGTTGACCGAATTTCGTTCCGCGGTCAGAACGGGCTTTTCGGGCCACTTTATCACTTAACGCGTATACCAATCTGATCCATCTATTCTTTTTCAAGTTTGTCTATAAATACTCTATTATAAACCCTAATTTCCCTCATTCTCATTTGTCTGTGCGTACCATTTCTTTCACCTCTCAAGTTCAATGCCAGACAAACACCTAATTCCAACTGCAATTCAAAATCAAAGTGAAATTTCAAACTCCTCAAAAAAAAATTCAGAAAAGTTATATATCGAAGCTCTCGATGTACGCATCCCAGAATTATAGTTCGTTTTTTAATTTTGAATCACCGTTTGTCCAGAAATCGCAGAACAATTCTCGGCCGTCCGTTGCGTCGTAATCAACTACGACGGATCAATTAATTGAGAGGTTGTGTGGAGATCGTCGAGGGGATGACATCTAGGTGGTTTGTAGGGGATGTTAACGGCTAGATCATCGAAAATAATACGATTTAGGGCTTGGTTTCTCATGGCGGCGGCTGCGATTTTGGGGTCGCGAGTTGGCGAGGGAGCCGAGGCGAGGTCATGGCGAGGTGTGCTGGGCGCGGCGTGGTGATTGTGCGGCGATTTCATGGTCAACGGTCAAACCTGGCGGCGGCCGTAACCTATAGGAGATGCGCGCGTTTTACGTTGTATTCTCTGGTAGCTTGCGTGAATACAGGGTGATGGTGTGGCTTTTGATTTGGGGGGGGGGGTGAGTTGTTTTTTGGTTTTTATTTTTATTTTTATTTCAATCATTATAATGTTATAACTTTCTCATACGATATCCGATTTACGGGCGGTTTTCTCCGCTAGGTTCGTATTGGAATTCCGGTTATTTTAGCGCTGGTTTTGACAGATTCTAAGACTGGAGACTGTTAAATTTTTAGGTTTAAAATGGGATTTAAATTCAATTTAAATTCAAAAGGTGAGTGCTTTAACCCACTCACAACTTCTAAAATTTCTTATGTTTGTTAAATTAAATTTTGTTGTGATTATGCATTTATTTATGACTTTCTCGTATATTTTTAATCATCATCTAAGTTAATTGCATTTATTTAAATTAAATCGTTATTTAATTTATTATTGAATATAACTGCCAGTTAAATGCTTGTTATATATATTATCAGTTATTGATTGATATTGATTGATTGTTTTGGATGATGATCGTGATGGATGTGTGATCTGTTGATGGATGAATGGATGTTTATTTTATATCATTATAATCTGCAAGTTCTTTATTTGTTATTTTGATCTAGGATTGCAGTTTGAAATGATATAGAACCGCATTTTTATTTTATATTACGGATTGAAATAATAAATATCCGTATCACTTAACCGTAGGATAGAAAATTATATACAGACACCGTGGTCTATATATAAAGATATTTTGAAATGATTTTTCTATGGTTTTGTAAAGAAATATATAGTTTATTAGATATTCATTTGGATATTTATAAATGTTTATATATATATATAATTAATTTTTTGATTTTAAGCATTGTGTAAATTTGGTTTAATGTATAAAAGAAGTTTAATAATAAAAGTTTGATTTTTAAGATATAATACTGTTAAGTATTTATTCAAATTATATTTATAGAGTTATAATGACTTAAATAAAATTAAGGTTAGAAGATAAATATGAATTTGATTTGAATAAAAGTATTTCAGAATTATCCTCGAATAAAATTGATTTGGAATTTATATAAGTTTGAGATTTTAAATGGTATGATTTTTTTATAACTTGATTTTGGTTTAGAGGATTTAATGAATATCAAGTCGATTTAAATGAATATTATCACATTAAATTAAATTAAAAGTATATCGTGTTATTTGAAGTTTAAAGGTTTTACTTAAATGATATTTGATTTATTATGTAAACATTTCAAATCTAAATAATAGTAATTGAATTTGATATATATGAAATTATCAAAGAATTCGTTTTGGAATGGTGGAGTATTCAAAGCTTTGAAATATATGGAAATTGAAATGGTTTATTTGGGGATTTAAATCTATATTTGGAATTGATTTGTGAAGGTGAAGAAACTGTTTATTTTATAAAGTAATTTATATTTAGAAACCATTTAAGTGGTGTGGTTATATTTCAAAGTCATGGAATTCAAGTTTTATGTTTTGAAAGGCTATATTTCAAGCATTGGTTGAGAAATATTATAACTTTGAAATGTTATGGTTTTAGAAAGGATATATTTGAGAATGATATCATAATGATTTGGTTTTAAAAGGGGAAATGATATCGTAATTATATGGTTCGAAATGGATATTATATTCTGGTTTGAAGTATAAATTATTTTGAAATGACCGCGGTGTTATAATAACGTTTGGTTGTTGAAGAGAACGAGATCGGTAGTTTTCATACTCTCTGCCAACTCCGAAAACCACTTTAACAACCGTGTACGCGGTGGAGATTCCAGAATGAAGTAGGATGGCGGCGACGTTTCCTTTGAGGTAAATACGTAGACTGACTCCCATGAGTTGGCATAAGGTGGCTAAAACAGGAGCGATTCTTGGGCCAATGAGGTATCACCTTTGATCGGGCACATCACTTCGATATTATACTTTGACTTTTGGATTGATTCGATGGCCATTTTTTATTTTTTTATTTGGGGGTGTGGCTCGAGGTGGGCGGTAGCTGCGCGCTACGCATTACCACCAGCCCGGATAGCAACTGGTATATTTACCCTGGAATTGCCTAGTTGTGCTGTGTCGCCTACCCTATCGCGCCTTGTACGAGTTTGGTTTTCTCCCGTTGCCCGTGTGGTATCATCTGGTGGCTTCCCGCTCAGGAGGGACTATGATATTGGATGGACTACTGGGACTATTACGTCTTAAGGGCTATATGGGTAACCCCTTAATGCTATGAAAAAAGTAAGTTTATTTTATTAATAGACATTATTATAATAGCAAAATATTACTACATGGTAAATAGTTTAACGGATCCTTAGGAGATGTTAATCCTGAGCATCTCTTGAGTTACTGCACTCACGTTGACACTGGATAGGAGATGTCAAATCCCGTAAACATCTCTGATGCTGTTCCACTCAGATTATTTACTGTTGATTAAACTTACATAAGATCTTTTAGTTCTGACTCTAGTGTTTTGTCTTTTCAATTCCCTCGGGTCAGCCTGAGCATTTCAGGATTTGAAGACCTTACTTCTGGAGGACGAAGGCAAAGATTTTATTACTATTATATATTATATTAGTCCACTACACCATTTTATTCCGCTGCATTAATTATTATTCTCTAGTATGTGTGCTCTGATATGTATTGTATAAATATAATCAAATGTTTTGTAAAACGGCTTCATGAACTGTTTATTTGATTATTATATTTTATCGTTCCGTGTGAGATTCTATTTTGTTTTTTTCCTTGCTTTTTCTTACTTACCCCATAACAATCCGCCCTCCTATATGGTTTAAGTCTGATGTATGTCGTTTATCGTCGATTTAGAGCGTACAAAAGGCGGGACGTTACATCGGGTATCAGAGCTTTGGTTTAGCGATAAACCTTAGCTTTGTGGGGTCTGACTCTTATTAATAGGGTAGTAAACCCTATGTTGAGTCGCTGAGTGTATATATATGAGAGAGCATATTTGTTAGTGTTATAAAAAGGTTTTAATATTCTGTAAATCTATTTCGTTTAGTATTTATAAATTCTGGTTGGTGCATGTGACGCTATGACATCAATAGGGATTTTTAAACACTTAATAGGACGGACCGACATAATATTTGTTTTTAATATAGGTGAATGAAATAATTTTGCCTATTATATTTTCTATATACATAAAATAAATTTTTATAAATGATATATATTTGGTTGCAATATATTGGTTGTTAGGTAATGAAATTCTAAATAATAGTGGAAATAATATTGAAAATAATAAAGAAAATGAAAATTGGAATTTATAACTTAAGTTCCGGGGTTTTGAAAATTTCTTTTGAATGGTTTTGGAATATAGTGATAATATTATTAGAAGTATTTTCTGATATAGATATTTCAATATAATTTGAAAGAATTGTTTTAAAGAAATTTGGAAGGAATAAATTATGTACTCCCCTCTCTGTCGCAAGAAAATAATTTCGGTGATGAGTGCACGCATCATCGACGTTCATTTTCGAGTTTCTTAGTGGGAAGGCTACTATAGTAGTTTTACTGCAGATTTATTTTGATAACCAAATATAAATTTTTAATTGTTTTAAAAATAATTGGATATAAGTTGTAAGTATACATTCATCTATTATTTTAAAATGATTTGAAATTAAACCCGGAATTTAAATTCTTAAGTTTCCATCAATTAATGGTTTCCATTGCTTTAGTGAAATGGAATTTAACTAATAATTGGAACCCCTAAATGAAATAAGAGATTAAATGCTAAGTATAAATGAAACTATAAGAAAGTTGGAAATTATAATCTATAAAACAAATGATATGATTATTGAACAGTAAATTTATTAAAGAAAATGAGAAGAACTTGTATGACTTTCAAGTACATTCTTAAGGGCATATATATAACTTACCAAAAGATATAAAAAGTTGAAACGTTAATAAGAAAATGTAATAGAAATTATACAAGTAATAAACTTAAGGTAATGAAAGTAATTAATGAAATTCTTTAATAAATAAGAATTTGGTGTGTAGTTGTTATAAACTTAAGTATAATTGAAATAATACTAATTAATATAATAGAAGGCAGGTATTGTAAGTAAGAAATTTTAAACTCAAGTAAATAAGTTGAAGTTATTTCTAAATAAAATTGTAAGAATTAAACGTAAATTAAAAAGAAACCATTATATGAATGAAAAAGAGAAATTAAACAACAAAGGTATGAATGGAATTAATAAGGATAAACTAAATCTGTTGTTTGAAATAGTTGTTGTTTGGTTTGGTTTATGGTTGTTTGGGCAAGGATACTCTAAAAATTGTTTGGATGAATAAATAATCTATTTATTTTCATCTAAGACTGTTGAGTAAATTTAGCACTAAGTAGTTTATTTTCCATTCTGTGCAATTTAAAGTTGAACCCGAACAACTATTTGTTTTGTTTGATATGAATGAATGATTGATATGTGTTGATTCTATGTGATGGTTGTATGCCTGGTTGTAAGTGATTGATGTTGTGTTGATTTGTTTGTTTATGGTTGAAACCACTATAACTATTTCATTTTATATAATTATTAACTCCTCTTGGATTATATAAGTGAAATGTAGGTTATGGAAGCAATTGCTACTGCTTTTGGTTTCATAATTAAGCGTTAATTGCCCGAAAAATAGGTACGTTTTCGGATTACGATTTTATGGCTTTATTATATTATTTTTCCGTTGTTGGGATATATGTTGTATATTGTTATATTTGATATTATATTTTCTTCCAAGCCTCTACGTACAAAAGGGACTCTGTCGAAATTTTCCGTAAATTTTGGACTTAGAAAATATTTTGAAAATGTTTTTCAAACTTTATTAATTTAAGTATAAAAAGATCTAATGGCTATAAATTGGTATATTTTATTTAAATTAATTTATTTTGAAAATTTATTTGTTTATAAAGTTAATATATTTGAATAATTGTTTATTTAATTCTTTCTTTCCCTCCTTTTTCCTTTTCGGGGATGAAAAGTTTTGAGTGGGGGAGAGTGTAATGACCCGTAAATTTCGATAATTAAATTTGTCATTTTAATAAGATTTTTCGTAACTTAATATTAAAGGAAATAAAACTTTAGTGAATTATTAATGGAAATAATAACTTGGATAAGATAGGTAAGTTAATTTTTAATAACTTGTGTGTAACAGTATAAATGTAAGTTAATTGTTAATAACTTGGATGTAATTCCAATAAGTGAAACAATGTAAATGTTAATTATATTCTTATTGTAATAAAAGAATGTTACCAAGATGAAATGATTAATTCGATTTAAAATCTTAATTAATGTGTACATTAATTTATAATGGGATATAAAATGTAAATTAATAATTCAAAATGTTGACTTGCTAATAAAATAATGTAAAATGAATGGAAATGGAATGAATTAGTGTATGAACTAATGGTAGCACTTGTTGTAAGAAAATAAGTAAATTAAAATGTAACAGTGCGAATTTAGGTTAATAACTAATAGGTTGAATGAAAGGACAATTAATGAATTTATTAAAATTGTAAAGTTATATTATAATAGATGGTAATTAGTTGGGAAGAATGAACATACAGGTATTTTAAAGGGAATAATGGTGACAAATGGTTGTTACTAGTTAATTCACCAATTACAAATAAAGATAGTTAAATGTGCTTTAATGATAAGTAATATAATAACGGAAAGGGTGAATGTAAATACCCGCCTTTTTGCATAGTTTAAACCGACGATCAAATACACATGCCGATTCCAAACCATTCAAAAGGGCAGATGGTTATTGGGGTAAATAAGAAAAGGAAAGAAAGAGAAATAAAGGAAATGAAACAACACAGAATCTCGCAGCGGAACGATAAAATATAATAGTCAAATAAACAGTTCATGAAGCTGTTTACTATACTTTGACAATTATTTATACAACATTTATCAGAGTTATACATATACAACAGAACAATTAAAGTAATGCAGCAGATAGCATGATGCAAGGGTAATAATAGTAATAGTATACCAAATCTTCGTCTTCATCCTCCGGAATAGATCTTCAAAAATCTGAAAACTCAGGACTGACCCGAGCGTAATGACAAGACAAAACACTCGAGTCAGGACTAAAATATCCTCATGTAAGTTAAATCAATCGTAAATAAATATGAGTGTAACGACGTCAGAGATGTTTACGGGGTTTGGAATCTCATATCCAGTGTCAACGTGCGTGCAATAACTCAAGAGATCTTACGGGATTTTCCATCTCTTAAGGATCCATTAAACTATCTACTATGTAGTAATGTACGCTAAGTAGATAATGCCTATCAGTAATATAAAGTATCAAAATAGCGTTAAGGCATTACCATAATCCCCCTTAACACATTTTTATAATGCCATAGTCTATACAGCACCGTAAGCCCCACCGTAAACAGTTGGTTATCAGAGGGTACCCCATAGGTATAACACAAAACATAACGTAGTAGTCGCGAATAGGATAATCAGTATGACAAGGTACATGAGGCGATACCAACAAGGATACTAGTAGTTGCGTGATCCGGACCGATGTTGAGCATAGCCAGCAGCTACCCCAACACCGTGAAACAACACTCCCAAATCAAGGGGTGCACGCAAATCGCATCACAAATGTAATAGATATGGTATCGAAGAAGTGGGTCCGCTAGAGGTGGCAAACCTCAATGGCCCGGTGCGGCTCCTGTTTTAGTCATGTCAGGGGTCATCCAATAATCGTTCTCTTTCTTCAGTCAACGCGTTCACCAAACCATCCACTTCATTCTGGATCAACACTCCGTGTATAATAATTATTAAAGTGGTTTTCGGTATCGACAGAGATTATGTCCATATCCGATCCCGGACTCTTTAATAACTACGTATTATTACACCATTGGCTCTTTTACATTTCAAATCGTTTTATAATTGATATCAAAATATCATATTCGCTTCAAAAAAATAAAATCCATTTCACATATCATCGTATCTATTCAAATGTAAGATTCCGTTTCAAAAATCATTTTTTGCATCAATATCTCATTTCGATTTCAAAATCATTTCTAATTTCAATTTAGGTTGCAACTTCATTCAACCCAATTCGTATTTACATTCAAGATTTAAACATAAACATTTCACCTTATTTTCCTATTTGAAATTTTAGAAAATAGTTTTATGTAGTTTAAAAATAGTTTAAATAATTAAAAACAGTTAAAATATACTTAAAATCTTTAAAATGGATTTAAAATAGATAAATTAGTTTAAAATAATTTAAATTGGGTTAAGTAGATTAAAATAGTTTAAGTATTCAAAAGTGATTTATATAACTGAGTAATTTGGAAAACAAAATAAAACAGCTTCAAAACCAAACCATTTCAATTATAACTTCCAAATTCAAATAGATTTCAATTTCCATTCTACCGGTTAAATTTCGATTTCAATTCAAATCAATGTCAATTTTTACTTCAAACTAATTCAATTTTACATTCACCTTTAATTTATTCAATTTCAATTTATATCTATTTTTAGCTTGATTTTTCAAAATATCAATTTTTAACACTTAACAAATGTCAGGACACGATTCTTCGTCTTCCGAAAATTCGACATCGACACTCACTTTATCGACTGCCGAGAAATCGAACGACGGAAAACCGAACACTGAGGGTTTTTAAGAAAAAGAATTTAGGAAAAGAGAAGAGAAAAAGATAGAAGATGGAGAGGAAAAGAAAACAGAAAATTTTAATTTTTTAAAATAGAAAGAAAAGAAAAATAGAACAGAAAGAAAATAGAGAAAATAGGACGGAACAGAAAACAAGAACAACATCAGAATCTCACAATTCGCAGCGGAACAACATATAATAATAAATGAATAATCTTTAAACAAAGAACTATATCAGTTATTACATTACATCACATTTCATTACATCATATCATCAGAGTGTACAACAACATACAACAAATAGTGCAGCGGAAAAAGAAATACTATATAAACTAGTAATACGCCATGTCATCCATCTTGCCTCCAGCAACTCCAGAATATCCAGAATATCCTGATAAACCTTAACTCTTGACTGCCCGTGTGGAAATTGGTGGGCACCCAGAGTTTAGGAAGGGAAACAATAAACTCCAAGTCAGTCATGTGACTGGTGTGAGAACTCAAAACAGTTTATTTATCTTTAAAATCAAAAATAGAGGAATATTTTTATTTCAATTCGCAATGCTTTTAAAAATGAGACTACCATAAGGCCTCCCGCACACACACACAATGCAAACGCAGAATCGGAGGAGATTTCTCCTTATGATAGCCAAAGATGCTTGATATGCATTTAAAATAACATTTGATATTATTATTAGTGCATAGTGTATGGAAAATTCATTTCGAAAGTAGAATATAAATCTTAGCCAACATAGACATTTCGAACTATGCCTACTATAGCTACCATCCAAACAGTGGTGACCACCATAAGTGAATGGCAGGTTCTACAACTAATACCGTACAAGTTTCGTATTGGGAATTTGATTTCCAACAAATGATCAGGCCAAGGAACTTCCCATTGCCACATGAGAATGCCTCTGGAAAGACATCCCCGAGAACCAAACCGGAACTCTGCCAACACAAGGCCGGGTTACCCCTAACTGGGTAACTACTGACACGAGCACGCCATTCCCCGATCGTAAACGACCTTTCTCACGGGATCCCGAAAACCAACAACCACAAAGTAATAAATTCGTAGTAACCACATAGGTTAAATATCTGGGCTCCATACCATGATACCACCTCTATCCAGAAGGAAATGTACATACCCTAAAGGGTGCTACCCCTCATAACCTTGCCGCATCTTTCCTGTTTTGACCATTTCCGGGGTGTGAGGTTCGACGAAGTCACGTCCACAAAAACATACTTTATACAAAAGCCATGCTTTGGGTCGACAAATGATCAACACAATGATCACTAAGATAGACGATCAAATAAACGATCCTATCACAATAATCAACACAATGATCATTTCAGCAACACTCAGCATGTCACATTACCAAATTGGGAATATATCGCTGATAACTTCAACTACATAACCTCTGAGCTCGTACGTCTCAGAGAAGGGTGTTAAGCTAAAAGAATAAATTCTTCGCCACCGACAGAAATATATTTGAAAGAAATCTGCTTTATATCTTAACTTGTAATGTCAGACACACAATCCATACAAGTCTGTTCCGGGCTCGAACAAAACCGAAGGCACTTACAAAGTAGTCCTTGCAATCCGGATATTCACAATCCTGATCGTATTCACCATCACATATGGAGAACTCTATACCGGAGCAACTTGGTGCAGAGTAAATCGACAGGTCATCCTATCGCTCTCGCAAATGCCGGGTCTTCAACACCGATCTTCAATGCAATTATAACGACGTATCACATATTCGGAATGGGTTATACGACCCCATGGTCCTTTCCCGGTTAACCCGAATAGTGAGCGCTTATTCAAAAATAAGTGTAGCATTCACATTCAAACAAATCATATCAATTACCCATTCAAAGGGAAATATTGATAGTCGGTTATTGAACTATCACTGGATATGCACACATCACTAGTTTCCAAATAATTTTCCAAATTATTTATTTTCCAAAAATATCTTCACTAGATATATATAATTTCATACTTCAAAAATAAATCAATATTTATTTTTAAACAAATTCCACTTTCTTTATAAATTCCTTAGTGAATTTATAATTCCAAAATATCAATGAATATTCGATTTCGATCATTCATTTCAATTTATCTTCAAAAAGATAAATTCTCAAAGTATTCGCTTTATATTGGAAAACATTTCCATACTTACTTATTTATAAGTAATTCACAAATTTTATTTATTTTCAACACTTGGAAAATATTCAATATACTTCAATCGAAATTAAGTATATATTTCATTCTTTAAGGAAATCATTCTCTTAAACATATTTATTTGGGCCAAAATGAATGTTACGTAAAACATCGTTACGACAATCCAAAATCACTAGTATAGGGATTCGAAATTTAAAATAGATATATAAATCCCAATACTATACAAAACACTTCCTTTCGGAAATCATTTACTATAACAACAGTGTTATAGTCCACTATTTCCTTTTCATTTCTCGAAAACGTCTATTTCAACAACTAATGTTGAAATCTATGGTTTCGAATCTCAACACATTTTAAAACATCGATAGATCGTTTTAATTCAATTTCAAATATCACATTCAAAACAATTTCTTTAACGTGTTATTCACTATTCAAAAACGTGAATATACTTCATTAACAATTTCATCCTTTTATTCATTTTAATTCACAGGATTATTCACTATTCAAAGATGTGAATATAACTCCATTTATAGGTTTCAACAATTAACTTATCAAAATAAGTTGTTTGCGAATTTATAAAACAACGTTTATAAATTCCATTTCTATTTATTTATAAAAGCTTCCTTTTTATAAATTCTTTTATTAACCTATTCCAGTTTATAACTCAATTATAAACTAAAAGTTCATATTATAAGTGAAATACTTATAATTTATTCGTTTGCAAAAATCGTTCCTTTGAACTTCATAATTATAAATCTCATGTCTTATAAGATTCAATTAATCAAAAATTCATTCTTCAATTAACTTTTCAAATTTTATAAACCTACTGCTTATAATATTACATTTATAACTTCACTGTTTATAATTTTATAAATTTCATTCATTTATGAAATTCATTTTCACTTCATTCAAACACTTATAAAAACTTGTTTTATAATGTCAATATTTCAATTTATAAATATCTATTTATAAATCTCTTAATATAAATCAATTCATATTATTCTTTAAAACGACTTTTAATCTCCTTTATTATTTCACCATTTTGATTTATAAAATAATTAAATTTTATAAATCCTGTATTTAAACTTTTTATAATAAATTTAAAATCTCGATTAAACTATTTTATAAAATCATTAGCATCATATTCTCAAAAATCAGTTTTTAACTATATTTCTAAAAAATCATAATTTTTATAACATTAAAAATTATAACGTTTATTTATTTAAAATGGATCAATTCCAAAATTATTTTATAAAACGTATACTTTCTAAAATCACTTTAAAATCATTTTAAAATTCCAAAATCTGGGTCCAATGATGCTACACACCAAATAGTCAATCACGACTACAACGATATCATATATCAATATGAAAATCCATCAAATATCAAAATATCTGAAATCAAATAAATACTATTGAGGAATCCAGTTGGATCCCTCCAACCTGTTTTCCTGCATCCACAAACATTAGCACAATACCAATTTCGCTCCAGTACGAAATTATCGCGGTATATGTTCTTATTAAATATTATCCGCTTAATAACGGCGTAATAGGGTCTCATCCGCTAAACAAATAAATGCGGGAAATTAATAACTCCAATATATACATATGCCAATATATATATATTGCTACTATATATAATACCAATTTCACTGTTTATGAAATATTCGCGGTATATGTTTTTAATAAATAACATCCGCTTACTAACGGCGTATAATGTCTATTTTAACAATCAATATATATCAATCAACATTCAAACATGCATTCAAATATTTTAAATCTAACTATTTAAAATAAAATCGAAACTGATTCGATTGAGTGAGAAGTTCTCACCTTGATTTTAAATTCCGTTTTAGCGATTTATTTCGAATAAAATTAAACGGACGTTTAATTTTACCCAAAATTTTCAATAACTCCTAACGACTCTAAACCATCTCCATCGCGTAGTGCTCGACGATACGATTCCAACGCAACTGGTTTCGCGCGTTTTCGACCTCGTATGAAAAAGTTATGAATTTTTAAAGATTGTACACGATTTTATAACTAAATTACAACATAAACTAAAATATTTAAACCCACATCCATTTCAGGCCATTAGATCCTTCATCATGCAAATCTGGTCGTCCCTCCTTTTCTTCCCTCTCACGTTCTTCTATAGGTCACTCACGTACACAAACCCATTCCTTAGCCAACTAGGGTTCCAATTTGCAATCCCATTTCTCGACGAAACTCGATCAAACCACTTGCAATAGGAAGCCCTTCGCGAGAGCTACCTCCACCACCAACCACCTGAAGCTCGGCCTGCTCTAGACCCCTCGAAATGCGTGCGAAATCTGCAGGTTTCGGCCTCCATTGCTCCCTCCACGTCGCTCCAAACACGATCATCACCGTATGGAATCGAAGCTCTCGTCGAGCTCTTCGACTTTGTAGTTGAGCACTTCGCGTAATTCCTTACGGATTGAGAGAGATTAATGGAAGAAGATGAGATGATTTCAGCCATCCAAAGGGGGGAAGGCGGCTGCAGATGTAAATTAGGGTTAGGGTTTCTTTTTTATATTTATTTTTTGATTTATGAGCCTATTTATAGAAGAAAATCGAACACTATTCATCCCGGAAATTCCGAACTCCGATTTACGCGCCGTAACCAGCGTTTCTAGGGTTTACCCCGCGTTCCGGACACAATGGTACAGGTTTTGGAAGCTAATTCGGACATCTGTGCGAGTTATGGCTATAAACGCTCAATTTGAATTAAACCGATTTAAGCAATTTTCTAGGCGTTTTAATTTGTACCGGACAAACGGTAAATCCAATTGACTTGAAATTTGAAACCTTGCAATAATATCACATTACGGATCCGATGAAACTGGTTTCGTCGAAATCCGAGACTTTTTGAAAAATGGCTATTTTCACTCGTCAAATTAAAATTAAAAACAAATCGATGCGTTTCGAGCTGCCACGATCAAACGATAACTCCGATTGACACGAAATTTGAAATCCGGTAATAACTAACTATTACGGATCCAATGGAACTGGTTTCGTTCAATTCTGAGACTGTTCAAAAATTGACTATTTTCACTAGTCGATTTAAATATTAAAATATTCAATTTTCACAAATAAACTTTTAATTCGATTTTAAAAGTTCTAAAATATCGTTCTAACTTCCATATGATATAATAAAATTTTACAAATCATTTTCAATCATATTTAACCCAATTTTCAATTATTTCCATAATTTAACGTATTAAATTATCGATTTAATTATCCAATTAAATTCAATAATTCAAATAAAAATTTTATTTGACTTATAAATTCACTTATTAATATTTAAAATTAATTAAATATTCAAATTTTAATTTCTAAAAATTTTGGGTCGTTACAACAAAATTATCCTTCAATGTTCAAATTTAAATCCCAATTACAAATATGATTCAATTTCAAGCTTAATTTCAAAATATCATTTTATGTCGCTTTTACTTAGTAATATTCAAAGCTCGAATTAAGGTTAAATCTTTAAACAAATCAATTTTCGAAATTCAATCATATCCCGATTTTTAAATTCCAAAGTCTCCACTTTAATTATTTAACAATTTCTTTTAACCAAAATTTATTCCAACTTTCCAAACTCAATTTTTGATAAATTCGATTTCTATACATTTATTTCTATTTATAACTTTCAAATCAAAACATTTAAATTAATTTCAAATCGACGATTTTAAAAATTATTAATTTAGCCAATTCGGTGTCCATATATAATTTTCTATCCTATGGCCAAGTAATTATTTATTTCAATTAAATGTCAGGGATGAATATCTATCACTTAAATCAATCATAGTGTCATATGTATGCATAACAGGTTATATATAAGCAATAAACATCCAAACATTTAAATATCAACCAATAGCATCCATCGGAATAAAACATCCAATAGACAATACAATTCATAGCAATTTCATAGTTATCAATGTCAGGTAATTTTATCGCAGTTCAATTTCAATTTCAATTTTAACGGTCAATTTAATTTTCAAAGGTTAATTCAAATGACAATCTATATGACAATTAAATTCTATCAAACAACGACTAATAAAATTCATATCACTTCATAATATCAAATTTAACCAGCATAACGGTATTTAGTACGTTGTGAGCGTTATAAAACACTCACCTTGATTTTCCTGCTGTCACCGAGGCGTTCCGGTTTGGAACTAAACCGGACGACTTCCAATTTTAGCCCAAATTTCAGTTATCTCCAAATCCATCCAAACCAATTTCATTTCGATGCTCTCATCATCACGATCGCAACGCAAAAAGTCTCGTCTCAATCGGACCTCGTATGTGAGAGTTATACATTTTATAAGTTACCGACATTTGAATTTATAAAACAAGTTAATTTCCCTTAAAAAAAATAAACATTACCCAAAAGGCCCGGCCCACAAACTTCATCCCTCCCATACTCCTGAAGCCAATTGCCTGTACACGAACAGAGAAACCCATTCACGCACGTGCAACATTTCGAGTGACACGGAGCTACAGTTTACGAAACTCGAATCCGTCTTCACCAATCTTCTTCTCTTCGAAGCCTCCATCATTTCCACCACAAACTTGCAAGCTCGGCCACCAGTATCAAAATGCGACACGTGCATCCCCCTCTCGACCACGCGCAGTTCGCACGCCCCAAGACACCACCGAGCTCCACCAAAACGTGCGTCCAGATGCTATTCGACGAGGAGAATCCAAATACGAGCTTTATTTCTCGAATCGGTGAATGAAAACAAAGTGAAGCTTAACCCTAGCTTCAAAACCCCTCACGCCTTCACTGTCGCACTCTCAAACTCCAAGTCGCACCAGGCCAAAAGCATGTAGGATCGAAGCAAACGATGAAATAGGAATTTTAGAGAAGGTTTCGTGATTTTTAATCGAGTATTTAAGGAGAAAGAAATTTTTTTGAAGTTGGATTTATGTTTTTTCTCTGCCTGAAGCTCGCGTGCAGTTATTAAAAGGAAAGGAGAGGCTTTTGCATGTTTGAATGGGTCAAAGGTACAGTGAAAAGATGGGATAGCAGCTGAAAAGGAGATTGACTAATTAAAATATTTATTTAAATTTTTCAAAATACCTCGATATACGCAACTAAAAATCTCGAACCCCTATCAGGGCATGCGGCTAGGCGTTCATAGGGTTTACTCCGCGTTCCGGACACAATGGAACAGGTTTCGGAAGCTAATTAGATCGTATGTGCGAGTAACGGAAATAAACGATCAAATTTAAATTAAACCGATTAAACGATTTTCTAGGCGTTTTGGCTTGCCCCGGACAAACGGTAAATCCGATTGACACGAAATTTGAAATCTTACAATAATATCACGTTACGGATCCGATGAAACTGGTTTCGTCGAAATCCGAGACTGTTTGAAAAATGTGTAACGACCCATAAAATTTTAGCAATTTTTAATTGGTATTTAACGTATTGAATTGGATTTTGAGAAATTATTAATAATAAAATTTTGAAAAAAAAAAGAAAATATGTTATGTATATTAATGATTTGTAGTACGAGCTGTGTACATATATTTTAAAGTTTGGTTGTGGTTATACCTATAAGATCTAGTACAAAAACTTTATAAACTATTATTTATACTATAATATAAGTTAAGTTTGATGTAAATTTGGTAGCATAGTTCATTTCTATTGGGTATAAATATCAATAGCGTGGGTAATAAATTTACGGTCTCCTTTTGCTTTTCAGCAAGGTGTGTAAATTTTAAGTATGTTGAGTACGTTCCATATATAGTTATTTTGGAAAACCACTGTATATGTATGATGGTCTATTTGAAGTGTATATATAGTAAAGCGTATTTATACCAAGTTTTATTTAATTTATATGTGTTATAATAGCTATATATATATATATATATGTTAGTCTTGATACTAGTATATAGTTTTACTGAAGTTTGATTTCTAGTCATGTTAAATATATATATATATATATATATATATATATATATATATTTGATTTTGGGTTTTTGTGTCACCATTTCCAGTTTATTTTAGTGCATATTTAGTATATCTATACATATGTCGTCAGCTATAAATACGATAGTTAAGGGTTTCATATATCATATGAACCAAAGAAGAAGAGAAGTATATACTATATTTAACTACATATATGAAGTATATGTTTTAAGGGTTGATTTAAGGTCTGCATTAAAAAAAGTAGTTGTGATTACCATTATTTCATATTGTACCTTCTATATTCCTGACTGACTTTCAGCGTTCATTCATTCATTTTTAATTGTGGGTTTTTCTTTTCTCTCTCTTTTCTTATAAATAATTGTACGCATTCATCTCTTTCCCTTTCTTATATTTTGTCCCTTCATCATCTTTTAGCCGTTAATTTTGTTTCGAAAATCAAGAAAATTTGTATACGTTTTATTCTTTTTGAACGTTTAATAATAAAGATAAATCTGCATAGTATAATCAGATATGAATTGAGATCTAGGAAATAAATAAATATAAAAACGTATAACATGCCACTAATAATAAATTGCTTTAATAGCTTCTCAATTAGCGTACAGCTGTTTCCATCCCATGCCATGTCAAAAGTTTGAAACGTAATAAATGCTATATGATTATTTCGCATTTATTTTTTTTTCCTTTATTATTTCCTGTACGTTTTCATTCCAATTTAGATTATAACTTTTTGATTTCCATGCCTTTTCGGATCTCAAACGCGCAGCCCAAGGAATATTTCTTTAATAATTTTCCTAAAAATCAGCTTTTGGCCGTTTTATTGCATTGATTTCAAATTGTGCCCGTTTGTTTTTATCATTCCTCTCATACGTTACCACCTTTATTTATGCTCGGGACACAGCTCATTTTTTTTCCTTCATTCCCTTTCTTTTATTTGCTTTCTTCGTTTCCATCGGTTCAATTATATAGATTTTTATATTCGTTGCACGTTTACATTCATTTATTTTGACCAGTCCTTTCCTTTGTTATTCCCCTAATTTTGTGCGTTACTTTACCATAACCAATGCTCCGTATTTATTCGCTTTAATCTTTTCAGCTGAATTTGACCATTACTATTCGAATCAATTCATATTTATTGTATACGTTTCGTATGCAACGGTTCTTTTCTTTATTTATTTTGCCTTTATAACCTTGTTTGACTTCGTTTCTTTCATATTGCAAACTGCTGTCACTTCCAATCTCATTCCTCATTTTAAGTTTTCTTCCTCCTCCTTCTTCCATTTTTCTTTCTACAGATCCACCTATTTTCTCCCTTCTTTTACCGTGCTTCCACCTCCCATCGCTTCGTCACCCACCACATCCAACTCATCCCTCTCCCTCCGCATTTTTCTCTCCTCCTCTCATGCACATATCTCTCTACACGTGTTGTCATCGCCTGCATGCTTAGCCATCCTCAGAGCCTTCACCATCAACAATCATGCCACATGTTATCTTTGAGTAATAGTTTAGCATATATTTATAATATATATGTGTTATTGTATATTTTCTATAAGTCTGTATTTGGAATATGTGATCTGTCCTACATGATTTTAAATTCATGTTAGTTATGTATCATATGGTATTATATATATGAGTTCATAACAGTATTCTTTTTTTTTTTCTTTTTTTTTCGTTCATAGTGTGTATGATATTATACTATGTATAGAGATTTGATAACTTGATTGTTTTATACTTTATGTGTCACGTTGGTATTCAATTTTAAAAGTTTGAAGGTTATATATTAGTTAATATATAGTTTAATATATGTCAGTAATGTATATCTATGCAGTAATATTGTATGTATTATAGCAAAGTAAGTTTTTTTTTTGATTTAAGATATTATATATACATCTTATAAATATAGTATGGTTCCAAGTATGAAATGTTTGCAGTTTTCAGATTCTATATAATATAAAATTTTGTTCGCATGTTATAAAATTTGATAAGTGTATATATAAATATTATATAAAAAGTTAGTACATATATAAAACGTAAAGCATACTCATCTTATCAGTCGATTGTATATGTATTTAAATATATGATATGTTTAAAGCTATGTATTTTGTGAATAACTGGTTATAAGTATATATATACACATTTGATTTAAAGTTATAAAGGTATGCATATTGTGAATTAGACTATATTAATGGTTAGCTTACAAATATTTATATAGTTTTATAGGGAAGTACGAGCTATGTGGGTTATATTTTTAGCAAGCGTATTGTTACCACTTTAAAATGGGTGAAGTTTTACAGTTTACGGTCTATTTGTGTAAGTGTGTAATGTATGTTTAATTTAATAAAGTTATGATAGTTTTGTATAAAATGTTTAACTATTTATATATCTGATATAATGATAGTTCATATCTGATATAGCTTATATATTATAAAGTTACAGGATACGTTAGTTTTATACGCTAGTTAATATATATATTTAATAATTGACTAAAATGTTTTCAGTGTGAGTTTACTTTTTTTAGTGTTGGATTTTATACGGCATAGTATGTATACTTGTTCACAGTCTATATAAGTATATGAGTGCATGTGTCATTATAAGTATTTTGTTGTTTATAAATCTCGTGACATATATATGCGTTTAGGTGTTTGTTTCAGACTTACGTAATATATATATATATATATATATATATATATATATATATATATATATATATATATATATATATATAACCGAATATAGGCTATGCATTTGGAATTTCTATATATACATTTTTATTATGAACATATATAGGTTGCTTTCATGGGTTTTTTTTTAAGTAATATATATTACAATAAGTGGTTATATTGTTTTTATAATAATTATTGACTATAAAATATAATACAATGGTTTTTTTTTGGACGAATTATGTTTAAATTACATATAGGTATATATAGATTTTAAATATACATTTTTAATTTGAAAATTGGTTTTGGGAGAATTAATATCATAATAATTTATATTTTTTTCTGTAATATCAAAATTGATTCGATTCATTCTCATCGATTTCCCATTATCAGCCTTGTCCGTCGTGCCTATTTTCTGCATCAAATCTTGTCCATCCAGCGTTGCTTTGGATTTCGTAGCTTATTTCATCATCATATATCTCTAGCCTCGAAAGGTGAGCAATCACTCACGATTAACGTTCTTTTATTTATTAAATTTAATTTCAATTGAAATGACAATTGAAATATGCTGCTGTTAGATTTAAATTGTTATATATGCTTTTATCGGTAACTGTTCACTTATGGGATATGATACCATATCTTATTGTTTATATTTATTTTGATGATATATGCTTGTTGTTATTATTATTTTCATATCTGTTATCACTCTGCAAGTTCCCTATTAGTATAGAAATCACTATGGGTTGAAAAGATACATACCCGAACGGACTTTAGAATAGGATAATTTCGTTACGGGTTGAAATGATAGACCCAAGCGATTTTTGATTTAATTTAAAATTTTGGATTTCGGGTTGAAATGATATCCACCCGAATATATTTAGTGTACGGATTGAAATGATAAATATCCGTAGCACTTGACTATATGGTAGGAAATATATATACAGACACCGTTGGTCCATATAAATATTTTGAAATTATTTCTATAATTTTGGAAAGAAATATACGGTTTAATAAATTTTGATTCTTAAGATATTATATAAATGGAAATTTTATATATAGATTTAGTCGTAATATTTGATTTAAATTAGATTGATTTAATACATATAATATAGTTGAGTATCTATGGAAATCTATATTTCAAATAGATCTTTCTCGTAATAAATTGAAAAAATAGGATTGGGAGGTACATTTGGGTTTATTAAAAATGGTATTTAAATAAGGATTTATTTAATTAAATCGACTTGAATTGAACTTGTAAATATTAAAGCTTTGAGCTATATTGGAATTTAAATGGCGATTTCGAGATTTAGATCTGTATTTGAAATAAATATAGTTGAATTTGTTATTTAGAAACTAAACTGAATTAAAATATAAATTTAGGTTGAACTAAATTTGAATTTATTATTTAGAAGCTAAATTGAATAAAAATTAGTTTGAAACGTTGAATACTTAAAGTTTGAAATATATTGGAATATAAAGGGGGTATTTTGTGATTTCAAATTTGAATTTGAGATTGATAAATTGGGATTTGAATTTAATTTGAATGGGAAGGTTGGGTTAATGTTGAAACGATTTGTTAAGTTGAGGGAATTGAAAATACTTTACTGTATAAATTATTTAATATATATAAACACTATTTGGGAAATATAGAGATATTTGGAGTGAAAATGATGTTTTGGTTTTGAAGTATAAATTAAGATGAAAGAACCACGGTGTTATAGTGTATATTTCTACCCTGTAGATAGTTCCATGGACCCTTAGAGGATGGTTATTCCAAACATTCTTTGAGTTAATTATATTTCAGTTGATATTTCACTTGAGTTAGATTTATAGATATAAGAATGTTAATCCTGACTCGAGTGTTTTGTGTTTTGCTTTACGCTCGGGTCAGACTGAGTGATACAGCATTTGAGACTCACCTTCGAAGTTGGAGCCTTGCTTGAAGATCCAGCTATCTATCCTTTCAGTCATCCTGTTGATTTGTTCAGAGAAGTCATCTGCGCATACTGGAGACTTCACTATATCTAAGATATTCAATTGTATTTATTTCTATCTCCAATGTATATAGTAGCTTCATAAACTACTATTCTTTATCTATTCCGCTGCATTGTATTACTCTGTGTAAGTGATCTATGATTGATTTATTTACTGTATATTTTAAGTTTTGCCAAATTTTTATTAACAATTCGGTATTTTGAATTATTCAAGTCGGACATGTACGGTTTTATTGTCGAATTTGAATGGTCCAAAATAGCGGGTCGTTACAGTTGGTATCAGAGCTTTGGCTCTAGGCAAAACTTAGCATATATGGTAAATTTATTTACAGAATCACTTTCGTTCGAGTTGAATCTCTTCCTTTTTGACTCAATTTCCTTTCAGTTTTGGAATGTCCCTCGGTTTCGAAATTCATTCTGTCTCTCCCTATTTATATTCGTTTGATTCTGGAGTATCCCATAACTCCATTGAATGATTTGTAAAGGGGGTGAAAACTCCTTTTCAATTGGCATTGACTCACCGAAGATTCCTGTATCCTCGGTTTACGATGCTGATATATCTTGTTATGCCGAATTCTATATCTCCGATGATCGAATGTCGAATTGCCTCAGAATTCTACACCGATCTAATTTTGGAATCACGGTTGACAGGTAAAGGTCGCCCGCGATTTATAGAAGTATATCCATCTTCTATTTTGTAACTTAATTATCTCATCTTCGATCGAGTCTATCTTCGAATCAGGATTCTATTGATTAGAGTTCCTTTAAATTAAATCTCTATCTTTGTTTTGAAATCCATCCTTAAATCATCCTTTGAAAATCGGGTTTTGTTTGTATTTTAGATATTGTTTATACCGAAATTATTATTTTGATAACTATGATTTTATTCTATATATATAAAGAAAATGTTTTCGGTAGAGATTATATACCTATATATAAAGCAAATAAGAAATGTTATTCTATATAAAAAGGGTTTTGAAAGGATTTGAAATTTTGAAAAAAATATAAGAAATTGATTTATATAAAAATGATTTATAATTGAAGTGTTAAATTTGAAATTCGAGAATTGAATTCCGGTATTTTGAAATTGGTTTTAAGATTTTGGAAATTATATATAAATAATACGATTTAAAAGTATTTTTCCGAATAAGAAATATTTCAAATGAATTCAAATGAATTCCAATAATTTTGAAGAAATGTCAAAGAAGTTTTCAAGAAAATAGAAGTCCAGAACTCACTTATGTCGCTGGAGAATAATTTCGGTGATGAGTGCACGCATCATCGACATTGATTTTCGAGTTTCAGAGTGGGGGAGAGGCCACTTTAATAGCTTCGCTATGCGAGTGATTTTGTAAAACCGTTTTTGATTTCAAATTCCGAAGTATAATTTGATATTTTCGAAAGATATATGTATATATTTGAAACAATTTGAAGTAAGACCGGTGTTCAGTCCTCGAGTTTTTGATTTGACTTAGAATAACTCTATTTATAAAAATTGATTTCCATCTCTTGGATTTGAAATTGATTTTCACCGACTATTTTGAAGGTTCGAGCACTTCCAAATCAAGGTTTAAAGGTTTAAAAACCAAGATATTTCGAAAGGTATAAAATATTTGATAAAGTATGCAAGTTTTGTTGTATGAGGTTAAACCTTTTATTAAGTAAGAGAATATGGCTATTTTAATTATACTAATATGGAATTTAGTTTTTAAATGTTTTGAAAGAATTTTAGTTTTAAATAATGGTTTTCAAAAAGGTAAATTGGATATTTCAAATCGAAGTAAATATTTAAAGGTTTTAAAGGGATAATTATAAATTTGGAAACCATTTTGAATATAATTGATTTTGAGAAAAATATTTGGTTTTGAAAATTAAATTGAAAAAAAAAACCCAGTACTTATATGGTGATTTTGGAAATGAATTTGTTTGACTTGAATTATTTTAATTTGGAAACTGGGATAATTTTCTACACCTATTATTTTGGGAACTTTGAAATTCAGACATTTAATTTGGAAGAAAATTTGGTGAAATCATATATGATTTTGAAACTGAATTGGTATTGAAATAATTTGAAATTGAGAACCTTAGATTACTAAGCACTTGATTTGGGAGTGGTCGAACTTATATAAAATGGATTGTATAAGTATGAGGTTGATTTGAAATCTATTGATTTGAAAGGTACTCAATTTGGAAAGAGATTTTATTTAATCGAAATCTATATAAGTATGATTTGATCTACTATTGATTTGGAAAGTATTCGATTTGAGAAAGGAATCCTATATATATGGACTTTATATAAGTACAATATTTGAAAGTGATTTGAAAAGGTACTATATGATATATATTTTCGAAGTAAAGATATGGAAAGTGCCTTCTGCTTGATATCCGCTTTGTGGCCACATCGTGGATTCATTCTATCGATATTATTCTCTCTAATTTTCGGTTTTCCGGATGTAATACTCGAGTGTTTCCCACCGTGGCGTAACCCATGGTTTTTTTTCTCTCGTGAATGCACAGCGCAATTGCCTGGCTGAGTCTTGCCTAGGGGTACGGATTGTTTCCTGGGGGATCCAGGCGTAACCATTGTGTATCCTGCAATCTGTGTAGGTCGCGAATAGTAGCGCAAGTGCCTGGCTGAGTCTTGCCTAGGGTACGGATTGTTTCCTGGGGGATCCAGGTGTAACCATTGTGTATCCTGCACTCTACTAGTCATCATGGCGTAACTCGCAGGGCTGAGAAAGCTTACGGATATGGATTGTTTCCTGGGGGACCCAGGCGTAACCATTGTGTATCTGCGAACCATGATCGGACAAAGGTTTTGGTTTGGTTGTTTTGTTTGGATTGTACTTTCCATATCTGTTTTTAAAGTTTTTTTCAAGTATTTTCACTGGTTGTTGAAACAGGTCTACTAAGTACTTGAAGAATTCTAGCTTTGCGCCTGATCAACGCATGGCCAGAGTCTGCAAGAACGAGGATAAACTTGTTGAAACATCGAGTTATAAAAATATTTTTGAAAGAAAAGATTTATTTCGATATAAAAGGTATTTATTATAAAAGTATTTCCAACAAAGAAATTTTGTGTTAATATTTGAAATTGAAACTCTCATGGTTTGAAATGTACGATTCTTGCCCGATTCTATTCTTTTGAATCTACCTTATCTGCCCTGCTTTATTTATTCAACTATATTCTCTTTTCCGAATCTATCTTCTTTCCTTCTTTCCTTCTTTTGAATATATCCTTTAAAACATTGTTTATTTATATTCTACCTGGTTTAATAAGAGAGAAAAATTAGTGTTTTATAAATAATTGATCTCATAATTAATTGAATGGATTTGATAAAATGAGTAATCTATTAAATATTAATCAATTTAAATAATAACAAAAGAAAAAGTATATGGTTTTAAATAAATTTTTTTAATTTGTTTTTCAAAGTCTAAATTTTTCATCTGGTTGTTTCTATTCTCCTACTTTATTCCTTTTCGGGGACGAAAAGTTTTGAGTGGGGGAGAGTGTAACGACCCATAAAATTTTAGCAATTTTTAATTGGTATTTAACGTATTGAATTGGATTTTGAGAAATTATTAATAATAAAATTTTGAAAAAAAAAGAAAATATGTTATGTATATTAATGATTTGTAGTACGAGCTGTGTACATATATTTTAAAGTTTGGTTGTGGTTATACCTATAAGATCTAGTACAAAAACTTTATAAACTATTATTTATACTATAATATAAGTTAAGTTTGATGTAAATTTGGTAGCATAGTTCATTTCTATTGGGTATAAATATCAATAGCGTGGGTAATAAATTTACGGTCTCCTTTTGCTTTTCAGCAAGGTGTGTAAATTTTAAGTATGTTGAGTACGTTCCATATATAGTTATTTTGGAAAACCACTGTATATGTATGATGGTCTATTTGAAGTGTATATATAGTAAAGCGTATTTATACCAAGTTTTATTTAATTTATATGTGTTATAATAGCTATATATATATATATGTTAGTCTTGATACTAGTATATAGTTTTATTGAAGTTTGATTTCTAGTCATGTTAAATATATATATATATATATATATATTTGATTTTGGGTTTTTGTGTCACCATTTCCAGTTTATTTTAGTGCATATTTAGTATATCTATACATATGTCGTCAGCTATAAATACGATAGTTAAGGGTTTCATATATCATATGAACCAAAGAAGAAGAGAAGTATATACTATATTTAACTACATATATGAAGTATATGTTTTAAGGGTTGATTTAAGGTCTGCATTAAAAAAAGTAGTTGTGATTACCATTATTTCATATTGTACCTTCTATATTCCTGACTGACTTTCAGCGTTCATTCATTCATTTTTAATTGTGGGTTTTTCTTTTCTCTCTCTTTTCTTATAAATAATTGTACGCATTCATCTCTTTCCCTTTCTTATATTTTGTCCCTTCATCATCTTTTAGCCGTTAATTTTGTTTCGAAAATCAAGAAAATTTGTATACGTTTTATTCTTTTTGAACGTTTAATAATAAAGATAAATCTGCATAGTATAATCAGATATGAATTGAGATCTAGGAAATAAATAAATATAAAAACGTATAACATGCCACTAATAATAAATTGCTTTAATAGCTTCTCAATTAGCGTACAGCTGTTTCCATCCCATGCCATGTCAAAAGTTTGAAACGTAATAAATGCTATATGATTATTTCGCATTTATTTTTTTTTCCTTTATTATTTCCTGTACGTTTTCATTCCAATCTAAATTATAACTTTTTGATTTCCATGCCTTTTCGGATCTCAAACGCGCAGCCCAAGGAATATTTCTTTAATAATTTTCCTAAAAATCAGCTTTTGGCCGTTTTATTGCATTGATTTCAAATTGTGCCCGTTTGTTTTTATCATTCCTCTCATACGTTACCACCTTTATTTATGCTCGGGACACGGCTCATTTTTTTTCCTTCGTTCCCTTTCTTTTATTTGCTTTCTTCGTTTCCATCGGTTCAATTATATAGATTTTTATATTCGTTGCACGTTTACATTCATTTATTTTGACCAGTCCTTTCCTTTGTTATTCCCCTAATTTTGTGCGTTACTTTACCATAACCAATGCTCCGTATTTATTCGCTTTAATCTTTTCAGCTGAATTTGACCATTACTATTCAAATCAATTCATATTTATTGTATACGTTTCGTATGCAACGGTTCTTTTCTTTATTTATTTTGCCTTTATAACCTTGTTTGACTTCGTTTCTTTCATATTGCAAACTGCTGTCACTTCCAATCTCATTCCTCATTTTAAGTTTTCTTCCTCCTCCTTCTTCCATTTTTCTTTCTACAGATCCACCTAATTTCTCCCTTCTTTTACCGTGCTTCCACCTCCCATCGCTTCGTCACCCACCACATCCAACTCATCCCTCTCCCTCCGCGTTTTTCTCTCCTCCTCTCATGCACATATCTCTCTACACGTGTTGTCATCGCCTGCATGCTCAGCCATCCTCAGAGCCTTCACCATCAACAATCATGCCACACGTTATCTTTGAGTAATAGGTTAGCATATATTTATAATATATATGTGTTATTGTATATTTTCTATAAGTCTGTATTTGGAATATGTGATCTGTCCTACATGATTTTAAATTCATGTTAGTTATGTATCATATGGTATTATATATATGAGTTCATAACAGTATTCTTTTTTTTTTTTTTTCTTTTTTTTTCGTTCATAGTGTGTATGATATTATACTATGTATAAAGATTTGATAACTTGATTGTTTTATACTTTATGTGTCACGTTGGTATTCAATTTTAAAAGTTTGAAGGTTATATATTAGTTAATATATAGTTTAATATATGTCAGTAATGTATATCTATGCAGTAATATTGTATGTATTATAGCAAAGTAAGTTTTTTTTTTGATTTAAGATATTATATATACATCTTATAAATATAGTATGGTTCCAAGTATGAAATGTTTGCAGTTTTCAGATTCTATATAATATAAAATTTTGTTCGCATGTTATATGTAACAACCCTAATTTTTAGCTATTTTATTTTATTTTAATTATTTAATTTTTAAGATATTTTATATAAATTGTGTTTAAAGATATAGTTTAATTATTTAATTTGAAGATATATTTTATAAAATTGCATATGCCAATAAAATCTAATAATAACTGTGAATTTTTAAGCAATGTTGGAACAGTTGAATTTCGTGTTCAAAAGACGCGTCAATTATAGGGTATAAAGCAACGTAACAAAACGTGTGTTTTTAAAATGTGAATTTTGTGAAAATTTTTGATGTTTTAGACTGCGTCTGTTTAGCGTAGTGTAAAAATCAAGTTTTAAATATTTTTGGATATAAAATATCAGTCAGTAATTCTATGGTAACCGGTATTTGGTTAACTGACAGTCTATTTTTTTTATAAATCTGTATACATTTTTCCTTCTTAAAAGCTTTGCATAAACTCGTACCATTTCACTTATTTTAATCAAACTAAAATCAAAATTCAGCTAAATTAAAAACAAATCACATGTAACGTTCAAAATTTTTATAACATACCATATATCACGCACTTACCAAATTCTAAACATAACTAATGCATGCATTCCTCCACTGACTTTTACTTTCACATCTACATTCATACAAGATTTAACAGATATGTATCAAATCAAGGTGCCTGCAATCAAAATGTGAAACTGAAACGTGCATTTGCATTCTATTTCTCTTCCTCTGTTCATCAGCATTTATTTTTCCTTAATCAAGCGGCCTCATTCCTTTGCCTTCAATCTCGCAACTAGTAAACTGCTCTGAGGTTTGAAAGCTTAATATCTGGCAAGGTATCACGTGGAAAAAAAACGATTAAAAATTCTACATATTTTACTTGCTTCAAACTTTGCCAGTCTTGCTTGATGCACGCATGTGTTAATTCTTTTGTAAACTGATTTATGATAATCACTCTCCTCCTTTGATTTCGCTATCAGTTATGTTCAAGACCACCAATTATACAAATCCTTAAATTGCTCACAAATCAAGCAGTTACTTTATAAGCTCGGCCTCCCCTGATTGATTCAATATATTGTATATAGTAAATTAATTCACTTGTTCCCTTGATCTTGCATTCAGTCTAAACATACAGCGAGATCATCTCATACGTTGTATTTATGATGGCCGTTTCTCCTATCAGAAAATCAACTCAAGTATTAAATCCTGCCTATCCTTGATTTTTTTCCTTGCGTGCAAAGGAACCACAAACCCCTTATAAATACTAGGCATCTTAATCACCTCTCTACATATTCATGTACATCTCATATTTTGCTCATTTCTTCTCTTGCGTAAATTTTTCCAGGTATGGCCTCTTCTTTTATATTTTCTTTCCTTCTCCTGGTTTCTCTGTTATTCTTTTACTTTGCTCGGCCACTCCTCCCCTTATGATCAACCTTTTCCATTTATGAGTGAGTTGTAGTACATCACCGATAGAACCTGGGAACAAAATGTACCAGCTTGTAAACAATATATTATGGGGGTATATAGGTAGATATGTATCAAAAGTGGAATCTGAGTTAAAATGTTAGGTGCTAGTGGTTGCAGTGTACACAGGGGATGAGTTATATTGTATAGGCAGTTGTGTTGTGATCAGAGAATGGGGAGGTAGTTGATGTTAACTGATGCAGTTGAAAGATGGGGAGTCCTAGACTTAGGGATTGAATGCAAGAAAAAAAAAATATATATAGACACACATGAGTAAATTTAGTGAAAACTTAGGGGAGTGTTAGTCTGCATTTATAAATCCAGACAGTATACATACATAGTGTAGAGGATATTTGCGAGACTAAGATAGGCTGGGTATGTGCATACTATAGTTTGATATTGCAGGAACATGAGAATATATATGTATAAGACGAGAGCAAGGTGGAATAAAACAAAAGAGGAAAAGCTTTAGTGATGGAAAGATAGCCTGAAAAATGTTGAATCTCACAGTTGCATAAGCTCTTTTGGCATAGCATAGTAGTTGAACCAGTAGGAAAAATGGGTGGGACTTAAGTATTTATGCAGAAGAGTTGTATAAATTGTTAGTATAAAATAGGTTTGGATGTGACTATAGGGTAAGTTTTGCTTGCATTCGTAAAGCAAGTCTACATATCGGAGAATTTGTGTTGTAATGAGATGGATCACGGTGTGCACGTGCACAGCTGACATACGCATAGGAGTTGAACATGTGCCAGAGGAATTCATAATACAACAGAGGGGAGAGAGATAGGTTTACTCGAAGCAACTACCTAGGTTGGATTGATAGCCTGTAGGTGGAAATATAAGGATGGGTACAAGCATCTTGTCTGCATAATATACCAAGTGCAGCTGTATGGAAGTTGGCCTCTGACTAAACATAAAAAAAAAAAAGCCTGAAAGTCCAATTTTTGAATACATGAGAAAGGAATGGTTGCACATAGAATTGAATCTAGTATGCTAGGTAAAGCACTTAGGCCTGTACTTGTCTGAGAGTGTTGATGCTTGTGAATATAGGCAAGTAGATAGGTAAGAAGTTTCAGTACTTTGGATGAGAGGTAATATGCATTCATGCTTTGAAAACAAACAGATCTGAGAAGGTTGGTAAAGATTGAAACAAATGTGTAGTGATGGCTGGAAGGATGGAAATGAAAGTAGATAGAAATATCTGGTGCAAAGCTCAGTGGGTCTGGAAGAGTTGCCTCAGTATATACAGAGAGAAGTAAGGGGACTCGAAGCAACTGCCTGCTTGCTCGAAGCAAACACACGTTTTCTCGAAGTTATGAAGGGAGTGACCCGGGGAAGTGTATGCAGATCTGGGCTGAAGTGATTCAAGTGATGTAAACATATTAGGTTCTGATTTGTTTTGTATGGTCACGTGATATGCATGAATGAACATATCTACAGCTATTTAACTTAGCCTCTGCATGCTCAGTTTTGAAGACTGGGAAAGGAACTTAGACTGGAAAGGGGTAAGGACTTTAGTGATTGCAGTAAAAGTAAAAGTCTAGCTGTTGTAGCTAATTGGAAGTAGTAGTATAGGGCTTTGCATATTTTGGAATCTGATGAGTTCAGGCAAGTGGTGATACTTTTAAAACTCAGTTAAATTGCAGAGCGAACAAAAATATGGACCAGTTTGAAAAAAAATTTTATTATAATTTAAAGGAAATTTAAGTGAGAAGAAAAAAAAAGAGAGAGAAAGGATTGTCTACACATAGATGTGCCGTGTACATAAGCAAACCAGAAGGTAGGAGGTGTACACGCACATGAGCGTATCATGGCCTTAGAGCAGTGAAATTGTGTATGCACGAGTATGTATTCAACTTTTGTCATAATGGTTTTAGGAAAGATTTTGTCGTAAAATCTTGTGTTAGCACGGTTCACATATTAAGTATATTTTGGTCACGGTACACGGTGGAGTGGTCGAGCACGTCAAACCATTCTCGTTCTATTTTATCTTTTCTTTGATCGTAAATTCTTAAGTCACGTATTCCATAATTGAAATTTTGTTCTGGATTTGAATCTACGTCAGAAGAATTTGATCGTTATTCTCTGTCGTGCTTTATCGGTGAATCGTCGTTTTGTATTCAAATTTTCTGCAACTCTCAGGTGAGTATTTCTCACCAGACATACGTATTTATATTTCGTAAATTATTGCAAGTGTATGTGTAGAAATTTATTCACTACTATCTGTCTGTTATGAATGATGAACCCCATTTAAATTGACATCTCATCAGTTATTTATCTGTGTATTATATCTGCAGTTATATTATGTTATTATATATTTACTGCTTAAATCACACTGCAAGTTCCCTGTTATATATATTGTTATAGGCTGAAATGATAGGCCTAAATGATTATCGCTGTTAAATTATGCTGTTAACTGCTTAACTGATAACTTGGGATTGCGGGTTTGAAATGATAGAACCCGGGGCATTTATAAATTACGGGTTGAAATGATATAAATCCGTATCACTTGACCTAGGCTAGAAAATTTTATACAGGCCCGTGGTCCTTATAATATTTTCTGAAATATTTAAAATTATTCTGGAAGCTAAATATTTGATTTTATATCTTTAAAGGAATTGATATTGATTTTTAATAAGTTATAAATAAAAATAAATAAATATTTGAATAAATTTGGAATATAACTTATTTGGTAAATCGGGATTTTGAAAGAATAAGATTTCAGTTAATAAGTAAATAAATAGGTTATATTTGAAAATCTTTATTAAGTAAACATCTACTATAGCATTTAAATGCCGTCTTTTGAAATTGGACTAGTTTTACCCATAACTTTAGGTAGCATTTCCTAAGTGCTATGGAATCTAGAATTTGATTGCTCTAAAATTTATGGAATTTGATAAATTTTATTTTATCTTAAGTTTTGGAAAAGCTCAAGACATAATATTTATAACTGTATTTTCTTTAATAGATTAAAGATAAATATTCTGGTATTAAGTAAATTTTTGGAAAATTTAATGGTAAAAAAAAAAAAAAAAAAAAAAATTTTTTTGGAGTTTTATTCAAGACTAAATAATAAAACATTGATTTGTGAAAGAATAAACCCAAACTTAGTTTGAATAGTAAATACTCCAATATATATGGGAATTGTAATGTTTTGGGGATATAAAATGATATTTAAATTATGGTTTAAATCTTAAATAGAGAAATTATTTGTAAAGCTATGTAAATTCCTTTCTTTACAAAGTAACCATAAAGTTAACCCATTATTCTATATACCGTTAAATATCCAAACCATTGTGTTTGGGAGTTATGGATTTTAAAGAAAAATCTCCAAATTATTATGCTTTGAAGGTATAATTCAAATATTTGGTTTCCATATATTATAAATTTTAAACAGTATGGTTTTGGAAAGGAATTATATCACATTGTTTTGGGGTTTAAAATAATATCGTATTTATAGTTTTGAAAAGGGAAATGTTTAATCTGGTTTTAAAGTATAAAATGTTTAAATGACCACGGGTTATAATAACGATGGGTTGGCAAAGAGACCGGGATCGGATATGGACATACTCTCTGTCGATACCGAAAACCACTTTGACTAACCGTGTACGCGGTGGAGATTCCAGAATGAAGTAGGTTGGTGGTGACGGTTTCTTGAAAGGTATATACGTGGACCCGACTCCCGTGAGTTGGCTTAAGGTGGCTAAAACAGGAGCGATTCTCGGATTAATGAGGTAGCTCCTCTGATCGAACGCACTTCTTCGTATACCATTCTATTACTCTTGTGATTGTTTGGGTGCACCCTTGATTTGGGAGTGTTGTTCGAGGTGGGCGGTCGCTGCGGCTTCGCGTTACCACCGGTCCGGATAGCAATTGGTATATCTACCCTGGCATTGCCTCGTTGTGCCGTGTCACCTACCATATCGAGCCTTGTACGAGTTTGGTTTTCTCCCGTAGCCCGTGTGGTATCCTCTAGTTGCTTCCCGAGTAGGAGGAGCTATGGTATTGGATGGACTACTGGGACTATTACGTGTTAAGGTGGAAAATGTAAAGCCTTAACGCTATTTAAAAGTATGTTTATTTTAATATAGACCCTATTATAATAGCGCAATATACTACATAGTAAATAGTTTAACGGATCCTTAGAGGATGGGCGATCCCAAGCATCCTTTGAGTTACTTGCTCTATATTACAGTACACTTGATTTAGCTTACATTATATAAGTATGTATGTCCTGACTCGAGTGTTTTGTTTTATTTTACGCTCGGGTCAGCCTGAGTTGCAGTTTCAGCCTCTTCTCCGTGGCTAGGACACTCAGTAAATCATGCGTGCTGTTGGAAGTTGATTCAGCCTTTATCTTTTCTGGAATCCAAGTCTTTGAAGACTCTATCTCTATTTATGTTCAAATTTGTATTGAGTATTATAGACAATGTAAGTTCTGTTTGTAAAGTTATATCTGTGGCTTCATGAACCACTAAATTTTTAATTTCCGCTGCGAGATTCTGATATCTGTGTATGTGATTCTGTGATTTATTTATTGTATATTCTGAGTTTTGCCAAATTTATTCTACAACGCAGTATTTTGAACTATTCAAGCTCGACATGTTCTATTATTGTCGAATTCGAATGGTTGAAAATACTGGGTCGTTACATTTGGTATCAGAGCTTTGGCTCTAGGCAAAACTTAGAATGTACGGTAAGTTTGATTTACAGAATCACTTTCATTCGAGATTGAATCTCTTCCTTTTCGAATTTGGAACATCCCCTATGGTTCCAAAGTTCATTCGTGTCCCTCACTTTTCATCATCTTTAGACTCTGGAGTACCCCATAATTCCACTTCGGATGATCTTTATAGTGAATTGGCGGTCTCGCCATTATTCTAATAAAGGGGTGAAACTCCTTTGCAATTAGCATTGATTCACCAGAGGTTTATATTTATCCTCGGTTTATATGCTAGTATCTTTAGTTATTCCAAACTCTATCTCTTCGGATCAAGTGTAGATTTACTCAACCACACCGATCTGACTCTTCAAAGTCACGGATGACCAGATCAAGATTGTCCGCGATTATATAAACTCACCCAGTTCCTTATTTTGATATTAAATCATCAGTCTTTCTGATTTCCATTTATCTTGAATTCTATTTGATTTGAGTCCATCAAATTTGAGTCTCTATCCTTGTTTTGAAAAATTTTATTCCTATATTTGAAAATAAAATCTAATATTATATATAAGTATGATTTTCAGAATTTTATAATTAATTTAACTAGTTGTCAAAAAGATAATAGTTTTGATTTTATTTATGGTTTTGTAAGATAGGTATTTTGTCTAGAATAAAAATTTGAATATAAACAATGGGTATAAATTAATTTAGAAACAGAAATGAATCTAAAACAAGAACTTGAGAATTCAATTTCTGATGATTTCAAACCTTGGGTTTAAAAAGTTTTAAAGGATATATTATTTAGAGTATTTTTATAGAAATTTGTTTCCAAAGAAATTTTAAAATTAGTGCTTTCCTCTTTGTCGCTGGAAAATAATTTCGGTGATGACTGCAGCATCATCGACATTCATTTTCGAGTTTCGAAGGGAAAAGACCATCCTGTAGTCTGGCTATAGTATTTCCTTGAGTTTTTAATTGATTTGAATTTCTTAAGTATGATTTAATATATATAGATATATAATTTAAAATTGATTGACATATTACGTATATATATTTATTTATCTCTATATGGTTTGAGGGGAATCAGAAATTTAATTCTTAAAATTTTATCTTAAGAAATTTCATTTCAATATAACTTACCTTGATTTTCAAAAGTGAAAAATGAATCTGGATAATATACAATATAAAAAGGAGGTTATAAATAAAATTTGAGTGGTTATAATTAATGTTATACACTTAAATTTTAGTTATAAAAAAAAAGATAAATAAAGGTAATATAGAGATAAGAAAAATATATTTGGAAGGAATGTTTTGTAATAAGGATTGTTTATCTTAAAATCATAGTTAATTAATGTCCAAGGAAAATATTATGAGAAGAAATTTGATTGTTATATTTGCTATAATAAATATTCTATTTATGAAATAGACATGTCTTGAAAATAGATAATTATGATTTAAATAGTTAAGACATATTTCAATATCACTAAATTTTGATAAATTGAGAATTGGTTTTCCATTGGAAATTTCAAGAAGGAATATCTTATTTATTAAAATAGGTATTTCAAACAAAGTGTTAGGTTATTTGTTAAAATTAAGAATTAAATGCAATAATAAACTGATTAGGAGTGCTATCATATCTACTATAGCATATTATAAGTGCTGCTGTCTCTAACAATAAAAATTTGTTTTGAAATTCTTATAATTGGATAAATGAACTCAGGAATATTTAAACTTTGATATGAATATTATTTGGCATTGAAACTGAAAGATATAAATGAGGATTATTTTGATAGTAATATGATTTTAGTAATATGATTTCCAAATAATATCTATAGATTTTAAATGACTTTCAAAGTATTATGATTTCAAAGGCATTATGATTTCAAAGTTATTATCTTACTTTGTTTTCAAACTATCTTCGAGTATCCTTGGTTTCCCTATCTGCTACGGATTGGGAAGGCTATTGCTTATTCCAGTCTGTTTAGAAATCTTTCTATAATCTTTGAAATCTTTGTTACTCATCGGGACCTGAGCACCGCTGAGCACCCAGAGCATGACTGTCAAACTGAAAAGGGTATAATCCGATTCTAAGGATCTTCTTCGTGCTTCAAATACCGGAACTATTCGTTTACGGTACTTGTTTATCTAGCTTATCTTCCTGTTGTTTCTCTTTTTCGTTCCTTTTCGAGGACGAAAAGTTCTTAAGTGGGGGAGAGTGTAACAACCCTAATTTTTAGCTATTTTATTTTATTTTAATTATTTAATTTTTAAGATATTTTATATAAATTGTGTTTAAAGATATAGTTTAATTATTTAATTTGAAGATATATTTTATAAAATTGCATATGCCAATAAAATCTAATAATAACTGTGAATTTTTAAGCAATGTTGGAACAGTTGAATTTCGTGTTCAAAAGACGCGTCAATTATAGGGTATAAAGCAACGTAACAAAACGTGTGTTTTTAAAATGTGAATTTTGTGAAAATTTTTGATGTTTTAGACTGCGTCTGTTTAGCGTAGTGTAAAAATCAAGTTTTAAATATTTTTGGATATAAAATATCAGTCAGTAATTCTATGGTAACCGGTATTTGGTTAACTGACAGTCTATTTTTTTTATAAATCTGTATACATTTTTCCTTCTTAAAAGCTTTGCATAAACTCGTACCATTTCACTTATTTTAATCAAACTAAAATCAAAATTCAGCTAAATTAAAAACAAATCACATGTAACGTTCAAAATTTTTATAACATACCATATATCACGCACTTACCAAATTCTAAACATAACTAATGCATGCATTCCTCCACTGACTTTTACTTTCACATCTACATTCATACAAGATTTAACAGATATGTATCAAATCAAGGTGCCTGCAATCAAAATGTGAAACTGAAACGTGCATTTGCATTCTATTTCTCTTCCTCTGTTCATCAGCATTTATTTTTCCTTAATCAAGCGGCCTCATTCCTTTGCCTTCAATCTCGCAACTAGTAAACTGCTCTGAGGTTTGAAAGCTTAATATCTGGCAAGGTATCACGTGGAAAAAAAACGATTAAAAATTCTACATATTTTACTTGCTTCAAACTTTGCCAGTCTTGCTTGATGCACGCATGTGTTAATTCTTTTGTAAACTGATTTATGATAATCACTCTCCTCCTTTGATTTCGCTATCAGTTATGTTCAAGACCACCAATTATACAAATCCTTAAATTGCTCACAAATCAAGCAGTTACTTTATAAGCTCGGCCTCCCCTGATTGATTCAATATATTGTATATAGTAAATTAATTCACTTGTTCCCTTGATCTTGCATTCAGTCTAAACATACAGCGAGATCATCTCATACGTTGTATTTATGATGGCCGTTTCTCCTATCAGAAAATCAACTCAAGTATTAAATCCTGCCTATCCTTGATTTTTTTCCTTGCGTGCAAAGGAACCACAAACCCCTTATAAATACTAGGCATCTTAATCACCTCTCTACATATTCATGTACATCTCATATTTTGCTCATTTCTTCTCTTGCGTAAATTTTTCCAGGTATGGCCTCTTCTTTTATATTTTCTTTCCTTCTCCTGGTTTCTCTGTTATTCTTTTACTTTGCTCGGCCACTCCTCCCCTTATGATCAACCTTTTCCATTTATGAGTGAGTTGTAGTACATCACCGATAGAACCTGGGAACAAAATGTACCAGCTTGTAAACAATATATTATGGGGGTATATAGTTAGATATGTATCAAAAGTGGAATCTGAGTTAAAATGTTAGGTGCTAGTGGTTGCAGTGTACACAGGGGATGAGTTATATTGTATAGGCAGTTGTGTTGTGATCAGAGAATGGGGAGGTAGTTGATGTTAACTGATGCAGTTGAAAGATGGGGAGTCCTAGACTTAGGGATTGAATGCAAGAAAAAAAAAATATATATAGACATACATGAGTAAATTTAGTGAAAACTTAGGGGAGTGTTAGTCTGCATTTATAAATCCAGACAGTATACATACATAGTGTAGAGGATATTTGCGAGACTAAGATAGGCTGGGTATGTGCATACTATAGTTTGATATTGCAGGAACATGAGAATATATATGTATAAGACGAGAGCAAGGTGGAATAAAACAAAAGAGGAAAAGCTTTAGTGATGGAAAGATAGCCTGAAAAATGTTGAATCTCACAGTTGCATAAGCTCTTTTGGCATAGCATAGTAGTTGAACCAGTAGGAAAAATGGGTGGGACTTAAGTATTTATGCAGAAGAGTTGTATAAATTGTTAGTATAAAATAGGTTTGGATGTGACTATAGGGTAAGTTTTGCTTGCATTCGTAAAGCAAGTCTACATATCGGAGAATTTGTGTTGTAATGAGATGGATCACTGTGTGCACGTGCACAGCTGACATACGCATAGGAGTTGAACATGTGCCAGAGGAATTCATAATACAACAGAGGGGAGAGAGATAGGTTTACTCGAAGCAACTACCTAGGTTGGATTGATAGCCTGTAGGTGGAAATATAAGGATGGGTACAAGCATCTTGTCTGCATAATATACCAAGTGCAGCTGTATGGAAGTTGGCCTCTGACTAAACATAAAAAAAAAAAGCCTGAAAGTCCAATTTTTGAATACATGAGAAAGGAATGGTTGCACATAGAATTGAATCTAGTATGCTAGGTAAAGCACTTAGGCCTGTACTTGTCTGAGAGTGTTGATGCTTGTGAATATAGGCAAGTAGATAGGTAAGAAGTTTCAGTACTTTGGATGAGAGGTAATATGCATTCATGCTTTGAAAACAAACAGATCTGAGAAGGTTGGTAAAGATTGAAACAAATGTGTAGTGATGGCTGGAAGGATGGAAATGAAAGTAGATAGAAATATCTGGTGCAAAGCTCAGTGGGTCTGGAAGAGTTGCCTCAGTATATACAGAGAGAAGTAAGGGGACTCGAAGCAACTGCCTGCTTGCTCGAAGCAAACACACGTTTTCTCGAAGTTATGAAGGGAGTGACCCGGGGAAGTGTATGCAGATCTGGGCTGAAGTGATTCTAGTGATGTAAACATATTAGGTTCTGATTTGTTTTGTATGGTCACGTGATATGCATGAATGAACATATCTACAGCTATTTAACTTAGCCTCTGCATGCTCAGTTTTGAAGACTGGGAAAGGAACTTAGACTGGAAAGGGGTAAGGACTTTAGTGATTGCAGTAAAAGTAAAAGTCTAGCTGTTGTAGCTAATTGGAAGTAGTAGTATAGGGCTTTGCATATTTTGGAATCTGATGAGTTCAGGCAAGTGGTGATACTTTTAAAACTCAGTTAAATTGCAGAGCGAACAAAAATATGGACCAGTTTGAAAAAAAAAATTATTATAATTTAAAGGAAATTTAAGTGAGAAGAAAAAAAAAGAGAGAGAAAGGATTGTCTACACATAGATGTGCCGTGTACATAAGCAAACCAGAAGGTAGGAGGTGTACACGCACATGAGCGTATCATGGCCTTAGAGCAGTGAAATTGTGTATGCACGAGTATGTATTCAACTTTTGTCATAATGGTTTTAGGAAAGATTTTGTCGTAAAATCTTGTGTTAGCACGGTTCACATATTAAGTATATTTTGGTCACGGTACACGGTGGAGTGGTCGAGCACGTCAAACCATTCTCGTTCTATTTTATCTTTTCTTTGATCGTAAATTCTTAAGTCACGTATTCCATAATTGAAATTTTGTTCTGGATTTGAATCTACGTCAGAAGAATTTGATCGTTATTCTCTGTCGTGCTTTATCGGTGAATCGTCGTTTTGTATTCAAATTTTCTGCAACTCTCAGGTGAGTATTTCTCACCAGACATACGTATTTATATTTCGTAAATTATTGCAAGTGTATGTGTAGAAATTTATTCACTACTATCTGTCTGTTATGAATGATGAACCCCATTTAAATTGACATCTCATCAGTTATTTATCTGTGTATTATATCTGCAGTTATATTATGTTATTATATATTTACTGCTTAAATCACACTGCAAGTTCCCTGTTATATATATTGTTATAGGCTGAAATGATAGGCCTAAATGATTATCGCTGTTAAATTATGCTGTTAACTGCTTAACTGATAACTTGGGATTGCGGGTTTGAAATGATAGAACCCGGGGCATTTATAAATTACGGGTTGAAATGATATAAATCCGTATCACTTGACCTAGGCTAGAAAATTTTATACAGGCCCGTGGTCCTTATAATATTTTCTGAAATATTTAAAATTATTCTGGAAGCTAAATATTTGATTTTATATCTTTAAAGGAATTGATATTGATTTTTAATAAGTTATAAATAAAAATAAATAAATATTTGAATAAATTTGGAATATAACTTATTTGGTAAATCGGGATTTTGAAAGAATAAGATTTCAGTTAATAAGTAAATAAATAGGTTATATTTGAAAATCTTTATTAAGTAAACATCTACTATAGCATTTAAATGCCGTCTTTTGAAATTGGACTAGTTTTACCCATAACTTTAGGTAGCATTTCCTAAGTGCTATGGAATCTAGAATTTGATTGCTCTAAAATTTATGGAATTTGATAAATTTTATTTTATCTTAAGTTTTGGAAAAGCTCAAGACATAATATTTATAACTGTATTTTCTTTAATAGATTAAAGATAAATATTCTGGTATTAAGTAAATTTTTGGAAAATTTAATGGTAAAAAAAAAAAAAAAAAAAAAATTTTTTGGAGTTTTATTCAAGACTAAATAATAAAACATTGATTTGTGAAAGAATAAACCCAAACTTAGTTTGAATAGTAAATACTCCAATATATATGGGAATTGTAATGTTTTGGGGATATAAAATGATATTTAAATTATGGTTTAAATCTTAAATAGAGAAATTATTTGTAAAGCTATGTAAATTCCTTTCTTTACAAAGTAACCATAAAGTTAACCCATTATTCTATATACCGTTAAATATCCAAACCATTGTGTTTGGGAGTTATGGATTTTAAAGAAAAATCTCCAAATTATTATGCTTTGAAGGTATAATTCAAATATTTGGTTTCCATATATTATAAATTTTAAACAGTATGGTTTTGGAAAGGAATTATATCACATTGTTTTGGGGTTTAAAATAATATCGTATTTATAGTTTTGAAAAGGGAAATGTTTACTCTGGTTTTAAAGTATAAAATGTTTAAATGACCACGGGTTATAATAACGATGGGTTGGCAAAGAGACCGGGATCGGATATGGACATACTCTCTGTCGATACCGAAAACCACTTTGACTAACCGTGTACGCGGTGGAGATTCCAGAATGAAGTAGGTTGGTGGTGACGGTTTCTTGAAAGGTATATACGTGGACCCGACTCCCGTGAGTTGGCTTAAGGTGGCTAAAACAGGAGCGATTCTCGGATTAATGAGGTAGCTCCTCTGATCGAACGCACTTCTTCGTATACCATTCTATTACTCTTGTGATTGTTTGGGTGCACCCTTGATTTGGGAGTGTTGTTCGAGGTGGGCGGTCGCTGCGGCTTCGCGTTACCACCGGTCCGGATAGCAATTGGTATATCTACCCTGGCATTGCCTCGTTGTGCCGTGTCACCTACCATATCGAGCCTTGTACGAGTTTGGTTTTCTCCCGTAGCCCGTGTGGTATCCTCTAGTTGCTTCCCGAGTAGGAGGAGCTATGGTATTGGATGGACTACTGGGACTATTACGTGTTAAGGTGGAAAATGTAAAGCCTTAACGCTATTTAAAAGTATGTTTATTTTAATATAGACCCTATTATAATAGCGCAATATACTACATAGTAAATAGTTTAACGGATCCTTAGAGGATGGGCGATCCCAAGCATCCTTTGAGTTACTTGCTCTATATTACAGTACACTTGATTTAGCTTACATTATATAAGTATGTATGTCCTGACTCGAGTGTTTTGTTTTATTTTACGCTCGGGTCAGCCTGAGTTGCAGTTTCAGCCTCTTCTCCGTGGCTAGGACACTCAGTAAATCATGCGTGCTGTTGGAAGTTGATTCAGCCTTTATCTTTTCTGGAATCCAAGTCTTTGAAGACTCTATCTCTATTTATGTTCAAATTTGTATTGAGTATTATAGACAATGTAAGTTCTGTTTGTAAAGTTATATCTGTGGCTTCATGAACCACTAAATTTTTAATTTCCGCTGCGAGATTCTGATATCTGTGTATGTGATTCTGTGATTTATTTATTGTATATTCTGAGTTTTGCCAAATTTATTCTACAACGCAGTATTTTGAACTATTCAAGCTCGACATGTTCTATTATTGTCGAATTCGAATGGTTGAAAATACTGGGTCGTTACATTATAAAATTTGATAAGTGTATATATAAATATTATATAAAAAGTTAGTACATATATAAAACGTAAAGCATACTCATCTTATCAGTCGATTGTATATGTATTTAAATATATGATATGTTTAAAGCTATGTATTTTGTGAATAACTGGTTATAAGTATATATATACACATTTGATTTAAAGTTATAAAGGTATGCATATTGTGAATTAGACTATATTAATGGTTAGCTTACAAATATTTATATAGTTTTATAGGGAAGTACGAGCTATGTGGGTTATATTTTTAGCAAGCGTATTGTTACCACTTTAAAATGGGTGAAGTTTTACAGTTTACGGTCTATTTGTGTAAGTGTGTAATGTATGTTTAATTTAATAAAGTTATGATAGTTTTGTATAAAATGTTTAACTATTTATATATCTGATATAATGATAGTTCATATCTGATATAGCTTATATATTATAAAGTTACAGGATACGTTAGTTTTATACGCTAGTTAATATATATATTTAATAATTGACTAAAATGTTTTCAGTGTGAGTTTACTTTTTTTAGTGTTGGATTTTATACGGCATAGTATGTATACTTGTTCACAGTCTATATAAGTATATGAGTGCATGTGTCATTATAAGTATTTTGTTGTTTATAAATCTCGTGACATATATATGCGTTTAGGTGTTTGTTTCAGACTTACGTAATATATATATATATATATATATATATATATATATATATATATATATAACCGAATATAGGCTATGCATTTGGAATTTCTATATATACATTTTTATTATGAACATATATAGGTTGCTTTCATGGGTTTTTTTTTTAAGTAATATATATTACAATAAGTGGTTATATTGTTTTTATAATAATTATTGAATATAAAATATAATACAATGGTTTTTTTTTGGACGAATTATGTTTAAATTACATATAGGTATATATAGATTTTAAATATACATTTTTAATTTGAAAATTGGTTTTGGGAGAATTAATATCATAATAATTTATATTTTTTTCTGTAATATCAAAATTGATTCGATTCATTCTCATCGATTTCCCATTATCAGCCTTGTCCGTCGTGCCTATTTTCTGCATCAAATCTTGTCCATCCAGCGTTGCTTTGGATTTCGTAGCTTATTTCATCATCATATATCTCTAGCCTCGAAAGGTGAGCAATCACTCACGATTAACGTTCTTTTATTTATTAAATTTAATTTCAATTGAAATGACAATTGAAATATGCTGCTGTTAGATTTAAATTGTTATATATGCTTTTATCGGTAACTGTTCACTTATGGGATATGATACCATATCTTATTGTTTATATTTATTTTGATGATATATGCTTGTTGTTATTATTATTTTCATATCTGTTATCACTCTGCAAGTTCCCTATTAGTATAGAAATCACTATGGGTTGAAAAGATACATACCCGAACGGACTTTAGAATAGGATAATTTCGTTACGGGTTGAAATGATAGACCCAAGCGATTTTTGATTTAATTTAAAATTTTGGATTTCGGGTTGAAATGATATCCACCCGAATATATTTAGTGTACGGATTGAAATGATAAATATCCGTAGCACTTGACTATATGGTAGGAAATATATATACAGACACCGTTGGTCCATATAAATATTTTGAAATTATTTCTATAATTTTGGAAAGAAATATACGGTTTAATAAATTTTGATTCTTAAGATATTATATAAATGGAAATTTTATATATAGATTTAGTCGTAATATTTGATTTAAATTAGATTGATTTAATACATATAATATAGTTGAGTATCTATGGAAATCTATATTTCAAATAGATCTTTCTCGTAATAAATTGAAAAAATAGGATTGGGAGGTACATTTGGGTTTATTAAAAATGGTATTTAAATAAGGATTTATTTAATTAAATCGACTTGAATTGAACTTGTAAATATTAAAGCTTTGAGCTATATTGGAATTTAAATGGCGATTTCGAGATTTAGATCTGTATTTGAAATAAATATAGTTGAATTTGTTATTTAGAAACTAAACTGAATTAAAATATAAATTTAGGTTGAACTAAATTTGAATTTATTATTTAGAAGCTAAATTGAATAAAAATTAGTTTGAAACGTTGAATACTTAAAGTTTGAAATATATTGGAATATAAAGGGGGTATTTTGTGATTTCAAATTTGAATTTGAGATTGATAAATTGGGATTTGAATTTAATTTGAATGGGAAGGTTGGGTTAATGTTGAAACGATTTGTTAAGTTGAGGGAATTGAAAATACTTTACTGTATAAATTATTTAATATATATAAACACTATTTGGGAAATATAGAGATATTTGGAGTGAAAATGATGTTTTGGTTTTGAAGTATAAATTAAGATGAAAGAACCACGGTGTTATAGTGTATATTTCTACCCTGTAGATAGTTCCATGGACCCTTAGAGGATGGTTATTCCAAACATTCTTTGAGTTAATTATATTTCAGTTGATATTTCACTTGAGTTAGATTTATAGATATAAGAATGTTAATCCTGACTCGAGTGTTTTGTGTTTTGCTTTACGCTCGGGTCAGACTGAGTGATACAGCATTTGAGACTCACCTTCGAAGTTGGAGCCTTGCTTGAAGATCCAGCTATCTATCCTTTCAGTCATCCTGTTGATTTGTTCAGAGAAGTCATCTGCGCATACTGGAGACTTCACTATATCTAAGATATTCAATTGTATTTATTTCTATCTCCAATGTATATAGTAGCTTCATAAACTACTATTCTTTATCTATTCCGCTGCATTGTATTACTCTGTGTAAGTGATCTATGATTGATTTATTTACTGTATATTTTAAGTTTTGCCAAATTTTTATCAACAATTCGGTATTTTGAATTATTCAAGTCGGACATGTACGGTTTTATTGTCGAATTTGAATGGTCCAAAATAGCGGGTCGTTACAAAATGGCTATTTTTAACTCGTCAGTTAAATATTAAAATATTCAATTTCCATAAATTTACTTTTAATTCGATTTTAAAAGTTCTACAACATCATTCTAACTTTAATATGATAAAATAAAATTTTACAAATCAGTTTTAATCACATTAAACCCGTTATTCAATTATCCAATAAATTCCAATTTTAAAATCTTATTAACTCTATTATAATCTCGATATAGCTTACATTCACTTTGGAAACAAATTTGAATCATATTAAATCAAATTTCAATTATCACTCTATTTTCATATATTAAATTTCAATATCAAATTAATCATATCAAATTCGGAATTTAATTATTCAAACATCTATAATATTAAATTTAAACAATTTGATTATTGTTAAATCACTATCTTTTGAGTTATTCAAAACGAACTTAAAAATTTAACTTTTGAAACGAATTAAAATTATAGAACAACAATTTCCATATTACGGTTATTGGATTCCCATTATCAAATTATACAATAAATTCCAAATATTACATTTAAACAATTTCGATTATCCAATAATTCATTATCTTTTGAAATATTGAAATTGAACTTATAAGAATCAACTTTTAAAACCAATTCACAATTTAGAACACTATTTTCATTTTACAGTTATTCAATTATTTAATAAGTTTTAAATATTTAATTTAAACAATTTACCTATTCAATATTCAATATTTGATTTTAAATAGGTTTTACTTATCAATCAATTACTCTATTATACCCAATGAATTCAACATTTATTATTATTCCAAACGAATTACAAATTTTTTTTTCTAACATTAAATCACGAAATCTTATTAAATTAGCTATTTTAATTATTGAAAATTTACGGGTCGTTACACTCTCCCCCAATCAAAACTTTTCGTCCCCGAAAAGGGAAAAAGAAGGGGAAAGGAACTAAGTATAGAATTCAACATTAGCTACATTTTATTCAAAGTTATCAACTTATAAAACAATAAAATTCCACTTATAAAGTCATTACTACACTTCCACTAAGTTACCCTGAATGACCTTCTAACTTTAAAAGTTAGTTATCAAAACAAGTTATATAAAAAAAAAATTAAAACTTGAAAAAAATTTCTAACACCAGGATTTACGGAAAATTTCGGCAGAGTCTCCTTTGCGCGGCTCGATCGGTACAGCTACAAAACGCCTCTACGGGCCCCAAACCAACAAAAGAAAATCAAAAGCCAAGTGGCTCATCGAAATCACCAAATCCAATGACAAAAATAAACATGTACCTTATATTTTATTAGTGAGCATATACGACTAATATAGCACGAAAGCGAGCTCCAAATGCGAAGCAAACGCAATCCTCACCTACTAAACACTCAACAAACAATGAGAATCATGCATATATGAAAATAGTATCATTATACATCATATAGCAACATAACAACTACATGTGCCAACATAGCAAATGCAATAAAACAACAATTGCAACCATCAATCAAGTATCATCCAACAAATCCATAAGCAATCAATATAAATTCACTTCTTATCAATATTTATTGATTTGGATTTCAATTTTAATCATAGTTGATTCATTAACGTTGGATTTTACTAACATTCATTCTCAGTTCAATTAGTTAATATTCACTAATTTATATTTACATTAGTTCACTTCCAATTTGAATCAAATTAAATTCTATTTAAATTCATTTAACTTCCAAATTGATTTTAATAACTTATAGCTTTCAATTTCATTAACACTTAATGAATTATATATACAATCAACTAACAATCATATAACAACCAAATCATACCCAACATAACCAAATTTTTAATTTTACATTCAATTTGGTTTATCTATTATATATATATATATCATGTTATATAATTTTAAAAGAATCATTTTATATTTGGCATCATATATTTCCAACATTAACTTTAATTAAGTCCGTAAGTCGTACATATATCACCCGTGAGCAATATCAATCTAATCGCTTATTCGATCACACAATTTCACTTCCAAACTAGTATCGTTCACCCGACTCTCTAGTGCAGACTCAGATTTGGTTCCTTGATTGGAGACTATTACTCTCCTTGCATAGCCATATACTATGATAGAGAATTCCAGAATCAAATTAAAAATCCATATCTAGGGTTCGCCGTCGAAAATCGAGTTAAAAACCCTAACTTGGATCGATGTAAATCATCTCGAAATTTTGTGCTCGAATTTGGATCAAATCGTTATGCGAATAAAATAATATATGTACAATCTCACGTATTACCTTCCAATGGATTTCTATCCAATTTATCTATACTAAATTATTTTATTGACTTCTTTTTTTTTCACTTAATTACTCACATTCCATTATTCAGTTAGTATATTCATTTCTTTACATAGCATATTCTTTAACTTCATCTTTTGTTAAACATGATATCAAAGAATTTGCTTACTCAAGTTCATTTTAAACATTCCATATAATTTAATTAAACTCAATTTTATTTTCCAATTGATTCTTAGTTATAATAAATTCCTTTGTTTACATTTATTTCAATTTCATAATTTTAGTTAATAACAAATTTATTTATGGAACATTTTATTAATCATCACTTTAATTTATAGTCATTCCATAAAAGTCTAACTTCTCATATATGACTTTTCTTAGTTTATGGTTATCTCAAAGTTACAAATTCATAATTTTTCTATGTAATTTATATTTTATTTTCTATAACCAATTTACAAAGATATAATACGATTCATTTATCTTCTTTCTTAAGTTCACTTACTTGTTTCATTTATCCATTCATCATTTCATGCTATATTTAAGTATATAACATTTTTATCACAACCAAATTTCATTTATATACATTTTAATTCTTTTGAGTTTTCCTTACTTGTATACTTCAATTATTTTCAGGTTCTGTTTATTTGTACAATATCTCATTACATATCCAAAACATTATTTCAACTTCTTAATATTTGGTAAGTCATATTATATGTTATTAGAATGCAAATTCGGTATTATACAAATTTATAGAATTTCATTTTCCTTTATTAGAATGTACACAAATTTGATTTATTTAAATCCTCTTTACCTTTCAACTTTAAAGTTTTCCCAAACAATAAGCTTAGATATCTTAATCCTCTTATTTTATAAATTCTGGTTATTCACATTTCATTCAAATAATTTGAAAATTATTAATTAACAGAACTTAGAAATTTAAATGCCCGGTTCTTTTCAAATCGTTTGAAATAAATATATACACTTATATCTTTAATATATCAAATCATACCTTTGGAGTTTAAACCAAAACCCATTTATCCAAATAATTTCGAAGAAAACAAAGTTTCTTAGAAGCCTCCCCCACTCTGAGACTCAAAAATGAACGTCGATGATGCTGCGCAGTCATCACCGAAATTATTTTCCAGCGACATAAGAGAGGAATACTGAATTCATTCTTTCCTTTAAAATCCTTTCAAAATATTTCCATTAACAATTTCCAACTAATATTACTATATATTCCTTCAAAACTATGAAAACCATTTTCAAGATCTCCGGGTCTTAAATTCAATGTTTTCCAATTTAAATCTATTTTAATTCATATGTCACCTTTATAAACTATTCTTATAGGATTTTACTTTCTTGAAATATTCCACAAGTTGTTTTCTCATTGTTTATTTTGTAATAAACCTTATTTATTAAAAACAAAATATCCAATTAATAATAACAATCAATATTATCGTTTCCAACAACCAAATAAGCTAGATAGATCACAATAATTTTGAAAATAAATTCTTTATATACAAAATATAATTAGGGAAAAATTATTTCATATACCCAATTTCAAAACAATACTATGTCGAATTGTTCTGTTCGAGTGTTTAGAGATCCCTATCAATGACGTTAATTACCCGTATTGACCAGGATCCATAAGCCACTCAACAAATCATCCGACACAATATAAAACATTTTATATCACTAACAAATACGCTCTCTCATATATATACACTCAGCGACTCATCATAGGGTATTACCACCCTTTTTATAAAGAGTCAGACCCCACAAAGCTAAGGTTATCTCTAAACCAAAGCTCTGATACCAACTATAACGACCCACCTTTTTGGACAGTTTAAACCGACGATCAAATACACATGCCGATTCCAAACCATTCAAAAGGGCAGATGGTTATTGGGGTAAATAAGAAAAGGAAAGAAAGAGAAATAAAGGAAATCAAACAACACAGAATCTCGCAGCGGAACGATAAAATATAATAGTCAAATAAACAGTTCATGAAGCTGTTTACTATACTTTGACAATTATTTATACAGCATTTATCAGAGTTATACATATACAACAGAACAGTTAAAGTAATGCAGCAGATAGCATGATGCAAGGGTAATAATAGTAATAGTATACCAAATCTTCGTCTTTATCCTCCAGAATAGATCTTCAAAAATCTGAAAACTCAGGACTGACCCGAGCGTAATGAAAAGACAAAACACTCGAGCCAGGACTAAAATATCCTTATGAAAGTTAAATCAATCGTAAATAAACATGAGTGTAACGGCGTCAGAGATGTTTACGGGGTTTGGCATCTCATATCCAGTGTCAACGTGCGTGCAATAACTCAAGAGATGTTACGGGATTTTCCATCTCTTAAGGATCCGTTAAACTATCTACTATGTAGTAATGTACGCTAAGTAGATAATGCCTATCAGTAATATAAAGTATCAAAATAGCGTTAAGGCGTTACCATAATCCCCCTTAACACAATTTTATAATGCCATAGTCTATACAGCACCGTAAGCCCCACCGTAAACTAGTGGTTATCAGAGGGTACCCCATAGGTATAACACAAAACATAACGTAGTTGTCGCGAATAGGACAATCAGTATGACAAGGTACATGAGGCGATACCAACTAGGATACTAGTAGTTGCATGATCCGGACTGATGTTGAGCACAGCCAGCAGCTACCCCAACACCGCGAAACAACACTCCCAAATCAAGGGGTGCACCCAAATCGCATCACAAATGTAATAGATATGGTATCGAAGAAGTGTGTCCGATAGAGGTGGCGAACCTCAATGGCCCGGCGCGGCTCCTGTTTTAGTCATGTCAGGGGTCATCCAATAATCGTTCTCTTTCTTTGGTCAACGCGTTCACCAAACCATCCACTTCATTCTGGATCAACACTCCACGTATAATAGTTATTAAAGTGGTTTTCGGTATCAACAGAGAGTATGTCCATACCCGATCCCGGTCTCTTTAATAACTACGTATTATTACACCGTTGGCTCTTTTACATTTCAAATCGATTCATAATTGATATCAAAATATCATATTCGCTTCAAAAAAATCAAATCCATTTCACATATCATCGTATCTATTCAAATGTAAGATTCCGTTTCAAAAATCATTTTTCGCATCAATATCTCATTTCGATTTCAAAATCATTTCTAATTTCAATTTAGGTTGCAACTTCATTTAACCCAATTCGTATTTACATTCAAGATTTAAACATAAACATTTCACCTTATTTTCCTATTTGAAATTTTAGAAAATAGTTTTAAGTAGTTTAAAAATAGTATAAATAATTAAAACAGTTAAAATATACTTAAAATCTTTAAAATGGATTTAAAATAGATAAATTAGTTTAAAATAATTTAAATTGGGTTAAGTAGATTAAAGTAGTTTAAAATAGTTTAAGTATTCAAAAATGATTTATATAACTGAGTAATTTGGAAAACAAAATAAAACAGCTTCAAAACTAAACCATTTCAATTATAACTTCCCAATTGAAATAGATTTCAATTTCCATTCTACCAATTAAATTTCGATTTCAATTCAAATCAATGTCAATTTTTACTTCAAACTAATTCAATTTTACATTCACCTTTAATTTATTCAATTTCAATTTATATCGATTTTTAGCTTGATTTTTCAAAATATCAATTTTTAACACTTAACAAAATTATCCTTCAATGTTTAAATTTAAATCCCAATTACAAATATGATTCAATTTCAAGCTCAATTTCAAAATATCATTTTATATCGCTTTTACTTAGTAATATTCAAAGCTCGAATTAAGGTTAAATCTTTAAACAGATCAATTTTCGAAATTCAATCATATCCTAATTTTTAAATTCCAAACTCTCCACTTTAATTATTTAACAATTTCTTTTAACCAAAATTTATTCCAACTTTCCATACTCAATTTTCGATAAATTCGATTTCTATACATTTATTTCTATTTATAACTTTCAAATCAAAACATTTAAATAAATTTCAAATCGACGATTTTAAAAATTATTAATTTAGCCAATTCGGTGTCCGTATATAATTTTCTATCCTATGGCCAAGTAATTATTTATTTCAATTAAATGTCGGGGATGAATATCTATCACTTAAATCAATCATAGTGTCATATGTATGCATAACAAGTTATATATAAGCAATAAACATCCAAACATTTAAATATCAACCAATAGCATCCATCGAAATAAAACATCCAATAGACAATACAATTCATAGCAATTTCATAGTTATCAATGTCAGGTAATTTTATCACAGTTCAATTTCAATTTCAATTTTAACGGTCAATTTAATTTTCAACGGTTAATTCAAATGACAATCTATTGACAATTAAATTCTATCAAACAACGACTAATAAAATTCATATCACTTTATAATATCAAATTTAACCAGCATAAAGATATTTAGTACATTGTGAGCGTTATAAAACACTCACCTTGATTTTCCTGCTGTCACCGAGGCGTTCCGGTTTGGAACTAAACCGGACGACTTCCAATTTTAGCCCAAATTTCAATTATCTCCAAACCATCCAAACCAATTTCATTTCGAAGCTCTCATCATCACGATCGCAACGCAAAATGTCTCGTCTCAATCGGACCTCGTATGTGAGAGTTATTCATTTTATAAGTTACGGACATTTGAATTTATAAAACAAGTTAATTTCCCTTAAAAAAAATAAGCATTACCCAAAAGGCCCGGCCCACAAACTTCATCCCTCCAAAACTCCTGAAGCCAATTGCCTGTACACGAACAGAGAAACCCATTTACGCGCGTGCAACATTTCAAGTGACACGGAGCTACAGTTTACGAAACTCGAATCCGTCTTCACCAATCTTCTTCTCTTCGAAGCCTCCATCATCTCCACCACAAACTTGCAAGCTCGGCCACCAGTATCAAAACGCGACACGTGCATCCCCCTCTTGGTCACGCGCAGGTCGCACCCCCAAGACACCACTGAGCTCCACCAAAACATGCGTCGTGATGCTATTCGACGAGGAGAATCCAAATACGAGCTTTATTTCTCGAATCGGTGAATGAAAACAAAGTGAAGCTTAACCCTAGCTTCAAAACCCCTCACACCTTCACTGTCGCACTCTCAAACTCCAAGTCGCACCAGGCCAAAAGCATATAGGATCCAAGCAAACGATGAAATAGGAATTTTAGAGAAGGTTTCCTGATTTTTAATCGAGTATTTGAGGAGAAAGAAAAATTTTTGAAGTTGGATTTATGTTTTTTCTCTGCCCGAAGCCCGCGTGCAGTTATTAAAAGGAAAGGAGAGGCTTTTGCATGTTTGAATGGGTCAAAGGTACAGTGAAAAGATGGGATAGCAGCTGAAAAGGAGATTGACTAATTAATATATTTATTTAAATTTTTCAAAACACCACGATCTACGCAACTAAAAATCTCGAACCCCTATCAAGGCATGCCTCTAGGCGTTCATAGGGTTTACCCCGCGTTCCGGACACAATGGAACAGGTTTCGGAAGCTAATTCGATCGTATGTGCGAGTTACGGAAATAAACGATCAAATTTAAATTAAACCGATTAAATGATTTTCTAGGCGTTTTGGCTTGCACCGAACAAACAGTAAATCCGATTGACACAAAATTTGAAATCTTACAATAATATCACGTTACGGATCCGATGAAACTGGTTTCGTCGAAATCCGAGACTGTTTGAAAAATGGCTATTTTTAACTCGTCAATTAAATATTAAAATATTCAATTTTCATAAATTTACTTTTAATTCGATTTTAAAAGTTCTACAACATCATTCTAACTTTAATATGGTAAAATAAAATTTTACAAATCATTTTTAATCATATTAAACCCGTTATTCAATTATCCAATAAATTCCAATTTTAAAATCTTATGAACTCTATTATAATCTCGATATAGCCTACATTCACTTTGGAAACCAATTCGAATCATATTAAATCAAATTTCAATTATTCACTCTATTTTCATATATGAAATTTCAATATCAAATTAATCATATGAAATTCGGAATTTAATTATTCAAACATCTAAAATATTAAATTTAAACAATTTGATTATTGTTAAATCACTATCTTTTGAGATATTCAAAACGAACTTAAAAATTTAACTTTTGAAATGAATTAAAATGATAGAAAAACAATTTCCATATTACGGTTATTCGATTCCCATTATCAAATTATTCAATAAATTCCAAATATTACATTTAAACAATTTTGATTATCCAATAATTCATTATCTTTTGAAATATTGAAATTGAACTTATAAGAATCAACTTTTAAAACCAATTCACAATTTAGAACACTATTTTCATTTTACAGTTATTCAATTATTCAATAAGTTTGAAATATTTAATTTAAACAATTTACCTGTTCAATATTCAATATTTGATTTTAAATAGGTTTTACTTATCAATCAATTACTCTATTATACCCAATGGATTCAACATTTATTATTATTCCAAACGAATTACAATTTTTTTTCTAACATTAAATCACGAAATCTTATTAAATTAGCTATTTTAATTATCGAAAATTTACGGGTCGTTACAGTGAATGTAAATTAAAAAAGGAAACGTAAAACATATTTATAAGATAGTAATTGGTGTAATAGAAAGCTAAATAAATTTATTGAGAAGATTAATTGTAATTAATGTGAATCAAAGTAGTAGTGACGGTCGTAGGTTACTATTTAATTGTCCGATTAATTTGTTGTAACTGTTATATTTGGGAATGAGACTTTATTATAAGTAAATAAAGATAAGTATTGCATGAATATATGAATTAATGCGTGATTTAAGGTAATAGAATGAATTCATATGATGTAAGTAATTATAATAAATAATTGAAATAATAAGCCTAAGTGAAATTTTAAGGCTATGGTAACAATCATCATAAATTACCAGAATATATCTAGTCTACCAAATTAATTGGAAAACAATTACATTTAAATGAAAATAAATGTCTCATTAATGTTGGTAAAAAATGTAATTGTAAAGTGCAAATGTAATAAAGCAACGGAAATGCATATTTTATTCATAAGATAATATAAAGGAATGAAACGTATTAAATGAATTAGTTGAGCTTCTAATTTTAACAAATGTATATGTTTGACAACTTCAATATATTTGGAAATAATAGTTAATACAAAGGGAAGTTGGAAATTTGAATATATTAATGGAATGGAATGTGAGACAAGTGTTAACTGCGTTATAAAGTAATAATAGACTCAACTAAAGTGTTGGAATTGAATCTAATAAGTTTAATTGGAATTTATTAAAATTAATTGGATTCAATTTATAATAAAGGGATTATTTTAAATAAATGAAATAAATACTGTAATTGGTGAATTAATTTACTTTAAATTGAGATGGTTATTGGTTTTAAAGAATTATAAATTAATAAGTAATACAAGATGATAAAATTTATGAATTGTAGAATTTGAATTTAAATATTGATTTAATTTATTTAATATTAATTTATTTAATTAACTATAAACATAGCCATTTTGGCTACTGACTCGGATTTCGACGAAACCAGTTTCATCGGATCCGTAAAGGTGAATTATTATAGGATTTCAAGTTTCGTAGCGATCAGGCTTATCGTTTGATCGTACGGACTTGAAACGCCATGAAATAAATTAAATTGAAATCAATTGAAATCAACTTGAAAAATATTGATTTTAGCATAACTTCTTCATACGATGGAATTTGGACTCGAAACATTTTCCATTGTGTTTAAAATATTTTAAAACATCTATTTTGATATACGGGTTGACTCAATTTTGTTCCGTAGTCAGAACGGGCTTTCCGGGCCACTTTATCGTTTAACGCATATACCAATCTGATCCATCTATTCTTTTTCAACCTTGTCTATAATTACTCTGTTATAAACCCTAATTTCCCTCATTCTCATTTGTCTGTGCGTACCATTTCTACCACCTCTCCAGTTCAATGGCAAACAAACACCTAATTCCAACTGCAATTCAAAATCAAAGTGAAATTTCAAACTCCTCAAAAAAAATTTAGAAAATTATATATCGAAGCTCCCAATGTACGCATCCCAGATCTGCAGTTCGTTTTTTGTTTTGAATCACCGTTTGTCCGGAAATCGCAGAACTATTCTCGACCGTCCGTTGCATCGTAATTAACTGTGATGGATCATCAAATTAATTGAGGGGTTGTGTGGAGTTCGTCGAGGCGATGGCAATTAGGTGGTTTGTAGGGGATGTTAAAGGCTAGATCGTCGAAAATAATTCGAGGTGTACTAGGCGCGGCGTGGTGATAGGACGGCGATTTCATGGTCAACGGTCGAGCATGGTGGTGGCTGTAACCTATAATAGATGCATGCGTTTTGGGTTGTTTTCTCTGGTATCTTGCGTGAATACAGGGTGATGACGTGGCTTTTGATATGGGGGGTGAGTTGTTTTTTTGTTTTAATTTTAATTTTTATTTCAATCGTTATAATGTTATAACTTTCTCATACGATATCTGATTTACGTGCGGTTTTCTCCGCTAGGTTCGTATTGGAATTCCGGTCATTTTGGCGTGGGTTTGGAAGGATTCTGAGGCTGTCCATTTTTTGGTTTAAAATTCGATTTAAATTCAATTTAAATTCAAAAGGAGAGTGTTTTAACCCACTCACAACTTCTAAAATTTCTTATGTTTGTTAAATTAAATTTTGTTGTGATTATGCATTTATTTATGACTTTTTCGTATATTTTTAATCATCATCTAAGTTAATTGCATTTATTTAAATTAAATCATTATTTAATTTATTATTGAATATAACTGCCAGTTAAATACCTGTTATATATATTATCAGTTATCGATTGATATTGATTGATTGTTTTGGATGATGATCGTGATGGATATGTGATCTCTTGATGGATGAATGTATGTTTATTTTATATCATTATAATCTGCAAGTTCTTTATTTGTTATTTCGATTCGGGATTGCGGTTTGAAATGATATACAACCACATTTTATTTTATATTGCGGATTGAAATGATAAATATCCGTATCACTTGACCATAGGATAGAAAATTATATACAGACACCGTGGTCTATATATAAAGATATTTTGAAATGATTTTTCTATGGTTTTGTAAAGAAATATATAGTTTATGAAATATTGATTTGGATATTTATAAATGTTATTATATATATAATTAATTCTTGGTTTTAAGCTATGTACAAATTTGGTTTAAAGTATAAAGGAAGTTTAATAATAAAAGTTTGATTTTAAGATATAATACCGTTAAGTATTTATTCAAATTATATTTATAGAGTTATAATGACTTAAATAAAATTAAGGTTGGAAGATAAATATGAATGATTTGAATAAAAGTATTTAAGAATTATCCTCGAATAAAATTGATTTGGAATTTATATAAATTTGAGATTTTAAAAGGTATGATTTTTTTATAACTTGATTTTGGTTTAGAGGAATTAAATGAATATCAAGTCGATTTAAATGAATATTATCAAGTTAAATTAAACTGAAAGTATATCCTGTTATTTGAAGTTTGAATGTTTTACTTAAATGATATTTGATTTATTAAGTAAACATTTCAAATCTAAATAACAGTAATTGAATTTAATATATACGAAATTATCAAAGAATTCTTTTTGAAATGGTGGAGTATTTAAAGCTTTGAAATATACGAAATTGAAATGGTTTATTTGGGGATTTAAATCGATATTTGCAATTGATTTGTGAAGGTGAAGAAACTGTTTATTTTATAAAGTAATTTATATTTAGAAACCATTTAAGTGCTGTTGTTATATTTCAAAGTCATGAAATTGAAGCTTTATGTTTTGAAAGGCTATATTTCAAGCGTTGGTTTAGAAATATTATAACTTTGAAATGTTATGGTTTTAGAAAAGGATATATTTGAAAATGATATCATATTGATTTGGTTTTAAGAGGGGAAATGATATCGTATGTTGGGTACGTATCTACCACCCACCGAATCAAAGCGAACCAACTCAAAATAACATGCCGAACCAACTCGAAGTAGCCACCACCGAATCAACCTACCGGACCAAGCCACGCCTTCACCACCGAACCATCTGGTCCACCGAACCACCCTACACTTCCCTACATAGCCGATCCATCTACCACTCCTCCCATCGCCGGATCAACCCACTACCGGACCAAACGCACTACCGGACCAAACCAATTGCCAGACCAAACCAACTACCGCTCCAACCCTCACCAAACCATTTCATCTCCAACTACCACCGAACCAACCCATGTCCTCACCACCACCGAACCATCTCACCTCCACGACCAAGCTGGACCAGCCACCACCGAGCCAGGGCCTTGCCGATCCAAATTTGCCAGGCCAGATTGCATCAGCCCAAGCCCACCAGCAGCTATATACACCCAGGACCCCTGCCCCCAGCCTCACTGTATAAATAGAGGGGCAGGGGTACAACAATGGCAGACAAGTTTGAGAGCTCAAGCACCGAAGGAACTCTCAAACAACTTTTATATACTTGTAATCAAGGCTTTGCACTTGTAATCTGAATAGCAAGAGGAGAATAACATATAAAGTGGACGTAGGCACGTTCTGGCCGAACCACTATAAATCTGTGTGTCTTTTACAGTTTAGTCCATCTATTTCATATATTTGCATAAATCACCCAAACCATCCAGAACAACGTATAATCAGCTAAATTCATACGACTAGGAGGTGTTTGCCCATTTTTTGTGCAAACATTTTTGGTGCTTTCGTTGAGAGCCAGGAGCTCGAAGATTCAGCTTCTCCCACTTAACCCTTTTTCCATCAACATCGTTCATTGCTTGGAAAACATGCCTCCCGGACGGAAGAAAGATGCTAACAAAGGAAAGAACATCGCAATTGGAAGTATCCCAGATCCAACGATCAGAGACCAAGACAATCGTCCTGTTCGAACAGGTTAAATCAGGAAAATCCGACAGCCCCTGCTACGGAACAACCAATTACAAGGACGGATCTAGACAGGATTGTGGCTGAAGTAACTAACCGCTTCGCATCTCAACAAGAAGCCTTGGTGGACCAACTCATGTCACGCTTAAGGGATGCTGAAGAATCCAACCGCAACACCGAATCATGGGGTGAGTCCCGGTCTGGAGGATCTGGGAGACGACAAAGGTCTTTCTTTTTCGAGGAGGTTAACAACAGAAACAACAATGGTAGGAGCTGAGCCCGGAATCATCCCAAATTCCGACCCGAGGAAACACTTGGAACCGAACCCAACACGGGAGGTACCAGGCAGGGGGCGGATGTAGCCGAGCCTGTCATGCTACCTAACCATGGAAACACCGGTAGACGGGGCCGAGCAGGAGTCCAGCCCGAAGTTGGACCCGAGGAAGTGCTGAGGACAGAACCCAACAAGGGAAGATCAAGGCAAGGGCCAACTGTGGCTGACCCCAGCGTGCCCCCAGAAGACCAGAGGCAGCCATTGGAGAATGCTAGGAGTGACAGACGATACCATCCCTACAAGTCGTCTAGACGGAATCAGTCCCGTAGGGAAGAACCAAAATCATTTCTATCCACTCCAAGTTCTGACGAAAGGATGGCGCGATTTATTCAGAGAGTGCGTCCAACGGGAGCAAAGGGATCGGGGGATAGGTGCTAGGGTAACCAGTCCCTTCACCCGCAATATCGAAACTGCCATCACCCCCCGGGAATGGAAAATGCCAACGATGGAACCTTACAAGGGAACCTCTGACCCCATCGTACACTTACAAAGATACACCTAGCATATGCTCATGAGCGGAGCAACAGAGGGAGTGTTGTGTAAATGCTTCCCACTATTCTTGGTAGATCTAGCTACCTCCTGGTTCTGCCACCTACCCCAAAGGTCCATAAGCTCATGGGAAATGTTGAAAGAAAAGTTCGTTAGTCAGTTCCTCATTCATGTGGAACAACCCAAGGACGCTTATTCCTTATCTAATATCAAACAGAAACCCGGAGAGACAGTGCAACAATATCTGACCCGATTCAACGCCGCGGCGGCCGCAGTCCAAGATGCTGACGAGAAACTTATCCTAATGGCCCTCTGCAGTGTTGTACATCCGGATACTAAATTTGCTAGAAGACTAACCAAGGAAAAACCGGCTACTTTAACTGATTTCTTCCATGAAGCTGGAAAGTATATGAGACTCGAAGACGCTGCCACTGAGAGGCAGTCAGGACAACAGGCTAAGACAGCTCAATACACGGTTCCCGCTGCAGCAAAGGATGTTTAGAGAAGTGACTCTAGAGACAATGTTGGGGGCAAGAAGGGAGAAAAGCGCTTATATCGACCAGGACCAAGATTTGACTCCTACACTCCTTTGAATGAAACAATCGAAAACATCTTCCTAGCCACCCAAGACGAAGTTAGATACAAGCGCCCCCCGCACAAGAAGGAGTCAGATAACGCACTCACGTCTGGAAAGTTCTGCCACTTCCACGTATCCCATGGACATGACACTAATGAATGCCACCATCTCCGAGACTTGATTGAAGAACACATTAGAAGGAGGAGACTAGAACGCTATGTAAAAAGCCAGAATAGGACTCCAGCTCCCGCCAACGAAAACCCAGGGCTACCCCTCCCAGAGGAAGGCGGAGGAAATCGCAACACCAACGGCTCTAGTCAAGAGTAGATAGTGGTCCATACCATATCGGGAGGACCACACATCGCCGACAGAAGCTGGGCAGAGACGGAAAGATACGGTAAGTCACTTAGGAACGATGAAGGCTACGTTAATTCTGTTATGGAAGAACGCCACCCGAAACAGAAAGAGAGCGACGACATCACATTCAGTAGGCATGACCTAGAGGGAAGGCAGTACCCACACATGGATCCTATGGTCATCTCTGCCTGGTTCGGTCCAGCCAAAGTTTTCCGAATTTTAATATACACTGGAAGCTCAGTAAATATCCTATTCAATCATGCTTTCGACAAAATGAAGCTATCAGTGAAGGACGTGTCTCCCTGCAACAAACCACTACATGGTTTCAGTGGAGATGCAAAGATGCCCCTCGGGCAACTGGATCTCTTTGTCGAAATAGGAAGTCATCCCTGCTCCGTTGTGCGAAAACAAACGTTTGTACTAATAGAGAACCACTCGGCCTAAACGCCTTTTTGGGAAGACCAGCCTCGTCTGACTTCCAAATTGTCCTAGCCCCATGGTGCCTGAAGATGAAATTTCCAACCAATAACGGAATAGGAGAAATAGAGGGAGATCAATACGCTGCTCGAAACTGCTATGTAACTGAACTTCGCAATAACCGCAGAAAAGATAAAGGGAAAAATGCAGAGACTACTCTCTGCATGAAAAGCTCGGAAGCATAGCAACTAAAGAAAGCCCCTCCTCTTCGATATACCAGTGATCCTTTCAATGAATTAGACCCCAGGGACAAAGAGGAGGAGGCTACCGCCGAGCCTGCAGAGGCTATGGAATTCGTATCTGTAGACAAACAAGACCCAAGTAGACTGCTGAGAGTCGGGTCTCAGTTAAAAGAAGAATTAAAGAATCAACTCATTGATTTTCTTTGCCACAACATGGATGTATTTGCATGGACGCACGCTGACATTACAGGAATCTCCCCAGACGTAGCATGCCACATGCTGAACATCGATCCCACCAAGGTGCCAGTGAAGCAGAAAAAGAGGAGCATGGGGGCAGAACGATCAGCAGCCCTCGAGGAAGAAGTAAAGAACTTACTTGCCAATGACTTCATACGGGAAGCCATCTACCCAGAATGGATCGCCAACCCGGTACTGGTAAAGAAAGCTAATGGGAAGTGGCGAACATGCATCGATTTCTCCAACTTAAATGACGCCTGCCCAAAGGACTGCTTCCCACTCCCCCGAATCGACCAACTCGTGGACAACACAGCCGGGCATGAACTCTTATCCTTTATGGATGCATACTCAGGATATAACCAGATCCCTATGCATGCCCCCGATCAAGACCACACTAGTTTCATCACTGACCGGGGTTGTACTGCTACAGAGTAATGCCTTTTGGACTTAAAGACGTCGGGGCTACTTATCAGCGCCTCTTCAATAAGATGTTTGCGGAATTAATAGGACGAGCTATGGAAGTTTATGTGGATGACATGCTGGTAAAATCAAGGAGAGCCAACGATCATATAAACCACCCGGACGAGATGTTTCAAGTACTTCGCCGATATGGAATGAAGCTGAACCCTCTAAAGTGCTCCTTCGGAGTATCGTCGGAAAAGTTCTTGGGATTCATCGTCCATGCCAGGGGGATTGAAGAAAACCCCGAACAAGTTCGAGCTTTGCAAGATATCAAGATACCATCCACTCGAAGAGAGATGCAAAGCCTGAACGGAAAAGTGGCCGCCCTAAGCAGGTTCATCTCTAAAGCAACCGACAAATTCATCCATTTCTCTGAAGCTCTAAAGAAAGACAACGGAAAGTTCGAGTGGACTGACGAATGCTCGATGGCCTTCCTTAAATTAATCGAACACCTCCAGAGACAACCAGTACTCTCAACTCCAAATGAAGGCGAGGAACTATACCTATACCTTGCTGTATCGTCCCATGCTTTAAGCGCCGCTTTGGTGAGAGAAGACAACCGCGCGCAGCGGCCCGTATACTTTATAATAAGAGATTTACAGGGGCAGAAGCCAGATACCCTAAACTTGAAAAGCTAGCATGCTGTTTGCTAATCACGTCACGGAAACTGCGACACTATTTCCAATCTCACTCCATCAGAGTTTTAACGGATCAACCGCTAAGGCAGGTACTCCATTGCCCCGACACTTCTGGGCGACTACTTAAGTGGTGCATTGAACGGAGTCAATATGATATCACCTACCATCCTTGCACCGCTATCAAGGGGCAAGCCATGGCTGATTTCATTGCCGAATTCACTACTAACGAAGATAAGGAGCAATATGGAATAGTAGAAGATATCAAGTGGAATCTCTTCGTAGATGGAGCATCAAATGAATAAGGCTCGGGGGCAAGTGTTGTGATAATCACCCCCAGGAGAAGGAAGTTGCACTACGCCCTAAGGTTGGAATTCGCTGTCACCAACAATGACGCAGAATACGAAGCAGTGATAGCCGGATTAGAACTTGCCCTGGAAATTAGAGTCAGTTCTTTATGTCTCCATAGTGATTCTCAACTTATTATAAATCAAATACTGGGAGAATTCCAGGCTCGAGGAGAACGACTCACAGCATATCTAAAGAAGACCAAGCTGCTGCTCAATCAATTGGATCACTATCTAATCAAACACATTCCTCGGGAAGAGAATCAGGAGGCTGACGAACTGGCAAAGCAAGCTAGAATGAAGGACGGCACTGCTTCCCGAACGATAACCATCTCAAAGCAACTGGCCCCGAGCTACGAGCCAATGAATATGATAGCTGCAATTGAAGAAGAAACTTGGACGACCCCCATCCGAAAGTACTTACAAAGTGGCACACTGCCCGACGGACGTAACGAAGCTAAGAAAATCTTAAGGAAAGCTTCCCGCTACACATTACAAGAAGGCATCCTCTATTGACGCGGCTTCTCTAATCCCTTATTAAGGTGTATCGCTGGAAGGGAAGCCAAGGAAGTCTTGTCCAACGTCCATCAGGGAAGTTGCGGAGATCACACCGGAGGACAGACTCTAGCAAAGAAAATACTCCGATACGGGTATTACTGGCCCACTTTAAACAAAGACGCCTTAGACTTCGTCAAAAGATGTGACAGATGTCAGAAATTTGCTAAGATTCCTCGACTACCAACAAATGAAATTACTCAAATGACCAGCCCTTGGCCCTTTGTAATATGGGGAATTGACTTGATTGGCGAACTGCCAATGGGCCGAGGCGGAGCTAAATATGCCATAGTGGCAGTTGACTATTTCACCAAATGGGTGGAAGCAGAACCTCTAAATAAAATATCTTCGGCAAAAGTTATTAACTTCTTGATCAAAAATGTTTTATGCAGGTACGACGTTCCACTAAAAATCATATCGGACAATGGACTTCAATTTGACAGCGATGAATTCGCCGATTGGTGCCAAGAGCACGGAATTCATAAAAGCTTCTCATCTGTGGCTTACCCCCAAGCAAACCGACAAGTCGAAGCTTTCAACAAAATCCTCAAAACCTTAATCAAGAAGAAACTTGAAAAGTCAAAAGGCGCTTGGGTGGATGAACTTCCTACGGCACTTTGGGCCTACCGCACATCTTACAGAACATCAACAGGGCATACTCCTTTCTCTTTGGCATATGGATCGGAGGCCATGCTCCCAGTTGAAACTGTAGTGCCTTCCCACCGTAGGATCCACTACAACCCAGAAGAGAACGAAGAACTCCTCCACATGTCTTCGGATCTAATTGAGGAGAGAAGAAATGATGCAACACTCAAAGCAGCAGCTCACAAGCAAAAAGTTGCAGCACAATACAACTCCAAAGTCAAGCACCGCAGCTTACAAGAAGGAGATCTTGTCCTCGAGCGGATCTTCCCGCGCCCCGGAGCGCTAGATCCAATCTGGGACGGACCCTATGTAATTCATAAAGATCTCCGCAACGGAGCCTATATTTTGTCAACAGTAGACGGAGAGGTGTTCCAGAGGGCATGGAACATCCAACACCTCCGTCGACACTTTTCTTAACTTGTACTGCCCATATGAAGTGAATTAACAAAGAGAATCAGTGGACGTAGGCATTTTCGTGCCGAACCTCTTTAAAAAATCTTGTCTTTTTTAACTTGTTCCTTTATATCTTGGCTGCTTGTTAAGCTTTATCCTTTTCTGTTGAACGAAATCATATATGACGACATTTCCATTCTGGACACTTCACGGCGCAACCTCACCTGAACAAGACCCAACATGTACTATGCGAATCTATGAACTCGCCAATGAGACACTTTTGCTCCAGCATCCCTCTACTGCGGGTTAACTCATTGCTCGCGACTGCCCACAAAGCCAACTGTAATGAGCCGATTATAAGCCATCAAGAAGGCCGACTATGGCCGATGGCAGCTCATTACGGCGTTCGGCTCGTCGGCAACTGTGAACCTACTTTAAGCCCCAACATAAGGTGTGGCCAGCCAGGGGTAGTTCACGGTTGACGATCGGCACCCACGCTAGCCGGCCACAGTAAATCAAATAATACCCACGATAACGGGCCATAATGGCTCGGGTAGTTACTGTGCGCGATCTCGGCTCCGATATGTCTTAAGTGCGGCTGTGGTAAAAAAGATAAACTCCCCGCGGAGGCGTAAAATGGGTAACAAATGTCTCCAAGACCCACGGCTAGGGAAAGTGACTACAAAACCCGTTTGCCACGAACTTAAGCATATCGACGGCCTTCCGTGATTGGAAGTTTTACTGTTTCTCATATTTCCATTACATTTAAAAACTTTTCTCCTATCCTATATAACAGTCCCTAAAGTATAGGTCACAAAATAGGGGAACCCTCGCTTGTGGAAATATGAGCTCACATCCGAATGACGGAACACTAAGCTACATTCCATACTCACTCACGCAAGACATTCAAAGCAACCCTCTGCAACTAAAACACGAAGGGCGGTACTTTCTTCTCTTGTATACAAATATGTAGCTTTAATTTATTCACACGTCATATTGGCATTACAAGACATGCAATAATATTTTAAGCAGAAACTTAGCATCAAATACGATTGAATCACGTGCATAAACACGCAGCTGTATTTCTTATGCAACATATCAAAATGACAATAGCATTCAAACATGACAGAATCAGCTTATGTTATAAAATTACATAAAGTCATTCTTTACAAATAATATAATTACAAGTTACATTAATGTTTCGGACTAACATAGACAGCAACCAAAATATGTATAAGTCAAGTCAAAGAATCGGGGTTTCGCCTCCATCTCGCTAGCCCTCCGGATCTACTTAACTGCATGATCGGAACTCCCGGCATGTACTCCAGAGGTCCCGCCTGTCCAATTCAGAAGAGAATCCATCAATTATCACGAAAGCTAAGCAATCAAATCATGAAAAGGTTAAAAGGGAAGACTTACCAGCGTCTGCTCCCTGGTCGTCATTCTCCAGTTGCACACCCACTTCCTCGGCGGCAAGCAGCCTCATGCCTTCCTTCACCGCCACCTTCTCCTCCTTGGTGAACTGTGTGGTAACCACATCCATTCTGAAGGCCGCGCCACCCTCTTTATCCGCTTCGATCTTGGCTTCCTCCAAAGCCCGGAGATATATCCTAGCCATAACCCGGGGATAATCGTCCATCCAGGACAGGTTGCCCTACCTCCAAGTACGGAAATACATGTCCTGGAGCATCTCGTCTATCATCCCCTCGTTCTCCTCAAACTCTTTCATCCGGGCCTCAGAAGCCGACAGTCGTGCGACAGCAGCATCTCTCTCCACTCGGTATCTCGAGCAGTCAGCCTGAAGGGACTTCCGCATCACTTCCATCTCCTCCTTCGGCTTGGCCTGAGCAAGCTCTGTGGCCTCGAGCCTCCCAGATAACTCCTCTACCTGCTCAAGATCCGCTCTCCGAACCTCGTCCACCGTTGCGATGGCCATGTCAATTTGCTCCTTGCAAACAGCCTCCATTTTTCGCAACTCAGCCTTGATAGCGTCTTCCATGTTTTTCTTTAGTCGTCGGGAAGCCAATTCATGCTGGGATATCTGGATAGCCTGATCGGCAAGCTGTTTGGCCTGATCAGAAACCTGTAGCCGCAACCGAATGTTAGCACTTCCGATTTCCTCCCCAGCTTTGGCCAGTCGAGCGTGATGCTCCATTAGCCTCTTGGCCTCCTCAGCCACCCGATCGATGCTTGCCTTGGCCTCATTCCCCATTGTCACAATCCGAGTAGTAAGCAAATCGAGGTCTAAGGACTTAGCCTCATCAACCACCCGTACCATGGGATTGCGGGGAAGAAGATGCTCACCCGTGTCCTCGTCAAAAGAGATGTCCTGAAAACTCGGGTCCAGATCCGGGTGGCCGGTAAATGGGTTGCGAACCAAACCATGATGGTCTATCGGGGTGACGGTTGGGTTTTCAGACGGATGTGGGGAAGGCATAAACTCAGTATCATCCTCAGTAATATCATGGATAGGCTGGACTGGAGGCTGAGGGCCAGGTGAAGGTTCGAACGAAGATCGCCCCCTCTTCCTCTTTTGCATATCTTCTTCAATAACTCCGAGAAGGGGGCGCTAGCCAACCACATCTCCAGGACGGCCACCTTACCCATTCCTGGAATAAAAACCAAGTGTTACAAGCTTGCATGAAACTATGATTCAAGAAACATATGAAGTTAAAAGAAGGAGTTAAGAATTCACCTTGAACCGCCAGAGTTGCCTTAACTGAAATACTCTCAGAAGATAGACTGGCACCAGTCCCGGCCTTATCAGACTTCTTCGACTTCTCCACCAAGGCCGGCCCTTCCCCCAACCCCTCAAAGGCTTGGCGGAAAGCATCATCCGTCCACTCTTGAATCTCACCCGCTTGCCCAGAGGTCAGGGCACCAACGCCACTACCACCCTGACCTTCGCCACCGTTACCACCATCACCTTCTCCATCGTCTCTGCTCTCCTCCTCGCCTCTTTCCTCCTCTCCACTTTCCTCCTCCGGAGCATCTGGGCATGTGCTGGGAGAGGGTCCATCAAATTTCCTAAGCTTCTTCCCCCCGACGAATGGAGGTACCGAGAAAGGTCTTCTCTTGCTACTCTTCGCAGTAGCCCCGTCTTTAGCTTTGGCAGCCCTCTCTTCGGCTGTATCCCTCTGCTTAACCATAGATTGACGTGGCAGAATTAGGTTGTACTCCAGGAGAGTGGCATTCCTGATCAGGTAAGAGGCCGACCTATCCCGTCCCGAAATGGCCTTTATTTCCGCAGCCATCCGAGCCAAGGAATCATTCTCCACAACCGCAAAGCCACCTATCGCTAGCTAGAAATAAAAGCATATAAGAAGAAGCATTGTGGTCGAGACAAGGAAAATATAAATGAAGTTCTACTTACAGCCGGAAGTGAAAAGACGGAAGGAAATAGAGTCATCCTTGATGAAGAACCATTCTTTCTTGAACATACCGAGCTTCGAATACAAATCCACGACAGGCTTGAAGGGCACGGCCGCTTCCAAGCTGATATATGGAGACCCTTTCTTATAGCCTCTCAAGTTGTAAAATACCGAATCTCCGGGTTAGAAGGGGGACGCCCATATTTCCTCTGAAAAATGATGAACAAGCACACCAGGATAGCATAGGAATTGGGCTGAAGTTGGAATGGAGCCACCTTCAAATAGGTAAGAAAGCTGACTATCCAGGCATTGATTGGGGGAATGGCCCCGCACATACAATGGTATCGGCTGTAAGCGAAATATCCTTCAGGAGGGTCGTACGGCATCACACCATCTCCCGGCAACAGCATACTCGCCCTGTCAATCCCAAAAGAGAGAGCGATGAAATCAAGTTGCCCTTCTTTGAGGGAGCTCGGAAAGCAATCGGGAGGAGAGTTTAGAAGCTCCTGAGGGCCATATCCGTCCACTAATGACCTCGGGGCAGGTCCATGACGCGCTGGTCCCGGCTGGACTGGGGGCACGACGGAAGACTCACTTCTGTCTATAGATTTTTTCTTTTCTGATCGGGTTTCCACTTTGTGAGACATTTACCCGCAAACACAAAAGAAAAGCACATTATTAGAACAAGGAGGTGCAGAAATATAAAAAAGCAAGTATGTGCAATCTAGAGTCTCATTCGCAATTCGAAACATAAAAACTCAAGACCAAAGAGCATTCGGCCTCACACTTTCCAAGTTCATTCGGTAAATCAAACTACAAAGTTCATTCAGTACTTGGGGGCAACGAACACATTCTTTCAGGTTCATTCAGTACACGAAGTCCCCGAGTCCATCCGGTAATACAAGAACATAAAGTCATTCGGCAGGAAAGAATCTCACCTGGTTCGGCTAGCTCTTTGATTCGGCGAAACTGAGAGTTTGATTCGGGAAAAGGTTCGGCTCGGTTGGTAAGGAATAACGAAGGCATGTAACCCCTATTTATAAGCAAACCTCAATGACCGGACCAGATCGCTCGGCGCTTATAACTGAACGTGGCTATCGCATTAAAACAAAGCACGACATATGTTAAACATATGCCCTACTTTGGGGGGCAAATGTTGGGTACGTATCTACCACCCACCGAATCAAAGCGAACCAACTCAAAATAACATGCCGAATGAACTCGAAGTAGCCCCACCGAATCAACCTACCGGACCAAGCCACGCCTTCACCACTGAACCATTCGGTCCACCGAACCACCCTACACTTCCCTACATAGCCGATCCATCTACCACTCCTCCCATCGCCGGATCAACCCACTACCGGACCAAACCCACTACCGGACCAAACCCACTACCGGACCAAACCAATTGCCGGACCAAACCAACTACCGCTCCAACCCTCACCGAACCATCTCACCTCCAACTACCACCGAACCAACCCATGTCCTCACCACCACCGAACCATCTCACCTCCACGACCAAGTCGGACCAGCCACCACCGAGCCAGGGCCTTGCCGATCCAAATTTGCCAGGCCAGATTGCATCAGCCCAAGCCCACCAGCAGCTATATACACGCAGGACCCTTGCCCCCAGCCTCACTCTATAAATAGAGGGGCAGGGGTACAGCAATGGCAGACAAGTTTGAGAGCTCAAGCACGGAAGGAACTCTCAAACAACTTTTATATACTTGTAATCAAGGCTTTGTACTTGTAATCTGAATAGCAAGAGGAGAATAACATACAAAGTGGACGTAGGCACGTTCTGGACGAACCACTATAAATCTGTGTGTCTTTTACAGTTTAGTCCATCTATTTCATATATTTGCATAAATCACCCAAACCATCCAGAATAATGTATAATCAGCTAAATTCATACAACTAGGAGGTGTTTGCCCATTTTTTGTGCAAACATTGTAATTATATGGTTTGAAATGGATATTATATTCTGGTTTGAAGTATAAATTATTTTGAAATGACCGCGATGTTAGAATATTGTTTGGTTGTTGAAGAGTCCGGGATCAGAAGTTGTCATACTATCTGCCAACTCCGAAAACCACTTTAACAACCATGTACGTGGTGGAGATTCTAGAATGAAGTAGGATGGTGGCGGCGTTTCCTTTGAGGTAAATACATGGACCTGACTCCCTTGAGTTGGCATAAGGTGGCTAAAACAGGAGCGATTCTCGGGCCAATGAGGTAGCACCTTTGATTGGACACATCCCTTCGATATTATACTTTTACTTTTGGATTGATTCGGTAGCCACTTTTTATTTTTTTTATTTGGGAGTGTGGCTCGAGGTGGGCGGTAGCTGCGCGCTACGCATTACCACCAGCCCCGATAGCAATTGGTATATCTACCTTGGCATTGCCTAGTTGTGCCGTGTCACCTACCATATCGCGCCTTGTACGAGTTTGGTTTTCTCCCGTAGCCCGTGTGGTATCCTATGGTGGCTTCCCGATCAGGAGGGACTATGATATTGGATGGACTACTGGGACTATTACATGTTAAGGGCTATATGGGTAACCCCTTAATGCTATAAAAAAAGTAAGTTTATTTTATTAATAGACATTATTATAATAGCAAAATAGTACTACATAGTAAATAGTTTAACGGATCCTTTGGAGATGTGAATCCCAAGCATCTCTTGAGTTATTGCACTCACATTGACACTAGATAGGAGATGTCAAATTCCGTAAACATCTCTGATGTCGTTCCGCTCATATTATTTACTGTTGATTTTAACTTTCATAAGATCTTTTAGTTCTGACTCGAGTGTTTTGTCTTTTCAATTTGCTCGGGTCAGCCTGAGCATTTCAGGATTTGAAGACCTTACTTCTAGAGTACGAAGGCAAAGATTTTATTACTATTATATATTATATTACTCCACCACACCATTTTATTCCACTGCATTAATTATTATTCTCTGGTATGTGTACTCTGATATGTATTGTATAATATAATCAAATGTTTTGTAAAACAGCTTCATGAACTTTTTATTTGATTATTATATTTTATCGTTCCGCTGTAAGATTCTATTTTGTTTTTTTCCTTGCATTTTCCTATTTACCCCGTAACAATCCGGCCTCTTGTATGGTTTAAGTCTGACGTGTGTGGTTTATCGTCGATTTAAAGCGCACGGAAAGGCGGGACGTTACAGTACTCATCTTAAGCTTGGTGCCTATCACTTCCTATTAACTCTTCCAGAACTCACTGGTAAATAAAGTGTTTCTATCACTGACTATACTACTAGTAATACTATGCAGTCTAACAATATTCTTCATAAACAACTTAGCCAATACATGTGTCATTCTGGTCGATTTAACAGGAGTGGAATGTGCACTCTAAGTCACTCCATCCACTATAACCCAAATAATCACATTTTCCATATTCGACCTTGGTAGCCTATTGATAAAATCCATGGATATAGAATCTAATTTCCAAACCGGTATATCTAAAGGCTGAAGAAAACCACTTGGCTTCTCATCTTTCACTTGCTGGCAATTCAAACATTGTTTTACCCATAAGCCTACATCCCTTTTCATACCTTTCTAGAAGAAACTTCTCTACATATCCTAATACATCTTAATTCCTCCATGATACATAGTAAACTTTGATCGATGACATTTCCTAAGAACTTCCTTCCTTAGGTCACTAACATCTAGAATACGCAATTGTACCTTCTTTCTAACCATCCATTCTGGTCAAGACTAAAATCCTTTGAATCATCAATCTCAATTCCACCGTTAACCCTTATAATTCGTTCAGCGAGTAATAGATCATCTTTCTACTTAGAAGCAATCCTTTCGATCAATACTGGTTGAACTTCCAAACATGACAATATGGGGTACTCTGACTAGAACTGGCAGTCGACCATAGTTGTACACTATAAGTAGTCAACGCCTCTAAATCCTTTTATTCTGCCAATATAGCTAACATCACATTATGATGTTTCCTGCTTAGTGCATCTGCCACTTTATTTCCTTTCCCTGGCTTATACTCAATACCGAAATCATAAACTGCTAAAAACTCTAGCCATCTATGTCGTCTCATATTCAACTCTTTCTGAGAGAATAAATACCTCAATGGCTTATGATCCGTAAACAACTCTAATCTTTCTCCTGAGAGGTAGTATCTTCACACCATTAAAGCAGAGATCAGCGTTGCCAACTCCAAATCATGAGTTGGATACCTAACTTCATGTGGTCTAAACTATCGAGAAGCGTAGGAAATCATTTTACCTCTTTGCATCAACGCAGCTCCTAATCATGTCCCACATGCATCTGTATACACCCCTAAATCACGATTACCGTCCGGCACAACTAACATGGGTGCATGATCAACTTGAATGGCATTACTAACCACTTGTACAAACCATATCTTGTTCAAAACGTCGCTAAACGAATACTGTCCTTCGCCACCCTTAGTTGATGGAACTCTGTCGCAAATCCAACTGCAAAAAAACTTTGGCTCCACTCAACTGATCAAATATATCACTAATTCTCCGCAAAGGATATCTATTCCTTATTGTCTTCTCGTTCAACTTATGATATTCAATACACAATCTCAATGACCATCCAGTTTCTTCACGAACACCCAGACCACTCCTCAAGGCATATTGCTTGGTCTAATGAAACTCTTTCCTTCTAAGTCCGTCAGCTTCACCTTTAACTCTTTCATCATAGTATGTGCCATTCTACTAGGCAGACTGCTTACGGGTTCATCTCTAGGTACAATATCAAATTTGAACTTAATAACTCTCCTCGATGGTAATCCGGTATCTGGTTAAAAAATATCTGTTAATTCCCTTACAACTAAAACCCAACTTAACTCATCTTCCACCCCTATTGCACCCAATAAAGCAAAAACATCTAAACTCGAATTTTCAACCGAGTATATTATTTGATAACTACTATTAGGGTGTCTTAATGTATTTTCCAATCCCTGCAAAATATCACAGCATCATATTTGCTCAACCAATCCATACTCAAAACAATTCCAAAGCCTACAAAATCAAACACAAACAAACTGCGGGAAAAAGCATGTCCTAACAACTCAAATTCTAGATGGTCACATCTTATCCCAAGTGTTGTATACCCTCATATTGGATTTGCGACCCTTAAGGAAGTAACAAGCTATGATGGTTTTAAGTCAAAATTATCTACCAAACACTGAGAGATAAAAGAATGTGATGCACTAGTATCTAATAATACTCTAACATGTATGCTATGAATCAAAAGTGTACCTACCATCATATCCTTTCCTTTCTCCTCTACTGTTGGCCTAGAAGATGATGACACCAAAGTAAATATCTACCCTTTTTCCGCCTTGACTGCTTCTGGCCATTTATTCTTATAATGCCCCCTGGTCATAGTTGAAACGGTTCACATTCTTCTTCCCTACAACCGTCTTACCATCACCAAATCGACACTCACTGGCATAGTGCCCCTTTTTCTCACTCTTGTAACAGACAATATTAGCTTTCCCTTTCTTGGAAGCTTCACCCTTATTATCTCCCTTCTCCTTGGAGGAATTTCTCTGCTTACTCTGAGAACTCTAGGTTTCCCCATGCTTATCCTTCCCAAAAGTTGAAAGCATTTCCTCGTTCCTTGTTGCCATCTCGACTATTACATTACTAAAATCTTGGAGATGTGGCATCATTGTTCTAGCAATTTCCAGCTTCAACCATTCGATAAACTTTTCATTCATCTTAATCACAGTATCAATAGTGGCATATCCATTCCTAGAAAGCTCATCAAACTTAGCAGCATATTCCAAAATGGACATTTTCCCTAGCACCAAATCGGCAAATTTCCCAAGCAGTGTTGATTTGGTTGCTTCAGATAAGAACCTCTCCTCAAATCTCCTATGAAATTCAGCCCAAGTCAATTCCTCTTCCGGTACACGTAAGATCACCCCATTCCACCAGTACAGTTCTGCTCCTTGCAACTACCTAGAAGCCGATCTCCTTCTTTGCTCGTCGTTCAACACTAGATCAGCAAAGGTTCTCCAGCAGTGAAATATCTAATTTTCAACTTCAATAGCATCCTCAACTCCAAGAAAAGGCTTTCCTTTAAGACTAGTATTATCACGGTTCAGCTTGGCAAAGTTATTGCCAATTGGCGCTACGGGATTAGTTCCTTCTACATTAGCAATATTCCCTCCAGCCCTGTGTAGTTAATGCCCCGCTATTACCCCGCTATAACTACGCTATATCTCATAGGGAATTTCTAGCGCTACGATTTTTCCATATAGCCTCATATATAGCCTTTCCGCTTTAAGCCCCGCTTTTTCCGCTATATCATGTTATTCCTCCTACATTCTGCTATTACCGCTATATCTTCTTTAAAAGAAATGAATTGAAAAATGAAATTTATCTATTATAATTATGAAATTAATTTGTTTAACTAAATTTTTTAATATATTTTCAGAAATAAAATACTCTAATAGTCTATTAAATTCAATTATGTTATATAATAGTTTTACGTTTATTTATAGTATATTCGCACATATTTTTTAATTTAAAATTATTTATGTATTGATTATAATTCAATTGAATGTTAAAATTTCATTTAGTTACCGTTTATATATTTGTAAAAACATTAAGACTGATTTTTATATGCTATTTAAAAGTTATCTGTTATATCCCGTTATATCCTCGCTGTATCCCCGCTATTACATTTTGGACCTCCACCGCATTGAATCTGTTGAGTGCTTTCACTGCACAGCTCCAGCCAAACCAACAATGGCTCTAGCTTGCATTATATTGACAAAGAACTGATACATAGTCCGCTATCTACTAATGGAGTTCCAGCACTTACATTGGCATTTGCATTTTGGTTAGCATTTTCCTGTCGATCTTGGTTCCTTCTGGTATTGGATTGAACATTTCAATCGGTTGTAGTGCTTCCTCTACCTGTTGGAACTGGACCAGCCCACAGTTGAAGATATGGGAATTCCAACAATTTTACTCTAATGGATCTTTTGGGCCTATAAAGTCTAAAGATATATTAGATTAAACCTAATACAGTTTTAAATAAAATCTTATTTTATTTAAAAATTGATCAAAAGAAGTTTTAATTAATTTAAACATAAATATATAGTGTAGCAAATACATCTAACAATTTCTAATAAGAGTAAATTTTGAGAAAGAAACCTATCATTTCTTTCTTCAAAAGTTATGAAGTCTAAATTCATTAAGAACTTTTCTAAATTTAGTTCAAATAAAATCATATATTTCATTACAAATTGTAGTTAGAGATTTATTTAATTTTGTTTTTACATATATAAATATACATACATATATATGTATGTATCATATACATATATACATATATGTGTATGTGCATGTGCAACATAGCAATCCGTGTAAGGTATAACATGTCTGTATATAGATGTTGGGATATACATCGCAAGGGACACATTAGCTCATTTTGTATGTATTGTATGTTGTCAAATATGTGCATGAACACATAGTTATAAATTTCAAATGAATATTTGTGTGTGTGTATTTTTCTATGTATAAAATATGTTTTATCATTAAAACATTAAAGAAAGTATTTATTTATATAACTATATATTGTACCATAAATAACAAAAAATATATAAATATAATAAAATAATTAATTTTTTTTATAACTTACTAGTTAGGAAACATATCAGATCTGAAGTCACAACGATTTTAATATTTGATATATATATATATATATTATAATGAATTAAATAGTTTTTTCATAATAAATTGATGTAAAATAATTATATCATAAAAATTCAAGTTTTATATTTTTAGAAAATTTGAAAACATATTTTAAGGCATAAGAATTTTTTTGAAATTATCTTAATTAAAATAATATTTCTAATTAAATAACTGATAACAGGCCGAAATCAAATTAATTTTATAAATATAAAATTAAGTTGAAAAATCTAAAACTTTTTTCTACGACACGTGACACCATAAATTAATTTAAAATATACATATATAATTAAATTTTAGAAATATAGATTATTTTTAATGCGTTTTTGAATTAGATAATCATTACATACTGTTAATGATATATATATATATATAAATGATAAAAAATTATTTTCATCGCTTATAATTCATAATAAACATAAATAAGTGTTTAATTTTTTTTAAATCAATGTTATGAAAATATACGTTTTAATTCAAATTGTATGTGAATATTAAATCATAAATTAATATTGTTAGACAAAAATGGTATAACGCTTCAGATGCCAAGTGTAGTAAGTTATCTCTTGATCTGAATCTTTTCAAAGACATGATAGGGCAGTGGTTAATCTTGTTGACTTGATTATTACATACACAAAGACATGATCATGGATAAATTGATCATATCGATGTGGTTAATGCAGATATGAGGGCATCATATCGATTTGAATAATGCATCAAGGTTTAGCTTGCTACTTAGGACTAATCTTATGATAAAAACACTAGAAATTGGAAGACAAATGGCCCTTGAGATAAAGTTTAATTTGTTACGATTGATCTATATGCTCGAAGTCCTCTAAGGCCATTGTCATGTATATGAGTTCGTATCACTGTTGACTAAGATAATCCAATAGGCCAATGATATGTCATACGTTCAATGGGAGCAGAAAACAAGGCATTAAGATGCAGTAAATTCCATTATGTATATCAATAAACTATTCATCCCGTCCTTATGTTCAAAGTCCATAGTTTATATTCCAAGGTTCGTACAAATATGCATATAGAATTCCATCACAGTCCAAGGAATCTCGACTATCTTCATGTCGACAATGTTCAATAGGGTTATAATTGAAGCCAATATGCAAAGTCAACTCCATGTTCATTCAATTCGAATATGATTACAGTTAAGTAGATTTATCCCCAATTTGATTTAGGGTTACAAGGCTTTGATTTTAGAATAGAGAGAGAGAGAGAGAGAGAGAGAGAAAAGAAAATTCGGCCCTTAAAATGGTGCCCCTAAGGTAGTATTTATAGAGGCAGGCGGCCTCCCTCACTTCACATGTCAGTTTTCGGTAGGATGGACTTCGGTGGCATTTGACTTCGACGGCATTACCACATATTTTATTCTTTATGTAGGAGGTATTGCCTTATACCCATGTCTTCGACGTTGTTGAATATCTTCACTAATGTAGATGTCTCATCGAGGTGATATAGACCGTGTTCCCACCTTATCGCTTTGCTTTGACATGCAATGCCCTATGAATAGAGAAGTGAGTCTACGGTTAAAGAGCATTATGTCGGTGAGCCTATTTTGATTTGGTAGTAGCATGTCTTCGAAGAGCCATATAAGCGCAATGTAGTTATCAGCAAAGTGCGATGTGACCTTGTTCGACTTAAATACTTTTGAAGTACTTGTGGGATGGTATGTCATCATGGTTTTTGTAGTCTCGGTGATTGCCTGACGAGACGCCTCTTTGATACCAATCTATCTTTGATATTTAACACCTTCAAAGTCATTAGTAATGAGTGGTATGATTAAGGCCGAAGTCCTTGCTAGCCTCGCTGATATACGATGTAACAGGCACATCTTTGGAGGTTCGATGCCGTGTGAGGGGCGATGTGATATATCAACAAAGATGCTCGGTTCCAGCTTTAAAGAGACATGTTGTTGATGGGGTGTGGTTTTATTCTTAAACAAAGGACTTCAGTGGTTTTAATCCTTTTATGATGCCATCGCTTATAACATTACTTTCGACATTGGAATTGTATGGATAACATTTATCCCTCCTAGTATAAGAGAATATTTTTACCCTTTAGGGTAAAACCAATAGCTCCTTCGTATTCTTCATTTTTCAACAAGACCCCCTGGCTGACTACATTTTCCTGTAAAAGAAAATGACATTTTTCATCAGTAGTTGTCCTTCTAGATTCAATTGAACTTCTAAATTAGTATTTACTAGCCAAATTGTTTGTGTGAATTTAAGCTTACAACTTTATCATTAGAGTTCATAAAAATAAACTTTCAAGCATAGGCTTGAGAAATTATTTGATCAACTTATTGTTGTAAACATAAGAAACTCTTTCCAACAATAAGAGGGAAAAAACATGGAAATCAATATCATAAAATCCAAATTGAAAGTCAATGTAACAACCCGCATATTTAACGATTTTATATTTAAATGTTTTATTTAAATATAGCGTTGTTAGTCGGATTTTGGGTCCGAAATGTTACTTTTTGCAAACGGCCGAATTGGGACTCGAAACCATTTCCATTGATTCCAAAATGGCGTTTGCGATCTTTTTGAGTGTAAGTTTTGATATGTTTGGAGTAAATCGAATTTTTCTATTTGCTAAGTGGGCTTTGGGTTTGGGTTTCACCCAAACTGTTCTATTAACCTCAACTCAGCCCTTCTCTCCTTCCATTCACTTATTCATTTCATAAAAGCTTAAGCAAAAACTGAAATGGGGGAAGAGAAAGGAAATTAGAAACTCCTAGCCCTAAATCCATTTGCAAACTACAAATTCTTGCTCCAAAATCAAAGAGAATCCATTGGTAAGTTCTTCTTCATCTTCTCCAACTCTTCTCTTCTTCAATTTCAGAAAATTTCCTAAACCTAAATTGGGAAATATGTGATTTATTCTTAGATTGAAGCTTGTTGAGTTGAAGTAGTGTTTGGTTGGTCTTCTCCTTGTAAATTGAACTCCTTCATCTTCTTTGTTTTGGGTTAAAGGTGAGTTTTGAACTCACATCTACTTCTTTTGATATCATTGATGTTAGGAATGAATTCCTAATACTTGTTCATGTGCATTTGCTTTCGATTTGGATTGCTTTGGTGAAATTACCAAATATTGATTTTTGAAGCCAAATCTATGTAAAACCTTATATGGTTGGTGTTTATGTTGTTCGGAGTGTTTGGGGGTGTTATTAAGGTTGGATAGTCGTTTGACGTAAGCCCATAACCAACATGCACCCGATCGCTTTCGATTTGTTTGGCCATAGTTGGCCTAGGTTCGGGAATTGCCTGACCATCAGGTTTCAAACGTCCGAAATGCCTATTTCAGACGTTTGAATATTGTTCTTGGAAGAAATTTACTTCCAGATTCAGACGTCTGAATTTATATTCCAGACGTCTGAATTAGCTAAATTTCGACCAGAAAGGAAATAGGCAAAATATTGCCCATTTCAGACGTCTGGATGTTAGGATTCAGACGTCTGAATTCTGTTTGGAAAACAAATTGATTTCCAGATTCAAACGTCTGAATCCCTTCTTTCAGACGTCTGAATATGCTGTTTTTGGCCAATTTGCCTTGTTCGTTTAATTTTCCATATTTGATCGATGCAAATTGATTCCAATTAGTTGTTTATGCATATTTGACCTTGATAATTTCTGTTTGAATTCATTCACGGGTTTTTGTAAATTATTTCTTCAAATTGTATTAAAAGTTCGCTTCTCCGATTTATAAATTCTATTTAAACCACACGTACAATTTCGCACTTTGAGCGAAGTGGAAGGGTGATTAAATGGTTGGGCAAAACATGGACCATGAATCTGTGCGTTTATCCTTCCGATTAATTCCCGACCTATTCAATTGATCGTTTTAACCTTTGGGTTTGGTTTACCGATGATATGAGGTGAACTTTGTACTGCTTTGAGTGTGAAAGTGGCTGACGGATAGTAAACCGTTTAGTGCGAACGAGTGGTTATGGGACATACGTTAACACTTTTCGGATTCCTTTTCGAGAGTTGTGACACATTCCTCCAGTTAGTGGTGTCTAGTACTGGGTCTCTGACCTTCACCACTACAGTTTGTTGCCTTCGGGTATGTGCCTTCGGGTATGTGCCTTCGGGTTTGTGCCTTCGGGTTTGTTGCCCTTTAGTATCGCTTCCGATGTTGGTCGTTATGAGCCGCGTGGGTGATATTGGGTTGCCCTTTAGTATCGCTTCCGATGTTGGTCGTTATGAGCCGCATGGTGATATTGGGTTTGGAGTCTTCGGGCTCATGGATCCTTGTTTATACAGTACTGAGCTCGAGCAATTTTATGATGTTTCATTCATATGTATATTCCCTTGGTATTGCCCTTCGGTGTTGGTCATTATGAGCCGCATGATGCGTAGCGTTTACCTTGTGGAACTTGTATACCTTATTGGTATTTGTTATAGCCTTTTGGCTTGTTTTGGGATATTTGTATTCTTTGTTTCTGTATGTTGCCGATGAGATGAGGCTTGTTATCATATGATTCATCTTTTGTTAGATGATTATATTATCTCTTTTAGAGATATCTATTATGCTTTGTAACCTTGCAGGTTTATGGTTGTTCAGTTTATCTAACTGATTTGTTTAGCTAGACTGACCCGTGTATCTTATACTCGGGTCAGACCGAGATGTTTCAGGTTAGGTGCTTTTGGACTTAGCCTATTTTGCTTCAGCGTGGACTATTCAGCTTGTTCCTTTTTGTCATAGCTTTTTGTGTAGTCCTATTTTGTAGCAACTCTGATATGTATTCTTTTGACTCGTCTGTATATGGTGGTTTGCTATACCACTTGATATGTATTATTGTATAACTCTGTTATGAATCTGTATATGTGTATATGATGATTTACTATTCTGTGATGTATATTACATTTGAGTTATTATATTCTGTTCTGATAGATCCAACCACCTATGGTTTTGTTTTAAGTATTCATTGGGTATGTCGACCTGGTTGGTATGTTTATTGTCAATGTATTCAATAGATAGTTAGTGCAAGGCTATAGATGGTCGCTCCTAACCATCCTTATTCTCCGTGTTAGTTGACGGCATTACTTTGTAGTGTCCTTGGCTAGCGTGGGTATAGAGGTTGGGCGTCACAGTGTGGTATCAGAGCTGAGTTCAGAACAAAGTATGATAAACACAGAATAGAAACACATATTACGATACATCAAAGTGTACAAGTGATACAAATCTTTGAATCATCGTGTCTCTTTATTCCATCAAGGTTAGATAGAGTTTGGGAATACGTCTAGGAATGCATTTTATTCCGTAGTATTCCATATTGCAATATCTACCTTGTGAATAATCTTGTTCTTATCTTACCTTCAGCGTATGGCTGGAAGAGGCAGGGGACGACGTTTAGGTGCTAAGCAATCCAGTGGCTCACATCCGGATGGCGTATATATGTCTGCTGATCAGTTTTTGGAGTTGTTTAGGAGCACTCAGCCTCCCGTTCCTCCTCGAGTGTCTCCAGCTCGCAAGTCTGCTTTTGCACGTCAGTGCAGTGATTTTTCTCATCTTGGAGGAAAGCCATTTAAGGGCTCCGAGTCTGTTCTTGAAGTCCAAGCTTGGCTTCGCACGTGCGAGCGTATCTTTTCTCGCATGGATCTTTCTGACCATGATAGAGTTCTCGTGACTTCTAGTTTATTACAAGAGCGTGCCCTTGATTGGTATGAGCTTCTTGTAGCCGAGATTGATGAGTCTACTCTTTCTTGGACTCAGTTTCGGGAGCGATTTGAACTCAAGTTCGTTCCTGAATCTGAAAAAGTTTTATTGACCCGTCGCTTCCTTGAGTTGAAGCAAGGGAAATCTTCTGTTTCTGAGTATGTCGCATCGTTCGAGGCTTTATTTCAGTATGGTCTTGAATTTATCAGTACTTCTTATAAGAAGAATTTGAAGTTTGTTTCTGTTCTTAAGAAATATCTTAAGAAGTCTTTGTTGCTCCAGCTTAAACTTTCTTTTGAGGAGTTGGTTGATTCGGCACTTCATCTCGAGATCGTCGAGAAGGAGTGTGATAGTGATGTTGATGTTGAGGTTTCCAAAAACCCCAACAAGAGGACGTTTCCAATTCAGAAGAAGCCTTTTCCTTCGAAGAAGAAGAAGACCGGTGGTCCTAGCTCTCAGCTTCAGTCTTCCGGAACACCTTTCGTTCGAAAGTGTTTTAATTGTGGTTCTCTGGATCATATTATTCGAGCTTGTCCTAGCCTCTTGTGACGACCGCCCATGACTCCCGCACTAAACATGAGAATGGTGCGCTGAAAGGCGTGCCAAGCAGCCATGGACGATAGTCAGGGTAAGATCAAACAGAAACTCTATCGTACAACTCACAGCGCATGGACAAAATACAATAGAGAAATATATGTATATAGTGAAGCTCATAACAGAATATCATCATATAGACTCCATAAAGGTTTGATACAAGCATCTGAACAATTAATACATCAAGCCTCACTACATAACACTCAAAACATATACAAGCAGCGGAACATCCAGTACATATAGTAAGAAAACTAATATGCTAGCCTCCAGCTCGTCTTCGTCATCAACAACGTTGGTAGCCAAGAACAGCACCTGTCACCTGCTACCTAGTCTGCCCATCCCAACATGGATGAACAGCCCAAGGTAATAAGAGTTGAACATAAAACCTTAAGTCAGACAACAGTCTTAGTGAGCAGTAAATTAACTATCAAACATACCAAAAGAGCATAAGGGATAAAAGGAATAGGAACTTAACCATCCCACTCCACCTCATTCTACAGTGATAGCCCCCAGACCCACTAAGCATAAAAAAGCATAGCAAAGCAGACAATTTAAGTAAAGTAATTACCACTCGAATCAAGGTCGATGTTTTCCTAGTACAAACCCCCAAGGCCTAAACCAAGATCAGATAAGCACCCAGAAAACACCGCTCTTGAGTCCGAATGACGACACAACCAAACATCCATGACTCTGGCTATCACTGTTATCATTGCCTCGATTTCACCGTTAATTGAATGACCGCCTGTCAAGGGCTAATGGTAACCCCGGTTCTAGATAAACTCTGCATGTCATCGTGACCCGTGCCTAGGACTTACCTACTCTGTCCAGAGTATTCGACCACCTACCTGTAGTCTTTTGGGTGTCCCGACCACCTACCTGTAGTCGTTTGGGCATCCCATGTACTCTTGCTTTGAATTTACTAGAACCTTCAACAACGATGAGATCCAAGCCTCCTAGTCATCCTCCTCCACGACTATTCTCATACTAGCCCAAGCTACCTCTCGAGCAATCCATTATCAACCAACTCGAACCATCCCTCGAGTTATCAACATGCTTGGAATGATCCCTGCCTGGATTATGCCAAGGCTACATCACATCATGCTTCGCTTCAACGCATTATAGCAAAGTCCCATCTCAACATCATGGTTTGCCTCATCACATCATGGCAAAGTCCATCATTATCAAATCTATCCATATGAGCTTCCACATCCACTTCATATGCCACAAGCAGCTTTCACCATTCAAGAGCCTTTCCACTTAGCTTTTGAATCATCTTCGACCAACTTGTCCAAATCAAGTTATCAATCAACTAATCAATCAAATCAAACATCAATCCAAGTAATCAATCATTCAAACAAGATCTTATAAGCAATTGCAACAATAATGGTAATTTCGTAAATAAAGAGTTCAAATCTAACATGCATTCTAACAAGCATGAATTATGAACAATATCTCTACAACTTGATGAATAAACTTGCATAAGTGAACATGTAGTAAAATAGGTGTCAAAACTTCATAGATGATAGATCTACATGCATACTTAGGGAAAATGCAAGAAATCACTATCTTTAACACGTAAACAAACCACCAATCCAATATACTCCCTTGTGTCCGTGTGAGAGATAACTACCACTCACCGAATCACCTAAACACCTCAAAAACAACCAACTCCAGATCTGGACAGCAAAGATATAAGCTTGATCCGGCAAAATCTCACTTCAATCGATGAAATCTCTCTTTGTTGGATGAAGATCTTCAACTTTGGCTCTTGGATCTTCAATTTGATCTTCAATTTAGATGGAAGGAATCACTAGATTAGAGTGGAGAAAAGAAGTGAAGAAGTGTTGTAGTCGAGCTCTCAAAATGGCAGCACTTCGTCGCTTCAAAATCCGGTGCCAAAAAGTGAGCCAAACCCCTCTACTTATAGGCTGAAATCCTTAGGTCGCCGCCCCCCTTAGGTCGTCCACGACCTAAGTCATCGCCGACCTAAGCCTAAGCACTAATGCACGACTTACGACTTAGCAACCCCACATGACTCAACGACCTAACACGCGCACGAGTTACGACCTACGACTCATAAGACTTAACGCTACACAGGGTCACACGACCTAGTCTCCTGCCGACCTAACGACCTAACAGGCCTACCGACCTAACTCAACCCCGAGTCAACGACTTACTACACACACACCTCCTTATGGGCGACCTAACACTAAGTCGCTCAAGCGACTCAGCGACTTAACTACCCTTCCGATCTAACTAGGTCGTTCCACGACTTAAACACCATGCGACCTATCACATAGCCGCCCCATCCCCTAGGTCGGTCACACTATGAGTCGTTAACTACTAAGTCGGCCAAACCCTAAGCCGCTTAACCCTTAGGTCGTCAACTACCTTAGGTCGCTCCAAATCTTATAGGTCGTTAAGCCCTTAACCCGTCCACTGTCTTAAGTCGCCATCGACCTATCTCCTAACTCGTTAACCCGCTAACCCTGTTAAGCCGTAGCCTTCTTAGGTCGGTCACCCTATGAGTCGGTCCAACCCACTAACTCGCCTACCACCTTAAGTCGGCCACACCTTAACTCGGCAACACCTTAAGTCGCTCACACGAGCTAACTTCCACACGACCTAAGCTTCTATAACTCGGCCACTACCATGAGTCGCTCAACACCATGAAGTCGGTCACGGCTCATGCCTCCATACGACTCAACTCTTGAACAACTTAACTTATGGCAATACGACTTAAAGCATATAGTTTAACAATGTTTCAATCCGTAAAAATACGGGTCGTTACATTCTTTCCCCCTTAGGAATTTCGCCCCCGAAATTCCAAACAAACAAGAGCAATCAAAATTATTCTGCATGCCTACCATCCATAGCAATCAACAAACCATGCATCCAATTACTAGCCTAGCATGCAGAACTCTAAGACTTAGAACAAGCTACAAATTTGTGAGATGTCACGACACCTTAGGGCCATACCTTGAAGAGTTCAGGATGAGCTGCCTTCATCCTCTCTTCCTCCTCCCATGTACAGTCGTTAACATCATCACTCCATTGTACCTTGAGCAACGTAATCGTCTTCCTCCTAAGTTGTTTCGTGTCGGTTTCAACAACACGAAGCGGCTTACGAGGTTTCGTAACAACTGGATCAACTTCTAAATCTTCACAACTATCAGCAGAAACCACCGTATTCGAGTCATGCACATACTTCCGTAGATAAGATACATGAAAAACATTGTGCACACCCGCCATCTTTTCCGGTAACTCCAATCTATAAGCGAGCTTTCCAATTCGCTCGATGATCGGGAATGGTCCAACAAATCTCGGAGTCAATTTTCCTTTCTTCCCGAATCTAATAACATTCTTCAGAGGAGAGATCTTCACAAAAACCATATCACCTACGTCGAATTCCAAATCCTTACGACGATTATCGACATAACTTTTCTGACGGTCTTCGGCTGCCTTCATTCGTTGCCGAATGATCTCTATACAATCCGTAGTCTGTCGAATCATTTCTGGCCAAAGTATCAACTTTTCTCCAGTTTCCAACCAACATGCCGGAGAGTTACACGGTCTTCCATACAATACTTCATACGGTGCCAAACCAATACTTGACTGGTAATTGTTATTATATGCAAATTCCACCAAATGAAGATGATCTTCCCATGATCCTCTGAAATCCAAAACACTTGCCCTCAGGAGATCTTCCAAAACTCGGTTGACTCTCTCAGTCTGACCATCTGTTTGGGGGTGATAAGCTGTACTCAAACACAACTCGGTTCCCAAAACTTCCTGGAAGCTCTTCCAAAATCCATTAGTGAACAATGGGTCTCGATCGCTCACTATACTCTTCGGAACACCATGGAATCGAACTATCCACTTAACATACAGCTCAGCCAACTTAGATGCCGTCCTAGTTGATCGAACAGGAATGAATCTTGCCCTTTTAGTCAAACGATCTACAATGACCCAAATCCCTTCATTTCCTACCCTGGTTCTAGGTAGACCATCGATAAAATCCATCGATATCTGCTCCCACTTCCATGTAGGAACCTCTAATGGCTGAAGCAATCCACTGGGCTTCTTCTGCTCGGCTTTTACCAACTGGCAGTTCATACACTTGGAAATAAAATTTCCAACATCCGTCTTCATACCTTCCCAGTAATAGGTTCTCTTCATATCCCGATACATCTTATTTCCACCTGGATGAATTGTCAACTTCGAGTGATGACTTTCCCTCAGAACTTCATCTCTCAATCCATCTATATCGGGAACAACTAGTCGTCCTTGCTTCCGAAGCCAACCCTCTCGATCGACTTCAAATCCTTTATCCTTTTCTGGATTCAATCCAGATTCCAAATCGCGGATAATCTTGACAAGCTTATCGTCTCGCTTTTGGCTCTCGCCAATCCTTTCCACAAGTGTAGGTCTTATCGATAATTTTGCCAACATCTCAGGTTCCAATTTACACCTAGGCCTGAAATCAAATCCAGCCAAATACTCGACACTCTTCCATTCCGAAAACATGGCTCCCAATCCTGCATGTCTTCGACTTAACGCATCGGCCACTGCATTACCTTTTCCCGGAGTATAGGCTATATCAAAATCATATGATGCCAAAAACTCTAGCCACCTTTGCTGCCAAAGATTCAAATCCTTTTGGGAGAACAGATACTTCAACGACTTATGATCCGTAAACAACTCGAATCGAACTCCCAATAGATAATGTCTCCACATCTTCAGAGCAAAAACAATCGCCGCTAACTCCAAATCATGAGTCAGGTAATTCCTTTCATGCAGCTTCAGTTGTCGACTTGCATACGCAACAACTTTATCCTTTTGCATTAGCACTGCTCCAAGTCCAGTACCACATGCATCGGTGTAAACCACCATCTCATCATTCCCACTTGGAATAGTCAAAACAGGAGCACTTGTCAGTCGCTCTTTCAGGATTACGAAAGCTTGCTCACACTTATCATCCCATCTGAATACCTGATTCTTTCTCGTCAATCCTGTCAACGGTGCAGCTATCTTGGAAAAGTCTTTGATAAACCGACGATAATATCCTTCTAATCCAAGAAAACTTCTCACATCAGATGCATTCTTAGGTCTAACCCAATCCGGGATTGCTGCCACCTTAGCGGGATCAACCGCTATTCCATTTCCAGAGATAACATGGCCTAAGAACCTCACTTCACTCTTCCAGAAGTGACACTTCGAAAACTTAGCCTTCAGCTGATGTTTCCGCAAGATTTCCAAAACAATACGCAAGTGTGTCTTGTGCTCTTCCTCGGTTCTGGAATAAATCAGAATATCATCTACGAACACAAGTACAAACTTGCTCAACTGATCTCTGAACACTCTATTCATAAGATCCACAAAATATGCTGGTGCTTTAGTCAATCCAAACGGCATTACCAGCCACTCATAAAAACCGGATGGTGTTCTAAAAGCAGTCTTCGGCACACTATCCTTAGCCACTCTCAACTGGTGAAATCCCGTTGCCAAATCCATCTGAGAAAACACCCTAGCTTCGTGGAGCTGATCAAACAAGTCATCTATTCTCGGCAATGGATACTTGTTCTTCCTAGTCACTTTATTCAGCTCACGATAATCCACACACAACCTCAACGATCCATCCGCTTTGGTTGCGAACACAACTGGTGCACCCCATTCGGACACGCTACGCCGAATGAATCCTTTTCGAAAAAGGTCATCAACCTGCACCTTCAGCTCTTGTTGTTCTCTAGGCGCCATCCGTCTAAGAGGCATCACCACAGGTCTGGCTCCCTTAATTAGATCGATATGAAACTCGATCTCCCTATGCGGCGATAACCCTTTGACCTCGTCAAAGACGTCCTCAAATCCATTCACAACCGGCATCGATGACAGTCCATCCCGTGGAACAACCAGCGAATACACGCCCATGAAGACGCCTTCTTCATGCTTACATCGTATCACAACCTTTCGCCCTTCCACATTCCCGACTGTCACCTCCAGTTTCTCACAATCAACCTTTGCCGCATACTTCCTAAGCCAGTCCATTCCCAATATAATTCCGAACCCCGCAAAGTTCAGAACAAAGCAATCACAAACAAAAGAGCAATCATGACTCGATACAACTAGACCATGGCATACCATACACAAACAAGATGAACCCCCAACTGGATTAGTCACAACCAATGGTCTATCAACAATTTCCGGTTCCAAACCCAACCGACCTACTAAATCATCACAAACAAACGAATGCGATGCCCCAGTAACAAACAACACTCTAACTGGAACACCACAAATGGAAAGAGTACCTTGAACCACCACACCCTTCCCCTTTTCTTCTGCAGTAGGAGCTTTAGAAGATGATGGAACAGCCTCCAAAGCATAAGCTTGCACAATATGCTTATCTTTCCTTGGTTCTGGACAGTCCTTCTTGATATGTCCCAGCTTATCACAGTTGTAACACTTTCCCGGCACCTTGGGATTCCTACAATCTTTGGAGAGATGGCCCTTCTGCTGACAGTTGTAGCACGTCACTTCGCCCTTCGGCTTCTTCTGGCCATCCTTACCCTTCTGTTGCTGCTGCTTCCTCTTCTTGTTTCCACCGTGCTGTGGCCTAGACCCTTCCTTGGTTACAGCAACAACAGATCCTTCCTTAGGAAACAAACTCTCATACCTGAGAGCTTTCTCCACAAGCTTCTCAAACGGATCGTCCAAATGGTCCACCAACTGTCTCCCAAGATAATAGTCCAAGCCTGTCACAAACTTCTCGTTCTTCTGGTAGGGAGATTCAACATACGACCGAGCATACTTGTACAAAGCTTCAAACTCAGAAACATACTCAAGAACTGGTCTCCCACCTTGCTTGAGCTCCACAAACTTCTTAAACAGAACAGATTTCTGAGCCGTAGAGATGAACTTAGCTTCAAATCTAACTTGGAATTGCTCCCAAGTAATCTCTTCCTCTGGAGTATCAATGGTGATAGAATTCCACCAATCCGAAGCTCTCCTTGGAGCTGCCTTGATGCAAGCTTCCTCTTAGTTGCATCCTCAATTCCCAAGTCACCAAAAATCCTTCTATAAGCATCAATCCATCTCTGAACTTCTATGGTTGATTCTGTCCCCAAGAAAACTTTCCCTCCAAAGCAGTATAGTCTTTACACAACTTAGCAAAATCCACTGGTCTTGGAGCTTGAACTTGAACTCCAACATCTACTGACGGTCCTGAAGTTGGTATCCTTCTCATGATCGAAGTCATCATAGCTTCGAACATTGCAGCACAGTCAGTAGCTCCCCCAGCAGCACGGCTTTCCCTAGCAGCTTGTCTCTCACTTCGACTCATCCTTAATATCTACAAAAAGGGATGATTTAGAACACCTTGAGAAACAACTACATAAGGAGTTCAAATCCTTCTAAACTACTATATTATATATATAGTAATCATCCGTCAAAATACAATTACGTCTCTCATACGTAGTTACATCAGCGAGCGTTGGCTAAAATCGATTAACCAAAGCTCTGATAACAAATGTGACGACCGCCCATGACTCCCGCACTAAACAAGAGAATGGTGCGCTGAAAGGCGTGCCAGGCAGCCATGGACGATAGTCAGGGTAAGATAAAACAGAAACTCTATCGTACAACTCACAGCGCATGGACAAAATACAATAGAGAAATATATGTATATAGTGAAGCTTATAACAGAATATCATCATATAGACTTCATAAAGGTTTGATACAAGCATCTGAACAATTAATACATCAAGCCTCACTACATAACACTCAAAACATATACAAGCAGCGGAACATCCAGTACATATAGTAAGAAAACTAATATGCTAGCCTCCAACTGTCTTCGTCATCAAAAACGTTGGTAGCCAAGAACAACACCAGTCACCTGCTACCTAGTCTGCCCATCCCAACATGGATGAACTGCCCAAGGTAATAAGAGTTGAACATAAAACCTTGAGTCAGACAACAGTCTTAGTGAGCAGTAAATTAACTATCAAACATACCAAAAGAGCATAAGGGATAAAAGGAATAGGAACTCAACCATCCTACTCCACCTCATTCTACAGTGATAGCCCCCAGACCCACTAAGCATAAACAAGCATAGCAAAGCAGACAATTTAAGTAAAGTAATTATCACTCGAGTCAAGGTCGATGTTTTCCAAGTACAAACCCCCAAGTCCTAAACCAAGATCAGATAAGCACCCAGAAAACACCGCTCTTGAGTCCGAATGATGATACAACCAAACATCCATGACTCTGGCTATCACTGTTATCATTGTCTCGATTTCACCGTTAATTGAATGACCGCCTGTCAAGGGCTAATGGTAACCCCGGTTCTAGATAAACTCTGCACGTCATCGTGACCCATGCCTAGGACTTACCTACTCTGCCCAGAGTACTCAACCACCTACCTATAGTCTTTTGGGTGTCCCGGCCACCTACCTGTAGTCGTTTGGGCATCCCATGTACTCTTGCTTTGAATTTACTAGAACCTTCAAAAACGACGAGATCCAAGCCTCCTAGTCATCCTCCTCGACGACTATTCTCATACTAGCCCAAGCTACCTCTCGAGCAATCCATTATCAACCAACTCGAACCATCCCTCGAGTTATCAACATGCTTGGAATGATCCCTGCCTGGATTATGCCAAGGCTACATCACATCGTGCTTCGCTTCAACGCATCATAGTAAAGTCCCATCTCAACATCATGGTTTGCCTCATCACATCATGGCAAAGTCCATCATTATCAAATCTATCCATATGAGCTTCCACATCCACTTCATATGCCACCATTCAAGAGCCTTTCCACTTAGCTTTTGAATCATCTTCGACCAACTTGTCCAAATCAAGTTATCAATCAACTAATCAATCAAATCAAACATTAATCCAAGTAATCAATCATTCAATCAAGATCTAATAAGCAATTACAACAATAATGGCAATTTCGTAAATAAAGAGTTCAAATCTAACATGCATTCTAACAAGCATGAATTATGAACAATATCTCTACAACTTGATGGATGAACTTGCATAAGTGAACATGTAGTAAAATAGGTGTCAAAACTTCATAGATGATAGATCTACATGCATACTTAGGGAAAATGCAAGAAATCACTATCTTTAACACATAAACAAACCACCAATCCAATATACTCCCTTGGGTCCGTGTGAGAGATAATTACCACTCACTGAATCACCTAAACACCTCAAAAACAACCAACTCCAGATCTGGACAGCAAAGATCTAAGCTTGATCCAGCAAAATCTCACTTCAATCGATGAAATCTCTCTTTGTTGGATGATGATCTTCAACTTTGGCTCTTGGATCTTCGATTTGATCTTCGATTTAGATGGAAGGAATCACTAGATTAGAGTGGAGAAAAGAAGTGAAGAAGTGTTGTAGTCGAGCTCTCAAAATGGCAGCACTTCGTCGCTTCAAAATCCGGTGCCAAAAAGTGAGCCAAACCCCTCTATTTATAGGCTGAAATCCTTAGGTCGCCGCCCCCCCTTAGGTCGTCCACGACCTAACTAAGTCGTCGCCGACCTAACGACCTAATCCTAAGCACTAATGCACGACTTACGACTTAGCAACCCCACATGACTCAACGACCTAACACGCGCGCGAGTTACGACTCATACGACTTAACGCTACACAGGGTCACACGACCTAGTCTCCTGCCGACCTAACGACCTAAAAGGCCTACCGACCTAACTCAACCCCAAGTCAACGACTTACTACACACACCTCCTTATGGCCGACCTAACACTAAGTCTCTCAAGCGACTCAGCGACTTAACTACCCTTCCGATCTAACTAGGTCGTTCCACGACTTAAACACCATGCGACCTATCACATAGCCGCCCCATCCTCTAGGTCGGTCACACTATGAGTCGTTAACTACTAAGTCGGCCAAACCCTAAGCCGCTTAACCCTTAGGTCGTCAACTACCTTAGGTCGCTCCAAATCTTATAGGTCGTTAAGCCCTTAACCCGTCCACTGTCTTAAATCGCCAACGACCTATCTCCTAACTCGTTAACCCGCTAACCCTGTTAAGCCGTAGCCTTCTTAGGTCGGTCACCCTATGAGTCGGTCCAACCCACTAACTCGCCTACCACCTTAAGTCAGCCACACCTTAACTCGGCAACACCTTAAGTCGCTCACACGAGCTAACTTCCACATGACCTAAGCATCTATAACTCGGCCACTACCATGAGTCGCTCAACTCCACGAAGTCGGTTACTGCTCATGCCTCCATACGACTCAACTCTTGAACAACTTAACTTATGGCAATAAGACTTAAAGCATATAGTTTAAAAATGTTTCGATCCGTAAAAATACGGGTCGTTACACCTCTGTTCTGTCGTTATTGCAAGAAGGAAGGTCATCATGTTTCAGCTTGTCCTACTGCTCTTGCTAATGCAAAATCTGGCAAGCTCAATGTGGCTAATGCTTCTGAAGGTCCTTCTCAGTCCAAAGGTACATCTTCATCTATTTTGGAAGGTTCTATTTTATTTCATGACCATAGTATTCGAGTTCTTTTCGATACGGGTGCATCACATTCTTTCGTATCGAAAAAGCTCGTTGATGATTTATCTTTGGATGTTTCTTGTTTGATTACTTCTTTAAGGATTGCGAATCCAATTGGGGGATCCGCGACCCTTAGTATGCTTTGTGATGATGTTGAGATTGTTTTATGTGACTTTTCTTTCCGTGCGAATCTGCATGTTATTTCTTGTGTGGGATTCGATATGATTTTGGGTATTGACTAACTAGTGAGATATGATGCCAGGATTATTTGTTCGAAGAGAATTATATATCTTCGACATCCGAATTCGCCTACTCAGCTATCTCTTGTTCTTCGGAATGTGGATAATTCCGAGATGGCTTTGTATTTTCTTGATTCACGAGATGATGATGCCGGTTGCTTGTGACTTTTCTGATGTTTTTGAGCCTGTATCGGGTTTGCCACCCAAACGGGCAATTGAGTTCCGCATTGATCTCATTCCAGGCGCGCAGCCAGTTAGTCATCCTCCCACGAGGATGTCTACAAAGGAAAATGAGGAACTCAAGAAGCAGCTTTTGGAGCTCGAGTCCAAGCAGTTGATTCAGTCCAGTTTTTCTCCGTGGGCGTCCGCGGTCGTCTTTGTGAAGAAGTCTGATGGAACTCTTAGGCTTTGCATTGATTATCGCAAGCTTAACGAGTTAACCATCAGAAATAGGTATCCATTGCCTAGGATCGATGATATGTTCGATCTATTGAGTGGTGCTAAGGTCTTTTCTGAACTTGACCTTGCCACAGGTTTTCATCAATTACGAGTCGCGGAGGATAGCATACCTCTTACCGCTTTCCGCAATCGTTATGGTTCTTTCGAGTGGCTTGTTATGCCGTTCGATTTGACGAACGCTCCTGCTTTCTTTGTCGATCTCATGAATCGGGTATTCTGAGGATATCTCGATAAGTTCGTCCTTGTGTTCATTGATGATATCCTTATTTATTCTAAGTCTGAAGCTGAGCATGCTAATACTTAAGGATTGTCTTGAATACTCTCCGTCGTCATCATCTTAGAGCCAAATTCTCCAAATGCCACTTTTGGGAGAATAAGGTTAAGTTTTTAGGCCATGTTGTATCTTCCGATGGCATCTCTGTCGATCCCTCAAAGATCGTAGCCATCCAGAATTGGAAGAGGCCTGAAAATGTTCACGAGATTCATAGTTTCCTTGGATTGGTGGGTTATTACCGTCGGTTCATTAAGAACTTTTCCCGTGTTGTGCTTCCTCTCACTTACCTTACTCGGAAAGGCATTCGTTTTGATTGGTCCGACAAGTGTGAAGCTTCCTTTCTGACATTAAAGGAACTTCTCACTAATGCTCCTATCTTTGTGGTTCCTAAAGGGAATCATGACCTTGTTGTTTACACCGATGCTTGTGGTAGTGGTCTCGGTGCTGTTCTTATGAAGAAGGATCGGGTAGTTGCTTATGCTTCTAGGCAACTGCGTCCGAATGAAGTTCGCTATGCCACTCATGATCTTGAGCTGGCCGCCATTGTCTTTGCTTTGAAGATTTGGCGACATTATTTATTGGGCGAGCGCTTCATTCTCTATACCGATCATAAATCTTTGAAGTATTTGTTCACTCAGAAGGAACTCAATATGAGACAACAGCGTTGGCTCGAGTTTCTTGCTTCTTATTACTTTGATATCCAGTATACCCCTGGTAAGGGTAATCGTGTTGCAGATGCGCTTAGTCGCAAACATTCGGCTGTTATTTCAATGATGTTTGCCGAATGGGATGTTCTTGAGACTCTATCTTTTTTTGAAATTCGTGATCGAGGTTCATCTTCTGATTCTCCTATTCTATTATTTAGTTTGGGAGCTCGACCTATTTTATTGGATCGTATTGCCGATGCCCAGCGGCGTGATCCTGAGTTGTTGCATCTTGTTCAGCTTTGTGAGTCTGGATCTTGTGATGTGGCGTTGCAAGATTTTAGCATTGATTCCCATGGGTGTCTTCGTAAGAAGAACCGTCTTTTTGTGCCTTCTGATTTTTCGCTTAGGCATGACATTCTTAATGATTGTCACCATTCTAAGTATACCATTCATCCCGGTAGTAGCAAGATGTATGCCGATATGCATCGTCTTTATTATTGGGAAGGCATTGTAACAACCATAGATTTTGCTTATATTTTTAAATTGACTTTAATTTTTTTTATGTTATTTTAAATTTTTTTTCAAACATCTCATTTTTTAATATAAATGATGATTATTAAGTGATTTATAGTTCAAACTAATATAATTTGAATATTTTACTGTAAAGTGAATTTTTGGTCAAAATAGTCAAACTTTGACTTTTAATTTAAATTTTTAAAAGTTTGAAAATTTAAATTTTATCTTTTATTATGAAAGTACATAAAATTTTAAGAACACCACTTTTCGTTTTGTTGAAATCGGATGTAAATTGTGAAAGTTATACCCTTTACAATATTGTGCGTATATATGGTTATTTAACAATGACTATTTTAAATTGTATAAATTACTTCTTCTTTGTTATATTTTATTTTAATATGTGATAATATGTTATATTATGTATATTTTGACTTTTAAGTATTTTTGAAATGATAATATAATTTTTCTAAAGTTTATTTGAATTTATTTCAATTTATAAAGCCTAGTTTGGTATTTACTGCATTTTTCTTTATTTAAAATTCTATTTAATTAAAATTAAATTATTTATTTCACCTTGAGAATGCTTTAAATAAATTAATTTAATTCAACTTTCCACTTCATTATAATTTTATAATGAAATGTATAATTTTCCAAGACTAACAGTGATTTATGCACAATTTTTAAACACTGTTCGGTATTTTTAAGGCATTTTCTTCATTATTTTATATTTTTTTCAAATTATACTATTTGTTACCTCATATTTCTAATTGATTTCGGTTTGTAAAGTATTTTCTCCTGAAATTTTGTTTATGTAAAGTTTTAAAAGGAAATGAATATGGAAGATTGTAAATCACTTTGAAACGTAAGCCCTTTTATTTGCCCAAACCCTTCATTTCCTTAAACTCCTCAATTAATTGCCTTAGCCGTGTAAAACCCTAATGTAGCCGTCATCTCATTAGGTTTTCACGTGAAAAAAAAAGATCATTTTCATTTGTTTCTCACGGCTTCAAAGATCTGGTAATGGCTTCCCTTTCTTTTTCTTACTTTTCTACTTGTTTTCTCTAAATTTTGCCTTGTTTATCTTCTAGTTTGGATCGGCCTCTTCTCCATAGCCGCAGCCACAAACTCCTACATCTCTTCCATGCCTCCAACACCATCTACTCCACCAACCATGACCATGGCTGAGCCATCTATGGTGGCCAAACCCTTCAAATTGCAACCTACATGCCTAAAAACAATGTTTTTGACCATTGTTGCCTCATTCCCTTCATCCACCACCCAAATCACCACCATAGCCGCCGCCGCCGCCCCGCACCACTCCAGCATTGATCTGACCTGTAGCATGAATATCCAAGCCCACATCGGTCAAGGCCTAACCCATATGTGCACCAAAAACCCACTTGTTTGCCTTAACCCTTTGTATTCTCATGCCTTGTAACCTCCACCTTGCTCTTGCCATGTAGCCGTACCTTCTAGGTTCAAACCAGATCCAAATCATATCAAAACCTGACCTATATGATGCCATACCTGGGCCAAAGCATCATCATATCCAAGCATAAGTGTCCCTTAGGCCAAGCGTTGAAGTGATTGAGGCATGGTAAAATCATCTTGACCATTGTTGTTTTATTTCAATCAGTTTCAATGCTGTTTTGTACTGTATGCATATGTTTATATGGTCTTGCTTATTTGTTGTATACAAGATCATTATCAAGGCTTTCCATTCATTCAATTCAAATCGTGCTTGTCGTGCTTTTGGAATCGCTCTTGTGCTTGTTGTTTTGGTCTTCAGCTTGAAAGGTGAGTCTTTCTCACTCTGACATTTATACTTATGAAAAAGTGAATTGATGACAAGTGTATAGTAATATAAAATGTTTATGCAAGTTAATGATGATCATATGATAGGCTATGCCATGTTATTATCATGTTCAAACTGTTAATTTTCACCTGACACCTGATATATGACTGGATATTGTGATATTGACATTGTTCATATTATTTCTGTTTATGATCACACTGCATGTTCCCTGTTAGAATAGAAATGTTATGGGCTGAAATGATAGGCCTGAATGGTTTTAAAATTTTCATTTGACTTGGGATTGCGGGTTTGAAATGATAGAACCCGGATTTTTACCTTTTAAACTGCAGATTGAAATGATACATATCTGTATCACTTGACCTAGGTTAGAAAACTATATACAGACCCGTGGTTATTCTATAAAGTGTTTTGAATATTTTAAGTATTTTAAAAATTATAAATTTATGAAATTTGGTTTAAATAGTTTTTGAAAGGTTTTAAAATAAATAAAATATGATTTTTCTATCTGTTTAAAATGTAATTTATGAACTGTTTAACTGGATTTCTGAAATATAACTTATTTTGAAATTTGGAATTTTGACTAAAAATGATATTTAAGTTATATGAATAAAATGGACTTTAATTATATTTGAAAAATGGTAAATATGATAAATTGATTTATATTTGAATTTAAGTGATTTATTAAAGAATTTTTTATTTTTCTATAAATTTAAGTGGTTGAATAAATGAGTGTTGAAAAATGAAATTTTAAAAGATAACTTGACTTGAAAATGTGAAATTTGAGTTTTAACTAAAGATGTTAAATTAATTAAATAAATTGGAAATTTAGTTAAATTTGTGAAATGGTAATATAAATCTGAAATGTTAAGTTTATTTGTTGAAAAGTGAAGAAACGTATAAGTTTTAATTTGTGAAAGAAACGTATAGGTTTTAATTTATGAAAGAAACGTATAAGTTTTAATTTATGAAAGAAACGTATAGGTTTTAATTTATGAAAGAAACGTATAGGTTTTAATTTATGAAAGAAACGTGTAAAGTCCTAATTAATGAGAGAACATGAAAGTTTTAATTAATGGAAGAACATGTAAAGTTTTAATTAAGAAAGAAACATGTAAAGTTTTAAGTAGTGTGGTATTGATTTAATTAATAAATGTTCATTTTTGAAATAGGAATATAAAATTTAAAATGTACATTTGACACGTAGATTTTAATCAATGTAATGGTGTATTTTAAATTGATTAAAATGATAAATGTTACTTACTGTATTAATACAATGTAAGTTGATAACGTACATTTGATAAGCAAGTTTTAATTTATGTGAATGGCATACTTTAAATGATTAAAATAATAAAGTTTCTTTATTGTAATAATAATGTAAGTTAATAAGGTGTTTTTAACTTAACGTAAGAATTTCAGTTTAAATTGTATATTACAGTAAGAAAGTTTATTTAACTATAAGGCTATGATAAATTGACATGTTAAAATTTTAAGCTTATCAATACTTTGATTATATACAATGTAAAGTGGAAAGTAGTACATTCCAAAAATGCTATGATTCCTTAAGGTAACATTTCCAAAATGCTATGATAATTTAAAGGAATATTTCAAGTTTAATAAATTTAAAGAAATATTCAATGATTTGAAAATTTGGGTTTTATTTGAATGATATAATATTGAATTATTTTTGAAATGGAAATGATACAATTGTGATATTGTTTTGAAATGAGTATGATATTTTGGCCTTGAAAGTATAAATTATTTGAAATAAATATCCATGGGTTATTATAACGATTGGTTGTTAAAGAGACCGGGATCGGATATTGTCTTATAGCCGGACAATACCGAAGACCACTTTAACAACTGTGTACGCGGTGGAGATTCCAGAATGAAGTAGGATGATGGCGATGTTCTCGAGGTATGTTACGTGGACCCAACTCCCGTGAGTTGGCATATATGACTAAAACAGGAGCTATACCGGGCTACACAAAGGGCCGCACCCTTTCATCGAGCATGCTCCATCGGAAACTATCCTATTACTTTTGTGATTCGATTCGGTGGCGCCACTTTGATTCGGGGGTATTGTTCGAGGTGGGCGGAAGCTGCTGGCTTGCCGTCACCACCGGTCCGGGAGTGCAAACGGTGTATCCACCCTGGCATTGTCTCGCGTGCCGTGTCATATCCTTATATCGAGCCCACTACGATTTTGGTTTTAAAGATCCAACCGCGTTAAGGTTCACCATCCCCTTAACGCTATTTTCTATATGATTATACTTTACTGATTAGACACTACCGTATATAGCATATATTACTACATAGTAAATAGTTTAACGGATCCTTAGAGGATGGGCGGTCCCAAGCATTCTTTAAGTTACTGATGCATTTTGTTACTGTTCACTTGAGTTGACTCGAGGGTTTTGTGTTTTGCTTTACGCTCGGGTCAGATTGATTGAGTTAGCATTCAAGATTCACCTTCGGCGTTGGATCTTTCCTTGAAGATCCAGCCATCTATTTTGTTTCAGTACCCAGTGGTTAAGTGATGTATCTGATTTGTACCTGATGTATCCTATTACTCTTCTGTTTTATCTTATTTAACTCTGATGTATCTCATATTTATATAGTAGCTTCATGAACTACTATCTCTTTTTCTTCCGCTGCATTTTGTTATATACTCTATGATCTGTGATTTTTATTTTACTGTATATTCTGACGTTTGCCAAAATTTTATTTACAACACGGTATTTTGAGCAATTCAATTCCGGCATGAGTGTCTGCCTATGCACTTATAATGGATGCGAATGGTTGAAAATACCGGGTCGTTACAGTTGGTATCAGAGCTTTGGTAGCTCTAGGCAAAACTCAGCATATGGAGTGAATGTAGTTACAGAATCACTTTCATTCGAGTTTGAATCTCTTCCTTTTTGACTCAATTCATTTGAATTTGGAACGTTCCCTACGGTTCCAAAAATCCATCCGTGTCCCTCACTATTCATCTTCTTTTGACTCTGGAGTATTCCATAACTCCGCTTTGAATGATCTTTATAATGAGTCGGCGGTCGCGCCAATTTCAAATTTAATTGAAAAAGGGGGAAAACTCCTTTGCAATTAGCATCGATTCACCAGAGATTTATATCTATCCTTGGTTTAGAAGCTAATATCTTTTGTTATTCCAATCTCTAACTCTTAGGATCGAATGTAGATTTACCCTAGAAAAATCCACATTGATCTTATTCATTAAGTCAAGGTTGACCTGGATAAGGTTGCCCGCGATTTATTTAAGCTTACCCACCTCCCAACTCTGTTATTTAATCTTCTTGTCTTTTGTTTCAAATCTATTCTTCCAAACATTTTTAATTGTACTTGTAAATCTATGTTTTATATATTGTGTTGTTTGAGTTGTTGATGTTGAATTGGGTTTCTGATCGATTCGTTTGATCAGCGCTATCGATAAGATTTCCAAAACACTTTGACAGAACAAACGGACACAATATATTTAAAAAAAAATTGGTTAATGAAATAAATTTTGATATATAAGTAAATTTATGGAACTTAATGAAATGAATTTAAAACAAGAATTTGAGGATTTAAATCCCGATTATTTCGGACTTTGGTTTAAAGTTTTAAAAGGTTATATTATTTAAAGTATTTTGAATAGAATTTGTTTTCAAAGAATTTTAAAGGTTTAAAATTAGTGCTCTTCTCTTTGTCGCTGGAAAATAACTTCGGTGATGATCGCGACATCATCGACGTTCATTTTCGAGTTTTGAAGTTAAGAGACTATTCTGTAGTCTTGCAACAGCTTTGTTTTGGGGAATTTAATTTGGTTTGAATTATCTGAAATATGACTTGATTTATAATATATATGTATATATATAGATATATGATTGAAATTTGATTTGACATATTATGTATATATTATTAGTTATCTCTAAATGGTTTGAAGAAATCAAGAATTTAGTTCCTAAAATTTTATTTTTTAAAAAATAATTTCAATTATAAAAAAGAAAATCAAATTTTTTTAATAAATGATTTAAGCTTGAAATGATTGAAGTAGAAAGATTTATTTGTATAATACAATTGCATTCAAATATAACTTACCTTAATTTCAGAAGTTAACAATGTAATTTGGATAATGTACAATATAAAAGATTTTATAAATGAAATTTGAGTGGTTATAATAAATGTTATACACTTAAATTTTAATTATAAAATGATTAACAGAGGTAAATATAATAAAGGGCAATTGAACGACTTACAATAAAATGATGTTAAAAGAACTAAGAATAAAAGAAAGCAGTTATAATAAGTGTAAGTATGTTTAACATAAGTGATAAATATAGTGAGAGGAATAAATTTAATTTTAATTAGGAATAAAGAAGAATTAAATTTATTAAATACATTGTGAGTGTAATAAATGATTATTTTTCAAACCCATGGTTTTAAAAATTGTTAATTTAAGATGATTGGATAATAAAACAATGAAATTTGAGATAGTTAACGATTTATTTAACTTATAAAAAAAAATTAAGTTGAAATTTCCATGCTTTCAAATTTATTTCCTTATTTTGTTTTTCGAATTATCATTTTGTTTTCCTTATTATTCTTATCTTACTACAGACTGGTATGGGCATCTTTCTATAATCTTTCCGTTTAGAAATCTTTGTATAATCTTTGATAAATCTGCCCCTTGTTAAACTTACCTATAACAATGGTTATCATGTATAATTTCAATCTCCTTGTTATCTTGTCTCAATCTTATTTCACTTTATCTTTTTCTGTGCTTTCCCGTACCTCATTCCTTTTCGGGGACGAAAAGTTTTTGAGTGGGGGAGAGTGTAACAACCCTAGATTTTGCTTATATTTTTAAATTGACTTTAATTTTTTTTATGTTATTTTAATTTTTTTTTCAAACATCTCATTTTTTAATATAAATGATGATTATTAATTGATTTATAGTTCAAACTAGTATAATTTGAATATTTTACTGTAAAGTGAATTTTTGGTCAAAATAGTCAAACTTTGACTTTTAATTTAAACTTTTAAAAGTTTGAAAATTTAAATTTTATCTTTTATTATGAAAGTACATAAAATTTTAAGAACACCACTTTTCGTTTCGTTGAAATCAGATGTAAATTGTGAAAGTTATACCCTTTACAATATTGTGCGTATATAGGGTTATTTAACAATGACTATTTTAAATTGTATAAATTACTTCTTCTTTGTTATATTTTATTTTAATATGTGATAATATGTTATATTATGTATATTTTGACTTTTAAGTATTTTTGAAATGATAATATAATTTTTCTAAAGTTTATTTGAATTTATTACAATTTATAAAGCCTAGTTTGGTATTTACTCCATTTTTCTTTATTTAAAATTCTATTTAATTAAAATTTAATTATTTATTTCGCCTTGAGAATGCTTTAAATAAATTAATTTAATTCAACTTTCCACTTCATAATAATTTTATAATGAAATGTATAATTTTCCAAGACTAACAGTGATTTATGCACAATTTTTAAACACTGTTCGGTATTTTTAAGGCATTTTCTTCATTATTTTATATTTTTTTCAAATTATACTATTTGTTACCTCATATTTCTAATTGATTTCGGTTTGTAAAGTATTTTCTCCTGAAATTTTGTTTATGTAAAGTTTTAAAAGGAAAAGAATATGGAAGATTTTAAATCACTTTGAAACGTAAGCCCTTTTATTTGCCCAAACCCTTCATTTCCTTAAACTCCTCAATTAATTGCCTTAGCCATGTAAAACCCTAATGTAGCCGTCATCTCATTAGGTTTTCATGTGAAAAATAAAGATCATTTTCATTTGTTTCTCACGGCTTCAAAGATCTGGTAATGGCTTCCCTTTCTTTTTCTTACTTTTCTACTTGTTTTCTCTAAATTTTGCCTTGTTTCTCTTCTTGTTTGGATCGGCCTCTTCTCCATAGCCGCAGCCACAAACTCCTACATCTCTTCCATGCCTCCAACACCATCTACTCCACCAACCATAACCATGGCCGAGCCATCTATAGTGGCCAAACCCTTCAAATTGCAACCTACATGCCTAAAAACAATGTTTTTGACCATTGTTGCCTCATTCCCTTCATCCACCACCCAAATCACCACCATAGCCGCCGCCACCACCACGCACCACTCCAGCATTGATCTGACCTGTAGCATGAATAGCCAAGCCCACATCAGTCAAGGCCGAACCCATATGTGCACCAAAAACCCACTTTTTTGCCTTAACCCTTTGTATTCTCATGCCTTGTAACCTCCACCTTGCTCTTGCCATGTAGCCGTACCTTCTAGGTCCAAACCAGATCCAAACCATATCAAAACCTGACCTATATGATGCCATACCTGGGCCAAAGCATCATCATAGCCGAGCATAAGTGTAACGACCCTGACTCGACCTTCGAAAATCAGCACCGAATACGACACTCGTATTCAAATGCCGTAGATCCAAACGTCGAATCTAGTTCGCCGGAGCTTATAACACATTAAGTACAACACAGCGGAAGAAACAGAATAGCATAAATCAATATACAACGTTGATACAATATCAGATACAATATGATACAACAGCTGATACAATGAATATACATCAGAGATATGATACAAGATAATAGCAGCGGAAAGAAAAGATAACACAGCAGCAGAACAAAAATCTCTAATATGGTCTTCAAGAAAGAAGTCCATCTTCAAAGTACCAATCCAGCGATAGCTCGAAGTCTCAATAACGATGCACAAAGCTAAGCAAGTGCAGTCCCGATCCAAAGACGGAACTAGCTCCAGATAATCTACTAAACCTGACTATCTAAAAAACCCAACTCTAGACTGCCCGTGTGGGAAAATAGCGGGCACCCAGAGTTTAGGAAAGGAACAATAAACTCCAGGTCGGTCATGGGACTGGTATGAGCAAACAAAAGCATTTGGTCTTTTTAAAACAAACTACAGAATTTAAATTTGAAAATCCGCAATGCTTTTAGAAAATGAGACTACCATAAGGCCTCCCGCCACACACACAATGCAAACGCAGACTTGGAGGAGATTTCTCCTTATGATAGTCAAATATGCTTGATACGAGAAAATTTCTTTGATATTATTACTATAAGTGCAAAGTGTGAAAAACCATTTCGAAAGTATAATATAAATCCTAGCCAGCATAGGTACCATGATATTATGCCTACTATAGCTGCCATGTTAAATGGCAGGTTCTACATCTAAAACCGTACAAGGCACGTATTGGATGAATGGATTTCCAACAAATGGTCAGGCTAAGGAACTTCCTACTGCCACATGGGATCGCCTCTGGCGGGACGTCCCGAGAACTAACGTTACGGTTAGATCTCCACCAACACAAGGCCGGGTTACCTCTGTAACTAGGTAACTACTGCACGAATATGCCATCCCCCGGTCCTTTGGGACCTTTATCCGAGCGCTCGCACCAACAACCACAAAGTATCACAAAGTAATAGATCTGCAATATCCACATGATTAAGTATCTGGGCTCCATACCATGATACCACCCTTTACCAGAAGGGAATGACACACCCTAAAGGGCGCGACCCTCATAACCTTGCCGCATCTTTCCTGTTTCGACCATTTCCGAGGTGTGAGGTCCTGATGCAGTCTCGTCCACAAAGCTACGCTTTGGCACAAAGCCATGCTTTGGGTCAACAGATGACCAAAGCAATGATCACAAAGATAAATGATCAAACAAATGATCATATCACAAATGATCAACCAATGATCATCACACAGCAGCACTCAACATGCCACATTACCAAATTGGGAATATATCACTGATAAATATCAACTACATAACCTCTGAGCTCGTACGTCTCAGAGGAGGGTGTTAAGCTAAGAGAATAAATTCTCCGCCACCAAGCAGAAATGTATTTGATAGGGATCAGTTAAATATCTCAAAGTGTAATGTTGGACATACAACCATACAAGTCTGTTCCGGGTTCGAACAGAACCGAAGGCACTTCCGAAGAAGCCCTTGCAAATCCGGGTATGCACAATCCCGATCGGACTTCCCATCACTTAGGGAGAACTCTATACCGGAGCAACTCGGTGCAGAGTCAATCGATAGGTTATCCTATCGTTCTCATAAATACCCGGTCTTCACCATCGGTCTTCAAATGCTATCCATAACGTCGTATCACTATTCGGAATGGGCTATATCACACAAGGTCCTTTCCCGGCTAAACCGAATAATGAGCGCAATATATAAAAACATATGGATATGGGATTTCAGTTAAGTCACAACTTGAAAAATCCAAAGCCTTTCTTTCAAATGGTTATCAAATTACCATTTTAAATCTTTAAACAAAAAGATTTATTTCACAAAGTTTCACCCAATTTCACAAAGATCTATCAATAGATTTCAAAACAATCCCCATTCAATTTGGATTAACCCAATTAAATCTTTAAATTAAAGATTTATAGCTTTCAAAACACGTTTCCCAAAAATTTATCTAAAACTTGGAATACTATTTCCATTTTTAGACTCGAAGCCCTATAACACAAATTGAAAGTTCATTTCTTATATGAAAGCTTTATTATTTGAAAACAAATAGTTTTCGTTTTAGAAAAATCCAATTTATACAAGTTGAAATCTTGGCTTGAATTTAAATTCCAAAACATCACCTTTAAAAGGGTTTAAAAACCCATATAAACCCATTTCGAAGTTGAATACCCTTTTTAAACCCTAGTTCCCAAATCATGGAATTCAATTTAAAATATTGAATACAAATTTAAATCCAATTATTTAAATTTAAAAACTCAATCAAGTTATTTAAAATAACTTATATTTTTGAAATACATTTTTTTTTTCAAAAGCTTTTCAATTCTAATTCCAAAACTATTTTGGGTTCAAAAATTCAATTTTAAGATTTTTTCAAAAATCTGTGACTTAACCCATTTCCACGTGCAATCCATATTTGTGTGTGTATAAGTGTGGCCAGGGATTCAACACAATAGTGCACAACATCATCATCACAGGTTCAATCATATCGATAAGCGATATAACCCATAACGCTTGTCTCTATTCACAGATTCATAGATAAAGTAGGTCATCAATCACAAAGATTCACTAATATGATTCGATGTGGGTTTCGGATAGCCAATTGGAATCCGACTCCCTGTCGCATCGAAATTCAAATGTCGTTTCACGGGTCAAGGGGTTTTCATATTCATATGACAGTATATTCATCACAAATATAGCAGCTCAGTACAAAGCATCACATAGCATCACATCACATATCAAATATGTCAATCCATCCCACAACATTCAAAACCAATTAAACCACTTTGCTTAAGGTGGATAAATCATATGGTTTTAAAGTTATTGCTTTCATAGTTACTTTCATTTGTAATCTTTAATCAATGATTAATTATCATGAACTTCAATTGATTAAGTTTTAATCACCTTCTTTAATTAATTCTCTTAATAAATTAACCCTTAATTGTAAATAATTGAATCTTAATTACTGTTATTAATTAATTTTTCCTTAATTAATCACTTTAATAAATAAACCCTTAATTGTAATTAATTGAATCTTAATTACTGTTATTAATTAATTATTCCTTAATTAATCACTTTAATAAATAAACCCTTAATTGTAATTAATTGAATCTTAATTACTGTTATTAATTAATTATTCCTTAATTAATCACTTTAATAAATAAACCATTAATTGTAATTAATTGAATCATAATTACTGTTATTAATTAATTATTCCTTAATTAATCACTTTCATAAATAAACCCTTAATTGTAATTAATTGAATCTTAATTACTGTTATTAATTAATTATTCCTTAGATTACAAATTTATTTCTTTAAGAATAATTAATCTTAAACCTTTAAGTTTCAAACCCTTAATTACTTTAAGTAATTATCCTTTTCATTAATTTATTAAATAAATTAATTATCCATTTAATTACCCTAATAATTAAATGAATTACAAATCATTAAATTCTAATTTAATCTTTAAGATAAAACTTTTTCTTATCTATGGTTAAATTATCATTCAAAATTGTTAAACGTTTAAATTTAAAAACTTAGATTTATTTTAAAACAAAGATTCAAATTTATATTTGAATCAGATTTAAACTTTGTTTAAAACATTTCTTTACATTTCAAATTCCAATTTAAATTCGAATTCGTTTAAAAAAACTTTTAAACACTTAACCCATTTTTTTTAATTTTATTTAAACAAATTTGCATTTAAACTTAATTCATTTCCCGCTATGATTCAAATTAAGCTTGAATCCATAATTTACAATTAGATTTAAAACTTATTTTAAATCTTTGCTTAACATTTTAAGTTTCAGTTTAGATTTTCAAAACGGAACAAGTTTCAAACTCGAACAAAACTAACTCGAGCTAGACCTAAATCACTCGAGTCTAACCTATCTTTAGCAAAACACTAAAATAACTCGAGTAAAACTTCGAGTAGCATTTCATTTTGAAACATTTTTAAAAACTTAAATATTGGCAGTTTTAATACATAAACCTGTAATATCTAACACACTCGAGTCCTCACATCCTTGACTTCGAGCCAATACGCAAAATCCTCGAACGCAAACCTGATAAAACCCATTCCTTCTTCAACTTTAACTGTATTCAGGAATACCCCACATCTTCTTTTACTTCGAGCAAATTTGCAAATTTCACGAGTCGCCCCTGAGTAACCTTCTTCTTCTCCAACGTGATAACCATCAGACACACAAATGCCCACGTGCAACGTGCACAACCCCAGAGCCACTTCTGACCATCGCTACTAACGTTGACAAGCCGACAGCCATCCCCTCTAACGCCACGACCACCTAGCAACTCGAGTTCAACTGGAAATCGAGATCGAGTATCTCAGCAACAATTTGGAAACCCAAAACGACTAACCCAATCACCGCGTAATCACCTTGCACCCCGCCTCAGGCCATCAGAGGCCACGCCACGGCGACTAAAACCACCTCGTTCAACAACGCAACGCTTAGCCCAACTCCGGTGTAATCCGATGCAGTGAACTTGACGCAATCTCCACCTCAAACCGTTGTTCAAAAACAAACTCTAAAACCCTATAACCTCACCGTGACTCCACCATGGTTATTAATAAATTCAATGAGTATTTTTCCCATTATTCTCGAACTACGAGCTTCCTCTGACAAAAATCTTAAGCCCTAATTTTGCCTCGATCGACGGCAATTCACCGAAAAACGTTTACCGTTCAACTCAATAATGCGCACTAAATACAGATCTAAATCTTGAAACTTGCTTTAAAATTCCTCATTTTTTAATCAAAATCTAATTATGAAGTCAAAACCCAATTTTAAAATCATCAATTTTGGACATGTTTATGACATCTCTGTAATTCCGCAAAAATTTGAGTCATTTTCTGATATTTTATAGTTGAAATTATTTTTAAAAATTGAATCTAAGTATCTCTAACATTTTTCATTTACAAATTATAACTCAACACTGCTTTATTTTGGAGACTCGAATTTTTTTTCTTCTTATGGTTTACTTGTAAACCTATAACTCAATGTAACAAGAAAAAGAGACAGAGGGAAAGAAAGAAAAAAAACAAAGTTGTTTACAGGTTTTCACTTTTTTTATTTTTATTTTTCCTGACTAGAACCAGAGATTGAATTTATATAATCAACATGCAAAAACCAAACATCCATATATATATTCAGGATGTAAACAAAGTTTAATTTCCTACATCATCCAACATCCACACAGCAACCAAAGATTTGAGGAATCAAAAGTTTTCTCACAAGCATCAGAGTATTAAAACATGTTAATAGTTGAAAAGAAATAGTTTGCTCACAGGCATTAACAGTAAAATAGATTTCAGGAGGGAAAGTTGCTCACTTGGATATTTGTACCAGAGAAGAACAGAGAGGAAACAAGCCTGCATTTTTTTTTCTTTCTTTCTTTCTTTGATTGCTTTGCATTTCCCTTTTGATTTGTTCAAGTGCTTTGAAAACTTTGAATTTGTTTGATTTGTTTCCTGAACTGGTTTACAAAGTTGTTCAAATCTTTGTTGTACTTAATTTATTATATACAAACAATTTTATTTACTTACAGGTTTGAAATATTGTTATACACAAGAAGCTTCCTTTTTTTTTCTCTGCCACTTGAAATCCAGGAATGAATTTAGTCTTTGAACCTTGTTTCTTCCTGCAACTGTTAAATAAGGTTGTTTAAATCTTTGTTTCATTTTCTGATTACTAACATCAACTCAATTTTTTTAAAGAAAAATAAATTTACTTGCCTTCAATTATTTCCAGAGAGCTTTGAACCCAGATTTGCTTTTCCAGGTTGATATTTGTATTGCTATTTGAATTGTTTTCCAGATTTTAATCTCTCTCTAGTTTGTTTTCCTAATCATTGAAATGCTTTACTTTGTTTTCACTCTATTTTTCAGGTTGCTTTGAATCCCTTTGCTTTGCTTCATGCTTGAGCTCAACTTGATTTTGTACTTTATATTTTTTTTCTAACTGAAAATAACTCGGTTTACACCTCTTCTTCCTATTTTGGGAGTTGAGATATGAGATTCTCAAATCTTTGGCTACTGATTTTTTCAGTTTTTGCTAAGTTGATTTATGATGGTATATGGGAAAATGAAGAGTTTGTGTAATTTTTTAATCTTATTGTTTTATTTTATTAGATATGGTGAATGCCATTTGTATAAAATCATTATAACTTTTAGATTTTGTTAACTCCTACACTCCATTCTCACATGTGCATGTTTGTATATGTTTTACTTTTAAAATTTTAAAGACAAAAGAAATTGTTTTCTTATAAAATTAATTTTTTTTTAAAAAACATCTATTTAAAATAAAAAATAAATTTTCAATCTCAACTTGAAATAAAAACTTATGTATATGTACTTACATTAAATTTTTGTTCAACATGTTTATGCACTAACTTTTATTTATTTATTTATTCTTGTACAACTTTTAAAATTTTTTAATTTCTAATTTACTTTTTTTTTAATACATTTTATTTTGAAATCTTATAAATCTCAAATTTCTATTTTGTAATTCATTTATATAAATATACATCTTATTTTTCCTAAATCCAATCTTTATTTTTAAGCTACTTATCCTTAAATTCCTTATATAAATTTCTATTTAAAATCAAAATTATTTATTTATTCTAGAAAATTTTCTAACTAAATCACAATTTATTTTCAAAAATTAATTTAATTGCCAATTTAAACATAATGAATTTCAGGAATGTTACAGATTTCCCCCCTTAAAAGAATTTCGTCCTCGAAATTGCAAAGAAGACGACAAAGAATAGATAATAGATAAAGAAATGATTGACCAGATCAGGTCGAAATATTTACTCTGCATTTGGTTTTCCAAATCAGAATATTAATAGTAGATATGGGAACAAACCCATTCAATTATTTTACAAGATACTCAGGTCCACCGGTCTACTAATGTGCAAGGTCATTGATTAGTTCGAAGGGATAACTAATCGTTCGTAGAATATATCGGTCCCCAAAGAATAGAAAGATGGATTTAAGCCTCTACAATTTCTCAAACACTAGATATAGATTCCAACCTCTAGTTGGTTGGATATACACAAGAAATTACGATTTCAAATTTGGTTTTAACCTATATCATTTTATTGATTCAATTCAAATTTATCTTCATATTCTATTAACCAATTTAACTCAATTTAAAGTTTCCAATTTATTTAAAAATTTCAACCTCAAATTCAAATTCATTAAGGTTTAGATCGAAAAGCTGATAAGAAACCGATAAAGATACGAAGCAAGAATTTTCTATGACGATACGTAGGGCCACCATCGCACCGAAACTTCTTTTGGGAGCTGTCACGAAGCAATCAAAAGAATTCGAAATCGAATCAAAGGAGATTGATAGAGAAAAGATATTTCCACTGTTGTAGGGTATTGACCATTTGTAGTGGTACTCCCCCGTCCCCTATCTCGTCCTCTCCTCGCACTCATACTTACTATTGGTGGATAGCAAGAGAATTTACTGAAGCATTCGAACGGATATCTTAGGGATATACTCATTCTAGGGTTTACTTCACCCTATCACTAATGAGCTACTTAATGTGTTATACTCCTGAGCTAAGGTTTTAACCATCAGCTCTGATACCACTGTAACGGCACGAGGCAATGGCGACCGGTAGGCTTTGCAACCATCCCAGACCCACCGTGGCATACAATGGTACCCCAAACCTTGCTTTTAGGGCCAGCCTTTCGACTGTCTCGGCTTATGCCTAACCAACCCCTATTCACTAAGAGAGGACATGTAGGGGTAAGAGTCTCCCATTCGCCACCAAACCGCGAAGCGAGAACCCCCTATCACATTCACTAAGAGAGCAAGTCTGGTCCGGGTTCGAACAGAACCGAAGGCACTTCCGAAGAAGCCCTTGCAAATCCGGGTATCCACAATCCCGATCGGACTTCCCATCACTTAGGGAGAACTCTATACCGGAGCAACTCGGTGCAGAGTCAATCGATAGGTTATCCTATCGTTCTCATAAATAACCGGTCTTCACCACCGGTCTTCAAATGCTATCCATAACGTCGTATCACTATTCGGAATGGGCTATATGACACAAGGTCCTCTCCCGGCTAAACCGAATAATGAGCGCAATATTTAAAAACATATGGATATGGGATTTCAGTTAAGTCACAACTTGAAAAATCCGAAGCCTTTCTTTCAAATGGTTATCAAATTACCATTTTAAATCTTTAACCAAAAAGATTTATTTCACAAAGTTTCACCCAATTTCACAAAGATCTATCAATAGATTTCAAAACAATCCCCATTCAATTTGGATTAGCCCAATTAAATCTTTAAATTAAAGATTTATAGCTTTCAAAACACGTTTCCCAAAAATTTATCTAAAACTTGGAATAATATTTCCATTTTTTAGACTCGAAGCCCTATAACACAAATTGAAAGTTCATTTCTTATGTGAAAGCTTTATTATTTGAAAACAAATAGTTTTCGTTTTAGAAAAATCCAATTTATACAAGTTGAAATCTTGGCTTGAATTTAAATTCCAAAACATCACCTTTAAAAGGGTTTAAAAACCCATATAAACCCATTTATAAGTTGAATACCCTTTTTAAACCCTAGTTCCCAAATCATGGAATTCAATTTAAAATATTGAATTCAAATTTAAATCCAATTATTTAAATTTCAAAACTCAATCAAGTTAAAATAACTTATATTTTTGAAATACATTTTTTTTTTCAAAAGCTTTTCAATTCTAATTCCAAAACTATTTTGGGTTCAAAAATTCAATTTCAAGATTATTTCAAAAATCTGTGACTTAACCCATTTCCACGTGCAATCCATATTTGTGTATGTATAAGTGTGGCCAGGGATTCAACACAATAGTGCACAACATCATCATCACAGATTCAATCATATCGATAAGCGATATAACCCATAACGCTTATCTCTATTCACAGATTCATAGATAAAGTAGGTCATCAATCACAAAGATTCACTAATATGATTCGATGTGGGTTTCGGATAACCAATTGGAATCCGACTCCCTGTCGCATCGAAATTCAAATGTCGTTTTATGGGTCAAGGGGTTTCCATATTCATATGACAGTATATTCATCACAAATATAGCAACTCAGTACAAAGCATCACATAGCATCACATCACATATAAATATGTCAATCCATCCCACAACATTCAAAACCAATTAAACCACTTTGCTTAAGGTGGATAAATCATATGGTTTTAAAGTTATTGCTTTCATAGTTACTTTCATTTGTAATCTTTAATCAATGATTAATTATCATGAACTTCAATTGATTAAGTTTTAATCACCTTCTTTAATTAATTCTCTTAATAAATTAACCCTTAATTGTAATTAATTGAATCTTAATTACTGTTATTAATTAATTATTCCTTAATTAATCACTTTAATAAATAAACCCTTAATTGTAATTAATTGAATCTTAATTACTGTTATTAATTAATTATTCCTTAATTAATCACTTTAATAAATAAACCCTTAATTGTAATTAATTGAATCTTAATTACTGTTATTAATTAATTATTCCTTAATTAATCACTTTAATAAATAAACCCTTAATTGTAATTAATTGACACTTAATTACTGTTATTAATTAATTATTCCTTAATTAATCACTTTAATAAATAAACCCTTAATTGTAATTAATTGAATCTTAATTACTGTTATTAATTAATTATTCCTTAAATTACAAATTTATTTCTTTAAGAATAATTAATCTTAAACCTTTAAGTTTCAAACCCTTAATTACTTTAAGTAATTATCCTTTTCAGTAATTTATTAAATAAATTAATTATCCATTTAATTACCCTAATAATTAAATGAATTACAAATCATTAAATTCTAATTTAATCTTTAAGATAAAACTTTTTCTTATCTATGGTTAAATTATCATTCAAAATTGTTAAACGTTTAAATTTAAAAACTTAGATTTATTTTAAAACAAAGATTCAAATTTATATTTGAATCAGATTTAAACATTGTTTAAAACATTTCTTTATATTTCAAATTCCAATTTAAATTCGAATTCGTTTAAAAACACTTTTAAACACTTAACCCATTTTTTTTTTTTATTTAAACAAATTTGCATTTAAACTTTATTCATTTCCCGCTATGATTCAAATTAAGCTTGAATCCATTATTTACAATTAGATTTAAAACTTATTTTAAATCTTTTCTTAACATTTTAAGTTTCAGTTTAGATTTTCAAAACGGAACAAGTTTCAAACTCGAACAAAACTAACTCGAGCTAGACCTAAATCACTCGAGTCTAACCTATCTTGAGCAAAACACTAAAATAACTCGAGTAAACCTTCGAGTAGCATTTCATTTTGAAACATTTTTAAAAACTTAAATATTGGCAGTTTTAATAGATAAACCTGTAATATCTAACACACTCGAGTCCTCACATCCCTGACTTCGAGCCAATACGCAAAATCCTCGAACGCAAACCTGATAAAACCCATTCCTTCTTCAACTTTAACTGTATTCAGGAATACCCCACATCTTCTTTTACTTCGAGCAAATTTGCAAATTTCACGAGTCGCCCCTGAGTAACCTTCTTCTTCTCCAACGTGATACCCATCAGACACACAAATGCCCACGTGCAACGTGCACAACCCCAGAGCCACTTCTGACCATCGCCACTAACGTTGACAAGCCGACAGCCATCCCCTCTAACGCCACGACCACCTAGCAACTCGAGTTCAACTGGAAATCGAGATCGAGTATCTCAGCAACAATTTGGAAACCCAAAACGACTAACCCAATCACCGCGTAATCACCTTACACCCCGCCTCAGGCCATCAGAGGCCACGCCACCGCGACTAAAACCACCTCGTTCAACAACGCAACGCTTAGCCCAACTCCGGTGTAATCCGATGCAGTGAACTTAACGCAATCTCCACCTCAAACCGTTGTTCAAAAACAAACTCTAAAACCCTATAACCTCACCGTGACTCCACCATGGTTATTAATAAATTCAATGAGTATTTTTCCCATTATTCTCGAACTACGAGCTTCCTCTGACAAAAATCTTAAGGCCTAATTTTGCCTCGATCGACGGCAATTCTCGAACTACAGGTTTTCACTTTTTTTATTTTTATTTTTCCTGACTAGAACCAGAGATTGAATTTATATAATCAACATGCAAAAACCAAACATCCATATATATATTCCGGATGTAAATAAAGTTTAATTTCCTACATCATCCAACATCCACACAGCAACCAAAGATTTGAGGAATCAAAAGTTTTCTCACAAGCATCAGAGTATTAAAACATGTTAATAGTTGAAAAGAAATAGTTTGCTCACAGGCATTAACAGTAAAATAGATTTCAGGAGGGAAAGTTGCTCACTTGGATATTTGTACCAGAGAACAACAGAGAGGAAACAAGCCTGCATTTTTTTTCCTTTCTTTCTTTCTTTGATTGCTTTGCATTTCCCTTTTGATTTGTTCAAGTGCTTTGAAAACTTTGAATTTGTTTGGTTTGTTTCCTGAACTGGTTTACAAAGTTGTTCAAATCTTTGTTGTACTTAATTTATTATATACAAACAATTTTATTTACTTACAGGTTTGAAATATTGTTATACACAAGAAGCTTCCTTTTTTTTTCTCTGCCACTTGAAATCCAGGAATGAGTTTAGTCTTTGAACCTTGTTTCTTCCTGCAACTGTTAAATAAGGTTGTTTAAATCTTTGTTTCATTTTCTGATTACTAACATCAACTCAATTTTTTTAAAGAAAAATAAATCTACTTGCCTTCAATTATTTCCAGAGAGCTTTGAACCCAGATTTGCTTTTCCAGGTTGATATTTGTATTGCTATTTGAATTGTTTTCCAGATTTTAATCTCTCTCTAGTTTGTTTTCCTGATCTTTGAAATGCTTTACTTTGTTTTCACTCTATTTTTCAGGTTGCTTTGAATTCCTTTGCTTTGCTTCAGGCTTGAACTCAACTTGATTTTGTACTTTATATTTTTTTCTAACTGAAAATAACTCGGTTTACACCTCTTCTTCCTATTTTGGGAGTTGAGATATGAGATTCTCAAATCTTTGGCTACTGATTTTTTCAGTTTTTGCTAAGTTGATTTATGATGGTGTATGGGAAAATGAAGAGTTTCTGTAATTTTTTAATCTTATTATTTTATTTTATTAGATATGGTGAATGCCATTTGTATAAAATCATTATAACTTTTAGATTTTGTTAACTCCTACACTCCATTCTCACATGTGCATGTTTGTATATGTTTTACTTTTAAAATTTTAAAGACAAAAGAAATTTTTTTCTTATAAACTTAATTTTTTTTATTTTTAAAAACATCTGTTTAAAATAAAAATTAAATTTTCAATCTCAACTTGAAATAAAAACTTATGTATATGTACTTACATTAAATTTTTGTTCAACATGTTTATGCACTAACTTTTATTTATTTATTTATTCTTGTACAACTTTTAAAAGTTTTTAATTTCTAATTTACTTTTTTTTAATACATTTTATTTTGAAATCTTATAAATCTCAAATTTCTATTTTGTAATTCATTTATATAAATATACATCTTATTTTTCCTAAATCCAATCTTTATTTTTAAGCTACTTATCCTTAAATTTCTTATATAAATTTCTATTTAAAATCAAAATTATTTATTTATTCTAGAAAATTTTCTAATTAAATCACAATTTATTTTCAAAAATTAATTTAATTGCCAATTTAAACTTAATGAATTTCAGAATGTTACAATAAGTGTCCCTTAGGCCAAGCGTTGAAGTGATTGAGGCATGGTAAAATCATCTTGTCCATTGTTGTTTTATTTCAATCAGTTTCAATGCTGTTTTGTATTGTACCCATTTGTTTGTATGGTCTTGCTTATTTGTTGTATACAAGATCATTATCAAGGCTTTCCATTCATTCAATTCAAATCTTGCTTGTCGTGCTTTTGGAATCGCTCTTGTGCTTGTTGTTTTGGTCTTCAGCTTGAAAGGTGAGTCTTTCTCACTCTGACATTTATACTTATGAAAAAGTGAATTGATGACAAGTGTTTAGTAATATAAAATGTTTATGCAAGTTAATGATGATCATATGATAGGCTATGCCATGTTATTATCATGTTAAAACTGTTAATTTTCACCCGACACCTGATATATGACTGGATATTGTGATATTGACATTGTTCATATTATTTCTGTTTATGATCACACTGCATGTTCCCTGTTAGAATAGAAATGTTATGGGCTGAAATGATAGGCCTGAATGGTTTTAAATTTTTCATTTCGCTTGGGATTGCGGGTTTGAAATGATAGAACCCGGATTTTTACCTTTTAAACTGCGGATTGAAATGATACATATCTGTATCACTGGACCTAGGTTAGAAAACTATATACAGACCCGTGGTTATTCTATAAAGTGTTTTGAATATTTTAAGTATTTTAAAAATTATAAATTTATGAAATTTGGTTTAAATAGTTTTTGAAAGGTTTTAAAATAAATAAAATATGATTTTTCTATGTGTTTAAAATGTAATTTATGAATTGTTTAACTGGATTTCCAAAATATAACTTATGTTTGAAATTTGGAATTTTGACTAAAAATGATATTTAAGTTATATGAATAAAATGGACTTTAATTATATTTGAAAAATGGTAAATATGATAAATTGATTTATATTTGAATTTAAGTGATTTATTAAAGAATTTTTGATTTTTCTATAAATTTAAGTGGTTGAATAAATGACTGTTGAAAAATGAAATTTTAAAAGATAACTTGACTTGAAAATGTGAAATTTGAGTTTTAACTAAAGATGTTAAATTAATTAAACAAATTGGAAGTTTAGTTAAATTTGTGAAATGGTAATATAAATCTGAAATGTTAAGTTTATTTGTTGAAAAGTGAAGAAACGTTTAAGTTTTAATTTGTGAAAGAAACGTATAGGTTTTAATTTATGAAAGAAACGTATAAGTTTTAATTTATGAAAGAAACGTATAGGTTTTAATTTATGAAAGAAACGTATAGGTTTTAATTTATGAAAGAAACGTGTAAAGTCCTAATTAATGAGAGAACATGAAAGTTTTAATTAATGCAAGAACATGTAAAGTTTTAATTAAGAAAGAAACATGTAAAGTTTTAAGTAGTGTGGTATTGATTTAATTAATAAATGTTCATTTTTGAAATAGGAATATAAAATTTAAAACGTACATTTGACACGTAGATTTTAATCAATGTAATGGTGTATTTTAAATTGATTAAAATGATAAATGTTACTTACTGTAATAGTACAATGTAAGTTGATAACGTACATTTGATAAGCAAGTTTTAATTTATGTGAATGGCATACTTTAAATGATTAAATATTAAAGTTTCTTTATTGTAATAATAATGTAAGTTAATAAGGTGCTTTTAACTTAACATAAGAATTTCGGTTTAAATTGTATATTACAGTAAGAAAGTTTATTTAACTATAAGGCTATGATAAATTGACATGTTAAAATTTTAAGCTTATCAATACTTTGATTATATACAATGTAAAGTGGAAAGTAGTACATTACAAAAATGTTATGATTCCTTAAGGTAACATTTCCAAAATGCTATGATAATTTAAAGGAATATTTCAAGTTTAATAAATTTAAAGAAATATTCAATGATTTGAAAATTTGGGTTTTATTTGAATGATATAATATTGAATTATTTTTGAAATGGAAATGATACAGTTGTGATATTGTTTTGAAATGAGTATGATATTTTGGTCTTGAAAGTATAAATTATTTGAAATAAATATCCATGGGTTATAATAGCGATTGGTTGTTAAAGAGACCGGGATCGGATATTGTCTTATAGCCGGACAATACCGAAGACCACTTTAACAACTGTGTACGCGGTGGAGATTCCAGAATGAAGTAGGATAGTGGCGATGTTCTCGAGGTATGTTACGTGGACCCAACTCCCGTGAGTTGGCATATATGACTTAAACAGGAGCTATACCGGGCTACACAAAGGGTCGCACCCTTTCATCGAGCATGCTCCATCGGAAACTATCCTATTACTTTTGTGATTCGATTCGGTGGCGCCACTTTGATTCAGGGGTATTGTTCGAGGTGGGAGGAAGCTGCTGGCTTGCCGTCACCACCGGTCCGGGAGTGCAAACGGTGTATCAACCCTGGCATTGCCTCGCGTGCCGTGTCATATCCTTATATCGAGCCCACTACGATTTTGGTTTTAAAGATCCAACCGCGTTAAGGTTCACTATCCCCTTAACGCTATTTTCTATATGATTATACTTTACTGATTAGACACTACCGTATATAGCGTATATTACTACATAGTAAATAGTCTAACAGATCCTTAGAGGATGGGCGGTCCCATGCATTCTTTAAGTTACTGTTGCATTTTGTTACTGTTCACTTGAGTTGACTCGAGGGTTTTGTGTTTTGCTTTACGCTCGGGTCAGATTGATTGAGTTAGCATTCAAGATTCACCTTCGGCTTTGGAGCTTTCCTTGAAGATCCAGCCATCTATTTTGTTTCAGTATCCAGTGGTTCAGTGATGTATCTGATTTGTACCTGATGTATCCTATTACTCTTCTGTTGTATCTTATTTAACTCTGATGTATCTCATATTTATATAGTAGCTTCATGAACTACTATCTCTTTTTCTTCCGCTGCATTTTTTTATATACTCTGTGTCTGTGATCTGTGATTTTTATTTTACTGTATATTCTGAGGTTTGCCAAAATTTTATTTACAACACGGTATTTTGAGCAATTCAATTACGGCATGAGTGTCTGCCTACGCACTTATAATGGATGCGAATGGTTGAAAATACCGGGTCGTTACAGGCATGAAGAGCGATGTGGCGAGTTATGTGAGCAATTGCATAACTTGTTAGCGTTTTAAAGTCGAGCATCAGCGTCGTTCGGGCCTTCTTCAGCCTCTTGAGATTCCATTGTGGAAGTGGGATCAAATTTCTATGGATTTCATTGACGGCCTTCCTCGCTCGAAATCAGGCCATTCTAGCATTTGGGTTATTGTTGATCGCCTCACTAAGTCTGCTCATTTTGTCCCTATTAAGTCTAATAGAACTGCTTCGCATTTGGCTAAGTTGTATGTCAAGGAAATCGTGAGACTTCACGGTGTTCCTAGTTCTATTATGAGTGATCGTGATCCTTTATTCACGAGTCATTTTTGGAAGAGTCTTCAGCAAGCTTTGGGAACAAAGCTTAATTTTTCTACAGCTTATCATCCGCAGTCTGACGGACAGACTGAACGGGTGAATCGTATCTTGGAAGATCTTCTCCGTATTTGTATTTTTGATTTTGGTGGAAGTTGGGAGGATCACCTACCTCTTGTAGAGTTCTCCTACAACAATAGTTTTCAGTCTAGTATCGGTATGGCTCCTTTCGAAGCCTTATACGGAAGGCCATGTCGATCACCTTCATGTTGGTTGGAATCTGGAGAGAAGCTTATTCTTGGTCCAGACTTTGTTCGTCATTCTTCTGACAAGATTGATCTTATTCGATTGAGAATGAAAGAGGCACAGAGTCGTCAGAAATCCTACGCGGACAACCGTAGGAAGCCTCTCGAGTTCTCGATTGGTGATCTTGTTTTTATTCGTGTTTCTCCTTTGAAAGGGGTTATGCGTTTCAGTGCGACTGGGAAATTGGCTCCTCGTTATATAGGACCGTTTTCTATTACTGAACGTATTGGCCCTGTGGCTTATAGAGTTTCACTTCTAGCTCATTTATCTGGCATTCATGACGTGTTTCACGTCTCGCAACTTCGGAAGTGTCTTCGGGAGTCGGATTTTGTTATTACTTCTCCTGATTTGCAAGAGCTTGAGATCTCACCGAACTTATCTATTGTACAGCAACCTATTCGCGTGCTTGACACGGAGGTGCGACACCTTCAGAACAAGGACGTGCCGCTCGTTAAAGTTCAAAGGTCCACTAATCCCAATGACTGTACTTGGGAAACCAGAGAGTATATCGAGCGATCTTATCCGGGTTTTCTATCTTTGCTTGTCGATGGTGAGATTGTCTTTTCGTTTCTAGCTTATTTCTTTCTCTTTTTGAATGTTGTATCTATGTAGTTGTTACAAATACCGTCTCTAGGAATTGCGGGGACGAAATTTTGTAAGGAGGGGAGATCTGTAACAACCCGCATATTTAACGATTTTATATTTAAATGTTTTATTTAAATATAGCGTCGTTAGTCGGATTTTGGGTCTGAAATGTTACTTTTTGCAAACGGCCGAATTGGGACTCGAAACCATTTCCATTGATTCCAAAATGGCGTTTGCGATCTTTTTGAGTGTAAGCTTTGATATGTTTGGAGTAAGTCGAATTTTTCTATTTGCTAAGTGGGCTTTGGGTTTGGGTTTCACCCAAACTGTTCTATTAACCTCAACTCAGCCCTTCTCTCCTTCCGTTCACTTATTCATTTCATAAAAGCTTAAGCAAAAACTGAAATGGGGGAAGAGAAAGGAAATTAGAAACTCCTAGCCCTAAATCCATTTGCAAACTACAAATTCTTGCTCCAAAATCAAAGAGAATCCGTTGGTAAGTTCTTCTTCATCTTCTCCAACTCTTCTCTTCTTCAATTTCAGAAAATTTCCTAAACCTAAATTGGGAAATATGTGATTTATTCTTAGATTGAAGCTTGTTGAGTTGAAGTAGTGTTTGGTTGGTCTTCTCCTTGCAAATTGAACTCCTTCATCTTCTTTGTTTTGGGTTAAAGGTGAGTTTTGAACTCACATCTACTTCTTTTGATATCATTGATGTTAGGAATGAATTCCTAATACTTGTTCATGTGCATTTGCTTTCGATTTGGATTGCTTTGGTGAAATTCCAAATATTGATTTTTGAAGCCAAATCTATGTAAAACCTTATATGGTTGGTGTTTATGTTGTTCGGAGTGTTTGGGGGTGTTGTTAAGGTTGGGTAGTCGTTTGACGTAAGCCCATAACCAACACGCACCCGATCGCTTTCGATTTGTTTGGCCATAGTTGGCCTAGGTTCAGGAATTGCCTGACCATCAGGTTTCAGACGTCTGAAATGCCTATTTCAGACGTCTGAATATTGTTCTTGGAAGAAATTTACTTCCAGATTCAAACGTCTGAATTTATATTCCAGACGTCTGAATTAGCTAAATTTCGACCAGAAAGGAAATAGGCAAAATATTGCCCATTTCAGACGTCTGGATGTTAGGATTCAGACGTTTGAATTCTGTTTGGAAAACAAATTGATTTCCAGATTCAGATGTCTGAATCCCTTCTTTCAGACGTCTGAATATGCTATTTTTGGCCAATTTGCCTTGTTCGTTTAATTTTCCAAATTTGATCGATGCAAATTGATTCCAATTAGTTATTTATGCATATTTGACCTTGATAATTTCTTTTTGAATTCATTCACGGGTTTTTATAAATTATTTCTTCAAATTGTATTAAAAGTTCGCTTCTCCGATTTATAAATTCTATTTAAACCACACGTACAATTTCGCACTTCGAGCGAAGTGGAAGGGTGATTAAATGGTTGGGCAAAACACGGACCATGAATCTGTGTGTTTATCCTTCCGATTAATTCCTGACCTATTCAATCGATCGTTTTAACCTTCGGGTTTGGTTTACCGATGATATGAGGTGAACTTTGTACTGCTTAGAGTGTGAAAGTGGCTGACGGATAGTAAACCGTTTAGTGCGAACGAGTGGTTATGGGACATACGTTAACACTTTTCGGATTCCTTTTCGAGAGTTGTGACACATTCCGCCAGTTAGTGGTGTCCAGTACTGGGTCTCTTACCTTCACCACTACGGTTTGTTGCCTTCGGGCATGTGCCTTCAGGTTTGTGCCTTCGGGTTTGTTGCCCTTTAGTATCGCTTCCGATGTTGGTCGTTATGAGCCGCATGGGTGATATTGGGTTACCCTTTAGTATCGCTTCCGATGTTGGTCGTTATGAGCTGCGTAGGTGATATTGGGTTTGGAGTCTTCGGGCTCATGGATCCTTGTTTATACAGTACTGAGCTCGAGCAATTTTATGATGTTTCATTCATATGTATATTACCTTGGTATTGCCCTTCGGTGTTGGTCATTATGAGCCGCATGATGCGTAGCGTTTACCTTGTGGAACTTGTATACCTTATTGGTATTTGTTATTGCCTTTTGGCTTGTTTTGGAATATTTGTATCCTTTGTTTCTGTATGTTGCCGATGAGATGAGGCTTGTTATCATATGATTCATCTTTTGTTAGATGATTATGTTATCTCTTTTAGAGTTATCTATTATGCTTTGTAACCTTGCAGGTTTATGGTTATTCAGTTTATCTAACTGATTTGTTTAGCTAGACTGACCCGTGTATCTTATACTCTGGTCAGACCGAGATGTTTCAGGTTAGGTGCTTTTGGACTTAGCCTGTTTTGCTTCCGCATGGACTATTCAGCTTGTTCCTTTTTGTCATAGCTTTTTGTGTAGTCCTATTTTGTTGCAACTCTGATATGTATTCTTTTGACTCGTCTGTATATGGTGGTTTTCTATACCACTTGATATGTATTATTGTATAACTCTGTTATGAATCTGTATATGTGTATATGATGATTTACTGTTCTGTGATGTATATTACATTTGAGTTATTATATTCTGTTCTGATAGATCCAACCACCTATGGTTTTGTTTTAAGTATTCATTGGGTATGTCGACCTGGTTGGTATGTTTATTGTCGATGTATTCAATAGATAGTTAGAGCAAGGCTATAGATGGTCGCTCCTAACCAGCCTTATTCTCCGTGTTAGTTGACAGCATTACTTTGTAGTGTCCTTGGCTAGCGTGGGTATAGAGGTGGGGCATCACAGTCAATATCTTAAATATGATAGCAGAGGACCCTAAATCCAATTCTTGAAATAATAATAAAAGTCTATAAGTTCAAGTCTGATGATGATGGTAAAAGTCCAAAGGTCCGTATTTTATAATAATATAAGAAGGTCGAAAATCTTTATATTTTAATAATAATATAAGGCAAGTTTCCTTTTGATTATAATAGAAGACCAAAAATTCATATCTTGTTGATAATAAATGTAGACTAGATGTTTTAATCTGGCGATAACCTCAGTAGCTCCGAAGTCCATTTTTTGGAAGTAATAGATATGAAGACCAAAAATCCATATTTGACGATAATAGGAGAAGAACAGACATTCTTATCTGGCAATAATAAAAGAAGACTAGAAATCCATATCTAGTAATAATAGAAGAATACCAGACATCATTATCTAGCAGTAATAAAAGAAGACCAGAAATCCATATCTGGTAGTAAGACCAGACATCCTTGTCTGATACTAATAAAAGAAGAACACAAATCCATATCTGGCAACAATGAAAGAAGATCAGAAATCTATATCTAGTAATAATAGATGAAAACCAGACCCCTTATCTAGCAGCAATAAAAGAAGACCAGAAATCCATATCTGGCAATAATAAAAGAACAGAAATCCATATTTAGCAATAATAAAAGAAGACCAAAAATCCATATCTGGCGATAATAAAAGAAGACGAGAAATTCATATCTGACAATAAAAAAAAGACCAGAAATACATATCCGGTAATAATAGAAGAAGACCAGAAATCCATATTTGGTAATAATAGAAAAAGACTAGAATCTCTTATTTGGTTACTGAAAATTGTATTTGTTAAAGAGAATAAATCACTTATATTTGATAGACTTCTCTTTAGAAACTTGATTTGGTTCGAAGCACTACTTGGGTTGGATTTTGATTGTCTTGGGAGCACTACTTGGCTCTTGATATTGATTGATCTTTCTTTTGAAGATTTCGATGTTAAGGCCTTTGACAGCAAGCACTAAAGGCTTTTTCATCCTTCCTCTAGAGGGTGCTACAATGAGGCCTTTGATGATGACACTTAAGGCTTGGTCGGTGCTTTAGGGAGGCCTTTGATGATGTCACCAAAGGATTACCCTAGTCTCTCCCTAGGAGGCACTTCTGTGAGGCCTTTGATGATGGCACTGAAGGCTTATTGTATTTGGTGACCGAGGCCTTTGATATCCGAGACCACTTGCGGTGAAGCCTTTGATGGCTGGAGCCTTTGATGGTCGGGACCTCCTGCGGTCAAGCCTTTGATGGCCGAGACCTCTTGCGGTCAAAGCCTTTAATGGCTGGGGTTTTTGCTTGCCTTAAGAGAAACTTATTAAATTTTGTGACTAAACTGACAAATCTTTTCTCTATTCATTCATTATTGGGAAGTATGGCCGTAAATGTTTGGCATTCAATGTTCTTACTAAGGCATTGTCATTTGGTCGATAAATTTTATAAGTCCAGGGTGGGATTACTTTATGCACAACCAATGGGCCTTCCCAGTTTATTCCTAACGGCCCTTCCATAGGATTCTTGGTATTTTCAAGCACTAAATCTCCCTTTTGTAATGATTGTTCTCTTACTATTGAGTTATAATATTTGGTTATTTTTCGCTGGTACTCAGTCGTTCGGATGGCTACTTCATCTCTTAGTTTACTGATTAAATCTAAGGAATCATTCTTTAGGTCTTGATTTGGGTCAAATGCATATGTTGTCCTTTTACGAGAAGGAACCTCGACTTCGATTGGAAGCATGGCCTTACATCCATATATAAGGGAATATGGGGTATGCCCTCTTGAGGATCATATACTATCTAACTTGTGTATAATATGCAAGTATATAAATCAATGCAATAGTAGATAATAAATAGTAAAATAAAAAGCGTGCAAACCAGACCGGTTCGGACCTCCCGTCCCACGTCTAGTCTCGAACTCCCCTTCGATATTTCCTTTAAACAAATTACCCTCACTTCACTCGGAGGAATATGCCAATACAAAAGTATCTCTGACAACCTTATGTTGCAATAACAAAGTTTTTGACTTACAATGGAAATATTCCTATGATCTCTTTTGAGTATGTGAATATGAATGCTTTGAGTTGTAGGAAGTGATTTAACCAAAATTCTATTTTGGTTATAGAGGATTAGGAGTACGTAAATAGTGCATATGCAAGAGAATGCTTTGAAATCAAGAGAGCAAAGAATAGACTAATTCAAGTTCGGTAATTTTAACTTCTCAATCAAAGTAATATTTATAGATTCAGAAAGTTGCAAATGAAAAATTGTTACTCTTGGAGAAAGTCTCTTTATGTTAATAGCTGCAACTCTTCAGTGAAAGATGATTTCCTTGCATTTAAAAACAGAAATGTCTTTTCAAATGTGACATTTTTTCCCATGAAAAACGTCTATGGTAAAATCCTCAAACGTTTGTGACTTGTTTAATTTTTAATCCGAAACTTGTCACAAACGTCTGTGAGGTGTAAAAAACTGTTTTTCACCTTATTTTTATGTACATGAAATTGGGTATACTTGTATATTCATATATACTCAAGAAGACCTTAACAACTTTATATCTAGGTCATTTTATAGTAGAATAAACTTAGTATGGTCAATGAATCTTTGTTTCTCTTTGAGTCCCAATATCTTCGAGCATGGTCTTTGTAACAACCCTGTATTTTTATGATTATTTTAATTGTATATTTTAATTATTTTAAATTGAATTCTTGATTTAAAAACTTTATTTTATTTATTAAAATGAATTAATTTTGTTATTTTAAATATAAATTTTGATTTTTATGTGAATTATAATTCCAAACATGAATAAATAGAATATTTTACGAAAACGTGAATCTGGTCAATATGGTCAAACTTTGACTTTTAAATTTAAAATTTAAATATTTGAATATTTGAATTTTATCTTTAATTATGAAAGTAAATTAAATTTCAAGAATACTGCTTTTCGTTTCATTGAAATCCGATTAATATTGTGAAAGTTATGCTTTTTACAATATTGTGTGTAAATTGATTTATTTAACAAAATTGTTTATTTTAATTTATATAAATAATATTTGTATTTGTTCTAACTTGTGTATACATAGGTAATATGACATTTTATGCATATATTTTATTTTAAAACATTTTCACAAGTGTTGTTATAAATTTTCAAATGTTTACTGTATATTATTTTCAATTTTTAATTTCTAGTTTCAAATAAATTAAGTATTTTCTTTATTTACTTTTTTTATTTTCCAAGATATTATTTTATTTTCATTTCTACTTCATTTTTTCATCATTTTATTTTATTTACTGAAATTTTAATTAGTTTATTTCAATAAAAGAAAATAAGAAAACAAAGAGACAAAACCTTTCATTTTCCTTGTGTCTTCCCATTTGCCTTTGACTTTTCATTTTCCAATTGCCTTTTCATTGTTTGGCCCTGCATTTCCTTTTGTATTTCATGTGAATTTCCTTCTCATCTCATTCAATTCATGGCTATTTCCATTTGAGAATAAAAAAAAAAAGAGTTGTGGCTTCCTCTTTCCCCTGTTTTCTTCATTCTTTTGCTTTGATTTATGCCTAGCCTTCTCAAATCTTACTTGGCCATAACCACCATCACCTTCACCAACCACCACCATAATCTCCTCTTCATCATCCGCAGCCTACAACTATCCCTCTCTTCTGTCCATAACAGGCCGTGACCACCAAGAGAAGCACTCACCACAAAAGTTTCAAAAATTCCATGAAAACCATGCGAGCCGACCAATACTTCAATACCACTTCCATATCTTGCCTTGGCCACCTCCCCTAGCTCCACTGCCATCAAGACCTGACCTCTGGCCACCAACATGACCTCTGACCTGACCAGAACCAGCACTTTACCGAGCCTTAGATGAACTAAATCCTCACATCCCTTGACCCAAAACCTTCCATTCCTTGACCACTTCCTTGCCTCCTTAGTCCATGCATTGGTCTTGCTTTTTTTTTCTTTTCCATGCACATAGGCTGAGCCTACATGCTCAAGACTCAACATGGCCGAGCCCATTAGGCATATGCCGAGCCTAGGTTGGCATGTGCAAGACACTTTTGTTCAAGGCAAAGTGATATTGTCATCTTATTTTAATTGTTTGCAAATTCAATGTTGTTGTTTATAATTTATGTGTTTATTATTCATAATTACAATATTTATATTGTCTTGTTTATTTCTTGTATACAAGATCAATATCAAGGATCTCCATCCATTAAAATCAAATCGTGCTTGTCATGCCTTTGGAATCGCTCTTGTGTGTGTTGTTTGTCTCTAGCTTTGATTAAGGTGGGTCCTTCTCACTCTGACGTATTTACTTATGAATTTGTAAATTGATGACAAGTGTTTAGTAATAAAAATGTTATGCAAGTTAATGATGATTATATGATATGCTATGCTATGTTATTACCATGTTAACTCTGTTAATCATCACCTAACATCTGACATATGACATTATATTGTGACATTGACATGTTAATATAATTGTTTATATTGTATATGCATATATTCACACTGCAAGTTCCCTGTTAGAATAGAATCACTATGGGTTGAAATGATACATACCCGAACAGACTTTAGAATAGGAAAAAATCGTTATGGGCTGAAATGATAGGCCTGAGCGATTTTATTTATTTTTATTTACTTGGGATTGTGGGTTTGAAATGACAGAACCCGGTTTTTTTACTGCGGACTGAAACGATACATATCGTATCACTTGACCTAGGTTAGAAAATTATATACAGACCCAATGGTATATTTTTAAATGATTTTTCTTTAGATATGTATTTTTCAAAGTATGAAATTTTGATTTAAAAATATATATTTTATGGTTTTGAGAAAGCTAAATATTAAGTTTTGAAATTGTGAATTTAAGTATGAAAATTTAAAGTAAATGTGATTTTGACTTTAAATTATATTTTCAAATGTAAGTAAATAATGGAAATTTAATTTAAAGTTTTTGAAATGATATTTACAGTAAAATGTTAAGTTTTTTTTAATTTATAAGTTGCTAAACAATGAATTTTTACATACAAAGGAATTAATTTTTAAACAGTATATTTAATTATAAAAATTTTGTTGTGATAAATCATATGTTAAAATGATTTAAATGTGAAATTTTGAGGTCTAAAATTATGATTTATAAGTTTAAAATTTGCGAAAATTGAAGTTTAATTGTTTTTGAAAAGTTATAATAAAAGCTGAAATTTAATTAATAGCATTTCCAAAAATGATGTGGTCTTATGACAACATTTTTAAATGCTGTTGTTTTTGATTTTAACTATGTTGAAATAACTAAATATCTATTACAGCAGTTTATAGATGTCGTTACTCCTGAACTAAACTATTTTGGAAATTATAAGCTACGACAGCACTTTATAAATGTTGTCGTTGCTATATTTTGACAATGTTTGAAATATTATAGATTTTAACACTATTTGAGTTATATTTTAAAGTGTTAAATGATTTAACTTTTGAAATTGATTATTTGTGAAACTTTAGGAGTTTTGAATATATTTTTATATTTAAATTTGAATTTTTGAGGAATTTAAATTAAATTTGAATTTAAATAAGGTTTACTTGGTTATGGGTTAAATGGAATGAAATGTAATGAGATAAATGAATTTTTGAATGGAATTTGGAAATGTGTTTTGTAATGATTTTTGCAATAATAAATGAATGATATATTTGATTTCAAAATGATATTTAAATTTTGAATATTTGATTTTGAATTCAAATAATGATTTTATAATGAGATTTTGAAAGGATATGATATTTTAATGATTGAAATGGTTTTGAATGACTTAATCTTTTTTTATATAGAATGTGAATTTGGAATGATATTTGATTTGATCTATTAAATAAATGAATATTTGAAGTTATATTTGTATGAAAGTATTCAATTTATGAAATGAATATTTCAAAACTAAGTAATAATGGAGTTAAATGTTAGATATATAAAATTATAAAATTAGTTTTGAAATATGGGATATTAAAGCTTTGAAATATATTAAAAATTTGAATACTTTATTTTGTCAATGAAATCTGTATTTGAAATTGATAAGATTTGAAATGGTTTGTTGGGAAACTGAATTGAAACTGATGGTTTGAATTGAATTAAATTGGAAATTTGAGAATTTAGGTTTAATTGAATAAATTGAAAACGTAAAGAATTAAAGGAATGTTTTATGATTTCAAATGTATGATTTTAAAGTGTTATGATTTTCAAAGTGTAACGATTTCAAGTATTTTGGTTTTGAAAGAGTTATAACTTTGAAAGTATTATGATTTTTGAAAGATGAATTTATGTTTGAAATGGAAATGATATAGTATTGACTTGAATATAGTTTTGAAATAAAATGGTTTTGGTTTCGAAGTATGAACTATTTTGAAAGGAATATAGTTTTGAAATGAAATGATTTGATTTTTGAAGTATAAACTATTTTGAAATGACCACGACGTTATAATAACGATTGGTTGTTAAAGAGGCCAGGATCTGAAGTTGTTGTACACTCTGCCAACTCCGAAAACCACTTTAACAACCATGTACGCGGTGGAGATTCCAGAATGAAGTAGGATGGTGGCGACGTCCTTGAGGTATATTACATGGACCCAACTCCCGTGAATTGGCATAAGGTGGCTGAAACAGGAGCGATCTCGGGCCAAAAGGGGTAGCTCCTCTGGTCGGACACACTTCTTCAGTACTATACTCTTACTTGTGGTTGATTCGATGGCCATTCTCCGATTTTGATTTGGAAGTGTGTTCCAAGGTCGGTGTATATGGCTGTTACGTTACCACCAGCCCGTGTGCGTAATTGGTATATCTACCCTGGCATTGCTTCGTGTGCCGTGTCACCTACCATAGTGAGCCTTACTATGAGTTTCTATTTGTGTTGTACCTATGGAGTATCTTCTCATAGTCTCCCGATCAGGAGATATGTAGGCACTGTATAGACTACTGGCATTGTTACGTGTTAAGGGGAATATTGGTTCACTCCTTAACGCTATTTTAAAGTAAATTTATTTTACTATAGACATTATTATAATAGCGCAATATTACTACATAGTAAATAGTTTAACGGATCCTTAAAGAATAGGAGATCCCAAGCATCCTTTAAATTACTGATGCATTTTTGTTACTGTTCACTTAAGTTGATTTACAGTTCATAAGTATTTATGTCCTGACTTGAGTGTTTTGTGTTTTACTTTACGCTCGAGTCAAACTGAGTGATTCAGCATTCAAGACATACCTTCGGAGTTGGAGTTTGCCTGAAGATCCAGCCATCTATTTTGCTCTCAGTGTCTAGTGATTTCGGTGATGTATTCTGATTTGTACCTGATGTATCTTATACTCTTCTATTGTATCTTGTTTAAACTCTGATGTATCTTATATATATATATATATATATATATATATATAGTAGCTTCATGAACTACTACCTCTTTTACTTCCGATGCATTATTATTTGCTCTGTGTTTGTGATCTGTGATTATTAATTTACTGTACATGATGATACTTTCCAAATTTTATTTGCAACGCGGTATTTTGAGAAATTCATGTCCGACATGTGTGTCTGCCATTGCACTTGGATGGTGCAGCATGATAGGGGGTTCTCGCATTTGGTTTGGTAGCGAGTGGATGACTCTTACCGCTACATGTCCCTATGGGGGTAGGTGGTGCAATCAAGAGGCTGGCCGTAAAGGCAGAACACATGTACCAGTGTATGCTATGGTGGGTGTTACTCCACTGGCGCGGCCCGTTACATTTGGTATTAGAGCTTTGGTAGCTCTAGGCAAAACTCAGCATATATGGTAAATGTATTTACAGAATCACTTACATTGCGGTTTGAATTTCTTCCTTTTTAACACGATTCCTTTAAATTTTGGAACATTTCCTGCGGTTCCAAAATCCATTCGTGTCCCCCACTATCCGTCTTCTTTGATTCTATAGCATCCCATAACTTCACTTTGAATGATCTTAATAATGAGTCGGCGGTCTCGCCAATCTCAAATTGATTTTAAAGGGGTGAAACTCCTTTACAACAGCATCGATTCACCAGAGGTTTAATATTCTCGGTTTAGATGCAAGTATCTCTTATTATTCCAAACTCTATCTCTTGAGATCAAATGTTGATTTACCCTAGAAATCCACATCGATCTTATTCTTTAAGTCACGATTGACCCGGTTAAGGTTGTCCACGATTTATATAAGCTTATCCGTCTTCCTATTCTGTTCGTCTCATCTTTGTTTCCAAATTATCTTCAAATCATTATTGAAGTGTATTTGTAAACTAATATTTAAAATATTTTATATATTATGTTGTTTGAGTTGTTGATGTTGATTTGGGTTTCAGATCGATTCGTCTGATCAACGCCATCGATAAGATTTCCGACACACTTGAACAGAGCAAACTGACACAATATGTTATTTTTCAAATTTAGTAATGAAATAAATTTTTAACTATATTATAAATCTTTTTCTGGATTTTATTAAATTGGTTGTTAAGAAATAATATTTTATTTTATATATCATTATCTCTTGTTTCATATATAAGTAATTAAACTATAAATATGATTTTAAATTTATTTGGAACTTTAAAATGAATTTAAAACAAGAATTTGAGAATTAATTTCCGATGGATTTAAAACCTTGTGTTTAAAGTTTTAGAACTATATACTATTTAAAGTATTTTCGAATAGAAATTTGTTTCCAAAGAATTTTGAAGTTTAAAATTAGTGCTCTTCCCTTTGTCGCTGGAAAATAACTTCGACGATGACTGCAACATCATCAACATTCATTCTCGAGTTTCGAAGTGAAGAGACCGTTCTGTAGTCTTGCTACAATTTTTGTTTTGGGGAGTTTAATTGATTTGAATTTCTAAAATAAGACTGGATTTATAACATATGCTGATATATGATTTAAAATTTGATTGGATAAATATATAGTATATGTTAATTTATTTATCTCTAAATAGTTTGGACTTTATTGGAAATTTAGTTCCTAAATTTTTCTTGAAAGATAATTTTTATGTATAATTTCAAGATTTGGATAAATATTCAAGCTTGAAATGATTAAATTGGAAAGTTTTATCTGTATAATACACAATTTCATTCCAATACAACTTACCTAAATTATATAGAAGTTAAATGTGACGACCCAGAATTTTGCACAATTTAAATTGGAATATATAATTGATTTTAAATATTTAAAGGTTAATTTTAACTTGAATTCCAGATACAATATTTACTTAGTAATTAAATCATTGAATTATATAGTTTAAATATTGAATTTAATAATTGAAATTGGGTAAATTGTTGAATCTGAGATTCTAAGCCTGTTTAAAATAATTTGAAGGCTTATAAAATTTATAATGATGATACTGAATATAGTAAAAGTGTTAAAATCGAATTTGGAAGTGTTTTGTGCCGTTTTGAAAATATATCGTATAAATTGGAATTTAAAAATAGCCTTCCAAGGCACAGTCTCGGAATTCGATGAAACCAGTTCCATTGCATCCGTAATAGTTAGTTATTATCGGATTTCAATTTTCGTAGCCATCAGAGTTGTCATTTGACCCTGGCAGCTCGAAACGCTTAGAACGATTCTAATCGATTTAATTTTAAATTGATCGTTTTCTTCCATAACTCGCACATACGATCAAATTAGCTTCTGAAACACATTCCATTATGTTCGGAATGCGGGTACAACCTCATAAACATCTGGCGGCATGCCTGATTCGGGGTTCGGCGTTTGGGGTTTCGCGTTACGCATAATGATATTTTCAATAACTAATTATATCATAATCAGGCGTATTCAGAAAGCTATCTCCAACCCTATAACTTACCCCGTCCCTTCTATAACCTTCAACAGCAAATCATACTTTTAAAAAGAAAAGAAAAAATTGGTCGTAGCCTTCGGGTCCTAGTCGAGTTCTCATCGAAAAAGAAGGGGAGGGAAATCGCCAAAGAAGGGAAGTCGCGCGTCATAGGGTTCGATGGAAGTAGGGTTTCATCGTCGTCTTCAGTTAGGGCATAGCGCGATGTTCGCATGCGATAGGGAGTCATTCGTGAATAGGCGATTCGCGTTTGCGCGAGATGGGGATTCTCGAGGTATAGGCGATTCGCGTTCGCGCGAGATGGCAAGGGCTACAGGGCGCGAGCAACGAGGCGCGACTAGTATGGTGGAGTGCGTCGTTCGCTGGGGTTGCGTGTGTGTCAAGTTTCGGGCATCGCGGTTCGATCGGCTATAAGGTATCATTTTTTGTTTTTATTTGATTTATATATATTTACAGTAAAATAGAAGATTTCGAAAAAGAAAATTTATTATTGATTTTTTTTATGAACTCTATATGAGTTTTTTTTTTATAATATACATGTGTTTTCAAAACTAAATCTAAACAAATATACATACATATTTTAGTTTACTAAGTTATTTTAAATAATGGAGTAAAGGAAATTAGTTTGAATTTAATTACTTGTTTAAAGCAAAATTATTAGTTTAAATTAGATAAGTAAATAGTGATTAACTGTTCGATCAATTCAAATATTAATAAATCATATAAATATTATACAAGGTTGAAACTCGTGGAATCAAATCGAGAATGAAGTGGATTGCCAATTTAAAGAGCAAAGGTGAGTAAATCTCACTCTGTTGGATTTTTATTTAAATTTAGATAGTTAAATTTAAATAATTGGTTGGATGAATAAATTGATTTGATGTGCTACTGATGATGATGTGACTTTGTTATGGTTGGTCTCGAGTTAATTTTGGTTGACTCGAAGTATTCGGGTTTTTAAATCGTTTTAGATTTAAACTTATAAATAAGGGAATGTTTCATTCTAATGTTGTTAAGGGCTTAATAAATTCTGGTTCATCAAATTAGAAGGGTAATTAAAATGAGTAATTAATTAATTTAATTAATTAATGATTTGGGTTAATTAATGTAGTAATTAAGGGTTTGAATTAATTAATAAGTTAGGTTTTAAGTCAATAATTAAGTGTAAGTAATTCAGAATAATCATTTGATAGTTTAATAAATAATTAGTTAATGAAACTAAAAAATATATAATTACTTATGGAATTAATCAAGAGATTAATTAAAATGATTAATTAAGGAGTAATTTATTTATTTAATAAAGTAAATAAAAGATAGTTAATCATCGGTTGAGATAAATCAAGAATGACTAATATATAGTTTAATTATTGATTAATTATTTAATATAATTAAAGTTAGATCTGAATAAATTGAAATTAAATGAAAAATCATTAATCTATATAATCAATGTTGTAAAAGAGATCGATTAGTTAAGAAAACAAATCAATACAAGTGGCTTATGAGAAGTTAATTAATATAAGTAATTATGGACTAATGTAATTAAAATACTTAATTAATCCCTGAGGTAGTTAAGATTTCTTATTGATTTGGGTTAAGAACAATTACTATCGTGAAATGAATTAAAGATAATTAATCGAACGTAATTGAAAATTTATTAATCCAGGGTGATAGATTAAGATGAATAACAGAGGGTCGATTAATTAATTGATTTTAAATTAATTAATATTAAATGAAGGAATCTATGTGATTGGAGGCCAGAAATTCAATTAGAATCAATTGAATTAATTTGGAAGCGATTAAATTTGCTTATGAATGATTGATTGGTATTGGATGCTTGAATGAGATGATATTCCTGATATGAAATGTTGAGTATTTCATTTTTATAATTTGGGTATGGACGACACGAGTCTCGAAGAGGCCGGGGTCGGGTATTGGGAAATACCCGAAACCACTTCGAATTTTATAGATTGATATGTGAAATCCATAGGCTGAATGAAGTTATTTTAAGGAATCGGACTTTTTAAATCTAAACTATGGTACTTAGAAAATGGATGTGTGGAATAAGTGATGTCTAAAATAAATTGTGGCTTTGTGAATTGATATGAGTTTCCCGGGTTTTATATAGCTGTTTGCTTTGGTATTCCATGTTAGTTGGTTTACTCATGCTGGTTTCCAGCCTGACCCGGGTGTTACTTTGGTGTAATGCTCGGGTCAGACCGAGTATTACAGATTTTCAGGTAGGTACGTTCTGGAGCTCAGGAGGCGAGCTGGATGGCAGGAGCGTATAGAGTATTTTCGCTGTATTTATATTATTGTTACCTGAGATATGATAATTGCAAATATTCAGTGACTGTATATAATGTGAAACTCTGATGTATTAGAATGTAACTGACAGTTATAATATTCTCTTGTAGACTGTTATTATTTATTATTATATTTTATCCGCTGCGAATGTGAGATGTTTGGTGTTTCTGTTCTTCTTCTTCTTCTATCTCTTTCTTCTTTTCATAACTATCTGGAATTTTCGAGTGTGAAAATTTCGGGTTGTTACATTAACCTGGCTCTGATACCAAAAACAGTTACATGGACTTTTGCTGCGATGGCAACGTAACCAAGGATGTAACTACGACCTATGGTATAACGTAGCGAAAGTTGTGTGTGCCGCTGAGAGCCAATAGTCCGCGTTTGATTTTATATCGGTAGACTGCGACCTATGTAGAAGTGGAGAGGTTTCATTTAGGCAGCCAAAATTAGAGGCCGCTGAGAGCCTGCAGTTACATGGACTTTTGCTCCGACGGCAAAGCAACCCTGGATGTAACTGTGAACTGTTGTGTCAGATCCATGGCGTAATTGAGAGGCCGCGCAGAGCCTGCAGTTACTTGAACTTTTGCTGCGATGGCAACGTTACACTGGATGTAAATGTGACCATGGATGGGGATGATGATTTCCAGAGCATTCACACAAAAGATATTTCCTTTATTTTCAAAAACTGTTTTCTCTATTTTCAATAACATTGTTTTCCAAGTATTTTCACTGGGTGTTGAAAGCGGGTTTACCAAGTACTTATAGATTTTCAGTCCTACGCCTGATCAACGTATGATGAATTTCTATAAGAACAAGGATGGACTGGTTGAGACATCGCGTTATAAAAGTATTTTTATTAAGAGCTATTTTATTAAGTATGATGTGAATTTAGAAGCATTTCTAAAAATTTTAAATAAAGGTGTTGGAATTTTGGAAAATCGAGGAAATCCAACTGGAATTATAAAAAACAAATTTGAACTCAGGAAAATTTAATGAAGTAATTTTCTTTACGAATAAAAGTTGGAAGTAAGCTAATAAATAATTATTTAATAATGTATGTTAATAAAATTTAACTTGGTTAAACAAATGGATTGTAAGTTAATAGTAGAGTTTGGAAACGAATTCGAACTGTAAATAGAATTTGACTTGGATTTGATAATGAATTAAAAAGTGGAGATGTGTAAAATAAAAGTAAAATAGAGCTGGATTGGAAAATGTGATGGTTTGAATTGCAAATAAAATCCAAAGATAATTTGAATAATATTTAATGAAATTTGCAAGTAAATTGTATATAAGAGAAGTGATTATAATAGAAATGGTTTGAGTTGCAAAACAAAACCCAGGTGAATAGAAATAAATTGGGAATGGTCTTATACTAATAAAATAAATTTGATAACGAATTAAGTAAGTAAATTAAAATTTTTAAAATAGGTTGATTGAGTTAAATAATAAATAGATGAAGTGTGATTAAATAAAAACTAAATCAAAGTTGTAATTGGAATTGGATTATCAGACCGAACTTAAGTTCATGGGGCATATCAATTTGAAGTATAAATGAGTTAAGTATGTGCTTGGATATTATTTTGATAAATTGGGAAGGTGAATTTAAAATTAAAATTTAAAAGGGATGAGCTAACCGAATTTAATGGAATTTGATTAAATGAGAATCAAATAAAAGTAAACTTAAGTTTGATGTTGGAATAAATTAAAGTAAATTCACTTGAGTTTAAAATTTATGGAAGCTTGGCTTCGGATGAGGGTGGAAGCCCATTAAATAAAAACTTGGATTAAATTAATTTGGGAATGGCTAGAAGTATACAAGAATGGAATGTGTCGAGCTAATGAATGGTGGGTGAATAAATTAGAAATGAAATGTAATTCAATATAATGTGAGTTGAAAATTAATTTAAAATAGCTATAAACTGAAATAGATACTCTATTAAACGAATATCGTCGAAATTGCATAAAAATGGTTGTCGTTTGGCGTAAACAAAAGTAATTAAATTTTTGTGAGTTGATAGAGATTAAATAAATTGGATTTAGAATTAATTGAATTGAATATGGGCTTGTTTGGATTAAAAATCAATTGGGTATAGGAAATTGAGTTGCAAACCATTGAAATTGAATGAAATGACTTATGAGTTGGTTGAAAACAATTGAATTAGGTTTGAAAACATATAAATTTCTTGTGGAAGTTATTTTGAATGCATTTCTTTTAGAATTGAAGTGTTATAGTTGTTTAAGTAAGAGAAATGTTATAAACTACATATATATGGCACTTGCATATTTAAATTGAGTAAGTACAGGTACCGGGAAGCTGTTTGGCAGGATTTGGTTGCGCTATTTGCTAGAATAAATAAGCCGCTTGCTTAAAATGCTAAATAAGGTACGCCTACGCAATAAAAATAGGAAATATGAACTATTTTTGCTTTTTCCGACCGGGTGGGTCGATGTATACATATTTATATCTCTTTTCAAATTGCAAAAGCTCCTCCGTACAAAGGAGACTCTGCCAAAAAATTTCCAAACTTTTGGGAGTTAGAAATTTTTTGTAAATTTTTGGGAAAATTTTTGCTAACGACAAAACAATTTCAAATTGAAATTTTAAAGTAAATTTGTAGGTGAACTAATATGAATCAATTATACATGGAAAATAGAATTTAATATTCAAAAATGAAAATAAATCGAGTCTATATTAAAACAGGAAAAACAAATTTGAATAGAAGTAAATATGGAAACCTATATAAGAGAATGTATAAAATGATTTGTAAGTTACGATTGAATATTTTTGCTAAACAAGATATGCAGGTATTAAAAAGGGAAAAGAAAGTTGGATTTGATTCCAAAAGATAAATGTGAATTGCCCGACAAAAAGGTATGTATTTTAATTTCTGTATGAATTGGATTGGGTTTTTGATCTAGCCACTTGGCTTTCTGTTTTCTTTTTGGTATTTGGGAGCCCGTAGAGGCCTTTTGTAGTAGTACCGAGCTAGCCGCGCAAAGAAGACGATGGCAAATTTTTTTGGGAATTTAAAGAGTTCGAAAAATTTTGAGAAAATTTTGATAATTCAAAATTTGGTTTTAAATTGAAATTTAGATGATTAAGCAAAGGGGTGTTGTTGGAAACCATGAAAGGTTTTGGAGGTTGGTTGAAGTAATAGTGGAACTTTAATAAAGAATATATTGTGGCAAGTTGGTAAGACTGTTAAATTGTGGGTTTTGGAGAAAAGTAAACGGGTATGGGTCCATTCTTCCTAATTAGTAATTTCGGGGACAAAATTCTTTTAAGGGGGGAGGAATGTGATGACCCAGAATTTTGAACAATTTAAATTGGAATATTTAATTGATTTTAAATACTTAAAGGTTAATTTTAACTTGAATTTCAGATATCAATATTTACTTGGTAATTAAATCATTGAATTATATAGTTTAAATATTGAATTTAATAATTGAAATTGGGTAAATTGTTGAATCTGAGATTCTAAGCCGGTTTAAAATAATTTGAAGGCTTATAAAATTTATAATTATGATACTGAATATAGTAAAAGTGTTAAAATCAAATTTGGAAGTGTTTTGTTCCGTTTTGAAAATATATCGTATAAATTGGAATTTAAAAATAGCCTTCCGAGGCACAGTCTTGGAATTCGACGAAACCAGTTCCATTAAATCCGTAATAGTTAGTTATTATAGGATTTCAATTTTCGTAGCCATCAGAGTTGTCGTTTGACCTTGGCAGCTCGAAACGCTTAGAACGATTCTAATCAATTTAATTTAAAATTGATCGTTTTCTTCCATAATCGCACATGCGATCAAATTAGCTTTTGAAACACATTCCATTGTGTTCGGAATGCGGGTACAACCTCATAAACGTCTGTCGGCATGCCTGATTCGGGGTTCGTGGTTTCACGTTATGCATAATGATATTTTCAATAATTAATTATATTATAATCAGGCGTATTCAGAAAGCTATCTCCAACCCTATAACTTAACCCGTCCCTTCTATAACCTTCAACAACAAATCATATTTAAAGGTTAATTTTAACTTGAATTCCAGATATCAATATTTACTTGGTAATTAAATCATTGAATTATATAGTTTAAATATTGAATTTAATAATTGAAATTGGGTAAATTGTTGAATCTGAGATTCTAAAAAATAATTTGAAGGCTTATAAAATTTATAATGATGATACTGAATATAGTAAAAGTGTTAAAATCGAATTTGGAAGTGTTTTGTTCTGTTTTGAAAATATATCGTATAAATTGGAATTTAAAAATAGGCTTCCAAAGGCACAGTCTCGGAATTCGACGAAACCAGTTCCATTGGATCCGTAATAGTTAGTTATTATCGGATTTCAATTTTCGTAGCCATCAGAGTTGTCATTTGACCATGGCAGCTCGAAACGCTTAGAACGATTCTAATCGATTTAATTTAAAATTGATCGTTTTCTTCCATAACTCGCACATACGATCAAATTAGCTTCTGAAACACATTCCATTTTGTTCGGAATGCGGGTACAACCTCATAAACATCTGTCGGCATGCCTGATTCGGGGTTCGGGGTTTCGCGTTATGCACAATGATATTTTCAATAATTAATTATATTATAACCAGGCGTATTCAGAAAGCTATCTCGAACCCTATAACTTACCCCGTCCCTTCTATAAATTTCAACAGCAAATCATACTTTAAAAAAGAAAAAAAGAAAAAAGAAGAAAATGGCCGTAGCCTTCGGGTCCTAGTCGAGTTCTCATCGAAAAAGAAGGGGAGGGAAATCGTTGAAGAAGGGAAGTCGCGTGTCATAGGGTTCGATGGAAGTAGGGTTTCATCGTCGTCTTCAATTAGGGCATGGCGCGATGTTCGCATGCGAGAGGGAGTCATTCGCGAATTGGCGATTCGCGTTCGCGCGAGATGGGGATTCTCGAGGTATAGGCGATTAGCGTTCGCGCGAGATGGCAAAGGCTGCATGGCACGAGTAACGAGGCGCGACTAGTATGGTGGAGTGCGTTGTTCGCCGGGGTTGCGTGTGTGTCAATTTTTGGGCATCGCGGTTCGATCGGCTGTAAGGCATCATTTTTTGTTTTTATTTGATTTAAATATATTTACAGTAAAATAGAAGATTTCGAAAAAGAACAGTTATTATTGATTTTTTTTTATGAACTCTTTTTGAGTTATTTTTTTTATAATATACATGTGTTTTCAAAACTAAATCTAAACAAATATATATACATATTTTAGTTTACTAAGTTATTTTAAATAATAGAGTAAAGGAAATTAGTTTGAATTTAATTACTTTTTTAAAACAAAATTTTTAGTTTAAATTAGATAAGTATGTAGTAATTAACTGTTCGATCAATTCAAATATTAATAAATCGTATAAATATTATACAAGGTTGAAACTCGTGGAATCAAATCTAGAATGAAGTGGATTGCAAATTTAAAGAGCAAAGGTGAGTAAATCTCACTCTGTTGGATTTTTATTTAAATTTAGATAGTTAAATTTAAATAATTGGTTGGACGAATAAATTGATTTGATGTGCTACTGATGATGACGTGACTTTGTTATGGTTGGATCTCGAGTTAATTTTGGTTGACTCAAAGTATTTGGGTTTTTAAATCGTTTAAGATTTAAAGTTATAAATAAGGGAATGTTTCATTCTAATGTTGTTAAGGGCTTAATAAATTCTGGTTCATCAAATTAGAAGGGTAATTAAAATGAATAATTAATTAATTTAATTAATTAATGATTTTGGTTAATTAATGTAGTAATTAAGGGTTTGAATTAATTAATAAGTTTGGTTTTAAGTCAATTAATTAAGTGTAAGTAATTCAAAATAATCATTTGATGGTTTAATAAATAATTACTTAATGAAACTAAAAAAATAATAATTACCTTATGGAATTAATCAAGAGATTAATTAAAATGATTAATTAAGGAGTAATTAATTTATTTAATAAAGTAAATAAAAGATAGTTAATCATCGGTTGAGATAAATCAAGAATGACTAATATATATGGTTTAATTATTGATTAATTATTTAATTAATTAAAGTTAGATCTGAATAAATTGAAATGTAAATGAAAAATCATTCATCTATATAATCAACGTTGTAAATAGAGATCGATTAGTTAAGAAAATAAATCAAACAAGTGACTTATGAGAAGTTAATTAGTATAAGTAATTACGGACTAATGTAATTAAAATAGTTAATTAATCCCTGAGGTAGTTAAGATTTCTTATTGATTTGGGTTAAGAACAATTACTATCGTGAAATGAATTAAAGATAATTACTCGAACGTAATTGAAAATTTATTAATCCAGGGTGATTGATTAAGATGAATAACGGAGGGTCGATTAATTAATTGATTTGGAATTAATTAATATTAAATGAAGGAATCTAAGTGATTGGAGGTCAGAAATTCAATTAGAATCAATTGAATTAATTTGGAAGCGATAAAATTTGCTTATGAATGATTGATTGGTATTTGATGCTTGAATGAGATGATATTCCTGATATGAAATGTTGAGTATTTCATTTTGATAATTTGGGTTTGGACGACACGAGTCTCGAAGAGGCTGGGGTCGGGTATTGGGAAATACCCAAAACCACTTCGAATTTTATAGATTGATAGGTGAAATCCATAGGCTGAATGAAGTGATTTTAAGGAATTGGACTTTTTAAATCTAAACTATGGTACTTAGAAAATGGATGTTTGGAATAAGTGATGTCTAAAATAAATCGTGGCTTTGTGAATTGATATGAGTTACCCGGGTTTTATATAATTGTTTGCTTTGGTATTCCATGTTAGTTGGGTTTACTCACGCTGGTTTCCAGCCTGACCCGGGTGTTACTTTGGTGTAATGCTCGGGTCAGACCGATTACTACAGATTTTCAGGTAGGTACTATCTGGAGCTCAGGAGGCGAGCTGGATGGCAGGAGCGTATAGAGTATTTTCGCTTTATTTATATTATTGTTACCTGAGATATGATAATTATAAATATTCGGTGACTGTATATAATGTGAAACTCTGATGTATTAGAATGTAACTGACAGTTATAATATTCTCTTGTAGACTGTTATTATTTATTATTATGTTTTATCCACTGCGAATGTGAGATGTTTGGTGTTTCTGTTCTTCTCCTTCTTCTATCTCTTTCTTCTTTTCATAACTATCTGGAATTTTCGAGTGTGAAAATTTCGGGTCGTTATATTAAATATGTAATTGGATAATATACAATTAAAAAAAGATTTTATAAATAAAATTTGAGTTGTTATAATAAATGTTATGCATTTAAATTTTAGTCATAAAAAGGATTAACGGTGGTAAACAATAAAAAGGGGTAATGAAATAGTTTACAATATAAAATGATTTTAAAGGAGCTAAGAATAATTTAAAGCGGTTATAATAAGTTTAAATATATTTAACACATGTGAGAAAATATACTGAGAGTAATAAATTTAATTTATAATTAGGAATAAAGAAGAATTAATTTTATTGAGTACATTATGGGTGTAATTGATGATTTTTTTTCAAATCCATGATTTTAGAGATTGTTAATTTAAGATAATTGGATGATAAGATAATGAAATTAGAGATGGTTAAGATTTAATTAACTTATGAAAATTTAAATTTCAATTAAGGCTAAAATTTTCATGGTTTTAAATTTATTATCTTATTTTGTTTTTCAATCTATTTTTTAGTTGTCCTTATTTCCCTTATCTTGCTACAGAATGGGGAGATTTTTGCTTATACCAGTCTATTTGGAAATCTTTCAATAATATTTCTATAATCTTTGGTACTCATTTTGAATCTGAGCACTGCTTGCCAGCCACACAGACTGTCGGTCAAGTGGAAAGGGTGAATCAGATTCTATAGGATCTTTTTCGTGCTTGTGTTCTTGATTCTGGAGGATCTTGGAAAGATCAGCTTCACCTTGTTAAACTTACCTATAACAACAGTTATCAGGTAAAATTTCAATCTTCTGGTCATCTTGTCTTAATCCTATTTCATTCTATCTTTTTCTGTGCTTTCCCGTACCTCATTCCTATTCAGGGACGAAAAATTTTAAGTGGGGGAGAGTGTAACAACCCTGTATTTTTGTGATTATCTTAACTGTATATTTTAATATTTTAAATTGAACTCCTGATTTAAAAACTTTATTTTATTTATTAAAATGAATAAATTTTGTTATTTTAAATATTTATTTTGATTTTGATGTGAATTATAATTCCAAACATGAATAAATAGAATATTTCCCAAAAAGGTGAATTTTGGTCAATATGGTCAAACTATGACTTCTAAATTTAAAATTTAAAATTTTGAATTTTGGAATTTTATCTTTTATTACGAAGGATATTAAATTTCAAGAATACACCTTTTTGTTCCGTTGAAATCCGATTAATATTGTGAAAGTTTTGCTTTTTACAATATTGTGTGTAAATTGATTTATTTAACAAAATTGTTTATTATAATTTATATAAATAATATTTTTATTTGTTCTAACTTGTATATATATAGGTATTATGACATGTTATGCATATATTTTATTTTAAAACATTTTTATAAGTATTGTTATAAATTTTCTAATGTTTACTGTATATTGTTTTCAATTTTTAATTTCTATTTTCAATTAAATTAAGTATTTTATTTGTTTTTGTTTTTGTTTTTTCCAAGATATTATTTTATTTTCATTTATACTCCAATTTTTTCAGCTTTTATTTTATTTACTGAAATTTCAATTAGTTTATTTGAATAAAAGAAAATAAGAAAACAAAGAGACAAAACCTTTCATTTTCCTTATGTCTTTCCATTTGCCTTTGACATTTCATTTTCCAATTGCCTTTTCATTGTTTGTCCGTGCATTTCCTTTTGTATTTCATGTGAATTTCCTTCTCATCTCATTCAATTCACGGCTATTTCCTTTTGAGAACAAAAAAAGAAGAGTAATGGCTTCCTCTTTCTCTTGTTTTCTTTATTCTTTTGCTTTGATTTATGCCTAGCCGTCTCAATCTTACTTGGCCATAACCACCATCACCTTCACCAACCACCACCATCATCTCCTCCTCACCATCCACAGCCTACAACTATCCCTCTCCTCTGTCCGTAACAGGCCGTGACCACCAAGAGAAGCAATCACCACAAAAGTTGCAAAAATTCCATGGAAACCATGCTAGCCGACCAATACTTTAACACCACTTCCATATCTTGCCTTGGCCACCTCCCCTAGCTCCACCACCATCAAGACCTGACCTCTGGCGAGCAATATAACCTCTGACCTGACCTGAACCAGCACTTGACCTAGCCTTAGATGCACTAAATCCTCACATCCCTCGACCCAAAACCTTCCATTCCTTGACCACTTCCTTGCCTCCTTAGTCCATGCCTTGGTCTTGTTTTTTTCCATTTCCATGCCATAGGTCGAGCCTACATGCTAAAGACTCAACATGGCCGAGCCCATTAGGCATAGGCCGAGCCTAGGTTGGCATGTGCAAGCCACTTTTTTTCAAGGCAAAGTGGTATTCTCATCTTATTTTAATTGTTTGCAAATTCAATGTTGTTGTTTATAATTTATGTGCTTGTTATTCATAATTACAATATTTATATTGTCTTGTTTATTTGTTGTATACAAGATCAATATCAAGGCTCTTCATCCATTCAAATCAAATCGTGCTTGTCGTGCCTTTGGACTCGCTCTTGTGCGCGTTGTTTGTCTCTAGCTTTGATTAAGGTGAGTCCTTCTCACTCTGACATATTTACTTACGAATTAGTAAACTAATGACACGTGTTTAGTAATAAAAATGTTATGCAAGTTAATGATGATTATATGATATGATATGCTATGTTATTACCATGTTAACTTTGTTAATCATCACCTGACATCTGACATATGACATTATATAGTGACATTGACATGTCAATATAATTGTTTATATTGTATATGCATATATTCACATTGCAAGTTCTCTGTTAGAATAGAATCGCTATGGGTTGAAATGATACATACCCGAACAGACTTTAGAACAGGGAAAAATCGTTATCGGCTGAAAAGATAGGCCTGAGTGAATTTTTTTTTATTTACTTGGGATTGCGGGTTTGAAATGATAGAACCCGGGTTTTTTTTCTACGGATTGAAATGATACATATCTGTATCACTTGACCTAGGGTAGAAAATTATATACAGACCCTGTGGTATATTTTTAAATGATTTTTCTTAAGATATGTATTTTTAAAAGTATGAAATTTTGATTTAAAAATATATATTTTATGGTTTTGAGAAAGCTAAATTTTAAGTTTTGAAATTGTGAATTTAAGTATGAAAATTTGAAGTAAATGTGATTTCGACTTTAAATTGTATTTTAAAATGTAAGTAAATAATGGAAATTTAATTTAAAGTTTTTGAAATGATATTTACAGTAAAACGTTAAGTTTTTTAATTTATAAGTTGATAAACAGAGAATTTTGACTTAGCAAAGGAATTAAGTTTTAAATTGTATGTTTAATTATAAAAAATTTGTTGTGATAAATCATATGTTAAAATGATTTAGATGTGAAATTTTGAAGTCTAAAAATATGATTTATAAGTTTAAAATTTTCTAAAATTGAAGTTTAATTGTTTTTGAAAAGTTAAAATAAAGCTGGTATTTTATTGATAGCATTTCCAAAAATGTTGTGGTCTTATGACAGCTTTTTTAAATGCTGTTGTTTTTGAATTTAACTATGTTGAAATAACTAAATATCTATTACGGCATTTTATAAATGCCGTTACTCTTGAACTAAACTATTTTGGAAACTACAAGCTACGATAGGACTTTATAAATGATTTCGTTGCTATATTTTGACAATGTTTGAAATATTTAAGATTTTAACACTGTTTGAGTTATATTTTAAAGTGCTAAATGATTTAACTTTTGAAATTGGGTATTTGTGAGACTTTAGGAGTTTTGAGTATATTTTTATATTTAAATTTCAATTTTTAAGGAATTTAAATTGAATTTGAATTTAAATAAGGTTTACTTGGTTATGGGTTAAATGGAATGAAATGTAATGAGATAAATGAATTTTTGAATGGAATTTTGAAATGTGTTTTGTAATGATTTTTGCAATAATAAATGAAAGATATATTTGATTTCAAAATGATATTTAAATTTTGAATATTTGATTTTGAATTCAAATAATGATTTGATAATGAGATTTTGAAAGGATATGATATTTTGATGATTGAAATGGTTTTGAATGACTTAATCTTTATTTTGATAAAGAATGTGAATTTGGAATGATATTTGATTTGATCTATTTAATAAATGAATATTTGAAGTTATATTTGTATGAAAGTATTCGGTTTATGAAATGAATATTTCAAAACTATGTAATAATGAAGTTAAATGTGAGATACATAAAATTATAAAATTAGTTTTGAAATATGGGATATTAAAGCTTTGGAATATATTAAGAATTTGAATGGTTTATTTTGTGAATCAAATCTGTATTTGAAACTGATAAGATTTGAAATGGATTGTTGGGTAACTGAGTTGAAACTGATGGTTTGAATTGAATTAAATTCGAAATCTGAAAATTTGGGTTTAATTGAATAAATTGAAAATGAAAGGAATTAAAGGAATGTTTCATGATTTCAAATGTATGATTTCGAAATGTTATGATTTTCAAAGTGTAAAGATTACAAGTATTTTGGTTTTGAAAGAGTTATAACTTTGAAAGTATTATGATTTTTGAAAGATGAATATATGTTTGAAATGGAAATGATATAGTATTGATTTGAATATAGTTTTGAAATAAGTGGTTTTGGATTTGAAGTACAAACTATTTTGAATGGAATATAGTTTTGAAATGAAATGATTTGATTTTTGAAGTATAAACTATTTTGAAATGACCACGACATTATAATAACGATTGGTTGTTAAAGAGACCGGGATCGGAAGTTGTCATACTCTCTGCCAACTCCGAAAACCACGTTAACAACCATGTATGCGGTGGAGATTCCAAAATGAAGTAGGATGGTGGCGACATCCTTGAGGTATATTACGTGGACCCAACTCCCGTGAGTTGGCATAAGGTGTCTCAAACAGGAGCGATCTCGGGCCAAAAGGGGTAGCTCCTCTGGCCGGACACACTTCTTCAATACTATACTCTTACTTGTGGTTTATTTGATGGCCATGCTCTGATTTTTATTTGGAGTATGATCCGAGGTGGGCGTACGTAGCTACTACGTTACCACCTGCCCGTGTGCGTTATTGGTATATCTACCCTGGCATTGCTTCGTATGTCGTGTCACCTACCATAGTGACCCTTACTATGAGTTTCTATTTGTGTTGTACCTATGGAGTATCTTCTCATAGTCTCCCGATCATGAGATATGCAGTTACTGTATAGACTACTGGCATTATTACGTGTTAAGGGGAATATTGGGTCACTCCTTAACGCTATTTTAAAGTAAGTTTATTTTACTATAGATATTATTATAATAGTGCAATATTACTACATTGTAAATAGTTTAACGGATCCTTAAAGGATGTGTGATCCAAAGCATCCTTTAAGTTACTGATGCATTTTTGTTACTGTTCGCTTGAGTTGATTTACAGTTCGTAAGTATTTATGTCCTGAGTCGAGTGTTTTGTGTTTTGCTTTACGCTCGAGTCAGACTGAGTGATTCAGCATTCAAGACTTACCTTCGGAGTTGGAGTTTGCCTGAAGATCCAGCCATCCATTTTGCTTGAAGATCCAGCCATCCATTTTGCTTTTAGTATCTATTGATTTCAGTGATGTATTCTGATTTGTACCTGATGTATCTTATACTCTTATGTTGTATCTTGTTTAAACTCTGATGTATCTTATATGTATAGTAGCTTCATTAACTACTGTCTCTTGTACTTCCGCAGCATTATTATTTACTCTATGTCTGTGATTATTAATTTACTGTATATGATGAGATTTGCCAAATTTTATTTACAATGCGGTATTTTGAGCAATTCAAGTCCGACATGTGAAAATGCGAATGGTTGAAAATATCGGGTCATTACAGTCTTCTTGAAGCGTATACTTGCAATCTTGATGAGGTCTATATATGTATATGATTGTAAAGCTATTATTATTGAAACATAAACTGGAGGTTCTAACAATCTCCCCCTGTGCACATTCGTCCCCTCTAAGTATGTGCATAAATTTCTTCCCCTTTGTCATTATCAAAATGGAGGAAAACGATACATGTTACATGTATAAACGATATAAATGATCGTAGTGGGTCATCATTTCAGATCGTGGATAATCAAATTTAAAAACTCAAAGCAAAATTTAGAAGGAATTGTAACAGAAGTATAAATAGGAAAATAAATAAGCATAAGAGTTTCAAAATAAAATAAAACAAAGTTTAATTGTACTGATTTTGGGAATAAGATAGGCCCCTATAGTTCTCATAATACTCCTAGTAAGTAGATGGATCCTGCTCATATGTACCTGGCCATGTCGTATGATCGTGGTACTCATCATATTCGTTGATTGAAAGGCCTTGAAATGCCATGTAAGATGGTTGTTGAAAATGTGGAGTATCAGAGCCGTACATTTCATCACTGTCTTCTTCATCTTCCTTGGCTTGTGCATGCATGGGAGTCTTCCTTGATCACCTCTATCGTGTGACGTTCCTTCGCACGAGGCTTGAGAATGATAAATTGGTGTTCGAACTTGAGGTGGAGGTGTTGGGGAGGGCGAAGATGATGTGCGTGAGGAAGATCGGCCATGGACTTTGCGCATTATTTTCCATAAAGTGGAGACCACTTTGTCAAGAGTCTTCTCTATCTTTGTCATCCTAGTGGAGAAAGTGAGTTCTCATCCAGTCATTTTTCTTTTTAAAATTCGTTGTTGGCCATGATTATTTTTTGATTTTTGATGGCCAAATTGTGAAGAGATTCATTTGGCGTTAGTTCAACGCGAGCTTCTTCAATTTCGAAGTCCGAATAATATTTTGTACCATGACTAGTGGAAGGCGAATTTTGGGAAGGATGGGGGGAGTAGGTTTGTTGAGGAGAGCTAGTTTGAGGAGGACCATGATGTTCTTGTTCTTGTTGTTGTTAAGTCCATTGGTTGAGTGGAATGATATGAGGTGGACTCTTCGGCAGATGCATTAGTGAAAGATATTATGGTCTGCCATCTTTGGTTGGAATTTCTTTGTATTATGAGATATACGAAGGAACTTCAAGATTTTGCAAGATGCGCGTTATATATGGAGCCTAAACAATGAAATGATGATGCGTAAACCAAAATTATTTAATGTGGTCATGAATAAATTTTTCCCAATTAACCGATAGGAGAGAAAATATGGCATACAAAGCTCTATGATCATTGGGATAAATTTGTTCATGACTCCCTAGATGGGGAATGACGGTATTAACTATCATTCGATTTAATAGTCTAGCCCGTGGTCAAAGATAAATGGATTTTCATTGTGGAATTCTATCCTCCTATATTTGATGGATAACTTCGTCCCTAGGTAGAGACTGTTATCTGGTATATTGGTCAAATCAATCCCCTTATAAGAACATCCTAAAATACGACCAATCGTTTACACGTCAATTTTAACTTCTTTCCCATAAACACTTGACCATAACCAACCCTCATCATTCTCTGGATTCTAAATCTCTGAACTACATAGATTGGAGTAGAAGAGGTAAATAGCAATAGGATCAATGATTATCTCATTCGCATCATAGCTAATAAAATTACAACAGCCGGCATCCATAGTAAATCCTAAGATTTCATATTCCATAACATCGGTAAAGCGATAAAAATGACCTGAGTGGATCTTCTTTTAGGTGAGCGCCTCAAATCTTTTGATTACATTGGGATTATTATGGAGCCATTGGTTGATATGAGCTTATGTCACTGGTGCTTGAGAGAGGATGAAGATTGTCCTTGCTTTTCCTTTTTGGAGATGGTAACCTTTTTGGAGCCATTGATTTAAAAATTTGAGTGTTTTGAGATCTAGGGTTTTACGAATTTAGAGTTGAAATGAAGGTAAAGTGAAGAGAAAGGGAAAGGTTTTTATATATGGATGTTGAACATTTTTGCCAAAGTAGCGATGAACTTTTGTGAGGAAGTCACAAACGTCTATGGTTTTAGTGTAAATGAGGTAGAAAGAAACAAAAGACGTCTATGATGGTTTCACAGACGTTTGTGGCTACATAAGTTTAAAATATAGTGTTTGCACAGACGTCTGTGAGGTTCCCACATACATCTGTGGTTACAGGGAAATCTGTTCCATAATGATAACAGATGTCTATGTTATATTCAGAGATGTCTGTGATATGTAATTTCTGTTTTCTAGAGGAAAATTTTAACATGAATGAAAACATTTATTAAAATTTAAATATAACAAAAGGCATACATATTAAAAATTAATAAATATGACATGTAACATAAATTTTAATTTTCTCGAAGAATTCTGAATTATTGTTTTGTTGTATATCCCACGAATTTGATTTAACTTTTGCATCGTCAAGTAATGGCTTTAGTGGAGACCAACTTGGATGAGCTGGAGTGTCAATCCAACTTGGAGGAGTAATGTTAAGCGCTCTTGGAGGAGTTTCTTGTAATCGAGGAGACTTTTGATGTATACAATTTTTTTGTTGGTGAATGACCACAACTTGTAATAATACATTTTTCGAGAAAAATTAGATGAGATCCTTGACGTCGTTTCTCATAATACATCTCATGTTGAACATCGATCATTTCTTGTTGATAGTGATATATTTCATCGACGTTGTCGGTGAGAGATGTTGATTTTAGATCAATTGATCATTTAGCTTTTCTCTTTTAGGAGAAAAGCCGGTGTGGTATACTGGTGATGCAACAATATTTGGAGAGTCTGAATGAGTTGATGTCGGTGCGGATTTAGTGAGATACAAAAGTGCTATTTGACGAGGGGGGTTTATAGTCGATAGTTGAATAGGTGGAGTCATGGTCGGAAGACATTGTATTATTTGCATTAGTAATTTATTTGTGTTTATTTATTTTATTAAGTAGTATATAACTGAATTTATAAGATAAAATGTAGTTATGTTTAAAAAAAAGTAGCTGAGAAAAATGAGTTAACCCATCGGAAGTTAATAGATAGTAGGTTGATTTAAATGGTTGTTATTAATTCCAAGTTATAAACTTAATTATTCTTTTAAAATTGCATATAAACTATTACAAATTTAAGTGATCAAATTTTTTTTTTATAACTTTAGTTAACCGATTGTTGAATGAACAAATTCCTAGATCCTGTCTTAACTTAATAAAAGTTAGTTCACTTAATGGTTTTGTAAAAATATCAGCTATTTGATTTTTGGTTGCAACAAATTCTAGAGTTATTATTTCTTTTTCAACGTTATCTCTCAAAAATGGTGATGAATATCTATATGTTTTGTTCGTGGGTGATTAATTGGATTTTTAGATAAATTTATAGCACTAGTATAGTCACAATATATTGGTGATTTTTTATAATTTTTCCATAGTCTTTAAGTGTTTGTTGCATATATATTACTTGAGCGCAAGCCAAGGCAGCGGAAATATATTCGGCTTCACATGTTTAAAGAGAAACATAATTTTATAGTAGAATAACCTTAGCATGGTCAATGAATCTTCGTTTCTCTTTGAGTCTCAATATCTTCGAGCATGGTCTTCTTGAAGCATATACCTGCAATCTTTTTTTTTTTTGAAAGGCAAGGAGGGTTGCATGGTCCCTAGCCATATTTATTAAACACACAAACACCAAAAGAAACAAAGCAGGGAAAAACAGCACCCAAAGCACACAGTGAAGCATATACCTGCAATCTTGATAAGTCTAAATATGTATATTGTGATGACCCGGGATTTTGGCAATATTAATTTGATAATCTTCTTATATATTTATTTAAATTTGCAAAATTATTCTTTTCAAAACAAATAAAATGTGCTTTCTAATTTCTATTATATATATATATGTAGATTATAAATGGAACTATGGCTTGAAATTCAAAATAAATATATCAAAAATAAATTTGATTTAAAATTCTACTTTTTAAGCACTAATATATATATAATATAAATAGCTTAAGCTTAAAATAAGTATAAATAAATAAGTTTTATATTATTTTCTTTGAGTTATATACACATAAATAAAAGGAAAGTGTAAAAATAAGAATATAAAATGCATGCATAAAACATTTGTAAGCTAGGAGGGGATTCTTGTTTACAAGTGTCAATTTAGTTGTTTTCTTCATAAAAGATATATATATATATATATATATATATATATATAATGGTTTATAGAACAAGGCTGTACAATACTTATATATATCTCCTTTCTTTTATCTTTCATTTTTCTTCATCTTTTAAAATTTACCAAACTAAAACTAGAAAATCAAAACTAAAACTACTCTTTCTAGTTCAAACTGAAGCAAGCATAGATTCAAGATTCAACTCAACTAAAATCTAGCAGATTTGTAGCATTTTTCAAATCAACTATCAAGCTTCCAATTTTCAAATTTTCAATGCCTTCTCTGTTCAACATTTTAAAGGTGAGTAAACATCATTTTTTTTCTTTATACATCTAAGATCTAGTAGCGGTAATAAATTGAATATGATTACATGGATGAAATAAATGTTTGTTTGGGTATATGGGTTAAGTTACTATGTGCATGTCTGTGTGTGTATATGCATGTCTCTGGTTGTTATCACATCCCCAAATTTTCATTCAAAAAATCAATTTATCTTCACTTAATTATTTGTAGTTTAAAGTGTCTAACGGAAATGTGTTTGTAAACATGAAATCCTATTTTTCAAAATGTTTCAAAGTATAGTTAGCAAATATTTTAACTGGAAAGAAGAAAGAACAGTGAAATCAAAATCAAGTCAGAAATTAAATTATTTAAATCTCAAGTTTTGTTCATATAATCTTATTAAATTTTGAAAATGATGATTTTTAATATTAATATCATAATTTTTAAGTTTGTATGGATCGAGATATGGTGAGATGATCGAAAATTGCAATTTTGTCAATTTTGGGTGATCGCGAGGTTCTGTAGCCTCGGGGTTGTGGCCAGAGGTCGCTAGTTGGTCGTTGATCATGGGAAAATATTCGACGATTTTCCTTGTCGACGTAGCGTCATAGCAACGATGATGTAGGGTTTAAGGTTAGGCTCGAGTCGACCGTGATTATGAAGCATGTGTGACGTCAAAGTGGCATTAGAAAGGGACGGAGGTGGAGGAAATGGAAGATGGAAGCAAGGCGGAGGTCTAGGCGAGGCGGTGGGTTCTCTGGTGGTCGGAGGTGGCACTACGAATGGTTTTGGTGACTGGACTTCTGTTCCAGTAGGGCTCGACATTCTCGATTTTGATTTGCGAGGTGATTCGTGGATCTGGTTGGTCGAATCGGTCGAGCCGGTCGATGGCAACTTGCTGGTGGTAGTGACATTGGTTAGAAACACTCCGATGAGGTGTGAACGTGCACGTGCATCTTTGGGTATTTGATGTTTGCTGTAGGAATTGTAAGAGTAGAGTAAGTTAGAAGAAGAAGGAATGGCTCAGGGCTATATCGGGTTGGGCTCGGGTTTGTACGCGTGCGAATTGGCAAGTTTTGGAGAAGGATAAAAAATAGTAAGAGTCGGGGAAGATGGAGGTTGGCTCAAGTTTTGATTGGATAGTTTGGGCTTGGGTCCGAGTATTTTAAATGTATGTACTAACCAAGTATTTAAAAGAGTAAATTTTTGAAACAAGTTTTCAAACCAAGTTTCAAACCAAAGAATTGAAGTAAAATATTTTGAACTTAATTTTTTTTATTTAGGGTAATAATATATTAGATTAATTTTATTTTATATAAGTTCCTAAGTTTATTTTAAATAAAATTAAATGGTGTAATTTGGCGGATAATTAAGGAAAATGATTTAAACTCTCATTAATCAAAGGACTTAAGTGATTTTATAAGTTAATCATTAATTAATTTCAATATTTGATTTAAAGTATAATAAATGGTTGCAATTAATTAATGTTAATTAAGCAGAATTATAGGAAATTAAATATTTTGTGTAAATTAAATTAATTGGAAATTGTGTGACTAATTTACCTAGCCTATGAATGATTAGTTTGAATTGAATGATTGGGTTGTTTAATATCAATAATATGTTAATTCATTATATTCTATGATATGAAATGTCTGTATTGATCTGTTGATAATTGCGAATCATTTATTTATATAGATATCTGTGTGATGGATTTCTGTGTGCATATGACATTCTGATGTTTAATTAAATTGTTTTATTTAACAATTGGGCCTTAAAAGGATGGCATTGGATTCAAAGAGTTTAGGGTCGAATATCAGTGATATCCAGAACTACTTTGATTAGTAATCTATAATTCTTTATAGATTTGATTATAAAATCAAATAGGCTGGGATGGAATAAATTAAGTAACTTGGCCATTTAAACTAATCAATGGTACTCAGATATTATTTTATGAAATAAGTGTTTGGCTATAGTAAGATAAAACTCGTAATGTTGGACGAGTTACCCTGGTTTTCAAAGAAGTTTTACAACTTAGTATTTCAAGTTATATGGGTTTACTCACGCTGGTTTCCAACCTGACTCGGGTGTTAATTTATTGTAATGCTTGGGTCGGCCTGAATATTATAGATTTTCAGGTTAGAACGTTCTGGAGCTCAAGAGACGAGCTGGATGGTTGGGACGTATTTTTTATTCCACTGTGTATTACAGACTTCGTAGTTTGAGTTTTAGGACAAATTAATTATAACTGTCTAGTTTATTTCTGAATGATTGTACTCGGATATTGTATGTATATTGACAATTATAGCTTTTCTTTGCGTAAATGCTGCTATTTGTATATTATATTTTGATCCGCTGCGATTGTGAGATTCTATGCTGTTGTCTTTTGTTTTCCTCTTTTGCCTCTTTTGCCTCTTTACACTAATAATCTGAAATTTCCGCGTTCGGTTGCTTGGCACTTCTGCAGTGAATGTATTAGCGTCAAAATTTCGGGGTTGAAAATTTTGAGTCGTTACATTTGGTATCAGAGCTGAAGGTCTAGCGAGAACCTTGGTTGTGGTGGGGCTTACTCAATTAAATAGGGTCAGTAGTACCTTAGAATGAGTTGAGTGTATGAGAGCGTACTTGTTATTTTTATATAAAAATTTTAACGGTTTTAAAAATGAATGATTTTTATACAAGCCTATATTTTGATATATAAAGCAATAATTTTTCTTATTATTATAGTATATTGGTTGTTGATTATTGAAATTAAATAAGATCATAAAAATATAAATCTAACAAATAGAATTTGGGTAAGTATTAACTATGCAATTAAGTTGAGTTAAAATTGGATTCAAAACTGAATTTAAATCCTAGGGAATTCAAAAAAAAAATCATAGTATTGCAATTCGAGCAAATGATTATGGAATATATGGTATGTACGATTTCTAGACATGATAATTATCATAAAATTAGGTATCGTATCTTAATAAAGAGATGTTTATTTTTTTAAAATAAATAATGATAAAGAAAAATGAAATGTTTTAAGGAAGTAACAACTTAGATAAGTATGACTTATAAATTGAAAAAAAAATTAAATTGTGAAGTTTCAAAATCTAAGTCCAAAATATTTGAAATTGTTTCAAAGTGTTAAAAGATATAATAAATAATATTATTTGGAATATTTTTGAATGTAGGAATCCTATTTTAAAACAAGAATTATTTTGAAAATTTTAAAGGAATTTGTTTGTGTACAAATGAAATAGATATGTTTATGTATAATGCAAAGTTGATTTGAAATAAAACGGATATATATATATATATATATATTTGGAAAATAAGAATAAAAGGTGGAAATTCTATTAATCTATGTCTAAATTATTGGATTGGAAGTTCCACTAGAATCCAGTCTAAGGGAGTAATGGCTAAAAGTGAAGAATGGAAGGCAAGACGCAGAGAGCGAAGAGCAGCTGGACGTAAGGAATGTGAAGAAGCAATACAGGAGTATGAGAAACAGGCTAAGGAAAGGTCTGGACCAGGGCCTTACGATAATGTCACCTGCTACAGATCTTACAATAAGGGTCATTAAGCAGCCAAGTGCAGTAAAACAAGGAAGGAATTGAAGGGTACATTCCAATGGTTTCGCTCTAAGGTCTTATAATTTAAGTGTCGTAAGAAAGGACATTTCCTAAACCGTTGCCCTAAAGTGAGGAAGGTGACGCGTAAACCCATAGAACCAGTCCTGAGCCGACTATTTGCTATCATTGTAAAATGTCAGGACACATCGCTAGGAATTGTTCCAAGAGGCGGAAGAAGAGTAAGATTATGGAACGTTCTGCAGGAGGCGTAAAGGTTATCCAGATTGATGGAAAGGTAGAAACCTTTTGTGGTAAATGTTATAGGTAGGGACATTCTGATGAAAAGTGCATGTTCGAGCTTTGCCGATTCGAAGGAAGTCCTTAGAGAGGATTCTTGTAAGAAAACTAGGGCTCTATTCTTTTCCAAACCCCTAGGTGATGGAGAAGGCGCCTAGATTTATGACATCTGTAAGACCCTTATTTCGGATAAATGGATGTAATGTTTGAACTACTAGTGTGTAGTCTATCAATGTATGGAATATTTTGTGGAGTACAACCTAATATAAAATCACTTTTTATTTATTTGAGAATGGAAATGAAATTAGTTCAAATTGAAATTTGATTTGAATTAATTGGAATTGTAATCGAAGTTGAATAAGTTTAAATTCAAATAGGAATTAAAGTTAATTCAAATTAAATTAGAAATGAATCGATTTAAATGAAGTATAAATTGGAAGTTGATTGGAATGGGAGATTAGGAAATTGAACGGTTTGAATGTGAAACTATTTTCAAATAAATTGTTTTAATATAAACTGCTTAAAATCTAATTTTTTCCTAGCTATTTACTATATAACCTTTCATTTTAAAAACCCGAACTATCTTATACTTATTTTACAACTATTTTAAAAACTAATTACTATTTTACAATAATTTTACAACAATTTTACATCTGTTTTACAAACTAATTACTATTTTACAGCTATTTTGCAACTATCTAACTATTCAACAACTATTTAACTATTTTACTTTAACTATTCTATAACTATTTTACAAATAATAACTATTTTACAGCCACTTAATTATTTTAAACATTTCAAAGCTATTTTCTAAATTCAAGCTGGTCAGAGTGCAAACTGTTTATGATTAAATACCAACTGAGATAAGAATTGAAGTGATAGCCCAAATGGAAATTGAAGCAATTGTGAATAAGTGAATAGAAATCAAAATGAAGGCGAATAAAAATAAAATTGATTTATCTAACAATCAATGAAGATAAATACGTAGAATGTACGTATATTATTCTATTAGCATAACAATCTGATGCAGATTCGAACACAGAATTTCGACATAGTATATCAATTCGAGTTGGGATTTTTCACTCGATTTTGGACGGCGAACCCTGGATATGTATTTTTGATGGGTTCTATAATTTCACTATCATAGTTATGGCTATGCAAGGAGAATGATGGTTTCTTATCAAGAAACCAGATCTGAGTCCGCAGTAGGAAGTCGGGTGAACAATAATTGTTTGAAAGTGATATTGTGTGATCGAGTGAGTGATCAGATTTGATATTGCATATGGATGATATATGTACATCGTACGTACTTGAATGAAATAGATACTGAAAATTTTGAAAAGAAATATAAAAATGATTTTAAAATGGAATAGTATATTTTGAGAAATATATGATGAATAAAAGTGGAAGTTGGATATCACTATAACTAAAACACATTTTATAAAAAGTAAGTAATGTGGCAAGTAACTTTATAAGGAAATCAAATTTGAATGTTGATTTGGCATAAATAAAGTTATATATATTGGTTATATATGATAAATTCCCTTTGTCAAATCTATAACCAGAAGAAAAGATCTTTGAAAAATATCTAAAGTATAAAAAGGAATTTATATAAGTAGGAAGTGATCCAAAATATTTTTTTCTAGTTAGAAGAATAAACTTATATATATATATATATAATTTTATGGAATTAGGAAAAAGTTTTTGGAACCCATTGATTTTGAAAGGGTTTTGATTTTGGGAAAAAGAAAATTTTGGGAATTTAGAAAGCCAAGTTTGAGAACTATCAATTTTGAGATATCAGTTTGTGTAAATGAGATTTACATGTGATACATATAAGAGTATGTTTTGAAAGATACTACATGTGTATAGTATAAAATGTTTTGAGAATGCTATGGGGAAAAAGGCGCTCTCATTTAGAGTTGAAACTTATAGTAGGAGATCCATGGGGTGGTTCTACCTTGAGCCCTAGGGGGGTTCTAAACATTGATCACAGAGGATGTCCAAACTAACTGAAGTTCTTGAGGATTGTGGTTGAGGTTGCAAATGTCGAAGGCGTTGATGCCTACAGAGACGTTGGGGTTATGCTATGACGTCGGTGTAACTCGTTGTAACTGCAATCTATTGTGCACCATAGCGAAAGTCGAGGGGCAGTGAATGCCTAAGGTGTACATTTGATTTCGCTGGGAGAGCGATGTAACATCGGTATATTGCAAGCTATGAAGACATAGCGAAAGTCGTGTGGAAGTGAGTGCCTCCAGGCTACATTGGTACTCGACTGATGTAGTCCGCGATCTATGTGGTCTGTGTGGTGAAGTTTCATTTGGTAGCGAAATTTGAGGGCGCTGATGCCTTAAGTTACATGGTTTTTGCCATGATGGCAAAGTAATCATGGGTCTAGCTGCGATCTGTGGCGGTTCCACGGTGTAATCGAGGGGCACGAATGCCTATAGTTTTCTATGGTTTCGTCGGGATGGCGATATAATCATTGGGCTAACTGCGACCATAGAAGGGGTGATGATTTCCAGAGCATTCTCACAAAAATGTTTTCTACAAAAAGTTTTCTAAGTATTTTCACTAGATGTTGAAAACGGGTCTGCTAAGTACTTACAGATTTTCAGTCCTACGCCTGATCAACGTATGACCGAATTTCTATGAGAACAAGGATGAACTTGTTGAAACATCAAGTTATAAAAAGTATTTTTATAAAACTATTTTGGTAATATTATGTAAATTTTAAAGTCTTTTAAAACTTTAGAATAAAAGGAGTTAAGAATGTTCAAAGGTAATTTAACTAATAATTCACATTATAATTTAAATTTCTTGCTTCGTTCCTTTTCGAGGAAGAAAATATTTTAAAGGGGGGAGGAATGTGATGACCCGGGATTTTGGAAATATTAATTTGATAATCTTCTTATATAATTATTTAAATTTGCAAACTTATTCATTTCACAACAAATAAAATATGCTTTCTAATTTCTATTGTGTGTATATATATATATATATATATATGTAGATTGTAAATGGAACTATGGTTTGAAATTCAAAATAAATATCTCAAAAATAATTTTGATTTAAAATTATACATTTTTAAGCACTATTATTTATCTATAAAGTATAAACAGCTTAAGCTTAAAATAAATACAAATAAATAAGTTTTATATTATTTTCTTTGAGTTATATACATATAAATAAGAGGAGAGTGTAAAAGTAAGAATATAAAATATAAAATAAATATAAAATGCATGCATGAAACATTTGTAAGCTAGGAAGGGATTGTTGTTTACAAGTGTCAATTTAGTTGTTTTCTTCATAAAAAATATAAAATGGTTTAAAGAACAAGGCTGTACAATACTTATATATATATATATATATATATATCTCCTTTCTTTTATCTTTCGTTTTTCTTCATCTTTGAAAATATACCAAACTAAAACCAGAAAATCAAAACTAAATCTACTCTTTCAAGTTCAAACTGAAGCAAGCATAAATTCAAGATTCAACTCAACTAAAATCAAGCAGATCTGTAGCAGTTTTCAAATTAACTATCAAGCTTCCAGTTTTCAAATTTTCAAAGCCTTCTCTGTTCAATATTTTAAAGGAGAGTAAACATCATTTTCTCTGTGTACACGTAAGATCTGGTAGTGGTAATAACTTGAATATGATTGCATGGATGAAATGAATGTTTGTATGGGTATATGGGTTGAGATACTATGTGCATGCCTGTATATGTATATGCATGTCTTTGGTTATTATCACTGACCCAAATTTTCATTCAAAAAATCAATTTCTCTTCACTCAATTACTTATAGCTTATAGTGTCTAAAGGAAATGTGTTTGTAAACATGAAATCCTATTTTTTAAAATGTTTCAAAGAATAGTTAGCAAGTATTTTAACTGAAAGAAGAAAGAACAGTGAAATCAAAATCAAGTTAGAAATTAAATTATTTAAATCTCAAGTTTTGTTCATATAATCTAATTCGATTTTGAAAATGATGATTTTTAATAGTAATATCATAATTTTTAATTTTGTATGGATCGAGATATGGTGAGATGATCGAAAATTGGAATTTTGTCAATTTCCAGTGATTGTGAGGTTCTATAGCCTCGGGGTTATGGCCGGAGGTAGCTAGTTGGTCGTTGATCATGGGAAAAATGTTCATAGATTTTTCTTGTCGTCGTAGAGTCGTAGCAACGAAGATGTAGGGTTTAAGGTTAGGCTCGAGTCGACGACGATTATGAGGCCTGTGCGACATCAAAGTGGCATCGGAAAGGGGGCGAAGGTAAGGGAAAGGGAAGATGGAAGCAAGGCGGAGGTTTAGGCGAGGCGGAGGGTTCTCTGGTGATCGGAGGTGGTGGTGCGAATGGTTTTGGTGATTGGACTTTTGTTACAGTGGGGCTCGACATTCTCGATTTTGATTTGCGAGGTGATTCGTAGATCTGGGTGGTCGATTGGGTCGACATGGTCTACGACAACTTGCTGGTGGTAGCAACGTTGGTCGGAGATGCTCCGATGAGGTGTGCACGTGCACGCGTATCTTTGGGTATCTGATTTTTTTGTTGTAGTAATTGTAAGAGTAGAGTAAGGGAGAAGAAGAAGGAATGGCTTGGGGTTATATCAGGATGGGCTCTGGTTTGTACGCGTGCGAATTGGCAAGTTTTAGAAAAGGAACAAATATAGGAAGAGTCGGGGAAGATAGAGGTTGGCTCTAGTTTTGATCGGGTAGTTTGGGCTTGGGCCCGAGTGTTTTAAATGTATGAATTAACCAAGTTTTTAAAAGAGTAAATTAATGGAACAAGTTTTCAAAGCAAGTTTCAAATCAAAGAATTGAAGTAAAATATTTTGAACTTAATTTGTTTTGATGTAGGGTAATTATATATTAGATTAATTTTATTTTAAATAAATTCCTAACTTTATTTTAAATAAAACTAAATGATGTAATTAGGTGGATAATTAACGAAAATGATTTAAACTCTCATTAATCAAAGGACTTAAGTGATTTTATAAGTTAATCATTAATTAATTTCAACATTTGATTTAAAATAAAATAAATGGTTGTAATTAATTAATGTTAATTAAGAAGAATTATAGGAAATTAAATATTTTGTGTAAATTAAATTAATTGGAAATTGTGTGACTAATTTACCTAGCCTATGAATGATTAGTTGGAATTGAATGCTTGGGTTGTTTAATATCTATAGTATGTTAATTCATCATATTCTATGATATTAAATATCTGTATTGATCTGTTGATAAATGAGAATCATTTATTTAAACAGATATATGTGTGATGGATTTCTATGTGCATATGACATTCTAATGTTTAATTAAATTGTTTTATTTAACAACTGGGCCTTAAAAGGATGGCATTGGATTCGAAGAGTTCTGGGTCGGATATCAGTGATATGCGGAACCACTTCGATTAGTAGTCTATAATTATTTATAGAGTTGATCATAAAATCAAATAAGCTGGGATGGAACAAATTGAGTAACTTGGTCATTTAAACTAAGCAACGGTACTTAGATATTATTTTTTGAAATAAGTGTTTGGCTCTGGTAAGATAAAACTCGTAACGTTGGACGAGTTACCTTGGTCTTCAAAGAATTTTATAACTTAGTATTTAAAGTTATATGGGTTTACTCACGCTGTTACTAGCCTGACCCGGGTGTTACTTTATTGTAATGCTCGGGTCGGACCGAGTATTACAGATTTTCAGGTTAGGACATTTTGGAGCTCAAGAGGTGAGCTGGATGGCAGGAACCTATTGTTTATTCCGCTGTGTATTGGAGACTGCGTAGTCTGAATTTTGGGACAAGTTAATTATAACTGTCCAGTTTATTTGTGAATGATGTACTCTGATATTGTATGTATATTGACATTTACAGCTTTTCTTTGTGTAAATGCTTCTATTTGTATATTATATTTTGATTCGCTATGATTGTGAGATTCTATCTGTTGTCTTTTGTTTTCCTCTTCTACCTCTTTTCTTCTTTACCCTAACAAAATGGAATTTCTGGTGTTCAATTGCTCGGCACTTCTACAGTGAACGTATTAGTGACGAAATTTCGGGTTCGAAAATTTCGGATCGTTACATATATGATTGTATAGTTGTTATCATTGAAACATAAACATTAGGTTCTAACATGCCCTATTATAGTTTTAGTAGAAGTCTTATATGCCCACAAAATAAGGGAAAGTTCTTCTACCCAATTCCCTTTTGCCTTGTTTAACCATTTCTTCAAAATAGTCTTTACAGTTTATTTAGCTGATTCAATGGCTTCGTTCGCTTTAGGATGGGTACAGATGAAAAGCCTTTGATAATTCCATTTCTATTGAAAAATTAAGTGAATTCTTCACTTTCAAATTGAGTTTCATTATTGAATATTATCTTGTACTGGATTCTAAATCGAGTGACGATGTTTTTGATTAAAATTTGATTACTTTTCCTAATATGATATTTGGGAGTGGTTCAGCATCCACCCATTTTGTAAAATAGTCGATCGCTGCCATTGCATATTTAGATCCTCCTTTGAATACACGAAGTGGTCCTATCAAGTCGATTCCCCGTACATAGAAGGGACATGAACTTGATATAGAACTCAACTCGCTTGGTGGTAAACGAGGAATTTTAGAGAATCTTTGACATTTCCCGCATCTTATAACATGATTGATGGCTTGACTAGCCATTTGAGGCCAATAGAAGTCCTACCTCATAACTTTCTTAGCTAGCTTTATTCCATTAAAGTGATCCCCACAGAATCCTTTATGGGCTTCCGTTAGTAGTTTTGGCCCTGTTATTGGACTGACACATCTTAAGTAAGGGAGCGAGTATCCTTTTTATTGAGTATCCCATCTAACATAAGTAAGTGAGCGAGTATCCATTTTATAGAGTATCCCATCTAACATGATAAAAGTTGGGGCTTGGCACCTCAATCTCCTTGCTTCCATTTTGTCTGCTGGTCCTCTGTTAGATACACCACGATAGGAGTCATCCAATTGTTATTGTATTGATTATCGGTTCTCATCTCAAGGAGTTCTTCATGAAGAATTTCGGTTTCGTTTTCTTTCTCTATATGTGCTAAGGTTTGAGATCTGGTCATCATTAAGGTTTTGTTTCCTGGATTATGACTTTCCACTTCTATGTTTGGTTTCTCGTGATAACCTGCCGGTATAATTTGGGTTCCCGTTGCCTCTTGTGAACTTGCCAATTCAGCTACAGAGTCAGCTTGAGAGTTTTTTCCTCGCATCACTAGATGTATCGAAAAATCTTTGAACTGAGTTAACATTTTCATTATCTTCTTAACATATTGAGTTAGTTTAGTGTCCTTCGTTTTCATAGTGCAAGCGATGCCCATCAGGAGTTATGACCACATATCCAGCTCCGTCTCCTTGTTCATTTGAGGCTCCATCTATGAAAAATTACCACTTAGGTTTCAAATCATTCTCTTTTCTGATTGCTCCTTAATAAATCGTGTGCAGTCATTGATGAAGTCGGCTAGAGCCTGTCCATTAACTGATACTCGTGGTGAGAATTTAATATCATATTGACTAAGCTCAATTTCCCACATAACTAACTTTCTTGAAGTTTTTGGCATGCTAAAGACTTGATTAAGTGGAAAATTAGTTAAAATCTTAATTGGATGTGCATGAAAGTAAGCCCTTAATTTGTGCATGGTGAGCATTAAGTACTATGCTAGTTTTTCTTTAACTGGATATCTGGTTTCTGCCTCGAGTCTTTTTCTAGTATAATATACCAGAAGTTGAACCCTTTTTTCCTCCTTTATCAGCACTTAGCTGACTGCATTTTTCAGAGGCTACTATATAGTTATAAAGATTTTCTCCATCCACAGGACTAGAAAGAATTGGCGGTACTTACAAGTGATCTTTTAGCTATTGCAATGCTTTGCGACAATCTTCAATCCATTCATTGTTTTTCTTTTTCTTGATCACATTAAAAAATGGGATACATTTATCGGTAGCCTTGGAGATGAACCTATTCAATGCTGCCACTCTCCAGTTTAGCCTCATTACATCCTTGCTTGTTTTAGATTCTGCCATTTCTTTGATAGCTTGGATTTGGTCAGGGTTAGCTTCATTTCCACTTGCACTCACTATATATCTTAAGAACTTGCAAGAATGGATCCCGAAAGAATACTTTTGTGGATTAAGTTTCATTTGATATTTTTGCAACACATCGAACATTTCATCCAGTTCTTTTAGGTGACTTCTTCATCCTTAAGATTTGACTAGCATGTCGTCTGCATATACTTCCATGTTTTGGCCAATTTGCTCTCTGAACATTCTATTTAATAGTCTTTGATATGCTGCCCTTGCATTTTTCAGTCCAATGGGTATTGCTTTGCAGCAGTAAGTTCCTCAATCTGTTATAAAGCTGGTGTTTTCCTCACCAAGCTTAAACATTAGAATCCGGTTATATCCTGAATAAGCATCTATGAAGGATAAAAGATAGTGTCTGCTTGTTGTATCAACTAACTGATCTGTCCTTGGGAGTGGATAATAATCTTTTGGGCACACCTTATTCAAATCGGTATAATCGACGCAAGTTCTCCATTTTCCTTTGGATTTCTTAACTAGAACCGTGTTGGCCAACCACTTCGGGTAGAGCACCTCTCAAATAAATCCGTTTTCAAGCAACTTTTTGACTTCCTCCTTTAAAGCAGCGGATCGCACTTTATCGAATTGCCTTTTTGTTGGATTGCCATGACTTTCGGATCTATGTTCAGAGCATGGCACATAATGGTTGGGTCTATCCCCACCATATCTGAATGAGTCCAAGCGAACACATCTTTGTTGGGCTAAAGAAAATGAACTAAATCCCATTATTTTACTATCTAGTTCTTTTCCAACCTTTATTATTTTCGTAATGTCATTTGGGTCATGCTTATTTCCTCAAATTCCTTGATGGGTTGCATCCTCTCTTGGTCACCTCTACAATCAACTTCAGTGATAATTTCCTCTCCATCTACTTCTTCATCCACTAGGTTTACATCTTTTCTCTTTCTTTTCTTTTTCGAAAAGTTGAATTTCCTAAACATATGTAGGTCTTCACTACATGTTTTTCCCTTCGCGTTAAATGATGGATTGCACAAAACTTCATTCAGAGGCTGAGTATTTCAGTCTGGATTGACTTATCTTGCACCATGTCATAAAAAGGAATGTAGTTTCATTTATATCGATTAACCGTAGCAGAAAACATTTCACCAGAGCTAAAATACTCTCCCGTTACTTTTCCCCAACCACTCCTAGTTAGAAATTTCACCATTACGTACTTTGGCAACACGAAAGCATCAATCTTATCCAGTGTTGGCCTTACGAAGAACGCATTGTAATAAGATGGCTGATTAATTATAACAAATAGAATTTTGAAAGACCTACAATGTGGCATAACCCCCATCTGCACCAACAGCTTTGTTTTCCCTAAGGATTGACCTCTTATTGCTGAATCCAAAGGTAGGCCCCAGGCTTGGCTCCAGCTTCTCCTTAGTAATTCCAATCTGATTAAAAGCATTCTTAAAGATAACATTTATTGCACTTCTAGTATCAACAAGTATTTTTGTCACAACAGAAAGTGCAATATGAGCAGTTATCATGAGTGGGTCATTATGGAAATGACGGACTCCTTACAGCTCTTGTGGAGTAATGGTTTGGTTATGCATCTGAATATGACACCTAGGATTTTGTGTGGTGATTCTTTCTAGATTGTGAAAATTTCTTCCTTCGCTGCCTTGATGTAACGATTTCTAGCACCTTTACTTTCTCCAGCTATATGTGGACCCCCATGGATCACGTTAATTCTATTAGGAGGTGGGATGAAATCAAGCTGGACATCTTCTTCTACTACATTTTCAGTGTTATTTGGGAGTTTTCGATTACTCTTCTCTAGACAGGCAACTTTTTGGTTATCCGTGAAAAACTCCTTTAACTGTCCCTTACGAATCATCCTTTGGATTATACCTGCTAACACCTGGCATTCATCTGCCTTGTGTCCATTGGATTTGTGAAAAAAGCAACATTCTTCCCGATTCCTTGGTTCTCCATTTGTCTTTGCCTTGTAAGCGATTGGGAAATCACCATTCTCCTTCATTATAGTGTATATGTAACATATTAGTTTGTTTAAAGCGGCATGGCTTGCATTTGAGTCTTGTTTCCACCTTAGCTTTTTGTGATTACGGTTGTGATTAATCTTTTATGTTTCCCATTTAAGTTGAGCTTTCTTTTTGGCATGGTGTATTTCATCCATTTGGATGAACTTGTGTGCTTGAAAGTGAAAGTCTTGTAAATCGTGTTAGAATTAGACCAGCCCGCAGCGAAAGAAACATGTGAATTTCAAAAAAAATATCCATTTTAGATCTATAATGGGCCAATGAAGTATAGACTCATTTAGAACTTTTTTAAGTTTCTTTTAAATAAAATCAATATTTTTTTTAATTTTATAAATGAAGTTTTACATTAATTTAATGTGTATGTAAATTAGAGAATATCAAATATACTCTTATGTTGCATATTTGTGTATAATAGTAACTTATTAGATTTACTTAGAGAAGGAAACTTTTCATTTCCTTTCTCCTAACTTATTTAATTAATAACGGGGCAAAAATTTATTTGGAGTAGGACACTTTTCTCTTAACTTATTTAGTTAATGACGGGACATAAATTTATTTAGAGAAGGAAACTTTTCATTTCCTTCTCTTAACTTATTCAATTAACGAGGGGGTACATTATCCATATGGAGAAAAAAACCGCTCATTTCTCTCTCTTTAATTAAATTGAATATATGAATGTCATTAATTAGAAACATATATATACCATGAATGTAAGTATAAACATATATATATATATATATTATAGTGTAAATTCTATAAGAGAAACATATAATAGCTGCTATCAATTGATGACAGGATGCAGACATATAAACAAAATTGAATGGAGAGCTAATCACATAAAGGAAAAATGGAAATAAATAAAGGTAACAAGGATGATTGATTCAATTTCTCATTTCGTAAACTTAATTAATGCAGCACATAAATGACAATCAATGGGCATTATAATATAAGAATATAAATAGTCAAAAATAAATGTATGTATGTATTATTGCCTCATTTAAACTGTTTATTCCTTTTGGAAAGAAATATAATCATATTTCACAATATGAAATACATGTAATAAATTTTGTATATACAAACATACTTATAAAATTAATTGTGTGCGTATAAGATTAAATCAAGTCTTTCTAATTAATACAAATTAGAGATTTATAGCAATCAATTTAAAAGTAGATTTATTGTCAGAACATTAATTGTGTATATGTAAGTTTTAATAAAATATCTCTAATTAATACAAAATTAGAGACTTACAGTAATCAAATTAAAATTTAGATTTATTGCCAAAACATCTTCCTTTGTTTCTAATTTATAAAACAATACAAACAGAAAATAGATACATGTAAATTTTCAAATCTAAAATTACATTTTTTTTTATTTGATTTAGAACATGAATCTTCAATAAAACACTGTAATATTCATATACCAGTTTTACCTTAATTTGTTAAAGCAAAATCCAATCAAAACAATATGAACTTACAAAGTTTTAGATCCAAAGGATTATACTTTGAATTGAATGTTTACAATGTAGATCTATAATAAAACATTGTATTCAAACATATACGAATTTTTATTTTTATTTAAAAAAATAAGAACCCGATTGATAAACTGAACATACAAAATTTCTACTCTGAAAATTAGACTTTAAATTGATTGTTTAGAACATACTTCCAAAAAGAAACATTGTATTTAAACATATACAAATATTGATTTTGATTTACTAAAATACAACACCAATCGATTCATTTAACAAACAATTCAAGCTACATAAACTATTTTCAAATCAAATGAGGCAGTGATATGAACATATAAATTACGATAATTAAATTTCTCTTTCAACAAACATTACATCAAATATGGTTATCTATTAAAGAAAAATATACCTTATTACCCAAAGCCTTGAAGCGCATCTTGAAAATGGACTACCCTTAGGATTTTGCCTAGAAGTCATACCTTCAATGACGATTTCTCCTCAGATCTTCAAGATCCCCATCTTATCCTTATAAGAGATGGATGAAACACTTTGTTTCATTTTATTTAATGTTTTTATATGGAGTCGAAAGATATTTTTTGGAGTTTATATTTTGTTTTCTGCCATGAAAAGTTACGAGGAGAGAAAGAAACAGACTGAATGAGAAAGAATGAATTGTACGTACAAAATGAATTAGAGAATATGTTTTATTTGAATGAATGAAACTTTTCTCATTCTTTAATAAAACTTTCCTAATTAATTCCTTGACTGTTTCTCCCTCTCCAATCTTTTCTTTACATGTATGTCATCAAATGACATAAAATTTCCATAAATCATGTCATCAAAGGACAAATTTTTTCCATAAATCACCTCATGCAATTGTCTTTAAATTACATCGATATCGTACATCAATGCGCACAAATATAACTTTTATAAATGCATTAAACTAATTAAAAGAAACTTCCAAACATCTAATAAATAATATTCCTCAAATATCATTTAATTTGATCAATCTACTACATTTTATAATTAATTAAATCATGTGGTTTTTCATAGAATTCATCATTACGATTGTATGACTCAAAGGTAAATTAAGTCAGCGATTAATATGGAACTATTCGAATATTAACTTTCACACGTTACTAGCAGGTGGTGTGACATTTTGGCCGAATTATCGCTTACACATTTTTTGGTAAAATCCAATTTTACTTATTATAAGCGGTACCTAGTAGTGACAATTATTTATGCCATTTCTCTTTATCAAACTATATCGCATTAGGACTTATGAAATTTGGTTATGGTCAATATTCCAATATTGTCCACATTCAACTTTATTGCCCAAACATAAAGTCCTTGGTTAAATAATAACTTAACTAAAATGCTCTGGCCAGAAACTTTGACTTTGAGTTCAATTCAGTTGACCATGATACTAACCTCATATAACTATGGAGATGAATCCTCTCTTGAATAGTGGTTCACTTCCAATGCTTCCACTCTACCCAACTATAGTCGTTCGATGGACGTCGTGCCACGATTTAACTATAATCAAAGCGGAGCTTCCACATTGAAGATCAACAGTATTCTTAAGTCGAGGGAACTGTGTAAATTAGTCACATCGATATTCTCTACATGACCTTAGTTATATTAACTGACAGAAAACTATCGAGTGAGTCATTTAATAGTTATCCAATAACTATTAGTACATAACCCCTTGATTCCCTCCAGTAGTCATGAGTAATACACTGCCCAACATTTGGAGAGCGTTATGTACCCTAGTCTCAACGGATGTATCGATATCCAGTCTCGACACACCTTGACTAGGAATATATAAAATGGTATATTTGTTTCATTGTGATAAATTACTTAGGGTTACAATACTTTGTAAATACTATCAAAAAATATATCATTTATGGATTTTCTGTTAAATATACTTTTAATTAAATTAATTACCTAGTATAACCACATTTTATTAAGTATATAATAGAAAGAAAATGACTTTATTTCGAACAAGACTGGTCAAAGAGTAAGATATAATTGCCCCTAGGGCACACCCCCAACTTTATCAATCTCCCATTTGCACTTAGGGCTAATTATGAAATATTATTCCAAATTCTCTAATCGGTTTTCTCAAGTTAGTCCCTTTTTAAATAGGTATGTTATTATGTTTTAATTATCTACACTATCAATCAACTCTCTCCAACGATGATAAATTGTTTTATCATGTGGAACAATTCAGAGTATATCTCTCGATTTCTAGTAAGCTCTAAGTTCTGTTATGAACTATATCCACATAACAATGTTATAAGAATCTCTACATTTGGAATCGGCAAGGTATAAATTTCTGCACTTATATTTTTATAACATTGTCTTTATTATGGCGCTATTCTAGGCGATGTACTTAGCCTTTTTCATTGAATCGGCCATAGTTTTTCATTTGGAACATTTCCAACTTAAAGATTCTTAACTTGAATTTATTATTGACATATTATATCCAATATCACTTATGAAGTTTAAGTCCAAACACTCCTCATAAGGTGTTTTTGTTTCTGTAAATAATTCTATGGTATTTTATAAATACAAGAGAACACTTCAAACATCCATTTAGTGATATCACTTTTGGTTTTGATATTTGCTTCAAGTATCAAATAAACACAAAAATCATAATCTCGTAGACAACTTAACATGTATGACAATTCCTATTGCTAAAGGAACTCATCTCACATGTTCAATATTAAACAATTTAATAAGATGTCTTTGCATATCAATTTGGGATAGTCCCAATATCTTTAATACTCGCTATAAAAGACATCGTTTACAATTCAAAATTGAGCAATAAAACAACTAAGGTTGACTTTAACACAAGTACATTGTTTCAAATTAACAACGTGTTGATTACTTATAGTTTAGAAACGTCAATGTACCTTTTAACGTTTTTTCTTATGAACACACGCTTCCTCTTCCTTTTGATTGATAATCAAACTATTTGTTATTTCCATCAAAATATTTGTTAAATTTCGATGATTATAAAATGATACTTTCTAGCATTTCTTGGATCATATCAATAGAATCACAAACTCAATATCGCTTCCACTGACTTCGAGATATTTTGCTTATTATGTGTAAACAGTTTACTCTAAATCATTATTTAGAATTTTCTGTTTCAATACATACGTACCAAACATAAAGTCATATCAAGTGGTAATTTTGCGAGTAAATTTGAATTGACTAGAGCACGTTGAATACGAAAATCTATTACGCTAATTTCAACAATTGACATTTATGATATTATTCTTTTCCCATTTAATTCCAACTGCATTAGTCTGGCTCATAAAGAAACAATCACAGCCGATGGATCACATTCTTTAGGTTATGACTACTAAAATTATATTTTGATAGTGTACTTGGAATTCTTTCTTGGAATTCTTTCAGATTTGAGCATCATACCATGTCAAAGAGTCAACATTGTTAATGGTTTAAACCATCGAGGATTATATATTATCGACATTGATAAGAAATTCATAGTTTCTCTTCAGTGTGCGAGAATAATTATTAGACACTCTAATGCATTGTGTTCATTTAGGTTAGTTAATTTCATTTCATCTCATCTAATCAGTTCTATCTATGGATCATATCTAATTCTATTTTACTCCCAATAATTCCTCAAAGAAATTTCTTCACAATGAAGTTGGTATTTCTTGAAACAATAATTACTTCTCAGTGAACAAAATAGGTATTCATAAACATTTTATGAATTTCTTTATTTATAAAGTTGATTTGGTTTTAATTTACAAAACTTATGTTCAAAACATAAATAATTCACCCAATGACAGTCTTCCAAAAATTCTTTTGGAGAGATTCATACAAGATCCCTTATGAACAATTATTACGTGCAATCTTTCGACTCGCACAACCCGCTAACTCCTTGGCCTAGGATATGTTAGAGTTTCTTATAACCCTTATCTTGTGTCATTTTGTAAAATGTTATTTAGATGAAATAATAGTAACCTTGTGTATTATCTTAAGTACAAGACCTTATAGAAAGAAACTAATTCAAGTTCACTCATAATTAATTATACATTGTCCGACAAAGTTCGATTACTCCTTATCGATACATCATTATGTATCGTATGGCGGATGACTTTTGAGATTGAATCTTTATTCATTTTTAGGTACGTTCAGAACATTTTCCAATATACCGACTCATTCGATCAAATCGAATCATTTCTATTGGATTTTATTTTATTTACTTCTATTTTATACTATATGAGTTTACCATAGACATACTACACATGTATCAAATACACATGTTCATGTCGATGATAACTCATTGGTGAATATGACGAAGTACGGGAAACCATTTTGGTATTAATAGACTTACGATTGCATACATCTATGTGTATCAATCCAAAGAGTTCATCAACTATTGTGATGCTCCCACTAAAAGGGTACATAGCCCTTAATTGTTTGAGATATAATTAACCAATATCATATGATTCAAAATCATATAATAAAATTATTTTCTCAGAACTATGGCTTAGTCTATATTTCCAAAATAACTGTAAATAATAGTAGATACTTTTGTATTTTCCAATGCATCGCTTTTGTTATGAAAGCGAATACCACATTTTAGTTTTATTTCATAATGAATATTCACAATATTCATATTGGAATATAGCTGTCTATTTTTCAATCGATACCAAAAAAAGTCATTATTTCATAAATAATGTTCTGTACGTTTTATGAAAACAATTTTCATAATATTATTCAAGCAATTAGTGCTATATGGCATGCTTCCATTATTTTCGCCATTACTATAATAGGGTACTAAATTTGGAAGTCCATCATTCACTTAATATACTTTATTTATTTCATATTGTAACTGGTTTATAGTGGAAAGTTTTTTGATCAATTATCTTAAACCCAAAGAAATAAATCTTATAGAAAACAATTTTCTATACGAAATTACAATTCGAAGTAGAAATCACATTTCATATTCTAATATTAAGTATCAATCACTATTATTATAATTCTCATTTCCGTTGTTTCTTTATGAAGCAGACATGATTATTCACTCTCTTTATCCCAATTGTACCTTAAATCATATCTACTCTTGTACATTCATTATTCTTTCTACAGTTCAAACCAATCAATACAAAAACTTACTCTGATATTGTAATGAACTCTTTACAAAAGCGCATTCAATTATCCTTAGCTTTTAAGGACATTGGATGTGTTTTACTTTACGTAAACTGATTAAACTGATATTTCAATGATCCAGTTTAGATTTATAGTATGGTTTTTGTTTGGTGCTACATTTAACACGATACTATCCTTTTGTAATCAATCAGATTGGATGTTCGATCTTGCAGTAAGGTTTTTTGGTGTTTCAAATGAACTTATTTCATTAAAATATTGTACATTACAAACTTTGACTGTTGTGATAACCCACATTTCGGAAGGTTTAAATCGACAATAATCCACACATGTCCAACTCTAACAATCCAGATGTAACGACCCGTTAAATTTATGATATTTAATAAAATGAATTAATATAATTTCTAATTTGGTGAAGAATAAATGTAGAAATTTGGTATAGTGGTTGCAATTTAGTGTAACTATAAAATTTTATGATAATAGATGTGGATAATGTAAATTTTCACAACTTGATTTAAAGTAATTTTGAAGAAACAAATAAATGTTGAATTTGTGAATGTTAGTATAAATATTAACTTAAATGGTGTTCATTAATACAAAGATTTAATTAGTGTAGATAGTAATAATTTATGCCTGTAATGAAAGGAAAAGAAAACTAATAGAAACATAAAATTCATTTTATGTAAACAAAAGTATAGTTTTGAACAAACCTATGAAAATTGATAGAAACAGTGTTTGTAATCAGTTTGGTTATTTTATATTTGAAAGATAGAGATGTGTAAATACGTTAATGAATTTAAAATGGGAAGGAATGGTAGAATGAAAAGAATATATATAATAATAAGCATTTGATTCAATTAAGGGAATTAAATTATAATAAATGGTCATTTAATAAATGCAACGTTTGTGAGAAATCATAATAGTTGTGTAAAATGTGTACAAACTTGGATTTGGAAGTTTATTGGATTTATAACAGTTTTGTTATTAAGTGTATGAGTTTAAAAGTTATTCCCTTTTGTAAAGTAATAGAAGAATGCATAAAGATATAAACAGGGCTTAATAGAATTGACACTTAATGAATTGAATAAATTACCCATTTATGTAGATATGTATAGTGGACTATAAATGGCCTAAGCAAATATAAAATGGAATAATCATTGAGATTTGTACTATGAAAATAAATAGTAACATTTATTTGCAAGCAATAAAAGCCTATTTAGGTGACTAGAATTTGGAGTAATGACTATTGTATGTTACCTACCCTTGTTTCTTGTTAATTTAGATTTTGGGAATCAAATTCAATTTATCCGCCAATTTACCGCAGTTAAAGTGAAATGAATTGGTGATTGAGAAATGTTAAATACAAATAAGATGTAAACCAAAGAAAATCCCATTTGTAATAAATTATGTAGAATAAAGTAAAGAAACTAGGAAATGAAAATGTGAAAATGTGGATGCAGTGAGATCTTAAGTGATAATAACCTTGTTAGGCAAGTGATAACGGAATTTTGTGTATAACCAAATAAAAATCCAAATTTATTTGGAAATAAATTGCAATCAAATTGAATTTATAGCAATTTAATGGATTTAATATTTAATATTTTATGTAATTATTATTTGGAAGAAATTGGAGTTATTTGTAAAAAGGTATGAACCTAATGTTAATTTTTCTATGGGATTGACAATTAATATGGAATGAAAAGAAAAAAATTTGGGTCGGTAAAATTTAGAATTTATGCATAATAAAACGGATTCTAACGTTAATTATGACGTTATTGAGTTTAGATTGGAATTGGTAAACATTTGAGTGAAATCTTAAACTAATGTTCATATTGACAACAATAACTTAGAAATATAGAAAGGAAGTAAATCTAATAAATTTATCAAATTTATAATGTTGAATTCATTTGGATGGGAATTAATAAACAGTTGAGAAAAAGGAAATGGAAATAAAAGTTTATTTATAATTTGGGATTTAATTTATGGTAAAAAGGTTAATTGCAATTAAAAATGAGTTGAAATGGAAATCAAGTTATTTATTTAATTAGATTTAAGATGAGAGTATAAAAGTATAAGATTAAATAATTGGGTTTTGAGAATAAAATTTATAATTCCCAAATAATAAGAAGTGCAGAGATTAACACTGCAAATTGATATACTTATAGTTTTTAATTCACATCCAAGCTTGCTAAATCATTTGGAATTGATTGGATTATATAAGTAATGAAATTTGGCCAATATTTAAAGTTGAAAGAAAATTTGGATTTTTATGATTTATTTTAATTTATTTAATAAATATTAAAAACAGCCATTTTGGGCACGGACTCGGATTTCGACGAAACTAGTTTCATCGGATCCGTATCGGTGAATTATTATAGGATTTCAAATTTCGTATCGATCGGACATGTCGTTTGATCGTACGGACGCGAAATGCCTTGAAATCAAATTTATTAAAATCAATTTGAAATCAATTTGGAAATCTTGTTTTCAGCATAACTTCTTCATACGATCGAATTTGGTCGTGAAACTTTTTCCATCGCGTTCAGAATATTTTAAAATACCTATATGGATATATAGATTTAACAAATTCGACTCCGGAGGCATAACGGGCTTTTTGGGCCATAGTTATTCCGTACGTTCGCGTATCCAGTCTAGCTACCCTACCTCTAGCCTATCTATAAATATACAGTTATAAACCCTAGCTCCATTCTATTGTCAATTGCTGTATATTCATTTCTTCATCTCCTCCTTCTCCTCAATGGTTGCAAAATCTAGATCTGCTTCAATCCAAAATTCAGTGAAAATTCAAACACCTCAGAAAATTCTCAAAAAAATATATGTTGAAGTATTCGATACGCGTAATATACTGGTGTAATTCGTTTTTCAATCGGAGCTATCATTCATCCAGAACACTTCAATTCATTTTCGGCCTCATATCATCGCCGCAACAAAGTTCGTCGGATCGACAAACCGTTTCTGGGTTTTGTAGTATGGACGATGGGGAGCGCATCTATGTAATTTGTTTCGAGTTTCAACGGTCAGATTTTCGTGTTTTTGCGACTAGGGTTTTCAAATCCAAGGCGGCGGCTGCGTTTTCGCATGCGTCAGGGGGCCGATGGGGGGGTGTTTGGCGACCAGGCGTAGAGGAGGCGTAGTCGTCGGCCGTGATAGTGGGGGTGCGAAGTGGCCTGGATCGCGATATGGCGGCGCGTTCAAATTTGCGTGCATAGGGTTTCCTGTAGCCGCGTATTCTCGGTAGCGCGTGAAGGTGGAGCTGAAACATTTTTGGTGACGTGGATTTAATGTTAGGTGAATGTGTGTCATTTTTTGGTTATATTTAATTTTGATTTCAATCTCCATTTTTCGCCATAACTTTCTCATACGAATTCGGATTCACACGAAATTTCTTTTGTTAGGATCGTAATTTAATTCCGGACTTGATGACGCTGGTTTGGACGAATTCTGAGACGGGCAAATTTTTGAGTTTAAATCGGGTTTAAATTCGATTTAAATTCAAAAGGTGAGTGTTTTAACCCACTCACAACTACTAGAAGCTTTTATGTTTGTTAAATAAATTTTAGAAATGAATAGTAATTTATTTATGAGTTTTTGGCATGTTATTTCATTCATATCTGTTACATTTCATTTTATTGAATTTAACTGTAAATTTAATTGATTTATTGCGTATTAATTGACTGTTAGAAATTATTGTTTGCATATGAACTGCTAGTCAATAGTTATGTAAATTTTTACTAAATAAACTGTTGGATTAATAGTTGATAAATTTAATTTGAATAAACTGACAGTTATCACCTGTTATATATGATCATATATATATATATATATATATATATATATATATATATTGTTATTGATTGATATTGGTTGATGGTTGCGATTGGATGATGGATGTTGTTGATGAATGAATGTTTATTGCATATCATTAAATTGCAAATTATCATGCATATTTCATTTCTTTCGGGATTGTGGTTTGAAATGATATATAACCGCAAATTTTTAATTTTAAATTGCGAATTGAAATGATAAATATCCGTATCACTTGACCATAAGATAGAAAACTATATACAGGCACCGCGGTCTATATATAACAATTTTAAATGAAATTTCTATGGTTTGGATGGAATACGGTTTATAATAATCTTAAATTTTATACTGTATAAATATTTTCTTCCATATTTATATACATATGAAGTTGAAAATTTTGAAATTAAGAGATGTTTAATTTCTTTATTACAAATGGAAAACAATTAAGAAAATGGAGTTGATAATTCACATCACATGTTTAAATGTTAAGTTTGGAACTTTATCATAAGTTTGGAACTTTAAGATATGATATTTATAATTGGACTTTCCCAAAATAAATTGAAATGAATATTCTAGTATAAATTGAAATGGGAAAAATATTCTGGTATAATTTGCATTTGGAAAATATATATGTTTTATTTCTAAAAATTGGAGCTCATTTATTTATGGGTTTATGGGTATATGCAAGGCTAATTAACAAAACATTTGATTTGTAGAAGGAAAAAAAACCCAACTTTAGTTTTGAAATATAAATACTCCAAATGAATATAGGCATATATGTATATAAATTGAAATGATTCTGGAACTCAAGAGTGATATTTAAGTTATGGTTTAGACTTTAAAATAAAGAATCTTATTTATAAAACCGTAGAAATTATTTCTTTACAAAGTAAACTTTAAAAGTTAAACCATTTACTCTATATACCGTTGAATATCCAAACCATTTGAGTTTCAAAGGTTATGGTTTGAAATTATGGATTTCAAAATATTTGGGTTTCAGAAGTTATGAAGTTTAAAGCATTATGATTTTGGAAAACTATATTTGGGATAAACGATGTCATATTGGTTTGGGTTTTAAAAGAAGAATTGATATCGTAATATTATGGTTTGAAATGGATTATATTCTGGTTTTAAAGTATAAACTATTTTAAATGACCGCGGTGTTATAATAACGATGGGTTGGCAAAGAGACCGGGATCGGATATGGACATACTCTCTGTCGATACCGAAAACCACTTTGACTAACCGTGTACGCGGTGGAGATTCCAGAATGAAGTAGGTGGTGGCGACGTTTCCTGTAATGTAAATACGTGGACCCGACTCCCATGAGTTGGCATAAGGTGGCTAAAACAGGAGCGATTCTCAGGCCAATGAGGTCATTCCTCTGATCGGACGCTCCTCTTCGACATTATACTTTGACTTGGATTGATTCAGTGGCCACTTCTATATTTTGATTTTGGGGAGTTAGTCCGAGGTGGGCGGTAACTGCGGCTACGCGTTTCCACCAGCCTGGATAGCAATTGGTATATCTACCCTGGCATTGCCTAGTTGTGCCGTGTCACCTACCATACCGAGCCTTTACTACGAGTTTCTATTTGTGTCGTACCTATGGAGTATCCTCTGGTAGCCTCCCGATCAGGAGGTATTACGGTACTGTATAGACTATTGGCATTTTACGTGTTAAGGTGGAAAATGTAAAGCCTTAACGCTATTTAAAAGTAAGTTTATTTTATAAATAGACACTATTATAATAGCGCAATATACTACATAGTAAATAGTTTAACGGATCCTTAGGAGATGTAAATCCCGAACATCTCTTGAGTTACTGTACTCATATTTATTTCTGTTTATTTAACTCACATAAGATATTCTAGTCTGACTCGGGTGTTTCTGTCTTTTCAAATTCGCTCGGGTCAGTCCGAGCGTTTCAGGGTAGCAGATTTTAGCTTTGGAGGACGAAGACGAAGAATCAGTATTATTTTATATATAGTATTGCACCACACTCTTTCTATTCCGCTGCATTGCTTGTATTGGTATGTGTAACTCTGATATTTATTGTAAAAGAAGAATCAAGCTTTTGTAAACTGTTTATGAACTGTATATTTATTATTATATTTTATCCTTCCGCTGTGAGATTCTATTTTGTTTTATTTCTTCTCTGTTTTTCTTATTTACCCCATAACAATCCGCCCTTCCGTATGGTTTGAATTGGCACGTGTGTCGGTTTAAAGTGTGCGAAAAGGCGGGACGTTACAGCTGGTATCAGAGCTTTGGTTTAGCGATAAACCTTGGCTTTGTAGGGTTTGACTCTTTGTTAATAGGGTAGAAATATCCTATGGGAGTCGCTGAGTGTATATATATGAGAGAGCGTATTTGTTAGTATTAATAAAAAGATTTTTGTATTGTGTTAATCTGCTCCGCTTTGTATTTATAAATTCTGGTTGATGCATGGGACGCTATGTCATCAATAGGGATTTCTAAACACTTAATAGGACAGACCGACATAATATTTGTTTTAATATAGGTGAATGAAAGAATTTTGCCTATTATATTTTCTATATATAAAAATATTTTTATAAAGATATATATATATATATATTTGGTTGCTATAGATTGGGTGTTAGGAAATAAATTATTTATAATAACTGAAGCTAAGTTGAAATTATAATAAACCAAATTTGGAGATTTTAGAACTTAAGTCCAGGGTTTTGAAAATTTGCTTCCAAAGAATTTGTGAAATTTATTGTTTTGGTTTATAAAATTTTCTTGCATAAATATTTAGTATAATTCGGAAGAAATGTTTTAAAAAGAAGATTTTGGAAAAATTTAAATTTTGTACTTTTCTCTCTGTCGTTGGAAAATAATTTCGGTGATGGCGGCCGCATCATCGACTTTCATTTTCGAGTTTCGAAGGAAAAAGGCCACAGTGGTAAATTCTACTGCAGATTTATTTTGAAATTTTCTAAATTTTTTTTTCTTTTATTGTTCTAACTATAATTAGAGAGATTGAGTTGTAAGAACTTATTTATCTATTATTTTGAAATAAATTGAAATCTGACCCGGAATCCAATTCTAAAATTCTCCATTAATTAATTAATTAATTGTTAAATTGTAGTGAAATAAAAGTTAAGTAATAAATGAATTGAAACCTCTAATTTAAATAAGAGAATAATTGCATAGTTATAAAGAGGAATTTGCATACATATGAGACAAAGAGAAATATGGATAAACATCAAATTTAATTTAGAGAATTGAGATTCAACTTGTATAAGTTCAATTGCACTTTCTTTGACATAAATAACTTACCCAAATATAAAGGTTGAAATGTTAAATAAGAATTTTAAATAGGATATTATACAAGTAGAATTTTGGAAAAATGAAGTATTCAATAAATTACTGTTGTAAATAAGAATTCAATGGTATAAACTTAGGTTATAATTGAAATTTTATTATTAATAGATGATATGAACCTAAGTGTATAAAATGAAATTCAAAATAAGAATTTATTATATGATTATTCACTTAAGTATGTTTTAATCTCCCCTATTCTAATATAATGGAAAGTAGGAAGAATTTAAATGACCGTAATCCATAGTTAATGGATAAATAAAAAACTTCCACTTATAAGAATGAATGTTAGCAGATTAAGAATTTAAGGGAAATCTTACAAGTCAAGAGTAAGGAAAGGAAGATATTCAAAATATTTGTTGTTATTAATGAGAATTATTTTATAAACTTAAGTAATAAAAAGGAAATACAAATATAATAAATTTGGTGATAATTGGAAAATAAAACTTGTAAGAACAAAGAAATCCCTCATAAATGAAGGGAAGAAAATCAAACCACTGAAGTATGAAATAAATGTATAATAAGCTATTTTGGTGTTGATTTGAATTGTTTGGTTGATGTATGGTTGTTGGGTAAGGAATTTTGAAGTTGTTGGATGGAGAAATAATCTATCTTTGTTCCATCTAAGACTGTTGAGTAAAGGATGCACTTGATAGTTATTTTACATTTTGTACAATTTCGGAATTTGAACCTAACAACTAATTGTTTGTTTGATTGAATGATTTTGTTTGCGGTGTGTGCTGTTTGTTAAAATGTATGGTTGTTGCATTTGATTGGATATGAATGATTGAATCCACTAGAATAGTTCATTTTAAAATAAATATTTAACCTTTTAGGCTTATAAGAAAATACAGGTTATGGAAGCAACTGCTACTGCTTTTGGTTCCGTAATAATAAGCGTATTGCCCGACAAATAGGTACGTTTCCGGATTACGTATAAAGCGCTATTTTATATATTTTCCCGTGTTGGGATATTTTATTTGGATAATATGTGTAATATATTTATATATTTGGATATTATATTTTCTCCAGAGTCCCTCCGTACAAAGGAGACTTTGCCAAAATTTTCAGGAAATTTTGGACTTAGAATTTTGTGAAAGTATTTTTCCAACTTTAATAATTCAAGTATTAAAGGATATAATGATTATGAAACAAGTATATTTCATTAAAGGAAATTAATCCAGTAAAATATTGTTTATAAGTTAATATTTGAAATAAGATGCACTGTAAATCTTCCTCCTCCCTTCTTTTTCCTTTTCGGGGACGAAAAGTTTTGAGTGGGGGAGATTGTAACGACCCGTTAAATTTATGATATTTGATAAAATGAATTAATATAATTTCTAATTTGGTGAAGAATAAATGTAGAAATTTGGTATAGTGGTTGCAATTTAGTGTAACTATAAAATTTTATGATAATAGATGTGGATAATGTAAATTTTCACAACTTGATTTAAAGTAATTTTGAAGAAACAAATAAATGTTGAATTTGTGAATGTTAGTATAAATATTAACTTAAATGGTGTTCATTAATACAAAGATGTAATTAGTGTAGATAGTAATAATTTATGCCTGTAGTGAAAGGAAAAGAAAACTAATAGAAACATAAAATTCATTTTATGTAAACAAAAGTATAGTTTTGAACAAACCTATGAAAATTGATAGAAACAGTGTTTGTAATCAGTTTGGTTATTTTATATTTGAAAGATAGAGATGTGTAAATACGTTAATGAATTTAAAATGGGAAGGAATGGTAGAATGAAAAGAATATATATAATAATAAGCATTTGATTCAATTAAGGGAATTAAATTATAATAAATGGTCATTTAATAAATGCAACGTTTGTGAGAAATCATAATAGTTGTGTAAAATGTGTACAAACTTGGATTTGGAAGTTTATTGGATTTATAACAGTTTTGTTATTAAGTGTATGAGTTTAAAAGTTATTCCCTTTTGTAAAGTAATAGAAGAATGCATAAAGATATAAACAGGGCTTAATAGAATTGACACTTAATGAATTGAATAAATTACCCATTTATGTAGATATGTATAGTGGACTATAAATGGCCTAAGCAAATATAAAATGGAATAATCATTGAGATTTGTACTATGAAAATAAATAGTAACATTTATTTGCAAGGAATAAAAGCCTATTTAGGTGACTAGAATTTGGAGTAATGACTATTGTATGTTACCTACCCTTGTTTCTTGTTAATTTAGATTTTGGGAATCAAATTCAATTTATCCGCCAATTTACCGCAGTTAAAGTGAAATGAATTGGTGATTGAGAAATGTTAAATACAAATAAGATGTAAACCAAAGAAAATCCCATTTGTAATAAATTATGTAGAATAAAGTAAAGAAACTAGGAAATGAAAATGTGAAAATGTGGATGCAGTGAGATCTTAAGTGATAATAACCTTGTTAGGCAAGTGATAACGGAATTTTGTGTATAACCAAATAAAAATCCAAATTTATTTGGAAATAAATTGCAATCAAATTGAATTTATTGCAATTTAATGGATTTAATATTTAATATTTTATGTAATTATTATTTGGAAGAAATTGGAGTTATTTGTAAAAAGGTATGAACCTAATGTTAATTTTTCTATGGGATTGACAATTAATATGGAATGAAAAGAAAAAAATTTGGGTCAGTAAAATTTAGAATTTATGCATAATAAAACGGATTCTAACGTTAATTATGACGTTATTGAGTTTAGATTGGAATTGGTAAACATTTGAGTGAAATCTTAAACTAATGTTCATATTGACAACAATAACTTAGAAATATAGAAAGGAAGTAAATCTAATAAATTTATCAAATTTATAATGTTGAATTCATTTGGATGGGAATTAATAAACAGTTGAGAAAAAGGAAATAGAAATAAAAGTTTATTTATAATTTGGGATTTAATTTATGGTAAAAAGGTTAATTGCAATTAAAAATGAGTTGAAATGGAAATCAAGTTATTTATTTAATTAGATTTAAGATGAGAGTATAAAAGTATAAGATTAAATAATTGGGTTTTGAGAATAAAATTTATAATTCCCAAATAATAAGAAGTGCAGAGATTAACACTGCAAATTGATATACTTATAGTTTTTAATTCACATCCAAGCTTGCTAAATCATTTGGAATTGATTGGATTATATAAGTAATGAAATTTGGCCAATATTTAAAGTTGAAAGAAAATTTGGATTTTTATGATTTATTTTAATTTATTTAATAAATATTAAAAATAGCCATTTTGGGAACGGACTCGGATTTCGACGAAACTAGTTTCATCGGATCCGTATCGGTGAATTATTATAGGATTTCAAATTTCGTATCGATCGGACTTGTCGTTTGATCGTACGGACGCGAAACGCCTTGAAATCAATTTTATTAAAATCAATTTGAAATCAATTTGGAAATCTTGTTTTCAGCATAACTTCTTCATACGATCGAATTTGGTCGTGAAACTTTTTCCATCGCGTTCAGAATATTTTAAAATACCTATCTGGATATATAGATTTAACAAATTCGACTCCGGAGGCATAACGGGCTTTTTGGGCCATAGTTATTCCGTACGTTCGTGTATCCAGTCTAGCTACCCTACCTCTAGCCTATCTATAAATATACAGTTATAAACCCTAGCTCCATTCTATTGTCAATTGTTGTATATTCATTTCTTCATCTCCTCCTTCTCCTCAATGGTTGCAAAATCTAGATCTGCTTCAATCCAAAATTCAGTGAAAATTCAAACACCTCAGAAAATTCTCAAAAAAATATATGTTGAAGTATTCGATACGCGTAATATACTGGTGTAATTCGTTTTTCAATCGGAGCTATCATTCATCCAGAACAATTCAATTCATTTTCGGCCTCATATCATCGCCGCAACAAAGTTCGTCGGATCGACAAACCGTTTCTGGGTTTTGTAGTATGGACGATGGGGAGCGCATCTATGTAATTTGTTTCGAGTTTCAACGGTCAGATTTTCGTGTTTTTGCGACTAGGGTTTTCAAATCCAAGGCGGGGGCTGCGTTTTCGCATGCGTCAGGGGGCCGATGGGGGGGTGTTTGGCGACCAGGCGCAGAGGAGGCATAGTCGTCGGCCGTGATAGTGGGGGTGCGAAGTGGCCTGGATCGCGATATGGCGGCGCGTTCAAATTTGCGTGCATAGGGTTTCCTGTAGCCGCGTATTCTCGGTAGCGCGTGAAGGTGGAGCTGAAACATTTTTGGTGACGTGGATTTAATGTTAGGTGAATGTGTGTCATTTTTTGGTTATATTTAATTTTGATTTCAATCTCCATTTTTCGCCATAACTTTCTCATACGAATTCGGATTCACACGAAATTTCTTTTGTTAGGATCGTAATTTAATTCCGGACTTGATGACGCTGGTTTGGACGAATTCTGAGACGGGCGAATTTTTGAGTTTAAATCGGGTTTAAATTCGATTTAAATTCAAAAGGTGAGTGTTTTAACCCACTCACAACTACTAGAAGCTTTTATGTTTGTTAAATAAATTTTAGAAATGAATAGTAATTTATTTATGAGTTTTTGGCATGTTATTTCATTCATATCTGTTACATTTCATTTTATTGAATTTAACTGTAAATTTAATTGATTTATTGCATATTAATTGACTGTTAGAAACTATTGTTTGCATATGAACAGCTAGTCGATAGTTATGTAAATTTTTACTAAATAAACTGTTGGATTAATAGTTGATAAATTTAATTTGAATAAACTGACAGTTATCACCTGTTATATATGATCATATATATATATATATATATATATTGTTATTGATTGATATTGGTTGATGGTTGCGATTGGATGATGGATGTTGTTGATGAATGAATGTTTATTGCATATCATTAAATTGCAAATTATCATGCATATTTCATTTCTTTCGGGATTGTGGTTTGAAATGATATATAACCGCAAATTTTTATTTTTAAATTGCGGATTGAAATGATAAATATCCGTATCACTTGACCATAAGATAGAAAACTATATACAGGCACCGCGGTCTATATATATAACTATTTTAAATGAAATTTCTATGGTTTGGATGGAATACGGTTTATAATAATCTTAAATTTTATACTGTATAAATATTTTCTTCCATATTTATATACATATGAAGTTGAAAATTATTAAATTAAGAGATGTTTAATTTCTTTATTACAAATGGAAAACAATTAAGAAAATGGAGTTGATAATTCACATCACATGTTTAAATGTTAAGTTTGGAACTTTAAGATATGATATTTATAATTGGACTTTCCCAAAATAAATTGAAATGAATATTCTAGTATAAATTGAAATGGGAAAAATATTCTGCTATAATTTGCATTTGGAAAATATATATGTTTTATTTCTAAAAATTGGAGCTCATTTATTTATGGGTTTATGGGTATATGCAAGGCTAATTAACAAAACATTTGATTTGTAGAAAAAAAAAACCCAACTTTAGTTTTGAAATATAAATACTCCAAATGAATATAGGCATATATGTATATAAATTGAAATGATTCTGGAACTCAAGAGTGATATTTAAGTTATGGTTTAGACTTTAAAATAAAGAATCTTATTTATAAAACCGTAGAAATTATTTCTTTACAAAGTAAACTTTAAAAGTTAAACCATTTACTCTATATACCGTTGAATATCCAAACCATTTGAGTTTCAAAGGTTATGGTTTGAAATTATGGATTTCAAAATATTATGTTTGAAAATATTTGGGTTTCAGAAGTTATAAAGTTTAAAGCATTATGATTTTGGAAAACTATATTTGGGATAAACGATGTCATATTGGTTTGGGTTTTAAAAGAAGAAATGATATCGTAATATTATGGTTTGAAATGGATTACATTCTGGTTTTAAAGTATAAACTATTTTAAATGACCGCGGTGTTATAATAACGATGGGTTGGCAAAGAGACCGGGATCGGATATGGACATACTCTCTGTCGATACCGAAAACCACTTTGACTAACCGTGTACGCGGTGGAGATTCCAGAATGAAGTAGGTGGTGGCGACGTTTCCTGTAAGGTAAATACGTGGACCCGACTCCCGTGAGTTGGCATAAGGTGGCTAAAACAGGAGCGATTCTCCGGCCAATGAGGTCATTCCTCTGATCGGACGCTCCTCTTCGACATTATACTTTGACTTGGATTGATTCTGTGGCCACATCTATATTTTGATTTTGGAGAGTTAGTCCGAGGTGGGCGGTAACTGCGGCTACGCGTTTCCACCAGCCTGGATAGCAATTGGTATATCTACCCTGGCATTGCCTAGTTGTGCCGTGTCACCTACCATACCGAGCCTTTACTACGAGTTTCTATTTGTGTCGTACCTATGGAGTATCCTCTGGTAGCCTCCCGATCAGGAGGTATTACGGTACTGTATAGACTATTGGCATTTTACGTGTTAAGGTGGAAAATGTAAAGCCTTAACGCTATTTAAAAGTGAGTTTATTTTATAAATAGACACTATTATAATAGCGCAATATACTACATAGTAAATAGTTTAACGGATCCTTAGGAGATGTAAATCCCGAACATCTCTTGAGTTACTGTACTCATATTTATTTCTGTTTATTTAACTCACATAAGATATTCTAGTCTGACTCGGGTGTTTCTGTCTTTTCAAATTCGCTCGGGTCAGTCCGAGCGTTTCAGGATAGCAGATTTTAGCTTTGGAGGACGAAGACGAAGAATCGGTATTATTTTATATATAGTATTGCACCACACTCTTTCTATTCCGCTGCATTGCTTGTATTGGTATGTGTAACTCTGATATTTATTGTAAAAGAAGAATCAAGCTTTTGTAAACTGTTTATGAACTGTATATTTATTATTATATTTTATCCTTCCGCTGTGAGATTCTATTTTGTTTTATTTCTTCTCTGTTTTTCTTATTTACCCCATAACAATCCGCCCTTCCGTATGGTTTGAATTGGCACGTGTGTCGGTTTAAAGTGTGCGAAAAGGCGGGACGTTACACCAGAACATAGATAATCAATGGGGTTAATTAAGAAAAATTAGAAAAGAAGAAAAAAATACTGATTCCCACAGCTGAATGATGAAATATAATAATCAAATAAATAGTTCATGAAGCTGTTTATACTATACATTTGATTAAAATTTAATAACTTCTACCAGAATAATATATACAACAGAACAACAGAATAATGCAACAGAACACATAATGCAAGGGATAATACTAGTAATATAATATACAAAATCTTCAGCTTCGTCCTCCAGAATAATTAATCTTCAATACACTGAAAACTCAGGGCTGACCCAGCATAAAGTAAAATAATACACTAAAGCCGGAACTAAAATATTCTAATGTGAGTCAAATCAGTATCACATATAACAGGAGTGTAATAGCATTAGAGATGTTTACAGTGTTTTACATCTTCTATCTAGTGTACAATGTTTGTGCAATAACTCAAGAGATGTTACTGTATTTTCCATCTATTAAGGATCCGTCAAAATATCTATTCATAGTAGAATACGCTATATGTAATGTCTAATCAATAAAATAAATATTTTCCTAGCGTTAAGGCTTCACATTAACCCCCCTTAACGCATTAAGCATTGTCGTACGGTTTGCATACAACAAAACCCGTAGAACATCGATAGATAGGGATGTGCCATGATACGGCAATACTAAACCAAAATCGTAGTGGTCTCATATAAGGATAAAAGCATGACAAGGCACATGAAGCAATGACCAAGGTAGGATACTACCAGTTTGGTTCGCAAGGCTGGTGGTAACGCATCGTTGCAATGACCGCCCACCACGTCCACCCATCCCATATCGAGTCAAGGGGTGGTTATTCCAATCAAGGTGCACCAATCGAAATCAACAACAAAGGTAATAGTATGGACCAAGTCCAAGAAGAAAATCGAAGAATAGATGTTCGCTAGGGGTAGCTCGCTCACATGGCCCTGTCAAGCCATCCTGTTTTAGTCATTTTAAATTGACACAAGTGTCGAGGTCTATCGATTATCGTTCTCTTTCTTCAAATCCAGTAGACGTACACAAATCCAACCACTTCATTCTGGAGTCTCCTCCGCATGGCAGTAGTTAAAGTGGTTCCAATATTGACAAAGGTATGCCAATAAGAGGCCCCGGTCTCTTTACTAACCAAACGTCATTTTACACATTCTTCATTTCCATTTCGAAAACAATTCATATTTGATATCAAAATATCATATTCGCTTCAAAAATCATTTCATTTAAATATATCATATTTACTTAAAATATGTCAATTTCACTTGAAAAAGTTTTCCACTCCAATATCTCAGTTTCACTTCCAAAATCGTTTCGTGTAACAACCCAAATTCTAGTGGGTCCGAATTTTTCAAAAAAAAAGCTAAAACCCAATCCCACTGAAATCCAAGTTAGGAATCTGGTATCGTGCAAATAGGAAAAGACAAATATATCGGAGCTCAATTAAATATCTCATAGCAGAATTGACTAAAATATAATAGTAAGTAAATATTCACCAATATAATAACACTTTGTAAACAAGTGTCTTAAAGTTGAGAAGCCTCTGTCATCTACCTAACCTGTAGGATGTTATGAGGAGGGGGTCGGAGCAAAAGTTCTGGTGAATGGATACATTATACACTTTTAAGCTTAATTCTACGTATACCGTTTTATTTCCATTTACTATTATATTAGGTTCACTAGGTTTATCATACTCTCGCCTTTATGCGTGATTCATACCCATCTACTCCTTAGTAGATTAAAACCTAATAACTGATATATATGTATGTATGTGTGCATGCCCAATGACCATATTGGTCCTAGGTATTACCCATAGTACCTTCCGTATCCTCCTCGCAAAGGACTCTATCATCTTGCTCCTATAGCATTCTATGACAAAATTTGCAAAGGTCGTCTTCGTGAGGACTACAATACAGATGTTCCGTCGTCTACTATGAAAACATAAGATTGCATCCGCACTAGTTTGTGCTAATCCTCGAACATCCGCAACATACCACGCAGTGCATACATTAAGGACTATACGTAATCGTTCTGTCTACTCCCAGAATCCCGCCAACAAGGTCTACCTTGTACGGACCTCAATCGGGGATTTTCTATATCTATAAAGGACAGCTTCATTAGGCCTACAAAACAACTATTCTAGTTGCTCTGTCTCTTTTCTCATCGTGGCTATAGCCCACAAAGCCACCCCTCAAATAATCGAAAGACCTCTAAGGAGTTAAGTGGATGTGTCCTACTACAAACAATCTAACATCCAATTGGCGGTGCCCCTCATCCAATGTCTCGATAGTGAAAGAATCATTGGAGCTTTGGTTTTAACTCTAGTCTTTTCCAAACTCGCTCTTGGTTTGATGCTAGCTGATATCCGCATGCGACTATCCTTTTGGGTCCTGCCCACTAAACTTACTTGCAAGTACTGGGACATACGAATATCCTACTATGAATACCAACATCTTCTAACTGCCTAAAAAGGTCCTGCCATGCAAAAAGCAGTCAAGGCATACTCTCTTGATGGAACACCTACAAACCTGCCTCCTAGGATGCAGCTTCGTTAGGGCTACCTAGAGGGCCATCCTAGAGTATCCTCACATCCTGTTGGAGTCTCGTACTTCCTTCTACCCTAAAATAACTAAGTTAGATGTGCTTCTCCTTTACTGAAATCTGTGATTAACTGCTTCGTTAGGCTCTTCATCCTTTGGGATATGCCAAACGCATCGCACTCTTTTATTAAACCCTAAGTCTAATCTTTTAATTTGCGTTTAGTTTACTTTTCTTCTATTGGCTACATGTTTACCCTAGTTAGCATATTCTTGCCCTCGTCTCACTTCTGGCTATTGCCAGTCCACCATTGATCTAATAGGGAATACTGTTGGTACTGCCACTTCTATTACCTTGCTTATTTAACTCAATTTAAGTCTTAAGTTTATTAAATAAGCATCTTCTATTATCTCTGTTTTATTTTCTTATTAACTTAATTTAAATCTTAAATAAGCCTTTCTGTTCTTTCTACTTTAAGTATAACCTATGTTATAATTTTACTTGTACTTGTCACTTTTATCTTCTTTTATCATATCTATATGATTACAAATATCTCTCTTCTATTCTAGGCTGTCTTCTTTTATTATGATATAGAATTCTCTTTAGTTCTCTTATATTATATATTTCACTTATCATAATAACTGTCTTATTGTATAATATGCATAGTAAATGCAGATCTAGGTTCGTTATCGTTTACAACTTTAAATTCTGTTCTAATAATTTATTTGATTCCTTTCATAATTCATATTATTTTCTTCTATTCTAGGAAGTAATTCTCTTTTATTTGGTGGTTTAAAAACTATACTAAAAATCTAGTTCTATATTTTAATACCAAATAATACTATAAAAAATAATTCATAATTGCAAGGTGGTTTTTATTATTATTTTGGAATACTACAAAATACAGTAGTTTCTCTATTTTACACTAGTTCTCTTTTTCTTTCTTTTATTCTTGCAGTTACGTTTATCGTAATCTTTCAAATATTAAATTATAGAAATGTATCCTATTTTATGAACCATCCAATTAGTCTATTACTTACTTCCAAATCAAGTTATTATATTAATTTATTTTATCATTTTAGTGTAATTTATTCTAGAATTCCATTTTTGTAGCTTCATACAACTTTTCTTATTTTACATTTAATCTGGTATTTTCCCATTTTAATCCATAATCACGAATTTTCATTTTTAACTACATTATTCGCATACAAAAAGAATAAAAAGAAACTAGCATTTTGGCTAAATTATAACTTCAAATTAGATGTAAATTTCTTACAGTTCAGCATTACTAATTAATAGAATTAATTACTGACATACTAAATGAAATTATTTAACGGGAAATTAATGATAATATATCACGAACATAAAAGATATAATTAAATCCACTCACATTACTAGCTTTCCAAATCTCCCTGTTTTTATTCCAGATCTGTCCCTAACATCTATATTCACCTTCTTTGTAATCCCTATTTTGAATTACAAACAATATATTTATAGATCTATAATATTTGAAAGACAAAAGGAAGAGCTTTGAGATAGAAATAACAAATAAAACTTAAATCTAGGGTTTTACCTTTGATATATCCTTCTGATTTGAACCAATTCCTAATTCCCTAATTAATTCTATTCTCTTTCTATTTAGATCTAAATTCATTTGAATTAGATCTAAAATTTTGTTATTAAGAAAGTGTAGAAGAGATAGAAAATTGGCAAAGCTTTTGTAGGCAAGAGAAAATTAATGAGAATAAAAATGAGGCTCTACACCTATATTTATAGCGGTTCAAATCAGTGCTAACCATTAGATATAAAATACTAAAATCTAAAGCGTACTCTCAGTCTATGGACATTAAATTAATATGTTTTCTTCTGCGTTTGTTTTTATTTCAAATTGATTCTCCGACAATCTTTTCATTAATCACTTTTCCCTTCTCTCTCGCAATCTATGGGAAACATATATTTTTTATTGTGACGTTTCTTTTAAATAAGATTCCCCTATTAATCACCTATTTAATAGATTTCATATATACCTAGAATTAATTTACTATACAATTGATCTCTGCCTGCACTGTGATTTCTTACCAAATTAATATACCAATCAACACCATTTTAATTCATCACATATATGTGTATTAATTTATTTTATTCCCATAATTATTGCATGCATATATTCTATAACTGAATTTTGAATCACAATCATGATTATATATGTTACCATAAGTCTCCATGTTTATTAATTGACAATTGATTATTTGCATAAATTACTCTTCCTCCATTTTATTCTCTTGCACTAACATATATGTTTCTAATCATATCAATTGATTGCTACAATATATGTTTCCTTTCTTGTTAGTTCCTATCAGTTAATCGCATCTACTAATTAATTGAATATTAATTTTCCTTTTAAACAAACACCAACAATTAATCTTCCCTATTGATTAATTTTATATAATTTCTCTCTCTAATTTATTTTTTACACAAATATATATATGTATTCCAAATAATATTAATTAGTTTCCCTATTTACAAACATTTCTTTGTTTTAAAATTTCAACGTACATAACTTAATTAAATTATTTACATATATAATTGTAATTTGACGAGGGGTGTTACATTTCGAGTTTCAACTTAGGTTATAACTTCATTTTAAACCAATTCGCATTTAAATCAACGATTTAAGCATAAACATTCCAACTTTGCACAGTTTGAATTTTTAGAAATAGTTTGAATAGTTAAAATAGTTCACATATTAAAATAGTTTGAGTATTAAAATGGTTTATATAGTAAAATAGTTTCGAAAATCAAAATAATTTGAATATTTAAAAAGATAGATTTTTAATAGTTTATACTAAAATAATTCATTTGAAAATAGTTTCAATCAAACTATTTCATTCCATTTCCAATATATCTTGACTCGGGACCAAATTTCAATCAAACTGATTCAATTCCAAATCTTCCAATTCAAATCATTTCAATCTCAATTCAATTCAAATCGACTCAATTTTGATCTCAATTCAAATCAATTTCAATTCAAATTGATTTCGATTTAGATTTCAATTCAAATTAATTTCAGTATCAATTTCAATTCGAATTAACTTCGATTTCAATTCGAATTAATTTCGATTTCAATTTGAATGAATTTCAATGGTTCAAAATTCAATTCAATTCTTATTTTATACTATTCCAGTTTATATAAATTTCAAGTTTGATTCCAAACTACCAATTTAAATCACTTAAATCGGATTTAAACTTCAATATTCAATTTATGGTTCGAATCTAAAAAATAATTCAATTTCGAGCTCAACTTTTGAAATATCCATTTATATCACTTTTACTTAAACAACTTCGAAGTTCAAGTAAAAGTTCAAACCTTTTAAAACAATTCAATTTCTATAATTCAAGTCATATCTCAATCATAACTTCAAATTCCAAATTAAATTCCTTAAAATAATTTCTTCTAACTAATTTTAAATTCAACATTTCAAAACTCGAATTCAAAATTAATTCACTCTTTATAAATTTTATTTTTATTTCTTTAAATAAAATCATTTAAATAGATTCAAATTCAAGAATTTAAAACCATTTAATTTAACCAATCTGGTGTCTGTACATAATTTTCTATCCTATGGCTAAGTGAATAGTTATTCCAATATTAATTGTAGGAATGGATATGTATCATTTCAATCCAAAATAAAGTGTCACAGGTATATATTATTTCAATCTATCTCTTAATTTATTCGAAATAATTCTAATACAGTTTATATACTGTCAAATAAAATACAGGGTGATAATAGGATATACATAAAATAAATAAACATCCAATCATTCAAAATATCAACCAATAGCCATCCATCACAATCAACATCCAAAAAAACTAATAAATCACAATAGTTGACTAATTACTATATATCATATTTTTATCTAGCGTTTAATTTCAATTTCGCTTTAACTATCAATTTTAATTCCTAACAGTCAATTCATAGGGTAATTTAAATGTCTGTAAATTTTACTTAACAATCATCAATAAAAAGAAATACTTCATGATTTTGATTTAACTAAGATAAAAATATTTTAGTATTTCATGAGTGGTTTAAAACACTCACCTTTATTTGAAACTAAAATTTTTTCCAGCTTCAAATAAATTCCAATCCAACGCCATGTCATAGACGATGTTAATGCGATTCCAATGCGACTTGGTTTCACTTGAATCAGACCTCGTATGAAAAAGTTATGATTTTTAATTAATATAACGATATAATTAACATATAATCAACGAAATAATTAATTAAAAATACAAAACCTTCTTCCCACATTACAAACGTGCTTTGTTCTCATTCCCAGGCTCGAGTTCGCGATTCCTTTTTTTAATTTGGATCGAACATGATGATCGTGCATGCAACCAAAGTCACCACCGACTTACTCCGTAGCTGTGCCGCCGTGCACCTCCCAACACTACCTCTCGCACAAGAAAAACAATGCACAAAATCAACAACTGAAGTGCCTTCTCGAGTCGATTTTGGTGAACTTTAGACATTCCACCTCGCTCCAACCATCCATCTTGTAGAGGAGATCGAGATTTACGTTTTCCCTTCTAGAACCGCTCGATTTCGTTGAGCAGATGAGGAGAAATCAAGGATAAAAGAGTGGTGATTTTCGGCCATTGAAATCATACGAGAGGAAGCGGCCGAAGTTTTTAGGTTATGGTTTGATAAAATGAAAATGCGACGCGGCCTATTATATAAATTTTCGAACCGACCTATCCGCAAAAATTCCGAACTCCAAACGAAGCATGCCGTTTGGCATTCTATATGTTATACCCCCATTCCAAACATAATGGAATGGGTATCGAAATCCAATTCCATCATAATCGAAAGATATCTTTTCAAAATAAAGTTATTTTAATTAAAGTTCTAGAAATGATTTCTACACATTTCAAGCTGGAACGGCCAAACGGTAAGTTTGATAGCTACGAAACTTGAAATCCTATAATAGTTCACTATTATGCATTCGATGAAAGTGGTTTTGTCAAAATCCGAGACAGTGCAAAAAAAGTCTATTTTTACATGTTAATTAAAACTAGTAATTCCTGAAATCAATTTAATCACTTTTAAATTTAAATTTAAAAGCTAACCATTTTCATTCTTGTTTAAATAATGTTTGCACAAAAAATGGGCAAACACCTCCAAGTCGTATAATTTAGTCGGTTTTATATTGTTCTTAGCGATTTGGGTGATTTATGCAAATATGTAAAAAGCAGGGATTAAACTGTAAAAGACACGCAGATTTATAGTGGTTCGGCCAGAATGTGCCTACGTCCACTTTATATGTTATTCTCCTTTACAGTTCCGATGACAAGTACAAAGCTTTGATTGCTAGTATATGAAAGTTGTTTGAAAGTTCTATCCGTGCTTGAGCTCTCAAACTTGTCTGCCATTGTTGTACCCCTACCCCTCTATTTATGGAGTAAGGCTGGGGGTAGGGGTCTTGGATGTATATAGTTGCTGGTGGGCCTGGGCTGATGTAATCTGGCCTGGCAGTATTGGTTTGGTGATGCCTTGGTCCGGGGAAGGTTGGAGTGGCCTTCGGTCCGGTAGTAATTGGAGTGGGAATTGGTTCGGCAGTTCTTGGTCGGGCGATGGGTTGGTAGTGGGTGGAGCGTTGTTTGGACCGGTAGTAGGTGGAGAGTGAGTTGGTTCGGCTAGGCATTGGGGAGGAGATGGTTCGGTAGGGACTTGGAGAGGGAGTAGGGATTTGGTTCGGTGGTAGGTGGAGCAAGGGCTGGTTCGGCGGTGGCCTCCCTCATCTTGGTTCGGTAGCACCGGTCTAGGGGAAACACGCCCAACACTTGCCCCCCAAAGCGCGGCATATGCCTGCATATGTCGCGCTTTGTTTTAGCTTGGACATTCTCATCTGGTCCTGTGTGTCGAACCAGTTGGTTCGGTATCCTATGTTTGCCTATAAGTATGAGCTTCGTGTCTCTGTTCATCCTTTATCATTCGAGATAGCCGAATCAATCGATTTTCGAATCAAACTTGACTGTATGAAACAGCCGAATCAACCAAGTACCGAATCAAACTTGACTGCCGGACCAGGTGAGTTTTCTTCTGCCGAATGAACTTTTATGGTTGGACTACCGAATGGGATCGAAGAGCATGAGTGTGAAATGAATTCTTGGCCTTGAACTCCCGAATGACCATGGGGAGTACGATTGCCGAATGAATTCTTATCCCTGAACCTCCGAATGAACTTTTTATGTTGGGAATACTGAATGAGATCGGGAGTTTGAATGCTGAATGAAACTTGAGCCTTTTATGTTTTGAATTACAAATGAAATTCTAGACCATACGTACTCGCTTGTTTATATCTCTTGTTCTAACGAGGCATTTTCTCGTGTTGCAGATAATGTCTCATAAAGTAGAAACCCATTCTGATAAGAAGAAATCCGGGGACAAAGAAGAGTCCTCTGTAGTGCCCCAGTTCGGGCAGGACCAGAACGTCATGGACCAACCTCGAGATCATTAGTAGACGGGTATGGCCCTCAGGAGCTCTTGAATTCCCCGCCTGACTGCTTTCCTAGCTCCCTCAAAGATGAGCAGCTTGATGTTATATCTCGCTCTTTTGGGATTGACAGAGCGCAAATGTTGTTGCCGGGGGAAGGAGTGATGTTGTATAATCCCCCTGAAGGATATTTTGCTTATAGTAGGTATCATTGTATGTGCGGAGCCATCCCTCTGATCGATGCCTGGATAGTTAGCTTTATCACATATTTGAAGGTGGCCCCTTTCCAACTTCATCCCAACTCCTATGTCATCTTGGTGAACCTGTTTATTATCTTCCAAAGAAAATATGGGCGTCCCCCTTCCAACCGGGAGATCAGGTATTTGTACAACTTGAGAGGCTACAAGAAGGGATCTCCATATATTAGCTTAGAGTCGGCCGTGTGTTTCAAGCCAGTCCTGGACTTGTATTCGAAATTTAGCATGTTCAAGAAGGAATGGTTCTTCGTTAAGGATGACTCTGTTTCTTTTCACCGCTTCACCTATGGCTGTAAGTTGAATCTTATTTATAATTTCCGTCCTGACTGCAATGCTCCTCCTTATGTGCTTTTGTTTCATGCTAGCGACAGGTGGCTTTGTGGTCGTAGAGAGCGATCGCCTGGTTCAGATGGCTGCGGAAATAGAAGCCATCCCGAAAAGGGAGAGGGCAGCTTCTTATTTGATCGGGAATGCTACTCTTCTGTAGCACAACTTGATTCTGCCACGCCAGTCTATGTCAAGCATAGAGACACGGCTGAGGAGAGGGCCGCTAAAGCTAAAGGAGGGGCTACGGCGAAGAGTGGCAAAAGGAAACTCTTCTCAAAACCTCCAATTGCCGGGGGAAAGAAGCTTAAGAAGTCCGATGGACCCTCCCCCAGCACATGTCCAGACATCCCGGAGGAGGAAGATATGGAGGAGGAAAGAGTTGAGGATGAAGGAGGTGATGGTGATGGCCATGGTGATGATGGATAGAGTGGTAGTGGCGCTAGGGCTCTGTCTTCTGAGCAGGCAGGCGAGATCCAAGAGTGGACAGATGATGCTTTCTGCCTAGCTTTTGAGGGGTTGGAGGAAGGATCGGCCTTGGTGGAGAAGCTAAAGAAAGCTGACAAGGCCGGGACTTGTTCCAATTCATCTTCTGAGAGCATTTCAGCTAAGGCAACTCCTGCGATTCAAGGTGAATTTTTGACTCCTGACGACTCCATTTATGATAAGGATTTAGGAATATTTTATGGCCAGCTTCCGTCCTGGAATGAGATCCTAGACTAATTGCAGTATCCTACTCCTCCCCAGGGTTTGTATAACAAAAGCGTCTTTTTACTCTTCTTAACTTGATACCTTTCTTGAATTATAGCTCAATGTATGCTTGTAACACTTGGTTTTTATTCCAGGAGCGGGCGAAGCGGTCAAGACATCAGATGTTCGGCACCGCCTTGAACAATACAAACTCCTCAAAGCTTCTACTAAACCGAAGCCTCCGATTAACCGCCCCGGAGACGCAGTCGGCTACCGTCCTCTTCTTGGGGTCATCGAAGAGGATATCCAAAAGAAGAAGAGGAGTCGTTCCTTGTTCGAATCCTCGCCTGGTCCTCAGCCCCCAACTAAACCTCTTCAGGATACCATGGAGGAGAATATTGAGTTTATACCTTCCCCACACCCGTCTGAAAACCCTACTGTTACCCCAATAAATCATCTCGGCTTGGCTCGTAATCCGTTTGCGGGTCATCCAGATCTGGATACAGGCTCTCATGATATTTCCTTTGACGAGGCTACTGGTGAGCACCTTCTCCCTCGCAGTCCTATGGCAAGGGTGCTTGATGAGGCTAAGTCCCTGGACCTTGATTTTCTTACCACTCGGATTGTAACTTTGGGGGACGAAGCTAAGGCAAACATTGACCGGGTTGCTGAGGACACCAGGAAGATGATGGGGCATCATGCCCGACTGGTCAAGGCCGGAGAGGAAATCGGGAGTGCTAACATTCGATTGCGGTTAATGGTTTCCGACCAGGCCAAATAACTCGCCGATCAGGCCATCCAGATCTCTCAGCATGAGGCCGCCTCCAAGCGACTAAAGAAAACCATGGAAGAGGCTAGCAGGGCAGAGTTACGAAAAATGGAGGCTGCGTGGAGGGAATGGACCGATATGGCTATTGCAATGGTGGATGAGGTTCGGAAAGTGGATGTCGAGCTGGTAGAGGAGTTATCCGGAAAGCTTGAAGCCGTAGAGCTTGCTCAAAGCAAGCTGAAGGAGGAGATGGAGGCGATGAGGAAATCCTTTCAGGTTGACCGCTCGCGATACCGATCGGAGAGGGATGCTGCCGTTGCAAAGCTGTTGGCTTCTGAGGTCCGAATAGGGGAGTTCGAGGAGAACGAGGGGATAATGGATGAGATGCTTCGGGATATGTACTTTCGCACTTGGAAACAGGGCAACTAATCCCGGATGGATGATTATCCCCGAGTCATGGCCATGATTTATCTCAGGGCCCTGAAGGAGACTAAGGCCGAAGCAGATAAGGAGGGTGGCGTGGCCTTCAGGATGGACGTGGTCACAGCTCAGTTCACCAAGGAGGAGAAAGTGGCGGTAAAGGAGGATATGCGGCTGCTTACTGCTGAGGAGGTAGGTGTGCAGTTGGAGGATGATGATCAAGGAGCCGATGCTGGTAAGTCTTCCCTTTTAGTCTTTTTGTAACTTGATTTCCTATTGTTCATGACTATTAATGGGTTCTTTCCTGAATTGGACAGGCGGGACCTCTTAAGCACCAACTACCTCTAGTCAACACGTTGAGAGTTCCGATCCGGTAGTTAAGTAGATCTCGAAGGGCCAGTTGAATAGAGGTGAAGCTCTGATGCAGCCGACTCCTTGACTTGACCGGGACATTTTTTGGTTTACTTGGCATTGCTGTCTATGTTAGTCCCAAAACATTAATGTAACTGTAATTATATTATTTGTAATGAACGACTTTATTCTTGGCATGTAATTTTTAACTTAAGCTGATTCTGTTATATTTAAATGCTTTCATTATTTTGGTGTGTTTCATAAGAAATGCAGCTATGCATATGCCTATGATTCAGTTGTGTTTGATGTCAAGTTCTTGCTTAAAATATAATTTCACATCTTGCAATGTTGTTGCGATGTTTGAATAAATTATAGCTACGCATTCATAGACAAAGGAAGAGAGTACCACCCTTCGTGTTTTAGTTGTAGATGGTAGCTTTGAATGTCTTGTGTGACTGAGTATGGAATGCAGCTGAGTGTCCTGTCATCCAGTTGTGAGTTCCTATCCCCATTTGCGGGTGTCTCCTATTTTGTGCCCTGTACTTTAGGGATCGTTATATAGGATAGGAGGAAAGTTTTTAAATAAAGTAGGAATATAAGAAATAGTAAAACTTCTGAAAGTGAACGTGTAGTACTAAGAATCGTGTAATATGATATATAAATGTGGAAACTGATAATAGTAGTGAAATAAAAATTAAAGTAAGCACACCAGGAATTTTTATACTGGTTCGAACTTCCCGTTCTATGTCCAGTCCTAGAATATCCTCTGGATTTAGACTAAAACCCCTCACTTAACCCGGAGGAATAGGTATATCACACCTGAGCAGCCGAACAAGGATTTTTCCGCCTCAACAGCCGAAGAGGACTTCAACTTAATACAAATACTTTGTTGACGAGTGTGTTCTGAATAACACTGATTGTCTTTTGATAGTACAATTTCCTATAATCTAATCCTCAAGAATATGTAGTGTATGTGAAGATTTAGAAGGAAGATAATCTCGTAGAATCGAAGTATGTAAATTAATTCAGAGATTCTAGAGATATTGAATGAGAATGAATGCTTTTATTTGCATAAATAAATAGAGAATAGATTTCAGAAATATAAAATAGAATCGATGATTGTAGAAGTGATTTGAACATGTTTATATAGTTGTAGAATAGTTATAATCTTTCATGAAGAGTTTCAATCAAAAGTTGTGTCCGTATCTCTTAGATTGAGAGACATTCCTTTTCATGATCAATGGCAACTCTTCAGGAAAACTAGCCGTTATGTTCAGGTCGTTCGACCTAAAAAACTGGTCGATCAGCTGAATTTTAAAAACGTATACAAAATAATGTGTATCTGTGCATTTGACACAGGGTCGGTCGACCGAGGTTTCTAGTCGGTCAGCCGACTTGTTGTCAATTGCACAGTATACCCTAATTTATGTATAATCTTAATATAAATATATTTTGGTATGTGTGTGACTACTTGAGGAACGATTCTAACAATATTCTAAGACTCAATACATTAAAATATTCATACTAATCTCTGGATTGTAGTCTTGTCTCCTTTGTAGTGCATAATATATACTTATTCTCTTTTTGTCGCTTTGGTATAGTATTCTCGTTGTATGATCTCTGAAGTTTGTGTCATGAATCAAAACTCATGAATCAACATTCTCCCCCTTTTTGATTGATGACAATACTTATGTGACGAAATAGTATATATATATTCTCCCCTTGAATATATGACGATTTTTCTGACTTTTCTACAATAATTTGTTAACTTTCATATATTTCTCCCCCTTTGTCATCGAAAAAAAAGAATACTTAAAAAAATATGGAACATGTAACATAACATAAGAAAGTATCGGCTTTTAAATAGTACATATTCAAAACAAATAGGAATATTAATGATGTTTACTTAGTACACAAAATTTAAAAACAGAACACTGAAATTTTAAGATAGCAAGTTGTAGAACAACATGATCACTCTTCATCATCATCGGAATCCCAAAATTCTGGACGGATATTTTCTTCCGAAGGAGCATGTTCCTTACCACGTCTTCGAGCGGTAGAAGTGTGAGTTCCTGATGTACCGGAGCTTGTATTCCCCGAAGTGGAAAAAGAGAAGTTTGGCGCTGGCCTTTTTCCGGGAGCTACATAAGAGGCACCGGCTTCGGAAGTACATGATAAGGCATCCCATAAGTTCACGAAGAATCCCTTGAGTTTTTTGAAACGACCATCAATTTTTCGTAGCCGGGCATCCAAGGCTAGTTGATTTTGAGCCAAAATATGAATGGCCGCCTCTGTACTAATTCCGAGAGTTGATCTTTGAATTGAATGTTGGCATGTTAGACGTTCTGTAGCATGAGTTGATGGTTGAGGTGTAGAGAAGCTACGGCGTAGTTGTTCTCGAGGAGTAGTACTCCATTGGTTAAATGGTATGAATCTAGGAGGTGCATCGGGCAACTTCATTAGTTCTATGGTCCTTGAATCAAAAGTACGAACTTTGGAGGTTTCGGATTCGGGAGCATGTGGGACAAAGGTATTGATCAATCTCATTATGTATTCTCCATAGTAAATATGAAGCATTTTGCCTTGATTAAATGAGAGAAACTCATCCAGGAGTAATTGTGCCCAACCGACGTGTGTATTCGAACATTTAGCATATAGAGCTTTAAAATTTTCAGGATATACTAAGTGGTAGGAACCGCCTCTTGGTATAATGGATTTCATCATAAAACGATGAAAAAGTCTAGCTCTAGGTCTAAGTGATGATGTTTGTCTAAAATCCGTAGCATCATCTTCGAAAAATAAATGACTTATGTGGTCACGACTTGATAAATCACAATCTACATCGTGTAACGAGATTCCACCCGGTCCAGCACCTAAAATGTGGTTAATTTGATTTATGGAAAGGAAAATTGAGGTGCCACATACCGATGTCCAAACACAATTTTCAGTGTTTCTAGGAGGGTTAACAAGATTTAGGTTAGCAAGGAACAATTTGACCATAATGTGGTTATTCTTCAAATTATTCTTTCTATAGTCTAGAAAAGTATCGAGCCCAGTTTTAATTGCGGCATTTTCAATACGGTAGGCAGTGAAATCAGGATAACTTACAAATGATTCTTCAAAGATTTTGGCATCTTGAAGTTGTATCCATCTTTGAAGTGCTACGTCATTGACAAGCCATGTGGCGATTTGAGTATCTACGGGAGTTGATGAAGATGAGCCACCGGTAGTCTTTGATTTCTTCTTTGGAGCCATTGTTTTTGAAGTTAAAATAGAAATTTGAGAAAAAAAATTAATGGGGGCTAAGGCAAAAACCGAAATTGGAAAAGCAAGATTGAAGAGGTAGGTTGAAAAGGTGAATGGATGGGATACTAATATGAGGTAAAAAAATAAAATTAACCAGCTGGCTACAGGTTCGGTCGGCCGAAAATACTGGGTCGGCCGACCGACTTTGTTAACAGAGAGTTGCTGAAACTCTCGGGAAGGGTTAGGCTGACCGGTGCAGGTTCTTCGGTCGACCGACTCAGGATCTTCGGTCGGCCGACGCTGTTAGATATGCACATTTTTTGCTGTTTATTATAAAAAAGATAGATTTTTAAATTTTAGTATTATTTCATTATATTTATACATCTTTATTGAAAACAACAACATATATATATATATATATATATTTATATATATATAAGTTTTAGCCAACGATTTTAAACTTTACGTTCCTATGAGTTTGGGGACGGATCATCTTCTATAGGTGACCGTCTTGGAGCTATTGGAGTTTGAACAGGATTTGAAGAGGATGGGGTTTTATAAGAAGGTTCAGCAACATCATCCTTTTTTGATGAACAAATTTTCATGGAAATCTTTTCTAGAAAACTTAAACGTCTTGCCGTGACTTTTTGTTCATAGTAGAGTTCCGGTTGCATATTCATTTGCTGTTGTTGGTAGTGATGTATTTCATCAATTTTTTGTTTGGTAGATGGAGATATTACCATTGTATTCTTCCCTTTTTTCTTTTCAGGTGTATAGCCTATATGAGATTCATCCCATGGTTTCCACCCGTGTCGGGGGTCTTTATCAGGAGAAGAGAAATCAAGGGTATGTTTAGGCATGGGAAAGGTAGGATAGGGGCCATTTTTAGGAATTTGATCGGAAACATCATCGTCTGGAGATGAGTATGGTAGATGGGAGTTTTCGGAATTATAGGTGTCATTACTTGAAGACAATATTCGGGTTTTATTTTTCTTAGTATATGTTTTGAAGGATAAGCATAGTGTATATATAATCATCTGTTTGCTGAAAAACTAGTGGATAGAAAACTAATTTTAAAAATAATCATAAAAGTTTAACAAGCCGTTTGTAAATGTATGATTTATATGTTTTAGAACTAAACATAGTTATTTCTGAAAAAACAAAACAGATAAAACAAATGTTAAGGTAAACTGGAACAAGAAACATCCATAGCCCAAGTGGCTATAACATAACATTTATCAAACAAGTCAGAGATCATGAGTTCGCGTTCCGCTTTAGTCAGAAATAAAACAATTTTTATTTTTCAAAATTTTGCATATTTTTATCCATAAATCTTTTAAAGACATTATTCCTAAATCTCGTCTAAGTTTGATAAAACTATTTTCATTTAAAGGTTTAGTAAAAATGTCAGCAATTTGATTTTCAGTATTAATAAATTCTAAATTTATCAATCCTTTTTCCAAACAATCACGAAGAAAGTGATGACGAATATCAATGTGTTTTGTTCATGAGTGATTTACCGGATTTTTAGAGAGATTTATTGCACTAGTATTATCACAATAAATTATAGATTTTTCTAGATAACAATTAAAATCTTGTAGTGTTTGTTGCATGTATATGACTTGTGCACATGCTAAAGCAGCAAATATATATTCTGCTTCACATGTTGATAAAGAAACACAGTTTGTTTCTTACTAAACCAAGAAACTAAGGAACGTCCAATGAAATGACACGTTCCACTTGTACTTTTTCGATCCTTCCGACTTCCTCCAAAATCAGCATCGCTATATGAGACTGATTCAAAAGGACATTCTTTTGGATAGAATAGTCCGAAATCTTTGGTTTTAGTTAGATAACGAATAATACATTTAACTGCTCGCATATGTGATTCTTTGGGATTTGCTTGAAATCGATCACATAAACAAACACTCATCATAATATCGGGTCGACTCGCTGTTAAATATAAAAACGATCCAATCATACTATGTAACGACCCGTATTTTACATGTCGATAAATCGTAAAATAGATGCCATTAAGTCGTTAGTGTTGATAAGTCGTCCAGAGTTTAAGTCTTGAAGGAGCTTATGTCGTGTAAAGGTTAACTCGTGTGATAGCTTAGGTCGTGAGGTGCTAAGGTAGTGGAGCGACCTAAGACAGTGAGCGAGTTAGTGAGTTAGAACGAGTCACGGCTTAGCAGGGTTAGCGGGTTAAGGAGTTAAGAGACAGGTCGTTAGCGACCTAAGATGGTGAGCGACTTATAGGATAGTGGTTTAGGTCGGTGGAACGACCTACGGGTTGGGGCGACCTAGTAGTTAACGAGTTAGAGAGGGTAGCGACCTAGTGGTGAGCAGCTTAGAAGAGTGAGCGACCTGATAGTTGTAGCGACCTATGGGAGCTAACGGCTTAAGAGTTAACGGCTTATAGGGTTTGCACCGAGTTAAGGAATGGCCGAGTTAAGGTGTGACCGACCTAAGAAGGTTAACGACCTATAGGAGTTAGCGACCTACATGCTTAAGTCGTAAGCGACTTATAGTGATGGGGTTACAGTTAGGTCGTGGACGTGTTATGGTATAGGTCGTAGGTCGTTGAGACCGAGTGTATACGTTAGGTCGTTGGACCGTTAAGTCGCGAGTGTGTTGAGTCGTTAGGTCGTGTGAGTGTAGTTGTGTTAGGTCGGCAAGGGCTGCTAAGTCGTGGGACGACCTAGTTAGGTCACTTGGAGGTATAAGTCATTAGGTCGTGCCCAGTTTGGTTTAGTGTTAAGGCTTAGGTCGGCTAGGCGTTGAGTCGCTCATAAGGTTAAGTCGCTATGCCGCATATCGATGAGTCGCATCTGGTTAGGTCGTTGACTCGAGTCTGTAGGCTGTGTAGTTAGGTCATAGGACCTGTTAGGTCGTAAGCTGTGGGGGTCTGTTGAGTCGTGGACGACTCATGGGGTAGGTCGGCGGCGACTTAAGGGGCGGCGACTCATGGGGATTTCAGCCTATAAATAGAGGGTTTGGTTCACTTTTTGGCACCGGATTTTGAAGCGACGAAGTGCTGCCATTTTGAGAGCTCGACTACAACACTTCTTCACTTCTTTTCTCCACTCTAATCTAGTGATTCCTTCCATCTAAATTGAAGATCAAATCGAAGATCCAAAAGCCAAAGTTGAAGATCTTCATCCAACAAAGAGAGATTTCATCGATTGAAGTGAGATTTTGCCGGATCAAGCTTAGATCTTTGCTGTCCAGATCTGGAGTTGGTTGTTTTTGAGGTGTTTGGGTGATTCGGTGAGTGGTAGTTATCTCTCACACGGACCAAAGGGAGTATATTGGATCGGTGGCTTGTTTATGTGTTAAAGATAGCGATTTCTTGCATTTTCCCAAAGTCTGCATGTAGATCTATCATCTATGAAGTTTTGATATCCATTTTACTACATGTTCACTTATGCAAGTTCATTCATCAAGTTGTAGAGATATTGTTTATAATTCATGCTTGTTAGAATGCATGTTAGACTTGAACTCTTTATTTACGAAATTGCCATTATTGTTGTAATTGTTTATTTAGATCTTGTTTGAATGATTGATTACTTGGATTATTATTTGATTTGATTGATTAGTTGATTGATAACTTGATTTGGACAAGTTGGTCGAAGATGATTCAAAAGCTAAGTGAAAAGGCTCTTGAATGGTGAAAGCTGCTTGTGGCATATGAAGCGGATGTGGAAGCTCATATGGATTGATTTGATGACGATGGACTTTGCCATGATGCGATGAGGCAAACCATGATGTTGAGATGGGACTTTGCTATGATGCGTTGAAGCAAAGCATGATGTGTGAGAGCCTTGGTTTAATCCAGACGGGATCATCCCAAGCATGTTGATAACTCGGTGATGCGGTCCGGGTTTGTGGATAATGGTGGGCTCGAGAGGCGGTTGAGCTAGTGTGAGAATAGTCGTCGAGGAGGATGACTAGGAGGCTTGGATCTTATCGTTATTGAAGGTTCTAGCATGCTCAAAACAAGAGTACGTTGGAACGGGTCACGATGACGTTCCAAACACGTGTCACGATGACGTGTTAGTACTCTGGGAAGATGCGATAGTCCTAGGCACGGGTCATGATGACGTGCAGAGTTATGTCTAGAACCGGGGTTGCCATTAGCCCTTGACGGACGGCTCAAAGAAGGTGCCGGTCATTCAATTAACGGTGAAATCGAGGCAATGATGACAGTGATAGCCGGAGTGCTTATCTGATCTTGGTTTAGGCCTTGGGGGTTTGTACTTGGGAAACATCGACCTTGACTCGAGTGATAATTACTTTACTTTAAATGTCTGCTTTGTAATGCTTGTTTCTGCTTAGTGGGTCTGGGGGCTATCATTGTAGAATGAGGTGGAGTGGGATGGTTGAGTTCCTATTCCTTTTATCCTTTATGCTCTTTTGGTATGTTTGATAGTTAATTTACTACTCACTAAGACTGTTGTCTGACTCAAGGTTTTATGTTCAACTCTTGTTACCTTGGGTTGTTCATCCATGTTGGGATGGGCAGACTAGGTAGCAGGTGACAGGTGCTGTTCTTGGCTACCAACGCTGTTGATGACAAAGACGAGCTGGTGGCTTTTGCATATTGTTTTCTTACTATATGTACTGGATGTTCCGCTGTTTGTTTGATACTCTGAGTGTTATGTAGTGAGGCCTGATGTATTGACTATTCAGATGATTGTATAAAACTATTATGAGTTTATATGATGAGACTTCTGTTCTATAGAGCTTCACTATGTATATTTTCTATTGTATTTTATCCATGCGCTGTGAGTAATACGATAGACTATTCTGTTTTATCTTACCCTGACTATCGTCCATGGCTGCCTGGCACTCCTTTCAGCGCACCATTCTCTTGTTTTAGTGCGGGAGTCATGGGCGGTCGTCACATTTGGTATCAGAGCCAGGTTAATCGATTTTAGCCAACGCTCGCTGACGTAACTACGTATGAGAGACGTAATTGTAATTTTGATGTATGATTACTATATATATAATATAGTAGTTTAGAAGGATTTGAACTCCTTATGTAGTTGTTTCTCAAGGTGTTCTAAATCATTCCTTTTTGTAGATATTAAGGATGAGTCGAAGTGAGAGACAAGCTGCTAGGAAAGTCGTGCTGCTGGGGGAGCTACTGACTATGCTGCAATGTTCGAGGCTATGATGACTTCGATCATGACAAGGATACCAACTTCAGGACAGTCAGTAGATGTTGGAGTTCAAGTTCAAGCTCCAAGACCAGTGGATTTTGCTAAGTTGTGTAAGGACTATACTGCTCTTGGAGGGAAGGTTTTCTTGGGAACAGAATCAACCGTTGATGTTCAGAGATGGATTGATGCTTGTAGAAGGATTTTTGGCGATTTGGGAATTGAGCATGCAACTAAGAGGAAGCTTGCATCAAGGCAGCTTCAAGGGAGAGCTTCGGATTGGTGGAATTCTATCACCATTGATACTCCAGAGGAAGAGATTACTTGGGAGCAATTCCAAGTTAGATTTGAAGCTAAGTTCATTTCTACGGCTCAGAAATATGTTCTGTTTAAGAAGTTTGTGGAGCTCAAGCAAGGTGGGAGACCAGTTCTTGAGTATGTTTCGGAGTTTGAAGCTTTGTCCAAGTATGCCAGATCGTATATTGAATCTCCCTATCAGAAGAATGAGAAGTTTGTGACTGGCTTGGACAGTTATCTTGGGAGACAGTTGGTGGATCATCTGGACGATCCGTTTGAGAAGCTTGTGGAGAAAACTCTCAGGCACGAGAGTTTGTTTCCTAAGGAAGGATCTGTTGTTGCTGTGACCAAGGAAGAGTCCAAACCACAGCAGGGTGGAAACAAGAAAAGGAAGCAGCAACAGCAGAAGGGTAAGCATGGCCAGAAGAAGCCAAAGGGTGAAGTGACCTGCTACAATTGTCGGCAGAAGGGCCATTTCTCTAGGGATTGCAAGAATCCAAAGGTGCAGTTGAAGTGCCACAACTGTGATATGCTGGGACATATCAAGAAGGACTGTCCAGAACCGAGGAAAGATAAGTAGATTGTGCAAGCTTATGCTTTGGGGGCTGTTCCATCATCTTCGAAAGCTCCTACTGAAGAAGAGAAGGGGAAGAGTGTGGTGGTTCAAGGTACTCTTTCCATTTGTGGTGTTCCAGTTAGAGTGTTGTTTGATACTGGAGCATCACATTCATTTGTTTATAATGATCTGGTAGACCGGTTGGGTTTGGAACCGAATATTGTTGATAGACCATTGGTTGTGACGATTCCAGTTAGGGGTTCGTCTTGTTTGTGTATGATATGCCATGGTCTAGTTGTGTCGAGTCATGATTGCTCTTTTGTTTGTGATTGCTTTGTTCTGAACTTTGCGGGGTTCGGAATTATTTTGGGTATGGACTGGCTTAGGAAGTATGCGGCAAAGGTTGATTGTGAGAAACTGGAGGTGACAGTCGGGAATGTGGAGGGCCAAAAGGTTGTGATACGATGTAAGCATGAAGAAGGCGTCTTCATGAGCTTCATGTATTCGCTGGTTGTTCCACGGGATGGACTGTCATCGATGCCGGTTGTGAATGGATTTGAGGACGTCTTTAACGAGGTCAAAGGGTTACCGCCGCATAGGGAGATCGAGTTTCGTATCGATCTAGTTGAGGGAGCTAGACCTGTTGTGATGCCTCTTAGACGGCTGGCGCCGAGAGAACAACAAGAGCTGAAGGTGCAGGTTGATGACCTTTTACGGAAAGGATTCATTCAGCGTAGTGTGTCCGAATGGGGTGCACCAGTTGTGTTCGCAACCAAAGCGGATGGATCGTTAAGGTTGTGTGTAGATTATCGTGAGCTGAATAAAGTGAGTAGGAAGAACAAGTATCCATTGCCGAGAATAGATGACTTGTTTGATCAGCTTCACGAGGCTAAGGTGTTTTCTCAGATGGATTTGGCAACGGGATTTCACCAGTTGTGAGTGGCTAAGGATAGTGTGCCGAAGACTGCTTTCAGGACACCATCCGGTTTCTATGAGTGGCTGGTAATGCCGTTTGGATTGACCAATGCACCACAATATTTTGTGGATCTTATGAATAGAGTGTTCAGGGATCAGTTGAACAAGTTCGTACTTGTGTTCGTGGATGATATTTTGGTTTACTCCAGAAATGAAGAAGAGCACAAGACGCACTTGCGGATTGTTTTGGAAATCTTGCGGAAACATCAGCTAAAGGCTAAGTTTTCGTAGTGTCACTTCTGGAAGAGTGAAGTGAGGTTCTTAGGCCATGTTATTTCTGGAAATGGAATAGCGGTTGATCCCGCTAAGGTGGCAGCAATCCAGGATTGGGTTAGACCTAAGAATGCATCTGATGTGAGAAGTTTTCTTGGATTAGCGGGATATTATCGTCGGTTTATCAAATACTTTTACAAGATAGCTGCACCGTTAACAGGATTGACGAAAAAGAATCAGGTATTCATATGGGATGATAAGTGTGCGCAAGCTTTCGTAATCCTGAAAGAGCGACTGATGAGTGCTCCTGTTTTGACTATTCCGAGTGGGAATGATCAGATGGTGGTTTACACCGATGCATGTGGTACTGGACTTGGAGCAGTGCTTATGCAAAAGGATAAAGTTGTTGCGTATGCAAGTCGACAACTGAAGCCGCATGAAAGGAATTACCAGACTCATGATTTGGAGTTAGGGGCGATTGTTTTTGCTCTGAAGATGTGGAGACATTACCTGTTGGGAGTTCGATTCGAGTTGTTTACGGATCATAAGTCGTTGAAATATCTGTTCTCCCAAAAGGATTTGAATCTTCGGCAGCAACGATGGCTAGAGTTTTTAGCATCATATGATTTTGGTATAGCCTATACTCCGGGAAAAGGTAACGTAGTGGCTGATGCATTAAGTCGAAGACATGCAGGATTGGGAGCCATGTTTTCGAAATGGAAGAATCTTGAGTATTTGGCTGGATTTGACTTCAGGCCTAGATGTGAATTAGAACCTGAGATGTTGGCAAACTTATCGATTAGACGTACTCTTGTGGAAAGAATTGGCGAGAGTCAAAAGCAAGACGATAATCTTGTCAAGATTATCCGTGATTTGGAATCTGGGTTAGACCCAGAAAAGGATAAAGGATTCAAAGTCGATCGAGAGGGTTGGCTTTGGAAGCAAGGACGACTAGTTGTTCTCGATATAGATGGATTGAGAGATGAAGTTCTAAGGGAAAGTCATCACTCGAAGTTGACAATTCATCCAGGTGGAAATAAGATGCATCGGGATATGAAGAGAACCTATTACTAGGGAGGTATGAAGAAGGATGTTGGAAATTTTATTTCCACGTGTATGAACTGCCAGATGGTAAAAGCCGAACAGAAGAAGCTAAGTGGATTGCTTCAGCCATTAGAGGTTCCTACATGGAAGTGGGAGCAGATATCGATGGATTTTATCGATGGTCTACCTAGAACCAGGGTAGGGAATGATGGGATTTGGGTCATCGTAGATCGTTTGACTAAGAGTTCAAGATTCATTCCTGTTCGATCAACTAGGACTGCATCGAAGTTGGCTGAGCTTTATGTTAAGTGGATAGTTCGATTCCATGGTGTTCCGAAGAGTATAGTGGGCGATCGAGACCCATTGTTCACTAGTGGATTTTGGAAGAGCTTCCAAGAAGTTTTGGGAACCGAGTTGTGTTTGAGTACAGCTTATCACCACCAAACAAATGTCAGACTGAGAGAGTCAACCGAGTTTTGGAAGATCTCCTGAGGGCATGTGTTTTGGATTTCGGAGGATCATGGGAAGATCACCTTCATTTGGTGGAATTTGCGTATAACAACAGTTACCAGTCAAGTATTGGTATGGCACCGTATGAAGCATTGTATGGAAGACCGTGTAACTCTCCGACATGTTGGTTAGAAACTGGAGAAAAGTTGATACTTGGGCCAGAAATGATTCGACAGACTTCGGATTGTATAGAGATCATTCGGCAACGAATGAAGGCAGCCCAAGATCGTAAGAAAAGTTATGCCGATAAGCGTCGTAAGGATTTGGAATTCGACGTAGGTGATGTGGTTTTTGTGAAGATTTCTCCACTGAAGAATGTTATTCGATTCGGGAAGAAAGGAAAGTTAACTCCGAGATTTGTTGGACCATTCCCGATTATCGAGCGAATTGGAAAGCTCGCTTATAGATTGGAGTTACCGGAAAAGATGGCGGGTATGCACAATGTTTTTCATGTATCTTATCTACGGAAGTATGTGCATGACTCGAATACGGTGGTTTCTGCTGATAGCTGTGAAGATTTAGAGGTTGATCCAGTTTATACGAGACCTCGTAAGCCGCTTCGTGTTGTTGAAACCGACACGAAACAGCTTAGGAGGAAGACGATTACGTTGCTCAAGATACAATGGAGTGATGATGTTGACGACTGTACATGGGAGGAGGAAGAGAGGATGAAGGCAGCTCATCCTGAACTCTTACAGGTATGGCCCTAAGGTGTCGTGACATCTCACGAATTTGTAGCTTGTTCTAAGTCTTAGAATTCTGCATGCTAGGTTAGTAATTGGATGCATGGTTTGTTGATTGTTGTGGATGGTAGGCATGCAGAATAATTTTGATTGCTCTTATTTGTTTGGAATTTGGGGGGCGAAATTCCTAAGGGGGAGAGAATGTAACGACCCGTATTTTACGTGTCGATAAATCGTAAAATAGATGCCATTAAGTCGTTAGTGTTGATAAGTCGTCCAGAGTTTAAGTCGTGAAGGAGCTTATGTCGTGTAAAGGTTAACTCGTGTGATAGCTTAGGTCGTGAGGTGCTAAGGTAGTGGAGCGACCTAAGACAGTGAGCGAGTTAGTGAGTTAGAACGAGTCACGGCTTAGCAGGGTTAGCGGGTTAACGAGTTAAGAGATAGGTCGTTAGCGACCTAAGATGGTGAGCGACTTATAGGATAGTGGTTTAGGTCGGTGGAACGACCTAAGGGTTGGGGCGACCTAATGGTTAACGAGTTAGAGAGGGTAGCGACCTAGTGGTGAGCGGCTTAGAAGAGTGAGCGACCCGATAGTCATAGCGACCTATGGGAGCTAACGGCTTAAGAGTCAACATCTTATAGGGTTTGCACCGAGTTAAGGAATGGCCGAGTTAAGGTGTGACCGACCTAAGAAGGTTAACGACCTATAGGAGTTAGCGACCTGCAGGCTTAAGTCGTAAGCGACTTATAGTGATGGGGTTACAGTTAGGTCGTGGACGGGTTATGGTATAGGTCGTAGGTCGTTGAGACCGTGTGTATAGCGTTAGATCATTGGACCGTTAAGTCGCGAGTGTGTTGAGTCGTTAGGTCGCGTGAGTGTAGTTGTGTTAGGTCGGCAAGGGCTGTTAAGTCGTGGGACGACCTAGTTAGGTCACATGTAGGTATAAGTCGTTAGGTCATGCCCAGTTTGGTTTAGTGTTAAGGCTTAGGTCGGCTAGGTGTTGAGTCGCTCATAAGGTTAAGTCGCTATGTCGCATATCGATGAGTCGCATCTGGTTAGGTCGTTGACTCGAGTCTGTAGGCTGTGTAGTTAGGTCGTAGGACCTGTTAGGTCGTAAGCCGTGGGGGTCTGTTGAGTCATGGACGACTCATGGGGTAGGTCGGCGGCGACTTAAGGGGCGGCGACTCATGGGGATTTCAGCCTATAAATAGAGGGGTTTGGTTCACTTTTTGGCACCGGATTTTGAAGCGACGAAGTGCTGCCATTTTGAGAGCTCGACTACAACACTTCTTCACTTCTTTTCTCCACTCTAATCTATTGATTCCTTCCATCTAAATTGAAGATCAAATCGAAGATCCAAGAGCCAAAGTTGAAGATCTTCATCCAACAAAGAGAGATTTCATCGATTGAAGTGAGATTTTGCCGGATCAAGCTTAATCTTTGCTATCCAGATCTGGAGTTGGTTGTTTTTGAGGTGTTTAGGTGATTCGGTGAGTAGTAGTTATCTCTCACACGGACCTAAGGGAGTATATTGGATCGGTGGCTTGTTTATGTGTTAGAGATAGTGATTTCTTGCATTTTCCCTAAGTCTGCATGTAGATCTATCATCTATGATGTTTTGATATCCATTTTACTACATGTTCACTTATGCAAGTTCATTAATCAAGTGTTAGAGATATTGTTTATAATTCATGCTTGTTAGAATGCATGTTAGACTTGAACTCTTTATTTACGAAATTGCCATTATTGTTGTAATTGTTTATTTAGATCTTGTTTGAATGATTGATTACTTGGATTAATGTTTGATTTGATTGATTAGTTGATTGATAACTTGATTTGGACAAGTTGGTCGAAGATGATTCAAAAGCTAAGTGGAAAGGCTCTTGAATGGTGAAAGCTGCTTGTGGCATATGAAGCGGATGTGGAAGCTCATATGGATAGATTTGATGACGATGGACTTTGCCATGATGCGATGAGGCAAACCATGATGTTGAGATGAGAATTTGCTATGATGCGTTGAAGCAAAGCATGATGTGTGAGAGCCGTGGTTTAATCCAGACGGGATCATCCCAAGCATGTTGATAACTCGGTGATGCGGTCCGGGTTTGTGGATAATGGTGGGCTTGAGAGGCGCTTGAGCTAGTGTGAGAATAGTCGTCGAGGAGGATGACTTGGAGGCTTGGATCTTATCGTTATTGAAGGTTCTAGCATGCTCAAAACAAGAGTACGTTGGAACGGGTTACGATGACGTTCCAGACACGGGTCATGATGACGTGTTAGTACTCTGGGCAGATGCGATATTCCTAGGCACGGGTCATGATGACGTGCGGAGTTATGTCTAGAACCGGGGTTGCCATGAGCCCTTGACGGACGGCTGAAAGAAGGTGCCGGTCATTCAATTAAAGGTGAAATCGAGGCAATGATAACAGTGATAGCCGGAGTCATGGATGTTTGGTTGTATCGTCATTCGGACTCAAGAGCGGTGTTTTCGGAGTGCTTATCTGATCTTGGTTTAGGCCTTGGGGGTTTGTACTTGGGAAACATCGACCTTGACTCGAGTGATAATTACTTTACTTTAAATGTCTGCTTTGTAATGCTTGTTTCTTCTTAGTGGGTCTGGGGTCTATCACTGTAGAATGAGGTGGAGTGGGATGGTTGAGTTCCTATTCCTTTTATCCTTTATGCTCTTTTGGTATGTTTGATAGTTAATTTACTGCTCACTAAGACTGTTGTCTGACTCAAGGTTTTATGTTCAACTCTTATTACCTTGGGCTGTTCATCCATGTTGGGATGGGCAGACTAAGTAGCAGGTGACAGGTGCTGTTCTTGGCTACCAACGCTGTTGATGACGAAGACGAGCTGGTGGCTTTTGCATATTGTTCTTTTACTATATGTACTGGATGTTCCGCTGTTTGTTTGATACTCTGAGTGTTATGTAGTGAGGCCTGATGTATTGACTATTCAAATGATTGTATAAAACTATTATGAGTTTATATGATGAGACTTCTGTTCTATAGAGCTTCACTATGTATATTTTCTATTGTATTTTGTTCATGCGCTGTGAGTAATACGATAGACTATTCTGTTTTATCTTACCCTGACAATCGTCCATGGCTTCCTGGAACACCTTTCAGCGCACCATTCTCTTGTTTTAGTGCGGGAGTCATGGGCGGTCGTCACATACTACGATATAGTTTTTGATCAACACTTTTTCCTTCTTCGTCTCTGTCGAGATGAATCGTTGTGCTCATCGGAATTGGTTTGGTAGAAGTGTTTTCTAGACCAAATCGTTTAATAAAATTATAACAATATTTTTCTTGACAAAGATTTTCATTTATAGATCCAAAAATTATATGGTCAACATATATTTTGATAATTAAGATATCATGATTGTTTCTTTTAATAAAAATTGTTTGATCAACCTTTCCAATTTCAAAACCAGAATTTAGTAAATAATTTTTAAGACGATCATACCAAGCACGAGGTGCTTGTTTTAAATTGTATAACGCCTTTTTAAGTTTATAGACATGGTCAGAAAATTGTTCATGTATAAATAATGGAGGTTGTTCAACATAAACATTTTCTTTTATAAAACCATTTAAAAAAGCACTTTTAACATCCATTTGATAGAGCTTAAAATTATGAAAACATGCGAAAGCTAATAAGATTCGTATTGCTTCAAGTCGGGCGACTAGAGCAAACGTTTCTTCATAGTCTATTCCCTCTTCTTGATATCCTTGTGCAACTAATCTAGCTTTATTCCTAGTTATATTTCCTTGTTCATCTGCTTTATTTTTAAAGACCCATTTAGTACCGATAACTGATTGATCACTTGGTCTAGGAACAAGTTCCCAAACTTTGTTTCGTTCAAATTGATTTAGTTCTTCTTGCATAGCAAGAATCCAATAGTCATCAGTTGAGGGTTCTTTTATATTCTTAGGTTCTATGTTAGAGAGAAAAGCTACATGACCAACTTGATTTAATTGATGTCTGGTTTTTACGTTCGTATTTACTTCTCCAATTATATTTTGCACAGGATGATGTCGTAAAATTTTAGGTGGAGATTTTATTATATTTGTAGTAGTATTCTCATTTTCAATAATATCATGATCATTATTGACAATATCTTCAGTATTACTATTTTCATTCTGAGTAGCTTCATCATCAGAATCGATAGTAATATTTGGATTTATATATTTAAAATTTTCGTCAAATGAAACACGAAAACTTTCTTCAAAAATTTGAGTTCTTTTATTAAAAATTCGATAAGCTTTACTTCGTTCCGTATATCCAATGAATATTCCTTCATCGGATTTTGGATCGAATTTGCCTAGTTGATCTTTAGGATTTAAAATAAAACATTTAGAGCCAAAAACTTTAAGATATGAAATATTTGGTTTTCTTCCATTTAGAAGTTCATATGGAGTATTCTTAGTTAACGGTCGTATGGAAACACGATTCAATACATAACAAGCAGTAGCTACAGCTTCTGCCCAAAAATGTTTTGATAAATTGGCTCCATTTAATAAAGTTCTTGCACATTCTTGTAATGTTCTATTTTTTCTTTCTAGAACGCCATTTTGTTGTGGTGTTCTAGGAAATGAAAAATTATGGTTAATACCTTTCTTGTTACAAAATTGTTCAAAAACTTCATTTTCAATTTCTCCTCCATGATCACTTCTGATATTTTTAGTTTTCAAACTTTTAATATTTTGAATTCTTTTAACAAACACTTCAAAATTATAAAAAGTATCACTTTTATTTTTTAAAAAGAAAATCCAAGTGTATCTAGAAAAATCATCTACAATAACAAACACATATCTATTATGATTAATAGATTGAACTTGAGTTGGACCAAAAAGATCCATGTGTAAAAGTTCAAGTGGTTGTTCTGTAGAAATTACTTTTTTTGATTTAAAAGAAGATTTTTTTAATTTTCCTAATTTACATGCATCACAAAATATATTCGTTTTGAATTTCATGTCAGGTAAACCTTTAACTAATTTATTTTTCGCTAATTTGTCGATGGTTTTAAAATTGATGTGACAAAATCTTTTGTGCCAAAGACAGGAATCATTTTCCTTAGATATTAAACACAAATTTGAATCATTTTTAATGTTCATATTTAAAATATAAATGTTTTTATCTCTTATTCCTTCAAAAATAGTGTTATGATTTTTATCGAAAATATTACATTTATTTTCTGAAAAAGTTATATTAAAACCTTTATCACATAACTGACTAATACTCAATAAATTGTGTTTTAAATTTTTAACTAATAAAACATCAGAAATGAGAGGTAAATTAGTGGTACCGTTGCTGCTGACATCGCCTTTACCGATGATATAACCTTTAGAGTTATCTCCAAAAGTGACTGATCCTCCATTTGAGTAGATAATATTTGATAACATTTCTTTGTTTCCAGTCATATGTTTTGAGCAACCGTTGTCTAAAATCCATTTTCCTCCCCTTTTATGTGGTACCTGCAAATTTATTTTATAAAAAGTTGGTACCCGTTTATTTTTAGGGTCCTAATAGTTAGATCTTAGGAAGCCAAACCCATACGGGTTCAGAATTCCCTTTATAAACATAGTTTTTGTCATTATGAACAGTTTACATGAACGTTTTGATATGTTTATTTCTTATTGAAACATTATTTGTTTTTGGAATCCATATCTTAATGGTTTTAGTGTTTGACCAAACTGTTTTCTTAATATCCTTATTAATATTATTATTAATTCTACTTTTAGCAAACTTATTTTGTTTTTTAAATCCTAGTCCAGATTTGTTGTTAGTGGATTGAGAATTTCCTAGTATTTTAAAAAGATTCTCTCTTTCTTTATTAAAATTGGAAATATTGTTAGAGATGTTATCAAATTTTATTTTTAGACTAGATTTTAATCTAAATCTTTAATTTTAGAATTTAAACCATTATTTTCAAAAAATAAAACATCATTTTTACTTTTCTAAATTTCTAGTTCTTCAGTTATTGAAGAAATTTGAGAAGATAAGTTAGAATTTGATTGTTGAGAAATTTCAAGTTCTTCTTCTAATATTTTCTTTTCATCTTTCAGCATATCTACTTCTAAGACTGTTCTATCTAATTTTCTTTGTAAATCTTTGTTTTTCTTTTTAAGTTGTTTTGCTAAATCTACAAATTCAGAATTAATTTCAATTAAATCTTCAAAAATAAGATCACTTACATCGTCTGATGAAGCCATGAAGCACACATTTGCTTGTTCATTTTCATTATCACTTTCACTTTCTGATGAAGATGATAAGTCTGTGTCGTCCCAAGTGACTGAAAAAGCTCTTCGTTTCGTTCTGTCCTTCTTAAAAATTGGTCTTTTTACGTTCAGGACAATCTTTCTTCATGTGACCTTTCTTGTGACATTCATAACATTCCATTGCTGAAGATGATGGTTTGCTACTGTTGATATTGTTGTTGGAATTATTTCTGTTTCCCCTGAATTTATTTCTTTTGAATTTCAGAAACTTTTTGGAATTTTTTGCAATCATTGCCATATCTTCATTCTCTGAGTCGGAATCATCTTTTTCTGCTTGAAATGCCACATTCTTCTTTTCTTGCGCTACATTTGTCTTTGCCTATAAATTTACTTCGTAGGACATTAAATTACCTATCAGTTCTTCTGGTTTTAATGTTGACAAATCACTTTGCAACGAGAAGGATTTTGCCTGCTCGAAAATCGACACCCATACTTTACATCGTACTCGAATGCCGTAGATTCGACCGTTCAAATCCGATTCGCCGGAGCTTATAACAACATTAAGTAAACAACACAGCGGAATAAAAGAATAACACATTGATATACCGCTTTGATACAATATCTGATACAACAGATGATCCTATAGATATCAATACACATCAGAGATATGATACAATAAAATAGCAGCGGGAAAGAAAAATAGATAACATCTAGCAGCGGAACAAATAACTTTGAGATAGTCTTCAAAAGAGAACTCCGAGAACTGCAACTCTATTTCCAAGAACCAATCCAGCAATAGCTCGAACTCCCAATAACGATGCACAAGGATAAGCAAGTGCGGTGTGGTCCAGAGACTGAACTAACTTCAGATAATCCACTATATCTAACTATCTTAAAAACCCAACTCTAGACTGCTCGTGTAGAAAAAAATTTGAGCACCCAGAGTTTAGGAAAGAAACAATAAACTCTGGATCAGTCATGGGACTGGTGTGAGCAACAAAAACAGTTTATCTTTTAAAACATCCAACAAAAGATTTTCAAAGTCAATTCGCAATGCTTTTAGAAATGAGACTACCATAATGCCTCTCGCACACACACACAATGCAAACGCAGAATCGGAGGAGATTTCTCCTTATGATAGTCAAAGATGCTTGATACGCATTAACAGAACATTTGATATTATTACTAGTGCATAGTGTAGGAAAAATTCATTTCGAAAATAAAGATATAAATCTTAGCCAGCATAGACATTTCGAACTATGCCTACTATAGCTACCATCTAAACAGTGGTGACCACCATAAGTAAATGGCAGGTTCTACAACTAAAACCGTACAGGGTTTCTTATTGGGAATTGGATTTCCAACAAATGGTCAGGCCAAGGAACTTCCCATTGCCACATGAGAACGCCTCTGGAAGGACGTCCCCGAGAACCAAACCGGATCTCTACCAACACAAGGCCGGGTTACCCCTAACTGGGTAACTACTGACACGAGTATGCCATCCCCCGGTCCTTTGGGACCTTTAACCGAGCGCTCGTAATCAACATCACACCAAATAATAAGTGTTTCAACATGAGTAAGCATCTGGGCTCCATACCATGACACCACCCTTTTCCAGAAGGAAATGCACATACCCTAAAGGGAGCTACCCCTCATAACCTTGCTGCATCTTTCCTGTTTTGACCATTTCCGGGGTGTGAGGCTCGACGAAGTCTCGTCCACAAAAACACGCTTTATATAAAAGTTGTGCTTTGGGTCAACAAATGATCATAGAAATGATCACAAAGATAAACGATCAAACAAATGATCCTATCACAAATGATCAACACAATGGTCATTTCACAGCAACACTCAGCATTTCACATTACCAAATTGGGAATATATCACTGATAACCATCAACTACATAACCTCTGAGCTCGTACGTCTCAGAGAAGGGTGTTAAGCTAAGAGAATAAATTCTCCGCCACCAACAGAAATATATTTGAAAGAAATCTGCTTTATATCTCAATTTGTAATGTCAGACATACAATCCATACAAGTCTGTTCCGGGTTCGAACAGAACCGAAGGCACTTACAAAGAAGTCCATGCAATCCGGATATTCACAATCCCGATCGGATTTCCCATCACTTAAGGAGTCTCTATACCGGCGCGACTCGGTGCAGAAACAATCGATAGGTCATCCTATCACTTTCGCAAATACCCGGTCTTCATCACCGGTCTTCAAATGCTATCCATAACGTCAAATCACATATTCGGAATGGGTTATATGACACAAAGGTCCTTTCCCGGTTAAACCGAATAGTGAGCGAAAATATTTTAAAACATATGGATATGGGATTTCAATTAAGTCACAACTTAATAATTCAAAACTTTCTTTCAAATGGTTTAAACCAAATACCATTTCAAATCTTTTAAACCAAAGATTTATTTCAAAAAATTCCATTTACGGATTTCAAAACAATTTCTGTTTCATTTGGATTAACTCGTTTAGAATCTTTAAATTAAAGATTTATCTTATAGCTTTCAAACCATTCCCAAATGTTCACTTTCAAAATTCATTTCCAAATATTCATCAATAACTTGGTAAACTATTTCTGTTTAAACTTGAAATCTCTTTTATATAATTTGAAATTCGTTTCTCCTATGAAAGCTTCTTATCATTTAGAAACAACAGTCTTATTTCGAAAAAACCCGATTTCATTTATACAAGTTACAATCTTTGGGTTAATTCAAATTCCCAAAAATAATACTTTAAAAATGGTTTAACTCATAATGACTAGTATAATATCGTTAATCCCTAGTTTCAAATTACAGAATTCAATTTCAATATTGAATTCAAATTTAAATCAAAGTATTTAAATTCCAACATTTAATCTAGTTATTCAAAATAAATTTCCATCTTTGAAATTCCATTTCAAAAGGTTTTCACTTCAAACCCAATCCATTTTCAAAACATTTGAATTTAAAAATTCAAATACAAAACTATTTTCAAAAATTTGTGACTTAACCGATTTCCTCATGAAATCCATAATTGTGTGTGTATGGTGTGGTCCAGGGGTTTAACACAATAGTGCAACATCATTCAATCATCATAGATCAAAACACAGAAATATAGTTGATAAGCGATATAACTATAAAGCTTATCACCCATTCACAGATTTATTGATAATATATAGATTTATCATAAATAAATAAATGAATCATACACAGCTCAATCCACATTACAAAATATCACAGATCAGTTAGGACAATCAATTCAAGGCATATCATACAATACAATCATTCATAAGTAAGGTCAAACATCCAATGGTCATTTAGCAGTAGGATTAATTATTTGTTTAATCCTAATTCTTTCAATGTATTTTCAATTAAATTAACTACTTATGAATTAGTTCTCCAATCCTGATAAATTTATCACAAATCATTTGATATAAATAAATTAATCAATCACCTTAATTAATTAAATTATTCTAAATTACTTGTTAACTAAATAAATTATCCCATGATTAACTATCTCCATTAATTAATCCCTTGATTAATTACAAAGGTAATTACCCCAAATTACTTCATTTATAAATCATCTTTAATGACCTTCATTAACATTTATTTAATTTCTTTTCTAAAGTAATTAAATTACATCAATCATTATTAATTATAAGTTTGATTAACCATTAATGATTCATTGATTAATTAAAATTTAATCTATATTACTTAATTCATTAAACTTTAATTAATGCGTTTAAACTTATATTTACTAATTTAATCTATACAAATCATCAATTTATCCATTCTAATTACCTTTTAATCAATTTATAAAACTACTTTAAAAACCTTTAAAGTTGTTTCAAAAAAAAAATCTAAATTTCAAAACTTTATTATATTTTAAAAATGAGATTCCAAAACCACATTGAATCATTATCACATTTCTTTTGAAGATTATCAAGTAAAACAAATTAAATTCAAGACATTTTCTTTATGATTTATATTTGATACTTGTTAATATTTAGCTTCAAAAATCTTGTTACTTTCCTTTACTATGTAAAACTTCCGTTCTTTGTTTTCTTTTTCTTTTTTTTAAAAAAAAACTTGTTAACAATTTCCTTTATTCAAAGTAACTTGGTATAAGTTGAAACTCCTCACAGTAAAATCCCGAACAACTCTCCAAAATCCCTGACACAGACTCGAGTCAACATTCGAGTAGCTTGCTTCGCATCCCCTTCTTCCTACCCGAGACGAGCACGAGAGGAACTCGAACTGCTTCGAGTGAAAACCCGAGTTCCTTCGCTTCTTTCCCAACCCAACTGTGCACGGAGAATGTGCACATGCACCCATTACCGGCAACGCTCCGACACCTGCGACCACCCCCAACAAGTCACTTGCGACCCCGTCAACATCTTCGACCCCTCAAAACCACCAACCAACGGCAAACTCGCGAACGAGCTTTCTAACCCAGGCTGCATCAAAACGACCACCAAAAAAAATGTCTCGTGCCAACGATTCCCACCACCGAAACTCACACGAACTCAACCAAAACTTCGACACTCACTCACGATCCTCCTCCCCTTGGACCGATCCCCCGAAGCACCTCGACGACGATGCGGCAACACGAATTCCAACAAATACATAACGTGAGTTTAAACCCTAGTTCACCAATCTTTGGCCATCACGATTATCTACAAATTTTCTAACTATTTTTCTGATGATCTATATCCTTCAATCTATCTCCACCCAGAGGCACGACTCACAATTCGTTGGCATTTGTCTGAATTTGATAAAAATACATTTTCTGTTCCACTCGCAATTCCCCAAAATCTACCAAACTAAAAATCTTCATTTGATTGCTAAAATTCATCATATTCTAATGTGATTCCAATTATCAAGCCAAACATGAATTTAAGAGTAGTGATTTTTTTCATTTAAAAATATTCTTCTATAAATTTCCTTTTCTAGTAAAATATCTTACTTGATTTTGCTTATAATTATTTTTAGACTAGCATTAGATTAACACGAACAAATTTTCTTTAAGGATTGTAGCTTAACATCAATTATAGAAAGAGATGTTGAATTTTAAATCTTGAATTAGAATCCTGTTACTTAGAACAGAGCAGATATGCACACCATAAATGCATATATACACCCTGTAAGTATTTTATACTTCCCACACAATGCTTCAACATGCATCCAGATTGTAACAGATTCAAGGAAATGGTTCATTCACAAGTAACAACAGAGAAAAAAGGGATTTAATTTAGGGGTTTGCTCACCTGTAAATACTTGGAACAGAGAAGATGGGCAGAGAACTGAAATTGTTGAAAACTGGAAATAGATTTAGTTGCCTAAACTTGCATGCTTGAATTTGCTAGGCTCTTTTAACTGCTTCAGGTTTGAATCCTTGCTATATATTTGAGTTGAACTTGCATTTTATCTAATTGATCCCAGATAGCATGTTTTGCCTGATCTTTGAGTTGAATCTTAATTGTAGTTTAAACTGAAGTTTTGTTTGAGTTTGAAATGATAAAAAAAAAATTCTTTTCCTTCAAGTGCTACTCAGTTTCATGGTCGAACTGAGATAAAGATTGATACATATATAAAAAAGAGAAGTTTGCAGGATGATATGGTTGTAAAAGATATTATTTTATTTTCTTTGTTCAGGGTGTTATTTGTTTATACAAGGTGATGTTTATTTTGTACCACAAGTCATGGCTGAGATGATCTTGTCCATGCTGAAGAATTTGGTATGCACAGTTCATTTTGCTTTGCATAAGCATGTACATAGGTACTTTATGTTTCATGCTTGAGTTCAAAATTGTTATGTACATATTTTTGTCTTGCTTGCATACTATCCTACAGGCAACATCATACATATTTACTTGACTCTTGCTTTATGCTCTATGTACAATCTATATTTAAGTATACATATTGTTGTCTTGCATTAAATGCATGTGTACATGCTTATATACATTTGTTATTTCTTGCCTTGCATACTAAGCTTTGCAGGCAAAATGTTATACTCGGCTGTGATGATGTTATGTACTTGTTGCTTTTTACTTGTTGATTATGCAGTTTGCTGGCTGCAATTCATTTCTTTGCTGGTACAAATCTATACTTAAGTATACATATTGTTGTTTCTTTTTAGTTTACAGCCTATGCTTCTTCATATTTTATCTTATCTTTTGTTTTATACTTGCATGTTTATATTTTTACTTTGTTTTGTTTATGTTTGCCTACATTTTTATTTGTTTATCTTGTACTTTGCTTTATTACTTATGTAAATTATTATTATCTTCTTTTGCTTTTTATTTATTCTATAACTTTGTTTGTACATAGTTGTTTAATATGTTTGTTTGGTTCCATACTTAACTTTTATTTATCTCTATTTATAACTCAAATATTTATTTTACTTTTATTTTTAGTTTAAATATTTATCATGAATTTTACTTTAATAATTATTGTTTTATATTTTTCTATATACACATACATATATAGTATTTAAATTCAAATCAAATATATATATATATATCTATATATATATATATATAATTTTAAATTTACTCATATATGCTCAAATACATACATATATATATATATTCTCATATACATACATATATGCAAATTTTCAAATCAATTTGACTTAATATATTTTCTATTTGAATCGAGGAAACTCGCATCTCTTAAATCGATAAATTTTACAATTTTAATTCAAAAATTAAACAAGTCATAAATTAAAATTAAATTAAATTCTAGGGTCGTTACACACTTGCTTCTTCAATGGCTAGGACTTCTCTTTCCCATTCGTCAGTTAAAGAATTTAAGATTTTTGTGACAATATCAAAATCAGTAAATGTTTGTTCTAATGATAGTAGAGCATGATGAATATCCTGAAATCTAGAGTACATATCATTTATAGATTCGTTTGGCCTCATTTTGAAATTTTGAAATTGATTTTTCAACGTAGAAATTTTGCTTAATTTAACTTTGTTCGTTCCCTCATGTGTTATCTTAAGTGTTCTCCATATTTCATAACCAGAAGTGCACATGCTAACTCTATTGAATTCATTTCTATCTAATGCACAAAATAAAATATTAATAGCCTTTGCATTTGATGTAGCATCTAGATTTTGTGTGTTACTCCAAGTTGAGTATTCTTCAGCAGGAGTTATGTACTCTCTTTGTATAATATTCCAGATATCAAAACCACTAGATTGCATATAGATTCTCATTCTAGTTGACCAATAATTATAATTGAACCCATTAAAAAGTGGAGGTCGTGAAGTTGATCGACCCTCTGTGAAACTAGTATTAGTGTTAGTGCTAACATTGTTAGTTTGCGTCGTTGCCATATTACTGGAAATAAATATCAAATAACTTTGTGACGGTTATAGGAATTCTTGCTCTGATACCAAATGAAAGTGAACGTGTAGTACTAAGGATCGTGTAATATGATATATAAATGCGGAAACTGATAATAGTAGTAAAATAAAAATTAAAGTAAGCACACCAGGAATTTTTATACAGGTTCGAACTTCCCGTTCTACGTCCAGTCCCAGAATATCCTCTGGATTTAGACTAAAACCCCTCACTTAACCCGGAGGAATAGGTATATCACACCTGAGCAGCCGAACAGGAATTTTTCCGCCTCATCAGCCGAAGAGGACTTCAACTTAATACAAATACTTTGTTGACGAATGTGTTCTGAATAACACGGATTGTCTTTTGATAGTACAATTTTCTATAATCTAATCCTCAAGAATATGTAGTGTATGTGAAGATTTATAAGGAAGATAATCTCGTAGAATCGAAGTATATAAATTAATTCAGAGATTCTAAAGATATTGAATGAGAATGAATGCTTTTATTTGCAGAAATAAATAGAGAATAGATTTCAGAAATATAAAACAGAATCGATGATTGTAGAAGTGATTTGAACATGTTTATATAGTTGTAGAATAGTTATAATCTTTCATGAAGAGTATCAATCAAAAGTTGTGTCCGTATCTGTTGGATTGAGAGACATTCCTTTTCATGATAAATGGCAACTCTTCAGGAAAACTAGCCGTTATGTTTAGGTCGGTCGACCTAAAAAACTGGTCGGTCAGCTGAATTTTAAAAACGTATACAAAATAATATGTATCTATGCATATGACACAGGGTCGGTCGACCGAGGTTTCTGATCGGTCAGCCGACCTGTAGTCAATTACACAGTATACACTAATTTATTTATAATCTTAATATAAATCAATTTGGGTATGTGTGTTGTAACGATCGCGATTTTTCGTTGTCGAAAAACCGAACCGTTAGGGTTTAAGAAGAAGAAGAAAGAGGTAGAAGAAGAGAGAGAGAAAGATAGAAGAAATAGAAACAAGTAACAGAACGTGAAACAATATCAGAATCTCATAATCGCAGCGGAACAACATATAATAGATAAATGAATATTCACTAAAACAAAAGAACTATACACTTTATACATACATCACATTACATCACATCATCAGAGTGTACAACAATAAAACAGCGGAAAAGAATACTATATACAATAAATAATAGACTACGCTATCCAAGCTCGCCTCCAAATCTGCACAGCAACTCCCGAATCCAGAATAACCTGATAACCTAACTCTAGACTGCCCGTGTGGAAAATAGTGGGCACCCAGAGTTTAGGAAAGGAACAATAAACTCCAGGTCAGTCATGGGACTGGTGTGAGAACTCAAAACAGTTTATCTTTAAAACAAGCAAAAAGAAAATGTAAATTTTGAAACCCGCAATGCTTTTTTTTGAAAAATGAAACTACCATAAGGCCTCCCGGCACACACACAATGCAAACGCACACATGGGGGAGATTTCTCCTTATGATAGTCAAAAATGCTTAATACGCAAAAGTCAAATCATTTTTTGATATTATTATTAGTGCATAGTGTAGAAAACAGTTCGAAAATAGGATATAAATCCTAGCCAGCATAGGTACCATGATACTATGCCTACTATAGCTGCCATGTTAAATGGCAGGTTCTACAACTAAAACCGTACAAGGCGCGTATTGAATGAATGGATTTCCAACAAATGGTCAGGCTAAGGAACTTCCTACTGCCACATGGGACCGCCTCTTGCGGGACGTCCCGAGAAACTAACGTTACGGTTAGATCTCTGCCAACACAAGGCCAGGTTACCTCTGTAACTAGGTAACTACTACACGAATATGTCATCCCCCGGTCCTTTGGGACCTTTATCCGAGCGCTCGATACCAACAACACCACACTGAAATAGATATAGTGTATTAAGATGAGTAAATATCTGGGCTCCATACCATGATACCACCCTTTTCCAAAAGGAAATGACATACCCTAAAGGGCGCGACCCTCATAACCTTGTCGCATATTCCTGTTTCGACCATTTCCGAGGAGTGAGGTCTGACGAAGTCTCGTCCACAAAGCTACGCCTTGTGTAACAAAGCCATGCTTTGGGTCAACAGATGACCAAAGCAATGATCACAAAGATAACTGATCAAACAAATGATCATATCACAAATGATCAACCAATAATCATCACACAGCAACACTCAGCATGCCACATTACCAGATTGGGAATATATCGCTGATAACCTTCAACTACATAACCTCTTAGCTCGTATGTCTCAGAGAAGGGTGTTAAGCTAAGAGAATAAATTCTCCGCCACCAACAGAAATGTATTTGAAAAGAAATCTGCTCTATATCTCAAAATGTAATGTTAGACATGTAACCATACAAGTCTGTTCCGGGTTCGAACAGAACCGAAGGCACTTCCAAAGAAGCCCTTGCAATCCGGGTATTCACAATCCCGATAAAATTTCCCATCACAAAGGAAATCTCCATACCGTAGCTAACGATGCAGAGACAATCGATAGGTCATTGATGCAGCAAGGCATATGGGAATTAAAAAGTTAAACCATATTAAGTCGTACACGAGCTTAAGACGTGCATGCTTGATGAGTCGGTCACGGGATAGTGGAAGCATGAGTCGGTGCCGGTTTAACGAAGCTTGGAGGAGTTCGAGTCTGATGAGTCGTCCACGACACAACGACTCATCCATGAGTCGTCAACGACTTAACAAGGAACTGGAGAAGGTAGTGCCATATGAGCTGCGACCTATGGTTATACGACCCAAGGAAGGCATGGAGTTGAGTCGCCCAGAGGAGAGTCGTGTACTGTGATATGATGTAAGTCTTGAGTCGTTTGTAAGATGAGTCGTTATTTGTTTCTTGAGTCGGAGGTGTGGTAATAAGGCGGGTTTGTTGAGTCGTGTGATTTAAGTCGCTGCCGACTTAAGTAGATGAGTCGGATATGTATGAGTCGTGCGAACTGTGTTGATGATAAGTCGGTAACGATCTTGCATGAGTCGTTTGCTTTGTGTTTTGTTGTAAAGAGGTGAAGTCGCGTGTGTTGAGTCGGTCACGACTTAAGCTATGTCGTAAGTCGGCGACGACTTAAGGTGCTGGGTCAGGAAACTCTATAAATAGCGTGTGTGTTGTAATTTTTGTAGTAGTTGATTTTGGAATAAAATTCTCTTTTGTTAGCTTTGTGCTTTCATATAAATTGGTAGTTGAGTGTAATCTCCTATCTCCTCTTTCGGTTAATCGAGTGTGCTCGATTCAACGATCGTAGAAGCCGATACACGGAATCTAGTGCGCTAGATCAACGTGCGAAGAATCGTAGATCTTTGAACACGGTATAGTGCGCTATCAACGTGTTTGAGATAGCTAGAGTTCGGTATCTTTGGATCAACGAACTTGGGCATTTTGGTATCTTCAACTCACCGATTGCTACATTTCATCGATTGAAGTTTATTTTGAATAATCCGCTGCGTCAGTTTTGGTATCAGAGCCATACTTAGCCAATCATAGCTAAGTTGATTCTTGGAGCCAAGCTTTTGAAGTTTGAAGTTTGAAGTTGTTCATCGTGTTCATATTGAAGTTGCATCAAGTTTGGAGTGTTTGATCCATTTCATTTTGGATCGAGGAGTTGGAAATTGTTTAGATCTATCTTGTGGAAGTTTTGCGCGCCAAGGGTTGAAGTGTAGAACCTTGCCAAGCTAAGTCTTTGCCGACTTAGTGGTGAACCGAGATAAGTTAATGCAAGCTAGTGGTGATAAGCCGTGAAGTGTCATAGCCGAGACATTGTTGAGCCGTGACTTGTTGATTGTTGTATTGTGTTGAGAGTTTTGAAGTCTTGTGATTGAATTGTGAAGTTTTGTGAAGTTTTCAATCATGCCACCAAGGAGAGCTAATCGTCATCAAAACGTTGAAGCTTTGTATCGTAGAGAAGAAGCCGAGCTTATGGAACAACGTATTAATGAAAAGTTTGATGAAGGCATTGGTAAATTGGAGAAATTGATGAATGATTTGAATCAAAGGAGGAGATCACCAAACTCGAACCATGGAGGAAACCGAGTTTCGCCATCGGTTACGGAAGCGAGGAGGGTATCACCACATTCTTGTAGAGATAGAAGAGAAACATCAATTTCATCACGAAGAGATCATCATGACTATGCACATGAAGAGAGACGAAGTCAACATGAATTTGACAATGAAGCATATAGAGATGAAGAGAGACATAGTCAAAGAAGCATGCATGAACGAAGGGATGATAATGGTCGAGATCGATGTCGGCGTACTTTTGATTTTGTTGAAGAAGGTGATAGAGCTAGTGTTCATTATCGAGATCGAGACTAAGTTCGAAATTCTTATCGGGATGTTGAAGATGATCGTCGATGGGAATCGGGTATGAAGATGGAGATTCCGGAATTTAAAGGCGGGATGGTTGCTGAAGAGTTCTTAGATTGGTTGTCTAATGTGGAGGAAATCTTTGATTTCAAGGAGGTTCCGGAGAATCGAAGGGTAAAGTTAGTTGCTACAAGGCTGAGGGGGAGAGCTTTGGCGTGGTGGCAACAAACTAAACTTACCAGGGAGAGAATGGGGAAGGCAAAGATAGAATCGTGGAATAAGATGAAGAAGTTGATGAGATCTACTTTCTTACCTTACAACTATCAATCACTTATGTACCAGAGGTTGCAGAATCTGAGGCAAGGGACAAAGTCTGTTGGTGATTATGCTGATGAATTTTACCAACTCATTGCCAGGAACGATATTATGGAGACTGAAGAACAGTTAACTGCTAGATTTATTGGAGGTTTGAGAATGCAGATCCAGGATATGGTTAATATGTTTGATCCTAGATCAGTTGCAGAAGCACATCAGAAAGCGTTAGCTTGGGAGAAACAAGGAAGGCGTGGAGGTGGTGTGTTTACTAATTCTAATAATCAAGCAAGGGGTGTTGGTGGAAGTTCTAATGTTCCTAAACCTGTTTCAAAGCCAGTGGTGAAGGAGGTTGAGAAGGCAAAGGCTAGCAGTGTTTTCAGATGTTATAATTGTCAGGAGTTGGGTCACAAAAGCAATGAATGTCCGAAGCCGAAGAAGAGAACCATGGTTGCAGAAGTTGAGGAGGATGATGGTGAGGAGGCAGAATGTTCAAATACACCTTATGTTGAGGAGGAAGAAGAATTGTTCGGAGATGAAGGTTGTAATCTTATGTTGAGGAGGTCATGTCTTACACCAAAGAAGGAGGAGGATTGTAGTTGGTTGAGAAGCAATATTTTTCAGTCGACATGCACTATTCTGGGAAAGGTTTGCAAGTTCGTTATTGATGCGGGAAGTTGTGATAATATTATTTCTACAGAGGCTGTGAGGAAATTGAACTTGAAGACTGAGAAGCATCCTAAACCGTACAAGCTAGCATGGTTAAGGAAGGGTGGTGAAGTGAAGGTGTGTCGAAGAGCTTGTGTTAATTTTTCTATTGGGAAGAAGTACAAAGATGAAATTTGGTGTGACGTTGTAGACATGGATGTGTGTCATCTGTTGTTGGGCAGACCATGGCAGTTTGATAGAGCAGTACAACATGATGGTCGTGCCAACAGTTACAGTTTCATGTTCGAGGGTACTAAAATCACTTTGGTTCCTAAGAAGCAACAGCAGAAGGAGAGCAAGCTAGAAGAGATTGAGGAATTGAAAACTCTGTTGACTTTGAAAGAGTTTGTTAAGGAAGTTGAAGAGGAGCCTGAAGTATTTCTGTTGATTGGGAGAGAGAGTAGTGAAGAAGTTGAAATTCCAGAAGCAGCAAAGCCAATTTTGAAAGAATTTGAAGATGTCTTTCCAGAGGAGTTGCCTAAGGAGTTACCGCCACTTAGAGACATTCAACATCAAATTGATCTTGTTCCGGGAGCAGTGTTACCACATCGACCACATTACCGAATGAGTCCGAAGGAACATGAGGAGTTACGAAGGCAGGTGGAAGAGTTACTTGAGCAGGGACGTGTGCAGGAAAGTTTAAGTCCTTGTGCCGTGCCAGCATTGTTGGTACCAAAGAAGGATGGAACTTGGAGGATGTGCACAGACAGTAGAGCATTGAATAAGATCACTGTTCGTTATAGATTTCCTATGCCAAGGTTGGATGACTTGCTAGATCAGTTGAGTGGGGCAACTATATTTTCAAAGATTGATTTGAAGAGTGGTTATCATCAAATTCGAATCAGACCTGGAGATGAATGGAAGACAGCTTTCAAGACGAGAGAGGGGTTGTACGAATGGTTGGTTATGCCATTTGGTTTGTCTAATGCACCTAGTACATTCATGCGAGTGATGAATCAAATCTTTAGACCATTCATTGGGAAGTTCGTCGTGGTTTATTTCGATGATATTCTGATTTACAGCAGAAGTATGGAGGAGCATGTTCTACATTTGAGGGAAGTGTTGATTATTCTTCGTGAGGAACAATTTTATGCTGCTGCGAAGAAATGTGTGTTTATGACGCATACTGTTTTATTTCTGGGCTATGTTGTTTCAGGAGAAGGAATTCAAGTTGATCAAAGTAAAGTTGAAGCTATTAGAAATTGGCCACAGCCGAGAACTATCACTGAAGTTAGAAGTTTTCATGGATTGGCATCATTCTACCGAAGGTTCGTTCCACACTTCAGTAGCGTGATGACTCCAGTGACTGATTGCATGAAAGGGAAACAGTTTGTATGGTCAGAAGAAGCGGGGGTTGCCTTTGAGAAGATCAAGGAATTGTTGACGTCTGCACCAATTCTTGTTTTACCGAATTTTCAGTTATTGTTTGAATTGCATACTGATGCTTCGAAGGTTGGTATTGGAGGAGTTCTGAGTCAGAATGGGAAGCCAGTTGCTTATTTCAGCGAAAAGTTGTCAGGGGCAAAGATGAGATACAGTACATATGACGTTGAGTTTTATGCTGTTGTGCAAGCTGTCAAGCATTGGAGGCATTATCTGTTTCAGAAGGAATTTGTTCTTTATACAGATCATGAAGCATTGAAACATTTACAGGGGCAGGATAAGATTTCAGCGAGACATGCATCGTGGATAGCATATTTACAGCAGTTTACTTTTGTTGTCAAACATAAATCAGGGGTGACAAATCGGGTAGCTGATGCTTTGAGTAGGAGGAGTCATTTATTAACGACAATGAAAGTTGAAGTGACAGGTTTTGAGATGTTACCGGAGATGATTAATGAAGATCCTTACTTTGTGAAATATGTTGAGAAAGTGAAGGGTGAGAGTACCGATGAATTTACGTTGGTTGATGGTATTCTGTTTAAAGGGAATCGTTTGTGTATTCCAGACTGTAGCTTGAGGTTGAAAATTGTCAAAGAGTTACACGAGGAAGGGCATGTGGGCCATGATCGTACTTTGAAATTGATTTCACAGTCTTACTTTTGGCCGTCAATGAGAAAAGAGGTTGAAAGATTCGTGGAGAGATGCCATATTTGCCAAGTTTCAAAAGGAACAGCAACGAATGCAGGGTTGTATATGCCATTACCAGTTCCATCTAAGCCATGGGTTGATATTAGCATGGATTTCGTTTTGGGTTTGCCTAGAACTCAAAGGGGAAATGATTCGATATTTGTTGTGGTGGACAGATTTTCGAAGATGGCACATTTTGTTGCTTGCAAGAAGACAGCGGATGCAGTTCGAGTAGCACAGTTATTTTTCAAGGAGATCTATCGACTTCATGGATTGCCAGAGTCTATTGTGTCGGATAGAGATACTCGTTTTCTGAGTCACTTTTGGTTGAGTTTGTGGAAGATGGTGGGAACGAAGCTGAAATTTAGTAGTGCTTATCATCCACAAACTGATGGACAGACAGAAGTTGTTAACAGGTCATTGGGAAATTTGTTGCGATGTCTTGTACAGGATAATTTGAGAAGTTGGGACATGAAGTTATGCCAAGCTGAATTTGCACATAATCATGCAGTGAATCGTAGCACGGGATTCAGTCCATTTCAGATTGTTTATTCAAATTTACCCAGGGGACCGTTGGATTTGGCAGTAATACCACAGGCGAAGGGAACAGTTAAACGAGCTGTCGATTTTGTTGATGAGCTGACGGAATGTCATAAAATCGTTCAGGAACGATTGGAGAAATCGAATGAGAAGTATAAGAAGTCGGCAGATTTGAAACGTCGAAATGTTGAATTTAAAGAAGGTGATTTGGTTTATGCCGTGTTAACCAAAGATCGTTTTCCAGTGGGTGCTTACAATAAGTTGAAAGCCAAAAAAGTTGGTCCTGTCGAAATTGTGAAGCGAATTAATGACAATGCTTATAAGTTGAAGCTGCCGGAGGATATTTACACTTCTGACGTATTCAATATTAAGCATCTGGTGCCGTATTATGAGGATGAACATTTTGATGAGAAAGAATTTGCAAATTCGAGGTCGAATTTTTCTCAACCAGGGGAGGAGATGATGCAGCAAGGCATATGGGAATTCAAAAGTTAAACCATATTAAGTCGTACACGAGCTTAAGACGTGCATGCTTGATGAGTCGGTCACGGGATAGTGGAAGCATGAGTCGGTGCCGGTTTAACGAAGCTTGGAGGAGTTCGAGTCTGATGAGTCGTCCACGACACAACGACTCATCCATGAGTCGTCAACGACTTAACAAGGAACTGGAGAAGGTAGTGCCATATGAGCTGCGACCTATGGTTATACGACCCAAGGAAGGCATGGAGTTGAGTCGCCCAGAGGAGAGTCGTGTACTGTGATATGATGTAAGTCTTGAGTCGTTTGTAAGATGAGTCGTTATTTGTTTCTTGAGTCGGAGGTGTGGTAATAAGGCGGGTTTGTTGAGTCGTGTGATTTAAGTCGCTGCCGACTTAAGTAGATGAGTCGGATATGTATGAGTCGTGCGAACTGTGTTGATGATAAGTCGGTAACGATCTTGCATGAGTCGTTTGCTTTGTGTTTTGTTGTAAAGAGGTGAAGTCGCGTGTGTTGAGTCGGTCACGACTTAAGCTATGTCGTAAGTCGGCGACGACTTAAGGTGCTGGGTCAGGAAACTCTATAAATAGCGTGTGTGTTGTAATTTTTGTAGTAGTTGATTTTGGAATAAAATTCTCTTTTGTTAGCTTTGTGCTTTCATATAAATTGGTAGTTGAGTGTAATCTCCTATCTCCTCTTTCGGTTAATCGAGTGCGCTCGATTCAACGATCGTAGAAGCCGATACACGGAATCTAGTGCGCTAGATCAACGTGCGAAGAATCGTAGATCTTTGAACACGGTATAGTGCGCTATCAACGTGTTTGAGATAGCTAGAGTTCGGTATCTTTGGATCAACGAACTTGGGCATTTTGGTATCTTCAACTCACCGATTGCTACATTTCATCGATTGAAGTTTATTTTGAATAATTCGTTGCGTCAGTCATCCTATCGTTTTCACAAATACTCGGTCTTCAACACCGGTCTTCAAATGCGATCCACAACGACGTATCACATATTCGGAATGGGTTATATGACACAAAGGTCCTCCTCCGGCTAAACCGAATAGCGAGCGCTTATTTTAAAAAAAAAAATAAGTGTAGCATTCAATTTCAAACAATCACAACAATTACCTTCCAAGGGTAAATACTGATAGTCGGTTATTTAACTATCAATATAGATGCGCCACATCATCAGATTCCAAATAATTTTCCAAAATTATTTAATCCCAAAAATATCTTTACCAGATATATATACACACTTTCCAAATAATTGCCCAAATTATTTGTTTTACCAAAAATATCTTTACACGATAAAATTTCCACACTTCAATCATTTGAAAGCCAATTTCAAATTATTTTTCATCTTTTATACCCTTTGAAAACAAATTTCAAATCATCAAATAAATCTTTACCGATTTATTTTAAACTTACGTTCCAAACCCGTAAATTCATTCCCATACTTCAAAATAAATCAATATTTATTTTTAACAAATTTCCCTTCCTTTAATAAATTCCATAGTGAATTTAAATTCCAAATATCTACTGATATACGATTTACAAATCGATTTCAAATTATTCGCTTTCAATTTACCTTTAAAAGATGAATCCTCAAAAACGTTCCATTTCATATTGGAAAAGCATTTCCATGCTTATTTAAAAATAAGTAATTCACAAAATCTATTTATTTTCAAAATTTTGAAAATATTCAATATACTTACCATAGTCTAGTATATATTTCATTCTTTAAGAAAAATATTCTTTTATTCACTTTTATTTGGGTCAAAACGAATGTTGCGTAAAACATCGTTACGCAACCCAAAATCACTAGAATAGGGATTCAAAATTAAAATAGATATATAAATCCCCAAACTATACAAAATATTTCCTTTTGGAAACCATTTACTATAACAATAGTGTTATAGCCCACTATTTCCTTATTTTCTCGAAAACGCCTATTGCAACAATGAATGTTGAACTCTACGTATTCATTCCTTTTTATTTCTCGAAAACGTCTATTTCAACAATAAATGTTGAAATTTAAGGTTTCGATACTTAATGCTTTTTAAAACATATTTAAATCGTTTTAAATTCCATTCAAAACATTCCTTTCTCAAAACATGTCCATTTTATTCAATAATATATTCACTGTTCAAAATAGTGAATATAACACCTTTAACTAACTTCCATATTCAATTTATCAAATTCAAGTGATTTCAAATTTATAAACAACGTTTATAAATTCCATTTCCATTAATAACTTCGGTTTAGAAACCTCTTTTATCCATCCAATTCGATTTACAAACCCAATTACTATACCAAAGGTTCGTATTATAAGTTAAGAGCTTATAATCCATTTATTTACTAAACCTTTCCTTTAAAATTTCACAAATTTTTAAATCGTATCACTGGCAAGATTCCTTTATATTTTATAATAGTTTTCAACTTATAAAAACCTCCTTTATTAACAATTTCTATAAATATCCCCTTTAAATGGCCAAAATCCATTTTATAGGTTAATTACTTATAAAACTTTTATTTTCAACATCAATTCATTTCATAACTTTCACAATTTATAAAACTGTAGTTTTAAATGAAATCCATTTTATACTTCATTTTAACACTTAATAAACTCGTTTCATAATTCCAATAATTTTAAATTTATAGATATCAATTTATAAAATCTTTTATGTAAACTGTTTATAATAATTATTCAAAAATCCCAATTTAACTATTTTATAAATCTATTTATTTTAAAATTTTCCTTTTGGTTATATTTCATAAAAATATTAATCCTTATAACATAAAATTTTATACGTTTATGTATTTTAAAATGAATCAATACAAAAATTTAATAAAACATATACTTTGGAAAATCACTCTAAAACCCCTTTTAAATTCAAAATCGTTATTTTTAACTTTAAAAATGAATCCGATGATGCAACAGCATCAAATGGTCAATCACGGGAATAAACATCATATATCGATATGATAGTTAACAATCAACACAATATTTACAAACAAATAATTATTTGCGAGGAATCCAGTTGGATCCCTCCAACCTGTTTCCCTGCATCCACAGACGTTAGCACAATACCAATTCCACTTCAAGGTGAAACATCGCGGTATATGGGATTTTATAAAATATTATCCGCTTAATAGGCGGCGCAATAGGGTCTCATCCGCTATACGAGGCGGGAAATCAATCCAATATATACATATGCCAATATATATATATATTGCTATATATAGTATATATCCTACTATATCTACTAACACAATCAAACAACAATCATCAATCAACATTAACTATTTAAAATTTTAAACCAAACTGTTTGATTGAGTGAGGAGTTCTCACCTTAGCTTTTATTAGCAATCCATTTTCCATTCCACCTTGTTTTTTTGATTTATAGACCTTATATAAACATTTACACAATTGATTAATATTTGAATGCTTTAAATTAACCAATGATTTTCTTTTCACTTAGAAATTTAAAATTTGAACTAATTCCTCTTAAATAAATCTATCCAACCAAGATTTTATTTTAAATTAATATCTTTATTTTAAATCAATTCCTTTAGTAACTAGAAGTAACTAAATGGGTTAAATAAACAAGTTAACCACTATCATTTATTGTAAAAACAAATTATTCAATTCAACCCAAAAATTAAATTTTAACTAGTTTCTTTTCAACGAAATATTTTCTTTTGAAACCATAGATGCATACTGATAAAAATACTATATAGGTTTGGATTTTTACATAACTTTACAATTCAAAATATTTTAAAATTGCTGCCTACTTAAATCTTATATATAAGTATATATTAGTTTTATTCTTTTCTTGGAAAACAATCTATATAAATTTCAAAAACTTATATTTGTTATTATTATAACTTTCTTCAAACTTTACTTAAAAAAAAATATGTTTTGTTTCTCTGTAAATACTAGCAGAAATTTCTTTACTGCCTTTTAAAATTTTTCTTTACTATGATTATTAATTTCCTTGAACAGCCTTCTGATAATTGAAGTAATATCCAACGTATTAGCTTCATCTATATAAATAAATTTTCAATTTATATATATATCAAAATCTGCATTTCTAACTTACTGTAAATATCTATGAAACAAAAATTTCTTTCTATCTTAGATTTGTTAACATGTATAGAAAGAAATTAAATAAATAAATAACACAAAACACTCTCACCTTACTGACACAGATCGAAACCAAGATCCACCCTGAGTCGCAGTCGCGACTCTTGCCTGCAGCCACATATGCGAGCTGCTCCACGAGGTTCGCCGCCGCTGCGTGATGCTTGACATCACTTTGTCCTCCCATCGTCCAACAGAAATGACGAAATCAACCCCCCACAGCCCCCCAGCTACCCTAGTCGATGCGGTCTCCATCCCAAGCGCCGACGTCATCGTTGATTTCGCTTAGGCCGACCGAACAAGGGTTTCGTTCCCCCTTTTTCTTTTCCTTTCTGAGCTTAAAAATTGATTTGGGGATGTGTTCGATCTGAAGTAGGGGGAGGAAGAAATCATGTAGAACGCGCCTCTCATTCGAAATTTTTTCAGCTAGTGTTTTTTTTTTTTTTTTTAGAGATCTACACAAGGCTTCGGCCATTTTATTGATTTCGAACGAAGAAGCTCGGCCCGCCTTTTTTTTTCTTTTTCTTTTTGTTCGAACTGGAAGAATAAGCGGAAGGAGGAATGCGTGGGATTAAAATATGAAGCGTAGCGTATAGAAGTTGGCTAGCTACAGTGATCTGAGTGTTTGAGAATAATGGCTGATGTGAAGTGTATTTAACTAGTTGGAATATTATATTTAAGTTTCGAATCGGCTAATATCAATTAAATTTCAACGCGTTTATCTATCGTGTGCCCACACAACAATTCCGAATAATACGAAATTTGAAATCCGGTAATAATTCAATATTACGGACCTAATGGAACTCGTTTCGTCGAATTCTGAGACTGTGCCTCGGAAGGCTACTTTTAAATATCTACTCGAACGATAAAATTTCAAAACTGAACAAATTACTTTCAAATTCGATTCTGAGCTTCTATTATCTTTATTATTATCAATATGAATTTTACAAGCCTTTGAATTATTTTTAATCTGCTAATAATTGAAGATTCAAATTTTTATTCAACTTCCAATTGATTAAATTTTATAATTTAATCGCCAAATTCATTTTGATAATTGGAAATTCATGTCAAACCATCATTCAAATATTTAAAATAAATTAAATATTTTCAATTTAGATTGTTCAAAATTCTGGGTCGTTACAACTTTCCCCCCTTAAAAGAATTTCGTCCCGAAATTACAAGTTAGGAAAAATGGTCCTTAACTCGTCTTCTATTTTTTACAATTCAAATAGTTTTATCAATTCATTAACCTAAATCTTTTTAATTAGAGATTCATTATCAATTTCAACTAGCTTTCCAACTTAAGTTATAAGTTTCAAATAAATTGTTTACTTCAAAATTCAAATTTAAATTTAAATTCAAATTTCAACTTTCAAAATTTTCGCAAAATTTTTCTAACACCCTAAATTTTCGAAAAATTTCGCCAGCATCTCCTTTGCGCGGCTAGCTCAGTACGACTACAAAATGGCTCCACGGTCCCTCAGAATCAAAAAGAAAAGAGAAAGCCAAGTGGCTGGAGAAGAAAATCACCAAATTTCATACTGAAATTGAAATACATACCTTTTTGTCGAACAATTCAATTTTTTATCTTCGAAATCAAAATCCCAATTTCTTTTCTTTTAATACACACGTATAACCTGCTAGTCATAATATCCAATTCCAACATTCAAATATCATTTTGCACTTTTCATTACAAAATCTTCAATATATGCTTCTTATACATTTTTTTTTTACTATTGGAGTTATACATTGATTTCCTTTCAATTTTGCATTTCCAATTTCATTTGAATTCAATTTACGATTTCAATTCTATTTGAATTCAATTTACCTTCTTAATATTGAATTTTATCAACTATCTTTTATTCATAACTGCACAATTTTAAATTAGTTCCCATTACTAATTCATTACCAATTCCAATTCACTTTATTCAAACTTGCTTTCAACATTCGGTTTCAATTCCAGTTTCATTCTTTCGTTCATTCCCAAAATTTATTTTCATTTCACTATTTTGGTTTATAGCCATTCACATTCATTTCGAATTTATTTTGTCAACAAGGTCATTTTCAATTTATTTCAACTTACTTGAATTTATCTGCAATTTCGAACCATTTTTATTTAACTAATTCAACTTCCATTTCAGTATTTCATGAATTAATAAATTATCATACTAGTATACTTGAATTCAATCTATTTTATTTTACCCAAGTCTGGAATTTAATTCAACTTGATTCAAATCTCATTCCATTTTTTTCAATTTCAATTCATTTATTTACAAATGTCACCTCATTTGTTCATTCACAAACACAATTTAATTTCAATTCAGTTCTATTTGCTTACAAATTCAAAATGAATTTCGACTTTCAATTTCACTTTCGTTTAATTGTAATTGTAAATTTATTCATTCATTCTCAATTTATTTTCATAAGTCAATACTCAATTCCAATTCATTTTAATTACTCCAAAGTTATTTTCAACTCAATAAATTTCTTTAAGTTAGATTTTTATTTTAACAACTTTAAACTTTACAAGTTATCAACTTAATAATATTCCATTAATATTTTTATATAGCATTCCAGAGTCTTTTCAACCTTTCAAAACCATTTTTGAAAACAATTCAAATTTATCTTTTGAATTCAAAACCAAACCCCAAATTTTCCAAACAACTTCCATTTAAAACAATTTGGCGGCAATTTCTCTTTTGGAAACCCGAAAATGAACACTGATGATGTCGCGATCATCACCGAAATTATTTTCCAGCGACCGAAAAGAGTTTAGAGCTTTTATCCTTCCAAAACATTTTTTCCCAAAAACCTTTGAAAATCATTTTCAAATCAAAAAGGAATTTTAAACTTTCCAAATCCTTAAAATTTCAAATTCTTTTCAAAACATTCTCTGGAATTCCATTTCAAATTACAATTCACATTTATAATTTATATTCTCAAATTTCTTTTTTATATGGATTTATTTCTTAATTTTTTTATTATGATTTCAATTCTTATTCAACTTTAATGATAATGATTCAATATTATCACTACCAAACAACCAAGCAACCATATACTATAATAATATACAGAAAATCATTTCTTTTATATACAAAAATAGTTTTGGGTAAAATTATTTCATTTACCCTATTTTTTTAAAACAATTCTGTGTCGAATGGTTCTGTATAAGTGTTTAGAGATCCCTATCGATAGAGTTGTACAGACTATACCGACCAGAATCCATATACCACTCAACAAACCAATCATCACAATATAAAACAACTTTATATTCACTAACAAATACGCGCTCATAGCTATTATTACACTCACACTCATTCTAGAGCACTGCTGACTCTATCTCTAATGAGTAATACCCAACAGAGCCATGGTTGTCGCTTAACCATATACTCTGATACGAAATGTAACGATCGCGATTTTTCGTTGCCGAAAAACCGAACCGTTAGGGTTTAAGAAGAAGAAGAAAGAGGTAGAAGAAGATAGAGAGAAAGATAGAAGAAACAGAAACAAGTAATAGAACGTGAAACAATATCAGAATCTCATAATCGCAGCGGAACAACATATAATAGATAAATGAATATTCATTAAAACAAAAGAACTATACACTTTATACATACATCACATTACATCACACCATCAGAGTGTATAACAATAAAACAGCGGAAAAGAATACTATATACAATAAATAATAGACTACGCTATCCAAGCTCGCCTCCAAATCTGCACAGCAACTCCCGAATCCAGAATAACCTGATAACCTAACTCTAGACTGCCCGTGTGGAAAATAGTGGGCACCCAGAGTTTAGGAAAGGAACAATAAACTCCAGGTCAGTCATGAGACTGGTGTGAGAACTCAAAACAGTTTATCTTTAAAACAAGCAAAAAGAAAATTTAAATTTTGAAATCCGCAATACTTTTTTTTGAAAAATGAAACTACCATAAGGCCTCCCGGCACACACACAATGCAAACGCACACATGGGGGAGATTTCTCCTTATGATAGTCAAAAATGCTTACTACGCAAAAGTCAAATCATTTTTTGATATTATTATTAGTGCATAGTGTAGAAAACAGTTCAAAAATAGAATATAAATCCTAGCCAGCATAGGTACCATGATACTATGCCTACAATAGCTGCCACGTTAAATGGCAGGTTCTACAACTAAAACCGTACAAGGCGCGTATTGAATGAATGGATTTCCAACAAATGGTCAGGCTAAGGAACTTCCTACTGCCACATGGGATCGCCTCTGGCGGGACGTCCCGAGAAACTAATGTTACGGTTAGATCTCTGCCAACACAAGGCCGGGTTACCTCTGTAACTAGGTAACTACTACACGAATATGTCATCCCCCGGTCCTTTGGGACCTTTATCCGAGCGCTCGATACCAACATGAGTAAATATCTGGGCTCCATACCATGATACCACCCTTTTCCAGAAGGAAATGACATACCTAAAGGGCGCGACCCTCATAACTTTGCCGCATATTCCTGTTTCGACCATTTCCGGGGAGTGAGGTCTGACGAAGTCTCGTCCACAAAGCTACGCTTTGTGCAACAAAGCCATGCTTTGGGTCAACAGATGACCAAAGCAATGATCACAAAGATAAATGATCAAACAAATGATCATATCACAAATGGTCAACCAATAATCATCACACAGCAACACTCAGAATGCCACATTACCAGACTGGGAATATATCGCTGATAACCGTCAACTACATAACCTCTGAGCTCGTATGTCTCAGAGAAGGGTGTTAAGCTAAGAGAATAAATTCTCCGCCACCAACAGAAATGTATTTGAAAAGAAATCTGCTCTATATCTCAAAATGTAATGTCAGACATGTAACCATACAAGTCTGTTCCGGGTTCGAACAGAACCGAAGGCACTTCCAAAGAAGCCCTTGCAATCCGGGTATTCACAATCCAGATAAAATTTCCCATCACAAAGGAAATCTCCATACCGTAGCTAACGATGCAGAGACAATCGATAGGTCATCCTATCGTTTTCACAAATACCCGGTCTTCAACCCCGGTCTTCAAATGCGATCCACAACGACGTATCACATATTCGGAATGGGTTATATGACACAAAGGTCCTTCCTCGGCTAAACCGAATAGCGAGCGCTTATTTTTATAAAAAAAATAAGTGTAGCATTCAATTTCAAACAATCACAACAATTACCTTCCAAGGGTAAATACTGATAGTCGGTTATTTAACTATCAATATAGATGCGCCACATCATCAGATTCCAAATAATTTTCCAAAATTATTTAATCCCAAAAATATCTTTACCAGATATATATACACACTTTCCAAATAATTGCCCAAATTATTTGTTTTACCAAAAATATCTTTACACGATAAAATTTCCACACTTTAATCATTTGAAAGCCAATTTCAAATTATTTTTCATCTTTTATACCCTTTGAAAACAAATTTCAAATCATCAAATAAATCTTTACCGATTTATTTTAAACTTACGTTCCAAACCCGTAAATTCATTCCCATACTTCAAAATAAATCAATATTTATTTTTAACAAATTTCCCTTCCTTTTATAAATTCCATAGTGAATTTAAATTCCAAATATCTACTGATATACGATTTACTAATCGATTTCAAATTATTCTCTTTCAATTTACCTTTAAAAGATGAATCCTCAAAAACGTTCCATTTCATATTGGAAAAGCATTTCCATACTTATTTAAAAATAAGTAATTCACAAATTCTATTTATTTTCAAAAATTTGAAAATATTCAGTATACTTACCATAGTCTAGTATATATTTCATTCTTTAAGAAAAATATTCTTTTATTCACTTTTATTTGGGTCAAAACGAATGTTGCGTAAAACATCGTTACGACAGTCCAAAATCACTAGAATAGGGATTCAAAATTAAAATAGATATATAAATCCCCAAACTATACAAAATATTTCCTTTTGGAAACCATTTACTATAACAATAGTGTTATAGTCCACCATTTCCTTATTTTCTCGAAAACGCCTATTGCAACAATGAATGTTGAAATCTACGTATTCATTCCTTTTTATTTCTCGAAAACGTCTATTTCAACAATAAATGTTGAAATTTAAGGTTTCGATACTTAATGCTTTTTAAAACATCTTTAAAATGTTTTAAATTCCATTTAAAACATTCCTTTCTCAAAACATGTCCATTTTATTCAATAATATATTCACTGTTCAAAATAGTGAATATAACACCTTTAACCAACTTCCATATTCAATTTATCAAATTCAAGTGATTTCAAATTTATAAACAACGTTTATAAATTCCATTTCCATTAATAACTTCGGTTTAGAAACCTCTTTTATCCATCCAATTCGATTTATAAACCCAATTTCTATACCAAAGGTTCGTATTATAAGTTAAGAGCTTATAATCCATTTATTTACTAAACCGTTCCTTTAAAATTTCACAAATTTTTAAATCTTATCACTGACAAGATTCCTTTATATTTTATAATAGTTTTCAACTTATAAAAACCTCCTTTATTAACAATTTCTATAAATATCCCCTTTAAATGGCCAAAATCCATTTTATAAATTAATTACTTATGAAACTTTTATTTTCAACATCAATTCATTTCATAACTTTCACAATTTATAAAACTATAGTTTTAAATGAAATCCATTTTATACTTCATTTTAACACTTAATAAACTCGTTTCATAATTCCAATAATTTTAAATTTATAGATATCAATTTATAAAATCTTTTATGTAAACTGTTTATAATAATTATTCAAAAATCCCAATTTAACTATTTTATAAATCTATTTATTTTAAAATTTTCCTTTTGGTTATATTTCATAAAAATATTAATCCTTATAACATAAAATTTTATACGTTTATTTATTTTAAAATGAATCAATACAAAAATTTAATAAAACATATACTTTGGAAAATCACTCTAAAAACCCTTTTAAATTCAAAATCATTATTTTTAACTTTAAAAATGAATCCGATGATGCAACAACATCAAATGGTCAATCACGGGAATAAACATCATATATCGATATGATAGTTAACAATCAACACAATATTTATAAACAAATAATTATTTGCGAGGAATCCAGTTGGATCCCTCCAACCTGTTTCCCTGCATCCATAGACGTTAGCACAATACCAATTCCACTTCAAGGTGAAATATCACGGTATATGGGGTTTTATAAAATATTATCCGCTTAATAGGCGGCGCAATAGGGTCTCATCCGCTATACGAGGCGGGAAATCAATCCAATATATACATATGCCAATATATATATATATATATATATATTGCTATATATAGTATATATCCTACTATATCTACTAACACAATCAAACAACAATCATCAATCGACATTAACTATTTAAAATTTTAAACCAAACTGTTTGATTGAGTGAGGAGTTCTCACCTTAGCTTTTATTAGCAATCCATTTTCCATTCCAGCTTGTTTTCTTGATTTATAGACCTTATATAAACATTTACACAATTGATTAATATTTGAATGCTTTAAATTAACCAATGATTTTCGTTTCACTTAGAAATTTAAAATTCGAACTAATTCCTCTTAAACAAATCTATCTAACCAAGATTTTATTTTAAATTAATATCTTTATTTTAAATCAATTCCTTTAGTAACTAGAAGTAACTAAATGGGTTAAATAAACAAGTTAACCACTATCATTTATTGTAAAAACAAATTATTCAATTCAACCCAAAAATTAAATTTTAACTAGTTTCTTTTCAACAAAATATTTTCTTTTGAAACCATAGATGCATACTCATAAAAATACTATATAGGTTTGGATTTTTACATAACTTTACAATTCAAAATATTTTAAAATTGCTGCCTACTTAAATCTTATATATAAGTATATATTAGTTTTATTCTTTTCTTGGAAAACAATCTATATAAATTTCAAAAATTTATATTTGTTATTATTATAACTTTCTTCAAACTTTACTTAAAAAAATATGTTTTGTTTCTCTGTAAATACTAGCAGAAATTTCTTTACTGCATTTTAAATTTTTTCTTTACTATGATTATTAATTTCCAGGAACAGCCTTCTGATAATTGAAGTAATATCCAACGTATTAGCTTCATCTATATAAATAAATTTTCTATTTATATATATATCAAAATCTGCATTTCTAACTTACTGTAAATATCTATGAAACAAAAATTTCTTTCTATCTTAGATTTGTTAACATGTATAGAAATAAATTACATAAATAAGTAACAAAAAACACTCTCACCTTACTGACACAGATCGAAACCAAGATCCACCCTGAGTCGCAGTCGAGACTCTTGCCTGCAGCCACATATGCGAGCTGCTCCACGAGGTTCGCCGCCGCTGCGTGATGCTTGACATCACTTTGTCCTCCCATCGTCCACCAGAAATGACGAAATCAACCCCCCACAGACCCCCAGCTACCCTAGTGTTTTTTTTTTTTAGAGATCTACACAAGGCTTCGGCCATTTTATTGATTTCGAACGTAGAAGCTCGCCCCCCCCCCCCCCTTTTTTTTTTCTTTTTCCGTTTGTTCGAACTGGAAGAATAAGAGGAAGGAGGAATGTATGGGATTAAAATATGAAGGGTAGCGTATAGAAGTTGGCTAGCTATAGTGATCTGAGTGTTTGAGAATAACGGTTGATGTGAAGTGTATTTGACTAGTTGGAATATTATATTTAAGTTTCGAATCGGCTAATATCAATTAAATTTCAATGCGTTTATCTATCGTGTGCCCACACAACAATTCCGAATAATACGAAATTTGAAATCCGGTAATAATTCAATATTACGGACCCAATGGAACTCGTTTCGTCGAATTCTGAGACTGTGCCTCGGAAGGCTATTTTTAAATTTCTACTCGAACGATAAAATTTCAAAACTGAACAAATTACTTTCAAATTCGATTCTGAAGCTTCTATTATCTTTATTATTATCAATATGAATTTTACAAGCCTTTGAATTATTTTTAATCAGCTTATAATTGAAGATTCAAATTTTTATTCAACTTCCACTTGATTAAATTTTATAATTTAATCGCTAAATTCATTCTGAAAATTGGAAATTCATGTCAAACCATCATTCAAATATTTGAAATAAATTAAATATTTTCAATTTAGATTGTTCAAAATTCTGGGTCATTACATGTGTGACTATTTGAGGAATGATTTTAACAATATTCTAAGACTCAATACATTAAAATATTCATACTAATCTCTGGATTGTAGTCTTGCCTCCTTTGTAGTGCATAATATATACTTATTCTCTTTTTGTCGCTTTGGTATACTATTCTCGTTGTATGATCTCTGAAGTTTGTGTCATGAATCAAAACTCATGAATCATCAACTTCCAATCACGGAAGGCCTTCGTTGTGCTTAAGTTCGTGGCAAACGGGTTTTGTAGTCACTTTCCCTAGCTGTGGGTCTTGGAGACATTTGTCACCCATCTTATGCCTCCGCGGGGAGTTTTCTTTTTTACCACAGCCGTACTTAAGACACATCAGAGCCGAGATCATGCACAGTAACTACCCGGGCCATTATGGCCCGTAATCGTGGGTATTATTCGATTTACCATGGCCGGCTAGCGTGGGTGCCGATCGTCAACCGTGAACTACCCCTGGCTGGCCACACCTTATGTTGTGGCTTAAAGTAGGTTCATAGTCGCCGGTGAGCCGAACGCCGTAATAAGCTGCCTCGGCTATAGTCGGCCTTCTCGGTGGCTTATAATCGGCTCATTACAGTTGGCTTTAAGGGCCGATCGCGAGCAATGAGCTAACCCGCGGCAGAGGGATGCTAGAGCAAAAGTGTCTCATTGGCGAGGGCATAGATTCGTATAGTACCTGTTAGGTCTTGTCCAGGGGAGGTCACGCCATGATGCATCTTGAATGGAAATGCCATTACATAGGATTTTGTTCAACAGAAAAGGATAAAGTTAACAAGCTGCGAAGATATAAAGGAACAAGTTAAAAAAGAGACAAGTTTTTAAAGTGGTTCGACACGAAAATGCATACGTCCACTGATTCTCTTTATTAATTCACTTCATATGGGCAGTACAAGTTAAGAAAAGTATCGACGAAGGTGTTGGATGTTCCATGCCCTCTAGAACACCTCCCCGTCCACTGTTGACAAAATATAAGCTCCGTTGTTGAGGTCTTTGTGAATTACATATGGTCCGTCCCAGATTGGATCTAGCGCTCCGGGGCGCGGGAAGATTCGCCTGAGGACAAGATCTCCTTCTTGTAAGCTACAATGCTTGACTTTGGAGTTGTATTGCGCCGCCACTTTTTGCTTGTGAGCTTCTGCTTTGAGCGCTACATCGTTTCTTCTCTCTTTAATTAGATCTAAAGACATGTGAAGGAGTTCTTCATTCTTTTCTAGGTTATAGTGGATCCTGCGGTGGGAAGGTACTACAGTTTCGACTGGGAGCATGGCCTCCGATCTGTATGCCAAAGAGAAAGGAGTATGCCCCGTTGATGTTCCGAATGATGTGCGGTAGACCCAAAGTGCCGTAGGAAGTTCATCCACCCAAGCGCCTTTCGATTTTTCAAGCTTCTTTTTGATTAAAGTTTTGAGAATTTTGTTGACAGCTTCGACTTGTCCGTTTGCCTAGGGGTAAGCCACAGATGAGAAGCTTTTGTGAATTCTGTGCTTTTGGCACCAGTCGGCAAACTCTTCGCTGTGAAACTGAAGTCCATTGTCCGATATGATTTTGAGTGGAACCCCGTACCTGCATAGAACATTTTTGATCAAGAAGTTAACAACTTTTGTTGAGGATATTTTATTTAGAGGTTCTGCTTCCACCCATTTGGTGAAATAGTCGACTGCCACTATAGCATATTTGGCTCCGCCTCGGCCCACCGGCAGTTCGCCAATCAGGTTAATTCCCTATACTGCAAAAGGCCAAGGGCTGGTCATTTGAGTAATCTCATTTGTTGGTAGTCGAGGAATCTTGGCAAATTTCTGACATCTGTCACATTTTTTAACAAAGTCTAAGGCGTCTTTGTTTAAGACGGGCCAGAAATATCCATATCGGAGTATTTTCTTTGTCGGAGTCTGTCCTCCAGTGTGATCTCCGCAGCTTCCTTGATGGATGTTGGATAAGATTTCCTTAGCTTCCCTTCCAGCGACACACCTTAATAAGGGGTTAGAGAAGCCGCGCCGATAGAGGATGCCTTCTTGTATTGTGTAGCGGGAAGTTTTCCTCAAGATTTTCCTGACTTCGTTACGCTCGCAGGGCAGTGTGCCATCTTGTAAGAATTTTCGGATAGGAGTCATCCAAGTTTACTCTTCGATTGCAGCTACCAGATTCACTTGCTCGAAATTCGGGGTTAGTTGCTTTGAGATGGCTATTGTTCTGAAAATGGTACCATCATTCATTCTAGCTTTCTTTGACAGCTCGTCGGCCTCTTGGTTCTCTTCTCGAGGGATGTGTTTGATTAAATAGTGATCCAATTAATTGAGTAGCAGCTTGGTCTTCTTTACATAAGCTGTGAGTCGTTCTCCTTGAGTCTGAAATTCTCCTAGTATTTGGTTTACAATATGTAACGATTCGAATTTTTTCGCGTTCGAAAATCGACATCCATACTTTACATTGTACTCGAATGCCGCAGATTCGACCGTTCAAATTCGAGTCGCCGGAGCTTATAACACATTAAGTAAATAACACAGCGGAAGAAATGAATAATATGCTTCATATACAGCATTTGATACAATAACTGCTACAACATGAATGGTACAATGAATATACATCAGAGATACAAAGAATAGCAGCGGAAAGAAAAGATAACACAGCAGCGAAAACAACAACTCTAATATGGTCTTCAAGAAAGAACTCCAGCATCAGAAATCTCCATCTCCAAGGCACCAATCCAGAATAGCTCGAACTCCCAAATCAAGATGAAGAGAAGCAACTCGAACCAATTGCTATTGCCAAATCCTAAGGCTGAAAGCTATCGAATCTACACCTACTATAGATTATCTGAAAACCCCAACTCTAGACTGCCCGTATGGGAAAATAGTGGGCACCCAGAGTTTAGGAAAGGAACAATAAACTCCAGGTCAGTCATGGGACTGGTGTGAGCAAACAAAAGCATTTGGTCTTTGAAACAAACAAAAGAATTTAAATTTGAAATCCGCAATGCTTTTGGAAAATGAAACTACCATAAGGCCTCCTGCCACACACACAATGCAAACGCAGAATTGGAGGAGATTTCTCCTTATGATAGTCAAATATGATTAATACGAGAAAATTTCTTTGCTATTATTACTATAAGTGCAAGGTGTGGAAAACCATTTCGAAAGTAAAATATAAATCCTAGCCAACATACGACATTTCGTCGTATGCCAACTATAGCTACCATGTTCAATAGCAGGTTACCGCCACATTCCATGGCAGGTTATACAACTAAAACCGTACAGGGCGCGTATTGTTTTGATTGGATTTCCAACAAATGGTCAGGCTAAGGAACTTCCTACTGTCTATGGGATCGCCTCTGGCGGAACGTCCCGAGAACTAACGTTACGGTTAGATCTCTACCAACACAAGGCCGGGTTACCTCTGTAACTAGGTAACTACTACACGAATATGCCATCCCCCGGTCCTTTGGGACCTTTATCCGAGGCGCCTCAAAGCAACAACCACACAGTAAATGAGATTGGAGCAACCACATAGGTTAAATACCAGGGCTCCATACCTGATACCACCCTTTACCAGAAGGGAATGACATACCCTAAAGGGAGCGACCCTCATAACCTTGCCGCATCTTTCCTGTTTCGACCATTTCCGGGGAGTGAGGTCCTGATGCAGTCTCGTCCACAAAGCTACGCTTTGTGCAACAAAGCCATGCTTTGGGTCAACAGATGACCAAAGCAATGATCACAAAGATAAATGATCAAACAAATGATCATATCACAAATGATCAACCAATGATCATCACACAGCAACACTCAGCATGCCACATTACCAAATTTGGGATATATCACTGATAAATATCAACTACATAACCTCTGAGCTCGTACGTCTCAGAGAAGGGTGTTAAGCTAAGAGAATAAATTCTCCGCCACCAAGCAGAAATGTATTTGATAGAAATCAGATAACATCTCAAAGTGTAATGTCGGACATACAACCATACAAGTCTGTTCCGGGTTCGAACAGAACCGAAGGCACTTCCGAAGAAGCCCTTGCAAATCCGGGTATCCACAATCCCGATCGGACTTCCAATCACTAAGGAGAACTCTATACCGGAGCAACTCAGTGCAGAGTCAATCGATAGGTTATCCTATCGTTCTCACAGATACCCGGTCTTCACCACCGGTCTTCAATGCTATCCATAACGACGTATCACATATTCGGAATGGGCTATATGACACAAAGGTCCTCTCCCGGCTAAACCGAATAGTGAGCGCAATATTTAAAAACATATGGATATGGGTTTTCGGTTAAGTCACAACTTAAAAATCCAAAGCTTTTCTTTCAAATGGTTAAACAAATTACCCTTTTAAATCTTTAAATAAAAAGATTAATTTCACAAAGTTTCACCAAATTTCACAAAGATCTATCTATAGATTCAAAACAACTTCCATTCCAATTGGATTAACTCGATAAATCTTTAAATTAAAGATTTAATTTATAGCTTTCAAAACACGTTCCAAAGATTTATTCATAACTTGGAAAACCATTTTCATTTTGAAACTTGAATTCCTTTTAACACATATTGGAAATCCATTTCTTATATGAAAGCTTCTATTATTTGGAAACAACAGTTTTCGTTTCAGAAAAGTCCGATTTATACAAGTTGAAAATCTTGGGTTAAATTTAAATTCCAAACATCACTTTTTAAAATGGTTTAAAAACCCATATAAATCCATTTATAAGTTGGATAACTTTTTAAACCCTAGTTCCCAAATTATAGAATTCAACTTCAAATATTGAATTCAAATTTAAATCAAATTATTTAAATTTCAAAACTTAATCAAGTTATTCAAATAACTTTTATTTTTTGAAATTCATTTTATTCAAAAGCTTCAATTCTAATTCCAAAACTATTTTGGATTCAAAAATTCAAATTTTTAAAACAATTTCAAAATCTGTGACTTAACCCATTTCCACGTGCAATCCATATTTGTGTGTGTATAAGTGTGGTCCAGGGGTTCAACACAATAGTGCACAACATCCATTATCACAGATTCAATCATATCGACAAGCGGTATAACCATAACGCTTATCTATATTCACAGATTCATAGATAAAGTAAAATATCATTCACAAAGATTAACTAATATGATTCGATGTGGGTTTCGGATAACCGACTGGAATCCGACTCCCTGTCGCATCGAAATCCAAATGTCATTCTACGGGTCAAGGGGTTTCATATTCATATGACAATATATTCATCATAAATATAGCAGATCGGCACAAAGTATCACATAACATCTCATCACATATCAAATATATCAATCCATCACACAACATTCAATAACAACCAGCATCTACAATTAAGATGAATAAACTGGGTGGTTTTAAATTTATTACCTACATGATTACTTTCATTTATTATTCCTAATTAATTAACTATCCATATTTATTCAATTAATAAATCTTCAATTATAAATTTTAAATCTAATATCATTCAATTAATGATTTCTTAATTACAAATTAATTATTCTAAGAAAAATTAATCTTAAACTTTAATTAATCAAATTAAAACCCTTAATTACTTTAATTAATTATCCATTTCATTAATTAATTAATTTTATTAATTATCCATTTGTACTACCTTAATAATTAAATGAATTACAAATCATTAAACTTTTCTTTATCTTTAGGTAAACATTCCTTATTTAAATTATGCATTTAAAAACAAAATGTTTTTTTAATTTACATTAAATTCCATTTAACATTTCTTTTAAACTTTAAGACTTAAATATATTTAAAATAAGATTTTTAAAACAATACAAACTTAATCTTATATGTTTACAAGAAACATCTACATTATTAATAAGTGTAAAGAATTTAAATTTCAATTCAAATCAAATTCAAATCAATTAAAAAATTACTTTAAAATTTCAAAATTGAAATATAACTTCCATTCTCATTTTAGTTTTAAATTCTTTAAAACTCTTTCTACAATTTACACCTTCAATTCAAATGTAAATCATTTGAAGCAATTTAAATTTAAATCTTTATTTAAAACTGAAGTTTAAAAATAGATTTAAAAAAACTCAGAGTTTGAATTCATTTTTAAATTCCTAATTTTAAACATTTAACCTTACAATTCAAATGCCAAAACACAATGCATTTATAGTTGAGAGTTTAAAATCAAATTTAAATTTAAAAACACAATATGGTTTCAAAATTTCAGACAATTAAAAATTTGAATTCATATTCAAATTTCAAACTTACACTCAGTTTTAAATCTCCAATTAAAAAAAATTTAAACCTACCTCTTACATTTAAAAATAGAAATAGTTTTCTGTTTTATAAAAAGAAAATCAAACTTTGAATTTTCCTGAAATTAAATAATTTCAGAAGAACAGAATTCAACTTATTTGAATTCATATTTGAATTGAGTTTCAAAAACCTAAGTTAGATTGTAGTTTGCATTTAATTCAAACCTTAAAAAAAAAACTGGAAACAGGCTCATGTTCCTCCTTTCTTTTTTTTCTTTTTATTTTAAACCAATTTAAAATTTCTGCATTTAAATTATTACAAAATAATAATTCAAACAATTTGAATTCATCTCTAGGTTCAAGTTTAAATCCTAAGTTCAAATTTCCATTTTAATTTAAACTTGATTCTTAAAATTATAAAAAAAAACAGAACAGGTCTGTTAAATAAAACCTGAAACAATGCAACTCAAGCAACCCCATTTACTTCGAGTTTTTACCCCACTTCCTTCGAGTTTTTTTCCAATTTACCCGAGACCTACCCGAGTCAAAATTCCCTGCAACCCAACATCAACTCCAACCTGAAAATTAACTCACTGCAGTGTCAACCTGTCATCACCAATCACTCCCATCTCCAGCCACCATTACATACCATACTCCGGCGACAACTCCGACATTACACCATCTACCATTACCCACAGGATCATTGAACTCGATGCACCCTTGAAGCCATAGCACCCAAAACATTTTTAACCCAGTAAACTATGGTTCTTACTGCAATTCCCAAATACAAAACCCAAAATAGAATTTTAATCCACTTAAAAATTTTCCTACAAATCTTGGATAGTTACAGCATCTTCAGAAGCAAATTCAATCCAAACAAATGCCAATATCCCAGTGTTTGTCAAATATATATAATACTGTAACTTAAACTGTTCTTGGTTTACAGTATTATAAATACTAATTTTTGATTTAAAATTTCATGCATTCACTTGATGTTTTGAGTTCTACTTTTACAACATTGATTTGAAATGTTTCATATATTTACTTATAAAATTTCCTATGCTCTGGTATTTATTTCAGTAAGTAAAATTTGAATTTTACCTTCATAAAATTCTAGAGTCCAAACTATAAAACTGCCCTACCATCATAATTAAATTCTAAAATCCAACAAAGACAAATTGATGATATAATAATTTAATTAGAATCTAGAAATAGAAAACACACAGATCATAGCAATGTAGACAGCATGCATATATACATATGTACTTCATACATCAGACAGTAGGCATTAATTATATGAACATTATTTATCTTAGCATGCAACAGTTTTAACCCTTAAATTTATAAAGAAAGTTACTCACAAGCATTAACAAGAAAATAGGTTTCAGGAGGGAAAGTTGCTCACCTTATCATGGAAGCAGAGCACAAAGAACAGAGATAGTTTCAAAGATGGAAGCCTGAATTTTTTTTTTTTTGTTCTTCTTCTTTAGATCCTGGAGTTTAGATAGTTTTGAATTCTTATGTACACAGAGAACCATTTCCCTGCATTTACAACCAGAGCTTGAAATTCCTTTACCTTTTGAACTGAATTTTGTTTTCCTGCAACTTATTAAATTTATTGATTTAAACTTATGCTTTAGTTACTGATTACTAACAATATTAAGTTCAAATCACAAAAAATTACTTGCCTTTCAATTATTCCCAGAGAGCTTTGCATTTGATTTCCAGATTGAAGTTTGATTACCTTTGTTTGTTTTCTTTTGAATTCCAGAATTTACTTTAGCATATAGCTTGACTTGTTCCTTTATTTATTTCCAGATTTCTTTTTGTTTTTCTGAACTTGTTTTGCATGATCCTTTGCATTCTTATGAATTGGTTTTTTTTTTTGAACTTGGATTTGGTTGTTGAGATGATTCATTTTCAGGTTGATGAAAATTTGGTTTATAGATTTCGAACTGAAGCTTCTCTACTTCTTTATTTTTTTTTTCTTCTTTTTGTTTTAAAACTGAGTTGTTTCTTTGGTGTTTGAATTTAAACTTGCTGGAACCAATTTGAACTGAAGTTGAGTTGTTGAGATTTGAAATGCCAAATATTTGATTACTGATTTGTTCAGATTTGGTGAGATGTTTAATATGATTGCATATGGGAAAATGAAGAGTTTTTATAATTTTTTTATCTTATTATTTTATTTAAACAATCTTAAGGAATGCCATTTGTAAAAATTGAAATCATGAGCTTAGATTTTGTTAAATCTTCTACTCCACCCTCATGTGTATATGTTTACATTTGTATACATGTTCTCTTTGTTTTAACCTTTTTTTCAAGTTAAATACTTATGTTCATCTTTAAACAATTTAAATAGTTTTAAACATAACTTTATATTGTATTTATTTTCAAGTAAAAAAAGAAAAGAAAAGAAAAAGCAATTTGAATTTTTGACTTATGAAACATGATTTATGCTTTTAGCCCTTTATCAATTTATTTACAAGTTACTTACATACACTCTTATTCATTTTATTTTTACAACTTTTGAAATCCATCACATCCTACAACCATAATAAAAAAAATGATTCTTATTTATTAACATATCTTTATTTATTCATACATTAATATTTAAACATACTCAATCACATTTGTGTTTAGATCCTCAGTTCAATAATTTTTAATTTATACATTTTGTTTTTAAACCTTGTTTGATTTTAATTTACAAGATATATCTATCCATTTTATCCCCTTATGTATATATTTATACTTATACAAATTAAAGTAAAATAGTTTGAAATTAAATTATACATTTTTTTATCTATTATTTTGTTTGTTCAACTTGTTAAAGTTTTTAATCTCTAATTTATTTTTAATACATTTTATTTTGAAGTTCAATACTTATTTTATAAATCACTTATTCTTAAATTTCTAATATAATTTCTATTTGAAATCAAAATTATTTATTTATCCTAGAAAATTTTCTAATTAATTCACAATTTATTTTCAAAAATAAATTTAATTGCTAATTTAAACTTAATGAATTTCAGGAATGTTACAGATTTCCCCCCTTAAAAGAATTTCGTCCTCGAAATTGCAAAGAAGACAAAAAGATAGATGAAAGATAGAGAAATATCTTTCCAAATCGAACTGGATATCAATTCTATATTTGGCTTACCAAATCAGAATATCAACAATATGAGAACAAACTCGTATAATATTACACAAGATATTTGGATCCACCGGTCTACGAATATGCAACGGCATTGATTAGTTGGAAGAGATAACTAATCGTTCGTAGAATATATCGGATCCCAGAGAATAGATAGATGGATTCAATCTTTTACAATTTTTCAAACGCTAGATATGGATACCAAATTCAGGTCGGAACATTCCAAAATATATGGACTTTGATATACATACTAAATTACAACTTTAAATTTGGTTTTAACCGATATCGTTTTATTTATACAATTCAATTTAGCCTTACATTTTAGTTAACCAATTTATTTCAATTTAAATTTCAACTTCGTTAAAGTTAAAAACGAAAAGCTGATAGGAATTTGACGAAGAGAAAACAAAATAGAGACTTATCTACGATTCGTAGGGCCACCATCACACTGAAGCTTCTTCCTTGAGCTGTCACGAAACAATCAAAAGAATTCGAAATCGAATCAAAGGAGATTGAGAAGAAAGGTTGTTTCCGCTGTTACAGGGTATTGACCATTTATAGTGGTATTCCCCTGTCTCATATCTCGTCCTCTTCTCGCATTCATACTCACTATCAGTGGATAGTAAGAGAATTTACTGAGGCATTCGAACGGATATCTTAAGGATATACTCATTCTAGGGTATACTTTACCCTATCTCTAATGAGTTACTTAATGTGTTATACTCCTGAGCTAAGCTTTTAACCATCAGCTCTGATACCAAATGTAACGATTCGAATTTTTTCGCGTTCGAAAATCGACATCCATACTTTACATTGTACTCGAATGCCGCAGATTCGACCGTTCAAATTCGAGTCGCCGGAGCTTATAACACATTAAGTAAATAACACAGCGGAAGAAATGAATAATATGCTTCATATACAGCATTTGATACAATAACTGCTACAACATGAATGGTACAATGAATATACATCAGAGATACAAAGAATAGCAGCGGAAAGAAAAGATAACACAGCAGCGAAAACAACAACTCTAATATGGTCTTCAAGAAAGAACTCCAGCATCAGAAATCTCCATCTCCAAGGCACCAATCCAGAATAGCTCGAACTCCCAAATCAAGATGAAGAGAAGCAACTCGAACCAATTGCTATTGCCAAATCCTAAGGCTGAAAGCTATCGAATCTACACCTACTATAGATTATCTGAAAACCCCAACTCTAGACTGCCCGTGTGGGAAAATAGTGGGCACCCAGAGTTTAGGAAAGGAACAATAAACTCCAGGTCAGTCATGGGACTGGTGTGAGCAAACAAAAGCATTTGGTCTTTGAAACAAACAAAAGAATTTAAATTTGAAATCCGCAATGCTTTTGGAAAATGAAACTACCATAAGGCCTCCCGCCACACACACAATGCAAACGCAGAATTGGAGGAGATTTCTCCTTATGATAGTCAAATATGATTAATACGAGAAAATTTCTTTGCTATTATTACTATAAGTGCAAGGTGTGGAAAACCATTTCGAAAGTAAAATATAAATCCTAGCCAACATACGACATTTCGTCGTATGCCAACTATAGCTACCATGTTCAATAGCAGGTTACCGCCACATTCCATGGCAGGTTATACAACTAAAACCGTACAGGGCGCGTATTGTTTTGATTGGATTTCCAACAAATGGTCAGGCTAAGGAACTTCCTACTGTCTATGGGATCGCCTCTGGCGGAACGTCCCGAGAACTAACGTTACGGTTAGATCTCTGCCAACACAAGGCCGGGTTACCTCTGTAACTAGGTAACTACTACACGAATATGCCATCCCCCGGTCCTTTGGGACCTTTATCCGAGGCGCCTCAAAGCAACAACCACACAGTAAATGAGATTGGAGCAACCACATAGGTTAAATACCAGGGCTCCATACCTGATACCACCCTTTACCAGAAGGGAATGACATACCCTAAAGGGAGCGACCCTCATAACCTTGCCGCATCTTTCCTGTTTCGACCATTTCCGGGGAGTGAGGTCCTGATGCAGTCTCGTCCACAAAGCTACGCTTTGTGCAACAAAGCCATGCTTTGGGTCAACAGATGACCAAAGCAATGATCACAAAGATAAATGATCAAACAAATGATCATATCACAAATGATCAACCAATGATCATCACACAGCAACACTCAGCATGCCACATTACCAAATTTGGGATATATCACTGATAAATATCAACTACATAACCTCTGAGCTCGTACGTCTCAGAGAAGGGTGTTAAGCTAAGAGAATAAATTCTCCGCCACCAAGCAGAAATGTATTTGATAGAAATCAGATAACATCTCAAAGTGTAATGTCGGACATACAACCATACAAGTCTGTTCCGGGTTCGAACAGAACCGAAGGCACTTCCGAAGAAGCCCTTGCAAATCCGGGTATCCACAATCCCGATCGGACTTCCAATCACTAAGGAGAACTCTATACCGGAGCAACTCAGTGCAGAGTCAATCGATAGGTTATCCTATCGTTCTCACAGATACCCGGTCTTCACCACCGGTCTTCAATGCTATCCATAACGACGTATCACATATTCGGAATGGGCTATATGACACAAAGGTCCTCTCCCGGCTAAACCGAATAGTGAGCGCAATATTTAAAAACATATGGATATGGGTTTTCGGTTAAGTCACAACTTAAAAATCCAAAGCTTTTCTTTCAAATGGTTAAACAAATTACCCTTTTAAATCTTTAAATAAAAAGATTAATTTCACAAAGTTTCACCAAATTTCACAAAGATCTATCTATAGATTCAAAACAACTTCCATTCCAATTGGATTAACTCGATAAATCTTTAAATTAAAGATTTAATTTATAGCTTTCAAAACACGTTCCAAAGATTTATTCATAACTTGGAAAACCATTTTCATTTTGAAACTTGAATTCCTTTTAACACATATTGGAAATCCATTTCTTATATGAAAGCTTCTATTATTTGGAAACAACAGTTTTCGTTTCAGAAAAGTCCGATTTATACAAGTTGAAAATCTTGGGTTAAATTTAAATTCCAAACATCACTTTTTAAAATGGTTTAAAAACCCATATAAATCCATTTATAAGTTGGATAACTTTTTAAACCCTAGTTCCCAAATTATAGAATTCAACTTCAAATATTGAATTCAAATTTAAATCAAATTATTTAAATTTCAAAACTTAATCAAGTTATTCAAATAACTTTTATTTTTTGAAATTCATTTTATTCAAAAGCTTCAATTCTAATTCCAAAACTATTTTGGATTCAAAAATTCAAATTTTTAAAACAATTTCAAAATCTGTGACTTAACCCATTTCCACGTGCAATCCATATTTGTGTGTGTATAAGTGTGGTCCAGGGGTTCAACACAATAGTGCACAACATCCATTATCACAGATTCAATCATATCGACAAGCGGTATAACCATAACGCTTATCTATATTCACAGATTCATAGATAAAGTAAAATATCATTCACAAAGATTAACTAATATGATTCGATGTGGGTTTCGGATAACCGACTGGAATCCGACTCCCTGTCGCATCGAAATCCAAATGTCATTCTACGGGTCAAGGGGTTTCATATTCATATGACAATATATTCATCATAAATATAGCAGATCGGCACAAAGTATCACATAACATCTCATCACATATCAAATATATCAATCCATCACACAACATTCAATAACAACCAGCATCTACAATTAAGATGAATAAACTGGGTGGTTTTAAATTTATTACCTACATGATTACTTTCATTTATTATTCCTAATTAATTAACTATCCATATTTATTCAATTAATAAATCTTCAATTATAAATTTTAAATCTAATATCATTCAATTAATGATTTCTTAATTACAAATTAATTATTCTAAGAAAAATTAATCTTAAACTTTAATTAATCAAATTAAAACCCTTAATTACTTTAATTAATTATCCATTTCATTAATTAATTAATTTTATTAATTATCCATTTGTACTACCTTAATAATTAAATGAATTACAAATCATTAAACTTTTCTTTATCTTTAGGTAAACATTCCTTATTTAAATTATGCATTTAAAAACAAAATGTTTTTTTAATTTACATTAAATTCCATTTAACATTTCTTTTAAACTTTAAGACTTAAATATATTTAAAATAAGATTTTTAAAACAATACAAACTTAATCTTATATGTTTACAAGAAACATCTACATTATTAATAAGTGTAAAGAATTTAAATTTCAATTCAAATCAAATTCAAATCAATTAAAAAATTACTTTAAAATTTCAAAATTGAAATATAACTTCCATTCTCATTTTAGTTTTAAATTCTTTAAAACTCTTTCTACAATTTACACCTTCAATTCAAATGTAAATCATTTGAAGCAATTTAAATTTAAATCTTTATTTAAAACTGAAGTTTAAAAATAGATTTAAAAAAACTCAGAGTTTGAATTCATTTTTAAATTCCTAATTTTAAACATTTAACCTTACAATTCAAATGCCAAAACACAATGCATTTATAGTTGAGAGTTTAAAATCAAATTTAAATTTAAAAACACAATATGGTTTCAAAATTTCAGACAATTAAAAATTTGAATTCATATTCAAATTTCAAACTTACACTCAGTTTTAAATCTCCAATTAAAAAAAATTTAAACCTACCTCTTACATTTAAAAATAGAAATAGTTTTCTGTTTTATAAAAAGAAAATCAAACTTTGAATTTTCCTGAAATTAAATAATTTCAGAAGAACAGAATTCAACTTATTTGAATTCATATTTGAATTGAGTTTCAAAAACCTAAGTTAGATTGTAGTTTGCATTTAATTCAAACCTTAAAAAAAAAAACTGGAAACAGGCTCATGTTCCTCCTTTCTTTTTTTTCTTTTTATTTTAAACCAATTTAAAATTTCTGCATTTAAATTATTACAAAATAATAATTCAAACAATTTGAATTCATCTCTAGGTTCAAGTTTAAATCCTAAGTTCAAATTTCCATTTTAATTTAAACTTGATTCTTAAAATTATAAAAAAAAACAGAACAGGTCTGTTAAATAAAACCTGAAACAATGCAACTCAAGCAACCCCATTTACTTCGAGTTTTTACCCCACTTCCTTCGAGTTTTTTTCCAATTTACCCGAGACCTACCCGAGTCAAAATTCCCTGCAACCCAACATCAACTCCAACCTGAAAATTAACTCACTGCAGTGTCAACCTGTCATCACCAATCACTCCCATCTCCAGCCACCATTACATACCATACTCCGGCGACAACTCCGACATTACACCATCTACCATTACCCACAGGATCATTGAACTCGATGCACCCTTGAAGCCATAGCACCCAAAACATTTTTAACCCAGTAAACTATGGTTCTTACTGCAATTCCCAAATACAAAACCCAAAATAGAATTTTAATCCACTTAAAAATTTTCCTACAAATCTTGGATAGTTACAGCATCTTCAGAAGCAAATTCAATCCAAACAAATGCCAATATCCCAGTGTTTGTCAAATATATATAATACTGTAACTTAAACTGTTCTTGGTTTACAGTATTATAAATACTAATTTTTGATTTAAAATTTCATGCATTCACTTGATGTTTTGAGTTCTACTTTTACAACATTGATTTGAAATGTTTCATATATTTACTTATAAAATTTCCTATGCTCTGGTATTTATTTCAGTAAGTAAAATTTGAATTTTACCTTCATAAAATTCTAGAGTCCAAACTATAAAACTGCCCTACCATCATAATTAAATTCTAAAATCCAACAAAGACAAATTGATGATATAATAATTTAATTAGAATCTAGAAATAGAAAACACACAGATCATAGCAATGTAGACAGCATGCATATATACATATGTACTTCATACATCAGACAGTAGGCATTAATTATATGAACATTATTTATCTTAGCATGCAACAGTTTTAACCCTTAAATTTATAAAGAAAGTTACTCACAAGCATTAACAAGAAAATAGGTTTCAGGAGGGAAAGTTGCTCACCTTATCATGGAAGCAGAGCACAAAGAACAGAGATAGTTTCAAAGATGGAAGCCTGAATTTTTTTTTTTTTTTGTTCTTCTTCTTTAGATCCTGGAGTTTAGATAGTTTTGAATTCTTATGTACACAGAGAACCATTTCCCTGCATTTACAACCAGAGCTTGAAATTCCTTTACCTTTTGAACTGAATTTTGTTTTCCTGCAACTTATTAAATTTATTGATTTAAACTTATGCTTTAGTTACTGATTACTAACAATATTAAGTTCAAATCACAAAAAATTACTTGCCTTTCAATTATTCCCAGAGAGCTTTGCATTTGATTTCCAGATTGAAGTTTGATTACCTTTGTTTGTTTTCTTTTGAATTCCAGAATTTACTTTAGCATATAGCTTGACTTGTTCCTTTATTTATTTCCAGATTTCTTTTTGTTTTTCTGAACTTGTTTTGCATGATCCTTTGCATTCTTATGAATTGGTTTTTTTTTTGAACTTGGATTTGGTTGTTGAGATGATTCATTTTCAGGTTGATGAAAATTTGGTTTATAGATTTCGAACTGAAGCTTCTCTACTTCTTTATTTTTTTTTTCTTCTTTTTGTTTTAAAACTGAGTTGTTTCTTTGGTGTTTGAATTTAAACTTGCTGGAACCAATTTGAACTGAAGTTGAGTTGTTGAGATTTGAAATGCCAAATATTTGATTACTGATTTGTTCAGATTTGGTGAGATGTTTAATATGATTGCATATGGGAAAATGAAGAGTTTTTATAATTTTTTTATCTTATTATTTTATTTAAACAATCTTAAGGAATGCCATTTGTAAAAATTGAAATCATGAGCTTAGATTTTGTTAAATCTTCTACTCCACCCTCATGTGTATATGTTTACATTTGTATACATGTTCTCTTTGTTTTAACCTTTTTTTCAAGTTAAATACTTATGTTCATCTTTAAACAATTTAAATAGTTTTAAACATAACTTTATATTGTATTTATTTTCAAGTAAAAAAAGAAAAGAAAAGAAAAAGCAATTTGAATTTTTGACTTATGAAACATGATTTATGCTTTTAGCCCTTTATCAATTTATTTACAAGTTACTTACATACACTCTTATTCATTTTATTTTTACAACTTTTGAAATCCATCACATCCTACAACCATAATAAAAAAAATGATTCTTATTTATTAACATATCTTTATTTATTCATACATTAATATTTAAACATACTCAATCACATTTGTGTTTAGATCCTCAGTTCAATAATTTTTAATTTATACATTTTGTTTTTAAACCTTGTTTGATTTTAATTTACAAGATATATCTATCCATTTTATCCCCTTATGTATATATTTATACTTATACAAATTAAAGTAAAATAGTTTGAAATTAAATTATACATTTTTTTATCTATTATTTTGTTTGTTCAACTTGTTAAAGTTTTTAATCTCTAATTTATTTTTAATACATTTTATTTTGAAGTTCAATACTTATTTTATAAATCACTTATTCTTAAATTTCTAATATAATTTCTATTTGAAATCAAAATTATTTATTTATCCTAGAAAATTTTCTAATTAATTCACAATTTATTTTCAAAAATAAATTTAATTGCTAATTTAAACTTAATGAATTTCAGGAATGTTACACAATAAGTTGAGAATCACTATGAAGACATAAAGAACTGACTCCAATCTCTAAGGCAAGTTTTATTCGAGCTATTACTGCTTCGTATTCTGCGTCGTTGTTGGTGGCAGCGAATTCCAACCTTAGAGCATAGCGTAGCTTCCTCCCCTGGGAGTGATTATTACAATAACTGCCCCCGAGCCTTGTTCGTTTGATGCTCCATCCACAAAGAGATTCCACTTAATGTCTCTTGCTATTTCATATTGCTCCTTACCTTCGTTGGTAGTGAATTCGGCAATGGAATCGGCCATGGCTTGTCCCTTGATGGCGGTGCGAGGATGGTAGGTGATATCATATTGACTCAGTTCAATGCACCATTTAAGTAGTCGTCTAGAAGTGTCGGGACGATAGAGTACCTGCCTTAGTGGTTGATCGGTTAGAACTCTGATGGAATGAGATTGGAAATAGTGTCGTAGTTTCCGTGACGTGATTAGTAAACATTATGCTTGCTTCTCAAGTTTAGGATATCTGGCTTCTGCCCCTGTTAACCTCTTTCTTACAAAGTATACTGGCCGTTGCGCGCGGTTGTCTTCTCTCACCATAGCGGTGCTAAGAGCATGAGATGACACAGTAAGGTATAGGTATAGCTCTTCGCCTTCGTTTGGAGTTGAGAGTACTGGTGGTCTCTGGAGGTGTTCGATTAGGTTAAGAAAGGCCGTTAAGCATTCGTCAGTCCGCTCGAACTTTCCATTGTCTTTCTTTAGAGCCTCGAAGAAGGGGACGCACTTGTCAGTCGCTTTAGAGACGGATCCTCTTAGGGCGGCCACCTTTCCATTTAGGCTTTGCATTTCTCTTCGAGTGGAAGGTATCCTGATATCTTTCAGGCCTCGGACTTGTTCGGGGCTTGCTTCAATCCCCCTGGCATGGACGATGAATCCCAAGAACTTTCTTGATGACACTCCGAACGAGCACTTTAGAGGATTCAGCTTCACTCCATATTGGCAAAGTACGTGAAACATCTCGCTCAGGTGGCTTACGTGATCGTTGGCTTTGCTCGATTTGACTAGCATTTCATCCACATAAACCTCCATAGTTCGTCCTATTAGCTCCGCAAACATCTTGTTGACGAGGCATTGATAGGTAGCTCCGGCGTTTTTAAGTCCGAAAGGCATTACTCTATAGCAGTACAATCCCCGATCGGTGATGAAACTAGTGTGGTCTTGATCAGGAACGTGCATAGGAATTTAGTTATATCCTGAGTATGCGTCCATAAAAGATAAGAGTTCATGTCCAGCTGTGCTGTCCACAAGTTGATCGATTCGAGGGAGTGGGAAGCAATCCTTCGGGCAAGCGTCATTTAAGTTGGAGAAGTCAATGCATGTTCGCCACTTCCCATTAGCCTTCTTTACTAGTACCGGGTTAGCGATCCACTCTGGGTAGATGGCTTCTCGTATGAAGTTGTTGGCAAGTAGGTTCTTTACTTCTTCATCGAGGGCCGCTGATCGCTCTGCCCCCACACTTCTCGTTTTTCTGCTTTACTGGCGCCTTGGTAGGATCGATGTTTAGTATGTGGCATGCCATGTCTGGGGAGATTCCAGTCATGTCAGCGTGCGTCCATGCAAATACATCCAGGTTGTGGCGGAGAAAATCAATGAGTTGATCCCTCAATTCTGCTCATAGTTGAGATCCGATTTTCAACAGTCTACTTGAGTCGTGTTTGTCTACAGATACAAACTCCATAGCCTCTGCAGGCTCGGCGGCGGCCTCCTCCTCTTTGTCCCTGTGGTCTAATTCAGTGAAAGGATCACTGGTATATCGAAGAGGTGGGGCTTTCTTTAGTTGCTATGCTTCCAAGTTTTTCATGCAGAGAGGAGTCTCTGCATTCTTCCCTCTATCCTTCCTGCGATTATTGCGAAGTTCAGTTACATAGCAATCTCGAGCGGCGTCTTGATCTCCCTGTACTTCCCCTATTCCATTATCTATTGGAAATTTCATCTTCAGGCACCACGAGGCCAAGACAATTTGGAAGTCAGACAAGGCTGGTCTTCCTAAAAAGGCGTTGTAGGCTGAGTGGTTATCTATCAGCACAAATGTTTGTTTCCGTACAACGGAGCGGGGGTGGCTTCCTATTTCAACAAAAAGGTCCAATTGCCCGAGGGGCATCTTCACATCTCCAGTGAAACCGTGTAGCGGTCTGTTGCAGGGCGACACATCCTTCATTGATAGCTTCATTCTGTCAAAAGCATGCTTGAATAGGATATTTACTGAGCTTCCAGTGTCTACTAGAATTCGAAAACTTCGGCTGGGTCGAACCGGGCAGAGATGACCATAGGATCCATGTGAGGGTACTGCCTTCCTTCCAGGTCACGCCTATAGAATGTAATGTCATCATTCTCTTTTCGCTTCGGGTGGCGTTCTTCCATATCAAAATTAACGTAGCCTTCATTGTTTCTAAGCGACTTTATGTATCTTTCCATCTCTGTCCAGCTTCTATTGGCGATGTGTGGTCCTCCCGATACGGTATGGACCACTATCTTCTTATGACTGGAGCCGTCGGTGTTGCTATTTCCCCCTCCTGTTTCTGGGAGAGGTAGCCTTGGGTGCTCTTCGGCAGGAGCTGGGGTCCTGTTCTGACCTTTTACATAACGTTCCAGTCTCTTCCTTCTGATGTGTTCTTCAATTAAGTCCCGGAGATGATGGCATTCATTGGTATCATGCCCATGAGATTCGTGGAAGCGGTAGAACTTTGCAGACTTAATTGCATTATCTGATTCCTTCTTGTATGGAGGGCGTCTGTATTTAACTTCATCTTGGGTGGCCAGGAAGATGTTTTCGATTGTCTCATTCAAAGGAGTGTAAGTGTCAAACCTCGGTGGCCGATATAGACGTTTTTCTCCCTTCTTGCCCCCAGCATTGTCTCTAGAGTCATTTCTTCGAACGTCCTTTGCTGTAGCAGATGCGTCGCCATGAGCTGCCTTGGTTTGTCGTCCTGTCTGTCTTTCAGTGGCAGCGTCTTCAAGTCTCATATATCTTCCGGCTTCATGGAAGAAATCGGGTAAGGTAGCTGGTTTTTCTTTCGTTAATCTTCTAGCAAACTTAGTATCCGGATGCACACCACTACAGAGGGCCATTAAGATAAGTTTCTCATCGGCATCTTGGACTGCGGCCGCTGCAGTATTGAATCGGGTTAGATATTGATGCACTGTCTCTCCAGGCTTCTGTTTGATATTAGATAGGGAATAAGCGTCCTTGGGTTGTTCCACATGAATGCGAAACTGACTGATGAACTTTTCTTTCAACATTTCCCATGAGCTGATGGATCCTTGGGGTTGGTTGCAGAACCAGGAGGTAGCTAGATCTGCCAAGAATAGTGGAAAGCATTTGCACAATACTTCTTCTATGGCTCCACTCATGAGCATATGATGTGTGTATCTCTGCAAGTGTACAACGGGGTCAGAGATTCCCTCGTAAGGTTCCATTGTTGGCATTTTCCATTCTCGGGGGGTGATGGCAATTTCGATATTGCGGGTGAAAGGGCTGGTTACCCTAGCGCCTATCCCTCGATCTCTTTGATCCCGTTAGACGCACTTTCTGAACAATCGCGCCATCCTTTCATCAGAATTTGGAGCAGATAGAAATGAGTTTGGTTCTTCTCTGAGGGATTGATTTCGTCTAGATGATCTATAGGGGTGGTATCGTCTATCACTCCTAATATTTTCCAGTGGCTGCCTCTGGTCTTCTGGGAGCATGCTAGGGTCAGCTACAGTTGGCCCTTGCCTTGATCTTCCCCTGCTGGGTTCTGTTCTGAGCACTTCCTCGGGTGCAACTTCAGGCTGGACTATAGCTCGGCCCCGTTCATTGGTGTTTCCATGGCTAGGTAGCATGACCGGCTCAGCCACCGTCGACTCTCGCCTGGTACCTCCCCCATTGGGTTTGGTTCCAAGTGTTTCCTCGGGCCGGAGTTCGGGCTGAGTTCTGGCTCGGCTCCTATCATTGTTGTTTCTGTTGTTAGCTTCTTCGAAGAAGAAAGATCTTTGTCGCCTCCCAGATCCTCCAGACTGGGACTCATCCCATGATTCAGTGTTGCGGTTGGATTCTTCAGCATCCCTTAAGCGTGACATGAGTCGGTCCACCAAGGCTTCTTGTTAGGATATGAAGCGGTTAGTCACTTCAGCCACAACCCTGTCTAGATCTGCCTTAGTAATTGCTGTTGGTTGTTCCATGGCAGGGGTTGTCGGATTTTTCTGATTTCCATTTTGTACTGCTGTTGAAACGGGACGGTTCTGTTGATCTGTGATCACTGGATCTGGAACGCTACTAGTTGCGATGTTCTTTCCTTTGCTAACATTTTTCTTCTGCCTGGGAGACATGTCTTCCAAGCAATGAGCGATGCTGTCGGGAAGAAGGTTAAGTGGGAGAAGCTGAAGCTTCTAGCTCGAGCTCTCAGTGAAAGCACAAAAAATGTTCGCACAAAAAATGGGCAAACAACTCCAAGTCGTATAATTTAGTCGGTTTTATATTGTTCTTAGAGATTTGGGTAATTTATGCAAATATGTAAAAAGCAGGGATTAAACTATAAAAGACATGCAGATTTATAGTGGTTCGGCCAGAATATGCCTACGTCCACTTTATATGTTATTCTCCTTTACTGTTCAGATTACAAGTACAAACATTGATTGCAAGTATATGAAAGTTGTTTGAAAGTTCTATCTGTGCTTGAGCTCTCAAACTTGTCTGCCATTGTTGTACCCCTACCCCTCTATTTATAGAGTGAGGCTGGGGGTAGGGGTCTTGGATGTATGTAGTTGTTGGTGGGTCTGGGCTGATGTAATCTGGCCTGGCAGTGTTGGTTCGGTGATGCCTTGGTCCGGGGAAGGTTGGAGTGGCCTTCGGTCCGGTAGTAATTGGAGTGGGAATTGGTTCGACAGTGCTTGGTCCGGCGATGGGTTGGTAGTAGGTGGAGCGTTGTTTGGACCGGTACTAGGTGGAGAGTGAGTTGGTTCGGCTAGGCATTGGGGAGGAGATGGTTCGGTAGGGACTTAGAGAGGGAGTTAGGATTTAGTTCGGTGGTAGGTGGAGCAAGGGCTGGTTCTGTGGTGGCCTCCCTCATCTTGGTTCGGTAGCACCGGTCTAGTGGAAACACGCCCAACAAATAAAATTTAAATTAACTTCCGACATCATTTTCATTCACATTAAATTCAGGATTCAATTATTTAAACAATTTTCAATATTAAATTTTAAAAAATTTAATTATCCAATAGATCACCATATTTTATATATAAGTTATTTAACTTATAAAATTTAACTTTTAAAATGAATTGAAATAACAAAACAACTACTGTACTCTTTATAAAATTGTAATCATAGTTAAATAAGACGTACTTATATAAATTATTTTCGAATATCGTTTTATAAATAAAACGTCGTTCTTATTCAATACAACTACTACTACACTTCTTTATTTAAAGTATTCCAAAAATCCAATTTCGATGAATTCCAATATTAGAATTTCAATAAATTCCAATGTTAGATTTCAAATGAATTTTCGTTATCAAATAATTATTTTACTTTCATCTAAATAATTTAATATTTATTATTAAATTATTGTTATTGATTTCAAGACATTAAATATATTGTACTTCTTTCTAACATAAATAATTTCCTTAAATCTGATCGAAATTGATATTTCAAAATTTTATCAAGTTTATATAAAATAAATTACATAATTAATTCATTAAATTTTTATTTCTACCAATTATTGTTCAATAATTATATTAAATCTAAAATTTTAAAATAGTTAAAAAAATGCATATCGCTACAACTGTTCACCATATAACATTTATATGCAATTGTATATGGATCAAATATCCATAGTCTTGTATTTCTTTTTGAGTTTGAAACTCATAAATGCAATAAATAGTCTCGATGAAATAAATGCATAAGTGAACAAACTACGAATATATTCAGTAGTTGTAAAATTAGGCACTTGCATAGGTGTTGAAACATCAACATGCAATAATCTTTTATTGGTAAGTATATGTTATATTTCTATTTGTCAATCTTCAATTCATTTGTATATCTTAATTGTTAACATTTTACCAGTCTTATTGAATGCAAAAATTTATCATTGTAGATAATTATAACATTATTTAGATATGTTCTTACAATATTAGAAAAGTTAAGTGTTACCATTTCATTTTTCTAATAAGGCTCCCGCTGGTCATTTATGTTTCTCCAAACTCTAAGATGAAACTTAGAAGTCTTTCAACTTCACTAGTGGGTGTTAGGACACATTTGTCTTGGTATTCTGGCTTTGAGTTTGCTCAACAAATCGTAGCCCCACAAATGATAGATTACTCCTTATTGGTTGTATCACATACAACTCCTAACCCATGTTTCAGTGTCCTAACCTCATTTCGACATTGAGTTTTCTCAACAAATCAAAAGATATTCACTCATACCTATTATATCGTGATGGCCTAAGTATAGTATATGTACCTTGAGTTTGCTCAACAAATCATATAGTTATCATGTCTCATTTATTCAATATATTAACAATACTACACATAACATCTCTAGCTTTAGTTTTCTCAACAACTAAGGAGTATGCAAGTAATTTATTAATATATATATATATATATATGTATATATATATAGTAGAGGACGATATTATGTTGAAGATTCATAATCTTTAATATATTATATTAGGTGAAATAGACTTATGGACTAATTTATTTCTTATGAAACACTCTCATGATTCAAGTGTTAGACACACCAGAAATCATGGTATACGTACATTTACATATATATTTATTCCTTAAGTCTATTTGGGTTTCTTTATGTTTCACTTTTAATTTATACGTTCATATGGTATCACTTATTGTTACATAACTTTTATATTTCATATTGCTTATATGATAGTCTTATGTATAATATTTTATTTAAATAAATCTTATTTAAAGAATTTAAATTAATTAACAGTTTAATTAGTTTTATATTAGTATTCCAATACAACATTTATATTAGACATAAATACCATATCCTATATAGCGTATAGTATAACTTTTATAATATAACACATATATCTTATATATGCGTATTTTTGTTTAATTAATTAACCTTTAATTAAATAATTTTATTAAATTATATTAATTTTAAAATTTACCTTACACACACACACACACACACGTATACTTATGTTATCTTAAACACTTTAAAATAACATAACATATATCAACATATATAATAGATTCATATAAGTACTAATTAATAAACTTAATTAAATAATTAATTTTATAAATCTTATCAATAAATTTTTAAATTTAAAAATTAGTATTTAAATAATCTCAAACATTTTGAAATTTTCATTACATTTTCAAACATTTCGAAAATTTATGTTATATTATAACCTTTTATAATAAACATTTTTTTTTAAATTTAACTTTTAAATTTAAAATCTAGTCCTAATTTTGAAAACTATTTTGAAAATTAGCCCAAGGAACAATTCAAATTGAGCCTTTCTATCAGGGGCAATCTTTGCCCTCACTTCACCTTTTAGGCCAGGCAGGTAACCAGGTAGGACAGGGTACTTGATTACCCAATTCCAATCCTAGACATCACCTTTCTAGACACTGTACTAAGTGCGCAATCTTAATTAGTTAGCCCGTACATGACTAATTTAGACCATATAGGCTATTTGGCTCTGATACCATTGTTGAACTAAACCAGCCCACTGTGGAAGAAATGGTGAATTTCAAAAAAATTAGCCATTTTGGATCTTTATTCGGCCTATGAAGTCTAAATTCATTTAGAACTTTTCTAAGTTTCTTTTAAATAAAATTAGTATTTTATTTAATTTTATAAATAAAGTTTTACTTTAATTTAATGTGTATGCAAATTAGAGTGTATCAAATATACTCTTATGTGAATATTTGTGTGTAACGGTAACTTAATAAATTTACTTATTTACATGGAGTGAAAAAACTTTCATTTCTCTCTCTTTAATTAAATTAACTGATTATAAGAATATCGTTAATTACCAACATGTATATGGCATGAATGTAAGTATAAACAAATATATTAAAGTGTAAATTATGTTAAGTGAAACATATAGTAGATGCTATCAATTGATGATAAGTTGTAAACATATAAACAAAATTAAATGGATAGCTAATCACATTGTTGAATATGCAAGTATATGATTTTTGTTTGATGTTAATAAATATATATATATATATATATATATATATATATATATATATATTTGTGTGTGTGTGTGTGTCATTTAAATGCATTTTTTAATGTAATATTTTATTTTCATATTATTAAATAAATATTTACTGAACAAAATAAATAACACAGAATTTAAATTCAAACACATATTTTATTCAAACAAATATTTATTGAATTTCTGAATAGTAAAAATTTGAGCTCCTACTGTGTATACATATATATGTATAAACACAATTTCAATTACAATACTGTGACGACCCGGAATTTTAGGCAATATCAATTTAATAATCTGTATTAATAAATCAATTGGTTTGATAATTTTTCTTTATAATTTTTCTTTATAATTTTAATTTAAATTGGTAAATTTATTCTTTTTAAAGGTTAATAAATATTTAATCTTGTAATTTTGATCAATATCTTTATATCAATTTAAAGTTGATAAGATTTATTTTTTTCAAAGCTAATAAAATTTTATTCTATTTATAATATAAATAATTGATATATATATATTGTGAATAGAAGATCTTTTGTTTTAAATTAAGATGAATTTTCAAATTGTAATATACATGTATGTATATGTTATAATTTGGAATTGTTTTGAAATTTAATTTAATCTATTTATAATTTTTATGTGTATGAATTGTAATTTAAAGTTTTGTTTTAAAATTAATATTTTTCAAAAGATGATTTAAGTTTTATTTAATTGTTTCAAAATATACGATAATTATTTATTTTAAATATGATAGTTTAAAAGGGTTTTAAACAAAGTTTTGTTTTGTTTTCTTTAAAAATGCTTAATATAAAATGGTTATAAGTGTATAAATATAGATGTTTTAGATTTTTAAATCCATAAGAATATATTTGTATTTATTAGTTTTAGAATATTTTTCTTTTAAAAGTAAATTTATATAGTTATGTAAATATTTATTTATTTAGTAACTTAAGTAAGTAAGTTTATATTTACATTCAAATTAAATGAAAATTAATTAAAAAATACAAAGGCATGTGTAACCATGTTAGTTACCTTAATAACACTTGTAAGATAAAGGGGCTTTGCATTTGACATTTGTTCAGGTCTTGATAGCAAGTGTCTTTATTTTGAAATTTAATTTCTTTAATTTTTATTAACATACTTCATTTAAACATATAGAGAAAGTTTGTTTTTTTATCTTTTAATTTCCAAAACTTCTTTTTCTCAAATTCTTTTTCTTCCTTGTTTCAAATTAACTCAAATCAGAAATTTATTTCCAAAATCTGAAATTGAAACTAAAAGGCAAATCAAAGATGAAATCTGAAAGTAAAAATCTGCAAACCTCAAACTGCAACTAAATGGAAGTTCTACTTCAACCTGCAATCTGAATCAACCTGCATTTCAAAGAATCAAGTACAACTGCAAGTTTAAAATCATCAATTGAAGCATGCAAAGGGATTTCAATAGCTAGCACTCAAAGCATATTTTTCAGATTTGACATTCAAGCTTGGAAGTAATAAAAACTGCTCTGTTCACTGCAAAATTAGGTGAGTAAATTATTTTAAAAACAGATTAATTAATCTATAGTTGGATGATGATGCATGCAATGAATTTTGCTTGGATTATGAATATTAGCTTACATGAATGTATGTTTGTTCTGAATGCATGTACATTGGAATGTAAGTTCTGTAGTTTAAACAGATTTTGATCTTTTCCCTCTTTAAATTCAGTATCTCATTTTTTATTCATTGTTAATCTATAATTTGCAAGCAAGAAATGATTGAAATCATGTAACTTCACTATTAAAATCATTCGAGGTGTTTGAAATAAATATTCATTTTGAAATCTTTAAAATAACAGTTGAAACTCAAATTTTCACAAAAATCGACTTGCTTAATTTCAGATTTGAATTATAGGGATGGATTCGTGATTGAAAATCATGAATTTTGACATGCAATTCAGAATTTTTAAATTGTTATTCAATTGGGAATTTAGGGTTGAAGGATTTCGGCAATTGGGCGAATTGTCATCGATCAACTCAATAATTTGATTTGGATTTTTGGGTGAAGCTTGTATTTAGGTTGTTGATTGTGGGAAAAATATTATTGGAATTTTTAAATGGTAGAATTGTTCATATTTGATCGTTTTACGGTTTTTGCCTGTTCTTTGGTCGGCTTGCTGTCGAGGGATTTGCGTAGTGTATGAAGGACCGGAGATGATCGCGTTATGGGGGATGGTGGCGTGGAGGTCTGGTGGTGCTTTGGATAGGTCGCTGGAATTTTCAGGTGGTGGCGATCACCGGTGGTGTTGGGTTTTAGGGGTTGTGTTGTTTCAGAGTTTCAAGCTTCAGGTCGAAATTTCGATTCGCGTACATATTCTTCGATCTAGGTTCAAAATCAGGTTCGCAAACGATCCTGTTATCGACGTCGATTGTCGTGACGAACGTTGGTGGCTAGAAGTGATCACGCACATGCACGCGTTTATGCTGTGTGCACTGGGAAGTTGGAAGCTATGGAAGATGAGTTGGGACCGAAGGGAAGCTCGCGTTGTTTTCGGGGGCGACTTGAAGCATAGGGGCATGGGGGTGTCTTCGGGGCAATCGCGTGTGATATGAGTGTCTGGTTCGAGATTTGGGCGCATGCTATTCTGATAGTACTGTATAATGTTAAGTACTGTAATAATAAAGTTTGCAAATTAAAAACTGTAGGTTGAAATAAATTAAGATCAAGCTTTTAAATTATAAACAAGTTTTATAAAATAAACAAATGTTCAAAGTTAAAAGTTGTTGTTTGAAATTAATGTAAATTAAACTTTAAAAAGTATTAATTGAATTTATTTTTAAAATTAAATTTGTTTTAAAATGATTTCTTTGAGAAGTAATTAACTTCGTTTAATTTTGAATGTTAATTTAAGAAGGAAATGTTTGAATTTAAATATTAAATCAAATTTTTAAGTAATGATTTTAAAAACAAAAGTTTTAAATTTTGTTTAAAATGAATAAGTTTAACTTAGATAATTTAAAGTGTTTAAATTTTAAATTTGATTTTTTTAAATGTCTTATTTTCAAATAACGATATTGTTATGAATTAAAAACCAAATTGAATAATTTGTTTTTGAGTTGTTAAAATTTGATCAATTTCAAATAACTTATTTACAAAGATAAATAATGCTAAATTATTTTTATATGAATTTGAGAGTACTTAATAAATATGATTTGTTAATTAAGATTAATGTTTTCTTAATTAACTAAGGGTCTTTAAATATAAGAGGTTAATTAGTTAATTATTAAATAATTTTAAATAATTAGTTAATTGATTATTTAATTTTTATTAATCACTTAATTATGGATTAATTAAGTGTAATTACTTAATAAATAATTAATGGTTAATTATTGAATGGTAATTACTTATGGAAGTAATTAGTGGGAAATTACTCATGGTGTAATTAAATGGAAGTGATTAATGGTTAATCACTAGATGTTATTAATCTAAGGAATTGAATTATTATAATTGTTTTGAAGTTAATTAATTATGGAGTAATTAATTAATTAAAGAATTAAGGATTGTTTAATGATTGGATTAATTACTTATTATGTAATTAATTAAGAGAGTAATTAAGAATTATTAATGGAAGTAATTAGAAGATAATTACTTATGTAAGTAATTAAGAGTTAATTACTTAGTTAATTTTAATTAATTAATTAATGTGATCAATTAATTAATAAAGGTGATTTATTTAAGACTAATCACTAAGTGTAATTAATTAAAATGTGATTAATTAATAAAGTAATTAATTAAGGATTTATTTAAGTAATTGATTAATAATTACTTAATGAAGTAATTAAAGATTAATTAATTAGATTAATCAATCAAAGATTAATATAATTAATCAAGATGTTAATTAATTAAGATAATTAATTACAATTTGTTAATTACTGTTTATGATTAATAAGACGATTAATTACAAGTTAATTATTTAATTTATTAAAGTAATTATTAATTAATAAGGATAATTAGTTAATATAATTAATGAATTAATCAAGGTTGATTAATAAAGTAATTAACCTAAGTGTGATTAATTAATTGTAATTAATTGAGGTATAATGTAATTAATTATAATTGATTAATTAATGGAAACAAATGAAGGATAATTAATTATTGTAATTAATGATAGTAATTAAAGGTTAATTGCTGAATATGGTTAAGGCTAGTTACTCGAATGTAATTAAAGGATGATTAATCAAGGAAGATTAATTAAGGAAGATCATTAAGAGATGATTAATTTATTTATTTGGAATAAACAAATGAAGAAGGATTTAGGTAATCCAATTGATTTGAGTTAATTAATTCTGTTTATGGATGATTGGTTGATATTGGTTGATTGATTAATATTGGATGATTGGTTGATACTAGATGATTTGAATATCTATGATATGTGATATGCTGCTTTGTGAGATGAATGGTTTATATGAATTATCTATGGTGATAATGTGATTCATCTATCTGCTTATATGATCCTGAATATAAGTTTAAATGTTTAAAACCCTTAAACACCTTGGACATTAAAATGGCGTTTGTTTTCGGTGAGACGGGGATCGGGTTTCCATATTTGGATAATCCGAAAACCACATCAATTCCAATTAAACGTTAGGTCGTGAATCCAAGTGGAGTAAGTGAAGACTCGAGTTGTAAGAACTATTCGTCAGTATAACTGTGTGGGTGATTCCGTGATGAGTTTGACGGAGATGGTACTTACAGGTTCGAGATGGTGATTCAGAGTGCAAGGGCTATGGTCGTTGACTCTGAGGGTGATTCCAATATGAGTGCAACGAGATAGTGCCTTCGGTTTCGTTCGAACCCAGAACGAATTTGTATGGATTGAATGCTTTCAGAACATCGTCAGGTGGACGATGAGAATTCGAAGATAGATGTGTTATATAAAGGTAATAGCAGCCTCAAGCCTCATCAACCCGGGAATGGCTAAAACAGGGGAGGTGCAGCAAGGCAAGGTGGGTAGCACCCATTTAAGGGTGAGGTCATTCCTCTCTAGATGTACCTTTATTTCGGCTTTGTGGGTGGTTGGTCGCGCCAACCACGGGGTGATCTTACTCGAGACTGTACATTGTGGGTGGTTGGTCGCGCCAACCAAGGGTAGAGGAATGTGACGACCCGGAATTTTAGGCAATATCAATTTAATAATCTGTATTAATAATTCAGTTAGTTTGATAATTTTTCTTTATAATTTTAATTTAAATTGGTAAATTTATTCTTTTTAAAGGTTAATAAATATTTACTCTGGTAATTTTGATCAATATCTTTCTATCAATTTAAAGTTGATAAGGTTTATTTTTTCAAAGCTAATAAAATTTTATTCTATTTATAATATATATAATTGATATATATTGGGAATAGAAGATCTTTTCTTTTAAAGTAAGACGAATTTTCAAATTGTAATATATATGTATGTATATGTTATAATTTGGAATTTTTTTGAAATTTAATTTAATCTATTTATAATTTATATATGTATGAATTGTAATTTAAAGTTTTGTTTTAAAATTAATATTTTTCAAAAGATGATTTAAGTTTTATTTAATTGTTTCAAAATATAAGATAATTGTTTATTTTAAATATGATAGTTTAAAAGGGTTTTAAACAAAGTTTTGTTTTGTTTTCTTTAAAAATGCTTAATATAAAATGGTTATAAGTGTATAAATATAGATGTTTTAGATTTTTAAATCCATAAGAATATATTTGTATTTATTAGTTTTAGAATATTTTTCTTTTAAAAGTAAATTTATATACTTATGTAAATAATTATTTATTTAGTAACTTAAGTAAGTAAGTTAATATTTACATTTAAATTAAATGAAAATTAATTAAAAAATACAAAGACATGTGTAACCATGTTAGTTACCTTAATAACACTTGTAAGATAAATGGGCTTTGCATTTGACATTTGTTCAAGTTTTGATAACAAGTGTCTTTATTTTGAAATTTAATTTCTTTAATTTTTATTAACGTACTTCATTTAAACATATAGAGAAAGTTTGTTTTTTCTCTTTTAATTTCCAAGACTTCTTCTTATTCTTCTCAAATTTTTTTCTTCCTTGTTTCAAATTAACTCAAATCAGAAATTTATTTCCAAAATCTGAAATTGAAACTAAAAAGCAAATCAAAGATGAAACCTGAAAGTAAAAATCTGCAAACCTCAAACTGCAACTAAATGGAAGTTCTACTTCAACCTGCAATCTGAATCAACCTGCATTTCAAAGAATCAAGTTCAACTGCAAGTTTAAATTCATCAATTGAAGCATGCAAAGGGATTTCAACAGCTAGCACTCAAAGCATATTTTTCAGATTTGATATTCAAGCCTGGAATTAATAAAAACTGCTCTGTTCACTGCAAAATTAGGTGAGTAAATTATTTTAAAAACATATTAATTAATCTGTAGTTGGATGATGATGCATGCAATGAATTTTGCTTGGATTATGAATATTAGCTTACATGAATGTATGTTTGTTATGAATGCCTGTACATTGGAATGTAAGTTCTGTGGTTTAAACAGATTTTGATCTTTTCCCTCTTTAAATTCAGTATCTCATTTTTTATTCATTGTTAATCTATAATTTGCAAACAAGAAATGATTAAAATCATGTAACTTCTTTGCTAAATCATTCGAGGTGTTTAAAATAAATATTCATTTCGAAATCTTTAAAATAACAGTGGAAACTCAAATTTTCACAAAAATCGACTTGCTTAATTTCAGATTTGCATTATAGGGATGGATTCGTGATTGAAAATCACGAATTTTGACATGCAATTCAGAATTTTTAAATTGTTATTCAGTTGGGAATTTAGGGTTGAAGGATTTCGGCAATTAGGTGAATTACCGTTGATCAACTCAATAATTTGATTGGGATTTTTGGGTGAAGCTTGTATTTAGTTTGTTGATTATGGGAAAAATATAATTGGAATTTTTAAATGGCAGAATTGTTCGTATTTGATCGTTTTAGGGTTTTTGCCTGTTCTTTGCTCGGCTTGCTGTCGAGGGATTTGCGTAGTGTATGAGGAACTGGAGATGATCGCGTTATGGGGGATGGTGGCATAGAGGTATGGTGGTGCTTTGGAGAGGTCGCTGGAATTTTCAGGTGGTGGCGATCACCGGTGGTGTTCGGTTTCAGGGGTTGTGTTGTTTTAGAGTTTCAAGCTTAAAGTCGAAATTTCGATTCGCGTACATATTCTTCGATCTGGGTTCAAATTCAGGTTCGCACACGATCGTGTGATCGATGTCGATTGTCGCGACGAACGTTGGTGGCCGGAAGTGATCGCGCACGTGCATGCGTTTATGCTGTGTGCACTGTGAAGTTGGAAGGTGGGGAAGTTGAGTTGGGACCGAAGGGAAGCTCGCGTTGTTTTCGGGGGCGACTCGAACCATAGGGGCATGGGGGTGTCTTCGGGGCAGTCGCGTGTGATATGAGTGTCTGGCTCGAGATTTTGGTCACATGCTTTTCTGATAGTACTGTATAATGTTAAGTACTGTAATAATAAAGTTTGTAAATTAAAAACTATAGGTTGAAATAAATTAAGATCAAGCTTTTAAATTATAAACAAGTTTTATAAAATAAACAAATTTTCAAAGTTAAAAGTTGTTGTTTGAAATTAATGTAAATTAAAATTTAAAAAGTATTAATTGAATTTATTTTTAAAATTTAAATTTGTTTTAAAATGATTTCTTTTTGAAGTAATTAACTTCATTTAATTTTGAATGTTAATTTAAGAAGCAAATGTTTGAATTTAAATATTAAATCAAATTTTTAAGTAACGATTTTAAAAACTAAAGTTTCAAATTTTGTTTAAATTGAATAAGTTTAACTTAGATAATTTAAAGTGTTTTAAAATTTAAATTTGATTTTTTTTAAATGCCTTATTTTCAAATAAGGATATTGTTATGAATTGAAAACCAAATTGAATAATTTGTTTTTGAGTTGTTAAAATTTGATCAATTTCAAATAACTTATTTACAATGATAAAAAATGTTAAATTATTTTATATGAATTTGAGAGTACTTAATAAATATGATTTGTTAATTAAGATTAATGTTTTCTTAATTAACTAAGGGTCTTTAAATATAAGAGGTTAATTAGTTAATTATTTAATTAATTTTAAATAATTAGTTAATTGATTATTTAATTTTTAATAATCACTTAATTATGGATTAATTAAGTGTAATTATTTAATAAGTAATTAATGGTTAAATATTGAATGGTAATTACTTATGGAAGTAATTAGTGGGAAATTACTCATGGGAGTAATTAAATGGAAGTGATTAATGGTTAATCACTAGATGTTATTAATCTAAGGAATTGAATTGTTATAATTGTTCTGAAGTTAATTAATTACGGAGTAATTAATTAATTAAAGAATTAAGGATTGTTTAATGATGGGATTAATTACTTATTATATAATTAATTAAGAGAGTAATCAAGATTTATTAATGGAAGTAATTAGAAGACAATTACTTATGTAAGTAATTAAGAGTTAATTACTTAGTTAATTTTAGTTAATTAATTAATGTGATCAATTAATTAATAAAGGTGATTTATTTTAGATTAATCACTAAGTGTAATTAATTAAAATGTGATTAATTAATAAAGCAGTTAATTAAGGATTTATTTAAGTAATTGATTAATAATTACTTAATGAAGTAATTAAAGATTAACTAACTAGATTAATTAATCAAAGATTAATATAATTAATTAAGATAAGTAATTACAATCTGTTAATTACTATTTATGATTAATAAGACGATTAATTACAAGTTAATTATTTAATTTATTAAAGTAATTATTAATTAATAAGGATCATTAGTTAATATAATTAATGAATTAATAAAGGTTGATTAATAAAGTAATTAATTTAAGTGTGATTAATTAATTGTAATTAATTGAGGTTTAATGTAATTAATTACAATTGATTAATTAATGGAAACAAATGAAGGATCATTAATTATTGTAATTAATGATAGTAATTAAAGGTTAATTACTGAATATGGTTAAGGCTAATTACTTGAACGTAATTAAAGGATGATTAATCAAGGAAGATTAATTAAGGAAGATCATTAAGAGATGATTAATTTATTTATTTGGAATAAATAAATGAAGAAGGGTTTATGTAATCCAATTGATTTGAGTTAATCAATTCTGTTTATGGATGATTGGTTGATATTGGTTGATTGATTAATATTGGATGATTGATATTCGATGATTGGTTGATATTGGATGATTTGAATATCTGTGATATGTGATATGCTGCTTTGTGAGATGAATGGTTGTTATGAATTATCTATGGTGATAATGTGATTCATCTATCTGTTTATATCATCCTGAATATAAGTATAAATGTTTAAAAACCTTAAACAACTTGGACATTAAAATGGCGTTCGGTTTCGGTGAGACCGGGATCGGGTTTCCATATTTGGATAATCCAAAAACCACATCGATTCCAATTAAACGTTATGGTCGTGAGTCTAAGTGAAGCAAGTGAAGACTCGAGGTGTAAGAACTATTCGTCAGTATAACTCTGTGGGTGATTCCGTGATGAGTTTGACGGAGATGGTACTTACAGGTTCGAGATGGTGATTCATAGTGCAAGGGCAATGGTCGTTGACTCTGAGGGTGATTCCAATATGAGTGCAACGAGATAGTGCCTTCGGTTTCGTTCGAACCCGAAATGAACTTGTATGGATTGAATGCTTTTAGAACATCGTCAGGTGGACGATGAGCATTCTAAGATAGATGTATTCTATAAAGGTAATCGCAGCCTCAAGCCTCATCAACCCGGGAATGGCTAAAACAGGGGAGGTGCAGCAAGGCTAGGTGGGTAGCACCCATTTCAGGGTGAGGTCATTCCTATCTAGATGTCCCTTTATTTCGGCTTTGTGGGTGGTTGGTCACGCCAACCACGGGGTGATCTTACTCGGGACTGCTCAGTAAGGAACGGTTCCGGCTTTGTGATGCAGGGGAGTTAGGGTGGCTCCTCGATACGTTGATCTAGGCCACGTACTGTGACGGGTGGTACCCCGGTAGCCCTGCCATTGATGGAAATCCATTCTTTCTACGAGACCCTACGGTTTTGTTTGTACTACCCACTTTTGTGGCTAGTAGCTGGAATTTAATAGATGTAACAATTTCAGATATTTCTTATTTACTTGAAAACCCTAGACACTATTATAATATCACTGGATTTCCTATCAAATGTTTTGGTTAGCGTAAGGTAAAAACTTTTCCATGTTTATGTGTGGGAAGTCTTACGTGATACCTTTTCTTTTCAAAGGATTTTCTAAAGTTAAGCAATTTTAACCAGTTTACTCACACCAGACCGCTGTCTGACCCGAGTGTTTATTTTCTGTTTTATTAAACTCTTGGGTACTCACATTATGTATGAGTAGTCATGTGATTCAGGTTTGCTAGACGAATTCTGGAGGAGATATGGAGCAGGAGGCTTCCACGTGTAGATATATTATGGTTCCACTGTGTTTGTGTGGTATTTGTATCTTGTGTACTTGAGTTGTATAGTTAGACAGATGTTTATAACTATCTAGTATGTGTCGTATAAGTTGTGTACTCTGACTTAATATGATACTATGTAATATTTTATGTGATATATTATATTTCATTCGTTCCGCTGTGAGTTCTATGATGTTGTTGTGTTTCTTCTTTTCTTATCTTTTCTTCTTTTATCCCTTTCTTTCTTAATTAGTGATGCGACTTTCTGGAGATAGAAAGCCAGGTCGCTACAAATACAATTTTGATTACATCACAATTTACCATTTACATTTGCACCTCACTACATATCACTCATTCACTCGTATTCGATCTTCAACTCTATTCCAAATAGAATCAAGCATCTGAGTTATCTGCATAATAAACATTGACGCGGTAAAATTGAAAAAGACATATTTTTTTAGTGTAAAATAAAATGTGTATTTTGAAAATGTTATTTGCCTCCGTTATTTGTGTTGTTCGTCATCATTTAATTTTGAATTCATCATACACGAACAACTTATGACATGCGCAGTGTATCACTATATATGCTACAAGCCCTTGCACACCGATATACACTTGATAAAATTCCAGGGACAAGTGAGCACAAGATCAAACCCAAACAAAAGCCGGTTCAACTCAAGTGCAATATAAATAAATTCACGACACGAGCACACGGTCAAACCCGAGCTAAAAGCTGGATTTAACACAGGTGCAATCCAAATGTACAAGTTCAATAAAATGGTCAAGTATTAAATGACTGGAATAAGCCTCGACTGAAAATTCAATTGTGTACACATGAAAACAATTCAACTCAACAATGAACATGTACAAATCTCGAAGGTTCATTTGAATCCAGACTACAACAACAATCAGAGGCAATCAACATCAAGTCCACAACAACATTCGAGGACCATATCTAGCATATTAGAGAATACAAGACCGCTAGTGATGATACAAGCGCAATGACTTAATGCAACAAGCAAGGTCCAATGAAGACTCAAGTCAACATAAACTTGAACACAAATGCAAGAGTAAAATCTGTAGTTTAAATCGAAGCACGTGCAAAGCAACAACAAACAAAACAAGCAGCTTCCACATGTGATAGTACAATGCAAAGCAGGATGAACTCATCAAGACAGTCTGTGTGGATAGAGCATCACAAACATATATACATGAGTGAACACACATGTATACATGCATGTAAGCAATCAAGTGCAGAATCAATACAATGGCCATGTGAACACACACATATAGACACAAATATTTGTATGTATACAAGTGGTGAACATTGCCTAAAGAAGGCCACACAAGCGATCAGACTTCATGATGCAGTAAAATAGTGAATGCACGCCTCAAATGCCATATGAAACAAGACTGCATCAAGAAACCAAACTTATATACATGCATACAACTCAACAGTTCAACAAGATATATATATATATATATATATATATATATATATATATATATATTTGTGTGTGTGTGGGTGTGCGCGCGCGCAATGTCGACATGTATACAGCAGTATGGAAGTGAGGCTACAAACCAAATTCAAGTGAAACCAAAATGTAATTCGACGGACTTAGTTACAAAATGCATATACAATAAAGTATGGTCAGGTCTCAAAAGGAGACTATAAGAATAGCAAACAACAAAGTCTAAACCGAACAATGCATATTGAAGCACATGGTAGTGTACAGTGAAATTAAGACTACAAGACCAAGTCATAAACAATATATGTAGTGACAATATACATGAAATCAAGTGCAACATCAACACGGCACTGGACAACGAACGCAGAATCAAATAAGTAAAAAAATTACCATGTTTTCAAATGGCCGAAGTCAAGTGATATCAAAAATCAAGTCTAGTATAACATAAATGCCAAAGTCAACAAGCACAAAGAAAGGAACCAAAGTCAAGTTTAAATGCCAAAATCGAAACCGTGGTGAGAAAGGAAAACATCGTCAAAGCAATTCACAGCCGTGATAATCAAGCTCATAAAATCTATGAATTGAACCTGTCAGGAACAATCATCAACACTCAAGTTAAATCAAACGGCGAAACATATGAATTGACGAATTCAAATAAAACTATATGAACGAAATTTTAGGATTTCGAATCCTATTAAAACCGTAACATCAGCGGCATACATATATCATCGAGTTTAAGAAAATTAACCAGCAAAGCAAAGAGCATAAAACACATACCAAATTTTGTTTGAACTCGATCGAATTTGAAGAAGCCGAGGTTAAGCAACAAACGATCGATCAACAGAGCAATGCAAGAACATAAATCGATCAACCATCCAAGCGGCGGCTTCAAAATCATGAAGCCCAAATTTTTGAAGAAATAGGAACGAACGAGTAAAGAAACAAGACTTCCATTATCAGAAACGCAAAGTAACGGGCCGAATAATATAAAAGAAAGAAAGGGGAAATTTTTGTTCGAGTCATTTTCTAGTGGACTTTAATTTGGATTAGGGTTTATTGCTTTTTAAATAATTTTTAATTTGTATTTTGTTTTCAAACGTTTGTAGATTCTAGTCGTGTGACTAGGGGACGAACTACAGTGGTGTAGTTTGAGAATTCGCAACTCAATGACTAAGTTGTGGCAGGGTTTTGAGCGTAGAGTTAGGTTAGTCGGTAGCGGATGTCGCATGTTTATGTATGTAAGCATCTGAATACTTAATTTCTAGTAGAAAACTTGGGGTCAGCATGTAGGTAGGTTTTTGCCGAAGCTAGGTAAATATGCGTTGTTCTATTTCTGTTTTTATTCTTATATTATCTATGCTGCTGCTATTCCGCAATATCTGTGTTGAAATTATTTTATATACTTCCGCGTTAAATTTTTATAATTGATAGTATCACCCTATTCACCACCTTCTCTAGGGTGAGATAGATCCTACAAGTGGTATCAGAACTAGGAACAAAAGTAGTGATTTAAAAAATTTGAGATTTCAAAAACCAATTTTTGTTTAAAAATTTGAATTTTTAATGGCCTCTTTTAATAATGCTTTTGTTGAGGGTCGGTCCATAGTTAGACCACCAATGTTCAATGGTGAATATGCTTACTGGAAAAATAGAATGAATTTTTTTGAAAACCATTGATGCTTGGAACATAGTTCAGACAAGATATAGGACACCAACTATAGTAGTAAATAATCAAGAAATTGAAAAACCGATGGATCAAATGGACAGATCTAGAAAATAAACTGCAGAATGCAAATGCTAGAGCTATGAATTCTATTATATATTCATTGGATCAAATTGAATTTAATCGTGTCTCACATTGTCTAACTGTGCAGGAAATCTAGCACATACTCAAAGTGACTTACGAAGGAACATATCAAGTCAAAGAATCTTGCCTTGCTATGCTGAGTGACGAATACAAGAATTTCACAATGGCCAAGCAAGAAAATGTCAAAGAGATGTACGGATGGTTTTCCAATATCGTATACAAATCAAAAGCTCTTGGAAAATCATACATAGAGTTGGAAATTGTCCGAAAAATCCTCAGAGTCCTTCCACGGAATTTTGAAGCCAAAGTCACTGCCATTCAAGAAACAAAAGATTTGAAACAAATCAAAGTTGAAGAACTCATCGGAAATCTCACCGCCTATGAGCTAGAAATGAAATTCAAGGAAGAGCATGAAGGAGGTGATACTCGAAAGAAATTAATAATTCTCAAAGGAACAATCGAAAGTGAAGATGACAAGGATGATGATGGAGCACCAGAACTGGCACATATAATAAAGAAATTCTAAAAGTGGAATCACAGATATGGAAATCCAGTACTAAATCAACAATTAAAAAGAAGAATAGTCAAAGTACTAGAAAACCCAGAAGAGCGGGAGATTATCTGTCACAAGTGCAACAACCCTGGTCACATCAAGCCCAGTTGTCCTCAGAATTGACATGGCCAAGAAAATAAATCAAAAAGGAGAAGTTTTGCAGCCACGTGGAATAAAGTAATGATGATTATAAAAGCACTAGCAGTAGAGGTGGAAAATTAAATCCATGCCTTCGAGGTGATATAACTGATAGCGATGATGATGAGCAAAGCGAGGTATCAAAACTCACTCAGAATTACTTATATATTTCCCCGAAGTAAATGGCTGTTTTGAAAGACTTAAGGAGAAATAAGCTTAAATTCAATCACAAAGAGATACCTTGATAGATTTAAATAAAAAGCTTGATAAATTGGTTAAAAACTATCAAAGTAAGAGCCCTAAGTATGATTGGTGTCCATCATTTGAAAAAGATGTTAAAAAATCTGAAATTAAAATAAAATCACTTGAAAATGAAATTATGATTTTGAAAAAAGTGAAAATACAAGAAGAGAGAATTCTATTAAAAAGTGCACACAATTATTAAAGGAAAATGAATCGCTCAAAACATTAGTCCAACTACTGTTTATGACGTTAGGAAAATTTTCAAAAGGGGAAATATCATTAAATATGCCATTAGAAAAACAAACTGTTAATACAGTTGGACAAGAACTTGGGTATAATTACTCTGAACGTATTAGAGGTGAAATTAAACAAGTTAATTCTATGTGCACTATTTGTAGAAAATTGAGACACAATCAAAATAATTGTTGGTATAGACTCAAACACATGAAAACTATTCCAATTTGGGTTCCAAAAAGCACGAATATAAAATCCCTTAAAGTCAAATAAATCTGGGTGCCAAAAGGAACATATATAAATAGTTTTGGGTATCCACAAACTTATTTTTCAAAATCATTTTCCACTAACAACTATAGACCTATAAAAACAAATAGGTCACAAAAATCTTTCCTCATGTAGGTGTGGTGGCAGGTTAAGGAACAACAACAGTGTTATCTGGATTTTGGCTATTCCAAACACACAACGAATGACAAATCAAAATTCCTTAGCCTAGTATAAAGGAGGCAGAATCACAATGGGCAACAACAAAAATTATTAGCAAAGGTAAAATAGGCAAAGGTATCTTGAACGATATATGTGAAAATCTGCACCATATTCTGATTTAATTCAGCCAGTTATTGATAAAGAAATGAATGTTGATTTTGATTCTGAATTATGAAAGTTGTTGGCCAAATTATTCTTTTATGCCGAGAATACTTTAAGGACCTCCAGAGTCTTTGAATTACTTCATATATATTTGTTTGTATTAATAATGATGTTTTATTGATTGATGATTAATCATAATACACGTGGATATATTTGCTTATCTTACTGCTTCTGGATCTGAAACCATGTTTACTAGTTGTTCATTTGCACAGTTTCAATTCAATTTCATTTAAAAGCTGTTAAAAATGATTTTAAGATACTTTGTTGTACACTTCATGGTTTGGCCCATGACATAATAATCTTGAGTCAAAAGAAAATCCAAATGCAGATAACACTGGTAATCTAGTTGATAGAAAAATTACTAGTGGAACGTGATTTATGTTTGAGACAATCAATAGTAGCATCATTTTCAAAGAAAATATCTACATATTTTTCATTTCAAATAATTTTCAATTAGAAGACATTTTTCTTTTATAAAACCCCTTCCAGAAAATATTTTTTGTCGACCTTGTTTCAAATTAGTCATTTTTAGAAAATTTGATAATTATTTTTTTGGATTTGATCTTAAATGACTATATTAACTAATCTGACTCCCTACTGATTATCAAAAACATACATAGTGATTGCAAAAGTGATGAGTGTTGATATTAATCATATATTATAACTTGAGACGGTATAATTAGTAAATTTCTTTAGAAATTTAAACAAGAGTTGTAAAAACGTTTTGTTGGTAAAAATTCCATGACCACTCTATTTCTATCATATCTCTAACAACCATCACTCATCAAAATTCAATATAGTTTGTCAATATGTGATATTTTAAATAGTAAGTCATTCTTTTTTCATTTTATTATATTTGCTAAGAAATAAAAACATCCAAAGCATTCACTCTCATTTAAAAGTCCTTACAGTTTTGCATGGATGATTTACTTGGAATTTTTGATTATGTGCTTTCATGCTAATTTAAAAGTCCTCACGGTTATGCATGTATGTAACGCATATAAAAAATGATTGATTAAATCGACAAGTTGATTCTAATACCATTTAAAATCCTCGCGGTTATGCGTGGTTAGAAGACACTTGAATTCATTTTTTTAAATTGGAAATACTACTAATCTCATTTAAAAGTCCTAACGGTTATGCATGGTTAGTAGATATTCAAATTCCTGATATAAATATACTACAAATAGACACAACTATATGGTTTTACATGATGACATTATCCCTGTCATTCTAAAGTGGAATATGCGTAAAACAGAGTATTTATGATTTTTGTTTAATTTTTTATTGAAATTTAATATGTATACTCGATAGGGTACTAATATTGTATTACTGGCTATCACTTCATGTCTATTTTTCTTACACCGTTACTCTTTTCCTAATAGTAAAAGGGGGAGAGAAAAGTTAAAATTGAGGCAAATAAAGGTCAATTATTTTATTTTGTATTTTGTATTTGCCTCTAGACCCATTTGCACATTTTTATTTATTTACATGCATATATGAAGGGCGAGCTTTGCGTAGAGAGGGAGCATTCAAATAAGGGGAGCAAATTGAATGATCAAATACATTTAATGAATTCAAAATCTAAAATATATGTTTGTTATCATCAAAAGGGGAGATGGTTGAATATGCAAGTATATGATTTTTTTTGATGATAATAAACATATATATATATATATTCATTTAAATGTATTTGTTAATGTACTATTTTATTTCCACATAATTAAATAAATATTTGCTGAATAAAATAAGTAACACGGAATTTAAATTCAAACAGATATTTTATTCAAACAAATTTTTATTACATTTTTGAATAGTACAAATTTGAGCTCTCACTATATATATATAATTTCAATTATAATACAATTTTGATTACATCACAATTTTTCATTTACGTTTTACACCTCGCTACGTATAACTCATTCACTCATATTCGATCTTCAACTCTATTCCAGATTGAACCCAGCATCTGAATTATCTGCATAATAAACACTGATGCGGTAAAATTGAAAAAGAAAAATTTGCACAGTGTAAAACAAAATGTGCATTTTGAAAATGTTATTTGCCTCGGTTATTTAGGTTGTTCGTCATCATTTAATTTTGAATTCATCATACATGAACAGCTTGTGACATGCACAGTGTAATACTGTACATGCCATAAGGCCGTGCACAGCGATATACACTTGATAAAATTACAAGGACAGGTGAGCACAAGGTCAAACCCAATCAAAAGCCGGTTTCAACTCAGGTGCAATACAAATAAGGTCACGACACGAGCTCAAGGTCAAACCCAAAGCTTGGATTCAACACATGTGCAATCCAAATGTACAAGTTTAATAAAATGGTCAAGTCTTAAATGACTGGAACAAGCCTCGACCAAAATTCAATTGTGTACGCATGAAAACAATTCAACTCAACAATGAACATGTACAAAGCTCAAAGGTTCATTTGAATGCAGACTACAGCAACAATCAGAGGCAATCAACATTAAGTCCACAACAACATTCGAGTGCCAGATTTAGCATATTAGAGAATACATGACCACCAGTGATGATACAAGCATAATGACTTAATGCAATATGCAAGGTCCAATGAAGACTCAAGTCAACATACATTTGAACACAAATGCAAGAGTAAAAGCTGTAGTTTAAATCGAAGCATGTGCAAAGCAACAGCAAACAAAACAAGCAGCTTCAACATGTGACAATAGTACAATGCAAAGCAGGATGAACTCAACAAGACAGTCAGTGCGGAAAGAGCATCACAAACATACATATATACATGAGTGAACACGCATGTATACATACATGCAATCAATCAAGTGTAGAATCAAATACAATGGGCATGTGAACACACACATATATACATAAATGTGTGTATGTATACAAGTGGTGAACAACACCGAAAGAAGGCCACACAAGCGACCAGACTTCATGATGCAGTAAAACAGTGAATGCACACCTCAAATGCCTTATGAAACAAGACTGCATGAAGAAACCAAACTTATATGCATGCATACAACTTAACAGATCAACAAGATATATATATATATATATATATATATATATATATATATATATATATATATATAAACATACACACACACACACACACACATATATATATATGCAATGTCGACATGTATACAGCAGTATGGATGTGAGGCTATAAACCAGATTCAAATGAAACCATAATGTAATTTGATAGACTTAGTTTCAAAATGCATATACAATGAAGTATGGTCAGATCTCAAAAGGAGACTACAAGAACAGCAAACAACAAAGTCTTAACCGAACAATGCATATTGAAGCACATGGCAGTGGACAATGAAATGAAGACTACAAGACCAAGTCATAAACAATATATGCAGTGACAATATACATGAAATCAAGTGCAACATCAACACGGCTGTGGACAATGAAGGCAGAATCAAATAAGTAAAAAATTATCACGTTTTCAAATGACCGAAGTCAGTTGATATCAAAAATCAAGTCCAGTATAACATAAATGCCGAAGTCAACAAGCACAAAGAAAGGAACCAAAGTCAAGTTTAGATGCCAGAAAATCGAAACCATGGTGAGCAAGGAAAACATTGTCAAAGCAATTCTAAGCCATGATAATCAAGCTCGAAAAATATACGAATTGAACCGGTCAGGAACAATCATCATCAATAAAATTAAATCGAACTACCAAGCATATGAATTGACGAATTTAAATAAATCTATACCAATGAATTCGAATCCTATTAAATCCGTAACATCAGTGGCATACAGATATCATCGAGTTCAAGAAAATTAACCAGCAAAGAGCATAAAACACATACCAAATTCTGTTCGAACTCGACAAAATTTGAAGTAGCCGAAGTTAAGCAACAAACGATTGATCAACAGAACAATGCAAGAACGTCAATCGATCAATCATCCAAGTGATGGCTTCAAAATCACAAAGCCCTGATTTCTGAAGGAAGAGGAACGAACGAGTAAAGAAACGAGACTTCCATTATCACAAACGCAAAGGAACCCACCGAATAATATAAAAGTAAAAGGGGGAAATTTTTGTTTGGGCCGTTTTCTAGTGGATATTAATTTAAATTAGGGTTTATTGTTTTTTAAATTGTTTTTAATTTGTATTTTGTTTTTAAACATTTTTAAATTCTAGTCGTGTGGCTAGGATAAATTACAGTGGCGTAGTTCAAGAATTAGCACTCGGTGGCTGAGTTGTGGCAGAGTTTTGAGATAGAGTTAGGTTAGTCGGTAGCAGGTGTAGCAAATTTACATGTGTAAGCGTCTGACTTCTTGATTTCTAGTAGAAACCATGGGGGCGGCACATAGGCAGGGTTTTGTCGAAGATGGATAAATCTGTGCTGTTATATTTTTGTTTGTATTCTGCTATTATTTGTGCTGCTACTATTCTGCTATATCTGTGTTGAAATTATTTTATATACTTCCGCATTAAATTTTTATAATTGATAGTATCACCTTTTTCACCCCCTCCCCTCTAGGGTGAAATCGATCCTACACACATAAAGGAGAAATGGAAATAAATAAAGGGTAAAATGGATGATTGATTCAATTTCTCATTTCGTAAACTTGATTAATGCAGCATAAAATGGCAATTAATAAGCATCATAATATAAGGATATAAACAGTCAAAAATAGATGTGTGTGTGTGTATTATTGCCTCATTTAAATTGTTTCTTCCTTTTGGAAAGAAATCTAATTATACTTTGATAATATGAAATACATGTAATAAATTTTATATATACAAACATACAAATAAAATTAATTGTGTGTATATAAGATTAAATCAATTTCTATTTAATACAAATTAGAGACTTATAGCAATCAATTTAAAAGTAGATTTATTGTCAAAACACTAATTATGTGTATGTAAGATTCAATAAAATATCTCCAATTAATACGAATTAGAGACTTACAGTAATCAAATTGAAGTTTAAAACTATTGCCAAAACATCTTCCTTTTTTCTAATTTCTAAAATAGTACAAATACAAAATACATACATGTAAACTTCAAATCTAAAATTACATTTTTTATATGATTTAAAACATGAATCTTCAATAAAACGCCGTAATATTCATATACCAATTTTAGCTTAATTTGTTAAAGTACAATCTAATCAAAACAATATGAACATACAAAGTTTTAGATCTAAAGGATTATACTTTGAATTGAATATTTATAATGTAGCTCTATAATAAATTAATTGTATTCAAACATATACAAATTTTAATTTTAATTTGACAAAATAAGAACCCAACTGATAAATTAAACATACAAAATTTCTGATCTGAAAATTAAACTTTAAATTGAATGTTTAGAATATAGTTCCAAAAAACATTTTATTTAAACCTAAACAAATATTAGTTTTTTTTATTAAAATAAACACAAATTGATTCATTCAACAAACAATTCAAGCTACGTAAACAATTTTGAAATCAAATGAGGCAGTGATATGTACATACAAATTATGGTAATTAAATTTCTTTTTCAATAAACATTTCATCAAATATCATTATCTGTTAAACAAAAGTATACCTTATTACCAAGTGCCTAGAAGCACATTTTGAAAATGGACTTCCCTTAGGATGTTGCGTAGGAATGATACCTTAAATAATGATTTCTCCTCAAATATTCAAGATCCCCATCTTATCTGTACAAGAGATGGATGAACCACTTTTGTTTTATTTTATTTGATGTTTTGTATGAAATTAAAAGATTTTTTTGCAATTTTTTGTTTTTTTGTTTTCTTCCATGAAAAGTTAGGAGGAGAGAAAGAAACAGATGAATGAGAAAGAATGAATTGTACATACAGAATGAATTAGGGAATATGATTTATTTGAAAAAATGAAACTTTTTCCATTCTTTAATTAAAACTTTCCTAATTAATTCCCTTAATTATTTCTCTCTCTCCAATTCTTTCTTTACATATATGTCATCAAATGACATAAAATTTTCATAAATCATATCATCAAATGACACAAAATTTCCACTAATCATGCCCCAAATGGCATAAAATTTCCATAAATCACTTTATGCAATTGTCTTTAAATTACATCAATATCGTATATCAATCCGCAGAAATATAACTTTTATAAACGCATTAAAATAATTACAAAAAATTCCAAACATCAAATAAATAATAATTAATATTTCTCAAATATCAATTAATCTAATCAATTTACAACATTTTATAAATTAATTAAATCATGTTGATTTTCATAGAATTCATCATTACGGTTTTTTAACTCAAAGGTGTAAATTCAATCAACTCTTAATATCAAACTATTCAAATATTAATGTTGACACGTCACTTAGCAGATGATGTGACATTTTGGCTGAATTTATCGCTCATACATCTTTAGGTAAAATCCAATTTTACTTATTATAAGCGGTACCTAATGGTGACAATTTTTTACACCAGTTCTCTTCATCCATACTATATCACATTAGGACTTATGGAATTTGATAATGGTCTTCCAATATCGTCTCTTTCAACTTTATAGTCCAAACAAAAGTACTTGGTTCAATAATAACAATTATTATTATTAACTAAAATGCTCTGGCCAGAGACTTTGACTTGAAGTTGACTTCAGTTGACCATGAAACTAACCTCATATAACTAAGGGGACGAATCCTATATTGAATATTGTTTCACTTCCAATTCTTCCACTCGATCCAACTATAGTCATTTGATGGAAACCATGCCAACATTTAACTATAATTAACGTGGAGCCTCCACATTGAAGATCAATAGTATTCTTAAGTTGAGAGAACAGTGTAAATTAGTCACGTCGATATTCTCTACTTGATTTTAGTTATATTAACCAATAGAAAACTATCAAGTGAGTCCTTCCATAGTTATGCAATAACTATCAGTACGTAACCCCTTGGTGCCTCTATTACTCATGAGTAACACGCTGCCTAATATTTGGGGAGAGTTATGTACTCTAGTCTCAAAGAATGTATCGATTTCCTATCTCGATACATGTTAACAAGGAATATTTAAAATGCTATATTTTTTTCATTGTAATAAATTACTCATGGTTACATTATTTTGTAAATACTATCACAAAATATACCATTTCTGGAATTTCTATTAAATATACTTAATTAAATTAATCAATTAATATAACCACTTTATATTAAGTATGTAATGATTGGTCAACGAGTTAATTACCCCTAGGGCATACCACCAACTCTATTAAATCCTTACACCTATGAATGTATAGTTCACACACAAATGGATTTTTTTCGATTAGCCTTAAGTGTACTATCACTAGCTTAACTCTATCAGTCATGTTTTTTAGCTTTCAAATCTTCTAAATTAAACCTTTTAAGATAATCTTTTGATAGATCACCCGGTCTTTGTTTGATGTTTGATGCTACAATATGATTAATGGTAGGATCTTTCTAGATGCAGAATTGAGCTGAAAACTCATAAGTGAACTGATTCCAAGAGTAAATAGTCCTTTGCGATATTTCAGATACCACATGGTTGCTACACCTTGGAAATTGGTCAGAAAATGTCTACACCGCACTACCTTAGATGCGATATAAGTCCATCTAAATTTCAAAGGAAAATAAACGGTGTAGGATCGATTTCACCCTAGAGGGGGGTGAATAGGGTGATACTAATAATAGTAAAAATTAATGCGAAAATAAATAAAATAATTGCAGCACAAATAATAGCAGAATAATAAAAGCAGAAATAGAACAACACAGATTTATCCAGCTTCGGCAAAATCCTGCCTACGTGCCGCACCTAAGGTTTCTACAAGAAATTAAGTAGTCAGACGCTTACACACGTAAATTTACGACACCCGCTATTGGATAACCTAACTCTATGCTCAAAAACCTGCCACAACTCAACCATTGAGTTGCGAATTCTCGAACTACACCACCGTAGTTCGTGCCCTAGTCACAGGACTAGAATTTTACAAAAGTTTAAAAGAAAAATACAAAATAAAAAAAAATACAAAACCCTATATGAAATTTAAGCCTAAATCTATAAAGGCCGGCCACTTTAATTTATATCACAAGAAAAAATGTCTCCTTTAATATCGGCACCAATATGAATGAAGATAACTTTAATACTTTGGCCAACTTTGTTATTTACTTCGTGAGTCTAATGGCTGCTTCATTCCTCTTCATAAATTTAGGCTTCGTGAATTGAAGTCGCCGATTGAAAATTGATCGATTGAGTTGAGGGATTTGCGTTGTAGTGCGTTGCTTTGTCAATCGATTTCTAGCTGTGATATGCTTTCGGTCACTCCAGAGTTCGAAAGATACGAAATAGGTATGTGATTTATGCTTTATTTTACTTGTTGACTTGTTTGAACTCGAATTCTTGAGTGCCAATGATGATGTGGGAATTCATAGGGAATAAAATCCTAAATTATCTTTCGTATATTTTCTTTTTAATTCTTCAATTTGCTATGCTCGTCCATTGATTTGTATTCGAAAATTGGTGTTGACTTCTAACTTGTTCTTAGTTGAATATTGCTTAAATAGTTCGATTCGGTTCCTTCTTTTGCTCTTATAACTTTGGCATTTGAATTTTGATTGAATGATTCACCGATTCATCATAATATTAACTATGATTTTTTTAGCTCTTTCTTTAACTTTCATCGAACTGCTACTGATAGAAATTTGAACACTTCAATAGTTTTGACTGACCATTTCTTTCCTCCTTAACTTGTTCGAACTACTACTTTATTGTTTTTGATTAGTTGGTTTGACATTTCATTGAACTATCATGTTCACATGTGTGTGTGTCTTCACTTGATCACTGTCATAGTTTTTGCTGTTGTATTGCTTGTAGTTGCATACACACATGTCTACACTTGGTTCGAGCATATTGGTGTATTCTTGTTATTGTGTTCTGGTTTGGATTTGAATCTGGTCTGTGTGCATGGTTTATATGTGGTCAGTGTTGGTGGTTGTTTTGCATTTTGGAGTCTGCTTTGGACCTTGCTTTACAACTGATTTAGTGTGAACTTGTTCCATGCTTGGATTCTTATGTACTTGTGTATATACATGTGTCTTGGCTTGGTCTTGCACATTTCATTGATACATTGTGGTCATTTCTGTGTTGAGGCTGTATTTATCGTCGAATTTGTCCTTATGCACTTAATTTCATGTGAGTCTATGGTACTGGTGTTTGTGAGTCTTTGTTTTTTTGAGCCATTTCATTGTTTGCTTGTAGTATCTTGAAGTTATAGCCTTGCTGTAGCTTGATTGCTTGCATGTTGAACTGGTCTGGTTGTCACCGCATGTATATACGTATACATGTGTGTTCACACATGCATATATGTATGTTAGATTGCATTGTTTTAGACTTCTACATTGCCTTGTATCTATCCATATGCATATGTATATACATTGTTGCTTCACTATTTTGTGTTCATCATGTTCCATTGTTTCATCTACTATATTGGTCTATTTGCTGTTTCATTGAACTTCTGCATATTTGATTGTTATGCACTACATATGTATGTATACATGTGTGTAAACATATGTGTGTGTGTGTATATATGTATTGTGGTTTCTTTGTGTAGCCTCATGCTTGTGTACTGCTCCTATTTTTATCTTGATACAAGCTATTTCTTTGAGTCTGGAGCTTGTTGTACATATGACCAACCATGTGTATGTGCACTAAGCATGTGGACTGGTATTTAGTCGCATTCATTTTGGACTGGTCTTTTGCTTCTCCTGATATGCTAACTCGAGTTGGTCTTTAAATGTCTTTGATTCTAGTTATGTTTGACCCATTTCCTCATTCACCTGATGTGTTGACACACTTGTGCACTTGTTAGCATGGTCTAGTTCGCCCTGATTTCAGTTTCACATGTTGATTTACCACTTTGTCATGTTGAGTTGCTCACTTGTTCACTGATCAAGGTTTTATGAGTCTGGTCATTGCATTATTCTTATGCATATTTGTTTTGTACATGTGTGTATTTGGTTGTGCGTTGTATTGCGTGCACCAGAGTTGAATCTAACCTCGGCTCAGGTTTGACCTTGAGCTCACCTGTCCCTGTAAGATGAATTCAAAATAAATATAATGACAAACAACCCAAATAACTGATGCAAATAACATTTTCAAAAACACATTTCATGGTACACTGCATAAATATTTCTTTTTCAATTTTACTACGTAAGTGTTTATTTTTCTAATAGCTCAAATGTTGGATTCAAGCTGGAACAGAGTTGAAGATCAAATACGAGTGAATGAGTGATATGTAGTGAGGTGCAAATGTATGAAACAATTGTATAGTGAAAAATCGTGTTGCAATTTGAAATTGTATTGTAATTGAAATTTTATAAATATAGTGAGAGCTCAAATTTTGTACTATTCAAAATTGTAATAAAATATTTGTTTGAATAGAATATCTGTTTAAATTTAAATTATGTATTATTTATTTTATTCAGCAAATATTTATTTAATTATGTGAAAAATAAAATAGTACAATAACAAATACATTTAAATGAATATATATATATATGTTTATTATCATCAAACTAAAATCATATACTAGCATATTCAACAATCTCCCCCTTTTTATAATAACAAACATATATTTAAGATTGTGAATTTTTAAATGTATTTTATCATTGATGAACCTTATTTGCTCCCCCTATTAGAAGGCTCCCCCTACAATAAATCTCCCCCTTCATATATGCATGAAAATAACTAAAAATATTCAAATGAACCTATATGGGAATATGCAAATAAAAAATAAAACATTTGACCTTTATTTTTCAAAATCTTAACTTTTCTCTTCCCCTTGTATTATCGGCAAAAGCGTAATCGTGTTAGAAAATTAGAGATAAAGTGATAGACATTAATACAACATTAAAACCCAATAGAGTATAAATATTAAATTTCAATAAAAAGTCAAACAAAAATAAAAAATACTTTATCAGGCGCATATTCCACTTTAGAGTGATAGGGGTGATGTCAGCATATAAATCCATATAGTTGTGTCTATTTGTGGTATATTTATATCAGGAATTTGAATATATACCAACCATCCATAACCATTAGGACTTTCAAATGAGAGTAGTAGTATTCCTAAGTTTTATAAAAAATGAATTTTAAGCATCTTCTAATCACACATAACCGTGAGGACTTTTAAATGGGATTAGAATCAACTTGTCTATTTAATAACCAGTATTATATGATTCAAACTCGATCGATAAGCAACCACGAAGGAATGAAAGCAACAGTTGATTTGAGCCTCATTTCTTACAAGTGTGAAGCATTCAATTTGATCAACTTCAAGGTGGCTACTTCAATTCCAAAACCGTAATTTTCAAAACAAAGATAACCGTGAGGACTTTTAAATGAGAACGAAAGTACATAATCAAAAATTCTAAGTAAATCACTCTTGCATAATCGTGAGGACTTTTAAATGAGAGTGAATACTTTGGATGTTTGTATTGCTAAAAATAAAATAAAATGAAAATGAATAATTTCCCGTTTAAAATACCACATATTGACGTACTATTTTGGATTTTGATGAGTGATGGCCGTTAGAAATATGATATAGATAGAGATGGTCATGGAATTTTTACTAATCAAAAGTAATTATAAATCTTGTATAAATTTTTAAAGAAATTTACTAAATATACTGTCTCAAGTCATAATAAAAGATTAATATCAACATTCTTCACTTTTCAATCATTATTTATTTGTTCGACAATCAGTAGGGAGTCTGATTAGTTAATGTAGTCATTTAAGATCAAATCCAAAAATAATTATAAAATCAAATTTTCTAAAATGACTAATCTGAAACAAGGTCAACAAAAACCATTTTCTAGAAGGGGTTTTATGAAAGAAAATGTCTGCTAATTGAAAATCATTTGAAATGAAAAATATGCAGATATTTTCTCTGAAAAATGTGATGCAACAAATGAATGTCTCTACATAAAACACGTTCCACTAGTAATTTTTCTATCAACTAGATTATCAGTGTAATCTGCATCCGAATTTCCTTTGACTCAAGATTATCATTAGTTGGATATTACAGACCAGACCGTGAAGTTGCAACAAATACCTTAAAATCTTTTTACAGCTTTTAAATGAAATTTTTTTGGATTTGAATTGAAACCGTGCCAATAAACAAATAGTGAACATAATGACAGGTCTAGAATTAGTAAAATAACCAAATATATCCACGAGTACCTTGAGTAATTATCAATCAACAAAAAAAAATAACATCTTTTATCACCTAAACTTGCAATATAGTTAGTCCGAACAAATCCATATGCAATAGTTCAAGGATAAAAAGATAATTGGTCAACATTTTTGCATAAATCAAAATCAAAATCAACAATTATTTCCTTATCACATAACTAGTTGATTTAAATCAGATTATGTTGTAGATTTTCACATTTAATATATCGTTCAAGATAAATATACCATTACCTATTTTAACTTTGCCGATAATTTTTCATTGTTTCCCATTGTGATTTCACCACCTTTGTACTAGGCTAAGGAACTTTGATTTGTCGCCCGTCATGTGCCAAGAACAGCCAAAAACCAGATAACACCGTTGTTGCTCCTTAGCCTGCCACCACACTTACATGAGAAAAGATTTTTGTGACCTATTTGTTTTTATAGGTCCATGTTTGTCAATGACAAAAGATTTTGAAAAATATGTTTGTGTAGACCCAAATAAATTTATATTTGTTCCTTTTGGCACCTAAATTTGTTTGACATTAAGGATTTTATATTCATGCCTTTTGGAACCCAAATTGAATTGGTTTTCACATGTTTGGGTCTATACCAGCAATTGTTGTGATTGTTTTTAGTTTTCCAATAATTGTGCAATTGGAATTGACTTGATCAATTTCACTTCTAACACGTTCAGATTGATTATACCCAAGTCCTTATCTAACAGTATTAATAGTTTGTTTTCCTAATAGCATATTTAGCGATCTTTCTCCTTTGAAAATTTTTCCTAAAGTTGTAGACAATTGTTGGACTTGTGTTTTTAGAGATTCTTTTTCATTCAATAATTGAGTGTACATTTTAATAGAATTTTCTCTCCTTGTATTTTCACTTTCTTTTAAAATCAGAATTTCATTTTCAAGTGATTTAATTATAATTTCTGATTTTTTAATATGTTCCTCAAATGATGGACACCTATCACACTTAGGGCACTTGTTTCGATAGTTTTTAACCAATTGATCAACCTGTTTATTTAATTCTATCAAGTTATCTCTTTATGATTCAATTTTAGCGTATTTCTCCCTAAGTCTTTCAAAACAGTCATTTACCTCATGAAAATATATAAGTAATTCTGAATGAGTAAGTTTTGATACCTCGCTTGGCTCATCATCATCACTTTTAGTTGTTTCTCCTTGAAGACATAAATTTTCTTTTTTACTCTCACTGCCAGTGCTTTTATCAGCTTCATCAGCTTCATCCCAAGTAGCTGCAAAACTCCTCCTTTTCGGTTTCTTTCCTTGGCTGACGATTCTGAGGACAATTGGGCTTGATATAAATGGGTTTGTTGCACTTGTGACATATGATCTCCTACTCTTCTAAGTTGTCTAGTACTTTGACTATTCTACTTTTCAGTTATAGATTTAGAGCTGGATTTCTATACTTGCAGTTCCACCTTTTGAATCTCTTTATTAATAGTGCCAATTAAGCTACTCTGTCGTAGTCGTCGTCACTTTTCGATGTTCCTTTGAGAGTTATTGATTTCTTTCGTGTATCACCTCCTTCGTGTTCTTCCTTGAATTTGATTTCTAGCTCATAAGTGGAGAGATTTCCGATGAGTTCTTTGACTTTGATTTGTTTCAGATCTTTTGATTCTTGAATGGCTGTAACTTTCGCTTCAAAATTTCGTAGAAGGACTCTGAGGATTTTTCGGACTATTTCCAATTATGTGTATGGTTTTCCGAGAGCTTTTGATTTGTATACGAGATTAGAAAGTCGTCCATGCATCTCTTTGACATTCTCATCCTTGGTCATTATGAAGTTTTTGTATTCACTACTAAGCATGGCAAGGCGAGATTCTTTGACTTGAGATATTCCTTCATGAGTCACTTCAAGTGTTTTCCAGATTTCCTGCACAATTAGACAATGTGAGACATGATTAAATTCAATTTGATCCAACGAACAAATAATAGAATTCATAGTTTTAGCATTAGCATTCAATAGTTTATTTTTATGATCTGTCCATTGATCCATTATTAGCTTTTAAATTTCTTGATTATCTACCACTATAATTGGTGTCCTATATCCTGCCTCAACAATATTCCAAGCATCAATGGTTTTCAGAAAAAAAATTTATTCTATTTTTCCAGTAAGCATATTCACCACTGAACATAGGTGGTCTAACTATAGACTGACCCTCAACAAAAGCATGATTAAAAGAAGCCATTTTAAATTTTTAAAACAAATACTGGTTTTTGAAAAATCGAATTTTTAAAACAAAAATGGTTTTTGTTCCTAGCTCTAATACAACTTATAGGATCGATTTCACCCTTAAGGGGGTGATAGGGTGATGCTAATAATAATAAAAATTAATGTGGAAATATATAAATAATTGCAACACAGATAAGAGCAGAATAATAAAATCAGAAATAGAGTAACACAAATTTACCCTGGTTCGGCAAAACCCTGCCTACATGTTCCCCCTAAGGTTTCTACTAGAAATTAAGTAGTCGGATGCTTACACACGTAAAATTGCAACACCCGCTATTGACTAACCTAACTCTACGCTCAAAACCCTGCCACAACTCAGCCATTAGTTGCAAATTATTGAACTACACCATCGTAGTTCGTCCCCTAGTCACACAACTAGAATTTTACAAAAGTTTGAAAGAAAAATAGAAAATAATAAAATACAAAACCCTACGTAAAATTTAAGCCCAAATAACATTTATAAAGGCTGGCCACTTTAATTTATATCACAAGAAAAAATGTCTCCCTCAATATTTCTTCGGCCCCAATATGAAATGAGATAACTTCAATACTTCGGCCGACTTTATTACTTACTACTTGAGTCTAATGGATGCTTCGTTGCTCTTCATAAATTATGGCTTCGTGAATTGAAGTCGCCGATTGAAAATTGATCGATTGAGTTAAGGGATTTGTGTTGCTTTGTCAATCGACTTCTAGCCGTGCTATGCTTTCGGTTGCTTCAATTGATTTGAGTTCGAATGATATGAACTTGGTATGTGATTTATGCTTTATTTTACTTGTTGATTTATTTGAACTCGAATGCTTGAATGCCGATGATGATGTGGGAATTTATAGGGAATAAAACCCTAAATTACTGGTCCTATATTTTATATTTGAATTCTTCAATTTGTTATGCTCGGCCATTGATTTGTATTCAAACATTGGCGATGACTTTTGAACTGTTCTTAGTTGAATATTACTTGAATAGTCTTAGTCGGTTCCTTCTTTTGCTCCTATAACTTTGGCATTTGAATATTGATCGAATGATTCACTGATTCATCATAATATTAACTGCGAATTTTTCAGCTCTTTCTCTAACTTTCATCGAACTATTACTGATAGAAATTTGAACACTTCAACGGTTTTGATTGACCATTTCTTTCCTTCTTGACTTCTTCGAACTGCTACTTCATTGTTTTTGATTAGTTGGTTTGATATTTCATTTGACTATCATGTTCACTTGTGTGTGTTTCTTCACTTGATCATTGTCACTGTTTTTGCTGTTGTATTGCTTGTAGTTTCATATACACATGTTTGCATTTGGTTCGAGCATATTGGTGCGTTCTTATTATCGTGTTCTGGTTTGGATTTGAATATAGTCTATGTGCATGGTTTATATGCGGTCAGTGTTGGTGGTTGTTTTGCATTTTGGAGTCTGCTTTGGACCTTGATTTACAACTGATTTAGTGTGAACTTGTTCCATGATTGGAGTCTTATATACTTATGTATATGCATATGTGCTGGTCTAGTCTTGCACATTTCATTGATACATTGTGGTCATTTCTGTGTTGAGGCTGTATTGTTCATCAAATCTGTCCTTGTGCACTTAGTTTTATGTGAGTCCATGGTACTGGTGTTTGTGAGTCTTTGTTTCTTCGAGCTAGTTCATTGTTTGCTTGTAGTATCTTGAAGTTGTAGCCTTGTTGTAGCTTGATTACTTGGATGTTGAACTGGTATGGTTGTTACTGCATGTATGTGTGTAAACACACACACATGTGTGTGTTCACACATGTATATATGTATGTTAGCTTGCATTGTTTTCATACTTCGACATTGCCTTGTATCTGACAATACGCATATGTATATACAGCGTTGCTTCATTATTTTTTGTTCATCATGTTCCACTGTTTCATCTACTATATTAGTCTATTTGCTTTTTCATTGAACTTCTGCATATATGATTGCTGTGCACTACATATATATGTATACATGTGTTCAAACATATATGTGTGTATATATGTATGGTGGTTTCTTTGTGTAGTCTTTATCTCATGCTTGTGTACTACTTCCATTGTTGTCTTGATACGTACCATTTCTTTGAGTATGGAGCTTGTTGTACATATGACCAACATGTGTATGTGCACCGAGCATGTGGACTTGTATTCAGTTGCATTCATTTTGGACTGGTCTTTGTTGCTCCTAATATGCTAGCTCGACTTGGTCATCAAGTTTCTTTGAGTCTGGTTATGTTTGACCCATTTCCTGGTTCACCCGATGTGTTGGCACACTTGTGCACTTGTTAGCATGGTCTGGTTGGCCTGGATTTCGGTTTCACATGATGATTTACCACTTTGTCATGTTGAGTTGTTCACTTGTTCAATGATTTGGGATTTGTGAGTCTGGTCATTGTAGTATTCTTGTGCATATTTTATTTGTACATGTGCATATATGGATGTATGTTGTATTGCATGTACCTGGGTTGAATCCAGCCTTGGCTCAGGTTTGACCTTGTGTCCACCCATCCCTGTAGTTTTATCAAGTGTATATCGGTGTGCACGGCCTTGTGCGCATGTACAGTGATACACTCTGCATGTCACAAGTTGTTCGTAGAAGATGAATTAAAAAAATATGATGACTAACAACCCAAATAACCGAGGCAAATAACATTTTCAAAATCACACATTTCATTACACTGCACAAATATATTTTTTCAATTTTACTGCGTCAGTGCTTATTTTTTAGATAACTCAGATGTTGGATTGGAGCTGGAATAGAGTTGAAGATCAAATACGAGTGAACAAGTGATATGTAGTGAGGTGCAAATGTATATAACAATCGGACAGTGAAAAACCGTGTTGTAATTTGAAATTGTATTGTAGTTGAAATTTTGTATATAAAGTGGGAGCTCAAATTTTGTATTATTCAAAATTGTAATAAAATATTTGTCTGAATAAAATATCTATTTGAATTTAAATTCTACGTTATTTAGTTTATTCAGCAGTATTTATTTAATTATGTGAAAATAAAATAGTACAATAACAAATACATTTAAAAGAATATATATATATATATATATGTTTGTTATCATCAAACAAAAATTATATACTAGCATATTCAACAAATGGTCATCTGGATCAGTTGTTCTGTTGTACCTGATTGATGGAATCTTACTGTGAGATGGAATTCTTGCAAACATAATCTCATTAGTGAACCGAGATTCTCCTTGATTATCATTGACTCTCTCATCTTAGGTCCTCTTTCCTTAGGCATTGAGCATATTCTTTGCCATTTTTGCTTCCATTTCCCTCAAGTAGCCCTTTTGGATATGATAATTGCTTCTTTCGGGTTTATATCCCTCTGAAGTAGAGCTTCCAGACCATTTGTAATATTTTTCCTCCATTCTTTCTTAATAATCTGCCTTACTCTGCTGGTTACTTTTCTTTTTTTATGGAGTTGGGACAAGCTTGCTTTTGTCTTCATTCGAAAGTTACGAAGCATTCAAGTTTCTTCTTGGACATTCTGCTTCATCCCCTCTTGTAACCTTGGTAGTCTTTAAAGATTTCTAGGCAAGCACTCCCTTAAAGAGTTTTTTCATCATCAGTGGTTATTGCTCCAAGTTCTGGATTTTTGCCTCACTGCTAGTTGGCTGCACCGATTGTGACGGTTGCTTGTATTCTGTGTTTCCCACGTTGGAATTGGGAGTCACATTTTCTTCTAGTGTCGTTGTCGTATGACCTCTTTGGTCTTGGCATTGAGTCTTCGTGATCTCATTTTCCTAAAATAAAATTCATTTAATTAGTCTAGATGATAAGGGAATTAAATAAGTCGGAGGTTCGGGACCTCCTTCTAGCTTCAAAAATGTTAGACCAAAAAATGTTATAACACTTTAAATGTTAAGTGTAGTAAGTTATCCCTTAATTGGAATATTTGTAAAGACGTGATGAAGCATTAGTTAATCTTCTCAACTTGATTACTGCATACATGTAGACATGATCATGAATAAATTGGTCATATCGACGCGATTAATGCTGATATGAGTCTAATGCATCAAGGTTTAGCTTGCTACTTAGGACTAATCTTATGATATCAACAAAAATGATTGGAAGACAAATGACCTTTGAGATAAAGTTCATTTTATTATGATTGATCTATATGCTCAAAGTCCTCTAAGGCCATCGTTGTATATATGAGTATATTGGCTGCTAAGTAAGATAATCCAATAGGCCAATGATATGTCATATGTTCAGTGGGAGTATAATACAAGGCATTGAGATACAGTAAAGTCCACTATGTATATTAATAAACTATTCATCCCATCCTTAAGTTCAAAGTCCATAGTTCATGGTTCATATAAATATGCATATGTAAGTCCATCATGGTCCAAGGCATCTTGACTATGTTTATGTCGAGTTGGTCATGATAAGATCATAATATGCAAGTCCCAAACAGTAATGTTCAATAGTGTTGTAATCGAAGCCAATATGAAAATTCAATTCCATGTTCATTCAGTTCGAATATGATTACAATCAAGTAGATTAATCCTGAATTTAATTTAGGGCTACATAGCTTTGATTTTAGAAGAGAGAAAAAGAGAAAAAAAAAGAAAATTCGACCCTCAAAATGGCACCCCTAGGGTCGTATTTATAGACGCAGGCGGCCTCCCTCACTTTGCATCTCACGTCTCTGGTAGGATGGACTTCGATGGCATTACCATAGCTTTTATTCTTTATGGAGGTGGTATTGCCTTATTCCCATATCTTCGACGTTGTTGAATATCTCCACTAATGCGGATGGTCTCGTCGAGGTGATACAGATCGTATTCCAGCCTCATCGCATTGCTTTAACATTCCATGCCATATGAATGGTGAAGTGAGTCTACGGTCAAAGAGCAGTGTGTCGATGAGCTTTCTTTGATTTGGTAGTAGCATGTCTTCGAGGAGCCATATAAATGAAATGTGGTTATCGATGAAGAGCGATGTGACCTTGTTTGACTTGAATACTTTTAATATACTTGTGGGATGGGATGCCGTCATGGTTTTAGCAGTCTTAGTGACTGCCGATGAAATGCCTCTTCCTTAACAGTTTGTCATTGATATTTACAGCTTCGAATTCATTGGTAATGAGCGGTGTGATTAAGGTCGAAGTCCAGCCTAGTCTTGCTGACATACAGTATGACTGGCACGTCTTTGGACGTTCGATGCTATGTAAGGGGCAATGTGATATATAATCGAAGATGCTCGTCTCTAGCTTTAAAGAGAAATGTTGTAGATCAGGTGTGGTTTTATTCTTCAACATAGGACATCTGTAGCTTTAATCCTTTATAACGCCATTGCTTATAACATTACTTTCGACTTTGGAATTATATGGATAACAAATACATATATATGTACAAAAATATATAATTTTAAACTAAAATTCATTTTAATATTTAATATCAGATTACAAACATAAATCATGAACTACATCTTCAAATATTATACACATATCCAATCTCCATAGTGACAACAACAATACATACAAAAATCGCACATAACTAATAAAATAACAATAATCTGATTATATACATAAGTTTGATTAACGAATCTGAAAACATAATAATATGATCAACATATAAATAAATATTACCCGCAATAGATGCCCTATAGTCCACGCTGAAATAATGAAATCTCTTTCTTTAAAATTCTTTGATCCGTAAGATGCTTGTCTAGAATCAACGACCTTTCACTATCAAATAGCTTCTTGTTTTAACTTGAACTGGATTTGAGAATTTGGGGTTAATTTAGAGAAAAGTTGCAGTCATGAAAAAAGAAGGAAATGGCGGCTCAAAAGAATGAATTATCATCTGAATAGGGTTTGGAGATTAGTATTTATAACGATAGGATAAGAGAGGAAACCATGTAAGTTTCTTGTTGGATCTTAACCAAACATCTCCAAACCCTAATCTCATGTTGTAGCTACCCCTAACCCTAGCCAAACGAGCCGCCTATCATCTCTAAACATCATGGGTTGTGTGCCTATTTTACCTAAATTAAATATATACCATTGTATTTAACTTAATTTATTATCAATATAACATATCGATCGATATTTTTTTAGCATAGCTAAGCAGGGTGAACTGGTCTCCTACCAGTTTATTGCAAAAATAATAAAGGTAAGTACAAACTGTAGCATGCTATGGAAAAAAACAAAGAGAAGTGGAAAAAGAGAAAAACAAAAAAGACAGCAAAGGAAAACAAAACAAAAGTACATGAAGCTAATTCCATGCAAACTTGATGGCATCTCCAAACTGAAAGGAGCTATTTCAGATACCCGAGGAAATTTCATATCTAAGATCATTTCAAAAGCCAATATAAGATAAATATTGTCCCGTAAAGATCTTTAAATTTCTGTGCTTCCATATAACGAAGATGAATTTTTTTTTTTTTTTTTTGAAATAGTAAACAGGCCCAGCCCAGTAAAGTAGGAACCGGGTAATAAAACAGTTACACCCGAACACATAATATCACAAACCCTAACAAGGGTTGCCGACATATCACATTACAAAACACAACAACGAACAAAAATGGTGGAGCGAATTAGAAAACAAACTTTTCGCTTCAGAAAAGCAAGGTTTTCATCAGGATCTTCTTCGAAATTCTGATGCTAACCAACTTTGATGAACTCGCAAATCTCATGGGGGTCTCCACTCCATAATTTCTTTAGCACGGAGACGAGAAGTATTCAGATCTAAGCAGGAATGAACATTATGAGCTTTTGTAGACTTGTTGACATGGCTTTTGGCCTCCTTGTTAATACAATAGCCCCCAGATTTCAGATCTGGAGAAGTGGTGAATGTCGAGGCACTGTCGTCTTTCCGGTCAGGCTTATGGAGATTGAAACTAACTTCGGCATGAGAGTTGCTGCTCTCACCTCTTTCCCAGTCAGATAAGTGATAAATGCGACCATTAAGCATGCTGATGTAGTATGAATGACCTAATCTTTGTTCAATGTTGACCAGAGGCGAGTTGTTGCTATCTTCAGAGTAGTAGTTTCCCCTCTTGCTAATTTCAGGTAATAAAACATTTTTATTAGTATATAATTTTTTATTTACAGAATTTTTAATAGTATTAATAGCCTTGAAACTTCCCTGACAGGTAGAAATCTGAATATTGAGAGGATTGCCGACAGTAGCTTTGATAGCCTCTTTAAAATGAGACGAATCAGATAAGTGCTCATGAGAATTAGTAGTTTCTTTGTTGAGAACTTTTGCAGCATACATATCACTGTGATTGTTGTGTAGAAGAAATTCAGTTGGACGGAAAGGCTCAGAATAGAATGGATGGCTATTCCTATGCATATCAGGTGAAAAGGAGTAAGAATTCTTTTTTAAATGATTTTTAGAAATAAAATTAAAATTGAAGTTATAGTTTCTTCCCTTGTAGGATAAGATTCTGGTATGCATATAGGGATAGCAACCTTCAGCTGAGGGACTCTGGTACTTAAGATCAGTTGTCTTCTTCATCAAATTACCATCTTCAACGGGATAATGAGAATTTTTATTAAAATTCTCATTTTGTAAGTAATCTTCAACAAAGTTCTCATATTTATCAGTTTCTGAAATGCTATGAGTATTGCTGCTGTTTTTGCTGAATTTTTGAAGAATGATGTTTGATTCAATTTCAATTGTTTTCCAAAGTTGAATACTATCTGTTGCTTTGTTGTTATGAAGCCTATTATTTCTCTCTTTCCAAATAAAGTATATGACTGTAGTGAGAACTACAGTAGCTTTGTTAAATTCGGCTTTCTTGCCTTTGTATGCTTTCTGAAAATATTGGATACTGTCTCTAATGTTTTGGAGAGCCATATGTTGACTAATATTGAGACTATTTTTGGCAATGAACCAAACATGCCTGGAATAGGGACAGTCAAAGAAAAGGTGATCAGTGTTTTCAATATCAGATTTGCAAAATAAGCAATTTAAATTTCCAGAGTTTTTGCTCCATTTTCCACATTTTTCTCTAGTTGGCAAACGATTTAATAAGGCAAAGTAGGTGCAGAAAGACATTTTTGGACAATTGGCAGAATTCCACACTGATTTGTGCCAATCAACTTCCATATCTTCTCCTTTAAGAAATAGCCAAGTATTCTTGAAAGAAAATTTTCCTTTTGAAGAAAGTTTCCAATTCCAAGCATCTTCCTCATTATTTGGGTCAATCACCATTTTATTAATAGTGGAATTGAAAATAGCAGCTGCAGGAAATGCTTGAGTGTTCCAAGTAGAATTATGAATGATATTATCAACAGTAGCATTAACTTTTCCAAAGATATAAAGGTTGTTCCACCCTAATAAGTTAATAAGAGAATTACCATTTATCCAAGGGTCAAACCATAGTTTTGTGTTTTTGCCATCCTTAAAATTCCTTTCTATAAGCTTGGCACCAACTTCTCTACAATTTAAAATGCTTTTCCAACCAGAGGAGTAATGACTTTTAATGGGCATGGTCCAAAAGTTTTTGCTTTTAACATATTTGGACCTCATCCAATCAGCCCATAATGTTTTGCCTTCTATGAATTTCCAGAAAAGTTTGTATTTGCAAGCTTCACTAATGTCTGAAAAATTTCTGATTCCCAAACCTCCAGCTTCTTTAGTTTTTGTAATGGTATTCCAAGATATTTTGTGGAATTTACCATTCCAAATGAAGTTGGCACATAGTTTTTCAATTTTCTCTAAAGTTTTTGACGGAATATTGTGAGTTTGAAGCCAGTACATCATGATTGCTGTGATGACAGTATGCACTAACTCAACTCTGCCTGCAGTAGATAACATTTTACTAGACCAGTTGTTGATTTTATTCTGGATGGATTGATAGAGATTAGCACAGTCTTTTTCTTTGATTTGATTATTACTTAGAGGAAGGCCAAGATATTTGACAGGAAGGACACTCTGTTGAAATTTTAAAGTGCTGAGGATATCCAATTTGTTACTACAATTTTTGCTGAAAAAGATTTTGCTTTTTCTTTCATTGATTTGAAGGCCTGCTTGCTGATTTAGATTGTCAAAGATTTTTTTTAATATTGACTGCAGAAGAAATATCTGCATTTGAAAAAATTAAAAGATCATCAGCATATAGAAGATGGGATATACAGGGAAGAATAGAGTTAATAGGTTTAATATTTTTACACATTATTTCTTTTTCCATTAGTAAGGTAAAATATTCCATAACAATAGTGAACAAATAAGGAGATAAAGGATCTCCTTGTCTAATTCCTCTATTACTGTGTATCATACCACAAGGAGATCCATTAATAAGTATGGAATAAGTAACATTACAAATGCATTCCTTGATTAAGTTGCAAAATTTTTCATTGAAGCCCAGTTGACCCATCATGTATATAATAAAGTTTCTATTTATTTTGTCAAAAGCCTTATGAAGGTCAATTTTGAGACACATTCTATTGTTTCCTGTCTGATTAAAGTCCCTAAGCAGTTCATGAGATAAAAGAATGTTATCTACAATGAACCTGTCTGGTATAAAAGCACATTGGTTTTTTGAAATGAGGAATTTTAGGAAGCATTTAATTCTTTTGCTAAGAATAGTGGCTATAATTTTGTATAAGAAATTGCAACAAGCTATTGGTCTGTATTCACCCAAATTTGAGGGGTTTTTAGTCTTAGGGACAAGGGTTATGAAAGTGTGATTTATATTTTTAAGAAGTTTACCAGAGGAAAAAAATTCTTTGACAGCCTCAAACAACATGTATTTTATATCTTCCCAATGTGTTTTAAAAAATTTAGCCCCAAAACCATCAGGTCCAGGGCTTTTATCATCATTAGCAGAAAACACAATATTTTTGATATCTTCAAGACATATAGGGGCAAGAAGAATGTCCTCACTGTTAGAGTGTAAAATAAATTTGGGAGTAACCTCAGAAAAAGAACAAGTGTTCTCCACAGAATAAAATAAGTCAGAAAAATATTTGATAGCTTCCTTCTCTAATTGAGTGGCATCATTAATAATCTTCCCATTATTGTTGATAAGTTTACCTATGTTATTATGATATTTCCTGCCAGACATTTTAGCATAAAAGAATTTAGTAGGAAGATCTCCTTGTGAGAGCCAGTTAACTTTGGCTTTCTGCCTAATATTAGCAGCTTCAATATTAAGAGCATTGGAGAGTTTTTTCTGTAAAAGATAGAATTCTTTGATTTTGGATTTATCAGAGTTGCTATCATCAATACTGTCTTGCAGTTTGACACAATCCTCTCTAATTTGATTGATTTCATTATTGTTCTTATTTTTAGAAAAATTCCAAGCTTTAAGATTATTTTTAGTATGAATAAGAAAATTTCTGAACTTAAATTGGGCAGAACCTTTAGAGGTAAATTGTAAGCAATTTTGAATAACATTTTTGTATTCAGAGTCAAATGCCCAACCATTTTTAAATCTAAAAGGGAAGTTCTTTCTAGAAAAAGTGTTTTGAGATAATATAAGTTGAATGGGAGTGTGATCACTAGTAAATTGAGGTAAAGTGAAGCAAGAAAAATCAGAGAAGAGGTTTATAAAAAATTTATTGACAAGAATTCTATCTAACTTGCATTGGATGTTTCTAAATTCCCCAGATTTCCAAGTAAAATTGTTACCCTTTAATAAAGGTTCAATCAACCCAGTTTTGATTAGGAAGTTAGAGAAAAATTCCAGTTTTTTTAAAGGGACTGGAATTCCTCCTCTTTTTTCATTTACTTTAGTTACAGTATTAAAATCCCCCATAATAACCCATGGGAGAGCAATATTAGAATTAAGATGAATAAGAGAATTCCATAGCTGAATTCTATCACTTTCAGAGTTAGAGGCATATACAAATGTGACAGAGACATGTAGGTCACCTTTGTTTTTAAAGTTACAATGGATATACTGGAAGTTAATAGTGTAATTACTAATATCCCAAATGGTAGGATCCCAGATAACAATGATCCTGCCATTTCCACCCATTGAATTATTATGGATGAGCTGCCAATTGCTAATATTGTTAATCTTAAACATATCAATGTTTTTGTCAGATAGTTTATGCTCTAAAATACCAACTAATGATGGTTTATATGTGATCAGCAGATTTGAGAGGTCTAATTTCCTCTCAGGAGAATTAAGACCTCTAACATTCCAGGTGATTATATTCATAATAATAAGATATTAAGAAAGAAAAACAGAACAAAAAAGGATACGGCAGCAACTAAGTTAGGATATTGCTGCATATTCCCATGCTTTCTGTAGCTTTTTCTCCTTTCCTTTTACAGTTTTTTTTGTCTTGAACTTTGAGAAATTCCTCCCATTTTGGGTTTTTGATGATGTATTTCTTCTCAAAGAGTTTAGAATTAGAATATGAAGCTGGACTTTCTGGACTAATTTCAGCATTTTTCCTCATGATTTCTTGAATGGACTTCTTCTTGGCCTTTTTTTTTTTTTGTTGTTGGTAGGTGAAGATGAGACAGAGGAGAAAAGCAGGCCTGCATTTTCTAGCATTGACTCAGACAGAGAGTGGCTATCAGATACATTTTTTGCAAAATTTAGATTTTTGTGCTTTGTGACTGCCATTGTAATATTTGAATCATTGTCTGTAACTAAAATTGCTTTTTCCTGAAGGGGGGGAGAAAGCAAGAACTGATCTTTATAATCCCCTTTGATATGTGCTTGATTATTTTCAACTATTTGGGAATTGCCATGTTGATCTGGAGCAGTATTTGTCTCGGTCATTTGCTGATCAGAATCCATGGCTACATTAAAGATTTGATTTCCTACCTTATTGTTTCTAGAGTAAGCTTGCGAGATGAAACTTTCTGATTGCTCATTAATTTCAATAATTTTCTTTTTGGTATTACCATTTGAAACCCCCGTACTCAAACAGCATTCAGGATTTTCTAATTGATTTCCAGGATCAACATTATTTACAAAGATCTGGTTTTCAGACGGAGAATTTCCCAGAAGTAAATTTTCTTGATTGTGGTTTCTTTCATTTTCTGAAACATTAATAGGGTTTTTATCATTATTGCTGCAAGAAGACTCCTTTTCTTTCCAAACAGATTTCCATGAGCAATAATCAGAAAGGTGACCAAAGCAAGCACATTTATGACATCTAGGAGGAATAAACTCATATTCAATTTTTTGATTGATATTCTCTCCATCGTGCATGGAGATAATAGCAAGATCTGGTAGCTCATCCGTTGCTTTGATTTCAACTAGGATTCTGGCATAACTTAAACGAGTTTCCTTAGCTGTAGGCTCGTCCAACTTTAGTGGTTTGCCCACCACACTGGCTATGGCGGCAAACGCCTCTTTATCCCATAATCTGAGGTTTATTTCCGGTAACCTAATCCAGATTGGATAGGTGGAGAGGAGATCTCGGTCAAGAACCAGATTTTTGTCCCATCTTTTCAAAATTATTAATTTGCCATTAATAAAAAAGGGACCGTTTTGAGTTACTTTGATACAATCTTGCTCTTCTGAAAATTTGATAATAAAGAAACCATTATTTCTTGTAAAGATTTCAAAGTTGCCTATAGGGTTCCAAGTTTTTGAAACATAATTCCTGAAATGATGATAGTATGGACGAGCTCCATATACATAAGCTATTATAGAGTTACTCCATTTACTCTCAGTCCTTCGACTAATTTCTTCTTTAAGAATCACTATTTTCTTGTCACCCAACTTGATAGGAGCCGAATAGCTAAGATCCAAGTTATTGCCAAGGCCACCGGTTTTGACTAAATCTGCCCATGTAGAGGTTGATTTAGAGAGGATTGATGCGGCAGCTGGTTGAGATCTTGGTGGTAATGGCGGATGATTAGCATTTGCTTGCCTATTGTGAGGATTAGGGATAAATTTCTGCCCTGTGTGAACGGATCTATCCCTTCGTTCCATTGCCGATCTATTTAGAGGAGGATGAAACTTCACATTTTTGTTTCTGTGTCGATTCTTGACAATTTGGAATCCCTCCTCATCTTGATCAGGAGGTTTATCTTTTGGATTAGTAGATAGAGAGGAGATTAGAGGAGGACTGAGATGGAGAGGAGGAACTCCATTGATCTGATCAGGAGAACTTTCAAAAATTGGATTATTATTGACGGACATGGAAGCCATTACGAAGATGAATTTTTTAAGTATCAACAACATAAGGATGCTATCATCATCTCTCCACCTAGTAGCGTTATAGATACGATTCCATTTAATGGAACTGATTCTGGAAGCATTAGTTCTACCCAACAATAACATAAGATTCTACCATAAAGAAAAAATAAAATTACAGTTCAAATACAGATGGGTATTAGATTATGATTCCTCAAGGCAAAAGATACACAAGGTATCAATTTGCATTCCAATATGAGCTAGTTTAGCACAAGTGAGGAGAGCATTCTTCATCGCCTTCCAGAGAAGAAGATTGTCCTTTTGCCTAACAATATTCCAAACTCTATGCTACCAAGAAAACTGGGATGAGTGATTCTGCCTCATCAAGCATTTGTACACAGTAGAAACAGAGTGAGGCTTGAAATCCAGCGACCACAACACCCTGTCAACATGAACAGAAGGGTAGTGTTGTTGCTCGATGTCATGCCAAATGTTTCTGATAGTAGGGTTACTGGAGTAAGAGAGGGTTAAGCAGCCATTCATTATGTATTTATTGGCATAAGCATCAGCAGGAATCCCAGTTTGAACTCTGTAATTATATGGCATGATCTTAGCGAGGATCAAACCCATCCTGGACCATGGGTCATTCCAAAAGCTTAAAAGATCCATGGAGGAGGCCGTGATAATAAGGTGTGGTTGGAAATCACTTCTAAGCTTAAGGATTGTCGTCTAAATCCAACTGCAGTATTGAGGAATGTCCATCATCTATAAATGATTATTTTTAAGATTTGTGCATGATGATCCAAGAATCACATATATTACTCTTCCTGCTGATCATATTTTGGAAGTGAGAGCTGAAGGCAGCCTTATTCCAAGAGTGAAGGTTTTGGATTCCCAGGCCGCCACATTTCTTATGCATTTCAATTTTATGAAAGCTTATGGGCTCAAGTTTGTAAGTAAATATACAACCATGCCAGAGGAAATCGCATGTAGCTTTTCTTATCATCAGGACAAGTTTTTGTGGTAAAATGAATGTTCTTCACCAGTATGAAGTATATGCTTACAGAACAGACCTGATGAGAGTAAGTCTACTAACTTGAGATAACATACGGTTAGACCAGCAAGTCATAGACTCCGTTATATTAGTAAATAAGGCAAGGTATTGGGAAGTTGTAATGGTTGATGTGGCAAGAGGAATATTAAGGTAGGTAAATGAATCAGGTGGGTGAGATAGTCCAGATAAAATCTTTGAATTAGAAGCGGTTTCAAGAGGGACTCAAGATATAAATATGCTATACTTAATGAGATTAATGGACAGGCGAGGGAAGGAATGAAAAGTATTTATGGCATCCATGATGGAAGAGATGGAATCAATAGTTAGTTTGGTGAAAATAATAAGATCATTAGAAAACAGAAGACATGCGACTAGAGGATCTTTACACTTGGGATGTCACATATGTGTCTACTTGCTACTTTTTTATTAATTATGGCAGTAAAGACTTCCAAGACAAGAATGAATAGGTAGGGTGACATTGGATCACCCTGCCTGATGCCTTGCTTGCTGCTGAAGTATCCAGTGGAGGAGCTATTGGAACACAGAGAGTAATGAACTATGGAGAGGCATGTGTATATCCAAGCAACAATGTGATCAGGAGATCCCATTTTAGCTAAAGCCTTGGTGATCGTTGTCCATTGAAATGTGTCATAGGCTTTCCTGATGTTAAGCTGAAGCATAGCACAGGGAGATATATATTTCCTAGTTCATGGGTCAGCAAAACATTGTCAAGAATACTATGACCAGGGACGAAAGCAGCATGATTATTGGAAATGAGGGATGGAAGGACATTCTTGTGTCTAGCAGCAATGATTTTAGCTATACATTTATTGGGAATTTTGCAACTGGAAATAGGCCTAGATTCAGTGACTAGAAAAGGGTATTCAGTCTTAGGAATGAGAGCAAGTTAGTTGCATTGATGCCAGAGATCATTTTATTTTTAGAGAAAAAGTTTTTCACAGCCTTGCAAACCACAGGGGTAATTATCTCCTAACAGGAAGAGTAAAAAAGAGAAATATATCCATCAGGACCACCATAAGAATTTTTGTTCATACCAAAAATGTATTCCTTAATTTCAGAGTAAGTTATGAGAGAGGAAAGGAGGTTTCAATTGTCTTGGTTGAGACAAGGAAGCTGAAGGTCATCAGTGATACTCAGTTCAGGTACAAAGTTATTATCATTACCAAGTATGCTAGAGAAGTCTTCAGCGAAAGCCTTATCAATAAGATGAGGGAAGAGACAAGGTTATCCTGATGGTCAGATACGGAATAAATATGACTCCTAGCTTGTTTGATTTTTGGTCTGTCATGGATGAATTTTGCGTTTCTATCACCATCTCTACTCCAGTTTTGTCTCAGCTATTGTTTATTCATGTCTGCCTCCAAGAGAAGAGCTTTTTGATATCGGATCAGGATCTGATTCTCTTCATTAGCAAACTGAAGGTCATGAGGGTTGTTCAATGAATTGATTTGGGCTTGAGCAAGTTTGGCTTCAAGCTGAGTAGAAAGCAAATTTCCTTTACCAAAATTCAGAGCAGCCCAAGCAATAAGGATCTTTTGAGAGACTTCAATTTTTGCTGCAAAATAAACATAGGAGAACCAAAGTGATTAGACAACCAAGCTTGTTTAACAATAGAGAAAAATTCTGGATGAAGTAACCATGCATAAAAAAATTTAAAAGAGGTTTTCCTTTTCATGGCATCTTGATTTTAAGAGATTAGTTTAGGAGAGTGATCAAAAAATAAAGGGGGAGGGAGAAAACAGAAGATGGAAGGCTAATTGGAAAAGGTTGGGAGGCTACAAAATGAGTGATCAATCTTGCTAAAAATCCTTCTTCCAGATCTACTCTTATTATTCCATGAAAATATAGCACTGGAGTAGGAGATAGATAATAGTTGTGAGTGGTTAATTGCTTCATTTAAAGGTGTTAACTCCCTCATTGAAACAGGATTACCACCTGTTCTGTTAATAGGGGAAAGTAAATAGACGACAGTGCATGAATTGTCTATTGGAGAGAATGGGAGAATGGGAGAAAGCATCAGGGTTAGAGAGAATAAATATTCTACCATATAGAGATTCAGATAGATTATGATGAAGTAGCCATGTGGGTTTGATGAAGTTAGTAGCTCTCAAGGTAAGTTGGAGGTTAAGTTTGGATTCAAGGATAGCAACAAGTTGCAAATTATGGGAGTTGATGAAATTCTTAATTTGCATAAGTTTCATGTCCTGATGAGCACCCCTAATGTTCCATAGTCCTATATGATGTATCATTGAGGTGATTCAAATTGGTGGTGTTTGCTGCCTTGCTTGCTTTTGGTAGACAATGCCATGGAAGGACCAGTTTCAAGTAGGATGGAAGTAGCAAGATGGGTGTTAGGGATATTTAGATCTTTGAGAGTCTTTTTCCTTTGATTTTATTTTTGCCAGTTTTTAAGGAAGAAGAAATTGCAGTGGTAATGTCAGAGGAAAGGCTTTTTGCAAGTTTAGAATAGGGTGAGTTATTTGGATAACTAGGAGGAGATGGAATATGGGTATAAGCATGGGACATGGTAAGAAGATCAGTAGGAGAGGGAGATTGCTCAACAGTATATTTGGTGGAATAGGAACAAGTGAAGGAGCTTGCTGAACAAATTTATGGCGAAGAGAAGACTCGGAATTGAGGTGTGCATGTACAAACACGCACAGAGCATGCATAGGATGAACTGTAGTTACAAGAGAGGTGATCTGAGTAGTAGGGATTTTTGCATTTTGCCGCTATCCATCAAGCATGGAATTAAGCTGATTCTCATCAGTTTTAATTTCAAACAGTGCACTAAACATATTGTTACACAAAATGTCATCTTGTACTATTTCTGTAGGAGATATGACATGGTCCCGAAGTTGATCCCCAAGATGCAAGCATTTTTCCCAGAGCAATCATTTATTTCTACTGAACTGTTAGATATCAGATTATCGTTATTAACTTCCACAGAAGCAGACAACACATCATCCCAAAGTTGATCCCCAAGTTGCAAAGCAACTGCCTCAAAATCATCCACTCTAATCATACCATCTTTCACCGTGTTGTTATCACCATTCAAATCAATATCAAAAGATGTATTGGCAGTGATATCTTTGTTATTTGGCAAAGAATCAGTATTCTAACCAGTTATTCCCACTTCAGTATTATCTATCCTCCATTTATCAACACCGGTCTTTCTTACCACAAGTTTCTTCTCATAACTTTATTCCATTTGTGCTTTTTGATACCTCTTTTTTCATTTACCTCAGCCTTACCAGAAGCATTATCAATGGAAGCTATGTCCTTCACATTTAAGGAGTTTAGCTGTGTTTTATCAGCAATTTCATAGTCACAAGTCTTATGTCCAAACACTTTACAATTGAGGCAAATTTTAGGTTTCCAAAGGTATGAATAAGTTGTTCAGTACCATCTAATAATCTGACAGGAAAAAAATCAATTAGATCCTGGTCAGGGTGAACTTCCACCATACATTTAGAATAGTTTATTCTGTCAAGGTGTTCTGTAGCTTCATCAAGGCAAAGCAGTTTACCTAATCTCGAGGCCAACCAGTTGATACTAAGATGAGACCAAGCATATATAGGAATATTGGAAAGTTGTATCCAAAGAGGCACTGCTTTCACTTTGCCATAAACATTGCCTAGTTTTGGAGACCATTCTTGTATAATAAATTTTTTACTATGCATAATAATAGGATCTGCACATAAAATTTTTGTTCTATCCTCATCACTAGAAAGAAGAATCATAAATATGGTGCCATCAAATTTAACCTTGACCGGTCCTTTCAACTTACATACTCTCTTCAAGTGTTCAACAACTGTAGTAAAGGAAAGTGGTCGATCATGGAAAAAACCAAAGATGTAATCATTCCAGACCACTTTACCAGCTTCAATGACCTCAAATGTAGGAACCAAAGCTTTACCAATGAAGTTCAAAGCTAATGGAATAGGAGAGTAAGACCCAGCATTGCGAGGTTTGGACTCGAAAAGAGAGGACCAAGGGGAAGCAAGGTGGCATCAGCAGAAGAAGAAGGCCTGGCAGCAAAAGGAAGAGTAAGTAATGGAACAGAAATTAAAGGGGAGGAGGAGGAAGAAGGAAGAACCGAAGGGGAGGAGGAGGGAGGCAAAGAAGAAGATTGGGGAGGAAGGATAGAGGAAACAAGATCGATGGACAGGACAACAACGGGAAGACCAGAGATTAGAGGTGATGGGAATCATGGGAAGGCCATAGGTATGGGGAGGATGCCATGAAAGAGAAAAAAGAAAAAGTGAGTCTACGCATGAAAAATAAAAAAGAAATCAATCCATATATTTATAACTATCATAAATATATACAAGAATTTCATTTCTCAAATCATATTTAAATTTCATAACTAATTTTTCATAGATGTTAATTAATTTAATTAATCAATAACAATTATAAACTGATTAAATTGTTTGGTCTAAAGAGAATTCATCATTTCCGTTGTGTGACTCTTGATGCAAATTCGGTTAACGATTAACATCAACTATTCGAATGTTAACGTTCACATGTCACTTAGTAGGTGATGTGACATTAAAGACTAATTTATCGCTTACTCAGCTTCAATAAAATCTAATTTCACTTTATTAGGTGTTATCCAGTTGTTACATTTATTGACACCAATTGTCTTCGTTAAAACTATATCACTTTGGACTTATGCAATTTGGTAATGATTAAAATTCCAATATCATCCACATTCAACTAAATAATCTAAACACAAAGTCCTTGGTTCAACAATAACAATTATTATTAACTAAAACGCTCTTGCTGAGATTTTGACTTTGAGTTGACCATGATACTAACCCCATATAACTGAGAGAACGAATCCTCTCATGAATAGTGCTTCACTTCTAATGCTTCCACTCGACCCAACTACTTGATGGATGTCATGCCATGATTTGACTATAATCAAAGCAGAGCTTTCATATTGAAAATCCACGGTATTCTCAAGTCGAGAGAACTATGTAAATCAGTCACATCGATATTCTTTTTGATCTTAGTTATATTAACCAATAGAAAACTATCGAGTGAGTCATTCCATAGTTATTCATTAACCATCAATACGTAACCTCTAGGTGCTCCCAGCAGTCATGAATAATACATTGCCCAACATTTGGAGAGTGTTACGTACTATAGTCTTAACGAATACATCGATATCCAACTCAGTGCATCTCGACTAGGAACATTTAAAATAGTACATTTTGATTTTATTTTGATAAATTACTCATGGTTACAACACTTTGTAACTACTATCACAAAACATACTACTTATGTATTTTCTATTAAATATAATTTTAATTAAATTAATTAATATAACCATATTATATCAAGTATATAATAGAAATAAAAAATCTTTATTTCGAACAAGATTAGTCAACGAGTTAGATATATGTAACAGATTACATAAGTGCCCCTAAGGCATACACTTAACTGTATTAGTCTTCCACTTGCAGGGGTCAACTATGAAATCTTATTCCAACTTCTCCAATCGGTTTTCACAAAACCAATTGGGTCAGCCCCTTTGTGAAGCGGTATGCTATTATGTTTCAATTATCTACCCTTTAATCAACTCTATCCGACGGTTATAAATTGTTTTATCATGTGGAACGATTCAAAGTATGTCTCTCGACTTCTAGTGAGCTCTAAGTTCTACAATGAACTATATTGTGACATTCTTATTGTATAACATCGTATGGGATTATCAACATTTGGAGTCACCCTCGACGTAGTTATAAATTTGTGCATTTATACATTTATACACATTGATTTTACTGTAGCGCAATTCAAGGCGATATACATAGGCTTTTTCACTGAATCAGCCACAATCTTTCATTTGCAACATTTTTAGCATAAAGATTCTTAGCTTGAATTTATTACTAACATATTATACTCAATATCACTTATGAAGTTTAAGTCCGTACACTCCTTCATAAGGAGTTCGTTGTTTCAATAAAAAATTCTCTAGTATTTTATAAATACAAGAGAACACTTCAAACAACCTTTTAGTGTTTGCTTCATGTATCGAATACATAAAAAAAATCACTTATCATAGAGACCATAAAATGTAGGATAATTTTTATTGCCAATGCTTAAGGAATTCATCTCATATGTTCAATATTAAACAATTTAATAAGGTGTTTTTGCATATCAATTTGGGACATTCCCAGCACCTTTTATACTTACTATAAAAGACATATTTTGTAATCCAAAGTTAAGTATTAAAAAAACTAAGGTTGATTTTAACACAAGTACATCATTAAAATCAACAACATGTTGTTTACTTATAGTTTAGAAATATCAATTTAAATTTTAACGTTCTTTCTTATGAACACATGCTTCCTCTACATTTTGATTGATAATCAAACTATTCGATACTTCAATCAAAATATTTTTTTAATTTTGATTATTATAAAATAACACTTGTTATCATTTCTTGGATCATATCCAAAGACTCGCAAACTCAATATCGCTCCCACTGACTTCGAGACATTTTTGGTTATTATGTGTAAACAGTTTACTCTAAATCATTATTTAAAATTTTCTGTTTCAATACATATACAAAAACATAAAGTCATACTAAGTGGTAGTGTTGTGAGTAAATACAAATTAACTTGAACACGTTGAATACCGAATTTACTATGCTAATTTCAACAATTAAAATTTGTGACATTATTCTTATCAACATTGGTCATTTAATTCCAACTACATTAGTCTTGCTCATAAAGACACAATCACATCCGATGGATCACATCCCTTCGGTTACGACTACCAAAATTATATTTTGATAGTGTACATGGAATTCTTTCAGACTTGTGCATCATACTATATCATAGAGTCAACACTCTAAATGTTTCAATTAAACAACCGAGGATTATATATTCTCAACATTGATATGAAACTGATGGTTTCTCTTCAATGTGCGAGAATACTTATTAGACACTCTAATGCAATGTGTTCGTTTAAGTTAGTCAATTTCATTTCTTCTCATCTAATCAGTTTTATCTGTAATTGGTATTTAAGTCCACTTTATACCAATAATTCCTTAAAGAAATTTCTTCACAATGAAGTTGATATTTCTTGGAACAACAATTGTTTCCTAGTGCAACGGAATTGGTATTCATAAACGTTTTACTAATTTCTTTATTTGTAAAAATGATTTGGTTTTAGTTTACAAAACTTATGTTCAAAACATAAATATGTCATCCAACGTCAGCCTTTCCCGAATCTTTCTATGGAGATTCATACAAGATCCCTCATGAACAATTATTACGTGCAAACTTTTAACTCGCACAAACTGCCAAATCCTTGGCCCAGGATATGTTGAAGCTTCTTAAAAACCCTTATCTGTATGATTTTGTAAATAGTTATTTAGATGAAATAATATTAACCTCGTGTACTACTCTTAAGTTCATGACCTTATAGAAATAAATTAACTCAACTTTAGTAACGAACCGAATTTTTCGACCCCCGAAAATCGACACTAATACGTCCACCATATTGCATGCCGAGCAATCAAATGCCTGAAAACCCGATCATTGGGGCAAAAGAAAGAAAGAGAAAGAAGAAAACTAAACAAACATAATCTCACAACAGAATGAATGATCTATAATATACAACAAATCTTTACACAAAGAAAAACTATAATATACACATTAAAAGGGAAGAACGCCCAGATCAGTGTGGTAAACCAGCGTAAGAAAAATACACCTCAAATGGAATTTAATATTTATCACAAATATTTCAAATTAAGGTATTCCGTAAGACCATGCTGCACATAAACATGAATGGGTTTTTACCCTATGATAACTAAAACATTTTCTATAGAAAATTCATTTATAATATAATAATATTTAAGGTTCAAAGTAAAATATGAATACAGCTGAAATGCTTGCATCTCATGTTTTAGTATAGTTGTGCACAACTAAGCTCGTAACGCTCATATTGGAGAATGGATTCCCTACTATAACAAGGTAAGGAACTACCTTCCAATGGTATATCTCTAGATAAAATGCACCGGGCTTTGACAAGAACATCTTATACCCCTATCATACAGGAGTAGCTTACCACTTGACTAGTAGTACCGAATATGGTCACCCCACTTTGGGCCCCAAAGCATACATGAGTAGATGGTAATCAATCTTGATTTGGGATGACCATACCCTGATAGGAGTGATCCACATGGCCCTGCTGCATGCTCGTTTTTGTTATTTCGCGATTGATGAGGCTTGAGGTTATATTTTACCTTTATATAGCACTTTCCACTTAGAATGCTACATAGCCTTCTAGTCGATGACACAATGTCAACATTCATCCATATAAATTGTTCATGAGATGAAAGAACCGAAGACATTACTTCTACTACATCCATTTTGGAATCAACCTCAGAATTAATAGCAAGCGGCCTTTGCATTTCAAAGAGTTCCGTCTTCAAATTCCAACATCCTCTAGATGTCTTCAATTCAAAACGCTTGACTTGGATCAAAGTGGGTTTCGAATAACATTCGATAGCTTTCGATAAACTCAAACCTGGCTCCTTTGGAAATAACCGGACAAAACAAGATTTACACGCATAGCACAGCATCATCGAAGTTGATTGTGCCATATAACTCACTCATATGTTTCTCCTAAATATTTCCAGAGTTATGTTTTGGTCCATATTTGATAGTCGGTTATTTAACTATCAACAAACAAACATTCAATCAGGGATTTAATTCCGTAGACATTGGTTAGGTACATAAACAACCACTAACCTCTTTAATTAATTCTGTTATTAATTAAAATCACTTTGTAAATACTTTACATTAATTTTAGAAAGATTCGTTCATAAACCCTATATTTTTTTAGTACTCGGAAAAAATATCCATATACTTATCTCGACGGTATAAATATTTTCATAACACTGAGAAACATTTCCTTTTATACAACCCAAAATCATTTATAAACTTCTTTTAGAAATCTTTAAATCTCCCTTATAAATCTCTTTGATAAATCTCTAAAAATCATTTATTATCTCTTTTATAAATTTCAAAACATTTATAAAAATCTTTTATAAATTTATAAACCATTTGTCAAACTATTTTAATAAATCTCTACAAAAAATTATAAACCCCTTTACTAAATGAAATTTATTTTATAAATCCATAAACTACTTATAAAACCCTTTTTATAAACCTATACACCCATTCCTAAAATTCTTTTATAACCATATAAAACTCTTTTTATAAGTCTCGAAAACATTTATGAATAAATAGTAATCATTTACTTCGAAACACTATTATATAATAATAATTATTAATAATAAACATTATAAATAAAAAATAATAATTAACTTCAAAACATCCTAAAAATAATAATTAATAATTTCAAAACATTATTAATTCAACAATAGCTGATTTTCAATATTATTATAATGAATAATAATTAACTTTCAAAACATTATTAATAAATAATTTCGAACCATATTAATTATTTAAATAAACAACTTTTCAAAATATTAAAATATCGATATAACCTTAAAACAATATTAAATATAATTAAATAATCTTTTAAAGCAATAGTAAATATAAATAATAATCTTTTAAAACATTTCTAAATGACTTAGAAAAGGCAGATAATAAGGTTGGAGTAAAATAGAAATAAAATCCTTTTAAACAAAATATTTTTAGAAACCTCAAATTTAGATTTTAAATCATTCTTCATCCTAAAACCAACTCCAACCCAAATGATAATTTATAGTATTTAAAAATACTAATTTAAGGCCAATAGCTACAGAACATTTAACCAATATTGATATTGATTCCCTATTGTAGGGTTTAAATTTGAGCATATAACAATGTCATAACCCATAGTGTCAACATTCAGGTTTGATTTTCAAAAATTCATATTATAGGAATACTATAGAAAACATTTTAACAATGACGAGGAATCCCGTTGGATCTCTCCAACCTGTCCTCCCGCATCACGCTTATATATATCAACACATATATATATAAATAAAATCAACAGTGGTGAGGAATCTTGTTGGATCTCTCTGTGACGACCCGCCCTTCTACTACCAGAAAGACGTATCATCATGAAGAAAGAAAGGGATAGAAATAGAAAAGAAAGATATAGAAAGAACAACAATCACGAAATCTCACAGCGGAATGGAACAAAATATAATACATCACATATAAATTACATAGTTTACATGTATCAGAGTTATACAATATTATACACTTGACAATTTTTATATACATCTGTCACTACATACATCACAATGTATATCATACTCTAACCAACACAGCGGAACTATATAGATATCTACATACGTCTGGGCTCCTGCTCCAAGCTCCTCCAGAACTCAACAATCCAAGAACCTATCACTTGGCTACTCGTAAAAATTTGAGTACCTAAGAGTTTATGGAAAACACAAAATATAAACTCCGGGTCAGACATGGGTCTGGTATGAGTAAACAGTTTAAGGTTGTTTAACTTGAAAAACATTTGAAAATAAAGGTATCACGTAAGACTCCCCACACATAAATACGGGTAAGTTTTTACCTTACGCTAACCAAAACATTTCATAGGAAATTCTGTGATATTATAATAGTGTCTAGGGTTTTCAAGTAAATAGGAAATAGCCGAAATTGTTACATTATTAAATTCCAGCTACTAGCCACAAAAGTGGGTAATACAACCAAAACCGTGGGCACTTATTGGAAATGGGTTCCATACAATGGCAGGGCTACTGGGGTACCGCCCGTCACAGTACGGGGCCTAGATCACCGTACCGAGGAGTACGCCCGCTCCCCTGCAACACAAGGCCGGAACCATTCCTTTCTGAACAGTCCCGAACAAGATAAACCCCGTGGTTGGCGCGACCAACCACCCACTAAGCCGAATAAAAGGAACATCTAGACAGGGGAAATATCTTGTCCTGCTTGGGCATGACCCACCTAACCTTGCTGCACCTCCCCTGTTTTAGCCATTCCCGGTTGATGAGGCTTGAGGCTACGATTACCTTTAGAGAACAAATTCCTTAGAATGCTCTTCACCCGCCTGACAATGTGTTGAAAGCATTCAATCCATACAAGTTCGTTCCGGGTTCGAACGAAACCGAAGGCATTATCTCGTTAGACTCATTTTGGAATCACCCTCAGAGTTAACGACGACAACGCTTGCATTCTGAACCTTCATCTTCAATTCACGACCTATCGTTAATTTGGATCGATGTGGTTTTCGGATGTCCAAATATGGAAACCCGATCCCGGTCTCATCGAAATCCAAAACGTGTCTTTTAGGGCCAAGTTGTTTTAAAGTTTAAAACAATTCAATTTCAATTATCCATATACACACAGATAGATAATTCACAATATCATAATAGAACATCATCATCATAAACAGATAATCAATATTATCATCACAACATATAATCCATATTACTATCATACTACAATCAAGCATACATTTCATACAGCATCATTTATCTCATACTAGGAATTTCAAACCATTCAAAGTAAACAATATCATCCATCCATACATAAGCAATCATATCGGCTATAATTAATTTAAAATGAATTAAATTAATTACTTGCATCTCTAAGTAATTTAAAGTGAATTAAATCAAATTAATTACCTTGCCATTGTAAATCTTGCTTATATAACAATTAACCAATTATCAATCAATTAATAAATTAATCACACTTGATTAATTAACATTTAATTTTATTCAAGTAATCATCTTTTAATTATTTTCACAAATTACTTATCTAATCCAAATATAGAAATAAACCTTCAATTACAAACATTACATTACTTCTTAATTACACTAATTAATTACTCTTTAATCTCTAATTATTATTTATGTTTATTAATGATTACTAATTACATTTTAATTTCATTATTCTGTATTAAATTAATTACCTTAAGTAATTAATCCGCAATTAAACTATACTTATTAATCACTCCTGATTAATACTATTCAGTAATCAACCACCTTTAATTACTCTTATCACATCACTTAATTACTCCTCAACCGATTTCCTTTAAATTAATCCCTTGATTAATTTCACAAAGTATTTATACTCAAATTACTTCCATTATAAAATCATCCTCAATCAACTGCATCCAGTCATTATCATTAATTACTTCTCCAAGTAATTAGACTTATCACATCATCAAATAATTATTTAAATTAATTAAACTTGATTAATTAACTTAAACAATTCATATTAAACTTCATTACTTATAATAAGTAATTAATTCCTTAATTGCTTAATTTAATTATTCTATTTCATGCTATTTAATTTATCACTTCTTCGTCGATTTGCTTAACCTTAATTACTTAATTATTTATCCCTTAATCATTAATTAAAAACCTTAATTATAAATCGAATAAACTTGATTATCCAATTCTTAATTGTTAATTACTTCATTAACCATTTCTTAATTCTTAGTTAAATCCCTTGATTAATTAACTATTAATTGTTCATTAATTTACCTAAGTAGTTAATTACAAATTAACTTATTTCTTAATTATTTTTCGATCTCTAAGTATAATTATAAAGTAATCATTCTTAATTACTTCTAAAATTGTTAGTAAATTATTATTGATCTTAATTAACATTTGAAAGAATTTTCTTAAAGTTTGAAATCTTAAATGTTGATTAACTTTATTCTTAACTTAAATCAATTGCTTAATTAAAAATAATAATAAAGTGTTAAATGCATTGTTAAGTACTAACTAAATAACTAAAACTTATTTTTAAGCTGTTAAACATTCTCCAAGTTTACAGAGTTTAAAACTGTTAAAACCAAATCCACTGAACTTCATTTTTTTTTTCTTCTTTTTGTTTTTCTTGTGTACTGAGGTTGAAAGATACCCGAGTCCTCCCCTGTAGAACCCCGTGTGAACTTCGAGTCCTTCACCAAGCTTCTCTGAGTCTCCTCTGTACATCCCTTTTTTTTTCAGTTTTAAGTTTTTAACTAAACGATAAGCTACAACACCAGGAATCTACCTCACGCACTACAAACTCAACTCGAACCTGAAGAAAACACCCCAAATGTTCGAGCACGTCTCGAGAATTTCATTGACACGACGCTGTCCCCTCCTCCCCGCCGTGCACGTGCACGACGGCACCAAAGACCACCGGCGAAAACCCACGACGCAGCCACACCACAAACCACTCCCATATCCAAAACCCAAAGTCGAAACGCCCTCAGAAAACTCGAATCGATATTCGACAGTGCCAGCCCAAAACAACACTTACACCCCTCCAATAGAATCACCTCGCGTCGACCGTTCAAGCCACCGGAAGCCCCAACTTTTGGCCGCACCTCGACAACACGCCACCCTTCAATTCCCCGAAGTTTTGACCAACTCGATCATGAATGGATGATGAACGCATCGCATATACAGGCATGTCAAAATTTTGAGGAAAAACCCCAAATTGATCTCAATCCCTTGATTCACTTGATATAAAAATTACCTGATAATTTGTACGTGCTTATCAATGTTTAAGCTTGCTTAAATCCAAATTTGAGCATTTATTACTGGATCAAAAATCTGTAGTGGGTGAAAATGCCAATTGTGATAAACCATGAACTGCTTCTTCTATTTTACACTAAAAATTTCCATTTCTCTTTTAAAAATCCTATTTCGCATTGAAGTCCCAAGTTATCAACTTGAATTTATATTTTATAATAGATGAATTTATCAACATAATGTTTATTACCTATAAAAACTTGACTTCCAGTGCATAGCTTCTTAATATGCTTTTAAAACAAACTTAAATCCCTGATTTAAGTTCGAACATATGATTTTGTTGGAAAATTTAAAGCTCTCTTATGATCATATGAAAATAATATAAGATTAAATAGTTTTTCAACCCTGTAATCACTTAGCAGAGATGAACAACATATCACTTTCCAAAAACAACCTGTATATGTAAACACAGATTTAAACCAAGATAAATACATACATTTCCATGAAATCCACACATCATCTTACTGTTAAAATTAAACGAAAGCTTGAATGTTTATGTTTACTCACCAGAAAACAAATACTGTTGACCAGAGGATGGTTGATGTCTGGAGTCCCATTTGTTCTTGTTTGAGTTATATACATTTGAGTTTGAATTTAATTTGATTTCACCTCTTTTTTTTTATAATGAGTTACAGAACGAAGAAGATGTCTCACATATATACATAAAAGATATAGTGTGTGTGAAGGAAGGTAGCAACTAGTCAGGTAGTTTCTTATTTTGGTTTTATCAGCAAGATATTTTTCTTATGGGGCTGATATAATACAACATTAAATGCTAATGTACTTATTGTCTATTCTTAATCCTACTAGTACACAAATTTTCATTACTTGCCTAGCATAATCATTTACAGGTTATACATAATACATACCTACTTACTGACAGCATGTGCTATATATATATATATACATACTATTCTTTGTTTTATATATGTTGATCAGATCTTATCACTGCAAAAATAAAGATTTGTAAATATATTAAATAGACACAAAGATGTACTCCAACAGAAGAGTATTAATTGATGTGTTGCTTAATTGGTTTACATAATTATAATTAACTGGGAATATAGATTTGGTATGAAAATACATTTGCAGGTAAGCTTGCAACTGAAGATATTTGTAACAAAACAATTTTGGGTCAGGTATTATACCCTATACCCTGACTGGTTTGCAGGTGAGTATATGATGTTGGTTTGGATTTAAATAACATTATGCATAATCATTTACTTTGCAGGCAACATGATGCAGCTCAGGCCAGAGAAGAAAATAAACAACCAAAAATTCTTCAAGTGATAAGTCGTACGCGACTCAAGAAAACGTTAAGTCATCCACGGCTTAAGCTGGAAGGGATAGGTCGTCCACGACCTAAGGAGTTATACGAAAAGGAGCTGCGAGTTAATGAGGATGCTTTAGGTCGTCTTCAGCCTAACAGAGCAGATGAAAAAAAGTTACGACTTAGTGGGAGTTTAAGTCGTTCACGACTTAACAGATCAGAAAGTGAAGGCATGAGTCGTGTAAGACCTAGTGGAGGAGTTTTAGGTCGGTCACGACCTAACAAGCTATGTGAAGAGCTATGTGAAGAGGAATCACCACCTAACAAAACGTTAAGTCGTTCGCGACCTAACAAGGTGAAGGATAATGAGTCACGGAGGGATGATTCGTTCGGAGTTAAGTCGCCTGGAGATGAGTCGCCTGGAGATGAGTTGTTCGGAGTTATGTCGCACTGGAAGGAAAGCTACTTTGGAAGTTAACTCGTTACCGACCTAAGAGGCTTGAGTCGCTGGGAGTTTAAGTCGTTAACGATCTAACTTAGGTCGTAGGTCGCAGTGATGTTAAGATGTAAATGTTGGGTTTGTTGAGTCGCATGTAACGTTGTGTCGTATGTCATGATGTAATGTGTTTGTGTTTTCTTAAGTTGTGCACCAATGGTTTTTTTTTTTTGATCGTGTGAGTTGTATAGGTCGTATACGACCTAAGTATTGTAAATATGGGTCGAGTGTCTTAAGTGAACGACTTAAGTGTTGAATGACGTTTGTTGATAGGTCGTCCAAGACCTAGGGATGAGTCGTAAGTCGTATACGACTTAAGGGGCGGTTTGTGAAATGCTGTAAATAGGGAGTGAGTTGTACATTTTAGGTTGTTGATTTTGAATAAAAATTTCTTGTTTGATTGCTGTGTGTTTTCATCCTAAATTGGTAGTTGAGTGTAATCTCCTATCTCCACTTTCGGTTATTCGAGGGCGCTCGAATCAACGATTGTTGAAGCCGATTCGCGGAATCAAGTGCGCTTGATCAACGCTTGAAGAATTGAAGATCTTCTTTCACGGTATCGTGCGCGATCAACGTTTCGAAGATAGCTAGAATTCGGTATCTTTGTGATCAACGAATTTGGGCATTTCAGTATCTTCAATCCACCGATTGCTACATTCCATCGATTTCATTTGTTTTCATATTATCCGCTACGTCAGTTTTGGTATCAGAGCTTGACTTAGCCAATCATAGCTAAGACGAGTCTTGGAGCCAAGAAATTTGAAGTTGAAGTTCATCGTGTTCATCTTGAAGTTGCAACAAGTTTGGAGTTTTCGATCCATTCTATTTTGGATCAAAATCCGGAAGTTGTTTGAATTTGATTTGTGTTGAAGGGTGAAGGCCGATCATAACATCGTGTTAAGTATAGATCATGCATCAGTTTTGGTATCATTGTTTGAAGTGTTAAGCCGTGCGTGCTTTGTTGAGTCGAAACCGACCTAACTTTGGGTCGTTGCAAAGTTAAGGCCGAGCCAAGTTGAATTGAGCCGAGATTTGTTTGACTTGTTTGATTTGAGTTGAAGTATTTGTTGAACTACTTGAGAGGTGTTCAATCATGCCACCAAGGAGAGCTAATCGTCATCAAAATGTTGAAGCGTTGTGTAGAAGAGAAGAAGCCAAGCAAATGGAACAACGTATTAATGAGAAATTTGATGAAGGCATTGGAAATTTAGAGAAGTTGATGAATGATTTGAATCCAAATCAAAGGAGGAGATCACCAATCTCGAACCATGGAGGAAACCGAGTTTCGCCATTGGTTATGGAAGCGAGGAGGGTATCACCGCAATCTTTTAGAGAAAGAAGAGAAACATCAATTTCATCGAGGAGAGATCACCATGACTATGGACATGAAGAGAGAAGAACTCCACGTGAGTTTGAAGAAGAGCCATATCGAGATGAAGAGAGACATAGTAGAAGAGACATGCGTGATCGAAGGGATGTTGATGGTCGAGATCGATATAGACGTACATTTGATTTTGATGAAGAGGGTGATAGAGCTAGCATGCATTATCGAGATCGATACCAAGTTCGAAATTCATATTGGGATGTAGATGATGATCGTCGATGGGAATCGGGTATGAAGATGGAAATTCCAGAGTTTAAAGGTGGAATGGTAGCTGAAGAATTCTTAGATTGGTTGTCAAATGTTGAAGAGATCTTTGAATTTCAAGGAGGTTCCTGAGCATAGAAGAGTGAAGTTAGTTGCTACAAGGTTGAGGGGAAGAGCTTTAGCGTGGTGGCAGCAAACTAAACTTACAAGGGAAAGAATGGCAAAGTCAAAGGTTGAATCATGCGAGAAGATGAAGAAGATGATGAGAGCTACATTTTTACCTTACAAATATCAATCACTTATGTATCAGAGATTGCAAAATCTAAGGCAGGGGACGAAGTCAGTTAATGATTATGCACATGAATTTTACCAACTCGTTGCCAGGAATGATATTATGGAGACGGAAGAACAATTAACTGCTAGATTTGTTGGAGGACTGAGAATGCAGATCCAGGATATGGTTAATATGTTTGATCCAAGATCTGTTGCGGAGGCACATCAGAAAGCGTTGGCTTGGGAGAAGCAGGGAAGGCGTGGAGGTGGTGTGTTTACTAATTCCAATAATCCAGTAAAGGGTGCCAGTGGAAGTTCTAATGTTTCTAAACCTACCAGTAAACCAGTTGTGAAGGAGGCTGAGAAGGCGAAGGTTAACAGTGGTTTCAAGTGTTATAATTGCCAGGAGTTGGGTCACAAAAGCAATGAATGTCCGAAGCCGAAGAGGAGAGCAATGGTTGCAGAGATGGAAGAAGAGGATGTGGATGCAGAATGTTCTAATTCATTACCAGTTGAGGAGGAAGACTTATTGTCCGGAGATGAGGGTTGTAACCTTATGATGAGGAGGTCTTGTCTTACACCGAAGCAAGAGGATGATACTATTTGGTTGAGAATCAATATTTTTCAGTCGACATGCACTATTCTAGGAAAGGTTTGCAAGTTCGTTATTGATGCTGGAAGCTGTGACAATATTATCTCTACAAAAGCAGTAAAGAAGTTGAACTTGAAAACTGAGAAGCATCCTAAACCGTACAAGCTAGCATGGTTGAGGAAGGGTGGTGAAGTGAAAGTTTGTCGAAGAGCTTGTGTGAATTTTTCTATTGGAAAGAAGTATGAAGATGAAATTTGGTGTGATGTTGTGGACATGGATGTGTGTCATCTGTTGTTGGGTAGACCATGGCAGTTTGATAGAGCAGTGCAACATGATGGTCGTGCTAATAGTTACAGTTTCATGTTCGAAGGTACTAAAATCACTTTAGTTCCCAAGAAGCACCAACAGAAGGAAAGCAAGCTAGAGGAGATCGAAGAACTGGAAACTTTACTATCTTTGAAGGAGTTTGTCAAGGAGGTTGAAGAAGAGCCTGAAGTCTTTTTGTTGATCGGACGAGAGAGTCATGAAGAGGTTGAAATTCCAGAAGAGGCGAAGCCAGTTTTGAAAGAATTTGAGGATGTATTTCCAGAAGAGTTGCCTAAGGAGTTACCACCGTTGAGGGATATTCAACATCAAATCGATCTTGTTCCGGGAGCAGTATTACCACATAGACCACATTATCGAATGAGTCCGAAGGAACATGAAGAGTTACGAAGGCAGGTGGAAGAGTTGTTAGAGCAGGGACGTGTTCAGGAAAGCTTGAGTCCTTGTGCAGTACCAGCTTTGTTGGTGCCGAAGAGGGATGGAACATGGAGAATGTGTACCGATAGTAGAGCTTTGAACAAGATTACTGTTTTCTACAGATTTCCTATGCCAAGATTGGATGACTTGCTAGATCAGTTGAATGGGGCTACTATCTTTTCGAAGATTGATCTGAAGAGTGGTTATCATCAAATTCGAATTAGACCAGGAGACGAGTGGAAGACAGCTTTCAAGGCGAGGGAAGGATTATATGAATGGCTGGTTATGCCATTTGGTCTATCGAATGCGTCGAGTACGTTCATGCGGATGATGAATCAAATCTTTAGACCATTTATTGGAAAATTCGTGGTGGTGTATTTTGATGATATTCTGATATATAGCAGGAGTACGGAGGAGCATGTTCAACATTTGAGGGAAGTGTTGATTATTCTTCGTGAGGAACAATTTTATGCTGCTACGAAGAAATGCGTGTTCATGACGCATAGTGTTTTATTTCTGGGATATGTTGTGTCAGGAGAAGGTATACAGGTGGACCATAATAAAGTTGAAGCAGTCAAGAATTGGCCACAGCCAAAGACAATTATGGAAGTGAGAAGTTTTCATGGGCTAGCGTCATTCTACCGAAGATTCATTCCACACTTCAGTAGCGTGATGGCTCTAGTTACTGATTGCATGAAAGGGAAACAGTTTGTATGGTCAGAGGAAGCGGGAGTTGCTTTTGAGAAGATTAAGGAACTATTGACGACAACACCAATTCTTGTTTTACCAGATTTTCAGTTGTTGTTTGAATTGCATACTGATGCGTCAAAGGTGGGAATTGGTGGAGTCTTGAGTCAGAATGGAAGACCAGTTGCTTATTTCAGTGAGAAGTTATTAGCGGCAAAGATGAGATATAGTACGTATGATGTAGAATTTTATGCTGTAGTGCAAGCAGTGAAACATTGGAGACATTATCTGTTTCATAAGGAGTTTGTTCTTTACACAGACCACGAAGCTTTGAAACATTTACAGGGACAAGACAAGATTTCATCGAGGCATGCATCATGGATTGCTTATTTGAAGCAGTTTACATTTGTCGTGAAGCACAAGTCAGGGATTACGAATCGTGTAGTTGATGCATTGAGCAGAAGGAATCACTTGTTAACTACAATGAAGATTGAAGTGACAGGGTTTGAATTATTTCCAGAGCTGATTAAAGAAGATCCTTACTTTAAGAAATTTGTTGAGAAAGACAACGAGGGAAGTTCTGATGAGTTTGTGTTGATTGAAGGTTTCTTATTTAAGGGAAATCAATTATGTGTACCGGATTGTAGTTTGCGAATGAAGATAGTAAAGGAACTTCATGAGGAAGGACATGTGGTTAGAGACCGAACATTGCAGTTAATCTCTCAATCCTACTATTGGCCATCGATGAGGAAGGAATTTGAAAGGCTTGTTCAGAGATGTCACGTTTGTCAAGTTTCGAAAGGAACGGCTACAAATGCGGGTTTGTATATACCTTTACCTGTACCTACAAAACCTTGGGTGGACGTTAGTATGGATTTCGTAATTGGTTTGCCGAGAACGCAAAGGGGAAATGACTTGATATATGTTGTGGTGGATCGTTTCTCGAAGATGGTACATTTTGTTGCTTGTAAGAAGACGGCGGATGTTGTTCATGTGGCTCAGTTATTTTTCAAGGAGATCTATCGACTTCATGGATTGCCAGAGTCTATTGTGTTAGATAGAGATACTCGTTTTCTAAGTCATTTTTGGTTGAGTTTGTGGAAGATGGTAGGAACGAAGTTGAATTTTAGTAGTGCTTATCATCCGCAAACAGATGGGCAAACAGAGGTGGTGAATAGATCGTTGGGAAATTTACTGAGATGTCCTGTGAAGGACAATCTGAAGAGTTGGGACATGAAGTTATGCCAGGCGGAGTTTGCTCATAATCATGCAATGAATCGTAGCACGGGATTCACTCCATTTCAGATTGTATATTCAAGTTTGCCAAGGGGACCGTTGGATTTGGCGGTAGTACCACAACTGAAGGGGATAGTTAAACGGGCTGTTGATTTTGTTGATGAATTAACTGAATGTCATAAAATCGTTCATGAACGATTGGTGATGGCAAATGAGAAGTATAAACGATCTGCAGATTTGAAGTGACGAAATGTCGAATTTAGCGAAGGTGATTTGGTTTACGCAGTGTTAACGAAGGATCGTTTTACAGCAGGCGCTTATAACAAGTTGAAAGCCAGAAAAATTGGTCCTGTAGAAGTTATGAAACGAATTAATAAAAATGCTTATAAGTTGAAGCTGCCAGAGAAAGTGTACACTTCTAACGTGTTCAATGTTAAGCATCTTGTGCCATATTATGGAGATGAACAATCTGATGAAGAACAATTTACAAATTCGAGGACGAATTTTTCTCAACCAGGGGAGGATGATGCAGCTTAGGCCAGATAAGAAAATAAGCAACCAAAAATTCTTCAACTGATAAGTCGTACGCGACTCAAGAAAATGTTAAGTCATCCACGGCTTATGCTGGAAGCGATAGGTCGTCCACGACCTAAGGAGTTATACGAAAAGGAGCTGCGAGTTAATGAGGATGCTTTAGGTCGTCTTCAGCCTAACAGAGAAGATGAAAAAAAGTAACGACTTAGTGGGAGTTTAAGTCGTTCACGACTTAACAGATCAGAAAGTGAAGGCATGAGTCGTATACGACCAAGTGGAGGAGTTTTAGGTCGGTCACGACCTAACAAGATATGTGAAGATCTATGTGAAGAGGAGTCACCACCTAACAAAATGTTAAGTCGTTCGCGACCTAACAAGGTGATGCAGCCAAGACCAGAAAAGAAAGTATGCATTCATTAATTTCTGAAAATACGAGTGTATGGTGTAGTTTGATGAGTCGGCCACGACTCAATGAAAGCTTGAGTCGGTTACGAGCTAAGGAGGAAGCCCTAAGTCGTTTCCGAGTTAACAAGGTCAGGAATAACGAGTTACGACCTAAGGAGAAAGAGTTACGAGTTAATGAAGCACGAGTTAAGAGCTTAAGTCGGCTACGACTTAACAGAAGAGGAGTTAAGAGCCTAAGTCGGCTACGACTTAACAGAAGAGGAAGCAACCGCGACCTAACTGAGTCGTTCGAAGAGACATGCGGCAAGGAACTGGGAAGCTTGAGTCGTATGAGTGTTGAGTCGGTCAGTTGATGAGTCGGTTGAGTCGTGAGTCGCTGGGCAAGTTGAGTCGTTAATTGTTTTCTTGAGTCGGAGGTGTGGCCATAAGGCTGGGCTTGTTGAGTCGTGTTGTATTTAGGTCGTTACCGACCTAGAGGTTATGTGTGTTGTATTATAGGTCGTTACCGACCTATGGATGTGTGAGATGTATGGTACTAAGTCGTGTGCGACTTGGGGGTTGAGTCGGCAAGAACTGAGTCGGTCATAGATGTAATGTGTTAGGTCGTTAACGACCTTGGATGAGTCGGTTGTATTTTGGTCTGTTGTAAAAGCGTTGAGTCGCGAGTGTTAAGTCGGGCACGACTTAAGATGGGTCGTGAGTCGGTGCCGACCTAAGAGTTGGGTGTTGTTTGTTGTGTTGAGTTGTAATTCTCTATAAATAGCGTGTGTGTTGTAATTTTTGAGGTTGTTGATTTTGGAATAAAATTCTCTTTTGTTAGCTTTGTGCTTTCATACCAATTGGTAGTTGAGTGTAATCTCCTATCTCCACTTACGTCGTTCGAGTGCGCTCGAATCCACGTTTGTTGAAGCCGATTCACGGAATCTAGTGCGCTAGATCAACGTGCGAAGAATCGTAGATCTTTGAACATGGTATAGTGCGCTATCAACGTGTTTGAGATAGCTAGAGTTCGGTATCTTTGGATCAACGAACTTGGGCATTTTTGGTATCTTCAACTCACCGATTGCTACAATCCATCGATTGAAGTTTTGTTTGATTAATCCGCTGCGTCAGTTTTGGTATCGGAGCCATACTTAGCCAATCATAGCTAAGTTGATTCTTGGAGCCAAGTTTTTGAAGTTTGAAGTTGTTCATTGTGTTCATATTGAAGTTGCATCAAGTTTGGAGTGTTTGATCTATTCCATTTTGGATCAAAAGGAGCAAAGAAGTTTGAATTTAGACTTGTGGAAGTTTTGCGCGCCAAGGGTTGAAGTGTAGAACCTTGCCGAGCTAAGTCTTTGCCGACTTAGTGGTGATAAGCCGTGAAGTGTCATGGCCGAGACATTGTTGAGCCGTGACTTGTTGATTGTTGTATTGTATTGAAAGTTTTGAAGTCTTGTGATTGAATTGTTGAAGTGTTGTGAAGTTTTAACCATGCCACCAAGGAGAGCCAATCGTCATCAAAACATTGAAGCTTTGTATCGTAGAGAAGAAGCTGAACTTATGGAACAACGTATTAATGAAAAGTTTGATGAAGGCATTGGTAAATTGGAGAGATTGATGAATGATTTGAATCAAAGGAGGAGATCACCAAACTCGAACCATGGAGGAAACCGAGTTTCGCCATCGGTTACGGAAGCGAGGAGGGTATCGCCACATTCTTGTAGAGATAGAAGAGAAACATCAATTTCATCACGAAGAGATCATCATGACTATGCACATGAAGAGAGAAGAAGTCAACGTGAATTTGACCATGAAGCATATAGAGATGAGGAAAGACATAGTCAAAGAAGCATGCATGAACGAAGGGATGATAATGGTCGAGATCGATGTAGACGCACTTTTGATTTTGTTGAAGAGGAAGATAGAGCTAGTATTCATTATCGAGATCGAGACCAAGTTCGAAATTCTTATCGAGAAGTTGAAGATGATAGACGATGGGAATCGGGTATGAAGGTGGAAATTCCGGAGTTTAAAGGCGGGATGGTTGCTGAGGAGTTTTTAGATTGGTTATCTAATGTGGAGGAAATCTTTGATTTCAAGGAGGTGCCGGAGAATCGAAGGGTGAAGTTAGTTGCTACAAGGCTGAGGGGGAGAGCTTTGGCATGGTGGCAGCAAACTAAACTTACTCGTGAACGAATGGGGAAGTCAAAGATAGAATCTTGGGAAAAGATGAAGAAGTTGATGAGATCTACTTTCTTACCTTATAATTACCAATCACTTATGTACCAAAGGTTGCAGAATCTGAGGCAAGGGACGAAGTCTGTTAGTGATTATGCTGATGAATTTTACCAACTCATTGCTAGAAACGATATTATGGAGACAGAAGAACAGCTGACAGCTAGATTCATTGGGGGATTGAGAATGCAGATCCAGGATATGGTTAATATGTTTGATCCTAGATCTTTAGCGGAGGCACATCAGAAAGCGTTAGCTTGGGAGAAACAGGGAAGGCGTGGAGGTGGTGTGTTTACTAATTCTAATAATCCAGTGAAGGGGGCCAGTGGTAGTTCTAATGTTCCTAGACCTGTCACAAAACCAGTGGTGAAAGAGGTTGAGAAGGCGAAGGCTAGTAGTGGGTTCAGATGTTATAACTGTCAGGAGTTGGGTCACAAGAGTAACGAATGTCCAAAGCCGAAGAAGAGAACCATGGTTGCAGAAGTTGAGGAGGATGATGGTGAGGAGGCAGAATGTTCAAATACACCTTATGTTGAGGAGGAAGAAGAATTGTTTGGAGATGAAGGATGTAATCTTATGTTGAGGAGAAGTTGTCTTACACCAAAGCAAGAGGAGGATTGTAGTTGGTTGAGGAGTAACATATTTCAATCGACATGCACTATTCTGGGGAAAGTCTGCAAGTTCGTTATTGATGCAGGAAGTTGTGATAATATTATTTCTACAGAAGCAGTTAGAAAGTTGAACTTGAAGACCGAGAAGCATCCAAAACCATACAAGCTAGCATGGTTAAGGAAGGGTGGTGAAGTGAAAGTGTGTCGAAGGGCTTGTGTGAATTTTTCGATTAGGAAGAAGTACAAAGATGAAATTTGGTGTGATGTTGTGGACATGGATGTTTGTCACTTGTTATTGGGCAGGCCATGGCAGTTTGATAGAGCAGTTCAACATGACGGTCGTGCCAATAGTTACAGTTTCATGTTCGAGGGTACTAAAATCACTTTGGTTCCTAAGAAACAACAGCAGAAGGAGAGCAAACTAGAAGAGATTGAAGAATTGAAAACTCTGTTGACTTTGAAGGAATTTGTCAAAGAAGTGGAAGAAGAACCGGAAGTGTTTTTGTTGATTGGGAGAGAGAGTAGTGAAGAAGTTGAAATCCCGGAAGAAGCAAAGCCAGTTTTGAAAGAATTTGAAGATGTCTTTCCAGAGGAGTTGCCAAAGGAGTTACCGCCACTTAGAGACATTCAACATCAGATTGATCTTGTTCCAGGAGCAGTGTTACCACATCGACCACATTACCGTATGAGTCCGAAGGAACATGAGGAGTTACGAAGGCAAGTGGAAGAGTTGCTTGAGCAGGGGCGTATTCAGGAAAGTTTGAGTCCATGTGCTGTGCCAGCATTGTTGGTACCCAAGAAGGACGGAACTTGGAGAATGTGCACTGATAGTAGAGCTTTGAATAAGATCACTGTTCGTTACAGATTTCCTATGCCGAGGTTGGATGATTTGCTGGATCAGTTGAGTGGGGCAACTATATTCTCGAAGATTGATTTGAAAAGTGGTTACCATCAAATTCGAATCAGACCTGGAGATGAATGGAAGACAGCTTTCAAAACAAGAGAGGGGTTGTACGAATGGTTGGTTATGCCATTTGGTTTGTCAAATGCACCTAGTACATTCATGCGGGTGATGAATCAAATCTTTCGACCATTCATTGGGAAGTTCGTTGTGGTTTATTTCGATGATATTCTGATTTATAGCAGGAGTACGGAGGAGCATGTTCTACATCTAAGGGAAGTGTTGCTTATTCTTCGTGAAGAACAATTTTATGCTGCTACAAAGAAATGTGTGTTTATGACACCTAGTGTTTTATTCCTGGGTTATGTTGTTTCAGGAAAAGGTATTCAAGTTGACCAGAGTAAAGTTGAAGCAGTCAGGAATTGGCCACAGCCAAAGACAATTACAGAAGTGCGAAGTTTTCATGGGCTAGCGTCATTCTACCGAAGATTCATTCCACACTTCAGTAGCGTGATGGCTCCAGTGACTGATTGCATGAAGGGTAAACAGTTTGTGTGGTCAGAAGAAGCAGGGGTTGCCTTTGAGAAGATCAAGGAATTGTTAACGTCTGCACCAATTCTTGTTCTACCTAATTTTCAGTTATTGTTTGAATTGCATACTGATGCTTCGAAGGTTGGAATTGGAGGAGTTCTAAGTTAGAATGGGAAGCCAGTTGCTTATTTTAGTGAGAAGTTGTCAGGGGCGAAGATGAGATACAGCACATACGATGTTGAGTTTTATGCTGTTGTTCAGGCTGTCAAACATTGGAGGCATTATTTGTTTCAGAAGGAATTTGTTCTTTACACAGATCATGAAGCATTGAAGCATTTACAGGGACAGGATAAAATTTCAGCAAGACATGCATCGTGGATTGCCTATTTACAGCAGTTTACTTTTGTCGTTAAGCACAAATCTGGGGTGACAAATCGAGTAGCTGATGCTTTAAGTAGGAGGAGTCATTTGTTAACGACAATGAAGGTTGAAGTGACCGGGTTTGAAATGTTGCCAGAAATTATTGAAGGAGATCCTTACTTTGTGAAATATGTTGAGAAAGTGAAGGATGGGAGTACCGATGAATTCATATTGGTTGATGGTTTTCTGTTTAAAGGAAATCGTTTATGTATTCCGGATTGTAGTTTGAGGGTGAAGATTGTAAAGGAGTTGCACGAGGAAGGGCATGTGGGCCGCGATCGTACTTTGCAGTTGATTTCGCAGTCTTACTTTTGGCCGTCGATGAGAAAAGAGGTTGAAAGGTTCGTGGAGCGATGTCATATTTGCCAAGTTTCAAAGGGGACAGCAACGAATGCAGGGTTGTATATGCCATTACAAGTACCATCTAAGCCATGGGTTGATATTAGCATGGATTTCGTTTTGGGTTTGCCGAGAACTCAAAGGGGAAATGATTCGATATTTGTTGTGGTGGACAGGTTTTCGAAGATGGCACATTTTGTTGCTTGCAAGAAGACAGCAGATGCAGTTCGAGTAGCACAGTTATTTTTCAAGGAAATTTATCGACTTCATGGTTTACCAGAATCTATTGTTTCTGACCGAGATACTCGTTTTCTGAGTCACTTTTGGTTAAGTTTATGGAAGATGGTGGGAACGAAACTGAAATTTAGTAGTGCTTATCATCCGCAAACTGATGGGCAGACAGAAGTTGTTAACCGGTCATTGGGAAATTTGTTGCGTTGTCTTGTACAGGATAATTTGAGAAGTTGGGACATGAAGCTATGCCAGGCAGAATTTGCTCATAATCATGCAGTAAATCGTAGCACAGGATTCAGTCCGTTTCAGATTGTTTATTCAAATTTACCCAGGGGACCGTTGGATTTGGCAGTAGTACCACAGTCAAAAGGAACAGTTAAACGAGCTGCTGATTTTGTTGATGAGCTGAATAAATGTCATAAAATCGTTCAGGAACGACTGGAGAAATCGAATGAGAAATATAAGAAGTTTGCAGATTCGAAACGACGAAATGTTGAATTTAAAGAAGGTGATTTGGTTTATGCTGTATTGACAAAGGATCGTTTTTCGGTGGGTGCTTATAACAAGTTGAAGGCGCGGAAAATTGGTCCAGTTGAAATTTTAAAGAAAATCAATGAGAATGCTTATCGATTAAAGTTACCAAATGATGTTTATACTTCTGATGTTTTTAACGTCAATCATTTAATTCCGTATCATGGGGGTGAGATTGTTGAGGAAGAATTTACAAATTCGAGGTCGAATTTTTCTCAACCAGGGGAGGATGATGCAGCCAAGACCAGAAAAGAAAGTATGCATTCATTAATTTCTGAAAATACGAGTGTATGGTGTAGTTTGATGAGTCGGCCACGACTCAATGAAAGCTTGAGTCGGTTACGAGCTAAGGAGGAAGCCCTAAGTCGTTTCCGAGTTAACAAGGTCAGGAATAACGAGTTACGACCTAAGGAGAAAGAGTTACGAGTTAATGAAGCACGAGTTAAGAGCTTAAGTCGGCTACGACTTAACAGAAGAGGAGTTAAGAGCCTAAGTCGGCTACGACTTAACAGAAGAGGAAGCAACCGCGACCTAACTGAGTCATTCGAAGAGACATGCGGCAAGGAACTGGGAAGCTTGAGTCGTATGAGTGTTGAGTCGGTCAGTTGATGAGTCGGTTGAGTCGTGAGTCGCTGGGCAAGTTGAGTCGTTAATTGTTTTCTTGAGTCGGAGGTGTGGCCATAAGGCTGGGCTTGTTGAGTCGTGTTGTATTTAGGTCGTTACCGACCTAGAGGTTATGTGTGTTGTATTATAGGTCGTTACCGACCTATGGATGTGTGAGATGTATGGTACTAAGTCGTGTGCGACTTGGGGGTTGAGTCGGCAAGAACTGAGTCGGTCATAGATGTAATGTGTTAGGTCGTTAACGACCTTGGATGAGTCGGTTGTATTTTGGTCTGTTGTAAAAGCGTTGAGTCGCGAGTGTTAAGTCGGGCACGACTTAAGATGGGTCGTGAGTCGGTGCCGACCTAAGAGTTGGGTGTTGTTTGTTGTGTTGAGTTGTAATTCTCTATAAATAGCGTGTGTGTTGTAATTTTTGAGGTTGTTGATTTTGGAATAAAATTCTCTTTTGTTAGCTTTGTGCTTTCATACCAATTGGTAGTTGAGTGTAATCTCCTATCTCCACTTACGTCGTTCGAGTGCGCTCGAATCCACGTTTGTTGAAGCCGATTCACGGAATCTAGTGCGCTAGATCAACGTGCGAAGAATCGTAGATCTTTGAACACGGTATAGTGCGCTATCAACGTGTTTGAGATAGCTAGAGTTCGGTATCTTTGGATCAACGAACTTGGGCATTTTTCGTATCTTCAACTCACCGATTGCTACAATCCATCGATTGAAGTTTTGTTTGATTAATCCGCTGCGCCACAAGGTGAAGGATAATGAGTCACGGAGGGATGAGTCGTTCGGAGTTAAGTCGCCTGGAGATGAGTCGCCTGGAGATGAGTCGTTCGGAGTTATGTCGCACTGGAAGAAAAGCTACTCTAGAAGTTAACTCGTTACCAACCTAAGAGGCTTGAGTCACTGGGAGTTTAAGTCGTTAACGACCTAATTTAGGTCGTAGGTCGCAATGATGTTAAGATGTAAATGCTGGGTTTGTTGAGTCGCATGTAACATTGTGTCGTATGTCGTGATGTAATGTGTTTGTGTTTTCTTAAGTAGTGCACCAATGGTTATTTTTTTTGATCGTGTGAGTTGTATAGGTCGTATACGACCTAAGTATTGTAAATATGGGTCGAGTGTCTTAAGCCGTGAAGGACTTAAGTGTTGAATGACGTTTGTTGATAGGTCGTCCAAGACCTAGGGATGAGTCGTAAGTCGTATACGACTTAAGGGGCAGTTTGTGAAATGCTATAAATAGGGAGTGAGTTGTACATTTTACTTTGTTGATTTTGAATAAAAATTTCTTGTTTGATTGCTGTGTGCTTTCATCCTAAATTTGTAGTTGAGTGTAATCTCCTATCTCCACTTTCGGTTATTCGAGTGCGCTCGAATCAACGATTGTTGAAGCCGATTCGCGGAATCAAGTGCGCTTGATCAACGCTTGAAGAATTGAAGATCTTCTTTCACGGTATCGTGCGCGATCAACGTGTCGAAGATAGCTAGAATTAGGTATCTTTGTGATCAACGAATTTGGACATTTCAGTATCTTCAATCCACCGATTGCTACATTTCATCGATTTCATTTGTTTTCATATTATCCGCTGCGTCACAACACTAGGTTTTGTATATATGCAGTTAGTTACTTTTTAGATATCGACTTGTTATTAGTTTCCAATTGAATATTTTACATGTGTCAGGTTCATTTTTACACTTATTGGTTTGTTTGAAAATAATTTGTTTCATAATTTCTAACTTGTATAATTAATATACATATAGTTGTGGTCAATTTGTATATGAAAATATTTTGTTTTATTAACTTCAAGTTCACATAATTTAAACACAAAAGTTTGAGTTTGGTTTTACATTACATTTGATTTTGTTTTACTTTATACTTTGGGTTTTTATAACTTATTCTTATTCTAGCTTTGTTTACAAATTGTTAAGTTATGTTGTATGAAATCTTAACTAATTAATTCTTATGTTAATTTTACATTTGTATTTTATATTTAATTATCAATGTTCAAGCCATATTCAAAATGATTTCTTACTTATATTTGTATTCATTTCTATTTGTACTGTACTATCACTTATTTAAATTAGGTTATATACACATATTTGATTTATATTTTACATTCATATTTTATTCTTGTTAGAATTAGATTTTAATTTAAACAATAACATCCATATGTATATTTCCAAATATAAACAAAGTTCAGAATTTTAATTCAATTATATAAGTTAAATATTACTAAGAGATTTTATTTAAATTTCCAGAATCAAATTCCCTTTTAAAAATACAAATTTATATAAACAAATGGCAATTATTCCAAAATCATATTTATTTGAAAATAATTAGTTCACATTTTATTTAATCAGATTAAATATTTATTAAAATAAACAGGGCCAAAATCCAGGGTCGTTACATTCCTCCCTCCTCAAAAGAATTTCGTCCCTGAAATTTAAAACAAAGATAATTTAAAAGCTGTTATACCAACCATTCACACATACATACCATTCATACAATAGCAAACAATCAAACAGTCTATCCTAACAAGCAACACTAGATATCCAAACACAAATCCGGATAAACTTCCCTAGAACTATCCAGAGTCTCCCAGGTGTAATCACTGGGAAGCTTCGCTACTTACTCCCGAGTTGCCTCTCGTCTTAATCAACAATCCGAACAGGATTCCTAACTACAGTCAAACTCTGAATAACTTCCAAATCTCCCTGAACTACTGGTTCTACAATTAATGATGATCCCGAATAAATTTCCTAGATGAGATACATTATGAATTCCAGACATCCGATCTGGCAATTCAATTCTGTAAGATACAACACCAATCCAAGTTGAATTTTATATTTATAACTCAAGGTCTCCGCCTCCCATTCATTTTAATTCACAATCAAATTTATTAATTCACCATCCAACTTTATTTGACCAATTCCAATTTCATTTACATACTTAATTTACTAATTTGTTTCCAATTAGTTTATTTTCACTTCCAATTCAATATTTGATTTCATCAACAAAATCACCTCATTATAGTTCTTGAATTCATTTCTAGTTTGTAATTCTGGTTTGGATGTCTATTTCATTTCCCAAGTACAAAATAATTTTATTTTAGCTTATAATTCCACTTTTTAACTTTATGAGCCACAAATTTATTTATTCACCACACTACATCCAGTTACTCTTAATCACATTCGTTTTCACTTTAAGCTCCAGATCTTACCTGTATTAAACAAGTATACTTTTTATTTCAAGCATTTAAATTCTTTTGATAAGCCATCAGAGTTTATTTATACAAATTTAATTTCTTATCCAACTATTTCTATTCGAATAAAGATTTTACTTCATTCAACTTAAATTATTCATGCATTTACTAAATAAACTCTCACTTTCCTCGAAGCTACGCTTCTATAAAGCTTTAGTATTAGGTTAATTTACTTGTTTCAATTTCATACTTAAATTGATTTCCAATTTATTTGATACTCACTAGATCAAATTCTATTTATTTTGTTAAGATTTATCCAAGGCCATATTTATTTCATCCATACTTGAATTGGATTTTATCTTTAAAAATCATCTTATTATTTTAGCTGTGTTCAATTTTATTTTAAAATTCAAGTTTGGATTTTATTCCATTCTCCAAATACAAAACAATCTTATTTTGGCATACTATTTAATTTCCCCATATTTACTTTTATAAGTCTCACATTCACATTTTACCCAATTTCAGCTTGAATATATATTCATATTTCATTTTAACTCGAGATTGAACACTCATCTACAGCCAAAAATATCCTAAATCAATGTGTTGCCAATTTCCCTTGCAAGTTATCGGAATATATTTATTCCAATTCAATTCCATTTCAACTTTCTTTTACCTATTTAAGTAAGAATTCAATTTATTTAACATCATCTATATCTCAACCGAATTCTATTCCAATTCAATTTGTTTAACTTAACTTCCGTTAAATTAAGCACCATACTATTCTCTTAAATCTACCAATCCACTTGGATTTAATTAAATAAGAACTTAATTTCATTTAATATCATCCATATCTCAATTCGTTTTATTCCAATCTTAAATTTAAATCCAATTATTAAGCTTAAGTTAATCTCAACCAAAATTTTATTTCTATTAAATTTCCCAATCCAATTCATTTACATTGTAAATTTGATGTACTTCATCAATCATTATTATTATTTTACCATTAGTTAAATTCCAAAATTAAATTAAACTTTCAACTTAATCCAAAATAAATGCTCATTTTTAACTTCACTTTTAACTTTAATTCCAAATTCAATCTCATACTTCCCTTGGTTATGTAAACCATTGTAAATCTTTATAATCTTATTTGTCTGTAACACTAACATCCAAATACTATAATTATATATAATAATTTTTTTATATCAAAATATATTTTGGATGAAATTATATAATTCACCCACTTTTGAAAACAATATCATGTCGAATTGTTCTATTCAAGTGTTTAGAAACCCCTTCGGTACAGTTGTGCAGACTGCACTTACGAAGGTTCATATACCACTCAATAAATCAATCAACATAATATAAAACCATTTTATATTCACTAACAAGTACGCGCTCATATCTATTATTACGCTCAGACTCATTCTAGAGTACTATCGACTCTATCTCCAATGAGTAATCTCCACCAGAGCCAAGGTTCTCACTTAACCTTTCAGCTCTGATACCAAGTGTGACGACCCGCCCTTCTACTACCAGAAAGACGTATCATCATGAAGAAAGAAAGGGATAGAAATAGAAAAGAAAGAGAAAGAAAGAACAACAATCACGGAATCTCACAGCGGAATGGAACAAAATATAATATATCACATAACAATTACATAGTTTACATGTATCAGAGTTATACAATATTATACACTTGACAATTTTTATGTACATCTGTCACTACATACATCACAATATATATCATACACTAACCAACACAGCGGAACTATATAGTTATCTACATACGTCTGGGCTCCTGCTCCAAGCTCCTCCAGAACTCAACAATCCAAGAACCTATCACTTGGCTACTCGTAAAAATTTGAGTACCCAAGAGTTTATGGAAAACAAAAAATATAAACTCCGGGTCAAACATGGGTCTGGTATGAGTAAACAGTTTAAGGTTGTTTAACTAGAAAAAACATTTTAAAATAAAGGCATCACGTAAGACTCCACACACATAAATACGGGTAAGTTTTTACCTTACGCTAACCAAAACATTTCATAGGAAATTCTGTGATATTATAATAGTGTCTAGGGTTTTCAAGTAAATAGGAAATAGCCAAAATTGTTACATTGTTAAATTCCAGCTACTAGCCACAAAAGTGGGTAATACAATCAAAACCGTGGGCACTTATTGGAAATGGGTTCCATACAATGGCAGGGCTACTGGGGTACGGCCCGTCACAGTACGGGGCCAAGATCACCGTACCGAGGAGTACGCCCGCTCCCCTGCAACACAAGGCCGGAACCATTCCTTACTGAACAGTCCCGAACAAGATAAACCCCGTGGTTGTCGCGACCAACCACCCACTAAGTCGAATAAAAGGAACATCTAGACAAGGGAAATATCTTGTCCTGCTTGGGCATGACCAACCTAACCTTGCCGCACCTCCCCTGTTTTAGCCATTCCCGGTTGATGAGGCTTGAGGCTACGATTACCTTTAGAGAACAAATTCCTTAGAATGCTCATCGCCCGCCTGACGATGTGTTGGAAGCATTCAATCCATACAAGTTCGTTCCGGGTACGAACGAAACCGAAGGCATTATCTCGTTACACTCATTTTGGAATCACCCTCAGAGTTAACGACGACAACCCTTGCATTCTAAACCTTCATCTTCACATCAGATTCACGACCTATCGTTAATTTCGATCGATGTGGTTTTCGGATGTCCAAATATGGAAACCGATCCCGGTCTCATCGAAATCCAAAACGTGTTTTTTAGGGCCAAGTTGTTTTAAAGTTTAAAACAATTCAATTTCAATTATCCATATACACACAGATAGATAATTCACAATATCACAATAGAACATCATCATCTTAAACAGATAATCAATATTATCATCACAACATATAATCCATATTACTATCATACTACAATCAAGCATACATTTCATACAGCATCATTTATCTCATACTAGGAATTTCAAACCATTCAAAGTAAAAAATATCATCCATCCATACAAAAGCAATCATATCAGCTATAATTAATTTAAAATGAATTAAATTAATTACTTGCATCTCTAATTAATTTAAAGTGAATTAAATTAAATTAATTACCTTACCATTGTAAATCTTGCTTATATAACAATTAACCAATTATCAATCAATTAATAAATTAATCACACTTGATTAATTAGCATTTAATTTTATTCAAGTAATCATCTTTTAATTATTTTCACAAATTAATTATCTAATCCAAATATAGAAATAAACCTTCAATTACAAACATTACATTACTTACTAATTACACTAATAAATTACTCTTTAATCTCTTATTATTATTTATATTTATTAATGATTACTAATTACATTTTAATTTCATTATTCTGTACTAAATTAATTACCTTAAGTAATTAATCCGCAATTAAACTATACTTATTAATCACTCCTGATTAGTACTATTCAGTAATCAACCACCTTTAATTACTCTTATCACATCACTTAATTACTCCTCAACCGATTTCCTTTAAATTAATCCCTTGATCAATTTCACAAAGTATTTATACTCAAATTACTTCCATTATTAAATCATCCTCAATCAACTGCATCCAGTCATTATCATTAATTACTTCTCTAAGTAATTAGACTTATCACATCATCAAATAATTATTTAAATTAATTAAACTTGATTAATTAACTTAAACAACTCATATTAAACTTCATTACTTATAATAAGTAATTAATTCCTTAATTACTTAATTTAATTATTCTATTTCATGTTATTTAATTTATCACTTCTTCATTAATTTGTTTAACCTTAATTACTTAATTATTTATCCCCTAATCATTAATTAAAAACCTTAATTATAAATCGAATAAACTTGATTATCCAATTCTTAATTGTTAATTACTTCATTAATCATTTCTTAATTCTTAGTTAAATCACTTGATTAATTAACTATTAATTGTTCATTAATTTACCTAAGTAGTTAATTACAAATTAACTTATTTCTTAATTATTTTTCGATCTCTAAGTATAATTATAAAGTAATCATTCTTAATTACTTCTAAAATTGTTAGTAAATTATTATTGATCTTAATTAACATTTGAAAGAATTTTCTTAAAGTTTGAAATCTTAAATGTTGATTAACTTTATTCTTAACTTAAATCAATTGCTTAATTAAAAATAATAATAAAGTGTTAAACGCATTGTTAAGTACTAACTAAATAACTAAAACTTATTTTTAAGCTGTCAAACATTCTCCAAGTTTACAGAATATAAACTGTTAAAACCAAATCCACTGAACTACATTTTTTTTCTTCTTTTTGTTTTTCTTGTGTACTGAGGTTAAAAGATACCCGAGTCCTCCCCTATAGAACCCCGCGTGAACTTCGAGTCCTTCACCAAGCTTCTCCGAGTCTCCTCTGTGCATCCCCCTTCTTTTTTTTTCAGTTTTAAGTTTTTAACTAAGCGATAAGCTACAACACCAGGAATCTAACTCACGCACTACAAACTCAACTCGAACCCGAAGAAAACACCCCAAATGTTCGAGCACGTCTTGAGAATTTCATTGACACGACGCTGTCCCCTCCTCCCCGCGCGTGCACGTGCACGGCGGCACCAAAGACCACCGACGAACACCCACGACGCAGCCACACCACAAACCACTCCCATATCCAAAACCCAAAGTCGAAACGCCCTCAGAAAACTCGAATCGAAATTCAACAGTGCCAGCCCAAAACAGCACTTACACCCCTCCAATAGAATCACCTCGCGTCCACCGTTTAAGCCACCGGAAGCCCCCAACTTTTGGCCGCACCTCGACAACACGCCACCATTCCATTCCCCGAAGTTTCGACCAACTCGATCATGAATGGATGATGAACGCGTCGCATATACAGGCATGTCAAAATTTTGAGGAAAAACCCTAAATTGATCTCAATCCCATGATTCACTTGATATAAAAATTACCTGATAATTTGTACGTGCTTATCAATGTTTAAGCTTTCTTAAATCCAAATTTGAGCATTTATTATTTGATCAAAAATCTGTAGTGGGTGAAAATGCCAATTGTCATAAACCATGAACTGCTTCTTCTATTTTACACTAAAAATTTCCATTTCTCTTTTAAAAATCCTATTTCGCATTGAAGTTCCAAGTTATCAACTTCAATTTATATTTTATAACAGATGAATTTATCAACATAATGTTTATTACCTTTAAAAAGTTGACTTCCAGTGCATAGCTTCTTAATATGCTTTTAAAACAAACTTAAATCCCTGATTTAAGTTCGAACACATGATTTTGTTGGAAAATTTAAAGCTTTCCTATGATCATATGAAAATAATACAAGATTAAATAGTTTTTCAACCCTGTAATCACTTAGCAGAGATGAACAACATATCACTTTCCAAAAACAACCTGTATATGTAAACACAGATTTAAACCAAGATAAACACATACATTTCCATGAAATCCACACATCATCTTACTGTTAAAATTAAACTAAAGCTTGAATGTTTATGTTTACTCACCAGAAAACAAATACTGTTGACCAGAGGATGGTTGATGTCTGCAGTCCCATTTGTTCTTGTTTGAGTTATATACATTTGAGTTTGAATTTAATTTGATTTCACCTCTTTTTTTTTATAATGAGTTACAGAACGAAGAAGATGTCTCACATATATACATAAAAGATATAGTGTGTGTGAAGGAAGGTAGCAACTAGTCAGGTAGTTTCTTATTTTGGTTTTATCAGCAAGATTTTTTTCTTATGGGGCTGATATAATACAACATTAAATGCTAATGTACTTATTGTCTATTCTTAATCCTATTAGTACACAAATTTTCATTACTTGCCTAGCATAATCATTTACAGGTTATACATAATACATACCTACTTATTGACAGCATGTGCTATATATATATATATACTATTCTTTGTTTTATATATGTTGATCAGATCTTATCACTCCAAAAATAAAGGTTTGTAAATATATTAAATAGACACAAAGATGTGCTCGAACAGAAGAGTATTAATTGATGTGTTACTTAATTTGTTTACATAATTATAATTAAATGGGAATATAGATTTGGTATGAAAATACATTTGCACGTAAGCTTGCAACTGAAGATATTTGAAACAAAACGATTTTGGGTCAGGTATTATACCCTATACCCTGACTGGTTTGCAGGTGAGTATATGATGTTGGTTTGGATATAAATAACCTTATGCATAATCATTTACTTTGCAGGCAACACTAGGTTTTGTATATATGCAGTTAGTTACTTTTTAGATATCGACTTGTTATTAGTTTCCAATTGAATATTTTACATGTGTCAGGTTCATTTTTACACTTATTGGTTTGTTTGAAAATAATTTGTTTCATAATTGCTAACTTGTATAATTAATATACATATAGTTGTGGTCAATTTGTATATGAAAATATTTTGTTTTATTAACTTCAAGTTTACGTAATTTAAACACAAAAGTTTGAGTTTGGTTTTACATTACATTTGATTTTGTTTTACTTTATACTTTGTGTTTTTATAACTTATTTTTATTCTAGCTTTGTTTACAAATTGTTAAGTTATGTTGTATGAAATCTTAACTAATTAATTCTTATGTTAATTTTACATTTGTATTTTATATTTAATTATCAACGTTCAAGCCATATTCAAAATGATTTCTTACTTATATTTGTATTCATTTCTATTTGTACTGTACTATCACTTATTTAAATTAAGTTATATACACGTATTCAATTTATATTTTACATTTATATTTTATTCTTGTTAGAATTAGATTTTAATTTAAACACTAACATCCATATGTATATTTCCAAATATAAACAAAGTTCAGAATTTTAATTCAATTATATAAGTTAAATATTACTAAGAGATTTTATTTAAATTTCAAGAATCAAATCCCCTTTTAAAAATACAAATTTATATAAACAAATGGCAATTATTCCAAAATCATATTTATTTGAAAATAATTAGTTCACATTTTATTTAATCAGATTAAATATTTGTTAAAATAAACAGGGCCAAAATCCAGGGTGTTACACTCTCTGACCTATTCCCTTGTAATTGAATTCATATATTGACCGTTTTAACAAGCGCTAATTCATGAAATCCAAACAATCAACGAATAAACATCCAAACATCCAATCAATAATTTTTATCAACTACATAACATTATTTGTTAACTAAAAAGACGAGTTTACTCACTATTATACCAGTTGTCACTGAAGCGATGTAGTTTTCATCTGAATTTGAACGACATTCGAATTCAGCAAAAAATTCCACTAGCTCCAAACATCACCAATCCAATTCCATATTGTAGTGTTCACAGATACGAATGCAATGCAACTTGTCGCATTCAAATCGGACCTTGTGTAGATTAGATATTATAAATTTACAATTTCAAATAATTATATTAACTTACTAGTTACATCATTAGTAAATAAATTAACCTTAATTATCTTAATTTTCCTCTTAATCTTCTCTCCCCTACGTTCGATTCCACAACCTAGGCTAAACTTCATCATCGCCTAGCTCCACCTCCACGTTGCCGGAGACCCCGTGTAACGAGCTGATTTTTCATCGCCGAAAATCGACATTAATACGTCCACTGTATCAAATGCCGAATAATCGAATGCCGGAAAACCGAACCATTAAGGGCTAAGAAGAAGGAGGTAGAAGAAGAAATAGAAAACAATATCAGAATCTCACAAACGCAGCAGAACAATATATAATAGATAAATAACTAACTTTAAAACAAAAGAATTATATATATTATCCATTGCGTCATCAGAGTACAAAAAAATCAACAACACAATTTAGGACAGTTGTGATAACTTGTCCCCACAGAAACTGACTATACACAGCTTATACTGCACAGCGGATAATACATCAAGTACGTGATATGTCCACCATCCAGCTCGTCTCCTGAGCTCCAAAGCAGTCCATCTAGAATCTGTACTCTATGATACTCAGTCTGACTCGAGCATTATAGTTAAATAACACCCGAGCCAGTCTGGAAAACCAGCGTGAGAAAACACACTCAATTGGATTATTAAAGTTTTCAGAATCATTTGAAATCGAAGGTATCTCGTAAGATCACGCCATAAATAAACATGTTGGGCTTTTACCTTACGATAACCAAAACATTTCTTATCAAATCCTCTGATATTATAGTAGTGTCTATGTACAAATACTTATTCAAATAGCCGAAATTGTTACATTCATTAAATTCCAGCTACTAGCAACAAAGTGGGTTCTATAAACAAAAACCGTAAAGGCACATAGGGGTAATGAATTTCCATTAATGGTAGGGCTACTAGGGTACCGTCCATCACAGTACATGGTCTAGATCACCGTATCGAGGATCCACCCTGATCCCCTGCATCACAAGACCGGACTACCCCTTACCGGATAGTCCGAATAAGTTCACCCCACGGTTGGGATCAGCAACCGCCCACAAAGCCGAAATAAAGGGACATCTAGACAGGGGTGACCTTACCCTAATTGGTTGCTAGCCACTTAGCCTTGTGTGCACCCCTCCTGTTTTAGCCATTGCCGGTTGATGAGGCTCGAGGTTATCTGTTAACTTTTTTGCACACATTCACTTAGAATGCTCATCGTCTTCCTGACGATATTCTGTCGTCCATACAAGTCCTTTCCAAATTCGAACAGAACCGAAGGCACTACTCGTACTACATACATTTTGGAATTGCCCTAAGGATTAGTAGCGATTAGCCCTTGCACTTCACTGCTCCATCTTCGACTCCAACTCTTGTCTTCTTTACGAAAATGTTCAAACCGGATCGAAATGGTTTTCGGGAAATTACTCCAAATCCCGGTCTCTTCGAAACGATCAGCGCATTGGCCAATATAGATAGTCGGTTATTTAACTATCAAATAACATTCACAAACAACCATCAGGTTTAAAATAATTTTCCAAATTATTTATTTTCAAAATAACTTCAAAAGCCATTTTCCCTACTTCAACCCTTTGAAAGCAGTTTCAACGCACATTTCTCTCACGGAATAAATTTCCCAAATATTGTTTATTTCCAATGGAAATCACCAAGTACAATTACTTAGACTTTAAAATAATTTAAATCGCTTCTAATACCCAACACATGCCATTTGGTCACCAGGTTGATTTGATTGGATTTCTCGCAAAGAGAACTAAGATAGATAGGTTTCGTGAGTCAATCTCCCTTTCAAACCAAGCTAAAGCCTAGATTCTATTTTTTTCCAAGAATGGGTCCCGGGTATGTAAGCCATGTATCTGGGAAGAACTTAAAAAAAGGGCTTTAGCTTATTCTAAATTATATTTTAAAACATTTAAATTAAAACTACTTAAATCCTTTATTCAAAAATATATACTTTAAAAATAATTAAAATAAAATTAATTAATAAAATATAAAACTAATTTTGAAAATAAAATTTAGGCCAAACTAAATTTTACAATAAGAGTTACGAAATTCTATACAAGTTTTCAAATAAAACTTTAACCAAACATCTTTAAATAAATCTACATTACAAAATATAAATGTTAATAATTATCCTTAAAATCATAATACTAGTCAAACCTTTCAATTAAGTACTACTATAATTAATTTAAACAAATGTTTACTTTTAAAATTTAAACAACTTAAATAATAATTTCTTGAAACATTATTTTAACCAAACTTTAAAACTTTTAACTTATACTAAAAATCTGCTTTGAAAACGTACTTGGCTTTTTAGGGAAATACACTTTTCTTCCACAACTTTTAAAAATAAACCACTATTTATTTTTAAAGTAAATTACCCATTCCTTTATAAATTCCCCTCGCGAATTTATACTTCCAAATATTCCCTAATATCTTATTTCACTTTATAAATCCAGTTTATAAATTCCGTAGTCTCACTCTTTTAAAATCATAGTTTCAAACACTTTATCAATTCCCAAATCGATTTCCAAGTTTACTCCATTTTAAATTAAATTCCTTTACTTACTCAATTTAATTCAAAACCTACTAACTTCATATTTTACTCCTTAATTATGATTTAAAATCTTATTTAACTGAAAATACCAATTTCAATACTTTTCCAAATTCCTTCTTTATCCTTTCCAATAAATTTAAGCCTTGAATTTTAAAATAAATTCTTTATTCCTTTAAATAATATCACTTTAGTTTTAAAATTCATTATTTCCCCTTTTTAATCAAATCTCCTTCCCATGCTCGGAATTTATTTACTATAATTTAAAAATCAACTTTTATTCTTTTCCAATTCATTCTCTAATTTGTTCAAATTCTCTATAATTATTTTACTTAAAAATTACCTCTTTATTTTCTCATCAAAAATCCAATCTATATATTTTTGATAACTCGGTGCACCCAAATATATTCAATCAAACCATAGCATCCAATATTTCAATTACCAATATAGTCTATCTCAGATTATCAAATCATATCACAGAATATTAAAACAAATCTAAATATTTTGAGGAATCCAGTTGGATCCCTCCAACCCGTTTCCCTGCATCCACAGATGTTAGCAAAAGATAAAAATACCAATTCCACTTCGAGGTGGAATATCACGGTATATGGAGTTATATCATCTCATCCGCTATTATGCGGCACATAGGGTCTCATTCGTTGTATAATGTGGGAAATCAATCACTCCAATATACACTGTACATATTACTGTACAATATCACATCCAATCAATCAAATCATTCAATTAATAATTTAAATTTAACTATTTAAATTTAAAAAGCATTCCAAATGAGTGAGATTAACTCACCTTTGATTTTGGTTAGCAACCATTTCCAATCCGGCTTGATCATTCACGATTTAAGACCTTGTATAAGCAATTCACGATTTATCACTATTTGAATTAACCACACAATTTATTATCATTTAACAAATTTAATTTACTTACGATTTGGTTAAACTGATTTCCTTTGATAAATTATCTTTAGTGACCAAAATAATCGATAAATCAGTTAAACGAATTATTTCCTTAACATATTGATAAATTAGTAAATTCAAAGCGTATATTTATTTGCTTTTGAAACTAGTATATACTCACAAAATAATCTATATCTGATTTTATAAACTTCTCAAACATAAAAGATCCCTATTATATTTTTTCAAAACCTTATCTATATACATTTAAATTGTAATAAAATAAATATCCTTCATATCTATACATATTAAATTAAAACACAATTGTTTTATATATATTTCTAGTTGTACAATATTATTATTCTTATCCGTAAAATAAAAACAGTAATTAACTGTAAAATTTTAAAACTGCTTAAAAATAGAGTTTTCTCCTTACAGTCGACCTATTTTCTGTTGAAAACAGCATATACCTTACTTTTAATAAAAATTTTCCTTTTTCTAATTTGCTGACCTATATGTGTAAATATGTTATCTCTTTTCAAATCTATACATGTATATGTATTTTTGAATTAAATTAAAAGCCAAACAGAAATACCTTACAGCAAGATGGAAACCATGATGCCCAAACCCTAACGCAACATGCGTTTAACGACGAATGATGAACGACACTATTCCTCTATACTAGCCGTGCTATCGCCCAAAACCCACTGTGCTCAAGCTCGACTATCATCGATGGATGTTGTCCCTACGACCGTCGGCCTACCTATCGCGAGCCGACAGTCGTGGCATCATCCTCTTTATCCTATTCGATGTCGACCGCGGCCTGCTACACATTGTCGCCATGCTCGCGTCATCCCTACCTGACCCCTCTCGAGTCCCTCTGGCCCGCTGCCTTGCCTGAATGAATTGCAACCCTAGCCGCTGCGACGAGCTCGCGCTCCAATGCCAAGCTTCCCCCAAAACGCGATTCGATTTCCACTAATGAAGATCGACGTTGGATAAGAACGAGGTGGCCATACTTTTGAGCATTGATTAGATTTAAGTTTGAAGATAAGGAAAGTCTCAGTCTCTCTCTCTTTTTTTTACTGATTGCTCGATTTGTTGCCGAGATAAATGTTCGCCCTCTTTCTTTTATTTTTTTAATTTTTTTAACAGAAGCGTGCTTGACCAATGGAGGAAGAATGGATTTAATTCTAATGCGTGTCTTCAAGGTGAGCACGTGTCCTAACTGCTACAGTCGTCAATGCAATTATATCATTTGTATTTAAATTTTAAATTCATATTTAAATTATCTCGATTATCACAACTCACAAGCTCAACCTCCTATCGATGCATGCCACCAGGCGTTCGTAAGGTTATACCCCTATTCCGAACGCAATGGAAATGGTTTCTAGTCCCAATTCGATCATAGGCAGAAGATAGCCTTTTGGACCATATATTTATACTGAATTTTGATTTAATTTCAGCGCGTTTATCTACCGTACGGCCAAACGATCATTTCAAACACTACGAAAATTGAAATTCGATAATAATACACTATTACGAATCTAGTAGAACAGGTTTCGTCAAAATCCAAGACTGTGCCTCGAAAGGCTATTTTTAAATATCGATTTAAACGATATAAATCCAAAACTGAAGAAAACACCCTCAAACTCAAATATAACATTTCAAATATCTCCAGTAAAATCAATATAAATTTTATAAGCAATTGAAATATTTTTGACCAGCTTAAAACTCAAGATTTCATATTTTATCCAATCTCTACTTATCAAATTCAATAAATTTAATTGACAAATAATAATGATATTTGAAATTCAAGTTAAACCAACTTCCAAATATTTAAAATCAATTAAATATTCCAATTTCAAATATCTAAAAAATTTGGGTTGCCACATTCCTCCCTATTTAAAAGAATATCTTCCCTGAAATTTTTAGTTAAGAAGAATGGTCCACAACACATTAACTATTAATTCACAACCAAACAGTTTTAACACCACCCGAACAATCTTTTTATTAAAGACACTATCTTGTGAGAAATGCGGATTACGGATCTTAAGGCTAAGATTAACAATAGAGGGGGGTGAATAGTGTTAATAAAGAATTACTAAATATTTTTAATTTTTGTTAATTTAGACACAAAAGTAGGCAATATACAGACACATATAATCACAGATACAGAAATAAAATAAAAGCAGTAAAGGAAAGAACACACCGGATTTTATACTGGTACAGAGTTACCCTACATCCAGTCCCGCAACAAGTATGGATTTCCTTTCAAAAGCAATCGTACAAATACACCCTCGGTTTCAAGGCTAAGAGGTACACCCTCCAGAATTTTGATCCTCTGGCTAGAGATACTTGATTTTCGGGCCACAAGTTTACCGAATTGATTTACCAAGACTACAATCACACCTTTTCCCTTTTGATTGATTTCCAAGGCTACAATCACACCTTTTCTCGCTTAATAGATTACAAAGAAGTCTATAACTCTGAATAGCACTGAGCATCTTGTAGAGATAGTGATAGAGAATCAAACTAGAAGTAATCGAGTATGATTAAATGTTGATTTCGACAGAGTAATGATAAGAATATGTATTAAGAAAACAGGAAGAAGAAGAGGAGTGAAAACCAGAAAAAAGTGATTAAAAATTTGTTGAAACCGACCCCTATTTGTAGAAGAACAACGGCCATGTCCATTCATGAAGAGTTATGGCGAATAGACACTTCTTTTGAAATTTGAATTTTTGAATCAAACTATCACCATGTCGACATGGTACCCATAGGCATGTCGACATCCCAAAGCTTTTTATGATGTTTTGAATTTCTTTGAAAACAACCTTTATCTTATATAATATATATAGAATTTAACCATAATTTTATATTTAAATATAAGTATAAATATTTAAAAGTTAAATATATTATTAAAAAGATAGTTTAAAATCAGGAGTAATTTGACTTTAAAAATAAAGATGTTTTTTAGGCTAAAATTATTGAAAATCAGGATCGAGGGTTTTGAATCTTTTAAAAGGAAAGTTTTGAAAACATTTTGAAAACAGGATATAATTTTGAAAAATCATTTTGAATAAAAGTTAGTGGATACAAAACAATGTTCCACTAGATTTTTCGTAGGTTCCGTCCTACTTTGGGTTCCATCCCCTTAACGGGATCGAAGTGGATTCCATTCCACGAATAAATTGGATTTTAAGATGCCAGTGCTTTTCTACGAGTTTTAACAAAAATTCCTAATAATAAAAAAATACTTATCCTTGAAATCTTGAACTCTTGATAGTCTCGATACAAATGAGTCTTCTATATTGATATTTTATCTTGATATCTTGAATCTCTATACTGTACAGTCTTCATTCTTAGTACCTGCATAGTTAAATCCTACATATACATATATATCTAAACTTACAATGTTAGTATTTATATTTTATAATCTATTCTAAGGTTGTTGTCATCAAAACCATCATCTCACGGGCTAACAATCTCCCCCTTTTTGATGATGACAACCTTTGTTTATAAAATATTATTTCTATCCTAATAACTCCCCCTAAAACTAACAACTCCTCCTTAATCTATACCTAACTACCCTATTTTATATTTCTCCCCCTTTGTCATCAACAAAAGCTTACTCTTCCTAAAACTATTATTCTATGACATGTGATTATAATGATAGTGTTATCATAAATAATCAACACTTAAGTCTAATACTAAAACATAGTCCTAAACTCTTAACTATCCTAACTAAGAATTCACAATAATACTTATAATAAAAACACATATAAGGACACGAGTTATTTATTACGTATATGGTTATATTTACATTTGCGTTTGAAAACATAAAAACACAAACAACAACGGAAGGAAAAAGAAGAAATTAATGTGTGTTTCTGAACATAGGAGATCTATGAATCGAACAGTTCAGATAGTGAAAACAGAAATTTCCACGTTGTTCGACAAGATTCCCATTTTTGTCGAAACACACTTCTCCAACACACATGACTTGGTCATCATCCTCCTCGTGTGCTTCTTCCATAGGTTCTTCTTCTTCTTCTTCTTCGCTGGCCTCTTGTTCTTGATTGAGTAAAGAGTCTTCATCGATCAAGATAGGGTTGGCCTGGTTGTCCATTAGGAATTTTTGCAAATTCCTAAGAATCCTGCCTTGCCTTTCCTGTTCCTTTGCCATATGAAGTCGAGTTTCTTGAATTTCAGTCAACATCTGAAGAACATCCTTCATAGATTCCTCCATTTTGGTCACACGAGCGAGAGTAGTGCATTGGAATGGACCAGAAGTAGGAGAACTTAATGGGAAAGTTGATTTTATGTTTGATTTTGAGGATGAAGCCATGATTTTATTTATTTCAGAAGAGAGAATGAATGAAAAGTCGAAATTGAGAATAATATATAACTAAATTTTTGAATTTTGGTCGAAATTTTTTTAAAAAATCAAAAACGTTATATGTCGACATGTATACCTAGGGGATGTCGACATGATCTTTACAAAATTTATCTCTTTAATTTATTTTGATACCATTTGTTAATTATACCTGTTATTTATATTTTATATTTCAGTTATAGAACAAATACCTAATTCTCTTCTTAATTTAGTAAATGTTGATTCATTTAAAGGTTTTGTTAAGATATCAGCAATTTGATTTTCAGAATTGATATAATCGAGAGTAACTACTTCCTTTCTTATATTATCTCTGAGAAAATGATGTATGATATCAATATGTTTAGTTCGAGCATGTTGAGTAGTATTTTTGGATAATTTTATCACACTCGTATTGTCACAATAAATTGGAGATTTTGAGAAATTTAAACCAAAATCTTTTAAGGTTTGTTGCATATATATTACTTGAGAACAAGCCAAAGCAGCAGAAATATACTCTACTTCAGTTGTTGATAAAGAAACTGTGTTTTGCTTTTTACTAAGCCAAGAAATCAAAGAATGCCCCAGAAAGTGACAAGTACCAATTGTACTTTTTCGGTCTGATTTACAACCAGCATAGCCAGCATCACAGTAAGATATTAAGTCAAAAGAATCATTTTTAGGGTTGAATAAACCATAATCAGACGCGTGTTTAACATATTTTATGATTCGTTTCACGGCTTTTAAGTGAGTCTCTTTAGGTTGGGATTGATATCTGGCACAGAGACAGACACTATGCATGATATCAAGTCTACTGGCAGTAATATAGAGTAGTGATCCAATCATTCCTCTATATAGTTTTTGATCAACATCTTTCGAGAGATCTTCTTTACTAAGGTACTCATTGGTTGTCATAGGAGTGGGTTTTCCACTTGCGGAAGTCAAACCAAATTTATTAATTAGGTATTTAGCATATTTTTCTTGACTAATAAAGATACCATTATCTAATTGTTTTATGTGTAATCCTAAAAAGAAATTTAATTCACCCATATGACTCTTCTCAAATTCTTTTTTCATTATTTCAGAAAATTCTTTATTCATTTCAAAATTAGTTGAACCAAAATGATATCATCTACGTAAACTTGTACTAGTTGAATATCTTTTTTATTTCTTTTAGTAAAAAGAGTATTATCTACTTTATCAATTTCAAAATTAAATTGCAATAAATAAGATCTTAGTCTATCATACCAGGCTCTAGGAGCTTGTTTTAGAACATATAGTGCTTTTTTAAGTTTGTAAACATGATTTGGTAAATTATCATTTTCAAAAAGTGGTGGTTGTTCAACATATACTTCTTATTTTACAAATCCATTTAAAAAGGCACTTTTAACATCCATTTGAAATAATTTGAAATTATTATGATTTGCGAAAGTAAGTAGAATCCTAATGGCTTCTAATCTTGCTACGGGAGCAAAGGTTTCATCAAAATCTATTCCTTCTTCTTGACAATAACCTTGAGCAACTAATCGAGCTTTATTTCTAACTACCTCTCCTTGTTCATTCATTTTATTTTTGAAAACCCATTTAGTTCCAATTATAGTTATAGTTTTTGGTCTAGGAACAAGTTCCCAAACGTCATTTCTAGTAAATTGATTTAATTCTTCTTGCATAGCCAAAATCCATGAATCATCAGTTGATGCTTCTGTTGGATTTTTGGGTTCAATAGTTGATATAAAAGCTACATTACTCATTTGACTTAGTTGATTTCTTGTTTTAACAACAAATTGCATATCTCCCAGTATATTTTCTATAGGGTGATCTTTTAAAAGTTTTGTCCTTTTATTAGGATGATCATTTTCATTATTAGTTTCAATAGGTTCTTGATTTTGAGTGATTAAATCCTCTTCATCATTTGTATCTTCAAAAATTTTGAAATTTTCATCGAATGAAACATGCATTGTTTCTTCAATGATATTAGTTTTTAAATTAAACACTCTATACGCTTTACTTCTATTAGAATATCCGATAAAGATACCTTTGTCAGATTTAGGATCAAATTTATCTAAATTATCTTTTATATTTAAAATAAAACATTTACTTCCAAAAATTCTGAAATAATATACCTTACGTTTCTTCGAATAAAGAAGTTCACAAGATCTCTTATCAGTTAGAGGTCTAATTAAAGTTCTATTCAAAATATAGCAGGCGGTAGCAACTGCTTCTGCCCAAAAATTCTTTGGTAAATTACTATCTGTAAGCATAGTTCCCGCACACTCTTGAATCGTCCTATTTTTATGTTCTACTACTCCGTTTTGTTGTGGAGTTCTCAAAAATGAAAAATTGCGAGTTATTCCCTTTTTATTGCAGAATTCCTCAAACCTTTCATTTTCAAATTCACCACCATGATCACTTCGAATAGTTATAATTTTTAGAGAAAATTGATTTCGAATTCTTTTCAGATTGTCTTAAAACATTCAAAAGTACCACTTTTATGTTTCAAAAATATTGTCCATGTAAATCTAGAATAATCATCTACAATTACAAAGACATATCTACTATGATTTATTGATAGAATTTGAGATGGACCAAATAAATCAAGATGAAGTAATTCAAGAGGTTTCGAAGTTGAAATCATATCTTTTAACTTAAAAGAATTTTTTCTAAGTTTTCCTAATTGACAAGCATAACATAAACTATCTACTTTAAAATTCATTTTAGGGAGACCTCTTACTAGATCATGTTTTGACAGTCTAGATAGGAGTTTGAAATTCAAATGCCCAAATTTCTTGTGCCAAATCCAAGGGTCACTTGTATTTGCCAACAGACACAGGTTATCTGTGACGCCCCACCTCTATGCCCACGCTTGCCAAGAACACTACGGTGTAGTGCTGTCGACTAGCACGGAAAATAAGGCTGTTGAGGAGCGACCATCCGTGTAATTGCTTTGTGCGAGCACCGATATGCCAGATAGTAAAAACGTGCATTTCATTTCGGGAGGAAATCCGACATGCCGATGCAAACTCAAAGCTACTACACAGTGGCTATAATAGTCTAGGACAAAAATATAAAATAATAACACAGATAATATAAATGCGGAACACAGATGAAACAGAAAATCTCATATATATATAATAACTGATGTCAGTTACAATACATTTACACGGTACATGTGATACAACTACTACAGTCGACTTAGGAAGTTATATATACATGTACATTATTGATTAATATACATGAACACATATCAACCTATACTATGACACGACAACTCCAAAAGATATGAAAAGTCTTCATAGCTCGAGCAGCATCCCAAAGCAGAATATCTACAACCTGAAAATACTCGGTCTGACCCGAGTATTAAATTCAAAAGAAAATAATACTCGGGTCAGTCTAATTCAAACTCGGTTATTTGTGCATAGAAGCAATAATAATTAAATAACGAATAGATGACAGTCATAGAAATAAATTTACCTATCCGATTCTTAAATAAGAAATCGGATAAAGGTAAATATAACGCGAACCAATTCAAACAATTGGAACATCAATTAAAAGGTCAACACGAGTAGGGCTGCAGTATACGCACGCGTATACTGCCTCGCCACTACAACATATGGAATACGAAATAGATCCATAAATCAAAAGCAAAAGAAATAACAATAAAAGCAGTACCGTGTGGCTGCAGTTCACGCTTGCGTGCACTGCCTTGCCACTACAGTGGTGATGTATCCAATGAATACCGTGTGGCTGTAGTTCACGCTTGCGTGCACTGCCTTACCACTACATATATGATGCCATAGCAACACCAATTATTATCAATGATCGAAACTGCAGAGGTCAGGTCACAACCATCGTGACTCAACACAATACAGCATGGTAAAGACCAAACCATAATAAACAAGTTTGCAAACTGTCTCAATTGGTCGAGACAGCTACAGGAATGGACAAAGCCATAAATATTCAGATGGACAAGAAGTCACAAAGGCATTTGAACTCCAATATTATTAATGCACCATGAAGCTGACAAATCAGAAATGCATCAAGACTTCAAAATTCACAAGTACTAGACTTCAAGTACAAAGGACTCAAAGCATAAAGCATGAATACTGCAACGCACCAGGGAATATGCAACTCTGAAATCGAAGCACAATCCAGTGCAATGCAAAATGAACACATGGATACATGGATGCAGCAAGTCAAGTCAAGCCGTGGGTTATCAACCAATTGATACAAATGCATCAGCAAACACTAAATGAAATGGGACAGTAACAACAAGGTGCATGAACAAAGCATGCAACAGCTGAAACAAGCATGTGTACCCCAGATATGGCAACACAATAACATGCACAACGATCACTTCAACATGAATACAAGTAAAGAACAGAACAGTGAACTTCGTGATGACTTGTATATAGTGACCAGTGAATAACTAAGTGGAATTGGACCATGTTCAACTCAAAGGCAACCCCTATCATACTTGATGCAGTGACCATATGCAATGAAGACTAAACAAAGCAATGCTCAATGCACAGCACAACAGGCTCAAGAAAGAATGGACCTAGGTCTATCAAGTGCAACATCAAGTAACACAAGTGATACAAGACAGAAACTACAAACTACACGTGAATTACATGAAGGCAGTAGGATGAAGGTGAGGGCACCCAAAATTATGGCACCACAACACACAAACAATTAAATACAATGGACCAAAATGCAAATGAATACAATGCATCAATGCAATGTATCAAACTCGAGCACTAACAAAGGTGTTATAATTCCAACTACGCAAACGGGCAACTATCAAATGGTTTTAACTGGGCCTTAAATGAAGTTATGACCAAAACAATAACTACTCAAAAATACAGCAAATTCAATGTGCACATAGAAATGTACACAGGGGTGTACAACAATCAACTACCCGGTTCTACTAAATACAGGAAATTATGTGATGAATGGGTAGCCAAGTGAATGCATTTTGAACCAAAGGAGGCACCAGTAACAAATGCACGAAACTGGATAATGCAAGCATCACAACCAAAAACAAAAGCACATTGCCGAAGCAACAACAAAGGCCAACAACATTGAAATGGATCGAGCAAGAGCTACAATTAAAATGGATTGGTTTTTCAAACCAAAATATTTGAATTCAAACATCTGCAGTTCACAGTAATACCGAAGTCGCCTGCAGTTAGAATTAAGGTGACCAGGAAACAAAAATCAATGCCAACTCCAATCATTTTCATAAAATCAACAAAGTCGAATGGCCGAGGTAAAGAAAGCATCGATACCAAAACAAATCGAATGGCCGAAGACAGGTACCAAAAATCACGAATTAAACAAGCCAAGAAATCACGACCGAAGTCAGGTACCAAAAGTTCAAGGACGAAACACAAAATCACCTAACTATGAATTTGAATTAGATGTGAGTATTAATTACTCACCTTGTCGACAAATTAAAGCAGGAACGATAACAATTCAAGCGGCCGCGAGCACCACGAGAGGCGAGCAACGATCGAGCAAGCCAACAGGCGAACCCCCAATTTTGGAACGAAGCCCCAAATGTCGAAGAGGAAGAAAAGCAACGGTCACCATTTTCGTTTGTTTCGATTTTTCTAGGGTTGCTAATGAAAATGAAAAAGGGGGAAAAGAACGGGTATTAGCCCAAGTTAATTTTCACGGCCACGATAAAAACATGGGCAACAAAATTTTAATTTTTAAAGCCCTTTAATTTTACTAAAAATTTGTAAAAGAATTTTAAATTCAAATTTAAAAACTTCAAATGGCAATTTGCAACAATATTAATCGTCTAGATATCGATTATTAATTGATGCGAAAAAAAAACCGGGTTGTTACAAACTCCCCTCCTTGAAGAAATTGCGTCCTCGCAATCTTAAGGAATAAATGGACAAAAGGTAACAACCATAAAAACATATCATCATAAAATGACGAAATTTGAAAATAAGAAGTTCACCATATAGAGCATGAAAGAGAAAGCCTGAACGTGTTTGCTTGATGAATTCTCTGGATTCCAAAGTGAAATCCATAGGACTTGAGAACACTGATCTTTCACGAGAAGAACATCTTTATTTCAAAGGTGCTGAATCCCCGAAACATTTATGTGAATAGAATGTTGCTTAAAGTCAAATCTGGTGAAACTTCAATTTCTTCAATAATACCGGGCTCAAAAATAAAATCGGAATCTAAAGGAAGACGCGTGAAACACGTCATGAATAACAGAAAATTGAGCCGGTAATAAGAGGCGATAAGCCAAGAAACCAATACGTTCAGTGATAGGAAATGGCCCAATATATCGAGGCACTAACTTTCCCAACCGACTGAAACGCACAACACCTATCATAGGTGAGACACGAATAATTTGGAACAACAGCGTAGTACAATAACGATACGCCAGATGAATCAAAGCTTCATTAATTCGAAACGCCGACGTACTACAAAAACGGTACGTCCAATGAACCGATCACCATAAAAGACCATCAAACGTAAGTCCATAAAAGGAATGATACGAAGCTCAATAAATTGAAATACATCAAAACGTCTGATGAACTTGGTAAAAAGGTGATTCCATTCGGATATCATCAAAGAAACAACCACTTGTTGCCTACGACAAGTGCATCGGTAACAAGATTTTCCCTTCCGGGAGTGCAAAGAATAACAAGATCATAAGATATAAGGAACTCGAGTCAACGTGGTTGAAGAAAATTAAGTTCCTTAAGAGAAAATAAATATTCCCAAGATTCAAGATCTTCACCCAAAAATAATGATGGCAAATTTTCAAGAGCGAAATCAATAGCCACGAGCACTAGATCATGAGTGGCATATCTAGTCCCAATAGGCATCAATGATTAAGAAGCACAAGAGACAGAACGTTCTCTTATGCAAGAGAATGGCATGCAAACCAATACGATTAGCATTGGTACAAACTATAAAGTCTTGGTTCCCCTCGGGTATCGCAAGAATAGAAGTATCGGAAAAGAGTTGTTTTAAATAATATTCTTTCCCGAAAAGCTAAAACTTTCGAAATTTACGATTTACTTTATGTAATTATCTTTTCAGACAAATTTACATTTTAAAATTCAATTTACTGTGTTTGATTGTCTCATCAAAGCGTCTAGGAGATTCCTATCGATAACGTTGATCAAGCGCATCGACCAGAATTCTTAAAGCACTCAATGGGCAATACAATCACAAAATATTCGATCATCAAAAACGATAACCAAAAATCACAAATATTCAATTAACAAGTCCGGAATTAACCGAAATAGCAAACGCACATGTCCCATAACCACGAGTTTTACTAAATCGTTTAATTCATTTCATCGTTTCCTTGAAGGTGCAAGAATTGTGTATTTTAAAAATAACATTTCACATTCTCAAACGGACAAGTCCGGAATTAAACGAATCAGTAAAAGAAAGGGGTCATAGTCCTCGATTTTGCTGAAACGTTTAAATCGCTTCCTCATTCTTTTGAAAGCGTAAACTGTAAAAAATTTGAAAACGATTTTTATTTTGAAACAATTTTTAAAACACGTGATTAAAACAGCGACATCAGTAGCAACTTCGATAAGTGGATTTTCATTCATCAAAAATGTCACAAGAATCTTCTCAAAGATAGAAAGGGATATCATACCCTAAACTTGTATTCATAACAAGTCAATGATACACGAATTCACCAATGCACAAAAATTGATAAAACTTATCAATAGAATCACGAAAATTGGTGAAGCACAAATTCCAGAAGACTACACAAGAAATTCAGAAATCACAAGATGAGAGTATGAAAACTCGAAAGGGAGTATGAAAATTCGAACGGGAGTATGAAAACTCAAACGGGAGTATGAAAACTCAAATGGGAGTATGAAAACTCACCTACACGCGAGCATGAACACTCATTAGCACATGTAACGCAAAGCGAGAACGGGAGCATGAAAACTCACCTACACGCGAGCATGAAAACTCATCAGCACATGTAACGCAAAGCGAGAACGGGAGCATGAAAACTCACCTACACGCGAGCATGAAAACTCATCAACACGTGCAACGCAAAGCGAGAACGGGAGCACGAAAACTCACCTACATGCGGGCATGAAAATTCATCATCATGTGCAACGCATAACGAGAACGGGAGCACGAAAACTCACCTACATGCGAGCATGAAAACTCACCAACACGTGCAATGCAAAACGAGAACGGGAGCATGGAAACTCACCTACACGTGAGCATGAAAACTCATCAGCACATGTAACGCAAAGCGAGAACGGGAGCATGAAAACTCACCTACACGCGAGCATGAAAACTCATCAACACGTGCAACGCAAAGCGAGAACGGGAGCACGAAAACTCACCTACATGCGAGCATGAAAACTCACCAACACGTGCAATGCAAAGCGAGAACGGGATCATGGAAACTCACCTACACCTGAGCATGAAAACTCATTAGCACATGGAACGCAAAGCAAGAACGGGAGCATGAAAACTCACCTACACGCGAGCATGAAAACTCATCAACACGTGCAACGCAAAGCGAGAACGGGAGCACGAAAACTCACCTACATGCGAGCATGAAAATTCATCAGCACGTGCAAGGCATAACGAGAACGGGAGCACGAAAACTCACCTACATGCGAGCATGAAAACTCACCAATACGTGCAATGCAAAACGAGACGCTATCTCATGGTTGCAAGCCATTAATTTTGACACACTAATGGCCCGAAGACCGTGGGGCGCTACCCCACATATGTGATGATGAAACATCACACAAATGCGATGGCGAAACATCACAAGAGCGGGGTCTAGTCTCCCTCGCAGACAAAGAGACATCGCATAGTTGCTAGTCTAAAACCACAAAAATGATCGTCATGATCATCAAGAAGTGTCAATTACACTAAGTTAGTAAATATAAAAGTTTAGCTTCATGTCCCATAACCACTTGCTTAACTCAAATATTTACGAACAAACTGTAAATTTCCACTAGAAAATTGTCACAAGAGATTCAATTGAATAAGTCCAAGAATTAACCGGCGAAATAAACGCAAGCGTTATATACCACTCGTTTTACTAAGTCGTTTAATTAGATTTCTCATACGAGTGAGGTAAAGGTTAGTATATACTAATAGATTGGAAAACGGTTTAGGAAAAGAGTTTTGTAGTAAAATAGTTTTGAAATCGTTTGGAGAAAAGGGTTTTGATATTTACTACTAGTATAGAAAACCTTTATATTTTTAAAGTGACAAATCACAAAAATGATTGTAGAAACAATCAATCACAGGAATTCACATACAAAGATGTGAATAGAATCCAAAGAAATCGATACCGAATTCATCAAAAGGTATGTTCACAAAAATCCCGAAGAAAAGGTCATCAAAGTTGCTAATAAATGATAGCAACAAATCGGGAAATAATCAAGAATCGATTAAATTTGGAAACCAAATCAATTAAATAAAATTCACATTCGAAGACGTGAATAAAATCCAAAGAATTCGATTCCAAATCCGTCAAAGTAGGAATTCCCAAAAATTCCAGAAATAGAAGTTATCAAAGTCGACAAAGGTGATAACAACTAACCGGAAAAGAAGAATCGATCAACAATTGGAAAGACAAAGCAAAACGAGCATAAATGCATGAATGACTTCAACAAAAGTAAAAGTCAAGTCAATGTCGATATCATCAAGGCAAAGTCCAAGACAATTTCTTTAATACCAAAGAAATTTTAAAACTAACAGAGAGAGGCACATGAAAACCAACCAACCATGGATAAACAGACAGAGTCGACAATTGAAATGCAATTTGTCTCAAAGATTGATACCCAAAACCCAATTGCATGGAGACTGCATCAAGTACACGAATCAGAGACAAGAATACATATGCACAGCAGTTCGAATAAACAATGCGAGCTCAAATCGAAGTGGGTACGAGTTGCAGCAATATGCAACTTGGTATAGCTTATACACAAGGATACTTAGCATTGCATACTCGAATGAGCAAGTGCAACAGAGAATAGCAGCAATGCTCATGAATAAGAGTTAGGAATTCATACCTAACAAATCAAAGATGATCTTAGGCAAAGATGAGAGATAAAACATCGACAAATAGTTGTAACACATGTTCCATCTAAGTTATGTTTTATATTCGTCCTAAACCCCAGGCTCTGATACTAAGCTGTGACGCCCCACCTCTATGCCCACGCTAGCCAAGAACACTAAGGTGTAGTGCTGTCGACTAGCCCGGAGAATAAGGCTGTTGAGGAGCGACCATCCGTGTAATTGCTTTGTGCGAGCACCGATATGCCAGATAGTAAAAACGTGCATTTCATTTCAGGAGGAAATCCGACATGCCGATGCAAACTCAAAGCTACTACACAGTGGCTATAATAGTCTAGGACAAAAATATAAAATAATAACACAGATAATATAAATGCGGAACACAGATGAAACAGAAAATCTCATATATATATATAATAACTGATGTCAGTTACAATACATTTACACGGTACATGTGATGCAACTACTACAGTCGACTCAGGAAGTTATATATACAAGTACATTATCGATTAATATACATGAATACATATCAACCTATACTATGACACGACAACTCCAAAAGATATGAAAAGTCTTCATAGCTCGAGCAGCATCCCAAAGCAGAATATCTACAACCTGAAAATACTCAGTCTGACCCGAGTATTAAATTCAAAAGAAAATAATACTCGGGTCAGTCTAATTCAAACTCAGTTATTTGTGCACAGAAGCAATAATAATTAAATAACGAATAGATGACAGTCACAGAAATAAATTTACCTATCTGATTCTTAAATAAGAAATCGGATAATGGTAAATATAACGCGAACCAATTCAAACAATTGGAACATCAATTAAATGGTCAACATGAGTAGGGCAGCAGTATACGCACGCGTGTACTGCCTCGCCACTACAACATATGGAATACGAAATAGATCCATAAATCAAAAGCAAAAGAAATAACAATAAAAGCAGTACCGTGTGGTTGCAGTTCACGCTTGCGTGCACTGCCTTGCCACTACAGTGATGATGTACCCAATGAATACCGTGTGGCTGCAGTTCACGCTTGTGTGCACTGCCTTGCCACTACATATATGATGCCATCGCAACACCAATTATTATCAATAATCGAAACTGCAGAGGTCAGGTCACAACCATCGTGACTCAACACAATACAGCATGGTAAACACCAAACTATAATAAACAAGTTTGCAAACTATCTCAATTAGTCGAGACAGCTACAGGAATGGACAAAGCCATAAATATTCAGATGGACAAGAAGTCACAAAGGCATTTGAGCTCCAATATTATTAATGCACCATGAAGCTGACAAATCAGAAATGCGTCAAGACTTCAAAATTCACAAGTACCAGACTTCAAGTACAAAGGACTCGAAGCATAAAGCATGAATACTGCAACGCACCAGGGAATATGCAACTCTGAAATCGAAGCACAATCCAGTGCAATGCAAAATGAACACAGGGATACATGGATGCAGCAAGTCAAGTCAAGCCGTGGGTTATCAACCAATTGATACAAATGCATCAGCAAACACTAAATGAAATGGGACAGTAACGACAAGGTGCATGAACAAAGCATGCAACAGCTGAAACAAGCATGTGTACCCCAGATATGGCAACACAATAACATGCACAACGATCACTTCAACATGAATACAAGTACAGAACAGAACAGTGAACTTCGTGATGACTTGTATATAGTGACCAGTGCATAACTAAGTGGAATTGGACCATGTTCAACTCAAAGGTAACCCCTATCATACTTGATGCAGTGACCATATGCAATGAAGACTAGACAAAGCAATGCTCAATGCATAGCACAACAGGCTCAAGAAAGAATGGACCTGGGTCTATCAAGTGCAACATCAAGTAACACAAGTGATACAAGACAGAAACTACAAACTGCACGTGAATTACATGAAGGCAGTAGGATGAAGGTAAGGGCACCCAAAATTATGGAACCACAGCACACAAACAATTAAACACAATGGACCAAAATGAAAATGAATACAATGCATCAATGCAATGTATCAAACTCGAGCACTAACAAAGGTGATATAATCCCAACTACGCAAACGGGCAACTATCAAATGGTTTTAACTGGGCCTTAAATGAAGTTATGACCAAAACAATAACTACTCAAAAATACAGCAAATTCAATGTGCACAGAGAAATGTACACAGGGGTGTACAACAATCAACTACCGGTTCTAAACTCAATACAGGAAATTATGTGATGAATGGGTAGGCAAGTGAATGAATTTTGAACCAAAGGAGGCACCAGTAACAAATGCACGAAACTGGATAATGCAAGCATCACAACCAAAAACAAAAGCACATTGCCGAAGCAACAACAAAGGCCAGCAACATTGAAATGGATCGAGCAAGAGCTACAATTAAAATGGATTGGTTTTTCAAACCAAAATATTTGAATTCAAACATCTGCAGTTCACAGTAATACCGAAGTCGCCTGCAGTTAGAATTAAGGTGACCAGGAAACAAAAATCAATGCCAACTCCAATCATTTTCATAAAATCAACAAAGTCGAATGGCCGAGGTAAAGAAAGCGTCGATACCAAAACAAATCGAATGGCCGAAGACAGGTACCAAAAGTCACGAATTAAACAAGCCAAGAAATCACGACCGAAGTCAGGTACCAAAAGTTCAAGGCCGAAACACAAAATCACCTAACTATGAATTTGAATTAGATGTGAGTATTAATTACTCACCTTGTCGACGAATTGAAGCAGGAACGATAACAATTCAAGTGGCCGCGAGCACCACAAGAGGCAAGCAACGATCGAGCAAGCCAACAGGCGAACCCCCAATTTTGGAATGAAGCCCTAAATGTCGAAGAGGAAGAAAAGGAACGGTCACCATTTCATTTGTTTCGATTTTTCTAGGGTTGCTAATGAAAATGAAAAAGGGGGAAAAGAACGGGTATTAGCCCAAGTTAATTTTCACGGTCACGATAAAAACATGGGCCACAAAATTTTAATTTTTAAAGCCCTTTAATTTTACTAAAAATTTGTAAAAGAAATTTAAATTCAAATTTAAAAACTTCAAATGGTAATTTGCAACAATATTAATCGTCTAGATATCGATTATTAATTGATGCGGAAAAAAAACCGGGTTGTTACATTATCATTTAAAACTTTCGTGCTATGAATATATATATTCTTTTTCCTGACTCCCTCAAATATAATGGTTGAATTATTATCTTCAATATGACATTTATCTTTTTCAAATTTAATTTTATAACTTTATCACATAGTTGACTTATACTTAGCAGATTATGTTTTAGATTCATAACTAGCAAAACATTAGCAATAGTAGGAGTTTCAGAATTACCGATTTTGCCGATGCCAATCACATATCCTTTTGAATTGTCTCCAAAGTTAACCAATCCTCCTTCTTTGTATATTATATCATTCAGTATATCTGGATTGCCAGTCATGTATCTAGAACATCCAATATCAAGTATCCATTTGTTCTTTCTGATCTGCACAATTTGTCCGTTGTGGATTGATTCCTCAACATCCATAAAGCATGATTCCTGCACATCAAACAATTTTGGTAGATAACTTGAATTTGAATATTGATTATATGCAGACTTATGAAACAATGATGATTTGAATACTTCTAAATTAGTATTAACGAATATAGCCATTTTAAAAACTTTTCAAAAATCAGATTATGAAACTTTGAAAACCTAGCTCTGATACCAATTGTGAGAAATGCTAATATTTTGTTAAACTAACTTCCAAATATTTAAAATCAATTAAATATTCCAATTTCAAATATCTAAAAATTTTGGGTTGCCACATTCCTCCCTATTTAAAAGAATTTCTTTCCCGAAATTTCTAGTTTAGAAGAATGGACCACAACCCATTAACTATTAATTCACAACCAAACAGTTTTAACACCACCTGAACAATCTTTTTATTAAAGACACTATCTTGTGAGAAATGCGAATTACGGATCTTAAGGCTAAGATTAACACTAAAGGGGGGGTGAATAGTGTTAATAAAGAATTACTAAATATTTTTAATTTATGTTAATTTAGACACAAAAGTATGCAATATACAGACACAGATATGATCACAGAAACAATCACAGATACAAAAATAAAATAAAAGCAGTAAAGGAAAGAACACACCGGATTTTATACTGGTTTTGTGTTACCTACATCCAGTGCCGCAACACAAGTACGGATTTCCTTTCAAAAACAATCCTACAATTACACCCTCGGTTTCAAGGCTACGAGGTGCACCCTCCAGAATTTCGATCCTCTGCGTAGAGATACTTGATTTCCGGGCCACAAGTTTACCCAATTGATTTACCAAGGCTACAATCACACCTTTTCCCTTTTGATTGATTTCCAAGGCTACAATCACACCTATTCTCGCTTAATAGATTACAAAGAAGTCTATAACTTTGAATAGCACTGAGAATCTTGTAGAGATAGTGATAGAGAATCAAACTAGAAGTAATCGAGTACGATTCAATGTTGATTTTGGCAGAGTAATGATAAGAATATGTATTAACAAAAGAGCAGAAGAAGAGGAGTGAAAACCAGAAAAAAGTGATTAAAAATTCATTGAAACTGACCCCTATTTATAGAAGAACAACAGCCATGTCCATTCATGAAGAGTTATGGCGAATAGACACTTCTTTTGAAATTTGAATTTTTGAATCAAACTGTCACCATGTCGACATGGTACCCATAGGCATGCGACATCCCAAAGCTTTTTATGATGTTTTGAATTTCTTCGAAAATAACCTTTGTCTTATATAATATATATAGAATATAACCATAATTTTATATTTAAATCTAAGTATAAATATTTAAAAGTTAAATATATTATTAAAAAGATAGTTTAAAATCAGGAGTAATTTGACTTTGAAAATAAAGATGTTTCTTAGGCTAAAATTATTTAAAATCAGGATCGAGGGTTTTGAATCTTTTAAAAGGAAAGTTTTGAAAACATTTTGAAAACAGGATATAATTTTGAAAAATCATTTTGAATAATAGTTAGCGGATACAAAACAATGTTTCACTAGATTTTTTGTAGGTTCCATCCTACTTAGGGTTCCATTCCTTTAACGGGCTCGAAGTAGATTTCATTCCACGAATAAATTGGATTTTAAGATGCCAGTGCTTTTCTACGAGTCTTACCAAAAATTCCTAATAATAAAAAATACTTATCCTTAAACTCTTGATAGTCTCGATACTCATGAGTCTTCTTCTTGATATTTTATCTTGATATCTTGAATCTCTATACTATAAAGTCTTCATTCTTAGTACCTGCATGGTTAAATCCTGCATATACATATATATCTAAACTTATAATGTTAGTATTTATATTTTATAATCTATTCTAAGGTTGTTGTCATCAAAACCATCATCTTACGGACTAACATATCACCCTTACTAACTTTCCAAACTTCTTCTTTAGGTTCCCACAAATATCACTTACCCAACCATTCAAATTTAATAAATTTTAAATTATCTAAACTTCGTCAAAATATTTCAAAATCCCTAAATTTTAAAAAAATTCGCCAGCGTCTCCTTTGCACGGTTAGCTCGGTACATCTTTAAAATGCCTCTACGGGCCACTAGATTTCAAAAGAAAACAAAAGGCCAAGTGGCTAGACCAGAATATTATCAAATTTTATACAGAAATTTAAATACATACCTTTTTGTTGAGCATTTCAAATTTATCATCTAAAAATCAAAAATCCGTTTATCCTTTGCCTTTAGATACTTGTATATCCTACTTAGCAATCATATCCAATCACAATTCAAAATCATTTTATACATTTCTTTACAAAATATCCAATATATATTTCATTCAAGTCCATATGATGTACATATATCATCCGTACACAATACCAACTCTGATCGCTCATTCGATTACACAATTTCACTTTTGAACTAGTATCGTTCACTCGACTCCCTAGTACGGACTCAAATCTGGTTTCTTGATTAGAAACTGTCATTCTCCTTGCATAGCCACAAACTATGATAGAGAATTTCCAGAATCAATCAAAATCCGTATCAAGAGTTCACCGTCGAAATTCGAGTGAAAAATCCTAACTCGGATCAATTCACTATCTTGAAATTTTGTGCCTGAGTCTGGATCAAATCACTATGCGAATAAAATAATATGTGTAGATCTTACGTATTTATATCCATTGATTATTAACTATATCAATTCTCTTTTATTCACATTATTTTGGTTTCCAGTCTCTTATCCACAACTGTCCCATTTTACCACTTTACTTAATTTCCATTCCAATATTACTTAGTATCTTTCTAATACCGAATTTATTTAAGAATTTCACCTTTCCTTCTTAAGTATAATATAAATGTTTTATATACCTCCTGTAACTATTTTTACTTCACCACTTTTGTTTATCTATACTTTCACTCAAATTTTCATTTTCAAATTCATTTGAATTCTCCCTTTCATTTTAAATATTGAATTCTATTTACATTATCTCAACCCCTACTTAATTAACCATTTCTCTAATTAGTTCCACTTACTAATTTATTCCTATCTTAAACCATTTTTACTTCCAAACTTTTATTATACTGGTTCAATTAGAACTAGTTCTACAATTTCACTCTACTCAATTAAATTTTAAATTTTAATATTCAGTTCTCAATTTCATTCAGTTACAACCAAACAAATTTGATACTTCATTTTATACAACAACATTCAAAACAAATCTCATTCCAAATCATTTTCTTACCTACTTAAATCAATTAGTTTACTCGCTAATTTTATTTCAGTCCTTTATTTTATTCAGCCAAATCTTGACTAACTTCCATTACACAAAATTCAAATTAATTCCCAATAACCAGTTTCAATAACTTATAAGTTTCCAAAACTGTTTATAGTCCATAAACATTTTTAGTCAAGCTTCCAGAGTTCAAACCACTACTTAAACACTCAAAACATTTTATTCAAATTCCAGAGTCTTCAATAATCATTATGAAATCAATTATATCTAAAATCCTTTGGTATCAAATTATCCTTTGAATTTTAAAACCAAACTTAATTTTGAAAACACTCCATTTTAAAATAATTTGGTGGCAATTTCTCTATTGGAAACTCGAAAATGAACATCGATGATGCTGCAGTCATCACCGAAGTTATTTTCCAATGTCTGAAAAGAGTTCAATGCTTCAAAAGACTTCAAATATTTTTAAGTTCCAAATCTCACCAGATTTCAAATCCAATTCCAAAAATATTTCCGAAATAATATCACTATTATTTCTCCATAACCTTTGAAATCCATTTTCAAACCCAAAGGAATTTAAAGATTTTCCAAAATTCCAAATTCCAAGCTATTTCAATTTATTTTTAAATATTTCTCTGGAATCTATTTCAAATTATAAATCACATTCACCATTTTCATTTACAAATTCCATTTTTATATGAATTTATTCTTAACTTTTTTGGTTATAACATTAGTTTCTTATTTTAATTTCTACATAATAATGATAATAGTTTAATATTATCATTCCTAGCAACTAAGCAACCATATATATCTATAATAATTTTTGAAAAATTATAACTTTTAGATACAAAAATAATTTAGGTAAAATTATTTCATTTACCCCATTTTAAAACAATACTATGTCGGTTTATCTTGTTTAAGAGTTTAGAAACACCTATCGATCACATGGAGTCCCACATATCAACCAGAATTGATAAACACTCAACCGATAAATCAACACAATACAAAAAAAATTATATTCACTAAAAAATACGCGCTTATATCTATTAATACTCTCGAACTCATTCTAGAGTAATATGGACTCTACTTTTAATGAGTAATCCCCACCAGAGCCAAGGTTCTCGCTTAACCGTCAGCTCTGATACAAAGTGTAATGACTCGATTTTTTGACGCCCGAAAATCAACATTAATACGTCCACTGTATCAAATGCCGAATAATCGAATGCCGGAAAACCGAACCATTAGGGGCTAAGGAGAAGGAGGTAGAAGAAGAAATAGAAAACAATATTAGAATCTTACAAACGCAGCGGAACAATATATAATAGATAAATGACTAATCTTTAAAATAAAATATTTATATCTATTTATACATTACATCATCAGACTATAACAAAATCAATAACACAATTCAAGATAGTTATGATAACTTGTCCCCATAGAAACTGAATATACACATCTTATATTGCACAGTGGATAATACATCAAGTATGTGATATGTCTCGCCATTCAGCTCGTCTCCTGAGCTCCAAAGTAGTCCATCCAGAATTTGTACTCTATAATACTCGGTCTGACCTGTGCAGTTAAATAACACCCAAGTCAGTCTAGAAAACCAGCGTGATAAAACAAACTCAATTGGATTATTAAAGTTGACAAAATCATTTGAAATCAAAGATATCCCGTAAGACCATGCAACAAATAAACATGCCAGGTTTTTACCTTACAATAACCAAAACATTTCTTATAAAATCCCCTGATATTATAATAGTGTCTATATACAAATACTTATTCAAATTTTCGAAATTGTTACATTCAATAAATTCCAGCTACTAGCCACAAAGTGGTTCTACAAACAAAAACCGTAAAGGCACATAGGGAGAATGGATTTCCATCAAGGGCAGGGCAACTGGGGTACCGCCCGTAGCAGTACATGGTCTAGATCACCGTACCGACGATCCACCGTGATCCCCTACATCAGAAGGCCGGAGCTACCCCTTACTGGATAGTCTGAATAAGTTCACCCTGCAATTGGGATCAGCAACCATCCACACAGCCGAAATAAAGGGGCATCTAGATAGCGGTGACCTTACCCTAATTGGTTGCTAGCCACTTAGCCTTGTGTGCACCTCCCCTGTTTTGGCCATTCCCGGTTGATGAGGATCGAGTTTATGCGTTACCTTTTTAGCACGCATTCACTTAGAATGCTCATCATCCTCCTGACGATGTTCTGAAAGCATTCGTTCGTAGAAGTCCGTTCCGGATTCGAATGGAACCGAAGGCACTACTCTTACTACATCCATTTTGGAATCACCCTCAGGATTAGTAGCGATTAGCCCTTGCACTTCACTGCTCCATCTTCGACTCCAACACCTGTCATCTTCACGAAAATGTTCAAACCGAATCGATGTGGTTTTCAAGAAAGTAATCCCGGTCCCGGTCTCTTCGAAAAGATCAGCGCATTGGCCAATATTGATAGTCGGTTATTTATCTATCAAATAACATTCACAAACAACCATCAGGTATAAAATAATTTTCCAAATTATTTATTTTCAAAATAACTTCGCAGGCTATTTTCTATACTTCAACCCTTTGAAAATAGTTTCAACCCACAATTCTCTCACAAAATAAATTTTCCAAATATTGTTTATTTCCACTGGAAATCACTAAGTACAATTACTTAGATTTTAAAATAATTTAAATCACTTTATTCTAAATTATATTTTAAAATGTTTAAATTAAAACTACTTAAATCCTTTATTCAAAAATATATAATTTAAAAATATTTAAAATAAAATTACTTTATAAAATATAAAACTAATTTTTAAAATAAAATTTAAGCCAAACTTAATTTTAAAATAAGAGTTACGAAATTCTATACAAGTTTTCAAATAAAACTTTAACCAAACTATCTTTAAATAAATCTACTTTATAAAATATAAATGTTAATAATTATCTTTAAAATCATAATACTGGTCAAACCTTTCAATTAATTACCACTATAATTAATTTAAATAAATGTTTAATTTTAAAATTTAAACAACTTAAATAATAATTTCTTAAAACATTCCTTTAAACAACTTTAAAACTTTTAAATTATACTAAAAATATTCTTTGAAAATGTACTTGGCTTTTTAGGGAAATACACTTTTCTTCCACACCTTTTAAAAATAAACCACAATTAATTTTTAAAATAAATTACCCATTTCTTTATAAATTCCCCTCGTGAACTTATACTTCCAAATATTCCCTAATATCTTATTTCACTTTATAAATCTAGTTTATAAATTCCATAGACTCACTCCTTTAAAATCATAGTTTCAAACACTTTATCAATTCCCAAATCGATTTCCAAATTTACTCCATTTTAAAATAAATTCCTTTACTTACTCAATTTATTTCAAAACCCACTAACTTCCGATTTTACTCCTTAATTATGATTTAAAATCTTATTTAACTGAAGAAACCAATTTCAATACTTTTCCAAATTCCTTCTTTATCCTTTTCAATAAATTTAAAGCTTGGATTTTAAAATAAATTCTTTATTCCTTTAAATAATATCACTTTAGTTTTAAAATTAATTATTTCCCTTTTTTAATCAAATCTCCTTCCCATACTCGGAATTTATTTATTAGAATTTAAAAATCAACTTTATTCTTTCCCAATTCATTCACTAATTTATTAAAATTCTCTATAATTATTTTACTTAAAAATTCTCTCTTTATTTTCTCATCAAAAATCCAATCTCTATATTTTTAATAACTCGGTATACCCAAATATATTCAATCAAACCGTAGCATCCAATATTTCAATTACCAATATAGTCTATCTCAGATTATCAAATCATATCACAGAATATTAAAACAAATCTAAATATTTTGAGGAATCCAGTTTGATCACTCCAACCTTTTTGCCTGCATCCACAGATGTTAGCACAAGATAAAATACCAATTCCACTTCCAGGTGGAATATCGCGGTATATGGGATTATATCATCTCATCTGCTATTATGTGGCGCATAGGGTCTCATCCGCTATATAATACGGGAAATCAATCACTCCAATATATACTATACATACTACCATACAATATCACATCCAATCAATCCAATCATTCAATCAATAATTTAAATTTAACTATTTAATTTTAAAAGGCATTCCAAATGAGTGGGATTAACTCACCTTTGATTTTTGTTAGCAACCATTTCCAATCCGGCTTGATCCTTCATGATTTAAGACCTTGTATAAGCAATTCACGATTTATCACTTTTTGAATTAACCACACAATTTATTATCATTTAACAAATTTAATTTACTAACGATTTGGTTAAACTAATTCCCTTTGATAAATTATCTTTAGTAACCAAAATAATTGATAAATCAGTTAAACAAATTATTTCCTTAATATATTGATAAATTAGTAAATCTAAAATGTATATTTATTTTCTTTTGAAACTAGTATGTACTCACAAATAATCTACATCCGATTTTACAAACTCCTCAAACACAAAAGATCCCTATTACATTCTTTCAAAAACTTAACTATATACATTTAAATTCTAATAAAATAAAAATCCTTCATATCTATATATATTTAATTAAAACACAATTGTTTTATATATATTTCTAACTGTAAAATATTATTATTCATATCTATAAAATAAAAATAGTAATTAACTGTAAAATTTTAAAACTGCTTAAAAATATAGTTTTCTCCTTACCGTCGACCTATTTTCTGTTGAAAACAGCATATACGTTACTGTTAATAAAAAAAATTCTTTTTCTAATTTACTAACGTAGATGTGTGAATATGTTATCTCTTTTCAAATCTATACATGTATATGAATTTTTGAACTAAATTAAAAGCCAAACAGAAATACCTTATAGTAAGATCGAAACTACGATGCCCAAATCCTAACGCAACACGTGGTTCACGATGAACGACGAACGACACTCTTCCTCTGTACTCGCCGCGCTCTCGTCTGAAACCCACCATGCTTGTAACGACCCGATATTTTCAACTATTCGCATCCGCACATGTATACTTCTATTACAATTCGTTCTAAATTTTACTTTGAATTTTCAAATTTGATTATCCATGATCTGAAATGATGACCTACTATGACCATTTATATCGTTTATACATGTATCATGTTTCGTTTTCCAAGGGGGGGACGTATGTGCACAGGGGGAGATAAACATACACAAATATGATAATACTTCCATTCTATAGTTGATATTTTTGATCATATAGTTCACTGTATAGGTGATATTTGATTATGTAGTTGTCATTATCAAAAAGGGGGAGATTGTTTGAACCTCGAGTTTATGTTTCAATAATAATAACTATACAATCATATACATATATAAACCTCATCAAGATTGCAGGTATATGCTTCAAGAAGAGTGTAATGAGCCGATATTTTCAACCATTCACATCCGCACATGTCGGACTTGAATTGCTCAAAATACCACGTTGTAGATAAAATTTGGCAAATCTCATCATATACTGTAAATTAATAATCACAGATCACAGACACAGAGTAAATAATAATGCAGCGGAAGTAAAAGAGCTAGTAGTTCATGAAGCCACTATATATATATATATATATATATATGAGATACATCGAAGTTAAATAAGATACAACAGAAGAGTAACAAGATACTCCAGGTACAAATCAGAATACATGTGATATCCCGGAATTTTTAACAATATCAATTTAATAATCTTTATATAAAATTAAATTGATATTGACAATATTGATTAATAAAATATGTTTTGGTTTAATAATCAAATTCAATAAATATTTAATTAGTGTTTTACCTTCTAATTGCTAAAATAAATGTTTAAATTATAATGTATATATATATATTTGTATATATATTATAGTTTATCTTCTTTTTTGGAATTTAACTTACATGAAAATAAATAAATGAAGTTTTGTTTTTTTCTATTCTAATAAATATCTAGTAATTAGGTAATTATGTTTTAAATTAATATTAAGCTTTTAAAATCTATTTAAATTAGTGATTATATGATTTGTAATATTAATAATAAATGTTATATTGTTTAAAATTTTGTCTTAGCTTAATTTTTGTTTTAAATTTAAATAAAAGTTGATTTTATTTCTTTTTAATATTATTTGATTAAATATGAATTGAGAATATTTTATATAAGTCTAAGTATAAAATAGCATATGATTTAAATTCATTTAATAATAAAAGTGATTTATAATTTCTTTATAAATCATATAAAAATTTGTTAAACTGTTATTTTAAGCCATATTAATAAATATACTATTTTTTATAAATATAAAAGGAATTAAAATAGGAAAATAGAATCTTCATTTTAATAAATTGATTTTAATTTTGATTTCAAAAGTTTAATTTGATTTGAAATTTTATTTTGAAATTCAAATTAATTGATTCTTTAAAATATTTGTGTAAGTTTTAATTTATAAATTGTTTTGTTTACATTTACTTTAAATAAGAAATTCATATATATTTACATAAACATAAAATGAATTAAATAAAACTTTTCTTTTAAACATTTAAAAGTATAACTTAATTAAATAAAGACAAGTCTTAAGTATTTAACAAGTCTAGGCTACATGTGTTAATTGTAAAACAAACAAAATGACAAGTGTCATTGTTTTATTTTAATTTATTTTTATTTTGAATTAAAATAGATTTCAACATTATAACCATTTTCATTTCTCCCTTCATCCTCTTTTCTAAATCAAAGAAACACTTCACTTAAAAATCTGAAATCCCTCAAAAACAAAACCTACAAAATTCATTTCAAAAAGAAAATTTAAGATCTAAATCACTCCTCTAACCAATTATCTAAACTCTCTTCAAATTTGTTTAACCTGAAGACATTATGTAATTATCAAACCTGGAAATTTCTGCGTAATGAAGTCTGCATTTTACAACCTGAAGATTCTTTGCATTTTTATCTCTGGAAATTTGAGCAAATCAAAATGACAAGCATGTATTTAATTTTGGGTTAAAGTTTCAAATGGAAGCATTCTTCAAACTAGAATCATTGAACCTGCAACAATTAAGTCAGACAGGATTCAAAGCTTTAAAATCTGGGTGCTCTGTTCTTCAAATTTTATGTGAGTAACAATTTTTTATTAATATTTTAAGTATAACATGTTTTAAAATTTATTTCTGTGATAAGTATGAAGGGTGATAAGTAGGTTTCTACATATATATATCTATAAATTATCAGTAGATACTTTGATGAAATGTGTGAATTTGGGATGTGGTTCTGTGATGAACTAAAAATTTTATTTTGGAAATTTTATTTGATTTTGAGATTTTGATAGCTTGAGATTTCTTCTGTATGTAGTATAGTGATCAGAGATATCAGGAAAATTACCAGATTTGTGAATTGAACTTTGAATTAGCAGCGGTGATTAAAAATTGATCTGTAACCCTAGTCTTGTGAACAGTTAGAAACTCAATCATTGCTTCCTCTAGGGTTGATCGAGTGTTAAGCGTTTTGGAAGGTTGGGTGTTGGGTCCAAGTGGATAAAGTAGCCGGAATTTCAGATAAAATGATGGTCGGAGGGAGGAGAACATGCCGTTGATAGGTGCTGAGGTATTGGGAAGCACTGTGTTCCAGGTTTTGAAAGGGGGCTGTTTGTTTGATTTTTGATATTTGGAGATCTCTGATGCTTAGTTGTTCAAGCTGGATTCAAGAAGGGTTGATGGATGTGGATGATCATCACTGATGATCGGAATTTGCCCATGGTTATGTGCATGTGCACAGAGGTCATTTTGGAAGGGGTTTTGGTCTTTTGTAAGTTGTAGGGGAAAGACTCGAGTAGCTTGAGGATATGACTCAAAGTTAGGCGAAAGATGACTCGAAGTAAAATTGTTTTGGCTCGGTTAGTTTTTTAGTTGCAGTGTTTTGTTTCTGTAACCTGAACTGTTTCAGGTTTAAAAAAAAAAATTTTTTTAAAATAATCAAGGCAAGTTTTAAATCTAAATTTAAAGCAATTTTAAATTATGAATTCAAATAGATTTGAATTCTAGATTTTGAATAACATATTTGTAGAAATAATATAAAAAAATACATATAGAAACTAAAACCTACACAATTTTTATATAAAGTTATTTAAAAATCTGGAAATAGGATTTAAAACAAGATTTAAATCTTATAAATCTAGATTTGAAATCTTGAATTCAAATTAGAATTTGAATCTGGAAGTTTTCATAAGGGAATAAGTTGATAAATTCAAATGTTAAACTCAAGCTGAAGATTTTAGTATTTTATAACATATGTGGTATAAATCTGAAATGAAATTTAAAACAAGATTTAAAATTTATATTTTTAAATCTGAAAATTGAAACACAATTTAAATTCTAATTGCAATAAATAAGATTTTGAATTTAAAGGTTTCAGAAACACTTTAATATATTTAAAATATAATATAAATTTATTTAAATAGATTTTGGGTTAAACCATTTTTAAATTTTACCTTAGGTAATTCTTTAAACTGAAATTTAAAAGGTTTTGGAATACTTAAACCTTGTTTAGGTTTAAACTTGCTTCCATGGAATTTAGAAAATTAAAAAGCAATTTGTTTTTAAATTACTTTAATAATGATAATTAAATCATTAATGAGATTAATGATTTTCATTTAATTATTTTGAACTTAATAATTTATTAACTGATTAAGGTAACTAAGTTTATAATTAATTTAATTAATTAATAATTGGGTTAATTAATTAAATAATTAATGGTTTTATTTAATTAATTGAAAGGATTAAGTAAGTTAACTAAACTTGATTAAAGTGAGATGTAGAAATTAATTAAATAAGATTTGATTAATTTAATTAATGAATTGAATTTATTAATCAAGTAATTAATAATCAATTTAAGTTTTTATTAATTATCACTTGATTAATTTAATAATTATATATTAGTTAATGAGTTTTATAAATAAATTAAGAAATAATATTGATTAATTAGTTAATTACTTGAGAAATAACTAACGTTTTGTTATTGGTTAATGAAGGTCATTAACTTAATATTATTTTATAATTAATTAATGTAATTAATTTTAATGATTAATTGGATTAATTAATTTAAAGATAATCATTTGAGAATTATTTAAGTAATTACTTAATGAAAGTAATTAAGGAAATTAATTACTAATTGTAATTAATTAATTTTATTTTGATTAATTAAGTTAATTAATTTAGTTTAATTAATTTAAATTAATCACCGATTGATAGAAAGTAATTACAAATGTAATTAAAAATGGAAAATTACTTAGTGGAGTAATTAAGAAAATAAATTACTAGATGTAATTTAATGGAAGAAGTTTTGGAATTCAATTACTTGTAATTAATATGTAATTTGTATGTGGATAATTACTTAAGTAAGTAATTAATAATTAATTACTTAGTGTAATTAATTTAGGTTTTGATAATTGAGTTATTTGAAAATGATTAAGAGATGTAATTAATTTAGTGTAACTACTTAATGTGACTAATCAAGAATGATTAATCAATAGAGATAATTGATAAGAGAGAACATAGTATCAAATTTGATACTATGTTCTCTCTAGAGAGAACATAGTATCAAATTTGATACTATGTTAAATAAAATAATTTGAGATCATTAATTTATATAATTAATGATGTAAGTAAGATGGACTAGTTAAGAACAATTAACCCATGAAGGAATTAATTAATGTAATTAATTAAGGATTAATGTAATTAATTATGATTAATTAATTAATAATTACAGGTTTGGTTTGGAATAATTAATTTATGAAATTAATTGGAGGTTAATTACTTGAATGTAATTAAAAGACAATTAATCTAGATGATTAATTAGGGTAACTTATTTGAGGGTAATTAATTAATTAATTGATTTGTAATTAATTGATATGTAAGCAAGATTTATATGGGTAAGTAATTAATTTAATTCATTTTAAATTAATTAAGGAAGATGTAATTAATTTAATTCATTTTAAATTAATTATAGGATGGTGATTTAACAAGTCTTTGCTTATGAATGATGGTTGATATTTATTACCCTGAATGATTGTGATCTCAGTTATGAGATAAATGATGTTGTGTGATTTGGACGTTATGGTTGCATTGAGTTGATAATATGAATTATCTGTTTGAGTTGATAATATAGATTATCTGTTGTGATGATAATATTGATTATCTATTGTGATGTTGAGAATTATCTATCTGTGTGTGTATATATAATATTGAATTGAATTGTTTTAAACTTTAAAACAACTTGGACCTGAAAGACATGCTTTGTATTTGATGAGACCGAGATCGGGTTTCCATATTTGGATATCCGAAAACCACATCTATCCAAATTATCGATAGGTCGTGAATCTTATGTGAAAAGTGAAGACTCGAGGTGTATGGACTATACGTCAGTATAACTCTGAGGGTGATTCCGTGATGAGTTTGACGGAACTAGCACTAGTACAAAAAGTGCATATTGCTTCGCCTTATTTGAATCAGTTGAAGTAAAAACTAATGCAAATAGAACTATTTGCATCAGTTCTATCTTAATAACCGATGCAATTGGTACATGGAAAGCAATAGGTAATAAAAAAATCAAATTTGCATCAGTTGTCACCAACAACCGATGCAATTGATACGTGCAAATAGTTTTAGTCGCATCGGTTTTAAATTCAACCGATGCAACTATGTTAAATTTTGTTTGCCGCCAAATCAATTTTTGTTTGCCGCTAAAATTTTGTTCTCGAATTTTCGTCTCTCCATCTGATTTTCATTCCATCGCCAAATAATTTTACAGTCCACTTAAACCATATCTCCTTTTCATCTCTACCTTCAGTATCAATTCCAAACTCAAACAAAATACAGGCCTAATCGCGAAACTGAGATACATCTCTCTATCTTTCTCCTCCAATTTCTCATATACAATTCGTAGCAATCCCTTAAATTTCTCCTCTTCGATATGCAACTGTAATGACGATCTGGAGAGTTATTGCAGACCGAGTATGGATGAATTTTTATGTGCACTTAAATTTTAATCTGCAGTCGATATAGCGATAGCAACAAAAATGCGCCGCCTTGAACTTGCGCTGCCACTATTGGAGTTGTTTGAACTAGCTTTAACACTTCAGATGAGTGAATCTGAAGCCGTTTATCTGAACCGGTTGCCATCGACTTGGATTTGGGGAATTGGGTGGGTCGGCGATTGAAATGAAGTGGCAATTATGGAGGTTGTGAAGGTGATTGTATTCGATTGCTGGTTGTTCTTGGTCGATTGTCACAGTGTGTTGAAGGAGTTTTCGGTTTCGAAGTGTTCGTGGAGTCAAGGCTGTGGTGGTCTGAAGAGATGTTGTAGAGTTTGATTTTGGGAAGATGTCAATTAGAGGATGGTTGAAGTGCTTCGGTTAAACTTTAAGGCAGAAGTTGTTGTTCAGAGCAGTAATATGTATAAAGGAGGTTAGTTGAATTATGGTTGTATGGTGATTGGAATTGAGGAGGATGGTTGAATAGATGATGGTGTGGTGAAGTATGGATAAACTGTTATAGTGCAGTAATGATTTGTTCAAGGGCAGAGAAGCAGGATGTTTTAGCAGATGTGGTTTGTAGTAAGGCAGTCTGTAGATGGCAGGTTAAGAAGAAGTTTTGGGAAGTGATGTGAATGTTGTTCGGAGGTGATAGGCAGTTCAGAGATGAATGTAGGAAGTAATTGGAAGTTTTGGAAGTTGGGCAGTTTGTATTAGTGGTCAGAAGAGTGGCAGCTAGTATGTGGAGGAATGAAGGTGAGGGCTTGTAGTCGTGTGGCCGTGACTTCAGTATCGAAGTGGTTGTTTGTTGAAAATGGTGGAGTGACTGTTGATGGTTGATGGTATGTTGTGACTGCGATCAAGCAAGGTGGGGTTATGGTGTAGTTCTTACTTGTACATATTTCATCTGATGCAAGAGACCCTCTTCCTTATGGTACAATTGCTTGACAGGGTACCGTCTGTTGTTCCTACAAAAAAAGATGAATTGCAAATGGTCGGTCTTACAACTTTAGTTCTCGCCTCTAAGTATGAAGATTGTTGGCATCCAAAGGTCAAAATTTTACATTTAGTTACAAACATAACATCCGTAAGTTACCATTTACTAATATTTATAACATTTAACAGATAAATGAACTGGTTGGTTTATCTGCAAATTCTTTCACGAGGGATCAGATGCTTGCTATGGTACGAATGTGTTTCATTTATCCTCTTATGGATAAATTCTATTCATGTCGATTATAATCTAATTTTTTTTCATAGAAAAAATGCCTACTTAAAATGTTGAGATTCGATTAAGCTTGCCTACTCTGTATGTCTTTAGGTTGAGGTTTCTGAAAGCAGCAGAATCCGACAACAAGGTTTGTTTCTTTGATCATCTCTTATTATTTATTTACCTATGATGATATATAACTTGATATATGCTCTATCAAAATTTTGACTAGCTTGAACAACTGGCTTTCTACCTTGTTGAAATATGCCTTGGTGAATATGAAGCATTGAAGCATAAATCATCCTTATTGTGTGCATCAGCCATCTATGTTGCACGTTGTACCTTGAATGTCGCTCCTGTATGGACAAGTCTGCTCAGGAAACACACTCGCTATAATGAATCACAACTCACGTATAATCATATGTTGCTTCCATTTTTGGTTGATATTAATATTAAAATTTTCCAACTTATTAAATTAATTTTGCTTCAATACTGATATTAAAGGTTTATTTTGTTGCTTGTGCACATGTTGTTAACAGTTGCTTCCTGTTTTGCTTAATCTCATCTAAGAAGAAACTTTTGAAAACATATTTCATATTTGTGCCAGTTATGTGGCAAAATGTGTCATTTTAAATAGAAGCTATTTCAGACAGTTCTTCAATTTTTTTATAGCCTACATAGATAGCAAAAAATAGAATAAAATAAAATATCAATCTTAAATGTTAAACATATCAAACATACTAAAGATATACGTGGTTCATTGCAAATTGGCAAGAGTTGTGAAGCGATTTCCACCTCTATTAAGATATATATTCTCTAAAGATTAGACAAACCCTTTCAAAAACATGTATTAAATTGCACCTCTATTTTTATATTCAACAAATTTGTTTTTTTCGTGATTTTTTTTTGAAAATTTAAATCTAAATTTAATTGCATGTTTCCATAGCCAACTTTTTTTGAAAAGTGTAAACATTTGCATTTCTTTCTGCAAATATCTGCAATTTTTATTGTTAATATTTGTATTTTGTACTGAATCATCGTTAATATTTACAGTTCAAATGGCAAATATTTGTACTTTGCTAAAACTAAAAACATAAGTGTTTTTTAAAACTTGTTTTTAAGAAGGGAAGATCATGTATTGTGAAACTTGAAGACGACATTTTGCAAATGTTCCCTTAATTTATCTTGCTTTGTGTTTTGTTTGGTATTAATACAACATTAATTTTTTTAAGGGGCTAACAGGCTTTTTATACTGGATCCCTACCAGTTAATACAGTATTAAATTGTTTTGCTTAGTCTCATTTAATACACTTATTGTAAATTTGCAGCAGTTGTGCAGAGATGGTACTGAAATATCACAGAGCTGCATGCCTGCAACCGACACGAATAACCTATGAGAAATATCTAAGTACAGACCGTGGTTGTGTTGCTGCACTGGCTGCCTTGGAAAAGCTTCCAGTTTCCATTTAATATTTCTGCAAATGGAGAACTACTAACAAGTTTGATGTATTTCTAGACACAGGTTTATATATTTTCATTGCTTAAATATTACTTTCATTCTTTCTAACAGTATTTAAGGACAAATATAGTTATCTAGAAAAGTTCCCCACAATATTTATAATCAAGCACAGTTGCTTTTTAGTTCACTGACATGGATACTTTGTTCAACTTAACTACTGCTGGCAAATGGGCCAAGAAAGCTGTGGCCTGTTGTTTCTGAAAAAACCTAATTTTTGCGTTGTTGAATTATTATACTCTAGCTGTTATATCTACCAGTCTTGAAGTGTCTGTTGCTTGGTGGCTGGAAATAGCAATGCTCGGTAGGAGACTGGTGGCAAGGCAAGGTAGTGATGAAGTGATGGTAGATGACGAGGTTCAGGTGAGGCAGTTTAGTTTGGATGTGGTGGTGGTTGTGGTTATATTGTTGTTTGATGAACTTGCAGTTTGAGATGTGGTTTGATGGTGGTTCTCTGATATGCAATGTGAAATGTGAGGAGGAGCAAATAATGCAAGGGGATGATGGGTTGTGATTGTTTGTAACTGCAGTGGTGACTGTAGTATGACGTTGGCGGATGAAGTTTGAAGTTAGATGATAGAAAGTGTAATGTAATGGTGGTGAAGGAATTTGTATGTAATTATAATGGTTCAACAGTCGTGTGGTGATGTATGAATATGGGGTAGAGAATTATGTGCTGCAGTGATGTGCAGTTCGCAGTGGGTTGCGGAATTGAATGTTGGTAGTTTGAAGTGGTTGTGTGCGGTAGTTGTTTGGTTCGGGTTGAATGCAGTAGTGTACTGATGGTTGTAAGGTAGCCAACAATGAGACATTGTAGAAGGCTGTGCAGTGGTGAGCAAAAGGGAAGAAAGGCAGTGGAGAAGGTGGTGTGCACTTTGTAGTTGATTTTATAGCAGTTTGTACTTGAGAATGTAGTGGGTTATGTATGTACAGTTTGTTATGGTGATGGTGAATTGAGATGCGGATGTGGTATGCACAGCTTTGTAGTGTAGAGGAACCAGATGATCATATGGGTAGTGAGGAGATGAAGTTGTGTTTACTGGAGGAATTTGGTGGCACTGACAGTATGAAGTGCACTGTGTGTTGGTGATTTTGATGTGGAAGGAGAGGGTGGGTTGTGTATGTTGATATGGAAGAATGAAGAGAATTGGGTTGTGGCAGAGGCTGGTGTAGCAGCAATAGGGTGACAGAGGTGAAAATGTAGAGAAGTATGGTAGAGGCAGGGAAGAGGGGCTGAGTTTGTGGAAGGTTTATGAAATGGTATATGTGCACAGTTTGCAAGGGGAGGCAGGGATGTTCAGTGAACACAACACAGAACTTCAACACAAATGTGTGTATTTTTTTTGGAACAGATTTGTAATTGTGGAATGTGAAACAGAAATGTATTTGTTAGTTTTGAATATAAAATGAGTTTTGTGTAAGAAATGAAAACTAAAATGAAGTGTGAATGCAAACTGAAATGTATTACACAAACAAATGCAAACTGAAATGAAACAATATGAAACAGAGGTGTGAAAATGCACAACAGAGAAGTGACAGATGTTGCATCAGTTTCCAACAACAACCTATGCAACAAGTTCCTTTGTTGCATCGGTTTTCATTACAACCGATGCAACATGTTCCTTTGTTGCAACCGTATTTTGCATCAGTTGCTAGTAATAACCAATGCAAAAAGGACCGTTTTGCATCGGTTTTAGAACTGATGCAAAACTGTTAAGCCTGTTGCATCGGCTGCATGTGCATCGGTTGTAGAACTGATGCAACAGGGGGGTGAACAACTGATGCAAATGGCCTGTGTTGTAGTAGTGTAGTTTTTATAGGTTCGAGATGAAGATTCAGAGTGAAAGGGTTATTGTCGTTAACTCTGAGGGTGATTCCAAAATGAGTGTAACGAGATAATGCCTTCGGTTTCGTTCGAACCCGGAACGAACTTGTAAGGATTGAATGCTTTCAGAACATCGTTAGGTGGATGATGAGCATTCTAAGAGATGTGTTCTCTAAAGGTAATCGTAGCCTCAAGCCTCATCAACCGGGAATGGCTAAAACAGGGGAGGTGCAGCAAGGCTTCGTGGGTAGCTCCCACTGGAGAGCGAGATTGATTCCTGTCTAGAAGTCCCTTTATATTCAGCTGTGTGGGCAGTTGGTTGCAAACAACTGCGGGGTTGTCTTGTTCGGAACTGTTCAGTAGGGAATGGTTCCGGCCTTGTGTTACATGCGAGTGGGAGTACTCCTCGGTACGGTGATCTAGGCCACGTACTGTGACGGGCGGTACCCCAGTAGCCCTGCCATTGTATGGAATCCAAAATCCAATAAGTGCCAACGGTTTTGATTGTATTACCCACTTTTGTGGCTAGTAGCTGGAATTTAATCATGTAACACTTTCGGCTATTTCATATTTACTTGAAAACCCTAGCCACTATTATAATATCATCAGGTTTCCTATCAAATGTTTTGGTTAGCGTAAGGTAAAAACTTTTCCATGTTTATGTGTGGGAAGTCTTACGTGATACCATTCTTTCAAAAGGTTTTTAAAGTTAAGCAACCTTAACCTGTTACTCAAACCAGACCTGTTAACGCTCAAATTTAAACGCTAACACCCTGGTGTATAAGATGTGATTGTGAAAGCACCACCCGTTCGTACGGGAAACAGAAATAAGCAGAAAGTATGCAGAAAGACAGTAAGAGACACAGTATTTATAGTGGTTCGGCTTATAATCCAGCCTACGTCCACTTTAATCTTTTTATCACTAGTTTGATTGCAATCCTTTACAAGATCTTTCAATTACAACACACTTCAAGTGATAGGATATGTAAAACAAGTAGCTCAAGCTTTGATGTTGACAATCATCTTCAAATCCATGGTGAATGTGGATGATTCCTTCATGGAGTTCCTTTAGAAGTTTGTTGGATCTAAAAAGCTTTGAAGTAGTCTGGAATTCGGCAGAGTAATGGCGCTTGAAGAGAATGAGCCAAAAAGTCCTTCGCATGTTGGAGATGGTTGCATATTTATAGAGAGTTCTGGGCGAAAAAAGTGCCAAGTCCTAACTCGTGGCCGACTTAAGATAAGTCGTGTTCGACTTAAGGTAAGTCGTCTCCGAGTCACTGAGCTGAGTCTATGGCAGTTCGCCTTTTTTGATCCCATCCCTAAGTTCTAAGTCGTGTATGAGTTATCTGGCTGCAATTGCTAATTTCCTTTCTTTAGTCGTATACGACTCTTTCTATGCCGTAAGTCGTAGTCGACTTAACTAATTGCAACTGGTTTAAAGCAAGTCTTAACTCGTAGACGAGTTAAGAGATGTGTCTTTAGGTCGTATCCTCTTTAAGTCGTAAGGGTCTTAAGTCGTACAAACTGCAGTTATCATTAAGTCGTAGGCCATCCATTTCGTTAAGTCGTGAGCCGCTTATCTCGTAAGCCTATTATCTCGGGTTCCTGTTTATCTCGTAGAGGCTTAACTCGTGGATGATCTTAACTCGTACACTTGCTAATTTGCAGATCTGCTAATCTCGTAAAGGCTTACCTCGCAAGTAGCTTAACTCGGGTACTCCTTAACTCGTAGGCCGCTTATCTCGTAAGCTTGCCAACTCGTAGAGGTCTTTAAGTCGTAGGAAGTTACTGACTCATGTATCCTTTAACTCGTACATGCCTTGAGTCGTACATGCCTTAACTCGTGGGCCTGTTAACTCGTGAACGAGTTAGGGTTAACATTTGCCCCTCGAAGCACACGCTTAAATCGTAAGTCGTGTGCTTCGACTTATCATAACTCGGTCATGTCGTTTCAAATCCCAACCTTTCTAGATATAAAAGCCTGAGTCGTCCTTCTTCTCATCACTTAACCTTTTAAACCGTTTTCTGCCATTAACGCATCTTCAAGCTCTCCGAGGCGATTTCGACCCGATTCATCTCCGATTCTTTCTAGCATCAAACAATCGTAAGCGATCTTGCTTCAAACTTCGACCGTTAACCATTGTTACTTTATGTATTCAGTTCTTCGTTTCTGGCCTGCCCCTTCAAACCCTACGAGTTCTGCCAAATCGATCACTGATGAATTCAAACTTGTTTGGCTTGACTTATGGCGATTTGTGATTTGAGGCGACCTGTAATGTGATAGATTTAGGTCGTTGTTTATTGTGAGGTTATTAGGTTTTCGGGTTGGGAATTGGAGAGGAAGGCAGGTTGGTTGAGAAATTTGACTGAATAGAGTGAAGAATTGTCTCATATACAACCCAGAGATTCTCCATGCGACCTAGCGAATTCCATGAATCGTAGCCGAGATAAGACTTCAAGGATTTCCAGTTGATTCGCATCATAGCCTTTTTCTTGTTCCTCGAGTTACGACTTAGGACTTAAGGGATTACCAGCTTGATGTGTTGACGACTTAGGATAGGAACGACTCATCCCTTGAGTCGGTTACGACTTAGTACTTGAGTCGGTTTTGACTTAGTACTTGAGTCCGATACGACTTAGCACTTATGTTTTTTAGGATCTGCTTAAACCTTGAATTGTTGCAGTGATGTTGAACTGTTGAACTTTGATGCCTTCTTTTACAAATTACTTTGACTCGCAAGCTAACAACCTGTCCAATACAACATTTACAGAAAAACCGGGGCGAATATACTGCCATTGATCGCCCTCTTCGAATGACAGATTAGCTAATAACAGTCATTAAACTTAAACAGATTGTGTGAATGAAGTGCTCAACTTATTAACTTCAAGTAAAATACTAAAGCAATACTGAAACAGTCAATTAAAATTGACCAGCTCGCATTAATATTATACTTGAACTAAAGACTAACAAGTTCTGAAATTTTTGTAATCGATCAATCGTCGACTAGTCTTATTTCAGTTATATTTACTTGTTATTTTTTATTAGTTTTTTGCACAACACTTCACACTTTTTTAGGAAACGTGCACCTTCATATTTGAATATCCAGTTGTTTGTGTAGAATGACTTCTCAGGAAGGTGATGCAACAGTTCGGACTGGAGAGGTAACTGTTCTTCCGGCTCCACTGGTTAATCCTCCCGAAAGAGCTCCTACTTCACTATCATACAAAGTTTTTCGCCAGTTGTGTGTTCAGTTTGGTATCGTTGAATCAGATGCCATTCTTCCCGAAAGAAATAACACTGCCGATATAGCTCCTTCTGGCTTTGTGACAATTAACCGGCAAATGTGCCTAAGTGGAGGCATTCCTCCTTTCAACGACTTTTTCCAACAACTTCTCCCTCAACTGGCCATTGCTCCATCCCAGCTACACCCCAATGGCTATGCCATTCTAATGGGGTTGTGTGTGCTTTTTAGGAGAACACTTGATCGACTTCCAAGCTTTGGTGAAGTTTGTTATCTATGCTCTTTTACTCGGACTAAGGATCATCCTTCCATTACTGTTGTGAGGAGCGCCCGAAACCGCAAACTGATTGTTGGCCTCCCTGATACTGCTCACGGGATTTTAACCCAATTCTTCTATGTTCGTTGCCCTCCGGGGTTTTATGGTGTGTGGAGAGTTGGAAGTAAGGGCGTTCAGCTTTATTCCTGACACATGTTTTCCTTATAAAATCTTTTCATAGCCTGAGTAGTTAGATGTTAATTTCCCTTTTTACTTTTCAGCGCTTCCACCTCCTTCTAGAGACCCAGGCTATAAGCAAATTTTTGAAAGATTGAATGCTGTGCCAGTAGAAGAGAGGAGTATAAAGTTTTTGCTGAGAGATGACTTTTTACATCAATACGGGCTTCTTCACTCTTCTCGCTATACTCAGCCTCGTGAGGCCCCGACTGAAGTTCCCGATTCCCCGACTGAAGCATCGGATGCCCCCGTTACTATCGAACAACCCTCATCAAAAGAGTCTAACATCGAAGCTTCATTGGTGAAATGTTCCACCCCTACCGACATTATGGGGTCATCTAGTAAGACGGCACTTGCCCCGATTGAGGAAGAAGAAGAACCTTCACAGCCTCTCGGGGGATTAGCTGATGTAGGAACTGAGAAAACAAGCCTCACCGAGCATGATGGTGACGATGTTTATGATGGGTTGAGCGACATAATAGTGACCTCACAGGAGCTTTTTAGAGATGACGTGTCTAAAACTATCTCTCCTATAATTGAGGCGACGTCCCTTCTTCGACTAACACCAACACAAACACCAACTCCTCATACCCAAGCTATCATCACCTCTACACCAATGAGTGGTTTGTAGCTTAATGCGCGTAGCTTGCACATCACACAACACTTAGGATTTTTTGGCATTTGTTCATATTTAACTTCTTTTCTCCGGAAGTTTCTAAGACTTGCTATTTTTGCCTTTTCAGATTCCTCTATGGGGCGCAGCGGCAGCGGTTCTTATTACAAAGACTTTCGACGCTATGGAGGGCGTGGCAGCTATGATTACAAGCAATACTATACCGATCCCAGAGAGACCAATGAACAGAGAGCTGCGCGAAAAGCTGAAGAGAGGAGAAGGTATGAAGAACGTCATGAGGGAGCGGGCACGCGACATGAATCCTTCCCAAGGGATGATGATTCCCATAAACGTAAAACGCACGATGATAGGGGGAAGAGCCATATTGAGGATTCGAGAAAGCGGACCAAACTTGGCGAGGAGCACGTGCCCGTGACATCTGAGAGACCTGGCGCCTCAGTTTCTATTGACATCCCTTCCAAATCTCCTGCTCTTGAAGGAAGTGCCATCCAAACACTTCTCAACAGGCCTTCATACCATGTTGAAAGGGGCCCCCCGACCTTGCAGAGCCGATTCCCGAACTGGTGTTTGAGGGGGGTACGCTTCGACCTTGATTTGGTCCCCATCGACAAAGAAGCTATGTACAGAAATCTCGATGCTGTCAAGCTTGATATCGATAGAATGTCTGGATGGCAAAAGCTGGTTGATGAACTTCAAAGAGTTAATCGGGCTAACATCGAGGCAATGCTGACCATGGAAAATGACAAATCAGAATGGCAGAAGATTCTTGATCAACACAACGCTGAGATGAAGGAGATAGCCGAATACAATGAAAAACTCGAAGCTGAAGTAAAGCAGCTCAAAGATGATCTTGCCTCTTCTACTAATACTTACACCCAAAGAGAAGAGGTATTGCAAAAACAAGTGCGAGATGCGCACGCCAGCCAGAGGGACGCTGAAGCTAAAGCTGAGAGGTTAGAACAAGCTGTAGAGAACCACCGCACTGATGTCACCCAGTTGCAGAATAAACTGAGCGCCCGGGACATGGAGATTGAAGCGCTAAAAGCCCAACTTGCTCAGACCGAAAAAGATCGAGATGAGGCCATGGCTGGCAAAATTGCAGCCGAAGAAACTGTTCAGACCATGGAAACCGATATCAATTCGACTTTATTCGATTTTTATTTACACTGTGTCTTGGGACGCGGCAGCCTCTCTTTTCTTGGTCCTAAGTATGAAATCACCCTGGCCGAGGTGTGGGAAGCTGCTCTTAACATGCTTAAAGACGCCGGGTATGGCGATGAAGATTTTGAGGCGCGTTACCTGGATGAGGAAGCTCGCGCTGCTCTTGCGAAGGGGCGAGAACAACTTGCCAGGATGAGAACTGGAATGGCGGAAGAGGAACGTTCTGGAAAGGAATTAACGCTTACTTCCTCTGTCCAACCTCCAGTTTCTCCTGTGGTTGACATCACGGGTTCTAGCTCCTATACTCCGCCTGCAACTAAGACAGTAACTGAAACTACAAGTGCACAAGGCGGGGATGAAGGTGGTGAAAGCAACGAAGCACAGCGATATGAAATCAGCCTCAGAGATCCAACTGCCCCAGGTAAACTTGACACCGGACCAGCCCAAGTGGTGAACTGCTCGTTCGCTCCTTGTGAACTTGACGATCTTCTTGATTATTTTTCAAATGTCAATGAATTCCCGACTTTTGACGAGCCGTCATCCCCTCTCTTTTCGAAAGATACTGATATTTTAAGTTTTTTCTCCTTTGTAGAGAAAGCACCGAGTCAAACTCAAGCTTCTTCTCCCCCGGTGATCCTTCCTCCATCTCTTCAAGTGGCGCCTCCTTCTGCCTCGCAACCTGGGTCACAAGAAGAACAAATAGAGGCTCTTCACGGCTTGGATGATCCCATTGCTTCACAAGAGCAGAAAGATGAAAGGCCTGAGGGAGATGACACATCTTCAGAGCGAACTCCCTCTGACGAGATTGTTCTATCTAAACTTGTCACTCCCGGGAGTGAGTCTTCCTCAAAAAGAAGAAAAAAGAAGCGTGGGACACCAAAGAGGAGGGGGAAGATAGTCACCACCACTGAAGAGGAGCTGAAAGCTGGACCGGTTGCGCCTTCCTCTCCCACTTCCCTTATGCCCACCGACCGCCCTGATAAGCTGATCATTCGGCCGGGTAAAGGGTCTAAAGGCAGCAAAAAGAAGTGAAGATCTTCAGTTTCTAGTTTTTTGTGTTTTGCATGTACTGGCCGAGAATTGTGCGGGTACCGGCCCCCGCTTTTCTTTATTTTGAAACCTGTACCTGCATTGTAATTGAATAAAATGATTCCTCGTTTGTACAAACTTTTGTTTGAATTAAAGAATACATTTGTTATTCGTTTTGGCATGAGTTTATTTGATATTGCAGCGAGCTTATGGTATGTTACTTGAGCGTTACCTTTTGCTGGTTTAGTTATACCATATCGTGTGTAATTATACTATATTGCCCCCATTCCATAAGTATGCTGCAATATTCTATACCTCGAGGGGACTTGCACTCTTATTTGCTAAAGAATAATTATTTTATTTTTATTTTAAAAAGAATTCTTGTAGAGTGCAACCCCCTTCATATGAGTTTCTACGCGCTTTGTCCTTTGAAGAAATCACTTCTTTCTTTTTTGCTTAAGTACATTTTCTTTTTTTACCGAGTGATTTCTTTTATGTAGCAAAGCGGACCTCTGAAGGGTACTTTAACTCCTTTTCTCTTCTTCTTCTTCCTTCTTTTTTTTTTTTTTTTTTTAAAAAAAAAGAAGATCATTTTCCAGAATAGGTAAATTACTCTTCCTTTGTGAGTTAAAGCATGCCCCTGATGAGGATTTTTCTTTTTTATATATGGAAAGTTGTACCTCTACGGAGGGATTTTTTCACGTTTCAACACTTGGAAGTTTTATTTCAATCTCGGCGAAACGTGTACCTCCAAAGAGTTTTGCCTTAGAAAGCTTTTCCACGTTTCAACACTTGGAAGTTTTATTTCAATCTCGGCGAAACGTGGGCTTCCGAAGAGGTCTTTCTTCTTGATTGTGCCTCCGAAGAGGTCCTTATTTTGCTTGTCTTTCAACTCCGGTGAAGTGAAATTCCGAAGAGCGGCTGTTACACTTCAACTCCTGGTGAAATATGCCTCCGAAGAGGTCTTTATTTTATTTGCATTTCAACTTTGGTGAAGTGAAACTCCGAAGAGCAACTACTTCGACTCCTGGTGAAATGTGCCTCTGAAGAGGTCTTTATTTTATTTGCATTTCAACTTTGGTGAAGTGAAACTCTGAAGAGTAACTACCCCAACTCTTGGTGAAATGTGCCTCCGAAGAGGTCTTTATTTTATTTGCATTTCAACTTTGGTGAAGTGAAACTCCGAAGAGCAACTACTTCGACTCCTGGTGAAATGTGCCTCAGAGAGGGTTTTCATCGCCTGGAAGTTGCTCTCTCATGGTTGGAGGGTCATGACTCCTCCAATCTTTTTTGTTGAGTAGAGAATTTTCTTTTTTGTGGCATATGACCCATTAGAGGTCTTTTATCCTCCGAAGAGTTGTGCCTCTGAAGAGGACTTGTGTTGCTGATGATGGATTTTGGTTGTTTCCTCGTCTTCTTGCTTATGCCTTTCAATTCCTCTATTTTTCCTTTCCAAGTCGTCATTTCCCCTTTTTTGCAAGTAGCTGGTTTAATCCAAGGAAGTATACTTCATTGACAGGCAAGTTCGTGAGAACGGGCACTAGCTTCCTAATTGGATGTTTGTTTGTTCAAACAATCTCAATTTATTAGCAAGGGCTCGTTTTTACGAAATCATTAGCCGTTCAATTGAAATATTTCCTATCTAGGATTTGAATTCGGGTTTTTTATGACTTGAAATTTGTTTGTTGAATGATGGAGTGAATTGCTCGGTCTTATTATGTGCAAGTTTTACTTCCATTGTCTGCAAAAATTTAAATCGACATTTTAGCAATACATTCTATGTACTTTTTATATCGAAAATAAAGCAAACATGTAATAAAAGTAAGGAACACAAGATTTATAGTGGTTCGGCCAAAAATCTGGGCCTACATCCACTTTATATTCATTCATCATTCACTTTCATCAGTTTTACGATTGCTTTCAATTACAAGAATCATACATTCACAATTCTTTTTACAATATTTCAACAAGAATTTCAAGTAAAATATGGACGCAAATGATTGCTGTTCCATGCCCTTGGAATTTGATCTCCTTCAACAGTAGTGAGTTTGAATGTGCCGTCAAGAAGCTTCTGAACTATCACATACGGTCCTTCCCAATTGGGCCCAAACACACCTGTCGCGGTCATAATTCTTTTCAGGACTAGATCTCCGATTTCAAAGCTGCGTTGGCGAACTTTAGAATTGAAATGTCTGGCTATTCTTTGTTGATGAGCTGCAACTCTGAGTTCTGCTTCTTCTCTTTTCTCATCAAGAAGATCTAGTGCTTCAGATTGCAACTTTTCATTTTCCATTTGACTGAAGTGGATTCTTCTATGTGAAGGGATCTCTGTTTCTACCGGAATCATTGCTTCCGACCCGTATGCTAATGAAAACGGAGTATGCCCAGTTGCAGTTTTGTGGGTAGTTCTATATGCCCATAGTGCTAGTGGTAGCTTATCGACCCAACCACCCTTAGCTCTTTCAAGTTGCTTTTTGATGGTTGACTCGATAATTTTATTTACTGCTTCCACTTGCCCGTTTGCCTGCGGATGAGCTACTGCTGAGAAGCTTTTCAGGATTTTGAATCGTTTACAAAAATCTTGGAATTCTTCACTTTCAAATTGAGTACCATTATCTGTAATTATCTTTTGAGGCACACCGTATCTGCAAATGATATTCTTAGTCACAAAATTTATCATCTTTTTGGAGGTGATGGTTGCCAATGGTTCAGCTTCAGCCCATTTAGTGAAATAATCTACAGCAACAATGGCATATTTGATTCCAGATTTGGCGGTTGGTAATGGTCCGATCAAATCTATTCCCCAAATTGCAAACGGCCACGGACTGATCATTTGTGTGAGTTCAGTAGAAGGTGCTCTAGGAATTTTGGCAAATCTTTGACATCTGTCACATTTTCGAGAGTAATCTGCAGCATCTCGATTAATTTCTGGCCAAAAATATCCATATCGGAGAATTTTCTTTGCTAAAGTTTGACCACCTGAATGATCCCCACATTCTCCTCCATGTACCTCTGATAGGATTATTTTGGTTTCTTCTTTGGATACACATCGAAGTAGTGGCATTGAGAATCCTCGTCTGTATAATTGACCATCCTGGATTATATATCGAGAAGCTTTTCTCAGTAGCTTTTGTCGTTCTTTAGAGTTTTCTGGTAAAGAGCCATTGAGTAGATACTTTGTTATTGGAGTCATCCATGATTCTTGCTCTTGCGACATACTCATAACCCAATCGATATCCATTTCATCAATGCTTGGATTTGACAAAACTTCCACTGGAACTAACCCTAAGGATTGGGCTTCGCCAGAACTTGAGTATTTTGCGAGAGAATCTGCTTTCATGTTTTCTTCTCGAGGAATATGACTTATCGTGTAATGGTCGAATTCACATAAAAGTTCCCAAGCCTTTGACACATAAGCGGGCAGATTTCCTCCTTTCGTTTGAAACTCCTTCTTGACTTGGCATACTATAAGCTGAGAATCACTGAAGATCTGTAACGCTCGAATGTTTAGTTCTTTAGCAATTTTCAAACCAGCAATCAGAGCTTCATATTCTGCTTCATTGTTTGTTGAAGGAAATTCTAATCTTAGCGCATAGCATAATGACCGGCCTTCAGGAGTTTCAAGAACAATTCCAGCACCTGAACAGTAATCATTTCTTGCGCCATCTACAAATAACTTCCATTGGATTGGGGAGTTCTCGATTGTTTCTTCCTCGCTGTTACCCTTGTCTGTAAATTCTGCAATAAAATCTGCCAAAGCTTGTCCGTTGATCGCTTTTCTAGGATGATAAGTGATGTCATATTGGCTCAATTCAATATTCCACTTTAAAAGGCGGCCCGAAGTCTCGGGGCGAAACAAGACTTGCTTTAAAGGTTGATCAGTGAGGACTTTGATAGGATGAGCCTGGAAATATTGCCTCAACTTTCTTGAGGCAATCAATAGACAATAGGCGAGTTTTTCCAACTTGGAGTAATTCATTTCTGCCCCAGTGAGTCTTTTGCTGATATAGTAAACTGGATGTTGAATCCTTTTGTCTTCCCGTACCAGCGCTGCACTTAAAGCATGAGATGAAACTGCCAAGTATATAAGAAGATCCTCGCCATCGCCGGGCCTAGAAAGTATTGGAGGCGTTTCCATATGTTGAATCAATTCTTCAAAGGCTTTCTGGCATTCGGGAGTCCAGTCAAAGTTTTTCTTTCCTTTCTTTAGAGCGTCGAAGAATGGAATGCATTTATCAGTAGCTTTGGATATGAACCGACTTAAGGCGGCAATTTTTCCATTGAGACTTTGCAATTCCCTCTTTGTTTTAGGAGCTTTGACTTCTTTTAAAGCAGTGATTTGAGCTGGACTAGCTTCAATGCCCCTAGCGCTCACGATGAAACCCAAGAACTTCCCAGATTCTACCCCGAAAGAACATTTTAAAGGGTTAAGCTTCATTCCGTATCTTCGGAGAATTGCGAACATTTCTGCTAAGTGTTCGATGTGATCCACTGCTTTCTTAGATTTTACTAGCATGTCATCAACGTAAACTTCCATAGTCTTTCCCAACTGCGGTTTGAACATAGCATTGACCAGTCTTTGGTATGTTGCCCCCGCATTCTTCAACCCAAAGGGCATAACTCTGTAACAGTAAAGACCGACATCGGTGATAAAGCTTGTGTCCTCCTGATCTGGCTCATGCATCATGATCTGATTATATCCGGAGTAGGCATCCATAAAAGACAACAATTCATGACCCGCTGTTCCATCTACCAGTTGATCGATCCTGGGTAATGGGAAGCAGTCTTTGGGACAGGCCTTGTTTAGATCTGAAAAGTCGATGCACACTCTCCATTTACCATTGGCTTTCTTAACCAGCACTGGATTTGAAACCCAATTTGGATAGGTAGATTCTCTGATGAAATTATTCTCCATGAGCCGGTCAACTTCCTCTTTCAATGCTGTCGACCTTTCTGGACCTTGGATTCTTCTTTTCTGCTTTACTGGCGTGAACTTTGGGTCAATATTCAGAGCATGTACCGCAACTTCTGGGGATATTCCGCACATATCGGCATGGGTCCAAGCGAAAACATCCAGGTTTGCTTTCAAAAAAGATATCAAGGCATTCTGAACTGACACATTAAGTTGTGAACCCACATTCAGCACCTTGTTTGGGTCCTTCAGATCAACGGGCACCGGTATCGTTGTTTCTGCTGGTACCACCCTACTCTCCCCCGCACTGGCCTTTCTAGGATCCATCACTTTTCGTGCCCCGCTATGCTCGCCAGTGCAGGGTCCGCCCTGTAGTTGCTATAGGGTTGGTGTTTTGATGCGGATTGGGGTTGCCGCATCTTTTCCCATTTCTCTCTTCCTTGTTTCTCGCAGCTCTGTCATATAACATTCTCGCCCAGCGTTCTGGTCTCCTTTAATAACTCCTACCCCATTGTCTGTAGGGAATTTAATAGTAAGACACCATGGGGCAAGGACAGCTTTGAATGCAGCAAGAATAGGTCGACCAAAGAAAGCATTATAAGCAGAAAATTCATCTATTATCACAAAAGTCTGCTTGCGAACTACTTTTCTTTCTCCTTCTCCGAGTTCCACAAGCAAGTCAATGGTTCCTACTGGTTGCTTTGGCTCCCCTGCGAAGCCAGCAATTTTTTGCAATGATGCCTGCACTTCAACCATAGGAATCTTCATCTGGTCGAAGGTTTTCTTAAAGAGGATATTACAGGATGCGCCGCTGTCGATAAGAATCCTTCTGACGATGGCTGGCCCAATGCCAACCGAGATGACCAAAGGATCCAAGGTTGGGGCTTCAATACCGATGGAATCCCTGGTTTTGAATACAATGTCATCATTGAATGTCTTTCGTTGCTTCAAAGGCGTAGTGTCTTCTAGAACAAAAACATTTTCTTCCTCCGGTGCATATTTCAGGGCCCGGGAATACCTTTCCATCTCACCCCAGCTTCTGCCCGCTGGGTGAGGTCCGCCTGTAATGATATTGATAACAGGCCTTCCAGACTCAAAACCTGCATCTTTGCCATTAGTCCCAGATTGATGAGCAGGAGTTTGCTGTCCTTGGTTCGACGAAGCAGGATTATTATTATCATTCTTCTTCACAAATTGTTGTAGTTTATTTTCCCTTAACAATTCTTCAATTAGATTCTTCAATTGACGGCAGTCATCAGTATCATGACCGGGCTGATTATGGAAGCGACAGAACCTCCCACTTTGCACAGCTTTTTTCCCGGTTCTCAAGACTGGGGGTTTAGGATAATTGACAGAATCTTTGGTAGCCAGGTAGATTCGTTCTGGAGTATCTGACAAAGGTGTGTATTCTGATGGCTTGAAGGATCTATGCTTCTTCTGATTATTCTGTTGTTTTCCATTGTTGTTCTCCCTCTTCTGTCCCACAGACTCATTTTTGCGTGGAGCATTGGTGTTAGCTTCAACCTTTTCCAATGCTGCTTTTGTCGATACAGGGCGGCTCTCCAGACGCATGAACTCGTCTGCTTTCTTGTAGAACTTTTCGAGAGAGCTTGGTTCCTTCATATTCAACCATCTTCCAAACTCACTAGATTTATCTATGGCCCTCATCAAATAGGTCAAGACCATGCGGGGTTCTGCATTATCCACCTCAGCTAACGCTATATTAAAGCGATTTAAAAAAGACTTGATAGTTTCCCCCGGATTCTGTTCCAAACCGGATAACGACATGATGTCTTTTGCCTTTGAAGCATATAGCCTAAATTGCTCTTTAAATTTTCTGGTTAGGTCTGAAAACTGATCGATGGACCGGACAGGTAGTTTTGTGAACCAAAGCAGAGCTACGCCTTCCAAATATACGGGGAAATATCTGCATTTTACTTCATCTGAGGCTCGGGCACCCGTCATATGCCAATCATACTTATACAGAAATTCGTTTGGATCACTTGTCCCCCTATAAGCTGGGATAGTTGGAGGAGCAAATTTTCGTGGGAATTCAGCCTTTAGAATTTTTTCAGTAAATGGAGTCTTGCTTGGAGCAAAGCCCCATTCTTTCTCATCTTCGACTCTTTGCATGCTCTCCTTCATAATTTGGCGAACCATTCCAGAGAGATATTCTTCATCATTGCGAGCCCTAGATCTGCCAACCTCAGGAAGTATTTGCTCAGCGGGGTTAGTGTCCCTTTCGGAAACATTCCTTTCTTCAGTTTCATGAATATTACCAGCAAAATTCCTTTCATTAGCTGTTGATTGACGGTTTGCCCCGAGCAAATCGTTCAACTTATTCAGGATTAAGGCGTTTTGGGCATTCTGGGCTTCCATTTGCACATTTTGAGCATGTATCTGTCTGTTCAACCCCAAAATTGCGGCATCCAACTCTGCCTTCGTAACCCCAACAGTTGGAGTAGCTTGATTTGGTGTTGGGGAAGCGGAGGTTCCCTCTTGAACGTTTGCAGATCTCACAGATTTACTTTTCCTTCCAGGAGCCATGATTTCGGATAGACTTCTGGTTCTTAAAGAAACTTTATCTACAAATCTTTCTGAAGCAATGATGATAGATGTCCTGAGTTCAATTCTCAGTGAAAGCACCAAAATGTTAACGCTCAAATTTAAACGCTAACACCCTGGTGTATAAGATGTGATTGTGAAAGCACCACCCGTTCGTACGGGAAACAGAAATAAGCAGAAAGTATGCAGAAAGACAGTAAGAGACACAGTATTTATAGTGGTTCGGCTTATAATCCAGCCTACGTCCACTTTAATCTTTTTATCACTAGTTTGATTGCAATCCTTTACAAGATCTTTCAATTACAACACACTTCAAGTGATAGGATATGTAAAACAAGTAGCTCAAGCTTTGATGTTGACAATCATCTTCAAATCCATGGTGAATGTGGATGATTCCTTCATGGAGTTCCTTTAGAAGTTTGTTGGATCTAAAAAGCTTTGAAGTAGTCTGGAATTCGGCAGAGTAATGGCGCTTGAAGAGAATGAGCCAAAAAGTCCTTCGCATGTTGGAGATGGTTGCATATTTATAGAGAGTTCTGGGCGAAAAAAGTGCCAAGTCCTAACTCGTGGCCGACTTAAGATAAGTCGTGTTCGACTTAAGGTAAGTCGTCTCCGAGTCACTGAGCTGAGTCTATGGCAGTTCGCCTTTTTTGATCCCATCCCTAAGTTCTAAGTCGTGTATGAGTTATCTGGCTGCAATTGCTAATTTCCTTTCTTTAGTCGTATACGACTCTTTCTATGCCGTAAGTCGTAGTCGACTTAACTAATTGCAACTGGTTTAAAGCAAGTCTTAACTCGTAGACGAGTTAAGAGATGTGTCTTTAGGTCGTATCCTCTTTAAGTCGTAAGGGTCTTAAGTCGTACAAACTGCAGTTATCATTAAGTCGTAGGCCATCCATTTCGTTAAGTCGTGAGCCGCTTATCTCGTAAGCCTATTATCTCGGGTTCCTGTTTATCTCGTAGAGGCTTAACTCGTGGATGATCTTAACTCGTACACTTGCTAATTTGCAGATCTGCTAATCTCGTAAAGGCTTACCTCGCAAGTAGCTTAACTCGGGTACTCCTTAACTCGTAGGCCGCTTATCTCGTAAGCTTGCCAACTCGTAGAGGTCTTTAAGTCGTAGGAAGTTACTGACTCATGTATCCTTTAACTCGTACATGCCTTGAGTCGTACATGCCTTAACTCGTGGGCCTGTTAACTCGTGAACGAGTTAGGGTTAACAAGACCCATGTCTGACCCGGAGTTTTTCTTTGTTTTCTTAAACTCTTGGGTACTCAAATTTTTACGAGTAGTCAAGAGATTCAGGTTAGCTTTGACGAATAATGGAGGAGCAATGGAGCAGGAGGCTTCTGCGTTGTAGATATATAGTTCCGCTGTGCGTTCTCTGTGATGTGATTGTATTGAGTTGTAAATACTAGACAGGTGTTTATAACTGTCTAGTATATGTGATGTGTATGATGTGTATCTCTTATTGATATTGCATATTATGTAAATACTTATGTTATTAATATAATTTGTTCGTTCAGCTGTTGAGATTCTAGTGTTGTTTATTCTTTCTCTTCTTTCTTTTCTTCTTCTATCCCTTTCTTTCTTAATTGATTATGCGATTTTCTGAGAGTAGAAAGTCGGGTCGTCACAGTTGGTATCAGAGCATTAGGTTGAGTGAATACCTAGGCTCTGGAGTGGTGTCTATCTTGAGAGAGCGTATTTGTAATTTTTAATATATTTATTTTATTGGATTACCTGTTTGGATTTTCCAATATGGTTATAAGGTAGATTGGGGTAGTTGTGTGTATAACACGACTGCGATTGGTTGGAGGTTGAATGTTAGGTTGGTAGTGTATTTGTCGAGACTGTAGACCTAATACCGTCTCGAGTGAGCTTTGCAGTGGTATAAGGACTTCATTGATCTCTGAAGGTAACCTGTTAAGGTTCGGAGTTTATCTTTGAAGTTGAATGAGTAGAGTTTGGATCTGTTGGCTGAGCAGAAGCGAATAATTGTATCTTGATACCTCAGAGAAGTAGTAACTGCGTGATGAGATGAAGTGACTATGGATGTTTCCGAAGATAATTTCTTTGGAACAAGTTTAAGGAAGTAGGTCTGCTTCGGTGTTGTGGCTGAGTTCAGCAGGGTGTTTTTGTGTGGTTTGAAGTCCGAGTTTCTCGAAGAGCTTTGGATTGAGAATTTGTTGGCATTGGTATCAGCGGTGCAGCTCGGAGTGTTTAGTGTGTCGGCAAAATTTTCTGGCTTAGAAATTTTCTGGAGATGGAGTTCAGAAGCAGCTGAGTGGAATCCAATTCTTCGATGGATTGGTAAGACCAGCATAAGCTGTTCTAATTGGTTTTGAGAGAACAGTTCTCTTTGGATTTTGATTTCGATTGATCGCAAAAGTAACTTGCGATGATTGGGTATTCTCTTGGATTGTTGGAGATTCAACTGAATATTTTCAGAGAAGTCAGAGTTTGTTTTCATCTAGAGATTCAGTGGTACCAGTAGTTCAACTAGTTGAAGGTTGGTTTCTTGAGATGGAGTTTGTTGAAGCAACTCAGGTTTTGAGGAAATTCTGAATTTTCTATGGGTTATCGAAGATCTTCTTGGATATGCTGTCCAGTTGTGCTTGTGTTCTTCATCAGCGTTCTTTTCTACTCCAGGTCAGAGTTGTGCAGCGGAAGCAGTTTGGGAGTGTATCTGCCTTTCTTTTCCGGATAAGAGAAGTTTGTTTTCTTCTGATGGTTGTGAGTGGAGTTGTTCTTGATCATGGTTGATCGAGGAGGATTATTCTGGTTGTTTGGATTTGGTCTAGTTTGTTTCTTGAGACATCAGCAAGGATTGATCTGATTGGGTAGGAGATAGTCCGAAGATTTTTGTGGATCTGAAGTTGGGGATCTGATTTTGGATAAGTTTCTTAGTTTTAGGTGCTATAAATTTTGGTAAGGTTGGATAAGCTAGCTCCGAGATGTTTTGGATTTCTTCTATGTTCTGTTATGGATGAGTGTTTAATTTTCTGGATTGAATTGCCAGTTTGGACAACTGGAATTCGATGTGTTTTACGTATCTCTGAGGGAGTATGTGTATGATCTATTTCTGGTTTTGGAATCAGCTGTCGGGGAGATTTGTTTGTTGAGTCAGACTCGTCTGTAGTCTGATATCTTGTTCAGTTTTAGATATAGATGAGTAGGAGTTCTGTAGCTTAGTAGTGTTGATTGTTTGGGTTTATAGAGCGAGTAACCCGGTGTTTACTTGGGGAACTCGAGGAAACACTATCCAGAATTTTGTTCGGATAGTTAATTTTGTTTGATTGGATGAATTGGTTGCTATGGTTGTTAGCATATGTTTGATATATGCATGTGTTTTGAAATTTAAAATCTTGGATAGGTTATTAAATTACCTTTGTTTTAAATTTCGGGGACGAAATTCTTTTAAGGGGGAAGGAATGTGATATCCCAGAATTTTTGACAATATCAATTTAATAATCTTTATATAAAATTAAATTGAAATTGACAATATTGATTAATAAAATATGTTTTGGTTTAATAATCAAATTTAATAAATATTTAATTAGTGATTTACCTTCTAATTGCTAAAATAAATGTTTAAATTATAATGTGTATATATATATATATATTTGTATATATATTATAGTTTATCCATTTTTTTAGAATTTAACTTACATGAAAATAAATAAATGAAGTTTTTTTTCTATTCTAATAAAATATCTAGTAATTAGGAAATTATGTTTTAAATTAATATTAAGCCTTTAAAATCTATTTAAATTAGTGATTATATGGTTTGTAATATTAATAATAAATGTTATATTGTTTAAAATTTTGTCTTAGCTTAATTTTTGTTTTAAATTTAAGTAAAAGTTGATTTTATTTCTTTTTAATATTATTTGATTAAATATGAATTGAGAATATTTTATATAAGTCTATATATAAAATAGCATATGATTTAAATTCATTTAATAATAAAAGTGATTTATAATTTCTTTATAAATCATATAAAAATTTGTTAAATTGTTATTTAAAGCCATATTAATAAATATACTATTTTTCATAAATATAAAAGGAATTAAAATAGGAAAATCGAATCTTCATTTTAATAATTGATTTTAATTTTGATTTCAAAAGTTTATTTTGATTTGAAATTTTGTTTTGAAATTCAAATTAATTGATTCTTTGAAATATTTGTGTAAGTTTTAATTTATAAATTGTTTTATTTACATTTACTTTTAATAAGAAATTCATATATATATATTTACATAAACATAAAATGAATTAAAGAAAACTTTTTTTTAAACATTTAAAGTATAACTTAATTAAATAAAGACAAGTGTTAAGTATTTAACAAGTCTAAGCTACATGCGTTAATTGTAAAACAAACAAAATGACAAGTGTCATTGTTTTATTTTAATTTATTTTTATTTTGAATTAAAATAGATTTCAACATTATAACCATTTTCATTTCTCCCTTCATTCTCTTTTCTAAATCAAAGAAACACTTCACTTAAAAATCTGAAATCCCTCAAAAACAAAACCTGCAAAATTCATTTCAAAAAGCAAATTTAAGATCTAAATCACTCCTTTAACCAATTATCTGAACTCTCTTCAAATTTGTTTAACTTGAAGACATTGAGTAATTATCAAACATGGAAATTTCTGCATAATGAAGTCTGTATTTTACAACCTGAAGATTCTTTGCATTTTCATCTCTGGAAATTTGAGCAAATCAAAATGACCTGCATGCATTTAATTTTGGGTTAAAGTCTCAAATGGAAGCATTCTTCAAACTAGAATCATTGAACCTGCAACAATTAAGTCAGACAGGATTCAAAGCTTTAAAATCTGGGTGCTCTGTTCTTCAAATTTTATGTGAGTAACAATTTTTTGATTAATAGTTTAAGTTTAACATGGTTTTAAAATTTATTTCTGCGATAAGTATGAAGGGTGATAAGTAGGTTTCTACATTTATATATATCTATAAATTATCAGTAGATACTTTAATGAAATGTGTGAATGTTTATCTTTGATCCTCTGTTTCTAATTAAAACTCAGTTTCATTTTTAAAATTTTACCCCTATCTCTGTATCATGGCATTGATTATGATTTAAGTTACAAACAAATTTGTTTGTTAAAAATAAATCTGAAGCATAAGAATTTAAAATAAGGTAAATTGAAAACAAGAACTTCTCTGGAAATCAAAAATGACTTGAAACATGATTTTGTTTAAAAACTAAAATTTCTTAATTCGGTAAATTAAGATTGTAATTTGAAACCACATACGAAACATGATTTTTTTCAAACAGAAAACACAATATTTAGCATGGAATTTGGGATGTGGTTCTGTGATGAACTAAAAATTTTATTTTGGAAATTCTGTTTGATTTTGAGATTTTGATAGCTTGAGATTTCTTCTGTATGTAGTATAGTGATTAGAGATATCAGGAAAATTATCAGATTTGTGAATTGAACTTTGAATTAGCAGCGGTGATTAAAAATTGATCTGTAACCCTAGTCTTGTGAAGAGTTAGAAATTCAACCATTTCTTCCTCCAGGGTTGATCGAGTGTTAAGCGTTTTGGAAGGTTGGGTATTGGGTCCAAGTGGAGAAAGTAGCCGGAGTTTCAGATAAAATGATGGTCGGAGGGAGGAGAACTTGCCATTGACAGGTGCTGAGGTATTGGGAAGCACTGTATTCCAGGTTTTGAAAGGGGGCTGTTTGTTTGATTTTGTATATTTGGAGATCTCTGATGCTTAGTTGTTCAAGCTGGATTCAAGAAGGGTTGATGGATGTGGATGATCATCACTAATGATCGGAATTTGCCCATGGTTATGTGCATGTGCACAGAGGTCATTTTGGAAGGGGTTTTGGTCTTCTGTAAGTTGTAGGGGAAAGACTCGAGTAGCTTGAGGATATGACTCGAAGTTAGGTGAAAGATGACTCGAAGTAAAATTGTTTTGGCTCGGGTAGTTTTTTAGTTGCAGTGTTTTGTTTCTGCAACCTGAACTGTTTCGGGTTTTTAAAAAAAAATTAAAACTAAATTTTAAAATAAGCATGGCAAGTTTTAAATCTAAATTTAAAGCAATTTTAAATTATGAATTCAAATAGATTTGAATTCCAGATTTTAAATAACATATTTGCAGAAATAATATAAAAGACAAAAAATATAAAAACTAAAACCTGCACAGTTTTTATATAGAGTGATTTACAAAACTGGAAATAGGATTTAAAACAAGATTTAAATTTTAAGTTAAATCTAGATTTGAAATCTTGAATTCAAATTAGAATTTGAATCTGGAAGTTTTCAAAAGGGAATAAGTTGATAAATTCAAATGTTAAACTCAAGCTGAAGATTTTAGTATTTTATAACATATGTGGTATAAATCTGAAATGAAATTTAAAACAAGATTTTAAATTTATATTTTTAAATATGAAAATTGAAACACAATTTAAATTCTAATTGTAATAAATAAGATTTTGAATTTAAAGGTTTCAGAAACACTTGAATATATTTAAAATATAATATAAATTTATTTAAATAGATTTTCGGTTAAACCATTTTTAAATTTTACCTTAGGTAATTCTTTAAACTGAAATTTAAAAGGTTTTGGAATACTTAAACCTTGTTTAGGTTTAAACTTGATTTCATGGAATTTAGAAAATTTAAAAGCAATATGTTTTTAAATTACTTTAATAATGATAATTAAATCATTAATGAGATTAATGATTTTCATTTAATTATTTTGAACTTAATAATTTATTAACTGATTAAGGTAATTAAGTTTATAATTAATTTAATTAATTAATAATTGGGTTAATTTATTAAATAATTAAAGGTTTTATTTAATTAATTAAAAGGATTAAGTAAGTTAATTAGACTTGTTAAAGTGAGATGTAGAAATAAATTAAATAAGATTTGATTAATTTAATTAATGAATTGAATTTATTAATCAAGTAATTAATAATTAATTTAAGTTTTTTTTAATTATCGCTTGATCAATTTAATAATTATATATTAGTTAATTAGTTTTATAAATAAATTAAGAATTAATATTGATTAATTAGTTAATTACTTGAGAAAATAACTAAAGTTTTGTTATTGGTTAATGAAGGCCATTAACTTAATATTATTTTATAATTAATTAATGTAATTAATTTTAATGATTAATTGGATTAATTAATTTAAAGATAATCATTTGAGAATTATTTAAGTAATTACTTAATGAAAGTAATTAAGGAAATTAATTACAAATTGTAATTAATTAATTTTATTTTGATTAATTAAGTTAATTAATTTAGTTTAATTAATTTAAATTAATCACCGGTTGATTGAAAGTAATTACAAATGTAATTAAAAATGGAAAATTACTTAGTGAAGTAATTAAGAAAATAAATTACTAGATGTAATTTAATGGAAGAAGTTTTGGAATTCAATTACGTGTAATTAACATGTAATTTGTATGTGGATAATTACTTAAGTAAGTAATTAATAATTAATTACTTAGTGTAATTAATTTAGGTTTTGATAATTGAGTTATTTGAAAATGATTAAGAGATGTAATTAATTTAATGTAATTACTTAATGTGATTAATTAAGAATGATTAATCAATAGAGATAATTGATAATTAATTTAATGGAGTTATTTTAAATAAAATAATTTGAGATCATTAATTTATATATTTAAATATGTAAGTAAGATGGACTAATTAAGAACAATTAACCCATGAATGAATTAATTAATGTAATTAATTAAGGATTAATGTAATTAATTATGATTAATTTATTAATAATTACAGGTTAATTATAGGTTTGGTTTGGAATAATTAATTTATGAAATTAATTGGAGGTTAATTACTTGAATGTAATTAAAATATAATTAATCTACATGATTAATTAGGGTAACTTATTTGAGGGTAATTAATTAATTAATTGATTTGTAATTAATTGATATGTAAGCAAGATTTATATGGGTAAGTAATTAAATTAATTCATTTTAAATTAATTAAGGAAGATGTAATTAATTTAATTCATTTTAAATTAATTATAGGATGGTGATTTAATAAGTCTTTTCTTATGAATGATGATTGATATTTATTACCCTGAATGATTGAGATCTCAGTTATGAGATAAATGATGTTGTGTGATTTGGATGTTATGGTTGCATTGAGTTGATAATATGAATTATCTGTTTGAGTTGATAATATAGATTATCTTTCGTGATGATAATATTGATTATCTATTGTGATGTTGAGAATTATCTATCTATGTGTATATAGATAATATTGAATTGAATTGTTTTAAACTTTAAAACAACCTTGACAAAAAAGACACGCTTTGGATTTGATGAGACCGAGATCGGGTTTCCATATTTGGATATCCGAAAACCACATCGATCCAAATTATCGATAGGTCGTGAATCTCATGTGAAGAGTGAAGACTAGAGGTGTAAGGACTATACGTCAGTATAACTCTGTGGGTGATTTCGTGATGAGTTTGATGGAACTAGTTCTTATAGGTTCGAGATGAAGATTCAGAGTGCAAGGGTTATTGTCGTTAACTCTGAGGGTGATTCCAAAATGAGTGTAACGAGATAATGCCTTCGGTTTCGTTCGAACCCGGAACGAACTTGTATGGATTGAATGCTTTCAGAACATCGTCAGGTGGGCGATGAGCATTCTAAGAGATGTGTTCTCTAAAGGTAATCGTAGCCTCAAGCCTCATCAATCGGGAATGGCTAAAACATGAGAGGTGCAGCAAGGCTTCGTGGGTAGCTCCCACTGGAGAGCGAGATTGATCCCTGTCTAGAAGTCCCTTTATATTCGGCTATATGGGCAGTTGGTTGCAAACAACTGCGGGGTTGTCTTGTTCGGAACTATTCAGTAAGGAATGGTTCCGGGCTTGTGTTGCAGGGGAGTGGGAGTACTCCTCGGTACGGTGATCTAGGCCACGTACTGTGACGGGCGGTACCCCAGTAGTCCTGCCATTGTATGGAATCCAAAATCCAATAAGTGCCAACGGTTTTGACTGTATTACCCACTTTTGTGGCTAGTAGCTGGAAATTAATCATGTAACAATTTTGGCTATTTCATATTTACTTGAAAACCCTAGACACTATTATAATATCATCAAATTTCCGATCAAATGTTTTGGTTAGCGTAAGGTAAAAACTTTTCCATGTTTATGTGTGGGAAGTCTTACGTGATACCTTTCTTTCAAAAGGTTTTTAAAGTTAAGCAACCTTAACCTGTTATTCACACCAGACCCATGTCTGACCCCGAGTTTATCTTTGTTTTCTTAAACTCTTGGGTACTCAAATTTTTACGAGTAGTGAAGAGATTCAGGTTTGCTTTGACGAATAATGGAGGAGCAATGAAGCAGGAGGCTTCTGCGTTGTAGATATATAGTTCCGCTATGTGTTCTCCGTGATGTGATTGTATTGAGTTGTAAATACTAGATAGGTGTTTATAACTATCTAGTATATATGATGTGTATGCTGTGTATCTCTGATTGATATTGTATATTAAGTAAATACTTATGTTATTAATATAATTTATTCGTTCCGCTGTTGAGATTCTAGTGTTGTTTCTTCTTTCTCTTCTTTCTTTTCTTCTTCTATATCTCTTTCTTAATTGATGATGCGATTTTCTGGGAGTAGAAAGTCGGGTCGTCACAATACATGATTGGAATCACTGGATACTGAAAGCAAAATAGATGGCTGAATCTTAAAAAAAAGCTCCAACTCCGAAGGTGAGTCTTGAATGTTGAATCACTCAGTCTGACTCGAGCGTAAAGCAAAACACAATACACTCGAGTCAGGACATAAGTACTTATGAACTGTAAATCAACTCAAGTGAATAGTAACAAAATGCATTGGTAACTTAAAGGATGCTTGGGACCGCCCATCCTCTAAGCGTAACAACTCGGAATTTTCGATCCCGAAAATTCCAGATAGTTAGAGAAAAAAAGAATAGAGATAGAAGTAAAAGAAGAGACAGAAACACAAACATCTCGCATATCGCAGCGGATAAAATGTAATAACAAATAATAATAGTTATACAAAGGAAAACTGCATCAGTACATTTACATTTTGATACATTAGAGTTACAACATTTACACAACATTGGACAGTTTAAAACAACATGTCCTAGATATACCGCTATATATCACAGCGGAAACTCTTCATACGTTCCTGCTATCCAGCTCGCCTCCTGAGCTCCAGAACGTCCTTACCTAGAAATCTGTAATACTCGGTCTGACCCGAGCGTTACATTAAAGTAACACCCGGGTCAGGCTGGAAACCAGCATGAGTAAACCACATAATATGAAATACCAAACCATAACACATGAGGATATCAAAGTAACTCGTACCCTTTTACGAGTTCTCTTAGTCAACATTTATCACATAACAGTTTCATGTTAAATACCCATATTACACAATTCATTCCATTCCAGTCTGTTTAATACCAAATCTTCAATATAAAGAATTTTGTAGATAACAAATCGAAGTGGTTCCGGGTATTTACTGATACCCGGCTCCGGTCTCTTCGAATCTCATGTCATCTTAACCCAAGTTATTAAATTAAATACAATTCAACTTTAAATAACTGGATGACATTTTATTTTATTTTTACACAGCACTTCATCATTTAATAGATAACCACATTATCACTATTACCCAAACATATCATGTCACAAAGCATTTCATATAAGAGATATCAACCAATTCAAGACTTTTAACATCATTCAATCACTCATAAGCAAGATCGATCACTTTCAAAAATTAATTTAACTTATCTCTACTTAAATTAATTACTAATCTTAATCATCTAGATTACCTTTACTTAATATTGATTAATTATAAACCAATTAATCAATCATCCTTTAATTATCCTTGACTAATTATTACAATAAGTAATTAACTCTTAATTAATTACACAAACTAATCATCCTACCATCACTTACATTGATTAATTTTCCTATAACTAATCACACTCATTAATTAACTAACTCTCAGTTAGTTTTTCTTAATCAATTAATCCTTAATTAATTACACTAAGTAATTAATTCTTAACTACTTCCATTAAGTAATTATCCTTAACCAATTCCACAAATGATTATCCTTAATTAATTATTCAATTCATTATCTTAAATTAATCACATTAGTTTAACATTTCACAATCCCTAGTTAACGATCTTCATTAACTATTAACAAATTTCTAATTACTTCTCTAAGTAATTAAAGTTTAAATTAAACATTTTTAATTTCAAAGTAATTAATTCCTATTTACCAATCAATTCATCTTTAATTACTGAATTAATTAATTCTTAATTACATTTGATTGCTTAATTTATCAATCGCTAATCATTAATTAATAATCTTCATTATTTAATTAATAATCTTAATTACAAATTAATTAACCCTTAAATTGATTAACCTTTAATCCTTAATCATTTATAAATCAAGTAAATTTGTTACCCTTAACAAATTTCTTAATTAATTCTTTATAATTAATTAAACTATTAATTATACTTAATTTTCTTAAATTAATCAAATTACATTATCAAGTTTATTTAAAATAAACTCTTTAAAAGGTTATAAATATTGAAATTCTTTAAACCCAAATACTGTTCTCAAACCTTAAATAAATTTTCAACTTGAAATAACCTTTAATTACTTTAAATTGAAAGGATTGAAAAAAAATGTACTACCGTATCAAATTTTTGAACTTAAAAACTTGTTATATCTTTCTTCGATAACCTGCTATCTCAAAACCCGAGCCATCATACAACTTCATCGAACCCAAACTCGAGTTTCCCACATCTACTTCTTCCCGATCCAATCAACTCAAAACTCAACCGATCAAATCTCGAGTTCACCCATGTAAAACTTCCTTCATCCCAAAGCAAACAATACAGCGACACCGGCTGACATAGGTTGATCCCTGTCAACGTGCATAAGTCAACGCAAGTGCTCCGACCACCATCGCCGAACAGTCACCGGTGACCACCCCTCTCAATCTCGACCACCATATTGATGATTCGGGCTTGAAAACAAATTCTAGCAAAATGAACCCAACTGGAACCATCTTCTTCGACAATCTCGACTTGCCGATGACCACTCAGACCACCGGAGGTTTCGCCAATCCAGCCACAGCCTCGCCAGGAGCACTCGCATCGTTTCCCCACGACCGGCCACCTCTAGCTCACCCTCGACGATGAATTCGTCACGTCCACATAGTCGACTAAATGGATTGTTAAACCCTAAATTTCATTCGACCGACCACCACCATGACTGGAAAAATCAGCGACCAATTTTGCCAACTCCATCCACCTCCAGGGCAACTCCAGCCATGAACTTGGAAACCTAAACTTCGCCGATCACCAGAGAATACTCGAAACCCAATTTTCGACTAACATGCAATTTCCCTTGATTTAAGAGTCTAAAAATCATGATTTCTATGCCTAAATTCATCATTCACAATTTATTATCAGATATAAGCTCAAAACAAGAATTCCAGGAATTGGAATTTGGACTTATAGTTGAATCAGATCTGTAGTTCTTTATTTTGAAATACATACTCCATAATTCTATACGAAATTATTTTTTTTAAATTGAAATTATCATATTACAAACATTTTCTGTTTAAATTTCAAGGTTTGAATTTGACTGTATAGGTAGATATAAATCTTCTTATTGTTGTTCAAGTGTTCTGGGAACACAATAGTATCCAGTAAACAACACACAGTCATATATAGAAACATACAATGAATTCAACTAAAATCAGATAAAACTAATCCATGCAACCCAAGCTTATATCTTTGCTTAACAAATTAAATGCATGCATCTTAAATTCAACCAAAATTTGGTTACTCACCTGTAATAAGATGAAGAACAGAGCTTTGAAACAGAGGCCAAAAAAACTGGAAGCTACTGCTCTTTTGAAAATTGAAAACTTGATCTCAGGTATAAAAACTTGGAAACTGATGTGTTATTTCCTTCTGGCTCTCAGGTTTGCAAATTTGGTCACAGGCTTTTGATTTTTTGGTTTTTTTGGTGAATTGAAAATGTTCTAAAGATTCTGGCTGTGGAGGTATGGACTACAGATTTTAATTTGAATGAATTTCTGATTTGAAGATTGTATTGATTATCAGATTCTTTTTTTTTGAGAAATGGTTTTAGAATTTGGTTTGAGTTTTGTACAGGCTGAAGATTTCTTAAGCTTTTGAAAAAAAGGGGAAAAAATGGAAGCTAAGAAAACATGTTTATATAAGTAAATTTTGTGATTTTATAAAAATAAAAGAAAAAAATAAAATTTAAAATGCCACATGTTAAAACACATAAAATTTGTCATTTTTATAAGTTTACTTACTAACACTTGTCATAGTAATCCCTTGGAGATTTACACTTGTAATTTAAGTAATCTTTACTTATTTTTAAATATTAATAAAAGCTTTTACTTAATTAATTAATTTACAAATACTTAGCCATATATCAAAATTACTTTAAAGAAAATAAAACCAATTATATTTATAAATAAAAGCTTATATCTTATTTTAAAATGTTTAAAATATCCACCCTTTGAATTTCCAAATTTAAATCCGGATTCAAATTCAATTTAAAAAAATCAATTTGATGTATATATTTCATATATTTTTAAAAAAACACAAATTCAATTTTTATAATAATTCTCTATACATGAATATATAGAACACATTATTATTATTGATTTGAAATTAACAATCAGTATTTTCAAGAGTTAAATCAGATAACTTATCCAAATTTCCTAATGCCCGAAAATCTGGGTTATCACACTAAGGATCCGTTAAACTATTTACTATGTAGTAATACGCTATTATAATAATGTCTATAGTAAAATAAACTTACATTAAAATAGCGTTAAGGGATTACCCATATAGCCCTTAACACGTAATAGTGTCAATAGTCTATACAGTACCTGCATATCTCCTGCTCGGGAGACTATGCAAAAATATTCCATAGGTACGACACAAATAGAAACTCGTAGTAAGGCTCGCTATGGTAGGTGGCACGACACACGAGGCAATGCCAAGGTAGATATACCAATTTCGCAGACGGGCTGACGGTAATGTAGCAGCCACTACGCCTACCTCGGAACACACTCCCAATCATAATCGGAGGATGGCCATCAAATCAACCACAAATAAGAGTATAGTATCGAAGAAGTGCATCCACCCAGAGGAGCTACCCCTTTTGGCCCGAGATCGCTCCTTTTAGCCACCTTAAGCCAACTTACGGGAGTCGGGTCCACGTTCAAACCTCAATAGGACCGTCGCCACCATCCTACTTCATTCTAGAAACTTCACCGTGTACACAGTTGTTAAAGTGGTTTTCGGAGTTGGTAGAGAGTATGACAACTTCCGATCGCGGTCTCTTTAACAACTAATCGTTATTATAACGTCGTGGTCATTTCAAAATAGTTTATACTTAAAAAATCAAATCATTCATTTCAAACTATATCCCTTTCAAAATAGTTTACACTTCAAAACCAAAAACATTTTTATTTGAAAACTATATTCAAATCAATACGATAGCATTTAAATTTCAACATATATTCATCTTTCAAAATCATAATACTTCCAAAGTTATAACTTTTTCGAAACCAAATTACTTAAAATCATTACACTTTGAAAATCATAACATTTCGAAATATAACCAAAATTAAAATCTCCATTTTTCAATAAAATATCACATTTAATCAAATTATATCAATTTCAATTCAAATCAGTTTCTCCATAAACCATTTCAAATCTTTTCGAATTTCAAGTATAGATTTGATTAACAAATAACTATTAAATCTTTAGTATATTTCAAAGTTTTAATATCCCACATTTGAAAACTAAATTTTATAATTTCATATATCTCTTAATTCAATTTACTAATATTTAGTTTTGAAATATTTACTTAATAAACCCAATATCATTTAAATAAATCCAAATTACAATTAAACTAAATATCTTTTCATACTAATATAACTTCAAATATTCATTTATCAAATAGATCAAAATCAACTATCATTCCAAATTCACATTCTTTATCAAAATAAAGATCAAATCATTCAAAACCATTTCAATCATTAAAATATCATATCCTTTCAAAACCTCATTATCAAATCATTATTTGAATTCAAATTCAAATATTCAGATTTAAATATCATTTTAAAATCAAACATTTCATTCATTTATTATTTCAAATAACATTACAAAATACATTTCCAAAATTCCATTCAAAATTTCATTTATCTCATTTCATTCCATTTAACACATAACTAAGTAAACCTTATTTAAATTCAAATTCAATTTAAATTCCTTAAAATTCAAATTTAAATATTAAACATAATCAAAACTCCATAAATTTCACAAATAATCGATTCCAAAAGTTAAATCATTTAACACTTTAAAATATAACTCAAAACGGTGTTAAAATCTATAGTATTTCAAAACATTATCAAATTGTAGCAACGACAACATTTATAAAGTGCTATCGTAGCTTATAGTTTCCGAAATAGTTTAGTTCAGGAGCAACGACATTTATAAAATGCCATAATAGATATTTAGTTGTTACAACATAGTTAAATTCAAAACAACGGCATTTAAAAATGCTGTCATAAGACCATGGCATTTTTTTGGAAATGCTATTAATAAAATTCCAGATTTTATTATAACTTCAGAATCATTAACACTCCAAATTTTTGTTATTTAAAATTTATAAATCATATTTTTAGGCTTCAAAACATCACATTTAAATAATTTTAACATATGATTTGTCATAACAAAATTCTAAAAATTAAATATCCAATTTAAAACTCAATTCATTTGATAAGTCAATATTTCATTTTTTTTCTTAACTTATTAATTTAGCAAAACTTAACATTTTACTTCAAATATCCATTTCAATCTTTAAATTTAATTTCCATTATTTACTCACATTTTTAAAAATAAAATTTAAAGTCAAAAATCACATTTACTTCAAATTTACATACATAAATTCACAAATTGAAAACTTAATATTTAGCCTTCTTAAAACCATAAAATATATATTTTAAATCAAAATTTCGTACTTTTAGAAATACATATCTTTAGAAAACCATTTAAAAATATACCACGGGGTCTGTACATAACTTTCTAATAGAGGTCAAGTGATACAGATATATATATCATTTCAATCCGCAATTAAAATAGAAAACCCGGTTCTATCATTTTAAACCCGCAATCCCAAGTCAAATAAAATACAATAAAAATCATTTGAGCCTATCATTTCAGCTCATAATGATTTTCCCTATTCTAGTGTCCGTTAGGGTTGTATTATTTCAACCTATAATGATTCTATTCTAATACGGAACTTGCAGTGTGAGCATATGCATAAACAATATAAACTAACATACTAACATGTCGATGTCAGAATATACTGTCATATATCATATGTCAGGTGATAATTAACAAAGTCAACATGCTAATAACACGGCATAGCATATCATATAATCATCATTAACATGCATAAACATTTTAATTACTAATCACTTGTCATCAACTTACTATTTCATAAGTAAAAATGTCGGAGTGAGAAGGACTCACCTTTATCGAAGCTAGAGACCACTATGACACACAAGAACGATTCCAAAGGCACGACAAGCATGATACAACATGACTTTTGATTTGAATGAATGGAGAGCCAAGTTGTTTATCTTGTATACAACAATTAAAACAAGACATATAAACATATGAATATTTAACACAAAACAATATTGAAACAAACTTGAAATAAAAAGCAACAAAGAAATAGATGGCTTGATCTTGCTTTAACCATCCAAGTGCTCGACCTAGGGTTCCATGAGCTCGACTATGATGGTGCTTTGGCTCGGGTATGGCATCATGTAGGTCGGGTTCAGCATCATAACACACGGCTAGCAAGGAATGTGAAGTGTAGGGGTAACAACTTGAAGAATACAAAGGGACAAGGAAAAAAGGAAGGTTTTGGTGCACCACTTGGCTCGGCTATGGGTCAATTGGGCTGGCCATATCAGATACAGGATTGGCCAGATCTGAAGTTGCGGCTAGAGGTGGTTTACTTGCTGGTGGTGGTGGCTATGGTGGTGGCCGAAGTAACGTATGAAGGGTATAGGGGAAAATATGGCTCGGCTAGGCAAATTTGGAAGGGTTTCGCAAATTTTGTGGTACAAGCACCATATAGAGGTCATTGCCTAGTCTTGGTCAGAGGAGGAGGAGGTAGTGCTGCCATTTTTGGTGAGGTCGTGGTCGGTGGTGATGGTGGTAGAGGCTAGGCCGAGCAAACACAAGAGGAAGCAAGGCAAAATTCAATGAAAAAGATGAGAAAATGAGAAAAGAAAAGCCATTACCAAAATATTTCCAGAAATAAATTTTTGCCGTGAGTTTTAAATGATGATAAAGTTTTCTCACGTAAAAAGAAAAATAAGAGACACAACTAGAAGATAAGAAGTGAAAAGCCAAAAGAAAGAAATGAAAAGCCAAAAAGAAATTGAAAGGACAAGTAAATGAAAAGTCAAGGAAAATGAAAAGGTTTGTCTCTTCAAATTTCTAACTTCTTTTACTCAAATAAACAAAATAAAATCAGTAAATAAAAATAAAAGACAAAAAAATTAAAGTGAAAAAGAAAATTAAAAAATAATTTTAGGAAAAATAGAAGATAAATAAGAAAATAGCTTATTAAATTGGAACTAGCATTAAAAATTGTAAACAAAATACAATAAACATTTAGAAATTTTAATTACACTTTTAAAATGTTTTAAAAAATAAAAAATATACATAACATGTCATGTTACACATATAAGAACATGATACGACAAACAAAAATTATATTTATATAAATTAAAATAAACAATTTACATACAATAGTGTAAAAGCATAACTTTCACAATATTAATCGGATTTCAACCAAACGAAATGTAGTATACTTGAAATTTTATTTATTTGCATAAAAGAAAAAAATAATTTTCAAATTTTCAAATTTCAAATTTTTAAATTTAAAAGTCAAAGTTTGACCATATTGACCAAAATTCAAATCTTTGGAAAATATTCTATTTATTCATGTTTGGAATTCTAATTCACATACAAATCAAAATTTATATTTAAAATAACAAAATTTATTCATTTTTATTAAATAAAATAAAGATTTTAAATCGGGAATTCCAATTAAAATTATTAAATATATAATTAAAATAATCACAAAATACATGGTTGTTACAGTGCTCGAGCTCGACTATCATCGATAGTTGTTGTCCCAACGACCATCAGCCTGCCTATCACGGACCGATAGTCGCGACATCATCCTCTTTATCCTATTCAATGTCGATCGTGGCCTACTACACATCGCCGCCGTGTCATCCCTACCTGACCCCTCTCGAGTCCCTTTGGCCCGCTGCCTAGCCTTAATGAATTGCAACCCTAGCCACTGTAACGAGCTCGCGCTCCAGTGCCGAGCTTCCCCCAAAACGTGATTCGATTTCCACTAATGAAGATTGACGTTGGATAAGAACGAGGCGGCTATACTTTTGAGCTTCGAGTAGATTTAAGTTGGAAGATAAGGAAAGTCTCAGGCTCTCTCTCTTTTTTATTTAATGATTGCTCGATTTGTTGCTGAGATAAATGTTCGCCCTCTTTCTTTTATTATTATTATTTTTTCAACAGAAGCATGCTTGACAAATGGAGGAAGAAAGGATTTAATTCTAATGCGTGTCTTCAAGGAGAGCACGTGCCCTAACTGCTACAGCCATCAATGCAATTATATCATTTATATTTAAAGTTTAAATTCAAATTTAAATTATCTCGATTATCGCAACTCACAAGCTCGATCTCCTATCGAGGCGTGCTGCCAGGCATTCATAAGGTTATACACCTATTCCGAATGCAATGGAAAAGGTTTCGAGTCCCAATTTGATCGTATGGAGAAGATAGCCTTTTGGACCCTATATATATACACTGAATTTCAATTTAATTTCAGCACCTTTATCTACCGTACGACCAAACGATCATTCCAAACACTGCGAAAATTGAAATCCGATAATAATACACTATTACGGATCCAATGGAACAAGTTTCATCAAAATCCGAGAATGTGCCTCGGAAGGCTATTTTTAAATATCTATTTAAACGATATAAATCCAAAACTGAAGAAAACACCCTCAAACTAAAATTTAAAATTTCAACTAACTCTGGTAAAATCAGTATAAATTTTATAAGCCATTGAAATATTTTTAACTAGCTTAAAATCAAGAATTAATATTTTACCCATTCTCTAATTATTAAATTCAATAAATTTAATTCCCAAACAAAAATGATATTTGAAATTCATGTTAAACCTACTTCAAAATATTTAAAATCAATTAAATATTCAAATTTCAAATATCTAAAAAATTTGGGTTATCACACCCTGCCTCCGAAACGCCACCACCTCCTCGATAAAACCCCAAAAAAATTATGATCATCTTCAAATTGACTCCTCCATGATACTCCATTCGCCACCAAACGTGAACCGAAGGTGGCCCTCACCATCCTCCATGATTTCTCTTCAAGGTTCATTGGCCCACAACCACCCACGTCATCGAAAAAAACCCAATACCCTACTCTTTTTTCATTGAGAAACTACCACTGCCATTCCACAAGTTGGCTTGATCCCACCAGACATTAGCTTCATCTTGTCATCACGAACAATTGTCCAGTTGGCAGTTTCGCCTTAAAATCCTCGGATTGGTCCCAATGATCCTCGACCGTTCGATGAGGTGATGTTATAATTTGAGGAATGCGAACCATTCTCTCTGGTGAATATAAATAGGGAAGGGAATATGGGCAGCATTTTTAAACGTAGGGGAATATAACCTAGGAGTATGGTGTGAATAACTGTGGTATGGAGTAGGGTATGCTTGAATCGCGGCACATAATATTATATCCAAAAATATTTAGCATGATGCACTCAAAATCTAGAACTCCAAACAAGGCATGCCACTGGATTTCTATACTAAATACTTCTATTTCGAATCCAATAGAACTATTATCGAGACGTAAATTCATCATATACAGAAGATAGCTTTTAAAATCGAATTATATTAAATTAAATTCATTTTGTCAATTTTTACGCGTTTCGAGCTCGCATCACCAAACGATATGTTTGATCGCTACGAAATTCGTTGACATACAATAATTTACTATTACGAATCTAATGGCACTGTCAAAATCCGAGGCAGTGTCCCGGAAGGCTATTATCACCTGTTAATTAAAATGAATTATTATTAAGGCTAGTTTAATCACTTTTAGTTCTATTTTTAAAAGTTTACTATTATCATTCTTATTTAAACTAAATATAAAGAAGATTTAAGAAATCATTTTTATTCAAATTAAATCTAAAATTCAATTATTAAATAATTCAAATATTTGAATTTAAGCAATTTGACTTAGAAATTTATATATTGATATTTAAAATAAATTAAATATGCAAAAATCAAATGTCTAGAATTTTGGGTCGTTATAACTTCACTCGCAATTAATCGTACATTATCCAACAAAGTTCGATTACTCCTTATCGAAGCATCGTTATGTATCACATGGAGGAGTGACTTTTGAGACTGAATCTTTATTTATTTTTAGGTACGTTCAGAACTTTTTTCAGTATACTCACTCATTCAATCAAATTGAATCATTTATATCGCATTTTATTTTATTTACTTTTATTTTATACTCTATTGGTTTACCATAGACATACTACATGTGTAACGACCCAGAATTTTAAACAATTTAATTTGAGAATATTTAATTTATTTTAAATATTTGAATGATGGTTTGAATTGAATTTCAAATTATCAGAATGAATTTGGCGATTAAATTTTAGAATTTAATCTATTGAAATTGAAAGTGAATTGTTCAGTTTTGAAATTAAATCGTTTGAATCGATATTTAAAAATAGCCGTCCGAGGCACAGTCTCGAAATTCGACGAAACCAGTTCCATTGGGTCCGTAATATTGAATTATTACCGGGTTTCAAATTTCGTATTTTTCGGAGTTTATATGTGAGCACACGACGTGTAAACGCATTAGGATTTAATCGAATTCAATTTGAATTTTAATTTTTTCAAATTAGTCAAACATCACGTTATATCCCTAAAATTATGCCTAAAATCGTGCCTAATATCACGATGGAGATCGTGCAGAACATACTGCATTCAATTTCAAATACTCCTCTCGCCCTTCACTCTCGTTCAAATCTCGAACGAAATAAAAAATGGCCGATGCTACTTGATAATGGCGACATCTCCTTTCCCTTTCTCTCGTTCTCCCTCTTAAAATAAATTGCCAGCCGCTCTCCTTCAATTCCTCAAATCAAAAAAAAAGGAAAAGAAAAAGGAATGAACGAAAAAAAACATCATCGAATCGCGATATCAGGGTGCGTAGGCGACAACGCTCGCAATCGCGAGGTGCGGAGGCGCGTGGGCTGCGTGGAGAGGGAGGATCGCGACTAGGGTTCGAGGCATTCGATTGGGCGATGGTGACAGGCGATCGAATTTGGGGTTCGCCTTCGAGCGGCGATGGCGACAGGGCGTGAGGCACTGGAGGATGAGGGCGTAGGCAGAGGCGGCGCGCACGCGGTCGAGCAGGTGGTGGCGTTTTCGATTCGACAGAGGAGGCGATGGGGAGCAGCTCGATTCTGGGGTCGAGCAATGGCCTGTGTTCGTGATTTTCAGTAAGTTCTTTGCTAATTCTATTTTTATGTAAAATTTAGGATATATTGATATATATATACGTATATGTATATACAGTAGAATGGAACTGCTGTTTTATATAAAAAAAAATTTATAAAACAGAAAATAATGAAAGTAGTTAAAGAAAAATAAATGTTGGTGGTTAGTTTATTTTATTTATCTATTAAGTGATTTTAACTACTAAAAATAATTTATTACAAAGGGATTAGTAAAAAAAATCACATTTTGAATTTTTAAATGAAATTATTGGTTGAGTAAATAAATTAAATAAAATTAGTTTAAAATTTAATTTTTTTTTAGTTAAAATCGAATTTATAATCGATTAAGTTATTAAAAAGAGGAGATTTGTTTAAAAAAATCGAATTTGTCAGTTAAATAAATTTTATTAAAAGAAATTGATTTAAAGAATTATTTTAAAAGTAAAATAATTAGTTGAAATACATTTATTAAAAAGGAAAGTTAGTTTGAAAGTAAAATGTTTAGTTAAATAAATTTATTTAACAGAAATTTGGTTGAAAGGAAAATAATTTTATTAAAAGAAGTTGATTTAAAGATATTAATTTAAAGTAAAATAATTAGCTAAATAAATTATTAAACAAGAAATAGGTTTAAATAACACTATCAGTTAATTTAACTATTAAAAAGAAATCAACGATGAATCAAAATTATCAAATGAAAATTTATTATTCGATTGATTCGAATATTAATAAATTGTGTAAATATTTATACAAGGTATAAATCAAGAAAAATCGAGTCAAGATGGAAAATGGATTGCTAATAAAAGTAAAGGTGAGAACTTCTCACTCAAAAGGAATTTTGTTGTTTATTTAAATTTTAAATGGTTAGATTTAAAATTGTTAGACTGTGTTGATTGAATGCTTGAATGATGATTGTTATATATATATATATATATTGGATGTGAATAGACCCTATACGCCGTTAGTAAGCGGAGGTTATTTATTACACACATATACCGCGATATTCCACCTCGAAGTGGTATTGGTATTATATTATATATATAGCAATATATATATATTGGCATATGTATATATTGCAGTTGATTGATTTCCCACATTGTATAGCGGATGAGACCCTATGCGCCGTTAGTAAGCGGATAATATTTTATAAAATCCCATATACCGCGATATTCCGTCTTGAAACGGAATTAGTATTGTGCTAATGTCTGTGGATGCAGGGAAACAGGTTGGAGGGATCCAACTGGATTCCTCACAAATATTTATTTGATTTCATATATTGTGATATTTGATTGTTTATCATGGATGATATATGATGTTTGAAAGTCGTGATTGACTATTGATGTGTTGCATCATCGGATCCAATTTTTGAAGTTTAAAAACAACGATTTTGATTTCTAAAGTGATTTTTGGAAATATACGTTTATAAAATATTTTTGAAATTGATTCATCTTAAATAAATAAACGTTATAATTTTAATGTTATGAAAATTATGATTTTTGAGAAATACAGTTAAAAGTTGATTTTTGAAGATATGAGATTAATGATTTTATAAAATAGCTTAAACTGGGATTGCTGAATTTATTATAAAAAGTTTAAAAATAGGATTTATAAAATTGGATTATTTTATAAATCAAACGATGAAATTATAAAAGAGTTTAAAGACGTTTTAAAAATAGTAATATAAATTGTTTTATATTAAAAGATTTATAAATTGATATTTATAAATAAAAAAATATTGGAATTATAAAACGAGCTTTTACAAGTATTAGAATGAATTGTAAATGAATTTCATAAATTGGAATTATAGAATTATAACGGTGAAGTTATAAATGGAATTTTATAAACAGTAGGTTTATAAAATTTGTAAAGTTATTTAAAAGAATAGATTTTGGATAAATAAAAGAATCTTATAAGTTATAAGATTTATAAATTTGGGAAGTTTAAAGAAACAATTTTGTAAACAAATAAATTATAAGTGTTTGACTTGTAATATGAATTTTTAGTATATCATTGTGATATGAATTGAGATAGGTTAATAAAGGAATTTATAAAAAGGAGTTGGTATAAAATAAATAGAAATAGAATTTATAAACGTTGTTTTATAAATCCGCAACGGCTTATTTTGATAAGGAATTGTTGTAATTTGTTAATGGAATTATATTCATGTTTTAGACAGTGAATAATCCTTTAAAATAAAATGAATAGAAGTGATGAAATTTATTAACACGGTATATTCACGTTTTTGAATAGTGAATATTATGTTAAAGAAATTATTTTGGATGTGATGTTTGAAATAGAATTAAAACGATCTAAAGATGTTTTAAAAGGTGTTGAGATACGAAACCATAGATTTCAACATTTATTGTTGAAATAGACGTTTTCGAGAAATAGAAGGAAATGGTAGATTATAACACTGTTGTTATAATAGATGATTTCCGAAAGGAAATGTTTTGTATAGTATTGGGATTTATATATCTATTTTAATTTCGAATCCCTATACTAGTGATTTTGGGTTGTCGTAACGATGTTTTACGCAACATTCGTTTTGGCCCAAATAAATATGTTTAAGAGAATGATTTCCTTAAAGAATGAAATATATACTTAATTTCGATTAAAATATATTGAATAATTTCCAAGTATAGAAAATAAAAAGACTTGTGAATTACTTATAAATCAATAAGTATGGAAATGCTTTTCCAATATTAAGTGAATATTTGGAATTTATCTTTTTGAAGATAAATTGAAAATGAATATTAGAAATTGAATGGGAATCGTATATTCATAAATATTTTTGGAATGTAAATTCAAAATGGAATTTATAATTGAAATTTGGAAAATGGGTTTAAAAATAAATATTGATTTATTTTTGAAGAATGGAAAATATATATATCTTATAAAGATATTTTTGGGAAATAAATAATTTGGAAAATTATTTGGAATCTGGTGATGTTGGCATATCTATTGATAGTTCAATAACCGACTATCAATATTTACCTTTAAATAGGTATTTGTTGTGATTTGTTTGAATTTGAATGCCACACTTATTTTTTTAAAATAAGCGCTCACTATTCGGGTTAACCGGGAAAGGACCTTGGGGTCATATAACCCATTCCGAATATGTGATACGTCGTTATGAATTGCATTCGAAGACTGGTGTTGAAGGCCGGATATTTTCGAAAACGAAAGGGTTTCTTGTTGATTGTCTCTGCACTGGCTGATCCCAGGTATTGAGATCTCCATATGTGATGGGAAATTCGGGCGTGATTAGTGAGTATCCGGATTGCAAGGACTTCTTTGTAAGTGCCTTCGGTTCTGTTCGAGCCCGGAACAGACTTGTATGGATTGTGTGTCTGACATTACAAATTGAGATGTAAAGCCGATTTCTTTCAAATATATTTCTGTTGGTGGCGGAGAATTTATTCTCTTAGCTTAACACCCTTCTCTGAAACATACGAGCTCAGAGGTTATGTAGTTGAATGTTATCAGCAATATACTACCAATTTGGTAATGTGACATACTGAGTGTTGCTGTGAAATGATCATTGTGTTGATTATTTGTGATAGGATCATTTGTTTGCTCGTCTATCTTGGTGATCATTTCTATGATCATTTGTTGACCCAAAGCATGGCTTTTGTATAAAGTATGTTTTTTTGGACGTGACTTCGTCGAGCCTCACAAAACGGTAATGGTCGAAACAGGAATTGTGCGGCAAGGTTTCCAGGGATCGCTTCCCTAGGGTATGGCCATTCCTTCTGGAAAAGGGTGGTATCATGGTATGGAGCCCAGATACTTACTCATGTTGAAAACACTTTGTTATGATTGTGTGATGATGGTGACGAGCGCTCGTTTAAAGGTTCCAAAGGACCGGGGGTGGCATATCTGAGGGTTTGTAATATTCCTTGGGAAAAGGGATTCCCGACTTTGTTTAGCAGAGAACGGTTTGGTTCTCGGGGCGTCCTTCCAGAGGTGTTTCCATGTGGCAATGGAAAGTTCCTTGGCCTGACCATTTGTTGGAAAATCCATTCTTTAAATACGAGCATTGTACGGTTTTAGTTGTATTACCTGCCATGGAATATGGCGGTAACCCGCTATTGAACATGGTAGCTATAGTAGGCATAGTTCGAAATGTCTATGCTGGCTAAGATTTATATCTTTATTTTCGAAATGAATTTTCTCTACACTATGCACTAGTAATAATATCAAATGTTCTTTTTAATACGTATCAAGCATCTTTGACTATCATAAGGAGAAATCTCCTCCGATTCTGCGTTTGCATTGTGTGTGTGTGCGGGAGGCCTTATGGTAGTCTCATCTTTAAAAGCATTGCGAATTGACTTTAAAAATATTCCTCTATTTTGTTTTCAAAGATAAATAAACTGTTTTGAGTTCTCACACCAGTCACATGACTGACTCGGAGTTTATTGTTTTCCTTCCTAAACTCTGGGTGCCCACCAATTTCTACACGGGCAGTCAAGAGTTAAGGTTTATCAAGATATCAGGATATTCTGGAGTTGCTGGAGGCAAGATGGATGGCATGGCGTATTACTAGTATATAGTATTTCTTTTCCGCTGTTGGTTGTTGTTGTTGTACACTCTGATGATATGATGTAATGAAATGTGATGTAATGTAATAACTGATATACTTCTTTGTTTAAAGATTATTCATTTATTTATTATATGTTGTTCCGCTGCGAATTGTGAGATTCTGATATTGTTCTGTTGTTTTCAGTTCCGTTCTATTTTCTATTTTCTTTTCTATCTATTTTCTACTATCTTCTTTTCTTTCTTCTTCTTTTCTTTTTCTTAAACCCATAACTATTCGGTTTTTCGGCAACGAAAAATCGCTATCGTTACATTTGGTATCAGAGCTTATGGTTAAGCGACAACCATGGTTCTGTTGGGTGTTACTCATTAGAGATAGAGTCAGCAGTACCCTAGAATGAGTTTGAGTGTAATAATAGATATGAGGGCGTATTTGTTAGTGAATATAAAAATGTTTTGAATCGGGTAAATAAGGTATTTTTGCCCGAAACTTTTTTTGTATAGAAAAGAAATGATTTTCTATTATTATAGTATATGGTTGCATGGTTGTTAGGAAGTAATAATATTAAATTATTATCATTATTATATGGAATTAAATAAGAAATAAAATGGATTGAATTCAAGTAGACTAACTTAATAAATTATTAATTCATGGACTAATGAATTGGAATTTGAATTAGTTAAACTAAAGTTTAGTTGTGAGCAAAATTTGAAGATAAATTTGAATTTATATATAAATTCAAGTAAGTAAAAGAAATAAATTGAAATTCCCTTTGTTAGCTATTAGTAAATTCGTGATGAATCGAATATAGAAATTGAAATATTGAAATGAATTAGTGAATGAAACTAATTTAAAATAGTAATGTGAATTACTAAATGAAAGTTAATCGATAAAATTCAATATTTAGAATTGAGAATTGAATTCGAATGAAATTTAAATTGAGAATTGAATTCAAATAGAATTGAAATGTGAATTGAATTGAAATGTAAAATTTAATGAAAGTGGATATGTAACTTCAATAGTGAAGTAAAAATGTATAATAAGCATATATTGAATATTTTGTAATGAAATGTGCAAATGGTTTGAATGTTGGAATTGGATATTATGGATACTACTATTAACAGGATATACAGGTGTATTAAAAGAAATGGAATTGAGATTTTGATTTCAAAGATAAAATTGAATTGCTCGACAAAAAGGTACGTATTTCAATTTCAGTATGAGATTTGATGACTTTCTTCTCCAGCCACTTGGCTTTCTCTTTTCTTTTTGATTCTTAGGGGCCGTGGTGCCATTTTGTAGTCGTACCGATCGAGCCGCGCAAAGGAGACGCTGGCGAAAGTTTTCGAAAATTTAGGGTGTTAGAAAAATTTTGAGAAATTTTGAAAGTTTGAAATTTGAATTTGAATTTAAATTTGAATTATTAGGAAAACAATGTTGTTTGAAACCTATAATAGAAGTTGAAAAGCTAGTTGAAATGATAATGAATATGTAGTAAAAAGATTTGTTTTAGAAAGTTTATAAAACTATTTGGATTGTGAAAAATAGTAATCGGGATAAGGGCATTCTTCTTAACTTGTAATTTCAAGACGAAATTCTTTTAAGGGGGAAGATTGTAACGACCCAGAATTTTAAACAATTTAATTTGAGAATATTTAATTTATTTTAAATATTTGAATGATGGTTTGAATTGAATTTCAAATTATCAGAATGAATTTGGCGATTAAATTTTAGAATTTAATCTATTGAAATTGAAAGTGAATTGTTCAGTTTTGAAATTAAATCGTTTGAATCGATATTTAAAAATAGCCGCCCGAGGAACAGTCTCGGAATTCGACGAAACCAGTTCCATTGGGTCCGTAATATTGAATTATTACCAGGTTTCAAATTTCGTATTTTTCGGAGTTTATATGTGAGCACACGACGTGTAAACGCATTGGGATTTAATCGAATTCAATTTGAATTTTAATTTTTTAAAATTAGTCAAACATCACGTTATATCCCTAAAATTATGCCTAAAATCATGCCTAATATCACCATGAAGATCGTGCAGAACATACTGAATTCAATTTCAAATACTCCTCTCGCCCTTCACTCTCGTTCAAATCTCGAACGAAATAAAAAATGGCCGATGCTACTTGATAATGGCGACATCTCCTTTCCCTTTCTCTCGTTCTCCCTCTTAAAATAAATTGCCAGCCGCTCTCCTTCAATTCCTCAAATAAAAAAAAAGGAAATGAAAAAGGAATGAACGAAAAAAAACATCATCGAATCGCGATATCAGGGTGCGTAGGCGACAACGCTCGCAATCGCGAGGTGCGGAGGCGCGTGGGCCGCTTGGAGAGGGAGGATCGCGACTAGGGTTCGAGGCATTCGATTGGGCAATGGTGACAGGCGATCGAATTTGGGGTTCGCCTTCGAGCGGCGATGGCGACAGGGCGTGAGGCATGCGCGAGGCACTGGAGGATGAGGGCGTAGGCAGAGGCGGCGCGCACGCGGTCGAGTAGGTGGTGGCGATTTCGATTCGACAGAGGAGGCGATGGGGAGCAGCTCGATTCTGGGGTCGAGCAATGGCCCGTGTTCGTGATTTTCAGTAAGTTCTTTGCTAATTCTATTTTTATTTAAAATTTAGGATATATAGATATATATACGTATATGTATATACAGTAGAATGGAACTGCTGTTTTATATATAAAAAAAAAATTATAAAACAGAAAATAATGAAAGTAGTTAAAGAAAAATAAATGTTGGTGGTTAGTTTATTTTATTTATCTATTAAGTGATTTTAACTACTAAAAATATTTTATTACAAAGGGATTAGTAAAAAAATCACATTTTGAATTTTTAAATGAAATTATTGGTTGAGTAAATAAATTAAATAAAATTAGTTTAAAATTTAAATTTTTTTTTTAGTTAAAATCGAACTTATAATCGATTAAGTTATTAAAAAGAGGAGATTTGTTTAAAAAAAAATCGAATTTGTTAGTTAAATAAATTTTATTAAAATAAATTGATTTAAAGAATTATTTTAAAAGTAAAATAATTAGTTGAAATACATTTATTAAAAAGGAAAGTTAGTTTGAAAGTAAAATGTTTAGTTAAATAAATTTATTTAACAGAAATTTGGTTGAAAGGAAAATAATTTTATTAAAAGAAGTTTATTTAAAGATATTAATTTAAAGTAAAATAATTAGCTAAAATAAATTATTAAACAAGAAATAGGTTTAAATAACACTATCAGTTAATTTAACTATTAAAAAGAAATCAACGATGAATCAAAATTATCAAATGAAAATTTATTATTCGATTGATTCGAATATTAATAAATTGTGTAAATATTTATACAAGGTATAAATCAAGAGAAATCGAGTCAAGATGGAAAATGGACTGCTAGTAAAAGTAAAGGTGAGAACTTCTCACTCAAAAGGAATTTTGTTGTTTATTTAAATTTTAAATGGTTAGATTTAAAATTGTTAGACTGTGTTGATTGAATGCTTGAATGATGATTGTTATATATATATTGGATGTGAATAGACCCTATACGCCGTTAGTAAGCGAAGGTTATTTATTACACACATATACCGCGATATTCCACCTCGAAGTGGAATTGGTATTATATTATATATATAGCAATATATATATATATATATTGGCATATGTATATATTGCAGTTGATTGATTTCCCGCATTGTATAGCGGATGAGACCCTATGCGCCGTTAGTAAGCGGATAATATTTTATAAAATCCCATATACCGCGATATTCCGTCTTGAAACGGAATTGGTATTGTGCTAATGTCTGTGGATGCAGGGAAACAGGTTGAAGGGATCCAACTGGATTCCCCACAAATATTTATTTGATTTCATATACTGTGATATTTGATTGTTTATCATGGATGATATATGATGTTTGAAAGTCGTGATTGACTATTGATGTGTTGCATCATCGGATCCAATTTTTGAAGTTTAAAAACAACGATTTTGATTTCTAAAGTGATTTTTGGAAATATACGTTTATAAAATATTTTTGAAATTGATTCATCTTAAATAAATAAACGTTATAATTTTAATGTTATGAAAATTATGATTTTTGAGAAATACAGTTAAAAGTTGATTTTTGAAGATATGAGATTAATGATTTTATAAAATAGCTTAAACTGGGATTGCTGAATTTATTATAAAAAGTTTAAAAATAGGATTTATAAAATTGGATTATTTTATAAATCAAATGATGAAATTATAAAAGAGTTTAAAGACGTTTTAAAAATAGTAATATAAATTTTTTTATATTAAAAGATTTATAAATTGATATTTATAAATAAAAAAATATTGGAATTATAAAACGAGCTTTTACAAGTATTAGAATGAATTGTAAATGAATTTCATAAATTGGAATTATAGAATTATAACGGTGAAGTTATAAATGGAATTTTATAAACAGTAGGTTTATAAAATTTGTAAAGGTATTTAAAAGAATAGATTTTGGATAAATAAAAGAATCTTATAAGTTATAGGATTTATAAATTTGGGAAGTTTAAAGAAACAATTTTGTAAACAAATAAATTATAAGTGTTTGACTTATAATATGAATTTTTAGTATATCATTGTGATATGAATTGAGATAGGTTAATAAAGGAATTTATAAAAAGGAGTTGATATAAAATAAATAGAAATAGAATTTATAAACGTTGTTTTATAAATCCGCAACGACTTATTTCGATAAGGAATTGTTGTAATTTGTTAATGGAATTATATTCATGTTTTAGACAGTGAATAATCCTTTAAAATAAAATGAATAGAAGTGATGAAATTTATTAACACGGTATATTCACGTTTTTGAATAGTGAATATTATGTTAAAGAAATTATTTTGGATGTGATGTTTGAAATAGAATTAAAACGATCTAAAGATGTTATAAAAGGTGTTGAGATACGAAACCATAGATTTCAACATTTATTGTTGAAATAGACGTTTTCGAGAAATAGAAGGAAATGGTAGGTTATAACACTGTTGTTATAATAGATGATTTCCGAAAGGAAATGTTTTGTATAGTATTGGGATTTATATATCTATTTTTATTTCGAATCCCTATACTAGTGATTTTGGGTTGTCGTAACGATGTTTTACGCAACATTCGTTTTGGCCCAAATAAATATGTTTAAGAGAATGATTTCCTTAAAGAATGAAATATATACTTAATTCCGATTAAAGTATATTGAATATTTTCCAAGTATAGAAAATAAAAAGACTTGTGAATTACTTATAAATAAATAATTATGGAAATGCTTTTCCAATATTAAGTGAATATTTGGAATTTATCTTTTTGAAGATAAATTGAAAATGAATATTAGAAATTGAATGGGAATCGTATATTCATAAATATTTTTGGAATGTAAATTCAATATGGAATTTATAAATGAAATTTGGAAAATGGGTTTAAAAATAAATATTGATTTATTTTTGAATAATGGAAAATATATATATCTTATAACGATATTTTTGGGAAATAAATAATTTGGAAAATTATTTGGAATCTGGTGATGTTGGCATATCTATTGATAGTTCAATAACCGACTATCAATATTTACCTTTAAATAGGTATTTGTTGTGATTTGTTTGAATTTGAATGCCACACTTATTTTTTTAAAATAAGCGCTCACTATTCGGGTTAACCGGGAAAGGACCTTGGGGTCGTATAACCCATTCCGAATATGTGATACGTCGTTATGAATTGCATTCGAAGACCTGTGTTGAAGACCGGATATTTTCGAAAACGAAAGGGTTTCTTGTTGATTGTCTCTGCACTGGCTGATCCCCGGTATTGAGATCTCCATATGTGATGGGAAATTCGGGCGTGATTAGTGAGTATCCGGATTGCAAGGACTTCTTTGTAAGTGCCTTCGGTTCTGTTCGAGCCCGGAACAGACTTGTATGGATTGTGTGTCCGACATTACAAATTGAGATGTAAAGCCGATTTCTTTCAAATATATTTCTGTTGGTGGCGCAGAATTTATTCTCTTAGCTTAACACCCTTCTCTGAGACGTACGAGCTCAGAGGTTATGTAGTTGAATGTTATCAGCAATATACTCCCAATTTGGTAATGTGACATACTGAGTGTTGCTGTGAAATGATCATTGTGTTGATTATTTGTGATAGGATCATTTGTTTGATCGTCTATCTTGGTGATCATTTCTATGATCATTTGTTGACCCAAAGCATGGCTTTTGTATAAAGTATGTTTTTTTGGACGTGACTTCGTCGAGCCTCACAAACCGGTAATGGTCGAAACAGGAATTGTGCGGCAGGGTTTCCAGGGATCGCTTCCCTAGGGTATGGCCATTCCTTCTGGAAAAGGGTGGTATCATGGTATGGAGCCCAGATACTTACTCATGTTGAAAGCACTTTGTTATGATTGTGTGATGATGGTGACGAGCGCTCGTTTAAAGGTTCCAAAGGACCGGGGGTGGCATATCTGAGGGTTTGTAATATTCCTTGGGAAAAGGGATTCCCGGCTTTGTTTAGCAGTGAACGGTTTGGTTCTCGGGGCGTCCTTCCAGAGGCGTTTCCATGTGGTAATGGGAAGTTCCTTGGCCTGACCATTTGTTGGAAAATCCATTCTTCAAATACGAGCATTGTACGGTTTTAGTTGTATAACCTGCCATGGAATATGGCGGTAACCCGCTATTGAACATGGTAGCTATAGTAGGCATAGTTCGAAATGTCTATGCTGGCTAAGATTTATATCTTTATTTTCGAAATGAATTTTCTCTACACTATGCACTAGTAATAATATCAAATGTTCTTTTTAATACGTATCAAGCATCTTTGACTATCATAAGGAGAAATCTCCTCCGATTCTGCATTTGCATTGTGTGTGTGTGCCGGAGGCCTTATGGTAGTCTCATCTTTAAAAGCATTGCGAATTGACTTTAAAAATATTCCTCTATTTTGTTTTCAAAGATAAATAAACTGTTTTGAGTTCTCACACCAGTCACATGACTGACTCGGAGTTTATTGTTTTCCTTCCTAAACTCTGGGTGCCCACCAATTTCTACACGGGCAGTCAATAGTTAAGGTTTATCAGGATATCAGGATATTCTGGAGTTGCTGGAGGCAAGATGGATGGCATGGCGTATTACTAGTATATAGTATTTCTTTTCCGCTGTTTGTTGTTGTTGTTGTACACTCTGATGATATGATGTAATGAAATATGATGTAATGTAATAACTGATATAGTTCTTTGTTTAAAGATTATTCATTTATTTATTATATGTTGTTCCGCTGCGAATTGTGAGATTCTGATATTGTTCTGTTGTTTTCAGTTCCGTTCTATTTTCTATTTTCTTTTCTCTCTATTTTCTACTATCTTCTTTTCTTTCTTCTTCTTTTCTTTTTCTTAAACCCATAACTATTCAGTTTTTCGGCAACGAAAAATCGCTATCGTTACAACATGTGTATCAAATACACATGTCCATGTTGGTGATAACTTATTGGTGGATGTGATGAAATACATGGAACTATTTTGGTATTAATAGACTTACAATTGCATACATCTATATGTATCAATCCAAAGAGTTCATCAACTCTTATGATGCTCCCACTGAATAGGTGCAAAGCCCTTAATTGTTTGAGATAAAATTAACCGGTATCATATGATTCATAATCACATAATAAAATTATACCTCGAAACAACGAGTGGGTCTATAATTCCAAATAGTTGTAAATAATTTTAGATGCTTCTGTATTTTCTAATGCATCACCTTTATTATGAAAAAATACCACATTATAGTTTTATTTCATAACGAATATTCCTAATACTCATATTGAAATATAACTATGTCTATTTTTTAGCCGATACCGAAAAATAGTAATTATTTCCTAAATAATATTCGGTACGTTTTACGAAAACAATTTTCATAATTTGATGCAAAAATAAGTGCTATATGGCAAGTTCCCACAATTTCATCTATTACTATAATAACGTACTAAATTCGAAGGTCTATCATTCACTGAATATAGAATTGTTTATTTCATATACTACAACTGGTTTACCGTGGAGAGTTCTTTGATCAAATACCTTGAACTCAAGGAAATATATCTCATATAAAACAATTTTCTATATGAAAATACATTTTGGAATAGAAATTATATTTCATATTCCAATGTTAAGTACCAGTCACTATTATTACAATTCTCGTTTCCGTTGTTTCTTTATGAACCAGAAATGACTACTCACTCTCTTTATCCCACCCGTACCTTGAATTACATCTATTCTTATACATTCGTTATTCTTTTTAAATGGCTAAACCATTAAAAAGAAAACTTTTACTACAATATCATAACAAACACTTTACAAAAGCACATTCAATTATCCTTAGCTTTTAAGGACATTAGATAAGTTGCACTTTACATAAACTGATCAAACTGACATTTCAGTGATTGGGTTCTTAGATTTATATTATAGTTTTGGTATGGTGTTACATTTAACACATACGATCCTTTTGTAATCAATCACATTGAACACTCGATCTCGCACTAAGGTTTATTTAATTCTAGATGAACTAATTTCATCGAAAAATTATACATTACAAACTTTGACTGTTCATTGTTAAACATTTATATGAGGCCGGAGCTTTCGTGGTCGTTGGATGAGAGAATGTGGGTTTAAAAATTTAGGCGAACTTCTCTGATTTGTTTTGGAGATGGGATTTTATACAGGGAGAAGTATGGTAAGAACATGGACGGGTATGGGCACTTAGATATGGGTATGGGCTGACATAATCTATATATGTATTTTAAAACAGAATATATCCCGTTTCGAACGTCCGAAAATCTCGAACTCCAAACGAAGCATGGTGCTTGGAATTCTATGTAATACCCCTATTTCGAACACAATGGTACCAGTCTCGAGGCCTAATTCGATCATATACAGAAGATGGATTTTTAAACCTAATTATTATATAAATTTCTAAAACTAATTTCTACGCGTTTCGATCTTGCACGACCAAACGATGCATCCAGTTGTCACAAAATTTGACGGTATACAATAATTCACTACTATGGATCCAATGGAACTGGTTTTGTCCAATTCCAATACAGTGCCCCGGAAGGCTATTTTCACTTGTTAATAAAAAACGATTATTATAAAACGAGTTTTATTCGCTTTGAAATTCAAATTCAAAAGTTTCTATCTTCATTCTTATTCAAATAGAATTTAAATCAACTTTCGAAAACATTTTCGTTCACATCAAATTCAAGATTTAATTATTTAAATAATTTAAAATATTCAAATAACCATTATATTTGAAATTCAAGTTGTTTGACTTATAAAATTAAATTTTTAATATTTTAAATAAATTCAATGTTCCAAATTCAAATGACTAAATTTATGGGTCGTTGCATTTTTCCACCTTAAAAAAATCTCATCCTCGAAATTGCCGAGGTAAGAAAAATGCCATAAATCCATTAACTTTTCAAAACCAATTAGCTGAAATAGATCCTAAAATTTCTAAGTCTTTTAGATTCACCTACCTATCCCAATTAATTTCCATCCATCCATTCATAAAAAATTAAGACTAAAAATCAAATTTTTAGTTATCCAAAAGTTTCCTTTCAAACTTATAAAAAATATTCTAACTCTTAAATTTAAGGAAAATTTCGCCAACGACTCTTTTGCGTGGCTCAATCAGAAAAATTTACAATAAATAGAATCATAAATATACATCTCATCTTCGAGGATGAGGCAACCTATGAGGAAAAATATAAAAATACGATATGTAATCTGAGATGTGTATCTTTTCATAGTATTAGCAAGCATATACAACGAATATAGTGTAAAAGCAAGCTCTAAATGTGAAGCATATGTCATTCGCTCCTACTAATCACTCAACAACCAATGAGAACAAGTATAGAGGAAGTAATGTCAATATATATAACATGTACTGATACAATGACTATATGCAAATGTAACAAATACAACAGGAGAAACCATCCAACAAATAATATCCATCCAAAAAATAATACCCATCCAACTAATTTATCATCATATCAATTTGCATTTTTAATGTAGACATTATATTTATACACTTTCATTACATATTATCATTCCATTGATTTGTTTTCAATTTATTTACATTCGATTAATTTACAGTCAATTTATTCCCATTCAATTATTGCTTAGTATATTTCTTTCAATACTAATATCACTTAAGAACCATTCCATTAAATTTTTACTTTAGTTCACTATTAACATTCTATACAACACTTCTTATGTTTATTTTTACTTCAAAACTTAAGTTCATATTCAATTCTATCAAACAACACTCCAAACATATTCAATTCATTTTATTTAACTTAACTTAGGTTATATTTTAGTTCCACGTCTCAATTTCAAATAATATTTTCTTATCTATATTGCTTTCAAATTATAAGTTCAAAAACTTATTTTCATATATTTATCAAATCATACTTTGAATTTTAAACCCGAAACTTGTTTTACCAAATACAACTTCAATAGTAGCAATCCGTCACTTAGAAACTTGAAAATGAACGCCGATGATGCTGAAGTCATCGCCAGAATTATTTTCCAGCAACTATAGAGAGTTTAGTGCTTTCTATTTCTTTTTAAATCCTTTTAACAATATTTCCAGTTAAAACATTTTCCGAATAATACTATTATTATTATCCTTCAAAACCTTTGAAAAACTATTTTTCAAATCAATGGAATTAAATTCTCAAATTTCTTGTTTTAAATCCATTTTTATTTGCAAATCATATTTATAAATATTCTTATACAATTTCATTTCCTTTCCATTTATAAATCACACTTATAAATCATATTTGTATAATCTCACTTCTTATGTAATACCATTTCACAAATGTTGATTATTTTAATTATAATCAATTGGTTATCTTTGTTTAGGTTATAACAATAACAACTTTTATTAGAACATCAACAAAAACAAATAATAATAATCAAATATTATCATTCACTAACAACCAAACACACCAGACATAGCTATAATAATTTCTAAAAAATTATTTCTTTATATATAAAATATAATTTAGGTAAAATTATTTCATTTACCAACTCTCAAAACAATACCGTGTCAGTTTGTCTTATTTAGGTGTTTAGAAACACCTATCGGTATCGTGGCGTCCCATGTACCGACCCGAATTCATAACCCACTCAACAAATAAATTAACACAGTATAAAACATACATATAATCACTAACAAATATGCTCTCATGTCTATACTACACTCAAAAGTCGTAATAAGGTATTCCATTACCTTATCACTTAATGAGTTACCCCACCAAAGCTAAGGCTCTCACTTAACCTTGCGCTCTGATACCAGTTGCAACGACTCAAGATTTTCGACCCTTGAAAATTGACACTATTTTGTCCACTGTATTGTGTGCATAGCAATCGAATGCCGGAAAACCCGATTGTTAGGGGAAGAGAAGGAATAAAGATGTAGAGAAGAAGAAGAGAAAAGAAAACTGAAACAATACAAAATCTTACAATTGCAGCAGAACAATATATAATCCAATATCAATGACCTTTACAAAAAAGAAACTGCTATATATATACACATCAAACAAATCACAATCATCACCCTTAACAGTTATAGTAACCCGTCCTCACAAATGCAGATTTCAACAACAAAGCAGCGGAAATAAACATATACATGAATACTACTTGAAGACCTCCAACTTGTCTCCTGAGCTCCAATGCATCCAAAGCTATCTGTAAATATGTTTGGTCTGACCCGAGCATTATAATAAAATAACACCCGAGTCAGTCTGGAAAACCGGCGTAAGAAAACACACCCATAGGATTTTAAAGTTGTAAAAAACCTTTGACAATCAAAAGTATCTCGTAAGACCATGCTGCACATAAACATGGACGAGTTTTTACCTTACGATAACCAAAATATTTAATATGAAATTCTCTGGTATTACAATAGTGTTTAAGATATAAATACTTATTACTCATAGCCGAAATTGTTACATTAATTAAATTCCAGTATAATAGGTATACGACTAAATCCTTAATGGCACGTATTGGAAAATGGATTCCATATGATGACTAGGCTACTACGGCACGGCCCGTCATGGTGCATCTCTATATAAAATAACACCAAGGTCAAACCTATCGACTCCTGTCAAAACAGAATCGACCTACACTTTACTGGATAGTACCGAATATGATCATTCCTCCGTTAATGGGCCCCAAACATAAAAATGAGAGATAATGCCGACTCTAGATAGGGATGATTATACCCTACTTATGAGCGACACACTTAGCCCTGCCGCGTCACCCTTGTTTTAGCCTTTCCCGGTTGATGAGGCTTAAGTCTACATTTTACCTTTAATATAGCATTTCCCACTTGAAATGCTAACACTTCCCTCCAGAAAACAATGCACTGCCAGCATTCATCCACACAAGTTTGCTCTGGGTTGAACGAAATGATTAAGAACTATGTGTTTAAATTCCATCATCTTCAAGATGCCTTCACTTCGAAATGCTTTGAGTTGGATAGAAGTGGTTTTAAGATAACATATCTGATCTCGGTCCCTTCAAAATAACTTACGATAATTTTTCATGAACTCAACCCCGGCTCTTTAGGAAATAAGCAATCAAAGATAAGAGCAGAGATCATCTCCTAATCGTTAGTGGACGGATTTCCTTACCATTGTCCTAAGAGAACGAAACAAGATGTGTATGCACTGTATAGCATAATTAGGAGATGACTATGCCATATAACTCACGTGTTTCTCCCAGATATTTCCAAAGTTACCTTTGGGTCAAAATTCAATATTCGGTTATTTACTATCGAATAACAAACATTCAATCAGGGATTACATTTTCCATAGGGGAAAACAAACATTGGCCAAACACATAAGTAAACACTAACCTCTTTAATTAATATTTTCATTAATTAAAATCACTTGTAAATATTGGTATAAAAATATCCTTACAAAGATACACCTACAATCCTACATTTTCAATACTTAGAAAATATCTATATAGTTATCTTAATGCTATAAGTATACCCACAAAACCGAGAAAGATTCCCTTTCTACACAATTCAAAAATCATTTAAAAAATCCTGTATAAATATCAAAAATCATTTATAAAACCATTTTATAAATATCTGAAACCATTTATTATTTCTTTAATCAATTTCAATCACTTATAAATTCTTTTTACACACTCCTAAAATCATTTATAAACCCTTTATAAATCTCAAAATCCATTTATAAAACTATTTTATAAATCTCTGAAACCATTTATAAACCCCATAAAACCATTTATAAAACTCCTTATATAAATTTATAAACCTATTTCTAAAATTCTTTTATAAATATCCAAGATCATTTATAAAACCTATTTTTTTAACCCTTTTACAATTTTCCTTTAGGTTTTCCAAACCATGCTATAAGATTCCTTTTATAATACCCATACCTGTTTATAAACCCTCTCCATAAATCTCAAAAACATTTATAAATATATCCTAATCATTTACCTAAAAACACTATTATATAATAGTAAACATTATATACAAATAAATAAAACTTTAAAATATTTTAAAATAAAAATTAATAAATTACAAAAGATCCTGAATAAAACAATAATAATCTATCTTCAACATTTTTATAAATACCAATAATTAATTTCCAAAACTTTATTGATAATTAATTATATTTAATTTTAAACCGTATTAATATTTTAGACAATTAACTTCTCAAAATATTAAAATATTTATAAACAACTTTAAAACAATATTAATATAAATAACCGACTTTTAGAACATAAATATATTTCCTTGATAAAAGTCATACTTAAAATTTTAACATAATCATTCCCAGATTTATAAAACTATATTTAAAATCTTTATCATTTTTATAAAACTTCCTTTCATAATACCCCGTTATTTATAAATTCAATTTATAACTCTATTTCCTTTATAAATCTCACTTATTCATAAATCCCATTCAAAAACATCAATCACCATCCATTTTTAACGTTGCCCCATATGGATAAATACCTTTTATAAATTTCTTTCTATTTATAAAATATCGTTTAGCGACCCCAAATTTACCCTCATCTTTAATTTCCAAAATAGAATCAATTATATTCTAAAACATTATTCCACATCTTATAGTAAATCCACCGTTTGATTTATTTCTCTAATTTATTAAATGACATTAGTTTCCACTTAATTTATAAAGCCCCTTTATAAATCTATCCCTCCATAAAAAAATACGATTTTACAAATCTTCACCTTATTTGTAAAATGTCACTTTATACATTTTCACCTTCATAAATTTCCATATTTATAAATAAATCTTAATATTTGTATGTTTTATATACATATCACTTTATATAAAACAACTAATTAATATTTATACCAAATATTTCCATCTTCTTTTTAAAACTGTATTCCTTTATTATAAAACACGGACTTATTTTAAAGATTTTAAAAATATTTATTCATAGTTTAAAATCTCTATTTAAAATATTTTATAAACTAGAAATTTATAATCTTTACAAAAAAATCATACCATTTATCTAAAAATATATTTCTTTTTTAAATAATTTCAATAATAATTATTAAAAACATATATAATTTCCAAAACCACTTGAAATTCCTTTTAAATTAAATAATTAGTTTACAATATTTCAAAATACCAAAAATTAGGCCCAATGCTTCTAATGCTAATAAGCAGAATCATATCCATGTCATCAAATATAGCATCCAACATATCATGTATCAAATTATATGAAAATAAAATCAACAATATGAGAAATCTTATTGGATCCCTCTAACTTGCACCCCAACATCATATACAGTATATAATCAAATAATATATATCAACCGCTTCGAGGCGGGATCGTATACAAAAGGCCAACCGCTCTTACATGGCAACATAATAGGGTCTTGTCTCTTCTAGGGGTGGAAATATATCCAAACCAACTAATAAATATAGTAAATCATCCAAACATTCAATCAACAATCTATTATCAACTATATAACATAACCGGTTAAACAAAAAGGTGAGTTTAACTCATCTTGATTTAAGAAGTCGCCAAAGCGCTCTAGTTTGAATTAAAATTGAGTGGACGTTCATTTTTAATTCAAATTTCTATGATCTCCAAATCTATCCAATCCAACTTTATAGCATAGATCTCTCCTATACGATCGCAATGCAACTCGTCACATTTAATTTGGACATCATATGAATTTGATATGGATTAATGACCTTTTGAAATAATTTAATTAAAATTAACTTAAATTAACAGACTTTTAAAATTTATTTACCCTTTCCTCTCGATCAAAGTTCTTTACCATAAATGAACTCGACCACAACATTCTCGATTGTTGTCGCCGCTGCCATCATCGTTTGCCATCGCACCTGCCTCTGACATCGCAAACGAGCCTAGCGCCGCCCCTTCTCGTGCCGTCGATCACCAAAGATCGCGAACACCCTACCCATAAACGTGTCACTATTTTGGCCACCATGGTGCTTTGATTGATGATCGGATCATATGGATTTGTTCAGGGTGAGGAGGGCTATGACTTTCATGTTGGAAGTTTCGCTTGAAAGTGGCCGTGGTGGCCAGAGCTTTCGTAGCCGTTGGATGAGAGAAGGTAGATTTAAAAATTTAGGCGAACTTCTCTGATTTATTTTAGAGACGCGATTTTATATATGGAGAAGTATAGTAAGAACGTGGAGGGGTATGGGCACTTAGATATGGGTATGGGAAGATATAATATATATATATATATATATATATATATATTAAATTAGAAAATATCCAATTTCAAACACCCGAAAATCTCGAACTCCAAACGAGCGTGCCGCTTGGCATTCTATATGTACTATTTCAAACACAGTGGAACTAGTCTCGAGGCTTAATTTAGTCATATACAGAAGATAGCTTTTAAAACCCAATTATTATGTAAATTCTGAAATTAGTTTCTATGCGTTTCGATCTCGCACCCCCAGACGATACATCTACTCATCATGAAATTCGATTACTTATAATAATTCATTATTACAGATTCAATGGAACTAGTTTCATCCAATTCTGAGATAGTGTCCCAGAAGGCTGTTTTCACTTGTTAATAAAAACGATTATTATAAAACGAGTTTTAATCACTTTGAAATTCAATTTCAAAAGTTTACTATCTTCATTCTTATTCAAATAGAATTTAAATCAACTTTCGAAACCATTTTCATTCACACCAAATTCAAGTCAATTATTTAAAAAAATTCGAATATTCAAATAACCATTATATTTTAAATTCAATTTATTTAACCAAATAACTTTTTAATATTTAAAATAAATTGAATATTCCAAATTCGAATGTCCAAATTTCTGGGTCGTTACACTACTTGTCAATCTTTAATTCATTTGTATATCTTAACTGATAAACATTTTACCTGTCTTATTAAATGCACAAGTTTACCAATGTAGATTATTATAACATTATATAGCATATGTTCTTACAATATTTGAAAGGTTATATGTTATTATTACATTTTTCTAGTAAGGCTCCCACTAGTCTTTTATGTTTTACCAAACCTTAGGAGAAATATAGAAGTCTTTCGACTTCACTAGTGGGTGTTAGGATTCATTCATTGTGAAATTCTGACCTTGAGTTTGCTCAACAAGTCATAGCCCATGGAGGGCGGATAACTCCTTATTGATTGTATCATATACAACTCCTAACCTATGGTATCTTGTCCTGATCTCATTTCGACCATGAGTTTGCTCAACAAACCGGAAGAGATTATTCACTCATACCTACCAAATCGCATCGGCCTAAGTATACTATATGTACCTTGAGTTTGCTCAACAAATACATATAGTTATCTTACCTTGTTTATTCAGTATATCAATAATACGACACATAACATCCAAAGCTTGAGTTTGCTCAACTACAAAGGAGTATGCAAGTAATCTAATTATATATATATATATATATATATAAAATTGTTAGAGGACAACATTATATTGAAGATTCAAAATCTTCAATATACTATATTAAGTGATATCGACTTATGTATTAATGTATCTCTTATGAAATACTCTCGTGATTCAAGTGTTAGACACATTGGAAATCACGGTATACGTACATTTACGTATGTATTTATTCCTTAGGTCTATTTAAGGTTTCTTAATACTCCACTTTTAATTATACATTCATATTATATAAGTTTTATTATTATATAACTTTTATATTTCATATTACTTATATAATAGTCTTATGTATAACATCACATTAGTTAAATCTTATTTAATTAATTTTAATTCCCAAACAATTTAATTAATTTTATATCATCATAATATAACATTTAAATTAAATATTTATTGCATACTATAACCGTTATAGCACAACATATATATCCTATATATGTGTTTATTATTTAATTAATTAACCTTGTAATTAATTTATTTGATTAAACAATTTTAATTGCATTATATTAATTTCGAAACATATCTTACATACATAATGTATACTTACATTATCTTAAACACTTTTAAAATAACATAACAAATATGTACATATATAATACATGCATATAAGTATTAATTGATAAACTCATTTAATTAATTTATTTTATTAATCTTATTAATAAAGTTTAAATTTTAAAATTAATATTTAACTAGTTTCAAATATTTTGAAATTTTCATTTCCTTTTCAAACATTTTGAATATAACCTTTTATAATAAACATGTTTTTATTTCAAATTTAACTTTTAAATTTGAAATCTTGTCTTGATTTTAAAAACTATTTGAAAGTTAGCCCAAGGCCCAATTCAAATTGGGCTTTTCTACAAGGGGCTGCCTTTGGGCTAACTTCACCTTTGAAGCCAGGCGGGTAACTAGGTAGGACAGGGTACTTGATTACCCGATTTCAATTCTAAACATCACCTTTCTAGACACCGTACTAAGTGCACAAGCTTAATTAGTTAGTCTTAACATAACTAATTCAGACCGCATATGCTATTGGGCTCTGATAATGTTGTTGGAACTAGGCCAGCCTTCAAATGAAGATATGGTTGAATTTTAAAATTTTTACCGATTAGATCTTTTGGTCCTATGAAGTTTAAAGGTATACTAAATCAAATCTAATAAATTTTTTAAATAAAAATATTTAAAAAAAAAAATTGATCAAACAAAGTTTTAATTAATTTAAAATTAAATTTACAGTGTATCAAATACACCCAACAATTACTCATAAAGTAAATTTAAAGAGAGAAACCTTTCATTTCTTTCTCTGAAAGTTACGAACTCTAAATTCATTTAGAAATTTTCTAAATTTAGTTTAAATAACATCATGTATTTTATTCAAATTTACAAATTATAGTTCAAAATTTTTAATTTTGGTTTTACTTATATAAATGAACACATATATATATATATATATATATATGTATCATATACATAAATACAGAAATATATGTATGTGTGTGCATGTGTAACATAGAAATCCACGTAGGGTATAACATGCCTATATACAGATGATGGGATATACATTACAACGGAGACATTAGCTCATTTTGTATGTGTTATATGTTGTTAAATATGTGCGTGAATATATAGTTACAAATTTCAAATGAATATTTTTATATGTGTATGTATTATATATAGCTGTCTATGTATAAAAAATGTTTTGTCATTAAAATATTGTAGAAAGTATTTATTTATTTATATAACTATACATTGTACCATAAATAACAATAAATATATAAGTATATAGATATATAATAATTAATTAATTTCTTTTACAACTTACTGGTTGGAAAACATATCAGGTCTGAAGTTACAATGATTAAAATATTTGATATACATATTATAATGAATTAAATAGTTTCATTCGTAATAAATTAATATAAAATAATAGATGATAAAAATTCAAGTTATATATTTTTAGAAAATCTGGAAACACATTTTAAGGCTTAGGAAAAATTTCTGGAATTTTCTAAATTAAAATAATATTTTTAATTAAATAATTGATAACAAGTCGAAATTGAATTAATTTTAATAAATATATAATTAAGTGGAAAATCATAAACTTTGTTTGAAGACACAAGACACGACGAATTAATTTTAAAATTTTAAACTTGAATTTTAGAAACATGGATTATTTTATATGAATTTATCGAATCCGATAATCAATAAATATTAAAAATAATATTTGTATATATGATAGAAAACTATTTTCAGCATTTACAATTCATAATAAACACGGCCAAGTGTTTGAAAATTTTCATATCAATTTTATACATTAACTATGAAAACGTATGTTTTAATTCAAATTGTACGAGAATATTAAATCATAAATTGATAAATATATATGTATAAACATATATAACTTTAAACCAAGATTTATTTTAATATTTCATATCAGATTACTAACATAAATCATGAATGAGATCTTTAAATTTTATACACATATCCAATCTCCATTGTGACAACAACAATACATATAAAAATCTCAGCTAACTAATGAAATAACAATAATTTGATTATATACATAAGTTTACACGATTAAAAATTTTAAAAACATAATAATATGTTCAATATATAAATAAAAAAATCCAAAATAGATGCCATAAAGTCCAAACGTTGAAATAGTGAATTCTCTTTCCCTAGAGATCCTTAATTTGTCAGATTGCTAGTCTAGAATCAACGACTTTCACTTCAAATAGCCTCTTGTTTTAACTCAAAGTGGATTTGAGATTTTGGGATTAATTTATAGAAAATTTGTAACTATGAAGGAAGAAGAAGATGGCGGCTGAAAAGAATGAATTAGCATCTGATTACGGTTTTGAGATTAGTATTTACAATGGTAGGATAAGAGCGGAAACTATGTAAATTTCTCGCTAGATCTTAATCACACATCACCATACCTTAATCCCATGTTGTAGCCACGCCAAACCCTAGCCAAACCAGTCTCCTATCATCTCTAAACATCATGGGATGTGTACCCATTTAACCCAAATTAAATAAATACCATAATATATAACTTAATTTGTTATCGATATCTCATATCGATCAATATATTTATAGCTATTACAAATATAAACAATAATTTTATTTTTCAGATCATTTTCAAATTTCATAAATATTAATTAATTTAATTAGTTTGTAATAATTATAAACTGATTAAATCGCTTGGTCTAAAGAGAATTCATCATTTCGGTTATGTGACTCTTGGGTGTAAATCCGGTCAGCGATTAACATCGAGCTATTCAAATGTTAACGTTCACACGTCATTTAGAACATAGTGTGACATTATTGTTGAATTCCTCGCTTACTCAACTTCGATAGAATCCAGTTTCACTTTATTAAGCATTACCCAGTTGTGACATTTATTTACACCAATTCGCTTAGTCAAAACTATATCACTTTGGACTTATGGAATTTGATAATGGTCAAAATTCCAATATCGTCCACATTCAACTCTATATTCCGAATACAAAGTCCTTGGTTCAATAATAACAATTATTATTAACCAAAATGGTCTGGCCAAAGACTTTGACCCTAAGTTGACTTGAGTTGATCGTGATACTAACCTCATATAACCGAGGAGACGAATCCTCTCTTGAATAGTGCTTCACTTCTAATACTTCCACCCGAGTCGACTATAGTCACTCAACGGACGCCATGCAATGATTTTACTATAATCAAAGTGGAGCTTTCATATTGAATATCTACAATATTCTCAAGTCGAGAGAACTATGTAAATCAGTCACATTGATTTTTTCTCATTAACCTTAGTTATATTAAGCAACAGAAAACTACCGAGTGAGTCATTCCATAATTATCCAATAACTATCAGTACATAACCTCTAAGTGCCCCCCAGCGACCATGAGTAATACACTGCACAACATTTAGAGAACGTTACTGCAATGACCCTAATTCTTAAGCAAAATTTTTTTTTTTGCTTACATACTTAACTAAGACTACCTAGGGTCATCCTTACCTATTCTCATATTATCCAGGATCTTTCTCAATATAAAAATATTGTTTTAAATCTAAATCTTTCCTAACATACATATATGAAGATATCTATGTTATATCCTACTAGGATCAGAGCATAATAATAATAGGGAAGTAGAAATCTTTTTAAATCTATTAAAATGTGATAATTCCCTAATAAAAGATTTATTTTCACATTCTGATTATTGACCATAGAATCCACTGTAAACATGTACTTTGGTCTGTTATTCTAATTAAGGAATGATTAAGTAATAATCTAGTGGAAGAAAGCTTTTTAATATGGATGTTTGTGTTAAAATCTGCATAGTTTCAAACTCAAGCTAAAAGAAAGTGGATCCTAAGTGAACACAAGCAACATCTAGGCGTAATGGAAACGCGCCTAACTTACACATGAGAGGTCACGAGTTCAAGTACTATGCTGGTCAGTTCAAACTCAATTTTTGCTTTCTTTTTTTTTTTTCCTGCAGGGTTTTAAAATCTGATACCTACCTATCTCTATACATATACACTTAAGTTTTGCCTATAATCTAACATACAAAACAATATTTCTTGCTTTATTATTTTCAAAACCCATTCCTACTACTTTTCTAGGAATTTGTATTTATTTTGTTGCCTAAATATCAACATGTACACAGATATACAGGTACATGTCTATGTTTTTGTTCATCTTCCAGAAAAACTGGGTTCAAATGGTTCCTAGCTCCATTTTTTTTAAAGTGTGTATGTGGCCTGACCTATGGTCTAACTGTTTGGTTAAAGAAACCATTCTTTTACTTGCATTTGGACAAGTTTCAGTATCAAGACATGAAAGTGTAACAGTTATAATTCTTTCTGGATTTTCCCAATATAATTTCCTATATATCTATCTTTTGAAAAGATTTAGGATTAACTAAAACCATCATAAAGTGATCATACTTATAAAATCCAGTTTTTCCTTTAATCAAAACAACTTTAGCAAATAGATAATCAATTCAGCTTAACTTCAATATTCTTAATACATACCAAACCAGAAAACAGAAATAACATAACACATATCTCTTGCAAGTTCTTCCCACTTAATACATCACTAGATTCATTTAAAATAACTGAATAATTCCAAACTTTCAAGGTTTTGCATAACAGCCTAAACAGAACTATCAAATTTTCCAGATTACATGCAAATATCTCATTCTAAGTTCTTATTTAACTCTAGTTTAGCATGCTTATCCAATCATTCTCATTAGCCTTAGCAGCTTCCTATTTAGAGCCAGCATTCCCTGAAAAAGCATTAAGGGCTGCCCCATTTTAAATGAGACACCCCAGTTGCCATAAACAAACAAGGGTCAGATACAAGATCTGGTATGAGCATCATCAAAAATTCCATGATATTAAGTAATTAAGTGAGACCTAAACATTTTGTATAGATTGCATTTACCAAATTTCTTCCTAGCCTCATCTGCCATAAGGAATCATGGGGACACATTGCAATAAAATAATTCACAATATTGCACAAAGATCTCAGGGCTTAAACAAACCATGTGTCAACTTGCATACTTTAAATACAACAAGCATTCCAGCAGTTCTCTTGGCTCACAATCCTTTGTTTATTTACTAAGTGTTCATGTTTGATCCTATCATGAGATAGCTAGGTGACTGAATCACAGTGTACATGAAACATTATATAGAGCTCTCAAGCATAATTCCAGAACAAGCTAACTTTCATATCCAGGGAATTCATATCTACAAGTATTCTGGTTTAAAAGAAAATACAAGAATATTTGTAACTGGGAATAAAGACTAGGCATGTGGGTTATTATTGTTTCACAAGCAACCATGTTTGAACTAAATTCAAGATCTAGCTTAAACAAGATTTCTGGCCCATGGTTTTCTATTTGATCAAAGGTTCAGCACATTAGGAATTTCCATTGCAACCTTGAATCTTTCATTTGAGCCTCAGCACTTACACAAGTGTAATGCAACTCATATACATATGTTTGTCATGCCATAACTAAACCAGCTACAAGCATTCTCTATTTACTATTACATTTTCATACTATAACATTTCTGGGTATAAACAATCAGAGCATAATACTCACTATCAAAACTAAAAGCATTTAGAAACACCCATTAAAGCATCCATTAAAATCATAGTAATAAAATCCAAAATATGCAGAAAAATTAGCATAAGCTAGGCTGCCTCATAACAGGACTTAATGCCATGGATTAGTGAGATTACTCACAGAAAAATGCTTCTCCTGCTTAAATCAGAAAGAAAACCTTTTAAAACTTGCTTTTCTGCTTGCAAATATTTTCCTCTTTGTTTTCTTAAATGTTTTGGGTAGCAAAATGATTCTTTTCTGGTTTATACTTGAATTTATAAGAGAAGTTTTCTAGGGTTTATCATTGTAAAATCCCATTCCTACCCTGGCCAAGACTCATGCATTTTGCATTTCAGATTTGTTCATTTTCACTTTTGATACCCCGGCCATATGTGGTGCTTACTTTCCCTTATATTTTTTTTTCTTTACCTTTTCAAAATATATCCTATTCTTACCAAGTCATGAAAATTGTGTGACATTGTCACTTGTTTATTTTCTAGAAATCCTCCTTTCTATTTCTGCCTAAAGCAATTATTCTGCTTGCAATTTGTCTTTTGCCATTTTAGTATTACAGTTTTCTTTTACTTGCTTATTTCTTTTTAACATTTTCTATTCTTACAGAAATGTACATTTGCATACATATCCTATCTAGGCTTATTTAACTCCTCCTTAATTTCAGAAAGATATGCACCTATATGTGCATACAGACTTTTAAATCCCTGTAATATTTTCTTTTCTGGGTTTAAATAAAATATGTTTACTGATTCAAAACAAAACTTACTTTTCCTTATTTTCTTGGATGATTCATATAATTCCAGAGATCAAATATCCATATCACAAAATTATGTTTGTAATACTTTTTAATTCTTGTTTTGATTTCAGTGGATTTGGAGTTCTTTCTTGTGCCATGTCAGTGTGCACACTCTTGAACACTTTATATTTTTTTTTTTCATGTATTCTTATACAAATGAATTCATATATTTTCAAAATTCAACCAAATAAGATTCTATGAATTTCTGGGGCATTACAATCACCCCACCTTTTTAGGAATTGTGTCCTCACAATTTTTCTCATTCATTTTTTTTTTATATTTCTAGATTCTCCTAAAATCTATCAGACATTGCATAAGCAAACAATTCAGTCAAAACAACCATACATATTAAACTTTTAGGAATTTAGTTTTTTTTTTTTACCTTCCACTACAAAAAGTTTAGGGTAATCCATCTTTATTTTATCCTCCAATTCCCATGTACAGTCCTTAGGGTCTAGGCTCCATTGAACCTTTACCAATTTTAAAGTTTTGTTCCTCAACTTCTTTTCCTCTTTAGCCAAAATCCCCACGGGTTCTTTCTCATAGACCAAATCAGAATTTATTTGAACCTGAGTGGGTTTCTCTAGAATCTCTTCTTTATCATGTACCCATCTTCTAAGTTGTGATACATGGAATACATTGTGCATTGCACTCATCTCTTCAGGCAGCTCTAGCCTATATGCTAATGAACCTATTCTTTCCAAAATCTTGTAAGGTCCAACATATCTTGGGGTAAGTTTTCCTTGCTTGCCAAATCTTAACACCTTCTTCATAGGTGAAACTTTGATGAAAACATAATCACCAACTTCATATTCTACCTGCTTTCTCTTTTTATCTGCAAACTTCTTTTGCCTATCTTGAGCTGCTGCCATTCTTCTCCTCACCAGTTCAATTTTCTCTGTGGTCTCTTTTACATACTCAGGCCCTAAGACAGCCTTTTCTCCTGCTTCAACCCAACATATTGGTGACAAACATGGTTTTCCATACAAGGCTTCAAATGGTGCCATGCCTATGGTGCTTTGATAACTATTGTTATATGTAAATTCAGCCAAATGGAGGTGATCTTCCCAATTACCTCCAAAGTCTAATATACATGCCCTCAATAAATCCTCCAAAACCTTATTTATCACTTCAGTTTGACCATCTGATTGGGGGTGGTATGCTGTACTCAAGCATAATTCACTCCCTATGGCTTTTTGAAAGCTCTTCCAAAATCTGGAGGTAAAGATTGTGTCCCTATCACTCACTATAGTTTTAGGGATTCCATGCAACCTTACTACTTCTTTCATGAATATCTGAGCTAGTTTAGGGGCATTTCTTTCTGCCTTTACTGGTATAAAATGTGCCACTTTGGTCAATCTATCAACTACTACCCAAATGCTTGTATTTCCTCTCTTTGATCTAGGCAGACCATCTATGAAATCCATAGATATATCTTCCCACTTCCACTGTGGTATACTTAGAGGTTGTAATAGGCCTGAGGGTCTTTGGGTTTCTGCTTTGACTTGTTGGCAAGTCATACACTTTGCAACATATTTGGCCACATCAGCTTTCATCCCTGTCCACCAATAATCCCTCTTCAAGTTTTGGTACATCTTGGTGCTACCTGGGTGTATAGAATACTTGCTTCTATGATATTTATTAAGTATCTCTTCCTTCAATCCTATATTCTTTGGAACACATATCTTACTCTTATTCCTTAAGTAACCATTCTTATCAATGTGGTAGTTTGGTACTTCTTCTCCTTTTTCTATTAGAGATTTCTTTTCTAACAAATCTGGATCTTCCTCTTGCATTTTTCCCACTTTCAAAATTAAATCTGATTGCAAAGTTATCAAACTTAATTTTCCCTTTTTCCCTTCTTCAATCATCTCCATGTTTACCTCATTGTCTTCCTCAATTTCCAAATCAGTAAGTAGGGATAAATTTTTAAACTCTTCTATCATTAACATGGCTACTTTTGCGTGCTGCCTGCTCAAAGCATCTGCAACCTTGTTAGCTTTTCCTGGAGTATAAAGTATGTCTAAATCATATGCTGCTAAAAATTCAACCCATCTATGTTGCCTCATATTCAGATCTTTTTGTGAAAAAAGATATTTCAATGCCTTATGGTCAGTGTATAAAATGAACTTTGCACCTAGAAGATAATGTCTCCAGAGCTTTAGTGCATATACCACTGCTGCCAATTCAAGATCATGGGTTGCATACTTTGATTCATGCGGCTTCAGTTGCCTTGATGCATAGGCTATAACTTGGTCTTGCTGCATCAATACAGCTCCTAGCCCAGAGCCACTTGCATCAGTATAAACAATCAAATCCTCATTTCCTTCTGGTACTCTCAACACTGGTGCATTGACTAAAGCCTCTTTGATTTTACTAAAGGCTTGTTCACATTTCTCAGTCCATCTAAAGGGTTGGTTCTTTCTAGTTAGGTTGGTAAGAGGTGATGACATCTTAGAAAAATCTTTTATAAATCTTCTATAATACCCTGCCATTCCCATAAATGACCTAACTTCTCCCACTGTGCTTGGCCTTTTCCATGCTTGGATAGCCACAACTTTATTGGGGTTCACTGAAATGCCTTTGGCAGATACAACATGCCCAAGGAAATGCACCTCTTCTTTCCAAAATGCACACTTAGAAAATTTGGCTTTTAAATCTTTTTCTCTTAATCTTGACAAAACAAGGTGTAAGTGATTTTCATGTTCCTCTACTGTTCTAGAATAAATCAAAATATCATCAATAAAAATCAATACAAACTTGTCTAAATAATCCCTGAATATCCTATTCATTAAGTCTACAAAATATGATGGGGCATTTGTCAACCCAAATGGCATGACAAGAAACTCATATAAACCATACCTAGTGTTAAAGGCTGTATACTTAACACTTGAGTCTTCAACCTTCATCTGATGGAATCCAGATGCCAAGTCTAACCTAGAAAATATTTTTGCTCCACTAAGTTGATCAAAAAGATCATCAATTCTAGGTAAGGGGTACTTGTTCTTGATAGTGACTTTGTTTAACTCCCTGTAATCTATGCACATTCTTAAAGTACCATCATGTTTCTTTACAAATACTACTGGAGCACCCCAGCAAGAGTTACTTGGTCTTATAAATCCTTTGCTTTCTAACTCTTCTAACTGTTTCTTTAATTCCTTCAACTCATTTGGCCCCATCCTAGTGGGTTTCTTAATAATTGGACTTGCTCCTGGTATCAGACTAATCTGAAATTCCACTGGTCTGTGGTGTGGAACCCCCTCAACTTCTCCAAACACATCTATGTATTCGTTAATTATGGGGATTTCTTCAATAGAAGGCTCACTGGAATCCTTATTTAAGTCGATCAAGTGATATAATTTTCTTTCTTTGGCTGTTTCACACAAAATTGTGATTCTTTGACCTCTAGAATTTTGTAATGATATGGTGGATGAGTCTAAATTAATTATGGCTTTGTATTGCCTTAACCAGTCTACACCCAATATAACACCTATATTTGGGTAATTTAAAACATATAACTTGGAAATAAAAACATTTCCTCCTATGTTTAATCCCACATCCACACAAATCATGTTTAAAACACTAGAACTTCCCAATGGGCTTTGCACTAACAAAGGAGTTTCAACCAATATGCAATTTAATTTAAGCAATGCAACTAATTCATGGGAAATCATAGAATGTGTTGCCCCTGTATCATACACTACTGATATAGGTAAGGTACAAATAAATAAGGTACCTTCTACTTGACCATGATTTTCTGCAATAGTCTCTACTGTGGATTTGCCCTTGCTCTCCAAACTTGCTAGCTTCCCTTGCTGTTTATACTCAGGGCAGTTTCTCTTGATATGTCCCTCCTTTCCACATAGATAGCACTTGAAAGCTCCTCCCTTCAATTCTGGGCACCTTGGTTTGATATGTCCTTCTTTTCCACAATGATTACATGTTATTTTCCTTTTTGTATCAGTGGTCTTAGTATCATTAGTTTTCTTACTTTCTATCTCCTCCTTCCTCTTGTCATAGGGGTGATATCTTCCTTTATTCTTCTTATTGTTGTTATTCTTAAAACTCCTATACTTCTCCCTTTCCTTGTCATGTTGCTCAAATTTTAAGGCCAGATCAATGACTTGATCAAAAGTTTTATCTACATATGGCAACATGGCCCTACTAAGCCCTGGATTTAAACCCTTAATATACCTATCATTCTTTGATGCCTCATCAGCCACAAGCATAGCTCCATACTTAGACAAGCCTTCAAACCTATGAGTATATTCAGTCACATTAAAAGTTCCCTGCCTAAATCTGATGAATTCTTCAAGCAGTAGAGTTTTGGCTGATGCTGGAACAAATCTAGCTTCCAACATCTCCTTGAATTGATTCCAAGTGATTTCATTCTCAATCCTCCCAGCTATGACTACCTCCCACCAGCTCAAAGCCACACCTTTCAGTTGTCTTGAGGCCACTTGCCTCTTCCTTTGATCATCCAACTGCATGTCATTGAAAATTCTATCCAGTGTTCTCAACCATGTTTGAATTTCCATCACATTTTCAGTCCCTTCAAAGCTCTTGCCTCCTAAATTGGTATAAGTCTTTAATAGTTTGGAAAGTTCCTCATGTGGATTCTCAAGTCTCTGCCCTACTCCATCCCTTAAAGCCCTCATAAAGTCTTGCATATCAAGCATTTGTGGTGTACATGACCCTGCATTGTGTTGAGATCCTCTTCCTACCATAATTGGACAACTACAGTATGGGTAGATAAGGTTAGTTTATCATGAGAGTATATATATATCTATATATTTTAACTTTCTATCTATATTATTATTTTACTCAAACAGTACATACATATGATTATAGTACTTCAATCAATCAATACAATCATTCTTAGCTATGTATAAATTTAACATAGCTCTGATACCAAATGCAGTGACCCTAATTCTTAAGCAAAATTTTTTTTTTTTGCTTACATACTTAACTAAGACTACCTAGGGTCATCCTTACCTATTCTCATATTATCCAGGATCTTTCTCAATATAAAAATATTGTTTTAAATCTAAATCTTTCCTAACATACATATATGAAGATATCTATGTTATATCCTACTAGGATCAGAGCATAATAATAATAGGGAAGTAGAAATCTTTTTAAATCTATTAAAATGTGATAATTCCCTAATAAAAGATTTATTTTCACATTCTGATTATTGACCATAGAATCCACTGTAAACATGTACTTTGGTCTGTTATTCTAATTAAGGAATGATTAAGTAATAATCTAGTGGAAGAAAGCTTTTTAATATGGATGTTTGTGTTAAAATCTGCATAGTTTCAAACTCAAGCTAAAAGAAAGTGGATCCTAAGTGAACACAAGCAACATCTAGGCGTAATGGAAACGCGCCTAACTTACACATGAGAGGTCACGAGTTCAAGTACTATGCTGGTCAGTTCAAACTCAATTTTTGCTTTCTTTTTTTTTTTTCCTGCAGGGTTTTAAAATCTGATACCTACCTATCTCTATACATATACACTTAAGTTTTGCCTATAATCTAACATACAAAACAATATTTCTTGCTTTATTATTTTCAAAACCCATTCCTACTACTTTTCTAGGAATTTGTATTTATTTTGTTGCCTAAATATCAACATGTACACAGATATACAGGTACATGTCTATGTTTTTGTTCATCTTCCAGAAAAACTGGGTTCAAATGGTTCCTAGCTCCATTTTTTTTAAAGTGTGTATGTGGCCTGACCTATGGTCTAACTGTTTGGTTAAAGAAACCATTCTTTTACTTGCATTTGGACAAGTTTCAGTATCAAGACATGAAAGTGTAACAGTTATAATTCTTTCTGGATTTTCCCAATATAATTTCCTATATATCTATCTTTTGAAAAGATTTAGGATTAACTAAAACCATCATAAAGTGATCATACTTATAAAATCCAGTTTTTCCTTTAATCAAAACAACTTTAGCAAATAGATAATCAATTCAGCTTAACTTCAATATTCTTAATACATACCAAACCAGAAAACAGAAATAACATAACACATATCTCTTGCAAGTTCTTCCCACTTAATACATCACTAGATTCATTTAAAATAACTGAATAATTCCAAACTTTCAAGGTTTTGCATAACAGCCTAAACAGAACTATCAAATTTTCCAGATTACATGCAAATATCTCATTCTAAGTTCTTATTTAACTCTAGTTTAGCATGCTTATCCAATCATTCTCATTAGCCTTAGCAGCTTCCTATTTAGAGCCAGCATTCCCTGAAAAAGCATTAAGGGCTGCCCCATTTTAAATGAGACACCCCAGTTGCCATAAACAAACAAGGGTCAGATACAAGATCTGGTATGAGCATCATCAAAAATTCCATGATATTAAGTAATTAAGTGAGACCTAAACATTTTGTATAGATTGCATTTACCAAATTTCTTCCTAGCCTCATCTGCCATAAGGAATCATGGGGACACATTGCAATAAAATAATTCACAATATTGCACAAAGATCTCAGGGCTTAAACAAACCATGTGTCAACTTGCATACTTTAAATACAACAAGCATTCCAGCAGTTCTCTTGGCTCACAATCCTTTGTTTATTTACTAAGTGTTCATGTTTGATCCTATCATGAGATAGCTAGGTGACTGAATCACAGTGTACATGAAACATTATATAGAGCTCTCAAGCATAATTCCAGAACAAGCTAACTTTCATATCCAGGGAATTCATATCTACAAGTATTCTGGTTTAAAAGAAAATACAAGAATATTTGTAACTGGGAATAAAGACTAGGCATGTGGGTTATTATTGTTTCACAAGCAACCATGTTTGAACTAAATTCAAGATCTAGCTTAAACAAGATTTCTGGCCCATGGTTTTCTATTTGATCAAAGGTTCAGCACATTAGGAATTTCCATTGCAACCTTGAATCTTTCATTTGAGCCTCAGCACTTACACAAGTGTAATGCAACTCATATACATATGTTTGTCATGCCATAACTAAACCAGCTACAAGCATTCTCTATTTACTATTACATTTTCATACTATAACATTTCTGGGTATAAACAATCAGAGCATAATACTCACTATCAAAACTAAAAGCATTTAGAAACACCCATTAAAGCATCCATTAAAATCATAGTAATAAAATCCAAAATATGCAGAAAAATTAGCATAAGCTAGGCTGCCTCATAACAGGACTTAATGCCATGGATTAGTGAGATTACTCACAGAAAAATGCTTCTCCTGCTTAAATCAGAAAGAAAACCTTTTAAAACTTGCTTTTCTGCTTGCAAATATTTTCCTCTTTGTTTTCTTAAATGTTTTGGGTAGCAAAATGATTCTTTTCTGGTTTATACTTGAATTTATAAGAGAAGTTTTCTAGGGTTTATCATTGTAAAATCCCATTCCTACCCTGGCCAAGACTCATGCATTTTGCATTTCAGATTTGTTCATTTTCACTTTTGATACCCCGGCCATATGTGGTGCTTACTTTCCCTTATATTTTTTTTTCTTTACCTTTTCAAAATATATCCTATTCTTACCAAGTCATGAAAATTGTGTGACATTGTCACTTGTTTATTTTCTAGAAATCCTCCTTTCTATTTCTGCCTAAAGCAATTATTCTGCTTGCAATTTGTCTTTTGCCATTTTAGTATTACAGTTTTCTTTTACTTGCTTATTTCTTTTTAACATTTTCTATTCTTACAGAAATGTACATTTGCATACATATCCTATCTAGGCTTATTTAACTCCTCCTTAATTTCAGAAAGATATGCACCTATATGTGCATACAGACTTTTAAATCCCTGTAATATTTTCTTTTCTGGGTTTAAATAAAATATGTTTACTGATTCAAAACAAAACTTACTTTTCCTTATTTTCTTGGATGATTCATATAATTCCAGAGATCAAATATCCATATCACAAAATTATGTTTGTAATACTTTTTAATTCTTGTTTTGATTTCAGTGGATTTGGAGTTCTTTCTTGTGCCATGTCAGTGTGCACACTCTTGAACACTTTATATTTTTTTTTTTCATGTATTCTTATACAAATGAATTCATATATTTTCAAAATTCAACCAAATAAGATTCTATGAATTTCTGGGGCATTACAGTTACCTAACTTAAGGAATATATTGATATCCTGTCTCAATGCGTCTTGACTAGGAACATTAAAATGGTACATTTAATTTTATTGTGATAAATTACTCACAACTATAATACTTTCTAGCTACTATCACAAAACATACCATTTATGGATTCTCTATTAAATATACTTTTAATTAAATTATTAATTAATATAACTACATTATACCAAGTATATAATAGAAAGAATTGACCCTTATTTCGAACAAGATTGGTCAACGAGTTAGATACCCGTAACAAATTACATAGTTGCCCCTATGGCATACGTCAAACTCTATATCCATCTAGATTCACTCTACCGTTTCCTGCTTCCATATCTATCTTTCTTGAAATTGGCATATGAGCCTTAATAAGATGTAGAAGAACGGTCTAAGAAAGAGGGGAGAATACATACTTATATATAGCAAATACAAGTACGTTACTAACTTACTATAGCGCCCCAATCTTATTCTCTGATTCATTTGGATTATGTTTCAAAAATTCTTTTAATCTTCTAATTTTTTTATATAAACATATGCTCTGATACCAAACCGTAACATCACCTATTTCGAGGCCCGAAACTAAATGCTACGGATGCTGCAGTTATCCATAGTATTAATTTCTAGAGACAAAATGCGGCTATATTAATCGTATCAATAATATAAGAAGCACATGAATATAAAATTTTTCAAACACAATTTAATAATAAACTTTCGTATTTCATTTCACCAATAAGATTTCATATTCATTAAATAATCCCATTTGATCCCATGTTCAGAGAAAATATAATTATTACAAAATTGTCCAAGTGCGACATATGAAGATGCCCTCTTGGTTGATCAGAGTCTAATAATTGGAAATTATTGCCAGTACATCCATTCATGCACATAAAACAACACGGTGGAAAATAAAAGCTCATAGTAATGGCTGGCTTGCCTTCTGCACATCTCTAGAAGCTTATTCATCTAATTGGAAAACCTAAAAACCGTACTCCTGGCCTACTTAATTGAGCATCTGAGAGTTTAAGAAGAAAAACAAAAATTTAGGTCAGACAAAAGTCTGGTGTGAATAGTACCCTACTATCTCGAACCCAAAATAGATAGCTAGTGAGACCACTCTACTGAGCGGAAAGGGTTTTTCCCTCACTAATATCATAACCAAAATATATCTACCATACACCATGCTTCTATATCAACAATGGTTAGAACATAATAAATAAACATTTTCAACCATGCAATATAAAATAGACTACCCATTCTAGTTTATTTGACGATTCGTCTCAATTTCATCTAACTATCTGTCTTAACTTTAAATGATTATCCATCTTATATTTATGTGGACTACCCATCTCACATGTATATAATATATGAATTATATATCCCCTACCATATGGACTACCCATCACACATGGTTTAACTGTCTAAACTTATGTGGACTATCCATCACACATATTTTATTCATTTCAAATAATATGGACTGTCCATCGCACATATCATAGTTTTCCTAGGATAAATATGAACCTTCAATAACCATACAGAGACTATCCTTCTCAGGTATTATGTGGACTATCCATCACATATTCCATAGTTTTCTTAAGATGACTATGAACCAATCTCTTAACAATTTAATTCACAATTAATCTTATTCACCCAAGTGTCCAATCTATGTCTATTGGTATCCCTAATTAGATTGACAACCCCTTAAACTTATATCATGCCATAATAATACACATTTGTATCCCCACTACACGTGATGGTGAAATTATAAAATAAATAGCAAGTCAAATATAATATACATTGGTGTCCTCAATGAATAATGTCAAATTCATAATCTTATGGCATATACAAATATAAAAATTGGTGTCTCCAATGAACAATGTCGAAATCCTGAAGCATATGGCTTACTGCCATTAATATAGCAAAATAGAAGACTTGCAGCATTCACGCCGCAATAACGATACCAACCTGTAACACCCCTAATTTCTGATAACATTATTCAGGAGATTTAATTAGATAAATTAATTAGAATAATGTAAAAATTAGGATGATAAGGAGATTGAGATTTGAATAAATCATATAAGGACGTGTTTAATCAATTAAATGGGCTTAAATTGGCTTTTATGTATTTAATTAAACATGGGCATATTAATAAATAGCCGCACTATTATTATTCATGGCTATACATTACACTTTTTGCCCATTCATGCACACTTTTCATTTTCACAAATGCAAATTAAACCTAAGAAGAGCCTGCTATTAACTAAGGAAAAAAGGGAAGAGGTAATTCAATCACAAGCTAAGGATCAATGCTAGTAGGAATCAATATTCTACAAATCTCAATTTCCTTATCATATTCAAGATGAATAATGATTTTATGTCATCTCTATTTTATTCTATGATTATATGATTTTGGATTTAAGATTAAATTCGTTTTATGATGTTTTGGATGATGATATGCTTAAACTATTATATTTTTTATTTATATCAATTCATTTACATATGAATTTTACACGGTTTTAAGGTAAAACCGAGTATAAATGATTTTTGATTACCATGGAAAAAATTATATGTTAGGTAAAACATGATTTTGTAGATAGGTTTCAATTTTAATAATTTTCCAAGCTATGGAAAATTTATTATGAATTTTCAAAGGAAAATGTGATAAAATTGGGTTTTAAACTAATATCGACTATTTCAAGAAGAATTTGGGTCTAAAATTTTAATATGCAAGATAACAAAAAAAAGTGAATTTCTATGATTTTTGGGGATTTTCCTAATTGATTTGCTATGAAAAATAAATTATTTTAAAAAAAGGACTTATTTGAAATATTGGTTTTGCTTAATGGAAAGGCTTAAACGTTAATTTTTCCTTGATTTAGATCTGATAAATGCAACTGTTAATTTTGTAAAGGATTTGAAAAGTTTTAAGGCAACCAATTAAAAGATTACAACTAGGCAGGTCAGTTATAAAGCAATTACTAAAATTAGCAAGATTTCGGCCTTTATTCAAAAAAGTAAGTTCTGCCTCCTTTAGTAGTGCCTTTCGACTCCAATGCTTCCGCTTCGACTCGGTCGAAACCAACCCAGTTGAAACCCACCTAGCTGAAACCGATACACAAGGCATTACTTAGATGGTACATAGTGGATTGGAGGAAAGGCGGAAGACATGGTGTCAAAAGCAATGCTTCCGATGGGGTCGAAACCATAGTTTTCTTTTCAAATGATAAACGCCTGCTTTGTTTTACTTAAAGCTTTCGACGCAGTCGAAACATATGTTTTCTAAAGTAGTTTTCTAAGGTTGCCATGCTATATTTTAAAGTAGGATCTTTCGAATGAGTTCCTTTATTCTTAAATAAGACATTTGAAGACGATGGTTCCGACCTAGTCGGAGCCCCTCTACCATTCGTGTGCCTTTCGAATGCATTGAAGTCAACAATGCTTTCGAAGGATGCCTTTGTTTTAAACTTATACTAAGCCACTTCTTAAATGCTTTCGAAAGGGTTCAGGGGTTTTAAAGGCAATGGTGTCGAAAGGGGTTTTTGATGTTATCCTTCAATGTTTTGCTCAAAGATTTTGAGCTTTCGAATAGATGGTTGCAACAACACAAATTTTCCCCAAATAATTTTATTAAAGGTTTTGAAATAGATACTTTCGTATGTAACCACTTTGACCCAAAAGATGTTTTTAAAAGTAAAACCCAATACTATCGAAAGGAGCACTTTCATTGGTTTTGAAGCTATGTTTTAAGGTAATGTTTGGATATATTCGAAAGGTATATTTTGGTTTTGAAAGGAATAAGTTAAGGAGCTTCGAAAGGTGTATACTTATTGTTTGGAAATGAAGCTTTCTATGCTTTCGAAGGAGGTTATCCAGGGGTTTTGAAAGTGATGTTTTAAGATTTCAAAACAAATAATACAACCTCGTTTTAAAGGAAAACCATGGCATAAATAAAGAGTTTTGAAATGAAGTTTGTGTTGGTATTATTATGTTGTTATGATTGCTTGTTCATATATCTATTCACATTGTTGTGAACCCCTAACGGTACTTTAGGGAAGGGCAAAATAACCAGCAAGGTTGTCCAGTAGTGAATATAAGTTAAGGATGCTAAAATATTAACTAAAGATATTGGTATAGGCCAATAGGTTCGCAATAAGCCCATGTAAACTGTGTAAAGGAAAAGATATTGGCAGGTGACAATAAGTTCATAGTCAGTCCACGAAAAATATGATTTGATATTGGCAGGGGCCAATAGGTTTGTAGTTAGCTGATGAAAACTATATACGGATTAAGATATTGATAGTAGTCAATAGGTTCCTAGTCAGCCTATGAAAACTAGGATAAAAGAAAATATATTAGAGTTACCAATAAGCTCATAGTGATCCCATAAAAACTATGAAATCAGATAGAGAGTTCATAAACATTTCATAGGTTATTAGTATAGGTTAATAGTGACCCTGTAAACTATGTATAGGACAGATAGTCAGAATCAATGGGGATGGGTAATCCAGATTCAATATACTTGTTTGCATATCATCATATTATTTTGAATTGTTTTAACCATTGTGAATGCAGAAGCACGGTATATGGTTTAGCAAGGTTTTTAAGATACTAGTGAGGGAAAAACCCGTTCTGCTAAGCGGCGTGGTCTCACAAGATATCTAAATAATTTGAGATGGTAGCTTATTATTCGTACCTAGCTTTACGTCTGGCTCGAAGTTTTTGTTTCCCCTTTAAACACTCGGGTGCTTAATTTATTTGAGTAGTTTGATGGTTGAGGTTTCTAGGTTTACTTTTAGAGAATAATGCTTCCGGAGACGTGAAGAAGGCATGCTAGCTGTTTATAGTTCTTTTTATTCTGTTGTGTTTTGGTTGTAAAGGCAAGTTATTTTATTGCTTTATTATATAATCCGATCAACCAAGGGGGCATCCTCATATATTGCTCTTGGCGTATTTTGTATTAATTATATGTTATCTAAACGTGGTCTGTGTACTATGATTTTATAATGAATTTGAAATATTTTGAAATGTAGTGTGGAATTTGTTTGCTATTTTAAAAAAAATTCCTTATTCATGTGTTTCTGTATATCAATGCATCTAACCTTTCCATATTTGGTCATCGAGGATTAATAATTATGGATGACTACAGCATCCGTAGCCGTTATTTTTGGGCCTCCAAGTAGGGGGGTTGTTACAAAACCTCTATCCAATATTAGAAAACTTAAATTAACTTAAGTACAGAAAACATTTATGTCCAAATATAAGGTTATCGACATAGGTGTAGGCTATCATGCCCTTAAAACATAGCTTTAGTTAACATAGAAAAAAGACAATCTCAGCCAATAGGGCCTTAGTGTCGACGTAAAAGAAATATGGCATTAATGCCACATAGTATTGTTGCCGAAAACAATGAAATATAGGATGTCGGCATTGATAAACCCCAGGATCAAAACCTTATGTCGAAATCAATTACTTACAGCATTATTATAGGTATAACAAAAATATTATACTTCGACTATTATGCTACAAAATAAAGGATCACGGCATGGAATAATCACGACATTAATATTTTAGTCAAAATCACATTTTAGCGGCATCATTTCCATAAACTAAATTGATATCGGAATTGTTGACTTGCAGCATCAAAACTCACGGCATCAATACCTCGTACACCTAGGAGATGAGGTATTCCCATAACGACAATGTCAGACACATGACTTAATGCATCACATACTTAGAGTACAAATATCACATGCATTGTTTCATGTCAATTCCAAATATTCTAATATCGCTTACAACTGTAAAGTGATACCACCTATTGTTAGTGCCAAACCTCATAGGGATGCTGCATATTGGTGGCATTATCGTAATTATTATAAAAACTATTCTATTTCTAGTAAAAGCAATTTATTTTTACCAACTTCTATTCCTTATTAAATTTTTATTGGTTGTTACAAATTCTACCAATTTATTTTCACAAAACTGCAGAAAATCAGTTTTATACTTCCAGAAACATTAATAAACTTAATTAATACCCTTATTAATATTACTTTAGCATAAAAAATTCATAGAAATTCATAATCACTTTGGAAAATGTCACGCCCCGCCTCTATACCCATGCTAGCCAAGGACACTATAGAGTAATGCCGTCAACTAACATGGAGAATAAGGCTGGATATGAGCGGCCATCTATAGCCTTGCTCTAACTATCTATTGAATACATCGACAATAATCATACAAAGCAGATCGACACATCCAATGAATACTTAAAACAAAACCTTAGGTGGTTGGAGGATCTATCAGAACAGAATATAACAACTCACATGTAATATATATCACAGAACAGAAGATCATCATATACACATATACTGATACATAACAAAGCATACAAACTAATACAAGTCAAGTGCTATAGCAAACCACCATATACAAACGAGTCAAATAATACACATCAGAGTTACAACCCAAAATGGACTACACAAGAAGTTATGGCAAAAGAAAACTAGCGGAATAGTCCATGCGGAAGCAAAAGAGGCTAAGTCCAAAAGCACCAAACCTGAAACATCTCGGTCTGACCCGAGTATAAAATACACGGGTCAGTCCGGCTAAACAAATCAGTTAGATAATTTGAACAACAATAAAACTGCAAAGTTACAAAGTATAACAAATATCTCTAAAGGGGATAACCCAATCATCAACAAAAGATGAATCATAACAAAACAAGCCTCGTATCATTGGCAACTCAGAGAAACAAAGGATACTAATACCCCAAAACAAGCCAAAAAGGCAATAACAAATACCACTGAAGGTAACACAAGCACCACAAGGTAATCGCTGCATATCGTGCGGTTCACAAAGACCAACACCAAAGGACAATCCCTAGGGAATATACATATCAATGAAACAAAAGACTGCTCGAGCTTAGTACTATATAAACAAGGATCCATGAGCCCGAAGGCTCCAAACCCAATATCACTCGAGCGGTGACGAATGACCAACTCCGAAAGCGATACAATAGGGCAACAAACCCGAAGGCACAAATCCGAAGGCAACATACCCGAAGGCAACAAACCTGAAGGAGACAGTCCGAAGACACTATCCCAAAGGCAACAAACCGTAATGGTTAAGGTCCGGAGGCCTAGTACTGGACACCACTAACTGGCGGAATGTGTCACAACTCTCGAAAAGGAATCCGAAAAGTGGTAACGTGAGTCCCATAACCACCCGTTCACACTAAACGGTTTACTCTCCGTTAGTTAATTTCACACTCAAAGCGGTACAAAGTTCACCTCATTTCATCGGTAAACCAGACCAAAGGTCGAAACGTTCAAACGAATAGATTGGGAATTAATTGAAAAGATGAACGCACATGTTCATTGCACGCGTTTTATCTAATCATTTAATTCTCCACCCACATCGCTCGGAGTGCGAAATTGTGTGTGTGTTTTAAATAGAATTTATAAAATTTGAGAAGCGAGCTTTTAATACGAATTGACGAAATCATTTATAAAACCCGTGAATGAAGTCAAAAAGGAATCATCAAAGTCAAATACGCATAAACAACTAATTGGAATCAACACGCATCGATTAATTTGGAAAACCAAACGAACAAAGCAATTTGGCAATAGACAGCATATTCAGACGTCTGAAATAAGGGATTCAGACGTCTGAATCTGGAATTTAATTTGTTTTCCAGAACTGAATTCAGACGTCTGAACCCAAACTTTCAGATGTCTGAAATATGCATTATTTTGCCTATTTCCTTTCTGGTTGAAATTTAGCACTTTCAGACATCTGAAATATAAATTCAGACGTCTGAATCTAGGAATACAAATCTTCCCCAGAATAATATTCAGACGTCTGAAACCTGATGGTTAGGCATTTCCTGAACCTAGACCATTTATGGCCAAACAAATCCAAAGCAATCAGATGTGTGTTGATTATGGGCTTACATCGAACGACTATCCAACCTCAATGACACACCCAAACACTCCGAACAACATAAAAAACAACCATATAAGGATTTTCATAGATTTGGCTTCAAAAATCATAATTTGGCAATTTCACCGAATCAACCCAAATCAAAAGCAAATGCACATGAATAATTGTTAGGAATTCATACCTAACAACCAAAGGTACTTATAGTCATAGATGTGAGATAAAAATCTCACCTTTAACCCAATAACAAAGAAGAAGAAGCTCAATAGCAAGGAGAAGACCAACCAATCTCTACTTCAACCCAACAAGCTTCAATCAATGGCTTCTCTTTTATTTTGGAGTAAGAACTTGAGCTAGCAAGAGGAACTAGGGCTTGGAGTTTCTAATTCCCTTTCCTTTCCACCATTTTTAGTTGGAGCTTGAGTTTGAGGAGTGGAAATGAGTGAATGAAGAGGAGAGGGCTGAGTTATGTATTTAGTTAGCTAGTGGGCTGAACCCAACCCAAAATCCAATAGAAAAAGTTGCAAAATTCAACTTACTCCAAACATATCAAAGCTTATACTCAAAAAAATCGCAAACGATTGAACTCAATGGAAGTGGTCTTGAGACCCAATTAGACCGTTTGCAGAAAGTAACTTTTCGGACAATAATCCGACGAACGACGTTATATTTAAATAAAATATTTAAATACACACCCGATAAATATGAGGGTTGTTACAGACTCCCCTCCTTAAAAAATTGCGTCCTCGCAATTCTTAAGAAGAAAATAAAGAGTAACAACCCAAAAACATATTAAGACATAAGAATAACAGAATAAGAAGTTCACCATAAAATGCACGAAAGGATAAGCCCTAACTTGTTTGCTCAAAGAATTCTAAGGATTCCTAAGCTCAAAATAATTCGGAACACCGACGTGGTGCAACAATACGTCAAATGAACCAAAGCTCAACAAAATGAAGTACAACAAAACGTCCGATGAACTTGGTAAAAAGATCATTCCATTCGGACATCAACAAAGAAACAATCACTTGTTGCTTACAACTAAATGCATTGGCAACACGATCCCCCTTTCGGGAATAGAAAGAATGAGAGTATCGGAAAAGAGTTCTTTTAAATAATCAACTTTTCCCAAAAGATAAAACTTTCAAAACCACAATTATCTTCATGTAATTATTTTTGTAGAAATTTTTTCTTATTTCAAATCTATTCATTGTGTCTGATTGTCTTATCAAAGCGTTTAGGAGATTCCTATCGACAATGTTGATCAAGCGCATCGACCAGAATTCTTAAAGCACTTAATGGGCAATACAATCACAAAACAATCTTCTATATGATAACCATATTTCTAAAAACTTTAAAAAATTCTCTTTGTTTGTTTTAAGAACAAAAATCCCATTTATACTTATAAATAAATCTTATGAAAAAGATTTGCAAAAATTTTAAATTGCTAATTTCCATCCAAAACCAATAAATACAAAAATGGAATCATCGAGATATTCACAAAATACTCGATTCCTAAAATGGATGAAATGAGCTAAACAAACTGAATGACATAATAAATCATTCCTAAGAATCACAACGAGTGCGGAATGCGGTAAGTGGAGTGCTAACTTCCGCAACTCGTAGCCAAATCAAAACCGGTGGCAAGGTCGAGCTGAAAAGACCTTAATACCACCCAAAGGATTGCTTAGGTGATAATCCTAAGACAAGTCCCAAAATACCAAAAAATTGTCAAACTATAAGAATGAGAGAAACAACACTTTCCTCATCAAGAGGGCTTAAAGAAATAAAATGATGCCACCAAATTGGAAATCGAATCACAAAGAAAGGTAAAAAACCTACCAAAATAGATGGCGACATACCTTATCCCTGAGAAGGGCCTCCAGAAGCATCTGTTACATTTAGCTTGCCAGATTGAGTATTATTCGGAGCAATAGGACAAGTGGAAAGACGATGGCCTTCCTTTTTGCAATAGCGGCAGAAGAGAGGCTTAGGACAAGCTCGAATCATATGATCAGGAGAACCACAATTGAAACACTTCCGAATGGAAGGTGTTCCAGCAGGCTGAGACTGAGAATCAGATTCAACGGGCTTTTTCTTCTTGGAAGGGGAAAATTCCCGCTCATCCAATGGAGACTGCTTCTTGTTGGGGTTCTTGCGAACCTCAACATCATCACCACTATCACGCTCCTTCTCGACGGTCTCGAGATGAAGTGCAGAATCTACCAACTCCTCAAAAGAAAGCTTAAGCTGGAGCAACAAAGACTTCTTAAGATATTTCTTAAGAACAGAGACAAACTTCAGATTCTTCTTATAAGAAGTGCTAATGAATTCAAGACCATACTTAGATAAAGCCTCGAATGATGCAACATACTCAGAAACAGAAGACTTCCCTTTCTTTAACTCAAGGAAGCGACGGGCAATGGAACTTTTTCAGATTCAGGAACGAACTTGAGTTCGTATCGTCCCCGAAACCGAGTCCAATAAAGAGTAGACTCATCAATTTCAGCTATAAGAAGCTCATACCAATCAAGAGCATGCTCTTGTAATAAGCTAGAAGTTACAAGAACCCTATCATGATCAGAAAGATCCATGCGAGAGAAAATACGCTTGCACGTGCGAAGCCATGCTTGGACTTCAAGAACAGACTCAGAGCCCTTAAACAACTTTCCTCAAGGATGAGAAAAATCACTGCACAGACGTGCAAAGGCAGACTTGTGGGGTGGAGAAACTCGAGGAGGAACTGGAGGCTGAGTACTCCTAAACAACTCCAAAAACTGATCGGTAGACATATAAATGCCATCCGGATGTGAGCCACTGGATTGCCCAACATCCGAACGTCGTCCCCTTCTTCTTCCAGCCATACGCTGAAAGTTAGATAAGAACAAGATTATTCACAAGGTAGATGATTCAAGATGGAATACTACAGAATCTAAATGCACTCCTAGACGTATTCCCACATTCAATCTAACCTTTGATGGTAGAAGGAATAGAGAGACACGATGATTCAAAGATTTGTATCACTTATGCACTTTGATGTACCGTAATATGTGCATCTATTCTATGTTTATCATATTTTGTTCTGAACCTCCCTTTGATACCAAGATGTCACGCCCCGCCTCTATACCCATGCTAGCAAAGGACACTATAGGGTAAAGCCGTCAACTAACACGGAGAATAAGGCTGGATAGGAGCGACCATCTATAGCCTTGCTCTAACTATCTATTGAATACATCGACAATAATCATACAAAGCAGATCGACATATCCAACGATTACTTAAAACAAAACCATAGGTGGTTGGAGGATCTATCAAAACAGAATATAACAAGTCACATGTAATATATATCACAGAACATAAGATCATCATATACACATATACTGATACATAACAGAGTATACAAACTAATACAAGTCAAGTGGTATAGCAAACCATCATATACAAACGAGTCAAATAATACATTTCAGAGTTACAACCCAAAAAGGACTACACAAGAAGTTATGGCAAAAGAAAACTAGCGGAATAGTCCATGCGGAAGCAAAAGAGGCTAAGTCCAAAAGCACCTAACCTGAAACATCTCGGTCTGACCCGAGTATAAAATACACGGGTCAGTCTGGCTAAACAAATCAGTTAGATAAACTGAACAACAATAAACCTGCAAGGTTACAAAGTATAACAAATATCTCTAAAGCAGATAACACAATCATCAACAAAAGATGAATCATAACAAAACAAGCCTCGTATCATCAGCAACTCAGAGAAACAAAGGTTATGAATATCCCAAAACAAGCCAAAAAGGCAATAACAAATACAACTGAAGGTAACACAAGCTCCACAAGGTAATCGCTACATATCGTGCGGTTCATAAAGACCAACACCGAAGGACGATACCTAGGGGATATACATATCAATGAAACATAAGATTGCTCGAGCTCGGTACTGTATAAACAAGGATCCATGAGCCCGAAGGCTCCAAACCCAATATCTCTCGAGCGGTGACGAATGACCAACTCCGAAAGCGATACAATAGGGCAACAAACCCGAAGGCACAAACCCGAAGGCAACATACCCGAAGGCAACAAATCTGAAGGAGACAGTCCGAAGACACTATCCCAAAGGCAACAAACCGTAGTGGTGAAGGTCCGAAGGCCCAGTACTGGACACCACTAACTGGCGGAATGTGTCACAACTCTCGAGAAGGAATCCGAAAAGTGGTAACGTGAGTCCCATAACCACCCGTTCGCACTAAACAGTTTACTATCCGTTAGTTAATTTCACACTCAAAGCAGTACAAAGTTAACCTCATTTCATCGGTAAACCAGACCAAAGGTAAAAACGTTCAAACGAATAGATTGGGAATTAATTGAAAAGATGAACGCACGTGTTCATTGCACGCGTTTTATCTAATCATTTAATTCTCCTCCCACATCGCTCGGAGTGTGAAATTGTGTGTGTTTTAAATAGAATTTATATAATTGGAGAAGCGAGCTTTTAATACGAATTGAAGAAATCATTTATGAAACCTGCGAATGAAGTCAAAAAGGAATCATCAAGGTGAAATACGCATAAACAACTAATTGGAATCAACACGCATCGATTAAATTTGAAAACCAAACGAACAAAGCAATTTGGCAATAGACACCATATTCAGACGTCTGAAATAAGGGATTCAGACGTCTGAATCTGGAATTTAATTTGTTTTCCAGAACAGAATTCAGACGTCTGAACCCAAACTTTCAGACGTCTGAAATAGGCATTATTTTTCCTATTTCCTTTCTGGTTGAAATTTAGCACTTTCAGACGTCTGAAATATAAATTCAGACGTCTGAATCTGGGAAACCAAATCTTCCCCAGAACAATATTCAGACGTCTGAAATAGGGTTTCAGACGTCCGAAACCTAATGGTCAGGCATTTCCTGAACCTAGACCATTTATGGCCAAACAAATCGAGAGCAATCGGATGTGTGTTGATTATGGGCTTACGTCGAACGACTACCCAACCTCAACGACACACCCAAACACTCTGAACAACATAAACAACAACCATATAAGGATTTTCATAAATTTGGCTTCAAAAATCATAATTTGGCAATTTCACCGAATCAACCCAAATCAAAAACAAATGCACGTGAATAATTGTTACGAATTCATACCTAACAACCAAAGGTACTTATAGTCATAGATGTGAGATAAATAGCTCGCCTATAACCCGAAAACAAAGAAGAAGAAGCTCAATAGCAAGGAGAAGACCAACCAATCTCTACTTCAACCCAACAAGCTTCAATCAATGGCTTCTCTTTGATTTTGGAGCAAGAACTTGAGCTAGCAAGAGGAACTAGTGCTTGGAGTTTCTAATTCCCTTTCCTTTCCACCATTTTCAGTTGGAGATTGAGTTTGAGGAGCGGAAATGAGTGAATGAAGAGGGGAGGGCTGAGTTAGGGTATTTAGTTAACTAGTGGGCTGAACCCAACCCAAAACCCAATAGAAAAAGTAGCAAAATTCAACTTACTCCAAACATATCAAAGCATATACTCAAAAAGATCGCAAACGACGTTTTGAACTCAATGGAAGTGTTCTTGAGACCCAATTCGACCGTTTGCAGAAAGTAACTTTTTGGACTATAATCCGACAAACGACGTTATATTTAAATAAAATATTTAAATATACACCCGACAAATATGCGGGTTGTTACAGAATCCCCTCCTTAAAGAAATTGCGTCCTCGCAATTCTTAAGAAGAAAATAAAGAGTAACAACCCAAAAACATATTAACACATAAGAATAACAGAATAAGAAGTTCACCATAAAATGCATGAAAGGATAAGCCCTAACTTGTTTGCTCAGAGAATTCTAAGGATTCCTAAGCTCAAAATAATTCGGAACACCGACGTGGTGCAACAATACGTCAAATGAACCAAAGCTCAACAAAATGAAGTACAACAAAACGTCTGATGAACTTGGTAAAAAGATCATTCCGTTCGGACATCAACAAAGAAATAATCACTTGTTGCTTACAACTAAATGCATTGGCAACACGATCCCCCTTTCGGGAATAGAAAGAATGAGAGTATCCGAAAAGAGTTCTTTTAAATAATCAACTTTCCCGAAAAGCTAAAACTTTCAAAAGCACAATTATCTTCATGTAATTATTTTTGTAGAAATTTTTTGTTATTTCAAATCTATTCATTGTATCTGATTGTCTCATCAAAGCGTTTAGGAGATTCCTATCGATAACGTTGATCAAGCGCATCGACCAGAATTCTTAAAGCACTTAATAGGCAATACAATCACAAAAAAATCTTCTATATGATAAACATATTTCTAAAAACTTTAAAAAATTCTCTTTGTTTGTTTTAAGAACAAAAATCCCATTTACACTTACAAATAAATCTTATGGAAAAGATTTGCAAAAATTTTGAATTGCTAATTTCCATCCAAAACAAATAAATACAAAAATGGAATCATCGAGATATTCACAAAATACTCGATTCCTAAAAATGGTACTGTATAAACAAGGATCCATGAGCCCGAAGGCTCCAAACCCAATATCACTCGAGCGGTGACGAATGACCAACTCCGAAAGCGATACAATATGGTAACAAACCCGAAGGCACAAACCCAAAGGCAACATACCCGAAGGCAACAAACCTGAAGGAGACAGTCCGAAGACACTATCCCAAAGGCAACAAACCGTAGTGGTGAAGGTCCGGAGGCCCAGTACTGGACACCACTAACTGGCGGAATGTGTCACAACTCTCGAAAAGGTATCCGAAAAGTGGTAACGTGGGTCCCATAACAACCCATTCGCACTAAACGGTTTACTATCCGTTAGTTAATTTCACACTCAAAGTGGTACAAAGTTCATCTCATTTCATCGGTAAACCAGACCAAAGGTCAAAACGTTTAAACGAATAGATTGGGAATTAATTGAAAAGATGAACGGACGTGTTCATTGCACGCGTTTTATCTAATCATTTAATTCTCCTCCCACATCGCTCGGAGTGCAAAATTGTGTGTGTGTTTGAAACAGAATTATAAAATTAGAGAAGCGAGCTTTTAATACGAATTGAAGAAATCATTTATAAAACCTATGAATGAAGTTAAAAAGGAATCATCAAGGTCAAATACGCATAAACAACTAATTGGAATCAACACACATCGATTAAATTTGGAAAACCAAACGAACAAAGCAATTTGGCTATAGACAGCATATTCAGACGTCTGAAATAAGTGATTCAGATGTCTGAATCTGGAATTTAATTTGTTTTCCAGAACAGAATTCAGACGTCTGAACCCAAACTTTCAGACGTCTGAAATAGGCATTATTTTACCTATTTCCTTTATGGTTGAAATTAAGCACTTTCAGACGTCTGAAATATAAATTCAGACGTCTGAATCTAGGAATACAAATCTTCCCCAAAACAATATTCAGACGTCTGAAATAGGGTTTCAGACGTCTGAAACCTGATGGTCAGGCATTTCCTGAACCTAGACCATTTATGGCCAAACAAATCGAAAGCAATCGGATGTGTGTTGATTATGGGCTTACGTCGAACGACTACCCAACCTCAACGACACACCCAAATACTCCGAACAACATAAACAACAACCATATAAGGATTTTCATAGATCTGGCTCCAAAAATCATAATTTGGCAATTTCACCGAATCAACCCAAATCAAAAGCAAATGCACATGAATAATTGTTACGAATTCATACCTGACAACCAAAGGTACTTATAGTCATAAATGTGAGATAAAAATCTCACCTTTAACCCAAAAACAAAGAAGAAGAAGCTCAATAGCAAGGAAAAGACCAGCCATTCTCTACTTCAACCCAACAAGCTTCAATCAATGGCTTCTCTTTGATTTTGGAGCAAGAATGTGAGCTAGCAAGAGGAACTAGGGCTTGGAGTTTCTTATTCCCTTTCCTTTCCACCATTTTCAGTTGGAGATTGAGTTTGAGGAGTGGAAATGAGTGAATGAACAGGAAAGGGCTGAGTTAGGGTATTTAGTTAGCTAGTGGGCTGAACCCAACGCAAAACCCAATAGAAAAAGTAGCAAAATTCAACTTATTCCAAACATATCAAAGTATATACTCAAAAAGATCGCAAATGACGTTTTGAACTCAATGGAAGTGGTCATGAGACCCTATTCGACCGTTTTTAGAAAGTAACTTTTCGGACTATAATCCGACAAACGACGTTATATTTAAATAAAATATTTAAATATACACTGGATAAATATGCAGGTTATTACAGACTCCCCTCCTTAAAGAAATTGCGTCCTCGCAATTCTTAAGAAGAAAATAAAGAGTAACAACCCAAAAACATATTAACACATAAGAATAACAGAATAAGAAGTTCACCATAAAATGCACGAAAGGATAAGCCCTAACTTGTTTGCTCAAAGAATTCTAAGGATTCCTAAGCTCAAAATAATTCGGAACACCGACGTGGTGCAACAATACGTCAAATGAACCAAAGCTCAACAAAATGAAGTACAACAAAACGTCCGATGAACTTGGTAAAAAGATCATTCCATTCGGACATCAACAAAGAAACAATCACTTGTTGCTTACAACTAAATGCATTGGCAACACGATCCCCCTTTCGGGAATAGAAAGAATGAGAGTATCGGAAAAGAGTTCTTTTAAATAATCAACTTTTCCCAAAAGATAAAACTTTCAAAACCACAATTATCTTCATGTAATTATTTTTGTAGAAATTTTTTCTTATTTCAAATCTATTCATTGTGTCTGATGTCTCATCAAAGCATTTAGGAGATTCCTATCGACAATGTTGATCAAGCGCATCGACCAGAATTCTTAAAGCACTTAATGGGCAATACAATCACAAAACAATCTTCTATATGATAACCATATTTCTAAAAACTTTAAAAAATTCTCTTTGTTTGTTTTAAGAACAAAAATCCCATTTATACTTATAAATAAATCTTATGAAAAAGATTTGCAAAAATTTTAAATTGCTAATTTCCATCCAAAACCAATAAATACAAAAATGGAATCATCGAGATATTCACAAAATACTCGATTCCTAAAATGGATGAAATGAGCTAAACAAACTGAATGACATAATAAATCATTCCTAAGAATCACAACGAGTGCGGAATGCGGTAAGTGGAGTGCTAACTTCCGCAACTCGTAGCCAAATCAAAACCGGTGGCAAGGTCGAGCTGAAAAGACCTTAATACCACCCAAAGGATTGCTTAGGTCAAGACCCAAAATAACAGAAAATTTTCAAACTATAAGAATGAGAGAAACAACACTTTCCTCATCATGAGGGCTTAAAGAAATAAATTGGTGCCATCAAATTGGAAGTCGAATCACAATGAAAAGTAGAAACCTACCAAAATAGATGGAGACATACCTTATCCCTGAGAAGGGCCTCTAGAAGCATCTGTTACATTTAGCATTGAGAATTATTCGGAGCAATATGACAAGTGGAAAGACGATGGCCTTCCTTCTTGCAATAGCGACAGAAGAGAGGCTTAGGACAAGCTCGAATCATATGATCAGGAGAACCATAATTGAAACACTTCCGAATGGAAGGTGTTCCAGCAGGCTGAGCCCGAGAATCAGATTCAACGGGCTTTTTCATCTTGGAAGGGAAAAATTCCCGCTCATCCAATGGAGACTGCTTCTTATTGGGGTTCTTGCGAACCTCAACATCATCACCACTATCACACTCCTTCTCGACGGACTCGAGATGAAGTGCAGAATCTACCAACTCCTCAAAAGAAAGCTTAAGCTGGAGCAACAAAGACTTCTTAAGATATTTCTTAAGACCAGAGACAAACTTCAGATTCTTCTTATAAGAAGTGCTAATGAATTCAAGACCATACTTAGATAAAGCCTTGAATGATGCAACATACTCAGAAACAGAAGACTTCCCTTACTTCAAATCAAGGAAGCGACGGGTCAATAAAACTTTTTCAGATTCAGGAACGAGCTTGAGTTCGAATCGTCCTCGACACTGAGTCCAAGAAAGAGTAGACTCATCAATTTCGGCTATAAGAAGCTCATACCAATCAAGAGCACGCTCTTGTAATAAGCTAGAAGTTACAAGAACCCTATCATGATCAGAAAGATCCATGCGAGAGAAAATACGCTCGCACGTGCAAAGCCAAGCTTGGACTTCAAGAACAGACTCAGAGCCCTTAAACGGCTTTCCTCCAAGATGAGAAAAATCACTGCACAAACGTGCAATGGCAGACTTGCGAGGTGGAGAAACTCGAGGAGGAACTGGAAGTTGAGTACTCCTAAACAACTCCAAAAACTGATCGACAGACATATAAATGCCATCCGGATGTGAGCCAATGGATTGCGCAGCATCCGAACGTCGTCCCCTGCTTCTTCCAGCCATACGTTGAAAGTTAGATAAGAACAAGATTATTCACAAGGTAGATGATTCAAGATGGAATACTACAGAATCTAAATGCATTCCTAGACGTATTCCCACATTCTATCTAACCTTTGACGGTAGAAGGAATAGAGAGACACGATGATTCAAAGATTTGTATCACTTATACACTTTGATGTACCGTAATATGTGCATCTATTCTGTGTTTATCATATTTTGTTCTGAACCTCGCTTTGATACCAAGCTGTCACGCCCCGCCTCTATACGCACGCTAGCCAAGGACACTACAGGGTAATGCCGTCAACTAACACGGATAGGAGCGACCATCTATAGCCTTGCTCTAACTATCTATTGAATACATCGACAATAATCATACAAAGAAGATCGACATATCCAATGAATACTTAAAACAAAACCAAAGGTGCTTGGAGGATCTATTAGAACAGAATATAACAACTCACATGTAATATATATCACAGAACAGAAGATCATCATATACACATATACTGATACATGACAGAGTATACAAACTAATACAAGTCAAGTGGTATAGCGAACCACCATATACAAATGAGTCAAATAATACATATCAGAGTTACAACCCAAAACGGAATATACAAGAAGTTATGGAAAAAGAAAACTAGCGGAATAGTCCATGCAGAAGCAAAAGAGGCTAAGTCCAAAAGCACCTAACCTGAAACATCTCGGTCTCACCCGAGTATGAAATACACGGGTCAGTCTGGCTAAACAAGTCAGTTAGATAAACTGAACAACAATAAACCTGCAAGGTTACAAAGTATAACAAACATCTCTAAAGGAGATAACACGATCATCAACAAAAGATGAATCATAACAAAACAAGCCTCGTATCATCGGCAACTAAGAGACAAAGGATATGAATATCCCAAAACAAGCCAAAAAGGCAACAACAAATACCACTGAAGGTAACACAAGTTCCACATGGTAATCGCTACATATCGTGTGGTTCAAAAAGACCAACACCGAAGGACGATACCTAGGGAATATACATATCAATGAAACATAAGATTGCTCGAGCTCAGTACTGTATAAACAAGGATCCATGAGCCCGAAGGCTCCAAACCCAATATCACTCGAGCGGTGACGAATGACCAACTCCGAAAGCGATACAATTGGGCAACAAACCCGAAGGCAACATACCCGAAGGCAACAAACCTGAAGGAGACAATCCGAAGACACTATCCCAAAGGCAACAAACCGTAGTGGTGAAGGTCCGGAGGCCCAGTACTGGACACCATTAACTGGCGGAATGTGTCACAACTCTCGAAAAGGAATCCGAAAAGTGGTAACGTGAGTCCCATAACCACCCGTTCGCACTAAACGGTTTACTATCCATTAGTTAATTTCACAGTCAAAGCGGTACGAAGTTCACCTCATTTCATCGGTAAACCAGACCAAAGGTCAAAACGTTCAAACGAATAGATTGGGAATTAATTGAAAAGATGAACGCACGTGTTCGTTGCACGTGTTTTATCTAATCATTTAATTCTCCTCCCACATCGCTCGGAGTGCGAAATTGTGTGTGTATTTTAAATATAATTTATAAAATTGGAGAAGCAAGCTTTTAATATGAATTGAAGAAATCATTTATAAAACCTGTGAATGAAGTCAAAAAGGAATCATCAAGGTCAAATACGCATAAACAACTAATTGGAATCAACACGCATCGATTAAATTTGGAAAACCAAACGAACAAAGCAATTTGGCAATAGACAACATATTCAGACGTCTGAAATAAGGGATTCAGACGTCTGAATCTGCAATTTAATTTGTTTTCCAGAACAGAATTCAGACGTCTGAACCCAAACTTTCAGACGTCTGAAATAGGCATTATTTTACCTATTTCCTTTCTGGTTGAAATTTAGCACTTTCAGACGTCTGAAATATAAATTCAGATGTCTGAATCTACGAATACAAATCTTCCCCAGAACAATATTCAGACGTCTGAAATAGAGTTTCGGACGTCTGAAACCTGATGGTCAGGCATTTCCTGAACCTAGACCATTTATGGCCAAACAAATCGAAAGCAATCAGATGTGTGTTGATTATGGGCTTACGTCGAACGACTAGCCAACCTCAACGACACACCCAAACACTCCGAACAACATAAACAACAACCATATAAGGATTTTCATAGATTTGGCTTCAAAAATCATAATTTGGCAATTTCACCGAATCAACCCAAATCAAAAGCAAATGCACATGAATAATTGTTACGAATTCATACCTAACAACCAAAGGTACTTATAGTCATAGATGTGAGATAAAAATCTCACCTTTAACCCAAAAACAAAGAAGAAAAAGCTCAATAGCAAGGAGAAGACCAACCATTCTCTACTTCAACCCAACAAGCTTCAATCAATGGCTTCTCTTCGATTTTGGAGCAAGAATTTGAGCTAGCAAGAGGAACTAGGGATTGGAGTTTCTAATTCCCTTTCCTTTCCACCATTTTCAGTTGGAGATTGAGTTTGAGGAGTGGAAATGAGTGAATGAAGAGGAGAGGGCTGAGTTAGGGTATTTAGTTAGCTAGTGGGCTGAACCCAACCCAAAACCCAATAGAAAAAGTAGCAAAATTCAACTTACTCCAAACATATCAAAGCATATACTCAAAAAGATCGCAAACGACATTTTGAACTCAATGGAAGTGGTCTTGAGACCCAATTCGACTGTTTGCAGAAAGTGACTTTTCAGACTATAATCCGACAAACGACGTTATATTTAAATAAAATATTTAAATATACACCCGATAAATATGCTGGTTGTAACAGAAAATCCCCATAAAATCACAATAAATTTGAATTGTCATATTCTTTCATATATAAAAATTTCAAGACCAAAATAATTATCTAATTATTCCTAATAATTAAAACGTGAAAATCAACACTATTTCCTCCTTAGAAAATTCATAATATTCATTTTGACTTGGAATATTATGAAATTAAAAACTCATCGCCAAAATAATGTTTTATACAACATACTAGAAAATCAAATCAACTAATGATCAAAAACTTAGTTTTTACCCTAAAACTCATTTAAATAATTTCATACAATTTCTATGAATCATTATTCTACCCAAATAATGATCATACGTCTATAACATGATAAAACAACCAAGAATAATTCGAAAATTACCCATAACTAAATTCAAACACAAGTATAGAGATCGTTAACTATAATTCACCTTAAATTGGATGATGGAGTTGAGATTTGATGGAGTTTAGTTTTTCTAAGCTTTGCCTTTTGAATCCCTTGGTTTCCCATACGATTTCCTCTGCTCTTTTCTTGGTTGTGGCCAGCCTCTCTTATGTTTATGATCGCTTTTGACTTTAAAATGAGAAATGAATGAGAGGATGAGGGCTTAAGGATGAAACAAAGCTCTATTCCTATTTTTCTCTTCTCGTTTATTCTTTTTTAAGTTAATTTTTTAAACAATCTTATTAGTTGATTAGTTGAGGCCCAATCTTGTTAATTATCGAATCTCATCCCCTTTGTCCCACTACATTATTCTATTTAATCTATTCAATTAAATCTCCTGAATGATGTTAAACTAAAATTATGGGTGTTACAAGTTGCACCTCGTTAGTAAGTGTGGACATCTAATGCTACAACTCATACCCTCTCAACACTAGCAGCTCATCTATAAGAGTCGGGGTAAAACTAAAATCCTCGACCCGAGCATAGATGTTTGACCAAACCAAGGATGTCATAGAATGCATCATTTATGTGCTATCCCAACGTGACTTAGAAACCAACCCCAATTTGGATGATGACCACCTCGATCCCCACATGGGAGATTCAACCATTAAAGGCGTCGACCACTCCACTCGAATTGATATCTATATAAAGCATTGATCCTACAAAAGTTATCTAGATCAACGTCGGGCTTAGCCCAAAAATCAAAGATGATCTGGCCAAATTCTTAAAGCGTAGCAAAGATTGTCTTCACTTGGAGGCAAGTTGATGTGACCGATAGTGATCCAAGAATCATCTATCATGCACTAAACATCAATCCAAAGGCTACCCCTAACCATCAAAACATAAGCCTCTCAACCTAGAAAGATATCAAGCTCTCAAGGAAGAGGTAGAAAAGCATTGGCTAATGGCTTCATCCAAAAGGTAGTATATTCGGTATGTGTAGCCAGTCCTTCACTAGTCAGAAAATCATATGGGTCCCTAAGAACTTAAATCGAGTTCTCCGAATAAAGACAGCCCCAAAGGTAGTTTTCATTACCTTGCATCGATCAGTTAGTATATGTGACTAGTGGACATGAGCTTCTCACCTTCATGAATGCTTATTTAGGGCGTGATTAGATTGCATGGCCCAGACCATGAGCACACTTCCTTCATCACCAATGTCGGTCTATATTGCTATCATGCCAGGTTGTTTGGACATAGGAATGCAAGTGCTACCTATCAACGACTCTTTAACCATATGTTCTCAGAGCGGATCGGCAGGTCCATGGAGGCATACATAGATGACATGATGGTGAAATGTGAGAAGGTCAGGGAGATATATAGAACCAGTCCGAAACTTGCAACACCCTACGTCAACATAGTACGAAGCTAAATTCAAAGAAGTGTTCACTTACTATTCGGTCGGGAAAGTTTATTGGCTATGTTGTGATCGCCAAGGGAATAAACGGTAGTCCTGACAAAACCCACGCCATCCAAGACATGCAATTCCCAAGAAATGTAAAGCAGGTATAAAGCCTAAACAAATAGTTGCAGCTTTGAGGCGATTCATGTCCGAAGAAACCAATCGGTGTCTCCCCATCTTTGACCGCATCAACTTAGAAAAAACATTTGCTTGGAATGACAAGTGTTCCAAGGTGTTTGAAGAACTAAAGTAGAAATCAGCTACACCCTCGATACTGTTCAAGCCCATCGACGATATGTACCCTTACCTTCCAGTGTCTAACCACGTGATCAACCATGCATTGATCAAAGAAGATAAGAAGATTCAACAGTTAATTTATTATATCAGTGAATGTTTAACGTCTTGGAGAAAAGATACACATGGTTGTAAAAGCTAGCTTTTTAATACTCATGGCAGTCTGAAAACTCCAACCGTATTTCCAAGCTCATCCGATCAAAGTCCTGACCAAATAGCCCAAAACCAATTCTAAGTCAACTCGACACAACGGGCCTCAAGCTTGAGCAACTTCAAATATCTTTCCAGCCTCACACTTCTACCAAAGGCCAAGCCATTATAGATTTCATTACCAATTGCTCAAGCCCATACAATGATGAAGAAGAGACCATCACCAATCAACTAGCTTGGCATCTGTATGTGGATGGGGAATCAAATAAGAAAAGGGCAGGGGTCGGCATGGTCCTTATCACCATCGAAGGACGATAATTTTATCTTGCAAATTGCCTCGCTTTTAAGGCGACCAACAACAAAGCCGAGTGTGAGGTTGTTCTTGCCAATTTTAGGATGGCAAAGAGTTACGTGTGGATTCCATCCATGTGTTCAACGACTTATTGCTAGTCATCAATTAAATCTGCGAGCACTTTAAAGTCAAAGGCAAAACACTAGTCTTGCATGTTACGGATGCCAAGAAGATAATCAGCCCCTTCATCGAGTTCAAGCTAGAGCAAATACCTAGGGAGCAAAATGGCAAGGTCGATCAGTTGGCTAATACAACAATCCATCCCAAAGAAGTCGCTCATTGGGTTCCACTAGAAGTCTAGCTTGCCCTTTGCTATGAACCGAAGGCTACAGCAATGGAGATTGATACACTATCCACAAATAGCTAGATGGTCCCTTGACCAAGTACTTAGTAAATAAAGAGCTTCCAACCAACTACAAAGAAGTCTAAAAAGTCCTTTACCCTGCTCTCAATGCATAATCATAGACGATAAGCTCTATAGACGATGGTACTTAACACCACTTCAATAGTGTGTGTGTATGAAGACGAAGCCGGGAAGATATTGGAAGAGCACATGAAGGATTTTGTGGGGATCATGTTGGAGGGCAGAGCTTAGAAAAGAAGGCCGCTTGGAAAATCTTTATCTAACCTACTATGATCAAAGATTCAATAAACTTCATCAAGAAGTGCAACAAATGTTAATGGTTTGCTATGATCCCTAGAGCCTCCCAACCTTGCTCACATTGATGACTTTCCTTGTCCATTCGACACTTAGGGAATCGACTTAATAGGAAATTTGTAGAGGATACAACCACGCCATAAGCATTATCTATTACTTCACTAAATGGGTTGAGGTTGAGCCCTTCAATAAGGTCGCCACCCCCAAGATACTAAAATTTATCATTAAGAACATCATCTGTTGATTCGATCTGCCAAAGAAGATCATTACCAACAACGACACTCAGTTCGAGAGCAGCCTCTTGTAGAACTTCTATGCAATAAATGGGATCGATAAGTGTTCCTCTTCTACTACACACCCCAAGCAAATGAACAGGTGGAGGCAGTCAATAAACCATCAAATCAACACTCTAGAAGCACCTCACTAAAGCTAAGTGAAACTAGGTGGAAGACCTGTCGTTCATCCTCTGGTCCTATCGCAACTCCAACCACACTTCAACCGACCATACTCCTTTCTTGCTTTCTTATGGATATAAAGCCATGATACCCATCAAATTAGACATCACCTCACTTCGGCATCTCAAATACGAGCTCAAATAAAATGACAAGCAGCGCAAGGTCGACGCCATTGAAGAACGAATAGATAAAGCTGAACCCTACACTGAAGCCTATAACAACAAGATAGCCAAGAACTACAACTCTAGAGTGAAGCTTCAGGAATTCATTGTCGATGGTCTAGTACTATGCTGGGTGTTTGCAATCACTAAGAACATAAATAAAGAATTGCTCGGCTCGAATTGGAAGGGACATATGTCATCAGTATCATCTTGTTAAATAATGCTTACCACCTCTCACATTAAGACAAAACATATGTATCCTACACTTGGAACATAGAGCATCATGTAGCCTATCATATATAAGCCACAATTGTAAGGTTGTTGTAAAATTCTTTTGTGAAGAATATAACAAAGACTTAAGAGCCAAATCTATCGATGCAACCAAGGCTATCTAGTAAATGTGAATTATAATGTTCACGCTTCCTTGCTTAACCTAAGCCACCAAGGACCGTGCGAGCCATTCAATGCTCCCATCCTTGTTGGCCAATTACCCAACGAGGGTGAATTATCATGCATTTCCTTTCTTATTTGGGGACTACAACCACTATAGGTTATCTAGTGATGGGTAAATTATTATATGTTCACTTCCTCGCATGAGGACCGCCAACCTCTACCACCAAGGACCGTGCAAGCCATGCTTTCCTTCTTGCCAATCGGCTATCCGATAAGGGCGAATTACTATGCAATCATTTCCTTGTTGATTAGGGACTGCCAAGTTGCCCCATTGAGTTTGGGTGAGACATTGCTCCCCTTTGTGTCGGGGTGCATTCACGACTAGAATTAGCTTGACCATAACGGTCTGATTCCCTCGCCTTCGATGTCGTCTATTACTTATGTAAGATGGGGCACTGTAGTCAACATTAGTGTTGTTACCTCGAGTGATGCCAAGGTCCAGCATTCATAATGTGACCGCATAAAAATAAGATGGCCGACTTATCATCAGGCTGTGTTTCACCTAGGAGAACCTACAAGCCACTCAGCGCTCTGGTTCGTGCCTGACCTTCTCGAACACTCGATCTTAGCATGTATCACCCAAAGTACCCTACAGCCACTCAGCATTTCGGTTCATGCTAGGACTACCCACCTTGTCAACTGGCTTCTCGTCACTGAGGAGAAACCTTAAACCACTCAGCGCTCTGGTTTATGTCAGGATCGCTCGCCAACTTAGCAATCCATATCATAGTGGGCCTGAATTTTCGTTAAATCGAAAACCCAAGTCCACCAAGTACAGACCATTGGTTAGGTATCCTGTAATAAAAAAATAAACGCATATCGAAGCACTATCAATATAACTCACAGTGGAATAGTAAAGTATAATAAATTGGTTACATGCACAGAAAAAGTAGCTTGGAATTTTTGTGATGATGGGATATGAGAACCATGGAGATGAATAAATTGTGAGTGTTTGGATATTGACGAGATTTGGTATATAAAAGGATTCCACATCATAATTATATGAACCATAAGGAGCTTCTTGCAGATAGTACATAGTTACATGAGATGCTAATGTGATTACACGCTTTCAAAGTGAAGGAAGAATTGAGCTTTTCTTCTGAATAGCAATCATTTGGACATGGTAAGAAAAGATTAAACCTTTGATTTCAATTTGCTTGATAATGGAGAATGCTCCTCTAACATTCCATGTAGCTATGAAGTGAAGCATGTCTTTTGGATATTTCATTTTTTGCTGAAGCGGCCAAAATTCTAGATCTGGTGGAGATTGTTGTGGCATCAGTTTTGATTAACTCCATTGGGCTCTCAAAAAGGTGATTGATCCCATTGTCTTTACCATTATCATAATCAAAGTCCAATGAACTTTGAGATTTGTTCTTTTTCTTCTTCTTCTTCTTCTTCTTCTTCTTCTTTTATACTATTTTTGATATCCCTTATTCTTCATCTTCAATGGATAATGATCTATCCTCTTGTTAAATGGCATTAATAGAATTGCATTTAATGTCCAAGAGAATATGCTGATAAGTAGTGGTGGGATTAATAGAAGAAGGTAAGTTTGTAGGGTCAGGGATGGATGTGGAATGTATATTGAAAAGAGGGTCAAATGCTATGTTATTGGATGAAAGAATTTTGGATATTTGAGGAGGAAGTGTTAAATGAGAGTATGGAGATATGTTATGACTGGTATTGTGCAAAGATTGAGGTAGATGTGGAGGCATCTGTGATATGTATTAAATAAGGACTGTTTGGATTATGAGAGTGCATAATGGTGGAACTAGGTGGATGTTCATATTGGTCTTCAGAAATATGTAGGGGAAAATTTGCTGGAGATGGAAATTGTGACGACCCACCTTTCATTCCACAGAAAGACGCATCATCAACAAGAAAGAAAGGGATAGAAAAGAGAACAGGTAGGAAAGAAAGAACTAAACAATATCAGAATCTCACAGCAGAACGAATAAAATATATTACATCACATAAGTATTTACATAATAGTCACTATACATAAGAGTTACACAGCTTATATATAACACATTAGATAGTTGTAAAGACTTGTCTATCATTACATGCCAAAATACAACACAGAGCTACTAGCACAGCGGAACCACAATATCTATATACGCTGAAGCCTCCTGCTCCAAGTCTCCTCCATAATATTATTCAAAGCCAACCTGAATCCCTTGGCTACTCATAAAAATTTGAGTATCCAAGAGTTTAAAAAAAACATAAAATAAATTCTAGGTCAAACATGGGTCTGGTATGAGTAAACGGGTTAAAGTTGTTTAACTTTGAAAATCATTTGAAATCAAATGTATCTCCTAAGACCACGCAACAAATAAACATGTCGGGTTTTTACCTTACGATAACTAAAACATTTGATACAACATCTAGTGATATTATAATAATGTCGAGGGTTTTCAAGTAAAATAGAAAATGGCTGGAATGCTTACATCTCATGTTCCAACATAGTTGGGCACAATCAAAATGTACAACACTTATTGGAGATAGGATTCCATACAATGGCAGGGCTACTGGGGTACAGCCCATCACAGTACCTGGTCTAGATCAGAGTACCAAGGATCCATCCTGATCGCCTGCAACACAAGGCCGAAACTACCCCTTACCGGATAATCTCGAAGAAGACAACCCCGTAGTTGACGCGGCCAACCGCCCACATAGCCGAATAAAAGGAACCTCTAGACAGAGGAAATCGTACCCTACTTGGGTGCTACCTACTTAGCTTGGCTGCACCTCCCCTGTTTTAGCCGTTCTCAGTTGATGAGGCTTGATGCTAGGATACCTTTTTTGAACACATATCTTGGAATGCTCACCGTCCTCCAATGACGATGGTCTGAAAGCATTCAATCCACATAAGTCCATTCCGGGTTCGAATGAAACCGAAGGCACTATCTTGCTACACTCATTTTGGAATCACCCTCAGAGTTAACGACAATAGCCCTTCAACTCTGAATTCTTCATTTCAAAACTGAAAGCACTATCTCCGCTACACTCATTTAGGAATCACCCTCAGAGTTAATGAAAAATAGCCCATGCATCGAGTCTTCATCTTGAACTTCACTTGAGATTTCACGACCTATCGTTTAATTTTGATCGATGTAGTTTTCGGATATCCAATTCGGAATCTGATCCCGGTCGCATCGAAATCCAAACGGTCTTAATATCCAAGTTGTTTAAGTTTAAACAATTCAATTTATATTTAGAATAACATATTTACACAGAAATTCTATCACAGATAGATAACTTATGTTATCATAGTCAAAAAATCTCATATCACATAGCATCACAAATCACATATCACATATCAGAGATATCAAACAATTCAAGACATCCATATAACTCAATCATCCATAAGCAATATTGATTAGTCACACTATTTCTAATTAATTCAATTTAATATGCAAATAAATTAAATTAATTACTTTAATTACTTTTAAATCCTGCTTACTCAACATTAGTTAATTACAAACTATTAATTAATCATCCCTTAATTATCCATCTTAATTAATCATCCTTAATTAATTATTCTTTAATTACATTAATAATTAGCCTTTAATTAACTACATAAATTAATTATCCTTTAACCGTTCACATTAATTAACCTTTAATTATTCTCATTAATTAATTGTACTATAATTAATTACATTAACTAATGATCCTTAATTAATTACATTAATTAATTATCCTATAATTAATTACATTCAGTAATTATACTTTCATGAATAACATTCAGTAATTATCCATAAATTATTTACACTAAGTAATTATACTTTATTAATTACATTAAGTAATTATACTTAATTAGTTACATTAAGTAATTATACCTAATCAATTTTATTAAGTGATTATCCTTAATTACTTAAACCAATTAATCATCTTAAATTAATTACATTAAATAATTATCCCTTAATCACTAGTTAATGATCCTTTCATTAATTACATTCACTAACTATCCTTTAATTACCTTCATTAAGTAATTATCCTTTAATTAATTATAGTCATTAATTATTCTTAAATTAATCATATCAAATAATTAAATATCCTTTAATTACTTACATTAAGTAATTATTCTTTAATTAATTACATTCATTAATTGTTCTTCAATTACTTACATTAATTAATTACCCTTAATTATTTTCATTAAGTAATTAACCTTAATTAATCTAAGATAAACTATTTATCTTAATTAAATACATAATTACATCATTGAACTGCATTTGAAAAACATTTTGGAACTAATTACATAACTAACCTAGTATATAATTATATAACCAAAACAATTTTAAAACAAAAAAAATTATCTTTGAAAACTTGTATAAAATCTTGTTTAATAAATTACTTTGGAACTTTGGTTTACATTCCCTTTTTTGACATATTCATTTTAAGTATACTTTTAAACCTAGTTAAAATATTCCTTAAAAACTTATACATTTTAAACTGATTATGCTTCCATTTAAAGAAACTTGGTTACAAAATTTACTTTTACATTTCAAAACCTGGTCATGATTTTCTTTTAAATTTAAAATCTGAACATGTTTTCTCTTTTAAAACTTAAAAAATCCGGTAACTTAAAATAAAACCCAAGGCCAAGCAATCAAAAACCCGAGCCAACCTTCCAAAAACCTTGAGCAAAACACAAGCCACTCACCTCTCCTCTTTCTTTCGAGACACTCATGCAAACAACTCGAGATCGACCCGAACTACCACCATCTTCCCCAATAACAACAACACACCCAGATATCATTGTGCTCGTGTGCACGTGCACGTCGTAGCCATGCCCCTCCGACCTACTCCCTGACCCTCGATAAGTCGTCGTCGACCTCGTCGATCCCATCGATCACCTAGCTCCGTCTATCTCGTCACGAAATCGAAACTGAACTTTCGAACATCACCAGGAACATAACCCGATCAACTAAATCAACTAGCCTCGTCGGTCTCGTCCATCAGAACCACCGCCGCTTCGTCCAGAACATCGTCACTACACCCAGCTTCGATTTCCCCATCGACGATCGCCTCCTATTGCCCCACGACGATGCAATCGCCTCGATCACACCATCGACCAAACAGCTCGAGTAACCTTAAATCAACTCCAACCCAACACCATAGCGAAATATAAATGCTCTTATCAATTTTCTAGAGATCATCAACCTTCAAGCTACCTTCGACATCAAGCATGAACTTCAACTCGTCGTCGTTCGTCCGATATGGATGAAAGTGCCAAATCTGATCAACTCGAGATAACTCGACAATTACACACTCAAAAATCTTGAAATTAATATCAAAATTCATTACTTTCCGATATGAATCAGCTCCTAAAATCTAAACTTGATATTGTAACGACCCGCTATTTTTGACCATTCAAATCGACAATAAAACCATACATATCCGACTTGACTAATTCAAAATAACGAATTTTCAATTAAAATTTGGAAAAACTTAGAATATACAATAAATAAATCAATCACAGATCACGAAGTAATATAATGCAGTAGAATAGATAAAGAATAGTAGTTCATGAAGCTACTTTATATATCAGGGTTAGAAATAAAATACAACCGAATAGTACAAATGCAGTGAAGTCTCTAATGCAATAGATGACTTCTCTGAACCAATCAACTAGAAAGGCTGGAATCTGAATCGATAGTTGGATCTCCTAATGAAACTCCAAACTCCAAAGTTGAGTCTCTAATGCTGTATCACTCAGTCTGACCCGAGCGTAAAGCAAAACATAAAACACTCGAGCCAGGATTAACATTCTTATATCAATAAATCCAACTCAAGTGAAATATCAGCTGAAATACAAATAACTTAAAGGATGTTTGGGATAATCATCCTCTAAGGGCCCATGGGACTATCTACAAGGTAGAAATATACACTATAACATCGTGGTCATTTCAGCTTAATTTATACTTCAAAACCAAATATCATTTCACTTCAAATATCTCTATATTTCCCAAAATAGTATTTACATATATTAAATAATTTATACAATAAAGTATTTTCAATTCCCTCAACTTAACAAATCGTTTCAACATCAACCCGACCTTCCCATTTAAATTAAATTCAATCTCAATTTATCAATTTAAATTCAACTCAATTCCTAAAATAAATACTTCAATTTATCGATCTCAAATTCGGATTTGTAATCACAAAAATACCCCTTTATATTTCAATATATTTCAAAACTTTAAGTATTCAACGTTTCAACTAAATTTTTATCCAATTTAGTTTTCTAAATAATAAATTCAAATTTGGTTCAACCTAAATTTCACTTTAATTCAATTTAGTTGCTAAATAACAAATTCAACTACGTTGATTTCAAATACAGATCTGTATCTCAGCATAAACCATTTAAATTCAAATATGGTTCAAGGCTTTAATATTTAAATGTTCTATATAACAGTTTCATATAGATCTCAATTTAACCTCATTATTATTTAGTCTTGAAATACTCCCTTATTAGATTCAATATCATTTAAGTAACCTTAAATTACATTTTACTCAATATTTTCTTTAATTTTATTAAACGTGAAATATTCATTAAATCACTTAAATCAAAAAATCCAGTAACAAAATCGTACCTTTAAATTTTCCATTCAATAATTTCAAATCGATTTAATTAAACAAATCCTTATTTAAATACCATTTTTAATAAACCCAAATTTATCTCCCAATCTTAATTATTCAACTTTTTAAAATGGTAAATTCTGAAATATAAATCTTAAATAATACTCAAACATATTATATGGATTAAATCAATCTCAATAATATTATTATTAAATCTATATATAAAATTTCCATTTATTTATCTAATATTTTAAGAACCAATATTTATTAAATCCCATATATTTCTTTTCAACTGTAGAAATTTATTTTCAAAATATTTACATGGACCATTGGTGTCTGTATATATTTCCTATCATATAGTCAAGTGCTACGGATATTTATCATTACAACCCGTACACTAAATATATACGGGTGGATATCATTTCAACCCGTAATCCCAAATTCAATTAAATGAAAATCGCTTGGGTTTATCATTTCAACCCATAACGATTTTCTCCTATTCTAAAGTCCGATCGGGTATGTATCATTTCAACCCATAATGATTTCTATACTACAGGGACCTTGCATAGTGATAACAGATTTGAAAATAATAATAACAACAGGTATATATCATCAAAATAAATATAAACAATAGGATATAGTGTCATATCCCATAAGTGAACACTTATAGATAATAGCATATATAACAATTTAAATAACTACAGCCTCATATTTCAATTGTCGTTTCAATTAAAATCAAATTTAATAAATAAAAGAACGTTAATCGTGAGTGATTGCTCACCTTTCGAGGTTAGAGAGATAGACAATGCAGTTGAGTTACGAAACTCAAGCACGAATCTCAAAGCAAAGTAAGATCGGCACGAATCGACGATCAAAGCTGGTAAAAGAAATCGATGGGAACGGGTCAAATTAGCTCGATAAAAATTTAGGAAAGATGTATTTTTATATTATTATCTTCCTTAAACCCAAAATTCAAATTAAATATATATACATTTAATATAAGTCTTAAATTAAATATATTTATTGAAATCAAACATATAAAAAAAATCAAAACCAAATTCACTCTATCTTATAGTATATACGTTATATTTGAAACATCAATATCTGAAACTAAATGTACATAACAAAATTAACATCCAAAGATATACATAACAGTAAATAATGTAAGGTTAAAGAAATCTAATAGTTTAACCATATGCAGACTTCCTTTACAAATAATATACTGTAATCATCATCGTGATTATTATTATTGTTATTATCTTACCAAAAATAAAAATATGCTAACAAAATGCTAGTAGAAAAATGGAGAAAGGATGCTTATGCTTACCAATATTGACATGCAAACCTACATTTTATATGTACAATAAAGCGTGTACAAACAAACCTTTATATGGGCTGCTATATACATGTTTAAAAAATGTTATACATATATTGTTACACATATTCACAACAGCCGTTATACCTAACTTGTATACATATTATATTTTGAACAACACCTGACAATAGATGAAGGTAAAATAAAAATTATATATATATATATATATATATATATATATATATTATAACTAATACAAACCTATAAAGCTCTGAAATGTATACTAGTATATCTATACAACCAACCCAATATGAAAATATGTACCCATGCAAATATCTAAAGTTTTTAGAAACAATACTTAGGCTTATATATATATATAAAATAAAATAAAACAATAATTTACGCACACAAAAAAACACAATACTTAAAGAGACAAACGCACAAGTTGTATTACCTTTCAAGATATCATATATATATATATATATATATATATATATATGTTAAAAGTTTTCTGTAAGGCAAAATGGGTGGCAAGGTGAGATACGGCTGCGTGTAAGAGTGTGAAAGAAGAGAGAGGGCGGAGAAAGAAAAATTGAGGAGAAGAAAGTGACAGTAGATCCTTGCTTTACCAAAAAAAGCTTATAAAGGAGAAATAAAATGAGCCGTAAAAGAAATAATGAATACAAAATAAAACGTATAATTCAAAACGGTGTGGGCCTCAGGTAAATATCCATTCACATCTTTTTTTGACATATATAAAACGTATGAAAAGCCTTAAAATGAAACGGCTATATATTAATTATTATTATAATACATTTTAAAGTGACTAGGGAAATAAATATATGGAAGTTGATAAAGGAGAATGAAGAGACCAAAAAATGGAATGACAAATGATAATTTTGAATTGATGGAAAAAAAGTAACAGCTGGCATAAACCAAAGTTATAAAGGCAGAGGAAAACGCTTTGCACAATTTATGGTGAGTTTTCAACTTTTTTTGAATGTTGTATAACTTTCCAGATGTAGTGAAGAAAATGGAATTTTAAAGGTAAAAATTAAAGTGACTGTTCCAACTAAATGAATATAAAACGTATGCATGTTTTGTACATTCATACTTCCAACATGGTATGACGTGGCAACGGTCGAATTTCAGTAAAAGATGAAATAAATGTGAGAAATAAAATAAATAGGAATGAACCGCATTTTTCCAAAAAGAAACGTATGCAACAAATCAGCAAATAAATAGAAACGTGCAGGGAGATGAGTGAAATAAATAGAAAATGTTAAAATATAAATAAATATAACATACATGAAAAGGACAACATGATGATTTAGAAATTAATAAATGAGAAATGTATATCCCTATACGTTTTAATTTCAAAAAGGATAGAAAATTTTATCAAAAGTTATAAAGAGTTAAAAGCATTGAAACGTGGTTTCCGCTGAAATTTATTTTATTCCCAACTGAGATGAGGGAGAAAGGGAAAGATTTCAAACAAATGAATATATTCCAAATGAATGTAATATAAACGGTCATGGTGCGGTTCATCAGAAAATTTAATGCAATTGATAATTGTGTGAGCTGTACGTTGATTTAAGGAAAAAAAGTAAAAGCAATTAATGGCTTGATTTAATAGTACGTTTCAAATTTGAAAAGAAAAGAGAAGTAAGAGTTGAAATTTTGATTTCAATTAAATGATCGCATGAATGAGCAAATAGCAATTAGCAAATAGCAGAAAGAGATAATGGAATATATGGTAGAAAAGGAATAAATGAAATGTGAACGGATAGAATGCAAATTGAAATGGCAGAGAACTAAAAGGTGTGGCAATGCTCACCTATAGATTTAGCTAAAACCTTTAAAAGAAATTTAATATGTTATGAGTTGTACGGTTTCAAATTTGAAAAGTAGATAAATACAAGTGACAAATTTCAGCACCGATGACGCACGTTTTTATTGTTTCCGTCGCGTATCGGATCTCAAAATATAGAGATAAATATACCGTAGTGATCTGTACAACGAGACGATCAAAATGGTATATAGATATTGGTGGTACGATTGAATTATAAAAATTCGAATTTTCACTAGGAGAAAAAATGCAGTAAAAACGTAGAAAATAAGATCGACGGAGCTATAGAAGTCCAAATTTGGAAAAACGAAAAATGACGTCTCAATCAGAAGATGATTTAGAATTTTTCTATGTAAAAATATTCAGGTCTTGAAAATAAATTTATTTTCACCAATTATTAACTGATTTGAATTTAATAGAATTATATAATAAATAAACCTTCATATAATTAATCGAAAATTTACCATTTTCTATATTTAATTATACGTAAACCAAATATTAAAACTTTATTTCAAAATATTATTACTAAAATTTCTCAAAATCCAAATTAAATACGTTATAAAACCAATTAAAAATTAATAAAATTTTATGGGTCGTTACACTCTCCCCTACTCAAAACTTTTCGTTCCCGAAAAGGAAGGAGGTAGGAGAATAGATCAACAAGAAATAAAGATATATTGAAAGTCAAGGGTAAATAATTAATTTAAAACTATATAAATTTTACTTGAATATTCATTTGAAAACTTCATTTGCGATTCGGTTATCTTTAATACTTTAAAATTTTCAAAACTCATTGGAATTTAATATGTTTAACGAACACCTTTGTAATAACCCGGATTTCTGGGCATTATAAATAATAATATAGTTGGATTAATCAATAGAAATAATAAATTTATAGATTGAACAAATGAATCTGATCAGATAAATATTTATATTTTTAATTACGTTGTATATATATACATAGATTGTAACAGAATTATTATATACAAGTTGGATTTGTATTTATTTAAAAATTTGTAAAATTATTATTTTCAAATAAAATAATAATGTGTTGCTTTAAATATAAAGATAAATATCTTGAAATAAAGTTAGATTTGAATACATATATGAGAATGTGATTACTTCTTTATAGATAAATTAGTTTCAAATTTATTATTCTTAAGGGTAATATATAAATACAAATTAAAAAAGAAAAGTAGAAATATAAATTTATAACACATACACATATATATATATATATATAGTATAAGTAATATAAAGGATATATTATATAATAACTATTTTCATGCTAAAAACAAGTAACAAATGTAAATCATCTTACTTAAGAAATAAACATGTAAATAATAATGTTAATTTGATTTTATTATAAAACTACAAGTGGCAATCTTAAGATTTTAATGGAAATAAAGTCAAATTTGTTTTACATTATTTTCTCTTATAAGATTGGCCAAATATTAATTAAGGTAAATATTAACTAAATAGAAATTGAACATAAGGAAACAAACAAGTGTAAATATGTTAGCACACAAGTTAACATATGTAAGCTCTATAGCAAATAAGGTTAACAAGTGTTAGCTTAGAAAAGTACAAGTGGCAAATCTTTGTTCAAAAAGAAAATATTATTTTTAATTAATGTCTAAAAAAAAAGGAGTCTGAATATTTTCTTCAGCTAAGACTTTCTTTAGTTTTCTTCACCTAAAATAAAAAAAAATATAGAATCTAGCAAGACAAACTATTATACAAATTCAACTTCTTCAACAACAAAGTTTCAGATTCAATTCAGTAATCAATGCAAAGATAAATTCAGTCAAAACTATCCAAAATCTCAAACTGGAAGCAAAGGGAAAACATGAGGATTCGAATTCAAACTGTAGAAATCAACGCATGCAAGCTCAATCCGATTATATCTAGCAACAACTTTGGATTTAAACTAAGCAAGGATTCATGCTTTATTCAAAAATTGAGTAAGATCAAATTAGGTGCAGACTTCATTTTGTTCAGAGCCTGTTCTTTGTTCATCATCAAAACAGGTGAGTAGATTTAACCCATAAATCAGTTTAAATTTGTTGTATGGGTAGTGTTTGATGTGAATCTCGTATTGCATGTTAGATTTAGGTATGCATGCTTGTTTGAACTGAATACAGGTTTATATGTTTGTGTATATCTTGGCATGCAAGTTGTGTTCAACTCTGCTCTGTATGTTTGTGAAAATGCTCTGATGATAGTAATAGAAAAAAAATTATCACTAATAATTACTATCTCCCTGACTAATCAATGTTAGATCTTGATTTCTAAAAGAAAAGAATATTGATAATGTGTTATTGTTTTTTTTAAAAAATAATTTTAAGTACTTGTAATTAACAAATATACTGTACATATTAGTTTACAGTAAAAAAAATCAAATCAAGCTTTGTTAAAAAAAATCAATATCAACAAATTCAACTTTAAGTTATAAGTTCTGATTTGTGTTGATGAATCAAGATTTTTAAAACAAATTTAGTAAATTTTCATTTAGTATTTGCCGAGAATTTGAATTCTTCTCAAATTTGAGATTTTTGCCAATTGCCGTTGAACGGCGTCGTCTGGGAGCTTTAGTTTCGGCACGAAGGAGGCTGCAGTGTGGTGGATTAATGTAAAAATATGCTTACATTTTTATAATGAACGAGGTGTGCTGTCGGTGGGTTTTAGGGTTGGGTTCTGTTTGAAGCCTGGGTCGGAATTGAGGCAAGCTTGACGTCGATGATGCGTCGAGTTGAACCACATGTGGGGGATAGGTTCTAGAGTATGAGGCGCTGTTGTAGCCGAAGCGGCAGAATTTCAGGTGGAGGCATTGTCGTCGGCCGATGGTTTTTGTTGACCGAGTTTTGGATGCTGTTGTTCGAATGGCTCCTTTTCGTTTTGAGGTGGATGGGGCGAATCGATGTTTTAAATCGATTGTTGAGTCGACCTGCGACTTGCCGGAGGTGGGGAGGTGCGCTAGAGTAGTGGCAAACGGTCGTGCATGTGCACGGCGATGTCTCGTGTGTCAGAGAAGTTGGGTTTTATGAGTAACTCAGAGTGATGCTCGGGTAAAGGGGGGGCTGACTCAGGTATATGCTCGTGTTTTGGAATTGTATTACTGTGTAACTAAGGAGGAAAGATAAAAAAATAAAAAGGGAAGAGGAAGCCGAGATTTGGTAATTAAATCCTGGAGCTGTTTGAGTCATTCATCCTTAAGTTATTTGAACTAATTTTCATTAAGTTATTTGAAGAGATAACTGATTATTAAATGTTGTAAATTAAAGTTGAGGAAATTTGGTTTCTTCTGAATTTTAATTAAGGAAATCCGTAAGGAGTTTTAAAACTAAATTAAGAGAGTAATATGTGTAGAAAGGATATTCATTTTAAAAGTAATTAAGATTTAATAGAGTAATTAATTAATTAATAATTGAGAATTATTAATTAATTAGTTAATTAAGAGGTTAATTAGTTTGAATTTGGAAATTGTCAATTAGATAATTAAAGATAAGAAATTAAAAATGGGCAATTAATTAATTTAACAATTAATTAATGATTAGTGATAAACTAATTAAGTATTCAGGTTGTAATTAGTTATTAATTAACTAGGTGATTGGAGATTAATCAAATGGTAATTAAGGATTAATTAGCTGATAACTAAAGATTAATTAATTTGGATGATTAAAGGGTAATTGAGAATTACTCGATGGTAAATAACCAAGTGACTGTGATTAATTTAAGTCAAATAATTGGTTGATTAATTAAAGATAATCTTAATGGTTGATTAAGTATAATTACTTAAATTATGAGAAGTAATTAAAGAATAATTACTTAGTAGAAGTAATTAAGAATTAATTACTTGGTAGAATTAATCAAAGAATTTGGGTAATTGAGTGAGAATGATTACTTAACAAGATTGATAAGTAATTGCTTAATAAAGTCATTGATGGATAAATTACTGGATGGTGAGATTAATATAAAAGAAATTACTTATTGAGAAATAAATAAAGGTTAATTACTTAGGAGAAGTAATTTAGGGTTAAATTACTTGGTGTAATTTATTTATTAATTAATTAATTAAGGAGATGATTAATTAAGATTAGTTAATTACTGTTTAAGATTGATTAAGGGTGATTAATGGAGGATTGATTACTGTAAAAAGGTTATGGATAATTCCTTTGTGTAACTAATGAAGAGTTAATTACTTATTAAAATTAAAGATAATTAATCAAGGATGATTAATTAAAGGATGATTAATTAATTGATTTAATGAATAAGAAAAAAAGATTTATTGTGAAGAAAGTAATTAATTTAACTATAAATGATGATTAATAAATCATTGCTTATGTATGGATTGATGATATTGATTGCCTTGAATGGTTTGAGATTTTAAGTTGAGATAAGTAATTTTGTGTGACTTGGATGTTTTGGTTTATGATATGTTTAATTTAAATTGTGATGATGTGGTCATCTATTGATGGTGAATTACTGTGACCCTATGTTTAAATTTGAATTGTATCTCACTTAAATAACATGGGTTAAGAGGACATTGGGTTCGAAGAGACCGGGATCGGGTATTAGTAAATATCCGAAACCACTTCGATTCATTAAAAACTTATATCTGAAATCAGTAGGCTGAAATGGGATGGTTTAAGTGAATTGGACCATTTAATCTAAGTCCTAGCACTTAGAAATTGATGTGTGGAATAAGTAATGTCTATAACAACTTGTGAAGTAGTAAATTGATATAAGTTACCCCGGGTTTATATAAGTTGTATGTTTTGTATTCCATATTAGATGGGTTTACTCACGCTGGTTTCCAGCCTGACCTGGGTGTTACTTTGATGTAATGCTCGGGTCAGACCGAGTAATACAGATTTTCAGGTGAGGACGTTTTGGGGTTCAGGAGGCGAGCTAGATGGCAGGGACGTTTGGAGAGTTCCACTATAATATTGTATATATTTGAGACATGTTAAATTGTATCAATCCAATGTTGTATAAAAATTGTTGTAACTCTGATATATCGATGTATATTGATAGATACAGTTTTTTGGTATAACTATTATTATTGATATTATATTTTATCCGCTGCGAATGTGAGATTTGTGTGTTTCTTTTCTGTTCTTCTTCTATCTCTTTTTCTTCTTTTTCTAACTATCTGGAATTTTCGGGATCGAAAATTCCAGGTCGTTACATTTGGTATCAGAGCTGAAGGTTAAGCGAGAACCTTGGCTCTGTTGGGATTTACTCATTAAGGATAGGGTAAGTGGTACCCTAGGATGAGTTGAGTATATAAATATGAGAGAGCGTACTTGTTATTTTCTCATATAAATGTTTTTAAATGATTTCAAAGGTAAATGAATCTTATATATAAAAAAAAGGTTATCTATTACATTAAAGGAAATTGGTTGTGATATTAATTAAATTAAAAGTAATAGTAAGAATTAAATTAAGAAGTAATAGATTACACCAAATTGAAATTAAATTAAAGACAAGTTTGAAATGGATTCAAATTGGAATTAAACCTTGAAATTGGGAAAGGGTTTAGGATAATCAATTAATTTATGTAATTAATTAAACTTTATTTAATGAGATTAATTAATGGATAATAATTGGAAATGATAAATAAAGAAGGAGTTACTTAATGAAATAACTAGAGGTAAGTAATTTAAGGGACAATTACTTAATGAAGATAATTAAGAAATAAGTTAATTACGGAATGTGATTAATTAACGACGTAATTAATTTAAATAATGTTATTTAATGCATTTGAATGAAATGGTCCTATTTCAAACAAGAGTTGTTTGAAAATTTAAATTTGTTTTGAATTAAAACCAAAGGTGTATTAAAATTTTAAAGTATAACTTGTTATGTAGAAGAAATTAATATGTATATATGTGGATATACATAATGTCAAAGGTGTTTTGAAATAAACTCTAAATATTGAGTTTTAATTTGAAATATGATATGATACCCAAAGTGATAAAATTTTGAACTTATAAGTGGGGAAAATATTTTGAAAATTTAAAATGAAGAATTCAAATTTGAGTAAGGTTAAACGGGATTGATTAAATTTAACTCGGAGGAAGCTAAATAAGTTGAATGAACAATCTGATTTGGAAATTTCAAGATAAAATTGGAATTTATCTTGGAAAGTTAAATGGTTAATTTTGAATTGGGAGTTTGTGTGATCTCAAAATGGGTTTGAGATCTAGAATTGGAAATTGATGGATGTTTTAAAATGAATTGGGTGATATCATCCTATTGTTATTAATAATCTTTGAAATGTGAATTGGATTTGTTTAAATAAATGAGAAATGGAATATGGTAATCCATTGTTGGGATAAAAAGGTAAATTGATTTAAAGGAATAAAATTAACATTTGAAGTATTAACTCAAATTTATATAATTCAAGATGGTTTAAATTTGGAATTTGAAATTAGTTCAAATTGAATTTTATTTGAATTGATTGAAATTGTGATTGAAGATGTATGAGTATAAGATTCAAATGGAAAATTTGAATTAGATTGATTTTATCAATTGGGAATTGTAATTAAAATTGAATAGTTTTAAATTCAAATGGAATTTGAATTAAATTTCGGAGGAAATCAAGAATAATTCGTCTTGATTTGGAAATGGAATTTGAAATTGGAATTAATTCAAACTGGAGTTGAGATGGATTGGAATTGAAGCGGGTTCAATTGAATGGATATTAGTCCAAAGTAATTGGAATAACTTGGGATTGTAATTAAAGTTGAATATGTTTAAAATTAAATAGAATTTGACTTAAATTTGAAAAGGAATAGAGAATTAATTCAAATTGAATATGAAATAAATCAAGTCCATTGGAAATTGGAATTATTTAAAATTGAATTGGGTCAATTTAAATGGAAGAGGAAATTTAAATTGAATTGATTAAGAATGAAGATTGGGAAGTGAACAGTTTTTACTCTGGACTATTTTTAATGTAAATTGTTTTAATATAAACCTATTTTTCCAAGCTATTCATTATATATACAACCTTTCTTTTAAAAGCCAAATTATCTTATACTTGTTTTACAATTATTGTTGAAATTGTTTAACAATTTTCTAACTATTCTATAAACTAATTACTATTTTCAACTACTAATTACTATTTTATAGCTATTTTGCAATTATTTAAAATTTCTATGACTATTTAACTATTTTCCAATTATTTTACAATTACTGAACTATTTTACAGCTATTTTACAAACTAGTAATTATTTTCCGACTACTTATCTATTTTTAAATTTTCAAGCAATTTTCTAAATAAATTAGACAGAGTCTAAACAGTTATTGGTTAAATACCCAATCGTGATAAGAATAGAGGTGATAATCCAAATGGACGTAAGCGATTGTTAATAAGTAAATGAAAATTAAAGTGAATGTGAATAGAAGAGAAAGATTTGGCTAATAACTAATAAAGATAAATACGTAGGGTATACTTATGTTATTCTACTCGCATAGTGATTTGATCCAGATTCGAGCACGGGATTTCGAGATAAGTTATATCGATCCGAGTGGATTTTTTCACTCGGTTTTCGACGGTGAACCTGGATATGGATTGTTGATTGGTTCTGGATGTTCTCTATCATAATTATGACTATGCAAGGAGAATGACGGTTTCTGATCAACAAACCAGATCTGTGTCCGCACTAGGAAGTCGGGTGGACGATACTAGTTCTGAAGTGAAATTGTGTGATCGAGTAAGCGATCATATTGGTATGGCGTACGAATGATATGTGTACATCGTACGGATTGGAATGATAATGATATTAAAAAGAGTAATCAAATTTGAATATTTGATTTTGAATAAACAAAGTTATATATCTTTGTTATATAAGATAAAACTCCCCTTGATGAATCTTTTGCCGGAAGAAAATGGTTTTTGGAAGTGTTTGAAGTATAAAGGAGTTTTATACAAGTTTGAAATGACCCAAAATTTTAAAAATTATATATTTCTATGTGTATATATATGTAAAGGATCATATGAGGATTGTGGAAAAAAGTTTTGGGAACCTATGGATTTGGAAAGGCTTTTGATTTTTGGGTAAAATCAATATTGAATTTGGAAAGCCTAGTTTGAGAATTATCGAATTTGGGATAATCGATTTTGTGTAAAGGAGCTTTGTATGAGATCATACTAGGTGTATGATTCAAAGATACTATATATGTATAGTACAAAATGTTTTGATGATGGCTCTGGGAAAAAGGGCGCTCCCTTGGAATGGACTTCTCAGGAGTACCATTGGGTGGTGCTGCCTTGAGCCCTAAGGGGGTTTCTAAAGTTGATCCTGTGAGGAGTCCGGACAAACTAGTTCCTGAGGATTATTGGGTAGCGAAAGTCGAGGGCGCTGATGCCTATAGGGGCATTTGGGTTATGCTGTGACGACAGTGTAACTCGATGTCACTGCGATCTACTGTGGGGACCATAGCGAAAATCGTGTGGAGGATGAGTGTCAATGGTCTACACTTGATTTTGCCGGGAAGGCAACGCAACATCGGTAGACTGCGATCTATGGTCAAGTGGAGTGGAGAAGTTTCAGTCTTTTGGCAGCGGAATTCGAGGGCGCTGATGTCTACAGTTATATGGGTTTTTGCTGTGATAGCTACGTAACCCCAGTTGTAGCTGCAATCTGTAGCGGGTTCCATGGTGTAATCGAGGGGCGGGAGGCCTACAGTTAACCTATGGATTTTGTCGGGACGGCAACGTAACCATCGGTTAACTGCGACCATGGATGGGGGTGATGATTTCCAGAGCATTCTCACCAAAGATATTCCTCTATTTTAAAAAATGTTTTCTATATTTTTAGTAAAACTATTTTCCAAGTATTTTCACTTCGTGTTGAAAATGGGTCTACTAAGTACTTATAGATTTTCAGTCGTACGCCTGATCAACGTATGACCGAGTTTCTATGAGAACAAGGATGGACTGGGTGAAACATCGAGTTATAATAGTATTTTTATAAACACTATTTTGGAAATATTATGCAGATTTTAAAAAGTGTTTTAAAATGATCAACGAATATTTTAACTGGTTTTAAAATATTTAATAAACTCTGGCTTTGCATCTTTTCGAGGACGAAAAGATAATAAGGGGGGAGGAATGTAATAGCCCGGATTTCTGGGCATTATAAATAATAATATAGTTGGATTAATCAATAGAGATAATAAATTTATAGATTGAACAAATGAATCTGATCAAATAAATATTTATATTTTTAATTATGTTGTATATATATACATAGATTGTAACAGAATTATTATATACAAGTTGGATCTGTATTTATTTAAAAATTTGTAAAAATTATTATTTTCAAATAAAATAATAACGTGTTGCTTTAAATATAAACATAAATATCTTGAAATAAAGTTAGATTTGAATACATATATGAGAATGTGATTACTTCTTTATACAGAAATTAGTTTCAAATTTATTATTCTTAAGGGTTATATATAAATACAAATTAAAAAAGAAAAGTAGAAATATAAATTTATAACACACATATATATGTATATATAGTATAAGTAATATAATGGATATATTATATAATAACTATTTTCATGCTAAAAACAAGTAAAGTAACAAATGTAAATCATCTTACTTAAGAAATAAACATGTAAATAATAATGTTAATTTGATTTTATTATAAAACTACAAGTGGCAACCTTAAGATTTTAATGGAAATAAAGTCAAATTTGTTTTACATTATTTTCTCTTATAAGATTTGCAAAATATTAATTAAGGTAAATATTAACTAAATAGAAATTGAACGTAAGGAAACAAACAAGTGTAAATATGTTAGCACACAAGTTAACATATGTAAGCTCTATAGCAAATAAGGTTAACAAGTGTTAGCTTAGAAAAGTACAAGTGGTAAATCTTTGTTCAAAAAGAAAATATTATTTTTAATTAATGTCTAAAAAAAAAGGAGTCTGAATATTTTCTTCAGCTCAGACTTTCTTTAGCTTTCTTCACCTAAAATAAAAAAATATATAGAATCTAGCAAGACAAACTATTATACAAATTCAACTTCTTCAACAACAAACTTTCAGATTCAATTCAGTAATCAATGCAAAGGTAAATTCAGTCAAAACTATCCAAAATCTCAAACTGAAAGCAAAGGGAAAACATGAGGATTCGAATTCAAACTGTAGAAATCAATGCATGCAAGCTCAATCCGATTATATCTAGCAACAACTTTAGATTTAAACTAAGCAAGGATTCATGCTTTATTCAAAAATTGAGTAAGATCAAATTAGGTGCAGACTTCATTTTGTTCAGAGCCTGTTCTTTGTTCATCATCAGAACAGGTGAGTAGATTTAACCCATAAATCAGTTTAAATTTATTGTATGGGTAGTGTTTGATGTGAATCTCGTATTGCATGTTAGATTTAGGTATGCATGCTAGTTTAAACTGAATACAGGTTTATATGTCTGTGTATATCTTGGTATGAAAGTTGTGTTCAACTCTGCTCTGTATGTTTGTGAAAATGCTCTGATGATACTAATAGAAAAAAAAATTATCACTAATAATTACTATCTCCCTAACTAATCAATGTTAGTTCTTGATTTCTGAAAGAAAAGAATATTGATAATGTGTTATTGTTTTTTTTTTAAAATAATTTTAAGTATTTGTAATTAACAAATATACTATACATATTAGTTTACAGTAAAAAAATAAAATCAAATCAAGCTTTATTAGAAAAAAATCAATATCAACAAATTCAACTTTAAATTATAAGGTCTGATTTGTGTTGATGAATCATGATTTTTAAAACAAATTTAGTAAATTTTCATTTAGTATTTGCCAACAATTTGAATTCTTCTCAAATTTGGGATTTTTGCCAATTGCCGTTAAACGGCGTCGTCTAGGAGCTTTAATTTTGGCACGAAGGAGGCTGGAGTGTGGTGGATTAATGTAAAAATATGCTTATATTTTTATAATGAACGAGGTGTGCTGTCGGTGGGGTTTTAGGGTTGGGTTATGTTTGAAGCCTTGGTCGGAATTGAGGCAAGCTTGACGTCGATGTTGCGTCGAGTTGAACCGCATATGGGGGATAGGTTCTAGAGTATGAGGCGCAGTTGTAGCCGAGGCGGCAGAATTTCAGGTGGAGGCATTGTCGTCAGCCGATGGTTTTTGTTGACCGAGTTTTGGATGCTGTTGTTCGAATGGCTCGTCTTCGTTTTGAGGTGGATGGGGGCGAATCGATGTTTTAAATCGATTGTTGAGTCGACCTGCGACTTGCCGGAGGTGGTGAGGTACGCCGGAGTAGTGGCAAATGGCCGTGCATGTGCACGGCGATGTCTCGTGTGTCAGAGAAGTTGGGTTTTATGAGTAACTCGGGGTGATGCTCGGGTAAAGCGGGGGCTGACTCGGGTATATGCTCTTGTTTTGGAATTGTATTACTGTGTAACTAAGGAGGAAATAAAAAGGGAAGAGGAAGCCGAGATTTGGTAATTAAATCCTAGAGCTGTTCGAGTCATTCATCCTTAAGTTATTTGAACTAATTGTCTTTAAGTTATTTGAAGAGATAACTGATTATTAAATGTTGTAAATTAAAGTTGAGGAAATTTGGTTTCTTCTGAATTTTAATTAAGTAAATCCGTAAGGAGTTTTAAAACTAAATTAAGAGAGTAATATGTGTAGAAAGGATATTCATTTTAAAAGTAATTAAGATTTGATAGAGTAATTAATTAATTAATAATTGAGAATTATTAATTAATTAGTTAATTAAGAGGTTAATTAGTTTGAATTTGGAAATTGTTAATTAGATAATTAAAGATAAGAAATTAAAAATTGGCAATAAATTAATTTAACAATTAATTAATGATTAATGATAAACTAATTAAGTATTCAGGTTGTAATTAGTTATTAATTAACTAGGTGATTGGAGATTAATCAAATGGTAATTAAGGATTAATTAGCTGATAACTAAAGATTAATTAATTTCGATGATTAAAGTGTAACGAGACAAATTTTGCCCGCTCAAAAATCGACATCCATACTTCATATCGTATTCGAATGCCATAGATTCGACCGTTCAAATCCGATTCGCCGGAGCTTATAACAACATTAAGTAAATAACACAGCGGAATAAAAGAATAATACATTGATATACAGCTTTGATAAAATATCTAATACAACAGATGATCCAGTAGATATCAATATACATCAGAGATATGATACAATAAATAGCAGCGGAAAAGAAAATAGATGACATCTAGCAGCAGAACAATATAACTCAAAGATAGTCTTCAAAAGAGAACTCTGAGAACTGCAACTCCATTTCCAAGAACCAATCCATAAATAGCTCAAACTCCCAATAACGATGCACTAAAGGCAAGCAAGACTGGTGTGATCCAAATACTGAACTAACTCTAGATAATCTACTATACCTGACTATCTGAAAAACACAACTCTAGACTGCTCGTGTAGAAAATAATGAGCACCCAGAGTTTAGGAAAGAAAACAATAAACTCCGGATCAGTCGTGGGACTGGTGTGAGCAACAAAAACAGTTTATCTTTTAAAACATTCAACAAAAGATTTTCAAAGTCAATTCGCAATGCTTTTTAAAAATGAGACTACCATAAGGCCTCCCGCACACACACACAATGCAAACGCAGAATCGGAGGAGATTTCTCCTTATGATAGTCAAAGATGCTTGATACGCATTAAAAAGAAACATTTGATATTATTACTAGTGCATAGTGTAGAGAAAATCATTTCGAAAATAAAGATATAAATCTTAGCCTGCATAGACATTTCGAACTATGCCTACTATAGCTACCATCCAAACAGTGGGGCGCCACCATAAGTGAATGGTAGGTTCTACAACTAATACCGTACAAGATCGTATTGTTTCTTTGGATTTCCAACGAATGGTCAGGCCATGGAACTTCCCATTGCCACATGAGAACGCCTCTGGAAGGACGTCCCCGAGAACCAAACCGGATCTCTGCCAACACAAGGCCGGGTTACCCCTAACTGGGTAACTACTGACACGAGTATGCCATCCCCCGGTCCTTTGGGACCTTTATCCGAGAGCTCTCTAACCAACATCACACAATGATAAATAAAGTGTTTCAACATGAGCAAGTATCTGGGCTCCATACCATGATACCACCCTTTTCCAAAAGGAAATGCACATACCATAAAAGGAGCTACCCCTCATAACCTTGCCGCATTTTTCCTGTTTTGACCATTTCGGGGTGTGAGGCTCGACGAAGTCTTGTCCACAAAGCCACGCTTTATACAAAAGCTGTGATTTGGGTCAACAAATGATCATAGAAATGATCACAAAGACAAACGATCAAACAAATGATCCTATCACAAATGATCAACACAATGATCATTTCACAGCAACTCAGCATGTCACATTACCAAATTGGGAATATATTGCTGATAACCTTCAACTACATAACCTCTGAGCTCGTACGTCTCAGAGAAGGGTGTTAAGCTAAGAGAATAATTCTCCGCCACCAACAGAAATATATTTGAAAGAAATCTGCTTTATATCTCAATTTGTAATGTCAGACACACAATCCATACAAGTCTGTTCCGGGATCGAACAGAACCGAAGGCACTTACAAAGAAGTCCTTGCAATCCGGATATTCACTAATCACGTTCGGACTTCCCATCACATATGGAGTCTCTATACCGGGGACCAGTCGATGCAAAGACATTCGACGAGTTGTCCTTTCGCTTTCAAAAATATCCGGTCTTCAACACCAGCCTTCAAATGCTATTCATAACGACATATCACATATTCGGAATGGGATATATGACACAAAGGTCCTCTCCCGGCTAAACCGAACAGTGAGCGCAGTATTTCAAAAACATATGGATATTGGGATTTCAATTAAGTCACAACTTAAAGCCCAAAACTTTTCTTCAAATGGTTTAAACCAATTACCATTTCAAATCTTTATATTACAAAAAAGATTTATTTCACAAAGATCAATTTATAGACTTTAAAACAATTTCCATTCCAATTGGATTAACTCATTAAATCTTTAAATCAAAGATTTATCTTATTGCTTTCAAACCATTTTTATAACTTGGAAATTATTTTCATTTTGAACTAGAAATCTTTTTAACACAAATTGGATGTTCATTTCTTATATGAAAGCTTTAATTATTTGAGAACAAACAGTTTTCGTTTCAGAAAAATCCAATTATATTTACACGAGTTAAAGCCCTTAAATTCTATTCACATCCCAAATCAATACTTTTAAAATAGTTTAACCCATATACAACTGGTATAACATTTTTAATCCCTAGTTTTAAATCATAGAATTCAATTTCAAATCTTGAATTTAAGTTCAAATCAAATTATTCAACTTCATATTTTATCGAGTTATTCAAAATAAATTTCATCTATGAAATTCTATTTCAAAAGCTTTTCACTTTAAACCCAATCCATTTCCAAAACATTTGAATTCAAATACTCAAATTTAAAACTATTTCAAAAATCTTTGACTTAATCGATTTCCTCGTGAAATCCATATTGGTGTGTGTATAAGTGTGGTCCAGGGGTTTTACACAGTAGTGCAATATCATACAATCATCACAGATCAGAATACATAAATATAGTTGATAAGCGGTATTAACTATAACGCTTATCGTTTATTCACATATCACAGATATATATCACAGATAAGTAAATTACAGATCACAACATAAATCAGGATGTATCACAAAGCATCACAAATCAGGGATATCAAACAATTCAACGATTAATAGAATTCAAACATCCATATGTAAGCTCAATTAATTATCTGATTAATTTAAATCAGATAAGTCATCAATCATGGTTAATTATCATTAATCGATCCCAAATCATTTGATTAAAGATCTTTAAGTCATTTATTAATCAAATTAAATCAACTTTAAATTTATTGAAAAATTAACCTTTAGTAATTCAATTATCCTTCAATTAATCACTAACTATTCATTAGAAATCTTTAATTGACCATCTTGAAATTAATTATCATCAACAATTATTAATTTCAAATAAATTAGACACTAATTTATTAATTTACCAATTTATTAGTCACAAAGTGATAAACCCCTAATGAACTATAATTAAAAATTTAATTAACCAATCTTTACTTACCATTATAAATAAATCATTCTTAATAACTTTTAAACAATTAATTTATAATAAAAATTATCTTAATTATCATATAAAACAAAACTTCTTTAAACTTTGAAATCAAATTGTCACTAAATTGAGACTTTAATGTTAATTAACTTTAACACTTAACTTAGGTTAACTACTTAATTAAAATATTAATTGATATTTTTAAAACATCCTTACGTATTTATTCAATTTGAAATAAATTCATAACTCAAAAATAATTGAACATTTATTTACCTTGTTATCACCGAAATTTGTTTAACATTATTAACTTTTAAAATTTGTTGGGCTTAACCCTTTCTAAACAAACCCTGAGATTACGCAGGTTCCACTCGAGTTTCGTCCCCTATTCCCCGAGTCATCTCTCGTCTTCCCGCGTGCACCCCTCCTTCTTTTCTTTTCTTTTTGTTTTTTTTAAAAAAAAATAGTTTGGGTAAAATTTTAATCTGTTAAAACTAACAGCTCACTCGAGACCCTCGCGTATAACATCAGGACCAACTCGAGTCAACTCACGACATTCCCGAGCTCGAACACGCGAGTCCTTCTCCCTTTTCACAACTCAACAGCACATCTCCTAAACCCAAATCAACCACACCTGTGCACGTGCACAGCTCATCGTCGACGCCTTGATCATTGTCGCCACTGTCCATAGGTCATCAATGACCAGCACAATTCATCTAACCACCCAAAACATCAAAACGAACCGAGGATCGAAATTTAGCCATTTGGTCAATGCTTGTAACTCAAACCATCTAAAAGAAATCCTCATTCGCCGTCACCACCAGCCACCGACGAACTCGCCGCCGCGCCTATATCTGTTCCAGACACCCACGAACATATTCCCCCACCACCGATCTTCTCCACATCACCCGAGACCACGCAACAATCACGAGAACCCACCCATTACCATCTTGACCTTAAATCCTACGTTGATCTCGTTTCGAAACTTTACTCAATAGAATAAATTTTTGATACTTTTTTTGAAACATAGGTGCTCAAACTTGCTTTAATTCAAATTTCAACCTTTTACATTGATTAATTCACTAGAAATTTGTAAAAATGCAGTTTTGGTTCAAATTCAAATTGCTCTTAAAACCACAAACTAAAATTCTTCGTTTTAGTTTTAAAAATCATGAATTACTGTAAGCATTCAAGATATAAACTTGAATTAGCTTTTAGTAACACTCGAATTTATCAACTTAGTACTTGATTGCTTGTAAACAAGGTTTCCAGAAATTTTAACAGGTTATTTTACTTGAATTAAATTTTAAAACTTAATATTTATGATAACTAACAATCTTTGTTTTAATCTTAAGTTTTAACCTTGATTACAAGTGATAATGGATTTTTTGAATCAAATCCTGTGTTTAAAAATATTTAAACAGAGAGTATTTATAACATCAGCCTACACATCCATATTCATAAATCAGTATACACAGAGCATTAATGTTTATGACCAAACATACTTATCACAATACAGATCAATATTTTTAAAATTTAAAGCAAGTGTTACTCACCTTGAAACAAAAAAATTGAACAGAGAACTGTTTGCTGTTTTGAAAACTGTTTTGATCTTCTTCTTTTGGTTTTGCTATTTTCTTTTACAGTTTTCTTGCTGGAATGAATTAAAATGAGAGGAGAAGGCTGATATAAAAAGAAAGAAGGAAGTGTACAGGTGATGGTCTTGTTTATGGCTGAAGAGTAGATAGCATTTATTGCTCATGCCTCCATCCTAGTTTACAAGCCCATATTATTTAATTATGTATGTACATTTGTTTTATTGCTTATTTAGCTCGGCTGACATGAGATGTTGTGGAGGCTGCTGCATTGCATTGGTATGCTATAGGTGTCTTGCTTGTACTTTATGTTTTCATGTCTATATTTTATTTGTTGTCTTCAGATAATAGATGATAATGCTATAGTGGATGGTGATATATTGGAGGTATGGTGCAAGTACTATTTGTTTTTACTTGCCTGCACATCTACTACAGGCTGATGTATATATGTTGCTTTGTAATTTTGATGGATAACATGTTGTTAGATTTAATAAATTTGTTTCTATGTTCTACTTTACTTTTCTTTTGCTTGCTCTACATAACTACCTACAGACCTTACTCTTTTGTTTATTTATTTTTATTTTTATTTTACACAAATCTGGTTTTCTTTCATACTTGATTTTATTTCTTGTTTTGTTTTTATACTTTGTTTCGTTTTTATACTTTTGCATTTTTATGAATTTACAGCCAATATTTATTAATTATTATACTTGTAATATACATGAGATTCTATTTTAATATGTTGTTAAAATAAAACAAGTTTGTTTACTTTATATATTTTTTTAAAACCTTATATAATTTCATTTCTTAAACCATTCGCTTACAATTTTTAATCCAAAAATTCATTTAAATTATCAATTTAAATTCATAAAAATCTGGGGTCGTTACAAACTTCCCCCCTTAAAAGAATTTCGTCCTCGAAATTCGCAGGCACGAAAACAACACAGAGATAGACAAATTCGATCTCCTATAATTCCTCAAACACAAGATATAGATTCCAAAATCTAAGTCAGAATATCTCAAAATATATACCAATTTGTCCCTCTTCGGACTTCGATCCACTCGAGAAATCACAATAATTTCAAATTTGGTTTTAAACAAAATCGCTTTATCAATACAATTTAAATTTAGCTTCATATTTCATTAATCAATTTAACTCAATTTTTTCAAAATTTCCAATTTATTTAAAATTTCAATTCTAAATATCAAATTCATTAAGGTTTAAATCAAAAACTGATGAGGATACGAAATAAGGATTTTCTACAACGATTCGTAGAGCATCACCACACCAAAACTTCTTTCTGGAGCTGTCACGAAGAAATGAAAAGAATTTGGAAATCGAATCAAAAGAATTTAGAAACGAATCAAAGGAGATTGAGAAGAAAATTATTTCCACTGTTGTTACAGAGTATTGACCAATTATAGTCGTGTTTTCCTGTCTCCTATCTCGTTCTCTTCTTGCAATCATACTCACTACCAGTGGATGGTAAGAGAATTTACTGAGGCGTTAAAACTGATATCTTAGGGATTACTCATTCTAGGGTATACTTCACCCTATCTCTAATGAGTTACTTAATGTGTTATACTCCTGAGCTAAAGTTTAACCTTAGCTCTGATACCAAATGTAACGAGACAAATTTTGCCCGCTCAAAAATCGACATCCATACTTCATATCGTGTTCGAATGCCATAGATTCGACCGTTCAAATCCGATTTGTCGGAGCTTATAACAACATTAAGTAAATAACACAGTGGAATAAAAGAATAATACATTGATATACAGCTTTGATAAAATATCTGATACAACAGATGATCCAGTAGATATCAATATACATCAGAGATATGATATAATAAATCGCAGCGGAAAAGAAAATAGATGACATCTAGCAACAGAACAATATAACTCAAAGATAGTCTTCAAAAGAGAACTCCGAGAACTACAACTCCATTTCCAAGAACCAATCCATCAATAGCTCGAACTCCCAATAACGATGCACCAAGACAAGCAAGACTGGTGTGATCCAAATACTGAACTAAATCTAGATAATCTACTATACCTGTCTATCTGAAAAACCCAACTCTAAACTGCTCGTGTAGAAAATAATGAGCACCCAGAGTTTGGGAAAGAAAACAATAAACTCCGGATCAGTCGTGGGACTGGTGTGAGCAACAAAAACAGTTTATCTTTTAAAACATTTAACAAAAGATTTTCAAAGTCAATTCGCAATGCTTTTTAAAAATGAGACTACCATAAGGCCTCCCGCACACACACACAATGCAAACGCAGAATCGGAGGAGATTTCTCCTTATGAGAGTCAAAGAGGCTTGATACGCATTAAAAAGAAACATTTGATATTATTACTAGTGCATAGTGTAGAGAAAATCATTTCGAAAATAAAGATATAAATCTTAGCCAGCATAGACATTTCGAACTATGCCTACTATAGCTACCATCCAAACAGTGGGGCGCCACCATAAGTGAATGGTAGGTTCTACAACTAATACCGTACAAGATCGTATTGTTTCTTTGGATTTCCAACGAATGGTCAGGCCAAGGAACTTCCCATTGCCACATGAGAAAGCCTTTGGAAGGACGTCCCCGAGAACCAAACCGGATCTCTGCCAACACAACGCCGGGTTACCCCTAACTGGGTAACTACTGACACGTGTATGCCATCCCCCGGTCCTTTGGTACCTTTATCCGAGAGCTCTCTAACCAACATCACACAATGATAAATAAAGTGTTTCAACATGAGCAAGTATCTGGGCTCCATACCATGATACCACCCTTTTCCAGAAGGAAATGCACATACCCTAAAGGGAGCTACCCCTCATAACCTTGCCGCATCTTTCCTGTTTTGACCATTTCGGGGTGTGAGGCTCGACGAAGTCTCGTCCACAAAGCCACGCTTTATACAAAAGCTGTGCTTTGGGTCAACAAATGATCATAGAAATGATCACAAAGATAAACGATTAAACAAATGATCCTATCACAAATGATCAACACAATGATCATTTCACAGCAACACTCAGCATGTCACATTACCAAATTGGGAATATATTGCTGATAACCTTCAACTACATAACCTCTGAGCTCGTACGTCTCAGAGAAGGGTGTTAAGCTAAGAGAATAAATTCTCCGCCACCAACATAAATATATTTGAAAGAAATCTGCTTTATATCTCAATTTGTAATGTCATACACACAATCCATATTAGTGTGTTCCGGGATCGAACAGAACCGAAGGCACTTACAAAGAAGTCCTTGCAATCCGGATATTCACTAATCACGTTCGGACTTCCCATCACATATGGAGTCTCTATACCAGGGACCAGTCGATGCAAAGACATTCGACGAGTTATCCTTTCGCTTTCAAAAATATCCGGTCTTCAACACCGGCCTTCAAATGCTATTCATAACGACATATCACATATTCGGAATGGGATATATGACACAAAGGTCCTCTCCCGGCTAAACCGAACAGTGAGCGCAGTGTTTCAAAAAAATATGGATATTGGGATTTCAATTAAGTCACAACTTAAAACCCAAAACTTTTCTTCAAATGGTTTAAACCAATTACCATTTCAAATCTTTATATTACAAAAAAGATTTATTTCACAAAGATCAATTTATAGACTTTAAAACAATTTCCATTCCAATTAGATTAACTCATTAAATCTTTAAATCAAAGATTTATCTTATAGCTTTCAAACCATTTTTATAACTTGGAAATTATTTTCATTTTGAACTAGAAATCTTTTTAACACAAATTGGATGTTCATTTCTTATATGAAAGCTTTAATTATTTGAGAACAAACAGTTTTCGTTTCAGAAAAATCCAATTATATTTACACGAGTTAAAGCCCTTGAATTCTATTCACATCCCAAATCAATACTTTTAAAATAGTTTAACCTATATACAACTGGTATAACATTTTTAATCCCTAGTTTTAAATCATAGAATTCAATTTCAAATCTTGAATTTAAGTTCAAATCAAATTATTCAACTTCATATTTTATCGAGTTATTCAAAATAAATTTCATCTATGAAATTCTATTTCAAAAGCTTTTCACTTTAAACCCAATCCATTTCCAAAACATTTGAATTCAAATACTCAAATTTAAAACTATTTCAAAAATCTGTGACTTAATCGATTTCCTCGTGAAATCCATATTGGTGTGTGTATAAGTGTGGTCCAGGGGTTTTACACAGTAGTGCAATATCATACAATCATCACAGATCAGAATACATAAATATAGTTGATAAGCGGTATTAACTATAATGCTTATCGTTTATTCACAGATAACAGATATATATCACAGATAAGTAAATTACAGATCACAACATAAATCAGGATGTATCACAAAGCATCACAAATCAGGGATATCAAACAATTCAACGATTAATAGAATTCAAACATCCATATGTAAGCTCAATTAATTATCTGATTAATTTAAATCAGATAAGTCATCAATCATGGTTAATTATCATTAATCGATCCCAAATCATTTGATTAAAGATCTTTAAGTCATTTATTAATCAAATTAAATCAACTTTAAATTTATTGAAAAATTAACCTTTAGTAATTCAATTATCCTTCAATTAATCACTAACTATTCATTAGAAATCTTTAATTGACCATCTTGAAATTAATTGTCATCAACAATTATTAATTTCAAATAAATTAGACACTAATTTATTAATTTACCAATTTATTAGTCACAAAGTGATAAACCCCTAATGAACTATAATTAAAAATTTAATTAACCAATCTTTAATTACCATTATAAATAAATCATTCTTAATAACTTTTAAACAATTAATTTATAATAAAAATTATCTTAATTATCATTTAAAACAAAACTTCTTTAAACTTTGAAATCAAATTGTCACTAAATTGAGACTTTAATGTTAATTAACTTTAACACTTAACTTAGGTTAACTACTTAATTAAAATATTAATTGATATTTTTAAAACATCCTTACGTATTTATTCAATTTGAAATAAATTCATAACTCAAAAATAATTGAACATTTATTTACCTTGTTATCACCGAAATTTGTTTAACATTATTAACTTTTAAAATTTGTTGGGCTTAACCCTTTTTAAACAAACCCTGAGATTACGCAGGTTCCACTCGAGTTAACACTCGAGTTTCGTCCCCTGTTCCCCGAGTCATCTCTCGTCTTCCCGCGTGCACCCTTCCTTCTTTTCTTTTCTTTTTGGTTTTTTTTTTAAAAAAAAATAGTTTGGGTAAAATTTTAATCTGTTAAAAGTAACAGCTCACTCGAGACCCTCGCGTATAACATCAGGATCAACTCGAGTCAACTCACGACATTCCCGAGCTCGAACACGCGAGTCCTTCTCCCTTTTCACAACTCAACAGCACATCACCTAAACCCAAATCAACCACACCTGTGCACATGCACAGCTCATCGTCGACGCCTTGATCATTGTCGCCACCGTCCACAGGTCATCAACGACCAGCACAATTCATCTAACCACCCAAAACATCAAAACGAACCGAGGATCGAAATTTAGCCATTTGGTCAATGCCTGTAACTCAAACCATCGAAAAGAAATCCCCATTCGCCGTCACCTCCAGCCACTGACGAACCCGCCGCCGCGCCTACATCTGTTCCAGACACCCACGAACATATTCCCCCACCACCGATCTTCTCCACATCACCCGAGACCATGCAACAATCACGAGAACCCACCCATTACCATCTTGACCTGAAACCCTACGTTGATCTCGTTTCGAAACTTTACTCAATAGAATAAATTTTTGATAATTTTTCGAAATCATAGGTGCTCAAACTTGCTTCAATTCAAATTTCAACCTTTTACATTGATTAATTCTCTAGAAATTTGTAAAAATGCAGTTTTGGTTCAAATTGAAATTGCTCTTAAAACCCCAAATTAAATTCTTCGTTTTAGTTTTAAAAATCATGAATTACTGTAAGCATTCAAGGTATAAACTTGAATTAGCTTTTAGTAACACTCGAATTTATCAACTTATTACTTGATTGCTTGTAAACAAGGTTTCCAGAAATTTTAACAGGTTATTTTACTTGAATTAAATTTTAAAACTTAATATTTATGATAACTAACAATCTTTGTTTTAATCTTAAGTTTTAACCTTTATAACAAGTGATAATGGATTTTTTGAATCAAATCCTGTGTTTAAAAATCTTTAAACAGAGAGTATTTATAACATCAGCCTACACATCTGTAACGACCCAGAATTTTTAATAATTTAAATTTGAATATTTAATTAATTTTAAATATTAATAAGTGAATTTATAAGTCTACTAAATTTTTATTTGAATTATTGGATTTAATTGAATAATTAAATCGATAACTTAATATGTGAAATTATGGAAATAATTGAAAATGAGGTTAAATATGATTGAAAATGATTTGGAAAATTTTATTTAATCATACTGGAGTTATAGAAATATTTTAGAACTTTTAAAATCGAATTAAAAGTTAATTTGTGAAAATTGAATATTTTAATATTTAATAATCGACTGTAAAATAGCCAATTTTTGAACAGTCTCAGAATCGAACGAAACCAGTTTCATTGGATCCGTAATAGTTAGTTATTACCGGATTTCAAATTTCGTGTCAATCGGAGTTATCGTTTGATCGTGGCAGCTCGAAACGCATCGATTTATTTTTAATTTAAATTTGGCGAGTCAAAATAGCCATTTTTCAAAAAGTCTCGGAATTCGACGAAACCAGTTTCATCGGATCCGTAATGTGATATTATTGTAAGGTTTCAAATTTCAAGTCAATTGGATTTACCGTTTGTCCGATACAAATTAAAACGCCTAGAAATCGATTTAAATCGGTTTAATTTAAATTGAACGTTTTCAGCCATAACTCGCACATACTTCCGAATTAGCTTCCGAAACCTGTTCCATTGTGTCCGGAACGCGGGATAAACCCTAGGTACGCTGGTTACGGCGTCTAAATCGGAGTTCGGAATTCCCGGGATGAATAGTGTTTACGCTTGCTTTTCCTATAAATACAACCTCACTCTAAAATAATAAAAAAAATATTCTAAACCCTAATTTCATGTTGCCAGCCGCCATCTCTTATTTCAAGGGCTGAAACCTAATCTTCTTCATCCTCTAATTTCTCAAAATCCAAGCAATATTTTCAAAAACTTTCTGAAGCAAAGATGAAGAGCACGAGATGAGCTTTCAATCCATACGGATATGATGGATTTTGGTGCAACGTGGAGGAGGTTAGAGGGGGCCGTTCCCTACAGGCCATGCACGAGATTCTAGGCAGCAGGGCAGGCCGAGCTCAGTGGCCTTGTGGCTGAACATGGGGGAGGCAGAGAGCTTCAAAACGCAGGTCCCCGATCGTGTTTTCGTCGAGTATTGGTGTTGAAATTTGTAACCCTAATCTACGTTCATGGGTTCAAGTGTGCGTTCGTTGTTACCTGGAGCTGCTATGCGTGCGTATGAAGAAGGTAGGGGATGAGGGGGGACGGTCCAGATGTTGTGATGAAGGATCTTGTGGCTTGGATTTGCTGTGGGTTTAAAATAGTTAGTTTATATGTTGATTTGTGTATATAAATCGTGTACGATCTTTAAAAATTCGTAACTTTTTCATACGAGGTCGAAAAAATGCAAACTCAGTTGCGTTGGAATCGTATGGACGAGCACTACGCGATGGAGTTAGTTTGGAGTCGTTTGGAGTTAGTGAGAATTTCGGGTAAAATTAAACGCGCGTTTAATTTTATTCGAAATAAAAGCTAAAACGGGATTTAAAATCAAGGTGAGAACTTCTCACTCAATCGAATAGATTTCGATTTTATTTTAAATAGTTAGATTTAAAATATTTGAATGCATGTTTGAATGATGACTGTAAATTATTGATTGTTAAAATAGACATTATGCGCCGTTAGTAAGCGGATGTTATTTAATAAAAACATATACCGCGAGTATTTCATAAACAGTGAAATTGGTATTATATATAATATCAATATATATATATTGGCATATGTATATATTGCAGTTGTTGATTTCCCGCATTTTTTGTTTAGCGGATGAGACCCTATTACGCCGTTATTAAGCGGATAATATTTATTAAGAACATGTACCGCGATAATTTCGTACTGGAGCGAAATTGGTATTGTGCTAATGTTTTTGGATGCAGGAAACAGGTTGGAGGGATCCAACTGGATTCCTCAACAGTATTTATTTAATTTCAGATATTTTGATATTTGATAGATTATCATATCGATATATGATATCGTTGTTAGTCGTGATTGACTATTTGGTGTGTAGCATCATTGGACCCAGATTTTTGGGATTTTAAAATGATTTTAAAAGTGATTTGGAAAATATACTATATCTTTGGAATTGATCCATTATAAATAAATAAACGTTATAATTTTTAAAGTTATAAAAAATTATGGTTTTTTGTGAAATATAGTTAAAAAGCTGATTTTTAGAAATACGATTAAAAGTCGATTTTTGAGAAATATGAACTAATGATTTTATAAAATAATTAGATTGGATTTTTGAATATATGATAAAAGTTTAAATATAGGATTTATAAAATTTGATTATTTTATAAATCGAAATGATGAAATTATAAAGGAATTTAAAGACGTTTTAGAATAATAATATAAACTGATTTATATTAAGAGATTTATAAATGGATATTTATAAATCGAAATATTGACATTATAAAACGAGTTTTTATAAGTGTTTGAATGTAGTGAAAATGAATTTCCTAAATGAATGAAATTTATGAAATTATAAACTGTGAAGTTATAAATGAAATTTTATAAGCAATAGGTTTATAAAATTTATAAAGTTATCGAAAGAATGAATCTTGGATAAATAAACAATCTTATAAGTTAAGATTAATAATTTGGGAAGTTAAATGAATGATTTTGTAAAATAATCGTTTTATAGGTAATTAACTTATAATATGAACTTGTAGTCTATAAGTGAGTTATAAACTGGAATAGGTTAATAAAGGAATTTATAAAAAGGAAGCTTTTATAAATAAATAGAAATGGAATTTATAAACGTTGTTTTATAAATTCGCAAATGACTTATTTTGACAAGAAAATTGTTGTAACCTATTAATGGAGTTATATTCACATTTTTGAATAGTGAATAATCCTTTGAATTAAAATGAATAAAAGGATGAGATTTGTTAACAAAGTTTATTCACATTTTTGAATAGTGAATAACACGTTAAAGGAATTGTTTCGAATGTGATGTTTTAAATAGAATTAAAACAATCTAACGATGTTTTTAAACATGTTGAGATTCGAAACCATAGATTTCAACATTTATTGTTGAAATAGATGTTTCGAGAAAAAAAAGGAGATGATGGACTATAACACTGTTGTTATAGTAAATGATTTCCGAAAGGAAATGTTTTGAATAGTATTGGGATTTATATATCTATTTTAATTTCGAATCCCTATACTAGTGATTTTGGGTCGTCGTAACGATGTTTTACGCAACATTCGTTTTGGCCCAAGCAAATATGTTTAAGTGAATGATTTCCTTAAAGAATGAAATATATACTTAATTCGATTTAAGTATATTGCATATTTCTAAGTGTTGAAAATAAAAGAGATTTGTGAATTACTTATAAATATATAAGTAGGAATTGTTTTCCGATATAAAGTGAATATTTTGAGAATTTATCTTTTTGAAGATAAATTGAAAGTGAATAATTGAATTGTATATTCATGAACATTTTGAAATATAAATTCGTTATGGAATTTATAGAAGAAAGGTGGAATTTGTTTGAAAATAAATATTGATTTATTTTTGAAGTGTTGAAATTATATATCTTGTAAAGATATTTTGGAAAATAAATAATTTGGGAAAATTATTTGGAATCTGGTGATGTGTGCATATCAATTGATAGTTCAATAACCGACTATCAGTATTTCCCTTTGAATGGGTATTTGATGTGAATGGATTGAATTTGAATGCACACTTATTTTGAATAAGCGCTCACTATTTGGGTTAACCGGGAAAGGACCATGGGGTCGTATAACCCACTCCGAATATGTGATACGTCGTTATGAATCGCATTTGAAGATCGGTGTTGAAGACCGGATATTTGCGAAAGCGATAGGATGACCTGTCGATTGTCTCTGCACTGAGTTGCAACGGTATAGAGACTCCCTAAGTGATGGGAAATCCGATCAGGATTGTGAATATCCGGATTGCAAGGACTTCTTTGTAAGTGCCTTCGGTTCTGTTCGAGCCCGGAACAGACTTGTATGGATTGTATGTCTGACATTACAATTTGAGATATAAAGCCGATTTCTTTCAAATATATTTCTGTTGGTGGCGGAGAATTTATTCTTTGCTTAACACCCTTCTTTGAGACGTACGAGCTCAAAGGTTATATAGTTGAAGTTATCAGTGATATATTCCCAGTTTGGTAATGTGACATGCTGAGTGATGCTGAAATGATCATTGTGTTGATTATTTGTGATAGGATCGTTTATTTGATCGTCTATCCTTGTGATCATTGTGTTGATCATTTATTGACCCAAAGCATGGCTTTTGTATAAAGTATGTTTTTGTGGACGTGAATTCGTCGAGCCTCACATCCCGGAAATGATCAAAACAGGAAAGATGCGGCAAGGTTATTAGGGGTTGCTGTAGCTCCCCTTAGGGTATGTGCATTTCCTTCTGGAAAGGGGTGGTATCATGGTATGGAGCCCAGATACTTACTCATGTTGAAAACACTCTATTTATTATGGTGTGATGTTGGATATCGAGCGCTCGGTTGAAAAGGTCCTAAAGGACCGGGGAATGGCGTGCTCGTGTCAGTAGTTACCCAGTTAGGGGTAACCCGGCCTTGTGTTGGCAGAGATCCGGTTTGGTTCTCGGGGATGTCTTTCCAGAGGCATTCTCAGTGGCAATGGGAAGTTCCTTGGCCTGATCATTCGTTGGAAATCCAAAGAAACAATACGAGACTTGTACGGTTTTAGTTGTATAACCTGCCATGGAATGTGGCGGTAACCTGCTATTGAACATGGTTAGCTATAGTAGGCATACGATAATGGTCGTATGTTGGCTAAGATTTATATTCTACTTTTGAAATGAAATTTTCTCTATACTATGCACTAGTAATAATATCAAATATTATTTTAAATGCGTATCAAGCATCTTTGACTATCATAAGGAGAAATCTCCTCCGATTCTGCGTTTGCATGTGTGTGTGTGCGGGAGGCCTTATGGTAGTCTCATTTTTAAAAGCATTGCGAATTGAGTTTAAAAATATTCCTCTATTTGATTTTAAAGATAAATAAACTGTTTTGAGTTCTCACACCAGTCACATGACTGACTTGGAGTTTATTGTTTTCCTTCCTAAACTCTGGGTGCCCACAAATTTCCACACGGGCAGTTAAGAGTTAGGTTTATCAGGATATTCTGGATATTCTGGAGTTGCTGGAGGCAAGCTGGATGGCATGGCGTATTACTAGTTTATATAGTATTTCTTTTTCCGCTGCACTGTTTGTTGTTGTATGATGTTGTACACTCTGATGATATGATGTAATGAAATGTATGTAATGTAATAACTGATAGAGTTCTTTATTTAAAGATTATTCATTTATTATTATATGTTGTTCCGCTGCGAATTGTGAGATTCTGATGTTGTTGTTCTGTTGTTCCCTTTCTGTCCCGTTCTATTTTTAAAATTTTCTATCTTCTATTTTTCAAATTCTCTGTTTTCTAAAAATTCTCTATCTTCTTCTCTCTCTATTTCCTATCTCTTCTCTCTTCTTTCTTTTTCTTTTTTTTTTTAAAACCCATAACATTCCGTGTTTTTCGGCCTTCGATTTCTCGGCAGTCGATAAAGTGAGTGTCGATGTCGGATTTCCGAAGAACGAAAATCCGTACTGTTACATTTGGTATCAGAGCTCTGATGGTTAAGCGACAACCATGGTTCTGTTGGGTAAAATTCATTAGAGATAGAGTCAGCAGTACTCTAGATTGAGTTTGAGTGTAATAATAGCTATGAGAGCGTATTTGTTAGTGAATAAATTTGTTTTATATTGTGATGATTGGTTTATTGAGTGGCATATGAACCTTCCTCAGCACGGTATGTACAACTTTGCCGAAGGGGTTTCTAAACACTTGAATAGAACAATTCGACATAATATTGATTTTAAAATTGGGTAAATGAAATAATTTTACCTTGATTATATTTTATATATAAAGAAATAATTTTTCAGAAATTATTAAAGTATGTATAAGTTGATTGTTAGGTTGTTTGAATAATCTAAATAAAAGAATAATTGTATAAGCAAATGAATTATAAGAATTGAATTATAATTAAAGTGTTTACAATTGTGAAATAAACTTATATATACAAGAAGTGAAATTATATGAATATGAGTTGTAAATAATCAAGTGGATTAAATGAATGTGAACTTGAGTATATGAATGAAATTCAACTTTGTAATTGAATTGAATTAATGGATTGAATGTTAACCAATTGAATGTAAATTAAGTTGATATGGAATAATGAATGAAAGTATTAATTCATTGAAACCTAATGTTATTGGAAGTTGAATAAATTGAAAGAGAATATAAGTGAAAAGAAATTTGGTTGTAATTGATATACATTGGTTGTTATATGATTGTAGATGATTGTATATAATTCATTAAGTATTAATGAAATTGAAAGCTATGTAATTGAATTCAAATTAAAAGTAAATAGATTTGAATAGAATTGAATGTGAATTGGATTTAATTAGTGAATGTAAACTAATTGAATTGAGAATGAATGTTAGTAAATCCAATGTAAATAAATCAAATGTAATTTGATATTGAAAACCATTTCATTGAATATTAATGAGAATATGAATGAATGTTTATTGGATATGAATGATAGTTGGTTGATGGTTGAATATATATTGCTATTGTTGCATTTGCTATGTGATATATATAGTTGATATGTTACTATATGTTGTATATTGAGATTATTTGCATATGTGCATGTTCTCATGTTGTTTGTTAAGTGTTGAGTAGGTGCGGATCGCGTTGCTTCGCATTTGGAGTTCGCTTTAGCGCTATATTAGCCGTATATGCTTGCTAATAAAATATAAGGTACATATCTCGGATTAAATATCGTACTTTTACACTTTTTTCCCTTCGGGATGCCTCATTACTTGATGAGATGTATATTTGTGATATATATACTGTCATATTTTTTTTTCGGATCGAGCCGCGCAAAGGAGACATGGCGAATTTTTTCGAAAATTTAAGGCGTTAGAAAAATTTGAGAAAATTTGGGAAAATTTTGAAACTTTAAACTTTGATTTTGGAATTGAAAGTTAAACGATGTAGTTGTTTTTGAAAAGATAACTAAGTATGATTTGAAAACTTAGTAAAGATTTATAAGAAGTTTAATTATAAATTTTGGAAAGTTAATAAATTCTGTAACCTTTCTTACTTATAATTTCGAGGACGAAATTCTTTTAAGGGGGAGAGATTGTAACGACCCAGAATTTTTAATAATTTAAATTTGAATATTTAATTAATTTTAAATATTAATAAGTGAATTTATAAGTCAAATAAATTTTTATTTGAATTATTGGATTTAATTGAATAATTAAATCGATAACTTAATATGTGAAATTATGGAAATAATTGAAAATGAGGTTAAATATGATTGAAAATGATTTGGAAAATTTTATTTAATCATACTGGAGTTATAGAAATATTTTAGAACTTTTAAAATCGAATTAAAAGTTAATTTGTGAAAATTGAATATTTTAATATTTAATAATCAACTGTAAAATAGCCAATTTTTGAACAGTCTCAGAATCGAACGAAACCAGTTTCATTGGATCCGTAATAGTTAGTTATTACCGGATTTCAAATTTCGTGTCAATCGGAGTTATCGTTTGATCGTGGCAGCTCGAAACGCATCGATTTATTTTTAATTTAAATTTGGCGAGTCAAAATAGCCATTTTTCAAAAAGTCTCGGAATTCGACGAAACCAGTTTCATCGGATCCGTAATGTGATATTATTGTAAGGTTTCAAATTTCAAGTCAATTGGATTTACCGTTTGTCCGATACAAATTAAAACGCCTAGAAATCGATTTAAATCGGTTTAATTTAAATTGAACGTTTTCAGCCATAACTCGCACATACTTCCGAATTAGCTTCCGAAACCTGTTCCATTGTGTCCGGAACGCGGGATAAACCCTAGGTACGCTGGTTACGGCGTCTAAATCGGAGTTCGGAATTCCCGGGATGAATAGTGTTTACGCTTGCTTTTCCTATAAATACAACCTCACTCTAAAATAAAAAAAATATATATTCTAAACCCTAATTTCATGTTGCCAGCCGCCATCTCTTATTTCAAGGGCTGAAACCTAATCTTCTTCATCCTCTAATTTCTCAAAATCCAAGCAATATTTTCAAAAACTTTCTGAAGCAAAGATGAAGAGCACGAGATGAGCTTTCAATCCATACGGATATGATGGATTTTGGTGCAACGTGGAGGAGGTTAGAGGGGGCCGTTCCCTACAGGCCATGCACGAGATTCTAGGCAGCAGGGCAGGCCGAGCTCAGTGGCCTTGTGGCCGAACATGGGGGAGGCAGAGAGCTTCAAAACGCAGGTCCCCGATCGTGTTTTCGTCGAGTATTGGTGTTGAAATTTGTAACCCTAATCTACGTTCATGGGTTCAAGTGTGCGTTCGTTGTTACCTGGAGCTGCTATGCGTGCGTATGAAGAAGGTAGGGGATGAGGGGGGACGGTCCAGATGTTGTGATGAAGGATCTTGTGGCTTGGATTTGCTGTGGGTTTAAAATAGTTAGTTTATATGTTGATTTGTGTATATAAATCGTGTACGATCTTTAAAAATTCGTAACTTTTTCATACGAGGTCGAAAAAATGCAAACTCAGTTGCGTTGGAATCGTATGGACGAGCACTACGCGATGGAGTTAGTTTGGAGTCGTTTGGAGTTAGTGAGAATTTCGGGTAAAATTAAACGCGCGTTTAATTTTATTCGAAATAAAAGCTAAAACGGGATTTAAAATCAAGGTGAGAACTTCTCACTCAATCGAATAGATTTCGATTTTATTTTAAATAGTTAGATTTAAAATATTTGAATGCATGTTTGAATGATGACTGTAAATTATTGATTGTTAAAATAGACATTATGCGCCGTTAGTAAGCGGATGTTATTTAATAAAAACATATACCGCGAGTATTTCATAAACAGTGAAATTGGTATTATATATAATATCAATATATATATATTGGCATATGTATATATTGCAGTTGTTGATTTCCCGCATTTTTTGTTTAGCGGATGAGACCCTATTACGCCGTTATTAAGCGGATAATATTTATTAAGAACATGTACCGCGATAATTTCGTACTGGAGCGAAATTGGTATTGTGCTAATGTTTTTGGATGCAGGAAACAGGTTGGAGGGATCCAACTGGATTCCTCAACAGTATTTATTTAATTTCAGATATTTTGATATTTGATAGATTATCATATCGATATATGATATCGTTGTTAGTCGTGATTGACTATTTGGTGTGTAGCATCATTGGACCCAGATTTTTTGGATTTTAAAATGATTTTAAAAGTGATTTGGAAAATATACTATATCTTTGGAATTGATCCATTATAAATAAATAAACGTTATAATTTTTAAAGTTATAAAAAATTATGGTTTTTTGTGAAATATAGTTAAAAAGCTGATTTTTAGAAATACGATTAAAAGTCGATTTTTGAGAAATATGAACTAATGATTTTATAAAATAATTAGATTGGATTTTTGAATATATGATAAAAGTTTAAATATAGGATTTATAAAATTTGATTATTTTATAAATCGAAATGATGAAATTATAAAGGAATTTAAAGACGTTTTAGAATAATAATATAAACTGATTTATATTAAGAGATTTATAAATGGATATTTATAAATCGAAATATTGACATTATAAAACGAGTTTTTATAAGTGTTTGAATGTAGTGAAAATGAATTTCCTAAATGAATGAAATTTATGAAATTATAAACTATGAAGTTATAAATGAAATTTTATAAGCAATAGGTTTATAAAATTTATAAAGTTATCGAAAGAATGAATCTTGGATAAATAAACAATCTTATAAGTTAAGATTAATAATTTGGGAAGTTAAATGAATGATTTTGTAAAATAATCGTTTTATAGGTAATTAACTTATAATATGAACTTGTAGTCTATAAGTGAGTTATAAACTGGAATAGGTTAATAAAGGAATTTATAAAAAGGAAGCTTTTATAAATAAATAGAAATGGAATTTATAAACGTTGTTTTATAAATTCGCAAATGACTTATTTTGACAAGAAAATTGTTGTAACCTATTAATGGAGTTATATTCACATTTTTGAATAGTGAATAATCCTTTGAATTAAAATGAATAAAAGGATGAGATTTGTTAACAAAGTTTATTCACATTTTTGAATAGTGAATAACACGTTAAAGGAATTGTTTTGAATGTGATGTTTTAAATAGAATTAAAACAATCTAACGATGTTTTTAAACATGTTGAGATTCGAAACCATAGATTTCAACATTTATTGTTGAAATAGATGTTTCGAGAAAAAAAAGGAGATGATGGACTATAACACTGTTGTTATAGTAAATGATTTCCGAAAGGAAATGTTTTGAATAGTATTGGGATTTATATATCTATTTTAATTTCGAATCCCTATACTAGTGATTTTGGGTCGTCGTAACGATGTTTTACGCAACATTCGTTTTGGCCCAAGCAAATATGTTTAAGTGAATGATTTCCTTAAAGAATGAAATATATACTTAATTCGATTTAAGTATATTGCATATTTCTAAGTGTTGAAAATAAAAGAGATTTGTGAATTACTTATAAATATATAAGTAGGAATTGTTTTACGATATAAAGTGAATATTTTGAGAATTTATCTTTTTGAAGATAAATTGAAAGTGAATAATTGAATTGTATATTCATGAACATTTTGAAATATAAATTCGTTATGGAATTTATAGAAGAAAGGTGGAATTTGTTTGAAAATAAATATTGATTTATTTTTGAAGTGTTGAAATTATATATCTTGTAAAGATATTTTGGAAAATAAATAATTTGGGAAAATTATTTGGAATCTGGTGATGTGTGCATATCAATTGATAGTTCAATAACCGACTATCAGTATTTCCCTTTGAATGGGTATTTGATGTGAATGGATTGAATTTGAATGCACACTTATTTTGAATAAGCGCTCACTATTTGGGTTAACCGGGAAAGGACCATGGGGTCGTATAACCCACTCCGAATATGTGATACGTCGTTATGAATCGCATTTGAAGATCGGTGTTGAAGACCGGATATTTGCGAAAGCGATAGGATGACCTGTCGATTGTCTCTGCACTGAGTTGCAACGGTATAGAGACTCCCTAAGTGATGGGAAATCCGATCAGGATTGTGAATATCCGGATTGCAAGGACTTCTTTGTAAGTGCCTTCGGTTCTGTTCGAGCCCGGAACAGACTTGTATGGATTGTATGTCTGACATTACAATTTGAGATATAAAGCCGATTTCTTTCAAATATATTTCTGTTGGTGGCGGAGAATTTATTCTTTGCTTAACACCCTTCTTTGAGACGTACGAGCTCAAAGGTTATATAGTTGAAGTTATCAGTGATATATTCCCAGTTTGGTAATGTGACATGCTGAGTGATGCTGAAATGATCATTGTGTTGATTATTTGTGATAGGATCGTTTATTTGATCGTCTATCCTTGTGATCATTGTGTTGATCATTTATTGACCCAAAGCATGGCTTTTGTATAAAGTATGTTTTTGTGGACGTGAATTCGTCGAGCCTCACATCCCGGAAATGATCAAAACAGGAAAGATGCGGCAAGGTTATTAAGGGTTGCTGTAGCTCCCCTTAGGGTATGTGCATTTCCTTCTGGAAAGGGGTGGTATCATGGTATGGAGTCCAGATACTTACTCATGTTGAAAACACTCTATTTATTATGGTGTGATGTTGGATATCGAGCGCTCGGTTGAAAAGGTCCTAAAGGACCGGGGAATGGCGTGCTCGTGTCAGTAGTTACCCAGTTAGGGGTAACCCGGCCTTGTGTTGGCAGAGATCCGGTTTGGTTCTCGGGGATGTCTTTCCAGAGGCATTCTCAGTGGCAATGGGAAGTTCCTTGGCCTGATCATTCGTTGGAAATCCAAAGAAACAATACGAGACTTGTACGGTTTTAGTTGTATAACCTGCCATGGAATGTGGCGGTAACCTGCTATTGAACATGGTTAGCTATAGTAGGCATACGATAATGGTCGTATGTTGGCTAAGATTTATATTCTACTTTTGAAATGAAATTTTCTCTATACTATGCACTAGTAATAATATCAAATATTATTTTAAATGCGTATCAAGCATCTTTGACTATCATAAGGAGAAATCTCCTCCGATTCTGCGTTTGCATGTGTGTGTGTGCGGGAGGCCTTATGGTAGTCTCATTTTTAAAAGCATTGCGAATTGAGTTTAAAAATATTCCTCTATTTGATTTTAAAGATAAATAAACTGTTTTGAGTTCTCACACCAGTCACATGACTGACTTGGAGTTTATTGTTTTCCTTCCTAAACTCTGGGTGCCCACAAATTTCCACACGGGCAGTTAAGAGTTAGGTTTATCAGGATATTCTGGATATTCTGGAGTTGCTGGAGGCAAGCTGGATGGCATGGCGTATTACTAGTTTATATAGTATTTCTTTTTCCGCTGCACTGTTTGTTGTTGTATGATGTTGTACACTCTGATGATATGATGTAATGAAATGTATGTAATGTAATAACTGATAGAGTTCTTTATTTAAAGATTATTCATTTATTATTATATGTTGTTCCGCTGCGAATTGTGAGATTCTGATGTTGTTGTTCTGTTGTTCCCTTTCTGTCCCGTTCTATTTTTAAAATTTTCTATCTTCTATTTTTCAAATTCTCTGTTTTCTAAAAATTCTCTATCTTCTTCTCTCTCTATTTCCTATCTCTTCTCTCTTCTTTCTTTTTATTTTTTTTTTTAAAACCCATAACATTCCGTGTTTTTCGGCCTTCGATTTCTCGGCAGTCGATAAAGTGAGTGTCGATGTCGGATTTCCGAAGAACGAAAATCCGTACTGTTACAACATCCATATTCATAAATCAGTATACACAGAGCATTAATGTTTATGACCAATCATACTTATCACAATACAGATCAATATTTTTAAAATTTAAAGCAAGTGTTACTCACCTTGAAACAAAAAAAAAATGAACAGAGAACTCTTTGCTGTTTTGAAAACTGTTTTGATCTTCTTCTTTTGGTTTTGCTATTTTCTTTTACAGTTTTCTTGCTGGAATGAATTAAAATGAGAGGAGAAGGCTGATATAAAAGGAAAGAAGGAAGTGTACAGGTGATGATCTTGTTTATGGCTGAAGAGTAGATAACATTTATTGCTCATGCCTCCATCCTAGTTTACAAGCCTATAATATTTAATTATGTATGTACATTTGTTTTATTGGTTATTTAGCTCGGCTGACATGAGATGTTGTGGAGGCTGCTGCATTGCATTGGTATGCTAGAGGTGTCTTGCTTGTACTTTATGTTTTCATGTTTATATTTTATTTGTTGACTTCAGCTAATAGATGATAATGCTATAGTGGCTGGTGATATATTAGAGGTATGGTGCAAGTACTATTTGTTTTTACTTGCCTGCACATCTACTACAGGCTGATGTATATATGTTGCTTTGTAATTTTGATGAATAACATGTTGTTAGATTTAATAAATTTGTTTCTATGTTCTACTTTACTTTTCTTTTGCTTGCTCTACATAACTACCTACAGACCTTACTCTTTTGTTTATTTATTTTTATTTTTATTTTACACAAATCTGGTTTTCTTTCAAACTTGATTTTATTTCTTGTTTTGTTTTTATACTTTGTTTCGTTTTTATACTTTTGCATTCTTATGAATTTACAGCCAACATTTATTAATTATTATACTTGTAATATGCATGAGATTCTATTTTAATATGTTGTTAAAATAAAACAAGTTTGTTTACTTTATATTTTTTTAAACCTTATATAATTTCATTTCTTAAACCATTCACTTACAATTTTTAATCCAAAAATTCATTTAAATTATCAATTTAAATTCATAAAAATCTGGGGTCGTTACAAACTTCCCCCCTTAAAGAATTTCGTCCTCAAAATTTGCTAGCACGAAAACAACACAGAGATAGACAGATTCGATCTCCTATAATTCCTCAAACACAAGATATAGATTCCAAAGTCTAAGTCGGAATATCTCAAAATATATACCAATTTGTCCCTCTTCGGACTTCGATCCACCCGAGAAATCACAATAATTTCAAATTTGGTTTTAAACAAAATCGCTTTATCAATACAATTTAAATTTAGCTTCATATTTCATTAATCAATTTCACTCAATTTTTTCAAAATTTCCAATTTATTTAAAATTTCAATTCTAAATTTCAAATTCATTAAGGTTTAAATCAAAAACTGAAAAGAAAATGATGAGGATACGAAATAAGGATTTTCTACAACGATTCGTAGAGCATCACCACACCAAAACTTCTTTCTGGAGCTGTCACGAAGAAATGAAAAGAATTTGGAAATCGAATCAAAAGAATTTAGAAACGAATCAAAGGAGATTGAGAAGAAAATTATTTCCACTGTTGTTACAGAGTATTGAGCAATTATAGTCGTGTTTTCCTGTCCCCTATCTCGTTCTCTTCTTGCACTCATACTCACTACCAGTGGACGGAAAGAGAGTTTACTGAGGCGTTAAAACGGATATCTTAGGGATTACTCATTCTAGGGTATACTTCACCCTATCTCTAATGAGTTACTTAATGTGTTATACTCCTAAGCTAAAGTTTAACCTTAGCTCTGATACCAAATGTAACGAGACGAATTTTGCCCACTCAAAAATTGACATCCATACTTCATATCGTATTCGAATGCCATAGATTCGACCGTTCAAATCCGATTCGCCGGAGCTTATAACAACATTAAGTAAATAACACAGCGGAATAAAAGAATAATACATTGATATACAGCTTTGATAAAATATCTGATACAACAGATGATCCAGTAGATATCAATATACATCAGAGATATGATACAATAAATAGCAGCGGAAAAGAAAATAGATGACATCTAGCAGCAGAACAATATAACTCAAAGATAGTCTTCAAAAGAGAACTCCGAGAACTGCAACTCCACTTCCAAGAACCAACCATCAATAGCTCGAACTCCCAATAACGATGCACCAAGACAAGCAAGACTGGTGTGATCCAAATACTGAACTAACTCTAGACAATCTACTATACCTGACTATCTGAAAAACCCAACCCTAGACTGCTCGTGTAGAAAATAATGAGCACCCAGAGTTTGGGAAAGAAAACAATAAACTCCGGATCAGTCGTGGGACTGGTGTGAGCAACAAAAACAGTTTATCTTTTAAAACATTTAACAAAAGAATTTCAAAGTCAATTCGCAATGCTTTTTAAAATGAGACTACCATAAGGCCTCCCGCACACACACACACAATGCAAACGCAGAATCGAAGGAGATTTCTCCTTATGATAGTCAAAGATGCTTGATACGCATTAAAAAGAAACATTTGATATTATTACTAGTGCATAGTGTAGAGAAAATCATTTCGAAAATAAAGATATAAATCCTAGCCAGCATAGACATTTCGAACTATGCCTACTATAGCTACCATCCAAACAGTGGGGCGCCACCATAAGTGAATGGTAGGTTCTACAACTAGTACCGTACAAGATCGTATTGTTTCTTTGGATTTCCAACGAATGGTCTGGCCAAGGAACTTCCCATTGCCACATGAGAAAGCCTCTGGAAGGACGTCCCCGAGAACCAAACCGGATCTCTGCCAACACAAGGCCGGGTTACCCCTAACTGGGTAACTACTGACACGAGTATGCCATCCCCCGGTCCTTTGGGACCTTTATCCGAGAGCTCTCTAACCAACATCACACAATGATAAATAAAGTGTTTCAACATGAGCAAGTATCTGGGCTCCATACCACGATACCACCCTTTTCCAGAAGAAAATGTACATACCCTAAAGGGAGCTACCCCTCATAACCTTGCCGCATCTTTCCTGTTTTGACCATTTCGAGGTGTGAGGCTTGACGAAGTCTCGTCCACAAAGCCACGCTTTATACAAAACCTGTGCTTTGGGTCAACAAATGTGCTTTATATCTCAATTTGTAATGTCAGACACACAATCCATACAAGTCTGTTCCGGGATCGAACAGAACCGAAGGCACTTACAAAGAAGTCCTTGCAATCCGTATATTCACTAATCACGTTTGGACTTCCCATCACATATGGAGTCTCTATACCGGGGACCAGTCGATGCAAAGACATTCGACGAGTTGTCCTTTCGCTTTCAAAAATATCCGGTCTTCAACACCGGTCTTCAAATGCTATTCATAATGACATATCACATATTCGGAATGGGATATATGACACAAAGGTCCTCTCCCGGCTAAACCGAACAGTGAGCGCAGTATTTCAAAAACATATGGCTATTGGGATTTCAATTAAGTCACAACTTAAAACCCAAAACTTTTCTTCAAATGGTTTAAACCAATTACCATTTCAAATCTTTATATTACAAAAAAGATTTATTTCACAAAGATCAATTTATAGACTTTAAAACAATTTCCATTCCAATTGGATTAACTCATTAAATCTTTAAATCAAAGATTTATCTTATAGCTTTCAAACCATTTTTATAACTTGGAAATTATTTTCATTTTGAACTAGAAATCTTTTTAACACAAATTGGATGTTCATTTCTTATATGAAAGCTTTAATTATTTGAGAACAAACAGTTTTCGTTTCAGAAAAATCCAATTATATTTACACGAGTTAAAGCCCTTGAATTCTATTCACATCCCAAATCAATACTTTTAAAATAGTTTAACCCATATACAACTGGTATAACATTTTTAATCCCTAGTTTTAAATCATAGAATTCAATTTCAAATCTTGAATTTAAGTTCAAATCAAATTATTCAACTTCATATTTTATCGAGTTATTCAAAATAAATTTCATCTATGAAATTCTATTTCAAAAGCTTTTCACTTTAAACCCAATCCATTTCCAAAACATTTGAATTCAAATACTCAAATTTAAAACTATTTCAAAAATCCGTGACTTAATCGATTTCCTCGTGAAATCCATATTGGTGTGTGTATAAGTGTGGTCCAGGGGTTTTACACAGTAGTGCAATATCATACAATCATCACAGATCAGAATACATAAATATAGTTGATAAGCTGTATTAACTATAACGCTTATCGTTTATTCACAGATCACAGATATATATCGCAGATAAATAAATTACAGATCACAACATAAATCAGGATGTATCACAAAGCATCACAAATCAGGGATATCAAACAATTCAACGATTAATAGAATTCAAACATCCATATGTAAGCTCAATTAATTATATGATTAATTTAAATCAGATAAGTCATCAATCATGGTTAATTATCATTAATCGATCCCAAATCATTTGATTAAAGATCTTTAAGTCATTTATTAATCGAATTAAATCAACTTTAAATTTATTGAAAAATTAACCTTTAGTTATTCAATTATCCTTCAATTAATCACTAACTATTCATTAGAAATCTTTAATTAACCATCTTGAAATTAATTATCATCAACAATTATTAATTTCAAATAAATTAGACACTAATTTATTAATTTACCAATTTATTTAGTCACAAAGTGATAAACCCCTAATGAACTATAATTAAAAATTTAATTAACCAATCTTTACTTACCATTATAAGTAAATCATTCTTAATAACTTTTAAACAATTAATTTATAATAAAAAATTATCTTAATTATCATTTAAAACAAAACTTCTTTAAACTTTGAAATCAAATTGTCACTAAATTGAGACTTTAATGTTAATTAACTTTAACACTTAACTTAGGTTAACTACTTAATTAAAATATTAATTGATATTTTTAAAACATCCTTACGTATTTATTCAATTTGAAATAAATTCATAACTCAAAAATAATCGAACATTTATTTACCTTGTTATCACTGAAATTTGTTTAACATTATTAACTTTTAAAATTTGTTGGGCTTAACCCTTTTTAAACAAACCCTGAGATTACGCAGGTTCCACTCGAGTTAACACTCGAGTTTCCTCCCCTATTCCCCGAGCCATCTCTCGTCTTCCCGCGTGCACCCCTCCTTCTTTTCTTCTCTTTTGTTTTTTTTTTTAAAAAAATAGTTTGGGTAAAATTTTAATCTGTTAAAACTAACAGCTCACCCGAGACCCTCGCGTATAACATCAGGATCAACTCGAGTCAACCCACGACATTCCCGAGCTCGAACACGCGAGTCCTTCTCCCTTTTCACAACTCAACAGCACATCTCCTAAACCCAAATCAACCACACTTGTGCACGTGCACAGCTCATCGTCGACGCCTTGATCATTGTCGCCACTGTCCACAGGTCATCAATGACCAGCACAATTCATCTAACCACCCAAAACATCAAAACGAACCGAGGATCGAAATTTAGCCATTTGGTCAATGCCTGTAACTCAAACCATCGAAAAGAAATCCCCATTCGCCGTCACCTCCAGCCACTGACGAACCCGCCGCCGCGCCTACATCTGTTCCAGACACCCACGAACATATTCCCCCACCACCGATCTTCTCCACATCACCCGAGACCATGCAACAATCACGAGAACCCACCCATTACCATCTTGACCTTAAACCCTACGTTAATCTCGTTTCGAAACTTTACTCAATAGAATAAATTTTTGATAATTTTTTCGAAATCATAGGTGCTCAAACTTGCTTCAATTCAAATTTCAACCTTTTACATTGATTAATTCACTAGAAATTTGTAAAAATGCAGTTTTGGTTCAAATTGAAATTGCTCTTAAAACCCCAAACTAAAATTCTTCGTTTTAGTTTTAAAAATCATGAATTACTGTAAGCATTCAAGATATAAACTTGAATTAGCTTTTAGTAACCCTCGAATTTATCAACTTAGTACTTGATTGCTTGTAGACAAGGTTTCCAGAAATTTTAACAGGTTATTTTACTTGAATTAAATTTTAAAACTTAATATTTATGATAACTAACAATCTTTGTTTTAATCTTAAGTTTTAACCTTGATTACAAGTGATAATGGATTTTTTGAATCAAATCCTGTGTTTAAAAATCTTTAAACAGAGAGTATTTATAACGTCAGCCTACACATCCATATTCATAAATCAGTATACACAGAGCATTAATGTTTATGACCAAACATACTTATCACAATACAGATCAATATTTTTAAAATTTAAAGCAAGTGTTACTCACCTTGAAACAAAAAAAATTGAACAGAGAACTCTTTGCTGTTTTGAAAACTGTTTTGATCTTCTTCTTTTGGTTTTCTATTTTCTTTTACAGTTTTCTTGCTGGAATGAATTAAAATGAGAGGAGAAGGCTGATACAAAAGGAAAGAAGGAAGTGTACAGGTGATGATCTTGTTTATGGCTGAAGAGTAGATAGCATTTATTGCTCATGCCTCCATCCTAGTTTACAAGCCTATACTATTTAATTATGTATGTACATTTGTTTTATTGCTTATTTAGCTCGACTGACATGAGATGTTGTGGAGGCTGCTGCATTGCATTGGTATGCTAGAGGTGTCTTGCTTGTACTTTATGTTTTCATGTTCATATTTTATTTGTTGACTTCAGCTAATAGATGATAATGCTATAGTGGCTGGTGATATTTTAGAGGTATGGTGCAAGTACTATTTGTTTTTACTTGCCTGCACATCTACTACAGGCTGATGTATATATGTTGCTTTGTAATTTTGATGAATAACATGTTGTTAGATTTAATAAATTTGTTTCTATGTTCTACTTTACTTTTCTTTTGCTTGCTCTACATAACTACCTACAGACCTTACTCTTTTGTTTATTTATTTTTATTTTTATTTTACACAAATCTGGTTTTCTTTCATACTTGATTTTATTTCTTGTTTTGTTTTTATACTTTGTTTCGTTTTTATACTTTTGCATTTTTATGAATTTACAGCCAATATTTATTAATTATTATACTTGTAATATACATGAGATTCTATTTTAATATGTTGTTAAAATAAAACAAGTTTGTTTACTTTATATATTTTTTTAAAACCTTATATAATTTCATTTCTTAAACCATTCGCTTACAATTTTTAATCCAAAAATTCATTTAAATTATCAATTTAAATTCATAAAAATCTGGGGTCGTTACAAACTTCCCCCCTTAAAAGAATTTCGTCCTCGAAATTCGCAGGCACGAAAACAACACAGAGATAGACAAATTCGATCTCCTATAATTCCTCAAACACAAGATATAGATTCCAAAATCTAAGTCGGAATATCTCAAAATATATACCAATTTGTCCCTCTTCGGACTTCGATCCACTCGAGAAATCACAATAATTTCAAATTTGGTTTTAAACAAAATCGCTTTATCAATACAATTTAAATTTAGCTTCATATTTCATTAATCAATTTAACTCAATTTTTTCAAAATTTCCAATTTATTTAAAATTTCAATTCTAAATATCAAATTCATTAAGGTTTAAATCAAAAACTGATGAGGATACGAAATAAGGATTTTCTACAACGATTCGTAGAGCATCACCACACCAAAACTTCTTTCTGGAGCTGTCACGAAGAAATGAAAAGAATTTGGAAATCGAATCAAAAGAATTTAGAAACGAATCAAAGGAGATTGAGAAGAAAATTATTTCCACTGTTGTTACAGAGTATTGACCAATTATAGTCGTGTTTTCCTGTCTCCTATCTCGTTCTCTTCTTGCAATCATACTCACTACCAGTGGACGGTAAAAGAATTTACTGAGGCGTTAAAACGGATATCTTAGGGATTACTCATTCTAGGGTATACTTCACCCTATCTCTAATGAGTTAGTTAATGTGTTATACTCCTGAGCTAAAGTTTAACCTTAGCTCTGATACCAAATGTAACGAGACGAATTTTGCCCGCTCAAAAATCGACATCCATACTTCATATCGTATTCGAATGCCATAGATTCGACCGTTCAAATCCGATTCGCCGGAGCTTATAACAACATTAAGTAAATAACACAGCGGAATAAAAGAATAATACATTGATATACAGCTTTGATAAAATATCTGATACAAAAGATGATCCAGTAGATATCAATATACATCAGAGATATGATACAATAAATAACAGCGGAAAAGAAAATAGATGACATCTAGCAGCAGAACAATATAACTCAAAGATAGTCTTCAAAAGAGAACTCCGAGAACTGCAGCTCCACTTCCAAGAACCAATCCATCAATAGCTCGAACTCCCAATAACGATGCACCAAGACAAGAAAGACTGGTGTGATCCAAATACTGAACTAACTCTAGATAATCTACTATACCTGACTATCTGAAAAACCAAACTCTAGACTGCTCGTGTAGAAAATAATGAGCACCCAGAGTTTAGGAAAGAAAACAATAAATTCTAGATCAGTCGTGGGACTGGTTTGAGCAACAAAAACAGTTTATCTTTTAAAACATTCAACAAAAGATTTTCAAAGTCAATTCGCAATGCTTTTTAAAAATGAGACTACCATAAGGCCTCCCGCACACACACACACAATGCAAACGCAGAATCGAAGGAGATTTCTCCTTATGATAGTCAAAGATGCTTGATACGCATTAAAAAGAAACATTTGATATTATTACTAGTGCATAGTGTAGAGAAAATCATTTCGAAAATAAAGATAAAAATCTTAGCCAGCATAGACATTTCGAACTATGCCTACTATAGCTACCATCCAAACAGTGGGGCGCCACCATAAGTGAATGGTAGGTTCTACAACTAATACCGTACAAGATCGTATTGTTTCTTTGGATTTCCAACGAATGGTCAGGCCAAGGAACTTCCCATTGCCACATGAGAAAGCCTCTGGAAGGACGTCCCCGAGAACCAAACCGGATCTCTGCCAACACAAGGCCGGGTTACCCCTAACTGGGTAACTACTGACACGTGTATGCCATCCCCTGGTCCTTTGGTACCTTTATCCGAGAGCTCTCTAACCAACATCACACAATGATAAATAAAGTGTTTCAACATGAGCAAGTATCGGGGCTCCATACCAAGATACCACCCTTTTCCAGAAGGAAATGCACATACCCTAAAGGGAGCTAACCCTCATAACCTTGCCGCATCTTTCCTGTTTTGACCATTTCGGGGTGTGAGGCTCGACGAAGTCTCGTCCACAAAGCCACGCTTTATACAAAAGCTGTGCTTTGGGTCAACAAATGATCATAGAAATGATCGCAAAGATAAACGATTAAACAAACGATCCTATCACAAATGATCAACACAATGATCATTTCACAGCAACACTCAGCATGTCACATTACCAAATTGGGAATATATTGCTGATAACCTTCAACTACATAACCTCTGAGCTCGTACGTCTCAGAGAAGGGTGTTAAGCTAAGTGAATCGGAGTTTGGAATTTACGGAATGAATAGTGTCGTTCGTTTTCCTATAAATAGGGCCTAAATTCACAAAAATAAAATAAAAATAAAACCTAAACCTAGCCGCCGCTTATCAATGGATGGCCAGAAACGTTCGATCTTCCCCCCTTAATCTCTCCAAATCCATCGACAATTAGAGGAAAGTGTCAACTGCAATGTTGTAGAGGGGAGTGTGTTCTACAGATCCAACGGTCAGGATCGTCTGGAGTGCTTTGGTTCAACGGTGAAATGGAGATGAAGGTCACACGGTCGGCACGCATATCTAGGAGGAGGAGATGACCGAGTTGCCTAGGGTTTCGGCTGAGCATAGCATACGTGATGGGCTTGCGAATGACACTTGCTGATCGAGCTAGATGTGCTTGGATTTGTCGCGTGAATTTGCCCTAAGGGGCGGCTATGGGTTAACTGGTAGCGTGAAACGCGAACGAAGGAGAAGGCCTCGCGTGCGGCCTTGATTTGATGATGAGAATGCACGGCCAGGATAAAATCAAGGGAAAGTAAAGTTAATTTGTAAATTAATTTATATTAAAATTATACGAACTTCTAAAATGTATAACTTTTTCATACGAGGTCGAAAAAGCGCGAAACCAGTTGCGTTGGAATCGTATGGACGAGCACTACGCGATGGAATTGGATTGGAGTCGTTTAGAGTTAGTGAGAATTTTGGGTAAAATTAAACGTCCGTTTAATTTTATTCGAAATAAATCGCTAAAACGAAATTGAAATCAAGGTGAGAAGTTCTCACTCAATCGAATCAGTTTCGATTTTATTTTAAATAATTAGATTTAAAATATTTGAATGCATGTTTGAATGATGATTGTTATCTATTGATTGTTAAAATAGACATTATGCGCCGTTAGTAAGCGGATGTTATTTATTAAAAACATATACCGCGAATATTTCATAAACAGTGAAATTGGTATTATATATAATAGCAATATATATATATTGGCATATGTATATATTGGAGTTATTGATTTCCCGCATTTGTATAGTGGATGAGACCCTATTGCGCCGTCTATTAAGCGGATAATATTTTAAATCCCATATACCGCGATAATTTCGTACTGGAGCGAAATTGGTATTGTGCTAATGTTTGTGGATGCAGGAAAACAGGTTGGAGGGATCCAACTGGATTCCTCAACAGTTTTTATTTGATTTCAGATATTTTGATATTTGATGGACTATCATATCGATATATGATGTCGTTGTTGTCGTGATTGACTATTTGGTGTGTAGCATCATTGGGCCAAGATTTTGGAATTTTAAAATGATTCTAAAGTGATTTTTGAAAATATACTATATTTTTGGAATTGATCCATTATAAATAAATAAACGATATAACTTTAATGTTATAAAAATTATGGTTTTTCAGAAATATAGTTAAAGGTTGATTTTTGAAAATATGAGGCTAATGATTTTATAAAATAGTTTAATTGGGATTTTTGAATTTATTATGAAAAGTTGAAATATTGGATTTATAAAATTTGACTATTTTATAAATCAAAATGGTGAAATTATAAAGGACTTTGAAGACGTTTTAAAATATTAATATAAATTGACTTATATAAAAGATTTATAAATTGTTAATTTATAAATTAAAATATTAGAATTATAAAACGAGTTTTTATAAGTGTTAGAATGAATTGTGAATGAATTTCGTAAATGAATGAAATTCATAGAATTATATACGGTGAAGTTATAAATGGAATTTTATAAGCAGTAGGTTTATAAAATTTATAAAGTTATTAAAAGAATGGTCTTGGATAAATAATTGAATCTTATAAGTTATAAGATTTATAATTATGAAGTTCAAAGGAACGATTTTTTTTTGCAAGCAAATAAATTATAGTATTTCACTTATAATATGAATCTTTAGAATATCATTAAGATATGAATTGAGATAGGTTAATAAAGGAATTTATAAAGGAAGTAGTTATAAAACAAATAGAAATGGAATTTATAAATCGTTGTTTTATAAATTCGCAAACGACTTATTTTGATAAGTAAATTGTTGAAACCTATTAATGAAGTTAAATTCACGTTTTTGAACTGTGAATAATCCTTTAAAATGAAATGTATAAAAGGATGAAAATTGTTAACATAGTATATTCACGTTTTTGAATAGTGAATAATATGTTAAAGAAAATGTTTAGAATGTGATATTTTAAATTGAATTAAAACGATCTAACGATGTTTTAAAATGTGTTGAGATTCGAAACCATAGATTTCAACATTCATTGTTGAAATAAACGTTTTCGAGAAATAGAAGGAAATGGTGGACTATAACACTGTTGTTATAGTAAATGATTTCCGAAAGAAAATGTTTTGTATAGTATTGGGATTTATATATCTATTTTAATTTCGAATCCCTATACTAGTGATTTTGGGTTGTCGTAACGATGTTCTACGCAACATTCGTTTTGGCCCAAATAAATATGTTTAAGAGAATGATTTCATTAAAGAATGAAATATGTACTTAATCTCCATTTAAGTATATTGAATATTGTCCAATGGTTGAAAATAAATTAAATTTGTGAATTACTTATGAATAAATAAGTATGGAAATGTTTTTCCAATGTGAAATGAAACGTTTTGAGAATCTATCTTTTTGAAGATAAATTGAAATGAATAATTGAAATCGTATATGCGTGGATATTGTGAAATATAAATTCACTATGGAATTTATAAAAGAAAGGGGAATTTGTTTAAAAATAAATATTGATTTATTTTTGAAGTATGGAAATTATTTATCTTGTAAAGATATTTTTGGAAAATAAATAATTTGGAAAATTATTTGGAAACTGGTGATGTGTGCATATCCATTGATAGTTCAATAACCGACTATCAATATTTCCCTTTGAATGGGTATTTATTGTGATTTGCTTGAATTTGAATGCCACACTTATTTTTGAATAAGCGCTCACTATTCGGGTTAACTGGGAAAGGACCATGGGGTCGTATAACCCATTCCGAATATGTGATACGTCGTTATGAATTGCATTTGAAGATCGGTGTTGAAGATCGGGTATTTGCGAGAGCGATAGGATGACCCGTCGATTGACTCTGCACCGAGTTGCTCCGGTATTGAGTTCTCCATATGTGATGGGAAATCCGATCAGGATTGTCGATTTCCGGATTGCAAGGACTTCTTTGTAAGTGCCTTCGGTTCTGTTCGAGCCCGGAACAGACTTGTATGGATTGTATGTCTGACATTACAAATTGAGATATAAAGCCGATTTCTTTCAAATATATTTCTGTTGGTGGCGGAGAATTTATTCTTTTAGCTTAACACCCTTCTCTGAGACGTACGAGCTCAGAGGTTATGTAGTTGAATGTTATCAGCGATATATTCCCAATTTGGTAATGTGACATGCTGAGTGTTGCTGTGAAATGATCATTGTGTTGATTATTTGTGATAGGATCATTTGTTTGATCGTCTATCCTGGTGATCATTTCTATGATCATTTGTTGACCCAAAGCATGGCTTTTGTATAAAGTATGTTTTTGTGGACGTGACTTCGTCGAGCCTCACACCCCGGGAATGGTCAAAACAGGAAAGATGCAGCAAGGTTATGAGGGGTAGCGCCCTTTAGAATATGTGCATTTCCTTCTGGAAAAGGGTAGTATCATGGTATGGAGCCCAGATACTTACTCATGTTGAAAACACTTTATGATTGTGTGAATTGATTGTGAGCGCTCGGTTAAATGTCCCAAAGGACCGGGGGATGGCATATTCGGTTAGTTGTTACTCAGTTAGGGGTAACCCGAACTTGTGTTGGTAGAGATCCGGTTTGGTTCTCGGGGATGTCCATTCAGAGGCATTCTCATGTGGCAATGGGAAGTTCCTTGGCCTGATCATTCGTTGGAAATCCAAAGAAACAATACGAGACTTGTACGGTTTTAGTTGTATAACCTGCTATGGAATGTGGCGGTAACCTGCTATTGAACATAGTTCGCTATAGTAGGCATACGATAATGGTCGTATGTTGGCTAAGATTTATATTCTACTTTCGAAAATGAATTTTTCCTACACTATGCACTAGTAATAATATCAAATGTCTTTTTAATACGTATCAAGCATCTTTGACTATCATAAGGAGAAATCTCCTCTGATTCTGCATTTGCATTGTGTGTGTGTGTGCGGGAGGCCTTATGGTAGTCTCATTTTTAAAAGCATTGCGAATTGACTTTAAAAATATTCCTCTATTTTGTTTTCAAAGATAAATAAACTGTTTTGAGTTCTCACACCAGTCACATGACTGATTCGGAGTTTATTGTTTTCCTTCCTAAACTCTGGGTGCCCACCAATTTCTACACGGGCAGTTAAGAGTTAGGTTTATCTGGATATTCTGGATATTCTGGAATTGCTGGAGGCAAGCTGGATGGCATTGGCGTATTACTACTATATAGTATTTCTTTTCCGCTGTTTGATGTTGTTTGTTGTTGTGTTGTTGTTGTACACTCTGATGATATGATGTAATGAAATGTGATGTAATGTAATAACTGATATAGTTCTTTGTTTAAAGATTATTCATTTATCTATTATATGTTGTTCCGCTGCGATTGTGAGATTTTGATGTTGTTCTGTTATTTTCCGTTTTCTTTTCCCTCTATTCTCTTATGTTCTTTACTCTCCATTTTCTACTATCTTCGCTCTTCTTCTCTCTTTTTCTCTTTCTTAAAACCCTCAGTGTTCGGTTTTCCGGCATCCGACTGATCGACATTCGATACAGTGGACGTATTGATGTCGAATTTCGGGAGTCGAAGAATCGGGTCCTGACATGTACACTCTGATGATGATGATGTAATGTAATGTATAAAATGTAATAACTGATATAGTTCTTTGTTTAAAGATTATTTATTTATTATTATATGTTGTTCCGCTGCGATTGTGAGATTCTGTTGTTGTTCTGTTATTTCTTTCAGTTCTATTTTCTTTTCTCCCTATTTTCTATTCTTTCTCTCTTCTTCTACCTCTTTCCTTTTCTTAAAACCCTAAGTGTTCGGTTTTTCGGCAACCGATTACTCGGCAGTTGATACAGTTAACGTATTGATGTCAGTTTTCGGAAGACGAAGAATCGGGTCCTTACAGTTGGTATCAGAGCATATGGTTAAGCGACAACCATGGTTCTGTTGGGTATTACTCATTAGAGATAGAGTCAGTAGTACTCTAGAATAAGTTTGAGAGTAATAATAGATATGAGAGCGTATTTATTAGTGAATATGAAATTGTTTTATATTGTGATGATTGGTTTGTTGAGTGGCATATGAACCTTCGTCAGCACGGTCTCGACAACTATGCCGAAGGGGTTTCTAAACACTTGAATAGAACAATTCGACACAATATTGTTTTCAAATTGGGTAAATGAAATAATTTTACCTTGATTATATTTTTATATATAAAGGAATAATTTTCAGAATTATTAAAGTGTATATAAGTTGATTTTTTTTAAGTTGTTTGAATAATCTAAGCAAAAGAATTATAAGTATGAAATTATAATTAATGTGATTTACAATTGTGAAATAAACTTATATATATAAGAAGTGAAACTATATGAATATATTTATGAATATGAGTTGAAATAAAAATGAATTTAAAGTTAAATGGAATATAACTTAATTGATATTGAATGAAATTGATATTGGTATCAAAGCAAAATAATAAAGTGAAGTGATAGACATGAACTTAAGTTATGTAAATGAAATTCAACTTTAGAAATTGAATTGAATGAATGGATTGAATGTTAATCAATTGAATGTGAATTTAGTTGATATAAAATAATGAATGTAGTGTTAATTCATTAAAATCTAATGTTATTGAAAGTTGAATAGTTGAATAAAAATCAATTAATTAAACCAATTGAAAGCAAAGGAATTTGGTTGTAATTAATATACATTGATTGTTATATGATTGTTAGTTGATTGATTGTATATAATTCATTACGTGTTAATGAAATTGGAAGTTAAAGTAATTGAAATCCAATTGGAAGTTAAGTGAATCTTAAATAAAATTGAATTTGATTTGGAAGTGAACCAACTTGAATATGAATTAGTGAATATAAACTAATTGAAAATGAATGTTAGTAAAAACATCCACTATTAATAAATCAAATGTGATTAAATTGAAAACCCATTTCATTGAATATTAATGAGAATATAAATGAATATATATTGGTTATGAATGCTAGTTGGTTGACGGTTGAATATATTGCTTTTACTGCATTTGCTATGTTGACATATATAGTTATTATGTTGCTATATGTTGTATATCGATACTATTGTCTATATACATGATTCTCATGTTGTTTGTTGAGTGTTTAGTAGGTGCGGATCGCGTTTGCTTCGCATTTGGAGCTCGCTTTCGCGCTATATTAGCCGTATATGCTCGCTAATAAAATATAAGGTACATATCTCGGATTAAATACCGTACTTTTATACTTTTTTCCCTGCGGGATGCCTCATTACTTGATGAGATGTATATTTGTGATATATATACTGTCATTTTTTTCGGATCGAGGCGCGCAAAGGAGACTATGGTGAATTTTTCCGAAAATTTAAGGCGTTAGAAAAAATTTGAGAAAATTGGAAATTTTTTGAAAACTATAACTTTTATTTGAAGTTGAAAGTTAAACAATAGTAGTTGTTTTTGAAAAGATAACTAAGTATGATTTGAAAACTTAGTAAAGTATGGTAAGAAATTTAACTATGAATTTTGGGAAAGTTAAAGGATTCTGTAACTTTTCTTACTTGATAATTTCGAGGACGAAATTCTTTTAAGGAGGGAAGATTGTAACGACCCAGAATTTTATTTAATTAAAATTTGAATATTTGATTAATTTTAAATATTAATAAGTGAATTTATAAGTCGAATAAATTTTATTTCGAATAATTGGATTTAATTGAATAATTAAATCAATAATTTAATATGTGAAATTATGGAAATAATTGAAAATTGGGTTAAATATGATTGAAAATGATTTGTAAAATTTTATTTTATCATGTTGGAGTTAGAATGATACTTTAGAACTTTTAAAATCGAATTAAAAGTTAATTTGTGAAAATTGAATATTTTAATATTAAATCGACTAGTGAAAATAGTCAATTTTTGAACAGTCTCAGAATTGAATGAAACCAGTTCCATTGGATTCGTAATAGTTAGTTATTACCGGATTTCAATTTTCGTAGTAATCGGAGTTATCGTTTGATCGTGGCAGCTCGAAACGCATCGAATTGTTTTTTTTATATTAATTTGGCGAGTTAAAATAGCCATTTTTCAAACAGTCTCGGATTTCGACGAAACTAGTTTCATCGGATCCGTAATGTGATATTATTGTAAGGTTTCAAATTTCGTGTCAATCGGATTTACCGTTTGTCCGGTACAAATTAAAACGCCTAGAAAATCGTTTAAATCGGTTTAATTTAAATTGAACGTTTATTGTCATAACTCGCACAGATGTCCGAATTAGCTTCCGAAACCTGTTCCATTGTCTCCGGAACGCGGGGTAAACCCTACAAACATTGGTTACGGCGCGTGAATCGGAGTTCGGAATTCCCGGATGAATAGTGATTGAAAAATTTCGTATAAATACACCTAAATTCACAAAAAAAATAAGAAAATAACTAAAACCCTAAACCTAATTCAGGCCGCCGCCTATATGGTTTCAATGGCCGAAATTGTTCCAACTTCTTCCCTCTAAATCTCCCAATCCACTCAATGATTTCAAAAACTTCCAACTACAATCTCGTAGAGCACATCCTCCTCTATAATCCCAACGGTGATGATCGAAATCGGGGTGGTGGATCGACTGTAGCACGCGTTCAAAGGCCATGCATTCAGCCTCGAACTACGAGCAAATGAAGCAACCGCGCTCAACATGGTGGTAGCCGAAGATGGAGTGGAACAAGGCGCACGACATGGTGGTAGTTGATCGTGGTGGATGTCGTCGTAATGGAAGCAAAAATTAACACTAAAAATCGAATTGGGTTCGGCCGAGCAAAAAAAATCGCGTGAAGAAGGAGCTTGGGGGAGATGTTAGCGTGCGGTCCAGATGAGAAGGCATGGGATCTCACGGCTATGTTTGAGTGTAGGTTGAAAAAAAAAAAAAAAATTATGTTGTAAATATTAGTTTAAATCGTGTAAAACTTGTAAAATACATATCTTTTTCATACGAGGTCGAAAACGCGCGAAACTAGTTGCGTTGGAGTCGTATGGACGAGCACTACGCTATGGAATTGGATTGGAGTCGTTTGGGGTTAGTGAGAATTTTGGGTAAAATTAAACGTTCGCTTAATTTTATTCGAAATAAATCGCTAAAACGAAATTGAAATCAAGGTGAGAACTTCTCACTCAATCGAATCGGTTTCGATTTATGTTAAATAGTTAGATTTAAAATACTTGAATGCATATTTGAATGATGATTGTTATCTATTGATTGTTAAAATAGACATTATGCGCCGTTAGTAAGCGGATGTTATTTATTAAAAACATATACCGCGAATATTTCATAAACAGTGAAATTGGTATTATATATAATAGCAATATATATATATTGGCATATGTATATATTGGAGTTATTGATTTCCCGCATTTGTATAGCGGATGAGACCCCATTGCGCCGTCTATTAAGCGGATAATATTTTAAATCCCATATACCGCGATAATTTCGTACTGGAGCGAAATTGGTATTGTGCTAATGTTTGTGGATGCAGGAAAACATGTTGGAGGGATCCAACTGGATTCCTCAACAGTTTTTATTTGATTTCAGATATTTTGATATTTGATGGATTATCATATCGATATATGATATCGTTGTTGTCGTGATTGACTATTTGGTATATAGCATAATTGGACCAAATTTTGGGAGTTTTAAAAGGGATTTCAAAGTGATCTTTGAAAGTATACGTTTATAAAATATTTTTGGAATTGATCCATTTTAAATAAATAAACGTTATAATTTTTAAAGTTATAAAAATTATGATTTTGAGAAATACGGTTAAAGATTGATTTTGGAGAAATATGGGTTAATGTTTTTATAAAATAATTAAATTGGATTTTTTGAATTTATTATAAAAAGTTTAAAAATAGGATTTATAAAATTAATTATTTTATAAAACAAAATGGTGAAATTATAAAGGAGATTAAAGACGTTTTAAATATTAATATGAATTGAATTATATAAGAGATTTATAAATGGATATTTATAAATTGAAATATTGAAATTATAAAACGAGTTTTTATAAATGTTAGAATGAACTGTGAATGAATTTCGTAAATGAATGAAATTTATAGAATTATAAACGGTGAAGTTATAAATGGAATTTTATAAGCAGTAGGTTTGTAAACTTTGCAAAATTATTAAAAGAATGGTTTTGGATAAATAATTGAATCTTATAAGTTATAAGATTTATAATTATGAAGTTCAAAGGAACGATTTTGCAAACAAATAATTTATAAGTATTTTAATTTATGATATGAACTTTTGTTTTATAATTGAGTTATAAATTGAATAGGTTAATAAAGGAATTTATAAAAGAAGTTGTTATAAAATAAATAGAAAAGGAATTTATAAACGTTGTTTTATAAATTCGCAAACGACTTATTTTAAGAAGTAAATTGTTGAAACCTATTAGTGGAGTTATATTCACATTTTTGACTGTGAATAATCCTTTAAAATGAAATGTATAAAAGGATGAAAATTGTTAACGTAGTATATTCACATTTTTGAATAGTGAATAATATGTTAAAGAAAATGTTTAGAATGTGATATTTTAAATTGAATTAAAACGATATAACGATGTTTTAAAATGTGTTGAGATTCGAAACCATAGATTTCAACATCTACTGTTGAAATAGACGTTTTCGAGAAATAAAAGGAAATGATGGACTATAACACTGTTGTTATAGTAAATGATTTCCGAAAGGAAATGTTTTGTATAGTATTGGGATTTATATATCTATTTTAATTTTGAATCCCTATACTAGTGATTTTGGGTTGTCGTAACGATGTTTTACGTAACATTCGTTATGGCCCAAATAAATATGTTTAAGAGAATGATTTCCTTAAAGAATGAAATATATACTTAATCTCGATTTAAGTATATTGAATATTTTCCAAGTGTTGAAAATAAATAGATTTGTGAATTACTTATTTTTAAATAAGTATGGAAATGTTTTCCAATATAAAGTGAATATTAGAGAATTTATCTTTTTGAAGATAAATTGAAATGAATAATTGAAATTGTATATTCATAGATAATTTTGGAATATAAATTCACTATGGAATTTATAGAAAGGGGAAATTGTTTAAAAATAAATATTGATTTATTTTTGAAATATTGAAATTATATATCTTGTAAAGATATTTTTGGGAAATAAATAATTTGGAAAATTATTTGGAATCTGGTGATGTTGTGCATATCCATTGATAGTTCAATAACCGACTATCAATATTTACCTTTGAAAGGTATTTGTTGTGATTTGCTGAATTTGAATGCTACACTTATTTTTAAATTATTGCGCTCGTTATTCGGATTACCCATTCCGAATAGTGATACGACGTAATGGATAGCATTGATGACCGGTGTTGAAGACCGGGTATTTGCGAAAGCGATAGGATGAGCTATCGATTGTCTCTGCACTGGGTAGCTCCTAGTATCGAGATTCCCTAAGTGATGGGAAATTCGATCGGGATTGTGAATACCCGGATTGCATGGGCTTCGTAAGAAGTGCCTTCGGTTCTGTTCGAACCCAGAACAAACTTGTATGGATTGTATGTCTGACATTACAAATTGAGATATAAAGCCGATTTCTTTCAAATATATTTCTGTTGGTGGCGGAGAATTTATTCTTTTAGCTTAACACCCTTCTCTGAGACGTACGAGCTCAGAGGTTATGTAGTTGAAGGTTATCAGCGATATATTCCCAATTTGGTAATGTGACATGCTGAGTGTTGCTGTGAAATGATCATTTGTCATAGGATCATTTATTTGATCGTCTATCCTGGTGATCATTTCTATGATCATTTGTTGACCCAAAGCATGGCTTTTGTATAAAGTATGTTTTTGTGGACGTGACTTCGTCGAGCCTCACACCCCTGGAATGGTCAAAACAGGAAAGATGCAGCAAGGTTATGAGGGGTAGCGCCCTTTAGGATATGTGCATTTCCTTCTGGAAAAGGGTGGTATCATGGTATGGAGCCCAGATACTTACTCATGTTGAAAACACTTTGTTATGATTGTGTGAATTGATTACGAGCGCTCGGTGAAAGGTCCCAAAGGACCGGGGGATGGCATATTCGGTCAGTTGTTACTCAGTTAGGGGTAACCCGGCCTTGTGTTGGTAGAGATCCGGTTTGGTTCTCGGGGATGTCCATCCAGAGGCATTCTCATGTGGCAATGGGAAGTTCCTTGGCCTGATCATTCGTTGGAAATCCAAAGAAACAATACGAGACTTGTACGGTTTTAGTTGTATAACCTGCTATGGAATGTGGCGGTAACCTGCTATTGAACATAGTAGCTATAGTAGGCATAAGTGCGGAATGTCTATGCTGGCTAAGATTTATATTCTGCTTTCGAAATAAATTTTTCCTACACTATGCACTAGTAATAATATCAAATGTTCTTTTTAATGCGTATCAAGCATCTTTGACTATCATAAGGAGAAATCTCCTCCGATTCTGCGTTTGCATGTGTGTGTGCGGGAGGCCTTATGGTAGTCTCACTTTTAAAAGCATTGCGAATTGACTTTAAAAATATTCCTCTATTTTGATTTTTTAAAGATAAATAAACTGTTTTGAGTTCTCACACCAGTCTCATGACTGACTCGGAGTTTATTGTTTTCCTTCCTAAACTCTGGGTGCCCACCAATTTCCACACGGGCAGTCAAGAGTTAGGTTTATCAGGATATTCTGGATATTCAGGAGTTGCTGGAGGCAAGCTGGATGGCATGGCGTATTACTAGTTTATATAGTATTTCTTTTTCTGCTGTTTGTTGTTGTATGATGTTGTACACTCTGATGATGATGAGGTAATGTAATGTATAAAATGTAATAACTGATATAGTTCTTTGTTTAAAGATTATTCATTTATTATTATATGTTGTTCCGCTGCGATTGTGAGATTCTGTTATTGTTCTGTTATTTCTTTCAGTTCTATTTTCTTTTCTCCCTATTTTCTATTCTTTCTCTCTTCTTCTACCTCCTTCCTTTTCTTAAAACCCTAAGTGTTCGGTTTTTCGGCAACCGATTACTCGGCAGTTGATACAGTGAATGTATTGATGTCAGTTTTCGGAAGACGAAGAATCGGGTTCTTACATAGGATCTCTACTAATTTAAATTTAAGCAATAACAATTTTTAAATTAATAATAATATACCAATATAAAAATATGCATTTTGTATTATATTTTTGAATTCATAAAATTATTTATTCTATTTAGTTTAAATTATCGAATGATATATATATAATCGCTTTCTACAATTATTAAATTTCAAAATAATTTTTACTTATTTTATAATTTTTATAGGAATAAATATTGAATTTATATTTATATATTTATGTATACGTACTTATAGATTTGTATTTATATATTACATAAATTACTATAACTATAGATTAACATATTCTAACTAGATGTTGCATTTATTTGAGTAATCCACAAACGATGGAAGTCCCCTTATCTGCCTCTACCCCGATGAGAGGAAACCAAAGCTCTCATTTTTTGTTTAGTTGCGGTTTGGGTAAGTCTTGGATGGGCCCCTATAAAGGTTGACACAAATAAACAAATTTTATTCGACGTCTCCGATCTATATATCCTCGTCCAAATCTGGTTATTAAATCATATTAAACTTTAATAAGTAACTAATTGATTTCTTTTCTTTCAGTATAGAATAATAATTAGTAAACAAGACAAATTTCAATTGATCTTTAGATAGACATATAATAAAGAATTTTAATATTCATTTTAATTGCATTTAATTTCTTTCCCTAACGGGAAAAATATATACTAGCAAAAAAATAAAATAAAACTTAGAGCCAAACTAGCAGACAAATAAGTTAATATTGAACATAAAATAGCTACTATCTAACTAAACTTGAGAAGCTAGATAAATACAAAAGTTAATGAATTTCTTCATATTTCTCTATACATATGTAAAATCACTATGATTTTAAATTAAATTAATTTTATAAGTATATATTTATATGTTAATATGTATAGTATCACACACACAATATATTTATATATATTTATATATGTGTGTGTGTGTGTGTTATGAAATACATTAATATATACATTGCAACTATATATACTATGTAATAGACATATTAAGCTAATTTAAATTTGTAGGTAAATATTTATTCTTATAAAGCTCGAATTTTTTCATTTTTATTTTCATGGTTGAAATTATATTACGCATATAAAGGTGAGGTCACATTTTTAAAATTACATTTAAGATACCTAGGTGATGTTGCTTAATTCGTTTTGGTTTGCAAATCGACTGTTAATACCACCTTTTGATTCAAGCTTTGGGTTGCAACGCTAAGCCATGGATACGTAAATGAAGACGAAAAAAGCAATCCACTTTAGAATTTAGAATGTATGGTTAAAGAAAATACATAGGATAATGAGACTCCTTGAGTCATATTTATAGAGGATACAATTATTGTGTTTCCTATTATTTCTCACCCTAAGTCAAAACAATTTCATCCCATACTTAACTACATATAAGGGTGACCTTATATACTGAGTAATATCTAAATATCATTTAAATTATTCTTTAAATATATGTGCATCATATATGTACTTATTTATTTGTTTATTTAAGAATACCTTAATTAATTACAGATTAAATTAAAATATAATAGCAATGTACATTCTACTCAGTTAACTTGGTAATTGAAAAAACTTACACATACATACATACACACACACAAACACATAAATGTATGTATGTAATATATATAAAAATAATATATATATCATCTTCAAAATAATTTATAATATCTACAAATCACTTTCTATATCTTTTTATGTCCAACGTTATATTTCTTTATTATATGAATCATATGTGTGATTTCGGTCCATAATGAATATTTCAATTGTCTAAATATCGAAGCATGTATGAATATTATTGAGGAATGGTAAAGTTCATGAAGTCATGCACTTATCAATCATCTATGTGAAGTCCAACTTAAAGCTACACCTTTATGCAATGATATCTATGCACGTTCGTCTCTACATCAGAACTATGTCCTATAGACATCTAAAGTTTGTTCATCAACAAAAACGCTAATAATGTACCTATTTAATTACAAGTTGTGCTCCGAACTTCCTTAATTAAATTGATCGTAATTATTGATTAACAAACTTTATAGTAGTTAGAGATCTCTAATTCGAGTCAAAAACAAATTATGGCGACACTAACCTTCAATATTGAAGGAGATGGATTTTGTCTTAAATGTGTTTTCCTTCAATTATCTGGTCCCCATACCAATTATATATAGTCTTAACACGAAGACATTTTCATGCGATTAATCATCATTTGAGTAGAGCATCGAGAAAAAAAATCCATAGTACGCTCAAGTCAATAGACCACTACAAATCGTCATTTGAGATACACTGTTTTTACTTTGATATAGCTAACCTATAAAAGACTCTCGGTGAGTCATTTTACAGTTGATCCATAATAGCTACAAGTATGTAGCCACTTGGTGTCTCCAATGGTGATGAGTAAATCATCGTACATCACATGGAGAGCATTATGTATACTAGTCTCAAGGGTGAATCAATATCCATTTCTCAAATCACCTTAAGTAGAAACATTTAAAAGTAAATTTTTATTTCGTACTCATGAGTACAATCAGATTCGTGGCCATAATTAGCTAAATAGTTACTCCAAAATGTTTCTTATCATATGCATAAAATGTAATCATTAAGAAAACATAGGCGCACACAATAAAAACATAAATGATAGAATGTAACTTTATTTTAAATAAGATTTATACATAAAGCATAAAAATTGTTTAGATAATTACAATTACATAAATGCCTTTATGGTACACCTCTTACTCTATCAGGAACATTTATAAAGATCCTCACAACCTTTATTGTTTGAATATGACAAGGTGAGTATATTAATTTTTTAATATTGAATCGAATCCAGTAAGATAAATATTCAATTCAAGTAAACACACAAGTTTCTCAATAAAGAAATATAAAGAAGAGAGGCTTTACCTCAATTTACGGTGGAACATAGAACTTTGTTGTTTCTATATGGAAAGGTAAAATGTTAGTGGTTTTGTCTATAATTTTTTTGTATAGATTCAAAATTTGAATTTAATTTCAAGAAAGAGTAAATTTGGATTATATGTAGAAATAAATAAATTTTTGTATTTTTTAACATGCTGTAAGTCAGTGGAATATGGATCTTAAGGCTAAATTGACACTGGAGGGGGAGGGTGAATAGTGTTTAACGGATTATATGATTTTTCAAATTCTTTAAGATTCTACTTGGATTTATGTAATTAAAAATCATAGAATCGTAGTGTAGAAAAAAGTAAATGTAGTAAAAGTAAAAAGAAAAGAACACACTAGGATTTTATACTAGTTCGGAGTTACACTACATCTACTCCCGCAAAATTACTTATACGGATTTCTTTTCAACTAGTAAATGCAAATATAATCTCGATTTCAAGGCTACGAGACACAACCTCAAAAACGCTGAGTTTTGGGTAGAGTCACTTAATTACCGGGCTACAAGCATACCCATACGATTTACGGGATACTAAGCATACCTAATTGATTTATGGGTTACAATCACACCCATAAGTATAGTAGTATAATTTGTTGAAGTTTTATAGACCCAAACCTTCGATCTTGATTACGATTGATCTTATAACTCTTGAATAATACTTTGATCTTTGTTTGAATGAGAGAGCTGAGAGAAATCAAAGAGTAAACGAAGGAGAACCCAATTAGTGATGATTAATTTGATTCTTATTGAATTTCAATGAAGTTTGGGTATATTTTGATTTAGAAAATTAGAGTGGAAATAGGAGAGAAGAATAAGAAAGTAGATGCTAAAAATTCTTTTGGAAGTTTGCTATATATAGGAAAACAATAATCATGTCCATTCGCGAAAGGATGCGATGAAAAAATACTTCCATTCAAATTTGAATTTTTAAAATTATGGACACTATGTCGACATATAGGAATTGGATATGTTGATATATCCTTCACAAAATTGAAAAAAGTTTTATATATATATTATTTTGTTAATCTGATTATTTGTTAAATTGTTTAATACTTTGTAAAAATAATTTAAAATATAGTTGATACACATTTTAATCAAAATATAACTTAATAAAACATTATAAACTAATTTTTGAAAGATTTAATAAACGCATTCAATTATAATGTAAATAATACATATAAGAAATATAGTTATAAATTATAAGTGAATATCTAAAATCAAAATATAAATATAAAAATAAACATAAGGAAGATATATAGTAAAATATCAAAAAAATATAATAGGTTTAAAAATACTTCAAAACTTAATATAATATCTTTGTAGATATAAAAGGTTAAGAAACTATTTTGAGAAATATTTTGAAAAGATGTTTGAAAAGATTATTTGGGAGACTAGGACATGTAAAAAATATTTAAGACTTATTTGAAATAGAGAGAGATCAAGAAACTGTTCTCAGGGTTTTAATAAAAATTCTATGACTATATAACTTATTTAGAATATCTTGAAATCTTGAACTCTTCAATACTCATGAGTCTTTAATTATCATCATCTTGAATCTACTCCTAATACAATACAGTCTACTTAATCAATACGTATCTAATATCCTATGCTATACTATATATATCCTGATAAAACATTAGTATCTATATTTTATATAATGTCTTATAGTTGTTATCATCAAAACCAAAACCTAAGGTACCAACAATCAACCTCTTTTGATGATGACAACACTGTATATAAAATATAATATAACTCCCCCGGGTTACAAGAATCTCCATTAATCTATGCCTAAATTTTATATACTTTCCCCCTTTGCCATCAACTAAAATAACTAACTATAACTCCCCCTAACTAAAATACTATAGTAATAATGATAGATAAGAAATGGTGAGTGATAACACAAATCATTAATAGTAACCATACCAAACTATATAATCATTCTATATCACAACACAAAGCAATCACGGTCCAGTGAAATCCTAAACTATACATATAAGGTAAAAGTTAAACTATCAAATCAGATCAAATATACAAACTACACATTCAAAGCAATCAAAGAAAAACGAATATTATTTTAACACGATTTCCTAATGATCGAGGATTTATGAATAGGATAATGAAGATAATGAAGGCAAAAGTTCTCCTTTTGTTCGACGAGATTTCCATCTTGATCGAAACATGCTTCTTCGACGCATCAGACTTTGTCATCTTCCTCCATATGTTATTCCTCTTCTTTCTCGTCATCGCAGCCTTGAAGTGAGTTATGAATGGATAAATTTGTAGAATCATCTTCAACAACTATTTGAATCGTAGGATTATCCAATAGATATTTTGCAAATTGTGAAGAATTCTACTTTGTTTCTCTTGTTCTATGGACATACGAAGTTGTACAACTTGTATTTCAGTTAAAATTTGCAGAATTTTCTTTATTTCTCCTTCCAATTTAATAACTATAGCCATAATAGAGTTTTGGAAGAGGCCTTGGGTAGGAGAAGGGAAGGAAAATGATGAATTCTCTTCTCTAGGACGTTTGGGATTGGAGGAGGCTATGGTTTATTTATTTCAGATGTTCAAAATAAAGAGAATATAGAGAATGAAGAAGAAAGTCAAAATTTGGTTATTATATAACCAGTAATTTGAAATTTAGAGAAATTTAAAAAAAAACAAAAATTACCGTTATATGCGCATATGGAGATAGGATATGCCGACATATATGTTATAATTTTGATTATTTTATTTTTCTTCATATTTTGTAATTTTTACTTCATTATTTTTATATTTTCGATAGAGAAAAAATCCCAACTCTTTTCTTAACTTAGTAAAAGAAGTTTGATTCAATGGTTTTGTTAACAGATCAGATATTTGATTTTTAATGTTTACAAATTCACGTGATATTATTTCTTTGTTTACATTACCTCTTAGAAAATGGTGTCTTATATCAATATGTTTGGTTATAGCGTGATTAGTTGGATTTTTATATAGATTGATCGCAGTTATATTGTCACAGTACATTGATGATTTAGTAAAATTTAAATCAAAATTTTTAAATGTTTATTGCATATATATAACCTATAAACACTTAATGCTGCTAAAATATATTCATCTTCTATCTAGACAGAGATATAGAGTTTTGCTTCTTACTAAATAAGGAAATCAGAGAGTGTCCCATAAAATAACAAGTTCCACTTATACTTTTTTGGTCTAATTTGCATCCAGCATAGCCAGCATCACTATATGAAATTAATTCAAAGGAGTTCTATTGGGTAAAAGAGTCCATTGTCTAATGTGTTGTTTACATATCTCAAAATTTATTTTACGGATTTTAAATGAGTTTCTTTAGGTTGAGATTGATATCTTGCATAGAGATAAACATTATGCATTATACCAGGTCTACTAGCAGTTATATAGTGTAGTGATCTAATCATTTCTCTACATAATTTTGATCTACATTTTCTGATTTTTTTTCTTTATTTAATTTTTCATTAGTTGCCAAGGGAGTTGGTTTACCACTGGTATTTGAAAAACCAAATATCTTATCTAAATTTATATCATACTTTTCTTGACTAATAAAAATTCCATTACTTAGTTGTTTTATTTGTAATCCTAGAAAATAATTTAGTTCTCCCATATGACTCATTTCAAATTCCTCTACCATTATTTCTGAGAAATCCTTATTTAATCTATTGTTGGTAGATCTGAAAATGATATCGTCCACATATATTTGTATTAATTGAATATCATTTTGATCTCTTTTAATGAAAAGTGTGCTATCTACTTTGCTTATTTTTAAATTTGATTAAAACAGACAGGATTTAAGTATGTCATACAAAGCTCTTGGAGCCTATTTCGGACCATACAAAGTCTTCTTTAATTTGTAAACATGATTAGGTAGTTTTTCATCTTCAAAAAGTGGGGGTTGTTCTACATATACAGCTTCTTTATAAAACCATTTAAAATGCACTTTTAACATCCATTTTACATAATTTAAAATTATTATGATTAGCAAAGGCAAGTAAAATTCATATAGCTTCTAATCTAGCTACGGGTGCAAAGGTTTTATCAAAATCTATTCCTTATTCTTGATAGTAACCTTGTGCAACTAATCGAGCTTTATTTCTCACGACCTCTCTCTATTCATTCATTTTGTTTCTATATACCCATTTAGCTCCTATAATGGTTTTATCCCCAGGTCTTGGGACTAATACGCATGCATCGTTTCTTGTAAATTGATTCAATTCCTCTTGCATAGCAAGAATCCATAAGTCATCAGTTGATGCTTCCTTTGGAATTTTAGGTTCAATAGTTGAAATAAAAGCTGCATTGCTCATTTTATTTAGTTGATTTCTGGTTTTAGCAACAAATTCAATATTTCCAAGTATATTTTGTATATGATGATCGTTCAAGTATCTTGTTCTTTTATTTAGGTGTGAATTTTCTGAATTATTATTATTTTTGCTTTGGTAATCTCATTAATACTAATTTTGTTTGGGTTATAAATATTTTTTTCTTCATCAATATTTGGATTATAAACTTTAAAATTTTCATCAATTGAGACATGTAATGTCTCTTCAATAGTATTAGTTATATTATTGAAAACTCTATAACTTTACTTCTATTTGAATATCTAATAAAGATTCCTTTATCTGATTTAGCATCAAATTTATCCAAATTATATTTAAATAAAACATTTACTACCAAAAACTCTAAAGTAAGGTTGTTTAGGTTTTTTATTATAGAATAATTCAGACGATGTTTTCTTAGTTAACTTTCTTATTAAATTCTATTTAATATATAACATACAGTACCAACTGCTTTAGCCTAAATTTTTTTAGGTAAATTACTATCATTTTCCATAGTTCAAACACACTCTTGAACGTCCTATTTTTACGTTCTACCACTCCATTTTTTTGTGGTATTCTTGAAAATGAAAAATTATGAGTTATACCTTTCTTATTATAGAAATTCTCAGACTTTTCAACTTAGAATTCTCCATCACTCCGAAAAGTTTTAGTTTTACTAGTCATTTGATTTTGAATTCGTTTAACAAAGATTTTAAACATTTCATAAGCATCACTTTTAAGTGTTAAGAAAATTATCCAGGTAAACCTAGAATAATCATATACGATTACAAATATATATCTACTGTGATTTATAGATTGTATCTATGAGCGATCGAAAAGATCTAAGTGAAGAAGTTTAAGGGGTTAAGAGGTAGAAATCATAAACTTTGATTTAAAAGAACTTTTTCTAAGTTTTCCTAATCGATATGCATTGCATAAATTATTAACTTTAAAATTCATTTTGAAAAGACTTCTAACTAGATCATTTTTAGCAATTTTAGATATTAGTTCGAAATTGAAATAACCAAATGCCAAATCCAAGGATCACTTGATTCAGCCAAAAGACATAAATTATCATTTGAGATTTTCATACTTTATATATATGTGTGTGTGTGTGTGTGATTCATTTCCTAGTACCTTCAATGATAAGATTTGACTAATTATCTTCAATGTGACATTTATCTTTTACGAATTTTATTTTGAAACTCTTACACACAATTGACTAATACTCAACAGATTATGCTTTAAATTTCTAATTAATAAAACATTAGACATAGTATGAGTTTTAGAATTATAGACACTACTGATGCCAATCACATATCCTTTAGAGCAGTCTTCAAAATTTACTGATCTACTATATTTGTAAAATATATCTGTCGAAATCTACAGATTTCCAGTCATGTGTCTTGAGCATCCACTTCCAATATCCATTTGTACTTTTTGATCGATAGATTTTGATAAGCAGCTGTTTGTTCACCAAAAGCCATGTAACACTTCTGTCCCTGCAATTCGTGCCTTTTCAAAGGGTCAAGTAATCTTTTATAATAAATAGATGCAAATTGATGGAACTATATTATGATGATTTTGAAAATTATCTTTTCAAAAATGGCGTTAAAAATATTTTCAAAAATTTCCATTGAAACATTTTCAAGAATCATATATTATAAATACTTTGAAAACCAATGCTCTGATACCAAGTGTGAGTCAGCGGAATAGTGATCTTAAGACTAAATTAACACTAGAGAGAAGGTGAATAGTATTTAATGGATTGTATGAATAATTTTCAAATTCTTTAAGATTTTACTTGGAATGATGTAATTAAAAATCACAAAATCAAAGTGCGGATAAAATTAAATGTAGTAAAATTAGAAATAAAAGAACACATCAGGATCTTATATTAGCTCGGAGTCACCCTACATCCAGTTCCGTAAAATTCCTTGTATGGATTTCTTTTCTACTAGTAAGTGCAGATATAATCTCGATTTCAAGGCTATGAGACACACCCTTCAAAATCGTTACCTCTGGATAGAGTCACTGGATTATCGGGCTACAAGTGCACCCATAAGATTTATGGGCTACTAAGCACACCTAATTGATTTACGGGCTACAATCACACCTTCAAGTATAGTAGTATGATTAGATAGAGTATTACGGACATAGATCTTCGATCTTGATTATAATTGATCCTATAAATCTTGAATAACACTTTGATCTTGGTTTGAATGAGAGAGATGAGAGAAATCAGAGATTAGAAGAAGGAGAATAAAACTAGTGATGGTTGAGTTTCGACAGAGTAGAAAATGAGCGAATGGAAGGAGGAGAGAAGAATAAGAAAGTAGATGTTAAAAATTCATTTGGAAGTCTGGCATGTATAGGAAAACTATGATCATGTCCATTCGCAAAGAGATATGATGAAATGACACTTCCATTAAAATATGAATTTTGAAAATTATGGCCACTATATCAACATATATGAATTGGATTTGTTGACTTATCCTTCACAAAATTGAAAAACACTTTATAAATATTATTTTTAAAATCCGTTACTTTGTAAATTAATTTGATACTTTGTAAGATCGTTTAAATATAGTTCATACACATTTTAATCAAAATATGACTTAATTAAACTTTATCAAATAATTTTTGAAAGATTTAATAAGAGTATTCAATTATAATGTAAATAATATATATAATCAATATAGTATATCTAAAATCAAAATATAAATATCAAAAATAAACATAAAGGAAGATATAAAATAAAATGCCAAAAAATATAATTGACGTAAAATACTTAGAAACTTAATATAATATCTTTATAGATATAAAAGGTTAATAATTATTTTGAGAAATATATTGAAAAGATGTTTGAAAAGATTATTTTGAAGACTAGGATATTTGAAAAATATTTGAAACTTATTTGAAATAGAGAGAGAGAGAGAGAGAGATCAAGAAGTGCTATCAGGATTTTGATAAAAATATTATGACTCTATTATCTGAAACATTTTGAAATCTTGAACTCTTCAATACTCATGAGTCTTTAATTATCATCATCTTGAATCTCTTGATACCGTACAGTCTTCTTAATTAATTCTTGTCTAATATCCTACACTATACACTATATATCTTGATAAAACATTATCATCTATATTTCAAGTCTTATAGTTGTTATAATCAAAACCGAAACCTAAGGTATTATCACATGCCATAATGTCCATATGTTTGTGTATAATTATAACGGCCTAAAATTTAAAATATTATTACTTAATTAAAATTATGAAATCACGATGGTTGAAAAAGTAGAAATATTGTTTTTAGTAAATAGTAAATTGTTTTACTAGAGGAAAAAATATTCTAGAGAAGGAATATATATTAGTATGTGGTATAAAATAATTAATTCCTTTATGAAAATAAAGTGAGCTCGAATAAAATTTACAATGATGGTAAAATATTTAAAGGTTGTAAATTATTTATATATGATTGAAATTTTTAGAACAAGAATTTTATTTTAAAAAATAAAATAAATGTAAACTAATTAATAAAAGAGTTAGTAATTTATTTAGCGGATATTATTTTACGAAAATAAAAATAACAATATTTTCATAAAATTTCATATTTATAATTGTTAATTACATTTAAGATGTCAAATTGGAAAATTTATACAATGTATCTAAAAATGAATTCAAGAGATGATTTGATTTATTGTATACATATATTTCAAAATAAACAGAATGGAGTGTTATTGGATGTTGATAAATCAATAACTAAATAATGGTAAAGTTCCTGAATTTAAGATGACTTTTATGTCATTGAAATATATTTTTTCAAATATATTTTAAATCCATTGCATATTGAAAAGAATATTTTTTTAATAAATGGTAAGCTGGCAAGATATTAACCACAAGTTTTAAATTGGGGAAAAAAGGAAGAAGAAGAGAAAATTGATATATAAAGAAAAAAATATATAACATTACACTCATCAGTTCCCTTTTCCTATTCTAATTGCTCAGATCCAATCACTTCGCTTCTACCAATAACACTAATCAAAATTATCCAAATAAAATAATAGAAGAAAAATGTGACGCCCCACGTCTATACCCACGCTAGCCAAGAACATTACTGTGAATGCTGTCAACTAGCACGGAGAATAAGGCCGTTGAGGAGCGACCATCTGTATAATTGCTTTGTGCGAGTACCGATATACCGGATAAAAATATAACTTTTCATCTCAAGAGGAAATCCGACATACCGACACAAACTCAAAGCTACTACACAGTGGCTATAATTTCTTCGGAAACCAATATAGAAATAAACATAACATAAATCTGTCACAGACAATTCATATCACAAAGGCGGAAATAGATATGAATATTACACATGAAAGTGTACATCAGAGTTGTGGTCAAAAAGGATCCACAATAATACAAAGAAATAGAAACACGTGCTATACAAAAGAATAAGTATACATCATAGAGTCTGTATCTCAAATGTATACAACAAAAGACTACTAAACTAAAGTAGTTAACCAAAAGTCGGGATGATAGTCCGATGAGGAGTCAAGCAGAAGCACCTGTTAAATCTCAGTCTGACCCGAGTATTATTTATAAGAAAATAATAAACGGATCAGTCTAGCTATAAATATCAGGTGAAGTGATATATAATAAGAGATATGACAAAACATATAATAATCACAATGCCAAGCTGTGATAAATAATTAATTGAAAATCAACAAGAGATTAATCAATATCACAATAATCTACTCAAGATAAAAAGGAATGTCATACTCCTAATTTCATTCACCAAGCCACAATAAATGACATATAAGATATGGCATAGGCGTATAATATCCATAATGGCATACTACTATAAGTATGTAAATGACAATCAACAAACGATTAATCAATATCAAAGAATCTTCTCAAAGATCCAAAAAGGGTATCATACCCAAAACTTGTATTCACAACAAGTGAATGACACACGAAATCACCTATGCACAAGAATTGATAAATCATATCAATAGAAATCCCAAAAAAATAGGTGAAGAAGAAAATTCCAGAATTCGACACACGAAATCCAGAAATCACACAAAATAAAGGGGGGGAGGCCTATCACATGAACGGGAGCATGAAAACTCACCAACAGCTGTAACACATGAACGAGAAGCTATCTCATGGTAGCTAACCATTAATTTGACACACGAATGGTCCGAAGACCTGACACACGAATGGTCCAAAGACCGTGGGTTGCTACCCCACAAATTTGACACACGAACGGGGTTTAGTCTCCCACGCAGACAAAGAGACATCGCACATTGCTAGTCTAAATCACAAAAATGATCGTCATGATCATCGAGAAGTGTCAATTACACTAAGCTAGTAAATATATGAGTTTAGCTTCATGTCCCATAACCACTTGCTTAACTTAAATATTTACGAACAAACTGTAAATCTCCACTAGAAAATTGTCACAAGAGATTCAATCGAACAAGTCCAAGAATTAACCGACAAAGTGAACGCAAGCGTTTCATACCACTTGTTTTACTAAGTCGTTTAATTAGATTTCTCATACGAGTGAGGTAAAGGTTTATATATACTAATAGATTGGAAAACGGTTTTATAAACGAATTTGGTATTAAAATAATATTGAAATCGTTTGAGGAAAGAGTTTTGATATTTACTACTAGTATAGAAAACCTTCATATTTTTAAAGTGACAAATCACGAAGAAGATTGTAAGAACAATCAATCACAAAAATTCACATACGAAGACGTGAATAAAATCCAACGAAATCGATAAAGGATCCATCGAAATGGATATTCAAAAATCCCTAAAAAGAGTCACCAAAGTCATAATAGATGATAACAACAAATAGGATTATCACGAATCGATTTAAATTGGAATTTCAATCCAAAAAGGCAAATTGGACTCAAACAGTAGGTTCAGTCAACTGAACAGAGATTTTCAGTCGACTGACCCTGTACATGGAAATTTTCCAGGTTCAGGAAACTTTCTGTTTCCAGTTTCAGTCGACTGTGCAGAGATTTTCAGTCGACTGAATCATGCCTGGAAACTCTCGGGTTTCAGGTTCAGTCGACTGAACAGAGTTTTTCAGTCGACTGAATCATGCCTGGGCTGTTTTTCAGCCTTATTCAAATGAAGAGCAAACTTTTCCAAAATGCAACCGGACGGACATTGGCACTAAGGGTTTATGCCAATCGGCAACCCGGCCCTACATGCTCCTCGGTGCATCAATAAAAGCATGATCAAACATCCGTAAAAGGATTTTACACAAATTTGGTTTAAAAACCCAAAAATTGGAATATTCACAAAACCAATCCAAATCAAGAGCAAATGCACATGAAGAAGTGTTAGGAATTCATACCTAACAAACAAAGATAATTATAGTCATAGATGTGAGGTAAAAATCTCACCTTTAAATTAAATTTATGAAAATGAAGCTTGAAAGCAATGGCAAGAACAAGCACTCTTCAATTCCAACTCAACAAGCTTGAATCTAAGCTTAAAAGAGAAACATTCCCTAAATTAGGTTTAGGAAATTTCTGAAATTCAAAGAGAGAATGAGTTGGAGAAGAAGAAGAGGAAGCTTACCAATGGGTTCTCATGAACTTTGGAGCAAGGAGATGGATTTGCAAAGCAAGCTAGGACTTAGGAATTTCTATTTCCCATTCTCTTCCTCCATTTTTGCTTGAGCTTGAGTGTTAGGAAATTAGAAGAGAAGTGAATGAAGAGGAGAGTGTTAGAACTGAGTTAAGTGACTAATTGGCTCAGCCCAACCAAAGCCCTAAGCGGGAAAAAGTAGCAAAAATCAACTTTCTCCAAACATATCGAAGCTTATACTCAAAAAGGTCGCAAACGGCATTTTGATCTCAATGGAGGTGGTCTCGAGTCCTAATTCGACCGTATGCAAAAAGTAGGTTTTCGGACTAAAATCCGACGAACGATAAAATATTTAAGTATGAAAATCGATAAATATGCGGGCTGTTACAGACTCCCCTCCTTAAAGAAATTGCGTCCTCGCAATAAGTAAGAAGGAAATATAAGAAGTAACAACCATAGAAGCATATCAACACAAAAGAAAATTTGAAATAGGAAGTTCACCATAAAGTGCACGAAAGAGTTAGCAAGAAATCTGGTGAAACTTCAATTTCCACAATAACACCGGGCTCAAGAATGAAAACCGGAATCCCTAAGGCATTCCCGTAGATAAAAGACGTGGGGGACGTCAAGAATAGCAGAAAATTGAGCCGGTGCAACGGCGTAGTACAAAAACGGTATGCCCGAAAAACTAGAAACTCAACAATTTGGGACATCAGCGTAGTACAAAAACGGTACACCCAATGAACCAAAGCAAAGACATCGATGTAGTACAAACAGTACATCCGACGAATCAAATAGCAAAGACATCGATGTAGTACAACGGTACATCCGATGAATCCAAATAGCAAAGACATCGATGTAGTACAACGGTACATCCGATGAATCAAAAGCAAAGACATCGATGTAGTACAACGGTACATCCGATGAATCAAAAGCAAAGACATCGATGTAGTACAACGGTACATCCGATGAATCAAATAGCAAAGACATCGATGTAGTACAACGGTACATCCGATGAATCAAAAGCAAAGACATCGATGTAGTACAACGGTACATCCGATGAATCAAATAGCAAAGACATCGATGTAGTACAACGGTACATCCGATGAATCAAAAGCAAAGACATCGATGTAGTACAACGGTACATCCGATGAATCAAAAGAAAAGACATCGATGTAGTACAAACGGTACATCCGATGAATCAAATAGCAAAGACATCGATGTAGTACAACGGTACATCCGATGAATCAAAAGCAAAGACTTCGATGTAGTACAACGGTACATTCGATGAATCAAAAGAAAAGACATCGATGTAGTACAAACGGTACATCCGATGAATCAAATAGCAAAGACATCGATGTAGTACAACGGTACATCCGATGAATCAAAAGCAAAGACATCGATGTAGTACAAACGGTACATCTGATGAATCAAATAACAAAGACATCGATGTAGTACAAACGGTACATCCGATGAATCAAAAGCAAAGACATCGATGTAGTACAAACGGTACATCCGATGAATCAAAAGCAAAGACATCGATGTAGTACAAACGGTACATCCGATGAATCAAATAGCAAAGACATCGATGTAGTACAAACGGTACATCCGATGAATCAAAAGCAAAGACATCGATGTAGTACAAACGGTACATCCGATGAATCAAATAGCAATGCATCGATGTAGTACAACGGTACATCCGATGAATCAAAAGAAAAGACATCGATGTAGTACAAACGGTACATCCGATGAATCAAATAGCAAAGACATCGATGTAGTACAACGGTAAATCCGATGAATCAAAAGCAAAGACATCGATGTAGTACAACGGTACATCCGATGAATCAAATAGCAAAGACATCGATGTAGTACAAACGGTACATCCGATGAATCAAATAGCAAAGGCATCGATGTAGTACAACGGTACATCCGATGAATCAAAAGAAAAGACATCGATGTAGTACAAACGGTACATCCGATGAATCAAAAGCAAAGACATCGATGTAGTACAACGGTACATCCGATGAATCAAATCCCAAATAATTCGGAACACTGGCGCAGTACAAAAACGGTACGTCCAATGAACCGAACACAATAAAAGGACATCGGATGCTAGTCCTTAAAAGGAATGAGATAAAGCTCAATAAAACAAAGTATACCAAAACGTCCGGTGAACTTGATAGAAAAATAATTCCATTCAGACAACATCAAAGAATCAACCACTTGTTGCCTACGACAAAGCGCATTGGCAACACGAGTTCCCTTCTCGGGAATAAAAGAATATCAAGATCATAAGATGCTAGGAACTCGAGTCAACATGAAGTTCCTTAAGAGAACATAAATATTCCAAAAATTTATGATCGAGATAGAGAACAAATTTCTCATCCAAATACGATGATGTCAAATTCCAAAAGCAAAACATTAGCCGAGAGCACTAGATCATAAGTGGCTATCTAGTCTCGAGAAGCTATAATGATTTAGAAGCACAAGGGATAGCACGTTCTCCTTTGCAAGAGAATGGCATTCCAAACCAATACGACTAGTATCGGTGCAAATAGCAAAGTCTTGGTTCCCCTTCAGGAATCACAAGAAGGAATAAGAGTACCGAAAAGAAAGAACTTCTTTTAAAATAATTCTCTTCTCCGAAAAGTTAAAACTTTCAAAATTACATTTATCATTATGTAATAATCTTTCTAGAAAAATTTACATTTTTACCAGTCAATATATCGTGTCTGACTGTCTCATCAAAGCGTTTAGGAGATTCCTATCGATAACGTTGATCAAGCGCATCGACCAAAATTCTTAAAGCACTCGACGGGCAATACAATCACAAAATCATCTTTTATAGGATAAAAAAATCTCTTAAAAAGTTTTAAGAATATTCTTTGCTCGTTTTAAGAGCAAAATCCAGTTTTACTTATAAATAAATCTTATGAAAAAGATTTGCAAAATTTTAAATTACTATTTTCATTCAAAATCAATAAATACAAGAATGGTCTCATCGAAATATTCATAGAATATTCGATTTATAAAATGGATGAAATAAGCTGGACAAATTGAATGACATAATAATTCATTCATAGGAATCATAACAAGTGCGGAATGCGATAAGTGAAATGCTAACTTCCGCAACTTATAGCAAATGAAAACGGTGGTAAAGTCGAACTAAAAAGACCTTAACACCACACAAAAGATTTCTTAGGTGATAATCCTAAGACAAACTCAAAAATACCGGAAAATTTCTCAAACTACATAAATGAGAGAGCACTTTCCTTATAAGTGGGCTTAAGGAATAAAATGATGCCATCAATTTGGAATCAAAATCATAAAGGAAAAATAGAAATCTGCTTAACAGATTGAAAATGTCGAAGATGAATAATCCACTCGAAAAATAGGATATGGACTTCACAATGATTAAGCCGATCCTTTCAAAAAATCAATTCCGAAGCCAAAGTAAATATCGGCTCAGAAAGAAATGTCACATAAAACAATCTCGACATCTAAACAAAAGCAAATTGAGTGTTGCGGATCTACCATCCGGATTCACAATTCTCAATGAAGTCAATAAGCCCATAATTTTCAAAGAAAAAGAATCGACAAGTTCTTTTGATATAAAAATAATGAGATGAAACCCATATCAAAAAGAACTCAAATAGAAAGTTCACGAATTAAAACAATGCCATCGAGGATTGAATGAAAATACCTTGATCAAAAGTTACAGCTTTCCTTCTCACTTGCTTGGAAGCTTAGGACACGAAGATAAAAGATGACCCGAACCTTTGCAATAGCGGCAAAAGAGGGGTTTCGGACACTCCTTTACTTGGTGGTCTGTGGAACCACAATTGTAGCATCGTCCACGACTAAAGGTAGGAACATTTGCTATCAGAGTTTGTTGCTTCCCTTTCTTATTAGAATCGGGGCCCTTGAATTTGATAGGCCTCTTCAAGTTATTGTCGAAGTTCTGTTGGGCACGCACAACTTCAACATCACCTTCATTATCGGCCTCTTCAAGACGAAGAGCGATATCAATAAGCTGATCAAATGAAACCTCAAGTTTCAGGAGTAATGGCTTCTTAAGATTCTTATTCAAGCCATAGACAAATCTCTGATTTTTCTTCAATGGGGTATTAATGTACTCAACCCCGTATTTGGACAGAGATTCGAAGGATGCGACATAGTCTGTCACAGAAGATTCACCTTGAACAAGGTCTATGAAACGCCGGGCTAAGGTTACTTTTTCAGCCTCCGGCACAAATTTCAATTCGAATCTTCCCCGGAATTGCTCCCAAGTAAGATCCGCCTCAACGATTTCAGAAATTAAAAGCTCATACCAATCCAATGCTCTTTCTTGGAGCATGCTAGAAGCTACTTGGATTCGATGAAGGTCAATAAGATTCATGCGAGATAAGATGCGATCGCATGATTTGAGCCAAGCTTGAATTTCTATAACACTCTCGGATCCCGTGAATGGCCTTCCACCCAAATCAGTGTAGTCTCTGCACAAGCGTGCAAAACCGGATCTAGGATGAGTAGGCTCCTGATTGGGACCCGCTGTTTGAGCGTTCTTGACAAGATCTAAAAGCTGTTGGGCAGACATAAAAACTCCATCCTGGGGAGTAGCACTAGATTGACCGGCGCTGGGACGGCCTGGTCTAACCACTTCTCTTCTTTAAGAAAGAAAGAAAGAAGAGGAAAAAGTTATTCTCAAAATGAATATCAAGCAATCTTGATAGATAAAACAAGGAATTATAAAGAAAATAGGATGAATCGGTACGAAGACTCGAATTAAATCCTAAAGCACGACCCCTAAGAAAGACTTAGGACGATGATCCTTGTTATAATATTCCATATTTTTCCGAACCTGGCTCTGATACCAAGCTGTGACGCCCCACCTCTATACCCACGCTAGCCAAGAACATTACTGTGAATGCTGTCAACTAGCACGGAGAATAAGGCTGTTGAGGAGCGACCATCTGTATAATTGCTTTGTGCGAGTACTGATATACCGGATAAAAATATAACTTTTCATCTCAAGAGGAAATCCGACATACCGACACAAACTCAAAGCTACTACACAGTGGCTATAATTTCTTCGGAAACCAATATAGAAATAAACATAACATAAATCTGTCACAGACAATTCATATCACAAAGGCGGAAATAGATATGAATATTACACATGAAAGTGTACATCAGAGTTGTGGTCAAAAAGGATCCACCATAATACAAAAAATAGCAACACGTGCTATACAAAAGAAGAAGTATACATCATAGAGGCTGTATCTCAAATGTATACAACAAAAGACTACTAAACTAAAGTAGTTAACCAAAAGTCGGGATGATAGTCCGATGAGGAGTCAAGCAGAAGCACCTGTTAAATCTCTGTCTGACCCGAGTATTATTTATAAGAAAATAATAAACGGATCAGTCTAGCTATAAATATCAGACGAAGTGATATATAATAAGAGATATGACATAAACATATAATAATCACAATGCCAAGCTGTGATAAATAAGTAATTGAAAATCAACAAGAGATTAATCAATATCACAATAATCTACTCAAGATAAAAAGGAATGTCATACTCCTAATTTCATTCACCAAGCCACAATAAATGACATATAAGATATGGCATAGGCGTATAATATCCATAATGGCATACTACTATAAGTATGTAAATGACAATCAACAAACGATTAATCAATATCAAAGAATCTTCTCAAAGATCCAAAAAGGGTATCATACCCAAAACTTGTATTCACAACAAGTGAATGACACACGAAATCACCTATGCACAAGAATTGATAAATCATATCAATAGAAATCCCAAAAAAATAGGTGAAGAAGAAAATTCCAGAATTCGACACACGAAATCCAGAAATCACACAAAATAAAGGGGGGGAGGCCTATTACATGAACGGGAGCATGAAAACTCACCAACAGCTGTAACACATGAACGAGAAGCTATCTCATGGTAGCTAACCATTAATTTGACACACGAATGGTCCGAAGACCTGACACACGAATGGTCCGAAGACCGTGGGTTGCTACCCCACAAATTTGACACACGAACGGGGTTTAGTCTCCCACGCAGACAAAGAGACATCGCACATTGCTAGTCTAAATCACAAAAATGATCGTCATGATCATCGAGAAGTGTCAATTACACTAAGCTAGTAAATATATGAGTTTAGCTTCATGTCCCATAACCACTTGCTTAACTTAAATATTTACGAACAAACTGTAAATCTCCACTAGAAAATTGTCACAAGAGATTCAATCGAACAAGTCCAAGAATTAACCGACAAAGTGAACGCAAGCGTTTCATACCACTTGTTTTACTAAGTCGTTTAATTAGATTTCTCATACGAGTGAGGTAAAGGTTTATATATACTAATAGATTGGAAAATGGTTTTATAAACGAATTTGGTATTAAAATAGTATTGAAATCGTTTGAGGAAAGAGTTTTGATATTTACTACTAGTATAGAAAACCTTCATATTTTTAAAGTGACAAATCACGAAGAAGATTGTAAGAATAATCAATCACAAAAATTCACATACGAAGACGTGAATAAAATCCGACGAAATCGATAAAGGATCCATCGAAATGGATATTCAAAAATCCCTAAAAAGAGTCATCAAAGTCATAATAGATGATAACAACAAATAGGATTATCACGAATCGATTTAAATTGGAATTTCAATCCAAAAAGGCAAATTGGACTCAAACAGCAGGTTCAGTCGACTGAACAGAGATTTTCAGTCGACTGACCCTGTACATGGAAATTTTCCAGGTTCAGGAAACCTTCTGTTTCCAGTTTCAGTCGACTGTCCAGAGATTTTCAGTCGACTGAGTCATGCCTGGAAACTCTCGGGTTTCAGGTTCAGTCGACTGAACAGAGTTTTTCAGTCGACTGAATCATGCCTGGGCTGTTTTTCAGCCTTATTCAAATGAAGAGCAAACTCTTCCAAAATGCAACCGGACGGACATTGGCTCTAAGGGTTTATGCCAATCGGCAACCCGGCCCTATATGCTCCTCGGTGCATCACTAAAAGCATGATCAAACATCCATAAAAGGATTTTACACAAATTTGGTTTAAAAACCCAAAAATTGGAATATTCACAAAACCAATCCAAATCAAGAGCAAATGCACATGAAGAAGTGTTAGGAATTCATACCTAACAAACAAAGATAATTATAGTCATAGATGTGAGATAAAAATCTCACCTTTAAACTAAATTTATGAAAATGAAGCTTGAAAGCAATGGCAAGAACAACCACTCTTCAATTCCAACTCAACAAGCTTGAATCTAGGCTTAAAAGAGAAACATTCCCTAAATTAGGTTTAGGAAATTTCTGAAATTCAAAGAGAGAATGAGTTGGAGAAGAAGAAGAGGAAGCTTACCAATGGGTTCTCATGAACTTTGGAGCAAGGAGATGGATTTGCAAAGCAAGCTAGGACTTAGGAATTTCTATTTCCCATTCTCTTCCTCCATTTTTGCTTGAGCTTGAGTGTTAGGAAAATAGAAGAGAAGTGAATGAAGAGGAGAGTGTTGGAACTGAGTTAAGTGACTAATTGGCTCAGCCCAACCAAAGCCCTAAGCGGGAAAAAGTAGCAAAAATCAACTTTCTCCAAACATATCGAAGCTTATACTCAAAAAGGTCGCAAACGGCATTTTGAACTCAATGGAGGTGGTCTCGAGTCCTAATTCGACCGTATGCAAAAAGTAGGTTTTCAGACTAAAATCCGACGAACGATAAAATATTTAAGTATAAAAATCGATAAATATGCGGGTTGTTACAAAAAAATAGTCATGCGAAGGAGAAGCAAGGCTGTAAGGGAGAGAAGAAGAGGCTTGCACGCATGGTTCTAGAAGACGCGAGCAACTGATGATGGTGTACGCATCCTAGGTGTTACGAGGAGTGGTCTTGTGTAGGTTGTAGAGTGGTGGGTCTGGATTCGAGATTTAAAGGGGTTCGATGTCGATAATCTAAAGATGTGACATAGGTGGAGCACGGTGTGGAGAAGCTTAGCTTGCTGAGCGACCTTCAAATTATATTGAAGTAAGGTCAATGAGCTAAGTGTTGGAACTAGAAATCGAAGTGAACATCAAATAATTGAGCGAAACATGATTATAGATCATAATCTATGTTATTAGAGGTTAAAAATTGAATTAAATTGTGTGATTTTGTTTGATTATATAAAATAATATGAGTTGAACAATTAACAACGTGGTGGTAAAATTTTATTAATTTGATGTACTACCGATATTGAGTTGAATTAAATATCAAAATCTCGATTTAATTTATATATGTTGGTTAATCATTTAATTTGATAGTTTAACTTGTTTTATTATATTGAAATGGAATAATATCAACATGGAGATACAAGAAATATCTTATTTTAAGTTAAATAAATAAAAAAATATTTTGAGATAAAAACATTGGGAGATGAATAATAGTTGTATGATATATGTGAATTGTTTATATGAATGAGTGAAGTTGATCGCTTGTCATGTTGGATTTACTATGAATTGGTTATATTGTATGAAATCCATTGTTTATGTTGATATTCACCACTGCCGATATCTATGTATACATGTGATTGTATTTTTGAATCTTTTTAGAACTATATAAATGTCCGAATGGATTATTATATTTTGCCCCACTTGTGGAGAAGTACTATGCAAATGGGCTAGGAAGCCCACTTATATATAAAGGTTTTGTGAGAAAGAAAATATTTATAATTTGTTTTTTGATTTGTTTTGAATAGATATATACTTTGAAATTCAAAAGTTTATCGTTTTATACCACATAATTTTTTCAATTTGTTAGTTATTACATAATAATATTTTCCTTTTATATAAATATATTTTTAGAATGAAAAGCAAAAACTTTCTTACATTAAATTGAATGATATTTTGATCAACATTGTGTTCTTGTGTGTACTGTGTGTTTATGGATTGTTTTATGAGCTTTGTGCCATATAGATTACTTTATATTTATGTGGTAATATATATATATATATATATATATATATATATATATATATCTGTGTGTGTGTGTATGTATATATACATATATATATACATATATATATATATACATACACACACACAGATATATATATATATATATATATATATATGTATTGTTACTTATTACCATCTCCCATGAGTAAATCTTATGTTATACTATGTCAAAACTGTAACGACCTGATAAATTTATGATATTTTTATAAATTTAATTTATATGTTTGCTAATTTAATCCAGTATAAAATTAAAGTCTTAGGATTTTAAAAGGATGAATGTAGGAGTTAGATAGTAACTGTAATTACAGGTAGAGATTTAAAAGGTTATATGACATAGATTTGAAAATAACTGAAAGTTGTGTTGTAGTTATAAGTCTTAATTTGTTGGTTTAATGGTATTAATGTAACAATAACTGAATTGGATTACATACACACAAACATTTGAAAAATTTATTAGGTGGACTAAATTGGTTAAAGTTCATAAGTTGTGCATTTCAATTTAGTAGAAATTCTAAACGATAAACGAAGATTTAAATAAACGCTAAATTAAAACTATGTAAAATGGTGACTTAAGGCCTAGTTATAGGAATTGGAATATAATCCAAAATTTAATTAATGATAGTAACGTAGTATTAGCTAATAAATAGATTTCAATGCAGTAACCAAATGAAAGGAATAGGAATGAATATATATATTGAATGGGAATGAATATATATATTGGTTTGAAATGAAATAAAAATGTGTCACATTTAGATGGAGTAAAATTTAAGAAACCTATAAATGTGGAATCAGTAAACATTTGTAAAAAATATTGGCTAGAATAAAATTCATTTAATATAAGAATTCAAAGGTGGAAGATTTACATTTGGATTGAAAGGTATAATTAATTGAATTGGTGATTTGGGAATTTAATCCAAGGGTTACTCTAAAAATAAATACGGATAAAAAGGGGTTAAACTAAGGAGGGGCATTAATTGATTTTAAGGCTTATTTAATACGTTAATAGGCAAGACTCCGCATTCATACATTTATACAAAGCTAAATAGAAGCACAAGTGTGATATAATGTAAATAGATGGATATCAACCTTTATTTATATGTTAATGGGATTTAATTTCTATTGTATAAAAACCGCAATTTAATGAAGATTGAAATAGCAAATTCATACGTTAGTTGATTTAGCTGGGATATGAAGATATTTAATGGAATAGTGAAATCAAATGGGAATGGGTTTCCATTGTTCATTTGAATTCACATTCATCATAAAAACTTATTTGAAAACCAAAGGAATAATAAAGGAATCAAGACTTAATTAGTAATTTGGATTTAAGACATGGCAATTTGGATTTATTGCAACATTTAATACCACAGAATTTAGTAAAGCTTATTCAAATTTTAGTTTACCATTTGTGATATAACTTTTTGAAAACAAGACTTTATTTATGAATTGAGTATTTGATTCAACGAATGGTAATTACTTCATTTAAAAATGGAATTTAACGTAAATTTGTACGTTATTAAAGTTAAATGAAAGCTGTAAACATTTGACTTAGAGAACAATTGAGTGAAATCTTAACTAATGTAAACTTCATCATATTGACATCCATAACTGTGAATCATAGGAAGAAGGTAAATAAATGAACTTAACCAAACTATTTATGTTGAATATTGAAAATTTGAATAAATAAATAGTTAAGAAAATTAAGGGAATGTGAATAAAAATTTATTTATAATTTGGAATTTTAATTACGGTGAAAAGGGTTAACTGCAATTAAAAGTGAGTTGAAATGGAAATCCGATTATTTATTTAGTTAGATTTTTGTTGAGAGTATAAGGGTATAAGTTTTAATAATTGGGTTTTAGAATAAAATTTTAAATTTCCTAATAATAAGAAAGTACGGATATTAACGCTGCAAATTAATATACTTATACATTTTAATTCAAATTCAAGCGTGTTAAAACAATTGGAACTGATTGAATTATCTTAGTAATGAAATTTGGCTAATAATAGAAGTTGAAAAATAAAATTTGTTTTTATGATTTATTTAATTTATTTAATAAATATTAAAAATAGCCATTTTTGTCACGGACTCGGATTTCGACGAAACCAGTTTCATCGGATCCGTAACGGTGAATTATAATAATGTTTCAAGTTTCGTTGCGATCGGACTTGTCGTTTGATCGTACGGACTCGAAACGCCTTGAAATTTACGCATTTTGAAATCAATTTGAAATTTTGTTTTTTTTAGCATAACTTCTTCATACGATCGAATTTGGTCGCGAAACTTTTTCCATCGCGTTCAGAATATTTTAAAACACCTATTTGGATATATAGTTTTAACAAATCCGACTCCGGAGGCATAGCGGGCTTTTTGGACCATTGTTTGTCACGCACGTTCGCGTATCCAGTCTAGCTACCCTACCTCTAGCCTATCTATAAATATACATCTATAAACCCTAGCTCCTTTCTTTTTCATTTGCTGTACGTTCATTTCTTCACTCTTTTTTCTTCCCCAAATGTATACATCTCAGATCCAATTCCAGATCCATCCACAGTTCAAAATCAAAAGTCAAAACTCAAAAATTTCAGAAAATTCCAGAAAAAATATATGTTGAAGTATTCGATACGCGTAATATACTGGTGAAATTCGTTTTTCAATTGGAGCTGTCGTTTATCCAGAATAAATTCAAACAGCCCCAAAACCGTTCATCATCGCCGTAACAAAAGTTGTCGGATCGGAAAAACATTTCTGGGTTTTGGAGAGGGAACCGAGGGGATCGCATCTATGTAGTTTGTTTCGAGTTTCAACGGTTGGATTGGCGGGAATTTTCGATTAGGGTTGATAAAGTATGGGTGGCAGCTGTTGTGTGTTGCCTTCGTGCGCGTGAAGATAGTCTACAGAGCATGCGTGACGTGTAAAGCAATTATGAATGAATGGTGAAAATATGTGTCATTTTGTTTATATTAAATTTTGAATTCAATCACCATTTTTCGCCATAACTTTCTCATACGAAGTCGGATTCACACGAATTTTTTTTTGTTAGGATCGTAATTTAATTCCGGACTCGATGACGCTGGTTTGGACGAATTCTGAGACGGGCGAATTTTTGGGTTTAAATCGGGTTTGAATTCGATTTAAAATTCAAAAGGTGAGTGTTTTAACCCACTCACAACCACTAGAAGCTTTTATGTTTGTTAAATAAATTTTAGAAATGAATAGAAATTTATTTATGAGCTTTTGGCATGTTATTTCATTCATATCTGTAGAATTGCATTTTTTTGAATTTAACTGTTAATTTAATTGATTTATTGCGTGTTAATTGGCTGTTAGAAATTATTGTTTGCATATGGACTGCTAGTTAACAGTTATGTCAATTATCACTGAATATAAATTGTTAGATTAATAGTTGATAAATATAATTTGAAATAAAACTGCCAATTATTACCTGTTGTATATTACCAAACATATATTGTTATTGATTGATATTGCTTGATGGTTGTGATTGGATGATGGATGTGTTATTGAATGGATGTTTTATTTGATATCATTAAACTGCAAGTTAGTATGCATTTTTCATTTCATTCGGGATTGCGGTTTGAAATGATATACAACCGCAGTTTTATTTTTTTTAAATTGCGGATTGAAATGATAAATATCCGTATCACTTGACCATAGGATAGAAAACTATATACAGGCACCGTGGTCTATATATAACTATTTTTAATGTGATTTCTATGGTTTGGATGGAATACGGTTTATAAAAATCTTAAATTTTATACTGAATAAATGTTTTCTTCCATAGTTATACGCATATGAAGTTGAAATTTTGAAATTAAAAGGTGAATAAATTTCTTTATTAAAAATGGAAGAAAATTAAGAAAATGGAGTTTGATGATTTATATCCTATGTTTAAATATTAAGTTGGAAATTTTAAAGCTATGATGTTTATAATTGGATTTTTCCCAAAATATTTTGAAATGAATATTCTAGTAAAAATTGAATTTGGAAATATATATATATATATATATTTTACTAGAAATTGAAGTCTTATTAATTATGGATTTTATGTGAATGGTCAAGATTAATTAATAGAATATTGATTTTGAAAAGATAAAAATCCAACTTTAGTTGAAATATTAATGCTCCAAAATGGATATAAATATATATAAAATTGAAATGGTTTTGGGACTTGAAGTAATATTTTGGATTTTGGTTTAACTTTAAAAGAAGAAATATTTGGAAAGCCATGTAATTTATTTCGTTATAAAGCAACAGTAAAGTTAAACCTTTTTAATTCGCATACCGTTGAATATCCAAACCATTTAGTTTTGAAAATAATGGTTTTAAAATACTATGGATTTTCGAAGAATTATGTTGAAAGTTACAAACAGAATATTGGTTACATGGGATATTAAATAATAAAAAGTGACATAATTTTTGGAAAGGAATATTTTATTTGGGAAATGATATCATTGGTTTGGGTTTAAAAAAAATAATATCAAAATGAATCCTTTTGGGTTTTAAAGAAGAAATGATATCGTAATATTATGGTTTTGAAATGGATTATATTCTGGTTTTAAAGTATAAACTATTTTTAAATGACCGCGGTGTTATAATAACGATGGGTTGGCAAAGAGACCGGGATCGGATATGGACATACTCTCTGTCGATACCGAAAACCACTTTGACTAACCGTGTACGCGGTGGAGATTCCAGAATGAAGTAGGTGGTGGCGACGTTTCCTGTAAGGTAAATACGTGGACCCAACTCCCGTGAGTTGGCATAAGGTGGCTAAAACAGGAGCGATTCTCAGGCCAATGAGGTCATTCCTCTGATCGGACGCTCCTCTTCGATATTATAATTTGACTTGGATTTGATTCAGTGGCCACTTCTATATTTTGATTTTGGGGAGTTAGTCCGAGGTGGGCGGTAACTGCGGCTACGCGTTTCCACCAGCCTGGATAGCAATTGGTATATCTACCCTGGCATTGCCTAGTTGTGCCGTGTCACCTACCATATCGCGCCTTGTACGAGTTTGGTTTTCTCCCGTAGCCCGTGTGGTATCCTCTAGTGGCTTCCCGATCAGGAGGGGCTATGATATTGGACGGACTACTGGGACTATTACGTGTTAAGGTGGAAAATGTAAAGCCTTAACGCTATTTAAAAGTAAGTTTATTTTATAAATAGACACTATTATAATAGCGCAATATACTACATAGTAAATAGTTTAACGGATCCTTAGGAGATGTAAATCCCGAACATCTCTTGAGTTACTGTACTCATATTTATATTCTGTTTATTTAACTCACATAAGATATTCTAGTCTGACTCGGGTGTTTTTGTCTATTCAAATTCGCTCGGGTCAGTCCGAGCGTTTCAGGATAGCAGATTTTAGCTTTGGAGGACGAAGATGAAGAATCAGTATTATTCTATATATAGTATTGCACCACACTCTTTTTATTCCGCTGCATTGTTGTATTGGTATGTGTAACTCTGATGTTCATTGTATAAGTGAAATAACTGTTTTGTAAACTGTTTTGAACTGTATATTTATTATTATATTTTATCCTTCCGCTGTGAGATTCTATTTTGTTTTATTCCTTCTCTGTTTTTCTTATTTACCCCATAACAATCCGCCCTTGCGTATGCTTTGAATTGGCACGTGTGTCGTTTTAAAGTGTGCGAAAAGGCAGGATGTTACATCTGGTATCAGAGCTTTGGTTTAGCGATAAACCTTGGCTTTGTGGGGTTTGACTCTTTGTTAATAGGGTAGTAATATCCTATGGGAGTCGCTGAGTGTATATATATGAGAGAGCGTATTTGTTAGTATTCATAAAAGATTTTAATATTGTGTTAATCTGTTCCGCTTTGTATTTATAAATTCTGGTTGATGCATGGGACGCTATGCCATCAATAGGGATTTCTAAACACTAAATAGGACAGACCGACATAATATTTGTTTTTAATATAGGTGAATGAAATAATTTTGCCTATTATATTTTCCATATATAAAAATATTTTATAAAGATATATATATATATTTTTTGGTTGCTATAGATTGGGTGTTAGGAAATAAAATATTTATAATAACTGAAGCTAGGTGAAATCATAATAAACCCAATTTGGAGATTTTAGAACTTAAGTCCGGGATTTTTCCGAATTCGTTTTCAAAGAATTTATGAGATATAATGATTCGGTTTACAAGTATTTTCTTATGTAAATATTTAGCATAATTCGAAAAAAAAAAAACTGTTTAAAGAAGATTTTGGAAAATTTTTATTTTGTACTTTCTTCTCTGTCGCTGGAAAATAAATTCGGTGATGACGGCCGCATCATCGACTTTCATTTTCGAGTTTCGAAGAGGAAAGGCCACTGTAGTAAATTCTACTACAGATTTATTTTAGAACTTTCTAAAAATTTTCTTTTATTGTTCTAACTATAATTAGAGATATTGAGTAGTAAGAACTTATTTATCTATTATTTTGAAATAAATGGAAATTCAACTCGGTATTTAATTCTAAAATTTTCCGTTAACTAATTGAAAATTTTAGTGAAATAAAAGTTAGGTAATAAATGAATTGAAACCCCTAATTGAAATAAGAGAATTAATGCTAAGGATAAAGGAAGATAAATATTTTAACTTATGAATATTGGTAAAGACTTAGTGAATAATCAATGAATTAAAAGAATGGAGATTTAACTTGTATAAGGTTCAATTGCATTTCTTTAACATAAATAACTTACCCAAATATAAAAGTTGAAATGTTAAACAAGAAACTAGAATTGAATATTTTACAAGTAGGGATTTAGGAATAATGAAGTATTCAATAAATTACGGTTATAACAAGAATTTAATGGTATAAACTTAGGTTATAACTTTATTGAAAATAAAGTTAAGAATTAGTAATAGATGATAGGAACCTGAGTGTATAACATGAAATTCAAAATAAGAATTTATTATATGAGTATTCACTTAAGTATGTTTTATCTCCCCTATTCTAATATAATGGAAAGTAGGAAAATTTTAATGACTGCAATTCATAGTTAATGAATGTTATTAATGAGAATTCAAGGGAAATCTTACAAGTGAAGATATTCAAAATATTTGTTGTTATTAATGAGAATTTATTTTATAGACTTAAGTAATAAAAGGAAACTTAAGTAATAAAAAGGAAATACAAATATAATGAATTTGGTGATAATTGGAAAATAAACTTGTAAGAAACAAAGAAATCCCTCATAAATGAAGGAAAGAAAAATCAAAACACTGAATTATGAAATAAATGTATAATGAGATATTTTGGTGTTGATTTGAATTGTTGGTTGATGTATGTTGTTGGGTAAGGAATTATGGAGTTGTTAGATTTACAAATAATCTATCTTTGTTCCATCCAAGGCTGTTGAGCAATGGATGTACTTGATAGTTATTCTTCATTCGTACAACTTCAGAATTTGAACCCGAACAACTAATTGTTGTTTGATTAAATGATTGTTTGTTGAATGTGGTGTGTGCTGTTGAAAAAAATTGTGGTTGTTGCATTTGATTGGATATGAATGATTGAATCCACCTAAACCTTTCACTGTAAAATAAATATTTAACCTTTTAGATTATATAAGTGAATACAGGTAATGGAAGCAACTGCTACGGCTTTTGGTTCCAAAATAATAAAAGCGTATTGCCCGACAAATAGGTACGTTTCCGGATTACGTTTAAAGCGCTATTTCATATATTCTCCCGTGCGGGATATTTTATTTTGGATATATATATGTAATATATTTGTATATTTGGATATTATATTTTCTCCAGAGTCCCTCCGTACAAAGGAGACTCTGCCAAAAAAAAAAAAAAAAAAAAAAAAAAAAATATTTTTCCAACTTTAATAACTCAAGTATTAAAGGATATAATGATTATAAAACAAGAATATTTCATTTAGGAGGATTAATCCAGGAAAATATTGTTTATAAATTAAAAATTGAAATAAAAAGTACTGTTTATTCTTCCTTCTCCCTTCTTTTTTCCTTTTCGGGGACGAAAAGTTTTGAGTGGGGGAGATTGTAACGACCTGATAAATTTATGATATTTTTATAAATTTAATTTATATGTTTGCTAATTTAATCCAGTATAAAATTAAAGTCTTAGGATTTTAAAAGGATGAATGTAGGAGTTAGATAGTAACTGTAATTACAGGTAGAGATTTAAAAGGTTATATGACATAGATTTGAAAATAACTGAAAGTTGTGTTGTAGTTATAAGTCTTAATTTGTTGGTTTAATGGTATTAATGTAACAATAACTGAATTGGATTACATACACACAAACATTTGAAAAATTTATTAGGTGGACTAAATTGGTTAAAGTTCATAAGTTGTGCATTTCAATTTAGTAGAAATTCTAAACGATAAACGAAGATTTAAATAAACGCTAAATTAAAACTATGTAAAATGGTGACTTAAGGCCTAGTTATAGGAATTGGAATATAATCCAAAATTTAATTAATGATAGTAACGTAGTATTAGCTAATAAATAGATTTCAATGCAGTAACCAAATGAAAGGAATAGGAATGAATATATATATTGAATGGGAATGAATATATATATTGGTTTGAAATGAAATAAAAATGTGTCACATTTAGATGGAGTAAAATTTAAGAAACCTATAAATGTGGAATCAGTAAACATTTGTAAAAAATATTGGCTAGAATAAAATTCATTTAATATAAGAATTCAAAGGTGGAAGATTTACATTTGGATTGAAAGGTATAATTAATTGAATTGGTGATTTGGGAATTTAATCCAAGGGTTACTCTAAAAATAAATACGGATAAAAAGAGGTTAAACTAAGGAGGGGCATTAATTGATTTTAAGGCTTATTTAATACGTTAATAGGCAAGACTCCGCATTCATACATTTATACAAAGCTAAATAGAAGCACAAGTGTGATATAATGTAAATAGATGGATATCAACCTTTATTTATATGTTAATGGGATTTAATTTCTATTGTATAAAAACCGCAATTTAATGAAGATTGAAATAGCAAATTCATACGTTAGTTGATTTAGCTGGGATATGAAGATATTTAATGGAATAGTGAAATCAAATGGGAATGGGTTTCCATTGTTCATTTGAATTCACATTCATCATAAAAACTTATTTGAAAACCAAAGGAATAATAAAGGAATCAAGACTTAATTAGTAATTTGGATTTAAGACATGGCAATTTGGATTTATTGCAACATTTAATACCACAGAATTTAGTAAAGCTTATTCAAATTTTAGTTTACCATTTGTGATATAACTTTTTGAAAACAAGACTTTATTTATGAATTGAGTATTTGATTCAACGAATGGTAATTACTTCATTTAAAAATGGAATTTAACGTAAATTTGTACGTTATTAAAGTTAAATGAAAGCTGTAAACATTTGACTTAGAGAACAATTGAGTGAAATCTTAACTAATGTAAACTTCATCATATTGACATCCATAACTGTGAATCATAGGAAGAAGGTAAATAAATGAACTTAACCAAACTATTTATGTTGAATATTGAAAATTTGAATAAATAAATAGTTAAGAAAATTAAGGGAATGTGAATAAAAATTTATTTATAATTTGGAATTTTAATTACGGTGAAAAGGGTTAACTGCAATTAAAAGTGAGTTGAAATGGAAATCCGATTATTTATTTAGTTAGATTTTTGTTGAGAGTATAAGGGTATAAGTTTTAATAATTGGGTTTTAGAATAAAATTTTAAATTTCCTAATAATAAGAAAGTACGGATATTAACGCTGCAAATTAATATACTTATACATTTTAATTCAAATTCAAGCGTGTTAAAACAATTGGAACTGATTGAATTATCTTAGTAATGAAATTTGGCTAATAATAGAAGTTGAAAAATAAAATTTGTTTTTATGATTTATTTAATTTATTTAATAAATATTAAAAATAGCCATTTTTGTCACGGACTCGGATTTCGACGAAACCAGTTTCATCGGATCCGTAACGGTGAATTATAATAATGTTTCAAGTTTCGTTGCGATCGGACTTGTCGTTTGATCGTACGGACTCGAAACGCCTTGAAATTTACGCATTTTGAAATCAATTTGAAATTTTGTTTTTTTTAGCATAACTTCTTCATACGATCGAATTTGGTCGCGAAACTTTTTCCATCGCGTTCAGAATATTTTAAAACACCTATTTGGATATATAGTTTTAACAAATCCGACTCCGGAGGCATAGCGGGCTTTTTGGACCATTGTTTGTCACGCACGTTCGCGTATCCAGTCTAGCTACCCTACCTCTAGCCTATCTATAAATATACATCTATAAACCCTAGCTCCTTTCTTTTTCATTTGCTGTACGTTCATTTCTTCACTCTTTTCTCTTCCCCAAATGTATACATCTCAGATCCAATTCCAGATCCATCCACAGTTCAAAATCAAAAGTCAAAACTCAAAAATTTCAGAAAATTCCAGAAAAAATATATGTTGAAGTATTCGATACGCGTAATATACTGGTGAAATTCGTTTTTCAATTGGAGCTGTCGTTTATCCAGAATAAATTCAAACAGCCCCAAAACCGTTCATCATCGCCGTAACAAAAGTTGTCGGATCGGAAAAACATTTCTGGGTTTTGGAGAGGGAACCGAGGGGATCGCATCTATGTAGTTTGTTTCGAGTTTCAACGGTTGGATTGGCGGGAATTTTCGATTAGGGTTGATAAAGTATGGGTGGCGGCTGTTGCGTGTTGCCTTCGTGCGCGTGAAGATAGTCTACAGAGCATGCGTGACGTGTAAAGCAATTATGAATGAATGGTGAAAATATGTGTCATTTTGTTTATATTAAATTTTGAATTCAATCACCATTTTTCGCCATAACTTTCTCATACGAAGTCGGATTCACACGAAATTTTTTTTGTTAGGATCGTAATTTAATTCCGGACTCGATGACGCTGGTTTGGACGAATTCTGAGACGGGCGAATTTTTGGGTTTAAATCGGGTTTGAATTCGATTTAAAATTCAAAAGGTGAGTGTTTTAACCCACTCACAACCACTAGAAGCTTTTATGTTTGTTAAATAAATTTTAGAAATGAATAGAAATTTATTTATGAGCTTTTGGCATGTTATTTCATTCATATCTGTAGAATTGCATTTTTTTGAATTTAACTGTTAATTTAATTGATTTATTGCGTGTTAATTGGCTGTTAGAAATTATTGTTTGCATATGGACTGCTAGTTAACAGTTATGTCAATTATCACTGAATATAAATTGTTAGATTAATAGTTGATAAATATAATTTGAAATAAAACTGCCAATTATTACCTGTTGTATATTACCAAACATATATTGTTATTGATTGATATTGCTTGATGGTTGTGATTGGATGATGGATGTGTTATTGAATGGATGTTTTATTTGATATCATTAAACTGCAAGTTAGTATGCATTTTTCATTTCATTCGGGATTGCGGTTTGAAATGATATACAACCGCAGTTTTATTTTTTTTAAATTGCGGATTGAAATGATAAATATCCGTATCACTTGACCATAGGATAGAAAACTATATACAGGCACCGTGGTCTATATATAACTATTTTTAATGTGATTTCTATGGTTTGGATGGAATACGGTTTATAAAAATCTTAAATTTTATACTGAATAAATGTTTTCTTCCATAGTTATACGCATATGAAGTTGAAATTTTGAAATTAAAAGGTGAATAAATTTCTTTATTAAAAATGGAAGAAAATTAAGAAAATGGAGTTTGATGATTTATATCCTATGTTTAAATATTAAGTTGGAAATTTTAAAGCTATGATGTTTATAATTGGATTTTTCCCAAAATATTTTGAAATGAATATTCTAGTAAAAATTGAATTTGGAAATATATATATATATATATATTTTACTAGAAATTGAAGTCTTATTAATTATGGATTTTATGTGAATGGTCAAGATTAATTAATAGAATATTGATTTTGAAAAGATAAAAATCCAACTTTAGTTGAAATATTAATGCTCCAAAATGGATATAAATATATATAAAATTGAAATGGTTTTGGGACTTGAAGTAATATTTTGGATTTTGGTTTAACTTTAAAAGAAGAAATATTTGGAAAGCCATGTAATTTATTTCGTTATAAAGCAACAGTAAAGTTAAACCTTTTTAATTCGCATACCGTTGAATATCCAAACCATTTAGTTTTGAAAATAATGGTTTTAAAATACTATGGATTTTCGAAGAATTATGTTGAAAGTTACAAACAGAATATTGGTTACATGGGATATTAAATAATAAAAAGTGACATAATTTTTGGAAAGGAATATTTTATTTGGGAAATGATATCATTGGTTTGGGTTTAAAAAAAATAATATCAAAATGAATCCTTTTGGGTTTTAAAGAAGAAATGATATCGTAATATTATGGTTTTGAAATGGATTATATTCTGGTTTTAAAGTATAAACTATTTTTAAATGACCGCGGTGTTATAATAACGATGGGTTGGCAAAGAGACCGGGATCGGATATGGACATACTCTCTGTCGATACCGAAAACCACTTTGACTAACCGTGTACGCGGTGGAGATTCCAGAATGAAGTAGGTGGTGGCGACGTTTCCTGTAAGGTAAATACGTGGACCCAACTCCCGTGAGTTGGCATAAGGTGGCTAAAACAGGAGCGATTCTCAGGCCAATGAGGTCATTCCTCTGATCGGACGCTCCTCTTCGATATTATAATTTGACTTGGATTTGATTCAGTGGCCACTTCTATATTTTGATTTTGGGGAGTTAGTCCGAGGTGGGCGGTAACTGCGGCTACGCGTTTCCACCAGCCTGGATAGCAATTGGTATATCTACCCTGGCATTGCCTAGTTGTGCCGTGTCACCTACCATATCGCGCCTTGTACGAGTTTGGTTTTCTCCCGTAGCCCGTGTGGTATCCTCTAGTGGCTTCCCGATCAGGAGGGGCTATGATATTGGACGGACTACTGGGACTATTACGTGTTAAGGTGGAAAATGTAAAGCCTTAACGCTATTTAAAAGTAAGTTTATTTTATAAATAGACACTATTATAATAGCGCAATATACTACATAGTAAATAGTTTAACGGATCCTTAGGAGATGTAAATCCCGAACATCTCTTGAGTTACTGTACTCATATTTATATTCTGTTTATTTAACTCACATAAGATATTCTAGTCTGACTCGGGTGTTTTTGTCTATTCAAATTCGCTCGGGTCAGTCCGAGCGTTTCAGGATAGCAGATTTTAGCTTTGGAGGACGAAGATGAAGAATCAGTATTATTCTATATATAGTATTGCACCACACTCTTTTTATTCCGCTGCATTGTTGTATTGGTATGTGTAACTCTGATGTTCATTGTATAAGTGAAATAACTGTTTTGTAAACTGTTTTGAACTGTATATTTATTATTATATTTTATCCTTCCGCTGTGAGATTCTATTTTGTTTTATTCCTTCTCTGTTTTTCTTATTTACCCCATAACAATCCGCCCTTGCGTATGCTTTGAATTGGCACGTGTGTCGTTTTAAAGTGTGCGAAAAGGCAGGATGTTACAAAAACCCCTTAGTGACACTGAAATAATATGACAATATGGTGGGTTATTGTCATGAGTGAGGGAAAGTATGATAATAAATTGATTGAAGCAATGTGAGACGCTAGATAGGTTAAACATCCATCCTAGTCAGACTAACTATAGGGCAGTGCCTCAAATCGGACAAGCATCCCCTATTGTCACAAATTCTAAGGATTGCTGCATGGGAACAAGCAGCGAGTGATAGAACTGGCCCATTCAACAATGGGTGAAATGAGTAACTTTCAAACAAATTCCCTATTTGGATCTTGATGGGCCTAAACTCTATTAATTAGCATTTGATCTAATCTATTTATCAAAATAAAATCGTATTTTATTTTAAAATATTTTTTATTTATTTAACTAATTATATTAATAAAATTAGTTTAATGTATATCTTGTATATATCATATACGTTCATTACATAACACGATAACATAAAATATACATCACACTCAGAATATATTATGAGTGTGGCACACACATAAGGGTGTGTAATTTAGTATGGGTTTTTATGTTTTATCATTTATGTATGTGAAAGGTCATACTATTATTTCTGGGGTATGAATTAACAAAATATTAATGTAAAAAGTGCGTAATTAATTAGAAGTTTTGTTGTATAAAGAGAATAAAACCTTTTACATTCCTCTCTTTTAAAATATTCCACTTTATTTTCCTATTAAATCTGGGTCTAATGTCTAGATAATTTATTTCCTCCTTATAGTTGGCCATACATAGTCTAATATATGGACCATAAACTACAAAAACCATTAGGTAATTATTAATATTTAAGGCCCATTTAAATATGCATTGTATCATATATCAATACGTGCATATAACTTTTATTTACGCATCCGAATAATTACTAATAGCGCCTAGAACATTTCTAGAGGCTACCCTTCTTACCAATAAAATCTTAAATATCAAATACATAATGACTAATATTTCTTAAATATTATTTAAATTAATTAACTTATAATGCTTTATAAAATAAGTAAATCATGTGCTATTTTGAAGAATTCACAAATATGGTTGTGTGACATAGAGGTGTGAATTTAGCAAAGAAATTTATATTGAAGATTGTAATATTAACATTCATATGTCACCTTAGCAAATGATGTGATTGTTTAGCCAAATACAACATTTGTAGATCTTTTCAATTAAATCATGTTTTACGTCACCTTAAGTAGTACCAATAGTGGTAATAATGCATAGATGTTCTCTTTGTGAATGCTATATAACGTATGGAGTCTGGTACTGGTTAAAAATACAATATTATCCACAATCAACTTGATCAGTCCATAAACAAAGCCCTTAGTTCAATAATAACATTTTGTATTAAACATTTTACTCTGGTCAAAGATTTTGAGTTTGAGCTGACTAGTTGGCCGTGAACTAAGTTTATACCATCAAGGAGATGAAATCTCTAATAAACAATGCTTCATTTCCAAAGCTTCAGCTCAGACCCAACTATAATCGATCGACGGTCATCGTGCAATGATTTATATAAAATCAAAGTGGAGAATCTAAATTGAAGTTCTGTAGTATTCTTAAGTCAAGGGAACTATTTAAAATCTTCATATTAAGATTTCATGTTTGACCTAGTTGTTATTAACCAATAGAAAACTGTGGGAAAAGTCATTTCATACTTACCCAATTACTATGAGTACATAACCCTTAATGTCCCTAACAAACATAAGTAATACATTGCCCAAAATTTAGAGAGCATAACATAATCTCGTATCAGCTGATGAATCGATATCATTTCTTGAAACAACTTGACTAGGAATATTTAAACAAAATGTTATTTTCTATTATGATTAATTACTCACAATTGCAAATATTTATGACTATAATAATACATCATTTCATTAAAGGATTTTTTATTAATATATGTTAACCCTATGCCGGTTATGACTCGCCGGTCTAATGCTTGGAAAGTGGGCCGACCTAACCATTCGCATTACTTGCCGACCCAACGGATAAAGGCGGGCCGACCTAGCATCTCAAAGAGTGTTGCCGACCTAAAGGATGCGGGGAAGGATCCGATCTAACTCGATGCCGACCTAACTGGTTAAGAAAGCGTACCGACTTAACGCTGCAAAGAGATTCCGACCTAAGGTTTGAAGTAACCCACCGTCTTAATATATTCACCGATCCAACATATTAAGAGTGATGCCGACCCAAGAATGGCTGACCTAAATAGCTCAGGAGAGGTCCCGACTTAACTCTCAAGAGGCGTACCGACCTAATGGTTAAAGGGAAATCCCGACCTAGAGACTTACATAGCCTACCGACTTGACATACTACCGATCTAACTACGATGAACCGCAACCGACCCAGGGAGATGAAGGGTGAAACGGTGCAACCATTTAACACGTAGCACGTTAGACCGGCGGCGACTTAGTCTAAATCGGAAACGACTTAGGACTTGTGTGAATCCATCGAAGACAGGTAAACACGGCTTGACCATATCAGGGCTCTTATAGGTCGGCCACGACTTAACTGGGTCGGTGAGGAGTTAAGACCGAGCTTAGGTCCAAAATCTTTGCCTATAAATACCAACCTACCTCCAACATTAAAAGGACTTTTGGGTCGATCAATTTCAAAAGCCATTACTCTGCCGAATTCCAGACTACTTCAACACTTAAAGCTTTTGAGATTCAAAGAACGTCTAAAAGAACTTCATAAAGAAATCATCTACATCCACCATGGATTTGAAGATTTTTGTCAACATCGAAGTTTGAGCTACTTGTTCTAAGTCTTTTGTAATTCAAAGTGTGTTGTACTTGAGAAGATTTGTATCAATTTGTAACGTGATCATCAATAAAAGTACTTAAAGTGGACGTAGGCTATACCCATAAGCCGAACCACTATAAAATTGCTGTTGTTTACTGCTTTTCCGCTATTACTTGCTTATAATTCTTTCCCGATCTATCGGGTGGTGCTTTCACAACTACACTTCACACATCGGGGTGTTAGCGTTCAAATTTAAGCGTTAACATTTTTGGTGCTTTCACTGAGAATTGAACTCAGGACAGCTGTCATCATTGCTTCGCAGAGATTTGAAGAAAGAATTTCCTTAAAAACCAGAAGTATATCTGAGATTATGGCTCCTGGAAGGAAAAGTAGATCTATCAGATCTGGGAACATTCAAGAGGGAACCTCCGCTTCCCCTGTGCCTAATCTACCCACTCCGTCTGTTGGAGTTACAAAAGCGGAATTGGATGCTGTGATTCTAGGGCTAAACCAGCAGATAAACGCCCAAAACGCACAACTAGAGGCTCAAAGTGCCCAGAATGCTCTGATTCTGAATAAGTTGAACGACTTGCTTGGGGCAAACAATCAACCGGCTGGTAATGAAAGGAACTATGCTGGCAACGTTCATGATGTTAATGAAAGGAATGCTCCTGAAAGGCCTACTAGTCCCTTTGAGCAGGCAGTACCTGACGCCGGTGGATCTAGAACTCGGCATGATGAGGAATATCTTTCTGGAATGGTCTGGCAGATCATGAAAGAAAGTATGCAAAGAGTTGAAGATGAGAAGGAATGGGGTTTCGCCCTAAGTAAAACTCCGTTTACCGAAAAAATCTTGAAGGCGAAATTTCCAAGGAAGTTTGTCCCTCCGACTATTCCAGCTTACAAAGGGACAAGTGATCCGAATGAGTTCTTGTATAAGTATGATTGGCACATGACAGGTGCCAGGGCCTCCGATGAAATAAAGTGCCGATATTTCCCCGTATACCTGGAAGGCGTGGCTTTACTGTGGTTCACCAAGTTACCAGTCCGATCTATCGATCAGTTTTCAGACTTGACCAGAAAATTCAAGGAGCAGTTTAGACTATATGCTTCGAAGGCCAAGGATATTATGTCACTATCGAGTTTAGAGCAGAATCCTGGTGAGTCTATCAGATCCTTCTTGAACCGCTTCAATATAGCACTGGCTGAGGTGGACAATGCTGAACCACGAATGATATTGACTTATCTGATGAGGGCTATCGATAAGTCAAGCGAATTTGGGAAATGGTTAAATATGAAGGAGCCAACCTCTCTCGAAAAGTTCTACAAAAAAGCAGACGAATTCATTCGCTTGGAAAGCCGTCCTTTACCAGTAAAGACAGTGTTGGAAAAGGCAGAAGACAACACTGTCGCTCCACGCAAGAATGAATCGGTGGGGCAAAAAAGGGAGAATAGTAATGGGAAGAAACAGGGTAATCTGAAGAAGCCCCGATCCTTCAAGCCATCAGAATATACTCCATTATCACATACACCGGAGCACATTTACCTGGCCACTAAAGATTCCGTCGATTTCCCTAAACCTATCCCTTTGAGAACTGGGAGAAAAGCCATACAAAGTGGGAAATTCTGCCGCTTCCACAATCAACCAGGTCATGAAACTGATGAATGCCGCCAGCTGAAAAATCTGATTGAAGAGTTGCTAAGAGAAAACAAGTTGCAGCAATTTGTGAAAAAGAATAACAACAATCCTGCATCGTCAAGTCAGGGGCAGCGGGCTCCTGTTCATCAGCCTGGGGCAGGAGAGAAAGCTACGGGGCATGAATCTGGAAGGCCCGTTATCAATGTCATTTCAGGAGGACCTCACCCAGCTGGCAAAAGTTGGGGTGAGATGGAAAGATATTCCAGGGCTTTGAAATATGCTCCAGCCGAAGAAAACGTCTTTGTTCTAGAAGACACTACGCCCCTTAAACAACAGAAAACTTTCAGTGATGACATTATTTTCAGAGCCAGAGATTCTACAGGTATTGAAGCTCCTACTTTAGATCCCTTGGTCATCTCGGCTGGTATAGGACCAGCCATTGTCAGAAGAGTCCTCATTGACTGCGGAGCATCATGTAATATTCTCTTCAAGAAGACATTTGACCAGATGAGAATCCCTATGATCGATGTGCAAGCCTCATCACAGAAAATCGTTGGCTTCACTGGGGAGCCAAAGCAACCAGTAGGAACCATCGATCTGTTTGTAGAACTTGGGGAAGGAGAAAGGAAAGTGGTCCGAAAGCAAACATTTGTGATTGTCGATGAGTTTTCTGCCTATAATGCTTTTCTTGGCCGTCCAACACTCGCAGCATTCAAAGCTATCCTAGCCCCGTGGTGCCTCACTATTAAATTCCCTACTGACAATGGAGTAGGAGTTATAAAAGGGGATCAGAATGCTGCGCGAGAGTGCTATTTGACAGAGCTGCGAGAGTCAAGAAAGAGAGAAATGGAAAAGGATGCGGCAACTCCAGTCCGCATCAAGGAACCAGCTTTGTAGCAATTACAGAGCGGACCCTGCACTGGCGAGCACAGCGGGGCACGGAAAGAAATGGATCCCAGAAAAGCCAGTACAGGGGAGAATAGAGTAGTACCGGTGGAAACGACAATTCCGGTACCTGTTGACCCAAAGGACCCAAATAAGGTGTTGAATGTGGGTTCACAGCTTAATGTGTCAATTCAGAATGTCTTGATATCTTTCCTGAAAGCAAATCTGGATGTCTTTGCTTGGACTCATGCCGATATGTGTGGGATATCCCCAGAAGTTGCAGTACACGCTCTGAATATTGACCCAAAGTTTACGCCAGTTAAACAGAAAAGAAGAACCCAAGGTCTAGAAAGGTCAGCAGCATTAAAAGAAGAAGTTGATCGACTCATGGAAAATAACTTCATCAAAGAATCTACATATCCGAATTGGGTTTCAAATCCTGTGTTGGTGAAAAAAGCTAATGGGAAATGGAGAGTGTGCATCGATTTTTCTGACCTAAACAAGGCTTGCCCCAAAGATTGCTTCCCATTACCCAGGATCGATCAACTGGTAGACGGAACTGCGGGACATGAATTGTTATCCTTCATGGATGCCTACTCCGGTTATAACCAAATCATGATGCATGAGCCGGATCAGGAGGATACAAGCTTTGTTACAGATGTTGGACTTTATTGCTACAGAGTTATGCCCTTCGGATTAAAAAACGCAGGGGCAACCTACCAAAGACTTGTTAATGCTATGTTCAAACCGCAATTGGGCAATACTATGGAAGTCTATGTCGACGACATGTTAGTAAAGTCCAGGAAAGCAGCGGATCACATTGAACACTTAGCAGAAATGTTCGCAGTCCTCCGGAAATACAGAATGAAGCTTAACCCCCTGAAATGTACATTTGGGGTCGAATCCGGAAAGTTCTTAGGTTTTATTGTCAGTGCTAGGGGCATTGAGGCTAGTCCAGCTCAAATTACTGCCTTGAAAGAAGTTAAAGCTCCTAGAACAAAGAAGGAATTGCAGAGTCTCAACGGAAAGATCGCTGCCCTGAGTCGGTTCATTTCCAAAGCTACTGATAAATGCATCCCATTCTTCGATGCCCTGAAGAAAGGAAAAAAGAACTTTGAATGGACTCCCGAATGCCAAAAGGCTTTTGGAGAGTTGATCCGTCATATGGAAACGCCTCCGATACTTTCTAGACCAGGCAGTGGTGAGGATCTTCTTATATACTTGGCAGTATTATCTCATGCTCTAAGTGCAGCGCTGATACGGGAAGACAAAAGGATTCAACATCCAGTTTACTATATCAGCAAAAGACTCACTGGGGCAGAGCTGAATTACTCCAAGTTGGAAAAACTCGCCTATTGCCTACTAGTTGCATCGAGGAAACTAAGGCAATATTTCCAAGCTCATCCTATTAAAGTGCTCACTGATCAACCTCTAAAGCAAGTCCTATTTCGCCCAAAAACTTCGGGTCGCCCTCTAAAATGGAACATTGAACTCAGTCAATATGACATCACTTATCATCCCCGAAAAGCAATCAACGGACAAGCTTTAGCTGATTTCATTGCGGAATTCACAGAGAAAGATAATGGTGAGGAAAAAGCGATCAATGATTCTCCAATCCAGTGGAAGATGTATGTTGATGGCGCAAGAAATGACTACTGTTCTGGAGCCGGAGTGGTACTTGAAACTCCTGAAGGTCGATCATTATGTTATGCACTAAGATTGGAATTCCCTTCAACAAACAATGAAGCGGAATATGAAGCTCTTATCGCAGGTCTGAAAATCGCTAAAGAGCTAAACATTCGAGCATTACAAATTTTCAGTGATTCTCAGCTTATCGTATGCCAAGTCAAGAAGGAATTTCAAGCAAAAGGTGGAAACCTGCCTTCCTACTTGTCAAAGGCTTGGGAACTCCTATATGAACTCGATCACTATTCAATAAGCCACATTCCTCGTGAAGAGAATATGAAGGCAGATTCCCTAGCAAAGTATTCAAGTTCTGGTGAAGCTCAACTTTTGGGATTGGTCCCTGTAGAAGTCCTTTCAGCGCCAAGTATAGACGAGATGGATATAGACTGGATTATGAATGCATCTCAAGAACAAGAGTCATGGATGACTCCAATACTGGATTACCTACTCAGGGGTTCTCTGCCAGAAAACTCGATAGAAAGACGAAAGCTTCTAAGGAAGGCCTCTCGCTATGTAATTCAGGATGGCCGATTGTACAGATGGGGATTCTCAATGCCATTGCTTCGATGTGTATCCCGGGAAGAGTCCAGAACAATCCTAGCTGAAGTGCATGGAGGAGAATGCGGTGATCATTCAGGTGGTCAAACACTAGCAAAGAAAATTCTCCGATACGGATATTTTTGGCCAGAAATTAATCGGGATGCTGCAGATTACTCCCGAAAATGTGACAAATGCCAAAGATATGCCAAAATTCCTAGAGCACCTTCTACCGAACTCACACAGATGGTCAGTCCATGGCCATTTGCAATTTGGGGAATGGATCTCATTGGGCCGCTACCAACTGCTAAATCAGGGATTAAATATGCTATTGTTGCAGTTGATTATTTTACTAAGTGGGCTGAAGCTGAACCATTGGCTACTATCACTTCTAAGAAAATGATAAGCTTTGTGACCAAGAATATCATTTGCAGATACGGTGTGCCTCAGAAAATAATCACAGACAATGGTACTCAGTTTGAAAGCGAGGAATTCCAGGATTTTTGTAAACGATTCAAAATCCAGAAAAGCTTTTCGGCAGTAGCTCATCCGCAGGCAAACGGGCAAGTGGAAGCAGTAAACAAGATCATCAAATCAACCATCAAAAAGCAACTCGAAAAAGCAAAAGGTGGTTGGGTCGATAAACTACCACTTGCACTATGGGCATACAGAACTACTCACAAAACTGCAACTGGGCATACTCCTTTTTCGTTAGCATACGGATCGGAAGCAATGATCCCGGTTGAAACAGAGGTCCCTTCACACAGAAGAATCCATTTCAATCAAGCAGAAAATGAAAAGCTGCAACTTGAAGCACTGGATCTCCTTGATGAAAAAAGAGATGAAGCTAACCTCAGAGTTGCAGCTCATCAGCAAAGGATAGCCAGACATTTCAATTCCAAAGTTCGTCAACGCAGCTTTGAAATTGGAGATCTAGTCCTGAAAAGAATTATGACCGCGACAGGTGTGTTTGGGCCAAATTGGGAAGGACCATATGTAATAGGTCAGAAGCTTCTTGACGGCACATTCAAGCTCACCACTTTTGATGGAGATCAAATTCCAAGGGCGTGGAACAGCAACCACTTGCGTCCATACTTTACTTGAAAATTTTGTTGAAAAATTGTAAAAAGAATTATGAATGTATGATTCTTGTAATTGAAAGCAATTGTGAAACTGATGCAAGTAAATAATGAAAGAATATAAAGTGGATGTAGGCCCAATTTCATGGCTGAACCACTATAAATCTTGTGTTCCTTATTATCATTATATGTTTGCTTTGTTTTCGATATAAAAATACATAAAATGTATTGCTAAAATGTCGACTTAAATTTTTGCAGACAATGGAAATAAAACTTGCGCATAATAAGACCGAGCGATTCTCACCATCATTCAACAAACAAATTTCAAGTCACAAAGACCCCGAATTCAAATCCTAGATAGGAAATACTTCAATTGAATGGCTAATGATTTCGATAGAAACGAGCCCTTGCTGATAAATTGAGATTGTTTGAACAAACAAACATCCAATTAGGAAGCTAGTGCCCGTTCTCACGAACTTGCCTGGCAATGAAGTACACTTCCTTGGATTAAACAAGCCACTTGTGAGAGAAAGGGGAATGAAAACTTGAAGGAAAAAAAAAAAGAGGATCGCTGAAAAGGCATAAGCAAGTGAACAGAGGAACAACCAAAGCTACCATCAGCGGCACAAGTCCTCTTCGGAGGCGCAACTCTTCGGAGGATAAAAGATCTCTAGCGGGTCATACGCCACAAAAAAGAAAGTTCTCTACTCAACAAAAAAGATTGGAGGAGTCATGACCCTCCAACCATGAGAGAGTAACTTCCAGGCGATGAGAACCCTCTCTGAGGCACATTTCACCAGGAGTTGAAGTGTTATAACCGCTCTTCGGGATTTCACTTCACCAGAGTTGAAATGTAAACAAAATAAAAGCCCTCTTCGGAGGCCCATTTCACCAGGAGTTGAAGTGTTATGACCGCTCTTCGGGATTTCACTTCACCAGAGTTGAAATGTAAACAAAATAAAAGCCCTCTTCGGAGGCCCATTTCACCAGGAGTTGAAGTGTTATAACCGCTCTTCGGGATTTCACTTCACCAGAGTTGAAATGTAAACAAAATAAAAGCCCTCTTCGGAGGCCCATTTCAGCAGGAGTTGAAGTGTTATGACCGCTCTTCGGGATTTCACTTCACCAGAGTTGAAATGTAAACAAAATAAAAGCCCTCTTCGGAGGCCCATTTCACCAGGAGTTGAAGTGTTATAACCACTCTTCGGGATTTCACTTCACCAGAGTTGGAATGTAAACAAAATAAAAGCCCTCTTCGGAGGCACATTTCGCCAGGAATGGAAATGTAGCAACCGCTCTTCGGAATTTCACTTCACCAAAGTTGAAATGCAAAAACAAAGACCTTCTTGAAAGCCCACGTTTCACCAAGATTGAAATAAAACTTCCAAGTGTTGAAACGTGAAAAGGCTTTCTTCGAAGGCACAACTCTTTGGGGGTACACGTTTCACCGAGATTGAAATAAAACTTCCAAGTGTTGAAACGTGGAAAATCCCTCCTCAGAGGTACAATTTTGTATAAAAAAAATCCTCGTCAAAAGCGTACTTTAACTTTCAAATGGAAAATGATCGTAAAAAGAAAAGAAGTTAAAGTACCCTTCAGAGGTCCGCTTTACCACATAGAGGAATCCACTTGGTAAAATATGCACATAAGCAAAAGGAAAAAGTGATTTCTTCGAACAGCAAAGCGTAAAAACTTATACGAAGGGAGTTGTACTCTATAAAATTTTCTTTAAAGAATAAAATAATTATTCTTTAACAAATAAGAGTGCAAGTCCCCTCGAAGTATAAAACATTGCAACAAGCTTAAGGTATGGGGGCAACATGGTATAGTAGTATAGCTGCATCAGTAAAGTAATACTCAAACAACATACCATAAGCCCGCTGCAATGTTATATAAACAAACTTGTGCAAAAAATAAATAGTAAATGCATTCTCAAATTCGAACAGAAGTTTGTACAAACGAAGAATCATTTTATTCAACTATAATGCAGATACAGGTTTTCAAGATAAAAGCGGGGGCCGATACCCGCACAACTCTCGGCCAGTTCATATAAAAGACAAAAAGCTAAAATCTTCACTTCTTCTTCCCTCCTTTGGATCCTTTACCCGGTCGAATGACCAGCTTTCCAGGTCGGCCAGTGGGTATAAGGGAAGTAGGAGAGGTAGGTGTAACCGGTTCAACTTCCGGCTCCTCTTCAGTGGCGGTGATTTTCTTCCCCCTCCTCTTTGATATCCCACGCTTCTCTCTCCTTTGTGAGGAAGACTCACTCCCCGGAGTGACAAGTTTTGATAGAACAATGTCGTCAGAAGGAGTCCGTTCAGGGGATATGTCACCTCCCTCAGGTCTCTCATCTTTCTGCTCTTGCGAAGCGATGGGATCATCCAAGCCGTGAAGAGCCTCTATTTGTTCCTCCTGTGATCCAGGTTGCGAGGCAGAAGGAGGCACCGCCTGAAGAGATGAAGGAAAGATGACCGGAGGAGTAGAAGTTTGAGCAGTGCTTGGTACTTTCTCTACAGAAGAAAAAAGGTTAAAGTCAGTAAAGAGAGGAGATGAAGGCTCGTCAAGGTTGAGAAAATAGCCAAGGAGCTCGTGAAACTCATGCGAAATAAACGAGTAACCCGCTTGAGCAGAATTGACAGTAGCGAGATTAACAGTGAAGTTACCTGGAGAAGCTGGTTTCCTGATATCGACTTCATAAGCTTGCGCATCAGCGCTCTCTTCACCTTCGTCTCCACCTTGTGTGCTTGTAATATCGGCGGTAGCTTTGGTGGGAGATGCGAGATGGGAACTGGAACCAATAATGTCGACTTCAGACGAAGAAGGTGGCTGGACTAGGGTAGTTGAAGTGGTTTTCCCCAGCTGGTCCCCTTCCGTCACTTCGGTTCTTAGTTTGGCAAGTTGTTCCTTTCCCCTGGCGAGAGCAGCGCGAGCGTCTTCATCAAAATAATGCCTTTCCAGGGCTGACTCGTCATAACCAGCACCTTCAGCACCAAGCATATCGAGGGCGGCCTCCCACACTTCAGCTAAAGTGATCTCGTACTTGGGACCAAGAAAGGCGAGGCTTCCACGCCCCAAGACGCTATGCAAGTAGAAGTCGAATAGTGTTGAGCCGAAGCTGTTTTTGGTCGCCTCATGAGATTCTTCGGCTGCGATTTTGCCGGCGACAGCCTCATCGCGCTCCCTTTCAGTTTTGGCAAGCTGAAGCTTAAGCATTTGTATCTCCGCCTCCTGGGAGTTGTTTTTCTTTCGAAGCTCAGCAATATCAGAGACATAGCCTTCACTGATTCTTTTTTGTGCCTCGAGCCTATCTTCAGCATCCCTCTGACTGGCATGAGCATCTCTAACTTGTCTAAGAAGCACTTCTTCTTTTCGAGAGTATGAAGTAGAGGAAGCAGCAAGCTCATCTTTCAACTTCTCAACCTTTGCTTCGAGCTCCTCGTTATAGGAAGTTATGCTCCTCATTTCGGTGTCGTGCTGCTCAAGCACCTTTTGCCACTCAGCCTTATCGTTTTCCATGGTGAGCATAGCCTCTAAGTTGGCGCGGTTAACTCGTTGAAGCTCATCAACAAGCTTCTGCCAGTTTGACATCCTCTCGATATCAAGTTTAACGGCGTCAAGATTTCGTAGCATAGCAGGCTTGTCAATAGGGACTAGGTCGAGATCGAACCTCACACCCTTTAAACACCATTGTGGAAAACGACTTTGTAAAGTGGCCGGGCCAGGTCCCACTTGAAATTTAGGCCTGCTTATTATTGTCTGGATGTCCTCCTTCCCAATAGCAGGAGAGTCAGAAGTAATGTCAAGAGGGGCAGGGGCAGCAGGCTTTTCGGGAATAGCGGAAGCATGTCTCTCACCATGTCGGGCTCGTTTGCCTGAATCTTCAGCTACATGACCTTTTCCTCGGTCGTCGTGAGATTTCCTTTTGTGCGAGTCATCACTCCTCTGCAGAGAATCATGGTGCTCATCCCTATCCCTTCTGTCATAACGCTCTTCTGCATCCCTCCTTTCACGAGCCTTTCGAGCAGCCCTCTCTTCGTCAGACTCTCTATAGGAGGGAAAGTAACGCCGATAATCATATTGACCACGCCCCCCGTAGCGTTGGAAATCCTGATAATATGATCCACCGCGTGTCATTGAGGAATCTGAAACAAGAAAAGAGAAGCTTTAGAAATCTTTAAAGTATAAGAAGATAAGTGCATAAATGTGCTGGAAAATCCTAAGTGTTGTGTGATGTGCAAGCTACACGCATTAAGCTACAAACCACTCTTTGGTACAGAGGTGATGATAGCTTGGGTATGAGGAGTTGATATTTGTGTTGGTGTTTGTCGAAGAAGAGACGTCGCCTCAATTACAGGAGAGATAGTTTTAGATACGTCATCTCTAAAAAGCTCCTGCGAAGTCACTATTATGTCGCTCAACCCCTCATAAACATCGTCACCATCATGCTTGGTGGGACTTGTTTTCTCAATTCCTACATCAGCTAATCCCCCGAGAGGCCGTGAAGGTTCTTCTTCTTCCTCGATCGGGGCAAGCACCGTCTTACTAGATGACCCCATAATGTCGGTAGGAGTGGAACACTTCACCAATGAAGCTTCAATATTAGACTCTTTTGATGTAAGTTGTTCGACAGTAACCGGGGCGTCAGGAGTTTTCATCGGAGAATCGGGAACTTCTGTTGGAACTTCATGAGCATGCGTAGAACGAGAAGCGTGTAGAAGCCCGTATTGGTGTAAAAATTCATCCTTCAGCAGAAATTTTATGCTCCTTTCTTCCGCAGCCACGGCACTCAACCTCTCAAAAACTTGTTTATGAATCGGATCTCTAGAAGGGAGAGGAAGTGCTGAAAAGAGCAAAGAATGAAGTTAGCAACTGAAAGTTCGGATCTCGAAAAAAGTTTCAAAAACGAAAAATGGAAACACTAGTCTTACTTCCTATTCTCCAGATGGCATAAAACCCTGGAGGGCAGCGAGCAAAGAAAAACTGGTTCAAAAATCCATGAACACTTTCAGTGAGATCGGAAAGGAGCTTGCGGTTTCTAGCACTTCTCACAATAATGAGTGAAGGATGATCTTTACTCTTTGTAAACGAGCACAGATAACGAATTTCTTCAAAACTCGGTAAGCGATCAAGAGTTCTTCTAAACAAAACACACAACCCCATCAAGATGGCATAACCATTAGGATGAAGTTGAAATGGAGAGATCGTCAACCGGAGAAGAAGAGTTCGAAGGAAGTCATTGAAAGGGGGAATTGCCCCACTTAAGCACATTTGGCGATTGGCTGCAACAAAACCGTAAGGAGGATTATCAGCAGTGTCGCTTGGCCCGGGCAATAAGACATCACTTTCAGCAAAGCCGAATTGAGTGCGTATCTGAATAAACATTCTTGGGGTTAGAATGGTCGAAGTTCTCTCCGGAGGATTCTCTATGGGAACAGCCACCGGGAAAGTTTCTTCTTCTTGAGTTACCACTTCTTCTTCTCGATGGGAAGTCATTCTACATAAACAACTGGGTATTCAAACATGAAGGTGCACGTTTCCTAAAGTGTGTGAATTGTTGTGTAGAATCAATCAAGCGGTAAACAAATATAACTGGAATAAAAACTAGCAAATGTAGTTATGAAATTCAGGGGATTATTGTTTTAAACCTAAATATGCAAGTAAGATGTTGATGCAAACAAATCAGTTCAAATTGTTGATACTTTGCATTAATATTTTACTTTAGTCGATTAATTCACAACATTTCATGCAATATATTCATGTCTCTTATCTTGTCTTGACTAATCTGTCATTTGATATGGGCAGTCAATGGCAGTATGTGCGCCTTGGTTTTCTTTGTTTGTCTGTTATTCTCAACAGGTTTACAGCTTAAAAGTGAAAATGATCTGTGAAGTAACACAATGACATTCAAACAAATTTAGAGTTGGGGCAGTTCAAAGTTTAATCCCTGTTCAAAGTTTGATCATAGTTCAAAGTTTATTCCACTTAATTTGGCAGTCCAAGTCAAAATGATTAAAGTTAGTTAACACTCTCAAGTGACAGCATGTCCAAGGCCTAAGTCGTATCTCGGCTACAACAAAAAAAAAAAAAAAAAAAAAGAGAGAAAGGCTAAGTCTGAAATTGGCCAAAATCATAGCAATTCGATTCGGCAAGCTTGGTTAAATGCTTAAGTGCTAACTCGGTTATGCCTTAAGAATCTCCCACACATTAATGTTGGGTTCCTACTCCTTTAACTCGGCAGTTCCCTAGGTCGCAAGAGAGAGGTGGGGAAGCAGGCCCTGATTCAAAAGGAAAAAAGTTTCTCCAAGTATTAACCCGGTCGCGGTTCAGGCCTTAAAGGTTAGGTCGGTAAGTTTCCCCAAGTATTGGCTCGGTACCGACTCAAGATTCATGTCGCACCCAATCAGATCGGCCATAAGTTAGGTCACCTAAAATCACGTCCAAGCCGGTATCTCGCTCAACCCGTTAGCCCAATAACCACTCCACCCACAAAAACCCCTATCCCATTCATGATACTTCATGCTACTGGATCATCCAATAAACCAATTCGAAACTATTACGAATCTAACACCTCGCAATCCCAACCGGCTATCTTAAAGCAATAAACCATCTTCGTCGCTTCGTTGTTCATTTAAAGCTAAAAACCGAGCAACTCAAGCTTCATCAAACACAGGTGAAGTGAGATTCGTAATAATGCAATGCTCAAAGGGGTGAGTTAGGCTCGAATGGAATTCGTGAATCAATGACAACAAGGAATCGAGGGTAGATTCACTTACGTGACAAATAGCAAGGATTATCAATGATCGATTGGGAGGAAATCGCCTTTATGGATCTGAGAGTGCTTTAATGGCGGAATCGAGCAAGAAATTAAATGAAGGAGAAGAAGGAAGAGAGCCAATTTATATCACACGGTGAAGAAATGTGAAACGGCGCCAACTGATAGGTCGTGCGGGACCTACCGACCTAGGAGGAGCCGAGCTAAGAAGTATCGAAGCACACGACTTAATCTTAAGGCGTATACTTCGAGGGGCAAATGTTAACCCTATGCCGGTTATGACTCGCCGGTCTAATGCTTGGAAAGTGGGCCGACCTAACCATTCGCATTACTTGCCGACCCAACGGATAAAGGCGGGCCGACCTAGCATCTCAAAGAGTGTTGCCGACCTAAAGGATGCGGGGAAGGATCCGATCTAACTCGATGCCGACCTAACTGGTTAAGAAAGCGTACCGACTTAACGCTGCAAAGAGATTCTGACCTAAGGTTTGAAGTAACCCACCGTCTTAATATATTCACCGATCCAACATATTAAGAGTGATGCCGACCCAAGAATGGCTGACCTAAATAGCTCAGGAGAGGTCCCGACTTAACTCTCAAGAGGCGTACCGACCTAATGGTTAAAGGGAAATCCCGACCTAGAGACTTACATAGCCTACCGACTTGACATACTACCGATCTAACTACGATGAACCGCAACCGACCCAGGGAGATGAAGGGTGAAACGGTGCAACCATTTAACACGTAGCACGTTAGACCGGCGGCGACTTAGTCTAAGTCGGAAACGACTTAGGACTTGTGTGAATCCATCGAAGACAGGTAAACACGGCTTGACCATATCAGGGCTCTTATAGGTCGGCCACGACTTAACTGGGTCGGTGAGGAGTTAAGACCGAGCTTAGGTCCAAAATCTTTGCCTATAATTACCAACCTACCTCCAACATTAAAAGGACTTTTGGGTCGATCAATTTCAAACGCCATTACTCTGCCGAATTCCAGACTACTTCAACACTTAAAGCTTTTGAGATTCAAAGAACGTCTAAAAGAACTTCATAAAGAAATCATCTACATCCACCATGGATTTGAAGATTTTTGTCAACATCGAAGTTTGAGCTACTTGTTCTAAGTCTTTTGTAATTCAAAGTGTGTTGTACTTGAGAAGATTTGTATCAATTTGTAACGTGATCATCAATAAAAGTACTTAAAGTGGACGTAGGCTATACCCATAAGCCGAACCACTATAAAATTGCTGTTGTTTACTGCTTTTCCGCTATTACTTGCTTATAATTCTTTCCCGATCTATCGGGTGGTGCTTTCACAACTACACTTCACACATCGGGGTGTTAGCGTTCAAATTTAAGCGTTAACAATATACTTTAAATGAATTACTTAATATATGTATATCACAATATAACAAAGTCTAAAAAACAAAACGAATACCTTTATTACAAGAAAAATTGATTACAGAGTTAGATATATGTAACAAATTGCATAACTGCACCGGGTGCATATCCCTAATGTGACAACCACCCTATACCTCCGGACTTAAATATAGTAAATTATATGTTGTTATTGTACCTGACCAATGTAGAATAGTAGTCAAGGTGAAATAAAAGCAATCCAAAGAAAAGCTATATCTCATAATGCACAAAATAAAATATAATAAACATATAGATATAAAAAATCAATGTAATAACTCGTCTTTTCGGCCCTCAAAAGTTGACACTAACACATCTGCAATCCCGCCTTTTAGCAAGGTCGTGATACTAAAAGATTAACTGGAAACCAAAGACAGTTCTCCTCGATTGCCAGTTATGTACAGGTCATCTATGGATGTCGGTAATTTTTGACCATTTTCGGATCAAGCTATAATTCATATAATGAGACAAGCGAAGCTACAGAAGCCAACATTTCGAATTTCAAGTCAATTGGAGTTTGTATGCTCAAGATATGATCGTTGCAAACCGAGGAGGTCGTCTCACGCGCATCCATCATTTCACGTCGATCGGTTTCGTATCCATCAAGAACCCAGCGATTTGTATCCATCATGTGCACTCTACCACGTGTCCACATGGCTTGGTTCTACTTTGTATCCATCAAATCGGCTCGACTTCATATCCATCAAATGGAATCAATTCGTATCGATTCCAATTGCACAATTCATATCGAGCATTCAGCGATCGATACGAATTAAGCATCAAACGAGCGATACGAAATAACCTCCAGCTATCGATACGAAGTTACACCCCAAGCATCGATGCGAAGTAGACAGAAGCTCCTTAAAATTTCCTACTTCGTATCGATCGTATCCCTTTGTAATTCATATCGATCGGTAGAATGATCGATGCAAAACAATGACCACGGTTCGATTCAAAGAGGATAACCACGAATAGACAATAATAGAAAGGCTCGGCAATTGATCAACACGAATGCAAGGATACATATCGATACAAAGAGCATTGCATCTGATGGATGCGAGGGAAGAAACAGTAAATGTGGCATAAGAGATGGTTTTATTCTAGCTTATCGCTCTACCTCACCATTATTTGGTCGATATGAATGAAATCGATGCAAACGACATCTATATGAAGGAGACAGCCTTCAAAAAGTACAAAGTTGCATCGATCATAACTCACAATATGCAAGTCCAAATGCTACCAAATTTTCATAGGAGCTTGCGTACAACCTAAAGAATGTTCATGCTAAATATTGACTTAATTGGATGAAGTATTGATCGATACGAAGCTCGTTCATATCGATCACAGATCGAGTGCAAACCGCATACGATCAACCGCGTGGGCCCATCCGTATGCAAGAAGTGGCCTTCCGAGATCTGAAAGAGATATTTGCAGCCTACGCCTATAAATAGCACTCCAGAACCTACAAAAAAGGGACTTTTGGGTTCTTCTACATCTAGACTCTGCCGGAATCATAACTATACTTCAATTATAATATCGTAATCAGTGGTAACTCATTGTAACCAGCGAACAAAAATCAATAAAGCAGCAACCCTTCAAAGTGGACGTAGATTACAACGCCGAACCACTATAAATCATGTGTTTCTACTACCTTTCTTTGAAATTTTAAGTGTTCTTCATATTTGTGTTCTCTATACACTTGCTATCTGTGATTGTGAACGGGTGATTTCATCTACAATTGTGTGTTTGTGGCTAATTTTAGCGTTAACACTTTGGTGCTTCCATTGAGAATTGAACTTAGGGATTCTAGAGCTTGGATTTTAGATTTGAAAGCTTGAAGGCTTAGAGTTGGTGAGCTATGGCAAGGCAATCAGCTAGAAGACAAAGGACTGAAAGGAGTCAACAAGAAGGGAGTCAAGAGGCTTCCTCGGGAGAAAATCGGGCGTCGATCTTCATCACCAAAGACGAGATGGAAACGATGCTCAAGAGATAAGAGGAGATGATGCAGAACTTACTCCGATAGGTTGGACAAGTTGAGTGCAGAATCAGTGGAACACAACTGCGGGAGATGCTGGAGATGGGAATTGAGAGCACAGAGCAACCAGAATTCAGAATAGAGTAGGACCATCGGGTGCAGCATCAGAACTAGGGGGCACTCACACATAGCATGTTGATCCAGTCCCGAGTGGAGTACCAGGTGGAGCTGAGCAACATGGCATTGATAGAGGAATGCATGCTCATCCAGGAGAGAAGATTCCAGGATTCCCTCATGAACTCGACGGAAGATCGGAGTCAGCTGCAACTTGGTGACATCGATAGATTAGCAGAGATGGTTAGACGAGCCATGAGAGGCAAACTGATGAATAGAGATTTGAAAGATGTTAATAGGTGCCCCTTCGCTCTCGCAGTTAGGTAGGCAAGGAATCCACCAGAATTAAAGCTATCGACATTGGAGACATATGATGGAAGGATAGATCCAGCTGTTCATCTGACAAGATACATGAGACATATGAAAGTACTAGGGGCATCATAGGAAGTCATGGCTCGGTGTTTCCCATTATATCTGACAGACATAGCAGAATTATGGTTCAGGCAATTGGAAAGCAGCTCCTTTAGGACATGGACCGAGTTGACTGAGAAGTTCATGAGGCAGTTCATAGTTCACATCTCGAGGCCCAAGAATGTGATGAGTCTAGTGGCACTGAATCAGAAGACCGAAGAGTCTTTGAGGAACTTGTTAACATGATTTAATGTAGTAGCATCATTGGCGGATCGCCCAGATCCATCCATGGTCCTAATGGCAGGTGTATCTGGCACAGTTGATGGCACAAAGTTCAAAAATTCACTGACAAGGGATCCATCTATAGATCTAGGGGATTTTTATCATGAGGTCGAAGGATTTCTGCGATTAAAGGATGCAAATGTTAAAAGAGAGGAAGGAGTAGGAGTTGATGTTTATGTAGTCAAAGGCGGAGATCCACCCGGAAAGAATTCAGGCAAGGATAAAGAGAAATGAAAAGCCGAGGATAACGATGATGGACCAAAGCGGCCGTGAAAGGAAATGGGATTCACCTCTTATATAGAGTAGAATGAACCTTTGGTGCTTCTACTAGGACACCAGGGGGTAGGTTCCTAATCGAAAGCCAATGAGGAGGGACCCGATCAATAGTGAATGAAGATCAAGGAAGTATTTCTTATTCCACGAACTAAATGGTCATAGTACGAGTGATTGCAGACACTTGAAGGATGAGAAGGACATACTCGGAATGGTCTGCTATCACAATATGTGAGAAGGCAAGCAACAACTGTGGAACTAGAGCAACCACCGCCTGCATCAAATGAAGGTGGCCCCAGATCGAGGCGTCGGCTTTTCATCAACTAATCAGAGATATGATGAACAAGTGGCAAACTCAACACCAACGCGATTGAGTCATTTACACATGTGCAGGATTAGGAGCGATCCTCGGGCATGCTCTGATACGACTATCAATTGAATCGGTTTAGGTGTTTGCACTTTGACGTCTTTGTTTTTCTTTTGCTTTTTATTTCGCACATTCGGACTTGATTTTGTTGAACATTTTTGTTGAAAGACTCATTTGAATGTAAATTTAGTTTTAATGATTCTATAACAGCCAAGTCACTTACACGTGTATGGGATCGTGAATAGTTTTCAGGCATGCTCTGAGATGACGATAAACCGCCATAATAAACAATTCAAAAACTCACTCGAACGTGAAATTTGACATTATTGATACTAAGTCCCCTCGGGCACACACAACTCGCCTCGAATTGCACCCGACCATGAATGGTCACAACTCGCCTCGAACGGCACCCGACCGCAAAAGGTCATAATTCGCCTCGAACGGCACCCGACTGCAAATGGTCACAATTCTTCTCGAACGGCACCCGATCACGAACAGTCACAACTCGTCTCGAATGGCACCCGACTGCGAATGGTCACAATTCGCCTCGATTGGCACCCGACCGCGAACTGTCACATACAATGACCACAGGATGTAGATTATCAATCTCCGAACTATCCCTGCAAATGGTAGGATTATCAATCTCTTTGCTGGTCATTAATATGGTATGAACATCCAGCTTATAACATTACAAAACACACCTTCCTATCTCAAGGCATATTTTGGAAGACAAGTGTTATCCCGCCTTTTAGCAGGGCCGTAATACCAAAAGATTAATTGGAAACCAAAGACAGTTCTCCTCGACTACTAGTTATATACAGGTTAGCTACGGATGTCAGTAGATTTGAACAATTTCCGGGTCAAGCTACAATTGATATAATGAGACAAACGAAGCTACAAAAGCCGACATTTCAAATTTCAAGTCAATCGGAGTTCGTATACTTAAGATATGATCGATGCAAACTGAGGAGATCAACTCACTTGCATCCATCATTTCACATCGATCGGTTTCGTATCCATCAAGAACCGAGCGATTCGTATCCATCATATGCACTGTACCTCGTGTCCACTTGGCCTGGTTCTACTTCGTATCCATCAAATCAGCTCGACTACATATCCATCAAATGGAATCAATTCATATCGATTCCAATTGCACAGTTCGTATCGAGCGTTCAACGATCGATACGAATGAAGCATCGAATGAGAGATACGAAATAACCTCTAGCTATCGTACGAAGTTACACCCCAGTCATCGATGCGAAGTAGACTGAATCTCCTTAAAATTGCCTACTTCATATCGATCCCGTCATTGTGTAGTTCATATCGATTGGCAGAATGATCGATGTGAAACAATGACATTGGATCGATACGAAGAGGATAGCCATGCATCGATACAAACAGAAAGGCTCGGTAATTGATCGACACGGAGCCGAGGATACGAGAACTATACGAAGAGCATAGAACCCTATGGATACAAGGGAAGAAACAGTCAACGTGTCATAAAGGATGGATCTACCCTAGCTTACCCCTCCACATCACCATCGTTTGGTCGATACGAACGAGATCGATGCGAGCGACATCGATATGAAGGAGATAGCCTTCGAAGAGTACAAACCTGCTTCGATCATAACTCACAATCTGCAAGTCCAAATGCAACCACATTTTCACAAGAGCTTTCGTACAACCTAAAGAATGTTCATGCTAAATCTCCAATCAGTTGGATGAAGTGTTGATCGGTACAAAGCTCGTTCGTATCAATCACAGATCGAGTGCAAACCGCATGGGATTGATCGCGTGGGCCCACGCACGTGCAAGAAGACGTCGTCCGAGATCTGAGCGAGATATTTGCAGCCTAAGCCTAAAAATAGCACCCTAGGACCTACAGAAAGGGAACTTTTTGGTTCTTGTACGTCCAGACTCTGTCAGAATCATCACTACACTTCAATTGTACTATTTTAATCGGTGGTAACTCAATGCTTCCAGCGAACAAAAATCAATAAAGTAGCAACCCTTCAAATTGGATGTAGGCTACAATGCCCAACCACAATAAATCGCATGTTTCAAATGCTTTTCTTTGAAATTTTGAGTGTTTCTTCATATTTATTTTCTCTATATACTTGCTATCTATGATCTGTGATTGTGAACGGTGCTTTCATCTGCAATTGGGTGTTTGTGGCCAATTTTGGCGTTAACAACATCCATGATATCCACGCGTCCAAGTGTCGAAAAGACAGATAGATTGGGTAAAAGAAAAGAAAAGGCAGAACAGAATCTCACATCGTGGCGAGCAATATATAATATCCAAATGATCTTTACAAAGAAAAACTTTAATATTCATATAATAATTAGAGTTTAACCTATCATCAGCCAAGGCAGTTATGATTGTCTGTCCTTACAAATGTTGATAAATACAAAATAAGAAATACAATGGAAAATAAAATACATCAGGTCTTGGAGGCATCCAACTTGTCTCCTGAAGCTATAAGCATCCATTGCTAAATCTTGAAAAGTACTAAAGTCTGACCCGAGTATTATAAGAAAATAACATCCGGATCAATCAGGTAAACCAAGGTGAGAAACACAAATCATACGGATTGTTATATTTTATAAAGCCTTCAAAAAATAAAGGTATCTTGTAAGACCGTGCTGCACATAAACATAGACAGTTTTTACCTTACAATACCCCAACCATTTATAAGAAATCTTGTGATATTATAATAATATATCTAGGGCTTAAAATAAATATTTAACATAGCTGAAATGCTTGTGTCTCATATTCTAGCGTATTTGGTATACATCTAAGCCTGTAAGACACATATTGGTAAATGGAATTCATATAATAACAAGGTAAGGGAATACCTTTCATTACCTCTATGAATTAGGATCGGCCTATCACTTCTGGATAGTACTGAATATGATCATCCCTCGATTGCAATCAACAACCATTTTAGTGGCCACAAGCATACATAAAACCATAAATACGGATCTAGATTAGGCAATGACCATAACTGTTATCCCGCCTTTTGGCAAGGCAGTGACACCAAGGAGTTGACTAAGAACCAAAGACGGTCTGTCCCGAAGAGCGATTATACACAGGTTCACCATGGATGTCAGTAAATTTTATTCCAGTCCGAATCAAGCTACAATTGATGTGATAGGACCAGCAAAGCTATGAGAGCTAATTTTTCAAATTTCAAGTCAATTGGAGTTTGTATGCTCGAGTTATGGATCGATCAAGATTCCTGGAAAACATGCTTACTTCATATCCATGCATTTCATATCCCTCAATAAGCGTCATTTCATATCCATCAGATTTTTCATTGTTCATATCCATCAGTTATCTGTTGTTTGTATCCATCGGTTTGCATGCCTCAATTCATATACATCTAGGGAATCAGTCTCCTTCGCATCGATCCTGTTCGAATCCACCTGCTGTGCACAATTTCGTATCGATTATTAGCAAGCGAGTCCGCTTCGTATCCATTCAGATCCGCCAATTCATGTCCATTTACTATAACATAAGTATCCATTTCCTATCGATTGAGTTTCAGACATGCTTTGTATCGATTAACCAAGGATTGATACGAAATGAATGCCGCCTATTGATACGAATGCAACCACTCTGTGGCCGATACAAAGAAGCCTCCCATCTATGGATGCAAAGTAAACGCCAAGTGATGGATACGACGTCAATGCTTCTCATCGATACAAAGTAGAATACAAAGCATCGATGCAAATGGAATACGTAAAATTGATACGACATGAAGCATAGTCGATCAGTGCGAACAAGACCAAGTCAGAACGATACGGAGGCGTAAACACTGGGAAGACTTGATCAATTTGGCATGGACTTCAGACTGGTCCAAAAAAAGCGATACGTCAACAAGCAAGCACGTGCTCCCATCGATGTGAAACCATCGATACGAAGAGGATCGATACAAAGGAAACCACAGTCGAAAAGCTCAAACTTGCGTCGATCATAACTCACAATCTATAAGTCCAAATGCCATCAAATTTTCACAGGAGCTTACGTACAACCTAGAGAATGTTCCTGCTCAATTTTGACTCGATTGGATCAAATCTTGATCAAAACGAAATTCGTTCATATCGATCGCGGACCGAGTATAGATGACATGGATCGATAGTATGGGCCCGCCCATGTGAGAGAATGGTTCTTCCGAGACCCGGGCGAGATATTTGTAGCCTATGCCTATAAATAGCAGTCTAGGACCTACATAAAAGGGAATTTTTTGCTCTCCTACATCTACACTATGTTTAGATAATTTTGTGCTCAAAGATCACTATTGTACTCAAAATTCACTACTATAATCCGCTGTAACCAGTTGTAATCAGCAAACAACATCAATAAAATCACCAATTTCATAGTGGACGTAAAGCCAAACCACCCTAAATCTTATGTTTCTCTTCTACTTTTTGATTATAATTTGGAGTGTTTATTAGATAATCCTCTTTTTACATTTGCTTTCTTCATTTTTATCTCTTCAAACACTTTCGAAGAGTGTTGTGCCCAGTTTTGGTACAAACATTTTAGTGCTTTCATTGAGAGAAACCTGTTTTTTCTCTTGCTCATTGGATCTACTATCGATATCGGATTGCATAAATCTAAGAAGAAGATCCAGATCTCAAGTTCAAAGTTCTTCCAACCTATTTAGCTTTGCATCAAGTCTAGGAAGGAGATTCGCAATTCATCATGGTAAGCACGAGGACCACTTCTACTAGTGCAAATCCAGAATGACGGGATCGACAGAATCCCGTGCAACTACATTCGACCGATTAGAATACTACCAGACCATCAAATTCGCAAGGCCCTGTCACCAGGGAAGAGTTTCAGATGATACTACAAGTGTTAACACAGAGCTACCAGTAACTTACTCAACAGTTGTGTGTCAATGTAGAATTGACCAATCAGCTGAAACGCCAAAGGCATAGGAGACCCAGAAGGGACCAGGCTTCCTATTTATTACTAAGAGTTCAGCTTCTTCAGACTATCATCATAGATCCACGCATCCATGGCTAGATGGGAATTATACCCAAGCTACTGGTAGCACGCATTGAGCCTTGGGCAGCCAAGAGTTGGCCCATCAACCATCCATCAGACTGGACCCTCCTTTCGAGGAGGTAGTATTCCATATCATGTTACAGACAACCGCACTACCACCACTGCTACTGAACCTGGAGCTGATGCTAGAAACCGGATAGATCCGATCCAACGTCATCATACCATCGAACCTTAAATCCTTGAAGACTTAGAAACATGGAGGCGAGACCTGGACCATCGACAACGTCCAGCCCAGCCTTGCATTATGGAACCCGACTACACCTTTTCCCAACGTGCTCAAAATGTCCAGATGTCGGATATACTGACAATGATCCATCAAATGATCCATGAAAGTCAGGGTCTCACTAATGTTGACTAGGGAATCTCCCAAAGTCATACCCCTTTCACTGATGACATACTCTATGCTAAGCCACCTCGACGATTCAGGATGCCAACTCTACCCATCCATGAAGCGAGCTTAGATCCTAATCCTCATATTCTAAAGTACGAAGGTAGTTGAATGCTGCACGAGGTGATGATGTAGTTAAATGCTGAAGTATTCCTATCTCTCTTGGGGGCATAGCTACCATGTGGTTTACCCATCTTCCACCTCGATGTATCTCGTGTTTTGATCAGTTGGCAAAAAAGTTTGTTGAGCAGTTCCGGATGCATGTAATGAGAGTGAAGGTTGTTAACACTTTGTCTAGTGTCACTCAAGCTCCAGGATAGACACTCAGACGTTATTTGGAAAGATTTCATGATGCGTGTGCTAAGATTAGAAATCCCGATGATAACTCTATTCTAATGGCATTAACTAAGCGAATTGATCCCGATTCCGAATTCGACAACTGGCTAGCCGAAAAAAACCCTGCGTCATTAGACCGTTTCTCTTCCAAGGAAGCCCAATTCTGGAGAAGGAAAGATGCGAAATAGTCTGGGAAAAAGGATGATGCAGGGCCTAGTGTAGAAGGAATCCAGAGTAATGTAGTTGTTAAACAATCTGAGGAGATCTTCGAAAAAGTGCAATTGAATATACAAAATAAACAGAATCATTAGAGAGGTAATGGAGATCGAAATAAGAAACGGGATCAGAATCATGGTTCACAACTTAGGGCTCCCATGTTTGATAATTATACTCTTTGAATACATCGTTGGAGAACATGTACTTACAGACTTGTAAACCATTCAATATAAGAAACCTGCCCCAAAACCATCATCGGAGAAACAAATCCAAATGGGAAAGTTTTGTAGTTTCCATGATAATTATGTCCATAACACGAATGAGTGCCATCACTTGCAGGATCTCATTGAATGGTTGATAAGAGAAAGGAAGTTATAACAGTTTCTGCGGGCGCCGTAGTCTGGAGGTGCTGGCCTACCAAATCAAAATCATGTACTAACCAGGCAAGACTGGAGGAACCCGCTCATACTGGAGGGAAATTAGCAATAAATACTATTACTGGTGGTCCTCATCCAATAGAAAAAGATGGAAGGAAATGGAGTCGTATGCTAGCTCTATTAGGCATGTGAGCTTCGAGTGTTGTAGTAGTTTGGAAGATGGGGCTACAGCCAAACAATAGAAGACGATAACTGATGACATCGTGTTTCGAGATAGACATGCTGATGGGTTGAAGCCCCTACTATTGATCCACTTGTCATATCAGCTCAAGTAGGCCCTGCTTGGATGAAAAGGATCTTAGTCGGCAGTGGAAGTTTGTGAATATATTGTTTAAGCGAGCCTATGATCAGATGAAGATGGAGGCTAAAGATTTGAAGCCTTATCAGTTCTGTATTCATGGCTTCAATGGGAGTGGAACCATACCCGCTAGAGTGGTGGAATTGCCAATGGAGTTAGGAACCGTAGAATGCCGGAGAGTTTGGATATTACAATTTTTTGTTCTGGATATCGATTCGCCGTACAATGCTTTCTTGGGCCTGCGAGCCCTAGCCGAGTTCAAGGCTGCCATTGCCCCCATGATGTTTGACTCTAAAATTCCCCACCAATCGAGGACTTTTAGTTGTTCAAGGAGATCGGGCTTTTAGGAGAGCCTGTTATGTTGCTGAGCTGGGCGAGTCACAGCAAAAGAAGAAAGAAAAGGGCGTAGAGGAATCTCCCTACGTCCGTTTTGTTGACAATTGGTGCCCGGGCCCAGGCTCGGGCACCCTAACCAATTCCAAAGAGATCTTGACCCGACAGATAACAAAAGTGAAGACGAAAGTAAAGACAGTCAAGCTTCTTCGGCCGAACTGACTATCGACATCCGGATTGACGATAGCGACGATTCAAGAATGATAAAGGTTGGAACTCGGTTAAGCAACAAAGGCAAGAGGAATTGGTTGAATTTCTGCGGGCAAACCTCGACCTGTTTACCGGACACATTCTGACATGTGTGGAATCTCCCCGGACATCGTGAGCCATACATCGAACATTAACCTGCAGTACATCTTCGTCAAGCAAAAAAGGCGTGTTATGGATCCAAAGAGATCTGTCGCCCTTAAGGAAGAGGTAGACAAGGTTAAATCGAATGGCTTTATTCGAGATGCATTGTACTCGAAATAGGTATCCAAACCTGTACTTGTCCGAAAGCCAAATGGAAAATGGAGAATGTATTTCGACTATTCAGACTTGAATAAAGCTTGCCCCAAAGACAGTTTTCCACTTCCTCGAATCGATCAGCTTGTAGATTCAACAGATGGACATGAACTCTTATCCTTCATGGACGCTTATTTAGGCTACAACCAGATACCCATGCCTTGCCCGACCAGGAGCATACTAGCTTTATGACTGATCTGGGACTCTATTTCTACAAAGTTATGCCTTTTCGACTCAAGAACGCCAGTGCAACTTACCAACGATTGGTTAATCGGATGTTCATCAACCAGATTGGGAAAACCGTGGAGGTATACGTGGATGACATGCTAATGAAATCACGATTTTACACTGATCATATTAATGACCTGGAATCAAGGTTTAATATCCTCTAAGAATACAGATTGAAACTCAATCCATTGAAATGTCACATTGGGATTACATCCGGAAAATTCCTTGGGTTTATCGTCAACGCTCGAGGAATTGAAGCCAATCCCGAAAAGATCTGGGCGATTAGAAAAATTGAGACTCCAAGAACTATAAAGCAAGTCTAGAGCCTCAATGGGAAAGTAGCAGCCTGAGCATGTTCATTTCAAAAACCACTGACAAATGCATTCCTTTCTTCGATTAGATCAGAAAAGGGAAACAGAACTTTGAATGGAACGCGGAATGTGAGAGCGCATTCCAAGCACTAATTCAGCACCTCTCCATATCGTCTATTTTGTCAAAGCCTATCGATAACGATAAATTGTATCTTTGCTTGGCGGTATTAGAAAAAGCGATCAATGTTGCCCTAGTTTGGGAGGAAGACCGACTAACCGGAGCTGAGAGTCTTATTATTTTTCAAGGAAGCTCCGTCTGTATTTTCAGGCTCATCCTATCACCGTTTGCACCGACCAGCCGTTACGACAGGTCCTTACACGGCCTGAGATGTCTGGTAGGTTACTCTAGTGGAATATTGAGCTAAGTCGGTTAGATATTACATATACTCCAAGGCAATCCATTCAAGGACAAGTCCTAGCAGATTTCATAGCTGAATTTACCATACCAGAGGACTTGCCTAAAACCAGTGAATCTCCCAAATATATCTGGAAGCTGCATACTGATAGTGCATCGAATGACCGTTGCTCAGGTGCTGGGGTTGTACTTGAAACTTCTAAAGGTCGATCTATATGCTATGCTTTAAAGTTTGATTTCGTGCGGCCAACAATGAAGCTGAGTATAAATCCCTACTTGCCGGATTGAGACTTGCCCGAGATTTAAAAGTCATTGCCGTGGAGTTTTATTATGATTCGCAGTTGGTCATGCATCAAGTTCAAAGGGAATACCAGGCCAAGGACCAAAGACTGGCTGCTTACCTAACTCGGGTTTAAGAAACATTAAATAAGTTCAATTATTATGCCATCTACTACATACCCCGATAGTGCATTCAAAGAGCCAATTCATTAGCAAAGCTAGCCAGTATAGGTGAAGTACAACAAATGTGACTCATTCCTATGGAAACGTTATCTTTCTCGAGCATCATCCAGATTGAGATAGATTGGGTATTTGTGATCGTTCTCAACAAGGAGCCATGGATGACTCAATTTAAGAATTATCTGGAGCATGGGATCCTGCCAGAGCGTAGGGTTGAAAAGAGACAAATTCTTTAAAAAGCTTCGCAGTTCACTTTTCAGAATGGAGTTGCGTATAGAAGAGGGTACTATGTTCCTTTACTCCATTGTATCACCCACGATGAAATTAAACGAGTGTTATGTAATGTACATGAAGGAGAATGTGGCGATCACACCAGGGGCAAAGATTTAGCTAAGAAAGTACTTCGATATGGATGTTATTGGCCGACAGTGAATCGTGATGCATCGGACTATGCCATAAAATGTGACAGATGTCAAAAACACACTCGGATTCCTAGAGCCCCTCCTACCGAAATAATCAAGATGGTCAGTCCATGGCCGTTTGCAGTCTGGGGTATTCGAGCCTGGAACAGGCTTGTATGGATGTATGTCTTACATTACACTTTGAGATGTAAAGCTGGTATCTATCAAATACATTTCTGTTTGGTGGCGGAGAATTTATTCTTTTAGCTTAACACCTTCTCTGAGACGTACGAGCTCAGAGGTTATGTAGTTGGTATTTACTAGTGATACATTCCCAATTTGTTAATGTGGCATGCTCAATGCTTCTAATCATTTGTTGATCAAAGCATGGCTTTTGAGTAAAGCATAGCTTTGTGGGCGAGACCTCATCAGGACCTCACACCTTGAAAATGGTCGAAACAGGAATGATGCGGCAAGATTATGTGGGTCGCGCCCTTTAGGGTATGTCCATTTCCTTCTGGATTAAAGTGGTATCATGGTATGGAGCCCAGATACGTAACTTATGTGGTTGCTGCAAATCTATTGCTTTGTGGTTGTTGGTGATGAGAGCTCTCGATGAAGGTCGGTGACGACCGTGGGATGGCATACTCGTGACAGTTAGTTACCTAGTTATAGAAGTAACCCTGCCTTGTATTGATAGAGATCCGATTACGTTCTCTGGGCGTCCCTCCAGAGGCGTACCTATTGGCATAGGAAGTTCCCTAGCCTGACAATTTGTTGGAAATCCAAAGAAACAATACGCTCCCTGTACGGTTTTAGTTGAATAACCTGCCATTTACTTATGGTGGTGACCTGCCGTTTAAGTGGTAGCTATAGTAGGTGTACCATAATGGTGGTATGCTGGCTAAGATTAGTATTATACTTTTGAAATATTTTTTGCACTATGCACTAATAATAATATCGAAAGGTTTTTGCACAACAAGCATGTTTGACTATCATATGGAGTAATCTCCTCCAATTGTGTGCTTGCATTGTGTGTTTGCGAGAAGGACTTATGGTAGTTTCATTTTCCAAAAAACAGTGCGGATTTGTTTTTATTTCTTTTTTTTGTTCAAGATAAAATATTTTTGTTTTCTCACACCAGTCCCATGACTGACCTGGAGTTTATTGTTCCCTTTCTAAACTTTGGGTGCCCACAATTTTCCACACGGACAGCCTAGAGTCAGATTTTCAGATAATCAGCTAGTAGATATTTATTCGGTAGCCTTCAGCTTTCTGTTTGGAATTCTTTGGAGTTTCTAGATTTTGGTAATCGCATTCATGACCGACCTTGCTACATTACAACATGGTGGTGGTTTGAGCTATTGGTTTGGAGCTTTGGCTATGGAGTTGTAGTATTGTCAGATTTCCTTTCTCTCTTGCTTGGCATTGAAGATATTTTCTTTCCTCTGCTGTTGTTTCCGCTGTTGTATCTATCTCTGTTAAGCTGATATTCATTTGTATCAGATGTTGTATCTATTGTGTATCAATAAAGTTATTCATTTCTTTTTCGCTGTATTGTTGTACTTAATGTGTTATAAGCTCCGGCGAACCAGATTCGACGTTTGAATCTGTGGCATTCGAATATGGGTGATGAATTTGGTACCGATTTTAGAAGGTCGAGTCAAGGTCCTTTCAAGATGTCACTCTCCAGTTTTCAAAAAATAATCATGATGCTATGTTGCGATGGATGGCAATAAAACCAATCGGAATAAGCTTTCGTAGAAGTATGAGATAGTAATCATGATTCAAAGAAGTATACATTTAGACTTGAATAAATTTTTGTAACCATCCCTCATTTCAAGTTGAGAATAGAATATAGAAATTATATTTACCTTGGTCAATATGCTAAGGTGAACATGTAAAAAATAAATAGTGGCCATGCATGAAAAGTTTTATAATGTTTGAAAGTTTATTCCTATCATTCACCATACTAGCCATGTACGAGAATAACAAAAATAGGTATATGCATATATGTAACCCTCATTCATACATCATGTGGAAAAGGAAAAAATAGTACTGTCTATTGCATACTAAAAGTTTAGAGGCATTATGAACAGATTGCTATACAAATAATCATCTCTCAGGCTACGCTTTCCCTAACTACATATAGTTAACAGTGGACATAAATACATGGTTGGATAGATTAACGAGTCATAGCATTCCTATTATCGTTCTAGCTTCATTAATTTTATATTCCTATAAATCAAATCCTAATATTTATTTCTATACAAAATACATTTATTTTCATTATTATATGTTAACAACAAAATAAAAAAATCATTGTACCTTGCTATATTTTGTTGTACTTAACAGAATACACCGCTAAAGCAACAAAACTTGTAGTAGTCATAGAACAGAAAGCCTTAAACCATACCTGAAATTAGGAATAAGTAAAATATGAACTAAATTAACAATAAATAAAGTTAATATTATATTAAACTACTAGCATGCAACTCATATTTCAGTCTCTTTTCCAAGAGATGTTGAAAGTATGTAGGAATAATACTAAAAATATGTGGCCATTGAAATAAATTGGAAGATCTTATTAGAGAAAAGAAAGAGAACACTGATTATTAACTTTAGAATTGACTAGTGAAAGCACTTGCTGATCTTGGCCAGGGAGTTATCTTGATATGATAGATGCAAGAGCTATCACACATTCTTTTAGAAGTTGATTTCTTGGTGAAGAAGTGGAATTTTCAAAAGAGTTTGAGGTGTATGCACGTGCTCTAACTTTTCTCCATAGCTTTCCAACTATTGCGATATATAGAGTTAGAAATAAAAGAAACAGATTTTGGGCAAAATAACTGTAACCGACTAATTTCATAATATTGCTATATGTATTGCATTTCCGTCATTCTTTCAAAGCCACTCATTTTAATTTCATTTAGAACAAGACAATACACCTTATAGTGAGTAGATGCCACTTTAGTTTCCTTGCATTAATTAACAGATGAAAAGAAATTAAATTCAGTGGTTTTTACCAGATTTTAATTTAAGATTTTGATTGTTCGAAATCATTATCAAAAAATACAAACATATTATCAAGTCATACGACAACCAATCTAAAAAAACCGATTAAAGCACACACGCACGCACTCTAATGCAATCAATCTGTTTTTTGTTTTTATACAGTCAAACTTGTTTTTTATATTTGAAGTAATATAAGTATTAAGCAATGTGCATATTAAATAATCATATTAATGAAGTTTAAATAATAATATTACACTTGGTACAACTGCTGTAACCAACCCCTTTCTAGACTGTCACTTGACCTCTTCTCAATTTGCAGCTATAACTGCTGCTAACTCAATTTCATTATCTTATGGCAAACTCGATCTTGCATAGTTATTTCGAACTAGCATTGTCCCTCCTCAAAGCTTTAGATTTGCACAGATCTTCCTATACGCAACAGATTTGCACCACACCTCCTTTTGCGCTAAATACTGCAACCTCTACAACCAGGCTATTGCGGATTGCTTGCTTGCTCCTAATAGCATCTAGCACATTCACTCAGCTGGGATAACTCATCAGTCTTGATCTGACACCATGCTCCTCTGAACCTTATAATTCAGCACTTCATCACCTACAAACTTCAGCAATTCGTGTTTGTTTCAACACATATTTCAACACTTCAGCTTTTGCCTATTTCTGCTCACACAGATCATGGGCAGTTCTACATCAAGGGTACTCTATGTCTGTAAAAACTATAATGTCTACCTTGCTCATAGGCGTCGCATGTCCTGCTACTACTTGTAGGTTGCAACTACTCTGTGTACCGTCATAGCATATGTTGGAGCTTTTGTTTTGTTTCTATAAAGTCTTCGCGATATATGACAACACACACCCACAACGAAGCCGTTTCATTTTTACTTTTCCTTACATCCCTATCCACCATGCATATTCTTTAGCATGGAGAACCACTTAGCAAACCACATTAGCATGTTGCCTGCATTTTTCATGCAGCCAGCAATTCCGTTACGACCTTGGTATTTGGTATAACCCTGCCACTCAGTTACCAATTTGTAGCCTTCAACTATGATATTTATCACAACCATCTTGCTTGGTCATGATTGTAGGACATGCATGCTAACTAAAATTTGATGCCTACAATTTTGTACTCAACCTGCAAATAAGATCTCCTTACCTGGCTGAAAATGTGTAGTTTGGCCTGCACATTTGAGCATTCCCAACCAGTAGAATGCTTTCTTACACATGTTCCTTATCCTGCACACCATCTTTGTTCATGCACTCTGTTTTTTTGTTGCCTGGTTTAATTAATTCTAATTTAAAGTATAGTTGATGTTAATTTAATTTTAATTTTAGTTAATTTGAATTTGAATTTGAAGTTTAAATAATAATAATGATAATTTAAGTTTAGTTTGAAATTTGATTAATTATAATTTAATTGTAATTTCAAGGTAGTTAATGTTAATCTAATTTAAGTTTAAATTAAGTTTATTTAAATTTGAAGGTATTCAATTTGATTTAAAGATTTGTTAATCCAAATTTAAAGCTTATGTAACGTTAATTTACATGGTTTAGTTTGGGGTTATGGAAATAAATGAAGTAAACACACACACACATGCATACACATACATGCATATATGGTAAAATCATAAATGGAGAATATTCGTCCATAGTAAGAATGATGTACATCCATGCCTTATACATTTAAAGGTACTAAAATTTTTGCACATACAATTTTGTTGGCATAAAGAGTTCAAAGCTGCAAAATTATGAAATCTAGTAAACAAACTAAACGTTAACAAAAACACAACAATATACTTTTAACGCATCGGTTCAAATCTCTCCTATCGATGTTTTTGTTATATGTTTCCTTTCTTTTTATCAAAATTAAATATATGTTTACATTACATAAACTCCTAAAACACTTTAGATTATATGGTCATCTAGTATTTACATTTGGTGAAAAAAAATTATGGTATCACTTATTCACTTTCAAAATCATCATATGGTCATCAAGTATTTACATTTAGTGAAAACTAACTATGATAGTTTCTTTTTTGAATCATATAAGACTAAGAATTGATATATTATTAAATATATAACATCTTCAGCATTTTAAACAAACATCACTATAGTGGTCAAATTTAGCTACAATTAGAATGAGGCAATTATACTTTAAGATGCCACTTTACTCTTTAATCTCATTAATCAACAATAAGTTATAGAGAAAAATAAAAAAAGAATATCCATATGTGTGTGTGTGCACGTTCGCGTGCGTGTAAGCATGTGTCCACAAACACTCATAGACATGTGTATGTACAAATTGTAATGGATCCTCATGTGTTGGTCAGTTTGGGCATCTTTCTATTTGCTCAGACCTAGTCTAAAATGTTTGAAAATAATTTCAGTAGATTAAATCATGAAGGCCCAACACTAAAACTACAGACCCAATAGTTTTGATCAAAAAATAATGAACGGGAATTTCATACATCATAGGCTATGTAATGTGAATAAAAGTACGTCCAGAGACTTCCCTAAAGCTATCTCATTTTGATAAACAAACTGCAGCATCATAACAATAAGACTAAAAATGTTTTAAATTTATTGCAGTATAAAGCCAACATTGCATTAGACTTTATTTTCTATGTTACGAAGCTTGTTCCTAGTGACTAAAAGTAAAATTGATTTAGCAATTGATGGTAACTTGATCTAGTGCTTATTAGCAACTTGAAAACTATAAAATTGAAAGGGAGAAAAAATGGAAATTAAATACAAATATAAGGAATTATGTGCAAGGCTAAAGAAAAAACAGACATCATTAAACAAAGTTTGAACTAGATAATATGTGAATCCATTATATTCAGAAGCGACTATAGAGATAGAAATAGAGTATTTCAGCCAGTGGATCTTCATTGAATTTTAATATATGAATAGAAAAAAAATGATATCTTGTAGGTAAAAACTATTTTATCACCAGTCCTGTCTATTTCGAAATGCTTTTTGATCAAATTATTTTTACATTTTGTAACTAAAACACATAAAAATTCAAAATTTCTATGATGAGAAACGATTAAATCTTGACTAGCCAATTGTAAACAAACTGTTTATTACTGATTAACCTTGCCATACAAAGACCTAACTTTTTTCTCTAGAACTTGCAAACATAACTGTAGTATTATACATGATAATAACAAAAAACAAGCACTTTCTGATATTGCATCACAGTTTAAATAAATTACCTCAAATCTGATTTCTAAAGAGAATTGACAATGAATTACTAAGCGAGGCGCTCTTATTTATTGAGTGGACTTGGAATCAGATTCATCTTCTTGTGTTTTCCAATGATGGATTCACAGGGCTTTAGGGCTCAAGTGATTGCCGATAATGGATTTAAAGGGAATTAGGTCTCGAGGTTATCAGATATTACAGGAGAGTTTAGGGAAGGAACGAACTTTCATGGGAGATTTCATGGTTTTTTATGTTTAACTTCCACGACTGGATTAAGGATTTTACTTTTACGCATAGCGATGTTGGGAAGGAAGAAAGGAAGGCGACAAAGTAACCGCGTAATGAAAAAATTCTCAAAATGAATAGGGTTACTTTAAACAGCATTAGGTTTCTAATTTTTATTTTATAAAGTTCTTTTGTCAGCAGCTATAGAATAAATGTTGTTTGCTAATGCCGTTGAAAGCATATTTTATTGCAGTGTTGGCTTTGGTGTGTCAAAAAAGTCGCCTGACTTTAGCTTCGTCGGTTGTGAATTTTGATGTTCTTCAGCAATAATCCTCTTATGCATTATGATACTCTATATTGATGATTGGCGACATCTCTTAAAGGCGGCACTAGCGTTGTTGGGGAGTGGCAAAAATGCATGGTAGTATCATGAAAGAGCGACTCCATTAGTATAGCATCAGAGATGATAGCTCTTTACGTCGATGACATCGGCGTTGATGATTAGCACTTCCATTTTTTATGGTAGTGTTAAATTAAAGTGGCTTTGACCATTATCCTACCTTTATAAATGCTCGTGATGTTTATTATCGATGACGCAAGGACAGATCGTGACAAAACACCTAAGCGTAAAATCTATAGCAATCGACAATGAGATTCAAGAAGGCGCGACATTGGCTAAGGGAAGCACTTAATCCGTTGCAACGTTCATCTTTGACTGCAATATTGATTAGGTGTGGTATATTTACTGGCTTGAAATGGTGGTGTAACAGAACAGTATCACCTTCATAACCAAAGGACTTCGATAATATGTGGTGCAAGACTTATGTAGCTTCGATCAGTGCAATGTCCTCCTATGTGATTATTGATGGAGTGCTATGCTACTAAATTATGACGTGATGAAATGCGCTATGGATGAGTGGCGAAAGCGATAATGGATGGATGGTGCTATCATTATTTATCGGCATCATTTGGAAATAGTGTTGAACATTGACGAAGAGAGATGTCACTTAGTAATCCTTTTGATACCAATCCATCTTTATATTCTTAATGCTGATTACTAGAGCTGTAAGTTTATTCACTGGTCGTATGTCTTCGAGAGTATTGATAACAGTCACCATGGTCAAAGAGCGGTTCTTTATCATGAAAGGTGACGTCATTTCCATATCTTATGTTGTATATCTTTGAAGTCAATAATGGTGATAAATATTTGTTATTATAAAGGTTAAACACTTCTTCTTGCAATGAAGTTCGATATCATCTTCTTGATTCTTCGAGTTGAAAACCATATTCTCCAAAGGAATTATGTGGATAACGTTTGCCCTAACCAAAGTGTAGTAGAAGTATTGACTTTTCAAGTCAATAATTTCAACCATAGTGCTTCCTAACTTTCAAATCTGTTCAATTTGACGGTGTTCCCCTTTCTTTTGCTATTCAAACTCAAATAAAGGAATTTTTCAAGTCATTGGGATCATTCAAAATCTTCAATTCCATATATATGTGTTAACACTAATATATGACTTTAGTACTAAGGTATTTTTCTTTATAGCATAACTCATACTACATTGGTATTAATCTACTTACTCAACATTGTTAGTGCAACATTATACATGGAATTTTTTTTTGTTAATTACCATTGAAATTTCTTGCACATGGCCATAGAATTGTTCTTTTGTCATATGTTTGGCATTTATGTTCTTCTAGTAAACCCCGTAGTTTGAGTCTTCTTATGAGCTCAGCATTGGTTATTTAGTGGTCATTTATTTGTTTGAGGCTTGTTTTTGACTTTAAACATTTTAATGTTTACATAATATACAAACCACCCATATTCCCTTTATAATGGACATTCAAATTTGGAATAACATCATCTGGTAGACAGTAAGTGGCCTTGACAAGAAAATTTCCGAGATTACTAGAACGGGCTCTAAAGTTTCTCCCCTCTAGTTAATTCTTCTTTGGTTGTCAGAGATTGACTTTCAATGTTGGGTCAATTGCAAACTTTTTAAACCGGACTCCTTAATCGTTCAAATTTTGGTTCATTGAGCTTGATGTCTTATTGTAACTTTTATCTCCAAATCTGAAATCTGCTTTGTAACAGATTATCGGCTTTGGAAATTAAACATTCATTTCAAAAAAAGAATAATAAATTTTTGAAGAAAAGGTTAGAAAACCCTTTGATAATAAGGAAGCTAGGAATCCCCTATCATTTGATGATAAGAAATCTGCAATACTATCTTCCAACAATAAGAAATCCAAAATAACATTTGGTAATAAGAAACCAAGAATCCCATCTAATAATGACATGATCGAGAAACCATATCGTAATAAGAAATCTAGAATATTTTCGATAACAAGAAGATAAAAAATATAATAATAAGAAATCCAAAATCCCAAACATCCTCTTCTAGCAACAACAAATCCATCTGATAATAAAAATCTAGAATATCCTCTGTAATAAGAAGACTAGAAAGCCATGTTATAATAAGAAATCCAGAATACTAAAATTTCTTCTTCTAGCAACAAGAAATCCATCTGATAATAAGATATTAGAATGTCCTCTAATAATAAGAAATCCAGAATACTATCTAATAATAAGAAAACCAGAAATCCATTTATTAATAAGAAATCCAGAATCCCATTTGATAATAATGTTGAATATGCGCTTATATGATTTTTTGTTTGATGATAATAAACATATATACATTCGTTTAAATGTATTTGTTAATATACTATTTTATTTTCACAGATTAAACAAATATTTGCTGAATAAAATATATAACACGGAATTTGAATTCAAACGAATATTTTATTTAAACAAATATTTATTACATTTTTGAATAGTACAATTTCAAGCTCTCACTATAACTATACAATTTTTGAATACATCACGATTTCATATTTACATTGATAACCTCACTACATATCACTCACACTCGTACTTTATCTTCAACTTCAACTGCATTCCAGTTTGAATTCAGCATCTGAGCAATCTGCAAAAATATACACTAACGCAGTAAAATTGAAAAAGAAATATTTTTGCAATATAAAATAAAATATGGTTTTTGAAAATTTTATCTGCCTCAGTTATTTGGGTTGTTCGTCATAATTCACATTTGAATTCATCACACACGAACTGTACATGCCACAAAGTCATGCACATAGATATATACACTTGATAACTCTACAGGGACAGGTAATCATGAGTGGCTGCAATACACACGTGTACATTTATACACGTGTGCACTGCCTCGCCAACTCGTATGCACAGTCAACCAATATATACAACATGAAGTACAGCAACTCAAGGAGATAGTCGACCAAACTCATGTATGCAACAGCAAATACTCGAGCTCAAGACCGTACAGTTACAACATGTCAATGCAACACTGCATACAACATAATGCAATACCCAAAGACCAAGTCGAAGTCGAGCTGTTCTCAACAGTTCTATGTATCCAACAACAATATGAATGCTATGTTCAATCATGATACAGACCAGAAACATCAAAGTCTCAAGTGATGCAAATATCAAGAATCAGTGCAACAGGAAATGGTGTAAATACAACTCGAAGTAATGCTCAGTGCAAAGGCCATGATCAAGCCAACACAGCAACTACAACAGGCCAGAGATGAAAGCAATACACGACTGAAGTGATGAAGAGAATGTAAACAAGTCACAACTACTACAACAGGCCATCAGTGAAACCAAGATGCTACAGATTTCAGCAACATCAATGAGACAGTAAAATGAACAATGCAAAGAAGGCTGCAGTGAAGCATACACATGAGTGGACAGGACTACAACAGCTAGTACCAACATGAATCAGAGATTACAAACTCGAGTGCGCAAGTGAACATGATGAGTCAGTGCAGTAAGCAGTAATTTTAAGCAACAAATCGACTCAAATGCTCAACTACATGCAAGAGGCAACAAAGACCACAATGCAGTGATACAAGTTCAAACAATGCTCAATACACAGCCAACAAGATATCATCAAAAACCAAACAAGGGACAGGCCATAACATGCAGACCAAACACATGAGTGTAACCAACTGAATCAGCAAGGCAATACACAAATGCAATAGAATGCAATGCTCAATATCACTACAAACTGCGGTGGATAGTGAAGGCAGCAACACACCACCAAGTGAATGCATCAGGCATTAACAAATAAGTAGTTCAAATGAACTCGATCAGTAACCAAGGCTACCACAATGAAAAGTCATGTATGCAACAGAATTTCAAATGAAACAAATCCAACTTTATATGCATATGTAACCCATCAAGCTGCAGTTTTACCAAAAGTTCAAGTGAAGCAAGTACAGGTTAAACTCAAGCAAGTGAGTTTATCAATACAATATACAATGAAGACTGCGAGAACATGAACACAGGAAAACAATGCATGGTGAATTGTATTAACACAGTGATGCAATGTACGAAATAAATGCTACAGTGGATGAACACAACGATGGTCGATGCCGTGGCAGTTATGAAGTAAAATACTGCATCAAACCGAAGACAAAAGTCAGGTGCACATGTTTGAAAAACTCAGGAAGTAAAAGGGGAAAGTTGTTGCCGTATGAATCAAGTAAGTATCGCACGAATCAACATCAAGGCCGTGAGTAACAAGTTGCAAAAATATTAGGAAAGTCGTGTGCATCAAGGAAGTGAATTTCAGGAAAGTATCGAGTTAATTAGTGTATTCGAATTCATATAAATACGAGTACCAAATTATCATCATCGGCATGAATAAATGAAAAAGCAATCGAATTCAAGCAATAAAACCTGAAAGCAATCAACATACCAGAAGAGAAAGGCGAATTTGATTATCTCGAAGCAACCGAAGCCGAACCCTAATTTCATATAACAAATCAAACGAAGCAGCCGAAGAGAGCTACGAAGAGAAGATCAAAGCTGCGCGCACAAGATTGATAAAACATAAAATCGGCAACTTCATCAAACCCTAATCAGGGACGAAGCCCTAACTTGCAAAAGGAACGGCCGCAGAAGAAATAAAGAAGACGGTCAAGAGATATTAAAAGGGGTCGGCCTTCTTTTTATAAAAAGGGGTTTTTATTATATTAGGGTTATTTTAATTTAAAATTGTTTTAATTTACATTTTCTTTTTAACTGCTTAATTTTCTAGTCGTGTGACTAGGGGACAAGCTACGTGGCGTAGCTTGAGAATTCGCAATTCAGTGGCTGAGTTGTGGCAGGGTTTTGAGCGTAGAGTTAGGTTAGTCAGTAGCGAGTGTCGCGAGTTGACGTGTTTAAGCGTGTGACTATCTAATTTCTAGTAGAAACCTTGGGGGCAGCACGTAGGCGGTTCTTGCCGAAGCTGGGTAAATTCTGTGTCGTTCTTTTCTGCATTTATTATTCTGTTTTTATCTGTGCTGCTTCTTTTCTGTGATCTGTGTTGAATTTATTTTATAAGCTTCCGCAATTAATTTTTACAATTTATACTATCACCCTATTCACCCCCCCTCTAGGGTAAAATCGGTCCTACAAGTGGTATCAGAGCTAGGAATTGAAGTCAATTTCTGTTTTAAAATTCATTTTTCAAAAATCATTTTAAAAAGTTTGAAATTTTAAAATGGCTTCTTTTAATAATGCTTTTGCTGAGGGTCAGTCCATAGTTAGACCACCAATGTTCAGTGGTGAATATGCTTATTGGAAAAATAGAATGAAATTTTTTCTAAAAACCATTGATGCTTGGAACATTGTTGAGACAGGTTATAGATCACCAACTATAATTGTAGACAATCATAAAATAGATAAACCGATGGACCAATGGACAGAGCTAGAAAATAAATTACAAAATGCTAATGCTAAAGCTATGAACTCTATTATCTGTTCATTGGATCAATTTGAATTTAATCGGGTCTCTCATTGTTTAACTGCGCAGGAAATATGGCACACATTAGAAGTGACTCACGAAGGAACATCTCAAGTCAAAGAATCTCGCCTTGCAATGCTAAGCAGCGAATACGAGAACTTCACAATGGCGAAAGAAGAAAATGTCAAAGAGATGCATGGACGACTTTCCAATATCGTATAAAAATCAAAAGCTCTTGGAAAACCATATACAGAGTTGGAGATAGTCCGAAAAATCCTCAGAGTCCTTCCACGAAGTTTTGAAGCCAAAGTGACTGCCATTCAAGAATCAAAAGATTTGAAACAAATGAAAGTCGAAGAACTCATCGGAAATCTCACTGCCTATGAGCTAGAAATGAAATACAAGGAAGAACGTGAAGGAGGTGATACTCGAAAGAAATCAATTGCTCTAAAAGGAACAACTGAGAATGACGACGATGATGAGGATGGTGAAGCTGAATTAGCACTATTAATAAAGAGATTCAAAAAATGGAATCGCAAATATGGAAATCCAGCCAGAAATCATCAAATTAAAAGCAGAATAAACAAAGCACTAGACATTTCGGAGAAACAAGAGATTATTTGCCACAAATGCAATAAACCAGGCCATATTAAGCCAAATTGTCCTCAAAATCGACCAAACCAAGGAAAGAAACTGAAGAAGAAAAGTTTTGCGGCTACTTGGGATGAAATTGATGAAGATGAAAGCGATAGCACCGAAAGTGAGAGTGAAAGAGCAAATCTATGTCTTCATGGTGAAGTAACTGACAGTGATGACGACGAGCCAAGTGAGGTATCAAAACTGTCACATTAAGAATTACTTATATATTTTCACGAAGTAAATGGCTGTTTTGAACGACTTAGGGAAAAGTATGCCAAACTTGAATCACAAAAAGACACTTTGATAGATTTAAATAAACAACTTAATCAATTAGTTAAAACCTATCAAAGTAGGATCCCTAAGTGTGACAAGTGTCCAACGTTCGAAGAAGAGATTAAAAAATCAGAAAACAAAATTAATTCACTTGAAAATGAAATCCTGTTTTTAAAAGAAAGTGAAAACGCAAGAAGAGAAAACTCCATTAAAAAGTGCACTCAACTGTTAACCGAAAATGAAACTCTCAAAACTCAAGTCCAACAACTATCAACGACTTTAGATAAGTTTTCAAAAGGAGAAAAATCCTTGAATATGCTATTAGGGAAACAATCTATTAATACATCTAGGCAAGGGCTTGGATATAACAAATGTCAAAATAATAGAAATCAAATCGATTCATTTGAACACAATCAAAATAGTTGTTGGTATAAACCCAAACATGTGACGACTATATCGATTTGGGTTCCAAAAGGCACAAATATAAAATCTCTCAAATTAAAACAAATTTGGGTGCCAAAAGGAACATGTATAAATAGCTTTGGGTCTCCTCTAAATTATCTTTTAAAAAATTCTGCCACTAACAACCTTGGACCTATAAAAACAAATAGGTCACCAAAATTTTTTCCCGTGTAGGTATGTTGGCAGGCTAAGGAACAACAGCAATGGTATCTGGACTCTGGCTGTTCCAGACACATGACAGGCGATAAATCAAAGTTCCTTAGCCTAGAAAAGTACAAAGGTGGCAGGGTCACAATGGGTAACAATGAAAAGTGTAAAATTGTTGGCAAAGGTAAAGTAGGTAACAATTCATTTATCCTGAATGATGTACTATATGTTGAAAATCTACATCACAACTTGATATCAATCAGCCAGTTATGTGATAAAGGTATGAATGTTATTTTTGACTCTGACTTGTGCAAAATTATTGACAATTCATCTAACGAAATCTTATTTTCAGGTAAAAGGAAAGGTAATATATACTCTCTATCTTTTGATGATCTCACCCTGTCTAAATGCTTGGTAGCTAAGGACATAGAAGTAAATTTATGGCATCGACGTTTAGGGCATGTTAGTATGAACTTGCTAAACAAATTAAAAAGGAAAAATTTGGTAAGAGGGTTGCCTTCACATGAGTTTGAAACAGAAAACATTTGTAAAGCATGCACTTTAGGAAAACTTAAGAAATCATCATTTCATACCAAAAACAGTGTAAGCACTTCTAGAGTGCTTGAGCTAGTTCATATGGATCTATTCGGACCTAATGACATTGCTAGCTTAGGAGGTAAGAAATATTGTTTTGTAATAGTTGATGACTACTCAAGATATACATGGGTATATTTCTTAGCTAAGAAATCAGAAACATTTTCATACTTCAAAAATTTCACAAAATTAGTCCAAAATGAAAGGGAAGTTTCTATTATCTCACTAAGAAGTGATCATGGCGGAGAATTTGAAAATTGTGAATTTGAATTTTTTTGTGATGAAAATGGAATCAAACATGAATTCTCTGCACCACGTACTCCACAACAAAATGGAGTAGTTGAGAGAAAGAATCGAACTTTACAAGAGTTGGCTAGATCTATGATAAATGAGTATGAACTACCTTTACATTTTTGGGCAGAAGCAGTAAATACAGCATGTTATGTAATGAATAGAGTTATGATTAGACCAATTCTCAACAAGACTCCCTATGAGCTATGGTTCAACAATAAACCAAACATTGCATACTTTAAAGTGTTTGGATGTTCTTGTTATATTCTCAATACAGGTGATCAATTAGGAAAATTTGAAGCAAAAGCCGATGAGGGTATTTTCATGGGGTACTCTTCGAGAAGCAAAGCTTACAGAGTCTACAACAAAAGGACTAAAACAATCGTGGAATCAATAAATGTGAAATTTGATGAAGGCATTGATAATCAAGAAACATCCAAAAGCAATGGTGAAGAGGAGAAAGAAAAAGATGAGCATAAAGAACCAAAAGAAACTGATAAGATCAGAGAAACTGTCATATCTCCAGAGGATCGAAGGAATCTAGATCCAGCAAAACTGAAATTCAAAGCAGACCATCCTCCTGAATTAGTAATTGGAAATCCTATAGCAGGGAACTTGTCGACAAATTTGGATTGAAAGATGCCAAACCAGCAAGAACTCCCATGAGTACAACACTTAAGCTTGACAAGGATGAAAAAGGTAAGACAGTTGATCAAAAGCAGTACAGAGGTATGATTGGATCACTCCTTTATCTTACCGCTTCTAGACCTGACATCATGTTTTCTGTCTGCTTGTGTGCACGTTTTCAATCTAACCCAAAAGAATCTCATTTAACAGCTGTTAAAAGAATTATAAGATACTTGTTACACACCTCACGGTTTGGCCTTTGGTATCCATCAAATGATAACTTTGAATTAAAAGGTTTTTCAGATGCTGATTATGCTGGAAATTTAGTTGATAGAAAAAGTACTAGTGGAGCATGTTTTATGTTAGGACATTCATTAGTTGCATGGTCAAGCAGAAAACAAAATTGTATTGCATTATCCACCACAGAGGCAGAGTATATTGCTCTAAGCGGTTGCTCTGCTCAAATCTTATGGATGATACAAACTTTGCAAGACTATGGTCTAAATTTTAAACGTGTACCACTAATGTGTGACAGTAAAAGTGCAATTGATCTCACAAATAACCCTGTGCATCACTCACGAACAAAACATATAGATGTTAGGCATCATTTTATTCGAGATCATATTTCCAAAGAAAATATCAGCATAAATTTTATTTCAACTGATTCACAATTGGCAGACATCTTTACAAAACCCCTTCCAGAAAACAGTTTTTGCAAGCTACGTCTCAGTCTAGGTGTTTTAGAAATTTGATTGCCTAATTAACAAATCTATCCCCCTACTAATTATCAAAAAGGTAAATAGTGACTGAAAAATGATAAGGAGTGATATTAATCATACATTTTTCCTCAAGACAGTATACTTAGTAAATTACTTTAGAAATTCAAACAAGAGTTATAAAATTCTTTGTTTGGCAAAAATTCCATGACCATTTCTAATTCTATCATATTTCTATCGACCATCGCCTATCAAAAATCCAATATAGTTTGTCAATATGTGGTATCATAATCAGGAATAATTCGTTTTTCAGTTTATAAAATAAAATAAAATTCAAAGTGTTCACTCTCATTTAAAAGTCCTCACGGTTATGCATGAGTGAATTACTTGGAATTTGATATGTAGTTCCATGCTCATTTAAAAGTCCTCACGGTTATGCATGTATGGAACGCATATCAAAAGTTGATTTTTTTTAATAATTATTAATAATAATAAATAAACAAGTTGATTCTAATCCCATTTAAAAGTCCTCACGGTTATGCGTGGTTAGAAGATACTTGAATTCATTTTTTCTAAAAATAAAATAAAATTAGAATACTACTAATCTCATTTAAAAGTCCTAACGGTTATGCATGGTTAGTAGATATTCAAATTCCTGATATAAATATGCCACAAATAGACACAACTGTATGATTTTATGATAACATCATTCCCATCATCTCTAAAAATGGAATATGTGCCTAACAAGAATAGGTATGATTTTTGTTTGATTCTCTATTTAAATTACATAGTTATAGTCGATTGAGTTTTAATGTTATATTACTATCTATCACCTTATCTCTATTTCATGACACTTTTACTCTTTTGCTGATAACAAAAGGGGGAGAGAAATATTGGATTTTGGCAAATAAATCTTATACTACTATGCATATAAGAAGGGGGAGTTTAGTAAAGATGAAGCATTTAAATAGGGGGAGCAAGCATTTAAATGGTGGAATCATCAAATACATTTAATATGTTTCAAAATCCTAAATATATGTTTGTTATCATCAAAAGGGGGAGATTGTTGAATATGCGCTTATATGATTTTTTGTTTGATGATAATAAACATATATACATTCGTTTAAATGTATTTGTTAATATACTATTTTATTTTCACAGATTAAACAAATATTTGCTGAATAAAATATATAACACGGAATTTGAATTCAAACGAATATTTTATTTAAACAAATATTTATTACATTTTTGAATAGTACAATTTCAAGCTCTCACTATAACTATACAATTTTTGAATACATCACGATTTCATATTTACATTGATAACCTCACTACATATCACTCACACTCGTACTTTATCTTCAACTTCAACTGCATTCCAGTTTGAATTCAGCATCTGAGCAATCTGCAAAAATATACACTAACGCAGTAAAATTGAAAAAGAAATATTTTTGCAATATAAAATAAAATATGGTTTTTGAAAATTTTATCTGCCTCAGTTATTTGGGTTGTTCGTCATAATTCACATTTGAATTCATCACACACGAACTGTACATGCCACAAAGTCATGCACATAGATATATACACTTGATAACTCTACAGGGACAGGTAATCATGAGTGGCTGCAATACACACGTGTACATTTATACACGTGTGCACTGCCTCGCCAACTCGTATGCACAGTCAACCAATATATACAACATGAAGTACAGCAACTCAAGGAGATAGTCGACCAAACTCATGTATGCAACAGCAAATACTCGAGCTCAAGACCGTACAGTTACAACATGTCAATGCAACACTGCATACAACATAATGCAATACCCAAAGACCAAGTCGAAGTCGAGCTGTTCTCAACAGTTCTATGTATCCAACAACAATATGAATGCTATGTTCAATCATGATACAGACCAGAAACATCAAAGTCTCAAGTGATGCAAATATCAAGAATCAGTGCAACAGGAAATGGTGTAAATACAACTCGAAGTAATGCTCAGTGCAAAGGCCATGATCAAGCCAACACAACAACTACAACAGGCCAGAGATGAAAGCAATACACGACTGAAGTGATGAAGAGAATGTAAACAAGTCACAACTACTACAACAGGCCATCAGTGAAACCAAGATGCTACAGATTTCAGCAACATCAATGAGACAGTAAAATGAACAATGCAAAGAAGGCTGCAGTGAAGCATACACATGAGTGGACAGGACTACAACAGCTAGTACCAACATGAATCAGAGATTACAAACTCGAGTGCGCAAGTGAACATGATGAGTCAGTGCAGTAAGCAGTAATTTTAAGCAACAAATCGACTCAAATGCTCAACTACATGCAAGAGGCAACAAAGACCACAATGCAGTGATACAAGTTCAAACAATGCTCAATACACAGCCAACAAGATATCATCAAAAACCAAACAAGGGACAGGCCATAACATGCAGACCAAACACATGAGTGTAACCAACTGAATCAGCAAGGCAATACACAAATGCAATAGAATGCAATGCTCAATATCACTACAAACTGCGGTGGATAGTGAAGGCAGCAACACACCACCAAGTGAATGCATCAGGCATTAACAAATAAGTAGTTCAAATGAACTCGATCAGTAACCAAGGCTACCACAATGAAAAGTCATGTATGCAACAGAATTTCAAATGAAACAAATCCAACTTTATATGCATATGTAACCCATCAAGCTGCAGTTTTACCAAAAGTTCAAGTGAAGCAAGTACAGGTTAAACTCAAGCAAGTGAGTTTATCAATACAATATACAATGAAGACTGCGAGAACATGAACACAGGAAAACAATGCATGGTGAATTGTATTAACACAGTGATGCAATGTACGAAATAAATGCTACAGTGGATGAACACAACGATGGTCGATGCCGTGGCAGTTATGAAGTAAAATACTGCATCAAACCGAAGACAAAAGTCAGGTGCACATGTTTGAAAAACTCAGGAAGTAAAAGGGGAAAGTTGTTGCCGTATGAATCAAGTAAGTATCGCACGAATCAACATCAAGGCCGTGAGTAACAAGTTGCAAAAATATTAGGAAAGTCGTGTGCATCAAGGAAGTGAATTTCAGGAAAGTATCGAGTTAATTAGTGTATTCGAATTCATATAAATACGAGTACCAAATTATCATCATCGGCATGAATAAATGAAAAAGCAATCGAATTCAAGCAATAAAACCTGAAAGCAATCAACATACCAGAAGAGAAAGGCGAATTTGATTATCTCGAAGCAACCGAAGCCGAACCCTAATTTCATATAACAAATCAAACGAAGCAGCCGAAGAGAGCTACGAAGAGAAGATCAAAGCTGCGCGCACAAGATTGATAAAACATAAAATCGGCAACTTCATCAAACCCTAATCAGGGACGAAGCCCTAACTTGCAAAAGGAACGGCCGCAGAAGAAATAAAGAAGACGGTCAAGAGATATTAAAAGGGGCCGGCCTTCTTTTTATAAAAAGGGGTTTTTATTATATTAGGGTTATTTTAATTTAAAATTGTTTTAATTTACATTTTCTTTTTAAACTGCTTAATTTTCTAGTCGTGTGACTAGGGGACAAGCTACGTGGCGTAGCTTGAGAATTCGCAATTCAGTGGCTGAGTTGTGGCAGGGTTTTGAGCGTAGAGTTAGGTTAGTCAGTAGCGAGTGTCGCGAGTTTACGTGTGTAAGCGTGTGACTATCTAATTTCTAGTAGAAACCTTGGGGGCAGCACGTAGGCAGTTCTTGCCGAAGCTGGGTAAATTCTGTGTCGTTCTTTTCTGCATTTATTATTCTGTTTTTATCTGTGCTGCTTCTTTTCTGTGATCTGTGTTGAATTTATTTTATAAGCTTCCGCAATTAATTTTTACAATTTATACTATCACCCTATTCACCCCCCCTCTAGGGTAAAATCGGTCCTACAAATAAGAACACTAGAAAATCATCTAATAATAAGAAATCTATAACCCCATCCGTTAATAAGAAATCCACAATTCCATGTAATATTAATAGAAGACTAGAAATCTTTACCCGGAAATAATAGAAGACCAAAAACCCCTATATGGTAGTAATAGAAGACCGAAAATCCCTACAGAAAACTTGAACTCCATGGGAAAACCAGAAATTCAATAGGAAGTCCAAAAACTATCAAGAAAACTAAGAAGAAAAACATAAATTCATTTATCAAGAAATTCAGAAATTCATCCTTCAGTAAAATCAAAAATTCAATTAACGGTTTTTCCGAATTTCATTTGATAATAAGAAACTCAGAAGCCTGTTTGATTGTAATAGAAGACCAGAAAATCTTCTAATTACATTAATTCGTGTAGAGAAGAATTCGCAGTTCAATCTTATACTAGAACATTATATCAAAAACTTTTGTCATAGACTGATACTTCGAATTGTAATGAATATTTCTGGTTGGTCAAAAGAATGCGCCTTGTTAGGAGATACCTAATTGTTAAGGTGTTTATTATTTATTATTGCTACATTGGAGCCAAGTAAAACCGTTCAACCATTCAGTCATGCAACAAAGTAGTTCAGTTTAGCTATTCAATCTTTTAGCAAAGTAGTTCCATTCAACCATTCAATTGTTCAGACAGTTAGTTCCATTCATCTATTCTGTGTTTCAGCCATTCAATAGAGTAGTTCTATATGGTTGTTTGGCCATTCAGCGTGGTAATTCTTTTTGGTTGTTTAGCTATTCAGTAAAGTAGTCCCATTCGATTGTTTTGCCATTTAGCTGGCCTAATTAATCTATTAATGCTTATTTCATAGACCTTCCTTTGATGGTTTCCCAATTTCTAGGTCTAGTATGGATCCATTTGATGTGTGTTTCTTCTATTCCTTGAATAAAATTATTCTTACATTTCCAGTAAGAATTTTTTCATTGCTTAACTCCTTTTGCCGCTCTATTCGGTTTTAGATTCCTTCATATCCCCTATCTTTTCCTCCGTTCGGGTTTTAGATATCCCAGCCCCTTCTCTCTCTGCCCCTTATTGGGCTTTGCCTTAGTTTTAGGCTTTAGAAATAACTGTCCTTTATTTTATTCTCGTCTTGAGCTTTACCTTTGTTTTGAAGCGTTATGGCTCATATTTGATTGATCTTCCCCCAAAAGATTACTGGTTGGTGTTAGACTAGTTACTTCCTCTAAGAGATACTTCAGAACGGTCATCAGCAGCTTTTTTCCCTCCCTCTAGAAGGTGCTCTGAAAGTGCATCAGAGGCTTTTGTCCCTCCCTCTAGGAGGTGCTTCAGAAGTACATCGAAGCTTTAAAGAAGTTTTTTCTTGAAAAGATTATTTGTGAAAATAATTTTCGACCAGTTGAAATGTTTATCAATACCTTTTGAACATCAACTTTTCTATCATGAAACTTCTTTTTTGGAAAAAAGAAGTTCCCATAAAATGAGCTCTTTGATAAATTGAGGAATTATTCCACAAGATTGGACTTTCTTTTGAAAAGATTTTGGATATTTGAAATTTTTGATAAAGTAGTTTCTTCTCGATGTTGCCACCAAGAAGGGCTTTTGATTCACTCTCATAATACAAATGCAAATCTCAAATAAGAGACCGAGTGTTCATATTCACATAAGCGACTTCTAATCACCTTTTTACTCAATTGGTTCCTGTATTAATTTAAACTTCTTTGTAAATACTTGTATATGTGTTAAAAATACCTTTACAATATATATATAGTACGATTTCAGTATTCATCTCTTCTCCTTTTAATAGTTTGAGAATTGTGAATATTCTTATCACATATGGAAATAAGTATTTTATACTTATCGCGTTTTCGACCTTCTTAGCTTACTCTATACTTTGATAAAGAGTGAAGCCAATAGGTTAGAGCACTGTTGCTTTAAACCCTACTTGAACGTCATTCTAAACTCTCATGGGGAGAACAAGTCTACTTTGTCGGTATTTAGTGCTAATTATAAGATTAATTGCTTTTCATAAATAAGTAAATACACAAAACGTGACTAAGTCATATAAGTGACTCCTAATCTCTTTGTAAATTTATTTGAATATAATTTGAAAAACCTTTTTGAAAATGATGTATACACACACACACACTAATTTATTTACAAAGCCGATATACTAAATAAAATGTTGAACAATTTGAAAGACAAAATGTTACATAAAACTTTTAATACTTCAATAAAAAAATTAACCAATTTTTTAAATCTACAAAAATAACTAAATTTGACGCTTGCTAAAAACTTCTAAAACGAATATTTTACATTTATTTTACCCTTTTACTTCAATAATTCAAAATTAATTATTAAAAATAATTTAAACTTCAAACCACGTTTAAAATACTATAATATGTGTTATCAAACTGGAAAGATAGTAGAAAAAACATCAATTTAAATGTCATTTAAAACCATATAAATTTAGAACAACAAACAACATCTTTTACAGAATGTTATCAAAAGGGTCCAGAATTATTACAGGATGTCAAAAGTGCTACTGTCAAGTTCTCTAATAAACAATTAATGAAAGCAGTTTTAAACATTAAAAAGATTAAATATTTTTTAATATGTTTACAATAGTTTTAATATCCAAATTTTTTACAGTAAGTAAAATGCTCATGTTACACCATAACCATGCTAAGAAACCCCTAGGAATGTCAATTCAAAATATTATAGAAAATGATTAAAACAAGGCATTGAAAGTGCTTCCAAAGCGACTATTTACAACAGAAACCATATAGAATTCCATTCCCAACCAACCACCATCCAATCAACCATATGTGCATGATGTTAAGGCCATGTCACAAGTTATATAAGGCCATTAACGTGGTTGTATGCAATACAGAGTTTTCATTTGCTTTCAAAAGAAATCATGGTCCGAATATAAACTTTACTTAATGGTCTCACTACTGTTTAGCAAGCATATTATACAATTTCATAAACAATCAAATTGTGAGTTTGCTCACACCTTTTAAGGTCTACAACAAAGCACAAGCCTCTACCTCATAATCAATTTCTACCTCCATTAAATCAAGCTCCGAATCCAAACTTGCTTCGTGCTACTCTTGCCCTAAGCTAGAAAAAGGCTATATTTGTTCATGGCTCTAGGATGTTTGCGGTTGTGTGCTCCAATTCTTCAATCATAGTTTTTTTATCTTTGTTTTTATAGTGTATCAGCCTATAGCTTGAGTTTGGTGAAGTTTGCGATTTGAAATTGATCACATAATGAGAAGAAGATGAAGAGGATTTGTTTCCACGTTTAATTAATTAGCAATCCCATTTCCGAAGCCCTGACGGTGTTTTTATAAACTTCATTAAGAGGTCGCTTACCACCTCCCACATTCTATGTCCAGTCAAGAGCTTGTCCATCTCCATGTGCTTTGCATTACACACCATTCTCTCTTTACTTAGCCCTTAAGCGTTCTCAAAATACCCCACCTCCGAAATATAATCAATTGACATCATCCATCACATTATTAAAGTGTTTAATTACCTAAAAACATCAAATATTATAGTTGTTAATTAATTACCCATTAATATCCTAACCAAGCCCAAAAAGTTAGAACAACTTCTATCTAGTAAAAAGTCGTTTATCGATGAAATATTTTTCAATCACATCATAATTGTTTCATCGAAGTATTTGTTTTTGTTAACAAATTTCAAGAATAAGTTTCCCATCATTAGTTATTAATTCAAAGCCACTCAATAATGTTTTAAAATTCATTAAATTGCATTAAATCATATATTCCAATATTAGACATTTAAACACAAAGTGTTTAAAATTTGAGGTCACTACACTCTCCCGAACATAAAATATTTCACCTCCCTTGAAATTCCAACACAACCAACACACAAAAATGAACCATAGTTCATTGTTTGATCATGTTAAAAAACCACTCATCGCAAAAGGATGACAAGTAATCTATTGAACGTACCTTACGTTCAACCACTTCATGTTATTACTTTAATTATGCAAGCTACCACATGATAAATAATAAAGTCATCCCCTGAACTCTCCATAAGCCAACGAAACATAGTATGCATATACCTAAGCATATACGATGTGCACGAATTATCTGTACACAATATCCAATCTAATCCCTTACTCCATCATATAAATTTCGCTTCCTAACTAATATAGATCACAAGACCTCTATAGTGCGGAGTCTAAACATGTTCCTTGATTAGAAACTTCTGTTTCCCTTATGTTGTTGTATACTATGACAAAAACTCAAGATCATGTCAATTATCCATTTTAAGCATTCCTAGTCACAAATCAAGTGAAAAATTCTAGTTTGGACCTATAACCACCCAGAATTTTAGTTATTCAAAATTAGAATATTTAATTAATTTTAAGTATTGAAAAGTTAATTTTATAGGTTAAATAACTTAAATTCCTAAAGTAGCTATTTACTAGATAGTTTAATTGTTGGATTTAATAATTGAAATTGTTTAAATAATTGAATATTGGATTTTCATTTGGATAAAAACGATTTAAAGGCTTGTTAAATTTCCCTTAATAAGAATGAAGGTAATAAAAAATTTAAATTTATTTTAAAGTGGTTTACTTAATTTTGGAATTAACTCGTTTTAACTAACATATAAAAGTAGCCTTTCTAAGCACTGTCTCGGATTTCAACGAAACTAGTTTCAGTGACTTCATAATAATGAATTGTAACATGCCAACAAATTTCGTAGCGATCAAATGCATTGTTTGGTCGTAGGAGATAGAAAAGTGTTGAAATTAATATCGAAAATTTAATATTATAATTGGATTCTAAAATCTATCTTCTCCATACGATTAAATTAGCGCTTGAGACTAGTTTCATTGCGTTTGGAATAAGGGTATAACATTAGAAATGTTGGGCGGCATGCCTCGATCAGGGTTTGAAACTAAATATCCAGATATTTTGAATTTAAATAATATATATGTTTGGATTTGACTTTACATAACTTTCTTCATTCACATCAGCTCACCATACCCACATTAGCCCAAAATACGTACATGACCGTGCTTTTTTTAAAGCTTCCTTGCCCCCTCTTCTCATTTATCTTTTACTAGAGAAGCAAGAAAGAGAATATTGACAAAAATAATTAAATGCTTCTACCTTATCCTTAAATAATCAAATCCAAAAAAGAAAATAAAATTCCCCGTCGACAAATTGAAATAAGTCATTTGCAATGAAGGGGCATTCGCATTCAGGTGGTCATGGGTTGGAGGGATGCACGTAGTGGCCGCAGTTGGGTGAAGTGGTGGAGCTGGCGTGGGGTAGGGCGACAGTGCAGGTAGGTCAAAAGACGACATCAGTGATGGAGTAGATGGCGATATTGATGAAGTTGCAAATAAAAAAAGAGTTATCGCATGCAAGTGCAAGCGTGTGCAGGCGTAGACGTGTGGTGGCTGCAGCAGGTCAGGGTTTAGGCGGCGTTCACTGGTCGAGGTTCGTGTGGGTGGCGTACTCATGTTTAAGTATAAGAAAGAAAGTGATTCGCAACGTTGGTTAAACTCGAATGAGATTGAGGAAGGAGAAGATTAGTGGGGGATCAATATTTTGTTGATAAAAATGTGTGATCCTCTACGATTAGAGGAGAGCACACATGCAAATATGTATATAACACGAATATATGGTGCTGCCAACATGCCTGGCAGGTAACAAAACCAAAAACACAGACAACAAATCTTAGCTACTCCTAAGATGAGTCCGGCAAGGTCACCACCCATCACACCCTAATATCGAGCTCCGGCATGGCCACCGCCCGATATTAAGGTGTTAGAAGTACCTAGGAAACTAGAGGAAAAACAAAAGCTACAATACAAAGACCCAGACTAGTGAGGAAACTCCAACCAACTGAATCGAAAGAGGTGAAGAAGCAGCTGCATCGAAGTGGGCATGTTGAAAAGAGAAACCACTCTGAAGTCTATGAACAATAGAAAGGGGGGACCAAACTGAAGAAAATATCCTCCAGGATGTGGATACTCTGCTCGGTGAAAAAAGCATCTGCACTGAAGTGGAACTGCTAAAAAGAGAAACCGCTCTGAAGCCTCTGAACAGTAGAAAGTGGTACCAATCCCGAGAATATATCGTCCTGGATGAAGATACCCTGCTCTGGTAACCTCTCTACCCTCTGATGCACAGCAATCTGAAGAAAGGAAACCTGCTAAATGAACCTGATATTCTATCACCCATACCTGTAACTGGAAGATGACTAAAGAAAAAATTAGAACTATACATATATATGTATATTAACAAAATAAATATACATACATACATATATATATATATATATATTTAAAAGGAAGGATTTAAAAACCAAAATAAGACCAACTGGATAATAACAGAATAAATGAAATACCGAGAAACGAATATCAAAAAAAGACTAGAACAAGTTATTAAGATGGATCTATCTTATGAATCTTCAATCATGATTAAGTTATGATTAGAAGTGATATCATCATCTAAATTAGAGAAAATATTAATAATACTATTATTGGTGTTAAAGAAATTGTTGTTGAGTTTAAAGAAATTGATATTATGTTTAACTTTATTAAGGTACGTTTTGAAAAGGATATTTTTAGCTAATTTATGTTTGGGGTAAGAGATCCAATTAAAACAAAATGAAGAAATTATAAAAAATCAATTTGTTTAAGTGATAATTATTGTTATTGAAAATTCTTTGATTTCTTTCAAACCAAATAAACCAACTAATAATAATGAATAAAGTGTCTAATAAAAATTTAATATTCTTTTTAAACTTGAATCTATGATTATTCCAATAGAATTCACAATCCGAAATTTTAGTTGTTATATTAAAGTTGAATATTTTAAGAGTATTAATTAGAATATAATTAGAATCCATACAATTAAAGTATAAATGATTAATGTCCTTAAGATACATATTACAGTAATAACATTTTTTATCATTTTGAATATTTTTTCTCTTTAAAAATTCAGTTGTATTAAGTTTTCCATGAAGAATTAACCACGTATGAATTTTACATTTGGGAGGAGCGTTAGATTTCCACATATATTTAAATGAGTTATTTATTGTACCTGAAAAATTAATGAATCTGTATAAGAATTGGATGTATATTTCTTACTCTTATCCCATTCCCAACTAATAGAATCATTATCATTATCAATATTATAGAGATTTAATCTGGCATAAAGCAAAGAAAGATGTCTAAGAGTTGAATCAACTAAAATTCCGTCAAAATTGAAATTCCAAGGATGATCATTACCAGGAGAATAAACTTCATTGATTAAAGCATATTTAAAGTTACAAATTTCATATAGATCCTTAAATTCTGTCTTAAGAGGCACTATCGAAATCCAACGGTCATGCCAAAACGAAGTATGATTACCAGAATGAAAAATTGTGTTTAAACCTATGTTAAAAATCTCATTACATTTTAAAATGTTTTTCCAAAAGTTAGATATGTTATGTGTGACAGGAGAATCAATTTGATATAAATTGCTATTTCCATAATAGTAATATTTAGAAGTGATCTCTTTCCAAATAACGTTATCATTAAAATCTTTAAATTTCCAAAGTCATTTACCTAACAGAGACAAATTCATATTACGCAAATTAATAACACATAAACCACCTTCCTCTTCGGCCTTACAGACGGTGTCCCAATTACTAGACATTTAGTATTATTATTAGAGATTTCTCCACCCCATAAGAAATCTCTTCTAATCTTATCGATTTTATCCATAACCCAATCCGAGAACAAATGTAAGGACATCCAATACATCGGAAGAGCTGATAAAACCTAATTTATTAAGACTAGTCTACCTGCTCTGGATAGGAATCTCCCATTCCAGTTAGAAATCTTATTTTTAATTTTATCAATGATAATAAACCAATCGTCATGTTTGAGATTGGTGGGTCTAATCACAAAACCAAGGTAATCAAAAGGTAAGTTCATAATTTTGCAATTAAGAGTATTAGCAACTAAGTTTTCAACTTTATCAAAATCATTTAAAACTAACACGGAACTTTTGTCAAAATTAATTTTAAGACCAGATAAAAGTTCAAAACTATAAAGGATAAACTTAAGAGTAATAATGTGACTAAGAAGATGGGAAGAAAAAAGTAAAGTATAATCCGCAAATTGAAGAACCGATAAACCATTATGCGAAATTTCATTGCCTACACTACCAAGAGAACCATTATCCACCATTCTTTTAATAATTTTAGCAAAAACATCATCAACGAAGTTACAAAAATAAAGGTGATAAGGGATCCCCTTGCCTTAAAGCTCTCTTAGATTGTATTCTATTGCCTAAAATACCATTAATCATAATACTAGAGTTTCCAGTTCTACGCAAAGTCAAAATCCAATCGGTCCATCTATGGCCAAAACCTCTAGCATGAAAAATATCAACAAGAAAATCCCAATCTACCGAATCAAAAGCTTTAGCAAAATAAAGTTTTAAAATTGCACAAGTTATGTTATTCTTACAACAGTAATTAATATATTCTTGGACAACTACCACACCATCAGTGATATTTCTCCCTTTAATAAAAGCCGATTGAGAACAATCGATTAATTCATACATTATTTTACTAAGTCTATCGGCTAGAACTTTTGAAATGATTTTAACCGAACAGTTAATCAAAGAAATAGGCCTAAAGTCTTTTAAGTTTTTAGCGCCTACTTTTTTATGTAACAAAATAACGTTTGCGATGTTAAATCTCCCTAATTGCAAGTTACCTTTGTAAAAATCATTGAACATATTAACTAAGTCAAATTTTAAAACTTAATGTGACTAATTATGTAAATGTCAGCAGTAGTGTATATTGTATATTATTTAATTTGCAAAAATTGTAAATTGAATATGTCCTTCATATTAGGACCAAATCATACGTGATCAGTCGTGTTCGACTTGTAGCGACAAGGGTACCAAAATAGAATTGGATTGGTGGCAATAGAAGTTAGTTGAATTCCACACTGAATTTGAGCACTGTTCGAATTCAGATGGAATTAGAATGCGCAAGCGACAACTAGAGTAACGGTGAGTTACTCTCACCTTTTTGGATAACTAGTACGGCATATATTTGAGAAAAATTATTGGATAATTGTTTGGACGAATTATTATATTTATCAGTTGGTATGGATATGTTCCCGCCTATTGTAGCGGATGGGACCATATTACATTCCTGTGTAAGAGCAGATGACCATTTGTATATGAATCCTGTCTCGCAGCGGTTGATTTATGTTTATTGATTGTCTAACATTTATGATATAGGGAAATAGTTTGGAGGGATCCAACGGGATTCCTTGCTATTATTAAATTTTTCAATGATATTCCTTTTATGTCGTTTATTTATTAATAAATACGATTGTGGAAGCTGTGGTAATAACATCGTTATATGTTTGAAAATAAGATCCAATGGTGATAAGAATAATCAATATCGCTATGGTTATGTGTTGGGTGGTTATTGGCCTCGAATTAATATTTTTCTTAAAAAAACCATGAATTACTTATTAAGTCAGAAATGGTTTTTGAGACAAAAATGATTTTTTTAAATTCGAAAATTGGATTTCGAAAATATTTTAAATATTATCTATTTAATTATATTAATATTATTTTAAATTATTGCTTATAATAATACTAATTTATGTTTGTTTAATTAAAATAATATTCTTTTAAAGTTATTTTATTACATTAAAATTGTTTTAAAGTTATATAATCATATTAATATTATTTTAAAGTCATTTCATTATTTTAATATTGTTAAAAGTTATTTGTTTTTTTGTTAATATGTATTAAGAAATTATAAAAGGTTAATAAATTTAAAGAATAATTTTTAAGAATAATTATGGTTTTAAATTAATAATAAGGATTATTAATAAGTTTAAAAAAATTATTATTATTTATAAAATGGTAGGATTTATAATTATTATTTCTTAAACAATATTTTAGAATGATTAGTTATTATTTTAGTATATATAAAGTTAAATGATTTCCATTTATTTATGATGTACGTTGTTAATAATTATTATGGTTGGAGGCAAATGATTAAAATTATATTCAAATATTTCTAAGACCCGAGAAATATGCTTGAAAGACTTAGATTGTATAAAGGAGTTATAAATTAGTTCGAAGAAATAAGGAAGGGTTATTTGCAAGGAGAAAGAGTTTCTAAATGGTTAGATATTTATAAAAAAAATATTATATGTGGGATTATAGATTTATAAAAGAAGTTTATAAGTGGTATATAGGCTCATAAAGAGTTATAAATGATTTGAAATGCAAAAGAAGTTTATAAGTGTCTGAATTCTTGGTAAAGGAATTTTTATTGTTTTTCGAAGATTTATAAAATGGTTTATACCGTGCTTGGAGAATTGTGAGGGAATTATAAACGAATTGTGAATTGAATAGAAAGGAAACTTTTCTATGTTTTGTAGATATACCTATACCATTGGAATAAGTATATGGCTATTTTTAAATATGGAAATACAAAGATTTGCGAGTATGTCTTTTCAAAGGTGTTATCTGCAAGTAATTTACAAAGTAATGTATGTATAAAGACTTATTAAAGTGGGCTAGTGATTGATTATATATTGAGCCAATATTAATTTTCCAAATGAAATAAAATCCTGATCGAATGTTTGTATTCGATATTTAAATAACCGACAATCGAAATATAGACCTAACGTAACTTTGAAAATATTTAGGAGAAACACGTGAATTATAAGGCGCGGTGATCTCCGATGATGTTGTACTGTGTGCATAAAACTCGTTTCGTTCTTTTAGGACGATGATAGGGAAATCCGTCCACTAACGGTTAGGTGATGTCCACCGATCTTATCTTTGTCTGTTTATTTCCTAGAGAATCGAGGTTGAGTTTACCGAAAATTATGACATGTTGTTTCGAAGAGACCGAGATCGAATATGTTATCTGAAAACCAATTTTATCCTATAATTGCATTTCGAAGTAAAGACATCGTAAAGAGCATGGAATCGAAGATATAGATGTGAGGTGAATGGGCTAATCGCTACTAATCCTGAGGATGATTCCAAAATGGATGTAGTAGGAATAGTGCCTTTTAGGGGAAATGAGCATTCCAAGTGTAGATTTCTTGAATGGTAACCATAGCCTCATGCCTCATCAACTGGGAAATGACTAAAGCAGGGCACGCAGCAGGGCTAAGTGGGTCGCTTTGATTAGGGTATGTTAGCATCTTTCTAGATTAGCCTATTTTGATGGATTTGGTTGTGTGTGAGAGATCTCAATTAATGTAGGAAGGCAGAGATTATGACTTATTTGATACTACTAGTCAAGTGGTAGGCCGGTTCTGTATGGTAGGGTACAAGATGTTCTTTTCAGGCTTGGGTGCATTGATCTAGAGATGCACCCATCGAATGTAGTTCCTTACATGGTCATAGTATAGAATCCATTCTCCAATACGTGCCTTTAGGTTTTGATTGTAGAGCCTGGTATGTTCGAATTAATTAATGTAACAATTTTGGCAATTTTTATTTGTACATAGACACTATTATAATACCACTGGCGTTTCTATAGAAGTGTTTTGGTTATCGTAAGGCAAATATCCATCATGTTTATGTGTGGGGTCTTACGTGATACCTTTTGAGTTCAAAGATTTTCTTACAATTTCAAATCCAGTTGGTTGTGTTTTTTCTTATGTTGGTTCTCCAGGCTGACTTGGGTGTTATTTTATTTTAATGATCGGGTCCGATCGAGCATATTACAGATTAGATTGGATGCTTGGAGCTTCAAGAGACGAGTTGGAAGCCCAGAGATGTATTCTAGTAGATGGTTATTTTTCTGTTGTATTCATTGGTGTAACAACCCTGTATTTTGTGATTTATTTTATTTTTTGTATATTTTAATTATTTTAATTGAACTTTTGATTTAAAAACTTATTTTATTTATTTTGAATGATAAACTTTAGTTTTGATATGAATTATCATTCCAAAGCATGACTAAAAAGAATATTTTCCAAAAAGTGAGTTTTTGGTCAAAATAGTCAAACTTTGACTTTTATTTAAAATTTAAAATTTTGAAAATTTAAATTTTTTTCTTTTATTTTGAAAGTACATAAAATTTCAAGAACAGTGCTTTTTGTTTCGTTGAAAACGGATTTAATTTGTTAAACTTATACTGTTTTCAATATTGTGTGTACATTGAATTATTTAACAATTTTATTTATGTTAAATTTTATAAATTATATTTTTAATTGTCAAATCATGTTCTAATATGTGTTATATGACATGTTAGATATATATTTGTTTTTCAAAAACATTTTTTTTGGGATGTTATATTTTTCCAAAGTTTACCATGTTGATTTCTTTTTTTTTGCCTGTTTTCTTATTTTCTGCTATTTTCTTCATTAAAATTTTATGTAAATTTAATTTTATATATTTATTTTGTGAATTCATTTTTATTTTGTGTACTTAACTTATTTATAAATATTTTTCAAGTATATAAAAATTTTCCAAAGTGCATTGAATTTATTTCTAATTTTAAAGTCTACTTCGCAATTTTAAGCCATTTTCTTAATTTAAATTCTATTTAATTAAAATTTAATTATTTATTTTATTTTACAAATGATAAATAAATTATTTTATTTAAAATTTTTTCTTTAGAATATTTTCAAAATGAAGTAGATATTTTTCCAAAGCCATCGATGTTTTAATTATAATTTTTGAACCCTGTTTTCAATTTTTAAGTAATTTCCTTAATTCTTTTTATAATTTCTTTAAATTTAATTATACGTTTTTATTTTTTTTCACTTTGTTTAGGTTTTTAGATGTACTTTCTGAATTTTATATTGTTTTATTTGATTTAAAAGAAAAGGAAGTATGGAAGGTTTTAAAAGCTAAGAACCGTAAAGCCGTTTCACCGTTTCTTTTACCGTTTCTTTTTCAATCAATACATTAGTTATTTTGGCCATTCCTTATACTATCTTCATCTGACTTCTTTTCCTTCATTTTCACACGAAAGTATCGTCCTCATCTCATTTTCACGGCTAGAGAAAAATTGGTAATGGCTTCTCTATATTTTTCTACTTTTTCTCCTTCCTTTTTGCTTGTTTTTGCCTTGTTTTCTTTGTTTGTTTTACACGGCCACCACTAGCTAGCCTTGGCCATCACCTCCACCACCTTCTCCTCTTCACCATCCACCATTTAACATCATCTGCTCCTCTGACTTTACCAGGCCGCACCCTCCCCCTTGACAAAACTCCACACAAAAGCCTTGAAAACTCCTTAAAAACATGTTAGCCTAGCCTAGTTGCTTCACTACCTTCATCCACCACCAAGGCTACCACCTTAGGCCACCACCACCACCTTGATATGACCACCACCCATCACCTAAGCTACTGTCCAGATCTGAAACCTGAAAGGGTGAGCCCAATCATGCCTTAGCCGAGCCCAAAAAGTTCACCAAAACTCTTATATATGCCTTAACCTTTTATATTCTCTACATTTAAACTCCTACCCACTTCATCACCTTGTAACCGTGCCTTTTCCTACCCATACTGATCCAAACCATACTCAAACCTGACCTTATTAATCCCCTAGTCCATGCAAACAAGCATAGGAAGCAAGTGCAAAGTCTTTGTTTTGTTTTATACATCTATTTCTAACATTGTTAAGTATATCTTGTTTTTGAAACTTATGTTTCATATATTTGTTTTGTTTGAATGTATCCAAGGCTATAAATCTTTGGCTCTCCACTCTCAAATCATATTCATGCTTTCATGCCTTCAAAGATCTTTGTTGTGTGTAGTTGTTTGACATCTCCAGCTAATACAAGTGAGTAAATCTCACCAGATGTTTGTACTTATACAAATGTGAATTGACACCCTGTGAATCTGTAGAACTATATTATCATGTTATATATGCTTATATTATTACCATATGATGTTCACACCTGTTATTACACTTATTATATTATATGTTACTGTTATTTCATGCTATTCTGTTTATTTTATCTGTTCATCACACTGCAAGTTCCCTTTAGATTAGAATCACTATGGGTTGAAATGATACATACCCGAACGGACTTTAGAATAAGAGAAAATTGTTATGGGCTGAAATGATAGGCCTGAATGATTTTCAATTTATTTCATTTACTTGGGACTGCGGGTTTGAAATGATAAAACCTGGATTTTCTTTGTAAATTACGGGTTGAAATGATATATTACCCGTATCACTTTTCCTAGTGTAGAAAATTATATACAGACCCGTAGTTAATATACGTTTTCTAAAATTTTAAAATTATTTTAGAAATGTAAATATTAAAACATTTTGATTTAAATCTAATTATAAAGGACTTTTGTAAAATATTATTGATTTTCTGAATAATTGTAAGTAAAATGAATTAATGAAAAGTTAGAAAATTTTGAACGTAAGTTATTTTGGAAAATTTGATTTAATTATAATTGGAAATTAAATTGAATATGAAATTATGATAAATTTATGATAATTTGAATTTAAATGAATTCAAAGTGATTTTATATCATATTAATGATTTTTAATAAAGTTGAAATGTGAAATGAATGAATACTTTAAGTTGAAATTTTGAAATATAACTAAATTTGAAATTTATGAAATTGACTTAAAAGTGAACTTTTAGTTAAGTAAATAAAAATAAAACTAAGTTATATTTGAGAATTTGAACTTAAGTGTTAAGTTGAAATTTAATGCAATGAATTTAAAATTGAACAATGCAATTTAATAAGTGAATTATTATTAAATCTTGATTTTTGAATGGAAATTTAACTTTATAAAATCATGAACTTGAGGAAAATTAAATGATGTTTATAAATGTGAAAATGTATGATTTTATGAGTTAAAAGTGTTTTAAATAAAAAAATATAATTGGTTGAGAAATTATATTGAATATTTGAAGTTAATTGACTGCAATTTTGAAATGCTATTAATTACAATGTAAATGATATTACAACATTTGTAAATTCTGTAGTTGATGATAATGAACTAAAAAGCTAAATTGAATTAAAAGCTATTATAGAAATTTTTGTAAGTGCTATAATTTTTGAATTTAACTAAGTTTATTTGAAATTTAAGTAAACCCTATTACAACATTTTAAAATGTTGTCTTTTGTTAAATTGAACTGTTTTGAATGTATCTTTCCGTAGCGTTTTCTAAATGCCACGAAAAGTGAATTTTCACTGTTTTGATAAACTTAAGTGAATAAATGAACTTTGGAAGTTGAAATTTTGGAAATTTAATAATTTAATTAATGAACATAATAACTTCGTTTTAATGATTAAAAATGATTTTTTTTTAATATAAACTGTTTTGAAATGTGAATTGAAATGGTATTTTAAATTGAATAAAATGAATAATGATTTGAAATGATTGTGGTTTTGATATTTTGATATATTAAATGTTTGAAATGTGGTTTGAAAGGATATGATATTTTGATATATTAAAATGATTTGAAAATGGAGTTTTGAAAGATATGACATTTTGATATTAAAATAATTTGAAAGGAAGTGCTGAAAGATAAGTTATTTTGAACGAAGTTTTGAAAGGTTATGATCTTTTGATATATTAAAATGATTTGAAAGGAAGTTTTGAAAGGATATGACAATTTAATATATTGAAATGGTTAGAAATGACTTAATATTTATTTTGATAAATATTTGAATTGAAAGATATGGTATGATGATATATTGAAATGGTTTGGAAATGATTTAATCTTTATTTTGATAAAGATTTGGGTTGAAATGACATTTTATTTTTGAAGTATAAAATATTATTTTAAAGTTATAACTACGGGTTATAATAACGACTGGTTGTTAAAGAGACCGGGATCGGATATTGTCTTATAGCCGGCCAATACCGAAAACCACTTTAACAACTGTGTACGCGGTGGAGATTCCAGAATGAAGTAGAATGGTGGCGACGTTCTCGAGGTATATTACGTGGACCCAACTCCAGTGAGTTGGCATAAATGACTAAAACAGGAGCTATACCAGGCTACACAAAGGGTCGCACCCTTTCATCGAGCATGCTCCATCGGAAACCATTCTATTACTTTTGTGATTCGATATGTGGTGCCACTTTGATTCGGGGGTATTGTTCGAGGTGGGCAAAAGCTGCTGGCTTGCCGTCACCACCGGTCCGGGAGTGCAAACGGTGTATCCACCCTGGCGTTGCCTCGCGTGCCGTGTCATCTCCTTATAGCGAGCCCACTACGATTTTGGTTTTAAAGATCCGACCGCGTTAAGGTTCACCATCCCCTTAACGCTATTTTATATATGATTATACTTTACTGATTAGACACTATTGTATATAGCGTATATTACTACATAGTAAACAGTTTAACGGATCCTTAGAGGATGGGCGGTCCCAAGCATCTTCTAAGTTACTTGTATCTTTGCTACAGTTCACTTGAGTTGGTTTACATTGTATAAGTATGTATGTCCTGACTCGAGTGTTCGTATTTTTATTTACGCTCGGGTCAGCCTGAGTTATTCACAGATTTGGATTTCCACTTTCTGGAGATTGGAATCGCTGGAGATTATCTACTTGTCAAGTTTCATCTTTTCAGTTCGGTTGTTCTATTCAGCTTGTACTTGGTTATCATATTTAAACTTCTGTTGTACTTTCTTTCTTCTATTGTATCTTATGTAACTTTGATATATTTATATAGTAGCTTCATGAACTACTATCTCTTTGACTTCCGCTGCATTATTATTACTCTGTGTCTGTGATCTGTGATTTTTATTTACTGCATATTCTGAGATTTGCCAAGTTTTTATTTACAACGTGGTATTTTGAGCAATTCAATTCCGGCATGAGTGTCTACTTATACACTTATAATGGATGCGAATGGTTGAAAATACCTGATTGTTACAATTGGTGTGTTATCAGCAATTGTGAGGATAGACTGTTATAACTGTCTAGACTGAAATAGGTTAGTATACTCTTATTGATGTTTATATGTACGCATATTACAGTTCTGCTTCTGTGTAAAGATTTGTGGTATATTATAGTTTATTCGTTCCGATTTGAGATTCTGTATTGTTTATTTTTCTTCTTATCTTCTTCCTTCTTTCTTTTTCCCCTAACAATCGGGTTTTTTGACATTCGATTATTTGGCATGTGATACGGTAGATGTATTAGTGTCAATTTTTAAGGGTCAATAATCTGGTTTGTTACATTTGACATCAGAGCTTAATGTTAAGCGAGAAACTTGTCTTTGGTGGGGTACTCATTAAAAATAGGGTTAGTAGCACAATAGATTGAGTTTGAGTGTATATCTATGAATGCGTATTTGTTAGTGATCTAAAAATCATTTTATATTGTTTTGGTTGATCTATAGAGTGGCTTATGGATTCTTGACGCAGCGGAAATACCAAAAAATATGGATGAAACAGTGAACAGTTGAATCGATGGATTGAAAATACCCAAGTGCCCAAATTAGTTGATCTCAAGAGATACCGGATTCTAGCTATCTCCAACACGTTGATCACGCACGAAACCATGTTAAAAGATCTACAATTCTTCTACGTTGATCTCATGCACGAGATTCCGTGAATCGGCTTTAAATCCGTTGATTCGAGCGCACTCGAATAACCAAAAATGGAGAAAGGAGATAACACTCAACTTCCAATTTTAAAGAGGCACAAAACACTCAAACAAAAGTTTATTCAAAATCAACCTTTTTTACAAATGACCCATCACCCCTATTTATAGAGTTTTACAACACACAACTGCCCGACCTAACAACATGCGACCCAACTCCAGTGACTCGCGACCTACGACCCAAGACAAATACAAGTTACAATGACCTAACAATAAACGACTCAACAGAATACATCACGCGACTTAATACAACATCACAACAGCAACTTAAGAAAAACAAACATATCTCAAACATCCATGCGACATACGACCTAAAACAAAGTGACATAAAATACAACACTGCTCCATGAACCAGCGGCTTAGGAATCACACAGCTTCAGCGACCTAAGGAATGCGGCTTAAGTTGATAGCATGCGGCATAAGGTCGAGCGACCTAAAACTTGAGCGGTTTAAGAATCAATCTGACCTAAGGCAATGGTGACTTAACTCATTAGGTCGTTATCTTGCTTGAGCATAGCTCGTTAGGTCGCTCGGTGACTTAACTTAGGTCGCTGGATCATTCTTTCTGGCATAACTCGCTGTACCCTTCTCCACTTCATAACTCGCGTGACTCATTAGGTCGCTGGGGTGACTCAAAGCATAGGTCGCAGCCAACTTAACATGGTGCACTACATCATCCTCCCCTGGTTGAAAAGAATTCGACCCCAATTCACACTTTCCACGTCTTCGACACACTTATCCCCATGATATGGAATCAAGTGTTTGACATTGAAAACGTCTGCAGTATGGATATGGTTCGGCAATCTCAACCGATAAGCATTATCATTGATCTTCTTCAAAATATCTACTGGAGCAATCTTTCGAGCTTTCAATTTGTTGTAAGTTCCAACTGGAAAACGATCTTTCGTCAATACCGCGTAAACAAAATCACCCTCTTTGAAGTCTACACTCCTTCGCTTCTTATCTGTCAATTGCTTATACTTCTCATTTGACTTAAGCAATCGTTCATGAACAGTCCTGTGACACTCCTGCAACTCATTCACGAAATCACAAGCTCGTTTAACAACCCCTTTCGGACGTGGAACTGTCGACAAGTCCAATGGTCCCTTCGGAATTGCTTAATGCACTATCTGAAATGGACTAAATCCAGTACTTCGATTAACATCATGATTATGTGCGAATTCTACCCGACATATTTTCATATCCCAGCTCTTCAAATTATCTTTCACAAGACATCTCAACAAGTTTCCCAAAGATCTGTTCACTACTTCCATTTGCCCATCAGTTTGTGGATGATAAGCGCTACTAAAATTTTGCTTAGTTCCAACCATCTTCCACAAACTCAACCAAAAATGACTTAGAAATCGAGTATCCCGATCAGAAACAATGGTCTCAGGTAGCCCATGTAGTCGATAAACCTCTCTGAAGAACAATTGAGCAACACGGACTGCATCGACGGTCTTTTTACAAGCTATGAAATGTGCCATTTTCGAAAATCTATCCACCACAACATATATAGAATCATTCCCTCGTTGATTTCTTGGCGAACCCAAAAAAAATCCATGCTAACTTCGACCCATGGTCTAGTAGGCATGGGTAATGGCATATACAATCCTGCATTCGTAGTTGTCCCTTTGGAAACTTGACATATGTGACATCTCTCCACAAATCTTTCAACTTCTTTCCATACGGAAGGCCAAAAGTACGACTGAGAAATCAACTGCAAAGTACGATCTCTTCCCACATGACCTTCTTCATCCAATTCTTTCACAATCTTCATTCGTAAACTGCACTCTGGTATATACAATCGATTTCCTTTGAAGAGAAAACCATCTACCAACACATACTCATCCGTCCTCCCTTTCTCGACTTCTACTATAATCTTAGCAAAATAAGGATCCTCAACAAACAATTCTGGAAGTACATCAAACCCCGTTACTTCAACTCTCATCGTTGTCAACAAATGATCTCTTCTACTTAATGCATCTACCGCTCGATTTGTAACTTCCGACTTATGCTTTACAAAAAATGTACACTATTCAAGTATGCGATCCATGAAGCATGCCTGGCTGCAATCTTATCCTGTCCCTGCAAATGCTTCAATGCTTCATGATCAGTATACAACACAAACTCTTTATAAAACAAGTAGTGTCTCCAATGCTTTATGGCTTGGACAATAGCATAGAATTCCACGTCATAAGTATTATATCTCATCTTTGCTCCTGAAAGCTTCTCACTGAAATAAGAAATTGGACGGCCCCTCTGACTTAATACCCTTCCGATTCCTACTTTAGATGCATCAGTATGTAATTCAAATAGCAACTGAAAATCCGGCAAAACTAGAATTGGTGCTGTCGTCAAAAGTTTCTTGATTCGCTCAAAAGCAAATCCTGCTTCCTTTGACCATGAAAACTGCTTGCCCTTCATACATTCAGTAACAGGTGCCATCACGCTACTGAAATGTGGAATAAACCTTCGGTAGAATGATACTAAACCATGAAAACTTCTAACTTCTGTTATCGTCCTGGGTTGTGTCCATTCCTTGATTCCTTCAACTTTATTCCGATCCACCTGTATTCCTCCTTTAGATACAACATATCCCAGAAATAAAACACTTCGAGTCATGAACAGGCACTTCTTTGTTGCCGCGAAAAATTGCTCCCGACGAAGTATCATCAACACTTCACGCAAGTGTTGTAGATGTTCTTCTGTGCTTCCACTGTATATCAATATATCATCAAAGTATACCACCACGAACTTTCCAATAAATGGTCGAAAGATCTGATTCATCACTCGCAAAAAAGTACTAGGTGCATTCAAAAGACCAAATTGCATGACCAGCCATTCATACAACCCTTCCCGTGTCTTGAAAGCGGTCTTCCATTCATCCCCTGGTCGAATTCGAATCTGATGATATCCACTTTTCAGATCAATCTTTGAAAAGATAGTAGCTCCATTCAACTGATCTAACAAATCAGCCAATCTCGGCATCGAAAATCTGTACCTCACTGTAATCTTTTTCAGTGCTCGACGATTTGTACACATTCTCCAAGTTCCATCCTTCTTCAGCACTAACAAAGCTGGTACTGCACAAGGACTTAAACTTTCTTGTACGCGCCCTTGTTCAAGTAACTCCTCCACCTGTCTTCTCAACTGTTCGTGCTCCTTTGAGCTCATTCTATAATGTGGTTTATGTGGTAACACAGCTCTCGGAACAAGATCAATCTGATGTTGTATGTCTCTCAACGGTGGTAACTCTGTTGGAAATTCTTCAGGAAATATATCTTCAAATTCCTTCAACACTGGCTTAACTTCTTCAGGAATTTCAACCGCTTCACTACTTTCACGTCCAATTAACAGAAATACTTCAGGCTCATCCTCCACTTCCTTGACAAATTCCTTCAAAGATAACAGAGTCTTTAGTTCTTCAGTCTCTTCCAACTTGCTTTCACTTTGTTGCCTCCTTTTAGGAAATAAAGTGATTTTAGTTCCATTGAACATGAAACTATAGCAGTTAGTCCTCCCATCATGTTGCACAGCTCTATCGTATTGCCACGTCTCCCCAAAAACAAATGACATACATCCGTATCTACCACGTCACACCAAATTTCATCTTTATACTTCTTTCCGATGGAAAAAGTTACACAAGCTCTTCGACTAATCTACACTTCCCCACCTTTCCTCAACCAAGCTAACTTGTAGGGTTTTGGATGCTTCTCTGTCTTTAACGCCAACTTCTTTACAACTTCTGTAGAGATGATGTTATCACAACTTCCTGCATCGATGACGAACTTACAAACCTTTTCCAAAATAGTGCATGTTGACTGAAAAATATTACTCCTCAACCAACTAGTCGCCTCTTCCAGCTTTGGCGTCAAGCAAGATCTCCTCATCAACAAATTACATCCTTCGTCTCCCAACAATAATTCTTCTTCCTCCTCAACTTGTGGTGAATTGGAACATTCTAATTCTGCATCCTCATCCTCAACCTCAGCAATCATCACTCGCTTCTTAGGCTTCGGACATTCATTGCTTTTATGACCAAACTACTGATAGTTATAACACTTGAAATTGTTGTTGACCTTGTTCTTAGCAACTTCATTGACAATCGGTTTACTAACAGCCTTGGAAACATTAGTATTGCTACTAGCCCCTTTCACTTGATTGTTGGAATTTGTAAACACACCACCTCCTCTTCTACCTTTCTTCTCCCAACCTAGAGCCTTTTGGTGTGCTTCAGCCATGGATCTTGGATTAAACATATTCACCATATCCTGAATCTTCATTCTCAATCCTCCAACAAATCAAGTTGTCAACTGTTCCTCCGTTTCCATGATATCATTTCTAGCAATCAGTTGATAAAATTCATCTGCATAATCATTTACCAACTTTGTCCCTTGTCTCAAATTCTGTAAGTGCTGATACATAAGAGACTGATAATTATGAGGCAAAAAAGTAGCCTTCATCAACTTCTTCATCTTCTCCCATGAAACAATCTTCGACTTTCCCATTCTCTCCCGTGTAAGTTTAGTTTGTTGCCACCATGCCATAGCTCTTCCCCTCAATCGTGTAGCAACCAACTTAACTCTACGATGCTCGGGTACTTCCTTGAAGTCAAAAATTTCCTCAACATTTGATAACCAATCCAGAAACTCTTCCGCTATCATTCCTCCTTTGAATTCTGGAATCTCTGTTTTCATCCCCGACTCCCATCGACGATCATCTTCTACATCCCGATATTGATTTCGCACTTGGTCTCGATCTCGATAATGAACACTACCTCTATCACCATCTTCATCATAATCAAATGTACTTCGATATCGATCTCGACCATCAACATCTCTATGATCACGCATATCTCTTCTACTATTCCTTTCAGCATCACGATATGGCTCATCTCCAAACTCACGCGGAGTTCTTCTCTCTTCATTTCTGTACTCATGGTATTCTCGCCTCAGTGAAACTTATGATTCTCTTCTGTCTCGATAAGATTGTGGTGACACCCTCCTCGCTTCCTTAATCGATGGCGAAACTCTATTTCCTCCATGGTTCAAGATTGGTGAACTTCTCCTTTGACTTTGATTCATATCATTCATCAATTTCTCTAATTTCCAATACCTTCATCAAACTATTCATTAATACGTTGTTCCATTTTTTTAGCTTCTTGTCTACGATACACATCTTCAACATTTTGAAATTGATTAGCACGTCTCGACGGCATTGTCGAATCTTCAACAAATCCAAACACACACTTCAACAAGCACAACTTTAACTCAAATCTGAACTTGTCTTCTCTCGGCCTGCTCTTAGCTTGACTCGGCTTTAACTCCCGGCCTTGATCTGCCTTAGCTTGGATCTAACTTCAATAAATCTCGGCCTCAACTCCAACACTTCAACTCGGCTCCCAAGAGGCTCAGCTTAGCTATGATTGGCAAAGTCTAGCTCTGATACCAATTTGACGCAGCGGAAATACCAAAAAATATGGATGAAACGGTGAAAAGTTGAATCGATGGATTGAAAATACCCAAGTGCCCAAATCCGTTGATCTCAAGAGATACCGGATTCTAGCTATCTCCAACACGTCGATCACGCACGATAGCGTGTTAAAAGATCTATGATTCTTCTACGTTGATCTTGCGCACGAGATTCCGTGAATCGGCTTCAAATCCGTTGATTCGAGCGCACTCGAATAACCGAAAATGGAGAAAGGAGATAACACTCAACTTCCAATTTTAAAGAGGCACAAAGCACTCAAACAAAAGTTTATTCAAAATCAACTTTTTTTACAAATGACCCATCACCCCTATTTATAGAGTTTTACAACACACAACTGCCCGACCTAACAACATGCGACCCAACTCTAGTGACTCGCGACCTACGACCCAAGACAAATACAAGTTACAATGACCTAACAATAAACGACTCAACAGAATACATCACGCGACTTAGTACAACATCACAACAATGACTTAAGAAAAACAAACATAACACAAACATCCACGCGACATACGAACTAAAACAGAGCGACATAAAATACAACACTGCTCCATGAACCAGCGGCTTAGGTATCACACTGCTTCAGCGACCTAAGGAATGCATCTTAAGTTGATAACATGCGGCATAAGGTCGAGCGACCTAAAACTTGAGCGGTTTAAGAATCAATGCGACCTAAGGCAATGGTGACTTAACTCATTAGGTCGTTATCTTGCTAGGGCATAGCTCGTTAGGTCGCTCGACGACTTTACATAGGTCGCTGGATCATCCTTTCTAGCATTACTCGTTGTACCCTTCTCCACTTCATAACTCACGTGACTCATTAGGTTGCTTGGGCGACTCAAAGCATAGGTCGCAGGCAACTTAACGTGGTGCGCTGCATCAATTCTGGTTAATACAAGTAATTAATGTTATCGATAGGGATCTCTAAACAATTGAAAGGGCAATTCAACACGGTATTGTTTTGAAATTGGGTAAATGAAATAATTTCACCCTAATTATATTTTATATATAAAGGAATAATTTTTAGAAATTATATAGTATATGTGGTGTGCTCGGTTGTTAGAGAATGGTAGTATTTGATTACTATCATTTGTTACGATAAAAATTTGTCGACATTCTTGTAACGAACACAAATATTAATAATTGAGAAAATGCTTTTACATAACCATAGTGAAATTTCGTGAATATGATTTATTTATAAATTAAAAAAGATTTAAAAGCTGGGAAATTGAGAATTTAAATCCCTTTGATTTTGGAAATGGTTTTTCAAAGTTTTGAAAAACAATAATATAATTTGGAAAGTATTTTTAACTAGAAACATATTTTTTAAAAGGGTTTTAAAAGGAATAAAAAGAATTGAAATCACTTCGGTCGCTGGAATATAATTTCGACGATGACTGCCACTTCATCGAAGTTCATTTTCAAGTTTCAAAGAGAGGAATTTCTACCATTAGAATTTTTTTGATAAAACTTGCTAAATTTTGGAAATCCAAAAGAATGATTTGATATATCAAGAGATTTTGTGTGTGCGTGTATATATGTATATATGATTTCAAAATAACTTGAAATATTTGTGAATAAGGTGTTTAAACTCTGGGATTTTCAGTTAACTTTTTTATTGAACAAATGTAAATAAGTTGATAAATTATAAAATTTGAAAGCCACTAAGTTAAAGCAAAAGTTTTAAATTGTTGAATCTGCATGCAAGAAAAATAAGATTTTGAAACTGAATTATGGAAAGAAATTTAACTTAAATTAAGTTAAATAAAGTGAATTTTGAAAATTTAGCCTAAGTAAGACTAAATGAAATAATTTTTTGAAATGGAATTGATTGAGATTTGATATAAATTAATGAAATGAAGTAATTCAAATAAGTTAGCGAATTGAATATGGTTAGAATATGTTTGATAGGATTGAATAGTGAAATTAAACAATGAATTGAGTTAAAAGAAATTGAATTTGGTTAGAATTAGATTTAAACTTAATACTGTGAAGTGGTAAAAACCATTAGAAGTTTGTATAATATGTTTATAAATTTAAGAAATTTTTTATGTAATAATTAATAAATGAAGTATGTATGAAGTGGAATGTGTTGAACATAGAATTTGGTGGAATAAATTCTTAAGATGTAATTTGTGTGGAAAGGAATATGCTAATTAAATAATGAATTTGAATAAAGCAGTGTGAATAATGATTGTGAATAACTGATAGTAAATGAAATGAATGCGAATAAGAGAATTTGGTTTAGTTAAGAATTAATTGCAAGTAAATACATAAGTTATATGCATGTTATTTTATTCGCATAATAGTTTGATCCAGATTCGAGCACAAGATTTCGTGATAATTTATATCGATCCAATTTGGAAATTTTCACTAGATTCTCGACGGCGAATACTGGATATGGATTTTTGATTGATTCTGGGATTCACTATCATAGTATATGACAATATAAGGAGAATAAGGGTTACTGATCAGGGAACCGGATATGAGTCCGCATTAGAGGGTCGTCATAATGATACTAGATCAGAGGTGAAACTGTACGATCAAGCGAACGATCATACTTTATAATGCGTATGGATGATATATGTACATCGTATGGTTTTAGTGAAGCAAATGTTGGAAATTGGAAAATAAAATAATTATGAACTAAATTATTGAATATCACTGTTATATAAGATGCGGGTATGTAAAAGCAAGATCTTATTTGATGCTTTTGATTTCATAAGAAATTGGTTACCAGATAAAAAGGTCCATGTTTATATTGTTCTTTGAATTGATGGTTTTATGGTTGAGCCACTTGGCTTTTATTTTCTTTTGTTGGTTTAGGCCGATAGTGGCGATTTGTAGTTGTTCTGATCAAGCCGCGCAAAGGACACGCCGACGGAATTTTTCGAAAATTTTAGAGTTAGGAATTTTGAATAAATTTTTTATATAACTAAAATTTGATTTTTGAATTAAAAACTAAAATAGTTGAATGGATAATATTAGTTGGAACATATGGATGAATTTGGAAACATAGTAAAAGTAATAGCAAGGTTTCAACCAATTGATTTTGGGAAATTAAAGACTTAAATGGATTTGGGATGTTATTTCAACTAATTTGTTTTAGTATAGAAATGGGTTTGGGCATTTCTCCTATCTTAGCAAATGCGAGGACGAAATTCTTTTAAGAGGGAAGAATTAACGACTCAGAATTTTAGCTATTTGAAATTAGAATATTTAATTAATTTTGAATATTGAAATGTTAAATTTATAGGTTAAATAACTTATATTCCAAAAATAACGATTTATTGAATAGTTTGATTGTTGAATATAATAATAAAAATTGTTTAAATAATTGAATCTTGTATTTTATTTGAATGAAAAGTATTTAAAGGCTTATTAAATTACTATTATTAAGAATGAAGTTAATAATACTTTTAACTTTGATTTAAAAAGTGATTTAAATAATTTTGGAATTATCTAGTTTTAAGTAAAAATAAAAGTAGCCACCCGGGGCACTGTATAGGATTTTGACAAAACCAGTTTCACTGAGCCCGTAATAAAAAATTATACGAATTAGAAACGCATTGAAATTGTAAATTAGACACCATCAAATTTCGTAGCGATCAGATGCACTAGTTGATTGTACGAAATAGAAACGCGTAGGAATTAATATCGAAAATTTAATATTCTAATTGGATCTAGAAAACTACCTTCTCCATATGATCGAATTAGGGCTCGATACTAGTTCCATTGCTATCGGAATAGGGGTACAAAATTAGGAACACCGGGTGGCACGCATCGATCGGGGTTCAAAATTAAATATCTATGTATTGTTAATTTAAATATATATACATATATATTTGGATTTGACTTCACATAATTATCTTTATTCACATCAGCCCACAATACTCACATCTGACCATAATACGTACATGATCGTGCTTCGTTTTTTTAATGCTTCCTTCCCTCCACTTCTTATTTACTTTTTACCAAAGAAGCAAGAAAGAAAATATTGATAAAAAAAATTAAATGCTTCTGCCCTCTCATTGAATAATCAAAACCAGGAAAGAAAATAAAAATCCCCATCGATAAATTGAACAAAGTCATTTGTTTTCGAAATTAAGGGGCATTTGGATCCAAGTGATCATGCGCTTGAGGTGCGTAGGTGATTGTTGCGATTGGGCGAAGTGTGGCGCTCTCATGGGGTTGGGCGGTGGAGCGGGCAGGTGAAAGGCAGCATCTGTGATGGAGTAGTTGGCGATTTTGACGAAGTTGCGAATGAAAAAATGATTTATCGTGCGCAAGCGCGAGCGTGTGGTGGCGGAAGCACGTGGGCGGCATTCGCAGGTGTGGGTTCGTGTAGGTCGTGCGCTCGAGTTTGTGTATACAAAAAAGCGATTCGCGACCTGGGTTGAACTCGAACGAGATTCATGAAGGAGAAGATTAGAGGCGGATTAGTTTTTTAATGAGGTTAACTATGTTAATGTCAGTCATTAGTGTATATTGTGTAATATTTAATTTGCATAAATTTTAAACTGAATATCTCCTTCTTATTAGGTCCAAATGGTATGCAATCAGTTGCGTTCAACTCATAACAACAAGGGTTTCGAAATAGAATTAGATTGGTGACAATAGAAGTTAGTTGAATTCCATGCTGATTTTGAACGATGTTCAAATTCAGATGGAACCAGAATGCGCAAGCGACAACTGAAGTAACGGTGAGTTAATCTCACTTTTTTGGATAACTAGTATGGTATATAATTGATAAAAATTGTTGAATGATTGTTTAGATGAATTATTATATTTATTAATTGGTTTGGATATATTCCCAACCAATGGAGAAGATGAGACCCTATTACGTTCACATTTTAGAGCAGATGACCCTTTATATATGAATCCCGCGTTGAAGCGGTTGATTTATATTTATTGATTTTCTAACATTTGTGATGAAGGGAAATAGGTTGGAGGGATCTAGCGGTGTTCGCCATTATTATTGAATTGTTCAATTATATTTCTTTTATGTGGTTTATTGATTAATAAATATGACTAGGGATGTTGTGGTTCGTTATATGTTTGGAAATAAAAAAACAATAGTGAAAAGAAAAATCAATATCGATATTGGTGAAGTGTTGGGTGGTTATTGGCCTCGAATTAATATTTTTTTTTTAAAATATCATAAATTGTTGATCAAGTGGAAATTGGTTTTTGAAACAAAAAAGGATTTTTTAAATCCAAAAATTGGATTTCAGAAATATTCTAAGGATTATATTATTAATTCTATTAATATTGTTTTAAGTTATTAATTACAATAATATTTATTTAAGATTATTTAACTAAAATAATATTCTTTTAAAGTTATTTTATTATATTAAAATTGTTTTAAGTTTTATAATCATATTAACATTATTTTAAAGTCATTTAATTATTTTAATATTGTTAAAAGTTATTTGTTTTGTAGTTTATGTTTTAAGAAATTATAAAAGTTTAATAAATCGAAAGATTAATTATTTAAGAATAATTATGGTTTGAAATTAATAATAATGATTATTAATAAGGTTTAAAATAAAGTATTGTTATTTATAAAATGGTAAGATTAATTATTATTATTTCTTAAAAAATATTTTGGAATGATTAGCTATTATTTTAGGATATTTAAAGTTAATGATTTCCATTTATTTATCAAGTTCATTGTTAATAATTATCACGGGTGGAGGAAAATGATTAAAATTATATATAAATGTTTCTGAGACCCTTAAAATATGTTTGAATGACTTAGACTTTATAAAGGAGTTATAAAATAGTTCGAAGAATTAAGGAAGGGTTATTTACGAGGTAAAAGTGTTTATAAATGGTTAGATATTTATGAACAAAATTTTAGATGCGGGATTGTAGATTTATAAAAGAAGCTTATAAATGGTATATGGGATTGTAGACCATTGTTTCTGATCGGGATACTCGATTTCTAAGTCATTTTTGTTCAAACCAAGAGCAGATTATATGGATGAATGTTATCTGCATATTGTCATTGGAGGGTAATAAGCATCCATGTCTATATTTCTTAAAAGGTAATCGTAGCCACAAGCCCATCAACTGGGAAATGACTAAAATAAGGCATGCAGTATGGGTAAGTGGGTTGCTTCCATTAGGATATGTCATCATCTTTCTAGATTTCCCTATTTTGACCGATCTGGTTATGCATGAGAGATCTCGAGGGTTGGAAGACCAAGATGATGACTTGGTGGTACAATTAGTCAAGTGGTTGGCCGGTTCTGTACGGTAGAGTACAAGATGTTCTTGTCAGACCCGGGTGCATTGATATAGAGATGCACCCATCGAAGGTAGTTCCTTTCCTGGTCATAGTATGGAATCCATTCTCCAATACGCGGCTTTACGGTTTTGATTATAGAGCTTAGTATGTTGGATTGATTAATGTAACAATTTTAGCTATTTTAATAAGTACTTGTACTTAGACACTATTATAATATCACTGGATTTTCTAGACAAATGTTTTGGTTATCGTATGGTAATAATTGTCATGTTTATATGTGGCGGAGTCTTATGAGATACCTTTTGATTTCAAAGATTTTCTCACAGCTTTAAATCCAGTTGGGCGTGTTTTCCTCACATTGCTTTTCCAGACTGACTCGAATGTTATTTTATTATAATGCTCGTGTCAGACCAAGCATAAAATAGATTAGATTGGATGCTAGGAGATTCAAGAGACGTATCTGAGGCCTAGAGACATATTCACGTAGATGGTTATTTTTTCGCTATATTCATTGGTGTGTTATCAGCAATTGTGAGGACAGACTTTTATAATTGTCCAGGCTAAAATAGGTTAGTATACTCTGATTGATGTTTATATATACACATATTACAATTTTGCTTTTTTGTAAAGATTTGTGGTATATTATAGTTCATTCGTTCCGCTATGAGATACTGTGTTGTTTAGTTTCTTCATATCATCTTCCTTCTTTCTTTTTCCTTAACAATCGGGTTTTTCGACATTTGATTGCTCGACATGTGATACTGTGGATGTATTAATGTCGATTTTCGAGGGTAGAAAATCTGGTTTGTTACCGGACCAACGTAATAACCTTGTAAGCACATACTCAAATCTTGGAAGAAGAACTGTAATGCAAACAAAATGATCTACGTATAACTTACCTATATAAACGTCTCGGTTTCTTAACTACATCAGTTAATTTTTTAAATCATATCCATTTACATAAATAGTATATCATTAAACCGTAAAATCATTTATGATACTTTTCATAAAACATTACATGAATTTATTACATTTGATAAAGATATGACTTATTTATAAAACATTTCATAAGAACTTACTTCAATCTATTAATCGTATATTACTCTATTACATCTTAAGTGCGCATATAAACATCAAATTTATTTTACTTTCTAAAATTCAAATAAAGGCCCAAATTAAATCAGAGTCTTATAAACAAGTCAACCTTTTGGACTACTTTACTCTTCGATTTAGGAAAGTAGCTAGGAAGAGTAAGCCATTGGTGCGACGATCAACTATTCTTACTCCTAAAGACGATACTTTATACATCCTCTATATTCGCGTGTCAATTATCTAGGTGTTCGAAATATGGGGAATTGTATATAATAAAAGGTATGATAGTATATATGGTCACTTTCAAAATGATATATCAGAGTTATAACAGGCACTAACTTTAGCCAGGAAAGTTATAACTATCAGCCCCTACAATGTTGATACATACTATAAACACACAATAGAAATAAAATAGATAACTATATAAAGATAAAGCCTCCTACTCCATGCTTCTCCAAAATGCAACTAAAATAATTTGGACTACTTGGCTACACAAAAATTAGATTACCTAAGAGTTTAAGGGAAAGAAAGAAAAACTCTGAGTCAGACATGGGTAAGGTGTGACTGAACCCAAAACATAAGAATTGTTATACTTAAAACCGTTCAAAATGAAGGTATCATGTAAGACTATGATGCTAATAAACATGGATGGTTTTCTACCTTTCCATAACAAAAACCTTCCTGTGAGAAAGCTAGTGGTATTATAATAATGTCTAGGGCAGGAAATAAATATTCAATCATAGCTCAAATGCTTACATCTCACATTCCAGGATTTTGGCAGAAACTAAGTCCATAAAGTATATATTGGAGAGTAGATTACATATATGACAAGGCACTAATGTAATACCTACCGCAATACATCTTGTAACATCCCTCCTTTTTGTATGCTTTAAATCAATGATAAACCACACATGTCAGACTCAAACAACACAGAAGGGTGGATCGTTATTGGGGTGAATAAGAAAAGGCAGAGAAAGAAAAAAAAACAGAATCGTTATTGGGGTAAAACAATCTAAAAGGTAACGCTTGTCCTCAAGCCTCATCAACCAGGAATGACTGAAAATCAGGGGTTATGAAGCAAGGCTAGGTGGGTAGCACCCACTTCAGGGTGAGGTCATCCCTGTCTAGATGTCCCTTTTATTTCAGCATAGTGGTGCGGTTGCTGATCACAACCGTGGGTTGATCTTACTCGGGATTATCTAGTAAGGGATAGTCCCAATCTTGTGTTTCATGGGTTCGGGAATGTCCCCGATATGCTGATCTAGACCAGCTACCGTGACAGGCAGTACCCCACTGCCTAGTCATTAGTTGGAAATCAATTCTTCATACGCGCCTTTTACGAGCATTGTTTGTATTACCCACTCTGTGGCTAGTAGCTGGAATTTAATAATGAAACAATTTCAGCTATTTTATTAAGTATTTCTATATAGACCCTATTATAATATTAGAGGATTTTAATAAAAAAAGTGTTTTAGCTATCGTAAGGTAAAAGCCCGGCATGTTTATTTGTGGCGTGGTCTTACGAGATGCTTTTGTTTTTAAAAGGATTTTTGAAACTTTAATAATAAATTTGAGAGTGATTTCTCACGCTGGTATTCCAGACTGACTCGGGTGTTATTTTACTATAAGGCTCGGGTCAAACCGAGTATTATAGGATACAGGGTATGATGCCGTGGAGCTCAAGAGACGAACTGGATGGTGATATGTACTTTCGTACTTGATTATTATTCCGCTGTGTATCCAGTTGTATGTTATTGATGTACTCTAATGATGTACTCTGATGATGTATGTATAAACAGATATAGTACTTGTGTTGGGGTAAAGATCTGTGATTACCTATTATATTTTATTCCGTTTTGATGGTTAAATTCTGCTGTTGTTTTCTATTTTCTCCTTCTACCTCTTCTTCTTTAACCCAATGGTTCGTATTTCTGTTCATCCTGAGTTGATTAATGTAGAATGGTGTTGGCTCTAGGGGTATGGATTTGCGGGCTGTTACAACGATTGTTAATGTGGTTTTCGAAGTTGGCAGAGAGTATGACAACTTTCGATCCTGGTCTCTTCAACAACCAAATGTTATTATAACACCGCGTTCATTTCAAAATAGTTTATACTTCAAAACCAGAATATAATATCCATTTTAAAACCATATAAATACGATATCATTTCCATTTCAAAAACCAAATCAATATGATATCATTTTTTGTAAAAACCCAAATCGATAACATATCATTTTTATTTCAAATATATTATCTTCCAAAATCATAGCACTTTCAAATAAACTGTTTCAATAGATTTCCAAGCTTTCAATATTTAACATTTCAAAACTAATTCTGTCAACTCTATATATATCAGATTCAGATTACTACTATTCAGTTTTGAAATATTTGTTTAACAATTCCAATATCATTCAAATAAAAGAGGATTTCAAATAACTGAATACTTCCCACGCTTTATTCAAACTTGATATATTCATTTATATCACCTTAGACAAAATCAAGTTATAAAATCATACCCTCTAAAATTTCCAATTTAATAAATTTCACATCAATTTATTTGAGTTTAATTTTTAAATAAATTCAACTTCAAATAAATTTCAAATTTATATGCCAACCTTAATTTATTTCAATCATTATACCCTCTATATTAAAATATAATTTAAATACTTACCCATATTATATTTTATTAAAATCTAACTCTCTTATTTTTATTAAACAAATTTACACATAGCTTAAATTCAAGAATTTAACTATATATAAAAATAATATTTATATAATACCAAAAATCAATATTTATTAAACTGTATATTTCTTTCCAAAACCATAGAAATCATTTCAAAATATTATTATATATAAACCACGATGTCTGTATAAAATTTTCTATCCTATGGTCAGGCGATACAGATATTTATCATTTCAATCCTTAATTTAAAATATAAATACGGTCATGTATCATTTCAAACCGCAATCTCAAATGAAATAAAAATCCATAACAACTTGGAGTTTATAACCATATAAAATACAACATCCATTCATCCAATATCAATCATGAAACATTTATCAAAATCATCATCCAATTCAATCAATAACATCAATATAGAACATATAATAAATAACAGATATTTACCGGCAGTTTATATTCAATAATAAATTAAATAACAATTTAAATGGTAGTTTAAATGCAATAACTGATTAAATATAATTCAAATAAATCCAACTTAACTAAGATGATGATTAAAAATATGCCAAACAGTCATAAATAAATTTCTAATCATATCATAAATCAATTTAACAAACATAAGAAATTTTAGAAGTTGTGAGTGGGTTAAAACACTCACATTTTAAATTTAAATTGAATTTAAGTTCACTTTAAACCCAAAATTTGAACAGTCTCAGAATTCTACCAAACTAGAGCCAAAATGTCCGGAATTCCAATAAGAACCTAGCGGAGAAAACGCCCGTAAAACAGACCTCGTATGCGAAAGATGCATATGTTAGAACACTTGAAAATTAAATTTAAATTAAAAATAGAATATATAACATTACACTCTTATTTTGCCACGTGGGCAGCTTCAGAAGCAACGCAAACCCTACTGCAGCCCAGAACTCGATCGCACCCCTTCTTGGCCGCCAAAATCTTCGACCACGCACGGCGCTGCCATAATGCCGCCTACGACTCCGCCACCCTCGCGCTCAACCACCAACCGACCTCACGGCTCAGCCATAACGTCGATCGACGAAGTCCAGTACCAGTAGTCGTTGAATTTTTCAAACCCTAGATCAAATTTTCCAGGCGATCTGACTATTAGTTTGTCGAATGAACACCACCGATCAACTCACCAAAGCCCCCTCCACACCATGGTATCACCAATTTGTCGATCATGCGCAGTTGATTTCGGCGCAATGGATGGCTGAAAATAGATCGTCAATTTTTGGACAAGCAGAGCTTCAAATCAATAAACGAATTTCAAATCTGAGATGCGCTCGTCGAGAGCTTCAGATCGATATATAATTTGATATGTATTGAGAAGTTTTAATTTTTGTGGTTGAATTTTGTATTGAACTTGGTTGTGAATTTTAGGGTTTGTCTGCCATTGAGAAAGAGGAGCAACAGAAATTTCTACACGTACAGAAATAAGGAATAGAAAGGCCGCTAGGGTTTATAATGATATATATACAGGGAGGTCAGAAATAGAGATGAATGGCCACGATTGGGTTGGACCTTGAACGATAAATGGCTCGAAAAGTCCGTTCTGACTCCGGAATGAAATTGGGTCAACCCATATATCAAAATAGATGTTTTTAAATATTTTAAATGCAATGGAATAGGTTTCAAGTCCAAATTCCATCGTATGAAGAAGTTAGGGTAAAATCAGGTTACTCAAAATTGATTTCAATGGATTCCAATTTAAATGATTTCTAGGCGTTTTAAGTTCGTATGATCAAACGACAAGTCCGATCTTTACGAAACTTGAAATCCTATAATAATTTATCGTTACGGATCCGATGAAACAGGTTTCATTGAAATTCGAGTTAGCGACCAAAATGGCTATTTTTACATTAATTAAATAAATTAAAAATAAATTAATTAAATCAAATTTTCAATTTCAATTCTATAATTGACAATTTTTATCGTTTTTAAATTCCTTAATCATTTACGCTAATTTAAATAAATTTAGATTGGGTAATTTATCAATTTCAGTGTTAACCATAATTTCATTAAATTCAGAAATTTATAAATTTGAGCATCCAAAATCCATGTATTAACTTTTAAAACTTGTTATTCAATTCTTTTATTACCATACGGATGCAATTAACATTGGTTCATGATTTATTGCATTAAAATCTTCAAATTTCATTAATTTCCCATCAAAGCAATATCTAAATATTTAATTCCATTTATTTGCAATTAATCCAATTATTAAATTTAAATTCCACTAAATTAATAAATCTTGATTTTCCCTTCTTTCTATCAACCAATCATCATATTATAAATGGAATTGACATTATTTTCAAATATTTTCTTAATTTACATTAACATATTATTTAATTACATTCATTGAGATTTATTTCCCAATTTACTAAATACAATCAATTATAACCTTACAGTTGTTTCAATTAATTAGGATTGCGCTAATTATTTATCAATTTGTATTAACATTATTACCTTTATTTTATTGATTTCATTATTAAATTACAAATTTTTATTTTCTTTCCGAACTGAATTACCAAAACTTATTAAATTAATAAAATTTAATTACCGAAAATTACGGGTTGTTACGCTCTCCTCCACTCAAATCTTTTCGTCCCTTAAAAAGAAAGAGAAGGAGAAAAGAAGGAATTGAGTAGTCAATACATCTTATTCAAAGTATTAAATTTGTAACAAATAAATTTACAAAATTTAATATTTTAAATAAAATATATCAATTTATAACCATTAAATCTTTTTATACTTAAATTAATAAGGTTTGGAGAACACTTTCCAAAAAAAATTCTAAAGTCCAAAACTTACGGAAAATTTTGATAGAGTCTCCTTTGTATGGGGAGGCTCGAAAGAAAATATAATATCAAAAATATACAATATATATCACAATATATCAAAATAATATATCCCAACAATGGAAAAAATAATATAATAGCACTATAAAACCGAAATCCGAGAACGTAACTATTTGTCGGGCAAGCAACGCTTAATTTTGAAACCAAAAGCAATAGCAATTACTTCCATAACCTGTATTTCACTTATATAATCTAAAATAGTTAATAATTATATAAAATGAAAATTTTAAAGTTGTTTCATCTACTAACAAACAGTCAATGTCGAACAACAACATTAACTTGCAACCGAGCATACACGTCAAATACAAATCAACCATCCAAGCAAAACAAACAATTGATTTGTTTGGGTTAAGACACTTTAAATCACATAGAATGAAAAATAACTATGAAGTATTCATCTTACTCAATAGTCTTAGATAAACTCAATAGATTATTCATACATCTAAGCAATTAGAAGTATCTTTTACCCAAAAAACTCATAAACCAAAACAAACAACAATTTCAACAATAGATCAAGTTCATTCTTATTAATTTCATTCCATAATATTTGTTGTTTGATTTTCTTTTCATTCATATTAATCTGATCCAGTCCATTGTCTAACGTGAGTGCTGTAACTTAAGAGATGCTCGGGATTCTCATCTCCTAAGGATCAGTTAAACTATTTACTATGTAGTAATATACGCTGTTATAATAATGTCTATAGTAAAATAAATTTACTTTTAAATAGCGTTAAGGGGTTACCCATATAGCCTTACCACGTAATAGTCCCAGTAGTCCATCCGGCATCGTGGTTCCTCCTGATCAGGAAGCAACCAAAGGAAACCACACCGGCTACGGGAGAAAACCAAACTCGTACAAGGCGCACTAGGGTAGGCGACGTGACACAACGAGGCAATGCCAGGGTAGATATACCAATTATGCATCCGGATTGATGGTGACGCATAGCGCGCAGCTACCGCCCACCTCGAACCACACCCCAAAAAAAATCAAAGGGCCCCAATAAATCACAAAGTAATAGAATGGTATTGAAGGAGCGTGTCCGATAAGAGGGGCTACCTCACTGGCCCATAAGCACTCCTGTTTTAGCCACCTTATGCCAACTCACGGGAATTGGGTCCACGTATGTACCCCAAAGGAAATGCCGCCACCATCCTACTTCATTCTAGAATCTCCACCGCATACAAGGTTGCTAAAGTGGTTTTCGGAGTTGGCAGAGCGTATGACAACTTCCGATGCCGGTCTCTTCAACAACCAAACGTTATTACAACACCGCAATCATTTCAAAACAGTTTATACTTCCAAACCAGAATATAATATCCACTTCAAAACCATATAAATATGATATCATTTCCATTTCAAAAACCAAATCAATACGATATCATTTTTATTTCAAATCAATATAATATCATTTCTATTTCAAATATATCCTTTTCCAAAATCATAGCACTTCCAAATAAACCATTTCAATAGATTTTATGTGATGTCCCAGAATTTTGGGCAATACTTATTGAATAATTTCCATTTATAATTTATTTTGAAAATGTAATATTGATCTAAAAAAACTAAATTAACCAAATATTATATATTCAAAACCAATAATTAATCTAATTTAACAAATGTTTTCTTTCCAAAATTCAATAATAATTTAATTTAAATGTTTATTCCTTTCAAATTATAATAATTATATTTGTGTAATTTATAATAAATTGATCTTTTAAAGTTAATAAAAATATTCTATTTGTAATATTTCATTTTAATGTATATATGTATACATTGTAAAAAGGAAATTGGTTCAATTTAAATTTAATAAAAATATTTCAATTTATAATATATGTGTTTATATATTGTGATTTGGAATTCTTTTTTTAAAATTCAAATAATTTATGAAGTTAATATTTAAAATGATCTATTTATAATGAATATTTATATTTGAACGCTTATTGTAAATAGGAAATAATGGATTAAACTTAAATAGAAAATATGTTTTCAAAATTTATAATAAACATAAGTTTTTATAGTGATTTGGAAGTTTTGATTTGACTTAATAAAAATGTTTTTCAAAAGTAAAATAAAATTTAATTTTATTTATAAAAAGCTTAAGGGAAAAATCTATTTTTATTCAATGAATAATAATTTGAAATATAGTACATTGTTATAAAGATTTAGTTTGTTTTCCTTTAAATTGATTTTTGAAAACAAATTTAGATTCTTAATATAATATTAATGTTAGCTATAGAAATTTATGATTAAACTTTTAAAATAAAATTTAACTAAATGTTTACTTTCTTTCTTTTAATCTTGTCTCTAGAAAATGGATTTGTAAATAATTATAAATTAAACACAAGGTTATAAATGCATTGCATAGTTATATATGACATGAGTATTAGTAAATATTTGTGATTAAGGTTTAATTTATTGTTAAACAAGTCATTAATGTAATAAATCACCTTTCTAAAATACATGGCATCATAAGAACATAGGACAATACACTTGTAAGCTTAGGTATCTTTTCTCAAAACAAGTGGCATCTTTGTTTTAAAAGAAAGTTTTGTTTTGTTTTTATTAAAGCTTAAAAAGAAAAGTCTGTATATTTTCTTCAGTTAGTAAACTTCTGTAAATTTTTCTTCAACTAAAATAAAACAAGAACGAAATCAAATGCAAGATTCAAAATTGAAAACCAAAGAAAACAGTACTAAAATCTGTAACCAAAGAAGTAAAGGAAGAAGAAAATTTGAAGCTTACAAACCCAGATTCAATTTGCAACCTGAAATCATGATTTCAAACTCAAATGGGAAATCTACAGCAACCTGCGATGGTTTCAAGACTCAACTGGAAATTAACATGTAATCAACATGCAAATGCATAAGAAGAATTCAGTGGTTCAACATCAAGTTAAAATGCAAAAGAAAAATTTAAAGTCCAGTGATATAAAATGCAGTAAAGCAAATTCCAGAAAAACAAAATGCAGTGTTCCCTGTTTCAAAAACTCTGGTGAGTAAATTTCTTTTTAAAAACAGTTTTCAATCCTTCATTTGTTGATCTGTGAAAGGTTTAAATGTGTATCTATGTTTGCATGTTGGATATGATGAGGTGAATCATGTTGTTGCTTAGGATTACCATCTTAACTTTGATTTATGCTGTACAAACCTGAGCACATTCCTGTATATGAATAAATTGGTGCTCTCTGTAAAACCTGTATCAAGATCAATTAAATAACTAAAATCTTTCTGTAAAATCAAAATTAAATTGTGATTTCTGAAAGTAAAGATGTTACTAACATGTTGTTCTTGATTTTAAAATTCATTACAAGTAGGCATGTTTGAGTATTACCCAGAAATTTTGAATATACAGTTGACATTCAAAAATGGGAAAATTCAAGTTTGATAAATTTTAAATTCACTTAGTTAATCTGAAACATACTATCAAATTATGAATTTTAATGTACAAATTGTAATCTTTAATTTAGTCTTAAGAGTGGAATTTAAAATTACTTGGAATCAGTTTTGGGGTCGATTGCCGATGTTTGAAGCCGAGTTGGATGGCGAGTTTTGGCATGGTGATGGTCACGGTGATGGGTGATGGGTGATGTGGGAAAAATAGTGAAGGATTTTTATGGTGGCCGTGGTGGCCGTGAAGGGGCAGAGTAGGGTTTAGCTGTTGTTTTCTATTTGGGTTGGAATTGTCAAAAGTTCGACGTCGTTGTTGGTTTCTGGGGGATCGCGAGTAGGGGAAGGGTTTGAGCGGCTCGTGACGCGTGCGTGGGTGAAATGGCAGGACCTACGGTGAAGGGTACCGCCAACGGCAATGTTTTTCCGGTCGAGCTTCTTACCTGTTGAAGTGCTAAAACACTTTTTTTCGTGTCAGTGATGGATTCGTCAATCCAAGGGGGCGTGGTGGCTGTAGGGGTCAGAGGCGATTTGTTGGGAACGTCGGCGTTGATCGCCGTCGGTCGGCTCCGGCGTGCATGTGCACAAGCTATGTTGGTGCAGCATTTTGGTTTGGGGAAGATAGTTTAATCTTAGATTTCTTCGGTGGTTTGCTCGAAGATTTTCTCGTGTTCGACTCGTGTATGACTCGAAGTAGTGAGGAGGGTTGTCGCGATTTCTGGTTTTCATATGAGCTTGGTTACAGGATTTATATCCTGTTCAATTTTTAACTGCAAATTAAAATTTCTGAAGATAAAAGCAAACTGAGTTTTATAACAAAGTTTTAAATACTTTGAAATTTTTTCTTTTAAAATCTTTGTGTTTACAAGTTATGTTAAATTGGATTTAAAAAAAATAAAATAGTTTGTTTGTTTGAAACCATGTTTGAACTTTATAAAGAATAAAAAAATGTAGTTTCAAAAGTTAAAACAAATTCGATGTTTAAAACAAGTGTTTAAATTAGTATTATTAAGAATGGAATGTTGACTTTAAAGAAATTTTAGTTTTAAAGTTGGATTTATTTTATAATTTAAACTTTTGTTTAAAATAGATTGTTTTCATTTAGTTTGTTAATGATTTATAAATATTTCAAATAGATTGTATTTGAAGTATTTTTTAAATATGAATAAGTAAAGAAATTTAATAATGATAAATTAAAAGATAAATGTTTTTGTATAAATCAAATACAAGTTTTTGAATTTAAGTAATTTATTGATTTACATAAATAAAATGTTTGGTTTATTTTAATTTAGTTTTATTTATAAGGGTAATTGAAGTAAATTACTTAATTTACTTAAATTGGTTAATATAAGTGATTAAATTAAGGTAAATTAGTCGTGTAATTAATTAAGTGTAATTAATTAATTATTAAAAATTAATTAATCAAGTTTAATTAATTAAGAAATAATTAATTAATAAGTAATTAAGAAGTTAATTACTTAAGCATACTTTCTTAATGAAGTAATTAAAGTTAATTACTCAGAGTAATTAATTAAGTTTTATGGATAATTTTTAGTTAATTAATTTAGTTTAATTAATTAAAAAGGATTACTTAATGATGGGATTAAGTGTAATTACTTAATGTAATTAAAGATGTGTAATTACTTAGTGAAGTGATTAATGAATAATTACTAAGAGTAATTAATGAAGGAAATTACCTAATAAACAGTAATTAAAGGATAATTAATTAAAGGAAGTAATTAAGGATAATTACTCAGTGTAATTAAAGAATTGATTAATGTAATTAATCAAGGTGATGGTTTAATTGGTAAAGTAATTAAAGGAAGTTAATTACTGATTATGATTAATCAGGTTTGATTAATAATTGTAATTAATTTCATAATTAATTAATAAATGTAACAATTGATTAATAATGTAATTAAAGGGGTCATTAATTAATGTAATTAATGAATAATTAATTGTTTAATTAATTAATAAATATGATTAATTCTAAGATAATCAATCAATTAAGTGATAAAGAAGTGATAATTAATTAATGTAATTAATTAAGTATTTATCTAATTAATTATTGTTAATTAATTAATTAGAATTAATTAAGATTAATGATTAAAGATAAATTAATCTGTTTAATTAATTTAAAGGTTAATTACATAGTGTAATTAAAGAATAATTAATCTAGGTGATTAATTAAGAATATGATTAAGGATAATTAATCTGCAATTGAAGATTAATTAATTGGATTATGAAGGTGATTAAAGAGTGGTTAATTAATTAATTGTAATTAATTAATGATTGGTTAAGCAGGATTAGTTGTTTAATTCTCAAGTAATTAATTTGATTTAAGATGATTAAATTAATTATAAAGGAATTAATAATTGCTATTTGTGTATGATAGTTGTGGAATATCTGAATTGGTTGATATCTATTGGATGATTGATATTGAGTGATTGGCTGATACTGGATGATTTGAATGTCTATGAGATATGAGATAAGCTGCTTTGTGAGATGAATGTTTGAATATGAATTATCTGTTGTGATAATGTGATTCATCTATTTGTTTATATCATCTTGAATATAAGTTAATTGTTTAAACCCTTAACTACAACTTGGACATTAAAATGGCGTTTGGTTTCGGTGAGACCGGGATCGGGTTCCCATATTTGGAATCCGAAAACCACATCGATTCCAATTAAACGTTACGTCGTTAATCCAAGTGGAGCAAGTGAAGACTCGAGGTGTAAGGGCTATACGTCAGTATAACTCTGTGGGTGATTCCGTAATGAGTTTGACGGAATAGTGCTTATAGGTTCGAGATGGTGTTTCAGAGTGCAAGGGCTATGGTCGTTGACTTTGAGGGTGATTCCAAAATGAGTGCAACGAGATAGTGCCTTTGGTTTCGTTCGAACCCGGAACGAACTTGTATGGATTGAATGCTTTCAGAACATCGTCAGGTGGACGATGAGCATTCTAAGTGATATGTCCTACAAAGGTAATCGTAGCCTCATGCCTCATCAACCGGGAATGGCTAAAACAGGGGAGGTGCAACAAAGCTTCGTGGGTAGCACCCACTGGAGAGTAAGATTTACCCCTGTCTAGAGGTCCCTTTATATTTCGGCTGTGTGGACGGTTGATCATGACAATCGTCGGGGTTGTCTTATTCGGAACTGTTCAGTAAGGAACGGGTCCGACTTTGTGTTGCAGGGGATGAAGAGAGTAATCCTCGGTATGGTGATCTAGGCCACGTACTGTGATGGGCGGTACCCTAGTAGACCTGCCATTGATGGAAACCCATTTTCCCTACGAGACCCTACGGTTTTGTTTGTATTACCCACTTTTGTGGCTAGTAGCTGGAATTTAATGAATGTAACAATTTCGGCTACTTCTTATTACTTGAAAACCCTAGACAGTATTATAATATCACTGGATTTCTTATCAAATGTTTTGGTTAGCGTAAGGTAAATACTTTTCCATGTTTATGTATGGGAAGTCTTACGTGATACCTTTTCTTTTCAAAAGGTTTTTCTAAAATTAAACAATCTTAAATCGTTTACTCACACCAGACCCCTGTCTGACCCGAGTGTTTATTTTCTGTTTTATTAAACTCTTGGGTACTCATATTATGTATGAGTAGTCAAGTGATTCAGGTTATTCTTGACAAGTTCTGGAGGAGATATGGAGCAGGTGGCTTCAGCGTGTGTGTGTGTGTGTGTGTGTGTGTGTGTGTGTGTATATATATATATAGTGATTCCGCTGTGATTGAGTTGTATCTGTTTCTCTGATATACTTGAATTGTAATAACTAGACAGATGTTTATAACTGTCTAGTCTGTGTTGTATTAGCTGAATAACTCTGATGTATACGATATTATGTAATGTTTTATGTGATATAATACAATTTATTCGTTCCGTGTGAGATTCTGATGTTGTCTGTTTCTTTCTTTTCTTGCTTTTCTCTTTTCTATCGCTTTCTTTCTTCTTAATGATGCGACTTTCTGGAGATAGGAAGTTGGGTCGTTACATGTGGTATCAGAGCGCTAGGTTGAGCGAGTACCTAGGCTCTGGAGTGATGTCTTCCTTGAGAGAGTGTATTTGTATTTTTAATATGTATATATATTTATATGTATTCTACCTATCAATTGGGTTACCCATACAGGTTTTCCAATATAAGTTATAAAGGTAGATAAGGTAGTGGTGTGTGAACACAAATACTACCAATGTTTGGAGTTTGAAGGTTTGAGGTTGGAAGTGTATTTGTCGAGACTGTGGACCTAATACCGTCTCAAGTGAGCTTTGCAGCTTGGTGTATGGATTTCACCGATCTCTGAAGGAAATCTTTTAAAGGTTCGGAGTTTATCTTTGGAATATAAGTTTGGATTGCGCTCGTGCGAGCGGATTCTCTAGAGTTCGGATCAGTAGGAAGAGCTGAAGCAAGTGATGGTATTTGGCAACTAGAGGAAGGAGTCTTATCTGTTTTGGAGTGGAAGACTCCGTTCAGCTTTGTGTTTGTGCTTGGTTTGAAGTCCGAGTTTCCTGAGAGATATCTGTCTATCTTGAAGTCTCTTTTTGTGGAGTTGGTTGATATAGTTTGGGATTTAAGGAGCATTTGGGTGGGAAGTCTTTGGCAGCAGTGGTAGCTCAGAGGTTGAAGGTGCTACCAGGAAGATCTCTTGGCTCAGCAGTATCCTAGAGGTGGAGTTCAAAAGCAGTTGTCTGGTCCGTTTCTGCAATGGTTCAGAAGTTTTTTAGATTCTTCTGTCTGTAGAACGGGAAAATGGTGAAGGCTTGTTTTTTTTCTTCTTTGGATGCTCAGTTGAGTAGGGTGTTTGTGGTTGAAGTGGACCATTAGTTTCTTCTTTCGAAGGACTTAAGCTGTTCTGTTATGTAAGAGAAAATAGTTTTCTTTAGAATCCGAGCTGGGTGTTATCGCGAACGTGACTCGCGATGTTTTGGAAGTTCTTTTAGCAATCTTTACTTTAGTTGGAGACATCTCTAAAGAATGTTGGGGCTATCGAAGCGGTATGAGACTTTCTGAATATCTTCGAGAAAGTCAAAGGAATTTGTCCGCATCGGGAGATGGAGTTCTGTTTTGAATCTGGTTCTTGGATTTTCTGGTGGTTTGGCCTAGTAGAGAGAAGAATCTAGGAGAGAGGACTTTGTGAGCAATCAGGATTTATTGGATCTAGTTTTCCGAATGGATTGCTGTTGTAGTATTTATGACCAAGTCAGATAGGTCATTAAGCTTTTATGGAATTTGATCGACAATGTTTCTGGATGAGTTGATCAAGTTTATGGTTGTGTTCATCAAAAGCATTCTCATCTTCTTTGGATCAGAGTTGTGCAGCGGAAGCATGGTGGCAGCTATTCCAGAATAGAAACAACTTCGAATTCATCAAAGGATTTGTGTTTTCTTGGATTTAAGGTTTTCTTTAGGAAGTTCTTTCGGGATCTGAAGGCTTGGATGTCAGGAGCAACAGTTCCATTTTTCGGATAGGAGAAACAAGTTGAAGTTCTTGATGCTTGTATGGTAGATAGGTGTTTTGGATTTCGATGGATTTTTGTGAGAATCATCTTGTTGAGTAGAATCATGAGGTCATCTCATTCTTGATCCAGCTTTGTTTTTAGAAGCATCTGTGAAGTTTGGTTGATCGGGATGGTTGAGGGCAATCCAGGATCAGCGGAGGTTGTGGTCAAGAGACGAAGAGATCCGGAATTCGCACTCGGAGATTTAATTCTTGGATAAGTTTTCTCCGATCATAAGAGCGATGAGATTGGGTAAGATGGGAAGCTAGCTCGAGAGTGTATGGGAATCTTTCTGTATTCTCTTAAGGATAAGTGTTTGATCTATCACTGGTTTAGAACCAGCAGATCATGGATATTTGAAGGTTGATCGGACTTGTTCGTGGTCCGGTATTCTGTTTGGATTATAGGTCTAGATATAGGAGTTCTTGATCTGAGTAGAGCAGCTAGTTTGAATTCTGTAGGGCGAGTAACCCGGCGTTTGTACTTGGGAAACTCGAGAAAATTCTGTCCAGAATTTTGTCTGGATAGTTAGAATTGATTGTTTGAATTGGATGTTATGGTTTCTAGTATAGGGTTGATAGCATATGTTGCTGTTTTGAAATTAAAATTTGCATGAGATTATTAAATTATCTTTGCTTTTAATCTCGGAGACGAAATTCTTTTAAGGGGGGAGGAATGTGATGTCCCGGAATTTTGGGCAATACTTATTGAATAATTTCCATTTATAATTTATTTTGAAAATGTAATATTGATCTAAAAAAACTAAATTAACCAAATATTATATATTCAAAACCAATAATTAATCTAATTTAACAAATGTTTTCTTTCCAAATTCAATAATAATTTAATTTAAATGTTTATTCTTTTCAATTATAATAATTATATGTGTGTAATTTATAATAAATTGATCTTTTAAAGTTAATAAAAATATTCTATTTGTAATATTTCATTTGTAATGTATACATGTATACATTGTAATAAGGAAATTGGTTCAATTTAAATTTAATAAAAATATTTCAATTTATAATATATGTGTTTATATATTGTGATTTGGAATTCTGTTTTTAAAACTCAAATAATTTATGAAGTTAATATTTAAAATGACCTATTTATAATGAATATTTATATTTGAACGCTTATTGTAAATAGGAAATAATGGATTAAACTTAAATAGAAAATATGTTTTCAAAATTTATAATAAACATAAGTTTTTATAGTGATTTGGAAGTTTTGATTTGATTTGATAAAAATGTTTTTCAAATGTAAAATAAAATTTAATTTTATTTATAAAAAACTTAAGGGAAAAATCTATTTTTATTCAATGAATAATAATTTGAAATATAGTACATTGTTATAAAGATTTAGTGTGTTTTCCTTTAAATTGATTTTTGAAAATAAATTTAGATTCTTAATATAATATTAATGTTAGCTACAGAAATTTATGATTAAACTTTTAAAATAAAATTTAACTAAATATTTACTTTCTTTCTTTTAATCTTGTCTCTAGAAAATGGATTTGTAAATAATTATAAATTAAACACAAGGTTATAAATGCATTGCATAGTTATATATGACATGTGTATTAGTAAATATTTGTGATTATGGTTTAATTTATTTTTAAACAAGTCACTAATGTAATAAATCACCTTTCTAAAACACATGGCATCATAAGAACATAGGAGAATACACTTGTAAGCTTAGGTATCTATTCTCAAAACAAGTGGCATCTTTGTTTTAAAAGAAAGTTTTGTTTTGTTTTTATTAAAGCTTAAAAAGAAAAGTCTGCATATTTTCTTCAGTTAGTAAACTTCTGTAAATTTTTCTTCAACTAAAATAAAACAAGAACGAAATCAAATGCAAGATTGAAAATTGAAAACCAAAGCAAACAGTACTAAAATCTGTAACCAAAGAAGTAAAGGAAGAAGAAAATTTGAAGCTTACAAACCCAGATTCAATTTGCAACCTGAAATCATGATTTCAAACTCAATTGGGAAATCTACAGCAACCTGTAATGGTTTCAAGACTCAACTGGAAATTAACATGTGATCAACATGCAAGTGCATAAGAAGAATTCAGTGGTTCAACATCAAGTTAAAATGCGAAAGAAAAATTCAAAGTCCAGTGATATAAAATGCAGTAAAGCAAATTCCAGAAACAAAATGCAGTGTTCCCTGTTTCAAAAACTCTGGTGAGTAAATTTCTTTTTAAAAACAGTTTTCAATCCTTCATTTGTTGATCTATGAAAGGTTTAAATGTGTATCTATGTTTGCATGTTGGATATGATGAGGTGAATCATGTTGTTGCTTAGGATTACCATCTTAACTTTGATTTATGCTGTACAAACCTGAGCACATTCCTGTATATGAATAAATTGGTGCTCTCTGTAAAATCTGTATCAAGATCAATTAAATAACTAAAATCTTTCTGTAAAATCAAAATTAAATTGTGATTTCTAAAAGTAAAGATGTTACTAACATGTTGTTCTTGATTTTAAAATTCATTACAAGTAGGCATGTTTGAGTATTACCCAGAAAATTTTGAATATACAGTTGACATTCAAAAATGAGAAAATTCAAGTTTGATAAATTTTAAATTCACTTAGTTAATCTGAAACATACTATCAAATTATGAATTTTAATGTAAAAATTGTAATTTTTAATTTAGTCTTAAGAGAGGAATTTAAAATTACCTCGAATCATTTTTGGGGTCGACTGCTGATGTTTGAAGCCGAGTTGGATGGCGAGTTTTGGCATGGTGATGGTCACGGTGATGGGTGATGTGGGAAAAATAGTGAAGGATTTTTATGGTGGCCGTGGTGGCCGTGAAGGGGCAGAGTAGGGTTTAGCTGTTGTTTTCTATTTGGGTTGGAATTGTCAGAAGTTCGACGTCGTTGTTGGTTTCTGGGGGATCGCGAGTAGGGGAAGGGTTTGAGCGGCTCGTGACGCATGCGTGGGTGAAATGGCATGACCTACGGTGAAGGGTATCGCCAACGGCAATGTTTTTCCGGTCGAGCTTCTTACCTGTTGAAGTGCTAAAACACTTTTTTTCGTGTCAGTGATGGATTCGTCAATCCAAGAGGCGTGGTGGCTGTAGGGGTCAGAGGCGATTTGTGGGGAACGTCGGCGTTGGTCGCCGTCGGTCGGCTCCGGCGTGCATGTGCACGAGCTATGTTGGTGCAGCATTTTGGTTTGGGGAAGATAGTTTAATCTTAGATTTCTTCGGTGGTTTGCTCGAAGATTTTCTCGTGTTCGACTCGTGTGTGACTCGAAGTAGTGAGGAGGGTTGTCGCGATTTCTGGTTTTCATATGAGCTTGGTTACAGGATTTATATCCTGTTCAATTTTTAACTACAAATTAAAATTTCTGAAGATAAAAGCAAACTGAGTTTTATAACAAAGTTTTAAATAGTTTGAAATGTTTTCTTTTAAAATCTTTGTGTTTACAAGTTTTGTTAAATTGGATTAAAAAACGATAAAATAGTTTGTTTGTTTAAAACCAGGTTTGAACTTTATAAAGAATAAAAAAATGAAGTTTCAAAAGTTAAAACAAATTCGATGTTTAAAACAAGTGTTTAAATTAGTATTATTAAGAATGGAATGTTGACTTTAAAGAAACTTTAGTTTTAAAGTTGGATTTATTTTATAATTTAAACTTTTGTTTAAAATAGATTGTTTTCATTTAGTTTGTTAATGATTTATAAATATTTCAAATAGATTGTATTTGAAGTATTTTTTTTAAATATGAATAAGTAAAGAAATTTAATAATGATAAATTAAAAGATAAATGTTTTTGTATAAATCAAATACAAGTTTTTGAATTTAAATAATTTATTGATTTAAGTAAATAAAATGTTTGGTTTATTTTAATTTAGTTTTATTTATAAGGGTAATTGAAGTAAATTACTTAATTTACTTCAATTGGTTAATATAAGTGATTAAATTAAGGTAAATTAGTTGTGTAATTAATTAAGTGTAATTAATTACTTTTTTAAAAATTAATTAATCAAGTTTAATTAATTAAGAAATAATTAATTAATAAGTAATTAAGAAGTTTATTACTTAAGCATACTTTCTTAATAATGTAATTAAAGTTAATTACTCAGAGTAATTAATTAATTTTTATGGATAATTTTTAGTTAATTAATTTAGTTTAATTAATTAAAAAGGATTACTTAATGATGGGATTAAGTGTAATTACTTAATGTAATTAAAGATGTGTAATTACTTAGTGAAGTGATTAATGAATAATTACTAAGAGTAATTAATGAAGGAAATTACCTAATAAATAGTAATTAAAGGATAATTAATTAAAGGAAGTAATTAAGGATAATTACTCGGTGTAATTAAAGAATTGATTAATGTAATTAATCAAGGTGATGGTTTAATTGGTAAAGTAATTAAAGGAAGTTAATTACTGATTATGATTAATCAGGTTTGATTAATAATTGTTATTAATTTCAAAATTAATTAATAAATGTAACAATTGATTAATAAAGTAATTAAAGGGGTCATTAATTAATGTAATTAATAAATAATTAATTGTTTAATTAATTAATAAATGTGATTAATTTTAAGATAATTAATCAATTAAGTGAGAAAGAAGTAATAAGTAATTAATGTAATTAATTAAGGATTTATCTAATTAATTATTGTTAATTAATTAATTAGAATTAATTAAGATTAATGATTAAAGATAAATTAATCTATTTAATTAATTTAAAGGTTAATTACATAGTGTAATTAAAGAATAATTAATCTAGGTGATTAATTAAGAATATGATTAAGGATAATTAATCTGTAATTGAAGATTAATTAATTGGATTATGAAGGTGATTAAAGAGTGGTTAATTAATTAATTGTAATTAATTAATGATTGGTTAAGCAGGATTAGTTGTTTAATTCTCAAGTAATTAATTTGATTTAAGATGACTAAATTAATTATAAAGGAATTAATAATGGCTATTTGTGTATGATAGTTGTGGAATATCTGAATTGGTTGATATCTACTGGATGATTGATATTGAGTGATTGGTTGATATTGGATGATTTGAATGTCTATGAGATATGTGATAAGCTGCTTGGTGAGATGAATATTTGAATATGAATTATCTGTTGTGATAAAGTGATTCATCTATTTGTTTATATCATCCTGAATATAAGTTAATTGTTTAAACCCTTAAGTACAACTTGGACATTAAAACGGCGTTTGTTTTCGGTGAGACCGAGATCGGATTTCCATATTTGGAATCCGAAAACCACATCGATTCCAATTAAACGTTCGGTCGTTAATCCAAGTGGAGCAAGTGAAGACTCGAGGTGTAAGGGTTATACGTCAGTATAACTCTGTGGGTGATTCCGTAATGAGTTTGACGGAATAGTGCTTATAGGTTCGAGATGGTGTTTCAGAGTGCAAGGGCTATGGTCGTTGACTTTGAGGGTGATTCCAAAATGAGTGCAACGAGATAGTTCCTTCGGTTTCGTTCGAACCCGGAACGAACTTGTATGGATTGAATGCTTTAAGAACATCTCAGGTGGACGATGAGCATTCTAAGTGATATGTCCTATAAAGGTAATCGTAGCCTCTAGCCTCATCAACCGGGAATGGCTAAAACAGGGGAGCTGCAGCAAAGCTTCGTTGGTAGTACCCACTGGAGAGTAAGATTTACCCCTGTCTAGAGGTCCCTTTATATTTCGGCTGTGTGGACGGTTGATCATGACAATCGTCGGGGTTGTCTTATTCGGAATTGTTCAGTAAGGAACGGGTCCGGCTTTGTGTTGCAGGGGATAAAGGGAGTAATCCTCGGTACGGTGATCTAGGCCACGTACTGTGATGGGTGGTACCCCAGTAGCCCTGCCATTGATGGAAACCCATTTTCCCTATGAGACCCTACGGTTTTGTTTGTAGTACCCAATTTTGTGGCTTGTAGCTGGAATTTAATGAATGTAACAATTTCGGCTATTTCTTATTTACTTGAAAACCCTAGACACTATTATAATATCACTGGATTTCTATCAAATGTTTTGGTTAGCGTAAGGTAAAAACTTTTCCATGTTTATGTGTGGGAAGTCTTACGTGATACCTTTTCTTTTCAAAAGGTTTTTCTAAAATTAAACAATCTTAAATCGTTTACTTACACCAGACCCCTGTCTGACCCGAGTGTTTATTTTCTGTTTTATTAAACTCTTGGGTACTCATATTATGTATGAGTAGTCAAGTGATTCAGGTTATTCTTGACAAGTTCTGGAGGTGATATGGAGCAGGTGGCTTCAGCGTGTAGATACATATATATATATATATATATTGATTCCGCTGTGATTGAGTTGTATATGTTTCTTTGATATACTTGAATTGTAATAACTAAACAGATATTTATAACTGTCTAGTCTGTGTTGTATTAACTGAATAACTCTGATGTATACGATATTATGTAATGTTTTATGTGATATAATATAATTTATTCGTTCCGTTGTGAGATTCTGATGTTGTCTGTTTCTTTCTTTTCTTTCTTTTCCCTTTTCTATCCCTTTCTTTCTTCTTAATGATGTGACTTTCTGGAGATAGGAAGTTGGGTCGTTACATGTGGTATCAGAGGGCTGGGTTGAGCGAGTACCTAGGCTCTGGAGTGGTGTCTTCCTTGAGAGAGTGTATTTGTATTTTTAATATGTATATATATTTATATGTATTCTACCTATCTATTGGGTTACCCGTACAGGTTTTCCAATATAAGTTATAAAGGTAGATAAGGTAGTGGTGTGTGAGCACAACTACTACCAATGTTTGGAGTTTGAAGGTTTGAGGTTGGAAGTGTATTTGTCGAGACTGTAGACCTAATACCGTCTCAAGTGAGCTTTGCAGCTTGGTGTATGGATTTCACCGATCTCTGAAGGAAATCTTTTAAAGGTTCGGAGTTTATCTTTGGAATATAAGTTTGGATTGCGCTTGTGCGAGCGGATTCTCTTGAGTTTGGATCAGTAGGAAGAACTGAAGCAAGTAATGGTATTTGGCAACCAGAGGAAGGAGTCTTATCTGTTTTGGAGTGGAAGACTCAGTTCAGCTTTGTGTTTGTGCTTGGTTTGAAGTCCGAGTTTCCTGAGAGATATCTGTCTATCTTGAAGACTCTTTTTGTGGAGTTGGTTGATATAGTTTGGGATTTAAGGAGCTTTTGGATTGGAAGTATTTGGCAGCAGTGGCAGCTCAGAGGTTGAAGGTGCTATCAGGAAGATCTCTTGGCTCAGCAGTATCCTAGAGGTGGAGTTCAAAAGCAGTTGTGTGGTCCGTTTCTGCGATGGTTCAGAAGTTTTTGAGATTCTTCTGTCTATAGATCGGGCAAATGGTGAAGGCTTGTTTTTCTTCTTCTTTGGAAGCTACATTGAGTAGGGAGTTTGTGGTTGAAGTGGACCATTAGTTTCTTATTTTGAAGGACTTAAGCTGTTCTGTTATGTAAGAGAGAATAGTTTTCTTTAGAATCTGAGCTGGGTGCTATCGCGAAAGTGACTCGCGATGTTTCGAAAGTTCTTTTAGTAATCTTTGCTTTAGTTGGAGACATCTCTAAAGAATGTTGGGGCTAACGAAGCGGTATGAGACTTTCTGAATATCTTCGAGAAAGTCAAAGGAATTTGTCCGCATCGGGAGATGGAGTTCTGTTTTGAATCTGGTTCTTGGATTTTCTGGTGGTTTGGCCTAGTAGAGAGAAGAATCCAGGAGAGAGGATTTTGTGAGCAATCAGGATTTATTGGATCTAGTTTTCCGAATGGATTGCTGTTGTAGTATTTGTGACCAAGTCAGATAGGTCATTAAACTTTTATGGAATTTGATGGACAATGTTTCTGGATGAGTTGATCAAGTTTATGCTTGTGTTCATCAAAAGCATTCTTATCTTCTTCGGATCAGAGTTGTGCAGCGGAAGCATGGTGGCAGCTATTCCAGAATAGAATCAACTTCGGATTCATCAAAGGATTTGTGTTTTCTTGGATTTAAGGTTTTCTTTAGGAAGTTCTTTCGGGATCTGAAGGCTTGGATGTCAGGAGCAACAGTTCCGTTTTCCGGATAGGAGAAACAAGTTGAAGTTCTTGATGCTTGTATGGTAGATAGGTGTTTTGGATTTCGATGGATTTTTGTGAGAATCATCTTGTTGAGTAGAATCATGAGGTCATCTCATTCTTGATCCAGCTTTGATTTGACAAGCATCTGTGAAGTTTGGTTGATCGGGATGGTTGAGGGCAGTCCAGGATCAGCGGAGGTTGTGGTCAAGAGACAAAGAGATCCGCAATTCGCGCACGATACCCTGAGAGAAGATCTTCAATTCTTCAAGCGTTGATCAAGCGCACTTGATTCCGCGAATCGGCTTCAACAATCGTTGATTCGAGCGCACTCGAATAACCGAAAGTGGAGATAGGAGATTACACTCAACTACCGATTTAAATTGAAAGCACAAAGCTAACAAAAGAGAATGTTATTCAAAAATCAACAACCTTAAAATGTACAACTCACTCCCTATTTATAGCATTTCACAAACTGCCCCTTAAGTCGTATACGACTTACGACTCATCCGTAGGCCTTGGACGACCTATCAACAAACGCCATTCAACACTTAAGTCGTTCACGACTTAAGACACTCGACCCATATTTACAATACTTAGGTCGTATGCGACCTATACAACTCACACGATCTAAAAAAATAGCCATTGGTGCACGACTTAAGAAAACACAAACACATTACATCACGACATACGACACAACGTTACATGCGACTCAACAAACCCAGCATTTACATCTTAACATCATTGCGACCTACGACCTAAGTTAGGTCGTTGACGACTTAACTCCCAGCGACTCAAGCCTCTTAGGTCGGTAACGAGTTAACTTCCAGAGTAGCTTTTCTTCCAGTGCGACATAACTCCGAACGACTAATCTCCAGGCGACTCATCTCCAGGCGACTTAACTCCGAACGACTCATCCCTCCGTGACTCATTATCCTTCACCTTGTTAGGTCGCGAACGACTTAACGTTTTGTTAGGTGGTGACTCCTCTTCACATAGCTCTTCATATAGCTTGTTAGGTCGTGACCGACCTAAAACTCCTCCACTAGGTCGTATACGACTCATGCCTTCACTTTCTGATCTGTTAAGTCGTGAACGACTTAAACTCCCACTAAGTCGTAACTTTTTTCCATCTTCTCTGTTAGGCCGAAGATGACCTAAAGCATCCTCATTAACTCGCAGCTCCTTTTCGTATAACTCCTTAGGTCGTGGACGACCTATCGCTTCCAGCTTAAGCGGTGGATGACTTAACGTTTTCTTGAGTCGCGTACGACTTATCACTTGAAGAATTTTTGGTTGCTTATTTTCTTCTCTGGCCTGAGCTGCATCATCCTTCCCTGGTTGAGAAAAATTCGTCCTTGAATTTGTAAATTGTTCTTCATCAGATTGTTCATCTCCATAATATGGCACAAGATGCTTAACATTGAACACGTCAGAAGTGTACACACCCTCTGGCAGCTTCAACTTATAAGCATTTTTATTAATTCGTTTCACAACTTCTACAGGACCAATTTTTCTGGCTTTCAACTTATTATAAGCGCCTACTGGAAAACGATCCTTTGTTAACACAGCATACACCAAATCTCCTTCGTTAAATTCAACATTTCGTCGTTTCAGGTCTGTAGTCTGCTTATACTTCTCATTTGCTTTCTCCAATCGTTTCTGAACGATTTTATGACATTCATTCAATCCATCAACAAAATCTACAGCTCGTTTAACTGTCCCTTTCGGTTGTGGCACCACTGCTAAATCCAACGGTCCCCTGGGTAAATTTGAATATACAATCTGAAATGGACTGAATCCCGTGCTACGATTCACTGCATGATTATGTGCAAACTCTGCTTGGCATAACTTCATGTCCCAACTTTTCAAATTGTCTTTCACAAGACATCGCAACAAATTTCCTAATGATCTGTTAACAACTTCGGTCTGTCCGTCTGTTTGCGGATGATAAGCGCTGCTAAAATTCAACTTCGTTCCCACCATCTTCCACAAACTTAGCCAAAAATGACTTAAAAAACGAGTATCTCTATCCGACACAATAGATTCTGGCAATCCATGAAGTCGATAGATTTCCTTGAAAAATAACTGAGCAACACGAACAGCATCCGCCGTCTTCTTACAAGCAATAAAATATACCATCTTCGAAAATCTATCCACCACTACAAATATAGAATCATTTCCCCTTTGAGTTCTAGGCAAACCCAAAACAAAATCCATGCTGATATCAATCCACGGTTTAGTCGGTACAGGTAACGGCATATACAATCCTGCATTTGTCGCTGTTCCCTTCGAAACCTGACATATATGACATCTCTCCACAAACCTTTCAACCTCTCTCCTCATTGACGGCCAAAAGTAAGATTGAGAAATCAAATGCAATGTACGATCACGGCCCACATGTCCTTCCTCGTGCAACTCTTTGATAATCTTCAATCTCAAACTGCTCTCTGGAATACATAATCGATTTCCTTTAAACAAGAATCCATCAACCAACATAAATTCATCAGTATCTCCATCCTTAACTTTCTCAACGAACTTTACAAAGTAAGGATCTTCGTCAATCAACTCTGGCAATAATTCAAACCCTATCACCTCAACTTTCATTGTAGTCAACAAATGACTCCTCCTACTCAAAGCATCAGCCACACGATTTGTTGCCCCAGATTTATGTTTCACGACAAAAGTAAACTGCTGCAGATAAGCAATCCATGATGCATGTCTCACAGAAATCTTATCCTGTCCTTGCAAATGCTTCAACGCCTCATGATCAGTGTAAAGAACAAACTCTTTCTGAAATAGATAATGCCTCCAATGTTTAACAGCTTGCACAACGGCATAAAACTCAACATCATATGTACTGTATCTCATCTTTGCCCCTGATAGCTTCTCACTGAAATATGCAATAGGACGTCCCCTCTGACTCAACACTCCACCAATCCCAACCTTTGATGCATCAGTGTGTAACTCAAACAACAACTGAAAATCTGGTAATACAAGAATTGGTGCTGTCGTCAAAAGTTCTTTGATCCGTTCAAAAGCAACTCCTGCTTCCTCTGACCAAGAAAACTGCTTTCCTTTCATACAATCGGTAACTGGTGCCATCACGCTACTGAAGTGTGGAATGAATCTTCGGTAGAATGATGCCAATCCATGAAAACTTCTAACTTCAGTGATAGTTCTCGGTTGTGGCCAATTTCTAATAGCTTCAACTTTACTTTGGTCCACTTGGATTCCCTTCTCAGATACAACATATCCCAAGAATAAAACACTTCTCGTCATAAACACACATTTCTTTGTTGCGGCATAGAACTGTTCCTCACGAAGGATAATTAACACCTTCCGCAAATACCCTACATGCTCCTCTGTACTTCCACTATATATCAAAATATCATCAAAATATACCACCACGAATTTCCCAATGAATGGTCTAAAGATTTGATTCATCACCCGCATGAACGTACTCGGCGCATTTGATAGACCAAACGGCATAACCAACCATTCATATAATCCTTCCCTCGTCTTGAATGCGGTCTTCCATTCATCTCCCGGTCTAATTCTAATCTGATGATAACCATTCTTCAAATCAATCTTCGAAAAGATAGTAGCCCCACTCAACTGATCTAACAAGTCATCCATTCTAGGCATAGGAAACCAGTATCGAACAGTAATCTTGTTCAAAGCTCTACTATCGGTACACATTCTCCATGTTCCATCCTTCTTCGGCACCAACAAAGCTGGTACTGCACAAGGACTCAAGCTTTCCTGAACACGTCCCTGCTCTAACAACTCTTCCACTTGCCTTCGTAACTCTTCATGTTCCTTCGAACTCATTCGATAATGTGGTCTATGTGGTAATACTGCTCCCGGAACAAGATCGATTTGATGTTGAATGTCTCTCAACGGCGGTAACTCCTTAGGCAACTCTTCTGGAAATACGTCTTCAAATTCTTTCAAAACCATCTTTGCTTCTTCTGGAATTTCAACCTCTTCATGACTCTCTCGTCCAATCAACAAATAGACTTCAGGCTCCTCTTCAACTTCTTTAACAAACTCCTTCAAAGATAGCAAAGTTTTCAGCTCTTCAATCTCCTCCAACTTGCTTTCCCTCTGTTGTTGCTTCTTGGGAACTAAAGTGATTTTAGTACCTTCGAACATGAAAATGTAACTATTAGCACGACCATCATGTTGCACTGCTCTATCAAACTGCCATGGTATGCCCAACAACAGATGACACACATCCATGTCTACAACGTCACACCAAATTTCATCTTTCTACTTCTTTCCAACCGAAAAATTCACACAAGCTCTTCGACACACCTTCACTTCACCACCCTTCCTCAACCATGCTAACTTGTACGGTTTAGGATGCTTCTCAGTTTTCAAGTTCAACTTCTTTACTGCTTCTGTAGAGATAATATTGTCACAGCTTCCAGCATCAATAACGAACTTGCAAACCTTTCCCAGAATAGTGCATGTCGACTGAAAAATATTGCTTCTCAACCAAATAGTATCATCCTCGTGCTTCGGTGTAAGACAAGACCTCCTCATCATAAGGTTACAACCCTCATCTCCGGACAATAAGTCTTCCTCCTCAACTGGTAATGAATTAGAACATTCTGCATCCACATCCTCTTCTTCATCTCTGCAACCATTGCTCTCCTCTTCGGCTTCGGACATTCATTGCTTTTGTGACCCAACTCCTGGCAATTATAACACTTGAAACCACTGTTAACCTTCGCCTCCTCAGCCTCCTTCACAACTAGTTTACTGGTAGGTTTAGAAACATTAGAACTTCCACTGGCACCCTTTACTGGATTATTGGAATTAGTAAACACACCACCTCCACGTCTTCCCTGCTTCTCCCAAGCCAACGCCTTCTGATGTGCCTCCGCCACAGATCTTGGATCAAACATATTAACCATATCCTGGATCTGCATTCGTAACCCTCCAACAAATCTTGCTGTTAGCTGCTCTTCTGTTTCCATTATATCATTTCTGGCAATGAGTTGGTAAAATTCATCTGCATAATCATTAACTGACTTCGTCCCTTGCCTCCGATTCTGCAATCTCTGGTACATAAGTGATTGATAGTTATAGGGTAAAAATGTGGCTCTCATCAACTTCTTCATCTTATCCCAAGACTCAACCTTTGACTTCCCCATTCTCTCTCTTGTAAGTTTAGTTTGCTGCCACCATGCCAAAGATCTTCCCCTCAACCTAGTAGCAACCAACTTCACTCTTCTATGTTCAGGAACCTCCTTGAAATCAAAGATCTCTTCAACATTTGACAACCATTCTAAGAATTCTTCAGCTACCATTCCACCTTTAAACTCTGGAATTTCCATCTTCATACCAGATTCCCATCGACGATCATCATTTACATCTCGATATGAATTTCGAACTTGGTCTCGATCTCGATAATGAATGCTAGCTCTATCACCCTCTTCATCAAAATAAAATGTACGTCTATATCGATCTCGACCATCAACATCCCTTCGATCACATATGTCTCTTCTACTATGTCTCTTTTCATCTCTATATGGCTCATTTTCAAACTCACGTGGAGTTCTTCTCTCTTCATGTCCATAGTCATGGTGATCTCTCCTTGATGAAATTGATGTTTCTCTTCTTTCTCTGAAAGATTGCGGTGATATCCTTCTCGCTTCCGTAACCGATGGTGAAATTCGGTTTCCTCCATGGTTCGAGATTGGTGATCGCCTCCTTTGATTTTGATTCAAATCATTCATCAATTTCTCTAACTTTCCAATGCCCTCATCAAATTTCTCATCGATACGTTGTTCCATTTGCTCGGCTTCTTCTCTTCTATACAACGCTTCAACATTCTGATGACGATTAGCTCTCCTCGGCGGCATGATTGAAACTTCTCAAAATCTTCAACAAATACTTAAAAACTTCACAAATTTTCAACTCAAATCAAACAAGTCACGGCCTCAACCTTGACTCGGAAATAGCTCAACCCTTCAATTCAAACAAATTCAAACAACTTTCGGATTTTGATCCAAAATGGAATGGATCGAAAACTCCAAACTTGTTGCAACTTCAAGATGAACACGATGAATACCAAACTTCAAATTCCTTGGCTCCAAGACTCGTCTTAGCTATGATTGGTTAAGTCAAGCTTTGATACCAAAGCTGACGCAGCGGATATTTAACAAAACGTTATGGATCGATGAAAGTAGCAATCAGTGGATTGAAGATACTGAAATGCCCAAATTCGTTGATTACAAGGATGCCGAATTCTAGCTACCTTCGACAGGTTGATCGCGCACGATACCGTGAGAGAAGATCTTCAATTCTTCAAGCGTTGATCAAGCGCACTTGATTCCGCGAATCAGCTTCAACAATCGTTGATTCGAGCGCACTCGAATAACCGAAAGTGGAGATAGGATATTACACTCAACTACCCATTTAAATTGAAAGCACAAAGCTAACAAAAGAGAATTTTATTCAAAAATCAACAACCTTACAATGTACAACTCACTCCCTATTTACAGCATTTCACAAACTTCCCCTTAAGTCGTATACGACTTACGACTCATCCCTAGGCCTTGGATGACCTATCAACAAACGCGATTTAACACTTAAGTCGTTCACGGCTTAAGACACTCGACCCATATTTACAATACTTAGGTCGTATACGACCTATACAACTCACACGATCTAAAAAAAAATAACCATTGGTGCACGACTTAAGAAAACACAAACACATTACATCACGACATACGACACAACGTTACATGCGACTCAACAAACCCAGCATTTACATCTTAACATCATTGCGACCTACGACCTAAGTTAGGTCGTTAACGACTTAAACTCCCAGCGACTCAAGCCTCTTAGGTCGGTAACGAGTTAACTTCCAGAGTAGCTTTTCTTCCAGTGCGACATAACTCCGAACGACTCATCTCCAGGCGACTCATCTCCAGGCGACTTAACTCCGAACGACTCATCCCTCCGTGACTCATTATCCTTCACCTTGTTAGGTCGCGAACGACTTAACGTTTTGTTAGGTGGTGACTCCTCTTCACATAGCTTGTTAGGTCGTGACCGACCTAAAACTCCTCCACTAGGTCGTATACGACTCATGCCTTCACTTTCTGATCTGTTAAGTCGGAAACGACTTAAACTCCCACTAAGTCGTAACTTTTTTCCATCTGCTCTGTTAGGCCAAAGATGACCTAAAGCATCCTCATTATCTCGCAGCTCCTTTTCGTATAACTCCTTAGGTCGTGGACGACCTATCGCTTCCAGCTTAAGCCGTGGATGACTTAACGTTTTCTTGAGTCGCGTATGACTTATCACTTGAAGAATTTTTGGTTGCTTATTTTCTTCTCTGGCCTGAGCTGCATCAGTTATCCTGCAAAAGATTCGGAAGAAATAATGGTAGGTAGCATCCCTCCTCGCATTCAAATTCCCCACTAAAGTATGATGGAAATACTAATCCAGATGATCACCTTGTAGCTTTTGAAAGCTAGATGGATTTTTATAATGCTCCTGGGCCAGTTCATAATAAACTCTTCACCATCACTTTCCAGAAAGCAGCAGTCAAATGTATATTTAATATCAGAAAGGAACTATCTATTCCTGGGAACAATTCTCCTATGAATTCATTGCATAATTTCACATATGTAAAGACCCAATAATAGATTCTTACATGTTAGTTGATATTAAACAAAAGCTGGAGGAATTGCTTGTCGAATACGTTAAAAGATTCACCATAGAAGCATTGAAGGCCGAAAATGCAACCGATGGAGGAAAACTTATGGCCATTTGCAGAGGGCTAATCAAACAAACCCCTTTTTGGAAGGAACTTTGTATTCATGGCTGTAATGATCTACAACATTTCTATCTCCAAGTAGAAGAGCTTATTCAAATGAATGAAATGCATCATGCTATGAGGAAATCTCATCGAAAACATAGAGAAGGGAAGTTCGATTTTAGACATCTTGATAAGAGGTTGAGGAGAAATGAAAACCAAAAGGGGAGCGGAAAAGATATTTCCAACTCCAATTATGTAGTCCTTAAAAAACTCCTCTTGCAAGGACCCACTTTTCCGTACAGTTCAAGACGACAATGAACCATACATGTCCAACCCAAATTGAACGAGATGATGCATATTTAAGGAAAAGAAAGAAGAACGAAGACAAGAAGGAAAATAACAAGATAGAATCTCACAACGGAACGAATGATCTATAATACATAGAAATCTTTACACAAAACTGAATCTGTAAAATAAGTATGTATAGACATCAATCAAAGTATACTAACCTATTTTAGCTCGACAGTTATAACAACATGTCCTTACAATTGCTGATAAATACAACCATGAACGCAATGGAAAAATAACCATGTATGTGAATACGTCTCTGGGCCTCCAGCTCATCTTCTAAAGCTCCAAATATCCAAGCAAACCTGGAAATATGCTCGATCTGACCCAAGCATTATAGGAAAACAATGCCTAGGTCAGTCTGGTAAAATCAGCATGAGAAACACAGTCAAATGGATTCTTAAACATTAAATAAACTTTTGAAAAAATTATCTCGTAAAGATAAAACAGACAGGTTTTTACGGTACAATGACTAAAACATTTATTTCAGAAATCCAGTGATATTATAACAATGTCTAAGGGCGAAAACAATGATAATTAAGTAGCCGTGATGCTCATGAGTGTACTTCACACCAGTATTAGGTATATAATCAAAAATCGGTAAGGCACGTTCACTAATTATGTAGGATTTCCATAGAGGCGCTCTCAGTACTTCGAACAATCCTCCTATACAAGGACCGGAGATATCCTTCCGAAGCAGCATACATCCCTAGTAATGTGCCATAGAAAAAACATGGCTAGTCTCGCTAAGACCTAGTGCATCGCCCCATGCACGCATAACAATTGTATGTGACATCTAGGAGGAGCCGACTACAGCCTATAGGTTGCCAACCCTACTGGCTGTGCGTCTTATCTTTAGTTTTAGTCATTCCTGCTGATGAGGCTACATTCGGCATTCCAACTCATGCACCGCCATCAAAATCAATCGTGGAATCCCACATGAAGGGTCTTGGAATCACACATAAATTTCCATATCTCAATTAGATCCTGAAATCACACCTGGATTCCCATACCTTAGCATTTTTGGAATCACACATGGATCCCAATATCTTAATACATCACGAATCTCCTCCATAGAACATTATATGGTTTTCGGAGTCGGTACACTTTTGAGTCATCTCTTACGAGTACACTCTTCATTTCTCGGGTGCTCCACCAAAACTAAAGCTGATTTTCGGAATGCTCTAGACTGGTTCTTTAGGAAATAATTCAGATAGTACATAAGAGCGGGGATCATGCCCTAACCGTTTAAGTGGACGGGTCTTCTTATCATTTGTCCTAGAAGAACGAAACAAGTTTATACGTATAATATAGCACCATTGATGGTAACTGTACCATATAATCCCCATGTTGCCCCTAGATATTTCAGAGTTAAAATCCTTCGATGTTAAGTATGGCATATTTTCCTACCACCGAACTTAAGAAGGATTGCATATTTAGGCCAAGATTTTGTAGTTGGTAATTTAACTATTAAATAAAAAACATTCAAAACAAAGATTACATTTTCCATGGAAATCACTAAGCCTCTTAAACTAATCTTTCGTTAATTTGAAATCACCTTTCAAATAATTGGAAATCAATCATATATAATTATCTCAACAGGATACGTATTTTCAAAAACTATAATATTTTCGATACTTAGAATATATGATCATACATTATTTAAAATAACTTAAATTAATAAGTTATTATTTAAACATCCTCATATTCCATTCGATTTAAATCTCATTTAAAACAATAACTTTAAAACCTCATTAATAATATATTAAGGTAATTTTAAACACCATTATTCTGTAATAGGTTAACTTCAAAACAATATTAGGATAATAATTAGTTAACTTTAATTAACACGGTTATATTTGCACGCCCTAATAGGCCTATGTCTAATCACTTGGGTATTTGAAATTTATGTATTACAACATCTCTACTATCATTTTAAGTAAGAACCCATGTTATTTTCCCTTCATTGTAAATTATTTGATGATTATCGAATTTGCTACTATTTATTCATATGTTGACTGCATTTTTCCTTGTCTTAATGCTACATTATTCCAATTACGATTTCTCTTCTTTCTTAGTTATAGTCTTTATGGAAGCAAATTTCTGCCCAGTCATTTGTATCTTCCATAAATAATAATGTGAAGAACCGTACTTAAAAGTAAAAATATTAATGAATTAGCTACTTTCGTTTGTATTCATTAACCTTAAATGAATGTATTTAAAAAAAAACCATATGTGTGCTCTTCTTCAGATGCTACAAATGAAACTCAACTTATTTTATTTTACTACTGAACATGATGCTTTAGTACGGATTCAATGTTTCGGATAAAATATTGAAATCTATAACCAACTTTAATTTCATCTTTTTACTTTATTTATGATCTGTCTTGCATCTAAATATACTCATTAATCATCCAAATTTTATACTGCTAATTCATGTGTAGGAAATTAATATTGATTTCCACTTAAATACCATATATATATATATATATATATATATATATATATATATATATATATATATGCACGTGCGTATGTGTTAAGTTTCTGTTAGCATATCAAAAAGCAATATATAGCATTATTTCCATATTTAAGCTTGTAATATGCCATCCATGAACAATAGTAAATAAATATAAACATTCGACTTCCAATTTGTACTCACTTCACTATTGCTTTTCATTGAAAAGAAAAGGAAAGAAGCCTTAAAATAAATCTAGCTCTTACGTTGATAATGTTACTAAGCTTTATTGGCCTGTTTACAATATTTGTGCAGTCCAAAACACGCATAGGTATTATCCAGTCCTATTATTCTAACTTACTAAAAAGAGAACTATTCTCAAATGATGACAAAGAATCAATTCAAGCCTGGTTTTTTAACAGGGATGAAATGAAACGCTCAAGTGCTTTATTAGGTAAAAGGCATTCTACAAGAGCATCAGGAAACAGACATACAAAAATAGTGCTCACGGAGGTATTAATAATAGAAAAACTGGAAGTTTGGTCAACAAAAAAAGCAGCAATTCAAAAAGTTTAAGTCCAAATTAGGAAATAGTTCAACGTGAATCTTTTAGACAACTACAATGATGCAAAGGCTGAATTAAAAAGATAAAGAAAAACATAGGCTGCACATTAGTTCAAATAAAATGGCACACAATTGTTTAAGTACAAAAGAGAAAAAAGCATAACAAAATGACGATCTGAACAACCAAGCAAATTAACAAACATGACAAAAAATCCCCTCAATTTTCGCTCTTTGTGAAATCTATAATTCTTTATATTTTGAAAAGTTGATGATACGATGTTGAGAAAATTAGTCCCACGTTATCCAAGATACATCTTTTGTTACTGTATATAGAGATGAATCAACTTTTTAAAAGTTGAATAGAAAGTTACCATGCGACATCCCACTTACTTGGATAACATGTACAACCCAGTAAGTGATTTTACGCATTTTTCAAAACATGTCCTTCTTGCTCGCCTTCTCTTAAATTAAAAACACTACTACGAAATCTATATCCACGGAATGGGCATTTTCAGAATTTCAAAAAGATGCGGTTAAAATCCTATACATTGAATTTACATTATCAACGGCAGAGTTTAATATGATAATTAATTAACATATAAATATACTTCATTAACTTAAACAAATATAATTAAATAACCTTAATTAAAAATTAAACTATAGTTGAATCATTTTAGATAAATAATTAAATTAAAACACTTTTAAACAATAACTAAATAACTTTAGAATAACAATTAAACATTATTAACTAACATTAAGAAATAACCTTTAAGGATCTTATTAATAAAATAATTAACATAAATCATTATTAAATACAGTTATAAATTATCTTTGAAATATTATTAACAAATAATTATTACTTTTTAAAATCTTATTATTAAATAATAATTAACTTTGAATTTTATAATAAAAATAATTATTCTTAAGATAGCTTTCAAATCAGTAATTAGTTTTTCGAAATTGAAGGAGGCTTAACAATCGTCATGGTACTTAAATAAGCTACCATATTATTCAATTTAACTTTTCAAGTTAATAATATATATTTGCAAAATCCACGACTACGTAAATAAATTTCATTCTCAACCATCATTCGTTAACATATCACTTGTTCAAAGTGGCATATCAATTTATCATATATAATCTGATGTCTAAAGCTACATGATAGCAGAACGAGGACTTATTTTGCTAATTAAATGTCAGATTAGTTTAATTAGCAGAATGGTGTTTTATTCCGCTAAACCGATGTCCAGTTACTATATTCAATCCATTTTAACTCAATAGTATTTTATTTGATCGAATAAGCATTAATAAATAAGGCATATAAATTTAAATGACATTATTATTTAGAATAACGTAATTTAAATTCATTCATTTTCATGTGCCTTAAATTTATACTTTTCCATAGCCATTGACAAGTTACATTAAAATGTTTTTCTCGTCATGTGAGTCTAACACAAAAATCCATAGGTCCAATGGAACACATACGAGCATGATATAGTATTTCAAAGTTTGACCATTTAAATTATATATTTAAAAAACTAATTAAGTTCCTAACCCAAAAGCTAATGGGCCGACCCCACAACCATATAAACGAACACATTCTTCCTAAAAACCCAAATACATCAAATAATCAAGAGACAAGGCAACCCATTCTCCATCTTCCAAAATTCGATCTTCCCCAAATTCACCTTAACCATACACGAAGTGCAACATGCATGTATACAGGTGAACCGCTCCACCAAATGCCGCTGCGACTCCCTCTACCAACCTTCTATCACATCATTGTCAAGCCTATCCTATAACCCCCTCTCAAGTATCCCTAATGAATTCTGACATTTCAACGAAAAAAATGAAAACACGCCATAAATTGAATTGGAAGCTCGACACGCTACCATACTGTGGCTACACCCATGCCACCACCTCTACTAGGACCACCAGCCATCCACGCACCTTAAGACACGGACCGATCACACTCAATGCATCACCGTTTTTCCAGGACCTCAAGTCCTAAAACCTAAAGTCCAATAGCCTTAAACCTTATATGAAACTTGACCGTGCTACATACCCCATCGGAGACCCTACAACTCCTCCAATGTCTCTCTCATGGCCCCAGGATCCTCTAACCATGTCCACTTCACCAATCATCGACAAACTCTCCAGAATTTCAAGTTGAACCCAATTTCGTTCAACTTTCTCCTAAACACAAATTCCAAGCTTAATGATCACTCAAATACCATCAAAAATCATGAATTGATGTGATAAACAAGATTATACAATCCATTTGACAAATTAGAATTTCTTAAAAATTTAATTTTATAGCTTGCTCACTATAATGAATCCATTACTGTAGTCTCAGTTGGCAAACCATTGAACAGACAATTTTAAAAATAACCATGAATGTAAATTAACATCTTTGTAGTTGTCGACTCGAGCTAATATTAATTGTTTATGAGTTATTGATTTTTAAACATTGGGGATGGTGTATTTTTGAGTTTGAAAAACAAACAGAGTAGATAAAATAAAAAAAACCCGTAAGTCAATATTTACATGTATTCAAGGTTTAGAAGTAAGTATGCTCTTAAATCAACCACTTAGATTAGTAAACTCATCTTCCACATTGCTCCTTTAAATTTTGACTAAGATTTTGAAAAGCTTTACAAGATGGATTTTCTTCATTTCCTCTTTTTCCTATAAGATTTCCCTTTTAAAATATGACGAGCATGTGTATAGAAAATAGTGTTTGTGTATATAGACTTAGGAAAAGGTCTAAATATATATATGTGTGTGTGCGTGTGTGTTTGTGTGTGTGTTTGTGTGTGTTTGTGTGTGTGTGCGTAAAGAAATGAAAAATATCCTACTACATCTTAACATCATTTTGTTGTATGCCTAAGTACATAGATAGAAGCTCATGTTGGGTACATAGAGAGAAGACAAGAAGAAAAATAACAACATAGAATCTCACAATGGAACAAATGATCTATAGTATATAGTAATCTTTACACAAAAAATTCTATAATATATGTATGTACAGACATCAATCAGAGTATACTAACCTACTTCAACCCAGACAGTTATAACAACATGCCCCTTATAATTGTTGATATATACAACCATGAACGAATGGAAAAAGAATCAAGTACGTGAATATGTCTTGGGGCCTCCAGCTCGTCTCTTGAGCTCCAAATATCCAAGCAAACCTCGAAATATGCTCGGTCTGACCTAAGCATTATAGAAAAACAATGCATGGGTCAGTCTGGTAAATCCAGCGTGAGAAACATAATCAAATGGATTCTAAAAGTTTAAATAACCTTTTGAAAACAACGGTATCTTGTAACACCACCCCGCACATAAACGCGGATGAGTTTTTACCTTACGATAACCAAAACATATATATCAAAAATCCAGTGATATTATAATAATGTCTAAGGGTGAAAATAATGATAATCAAGTAGCTGTGATACTCTTCAGTGTACACCACAACAAAACTACGCATATAATCGAAAAATTGATAGGGCACGTTTTCTAATTGTGTAGTGTTTCCAAGGAGGTGTGCTTAGTACTTCGAGGAGCGGCCCTCCTGCATAAGGATCAGAGATATCCATCCGAAGCAACATATAACCCTAGTGATGTACCATAGGAAAAAAATGGCTGGTCTTACTAAGACCGAGTGCATCGACCTATGCATGAATAACAACTGTAAGTGACATCTAGGAGGAGCCAAATGCACCGTACGGGTTTGCCAACCCTACTGGCCATGCCTACTATCTATGGTTTTAGTTATTCCCACTGATGAGGCTACATCGGACATTCCAAATCATGCATCGCTATCAAAATAGATCATGAAATGCCACATGGATTCCAATACCCCAACGGGTTCGGAATCGCACATAGATTCCCATGTCTTAATTAGATCTTGGAATCACACCCGGATTCCCATACCCTAACGGGTCTGGGAATCACACAAGGATCCCAACATCTTAATATATCATGAATCTCCTCCATAGAACTATGTATGGTTTTTGGAACAGTTACGGGTTCGAGTCATCTCTTACTAGTACATTCTTCAGTTTCCTAGATGCTCCAAAAAACCAAGCATCGATTTCTAGATAGCTCAAGACAGGTTCTTTAGGAAATAATTGTGACGCCCCACCTCTATACCCACACTAGCCAAGAACACTACGGTGTAGTGCTGTCAACTAGCATGGAGAATAAGGCTGTTGAGGAGCAACCATCCATGTAATTGCTTATCACACAGTGGCTATAAATAATCTTCGAAAACAAACATAGAAATAATCATAACACAAATCAGTCACAGATATCCATATCACAAAGGCGGAAGAAGATATGAATATATAACTAACACATGAAAGTGTACATCAGAGTAGTGGTCAGCAAGATCCAAGATAATACAAAAGAATAGCAACACGTGCTATACAAAAGAATACAACTATGAGTCTATATCTCAAGTGTATACAACAAAAACTGCTAATCTAAACAGTTAGCCAAAAGTCAGAGTGATGAATCCCTGGGAAGAAGTCATGCAGAAGCACCAGTAACATCTCGGTCTGACCCGAGTATTATTTGAGAAAATAATAAAAGGGTCAGTCTAGCTATAAATATCAGATGACATGATATAACATAAAAGATATGGCATAAATATAAAATATCCATAATGACATACCACTATAAGTATGTAAATAATGATCAACAGAAGATCAATCAATAAGAGATAAACAATATCACAAGAATCTTCTCAAAGATTCGGAAAGAGCATCATACCCCAAACTTGTACTCATAACAAGTCAATGACATAAATTCTAGAAATCAATGCAAGAAGTCCCGAAATCATAGAAAAGAGAAAGAGGCCTATCACATGACGGTCCGAAGACCAAGGGGAGCTACCCCACATGTGTGAATGGAATCACACAGATTAAGGTCCAGACTAACCAAAAAGCAAAAAGGTATGTGTGAGTGGAATCACACAAGTGGTGTCTAGTCTAACCTCGCAACAAGAGACATCGCACAGTTGCTAGTCTAAATCATCAGAATGATCGTCATGATCAACGAGAAGTGTCAATTACACTAAGCTAGTAAATATAGAAGTTTAGCTTCGTGTCCCATAACCACTTGCTTAACTTAAATATTTACGAACAAACTGTAAATCTTCACTAATAAAATTGTCACGAGAGGTTCAATCGAACAAGTCAAAGAATTAACCGACGAAGTGAACGCAAGCGTTTCATACCACTTGTTTTACTAAGTCGTTTAATTTGATTTCTCATCCGAGTGAGGTAAAGGTTTGTATGTACTAATAGATTGGAAAACGGTTTAAGAAAAGAGCTTTGTTATTAAAAATAGAGTTGAAATTGTTTGTTAAAAGAGTTTTGATATTTACTACTAGTATTGAAACCTTTATATTATAAAGTGACAAAACACAGAAGCAATTGTAGAAACAATCAGTCACAAAGATCGCATACGGAGATGTGAATAAAATCCAAGGAAATTAGCTCAATGTTTTTCAGATAATATCCTCTACGAAGCAGGGGTCCAGGGGGCAGCGCCCCGTCCAAAATGGTACGACCTAGTGAAGACAAAATAAGGTCTAACGACCTAAGGGGAATAGGGTCGAGCGACCTAAGGGTTGCGACCTAGGGGTCCAAGGGGTCAAGCGACCTATCGGGATAAGGTCCAACGACCTACGAGTCAAAGGTCCAACAACCTATAGGGTTATAATGTCATGTGACCTATCGGTTTATAAGGTCATGCGACCTAACGAGCTATCGCCAAACGACCTAGTGTTGACCCGCGAGCGACCCAACTGAAGCGACCTAACCTATAGGGTTATAAGGTCATACGACCTAACGACTCAAGGGTCTAACGACATAAAAGTATAAAGGTCATGCGACCTATCGGTTTAAGATGCGAGCGACCTAAGTGTTACGACCTAAGAGTCGAACGACTTAAGGGTTAGGCCAGGAGCGACCTAATGAGATAAGACCACGTGGCAGAACGAGTTAAGAGGGAAGTGACCAAGAGGTTACGCGACTTAAGGGTTAGGACAAAAGCGACCTAACATGGCCGACCTAACATAGGTTGCGACCTAACATGGCCGACCTAACAGAGGTTGCGACCTAACATTATAAAGGCCAAACGACCTAAGGCTTAATTCGTGAACGTCCTACTGCCTAAGGCTTAACTCGCGAGCGACCTACGGCTTAACTCGTGAGCGACCTACGACTTAAGGCTTAACTCGTGAGCGACCTAACTCCGAAGTGCCAATATTTCCAGAATGACCTAAAGCCCTGCGACCTACGACCCAGCGACCTTGCGACCTGTCACCGAACGAGTCAAGTGGCCAGAACGAGCTAAGTGCAGGAAATTTCCAAAAAATGCTAAAAATTGGAGTTTTTCGCCAATCCAATCCAAACCAAAGGCAAATATGCATGCAAAAGTGATAGGGAATCATTCCCAACAGTCCAATATAGTTATAGACTAGATTTGTGAGATAAAAATCTCACCTTTGCACTAAACTTTATGAAGATGAAGCTTGAAAGCAAGGAGAAGTAATCCAAAGCTTGAATCCAATACCTTCTACTTGAATTTGGAGTTGAATGTTGGAGTTGCAATTGAATTTGAGCTTGGAGTTTTAATTTCCCATTCTCTCACCATTAATGCCAAAGCTTGGGTTAGTTAGGAAATTTATGAAGAGTGAGGAGAAGAGGGTTGGAACTTGGGCTTAATAGTCCAAACTAACCCAAAGTCCAAAGCGGGAAAAGTTAGTGAAATTTCACTAACTCCAAACCTATCGATGTTTATACTTAAAAAAGTTGTAAACGACATTTTGAACTCAATGGAAGTGGTCTCGAGTCCTAATTTGACCGTTTGCAAAAAGTAGCTTTTCGGACCAAAATCCGATTAACGATTTAATATTTAAATAAAATATTTAAATATAAACTCGATAAATATGCGGGTTGTTACAATAATTCTGACAATATATAAAATCAGGGATCACCCCTAACCATTTAAGTGGAGGGATCTCTTTATCATTTGTCCTCGAAGAATGAAACGGGTTTATAATACAGTAAACCATCACTGATGTTAATTGTACCATATAATCCCCATGTTTCTCCTAGATGCTTCTAAAGTCAAAATCCTTCAGTGTTAAGTAGGGAATATTTCCCTACCATCAAACTTAACAAGGATTACATATTTAACCTAAGATTTGATAGTTGGTTAATTAACTATCAAATAAACAAACATTCAAAACAAATATCACTTTTCCAAAAGAAATCACAAAGCCTCTTAAACTAATATTTCATTAATTTAAAATCACCTTTCAAATACTTGGAAATCACTTCTATATACTTATCACAATAGGATAAGTATATTCACAGACCACTATGTTTTCGATACTTAGAAAATGCGATCATACATCATTCAAAATAACTTAGATTAATACGTTATTATTTAAACATCCCTCTAATCCATTCAATTTAAATCTCATTCAAAATAATAACTTTAAAACCTCACTAATAATATATTGAGGCAATTTTAAACACCATTATTGTACTAATAGGTAAACTTCAAAACAATATTAGGATAATAATTAATTAATTTTAAATAATATTAATATGACAATTAGTTAACCTATAAATATACTTAAATAACTTAAAAAAATATAATTAAATAACTTTAATTAAAAATTAAAGTATAAATGATTCATTTTAAAAAATAATTAATTAAAACATTTTGAAACAATAACTAAATAACTTAATAATTAAACATTCTTAAATAACATTAAGAAATAACCTTTAAGGATCTTGTTAATAAAGTTATTAACTTAAATCATTATTAAAAAGAATTATAAATTATCTTTAAAATTTTATTAATAAAGAGTTATTACTTTTTAAAACGTTATTATTGAATAACAGTTATCTTTAAACCTTATAATAAAAATAATTATTCTTAAAATAGCTTTCAAATCAATAATTGGTCTTTCAAATTTGAAGGAGGCTTAACGACCACCATGGTACTTAAATAAGCTACCATATTATTCAATGTAACTCAAGTTAATAATAGATATTTACATACTCCATGTGTGACGACCTGGAATTTTTAGGCAAATATTGATTTGATAATCTTCTTTTATAAATTATTTAAATGTGCCAAAACTTATTCTTTTTCAAAACAACTAAAATATGTGTTTGTTTATATATAAATAGATTGTAAATAGAATTTTGATTTGAAATTCAAAGGTAAATATCTTAAAAATAAATTGGATTTAAAAACTATATATTTTAAAACTAGTATATATACGATTATTTATTGGTGTATAATTAAGTTTTAATTAATTTTCTTTAAAGTAATATAAATATAAATAAAATGAAAGTTTAAATATAAAAACATATATAAATATAAACTAATAGAAAATATAATTTAAAAATATATAGAAACATAAATGCATGCACAAAGACAAGTGTAAGCTTAACTATAACATGCAAATAACAAGTGTCATATTTGGTTATTTTCTTCATTTTTAAATATATTAAAAACAAGACTATATATATACCTCTCTACCCCTTCACTTCTCATTTTCTTTCATATATTCAAAACCAAACCGGAACGCAAAACCAAAGAACAAAATCTAAAAAAAACATCTATTGAAAACCTGAAGCAAGCTAATTCAACAAAATCAAAGAAACAGATCAGATCAAAGTCAAGAACAATTTCCATTTTTTCAAAAAGCTCTTCTGTTCTACATCAATACAGTGAGTAAACATCACTTTAAAAAGCTAATTTGTTTTATAACCCGTTACATGTGATAAATCCTTGTAGCATGTTGTGAAATGTTGCATGAATATATGAATATGCTTGCGTGTATATGTATTATGAGTTTTTTGTGTGCATCCCTGTATCTAGATATATATATATATATATATATATATATATATATATATGTCTCTGCTTTTTTGTTCTATAGGCTAAAGCAAGTTCAAGTTTCAATTTTTCTTCCTCTAATCTCTTATAGCTTATGATGTTTAAACAAAATATGATTAAATTAACAAGATTTAAATTTAAAAACATTTTTAAGTAAAATTAGGAAGTAGTTTTCACTGGGAAGTAGAAATACAGTGAAACTCAATGCATGTAGAAAATTCGACTTCCTTGATTTCTTGATTCACTTATATAATCTAAATCGATTTTGAAAACAATGATTTTTAAAAAATAAAACCAAGATTTTTATTTAAGTTTTGAGTGAGGAATCTCGGGTTGAAAGGGAAATGGGATTTTGGCGGTTTTTGATGATCGGAGCAAGGTGGGTGGTCGAGATCGCTGTTGGAGGTAGCTCGGGAGTCAAGGGTCTAGAAAAAATGATCGGTGAATTTTCTAATCATCGTGGTGGCAACACGACATCGTTGTAGGGTTTTAGGAGATATTTTGATCGACTTGGTTTGCGAGGCTAGATCATCAACATCGAAGCATCAGACTTGACTGGAGCAAAGGGAATAGGTGCGTCGGTCTATGGCGGAGCTATGGTTGGAGTTTTGAAGCCTCTAGTGATCTGAGGCGGCGGGGCGAGGTGATTCTTGGGTGACCAGTTTTATTCTAGTGGAGCTTCTAGTAGCTCGATTTCGATTTCTTTATGGATACGACGTTTTCGGTGGTCGGAATCGAGAGAGGAGGTCGAAGTTGACTAGCCGACGATGGCATCGATGGTCGGAGCTACTGCGTTCACTTGTGCTTATGCAAGAGTGTCTAATGTATCAGTGTATTTTTGTTTGGTCGTTGTTGGATTTTAGGAGAAGAAGAGAGCTCGGGTTAGACGCGGGGAGGTTTTGTTTTGGCTCGGATTTGTTATTTGTTGTGCACGCGAGAGTTTTAACCAGTGTAATGGTTTTAAAATTTAAAATCAAACAAGTATTAAAAAAATGAAGGAAGTGGCTCGGGTTTGAGTGTGGGTATGCTCCATGCTTGAATCGGGTATATGTAGTAGCATTTTTATAATTTTGAAATAAAACAAGTTTTTTAAACAATTTCCTTAAACTAATTTTTATTAAAATAATAATTGTTTTGTTTAAGTTTGGGATTAGTATAAATAAATTATTTAAATAAATTAAGTTTAAAGTAATTTACTATGTGTCCTTATTTATAATTAATTTCTAAGTTTATTTAATAAAAATTACATAGTGTAATTAAATGGTTAATTAAAAAAGGTAAAATGTTTTTAATTATTAATTAACTTAAAGGTCCTAAGTTAATACATATGTTAATGATAAATTAATTCCAAGGTTTATTAAGGCCTTAAGTAATTAAAGGATAATTAATTAATGTAAGTAATTATAGGATAACTAATGTAAGTAATTATAAGATAATTAATTAATGCAAGTAATTATAGGATAATTAATTAATGTAAGTAATTGAAGGATAATTAATTAATGTAAGTAATTGAAGGATAATTAATTAATGTAAGTAATTATAGGATAATTAATTAATGTAAGTATTTAAAGGATGATAAATTAATTCTAATAATTAATTTAAATATTAATAAATGGATGTGATTAATTAGTGTCAATTAAGCAGGATTAAGTAATTAATTCATAAATTATGTAACGACCCCTAAATATTAATAACTAAAATTGGTTAATTTAATTGGATCTTTGTAATTGAATTTAGAAAGCAATAAAAAATTTGTAATTTATAATGAATTGAATGCTAAAAAGAAGTGCAGCAATGGTAAGTTAAAACTTAATTATTGACAAATAGTGTTAATTGTTGCACTTGGGTATAAAATATAAAATAAGCAAATAAAAGTAAGCATTTAATTAACCAATGCAATAATATATTGATTTAAAGTAACTGAATGTAAATTAAGGTAGTAATGTAAATGGCAGTTAATAAATAACTAAGTTAATGCAATACCAATTAATCGAAACAAATGTAAGGTTATAATTGATTAAAATTATGTAATTGTTGTAACTTAGGTCTGTAACAATAAACTTATAAATGTAGTTAAAAATAAATGGTGATGACAATTATGTGTTGCCCGTTTATTTAGTCTATTAATTTAAATGAGAAATCAAATTTTATTAAATATAAACAAAAGTTACATGAATGTGAGAAGTAATACAATGTTTGGAAGTCGTTAAATTAGAATATATTAAGAAATAGAAATTGAATTTGGAATCTATTGCAATAAATCTAAATGTTATGTTTGGTTATAAATTGAACGTAAATGAATGAAATTAATAGGATGAGAATTATGACAACATTAATTGTAAGTAATAAAAGCTTATTAATGTAAGAAAATGAAGACAAACATTAAAAGTTATAAATGTTATAATAAAAAAAATAAAATGGCCATGGTATAAAGATTTGGCATAAGAAAATGGTAACGTTTTGTGTGTAAAGAGTGAAGTCAATATTATGTAGGCAACTATGATAGTTAGTTGGAAATAATAAACTTTAGTGTATTGTAAAGTTAATGGTAACGTCTATTACAAAAAATTTGTTTACTAAATCAAAATAGGAAATCAATCAATTTATTTGGGACTAATTAATTGATATTCATTTATAATAAATGGGTTTACTGTTAGAAATTGAAATTAGATACTACGATAAACAGGAATTTAGATGAAATTGGAAATAACGTCAATTCTATTTATAATATGACAATTGGTTGATTTAAAGATGGAAACCAAGATTTACTAATTTAATTGAAGTATAAAATTCAATAATTTAATTTATTGCAAATAAATGAAATTTAACATTTAATTATTACGTTAATAGAAATTTAGATGAATTATGAGAATATTAAGGTTATAGATTTTGAATCCAAAGTAAATTTCATCCATTTGACAATAATGAATGGAATAATTATTAATTCATTTAATTAAATGGAATTTTGGGAATTACATTTATAAAGCCTAAATTTAATGAAATTGAGGTTAATACTGAAATTTATAAATTTATCATCTTTAAATTGACATTTAAATTCGTTAAAACCATTGTAAATGACTGAGAAATCAAAAATGATAAGGATTGTCAATTTTAGAATTTAAATTGAAAATTTGATTTAATTAATAAATTATTAATTTATTTAATTAATGTAAAAATAGATATTTTGGCCACTGAGCCGGATTTCGATGAAACCAGTTTCATCGGATCCATAATGGTTAATTATTGTAGGATTTCAAGTTTCGTAGTGATCGGACTTGTCGTTTGATCGTACGGACTCGAAACAACTTGAAATCAATGAAATTGAAATCAATTTGAAAAATATTGATTTTAGCATAACTTCTTCATATGATGGAATTTAGACTTGAAACCTTTTCCATTACGTTTAAAATATTTTAGAATACCTATTTTGATATATGGGTTGACCCAATTTCGTTCTGGAGTCCAAATGGGCTTTTCGGGCCATATATCGTTCAGCACGTTTATCAATCTGATCCATCTATTCTATTTTCAGCTTGCCTATTTATAGCTAGTTATAAACCCTAGCCTGCCTCTATTTCTCATTTGTATGTACGTAAAATTTCTTTCACCTCCTCATTTCAACGGCAGACGAACACCTAATTCCAACTGCAATTCAAAATCCAAAGGGAAATTTCAAACTCCTCAAAAAAATTCAGAAAAATTATATATCGAAGCTCTCAAAGAGTGCAAGTCAGATCTGCAGTCTGTTTCTCGATCCGAGTTTTTGGGTGGCTAGAAATTGAGGTTTAATTCACGGCCGTTCATCGCGTGTCGATGAACGTTGTCGGATCATCGAATCATTTTTAGGTTTTGTAGAGTGGACGATGGGGAGTTCATCGGTATGCTTCGTTTCGTGAATTGACGGTTAGAGTCGTGTAAATTCGATTAGGGTATCAAGATTCGGTGGCGACTGCTTTTTTCCGTGCGTGCGTGGGCGTCGTTGGCGATGGGGGTCTCGGCGGTGTGTAGGCGCGGTGGCGCACGCGCGTTTTGGTGATCGAGGGTTCGTGCGGCGCGTTGAAGAAGCGAACTGTGGTTCAGGGCAGTAGGGTTTCCGTGTTTATTTGCGTGCATTCTGGAAACGATGAGCATGAACGTGCTGAGGTGGAGGTAACATGTTGCGTATTTTTTTATTTATTTCTTAAACTATAATTTTAATCATTTAGCTTCTAACTAATATAACCCTCGCATAGGAGGTCAGAATCACGCACTGTTTTCTCCGCCAGGATCGCATCTGAATTCCGAACATTTTGGCGCTGGTTTGGACGAATTTGGAGACTTTTCAAATTTTGGGTTTAAATTCAAAAGGTGTGTGTTTTAACCCACTCACAACTTCCAAAATTTCTTATGTTTGTGAAATTAATTTTTGGTTTGATTTGTAATTTATTTATTGCTATTTGGTATATTTTTATCATCATTCCAGTTAAATTTTAATTCATTGAATTAAATTGTTATTTAAATTATTATTGCGTATAAACTGCCAGTTAGATAGATTGTTTTATTTGTTATTGAATATAGACTGTCTTACCTATTATTTATTATATGCTCTATATTGATGTTATTGTTTAAATTGGAAGATGATTGTAATAAATGGTTGATGATTGATATTACATGAATGGATGTTGTATTTTATATTGTTTTAAACTGCAAATTCATTATGCGCTTTATTTCATTCGGGATTATGGTTTGAAATGATATATAACCGTATTTTCATTTTAAATTACGGATTGAAATGATAAATATCTGTGTCACTTAACCATATGATAGAAAATTATATATAGATACCATCTGTCTACATATATAAATTTTTTGAAAATGATTTCTATGGTTTTGGATAGAATTATACAGTTTAAATAAATATTGATTCTTTTTGATATTATTTAAATCTGTTTAATGAAAATAAGTTAAATAATGGTGTTTGATCTATTAAAATAAATTTGGTTAAGTATTTAAATCATACTTTTGCATAAAGGTTATAATGATTTAAATAAATTAAGATTTTAGAAGATAAAATATGAAATGGATGTGAATTAATGTATTTAAGAAATTTTCTCGAATAAATTTGATTTGAATTGAGATAAATCTTAGATTATATGAAATTTAACTATTTAAGAATCAAACTCAAAGGGGTTGATGTGAAATTTATTTAATTGTAAATTTTAAAAGGTATAATTATTATAACTTGATTTTTGGGTCAGGTGAATTAAATGATTATTTCAAGTATAAATGAATTGAAGGCAATATTTAGCTATTTATAATTTAAGCCTTATTTAAATGATAATGGGTTTATTATGTAAAATAGTTCAAACTAAATAATAGAAAATTTAATTTTTGAATCAAAATTATTCAATTTAGTTTGAATTTTGGAATATTTAGAGCCTTGAAATATATCGAAATTGAAATGTTTTATCGAAATTGAAATGTTTCGAAGTTATGAATTTCAAAGTCTTATGTTTTAAAAGTGTTAAAATTTCAAATGTTCGGGTTTGAAGTATAAAATTTGGTAGTGCTATGATTTTTAAAAGGGGATATATTTGAAACAAAAGGATATTATATTGATTTGAAATAAAAGGGATATCATATTGATTTGGTTTTTAAATTTGAAATGATATCGTATTTATATGGTTTGGAAATAAATATTATATCCTGGTTTTAAAGTATAAATTATTTTGAAATGACCGCGGTGTTATAATAACGTTGGGTTGTTAAGAGACCAGGATTGGAAGTTATCATACTCTCTACCAACTCCGAAAACCACTTTAACAACCGTGTACGTGATGGAGAATGCAGAATGAAGTAGGATGGTGGTGGTGTTTCCTTTGAGGTAAATACGTGGACCCGACTCCCTTGAGTTGGCATAAGGTGGCTAAAACAGGAGCGATCGACGAGCGAATGAGGTAGCACCTTTGATCGGACGCATCCCTTCGATATTATACTTTGACTTTTGGATTTATTCGGTGGCCACTTTCGATTTCTTTATTTGGGGGTGTGGCTCGAGGTGGGCGGTAGCTGCGGCTATGCGTTACCGCCGGCCCGGAAGCATAATTGGTATATCTACCCTGGCATTGCCTAGTTGTGTCGTGTCACCTACCATACCGAGCCTTTACTACGAGTTTCTATTTGTGTCGTGCCTATGGAGTATCCTCTGGTAGCCTCCCGATCAGGAGGTATTACGGTACCGTATAGACTATTTGCATTATTTGTGTTAAGGGCTATATGGGTAACCCTTTAACGCTATTTTAAATTAAGTTTATATACTATAGATATTATTGTAATATCGAAATATTACTACATAGTAAATAGTTTAACGGATCCTTAGGAGATGTGCATCCCGAGCATCTCTTGAGTTACTACACTCACGTTGACACTGGATAGGAGATGTCAAATCCCGTAAACATCTCTGACGCCATTCCACTCATATTATTTACTATTGATTTAACTTACATAAGATCTTTTAGTTATGACTCGAGTGTTTTGTTTTCCAATTCGCTCGGTTCAGTCAGTGCATTACAGGATTTGAAGACTTTATTTCGAAGGACGAAGACGGAGATATTATTACTATTATTTATTATATTCCATTACACCATTTTATTCCGTTGCATTGTTATTGATTATTCTCTGGTATGTGTAACTCTGATATGCATTGTATAAGTATAATCAAATGTTTTTGTAAAATAGCTTCATGAACTGTTTATTTGATTATTATATTTTATCGTTCCGCTGCAAGATTCTATTTTTTTCTTTCTCTGCTTATTCTTATTTACCCCATAATAATCCACCCTTCCGTATGGTTTAAGTCTGACATGTGTGTTTTATCGTCGATTTAAAGCGTACAAAAAGTCGGTATGTTGCATCTGGTACAAGAGCTTCGGTTTAGCGATAAACCTTAGCTTCGTGGGGTCTGACTCTATTTCTAATCGGGTAGTAATACCTTATGGGAGTCGTTGAGCATACATATGAGAGAGCGTACGTATTTGTCAGTGTTATAAAAAGATTTTAATATTGTGTTAATTTGTTCCGTTTTGTATTTATAAATTCTGGTTGGTGCATGGGATGATATGACATCAATAGGGATTTCTAAACACTTAGTAGGGCAGACCGACACAATGTTTGTTTTTGAATATAGGTGAATGAAATAATTTTGCCTATTATATTTTATATATATGCAAAATAAATTTTTATAAATGATATATTTGGTTGTAATATATTTATTGTTAGGTAATGAAATTTATAAATAATAGTAGAAATAAGACTGAAAATAAAATAAATGAAAACTGGGAATTTAGAACGTAAGTTCCGGGTTTTGAAACTTTCCTTCGAATAATTTTCAAATATAATAATATTATTATTTAGAAGTATTTTCTGATATAGATATTTCAATAAGATTTAAAAGAATTGTTTTAAAGAAGATTTTGGAAAGAAATAAGTTGTACTCCCCTATCTGTCTCTGGAAAATAATTTCGGTGATGAGTGCATGCATCATCGACATCCATTTTCGAGTTTCGAAGTGGGAAGGCCACTGTAGTAGTTTACTGCTGATTTATTTTGATAAACAAATGTAAATTTCAATTTTTTTTAATATAATTGGATATATAAGCTGTAAGTATATACATTTATCTATTATCTTAAAATAATTGGAAATTAAACCCGGTATTTAGTTCTTAAGTTTTCGTTATTTAATAGTTCAGTTATTGTAGTGAAATGTAGTGTAACTAATTAATAATCAGGGCCTTTAATTAAAATAAGAGATTTAATGCTAGGTTATAAAGCAAATTAAAAGAAATTTGAAATGTGTAACGTATAAGACAAAGGATATTTTTATTGAACATTAAATTATTTTAAAGAAATGAGAAAGACTTGTATAACCTTTAGTTACATCCTTAAAGGCATATACATAACTTACCAATTATGAAAAGTTAAAATGTTAAAAGAAATTGTAATGGATATTATACAAGTAATAAACTTAAGGAAATAGGAAGTAAGTATTGTAAGCATAAGATTATACACTTAAGTAGATGAATTAATATGCAAAGAAGTTGAATTAAACATGAATACTATAAATAAATGAAAATTATAAGAAAATAAATTTAAAATAAAAATTAAACCATTATATGAATGAAAAAGAAATCAAACAACAAATTTATGAGTGGAATCAATAGGAATGAACATGATCTATTGTTTGAAATTGTTGTTGTTTGTTTTGGCTTATGGTTGTTTGGGCAAGGGTACTTTAAAATTGTTTGAAGGTATGAATAACCTATTTAGCTTCATCAGAGACTGGTGAGTAAATAGTGTGCTTAGTAGTTTATTTTCCATTCTCTACAATTTAAAGTTGAACCCGAACAACTATTTGTTTTGTTTGATATGAATGTAAATTGATGTGTGTTGATTTTATGTGATGGTTGTTTGCTGGTTGCTAGTGATTGATGTTGTATTAATTTGTTTGTTTATGGTTGAAACCACTTTAAATATTTCATTTTATATAATTTTTAACTCTTTTTAGATTATATAAGTGAAATACAGGTTATGGAAGCAATTGCTGCATTTGGTTTCAAAATATAAGCGTAAATTGCCCGACAAATACGTAAGTTTTCGAATTTCGGTTTATAGCGTTGCTATATTGTTTTTCCCTTGTTGGGATATATATTATTTTGAAAAATATATGTTTTATATTGTTATATTTGATATCATATTTTCTCCCGAGCCTCCCGTGTAAAGGAGACTCTGCCAAAATTTTCCGTAAATTTTAGGCTTAGAAAATTTTGAAAAAGTTTTTCCAAACTTTATTTTGAATATAAAAGGATTTAAGATTTATAAATTGAGATATTTTTTTTAAATTAAGTGTTTTGTAAATTAATTTTTATAAATTTGATATTTCAATAGGATGTATTATTTCCTTAATTCTTTCCTTTCCCCTTCTTTTTCCTTTTCGGGGACGAAAAGTTTTGAGTGGGGGAGAGTGTAACGACCCGTAAATTTTAATAACTAAAATTGGTTAATTTAATTGGATCTTTGTAATTAAATTTAGAAAGAAATAAAATTTTTGTAATTTATAAGGAAATGAATGCTAAAAAGAAATGCAGCAATAGTAATTTAAAAGTTAATTATTGACAAATACTGTTAATTGTTGCACTTGGGTATAAAATATAAAATAAGCAAATAAAAGTAAGTATTTAATTAACCAATGCAATAATATATTGATTTAAAGTAACTGAATGTAAATTAAGGTAGTTATATTAATGGCAGTAAATAAATAACTAAGTTAATGCAATACAAATTAATTGAAACAAATGTAAGGTTATAATTGATTAAAATTATGCAGTTGTTGTAACTTGGGTCTGTAAACAATAAACTAATAAATGTAGTTAAAAGTAAACGGTGACGACATTTATGTGTTGCCCATTTATTTAATCTATTAATTGAAATGAGAAATCAAATTTTATTAATAAACAAAAGTTACATGAATGTGAGAAATAATACAATGTTTGGAAGTTGTTAAATTAGAATATTTTAAGAAATAGAAATTGAATTTGGAATCTACTGCAATAAATCTAAATGTTATGTTTGGTTATAAATTGAACATAAGTGAATGAAATTAATAGGATGAGAATAAATGGCAACATTAATTGTAAGTTAGGAAAGCTTATTAATGTATGAAACGAAGACAAACATTAAAATTTATAAATTTTATAATAAAAAAATAAAATGACCATGGTATAAAGATTTGGCATAAGAAAATGGTAACGTTTTGTATGTAAAGAGTGAAGTCAATATTATGTAGGCAACTACGATAGTTGGTTGGAAATAATAAACCTTAGTGTATTGTAATGTTAATGGTAATATCTGTTATAACAAATTTGTTTACTAAATCAAAATAGGAAATCAATCAATTTATTTGGGACTAATTAATTGATATTCATTTATAATAAATGGGTTTGCTGTTAGAAATTGAAATTAGATGCTACGGTAAACGGGAATTTAGATGAAATTGCAAATAATGTCAATCCTATTTATAATATGACAATTGGTTGATTTAAAGATGGAAACCAAGATTTACTAATTTAATTAAAGTATAAAATTCAATAATTTAATTTATTGCAAATAAATGAAATTTAACATTTAATTATTACGTTAATAGAAATTTAGATGAATTCTAAGAATATTAAGGTTATAGATTTCGAATCCAAGGTAAATTTCATCCGTTTGACAATAATGAATGGAATAATTATTAATTCATTTAATTAAATGGAATTTTGGGAATTATATTTATCAAGCCTAAATTTAATGAAATTGAGGTTAATACTGAAATTTATAAATTTATCATCACTAAATTGACATTTAAATTCATTAAAACCATTGTAAATGATTGAGAAATGAAAAATGATAAGAATTGTCAATTTTATAATATAAATTGAAATTTTGGTTTAATTAATCAATTATTATTTTATTTAATTAATGTAAAAATAGCCATTTTGGCCACTGACTTGGATTTCGACGAAACTAGTTTCAGCGGATTTCGACGAAACGCCTTGAAATCAATGAAATTGAAATCAATTTGAAAAATATTGATTTTAGAATAACTTCTTCATATGATGGAATTTAGACTCGAAACCTTTTCCATTGCATTTAAAATATTTTAGAATACCTATTTTGACATATGGGTTGACCCAATTTCGTTCTGGAGTCCAAATGGGCTTTTCGGGCCATATATCGTTCATCGCATTTATCAATCTGATCCATCTATTCTATTTTCATCTTGCCTATTTATACCTGGTTATAAACCCTAGCCTACCTCTATTTCTCATTTTTCTATACGTACAATTTTTTTCACCTCCTCATTTCAATGGCAGACAAACACGTAATTCCAATTGCAATTCAAAATCCAAAGTGAAATTTCAAACTCCTCAATAAAATTCAGAAAAATTATATATCGAAGCTCTCGAAGAGCGCAAGTCAGATATGCAGTCCGTTTATCGATCCGAGTTTCCGTTTATCGATCTGAGTTTTGGGTCGCCGAAAATTGAGGTTTAATTCACGGTCGTTCATCGCGCGTCGATGAACGTTGTCGGATCGTCGAATCGTTTCTGGGTTTTGTAGAGTGGACGATGGAGAGCTCATCGGTATGCTTCGTTTCACGAATTGATGGTTAGATCGTCGTGTAAATTTGATTAGGGTTTCGAGATTTGGTGGCGGCTGCTTTTTTCCATGCACGCGTGGGCGTCACTGGCGATGGGGGTCTCGGCGGGGTGTAGGCGTGGTAGCGCGCGCGTTATGGTGATCGATCGTGAGGGTTCGTGCGGCGCATTGAAGAAGCGAACTATGGTTCAAGGCAGTAGGGTTTTCGTGTTCATTTGCATGCTTTCTGGAAACGATGAGCACGAACATTCCGAGGTGGAGATAATGTGTTGCGTATTTTTATTTTTATTTTTTTTAAACTATAATTTTAATCGTTTAGCTTCTAACTGCTATAACTCTCGCATACAAGGTCGGAATCACACATGGTTTTCTCCACTAGGATCGTATCTGAATTTCGAACATTTTGGCGCTTGTTTAGACAAATTTTGAGACTTTTCAAATTTTGGGTTTAAATTGAATTTAAATTCAATTTAAATTCAAAGGGTGAGTGTTTTAACCCACTCACAACTTCTAAAATTTCTTATGTTTGTTAAATTAATTTTTTGTGTGATTTGAAATTTATTTATTGCCATTTGGTATATTTTTATCATCATTCCAGTTAAATTTTAATTTATTGAATTAAATTGTTATTTAAATTTATTGCATATAAACTACCAGTTAGATAGATTGTTTTATTTATTTTTGAATATAGACTGTCAGTAATTACCTGTTGTTTATTATACGCTCTATATTGATGTTATTGTTTAAATTGGAAGATGATTGTAATAAATGGTTGATGATTGATATTGGATGAATGGATGTTGTATTTTATATTGTTATAAACTGCAAATTCGTTATGCACTTTATTTCATTCGGGATTGCGGTTTGAAATGATATATAACTGTATTTTCATTTTAAATTACTTATTGAAATGATAAATATCCGTACCACTTGACCATAGGATAGAAAATTATATACAGACACCGTCGGTCTATATATATAAATGTTTTGCAAATGATTTCTATGGTTTTGGATAGAATTATACGGTTTAAATAAATATTCATTCTTTTTGATATTATATAAATCTGTTTAATGAAAATAAGTTAAATAATGGTGTTTGATCTATTAAAATAAATTTGGTTAAGTATTTAAATCATACTTTTATATAGAGGTTATAATGATTTAAATAAATTAAGATTTGAAAGATAAAATATGAAATGGATGTGAACTAAAGTAGTTAAGAATTTTTCTCGAATAAATTTGATTTGAATTGAGATAAATTCGAGATTATATAAAATTGAATTATTTAAGAATTAAACTCAAAGGTGTTGATGTGAAATTTATTTAATTGGAAATTTTAAAAGGTATAATTATTATAACTTGACTTTTGGGTCTGGGTGAATTAAATGATAATTCAAGTATAAAAGAATTGAAGGCAATATTTAGTTATTTATAATATGAGCCTTATTTAAATGATAAGGGGTTTATTATGTAAAATATTTCAAACTAAATAATAGAAAATTCAATTGTTGAATCGAAATTATCCAATTTAATTTGAAATTTTGGAATATTTAAAGCCTTGAAATATATCGAAATTGAAATGTTTCGACGTTATGATTTTCATAGCCTTATGTTTTAAAGGTGTTAAAATTTCAAATGTTTGGCTTTTAAGTATAAAATTTGGTAGTGCTATGATTTTTAAAAGGGGATATATTTGAAACAAAATGATATTATATTGATTTGAAATAAAAGGGATAACATATTGATTTGGTTTTTAAGTTTAAAATGATATCATATTTATATGGTTTTGAAATAAATATTATATCCTGGTTTTGAAGTATAAATTATTTTGAAATGACTGCGGTGTTATAATAACGTTGGGTCGTTAAGAGACCGGGATCGGAAGTTGCCATACTCTCTGCGAACTCCGAAAACCACTTTAACAACCGTGTACGCGGTGGAGATTCCAAAATGAAGTAGGATGGTGGCGGTGTTTCCTTTGAGGTAAATATATGGACCCGACTCCTGTGAGTTGGCATTAGGTGGCTAAAACAGAAGGGATCGACGGTCTAATGAGGTAGCACCTTTGATCGGACTCATCCCTTCGATATTATACTTTGACTTTTGGATTTATTCGGTGGCCATTTTGATTTCTTTGATTTGGGGGTGTGGCTCAAGATGGGCGGTAGCTGCGGCTATGCGTTACCACCGGCCCAGAAGCGTAATTGGTATATCTACCCTGGCATTGCCTAGTTGTGCCATGTCACCTACCATACCGAGCCTTTATTACGAGTTTCTATTTGTGTCGTACCTATGGAGTATCCTCTGGTAGCCTCCCGATTAGGAGGTATTACGGTACTGTATAGACTATTGGCATTATTTGTGTTAAGGGCTATTTTGGTAACCCCTTAACGCTATTTTAAAGTAAGTTTATTTTACTATAGACTTTATTATAATAGAGAAATATTACTACATAGTAAATAGTTTAACGGATCCTTAGGAGATGTGCATCCCGAGCATCTCTTAAGTTACTGCACTCACGTGACACTGGATAGGAGATGTCAAATCACATAAACATCTCTAACGCCGTTCCACTCATATTATTTATTGTTGATTTAACTTACTTAAGATCTTTTAGTTCTGACTCGAGTGTTTTGTTTTTCAATTAGCTCGGGTCAGTCCGAGCATTACAGGATTTGAAGACTTTATTTCAGAGGACGAAGACGGAGATACTATTACTATTATTTATTATATTCCACTGCACCATTTTACTCCGCTGCATTGTTATTGATTATTCTCTGGTATGTGTAACTCTGATATGCATTGTATAAGTATAATCAAATGTTTTTTGTAAAATAGCTTCATGAACTGTTTATTTGATTATTATTTATTATCGTTCCGCTGCAAGATTCTATTTTTTTTTCTTTCTCTACTTATTCTTATTTACTCCATAACAATCCGGCCTTCTGTATGGTTTAAGTTTGACGTGTGTGGTTTATCGTCGATTTAAAGCGTACAAAAAGGCGGGACGTTGCAAATAGTTAATTTATTTTGGGTTAATTAAATTAATTATAAATTATGTGATTAATTAATTTTGCCATGGATGATCAATTGTATAGAATGTTTGGATTGATTGTTAATCTTTAATATTCTGCGATATGAATTGCTTTGGATTAAGTTGTGATAAATGTAAGTTATTTATTTGTGATGAATTGCTGTGTGAATACATTATTCTGAATTGAATTAAATTGTTTTACTTAAACAACTCGGCCTTTAAGACGGCGTTTGGATTTCGATGAGATGGGGATCAGATATCAAATTTGTTATCCGAAAACCACATCGATCCAAAATAAGAGATAGGTCGTGAAATCTCAGTTGAAGATCGAGAATGAAGTTTCAAAGTGCAAGGGCTATTTGTCATTAACAATGAGGGTAATTCCAAAATGAGTGTAATGGAGATAGTGCCTTCGGCTTTGTTCGAACCCGAAATGGACTTGTATGGATGAATGCAATCAGACCATCGTCAATGGAGGATGATGAGCATTCCAAGATATGTGTGCTATAAAGGTAATCATAGCCTCAAGCCTTATCAAACAGGAATGGCTAAAACAGGGGAAGTGCACGTAAGGCTAAGTGGGTAGCACCCTAGTAGGATTAGATTTTCCTTTATCTAGAGGTCCCTTTATTCGGCTGTGTGGACGGTTGTTGACCACAACTGCAGGGTTATCTTGTTCGGACTATCCAGTATGGGGTAGCTCTGATCCTATATTGTAGGGGATCTGGGTGGATCCTCGGTACAATGATCTAGACAGTGTACTGTGACAGGCGGTACCACAGTAGCCATGCCATTGTATGGAATCCTATCTCCAATAAGTGCCTGTACTGTTTTGATTGTGCCCAACTATGTTGGAATGTGAGACGTAAGCATTCCAGCTATTTCCTATTTTATATTGAAAACCCTAGACTCTATTATAATATAACTGGATTTCCTATAAAATGATTGGTTATCATAAGGGAAAAACTTGTCTGTGTTTATTTGTGGAGATTCTTAAGAGATACCTTTTTATTTCAAATGTTTTTCAAGTTAAACAACTTAGCAGTTTACTCACACAAGATCCATGTCTAACCCGGAGTTTATTTCTGTTTTTCCTAAACTCTTGGGTACTCAAATTTTTATGAATCAAGTGACCAGGTTGGCTTGACGTGTTTTGGAAGGACTTGGAGCTGGGGACGTGGCATATTTATCTATATCTATTCCGCTGTGATAGTATCATCTGTTTGTATTTTGGGCTGTAATGTTCTGTGATGTTGTAACTATATGACTCTGATGTATGATGAATACTATGTAATATCTATGCAATGTAATATATTTTTCCGTTCCACTGTGAGATTTTGTTGTTGTTTCTTTCTTTCTTTCTATCTATTTTTCTTTTCTACCAATTTCTTTGTAATCTACGATACGTCTTTCTACCAGTGAAAGGCGGGTCGTCATTATTTTTATCAGAGTGCTAGGTTGAGATAATACTAGGCTTTTTGGTTTAATACCATCATGAGATAGCGTACTTTTAATTATATATATATATATATATATCTATATATCTATATACCTATCTGATTGTTGGGTTACCTGTCCAGGTTGCCAACATGAGTTCTACAGGAAGAAGAGGCGGAGGTGTGAGATGCATGACGACCACTAATGGAAAAGGTTCGAATGCGGAAGGAGGATGGGTAACTGCCGAGGCTGTAAACCCAATACTTCCTCAAGTAAGATTTGCTGCATTGTGCAATGACTTAACCAATCTCGGAGGAAAGCCTTTTAACGGTACAGAGCCCATCATTGAAGTTCAAGCTTGGTTACGCTCGTGTCAACGGATTTTAAGAGTTTGGATTTGTCAAATGAGTAGAAGCATGTGATGGCATTATTGGCAACTTCAAGAAGGAGTAGCTGCAAGGTAGGATGCAGTCACCATGAATATTTTCGAAGATGATATCTCTCGGAGCAAGTTTAAGGAAGTGTTTGAGGAACAGTTTATGCCTACTGCCGGGAAGACTCGTCTGTATAGAAATTCCTGGATCTTAAGCAAGGAAGTTTGTCTGTATCTGAATATGAAACTATGTTTTAACAAATTATACCGCTATGGACTAGGTCTTACTGACACACCCCTCAAGAAGAAGGCAATGTTTGTGCTTAGAATGGGGCCCGAAATTCATGAAAAGATGACTGCACATCTCAAAGGATCATTCGTGGAATTGATAGATATGACATTAAGGTATGAAGAGCTTGTGGAAAAGAAACACTTGGCAATTGTGGCAGCATCGAGTGGGAATTCTTCCAATCTGAACAAAAGGAAATTTAACCCAAACTGGAAGAAGCAAGGTAAAGGGAACCCAGGAGGCAACAACGCAGTTCGGAAGTGTTATGTGTGCTAGCAAGAAGGTCATTAGGCTAAGCACTGTCCTAGAGGTAGAGCTCAGCAATAGCAGCGTTGGAGTGGACCCATCTCCATAATGGTTCAAAAGTCTTTGTGTTTCAACTATCACCAGCCATGGCGTATGGTGAAAGCTTGCCCCCTTCTACAAAGAGCTCAACCAACCAAAGCGTTTGCTATTCAAGGTGGACCATTAACTTCTACGGATGGAAAAGGCAAATGCATTCTTGAAGGTATGGCATTTATGTTAGAGTTTTGTTTGATTCTGGTGCTTCTGTTAGTTTTATTTCTTTGGAAATGGTAGAGAAATTTCAGCTTACCCTTAGTGTTGGGGACCGCCCTATTTTTTTGTCTAATCACATAGGGGCAGTGACTAAGTTAGATATGATGTGTAAAGGTCTAATAATTTCTTATCTATCCCATAGTTTCTTGTGCGACCCATTTGTATTGGAATTTAAAGGATTTGACCTTATTTTGGGAATGGAGTGGTTAAACAAGGATAAGGTTGTTCTGATTTGTGAAGAGAGGATCGTGTCATTGGAAACCGAGTTGGGAAGGATTGCAAAAGTGACTTGCGATAGTTCAGGAGTTCACCTGAGTAGTCTTTGGCATGGAATCGAGGCATCTCTAAAAGATGTAGGATCCTTCGAAATTTTTAGAGATTTTCCAAACGTCTTCGAAGAAGTCAAAGGTTTGCCCCCGCATCGGGAGATAGAGTTTCATATCAACTTAGTTCCAGGAGCGATACTAGTTGTTCAACCCAGTAGAAGGATGGCTCTGAGAGAGAGAAGAGTTAGTGAAGAAAACACAGGATTTCTTGGAGAGAAGATTGATCTGGCCTACTCATTCTAGCTTGGGTTCTGCTGTAGTTTTTGTGACCAAGATAGATGGATCATTAAGATTTTATGTAAATTATCGGGAGTTGAATAAGGTGACTATTAGGAATAAGTAGCCCTTGCCTCGTATAGACGATCTTTTTGAATAGCTTCATGGAGCTTCTGTTTTCTCTCAGTTAGATCTAGCTTCGGGTTTTCACCAGCTAAGGGTAGCTGAAGACAGTATACCCTTGACTGCGTTCAGAGGACCCAACTGTTTCTATGAGTGGTTGGTTATGCCTTTTCGGTTAACCAATGCTCCAGCTTATTTTGTGGATCTGATGAACCGTGTCTTCCAGGATGTGCTAAACAAGTTTTTGCTCGTGTTCATCGATGACATTCTCATCTACTCCAAATGAAAGGAGGAGCATAAGCGTCATTTGGAGATAGTACCAAAGACATTGAGGAGGCATGTCCTCAAAGCTAAGTTTTAGAAGTACCATTTCTAGAAGTCGGAAGTGAGATTTTTGGGACATATTATATCTAGAGAAGGTATTTCTATGGATCCGGCCAAGGTAGCAGCTGCTCAAGAACGGAAGCAACCGCATACTCCTACGGAATTCGTATTTTTTCTTAGTTTGGCGGGTTACTACAGGAAATTTATCCGGTACTACTCTAAGATTTTTTTTTCACTTGACCAAACTAATTTGGAAGGGAGCGAAGTTTAAGTGGACCCGTAACTGTGAAGAAGCATTTCTGGATTTGAAGGCGAGGTTGACCAATGCACCTGTTTTGGCTTTCCAAATGGAAGGAGTAAGTTCTAAGTCTACACCGATGCTTCTGGAATAGGGCTTGGTACTATTCTGATGCAGAATGGAAGAGTGAGTACGTACGTGAGTAGGCAGTTGAAGTTGCATGAGAAGAACTACGCTACGCATGATGTGGAATTGCTGGCCATCATCTTTGCTCTGAAGATATGGAGGCATTATCTGTTGGGTGAAAAGTTCGAGCTTTTCACTGATCATAAATCTTTAAAGTTTCTTTTCTCCTAGAAAGATCTGAATTTGAGGCAGCAGGGATGGGTGGAATTTTTGGCATCTTATGATCTGGACATTCTCTATACTCCGGCGAAAGCAAATTTAGTGGCGGATGCTTTGAGTAGTAATGCAGTTTTAGCTATTTTGGAGGTCATTATGTCTCTACAAGAAAGGATTGTAAGCAATCAGATGAAGGATATAACTTATTAGGAATTAATTCTTGGAGCTAAGGACGGTCGATATTCGGATTTCAAGATAGACAGTCAAGGAGCTTTGAGAATCAATGGACGATTGTGTGTGCCAGATGTGGACAGATTGGGGCAAGATGTTTTGTTGGAAGGCCACAAGTCAAGGTTGAGTATCCATCCGGGGATCTCAAAGATGTATAAGTATATGAAGAGAGTTTTTTGGTGGAAAGGGATGAAGAAGGATGTTGCTACCTTCTCGAATGGATGTGCGATCTGTCAAAAAGTGAAGGGTGATCAGCAGAAGTCCGTAGGATTGTTGCAGCCTCTGGAAGTCCCAAAATGGAAACGGGAAACGATATTAATGGATTTCGTCGATGGGTTGCCAAGGATTAGAAAAGGAAATGAGGGAGTGTGGGTAATCGTAGACCGGCTGTTCCAGAGCGCCCACTTTATCCCAGTTAAGGCAACTAGAACTGCAGCTTCTTTAGCGGAGATATTCTTGAGAGAGAAAGTCAGGTTGCATGGAGTTCCTATCAACATAGTAAGAGACTGCGACCCAATCTTTACCAACAAATTTTGGGAAGCTCTGTAAACAACTCTGGGAACAAGGTTGAGTTTAAGTATAGCTTATCATCCCCAAACCAATGATCAAACAGGAAGACCGAATCGTATTCTTGAGGATATGTTGAGGGCGTGTATTTTAGATTTCGACGGATCATGGGAGGACCATCTTCACTTGGTGGAATTTTCATACAACAATAGTCATCAGGCAAGTATTAATAGGCACCCTATGAAGCTTTGTATGGAAGACCTTGTAGATCACCTTCCTGTTGGGTAGAAACCGGAGATTGTCTTGTTCTTGGTCCAGATTTCATTCAAGAGACATCTACGAAGGTTGAGCTAATCAAGAAGAGAATGAAGGCAGCCCAGGATCGTCCGAATAGTTTTACATACAAGAGACGAAGGCAATTGGAATTTGAAGTCGAAGATTTGGTTTTTGTCAAAGTTTCCCCGATAAAAGGGGCGATCAGATTTGGTAAGATGGGAAAGCTTACCCCGAGACATATTCAACCTTCCTGTGTTCTTGAGAGAATTAGTGCTTTGGCCTACAGGATTGAACTGCCATACCAGATGGCTAGGATTCACAATGTATTTCACGTATCTCATCTGAGGAAGTACATGTACGACCCATCGCTAGTTGTAGAACTAGTAGTGCAGGAAGATTTAAAGGTCAAACTAGACTTAACCGTGGTCAGACATCCAGTACAGATTGTGGATCGAGAGGAGAAGCAGCTCAGGAACAAAGTGGTGAAGCTGGTCAAGATTCAGTGGAGTAAGGATTCTAGAGATTGTACCTAGAAAACTCTAGATAGTGTTAGGAAAGCCTATCCGGATTTGTGTCAGGATATTTAGGAATGTTTTTTTGAATGAATTGCTTGTTTTGGTTGTTAATATATGGCCGATATGTATGATTGGATTTTTTGAATATATAGATCTTTGGGATTATCTTTTGCTTTTAAATTTTGGGGATGAAATTCTTTTAAAGGTGGAGAAATTTGATGACCCGGAATTTTTAAACAAATATTTATTTGATAATCTTCTTTTACAAATTATTTAAATGTGCCGAAACATATTCTTTTTCAAAATAAATAAAATATGTGTTTCTTTATATATACATAGATTGTAAATAGAATTTTGATTTGAAATTCAAAGGTAAATATCTTAAAAATAAATTGGATCTAAAAACTCTATATTTTAATACTAGTATAATTATATATATATGATTATTTATTAGTGTATAATTAGTTTTTAAATCATTTTCTTTAAAGTTATATAATTATAAATAAAAGGAAAAGTTTAAATATAAAAACATAAAACATATATAAATATAGAAAATAATAGAAAATATAATTTAAAAATATATAAAAACATAAATGCATGCAAAAAGACTAGTGTAAGCTTAATTATAACATGCAAATAACAAGTGTCATATTTGATTATTTTCTTCATTTTTAAAAACGATAAAAACAAGACTATATATATACCTCTCTACCCTTTCTCTTCTCATTTTCTTTCATATATTCAATACCTAACCTGAAAACAAAACCAAAGAATAAAATCTAAAACAAACAACTATTGCAATCTTAAAGCAAGTAATTCAACAAAATCAATGAAACATATCAGATCAAAGTCAAGAACAATTTCCAGTTTTTCAAAAAGCTCCCCTGTTCTACATCAATGCAGTGAGTAAACATCACTTTAAAAACTAATTTGTTTTATAAGCTATTGCATTTGATAAATCCTTGTAGTATGTTGTGAAATGTTTGATGAATATATGAATATGCATGCATGTATATGTATGTATGAGTTGTTTGTGTGCATGCCTGTATATGTGTGTGTGTGTGTGTGTGTATACGTCTCGGTTTTTGTTCTACAGGCTAAAACAAGTTCAAATTTCAATTTCTCTTCCTAGAGCTTATGATGTTTAAACAAAATATGTTTGAATTAACAAGATTTAAATTTTAAGAACATTTTTAAGTAAAATTAGGAAGTAGTTTTAACTAGGAAAAAAATACAGTGAAACTCAATGCATGTTGAAAATTCGACTTCCTTGATTTCTAGATTCACTTGTATAATCTAAATTGATTACGAAAACCATGATTTTTAAGAAAAAATCAAGATTTTTATGTAAGTTTTGAGTGAAGAATCTTGGGTTGAACGGGAAAGGGGATTTTGGTGATTTTCTAATGATCGGAGCTAGGTGGGTGGTCGGAATCGCTGCTAGAGGTAGCTCGGAGGTCAGGAAAAAATGATCGGTGAATTTTCTGATCAGCACAGCGGCGGCACGACATCGTTGTTAGGTTTTAGGAGCTGTTTCGGTTGATTGGGTTTACGAGGCTAGTTTGTCAATGTCAAAACATCGGACTTGACCAGAGCAACAAGAATATGTGTATGTGGGTCTATGGCGAAGCTTTGGTTGAAGTTTTGAAGCCTATGGTGATCTGGGGAAGATGGTCGAGGTGATCCTTGGGTGACCAGTGTTTGCGCCAAAATTGGTCACAAACCCCGAGGATTGTGAAAGAACCAGTATATGAATATAAATTAGCAATACTCAAACATAAATCACAGATCTAAGCAGCAAAACAGGAATTATAAACAAGAACACACGGTTTATAGTGGTTCGGCCATCTCCGGCCTACGTCCACTTCAAAGGTTTTCCTTTTTATTGATTATCCTTGCTGATTACAATCAATTACAGCGATTATAGTGAAGTAAATCGTTTAGAACAGTGATGGTTGCGAGTAGAATCAAATCCGGCAGAGTATGGACGTTCAATGGCGGAAGCTCCGAAAGATCCTTTTTCTGTTGGCTCTGGGGCTCTATTTATAGGTGTTGGAGGCCCAGATCTCGCTCAAACTTCGGGAGACTTCTTCTGGCACGTGAGTGGGCCCACGCGACCGACCCCACCAAGTTTCGTCTCGATCTGACATCGATTCGAAGTGATTTCGAACCCATCAAGAAATGGTCCAATCGAGCTGAAACTTGGCAGGAGCAATCTTTATCTTGTATGTAAGCTACTGTGAAAATTTCGTTGCATTTGGATCAGTAGATTGGAAGATATGATGGGTTCAAAAGGGGGTTTATTGCATGGCTGTTTGGTTCGAAACCATGCTTTCGAACCGATGGTTTTGAATCCATGGTGGCACGTGTCTTCGTGTCGACGTGGAGCGCACACTTCGCTTCGATCCGGGTTTCGCTCCGTGTTGAATGCTTCGACTCCATATATCTCGGCGCATTCGAACCGATGGAAGACACGTCATCGTGGTTGGTTGACCCAGTGGGTTCGAATGGAGCTACACAGGTGGGTTCGAACAAGGCTTCTATGATGGGTTCGAACAAGGCTTCGTGATGGGTTCGAACAGGACCTCTGTGATGGGTTCGAACTGGACCTCTGTGATGGGTTCGAACTGGACTTCGTGATGGGTTCGAACTGGACCTCTGTGATGGGTTCGAACTGGACTTCGTGATGGGTTCGAACTGAGCAACGTCCATTCCTATTAACTCGAATCCATCATAACTTGAGCATACGACCTCGGATTGACTTGAAATTTGAGTTGCGGACTTCTATGATCTCTCTTGTCATGTCCTATCAATTATGGCCCGATCCGGACTCGGACAAAATTCATCGATATCCATAGTTATCCTGCAATGCATGGTCGACATTCAAGAATAATAATCATCGATTTTTAGTAAATCTTGGGTATCTCAACTTTTCCAAAAGTTGGGATAAAACTTTGCCCCTCGAAACATGCCTTTTTGTAAAAGTTATGTTTTGAACGGTCTTAAATCGAGTGTAGTGAATTCATGTTTCATCCATAGCTGTGGTGTTGTCAATCAAGTTTGTGGCTGTTCGAAGCCGAATTAGCATTCGTTCTTTCCGTAGAAGTTGAGGATGAAGTATCATAGTCTCTCCGGACTATTATTGGTTACTCAGAACACTTACTAAGTCCATTCTAGACTTAGTGATTGAATAGAAAGATCCTATTGCACTCTGGTGTTGCCTTCTATCCCTTGCACTCTGGTCCCGATTAGGACATATAGCGATGTCATGGTCGTTCTAGACCGATCATAGCCTCTCCGGGCCCTTGCTGGATCCCATCCTGTCACTCTCCGATGAAGGGGAAATAGCGCTTAAATGAGTTGATCATGTCGCTCTCCGGTGAAGCAACTCACTTCTTGCACTCCGGTTCAGTGTATCTGAACATTAAGCGATGTCTTGGTCGTTCGAGACCGATCATAGCCTCTCCGAGCTCTTGCTGGATCCCATCCTGTCACTCTCCGGTGAAGGGGAAACAGCGCTTGAGTGAGTCGATCCTGTCGCTCTCCGGCGAAGCAACTCACTTCTTGCACTCCGGACCCCACCTCTCCGGGTACGGTCATAAAGCGATCATGTTTATATTGAAATTTAATGTTCATCCTTTGACTCTCTGGTCAAAAGGTTTATTGCAAGAGATTCTAATTTATTTATTAAAATTCGAGTTCTAGATGTTCAATCTCAAACATTAGAAAAAAGCTAAACATTGCCTCTCCGGGCATATCGGTTTATCTCCATCTCAGAGCATGCCTAGGGATCTCTCCGGTTCCCGTACATGTGTAAGTGGAGTAACCGTTTATTCTGAAAATAAATCTAAATAAAATTATTCGACCGAAGTCCAAATCCTGGACTTGGCCCTTGCCATCTTTAATCAGTTGATGACGAGTCGTGATCCCGATCCAGGATCGTTCCTGTTAGGTGGAGGCGGTAGTCGTTCAGGTCTTGCTGCCGTTGTCCGTTCTCTGACAAATTGTGGCAGTCTACCACCCCTAGCATGTTCTTCCACCTCATCCTGTAGGTGGCGGCATTCATCTGTAGTGTGCCCATCCGGCTCATGGAATATGCAGTATTTTCCAGTCCTGCGCTCCCGCTCGGTGGGATCCCTTATAGGTGGCTTTCGATAGGGGAGTTGCCCCCTAGTTTCAGTGTAGATTCTTTCTAGGCCTGCAGTCAGATCGGTGTACTGCCTAAATCTTGGTTCTCGGAATTTCTTTCGTTTATCAGGACCATCATGTCTGTCATCCTGTTTCCTCTTTCCCTTGTCCGCTCCGGACTGTTCTCTGGAGGTTCCTTCGCTTTGCGCGGTATTTATTTCACGACTCTCGATTCGTGATTCTTCTAATCGGATGAACTTTTCAGCTTTATGAAAGAATTCTCCAAGATCTTACGGTGGATCTTTAGTTAGAGAATCTTTAAACTTGTTGCCTTCCGCGACTCCTGCCACTGCCGCCATTAAAATCATTGATGGATCCGGGCGATCTACAGAAGTCACTGTCACATTGAATCTCAGTAGAAAATCTTTTATGGACTCTCCGGTCCTTTGCTTGATCGAGGCTAAAGTCATCACACTCTTGGGTCGCGTCGCGTGGACCCTAAACTATCTCATGAAGCAATCAACAAGCTCGCTCCATGTTCCGATTGATCCAGCCTCCAGTTGTCTGAACCATAGTGTAGCTAAATCTGATAAATATAGAGGGAAGCATCGTGCCATCACTTCCTCGCATGCCCCCAGCACTTCCATGTGCCTAATATATCTGGTAATATGCTTGGTCGGGTCTGATCTCCCGTCATAAGGTTCTAGCGCTGGTAGTTTGAACTTTGGAGGGTTCCTTGCATTTCGGATGTTTGGAGTGAATGGACTTCGACTAACTTCTACCAAACCTCCGTTAGGCAATCCTCCTCTCATGATTCTTCGCATGAGGCCAATCATTCTCTCGTCTCCTTCCAGTGGTTGACCTTTTATTAAACTTCTATCCTGCCCCCCGAGCCTTGAAGGGAATTCTGGTACGTATTCTTTTGGTGGCTCGTTAGCGTAAGCATTGGCTCCAGTCTGTTGAGCTCTGTCTGTTGGTCTTCCAGTATCGGACCCTGAGGGTCTGCCCCGAAGGCCTTGTTGACCACCTTCAACTCCTGTATTCTGGTCTTGAACCTGACCTTCATTAGCTTCTGCAATCCTGATTCCTTGTCCCGCACTCGTAGCTGTTGTAGTTGGTCCAAGGTTTTGCATGTTCGTCGCCCTCATCTGTTCGAGGAAATTCTGCAGCATCTCCTGTTGACTCTTCATCATGCTTTCACGTAATGAATTAGCCATAGCCTCCATCTCGTCTCTAGTGATGTAGACGGAAGCTTGTCCTTCTCCTGATCCTGAGGATGCTTCTTGGCTTCCTCCTTGTTGGCTCCTATCAACTCTTTGTCTTGTTTGTCGAGTCATTGTTTCCGGATTGGAGTTTCTTCAAACTTTTGAATCTGAATTCTGAATCTGATGTAGCGGGTGCTAGTCCTTCTCAGTGAAAGCACCAAAGTGTTTGCGCCAAAATTGGTCACAAACCCCAAGGATTGTGAAAGCACCAGTATATGAATATAAATCAGCAATACTCAAACACAAATCACAGATCTAAGCAGCAAAACAGGAATTATAAACAAGAACACACGGTTTATAGTGGTTCGGCTATCTCCGGCCTACGTCCACTTCAAAGGTTTTCCTTTTTATTGATTATCCTTGCTGATTACAATCAATTACAGCGATTATAGTGAAGTGAATCATTTAGAACAGTGATGGTTGCGAGTAGAATCAAATCCGGCAGAATATGGACGTTCAATTGCGGAAGCTTCGAAAGATCATTTTTCTGTTGGCTCTAGGGCTCTATTTATAGGCGTTGGAGGCCCAGATCTCGCTCAAACTTCGGAAGACTTCTTCTGGCACGTGAGTGGGCCCATGCGACCGACCCCACCAAGTTTCGTCTCGATCTGACATCGATTCAAAGTGATTTCGAACCCATCAAGAAATGGTCCAATCGAGCTGAAACTTGGCAGGAGCAATCTTTATCTTGTATGTAAGCTACTGTGAAAATTTGGTTGCATTTGGATCAGTAGATTGGAAGATATGATGGGTTCAAAAGGGAGTTTATTGCATGGCTGTTTGGTTCGAAACCATGCTTTCGAACCGATGGTTTCAAATCCATGGTGGCACGTGTCTTCGTGTCGACGTGGAGCGCACACTTCGCTTCGATCCGGGTTTCGCTCCGAGTTGAATGCTTCGACTCCATATATCTCGGCGCATTCGAACCGATGGAAGACACGTCATCGTGGTTGGTTGACCTAGTGGGTTCGAATGGAGCTACACAGGTGGGTTCGAACAAGGCTTCTGTGATGGGTTCGAACAAGGCTTCGTGATGGGTTCGAACAGGATCTCTGTGATGGGTTCGAACTGGACCTCTGTGTTGGGTTTGAACTGGACTTCGTGATGGGTTCGAACTGGACCTCTGTGATGGGTTCGAACTGGACCTCTGTGATGGGTTCGAACTGTACTTCGTGATGGGTTCGAACTGAGCAACGTCCATTCCTCTTAACTCGAATCCATCATAACTTGAGCATACGACCTCGGATTGACTTGAAATTTGAGGTGCGGACTTCTATGATCTCTCTTGTCATGTCCTATCAATTGTGGCCCGATCCGGACTCGGACAAAATTCATCGATATCCATGGTTATCCTGCAATGCATGGTCGACATTCAAGAGTAATAATCATCGATTTTTAGTAAATCTTGGGTATCTCAACTTTGCCAAAAGTTGGGATAACAACCAGTTTTGTTCCAGTGGAGCTTATGGTTGCTCGATTTCGATTTCGCGGTCGATACAAGGTTTTTGGTGGTCAGAGTCGAAAGAGGAGGTCCAAGTTGACTTGCCAGCGATGGCATCGATGGTCGAAGCTGTTGTGTCTGCCTATGCATGTGCACGAGTATCTGATGTATCAGTGGATTTTGGTTTGGTTGTTATTTGATTTGCAGAGAAGAAGAGAGCTCAGGTTAAACATGGGGAGGTTTTGTTTTGGCTCAGGTTTGTTTTCGGGTGTGTATGCGAGAGTTTTAACCAATGTAACAGTTTTAAAATTTGAAATCAAACAAATTTTTAAAAAAAATAAAGGAAGCGGCTCAGGTTTGAGTGGGGGTGTGCTTCGGGTTTGACTCGGGTATGTGTAGTAGCAGCTTTAAAATTTTAAAATAAAACAAGTTTTTGAAACAATTTTCTTGACCTAATTTTTATTAAAATAATAATTTTTATTTAAGTTTGGGATTAGTTATAGTTTATAAATAAATTATTTTAAATTAATTAAGTTTGAAGTATTTTATTATGTGTCCTTGTTTTGAATTAATTCTTAAGTTTATTTGAATAAAAATTAAATAGTGTAATTAAGTAGTTAATTAAAAAAGGTAAAAAGTTTTTAATTATTAATTCACTTAAAGGTCTTAGGTCAATTCATATGTTAATGATAAAATTAATTCCCAGGTTTATTAAGACAAATAGGTTTATCTTTTAATTAATTAAGGCCTTAAGTAATTAAAGGATAACTAATTAATGTAAGTAATTATAGGATAATTAATTAGTGTAAGTAATTATAGGATAATTAATTAGTGTAAGTAATTATAAGATAATTAATTAGAGTAATTAACTAAAGGATAATTAATTATTGTACGTAAATGTGGGCTAATAAATTAATGTATGTAATTAAAGATGATTAATTAACTCCCTTAATTAATTAAAATAATAATAAATGGTTGTAATTAATTAATGTTAATTAAGAAGGATTAAGTAATTAGCTCATAAATAATTAATTTATTCTAGGTTAATTAAATTAATTATAAATTATGTAATTAATTAATCTTGCTATGTATGATAAATTGTATAGAATGTTTGGATTGATTAATATCTCTAGTATGTCAATCTTTAATATTCTGTGATATGAATTGCTTTGGATTGAGTTGTGATAAATGTAAGTTATTTATCTGTGATGAATTGATGTGTGAATACAATATTCTGAATTGAATTAAATTGTTTTACTTAAACAACTTGTCCTTCAAAACGGCGTTTGGATTTCGATGAGACCGGGATCGGATATCAAATTTGTTATCCGAAAACCACATCGATCCAAAATAAGCGATAGGTCATGAAATCTCAAGTGAAGATCGAGAATGAAGATTCAGAGTGCAAGGGCTATTTGTCATTAACTCTAAGGGTGATTCCAAAACGACTGTAATGGACACAGTGCCTTTGGTTTTGTTCAAACCTGGAACGGACTTGTATGGATGATTGCTACCAGACCATCGTCAGTGGAGGATGATGAGCATTCTAAGATATGTGTGCTATAAAGGTAATCATAGCATCAAGCCTCATCAACCGGGAATGGCTAAAACAGGGAAGGTGCACGCAAGGCTAAGTGGGTAGCACCCAAGTAGGAAAAGGTTTTCCCCTGTCTAGAGGTCTCTTTATTCGGCTGTGTGGGCGGTTGTTGGACACAGCCGTGGTGTTGTCATATTCAGACTATCCAGTGAGGGGTAGCTCCGGTCTTGTGTTGTAATGGATCAGGGTGGATCCTTGGTACATTGATGTAGACCACATACTATGACGGGCGGTACCCCAGTAGCCCTGCCATTGTATGGAATCCAATCTCCAATAAGTGCATGTACGATTTTGATTGTGCCCAACTATGTTGGTTCGTGAGATGTAAGCATTCTAGCCATTTCCTATTTTACATTGAAAACCCTAGACGCTATTATAATACAACTGGAATTCCTATCAAATGTTTTGGTATCATAAGGGAAAAACTTGTCCGTGTTTATTTGCGGAGAGTTTTATGAGATACCCTTTTATTTCAAATGTTTCTCAAGTTAAACAACTTAACCATTTACTCACATCAGACCCATGTCTGACCTGGAGTTTATTTCTGTTTTCTTAAACTCTTGGGTACTCAAATTATAATGAGTAGCCAAGTGATCAGTTGGCTTGACGTGTTTTGGAAGGACATGGTGCAGGAGACTTGGCATATCCATCTATATCTATTCTGCTGTGATAGTATCATCTGTTTGTATTTGGGGTTGTGACGTACTGTGATGTTGTAACTATATGACTCTGATGTATGATGAATACTATGTAATATCTATGTGATGTAGTATATTTTTCTGTTCTACTATGAGATTCTGATGTTGTTTCTTTCTTTCTTTCTATCTATTTTTCTTTTCTACCTATTTCTTTCTAATCTACGATTTGTCTTTCTATGGAATGAAAGATGGGTCGTCACACCATGACTACGTAAATTAATTTCATACTCAACCGTCATTGGTTGAAATACACTATTAAAAGTGGCATATCAATTTATCAACATATAATAAAATGTCTAAAGCTATAAGATAGAAGAACGTGGATTTATTCTGCTAATCAAATGTCAAAATACTTTAACTAGCGGAATAGTGTTTTATTCTGCTAAACAGATGTCCAATTACAATATTCAATCTAGTTTAATTGAGTGGTATATTATTTGGATGAATAAGCATCAATAAATAAGGAATATAAATTTAAATGACATTATTATTTAGAATAACGCAATTTGAATTTATTCGTTTTCATATGGCCTAAATTTATACTTTTCCATAGTCACTGACAAGTTTCATTAAAACATTGTACTCGTCATGCGAGTCTAATAAAATAATCCGTAGGTCTAATCGATCACGTATGAGCAAGATATTGCATTTCAAAGACTGCCCATTTAAATTTTATATTTCAAGAACTAATTAGGTTCCTGACCCAAAAGCTAATGGCTGAGCCCACAACCACACAAACAAACCCATTCTTCCTGAAACCCAAATGGAGGAAATAATCAAGGAAACAAGGCAACACATTCTCCATTTTCCAAAACTCGATCTTCCGCAAATTCACCTGAACCATACATGATGTGCACCATGCATGTGTACAGGTGAACCGCACCACCTAACTTCGATGCGACTCTACCTACCAAACTCCTTTCACCAACTTGTTATGTCTACCCTAGCACCGCCATCTCTAGTCGCCCTAATGAATTCTGAAATTCCATCAAAAAAATTAAAAACATGTCATTCATAGAAATGTGAGCTCGACACTCCATCACACAAGGCCAACACCAACGCCACCACCTCTACTAAGACCACCTGCCATGCATACGTCTCAAGACGGACCGAGTACACTAAGTGTGTCACCATGCCGCTACAACCTCGATTCCTGAAACCTTATATGAAACTTTACTATACCACACACCCCTTTAGAGACCCTGCAACTCCGCTAATGGTTCTCTCTTAGCCCGAGGATCCTCCAACCATGACCACTTGGCCCATCATCAACAAACTTGCCAGAATTTCAAGTTTAACCCAATTTCGTTCAACTTACTACCAAACACAAATTCCAAACTTAAAAATCACTCAGATACCATTAAAAATCGTTAATCGATTCGATAAACAAGATTATACAATCCATTTGACCAATTAGAATTGTTTAAAAATTCATTTTTATAGCTTGCTTACTATATGAATCCATTACTGTAGTCCCAACCGACAAAAAATTTAACAGATAATTTTAAAAATAATTAGGAACGTAAATGAACATCTTTGCAGTTGATAGCTTGAGCTAATATCAAGTGGTTTATGAGTTATGGATTTTTAAACTTCGAGGATGTGCATGTTTGACTTTGGAAAACAAACAGGGAAGATAAAATAAAAAAACCTATAGGTGAATATTTGCATGTATTCAAGGTTTTGTAGTAATTATTCACTTATATTAATCGCTAAGATTAATAAACTCACCTCTGCATTGCTCCTTGAAATTTTTGCTTTAGATTTTGAAAAGCTTCACAAGATCGGATTTTTTTTCCTATCCACTATTTCCTTTAAGATTTCCCTTTTCAAATATGATGAGTATGTGTATACAAGTAGTATATGAGTAAATAAATGTAGGATATGAATTATATATATATATATATATATATATATATATATATATATATAAAGGAATGAAAATATCTTAATACATCCTAACATCATTTCATTGCATGCCTAAGTACATACATAGAAGCTCATGTTGTGTTAAACGAAGATGCAAATATACTTTATATTTTATACATAAATAATTATTATTACTATTATTATTATTATTTCATAAAAAGTCAAATTTTAAAGAGTGTGTTTATATATATAGCATAACTCTAAGTTATTTGTAAATTTATGCATATATGAATATACAATATTGTTCCCATGATTTACTGAAAAAAAATTGGTTGATGGAAAGTCGAAAATTTTGGGAAATGAATTCTGATCACAAATTTTTGAACTGCTTACTTTTGGAAAAATATTTTTAAAACTAATTCACTATATCTTGTTATTATTTAAAAGGGCTTTTATTATAATCACAAATTCTATTATCTAAATATATAAATTTATCTAAATATTTACAAGTCAAAGTGCTGAAATTTCTGGGTCATTACACTACACCCACATATTCACCATAATGAAGAGCAATGAAAATTTTCCTATTCCTCGTAGGATCTAGAACTTTCTTGAACAAAATGAAGGAAGTAGTTATTGAGATTATTATAAAGAAAATTGACATGAAACTGAAAATGCCGCATTTTAGCAGAAACAATTTAAGGCTTGATTATGTCAGGAATCATAATAGAATTCATCATGACAGTTTAAAGGATTTCTCATTCTAAAGAGGATAGATCGAGTATTCAAAACCCAACTATTCCTACGAGAAGGAAGAAACTTGGCAACCTCAAGTTCGGACCTCTATCAAACCATGAAGTCTTGCGGCATTAGTTCAATTATTGATTTTCTTTTTTCATAACATTCTAATTTTATTTGTACTTTGATTTATACTTTGACTGGTGCTAAAAATTGGTCATATATCAATACATAATTAAAGTGTCATTACAGGTAAAAACAAAACCAGTCCATGGCATTCAACGGATTCTCGAAGCACAATAAATTTTAAGAATGAAATGACTCATCCTTGAATAAATGTGGTGTAAAGAATTAGTCACATGGAACCTTGAATCATCACTAAAGCTTCAAATGTAAACTCATGAAAGGTAAATATCTAAAACACAACCAAAAGAAGGGATACTTAGGAAGAGCATTCCCTTATTTGTGAAAGTCTATTAGACCATGCATCAAGGCTTTTCAGACTCGCTAACAATACATCTCTTTTTGTCGAGTAAAATCTAAGGAAGCACAACCATATATACTATATACATCTGAGACATATGGCATATTAGCATTGCACCAATAAATAATGTTAATGTTATCACCATTGTCGAGGATGTTCAAAGAAATAATGTCGAGAACCATTGGTGCAAGAATTAAGATGCGAAAAGTTAAAGAATAATGACATCACATGAAGTCCAATAGCACTAATAAAACATGATACGCTGAGTCGCCGAGTCATCTTTGCTAAAGAAGAACCAGTCTTTGCTACGTCGACCACCATCGCTACCAAGTAATGTTATATTATCGCATTCTAACGATTCTGCAAAATAATATTGGAACTCATGATTTCCAAAGCAAGATTAAACAAAACCATATCTAATAAATGTCAACAATGTTGCATCTCATCAGCCACTGAATATCGACAATAAGGGTCATTAATGTCCCCAGTGTTCTGTATCCATATCCTTCTTCGGTATTAGGAGATGCCTCTAACCATTAATCAGGAGGACTTTAAGACATGGAGTCGTTATCATCGAAAAACAATAGCTACACTCATCGATGTATCCAAAAATGCTACCGAAGCCACTGCTTGATAACGTCGCTATCCGTCAATGCTAGTGTATGGATGTAGTGAAAGTCAATCCATGAAGAAGGAATTATCAACACTGTGCTTAATGATTCTGAATGTTGGCTTTATTGTGCCACTAATAAAGTCCCACTATATAAACACAAAAGTACCAGCCTTGATACTCGTCGCCATTGCTAATGTCAAAGCTTAGAAAGTACCAACCTTGATGTCAGACGATGGAATTAATACTGAAGCCAATGGAGGCCGAAGCTTGCCACTTGCCAAACCCTATAAATATGGACCTAGAGGCTTTATGGAATGGGACAAATCTTCGTATCTTTACATATTTTCTTTAATCAAAACCTTGTAACCCTAAATCAAATTAGGGACAAACCATACTTGACTATAATCGTACTCGAGTTACATAAAATAGGAATTGACTTTACATATTGACTTCAGTGATGACTTTTTATGGACAATATTGCTATGGACTTGCGTATATATGGTCTCATCATAATCGTACCTGACATGAATATAGCAAAAAAAATTGAACTATAATGAGCTCTTATATGAATAATTATGTGAACGATGGGCCTTAGACATTAGGAATGTATTGTGCATAATTATATGCCCATTAATGTGCATAACAAACTATTGCCCGAACACGTCAATTATCTTCTATGTATCTATTGAACACGTGATATGTCATAGGCCTTTTGAACTATCTCATCTAAAAGCCAAAGTGATCATATATACATAATAATTTTGCAGACCTCGAGCACATCGACTCTTATAACCATAGAGGACGTCAAGCATAATGACTTTAATGAACTTTAAGGATTTCGAGCATAATGATTCTAGCATGACAAATGGGCTTTTATTTAAATTTCCTCAAGGGCCAAATGTCATCCATTCAATGTTGATTGCAACATAAGGTTAGTTTCAAATGATGAGTGGGTTCTTGATACACCATTAGGGCGATGTTGATCAAATTATAACAGATCTTGTCCACATAAATGCCCAAATAAAGAAATAATTTGTAATTGGAATTTAATGTGTTCTACCATCTTCTGGTCTAATATTTTTGGCGGGAAAAGGAGGGCCCTAACCTCTGCTCTTGTTTATTTCTTTCTTTAAACCGATAAAGAAAATTATTGTTTATGGAAAATTAGATCAAGATGACTTAGTGCTCTAAATGAAGAGGTCGTCCAAACAACGACCATAAAAGAGAATGCAGTTCCTAATCTCAATGTTGGGAAGTGTTGAACCGGGGCAGCCAACAACACTGGCACAACCAATCAGTAGCGGCACCAAGATTAAATGCCTAGACAAACAAGTGCAAAAGATGAAGGGACTTTTAGTGGCAGCAGTTGCTCAGATTTCCTCCAAAACTACCGGGCCTATAGGGGGAGATGAAGCTGAATCTCCAAGGAGGGACATGTATGCTTCTTTGCTTAGGGACCAAAGTAAAGGCAAACTCATCTTGATTCCACAAAAGAGAAGAGGTGACCAGTAAGCTAAAGTAAACTACCAAGGAAGATTAGTGGAAAAACTCAAGGAACGATCAGGAAGCTCAATTTCTGAAAGGTACAAACCTAAAAGGAGTATCTATATCATAACTATGAATGTAACTTGAGAGATTCGGTAAAAAGAATGGTGAAAGTCATTATCAACTCAAGGTGAAGAGAACATAGATGATGGTATCAATGATAACCCTCGAAAGGCTACTTTCACAGATTAAATTATGGCCGTAATGGTTCCTTCTCACATCAGGACCCCATCCATCAAATATAATGGAGTAACCGATTTGGACGTTCACTAATTGGCCTTTGAGAGCCAGGTTGACCTACAAAATGCATCTAGAGCTTGGCGTTGTAGGCTTTCCCCAACTACTTTTTAAGGAGCAGCGGCTGAATGGTACCACGGGTACCAAGAAAGGACCATATATTCATGGAAGCAGTTTTCATATGAATTCTCAGTGTAATTCTATATCTGTAACGATCCCTCTATTGATTACGCTGTGGTAGCTAATATTAACCAAAGGCCAGGGGAGCTGTTGGACAGCTGTCTTAAGGGATTTAATGAGGAAGACCTAAAGGTGGGGAACATGATTGATAGAGATAAGCTGGTGGTGATTTATTCTGGGCTGATTGAATGAACCCTATTTTGAAGGGAGCTCTGCATCCATGGACGCAAAGACTTGCAAGATTTTCACTTTGTAACAACCCTGGTTTTGGAGACTACCTTTAAATATTAAATTATAACGGTAGTTATGATTTAATATTGTGAACTTAAAAAAAATTGGAGATTTAAGTTGTTTATTTGGAATAAACAATGAATTTTTTAAATAAAATGTGAAAATAAAGTTTGCAAACTATTTTTTGTTTTTTGGGTTAATAATGAATGTAAAATGATTTTTATTTAGTGAAAATGCAATGATTACAGTAATTATCGCCAAATGCTTCTTTTATTAATTTTTAAAAGAATTGTTTGTTTTAATTTGTGTATATTATAAATAAGAAGACGTAATTTTGTTTAAAAACAAATTTTCGTCATAAAATTGATGTTAGAATGATTTATTACATTTTATTATGCCAGAAAATAATTTTTGTACAATTTTGGTATTAAAAATAGCGTTTTGTCAAAATATTTATGTAAATTGGATATTTATTTTAAAATGTGGGTTTTTGATAGAAAAAAAATATTTACAACAAAATTATGTTTTTATTGGTTGTAAAACGTTTTATGAAACATGAAGATGCATTTGTATTAATTTGTTGTGTTGAAACTTTGTGAAAACATGATGTTTATATTAACATTGTGTATTTGTGTTTTAGAACTAATTTATTTTACTTAGGCTAATTATATCGTTTTGGGTTCAAGCTCACTTAACAAAAAAAACCAAAAATGAGAAAGATTTTCTCTCCGCCTCCTCTGTACGTTCATTTACAGTGAAAAACATAAAACCAAACACCTCTCCAATTTTCATATTTCAAAGCTTTACTCTCTAAATCAAATCAATCTTTTGCTGAAAATTATCAAATTAAAACTCTTTTCCACAGGTAATCGACTCCAAAACATAGATTATATCATCAAATTTTGATTTTGAGGTTTTGGGTTAGTCTAAACTTTGTTTTTTCTCCTTGCATGTCTTTGTTTTTCTTTGTACAGGTTGTTGAAGCCATCTCTTACTCAAAACTTCTATCGTTCAGTTGTAATCCAAGTAATTTTTTCTTCAATTTCATGGTGAATTACTGCTCACATAATGCTAGCTGAAGCAAAGCTTCAAATGCCTAAAACATATGCAAAAATGGCTTGAAAATATTGATTTTGTTGATGTTTTTGTTTCTATAAAAACTGTGTTTGGGTGTCACTTTGCATGCTAATATCCTTTGATTTCGAGAACGATATGTTGCCAAATTTCTTTCATTTGGTAGTTTGCATGTTGAACTTTGTTGCTGCAAAATTTGGTAGGAAAGTATTGTCATTTTCTTGTTTAAAACTTTGCCGCAAAATCAAATCAAACACAGATTTTTGCCTATAGTTGTTTTTTGAGTTGCTGCAAACCTGGCCTGAGTCCATGTTTGAGACAACATAACTCATTCAATCCATACTGGATTTGGGTGATTCTCTTTTTAGCCTGAAATAGGAATGTTGATTTACATTCCTGAAAATTTTCATGACAATTTGTTTTTTTTTTCTATTTTGAATCTGCGGTTGAACTTGAACCTGCAGCATGGTGGAATTCAGCCATTTAACCTTGTTTTAGTCCAACTTTGAAACGACACAGATTCTTCATTTCTAATTGGATCTAAGTGATTCTTTTTGAAAATTGAAGTAGGAGTGTTGTTTACTTTCCTGCAAATTTTCGTAACAATATGGTATTTTTCTATTTTGAAACTACGATCGAACTTGAACCCGCAGCATGTTGAAATTCAGCGATTTAACCTTGTTTTAGTCCAGCTTTGAAACGATGTAGATTCTTCGTTTCAACTTGGATTTGAGTGATTCTTTTTGCAGATCGAAGTAGGAGTGTTAATATACATTGCTAAAAAATTCCATGACAATCTAGGTTACTTTGCTATTTTTAAACTACAGTCGAACTTGAACCCACAACATTTTGGAATTGAGCTATTTAACCTTGTTTTTAGTCCAACTTCGAAACGAGGCAGATTCTTCGTTTCAAATCGGATTTGAATGAACCTTTTTGCAAATTGAATTGGAAATGTTGTACTACATTCCTGTAGAATTTCAAGCCATTTTGTCACTATTTACTTGTTCAAACGTGCTGTTGAATATTGAGTCGCATCTTGTTTCAAACGGATAATAGTGTTGTGTAAAGCTCTTTTGATCAAATTTTAGAAAGTAATTTTATTAATATAAGATTAATTAACAAAGCTTTATTGGTTCCCATATTGAATCAGATCCGTGTTAAATGTTTGTTTATTTGATAGTTAAGTTTGCACCAAAATTGGTCAAAACACTCTTTGGGAGTCGTTGAAGAGATAATAATGAGGAATGTAAATTGGAAATGATTATTATCTAACAAAAACTCCAATCAACAGTAATGTAAATGCACAGACAAGCGATTTAGAGTGGTTCGGCGTGTTGCCTGTCCACTATGAAGGTTTTTGAAGTTTTATTGCTTCTCTTTCAATGATTACAAGCATGTACAGCAAACAACAGCAAGTTACAACTGGAAATTCGAATTCAACAGTAAGAATATGATGTAGGATGATGGAGATCTCAATCCAGCAGAGTCTGGGCGCTTGACAATCCAAAGATCCTTTTTCTGTAGGATCTGGGGCTCTATTTATAGGCGTAGGAGGCTGAGACTTCGCTCAAATCTCGGGAGACTCGTTCTGGCACGTGAGTGAGCCCACGCAACCAACCTCAGGAAGTTTCGACTCGATCGGCGATCGATAGGAAGTCATTTCGTATCGATCAAGATGACGTCCAATCGAGCTGAAATTTGGTGGAGACATTCCTCAGCATGTGTGCAATCTCCAGTGAAAATTTCATGGCATTTGGATCAGTAGATCATGAGATATCGTGGATACGTAATGAGCATTCTCGAGTGGCTATTTGGTTTGAATCGATTCCTTCGAATTGATTGCTTTGAATCGACGATGGCACGTGCTTTTGTGAAGTCGTGGAGCGCACACTTCGCCTCGATCCAGTTTTTGCTCCGAGTTGACCGCGTCGACTCCATGTATCTCGGCACGTTCGCATCGATGGATAACACGTCACCTAGGCTTGCTGGCATAATGGATTTGAATGAAGGCTTCACTCATGGGTTTGAACAGTAGTTGCCGATGGAGTCGAACAACTGATGGTCGATGGATATGAACAATCCTTTCTCTGATGGATACGAGCCTTGTAGCTTCTCCATGGATATGAAGTCAATCGATGCGAACTGGAGACCTTCGATGGATACGAAGGATGGTGATATGATGGATACGAATTGCTCTGGCCAGATGGATACGAAGAGAGGCTTCCATGATGGATGCGAAGCAGCGTCTGCTGCCATAGTTGATGGATGCGAAGCAGCGTTTGCTGCCTTAGTTGATGGATGCGAAGTAGGCTTTCGGCCGATGGATTCGAATGAGACCGAGTCGAACCGAGGCACTTTGATGGATTCGAAGTTGACCGATGCGAAGTGAGGCACTACGATGGATACGAAGCTGATCGATACGAAGGGCGGATATGAAGGGCGACACTTCGATGGATACGAAGTTGCTGAAACTTGATCGATACGAACTGCTGATGGATTCGAACTGGGGTTCAATGATGGATACGAAATCAACAGCGGCGATGGATACGAACGCTAGGTCGTTTCCTCTAAATTGAATCGATCATAACTCGAGCATATGAACTCGGATTGACTTGAAATTTGAATTGCTGGCCTCTATGGCTTTTCTTGTCATGTCGTATCAATTGTAGCCTAATCTGGGCTCGGACAAAATTCGTCGATATCCATAGCGAAGTAGAGTATGACCAATCGTTGAGACGAACTGTCTATTGTTTTCGATCGATCTTTTCGTATCACGGCTTTGCCAAAAAGCAGGATAACGTTTTCCCCCCAAAGTACGTCTTGTGGAAACATGACATGCTTTGAAAAGCTGCAACTTCTCTCTGAACAGTCATTGCTCTTTTGTCGAAGGTTGTAACCTTGCGTTGATATAACTGATCGATGTATGATAGTGCTTAGCTCTTTGCTGTCGTAATGAGGTGAGTATTCGATCCCTGTGAATGTTGAAAATCGAATATTAGTCCAACATATATGCATATATATTAACTTGACTTAGTTAACGTTGAGTGTTCATGAGTGGTTGTCAGATTAGTTTGTCATTGAATTCCGTATTGATTCTCTCCTGAACCGATTTGAAATTCGGGTTGAAACAACGCTTGATGGTTGTTTTAGGAAGTTCCTTCGTATCAACCCTCTCGTGAATCGATATAGAAGGTTGAAAGATTGACTCTGGATCGCTAAATGGAGAATTCGGTGGATGCGAAATGTTCATTCGATCGATGAGTTTTGATGGATACAAAATATTCGTTCGTATCGATGAGCAGTGTATAAGTGATGATGATTATTATAGCTGGACTTTGAAGCTTTGTCATTTGCATATTTTCTTTCAAGATGCAGTCTTGGCCTCCTGCTGGTAGGATAACTTGTACATGAATCTTCACATACAGTTAGTTGAAACGACAATTAGTCTCTTTGCTTCGACTGTGACTTCTTTTGTGCTTAAGTATTTGCAGTATTTGGCTTTCAGTCCAGTGTACTTATGGTGTTTCTACCTTCTAGTTGAGTTCGTTTTATTTGCCAAGTCTTTAAATCTTGATTACACGTCGTAATCGATGAATGAGTTGAATTTTGGACTTTGTATCGCTTCGGTTAGTGATTAACACTTAAGCTTTCTGCCCCCAGTTCTGGGGAACAACATTTGTATTTCGGTGGTCGATCGCACCCATTGCAAATCTTGAGCACACGTCCACACTCCGGGGACTTAGGATAATTTGTGATCGATAATCTGGTTTGCACTTCAGGAATTCGAGAGTTATCGATGTTTGTAACACAATTCGCACTCTGGGAACTTTGACTTGGCATTTGCACTCCAATTCACACTCTGGGAATTTGGAGTTGACGTTTATATTTTGGTCTGTGCTCCGAAAACCTAGATTTGATGTTTATACTCCACTTCACGCTCTGGGAATTTGGAGTTGACATTTGTATATTTTGGTTCGCGCTCCTGGAACCTGGAATTGATGTTTATACTCCACTTCACGCTCTAGGAATATGGAGTTATGATGTATATTTCGGTTCACGCTCCGGAAACCTGGAATTGATGTTTATGCTCCACTTCGCTCTCTGGGAATATGGAGTTATGATGTATATTTCGGTTCGCACTCCGGGAACCTAGAATTGATGTTCGCACTCCAATTCACTCTCTGGGAACTTGGAGTTAGCTTGTATATTTCGTTTCGCACTATGGGAACCTGGAATTGATGTTCACACTCCAATTCACGCTCTGGGAACTTGGAGTTAGCATGTATATTTTGGTTCGCGCTTCGGGAACCTGGAATTGATGTTCGTACTCGAATTCACGCTCTGGGAACTTGGAGTTAGCACGTATATTTTGGTTCGCGCTCCGAGAACCTGGAATTGATGTTTATACTCCACTTCACGCTTTGGGAATATGGAGTTATCATTTATATTTTGATTTGCGCTCCGGGAACCTGGAATCAATGTTTGTACTCCGACTCGCACTCTGAGAATCTGGAGTTAGCATTTACTTTTCGGCTCGCACTCCGAGAACATGGAACCCGGAATAGATGTTTATACTCCAATTCACAATCTGGGAAGTTGGAGATATCATTGATGTGCTGGTTCGCACTACGGGAACCTGTAATAGATGTTGGTTCTCCGACCTCGCGCTCTGGGAATCTGGAGTTAGCATTTGTATTTGGGTTCGCACTACGGGAACTTGGAATTGATGTTTGTTCTCCGACTCGCGCTCTGGGAATCTGGAGTTGGCGTTTATGTTTCGGTTCGCACTCCGGGAACCTGGAATTGTTGTCTGTACTCCGACTCGCGCTTTGGGAATCTGGAGTTGGTATTTGTATTTTGGTTCGCGCTCCGGGAACCTGGAATTGATGTTTATACTCCAATTCGCACTCTGGGAACGATTTATTTGATGTTTATACTCCAATTCACACTCAGGGAAAGTGGAGTCCGTTCACACTCTGGGAACGATTTATTTGATGTTTATACTCCAATTCGCACTGTGGGAATTTGGAGTCAGTGTTTATACTCCGGTTCATACTCTGGAAACCTAGAGTTGATGCTTTGTACTCCAATTCGCACTCTGGGAATTTGGAGTTAGTTGTAGGACTATCGTGTGTGGGTCCAGTTCAGCCTTTGATGTGATGGCTTGCCCCCGAGCTGAGGTTTCACTTAGTGAGTGGCCGGTCGTATCACAGTCACTCGCTATTTGAATAAATTCCGTTGTTCGATGGAACTTAGCTCTTCGTGCATCGTGATTGTTGAATGTTGCATTTGGCGAATCACAGCTCTAGCGTGAAGAGATAGTAATTTATTGCTGGAACAGAAAAACATGGCAAAGTCAATGCCTTATTACAAATTCAAACTTCAGAATGTAAAGTAAATTGCATAGTATTCATGGATTAGATGAAGCCTGTCATGTGTAACAGTGACGAAGATCCTCATCGTTCCATGCTTTTGAAGTGGGTCCACCACTGATGGCGTTTATCTCCAATCTCCCACGGGGACAGGTAGAGTCCTCATGTCTCGGTCGATCGAGTTCATTGTTTTGATTTGATGGCCCCGCTCCTCCAGGCTGCGGTGCCCGCACAAACTATTCCAGCTTTCTTTCTTTGATCAGTTTTTCTACGAGATCTTATAAGTGACCACATTCATTCGTATCGTGTTCGTAGCTTTCATGGAACCTGCAAAACTTTCCCGTCTGGATTTGTCTCTCTGACCATGGTTTTGGAGCAGGTTTTTTGTATTGAATTGTATTACAGGTTTGTAAATACAAGTTCTCCAGCGATGTATTCAAAGGATTGTAACTGTCAAACATAGGATTCTTGCGTTGTGGGCCACAATTTTGATCTCGCTTTCTAGTTTGGTTCACGTTCTCCCTTCGCTGAGTTTGTTTGTTTTGAAGGTTCAACCGAACTTTTCCGAAACTCTCACCGGACTGTCTAATCGCGACATGGCTTTGGATCCCTTCAGTGCTTGGCCCTGCACCTGTCTGCTTCCTAAACTGTTTCGCATCTTCCCTTCTTAGGAATTGAGCCGCCTTAGCGTGGAAACGGTCCAACGATGCAGGGGGTTTTCCAGCCAACCAGTTGCCAAACTCAGAATCGGGGTCAAACCCCCTTAGTCAACGCCATAAGGATGGAGTTGTCATTCGGAATGCTGATTTCAGCACATGCAGCGTGGAATCTCTCTAAGTAGTGTCTAAACGTTTCTCCAGGGGCTTGGATGACGCTAGACAGAGTGTTGACGTCTTTTGGCCTTGTGACGTGCATGCGGAATTGCTCAATGAATTTAGTGGCCAACTGGTCAAAGGAGGAAATGGATAGAGGTGGAAGTCGGGTGAACCACATGGTAGCGATGCCCTCCAACGATATGGGGAAACTACGACATTTCACTGCATCGTCAGCTCTGGCAGCGCTCATTGACCATTCGTATTTCAGAATATGTTGGTTGGGGTCGGAATTTCCCTCGTACGTGGGTAGAGTTGGCATCCTGAATCGCCGTGGGGGTTCAGAAGTTAGAATATCGTCCATAAAGGAGTGTGACTTCTGGAGATTGCCCAGTCATCGTTCGTGAGACCCTGGCTCTCACGGATCATCTGGCGTATCATGGCCGGAATATCTGGCATTTGTATGCTCTGTGTAGCTTGCGCCGGAGTGTGATTGAATCGCAGATTCTGCGGTTGGACCGGATGCTGTCGACGGTCCAAATCTTGCCTTCTTGGCTCATAATCCTCTGGGACTTATGGTTCAGGAGTACGTCCATGATGAAGACGGTCTAGGTTCGACTGATCTTGAGCATCGACTCCTGGTCCAACCGCGATGTTCGTGGCGCGGTATTCTGTGGTATAGTAAGGAACGGTACCCCCTCGGGAGGAGGGTCCGGTATGGAAACTAGCCGATGGGCCAACTCTCAATTTTCCAACGGTCATTGCCGGTTGATCTCCAACAGCTTGTATATGACTCCCATCTTGCCGGGGTCGTAGAGATCAATTATGATAGTCAGAAGATGAAGAACTTTCCCTAGAGAAGTGAGAAGCATGATCTCTCTTGGATCTCCTTCGCTTCTGTCGATCCAGCTGGTTGATCAGCTCGGCGTTAGCGCATAGCTGTTCTGTTAGTTGTTTCCGACTCTGGGTCAGCTCTTGGAGTAGCAACTGGAACTCTTGCCTAGTGAATGGACCTGATGGTTCTGAGTGTCCAGTGGCGTCTTGATTAGAGGGAGGTAGTGGCACAGGATTCTTTCTATCCTATCCCTCTTGATTGATAGCGTCAGAGGCGGTCCTTGTGCTAACCATCTTCAAGGTTGAATTCCTTTCCTAGACTTTATACAAATCTAAATAGAAGGGAAGGAACTTGGATTTGTGATCTGGATCTCTCTCTTAGATTTATGCAATCCGGTATCGATGACAGATCCAATGAGCAGGAGAAAATTTGGGTTTTCTCAGTGAAAGCACCAAAGTGTTTGCACCAAAATTGGTCCCAACACTCTTTGGGAGTCGTTGAAGAGATAATAATAAGGAATGTAAATTTGAAATGAGTATTATCTAACAAAAACTCCAATCAACAGTAATGTAAATGCGTAGACAAGCGATTTAGAGTGGTTCGGCGTGTTGCCTACGTCCACTATGAAGTTTTTTGAAGTTTTATTACTTCTCTTTCAATGATTACAAGCAAGTACAGCAAACAGCAACAAGTTACAACTGGAAATTCGAATTCAATGGTAAGAATATGATGTATGATGATGGAGATCTCAATCCGGCATAGTCTGGGCGCTTGAGAATCCAAAGATCATTTTTCTGTAGGCTCTGGGGCTCTATTTATAGGCGTTGGAGGCCGAGACTTCGCTCAATTCTCGGGAGACTCGTTCTGGCACGTGAGTGGGCCTACGCGACCAACCTTAGGAAGTTTCAACTCGATTGACGATCGATACGAAGTCATTTCATATCGATCAAGAGACGTCCAATCGAGATGAAATTTGGTGGAGACATTCCTCAGCATGTGTGCAATCTCCAGTGAAAATTTCATGGCATTTGGATCAGTAGATCGTGAGATATCGTGGATACGAAATGAGCATTCTCGAGTGGCTCTTTGGTTCGAATTGATGATGGCATGTGCTTTTATGATGTCGTGGAGCACACACTTCACCTCGATCCGGTCTTTGCTCCGAGTTGACTGCGTCGATTCCATATATCTCGGCGCGTTCGCATCGATGGATGACACCTCACCTAGGCTTGCTGGCTTGATGGATTCGAATGAAGGCTTCACTCAAAGGTTCGAACAGTAGTTGCCGATGTAGTCAGACAACTGATGGTCGATGGGTATGAATAAACCTTTCTCTGATGGATACGAGCCTTGTAGCTTCTCCATGGATACGAAGTCAATCGATGCGAACTAGAGCCCTTCGATGGATACGAAGGATGGTGATCTGATGGATACGAATTGCTCTGCCCAGATGGATATGAAGAGAGGCTTCCATGATGGATGCGAAGCAGCGTCCGCTGCTTTAGTTGATGGATGCGAAGTGGGCTTTCTGCCGATGGATTCGAATGTGACCGAGTCGAACTGAGGCACTTCGATGGATTCGAAGTCGATCGATGCGAAGTAAGGCACTTCGATGGATACGAATTTGATCGATACGAATGGCGGCACTTCGATGGATACGAAGTTGCTGAAACTTGATCGATACGAACTGCTGATGGATTCGAACCGAGGTTCGATGATGGATACGAAATCAACAGCGGCGATGGATACGAGCGCTGGGCCGTTTCCTCTAGATTGAATCGATCGTAACTCGAGCATATGAACTCGGATTGACTTGAAATTTGAAATGCTGGCCTCTATGGCTTTGCTTGTCATGTCCAATCAATTGTAGCCCAATATGGGCACGGACAAAATTCGTCGATATCCATAGTGAAGCAGAGTATGACCAATCTTTGAGACGAACTGTCTATTGTTTTCGATCGATCTTTTGGTATCACGGCTTTGCCAAAAAGCAGGATAACAAGTTAAATATTTGACTATAAAAATTTTGGCCAAAATGCAACTTTTGAAATATGTAGGAGAAACATAGAAATTATATGGTACAGTTACCATCGGTGTGCTATTCTATACGTGTACATTCGTTTCGTTCTTCTGGGATAAATGATAAGGAAATCCATCCATTAATGGTTAGGGGCGATCTTCGTTCTTATCTTTGTGTATTTATTTCATAAAGAACCAAGGTTGACTTTATTGGAAATTATCGAAAGTTGTTTTGAAGAGACCAGAACAGTATGTGCTATTCGAAAACAACTTCAATCTAACTCAAGAGTTTCTAACTAAATACATCTTGAAGAGTATGGAATCGAAGATGGAGATTTATAGTGTAAGGGATGTTTGCTATTAACCCTGAGTGTGATTCCTAAATGGGTGTGCCAGAGGTAGTGCCTTAGGTTTCGTTCAAATCCCAGAAAGAACTTATATGGATGAATGTTTGCATTGCTGCTTGGAGGGCAGTGTTAGCATTCGAAGAAGGTTGCTATATATAAAGGTAATTGTAGCCTCATGCCTCATCAACCGGTAATGGCTAAAATAGGGAAGATGAAGTATGGCCATATGTGTCGCATCCATTAGGCATCATCACCAAATCTAGAAACGATATTTGAAACACTTGTATGCCTTGGTGCGGTTGCTGATCCCTACCATGGTGGTGATGTAATGGGTACTATCCAGCAAGGTGTAGGCCAGTCCTATGTTGGAAGGGAATCCAAGTGTGGTTCTTATTGTGTTTACCTGGAGATGCACTGTAACGTACGGTACCCCACTAGCGTAGTCATTGCATGGAATCCATTCTTCAATAAGCATCGTATATTTTTAGTTGTGCCCAAATATTCTGGAATGTGAGATGCAAGCATTTGATCTATATTATATATTTACTTTAAACCTTTGGACATTATCATAATATCGCTGGATTTTCTGTAAAAGGTATTTGGTTATCTTAAGGTAAAAACCGCCCCTTTTTATTCGCGACATGGTCTTACGAGATCCCTTTATTTTAAAAGGATTTTAAACATAATAATTCAGTTGTTTTGACTTTGCTTACAACAGACCCACGTTTGACCTAAAACTCTTGGGTACTCAAATTGTTCTAGGTAGCCAAGTAGTTTAGGTTTTCTCACGGATGCATTTTGGAGGATCATGGAGTAGGAGGCTTCATCGGTAGCTAGTTATTATCTTGTTTTCACTGTATTATATATATCTTGTATTGGTCAAGTAGGGATAGACTGTTATAACTGTCCAACGGTAGAATTGTATTAGTGTGACACTGATGTATCATTTTAGAAATGACTTCATAAGGTATTATGTGGATTAGTATATGTTGTTCCATTGCATTGTGAGATTCCGTGATTGTTTAGTTTTTTTTTATCTTCTATCTCCTTTCTTTCCCCTAACAATCTGTCTTTTCGACACTTAGTTGTTCAGCATGTGAATATCATGAATGTATTAATGCTGACTATTGAGGTTCGAAATGGCAGGTCGTTAAAAACTGCAATGCATATTTAGTCCGATGTTGCCTAATTTTTTTTTGCTTTTCATCATGTAAATCCAGGCCTAAATCAAATTTTATTTTTAGCATTCTTTTTTGACATATGTAAGTATACTCAAGTTTAATTATTAGTTCATATACGTTTGCTCTAGATTTAATACTAAGACAACCTACATGATGTAACTTACATAGAAGGGTATAATTTCCACAATCTTTATGCGCACGTGTAGGTTTAGTTTGAATGCCGACTCATTCATGCGATGTTGTAACTTCTAGGTCAAATACTTCATGTTTATCTCATTCTAGGTGTAGACTAAACTATCCAGTCACATTATTCATTAACCACAAGCTTATTAAGGATGAATATGTAATTTTTCAATGTTCATATTTCTTCCACTGAATAGGACAGTTGGAATGAACGGGATTTTGGCAACAACTGCGGAAGATACTCCTATCGCATTAATTATTTTTCTTTTTTCTTTTTTCCCCATATTGTGAACTAAACTTTATATGGACCGAAATATTATAAACATAGTTTTGCTAATTTTTATTTCAGATATGCTTCTATATGTGATCCTCTTCCATTGGATCGGCTTAAATCTTTCATGTGAGGCTCATATTCACAGTAGTGCATGCAATTTAACCTGTGATATGAAGATCTTGATTAGTTCATTTTTATAAATCATCTTCATTTCGAAGCAATATTTTGTTGGGTGAGGTTGTTTGTATGGTTTTATAATGATATTTTGTTGGTGGTGGATGTGATACAGTGTAAGTGTCATGGCATCATTGTTTCAACATTGTACGTAAAGTAAATGTTGTGCTGTATGTAAAGGGTCATTGTTGATTAAATGAATTTTATCTATTTTAATCGATGAATTTTATGTATTTGAATTTCTAAAATTTTAACTCTATAACAATAGTATTTAGGATAAAGCTACAGGTTAAAAAATAGTTGAAAGAACCAAGCAAGAATTTTCCCAAAAAGCTACACATATTTAACAACATTTAAAAATGTTGAAAAATGTAACGACCCGATTTTACGACTTCCGAAAGTCGACATTTATACATCCACTATATCAAATGTCGCACGGCTGAATGCCGAAAAACCGAACCGTTACGGTTAAAGAAGAAGAAGATAGAAGAAAAACAGAACCAACAACAGAATCTCACATTTTACAGCGGAACAATATATAATAGATAAACGAATAATCTTTAAATCAAAGACACATCACTATTAATACAAAACAACATCAGAGTTTACAACGACATCATACATTACTGATAGTTATTATAACTTGACTATATTAAAACTGATTTGCACAACATACGCAACGGACACTACATAGTAAAGAGATACATCTCGCCATCCAGCTTCAACTCTTGATCTCCACAGCAATTTTTTTCTGACTTCACCGCCAAATAACTGATAATCTGACTATAGGCTGCCTGTGTGGAAAAATATAGCTACCCAGAGTTTAGAAAGGGAACAATAAACTCTAGGTCAGTCGTGAGACTGGTGTGAGATACTAAAAACAGTTATTCTTTTACAAAGTAAACAAAGGAATTTAAAACAAATTCGCTATGCTTTTCGAAAAAGAAACTACCATAAGGCCTTACGCCACACACACAATGCAAACACAGAATTGGAGGAGATTTCTCCTGATGATAGTCAAACATGCTTAATACGAAAAAATCCTTTCGATATTATTGTTAGTGCATAGTGCAGAAAACATTTCAAAAGTGTAATATAAATCTTAGCCAGCATAGGCATTTCGCACTTATGCCTATTATAGCTACCATGTTCCATAGCAGGTTACCACCACATTCCATGGCAGGTTATACAACTGAAACCGTATAGGGCGCGTATTATTTCTTTGGATGTCCAACAAATGGTCAGGCTAAGGAACTTCCTACTGCCACTTGGGTATGCCTCTGGAGGGACGCACCGAGAACCTAACCGGATCTCTGCCAACAAAAGACCGGGTTACCTCTGCAAAAATAGGTAACTACCGACACGAGTATGCCATCCCCCGGTTGCAAACAACCTTTATCCGAGGATCCTCAACAACAACAATCATAAAGTAATGTATATTTGCGATATCCACTTAAGTCAAGTATCTGGGCTCCATACCATGATACCACTTCTATCCAGAAGGAAATGCACATACCCTAAGGGGTTCTTCCTTTTTCGACCATTCCGAGGTGTGAGGTCCGACGAAGTCTCGTCTACAAAGCTACGCTTTTCACAAAAGCCATGCTTCGATCAATAAATGATCAGCAGCACTTCGTATGCCACATTACTAAATTGAGAATATATCACTAGTAACCATCAACTACATAACCTCTGAGCTCGTACGTCTCAAAGAAGGGTGTTAATCTAAGATAATAAATTCTCCGCCACCAACAGAAATGTATTTGATAGAAACCAGCTTTACATCTCAAAGTGTAAGTCAGACACACATCCATACAAGTCCATTCCGGGATCGAACGGAACCGAAGGCACTTCCAAAGAAGCCCTTGCAAATCCGGATATTCACTAATCACGTCCAGAATCCCCATCACAAAGGAAGATAAAATCTCTATACCGGAGCAACCCGGTGCAAAGACATTCAACGGGTAATCCTTTCGCTTTCCAAAATACCCGATCTTCGACATCATGTGACGCCCCACCTCTATACCCACGCTAGCCAAGGACACAACATGGTAATGCCGTCAACTAACACAGGCTGGTTAGGAGCGACCATCTATTGCCTTGCTTTAACTATCTATTGAATACATCGACAATAGATAGGTCGATATATCCAATGAATACTTAAAACAAAACCATAGGTGGTCGGAGGATCTATCAGAACAGAATATAACAACTCAAATGTAATATACAAAATAGAACAGCAGATCATCATATACACATATAGAGATACATAACAGAGTATACAGACTGATACATGTCATGTGGTATAGCAAACCACAATATACAGACGAATCCAAAAGAATACCTATATCAGAGTTACAATAAAAAGGACTACACAAAAGCCATAACAAAAAGAAGCTAGCTAAGTAGTCCATGCGGAAGCAAAATAGGCTAAGTCCAAAAGCACCTAACCTGAAACATCTCGGTCTAACCCGAGTATAAATTACACGGGTCAGTCTAGCTAAACAAATCAGTTAGATAAACTGAACAACAATAACCTGCAAGGTCATAAAGTATAACAAATATCTCTAAAAGAAATAACACAATTATCTAACAAAAGATGAATCATAACAGAACAAGCCTCATATCATCGGCAACACAAATAAGCAAAGGATATGGATATCCCAAAACAAGCCAAAAAGGCAATAACAAATACCAATGAAGGCAACACAAGTTCCATAAGGTAACCGGTGCTCAGTACTGTATAAACAAGGATCCATGAGCCCGAAGACTCCAAACCCAATATCACTCGAGCAGTGACAAATGACCAACTCCGAAAGCGATACAGTAGGGCAACAAACCCGAAGGCACAAACACGAAGGCAACATACCCGAAGGCAACATACCCGAAGGCAATAAAACTGAAGGAGACAGTCCGAAGACACTATCCCAAAGGCAACAAACCGTAGTGGTGAAGGTCCGGAGGCCCAGTAATGAACACCACTAACTGGCAGAATGTGTCACAACTCTCGAAAAGGAATCCGAAAAGTGGTAACGTGAGTCCCATAACCACTCGTTCGCACTAAACGGTTTACTCTCCATTAGTTAATTTCACACTCAAAGCAGTACAAAGTTTACCCCATCTCATCGGTAAACTTGCCCAACAGGCCAAAACGATCAATCCAATAGGTCGGGGATTAATCAAAAAGATAAAGCACGGATTCATGGTCCGTATTTTACCAAACCATTTAATCTCCCTTCCACTCCGCTCGAAGTGCGAAATTGTGTGTGTGCGTTTTAAATAGAATTTATAAACTAGAGAAGGAAGCTTTTAGTAAAATTTAAAAGATTATTTTATAAAAACTCATGGATGAAGTCAAAAAGGAATCATCAAGGTCAAATATGCATAAAAAACTAATTGGAATCAACTTAGATCGATAAAAGTCGAAATCACAAACAAATAGGCACATTAGGCAAAACAGGGAAACAGGAGCAGGTCGGTTGACCGGACTTCTTGAGTCAACCGACCGAAATAGCCCAGAAATGTTTCGGATACAGCTTCGGCCGATCGGCTCAAAGAGGTCGGTCGGCCGAACCTGATGTCCTGCATTATTCTACCCTATAAATTGAAGTGCACACACTCAATTTGCAACCGGACGAGCACGGACGTTAGGGGATTACGCCCATAAGCTACCCAGTCCTATTGGCTCCTTGATGCATCACCAAAAACATGTTCAAACATCAAAGTTAGGATCTTTAAAGATTTGAACCCAAAAAACTAAAGATTTGGATATTCACCAATTCAATCCAAACCAAAAGCAAATGCACATGAACAAGTGTTAGGAATTCATACCCAACAATCAAAGATAGTTATAGACAAAGATGTGAGATAAAAATCTCTCCTTTTAACCTAAAAAGAAAGAAGAAGAAGAAGAAGATGAAGAAGAAGAAGAAGCTCAATTGCAAGGAGAAGACCAACCATTCTCCACTTCAATTCTACTAGCTTCAATCTAAGATCAAAACAAGTATTTTCCTAAGTTAGGTTTAGGAAACTTTCTGAAATTGAAGGAAGAAAGAGTTGGAGAAGATGGAGAGAAGGCTTACCAATAGCTTCACTTTGATTTCGGAGCAAGAATTCAAGTTTGCAAGAAGAACTAGGGCTTGGAATTTCTAATTCCTCTTCCTTTTCCCCATTTTCAGTTTTAGCTTGAGTTTAGAAGTGAAAATGAGTGAATGGAAGGAGAGGGACTGAGTTAGGGTATTTTAGTTAGCTAGTGGGCTGAACCCAAACCCAAAACCCAACTAGAAAAAGTAGCAAAAATCAAATTACTCCAAACATATCAAAGTTTATACTCAAAAAGATCCCAAACGCCATTTTGGACTCAAAGGAAGTGATATCGAGCCCCAAATCGTCCGTTTGCAAAAAGTAACATTTCGGACCTAAATCCGACTAACAACGCTATATTTAAATACATAATCGTTAAATATGCGGGTTGTTATAAATCTCCCCTCCATACAAAATTGCGTCCCCGCAATTCCTGGAGATGATATTTGTAACAACTACATACATGCATCATTCAAAAGAAAAAGGAAATAAGCTTGAGCTGAAAAGATATTCTCACCCTTGCCAAGCAAAGTTAGAAAACCCGGATAAGATCGCTCGATAGACTCTCTGGTTTCCCAAGTACAGTCATTTGGGTTAGCGGACCATTGAACTTTAACGAGTGGCACGTCATTGTTTCGAAGGTGTCGCACCTCCGTGGCAAGCACGCGATTAGGCTGTTGTACAATAGATAAGTCTGGTGAGATCTCAAGCTCTTGTAAATCAGGAGAATCGATAATAGAATCTGACTCCCGAAGACACTTCCGAAGTTAAGAGACGTGAAACACGTCGTGAATGCCAGATAAATGAGCAGGAAGTGAAACTCTAAAAGCCACAGGGCCAATACGTTCAGTAATCGAAAATGGTCCTATAAAGCGAGGAGCCAATTTTCCAGTCGTACTGAAGCGCATCACCCCTTTCAAAGGAGAAACACGAATAAAAACAAGATCACCAATTGAGAATTCGAGAGGCTTCCTATGGTTGTCCGCATAGGATTTCTGGCGGCTCTGTGCCTCTTTCATTCTCAACCGAATCAAATCAATCTTCTTGGAAGAATCACGAAAAAAATCTAGGCCATGAATAAGCTTCTCCCAGATTCCAACCAATAAGAAGGTGATCGACATGGCCTTCCGTATAAAGCTTCGAAAGGAGCCATACCGATACTGGACTGAAAACTATTATTGTAGGAGAACTCTACAAGAGGTAGGTGATCTTCCCAACTACCACCAAAATCAAAAATACAAATACAGAGAAGATCTTCCAAGATACGATTCACCCGTTCAGTCTGCCCGCCAGACTGTGGATGATAAGCTATGCTAAAATTAAGCTTTGTTCCCAAAGCTTGCTGAAGACACTGCCAAAAATGACACGTGAACAAAGGATCACGGTCACTCACAATAGAACTAGGAACACCGTGAAGTCTCACAATTTCCTTGACATACAACTTAGCCAAATGCGAAGCAGTCCTATTAGATTTAATAAGAATAAAATAAGCAGACTTAATGAGGCGATCAACAATAGCCCAGATGCTAGAATGGCCCGATCTCGAACGAGGTAGGCCGTCAATGAAATCCATAGAAATCTGATCCCATTTCCAAAATGGAATCTCTAGAGGCTGAAGAAGACCCGTAGGACGCCGATGTTCGGCCTTAATACGCCGACAAGTTTTGCAATTACTCACATAACTCACCACATTGCTTCATGCCCTTCCAATAATAAAGACGACGTATATCGGCGTACATCTTACTACTGGCAGGATGAATGGTATACTTAGAACGGTGACAGTCATCAAGAATGTCAAGTCTAAGTGCAAAATCAGATGGCACAAAAAGACGGTTCTTCTTGCGAAGACACCCATGAAAATCAATGCTAAAATCCCGCAACACCTCATCACAGGATCCAGACTCACTAAGTTGAATAAGATGCAATAAATCAGGATCACGCCGTTGAGCACCGGCAATACTTTCCAACAAAATGGGTCGAGGCCCCAAACTAAATAATAGAATAGGAGAATCAGAAGATGAACCTCTATCACGAAGTTCACAAAAAGATAGAGTCTCAAGAATATCTCATTCGACAAGCATCATAGAAACAACAGCCGAACGTTTGCGACGAAGCGCATCAGCAACACGATTACCCTTACTAGGAGTATACTGGATATCGAAGTCATAGGAAGCAAGAAACTCGAGCCAACGTTGTTGTCTCATATTGAGTTCCTTCTGAATGAACAAATACTTCAAGGATTTATGATCGGTATAGAGAATGAAGGGCTCACCCAATAAATAATGTCGCCAAATCTTCAGGCAAAGACAATGGCGGCTAACTCAAGATTATGAGTGGCATAACGAACTTCATTCGGATGCAGTTTCCTAGAAGCATAAGCAACTACCTGATCCTTCTGCATAAGAACGGCACCGAGACCACTACCACAAGCATCGGTGTAGACAACAAAATCATGATTCCCCCCGGGAACCATAAGAATAGGAGCATTAGTGAGAAGTTCCTTTGATGTCTGAAAGGAAGCTTCACACTTGTCGGACCAAATAAAATGAATGCCTTTCCGAGTAAGGCTGGTGAGAGGAAGCACAACACGGGAAAAATCCTTAATGAACCGACGGTAATACCCCGCCAATCCAAGGAAACTACGAACCTCATGCACATTCTCAGGCCTCTTCCAATTCTGGATGGCTTCGATCTTTGGGGGATCAACAGAAATGTCATCGAAAGATACAACATGGCCTAAGAACTTAACCTTATTCTCCCAAAAGTGGCAATTGGAGAATTTGGCTCTAAACTGATATTGACGAAGAGTACTCCAGACAATTCTCAAGTGCTTAGCATGCTCAGCTTCAGACTTAGAATAAATAAGGATGTCATCAATAAACATAAGGACGAACTTATCGAGATATTCCCGGAATACTCGATTCATGAGATCGATAAAGAAAGCAGGAGCGTTCGTCAAACCGAATGGCATAACGAGCCACTCAAAAGAACCATAACGAGTGCGGAAAGAGGTAAGAGGTATGCTATCCTCCGTAACTCATAACTGATGAAAACCTGTGGCAAGGTCAAGCTGGGAAAAGACCTTGCACCACTCAATAAATTGAACATATCATCGATCCTAGGCAATGTATACCTGTTCCTGATGGTTAACTCGTTAAACTTGCGATAGTCAATGCAAAGCCAAAGAGTTCCATCAGACTTCTTCACAAAGACGACCACGGATCCCCACGGAGAAAAAATGGACCGAATCAACTACTTGGACTCAAGCTCTAAAAGATGCTTCTTGAGTTCCTCATTTTCCTTTGTAGACATCCTCGTGGGAGGACGACTAACTAACTGCGCGCCTGCAATGAGATCAATGCGGAACTCAATTGCCCGCTTGGGTGACAAACCCGAAACAGGCTCGAAAACATCAGAAAAGTCACAAGCAATAGGAATACGAGATATATCATCATCATCTAGAGAGTCAAGAGAATATAAAGCCATTTCGGAATTATCCACATTCTGAAGAACAAGTGATAGCTGAGTAAACGAATACGGGTGTCGAAGATACAAAATTCTCTCCGAACAAATAATCTTAGCATCATATCTCACTATCCAGTTCGTACCCAAAATCATATCAAATCCTAGACAAGAAATAACGTGCAGATTCGCATGAAAGGAAAAGCCACATAAAACAATCTCAACATCATCACAAAGCATACTAAGGGTCGTGGATCCCCCAATAGGATTCGCAATCCTTAAAGAAGTTACCAAACAAGAAACATCTAAAGATAAATCATCAACGAGCTTTTTCGATACGAAAGAATGTGATGCACCCGTATCGAAAAGAACTCGAATACTATGGTTATAAAATAAAATAGAACCTTCTAAAATAGATGGAGATATACCTTTGGGCTGAGAAGGACCTTCAGAAGCCTTAGCAGCATAAAGCTTGTTAGACTTGGCAACAGCCGAAACAGTAGGGCAAGTGGAAACATGATGACCTTCTTGCAATAACGGCAGAAGAGAGGCTTAGAGCAAGCTCGAATCATATGATCAGGAGAACCACAATTGAAACACTTCCGAATGAAAGGTGTTCCAACAGATTGAGGCTGAGAGCTAGATCCACCAGTCTTCTTCTTCTTAGAAGGAAAAGACATGGACTTCTGAAATGGAAACTGCCTCTTGTTGGGGTTCTTGGAAACCTCAACATCCTCACCACTATCACACTCCTTCTCGACGGTCTCGAGATGAAGCACAGAATCTACCAACTCCTCAAAAGAAAGTTTAAGCTGGAGCAACAAAGACTTCTTAAGATATTTCTTAATACCAGAAACAAACTTCAAATTCTTCTTATAAGAAGTGCTAACGAATTCAAGACCATACTTAGATAAAGCCTCGAATGATGCAGCATACTCAGAAACAGAAGATTTCCCTTGCTTCAACTCAAGGTAGTAATGGGTCAATAAAACTTTTTCATACTCAGGAACGAACTTGAGTTCGAATCATCCCCGAAACAGAGTCGAAGAAAAGTAGACTCATCAATTTCGGATACAAGAAGGTCATACCAGTCAAGAGCATGCTCTTGCAATAAGCTAGAAGTTACAAGAACTCTATCATGATCAGAAAGATCCATGCGAGAGAAGATACGCTCGCACATGCAAAGCCAAGCTTGGACTTCAAGAACAGACTCGGAGCCTTTAAACGGCTTTCCCCTAAGATGAGCTGTTAACGCTTGAATTTGAACGCTAACACCCCGATGTATGAGTTGTAATTGTGAAAGCACCACCCGACGACTCGGGAACAGATTACAAGCAGATAATAGTAGAAAAGCGGTAAACAACAACAATTTTATAGTGGTTCGGCTTTAGGGTATAGCCTACGTCCACTTTAAGTACTTTTATTAATAATCTCGTTACAAGCTGATACAATTCTTCCCAAATACAATACACTTTGAATTACAAGATACTTAGAACAAGTAGCTTAAACTTCGATGGAGATGAGAGTTTTCGAATCCATGTTGGATGTATGTGATCTCTTCTTGAAGTTGTTTGTAGCGTTCTTAATATCTTGAGAGCTTCAAGTGTTGGATTGGATTAGTTTGGAATGCAGCAGAGTAACGGTGTTTGAAGGAAATCAGCCAAAAAGTCCCTTTTCAGTTGGAATTAGGGGTGTATTTATAGGCTTTGCTCGGACTTAGGTCGTAGGTCGTGACCGACCTAAGTAAGGTCGTAGGTCGTCTCCGACCTATGAAGCTCCGGTTTTCCTTTTTCATGAGTAGGCGCATGCTTTTTTCAACAAGTTCTAGGTCGTGCGCGACCTAACACTCAGCGGCATAGTAAAGGCGGCCTCTTTATTTACGTGTTTAGGTCGTTAGCGACCTACCCTAGGTCGTGAGTACTTTCCTGTGGCCATAGCTGATCTTAGGTCGCTGAATCCCTTAGGTCGCGAAACTTCATAGGTCGGTGGACAGTTAGGTCGCATAAAGTCTTTAGGTTGCTTGCTTGCTTATCTGGTTAGGTCGTGAAGCTTGGTAGGTCGCGGCCTCCTTTAGGTCGCAGCTCTCTGTTAGGTCGCAAAGCTTGATAGGTCGCTCCATATCTTCAGGAATTAGGTCGCTACTCCCCATAGGTCGTAGGTCGTGACAATGCTTAAGTCTTTAGGTCGCATAGCTGCTTCGTGGAGTTAGGTCGCTAATACAATTATGCCGTTAGGTCGTTGAGACCATTAAGTCGTCAACTACTCTTAGGTCGTTGGGCTGCTGAGTTATAGGTCGCGGAGTTTTAGGTCGTGGTAGAAATAGGAGTTAACATTTGCCCCTTGAAGTACAGGCCTATGTGATAGGTCGTGTGCTTCGACTTAACTTTGCTAGGTCGTAAGCGACCTAAAACATACGCTAACTCGCGTGTCTACTCGCCTTCTTCTTTCAGCTCCATATAAATTGCTAGGTCGTTTCTTCTCCATTACCTAACTGCTTCAATTTCTTGCTCTGCCATTAACAGAATTCTGCGATTTCAAAGACGAATTCAACCAAATCATTCATCAATTCCTTCTTGCTATCAAATTACGTAAGCATCTTCGATCTTTATTCATTCCATAACCACCATCGAACCACGAACTCCAACCTCTGAACCTCAAATCGATTTTGCGCGTCGCGCTTCACTTTGAGTTGCGCTGTGATCGATTTTTGATCGTTACTGGTTATTGTGGTTGTTGCGATTTACGAACGCACAGTAGTGAGTTAGATTTATGATAGATCGGAGATACTTTGAATCGGTTTTTCGAATGGTTTGGTGGTACGAAAAGATGATGAACTTCACGAATAGGATGATGGATTTTGGTGTAGTTGATAGCGGGTTATCAGGTCCGGTGAAGCATTGCGTGGAGAGGAAGCTAGCGACCTAGTGAATTTGAGCAACTTAAGATAATTCGTGATCTAAGAACCCTTGCGACCTAAGGAATAGTTTCGACCCATACTAGGTCGCTGAACGACCTAATATTTGCGCGACCTAAGACTTTTCATGAGCTAAGTGTTACTCGAGCTAGGAACCGCACGACCTAACTTTCTTGCGACATAGACTCTAGGTCGCGGCCGAGCTAACACTATGACGAGATTGAAATGCCTTATCCTTTACTTTGCACAGCGCGACCTAAGAAGGTTCCGACCTATGCTAGGTCGCCGGGCGACCTAGGACTTGTGACATTTTGAGACAACTTTGATGGAACTGTTTGAACTTGGATTTTGTTGTACTTCCTTGCAGATTATCTCTAATGCTAATAACCTGTTAAACATAATATTTGCAGAAAACTGGGACGAATATACTGCCATTGACTGCCCACATCGAATGACAGATTAGTCGATAAAGAGTAATTAACTTAAATGAATTGTGTGAATGAAATGCTGTGAACCAATGAATTCAAGTGAAGTGTTAAAGCAAAACTAAAATATCCAGTTAAAGTTGATTCGTTCGCATTAACACTTCACTTGAGCTTTATATTAACAAGTCCTGAAATCTCATAGTCGACTAATTGTCAACTAGTTTAACTTCAGTTATGTTTGCTTTCTTTTTTTTTTTAAAGTTCTGCACAACACTTCACACTTTTTAGGAAACGTGCACCTTCTCATCTGAACATCCAGTCGCTTATGTAGAATGATGTCTCAACAAGAAGAGATGATAGAACACGCTGAAGGGGTTTTCCCGATTGCTATTCCACTAGAGAATCCTCCGGAAAGAACTCCTACCCTTTTGAAACAGCGGGCGCTTAATCAATTATGCGTTCAATTTGGCATTGCCGAGGCAGAAGTTCTACTCCCTGGACCAAATGACTCTGCTGATAGACCACCTTACGGTTTTGTTGCCATTAATCGACAAATGTGCTTGAGTGGAGCAATTCCTCCTTTTAATGAATTTCTTCGGCAAATCCTACTTCGACTGACGATCTCTCCTTTTCAGCTGCACCCCAATGGCTATGCTATTTTGATGGGATTGTGTGTTCTGTTCAGGAGGACTCTTGATCGTCTTTCGAGTTTTGAGGAAATCTGTTACTTGTGCACTTTTGCGAAGAACAAGGACCATCCTTCAATTATACTTGTAAGGGGTGCGCGGAACCGCAAACTTATTTTGGATTTGCCGGAGAGTGCACATGGATTCCTGAATCAATACTTCTACATTCGTTGCCCCGCAGAATTCTACGCAGACTGGAGAGTAGGAAGTGAGATCTTTTTTCTCTTTAATTTTATTCTAAGTTTTACCTGGTTCGTATTGCTAGATGCTGATTCCATTTCTTAACTTTCCAGCACTTCCTCCTCCTTCTAGAGATTCCAGCCATAAGTCAGTTTTCGAAAGGCTAAGCACTGTGGCTGCTGAAGAAAGAAGCGCAAAATTTCTATTGACAGAAGAACTTCTTCATCAGTTTGAGCTTCTACATCCTTCTCGTTCCACTCAAATACATGAAGTTTCAACGGAGGTTCCTGATTCTCCGACAAGCACTCCTGATGCCCCAGTCTCCACTAAAGAGCACTTGCAGGGAGGAACCTCTATAGAAACTTCACTAGTTAAGTGCTCAATTCCGAAAGATGTTGTGGGGCCATCTGACAAGTCTGTACTTGCCCCAGTTACTGAAGAGGAAGAACCCCCTCGATCTACTAGTGAAGGAGTTAAGAAAGCAAGCTCGAAAAAACAAGATGGCGATGATGTTTTTGAGGGGTTGAGCGATTTAATTGTGACATCTCAAGAACTTTTCAAAGATGATGTTTCTAAAACTGTCTCTTCTGTAATCGAGGCGACATCTTCTTTTCAACAAATGTCAACTCCTCCTACTCAAGTTATCACATTCTCTATTCCACAGAGTGGTTTGTAACTCGATGCGCGTAGTTTACACGTCACACGACACTTTGGATTTCTCATCACTTCTATGCACTTATCTTCTTGTACTTTAAAGATTTCTAAAGCTTATTATTTTAATTCCAGATTCTCCTATGGGACGCAGCGGCTCATATTATGATGATTTCCAGCGCTACGGGAGGCATAGCCAGTATGATTACAGGCGTTACCTTCCTTCTTACAGAGAGTCGGATGAAGAGAGGGCCATCAGGAAAGCCGACGAGAGACGAGCATATGAAGAACGTCGCCGAAGGGAACAAGAAAGACATGATCTTCCCCACAGAGATGATGATACCCAAAAGAGAAAATCTCATGATGAGAGAGGAACGAGTCACATAGACGATTCTTCTAGAAAGCGGGCTAGACTTACTGAAGAAACAACTCCTTCAGCTTCTAAACATGTCCCTGCTCAATCTCCTGCTCCCGTTCGCTCCGACATTCAAGCAATCATCAACCGGCCCGCATACCAAGTCGGGCAAGGTCCTCCCACTCTTCAAAGTCGATTTCCTCAGTGGTGCCTGAGAGGGGTTCGATTTGATCTCGACTTGGTTCCTCTCGACAAACCGGCTATGCTGCGAAATCTTGATACTGTCAGGACCGATATCGAAAGAATGTCGAACTGGCAAAAACTCATCGACGAACTTCAGAGGGTTAACCGAGCCAATCTCCAGGCCATGCTAACAATGGAGAATGATAAGGCTGAGTGGCAGAAGACTCTCGAACAGCATGACGCCGAAATGAGAAGTATTGCTTCCTACAATGAAAAGCTAGAAGCGGAAGTAGAAAAACTTAAAGAAGAATTAGCTACTTCATCTACTTTCCATTCTCAAAAGGAGAGCATGCTTCAGCAACAAGTACGAGATGCGCATGCCAGTCAAAGAGCAGTCGAGGATAAGCTTGCATACAAGGAAAAGGTCATAGAAGAATATCGTGCTGAAACTGTACAACTGCGAGAACAGACCGGCTCTCAAAGCTTGGAGATAGAGTTGTTAAAAACTCGACTTGCTATGGCCGAAAAGGAGCGCGACGAGGCTGTTGCTGGTAAACTTGCGGCCGAAGAGGCTCATCAAGCAACCAAAGCTGACATTAGCTCCACATTATTCGATTTTTATCTGCACAGCATTTTGGGACGTGGCAGCCTTGCCTTTCTAGGCCCCAAGTATGAAATCACACTGGCTGAAGTTTGGGAGGCAGCACTTGATATGCTCGGTGGTAAAGGTGCTGGATATGCTGAGTCAGCCCTTGAAGAGCATTATCTTGATGATGAAGCCCGTGCCGCTTTTGCCAAGGGAAAGGAGCAGCTTGCCAGAGCGCGGGCCGGGATGGCGGAAGAGGAGCGTTCTGAAAAAGAAGTACCGCCTACTACCTCTGAACGTCCTCTAGTTTCTCCCGAGGTGGACATTACAGGCTCTAGTGCTCATTCGCCGCCTCCTACAAGAACCGGGGTAATTACCCCTACTGATGAAGAGGCTTTGGAGGACATTGGGGCTCAGAATTATGAGATTGAACTGACGAAGCCAACATCTTCAGGTAATTTCGACATTGGTCCGATTCAGGTGGATTACCTGCTTATTCCTCAAAAATTTGATGAGCTTCTCGATTACCTCTTGAATCTCGATGAACCCATATCTCCCTTCTTTCGGGAAGATACTAACATTTTCAATTTTTCTTCTTCTGCAGTTGAAACAACAAGTGCCGTGCAGACTTCGCCTTCTCTGGTTATTCCTCCTCCATCTCTTCAGGTGACTCCTCCTTCTGCTTCACAACCTGGGTCACAAGAGGAGAAAATTGAGGCTCTTCATGGCTTGGATGACCCTATTGCTTCGCAGGAGCAAAAGGATGAGGGACTCGAAGGAGGCGAGATCTCTCCGGAGCGGACTCCTTCTGACGACGTAGTTTTGTCCGCTCTCGTTACTCCGGGGAGTGAGTCTTCTTCGAAGAGAAGAAAGAAGCATGGGACATCGAAGAGGAGGGGGAAGAAAATTATCACCACTGAAGAGGAACCAGAAATTGCACCAGTTGCACCTCCCTCCCCTTCTTCCCTTATGCCTTCAGACCAACCTGAAAGACCTGAAAAGCTAACCACTCGGCCGGGTAAAGGGTCTAAAGGCGGCAAGAAGAAATAAAGAGTTGAGCTTTTTGATTCCTTTTTTGTGTAATGGTCGGATGTTGTGCAGGCACCGGCCCCTGCTTTTTATTTTGAAACCTGTATCTGCAATATCTGCAATTGAATAAAATGATTCTTTATTTGTACAGACTTTTGTTTGAATTTGAGAATGCATTTATTATTCATTTTTGCACAAGTTTATTTATACGATGTTGCGGTGAGCTTGTGGTATGTTGTTTGAGCGTACTTTACCGACATAGTTATACCGCTTTGTATGTAACTATACCATGTTGCCCCTATACCATGAGCTTACTGCAATATCGTATACTTTGAGGGGACTTGCACTCTCGTTTTCTAAAGAATAATTACTTCATTCTCGAAGAGAATTTTCGTAGAGTGCAACTTCCTTCATATAAGTTTCTACGCTTTGTCCTTCGAAGAAATCACTTTTTCCTTTTGCGTATGTATATATTTTGCCAAGTGAATTCTTCTATGTGGTAAAGCGGACCTCTGAATGTACTTTAACTTTCTTCCCCCTTCTTTTTTTTTAGAATAGGTAAAGTCATCAAGTACGCCCTTGATGAGGATTTTTCTCTTTCTTCTTTTTTTAATAAAAATTTGTGCCTCTGAGGAGAGATTTTTTCACGTTTCAACACTTGGAAGTTTTATTTCAATCTCGGTGAAACGTGGGCTTCTGAAGAGGTCTTTCTTTTTAATTGTGTCCCCGGGAGGGGGTTGTACCTCTGAGGAGGGATTTCTCACGTTTCAACACTTGGAAGTTTTATTTCAATCTTGGTGAAACGTGTACCTCCAAAGAGTTGTGCCTTCGAGGAAAGCCTTTTCACGTTTCGACACTTGGAAGTTTTATTTCAACCTCGGTGAAACATGGGCTTCCAGGAAGGTCTTTATCTTGTTTTGCATTCCAACTTTGGTGAAGTGAAATTCCGAAGAGCGGTTGTTACACTTCAACTCCTGGTGAAATGGGCCTCCGAAGAGGGCTTTTATTTTGTTTGCATTTCAACTCTGGTGAAGTGTAATTCCGAAGAGCGGTCATAACACTTCAACTTCTGGTGAAATGGGCCTCCGAAGAGGGCTTTTATTTTGTTTGCATTTCAAATCTGGTGAAGTGTAATTCCAAAGAGCGGTCATAACACTTCAACTCCTGGTGAAATGGGCCTCCGAAGAGGGCTTTTATTTTGTTTGCATTTCAACTCTGGTGAAGTGTAATTCCGAAGAGCGGTCATAACACTTCAACTCCTGGTGAAATGGGCCTCCGAAGAGGGCTTTTATTTTGTTTGCATTTCAACTCTGGTGAAGTGAAATTCCGAAGAGCGGTCATAACACTTCAACTCCTGGTGAAATGGGCCTCCGAAGAGGGCTTTTATTTTGTTTGCATTTCAACTCTGGTGAAGTGAAATTCCGAAGAGCGGTCATAACACTTCAACTCCTGGTGAAATGTGCCTCAGAGAGGGTTTTCATCGCCTGGAAGTTACTCTCTCATGGTTGGAGGGTCATGACTCCTCCAATCTTTTTTATTGAGTAGAGAACTTTCTTTTTTGTGGCGTATGACCCATAAGAGGTCTTTATCCTCCGAAGAGTCGTGCCTCCGAAGAGGACTTGTGCTGCCGATGATAGCTTTGGTTGTTCCTATGTTCACTTGCTTATGCCTTTTCAATGATCCTCTGCCCCCTTTTTTTTTTTCTTTTTTTTTTTTTTTTTTTTTTTTACAAGTAACTTGTTTAATCCAAGGAAGTGTGCTTCATTGTCAGGCAATTTCGTGAGAACGAGCACTAGCTTTTTAATTGGATGTTTGTTTGTTCAAACGATCTCAATTTATTAGCAAAGACCCGTTTCTGTCGAAATCATAGGCTGTTCAATTGAAGTACTTCCTATCTAGGATTTGAATTCGGGGCTCTTGTGACTTGAAATTTGGCGAGAATCACTTGGTCTTTTTATGTGCAAGTTTCACTTCCATTGTCTGCAAAAATTCAAATCGACATTTCAGCAATACATTCTATGTACCTTTTATATCGAGAATAAAGCAAACATGTATTAATAATAAGGAACACAAGATTTATAGTGGTTCGGCCATGAAATTGGGCCTACATCCACTTTATATTCTTTCATTATTTACTTGCATCAGTTTTACAATTGCTTTCAATTACAAGAATCATACATTCATAATTCTTTTTACAATGTTTCAACAAAATTTTCAAGTAAAGTATGGATGCAAATGGTTGCTGTTCCATGCCCTTGGAATTTGATCTCCATCAACAGTGGCGAGTTTGAATGTGCCGTCAAGAAGCTTCTGACCTATTACATACGGTCCTTCCCAATTTGGCCCGAACACACCTGTCGCTGTCATAATTCTCTTCAGGACTAGGTCTCCAATCTCAAAGCTGCGTTGGCGAACTTTGGAATTAAAATGTCTGGCTATTCTTTGCTGATGAGCTGCAATTCTGAGATTGGCCTCATCTCTTTTTTCATCAAGGAAATCTAGCGCTTCAAGCTGTAGCCTTTCATTTTCTGCTTGGTTGAAATGGATCCTTCTGTGTGAAGGAACCTTTGTTTCTATCGGGATCATTGCTTCCGACCCGTATGCTAATGAGAAAGGAGTGTGCCCAGTCGCAGTTTTGTGAGTGGTTCTGTATGCCCATAGTGCAAGTGGTAGCTTATCGACCCAACCACCTTTTGCTCTTTCGAGTTGCTTTTTGATGGTTGATTTGATGATCTTGTTTACTGCTTCCACTTGCCCGTTTGCCTGCGGATGAGCGACTGCTGAAAAGCTTTTCTGGATTTTGAATCGCCTGCAAAAATCTTGGAATTCCTCGCTTTCAAACTGAGTACCATTGTCTGTGATTATTTTCTGAGGCACACCATACCTGCAAATGATATTCTTGGTCACGAAACTTATCATCTTCTTAGAGGTGATAGTAGCCAAGGGTTCAGCTTCAGCCCATTTCGTAAAATAATCAACTGCAACAATAGCATATCTAATCCCTGATTTGGCAGTCGGTAGCGGCACAATGAGATCCATTCCCCAAATTGCAAATGGCCATGGACTGACCATTTGTGTGAGTTCAGTTGAAGGTGCTCTAGGAATTTTGGCAAATCTTTGGCATTTGTCACACTTTCGGGAATAGCTTGCAGCATGATGATTAATTTCTGGCCAAAAATATCCGTATCGGAGAATTTTCTTTGCTAATGTTTGACCACCTGAATGATCACCACATTCTCCTCCATGCACCTCAGCTAGGATTGTTTTGGACTCTTCCCGGGATACACATCGAAGCAATGGCATTGAGAATCCCCGTCTGTATAATCGGCCATCCTGAATTACATAGCGAGAGGCTTTCCTTAGTAGCTTTCGTCTTTCTATCGAATTTTCTGGCAGAGAACCTCTGAGTAGGTAGTCCAGTATTGGAGTCATCCATGACTCTTGTTCTTGAGATACATTCATAATCCAGTCAATATCCATCTCGTCTATACTTGGTGTTGAAAGGACTTCTACAGGGACCAATCCCAATAGTTGAGCTTCACCAGAACTTGAATACTTTGCGAGGGAATCTGCCTTCATATTCTCTTCCCGAGGAATGTGGCTTATTGAATAGTGATCGAGCTCACACAGAAGTTCCCAAGCCTTCGACAAGTAAGCGGGCAGGTTTCCCCCTTTCGTTTGAAATTCCTTCTTGACTTGACATACAATAAGCTGAGAATCGCTAAAGATCTGTAATGCTCGTATGTTTAGATCTTTAGCGATTTTCAGTCCTGCGATAAGAGCTTCATATTCGGCTTCATTGTTTGTTGAAGGAAATTCCAATCTTAGTGCATAGCATAATGACCGACCTTCAGGAGTCTCAAGTACGACTCCGGCTCCAGAACAGTAATCATTTCTTGCACCATCGACATATAACCTCCACTGGATAGGGGAATTGTCGAACGTTTCTTCCTCACTGTTTCCTTTATCTGTAAACTCTGCAATGAAATCTGCTAAAGCTTGTCCATTGACCGCTTTCCGGGGATGATAAGTGATGTCATACTGACTGAGTTCAATATTCCACTTTAGAAGACGATCCGAAGTTTCAGGGCGAAACAGGACTTGCTTTAAAGGTTGATCAGTGAGGACTCTGATAGGATGAGCTTAAAAATATTGCCTCAACTTCCTAGACGCAATTAGTAAGCAATAGGCGAGTTTTTCCAACTTAGAGTAATTCATCTCTGTCCCAGTGAGTCTTTTGCTGATATAGTAAACTAGATGTTGAATCCTTTTGTCTTCCCGTATCAGCGCTGCACTTAAAGCGTGTGATGATACTGCCAAGTATATAAGAAGATCCTCGCCATCGCCAGGCCTAGAAAGTATTTGAGGCGTCTCCATATGGCGAATCAACTCATCAAAGTCTTTTTGGCATTCGGGAGTCCAATTGAAGTTTTTCTTTCCTTTCTTTAGGGCGTCAAAGAATGGGATACATTTATCTGTGGCTTTGGAAATGAACCGACTTAAGGCGGCAATTTTTCCATTGAGACTTTGCAATTCCTTCTTTGTTCTAGGAGCTTTGACTTCTTTCAAGGCAGTAATTTGAGCTGGACTAGCCTCAATGCCCCTAGCGCTGACGATAAACCCTAAGAATTTTCCGGACTCGACCCCAAACGTGCATTTCAGAGGGTTAAGCTTCATTCTGTATTTTCGGAGGACTGCGAACATTTCTGCCAAGTGTTCAATGTGATCCGCTGCTTTCTTAGACTTTACTAACATGTCATCAACGTAGACTTCCATAGTTTTGCCCAATTGCGGTTTGAACATAGCATTAACAAGTCTTTGGTAGGTTGCCCCTGCATTCTTCAAACCGAAGGGCATAACTCTGTAGCAATAAAGACCAACATCGGTGATAAAGCTCGTGTCCTCCTGATCCGGTTCATGCATCATGATCTGGTTATATCCGGAGTAGGCATCCATGAAAGATAACAATTCATGTCCCGCTGTTCCATCTACCAGTTGATCGATCCTGGGTAAAGGAAAGCAATCTTTGGGGCAGGCCTTGTTCAGATCTGAAAAATCGATGCACACTCTCCATTTTCCATTAGCTTTCTTAACCAACACAGGATTTGAAACCTAGTTCGGATATGTAGATTCTCTGATGAAGTTATTTTCCATGAGTCGATCAATTTCCTCTTTTAATGCTGCTGACCTTTCTGGACCTTGGGTTCTTCTTTTCTGTTTTACTGGTGTAAACTTTGGGTCAATATTCAGAGCGTGTACTGCAACTTCTGGAGATATTCCACACATATCAGCATAGGTCCAAGCGAAGACATCCAGATTTGCTTTCAGGAATGATATCAAGATATTCTGAATTGACACATTAAGTTGTGAACCCACATTCAACACCTTATTTGGGTCCTTCGGGTCAACAGGTACCGGTACCGTCATTTCAACCGACACTACTCTATTCTCCCCTGCACTGGCTTTTCTGGGATCCATCACTTTCCGTGCCCCGCTATGCTCGCCAGTGCAGGGTCCGCCCCGTAATTGCTACAAGGCTGGCTCTTTGATGCGGACCGGAGTGGCCGCATCCTTTCCCATTTCCCTCTTTCTTGACTCTCGCAACTCTGTCAAATAGCACTCTCGCGCAGCATTTTGATCCCCTTTTATAACTCCTACTCCATTGTCTGTAGGGAATTTAATAGTGAGGCACCACGGGGCTAGAATAGCTTTGAATGCTGCGAGCGTTGGACGGCCAAGGAAAGCATTATAAGCAGAAAATTCATCGACAATCACAAATGTTTGCTTGCGGACCACTTTCCTTTCTCCTTCCCCAAGTTCTACTAGCAGATCGATGGTTCCTATTGGTTGCTTTGGCTCCCCGGTGAAGCCAGCGATCTTCTGCGATGAGGCTTGTACATCGACCATAGGGATTTTCATTTGGTCGAATGTCTTCTTGAAGAGGATATTACATGATGCTCCGCAGTCAATGAGAACTCTTCTGACAATGGCCGGTCCAATACCAGCAGAGATGACCAAGGGATCTAGGGTAGGAGCTTCGATACATGAGGAATCTCTGGCTCTGAAAATAATATCATCACTGAAAGTTTTCTGTTGTTTCAGGGGCGTAGTGTCTTCTAAAACAAAGACGTCTTCTTCGGCTGGAACATATTTCAAAGCTCTGGCATATCTCTCCATCTCTCCCCAGCTCTTGCCAGCTGGGTGAGGCCCTCCTGTAATGACATTGAGAATGGGCCTTCCAGATTCATGCCCCGTAGCTTTCTCACCTATCCTAGGCTGATGAACAGGAGCCTGTTGCCCCTGACTTGACGATGCATGATTGTTGCTATTCTTTTTCACAAATTGCTGCAGCTTGTTTTCTCTTAGCAATTCTTCAATCAGATTTTTCAACCGGCGGCATTCATCAGTCTCATGACCGGGTTGATTATGGAAGCGGCAGAACTTTCCACTTTGTATAGCCTTTTTTCCGGTCCTCAAAGGGATAGGTTTAGGGAGGTCAACAGAATCTTTAATGGCAAGGAAGATATGCTCCGGCGTGTCTGATAAAGGAGTATACTCTGATGGCTTGAAGGATCGGGGCTTCTTCAGATTACTCTGTTTCTTCCCATTGTTATTTTCCCTTTTTTGCCCTACAGATTCAATCTTGCGTGGTGCAACAGTGTTATCTTCAGCTTTTTCTGACACTGCCTTCACCGGTACAGGACGGCTTTCCAGGCGTATGAATTCGTCTGCCTTTTTGTAGAACTTTTCGAGGGAGGTTGGCTCCTTCATGTTTAACCATTTCCCAAATTCGCTCGACTTATCAATAGCCCTCATCAGATAAGTCAATATCATTCGCGGTTCAACATTGTCCACCTCTGCCAGCGCTATATTAAAGCGGTTCAAGAAAGATCTGATAGATACACCAGGATTCTGTTCTATACTTGACAATGACATGATGTCTTTGGCCTTTGAAGCATATAGTCTAAACTGTTCCTTGAACTTTCGGGTCAAGTCTGAAAACTGATCAATAGATCGGACTGGCAACTTGGTGAACCACAGTAGAGCCACACCTTCAAGGTATATGGGGAAATATCGGCACTTTATCTCGTCTGAGGCCCTGGCACCTGTCATGTGCCAATCATATTTATACAAGAATTCATTCGGATCACTTGTCCCTTTGTAAGCTGGGATAGTTGGAGGGACAAACTTCCTTGGAAACTCCGCCTTTAAGATTTTCTCAGTAAATGGAGTTTTACTTAGGGCGAAACCCCATTCTTTCTCATCTTCAACCCTTTGCATACTTTCTCTCATGATTTGCCGGACCATTCCAGAAAGATACTCCTCATCATGTCGAGTTCCAGATCCACCAACCTCAGGAAGCGTTTGCTCAAAGGGACTGGCAGCCCTTTCTGGAGCATTCCTCTCATTAGCATCATGAATGTTGCCAGTATAATTCCTTCCATTACCAGCCGGTTGATTATTTGCCCCGAGCAAATCATTCAACTTATTCAGAATTAGAGCATTTTGGGCACTCTGAGCTTCTAATTGTGCATTCTGGGCGTTTATCTGCTGGTTCAGTCCTAATATTACAGCATCCAACTCTGCTTTCGTAACCCCAGCAGACGGAATGGGTTGATTAGGTACAGGGGAAGCGGAGGTTCCCTCTTGAATATTCCCAGATCTGACAGATCTACTCTTCCTTCCAGGAGCCATTATCTCGGATAGACTTCTGGTTTTCAGGGAAATTCTCTCTACAAACCTCTGTGAAGCAATGATGATAACTTGCCTGAGTTCAATTCTCAGTGAAAGCACCAAAAATGTTAACGCTTGAATTTGAACGCTAACACCCCGATGTATGAGTTGTAATTGTGAAAGCACCACCCGACGACTCGGGAACAGATTACAAGCAGATAATAGTAGAAAAGCGGTAAACAACAACAATTTTATAGTGGTTCGGCTTTAGGGTATAGCCTACGTCCACTTTAAGTACTTTTATTAATAATCTCGTTACAAGCTGATACAATTCTTCCCAAATACAATACACTTTGAATTACAAGATACTTAGAACAAGTAGCTTAAACTTCGATGGAGATGAGAGTTTTCGAATCCATGTTGGATGTATGTGATCTCTTCTTGAAGTTGTTTGTAGCGTTCTTAGTATCTTGAGAGCTTCAAGTGTTGGATTGGATTAGTTTGGAATGCAGCAGAGTAACGGTGTTTGAAGGAAATCAGCCAAAAAGTCCCTTTTCAGTTGGAACTAGGGGTGTATTTATAGGCTTTGCTCGGACTTAGGTCGTAGGTCGTGACCGACCTAAGTAAGGTCGTAGGTCGTCTCCGACCTATGAAGCTCCGGTTTTCCTTTTTCATGAGTAGGCGCATGCTTTTTTCAACAAGTTCTAGGTCGTGCGCGACCTAACACTCAGCGGCATAGTAAAGGCGGCTCTTTATTTACGTGTTTAGGTCGTTAGCGACCTACCCTAGGTCGTGAGTACTTTCCTGTGGCCATAGCTGATCTTAGGTCGCTGAATCCCTTAGGTCGCGAAACTTCATAGGTCGGTGGACAGTTAGGTCGCATAAAGTCTTTAGGTTGCTTGCTTGCTTATCTGGTTAGGTCATGAAGCTTGGTAGGTCGCGGCCTCCTTTAGGTCGCAGCTCTCTGTTAGGTCGCAAAGCTTGATAGGTCGCTCCATATCTTCAGGAATTAGGTCGCTACTCCCCATAGGTCGTAGGTCGTGACAATGCTTAAGTCTTTAGGTCGCATAGCTGCTTCGTGGAGTTAGGTCGCTAATACAATTATGCCGTTAGGTCGTTGAGACCATTAAGTCGTCAAGTACTCTTAGGTCGTTGGGCTGCTGAGTTATAGGTCGCGGAGTTTTAGGTCGTGGTAGAAATAGGAGTTAACATGAGCAAAATCACTGCATAGACGTGCAAAGGCAAACTTGCGAGGTGGAGATACTCGAGGAGGAACTAGAGGCTGAGTGCTCCTAAATAACTCCAAAAACTGATCGGCAGACATATAAACGCCATCCGGATGTGAGCCACTGTATTGCCCAGCATCCGAACGTCGTCCCCTGCCTTTTCCAGCCATACGCTGAAAGTAAGATAAGAACAAGATTATTCACAAGGTGGATGTCATTAATTCAAATGCGGAATACTACAGAACAAAATGCATTCATAGAAGTATTCCCACATTCTATCTACCATCAAGGCACAGAAGGAATATAGAGGCACGATGGTTCAAAGATTTGTATCACTTATACACTTTTATGTACAGGAATATGTGCATCTATTCTGTGTTTATCATATTTTGTTCTGAACTTTGCTCTGATACCAAGTTGTGACGCCCCACTTCTATACCTACCCTAGCCAAGGACACTACATGGTAATGTCGTCAACTAACATGGAGAATAAGGCTGGTTGGGAGCGACCATCTATAGCCTTGCTCTAACTATCTATTGAATACATCGACAATAGACAGGTCAACATATCCAATGAATACTTAAAACAAAACCATAGGTGGTTGGAGGATCTATCAGAACAAAATATAACAACTCAAATGTAATATACTTCACAAAACAGTAGATCGTCATATACACATATACAGATACATAGCAGAGTATACAGACTGATACATGTCAAGTGGTATAGAAAACCACAATATACAGACGAATCCAAAAGAATACCTATATCAGAGTTACAATAAAAAGGACAACACAAAAGCCATAACAAAAAGAAGCTAGCTAAGTAGTCCATGCGGAAGCAAAATAGGCTAAGTCCAAAAGCACCTAACCTGAAACATCTCGGTCTGACCCGAGTATAAAATACACGGGTCAGTCTATCTAAACAAATCAGTTAGATAAACTGAACAACAATAACCTGCAAGGTCATAAAGTATAACAAATATCTCTAAAAGAGATAACACAATCATCTAACAAAAGATGAATCATAACAGAACAAGCCTTATATCATCGTCAACACAAATAAATAAAGGATATGGATATCCCAAAACAAGCCAAAAAGGCAATAATAAATACCAATGAAGGTAACAAAAGTTCCACAAGGTAACCGCTATATATCGTGCGGCTCAAAAAGACCAACACCGAAGGGCGATACCTAGGGAATATACATATCAATGAAACATCAGAAAGTTTGCACGTGCTCAGTACTGTATAAACAAGGATCCATGAGCCCGAAGACTCCAAACCCAATATCACTCGAGCGGTGACGAGTGACCAACTCCGAAAGCGATACAATAGGGCAACAAACCCGAAGGCACAAACCCGAAGGTACAAACCCGAAGGCAACATACCCGAAAGCAAAAAACCTAAAGGAGACAATCCGAAGACACTATACCAAAGGCAACAAACCATAGTGGTGAAGGTCCGGAGGCCCAGTACTGGACACTACTAACTGGCAGAATGTGTCACAACTCTCGAAAAGGAATCCGAAAAGTGGTAACGTGAGTCCCATAACCACTTGTTCGCACTAAACGGTTTGCTATCCATTAGTTAATTTCACACTCAAAGCAGTACAAAGTTTACCTCATCTCATCGGTAAACCAGACCAAAAGGCCAAAACAATCAATCGAATAGGTCGGGGATTAATCGGAAAGATAAACGCATGGATTCATGGTCCGTGTTTTACCCAACCATTTAATCTCCCTTCCACTCCGCTCGAAGTGCGAAATTGTGTGCATGCGTTCTAAATAGAATTTATAAACTAGAGAAGCAAGCTTTCAATACAATTTAAAAGATTATTTTATAAAAACCCATGGATGAAGTCAAAAAGGAATCATCAAGGTAAAATATGCATAAACAACTAATTGGAATCAACTTAGATCGATAAAAGTCGAAATCAAAAACAAATAGGCACATTAGGCAAAACAGGGAAACAGGAGCAGGTCAGTTGACCGGACTTCCTAAGTCGGCCGACCGAAATAGCCCAGAAATGTTTCGGCTACAACTTCGGTCGACCGGCTCAGAGAGGTCGGTCGGCCGAGCATGATGTCCTGCATTATTCTACCCTATACATTGAAGTGCACACACACTCAATTTGCAACCGGACAAGCACGGACGCTAGAGGATTACGCCAATCGGCTACCCGATCCTATTGGCTCCTTGATGCATCACCAAAAACATGTTCAAACATCAAAGTTAGGATCTTTAAAGATTTGAACCCAAAACACTAAAGATTTGGATATTCACCAATTCAATCTAAACCAAAAGCAAATGCACATGAACAAGTGTTAGGAATTCATACCCAACAATCAAAGATAGTTATAGACAAAGATGTGATATAAAAATCTCACTTTTAACCCAAAAGCAAAGAAGAAGAAGAAGCTCAATTGCAAGGATAAGACCAACCACTCTCCACTTCAACTCTACTAGCTTCAATCTAAGATCAAAACAAGTATTTTCCTAAGTTAGGTTTAGGAAACTTTCTAAAATTGAAGGAAGAAAGAGTTGGAGAAGATGAAGAGAAGGTTTACCAATAGCTTCACTTTGATTTTGGAGCAAGAATTCAAGTTTGCAAGAAGAACTAGGGCTTGGAATTTCTAATTCCTCTTCCTTTCCCCCACTTTCAGTTTTAGCTTGAGTTTAGAAATGAAAATGAGTGAATGGAAGGAGAGGGACTGAGTTAGGGTATTTTAGTTAGCTAGTGGGCTGAACCCAAACCCAAAACCCAACTAGAAAACGTAGCAAAAATTAACTTACTCCAAACATGTCAAAGTTTATACTCAAAAAGATTGCAAACGCCATTTTGGACTCAATGGAAGTGGTATCGAGCCCCAAATCGGCCGTTTGCCAAAACTAACATTTTAGACCTAAATCCAACTAACGATGCAATATTTAAATAAAACATTTAAATATATAATCGTTAAATATGCGGGTTGTTACACACCATCGTCAAATGCAATCCCATTTCGTCGTATCGTTATTCGGAATGAGTTTTATGACACAAGGTCCTCTCTCGTTAATCCGAATAACGAGCGCTTATTTAAAAATAAGTGTTACATTCAGATTCAAACAAATCACAACAATCTCCACGTTGATCTTTTAAACAAAAGATCCATCACAATCACAAGGGTTCGATGTGGGTTTCGAATATCCAGTTGGAATTCGACTCCCGGTCGCATCAAAATTCATATGCCATTTAAAGGCCAATATTGATAGTCGGTTATTTAACTATCAATCATCATTTCACAACAATCACTGGATTTCAAATAAATTTTCCCAAATCGTTTATTTCCAAAATATATTCGCAAGATATACTTTTAACACTTTAATATTTTGAAAACAAATTTCAATCACTATTCACATTTCAATCCTTTGGAAACAAATTTTCAAATCATTTTCCTTACACAGAATATATTTCCAAATATTTATTCATTTCCACTGAAACTCTGTCGAGTTAAAATAATTCAAATCACTTATCCAAAATATTCTTGGAACATTTAAAATAAAACCATCTTAAATATTTATTTAAATATTGGTTATGAAATTATTATACTAATTATCACATATAAGACTTCAAGTCAAAACTAATTTTAAAATAAAATAGGTAGATAGAGTATAAATATTTAAATAACTATTTTCTAAATCAAATATCCATTTAATCTTTAAAATGATCCCTTATATAATTAATTTAATAAATTTTTACTTTGAAGATTTAAAACAATTTTCAAAACTAATTTCTTCAACAGTATTATTTTAAAAACCAAAACTAGAACTTTTAAATTTTATTTCAAAAGTTATTTTAAAATATACTCTGCTTTCCAGGGAAGAATTCTTTTCCCATCACAAAATGGTGCATCCAAATAAATTAATAAATCTTCTCGATTTATTTTAATTTACATTCCAAATTTGTAAATTTTTTTCCACAACTTTTAAAAATAAACCGATATTTATTTTAAAACAAAATTCCCTTTCCTTTACAAATTCCCGTAGTGAATTTACATTTCCAAATATCAACTGATATACGAATGCTAAATCGATTCCCAAATATCACCTTCAACACAAATCAAATTCCAAATTGATTTCCAACAACACCCAAACCAAAATTTCAAATCGATACCAAAGATTTATTTTAACTCCAAATTAATTCCCAAATTGATTCCTAAAATTAATTTCAACTCCAAATTAAATTCCAAAATTGAATTTCTAAATTTATTTCCTTTTGAAATAAATTCCTTTATCTCTTTCAAATATTTAAAATACGTATCTTAAATAAATTCTTCAACTATGAAACAAGATTACTCGAAATTCCTTTATTAAAATATTTTCCCATATTTTTGGAATTAATTCGATCGGATTATAAAAATCAACTTTAATACTTTAATTGTAACGGTATAGGCTTTTCTGCTCTAATTTCCAAAAATCCAATTTCATATTTCTTATGTCCTACGATGCCAAAAATATATTCGGCTATATTTTAGCCTTCAATGGTTTCAATCACAAATAGTCACACATAGATTATAAATAATCAACACAAAATTTAGAAAACAAATCGAAATGTTTTGAGGAATCCAGTTGGATCCCTCCAACCTGTTTCCCTACATCCATAGAAGTTAGCACAACAATTAAATACCAATTCCACTTCGAGGTGGAATATCGCGGTATATGGGATTTATAAAAATATCATCCGCTATTATGCGATGCAATTGGGTCTCATCCGCTGTATAATGCTGGAAATCAACAACTCCAAATACATATATAATACCAATTCCACTTCGAGGTGGAATATCGTGGTATATGGGTTTAATATAATAACCTCCGCTATTATGCGACGCATAGGGTCTAATCTAATCTAACTAATAATAAATTAATTATCCAGATACACAATCAATCAATTTTAAATTTGACTATTGAAATTACATCAGCGATTGAGTAAGAAGGTGACGCAGCGGATTAATCGAAATAAACTTCAATCGGTGAAAGTAACAATCGGTGGATTGAAGAATACCAAAATGCCCAAATTCGTTGATCCGAAAATACCGAATTCTAGCTATCTCAAACACGTTGATAGCGCACTATACCGTGTTCCAAGATCTACGATTCTTCGTACGTTGATCTAGCGCACTAGATACCGTGAATCGGCTTCTACGATCGTTGAATCGAGCGCACTCGATTAACCAAAAGAGGAGATAGGAGATTACACTCAACTACCAATTTAAGATGAAAGCACACAGCAAACAACAAGAAATTTTATTCAAAAATCAACCTCCAAAAAGTTACAACTCACTCCCTATTTATAGTATTTCACCACTGGCCCTTAAGTCGTATGCGACTTACGACTCAACATAAGTCGCCAGCGACTCAACGTACACAGCGTTTTAAAACCCAGTTCTAGACACGACTCACGACTCATCTTGGGTCGGCAACGAATCAACAACACATCACTCATATTACAATACGACACATACTTACATCTCAACAGATCATAGTACACGACATACAACTCAAGGCAATTACAACACAACACAACACTTAGGTCGTATACGACTTACCACATAAGAAGTAAACGACTCAACCTTCCACGACTCATAGAAAATCTACACATCCAGGCTTACGACTTAAGACTCCCAACGACTCAAGCTCTTAGGTCGTAACTCGTAACTCGTTAACATCCTTCTCTGTTCTCCAGTTAGGTCGTAGACGACCTAGGCCTTCAACTTCTGCTCTGTTAAGTTGTGAACGATTCAAACCCCCACTAGGTTGTAAATGACTCAAGCTTCCATTAACTCGTGAACGAATCAAGTCCGAAACGTCCTCCATTCGACCTATGGCTCTTTTATCTGATAACTTCTTCTTACATATTTCATTAAGTCGTAGAAGACTCATGCCATCACCTTCTGATCTGTTAAGTCATGAACGACTCATGTCGTTGCTCTTAACTCGTGTACGACTCATCAAAATCGAACGACTCAGGTTCCCACTAAGTCGTAATTTCTTTGCATCCTTCTCGTTAAGTCGCAAACGACTTAAAATCACTTCGTTAGGTCGCAAACCATTGGAGTTAAGTCGCAGCTCCTTTCCCTTAAGTCGTGGACGACTTAGCTCTGCTTCCTTAAGTCATGGACGACTTATTCCTTTGACCTGAGCTGCATCATCCTCCCCTGGTTGAGAAAAATTCGCCCTCGAATTTGTAATTTCTTCTGTATCAGATTGTTTATCTCCATAATATGGCACAAGATGCTTAATATTGAATACGTCAGAAGTGTACACGTCCTCTGGTAGCTTCAACTTATAAGCATTTTCATTTATCCGTTTCACAACTTCTACTGGACCAATTTTCCTGGCTTTCAACTTGTTATAAGCGCCTACTGGAAAACGATCCTTCATTAACACAGCGTACACCTAGTCTCCTTCGTTAAATTCAACATTTCGTCGCTTCAAGTCTGCAAATTTCTTATATTTCTCATTTGACTTTTCCAATCGTTCCTGAACGATCTTATGACATTCAGTTAATTCATCAACAAAATCAACAGCTCGTTTAACTGTCCCCTTCGGTTGTGGTACTACTGCTAAATCCAATGGTCCCCGGGGTAAATTTGAATATACAATCTGAAATGGGCTGAATCCCGTACTACGATTCACTGCATGATTATGAGCAAACTCTGCTTGGCATAACTTCATGCCCCAACTTTTTAGATTATCCTTCACAAGACATCGTAACAAATTTCCCAACGATCTGTTGACAACTTCAGTCTGTCCATCTGTTTGTGGATGATAAGCGCTGCTAAAGTTTAACTTCGTTCCCACCATCTTCCACAAACTAAGCAAAAAATGGCTCAAAAATCTAGTATCCCGATCAGAAACAATAGATTCTGGTAACCCATGCAATCGATACACCTCCTTAAAGAATAATTGTGCCACTCGAACTGCATCCGCTGTCTTTTTGCAGGCAATAAAATGTGCCATCTTTGAAAATCTGTCCACCACAACAAATATAGAATCATTCTCCCTTTGAGTTCTCGGCAAACCCAAAAAGAAATCCATGCTGATATCAACCCATGGTTTAGATGGTACAGGTAACGGCATATACAATCCTGCATTGGTCGCCGTTCCTTTCGAAACCTGACAAATATGACACCTCTCTACAAACCTTTCAACTTCTTTCCTCATCGACGGCCAAAAGTAAGATTGAGAAATCAAATGCAATGTACGATCACGGCCCACATGCCCTTCCTCGTGCAACTCTTTGATAATCTTCAATCTCAAGCTGCTCTCTGTAATGCATAATCGATTTCCTTTAAACAAGAATCCATCAATCAACATAAATTCATCAGTATCTCCATCCTTAACTTTCTCAACGAACTTTGCAAAGTAAGGATCTTCGTCAATCAACTCTGGCAATAATGCAAACCCTATCACCTCAACTTTCATTGTAGTCAACAAATGACTCCTCCTACTCAAAGCATCATCCACACGATTCGTTGCCCCAGATTTATGTTTCACGACAAAAGTAAACTGTTGCAAATAAGCAATCCATGATGCATGTCTCACCGATATCTTATCCTACCCCTGCAAATGCTTCAAAGCTTCATGATCAGTGTAAAGAACAAATTGTTTCTGAAATAGATAATTCCTCCAATGTTTAACAGCTTGCACAACAGCGTAAAACTCAACATCGTATGTACTATATCTCAGCTTTGCCCCTGATAACTTCTCACTGAAATATGAAATAGGTCTTCGACACTAACTCAACACTCCTCCAATCCCCACCTTTGATGCATCAGTATGTAGCTCAAACAACAACTGAAAATCTGGTAATACAAGAATTGGCGCTATCGTCAAAAGTTCTTTGATTCATTCGAAAGTAACCCCCGCTTCCTCTGACCAAGAAAACTGCTTCCCTTTCATACAATCAGTAACCGGTGTCATCACGCTACTGAAGTGTGGAATAAACCTTCGGTAGAATGATGCCAATCCATGAAAACTTCTAACTTCGGTGATAGTTCTCGGCTGTGGCCAATTTCTAATAGATTCAACTTTACTCTGGTCCACCTGGATTCCCTTCTCAGATACAACATATCCCAAAAATAAAACACTTCGAGTCATGAACACAAATTTCTTCGTAGCTGCATAAAATTGTTCCTCACGAAGAATAATTAACACCTTTCTCAAATGCTCTACATGCTCCTCTGTGCTCGCACTATAAATCAAAATATCATCAAAGTAAACCACAACAAACTTCCCAATGTACGGTCTGAATATTTGATTCATCACCCTCATGAATGTACTCGGTGCATTCGATAGACCAAACGGCATAACCAACCATTCATATAACCCTTCTCTCGTCTTGAATGTGGTCTTCCATTCGTCTCCAGGTCTAATCTGAATCTGATGATAACCACTCTTCAAATCAATCTTCGAAAAGATAGTAGCCCCACTCAACTGATCTAGCAAGTCATCCAACCTCGGCATAGGAAATCTGTAACGAACAGTAATCTTGTTCAAAGCTCTACTATCGGTACACATACTCCATGTTCCATCCTTCTTTGGCACCAACAAAGCTGGTACTGCACAAGGACTCAAGCTTTCCTGAACACGTCCCTGCTCTATCAACTCTTCCACCTGCCTTCGTAACTCCTCATGTTCCTTCGGACTCATTCGGTAATGTGGTCGATGTGGTAAAACTGCTCCCAGGACAAGATCAATTTGATATTGAATGTCTCTCAGTGGCGGTAATTCCTTGGGCAACACTTCTGGAAATACGTCTTCAAATTCTTTCAAAACCGGCTTCGCTTCTTCGGGAATTTCAACCTCTTCATGACTCTCTCGTCCAATCAACAAATAGACTTCAGGCTCATCTTCAACTTCCTTAACAAACTCCTTCAAAGATAGCAAAGTTTTCAGTTCTTCGATCTCCTCTAGCTTGCTTTCCTTCTGTTGCTGCTTCTTGGGAACTAAAGTGATTTTAGTACCTTCAAACATGAAACTGTAACTATTAGCACGACCATCATGTTGCACTGCTCTATCAAACTGCCATGGCCTGCCCAACAACAGATGACACACATCCATGTCTACAACGTCACACCAAATTTCATCTTTGTACTTCTTCCCAATAGAAAAATTCAAACAAGCCCTTCGACACACCTTCACTTGACCTCCCTTCCTTAACCATGCTAGCTTATACGGTTTAGGATGCTTCTCAGTTTTCAAGTTCAACTTCCTTACTGCTTCTGTAGAGATAATATTATCACAGCTTCCAGCATCAATAACGAACTTGCAAACCTTTCCCAAAATAGGGCATGTCGACTGAAAAATAATTCTTCTCAACCAACTAGAATCCTCTTCTTGCTTTGGTGTAAGACATGACCTCCTCATCATAAGATTACAACCTTCATCTCCAGACAATTCTTCTTCCTCCTCGACATAAGGTGTATTTGAACATTCTGCCTCCTCACCATCATCCTCCTCAACTTCTGCAACCATGGTTCTCTTCCTTGGCTTCGGACATTCATTGCTTTTATGACCCAACTCTTGGCAACTGTAACATTTGAAACCACTGCTAACCTTTGCCTTCTCAGCCTCCTTCACCACTGGCTTACTGACAGGTTTAGGAACATTAGAACTCCCACTAACACCCTTCACTTGATTATTGGAATTAGTTAACACACCACCTCCACTACTTCCCTACTTCTCCCAAGCCAACGCTTTCTGATGTGCCTCTACTACTGTTCTAGGATCAAACATATTAACCATATCCTGGATCTGCATTCTCAATCCCCCAATGAATCTAGCAGTTAGCTGTTCTTCCGTTTCCATAATATCATTCCTGGCAATGAGTTGGTAAAATTCATCAGCATAATCACTAACAGACTTCGTCCCTTGCCTCAAATTCTGCAACCTCTGGTACATAAGTGATTGGTAGTTGTAAGGCAAAAATGTAGCTCGCATCAACTTCTTCATCTTCTCCCATGATTCAATCTTTGACTTTCCTATTCTCTCCCTTGTAAGTTTAGTTTGCTGCCACCATGCCAAAGCTCTCCCCCTCAACCTAGTAGCAACCAACTTCACTCTTCTATGCTCAGGAACCTCCTTGAAATCAAAGATCTCTTCAACATTTGACACCCAATCAAGAAATACTTCAGCTACCATTCCACCCTTGAACTCTGGAATTTCCATCTTCATACCCGATTCCCATCGACGATCATCGTCCACATCTCGATATGAATTTCGAACTGGGTCTCGATCTCGATAATGAATGCTAGCTCTATCACCCTCTTCATCAAAATCAAATGTACGTCTATATCGATCTCGACCATCAACATTCCTTTGATCACGCATGTCTCGTCTACTATGTCTCTCTTCATCTCTATATGGCTCTTCTTCAAACTCACGTTGACTTCTTCTCTCTTCATGTCCATAGTCATGCTGATCTCTCCGTGATGAAATTGATGTTTCTCTTCTATCTCTAAAAGAATGCGGTGATACCCTCCTCGCTTCCGTAACCGATGGCGAAACTCGGTTTCCTCCATGGTTCGAGTTTGGTGATCTCCTCCTTTGAGTTTGATTCAAATCATTCATCAACTTCTCTAACTTTCCAATGCCTTCATCAAATTTCTCATTAATACGTTGCTCCATAAGCTCGGCTTCTTCTCTTCTATACAAAGCTTCAACGTTTTGATGACGACTAGCTCTCCTTGGTGGCATGGTTCAAATCTTCACAAACTCTTCAAAACTTCTCAAATACTTCAACAAATCGAACATAAAACTTCAGCACAAAACAAACAAGCTCGGCTCACTGGCAACTTGGCTCGGCCTCATTTAGCTCAAATAGGCCTTGCGACTTATAACCATAGCTCGGCAATAGGTAACGACCTATGGTTAGGTCGGCTCGGCTCAACAAAGCACACACGGCTCCAAGCACTTCTCCTTCAACTTTGGCGCGCAAAGATCTCACGACCAAACTCAAACACTCTTCCAAGTTTGATCCAAAATGAAATGGATCAAAATCTTCAAACTCGTTGCAACTTCAAGATGAACACGATGAACAACAACTTCAAACTTCAAATACTTGGCTCCAAGAATCAACTTAGCTACGATTGGCTAAGTATGGCTCTGATACCAAACTGACGCAGCGGATTAATCAAAATAAACTTCAATCGGTGAAAGTAACAATTGGTGGATTGATGAATACCAAAATGCCCAAATTCGTTGATCCGAAGATACCGAATTCTAGCTATCTCAAACACGTTGATAGCGCACTATACCGTGTTCCAAGATCTATGATTCTTCGTACGTTGATCTAGCGCACTAGATACCACGAATCGGCTTCTACGATCGTTGAATCGAGCGCACTCGATTAACCGAAAGAGGAGATAGGAGATTACACTCAACAACCAATTTAAGATGAAAGCACACAACAATCAACAAGAAATTTTATTCAAAAATCAACCTCCAAAAAGTTACAACTCACTCCCTATTTATAGTATTTCACCACTGGCCCTTAAGTCGTATGCGACTTATGACTCAACATAAGTCGCCAGCGACTCAACGTACACAGCGTTTTACAACCCAGTTCTAGACACGACTCACGACTCATCTTGGGTCGGCATAGACTCAACAACACATCACTCATATTACAATACGACACATACTTACATCTCAACAGATCATAGTACACGACATACGACTCAAGGCAATTACAACACAACACAACACTTAGGTCGTATACGACTTACGACATAAGAAGTAAATGACTCAACCTTCCACGACTCATAGAAAATCTACACATCCAGGCTTACGACTTAAGACTCCCAATGACTCAAGCTCTTAGGTCGTAACTCGTAACTCGTTAACATCCTTCTTTGTTCTCCAGTTAGATCGTAGACGACCTAGGCCTTCAACTTCTGCTCTGTTAAGTTGTGAACGATTCAAACCCCCACTAGGTCGTAAACGACTCAAGCTTCCATTAACTCGTGAACGACTCAAGTCCGAAACCTCCTCCATTCGACCTATGGCTCTTCTATCTGGTAACTTCTTCTTACGTATTTCATTAAGTCGTAGACGACTCATGCCATCACCTTCTGATATGTTAAGTCGTGAACAACTCATGCCGCTGCTCTTAACTCGTGTACGACTCATCAAACTCGAATGACTCAGGTTCCCACTAAGTCGTAACTTCTTTGCATCCTTCTTGTTAAGTCGCAAATGACTTAAAATCACTTCGTTAGGTCGCAAACCATTGGAGTTAAGTCGCAGCTCCTTTCCCTTAAGTCTTGGACGACTTAGCTCTGCTTCCTTAAGTCGTGGACGACTTATTCCTTTGACCTGAGCTGCATCAGAAGGTCTCACCTTTTATTATGCATGCAATCCAATTTCTTTCCAGCTTGCTTCCTTTACGATTTTTAGGCCTTGTAACAATTTATTAATATTCGAAATAAATCGAACAATTCAATTGTCATTTATTAATTTTTATTAACTAATGATTTGGTTTAAAACTGATTTACTTTAACAAATTATCTCACCAAAATAATTGATTTACCAGTTAAATAAGTTATTTCCTCTTTTTTTGAACCCGTGTACACTTATAAAATATAATCTATGTACAAAAAAAATCTATACAGGTTCCAAAACTTAGTTTTATGTGTGTGTGTGTGTGTGTGTGTATATATATTTCTAAATCTTTTCCATATAATATTTTCCCATTTTAACCCTGTATATTCTATAGTGAATAAAAAATTTAATTTTTTGTTTTACTGTTTAATCAAACTTTCTTCTCTATATATTATTTATAAATTTGAATTGAAGATAAAATTATACCTGTTGCTCTTCACGACGCTCGATCCTGGGCCGAAGATCGCGAAACCCTAAATTGTCGATAACCACTTCGCCTCCGCTGGCTCGAACTACCACTTATCACCATGCGAGCCTCCACTGCATGCAACTAGCTCGACTATCCCTTCATGAATAGAGATCATCGATCTAACTCGTCGTCGCTTGCTCCGCCTCGATTCGCGACCAACTGCCGCGCCGCTGACCTCAACTTCGTGAAACCCCAATCTCGATGTCCAGTCGTCGCCACGAGCTTGCGACCCACGATGCCGTGAATTTCCCTTTGAGTTCGACTTGGATAACGGTTTTGATTAAAAAGGAATTCCTCTCCCATTTTTTTTCGACTGCCTTCTTTTTCCTCGTTCGAGATTAAATTTCGATTACGAACGAAAAATCGCGGCCATTTTTTTATATATACGAATTAAGGGTCGGTTGAAAAAATGAGGAAGTGGCCATGATATTTGTTTGTGAAGCTCCTGTTTATTTTTGAACGAACGAGAAAGAAAAAAAATTCGTTCCCTTTTCTATTTTTTCCTCTTATTATTATTTTCAAAGACGTGTGTAAACACCCATTTGAGAAAAATAAACGTGTATCAAATTTTTTCAAAGTGTCAATGTCTGGACAGTAATCCAATTATATTATATATTCAAATTCAAATTCAAATTAAATTCGAATGTGAATCGTCTCGATATCCGCAACACAAAATTTCGATCTCCAATAGATACGTGCCGCCAGGCATTTATAATGTTATACGCTTATTCCAAACGCAATGGAAGAGGCTTTGAGTCCAAATTCGATCGTATGGAGAAGATAGATTTTTGAATCAGTTGTCGAATTAAATTTTCGATATACATTTCAGCGCGTTTGCGTATCGTACGATCACACGACAACTCCGAATGCTGCGGAAATTAAAATACGATAATAATACAATATTACGGATCGAATAGAACATATTTCATCGAATTCTGAGACTGTGCCTCGGAAGGCTATTTTAAATATCGATTTAAACGATATAAATTCAAAACTGAATAAAACATTTTCAAATCCAGTTCTGAATCTTCCATTATCTTCAGTATTATCAATATAAATTTTGAAAGCCTTTAAAAATATTTTTAACAGGCTCAAATTGAAGATTTACTATTTTACCCAAATTTCTATAATTAAATCCAATAATTAAATTGCCAAATTCATCCTGATATTTGAAATTCAAGTTAAAAATATCTTTCAATATTTAAAATCCATTTAAGCATTTCCTTTTCAAATGTTAAAATTTCCGGGTCGTCACAGCCTTTCCCCCTTAAAAGAATTTCATCCCAAAATTACAAGTTAAGAAGAACAATCTTTAACCCGTTTACTAAGTACCCAAAATAAACAGTTTTAACAACTTGTCAAAACCAATATTTTATTAACAACCCACTATTGCTCTAACTAACTTTCCAAAATCAATCATAGGTTCCAAACAACATTGTTTTCTTAACAATACAAATTTGAATTTAAATTTAAATTTTAAATTATCAAAATTTCTCAAAATTTTTCTAACTCCCTAAATTTCCGGAAAATTTCGCCAACGTCTCCTTTGCGCGGCTAGCTTGGTCCGACTACAAAATGGCACCACAGGGCCTCAAATTCCAAAAGAAAACAAAGGCCAAGTGGCTAGACGAGAAAATGATCAAATTCCATACTGAAATTCAAATACATACCTTTTTGTCGAGCAATTCAAAAAATTTCTTCGAAATCAAAATCCCAATTCCATTTCCTTTAATAAACCTGTATATCTTGCTAGCCATAATATCCAATTACAACATTCAAATATCATTTTGCACATTCCTTTAGAAAATTTTCCATATATACTTCTTATACCATTTTTACTTTACTATTGAAGTTATACATCCATTTTATTTCAGTCTTGCATTTTTTTTATTTCATCTAAATTCAATTTACAATTTCAATTTATTTGGATTCAGTTTAACACTGAATATTGAATTTTATCTTCCATTTATAACAGATTCATATCGTTATTTTAATTTAGTTTCATTCACTAATTTACTTTAATTTTCAGTTTGAAATCATTCGTCGCTAACAAAAAAAATTTTAAAAATTTCTAACTCCCAAAATTTTCGAATTTTTTTGGCAGAGTCCCCTTTGTACGGAGGAGCTTTTTCAATTTGACAAGAGATATAAATATATATACATCGACCCACCCTGTCGGAAAAAACAAAAACAGTTCATATTTCCTATTTTTATTGCGTAGGCGTACCTTATTTAGCATTTTTAAGCAAAGCGGTTTATTATTAGCAATTTAGCGTGATCAAATCCGGCCAAACGGCCCCCCTATACATGTACTTACTCAATGTTAACACGTAAGTGCCATGTATAGGAAATCTATTTACATTTCACTAATTTTCAATGGTGAACACATAGTTTTTATAAGCAATGCACTCAAAATAATTCCCATAAGCGATTTATAAAGTTTCAATACAAATTTAATTGCTTACAACTATATTCCATATCATTTCTATTCAATTCAAGCGATGTACAATTCACTTTCTTTCATTCAATTCATTTTGTAAATTTTAAACAAATCCATATTATTCCAATTGATTAAAAATTCAATTTTATACAACTCTGTTAATATATTCACTTTCGTTTACAATTATTGAATTTCGATTCATTTCAAATCATATTAATTTTTGTCACTCCCTTAATTAGTTTTATTTACTAATTTCATTTTAATATTTCACTTTGTTTAATACATACCAAATTCAATTCCAATTCCAGTTCTATTTACTTACAAATTCAAAATGAATTTTAACATTCAATTCAGTTTCATTTACTTGCAATTATAAATTTATTTACTCATTCACAATTTATTTTCCTCCTTAAAAATTTTGTTTCAATCATTTAGTCTACAAGACTTCTCAAATTCTCCTTTATTCAAATTAACTCAAGTTAATTTCAATTTAATTCTGAATTTTCCAGGTTTTCAAACTTATTATTCCACAACTATTTTTATAAGATTCCAGAGTCTTTCAACAATTCTAAATCATTTTTGAAATCAATTCAAATTATCCCTTGAATTTCAAAATGCAACCAAAATTTCCTAAACAACTTCCATTTAAAACAATTTGGCAGCAATTCCTCTCTTGGAAACTCGAAAATGAACACCGATGATGTCGCGATCGTCACCGGATTTATTTTCCAGCGATTGAAAAGAGTTTAGAGCTTTTATCTCTTCAAAACACTTTTCCAAAACCTTTGAAAATTAATTTTCAAAATCAGTGGAATTTAATTTCCAAAATTTGCAATTTCGAAGCTTTTCAAAGCTTTTCTCTGGAATTCCATTTCAAATTACAAATCACGTTTACAATTTATATTTACAAATCCTATTTGTATATGAATTTTATTTCTCAGCTTTTGATTATGATTTCAATTTCTTATTCAACTTCAATGATAATAATTTAATATTATCATTTCCTAACAACCAAGCAACCATATATATACTATAATAATTTATGGAAAATTATTCTTTTTATATACAAAATAGTTTGGGTAAAGTTATTTCATTTACCCTTCTTTTAAAACAATATCGTGTCGAATTGTTCTGTATGAGTGTTTAGAGATCCCTATCGATAGAGTTGTACAGACTATACCGACCAGAATACATATACCACTCAAAAACCAATCATCACAATATAAAACAATTTTTATATTCACTAACAAATACGCACTCATATCTATTATTATACTCAACTCATTCTAGAGTACTACTGACTCTATCTCTAATGAGTAACACCCAACAAAGCCAAGGTTGTCGCTTAACAATTTCTCTGATGCCAATCTGTAATGACCCGATTTTATGACTTCCGAAAGTCGACATTTATACGTCCACTGTATCAAATGTCGCACAGTCGAATGCCAGAAAACCGAACCATTAGGGTTAAAGAAGAAGAAGATAGAAGAAAAATAGAAACAATAACAGAATCACACATTTCGCGGCGGAACAATATATAATAAATAAATGAATAATCTTTAAATCAAAGACTCATCACTTTTAATACAATACAACATCAGAGTTTACAACGACATCATACATCACTGACAGTTATTATAACTTGACTATATGAAAACTGATTTGCACAACCATACGCAATGGACACTACGTAGTAAAGAGATACATCTCGCCATGCAGCTTCAACTCCTGATCTCCACATCAATTTTTTTCTCACTTCGCTGCCGAATAACTGATAACCTGACTCTAGGCTGCTCGTGTGTAAAATTATGGGCACCCGGAGTTTAGAAAGGGAACAATAAACTCCTGGCCAGTCGTGGGACTGGTGTGAGATCTTAAAAACAGCCATTCTTTTACAAAGTAAACAAAGGAATTTAAAAGAAATTCGCTATGCTTTTTGAAAATAAAACTATTATAAGGCCTCCCACCACACATACAATGCAAACGTAGAATTGGAGGAGATTTCTCCTTATGATGGTCAAACATGCTTAATACGCAAAAATCCTTTCGATATTATTATTAATGCATAGTGCAGAAAACATTTCGAAAGTATAATATAAATCTTAACCAGCATATGCATTTCGCACTTATGCCTACTATAGCTACCGTGTTCAATAGCAGGTTACCACCACATTCCATGGCAGGTTATACAACTAAAACCGTAAAGGGCGCGTATTGTTTCTTTGGATTTCCAACAAATGGTCAGGCTAAGGAACTTCCTACTGCCACATGGGTACGCCTCTTGAGGGACGCCCCGAGAACCTAACCGGATCTCTACCAACACAAGGCTGGGTTACCTCTGCAAAAATAGGTAAGTACTGACACGAGTATGCCATCCCCCGGTTGTAAACAACCTTTATCCGAGGATCCTCAACAACAACAATAACAAAGTAATATATTTTGCGATATCCACATAAGTTAAGTGTCTGGGCTCCATACCATGATAACACTTCTATCCAGAAGGAAATGCACATGCCCTAAAGAGCGCTACCCCCTATAACCTTGCCGCATTCTTCCTTTTTCAACCATTCCGGGGTGTGAGGTCCGACGAAGTCTCGTCCACAAAGCTACGCTTTTCACAAAAGCCATGCTTCGATCAAAAAATGATCAGCAGCAATTCGTATGCCGCATTACCAAATTGGGAATATATCACTAGTAACCATCAACTACATAACCTCTGAGCTCATACGTCTCAGAGAAGGGTGTTAAGCTAAGAGAATAAATTCTCCGCCACCAACAGAAATGTATTTGTTAGAAACCAGCTTGACATCACAAAGTGTAACATAAGACACACATCCATACAAGTCCGTTCCGGGATCTAACGGAACCGAAGGCACTTCCGACGAAGCCCTTGCAAATCCGGATATTCACTAATCACGTCCGGAATCCCAATCACAAAGGGTGATAAAATCTCAATACCGGAGCAACCCGGTGCAAAGACATTCCACATGTAATCCTTTCGCTTTCGAAAATACCCGGTCTTCGACACCATCTTCAAATGCAATCCCATTTCGTGGTATCATTATTCGGAATGGGTTTTATGACAAAAGGTCCTCTCCCGGCTAATCGGAATAACGAGCGCTTATTTAAAAATAAGTGTTACATTCAGATTCAAACAAATCACAACAATCTCCACATTGATCTTTTAAACAAAAGATCCATCACAATCACAAGGGTTCGATGTGGGTTTCGAATATCTATTTGGAATTCGACTCCCGGTCGCGTCGAAATTCAAATGTCATTTAAAGGCCAATATTGATAGTCGGTTATTTAACATTCAATCATCATTTCACAACAATCACTGGATTTCAAATAAATATTCCCAAATCATTTGTTTCTAAATATGTGTGCAAGATATACTTTTAACACTTTAATATTTGGAAAACAAATTTCAATCACTATTCACATTTCAATCCTTTAGAAACAAATTTTCAAATCATTTTCCTTACGCAGAATATATTTCCAAATATTTATTCATTTCCACTAAAACTCTATTGAGTTAAAATAATTCAAATTACTTATCCAAAATATTTTTGGAACATTTAAAATAAAACCATCTTAAATATTTACTTAAATATTGGTTATGAAATTATTATACTAATTATCACATATAAGACTTCAAGTCCAAACTAATTTTAAAATAAAATTAGTAGATAGAGTATAAATATTTAAATAACTATTTTCTAAATCAAATAACAATTTTATAAATCAAATATCCATTTAATCTTTAAAATGATCCCTTATATAATTAATTTAATAAATTTTTACCTTAAAGATTTAAAACAATTTTCAAAACTAATTTCTTCAACGGTATTATTATAAAAGCCAAATCTAGAACTTTTAAATTTTATTCAAAAGCTATTTTATAAATATACTCGGCTTTCCAGGGAAGAATTCTTTTCCCATTACAAAATGGTCCATCCAAATAAATTAGTAAATCTTCTCGATTTATTTTAATTACATTCCAAATTTGTAAATTTCTTTCCATGCCTTTTAAAAACAAACTGATATTTATTTTAAAACAAAATTCCCTTTCCTTTACAAATTCCCACTGTGAATTTACATTTCCAAATATCAACTAATATACGAATTTTAAATCGATTCCCAAATATCACCTTCAATCCAAATCAAATTCCAAATTGATTTCCAATTTATTTCAACACTTGTAACGACCGAGATTTTTTTAATTACTGTCGGAGTAAATAATTTAAATAGAAATTTTAAATTAAAAAAATTTGAAAAGAAAAATAGTGCAAAATCATTTGGCAAAGTTAGCAAATGCTTAAATTGGTGAACGTGATAATGTACTGCATTTGTTTCTTTCACGTGTATGGTCTCGGTTCAATTCAAGTACAAGAAAAATTGATCGTTTGCTGTCACTTTTATTTCAAAAGTCAAATATAAACAGTTGTTGTTCCAATATTGTAAAGCTTGTTTGAACACTTTTTTTTTGGAATAGACAGCGAGGTTGACTGGGCCCCTACCAGATTTTATTGAGACAGAAAAAGCAAGGAGAAAACACACAAGGAGAGATACACAAAACATATGTGCCTGTCCAAAAAGCAAGGAAAACTACAACACATCACAGAACAAAAATATAAAAAAAGAAAAACAACATCACCATACTACAAAAACACATGACAGAGAAAAACACGACAGCGACATGAAAAAGAGGAAAAACAAGAAACCCCCAGGAGAAGAGCAAGCACAGACCGAAGCACAAAGAAAAAACAGCACGAGAAATCAGAGAGCTACCTCCAAAAATCTGTCTAATGGGGGGAGAAGCAATGCCCAGATGCACGAATACCTTTTCTAATCTCTCTCATCATATTCTGCCACATAGACAGAGCAGGAAGAGCAACCTTGTGAAAGCACCGTTTGTTCCTCTCCATCCAAACATTTCGTATGTATATTTTCAGGACATAGAAGACAATGTCCCGTCTACTGGATCGCCACCTTGTAGCCTTACGAAGAATTGTCCAGTCAGAATTGGAGACACCCATAATGCCATTAACCCCAACCTTTTGCATGAGACTTGACCACAAATTAATAAGAAAAGTACATTCAAAGAAAATATGCTCAACTGATTCAGGAGTTATATTGCAAAAGGCACACAGATTATCCACGTCCATTCCAACAGCCACAAGCCTATCCCAGGTCATCAAAGCATTGTTAACGACCTTCCATAATAAAAGATTGTCAGAGCTAGACGAATACAAAGTCCAAGCAACTTTAGCCCATAGGGAAACAGGCATTTCCTCAACCTTGGCAAGGAGATCATATACTGCACTGATGCAGTGAGACTTTCCCCTCCAAGAAAGAGCCTCCTCATCAGTAATGATAACATTGTGGTATTCCAAGTTTCTCGATAGAGTGTTAACAGTCTGATTACTAGAATGTGGAACGTGCAATTGCCCATGAGCAATAAAATTAACAGCCCTAGCATTGAATCCAATCATAGATTGAACCTGATCCTGCGTAGATAACATTCGAGATAATACACAACCATAGCTTATCCAAGGGTCCGTCCAAAAGTTCACAGAACAGGAAGGAGATAAATTGAATTTAATCAGAGGGAGAAGCAAATTTCTAATACCCAATATTTTCCTCCATATCCAACTACTACCCTGAGAGACCTCCATTGACCAAAAGTCTTTATCCCTAATGTCATATCTCCATGTCCACTTCACCCACTGGCTATCATTCTTAACCAAGATGGCGTTGACATGAGCACTCACAGCAGCAATATTCCAAAGTTTAATGTTTATTGTACCAAGGCCCTCATTACCTATAGGCCTTTCCAAAAAAGAGAAGGGAGAAGGAATAAGCTTCCTGTTATTAATTGTTCCAGTCCATAAGAATCTCATCATTGCAGCTCTGATCATGTGAAGGAGCTTGGAAGGAAGAATAAAGCTTCTGGCCCAATAAACAGTCATAGAAAAGCACACTGCTTTGATGAGAACAAGTCTTCCCTCCATTGAAAGAAACTTAATCCTATCAAATAGGGGTAGACAAGCAGTTTTGGTAACCCTCGAAGTGCATAGAGGAAGACCTAAATAGGTCATATTATTATCCATTGATTGAAGACCAGACAACACCTCAATCCTCGCCCTATCAATGCCATCAATTCCAGCAATAAGAATCTGAGATTTAGTGGTGTTTAGCTTGAGACCAGTGGCTAAGTAGAAGGTGTGCACAATGTCAAGAATTTGAATAATGGAACTATCAGAAGGCTTAGTGAAAATCATGATATCATCAGCAAAAAAAGGGATGATATATGAAGGGGTTGACATTTAGGGTGATATAAAATACTTTTATCATCAAACTTGGAGGATAGCATGATGGAGAGAGCCACCATGACAATAATGAATAAGTATGATGATATAGGGTCCCCTTGCCTCCCCCCTTGTTTTCCTCTGAAGTACCCCGATGTTTTCCCATTATAACAGAGGGAATAAGTGGGACTAGAAATGCATTCGTACACCCAGGCCAATGCATTCGTACACCCAGGCCACAAAAGCTTTAGGAAATCCCATAGTAGACATTATTCGAACAATTGAGGACCAATGAATGCTATCATAGGCCTTGCTTATCTAGCTTCATCATAGCACGAGGAGAGGACTGACTCCTACCATAACCATTAATTAACTCATGAGCCATCATAACATTGTCAAGAATGTTTCTGTTAGGAACGAAAGCAGTTTGGTTTGTCAAAATAATAGAAGACAGAATTTGGACAAGCCTTGAAGCAAGAATTTTAGATATACATTTATAAACAACGTTACAGCACGATATAGGTCTAAAGGAAGTAGCATTCAAAACAGGTCTAACCTTCGGGATGAGGACAAGGTTAGTTTCGTTTACTTCTCTCAACAGCTTAAATTTGTCAAAGAAGTTGTGCACAGCAACATAAAAGTCAGAACTAATGACATTCCAGCTAGTCTTGAAGAACACCAGGTTAAAGCCATCTGGCCTGCCACTGGAGTTAGAATTCATAGAAAATAAAGTATTCTTAATTTCAAGGTTAGTCACTTTTGCAACAAGCATTTCTTTCATATCAGCTTGAAGCTTGGGAAGGGGGACGTTATTGAGCTTATCAAGGTCGGGAATAAAGTTCATGGTGTTACCAAGATGATCAGAGAAAGATTGAAGAAGATAGTTGTCAATATCCTCATCAGAGTTAAGAAGGACCCTAGAATCATCCCACAGCGTGGCAATACGATCTCTAGCATGCTTGACTTTGATAGAAGCATGGAAGAACTTAGTATTCCTGCCCGCCTCAGAAACCCATTTCTGATGATATTGCTGCTTCCTCATACTAGCTTCAACAATAAGAGCATCATTGAGCTGGTGAAACAGCATGGATTCATTCTGAGTAAGGATAGGATTGGATGGGTCCTCATTAAGCATCACCTGAGCATGTTTCAGCTGAACCTTGATATTCTTGATTTGGAGAGAACCATCCCCGAATTTTCCATGAGCCCATTGACGAAGAGCATTCCTTGTTGCCTTTAGTTTCCTGCAGAGAACAAACATTGGGTTGCCATGAATAATAATAGACCAAGCAGTAGAAATAATATTAGTATATTCAGGGTCAGAAACCCAAGCATTGTAAAAGTTAAAAGCCCTCTTTCCACTAATGGACGTACTACAAAGAGAAAGAATAAGAGGGGAATGATCAGATAAGATTGGATGAGGCATGAAGGAAAAGAGGGAAGGCTAGAGAGAGAAGGCAGCAGCGTTGCAGAAGGTATGGTCAATATTGGAGAAAGTACGTAAGCCAGATCGACTTCTGTTGTTCCAAGAAAATGGTACACCAGAATGAACAACAGGGAGAAGATCAGAATCAGTTATTGAGATGTTTAATGGAGCAATATCCCTTGGGAACAGAGGAAGACCCCCTAACTTATCAGATAAATTCAAGCAACAATTGAAATCCCCCAACGCAAGCCATGGATGGGAGGATTGCCGTAATGTAGGGAGAGTATTGAGAAGAGGTTGCCGCATGGCAACGGCATTATGCGCATAAATGAAGGTTATATAGAAAGAAAGATGATTAGGCAGAAAAAAGGCATGGAAATGAATCATTTGCGTGGAAGAGAAAATTTGTGTGAGAGAGAAAACTGAGGGATCATGAACAACAAGGATACGTCCATAAGGGCTTCATCAAATTGTGATTGAAATCCCAGGTTGGATTAATATAGTTTGCAGCTCTGATAGATAATGGAAGAGAGAGCTTGGTTTCCAATATGGCAAACATTTTGATATTATGGTCATGGATTAAGGATTTAACGTGATCATGTTTCCTAAAATTATGTGCACCCCTTATGTTCCAAGCAGTGATATTGTTCATCATTGTAAACTACAATGAGAGATGAGACACTCCTGCCCTACTCCTTGTTGAAGGAGGATCTACTCTAACTGACTTGAGCTTTGCAGAAAGTGAGGGAGACTTAGCAGTTGTGTGGATGACAGAGGGAGGATCAACTGGTGGTGACACCCAACCAGGGATGGATCCTTTGAATATATATGGGGAGGCAATGGGGATCGAAGAAGAAGACGAAAGGATGGTTTCTTGAAGTGGATCTGGAAGATTGGTTGTTGAGGATTGAAAGAGGAGTTGGACGGATTTTTCAATACATTGCATGAATTCTAGCTCAATAGGAAGCATAGGGTTTGGACTGGGTGTCACCTTTGCATGGGAAACATGTATATTAGAAGGAGGTTGTACAGTAGTACTACTAATATCAATGGCTGATCCATCACCATCCATGTAGCTTTGAACATTATGACCATGACTTGGTGCTTTGTCATTTTTAGAGAGATACTGTGAGGAATTAAGTTTATCAGCAAGAAGAAAAGATGGATCAAGTTCACCTTCCTCTAAATTGGAGCTTAATTTCAAATCTGATTCATCACCAATACCAGAACACTGTAAAATATTAAATGGATTAGGATTCATGATTGCTTCGAGTAAAACCTCATTCTGCACTGGATCTACTCGAGAAATAATGGGGACATCATCGGGCATGACTACAGATTCCACCACTACTGATTCCCCTACCACAGATGTCCCTTTTCCTTGGTTGTTTCTATTTTTTTTTCAATCCCTTTCCTTTTATCAAAATTACCAACCCTTTCCTTCCTGAAGGTAACCCTTCTCCACCCACCTTTCCTTACTGTAACCTTATCATCATTAACATTTCTTGCATCATTATTATTCATGATATCAGACTTACCAACTCCAGTTTGTTCTTTACTTAAATCTACCTCTATCTTACCACTCATACTATTATGTACCAAACAATCTTGTTTATCATGCCCAAACTCCTTGCAACTCCCATAAATCTTTGGTTTCCACAAATATTCAACCTTCACCACTTGCATTAACCTGGTAATTCAAACAAAGCAGTAACCTCAACCAAGCACTTTGCATACCCAATCCTGTCTAGCTTTTCAGTTGATTCATCCATACAGAGGAATCGCCCAAGTCTTGTTGCCAACCAGTTTATGCCTAAATGCGACCAACAGTAGAGGGGAATATTAGACAGTTTTAACCACACTGGAACAGATTTTATGGTACTGACACTATTTCCAATGGAGGGATCCCACTCTTTAACAATAAACAACTTGTTCCTCATTACTATAGGGTCTGCCTGGATTATCTTCCTTCTATCCTCATCAGAGATCAGATTGAAGAGGAACAAGTTCCCATCAGACTTAACTTGAATGGAGCCTTTGAACTTCCAAACTTTCTTAAGATGATTCAGCACAACAAGATACGATAGGGGCTTGTCGAGGAAGAAGCCAACAAGATACTGGCCCCACACATCATTTCCAGCCTGAATAACTTCAGAAGGAGGAACAAGAGCTTCCCCATCATAGACGAGAGGAAAATTCACCGGGATGAATTTCCCTGCATTACGTGGTCTGGACTTGAACAGTGAGCACCAAGGAACGGCATGTGAAGAAGGACTAGAAAGAGGTTAAGAGGGAGAAGAAGATGAAGGGCAAGACAAAGGAACTGCAGAGGGAGTTGGTAGGAGTGGTGGAAAAATGGCAAGATGAGGAGGACAGTTGACAAGATGTTAAGGGGACGGAGGAGGATCAGGAGGCTGAGGTACGATAGAGGAAAAGGAAGCATGGCTAGGAAAGCACGGAGGGATGGTGGAAGAAGAGAGATTCAGGAAAGAGGAAGAAAAAGGAAGAGGGGGAGAGGCCATTAGAGGAAAACGTAAATGAGGAAAAAGTAAAAGTTGATTGTTTGAACATTTGTCTTGCCGTGAACATAATAGTTTGGGAACCTTTGCTTTGGCTGGCATGCATGCCTTTTTACAAAACAAAAGTGAAACATTTTCATTGCTGTCACCAATTTTAGAAAGAATGTTGGAACATTGTACACTTGCCATTTGTTGTCTCATAAGTCTATGTCAAATGTGAACGCAATTTGCGTTGTTGTCACCGATTTTATAAAACAAATTTGGAACATTTTTGCCTTTTTGTTGTCACAGCATTATTTTGCAATGCAAATCCATTGTTTAGTCGGTGAATAGTGCTTCATAGTTATGCACGTGGAAATGCATTACACTTCCTTTTCGTGTATATGAGTGACAGTCCAATTCAAAAGCAAATATAAACTCTTTAGGCTTGTTGTCACTAGTTTTGTTAAAGCATTGATATAAACACTTTTGTACCAAATCAATGCAACCGTCCTTTCTATCTAGTGATGCACATTTCCTCTTTAATATTGTACCCAAAAATACATCCCAGCACTCCTTTGTTTTACATATACACAAACTTTAGAGGAGAGAAGTAGCCTTCATCACTTTTATTTGCTCAAATTTCCTCTAGCTGCATCATTCTTTTGTTGGAAACTTTCCAGTAGCTTTGCAATGTATTAATGGCGAATCATAACTACTTGATTCATTTTTCAAAGAGCTAACTGATTTTTGAAGCGAATTAGAGGTGATTTTTAAACTCACGTTTTTAATTTATCCTTTGCTATAAATTGTGTCCAGATGTTTGTTTCGAGCTTGTAATTCAAGTTTCGGTAAATGTAATATTTATTCCATTAATAAGTTGCATTAGTGATTGTAAATGTACGTCCTTTTTCCATTTTATAAGCCTACTTGCTTGCATGCATATAAGGTTGCATGCGTATATTGTGCATTCCAGGGCTGCCTGTTAATTTTTGAATAATTTTTTTTTGGTTCATTAGTGCATGGAAACATTATTCAGTCCAAGCCTTTAAAAATTTAATGTGCGTGATTTTGTTTCTGTTCATGCCATAATTAATTTCATTTGCATGCAAGGTGTTTTCAAATTTGTGCATGTACCGTATAAAATAGTGTCCAGGTTGCATTTTTTATTCTTGAATACAGTATTAGCTTGGCTACCCAATTGTGGAACGCATGCATTCAGCAACACCAGGTTGCATATTTTTTTTCTTGAATACAGTATTAGCTTGGCTACCTAATTGTGGTACGCATGCATCTAGCAACACCAGGTTGCATATTTTTTCTAAAACCCTTTTTGAGTATATTTAAAAAAATAGTCTAGACCAGACCCTATGTTGAAAATTGGGTGCACAGCTATAAAATTGTACATGAACTTTGAGGATTATTTCGTTTAGCAAGAAAACTTAAGTGAACAAACGCGTGTCCATATGGCGTGCGTGCAAATAATTTAGTCTGGCCCTCTTCCTTCTGTTCGTGCGTTAATTTATGGCCATGTTGGTCAATTTTTACTTATGGACTTTGTTTTATTTGCATTCTTTTTGGTTTGTGTTCTCTGCATTGGTCAATGCTTACATACAAACCAAGAATGTGTAATCTGAATGTCATGCTTGTGCACGTTCACATGGATACGTAACATGCTCACAGACACACCTTAACTGATGCATTATTTCAAAATCCTTGCATTAGTTTAAAATATTTTATATTCATGAATCTTATCTTTATCTGTTTTATGGCTCATTCCTGTATACCCCTTTTGTGCATTGCATGAACCTAATTCCCGGTTTATAATTTTCACATGACGAGTTAAATAGAAAATTTGATGATTTGTCGTCAGCTGAGTCACATTTTGAAAAAAAATTAAGTCAGGTACATTCTTTTTATTTCACTTTTGCGTGCAAATGGGCAGTACAGTATTTTGTGAATATACAGTATTGCAGTCCAACGTTTAATTTGCTTTGAACCGGTAATTGGTTTTAAAATGTATTTTGTTGCCATTATTTTTATAACCGAATTTTTACTCCGGTGTAAAAATTTTGAAGCGTGTTGTTTTGTCGACACTTTTGACGAATAAAAATTACTGTTACTCTGACTTCAGTCACCGTCAATTTAAAGTGAATTTTCAAACGGTTATCACGCAACGCTGATTTGATATCCGTTTTTGGTGTTTTGTGAAGTGCAATTTTCTCGACGAAATTGCTATAGATGTTGCTATTTTAATCACGCGTTTAAAAAATCGTTTTAAAATAAAATTATTTTCAAAAAATTTACAGTTTGCGCTTTCAAAAGAATAAGGAAGCGATTTAAACGCTTCAGCAAAACTGAGGACTATGAACCCTTACTTTTACTGATTTGGTTAATTCTGGACTTATTCATTTGAGAACGTAAAATGTTATTTTTATAAAATACACAATTTTGCACTTTCAAGGAAGCGATGAAGAGATTTAAAAGATTTAGCAAAAATGCGGAGTATGGAACCACACTTTTACTATTTCGGTTAATTCTAGACTCATTAATTGAAATATTTGTTGTTTGATGATTTTGATGATTTTATTTGGCTTTCGAGCCACTCCGCTGGACCTTCGGGTCTTATGATGGACCTTGGGGTCAATTACCAGTAGTAGACCTTTGGGTTATTTGTTGGACCTTCGGGTCATTTGTTGGACCTTTAGGTCATTTGTTGGGCGCCAAAAATATAGTACATGGTACGCTTCGGCCATATGAGATGCACGTGCGGCGTAGCTAAAACTCGCCATCTGCTGGGATCGATCCATCGTTTATGTTGATTTTCTAGTTATCTTATTTTTGATTTCTGGATTTTGTGACTGCTGATTTGTCTAGTTATCTTATTTGGATTTCTAGATTCTATGTATTGCTGTTTTGAATTCAATTGTGAATTTGGAAGTTGATTTTGATGATGTTTAATGGGATTTCTTCCTTTAAACTATGTTGATTACTATGTTGTATAGTCTCATTCGAGATTATAATTTTGTGTATAGTCTCATCCAAGATTTTAATTTTGTGTATGGTCTCTTCCGAGATTATAATTTTGTTTATAGTCTCATCCGAGATTATCAATTTGCGTATTGTTGTTTTGAATTCAATTGGAAATATAAAAGCTGATTTTGATGGAGTTTAAAATTGAGATTTCTTCATTTGAACTATGTGATTATTTATGTTGTATAATCTCATTCGAGATTATAACTATTTGCTTAAGTGTTGTTTATCCTACACTTGTTTCTAGAGTTTAAATTAGACCGATCGGTTTATTATTTTCTTTTAAATAATACTCGGGTCAGACCGAGTTATTTCAGGATAGTCGCTATCTCTGATTTTTTCGCCGCCTCAGCTTTTGGGATTTCACCCCATCTTTTGTCTAGTCTTCGAGGTGTACTTTTGGTCTATTGACAATCGCCTCAAGTATGTTGATATCTTTGTATATGTGTATTTGGTTCATGTGAACTATCGATTGTTGTAGCATGTATTCCAGACTTGTCTTCCGCTATGTATCTGATATTTCTGTTCTAGTGTGATTATATTTATCATCGTTGTTGTTATTATGAGTTGTTCTGGATTTTTCTTTAGCCATCGTAGTTTCATTTTAGATTTGGATTGAATTTATATCTTTGGGTGTAATTCACACAACTCCTATCGATGTAATCAATACTCATCTAAGGCATAACTTACGGATGGTCGCTTCTAACAAGCCTTATTCTTCGCAATAGCAGACGTAGTTCCTTTTAATAACCTTTGTTATTATGAGCATAGAGGTGGGGCGTCACAGCTTTATATCAGAGCTGAGATTCAGAGCAAATTATAATAAGCACAGAACAGAAGCAGAATGGAACATGTGTTACAAATATTCGAGGGTTTTATTCGTGCCTTTCAAATCTATTCCTTCATTGTTCTTAAACTTTTATCCTCTCTAACAAGTTGGAATATGTCTAGGAATATATTTCATATTTCCGTAGTATTCCATTTGTTAAATTCCTTATCAATCGTGAGTTGCTTTAACTGCTCCTAAGGGTTTCAAATCTGGGAAGCTTAATGTTGCTAAAGCTTTTGGTAATTCTTCTAAGCCCAAAGGTATTACTCCTTCTATTTTGGAAGGTTTTATTTTATTTCGTGACCATTCTATTAGAGTTCTTTTCGATACGGGTGCATCGCGTTCATTCATGTCAAAGGTGTTGGTTGTTGTTATTCCTTTGGATGTTGTTAGTCTTTGCGACCCTTTGAGGATTGTGAATCCTATTGGTGGATCCTCTACTCCTGGTTTGTTATGTGTTGATGTTGAGATTATTCTTTGTGGTTTTTCCTTTCATGCAAATATGCACGTTATGGATCATCTTGGTTTTGGTATGATTTTGGGGAATGGGTTGGCTCGTCCGTTATGAAGTTCAATCCTATGTCCCGAAAGAACTTTATATCTCAAGCATCCCAATGCCATCGAGCAGTTATCTACTATATTTTGAAGCATGGACCGTACTTCGAATTCTTTTATTTCTTCCTTCGAATCGGAGGATGTCTTAGCTAATATTTCGGTTGTTTGTGATTTTTCTGATGTCTTCGAGCCTATTTCGTGCTTGCCGTCGAAGAGGGCAATTGAGTTCCGTATTGATCTTATCTCTGGAGCTCATCCTGTTAGTCGTCCTCCCACGAGGATGTCTGCTAAGGAAAATGAGGAACTCAAGCAACAATTATCTGAACTGGAAGCCCAGCAATTTATTGTTCTATCTCTTCTCCTAACTAGATCTTGCTACCGGCTTCCATCAGTTATGAGTTGTGGAAGATAGCGTTCCACTTACCGCATTCCGCACTCGTTATAATTCTTATGGATGACATATTATGTCATTTAGTTTGCCCAACTTAATTCATCCATTTTATGAATCGAGTATTCTACGAATATCTCGATGACTCCATTTGTGTATTTGTTGATTTTGGATGAAAACAGAAATTTAAAATTTTGCAAATCTTTTTCATAAGATTTATTTACAAGTATAATCGGGTTATTTTTATCATATAGAAGATGATTTTGTGATTGTATTGCCCATTGAGTGCTTTAAAAATTCTGGTCGATGCGCTTGATCAACGTTATCGATAGGAATCACCTAAACGCTTTGATGAGACAATTTGACGTAATAAATTTATAAAAAGTAAATTTTTCCAGAAAATGATTTCGTAAAGATACTTTAAATTTTTGGAAGTTTTATCTTTTCAGGAAAGAAGATTATTTGAAAAAACACTTTTCTGATACTTTATCCTTGTGATTTCCGAAGGGAACCAAGACTTTATTATTGTACCAATACTAGCCGTATTGGTTTCGATGCTGTTCTCATACAAAAAGATAGAGTAGTTTCTTATACTTCTAGACAACTAAAGCCTAACGAGATTCGTTATGCTACCCCTGATTTGGAGTTCGCCACTATAGTCTATGCTCTAAAGATTTGGCGACATTATTTTATTGGGCGAGCATTTTGTTCTCTTCATTGATCACAAATTTTGAAGTACCTATTTACTCAGAAAGAACTTATTATGAGGCAATAGAGTTAGCTCAAATTTCTTGCTTCATATGATTTCGATATTCAGTATACCCCTGGTAAGGGTAATCGAGTTGCTGATGCGCTCAGTCGCAAGTAGCGAGTTGTTATTTCCATGATGCTAGCAGAGTGGAATATATTGAAAGCTTTATCTCTTTGTGATATTAGAGACCGTCCTTCAGTTTCTGATTCTCCCGTGCTTTTATTTAGCATGGAAGCTCGTCCTAGTTTGTTGGATCGTGTTGCCGATGCCCAGAAACAAGATCGAATTCTCTCTTACCTTATTCAGAGTTGTAAATCGGAATGCCGAAGTGATGATCCAAAGGGTTTCAATATTGATATTCATAGTCATATTCGGAAGAAGGGGAAGTTAATCATGCCTAATGTTCCTAATCTTAGAAACGACATTCTTGAGAACTGTCGTCGGTCTAAGTATACTATTCATCCAGGTAGTAGCGAGATGTATGCTGATATGAAATGCTGTACTTTTGGGAGGGTATGAAGCGTAATATTGCAAGTTATGTGAGTCTTTGCATGACTTGTCAACTTGTTAAAGCAGAACACCATCGTCCTAGTGGTCTTTTGCAACCTCTTGAGATTCCATTATGGAAATGAGATCAAATTTCTATAGACTTCATTGATGACGCAGTGGATTTAACTTTGACGCGCTAATAATGCTTTCTTCCTCACGAAATGATGATTTCGTGTCAAATAATCCGATAGAATGACAAATGCCCAATTCCGTTGATTGTGACGATGCAGGAATCTAGCTATCTCCAACCCGTTGATCTCGCAAGATACCGTGTTGAAAGATCTATAATTCGATCGTTGATCACTCGCAAGTGATACCAAGAATTGGCTTCTACTTCGATGATTCGCGCACGAATAACCAAAAGAAGGAAAGAAGAAAGAGATCACACTCAACTCCAAAAATGGTGGCAAACAGCTCACACACAATTTTATTCAAAAATCAACTAACTTTACAAGTGACAACACGTCCCTATTTGTAGGAATTTTACAACATATATGCGACTCAACCAGTGACTCTGTGACCTAACATAACACTACCCATCATTACACGAGTTACAACACACACGACCTAACACATGCGATGACATATGACATAACAGCATAATACAAGTTACAACACCATGCGTCATAATACAACACACGGCTTAACGACATACAAGATAACAACATACGATACATATGCGACTTAACAATATACAACATACATGCGACACACGACCTAACAACTTAACAACATAAGAAGAAAACACAGCTTTAGGACCAGTTTAGCGACATAAGCTTCAGAGTGACTTAACAAATCTTTCTAGCATCATCAGCTTCAAAACATCGGCGACATAACAGGATGCGACCTAACTGAGCGACGTGTCTACATAAGCTTCAGGACGACTCAAGCAACTTAAGGAATCAGTATAAGAGGTGAGCGACTTATGAAGAAGGCGACTTAAGAAAATGCGGTATAAAGAACTGCGACATAAGTTTCAGAACGACTTAAGGAAAAGCGGCATAAGATGGCGGCTTAAGGTCGTTGAGCGACTTAAGCGACATAACTCGCTTATCTTGATGAGTTGATGGTTGGGGCGGCCATAGGTCGTTGAGCGACTTAAGCGACTTAACTCGCTTATCTTGATGCGTTGATGGTTGGGGCGGTCTTAGGTCGTTGAGCGACTTATGCACGCGACCTAAGGAAATGAGCGACTTATGTTCGTGCGAGTTAACATGATGTGCTGCATCATCCTCCCCTGGTTGAAAAGAATTCGACCCCGAGTTTACACTTTCCTCTTCTTCGACATACTTATTCTCATGATATGGGATCAAGTGTTTGTCGTTGAAAACGTCGGCAGTATGAATATGATCCGACAATTTTAACTGATAAGCATTCTCATTAATCTTCTTTACGAATTCCAAAGGACCAATCTTTCTAGCAGCTAGCTTGTTATAAGCACCAATAGGAAATCGATCCTTAGTCAATACTACATATACAAAATCCCCTTCTTTGAATTCAACATTTCGTCGTTTAATATCTACGGATTTATATTTCTCATTCGCCTTAAGCAATCGTTCCTGCAAAACCTTTTGGCATTCTTGCAATTCATTCACAAAATCACTAGCTCATTTGATCACTCCTTTCTGCCGTGGTACTATGGATAAATCCAATGGCCCCTTAGGAATTGTCGAGTAAATGACCTGAAATGGACTGAACCTAGTGCTACGATTAACCGCATGGTTGTGTGCAAACTCAGCTTGACACCGCTTGGAATCCCAACTCTTCAAATTGTCATTCACGAGGCATCTCAATAGATTACCTAGGGATCTATTCACAACTTCTGTCTGTCCATCCGTCTGTGGATGATAAGCACTACTAAATTTCAGTTTGTCCCGACATTCTCCACGGACTCATCCAAAAATGACTCAAAAAACTAGTGTCTCTATCTAATACAATAGATTCAGGCAACCCATGAAGACGATAGATCTCTCTGAAGTATAACTGTGCGACATTAACTGCATCTGCCGTCTTCTTGCACGCGATAAAATGTACCATTTTTGAAAATCGATCAACCACCACCTAGATAGAATCATTGCCACGTTGCGTCCTTGGCAAACCTAAAACAAAGTCCATACTAATATCCACCCATGGTTTAGTAGGTATAGGCAACGGCATATAAAAACCTACGTTTTTTGCGGTTCTCTTTGAAACTTGACAAATATGGCACCTCTGAACAAACTTTTTAACTTCTTTTCTCATCGACGGCCAAAAATAAGACTTTGAAATCAACTGCATAGTACGGTCGCGACCCACGTGTCCTTCTTCATGTAATTCTTTAATGATTTTCATTCGTAGACTGTAATCTGGAATACACAACTGATTTCCTTTGAATAGAAAACCTTCAACCAGCATATATCCATCCATGTTTCCCTGTTTGACTTTGTCTAGAATTTCAGAAAAATATGATTCTGAAGTAAGTAAATCTGGAAGTAAATCAAAACCCATCACCTCTACTCGCATGGTTGTTAGTAAAGTATTCCTCTGACTCAATGCATCTGCGACGCGATTAGTTACTCCAGACTTATGTTTGACGACGAATGTAAATTTCTGCAAATAAGCTATCCACGATGCATGCCTAGCTATAATTTTATTCTACCCTTGTAAATGTTTCAACGCTTCATGGTCCATATATAAAACAAATTCTATGTGGAACAAGTAATGTCTCCAATGCTTCACAGCCTGCACGATAGCATAAAACTCCACATCATAAGTATTGTATCTTATCTTTGCTCTAGAAAGTTTTCACTGAAATAGGCAATTGGACGTCCCTTCTGACTCAACACTCCTCCAATTCCATCTTTCGATGCATCCGTATGTAACTCAAATAGTAACTGAAAATCTGGCAACACTAGAATCAGTGCTAAGGTTAAAAGTTCCTTAATTTGCTCAAAAGCAGATCCTGCCTCTTCCGTCCATGAAAACTTCTTTCCTTTCATACAATTAGTAATAGGAGCTATCACACTACTAAAGTGTGGTATAAATCTTCAATAAAATGAAGCTAACCCATGAAAACTTCTGACTTCGGTTATAGTTTTGGGCTGTGGCCAATTTCTGATTGTGGATACTTTACTTTGGACCACTTGTATCCCTTCCTCAGATAGAACATAACACAAAAATAAAACACTTGGCGTCATGAACATGCATTTCTTCGTCGCTGCATAGAACTGTTCTTGACGAAGAATAGTTAACACCTTTCGCAAGTGTTGAACGTGCTCCTCTGTGCTCGCACTATAGATCAAGATATCATCAAAGTATACTACCACAAACTTCTCGATGTAAGGTCTGAAAATTTGATTCATCACCCTCATAAATGTACTTGGTGCATTAGATAGACCAAATGGCATTACCAGCCATTCATATAATCCTTCTCGACTCTTGAATGTTGTCTTCCAGTCATCACCTGGTCTTATACGAATCTGATGATAACCACTTTTAAGATCGATCTTTGAAAAGATTACAGACCCACTACGTTGATCCAATAGATCATCAATTCTTGGCATAGGAAATCTGTATCCGACAGTTATTTTGTTGAGTGCCCTGCTGTCAGTACACATTCTCCATGAACCATCTTTCTTCGGTACCAACAAAGCTAGTACAGCACAAGGACTGAGACTTTCTCGAACACGCCCTTGCTCAAGCAACTCCTCAACCTGTCTCCTCGACTCTTTATGCTCTTTCGGACTCATACGATTATGTGGCCTATGTGGTAAAACATCACCTAGCACTAGATCAATTTGATGTTGTATGTCCCTCAATGGCGGTAATTCCTTGGGTAATTCCATAGGAAAAACATCTTCAAATTCATTCAACACCGGTCTAACCTCCGCAGGAATTTCAACATCTTCACTTGTTTCATACCCAATCAACATAAACAATTCAGCACTATCTTTCACTTCTTCAACAAATTCTCTCGTAGATAATAGTCTAGTTGATTCCACATTCTTCTCTGACTTGCTTTCACTTTGTTCACGCTTCTTAGGAACTAAGGTAATTTGAGTTCCTTCAAACATGAAACTGCAGCTGTTGGTGCGACCATTATGTTGTACAGCTCTATCATATTACCACGGTCTTCCCAATAGTAGATGACACACATCCATGTCGATGACATCATACCATATATCGTCTTTGTACTTCTTCCCAATAGAAAATGTAAAAAATGCTCGTCTTCCCACTGTCACTTCTCCCCTTTTCTTTAGCCATGCCAGTTTATAAGGTCTAGTATGGTTTTCAGTCTTCAACCCTAACTTCGTGACGGCTTCTTTAGAAATAATGTTATCGCAGCTTCCCGCATCAATACAAATCGACAAACCTTCCCCAAGATAGTACATGTAGACTGAAAAATATTGCTTCTTAGCCAATTAGAATCATTCTCATGCTTTGGCACTAAACAAGACCTTCTTATCATCAAATTACATCCTTCGTCTTCTGACACAACTTCTTCATCTTCATCAAACTTCGATGGTTGAGAATAATCAACTTCAGCTTCCACATCCTCATACTCACATTCCTCTACAACTAATGCTCTCTTCTTTGGCTTTGTACATTCATTACTTTTATGGCCAAAATCCTGACAATTATAGCACTTGATACTGTTATTGACCTTTGCTTTGGCGGCTTCATTGAAAATTGGTTTACTGACTGCCTTGGAAACATTAGCACTGCTACTTGTACCCTTACTCTGATTGTTGGAACTCTTAAACACACCACCTCCTCATCTTCCTTGTTTCTTCCAAGCTAGAGCTTTTTGATGTGCCTCAGCAACAGACATTGGATTAAACATATTCACTATATCATGAATTTGCGTTCGTAACTCTCCAATATATCTAGCTGTTAGCTGTTCCTCGGTCTCCATAATATCATTCCTTGTAATCAATTGATAGAATTCATCTGCATAGTCATTCATTGTCTTCGTTCCTTGTCTCAAATTCTGCAAACGTTGGTACATAAGAGATTGACAATTGTAAGGCAAGAAAGTTGCTTTCACCATCTTTCTCATCTTGTCCCAAGTGACAACTTTTGATTTTCCCATTCTCTCTCGAGTTAGTTGAGTTTGCTGCCACCAAGCCATAGCTCTTCCCCTTAGTCTTGTAGCAACTAATTGAACTCTGCGATTCTCAGGCACATCTTTGAAATTCAAAATTTCTTCAACATTCAACAACCAATCAATAAATTCTTTTGCTTGCATACCACCCTTGAATTCTGGAATTTCCATTCTCATACCTGACTCCCATTTACGATCATTTTCTGAATCAAGATATTGATTTCGCACTTGGCCTCGATTTCGATAATGAATACTACCTCCATCACCATCCTCCTCAAAATCATATGTACTTCGATATCGATCCCGTCCATCTACATCTCTACGACTATGCATCTCCCTTCTACCCTGTCTTTCAACATCACGATAAGGTTCATTGTCAAACCCACGTTGAGTTCTTCCCTCTTCATGTCGATACCCATGGTGTTCTCGCCTCATTGAAACTGAAGATTCTCTCCTATATCGATAAGACTGGGGTGACATCCTCCTTTCTCCCGAAACCGATGGTGAAACCATGTTTCCACTCTTGTTCAAAACTTGTGACGTTCTCCTTTGACTTTGATTCATGTCTTTCATCAATTTCTCCAACTTCTCAATACCTTCACTGAACTTTTCATTAATACGCTGCTCCATCTGCTCAGCTTCTTGACTTCTATACACATCTTCAACCTGATGATAGCAATTAGCACGTCTCGAAGGCATGATCTTCAAAAATCTCGTTTCCTTGACTTGGCTCCGATATAACTTCCTTTAACTCGCTCGGATTTGACTTGGATCTGATATGGCTTTGTACGGCTCTGATCTAGCTCGGCTCTGAACTGCCTTGATCTTACTCGGCTTTGTTCTGGCTTTAACTTGGCTCTCGTCTTTGATATGGATCTGATTCGGCTCTGATACCAAACTGATGCAGCGGATTTAATTTTGACGCGCTAATAATGCTTTCTTCCTCACGAAATGATGATTTTGTGTCAAATCCGATAGAACGATAAAAGCCCAATTCCGTTGATCGTGACGATGCCGGAATCTAGCTATCTCCAACCCATTGATCTCACAAGATACCGTATTGAAAGATCAACAATTCGATCGTTGATCACTCGCAAGTGATATCGAGAATTGGCCTCTACTTCATTGATTCGCGCACGAATAACCCGAAGAAGGAAAGAAGAAGGAGATCACACTCAACTTCAACAATGATGGCAAAAAGCTCACACACAAATTTTATTCAAAAATCAACTAACTTTATAAGTGACGACAAATCCCTATTTATAGGAATTTTACAACACATAAGGGATTCAACCAGTGACTCTGCGACCTAACATCACACGACCCATCATCACATGAGTTACAACACACATGACCTAACAAATGCGACGACATATGTAACGATCCCAGTTCAATGGCGAATTTAAATTTATAATTTAATTGGATTTTTGGAGTAAATTACGGATTTATTTGAAATTTTCAAATTTAATAAGATGTATATACTAACATATTTTGTAAAATTTGGATTTGAAACTCAAAAAAATGAATATTTTCAGTTGAATTGAATTATAAGTAAAGTGTTTAAAATAAAATAGAATAAAACTACTTATCAATATTAAGTGAAAAATATAAAATAAAATACAGGTTATGAAATTTAATATTTATGTTAGAAATATAATTAGAAGATAAATTACAAAACAATATAATCTATTCAAGTGTGAACAATAAAAAGATAAGTATGTAAAAGCAAATCAGTTTGGGTAAGAATGAAGCAAGTAAACAAAAATATCTATGTACCAAAAGCTTGCAAAATAAGAAATAATAAAGCCATTGTCTACAACACAAAACTGCACATCAATAAAATCAAATGGATTTTTATAAAGACAAAAGTAAGGAAAAAAATAGAAAAATACCAGATCATAATGTTGTACCAGTATATTAAACAAGGCAAATATATAGCTGTAGATTTCGTATGTAATGCAATAACAAGGCAAAGTAATTCAAACAAGACTTGAAAGCTTGTTAAAGAAGACACTAGTAAAACAAACAAACAAAATATCTTTGTACAAACTAATTAATGTCAGTAAGACCATAAGTATGTAAACATATTTAAAGACAATTACATTTAATATCCTATCTCCTCAACACAAAACATATCACTTCAGCCGAAATAAGATATGCAAAGCAAAAGCTTATAAAGGAAGATAATGAAAAAATCTATAAAACAAAGAGGTACAAAACATAATACAAATAGTAAGCTTGTAAACATAAATAGAATTTGCATTTAATGCTACTTCCTTTCAGCCTCCAACATGATAAAAAATCTCTGACCAAAAGAAGGATCTTGTACTAGATAACACCTACCTTTCCTGATACAAATTATTTTTCCATATATATCAACTTCTTCTTGCCTCAGTTCGTTCAGTAAGAAAATAAGCAAACCTGAGAAAAGAAAATAGCTTAGCAAGCTGAAAGAGAAAAAAAAAGAGTTTGAACCAGAGAAAGGAAAATGCAAACATCACCAATTTTACTAAGCTAAAATCTGGAATCAAGTAAGCATATCATCTTTAAAAACTCAAGACAACATTCAACTCAAGGGGAATAAAATTGAATTCAAGAAAAAAAAAATCAACTGCAGTCTTCAAGCAACATAAGTCCTATGTTCTTCATCTTCTCAAAACTGTGAGCAAACTCACTCGAATCTGCTTATATGCTTTGATACAATGGTTGACACTTGAAGTATGATCGTTTTAAAATACCTACATGTTGGATATCTACATATTTATGAGTGTGTATGTTTGAATATATATATATGTGATGCATGCTTGTTTACAGGGACATCTCTCTGTTTTGAAAAAAATAAAATTCTTAAATCTTTATACAAACATCTTTATTTAGGATTTTATACAAAACAAGTTTGGTTAAGCTTAAACCATTGTTCAAAAAAAAAATTTTAGCTTGCAAATGAGAAAAAAAAATCTTGAACCTGTAAACTAAAATTTACAGTAAGAACAATCATACGAATTTTTTTCGAGTGTTTTAAATTGGGATTTGATTTCATAACTTGATTTGTCACACAAAGCCAAGATTTTTACAATAAAAATGCCGATTTTTCGTGGAATGTTTTGAGTGCAGTTCCAAGTTGAACCGGAAATACATTTCCGGCCATTGCCATAAACCAAGAAATCATTGAGTGTTAGGATTTTGTTTGAAGCTTGTTGGACCATTGTTGAAGTTGGGAAAAATACTCGATAATTTTTGTATTGAAGGAGATGATGAGACGAAGACATTTTAGGGTGTAAGTGTTCGAAATTGTCGACTACGTTCGCGAGGCCATTAGGAAATCTAGGGGAAGTCGGAGGCCATCGCACCGGTGGCGATAGACACGTGATGGATCGAAGTGCCTTTGGCCAGAGGGGCACGGGATCCGGTGACGTCGTGTGCCGAAGGGGAGCAAAATTTGGTGATAAAATGGGTTCAGGAAGAAAACAACGAGCCTAAATTTGCTCGATTGCGATCCAGTGATGATTTTGTAATTTGAATCACTCGAATCGTTTATGATGGTCGTTGATGACCTGAGAGCAATCGCGAAGTTGATCGGTGGTGAGTTGGCTGACTGTACACGTGTACGCATGAGGGTTGGCTGTTGAAGGGTTTCGTTCGAGGGTCTTCTCGTGGAAAAAGGTGATTTTCTCGAGCAAACTTCTTTTTGCACGCGTGAGTTTGTATCGCGAGATACTACAGATTTATTTAAAACTTAACTAAAAAAAGGGGTGGAAGAAAGGATAAAAAGAGGAAGAAGAAGAAACGAAGGTGACAGGGGGAGTTCTCGGGGGAAATGGAAGTAAACCTGGGGCATTCTCGGGTTTTGATTTTTCTACTTGCAATCTTATAAAAGTATGTTCCAGCCAATCATTTCAACAAGCCAAGTGCTTATGACTTAATTTATGTTGAACAGTTTAAGTTAAGAATTTGCTATAGTTTTTAATTATTTAAGAAAATACCTAAGAATATTTTTTTTAAAAAAAAAATTCAATTAAAACTATAATTTGTAGTTAATATAAGATAAGTTTTAACTTTAATTAAAATTTTAAGTTTTGTAGTTGGTAATGATTTAATTTCAAAGTTAAAGAAGAATTTTTAAGGTTAATTAAGACAAATAACTATTACTGTTTATTTGTTTAAAAAGGGTGATTAAGAATGAATAATTAATTTAAAATTGTAATTAACTAGGAGACTATAGTTTAGTCAAATTGAAATTAAAGATTTGGTTATCTAACAATTAAGTGTTTAATTAAATTGTAATTACGAATTGTTAATCAGACAGTCAAAGTTAATAAACCTATAATTAGTAGTTAATTAATATAATTGATCAAGGAATCATAAATTTTAAATTTAATTAATTTAATCATTAAGAATAATTAATCATGAAGATAATTGACTATCATCAGTTGTTGTCTATTTAATTGATATTTCTGTTGTGATTGTAACACTGCGTGATGTGAATTATTCCACGCTGAACTGTGATTTATGATTTGATTCTGTATTGAAGTGAAAACCCCTTGGCCCGTAAACGGCATTTAAATTTCGATGCGACAGGGAGTCGGATTCCAGTTGGTTATCCGAAACCCACATCGAACCATAGTGATGAATACCTGTGATTGATAAATTTACTTTATCATTGAATCTGTAAATAAAGATAAGCATTATTGATTATACCGCTTATCGATATTGATAAATCTGTGATGATTGATGTTGTGCACTATTGTGAAAAAAACCCTTGGACCACACTCATACACACACAAATATGGATTTCACGTGGAAATCGGTTAAGTCACAGATTTTTAAATAAGTTTGAATTTGAATTTTAAATTCAAATAGTTTTGGAAATAAATTAAGTTAATGTGAAAAGCTTTTGAAAAGCCGTTTTAAGAATAAAAGTTATTTTTGAATAACTAATAAAGATTTGAAAATTGAATAATCGGATTTAAATTGAAATTCAAAAATCTGAAATTGAGTTCTATATTCAATACTTATGATTTAAAAAGGACTTTACAAGTTATATGGGTTTAAACTATTTTTAAACGTTGATTTAGAAATTTGAATTAAACCAAAGATTGTAGCTTGTATAAATGGAATCGAGGTTTTTACAAAATAAAACTATTGTTTCTAAGTGATAAAAAGCTTTCATATGAGTAATGAATTTCCAATTTATATTAAAGGGATTTCAAGTTTGAATTGAAAAATGATTTTCCAAGTTATGGACGAATCTTTGGAAACAAGTTTTGAAAGCTATGAGATAAATCTTGACTTAAAGATTTATATGAGTTAATTCCAACCAAAATGGAAATTGTTTTGAAATCCGTAAATGGATCTTTGTGAAACCGAGTGAACCTTGTGAAATAAATCTTTTTGTTTAAAAGATTTGAAATGGTAATTGGTTTAAACCATTTGAAAGGAAGTTTTGAATCTTTAAGTTGTGACTTAATTGAAATCCCATATCCATATGTTCTTAAAATGTTGCGCTCACTATTCGGGTTAGCCGGGAGAGGACCTTTGTGTCGTATAACCCATTCCGAATATGTAATACGTCATTATGGATAGCATTTGAAGCCGGTGGTGAAGACCGGGTATTTGCGAGAACGATAGAATGACCTATCGATTATCTCTGCACTGAGTCGCGCCGGTATAGAGATTTCCTAAGTGATGGGAAGTCCGATCGGGATTGTAAATACCCGGATTTGCAAGGGCTTCTTTGGAAGTGCCTTCGGTTCTATTCGAACCCGGAACAGACTTGTATGGATTGTATGTCTGACATTACATTTTGAGATATAAAGCAGATTTCTTTCAAATACATTTCTGTTGGTGGCGGAGAATTTATTCTCTTAGCTTAACACCCTTCTCTGAGACGTACGAGCTCAGAGGTTATGTAGTTGAAGGTTATCAGCGATATATTCCCAATTTGGTAATGTGGCATGCTGAGTGCTGCTGATCATTTGTTGATCGAAGCATGGCTTTGTAAAAAAGCGTAGCTTTGTGGACGAGACTTCGTCGAGCCTCACAACCCGGTAATGGTCGAAACAGGAATTGTGCGGCAAGGTTTCAGGGGTAGCTCCCCTAGGGTATGACCATTCCTTCTGGAAAAGGGTAGTATCATGGTATGGAGCCCAGATACTTACTCATGTGGACACACTATATTTATTACTGTGTGATGTTGCTGGTTAGAGAGCTCTCGTATAAAGGTCCCAAAGGACCGGGGGTGGCATATCCGAGGTTCTGTATATTCCCCGGGAAGGGGGGTAGCCGGCCTTGTTTGGCAGAGATCCGGTTAGGTTCTCGGGGCGTCCCGCCAGAGGCGTTCCCATGTGGCAATAGGAAGTTCCTTAGCCTGACCATTTGTTGGAAAATCCATTCAAACAATACGAGCCTTGTACGATTTTAGTTGTATAACCTGCCATGGAATGTAGTGGTAACCTGCTATTGAACATGGTAGCTATAGTAGGCATAGTTCGAAATATCTATGCTGGCTAAGATTTATATTCTACTTTCGAAATGTTTTTCTGCACTTGCACTTATAATAATAATATCAAAGAAAGTTTTCTACGTATCAAGCATATTTGACTATCATAAGGAGAAATCTCCTCCGATTCTGCGTTTGCATTGTGTGTGTGGCGGGAGGCCTTATGGTAGTTTCATTTTCCAAAAGCATTGCGATTTTGAAATTTGAATCTTTGATTGTTTTTAAAGACCAAACTGTTTTTGTTTGCTCACACCAGTCTCATGACTGACCTGGAGTTTATTGTTCCTTTCCTAAACTCTGGGTGCCCATAATTTTCCACACGGGCAGTCTAGAGTTGGGTTTTTCAGATAGTTAGGTTTAGTAGATTTTATGGAGCTAGTTCAGTCTTTGGATATGGACGAGACTTGCTTATCTTGGTGAAATCTTGATGGTGTCGTTGGAGCTTTTGGATCAGAGTTGCAGTATTATATTCTGTTTAAGACTTATTCATAGTTTATCATGTTCCGCTGTATTATGTTGTATATTCTCTGATGTTGATGATTATCATTGTATCATATTGATCTATCGGATATTGTATTCATGTTGTATCAGTGATATCATCTTTTATTTTCCGCTGTGTTATTTATCATCTAATGGATGTTGCAAGCTCTCGCGATACGAATTTGATGTTGTTATCAGACATCGAGTTCGGGTCGTGACAACATACGACATAACAACATAATACAAGTTACAACACCATGCGTCATAATACAACACACGGCTTAGCGACATACAAGATAACAACACACGATACATATACGACTTAACAATATACAACATACATGCGACACACGACCTAACGACTTAACAACATAAGAAGAAAACACGGCTTCAGGACCGGTTTAGCGACATAAGCTTCAGAGCGACTTAAAAAATCTTTCTAGCATCATCAGCGACATAACATCAGCGACATAACAGGATGCGGCCTAACTTAGCGACCTGGCGACATAAGCTACAGGACGACTCAAGTGACTTAAGGAATCGGTATAAGAGGTAAGCGACTTATGAAGAAGGCGACTTAAGAAAATGCGGTATAAAAACTGCGGCATAAGATTCAGAACGACTTAAGGAAAAGCGGCATAAGATAGCGGCTTAAGATCGTTGAGCGACTTAAGCGACATAACTCGCTTATCTTGATGCGTTGATGGTTGGGGCGGCCTTAGGTCGTTGAGCGACTTAAGCAACTTAACTCGCTTATCTTGATGCGTTGATGGCTGGGACGGTCTTAGGTCGTTGAGCGACTTATGCACGCGACTTAAGAAAGTGAGCGACTTATGTTGGTGCGAGTTAACATGCTGTGCTGCATCAATTGATGGTCTGCCTCATTCGAGGTCGGGCCGTACTAGTGTTTGGGTGATTGTTGACCGATTGACCAAATCAGCCCATTTTATTTCTGTCAAATCCAATCAGACTGCTTCTCGACTTTGGTGGTAGTTAGGAAGACCAATTATCTCTTGTTGAATTTGCTTATGATAACAGTTTTCAATCCAGTATCAGTACGGCTCCTTTCGAAGCTCTTTACAGAAGACCGTGTCGATCACCATCTTCTTTGTTGGAATCAGGAGAAAAGTTAGTTCTCTACCTCGATTTTATTCGTGATTCTTCTGAGAGGATCGATATTATTAGACAGAGGATGAGGGAGGCTCAGATTGGGCAGAAATCTTATGTCAATCATCGTAGGAAGCCTTTGGAATTTTCGGTTGACGACCTCGTACTCATTCATATTTCTACGATGAAGGGTGTAGTGCGTTTTAGTATCTCTGGGAAATTGGCTCCTCGTTATATTGTACCGTTTCCTATTACGAAACGCATTGGCCCTGTTGCTTATCATGTATCGCTACCTATTCAGTTTTCGGGAATTCATGACGTATTTCATGTATCCCAGCTTCGTCGATGCCTTCGAAATCCAGGTTCTGTTGTTGATCCCATATGTTGCAAGATCTTGAGATCTCACCCGACTTATCTATTGTGCAAAATCCTATTCATGTGCTAGCTTTGGAGGTTAAACGCCTTGGGAATAAAGAAGTTCCGCTTGTAAAAATTCAATGGTCCGCAAACCCCAAGGATTGCCCTTGCGAAACCAAAGAATTCATCTAGCGTTCTTATCCGGGTTTTCTATCCTCTTCGGGTGAGGGTGAGCATTCTTATCTATCTTTTCTATTTAATCTTTGCTGTGATGAATTATTTTTGTATTGACTGCTTCTAGTATAGAAAATTGCAGAGACGCAATTTTTATAAGGAGGGGAGTCTGTAACGACTGTGATTTTTTAATTACTGTCGGAGTAAATAATTTAAAAAGAAATTTTAAATTAAAAATTTTTGAAAATAAAAATAGTGCAAAATCATTTGGCAAAGTCAGCAAATGCTTAAATTGGTGAACGTGATAATGTACTGCATTTGTTTCTTTCGTGTGTATGGTCTCGGTTCAATTCAAGTACAAGAAAAATTGATCATTTGCTGTCACTTTTATTTCAAAAGTAAAATATAAACAGTTGCTGTTCCAATATTGTAAAGCTTTTTGAACATTTTGTCTTGCCATGAACACAATAGTTTGGGAACCTTTTCTTTGGCTGGCACGCATGCCTTTTTACAAAACAAAAGTAAAACATTTGCATTGTTGTCACCAATTTTATAAAGAATGTTGGAACATTGTACACTTGCCATTTGCTGTCTCATTAGTCTATGTCAAATGTGAACGCAATTTGCATTGTTGTCACCGATTTTATTAAACAAATTTGGAACATTTTTGCCTTTTTGCTATCACAACATTTTTTTTGCAATGCAAATCCATTGTTTAGTCGGTGAATAGTGCTTCATAGTTATGCACGTGGAAATGCATTACACTTCCTTTTCGTGTATATGAGTGACAGTCCAATTCAAAAGCAAATATAAACTCTTTAGGCTTGTTGTCGCTAGTTTTGTTAAAGCATTGATATAAACACTTTTGTACCACATCAATGCAACCGTCCTTTCTATCAAGTGATGCACATTTCCTCTTTAATGCATTGTACCCAAAAATACATCCCAGGACTCCTTTGTTTGACTTATACACAAACTTTAGAGGAGAGAAGTAGCCTTCATCACTTTTATTTACCCAAATTTCCTCTAGCTGCATCATTCTTTTATTGGAAACTTTCCAGTAGCTTTCGAATGTATTAATGGTGGATCATAACTGCTTGATTCATTTTTCAAAGAGCTAACTGAATTTTGAAGCAAATTAGAGGTGAGTCCTAAACTCACGTTTTAAATTTATCCTTTGCTATAAATTGTGTCCAGATGTTTGTTGCGAGCTTGTAATTCAAGTTCCGGTAAATGTAAGATTTATTCCATTAATAAGTTGCATTAGTGATTGTAAATGCGCGTCCTTTTTCCATTTTATAAGCCTACTTGCTTGCGTGCATAAAATGTTGTGTGCGTATATTGTGCATTCCTGGGCTGCCTGTTAAATTTTGCATCATTTTTATTTGGTTCATTAGTGCATGGAAACATTATTCAGTCCAAGCCTTTAAAAATTTAATGTGCGTGATTTTGGTTCCGTGCATGCCATAGTTAGTTTGATTTGCATGCAAGGTGTTTCAAATTTGTGCATGTACCATATAAAATAGTGTCCAGGTTGCATATTTTTTTTCTTCAATACAGTATTAGCTTAGCTACCTAATTATGGAACACATGCATTTGGCAACACTAGGTCGCGTATTTTTTTCTTGAATACAGTATTAGCTTGGCTACCTAATTGTGGTACGCATGCATCTAGCAACACCAGGTTGCATATTTTTTCTAAAACCCTTTTTGCGTGTATTTAAAAAAAAGTCTAGACCAGACCCTATGTTGAAAATTGCGTGCACAGCTATAACATTGTACAGGAACTTTGAGGATTATTTCGTTCAGCAAGAAAACTTAAGTGAACAAACGTGTGTCCATGTGGCGTGTATGCAAATAATTTAGTCTGGCCCTCTTCCTTTTGTTCGTGCGTTAATTTATAGCTGTGTTGGTCAATGTTTACTTATGGAATTTGTTTTATTTGCATTCTTTTTGGTTTGTGTTCTCTGCATTGGTCAATGCTTACATACAAACCAAGAATGTGTAATCTGAATGTCATGCTTGTGCACGTTCACATGGATACGTAACATGCTCACAGACACACCTCAACCGATGTATTATTTCAAAATACTTGCATTAGTTTAAAATATATTATATTAATGAATCTTATCTTTATCTGTTTTATGGCTCAATCCTGTATACCCCTTTTGTGCATTGAATGAACCTAATTCCCGGTTTATAATATTCACATGATGAGTTAAATAGAAAATTTGACGATTTATCGTCAGCTGAGTCACATTTTGAAAGAAAAAAATTTAAGTCAGGTACATTATTTTTATTTCACTTTTGCGTTCAAACGGGCAGTACAGTATTTTGTGAATATTCGGTATTGCAGTCCAACGTTTAATTTGCTTTGACCGGTAATTGGTTTTAAAACGTATTTTGTTGCCATTATTTTTATAACAGATTTTTTACTCCGGTGTAAAATTTTTGAAGCGTGTTGTTTTGATGACACTTTTGATGAATAAAAATTATTATTGCTCTAACTTCAGTAACCGTCAATTTAAAGTGAATTTTCAAACGGTTATCCCGCAACGCTGATTTGATATCCGTTTTTGGTGTTTTGTGAAGTGCAATTTTCTCGTCGAAATTTCTATAGTTGTTGCTGTTTTAATTTCGCATTTTAAAAATTGTTTTAAAATAAAATTATTTTCAAAAATTTTACAGTTTGCGCTTTCAAAAGAATGAGGAAGCGATTTAAACGCTTCAGCAAAATTGAGGACTATGAACCCTTACTTTTACTGATTCGGTTAATTCCGGACTTGTTCATTTGGGAACGTAAAATGTTATTTTTATAAAATACATGATTTCGCACTTTCAAGGAAACAATGAAGAGATTTAAACAATTTAGCAAAAGTGCAGAGTATGGAACCACACTTTTACTATTTCGGTTAATTCTGGACTCGTTAATTGAAATATTTGCTGTTTGATGATTTTGATGATTTTATTTGGCTTTCGAGCCACTCTGCGGGACCTTCGGGTCATATGATGGACCTTCGGGTCAATTACCAGTACTAGACCTTCGGGTCATTTGTTGGACCTTCGGGTCATTTTTTGGACCTTCGGGTCATTTGTTGGACCTTTGGATCATTTGTTGGGCGCCAAAAATATAGTACTTGGTAGGCTTCGGCCATATGAGATGCACGTGTGGCATAGCTAAAACTCGCCATCTGCTGGGATCGATCCATCTTTTATGTTGATTTTCTAGTTATCTTGTTTTTCACTTCTAGATTTTGTGACTGCTGATTTGTCTAGTTATCTTATTTGGATTTCTAGATTCTACGTATTGCTATTTTGAATTCAATTGTGAATTTGGAAGTTGATTTTGATGATGTTTAATGGGATTTCTACCTTTAAACTATGCTGATTACTATGTTGTATAGTCTCATTCGAGATTATAATTTTATGTATAGTCTCATCCGAGATTATAATTTTGTGTATAGTCTCTTCCGAGATTATAATTTTGTGTATAGTCTCATCCGAGATTATCAATTTACGTATTGTTGTTTTGAATTCGATTGGAAATTTTAAAGCTGATTTTGATGGAGTTTAAAATTGAGATTTCTTCATTTGAACTATGTGATTATTTATGTTGTATAATCTCATTTGAGGTTATAACTATTTTCTTAAGTGTAGTTTATCCTACACTTATTTCTAGAGTTTAAATTAGACTGATCCGTTTATTATTTTCTTTTAAATAATGCTCGGGTCAGACCGAGTTATTTCAGGATAATCGCGATCTCTGATTCTGTTGCCGCCTCAGCTTTTGGGATTTCACCCCATCTTTTGTTTAGTCTTCGAGGTGTACTTTTGGTGTATTGACAATCGCCTCAAGTATGTTGATATCTTTGTATATGTATATTTGGTTCATGTGAACTATCGATTGTTGTAGCATGTATTACAGACTTGTCTTCCGCTATGTATCTGATATTTCTGTTCTAATGTGATTATATTTATCATCGTTGTTGTTATTATGAGTTGTTCTGGATTTTTCTTTAGCCACCGTAGTTTCGTTTTAGATTTGGATTGAATTTATATCTTTGGGAGTAATTCACACAACTCCTATCGATGTAATCAATACTCGTCTAAGGCATAACTTACGGATGGTCGCTTCTAACAAGCCTTATTCTTCGCAATAGCAGATGTTATTCCTTATAATAACCTTTGTTATTGTGAGCTTATAGGTGGGGCGTCACAACACCGAAACCGAATTTTCAAATCGATTACTAAGATTTATTTTAACTCCAAATTAATTACCAAATTGATTCCTAAAATTAATTTCAACTCCAAATTAAATTCCAAAATTTAATTTCTAAATTTAATTCCTTCTGAAATAAATTCCCTTATCTCTTTCAAATATTTAACATACGTATCTTAAATAAATTCTTCAACTATTAAACAAGATTACTCGAAATTCCTTTATTAAAATATTTTCCCATATTTTTGAAATTAATTCGATTGGATTATAATAATCAACTTTAATACTTTAATTGTAACGGTCTAGGCTTTTCTACTTTAATTTCCAAAAATCCAATTTCATATTTCTTGTATCCTACGATACCAAAAATATATTCGGCCAAATTTTAGCCTTCAATGGTTTCAATCACAAATAGTCACACACAGATTATAAATAATCAACACAAAATTTAGAAAACAAATCAAAGTGTTTTAAGGAATCCAGTTGGATCCCTCCAACCTATTTCCCTGCTCCATAGACGTTAGCACAACAATTAAATACCAGTTCCACTTCGAGGTGGAATATCGCGGTATATGGGATTTATAAAAATATCATCCGCTATTATGCGGCGCAATAGGGTCTCATCTGCTATATAATGCGGAAATCAACAACTCCAAATACATATATAAACCAATTCCACTTCGAGGTGGAATATCGGCGTATATGGGTTTAATTTAATAACCTCCGGTATTATGCGGCACATAGGGTCTAAACTAATATAACTAATAATAAATTAATTATCCAAACACACAATCAATCAATTTTAAATTTAACTATTAAAATTAAATTAGCGATTGAGTGAGAAGGTCTCACCTTTTATTATGCATGCAATCCAATTTCTTTCCAGCTTGCTTCCTTTACGATTTTTAGACCTTGTAACAATTTATACAATTTATTAATACTAATAAATCGAACAATTCAATTATCATTTATTAATTCTTATTAACTAATGATTTGGTATAAAACTGATTTACTTTAACAAATTATCTCACCAAAATAATTGATTTACCGGTTAAACAAGTTATTTCCTCTCTTTTTTTTGAACTCATATACACTTATAAAATATAATCTATGTACAAAAAAAATCTATACAGGTTCCAAAAATTAGTTTTATGTATATACATATTTCTAAATCTTTTCCATATAAAATTTTCCCATTTTAACCCTATATAATCTATAGTGAATAAAAATTTTAACTTTATGTTTTACTGTTTAATTCAAACTTTTCACTCTGTATATTATTTATAAATTTGAATTAAAGATAAAATTATACCTGCTGCTCTTCACGACGCTCGATCCTTGGCCGAAGATCGCGAACCCTAAATTGTCGATAATCACTTCTCCTCCGCTGGCTCAAACTACCACTTATCACCATGCGAGCCTCCACTGCATGCAACTAGCTCGACTATCCCTTCAAGAATCGAGACCATCGATCTAACTCGCCGTCGCTTCCTCCGCCTCGATTCACGACCAACTGCCGCACCGCCGACCTCAACTTCGTGAAACCCCAATCTCGATGTCCAGTCGCCGCCATGAGCTTGCGACCGACGATGCCGCGAATTTCCCTTTGAATTCAACTTGGATAACAGTTTTGATTAAAAAGGAATTGCTCTGCCATTTTCTTTTTCGACTGCCGTCTTTTTCCTCGTCCGAGATTAAATTTCGATTTCGAACGAAAAATCGCGGCCATTTTTTTTTCATATATACGAATGGAGGATCGGCTGAAAAAATGAGGAAGTGGCCATGATTTTTGTTTGTGAAGCTCCTATTTATTTTTGAACGAAAGAGAAAGAAAAAAAAATTCGTTCCCTTTTCTATTTTTTGCTCTTATTATTATTTTCAAAGACGCGTGTAAACACCCATCAGAGAAAAATAAACACGTATCAAATTTTCTCAAAGTGTCAATGTCTGGACAGTAACTCAATTATATTATATATTCAAATTCAAATTCAAATTAAATTCAAATGTGAATTGTCTCGATATCCGCAACACAAAATTTCGATCTCCAATAGATACGTGCCGCCAGGCGTTTACAATGTTATACGCCTATTCTCAACGCAATGGAAGAGGTTTCGACTCCAAATTCGATCCTATAGAGAAGATAGCTTTTTGAATCAGTTATTAAATTAAATTTTCGATATACATTTCAGCGTGTTTGCTTATCGTACGATCACACGACAACTCTGAATGCTACGAAAATTAAAATCCGATAATAGTACAATATTATAGATCCAGTAGAACATATTTCATTGAATTCCAAGACTGTGCCTCGAAAGGCTATTTTTAAATATCGATTTAAACGATATAAATTCAAAACTGAATTAAACATTTCCAAATACAATTCTGAAGCTTCCATTATCTTCAGTATTATCAATATAAATTTTCTAAGCCTTTAAAAATATTTTTAACTGGCTCAAAATTGTAGATTTACAATTTTACCCAAATTTCTATAATTAAATTCAATAATTAAATTGCCAAATTCATCCTGATATTTGAAATTCAAGTTGAAAATATTTTTCAATATTTAAAATCCATTTAAACATTTCTTTTTCAAATGTTAAAATTTTTGGGTCGTCACAAAAAATATATTTTGAAACAACTTTAAAACGTTGTAAAACATATTTTGCAACATCTAAAAATTGTTTTTATTGTTATTATTACAATGTTTTTCACCAAAAAAATATTGTAGAGGATGCCAACCCTATTACAACTTACCCTAATACCATGTTTGGAAAAAAGTTGTGAAAACCATATTACAACAATTTTTTGATCTTTAATAGGGCATATTTGTTGTGTTTTATTTTGTTTTGTCCTAAATGCTTGGGATTACAGTTCCAGGTTATTAAAAACAATCATTGAATGTTCTCCATTTCGGGTATATGTAAAGCTAATATGTATTATATGTCATAATGAATTATAATTGCTGGATATCAATTATATTTATTACCATTTGAACAAGAAGTGCGTAAAAGTGAATTTTCACAAATAAACTAGATATGATTTTTGTTATGCATATTTTTTCTGTTAGGAAATATTAGCCGGGTCATTAACTTTTATAGCAGACATTATCAAGGCTAGTGCTATTGTGAATTGATTTAGTTGGACGTTCAGTTCATTTTTAATATATAATGGACTTCAACGTTGTTCTCTATTATATTGATCCTATATATGCATTTCAAAAGGTAAATCTTACTTGAGATAAATTTATGTTATAATTAGTTGCTTTGTAACTTTTGGAATAATAATATCGATGAAATAGTACATTCGAAATTAATAATTTTCTGAAGTACTCCTTCAGCGTAGCATGCAATCCCGCTAGTTAAAGTATAATAATTTAACTATTAATACTTGGTGGATTGATAAATTGAAAATATTTCGCATTAGAGTGCTAAGAATTAAAAAAATAAAATTAAATGTATATGTACTATGTAAAAGAATCTTAGTTTTTCTATACTCAAAGTTTTCAAAACCTACACCAGGTGCTAGTAAAGTATTATGATTTGTATGCTATAGAATCACATATACTCTAAAGTTGTGTATGTACATACACACACATACTTACATATATACACACACATATATACATACACACATATACATGCATACATGCATGCATATGGTATAAAATCTGAGCTTTAACAAACTTTGCTTTGCAAACATAAGCTGAATAGAAATCACTACCCAAAGAGTCAACTGAAAATATGCAACACTACGATATTTTTGGTCCAAGTGTCCTTCTAATTTACAAATTTTACCTTTGCAACGTTCTTATAAAATTCTAATAGTCCGTATGTAATATAATATTAAAAAGAAAAAATTATGACATTCTACTCGATTTTATTTATGGTAAGGGGGTTCACAAAGGGACTATGTTGCATTCTTCCCTTAACAATATATGAATTCTAAAATCAAACTTTTACTAATATATCATAACAAACCAGAGCATTGAAGGAAACCAATATGTTTAACAATTTATATATACTGTAATTTACTAACAAATGTAACCTAAAAGAATACTAATATCGTTTTATTATGAGTACGCATCAACACAATCAAAATTCTAGATTTCAAAAAATTCTAGATTTCATTCTCCAAATGCCTCAACCGCCACCGCAACACCATGGAAATTGAATCTTTGCTCGAAATCCAAGTATCCGAGCCACGTGAAAAAGAGATTAATTTTTCTTTCAAATTCTAAAATTATCATGGTGTAAAGAGCAAGTAATATATATTGGTGCATCATGGGTGTGCCACCACCTTGAAAGTGAAATTCAATACGACTATGCTATAATCGATAATTGTAGTTTGCTCCGAAGCATTAATACAATATCTTTCAAGTTTGCGCACTCAAAGTTGAAGAATTTGGTAAATTGCAGAGTTCATTGCCTAAAATATTTTGACAAGTTCGGAAAATGATTTTATTTTGAATGAATTTGTGGTGAAAGAGAGATGAAGAATACTAATTTTCTTACTTTTTTATTTCACATGGAAGATAAAGAAAGTAAGAGTAAAAATTGAACTTACATTTTTTATTGGCAGTACCAAACCAAATACATAAACAATTCAAAAATGATGCGGACTAATACAAAATACGAAAGGTTATAGTGAAAAGACTTTTTGCATCGTACTTATAACATATGGTTCGTGGGAAGCTAATTTAGTCAGTGATAATTAATGGATGATATTTTATGACCAGGATGATTTTATCCATATAGATATTTTATTGTGCGAAATTATACTAGTTCATGTACTTCTTTCGGTTCTTTATGGCAGGAACACAAGTGTTTAATTACTATTTTTCGCTGTCTATCATTGAGTATTGTATTTTTCAAAAATATAACTGAATACTCAATGTCTGATGAAGAAGAAGAAGGAAATACTATTCTATAATTGGTTTCCATTTATCAGCCATATTTGCAGGTTCCAAAAACAATTTGATTATGGTTTTTGCTATTGTGACAATAGAATTTTATGTCAAAATGTAAGAATGGGCTATTCGGGGATTTAGAGGAATTCAAATGATTAACTTGTTAAATTTCTTTCGGGTCCCTCCTTAAATTTTGTTTCCGATGTAGAATTTGACCCAAAAAAAGCAGTCATGGTAGCGGTATCATTGATTATTTCAAGTATATATGTATTACAAGTAAAATACTATACTTTAGTCGAAATTTTGATAAAAATTTAGGATCAAACCATGTGACATTATAGTCAAACCAGTAATTAAGCAGTAATCCCATTTTGAAATTTGTTAACACAAATATTTTGTTCGGTTAACCAAAATAAAATTTGTATTATTAAAGGGACTCCAAAAGTTATTTGAGGAGGGGGTGTACCTTTTTAAAAATTTTATCGTCCTGAGTACAAGGAAATGATTCAACATTAATATCTTCTTCTTTTGTTGGAGATTTAGTTAGATATTTAAAACAAGATTAGTATGAAGATTAAGATATGTTTTATGCATCAACTTAAAATTGGAGAATTAGGGTATAAAACTAAAGAACTATGGTTCGTGGTAAAGGAATAAAGAGAATGCGTAAGAAAATGACAAAGAACGGCAAGGAAGATCAATTGTAAAATGAACAATATAGTATTTTTTAGTTCAATGTTATAAAGGAAGAATCAATTATTTGTTTCTCCCCTCAACCAAAATATTTATTTAATATTTTATTCTTCAGATTCCACTTATCATAATTGATTTTCCTTTTTAACAATACATCGAAAATATTCACAACTATCCAAAATGTTTGTATATATGGATTTATGTATGTTTGCATGTATGTATATGTATATACATATATCAACAAATGTTGAGAAAATTAAGCAAATACCAATTTTATTTAAAAGTAAAGAACTTGCTACAAGAACTTTTTCTTAGATATATAGAAAATCTTAATATTGCACTGATCAATACTGAAGATGTTTATTTGTCACATGGAGGGCAATCAAGCTTGCACTCATCAAGTGAGTTAAAACAAGTAGCTGTTTGAATGCAGTACGCCCTTTTTGGACACATGCTTTCATCTTGCAAAGAGCAACAAGGCTTTCTTTTGTCAGGCGAAATTCCATTTGAAATTGAATCAAATATCTTCTCATCAAGAGGGATGGCTCCACCTGCATTGGAATTCATATATTTATGAAATTTGAGAACATCATTCCTTCTTCAGCGGTTGCTCTAAAATAAATTAAAAGTAACATTATTTCTAAACTTACATTGGAGTAGAGCGGAGAAAGCCAAGGAAAGAAGGAGGAGTGCAAATACTAAGCTTACTCTCATTTTGATGAAATATTTATGCTGATATATGTTGAAATGGGTCCTGGTTGCTTAAATTTATACTGAGTTGGACTATATGAATTTAGCAGGTAATTAATAAATAAATATATTTTCATTAATTTCCTTTCTTTTTTCTCCTGAAATTATTATCTTTCAAATTAATGGGAATATATAATGCATTCTCTTGGTATGTCCTAAGATTATTTCATGTTATGTAACGTAAAAATCAGATATTCGCATATTAATTGACCATGTGATTTTTAAGAACTTGTAGGTTTTATGTGTGTGCACTTCATCAGAATCATCAAATTGATTAGTTGGAACAATTTTTTAATAAATACAACATGAATAAAGGACCTCATGCATGCTTTTTAAGATTTTGATTTGGCTCCTATTTCCGCTACATATGTTTTAAATGTGGAAATAAGAATTAACTACAATTGATGAATGGTTCCTATATATTTAAAATTAGAAAAATAATATTAATGTCTGGATTGCAATTACACATAAATCATAACACATTAGTTAATTTCAAATAAATTTAATATACAGAATAAATTAGATTTGAAGTGAGAACATCAATTTTTTTAGAAATGAATAGTGTAAATAATTTTTATTTTTCTAAAATTGGGAATAGCCAAAAGTAAAAAAATTAACAATCTTTTTGAGCAAGTTCACAAATTTTAAAGTTTAGACATAAGGACAAACTTCATCGCTTCTGCCCTCAAATTCCGTTGGACAACACCAACCTGCAGCTCTATGCCTTCGCACTTGTAACGACTCATAAATTTTGACAATTAAAAAAGTTTATTTAATGAGATTCTATGTATAAATATTGAAAGAAATAAAAATTTGGAATTTATTAATAAAATAATAACTAAAATTGAAAGGTAACAATGTTAATTAAAGTTAATTATAAACAATTGAAATGAAATTCCAATGAAGGAAATAATGTAAATGTTATACTTGATTTTAAATTGAACATAAGAAAACAAATGTAAATATTTAATTAACTAATGAAATAATAATTTTTAATGGTAATTGAATAAAATTAATGTTATGTAAGAAATTGTAACATTTGTTTGTAAATAATGAATTTATAAATGTGATGAAGGCTATTGGTAATAATTATTATATGTTACCTATTTAATTGGTCTATTAAATTTAATTAGAAATCAACTGCAATTAATTCTCTAAATTAGTGCAGTTAATGTAGGTATGTTGATAATTCGAATGTTGATTAGTTGGTGGAATATGGTATAATTAGTTGACATCGATAATTGTAGTGGGGTAGTAGCAGTTATGACAATTAATTTTAAATAATAAACTTACAAATGTTATAAAGTTTAATAATGGTGACGACTGTTGTTTGTTACCAATATATTTAATCAAATGAAATTAAGTGCAATTAAATGTTGCATTAACGTAAGTTAAGACAATAACTGAAATTTGTGAAAGCAATAAAAGAAATAGAAATGTAATTGTAATTGCTTAGGTAATAAATTGATTTAATAAATGAGTGTAACCAGGATAAATAATTAATTGGGATTTTTATTTAATTAATGTTTAACGTTGACAGGATTCAGAATGTAGTAGTTATACAAGTAAAAGATGAAAATGGAGAATATGAGTGTAATAAGATATAAATCATGATAATTAATCCATAAGGAAACAAATGATTGTATAATAAGATGGAAAGTCAAATAAATGAGTTTGCAGGAAATTTGAATTATAATTACTAAACGTATTGAATTGGAAATTAAACATTGTAAATTGTGAATTATTCAATAATAAATTGATATATAAATTTGTTTTAAAAGGATTATAAAGTACTAAGTAATCCAAAATGATAGAAATTGTAAATTATTAAATTTGAATTGAAAAGTGACTAAATTAATTTAATATTAATTTGTCCCATTAGTGTGAAAATAGTCATTTTGGCAAGTATCTCCAATTTCAACGGGACCAGTTTCATCCAATCCGTAACGGTGAATTATTGTAAGGTTTCAAGTTTCGTATCAATCGGACTTGTCTTTTAAACGTATGAACTCGAAATGCATAGAATCAATTTAATTGAAATCAATTTGAAATAAGATGATTATTTTGAACTAACTTCTGTATACAATAGAATTAGGATTTGAAACTAGTTCCATTGAGTTTAAAAATATCGAAAACCTATATTTTGATACATTGGATGACCCATTTCCATTTCGGGTACGAAACGGGCTTTTCGGGTTATTGTTATCGTTTCCATCCATCCCTACATATATATATGTTGTTATATACCATAACCATTTCCCACTTAATTATTTTTGTACATGCGTCTCCTTCCTCCACCTCAAATGGCAGACATCAAACCTAATTCCCTAATTGCAAAACCTAATTTCAATTTAAAAAAAAGTGGATCTACAGCAACTTCGGGTCGCGCTTTGAGTTTCAGAGGCAAAAACCTGCACCAACATCAGGTCAGAAAGAAAATGACTCGGGTATCGGGTCGTTTTGGCAAAAACTCAGAGCAAGCACTGGTGATTTGAGGCGGCGGACCGAAGTTCAACCCAAAGTCGACCGAGGACGAGAAATTTTCGATATTCTAATTATCGTAAGTTTTTCATACGAGCTCGGATTCACGCACGGTTTATTTCGTTGGGATTGTATTTGAATACTGGACATTTTGGTACTGGTTTGGACAAATTCCAATACCGTTGAAATTTGGATCTTTAGTTGAATTTCAAATCGATTTGAAATTTAAAGGTGAGTGTTTTAACCCACTCACAACTTCTAAAATTTCTTATGTTTGTTAAAGTTAATATATAGTGAGATTAAAAATATATTTATGGTTGTTTGGTATATTTAAATTGTTATTCATGTTAATTTGAATTTATTTGGATTTAATTGCTATTTAATTTATTGTTGAATATAAATTACCAGTTAATACCTGCTATTGATTTTCAGTTCTATATTCACTATGTGTTGAAATGATACATAACCGAATGATCTTATAGATTAGGAGAAAATGTTACGAGTTGAAATGATAAACCCGAACGGTTTTCATTGATTTGAAAATGTTGATTGTTGGTAATGGTTGAAATGATATATACATATATATACACGTATATTCATATAAATTCTTGAATTGAACTATGTGTTGGAATTGAATTATTTCAAAGGTTTAAGTTAAACTTAGAATTTTTCTAATTAAAGTGGTTAAAATTGATACCTAGAAGTATTTGAGATCTTCCAATAATTATATTCACGTTGTACACTTGATAAGAGAAGGAAAATCTAATAACATCTCTGAAACCATTGCACTCACAGTTTATTTGAGACTAATTTGACTTACATAAGATCTTTTAGATCTTTTCGAGTGTTTTGTTTTCATTACACTTAGGTCAGTCCGAGCATTTTCAGTGTCTTGAAGACCATTTTATTTTCAGGAGGACGAAGATGAAGATTCAGTATATTATTACTATTTATTATATTTATTCCACTAAATCATGTATTCCGTCGTAATATTTGTTTATTTATGATGTATGTATAACTCTGATTTGATTTTGTAAGAGTGTAATCAAATGTTATTTGTAAAACAACTTCATGAAGTGTTTATTTGATTATTATATTTATCGTTCCACTGTGAGATTCTGTTTTTTGTTTTTTTTTTTTGTTTTTTTCTTATTTACCCCGTTAACAATCCTCCCGTTTGATTGGTTAGAATTAGACATATGTGGCTTATTGTCGATTTAAACCATCCAAAAAGGTGGGTCATTACAGTTGGTATCAGAGCCAGATTTAGACATACCTTAGCCTATTGGGGTTAACCCATTAGAGATAGGGTAGTAATATCATAGAATGAGTTTGTCTGAGTGTATATATATACGAAAGCGCATATTTGTTAGCGTTATAAAAATGTTTTATATAAGTATTGAAATGATTATTTTTCGTAATATTATATGATATATATAAAGGAATAATTTTTTATAAATAATATAGTTATTTTTAATGTGTTTGTTTTATGTAATGGTAATATCTAATTATTATCATTAATTGTTAACTTGTTGTATATTGTCAAATTATAAACATTGGATATTATTGTTGATTGAATTAATAGACTAAACACTAGTTTAATAATGGTGTATTAAAGAGAATAAAATGAATAATTAGGATGTTTGTTTATGAAATTGAAATGTTGTTGTGAATTTTGTTTGTTTGTTGACCGATAGTTCAACTATTGAAATAAAAAGGAATATTTGGATATTTTGGATAATCGAAACCTTTTGAATCAGTACATAGTTGAACTTAGAAATTATGTTGAATTATGCAGTTGAATTTGATAATCTTAATTTGAAAACAAGTGAAACAAGGTTTAATTTTTTATATCTACGTCTAGTAAATCAATAGAATTTCTGTATACATTCTTGGCATGTAATATGATAATATACAAGTGTGAACTTTAAGCCCTGGCATGTTTAAATTAAAATATGATTAAGGAAATGTTGTAAATGAGTTTTAAATGAAAAAAAAGTGTTTACAAACTTAATTAAAATCTACAAATGTGCCATAAATAATTTGAAAGGAAAAGGTGAAACTAAATTGGCTAAGAAAATATAAACTAAAAGTGAAATGATTATAAATAAACCCATGACTTGTAAATTTGTTTAGAAATAAATGGAAGTTGCAACAAATGGTTATAAATAAAGTTGTGATAACTTTAAACTCGAACAATGTCTTATAGAAAGGAGTTAAGCTTTTATAAATTGGTTATGAACTTGATAAAATTTCTTACGAAATGATATGCAAATAAATGTTGTATTAAATGAGAAATATTACATGTGAAATGAATGTAATTTACATTGAAGAGAAATATAAGCAATATTATGAGAACGAATATATTAATGTTTATTTTAAATGGAGAAATTCTGTGAAACAAATATGAAAGTATGGAGTGATATTTGTGCTAATCAATGAGATTAAAAATGAATTTAATTGAAATGCAAGTGTGATGAAACAAATTGGAATAAGCACATAAGTTGTGCGTATATTGTTTTATTCGCATAATTATTTTGATCCGGAATTAAGTACATAAGTTTAGGTGAATTACACCATTTTGTGTTAGTATTTTCATTCGTTTCTTGATGGCGAATATTTGATATGGATTTTGGTTTGATTCTAGAATTCTCTATCATAGTTTATGGCTTTGCAAGGAGAATGATGGTTTCCAGTCAAGAAACCATATCGAAGTCCACATTAGGGAAGTTGAATGGACAATACTAGTTCGAAAGCAAACTTGTGTGATCGAGCGAGCGATCGAATGTGATTTGCGAAATGATGACATATGTACATCTTATGTTTAATATTGTTGACATGCTTTGACGCGGAAAGTGAAAGTTGTTGGGTTGGATATCTTTCTAATTTAAATTGAAATTTTTTCATGTATGCAAAACTACTATTGATTTAAAACCATTTTACAGAACTAATTTCTTTTATTTTTCATATACAAACTATCTTATACTATTTTATTTACAAAACTATTTTACAAACTATTTTATTTACAAAACTATTTTCCAAACTATTTTAATTATAAAATTATATACAAACTATTTTATTTACAAAACTATTTTACAAAATATTTTATTTACAAATTATTTTACAAAATTATTTTATATACAACATTATTTCACAAAATGATTTTATATAAAAAACTATTCAAAATTCGAAACCTTTTATAAACCAAAGATATTGAACCTCATATAGCTTTCCATACAACAAAATTGATTTTGAAAATTTTTGATTCTTGCATAAGATGGAGTATATACATGTACAAGTGATTTTGAAACCGTTGATTTTGAAAGGTATTCGATCTGAAGAGATAAATATTATATACAACGGAATTTATCTAAGAATGATTTGATATATTCGAGATTATTGATTTTGGAAAGTACTTTATCTGAAAATAAAATATCATATATAATGGAATTTATATAAGTGCGATATTTGAAGCTATGATTTTGAAAGGGTACTATATATGGTATGTTATATTTTGAAGTAAGAGGTATGGGGAAGTACCTTCCGTGAAGAAGTATAGTGATATGCTTCGACCCAGATGGACTTGGGGAATCCAGGAATGGATTAGACCGATAAACCCTATTGGACTTGTGTAACGACCCAACTTCCTATCTCCAGGAAATCGCATCGCTAATAAGAAAGAAAGGGATAGAAATAGAAAGAAAGAGAAGAAAGAAGAAACAACACATCAGAATCTAAACAGCGGAACGAATAAATTATATTAATAATCAAAAGTATTTACATAATATACAATATCTATCAGAGATACACAGCATACACATCACATATACTAGACAGTTATAAACACCTGTCTAGTATTTACAACTCAATACAACATCACAAATAACTCGGAGATACTAAACACAGCGGACTATTATATCTACAACGCGGAAGCCTCCTGCTCCATTGCTCCTCCACAATTCGTCAAAGCTAATCCTGAATCCTAACCTGAATCCCTTGGCTACTCGTAAAAATTTGAGTACCCAAGAGTTTATGAAAAACAAAAATAAACTCCGGGTCAGACATGGGTCTGGTGTGAGTAACATGTTAAAGTTGCTTAACTTTGAAAAACCTTGAAAAGAAAGGTATCACGTAAGACTTCCCACACATAAACATGGAAAAGTTTTTACCTTACGCTAACCAAAACATTTGATAGGAAATCCGATGATATTATAATAGTGTCTAGGGTTTTCAAATAAATAAGAAATAGCCGAAATTGTTACATCTATTAAATTCCAGCTACTAGCCACAAAAGTGGGTAATACAATCAAAACCGTTGGCACTTATTGGATTTTGGATTCCATACAATGGCAGGGCTACTGGGGTACCGCCCGTCACAGTACGTGGCCTAGATCACCGTACCGAGGAGCCACCCTAACTCCCCTGCAACACAAGGCCGGACCCGTTCCTTACTGAACAGTTCCGAACAAGACAACCCCGGCAGTTGTCGCGATTCAACCGCCCCACACAGCCGAAATAAAAGGGACCTCTAGACAGGGGTAAATCTTGCTCTCAAGTGGGGGGTACCCACGAAGCCTTGCTGCACCTCCCCTGTTTTAGCCATTCCCGGTTGATGAGGCTTGAGGCTACGATTACCTTTATAGGAAATCAAATCTTAGAATGCTCATCGTCCACCTGACGATGTGCTGAAAGCATTCAATCCATACAAGTTCGTTCCGGGTTCGAACGAAACCGAAGGCACTATCTCGTTGCACTCATTATTGGAATCACCCTCAGAGTCAACGACCATAGCCCTTGCACTCTGATTCACCATCTCGAATCTATAAGCACTATTCCGTCAAACTCATTACGGAATCACCCACAGAGTTATACTGACTTATAGTTCTTACACCTCGAGTCTTCACTTGCTCCACTTAGATACACGACCTAACGTTAATTGGAAACGATGTGGTTTTCGGATCCCAAATATGGAAACCCGATCCCGGTCTCATCGAAATCCAAAGCGTGTCTTTTAGGTCCAAGTTGTTTTAAGTTTAAAACAATTCAATTTAAACTATCAATATACACACAGATAGATACTTCACATCATCATAACAGATAATCAACAATATTATCATAAACAGGTAATCATCACAAATTGATAATCTATATTATCATCATCAATAGATAACTCATACAATCACAATGCAACCAATGCATCCATATTACACAATACAAATCTCATATCTGAGATTCAAACCATTCAAGTCAAACCAAATCATCCATTCATAAGTAAAGGTCCATAATCACATCATCCATAATTAATTTAAAATGAATTAAATTAATTACTTCTATCTCTAATTAATTTAAATGAATTTAATTAATTACCTATCTTTAATTAATTTAAAATGAATTAAATTAATTACTTCACCATTTAAATCTTGCTTACTTAACCCTTAATTGATTATCAATCAATTAAATCATTATCCTCAAATTAATCACCTTAATTAATCACCCTTGATTAATTATCCCTTAATTACATTCAAGTAATTATCCTTAATTAATTTTACAAATTAATTATTCTTAACCAAAATCAGTAATTTAACCTTTAATTACTTCATTAATTAATTAATTATAATTAATTACATTAATCCTTAATTAATTACATTAATTAATTACTTCCTTAATCACTTATCATTGATTAACTAATCTTAATTAATTAATTCTTAATTAACATCATTAATTATCTTAATTAATGATCCTTCATTATATTTAAATTAATTACTTATTTAAATTAATTACATTAAGTAATTAACCTTGATTAAACCAAAATTATTAATCACTTTTAGTAATTAACTAAACTTAATTACTTTCTCAATTACTCTTAAATTAATTATTTTTAATAATTAATTATATTTATTAATCACATTTGATTAATCTCATTAGTACTTAATTACCTTCAATTAATTACATCACTTGATTATTTTCCCCAAAAACTTAATCAATCATTACTAAGTAATTATTCATTACTTACTTCACAAAGAAATTACCTTTATATTAATTACACAAGTAATTAATCTCAAAACTCTTCTCAACTTAAATCAAATTCTTCTCATAATTTACTTATTTTAATTACTTCTCTAAGTAATTATCCATCTTTGATTACTTATCCATCCATTAAATGATTATTCTAAATTAATTAAACTTAATTAATTAATTTAAACTAATCAAATAAATTAATTAATTACAATAAGTAATTAATAACTTTAATTATTTTCATAAAGTAATCATACTTAATTAAGTTTCATAATTGATTATTCAAATTAATTAATCCAATTAATTATCAAAAATAATTACATTAATTAAATTAATAAATAATCCTAAGTTAATGACCTTCATTAACTTATCTTAAATTCCTTAATTACCTTTATTAAATAATTTACTTAAATTAATTAATATTAATTACAAATTAAATTAACCTTAATTAATTTATTTCAAACCCTTAATTTAATTAAATAATTAAATTAATTACCCAATTAATTACCTTACTAATTTAATAAATCAAAAATCATTAAAACTTTGATTTCCTTTTAAACTAAACATTTCTTATTAATGATTACTTTATCATTATCAAAGTAATTTAAAACAACTTAATTTGTTTTCCAAATTTCATTTTAAATTTAAAATGAAAACTAAACTTAACTTATCAAAGTTTTTAAACATTTTAAAACCTTTTTAAAACTTAAGCTAAATAATTATTCAATTTATAAAAGAAATCAAAACCCATATTTATCCAAGATACAAATCATATTTAAAATAGAATTCAATATTAAAAGCTATTTAAATATTTCAAAAAGACTTCTTTTATTTTCAAACCTGATTCAAACTTGAATCTTATTTCCAGATTTAAACTTATGTTTAAATCTTCTATTTCAAATTTTAAACCTTAAATTCAATTCAATTATACCTCTTTAAAGTTTTAAACATTCTACCTTTCTTTTCTTTTGAAATTTGAATTAAATTTTAAAACTGAAATTCAAATCTTAGCTTGAAAACTTTACTTTTTAAATTTAAGTTTAAATCCATGTTTTAAAACCTTGCATTTCAGATTTTTTAAACAAATTTTAAATTTTAAAGCTACAGGTTTCAAAAACCTGTAACTCAGAAATTAAACCCGAGCTTCCCTTGGTTTACTTCGGGTAAAACCCTACCCCACTTCGAGTAAAAGCATCGAATTACTCGAGTAAAAACTTCGAGCATAAAACTGCAAACCCCAAAAACTTCCTGTCACCTCCCACTGTTCCGTGCATATGCACAGAGGCCATGGCCACCTCCGGCCATCACTTGATCAACCAACAAGTCGACGATCATCCCTGAAACACATCACGACCATCACTAACCATCCATCAACTCGAAATCAAGTTCGAGTCCCCCAAACCAAACCTGGCAGCAGACAAGCTTCAAAACCCCAAAACCTGTCAACGGCGAGATCTCTCTCCTCCGACCAGCGTTGAACCTGAAACTCCGGCCCCTTGCTCGTCTTGGTCCCCGCAACCATCACACCAAAACTAGTTGCACTCGATCCTCCAGAGGAATAATGCAAAAGGAAATACCAAAGCCTATCAAAACTAGGTTTTCAAACCAAATCGATCAATCACCATCGCCACGGTGAACTTCCACCACAACCACCATTTTTCTCATCACCACTGATCACCCATCCATCACCAGAAGAAAAGCCAACCTTCCAAATACTCGAGATCATTAGAAATTCCTTCATTTCCATTTCCCAGTAAAAACAGCAATACTCAAGAATCCCAATACTAAAAATGGTAATTCTGGTTTCAAAAATCAAGTTTTAGATTTAGCCTTCGATTCATATACTTGAATCCATGAAACATTTAAATTGGGATTTGACTTATTTAAGTTTATACTGTTGTTTTAGAATTTCCAGAGACAGTGCAATGTTATTTAACTTAAATAAGTTTTTAAACTAAAAACTATGATATAATAAACATATTTTGTTCAAGACTCAAACTCAAATCAAGATTGATTCAAGAGAAATTGTTTTAAGATCAGATCTTGAACCTGGAAACTGGAATCAGAAAAGAAAACAAACAATCCAGACACACAACCATGCACACAATCAAATATTCATATACATGCACAGAGATATACTTATAAACATACTCACAAGCATACTATTTTTCAGAGATAAGCATTGCAACCATTTTATAAACTTATATATTCAAAACAGTAATGTTACTCACCAGGCATTCATAAAACAGAGGCCAGATTTGAAGTTGCTTTTGAAACCCTTTTTAAAACTGAAATGCCATGACTTCATTACTCATTATAAAATTTGAGAAGCTTGCTGTTAAAGACTTGTATGCAGGCCTACTCCATATGCATTTGAATCTTTACATTTGAAAAGGCTTTAAATTTGCAGTTGCATGCTTTAATGGCTTGATTCCCAGGTTTCATTTTCCATCCCCAGGTTTTTAAAAGAATGCAGACTTCATTTTGAATGGGATTACAGGATGCAGGCAAGCTTGTTTTTTAAATTTCCAAAATGTGGAAATGCAGAGGCTAAACCCAGATTTAATTTGAAAATACTTGGGTTTGAAGACTTGCAGATGCATGCATGTTTGTTCCTCTCAATTTTGAAATGCAGATGCTCAGTATTGAACAAAAATGCAGGCAGGTTTTCAATTTACTTTTGAATGAAGAAGGGTTTGCATGCTTCTGGAATTAAAAACTGAGTTGCAGGCTTTTGTTTTAAGAGGGGTTTACTGATTAGATTATGGAGAACAGATTTGAAAAAATATACTGGTAAGCTTTTTGTTTGAAGAAGAATTTCTGATTTGTTTGTGGAGTGGATTGAAGATATTGATTTGGTTTTGAGAAATTGTTATTGATTTGTTTTCAGCTGAGATATATATTTTTTCTTCTTAACTATGAACAAAAATGAAGATTAGAAAAGAAGCATGATTGAAGAAAACATGTTTTATATAAGAATGAATGATTTATTTTAAAATTAAAAGAAAATCAAAATAAAAGGACACTTGTCTCACTAGCCTTTTTAATCCAACTACACTTGTCACCATACCTCTTAATATATTTACATGTGTTTTATAAATGAATTCTATTTGTTTTTATTTATTTTAAAAGGTAAATAAAACTCTTTTCTTTATTTATTAAATACTTATGTATATATATTTTATCTTCATTTTTAAAATGTTTATGCATTTCTTTTTAAAGAAAAAGAAATGAAACAATTTATATAAAAGTGAAAACTTGCTTACATAATTTAAATATGGTTATTCATATATGTTAATTTATTTGAATTCAAAATAAATTCAAGTTCAAATTTTATTCATACATTCAAAATCAAAGGTTAAAACTAATTTATATTAACATACTTAATTTTAAAAATAATAATATTGTCTTTTAAAACATATCTATAATTACACATTTATTATTATTATTATTTAAAAAATAACATATTTATTCAATTTAAATCATTTATAAAAGAAATTATATATCACTTATCTTATTTAACTTATTTAAATGAAACAATGTTTATATATAAAAGTGTATTTTAAATTTACTTATACAATTCAAATTATCAAAATGAATTATTAGGATTTAAAACAAGATTTTATTTGTTAATTAATTTCAATTCAAAACTTATCCATTTACAATATATATATAAATATATATACATACATTATAAATAGGAAATCATTTTATTAGCTTTTAAAAGATAAAATTTATCAATTAAACATTTATTTAATTGAATTATTCAATCAAGTTAATTTTATAAACAAAATTTTATCAAATCAATTTAATTTTAATCACAGATTATTAAATTGATATTGCTAAAATTTCCGGGATATCACATTCCTCCCCCCTTAAAAGAATTTCGTCCCCGAAATTTAAAAGCAAAAGTAATTTAATAACCCATTTAAAATTATAGATTTTAAATCACAATCACATATCAATCAAATGCTAACAACCATGGCAACCAATTTATCTAATCAAACAAATTTAATTATCTAGATAAAATTCCGGATAAAAATTTCTCGAGTTTCCCCGGTATATATATATATATATATACACCGGGATACTCGCCCTATACAAACCATCTAAACTACGAAGCTACAGAGCTTCAACTCATCTAGATCTACAAAACTAGACAAGATATCAGACTACGAACGAGTCTGACCCAACAACCAAACCCTCCTGAACAGCTGGTTCCATTTCCAGAGATAACTCATACACGTACTCCCTCAGAGATACGTGAAACTCACTGAATCCAATTATCCAACTGGCAATTCAATTCTTGAAAACTAAACACCAAAACACAGAAGATATCCATAACATCACGGAGCTAGCTTCTCAGACTTACTCAAAACTTATAGCTCCCTCGATCGGAGAAAACTTATCCAAATCAAATCTCCGTCTCCAGAATCCAAATTCATTTATCTCTTATCCATAAAATTCTTCTTGTTGATCCTGGGCTGTCTACATCCAAATTGATCAGCTTAACTCTTGCTGATACCCTAAAAACAATCTAAACCAAAAACATCCCAACACAACGATCTCCTCAAGATCAACCAAGACTAAGATCACCAACTCTACTCTTCAAACATCAGAAGAACAAACTCACTTCTTCTAGGAAAAGACAAACAGAAACATTCTCAAACTGCTTCCGCTGCACAACTCTGATCTATCCTGAGTTGATTCACCAAACACTATCACAAGAAATCCTTCAATGCCTCAAAAGAACACTCAACCTATCGCAAGTCACTTTTGCGATCAATCTAGACCAATTCCAAAGAAAATTGTTCTCTCTTTACCAAACAGAACAGCTCACTCTTAACTAGTCAATCCATCGCAGAAACAGATCCACTTTGCTGCTTCTGAATTCCACCTTCAGAAACTACTCAGCCAGTCAACTTCTGCCAACAAAGACACTCCGAGTTGCACCGCTGACACCAAAGCCAAAACTTCCTAATCAAAGCTCTTTGAGAAACTCAGACCTCAAAGCCAAACCCCAACAACTAGCTGAACTCAGCCACAACACCGAAGTAGACACACTTCCTAACTTGTTCCAAAGAAACATCTTCGGACATAATCCATAGTCACTGCATCTCATCACGCAGCTACTACTTCCTTAGATATCAAAAATACCATCACACACTTCTGCCAAAGCGACAGATCCAAACTTACTCATCCATCTTTAAAAATAAACTCTGAACCTTTACAGGCTTCCTTCAGGGATTGATGAAATCTCTACACTCTGCATAACTCACTCCAGACGGTATTAGGTCTACAGTCTCAACAAATACACTTCCAACCTCAACATTCAAACTCCAACCAATGGTAGTCATCGTGTTACACACACCACTACCTTATCTACCTTTATAACTTATATTGGAATACCTGAACAGGTAACCCAACAGATAGGTAGAAATAATAAATATATATAGATATATATCAAAACTACAAATACGCTCTCTCAAGAAAGACACCACTACAGAGCCTAGGTATTCGCTCAACCTAACGCTCTGATACCACTGTAACGACCCAACTTCCTATCTCCAGGAAATCGCATCGCTAATAAGAAAGAAAGGGATAGAAATAGAAAGAAAGAGAAGAAAGAAGAAACAACACATCAGAATCTAAACAGCGGAACGAATAAATTATATTAATAATCAAAAGTATTTACATAATATACAATATCTATCAGAGATACACAGCATACACATCACATATACTAGACAGTTATAAACACCTGTCTAGTATTTACAACTCAATACAACATCACAAATAACTCAGAGATACTAAACACAGCGGACTATTATATCTACAACGCGGAAGCCTCCTGCTCCATTGCTCCTCCACAATTCGTCAAAGCTAATCCTGAATCCTAACCTGAATCCCTTGGCTACTCGTAAAAATTTGAGTACCCAAGAGTTTATGAAAAACAAAAATAAACTCCGGGTCAGACATGGGTCTGGTGTGAGTAACAGGTTAAAGTTGCTTAACTTTGAAAAACCTTGAAAAGAAAGGTATCACGTAAGACTTCCCACACATAAACATGGAAAAGTTTTTACCTTACGCTAACCAAAACATTTGATAGGAAATCCGATGATATTATAATAGTGTCTAGGGTTTTCAAATAAATAAGAAATAGCCGAAATTGTTACATCTATTAAATTCCAGCTACTAGCCACAAAAGTGGGTAATACAATCAAAACCGTTGGCACTTATTGGATTTTGGATTCCATACAATGGCAGGGCTACTGGGGTACCGCCCGTCACAGTACGTGGCCTAGATCACCGTACCGAGGAGCCACCCTAACTCCCCTGCAACACAAGGCCGGACCCGTTCCTTACTGAACAGTTCCGAACAAGACAACCCCGGCAGTTGTCGCGATTCAACCGCCCCACACAGCCGAAATAAAAGGGACCTCTAGACAGGGGTAAATCTTGCTCTCAAGTGGGGGGTACCCACGAAGCCTTGCTGCACCTCCCCTGTTTTAGCCATTCCCGGTTGATGAGGCTTGAGGCTACGATTACCTTTATAGGAAATCAAATCTTAGAATGCTCATCGTCCACCTGACGATGTGCTGAAAGCATTCAATCCATACAAGTTCGTTCCGGGTTCGAACGAAACCGAAGGCACTATCTCGTTGCACTCATTATTGGAATCACCCTCAGAGTCAACGACCATAGCCCTTGCACTCTGATTCACCATCTCGAATCTATAAGCACTATTCCGTCAAACTCATTACGGAATCACCCACAGAGTTATACTGACTTATAGTTCTTACACCTCGAGTCTTCACTTGCTCCACTTAGATACACGACCTAACGTTAATTGGAAACGATGTGGTTTTCGGATCCCAAATATGGAAACCCGATCCCGGTCTCATCGAAATCCAAAGCGTGTCTTTTAGGTCCAAGTTGTTTTAAGTTTAAAACAATTCAATTTAAACTATCAATATACACACAGATAGATACTTCACATCATCATAACAGATAATCAACAATATTATCATAAACAGGTAATCATCACAAATTGATAATCTATATTATCATCATCAATAGATAACTCATACAATCACAATGCAACCAATGCATCCATATTACACAATACAAATCTCATATCTGAGATTCAAACCATTCAAGTCAAACCAAATCATCCATTCATAAGTAAAGGTCCATAATCACATCATCCATAATTAATTTAAAATGAATTAAATTAATTACTTCTATCTCTAATTAATTTAAATGAATTTAATTAATTACCTATCTTTAATTAATTTAAAATGAATTAAATTAATTACTTCACCATTTAAATCTTGCTTACTTAACCCTTAATTGATTATCAATCAATTAAATCATTATCCTCAAATTAATCACCTTAATTAATCACCCTTGATTAATTATCCCTTAATTACATTCAAGTAATTATCCTTAATTAATTTTACAAATTAATTATTCTTAACCAAAATCAGTAATTTAACCTTTAATTACTTCATTAATTAATTAATTATAATTAATTACATTAATCCTTAATTAATTACATTAATTAATTACTTCCTTAATCACTTATCATTGATTAACTAATCTTAATTAATTAATTCTTAATTAACATCATTAATTATCTTAATTAATGATCCTTCATTATATTTAAATTAATTACTTATTTAAATTAATTACATTAAGTAATTAACCTTGATTAAACCAAAATTATTAATCACTTTTAGTAATTAACTAAACTTAATTACTTTCTCAATTACTCTTAAATTAATTATTTTTAATAATTAATTATATTTATTAATCACATTTGATTAATCTCATTAGTACTTAATTACCTTCAATTAATTACATCACTTGATTATTTTCCCCAAAAACTTAATCAATCATTACTAAGTAATTATTCATTACTTACTTCACAAAGAAATTACCTTTATATTAATTACACAAGTAATTAATCTCAAAACTCTTCTCAACTTAAATCAAATTCTTCTCATAATTTACTTATTTTAATTACTTCTCTAAGTAATTATCCATCTTTGATTACTTATCCATCCATTAAATGATTATTCTAAATTAATTAAACTTAATTAATTAATTTAAACTAATCAAATAAATTAATTAATTACAATAAGTAATTAATAACTTTAATTATTTTCATAAAGTAATCATACTTAATTAAGTTTCATAATTGATTATTCAAATTAATTAATCCAATTAATTATCAAAATTAATTACATTAATTAAATTAATAAATAATCCTAAGTTAATGACCTTCATTAACTTATCTTAAATTCCTTAATTACCTTTATTAAATAATTTACTTAAATTAATTAATATTAATTACAAATTAAATTAACCTTAATTAATTTATTTCAAACCCTTAATTTAATTAAATAATTAAATTAATTACCCAATTAATTACCTTACTAATTTAATAAATCAAAAATCATTAAAACTTTGATTTCCTTTTAAACTAAACATTTCTTATTAATGATTACTTTATCATTATCAAAGTAATTTAAAACAACTTAATTTGTTTTCCAAATTTCATTTTAAATTTAAAATGAAAACTAAACTTAACTTATCAAAGTTTTTAAACATTTTAAAACCTTTTTAAAACTTATGCTAAATAATTATTCAATTTATAAAAGAAATCAAAACCCATATTTATCCAAGATACAAATCATATTTAAAATAGAATTCAATATTAAAAGCTATTTAAATATTTCAAAAAGACTTCTTTTATTTTCAAACCTGATTCAAACTTGAATCTTATTTCCAGATTTAAACTTATGTTTAAATCTTCTATTTCAAATTTTAAACCTTAAATTCAATTCAATTATACCTCTTTAAAGTTTTAAACATTCTACCTTTCTTTTCTTTTGAAATTTGAATTAAATTTTAAAACTGAAATTCAAATCTTAGCTTGAAAACTTTACTTTTTAAATTTAAGTTTAAATCCATGTTTTAAAACCTTACATTTCAGATTTTTTAAACAAATTTTAAATTTTAAAGCTACAGGTTTCAAAAACCTGTAACTCAGAAATTAAACCCGAGCTTCCCTTGGTTTACTTCGGGTAAAACCCTACCCCACTTCGAGTAAAAGCATCGAATTACTCGAGTAAAAACTTCGAGCATAAAACTGCAAACCCCAAAAACTTCCTGTCACCTCCCACTGTTCCGTGCATATGCACAGAGGCCATGGCCACCTCCGGCCATCACTTGATCAACCAACAAGTCGACGATCATCCCTGAAACACATCACGACCATCACTAACCATCCATCAACTCGAAATCAAGTTCGAGTCCCCCAAACCAAACCTGGCAGCAGACAAGCTTCAAAACCCCAAAACCTGTCAACGGCGAGATCTCTCTCCTCCGACCAGCGTTGAACCTGAAACTCCGGCCCCTTGCTCGTCTTGGTCCCCGCAACCATCACACCAAAACTAGTTGCACTCGATCCTCCAGAGGAATAATGCAAAAGGAAATACCAAAGCCTATCAAAACTAGGTTTTCAAACCAAATCGATCAATCACCATCACCACGGTGAACTTCCACCACAACCACCATTTTTCTCATCACCACTGATCACCCATCCATCACCAGAAGAAAAGCCAACCTTCCAAATACTCGAGATCATTAGAAATTCCTTCATTTCCATTTCCCAGTAAAAACAGCAATACTCAAGAATCCCAATACTAAAAATGGTAATTCTGGTTTCAAAAATCAAGTTTTAGATTTAGCCTTCGATTCATATACTTGAATCCATGAAACATTTAAATTGGGATTTGACTTATTTAAGTTTATACTGTTGTTTTAGAATTTCCAGAGACAGTGCAATGTTATTTAACTTAAATAAGTTTTTAAACTAAAAACTATGATATAATAAACATATTTTGTTCAAGACTCAAACTCAAATCAAGATTGATTCAAGAGAAATTGTTTTAAGATCAGATCTTGAACCTGGAAACTGGAATCAGAAAAGAAAACAAACAATCCAGACACACAACCATGCACACAATCAAATATTCATATACATGCACAGAGATATACTTATAAACATACTCACAAGCATACTATTTTTCAGAGATAAGCATTGCAACCATTTTATAAACTTATATATTCAAAACAGTAATGTTACTCACCAGGCATTCATAAAACAGAGGCCAGATTTGAAGTTGCTTTTGAAACCCTTTTTAAAACTGAAATGCCATGACTTCATTACTCATTATAAAATTTGAGAAGCTTGCTGTTAAAGACTTGTATGCAGGCCTACTCCATATGCATTTGAATCTTTACATTTGAAAAGGCTTTAAATTTGCAGTTGCATGCTTTAATGGCTTGATTCCCAGGTTTCATTTTCCATCCCCAGGTTTTTAAAAGAATGCAGACTTCATTTTGAATGGGATTACAGGATGCAGGCAAGCTTGTTTTTTAAATTTCCAAAATGTGGAAATGCAGAGGCTAAACCCAGATTTAATTTGAAAATACTTGGGTTTGAAGACTTGCAGATGCATGCATGTTTGTTCCTCTCAATTTTGAAATGCAGATGCTCAGTATTGAACAAAAATGCAGGCAGGTTTTCAATTTACTTTTGAATGAAGAAGGGTTTGCATGCTTCTGGAATTAAAAACTGAGTTGCAGGCTTTTGTTTTAAGAGGGGTTTACTGATTAGATTATGGAGAACAGATTTGAAAAAATATACTGGTAAGCTTTTTGTTTGAAGAAGAATTTCTGATTTGTTTGTGGAGTGGATTGAAGATATTGATTTGGTTTTGAGAAATTGTTATTGATTTGTTTTCAGCTGAGATATATATTTTTTCTTCTTAACTATGAACAAAAATGAAGATTAGAAAAGAAGCATGATTGAAGAAAACATGTTTTATATAAGAATGAATGATTTATTTTAAAATTAAAAGAAAATCAAAATAAAAGGACACTTGTCTCACTAGCCTTTTTAATCCAACTACACTTGTCACCATACCTCTTAATATATTTACATGTGTTTTATAAATGAATTCTATTTGTTTTTATTTATTTTAAAAGGTAAATAAAACTCTTTTCTTTATTTATTAAATACTTATGTATATATATTTTATCTTCATTTTTAAAATGTTTATGCATTTCTTTTTAAAGAAAAAGAAATGAAACAATTTATATAAAAGTGAAAACTTGCTTACATAATTTAAATATGGTTATTCATATATGTTAATTTATTTGAATTCAAAATAAATTCAAGTTCAAATTTTATTCATACATTCAAAATCAAAGGTTAAAACTAATTTATATTAACATACTTAATTTTAAAAATAATAATATTGTCTTTTAAAACATATCTATAATTACACATTTATTATTATTATTATTTAAAAAATAACATATTTATTCAATTTAAATCATTTATAAAAGAAATTATATATCACTTATCTTATTTAACATATTTAAATGAAACAATGTTTATATATAAAAGTGTATTTTAAATTTACTTATACAATTCAAATTATCAAAATGAATTATTAGGATTTAAAACAAGATTTTATTTGTTAATTAATTTCAATTCAAAACTTATCCATTTACAATATATATATAAATATATATACATACATTATAAATAGGAAATCATTTTATTAGCTTTTAAAAGATAAAATTTATCAATTAAACATTTATTTAATTGAATTATTCAATCAAGTTAATTTTATAAACAAAATTTTATCAAATCAATTTAATTTTAATCACAGGCTATTAAATTGATATTGCTAAAATTTCCGGGATATCACAACTTGGGTGAATTCAGAAATGGATTCGAACTGATATGGGTGTCCGAACTTAAACTCATGAGTTCCTCGATTTTTTTTTCAAGGTAGACGGTTCTTTAGTTTATCCAATGGATGCGCTTTCGATCCGAGGATCTATTTTTTATGGATCTTCCGAGAAGGAAGTGCATGCATTGCGTAAATCATTGAATCAGCAGTCTACCGCTATAGCAGGAGTCGATGGTCCCTTGTTTACGAACTGGCTACGATATTTTTCTGGAATCCGAAAGGTAAAAGGATCTTCTAGAAAGTTTTTTGTCCATTGCGTAAATACTGGATCAGTAGCGGGCCATTGCTATCATATTATCATCATTTGACATTGGATTTTGAGCGGTACTTCTCATACCTATTTTTTAAGTATTTTTAATGGATGTTGAAACGGGTCTACTAAGTACTTGGAGATTTCTAGTCTTATGCCTGATCAACGTACGACAAAGCCCGCAAGAACGAGGACAAACCTGTTAAGACATCGAGTTATAAAAGTATTTTGATAAAGTATGATATAAAGCATATTTTGATCATTTTTTCTTCTTTTCTAAATAATTTAAAATGTTTAAAATATTGTTTATTTGCATACAACATGGTTTAATAGTAAATTATTAGTGTTGTAAATATTCTGAGAAATTATTAATTCAATAAAACATATTTAAAGTTAATGATTATTGATTTATTAATGATGTTTAAAAGTATATTGATATTTAAAACTAATAAAATTTATAAATGATGGATTTAAGGTTTTCAATAACTTCTTTGAAAATATAAGTAATGATGTAAATAATTATGTTCAAATAGTTTATATATATTTATAAAGGTGTTATTTAAATATTTAAATGGTATTTATAAATGAATCAAAAAATGTTTCAAATGAATTTTTGAAAAGTATTAAAGTACTAAAGATGGTTGATTTGCAAATAAAGCGTTTAAATTAATATCTCAAGTAAAATTATATAAGTTTCATTGAAGGTATAATTTAAAAATGCATATATATATAAGTGGAAATTTTTTTATTCCCGAGCTTATTTATAGTAATATACTTAACAAATAAATTTGAATCTCTATTTTGGAAGTATAATTTGGAATATTTACTTGATTTCAAAGTACAAATAATAAATTTATTGGTTTATCTACTATTTGAAATTTTGTTTTAAACCATAATAAATGCTTTCCGTGATTTTAATAACCATTTTAAAACAAGTGTGCAAAATTAGTTAAGAAGATATGAAATTTTATACTTTGATTTAGAAATTTAATGTAAGATATGAGTATACTATTAGTTACAGTTTATTAATCTTGAGTTTATAATTATTTTAAAAATAACCAGTATAATAAATCTTTGGATTTAAGGAACTTTATTTTAAAAGCTTATTATAATGTTTTGATATAAATTTCTAACATTGTTTTAGACTTTTGAAAAACCTTTACATAAAGTTATGAGGATGTTTTAAATGTATCTTATATTTTTACTAAGTGAATAAGGTTAAATGTTTTAATTGAATATTTAGAGATATTGAAATATTTTTCAAGGGCGAATACCAAAAACTTAAAATTCTGTAGCTGAATTATGTTATAAACCTAGGTAAAGCAGTAGAAGCTTAAGTAATTTTTATGTTTCATTAATGACTTAAATTCTTAATGGAAAATGAATTATGTAAGTGATAGATCTTTAAATAAATAAATGAATGGAAAAGTAAGTAATGAGAAGAAAAAAACCAGTAGAATAAACTAAAGTAAATTTCAATTAGAATTTCAATTATTGTAATGGAATAAAATTTTAACTATTTAATAATTGGAACTTCTAAAGTTGAAAGTAAGAAATTGAATGTTAAGTTATAAATGAAATATGCAAGGAATTTGAAATTTGTAAAGTGTAAACAAAAAGGAGATGGAAATAAGAAATGATACCTACTGAACATTTATTTACTAAAATGAAATAAGGTAAACTTGTGTAACTTTCAATTTCATTCTTAGAATCATATATATAACTTAATAGAATATTAAAATTTGTAATGTTAAATAAGGATGTGTAATGGAACATTATACAAGAAAAACTTAAATAATGAAAGTATTCAATGAAATTTACTTCTATAAATAAGAAATTTGATATGAAAATAGTTATAAACCTGAGTTATAATTATAGTGCTACTAAATAAAATGAAATAGAAAGTGAAAATTATAAGCAAAGAATTATGAACTTAAGTTAATGTTTGAAGTTATTGATAATTAAAGTAAATAATAAAATGAATACTATACTAAATTTGATGATTATAACTTCAGGAATGGTTGATTACTTTGATCCCTTGTGAAGATTATGTGTGTAACGACCCGGAATTTTGGGTCGCCAAAATTTAACATTTAATTCATTTTAAATGTTGGATATGGATTCTAATTTGAATCTTGATAATAGAAGACTATGGTTGAGTTAATAAGATGAGTTATAGTTTCAAAATATGGTGATTCCATTTGAATTAGAGTAATAATAATAATTATTAGAACTGAGAATAAATTGGAAATTGAATGGGAATTGTTATAAAATTGATGTTTAAATGCATTTTTAAGTTCCATAGGTTATAAATGATATTGTTAGATTTTTGGAAGAATTTAAAAGTTAATAGATTATTATTTGGAATTTTATATGAATTTAAAATGAATTTAATATTATTAAATATTGCAATTAATCCGATTTAAGTCCAGAATGAACCAGAACGATTTTTAATGTGTTTATAAATTTTATATTAATTATTGTTAAGTTAATAAAATTTTAAAAGTGGAGATTTGGAGTGATTTCGATAATTTCGAAAATCGCTTAATTAAATAGACGAGTTAAAATAGCCTTCCGGGGCACAGTCTCGGAATTCGACGAAACCAGTTTCATTGGATCCGTAATAGTTAATTATTATCGGATTTCAATTTTCGTAGCAATCGGGGTTGTCGTTTGACCCCGGCAGCTCGAAACGTATCGAAATCGTTTTAATCGATTTAATTTCAAATTGAACGTTTAATTCCGTAACTCGTGCATACGACTGAATTAGCTTACGAAACCTGTTCCATTGTGTCCGGAACGCGGAAAAACCTTAGAATAGCCTGTCGGAACGTGTGTTTTGGAGATCGTTTGCATACGTCGTTAAAATTGAGAATTTCATTAATTAAAAATATTATTAAATTATATATATATATTAACTTTCGTTCTTAAACCCTAGCAGTGCATCAGGAGCCGCCGCCCAACATATTCCATGGCTGAAATTCGATTTCAATTCTCCTAAATAATCTCTCAATCCTTGCATTTATTTCAGCAATCACCAACTAGAGAATTGTAGATCGCAGAGAGATCTACGTATTCAACGGTCGGGATCGTATATAGTGGAGTCGATTCGCCAGAATCTGGCCGTGTAGGCGCGCGTTCGTGCACGATTTTTGACGTGTTTTGGTCAACCGAGTTTGACCGCGATTGGACCCCGGGTAGAGCAAGCCGTGGGCTTCATGGTGGAGATGTTCGATCGTCGCGTAGTCGAGTGTGTGGAGAGCGGCTTGGAGCCCTAATTTTCGGTGATGGGTTCGGTTGTATCTGCTGTCGCGTGAAGATGAGGGAGAGAGGAGTAGCCGGCCGTGTTTGGTATTTGTTTTTGTATAAAAAGAAATTTATTTGAAATTAAAATTGAAAACTTATAAATTTCGTAACTCATTCGTATTGTATCAGAAATTAATGAACTTGGTAGCGCCGGAATCACAGAGGAACGTACTACGCGATGGTGCAGATCCGGAACCAATCCGGGCAAGTAGAAATTTGGGTTAAATCGGACGTTGTCCGGTTTAATTTGAATTTCGAACGCTCGCCGAAACTCAAGGTGAGTTATTCTCACTCACATCTGGATGCTAGTAAAGTAGACAGCTAGTATTGATTGTTTGTTTGGATGTTTAGCTGAATATGTTAGTTATTATCAAATTGAATTGATATATATACTGTTGTGCTAATATTTGTGGATGCAGGGAAAACAGGTTGGAGGGATCCAACGGGATTCCTCACAATATAGTACTTATTTGATTATGATACCTGTTTATATATTGAGATTGATAAATTTGGAATTGAATTGCATTGTGATGTTGTGGTTTAAACTATAAACCCAGAATATTAATTATAAAGGAAATTTGCAGTTTAAATTATAAAGAATTTAAATTGGGTTTCAAAGAAATTGAGAAATTGTTAAATGAGAAATTAAGAGAATATAAATGTTTGAAAACCCGATTTGGATGGAAAACTGAAATGAATTTGTATAGAAATATTGTTGGATAAATTTATAAATCCAAAGTTAATTATAAATGGATGAATTGAATTTAGAGAAATAAAAGATAGAGTTAAATAATGGATTTAAAGGATGAAAATTTGAAATCTATTTAGAATGGAAATTGGAAGTTGTAAAATCTGGAATGATAATTAAGATAAATGTTATTAGTTGAAGTTTTGGGAAATAAATTTATGTTATAAAACCCTAAAACTTAATTTAATAAATGGACAGAAATCGTGAGAAGGATTTCTGTGATGATTTAGTAGAAATGAGATTTCCTAGGGAAAATCCAAGTTCGAGTTTTAAATTGATTTTATAAAAAGAAAGTTTAAAATCTAAACTAATTTTAAAGAATGTTTTAAAAATTATTATTTTAAAGTGATTTTTATAAATTAGCAATAGTAAAATTTTATAAATATTTTAATAATTATGTTTACAAATGGATTTGTTTTAAAAGCTAGTTTTGACCTAAGTATATTGAAATAAGAGTTAATCTTTTTACCACTTTATTTTAATATATAGTATAACTTAACCTTAATTTAAATTAAGCTATATCTTTTAAACAGTTTTGCTTTAAATATTTTGGAATTATATTTTGATTAAATAATTAGTAGTAAATTTATCTATTTAAAGTATACTTTAAATTAAAATGTTTTTAACTGTTTTAAATCTAAACTGTTTTGAACTTGGATATTTCCAATGGAAATATATGGTAAATGATTTACCTTGTAAAGGAGGAATTTTGAGAAATGTTTTCAAATGAGATTTGGAAATTTGGTAATATATCTTTTAAAGATATTTGAGGTAAATAAATAATATGGAATATTATTTATTGTGTGATGGATGCTATGGATGTTTATGAATATTAATTGATAGTTAAATCACCGACTATCAATATTGGACAAATGCGATGATCGTTTCGAAGAGACCGGGATCGAGATTTATTTCTCGAAAACCACTTCGATCCGGTTTGTACGTTTTCGTGCGATAAAACGTTTTCGGAGTCGAAGATGGAGCAGTGAAGTGCAAGGGCTAGTCGCTACTAATCCTGAGGATATTTCCAAAATGGATGTAGTAGGAATAGTACTTTCGGTTCCGTTCGAACCCGGGACGGACTTGTATGGACGAATGCTTCGTGACATCGTCAGCGGACGATGGGCATTCTAAGGGATATGTGCTAAAGGTATCGTTTAGCCTCGAGCCTCATCAACCGGGAATGACTGAAAATCAGGGGATATGCAGCAAGGCTTCGTGGGTAGCCCCCACTGGAGAGTAAGGTCATCCCTGTCTAGAGGTTCCTTTTTATTTCGGCTTAGTGATGCGGTTGCTGATCCCAACCGCGGGGTGATCTTATTCGGAATTGCCCATAGGTGATTCCGGTCTTGTGTTGCAGGGGACGAAGGGAGTAGTCCTCGGTACTGTGATCTAGACCACGTACTGTGACAGGTGGTACCCCAGTGCCTAGTCATTAGTTGGAATCCATTTTTCCCTACGAGCCTTTTACGAGTTTTGTTTGTATTACCCACTTCGGTGGCTAGTAGCTGGAATTTAATGAATGTAACAATTTCGGCTATTTTATAAGTATTTGTAAATAGACCCTATTATAATATCAGAGGATTTCTATAAAAAGTGTTTTAGCTATCGTAAGGTAAAAACCCGACATGTTTATTTGTGGCGTGGTCTTACGAGATGCTTTTGTTTTCAAAAGAATTTTTGAAACTTTAATAATCAATTGTGTGCATTATTATCAGCTGGTATGCCAGACTGACTCGGGTGTTATTTCATTATAATGCTCGGGTCAGACCGAGTATTATATGTTCAGGATAGGTTGCTATGGAGCAGGAGAGGAGCTGGAGTTCGAGACGTATTATATGTACCTATATATATATCCGCTGCTATGTTGTATGGTATGTCTGTTATGTGATGATTGATGTATGAGTTACTCTGATGATATGTTGTATAAACAGTTATAGATTTCATTTTGTGTAAAGATATATAGTTGCTATTATATTTTATTCCGCTGCGACTGTGAGATTCTGATATTGTTTAGTTTCTTCTTCTTCTATCTCTTTTCTTTTAACCTCAATGGTTCGTATTTCTGTTCCACTTGAGTCAATTAGGGTAGAATAATGTTGATTCAAGGGGTACGGATTTGCGGGCTGTCACAGTTGGTATCAGAGCTTAGGTTGGCGACAACCTAGGCTTTGGTGGGATAATTACTCATTTAATAGAGTCAATAGTACTCTATAATAAGTTGAGTATAATAATAAATATGAGAGCGTACTTGTTAGTGTTTATAAAATTGTTTTTATACTGTGTTGACTTATCGGTTGAGTGTTTATGAATTCTGGTCGGTGCGGGAAGTACAACCGTATCAATAGGGATTTCTAAACTCTTAAACAAGATAAACCGACATAGTATTGTTTTAAAGTGGATAAATGAAATAATTTTATCCAAAATTATATTTTGATATAAAGAGAATAATTTTTGGAAATTATATATATTTGACTGTTTGGTTGCCAAATTTTGAAAATCAAATAAGAATCTTGAATTTGACCAAATTTGAAATGATAAGTGAATAAGATTATAAAATTGAAATGGTTATAACCAAATAGAATTAATTAAATATGTTGCAAATAAGAAGTGAAATTAAAATTTGAATTTAAACCAGAATTTTAACCCGGAAGTTTTGAAAAGGATTTTTAATAGATTGAAAATAAAAATTTGGAAATTTAAAATCCTGGGAAGTTTTGAAATGTTTTCCAATGTATTGAAGACAATAATGGAGTATTGTTTTGGATAATATTTTTGAATGGAAACTGTTTGAAATGAAATTGGGAAAGTTAAGAAGCATTGAACTCACTGTGGTCGCTGGAAAATAATCCTGATGATGCTGGCCACATCATTAGAATTCATTTTCGAGTTTCTAAAGTGATGGATTGCTTCCCTAGTAATTGGTTATGGTATTGTTTGGATTTGTTGGGGATAACAGTTGTTTTGGATATTTCAAAAATGGAAATTTGTTTGGGATATGAACAAATTGTTTTGGGTACAAACAAATTGGTTTGGAAAACATGGAAATTTGATTTGATATACCAAATGGATATATATATTTGATATATTTCAAAATGGTTTTGAGATAAAACCGGGTAAATTGAATTCTGGGAAAGTTCTAATTAAATAATGAGTAAAGTTGAAATGAATCAACTATTGAATTTGTTAAGTGGAGCTAATGCTAATAAGAAGGAAATGAGAAATTTTAATCATGGAATTAAAATTTAATTTGAGTAATTGAAAGTGAATAAAATGTATTGAAGTAAATGAAGGGTATTGAAGTGAATGGAAATTTAAATTTAACTTGGACAAGTTAAATATATTGGACCCAGAATTAAATGGATTTGGGTTTAAATCAAAAGTAAGTTGATTTGAAAATTTGGGTTGTTGTGTAATAGATTGTACCCACAAGCTATTAAGTAATATACTTATAATCTGAAATTATGTAATTTAGAATTTGTAAAAGATTTGGGTAAAAAAAAAAAGATCTATATCTTTATGAATTCAGGGGTATATATTTATAAAAGTTGAAATTGTGATTATAAGTTGTAGATGGATTAAAATGAGCTATATAAGCTGTTAAGTAGATAAGTTGGTGAACTTATATATAGAAATAGAATTATAATCACAAATGAGGGAATAGTGAAATGGTATAGTGGAATTAACTTAATCTCAAATGAATGTGGATTGAGATAAGGTTTGTTGGGTAATGAAATTGAAATTGAATTTCAGTTGTGTAATAAATAATATTGAAAGAAATTTAGATTCTATTTATAGGAGTAAAAAGGAAAGGTAGAAAATTTAAATGTGCCAAATGAAATAATTGGAAAATGGTGATATTATGAATGAATTCAGAGTAAATTAAGAAAGTGGAGTGAAAACTAATATGGATTATGTTATTGACTGAATTAAATTACAAATTAACTGGGATTTGTATTGTAATGGAGAATTTTGATAGTTTAGTCAAGTTTGGAAAGTAAATAGAAATCCTGATTTGAATTGGGATTCAATTATGGAAATGAATATTGGAGGTGTGAATGAATAATGGAATTTGAATATATTTATGATGATTTGGATTGTAAATAAAATTCAAATGAGTAAAATAATTTAAATGGCCTCTTTGTAAATAAAATAAGTTTAATATGAATTGGATAACTAAACAAAGAGCATTAAATTTGTATATGAATGGAAATTTGATTTGAATGAGAATCAAATGAAATAAAATTTGATTTATAAGGAAATAATGAGAATATTGTTAAAGAACTTAAGCAAATTGAAAGAAAAACAAAATGGTTGAGAATGAGCCTTATTAAGTAATGTTGAATGAAATTTGTTAGATAATAATTGCAAGAAATGATATTAATAAGTTATTGTGATAAATTAAGGATGTATGGGTTGTAAATAATCCAGGAGGGAGAGATATTAATATAAACTTGGATTGGTTAATGAAACTAATATAAATCCAAGTTGGAATTAATTTTAAAGGGTTATAAGCTTAAGTGGCAATTGTTTTGCTTGAATGACTTGAATATTTGAATGTATTTAGAATTGAGTTGTTTAAACAACTAAATTGGTTTTGGATAAATTAGAATTTGATTAAGTGAAGTCAAATTAAAATGAAACTAAATTTGGTATGCAAGAAAGAATTGAGATATTATGCAATTGAATTGATGTTTGAATAAATTGATATGGATTAGGATCCAATTCAAAGAGTTGGTAAATGAATGCAAGTAAATTGGTTTCAAGTTGCAAATGGAATTGAGTTGGAATCAATTGGGATGAATTAACATTTTAATAAGCAATGTTTGCATATATATGGAAATAAATCATGAAAGGATTGCAAATGTTTCAAGTTTAAATAAAATTTGATTTAAAATCAAATTTGGGAATGTAAGTTAAAATAAAATTTGATTACAAATCAAATTGGAAGGGTAAGTTAAAAAAAAAAAAAAAAAGTGTGAACAAGGCATATGTTAATTATTTTGAAATAGAAATAAATTGGTTATAAGAAATATGAATGGTGTATAGAAAGCTTGAATGTAAATCATTCAAGTGAAGTAAAATGAGGTTAGTTGGAGGAAACTAAAATGTGCGAAATTTTAATAAAGGAATGTGAGTGCTTCAAATTGGAAATAAGGATTTGATTGAAAATCAAATTAAATAATGTTGCATATAAATGAATTAAAGCACCTATTCATAATATTGAAGTGAATATGAATGAGTTGTCTTAGTGTATTCAACACTGAACTTGGTTTTGAATTAATTGGAATGCATTGAAATGTTATTAAGTAATTTTGCATAAGAATGAAGATGCTTCTACCCTGAAGATAAAGGTGGTTTGTAAATCAATTAGGAATTGTATTGAAATAGATTGCTATTAGTGAAGCATATGTTAATCCTATTGAGATAAATATGAATTGTATATGGTTGATTTGAGTATAAATCATTCAAGTGAAAGTAAATAATGTTGGACTTGAATAGATAATTGGAAAGATGATTTAAAATCTTGAATTGTTGGTAAAGGATGGTTAATATTAGTAAATTTTGAAATTTGCTTGGTTTGGATTATGCCATAGATATGTTGGATTGCTTTTATATTGGAAAATGTTGATTAAAATGCACAGATCTTGTAACTAATGAGTATGTTGAGTAAGTGCAGGAATGCGAGGCGCTCGAGAGGGTTTGAAGCGCGTATATGCATTATATATTAGCTACTTGCTATTAATTTTGCTAAAAGGTACGCCTACGCAAATAAAATTGGAAAATGATATATATATTGTGTTATATTTTGGTTTCCGGCCGTGTGGGCCGATGTATATATATTTGTGTATCCTGCGATATCGTAGAAGCTCCTCCGTACAGGGGAGACTCTGCCAAAATTTTCCGAAAATTTTGGGAGTTAGAAATTTTTTGGGGTTTTTGGAAAAAGTTAAATAACCTATGAAGTTATAAGTTAAAATTAAAGCTTTAGAATTAATAAAGCAAATAGGTTTGGGAATTGAACAAAAAGGATTTTGTGAAGTGTATATAAGCTTTTAACTAAGCTAGTGGGATAAGTAAATGGGTTTAAGTGTATGTTCTACCTTATACAAATTTCGGGGACGAAATTTTTATAAGGGGGGAGGAATGTAACGACCCGGAATTTTGGGTCGCCAAAATTTAACATTTAATTCATTTTAAATGTTGGATATGGATTCTAATTTGAATCTTGATAATAGAAGACTATGGTTGAGTTAATAAGATGAGTTATAGTTTCAAAATATGGTGATTCCATTTGAATTGGAGTAATAATAATAATTATTAGAACTGAGAATAAATTGGAAATTGAATGGGAATTGTTATAAAATTGATGTTTAAATGCATTTTTAAGTTCCATAGGTTATAAATGATATTGTTAGATTTTTGGAAGAATTTAAAAGTTAATAGATTATTATTTGGAATTTTATATGAATTTAAAATGAATTTAATATTATTAAATATTGCAATTAATCCGATTTAAGTCCAGAATGAACCAGAACGATTTTTAATGTGTTTATAAATTTTATATGAATTATTGTTAAGTTAATAAAATTTTAAAAGTGGAGATTTGGAGTGATTTCGATAATTTCGAAAATCGCTTAATTAAATAGACGAGTTAAAATAGCCTTCCGGGGCACAGTCTCGGAATTCGACGAAACCAGTTTCATTGGATCCGTAATAGTTAATTATTATCGGATTTCAATTTTCGTAGCAATCGGGGTTGTCGTTTGACCCCGGCAGCTCGAAACGTATCGAAATCGTTTTAATCGATTTAATTTCAAATTGAACGTTTAATTCCGTAACTCGTGCATACGACTGAATTAGCTTACGAAACCTGTTCCATTGTGTCCGGAACGCGGAAAAACCTTAGAATAGCCTGTCGGAACGTGTGTTTTGGAGATCGTTTGCATACGTCGTTAAAATTGAGACTTTCATTAATTAAAAATATTATTAAATTATATATATATATTAACTTTCGTTCTTAAACCCTAGCAGTGCATCAGGAGCCGCCGCCCAACATATTCCATGGCTGAAATTCGATTTCAATTCTCCTAAATAATCTCTCAATCCTTGCATTTATTTCAGCAATCACCAACTAGAGAATTGTAGATCGCAGAGAGATCTACGTATTCAACGGTCGGGATCGTATATAGTGGAGTCGATTCGCCAGAATCTGGCCGTGTAGGCGCGCGTTCGTGCACGATTTTTGACGTGTTTTGGTCAACCGAGTTTGACCGCGATTGGACCCCGGGTAGAGCAAGCCGTGGGCTTCATGGTGGAGATGTTCGATCGTCGCGTAGTCGAGTGTGTGGAGAGCGGCTTGGAGCCCTAATTTTCGGTGATGGGTTCGGTTGTATCTGCTGTCGCGTGAAGATGAGGGAGAGAGGAGTAGCCGGCCGTGTTTGGTATTTGTTTTTGTATAAAAAGAAATTTATTTGAAATTAAAATTGAAAACTTATAAATTTCGTAACTCATTCGTATTGTATCAGAAATTAATGAACTTGGTAGCGCCGGAATCACAGAGGAACGTACTACGCGATGGTGCAGATCCGGAACCAATCCGGGCAAGTAGAAATTTGGGTTAAATCGGACGTTGTCCGGTTTAATTTGAATTTCGAACGCTCGCCGAAACTCAAGGTGAGTTATTCTCACTCACATCTGGATGCTAGTAAAGTAGACAGCTAGTATTGATTGTTTGTTTGGATGTTTAGCTGAATATGTTAGTTATTATCAAATTGAATTGATATATATACTATTGTGCTAATATTTGTGGATGCAGGGAAAACAGGTTGGAGGGATCCAACGGGATTCCTCACAATATAGTACTTATTTGATTATGATACCTGTTTATATATTGAGATTGATAAATTTGGAATTGAATTGCATTGTGATGTTGTGGTTTAAACTATAAACCCAGAATATTAATTATAAAGGAAATTTGCAGTTTAAATTATAAAGAAATTAAATTGGGTTTCAAAGAAATTGAGAAATTGTTAAATGAGAAATTAAGAGAATATAAATGTTTGAAAACCCGATTTGGATGGAAAACTGAAATGAATTTGTATAGAAATATTGTTGGATAAATTTATAAATCCAAAGTTAATTATAAATGGATGAATTGAATTTAGAGAAATAAAAGATAGAGTTAAATAATGGATTTAAAGGATGAAAATTTGAAATCTATTTAGAATGGAAATTGGAAGTTGTAAAATCTGGAATGATAATTAAGATAAATGTTATTAGTTGAAGTTTTGGGAAATAAATTTATGTTATAAAACCCTAAAACTTAATTTAATAAATGGACAGAAATCGTGAGAAGGATTTCTGTGATGATTTAGTAGAAATGAGATTTCCTAGGGAAAATCCAAGTTCGAGTTTTAAATTGATTTTATAAAAAGAAAGTTTAAAATCTAAACTAATTTTAAAGAATGTTTTAAAAATTATTATTTTAAAGTGATTTTTATAAATTAGCAATAGTAAAATTTTATAAATATTTTAATAATTATGTTTACAAATGGATTTGTTTTAAAAGCTAGTTTTGACCTAAGTATATTGAAATAAGAGTTAATCTTTTTACCACTTTATTTTAATATATAGTATAACTTAACCTTAATTTAAATTAAGCTATATCTTTTAAACAGTTTTGCTTTAAATATTTTGGAATTATATTTTGATTAAATAATTAGTAGTAAATTTATCTATTTAAAGTATACTTTAAATTAAAATGTTTTTAACTGTTTTAAATCTAAACTGTTTTGAACTTGGATATTTCCAATGGAAATATATGGTAAATGATTTACCTTGTAAAGGAGGAATTTTGAGAAATGTTTTCAAATGAGATTTGGAAATTTGGTAATATATCTTTTAAAGATATTTGAGGTAAATAAATAATATGGAATATTATTTATTGTGTGATGGATGCTATGGATGTTTATGAATATTAATTGATAGTTAAATCACCGACTATCAATATTGGACAAATGCGATGATCGTTTCGAAGAGACCGGGATCGAGATTTATTTCTCGAAAACCACTTCGATCCGGTTTGTACGTTTTCGTGCGATAAAACGTTTTCGGAGTCGAAGATGGAGCAGTGAAGTGCAAGGGCTAGTCGCTACTAATCCTGAGGATATTTCCAAAATGGATGTAGTAGGAATAGTACTTTCGGTTCCGTTCGAACCCGGGACGGACTTGTATGGACGAATGCTTCGTGACATCGTCAGCGGACGATGGGCATTCTAAGGGATATGTGCTAAAGGTATCGTTTAGCCTCGAGCCTCATCAACCGGGAATGACTGAAAATCAGGGGATATGCAGCAAGGCTTCGTGGGTAGCCCCCACTGGAGAGTAAGGTCATCCCTGTCTAGAGGTTCCTTTTTATTTCGGCTTAGTGATGCGGTTGCTGATCCCAACCGCGGGGTGATCTTATTCGGAATTGCCCATAGGTGATTCCGGTCTTGTGTTGCAGGGGACGAAGGGAGTAGTCCTCGGTACTGTGATCTAGACCACGTACTGTGACAGGTGGTACCCCAGTGCCTAGTCATTAGTTGGAATCCATTTTTCCCTACGAGCCTTTTACGAGTTTTGTTTGTATTACCCACTTCGGTGGCTAGTAGCTGGAATTTAATGAATGTAACAATTTCGGCTATTTTATAAGTATTTGTAAATAGACCCTATTATAATATCAGAGGATTTCTATAAAAAGTGTTTTAGCTATCGTAAGGTAAAAACCCGACATGTTTATTTGTGGCGTGGTCTTACGAGATGCTTTTGTTTTCAAAAGAATTTTTGAAACTTTAATAATCAATTGTGTGCATTATTATCAGCTGGTATGCCAGACTGACTCGGGTGTTATTTCATTATAATGCTCGGGTCAGACCGAGTATTATATGTTCAGGATAGGTTGCTATGGAGCAGGAGAGGAGCTGGAGTTCGAGACGTATTATATGTACCTATATATATATCCGCTGCTATGTTGTATGGTATGTCTGTTATGTGATGATTGATGTATGAGTTACTCTGATGATATGTTGTATAAACAGTTATAGATTTCATTTTGTGTAAAGATATATAGTTGCTATTATATTTTATTCCGCTGCGACTGTGAGATTCTGATATTGTTTAGTTTCTTCTTCTTCTATCTCTTTTCTTTTAACCTCAATGGTTCGTATTTCTGTTCCACTTGAGTCAATTAGGGTAGAATAATGTTGATTCAAGGGGTACGGATTTGCGGGCTGTCACAATGTGCTTGTATGCAAAAGATTGTCGTTATGTTGTATGTGATGATGATATACTTTTGGCTGAAAGTGATTGTTGTTACGTTATGTTGATTGTTTGTTATTAGTTTAAAACTATATAATCATTTCACATCTAAATAATTATTAACCTCTTTGGATTGTATAAGTGGAATACAGGTTATGGAAGCAATTGCTACTCCTTTTGGTTTCATAAAATAAGCATTATTTGCCCGAAAATAGGTATACTGTAACGACCCGATATTTTCAACCATTCGCATCCGCACATGTCGGACTTGAATTGCTCAAAATACCGCGTTGTAAATAAAATTTGGCAAATCTCAGAATATACAGTAAATACATAGTCACAGATCACAGACACAGAGTAAATAATAATGCAGCGGAAATAAAAGAGATAGTAGTTCATGAAGCTACTATATAAAAATAAGATACATCAAAGTTAAACAAGATACAACAGAAGAGTAACAAGATACATCAGGTATAAATCAGAATACATCACTGAAATCACTGGATACAAAAAGCAAAATAGATGGCTAGATCTTCAAGTAAAGCTCCAGCTCCAAAGGTGAATCTTGAATGCTAACTCACTCAATCTGACTCGAGCGTAAAGCAAAACACAAAACACTCGAGTCAAGACATAAATACTTATGAACTGTAAATCAACTCAAGTGAACAGTAACAAAAATGCATCAGTAACTTAAAGGATGCTTGGGATCGCCCATCCTTTAAGGATCCGTTAAACTATTTACTATGTAGTAATATCGCGCTATTATAATAGTGTCTACAGTAAAATAAACATACTTTTAAATAGCGTTCCGGGCTACCCATATCACCCTTCACACATAATAGTCCCAGTAGTCCATCCAATATCATGCCATCTCCACTACGGGTGACTGTCAGAGGATACCACACGGGCTACGGGAGAAAAACAAACTCGTAGTAAAGGCTTGGTATGGTAGGTGACACGGCACACAAGGCAATGCCAGGGTAGATATACCAATTACGCACACGGGGTGGCGGTAACGCAGCAGCCACATACGCCCACCTCGGAACACACTCCCAATCAAAATCGGAGGATGGCCATCTAATCAATCACCAGTAAGAGTATAGTATCGAAGGAATGTGTCCGACCAGAGGTGCTACCTCGTTTGGCCCGAGATCGCTCCTGTTCTAGCCACCTTATGCCAACTCACGGGAGTTGGGTCCACGTAATATACCTCAAGAACGTCGCCACCATCCTACTTCATTCTGGAATCTCCACCGCGTACACGGTTGTTAAAGTGGTTTTCGGAGTTGGCAGAGAGTATGACAACTTCCGATCCCGGTCTCTTTAACAACCAAACGTTATTATAACGCCGTGGTCATTTAAAAATAGTTTATATTTCAAAAGGATCAAATCATTTCATTTCAAACTATATTTCTTTCAAAATAATTTATATTTTGAAACCATAAACCATTTTTATTTCAAAACTATTTATTCAATCAAAATAGTTTATACTTCGAAACCAAAATCATTTTGATTTCAAAACTATATTCAAATCAAAATAGTTTATACTTTATCATTTCCATCTCAAACCTATATTCACTTGCAAAAATCATAATACTTTCAAAGTTATAACTCTTTCGAAACCAAAATACTTGAAATCATTACACTTTGAAAATCATAACATTCTGAAATCATACATTTGAAATCATGAAACATTCATTTAATTCTTTACATTTTACAAATTTATTTCCAGTTTAATTCAAAATTTCAAATTTCCAATTTAATGCAAATCAAACCATCGATTTCAATTCAATTCAGTTTTCTAACGAAACATTTCAAATCTTATAAATTTCAAATATAGATTTGATCTACAAAATAAGCTATCCAATTTTAATATGTTTCCAAACTTTAATATCCCACATTTCAAAACTAAACTTAATAATTCCATATATTCATATCTCAAATCTAATTTCATTATTATGTAGTTTGAAATATTCATTTCATAAATCCAATATTATTAAAATAAACTTAAATTACAATTAAACCAAATATCTTTTCATACAAATATAAACTTCAAATATTCCTTTATCAAATAAAGCAAAATCAAATATCATTCAACATTCACATTCTTTATTAAAATAAAGATCAAATCATTTCCAGACCATTTCAAAATCATTAAAATATTACATCCTTTCAAAACTTCATAATCAAATCTTTATTTGAATTCAAATCCAAATATTCAAAGTTAAATATCATTTAAAAATCAAATATGTCATTCATTTATTATTTCAAACATCATTACCAAAAATACATTCCAAAATTCCATTCAAAAATTCATTTATTATATTACATTTCATTCTGTTTAACACATAACCAAGTAAACTTTATTTAAATTCAAATTCAATTTAAATTCCTTAAAAAATTCAAATTTAAATATTCAAAACTTCTAAAATTTCACAGATAATCCATTTCAATAGTTAAATTATTTAACACTTTAAAATATAGCCCAAACAGTGTTAAAATCTATAACATTTCAAAACATTGTCAAATTATAGCAACGACGGCATTTATAAAGTGCTATCGTACCTTATAGTTTCAAAAATGGTTTTAGTTCAAGAATAACGGCATTTATAAAACGCCGTAATAGATATTTAGTTATTTCAATCATAGTTAAATTCAAAAACAACAGCATTTAAAATTGCTGTCAAAAGACTACAGCATTTTGGAAATGCTATAAAATTCCAGATTTTATTTTAACTTTTCAAAAATAATAATAAAACTCCAAATTTTTATTATTATAACTTAAAATTCATATTTCTAGACTTCAAAATTTCACATTTAAAATCATTTTAACATTTGATTTAACACAATAAAATTTTAAGATCGAATATTCAATTTTGCAAACTCCATTCATTTATTAAGTCAAAATTCACTATTTATTAATTTATAAATTAAATAAACTTAAAATTTTACTTCAAATATCATTTCAAAACTTTAAATTTAATTTCCATTATTTATTTACATTTTAAAATAAAATTTAATGTCAAAATCACATTTACTTCAAATTTATATACTTAAATTCACAATTTCAAGACTTAATATTTAACTTTCTTAAAACCATAATATATATATATATATATATATATATATTAAATCAAAATTTCATACTTTTGAAAATACATATTTAAAAAAAATCATTTCAAAATATGCCACGGGGTCTGTCTATAATTTTCTAACCTAGGTCAAGTGATACGGATATATATCATTTCAATCCGTAATTTACAAAGAAAACCGGGTTTTATCATTTCAAACCCGCAATCCCAAGCCAAATAAAATACAATAAAAATCGCTCAGGCCTATCATTTCAGCCCATAACGATTTTTCTTTAATCTAAAATCCGTTTGGGTATGTATCATTTCAACCCATAGTGGTTCTATTCTAACAGGGAACTTGCAGTGTGAATATATGCATAAACAATATAAACAATGTCAGTGTCACAATATAATGTCATATATCACATGTCAGGTGATAATTAACAGTTTTAATATGGCAATAACATGGCATAGCATATCATATGATCATCATTAACTTGCATAACATTTTATATCACTAAACACTTGTCATCAATTCACTATTTCATAAGTATAAATGTCAGAGTGAGAAAGACTCACCTTTTACGAAGCTAGAGACAAACAACACACACAAGAGCAATTCCAAAGGCATGACAAGCACGATTTGATTTGAATTGATGGAGACCCTTGTAAACAACACAAAATATAACATACATAAGCACAAACATAGATATCGACATACAAATATAATCAACAACTTTAGTTTGCAGAACAGTTGCAAAACAAGAGAGATGACCAAACCTTAGAAGCAAAAGACTTGCACACGACAACATAAGCTTGTCACATGATCAAATGGGCTTGCTCTCATCATACTAGGCTCAGCCTAGATGCCAACATGGCTCAGGTTTGGGTCAATATGGGTTCATATGGCTCGGCCTAACTTGGATATGAAGGAGTGGAAGTTGTGAAATGAGAAATACAAAAGTCAAGGCAATTAAGTGGATTTTTGGTGCAACTATAGGTTTGGCCTACCGTGGCTTGGGCTTGCTCATGGAAGGGGATGGTCAGGTGGTGGATGGAGTGGCGACCAGAGGTGGTGGAGGGACTGGTGGTGGCGGCCATGGAGGTGGTTTAGGTTAAAAATGAAGGCTATGGCCTTAAGGGTTTGGCTAGGCTAGTTTGGTGGAACTTTTGTGCAAATTTTGTGGTGCAACATCAACGGATGGTCATGGCTGTTGTCTTGGTCAGAGGAGAGGCTTATGAGCTGCTGGAGATGATGGTGGAGAGGATGGTAGTGGTGGTGGTAGAGGCTAGGCCTAGCAAAACACAAGAAGGATCAATGCAAAAATCAATAGGAAAATCATAAAAACAAGAAGAAAGATGATAGAATTTACCAAATTTTTGTAAAACAAATGGCCATGAGTTTTTTTCTCAAGAAAGATGATAAAAATTTCGTGAGAAAGAGTGAGGAATGTGGCTTAAAGATGGAGTAGGGTACGGCCAAAGCATTGATGAATGGAGTTTGGAAAGTGAAAGGTCGGAATGCAAAAGGACTAAGCATACAAAAGATCTCAAACTCTTCATATATTCATTATTTCTTTTTAAATTTTTATATAACTGAAAAACATATATAAATTCAGTTTAAATACGAAAATATAGTAAATAAAAAAAAATAAATTAATTAATTATTAATTATATATATAGTTTAATTAAATAAAACTGCAAAATTTGCAACTAGTCTTGAAAATATGAAAAATAAGTGCAATGAACTTGGGAAAATTTTTATGCACTTAAAAGTATTTATAAATAAAGATAAGAACACAAAATAAAAAGGAAATTAAAAAAATAAATAAATGAATTTTAATTTAAATATAGTTTAGATGAAGAAAATAGCAGAAAAAGGAAAACAGCCTTTTAAAAATAGGAAATCATCATAGTAAATTTTAGAAAAATTCTATTATCATTTCAAAAATATTTATAAGTCAAAATATACATAATATAACATATTAAAATAAAATATGACAAAGAAAAATAAAATTTATACAATTTAAAATAACAAAATTGCAAAATAAACAATTTATACTCAAAATTGAAATGTACATATCTTTTGCAGTTTAACTCCGTTTTCCACGAAACAAAAAGCAATGTTCAAGTTATTAAATCTATTTTCATAATAAAAGATAAAATTAAAAATTTCAAACTTTTAAATTTTTAAGTTAAAAGTCAAAGTTTGACTATTTTGACCAAAATCAACATTTTCTGGAAATATTCAATTTATGCATTTTTGAAATTCTAATCCACATCAAAATCAACATTTATATTTCAATTAACAAAATATATTAATTTTAATAAATAAAATAAAGTTTTTAAATTAGGAATTTAAATTAAAATAATTAAAATATACAATTACAATAATCAGAAAATACAGGGTTGTTACACTCTCCCCCACTCAAAACTTTTCGTCCCCGAAAAGGAATGAGGTACGGGAAAGCACAGAAAAAGATTGAATGAAATAGTATTAAGACAAGATGACAAGAAGATTAAAATTATACCTGATAACTGTTGCTATAGGTAAGTTTAACAATGTGGAGATGATCTTTCCAAGATCTTCCAGAATCAAGAACACAAGCATGAAAAGAATCTTTTAGAATCTGATTCACCCTTCCCGTTTGACCAACGGTCTGTGGATGGCAAGCGATGCTTAGATTCAAAGATGAGTGCCAAAGATTATTAAAGATTTTTGAAAGATTTCTAAACAGACTGGTATATGCAATAGCCTCCCATTCTGTAGCAAGATAAGGGAAATTAGGAAAACCAAAAGATAGTTTGAAAAACAAAATAAAATAATAAATTTAAAACCATAAAATTTCAACTTAAACTGAAAATTGATTTTACATAAGTCAAATAAATCTTAAGCATCTCTAATTTCATTATCTTATCATCCAATTATCTTAAATTAACAAATCCCTAAAATCATGTATTTGAAAAATCTTTTATTATGCTCAAAATGTACCAAATAAAATTTAATTCTTCTTCACTACTAATTAAAATTAAATTTATTTCTCTCAATATATTTTATCACCTATGTTAAATATACTCACACTCATTGCAACTGCCTTAAATTTATTCTTAGTTCCTTTATCATCATTTTATATTGTAAATTATTCCATTACCCTTTTTCTTTATTTACCTCTGTTAATCCTTTTATAACTAAAATTTAAGTATATAACATTTATAATAACCACTCAAATTTTATTTATAAAAATCTTTTCTTTTTTTTATATTGTATATTATCCAACTACATATTCAACTTCTGATAATTAAGGTAAGTTATATTGGAATGAAATTGTGTATTATACAGATAAAACTTTCTAATTCAATTATTTCAAGCTTGAATATTTATCCAAATCTTGAAATTATACTTAGAAATTATATTTGAAGATAAAATTTAGGAATTAAATTACCGATAAATTCCAAACTATTTAGAGATAAATAAATGCTCATATACTATATGTATATATCCATTCAAATTTAAATCAAATATCAGCATATGTTATAATCCATTCTTATTTTAAAAATTAAAATCAATTAAATTTTCACAAAACAAAACTGTAGCAAGACTACAGAATGGTCTCTTCACTTCGAAACTCGAAAATGATCGTCGATGATGCTGCAGTCATCACCGAAATTTTTTTCCAGCGACAAAGAGAAGAGCACTAAATTTAAATTTAAAATTCTTTGGAAATAAATTTCTATTCGAAAATACTTTAAATAATATATCCTTTAAAACTTTAAGCACAAAGTTTGAAATCCATCGGAAATTAAATTCTCAAATTCTTGTTTTACATTCATTTTAAATTTCCAAATAAATTTATTACCATGTTTTATAGTTCAATTAGATATATGAAACAATAGAAAATGATATATAAAATCAAATATTACTTCTTAACAACCAATTCAAAAAAATCCAGATAAAGATTTATAATATAGTTACAAAATTTATTTCACAAAATTTATTTCATTACTAAATTTTAGAAACATATTGTGTCAGTTTGCTCTGTTCAAGTGTTTTGGAAATCTTATCGATGGCGTTGATCAAACGAATCGATTAGAAACCCAAATCAACATCAACAACTCAAACAGCACAATATATAAAACATTTTAAATATTAGTTTACAAATACACTTCAAGAATAATTTGAAGATAAGTTGGAAACAAAGATGAGATGATTAAATAACAGAATAGGGAGATGGATGAATTTATATAAATCGCGGGCAACCTTAACCGGGTCAACCGTGACTTAAAGAATAAGACCGATGTGGATTTCTTGGGTAAATCGACATTCGATCTCAAGAGATAGATTTCGGGATTATAAGAGGTACTAGCATCTAAACCAAGGATATAGAATTTCTGGTGAATCGATGCTGTTGTAAAGGAGTTCCCCCCTTTACAAATAAATTTGAGGTTGGCGAGACCGCCGACTCATTATAAAGATCATCCAAAGTGGAGTTATGGGATACTCCAGGATCAAATGAAGATGAAGAGTGAGGGACGCGAAATGGATTTTGAAACCGCAGGGAACGTTCCAAAATCAAAGGAATCGAGTCAAAAGGAAGAGATTCAAACTCGAATGAAAGTGATTCTGCAAATTCATTTACTCTATATGCTGAGTTTTGCCTAGAGCTACCAAAGCTCTGATACCAACTGTAACGACCCGATATTTTCAACCATTCGCATCCGCACATGTCGGACTTGAATTGCTCAAAATACCGCGTTGTAAATAAAATTTGGCAAATCTCAGAATATACAGTAAATACATAGTCACATATGACAGACACAGAGTAAATAATAATGCAGCGGAAATAAAAGAGATAGTAGTTCATGAAGCTACTATATAAAAATAAGATACATCAAAGTTAAACAAGATACAACAGAAGAGTAACAAGATACATCAGGTATAAATCAGAATACATCACTGAAATCACTGGATACAAAAAGCAAAATAGATGGCTAGATCTTCAAGGAAAGCTCCAGCTCCAAAGGTGAATCTTGAATGCTAACTCACTCAATCTGACTCGAGCGTAAAGCAAAACACAAAACACTCGAGTCATGACATAAATACTTATGAACTGTAAATCAACTCAAGTGAACAGTAACAAAAATGCATCAGTAACTTAAAGGATGCTTGGGATCGCCCATCCTTTAAGGATCCGTTAAACTATTTACTATGTAGTAATATCGCGCTATTATAATAGTGTCTACAGTAAAATAAACATACTTTTAAATAGCGTTACGAGCTACCCATATCACCCTTCACACATAATAGTCCCAATAGTCCATCCAGTATCATGCCATCTCCACTCCGGGTGACTGTCAGAGGATACCACACGGGCTACGGGAGAAAAACAAACTCATAGTAAAGGCTCGGTATGGTAGGTGACACGGCACACAAGGCAATGCCAGGGTAGATATACCAATTACGCACACGGGCTGGTGGTAACGCAGCAGCCACATACGCCCACCTCGGAACACACTCCCAATCAAAATCGGAGGATGGCCATCTAATCAATCACCAGTAAGAGTATAGTATCGAAGGAATGTGTCCGACCAGAGGTGCTACCTCCTTTGGCCCGAGATCGCTCCTGTTTTAGCCACCTTATGCCAACTCACGGGAGTTGGGTCCACGTAATATACCTCAAGAACGTCGCCACCATCCTACTTCATTCTGGAATCTCCACCGCGTACACGGTTGTTAAAGTGGTTTTCGGAGTTGGCAGAGAGTATGACAACTTCCGATCCCGGTCTCTTTAACAACCAAACGTTATTATAACGCCGTGGTCATTTCAAAATAGTTTATATTTCAAAAGGATCAAATCATTTCATTTCAAACTATATTTCTTTCAAAATAGTTTATATTTTGAAACCACAAACCATTTTTATTTCAAAACTATTTATTCAATCAAAATAGTTTATACTTCGAAACCAAAATCTTTTTTATTTCAAAACTATATTCAAATCAAAATAGTTTATACTTTATCATTTCCATCTCAAACCTATATTCACTTGCAAAAATCATAATACTTTCAAAGTTATAACTCTTTCGAAACCAAAATACTTGAAATCATTACACTTTGAAAATCATAAAATTCTGAAATCATACATTTGAAATCATGAAACATTCATTTAATTCTTTACATTTTACAAATTTATTTCCAATTTAATTCAAAATTTCAAATTTCCAATTTAATTCAAATCAAACCATCGATTTCAATTCAATTCAGTTTTCTAACGAAACATTTCAAATCTTATAAATTTCAAATATAGATTTGATCTACAAAATAAGCTATCCAATTTTAATGTTTCCAAACTTTAATATCCCACATTTCAAAACTAAACTTAATAATTCCATATATTCATATCTCAAATCTAATTTCATTATTATGTAGTTTGAAATATTCATTTCATAAATCCAATATTATAAAAATAAACTTAAATTACAATTAAACCAAATATCTTTTCATACAAATATAAACTTCAAATATTCCTTTATCAAATAAAGCAAAATCAAATATCATTCAACATTCACATTCTTTATTAAAATAAAGATCAAATCATTTCCAGACCATTTCAAAATCATTAAAATATTACATCCTTTCAAAACTTCATAATCAAATCATTATTTGAATTCAAATCCAAATATTCAAAGTTAAATATCATTTAAAAATCAAATATGTCATTCATTTATTATTTCAAACATCATTACCAAAAATACATTCCAAAATTCCATTCAAAAATTCATTTATTATATTACATTTCATTCTGTTTAACACATAACCAAGTAAACTTTATTTAAATTCAAATTCAATTTAAATTCCTTAAAAAATTCAAATTTAAATATTCAAAACTTCTAAAATTTCACAGATAATCCATTTCAATAGTTAAATTATTTAACACTTTAAAATATAGCCCAAACAGTGTTAAAATCTATAACATTTCAAAACATTGTCAAATTATAGCAACAACGGCATTTATAAAGTGCTATCGTAGCTTATAGTTTCAAAAATGGTTTTAGTTCAAGAATAACGGCATTTATAAAACGCCGTAATAGATATTTAGTTATTTCAATCATAGTTATATTCAAAAACAACAGCATTTAAAATTGCTGTCAAAAGACTACAGCATTTTGGAAATGCTATAAAATTCCAGATTTTATTTTAACTTTTCAAAAATAATAATAAAACTCCAAATTTTTATTATTATAACTTAAAAATCATATTTCTAGACTTCAAAATTTCACATTTAAAATCATTTTAACATTTGATTTAACACAATAAAATTTTAAGATCGAATATTCAATTTTGCAAACTCCATTCATTTATTAAGTCAAAATTCACTGTTTATTAATTTATAAATTAAATAAACTTAAAATTTTACTTCAAATATCATTTCAAAACTTTAAATTTAATTTTTATTATTTATTTACATTTTAAAATAAAATTTAATGTCAAAATCACATTTACTTTAAATTTACATACTTAAATTCACAATTTCAAGACTTAATATTTAACTTTGTTAAAACCATAATATATATATATTAAATCAAAATTTCATACTTTTGAAAATACATATTTAAAAAAAATCATTTAAAAATATGCCACGGGGTCTGTATATAATTTTCTAACCTAGGTCAAGTGATACGGATATATATCATTTCAATCCGTAATTTACAAAGAAAACCGGGTTTTATCATTTCAAACCCGCAATCCCAAGCCAAATAAAATACAATAAAAATCACTCAGGCCTATCATTTCAGCCCATAACGATTTTTCCTTAATATAAATTCCGTTTTGGTGTGTATCATTTCAACCCATAGTGATTCTATTCTAACAGGGAACTTGCAGTGTGAATATATGCATAAACAATATAAACAATGTCAGTGTCACAATATAATGTCATATATCACATGTCAGGTGATAATTAACAGTTTTAATATGGCAATAACATGGCATAGAATATCATATGATCATCATTAACTTGCATAACATTTTATATTACTAAACACTTGTCATCAATTCACTATTTCATAAGTATAAATGTCAGAGTGAGAAAGACTCACCTTTTACGAAGCTAGAGACAAACAACACACACAAGAGCAATTCCAAAGGCACGACAAGCACAATTTGATTTGAATTGATGGAGACCCTTGTAAACAACACAAAATATAACATACATAAGCACAAACATAGATATCGACATACAAATATAATCAACAACTTTAGTTTGCAGAACAGTTGCAAAACAAGAGAGATGACCAAACCTTAGAAGCAAAAGACCTGCACACGACAACATAAGCTTGTCACATGATCAAATGGGCTTGCTCTCATCATACTAGGCTCAGCCTAGATGCCAACATGGCTCAGGTTTGGGTCAATATGGGTTCATATGGCTCAGCCTAACTTGGATATGAAGGAGTGGAAGTTGTGACATGAGAAATACAAAAGTCAAGGCAGTTAAGTGGATTTTTGGTGCAACTATAGGTTTGTCCTACCATGGCTTGGGCTTGGTCATGCAAGGTAATGGTCAGGTGGTGGATGGAGTGGCGTCCAGAGGTGGTGGAGGGACTGGTGGTGGCGGCCATGGAGGTGGTTTAGGTAAAAAATGAAGGCTATGGCCTTAAGGGTTTGGCTAGGCTAGTTTGGTGGAACTTTTGTGCAAATTTTGTGGTGCAACATCAACGGATGGTCATGGCTACTGTCTTGGTCAGAGGAGAGGCTTATGAGCTGCTGGAGATGATGGTGGAGAGGATGGTAGTGGTGGTGGTAGAGTCTAGGCCTAGCAAAACACAAGAAGTATCAATGGAAAAATCAATAGGAAAATCATAAAAACAAGAAGAAAGATGATAAAATTTACAAAATTTTTGTAAAACAAATGGCCATGATTTTTTTCTCAAGAAAGATGATAAAATTTTCGTGAGAAAGAGTGAGGAATGTGGCTGAAAGATGGAGTAGGGTACGGCCAAAGCATTGATGAATGGAGTTTGGAAAGTGAAAGGTCGGAATGCAAAAGGACTAAGCATACAAAAGATCTCAAACTCTTCGTATATTCATTATTTCTTTTTAAAATTTTATATAACTGAAAAAATATATAAATTCATTTAAAATAAGAAAATATAGTAAATAAACAAAAATAAATTAAATAATTATTAATTATATATAGTTTAATTAAATATAACAGCAAAATTTGCAACTAGTCTTGAAAATATGAAAAATAAGTGCAATGAACTTGGGAAAATTTTTATGCACTTAAAAGTATTTATAAATAAAGATAAGAACACAAAATAAAAAGGAAATCACAAAAATAAATAAATAAATTTTAATTTAAATATAGTTTAGATGAAGAAAATTGCAGAAAAAGGAAAACAGCCTTTTAAAAATAGGAAATCATCATAGTAAATTTTAGAAAAATTCTATTATCATTTCAAAAATATTTAAAAGTCAAAATATACATAATATAACATATTAAAACATATTAAAATAAAATATGACAAAGAAAAATAAAATTTATACAATTTAAAATAACAAAATTGCAAAATAAACAATTTATACTCAAAATTGAAATGTACATATCTTTTGCAGTTTAACTCTGTTTTCCACGAAACAAAAAGCAATGCTCGAGTTATTAAATCTATTTTCATAATAAAAGATAAAATTTAAAATTTCAAACTTTTAAATTTTTAAGTTAAAAGTCAAAGTTTGACTATTTTGACCAAAATCAACATTTTCTGGAAATATTCAATTTATGCATGTTTGAAATTCTAATCCACATCAAAATCAACATTTATATTTCAATTAACAAAATATATTAATTTTAATAAATAAAATAAAGTTTTTAAATTAGGAATTTAAATTAAAATAATTAAAATATACAATTACAATAATCAGAAAATACAGGGTTGTTACATATGTTCTCGGATTACGGTTTTCTCGCGATATTATATTGTTTTTCCCGTAAGGGATATATTATTTTGAAAATTATGGTATATATATATTTCAATATTATTATTTCTCCCAGACCTCCCCGTACAAAGGAGACTGGCGAAATTTTTCAGTGAATTTTGGCCTAAGAAAATTTTTCTAAAATGTTTTCCCAACTTTTGTTAACTAGAATATAAAAAGATTAAATTGTTACAAATTGATATATTTTATTTAATTTATTTAATTTTGCAAATACTTTTTTTATAAATTTAAAATTTGAATAAGATATACTGGTTACTTAATACCTTTATCCCTCCTTTTTCCTTTTCGGGGACGAAAAGTTTTGAGCGGGGAAGAGTATAACGATCCATAAATTTCGACAACTAAAAATAGTTAATCTAATGAGATTCTATGACTAAATACTGGAAGAAATAAAAATTTAGGATTTATTAATGAAATAATAACTAAAAATGAAAGGTTACAATGTTAATTAAAGTTAATTATTAAAAGTTGAAATGAAATTCCAATAAAGGAAATAATGTAAATGTTATACTTGGTTTTAAATTGAATATAAGAAAACAAATGTAAATATTTAATTAACTAATGAAATAATATATTATTAATGGTAATTGAATAAAATTATTATTATGTAAGAAACTGTAACATTTGTTTCCAAATAATGAATTTATAAATGTGATGAAAAGTTATCGGTAATAATTATTATATGTTACCTATTTATTTGGTCTATTAAATTTAATTAGAAATCAATTACAATTAATTCCCTAAATTAGTGCAGTTAATGTAGGCAAGTTGATAATTCAAATGTTGATTAATTAGTGGAATAAGGTACAATTAATCGTCATTGACAACGGTAGTGGGGTTGTAGTAGTTATGACAATTAATTTTAAATAATGAACTTACAAAGGTTATAAAGTGTTATAATGGTGACGATTGTTGTTTGTTACCAATATATTTAAACAATTGAAATTTAATGCAATAAAATGCTGCATGAATGTAAGTTAAGACAATAGCTGAAATTTGTGAATGTAATAAAAGGAATAGAAATGTAATTATAATTTCCTATGTAATAAATTGATTTAATAAAAGAGTGAAACCAGGGTAAATAATTAATTGGGATTTTTATTTAATTCATGTGTAAAGTTGACAAGATTTAATATAATTGGAATGTAGTAGTTAATACGAATAAAAGATGAAATTAGAGAATATGTAACAACCCGCATATTTATCAATTGTATATTTAAATATTTTATCGTTCGTCGGATTTTGGTCCGAAAACTACGTTTTGCAAACAGTTGAATTAGGACTCGAGACCACTTCCATTGAGTTCGAAATGTTGTTTACAACTATTTTTTAAGTATAAATATTGATAGGTTTGGAGATAGTGGAATTTCACTACTTTTTCACTTGAGTCTTTGGATTGGGCTTTTAGCCTATTAGACCCAACCCTCACCCCTCCTCTTCATAACTTCATTTCTATTTGCCTAAGCCTTCAAGCTTCTTCAAAAATGGTGTAGAGAATGGGAAATTAAAATTCCAAAACTCAAATTCAATTGCAATCCATCTTTCAACTCCAAATTCAAGAAGAAGACATTGGATTCAAGCTTCTTGTGCTTAGATAGAAGAGGGATTGATTCTTACTTGCTTAAACTTCATTTTCATTGATATTTGGTGCAAAGGTGAGATTTTTATCTCACAATTCTAGCCTACAACTATATTGGACTGCTGGGAATGATTCCCTATCATTTTTTCATGCATATTAGCATTTGGTTTGGATTGGATTGGCGAAAAACTCCAATTTTTAGCATTTTGGTGAATTTTTTGCACTTAGGTCGTTCTGGCCATTTTTCTGTGTTCGGGGTTAGGTCGCTCGAGACCTAACCCTTAGGTCGCTCGCCTGTTATCGCGCTAGGTCGCACTGCCTTGAATTTTCACTTTGGAGTTAGGTCGTTTCACGTTAGGTCGTATGGGGTTTAAGTCGTAGGTCGCTCGCCTTTAGGTCGTGCCCCTTTAGGTCGCTCGGCCTTGCCTACCTCGTTAGGTCGCGTGACCTTAGGTCGTTCCCCTTTAGGTCGTATGACCTTAAGTTGTTCACATGGGTTAGGCCTTTAAACCATTAGGTCGCTCGAATGAGTTAGGTCGTTGGACCTTAGGTCGTTTACCCTTTAGGTCGCGTGTTCCACTAGGTCGCGTGAACCCTTAGGTCATTGGACCTTATTCCCTCTTAGGTCGGCAACCAGTTGGTCGTTTGCCTTGCTTAACTCGCGAACACCATTAGGTCGCAACCCTTTAGGTCGCTCGACCTGTGCAACTGTTAGGTCGCGCATCACCTTAACTCGCTCGACCTTGTTTAGGACGTTAGGTCGCGAACACCTCTAGGTCGCTTGACCCCTTAAACTCATAGGTCGCTCGACCCCTTACTTCCTTAAGTCGTTCATCTTCCTTCGGTCGCTCGCTTGGTTGAGTCGCACCTTACCTTAGCTCGGCCATGTTGGGTCGCGAGTTTCCCCTAGGTCGCGTACCCCGTTAAGTCGCTCGACCACTAGGTCGCGTGCCCCTTTAGGGCGCTCGATCCTATCCTCCCTTAGGTCTTCACTAGGTCGTACTGTTTTGGACGGGGCGCTGCCCCGCACCCTGTCGAGGGCGCTGCCCCTTGGACCCCCGAGACCTGACCGGGTAGGTCGAACCCCATAGCGAGGGCGTTGCCCCCACACCCCCACCTTGGGGGGTTGCCACCCCCCTAGACCCCCCCCTCCTTAGGGGATCTTATCTGAAAAACATTCAACGGAACTTGCTTTGTTGAGATGCTGAGTTGACCATTCTTCGAGACAAACTATCTTGGGCTTCTCAGTCGATTTTATGGATTTTTGAATATCTATTTCGATGGATTCTTTATCAGTCTCTTTGGATTTTATTCACGTCTTCGAATGTGAATTTTTATGATTGATTGTTTCTACAATCACTTCTATGATTTGTCACTTTAAAATATAAAGGTTTTCTATACTAGTAGTAAATATCAAAACTCTTTCTTCAAATGATTTCAACACTATTTTATAACAAAGCTCATTTTCTCAAACCGATTACTAATCTATTAGTATATACAAACCTTAACCTCACTCGTATGAGAAATCTAATTAAACGACTTAGTAAAACAAGTGGTATGAAACGCTTGTGTTTACTTCGTCGGTTAATTCTTGGACTTGTTCGATTGAATCTCTTGTGACAATTTTCTAGTGGAGATCTACAATTTGTTCCTAAATATTTAAGTTAAGCTAGTGGTTATGGGACATGAAGCTAAGGTCATATATTTACTAGCTTACTGTGATCGACACTTCTTGATGATCGATGATGATCATTTTATAGTTTAGACTAGCAATGTGCGATGTCTCTTTGTCCACGTGGAGGACTGAACCTCAATTTATTGAGCTTCGTCTCATTTCTTCGTGGGCTGGCGACCCATGTACTTTTAATATGTTTCGATTCATTGGATGTACCGTTTGTACTACATCGATGACTCGGCTTTTCGATTCATTGGACGTACCGTATGTACTACGTCGATGTTCCGAATTGATTTTTGTTTTGATTCATTTGATGTACCGTTTGTACTACATCAATGTCTTTGCTTTTGATTCATTGGATGTACCGTTTGCACTACATCAATGTCTTTGCTTTTGATTCTTGGATGTACCGTTTGCACTACATCAATGTCTTTTGTAACAACCCGCATATTTATCGAGTTTGTATTTAAATATTTTATTTAAATAGTAACTCGTTAATCGGATTTTGGTCCGAAAAGCTACTTTTTGCAAACGGTCAAATTAGGACTCGAGACCACTTCCGTTGAGTTCGAAATGTCGTTTACAACTTTTTAAGTATAAACATCGATAGGTTTGGAGTTAGTGAAATTTCACTAACTTTTCCCGCTTTGGACTTTGGGTTAGTTTAGCCTATTAAGCCCAAGTTCCAACCCTCTTCTCCTCACTCTTCATAAATTTCCTAACTAATCAAGCTTTGGCATTAATGGTGGAGGGAATAGGAAATTAAAATTACAAAACTCAAATTCAATTGCAATCCATCTTTCTACTCCAAATTCAAGAAGAAGACATTGGATTCAAGCTTCTTGTGCTTAGATAGAAGAAGGATTGATTCTTGCTTGCTTAAAACTTCATTTTCATTGATATTTGGTGCAAAGGTGAGATTTTTATCTCACAAATCTAGTCTATAACTATATTGGGTTGTTGGGAACGATTCCCTATCACTTTAGCATGAATATTTGCTTTTGGTTTGGATTGGATTGGCGAAAAACTCCGATTTTTGGCATTTTGCCGAAATTTCTGCATTTAGGTCGTTCTGGCCATTTTTAGGTCGTTCGGAGTTAGGTCGTGTGGGTCTTAGGTCGTAGGTCGCGTACGAGATAGCTCCTAGATCGTTCTGACCATTTTTCGCGTGTTCGGAGTTAGGTCGTTCACGACCTAGTACTTAGGTCGCTCGCGACCTAACCCTTAGGTCATTCGCGTGTTATCGCGCTAAGTCGCACTGCCTTGAATCTTCACTTCGGAGTTCGGTCGTTTCACGTTAGGTCGTATGGCTTTTAGGTCGTAGGTCGTATGGCTTTTAGGTCGTAGGTCGTATGGCTTTTAGGTCGTAAGTCGTATGACTTTTAGGTGGTAGGTCGCTGGCCTTTTGACCGTTAGGTCGCATGCCTTTCTACTTCGATAGGTCGTTCGGCAATGCTTTCTATTTTTAGGTCGCGACATCTTTAGGTCGTGTTACCTATATACCCCTAGGTCGAAAGACCTTAGGTCGTGCACCTTTAGGTCGCGAACTCTATTAGGTCGCGAACCTCTTTAGGTCGCCTGTCCCTTAAGAAGTTAGGTCTTTCGTCCTGTGAGGCCTTAGGTCGTTTGACCCGTGTTACGTTAGGTCGCGTAACCCCTTAGGTCGCTTGACCTTGTTTCCTGTTAGGTCGTGTGACCTTGTTTTCTCCCTTAGGTCGTTTCACTTTTAGTTCGCATGACCTCATCTCCGTTAGGTCGTGAACCTTGTTAGGTCGCTCATCCTTAGCCCGCGAACTTTCTTAGGTCGCGTACCTTTAGGTCGCGTGTCCCCTCTACCTCGTTAGGTCGCAAAGAACATTAGGTCGCTCGACCTCCTTACCCACCAGGTCGCGCACTTAGTTAGGTCGCTCAGCCATTGTGTTAGGTCGCGTAAACCCTTAGGTCGTTAGACCTCATTTTTCTTTAGGTTGTAGGCCTCTTGCCTTCACTTAGGTCGTACCGTTTTGTCGGGGCGCTGCCCCCTGGACCCCCGCGACCTGACCGGCAGGTCGAACCCCGTAAGCGGTGGCGTTGCCCCCGCACCCCCACCTTGGGGGGTTGCCACCCCCCCCCCCGGACCCCCCCTCTGTAGGGGATCTTATCTGAAAAACATTGAGTTGATTTCCTTGGATTTTATTCACATCTCCGTATGCGATTCTTGTGACTGATTGTTTCTACAATTGCTTCTGTGTTTTGTCACTTTATAATATAAAGGTTTCAATACTAGTAGTAAATATCAAAACTCTTTTAACAAACAATTTCAACTCTATTTTTAATAACAAAGCTCTTTTCTTAAACCGTTTTCCAATCTATTAGTATATACAAGCCTTTACCTCACTCGGATGAGAAATCTAATTAAACGACTTAGTAAAACAAGTGGTATGAAACGCTTGCGTTCACTTCGTCGGTTAATTCTTGGACCTGTTCGATTGAACCTCTTGTGACAATTTTATTAGTGAAGATTTACAGTTTGTTCGTAAATATTTAAGTTAAGCAAGTGGTTATGGGACATGAAGCTAAACTTCTATATTTACTAGCTTAGTGTAATTGACACTTCTCGTTGACCTTGATGATCGCTTTATGAATTAGACTAGCAATTGCGTGATGTCTCTTTCATTGCAAGGTTAGACTAGACACCACTTGTGTGATTCCATTCACACATACCTTTCTGCTTTTTGGTTAGTCTTGACCTCAATCTGTGTGATTCCATTCACACATGCGGGGTAGCTCCCCATGGTCTTCGGACCGTCATGTGATAGGCCTCTTTCCTTTTTTATGATTTCTGGATTTCTCGTGTTGATTTCTGGAATTTATGTCATTGACTTGTTATGAGTGCAAGTTTAGGGTATGATGCCCTCTTCGAATCTTTGAGAAGATTCTTGTGATATTGATTATCTCTTATTGATTGATCTTCTGTTGATCATTATTTACATACTTATAGTGGTATGTCGTTATGGATGTTTATGTTTATGCCATATCTTTTATGTTATATCATGTCATCTGATATTTATAGCTAGACTGATCCGTTTATTATTTTCTTAAATAATACTCGGGTCAGACCGAGATGTTACAGGTGCTTCTGCTTGACTTCTTCCCAGGGATTCATCACTCTGACTTTAGGCTAACTGTTTAGATTAGCAGTTTTTGTTGTATACACTTGAGATATAGACTCATAGTTGTATTCTTTTGTATAGCACGTGTTGCTATTCTTTTGTATTATCGTGGATCTTAATGACCACTACTCTGATGTACACTTTCATGTGTTAGTTATATATTCATATCTTCTTCCGCCTTTGTGATATGGATATCTGTGACTGATTTGTGATATGATTATTTCTATGTTTGTTTCCGAAGATTATTTATAGCCACCGTGTGATAAGCAACTACATGGATGGTCGCTCCTCAACAGCCTTATTCTCCGTGCTAGTTGACAGCACTACTCCGGAGTGTTCTTGGCTAGCGTGGGTATAGAGGTGGGGCGTCACATCTTTGCTTTTGATTCATTGGATGTACCGTTTGCACTACATCAATGTCTTTGCTTTTTGATTCATTGGATGTACCATTTGCACTAAATCAATGTCTTTGCTTTTGGATTCATTGGATGTACCGTTTGTACGACATCAATGTCTTTACTTTTTGGATTCATTGGATGTACCGTTTGCACCACATCAATGTCTTGGCCAACCTTTTCTTGTGATTTCTGGATTTCTATATGATGATTTCCGGAATTTATGTTTCACCACCTTTTTCAATTGGCATTAATATGTATGTCATTTATTGTGGCTTGGTGAATTAAATAAAGAATATGATATTCTTTTTGATGCTATGAGATTCTTGGGATTTTGTATGACTTTCGTGGTTTTCTAATGTACACTTGTCGTAGTATGACATTTTTGGTTATCATACGTCTTTTTATTATATCTCCTATTCTATATCATTTCATCTGATATTTATAGCTAGACTGATCCGTTTATTATTTTCTTATTAAATAATACTCGGGTCAGACTGAGATTTTACAGGTGCTTCTGCTTGACTCCTTATCGGACCATCATCTGATCTTTTGGTTAACTACTTAGCTTGTAGTTTTTGGTTGTGTACATTTGAGATATAGACTCCTTGATGTATACATATTCTTTTGTCTAGCACTTGTATCTATTCTTTTGTGATATTGTGGATCTTTTTGACCACTACTCTGATGTACACTTTTATGTGTAATATTCATATCCGTTTCCGCCTTTGTGATATGAATTGTCTGTGACTGATTTATGTTATGTTTATTTCTATATTTGTTTCCGAAGATTATATATAGCCACTGTGTAGTAGCTTTGAGTTTGTGACGGTATGTCGGAATTCCTCTTGAGATGAAATCCATGTTATATTTTATCTGGCATATCGGTGCTCGCACAAAGCAATTACATGGATGGTTGCTCCTCAACAGCCTTATTCTCCATGCTAGTTGACAGCATTACACTGTAGTGTTCTTGGCTAGCATGGGTATAGAGGTGGGGCGTCATAGAATATGAGTTTAATAAGACATAAACCATGATAATTAATCCATAACGTAACAATTGATTGTAAATAAGATGGAAAGTTAAATAAATGAATTTACGGGAAATTTGAGTTATAATTACTGAATTTATTGAAATGGAAATTAAACACTATAAATTGTGAAATTTTCAATAATAAATTGATATAGTAATTTATTTTAAAAGGATTATAAATTACTAAGAAATCGAAAACGATAGAAATTGTTAAATATTAAATTTGAATTGAAAAGTGACTAAATTAATTTAATATTAATTTTCTAATTAACTTGAAAATAGTCATTTTAGCAACTGTCTCGGATTTCAACGAAACCAGTTTCATCGGATCCATAACGGTGAAATATTTTAGGGTTTCAAGCTTCGTATCGATCGGACTTGTCGTTTGATCGTACGGACTCGAAACGCGTAGAAATCAATTTTATTGAAATCGATTTGAAATAAGCTGATTTTTTGAAGCTAACTTCTGTATAAATGGAATTAGGATTTGAAACTAGTTAAAATTGAGTTTAAAAATATTGAAAACCTATATTTCAATGTATTGGATGACCCATTTCCGTTTTAAGAACAAAATGGGCTTTACGGGTTGTTGTTATCGTTACGATCCAACCATGCCTATATATAGGCAGTTATAAACCCTAACCATTTCTCACTTCATTATTTTTGTACGTCCATCTCCTTCCTCCTCCTCAAATGATAGATCATCAAACCTAATTCCTTAATTCCATAACCTAATTTCAATTCCAAAAAGGTGGATCTGCAGCAACTTCGGGTTGCGCTTCGCGTTTCAGAGGAAAAAATCCTATAGCAACTTCGGGTCAGGAAGAAAATGACTCGGTTCACGGGTCGTTTTGGCAAAAGCTCAGAGTAAGCACCAGGGATTTGAGGCGGCGGACCGAAGTTGAACCCGAAGTCGACCCGGGACCAGAATTTTTCATATTCTAATTATCATAAATTTTTCAAATGAGCTCGGATTCATGCGCGGTTTATTTCGTTGGGATTGTATCAAAATTATGGACATTTGGACTCTAGTTTGTAAAAATTCCAATACTCTTGAAATTTGGGCCTTTATTTGAATTTCAATTCGATTTGAAATTCAAAGGTGAGTGTTTTAACCCACTCACAACCTCTAAAAAAATTTATGTTTGTTAAATTTAATTTATAGTGCGATTATAAATTTATTTATGGCAGTTTGATATATTTAAATTGCTATTCATGTAAATTTGGAGTTATTTGGATTTAATTGCTATTTAATTTATTATTGAATATAAATTTCCAGTTAATACCTGTTATTGATTTTCAGTTTTATATTGGTATTTATTGATTGGTTTGGATGATTTTTATGATGGATGTTTGATTGTTATTATTGGATGAATGGATTTTGTATTTTATATCGTTATAATAGTGTAAGTTCAATATGGGTTGAAATGATACATACCCAGACGATCTAGGGAAAAATCATTATGGGTTGAAATGATAAACACGAACGGTTTTCATTGATTTGAAAATGTTGATTTTTGGTACCGGTTGAAATGATGTATATATATAACCATATAAATTCATGAATTTTGACTATGTGTTGGAACTGAGTTATTTTAAAGGTTTAAGTTAAACTTAGAATTTTTCTAATTAAAGTGGTTAGAATTGATACCACGAATTATTTAAGATCTTTTAATAATTATATTCACGTTGTGCACTTGATAAGAGATGGAAAATCCCGTAACATCTTTGAAACCATTGCACTCACATTTTGTTTTAGAATAATTTGACTTACATAAGATCTTTTGGTTCTGACTCGAGTGTTTTGTTTTCATTACGCTCGGGTCAATCAGAGCTTTTTCTAGTGTATTGAAGACAATTTTATTTTCTGGAGGACAAAGATGAAGATTCAGTATATTGTTACTATTTATTATATTTATTCCACCACATTACGCATTCCGCTGCAATATTTGTATATTTATGATGTATGTATAACTCTGATTTGAATTTGTAAAAGTGTAATCAAATGTTATTTATGAAACAGCTTCAAGAAGTGTTTATTTGATTATTATATTTTATCATTCCGCTGCGAGATTTTGTGGTTTTTTTTTTCTTTTTTTATTATTTACCCCATTAACAATCCTCCCTTTTGAATGGTTTGAATTAGGCATGTGTGATTTATTGTTAATTCAAACCGTCCAAAAAGGTGGGTCGTTACAGCACCATCAACCATCATCGTCGCTGCACCCCACCTTCTATCTGGCCCACTTACTCCAACCTTCACTTACATCGCCGAGGAGAATTAATTTTACTAAACAAAGAATCGTACACACGCACGCACATACATACATACATATATACACACACATATACATACATATATGTGTGTGTGTGTGTGTATATATGGACAAGGTTTGGCTCCCTTACTTCTGCTACAAGTTAACTACCGCTGAATATGAATAAAAAGTTCCTAATTAAATAAGAGAACGAAATGGCAAGGAAGAGGAATTATATTATTTATTTCGGCACTAATGGTTGGTATTCAAGGGGATTGCAGGTGTAGCGAAAATGAGGTGTAAACGATCCTTACCATACACACACACATACATAATTACGTATTTTTAATAGATTTTATCAATATTTATATTTATTGCAAGATGGTAATTTTTTTTGTTCGGTGTTTATAATGCGTTTGAGTAAATATAAAAAATGATAAAACTAAATAGACCGTGTACATTATTATTAGGGAAATGAGTTAAGCGAAAAGTAAATTCCGTATTGATGCATAAAAAATGACAAAAGCTTGTAACATTTGGCAATTCATGTGACAACAAGTGGTTTATGCAATTCTAAAAAGAGAAGCCCTATTGTACAAAATATTCATTACTATAAAGTATAACTAAGCCTAGGTTCTTCATTTTGAGATGTTTTGAATATTGATTCAAAATACATAGTTGATCTCTCATGACCAAAAATATATCAATCTCATAGCCTTGTGTCTGTACACACTTAGTCTCATCCTCTTTTAAACCAATTTATCTCAATACAAGCAAAAATAATGAAAATAAACTCATTTATAAACAATTATCATCTTCCTTTAGAACTAAGGTTCTAAATTCTGTTTTCTGTTTCTGCTTCGGTCATTGATAATTTTAAAATTTCCAGTTCCGTTCCGAAAATTTCAAAAGTTCCATTTTAATTTCGGTTTTCTAATTCTAGTACCCTTTTTGCACTAATCTAATATTTATACTAATAAATATCCAATATTGTCATAAATTTATAGGACATTTTTTACACTAAATATAAAATAGGCTTTAATTAAAAAACCATTTTCTAAGATTCTATGTTGTTCATTTGGGATTTTAAAATTTTGGTCAATTTCTGAAATTTTTATTACGATTCGAAGTAAATTAACAAATGTACAACTACTTTTTTCCTATACACTTGATTTTTCGTCCATTTATTTATTGTCTTGTTTAATTTGTTTTTCTTTTTTAATTACAATATGTTTGTTGTATTTTTTATTTTTTTGTAAATTTTTTCAATGTTTGAAAAGCAAATCAAGAATTTAGACCGAAACCGAAATTTTGATCGGATTATGTTCCGGTTATCGCTGGAAAAACTAGAATTCCACCAGAATTTTGTACCATGCTTTAGAACTTTCAATAAAGTGGAATTTAACAAGCATAACTAGAACCATCGGGACCATCATGTCAAGTAGAGTTCAGTGGAAATGTAGGCAGACCGCTATACATTCGAGGATGGTCAAAAAGCTATAGATCTGGCCTTTTCATAGGCTTGTGGTTGCTGCTTTCACCATCACTAGAGTAGAAATGAATGCTATAGTTCGGTGCTTCATTAGGAAAGGAGAAGAATAGTATAGGTCTCTTCGATCAAAGTGAAGCAGGGTTGTGGCTATGGGGATTTCCAAACACAGACAGTGGAGGTTTTGGGTTCAAGCAAGTTGAAATGGAGTGGAAATGCAAGTTACGATTTGATTCATCTCGGAAAGAAGAGAAGGTTCTTCCTTCGTCATTTGCTATAAAATGACCGTAGTTAGTCGTTTTAGATAGTCAAACCACAGCAGGTCCGATGTTGACTTGGGAGAAAGATCATCATAGTGATAATAGGGGATATGAAATTTTTTGCCTTGATGACCATGACATCTTGGTTGTAATCTCACATAGTCCACTAGCGGCCAAAGGAGGAGGCACGGTCGAGGGAGTTTGCTTCTTTAAGAATGCGTCAAGTTGGCTGTGAACAAATGAAGTTGGTATCGTTTTGTCCAGAAGTGCAAGAGGGAAGATGATGGAAAAATAACGATAAATCCTTAGAGTTTTAAGAATTACCGCTCAGGTATAGTAATTTAAATATGAATTATTCAAATTAACAACAAGACCCTAATATTTAAATTTGAGATAAACAATTCATACGATATCCATTTTAGACATAGTTCATTTCATTAGGATTGTTACAAAATCTTAATCATTCTAATATAACTTATTTACTCATACAAAAGCATGAAAGTATAAGGTAAAATGCACATAATAAGTATATATACTATTAACGAATTTCTTCGTCAGCACTCAAAAGTGTTATAAAAGCGAGATTTGTTAAATTATGCTAGGGTGATCCTGGGTTAAGGAGCTAGGACGACATAAGCTTAATGTCAAAACGGTGATGATCTTATGTGTATCCAATATTAGAGCTATACTTATGTCAAAAGTCATCAGGTCAATATGCAAGTTAAAAGCTTGCATAAGATCAATGCGCTATGCATGTCGTAAGTCACAGAGAGGTCAATTCACAAGTTATGAGTCTAATCGAAGCTCATCATATCGAATATGCTATATTATTGTTCAGTGTTCAGTTCCTTATGTGTACAAAGTTCAAGTTTGACAATCGGTAAAAAATCCCTAATTGATTTAGGGTTTGCAATGTTGAATTTTTATGAAGTGGGATGAGAACGAATTTATCCCCACTTGCACAACCCTAGGTCTATATTTGTAGAGGTAGTGTGGCTCTATCCTGTCTCCAATGTCTTTGGAAGCTTGTACTACAACAAACAGGACTTTTAATAACGTTATAAAAACACTATAAAAGCTATTAACAATGGTTTTACATGCGTCGTGTATCGACACGCAGTTATATGTTAGAGATATACAATGACAAGAAATAAATGCTGTTAAATGTCCTTTTTAACAGCCTTTCCCCGGTGTCATAAAATCATTTAACAAAGTTTGGTTGGGTGTCGTTAGAGACCTTTCTTAGCGTTTTTTGTGCTAACATAAGATTTTATAGAATTTTTTCAATCTGTGGTATTTATTTACAGCATTTCCTTATTGCAATAAATTGTGCTTTCGTTTTAGATACAGTTTAATGGCATTTTTAAAAGGCTGTTACAATTTTCGACGGAACTGTAAAAACACCATGGAATGTTTAACCAGCGTTTTAAAAACGCTATGTAATGATTTAACAGCGTTTTAAAAATGCTGTGGAATGTTTTAATTCCATTTCGGTAAAAATCCGCCATAATGTGTATATATACCACATTTCAAAATTAGTATAGTATATCAATATAACATTTCAAAATCAACATACTATATCAATACCACATTTTGGAAAAATATTTGATAACCAAGTATGAAATTTCATAATCAAAATACATAATATTCTTACACCAGACATAAATAGTTTGTCATCAATAGTTCAGAAAAAATGTAGAACAAGTAGCAATAGTAGAACAAAAGCAAGTAGTACATACGTTAAAACCAAAAAGTAGTCCTAGCAGCAAAAATTACTTCGATCCATTACTCGTTGCAACCATATTTTGCATCAAAATCGTCTATCTACCTGTAAAGCAAAAGCAATGTTTGAGAATCAATTCATCAAAAAAATGTGTATGCAAAACATGCTCTAACATAAATTCTTATAACAAAATATTTCAAGCTATGAATAGTATTACTTTTTTGGTGCTAAAATTATTCAATTGGCACTTGTATAATCCATATCAAATGAACAAAGAATATGATTTTTATTACTGAACACACATAAAAGTGATTAGAAACTACAATGCAAAAATGACAACTAAAAAGAGTAACTCAACTGCGAGAATTTGAAAGGTAGGTAGAATCATGATAATTTCAAACAAACATATAAACAGCAATAAAAAGGTCACTGACATTACAAGTTAGGCCTCATTTGATAAATTATTAAAGTTTGCATAGTAATTAAAAGTTCAACCCAGGACATAGAAAAAAGATAATTAAACTTACATAGAATGCAGCAACAACACCAGCAGCATAATCAGAATGCAGCTTAATAGAGGCACCGAAGAATCGATGAAGATACAAGTCTTGTGAAGCAAATCCAGAACCTTTTCATTTTCAAAAATCCTAACATTTTCGATATGTATGTTGCAAGAAAAACCATATACAATCAGGGAATTTCCAGACACCTTTTCTTGAATTTATGAGTCATATTCTTCATCAGGTTTTCCTACACGAAGAAGAGATTGATTTGTCAATATTACTACAACAATCTATAATTATACTAGTTGGTCATGCAATGATCTAAACCAAATCTATAATGGCAGTCAAAATTTTTAGATCCCTGTAATTGCGCTAGAACTGATGGTGTAATGGAGCTTCTAAATTAAGCAGCAAATGAGTCAATAATTATACACAAAAACAAATAAAACATTAAAAAATAGGAACATGTAAAATTGATGACTTAAACAATAGATTCCAACAGTGTAAAAATCAAACCTTGCGATTTCATGTAACGTATTAGTATGCTAAGTCGAAATTTATAAGTCTTACAATAATTTCTAATAATTATAAAAGCAAACCTTACGATCTCAGCTCTCTTCTTGGCTTGCTCAGCAATCTCGGACAATTCTCTGTAGTGCAAAGCTCTAGCGCGCATACACAGCAATTAGAGTGGCAAGCTGAGGAAAGCCAAAATTTTATATTATATAATTCTTACAGGCAATAATAAATTGCATTTTTTAATGGACGGAGATAGAAAAGATGAGATTACTTACAAGTTGAGGAATGAAGATAGCGGAGAGCAAGAGAAGTCCACAAGTTATGTTAACTTTTGTACCCAACCTTCTACTAATTACTTAACTATAAACAAGTAAAAATTGTAAATTTGGTGGTTTCTTTCACAGACGATCATTTCTAACTATGCCTTGACTATATGAACTTGGAATATACATATACATATGCATGAAATACGATTATAACCATAAAGTCCACTTCTATTAATTTTTTACTATGAATACTTCTGTTAATTTTTTGCTTTAGCTAATCTTTTTTTGTGAAAGATCATCTTAATCATAAATGCACTTAAATGGACGGATCAACTCGATTCAATGGATAAATAAACTAACACTTATTTGTTTTGAAATTTTTTTGTCTAAAACTGAAATATAGTAATTATATTATAGTTGGAAATAATTTTGCATGCACATACATGCACAAAAGCGCAAGATGGAAAGCATAATGTTACGCATTGGCTAGGTGCTAAATTCAATAGTAAGCAAGTATTTTTGTAATGCTTTATTTGGGTTCAAAAATCAATATAATATTTAATTTGTAGCAAAGTTTGAATTGTGTTCTAATATTCATGTCCTTTGCTTGTATGAACACATGAAGCACGAACATCATATGCATGGATATATAAACATAGCCATTTGAAATAATATTGCTTTTTTTCTATTGTACGTACATAAATCAAGCTTGGTTTTGGTTAAGCTAAAATCTAGGTAGTGTTACATCTACATACTATAAAAATTTGTAATATCACGATGGATTTTTCCTAGAAAATAAGTTCTTGGGACCTATTAAAAGTGTTCATCCTCTAGGATACACTAGAACTGTTAGAGAAGATTATAATTGTCAAAATTCGTTTTTGAAGAGGAGTCAGACAGTAGTAATTCCATCGGATATGCGGTGGAAACAATTTCAAGTTGCTTCATTTTTTTCTTGTGTATGCTACTTACCACTGTTCTTCATAGGTTGAAATTATATCTCACTCTCCGGTTTTCAAAAAATAATCATGATGGTATGTTGCGATGGATGACGATAAAACCAATCGGAATTAGCTTTCAAAGAAGTATACATTTAGACTAGAAAACAAATTTGTAACGACCCGTAAATTTCGACAATTAAATTGTTAATTAAATAGGATCTTGTAATTTAATTTTTTGTAGAAAAAAAAAGGAAAAAAAAAAGAAAAAAATGAAGATGATAAATTAGTATTGGAATGAACGCTAAATTAAAATATAGCAACGGTATTTAAAAACTTGATTATTAGTAATTTGAATAAAAATCTAATGATTGAAATAGTGAAAGATTTATACCTTTGTGTAAATTGAATTAAATAAAGGGAATTTATTATGTAAATTAAGAAAAGATTGGAATAAATGATGATTCCATGCATACTTATAAAAAGTTATTATGAGTTGCATGTTGAAATGGTTGATTGAGTTGAAATTATGAAAAGGGCAATTAAAGACAAGAATTTGATTTTGCCTAAGTATCAATATATTGATAAAATATAACTGAATAGAAATTTTAATTTGCTCAATCCTTTTTATTTACTATTAGAAGTTGTTAATTAATTTAACGGTGAAAATTTGAAAATAAATTCAAATTGTATGTTAGATAATAAATTGCAATAATTAAAGTTAGTAATAAATGGAAAACGGAATACCAATTTATTTATGAAGTGGATATAAGGGAATGTAACAAATTTGAATAAGGAATGCTAATTGTGCATTAAGTGAAGGAATGGAGCATAGATGGAATAATTAAAAGGGATTTAGAATTTTTAATTTGTATGTGTGCATTAATGAATGAATATAGAAATATATTACAAATAAAATAGGAAGTGAGTGAAGATATGCATTAATGAATGAATATAGAAATATATTACAAATAAAATAGGAAGTAAGTGAAGATATGCATTAACGAATGAGTATAGAAATATATTGCAAATAAAATAGGAAGTGAGTGAAGATATGCATTAATGAATGAATATAGAAATATATTGCAATAAAATAGGAAGCGAGTGAAGATATGCATTAATGAATGAGTATAGAAATATATTGCAATAAAATAGGAATAAGTGAGAATCGATTGAAATATAAACTGATATTGGGTACTACAAGTATGAGTTTAGAAAATAATTACAAGATATAAGTGAAATAAGATGGATAGAAAAGTTGGTTAATTGTTAAGTGATGAATGATGTAATAAAGGAATGAAATCCAGATAAATTAACCTAATTGGGACCTTAATTAATGATTTTAAAAAAAAGATGACTGACTAATAGAATAACTTATAATCTAAGGAAATCAAGTATTACGTTAATTTGAAATAAATTTATAAATTCATTTATGGAATGGAATATAATTCAATGCTAAATGTCAATTTATTTAATAGTAAGATTGTAAATCAATAAATGAAGTTATGAAGATTTCAAATTTTATTTATAACAATTTATGGGAAATCAATTACAACTAATTGACTTGAATTGTGCAGTTAGCGTAGATTTTGTTTTGTAATTGAAGGAGGTTAATTTTATAAGATGAAATTTTGCTAATTCTATATAAAATAGGACCACTGGTTGATTTATAGTATAGAAAGCAAGATGTATAAATTTAATTAAGGTATCAAAATTCGAAAATTGTAATTATTGCAAATTAAAATGGAATTTGAGGATAATAAGGTGAAACCATGAACAAATGTTAGTGCATCCTTATTATTGGTAAAAGATGAGAATATAAAAGTTGGAAAATCAGAAAAATAGGTTTTTGAAAATTTAATTTATAATTTCTAAATATAAGGAAGTGGAGAAATTAACACTGTAATGGATAGACTTATCAGCTTTTAATTTACATCTAAATTTGTTTAGATCAATTTGGAAATTAATAAAATTATGGATATATTTTGAAACGTAAACGAAACGTCTAGATTTACATTTGTAAATATGTTTAAAATAAAATGTAAATGATAAGGAATTTATTTATTTCCTAAATCCATAACGTGTGTAATTAATATTATTTATCTTTTGGGACCACCTCCGTTTGCACGTTAAAATTCACGCACACCTATTTTTCGCGATCTATCTATAAATAGGCGGTGAAACCCTAGCCTCCATCTTCATTCCTCTGTATAGTCTCTTCTTTAACTTCTTCTCTTCTTCAATGGCAACAGACAATTTCTAGATCCAGTTTCAATCCAAATAAAAGTCAAAATTCAAACTCCTCTAAAAGTTCCAGAAAAATTATATGTTGGAGTTCTCAGAATACGCAATCTACTGGTGGTGTTCGTTTTTCGTTTTGGGTTCGGTCTGAAAACATATTCGCGTGCTCCTGTAGCCAAAGTGCGTGGAAGACGATAGTGACGTGGCGAGTATTTAATTAAGGTTTGTTTTCTTTTATAATTTATTTTGATTTTCAAATCGTTTAAATCGCATAACTTTTTCATACGACCTCGGATTCACGTGAAACTTTTTTTGTTAGGATCGTAATTAAATTCCGGACAGTTTGGAACGAGTTTGGACCAATTCGGAGACCGTCGAATTTTTGAGTTTAAATTGAATTTAAATTCGATTTAAATTCAAAAGGTGAGTGTTTTAACCCACTCACAACTTCTAAAATATTTTATGTTTGTTAAATTTGATTTTTACATATGAGTAGAAATTTATATATGATTTGTTTGGCATGTTTTATTCATCTTCTCAGTTAATTCGCATTTTTATTTATTTAACTGTTTATTATTTTAATTACTGCATATAAATTTATAGTTAGAATTTATTTTGCATATAAACTGTTAGTTAACAGTTATTAAATTTATTATTGAATATAAACTGTTATTTATTACCTGTATAATTTATATGCTCTATATCGATGACTGTTTAAATTGGACGATGATTTCAAATAATGGTTGATGATTGATATTTGGATGAATGGATGCTATATTTATATTGTATAAACTGCAAGTCATCATGCATTTTCATTTCATTCGGGATTGCGGTTTGAAATGATATACAACCGCTTTTTTATTTTAAATTGCGGATTTAAATGATAAACATCCGTATCACTTGACCATAGGATAGAAAATTTTATACAGGCACCACGGTAAATATATAAAATTATTTTCGAAAATGTTTTACTATGGTTTTGTAAAGCTATACATATATATATGGTTTATGGGTTTTGATTTGATCATTAATAAAAGCTATATATATATATATATAGAAATTTTCCGGTTTTAGGCTTTGTATAAAAATTGATTTGAAGTATAAACCGAAGTTTGATTTTAAGATCAAATACGATTAAGCATTTAATTAAAATTTAATTTCTGGTAGTTCTATTGACTTAAATGAGAATAAAATCGTAAGTTGAATATTAAGTTAAATCGGAATTTAAATAAAAGTTAAATTTTTAAAGGATATGATTTATAACTTGATTTTGTGTAAAGTGATTTAAATAAGTATCAGGTTGTTTTAAAGGAATATATCAAGTTAAATAAATTGAAATTTTTTTCAGTTAGGTGAAGTTAAAGGTTTACTTAAATTATATTGAATTCAATAAGTAAACATTTCAAGTCTAAATAATAAGTAATTAGATTTGATACATATGGGTTTGTCAAATAAGTTTGTTTTTGAAATGGTGAAATATTTAAAGCTTTTAACCATAAGAATTGAAATGGTATTGGGAAGTTAAATCAATATTTAGAATTGATTTGTGAAATCTAAAGAAGCTATTTTGTTTTATAAAAGTAGTTAAATATTTAACCATTTAAGAGATGGAAATTTGTTTCAAAGCTATGTTTTTCAAGGTAGTATAAGTTGGAAATATTATATTCAGGAGTTTTGATTTCTAAATATTTTACTTTGGAAACTGTAACGACCCAGAATTTTTTATAATTTAAATTTGAATATTTAATTAATTTTAAATATTTATAAATGAATTTATAAGTCAAATAAATTTTTATTTGAATTATTGGATTTAATTGGATAATTAAATCGATAATTTAATATGTTAAATTATGGAAATAATTGAAAATTGGGTTAAATATGATTGTAAATGATTTGTAAAATTTTATTTTATCATATTGGAGTTAGAATGATATTTTAGAACTTTTAAAATCGAATTAAAAGTTAATTTGTGAAAATTGAATATTTTAATATTAAATCGACTAGTGAAAATAGCCAATTTTTGAACAGTCTCAGAATTGAACGAAACCAGTTCCATTGGATCCGTAATAGTTAGTTATTACCGGATTTCAAATTTCGTGTCAATCGGAGCTATCGTTTGATCGTGGCAGCTCGAAACGCATCGAATTATTTTTAATTTAAATTTGGCGAGTCAAAATAGCCATTTTTCAAAAAGTCTCGGATTTCGACGAAACCAGTTTCATCGGATCCGTAATGTGATATTATTGTAATTTTTCAAATTTCAAGTCAATTGGATTTACCGTTTGTCCGGTACAAATTAAAACGCCTACAAATCGATTTAAATCGGTTTAATTCAAAATGAGCGTTTACAGCCATAACTCGCACATACTTCCAAATTAGCTTCCGAAACCTGTTCCATTGTGTCCGGAACGTGGGATAAACCCTAGGTACGCTGGTTACGGCGTCTAAATCGGAGTTCGGAATTCCCGGGATGAATAGTGTTTACGCTAGCTTTTTCTATAAATACATCTCACCTCTTCATAAATTAAAAAAAAAAAGTTAAACCCTAATTTTTAAACCCCAGCCGCCACCCACATGACCAATGGCCAGAAATGCTCAATTTTCATCCTTTGATTCCTTCCAATCCGTCGACATTCACGCGAAGTGCTCAACTACAAAGATGAAGAGCACAACACGAGCTAGAGATTCAACGGTGGAGATCGTGTTTGGAGTCGCGTAGAAGGAGAAAAAGGGGCCGAACCTGCAGATGTTCGCACGCTTCTCGAGGGGTTTAGGGGAGGCCGAGCTTCTGGTGGTTGATGGTGGTGGTAGCTCTCGACGAGAGCTTCGATTTGCAAGTGGTTTGATGAATTTTCATCGAGTATTGAGCGAGCAAATTGAAACCCTAGTTCAAGCTAAGTGGGTTTGTGATGTCGGCCTTGACCTGTAGCTTGTACGTGATGAGGAAGAAGGGTGGGGGATGGCCAGGATGCAAGGATGAAGGATCATGTGGCTGTGATGGAAAGTGGGTTTGTAAAAGTTGTATTTATATAAGTTAAATCGTGTATAAACTTGTAAATTACATAACTTTTTCATACGAGGTCGAAAAAATGCAAACTCAGTTGCGTTGGAATCGTATGGACGAGCACTACGCGATGGAGTTGGTTTGGAGTCATTTGGAGTTAGTGAGAATTTTGGGTAAAATTAAACGCGCGTTTAATTTTATTCGAAATAAATCGCTAAAACGGAAATTAAAATCAAGGTGAGAACTTCTCACTCAATCGAATAGGTTTCGATTTTATTTTAAATAGTTAGATTTAAAATATTTGAATGCATGTTTGAATGATGACTGTAAATTATTGATTGTTAAAATAGACATTATGCGCCGTTAGTAAGCGGATGTTATTTATTAAAAACATATACCGCGAATATTTCATAAACAGTGAAATTGGTATTATATATAATATCAATATATATATATATTGGCATATGTATATATTGCAGTTGTTGATTTCCCGCATTTTTGTTTAGCGGATGAGACCCTATTACGCCGTTAGTAAGCGGATAATATTTAATAAAAACATGTACCGCGATAATTTCGTACTGGAGCGAAATTGGTATTGTGCTAATGTTTTTGGATGTAGGAAACAGGTTGGAGGGATCCAACAGGATTCCTCAACAGTTTTTATTTGATTTCAGATATTTTGATATTTGATTGATTATCATATACGATATATGATGGATCGTTGTAGTCGTGATTGACTATTTGGTGTGTAGCATCATTGGACCCAAATTTTGGGATTTAAAAATGATTTTTAAAAGTGATTTTGAGAATATACTATATTTTTGGAATTGATCCATTTCAAATAAATAAACGTTATAAGTTTTAAAGTTATAAAAATTATGATTTTTAAGAAATATAGTTAAAAGCTGATTTTTGAAAATAAGGAATCAATGACTTTATAAAAGAGTTTAAATTGGGATTCTAAACTTGTTATAAAAGTTTAAATATAGGATTTATAAAATTTGATTATTTTATAAATCAGAATGATGAAATTATAAAGGAATTTAAAGACGTTTTAAAAGAAAAATATAAATTGATTTATATTAAAGATTTATAAATTGATAATTTATAAATTAGAACGTAGGAATTATAAAACGAGCTTTTATAAGTGTTAGAATAAATTGTGAATGAATTTCATAAATAGAATGAAATTTATAGAATTTTATATGGTGAAGTCATAAATGGAATTTTATAAGCAGTAGGTTTATAAAATTTATTATGTTGTTAAAATAATAGTTTTGGATAAATAAATGAATCTTATAAGTTATAAGATTTATAATTATGAAATTCTAAGGAACGATTTTGTGAAATAATCGTTTATAAGTAGTTAACTTATAATATGAACGTTTAGTTTATAATTTAGTTATAAACTGGAATATGTTAATAAAGGAATTTATAAAAAGGAAGTTTTTATATATATATAAATAGAAATGGAATTTATGAACGTTGTTTTATAAATTCGCAAACGACTTATTTTGATAAGTTAATTGTTATAACTTAGAAATAGAGTTATATTCACGTTTTTAGACAGTGAATAATTCTTTGAATTAAAATGAATAAAAGGATGGAATTTGTTAAAGAAGTATATTCACGTTTTTGAATAGTGAATGATATGTTAAAGAAATTGTTTTGAATGAGATGTTTAAATTGAATTAAAACGATCTAACGATGTTTTAAAATGTGTTGAGATTCGAAACCATAGATTTCAACATTGATTGTTGAAATAGACGTTTTCGAGAAATAAAAGGAAATAGTGGACTATAACACTGTTGTTATAGTAAATGATTTCCGAAAGGAAATGTTTTGAATAGTATTGGGATTTATATATCTATTTTAATTTCGAATCCCTATACTAGTGATTTTGGGTTGTCATAACGATGTTTTACGTAACATTCGTTTTGGCCCAAGTAGATATGTTTAAGAAAGGATTTTCTTAATATAATGAAATATATACTTAATTCGATTTAAGTATATTGAATATTTTCTAAGTGTTGAAAATAAAAGAGATTTGTGAATTACTTATAAATAAATAAGTATGGAATTGTTTTCCGATATAAAGTGAATATTTTGAGAATTTATCTTTTTGAAGATAAATTGAAAATGAATAATTGAAATCGTATATGCACGAATATTTTGAAATATAAATTCATTATGGAATTTATATGTGAAAAGTGAAATTGGTTAAAAATAAATATTGATTTATTTTTGAAGTGTTGAAATAATATATCTTGTAAAGATATTTTGGAAAATAAATAATTTGGAAAATTATTTGGAATCTGGTGATGTATGCTCCATTGATAGTTCAATAATCGACTATCAATATTTCCCTTTGAATGGGTATTTGATGTGAATTGATTGAATTTGAATGCACACTTATTTTTGAATAAGCGCTCACTATTCGGGTTAACCGGGAAAGGACCATGGGGTCGTATAACCCATTCCAAATATGTGATACGTCGTTGTAAATTGCATTTGAAGATCGGTGTTGAAGACCGGTATTTGCGAGAGTGATAGGATGAACTATCGATTGACTCTGCACCGAGTTGCTCCGGTATTGAGTTCTCCATATGTGATGGTGAATCCGATCAGGATTGTGAATATCCGGATTGCAAGGACTTCTTTGTAAGTGCCTTCGGTTTTGTTCGAGCCCGGAACAGACTTGTATGGATTGTATGCCTGACATTACAAGTTGAGATATAAAGCCGATTTCTTTCAAATATATTTCTGTTGGTGGCGGAGAATTTATTCTTTGCTTAACGCCCTTCTTTGAGACGCATGTGCTCAAAGGTTATATAGTTGAAGTTATCAGCGATATATTCCCAGTTTGGTAATGTGACATGCTGAGTGATGCTGAAATGATCATTGTGTTGATTATTGTGATAGGATCATTTATTTGATCGTCTATCTTAGTGATCATTGTGTTGATCATTTGTTGACCCAAAGCATGGCTTTTGTATAAAGTATGTTTTTGTGGACGTGAATTCGTCGAGCCTCACATCCCGGAAATGGTCAAAACAGGAAAGAAGCAGCAAGGTTATGAGGGGTAGCGCCCTTTAGGATATGTGCATTTCCTTCTGGAAAAGGGTGGTATCATGGTATGGAGCCCAGATACTTACTCATGTTGAAACACTTTGTTTTTATGATTGTGTGAATTGATTAGAGAGCGCTCTCGGATAAAGGTCCCAAAGGACCGGGGGATGGCATATTCGGTCAGTTGTTACTCAGTTAGGGGTAACCCGGCCTTGTGTTGGTAGAGATCCGGTTTGGTTCTCGGGGATGTCCATCCAGAGGCATTCTCATGTGGCAATGGGAAGTTCCTTGGCCTGACCATTTGTTGGAAATCCAATTCTCAATACGAAACTTGTACGGTATTAGTTGTAGAACCTGCTATTCACTTATGGTGGTCACCACTGTTTGGATAGTAGCTATAGTAGGCATACGATAATGGTCGTATGTTGGCTAAGATTTATATCTTTATTTTTGAAATGATTTGTTATTACACTATGCACTAGTAATAATATCAAATGTTATTTTAAATGCGTATCAAGCATCTTTGACTATCATAAGGAGAAATCTCCTCCGATTCTGCGTTTGCATGTGTGTGTGTGCGGGAGGCCTTATGGTAGTCTCATTTTTAAAAGCATTGCGAATTGATTTAAAAATATTCCTCTATTTTGATTTTAAAGTTAAATAAACTGTTTTGAGTTCTCACACCAGTCTTGTTAAGCTATTGGGCTATGTGATGGGGGATTCTCGCTTCGCGGTTTGGTGGCGAACGGGAGACTCTTGCCCCTACACGTCCTCTTTTAGGGGGTTGGTTAGGCGTAAGCTGTGACAGTCGAAAGGCTGGCCGTAAAAGCAAGTTTGGGATATCAGTGTAAGCCACGGTGGGGCTGGGATGGTTGAAAAGCCTACCGGTTGTGACCGCTACTTTCGTACGTTACATTTGGTATCAGAGCTTATGGTTAAGAGACAACCATGGTTCTGTTGGGTATTATTCATTAGAGATAGAGTCAGTAGTACTCTAGAATGAGTTGAGTGTAATAATAGCTATGAGAGCGTATTTGTTAGTGAATATAAAAATTGTTTTATATTGTGATGATTGGTTTATTGAGTGGCATATGAACTTTCGTCAGCGTGGTCCGCAAGACTATGCCGAAGGGGTTTCTAAACACTTGAATGGAACTATTCGGCACAATATTGATTTTAAATTGGGTAAATGAAATAATTTTACCTTGATTATATTTTTAAATATAAAGGAATAATTTTTCAGAATTATTAAAGTGTATATAAGTTGATTGTTAGGTTGTTTGAATAATCTAAATTAAAGAATAATTGTATAAGCAAAAGAATTATAAGAATTGAATTATAATTAAAGTGTTTACAATTGTGAAATAAACTTATATATCTAAGAAGTGAAACTATATGAATATATTTATGAATATGAGTTGTGAATAAAAGTGATGGTGTTAAACCAAATTGAATGAATATAAGTGAAAGGAATTTGGTTGTAATTAATAATACATTGGTTGTTATATGATTGTTGATTGATTGTATATATAATTCATTAAGTATTAATGAAATTGAAAGCTAGGAAATTGAATTCAAATTGAAAGTAAATAAATTTGAATAGAATTGAATGTGAATTAGATTTAATTAGTAAATGTAAACTAATTGAATTGAGAATGAATGTTAGTAAATCCAATGTAAATAAATCAAATATGATTTAAAGTGAAAACCAATTCATTGAATATTAATGAGAATATGAATGAATATTCATTGATTATGAGTGATAGTTGGTTGATGTTTGCATTTGTTGTTTTACTACATTACTATGTTAGCATATATAGATATTATGATGTTATATGTTGTACATGGAGATTATTGTCTATATGCATGATTCTCATGTTGTTTGTTGAGTGTTTAGTAGGTGCGGATCGCGTTTGCTTCCCATTTGGAGTTCGCTTTAGCGCTATATTAGCCGTATATGCTTGCTAATAAAATATAAGGTACATATCTCGGATTAAATATCGTACTTTTATACTTTTTTCCCTTCGGGATGCCTCATTACTTGATGAGATGTATATTTGTGATATATATACTGTCATTTTTTTTTCGGATCGAGCCGCGCAAAGGAGACTATGGCGAATTTTTCCGGAAATTTAAGGCGTTAGAAAAATTTTGAGAAAATTGGGAATTTTTTTGAAAACTTTAACTTTGTTTTGAAATTGAAAGTTAAACTATAGTAGTTGTTTTTGAAAAGATAACTAAGTATGATTTGAAAACTTAGTAAAGAATTGTAAAAAGTTTAACTATGAATTTTGGAAAATTAATAGATTCTCTAACTTTTCTTACTTGTAATTTCGAGGACGAAATTCTTTTAAGGGGGAAAGATTGTAACGACCCAGAATTTTTTATAATATAAATTTGAATATTTAATTAATTTTAAATATTTATAAATGAATTTATAAGTCAAATAAATTTTTATTTGAATTATTGGATTTAATTGGATAATTAAATCGATAATTTAATATGTTAAATTATGGAAATAATTGAAAATTGGGTTAAATATGATTGTAAATGATTTGTAAAATTTTATTTTATCATATTGGAGTTAGAATGATATTTTAGAACTTTTAAAATCGAATTAAAAGTTAATTTGTGAAAATTGAATATTTTAATATTAAATCGACTAGTGAAAATAGCCAATTTTTGAACAGTCTCAGAATTGAACGAAACCAGTTCCATTGGATCCGTAATAGTTATCTATTACCGGATTTCAAATTTCGTGTCAATCGGAGCTATCGTTTGATCGTGGCAGCTCGAAACGCATCGAATTATTTTTAATTTAAATTTGGCGAGTCAAAATAGCCATTTTTCAAAAAGTCTCGGATTTCGACGAAACCAGTTTCATCGGATCCGTAATGTGATATTATTGTAAGGTTTCAAATTTCAAGTCAATTGGATTTACCGTTTGTCCGGTACAAATTAAAACGCCTAGAAATCGATTTAAATCGGTTTAAATCAAAATGAGCGTTTACAGCCATAACTCGCACATACTTCCGAATTAGCTTCCGAAACCTGTTCCATTGTGTCCGGAACGTGGGATAAACCCTAGGTACGCTGGTTACGGCGTCTAAATCGGAGTTCGGAATTCCCGGGATGAATAGTGTTTACGCTAGCTTTTTCTATAAATACATCTCACCTCTTCATAAATTAAAAAAAAAAAGTTAAACCCTAATTTTTAAACCCTAGCCGCCACCCACATGACCAATGGCCAGAAATGCTCAATGTTCATCCTTTGATTCCTTCCAATCCGTCGACATTCACGCGAAGTGCTCAACTACAAAGATGAAGAGCACAACACGAGCTAGAGATTCAACGGTGGAGATCGTGTTTGGAGTCGCGTAGAAGGAGAAAAAGGGGCCGAACCTGCAGATGTTTGCACGCATCTTGAGGGGTTTAGGGGAGGCCGAGCTTCAGGTGGTTGATGGTGGTGGTAGCTCTCGACGAGAGCTTCGATTTGCAAGTGGTTTGATGAATTTTCATCGAGTATTGAGCGAGCAAATTGAAACCCTAGTTCAAGCTAAGTGGGTTTGTGATGTCGGCCTTGACCTGTAGCTTATACGTGATGAGGAAGAAGGGTGGGGGGCGGCCAGGATGCAAGGATGAAGGATCATGTGGCTGTGATGGAAAGTGGGTTTGTAAAAGTTGTATTTATATAAGTTAAATCGTGTATAAACTTGTAAATTACATAACTTTTTCATACGAGGTCGAAAAAATGCAAACTCAGTTGCGTTGGAATCGTATGGACGAGCACTACGCGATGGAGTTGGTTTGGAGTCATTTGGAGTTAGTGAGAATTTTGGGTAAAATTAAACGCGCGTTTAATTTTATTCGAAATAAATCGCTAAAACGGAAATTAAAATCAAGGTGAGAACTTCTCACTCAATCGAATAGGTTTCGATTTTATTTTAAATAGTTAGATTTAAAATATTTGAATGCATGTTTGAATGATGACTGTAAATTATTGATTGTTAAAATAGACATTATGCGCCGTTAGTAAGCGGATGTTATTTATTAAAAACATATACCGCGAATATTTCATAAACAGTGAAATTGGTATTATATATAATATCAATATATATATATTGGCATATGTATATATTGCAGTTGTTGATTTCCCGCATTTTTGTTTAGCGGATGAGACCCTATTACGCCGTTAGTAAGCGGATAATATTTAATAAAAACATGTACCGCGATAATTTCGTACTGGAGCGAAATTGGTATTGTGCTAATGTTTTTGGATGCAGGAAACAGGTTGGAGGGATCCAACAGGATTCCTCAACAGTTTTTATTTGATTTCAGATATTTTGATATTTGATTGATTATCATATACGATATATGATGGATCGTTGTAGTCGTGATTGACTATTTGGTGTGTAGCATCATTGGACCCAAATTTTGGGATTTAAAAATGATTTTTAAAAGTGATTTTGAGAATATACTATATTTTTGGAATTGATCCATTTCAAATAAATAAACGTTATAAGTTTTAAAGTTATAAAAATTATGATTTTTAAGAAATATAGTTAAAAGCTGATTTTTGAAAATAAGGAATCAATGACTTTATAAAAGAGTTTAAATTGGGATTCTAAACTTGTTATAAAAGTTTAAATATAGGATTTATAAAATTTGATTATTTTATAAATCAGAATGATGAAATTATAAAGGAATTTAAAGACGTTTTAAAAGAAAAATATAAATTGATTTATATTAAAGATTTATAAATTGATAATTTATAAATTAGAACGTAGGAATTATAAAACGAGCTTTTATAAGTGTTAGAATAAATTGTGAATGAATTTCATAAATAGAATGAAATTTATAGAATTTTATACGGTGAAGTCATAAATGGAATTTTATAAGCAGTAGGTTATAAAATTTATTATGTTGTTAAAATAATAGTTTTGGATAAATAAATGAATCTTATAAGTTATAAGATTTATAATTATGAAATTCTAAGGAACGATTTTATGAAATAATCGTTTATAAGTAGTTAACTTATAATATGAACGTTTAGTTTATAATTTAGTTATAAACTGGAATATGTTAATAAAGGAATTTATAAAAAGGAAGTTTTTATATATATATAAATAGAAATGGAATTTATGAACGTTGTTTTATAAATTCGCAAACGACTTATTTTGATAAGTTAATTGTTATAACTTAGAAATAGAGTTATATTCACGTTTTTAGACAGTGGATAATTCTTTGAATTAAAATGAATAAAAGGATGGAATTTGTTAAAGAAGTATATTCACGTTTTTGAATAGTGAATGATATGTTAAAGAAATTGTTTTGAATGAGATGTTTAAATTGAATTAAAACGATCTAACGATGTTTTAAAATGTGTTGAGATTCGAAACCATAGATTTCAACATTGATTGTTGAAATAGACGTTTTCGAGAAATAAAAGGAAATAGTGGACTATAACACTGTTGTTATAGTAAATGATTTCCGAAAGGAAATGTTTTGAATAGTATTGGGATTTATATATCTATTTTAATTTCGAATCCCTATACTAGTGATTTTGGGTTGTCGTAACGATGTTTTACGTAACATTCGTTTTGGCCCAAGTAGATATGTTTAAGAAAGGATTTTCTTAATATAATGAAATATATACTTAATTCGATTTAAGTATATTTAATATTTTCTAAGTGTTGAAAATAAAAGAGATTTGTGAATTACTTATAAATAAATAAGTATGGAATTGTTTTCCGATATAAAGTGAATATTTTGAGAATTTATCTTTTTGAAGATAAATTGAAAATGAATAATTGAAATCGTATATGCACGAATATTTTGAAATATAAATTCATTATGGAATTTATATGTGAAAAGTGAAATTGGTTAAAAATAAATATTGATTTATTTTTGAAGTGTTGAAATAATATGTCTTGTAAAGATATTTTGGACAATAAATAATTTGGAAAATTATTTGGAATCTGGTGATGTATGCATATCCATTGATAGTTCAATAATCGACTATCAATATTTCCCTTTGAATGGGTATTTGATGTGAATTGATTGAATTTGAATGCACACTTATTTTTGAATAAGCGCTCACTATTCGGGTTAACCGGGAAAGGACCATGGGGTCGTATAACCCATTCCAAATATGTGATACGTCGTTGTAAATTGCATTTGAAGATCGGTGTTGAAGACCGGTATTTGCGAGAGTGATAGGATGAACTATCGATTGACTCTGCACCGAGTTGCTCCGGTATTGAGTTCTCCATATGTGATGGTGAATCCGATCAGGATTGTGAATATCCGGATTGCAAGGACTTCTTTGTAAGTGCCTTCGGTTTTGTTCGAGCCCGGAACAGACTTGTATGGATTGTATGCCTGACATTACAAGTTGAGATATAAATCCGATTTCTTTCAAATATATTTCTGTTGGTGGCGGAGAATTTATTCTTTGCTTAACGCCCTTCTTTGAGACGCATGTGCTCAAAGGTTATATAGTTGAAGTTATCAGCGATATATTCCCAGTTTGGTAATGTGACATGCTGAGTGATGCTGAAATGATCATTGTGTTGATTATTGTGATAGGATCATTTATTTGATCGTCTATCTTAGTGATCATTGTGTTGATCATTTGTTGACCCAAAGCATGGCTTTTGTATAAAGTATGTTTTTGTGGACGTGAATTCGTCGAGCCTCACATCCCGGAAATGGTCAAAACAGGAAAGAAGCAGCAAGGTTATGAGGGGTAGCGCCCTTTAGGATATGTGCATTTCCTTCTGGAAAAGGGTGGTATCATGGTATGGATCCCAGATACTTACTCATGTTGAAACACTTTGTTTTTATGATTGTGTGAATTGATTAGAGAGCGCTCTCGGATAAAGGCCCCAAAGGACCGGGGGATGGCATATTCGGTCAGTTGTTACTCAGTTAGGGGTAACCCGGCCTTGTGTTGGTAGAGATCCGGTTTGGTTCTCGGGGATGTCCATCCAGAGGCATTCTCATGTGGCAATGGGAAGTTCCTTGGCCTGACCATTTGTTGGAAATCCAATTCTCAATACGAAACTTGTACGGTATTAGTTGTAGAACCTGCTATTCACTTATGGTGGTCACCACTGTTTGGATAGTAGCTATAGTAGGCATACGATAATGGTCGTATGTTGGCTAAGATTTATATCTTTATTTTTGAAATGATTTGTTATTACACTATGCACTAGTAATAATATCAAATGTTATTTTAAATGCGTATCAAGCATCTTTGACTATCATAAGGAGAAATCTCCTCCGATTCTACGTTTGCATGTGTGTGTGTGCGGGAGGCCTTATGGTAGTCTCATTTTTAAAAGCATTGCGAATTGATTTAAAAATATTCCTCTATTTTGATTTTAAAGTTAAATAAACTGTTTTGAGTTCTCACGCCAGTCACATGACTAACTCGGAGTTTATTGTTTTCCTTCCTAAACTCTGGGTGCCCACCAATTTCCACACGGGCAGTTAAGAGTTAGGTTTATCAGGATATTCTGGATATTCTGGAGTTGCTGGAGGCAAGCTGGTTGGCATGGCGTATTACTAGTTTATATAGTATTTCTTTTTCCGCTGTATTGTTTGTTGTTGTACGTTGTTGTACACTCTGATGTGATGATATGATGTAATAAAATGTGATGTAATGTAATAACTGATATAGTTCTTTGTTTAAAGAGTATTCATTTATTATTATATGTTGTTCCGCTGCGAATTGTGAGATTCTGTTGTTGTTCCTTTCTGTCCCGTTCTATTTTAAAAAAATTCTTCTATCTTCTATTATCAAATTTTCTATTTTTCTATCTTCCTCTCTCTCTATTTTCTGTTATCTTCTTCTACTTCTCTCCTTTTCTTTTCTTAAAATTTTTTTGTTAAAACCCATAACATTCCGTGTTTCCGGCCTTCGATTTCTCGGCAGTCGATAAAGTGAGTATCGATGTTGAATTTTCGAAAGTCGAAAATCTCGGGGCGTTACAGAAACCCTATGATTTTGGAAATAATATATATTGGAAAATAAAATGATATCGTATTGATTTGGGGTTTTAAGATTAAAAATGATATCGTTTTTATATGGGTTTTAAATGGATATTTTATTTTGGTTTTAAAAGTATAATTATTTTTAAATGACCGCGGTGTTATAATAACGATTGGTTGGCAAAGAGACCGGGATCGGATATGGACATAATCTCTGTCGATACCGAAAACCACTTTGACTAACCGTGTACGCGGTGGAGATTCCAGAATGAAGTAGGTTGGTGGAGGCATTTCCTGCAAGGTAAATACTTAGACCCGACTCCCGTGAGTTGGCATAAGGTGGCTAAAACAGGAGCGATTCTCGGGCCAATGAGGTCATTCCTCTGATCGGACACTCCTCTTCGATATTATACTTTGACTTTGGATTGATTCAGTGGCCACTTTTACTTTGATTTTTTGGGGGAGTTTGTTTCGAGGTGGGCAGTAGCAGCGGCTACGCGTTTCCATCAGCCCGGATAGCAATAGGTATATCTACCCTGGCATTGCCTAGTTGTGCCGTGTCACCTACCCTATCGCGCCTTGTACGAGTTTGGATTTCTCCCGTAGCCCGTGTGGTATCCTCTGGTGGCTTCCCGATCAAGAGGGACTATGATATTGGATGGACTACTGGGACTATTACGTGTTAAGGGAATATTGGGTCACTCCTTAACGCTATTTAAAAGTATGTTTATTTTACAATTAGACACTATTATAATAGCGCAATATACTATATAGTAAATCGTTTAACGGATCGTTAAGAGATGTAAATCCCGAGCATCTCTTGAGTTACTGTACTCATATTTATTTTGTTAATTTAACTCACACAAGATATTTTAGCTCTGACTCGAGTGTTTTTTTTTTTCAAATTCGCTCGGGTCAGTCCGAGCATTTCAGGATTGAAGTTTTAGCTCTTGAGGACGAAGACGAAGATTCGTATTACTATTATTTATATTATTGTACCACACTCACACTGTTCCGCTGCATTGTTATTGGTATGTGTAACTCTGATATGTAGTATATAAATGTTTTGTAAACAAATTTATAAACTATATATTTTATTATTATATTTATCCTTCCGCTGCGAGATTCTGTTTCTTTTATTCCTTTCTCGTTTTTCTTATCTACCCCATAACAATCCGCCCTTCCGTATGGTTTGAATCGGCACGTGTGTCTGTTTAAATCGTGCGAAAAGGCGGATGTTACAGTTGGTATCAGAGCTTTGGTTTAGCGATAAACCTTTGCTTTGTGGGGTTTGACTCTTTGTTAATAGGGTAGTAATACCCTATGGGAGTCGCTGGGTGTATATATATGAGAGAGCGTACTTGTTAGTGTTATAAAAAGGTTTTAATATTGTGTTAATCTGTTCCGTTTTGTATTTATAAATTCTGGTTGATTCATGGGACGCTGTGACATCAATAGGGGTTTCTAAACACTAAATAGGACAGACCGACATAATATCTGTTTTAATATGGGTGGATGAAATAATTTTTCCTATTATATTTTCTATATATAAAATAAATTTTTCAGTCTATATCTATATTTGGCTGCAATAGATTGGTTGTTAGGTGATAAAGTGTGTAATTAATAATATAAGTTAGATTGGAAAATAAGATTGATGAAATTTGGAAATTTAGAACTTAAGTTCCGAGGTTTTGAAATTTCTTTCGAATAAATTTTGAAATATAATAATATTATTTATAAGTATTTTCTGATATAAATATTTCAATATAATTCGGAAAAATTGTTTTAAAGAAGATTTCGGAAAAAAATAAGTTTTGTACTTTCCTCCCTGTTGCTGGAAAATAATTTCGGTGATGAGTGCACGCATCATCGACTTTCATTTTCGAGTTTCGAAGTGGGAAGGCCACTGTAGAAATTTACTGCAGAATTGTTTAAGAAATTTTTATCGTTTTAATTATAATTGGATATATATATATATTTTAAGAATAGATATCTATCTATTATTTTAAATGATTTAAAAATTAAACCCGGTATTTGGTTCTTAAGTTCCAGTTAATTAATAGTTCAATTAAGTGTAGAAATTGGAACCTTTAATTAGAGTAAAAATTTAATACAATAGGAAGATAAGCAATGTAAATAAACGATTGTAAACATTATTAAATGAATTAATGAACTTCTTTATTTATAAGAATTGATGTATAAAGTTGCAAATTTAGTGTAGTTAAATTGTTACCATTATTAAACATAATAGAAATGTAAGCATTAAATAAATGAATGAAATTAAAAGTAAGTTGAAATTGTAATTTGTAAAACGAATATATATAATTATCGAACCATTAATTAATTAAAGGAATTGAGAAGAAACTTGTATAATTTTCACTTACATTCTTAAAGTATATATATATATATATAACTTACCATATAATAAAAGTTGCAATGTTAGTAAGAAAATGTAAGGGGAAATCTTATAAGTAAAGCTTGAGGTAATAAAGGTATTCAATGAATTTGCTGTTACAAAATGAGAATTAAATGTATAAACTTAAGTTAAAATGGAAATTTTAAGTATTATAAATAGATGATTATAAACTCAAGTAAATAAAACGGAATGCAAATATAATGAATATTGTAATAAATGAAAAATGAAAATTTTAAGTAATGAAGGAATCACTCAATAAATGAAAGAAAAGAAATTAAACAACTAAAGCATGAAATAAATGTATAATAAGTTAATTTGGTTGTTGGTTTGAATTGTTATTGTTTGACTTATGGTTGGTTGGGTAAGAGAATTTGAAGTTGTTGGATGAATAAATAATCTATCGTTGTTCCATCTAAGACTGTTGAGTAAAGGATGCACTTGATAGTTATTTTCATTCCATACAATTTCAAGTTTTGAACCCGAACAACTATTTGTTTGTTGGATTAAATGGTTGCTTTGTCTTGTGTATGTATGTTGTTTGTAAAGTTGATGGTTGTTATATTGATTGGTTGATTAATGGTTGAAACCGCTTAAATATTTCACTTTATATAAATTTGTATATTTTAGCTAAATTAACTAAGTTTGTAAATTTAAATTTTTATAAATATAATATTTAAATATGATATTGATTTCGAAATTCTTCTTTTCCCTTCTTTCCCTTTTCGGGGACGAAAAGTTTTGAGTGGGGGAGAGTGTAACGACCCGTAAATTTCGACAATTAAATTGTTAATTAAATAGGATCTTGTAATTTAATTTTTTGTAGAAAAAAAAAGGAAAAAAAAAGAAAAAAATGAAGATGATAAGTTAGTATTGGAATGAACGCTAAATTAAAATATAGCAACGGTATTTAAAAACTTGATTATTAGTAATTTGAATAAAAATCTAATGATTGAAATAGTGAAAGATTTATACCTTTGTGTAAATTGAAATTAAATAAAGGGAATTTATTATGTAAATTAAGAAAAGATTGGAATAAATGATGATTCCATGCATACTTATAAAAAGTTATTATGAGTTGCATGTTGAAATGGTTGATTGAGTTGAAACTATGAAAAGGGTAATTAAAGACAAGAATTTGATTTTGCCTAAGTATCAATATATTGATAAAATATAACTGAATAGAAATTTTAATTTTCTCAATCCTTTTTATTTACTATTAGAAGTTGTTAATTAATTTAACGGTGAAAATTTGAAAATAAATTCAAATTGTATGTTAGATAATAAATTGCAATAATTAAAGTTAGTAATAAATGGAAAACGGAATACCAATTTGTTTATGAAGTGGATATAAGGGAATGTAACAAATTTGAATAAGGAATACTAATTGTGCATTAAGTGAAGGAATGGAGCATAGATGGAATAATTAAAAGGGATTTAGAATTTTTAATTTGTATGTGTGCATTAATGAATGTATATAGAAATATATTACAAATAAAATAGGAAGTGAGTGAAGAGATGCATTAATGAATGAATATAGAAATATATTACAAATAAAATAGGAAGTAAGTGAAGATATGCATTAATGAATGAGTATAGAAATATATTGCAAATAAAATAGAAAGTGAGTGAAGATATGCATTAATGAATGAATATAGAAATATATTGCAATAAAATAGGAAGCGAGTGAAGATATGCATTAATGAATGAGTATAGAAATATATTGCAATAAAATAGGAATAAGTGAGAATCGATTGAAATATAAAATGATATTGGGTATTATAAGTATGAGTTTAGAAAATAATTACAAGATATAAGTGAAATAAGATGCATAGAAAGGTTGGTTAATTGTTAAGTGATGAATGATGTAATAAAGGAATGAAATCCAAATAAATTAACCTAATTGGGACCTTAATTAATGATTTTAAAAAAAAGATGACTGACTAATAGAATAACTTATAATCTAAGGAAATCAAGTAGTACACTAATTTGAAATAAATTTATAAATTCATTTATGGAATGGAATATAATTCAATGCTAAATGTCAATTTATTTAATAGTAAGATTGTAAATCAATAAATGAAGTTACGAAGATTTCAAATTTTATTTATAACAATTTATGGGAAATCAATTACAATTAATTGACTTGAATTGTGCAGTTAGTGTAGATTTTGTTTTGTAATTGAAGGAGGTTAATTTTATAAGATGAAATTTTGCTAATTCTATATAAAATAGGACCACTGGTTGATTTATAGTATAGAAAGAAAGATGTATAAATTTAATTAAAGTATCAAAATTCAACAATTGTAATTATTGCAAATTAAAATGGAATTTGAGGATAATAAGGTGAAACCATGAACAAATGTTAGTGCATCCTTATTATTGGTAAAAGATGAGAATATAAAAGTTTGAAAATCAAAAAAATAGCTTTTTGAAAATTTAATTAATAATTTCTAAATATAAGGAAGTGGAGAAATTAACACTGCAATGGATAGACTTATCAGCTTTTAAATTACATCAAAATTTGTTTAGATCAATTTGGAAATTAATAAAATTGTGGATATATTTTGAAACGTAAACGAAACGTCTAGATTTACATTTTTAAATACATTTATAATAAAATGTAAATGATAAGGAATTTATTTATTTCCTAAATCCATAACGTGTGTAATTATTATTATTTATCTTTTGGGACCACCTCCATTTGCACGTTAAAATTCGTGCACACCTATTCTTTTGCGATCTATCTATAAATAGACGGTGAAACCCTAGCCTCCATCTTCATTCCTCTGTATAGTCTCTTCTTCAACTTCTTCTCTACTTCAATGGCAACAGACAATTTCTAGATCCAGTTTCAATCCAAATAAAAGTCAAAATTCAAATTCCTCTAAAAATTCCAGAAAAATTATACGTTGGAGTTCTTAGAATAAGCAATCTACTGGTGGTGTTCGTTTTCCGTTTTGGGTTCGGTCTGGAAACATATTCGCGTGCTCCTGTAGCCAAAGCGCGTGGAAGACGATAGTGACGTGGCGAGTATTTAATTAAGATTTGTTTTGTTTTATAATTTATTTTGATTTTCAAATCGTTTAAATCGCATAACTTTTTCATACGACCTCGGATTCATGCGAAACTTTTTTGTTAGGATCGTAATTAAATTCCGGACAGTTTGGAACTAGTTTGGACCAATTCGGAGACCGTCGAATTTTTGAGTTTAAATTGAATTTAAATTCGATTTAAATTCAAAAGGTGAGTGTTTTAACCCACTCACAACTTCTTCTCAGTTAATTCGCATTTTTATTTATTTAACTGTTTATTATTTTAATTACTGCATATAAATTTACAGTTAGAATTTATTTTGCATGTAAACTGCTAGTTAACAGTTATTAAATTTATTATTGAATATAAACTGTTATTTATTACCTGTATAATTTATATGCTCTATATCGATGACTGTTTAAATTGGACGATGATTGCAAATAATGGTTGATGATTGATATTTGGATGAATGGATGCTATATTTATATTGTATAAACTGCAAGTCATCATGCATTTTCATTTCATTCGGGATTGCAGTTTGAAATGATATACAACCGCATTTTTTATTTTAAATTGCGGATTTAAATGATAAACATCCGTATCACTTGACCATAGGATAGAAAATTTTATACAGGCACCGCGGTAAATATATAAAATTATTTTTGGAAATGTTTTACTATGGTTTTGTAAAGCTATACATATATATATGGTTTATGGATTTTGATTTGATCATTAATAAAAGCTATATATATATAGAAATTTTCAGGTTTTAGGCTTTGTATAAAAATTGATTTGAAGTATAAACCGAAGTTTGATTTTAAGATCAAATACGATTAAGCATTTAATTAAAATTTAATTTCTGGTAGTTCTATTGACTTAAATGAGAATAAAATCGGAAGTTGAATATTAAGTTAAATCGGAATTTAAATAAAAGTTAAATTTTTAAAGGATATGATTTTTAACTTGATTTTGTGTAAAGTGATTTAAATAAGTATCAGGTTGTTTTAAAGGAATATATCAAGTTAAATAAATTGAAATTTTTTTCAGTTAGGTGAAGTTAAAGGTTTACTTAAATTATATTGAATTCAATAAGTAAACATTTCAAGTCTAAATAATAAGTAATTGGATTTGATACATATGGGTTTGTCAAATAAGTTTGTTTTTGAAATGGTGAAATATTTAAAGCTTTTAACCATAAGAATTGAAATGGTATTGGGAAGTTAAATCGATACTTAGAATTGATTTGTGAAATCTAAAGAAGCTATTTTGTTTTATAAAAGTAGTTAAATATTTAACCATTTAAGAGATGGAAATTTGTTTCAAAGCTATGTTTTTCAAGGTAGTATAAGTTGGAAATATTATATTCAAGAGTTTTGATTTCTAAATATTTTACTTTGGAAACCCTATGATTTTGGAAATAATATATATTGGAAAATAAAATGATATCGTATTGATTTGGGGTTTTAAGAATAAAAATGATATCGTTTTTATATGGGTTTTCAATGGATATTTTATTTTGGTTTTAAAAGTATAATTATTTTTAAATGACCGCAGTGTTATAATAACGATTGGTTGGCAAAGAGACCGGGATCGGATATGGACATACTCTCTGTCGATACCGAAAACCACTTTGACTAACCTGTACGCGGTGGAGATTCCAGAATGAAGTAGGTTGGTGGAGGCGTTTCCTGCGAGGTAAATACATGGACCCGACTCCCGTGAGTTGGCATAAGGTGGCTAAAACAGGAGCGATTCTCGGGCCAATGAGGTCATTCCTCTGATCGGAAACTCCTCTTCGATATTATACTTTGACTTTGGATTGATTCAGTGGCCACCTTTACGTTGATTTTTTAGGGGAGTTTGTTTCGAGGTGGGCGGTAGCTGCGGCTACGCGTTTCCATCAGCCCGGATAGCAATTGGTATATCTACCCTGGCATTGCCTAGTTGTGCCGTGTCACCTACCCTATCACGCCTTGTACGAGTTTGGATTTCTCCCGTAGCCCATGTGGTATCCTCTGGTGGCTTCCCGATCAGGAGGGACTATGATATTGGATGGACTACAGGGACTCTTACGTGTTAAATGGAATATTGGGTCACTCCTTAACGCTATTTAAAAGTATGTTTATTTTACAATTAGACACTATTATAATAGCGCAATATACTATATAGTAAATAGTTTAACGGATCCTTAAGAGATGTAAATCCCGAGCATCTCTTGAGTTACTGTACTCATATTTATTTTGTTAATTTAACTCACATAAGATCTTTTAGTTCTGACTCGAGTGTTTTGTCTTTTCAAATTTGCTCGGGTCAGTCCGAGCGTTTCAGGATTGAAGTTTTAGCTCTGGAGGACGAAGACGAAGATTCGTATTACTATTATTTATATTATTGTACCACACTTACACTGTTCCGCTGCATTGTTATTGGTATGTGTAACTCTGATATGTAGTATATAAATGTTTTGTAAACAGATTTATAAACTATATATTTTATTATTATATTTATCCTTCCGCTGCGAGATTCTGTTTCTTTTATTTCTTTCTCGTTTTTCTTATCTACCCCATAACAATCCGCCCTTTCGTATGGTTTGAATCGGCACGTGTGTCTGTTCAAATCGTGCGAAAAGGCGGATGTTACAAAATTTGTAACCGTCACTCATTTCAACCTGAGAATAGAATATAGAAATTATATTTTCCTTGGTCAATATGCTAAGGAGAACATATCAAAAATAAATAGTGGCCATGCATGAAAAGTTTCATAATGTTCTGTCTTGAAAGTTTATTCTGTCATTCACCACACAAGCTATATACGAGAATAACAAAAATAGGTATAGGTATATATATAACCCTCATTCATACATCATATGGAATAGGAAAAAAACAGTATTGTATGTTGCATACTAAAAGCTTAGAGGTGTTATGAACAGATTGCCTTACGAATAATCATCTCTTAGGTTATGCTCTCCCTAACTACATATAGTTAACAGTGGACATAAATACATGGTTGGATAGATTAACAAGTCATAGCATTCATAATATTGTTCTAGCTTCATTAATTTTATATTCTTGTAAATTAAATTCTAATATTTGTTTCTATACCAAATACATTTATTTTCATTATTATATGTTAACAACAAAATGAAAAAAATCATTGTACCTTGCTGTATTTTGCTGTACTTAACAGAATATACCGCTAAAGCAACAAAACTTATGTAGTCATAGAGTAGAAAGCTTAAACAATACCTGAAATTAGGAATAAATAAAATATGAACTAAATTAACAATAAATAAAGTTAATGTTATATTAAACTACCAGCATGCAACTCATTTTTGAGTTCTTTTCCAAGAGATGTTGAAAGTATGTAGGAATAATACTAAAAAAATGTGGCCTTTGAAATAAATTGAAGATCATATTAGAGAAAAGAAAGAGAACACACAGATTACTAATTTTAGAATTACTTAGTGAAAGCATTTACTAATCTTGGCCAGGGAGTTGTCTTGATATGATAGATGCAAGAGCTATCACACATTCTTTTAGAACTTGATTTCTTGGTGAAGAAGAGGAATTTTGAAAAGAGTTTGAGGTGTATACACGTGCTCTAACTTTTCTCTATTGCTTTCTAACTATTGCGATGTATAGAGTTAGAAATAAAAGAAACAGATTTGAGCAAAATAAGCGTGACCGACTAATTTTGTAATATTACTGTATGTACTGGATTTCAGCCATTCTTTCAAAGCCGATTCATTTTGAGTTTCATTTAGAACAAGACAATACACCCAATAGTGAATCGATGCCACTTTAGTTTCCCTGCATTAATTAACTGATGATAAGAAATTAAATTCAATTGTTTTTACTGATTTTAATTCAAGATTTTTATTGTTCAAAATCATTATAAAAAAATACACACATATTATCAAGTCATACAACAACCAAGCTATAAAAAATGATATATCTATAGGCCTATAGACGCATGCATGCACACAATCTAATGTAACCGATCTGTTTTTTGTTTTTATATAGTCAAACTAGTGTTTTATAGTTGAAGTAATCTAAGTATTAATGACGCAACGGATAATTAACAAAATGATATAGATCGATGAAAGTAGTAAACGGTGGATTGAAGATACTAAAATGCCCAAATTCGTTGATCACAGAGATACCGAATTCTAGCTATCCTCGTCACGTTGATCACGCACGATACCGTGAAAGAAGATCTTCAATTCTTCAAGCGTTGATCAAGCGCACTTGATTCCGCGAATCGGCTTCAACAATCGTTGATTCGAGCGCACTCGAATAACCGAAAGTGGAGATAGGAGATTACACTCAACTACCAATTTAGGATGAAAGCACACAGCAATCAAATAAGAATTTTATTCAAAAATCAACAAACCTAAAATGTACAACACACTCGCTATTTATAGAGTTTTCCAACCCCTGACCCTTAAGTCGTTGCCGACTTAACTTCCCTTAAGTCGTTACCGACTCAACATGGGACGTACATGGCCTAAAACACACAAAAGTGGTGACTTACGGCTCAACTGTACAAAAACACTCACATACATGACCGACTCACGACTTACGACTCAACTTTACAACAACACACACATACATGACCGACTCAAGACTTACGACTCAACTGAGTCGGCAGCGGCTTAATAATTCTTCACTACACATAGGTCGGTGACGACCTAAAATACCGACTTACGACTCACAACACCGAATCACCCATATTACAATACCTAGGTCGGTGACGACCTAACATACAACACAACACAGAACTACCATCACGCGACCTGAACTTGCGAACCTGACCGACTTATCTACAAGCCGACCTACGACTTATCACATACAACTCATACTAGGTCGTTGCTCTTTTTCCCTTGCTATGTCAAGTCGTAGCCGACTTAAGCCCTCCTGTATCCTTATGTCGTAGCCGACTCAAGTCTTTAGGTCGCAGAGAACTCAAAGCAGCTTCATTAACTCGCAGCTCCTCCTCCTTAGGTCGGGACCGACCTACATTAACCCGTGCACGATCTAAGCCTTGTGCTTCCATAGGTCGTGCTGCATCATCCTCCCCTGGTTGAGAAAAATTCGTCCTCGAATTTGTAAATTCTTCCATATCAGACTGTTCATCTCCATAATATGGCACAAGATGCCTAACATTGAACACGTCAGAAGTGTACACATCCTCCGGCAGCATCAACTTGTAAGAATTTTCATTAATCCGTTTCATAACTTCTACAGGACCAATTTTTCTGGCTTTCAACTTGTTATAAGCACCTACTGGAAAACGATCCTTGGTTAACACAGCGTAAACCAGATCACCTTCGTTAAATTCAACACTTCGTCGCTTCAAATCTACAGTTCGCTTATACTTTTCATTTGCTTTCTCCAATTGCTCCTGAACGATTTTATGACATTCAGTCAACCCATTAACAAAATCTATAGCTCGTTTATCCGTCCCTTTCGGTTGTGGCACTACTGCTAAATCTAACGGTCCCCTGGGTAAATTTGAATATACAATCTGAAATGGACTGTAACCTGTGCTTTTATTAACTGCATGATTATGTGCAAACTCTGCTTGGCATAACTTCATGTCCCAACTCTTCAGATTATCCTTCACAAGACATCACAACAAATTTCCCAACGATCTGTTAACAACTTCGGTCTATCCATCTGTTTGCGGATGATAAGCCCTACTAAAGTTTAACTTCGTTCCCACCATCTTCCACAAACTTAACCAAAAGTGACTCAGAAAACGATTATCTCTATCCGACACAATAGATTCTGGCAACCCATGAAGTTGATAGATCTCCTTAAAAAATAACTGAGCAACATGAACAGCATCCGCCGTCTTCTTACAAGCAACAAAATGTGCCATCTTTGAGAAACGATCCACCACAACATATATCGAGTCATTTCCCCTTTGCGTTCTCGGCAAACCCAATACGAAATCCGTACTAACGTCTACCCATGGTTTCGTAGGAACAGGTAATGGCATATACAATCCCGCATTTGTGGCTGTCCCTTTCGAAACCTGACAAACATAACATCTATGCACAAACCTTTCAACTTCCCTTCTCATTGACGGCCAATAATAAGACTGAGAAATCAACTGCAAAGTACGATCTCTACCCACATGGCCTTCTTCGTGCAACTCTTTCACAATTTTCATTCTCAAACTGCAATCTGGTACACATAATTGATTTCCTTTGAATAAGAATCCATCTATCAACACAATTTCATCAGTACTCCCATCCTTGACTTTCTCAACAAATTTCATAAAGTAAGGATCTTCTTCAACCAATTCTGGTAGTAGCTCAAATCCTGTCACTTCAATCTTCATCATTGTCAACAAATGATTCCTCCTGCTCAATGCATCAGCTACACGATTCGTTACCCCAGATTTGTGCTTCACAACAAAAGTAAACTGCTGCAAATAGGCAATCCACGATGCATGTCTCGATGAGATGTTATCCTGCCCTTGCAAATGCTTCAAAGCCTCATGATCAGTGTAAAGAACAAACTCTTTCTGAAATAGATAATGTCTCCAGTGCTTCACAGCTTGAACAATTGCATAAAATTCAACATCATAAGTGCTATATCTCAACTTAGCTCCAGATAACTTCTCACTGAAATAAGCAACCGGTCTTCCTTTCTGACTCAAAACTCCACCAACTCCAACCTTTGATGCATCAGTATGTAACTGAAACAACAACTGAAAATCCGGTAAAGCTAGAATTGGTGTTGTCGTCAATAGTGTTTTGATTTTCTCAAAAGCAACCCCTGCTTCCTCTGACCACTCAAACTTCTTTCCTTTCATGCAGTCGGTTATCGGTGCCATCACACTACTAAAATGTGGAATGAAACTTCGATAGAAAGATACCAATCCATGAAAACTCCTCACTTCAGTAATCCTCTTGGGCTGTGGCCAACTCCTGACAGCTTCTACTTTACTTTCATCCACTTGAATTCCTTCCTTCGATAGAACATATCCCAGAAACAAAACACTGTCCGTCATAAACGCGCACTTCTTTGTTGCAGCATAAAATTTCTCCTGTCATAGAATCAACAGTACTTAACGCAAATGCTGGACATGCTTTTCCATGCTTCCACTGTAGATCAAAATATCATCAAAGTAAACTACCACAAACTTCCCAATGTATGGTCTGAAAATCTGGTTCATCACTCTCATAAAAGTACTCGGTGCATTTGATAATCCAAACGGCATAACCAACCATTCGTATAAACCTTCACCGGTTTTGAAAGCAGTCTTCCATTCATCACTCGGTCTAATACGAATTTGATGGTATCCACTCTTCAAGTCAATCTTTGAAAACACAACAGCTCCACTCAACTGATCTATCAAATCATCAAACCTCGGCATAGGAAATCTGTATCTCACAATGATCTTGTTCAGAGCCCGACTATCCGTACACATCCTCCACGAACCATCCTTCTTGGGCACCAATAAAGCTGGTACTGCACAAGGACTCAAGCTCTCCTGAACACGCCCCTGTTCTAACAACTCCTCCACTTGCCTCCTCAGTTCCTCAAGCTCCTTAGGACTCATCCTATAATGTCGCCTGTGTGGTAATATTGCCCCTGGCACAAGATCTATTTGATGTTGAATATCCCTCAACGGTGGTAACTCTGTTGAAAATTCTTCAGGAAACACATCTCTGAATTCTTCCAATACCGGCTTTACTTCCTCTGGAACTTCTACAGATTCAGTGGCTTCATGTCCAATCAACAAAAATACCTCTGGACTCTCCTCTACTTCTTCAATAAATTCCTTCAAAGTCAACAAAGTCCTGAGCTCGACAATCTCCTCTGATTTACTCTCTTCCTGTTGTCTCTTCTTTGGAACTAAAATAATCTTAACACCTTCAAACATAAAACTGTAGCTATTGGTCCGACCGTCATGCTGCACTGCTCGATCATACTGCCTTGGTCTTCCCAAAAGCAAATGGCAAACGTCCATCTCAACTCCATCACACCAAATTTCATCTTTATATTTCTTCCTAATAGAAAATGGAACTCGAACTCGCCTGTCCACCTTCACCTCTCCTCCTTTTCTTAGCCACGCTAACTTGTAAGGATTTGGATGCTTCTCTGTTTTCAACTTCAACTTCCTCACAGCTTCGGTAGAAATAATATTGTCACAACTTGCAGCGTCAATCACAAATTTACAAACCTTTCCCAGAATAGTGCACGTTGACTGAAAGATGTTACTCCTCAACCAACTAGCTTCTTCTTCATGCTTCGGTGTTAAACAAGACCTCCTCATCATTAGATTACATCCTTCATCTCCTAACGCAATATCCTGTTCATCCTCCTCAACTGGGCTAGAATAACCTTCATCAACATCCTCACCTTCAACTTCAACAATCATAGTTCGCTTCTTCGGCTTCGGACATTTATTACTCTTGTGACCCACTTCCTGGAAATTGTAACATTTGAAACTGTTGTTGAACTTTTCCTTCGCAACTTCATTCACAACTGGTTTGTAACAGCTTTGGAAACAATGGAACTCACACTAGCAACCTTCACTTGATTGTTGGAATTAGTAAACACACCGCCTCCACGCCTTCCCTGCTTCTCCCAAGCAAACGCTTTCTGATGTGCCTCCGCCATAGATCTTGGATCAAATATATTAACCATATCCTGGATCTGCATTCGTAAACCTCCAACAAATCTTTCAGTCAACTGTTCTTCTGTCTCCATAATATCATTCCTGGCAATGAGTTGGTAAAATTCATCTGCATAATCATTGACTGACTTTGTCCCCTGTCTTAGATTCTGCAATCTCTGGTACATAAGTGATTGATAGTTGTAAGGTAAAAATGTAGCTCTCATCAACTTCTTCATCTTATCCCAAGATTCAATCTTTGACTTTCCCATTCTCTCCCTTGTAAGTTTGGTTTGCTGCCACCACGCCAAAGCTCTCCCCCTCAACCTTGTAGCAACCAACTTCACTCGATGATTCTCCGGAACCTCTTTGAAATCAAAGATCTCTTCAACATTAGACAACCAATCCAAGAATTCTTCTACAACCATTCCACCCTTGAATTCTGTAATTTCCATCTTCATACCCAATTCCCATCGACGATCATCATCTACATCTCGATATGTATTTCGAACGTGGTCTCGATCTCGATAATGCATGTCAGCTCTATCACCATCTTCATCAAAATCAAATGTACGTCTATATCGATCTCGACCATCAACATCCCTTTGATCACGCATGTCTCTTCTACTATGTCTCTCTTCTTCTCGATATGGTTCATTCTCAAACTCTCTTGGAGTTCTCCTCTCTTCATGCCCATAGTCATGGTGATCCCTTCTTGATGAAATTGATGTTTCTCTTCTTTCTCCAAAAGATTGCGGTGATACCCTCCTCGCTTCCGTAACCGATGGCGAAACTCGGTTTCCTCCATGGTTCGAGATAGGTGATCTCCTCCTTTGATTTTGATTCAAATCATTCATCAACTTCTCTAACTTTCCAATGCCTTCATCAAATTTCTCATTAATACGTTGTTCCATTTGTTCGGCTTCTTCTCTTCTATACAACGCTTCAACATTTTGATGACGATTAGCTCTCCTTGGCGGCATGATTGTACTTCACAATACTTCAACAAATGATACCAAAGTGATGCTTCAACTCTCGGTTCTAACTCAATTTGTCTCGGCCTCAATCACTTCAACACAAATCAAATTCAAATAACTTCCACACTTTGATCCAACATAGAATGGATCGAAAGTTCTCCTCTTGTTGCAACTTCAAGATGAGCACGATGAACACCAAACTTCAAACTCCTTGGCTCCAAGACTCGTCTTAGCTATGATTGGCTAAGTCAAGCTCTGATACCAAACTGACGCAGCGAATAATTAACAAAAAGATATAGATCGATGAAAGTAGTAAACGGTGGATTGAAGATACTGAAATGCCCAAATTCGTTGATCACGGAGATACCGAATTCTAGCTATCCTCGTCACGTTGATCACGCACGATACCGTGAAAGAAGATCTTCAATTCTTCAAGCGTTGATCAAGCGCACTTGATTCCGCGAATCGGCTTCAACAATCGTTGATTCGAGCGCACTCGAATAACCGAAAGTGGAGATAGGAGATTACACTCAACTACCAATTTAGGATGAAAGTACACAACCATCAAACAAGAATTTTATTCAAAAATCAACAACCTTAAAATGTACAACACACTCGCTATTTATAGAGTTTTCCAACCCCTGACCCTTAAGTCCTTGCTGACTTAACTTCCCTTAAGTCGTTACCGACTCAACATGGGACGTACACGACCTAAAACACACAAAAGTGGTGACTTACAGCTCAACTGTACAACAACACACACATACATGACCGACTCATGACTTACGACTCAACTGTACAACAACACACACATACATGACCGACTCACGACTTACGACTCAACTGAGTCGGCAGCGGCTTAATAATTCTTCACTACACATAGGTCGGTGACGACCTAAAATACCGACTTACGACTCAAAACACCGAATCACCCATATTACAACACCTAGGTCGGTGATGACCTAACATACAACACAACACAGAACTACCATCACACGACCTGAACTTGCGAACCTGACCGACTTATCTACAAGCCGACCTACGACTTATCACATACAACTCATACTAGGTCGTTGCTCTTTTTCCCTTGCTATGTCAAGTCGTAGCCGACTTAAGCCCTCCTGTATCCTTATGTCGTAGCCGACTCAAGTCTTTAGGTCGCAGATAACTCAAAGTTAACTCATAGCTCCTCCTCCTTAGGTCGGGGCCGACCTACATTAACCCGTGCACGATCTAAGCCTTGTGCTTCCATAGGTCGTGCTGCATCAATTAAGTAATGTGCATATTAAATAATCATATTAATGTAGTTTAAATAATAATATTGCACTTGGTACAATTGCTGTAACCAACCCCTTTATAGACTGCCACTTGATCTGTTCTCAATTTGCAGCTATAACTGCTACTAACTCAATTTCATTATCTTGTGGCAAACTCAATCTTGCATAGTTCTTTCGAACTAGCCTTGTCCCTTCTTAAAGCTTTAGATTTGCGCAGATCTTCCTACACTCTACAGACTTGCACCAAACCTCCTATTACACTAAATACTACAGCTTCTAAATCCAGGCTGTTGCAGATTGCTTGCTTGCTCCTGATAGAATCTAGTATATTCACTCAGCGGGGATAACTCATCAGTCTTGATCAATGAACATGCTCCTCTGAAACTTATAACTTCAGCACTTCATCACCTACACACTTCAGGAATTCATGTTTGTTTCAGCTCACATTTCAACACTTCAGCACTTGCCTATTTCTGCTCTCACAGATCAGGGGCAGTTCTACATCATGGGTACTCTACGTCTGTCAAAACTCTAAATTCTATCTTGCTCATAGGTGTCGAATATCGTGCTACTACTTGCCAGTTGCAACTACTCTATGTGCCCTCATAGCGTGTGTTGGAGCTTTTGTTTTATTTCTATAAAGTCTTCACAATATATGACAGCACACATCCACAATGAAGCCATTTCATCTTTACCTTGCCTCACTTCCCTATCCAGCATGCATATTATTTAGCGTGGAGCACCACTTAGCAAACCCCATTAGCATGCTGCCTTCATTTTTCATTCAGCCAGCAATTCTATTACGACCTTGATATATATTTGGTACAACCCTGCCACACAGTTACCGATTTGCAACCTTCAACTATGATATTTATCACAACCATGTTGCTTGGTCATCACTTGTAGTAGCATGCATTCTAGCTAAGATTTGTTGCCTATAATTTTGTTACTCAACCTGCAAATAAGAACTCTTTACATGGCTGAAAATGTGTAGTCTGGCCTGCACACTTGAGCATTCCCAACCCAGTAGAATGCTTTCTTACACCTGTTCCTTATCCTGCACACCACCTTTGTTCGTGCACTCTGCTTTGTTGTTGCCTGGTTTAATTAATTCTAATTTAAAGTATAATTTATGTTAATTTAATTTTAGTTTTAATTTTAGTTAATTTGAGTTTGAATTTTAAGTTTAAATAATTACAAAGATAATTTATGTTTAGTTTGAAGTTTGATTAATTATAATTTAATTGTAATTTCAAGGTAGTTAATGTTAATCTAATTTTAAGTTTAAATTTAGTTTATTTCAATTTGAAGGTATTCAATTTAATTTAAGATTTGTTAATCTTAATTTAAAGCTTATGTAATGTTAATTTACGTGGTTTAGTTTGGCGTTATGGAAATAAATGAAGTAGACACACATACACATACACATACATACATATATGGTAAAATCATAAATGGAGAATATTCATCCATATTAAGAACGATATACATCCATGCCTTATACATTTAAAGCTACTAAAATTTATGCACATAAAATTTTATTGTCACAAAGAGTTCAAAGCTGAAAAATTATGAAATCTAATAAACAAGCTAAATGCTAACAATAAGTCAACAATATACTTTTAACGCATCGGTTCAAATCTCTGCTATCAATTTTGTTGTTATATGTTTCCTTTCTTTCTATCAAAATTAAATATATATGAACATTACACAAAATCATAGAACACTTTAGATTATATGGTCATCTAGTATTTACATTTGGTGAAAACAAATTATGGTATCAGTCATTCACTTTCAAAATCATCATATGGTCATTAAGTATTTACATTTAGAGAAAACTAATTATGATAGTTTCTTTTTTCAACCATACAAGACTAAGAATTGATATATTATTAAATATATAACATCTTAAGAATTTTAAACAAACATTACTAAAGTGATCAAATGTAGCTGCAATTAGAATGAGGCAATTATACTTTAAGATGCCACTTTACTCTTTAATCTCATTCATCAAGAATAAGTTGTAGAGAAAATAAAAAAAGAATATCCATATGTGTGTGCACGTGCGTGCGTCTAAGCATGTGTCCACAAATACTCATAGACGTGTATGTGTATAAATTGTAATGGATCCTCATGTGTTGGTCAGTTTGGGCATCTTCCAATTTGCTCAGACCTACTCTAAAAATGTTTGAAAATAATTGCTGTAGATTAAATCATGAAGGCCCAACACTAAAACTATAGACCCAATAGTTTTATCAAAAAATAATGAACGAGAATTTCATACATCACAGGCTATGTAATGTGAATAAAAGTACCTCCAGAACTTCCCTAAAGCTATATCATTTTGATAAACAAACTGCATCATCATAACAATAAGACTAAAAATGTTTGAAATTTTTTGCAGTATAAAGCCAGCATTACGTTAGACTTTATTTTCTATGTTAAGAAGCTTGTTCTTAGTCACTAAAAGTAAAATTGATTTAGCAATTGATAGTAAGTTAATCTAGTGATGATTAGCAACTTGAAAACTTTAAAATTAAAACGGAGAAAAAATGAGGATTAAACACAAATATAAGGAATTATGTGCAAGGCTAAAGATAAAACAGACATCATTAAATAAAGTCCAAACTAGATAATAAGTGAATCCATTATATTCAAGAGCGACTATAGAGATAGAAAGAGTATTCCAGCCAGTGGATCTTCATTGAATTGTAATACATGAATAGAAAAAAATGATATTTAGCAGGTAAAAACTATTTTATCACCAGTCATGTCTATTTCGAAATGCTTTTTGATCAAATTATTTTTACATTTTGTAATTAAAACACTGATAAAAATTCAAAGTTTCTATGATGAGAAATGATTAAATCTTGACTAGCCATTTATAAACAAACTGTTGATTACTTATTAACCCTACCATACATAGACCTATCTTTTTCTCTAGAACTTGCAAACATAACTGCAGTGTTATACAAGATATTAACAAAAAGGAAGTAATTTCTGATGTTGCATCTAAGGTTAAATAAATTAAATCTGATTTCTGAAGAGAATTGACAAACAATTACTGAGTGAGGTGCTCTTATTTATTGAGTGGACTTGGAATCAGATTCATCTTCTCTTGTTTGCCAACGATGGATTCACAGGGCTTTAGTGCTCCAGTGATTGGCAATAATGGATTTAAAGGGAATTAAGGCTCGAGGTTATCGGATATTACAAGAGAGCTTAGCGAAGGAATGATCTTTTATGGGAGATTTCATGTTTATTAATGTTTAACTTCCGCAATTGGATTAAGGATTGTACTTTTATGCAGAGCGAAGTTGGGAAGGTAGAAAGGAAGGAGGCAAAGTAACCGCGTAATGAAAACATTCTCAAAATGAACATGGTTAATTTAAATAGCGTTAGGTTTCAAATTTTTGTTTTTTAAAGTTCTTTTGTTAGCTGCTGTAGAATAAACCTATTTGCTAATGCCGTTGAAAGCATATTTTATTGTAGTGTTGGCTTTGGTGGTGTCAAAAATGTGGACTAACTTTAGCTTCATCGGTTGTTAATTTAGATGTTCTTCAGCACTAATCCTCTTATGCGTTATGATACTCTAGAGTGATGATTGGCGACATCACTTGAAGGCGGCAATAGTATTGTTGGGGAGTGGCAAAAATGCATGGTAGTATCGTGAAAAAGTGACTACATTAGTATAGCATCAGGGCTGATAGCTCTCAATGTTGATGACATCGGCGTTGATGATTAGCACTTCCATTAGTTGATGGTAGTGTTAGATTAAAGCAGCATCGACCATTATCCCACCTTCATAAATGTCGACGATGTTTATTATCGATGTCGTAACGGTAAATCGTGACAAAACTTCAAAGCGAAAAATCGATAGCAATCCATAATGAGATTCGAGAAGGCGCGGCATTGGCTAGGAGCAGCACTTAATCAGTGGCGACATTGATCTTTGACTGCAATATTGATTAGGTGTGGTATACATACAGGCTTGAAATGGTGGTGTAACGGAATAGTATCACATTCATAACCAAAGGACTTCAATAATAGGCGGTGCAAGACTTATGTAGCTTCGATCAAGTGCAATGTCCTCCCATGTTATTATTGATGGGGTGCTATACTACTAAATTACGACATGATGAAATGCTCTATGGATGAAGGCCAAAGCAATAATGGATGCATGGTGCTATCATTATTTATCGACATCATTTGGAAGTAGTGTTGAACATTGACGAAGAGTGATATTACGTAGTAATCCTTTTGATACCAATCCATATTTATATTCTTAATACTCATTACTAGAGTAGTAAGTTTATGTTACGACCCGAGATTTCTGGATATTTTAAATTGAAATATTTAATTGATTTTAAATATTTGAAAGTTAGTTTAACTTGAATTTCAAATATCGCTATTTATTTGGCAATTAAATTATTGAATTTAATTATTGGAGTTGGGTAAAATATTTGAATCTTTAGTTTATGATTGTTAAAAATATTTTAAAGGTTTAGAAAATTCATATTGATAATACTGAAGGTAATAGAACTTTTAAAATTAAATTTGAAAGTTATTTGTTCAGTTTTGAATTTATATCGTTTAAAGTGATCATTAAAATAGCCTTTCGAGACACGTCTCAGAATTCGACGAAACCAATTCCATTGGATCCGTAATAGAGTATTATTATTGGACTCCAATTTTCGTATTGGTTGGAGTGATAGTTTGGCCATACGGTATATAAACGCGCTGAAACTATATCGAAAATTCAATATAATAACTGGGTTCAAAAAGCTATCTTCTACATGCAATCGAATTAGGACTCGAAACCTTTTCCAGTATGTTCGAAATAGGGATATAACCTTATGAACGTCTAGTGGCACACCTCGATAGGAGTTCGAAAATTAAAGTTGCATTATCGATGATTTGAATTTAAATTGAATATATATATATATATATCTATTCACATGCAAAAGAAAATTAAACATGTAAACAAATTTTGGATACGCATTTTCGCTGATTTTACAAGCGTTTTTGTTGAAAAAATAAATAACAACACTTTATCTCATTTAGAAAAATCTCAAAAGAAATCGAACAGAAAAAAATGGAATCAGATTCATATTCAAGTAATGTCGACTGCTTCTCTTTTCTTTTTCGTTCCAACTGCAACCCTTTTCTTCGAAAATTCCACTCCTCAATTTAAACCCAATTCAAAAACCCAAAAGCACCCTAACCGAAATCAAAAATTCGCCTCTCCCTCATTCATTCAAATCGAATTCTATTTGTTCGATCGGAAGGAAGGCGGCATCACAATTGAATGGCGTTCACGACGGCAAGGCAAGTGCCTTCGCCATGCACGAAGATAGGTGATGCTGGAAGTGTTTGCGGGGTTGGCTGCGGCGAAGTCTCAGCATCGAGTGTGTTTTCTTCGGTCACGAGTTGTAGGTGGTTGGCAATTCTTGGGTATGCAAGGATATGTGGGGTAGACGCCTTCTGCAAGCAGCGAACATAAGTTCTTGATGCAGTACAAACTACGGAATCAATATGTTTAAATTGTTCAAGGCCTTTAAGTTGTTTGGAGTTGACTTCGTTTTTAAGTCGTTCGGGGGTTATAAGTCGCTCACAACTTAACAAAGGGTATTCACGACCTAATGTTAAGACCTTAAGTCGTTCGCGACTTAACAGAGGGAAGGATAACGAGTTACGACCTAAGTTGTCACGAGATAAGGAACTACGAGTTAACAAAGCTTTAAGTCGAATGGAGGAAGCTTCGGGTCTGAGTCGTTCAGAGGGGTTTAGGTCGGCAACGACCTAAGAAAGAAGATTTAAGTCGGTTGCGACCTAACGGGATATCACTGAAGCGTTAAGTCGTGTGAAGAGTTATGCCGTAAGTCGTTCAAGTGTTGAGTCGGCCGAAGACGTGTGGTTGTTGAGTCGCCATTCTGTTATGTCGTTTGTAATGATGAGTCGTGTACTGTTTTGTTTGTCTTTAAACCGTTATGTCTTAGGTCGCCAACGACCTAAGTTGAGTCGTGTAAGGTCACATATGTGCTGTAAATAAGTGTTGAGTCGTATGTCGCGTGCTTCCTTAAGTCGTGTGTCGGGATGGACTTGTGTTGTACTGTTTTAGGTCGTTGTAATAAGTACGTCGTTGAACGTTTAGGTTGCGCGCGACCTTAGTTGAGTCGTAAGTCGTGAGTCGGGGAGTGTTAAGTCGGCAACGACTTAAGGGTCAGGGTCAAAACTCTATAAATAGCGAGTGTTGTACATTTTGTGGTGGTTGACTTTTGAATAAAATTTCCATTTGATTGCTTTGTGCTTTCTCTCAATTGATAGTCGAGTGTGATCTCCTATCTCCACTTACGTCATTCGAGTGCGCTCGAATCCACGTTTGTTGAAGCCGATTCACGGAATCTTGTGTGCAAGATCAACGTCGAAGAATCGTAGATCCTTCATCACGGTATCGTGTGCGATCAACGTGTTCAGGATAGCTAGAATCCGGTATCTCTTGAGATCAACGGATTTGGGCCTTGCAGTATTTTCAAATCACCGATTGCTATTTTCACCGATTGAAGTTTATTTTGAATAATCCGCTGCGTCAGTTTGGTATCGGAGCTTGACTTAGCCAATCATAGCTAAGACGAGTCTTGGAGCCAAGGAGTTGAAGTTTGGTGTTCATCGTGTTCATCTTGAAGTTGCAACAAGTTAGAAACTTTCGATCCGTTTCATTTTGGATCAAAGTTGGAAAGGTGTTTGAATTTGAACCGAGAGTTTGAAGAGTAGACCGTGTATACTTGTAAGAAGTAGCCGAACCTAGATATCATTGTTTGAAGTGTTAAGCCGTGCGTGCTTTGTTGAGTCGAAACCGTCCTAACTTTGGGTCGTTGCAAAGTTGAGGCCGAGCCAAGTTGAATTGAACCGAGATTTGTTTGACTTGTGTTGAAAGTCTTGAAGTATTTGTTGAAGTTTTTTTGAGAAGTTTTCAATCATGCCGCCGAGAAGAGCTAATCGTCATCAGAACGTTGAAGCGTTGTATAGAAGATAAGAAGCCGAGCAAATGGAACAACGTATCAATGAGAAGTTTGATGAAGGCATTGGAAAGTTAGAGAAGTTGATGAATGATTTGAATCAAAATCAAAGGAGGAGATCACCAATCTCGAACCATGGAGGAAACCGAGTTTCGCCATTGGTTACGGAAGCGAGGAGGGTATCACCACAATCTTGTAGAGAAAGAAGAGAAACATTAATTTCATCAAGGCGAGATCACCATGACTATGGACATGAAGAGAGAAGAACTCCACGTGAGTTTGAAGAAGAGCCATATAGAGATGAAGAGAGACATAGTAGAAGAGACATGCGTGATCAAAGGAATGTTGATGGTCGAGATCGATATAGACGTACATTTGATTTTGATGAAGAGGGTGATAGAGCTAGCATTCATTATCGAGATCGAGAGCAAGTTCGAAATTCATACCGGGATGTAGATGATGATCGACGATGGGAAACGGGTATGAGGATGGAAATTCCAGAGTTTAAAGGTGGAATGGTAGCTGAAGAATTTCTTGATTGGTTGTCTAATGTTGAAGAGATCTTTAATTTCAAAGAGATTCCGGAGAATCGCAGAGTGAAGTTGGTTGCTACTAGGTTGAGGGGGAGAGCATTGGCATGGTGGCAGCAAACTAAACTAACGAGAGAACGGATGGGGAAGTCGAAGGTTGATACATGGGATAAGATGAAGAAAATGATGAGAGCTACATTTTTACCATACAACTATCAATCACTTATGTACCAGAGATTGCAGAATCTAAGGCAGGGGACGAAATCAGTTAATGACTATGCAGACGAATTTTACCAACTCATTGCCAGAAACGATATTATGGAGACAGTAGTACAACTGACTGCTAGGTTTGTTGGAGGGCTGAGGATGCAGATCCAAGATATGGTTAATATGTTCGATCCAAGATCTGTGGCAGAAGCACATCAGAAAGCGTTGGCTTGGGAGAAGCAGGGAAGACGTGGAGGTGGTGTGTTTACTAATTCCAATAATCCAGTAAAGGGTGCCAGTGGAAGTTCTAATGTTTCTAAACCTACCAGTGAACCAGTTGTGAAGGAGGCTGAGAAGGCGAAGGTTAACAGTGGTTTCAAGTGTTATAATTGCCAGGAGTTGGGTCACAAAAGCAATGAATGTCCGAAGCCGAAGAAGAGAGCAATGGTTGCAGAGATTGAAGAAGAGGATGTGGATGAAGAATGTTCTAATTCATTACCAGTTGTGGAGGAAGACTTATTGTCCATAGATGACGGTTGTAACCTTATGATGAGGAGGTCTTGTCTTACACCGAAGCAAGAGGATGATACTATTTGGTTGAGAAGCAATATTTTTCAGTCGACATGCACTATTCTAGGAAAGGTTTGCAAGTTCGTTATTGATGCTGGAAGCTGTGACAATATTATCTCTACAGAAGCAGTAAAGAAGTTGAACTTGAACACTGAGAAGCATTCTAAACTGTACAAGTTAGCATGGTTGAGGAAGGGAGGTGAAGTGAAGGTGTGTCGAAGAGCTTGTGTGAATTTTTCCATTGGAAAGAAGTACAAAGATGAAATTTGGTGTGATGTTATGGATATGGATGTGTGTCATCTGTTGTTGGGAAGACATGGCAGTTTGATAGTGCATTGCAACATGATGGTCGTGCTAATAGTTACAGTTTCATGTTCGAAGGTACTAAAATCACTTTAGTTCCCAAGAAGCAACAACAGAAGGAAAGCAAGTTGGAGGAGATTGAAGAACTGAAAACTTTGCTATCTATGAAGGAGTTTGTTAAAGAAGTTGAAGAAGAGCCTGAAGTCTTTTTGTTGATTGGGCGAGAGTGTAATGAAATGGTTGAAGTTCCTGAAGAAGTGAAGTCAGTTTTAAAAGAATTTGAGGATGTATTTCCAGAAGAGTTGCCTAAGGAGTTACCGCCACTGAGAGATATTCAACATCAAATCGATCTTGTTCCGGGAGCAGTATTACCGCATAGACCACATTACCGAATGAGTCCGAAGGAACATGAGGAGTTACGAAGGCAGGTGGAAGAGTTGTTAGAGCAGGGACGTGTTCAGGAAAGCTTGAGTCCTTGTGCAGTACCAGCTTTGATGCAGCACGATCTACAGAAGTTCAGAGGTTAGGTCGTCCACAAGATAAGGAAGTTTCGGTTTTAACTCTTAAGTCGTGCACGAGTCAGCCTAAAGAAGTTTTGGTTTTAACTCGTAAGTCGTGCACGAGTCAGACTAAGGAGTCACATGGGAAAGAGCTACGACCTAACCAAGAAAAGGAAAAGGAGTTACGACTTAAAGGCTTAAGTCGTTCGAGTTGGATGAGTCGTACACGACTCAGAGACTCATCTATAAGTCGTCCACGACTTATCTTGAAGAAGGGGAATTTTTCAGCTATTAAAGGCTTGAGTCGGAGGAAGGGCACGACATAGTAAAGTCGTTGAGGAGATATGCCGCAAGAAGCTCATGTTGCTTGAGTCGTATGAGTCTAAGGTCGTAAGCCAGGTCATGCTAAGGCGTTATTTGTTTTGAGTCTTGAGCCGTGATTGTTAAGTCGGTAGGACGTTGGGTCGGCCGAAGGCTGTTGTGATATAATGACTTGAGTCGTGTACATGTGCGTGTGTTGTAATAGAGGAGTGTAGTACCTGTTAGGTCGGCAACGACCTAGATGAGTCGTAAGTCGGTCTGATGAGTATGTTGGGAGTATGCTATTGTGATAAGTCGGTGACGACTTAGTTAAGTCGTAAGTCGTATGCGACTTAAGGTCCGGGTCGAAACTTCTATAAATAGGGAGTGAGTTGTGACATTTAGTTTGGTTGTTGATTTTTGAATAAAATTTCTTGTTGATTGTTGTGTGCTTTCATCTTAAATTGGTAGTTGAGTGTAATCTCCTATCTCCACTTTCGGTTATTCGAGTGCGCTCGAATCAACGATTGTTGAAGCCGATTCACGGAATCAAGTGCGCTTGATCAACGCTTGAAGAATTGAAGATCTTCTCTCACGGTATCATGCGCGATCCACGTGTCGAAGATAGCTAGATTTCTGTATCTTTGTGATCAACAAATTTGGGCATTTCAGTATCTTCAATCCACCGATTGCTACTTTCATCAATTCATATCGTTTTGTCAATTATCCGCTGTGTTAGTTTTGGTATCAGAGCTTGACTTAGCCAATCATAGCTAAGACGAGTCTTGGAGCCAAGGAATTTGAAGTTGGTATTCATCGTGTTCATCTTGAAATTGCAACAAGTTTGGCGTTTTCGATCCATCCCATTTTGGATCAAAAATCCGGAAGTTGTTTGAATTTGATTTATGTTGAAGGGTGAAGGCCGAGCATAACATCGTGTTAAGTATAGGCCGAGTATCAGTTTTTGGTATCATTGTTTGAAGTAGGAGCTATTGTCGAGTCAAGGTTGAGGTCGTGACTTGTTTGATTTGAGTTGAAAATTTGTGAAGTTTTGAAGCATTTGTTGAAGTTTTTTTTAAGAAGTTTTCAATCATGCCGCCGAGAAGAGTTAATCGTCATCAAAATGTTGAAGCATTGTATTGAAGAGAAGAAGCCAAGCAAATGGAACAACGTATTAATGAGAAATTTGATGAAGGCATTGGAAAGTTAGAGAAGTTGATGAATGATTTGAATCAAACTCAAAGGAGGAGATCACCAATCTCGAACCATGGAGGAAACAGAGTTTCGCCATCGGTTACGGAAGCGAGAAGGGTATCACCGCAATCTTTTAGAGAGAGAAGAGAAACATCAATTTCATCAAGGAGAGATCACCATGACTATGGACATGAAGAGAGAAGAACTCCATGAGAATTTGAAGATGAGCCATATAGAGATGAAGAGAGACATAGTAGAAGAGACATGCGTGATCAAAGGAATATTGATGGTCGAGATCGATATAGACATACATTTGATTTTGATGAAGAGGGTGAAGAGCTAGCATTCATTATCGAGATCGAGACCAAGTTCGAAATTCATATCGGTATGTAGATGATGATTGTCGATGGGAATCGGGTATGAAGATGGAAATTCCAGAGTTTAAAGGTGGAATGGTAGCTGAAGAATTCTTAGAATGGTTGTCAAATGTTGAAGAGATCTTTGATTTCAAGGAGGTTCCTGAACATAGAAGAGTGAAGTTGGTTGCTACTAGGTTGAGGGGAAGAGCTTTGGCATGGTGGAAGCAAACTAAACTTACAAGGGCGAGAATGGGAAAGTCGAAGATTGAATCATGGGAGAAGATAAAGAAGTTGATGAGAGCTACATTTTTACCATATAACTATCAATCACTTATGTACCAGAGATTGCAGAATCTGAGGCAAGGGACGAAGTCGGTTAATGATTATGCAGATGAGTTTTACCAACTCATTGCCAGAAACGATATTATGGAGACAGAAGAACAACTGACTGCTAGGTTTGTTGGAGGGCTGAGGATGCAGATCGAGGATATGGTTAATATGTTCGATCCAAGATCTGTGGCAGAAGCACATCAGAAAGCGTTGGCTTGGGAGAAGCAGGGAAGACGTGGAGGTGGTGTGTTTACTAATTCCAATAATCCAGTAAAAGGTGCCAGTGGCAGTTCTAATGTTTCTAAACCTACCAGTAAACCAGTTGTGAAGGAGGCTGAGAAGACGAAGGTTAACAGTGGTTTCAAGTGTTATAATTGCCAGGAGTTGGGTCACAAAAGCAATGAATGTCCGAAGCCGAAGAAGAGAGCAATGGTTGCAGAGATTGAAGAAGAGGATGTGGATGCAGAATGTTCTAATTCATTACCAGTTGAGGAGGAAGACTTATTGTCCGGGGATGAAGGTTGTAATTTGATGATGAGAAGATCTTGTCTTACACCAAAGCAAGAGGAAGATTCTAGTTGGTTGAGAAGCAATATTTTTCAGTCGACATGCACTATTCTGGGAAAGGTTTGCAAGTTCGTTATTGATGCTGAAAGTTGTGACAATATTATCTCTACTGAAGCAGTAAAGAAGTTGAACTTGAAAACTGAGAAGCATCCTAAACCGTACAAGTTAGCATGGTTAAGGAAGGGTGGTGAAGTGAAGGTTGGACGAAGAGCTTGTGTGAATTTTTCAATCGGGAAGAAGTACAAAGATGAAATTTGGTGTGACGTTGTAGACATGGATGTGTGTCATCTGTTGTTGGGCAGACCATGGCAGTTTGATAGAGCAGTGCAACATGATGGTCGTGGTAATAGTTACAGTTTCATGTCCGAAGGTACTAAAATCACTTTAGTTCCCAAGAAGCAACAACAGAAGGAAAGCAAGTTGGAGGAGATTGAAGAACTGAAAACTTTGCTATCTTTGAAAGAGTTTGTGAAGAAGGTTGAAGAGGAGCCTGAAGTCTTTTTGTTGATTGGGCGTGAGTGCAGTGAAGGGGTTGAAATTCCAGAAGAAGCAAAGCCAGTTTTGAAGGAATTTGAGGATGTATTTCCAGAAGAGTTACCTAAGGAGTTACCGCCACTGAGAGACATTCAACATCAAATCGATTTTGTTCCGGGAGCAGTATTACCGCATAGACCACATTATCGGATGAGTCCGAAGGAACATGAGGAGTTGAGGAGGCAGGTGGAAGAGTTACTTGAGCAGGGACGTGTGCAGGAAATTTTAAGTCCATGTGCTGTGCCATCTTTGTTGGTACCGAAGAAGGACGGGACGTGGAGGATGTGCACTGATAGTCAAGCATTGAATAAGATCACTGTGAGGTACAGATTCCCAATGCCAAGGTTGGATGACTTGCTAGATCAGTTGAGTGGGGCAACTATCTTTTTGAAGATTGATTTGAAGAGCGGATATCATCAAATTCGGATTAGACGTGGAGACGAATGGAAGACAACTTTCAAGACGAGAGATGGGTTATACGAATGGTTGGTTATGCCATTTGGTTTATCAAATGCACCTTGTACATTCATTTGGGTGATGAATCAAATCTTTAGACCATTCATTGGGAAGTTCGTGGTGGTTTATTTCGATGATATTCTGATATATAGCAGGAGTATGGAGGAGCATGTTCAACATTTGAGAAAGGTGTTAATTATTGTTCGTGAGGAACAATTTTATGCAGCTACGAAGAAATGTGTGTTTATGACGCATAGTGTTTTATTCTTGGGATATGTTATATCTGAGAAGGGAATCCAAGTGGACCAAAGTAAAGTTGAAGCTATTAGAAATTGGCCACAACCGAGAATTATCACTGAAGTTAGAAGTTTTCTTGGATTGGCATCATTCTACCGAAGATTCATTCCACACTTCAGTAGCGTGATGGCACCAGTTACCGATTGTATGAAAGGAAAGCAGTTTTCTTGGTCAGAGGAAGCAGGAGTTGCTTTTGAACGGATCAAAGAACTTTTGACGACAGCACCAATTCTTGTATTACCAGATTTTCAGTTGTTGTTTGAGTTACACACTGATGCATCAAAGGTTGGGGTTGGTGGAGTGTTGAGTCAGAGGGGACGTCCTATTGCATATTTCAGTGAGACGCTATCAGGGGCAAAGTTGAGATACATTACATACGATGTTGAGTTTTATGCTGTTGTGCAAGCTGTTAAACATTGGAGGCATTATCTATTTCAGAAAGAGTTTGTTCTTTACACTGATCATGAGGCGTTGAAGCATTTGCAAGGATATGATAAGATTTCTGCGAGACATGCATCATGGATTGCTTATTTGCAGCAGTTTACTTTTGTCGTGAAACATAAATCTAGGGCAACGAATCGTGTGGTTGATGCTTTGAGTAGGAGGAGTCATTTGTTGACTGCAATGAAAGTTGAGGTGATAGGGTTTGAATTATTGCCAGAGTTGATTAACGAAGATCCTTACTTTGCAAAGTTCGTTGAGAAAGTTAAGGATGGAGAAACTGATGAATTTATGTTGGTTGATGGATTCTTGTTTAAAGGAAATCGGTTATGTATTCCAGAAAGCAGTTTGAGAATGAAGATTATCAAGGAGCTTCATGAGGAAGGACATGTGGGTAGAGACCGAACATTGCAGTTAATCTCTCAATCCTACTATTGGCCATCGATGAGGAAGGAAGTTGAAAGGTTTGTTCAGAGATGTCATATATGTCAGGTTTCGAAGGGAACAGCGACAAATGCGGGATTGTATATGCCGTCACCTGTACCAACTAAACCATTGGTAGATGTGAGTATGGACTTTGTGTTGGGATTGCCGAGAACGCAGCATGGCAATGATTCTATCTATGTGGTGGTTGACAGATTTTCGAAGATGGCACATTTTAATGCCTGCAAGAAGACAGCGGATGCAGTTCGAGTAGCACAATTATTCTTTAAGGAGGTGTATCGATTGCATGGTTTACCAGAATCTATTGTTTCTGATCGGGATACTGGATTTTTAAGCCATTTTTGGTTAAGTTTGTGGAAGATGGTGGGAACGAAGTTGAACTTTAGCAGCGCTTATCATCCGCAAACGGATGGATAGACCGAAGTTGTTAACAGATCGTTAGGAAATTTGTTGTGATGTCTTGTGAAGGACAATCTGAAGAGTTGGGACATGATGTTATGCCAGGCAGAGTTTGCTCATAATCATGCAGTGAATCGTAGTACGGGATTCAGTCCATTTCAGATTGTATATTCAAGTTTGCTAAGGGGACCATTGGATTTAACAGCATTACCACAACCGAAGGGGACGGTTAAACGAGCTGCTGATTTTGTTGAAGGATTGATGGAATGTCATAAGATCGTTCAAGAACGATTGGAGAAGTCAAATGAGAAGTATAAGCGAACTGCAAATTTGATGCGATGAAATGTTGAATTTAACGAAGGTGATTTGGAGTATGCTGTGTTAACAAAGGATCGTTTTCCAGTGGGCGCTTATAACAAGTTGAAAGCCAGAAAAATTGGTCCTGTCGAAGTTGTGAAACGAATTAATGAAAATGCTTATAAGTTGAAGCTGCCGGAGGATGTGTGCACTTCTGACGTGTTCAATGTTAAGCATCTTGTACCATATTATGGAGATAAACAATCTGATGGGGAAGAATTTACAAATTCGAGGACGAATTTTTCTCAACCAAGGAAGAATGATGCAGCATGATCTACAGAAGTTCAGAGGTTAGGTCGTCCACAAGATAAGGAAGTTTCGGTTTTAACTCTTAAGTCGTGCCCGAGTCAGCCTAAAGAAGTTTCGGTTTTAACTCGTAAGTCGTGCACGAGTCAGACTAAGGAGTCACATGGGAAAGAGCTACGACCTAACCAAGAAAAGGAAAAGGAGTTACGACTTAAAGGCTTAAGTCGTTTGAGTTTGATGAGTCGTACACGACTCAACGACTCATTCATAAGTCGTCCACAACTTATCTTGAAGCAGGGGAATGTTCCAGCTATTAAAGGCTTGAGTAGGAGGAAGGGCATGACATAGTTAAGTCGTTGAGGAGATATGCCGCAAGAAGCTCATATTGCTTGAGTCGTATGAGTCTTAGGTCGTAAGCCAGGTCATGCTAAGGCGTTATTTGTTTTGAGTCTTGAGTCGGGATTGTTAAGTAGGTAGGACGTTGGGTCGACCGAAGGATGTTGTGATATAATGAGTTGAGTCGTGTACATGCGTGTGTGTTGTAATAGAGGAGTGTAGTATCTGTTAGGTCGGCAACGACCTATATGAGTCGTAAGTCGGTCTGATGAGTATGTTGGGAGTATGATATTGTGATAAGTCGGTGCCAACTTAGTTAAGTCGTAAGTCGTATGCGACTTAAGGTCTGGGTCGAAACTTCTATAAATAGGGAGTGAGTTGTAACATTTAGTTTGGTTCTTGATTTTTGAATAAAATTTCTTGTTGATTGCTGTGTGCTTTCATCTTAAATTGGTAGTTGAGTGTAATCTCCTATCTCCACTTTCGGTTATTCGAGTGCGCTCGAATCAACGAATGTTGAAGCCGATTCGCGGAATCAAGTGCGCTTGATCAATGCTTGAAGAATTGAAGATCTTCTCTCGCGGTATCGTGCGCGATCAACATGTTGAAGATAGCTAGAATTCGGTATCTTTGTGATCAACGAATTTGGGCATTTCAGTATCTTCAATCCATCGATTACTACTTTCATCAATTCATATCGTTTTGTCAATTATCCGCTGCGTCAAGCTTTGTTGGTGCCGAAGAAGGATGGAACATGGAGAATGTGTACCGATAGTAGAGCTTTGAACAAGATTACTGTTCGCTACAGATTTCCTATGTCGAGGTTGGATGACTTGCTAGATCAGTTGAGTGAGGCTACTATCTTTTCAAAGATTTATTTGAAAAGCGGATATCATCAAATTCGGATTAGACCTGGAGACGAATGGAAGACAGCCTTCAAGACGAGAGAGGGGTTATACGAATGGTTGGTTATGCCATTTGGCTTATCAAATGCGCCTAGTACGTTCATGCGGGTGATGAATCAAATCTTTAGACCATTCATTGGGAAGTTCGTGGTGGTGTATTTTGATGATATTTTGATATACAGCAGGAGTACGGAGGAGCATGTTCAACATTTGAGAAAGGTGTTAATTATTCTTCGTGAGGAACAATTTTATGCAGCTACGAAGAAATGTGTGTTCATGACTCGAAGTGTTTTATTCTTGGGATATGTTGTATCTGAGAAGGGAATCCAAGTGGACCAAAGTAAAGTTGAAGCTATTAGAAATTGGCCACAACCGAGAACTATCACTGAAGTTAGAAGTTTTCGTGGATTGGCATCATTCTACCGAAGATTCATTCCACACTTCAGTAGCGTGATGGCACCAGTTACCGATTGTATGAAAGGAAAGCAGTTTTCTTGGTCAGGGGAAGCAGGAGTTGCTTTTGAACAGATCAAAGAACTTTTGACGACAGCACCAATTCTTGTATTACCAGATTTTCAGTTATTGTTTGAGTTACACACTGATGCATCAAAGGTTGGGATTGGTGGAGTGTTGAGTCAGAGGGGACGTCCTATTGCATATTTCAGTGAGAAGTTATCAGGGGCAAAGATGAGATATAATACGTACGATGTTGAATTTTATGCAGTTGTGCAAGCCATGAAGCACTGGAGACATTATTTTTTTCAGAAAAAATTTGTTCTTTATACGGATCATGAAGCTTTGAAGCATTTACAAGGGCAGGATAAGATTTCAGCAAGACATGCATCATGGATTGCTTATTTATAGCAGTTTACTTTTGTTGTGAAGCACAAATCTGGGGTAACAAATCGTGTAGCTGATGCTTTGAGTAGGAGGTGTCATTTGTTGACAACGTTGAAGTGACAGGGTTTGAATTATTGCCAGAGCTGATTGAAGAAGATCCTTACTTTGTGAAGTTTGTTGAGAAAGTCAAGGAAGGAAGTACTGATGAATTTGTCTTGGTTGATGGTTTTCTGTTTAAAGGAAATCGGTTATGTATTCCAAAGAGCAGTTTGAGATTGAAGATTATCAAGGAGTTACACGAGGAAGGACATGTGGGCCGTGATCGTACATTGCAGTTAATCTCTCAATCCTACTATTGGCCATCGATGAGGAAGGAAGTTCAAAGGTTTGTTCAGTGATGTCATATCTATCAGATTTCTTAGGGAACAGCGACAAATGCAGGGTTATATATGCCGTTATCAGTACCTAACAAACCATGGGTTGATATCAGCATGGATTTTGTTCTGGGTTTGCCTAGAACTCAAAGGGGGAATGATTCTATATTTGTTGTGGTGGATAGGTTTTCGAAAATGGCACATTTTATTGCTTGTAAGAAGACGGCGGATGTTGTTCATGTTGCTCAGTTATATTTTAAAGAAATCTATAGACTTCATGGGTTACCAGAATCTATCGTTTCGGACAGAGATACCAGATTTTTAAGTCATTTTTGGCTTAGTTTGTGGAAAATGGTGGGAACGAAGTTGGACTTTAGCAGCGCTTATCATCCGCAGACGGACGGACAAACCGAAGTTGTTAACAGATCGCTGGGGAATTTGTACGATGTTTGGTGAAAGATAATCTGAAGAGTTGGGACATGAAGTTATGCCAAGCAGAGTTTGCTCATAATCATGCAGTAAATCGTAGTACGGGATTCAGTCCATTTCAGATTGTATATTCAAGTCTACCCAGGGGACCGTTGGATTTAGCAGTAGTGCCACAACCGAAGGGGACGGTTAAACGAGCTGTAGACTTTGTTGATGGGTTGACTGAATGTCATAAAATCGTTCGGGAACGTTTGAAGAAAGCAAATGAGAAGTATAAGCCGACGGCAGATTTGAAGCGACGAAGTGTTGAATTTAACGAAGTTGATTTGGTTTATGCTGTATTAACCAAGGATCGTTTTCCAGTAGGCGCTTATGACAAGTTGAAAGCCAGAAAAATTGGTCCTGTGGAAGTTGTGAAACGGATTAATAAAAACGCTTATAAGCTGAAGCTGCCGGAGGATGTGTATACCTCTGGCGTGTTCAATGTTAAACATTTGATTCCGTATCATGGAAATGAATTTGTTGTGGAAAGAGAAATTGAAAATTCGAGGACGAATTTCTGTCAACCAAGGGAGGATGATGCAGTACGAACTACGGAATCAATATGTTTAAATTATTCAAGGCCTTTAAGTCGTTTGGAGTTGACTTCGTTTTTAAGTCGTGCGGGGGTTATAAGTCGTTCACAACTTAACAAAGGGTATACACGACCTAATGTTAAGGTCTTAAGTCGTTTGCGACTTAACAGAGGGAAGGATAACGAGTTACGGCCTAAGTTGTCACGAGATAAGGAACTACGAGTTAACAAAGCTTTAAGTCGAATGGAGGAAGCTTCGAGTCTGAGTCGTTCAGAGGGGTTTAGGTCGGCAACGACCTAAGAAAGAAGATTTAAGTCGGTTGCGACCTAACGGGATATCACTGAAGCGTTAAGTCGCGTGAAGAGTTATGCCGTAAGTCATTCAAGTGTTGAGTCGGCCGAAGACGTGTGGTTGTTGAGTCGCCATTCTGTTATGTCGTTTGTAATGATGAGTCGTGTACTGTTTTGTTTGTCTTTAAACCGTTATGTCTTAGGTCGTCAACGACCTAAGTTGAGTCGTGTAAGGTCACATATGTGCTGTAAATAAGTGTTGAGTCGTATGTCGCGTGCTTCCTTAAGTCGTGTGTCGGGATGGACTTGTGCTGTGCTGTTTTAGGTCATTGTAATAAGTACGTCGCTGAACGCTTAGGTTGCGCGCGACCTTAGTTGAGTCGTAAGTCGTGAGTCGGGGAGTGTTAAGTCGGCAACGACTTAAGGGTCAGGGTCAAAACTCTATAAATAGCGAGTGTGTTGTACATTTTGTGGTGGTTGACTTTTGAATAAAATTTCCATTTGATTGCTTTGTGCTTTCTCTCGATTGATAGTCGAGTGTGATCTCCTATCTCCACTTACGTCATTCGAGTGCGCTCGAATCCACGTTTGTTGAAGCCGATTCACGGAATCTTGTGCGCAAGATCAACGTCGAAGAATCGTAGATCCTTCATCACGGTATCGTGCGCGATCAACGTGTTAAGGATAGCTAGAATCCGGTATCTCTTGAGATCAACGGATTTGGGCCTTGCAGTATTTTCAAATCACCGATTGCTATTTTCACCGTTTGAAGTTTATTTTGAATAATCCGCTGCGTCGGTTCTGGATGCATCAGGCACGAATTCTCTTCTAAGGTGATGGTCATGATTTGCCTAGGCCGTCCGCGAGGTTGTTCACTGTAAGGTTTCAGGCCTTATTTTTATTTTCTTTCACCAATATATATTTATATATGGATTTGAAAAAATAATAATAAATATTTATAGTAAAAGGGATTCACTGTTCTTTATAGTAGATATATGTATGCATGCATGATTCTGAAAATAGAATTTTAAATGTTAAAGATGTTATTTAAAATTTGATTTTTGAAATCCATATAGACATTTTTGTAAATATGCATATATATATATATATATATATATATTCCTAAATAAAATATAAATGTAAACATATCTATGTAAAAATATACATACATATTTTCACTTATGAGTTATTTTAAAATTCAGGAGTTATGGTGATTTACTTGTTCAATTAACGTATTGATTGTTTTTAGTTACTAAAAGATTTTTAGTAGAAAAGTTGTTAGTTTGGAAGTAAATCACTAGTTAGTTAAATTATTGGATTAAGATAAATTATAAGATGGAAATTGATAGTCGGATTTGTTTCAGATATTTATAAACCATATAATGTTTATACAAGGTCATAAATCATGGAGAATCAAGCCGGTGTGGATCGGTTAGCAAATTAAAAAGACAAAGTTGAGGTAATCTCACTCATTTGGAATACCCTTTAAATTTAAATAGTTAAATTTAAATGTTTGGTTGAATGATTGAATTGTCTGGATGTGGTATATTATATAGTAGCATATATATTATATATTGGAGTGATTGATTTCCCGCATTATATAGCGGATGAGACCCTATGCGTCTCCCATAATAGCGGATGACATTTATACCACGGTATTTCACCTCTAAGTGGACTTGGTATTTTCGTATTGTACTAACTTCTGTGGATGCAGGGAAACAGATTGGACGGATCCAACTGGATTACTCAAAATACTTAGATTGTTTAATATTCTGTGATCTGATTTATTTAATAATATGAGATAGATTATATTGGTAATTGAAAACATTGGATGATATGGTTTGACTAAATATATTTTGGGTATATTGAGATATCAAAAATATAAAGATTGAGTTTTTAAAAAAGAATAAAGGAGGGAATTTTAATGTAAAATAGTTATAGAGAATTTGGATAAATTAAAGAATGAATTGGAAAAGGATAAAAGTAGATTTTTGTATTCTAACAAATAAATTCCAAGTATGGGAAAGGAGATTTTTGAATAAATAGGAATAAAAGAATTTGTAAACTTAAGCGATAATATTTAAAGGAATAAAAGATTTTTTAAATTCAAAATTTAAATGGTTTAGGAAGAAATAAAAGAAGAATTTTGAAATAAATATGAAATTGATATTCTCAGTTTAAATAAGATTTAGATCATAATAAAGAAGTTAAATCTGAAATTAATGGGTTTTGAAATAAAATAGGGTAAGCAAAGGAATTTATTTCAAAATGGAGTAAAAATTTGAAAATCGATTTGGAAATTGATTTAGAGTTTGAAATTGTGTTTTAAAAGAAGGATGAGATTATGGGATTTACAAACTGGGTTTATAAAGTGAAATAAGGTATCAGTGAATATTTGGAAGTATAAATTCAAGATGGGGTTTTATAAAAGAATGGAAATTTGTTTCAAAAATAAATGGTGATTTATTTTTAAAGCTGTGAAATGGAAAGTGTATTTCCCTGAAAAGCCAAGTATATTTTCAAAAAAAGATTTCAAAGTACAAGATAGAGATTTTAAAGTGGTTTTAAAAAGATGCTTTAGAGAAATTTTAATATTTTAAATTGTTTTAGAATTTTAAAGTAAATTTTTATTTAAATTAAACATAGTAGTAATTGTTTTAAGGGCTTAGCTAGTGTTATGACTTAAAAGATAATTATTTAATATTTGTACCTTATAGAATATTTTTTATTTATTTTAGTTTTGGCCTTAGTTTTACATGAGAAATAAGTATATATTTTTAATAAAGTGTTTTAAATAGTTTTATTTCAAGTGTTTTAAAGTATATTTTTAAATAAGAATTTTAAATAGTTTTTGCTATAAGTGTTCTAAATAGTTTTTATTTTTGAATGTTTAAAGAATATATACATTTTTAAATTATTTTAAAAGTCTAAAATATTAAGGCTTGACCACTTTCAGTGGAAATAAAACAATTGGGTGTGAATTTTCTTCCGGAAGAGAAAAGTGATTTAAAAACTATTTTTCAAAAGGTTGAAGAGTGGAAATATATCTTACGAAGATATTTTGAGAATAATAAATAATTTGGCAAATTATTTAAATCTGATGGTTGTCGGTGAATGTTATTTAATAGTTAAATAACCGACTATCAATATTGGCCCATGCGCTGATCGTTTCGAAGAGACCGGGGTCGGGAATAGTTTTTCGAAAACCACTTTGATCTGGTTTCAACGTTTTGTGACGACCCTAACTCAACCTTCGAAAATCGGCTCTGAATACATCACCCGTATTCGAATGCCATAGATCCAAACATCGAATCTGGTTCGCCGGAGCTTATAACACATTAAATATAACAAGACAACGGAAGAAATGAATAATATTATAGATACAAAATAGATACAACATCTGATACAAATTGATATCAATATATATATCAGAGATAGACAAAAGCGAAAGACAAAACAACAGCAGCAGAGAGAGAATGTCTTCAATGCCAAGCAAGAGAGAAAGAAGATTCCAACAATACTGCAACTCCATCTCTAATGCTCCAAAACCAAATAGCTCATCCTAAAAGCTTCGAAGACACCAAACGAATAAGCCCGAACTACCATCAAGTTGAACTTGTAACAAATGCGATCCACAACACGATTTCCAAACAAAGACTCCAAAGGATTTCAAGTAGGAAGCTAAAGGCTACCGAATGTACATCGATTATCTGAAAATCCAACTCTAGGCTGCCCTGTGGAAAATTGTGGGCACCCAAAGTTTAGATAGGGAACAATAAACTCCAGGACAGTCGTAGGACTGGTATGAGAAAACAAAAATAGTTTATCTTTGAAACAACAACAAAAGCATTTAATAATTGAAATCCGCAATGATTTTTGAAAAATGAAACTACCATAAGGCCTCCCGGCACACACACAATGCATTCGCACACTTGGGGGAGATTTCTGCTTATGATAGTCAAACATGCTTATTACGCAAAAATACTTTTGATATTACTATTAGTGCATAGTGTAACGAGAACGGATTTTGCCCGCTCGAAAATCAACATCCATACTTCATATCGTATTCGAATGCCATAGATTCAACAGTTCAAATCCGATTCACCGGAGCTTATAACAACATTAAGTAAATAACACAGCGGAATAAAAGAATAATACATTGATATACAGCTTTGATACAATATCTGATACAACAGATGATCCAATAGATATCAATATACATCAGACATATGATACAATAAATAGCAGCGGAAAAGAAAATAGATGACATCTAGCAGCAGAACAATATAACTCTAAGATAGTCTTCAAAAGAGAACTTCCAAAACCGCAACTTCCAACTCCAAGAACCAATCTAGCAATAGCTCGAACTCCCAATAACGATGCACCAAGCTAAGCAAGACTGGTGTGGTCCAAAGACTGAACTATCTCTAGATAATCTACTAAACCTGAGTATCTGAAAAACCCAAACTCTAGACTGCTCGTGTAGAAAATAATGAGCACCCAGAGTTTAGGAAAGAAACAATAAACTCCGGATCAGTCGTGGGACTGGTGTGAGCAACACAAACAGTTTATCTTTTAAAACATTCAACAAAAGATTTTTCAAAGTCAATTCGCAATGCTTTTTAAAAATGGGACTACCATAAGGCCTCCCGCACACACACACAATGCAAACCCAGAATCGGAGGAGATTTCTCCTTATGATTGTCAAAGATGCTTGATACGCATTAAAAAGGAACATTTGATATTATTACTAGTGCATAGTGTAGTAAAAATTTATTTCGAAAGTAAAGATATAAATCTTAGCCAACATACGACCATTATCGTATGCCTACTATAGCTACCATGTTCAATAGCAGGTTACCGCCACATTCCATGGCAGGTTCTACAACTAAAACCGTACAAGTCTCGTATTGTTTCTTTGGATTTCCAACAAATGGTAAGGCCAAGGAACTTCCCATTGCCATATGAGAACGCCTCTGGAAGGACGTCCACGAGAACCAAACCGGATCTCTGCCAACACAAGGCCGGGTTACCCTTAACTGGGTAACTACTGACACGAGTATGCCATCTCCCGGTCGTAACCAACCTTTAACCGGGGCCCCAGCAACAAATCACAAAGTAATATATATATATCTGCGATATCAACATAAGTTAAGTATCTGGGCTCCATACCATGATACCACTTCTATCCAGAAGGAAATGCACATACCCTAAGGGGTGCTACCCCCAATAACCTTGCTGCATCACTCCTGTTTCGACCATTCCGGGGTATGAGGTCCGACGAAGTCTCGTCCACAAAGCCACGCTTTATACAAAAGCCATGCTTTGGGTCAACAAATGATCATAGAAATGATCACAAAGATAAACGTTCAAACAAATGATCCTATCACAAATGATCAACACAATGATCATTTCACAACAACACTCGGCATGTCACATTACCAAATTGGGAATATATTGCGGATAACCTTCAACTACATAACCTCTGAGCTCGTACGTCTCAGAGAAGGGTTTTAAGCTAAGAGAATAAATTCCCCGCCACCAACAGAAATATATTTGAAAGAAATCAGCTTTATATCTCAATTTGTAATGTCAGACATACTATCCATACAAGTCTGTTCCGGGATCGAACAAAACCGAAGGCACTTACAAAGAAGTCCTTGCAATCCGGATATTCACTAATCACGTTCGGACTTCCCCTCACATATGGAGTCTCTATACCGGGGACCAGTCGATGCAAAGACATTCGACGAGTAGTCCTTTCGCTTTCAAAAATATCATGTCTTCAACACCGGTCTTTAAATGCTATCCATAACGACATATCACATATTCGGAATGGGATATACGACACAAAGGTCCTCTCCCGGCTAAACCGAACAGTGAGCGCAGTATTTCAAAAACATATGGATATTGGGATTTCAATTAAGTCACAACTTAAAACCCAAAAATTTTCTTCAAATGGCTTAAACCAATTACCATTTCAAATCTTATTACAAAAAAGATTTATTTCACAAAGAACAATTTATAGACTTTAAAAAAATTTCCATTCCAATTGGATTAACTCATTAAATCTTTAAATCAAAGATTTAACTCATAGCTTTCAAAATTCGATTAACTTGTTGAATCTTTATATCAAAGATTTAACTTATAGCTTTTAAATCGTTTTCATAACTTGGAAATTTTCTTCATTTTCAAACTTGAAATTCTTTTTAACACAAATTGAACGTTCATTTCTTATGTGAAAGCTTTTATTATTTGAAAACAAACAGTTTTCGTTTCAGAAAAATCCAATTATATTTACACGAGTTAACGCCCTTGAATTCTATTCACATCCCAAATAAATAATTTTAAAATAGTTTAACCCATATATAACTGGTATAACATTTTTAATCCCTAGTTTTAAATCATAGAATTCAATTTCAAATCTTGAATTTAAGTTCAAATCAAATTATTCAACTTCATATTTTATCGAGTTATTCAAAATAAATTTCATCTATGAAATTCCATTTCCAAAGCTTTTCACTTTAAACCCAATCTATTTCAAACCATTTGAATTTAAAAATTCAAATTCAAAACTATTTTCAAAAATCTGTGACTTAATCGATTTCCTCGTGAAATCCATATTTTGTGTGTGTATGGTGTGGTCTAGGGGTTTAACACAATAGTGCAACATCATTCAACCATCACTGATCAAAACACAGAAATATAGTTGATAAGCAGTATAACTATAACGCTCATCTTTATTTACATATCATAGATCACATATATAAATTACAGATAGATAAGTCACACAGCTCAAAACAAAGCATCACCTATCAGGGGTATCAAACATAACAACTATTCAGCCAAGTCCAAACATTCACAAATGAATTTATTAATCAAATAATTAATTTAAATCGGATGTATCAATTATTAATCCGGGTTAATTATCATAATTTAATTACAAATTGTTCAAAATAAATTTCCTCTCACAATTTATTAGTTAACCCTTAATTATTAACAATCATTCTTAATCAATGAATCAATTAATCTTTAATTATTAAATTAATCTTAATTAATCACCATTATCCATTAATCTTTTAAATATATTAATAAATAATTTACTCAAATTTCAATCATCATTTATGTAACAGCCCAAATTTTTAACATGTATTTTTCACTTGTATTTTTAAAAACTTTGGGGTTTATTTAAAGTGATTAAAAATAAAAAATAAACAATTGACCAAATTTTTAATTAAATAATAAGATCTCTGAAATTTTGACATGGTTAAGAATTAACTTTAATTTGGAAATTTGGGGTTTTGTCGAAGATGGTAAATGACTTAATTTCTAGCAAAATCAAGTTTTAATTAAGAAAACATTAATAGCTTAGGTGGTTAAGACATCTGGGCTATTCACGACAGGTCACGAGTTCGAGTCTCAGCATGGTCAGAATTTCGAATTTTTTTAGTGTATAAATGAACTGGGTAATTACGCGTTAAAAAGGGCACGTAAATTTAGGGAATAAATACCGCATATATATATATATATATAAGAAAACGTATAGAATTTTAATCCGTTATTTTTCTCTTTCCAGTAAAATTTACTTCCCAATTTATATACATATTAATTTGATTAAATCATTTCCTAAAAGTCTAAACATAAACTGAAAGTTTTGAAGTTTTTAAATTTTGTTAAAAGACATCTCAAATTCGCAATGTTAATAAAAAATGAATTTTGTGTATTTAAAATACAAAAATTGTAAGCGAATTTAATTTAAGTAATAACTTTGTAAAATTCAGTGTTTTACAGACTGTTAAATTTCGCATTTAAAATGGGCATGCATTGTAATGATATAAGTAACGTAAAAACGTATAAATTAAAAACGTTACTTTTGTATAAATTTTGGGTGTTTTGTATTGCGTCAGTTTGGCGTATTGTAAAAATCATATTTATATCTATATGGATTAAAATATCAGTCAGTAGTTTCTATAGCAAACGTTAACTCTTTTTCATAGCTTTCAATTGGGTTTTAATTTTTATACATGGCTTTAAATTGCAAAATCTTTGCCAATTCTTGCCTTTCATTTAATAAAGATCAAAATTTCATATAGCTGATCACGCAACTATTAAATGGTAAAAAATGTTGAAATCAAATTTTCATAAATTGGCAGCATAAATCACGCATATAAAATAACGTGCAAACTAAAGAAACTATAATGTAATCAACGCATGCATTTAATCAAGATTTTCGTATAACTGGCAATAATAAATCACGCAACTTTCTGGTCTGCCAAAATGTTTATTATCACTTGCCATTCTTGCCTGCTTGTTTGGTCCCCTATATTTCGCAAGCCTTATCCATGAATACATAAGAAAGAATTTTATAAATTAAGAATCAATCTCTTGCCTAAATTCACGCATCATTCTAGGAATTCTTTAAATCAAAATTTTGTGTAGTCTATTCAGTTCAAAGCAAATTATATTTGATTACTGTTTTCCTATAATCACGCAAGCCTCCCATATATATATTTGTGCAACTCGCATCTCAGAAGATCTCACGTGCCTTCATAACTCTCAACTTGTTTTCTTATATATATATATATATAAAGCCTCACACAAAAACTTTATATTGCATCTAAAATTTACCTTCTTCTTCTTTTGTGCTGAAGCCTCTATCAGGTAATGGTTTTACCTTTTCTTTTCTTCTTCCAGTTTTTCCCTTCCTTCTTCTTGTTGTTCTCTGTTTCCCTTTTGCCTTGCTCGGCTACTTCTCCACCACGTCACGTCCCTCTAAGTTTTCATAACCGAGCTTATATCCCGAACAATCCCATGGTTAATATATTATAATATTTTTTAAAAAATTATTAAGTATTTTTGAAATAAAATTTATGTAATTTAACTAAGAATTTGACTTAAAGCTTTAAAATTTTAAAGGTGTTTTGTTTTTTTTTTAAGTTAAATTTTGGTAAGTTAATAACTGGTTTTAAAGTGAATTTAAAGATTTTATTTACCATAAATGACATAATAATTAAATTTGATTTAATATGGAGTTGAAATCTAACCTAGAAATTTTAATAAAAGTTATTTCCGAAAATGGATACGTTTGGTATAATAAATAATGTACTTTAAATTGATAAAATGAAAGACGGTTGAAATGGAACATTTTGGAATAACTTTTATTTAACTTGAATCATAGTTGAATTGATGTCTAAATGAATAAAGTTGTGAAGAAAATTTAATGTATATTAACTATAAAAGGAAAAGAAAAAAAATTAATGGAACGGATGTGTTTTGTAAGTAAATAATTGAAAATGTTGTTTTCAAATGGAAAGGTGAAATTTCAATTTATGACTTAACTTGAAAATTTGAAATTGGGTTTAAATAAAATTGTTAAGTTAAGTAAATAAATGAGAATTTAGTTTTATTTAGGAAGTGGGTATTTTTAAATTAAGTGTAAAGTTATTTGGAAAAATATATATACAAGTTAAGTAAAATTGGGAAATTTTGACTTACAAATGATTCATAGTAAATTTGGATATTTTATTTTTAAAATTTATTTTATTTAATCATAAGATAAATGGTATCCAAATGAACATTTTTCTGAAGTAGGAATATGATTTTTAAAGTTAAGAATGGTTAAAAGTTTAAATTTTAACGTTTCTGAATTCGACAATGTTTTGAAATTGAAGTGGCAGAGACGTGTTGTAATTAAGAATCAGAGAGAGTTTGCATTGAAGAATAGTTTAGGCAGAGACGCAAGTTTGTGTAAATACATATTTTTGAAAACTAGATAAGTTAGGGTATGCCGGTGGGAAAATAATAATAATAATAATAATAATAATAATAATAAAATGTATAATAATAATAAATAGTATTGCCAAGCCTATGAAGTTGGGGTCGGGATGTGGGGTGAGGCAGTCGAGCAAAAGCTGAACCAAAATTTCTTTTATTCTATTCGTTCCAGTTGTTTCGAAAATTTTGCTTTGACCGTAATTTTAAAAGTCACGTATTTGGTATTTGGATCTTATTTTAGATTTGATTCAAGGCGTGGCATCCGCGGAAACCTAATCGTGCGATTTGTACGATCCTTTATCAAGTGGTAAAATCGTTTGAATCTGATTCTGCAATTTAAAGTGAGTATTTCTCACCAGACAAACATACCTATATTTATGTGAATTATCGCAAGTGTATTTGTAAATTATTTATTAAATGTCATCTGTCTGTAATATAACGTATGATGTTAAACCCCATTTTAAATTGACACCTCATCAGTTGTTTATCTGTTGTAATATAGTTGCAGTTATATTATTTAATGCTTATTTACTGTTAAATCATCACTGCAAGTTCCCTGTAAATTGAGATCGTTATAGGCTGAAATGATAGGCCTGTACGATAATTATTTATTCATTCATTTATTTAATTTTTTAATTTTAAATATTTAACTTGGGATTGCGGGTTTGAAATGATAGAACCCGGGGTTTTTGTAAATTGCGGATTGAAATGATATAAATCGATATCACTTGACCTAGGCTAGAAAACTATATACAGACCCGTGGTTTCTATAGTATTTTTCAGAAATATTTTAAATTTATTTTGGAAGTTTATAATATTTCGATTTAAATGAATGTAAAGGATTTTATTTATAATGATTTTGAATGAGTTAAAAATGTTAAATAAATAAATGTTTGAATAAAATTTTGGAATATAACTTATTTTGGAAATTCTGGGTTTTGGTAAAAGTAAGAATTCAATTAAGAAAATAATTGATAATAAGTTATATTTGGAATTTAAAACTAAATTGTTAAGTTATTAATCTATTACAGCATTTAAATGCTGTCTTTTAAAATTGGACTGTTTTAACCTGTAAACTTTAGGTAGCATTTCATAAGTGCTATAGAAACTGAAATTTGATATTTTTAATCAATTTATGGAAATAATCTTTGGGAAAAGGGGATTAAAATTTGGAATTTAATATGTAATTAATAAAATAAGGAATTGATTTTTTTTTGAATGGGTTTTATGGAAGAATTTAATTTTAAAAGGTGAGAAAAGAAAATTTAATTCCTAAATAAATTGAATAGATTTAAATGGTATATTAAAATGACGTATGTTTAAAAACAATATTTTGATATTGTAGTATTGGAAATATATTTTGATTTATAAAGTAAATAACATTTTTAAAGTTGTAACCACGGGTTATAATAACGTTTGGTTGTTAAAGAGACCGGGATCGGATATCTGGCATACTCTCCGTCGATACCGAAAACCACTTTACCAACCGTTTACGCGGTGGAGATTCCAGAATGAAGTAGGATGGTGGTGACGGTTCCTTTAAGGTAAATACGTGGACCCGACTATCGTGAGTTGGCATAAGGTGGCTAAAACAGGAGCGATTCTCGGATTAATGAGGTAGCACCTCTGATCGAACGCACTTCTTCGTATGCCATTCTATTACTCTTGTGATTGTTTTGGTGCGCACCTTTGATTTGGGAGTGTTGTTCGAGGTGGGCGGTAACTGCGGCTACGCGTTTCCATCGGTCCGAGTAGCAATTGGTATATCTACCCTGGCATTGCCTAGTTGTGCCGTGTCACCTACCATACCGAGCCTTATACGTTTTTGGTTTGTACCATACCTATGGAGTGCCCTCTGACGACGCCCAGTACGGGGAGATTACGGTACTGTATAGACTATGGGAATATATAAATGTGTTAAGGTGGAAAATGTAAAGCCTTAACGCTATTTAAAAGTAAGTTTATTTTATAAATAGACACTATTTAATAGCGCAATATACTACATAGTAAATAGTTTAACGGATCCTTAGAGGATGGGCGGTCCCAAGCATCCTTTAAGTTACTTGCTCTATATTACAGTACACTTGAATTAGCTTACACTATATAAGTATGTATGTCCTGACTCGAGTGTTTATGTTTTATTTTACGCTCGGGTCAGCCTGAGTTGCAGTTTCTGCTTTCTCCTCGGAGCTAGGACATTCTGTAGATCTTCCGAGCTGACGGCCAATCTTCCAGTCTATATCTTATTTTGAAATCAAGACTTTGGAATATTTGGATTTCTATTGAAGTTTTAAACTGTATTGGAGATTTAAAACTATGTAATTTTTTTTGGTTGAGTTTTTTATAGTGGCTTCATGAACCACTAAGTATTTTAAATTCTGCTGCGAGTTTCTCTGATATCTGTGTCTGTGATTCTGTGATTTATTTACTGCATATTCTGAGTTTTGCCAAATTTATTTTTTACAACGCGGTATTTTGAACAATTCAAGTCCGACATGTGCGGATGCGAATGGTTGAAAACACCGGGTCGTTACATTTGGTATCAGAGCTTTGGCTCTAGGAAAAACTTAGAATGTATGGTAAAATTGATTTACAGAATCACTTTCATTTGAGCTTAAATCTCTTCCTTTGAAATTTTGAACGTTCCCTACGGTTCCGAAGTTCATTCGTGTCCCTCACTATTCATTTTCTTTCGATTCTGGAGTATCCCATAACTCCATTTCGGATGATCTTTATAGTGAATTGGCGATCTCGCCAATATTCTAATAAAGGGGTGAAACTCCTTTACAAATAGCATTGATTCACCAGAGATTTATATTTATCCTCGGTTTATATGCTAGTATCTTTGGTTATTCCGAACTCTATCTTTTCAGATCGAATGTAGATTTACCCCAGAAAATCCACATCGATCTTATTCTTTAAGTCACTGTTGACCCGGTTAAGGTTGTCCGCGATTTATATAAACTTATCTGCTTCCTTATTCTGTTATTTAATCATCGGATCTTCTGATTCCAACTTATCTTTAAATCAAAATTCTCTTTAATATTCTTCAAAATTTGAATCTCTATCCTTGTTTTGAAAAAATTTATTCCTATATTTGGGAAAAATCTAATATTATATATATAAGTATAATTTTCAGAATTTAACTAGTTGTTTAGAGATAATAGTGTTTGATTTTATTTATGGTTTTGTAAACAATTGGTTTTGTCTTATATAAATAATTGAACTATAAAACATAGTTATAAATTTATTTAGAAATAGAAATGGATTTAAAACAAGAATTTAAGAATTTAATTTCTCATAGTTTCAAACCTTGTGTTTAAAGTCTTAAAAGGATATATTATTATTTAAATTATTTTCGAATATAAATTTGTTTCCAAATTTTTTTTTAAGTTTTAAAAAATTAGTGCTCTTCTCTTTGTCGCTGGAAAATAATTTCGGTGATGACTATAACATCATCGACATTCATTTTCGAGTATCGAAGTAAAGAGACCACATTGTAGTTTTTGCTTCAAAAATTTAATTGATTTGAATTTCTAAATGTGACTTAATTTATAATATATATAGATATATGATTTAAATTTGATTTGACATATGCTATATGTATGTATTTACTTATCTCTAAAGGGTTTGAAGTTAATTGGAAATTTAATTCATAAATTTATGTTAAAAGGTGATTCTAATGATAAAATAAAGTCAAATTTGGAATGAATATTTAAAGTTAAATAATAGAATTGGAAAATTTTTACTTGTATAATTGCATGCCAATATAACTTACCTAAATCATTCAGAAATTAACTATGTAATTGGATAATGTACAATATAAAAGGATTTTATAAATAAAATTTGAGTGGTTATAATAAATGTTATACATTTAAAGTTTCAGTTACAACAAGACAAATAGAGGTAAATAGAAATAAAATAATAATTGAATAATATACAATATCACATGGTGTTAAAGGAAATTTAGAAATATATTGGAAAAGTTATATTAAATATAATCTACTTAATATGTGCGATAAGATATATTAAGTAGAATATATTTAATAATAATCTGGAATAAAGAAGAATTAAATTTGTTGAATAAAAGATGATTATTATAAATGACTATACAAATTTCTGATTTTAGAAAATAATTGGATAATAAGATAATTAATTTGGAAATAGTTAAGATTGATTTAACTTCTGTAAAAATCAAATGAATTAAATCAATTATTGAATATTAATTAATTTAAACTAAATTTATATGGTTTAGATATTGAGAAAAATATTTGACATAGATGAGAAAAATATTGAGAGAAATAAATTTAATTATAGTTTGGAATAAAGAAGAAACTAAATGGGAAATTTAGTTTATTTTGGGAAATGGTAAATTTACTTTAAAAATTAAGTTAAATTACCATTTCAAATTTGGACTAAAATTAAACATTTTAAATTAGAATGTTATAATACCTTGTGTAAAATTTGGAAAAAAAAAATGAATGAATTTTTTTTAAGTGTAGGGATATTATACAAGTAAATATGTAAATAAATAAATGTTAAAATTTTAAGTATAAATAGATGAAATCAATGATTAATTTAAAATTGAATTTTTATTGTTTAGATTAATGATTCTAATTTAAGTTTCAATTTAGTTTTCTTTCAGGTTGTTTCTATTCCCCTACCTTCTTCCTTTTCGAGGACGAAAAGTTCTGAGTAGGGGAGAGTGTAACAACCCAAATTTTTAACAAGTATTTTTCACTTGTATTTTTAATAACTTTGGGGTTTATTTAAAGTGATTAAAAATAAAAAGTAAACAATTGACCAAATTTTTAATTAAATAATAAGATCTCTGAAATTTTGACATGGTTAAGAATTAACTTTAATTTGGAAATTTGGGGTTTTGTCGAAGATGGTAAATGACTTAATTTCTAGCAAAATAAAGTTTTAATTAAGAAAACATTAATAGCTTAGGTGGTTAAGACATCTGGGCTATTCACGACAGGACACGAGTTCGACTCTCAGCATGGTCAGAATTTCGAATTTTTTTAGTGTATAAATGAACTGGGTAATTACGCGTTAAAAAGGGCACGTAAATTTAGGGAATAAATACTGTATATATATATATAAGAAAACGTATAGAATTTTAATCCATTATTTTTCTCCGTCCAGTAAAATTTACTTCCCAATTTATATACATATTAATTTGATTAAATCATTTCCTAAAAGTCTAAACATAAACTGAAAGTTTTGAAGTTTTTAAATTTTGTTAAAAGACAACTCAAATTCGCAATGTTAATAAAAAATGAATTTTGTGTATTTAAAATACAAAAATTGTAAGCGGATTTAATTTAAGTAATAACTTTGTAAAATTCAGTGTTTTATAGACTGTTAAATTTCGCATTTAAAAAGGGCATGCATTGTAATGATATAAGTAGCGTAAAAACGTATAAATTAAAAACGTTACTTTTGTATAAATTTTGGGTGTTTTGTATTGCGTCAGTTTGGCGTATTGTAAAAATCATATTTATATCAATATGGATTAAAATATCAGTCAATAGTTTCTATAGCAAACGTTAACTCTTTTTCATAGCTTTCAATTGGGTTTTAATTTTTGTATATGACTTTAAATTCCAAAATCTTTGCCAATTCTTGCCTTTCATTTAATAAAGATCAAAATTTCATATAGCTGATCACGCAACTATTAAATGGTATAAAATGTTGAAATCAAATTTTCATAAATTGGCAGCATAAATCACGCATATAAAATAACGTGCAAACTAAAGAAACTGGAAAGTAATCAACGCATGCATTTAATCAAGATTTTCGTATAACTGGCAATAATAAATCACGCAACTTTCTGGTCTGCCTAAATGTTTATTATCACTTTCCATTCTTGCCTGCTTATTTGGTCCCCTATATTTCGCAAGCCTTATCCATGAATACATAAGAAAGAATTTTATAAATTAAGAATCATTCTCTTGCCTAAATTCACGCATCATTCTAGGAATTCATTAAATCAAAATTTTGTATAGTCTATTCAGTTCAAAGCAAATTATATTTGATTACTGTTTTCCTATAATCACGCAAGCCTCCCATATATATATTTGTGCAACTCGCATCTCAGAAGATCTCACGTGCCTTCATAACTCTCAACTTGTTTTCTTATATATATATATATATATATATATATATATATATATATATATATATATATAAAGCCTCACACAAAAACTTTATATTGCATCTAAAATTTACCTTCTTCTTCTTTTGTGCTGAAGCCTCTATCAGGTAATGGTTTTACTTTTTCTTTTCTTCTTCCAGTTTTTCCCTTTCTTCTTCTTGTTGTTCTCTGTTTCCCTTTTGCCTTGCTCGGCTACTTCTCCACCACGTCACGTCCCTCTAAGTTTTCATAACCGTGCTTATATCCCGAACAAGCCCATGGTTAATATATTATAATATTTTTTAAAAAATTATTAAGTATTTTTGAAATAAAATTTATGTAATTTAACTAAAAATTTGACTTAAGGCTTTAAAATTTTAAAGGTGTTTTGTTTTTTTTTTAAGTTAAATTTTGGTAAGTTAATAACTGGTTTTAAAGTGAATTTAAAAATTTTATTTATGATAAATGACATAATAATTAAATTTGATTTAATATGGAGTTGAAATCTAACCTAGAAATTTTAATAAAAGTTATTTCTGAAAATGGATATGTTTGGTATAATAAATAATGTACTTTAAATTGATAAAATGAAAGACGGTTGAAATGGAACATTTTGGAATAACTTTTATTTAACTTGAACCATAGTTGAATTGATGTCTAAATGAATAAAGTTGTGAAGAAAATTTAGTGTATATTAACTATAAAAGGAAAAGAAAAAAAATTTATGGAACGGATGTGTTTTGTAAGTAAATAATTGAAAATGTTGTTTTTTAAATGGAAAGGTGAAATTTCAATTTATGACTTAACTTGAAAATTTGAAATTGGGTTTTAAATAAAATTGTTAAGTTAAGTAAATAAATGAGAATTTAGTTTTATTTAGGAAGTGGGTATTTTTAAATTAAGTGTAAAGTTATTTGGAAAAATATATATACAAGTTAAGTAAAATTGGGAAATTCTGACTTACAAATGATTCATAGTAAATTTGGATATTTTATTTTTAAAATTTATTTTATTTAATCATAAGATAAATGGTATCCAAATGAACATTTTTCTGAAGTAGAAATATGATTTTTAAAGTTAAGAATGGTTAAAAATTTAAATTTTAATGTTTCTGAATTCGACAATGTTTTGAAATTGAAGTGGCAGAGACGTGTTGTAATTAAGAATCAGAGAGAGTTTGCATTGAAGAATAGTTTAGGCAGAGACGCCAGTTTGTGTAAATACATATTTTTGAAAACTAGATAAGTTAGGGTATGCCGGTGGGAAAAAAAATAATAATAATAAAATGTATAATAATAATAATAAATAGTATTGCCAAGCCTATGAAGTTGGGGTCGGGATGTGGGGTGAGGCAGTCGAGCAAAAGCTGAACCAAAATTTCTTTTATTCTATTCGTTCCAGTTGTTTCGAAAATTTTGCTTTGACCGTAATTTTAAAAGTCGCGTATTTGGTATTTGGATCTTATTTTAGATTTGAATCAAGGCGTGGCATCCGTGGAAACCTAATCGTGCCATTTGTACGATCCTTTATCAAGTGGTAAAATCGTTTGAATCTGATTATTTGCAGTTTAAAGTGAGTATTTCTCACCAGACAAACATACCTATATTTATGTGAATTATCGCAAGTGTATTTGTAAATTATTTATTAAATGTCATCTGTCTGTAATATAACGTATGATGTTAAACCCCATTTTAAATTGACACCTCATCAGTTGTTTATCTGTTGTAATATAGTTGCAGTTATATTATTTAATGCTTATTTACTATTAAATCATCACTGCAAGTTCCCTGTAAATTGAGATCGTTATAGGCTGAAATGATAGGCCTGTACGATAATTATTTATTCATTTATTTATTTAATTGTTTAATTTTAAATATTTAACTTGGGATTGTGGGTTTGAAATGATAGAACCCGGGGTTTTTGTAAATTGCGGATTGAAATGATATAAATCCGTATCACTTGACCTAGGCTAGAAAACTATATACAGACCCGTGGTTTCTATAGTATTTTTCAGAAATATTTTAAATTTATTTTGGAAGTTTATAATATTTCGATTTAAATGTATGTAAAGGATTTTACTTATAATGATTTTGAATGAGTTAAAAATGTTAAATAAATAAATAAATGTTTGAATAAAATTTTGGAATGTAACTTATTTTGGAAATTCTGGGCTTTGGTAAAAGTAAGAATTCAGTTAAGAAAATAATTGATAATAAGTTATATTTGGAATTAAAAACTAAATTGTTAAGTTATTAATCTATTGCAGCATTTAAATGCTGTCTTTTAAAATTGGACTGTTTTAACCTGTAAACTTTAGGTAGCATTTCATAAGTGCTATAGAAACTGAAATTTGATATTTTTAATCAATTTGTGGAAATAATCTTTGGGAAAAGGGGATTAAAATTTGGAATTTAATATGTAATTAATAAAATAAGGAATTGATTTTTTTTTGAATGGGTTTTATGGAAGAATTTAATTTTAAAAGGTGAGAAAAGAAAATTTAATTCCTAAATAAATTGAATAGATTTAAACGGTATATTAAAATGACCAATGTTTAAAAACAATATTTTGATATTGTAGTATTGGAAATATATTTTGATTTATAAAGTAAATACCATTTTTAAAGTTGTAACCACGGGTTATAATAACGTTTGGTTGTTAAAGAGTCCGAGATCGGATATCTGGCATACTCTCTGTCGATACCGAAAACCACTTTACCAACTGTGTACGCGGTGGAGATTCCAGAATGAAGTAGTATGGTGGTGACGGTTCCTTTAAGGTAAATACGTGGACCCGACTTCCGTGAGTTGGCATAAGGTGGTTAAAACATGAGCGATTCTTGGATTAATGAGGTAGCACCTCTGATCGAACGCACTTCTTCGTATGCCATTCTATTACTCTTGTGATTGTTTTGGTGCGCACCTTTGATTTGGGAGTGTTGTTCGAGGTGGGCGGTAACTGCGGCTACGCGTTTCCATCGGTCCGAGTAGCAATTGGTATATCTACCCTGGCATTGTCTAGTTGTGTCGTGTCACCTACCATACCGAGCCTTATATGATTTTGGTTTGTACCATACCTATGGAGTGCCCTCTGACGACGCCCAGTACGCGGGAGATTACGGTACTGTATAGACTATGGGAATATATAAATGTGTTAAGGTGGAAAATGTAAATCCTTAACGCTATTTAAAAGTAAGTTTATTTTATAAATAGACACTATTTAATAGCGCAATATACTACATAGTAAATAGTTTAACGGATCCTTAGAGGATGGGCGGTCCCAAGCATCCTTTAAGTTACTTGCTCTATATTACAGTACACTTGAATTAGCTTACACTATATAAGTATGTATGTCCTGACTCAAGTGTTTATGTTTTATTTTACGCTCGGGTCAGCCTGAGTTGCAGTTTTAGCTTTCTCCCCGGAGCTAGGACATTCTGTAGATCTTTCGAGCTGACGGCCAATCTTCCAGTCTATATCTTATTTTGAAATCAAGACTTTGGAAGATTTGGATTTCTATTGAAGTTTTAAACTGTATTGGAGATTTAAAACTATGTAATTTTTATTTGGTTGAGTTTTTTATAGTGGCTTCATGAACCACTAAGTATTTTAAATTCCGCTGCGAGTTTCTATGATATCTGTGTCTGTGATTCTGTGATTTATTTACTGCATATTCTGAGTTTTGCCAAATTTATTTTTACAGCGCGGTATTTTGAACAATTCAAGTCCGACATGTGCGGATGCGAATGGTTGAAAACACCGGGTCGTTACAATTTAATTGATTACATTCGTTAATTATCTATTATTACTTCTCTAAGTAATTATATTTTCTAAAATATTTGGGTGATTATTCCGAACTAATTAACTTAAGTGATAAATCTGAACTAATCCAATTAACTCACTTAGTTATATTTAATAATTAATTCTTTAATTATTATCATTAAGTAATTACACTTCATAATTCCATAAATGATTATTATTAAATAAATCGATCTAATTCATTGTTCTTAAATTCCTTTTTTCAATTCCATTTTAAATTCAAGATTGAAATGAATTCTTATTTATCTTTAAATAAGTTTAAAATAGAATTTTCTAACATTTTAAATTACATGTTAAAGAACAATTTATTATAAAGGAAATTCTTAAAGAGCTACAAATCAATTTTCCTTTCCTCTTTTTACCTTTAGTATATTTAATTTATTTTAAACACTTAAGTTATAAACTAAGATTTATTTTAAAAATTTAAAAACCTGATTTAAAAATTTATTTCAGGTTTAAACTTTTAAGTTTCAGCTTGTTTAAATCTTCCATCTACAATTCAATCTTATTTTGAATTCAAATTGCACCAAACATTTAGTTGCTTTTAAAGTTATAAAAGAAAACAATTTGAAATTTAAACTTTATTTGTTTCCAAATTTAACTCCAATTCAACTTGAATTTGTATTTTTAATTTAGCCTAAAATTCTGGAAACAGGTTCAGGTTGAAAATTTTGAACAACTCTTTAAACCCGAGGCTTCCCGTACTCCCTTCGAGTCCAACCCACAGAAACTCGAGCAAAGCTTCGAGTCAACACACGAGAGTTACCCAGCTTCTTCTTCAACAACGCAACCCACATCCAACCCAAATCTCAAACGTGCACGTGCATGTGTACGCGGCGGCGCCGGGGCTCTGGCGATCGAGAACACCCCCTTCAAGTCGCAAATCACCTCAACGTTGACCACGAATCATCAAACAACCCAATTGCATTGTCGATCAAAATCGAGCGTAGCTCGATAACTTCGAACCCATCACCACTCAAAAAAAATGCCTCGGCCTGACAACTACGACCTCCAGTATCACCGCTCCCTTCGCCTACATGCTCATCCACGACCCAGACACCTCCCCTCCAAACGCGGCTGCACTCGATGCTACGACGACGACGTGGCGATCACCAATATAAGCATTAGTAAAACTAGGGTTCACAGGGGAAATTCGACACCGCCGCTACCTCCTACCTCGCGACTACTTCCCATTATTTTTCCCATCACCGTGGTACGCTCCTCCACCTTCACGCACGACCCCGACCACCCCAATTCCATCAATCACCTGAATTCGATCAAAATGCCTCACAGGCTCATCTCCAAACTGCTCATGAAACTCACCATTAAAAATCACCAAATTTGCCTTAAAAATCATCGTTTCGTGTAAGGATTCAAACTACAAACTTGAATCGGTGTTTTATTAAATTCGAAAATTTCAAAGTTTTAAGTATCCTCTGTAAAAACTGAATCTTCCTTCCTGTATACGTTTTTACTTCATGGAATTATTTTTAGTTTATAGTTCATTCTTAAATACGACAAATTTGTTCTAGAACCAAAGCCTAATATTGGTTAGAAAAGAAGAAATTGAATTTTCTTTGTTGTTTCATACCCTGTAACTAGACAGAGAAGAAGAAATACCGGCATATGTATATATATACACAAAACACTTTCAAAGTATATATACTTAAGTTTAAATTACTAACTGATACTCACACAAAAACATATATTTAATTTCCAGAAATTAATATGCAACAGATAATAGATACTTAAAATTGAAATGTGATGTTACTCACAGATTCAAGAGAATGAACAAAGCTTGCAGTTTTAAAACAGGCTTGTAAAACAAAATAAGCTGAAACCCCTCTCTCTTGATCTCTGGTTTTAAATTTGATAAGAAAGTCGTTTCCACTGTTGTTACAGAGTATTAACCAATTATAGTCGTATTGCCCTGTCCTCTATCTCGTTCTCTTCTTGCACTCATACTCATTATCAGTGGACAGCAAGAGAATTTACTGAGGCACTCAAACAGATATCTTAAGGATTACTCATTCTAGGATTTACTTCATCCTATCTCTAATGAGTTACTTAACGTGTTATACTCCTGAGCTAAAGTTTAACCTTAGCTCTGACACCAAATGTAACGAGAACGGATTTTGCCCGCTCGAAAATCGACATCCATACTTCATATCGTATTCGAATGCCATAGATTCGACCGTTCAAATCCGATTCGCCGGAGCTTATAACAACATTAAGTAAATAACACAGCGGAATAAAAGAATAATACATTGATATACAGCTTTGATACAATATCTGATACAACAGATGATCCAATAGATATCAATATACATCAGAGATATGATACAATAAATTGCAGCAGAAAAGAAAATAGATGACATCTAGCAGCGGAACAATATAACTCTAAGATAGTCTTCAAAAGAGAACTTCCAAAACCGCAACTTCCAACTCCAAGAACCAATCCAGCAATAGCTCGAACTCCCAATAACGATGCACCAAGCTAAGCAAGACTGGTGTGGTCCAAAGACTGAACTATCTCTAGATAATCTACTAAACCTGACTATCTGAAAAACCCAAACTCTAGACTGCTCGTGTAGAAAATAATGAGCAACCAGAGTTTAGGAAAGAAACAATAAACTCCGGATCAGTCGTGGGACTGGTGTGAGCAACACAAACAGTTTATCTTTTAAAACATTCAACAAAAGATTTTTCAAAGTCAATTCGCAATGCTTTTTAAAAATGAGACTACCATAAGGCCTCCCGCACACACACACAATGCAAACCCAGTATCGGAGGAGATTTCTCCTTATGATAGTCAAAGATGCTTGATACGCATTAAAAAGAAACATTTGATATTATTACTAGTGCATAGTGTAGTAAAAATTTATTTCGAAAGTAAAGATATAAATCTTAGCCAACATACGACCATTATCGTATGCCTACTATAGCTACCATGTTCAATAACAGGTTACCGCCACATTCCATGGCTGGTTCTATAACTAAAACCGTACAAGTTTCGTATTGTTTCTTTGGATTTCCAACAAATGGTCAGGCCAAGGAACTTCCCATTGCCACATGAGAATGCCTCTGGAAGGACGTCCCCGAGAACCAAACCGGATCTCTGCCAACACAAGGCTGGGTTACCCCTAACTGGGTAACTACTGACACGAGTATGCCATCTCCCGGTCGTAACCAACCTTTAAACGGGGCCCCAGCAACAAATCACAAAGTAATATATATATATATATATATCTGCGATATCAACATAAGTTAAGTATCTAGGCTCCATACCATGATACTACTTCTATCCAGAAGGAAATGCACATACCCTAAGGGGTTCTACCCCCAATAACCTTGCTGCATCATTCCTGTTTCGACCATTCCGGGGTGTAAGGTCCGGCGAAGTCTCGTCCACAAAGCCACGCTTTATACAAAAGCCATGCTTTGGGTCAACAAATGATCATAGAAATGATCACAAAGATAAACGATCAAACAAATGATCCTATCACAAATGATCAACACAATGATCATTTCACAGCAACACTCAGCAAGTCACATTACCAAATTGGGAATATATTGCTGATAACCTTCAACTACATAACCTCTGAGCTCGTACGTCTCAGAGAAGGGTGTTAAGCTAAGAGAATAAATTCTCCGCCACCAACAGAAATATATTTGAAAGAAATCAGCTTTATATCTCAATTTGTAATGTCAGACATACTAACCAAACAAGTCTGTTCCGGGATCGAACAGAACCGAAGGCACTTACAAAGAAGTCCTTGCAATCCGGATATTCACTAATCACGTTCGGACTTCCCATCACATATGGAGTCTCTATACCGGGGACCAGTCGATGCAAAGACATTCGACGAGTAGTCCTTTCGCTTTCAAAAATATCCGGTCTTCAACACCGGTCTTCAAATGCTATCCATAACGACATATCACATATTTGTAATGGGACATAGGACACAAAGGTCCTCTCCCGGCTAAACCGAATAGTGAGCGCAGTATTTCAAAAACATATGGATATTGGGATTTCAATTAAGTCACAACTTAAAACCCAAAACTTTTCTTCAAATGGCTTAAACCAATTACCATTTCAAATCTTATTACAAAAAAGATTTATTTCACAAAGATCAATTTATAGACTTTAAAACAATTTCCATTCCAATTAGATTAACTCATTAAATCTTTAAATCAAAGATTTAACTCATAGCTTTCAAAATTCGATTAACTTGTTGAAACTTTAAATAAAAGATTCAACTTATATCTTTTAAATCATTTTCATAACTTGGAAATTTTCTTCATTTTCAAACTTGAAATTCTTTTTAACACAAATTGAACGTTCATTTCTCATGTGAAAGCTTTTACTATTTGAAAACAAACAGTTTTCGTTTCAGAAAAATCCAATTATATTTACACGAGTTAACGCCCTTGAATTCTATTCACATCCCAAATCAATACTTTTAAAATAGTTTAACCCATATATAACTGGTATAACATTTTTAATCCCTAGTTTTAAATCATAGAATTCAATTTCAAATCTTGAATTTAAGTTCAAATAAAATTATTCAACTTCATATTTTATCGAGTTATTCAAAATAAATTTCATCTATGAAATTCGATTTCCAAAGCTTTTCACTTTAAACCCAATCTATTTCAAACCATTTGAATTTAAAAATTCAAATTCAAAACTATTTTCAAAAATCTGTGACTTAATCGATTTCCTCGTGAAATCCATATTTTGTGTGTGTATGGTGTGGTCTAGGGGTTTAACACAATAGTGCAACATCATTCAACCATCACAGATCAAAACACAGAAATATAGTTGATAAGCAGTATAACTATAACGCTCATCTTTATTTAAATATCACAGATCACAGATATAAATTACAGATAGATAAGTCACACAGCTTAAAACAAAGCATCACCTATCAGGGGTATCAAACAAAACAACTATTCAGCGAAGTCCAAACATTCACAAATGAATTTATTAATCAAATAATTAATTTAAATCGGATGTATCAATTATTAATCCGGGTTAATTATCATAATTTAATTACAAATTATTTGAAATTAATTTCCTCTCATAATTTATTAGTTAACCCTTAATTATTAACTATCATTCTTAATCAATGAATCAATTAATCTTTAATTATTAAATTAATCTTAATTAATCACCATTATCCATTAATCTTTAAATATATTAACAAATAATTTACTCAAATTTCAATCATCATTTAATTGATTACATTCATTAATTATCTGTTATTACTTCTCTAAGTAATTATATTTTCTAAAATATTCGGGTGATTATTCTGAACTAATTAACTTAAGTGATAAATCTGAACCAATCCAATTAACTCACTTAGTTATATTTAATAATTAATCCTTTAATTATTATCATTAAGTAATTACACTTCACAATTCCATAAATGATTATTATCAAATAAATCGATCTAATTCATTGTTCTCAAATTCCCTTTTTCAATTCCATTTTAAATTCAAGATTGAAATGAATTCTTATTTATCTTTAAATAAGTTTTAAATAGAATTTTTAACATTTTAAATTACATGTTAAAGAACAATTTATTATAAAGGAAATTCTTGAAGAGCTACAAATCAATTTTCCTTTCCTATTTTTAACTTTAGTATATTTAATTTATTTTAAACACTTAAGTTATAAACTAAGATTTATTTTAAAATTTTAAAAACCTGATTTAAAAATTTATTTCAGGTTTAAACTTTTAAGTTTCAGCTTGTTTAAATCTTCCATCTACAATTCAATCTTATTTTGAATTCAAATTGCTCCAAGCATTTAGTTGCTTTTAAAGTTATAAAAGAAAACAATTTGAAATTTAAACTTTATTTGTTTCCAAATTTAACTCCAATTCAACTTGAATTTGTATTTTTTATTTAGCCTAAAATTCTGGAAACAGGTTCAGGTTGAAAATTGTAAACAACTCTTTAAACCCGACGCTTCCCGTTCTCCCTTCGAGTCCAACCCACAGAAACTCGAGCAAAGCTTCGAGTCAACACACGAGAGTTACCCACCTTCTTCTTCAACAACGCAACCCACATCCAACCCAAATCTCAAACGTGCACGTGCATGTGTACGCGGCGGCGCCGGGGCTCTGGCGATCGAGAACACCCCCTTCAAGTCGCAAATCACCTCAGCGTTGACCACGAATTATCAAACAACCCAATTGCATTGTCGATCAAAATCGAGCATAGCTCGATAACTTCGAACCCATCACCACTCACAAAAATGCCTCGGCCTGACAACTACGACCTCCAGCATCACCGCTCCCTTGGCCTACATGCTCATCCACGACCCAGACACCTCCCCTCCAAACGCGGCCGCACTCGATGCTACGACGACGACGTGGCGATCACAAATATAAGCATCAGTAAAACTAGGGTTCCCAGGGGAAATTCGACACCGCCGCTACCTCCTACCTCGCGACTACTTCCCATTATTTTTCCCATCACCGTGGTACGCTCCTCCACCTTCACGCACGACCCCGACCACCCCAGTTCCATCAATCACCTGAATTCGATCAAAATGCCTCACACGCTCATCTCCAAACTGCTCATGAAACTCACCATTAAAAATCACCAAATTTGCCTTAAAAATCATCGTTTTGTGTAAGGATTCAAACTACAAACTTGAATCAGTGTTTTATTAAATTTGAAAATTTCAAAGTTTTAAGTATCCTCTGTAAAAACTGAATCTTCCTTCATGTATACGTTTTTACTTCATGGAATTATTTTTAGTTTATAGTTCATTCTTAAATACGACAAATTGGTTCTAGAACCAAAGCATAATATTGGTTAGAAAAGAAGAAATTGAATTTTCTTTGTTGTTTCATACCCTGTAACTAGACAGAGAAGAAGAAATACTGGCATATGTATATATATATACAGAACACTTTCAAAGTATATATACTTAAGTTTAAATTACTAACTGTTACTCACACAAAAACATATATTTAATTTCCAGAAATTAATATGCAACAGATAAAAGATACTTAAAATTGAAATGTGATGTTACTCACAGATTCAAGAGAATGAACAAAGCTTGCAGTTTTGAAACAGACTTGTAAAACAAAATAAGTTGAAACCCCTCTCTCTTGATCTCTGGTTTTAAATGCAGTTTTATTTTGTTGAATTTTGTTTTAGTTGTAAACTGAAGCTTTCCTATGTTTTTCTTTTATTTTATTTTTCTTTTGCTCAGTTTAAAATGAATGAAAACTGAGATGAAGAAAGTGATGTATATAACAAAAAGTTTACAAGTTGATAACATTTTGTACAGGTGATGTTATTTGTATAATAGGCATGGGTGAAGAGGCTTGCATTAAATGCTAGAGGCATGTTGCATTAATTGCCTGAATACTTCATTTTCAAGCTACTCTTCTATATCAAATTTGATTTGTTTACCTTTATGTAGGCTATATTTTATTTCTTCAATTGACAAGGGTACATGACTATATGTTTTGTTTGCTTTGACTATGCTAATTTGATTTCAGCTGGAGATATTAGTGGCTTGCAGATTTGTTTATTAACTTGTATTTATATTTTGAATTTATATTTCTTTTTGCTTTGTTTTATCACTATATATTTAAACTTTGTTTGGTCATTTCTTTTGTTCCATTGTCTTATTTTTATTCCTCTTTTATTTTAACTTAAATTATTTATTATACTTTAATATTTATTGTTTTATATTAAATTTATAAATTCAAATTATTATTACCATCAATTGTAATACTTATTATTATCAATTATTATTAAACCATTCATTTACAATTCATATCTAATGTATATACATATATATCTCTATATTTATTTTTAGAACCATTTATTTAAGATTTTATTTCAAATCCAATTTAAATATATATTCACATATATACAAATTGTCAAATCCATATGACTTTATATATTTTCTAGTCGAATCGGGGAAACTCGCTTCCATTTAAATCAATTTATCTTACAATTTTATTCAAAAATTCATTTAATTATCAATTTAAATTAAATTAAAATCTAGGGTCGTTACACATAGTGTAGAAAACCTTTCAAAAGTATAATATTAATCTTAGCCAACATTCGTACCATTATAGTATGCCTACTATAGCTGCCATGTTAAATGGCAGGTTCTACAACTAAAACCTTACAAGGCGCGCATTGATGATTGGATTTCCAATAATGATCAGGCTAAGGAACTTCTTGGGCCCCATGGGTACGCCGCTGGAGGGACGCCCTGAGAACCTAACCGGATCTCTGCCAACACAAGGCCAAGTTACCTTTGTAACTAGATAACTACTGACACAAGTATGCCACCCTCTGATCGTAACTGACCTTTATCCAAGGGCCCTCAACACCAACAACCACAAAGCAATAGATTTGCAGCAACCACATGGTTAAGTATCTGGGCTCCATACCACGATACCACCTCTATCCAGAAGGAAATGGACATACCCTTAGGGGGCGCTACCCCCAAATAGCCTTGCCGCATCTTTCCTATTTTGACCATTCTGTATTGTGAGGCTCGACGAAGTCTCGTCCACAAAGCTATGCTTTTCACAAAAACCATGCTTCGATCAACACCTGATCAGCAGCACTTCGTATGCCACATTAACAAATTGGAAATGTATCACTAGTACCCATAAACTACATAACCTCTAAGGTCATATGTCTTAGAGAAGGGTGTTAAGCTAAGAGAATAAATGTCCGCCACCAAACAGAAATGTATTTGATAGAACCAACTTGATGTCTCAATGTGTAACGTCAGACACACATCCATACAAGTCCGTTCAGAGTTCGAACGGAATCGAAGGCACTTTAAAAGAAACCCTTGCAATCCGGATAATTCCTAATCACGACTAGATTCCCCATCACAAAGGGTGATCAAATCTCTATACCGGGGACCAGTCGGTGCAGAGATATTCGATGGGTTATCCTTTCGCTTTCGAAAATATCCGGTCTTCACCACCGGTCTTCAAATGTTAACCATAATATCGTATCATTATTCGAAATGGGTTATATGACACAAGGTCCTCTCCTGGCTAAACCGAATAATGAGCGCTATATTTAAAACCATATGGATAATGGAATCTTATGGTTAAGTAACAACTTATTACCCAAAACTTTTCTTTCAAATGGTTTAAATAAATTACCATTTCAAATCTTTTAAACAAAAACATTCACTTTACAAGGTTCAACAATCTTTCACAATGATTCATGCATAGCCTTTCAAAATGATTGCAATTCTAAATCTTTTATACAAAAGATACACTTTTAAGTTCCTCTTAAATTTGAAAAAAAGTTCACTAATCTTTAACAAGGATTCATTTATAGCTTTCCAAAACAATTCCATTTAAAATTTGAAAACCTTTCAACAAAAACTGGAAACCTTTCTTTATTTGAAAGCCATTATCATTTCAAAGCAAAGACATTTTGTTTCGAAAAAATCCGATCCAATATGCACAAATTATATCTTTTAAAGTACAAACTTAGGTAAAATATAAATTCCCAAAATAATACTTTTAAAATGGTTTAAAACCCATATAAATACATTATATAACTTGTTAGACCATAATTAAGATCTTGAATTCAAATTCAAATCAAACGATTTAAATTTCAAAACGTTATTGAATTATTCAAATAACTTTTAAAACTCCTTTTCAAATCTTTTCACGTTTAACCTAATTCCATTTCCAAAGCCCTTTGGATTCAAAATTCATCTTTTAAAACCATTACATCATTTGAATAAAATAATGTTAAATTCAAATTATCCGCGAATTTACCGATTTCCCATGAAATCTATTTGTGTGTGTATGGTGTATTCTAGGGGTTTTACATAATAGTGCAACATCATTGATCATCACAGATTCAAGCACATCAATATCGGTAAGCGGTATAATCCTATAACGCTTATCTTCATTCATAAATACACAGATAAACAATATAAATTCATCGTAGATAAATAAATTACATTCATCACAGGTAAATAACTTATATTCATCATAGCACGAAATAAAAACCAAGCATCACACATAAGGGATATCAAACAATGCAACATCCAATAGAATCCAAACATCCACAAGTAAGATCAATTTATTATCTGATTAATTTAGTCAGATTGATTACATAGTTAATTAATATTAATTAATTACAAATCATTTCAATTAATTATTCCTTAATCATTTATTAATTAACCATTAATAATAAATTGATTAACCTTTAATTATTAACTAATCAACCTTAATAAATAAATTAAGCAACCTTTAAATATTAAATAATTAACCTTTAATTATTCAATTATCCTTTAATTAATTGTCCTTAATTAATTACATTAATTAATTAACCATTAATTAATTACCATTTAAATTAATTATCCTTAATTTATTACAATAAATGATTATCCTAATCACTTATATTAATAAATCACAAATTAATTACTTTGAGTAATTATTCTTCAATCACCTGATTAATTAACTTTAATCATTAATTAATTACTTTTAATTAAGTAATTATCTTAAAGTAATTAGTCACGTGCATTAATCAATTCTTCTTTAATCACTTTCATTAATTAAGAAATCTTTAAGTAATTTAGATAATTAATCCTTGATTAATAAATTAACAAATTAACCCCTTCAATTATTAAATAATTAACCTTTAATCACTTAATTACAATATTATACTTTGAAAACACTTGGGATATTAAATAAAACTTATTTTTAACCCAAATAAATAAATTTTTAAAACAATTAATCCTTAAAATTTAAGCTTTAAAATAAAATTTATTATTAACCCATAGATTAACTTAAACCTTTAAGTTAATCAAAACTTGAAAACATTTCTTAATCACACCATTTAATTTATTCTAAATAAACTTGAAAATTATCTTAATAAATTCAAGTTAAAACAAATTATTCAATTCTTATTTATCCAAACATTTAAATATTAATTACTTAAAAGTAATTTATTTAAGAGGATGGTTCAAAACTGGGTTGACCCAAAAATTTAAAAACTTGATTTATTTGAAAACTTAAAATTCGCAACTATTGTACCCGGGATAACTCGAGTACTTACCCTAGCCAAATACCATTTTTCCTAAGATCAGCTTCGAGCCTCCCACATTCTTCTCCGTCTCCTTTTATCACTGACACAGTCGTACACCTGTGCAAGCTGCACCATCCACGGCGAAGCTTCGACCAACGCCAATACTCAACACACATCGACGATCGCCTACACCTTCGATTCCGACCACCTAGACACCATCACGAATACTCAATCAAAATCGAGCAATTTCAACCCAATAGGAACCAAAACCTCCAAAGAAAATTGCCTTGTGTAACAACCCAGAATTTTGGCAATATTATTTTAATAAGTATTTAATCTAATTTAAATAAAATACAAGCTTTACATTTTATAAATAAATAAGATTTTTGGACATTTACCAGTTATATATGTATATATGTGTATTGTGAAGGAAATTTTGATTTGAAAATCTAAAATAAAACCTTTTAAAAATATTTACATTAAAATCTATCTTATTTAATTAAATTATAGTCTCTACATTATTGACATTTGATATAATATATGTAAATGAATGTAATATAGATAATAGTGTTTAAAATGGAATAAATCTTATCAATACAAAATATAAGTATAAAATATAATTATAAAACATAAGGATATAAATTAAATGTTTGGATTGTTAAACTTGAATAGAAACAAAAATAAATACATATGTCAAAGTATTAACAATAACTATAATAACTTTATAGCAAGCGCATAAGATAATTTTAGAACTACATAACCTGCGTAATACATGTATAAGCAATGCAAGAAGACAAACTATTTACATATAAAATATCTATGTACATAAAATAAAAATAAATAAATAATAATTAGATGTAAACATAAAGGGAACATACGCATTAAATAACATCATCTCAGCACAAACAAATATCATTTCAATATGTAGAAAATAAAACATAATTATCCGATCAAAGAGAAAAACTTGTACCAGTTGTAGCCTATACTGTACAAAACTATTCCTATATATGTATCTTCTTATTTTAGCTCGTTCACAACTTAGCAATCTTGAAGAAAAAGAAAAAAAATAAACATCATTATATACAAACTTAAACATCATTCAAGATCAAAAGCAGGGAGGATTTATAGGAAATTCAAACTGCAGATTTTCAACACAACAATTGTTCTCTATTTCAACAATATTTCAAGTGAGTAAACGAATTTTTCAAGACTTAAGTTTAATTAAATCTGTGTGTATAATTCATTGATAATAATATGTTTGCATATGTATTTGTTTATATTGTTCTGTGTTCATATATGAGTATTCTGTAAGTTTTTTTCTTGTTTGTAGTTATAGAGTTAAGTAGATAATCAAAATACCAAATATCTTCATTCGATCATTTATAGGCTTATATTTTAAAACAAAATAAGTTGTTTGAACATGGATCAAGCTATAAAGATTTGTTTTAGACATGTTAGTGAAGTATGTCAATTGGAAATTGGAATTACATGGCAATAATTAATTTTAGGTTGAATTCAAGTATTTTAAATTGCTAATTCAATTACATAGCTTGAATCTACATACAAAAGTAAGATTTTTAAAACAAAAATGGGGATTTTTAGTTGAGTGCACAAAGAGCAGTTCGTAAATGAACCAAAATCATACTTTAATCAATTTCTGTTGACTGAAGAATTTTAGATGATAAAACTTTGTATGAAGCTTGCTTGATCCTTGTTGATTTCAGGAAAAATGTAAAAAAAATTCTATTGCAAGAATTGTTGGGTCTAGACAAATTTAGGTTTTTTGGTTCGAGTTTGCAATGGTATGTAAACGAGGTGATTTTGTCACCATGGGTTGATCGAGTTGCACGAGCTTCTACGAGATGGTAGAGAGGGGTATCGACGAGGTGTGGTCGGAGTTGCGTCGCCACTAATGATCGGTGTGAGTGGGACGAGGCGTTTTTGGTTTGGTGTGTTCGAGTTGCAGTTTCGAACGAATGGGTAAATTACGATCTCAAGATTTTGGATTCGTATTGAGTTTTGTTTCCAAGTGTAAGGAGTTTTCGCGACTTGCTGGAGATGGCACAGTTCGCTAGAATGCTGGTGACGTCCCGTGCACGTGCACGACCACATAAAGGTGTCAAGAAGTTGATTATGGCCGACGCGAGTTATTACTCGAGAAAGATGAGGGGTTGCACGAGTGAAACCCTGGGTGCGTGAGCGTATTTGCTAGTTACTGCAGTTAATAACTTAACTTAAAAAAAGGTAGAGAAGAAGAAACGTAGGAAGAAAGAGAGAAGGACTCGGGAAATAGGAGGTGGATCTCGAGTGTTTACTCGAGTAAACGTATAGTTTTCTTGAGTTTCATTTTCAAGGGGATTAAGCCTAATAAACTTGAAGTTAAAAATGTTAAACAAGTCTGGTATTAATGAAATAAATAATGTTGGCAAGTTTTAAGTTAAGATTTGATTTAAAAGTTACTAAGGGGGGTTTTCAAGTGTAAGATGATTAATTAATTTATATTGTAAGTTAATAAAGAAAGTGAATGTAATTTATAATTGTAATTAACTAAGTAATTTGAGATTAAATAAATTTGTAATAAAGATGATATTAATAATTAGTTGTTTAATTCAATTGTAATTAAATTCTATTAATTAATAATTAAGGTTATTGATTAATAATTAAGAAATAATTAATTAGGTGAGTAATTAAGAAGTAATTAATAAATTTAATGGGCTGATTAATAAATAATTTATTAAACAAGATAAAATGGTTTATTCTTAAAGTAGATAATTGCGTTAAGTTAACTAAACTAATTTTGATATGATTTGATGATTTTTATTTGATTTATTGTGATATTTATTTCATGATATTCTGTGATAAAGTGATTTATCTATGGTAAATGTTATGTGAATTCTAAGTATTGAATTAAATTGTTTAAACTGTTAAACCACTTGGCCTTTAAAATGGCATTTGGATTTCGATGAGACTGGGATCGAGTGTCAATTTGATATTCCGAAAACCACATCAATCAAAATTAAACGATAGGTCGTGGCATCTCAAGTGAAGATCAATATGGTTTTTTCAGAATGCAAGGGTTATTGTCGTTAACTCTGAGGGTGATTCCAAAATGAGTGTAACGAGATAATGCCTTCGGTTTCGTTCGAACCTGGAATGAACTTGTATGGATTGAATGCTTTTAGCACATTGTCAGGCGGACGATGAGTATTCTAAGAGATGTGTTCTATAAAGGTAATCACAGCCTCAAGCCTCATCAACCGGGAATGGCTAAAACAGGGGAGATGCAGCAAGGTTAGGTGGGTTACACCCAAGCAGGACGAGATATACTCCTGTCTAGATGTCCCTTTATTTCGGCTGTGTGGGCAGTTGTTGGCCACAACTGCGGGGTTCTCTAGTTCGGAACTGTTCAGTAAGGAATGGTTCCAGCCTTGTGTTGTAGGGGGTCGAGAGTGATCCTCGGTACGGTGATCTAGGCCCTGTACTGTGACGGACGGTACCCCAGTAGCCCTGCCATTGATGGAAACCCATTTTCCCTATGAAACCCTATGGATTTGATTTGTGTTACCCACTTTTGCGGCTAGTAGCTGGAATTTAATAGATGTAACAATTTCGGCTATTTTCTATTTGCTTGAAAACCCTAGACACTATTATAATATCACTGGATTTCCTATAAAATATTTTGGTTAGCATAAGGTAAAAACTTACCCGTGTTTATGTGTGGGGATTCTTACGTGATACCTTTATTTTCAAATGGTTTTCAAAGTTAAGCAACTTTAACCCGTTTACTCACACCAAACCCATGTCTGACCTGGAGTTTATTATTTTTTTTCATAAACTCTTGGGTACTCAAATTTTTATGAGTAGCCAAGTTATAGGTTTTGAGATTGTTGAGATCTGGAGGAGCTTGGATCAGAAGTCCAGGCGTATATATCTATCTATCAAGTTCCACTTTGTTAGTTGATGTATGTTGTATTTTGGGATGTATGTATTGACAGATACGTATATGACTGTCTTGTTGTATGATGTTGTGTAACTCTGATATATGTAAAACTATGTAATAGTTATGTGATGTATTATATTTTGTTCCGTTCCAATGTGAGGTTCTAATGTTGTTCTTCTTTCTTTCTATCTTTTCTATTTCTGCCTCATTCTTTTCTTATTGATGATACGTCTTTCTGTGGTTAGAAAGGCGGGTCGTTACAGTTGGTATCGGAGCACGGTTGAGATAATACTTAGGCTCTGGAGTAATATCTATCTTGGGAGTGCGTATATTTATTTTCATATAATTATATACCTATCTAAATTTGTTAAGTTACATGTCCAGGTGGCTAACATGAGTTCTGAAAGGAGAGGCAGAGGTAGGGGCAGTACCTCGACTGATAATGGACGAAGTCAAACTGCTAGTGAGGATGCAGATCCAGTATCGCCTTAGTTTTGTCGCTTTATGCAAAGACTTCATCAACCTTGGAGGCAAACCATTTAAAGGGTCAGAATCGATAATTGAAGTCCAAGCTTGGCTATACTCTTGTGAGCGCATCTTTAAGAGTATGAAGTTGTCTGATGAATGGAGAAGGGAAATGGCATCATGGCAATTGCAGGAACACGCTGGAGCCTGGTGGGATGTAGCGATAGCAAACATCTCTGAGGATGACATTTCTTGGGAAAGATTTAAAGAGTTATTTGAGGAGAAATTTATGCCAATAGCAGGGAAAACTCGTCTGTATCAGGATTTTCTGAATTTGAAGCAGGGAAGCATGTCTATTTCTGAGCATGAGACCAAATTCAATGAACTTTCTTGCTATGGACCAAGGCTTATAGGTACTCCCCTCAAAATGAACGAAATGTTTGTGCAAGGATTGAGGCCAGAATTTCATGAAAAGATGACGACCCATTTGAAAGAATCTTTTGTTTATTTAATTGATATGGCTCTGAGATATGAGAATTTGATGAACAAGAAATCAGTGGCACCAGCGACATCATCGGGAGGGAATTTTGCTAATCCGAATAAGCGAAAGTTCAATTCAATTGGAGGAAGCAGAACAAGAAGAAGACTGGATGTAACAACGGACCTCGCAAATGCTATATATGTCAACAAGAAGGTCACTTGGCAAATAAGTGTCCCCGGAAAGGATTTCAGCAGCAGCAGCAACAACCGCATTATAGTGGACCAGGTTCGGCTTTGGTTTAGAGATCTCTATGCTTAAATCGCCACCAACCAGGTCATATGATCAAGGATTGCTCGTTACTTCATAAAGCTCAGCAGAATAAGGTATTTGCTTTGGAAGGTGCACCATCTACTTCATCTAAAGGCAAGGGAGTATTGGAAGGTACATTACTTTAAGATAGCAGGTATATTAAAGTTTTGTTTGATTTGGGTGCTCCTTTGATTTTTATATCTTTGGAATCTGTAGAGAAGTTCTTTCTTACCCCTAATACTGTGGACTGTCCCATCTTTGTGTCTAATCCTATAGGAGGGGTAACCAAATTAGACACGATCTGTAAGGACTTGAAGATTTCCAATCAATCCCATAGTTTTTCTTGTGACCCTTATGTGTTGAATTTTAAGGGATTTGACCTTATATTGGGGATGGATTGGCTTGATAAGTATAGAGCGGTCCTGAATTGTGATGAGAGAACAGTTTCACTGGAAACTGATTTGGATAGAATTGCCAGAGTGACATGTGATAATTTTGGAATTCACTTGAGTAGTCTTTTACATGGAGTTGAGACTTCTCAGAAGAAGGTTGAAGATATCGATGTGGTCCAAGATTTTTCTGATGTATTCGAGGAAGTCAAATGTCTACCTCCACATCGAGAGATAGAGTTTCGCATTGATTTGATTCCAGGAGTAGTGCCGGTAATTCAGCCTATTAGGAGGATGGCTCCTAGGGAGAGAGAGGAGTTAGTTAAGCAGACTCAGGATCTTTTGGGGAAGGGGTTGATTAGGCCTAGTTTCTCTTATTGGGGCTCTGCTGCGGTGTTTGTCACCAAATCGAATGGATCGTTAAGGTTCTGGGTTGATTATAGAGAATTGAACAAAGTGACTATCTGTAACAAATATCCTCTTCCTCGTATTGATGATCTCTTTGAGCAGTTTCATGAAGCTTCTATCTTTTCTCAACTGGATTTAGCTTCCGGTTTTCATCAGTTAAAGGTAGCTAAGGACAATATTCCCTTGACTGCATTTATGGGACCACATTGTTTTTATGAGTGGTTGGTTATGCCTTTCAGATTAACCAACGCTCCTGCCTATTTTGTTGACCCTGATGAAACAAGCCTTTCATGATGTATTGAATAAGTTCGTTCTGGTATTCATTGATGATATTCTGGTCTACTCTAAGTCTGAAGAAGAGCACAAGCAGCATTTGAGAATTGTGTTATAGACTCTATGGAGGCATGTTTTGAAGGCAAAATTATCTAAGTGCCATTTATGGAAATCGAAAGTCAAATTTTTAGGGCACATCATTTCTGGTGAAGGTATCTCTATAGATCCAGCGAAGGTTGAGACTATTCTGGAATGAAAACAACTGGAGTCACCGACTAAAGTTCGTAGTTTTTTGGGATTGGCTGGCCACTACAGAAAGTTTCTCAAGGACTATTCCAAGATTTCTTCGCATCTGACCAAGCTGACAAGGAAAGGAGCTAAATTCAAATGGACACCTCAGTGTGAAGAAGCTTTCCAGGAGTTGAAGACGAAGCTAACCAGTGCACCAGTGCTAGCTATTCCGGATGGGAAGAGCAAATTTGAAGTTTATACAGATGCTTGTATAGTTGGTCTGGGAGCAGTTCTGATGCAGAGTGGAAGAGTAATTGCGTATGCGAGTTGGCAGTTAAAACCTCATGAAAGGAACTACGCTACGCACGATCTGGAGTTGTTAGCCATTGTTTTTTCTTTGAAGATCTGGAGACATTATCTTTTGGGAGAGAAATTCGAGTTATTCACGGATCATAAACCGTTGAAATATCTTTTCTTCAAAAGGATCTTAATCTGAGGCAACAACGATGGGTCGAGTTTCTGACATCTTATGATTTGGATATTTTGTATACCTCAGGAAAGGCGAATGGTGTAGCTGATGCTCTTGGTAGGAATACAATTCTGTCTCTTCTGGACGTTGTTCCATCTCTTATTGAAAGGATTTCGAGCAAGCAAGAATCTGATAAAATGTTGAGAAGAATCATCAGAAGAGTTAGGAAAGGTCAGTGTCCCAGTTTTGAAATTGATGGCCAAGGAACGTTGAAGATTAACGGGAGGATTTGTGTTCCGAATGACAGGCATCTGAGACAGGCGGTGCTGTCAGAGAGTCATCGCTCCAAATTGAATATTCATCCGGGAATCTCAAAGATGTATAAAGATATGAGAAGAGTTTTCTGGTGGTCGAATATGAAGAAAGATATTTCTAGGTTCGTTAATAGTTGTGCTATATGCCAACAGGTTAAAGGAGATCAGCAGAAGTCAGCCGGATTATTGCAACCTTTGGAAATTCCGATGTGGAAGTGGGAGATGATTTTGATGGATTTCATCGACGGTTTGCCTAGAACCAAGAAAGGAAATGAAGGAATATGGGTCATTATGGATCGTTTAACTAAGAGCGCCCATTTTATACCCGTTAAGGCAACTCGTACTACAGCTTCTCTCGCAGAGATTTTCTTGAGGGAGATATTCAGATTGCATGGTGTTTCAGTTAGTATAGTAAGTGATCGAGATCCTATTTTCCACAGCAAATTATGGGAGGCTTTGCAAACAGCTATGGGAACGAGTTTGAGATTAAGTGCAGCCTATCATCCTCAAACGGACGGACAGACGGAGAGGCTGAACCGAATTTTAAAAGATATGCTGCGAGCTTGTGTTTAGGATTTTGGTGGATCGGGGGAAGACCATCTTCATCTAGTGGAATTCTCTTATAATAATAGTTACCAAGCGACTATTAAGATGGATCCTTATGAAGCTCTGTATGGAAGACCGTGTAGATCCCCATCCGGTTGGATAGAGTTAAAAGATCGTCTTGTGCTTGGACCAAATTTGATTCGTGAAGCTTCTGCGAAAGTTGATCTTATCAAGAAGAGAATGAAAGCTGCTCAGGACCGTAAAAACAAGTATGCAGATAAAAGATGAAGACCATTGGAATTTTAGATCAGAGATTTAGTCTTTGTCAAAGTTTCCCCGATCAAAGGTGCTATTAGATTCTGAAAGACGGCAAAACTTGCCCCAAGATATATTGGGCCATTCCGTGTGCTGGGAAGGATTGGTACGGTAGCTTACCGAATTGAATTGCCAGAACGGATGCCTAAAATTCATAATTTATTACATGTATCTCATCTAAGGAAGTTTTTCTATGACCCATCATTGGTTGTAGAACCAGTAGTCTAGGAATATTTGAAGGTCGAGCCAAACTTGACCGTGGTTAGAAATCCAGTTTGGATTATTAATCAAGACGAGAGGCAACTCAGGAGCAAAGTAGTGAAACTCATCAAAGTACAGTGGAGCGAGGATCCCAGAGATTGTACCTGGGAAACCCTGGATAGTTTTAGGAAAGCCTATCTGGATTTTTGTCCGGATAACTAGAGATGTTTGTTAGGATAAACTGTTTGATTGTCTACTAATGTATGGATGACCTGTATGTTTGGATTGTTAATATAAAAGCTTTTGAACTAACTTTTGTTTTAAATTTCAGGGACAAAATTCTTTTAAGGGGGAGGAATGTAACGACCCATAATTTTGGCAATATTAATTTAATAAGTATTCAATCTAATTTAAATAAAATACAAGCTTTTCATTTTATAAATAAATATGATTTTTGGACATTTACCAGTTATATATGTATATATGTGTATTGTGAAGGAAATTTTGATTTGAAAATCTAAAATAAAACCTTTCAAAAATATTTACATTAAAATCTATCTTATTTAATTAAATTAAAGGCTCTACATTATTGCCATTTGATATAATATATGTAAATGAATGTAATATAGAAAATAATGTTTAAAATGGAATAAAACTTATCAATACAAAATATAAGTATAAAATATAATTATAAAACATAAAGATATAAATTAAATGTTTGGATTTTTAAACTTCAATAGAAACAAAAATAAATACATAAGTCAAAGTGTTAACAATAACTATAATAACTTTATAGTAAACACATAAGTTAATTTTAGAACTACATAACCTGTGTAATACATGTATGAGAAATGGAAGAAGACAAACTATTTACATATAAAATATATATGTACGTAAAATAAAAATAAATAAATAATAAATAGATGTAAACATATAGGGAACATATGCATTAGATAACATCATCTCAGCACAAACAAATATCATTTCAATATGCAGAAAATAAAACATAAAAATCTGATCAAAGAGAAAAGCTTGTACCAGTTGTAGCCTACACTGTACAAAACTGTTCCTATAGATGTATCTTCTTATTTTAGCTTGTTCACAACTTAGCAAGCTTCAAGAAAAAAAATAAAAATAAACACATTATCTACAAACTTAAACATCATTCAAGATCAAAAGCAGGGAGTATTTACAGGAAATTCAAACTGCAACTTTTCCACACAAAAATTGTTCTCTGTTTCAGCAATATTTCAAGTGAGTAAACAAAATTTTTTAAGACTTAAGTTTAATTAAATCTTTGTGTATGATTCAATGACAATAATATGTTTGCATATGTATTTGTTTGTATAATTCTGTGTTCATATATGAGTATTCTGTAAAGTTTGAATATACAGTGTTTTTCTTGTTTGTAGTTACAGAGTTAAGTAGATAATCAAAATACAAAATATCTTCATTCAATCATTTATAGGCTTACGTTTTAAATCAAAATAAGTTGTTTGAACATGGATCAAGCTATAAAAATTTGTTTTAGACATGTTAGTGAAGTACATCAATTGGAAATTGGATTTACAGGGCAACAATTAATTTTAGGTTGAATTCAAGTATTTTAAATTGCTAATTCACTTACATAGCTTGAATGTACATAAAAAAGTTTGATTTTTTTTAAAAAATGGGGATTTTTAGTTGAGTGTACAAAGAGCAGTTCGTAAATGAACCAAAGTCATACTTTAATCAATTTCTGTTAACTGAAGAATTTTTAGATGATAAAATTTTGTATGAAGCTTTCTTGATCCTTGTTGATTTCAGGAAAAATGTAAAAAAAAAATTCTGTTTCAAGAATTGTTTGGTCGAGATGAATTTAGGGTTTTTGGTTCGAGTTTGCAGTGGTCTGTAAACGAGGTGATTTCGTCACTATGGGTTGATCGAGTTGCACGAGTTCTACGGGATGGTAGAGGGGCTTATCGGCGAGGTGTGGCCGGAGTTGTGTCACCACTGATGATCGGTGTGAGTGGGATGAGGCGTTTTTGGTTTGGTGTGTTTGAGTTGGAGTTTCGAACAAATGGGTAAATTTCGATTTCGAGATTTTGGATTCGAGTTGAGTTTTGTTTTCAAGTGTAAGGGTTTTTCGCGACTTGCTGGAGATGGCGCAGTTCGTGAGAACGCTGGTGAAGTGCGGTGCACGTGCGCAACCACATATAGGTGTCAAGAAGTTGATGATGTCCGGCGTGAGTTGTTACTCGAGAAAGATGAGGGGTTGCACGAGTGAAACCCTTGGTGCGTGAGCGTATTTGCAAGTTACTACAGTTAATAACTTAACTTTAAAAAAAGCAGAAGAAGAAGAAACGTAGGAAGAAAGAGAGAAGGACTCGGGAAATAGGAGGTGGATCTCGAGTGTTTACTCGAGCAAACGTATAGTTTTCTCGGGTTTCATTTTCAAGGGGATTAAGCCTAATAAACTTGAAGTTTAAAATGTTAAACAAGTTCAATATTAATGAAGTAAATAATGTTGGCAAGTTTTAAGTTAAGATTTGATTTAAAAGTTATTAATAGAGGTTTTCAAATGTAAGATGATTAATTAATTTATATTGTAAGTTAATTAAGAAAGTGAATTTAATTTATAATTGTAATTAACTAAGTAATTTGAGATTAAATAAATTTGTAATAAAGATGGATATTAATAATTAAGTGTTTAATTCAATTGTAATTAAATTCAATAATTAAGGTTATTAATTAATAATTAAGAAATAATTAATTAAGTGATTAATTAAGAAGTAATTAATAAATTTAATGGGTTGATTGGTTAATGATTTATTAAACAGGATAAAATGGTTTATTCCTAAAGTAATTAATTAAGTTAAGTTAATTAAACTAATTTTGATATGATTTGATGATTCTCGTTTGATTTATTGTGATATTTATTTGGTTATATTCTGTGATACTCTATGATTTATCTGTGATAAATGTTATGTGAATTCAAAGTATTGAATTAAATTGTTTAAATTATTAAACAACTTGGCCTTTAAAATGGCGTTTGGATTTCGATGAGACCGGGATCGGGTGTCAATTTGATATTCCGAAAACCACATCGATCCAAATTAAACGATAGGTCATGGCATCTCAAGTGAAGATTGAGATGGTGTTTTTAGAATGCAAGGGTTATCGTCGTTAACTCCGAAGGTGATTCCCAAATGAGTGTAACGAGATAATGCCTACGGTTTCGTTCGAACCTGGAACGAACTTGTATGGATTGAATGCTTTCAGCACATCGTCAGGCGGACGATGAGCATTCCAAGAGATGTGTTCTATAAAGGTAATCGTAGCCTCAAGCCTCATCAACTGGGAATGGCTAAAACATGGGAGATGCAGCAAGGTTAGGTGGGTAGCACCCAAGTAGGACGAGATATACCCTTGTTTAGATGTCCCTTTATTTCGGCTGTGTAGGCAGTTGTTGGCCACAACTGCAGGGTTATCTTGTTCGAAACTATTCAGTAACGAATGGTTCCGGCCTTTTGTTGTAGGGGGTTGGGAGTGATCCTCGGTACGGTGATCTAGGCCCCTTACTGTGACGGGCGGTACCCTAGTAGCCCTACCATTGATGGAAACCCATTTTCCCTACGAAACCCTACGGTTTTGATTTGTATTACCCAATTTTGTGGCTAGTAGCTGGAATTTAATAGATGTAACAATTTCGACTATTTTCTATTTACTTGAAAACCCAAGACACTATTATAATATCACTGGATTTCCTATAAAATATTTTGGTTAGCGTAAGGTAAAAACTTACCCATGTTTATGTATGGGGAGTCTTACGTGATTCCTTTATTTTCAAATGGTTTTCAAAATTAAGTAACTTTAACCCGTTTACTCACATCAGACCCATATCTGACCGAAGTTTATTTTTGTTTTTCATAAACTCTTGGGTACTTAAATTTTTATGAGTAACTAAGGGATAGGTTTTGGGATTCTTGAGATCTGGAGGAGCTTGGATAAGAAGTCCAGACGTATATATCTATCTATCTAGTTCTGTTGTGTTAGGTGATGTATGTTGTATTTTGGGATGTGTGTATTGACAGATATGTATATGACTGTCTTGTTGTATGATGTTGTGTTACTTTGTTATATGTACATAGTTATGCGATGTATTATATTTTGTTCCGTTCCGCTGTGAAATTCTGATGTTGTTATTCTTTCTTTCTATCTTTTCTGTTTCTACCTCATTCTATTCTTATTGATGATACGTCTTTCGGTGGTAAGAAAGGCGGGTCGTCACACCTTGCTAATGACTATTCAGACCGTTATCATCTACGCCGATCACAACGTAGCATCATTTCAACTTCCAACCTATATCCTCCTTGTACCGATCCGCCCTGATCATCCATCGATGATGAAATCAGCTCGAGAACGCCATTGACAAATACATGCCCTTATACCCTACCACGTCGTCGATCAACTTCCCTAGTGAACAAAAAAATTTCCAATTATTTTTCCTATGTTTACTGAACATCCAGATAGCTGTGGCCATGATCCCGAAGTCCACCAACTCTCTGATCACCAGAATCTTGTCAAAACCCATTTTATATTCAGCGCACAAATTTTTGCAATTTACTAAGCTAAAACTTATTATTTTCTTTTAAAAATCATGGTTTTCACTATCGAACATAATGATGTATATGAACCAATAGATTTCGAGATTTGAATTTATCATGTCTCTATGTATTTTAAAATTTTCCAAATAAATTAAAAACAATTCTTCTCTAAAATATTTTTGGTACCTCGATCTTGGGTATACAAACAAATTTCATATAGATCTTGTAGTCTATCAAGAACTAGAAAAGAAGGATTTGATCCTTGAACAGGTTTTTGAAACCTGGACTAAGAACAGAAGTGAATATTCTTATTTCCAGATATGCACAGACATATTCACACATATAAATACATATATACTAGCTGATATTATACACATTCATCCAACATTTTTCAAGGCATTATTATCGCAGGTATCAAAATCAATAAAATGGGTTTTAAAATGAAGTTTGCTCACCTGGAGTTTGACAGAGCAGAGAACAGGAACCTAGAATTTTTTTTGAATTTGAAAACTTGATTTACTTTTCTATTTTTTTTGGGGCTCCCAGTTTGATGCTGAGATGATTTCTTTTCCATTGTTTCCAGGTTGAAGCTTTAACAAAAACTGAGTTGAATGCATTTGAATTTGAACTGCTACTTGTTTGTTTTTCTTTGATACTTTCAAGTTTCGATCTTCTTTTTCTAGATTTGAAGACACTTTTGTTTTAAATTTCCAAACTTGATCTTCTTTTCTTTTCTTTGATTTGTAATTTTGTTTTAGGTTTGAATGTTTTATTTTCTTTTCTTTGTTCTTAGGTTTGACAAAACTGAGAATAGCCTAGTTCAAAAAATTCTTTTTGTATAAATTTCAAATTGAAGAAAAATGATCTTGCCACTTGTTATCTAAGTTTACACTTGTTAACCTCATGTTTTATTTATTTTACAAATGTCATATGTACATAAATTATGTTTAAAACCCTTTTGTTAATTTTAATCATAACTTTGTTTTAAACCCTTACTTTATTATAATTACGTAATATGTTATTCGATTTTGTTTTCTTAATTAGTTTTCAAATATCTATATCTATATATATATATATATTTGTTTTCTTATGCTCATATTTTTTTTATTCAAACTTAGTTCAAGCAAATTTAAAAAGAAAGTATATAAACCTTTTATTCAACTCTTATTTAAACTTAAACTTAAGTTAAAATACCTTTATATAAATCATTTTTATTTCCAAAAGAAAACAAACATTTATTTATTTTAAATATAGAGTTTTTCAAATTAAATTTATTTTTAAGATGTTTATTATTATTGGATTCCAATGCAAAATTCTATTTAAAATATATTTTTATTTATTCTGGAAATTCTCGAATTAATTCACAATTTAAATCCAAAAATTAAATTAATTATCAAATTAAACTTGATTTAAAATCGGGATCGTTATAATTTTCGTAATGAAGACAAGAGCCTGGAGTCGAAAATGGAGCAGTGAAGTGCAAAGGCTAATTGCTACTAATCCTGATGATGATTCCAAAATGGATGTAGTAGGAATAGTGCGTTCGGTTCCATTTGGGCCTAGAATGGACTGGTAAGGATGAATACTATCCGAACATCATCAGGAGGATGTTGTGTATTCTAAGTTAATGTATGCTAAAAAGGTAACACTTAACCTCGAGCCTCAACAACCCAGAATGGCTATAACAGGGGAGGTGAACATAAGGCTAAGTGGCTAGCAACCAATTAGGGTAACGTCACCCCTGTCTAGAGGTCCCTTTATTTCGGCTGTGCAGGCAGTTGCTTATCCCAACCACGGGGTGATCTTATTTGGACTATCCAGTAAGGGGTAGCTCTATTCTTGTGATGTAAGGGATCCGGGTGGATCCTCAGTATAGTGATCTAAACCACGTCCTGTGACAGGCTATACCGCAGTAGCCCTGCCATTGTATGCAATCCAATCTCCAATAAGCGGCTATACGGCTTTGATTGTGCCCAACTATGCTGAAACGTGAGATGTAAGCATTTCAACTAGATTCTATTTTACTTTCTATGGACACCATTATAATATCAAACGGATTTGATGAAAATGTTTTGGTTATCGTAAGGTAAAAACCCGGCATGTTTATTTATGGTGTTGTCTTATGAGATACCTTTAATTTAAAAGGATTTTCGGAAACTTTAATAATCCAATTGAGTTTGTTTTCTCACGCTGTTTTTCCACACTGACTCATATGTTATTTAACTATAATGCTCCGGTCAGACCAAGTATTATATAGTACAGATTCTGGATGGAATGTTGTATATAATTCAAAGAATAATTGATTTTATTCTGGATATTTGAAATTGAAATATTTAATTAATTTTAAAATTTTGAAAGTTAGTTGAACTTGAATTTCAAATATCACTATTTATTTGGAAATTAAATTATTGAATTTAATTATTGAAGTTGGGTAAAATATTTGAATCTTCATTTTATGATTGTTAAAAATATTTAAAGGCTTAGAAAATTCATATTGATAATACTGAAGGCAATAGAACTTTTAAAATTGAATTTGAAAGTGATTTGTTCAGTTTTGAATTTATATTATTTGAAGTGATAATTAAAATAGCACTTCAAGACACAGTCTCGGAATTTGACGAAACTAGTTCCATTGGATCAGTAATAGTGTATTATTATCGGATTCCAATTTTCATAGTGTTTGGAGTGATTGTTTGGCCGTACTTTAACGACCCAGGATTTTTAGTAATTAAAATTTGAATATTTAATTAATTTTAAATATTAATAAGTGAATTTATAAGTCAAATAAATTTTATTTCGAATAACTGGATTTAATTGAATAATTAAATCGATAATTTAATATGTTAAATTATGGAAATAATTGAAAATTGAGTAAAATATGATTGAAAATGATTTGTAAAATTTTATTTTATCATGTTGAAGTTAGAATGATATTTTAGAACTTTTAAAATCGAATTAAAAGTTAATTTGTGAAAATTGAATATTTTAATATTAAAATCGACTAGTGAAAATAGTCAATTTTTGAACAGTCTCAGAATTGGACGAAACTAGTTCAATTGGATCCGCAATAGTTAGTTATTACCGGATTTCAATTTTCGTAGCAATCGGAGTTATCGTTTGATCGTGGCAGCTCGAAACGCATTGAATTGTTTTTAATATTAATTTGGCGAGTTAAAATAGCCATTTTTCAAAAAGTCTTGGATTTCGACGAAACCAGTTTCATCGGATCCGTAATGTGATATTATTGTATGGTTTCAAATTTCGTGTCAATTGGATTTACCGTTTGTCCGGTACAAATTAAAACGCCTAGAAAATCGTTTAAATCGGTTTAATTTAAATTGAACGTTTATTGCCATAACTCGCACAGATGATCGAATTAGCTTCCGAAACCTGTTCCATTGTGTCCGGAACGCGGGGTAAACCCTAGAAACGCTGGTTACGGCGCGTAAATCGGAGTTTGGAAATCCCGGATGAATAGTGTCGATCGATTTTCTTATAAATAGCCAACCCTTCACAAAAAAAAAAAAAAAAAAATTTAAAACCCTAATTTGTTCAGAGCCGCCACCCATAGCATTCAACGGCCAGAAAACACCCAAATTCATTCCTTAATCTCTTCAAATCCGTGAATCAATTCAAAGAACGTTCAACTACGAAGTTATAGAGCACATCGAGATCTTCGTGTTCAACGGTGGAGATCGTGTTTGGAGCTAGGGATCAACTGCAAAATGGAGTGAAGTCAACGTGTTGCGTGCGCGTTTCCCAAGGAGGGAGGAGGCCGAGTTGGCCTATGCTCTGGCCGAGCATGGTGGTTGGGTCGGCCTTCGATGTGGTGTGCCTCGATCAACCTGGAGCTGCTTGTTGATGGCTCGAATTCAAACCCTAGTTCTATGTAAATGGGTTCTTGTGTGCGGCTATGGCCTGTAGATGGAGAACGAGAGGGAGATGGAGGGAATGCACGGTGATGATGAGGGTATGTTAAAAATTATAAAGAATTGTTGTGAATTTGTTTATATAAATACGTGTAAAAGTTGTAAAATACATAACTTTTTCATACGAGGTCGAAAACACGCGAAACCAGTTGCGTTGGAATCGTATGGACGAGCACTACGCGATGAAATTGGATTGGAGTCGTTTGGAGTTAGTGAAAATTTCGGGTAAAATTAAACGTCCGTTTAATTTTATTCGAAATAAATCGCTAAAACGAAATTGAAATCAAGGTGAGAACTTGTCACTCAATCGAATCAGTTTCGATTTTATTTTAAATAGTTATATTTAAAATATTTGAATGCATGTTTGAATGATGATTGTTATCTATTGATTGTTAAAATAGACATTATGCGCCGTTACTAAGCGGATGTTATTTATTAAAAACATATACCGCGAATATTTCATAAACAGTGAAATTGGTATTATATATAATAGCAATATATATATATTGGCATATGTATATATTGGAGTTATTGATTTCCCGCATTTGTATAGCGGATGAGACCCTATTGCGCCGTCTATTAAGCGGATAATATTTTAAATCCCATATACCGCGATAATTCCGTACTGGAGCAGAATTGGTATTGTGCTAATGTTTGTGGATGCAGGAAAACAGGTTGGAGGGATTCAACTGGATTCCTCAACAGTATTTATTTGATTTCAGATATTTCGATATTTGATGGATTATCATATCGATATATGATATCGTTGTTGTCGTGATTGACTATTTGGTATGTTGCATCATTGGACCAAATTTTGGAACTTTAAAATGATTTTTAAAGTGAGTTTTGAAAATATACTATATGTTTGGAATTGATCCATTTAAATAAATAAACGTTATAATTTTAATGTTATAAAAATTATGATTTTTGAGAAATATAGTTAAAAGTTGATTTTTGAAAATATGGGTTAATAACATTATAAAAAGAGTTTAAATTGGGATTTTAGAATTTATTGTGAAAAGTTTAAAAATAGGATTTACAAAATTTAATTATTTTATAAATCAAAATGATGAAATTATAAAGGGGATTAAAGACGTTTTAAAAGAATAATAATATAAATTGATTTATATAAAAGATTTATAAATTGATAATTTATAAATGAAAATATTTGAATTACAAAACGAGTTTTTATAAGTGTTTGAATAAAGTGAAAATGGATTGCATAAGTGAACGGAATTTATAAAATTATAAATGGTGAAGTTATAAGTGAAATTTATAAATAATAAGATTTATAAATTTCGTGAAGTTATTAAAGAATGGTTTTGGATAAATAATTGAATCTGATAAGTTATAAGATTTATAATTATGAAGTTCAAAGGAACGATTTTGTAAAATAATCGTTTTATAAGCATTTAACTTATAATATGAACCTTTGGTATATAATTGAGTTATGAATTGAATATAGGGTAATAAAGGAATTTATAAACATTGTTTTATAAATTCGCAACGACTTATTTCGATAAGTTAATTTTTATAACTTATTTATGAAGTTATATTCACGTTTTAGACTGTGAATAATCCTTTGAAATAAAATGTATAGAAATGATGAAATTGGTTAACGTAGTATGTTCACGTTTTTGAATAGTGAATAATATGTTAAAGAAAATGTTTAGAATGTGATGTTTTAAATAGAATTAAAACGATCTAACGATGTTTTAAAATGTGTTGAGATTCGAAACCATAGATTTCAACATTTATTGTTGAAATAGACGTTTTCGAGAAGTAGAAGGAAATGGTGGACTATAACACTGTTGTTATAGTAAATGATTTCCGAAAGGAAATGTTTTGTATAGTATTGGGATTTATATATCTATTTTAATTTTGAATCCCTATACTATGATTTTGGGTTGTCGTAACGATGTTTTACGCAACATTCGTTTTAGCCCAAATAAATATGTTTAAGAGAATGATTTCCTTAAAGAATGAAATATATACTTAATCTCGATTTAAGTATATTGAATATTTTCCAAAGGTTGAAAATAAAAGATTGTGAATTACTTAATAAGTAAGTATGGAAATGTTTTTCCAGTGTGAAATGAAACGTTTTGAGAATTTATCTTTTTGAAGATAAATTGAAATGAATAATTGAAATCGAATATTCATAGATATTTTGGATTATAAATTCACTAAGGAATTTATAAAAGAAAGTGGAATTTGTTAAAAATAAATATTGATTTATTTTTGAGATGTTGAATTATATATCTTGTAAAGATATTTTTGGAAAATAAATAATTTGGAAAATTATTTGGAATCTGCTGATGTGTGCATATTTGATAGTTCAATAACCGACTATCAATATTTCCCTTTGAATGGGTAATTGATGTGATTTGTTTGAATTTGAATGCCACACTTATTTTTGAATAAGCGCTCACTACTCGGATTAACCGGGAAAGGACCATGGGGTCGTATAACCCATTCCGAATATGTGATACGTCGTTATGAATTGCATTTGAAGACCGATGTTGAAGACCGGATCTTTTTGAAAGCGAAAGGACAACTCGTTGATTGTCTTTGCACCGAGTAGCTACGGTATAGAGACTCCCTATGTGATGGGAAGTCCGGACGTGATTAGAGATTATCCGGATTGCAATGACTTCTTTGTAAGTGCCTTCGGTTTTGTTCGAGCCCGGAACAGACTTGTATGGATTGTATGTCTGACGTTACAAATTGAGATATAAAGACGATTTCTTTCAAATATATTTCTGTTGGTGGCGGAGAATTTATTCTTTTAGCTTAACACCCTTCTCTGAGATGTACGAGCTCAGAGGTTATGTAGTTGAATGTTATCAGCGATATATTCCCAATTTGGTAATGTGACATGCCGAGTGTTGCTGTGAAATGATCATTGTGTTGATTATTTGTGACAGGATCATTTATTTGATCGTCTATCTTGGTGATCATTTCTATGATCATTTCTTGACCCAAAGCATGGCTTTTGTATAAAGTATGTTTTTGTGGACGTGACTTCGTCGAGCCTCACACCTCATGAATGGTCAAAACAGGAAAGATGCAGCAAGGTTATGAGGGGTAGCGCCCTTTAGGATGTGTGCATTTTCTTCTGGAAAAGGGTGGTATCATGGTATGGAGCCCAGATACTTACTCATGTTGAAAACACTTTATGATTGTGTGAATTGATTACGAGCGCTCGGTTGAAAGGTCCCAAAGGACCGGGGGATGGCATATTCGGTCAGTTGTTACTCAGTTATGGGTAACACGGCCTTGTGTTGGTAGAGATCCGGTTTGGTTCTCGGGGATGTCCATCCAGAGGAATTCTCATATGGCAATGGGAAGTTCCTTGGCCTGATCATTCGTTGGAAATCCAAAGAAACAATACGAGACTTGTACGGTTTTAGTTGTAGAACCTGCCATTTAATATGGTAGCTATAGTAAGCATACTATAATGGTACCTATGCTGGCTAAGATTTATATTCTACTTTCGAAATTGTTTTCCACACTATGCACTAATAATAATATCAAATGTTTCTTTTTAATGCGTATCAAGCATCTTTGACTATCATAAGGAGAAATCTCCTCCAAGTCTGCGTTTGCATTGTGTGTGTGGCGGGAGGTCTTATGGTAGTCTCATTTTTAAAAAGCATTGCGAATTGACTTTAAAAATATTCATCTATTTTGATTTTAAAGATAAATAAACTGTTTTGAGTTCTCACACCAATCACATGACTGACTCGGAGTTTATTGTTTTCCTTCCTAAACTCTGGGTGCCCACCAATTTCCACACGGGCAGTTAAGAGTCAGGTTTATCAGGATATTCTGGAGTTGCTGGAGGCAAGATGGATGGCATGGCGTATTATTAGTATATAGTATTTCTTTTTCCGCTGCACTGTTTGATGTTGTATGATGTTGTACACTCTGATGATGATATGATGTAATGTAATGTATGAAATGTAATAACTGATATAGTTCTTTGTTTAAAGGTTATTCATTTATTATTATATGTTGTTCCGCCGCGAATTGTGAGATTCTGTTGTTGTTCTGTTGTTTTCTATTCCGTTCTATTTTCTATTCTCTTTCCCTCTATTTTCCATCTTCTCATCTCTTCTTCTATCCTTTTTCTTTTTCTTAAAACCCTAAGTGTTCGATCTTCCGTCGTTCGATTGCTCGGCAGTCGATAAAGTGAGTATCGATGTTGAATTTTCGGAAGACAAAGAATCGGGTCCTTACACGTACGGTAGATAAATGCGCTGAAACTATGTCGAAAATTCAATATAATAACTGGGTTCAAAAAGCTATCATCTCCATATGATCGAATTAGGACTCGAAACATTTTCCAGTGCTATCTGAATAGGGGCACAACCTTATGAACGCCTAGCGACACGCCCCGATAGGAGTTCGTAAATTTAAGTTGCAATATCGAGATGATTTGAATATAAATTTAAATTGATTATATTAATCAATTCACATGCAATAGACAATTAAACACGTAAAGAAATTTTAGACACGCGTTTTCTAAGATTTTACCCGCGTCTTTGTTGAAAAAAATAACACACTTCATCTCATTCATAAAAATCTCAGAAGAAATCGAACAGAAAAAAATGGAATCGGATTCATATTGATGTAATGTCAACTACTTCTCTTTTCTTTTTCGTTCCAACTACAACCCTTTTCTTCGAAAATTCCACTCCCTAAATTAAACCCAATTCAAAAACCCAAAAGCAACCTAACCGAAATCAGAAATTCGCCACTCCTTTTTTCAATAAAATCAAATCTTTTCATTCGATCGCAAGGAAGGCGGCATCGCAATTGAATGGCGTTTGCGATCGCAAGGCAAGTGTCTTCGCTGCGCATGAAGATAGGTGACGCTGGCAGTGTTTGCGGGGTTGGCGGTGGCGAATTCTCGGCATCGAGTGGTTTTCTTCGGCCGTGAGTTGTAGGTGGTTGGCTATTCGTAGGGATGCCAGGATATGTGGGGTCGACTCCTTCTACAAGTAGCGAACGTGGGATCTGGATGCATCGGGCACGAGTTCTCTTCTAAGGTGATGGTCGTGATTTGCTTAGGCCATCCACGAGGTTGTTCACTGTAAGGTTTCAGCCCTTATTTTTATTTTCTTTAGCCAATATATATTTATATATGGATTTGAAAATAATAATAAATATTTATAGTAAAAGGGATTCCCTGTTCTTTATAGTAGATATATGTATGAATGCATGATTCTGAAAATCGAATTTAAATGTTAAAGAGGATGTTTAAAATTTGGTTTTTGAAATCCAAATACACATTTTTGTAAATATACATATATACATATATATATTTATATACCTATATATATATAGTCCTAAAGAAAATATAAATGTAAACATATTTATGTAAAAACATGCATACATATTCTTGGTTACGAGTTATTTTAAAATTCAGGAGTTATGGTGATTTACTTGTTCAATTAACGTATTAATTTATTTTAGTTACTAAAAGATTTTTAACAGGAAAAATTATTAATTTGGAAATAATCACTAGCTAACTAAATTATTGGATTAAGTTAAATTATAAGATGCAAATTGATTGTTGGATTTGTTTTAAATATTTATAAACCATATAATGTTTATATAAGGTCATAAATCATGGAGAATCAAGCCGGTGTGGATTGGATTGCAAATTAAAAAGGCAAAGTTGAGTTAGTCTCACTCATTTGGAATACCTTTTAAATTTAAATGATTGGTTGAATGGTGAATTGTCTGGATGTGGTATATTATATAGTAGTATATATAGTATATGTTGGAGTGATTGATTTCCCGCATTATATAGCGGATGACCCTTTATACTACGATATTCCACCCCGAAGTGGCATTGGTATTTTTATATTGTGCTAACATCTATGGATGTAGGGAATCATGTTAGAGGGATCCAACTGGATTCCTTAAAATAATTAGATTGTTTAATATTCTATAATCTTATTTATTTAATAATCTAAGATAGATTATATTGGTAATTGGAAATATTGGATGCTATGGTTTGACTTAATATATTTTGGGTATATTGAGATATCAAAAATATAAAGATTAAATTTTTAAAAAGGAATAAAAGAGAGAATTTTTAGGTAAAATAGTTATAGAGAATTTGGACAAATTAAAGAATGAATTGGAAAAGGAAAAAAGTTGATTTTTATATTCTAATTAATAAATTCCAAGTATGGGAAAGAAGATTTTTGAATAAATAGTAATAAATGAATTTGTAAACATAAGTGATAATATTTAAAGGAATAAAAGATTTATTTTTTTTAAAATTCAGAATTTAAATGGCTTAGGAAGAAATAAAAGAAGAATTTTGAAATAAATATGAAATTGGTATTCTCAGTTTAAATAAGATTTTAAATTACAATAAAGAATTTAAATCTGAAATTAATGGGGTTTGAAATAAAATTGGGTAAGTAAAGGAATTTATTTTAAAATGCAGTAAAAATTTGAAAATCGATTTGGAGATTGATTTAGAGTTTGAAATTGTGTTTCAAAAGAAGGGCGAGATATGGAATTTATAAATGGGGTATATAAAGTGAAATAAGGTATCAGTGGATATTTGGAAGTATAAACTTAGGATGGGATTTTATAAAAGAATGGGAAATTTGTTTTAAAAATAAATGGTGATTTACTTTTAATGGTGTGAAAAGGAAAGTTAATTTTCTTGAAAAGCCAAGTATATTTTCAAAAAAAGATTTCCAAGTATAAGATAGAGGTTTTAAAGTGGTTTTAAAAGGATGTTTTAGATAAATTTTATTATTTTAAATTGTTTTAGAATTTTAAAGTAGATATTTATTTAAATTAATTATAGTAGTAATTATTTTAAGGGTTTAGCTAGTATTTTGATTTAAAAGATAATTATTTAATATTTGTACCATATAGAATAATTTTTTTAAATTTTAGTTTTGGCCTTAGTTTTACTTGAGAAATAAGTATATATTTTTAATAATGTGTTTTAAATAGTTTTATTTCAAGTGTTTTAAGGTATATTTTTAAATAAGTGTTTTAAATATTTTTTATTATAAGTGTTTTAAATAGTTTTTATTTTAAAATGTTTAAAGAATATATATATATTTGGATAAAGTGATTTAAATTATTTTAAAAGTCCAAAATATTTAGATTTGTTGATTTTTAGTCGAAATAAAACAATTGCGTGGGAATTTTCTTCCGAAAGAGAAAAGTAATTTAAAAACTATTTTTCAAAAGGTTGAAGTGTGGAAACATATCTTGCGAAGATATTTGAGATTAATAAATAATTTGGAAAATTATTTAAATCTGATGGTTGTTGGAGAATGTTATTTAATAGTTAAATATCTGACTATCCATATTGGCCAATACGCTAATCATTTCGAAGAGAGCGCGATCAGGATTAATTTCCCGAAAACCACTTCGATCCATTTTGAACTCGTGAGAAAGACAAGAGCTTGGAGTCGAAAATGGTGCAATGAAGTGCTAAGGCTAATCGTTACTAATTCTAAGGGTGATTCCAAAAGAGATGTAGTAGGAATAGTGCCTTCGGTTCCGTTAGGACCTGGAACGGACTGGTATGGATGAATACTATCAGAACATCATCAAAAGGACGCTGATTATTCTAGGTGAATGTGTGCTAAAAAGGTAACGCTTAACCTCGAGCCTTATCTACCGGGAATGGCTAAAACATGGGAGGTGCATACAAGGCTAGGTGGCTAGCAACCAATTATGGTAAGTTCACCCCAATCTAGAGGTCCCTTTATTGCGGCTTTGTGGGCGGTTGCTGATCCCAACCGTGGGGTGATCTTATTCGGACTATGTAGTAAGGGGCAGCTCTGGTTTTGTAATGCAGGGGATCAGGGTGGATCCTCGGTACGGTGATCTTGACCACGTACTGTGACGGGCGGTACTCTAGTAGCCTTGCCATTGTATGGAATCTAATCTCCGATAAGCGCCTGCATGGTTTTGATTGTGCCCATCTATGCTGAAACGTGAGTTGCAAGCATTTCAACTAGATTCTATTTTACTTTCTATAAGCACTATTATAATATCATACGAATTTGATAAAAATGTTTTGGTTAGCGTAAGGTAAAAACCCGACATGTTTATTTTTGGTGTGGTCTTACGAGATACCTTTGATTTCAAAGGATTTTCAAAAACTTAAATAATCCAATTGAGTGTGTTTTCTCACGTTGGTTTTCCAAACTAACTCGGGTGTTATTTAACTATAATGCTTAGGGTTAAACCTAGTATTATTGAGTACAGATTCTAGATGGACCGCTGTGGAGCTCAAGAGACGAGAAGGATGACGAGGCGTATTTCAGTAGAATATATTCCGCCATGTAGTGAAATTGTATAGTTAGCTTTTGTGAGGACTAGTTAATGTAACCGTCCAGTGATTGTTTTGGTATTCGTGTACTCTATTGATGTAATTTATAAAACAGATATAGTTTCTTTTGTGTAAAGATCACTTATTATCTATTATTTTTTATTCCACTGCAATGGTAAGATTCTGCTGTTGTTTGTTTTTTCTCTTCTTTTACCTCCTTCTTCCTTAACACTAACACTCCGTTTTTCCGACATTCGATTGTTCGGCATTTAATATAGTGGTCGTATTGATGTCGATTTTCGAGCGTCGAAAAATCAGGTTGTTACAGATTGGTATCTGAGCTGAAGGTGGCTATGGTGGAGATTACTCATTAGAAATAGAGTCCATAAGTACTCTAGAATTAGTTTGAGTGTATTAATAGATATGAGCGCGTATTTATTAGTGAATATAATTTTTTTTTACATTGTATTGACTTATCGGTTGAGTGTTTATGGATTCTGATCGATATATGGGATGCCACGTCATTGATAGGTGCTTCTAAACTCTTAAGATAAACCGGCACAATATCGTTTTAAAATAGTGTAAATGAAATAATTTTACCCAAATTATTTTTTATATAAAAGAAGTAATTTTTCGTAAATTATTATAGTTATATATGGTTTCTTGGCTGTTAGGAAGTGATAATATTAAATTATTATCATTATTGTATGGAAATTTAGTAAGGAATGGAAATCGTAACCAAAGTTAAGAAATTTATTTCATATAACAGGATGTAATTTGTAAATGTGAATTGCAAAAGCGATTTATAGTTGGAATGGTATAAAATTCCAAAGTAATGTTTGAATATAGATTGGAAGAATTTGGAATTTTGGGAAATTTAATTTGCTTTGAGATGAAAATGATTTTCAAAGGTTTTGGAGAAATTATGGTGATATTATTTAAGAAATATTTTTGAATTGGATTTGAAATCTGGTGGGATGTGGAATTAAAAAATATTCAAAAAATGTTTTTGAAGGGATGAAAGCAATGAAATCTTTTCGGTCACTGGAAAATTATTTCGGTGATGACTACAGCATCATCGATGTTCATTTTCGAGTTTCCAAGAGAGGAATTACTGCCAAATTGTTTTAAATTGGAATTGTTTGCAAAACTGGGTTGGTTTTAAAATTCAAAGAATAATTTGATATGCAATTGAATTATGTATATAATTTATTTTGAAAATGATTTTGAAATCTTGAAGTTTTGGTCTAGTAAAACCGTTCGGATTTTTGAAATACAAAGGAATATTGGATATACTAAAGGATTTTGGGATACACTTGATTTCAAAAATAATTTTGAAATAGTTAAGTAATTGCTTAAACTCTGGAAGTTTAATTAAAAATGCTTATAGAATATAAATGGTTTGATAACTTATAAAAATTTGGAAAAAAAATCGTTTGGGATAAAATTTAACTTGAAGAAGAGTTAAATTAAAGTAAGTGCAAAATGTAAATAAATTAGGAAACCTACAGAAATTTAAATTCTAAATTTAATCGAAGGATAATCGAATTAAGTTAAACAAAGTAAATCTGGAGGAAATAAACTAAACGAAATGGTGATTGAAATATAATAAAAAATAATTTATTAGTTGAAACAAATTTAAAGAGAACTAGTGAATGGAATTTAAATAAGTTGGAAACTTAAGGAAGTTTAAAAATTTAAATGAAAATTGTAGAATTTTTTCAAGGAAACTAAAGAAGTAAAGTTAGAAATAAACTTTTATTTGAAATTTGAAATTAAAATTTGAAAATGAAGTGACAAATAAAATTAGTAAGTGAATTAGGCTAGGGAAGTAAACCAATTAGATGAAATTTGAATTGAAACTGAATTTAACTTGGATTAATTTGAATAAAAGTGAATTTGAGAAGTAAGTCTAGTACACTAATTTGATAGGAATAGAATTTATTAAGGTGGAAACAAATTTGTGAACGAATAAATGAATTTACAATTGCAAGTAAATGTAATTAAAACGGTATGTTGAAATTCATTTTGAATTTTTAAGTAAATGGAAATTAGTCACTTGGACTAAACAAAACAAAGGATTGAAAATAAAATTAGTAAGTAAACTAATTAAATTAAGTGTGTAAGAAAACTGGAATTGAATATTGGAATGATATTTTGCAAAGTAAAGTGAAGTTATAAAATTATTTCGAAGTGAACTAAAATAATAAAAGTTTGGAATGGTTAGTTAAATTTGGATTGGGATAAGGTAAGTAGAATTCAATATGTAAAATTGGAGGGTAAATTGAATTCTAATGGAAATGAAAATGCAAAGTTGAATGGAAATAGATATATAATTTCAGTAATGAAGTGGAAATAAATATTTAAGTGTAAAATATTCAGCTTGAACTTAAGAAATGGATAGTAAATTCTAAAGTAAAAATCGAAATTGAGAAATATACTAAGTAAAAATTTGGTGTTAAAGTAAAGTTGTGAAATGTGATAATTATGAATAGGTGAATGAAAATCAAAATAATTGTGAATAAGAAAAAAATTGATTCAGCTAATAATCAATTGGATTATGTTGGTAGGATATATGTATATTATTTTATTCGCATAGTGATTCAATCCGGAATCCGAGCACAGGATTTCGAGGTAGTTACATCGATACGATTTGGGATTTTTCGCTCGATTTTCGACGACAAACTCTAGATATGGATTTTTGATTGATTCTAGAAATTCTCTATCATAGTAAATGGTTATGTAAGGAGAATGAAGGTTTTTGATCAAGAAACCAGATCTGAGTCCACACTAGGAAGTCAGGTGAACGATACTAGTTCGGAAATGAAATTGTGTGATCAGGTGAGAGATCGAATTTGGTGTTGCCTACGGATGATATACGGACATCGTACAGGCTTGAATGAAATGAATATTGAAAATTTTGTGAAGAGATGAGTAAAATAAATTTGACCATGCTAGTAAACACTATTGGTAGATAAGTGATGCAGCGGAAATATACGATTGACGATGAAATGAAGATTTCGTGTCAAACTAATCGATGAAACGATTAGATGAAGCAATATGAATCGATGGAATGAAGAATACCGAATGCCCAAATTCGTTGATCGCAAAGACACCGAATTCTAGCTATCCTCGACACGTTGATCGCGCACGATACCGTGAAAGAAGATCTACAATTCTTCAAACGTTGATCAAGCGCACTTGATGCCGTGAATTGGCTTCAACGATCGCCGATTCGAGCGCACTCGAATACCGAAGGTGGAGATAGGAGATCACACTCAACTACCAATTTAATGGAATCACAAAGCTTACAAAACAAAAGTTTTATTCCAAAATCAACAACCTTTACAATGACGCAACATGCCTATTTATAGGCTTTTACAACACCCAACACTAGATTGCACACGACCTTACATACCCGCGACCTAAAACAACCAGCGACTCAACACAAGACACAAAACAACATAATACGCTAGGTGACCTACGACCTAAACAAGGTCGTTAGCAACCTAACAGTCAACATGTTACAACACTTATTACAACAGGCCTCTGTAAAGACCCCAACGTCCTAGAACTTGGCCGATCTACGAACTATATACAAACGTCATAAGTACAAAGCAACAAAAAAATACAACAACGACCTATCCAACTTTGCGACCTACTATACTAGGTCGTAGCTCGTTTACCCTGGCTGGAGCGACTTAAGGTAGCTTCTGTTCTCTTTGTTAACTCGTAGGTCGCTAGGTTGTTCGCGACCTAAAGGAAACAGCTCCTGGTTTTCTTCAAGCGACCTAAAGATGAGAGATTTAACGTAGGTCGCTGGTTCTCCTTTCACTGCATAACTCGCTTGTCTCTTCTCCATTGTATTTCTTGTATAATTCGTTTGGTCGCTTGAGCGACCTACCTTCTTACTAGGTCGCTACCGTCCTAACTTCACTGCAGATTGTGCTTGCCAGCTACCCTCACTAGGTCGTGAGCGACCTAAGGATCTGGAACGACTTAACTTCATTGAATCTGTAGGCTGGCCTGCATCATCCTCCACTGGTTGAGAAAAATTCGTCCACGAATTTAAAAATTCTTCCCCATTGGATTGTCCATCTCCATAATAAGGTATAAGATGTTTAACATTAAAAACGTCAGAAGTGTACACACCCTCTGGCAGCTTCAACCTATAAGCGTTTTCATTGGTCTGTTTCACAATCTTCAAAGGACCAATCTTTCGAGCCTTAAGTTTATTGTATGCTCCCACTGGAAAACGTTCCTTCATTAGTACAACATATACTAAATCTCCTTCATTAAATTCAACGCTTCTTCGTTTCAGATCTGCAGATCGTTTATACTTCTCATTCGTCTTCTCCAATCATTCCTGAACGATTCTATGGCATTCTGTCAACCCATCAACGAAATCAGCAGCCCGCTTAACTGTCCCCTTCGGTAGCGGCACCGTCGCTAAATCCAATGGCCCCTTTGGCAGGCTTGAATATACAATCTGAAATGGACTGAAACATGTACTACGATTCACTGCGTGATTATGAGCAAACTCTGCTTGACATAACTTCACATCCCAGCTCTTCAGATTGTCCTTCACAAGACACCGTAATAAATTTCCCAACGATCTGTTCACAACCTCCGTCTGTCCATCTGTTTGCGGATAATAAGCGCTACTAAATTTCAACTTTGTTCCCACCATCTTCCACAAACTTAGCCAAAAATGACTCAGAAATTTGGTATCCCTGTCCGAAACTATAGATTCTGGTAAATCATGAAGACGATAAATCTCCCTGAAGTATAACTGCGCCACATGGACTGCATCTGCTGTCTTGTTACAAGCAACAAAATGTACCATCTTCGAGAAACGGTCCACCACAACATAGATAGAGTCATTTCCCTGTTGAGTCCTCGGCAAACCCAACACAAAATCCATGCTTATGTCAACCCACGGTTTTGTAGGAACACGTAAAGGCATATACATACCCGCATTTGTCGCTGTCCCTTTCGAAATTTGACAAACATGGCATCTCTCCACAAATCTTCCAACTTCCCACTTCATCGAGGGCCAATAGTAAGACTGAGAAATCAACTGCAATGTGCGATCCCGTCCAACATGTCCTTCTTCATGCAACTCTTTAACAATTTTCATTCTCAAGCTGCAATCTGGTACGCATAATCGATTCCCCTTGAATAAGAATCCATCCACCAACACAAATTCATCAGTACTCCCATCCTTAACTTTCTCAACAAACTTCGTAAAGTAAGGATCTTCTTCAATCAACTCTAGCAATAGTTCAAACCCTGTCACTTCAACCTTCATTATCGTCAACAAATGATTCCTCCTGCTCAAAGCATCAGCTACATGATTCGTCACCCCTGAATTTTTTCTTTACAACAAACGTAAACTGCTGTCGATACGCAACCCATGAAGCGTGCCTAGCTGAAATTTTGTCCGGCCCCTGCAAATACTTCAAAGCTTCGTGATCCGTGTATAGAACAAACTCCTTCTGAAACAGATAATGTCTCCAGTGATTTACAGCTTGAACAATCGCGTAAAACTCCACATCATAAGTGCTATATCTCAACTTAGCTCCAGATAACTTCTCACTGAAATAAGCAACTGGTCTTCCTTTCTGACTCAATACTCCACCAATCCCAACCTTCGATGCATCAGTATGTAACTCAAACAACAACTGAAAATTTGGTAAAACTAGAATTGGCGCTGACGTCAATAGTGTCTTGATCTTCTCAAAAGCAACCCCTGCTTCCTCTGACCATGCAAACTTCTTTCCTTTCATGCAATCGGTTACAGGTGCCATCACACTGCTAAAATGTGGAATGAATCTTCGGTAGAAAGATACCAGTCCATGAAAGCTCCTCACTTCAGTAATTGTCTTGGGTTGTGGCCAACTCCTGACAGCTTCCACTTCGCTCTCATCTACTTGAATACCTTCCTTCGACAGAACATACCCAGAAACAAAACACTGTGCGTCATGAACACACACTTCTTCGTTGCAGCATAAAATTTCTCCTGTCGTAGAATCAACAGTACTTCATGCAAATGCTGGACATGCTCTTCCATACTCCCACTATAGATCAAAATATCATCAAAGTAAACTACTACAAACTTCCCAATGAATGGCCTGAAAATCTGGTTCATCACTCTCATAAAAGTACTCGGAGCATTTGATAAGCCAAACGGCATAACCAGCCATTCGTATAAACCTTCCCTCGTTTTAAAAGCAGTCTTCCACTCATCACCAGGTCTAATACGAATCTGATGGTATCCACTCTTCAAGTCAATCTTCGAAAACACAACAGCCCCACTTAACTGATCAATCAAATCATCGAACCTCAGCATAGGAAACCTGTATCTCACAGTGATCTTGTTTAGAGCCCGACTGTCCGTACACATCCTCCACGAACCATCCTTCTTCGGCACCAATAAAGCTGGCACTGCACAGGACTCAAGCTCTCCTGAACATGCCCCTGTTCTAACAACTTCTCCACCTGCCTTCTCAGTTCCTCATGCTCTTTAGGACTCATCCTGTAATGTGGTCTGTGTGGTAATACTACCACTGGCACAAGATCGATCAATCTGTGTGGTAACTCCGTTGGCAATTCTTCAGGAAACAGATCTTTAAATTCTTCCAATACCATTTTTACTTCCTCTGGAACTTCATCGGTTTCAGTGGCCTCATGCCCAATCAACAAAAATACTTATGGACTCTCTTCTACTTCTTCAACAAATTCCTTCAAAGTCAACATGGTCTTCAGCTCCTCGATCTCCTCTGAATTGCTCTCTCCTTGCTGTCTCTTCTTCGGAACTAAAATGATCTTAACGCCTTCAAACATAAAGCTGTAGCTATTGGTTCAACCATCATGCTGCACTGCTTGATCATACCGCCATGGTCTTCCCAAAAGCAAGTGACAAACATCCATCTCCACCACATCACACAAGATCTCATCTTTATACTTCCCCTCAACCTAGTAGCAACCAACTTCACTCGACGATTTTCCGGAACCTCTTTGAAATCAAAGATCTCTTCAACATTAGACAACCAATCAAGGAATTCTATAGCCACCATTCCACCTTTGAATTCAGGAATTTCCATCTTCATCCCCGATTCCCAACGTCGATCATCATCCATATCCCGATACTGACATCGTACTTGATCTCGATCTCAGTGATGAACACTTCCTCTATCACCATCAAATTCTTCATCAAAATCTGATGTATATCGTTGTCGATCATGACCACCAACATCTCTACTACCACCACTTCTATCTCCAACATCCCTTCGATCTACATTCCTCCGACCACGATCATCCACATTTCTCCGGTTTCGATCTTCAACATTCCTATCACGATTGTCAACACTTCTATGATAATGATCTTCTCTTCTCTCCCGATCTGAATGTGTTGAAATTCTACTTTCCCCATGGCTCTATTCAGGTGAATCCCTTCTTCTACTTTGATTCATTTCAAGCATCATTCTCTCTAATCGACCAATTCCTTCATCAAACTTTTCGAGGATGCGTTGTTCCATTTGATCGGCTTCTTCTCTTCTATACAATGCTTCAACATTCTGATGGTGGTTAGCTCTTCTCGGCGGCATGATTGAATCAAACACAAATAGTTCCACAATTCAAACACAACTTCAAATTCAAACTTCAACTCTCGGCCCGGATCAAATAAAGTGATGCACGGCTCAAACTTCAACAAATGATACCAAAATGATGCTTCAATTCTCAGCTCAAACACTTCAAATTTTTCTCCAAACTTTGATCCAAAATGATATGGATTGAAAACTCCCAACTTGTTGCAATTTCTCGATGAACACGATGAACACCAAACTTCAAACTCCTAGGCTCCAAGACTCGGCTTAGCTATGATTGGCTAAGTCTAGCTCTGATACCAAATTGATGTAGCGGAAATATACGATTGACGACGAAATCAAGATTTCGTGTCAAACTAATCGATGAAATGATTAGATGAAGCAATATGAATCGGTGGAATGAAGAATACCGAATGCCCAAATTCATTGATCACAAAGATACCGAATTCTAGCTATCTTTGACACGTTGATCGCTCACGACACCGTGAAAGAAGATCTACAATTCTTCAAACGTTGATCAAGCGCACTTGATGCCGTGAATTGGCTTCAACGATCGTTGATTCGAGCGCACTCGAGTACCCAAGGTGGAGATAGGAGATCACACTCAACTACCAATTTAATGGAAGTACAAAGCTTACAAAATAAAAGTTTTATTCCAAAATCAACAACCTTTACAATGACACAACATGCCTATTTATAGGCTTTTACAATACCCAGCACTAGATCGCACACGACCTTACATACCCGTGACCTAAAACAACTAGCGACTCAACACAAGACACGACACAACATAATACGCAAGGCGACCTACGACCTAAACAAGGTCGTTAGCAACCTAACAGTCAACATGTTACAACGCTTATTACAACACGCCTCTGTACAGACCCCAACATCCTAGAACTTGGCCGACCTATGACCTATATACAAACGTCATAAGTACAAAGCAACACAAGAATACAACAACGACCTATCAAACTTTGCGACCTACTATACTAGGTCGTAGCTCGTTTACCCTGGGTGGAGAGACTTAAGGTAGCTTCTGTTCTCTTTGTTAACTCATAGGTCGCTAGGTTGTTCGCGACCTAAAGGAAACGGCTCCTAGTTTTCTTCATGCGACCTAAAGATGAGCGACTTAACGTAGGTCGTTGGTTCCCCTTTCACTGCAAAACTCGCTTGTCTCTTCTCCATTGTATTTCTTGTATAACTCGTTTGGTCGCTTGGACGACCTACCTTCTCACTAGGTCGCTGTCGTCCTAACTTCACTGCAGATTGTGCTTGTCAGCAACCCTCACTAGGTCGTGAGCGACCTAAGGATCTGGAATGACTTAACTTCATTGAATATGTAGGCTGGCCTGCATCAATAAGTAAAGGTATCTAAAGGCAAAAGCTAAATGGTTGTTTTTGATTTCAGAAGATAAATTGAATTGCTCGACAAAAAGGTATGTATTTAAATTTCTGTATGAAATTTGAGGATTTTTTGGTCTAGCCCCTTGGCTTTTTGTCTTCTTTTGAAATCTGGGGGCCCGTAGTGGCGTTTTGCAGTTGTACCGATCTAGCACTGCAAAGGAGACGTTGGTGAAATTTTTCAAAAATTTAGGGAATTAGAAAAAAAAATTTAAGAAAATTTTGATAATTTCAACTTTGTTTTTGAAATTAAAATTTTAAATGGTTGAGTAAGTAACATTGTTTGGAAGTTATGGATGAGTTTGGAAGGCTAATAAGAGAAAAAATGTTTCTTGATAAAAAGATTGTTTTGGGTGTTGTTAAAAACTATTGGATTGGGTAAACAGTTAACGGGTTCAGGATCATTCTTCTCAACATGCAATTTAGGGGACGAAATTCTTTTAAGGGGGAGGAATGTGAAGACCCGGGATTTTTGGACATTGAAATTGAAATATTTAATTGGTTTTAAATATTTGAAAGTTAGGTTAACCTGAATTTCAAATATCTCTAATTATTTAGCAATTAAATTATTGAACTTAATTATTGGAGTTGGGTAAAATATTTGAATCTTCAGATTATGATTGTTAAAAATATTTTAAAGGCTTAGAAAATTCATATTGATAATACTGAAGGTAACAGAACTTTTAAATGTGAATTTGAAAGTGATTTGTTCCATTTTGAATTTATATCGTTTAAAGTGATAATTAAAATAGCCTTTCGAGACACGGTCTCGAAATTCGACGGAACCAGTTCCATTGGATCCGTAATAGTGTATGATCATCGAATTCCAATTTTCATGGTGTTTGTAGTGATAGTTTGGCCGTACGGTAGATAAACGCTTTGAAGCTATATCGACAATTCAATATAACAACTGGGTTCAAAAAGCTATCATCTCCATACGATCGAATTAGGACTCGAAACATTTTCCAATATGTTCGGAATAGGGGTATAACCTTATGAATGCCTAGCGGCATGCCTCCATAGGAGTTTGAAAATTTAAGTTGCATTATTGAGATGATTTAAATTTGAATTTGAATTTAAATCGAATATATTTATCTATTCACATGCAGTAGACAATTAAACACGTAAAGAAATTTTGGACACGTGTTTCCTCTGATTTTACATGCATCTTTGTTGAAAAAATAAATAACAACACTTTATCTCGTTCAAAAAAATCTCACAAGAAATCGAACAGAAAAAAATGGAATCAGATTCATATTGAAGTAATGTCGACTACTTCTCTTTTCTTTTTCATTCCAACTGCAACCTTTTTCTTCGAAAATTCCACTCCCCAAATTAAACCCAATTCGAAAACCTAAAAGCATCCTAATCGAAATCAAAAATTCACCACTCCCTCTTTCATTCAGATCGAATTCTTTTCGTTCGATCGTAAGGAAGGCGGCATTACAATTGACTGGCGTTCGCGATGGCAAGGCTTGTACCTTCGCCCCGCATGAAGATAGGTGACGCCGGGAGTGTTTGTGGGGTTGGCCGCGGCGAAGTCTCAACATCGAGTTGGTTTTCTGCAAGTAGCGATGCAGATGGTTGTTCGTAGGGATGCAAGGATATGTGGGGTCGACGCCTTTTGCTGGTAGCGAACGTGAGTTTTGGATGCATCAGGCACGGGTTCTCTTCTGAGGTGATGGTCGTGAATTGCCTAGGCCATCCGCGAGGTTGTTTACTGTAAGGTTTCAGGCCTTATTTTTATTTTCTTTTGCTAATATATATTTATATATGGATTTGAAAATAATAATAATAAATATTTACAGTGAAAGGGATTCACTGTTCTTTACAATAGAAATATGTATGCATACATGTTTCTGAAAATAATATTTAAATGTTAAAGAGGATATTTAAAATTTGATTTTCGAAATCCATATAGACATTTTTTTAAACATACATACATATATATAGTCCTAAAGAAAATATAAATATAAACATATCTATGTAAAAACATACATAAATATTTTCACTTATGAGTTATTTTAAAATTAAGGAGTTATGGTGATTTACTTGTTCAATTAACGTATTAATTTATTTTAGTTACTAAAAGAATTTTAATAGGAAAAATTATTAGTTTGGAAGTAAATCACTAGTTAACTAAATTATTGGATTAAGTTAAATTATAAGATGGAAATTGATTGTTGGATTTGTTTCAAATATTTATAAACCATGTAATGTTCATACAAGGTCATAAATCATGGAGAATCAAGCCGGTGTGGATCGGATTGCAAATTAAAAAGGCAAAGGTGAGTTAATCTCTCTCATTTGGAATATCCTTTAAATTCAAATAGTTAAATTTAAATGACCGGTTGAATGATTGAATTGTCTAGATGTGGTATATTATATAGTAGTATATATAGTGTATATTGGAGTGATTGATTTCCCGCATTATATAGCGGATGAGACCCTATGCGCCCCGTATAATAGCGGATGACCCTTTACACCACGATACTCCACCTTGAAGTGGAATTGGTATTTTTATATTGTGATAACATCAATGGATGCAGGGAATCATGATGGAGGGATCCAACTGGATTCCTCAAAATATTTATATTGTTTAATATTCTATGATCTGATTTATTAAATAATCTAAGATAGATTATATTAGTAATTGAAAATATTGGATGCTATGGTTTGACTGAATATATTTTGTGTATATTTAGATATCAAAAACATAAAGATTGAATTTTTAAAAAGAATAAAGGAGAGAATTTTTAAGTAAAATAGTTATAGAGAACTAGGATAAATTAAAGAATGAATTGGAAAAGGATAAAGTTGATTTTTATATTCTAATAAATAAATTCCAAGTATGGAAAAGGAGATTTTTGAATAAATAGGAATAACTGAATTTTAAACTTAAGTGATAATATTTAAAGGAATAAAAGATATTTTTTTTAAATCCAGAATTTAAATGGTTTAGGATGAAATAAAAGAAGAATTTTGAAATAAATATGAAATTAGTATTCTTAGATTAAATAAGATTTTAAATCATAATAAAGAAGTTAAATTTGAAATTAATGGGTTTTGAAATAAAAGTAGGGAAGTAAAGGAATTTATTCTAAAATGGTGTAAAAATTTAAAAATCTATTTGGAAATCGATTTAGAGTTTGAAATTGTGTCTTCAAAATAGATGAGATTATGAGCTTTATAAACTGGGTTTATAAAGTGAAATAAGGTATCAACGGATATGTGGAAGTATAAATTTAGGTTGGGATTTTGTAAATGAATGGGAAATTTGTTTTAAAAATAGTGATTTATTTTTAAAGGTGTCAAAAGGAAAGTGTATTTCCCTTGAAAGTCAAATATTTTTCAAAGAAAGATTTCCAGGTATAAGATAGATGTTTTAAAGTGGCTTTAAAAGGATGTTTTAGAGAAATTTTATTATTTTAAATTTGTTTAGAATTTTAAAGTAAATATTTATTTAAATTAATTATAGTAGTAATTATTTTAAGGATTTAGCCAGTATATGATTTAGAAGATAATTATTTAATATTTGTACCCTATAGAATAATTTTTTTATTTTAGTTTCGGCCTTAGTTTTAAATGAGAAATAAGTATATATTTTTAATAAAGTGTTTTAAATAGTTTTATTCAAAGTGTTTTAAAGTATATTTTTAAGTAAGTGTTTTAAATAGTTTTTATTATAAGTGTTTTAAATAGTTTTTATTTTAAAATGTTTAAAGAATATATATATATATATATATTTTATATAAAGTGATTTAAATTATTTTAAAAGTACAAAATATTAAGGCTTGGCGATTTTTAGTGGAAATAAAATAATTGGGTAGCAATTTTCTTTCAAAAGAGAAAAGTGATTTAAAAACTATTTTTCAAAAGGTTGAAGAGCGGAAATATATCCTGCGACGATATTTTGAGATTAATAAATAATTTGGAAAATTATTTAAATCTGATGGTTGTTGGGAAATGTTATTTAATAGTTAAATAACTGACTATCAATATTGACCAATGCGCTAATCATTTCGAAGAGACTGGGATTCCCGTAAGCCACTTCGATCCTATTTGATTGTTTTCGTGAGGAAGACAAAAGCCTGGAGTCGAAAATGGAGCAGTGAAGTGCAAGGGGCAATCGCTACTAATCCTAAGGGTGATTCCAAAATGGATGTAGTACGAATAGTGCCTTCAGTTCTGTTGGACCTGGAACGGACTGGTATGGATGAATACTATCAAAACATCGTCAGGAGGACGGCGAGTATTCTAAGTGAATGTGTGCTAAAAAGGTAATGCTTAACCTTGAGTCACATCAATCAAGAATGGCTAAAACAAGGGTGGTGTACACAAGGCTAAGTGGCCAGCAACGAATTACGGTAAGGTCACCCCTATCTAGAGGTCCCTTTATTTCGGCTATGTGGGCGGTTGCTGATCCCAACCGCGGGGTGATCTTATTCGGACTATCCAGTAAGGGGTAGCTCCGGTGTTATGATGCAGGGGATCAGGGTGGATCCTCGGTATGGTGATCTAAACCACGTATTATGACAGGCGGTACCTAGTAGCCCTGTCATTGTATGGAATCCAATCTCCAATAAGCACCTGTACGGTTATGATTGTGCATAACTATGCTGAAACATGAGATGCAAGCATTTCTGCTAGATTCTATTTTTCTTTCTATAGACAATATTATAATATCATACGGATTTGATAAAAATGTTTGGGTTATCGTAAGGTAAAAACCTGGCATGTTTATTTGTGGCGTGGTCTTACGACATACCTACGATTTTAAAAGATTTTCAAATTTTTTAATAATCCAATTATGTGTGTTTTCTTATGTTGGTTTTTCAAACTGACTCGGGTGTTATTTAATTATAATGCCCGGTTTAGACCGAGTATTATAGAGTACATATTCTAGATGGACCACTGTGGAGCTTAGGAGACGAGCTGGATGACGAGGCATATTTCCGTAGAATATATTCGCTGTGTAGTGAAAGTTGTATAGTTAGCTTTTGTGAGGACAACTTAATATAAATATCTAGTAATTGTTTTGGTATTGGTGTACTCTAATGATGTAATCTATAAAATAGATATATTTTCTTTTGTGTAAAGATCAGTTATTATCTATTATATTTTATTCCACTAGGATGGTAAGATTCTGTCGTTGTTTGTTTTTTTCTCTTCTTCTACCTCCTTCTTTTACCCTAACGGTCCATTTTTCTGGCATTCGATTGTTCGGCATTTAATACAGTGGATATATTGATGTCAATTTTCTGGCATCGAAAAATCAGGTTGTTGCAGTTTATTCACTGGTCGTATGTCTTTGAGAGTATTGATAACAGTCGCAGTGGTCAAAGAGCGGTCCTTTATCATGAAAGGCGACGTCATTTTCGAATCTTATGTTGTACATCTTTGAAGTCAATAATGGTGATAAATATTTGTTATTATAAAGGTTTAAGCACATCTTTTTGCAATGAAGTTCGATATCATCTTCTTGAAGCTTCGAGTTGAAAACCATATTCTCTTGCGAAATTTTGCGGATAACGTTTGCCCAAACCAAAGTGTAGTAGAAGCATTGACTTTTCAAGTCAACAATCTCAACCATAGTGCTAGCCACCTTTCAAATCTATTCAATTTGATGGTGTTCCCCTCTCTTTTGCTATTCAAACTCAAACACGGGAATTTTTCAAGTCACCGAGATCATTCAAAATCATGAATTCCATAGATTTGTGTTAACACTAATATATGACTTTAATACTAAGGTATTTTGCTTTATAGCTTAACTCGTATTACATTGGTATTATTCTACATACTCAACATGGTTTTATTAGTTCAACATTATACAAAGAATTATTTTATGTTAATTATCATTCAAATTTCTTACACATACCCATAGACTTGTTCTTTTAACATATGTTTGGCATTTATGTTCTTCTACGAAACATCGTAGTTTGAGTCTTCTTGGGAGTTCAACGTTGGTTATTTAGTGGTCATTAATTCGTTTGAGGCTTGTTTTTGACTTTAAACATTTTAATGTTTACATAATATGCAAACCACCTATATGCCCTTTATAATGGGCGTTCAAGTTTGGAATAACATTATCTAGTAGACAATAAGAGACTAGGCAAGAAACTTTCCGAGATGACTAGTATGGGATCTAAAATTTCTCCTCTTGAGTTAATTCTTCTTTGGTTGTCGGAGATGGAATTTTAATATTGTGTCAGTTGTAAACTTTTTAAACTAGACTCCTTAATCGTTCAACTTTTGGATCATTAAGCTTGACTTCTTATTGTAACTTTTATGTCCAAATCTGAAACCTGCTTTGTAACCGATTATCTGTTTTGGAAATTAAACATTCACTTCAAAAAAAGTAGAAAAATATCTAGTACTAATTTTGAAGAAATTGTTACGAAACTCTCTGATAATAAGGAAGCTAGGAATCCCATATCATTTGATGATAAGAAATCCGCAATACTATCTTCTAACAATAAGAAATCCAAAATACCATTTGGTAATAAGAAACCAAGAATCCCATCTAATAATAAGAAGATCGAAAAACCATATTGTAATAAGAAATCTAGAATATTTCCGATAATAAGAAGATAAAACAAAACTAATAATATGAAATCCAAAATCCCTAACATCCTCTTCTACATACAAGAAATCCATCAGCTAATAAAATCTAAAATATCCTTTGGTAAAAAGAAGACTAGAAAACCATCTTATAAAAAGAAATCCAGAATACTCAAATTTCTTCTTCTGGCAACAAGAAATCCATCTAATAATAAGATATTATGAATATCCTCTTATAATAAGAAATCCGGAATCCTATCCAATAACAAGAAGACTAGAAATCCATTTATTAATAAGAAATCCAGAATCCCATTTAGTAATAAGAACACTAGAAAATCATCTAGTAATAAGAAATCTAAAACCCCATCCGATAATAAGAAATCCATAATTCCATGTATTATTAATAGAAGACCAGAAATCTCTACCTGGAAATAATAAAAGACCAAAAACACCTATATGGTAGTAATAGAAGACCAGAAATCCCTATCGAAAACTTGAACTCCACGGGAAAACCAGAAATTCAATATGAAGTCCAAAAGGCATCAAGAAAACTAACAAGAAAAACATAAATTCATTTATCGGGAAAATCAAAAATTCATCCTTCAAGAAAATAAGAAATTCAATCAACAGTTCGTCAGAATTTCATTTGATAATAAGAAACTCAGAAGCCCATCTGATTGTAATAGAAGATCAAAAAAATCATCTAATTACATTAATTCATGTAGAGAATAATTCACAGTTCAATCTTATAATATAACGTTATATCAGAAACTTTTTCCATGGACTAATACTTCGAATTGTAATGGAGATTCCTGTTTGGTCAAAGGAATGCCCCTTGTTAGGAGATATCTAATCGTTAAGGTGTTTATTATTTATTGTTACATTGGAGCCAAGTAGATCCGTTAAACCATTCAGTCATGCAGCGAAGTAGTTCTGTTTAGCTATTTAACCTTTTAGCAAAGTAGTTCCATTCAACCCTTCAATTGTTCAGCAAGTTAGTTCCATTCAGTTGTTCAGCGTTTCAGCCATTCAATAGAGTAGTTCTATTTGGTTGTTTCGCCATTCAACATGGTAGTTCTTTTTGGTTGTTTAGCCGCTCAGTAAAGTAGTCCCATTTGATTGTTTTTTCATTTAAGAGGCCTTATTAATCTATTAATGCTTATTTCATCGACCTTCCATTGATGGGTTCCCAATTTCTAGGTCTAGTATGAATACATTTGAAGTATGTTTCTTCTATTCCTTGAATAAAACTATTCTTACATTTCTAATAAGAATTTGTACTTTACTGAATTCCTTTTTCCTCTACATTCAGTTTTAAATTCCTTCATATCTCCTATCTTTTCCTCCGTTCGGCTTTTAGATATCCCAACCCCTTCTCTCTTTGCCCCTTGTCGAGCTTTGCCTTTGTTTTGGGCTTCAGACATCTATGTCCTTTATTTTATGCCCTTCTTGAGCTTTGCCTTTGTTTCGAAGTTTTATAGCTCATATTTGATTGATCTTCCCCCAAAGGATTATTGGTTGGTGTTAGACTAGTTCCTTCCCTAAGAGATACTTCGGAATGGTCATCAGAGGCTTTTGTCCCTCCCTCTAGAAGGTGCTCTGGAAGTGCATCAGAGTTTTTTATCCCTCCCTCTAGGAGGTGCTTCAAAAATACATCGAAGCTTTAAAGAAGTTTTTCTTTTGAATAGATTATTTGTGAAAATAATTTTTGGCAAGTTGAAATGTTTGTCAATACCCTTTTGAACATCAACTTTTCTATCATGAAACTTCTTTTTTGGAAGAAAGAATTTTCCATAAAAAGACCTCTTTGATAAATTGTGGAATTATTCCCTAAGATTGGACTTCATTTTGAAAAGGTTTGGGATGTTTGAAATTTTTGATAAAGAAGTTTCTTCTCAATGTTGCCACCAAGAAGGGCTTTTGATTCACTCTCACAATATGAATGCAAATCTCAAATAAGAGACAAGTGTTCATTTTTCACGTAAGCGACTTCTCTTCACCTTTTTATCCAATTGATTCCTCTATTAATTTAAACTTCTTTGTAAATACTTGTATATGTATTAAAAATACCTTTACAATATATACATACATATATATATATATATATATATATATATATATATATATATATATATAAATGTATAGTACGATTTCAGTATTCATCTCGACTCCTCTTAATAGTTTGAGATTTGTGAACATTCTTATCGCATATGGAAATCAAGTCTTTTATACTTATCGCATTTTCGACCTTCTTAGCTTAATTTATCCTTTGATCAAGAGTGAAGCCGATAGGTTAGAGCACTGTTGCTTATAAACCCTACTTGAACGTCATTCGTAACTCTCATAGAGAGAACAAGTCTACTTTGTCGGCATTTATTGCTAATTATAAGATTAATTACTTTTCATAAATAAGTAAATACACAAAATGTGACTAAGTCACATAAGTGACTCCAAATCTCTTTGTAAAATTATTTGAATATAATTTGGAAAAACTTTTTCAAAATGATATATATATATATATATATATATATATACTAATTTAATTACAAATCCGTTATACTAAATAAAATGTTGAACAATTTGAAAGACAAAATGTTACATAAATCTTTTAATACTTTAATAAAATATTTAACCAATTTTTTAAATCTTTAAAAATAACTAAATTTGACGTTTGCTAAAAACTTCTAGAAAGAATATTTTACATTTATTATGCCCTCTTCCTTCAATAATTCAAAATTAATTATTAATATATATTAAACTTCAAAACACATTTAATATACTGTAATATGTGTTATTAAACTAGAAAGATAGTAGAAAAATACATTAATTTAAGTGTCATTTAAAACCATATAAAGTTTAAAACAACAAACAATATCTTTTACAAACGCTATCAAAAGGGTCCAGAACTATTACAGGATGTCAAAAGTGCTACTGTCAAGTTCTTTAATAAACTATTAAGGAAAGAAGTTTTAATCATTAGAAAGATTAACCATTTTTCAATATGTTAACAATAGTTTTAATACCCAATTTTTTTACAGTAAGTAAAATGCTTATACTACATCATAACCATGCCTAGAAACCCCTAGGAATGTCAGTACAAAATATTATAGAAAATTATTAAAACAAGGCATTGAAAGTGCTTCTATAGCGACAATTTACAATAGAAACCATACAAAATTCCATTCCCAACCAACCACCATCCAATCAACCATATGTGCATGATGTTAAGGCCATGTCACAAGTTATAAAAGGCCATTGAAGTGGTGGTATGCAATACAGAGTTCTCATTTCTTTCCAAAAAAATCATGGCCGAATATAAAACTTTACTTAATGGTGTCACTATAGTTTAGCAAGCATAATATACAACTTCATGTACAATAAAATTGTGAGTTTACTCACTCCTTTTAAGGTCTACAACAAAGCACAAGCCTCTACCTCACCATCAATTTCTACCTCCACCAAAGAAATCTCCGAATCCAAACTTGCTCCTTATTACTCATGCCCTAGCCAAGAAAAAGGCTATATTTGTTCATGGCCCTAGGATGTTGTCAGTTGTATGCTCGAACTCTCCAATCCTAGTATTGTTTTTCTTTGTTCTTATATAGTATCAAGCTATAGCTTGTGTTTGATGAAGTTTGTGATTAGAAATTGGTTACGTAATGAGAAGAAGATGAAGAGAATTTGTTTCCATGTTTAATTAATTAGCAATCCCATTTCCTAAGCCTTGACGGTATTTGTGTAAACTTCACTAAGAGGTCGTTTACCACCTCCCACATTCTATGTCCAACCAAGAGCTTATCCCCCTCCATATGCTTTGCATTACACATCATTCTCTCTTTACATAGCCCTTAAGCCTTCTCAAAATCCTCTTCCGAAATATAATCAATTGACATCATCCATCACATTATTAAAGTGTTTAGTTACCTAAAAACATTAAATATTTTAATTGCTAGTTAATTACCCATTAATATCCTAACCAAGCCCAAATAGTTAAAACAACTTCTATCTAGTAAAAAGTCGTTTATCGATGAATTTTTTTTCAATCACATCATAATTGTTTCATCGAAGTATTTATTTTTGCTAACAAATTTCAAGAATAAGTTTCCCATCATTAATTATTAATTAAAAACCATTTAATAATGTTTTAAAATCATTTAATCGCATTAAATAATAGATTCCAATATTAAAATGATTTAGATATTTAAAAAAAGTGTTTAAAATTTGAGGTCACTACACTCCTCCAAACATAAAATATTTCAACCCCCTCAAAATTCCAACATGACCAACACACAAAAATGAACCAAAAAGTTCATTGTTTGATTAGGTTAAAAAACCACTTATCACAAAAGGATGATAAGTAATCTATCGAACATACCTTACGCTCCACAACCTCATGTTATTACTTTGATTATTCAAGCTAGCACATGACAAATAATACAGTTATCCGTTGAACTCTCCATAAGCCAACAAAACATAGTATGTGTATACCTAAGTATATACGATGTGCGTGAATTATTTGTACACAATATCTGGTCTAATCACTTGCTCCATCATATAATTTTCACTTCCTAGCTAGTATTAATCACTTGACCTCTCTAGCGTGGAGTCTAAACATGTTCCTTGCTTAGAAACTTCTATTTCTCTTATATTGTTGTGCACTATGGCAAAAAACCTCAGGATCATGTCAATTACTCGTTTTAAGCAATCCTAGTCACGAATCAAGTGAAAATTCTGGCTTGGACCTATAACGACCAAGAATTTATTTATTTGAAATTAGAATATTTAATTAATTTTAAATATCAAAATTTAAATTTATTGGTTAAATAACTTAAATTCAAAAAATAGCAATTAATTATATAGTATAATTGTTGAATTTAATAATTGAAATTGTTTAAATAATTGAATCTTAGATTTTTGTTTGGATAAAAAAGGATTTTAAAGGCTTATTAAATTTCTCTTAATAAGAATGAAGGCAACAAAAATTTCAAATTTTATTTAAAAGCGATTTAGCTAATTTTGGAATTAACTCGTTTTAACTAATATACAAAAGTAGCCTTCCTAAGCACTATCTCGAATTTCGTCGAAACCAGTTTCATTAAGTCTATAATAATTAATTATAATACGCCGGAAAATTTCGTAGTGATCAAACACATTGTTTGGTCGTATGAGATAGAAAGGTGTTGAAATTAATATCGAAAATTTAATATTATAGTTTGATTCAAAAAGCTATCTTCTCCATACGATCCAATTAGTGCTTGAGACAAGTTTCATTACGTTCGAAACAGGGGTATAACATTAGAAACATCGAGCGGCATACCTCGATCAGGGTTCGAAATTAAATATCTAGATAATTTGAATTTAAATAATTTATATACTTGGATTTTACTTTACATAATTATCTTCATTTACATCAACCCACAATACTCACATCAGCCCAAAATATGTAAATGACCGTGCTTTTTTAAATGCTTCCTTGCCCCCTCTTCTCATTTACTTTTTACTAGAGAAGCAAGAAACAGAATATTGATAAAAAAAATTAAATGCTTGTGCCTTCTCCTTCAATAATCAAATCCAGAAAATAAAATAAAAATCCCCATAGACAAATTGAACTAAGTCATTTGCTTTCTAAATTAAGGGGCATTCGCATCTAGGTGGTCGTGGGCTGGAGGCGCACAGGTGGTGGTCGCAGCTGGGTTAAGTGGTGGTGCTGGCATAGGGTAGGGCGGCAGTGCAGGAAGGTCCAAAGGCGACATCAGTGATGGAGCAACTGGCTATTTTGATGAAGTCGCAAACGAAAAAAAGAAAAGGGTTATCGCATGCAAGCGCGAGCGTGTGCAGGCGCAGACGTGTGGAGCCTGCAGTAGGTCAGGGGTCGGGTGGCGTTCGTTGGTGCAGTTCGTGTGCGTGGCGCGCTCAAGTTTAAATATAAAAAGAGAAAGTGATTTGCGATCTTGGTTGAACTCGAATGAGATTTAGGAAGGAGAAGATTAGAGGCGGATCAGTATTTTCATGAGACTAATATGTAAATGCCAACAGTATATAGTAAATTATTTAATTTGCCAAAATTGTAGATTGAATATGCCCTTCATATTAGGACCAAATTGTACGTGATCAGTCGCGTTCGACTTGTAGCGACAAGAGTTTCGAAATAGAATTAGATTGGTGGCAATAGAAGTTAGCTGAATTCCACACTGAATTTGAGCACTGTTCCAATTCAGATGGAACGAGAGCGTGCATGCGACAGCTAGAGTAATGGTCAGTTATCTCATCTTTTTGGATAACTTATATGGTATATAGTCGATAAAAATTATTGGACGATTGCTTGGATAAACTATTATATTTATTAGTTGGTACGTATATATTCCAGCTTATTATAGTAGATGGGACCATATTACATTCCCATTTAAGAGCGGATGAACCTTTGTATACGAATCCTGCTACGAAGCATTTGATTTATATTTATTGATTATCAAACATTTGTGATGCAGGGAAACAGGTTGGAGGGATCTAACGGGATTCCACGCTATTATTGAATTGTTCAATGATATTTTTTTATGTCTTTTGTTTACTAACAAATATGATTACGGATGATGTGGTGATAGCATCGTTATATGTTTGAAAATAAAATCCAATAGTGATAAGAAAAATCAATATCGCTATGATTAAGTGTTGGGTGGTTATTGGCCTCGAATTTTTTTTAAATACCATGAATTACTGATTAAGTCAGAATTGGTTTTTGAGACAAAAAGGAATTTTTTTTAAATCTAAAAATTGGATTTCGATTTTTTTTTAAAGATTATCTGATTAATTATATTAATATTATTTTAAATTATTGATTATAATAATATTAATTTATGTTTATTTAATTAAAATAATATTCTTTTAAAGTTATTTTATTATATTAATTTTTTTAAAAGTTATATAGTCATATTAATATTATTTTAAAGCCATTTCATTATTTTAATATTGTTAAAAGTAATTTTTTTGTTAATATGTTTTAAGAAATTATAAAAGGTTAATAAATTGAAAGTATAATTTTTTAAGAATAATTATGGTTTAAAATTAATAATAATGATTATTTATAGTTTAAAAAAATTATTACAATGTAACGATCTGATTTTTCGACGTCTGAAAATCGACATTAACACGTCCACTGTATCCAATGCCGAACGATCGAATGCCGGAAAACCGAACCATTGAGGTTAAAGAAGAAGGAGGTGGAACAAGAATATAGAAGACAATATCAAAATCCCACAATCATAGCGGAACAATATACAACTCTAATTCATTTGCTTACACTCTTAATCAACTAGTTTAATCACTAATTTTATTTCAGTCCTTTATTTTATTTAGTCAAATCTTGACTATCTTGCATTACACACAATTCAAATTAATTTCCAATATTGTTTATTTCCACTGAAAATCACCAAGTCCAAATACTTTAGATTTCAAAATAATTTAAATCACTTTATTCTAAAATATACTTTAAAACATTTAAATTAAAACTAATATACATTTTTGAATAAAGTGTTTAAGTAACTGTGTGTATAAAGACTTATAAAAAGTGGCTAATGATTGATTATATACTGAGCCTGTATTAATTTTCCAAATGAAATAAAATGTTGATTGAATGTTTGTTATTTGATATTTAAATAACTGACCATCGAAATATAGACCCAACGTAACTTTGGAAATATCTAGGAGAAACACGTGAATTATAAGGCATAGTCATCTCCGATAATGCTATATTGTGCGTATATATCTCGTTTCGTTCTTCTATGACGATGGTAGGAAAATTCGTCCACTAACGGTTTGGTGGTGATCTCCGATCTTATCTTTGTCTCTTTATTTCCTAGAGAATCGGGGTTGAGTTTACCGGAAATTATCACATGTTGTTTCGAAGAGACCAGGATCAAATGTATTATCTAACAACCACTTTGATCCTATGAATGCATTTCAAAGTTAAGACATCATGAAGAGCATGGAATCGAAGATATAGATGTTAAGTGAATAGGCTAATCGCTATTAATCCAGAGGGTGATTCCAAAATGGATATGGTAGTATAGTGCCTTTGGTTTCATTCAGAAGTAGAACAGACTTGTATAGATAAATGCTACAGCACATTGTCATTGGGGGGAATGAGCATTCCCAGTGTAGATTTCTTGAATGGTAACCATAGCCTCATGCCTCATCAACCGAAAAATGACTAAAGCAGGGCATGCAGCAGGGCTAAGTGGGTCGCTCTCATTTGGTATGTCAGCATCTTTCTAGATTACTCTATTTTGATGGATTTGGTTGTGCAAGAGAGATCTCGATTAAGGTTGGAAGACCGGGATGAAGACTTATTTGGTACTTCTATTCAAGTGGTAAGTCAGTTCTGTGTGGCGGGGTACAAGATGTAGTTAGACCCGGGTGCATTGATCTAGAGATGCACCCATCGGAGGTAGTTCCTTACCTGGTCATTATATAGAATCCATTCTCCAATACGTGCCTTTAGGGTTTTAATTGTAGAGCCTAGTATGCTGGAATTTAATTAATGTAACAATCTGGGCTGTTTTAATAAGTATTTGTACTTGGACACTATTATAATATCACTGGATTTTCTATAAAAGTGTTTTGGTTTTCGTAAGGTAAAAACCCGTCGGGTTTATGTGTGGTATGGTCTTACGAGATACCTTATGTTTTCCAAGATTTTCTTGCAACCTTAAATCCAGTTGGTAGTGTTTTTTCTTATGCTGGTTCTCCAGACCGACTCCGATGTTATTTTATTTTAGTGCTCGGGTCCGACCGAGCATATAGCAGATTAGATAGGATGCTTGGAGCTTCAAGAGACGAGTTGGAAGCCCAGAGACGTATTCATGTAGATGGTTATTTTTCTGCAATAATCTTTGGTGTGTAATCAGAAATTGTGAAAATCATCAAATTAAAAATCTTTTCCACAAATAATCAACTCCAAAACATAGATTATATCATCAGGTTTTGATTTTGAGGTTTTAGGTTGGGCTAAGCTTTGTTTTTTCTCCATGCATGTCTTTGTTTTTCTATGTATAGGTTCTTGAAGCCATCTCTTACACAAAGCATCTATCTTTCAGTTGTAATCCAATTTTTTGTTCTTCAATTGCAAGGTGAGTTGATGCTCATATAATGCCAGCTGAAGCAAAACTTCAAATGCCAAAAACATAAGCAAAGATAGCTTGAAAATATTGATTATGTTGATGTTTTTGTTTCTGTAAAAACTATGTTTGGGTGTCACTTTGCATGCTAATATCTTTTGATTCCGACAACGATATGTTGCCAAATTTCTTGCATTTGGTAATTTGCATGTTGAAATTTGTTGCTGCAAAATTTGGTTTGAAAATATTGTAATTTGTGTGTTCAAAACATTGCCGCAAAATCAACTCAAACACAGATTTTTGCCAGTAGTTGTTTTCTGAGTTGATGCAAACATGGTCTGAGTCCATGTTTGTGACAGCATAACTTATTCATTTCATACTGGATTTGAGTGATGCATTTTTTAGAGTGAAATAGGAGTGTTGAATCTTGCAAATTTTCATGACAATTTGTGTTCTTTTGCTATTTTGAAACTGCGGTTGAAATTGAACCCGTAGCATGTTGGATTAGCGATTTAACCTTATTTTAGTCCAACTTTGAAATGACACATATTCTTTGTTTCAAATTGGATCTACGGATTCTTTTTGTAGATTGAAATACGAGTGTTGAATTACATTCCTGTAAATTTTCATGACAATCTGGGTTTTTTCCTATTTTGAAACTGCAGTCAAACTTGAACCCGCAGCATGCTAGAATTTAGCGATTTAACCTTGTTTTAGTCCAACTTTGAAACGATGCTGATTCTTCGTTTCAAATTGGATTTAAGTGATTCTTTTTGTAGATTGAAGTAGGAGTGTTGAGTTACATTTTTGAAAATTTTCATGACAATCTAGGTTCTTTTGCTATTTTGAAACTATGGTCGAACTCGATCCCACAACATGCTGGAATTCAGCGATTTAACCTTGTTTTTAGTTCAACTACATTCTTGCAGAATTTCAAGCTATTTTGTCACTGTTAACTTGTTCAAACCTGCTGTCGAATATTGAGTCGTAGCTTGTTTTATATGGATAATATTGCTGTGTAAAGATATTTTGATCAAATTATGGAAAGTAATTTTATTAATTAAAGATTAATTAACAAAATATTTAGTGGAGCCCATATTGAATCAAATCAGTGTTGAATGTTTATTTATTTGATAATCAAATATTTGACTATAAAAATTTGTACCAAAACGCAACTTTGGAAATATATAGGAGATACATAGAAATTATATGGTACGGTTACCATCGATGGTGCTATACTATACGTGTAAATTCTTTTGTTCTTCTAGGATAAAGGATAAAGAAATCCATCTGTTAACGGTTAGGGGTGATCTTCGTTCTTATGTTTGTCTATTTATTTGCTACAGTATGGAGGCCGAGTTTGTTGGAAATTATCGGAAGTTGTTTCGGAGAGACGGGAATCGAATGCGCTATTCAAAAACAACTTCAATCTAACTCAAGAATTTCGAACTAAAGACATCTTAAAGAGTATGGAATTGGAGATGGAGATTTAATGTGCAAGGGTTATTTTCTATTAACCCTGGGGGTGATTCAAAATGGGTGTACCAGAGGTAGTGCCTTCGGTTTCGTTCAAACCCAAGAAAGAACTTATAAGGATGACTGTTTACACAGCTGCTTGGAGGGAAGTGTTAGCATTCCAAGAAGGTTGCTATATAAAAAGGTAATAGTTGCCTCATGCCTCATTAACCTGGAATGAATAAAACAGGGGAGATGAAGTAGGGCCATATAGGTCGTACCCAATAGGTATCATCACCAAATCTAGAATCGATATTTGAAACCCTTGTATGCCTCGGTGCGGTTGCTGATCCCTACCATGGTGGTGATGTACTGGGTACTATCCAGCAAGGTGTAGGCCAGTCCTATCTTGAAAGGGAATCCAAGTGAGGTTCTCACTGTGTTTATCGGCAGGTGCACTGTCGCGGACGGTACCCAACTAGCGCAGTCATGGTAAGGAATCCATTCTTCAATAAGTACCGTATATTTTTAGTTGTTCCCAAATACGTTAGAATGTGAGATGCAAGCATTTCAGCTATATTATATATATACTATAATCCTTTGGACATTATCATAATATCGTTGGATGTAAAAGGTATTTTGGTTATATTAAAGTAAAAACCCGTCCCTTTTTATATGCGGCGTTGTATTATGAGATCCCTTTTTTTAAAAGGATTTTAAACATAATAATTAACATGTTTGACTTTACTTACAATTGACCCCATGTTTTACCTAAAAATCTTGGGTGCTCAAATTGTTTGGGCGGCCATGTAGTTTAGGTTTTCCCACGGATGCATTTTAGAGGATCACGGAGCAGGAGGCTTCATCAGTAGCTAGTTATTATCTTGTTTCCATAGTATTATATGTATCTTGTATCGGTTAGGTAGGGATAGACTGTTATAACTGTCCAACGGTAGAATTGTATTAGTATGACACTGATGTATCGTTTAGAAATGACTTCATAAGGTATTATGTGGATTAATATATGTTATTCCATTGTATTATGAGATTCTATTATTGCTTAGTTTCTTTTTATCTTCTATCTCCTTTCTTTCCCCTAACAATCGGTCTTCTCGACACTTAGTTGTTTGGCATGCGAATATCATGAATGTATTACTGCTGACTTCTGAGATTCGAAATGGCAAGTTGTTAAAAACTGCAATGCATATTTAGTCCGAATGCCTAAATTTTTTTTTGCGCTTCTCATCATGCAAATCCAGGCCCAAATCAAATTTTATTTTTAGCATTCTTTTTTGACGTATATCAACATACTCAAGTTTTGGTATTAGTTTATATATGTTTACTCTAGATTTAATACTAAGATAATATATGACCTACTTGATGTAACTTATATAGAAGGGTATAATTTCCCCAATCTTTATGTGCACGCGTAGGTTTAGTTTGAATGCCTACTCGTTTATGCGATGTTGTAGCTTCTAGGCCAAATACTGCATGCTTATCTCATTCAAGGTGTAGACTAAATTCTTCAGTCACATTATTCATTAACCACAAGCTTATTAAGGATGAATATGTAATTTTTCAATGTTTATAGTTCTTCCACTAAATTGGACTGTTGGAATGACCGGGATTTTGGCAACAACTGTGCAAGATACTCTTATCACATTAGTTATTTTTCCCATTTCTCTTTTTCCCCATATTGTGCACTAAACTTTATATGGACCAAAATATTATAAACATAGTTTTGGTAATTTTTATTTCAGATATGCTGCTTTATGTGATCTTCTTCCATTGGATCAACTTAAAATCTTTCATGTGGGGGTCATATTCATGTTTCAGTAGTGCATTCAATTTTACCTGCAATATGAAGACCTTGGTTGGGTCATTTTTATAAAACATGTTCATTTCGAAGCAATATTTTGTTGGATGAGGTTGTTTGTATGGTTTAATAAAGATATTTTGTTGGTGGTGGATGTGATATAGTGTAAATGTCATTGCATCATTGTTTGAACATTATACATGAAGCGAATGTTGTGTTGTATGTAAAGGGTCATTGTTGAATATATGAATTTTATCTATTTTTATCGACGAATTTTATGTATGTGAATTTCTAACATTTTAACTCTATAATAGTAGTATTTAGGACAAAGCTACAAGTTAAAAAACAGATGAAAGAACCATGCAAGTATTTTCCTAAAAAGCTATATATATTTAACAACATTTAAAAATGTTGAAAAATATATTTTGAAATAGTTTTAAAACTTTGTAAAACATATTTTGCAACATCTAAAAATTGTTTTTATTGTAATTATTACAACGTCTTTCGCAAGAAAAATATTGTAGCGGATGCCAACCCTATGACAACTTGACCTAGTACCATGTTTGCAAAAATGTTGCGAAACCCATATAACAACAATTTTTTTATCTTTAATAAGGCATATTTGTTGTGTTTTATTAAGTTTTGTCCTAAATGCTTGGGATTACTATTCTAGTTTGTTAAAAACAATCAATGAATGTTCTCCATTTCGGGTATATGTAAAACTAATATGTATTATGTGTCGTAATGAATTATAATCGCAGGATATCAATTGTATTTATTACCATTTGAACAAGAAGTGCGTACAAAATGAATTTTCACAGATAAAGTAGATATGATTTTTAGTATGCAAATTTGTTTCTGTTAAGAAATATTAGCCGGATCATTAACATTTACAGCAGGCATTACAAGGCTAGTGCTATTTTGCATTGATTTAGTTGGATGGTCATTTCATTTTCAATATATAATGGACATCAATGTTGTTCTCTATTATATTGATCCTACAAATGCATTTTAAAAGGAAAATCTTACTTGAGAAAAATTTATGTTATAATTAGTTGCTTTGTAACATTTGGAATAATAATATCGATGAAATAGTATATTCTAAATTGATAATTTTCTAATGTACACCTTGGGCGTAGCAAGCAATCCCGCTAGTTAAAGTATAATAATTTAACTTTTAATACTTGGTGGATTGATAAATTGTATATTTCACATTAGAGTGCTAAGAGTTAAAAAAATGAATATGTAATATGTAAACGAATCTTAGTTTTTCTATACTAAAAGTTTTTAAAACCTACACCAGGTGCTAGTAAATATTATGATTTGTATCCTATACAATCACGTATACTCGAAAATTGTGTGTGTACATATACACACACACTTACGTATACACACACACACACATATATACATATACACATGTATTTACACCTACACATATGGTGTAAAATCTAAGATTTAACAAATTTTGCATTGCAAACATAAGCTAAATAGAAATCATTACCCAAAGAGTCAGTTGAAAATAAGCAACACTACGATATCTTTGGTCCAAGTTTCCTTTTCATATACAAATTTTACCTTTGCAAGGTTCATACAAAATTCTAATAGTCTGCAAATAATATAATATTAATAAGAAAAAAATTATGACATTCTACTCTATTTTATTTATGGCAAGGAGGTTCACAAAGGGACTGAGTTGCATGCATACTTAACAATATATGAATTCTAAAATGTGACTTTTACTGCTATATAATAAGAAACCAGAGCGCTGAAGTAAACAAATATGTTTAACAATTTATATATACTGTAATTTACTAACAAATGTAACCTAAAAGAATTCTAATATCGTTTTATTATGAGTATGCATCAACAAAATCAAAATTCTAAATTTCATTTTCCAGATTCCTCAACTGCCACCGCAACACCATGGAAATTTAATCTTTGCTCGAAATCCAAGTATCCGAGCCCATATCAGAAAAGAGATTAATTTTGCTTTCAAATTCTTAAAATATCATGGTGTAAAGAGCAAGTAATAGATATTGGTGCATCATGGACGTGCCACCGCCTTGAAAGTGAAATTCAATACGACTATGCTCTAGCCGATAATTGTAGTTTGCTCTGAAGCATTAATACAATGATCTTTCAAATTTGTACACTTACGGTTGAAGAATTTGGTGACTTTCATAGTTCACTGCCTAAAAATTTTTGACAAGTTTGGAAGATGATTTTATTTTGAATGAATTTGTGGTGAAAGAGAGATGAAGAATTCTAATTTACATACTATTTTATTTCTCATGGAGGATGGAGAAAGAAAGAGTAAAAATTGAACTTATATTTTTGGCCGTACCAAACCAAATAAATAAACATTTCAAAAATGAAGTGGTACTAATACAAAATACAAAAGGTTATAGTGAAAGGACTTTTTACATCGTACTTATAACACATATTTCATTGATTGATTATCATGAAAGGACCGTGTGAAGTTAATTTAGTCTGTGATAAATAATAGATGATATTTTATGACCAACATGATTTTATCCATACAAATATTTTATTCTACAAAATTATACTAGTTCATGTACTTCTTTCGGTTTTTTATGGTAGGAATACAAGTGTCTAATTATTATATTTCACTGTCTATCATTGAATATTGTATTTTACAAAAATATAATTGAATACTCAATGTCTGAAGAACAAGAATGAAATTTTATTCTATAATTGGTTTCCATTTATCTGCCATATTTGCAGGTTTCATAAACAATTTGATTATGGGTTTTGCTTGTGACAAATGAATTTTATGTCAAAATGCAAGAATGGAGTATTCGGGGATTTAGAGGAATTCAAATGATTAACTTGTTAATTTTCTTGCCAACAGGGTTGGCGTAGTTGGTTGATGGTACGGACTGCGTGATCGAAGGTCACGAGTTCGAGCCCCGAAACTGACAACCCTGTAACAAGTACCCGAAGAATGTGTTTGGCAGGCACATACTTCCCTAGAGTTTACAAGGGAAGCTTGGTTCTCTAGGTAATTCAAAAAAAAAAAAATTGTTAATTTTGTTTGGGGTCCCTCCTCATATTTTGTTTCCGATGTAGAATTTGACCCAAAAAAGCAGTCATAGTAGCAGCATCGTTGATTATTTCAAGTATATACGTATTACAAGTAAAATATTATACTTCAGTCGAAAATTTTGATTAAAATTTAGAATCAAAACAAAGTGACATTATACTCAAACCAGTAATTAAGCAGTAATCCCATTTTGAGATTAGTTAACACAAATATTTTGTTCGGTTAACCAAAAAAATGGTATTATTAAAAGGACTCCAAAAGTTATTTGAGGAGGGGGTGTACCTTTTTACCATCGTCCTGAGTACAAGGAAATAATTCAACATTAATATCTTCTTCTTTTGTTGGAGATTTAGTTAGACATTTGAAACCAGATTAATATGAAGATTAATCTATGTTTTCTACATCAACTTAAAATTGGAGAACCAGGGTTTAAAACAAAAGAACTATGATCCATGGTAAAGGAATAAAGAGAATGTGTAAGAAGATGACAAAGAACGGCAAGGAAGATCAATTTTAAAATGAACAGTATAGTGTTTTTTAGTTCGATGTTATAAGGAAAGAATCAATTTTTTGTTTCTCCCCTCAACAAAAATATCATGTATGTATGTATTTATGTATGTTTGTATGTATGCATATGTATATACGTATATCAATAAATGTTGAGAAAATTAAGAAAATACCAATTTTATTTAAAAGTAAAAGAACTTTCTACAAGAGCTTTGTCTTAGACATACAGAAAAGCTTATATTTCACTAATCAATATCGAAGTTGTTTATTTGTCACATGGAGGGCAACTAAGCTTGCACTCATCAAGTGAGTTAAAACAAGTAGCTGTTTGAATGCAGTACACCCTTTTTGGACACATACTTTCATCTTGCAAAGAGCAACATGGCTTTCTTTTGTCAGGCGAAACTCCATTTGAAATTGAGTCAAATATCTTCTCATTGAGAGGGATGGCAACACCTGCATTGGAATTCATGCATTTATGAAATTTGAGAACACCATTCCTTCTTCAGCAGTTGCTCTTAAATAAATTAAAAGTAACATTATTTCTAAACTTACATTGGTGTAGAGCAGAGAAAGCCAAGGAAAGAAGTAGGAGTGGAAATACAAAGCTTACTCTCATTTTGATGAAATGTTTTTGCTAATATATGTTGAAATGGGTCGTGGTTGCTTAAATTTATATTGAGTTGGACCGTGTGAAATTAGTAGGTAATTAATAAATGAATACATTTGCATTAATTTTCTTTCTTTTTTCTTCTGAAATTATTATCTTTCAAATTAATGGGAATATATAATACATTCTCTTGATATCTCCTCAGGTTGTTTCATGTTATGTAACATAAAAATCAAATATTCACATATTAATTGACCATGTGATTTTTAAGGACCCAAAGGTTTTATGTCTGTGCACTTCATCAAAATCATCCAATTGATTAATTGGATTAATTCTATAGTAAATACAAAATGAATAATGAATATCATGCATGCATTTTTAGCTTTTGATCTGCTTCCTGTTTTTGCTACATATGTTTTAAATGGAGAAATAAGAATTAACTACAATTGATGAATGGTTCCTATATATTTAAAATTAGAAAAATAATATTAATATCAAGATTGCAATTACACATATATCGTCGCCACATTAATTAATTTCAAATAAATTTAATATACAGAATAAATTATATTTGAAGTGAGAACATCAATTTTTTTAGAAGTGAAGTGTAAATAATTTTTATTTTTCTAAAATAGGGAATAGCCAAAAGTAAAAAATTTAACAATATTTTTGAGCTAGTCTGCAAATTTCAGAGTTTAGACATAATGTAATGCCATGCCTTTTCACATGCTTTAAATCGATGATAAACCACACACGTCAGACTTAAACCATACAGAACGGCAGATTGTTATGGGGTAAATAAGAAAAAGTAGAGAAAGAAAAAAAACAAAATAGAATCTTGCAGCGGAACGATAAAATATAATAATAAAATATACAGTTCATGAAGTTGTTTACAAAACATTTGATTATACTTATACAGTACATATCAAAGTTACACATACCGGAGAATAATAATTAATGCAGCAGAATTAAATGGTGTAGTGGAGTAATGTAGTAGATAATAGTACTACAAAATCTTCGTCTTCGTCCTCCAGAATAAAATCTTCAAATCCTGAAACGCTCGGACTGACCCGAGCGAATTGAAAGGAAAAATGCTCAAGTCAGAACTAAAATATCTTAAGTAAGTTAAATCAACAATAAACAATATGAGTGGAAAGGCGTCAGAGATGTTTACGGGCTTTGACATCTCCTATCTAGTGTCTAACGTGAGTGCAGTAACCCAAGAGATGCTCAAGATTCACATCTCCTAAGGATCCGTTAAACTATTTACTATGTAGTAATATTTCGCTATTATAATAATGTCTATAGTAAAATAAACATACTTTTAAATAGCGTTAAGGAGTGACCCAATATTCCCCTTAACACATAATAGTCCCAGTAATCCATCTAATATCATAGTCCCTCCTGATCGGGAAGCCACCAAAGTATAGGAGAAAACCTAACTCGTACAAGGCACGCTAGGGTAGGTGACACGGCACAACTAGGCAATGCCAGGGTAGATATACCAATTACGCTTCTGGGTCGGTGGTAACATGCAGCATGCAGCTACGGCCCACCTCGAGCCACACCCCCAAATAAAAAAAATCTAAAGTGGCCACCGAATCCATCCAAAAGTCAAAATATAATATCGAAGGGATGTGTCTGATCAAAGATGCTACCTCTTTAACCCGTCGATCGCTCCTGTTTTAGCCACCTTATGCCAGCTCACGGGAGTTGGGTCCACGTATTTACCTCAAAGGAACCACCGCCACCATCCTATTTCATTCTGCAATCTCCACCGCGTACACGGTTGTTAAAGTCGTTTTCGGAGTTGGCAGAGAGTATGACAACTTCCGATCCGGTCTCTTTAACAACCAAACGTTATTATAACACCACAGTCTTATCAAAATAGTTTATACTTTTAAAACCAAAATATAATATCCATTTAAAATCCATATAAATATGGTATCATTTCCTCTTTTAAAAACCAAATCAAATTTGATATCGTTTTCAAATATATCCTTTTCTAAAATTATAACATTTCAAAGTTATAATATTTCGAAACCAAAACTTGAAATATAGCCTTTCAAAACATAAAACTTTGAAACATACTACACCACTTAAATGGTTTAAATATTAAATTACTTTATATAATAAAATAGCTTCTTCACCATCACAAATCAATTTCAATATGGATTTTAAATTCCCAAACAAACTAATATAATTTCCATATATTTCAAAGCTTTAATTGTTACACCATTTCAAAACTTATTCTTTGATGATTTCATATATATCAATTTCAACTACTATTATTTAGATTTGAAATGTTTACTTAATAAATCAAATATCATTTTAGTAAAACTTTTAGACTTCAAATAACTAGATATTCTTTCAATTTCATTAACGTGATAATATTCATTTAAATCAATTTGATATTCATTTAAATCCTCTAAACAAAAATCAAGTTATAAAATCAAACCTTTTAAATCTCAATTTATTTATATTTCAAATCAAATTTTTCGAGGATAATCCTTAAATCTTAAATTCAAATCAAATTCATATTTATCTTCCAAATCTAAATTTATTTAAATCATTATAACCTCTATATAAAATATGATTTAAATACTTAACCATATTTATTTTAATAAATCAAACTCCATTTTCTACTTATTGTCATTAAAAGATTTATACCTAGCTTAATACATGAATTTAACTATATATAAATATTTTTATATAATATCAAAAAGAATCAATATTAATTTAAACCATATAATTCTATCCAAAACCATATAAATCATTTTCGAAATATTTATATATATAGACCGACGGTGTCTATATAAAATTTTCTATCCTATGGTCAAGTGGTCCGGATATTTATCATTTCAATCTATTATTTAAAAAAAATACGGTTATATATCATTTCAAACCGTAATCCCGAATGAAATAAAATGAATAACAACTAGCAGTTTAAAATAATATATAATACAACATCCATTCATCCATCAACAGATCATACATCCATCACAATCATCATCTACAACAATCAAGCAATACCAATAAATAACTGATAATATATATAACAGGTATTTAACTGGAAGTTTATATGCAATAATTAATTTGATAACAATTTAATTCAAATAAATGAAATTTAACTTATAGATGATGATTAAATATATGCCAAACAACTATAAATAAATTTCAAATAACATCATAAATAAATGTAACAAACATAAGAAATTTTAGAAGTTGTGAGTGGGTTAAAACACTCACCTTTTGAATTTAAATTGAATTTAAATCCAATTGAAACCCAAAAATTTGACAGTCTCAGAATTTGTCCAAACCAGCGCCAAAATCTTCAGAATTTTAATGCGATCCTAACCAAAAAAAACATGCGTGAATTGGTGTTCGTATGTGAAAGATATAATGAAAATTGTGTTTGAATTTCAATTTTTTTTTAAAAAAGAGAACACATTTACCTTTCTTGCCACGTCATAGGCAAATCACTTTCTTCTAGAAAACACCACTCACGCACGCAAGGACCAACGCATGCGATACTGTGGCCGATCACAAACTTGACCACGATTCTCTCTCGCCTACGGCCACTAGGCAACCCCCGAACCCCACCATCCTCCTTCCCTCGCCTAGCCACACCGTGCCTACCACCTATTGTGACGCCCCACCTCTATGCTCATAATAACAAAGTGTATTAAAAGAAAAACTGTCTGTTATTTCGAAGAATAAGGCTGGACAAGAGCGGCCATCCGTAGTTAGGCCTTACACTAGTATTGGCTATCTCGATAGGAGTGGTATATATTTTTATTTTTCATCTCTTATTTATTTACTACCATCGACATACCCAATTCCAGTATAAAACAAACTACAATGGTTCATAATAGTTTAGGACAATATATATAATAATAACATAGATAAGCAGAATGCGGAACACAAATAATATCAAATATCATATATATAACTGAAGTGTAACGGCCTGCTATTTGAATCATTCAAATCGACAATAAAACCATACATGTCCGACTTGAATAATTCAAAATACTGAATTGTTAATTTAAATTTGGCAAAACTTAAACATATACAGTAAATAAATCCTTTACAGAATCAAAGATACAAAGTTGTACAATAATATGCAGCGGAATAAATGAATAGTAGTTCATGAAGCTAATATATAAACATCAGAGTTAGAAATAAAGTACATCCAATTATCTCAAATACAGTGAGGTCTTTTGTACGAACCAATGACTCCTCTGAAATAATCAAATGGAAAAGCTGTAAGGTGAATCGATAGTTGGACCTCTAACGAAGCTCCAAACTCCAAAGGTGAGCCTCTAATGCTGTGTCACTCAGTCAGACCCGAGCGTAAGGCAAAACACAAAACACTCGAGTCAGCATTAACATTCTTATATCTATAAATCCAACTCAAGTGAAATATCAACTGAAATATAATTAACTTAGAGGATGTTTGGGGTACCCATCCTCTAAGGATTCAAGGACTATCTACAGGGTAGAAATATACACTATAACAACGTGGTCATTTCAATTTTATTTATATTTCAAAACTATAATATCATTTTCATTTCAAATATCTCTAGTTTCCAAATTAGTATATATATATATCCAATAATTTATGAAGTAAAGTATTTTTATTTCCTCAAACTTCACAAATCGCTTCAAAAATCAACTCGACCTTCCCGTTCAAATTTAATTAAATCAAAATTTATCAATTTCTATTCGATTTAGTTTCTGACTAAACTAATTCAAATTTTATCTATTTCAAATCCGGATTTGAACCACAAAATAAACCATTTAAATTTCAATATAATTCGAAGTTAATATATGTCGGAGCTTTAAATATTCAACATTTCAAAGACTAAACATTGATAGTTGCGTTTATCCCCCAACTTGACTTCACTATTATTTAGTTTTGAAATATTCACTTAATAAATTCAATATTATTTATATGACCTTAAATTTACTTTTTCTATATATTACCTTCGATTTCTTTAGACATGAATCATCCATTAAATTTCTTAAATAAAAATTCAAGTTATAGGATAATATGTTAAAGTTTCAAATTTAATAGTTTCAAATTGATTTAACTAAATAAAATACTTAATTAATGACAAATTCAAATAAGTCCCAACTATATCTTCAAACCTTAGCTTATAAAATTTATTTCGCAAATCCATTTCAGAAATACAAATTTAATAAATCCTTAAACATATTTCATATTAATAAAATCAATCTTAATTAAACTATTTTAGTATTAAATCTATATATAAAATAACCTTTATATACAATACTTTAAATCAATATTCATTAAAACAATATATTTCTTTTCAAGACCATTCAAATTATTTTCAAAACATTCATATAGACCACGGCGTCGACGTAAAATTTTCTATTCTATGGACAAGGGATATGGATATTTATCATTTCAATCCGTAAGTTAAATATATACGGGTGGATATCATTTCAACCCGTAATCCCAAATTCAATTCAAATGAAAATCACTTGGGTTTATCATTTCAACCCATAACGAAATTCTCCTATTCTAAAATCTGTTCGGGTATGTATCATTTCAACCCATAGTGATTTTTATAATAACAGGGAACTTGCAGAGTGATAACAGATATAAAAATAATAATAACAATAGGCATATATCATCAAAAATAAATATAAACAATAGGATATGGTGTCATATCCCGTAAGTGAACAGTTACAGATAATAGCATATATAACAATTTAAATAACTACAACATCATATTTCAATTATTGTTTTAATTTAATAAAATTCAATAAATAAAAGAATGTTAATCGTGAGTGATTGCTCACCTTTTGAGGCTGGAGAATACAGAAGATAACATGGATACGCATACTGATACAGACACTAAAATTTGAATTATATATCCGAGCATGAATTTCAAAGCAAAGTAGGATTGGCACGAATTGGACGAACGAGGATGATAATCAAGAATTTATGAATTGAATCGGAATCAGTATGATATATACAGAAATTTTTGCTATTTTAACAAAAATCAAAATTGCATCCCTAAGAAAAATTTAAAGTCGAATCACACACAAACACACACACACACACACACACATATATATAATTTACCTTTTTTCATACATAAACCAATAGTTTTAACATTTGAAATAAAACTTATATGTTAAATAAAAATCCTTATAATTTTTCCAAACCATTTTAATTTTTACACATAGATCAAAATTTCTATTTACAAATCTAAGACCCAAACCACCCCATACGACCTATGTATATAATATCATTAAGATTTACATTTTAAAATAAGATTAATATATAAAACTCCAACAAATTACACTGCTCAAATCTCATTTATAAACCACTATATACATATGGTACAAAATTGTGACGCCCCAGCCCGAGACCCACATTAGTAAAGAGAATTAACGAGTAATTCCGTCTACTAATGCAGAGAATAGGGCTGGTTAAGGGCGACCGAATAGTAATGCACTAGCTAATGACTAAGTATGTCGATGCTTACCATTTTTTTTTCGCGAATCTCAAGTAGTCGACATACTCAGTTATTAACTAATACGATACTACACGGCTAACGGATCTATTCAGAACAAAGCACAATAACATCATAACATGTCGCAGAAACAGCAGCCACAGATAATATGTATGCTGATACAAAACCAAACATCTGATGTAATACCATTCACCACATAATGTAATACAACATCATCCCATAAAAGAATATATACATGAAGTGATAAATAAAAGATCCATCAATAGTGGAGATATCCAAGTCCATAGTCATGAGCCCACAAAAGATAGCAAAACGGATCCAAGCATAAAGGATAGTCATCCAACTAACCTGCAACTCGGTCTGACCCGAGTGATAAACACACGGGTCAGGCAACTGAATCTTATCATTAGCCAAAGGATAAAAGATAAGGTAAATAAGGGAAACATGTATCAAGCGAAGTATACAGGAATTTGAGTAACTTAGCTCGATAGCATGACTATAACACTACGCTAGAGGTTTGCATCTACATCTACTAAGTTTGATAAAGAGGGCTTTATGCATATAATACAAGAATACCATCAACACTATCCATGCATAAATAAATTTCCCATTATAAAGTCTCAAGTATAAGTTTCAATTCGAAATCACCAAAGTCCTCAAATAAGTCATATCGCCTTATTTATCTCTATAAGGCCAGGTAAAACACATCAAAGAGGTGAAATCAAAATCATCATAACTCATAAAGAAAATCCAAGATTGGCCAATTGTTACATGCAGAAAGCATGTTGCACGTGCTAAAGTTCTCAGACTAGCGCTTGTAGAAAGGTTAGGTACCCACATGAATCTCTAAGGCGACCGAAGTCACACTTTCCCAGATTATTAATTTCCCAGATTCTCAGATTCCCAGATTCTCAGATGACCCAAAGGTCATAGCACTAGTAATTCCCAGAATGTGTCAGAAACCCTCGGATAGTAACCCGAAAAGTGGTTACGTACGTCCCATACCGTACGTCCTCACTCAACGGTTTTCTAGCCGCTAGTCGATGCCACACTAACAAAAGCATCAAAATCTCAAAGAATTGCCTCATGTCATTGGCATAAGGCATAAAATATCTAACCTGTCTCATCTCATTGACAAGTGGAAAATTCCATAAAATCATAAATCTCAGAAAATCTCATATAAAACAATTGCCTCATATCAATAGTGTTTTTCCCAAGATAGTCCCATGTCGTATATGCTTCCGAATACGAAATATTAGACTAAAGTTATTAGTCTAAAAGACTAATATAACACTCTATCCCAGACCACAAAGTGGTAAATCCTAAGAAGGAAATCAAAAAGATTTCTCAATGTCGTTTCGATCGTACAAGTCCATAATTAACCGATTAAGTGAATGCACGAGTCCCATTCCTCACGGATTTACTAAGTCGTTTAATTTATTTTCTTTTACGCCCGAATATATATATATATAGCAAAAATATGTAAAATTATACATATAATATTTTTCACGAGAAAACATGATTTTAAAACAATTTCCAGCAATTTATAGAAAAGATTTTAGAAAGAAAACGGCTTATTTTCAGAGTTTCTAATAAATTATAAAATATTAGAAATAAGAAAAATCCTCAAATTCCCAACCATATATGATTTATTTATATAATGGTTTAATCATTTAAGCTCAAACAATTCGCAAATCAAGTAAAAGAAAAAAAAAATCATCATCAGTAAACTCCTCAACCAAAGCAAATACAACACTCAAGGCTACATGCAAGTGCTCAGGACAGCGATCTTGCATCAGCTATTTCGACCCTTTAATCACAAAATTTCACAAAGTTCTACAAATGAAAGTTGTCACAATCTTCCTGTAGTTTTCAGAAATTTAAAAATTATAGGATTCGAATAAGAAACGCAAAAGTTATGCACAAAATACTAACTCAGGTTTGCACAAAACACTGAGTTTTCAACAACAACAGGACAGCGAGTTTACAAGAGGTTTTTCAACATTTTAGTCAACGAATTACCGAATGTGATACAAATAAAAGTTGTCACATTCTTTCTGTAGTTTCCAAAACTTCAAAAATTATTGGATTTGTATAAGAAACGCAAAAGTTATGCACAAAATACTAACTCAGGTTTGCACAAAACACTGAGTTTCCAACAACAACATGACAGCGAGTTTGCAAGAGGTTTTTCAACATTTTAATCAACGAATTACCGAAAGTGATACAAATAAAAGTTGTCACATTCTTTCTGAAGTTTCCAAAACTTAAAAATTTATTGGATTTAGATAAGAAACGCAAAAGTTATGCACAAAATACTAACTCAGGTTTGCACAAAACGAAAACAGAATCAGAATTGAAATCACTCAATCCAGCTACTTCGGCAACTGATTTCACTGATCAAACCATTTCAGAACATAATGAAAATTTGCAAGCTTAAACTAGACACATAGACCTTCAAAATGACACCAAGGTTGCCTCAATCCGACACCGGATGAGAGAGATATAACCAAAACGAAATAGGGTATTTTTAGCAACAAAGCAGAAACAAATTGAATATACTGTTCGTATATTCAAGCGTAGACTTCAAAATTTTTTTGCTTTATGGCAGCGAAAATTCTTGCTTACAGTTGCTATAAGTTTGCTAACTTACCTTTTGCGGCGAAAAGGAGCGAAATTGGCTGCAAAATGAGATCTTCATGCTAGCAATGGCCTAGGCAGTACCTATAGTTGCTGAAAAATGGACATGCAAAGGAGAAAACCCATTAAAACAACAATAGTAACTGAAACTAAGATTTTTCCCGGATTTAAGATGGAGATTGGTTAGGACATTACCTGACTTTAATTTTTAGATGAGAGAATCTCTTAATTTTGTGTGGAATTAACTAAGATTTAGCAAGGGTTTGAGGTTGCCATTGATTTTTCTTTTGAGCTTCTGTTACTAACTGTAGGAGGAGATAGGAGATGGAAACTGTACGTACACTATTTTCCTCACCAGAAACTTCTTTATGGGCTAATGGATCAACACTTCAGCCCAAAAACATACTTAGCCAAAAATTCTAATTTATGTTTTTATTATGTATATAATGCTATTTCTCTCATATTTTACACATTTTATATCCGAATTCAACGAAATAAAAATGCGTTGGATTCGTTAAAACACAAGGAATCCAATAAAAAGAATAAAATTTTATTTTACCAAGTTTTATTATATATTTACCATTTATTCCCTATTTATGGCAAATTTACACTATTTATCCAACTAATGTAAATATGGACATATTTTGTCAAATAAAATGGGTTATCTCATTTTATTATGGGGGAATGATTTATTTTTAACTCCCCAAAATATTTACCCACATTATATATCATTTATAACATGATTAATTATTTATTCAACACTTTTCCTGGTGTATAAAAAAAAATGTAATTTAGACATTACATACATTATTGCCAAATTGTGCATGCTAATGGAATATAGGCACAAATCTCTATTCAAAACTCATGAAATAAAGAGATATTATATTTTTTTTTCCATTCCCATATATGTATTACACAACCCCAAAATATATATTCCCCTTTTCATTTTCTTTCTTCCTAAATTTATTTCAAATCATAAAATTAAAATAAATCTCATTTTATTTTTTTCTCCTAAGATTAACTCACATAATATTGTTCTATCCCTAACAACAATATTATCCTCATTTTCTCCCCATTAATTTAATTAATGAATCTAATATTAAATCATAACTATAATTATGACTTAATACTAGCGGTAATCTCCAACCAGGGTTGTTACAGACTTCCCCCCTTAACAAAATTGCGTCCACGCAATTTCTAAAGGAAAAACCCATAACAATGCAATAATTCACTCAAAAGAAACAAGAAAAGGCTTGAGAAAGAAAGTTCTCACCGATGACAAATGAAGAAAGAATACCCGAAAAAGAACGCTCGATAGATTCTCTGGTTTCCCAAGTGCAATCTTTCGGATTCTCCGACCATTGAATCTTAACAAAAGAAACGTTCTTGCTTCGAAGGCGTCTCACCTCCGAATCAAGCACGCGAATAGGCTGCTGAGAAGTAGATAAACTCGGTGAAATCTCAAGCTCAAGCTGCTCGGAAGAATCAATGAATGAATCTGAATCTCGAATACATTTCCGAAGCTGAGAAATGTGGAAGACATCATGAATACCCGATAAATGAGATGGCAGAGACAATCGATAAGCTACAGGGCCAATGCTCTCAATAATCGGAAATGGTCCTATAAAGCGAGGAGCCAATTTCCCAGTGGAGCTAAAGCGCATTACTCCCTTCATAGGGGATACATGAAGGAATACAAGATCACCCACTGCGAATTCCAGAGGCTTCCTACGGTTGTCCGCGTAGGATTTCTGACGATTCTGTGCCTCTTTCATCCGCTGTCTAATCAAAGATATCTTCTCCGAAGACTCACGAATCGAATCAGGACCGAGAATGAACTTCTCGCCCGATTCTAACCAATAAGAAGGCGAACGGCACGGTCTACCATAAAGAGCCTCAAAGGATGCCATACCGATACTGGATTGGAAGCTATTATTATAAGAGAATTCAACCAATGGAACGTGATCTTCCCAAGAGCCACCGAAATCAAGAATACACGCACGGAGGAGGTCTTCAAGCACACGATTCACCCTCTCAGTCTGACCATCAGACTGGGGATGATAAGTTGTAGAGATATTTAGCTTTGTTCCCAAAGCTTGCTGAAAGCTAGTCCAGAAGTGACTAGTGAACAAAGGATCACGATCACAAACCATCGAAGAAGGAACACCATGTAATCGAACAATTTCCTTAATATAAAGCTTCGCTAAAAGAGGAGCATTCCTATTAGATTTAATAGGGATGAAATGGGCGATTTAGTAAGATGATCCACAATAACCCAAATGCTAGAATGACTCGACCTCGAACGAGGTAGGCCGTCAACGAAGTCCATCGATACTTAGTCCCACTTCCACTGTGGAACCTCAAGAAGCTGAAGAAGACCGGATGTCTGCAGATGCTTGGCCTTAACAAGCTGACAGGTAGGACACTGGCTCACATATCTCGCAACATCACGCTTCATACCATCCCAATAATAAAGATGATGCATATCCGCATACATTTTACTACTACCCGGATGGATGGTATACTTAGAGCGATGGCAATCATCAAGTATGTCACGCCTAAGTGCTGAATCAGATGGAACAACTATACGGTTCCTCAGACGAAGGCAACCATGAGAATCAATTGAATAATCCCGCAACTCCTCATCACGGGACTCAGATGAGCAAGACTGAATGAGGCGCATAATATAAGCATCACGTCTCTGGGCCTCAGAGATACGATCAACAAGAGAAGGTCGAGCCACCATACTGAATAATAAGACCGGTGAATCAGATGACGGTGCTCGATCACGAATGTCGAAGCTGGATATGGTCTCAAGAACATCCCATTCGGCTAACTTCATGGAAACAACTGCCGAATGCTTGCGGCTAAGCGCATCAGCTACACGATTACCCTTCCCAGGGGTATAGTCAATGTCAAAGTCATATGAGGCGAGAAAGTCTAACCATCGCTGTTGCCTCATATTAAGATCTTTCTACGAAAAGAGATATCTGAGAGACTTATGATCGGTATAAAGGACGAAATGCTCACCAAGGAGATAATGACGCCATATCTTGATGCAGCTCAGAACAGAGAAGAAATGCAACCAAAATTTCTAACAAGGATGAGTCGTACACGACTCATAGAGAGGTTAAGTCGTACGCGACTTAGGAAGGCAGGGTTAAGTCGTTTCCGACTTAATGGTGCACGGGATAGCAAGTTTCGAGTTAACAACAATTTGAACCGCATAAAAGAGGCATCGGGTTTGAGTCGTGCGAGCTTGAGTCGTATACGGGATAATGGAACAGGGTTACGACTCAAGGGAAACTTGGAGTGTGCATACTTGATGAGTCGTACACGACTTAACAACGTATCCATAAGTCGTGACCGAGATAGCATCAAGAAGGAGAAGGATTCAACTGATGGGAGCTTGAGTCGAAGGAAGGATGTTGAGTCGCTGAAGTTATGAGTCGTGAGTCGTAGGTCGTTGCCGACCTAGTATGAGTCGTGAGTCGTTTGTTGTGATGAGTCGTGTACTGTTGTATGTTGTAAGTCGTATGTCGTGAGTTTTAAGTCGGTATGTAGTGGATCGTGTTGCATTTTAGGTCGTTACCGACCTATGGGTTGTGAGTGTTGTATTTTAGGTCGTTACCGACCTAGGGGTAATGTTGAGTCGGTCATGTATATGAAGTGTTGGGTCGCATACGACCTATGGTGAGTCGTCTTAAGGTCATATGATGATGTATGAAGGTCGTGCTTGTTAAGTCGGCCAGGGTTGAGTCGTTCTGGAGTTGAGCTGCCTTGTGTTGAGTCGGCCGCGACCTAAGTTAGGTCGTAAGTCGTCGCCGACCTAAGAGTCAGGTGAGGGTTTGTGTGTGTTGAGTTGTGAAAGCTATAAATAGCGCGTGTGTTGTACATTTTGAGGTTGTTGATTTTGAATAAAATTTCTCTTTTGTTAGCTTTGTGCTTTCATACCAATTGGTAGTTGAGTGTAATCTCCTATCTCCACTTACGTCGTTCGAGTGCGCTCGAATCCACGTTTGTTGAAGCCGATTCACGGAATCTAGTGCGCTAGATCAACGTGCGAAGAATCGTAGATCTTTGAACACGGTATAGTGCGCTATCAACGTGTTTGAGATAGCTAGAGTTCGGTATCTTTGGATCAACGAACTTGGGCATTTTGGTATCTTCAACTCACCGATTGCTACATTTCATCGATTGAAGTTTTGTTTGATTAATCCGCTGCGTCATTATTGGTATCAGAGCCATACTTAGCCAATCATAGCTAAGTTTGATTCTTGGAGCCAAGTTTTTGAAGTTTTTGAAGTTGGAAGGAGTTCATCGTGTTCATATTGAAGTTGCATCAAGTTTGGAGAGTTTGATCCATTTCATTTTGGATCGAGGAGTTGGATTTTGTTTGGATTTTGAATTGGTGATTTGCGCGCCAAAGTTTTGAAGGTTTTGGAGTGAGCCGAGGCAAGTCTTGACCGAGCCAAGCAAAGTTGTGAAGAGTCAAGGCCGAGACAAGCATTGCCGAGACAGTTGAGCCTAGATTGCCTTATCGTGTGAAATTTTGAAGTATTGTGTTCAATTTGTTGAAGTTTGTGAAAATTTTAACCATGCCACCAAGGAGAGCTAATCGTCATCAAAACGTTGAAGCTTTGTATCGTAGAGAAGAAGCCGAGCTTATGGAACAACGTATTAATGAAAAATTTGATGAAGGCATTGGTAAATTGAAGAGATTGATGAATGATTTGAATCAAAGAAGGAGATCACCAAACTCGAACCATGGAGGAAACCGAGTTTCGCCATCGGTTACGGAAGCGAGGAGGGTATCGCCACATTCTTGTAGAGATAGAAGAGAAACATCAATTTCATCACGAAGAGATCATCATGACTATGCACATGAAGAGAGAAGAAGTCAACGTGAATTTGACCATGAAGCATATAGAGATGAGGAGAGACATAGTCAAAGAAGCATGCATGAACAAAGGGATGACATTGGTCGAGATCGATGTAGGCGTACTTTTGATTTTGTTGAAGAGGGTGATAGAGCAAGTATTCATTATCGAGATCGAGACCAAGTTCGAAATTCTTACCGTGATGTGGAGGATGACCGTCGTTGGGAGTCGGGTATGAAAATGGAGATTCCGGAGTTTAAAGGCGGGATGGTTGCTGAGGAATTCTTAGATTGGTTGTCTAATGTGGAGGAAATCTTTGATTTCAAGGAGGTGCCGGAGAATCGAAAGGTGAAGTTAGTTGCTACAAGGCTGAGGGGGAGAGCATTGGCATGGTGGCAGCAAACTAAACTTACTCGAGAACGAATGGGGAAGTCAAAGATAGAATCTTGGGAGAAGATGAAAAAGTTGATGAGATCTACTTTCTTACCTTACAACTACCAGTCACTTATGTACCAAAGGTTGCAGAATCTGAGGCAGGGGACAAAGTCTGTTAGTGATTATGCTGATGAATTTTACCAACTCATTGCCAGGAATGATATCATGGAGACAGAAGAACAGCTGACAGCTAGATTCGTTGGGGGTTTGAGAATGCAGATCCAGGATATGGTTAATATGTTTGATCCTAGATCCGTTGTAGAGGCACATCAGAAAGCGTTAGCTTGGGAGAAACAAGGAAGGCGTGGAGGTGGTGTGTTTACTAACTCTAATAATCAAGCAAGGGGTGCTGGTGGAAGTTCTAATGTTCCTAAACCAGTTACAAAACCAGTGGTGAAGGAGGTTGAGAAGGCGAAGGCTAGTAGTATTTTCAAATGTTATAATTGTCAGGAGTTGGGTCACAGAAGCAACGAATGTCCGAAGCCGAAGAAGAGAACCATGGTTGCAGAGGTTGAAGCAGATGATGGTGAGGAGGCAGAGTATTCAAATGTACCTTATGTTGAGGAGGAAGAAAAAGTGTCGGGTGATGAAGGTTGTAATCTTATGATGAGGAGAAGTTGTTTGACACCTAAGCAAGAGGAGGATTGTAGTTGGCTGAGAAGCAATATTTTTCAATCGACATGTACTATTCTGGGGAAAGTTTGCAAGTTCGTTATTGATGCGGGGAGTTGTGATAATATTATTTCTACAGAAGCAGTAAGAAAGTTGAACTTGAAGACCGAGAAGCATCCTAAGCCATACAAGCTAGCATGGTTAAGGAAAGGAGGTGAAGTGAAAGTGTGTCGAAGAGCTTGTGTGAATTTTTCAATCGGAAAGAAGTACAAAGATGAAATCTGGTGTGATGTCGTAGATATGGATGTTTGTCACTTATTGTTGGGCAGACCATGGCAGTTTGATAGAGCAGTTCAGCATGACGGTCGTGCCAACAGTTACAGTTTCATGTTCGAGGGTACTAAAATCACTTTAGTTCCTAAGAGACAGCAGCAGAAGGAGAGCAAGCTAGAAGAGATTGAAGAATTGAAAACTCTGTTGACTTTGAAGGAGTTTGTTAAAGAAGTGGAGGAAGAACCGGAAGTGTTTTTGTTGATTGGGAGAGAGAGTAGCGAAGAAGTTGAGATTCCTGAAGAAGTGAAGCCTGTTTTGAAAGAGTTTGAAGATGTCTTTCCAGAGGAGTTACCGAAGGAGTTACCACCACTTAGAGACATTCAACATCAGATTGATCTTGTTCCCGGAGCAGTGTTACCACACCGACCACATTACAGAATGAGTCCGAAGGAACATGAGGAGTTACGAAGGCAGGTGGAAGAATTACTTGAACAGGGTCGTATTCAGGAAAGTTTGAGTCCGTGTGCTGTACCTGCATTGTTAGTACCAAAGAAGGACGGAACTTGGAGAATGTGCACTGATAGTAGAGCTTTGAATAAGATCACTGTTCGTTACAGATTTCCTATGCCGAGGTTGGATGATTTGTTGGATCAGTTGAGTGGGGCAACTATATTCTCGAAAATTGATTTGAAGAGTGGTTATCATCAAATTCGTATCAGACCTGGAGACGAATGGAAGACAGCTTTCAAAACTAGAGAGGGGTTGTACGAATGGTTGGTTATGCCATTTGGTTTGTCTAATGCACCTAGTACATTCATGCGGGTGATGAATCAAATTTTTAGACCATTCATTGGAAAGTTCGTTGTGGTTTATTTCGATGATATTCTGATTTATAGCAGGAGTACGGAGGAGCATGTTCTACATCTAAGGGAAGTGTTGCTTATTCTTCGTGAAGAACAATTTTATGCTGCTACAAAGAAATGTGTGTTTATGACACCTGGTGTTTTATTCCTGGGTTATGTTGTTTCAGGGAAAGGTATTCAAGTTGACCAGAGTAAAGTTAAAGCAGTCAAGAATTGGCCACAGCCAAAGACAATTACAGAAGTGAGAAGTTTTCATGGGCTAGCGTCATTCTACCGAAGGTTCATACCACACTTCAGTAGCGTGATGGCTCCAGTGACTGATTGCATGAAGGGTAAACAGTTTGTGTGGTCAGAGGAAGCGGGGGTTGCCTTTGAAAGAATCAAGGAACTGTTGACGTCTGCACCAATTCTTGTTTTACCGAATTTTCAGTTGTTATTTGAGTTGCACACTGATGCTTCGAAGGTTGGAATTGGAGGAGTTCTGAGTCAGAATGGGAAGCCAGTTGCTTATTTTAGTGAGAAGTTGTCAGGGGCGAAGATGAGATACAGCACATACGATGTTGAGTTTTATGCTGTTGTTCAGGCTGTCAAACATTGGAGGCATTATTTACCCAGGGGGCCGTTGGATTTAGCAGTTGTACCACAGTCAAAGAGAACAGTTAAACGAGCTGCTGATTTTGTTGATGAGCTGACTGAATGTCATAAAATCGTTCAGGAACGATTGAAGAAAATCAATGAGAATGCTTATCGATTAAAGTTACCAGATGATGTTTATACTTCTGATGTTTTTAACGTCAAGCATTTAATTCCATATCATGGGAGTGAGATTGTTGAGGAAGAATTTACAAATTCGAGGTCGAATTTTTCTCAACCAGGGGAGGATGATGCAGCTCAGAACAGAGAAGAAATGCAACCAAAATTTCTAACAAGGATGAGTCGTACACGACTCATAGAGAGGTTAAGTCGTACGCGACTTAGGAAGGCAGGGTTAAGTCGTTTCCGACTTAATGGTGCACGGGATAGCAAGTTTCGAGTTAACAACAATTTGAACCGCATAAAAGAGGCATCGGGTTTGAGTCGTGCGAGCTTGAGTCGTATACGGGATAATGGAACAGGGTTACGACTCAAGGGAAACTTGGAGTGTGCATACTTGATGAGTCGTACACGACTTAACAACGTATCCATAAGTCGTGACCGAGATAGCATCAAGAAGGAGAAGGATTCAACTGATGGGAGCTTGAGTCGAAGGAAGGATGTTGAGTCGCTGAAGTTATGAGTCGTGAGTCGTAGGTCGTTGCCGACCTAGTATGAGTCGTGAGTCGTTTGTTGTGATGAGTCGTGTACTGTTGTATGTTGTAAGTCGTATGTCGTGAGTTTTAAGTCGGTATGTAGTGGATCGTGTTGCATTTTAGGTCGTTACCGACCTATGGGTTGTGAGTGTTGTATTTTAGGTCGTTACCGACCTAGGGGTAATGTTGAGTCGGTCATGTATATGAAGTGTTGGGTCGCATACGACCTATGGTGAGTCGTCTTAAGGTCATATGATGATGTATGAAGGTCGTGCTTGTTAAGTCGGCCAGGGTTGAGTCGTTCTGGAGTTGAGCTGCCTTGTGTTGAGTCGGCCGCGACCTAAGTTAGGTCGTAAGTCGTCGCCGACCTAAGAGTCAGGTGAGGGTTTGTGTGTGTTGAGTTGTGAAAGCTATAAATAGCGCGTGTGTTGTACATTTTGAGGTTGTTGATTTTGAATAAAATTTCTCTTTTGTTAGCTTTGTGCTTTCATACCAATTGGTAGTTGAGTGTAATCTCCTATCTCCACTTACGTCGTTCGAGTGCGCTCGAATCCACGTTTGTTGAAGCCGATTCACGGAATCTAGTGCGCTAGATCAACGTGCGAAGAATCGTAGATCTTTGAACACGGTATAGTGCGCTATCAACGTGTTTGAGATAGCTAGAGTTCGGTATCTTTGGATCAACGAACTTGGGCATTTTGGTATCTTCAACTCACCGATTGCTACATTTCATCGATTGAAGTTTTGTTTGATTAATCCGCTGCGTCATATCTTCAAAGCAAAGACGATGGCTGCAAGCTCTAAATCATGGGTCGCGTAACGAACCTCGTTCGGACGTAATTGCCTTGAAGCGTAGGCAGCAACCCGATCCTTCTGCATAAGAACCGCACCAAAACCACTAAGGCTGGCATCGGTATAAACGATGAGATCCTGATTCCCCTCAGGAACTACAAGCACGGGAGCATGAGTAAGAAGTTCCTTCAATCGCCGGAAGGAAGTCTCACACTTATCAGACCAAATATAACGAACACCCTTCCTAGTAAGACTAGTAAGAGGAAGAGCGATACGAGAGAAATCCTTAATGAAACGGCGATAATAACCCCCTAAACCCAGAAGCTACGGATCTCTTGAACATTCTCAGGCCTCTTCCAATTCTGAATAGCCTCAATCTTAGATGGATCGACTGAGATGCCATTGGAAGATACAACATGACCTAAGAATTTCACTTGCTTCTCCCAGAAGTGGCATTTAGAAAGCTTTGCCTTGAGTTGATGCGTGCGGAGAGTACTCAAGACAATTCTAAGATGTCGAGCATGATCTTCTTCGGATCTAGAATAAACTAAGATGTCATCGATGAAGACAAGGACAAACTTATCGAGATATTCCCTGAATACTCGATTCATGAGATCAACAAAGAAAGAAGGAGCGTTCGTCAATCCGAACGGCATGGCGAGCCACTCATATGAACCATATCGAGTGCGGAAAGCTGTAAGTGGAATGCTATCTTCCGCAACACGAAGCTGATGAAAACCCATGGTTAGGTCCAACTGAGAAAAGACCTTTGCACCACTCAACTGATCAAACATGTCATCAATACGAGGCAATGGGTAGCGATTATTGATGGTTAACTCATTAAGCTTGCGATAGTTGACGCAAAGCCTAAGAGTACTATCAGACTTCTTCATGAATACCACCGCGGCACCCCACGGTGAAGAACTAGATCGAATGAAGTGTTTAGCTTCGAGCTCAATGAGTTGCTTCTTAAGTTCCTCATTCTCCTTAGTAGACATCCTCGTGGGAGGACGACTAACGGGTTGCGCACCAGGAATGAGGTCAATACGAAACTCTATGGCCCGCTTAGGTGGCAAACCCGAAATAGGCTCAAAAATATCAGCGAAGTCACAAACAATCGGAATACGAGACACATCATCATCACTGTCTCGCGAATCAAGAGCATGCAAAGATGCTAAGGAATCAACATCGGTATCCTGGGGAACCAGGGATAACTGAGAAGAGGAATCTGGATGTCGAAGATAAACGAATCTGTCTGAACAAAGAATCCTGGCATCGTATCGAACTAACCAGTCCATACCAAAGATCATATCAAAACCAAGCGATGGAATCACGTGCAGATTCGCGCGGAAAGAAAACCCACAAAGCATAACCTCAACATCACAATATAAGCTAAGGGTTGCAAACCCCCCAATAGGATTTGAAATCCGCAAAGAAGTGAGCAAACACGAAACATCCAAAGAACAAGCATCCACGAGTTCCTTTGATTCGAATGAGTGTGACGCACCCGTATCAAAGAGCACTCTAATCGATCGATCATGAAATAGAATGGAACCTTCAAGAACAGAAGGAAATATACCTTTCGGCTGAGATGCATCACTAGAAGTTGCGGCTATATTCAGATTTCCCGGACGAGAACCTTTGTTCTTCTTAGGACAAGAGAAAGCCATATGTCCATCGGCCTTGCAATAATTGCACTACTTAGGCTTTGGACATTCACGGGCTGGATGGTTAGGAGAACCACAGTTGTAGCATGCGAAAGGCTTAGGCTGAGAAGGAGCTTGAGATTGAGAAGAAGACGATCCACCTTGTTTCTTCTTCTTGGAATGCGGAAATCGAGACTTGCGGAAAGGAAACTTCTTCTTCTTAGGATTGGACTGAGGACCACCTTCGTCATCACTCTCTTTCTCATTCTCCACTGTCTCGAGATTGAGAGCTGCATCAACTAATTCTTCAAAAGATAACTTGAGTTGGAGCATCAAAGCTTTCTTCAAATATTTCTTAAGTCCAGATACGAACTTAAGATTTTTCTTGTATGGAGTATTAATGAATTCCAACCCATACTTAGACAGAGACTCGAAGGAGGAGACATAATCAGATACCGATGACTTTCCTTGCTTCAACTCAATAAAGCGACAAGTGAGATGAGCCTTCTCAGAAGCGGGAATAAACTTAAGCTCAAATCTATCTCAAAACTGCTGCCATGTGAGGGTAGTCTCATCCACCTCAGCTATAAGAAGCTCGTACCAGTCAAGAGCACGCTCTTGTAGCATATTAGATGCCACAAGAACTCGATGATGATCAGATAAGTCCATACGAAGAAACACACGCTCGTAAATGCGAAGCCAAGCATGCACATCAAGAACTGACTCGGAGCCTTTGAATGGCTTGCATCCGAGATGAGTGAAATCACTGCATAGACGTGCGAATACAGATTTGCGAGGAGATGAAGCTGGAACCGGAGCGGGAGGTTGTGTGCTCCCAAGAAGCTCTCGAATCTGATCGGTAGTCATATAAATGCCTTCGGGTCGGGAACCACTGGACGGTCCTGCTGTCGAAGTGCGACCTCTACCTCTACCAGACATAGCTGAAGGATAAGATAAGAAAAGATTATTCACAGGGTAGACATATATATCACAATAAAAATGCAGTAGGTAAGGAATACTACGGAATAGTATTTAACATCCTAGATGTATTACCTCCTATCTACCCCAAAGGAATCGAAAGGATAAGGACATGACTAGGCTTGGCCACTTCTAAGGGATGAGATGCATAAAGGTGTTACACTAGATGTATGGTTCTTAGCGTATGCTGTTATATATTTACTCTATTTTGTTCTGAAAGCTAGCTCTGATACCAAGCTGTGACGCCCCACCCCGAGACCCACATTAGTAAAGAGAATTAAAGAGTAATTTCGTCTACTAATGCAGAGAATAGGGCTGGTTAAGGGAGATCGAATAGTATTGCACTAGCTAATGACTAAGTATGTCGATGCTTACCATTTTTTTTCGCGAATCTCAAGTAGTCAACATACTCAGTGATTAACTAATACGATACTACACGGCTAACGGATCTATTCAGAACAAAGCACAATAACATCATAACATGTCGAAGAAACAGCAGCCACAGATAATATGTATACTGATACAAAACCAAACATCTGATGTAATACCATTCACCACATAATGTAACACAACATCATCCCATAAAAGAATATATACATGAAGTGATAAATAAAAGATCCATCAATAGTGGAGATATCCAAGTCCATAGTCATGAGCCCACAAAAGATAGCAAAACGGATCCAAGCATAAAGGATAGTCATCCAACCTAACCTGCAACTCGGTCTGACACGAGTGATAAACACACGGGTCAGGTAACTGAATCTTATCATTAGCCAAAGGATAAAAGATAAGGTAAATAAGGGAAACATGTATCGAGCGAAGTATAAAGGAATTTGAGTAACTTAGCTCGATAGCATGACTATAACACTACGCTAGAGGTTTGCATCTACATCTACTAAGTTTGATAAAGAGGGCTTTATGCATATAATACAAGAATACCATCAACACTATCCATGCATAAATAAATTTCCCATTATAAAGTCTCAAGTATAAGTTTTAATTTGAAATCACCAAAGTCCTCAAATAAGCCATATCGCCTTATTTATCTCTATAAGGCTAGGTAAAACACATCAAAGAGGTGAAATCAAAATCATCATAACTCATAAAGAAAATCCTAGATTGGCCAATTGTTACATGCAGAAAGCATGTTGCACGTGCTAAAGTTCTCAGACTAGCGCTTGTAGAAAGGTTAGGTACCCACATGAATCTCTAAGGCGACCGAAGTCACACTTTCCCAGATTCTTAATTTCCCAGATTCTCAGATTCCCAGATTCTCAGATGACCCAAATGTCATAGCACTCGTAATGTAACGACCTGATAAATTTATGATATTTTTATAAATTTAATTTATATGTTTGCTAATTTAATCCAGTATAAAATTAAAGTCTTAGGATTTTAAAAGGATGAATGTAGGAGTTGGATAGTAACTGTAATTACAGGTAGAGATTTAAAAGGTTATATGACATAGATTTGAAAATAACTGAAAGTTGTGTTGTAGTTATAAGTCTTAATTTGTTGGTTTAATGGTATTAATGTAACAATAACTGAATTGGATTACATACACACAAACATTTGAAAAATTTATTAGGTGGACTAAATTGGTTAAAGTTCATAAGTTGTGCATTTCAATTTAGTAGAAATTCTAAACGATAAACGAAGATTTAAATAAACGCTAAATTAAAACTATGTAAAACGGTGACTTAAGGCCTAGTTATAGGAATTGGAATATAATCCAAAATTTAATTAATGATAGTAACGTAGTATTAGCTAATAAATAGATTTCAATGCAGTAACCAAATGAAAGGAATAGGAATGAATATATATATTGAATAGGAATGAATATATATATATTGGTTTGAAATGAAATAAAAATGTGTCACATTTAGATGGAGTAAAATTTAAGAAACCTATAAATGTGGAATCAGTAAACATTTGTAAAAAATATTGCCTAGAATAAAATTCATTTAATATAAGAATTCAAAGGTGGAAGATTTACATTTGGATTGAAAGGTATAATTAATTGAATTGGTGATTTGGGAATTTAATCCAAGGGTTACTCTAAAAATAAATACGGATAAAAAGAGGTTAAACTAAGGAGGGGCATTAATTGATTTTAAGGCTTATTTAATACGTTAATAGGCAAGACTCCGCATTCATACATTTATATAAAGCTAAATAGAAGCACAAGTGTGATATAATGTAAATAGATGGATATCAACCTTTATTTATATGTTAATGGGATTTAATTTCTATTGTATAAAAACCGCAATTTAATGAAGATTGAAATAGCTAATTCATACGTTAGTTGATTTAGCTGGAATATGAAGATATTTAATGGAATAGTGAAATCAAATGGGAATGGGTTTCCATTGTTCATTTGAATTCACATTCATCATAAAAACTTATTTGAAAACCAAAGGAATAATAAAGGAATCAAGACTTAATTAGTAATTTGGATTTAAGACATGGCAATTTGGATTTATTGCAACATTTAATACCATAGAATTTAGTAAAGCTTATTCAAATTTTAGTTGACCATTTGTGATATAACTTTTTGAAAACAAGACTTTATTTATGAATTGAGTATTTGATTCAACGAATGGTAATTACTTCATTTAAAAATGGAATTTAACGTAAATTAGTACGTTATTAAAGTTAAATGAAAGCTGTAAACATTTGACTTAGAGAACAATTGAGTGAAATCTTAACTAATGTAAACTTCATCATATTGACATCCATAACTGTGAATCATAGGAAGAAGGTAAATAAATGAACTTAACCAAACTATTTATGTTGAATATTGAAAATTTGAATAAATAAATAGTTAAGAAAATTAAGGGAATGGGAATAAAAATTTATTTATAATTTGGAATTTTAATTACGGTGAAAAGGGTTAACTGCAATTAAATGTAAGTTGAGATGGAAATCAAGTTATTTATTTAATTTGGTTTAAGATGAGAGTGTATAAGTATAAGATTAGGTAATTTGTGAGAATAAATTTATAATTCCCGAATAATAAGAAAACGCAGAGGTTAACACTGCGAAATTTATATACTTATAAATTTTAATTCACATCCAAGCTTGCTAAATTATTTGGAATTGATTGGATTATATAAGTAATGAAATTTGGCCAATATTTAAAGTTGAAAGAAAATTTGGATTTTATGATTAATTTTAATTTATTTAATAAATATTAAAAATAGCCATGTTTGTCACGGACTCGGATTTCGACGAAACCAGTTTCATCGGATCCGTAACGGTGAATTATAATAATGTTTCAAGCTTCGTAGCGATCGGACTTGTCATTTGATCGTACGGACTCGAAACGCCTTGAAATTTACGCATTTTGAAATCAATGTGAAATTTTTGTTTTTTTGGCATAACTTCTTCATACGATCGAATTTGGTCGTGAAACTTTTTCCATTGCGTTCAGAATATTTTAAAACACCTATTTGGATATATAGTTTTAACAAATCCGACTCCGGAGGCATAGCGGGCTTTTTGGACCATGGTTTGTCACGCACGTTCGCGTATCCAGTCTAGCTACCCTACCTCTAGCCCATCTATAAATATACATCCATAAACCCTAGCTCCTTTCTTTTTCATTTGCCGTACGTTCATTTCTTCACTCTTTTCTCTTCCCCAAATGTATACATCTCAGATCAAATTCCAGATCCATCCACAGTTCAAAATCAAAAGTCAAAACTCAAAAATTTCAGAAAATTCCAGAAAAAATATATGTTGAAGTATTCGATACGCGTAATATACTGGTGAAATTCGTTTTTCAATTGGAGCTGTCGTTCATCCAGAATAAATTCAAACAGCCCCAAAGCCGTTCATCAGCGTCGCATCAAAGTTCGTCTGATCGAAATTCTATTTCTGGGTATTGTAGTATGGACGATGGGGAGCGCATCTATGTATTTTGTTTGGCGTTTCGACGGTTGGATTGGCGGGAATTTTGGATTAGGGTTTCGGCCAAGGGGAGAAGATGGCGGCGGCTGTGCATTGTGGGGATCTGCGTGCGTACGTCCCAGGCAAGCGCGCATGTTTATTTTTTTCAATATGTGTCATTTTGTGTATTTCTAATTTTGAATTCAATCTCCATTTTTCGCCATAACTTTCTCATACGAACTCGGATTCACACGAAATTTTTTTTGTTAGGATCGTAATTTAATTCCGGACTCGATGACGCTGGTTTGGACGAATTCTGAGACGGACGAATTTTTGAGTTTAAATTGAATTTAAATTCGATTTAAATTCAAAAGGTGAGTGTTTTAACCCACTCACAACTACTAGAAGCTTTTATGTTTGTTAAATAAATTTTAGAAATGAATAGAAATTTATTTATGAGCTTTTGGCATGTTATTTCATTCATATCTGTAGAATTGCATTTTATTGAATTTGACTGTTAATTTAATTGTTTTATTGCGTGTTAATTGGCTGTTAGAAATTATTGTTTGCATATGAACTGCTAGTTAACAGTTATGTCAATTATCACTGAATATAAATTGTTAGATTAATAGTTGATAAATATAATTTGAAATAAAACTGCCAATTATTACCTGTTGTATATTACCAAACATATATTGTTGTTGATTGATATTGCTTGATGTTTGTGATTGGATGATGGATGTGTTATTGAATGGATGTTTTATTTGATATCATTAAACTGCAAGTTAGCATACATTTTACATTTCATTCGGGATTGTGGTTTGAAATGATAAAACCGCAAAGTTTTATTTTTTTTAAAATTGCGGATTGAAATGATAAATATCCGTATCACTTGACCATAGGATAGAAAATTATATACAGGCACCGCGGTATATATATAACTATTTTAATGTGATTTCTATGGTTTGGATGGAATACGGTTTATAAAAATCTTAAATTTTTATACTGAATAAATGTTTTCTTCCATATTTATATGCATATGAAGTTGAAATTTTGAAATAAAAAGGTGAATAAATTTCTTTATTAAAAATGGAAGAAAATTAAGAAAATGGAGTTTGATGATTTATATCCTATATTTAAATATTAAGTTGGAAATTTTAAAGATATGATATTTATAATTGGATTTTTCCCAAAATATTTTGAAATGAATATTCTAGTAAAAATCGAATTTGGAAATATATATATATATATATTTTACTAGAAATTGAAGTCTTATTAATTATGGATTTTATGTGAATGGTCAAGATTAATTAATAGAATATTGATTTCGAAAGGATAAAAAATCCAACTTTAGTTGAAATATTAATGCTCAAAAATGGATATAGATATATATAAAATTGAAATGGTTTTGGAACTTGAAGTAATATTTTGGATTTTGGTTTAACTTTAAAACAAGAAATATTTGGAAAGCCATGTAATTTATTCTTTATAAAACAACAGTAAAGTTAAACCTTTTTAATTCTCATACCGTTGAATATCCAAACCATTTAGTTTTGAAAATAATGGTTTTAAAATACTATGGATTTTCGAAGAATTATGTTGAAAGTTACAAACAAAATATTGGTTACATGAGATATTAAATAATAAAAAGTGACATAATTTGTGGAAAGGAAATTTTATTTGGGAAACGATATCATTGATTTGGGCTTTTATAAAATAATATGAAAATAAATGGTTTGTGTTTTTAAAGAAGAAATGATATCGTAATATTATGGTTTGAAATGGATTATATTCTGGTTTTAAAGTATAAACTATTTTTAAATAATAACCGCGGTGTTATAATAACGATGGGTTGGCAAAGAGACCGGGATCGGATATGGACATACTCTCTGTCGATACCGAAAACCACTTTGACTAACCGTGTACGCGGTGGAGATTCCAGAATGAAGTAGGTGGCGGCGACGTTTCCTGTAAGGTAAATACGTGGACCCAACTCCCGTGAGTTGGCATAAGGTGGCTAAAACAGTAGCGATTCTCAGGCCAATGAGGTCATTCCTCTGATCGGACGCTCCTCTTCGATATTATACTTTGACTTGGATTGATTCAGTGGCCACTTCTATATTTTGATTTTTGGGGGAGTTAGTTCGAGGTGGGCGGCAGCTGCGCGCTGCGCGTTACCATCAGCCTGGATAGCAATTGGTATATCTACCCTGGCATTGCCTAGTTGTGCCGTGTCACCTACCCTATCGCGCCTTGTACGAGTTTGGTTTTCTCCCGTAGCCCGTGTGGTATCCTCTAGTGGCTTCCCGATCAGGAGGGACTATGATATTGGATGGACTACTGGGACTATTACGTGTTAAGGGCTATATGGGTAACCCCTTAACGCTATTAAAAAGTAAGTTTATTTTATAAATAGACACTATTATAATAGCGCAATATACTACATAGTAAATAGTTTAACGGATCCTTAGGAGATGTAAATCCCGAACATCTCTTGAGTTACTGTACTCATATTTATTTCTGTTTATTTAACTCACATAAGATATTCTAGTCTGACTCGGGTGTTTTTGTCTTTTAAAATTCGCTCGGGTCAGTCCGAGCGTTTCAGGATAGCAGGTTTTAGCTTTGGAGGACGAAGACGAAGATTCAGTATTATTCTATATATAGTATTGCACCACACTCTTTTTATTCCGCTGCATTGTTGTATTGGTATGTGTAACTCTGATGTTCATTGTATAAGTGAAATAACTGTTTTGTAAACTGTTTTGAACTGTATATTTATTATTATATTTTATCCTTCCGCTGTGAGATTCTATTTTGTTTTATTCCTTCTCTGTTTTTCTTATTTACCCCATAACAATCCGCCCTTGCGTATGCTTTGAATTGGCACGTGTGTCGTTTTAAAGTGTGCGAAAAGGCGGGATGTTACAGTTGGTATCAGAGCTTTGGTTTAGCGACTAAACCTTGGCTTTGTGGGGTTTGACTCTTTGTTAATAGGGTAGTAATATCCTATGGGAGTCGCTGAGTGTATATATATGAGAGAGCGTACTTGTTAGTATTGATAAAAAGATTTTAATATTGTGTTAATCTGTTCCGCTTTGTATTTATAAATTCTGGTTGATGCATGGGACGCTATGTCATCAATAGGGATTTCTAAACACTTAATAGGACAGACCGACATAATATCCGTTTTAATATAGGTAAATGAAATAGTTTTGCCTATTATATTTTCTATATATAAAAATTATTTTATAAACATATATATATATTTGGTTGCTATAGATTGGATGTTAGGCAATAAGAATATTTGTAATAAATTGAAGCTAAGTGAAATTATAATAAACCAAATTTGGAGATTTTAGAACTTAAGTCCGGGATTTTTCCGAATTCGTTTTCAAAGAATTTATGAGATATAATGATTCGGTTCACAAGTATTTTCTTATGTAAATATTTAGCATAATTCGAAAAAAAAAAAACTGTTTAAAGAAGATTTTGGAAATTTTTTATTTTGTACTTTCTTCTCTGTCGCTGGAAAATAAATTCGGTGATGACGGCCGCATCATCGACTTTCATTTTCGAGTTTCGAAGAGGAAAGGCCACTGTAGTAAATTCTACTACAGATTTATTTTAGAACTTTCTAAAAATTTTCTTTTATTGTTCTAACTATAATTAGAGATATTGAGTAGTAAGAACTTATTTATCTATTATTTTGAAATAAATGGAAATTCAACTTGGTATTTAATTCTAAAATTTTCCGTTAACTAATTGAAAATTTTAGTGAAATAAAAGTTAGGTAATAAATGAATTGAAACCCCTAATTGAAATAAGAGAATTAATGCTAAGGATAAAGGAAGATAAATATTTTAACTTATGAATATTGCTAAAGACTTAGTGAATAATCAATGAATTAAAAGAATGGAGATTTAACTTGTATAAGTTCAATTGCAATTTCCTTAACATAAATAACTTACCCAAATATAAAAGTTGAAGTGTTAAATGAGGAACTGGAATTGAATATTTTACAAGTAGGAATTTAGGAAAAATGAAGTATTCAATAAATTACTGTTATAATAAGAATTTATTGGTATAAACTTAAGTGATAATTGAAATTTTACCCAAATTAAAGGTGAGTATTATTAATAGGTGATTTCAACTTAAGTAAATAAAATGAAATTCTTTAATAAATAAAGATTGATGTGTAGGGTTATAAACTTAAGTATGTCTTAAAATGCTACTAGTAATATAATAAAATGTAGGTAATATAAATAAATGTCTGTAAACCCTAGATAATGAATTAATAAGACCCTTTATTTATAAAAATGGAGGTTTTAAGGTTAATAATTTAAGTGTAAGTAGAGGGTTACTGTAATTAAATATAATAAAACGTAAACATTAAATAAAGGAATGAAATTAAGGGTAAGTTGAAATTGTAATTAATAAAACGAATATATATTTATTGAACCATTAATAAATAAAAAGGAAATACAAATATAATGAATTTGGTGATAATTGGAAAATAAACTTGTAAGAAACAAAGAAATCCCTCATAAATGAAGGAAAGAAAAATCAAAACACTGAATTATGAAATAAATGTATAATGAGATATTTTGGTGTTGATTTGAATTGTTGGTTGATGTATGTTGTTGGGTAAGGAATTATGGAGTTGTTAGATTTACAAATAATCTATCTTTGTTCCATCTTAGGCTGTTGAGCAACGGATGCACTTGATAGTTATTCTTCATTCGTACAACTTCAGAATCTGAACCTGTTGGGCGGATTTTCACCCAGAAGATCTCGAGACCGAGAAGCGTCAGTTACACCCGGGTTCGTAACCTCCAATCCATTCGGCAGACACAAGGCTCAATGCTAGCATAAAATCCATTCGGCAATTCAAGCATGGTGGTTCATTCGGCATGGGTTCATTCGGCATTCCCAACCTAGTCCGGCAACCAGACTCCCCCTCACAATCCCACTACCGAACGAGGTTGGTACCGAACCAATCACCACCGGTCCAATACCACACAACCAAACCGGACCAATCTCCACATCAATGCCGAACCAACCTCTTCATCACCGGACCACCATGACCGGACCACGTACAACCGAACCAACCTCCAAGCTCACTACCGAATCAACCATCTCAGAGACCTCAACACGGCCGAACCAAGGCTTCGCCGAACCAGAACGCTACCAGGCCAGATTGCTTCAGCCCGGGCCCACTAGCAGCTATATACTTCCATGACCCCTGCCCCCTACCTCATTCTATAAATAGAGGGGCAGGGGTACAACAATGGGGGACAATTTTTGGAGACAAGTTTGAAAGCTCAAGCAAGGAAGGAACTTTCAAACTACTTTCATACACTTGTATACAAAGCATTGTACTTGTAATCTGGAAGAAGAAAGATAATAACATATAAAGTGGACGTAGGCACATTCTGGCCGAACCACTATAAATCTGCGTGTCTTTTACATTTCAGCCCTTACTTTTCTCATATTTACATACTCATCTAAAATCATTGAAAATCACACATACTCAACTAAAATAATACGACTTGGAGGTGTTTGTCCATTTTTTGTGCAAACATTTTTGGTGCTTTCACTGAGAACTGAACTCAAACTTCATCTTCTCCCACTCAACCTTTTTCCTAACGACATCACTCGTTGCTTAGAAATCATGCCTTCCAAACAGAGAAGGGATGTTAACAAAGGAAAGAACATCGCAACTAGCAGCCTTCCAGATCCAGCAATCACAGATCAGCCCACTTCAACAGCAGTACCAGATGAAAATCAGGAAAATCCAACTGGTCCCGCAACGGAACAACCAATCACTAGGGCAGATCTGGACAGGGTTGTGGCTGAAGTAACTAACCGCTTCACATCCCAACAAGAAACTTTGGTGGACCAACTCATGACACGCTTAAGGGACGCTGAAGAGTCCAACCGCAACACTGAATCATGGGGTGAATCCCAATCCGGAGGATCCCGGAGGCAACAAAGGTCTTCACTCTTCGAACAAGCTATCAACAGAAAAAACAATGATAGGGGCCGCGCCCGGACTCAGCCCGAATTCCGACTCGAGGAAGCCCTTGGAACCGAACCTAGCGGGGGAGGCACCAGGCGAGGGTCGGATGTAGCTGAGCCAGTCATGCCACCTAATCATAGAAACCCCGCTGAACGGAGCCGAGCTAGAACCCAGCCCGAAGTTGACCCCATGGATGTGCTCGAAACAGAACCCCACAGGGGAAGATCAAGGCAGGGGGCAACTGTAGCTGGTCCTAGCGTGCATCCAAGCAGCCAAAGACAACCACTAGATAATGCTAGAGGTGATAGACTGTACCATCCCTACAGGTCATCTGGACGAGATAGATCCCGCAGGGAAGAACCGAGCTCATTTTTGTCCGCTCCAAGTTCTGACGAGCGGATGGCACGATTATTCAGAGAATGTGTCCAACGGGAGCAAAGGGACCGGGGAATAGGCGCTAGGGTCACCAGTCCCTTTACCCGAAATATCGAAACTGCCATCACTCCCCGGGAATGGAAAATGCCAACCATGGAACCTTACAAAGGAACTTCCGACCCCATCGTACACCTGCAGAGATACACCCAGCATATGCTCATGAGTGGAGCAACAGAAGGAGTATTATGTAAATGCTTTCCGCTATTCCTATCAGATCTAGCTACCTCCTGGTTCTGCCATCTACCCCAAGGATCCATCAACTCATGAGAGATGTTAAAAGAAAGGTTTATTAGCCAGTTCCGCATCCATGTGGAACAACCCAGGGATGCTTATTCTCTATCCAATGTCAAACAGAAGACCGGAGAGACGCTACAACAATATCTAACACGGTTCAACGCCGCAGCGGCAGCAGTTCAAGATGCCGATGAAAAACTCACTCTAATGGCCCTCTGTAGTGGTGTGCATCCAGACACCAAGTTTGCCAGAAGATTAACTAAGGAAAAACCAGTTACCTTGCCTGATTTCTTCCATGAAGCTGGAAAGTATATGAGACTTGAAGACGCTGCTACGGAGAGGCAGCCAGGGCAACAAGGCAAGATAATTCAGGACAAGGTTCCCACTGCAGCTAAGGACGCTCGAAGAAATGAATCTAGAGACAATGCTGGGGGCAGAAAGGGTGAGAAGCGCCAATATCGACCAGGGCCAAGATTTGACTCCTACACTCCTTTGAATGAAACAATCGAAAACATCTACCTAGCCACTCAGGGCGAACTCGGATACAAGCGCCCCCCGCACAAGAAAGAATCAGATAACGCACTCAAGTCCGGAAAGTTCTGTCGCTTCCACGAATCCCACGGACATGACACCAATGAATGCCACCATCTTCGGGACTTGATCGAAGAACACATTAGAAGAAGAAGACTGGAACGTTATGTGAAAAGTCAGAACAGGACTCCAACTCCTGCCAATGAGAACTCAAAGCAACCCCTCCCAGAAGTAGGCGGAGGGAGTCGCAACAATCACAACACCAGTGGCTCTAGTCAAGAGAAGATAGTAGTCCTTACCATCTCAGGAGGACCACACATTGCCGACAGAAGTTGGGCAGAGATGGAAAGGTACGGCAAGTCGCTTAGAAATACCGAAGGATACGTTAACTCCGTCACAGAAGAACGCCAACCGAAACGAAAAGAGAGCGACGACATCATATTCAGTAGACGCGATTTGGAAGGAAGACAGTACCCACATATGGATCCTATGGTCATCTCTGCCTGGTTCGGCCCTGCTAAAGTTTTTCGGATTCTAATAGACACGGGAAGCTCCGTAAACATCTTGTTCAAACATGCTTTCGACAAAATGAAGTTATCAATGAAGGATGTGTCTCCCTGCGACAAACCACTGCACGGTTTCACTGGAGATGCAAAAATGCCCCTCGGGCAACTTGACCTCTTCGTCGAAATAGGAAGTCATCCCCGCTCCGTGGTGCGAAAACAAACGTTCGTGCTAATAGAGAACCACTCGGCTTACAACGCCTTCTTGGGGAGACCAGCCTTGTCTGACTTCCAAATTGTCCTAGCCCCCTGGTGCCTGAAGATGAAATTCCCAACAGACAACGGAATAGGAGAAGTAGAAGGAGATCAAGACGCTGCCCGAGACTGCTATGTAACTGAGCTTCGCAACAACCGCAGAAAGAATAAAGGAAAAGATGCAGAGACTACTCTCTGCATGAAAAGCTTGGAGGCATAGCAACTAAAGAAAGCCCCTCCTCTTCGATACACAAGCGATCCCTTCAATGAACTAGACCCCCGGGATAAAGAGGAGGAGGCTACCGCCGAGCCTGCAGAGGCTATGGAATTCATATCTGTAGATAAGCATGATTCAAGTAGACTCTTAAAAATCGGATCTCAGCTGAAAACGGAATTGAAGGATCGACTCATTGACTTTCTCCGCCACAACTTAGATGTATTTGCGTGGACCCATGCCGATATGACAGGAATCTCCCCAGACGTAGCATGCCACATGTTGAACATCGATCCCACCAAGGTACCAGTAAAGCAGAAAAAGAGGAGCATGGGGGCAGAGCGATCAGCAGCCCTTGATGAGGAAGTAAAAAATCTACTTGCTAATGACTTCATACGGGAAGCCATCTACCCAGAATGGATCGCTAACCCAGTGCTAGTAAAAAAGGCCAATGGAAAGTGGCGAACATGTATTGACTTCTCCAATCTGAATGACGCTTGCCCGAAAGACTGCTTCCCACTTCCCCGAATTGACCAACTCGTGGACAGCACAGCTGGGCACGAACTCCTATCTTTTATGGATGCATACTCCGGATATAACCAGATCCCCATGCACGCTCCCGATCAGGACCACACTAGCTTCATCACCGACCGCGGATTATATTGTTACAAAGTCATGCCTTTTGGACTCAAAAATGCTGGAGCTACCTATCAACGCCTCGTCAACAAAATGTTCGCAGAACTGATAGGACGTACTATGGAAGTATATGTGGATGACATGTTGGTGAAGTCCAGGAAAGCCAACGACCATGTAAGCCATCTGGACGATATGTTTCGGGTACTTCGCCGATATGGAATGAAGCTGAATCCTCTAAAGTGCTCCTTCGGAGTATCATCGGGAAAATTCTTAGGATTCATCGTCCACGCCAGAGGAATCGAAGCAAACCCTGAACAAATCCGAGCTTTAAAAGAAATAAGGATACCTTCCACTCGAAAAGAAATGCAGAGCCTAAACGGAAAGGTGGCCGCCCTAAGCAGATTCATTTCCAAGGCAACTGACAAGTGTGTCCCTTTCTTCGAAGCACTCAAGAAAGACAAAGGGAGGTTCGAGTGGACCGACGAATGCTTAAAAGCCTTCCTCAACCTAATCGAACACCTTCAGAGACCACCAGTACTCTCAACTCCAAATGAAGGTGAAGTGTTATACCTATACCTCGCTGTATCATCTCATGCTCTAAGCGCCGCCTTGGTAAGAGAAGAAGACCGCACACAACGTCCGGTTTACTTTGTAAGCAAGAGATTTACGGGGGCAGAAGCCAGATATCCTAAACTTGAGAAGTTAGCATATTGTTTATTGATCGCGTCACGGAAACTGCGACACTACTTCCAGTCTCACTCCATCAGGGTTCTAACCGATCAACCACTAAGACAAGTGCTCCATCGTCCTGACACTTCTGGGCGACTCCTCAAATGGTGCATCGAACTAAGTCAGTATGATATCACCTACCATCCCCGCACCGCTATCAAAGGACAAGCCATGGCTGATTTCATTGCCGAATTCACTACCAACGAAGGCAAGGAACAATCCGAAGTAGCAAAAAACATCAAGTGGAACCTCTTTGTAGACGGAGCATCGAACGAACAAGGCTCGGGGGCAGGTATTGTGATCGTCACCCCCAGGGGAAGAAAGTTGTACTATGCATTAAGATTGGAGTTCACGGCCACTAACAACGATGCTGAATATGAAGCAGTAATAGCGGGATTGGAACTGGCCCTAGAAATTGGGATCAATTCCTTATGTATTCATAGTGATTCTCAGCTTATCGTAAACCAGGTACTAGGAGAATTCCAGACTCGAGGAGAACGGCTCGCAGCATACCTAAAGAAAACCAGACTGCTGCTCGATCGATTGGACCATTATCTAATCAAACACATTCCTCGAGAAGAAAACCAAGAGGCAGATGAACTTGCAAAGCAAGCTAGTATGAAGGACAGCACCATTCCCGGAGCACTAGTAATCTCAAGGCAGCTAGCCCCAAGTTTCGAACAAGTAAATCTGATAACTGCAATCGAAGAAGGAACCTGGATGACTCCTATCCGGAAATATTTGCAAGATGGCATACTACCCGACAGGCGTGACGAAGCCAAGAAGATCTTGAGAAAAGTTCCCCACTACACAATACAAGAAGGCATCCTCTACCGGCGTGGCTTCTCTAGCCCCTTATTAAGATGCGTCGCCGGAAGGGAAGCCAAGGAGATATTAACAAACATCCATCAGGGAGGATGCGGAGATCACACTGGAGGACAGACTTTGGCAAGAAAGATACTCCGATATGGATATTACTGGCCCACACTAAACAAAGATACCCTAGACTTCGTTAAGAAATGCGACAGATGTCAGAAGTTCGCCAAGATCCCTCGACTGCCCACAAACGAAATTACTCAAATGACCAGCCCTTGGCCCTTTGCTGTATGGGGAATTGACTTAATTGGCGAACTGCCAACGGGCCGAGGCGGAGCCAAATATGCTATAGTGGCAGTCGATTATTTCACCAAATGGGTGGAAGCGGAACCTTTAAATAAAATATCTTCAGCAAAAATTATTAACTTCTTGATCAAAAACATTCTGTGCAGGTATGGAGTCCCCCTCAAGATCGTATCAGACAACGGACTCCAATTTGACAGCGAAGAATTTGCCGACTGGTGCCAAGAGCATGGAATTCATAAAAGCTTCTCATCAGTAGCTTACCCTCAGGCAAACGGACAAGTTGAAGCTGTCAACAAAATTCTCAAAACCCTAATCAAGAAGAAACTTGAAAGGTCAAAAGGCGCTTGGGTGGACGAACTTCCTACGGCACTATGGGCATACCGCACATCTTTCAGAACATCAACGGGACATACTCCTTTCTCTTTGGCATATGGATCGGAGGCAATGCTCCCAGTTGAGACTATTGTGCCTTCCCACCGTAGGATCCACTACAACCCAGAAGAAAACGAAGAACTCCTCCTCATGTCTTTGGAACTGATTGAGGAAAGGAGAAACGATGCAGCACTCAAAGCAGCAGCTCACAAACAAAAAGTGGCAGCACTATACAATTCCAAAGTCAAGCATCGCAGCTTACAAGAAGGAGATCTTGTCCTCAGGCGAATCTTTCCGCGCCCCGGGGCACTGGACCCCATCTGGGACGGACCATATGTAATTCACAAAGATCTCCACAACGGAGCTTACATTTTGTCAACAGTGGACGGAGAGGCGTTCCAGAGGGCATGGAACATCCGACACCTCCGTCGATACTTTTCTTAACTTGTACTGCCCATATGAAGTGAATTAACAAAGAGAACCAGTGGACGTAGGCATTTTCGTGCCGAACCACTTTAAAAAATCTTGTCTCTTTTTAACTTGTTCCTTTATGTCTTGGCTACTTGTTAAGTTTTATCCCTTTCTGTTGAACAAAATCCTATGGCATCTCCACTCAAGACGCACCGCGGCCTCATCTAGACTAGGCCTAACAGGTACGCCACGATTCTATGCACTCGCCAATGAGACTCTTTTGCTCCAGCATCCCTCTGCTGCGGGTTAACTCATTGCGCGCCTGCCCTCAAAGCCAACTGTAATGAGCCGATTATAAGTCATCATAAAGGCCGACTATAGCCGATGGCAGCTCATTACGGCGTTCGGCTCGTCGGTAACCGTGAACCTACTTTAAGCCCCAACATAAGGTGTGGCCAGCCAGGGGTAGTTCACGGCCAACGGCACCCACGCTAGCCGGCCACGGTAAATCGAATAATACCCACGATTACGGACCATAACGGTTCGGGTAGTTACCGTGCGCGATCTCGGCTCCGATGTGTCTTAAGTGCGGCTGTGGTAAAAAAGAAAACTCCCCGCGGAGGCGTAAGATGGGTGACAAATGTCTCCAAGACCCACAGCTAGGGAAAGTGACTACAAAACCCGTTTGCCACGAACTTAAGCACATCGACGGCCTTCCGTGACTGGAAGTTTTACTTTTACTATATTTCCATTTCATTTAAATATTTTTCTCCTATCCTGTATAACAAACTCTAAAGTACAGGAAACCAAATAGGAAACATTCACTCATGAGGCTCTAAGCCTGCGTGCTGGGTAGCAGGGCGCTCTGCTATACCCGTGAACAGTTACACAAGACACTCAAAGCTACCGCCTGCGAATAAAACATAAAGGGCGGTACTCTCTTCTCTTGTACATAAATGCGTAACTATAACTTATTCATACACTGACATTGCAAAACGTGAAATTATATTTCAAGCAAAAACTTAACATCAAACACAAGTGGAATCACAGGCATATACATAATTATACTTCTCACACAGCACATAAAGATAGCAACAACATTTAAACATGACAAAATCAGCTTATATTATAAGATCACACGAAGTTATTCTTTGCAAATAATTTTATTACAGTTGCATATCAAAGACTAACATGAACAGTGATAAAAAAGAAACAAAAAGATGGCAGATGCATCCACACTCCATCACCAACTCCCCCAGCCTACTTAGCCGCAGGATCGGAGCCCCCAGCATGTGGATCTGAAGTCCCACCTGTCCAGATCGGAAGAGGAATTCATTAAACGAACGATCAAGTTATGAAAACACGGAAAGAAAAGAAAGGGAAAAGCATAACTCACCAGCATCCGCCGCTTGATCCTCATCATCCAACTGCACGCCCGCTTCCTCCGCAGCAAGCAGCCGCATCCCCTCCTTCACCGCCGCTTGCTCCTCCTTTGAGAACTGAGCAGTAACCGCACTCAAGTTGAAAGCCTCTCCGCCTTCCTTACCCGCGTTCACCCTGGCCTCCTCTAAAGCCTGGAGATACACCTTGGCCATGACCCGAGGGTAATCGTCCATCCAAGACAAGCCGCCCTCTTTCCAAGTATGGAAGTACATATCCTGAAGCATCTCATCCATCATCCCCTCATTTTCCTCAAACTCCCTCACCCGAGCCTCGGAAGCTTGCAACTTAGCGACGGCGACGTCCCTCTCTGATTGGTATCTCAAGCAGTCAGCCTGGAGTGACCTCCTCATTTCCTCCTCCTTCAACCTAAGGGACCTCCTCATCTCCTCCATCTCCTCCTTCAACTCAGCCTGAGCCATCTCCGCAGCCTCGAGTCTCCCCGACAACTCCTCTACCCGCTCGAGATCCGCATTTCGAACCTCATCCACCGTTGTAATGGCCATGTTAATCCGCTCCCTGCAGGTAACCTCCATCTTCCGTAACTCCGCCCTACTGGCCTTCTCCATGGTCTCTTTCAGACGCTGGGAGGCTTCCTCATGCTGGGAGATCTGGATGGCTTGGTCGGCAAGCTGCTTGGCCTGATCGGCAACCTTTAGCCTTAACCGAATATTAGCACTCCCAATCTCCTCCCCGGCCTTGACCAATCGAGCATGATGCTCCATTAACTTCTTAGTCTCTTCGGCCACCCGGTCAATATTAGCCTTGGCCTCGTCCCCCATAGTAACTACCCGAGTAGTAAGCAGATCAAGATCTAGGGACTTGGCCTCATCCAGCACACGTACCATGGGGTTGCGGGGAAGTAGGTGCTCGCCCGTGGTCTCATCAAATGAAATGTCCCGAAAACTTGGGTCTAAATCAGGATGACCGGCAAAAGGGTCACGAGGCACGGGGCGAGGCACATCGGGACGCCTTATATGAATGACAGTAGATCTCTTGGAAGGAGGAGGAGGGGGGCAGGGCTCCGTGCTCTCCTCCGTAGTATCACAAGGAGGCTGAGTAGGGGGAGACAGAGTAGGAAGCTGCGAAGCAGAAGAAGACTCAAATAAGGAACGGCTCCGCTTCCTCTTCTGAATGCCCTCTTCGATGACCCCAAGAAGAGGGCGGTACTTGACTACGTCCCCAGTGCGATCAGTAGAAGGTTTCGCGGAAGCTCTCCTCGACTTAAATTGTTCAAGGCGGTGTCGAACATCCGACGTTTTACCCGCCTGGCCTGCCCCTGGAATAAAGAACAAGTGTTACGAACATACAATAATCCGCAATTCAAAAAATGTGCTAAGTTAAAAAGAAAGAAAAGTGAGGAGACACATCTGTTATACAAACCCGGCGGAGGAGTGGGATACTGCAATAAGTCCTGGATCTCATTCCAGGACGGAAGTGAACCGTAAAAAATTTCTAAGTCCCTATCGAAAATGGAATCGGCAGAAGACAAAAGTTCACCTTGCATCGCCGGGGTCACCCTAGCTGAGGAACCCTTAGAGGATGGGTCAGTGCTAACCACAGCTTTGCCGGTTTCCTCTGCCTTCTCCGTTTCCTTCTCTGTTTCCGACTCCCCCTCTGACTCCCCGAAGGCCCGACGGAGAGCCTCATCCAGTTCGAGGTCCTGCTCAGAGGTTAGAGCAGCAACACCGCTACCACCCTGACCATCGCCATCTCCTCCACCCTCCGACCCTTCTCCAACTTCACCTCCTTCCTCCTCTTCTACACCTTCCTCCTCCGGGACATCCGGGCAAGTACTTGGAGAAGGGCCATCGGACTCCTTGAGCTTCTTGCCTCCTACGACTGGACGTTGTGCAAAGGGCTTCCTCTTGCCACCCTTCGCTGTCACCCCACCTTTAGGCTGGGCAGCCTTCTCTTCTGCCGTGTCCCTCTGTTTGACTACGGACTGATGTGGGAGGATCAAATTATACGACAAGAGCCTGGCATTCCTAATCAGATAAGCAGCCGATCTGTCTCTCCCGGAAATAGCTTCAATTTCTGCTGCCATCCGAACCAAGCGATCATCTTCCACAACCGCAAAACCACCTGTCGCTAGCAAGAAATAAAAGCGCATAAGAGAGTGAATTACAGCCAAGACAGGAATTATGAGTAGAGTTTTTACTTACATCCGGAGGTAAATCGGCGAATAGAGACGGAGTCATCCCTGACAAAGAACCACTCCTTCTTGAACATGCTATACTTCGAGTATAAATCCAAAACAGGCTTGAAGGAAACGGCTGACTCCAAGCTAATATATGGGGACCCCTTCCTGTACCCCCTCAGATTGTACAGATATCGTATTTCCCGGTGGGAGGGGGCGCGCCCATATCTCTTCTGGAAGATAGCATATAAGCATACCAGAATGGCATAAGAGTTGGGCTGAAGCTGGAATGGAGCCACCTTCAGATAAGTGACGAAGCTTAGTATCCAGGCGTTGATTGGAGGAATAGCCCCGCACATGCAATGGTACCGGCTATAAGCGAAGTACCCCTCAGGGGGATCATATGGCATGACCCCTTCCCCCGGTAACAACATAAGAGCCCTGTCTATCCCAAAGGAACGGGATATAACGTCAAGTTGCTCCTCCTTTAAGGAGCTTGGGAAGCAGTCAGGGGGAGAGTTCAAAAGTTCCTGTGGACCACATCCGTCCACTAGAGACTTCGGAATAGGTCGGTGTTGCCCGGATCCTGATTGGACTGGGGGCGAGGAAGAAGAAGGCTCTCCTGTGCCTCTAGACTTCTTTCTGTCTGATCGTGTTTCCGCTTTGCGAGACATTTATCTGCATACACAAAAGTGAAAAACATGATGTTAGAACAAGAATACAAGCAAGCATACATAAGTCCAGAATTCCACCCAAAGACCGAATACAAAGTTCATTCGGCACTAGGGTCTTATGCTCATTCGGCACTAGGGACTTAAGTTCATTCGGCAATGGGGTCATAAGTCCATTCGGCACTAAAAAACACATCCGGTATACATATCATTCGGTAAAACAAAACCCTTCGTGTGCATTCGGCAATCATATTCATTCGGTGATAAAAAACCATTCGGCAAAAGAATATATACCTAATTCGGTATAAGCTTGGTTCGGCAGAAGTTTGGTTCGGCTAAAAATTGATTCGGCTCTCTTTGGTTCGGTAAGGGAAAACTAAGGGGGGTAGCCTCTATATATAGGCAAACTCAGGATTGCCGAACCAGCTGGTTCGGCCTACCGGACCAACATACCGGACCAGATACCGGTCCAACCAACAACCGAATAAAACTGTCTCTACCAGCAGAAACCAGAAACAGGGGGCACGCAAGGCGCTTCACTCAGATAAGTACCGAACTCCAGAACTAACTAATAAAATAAGATTATGACAACGATGAATAAGTCGTAAAACTCCCACTAGCATGAATTAAATCGTTCACACGTGTACGCGACCACGAATGGTCCATAGGCACGCTCTGAATGGTCATTAACCCTATCATCGTGGGAATTTACACTTTGACACGCATTTTTAAGCCCATCGGTCAAATGGATATTTGATAATTGTGAAATGGCTAAGCTACTTACACATGTACGGGGTCGCGAACGATCCCTAGGCATGCTCTGAGCTGGCGATAAGCCACCTTGGCAAACGACCCAGGGACCCACTCTAACGTGAACCTGGCATCGACGATGCTAAGCCCCTTCGGGGCACACTTGCTCGTCCCGAGCGACACAGTTCACTTGATCACAAATATTTCGACCCCGAACGGTCGTTATTTGAAACCACACTAAAACTATAAATCTCTTTGCAGGACATCCACAAGATATAAACATCCAGCCCATGACATTACAAGACGAGTCTTCCCACCAACGAGAAACAAAGCGCGACACGTGCAAGCACGTGCCCCACTTTGGGGGGCAAATGTTGGGCGGATTTTCACCCAGAAGATCTCGAGACCGAGAAGCGTCAGTTACACCCGGGTTCGTAACCTCCAATCCATTCGGCAGACACAAGGCTCAATGCTAGCATAAAATCCATTCGGCAATTCAAGCATGGTGGTTCATTCGGCATGGGTTCATTCGGCATTCCCAACCTAGTCCGGCAACCAGACTCCCCCTCACAATCCCACTACCGAACGAGGTTGGTACCGAACCAATCACCACCGGTCCAATACCACACAACCAAACCGGACCAATCTCCACATCAATGCCGAACCAACCTCTTCATCACCGGACCACCATGACCGGACCACGTACAACCGAACCAACCTCCAAGCTCACTACCGAATCAACCATCTCAGAGACCTCAACACGGCCGAACCAAGGCTTCGCCGAACCAGAACGCTACCAGGCCAGATTGCTTCAGCCCGGGCCCACTAGCAGCTATATACTTCCATGACCCCTGCCCCCTACCTCATTCTATAAATAGAGGGGCAGGGGTACAACAATGGGGGACAATTTTTGGAGACAAGTTTGAAAGCTCAAGCAAGGAAGGAACTTTCAAACTACTTTCATACACTTGTATACAAAGCATTGTACTTGTAATCTGGAAGAAGAAAGATAATAACATATAAAGTGGACGTAGGCACATTCTGGCCGAACCACTATAAATCTGCGTGTCTTTTACATTTCAGCCCTTACTTTTCTCATATTTACATACTCATCTAAAATCATTGAAAATCACACATACTCAACTAAAATAATACGACTTGGAGGTGTTTGTCCATTTTTTGTGCAAACAGAACCCGAACAACTAATTGTCGTTTGATTTAAATGATTGGTTGTTGTATGTGGTTGTGCTGTTTGTTAAAATGTATGGTTGTTGCATTTGATTGAGTATGAATGATTGAATCCACTTGAATGGTTCATTTAAAATAAATATTTAACCTTTTAGATTTTATAAGTGAATACAGGGGTTGGAAGCAACTGCTACTGCTTTTGGTTCCAAAATAATAAGCGTTTTGCCCGACAAATAGGTACGTTTTCGGATTACGATTAAAGCGCTATTTATATATTTTCCCGTGTGGGATATTTTATTTTGGATATATATATGTAATATATTTGTATATTTGGATATTATATTTTCTCCAGAGTCCCTCCGTACAAAGGAGACTCTGCCAAAAAAAAAAAATTTCGTAAATTTTGGACTTAGAATTTTTTTTTTTTTTTTTTTTAAAAAAAAAATATTTTTCCAACTTTAATAACTCAAGTATTAAAGGATATAATGATTATAAAACAAGAATATTTCATTTAGGAGGATTAATCCAGGAAAATATTGTTTATAAATTAAAAATTGAAATAAAAAGTACTGTTTATTCTTCCTTCTCCCTTCTTTTTTCCTTTTCGGGGACGAAAAGTTTTGAGTGGGGGAGATTGTAACGACCTGATAAATTTATGATATTTTTATAAATTTAATTTATATGTTTGCTAATTTAATCCAGTATAAAATTAAAGTCTTAGGATTTTAAAAGGATGAATGTAGGAGTTGGATAGTAACTGTAATTACAGGTAGAGATTTAAAAGGTTATATGACATAGATTTGAAAATAACTGAAAGTTGTGTTGTAGTTATAAGTCTTAATTTGTTGGTTTAATGGTATTAATGTAACAATAACTGAATTGGATTACATACACACAAACATTTGAAAAATTTATTAGGTGGACTAAATTGGTTAAAGTTCATAAGTTGTGCATTTCAATTTAGTAGAAATTCTAAACGATAAACGAAGATTTAAATAAACGCTAAATTAAAACTATGTAAAATGGTGACTTAAGGCCTAGTTATAGGAATTGGAATATAATCCAAAATTTAATTAATGATAGTAACGTAGTATTAGCTAATAAATAGATTTCAATGCAGTAACCAAATGAAAGGAATAGGAATGAATATATATATTGAATAGGAATGAATATATATATTGGTTTGAAATGAAATAAAAATGTGTCACATTTAGATGGAGTAAAATTTAAGAAACCTATAAATGTGGAATCAGTAAACATTTGTAAAAAATATTGCCTAGAATAAAATTCATTTAATATAAGAATTCAAAGGTGGAAGATTTACATTTGGATTGAAAGGTATAATTAATTGAATTGGTGATTTGGGAATTTAATCCAAGGGTTACTCTAAAAATAAATACGGATAAAAAGAGGTTAAACTAAGGAGGGGCATTAATTGATTTTAAGGCTTATTTAATACGTTAATAGGCAAGACTCCGCATTCATACATTTATACAAAGCTAAATAGAAGCACAAGTGTGATATAATGTAAATAGATGGATATCAACCTTTATTTATATGTTAATGGGATTTAATTTCTATTGTATAAAAACCGCAATTTAATGAAGATTGAAATAGCTAATTCATACGTTAGTTGATTTAGCTGGAATATGAAGATATTTAATGGAATAGTGAAATCAAATGGGAATGGGTTTCCATTGTTCATTTGAATTCACATTCATCATAAAAACTTATTTGAAAACCAAAGGAATAATAAAGGAATCAAGACTTAATTAGTAATTTGGATTTAAGACATGGCAATTTGGATTTATTGCAACATTTAATACCATAGAATTTAGTAAAGCTTATTCAAATTTTAGTTGACCATTTGTGATATAACTTTTTGAAAACAAGACTTTATTTATGAATTGAGTATTTGATTCAACGAATGGTAATTACTTCATTTAAAAATGGAATTTAACGTAAATTAGTACGTTATTAAAGTTAAATGAAAGCTGTAAACATTTGACTTAGAGAACAATTGAGTGAAATCTTAACTAATGTAAACTTCATCATATTGACATCCATAACTGTGAATCATAGGAAGAAGGTAAATAAATGAACTTAACCAAACTATTTATGTTGAATATTGAAAATTTGAATAAATAAATAGTTAAGAAAATTAAGGGAATGGGAATAAAAATTTATTTATAATTTGGAATTTTAATTACGGTGAAAAGGGTTAACTGCAATTAAAAGTAAGTTGAGATGGAAATCAAGTTATTTATTTAATTTGGTTTAAGATGAGAGTGTATAAGTATAAGATTAGGTAATTTGTGAGAATAAATTTATAATTCCCGAATAATAAGAAAACGCAGAGGTTAACACTGCGAAATTTATATACTTATAAATTTTAATTCACATCCAAGCTTGCTAAATTATTTGGAATTGATTGGATTATATAAGTAATGAAATTTGGCCAATATTTAAAGTTGAAAGAAAATTTGGATTTTATGATTAATTTTAATTTATTTAATAAATATTAAAAATAGCCATGTTTGATCGTACGGACTCGAAACGCCTTGAAATTTACGCATTTTGAAATCAATGTGAAATTTTTGTTTTTTTGGCATAACTTCTTCATACGATCGAATTTGGTCGTGAAACTTTTTCCATTGCGTTCAGAATATTTTAAAACACCTATTTGGATATATAGTTTTAACAAATCCGACTCCGGAGGCATAGCGGGCTTTTTGGACCATGGTTTGTCACGCACGTTCGCGTATCCAGTCTAGCTACCCTACCTCTAGCCCATCTATAAATATACATCCATAAACCCTAGCTCCTTTCTTTTTCATTTGCCGTACGTTCATTTCTTCACTCTTTTCTCTTCCCCAAATGTATACATCTCAGATCAAATTCCAGATCCATCCACAGTTCAAAATCAAAAGTCAAAACTCAAAAATTTCAGAAAATTCCAGAAAAAATATATGTTGAAGTATTCGATACGCGTAATATACTGGTGAAATTCGTTTTTCAATTGGAGCTGTCGTTCATCCAGAATAAATTCAAACAGCCCCAAAGCCGTTCATCAGCGTCGCATCAAAGTTCGTCTGATCGAAATTCTGTTTCTGGGTATTGTAGTATGGACGATGGCGAGCGCATCTATGTATTTTGTTTGGCGTTTCGACGGTTGGATTGGCGGGAATTTTGGATTAGGGTTTCGGCCAAGGGGAGAAGATGGCGGCGGCTGTGCATTGTGGGGATCTGCGTGCGTACGTCCCAGGCAAGCGCGCATGTTTATTTTTTTCAATATGTGTCATTTTGTGTATTTCTAATTTTGAATTCAATCTCCATTTTTCGCCATAACTTTCTCATACGAACTCGGATTCACACGAAATTTTTTTTGTTAGGATCGTAATTTAATTCCGGACTCGATGACGCTGGTTTGGACGAATTCTGAGACGGACGAATTTTTGAGTTTAAATTGAATTTAAATTCGATTTAAATTCAAAAGGTGAGTGTTTTAACCCACTCACAACTACTAGAAGCTTTTATGTTTGTTAAATAAATTTTAGAAATGAATAGAAATTTATTTATGAGCTTTTGGCATGTTATTTCATTCATATCTGTAGAATTGCATTTTATTGAATTTGACTGTTAATTTAATTGTTTTATTGCGTGTTAATTGGCTGTTAGAAATTATTGTTTGCATATGAACTGCTAGTTAACAGTTATGTCAATTATCACTGAATATAAATTGTTAGATTAATAGTTGATAAATATAATTTGAAATAAAACTGCCAATTATTACCTGTTGTATATTACCAAACATATATTGTTGTTGATTGATATTGCTTGATGTTTGTGATTGGATGATGGATGTGTTATTGAATGGATGTTTTATTTGATATCATTAAACTGCAAGTTAGCATACATTTTACATTTCATTCGGGATTGTGGTTTGAAATGATAAAACCGCAAAGTTTTATTTTTTTTAAAATTGCGGATTGAAATGATAAATATCCGTATCACTTGACCATAGGATAGAAAATTATATACAGGCACCGCGGTATATATATAACTATTTTAATGTGATTTCTATGGTTTGGATGGAATACGGTTTATAAAAATCTTAAATTTTTATACTGAATAAATGTTTTCTTCCATATTTATATGCATATGAAGTTGAAATTTTGAAATAAAAAGGTGAATAAATTTCTTTATTAAAAATGGAAGAAAATTAAGAAAATGGAGTTTGATGATTTATATCCTATATTTAAATATTAAGTTGGAAATTTTAAAGATATGATATTTATAATTGGATTTTTCCCAAAATATTTTGAAATGAATATTCTAGTAAAAATCGAATTTGGAAATATATATATATATATTTTACTAGAAATTGAAGTCTTATTAATTATGGATTTTATGTGAATGGTCAAGATTAATTAATAGAATATTGATTTCGAAAGGATAAAAAATCCAACTTTAGTTGAAATATTAATGCTCAAAAATGGATATGGATATATATAAAATTGAAATGGTTTTGGAACTTGAAGTAGTATTTTGGATTTTGGTTTAACTTTAAAACAAGAAATATTTGGAAAGCCATGTAATTTATTCTTTATAAAACAACAGTAAAGTTAAACCTTTTTAATTCTCATACCGTTGAATATCCAAACCATTTAGTTTTGAAAATAATGGTTTTAAAATACTATGGATTTTCGAAGAATTATGTTGAAAGTTACAAACAAAATATTGGTTACATGAGATATTAAATAATAAAAAGTGACATAATTTGTGGAAAGGAAATTTTATTTGGGAAACGATATCATTGATTTGGGCTTTTATAAAATAATATGAAAATAAATGGTTTGTGTTTTTAAAGAAGAAATGATATCGTAATATTATGGTTTGAAATGGATTATATTCTGGTTTTAAAGTATAAACTATTTTTAAATAATAACCGCGGTGTTATAATAACGATGGGTTGGCAAAGAGACCGGGATCGGATATGGACATACTCTCTGTCGATACCGAAAACCACTTTGACTAACCGTGTACGCGGTGGAGATTCCAGAATGAAGTAGGTGGCGGCGACGTTTCCTGTAAGGTAAATACGTGGACCCAACTCCCGTGAGTTGGCATAAGGTGGCTAAAACAGGAGCGATTCTCAGGCCAATGAGGTCATTCCTCTGATCGGACGCTCCTCTTCGATATTATACTTTGACTTGGATTGATTCAGTGGCCACTTCTATATTTTGATTTTTGGGGGAGTTAGTTCGAGGTGGGCGGCAGCTGCGCGCTGCGCGTTACCATCAGCCTGGATAGCAATTGGTATATCTACCCTGGCATTGCCTAGTTGTGCCGTGTCACCTACCCTATCGCGCCTTGTACGAGTTTGGTTTTCTCCCGTAGCCCGTGTGGTATCCTCTAGTGGCTTCCCGATCAGGAGGGACTATGATATTGGATGGACTACTGGGACTATTACGTGTTAAGGGCTATATGGGTAACCCCTTAACGCTATTAAAAAGTAAGTTTATTTTATAAATAGACACTATTATAATAGCGCAATATACTACATAGTAAATAGTTTAACGGATCCTTAGGAGATGTAAATCCCGAACATCTCTTGAGTTACTGTACTCATATTTATTTCTGTTTATTTAACTCACATAAGATATTCTAGTCTGACTCGGGTGTTTTTGTCTTTTCAAATTCGCTCGGGTCAGTCCGAGCGTTTCAGGATAGCAGGTTTTAGCTTTGGAGGACGAAGACGAAGATTCAGTATTATTCTATATATAGTATTGCACCACACTCTTTTTATTCCGCTGCATTGTTGTATTGGTATGTGTAACTCTGATGTTCATTGTATAAGTGAAATAACTGTTTTGTAAACTGTTTTGAACTGTATATTTATTATTATATTTTATCCTTCCGCTGTGAGATTCTATTTTGTTTTATTCCTTCTCTGTTTTTCTTATTTACCCCATAACAATCCGCCCTTGCGTATGCTTTTAATTGGCACGTGTGTCGTTTTAAAGTGTGCGAAAAGGCGGGATGTTACAGTTGGTATCAGAGCTTTGGTTTAGCGACTAAACCTTGGCTTTGTGGGGTTTGACTCTTTGTTAATAGGGTAGTAATATCCTATGGGAGTCGCTGAGTGTATATATATGAGAGAGCGTACTTGTTAGTATTGATAAAAAGATTTTAATATTGTGTTAATCTGTTCCGCTTTGTATTTATAAATTCTGGTTGATGCATGGGACGCTATGTCATCAATAGGGATTTCTAAACACTTAATAGGACAGACCGACATAATATCCGTTTTAATATAGGTAAATGAAATAGTTTTGCCTATTATATTTTCTATATATAAAAATTATTTTATAAACATATATATATATTTGGTTGCTATAGATTGGATGTTAGGCAATAAGAATATTTGTAATAAATTGAAGCTAAGTGAAATTATAATAAACCAAATTTGGAGATTTTAGAACTTAAGTCCGGGATTTTTCCGAATTCGTTTTCAAAGAATTTATGAGATATAATGATTCGGTTTACAAGTATTTTCTTATGTAAATATTTAGCATAATTCGAAAAAAAAAAAAAAACTGTTTAAAGAAGATTTTGGAAATTTTTTATTTTGTACTTTCTTCTCTGTCGCTGGAAAATAAATTCGGTGATGACGGCCGCATCATCGACTTTCATTTTCGAGTTTCGAAGAGGAAAGACCACTGTAGTAAATTCTACTACAGATTTATTTTAGAACTTTCTAAAAATTTTCTTTTATTGTTCTAACTATAATTAGAGATATTGAGTAGTAAGAACTTATTTATCTATTATTTTGAAATAAATGGAAATTCAACTTGGTATTTAATTCTAAAATTTTCCGTTAACTAATTGAAAATTTTAGTGAAATAAAAGTTAGGTAATAAATGAATTGAAACCCCTAATTGAAATAAGAGAATTAATGCTAAGGATAAAGGAAGATAAATATTTTAACTTATGAATATTGCTAAAGACTTAGTGAATAATCAATGAATTAAAAGAATGGAGATTTAACTTGTATAAGTTCAATTGCAATTTCCTTAACATAAATAACTTACCCAAATATAAAAGTTGAAGTGTTAAATGAGGAACTGGAATTGAATATTTTACAAGTAGGAATTTAGGAAAAATGAAGTATTCAATAAATTACTGTTATAATAAGAATTTATTGGTATAAACTTAAGTGATAATTGAAATTTTACCCAAATTAAAGGTGAGTATTATTAATAGGTGATTTCAACTTAAGTAAATAAAATGAAATTCTTTAATAAATAAAGATTGATGTGTAGGGTTATAAACTTAAGTATGTCTTAAAATGCTACTAGTAATATAATAAAATGTAGGTAATATAAATAAATGTCTGTAAACCCTAGATAATGAATTAATAAGACCCTTTATTTATAAAAATGGAGGTTTTAAGGTTAATAATTTAAGTGTAAGTAGAGGGTTACTGTAATTAAATATAATAAAACGTAAACATTAAATAAAGGAATGAAATTAAGGGTAAGTTGAAATTGTAATTAATAAAACGAATATATATTTATTGAACCATTAATAAATAAAAAGGAAATACAAATATAATGAATTTGGTGATAATTGGAAAATAAACTTGTAAGAAACAAAGAAATCCCTCATAAATGAAGGAAAGAAAAATCAAAACACTGAATTCTGAAATAAATGTATAATGAGATATTTTGGTGTTGATTTGAATTGTTGGTTGATGTATGTTGTTGGGTAAGGAATTATGGAGTTGTTAGATTTACAAATAATCTATCTTTGTTCCATCTTAGGCTGTTGAGCAACGGATGCACTTGATAGTTATTCTTCATTCGTACAACTTCAGAATCTGAACCCGAACAACTAATTGTCGTTTGATTTAAATGATTGGTTGTTGTATGTGGTTGTGCTGTTTGTTAAAATGTATGGTTGTTGCATTTGATTGAGTATGAATGATTGAATCCACTTGAATGGTTCATTTAAAATAAATATTTAACCTTTTAGATTTTATAAGTGAATACAGGGGTTGGAAGCAACTGCTACTGCTTTTGGTTCCAAAATAATAAGCGTTTTGCCCGACAAATAGGTACGTTTTCGGATTACGATTAAAGCGCTATTTATATATTTTCCCGTGTGGGATATTTTATTTTGGATATATATATGTAATATATTTGTATATTTGGATATTATATTTTCTCCAGAGTCCCTCCGTACAAAGGAGAATCTGCCAAAAAAAAAAAATTTCGTAAATTTTGGACTTAGAATTTTTTTTTTTTTTTTTTTAAAAAAAAAAATATTTTTCCAACTTTAATAACTCAAGTATTAAAGGATATAATGATTATAAAACAAGAATATTTCATTTAGGAGGATTAATCCAGGAAAATATTGTTTATAAATTAAAAATTGAAATAAAAAGTACTGTTTATTCTTCCTTCTCCCTTCTTTTTTCCTTTTCGGGGACGAAAAGTTTTGAGTGGGGGAGATTGTAACGACCTGATAAATTTATGATATTTTTATAAATTTAATTTATATGTTTGCTAATTTAATCCAGTATAAAATTAAAGTCTTAGGATTTTAAAAGGATGAATGTAGGAGTTGGATAGTAACTGTAATTACAGGTAGAGATTTAAAAGGTTATATGACATAGATTTGAAAATAACTGAAAGTTGTGTTGTAGTTATAAGTCTTAATTTGTTGGTTTAATGGTATTAATGTAACAATAACTGAATTGGATTACATACACACAAACATTTGAAAAATTTATTAGGTGGACTAAATTGGTTAAAGTTCATAAGTTGTGCATTTCAATTTAGTAGAAATTCTAAACGATAAACGAAGATTTAAATAAACGCTAAATTAAAACTATGTAAAATGGTGACTTAAGGCCTAGTTATAGGAATTGGAATATAATCCAAAATTTAATTAATGATAGTAACGTAGTATTAGCTAATAAATAGATTTCAATGCAGTAACCAAATGAAAGGAATAGGAATGAATATATATATTGAATAGGAATGAATATATATATTGGTTTGAAATGAAATAAAAATGTGTCACATTTAGATGGAGTAAAATTTAAGAAACCTATAAATGTGGAATCAGTAAACATTTGTAAAAAATATTGCCTAGAATAAAATTCATTTAATATAAGAATTCAAAGGTGGAAGATTTACATTTGGATTGAAAGGTATAATTAATTGAATTGGTGATTTGGGAATTTAATCCAAGGGTAACTCTAAAAATAAATACGGATAAAAAGAGGTTAAACTAAGGAGGGGCATTAATTGATTTTAAGGCTTATTTAATACATTAATAGGCAAGACTCCGCATTCATACATTTATACAAAGCTAAATAGAAGCACAAGTGTGATATAATGTAAATAGATGGATATCAACCTTTATTTATATGTTAATGGGATTTAATTTCTATTGTATAAAAACCGCAATTTAATGAAGATTGAAATAGCTAATTCATACGTTAGTTGATTTAGCTGGAATATGAAGATATTTAATGGAATAGTGAAATCAAATGGGAATGGGTTTCCATTGTTCATTTGAATTCACATTCATCATAAAAACTTATTTGAAAACCAAAGGAATAATAAAGGAATCAAGACTTAATTAGTAATTTGGATTTAAGACATGGCAATTTGGATTTATTGCAACATTTAATACCATAGAATTTAGTAAAGCTTATTCAAATTTTAGTTGACCATTTGTGATATAACTTTTTGAAAACAAGACTTTATTTATGAATTGAGTATTTGATTCAACGAATGGTAATTACTTCATTTAAAAATGGAATTTAACGTAAATTAGTACGTTATTAAAGTTAAATGAAAGCTGTAAACATTTGACTTAGAGAACAATTGAGTGAAATCTTAACTAATGTAAACTTCATCATATTGACATCCATAACTGTGAATCATAGGAAGAAGGTAAATAAATGAACTTAACCAAACTATTTATGTTGAATATTGAAAATTTGAATAAATAAATAGTTAAGAAAATTAAGGGAATGGGAATAAAAATTTATTTATAATTTGGAATTTTAATTACGGTGAAAAGGGTTAACTGCAATTAAAAGTAAGTTGAGATGGAAATCAAGTTATTTATTTAATTTGGTTTAAGATGAGAGTGTATAAGTATAAGATTAGGTAATTTGTGAGAATAAATTTATAATTCCCGAATAATAAGAAAACGCAGAGGTTAACACTGCGAAATTTATATACTTATAAATTTTAATTCACATCCAAGCTTGCTAAATTATTTGGAATTGATTGGATTATATAAGTAATGAAATTTGGCCAATATTTAAAGTTGAAAGAAAATTTGGATTTTATGATTAATTTTAATTTATTTAATAAATATTAAAAATAGCCATGTTTGTCACGGACTCGGATTTCGACGAAACCAGTTTCATCGGATCCGTAACGGTGAATTATAATAATGTTTCAAGCTTCGTAGCGATCGGACTTGTCATTTGATCGTACGGACTCGAAACGCCTTGAAATTTACGCATTTTGAAATCAATGTGAAATTTTTGTTTTTTTGGCATAACTTCTTCATACGATCGAATTTGGTCGTGAAACTTTTTCCATTGCGTTCAGAATATTTTAAAACACCTATTTGGATATATAGTTTTAACAAATCCGACTCCGGAGGCATAGCGGGCTTTTTGGACCATGGTTTGTCACGCACGTTCGCGTATCCAGTCTAGCTACCCTACCTCTAGCCCATCTATAAATATACATCCATAAACCCTAGCTCCTTTCTTTTTCATTTGCCGTACGTTCATTTCTTCACTCTTTTCTCTTCCCCAAATGTATACATCTCAGATCAAATTCCAGATCCATCCACAGTTCAAAATCAAAAGTCAAAACTCAAAAATTTCAGAAAATTCCAGAAAAAATATATGTTGAAGTATTCGATACGCGTAATATACTGGTGAAATTCGTTTTTCAATTGGAGCTGTCGTTCATCCAGAATAAATTCAAACAGCCCCAAAGCCGTTCATCAGCGTCGCATCAAAGTTCGTCTGATCGAAATTCTGTTTCTGGGTATTGTAGTATGGACGATGGGGAGCGCATCTATGTATTTTGTTTGGCGTTTCGACGGTTGGATTGGCGGGAATTTTGGATTAGGGTTTCGGCCAAGGGGAGAAGATGGCGGCGGCTGTGCATTGTGGGGATCTGCGTGCGTACGTCCCAGGCAAGCGCGCATGTTTATTTTTTTCAATATTGTCATTTTGTGTATTTCTAATTTTGAATTCAATCTCCATTTTTCGCCATAACTTTCTCATACGAACTCGGATTCACACGAAATTTTTTTTGTTAGGATCGTAATTTAATTCCGGACTCGATGACGCTGGTTTGGACGAATTCTGAGACGGACGAATTTTTGAGTTTAAATTGAATTTAAATTCGATTTAAATTCAAAAGGTGAGTGTTTTAACCCACTCACAACTACTAGAAGCTTTTATGTTTGTTAAACAAATTTTAGAAATGAATAGAAATTTATTTATGAGCTTTTGGCATGTTATTTCATTCATATCTGTAGAATTGCATTTTATTGAATTTGACTGTTAATTTAATTGTTTTATTGCGTGTTAATTGGCTGTTAGAAATTATTGTTTGCATATGAACTGCTAGTTAACAGTTATGTCAATTATCACTGAATATAAATTGTTAGATTAATAGTTGATAAATATAATTTGAAATAAAACTGCCAATTATTACCTGTTGTATATTACCAAACATATATTGTTGTTGATTGATATTGCTTGATGTTTGTGATTGGATGATGGATGTGTTATTGAATGGATGTTTTATTTGATATCATTAAACTGCAAGTTAGCATACATTTTACATTTCATTCGGGATTGTGGTTTGAAATGATAAAACCGCAAAGTTTTATTTTTTTAAAAATTGCGGATTGAAATGATAAATATCCGTATCACTTGACCATAGGATAGAAAATTATATACAGGCACCGCGGTATATATATAACTATTTTAATGTGATTTCTATGGTTTGGATGGAATACGGTTTATAAAAATCTTAAATTTTTATACTGAATAAATGTTTTCTTCCATATTTATATGCATATGAAGTTGAAATTTTGAAATAAAAAGGTGAATAAATTTCTTTATTAAAAATGGAAGAAAATTAAGAAAATGGAGTTTGATGATTTATATCCTATATTTAAATATTAAGTTGGAAATTTTAAAGATATGATATTTATAATTGGATTTTTCCCAAAATATTTTGAAATGAATATTCTAGTAAAAATCGAATTTGGAAATATATATATATATATATTTTACTAGAAATTGAAGTCTTATTAATTATGGATTTTATGTGAATGGTCAAGATTAATTAATAGAATATTGATTTCGAAAGGATAAAAAAATCCAACTTTAGTTGAAATATTAATGCTCAAAAATGGATATAGATATATATAAAATTGAAATGGTTTTGGAACTTGAAGTAATATTTTGGATTTTGGTTTAACTTTAAAACAAGAAATATTTGGAAAGCCATGTAATTTATTCTTTATAAAACAACAGTAAAGTTAAACCTTTTTAATTCTCATACCGTTGAATATCCAAACCATTTAGTTTTGAAAATAATGGTTTTAAAGTACTATGGATTTTCGAAGAATTATGTTGAAAGTTACAAACAAAATATTGGTTACATGAGATATTAAATAATAAAAAGTGACATAATTTGTGGAAAGGAAATTTTATTTGGGAAACGATATCATTGATTTGGGCTTTTATAAAATAATATGAAAATAAATGGTTTGTGTTTTTAAAGAAGAAATGATATCGTAATATTATGGTTTGAAATGGATTATATTCTGGTTTTAAAGTATAAACTATTTTTAAATAATAACCGCGGTGTTATAATAACGATGGGTTGGCAAAGAGACCGGGATCGGATATGGACATACTCTATGTCGATACCGAAAACCACTTTGACTAACCGTGTACGCGGTGGAGATTCCAGAATGAAGTAGGTGGCGGCGACGTTTCCTGTAAGGTAAATACGTGGACCCAACTCCCGTGAGTTGGCATAAGGTGGCTAAAACAGGAGCGATTCTCAGGCCAATGAGGCCAATGAGGTGAAATACTCTGAGGTCACAAAATTTCAGAAAGTGATACAAATGAAAGTTGTCACAATCTTCCTGTAGTTTCCAGAAGTTAAAAATTATAGGATTTGGATAAGAAATGCAAAAGTTATGCACAAAATACTAACTCAGGTTTGCACAAAACACTGAGTTTTCAACAGCAACAGGACAGCGAGTTTGCAAGAGGTTTTCAACATTTTAGTCGACGAATTACCAAAAGTGATACAAATAAAAGTTGTCTCATTCTTTCTGCAGTTTCCAAAACTTCAAAAATTATTGGATTTGGATAAGAAACGCAAAAGTTATGCGCAAAATACTAACTCAGGTTTGCACAAAACACTGAGTTTTCAACAACAACAGGACAGCGAGTTTACAAGAGGTTTTTCAACATTTTAGTCAACGAATTACCGAATGTGATACAAATAAAAGTTGTCACATTCTTTCTGTAGTTTCCAAAACTTCAAAAATTATTGGATTTGTATAAGAAACGCAAAAGTTATGCACAAAATACTAACTCAGGTTTGCACAAAACACTGAGTTTCCAACAACAACATGACAGCGAGTTTGCAAGAGGTTTTTCAACATTTTAATCAACGAATTACCGAAAGTGATACAAATAAAAGTTGTCACATTCTTTCTGAAGTTTCCAAAACTTTAAAATTTATTGGATTTAGATAAGAAACGCAAAAGTTATGCACAAAATACTAACTCAGGTTTGCACAAAACACTGAGTTTTCAACAACAACAGGACAGCGAGTTTGCAAGAGGTTTTTCAACATTTTAATCAACGAATTACCGAAAGTGATACAAATAAAAGTTGTCACATTCTTTCTGCAGTTTCCAAAACTTCAAAAATTATTGGATTTGGATGAGAAACGCAAAAGTAATACGCAAAAAACTAACTCAGGTTTGCACAAAACGAAAACAGAATCAGAATTGAAATCACTCGATCCAGCTACTTCGGCAACTGATTTCACTGATCAAACCATTTCAGAACACAATGAAAATTTGGATGCTCAGACTAGATGCATAGACTTTCAAAATGACACCAAGATTGCCTCAATCCGAAATCGGAGGAGGGAGATAAAACCAAAACGAAATAGGCTATTTTCAACAACAGAGCAAAAACAAATTGAATATACTGTACGTATATTCAAGCATAGACTTCAAAAAAAATTTGCTTTATGGCAGCGAAATTTCTTGCTTACAGTTGCTATAAGTTTGCTAACTTACCTTTTGCGGCAAAAAGGAGCGAAATTGGCTGCAAGATGAGATCTTCAAGCTAGCAATGACCTAGGCAGTACCTATAGTTGCCGAAAAATGGACATGCAAAGGAGAAAACCCATTAAAACATCAATAGTAACAGAAACTAAGATTTTTCCCGTATTTAAGATAGAGATTGGTTAGGAGATTACCTGGCTTTAATTTTTAGATGAGAGAGTCTCTTAATTTTGTGTGGAATTAACTAAGATTTAGCAAGGGTTTGAGGTTGCCATTGATTTTTCATTTGAGCTTCTGTTACTAACTGGAGGAGGAGATAGGAGAAGGAAACTGTACGTATACTATTTTCCTCACCAGAAACTTCTTTATGGGCTAATGGATCAACACTTCAGCCCAAAAACATACTTACCCAAAAATTCTAATTTATGTTTTTATTATGTTTATAATGCTATTTCTCTCATATTTTACACATTTTATATCCGAATTCAACGAAATAAAAATGCGTTGGATTCGTTAAATCACAAGGAATCCAATAAAAAGAATAAAATTTTATTTCACCAAGTTTTATTATATATTTACCATTTATTCCCTATTTATGGCAAATTTACACTATTTATCCAACTAATGTAAATATGGACATATTTTGTCAAATAAAATGGGTTATCTCATTTTATTATGGGGGAATGATTTATTTTTAACTCCCCAAAATATTTACCCTCATTATATATCATTTATAACAAGATTAATTATTTATTCAACACATTTCCTGGTGTATAAAAAAAATGTAATTTAGACATTACATACATTATTGCCAAATTGTGCATGCTAATGGAATATAGGCACAAATCTCTATTCAAAACTCATGAAATAAAGAGATATTATATTATTTTTTCCATTCCCATATATGTATTACACAACCCCAAAATATATATTCCCCTTTTCATTTTCTTTCTTCCTAAATTTATTTCAAATCATAAAATTGAAATAAATCTCATTTTATTTTATTCTCCTAAGATTAACTCACATAATATTGTTCTATCCCTAACAACAATATTATCCTCATTTTCTCCCCATTAATTTAATTAATGAATCTATTATTAAATCATAACTATGATTATGACTTAATACTAGCGGTAATCTCCAACCAGGGTTGTTACAAAAATCCACTTCACAATACAATTATAAATTTTAAACACTTTACCTATATATATAAACTAATATATAACTACCCATACATAAGCAGTAAAGCCTATACACAGACTTATATAAAACTTTATACAACGGATGTACGAATTACTTATATAACTTATATTATAACTTATTTTATAAATATATATAATACTGTAACCCGTGCAGACCGAAAGTATAAGTTAGAATGTAAACTTTATACAATATGTATAAATAACAACTAATATAACTTTATTTATTTATTGCGAAAGCAACTGGTCTACACTAAAACACATATACACCCTTTACTTTTATGCAAATATGCATGCCAACTGAAATGAAAACTTATATATTAGAAAACTAACTCCATACATAAGTGTATGCAAATTATATAGATATATATACATATAAGCCATAAAGATATATCTATAATTATTATAACTTTATATAAATATATGTCATATACGAACTTAGGAAAATAAAAAACTTCAAAAATCCTATACAACTTCCATAATAATAAGATGTAAATCGACCTTCAAATAAAAGTTATAAACCTGTTTATTATAAAACTCTCTATATATATAATAACGGATTTACAAAACTTATAAAATAAATCATACAATATGGTTTGTAAAATATACATATATGGACTCAAAGTTAAAACAAAAATGAATATAAATCTACTTGCCAAATATGCAGACTCCATTTGCAGATCCAACACAACTCACACATATTAAATATGCATACATTTCTAGAAACGAAACAAACTTTTCAAAAAAATGGAAACCACGTTTGGTATATATATGTATTCAAATACAAAAACTTTATATACACCTCTATATGTATGCATCTTATATTTTTATACCACTATCAATATATCATAACCATACTCTATATAAACAAATATGCGTACCAACTTTGAATGCTAGAATATGCATCAACAGCATGTACAGGGTACGTGTATTGATAAAATCATCCATATCATAGCTAAATATAAAACTATATATAATATATATATATATAAATAACACTTGCAAACATAAACTTAACTTACCTATGCCTGGTTATGCGAACAGTAGAAGAAACAGGGGAGGGTCGCTGCGTCTTCGATGGATATTGCGCAAGGGGAAGAGTGGGTTCGGTGGAGGAGCGGAGTTTGGAAATGGTGAAGGAGAGGCCGAAATTTGTAGTGCCAGGCAAGTGTATATAGAAGAGGAAGAAACAATAGAGAGGGAAAGAAGAGAAATCTGGGAAGAAGCAATAAAAAGGGAAGAAAATACGAACAGAAGTAAATGGAAACGACTAAATAAAAGTAACCAAAGAAATAGCACAATCACGTGCTATGATTCAGTTGAGGGTTTAAGGCAAAATATTCACATTGATTGAGGAAAATAATTAAAAGAAATAAATGGCAGCTCGTTTCAAATTTGAACGGAAGGAAAGAGAAAAGTCACAATTCCGGAAAAATATCAAAGTAATAGGTACACATTGATTCAAGAGCTATTAAAGCAATTTTTAAATTGTGAAGGCAACGTTACTCTGCGTTATATTTTTAAAATAAGAATGTTGAACGATAGTCAACAGTCAAATATGGTGCGGTGTAAATGGCAAGAGTCACGCTGATTACTGAATAAAATAAAACGAATAACCATTTATTAATTTTTTAGACGGTGGAAAAATGAAGAAATAAAAGGTTAGTGAAAGTAGGAATGAATATATTAGAAAAGTAACAATTCTAGTAGCAACGGTCATTTTAGATTAAGCTGAAAAATTTATAATAATTTATTACCGTGGCTATGGTTCAAAAAATTTTTGAAAGCAAGGAAACCAAAAGGTCACAACTAAAGGTAAGCTTTAAATTTTTAATAAATACAAAACGTATCTAAGTTTATACATTTATAACTTTCCAGCTGTAGTGTGTATATATAATGAACGATCATAATGAAAGAAGTGGAAACATGGAGCATAGGAAAGGAAAGGTTAGAAAAATAAAATTTTCACCATTAAATTCCGGAGATTAATAAGGTAATGTACCTCTTTAATGAAATGTACAGCAACGGTCACAAGCCAAAATTTAGCTGAAAGTTTAAAGAAATGAGGGAAAGATGGGTTTTTTTTAAATTCATCACTTCCCAGAATTAATATGTCTATGAGAAAAGGAAAGGAGATGAATCAGGGAAACGTATTATAGCTTATATATAACTAATAAATGGATAGATGGAACAAAAGGTGAGCAGTTGAGTAAAAGTGGAAACTGATTTATGAGCGAAATGGAATGTGAGTTGTTGCTTGGGAAGAAAATGGAACAGTTTAAAAATTAAAGGCAATGGACTGCTGAAATTAAATGAGTATAAAACGTGTAAAAGTTATATACTGAAACGGCTATAAATTTCAATTATTATTATAAAACGGGGAATAACGAAACGCGAGGACGATGATTTCAAAGTTTATTAATGGCTAGGAATGGGGAAGTCTATCTGTGAATTGGAAAAATTATTCAGCAATTGAAATCGGTAGAAAAAGTAACAGCTACACACTGTTTTAGAAACAATCAAAGCAATTAATAACTTGATTGGACAACAAGAATAAATATGGAAGGACACGTTATAAAGGCAAAATGAACCGTTTGAAAATAAATAAAAGAAATGATGGCAAACAAAACAGCCGTGCCTTGAATTTTCCAAAATAAATTATTTTATGAACATCAATTATTACTGACTTAAATTGAACAGAATCACACCCTAAAATATACTTTCTTAATTTTTAATGAAAATTTATCATTTGCCTCATTTAACTATACGTAATCCAAATGTAAGATTTTATTTCAAAATTTTATTATTTAAAATTTCTCAAAAATCAAATTAAATACGCTAAATAAAACTATTAAAAATTAACAAAATTTTATGGGTCGTTACACTCTCCCCTACTCAAAACTTTGTGTCCCCGAAAAGGAAGAAGGTAAGAGAATAGAAACAACCAAGAAGATAAATAGATTGAAAGACAAGGATGAACAATTAATTTAAGACCATATAAATTATACTTGAAATATTCATTTGAAAACTTCATTTGAAATTAAATTTTCTTTAATACTTAAAAAAATAAATTCAAACCCATTTGTAAAATTTCTTGCTTCCTTTATAAATACCATTTATAAGTTTTAAATAACACCTTTATAAATATATGTGAAAACTATTTGGAAACAGTTATTCACATCATTGGTTATATTTTCAAGGAAGTTATTTGACAACATTAAATCCATAGTTTATAAATTTACTAATTTATCTTAAGACACTTTTAACAGTATAGATAAATTAATACTCATTTCTTAAATATGTTATATTAAATTAGTAGCTTCTGAAATATTAATGACACTAATGATTTACTATTAAACCATGTATTATATAAATAAACAATATTTTAAATATTATATTCAAAAAGGAAAGGAGAGTAGATTCGGAAAAACGGAATATAGGTGAATAAATAAAGCTGAGCAGATAAGATAGGTTAAAAGGAATAGTATCGGGCTCGAATAATTAAATCAAACCATAAAATTTTAATCTCAAATATTAATACAAAATTTCTTTATTGGAAATACCTTTAGAATAAAATACTTTTATATCGAAATGAATTTTTCCTTTCAAAAATACTTTTATAACTCGATGTTTCAACAAGTTTGTCCTCGTTCTTGCAGACTCTGGCCATGCGTTGATCTGGCGCAAAGCTAGAATTCTTCAAGTACTTAGTAGACCTGTTTCAACACCCAGTGAAAATACTTGAAAAATCTTTAAAAAATAGATATGGAAAGTACAATCCAAACAAAACAATCAAACCAAAATCTTTGTCCAACAATGGTTCGCAGATACACAATGGTTACGCCTGGATCCCCCAGGAAACAACCCGTACCCCTAGGCCATCTCAGCCAGGCAGTTTCGCTACTAGTGCAACCTACACAGATTGCAGGATACACAATGGTTATGCCTGGACCCCCCAGGAAAAGATATGTACCCCTAGGCCAGACTCAGCCAGGCAGTTGCGCTATGCAGTCGCGAGAGAAAAAAAGCCATAGGTTACGCCACGGTGGGAACACCCGAGTATCACATCCAAAAAATCAAAAATCAGAGAGAATAATACCGATAGAATGAATCCACAATGTGGCCACGAAGCGGATATCAAGCAGAAGGCACTTTCCATATCTTTACTTCGAAAAATATATATCATATAGTACCTTTCCAAATACTTTCAAATATCATACTTATATAAAGTCCACTATATACAGGATTCCTTTTCCAAATCGAATACTTTCCAAATCAATAATATATTAAATCATACTTATGTAGACTTTGATTATAAAAAAATTCTCTTTCCAAATTGAGTATCTTTCAAATCAAGAGATTTCAAATAAACTTCATACTTATACAAATCCATTTTATATAAGTTCGACCAATCCCGAATCAAGTATTTAGTAAATCAAGGTTCTTAAAAATTTTCTCGTTTCAATAACATTTCAGTTTCAAGATCATATATGATTTCACCAAATTTTCTTCCAAACTAAATATATTCAGTTTCAAAGTTTCTTAAACAATAGGTTTAGAAAATAATCCAAATTTCCAAATCAACAAAATTTAGGTCAAACAAATTCATTTCCAAAATCACCATATAAGTACTGGTTTTAATTCCCATCTAATTTCAAAACCAAATATTCTTCTCAAAATCAATTATACTCAAAATAGTTTCTAAATTTATAATTATCCCTTTAAAACCTTTAACTATTTATTTCTATATGAAAAATCCAATTTTCCTTTTTCGAATTATTTATTTAACAAAATTTTCAAATTTACTTAAGCCATACTCTTCATACTTTAAACATACAAAACTAAACTTATATTCTTTATTAAATATTTTATGCTCTTCGAAATTTCTTAGTTTTAAAATTTTATACCTTGATTTGGAAGTGCTCGAACCTTCAAAATAGTCGGTGAAATCAAATTTCAAATCCAAGAGTTGGAAATCAGCAACAAATCAGTAAATCAAATTTTTATAAATAGAGTTATGCTAAATCAAATGGAAAACTAGAGGATTGGACACCGGCTTTCTTTAAATCATTTTAAATATATATACATATATCTTTCGAATATCGAATTCTATTTTGGAATTTGAAATCAAAATTTATTTCACAATATCACTCGCATATCAAAGCTACTGGAGTGGCCTCTCCGCGACTCTAAAACTCAAAAATCAATGTCGATGATGCGTGCACTCATCACCAAAATTATTTTCCAACGACAAAGTGAGTTCTGGACTTCTATTTTTTTCAAAACTTTATTGAAATTTCTTCTAAATCGTTGTATTTCTTTTGAACTCTTTTGAAATATTTCTTATCCGGAAAATACTTTTAAATCCTATTATTATTATAATTTCATAAATCTTAAAACAAATTTCTGAATATCGGAGTTCAATTCCTCGAAATTAAGATTCAAAATCCCTCAGTTATAAATCCTTTATGTAATCGAATTCCTTATAAATTTCCAAATTTTCAAATCCTTTCAAAATTTCAGACATTCGTTTATAAAAGATATATAATCCTTATCGAAAATATTTCACTTTTATATATAGGATAAAATCATACTTATCAAAATAATAATTCGATATATAAAAAAATTTCAAAAATGCAAACATACCTGATTTTCAAATGGTGAACCACGGATGGATTTCAAAACAAAGCTAGAGATTCAAATTAGAGGGACTCTAATCAAATAGAATTATGATTCGAAGATAGGCTCGATCGACGATTAGAGAATTAAATTACAGAAATAGAAGATGGATATACTTGTATAAATCGCGGGCGACCTTAACCGGGTCAACCGTGACTTCAGGAATATGATCGATGCGGAATTCTATGGCAAATCGACATTCGATTGCCAGAGATAGAATTCGACATATCAAGATATAGCAGCATCATAAACCGAGGATACAAAAATCTTTGTTGAATCGATGCTAATTGTAAAGGAGTTTTCACCCCCTTTACAAAACATTCAGTGGAGTTATGGGATACTCAAGAATCAAACGAATATAAATAGAAAGAGACAAGAATGAATTTCGGTACCGAGGGACACAAAATTCAAAGGAAATCGAGTCAAAAAGGAAGAGATTCAACTCGAACGAAAGTGATTCTGTAAATAAATTTACCATATATGATATGTTCTGCCTAGAGCCATAGCTCTGATACCAACTGTAGCAGCCCGCTATTTGGACCATTCAAATCGATAGTAAAACCATACATGCCCGACTTGAATAGTTCAAAATACTGAATTGTTAATTTAAATTTGGCAAAACTTAAACATATACAGTAAATAAATCCATCACAGAATCATAAACACAAAGTAGTACGATAATATGCAGCGGAATAAATGAATAGTAGTTTATGAAGCTACTATATAAACATCAGAGTTAGAAATAAAGTACATCCGAATATCTCAAATAGAGTGAGGTCTTTAGTACGAACCAATAACTCCTCTGAAATAATCAACTGGAAAAGCTGAAAGCTGAATCGATAGTTCGACCTCTAACGAAGCTCCAAACTCCAAAGGTGAGTCTCTAATGCTGTGTCACTCAGTCTGACCCGAGCGTAAAGCAAAACACAAAACACTCGAGTCAGGATTAACATTCTTATATCTATAAATCCAACTCAAGTGAAATATCAACTGAAATATAATTAACTTAGAGGATGTTTGGGATACCCATCCTCTAAGGATCCAAGGGACTATCTACAGGGTAGAAATATACACTATAACACCGTGGTCACTTAAATTTTATTTATATTTCAAAACTAAAATATCATTTTAATTTCAAAAATCTCTATTTTCCAAATTAGTATATATATATATATATCCAATAATTTATGAATTAATTAATTTTTATTTCCTCAAGCTTCACAAATCGCTTCAAAAATCAACTCGACCTTCCCGTTCAAATTTAATTAAATCAAAATTTATAAATTTCCATTCAATTTAGTTTCTGACTAAACTAATTCAAATTTTATCTATTTTAAATCCGGATTTGGATCACAAAATAAACCATTTAAATTTTAATATAATTCAAAGTTAATATATGTCGGAGCTTTAAATATTAAACATTTCAAAGACTAAACTTTGATAGTTGCGTTTATCTCCCAACTTGACTTCACTATTATTTTGTTTTGAAATATTCACTAAATAAATTCAATATTATTTATATGACCTTAAATTTACATTTTCTATATATTACCTTCGATTTCTTTAGACATGAATCATCCATTAAATTCTTAAATTAAAATTAAAGTTATTGGATCATATGTTAAAGTTTCGAATTTAATAGTTTCAAATTGATATAACTAAATAAAATCCTTAATTAATGAAAAATTCAAATAAGTTCCAAATATATCTTTAAACCTTAGCTTATAAAATTTATACCGCAAATCTATTTTAGAAATACCAATTTAATAAATCCTTAAACATATTTAATATTAATAAAATCAATCTTGATTAAATTATCTTAATATTAAATCTATATATAAAATAAACTTTATATATAATACTTTAAATCAATATTCATTAAAACCATATATTTCTTTTCAAGACCATAGAAATTATTTTGAAAACATTCATATAGACCACGGCGTGGATGTAAAATTTTCTATCCTATGGACAAGGGATTCGGATATTTATCATTTCAATCCGTAAGTTAAATATATACGGGTGCATATCATTTCAACCCGTAATCCCAAATTCAATTCAAATGAAAATCGCTTGGGTTTATCATTTCAACCCATAACGAAATTCTCCTATTCTAAAATCCGTTCGGTTATGTACCATTTCAACCCATAGTGATTTTTATACTAACAGGGAACTTGCAGAGTGATAACAGATATGAAAATAATAATAACAACAGACATATATCATCAAAAATAAATATAAACAATAGGATATGGTGTCATATCCCATAAGTGAACAGTTACAGATAATAGCATATATAACAATTTAAATAACTACAACATCATATTTCAATTGTCGTTTCAATTGAATCAAATTTAACAAATAAAAGAATGTTAATCGTGAGTGATTGTTCACCTTTCGAGGCTAGAGAATACAAAAGATGACACGGATACGCACACTGATACGGACACTAGAATTTGAATTGTAAATCCCAGCATGGATTTCAAAGCAAAGTAGGATTGGCACGAATTGGACGAACGAGGCTGATAATCAAGAATTTATGAATTGAATCAGAATCAATCTGATATATACATAAATTTTTGCTATTTTTATAAAAATCAAAATTGCATCCCTAAGAAAAATTTAAAGTCGAATCACATATATATATAAGTTAACATTTTTTTCATACATAAACCAATAGTTTTAACTTTTGAAATAAAACATATATGTTAAATAAAAATCCTTATAATTTTTCCAAACCACTTTAATTTTTTCACATAGATCAATATTTCTATTTACAAATCTAAGACCCAAACCACCCCATACGACCTATGTATATAATATCATTAAGATTTATATTTTAATATAAGATTAATATATAAAACTTCAACAAATTACACTGTTCAAATCTCATTTACAAACTACTATATACATATGGTACAAAATCAACTTCACAATACAATTATAAATTTTAAACACTTTACCTATATATAAACTAATATATAACTACCCACACATAAACAGTAAAGCCTATACACAGACTTATATAAAATTTTAGACAACGGATATACGAATTATTTATATAACTTATTTTGTAAATATATATAATACTGTAACCAGTGCAGATTGAAATTATAAGTTAGAATGTAAACTTTATACAATATATATAAATAGCAACTAATATAACTTTATTTATTTATTTATTTATTTATTATTTTTTTGTGAAAGCAACTGGTCTACACTAAAACACATATACACCCTTAACTTTTATGAAAACTTCCAACTGAAATGAAAACTTATAAATTAGAAAACTAACTCCATACATAAGTGTATGCAAAGTATGTAGATATATATATAAGGCCATAAAGATATATCTATAATTATTATAACTTTATATAAATATATGTCATATACGAACTTAGGAAAATAAACAACTTCAAAAATCCTATACAACTTCCATAATAATAAGATGTAAATTGACCTTCAAATAAAAGTTATAAATGTGACGCCCCACCTCTATACCCACGCTAGCCAAGAACACTCCGGAGTAGTGCTGTCAACTAGCACGGAGAATAAGGCTGTTGAGGAGCGACCATCCATGTAATTGCTTATCACACGGTGGCTATAAATAATCTTCGGAAACAAACATAGAAATAATCATATCACAAATCAGTCACAGATATCCATATCACAAAGGCGGAAGAAGATATGAATATATAACTAACACATGAAAGTGTACATCAGAGTAGTGGTCAGTAAGATCCACGATAATACAAAAGAATAGCAACACGTGCTATACAAAAGAATACAACTATGAGTCTATATCTCAAGTGTATACAACAAAAACTGCTAATCTAAACAGTTAGCCAAAAGTCAGAGTGATGAATCCCTAGGAAGAAGTCAAGCAGAAGCACCTGTAACATCTCGGTCTGACCCGAGTATTATTTAAGAAAATAATAAACGGATCAGTCTAGCTATAAATATCAGATGACATGATATAACATAAAAGATATGGCATAAACATAAATATCCATAACGACATACCACTATAAGTATGTAAATAATGATCAACAGAAGATCAATCAATAAGAGATAATCAATATCATAAGAATTTTCTCAAAGATTCGAAGAGGGCATCATACCCTAAACTTGTACTCATAACAAGTCAATGACATAAATTCCAGAAATCAACACGAGAAATCCAGAAATCATAAAAAGGGAAAGAGGCCTATCACATGACGGTCCGAAGACCATGGGGAGCTACCCCACATGTGTGAGTGGAATCACACAGATTGAGGTCAAGACTAACCAAAAAGCAGAAAGGTATGTGTGAATGGAATCACACAAGTGGTGTCTAGTCTAACCTTGCAATGAAAGAGACATCGCGCAATTGCTAGTCTAATTCATAAAGCGATCATCAAGATCAACGAGAAGTGTCAATTACACTAAGCTAGTAAATATAGAAGTTTAGCTTCATGTCCCATAACCACTTGCTTAACATAAATATTTACGAACAAACTGTAAATCTTCACTAATAAAATTGTCACAAGAGGTTCAATCGAACAAGTCCAAGAATTAACCGACGAAGTGAACGCAAGCGTTTCATACCACTTGTTTTACTAAGTCGTTTAATTAGATTTCTCATCCGAGTGAGGTAAAGGCTTGTATATACTAATAGATTGGAAAACGGTTTAAGAAAAGAGCTTTGTTATTAAAAATAGAGTTGAAATTGTTTGTTAAAAGAGTTTTGATATTTACTACTAGTATTGAAACCTTTGTATTATAAAGTGACAAAACACATAAGCAAGTGTAGAAACAATCAGTCACAAAGATCGCATACGGAGATGCGAATAAAATCCAAGGAAATCAGCTCAATGTTTTTCAGATAAGATCCCCTACGGAGGGGGGGTCCAGGGGGGGTGGCAACCCCCCAAGGTGGGGGTGCGGGGGCAACGCCACCGCTTACGGGGTTCGACCTGCCCGGTCAGGTCGCGGGGGTCCAGGGGGCAGCGCCCCGACCAAAACGGTACGACCTAGTGAAGACAAAATGAGGTCTAACGACCTAACGACTCAAGGGTCATACGACCTAACGGCTGCGACCTAGGGGTCAAGCGACTTAGTGGTTGCGACCTAGAGGTGTTCGCGACCTAACGATGACTCACGACCCAACATGGCCGACTTAACAGAGTCGAGCGACCTAAGGTAAATGGTCCAACGACCTAACTCGAACGACTTATCTGGAGCTTAGGTCGGAGACGACCTACGAGATAAACCAGGCCGACTTAGTGGACGAGCGACCTAAGGTAAATGGTCCAACGACCTAACTCGAACGACTTATCTGGAGCTTAGGTCGGAGACGACCTACGAGATAAACCAGGCCGACTTAGTGGACGAGCGACCTAAGGTAAATGGTCCAACGACCTAACCCGAACGACTTATCTGGAGCTTAGGTCGGAGACGACCTACGAGATAAACCAGGGCGAGCGACTTAACGTTTGCCTAGAGATTATAGGTCGGAAACGACCTAAAACTTAAAGCTTAACTCGCGAGCGACCTACGGCTTAAGGCCAAACTCGTGAGCGACCTACGACTTAGGGCTTAACTCGCGAGCGACCTAACTCCGAAGTGCCAATACTTCCAGAATGACCTAAAGCCCTGCGACCTATGGTACTAACTCGCGAGCGACCTAACGACTTAACTCGTGAGCGACCTAATTCCGAAGTGCCAATTCTTCCAGAACGACCTAAAGTTAACTCGTGAACGACTCACGACCCATGGACGAACGACTTAACTCCGAACGACCTAAAAATGGCCAGAACGACCTAAGTGCAGAAAATTCACCAAAATGCTAAAAATTGGAGTTTTTCGCCAATCCAATCCAAACCAAATGCAAATGTGCATGAAAAAGTGATAGGGAATCATTCCCAACAGTCCAATATAGTTATAGACTAGATTTGTGAGACAAAAATCTCACCTTTGCACTAAAGTTTATGAAGATGAAGCTTGAAAGCAAGGTGAAGCAATCCAAAGCTTGAATCCAATATCTTCTACTTGAATTTGGAGTTGAATGTTGGATTTGCAATTGAATTTGTGCTTGGAGTTTTAATTTCCCATTCCCTCCACCATTAATGCCAAAGCTTGATTAGTTAGGAAATTTATGAAGAGTGAGGAGAAGAGGGTTGGAACTTGGGCTTAATAGGCTAAACTAACCCAAAGTCCAAAGCGGGAAAAGTTAGTGAAATTTCACTAACTCCAAACCTATCGATGTTTATACTTAAAAAGTTGTAAACGACATTTCGAACTCAATGGAAGTGGTCTCGAGTCCTAATTTGACCGTTTGCAAAAAGTAGCTTTTCGGACCAAAATCCGATTAACGAGTTAATATTTAAATAAAATATTTAAATACAAACTCGATAAATATGCGGGTTGTTACAATAAACCTGTTTATTATAAAACTATATATATAATAACGGATTTGCTAAACTTATAAAATAAATCATACAATATGGTATGTAAAATATACATATAAGGACTCAAAGTTAAAACAAAAATGAAAATAAATCTACTTGCAAAATATGCAGACTCCATTTGCAGATCCAACACAACTCACACATATTAAATATGCATACACTTCTAGAAACAAAACAAACATTCAAAAAAAAATGGAAACCACGTTTGGTATACATATGTATTCAAATCCGACAACTTTATATAAACCACTATATATATGCATCTTATATTTTTATACCACTATCATTATATCATAACTATACTCCATATAAACAAATATGCGTACCAACTTTGAATGCTAGAATATGCATCAGCAGCACGTACAGGGGACGTGTATTGATAAAATCATCCATATCATAGCTAAATATAAAACTATATATAATATATATATATAACACTTGCAAATATAAACTTAACTTACTTATGCCTGGTTATGCGAACAGTAGAGGAAACAGGGGAGGGTCGCTGCGTCTTCGATGGATATTGCGCAAGGGGAAGAGTGGTTTCGGTGGAGGAGCGGAGTTTGGATAAGGTGAAGGAGAAGCCAAAATTTGTAGTGCCAGACAAGTTTATATAGAAGAGGAAGAAACAATAGAGAGGGAAAGAAGAGAAATCTGGGAAGAAGCAATAAAAAGGGAAGAAAATACGAACAAAAGTAAATGGAAACGACTAAATAAAAGTAACCAAAGAAATAGCACAATCACGTGTTATGATTCAGTTGAGGATTTAAGGAAAAATATTCACATTGATTCAGGAAAATAATCAAAGCAAATAAATGGTAGAACGTTTCAAATTTGAGCGGAAGGAAAGAGAAAAGTCACAATTCCAGAAAAACATCAAAGTAACAGCTACACATTGATTCAAGAGCTATTAAAGCAATTTTTAAATAGTGAAGGCAACGTTACTCTGTGTTATATTTTTAAAATAGGAATGCTGAACGAAAATCAACAGTCAAATATGGTGCGATGTAAATGGCAAGAGTCACGCTGATTACTGAATAAAATAAAACGAATAACCATTTATTTATTTTTTTAGATGGTGGAAAAATGAAGAAATAAAAGCTCAGTGAAAGTAGGAATGAATATATTAGAAAAGTAACGATTCTAGTAGCAACGGTCATCTTAGATTAAGTTGAAAATTTTATAATAATTTATTACCGTGGCTATGGTTCAAAAATTTTTTGAAAGCAAGGAAACCAAAAGGTCACAATTAAAGGTAAGCTTTAAATTTTTAATAAATACAAAACGTATCTAAGTTTATATGTTTATAACTTTCCAGCTGTAGTGTATATATATTATGAACGGTCATAATGAAAGAAGTGGAAACAGGGAGCATAGGAAAAGAAAGGTTAGAAAAATAAAATTTTCACCCTTAAATTCTAGAGATTAATAAGGTAATGTACCTCTTTAATGAAATGTACAACAACGGTCACAAGCTAAAATTTAGCTGAAAGTTTAAAGAAATGAGGGGAAGATGGGTTTTTTTTTTAAATTCATCACTTCCCAGAATTAATATGTCTATGAGAAAAGGAAAGGAGATGAATCAGGGAAATGTATTATAACTTATATATAACTATTAAACGGATAGATGGAAGAAAAGGTGAGCATGTGAGTAGAAGTGGAAACTGATTTATGAGCGAAATGGAATGTGAGCTGTTGCTTGGGAAGAAAATGGAGCAATTTAAAAATTAAAGGCAATGGACTGCTGAAATTAAATGAGCATAAAACGTGTAAAAGTTATATACTGAAACGACAATAAATTTCAATTATTATTATAAAATGGGGAATAACGAAAGGCAAGGACGATGATTTCAAAGTTTATTAATGGCTAGGAATGGGGAAGTCAATCTGTGAATTGGAAAAATTATTAAGCAATTGAAATTGGTAGAAAAAGTAACAGCTACACACTGTTTTAGAAACAATCAAAGCAATTAATAGCTTGATTGGATATCAAGAATAAATATGGAAGGACACGTTATAAGGGCAAAATGAACCGTTTGAAAAGAAATAAAAGAAATGATGGAAAATAAAACAGTCGTGTCTTGAATTTTCCAAAATAATTTATTTATGAACATCAATTATTACTGACTTAAATTGAACAGAATCACACACTAAAAAATAATTTCTTAATTTTTGATGAAAATTTATCATTTGCCGCATTTAACTATACGTAATCCAAATGTAAGATTTTATTTCAAAATATTATTATTTAAAATTTCTCAAAAATAATATTAAATACGCTAAATAAAACAATTAAAAATTAACAAAATTTTACTGGTCGTTACATGAAGTCAGTTACAATACACGTGATACAATACATATGATACAACTACAACTGTTGACACAGGATGTTACATATACAAGTACATTAATATAATTAATATACATGAATACACATCATCCTATACTATGACAACAACTACTCCAAAAGATATAAAGAGACTTCATAACTCAAGCAGCAACCCAAAGCAAGATATCTACAACCTGTAATTACTCGGTCTGACCCGTGTATTAAATTCAAAAGAAAATAATACACGGATCAGTCTAATTCAAACTCAGTTATTAATGCACGGAAGTAATAATAATTAAATAACAATTAGACGACAGTCACAAATAATCTCGTCTATCCAATCCTTTAATAAGGAATCGGATAATGGTAAATATAACACGTAACAGTGTTAAACAACAAATCAACAAATCCAAATTATCAACGAAGATAAATTAAAAAGATTATCAATCAAGATAATTTAGAAAACAACGGAATTGCCTAAACGGCAATTAACAAAAAAACTCTAATTATTAAATAAATAATTACAAACTCATAATCAAATTATCAAATAGATAATTAGACAACACCAAAATGATCGAATCAAATCAAATCAAAATACAATTTCAAAATATTGAATTGAATAAACAAAACAATTCAAACAATTGAAATATCACAAAAGTCAATACTGTGTGGCTGCAGTACACGCACGCGTGCACTGCCTCGCCACTACAGCATATAAAGTCACCACAACTCCAAATATTGACAGCAAGTCGTAACTGCAAAGCCAAATCATTTACAAGATGCATAGGTCAAGTCACTGTTACCAGGACTCAACACAACTACGAGGCCAAACAAAAGTTAACAGCAATACCAAGATAAGGTCTGGGCAACAATGAATGACCAAGTGCACAAGGCAGTGGTACAAACATGATGACATTGCAAAATGGATTATGCAACCTGCACCAACAGAGCACGAAGGCTCGAATGCCCAAACGCGCATGGCAGTGGTACAAACATGATGACACAGCGAAATGGAGGCGAAAGCAATCAAAAATAAGCCAATGTAGCATGACAAAATGCACAAAAGAATCGGTACACAACAGAGACAAAACTGCTACAAATACGAACAGCCTCGATGTGAATATATGGCCAAACTATGCACCAGATATACCACTGAACAACAAGTGGCCAGAGGAGCAAATGAAATTCACGAGTATATCCAGGCCGCAAGCTTAAACCACAATAAAGTATGCATGCCATGACTGATCAGTGTAATAAGCAATCAAAGTCAAGTGCTTTCAAAGGAACTCGACCAAATTGCTTCAAGTAAAACAAAGTACAACTGGTATCAAGACAGTTCACCAGCATGAAGTTCAACAAGCAGCGTCAACATCAAAGACTAGACCCCAAGTGCATAAAACAGTGGTGAACCCTGAGATCGGGTTTAATGCACAACAAAAACTCGAGCGCTAGAAGTAAAATGGCACTCCAGAGCAACATAAATGACTCTTTACACAAGTGATGCAGCAACGATAATAACAAAGAACAAAGCATCATGTGTAGAACATCATTCAAACGCCATCACTATATCAAATAGAATTATGAACAAAGTCCTGTTACATGAAGACTCTTCTGAAATCAAGACATGATCGCAAAAGCATATCAAAACCGTGATGGTCACGAGTTACGACAGTGCCAAGATGACCAACATCAAGCACATGAATGCACAAGATTTGTGACAAGCTTAACACATAATTACTTATATACAGTAGTTATAAAACAAATGCAATGAATTAGAATGTTGACAGAAGATGCCAAGTGATAAAAATCACATATCTGAAGTAACCAAAGTCACAAAAGAAATCACAGTAGCAAGTTCAACCATGAAAGCCCAAAAACATCTCATAAACAACATCACAAACCGAAGTCGGGTGATAAATAAATTGAAGCAGAAACAAAATTCACGTTAATGCCGATGCCAACAGAAAAATGTTCAAAGTGATTTGCAGTTCAAATCACACTGTACACAAGTTACAGATATCAAATAGCTATTCAAAGCCGTGGATAATAGAAATCGAACCAAGACAATTAAAAATCATCAACATCGAAATAAACTCGAACGACCTAAGAATGAAGTAGATGTGAGTGATAGTTCACTCACCTTGTCAACGAGGAGCTAAACCCAGTTCGCAGTCTCAAATCACAAGCTGGTAAACAACCGATTAAGCAACCAAAAGCATCTCGAGAGACAGCGATCGAATAAAAGTCGGCTACCACAAATTACGAGAACCCTAATTTAGTTGAAGAGGAAACGAGCAAGAATGAGCCGCCATTTTTTGGTATGATTTTTGTTTTAGGGTTTTCGAAAAGATGAACGAATGAAAAAGGAAATTGGGTATCAGCCTTTGTTAAATAACACCGCACCAACAAAAACATGGGCCAAAATTATTTTGAAGTCCACATAACATTCAATGAATTACTAAAAGAATTTGAACCTATTTAAAAACTCCAAATAGCAATTAGCTAACACATTAATCGTTTAATGACGATTTTAAATTGTTACAAAATCCCGGGTTGTTACAGACTCCCCTCCTTACAAAAATTACGTCGCCGCAACTTTCATAAGTAAAGTTGTCAATAATAATTATTTTTTTAACATAAACTGGTTAAGCTAGAAAAATAAGTGTCAAGCATATAAACCCCAAAGAAATCTTTTAATTTCGTAGAAGAAATTCACAAATTGTCAACAAAAATCTAATTATCAAATAGATAATCAGAAAACAACAAAACTGAATAAATGCAATTATCTGCAATATTCAATTATCAATTAGACAATTAGAATACAAAATCACAAAACATCAATATCTAATTATCGATATGATAGTTAGCAAACAGCAAAATCTAATTATCAACAAAGATAATTAGAAAACACAAATCACAATTCGCAAAACTGCAATCATCTAGTTATCAATCAGATAATTAGAAAACACGAACTCCATAATCAACAAACTCTAACTATCAACAGAGATAGATAGAAAACAACAATTCTATATAATCAACATAATCTAAAATCAACTAGAGACTAGAAAATCTTATAATCGGCAAAATTAGAAATTATCTAATTATCAAAAACGATAGTCAAAAATTTCAAATCAACAAATATCTAATTATCAAAAACGATACTCAAAAATCATCAAATCAACAAATATCTAATTATCAAAAACGATAATCAGAAATCTCAAACCAACAAATATCTAATTATCAAAAACGATAATCAGAAATCTCAAATCAACAAATATCTAATTATCAAAAACGATAATCAGAAATCTCAAATCAAAATATATCTAATTATCAAAAATGATAATCAGAAACAACAAAAATCCGATTATCAAAAACGATAACAAGAAACAACATATATCCGATTATCAAAAACGATAACCAAAAACAACAAATATCGGATTATCAAAAACGATAACCAGAAACAACAAATATCCGATTATCAAAAACGATAGCCAGAAACAACAAATATCTGATTATCAAAAACGATAATCAGAAACAACAAATATCGGATTATCAAAAATGATAATTAGAAACAACAAATATCTGATCACCAAAAAGGATTATCAGAACTCATATCAACAAATATCTAATTATCACAAACGATAATCAGAAATCTCAAATCAACAAATATCTAATTATCACAAACGATAATCAAAAATCTCAAATCAACAAATATCAAATTATCAAAAACGATAATCAAAATCAACAAATATCCGATTATCAAAAATGATAATCAGAAACAAAAAATATCCGATTATCAAAAACGATAATCAGAAATCTCAAATCAACAAATATCTAATTATCAAAAATGATAATCAGAATCAACAAATATCTGATTATCAGAAACGATAATCAGAATCAACAAATATTCGATTATCAAAAACGATAATCAGAAATCTCCAACCAACAAATATCTAATTATCAAAAACGATAATCAGAATCAACAAATATCCGATTATCAAAAACGATAATCAGAAATCTCAAATCAACAAATATCTAATTATCAAAAACGGTAATCAGAATCAACAAATATCCGATTATCAAAAACGATAATCAGAAACAACAAATATCTAATTATCAACAAAGATAATTAGAACTCATATCAACAAATATCCAATTACCTGCAGATAATTGGAAACAACAAATATCTAGAAATCAATAAAGATAATCTAGAAAATCAACATAAAAGGTTGGATCGATCCCATCAGATGGCGAGTTTTTAGCTACGCCGCATGTGCATCAACAAATGGTCGAATCTTACCGAGTACTATAAATTTTGGCGCCCATCAGATGACCCGAAGGTCTAGTACTGGTATTTGACCCCAAAGGTCTGCAGAGTGGCCCGAAAGCCCAACAAATGACCTGAAGGTCCAGCAAAGTGGCCCGAAAGCCCAACAAATGACCCGTAGGTCCATCATATGACCCGATGGTCCACCATATGAGCCGAAGGTCCAACAAATGACCCGAAGGTCCATCAGAATGGCTCGAAAGCCAAATAAAATCATCAGAATCATCAAAACAACAAATATTTCAATTAACGAGTCTGGAATTAATCGAAATAGCAAACGCACATGTCCCATACCACGTGTTTTACTAAATCGTTTGATTCTCTTCATCGTTTCCTTGAAAGTGAAAAATTGTGTATTCCAAAAATAACATTTCACATTCTCAAACAGACAAGTCCGGAATTAAGCGAATCACTAAAAGAAAGGGGTCATAGTCCTCGATTTTGCTGAAACGTTTAAATCGCTTCCTCATTCTTTTGAAAGCGCAAACTGCAAAACTTCTGAAAACAATTTCATTTATTTTATAAAAGTAATAATTTACATTCTCAAACGGACAAGTCCGGGATTAAGCGAATCAGTAAAAGTAAGGGTTCATAGTCCTCGATTTTGCTGAAACGTTTATATCGCTTCCTCAATCTTTTGAAAGCGTAAACTGTAAAAAAAAATTGAAATCAATTTTTATTTTGAAACAATTTTTAGAACACGTGATTAAAACTGCAACATCAGTAGCAATTTTGACAAGGAAATTGCACTTCTCAAAATAACGTAAAAACGGACAAAAAATTAGCATTGCGGGATAACCGCTTGAAAATCCACTTTAAAATTTGACGGTTACTGAAGTCAAAGCGACAATAATTTTAAACGTCAAAATATCATCAAAATAATTTGCATCAAAATATAATACCAGTGAATTTTCATTCATTAAAAATGTCAGCAAAATACCGTGCTTTAAAAACTTAGCACCAGTGTGAAAATCTCGTTATAAAAATAACAGCAACAAAGTACATTTAAAACCAAACACCCATTCAACGTAAAATTAATGCAGTAACGCGCAACTCAAATTTGCACCTATACTACAAAATGAACAGAGAAATCATTCGAATATATCCTCAATGAAGATAACTCAAAACAGCAAAAATCTCAACAAAATCACATATCTGCAATCGCTTCGGATCCTCAAATCGGATTCGAAATTTTCAAAGAAACCAAATTAAACACAGCGATGTGAACAACTAATGAAACTTATTAGACTTTCATATTTTTATTTTTAAATCAAAAAGGTTATCAGTTGTACTCAGCGAAGACAGTCTCACTGTTTCCGCTGCGCACTCTGATAAACCGACACAAATTACTCAATCATCAAACACAGTTTCACTTTTATTTTTAAATAAAGATATTTAAAAATTTCGTCATGCTTTCAAAACTTTAGTTTTGACTCAAAGCTCAACTAAAAACATCAACAAATAGTTATAACACATGTTCTATCTAAGTTATGTTTTATATTATGCCCATAAACCCCAAGCTCTGATACCAACTGTGACGCCCCACCTCTATGCTCACAATAACAAAGAGTATTAAAAGAAATACTGTCTGTTATTACGAAGAATAAGGCTGGATAGGAGTGGCCATCCGTAATTAGGACTTACACTAGTACTGGCTATCTCGATAGGAGTGGTATATATTTTTATTTTTCATCTCTTATTTATTTACTCCCATCGACATACCCAATTCCAGTACAAAACAAACTACAATGGTTCATAATAGTTTAGGACAATATATATAATAACACAGATAAACTTAATGCGAAACACAGATAATATCATATCTCATATATATATATATATATATATAACTGAAGCAGTTACAATACACGTGATACAATTCATATGATACAACTACAACTGTCGACACAGGATGTTACATATACAAGTACATTAATATAATTAATATACATGAATACACATCACCCTATACTATGACAACAACTACTCCAAAAGATATAAAGAGACTTCATAGCTTAAGTAGCAACCCAAAGCAAGATATCTACAACCTGTAATAACTCGGTCTGACCCGAGTATTAAATTAAAAAGAAAATAATACACGGGTCAGCCTAATTCAAACTCAGTTATTAATGCACAGAAGTAATAATAATTAAATAACAATTAAACGACAGTCACAAATAAATCTCGTCTAACCAATCCTTTAATAAGGAATCAGATAATGGTAAATATAACACGTAACAGTGTTAAACAACAAATCAACAATTCCAAATTATCAAAGAAGATAAATTAAAATGATTATCAATGAAGATAATTTAGAAAACAACAGAATTGCCAAAACGGCAATTAACGACAAAATATAATTGTTAAATAAATAATTAGAAACTCATAATCTAATTATCAAATAGATAATTAGACAACACCAAAATGATCAAATCAAATCAAAATACAATTTCAAATTTTTGAATTGAATAAACAAAACAATTCAAACAATTGAAATATCACAAAAGTCAATACTGTGCGGCTGCAGTACACGCACGATTGCACTGCTCGCCACTACAGCATATAAAGTCACCACTACTCCAAATATTGACAACAAGTCGTAACTGCAAAGCCAAATCATTTACAAAATGCAGAGGTCGAGTCACTATTACCAGGACTCAACACAAATGCGAGGCCAAACCAAAGTTAACAGCAATACCAAGAAAAGGTCTGCGCAACAATGAATGACCAAGTGCACAAGGCAGTGGTACAAACATGGTGACACAGCAAAATATATTATGCAACCTACACCAACAGAGCACGAAGGCTCGAATACCCAAACGCACATGGCAGTGGTACAAACATGATGACACAGCAAAATAGAGGTGAAAGTAAACAAAAATAAGGCAATGCAGCATGACAAAACGCACAAAAGAATCGGTACACAACAGAGACAAAACTGCCACAAATACCAACTGCCTCGATGTGAATATATAGACAAACTGTGCACTAGATATACCACAGAACAACAAGTGGCCAGAGGAGCAAATGAAATACACGAGTATATCCAGGCAGCAAGCTTAAACAACAATAAAGTATGCATGCCACGACTGGTCAGTGCAATAAGCAATCAAAGTCAAGTGCTTTCAAAGGAACTCGACCAAATCGCTTCAAGTAAAACAAAGTACAACTGGTATCAAGACAGTTCACCAGCATAAAGTTCAACAAGCAGCCTCAACATCAAAGACCAGACCCCAAGTGCATAAAACAGCAGTGAAACCTGAGATCAGTTTTAATGCACAGCAAAAACTCGAGCGCTAGAAGAAAAATGGCACTCTAGAGCAACATAAATGACTCTGTACACAAGTGACGCAGCAACAATAAAAACAAAGAACAAAGCATCATGTGTAGAACATCATTCAAACGCCATCACAATATCAAATAGAATTATGAACAAAGTCCTGTTACATGAAGGCTCTTCTGAAATCAAGACATGATCGCAAAAGCATATCAAAACCGTGATGGTCACGAGGTACGACAATGCCGAGATGACCAGAAAATAATAAGTGAACATCAAGCGCATGAATGCACAAGATTTGTGACAAGCTTAACACATAATTACTTATATACAGTAGTTATAAAACTAATGCAACGAATTAGAATGTTGACAGAAGATGCCAAGTGATAAAAATCACATATTTGAAGTAACCAACGTCACAAAAGAAATCACAATAGCAAGTTCAACCTTGAAAGCCCAAAATCATCTCATAAACAAAATCACAAACCAAAGTCATGTGATAAATAAATTGAAGCAGAAACAAAATTCACATTAATGCCGATGCCAATAGAAAAATGTTCAAAGCCAATTGCAGTTCAAATCATACTATACCGAAGGTACAGATATCAAATAGCTATTCAAAGCCGTGGATAATAGAAATCGAACCAAGACAATTAAAAATCATTAACATCGAAATAAACTCGAACGACCTAAGAATGAAGTAGATGTGAGTGGTAGTTCACTCATCTTGTTTAACGAGGAGCTAAACCCAATTCGCAGCCTCAAATCACAAGCTGGTAAACAACCGATAAAGCAACTGAAAGCATCTCGAGAGACAGCGATCGAATAAAAGTCGACCACCACAAATTACGAAAACCCTAATTTAGTTGAAGAGGAAACGAGCAAGAATGAGCTGCCATTTTTTCATATGATTTTTTTTTTAGGGTTTTCGAAAAGATGAACGAATGAAAAAGGAAATTGGGTATCAGCCTTTGTTAAATAACACCGCACCAACAAAAACATGGGCCAAAATTGTTTTGAAGCCCGCATAACATTCAATGAATTTCTTAAAGAATTTCAACCGATTTAAAAACTCCAAATAGAAATTAGCTAACACATTAATCGTTTAATGACGATTATAAATTGTTACAAAATCCCGAGTTGTTACACCTATGCTGCCTCCGGTCGTAAAATTTTGCCACGCCGCCGCTGATTTTTGTTGACCTAATCGAATTTTGCTGTCGATCAGGCCGTCGATTCGCCAAATAAATAGCATGGATGAAGTCACCTCGGTCCTCTCTTTAAAACCCAGAAATGGTTCGTCGATCCAACAACGTTCATCGACGCGCGATGAACGGCCGAGAATTGATTCAGAAATTCTGGACAAACAATGCATCAAAATCGAAAAACTAATTTTAGTTTTGAGATGCGTACATCGAAAGCTTCGATATATAATTTTTCTGAATTTTTTTGAGGAGTTTGAAATTTGGCTTTGATTTTGAATTGCAGTTGGAATTAGGTGCTTGTCTGCCATTGAACCGAGGAGGTGAAAAAAATTGTACGCATAGATAGATGAGAATGAGGGACAAATAGGGTTTATAACAGAGTACTTATAGACAAGGTTGAAAAAGAATAGAAGGATCAGACTGGTATACGCGCTGAACGATGAATGGCCCGAAAAGCCCGTTTTGACTCCAGAACGAAATTATGTCAGCCCATATATCAAAATAGATGTTTTAAAATATTTTAAATGCAATGGAAAAGGTTTCAGGTTCAAATTGCATCGTATGAAGAAATTGTGCTAAAATCAATATTTTTCAAATTGATTTCAATTGATTTCAATTTCATTGATTTCAAGGCGTTTCGAGTCCGTACGATCAAACGACAAGTCCGATCTCTACGAAACTTGAAATCATATAATAATTCACCTTTACGGATCCGATGAAACTGGTTTCATCGAAATCCGAGTCAGTGGCCAAAATGGCTATTTTTACATTAATTAAATAATTTAATAATTAATTAAATAAAATCCAAATTTTTATTTCAATTCTATAATTGACAATTTTATCACTTTTATATTTCTTAATCATCTACAAAAAATTTAAACAAGTTTAGATGTCAATTTAAAGTTGATAAATCTATCAATTGCAGTGTCAAATTTTCAATTTCATTATATTCAAAATTATAAATTAAATTTGCAATAATTCTATTAAATTATTTTTCATTTTACTATTCATTTCATTGTTATTCAAGAGATGAAAGTAAAACTGCTTCATGGCTTATTACATTATTGTTCTCAAATTTCATCTTAATCTCAATTAACGCAAAATTAAATATTAAATTTCATTTAAATTGCAATTAATCCAATTATTGAATTTTACACTTCAATTAATTTAATAAATCTTGCTTTCTATTCTTTAAATCAACCAATTGTCATATTATAAATAGAGTTAGCATTAATTTCAATTAATTCCTTAATTTACACAAATATAACCTTAAATTGAGATTCATTTTAATTTGTTACAAACTTGATTTAATGGACTACATAAATGATTACTTTAAAATAATCGTTGCCACTAACCCTTAATCATATTTGTATAAGTTAGCATTTCCAACAATTACATACAGAACATAGATTTTTATCCAATCACTATTTATTCATTGTTAATTAATTGATTAATCCAATATTTACATTTACTTTTCTAATATTAATTTATTACCAAATATTCCTATTTACCATCAGTCATAACCCAAATAGTTGTTTCAATCAATTGGGATTGCATTGAATTAATTATTTATTAGTTTACATTTTATTTCCGTTATAAATTCATTAACAAATTACAATTTCCTTTATTGATACATCACTTACATTCATACCTAATTACATTAGTTTTATCCCATTACACTAATATATGCCTATTTACCTTTTAACTTGAATAAATATTCCATTTCTAAATATGTAATTCTAGCAATTGTACACATTAATTTAGGTTTAAATCCAGTAAATGAATTTACCTTAATTCCATTCTTTTTACCAATTTATTACCTTATCAATAAATTTACGATTCTATTTAATTTACATTCACGCTTCCGTTATTTTATTAATTACCATTAAAGTAACGTTTATTTTAAATAGGTAAACCATTGGTAACGACCACCATTTGTCACCATTTCCCTTTATAATACATGTACGTTTATTCTTCACAAATGATTTCCATCTATTACACTATTTCATACATTAATCCAATAATTTCATTTGTTTTCTCATATTCCATTTGTAACCAAGTCATAATATTTAAATTATTTAATTTAATTGGAATTTCATTCAAATCATTAATTATTAACTTTAATTAACCTTGTTACGTTTCCTCTAAGTTAATTTTCATTACATTATCACAACTTTTATTAATAATTCATCAATTTTTATTTTCTTCAATATTAAATTTCAACAATCTTAATAAATTAACAATTTTATATTGAAAATTTACGGGTCGTTACACTCTCCCCCGTTCAAAACTTTTCGTCCCCGAAAAGGAAAAGGAAGGGAGAAGCAGAATTAAGAGATCAATATATCTTACTTAAAATATTAACTTTATAAACAATTAAATTTACAAAATTAATTACCTTTAAATAAAATATACAAATTTATAACCATTAGATCTTTTTATACTTAAATTAATAAAGTTTGGAAAACATTTCAAAATATTTTCTATGTCCAAAATTTACGGAAAATTTTGGCAGAGTCTCCTTTATACGGAGAGGCTCGGGAGAAAATATAATATCAAATAAAATAATATACAACATATATTTTTCAAATAATATATATCCCAACCCGGAAAAAACAATATAATAACGTTATAAATCGTAATCCAAAAACGTACCTATTTGTCGAACAATTTACGCTTATTTTATGAAGCCAAAAGCAGTAGCAATTGCTTCCATAACCTGTATTTCACTTATATAATCCAGAAGAATTAGTAATTATATAAATTGAAATGTGTAAAGTTGTTTCAACCATAAACAATAAATCAATACAAACAACAATCCCTTGCAACAGGGCATACAACCATCACATAGAATCAATACAAATCAATCATTCATTCATATCAAACAAAACAAATAGCTGTTCGGTTTCCAAACTTCAAATTGTACAGAATGAAAAATAAACTATTGAGTGCACCCTTTTACTCAACAGTCTCTGATGAAACTAAATATATTTTTTATTCATCCAAACAAATTTAAAGTGTCCTTGCCCAAACAACCATAAGCCAAACAAACAACTATTTCAACAATAGATCAAGTTTATTAATTTCATTCATATAATAATTTATCTTTTTTAATTTGCCTTTTATTTCTTACAGTTTCATTTACTTTTTTTTCATTTCTAACAAAGTCTCATTTTCACTTATTCATATCATGAAATTTCCCTTTTTATTATATTACATTCATTTATTCACTGCTTAATTTCATTTATTGCAGTATTCATCTTTCTGCTTATTTCCAAATAAATAACTTCAATAATTTACTTTAAGTCTATAATTACTTGCTTAAGGATATAATAATTATAACCTCAATTCTTATTAATAAAAGCAATTTATTGAACACTGCATTACATACTTTTATTTGTACAATTTCCATTACATTTTCATATTAAACATTTCAACTTTTAATATTTGGTAAGTTATATATATGCTTTTTAAGAATGTAATTGAAAGTTATACAAGTTTTATCATTTTCTTTAATAAATTTCCTGTTCAATAATCATATCATTTCTTTTATAGATTATAATTTCCAACTTTCTTATAGTTTCATTTATACTTAGCATTCAGTCTCTTATTTCATTTAGAGGTTCCAATTATTAGTTAAATTCCATTTCACTAAAGCAATTGAAACCATTAATTGATGGAAACTTAAGAATTTAAATACCGGGTAAATAATTTAAATAATTTTAAAATAATAGACTGACCTGAGCGAATTAAAAGGAAAAGCACTCGAGTCAGAGCTAAAATATCTTATGTAAGTTAAATAAACAATAAACAATATGAGTGGAACGGCGTCCGAGATGTTTACGGGATTTGACATCTCCTACCCAGTGTCTAACATGAGTGTAGTAACTCAAGAGATGCTCGGGATTCACATCTCCTAAGGATCCGTTAAACTATTTACTATATGGTAATATTTCGCTATTATAATAATGTCTATAGTAAAATAAACATACTTTTAAATAGCATTAAGGAGTGACCCAATATTCCCCTTAACACGTAATAGTCCCAGTAGTCCATCCAATATCATAGTCCCTCCTGATCGGGAAGCCACCAAAGGATACAACACGGGCTATGGGAGAAAACCAAACTCGTACAAGGTGCGCTAGGGTAGGTGACATGGCACAACTAAGCAATGCCAGAGTAGATATACCAATTACGCTTCCGGGTCGGTGGTAACGCGCAGCGCGCAGCTACCGCCCACCTCGAGCCACACCCCCAAATAAAAAAAATCAAAAGTGGCCATCGAATCAATCCAAAAGTTAAAGTATAATATCGAAAGGATGTGTCCGATCAAAGGTGCTACCTCATTAACCCTTCGATCGCTCTTGTTTTAGCCACCTTATGCCAACTCACGGGAGTTGGGTCTGCGTATTTACCTCAAAGGAACCGCCCCGCCATCCTACTTCATCATGGAATCTCCACCGCATACACGGTTGTTAAAGTGGTTTTCGGAGTTGGAAAAGAGTATGACAACTTCCGATCCCAGTCTCTTTAACAACCAAACGTTATTATAGCATCGCGGTCTTATCAAAATAGTTTATACTTTTAAAACCAGAATATAATATCCATTTCAAATCCATATAAATACGATATCATTTCCTCTTTTAAAAACCCAAATCAAATTTTATATCGTTTTCAAATATATCCTTTTCTAAAATTATAAAATTTCAAAGTTATAATATTTCGAAACCATAACTTGAATTATAGCCTTTCAAAACATAAAACTTTGAATTTCATAACTTTGAAACATACTACACCACTTAAATGGTTCAAATAATAAATTACTTTATATAATAAAATAGCTTCTTCACCTTCACAAATCAATTTCAATATGGATTTTAAATTCCCAAACAAACAATTATAATTTCCATATATTTCAAAGCTCTAATTATTCCACCACTTCAAAACTTATTCTTTGATAATTTCATATATATCAATTTCAACTACTATTATTTAGATATGAAATGTTTACTTAATAAAATAAATATCATTTTAGTAAAACCTTTAGACTTCAAATAACTGGATATTCTTTCAATTACATTAACTTGATAATATTCATTTAAATCCTCTAAACAAAAATCAAGTTTTAAAATCATACCTTTTAAATATCAATTTATTTATATTTCAAATCAAATTTTTCGAGGATAATCCTTAAATCTTAAATTCAAATCAAATTCATATTTATCTTCCAAATCTAAATTTATTTAAATAATTATATCCTCTATATAAAATATGATTTAAATACTTAACCATATTTATTTTAATAAATCAAACTCCATTTTTCTACTTATTGTGAGTAACAGATTTATACCTAGCTTAATACATGAATTTAACTATATATAAATATCTTTATATAATATCAAAAAGAATCAATATTTATTTAAACCGCATAATTCTATCCAAAACCATATAAATCATTTTCAAAATATTTATATATATAAACCGACGGTGTCTGTATAAAATTTTCTATCCTATGGTCAAGTGATACGGATATTTATCATTTCAATCCGTAAGTTAAAAAAAACTATGGTTATATATCATTTCAAACCGCAATCCCGAATGAAATAAAATGCATAACAACTTGCATATTAAAATACTATAGAATATAACATCCATTCATCCATCAATAGATCATACATCCATTACAATCATCATCCACAACAATCAATCAATACCAATAGATAACCGATAATATATATATATATATATATATATATAACAGGTATTTGCTAGCAGTTTATATGCAATAATAAATTTGATAACAATTTAATTCAAATAAATGCAATTTAACTTAGATGATGTTTAAATATATGCCAAACAACTATAAATAAATTTCAAATCACATCATAAATAAATTTAACAAACATAAGAAATTTTAGAAGTTGTGAGTTGGTTAAAACACTCACCTTTTGAATTTAAATTGAATTTAAATCCAATTTAAACCTAAAAATTTGACGGTCTCAGAGTTCGTCCAAACTAGCGTCAAAATGTTTGAAATTTTAATACGATCCTAACAAAAAACCGCGCGTGAATTGGTGTTCGTATGTGAAAGATATAATGAAAAATGTGTTTGAATTTCAATTTTTTTTAAAAAAAGAGAAAACATTTACCTTTCTTGCCACGTCATAGGCAAATCACTTTCTTCCAGAAAACACCACTCAGGCATGCAAGGAACAACGCAAGCAATATTGCCGCTGACCACGAACTTTGACCACGATTCTCTCTCGCCTACGGCCACCAGGGAGGCGCCGAACCCCACCATCCTCCTTCACTCGCCTAGCCGCACCGTGCCTTCCACCAATGCTGTCTCCGGTCAAAAAATTTAACCGCGTCGTCGTTGATTTTTGTTGACCTAATCGAATTTTGCAGTCTATCAGACCTTTGATTCGCCAAATAAATAGCATGGAGAAGTCCCCTCGGTCCTCTCTTCAAAACCCAGAAAAGGTTCATCGATCCGACAACGTTCATCGACGCGCGATGAACGGCCGAGAATTGATTCAGAAATTCTGGACAAATGATGCATCGAATCGGAAAACGAATTTCAGTTTTGAGATGCGTTTATCGAAAGTTTCGATATATAATTTTTATGAATTTTTTTGAGGAGTTTGAAAATTGGCTTTGATTTTGAATTGCAGTTGGAATTAGGTGTTTCTCTGCCATTGAACTGAGGAGGTGAAACAAATTGTAAACAGAGTATTTATAGACAAGGTTGCAAAAGAATAGATGGATCAGATTGGCATACGCGCGGAACGATGAATGGCCCGAAAAGCCCGTTCTGACTCCGAAACGAAATTGGGTCAACCCATGTAACAACCAGGGGTTTTGAAACAATTAATTATCGTCATTAGGCGATTAAATTGGCTGGCTAGTTGCTATTGGGATTTTATCGGGTTGAATTTGTCTTAAAAATTTGTTAAGGGTTTGTGGGCTTTATATTGAATTTTGGCCCATGTTTTATTTTGGTGTTGGGTTGTATTAAAGTGGATGCCCGTTCCCTCCTCTCTATTCATTCTCTTCGAAAACCCTAAAAAAATAAACGAAAAAAAATGGCGGCTCGATTCTTTTGCTCTGTCGATCGGCTAATTCTATTTGCAAATGTTTTGCTTTGCTTTGAGCTTGGTCAGGCCGTGCTTAGGCGAGCTGCAAGTGGGGGAAAAAGAGGAATTTTGGCAGTGGATCGGTGCTCTTCAAAACAAAGGTGAGTGATTTTTCACTCACATCTAATTCAATTTCTTATATTCGTGACTTTCGTAGCTTGATTTCTTGGCTATTACGGCGTTGAATTCTTTGACACATGATTTTGATTTTCATTCGTCTGGAATTACTTGAATTCATTGATTGCTTTGTTCAGGCCGTTTAATATTGATCGATTGCCAGGATTTGAATTGATTTTGTGAAGTTATTTTTAGATGAGAATTCATTTGCATTTTATTTAAATATTTGACTTCGGTCCTGATTTGGGTATGCGGTTCCATGACTTCGGTTAGTAGCTCATGTCTTCAACTTGTACTACTTGCTGTATATTATTAGTTTGGAACTGCTACTTGATACTGGTATTCATTTGGATATTTTGTGTGTTGTTGTGCTTTGGGCTTGGACTTGATGAAAGCGATTTGTAAGAATAATTTGGGTTCGACACTGTCTTGATGGCATTGTTCGAACTACCTATGTCACTTTCTTATGCTAGTGTTGTTTCATTTGATATAGATATGTATGTATATTCATATATATGCATACATGCATTCTTGTATTTGTGTTGCTAGCTGTCTCAGCTTTGGAATTGTTTGAACCTGATACCTTTTGAAGTTTGCATCTATTGGGTTCATTGCTTTATATGTTGATGTTGTTCTTTGTTTCCCTTGACTCCGGTCAGTAGCTCACTGTTAGTTCATGTGTCTTCGACCTTGACTCCTGATAGCATTCGCTTTGACAATTAGATTGATGCTTCGAGTTACAGCAGTTTTCACTCCTGTTCATACTCTATGTGTTACACATGTGCATTTGTATCACTTGATGTTGCATTTGCTTGATCCAGTTCGTAGTTGCATACTTGTTGTGCACTTTTCATGTCATTCCCTTGGTATTGTGCAGACTACTTAGTCACTGGTGTACATATGATGTTAGCTTTGGGTTTCACTGACCACACATGTATATACTTATATCTTTGAATTTGATTGACTTGTAGCTTGATGGACATATCCACTTGCTGTTGATCTTCACGTGGCTGCTATTTTTGTTGCAGTTTTACCCTTGTAGTCATATGGTGCTTGCAGTTTCATTTCATTGCAGTTTTACCCTTGTATTCATGTGGTGGCTGCAGTTTCATTTTGTTTCCTTTTTTTCCCTTGTTGCTTGGTATTGGATTAAGTTAATCCTCATGTGCACTGATGCATTGTATATGCATTTTCCCATTGTTTGTTCGCTTTGATTGTAACGACCCGGAAATTTCGTTCCCGAAATTTCCAGATAGTTAGGAATAGAAGAAAAGAGAAAGAAGATGAAACAGAAAACAAGACACTGAAACCTCACATTCGCCGAGGATCAAATATAATATTAAATAAAATAGTAGTCATACAAAGAAAACTATATCAGTTAATTACATTTTATTACATCAGAGTTACACATATACATAAACACTGAACAAAACAACCATGTCCAAATACTACAGTATCACAGTGGAAACCCTCCATACATCCCTGCTATCCAGCTCGCCTCCTGAGCTCCAGAACGTCCTTACCTAAAAAATATTTAATACTCGGTATGACCCGAGCATTACATCAATGTAACACCCGGGTCAGGTTGGAAACCAGCGTGAGTAAATCCATCTAACATGGAATACCAAAACATACAACTTATATAAATCCGGGGTAACTCGGGGTAACTTGTATCAATTTACAACTTCACAAGTCATTATTGAACATTACTTACATCACACATTAATATCTAAGTATCATAACTTAGATTAAATGGTCCAATCACTTTAGTCATTCCATTTCATTTTATTGATTCCACACATCAAATTATAAAGAATCGAAGTGGTTCCGGGTATTTACTAATACCCGACTCTGGTCTCTTCGAATCCAATGTCATTTTAACCCAACTTATTCAAATGGATCACAGTTCAAACTTCAAATACAGGGTGTCATCTATGCATATTAACTCATCATCGATGATAACCATATTATCTAAGTTTAACCCAACATATCATGTCACGTAGCATCACAAATCACATATCTGAGATATCAATCAATCTACGGCATTCAATATTATTCAATTATTCATAAGCAAGATAAATTAGTCATACCATTCTAATTAGTTTGAACAAATGAAATCAATTACTTCAATCACCCTTAATCTTGCTTATTTGACAGTAATTAATTACAAATAAATTAATTAATCAACTTTTAATTATCCATTTTAATTAGTCATCCTTGATTAATTATCTTTAATTACATATAGTAATTATTACACCAAGTAAATAATCCTTAATTACTTCTCCTAAGTAATTAACCCTTAATTACCTTCCATTAAGTAAAATTTCCTTATATTAATTACATCCGTAATCATCCAATAATTACTTCACTAATTACACCTCATTAATTACCTTAGGTAATTATACTTAACCCAACATCAAATAATTATACCTCACAAATTTCTTCAATTAATCAATTCCTTAATTAATTACACTAAATAATTAATTATTAATTACTTCTCTTAAATAATTAACCCTTAATTACTTTTATCAAGGAATTATACCATTGGTTAATTAATTACATTGATTAATTACATAGATTAATTTACCCTAAATCAATAATTAGTCATAACCATTAATAATTCCTTTACTAATAATAATAACTCTTCTATTTGCAATTTATTAACCATTAATTAAGGCTTATTTATTTATTAATAAATCTTTAATAAATTCAAATGATAAATCACTTATCTTACTCACCTTCTAAATTATTATTCTAATTCTTACCTAATAAATCTTTGAATTTAAAATAACTTTAAAAGCTTTGGCATTAAGCAAAATTTATAGCATTAATCTTTTGATTAAACCATTTACTTATGTGATTAATTTAACAACTTAAATACTTTCTCAACTTAAATTAACAAAACATTTAATAATCAATTTACCACTTACAATAGTTAAAATACTGCATTTGTCAAGACTTAGCTAACCTCTGATTAAAACCCAGATCAAAACCCGAGTATTCTTCACACCAACACGAGTTAAAACCCAGCCTTCACTCTATGATCCTGACTTCGAGCCTAACCTAATATTTCTCGAGACCGAACTCGAGTAATAACGATCCTTATCCAAAACCTGACACGTTCGTGACGTGTGCACTTGCACGACCACGCCGATCGTCACTGGTCGCCGCCGATAGCACACACAAGTCGCCGGAGACCTTCACCGTGCATTCCATCACCCAGAACCCACAACCCATTCCAAAATAAAATTTTAGCGAGCTTGAACCCATCGGCTTCAACCTGGAACACACACCATCATCAGAAAATGTCTTCGCGCCGCCTAAACAACCCATTAATGGTTACGATCCTTCGATCAGAGAAACTTATTTTACCAACGCTGCCTTTCCCCCTGGACCGGTCATCTCTAATGCTCTACCGACGTTGAACTCTCCTCATGAACTATGTCGTTCAAAACTAGGTCACAAATCCTAGATCACCTCCGTGCCGTCTCAACAGTGGACTATTTGTGACGCCCCACCTCTATACCCACACTTGCCAAGAACACTACGGTGTAGTGCTGTCAACTAGCATGGAGAATAAGGCTGTTGAGGAGCGACCATCCATGTAATTTCTTATCACACGGTGGCTATGAATAATCTTCGGAAACAAATATAGAAATAATCATAACACAATTCAGTCACAGACATCCATATCACAAGGGCGGAAGAAGATATGAATATATAACTAACACATGAAAGTGTACATCAGAGTAGTGGTCAGTAAGATCCACAATAATACAAAAGAATAGCAACATGTGCTATACAAAAGAATACAACTATGAGTCTATATCTCAAGTGTATACAACAAAAACTGCTAATCTAAACAGTTAGCCAAAAGTCAGAGTGATGAATCCCTGGGAAGAAGTCAAGCAGAAGCACCTGTAACATCTCGGTCTGACCCGAGTATTATTTAAGAAAATAATAAACGGATCAGTCTAACTATAAATATCAGATGACATGATATAACATAAAAGATATGGCATAAACATAAAATATCCATAATGACATACCACGATAAGTATGTAAATAATGATCAACAGAAGATCAATCAATAAGAGATAATCAATATCACAAGAATCTTCTCAAAGATTCGGAAAGGGCATCATACCCCAAACTTGTACTCATGACAAGTCAATGACATAAATTCTAGAAATCAATGCAAGAAGTCCAGAAATCATAGAAAAGAGAAAGAGGCCTATCACATGACGGTCCGAAGACCAAGGGGAGCTACCCCACATGTGTGAATGGAATCACACAGATTGAGGTCCAGACTAACCAAAAAGCAAAAAGGTATGTGTCAGTGGAATCACACAAGTGGTGTCTAGTCTAACCTCGCAACAAGAGACATCGCACAGTTGCTAGTCTAAATCATCAGAATGATCGTCATGATCAACGAGAAGTGTCAATTACACTAAGCTAGCAAATATAGAAGTTTAGCTTCATGTCCCATAACCACTTGCTTAACTTAAATATTTACGAACAAACTATAAATCTTCACTAATAAAATTTGTCACAAGTGGTTCAATCGAACAAGTCCAAGAATTAACCGACGAAGTGAACGCCAGCGTTTCATACCACTTGTTTTACTAAGTCGTTTAATTAGATTTCTCATCCGAGTGAGGTAAAGGTTTGTATATACTAATAGATTGGAAAACGGTTTAAGAAAAGAGCTTTGTTATTAAAAATAGAGTTGAAATTGTTTGTTAAAAGAGTTTTGATATTTACTACTAGTATTGAAACCTTTATATTCTTAAAATGACAAATCACAGAAGAGATTGTAGAAACAATCATCACAAAGATCACATTTGGAGATGTGAATAAAATCCAAGGAAATCATCTCAAAAGCATCAAAGTGGAAGTTCCCCAACGACCAAACGTGGCCGAGATAACCAGAGGTAGTTTGTCTCGAAGAATGGTCAACTCAGCATCTCAACAAAGCAAGTTCTGTTGAATGTTTTTCAGATAAGATCCCCTACGGAGGGGGGGTCCGGGGGGGGGGGGGGTGGCAACCCCCCTAGGTGGGGGTGCGGGGGCAACGCCACCGCTTACGGTACGACCTAGTGAAGACAAGCGGCCTACGACCTAAAACAAAAATGAGGTCTTACGACCTAAGGGGGGTGCGCGACCAAAGAAGGTTCGCGGGCTAAGGATGAGCGACCTAACAAGGTTCACGACCTAACGGAGACGAGGTCATGCGACCTAAAGTGGTTCGCGACCTAAAGGGGAATGACCCATCGAGTTATAGGTCTAACGACCTAACGGTTTAAAGGTCATGCGACCTAAAAGTGAAATGACCTAAGGTCGAAAACAAGGTCAAGCGACCCAAGGGGTTACGCGACCTAACGTAACACGGGTCAAACGACCTAAGGCATCACAGGACGAACGACCTAACTGCTTAAGGGACAGGCGACCTAAAGAGGTTCGCGACCTAATAGGGTTCGCGACTTAAAGGTGCACGACCTAAGGTCTTTCGACCTAGGGGTATATAGGTAACACGACCTAAAGATGTCGCGACCTAAAAATAGAAAGCATGGCCGAACGACCTATCGAAGTAGAAAGGCATGCGACCTAACGATCAAAAGGCCAACGACCTACGACCTAAACGCCATACGACCTACGACCTAAAAGCCATACGACCTACGACCTAAAAGCCATACGACCTAACGTGAAACGACCTAACTCCGAAGTGAAGATTCAAGGCAGTGCGACTTAGCGCGATAACACGCGAACGACCTAAGGATTAGGTCATGAGCGACCTTACTCCGAACACCAAAAATGGCCAGAACGACCTAAGTGCAGAAAATTCACCAAAACGCTAAAAATTGGAGTTTTTCGCCAATCCAATCCAAACCAAATGCTAATATGCATGCAAAAGTGATAGGGAATCATTCCCAACAGTCCAATATGGTTATAGACTAGAATTATGAGATACAAATCTCACCTTTGCACTAAAATTTATGAAGATGAAGCTTGAAAGCAAGGAGAAGCAATCCAAAGCTTGAATCCAATATCTTCTACTTGAATTTGGAGTTGAATGTTGGAGTTGCAATTGAATTTGAGCTTGGAGTTTTAATTTCCCATTATCTTCACCATTAATGCCAAAGCTTGGGTTAGTAAGGAAATTTATGAAGAGTGAGGAGAAGAGGGTTGGAACTTGGGCTTAATAGGCTAAACTAACCCAAAGTCCAAAGCGGGAAAAGTTAGTGAAATTTCACTAACTCCAAACCTATCGATGTTTATGCTTAAAAAAGTTGTAAACGGCATTTCGAACTCAATGGAAGTGGTCTCGAGTCCTAATTTGACCGTTTGCAAAAAGTAGCTTTTCAGACCAAAATCCGATTATCGATTTAATATTTAAATAAAATATTTAAATATAAACTCGAAAATATGCGGGTTGTTACACTATTGGTCCAGTCACCATTTTTTCCAAGGCCGTCCATTCCTTCGCCACCTTCGACAATGGTCCCGGCCCCCAATGCTACTCCGATCATCAGAACAGACCCAAAACGCACTTTCTGATAAACCTCGAATTTCTCATTCAAATCAAACTTAAAAATTTTGATTTAACTTTTAAAATTCTTAGTTTTCTAAATCGATATGGATCTTAAACCTAAATCAAAGAATAGGAATATCTGAAATTAATCATATTTCAAAGTTTACACTGTTTTTTTCTCTCTTAATTTCCAGAAAATATTTAAGCCTATTATACTTAATTACATGTTAGAATTTAAATCTTGAAAATCCAAGTGTACTTTGTCTAAAACATCATAAACCATAAAGGTTTTGAGGAAGAGAGGATGATTTTTGAAATTGTTTTGAAACAATCAACAAAACAGAGGTACTTATGTATGTATTCAGGCATGCCTACTTAACAGATCTATGTTTATAAACATACAAGTACTATTTACATCCATGCAAGCAACTACCACACATTAATTCATCTATCCATAACTAACAACCATTATTCCATACATGCACATCAATTTAGATTTATTTTCATCATCAATTTAGGCATACACAAATTCTACAGATGATTTTATCTTGAAAGAAATTTAAAGTCTACTCACTTTTATGCAGCTTGAACAGAAAACAGAGAGCTCTGATCTGAATTATCTTTGTGAAAAATGGAACTTAATTGATTTGCTTGATGTTGTTCTTCCAGGTTGCATGCTTGAGGAAATTTCAGTTTGATATAGGAAAGGTTACTGTTTTGAAAAGATTACAGAGCTTTAGCTTTCATTTGAGGAAGTGACAACAGGATTGCTTGCAAAATTTCAAGTTTAAAACTATTTTACAGGGTTGAACTGTTTGAGATGATCTATAAATTGGAGTGGTCATCAAATTCTATTCATATTTCATTTGGTTTGCATTTGTCTTGAGAAAAGGTTTCAGGTTTTGGAAAAAAATTCGGTTTTTGATGAGATCTACATGTTTTGTGTTTTTCCCTTTTTTTCTAAAAAAAAAATTAAATTTTCAAAAGAAAATAAATGCCACTTGTTAACTAATGTTATAGAATGTTTTGCAAGTGTCTTCTTTTGAGTTCAATGTCTAACACATGTTCTTTTTAAATAAAAATAATAATAATAAATAAATTTCTTAATTTATAAATTTTTTTAAATTTATCCTAAATCAATTCCTTATTTAATTTAACATGAGAGTTTTTATTATAATGTATATACCCTTTATATTACTTATATTATGTTTATTTACTTAAATTTTTAATATATATATGTGTGTAAATTTATACTTATACTTCTCTTTTATTTGCATTTATATGAACTTTGAGAAAATAAAATTTTGAAACTAAATAAATAAATAATCATATTCTGATATATATATTCAAATCCAATTTCATTTCAATATATTTATCTTTTGAATTTTAAATTCAAATCCCTATTCAAAATTCACTCACAATATGTGTTTATCCTTTGAATTCCAATCTTCTAATCCAAATCCAAATCCAATTTAAAATTTAATTTAAATTCAACTCAAATATAACTATCTATATAAAACACAAATTCAAATTGGTAAACAGATATTTTACATAAAATCTATTTATGTATAAAAAAACACATTATTATTATTGTTTTGAAATCAATTAATTTTATCAATATTAAATAATTATAAAGGAGATTATCATATTTATTTGTTCAATATTTTCAGAAGTCAAATTAGATAACTACTCAATTATCTAATGCCTGAAAATCAGGGTTATCACATTCCTCCCCCCTTTGAATCTTTTCGTCCTCGAAAAGGAACAAGGCCAAAATTTATTAAATATTTAAAACCAGTTACAATATTCTTTGATCAATTTAAAACACTTTTAAAATCTGTAATACTTGCCTAAAATAGTATTATAAAAATACTTTTTTTTATAACTCGATGTCTCAACCAGTCTATCCTTGTTCTCCTAGAAATTCGGTCATACGTTGATCAGGCGTATGACTGAAAATCTACAAGTGCTTGGCAGACTCGTTTTTAACATCTAGTGAAAATTCTTTGAAAATAATTTTTATAGAAAACAGTTTTTGAAAATAGAGGATATATCTTTGGTGAGATGTTCTTGAAATCATCACCTCCATCCATGGTCGCAATTAACCCGATGGTTACGTTGCCATCCCGACAAAATCCATAGATAACTGTAGCCCTCTGCACCCCTCGATTACACCATGGAACCCGCTATAGATCGCAGCTATACCCGGTCTTTCCGTTGCTATCATAGCAAAAACCCATATAACTGTAGGCATCAACGCCCTCGAATTTCGCTGCCAAAACAATGAAACGCCTCCACTCGACCATAGATCGCAGTCTACCGATGTTGCTTGCCTTCTCGGCAAAATCAAGTGTAGACTGTTGGCACTCAACCTCCACACGATTTTCGCTATGGTCCCCACAGCAGATCACAGCGACATCGAGTTACACTATCGTCACTGTGATATTCCGGAATTTCAAACCCAATTTAAATATGATAATCTTTATAATAAACTAATTTAAATTTATAAATTTGTTATTTTATTCAACAGCAAATAAATGAATTGTAAATATACATTTATTCTAATTAAAACTAATACATATATAAGGGTAATGAATGTGTCCAAAATCGTACTTTTATCATATTTGATTTTGAATTGAAATTGAAAACTTAAATTGAATTTGAATTGATAAATTAAAAGATTTAAAATATGTTAATTTTTATTCTAAATTTTACTTTGAGTATTAAGTAATATTCTCATGATTTTATTTAAGTTATAACATTTGTTTTATATTCATTCTTTAAGGGAAATGATTTTATAGGAATTAAGAATGAATTTAAAATAAGAAAAAATCAATTAAGGAAAAACATTTTAATTCTTTTTGCATGAATTAACACTTGTTAAACATTTAAATCCTACTAATAACATGTGTTAGAAAATTAAGCTATATAGTGACAAGTGTCATAATTCAAGTTTTATTTTCTTTAAATTTTATAAAACAAATTTTTATAAAAGATATTTCTTATGCTTCAAAATATACTTTCTCATTTTTATTTAGCAAGAAATTTTTACACTCTTCATTTCCAAATCTGAAAATCTTCACTTCAATTATTGATCAAAACTCAAACTCCTTTCCAAAATCTGACCTGCAAAGAATTTCTGTGATAAAATCTGCATCTTCAAATCACTTTTGAAAACTGCAATATGAACTCTTGAAATCAACAAAATTCTGAAACAAGTCTCAAGTTTTATCACTTATTAATTCAAGATTTGAAGCATCATCAAGGTTAAGCAAGCAATTTCAAGTAGAGGATAGAAATCTGCAGTTCATATTTTTTTCCAGCAGCTTGAGTCTTCACAACAAAAACTGGTGAGTAAATTTTTAATCAAAATTTTAAGTATAAGGATCTGTTGTATGTGAAAGTTAGTTATGAAGATGCTTGCATGTTATTTATTTTGTGAAATAATTGTTTATAGATTTAAACTTAACTGTGCATGTTTAAAAATGCAACAGTGGTGTTCTGTATCATCAAGATTCTGAAAAAAATTAACAAAAACTCAAAATTTATATGAAATAAAACCTTGTTAGGTTGGAATATTCAATATAGAAGTTTGAATTCAATATGAATTAAGTATTAAAAGAAATATGCAAATGAAAATAGTTAAATATCTGCAGAATCTAAGATATGTAGTAAAAACAAATAATTTTATCATGTAAATCATGTTCGAATTTTAATGAATCAAATGTATATCCTGAATCTACAATGCATAATATGAATTTGAAGACAGAAATCAGAATTTTAAACTTGAAGTTGAAGATGGATTTTGGAAATAACTGAAATTGGGCCTTTTGTCAAATTCTTGTGACTGGGTTGTTCATAAGCTTTGAAATTTAAATCGAAGTTGTGTTAGATGTTGCTTAACACTTGAAAAATAGTTGTTGAATTTATCTTTCAACAGAGAATTTGGAATTTTGATTTGTAGGGTTTGTGCTCTGTGTTTTTTCGAGTTTGGGAAATTCGATTTTGTGAAGCATGATGTTGACCGAGTTACGACCGGCTTGGGGTGGAGGAGTGTCAGAGTTGTGATAGTGCATGGCCGGAGTTTGGAGGCGAATGGTGGTAGGCTTGCCATGGATGATGTATTTTTCCCTGGCGTCTGCATTATTGAGTTGGGTTCGAGCAACTCAATTTTCGTTCGAGCTTGAGTGGGTGAGTCTGGGGTTTGAATTTGGGTCATGGGATGATTTGGGGTTTGCGCGAGCTGTCGGCGGCGGCGGTGGAGGCACCGGAGCACCGTGCATGTGCACGGGGTGCGTGCTATGTCAGTGGCGGTTGTTCGATGCGAGTGGATTTTTTTTCCTCGAAGCCGTACTCGTGTTTTGGGTCGTGAGTCTCGTGAGTGTGCTCGGGTGTGAGGCTGTGCTCGTGTGTTTTGTTGGCTTCAGGTAGATGAAGGAGAGTAGAGGAGATGGAGTACAGGTTGTGTTAGTTTGGATTTTGGTTGAGTTTAAGCGCAATTAAAGAAGTCAAGTTTTAAACTTGTTTTAAATTTCAAATTTTATTTAAGTTTAAAACACTTAACACTTTATATTTTCACTACTTTATAAAGTGTCAAATATTTTATTTCAAAAGTAATTCACATTTTAATTGTTGAAGTTTTGAAATGATTTTACATCTTTAAATCGAACTTTTTAAAAAAAAAAGAGTAATTAGTTCTAATAAATTGAAATGTTTAAAGATGTAAGAGTTTTTAATAATCAATGAAATTTTTTGATTTCGAAAGTTAATTAAATTTTGAAATTAAAGTTTACTTTTATTAATTAGTAATTAGAGTTGGAATTAATTAATCAATTTAGGTTAATTAATTTGTTAAGATTTAATTATATTACTTATGGATTATTTAATGGATAATTAAGGATTAAATTAAATAACAATTAATAGTTATTAATTAATTAATCAATTAATTAATTTAAGATTAATTCATAAGTGATTAATAACTGATTAATTAAGTGATTAATGATTAATAAATTAGTAATTAAGAAGTTAATTAATTGATTAAGAGTTAATTTTAAGTAATTAAACATTAATTCATTTATAATTAATGGTAAATTAATTAATGGTTAAGATTTAATTAATTAAATAATTAAGGTTAATTAATGAATAATAAATTAAGTAATTAAGATAAATTAATTTGTGATTATTTAAGAATTAATTAATGTTAATTAATTATAAATTAAGAGTTAATTAATAATCAGTTACGGAATGATTAATTCTAAATCAAATTTTAATTAATAAATAATTATAGTTATTAATTGATAATTAAATAAAGATTATTAATTAATTAAGGATTGGTTAATTAATAATGGAAATAATTAAGAGGTGGTTAATTAATTAAAAGATTGTGATTAAATAATTAATGTTTGGTTAAGCAAGATTAAGTGATAAATTCTGAAGTAATTAATTTAATTTAAATTAGTTAAATTAATTATAATATGAATTAAAGTAGTGCTTGCTTATGGATGATTGTTTGGATTGAATGTCTAAATATGGTTGATATCTGTTGAATGATATATTCTGTGATGAGATATTGTATATCTGTGATAGATATTGGTTATTATATGTTGATACTGCTGTGTGATGCTATGTTTAAATCTGTATTGAATTGTTTAACTTTAAAACAACTTGGACTTAAAACACACTCTTTGGATTTCGATGAGACCGGGATCGGGTTTCCATATTTGGATATCCGAAAACCACATCGATTCCAATTAAACGTTAGGTCGTGAATCAAAGTAGAGCTTTGTGAAGACTCGAGGTGCAAGGGCTATACGTCAGTGTAACTCTGTGGGTGATTCCGTAATGAGTTGACGGACTAGTTCTTATAGGTTCGAGATGGTGATTTAGAGTGCAAGGGTTGTTGTCGTTAACTCTGAGGGTGATTTCAAAATGAGTGTAACGAGATAATGCCTTCGGTTTCGTTCGAACCCAGAACGAACTTGTATGGATTGAATGCTTTCAGAACATCGTCAGGTGGACGATGAGCATTCTAAGAGATGTGTTCTCTAAAGGTAATCGTAGTCTCAAGTCTCATCAACCGAGAATGGCTAAAACCGGGGAGGTGCAGCATGGCTTCGTGGGTTGCCCCCACTTGAGAGTGAGATTTACCCCTGTCCAGAAGTCCCTTATTTATTCGGCTGTATGGGCAGTTGTTGGCCAAAACCGCCGGGTTGTCTTGTTCAGAACTGTCCAGTATGGGATGGGTCCGGCCTTGTGTTGCAGGGGATTGGGAGTGGTCCTCGGTACGGTGATCTAGGCCCCGTAGTGTGACGGGCGGTACCCCAGTAGCCCTGCCATTGATGGAAACTCATTTTCCTTACGAGACCCTACGGTTTTGATTGTATTACCCACTTTCGTGGCTAGTAGCTGGAATTTAATAGATGTAACAATTTCGGCAATTTTCTATTTACTTGAAAACCCTAGACCCTATTATAATATCATTGGATTTCTTATCAAATGTTTTGGTTAGCGTAAGGTAAAAACTTACCCGTATTTATTTGTGGGAAGTCTTACGTGATACCTTTTGTTTCAAAATAATTTAAAAGTTAAACAACTTTAACTGATTTACTCACACCAGACCCATGTCTGACCCGGAGTTTATTTTGTTTTTCATAAACTCTTGGGTACTCAATTTTTTATGAGTAGCCAAGTGACTAGGTTTGGATTAGCAAATGTTTTGGAAGCTGGAGCTGGAGTCCAGACATATTATCTGTCTCTTTTTGTTGTAGTGACATTTTGATGTTGTGTTTTGAGTTGTATGGTTGACAAAAACTCTTATGAATGTAATGGAGTAATATTATTTTGTGTACTCTGATATGTAAAACTATGAAATGGATATGTGTAATATTATATTTTGTTCGTTTCCGCTGTGAGATTCTGATTATTGTTGTTCTTTTCTTTCTATCTTTTCTATTTCTATCTCTTTCTTTCTCATTGATGATACGTCTTTCTATGGAATGAAAGCCGGGTCATCACAGTTGGTATCAGAACATAGGTTGAGAAACACGTAGGCTCTGGAGTAGAATCTATCTTGAGACTGCGTATTTGTAATTTTCTTATATAACTATATCCCTATCTAAATTGATTGGATTACCTGTTCAGGTAGCCAATATGAGTTCAAGAGGGCGAAGGGGAAGAGTTGTAGGAAGTGCATCAACTGGTAATAGAAGAGAGCATACTGATAATAGGACTGTTAATCCAGTTACGTCTCCAGTCAGTTTTGCTGCATTATGCAAGGACTTTGTTCATCTTGAAGGAAAACCATTTCAGGGATCAGAAACTATAATAGAAGTTCAAGCATGGCTTCGCTCGTGTGAGAAGATTTTTAAGAGCATGAGGTTATCAGATGAGCAGAAGAGAATAATGGCTGCGTGGCAATTACAAGGTGGTGCCGCAGTATGGTGGAATTCAGTGACTGTTAATATCTTGGAAGATGGTATGTCATGGGAAGAATTTAAGGAGATGTTTGAGGAAAAGTTTATGCCTGCTGCAGGAAGAACTCGGCTTTATCAAGATTTTCTGAATTTGAAACAAGGAAATATTTCTATAGCTGAATACGAGACTAAATTCAACGAGTTATCTTGCTACAGTCCAGGACTTATTGATACCTCTCTTAAGAAGAACGAGATGTTTGTCCAAGGGTTGAGGCCTGAGTATCATGAGAGGATGACTGCGCATTTAAAAGGGTCTTTTGTGGAACATATTGACATGGCGTTGAGATATGAAGACTTGATGAATAAAAGATCTGAGGCGCAAGTTGCTGCATCCGGAGGAAATTCTTCCAATCTTAATAAAAGGAAATTCAATCCTAACTGGAAGAAACAAAACAAGAAGAAGTCCGGAAACAATAATGGACCCCGAAAGTGTTATATTTGTCAACAAGAAGGTCATCTGGCAAACAAGTGTCCTAGAAGAGAGCCTCAGCAACAGCAACAGCGGTAGCAGTATGGTGGACCACGGTCAGCCTTAGTTCAGAAGTCTCTTTGCTTTAACTGTCACCAACCAGGACACATGATTAAAGACTGCCCGCTCCTTCATAATGTTCAACAGAACAAAGTATTTGCTTTAGAAGGCGCACCATCAAACTCGTCAAAGGGCAAAGGAGTTTTAAAAGCTATCTTGCTTTTAAATGGAAAGTATATTAAAGTCTTATTTGATTCTGGTGCTTCTTTAAGTTTTATTTCCCTGGGAACTGTAGAGAATTTCTTACTTACCCCTAGTATCGTAGACAATCCCATTTGTTTATCAAATCCTATAGGAGGGGTAACCAAATTGAATAGGATTTTAAAGATTTGAGAATCTCCTATCTATCTCATAGTTTTTCCTGTGATCCTTATGTATTGGATTTAAAGGTTTTGACCTTATATTAGGTATGGATTAGCTTGACAAATATAAGGCTATTCTAAATTGTGATGAAAGAACAGTTTCGTTGGAAACTGATTTAGGTAGGGTTGCCAGAGTAATGTGTGATAACTCTGGAATTCACTTGAGTAGTCTTTTACATGGAATAGAGACTTCTCAAGAGGAGGTTGTAGATATTGAGGTAGTCCGGGATTTCTCCGACGTATATGAGGAAGTTAAGTGTTTGCCACCGCACCGGGAAATAGAGTTTCATATAGATTTGGTTCCTGGAGCAGTATCTGTAATTCAACCTAGTAGGAGAATGGCTCCAAGGGAGAGGGAGGAATTAGTTAAGCAAACTCAAGATTTGTTGGAGAAGGGTTTGATTAGACCAAGTTTTTCCTGCTGGGGTTTTGGTGCAGTTTTTGTCACCAAGTCGGATGGGTCGCTAAGGTTCTGTGTAGACTACCGTGAATTGAACAAAGTGACCATTCGGAATAAGTATCCTCTTCCTCGCATTGATGATCTCTTCGACCAGCTTCATGGTGCATCAGTCTTTTCTCAGTTTGATCTAGCATCAGGTTTCCATCTGTTAAGGGTAGCTGAAGACAATATCCCCTTAACTACATTTAGGGGACCTAATTGTTTCTATGAGTGGTTGGTTATGCCTTTCGGGTTAACCAACGCTCCTGCTTATTTTGTAGATCTGATGAACCGAGTCTTTAGAGATGTTCCGAATAAGTTTGTTTTAGTATTCATCGATGATATTTTGGTTTATTTTAAATCGGAAGAAGAACATAAGCAGCACTTGAGAATAGTTTTGGAAACTCTAAGAAGCACGTTCTGAAGGTGAAATTTTCTAAATGTCATTTTTGGAAATCTGAAGTAAAAAATTTGGGCGACATTGTTTCTGGTGAGGGAATCTCTGTAGATCCAGCAAAAGTTGAGACTACTCTAGAATGGAAGCAGCCTCGGACTCCTACAGAAGTTCGCAATTTTCTTGGATTGGCCGGTTACTACATGAAGTTTATTAAGGATTATTCTAAGATCTCTTCTCACCTAACAAAGCTGACAAGGAAGGGAGCTAAATTCAAGTGGACACCGGAATGTGAGGAAGCTTTCCAGAAACTGAAGACAAAATTGACAAGTGCTCCTGTATTGGCTATTCCTAATGGGAAGAGAAAGTTTGAAGTGTATACAGATGCCTGTATTGTGGGATTGGGAGTTGTTCTTATGCAGAATGGTAGGGTTATTGCGTATGCGAGTCGGCAATTGAAGCCACGTGAGAGGAACTACGCTACGCATGATCTTGAGCTGTTGGCTATTGTTGTTGCTTTAAAGATATGGAGGCATTATCTTTTAGGAGAAAAGTTTGAGTTATTCACGGATCACAAACCGTTGAAATATCTTTTCTCTCAAAAAGATCTTAATCTAAGAGAGCAGCGTTGGGTTGAGTTCTTGGCATCATACGATTTGGATATTCTATATACTCCGGGGAAAGCGAACATTGTGGCAGACGCTCTTAGCAGAAACACAGTTCTTTCTATTTTAGAAGTGGTTCCATCTCTTCTGGAATGGATTTCAAGCAAGCAAAAATCTGATTTAATGTTGAAAAGAATTATCAGAAGAGTTAGGAAGGGGCAGTGTCCTAGTTTTGAGATTGATGGCCAAGGAACATTGAGGATTAACGGAAGGATCTGTGTTCCGTATGATAGAGATCTGTGTCAGGAAGTATTGTCAGAAAATCATCGCTCTAGATTGAATATCCATCCAGGAATCTCGAAGATGTACAAGGATACGAAAAGAGTTTTCTGGTGGCCGAAGATGAAGAAGGATGTAGCCAGATTCGTTAATAATTGTGCTATCTGCCAGCAAGTGAAAGGAGATCAACAGAAGCCAGCCGGTTTGTTACAACCTTTGGAGGTCTCGACATGGAAATGGGAGATGATTTCGATGGAATTCATCGACGGTCTGCCTAGAACTAAGAAGGCGAATGAAGGAATATGGGTGATTGTAGTTCATCTACATCTAGTGGAGTTCTCTTATAATAACAGTTACCAAGCAAGTATCAAGATGGCTCCTTATGAAGCATTGTATGGAAGACCGTGCAGATCTCCAGCTTGTTGGATAGAGCCGAAAGACCGTATTGTGCTTGGACCAGATCTGATCCGTGAAGCATCTGCTAAAGTCGAGCATATCAAGAAAGGGATGAGAGCTGCCTAGGATCGTCAAAAGAAATATGCGGATAAAGGACGAAGACGATTGGATTTCGAGATTGGTGATTTAGTCTTTGTCAAAGTTTCCCCTATTAAAGGAGCTTTAAGATTCGGGAAGACAGGGAAACTCGCCCCGAGATACATTGGTCTGTTCTAAGTTCTCGAGAGGATTGGTGCTGTAGCATACAAGTTTAAATTGCCAGTCCGGATGGCTGGAATTCGTAATGTTTTCCACGTATCTCGCCTACGGAAATATGTGCACGATCCATCTCTTATTGTGGAGCCAGCTGTGTAGGAAGAATTAGAGGTTGAGCCAGACTTATCAGTTGTCCGACATCCTGTTTAGTTTGTTGATCAAGATGAGAGGAAACTCAGAAACAGGATAGTGAAGCTCGTTAAAGTCCAATGGAGTGAGGATCCCAGAGATTGTACCTGGGAGACTCTGGATAGCTTTAGGAAGGCTTATCCGGATATGTGTCCGGATAGCTAGTGGTGTTTGTATTGAATGTATCATTGTTTGGATGTTTTGTTTGTTGATTTCTTATGAATGGATGTTATGTATGCTTGGATTTTTGAATTAAAATGATAATTTTTGGATTATCTTTTGTTTAAATTTCGGGGACGAAATTCTTTTAAGGGAGGAGGAATGTGATATTTCGGAATTTCAAACCCAATTTAAATATGATAATCTTTATAATAAACTAATTTAAATTGATAAATTTATTATTTTATTCAATAGCAAATAGTTGAATTGTAAATATACATTTATTCTACTTAAAACTAATACATATATAAGGGTAATGAATGCGTCCAAAATTGTACTTTTATCAGATTTGATTTTGAATTGAATTTAAAAACTTAAATTGAATTTGAATTGATAAATTAAAAGATTTAAAATATGTTAATTTTTATTCTAAATTTTACTTTGAGTATTAAGTAATATTCTCATGATTTTGTTTAAGTTATAACATTTGTTTTATATTCATTCTTTAAGGGAAATTGATTTTATAGGAATTAAGAATGAATTTAAAATAAGAAAAAATCAATTAAGAAAAAACATTTTAATTCTTTTTGCATGAATTAACACTTGTTAAAAATTTAAATCCTACTAATAACATGTTTTGAAAATTAAGCTATATAGTGACAAGTGTCGTAATTCAAGTTTTATTTTCTTTAAATTTTATAAAACAAATTTTTATAAAAGATATTTCTTATGCTTCAAAATATACTTTCTCATTTTTATTTAGCAAGAAATTTTTACACTCTTCATTTCCAAATCTGAAAATCTTCACTTCAATTATTGATCAAAACTCAAACTCCTTTCCAAATTCTAACCTGCAAAGAATTTCTGTGATAAAATCTGCATCTTCAAATCACTTTTGAAAACTTAAATATAAACTCCTGAAATCAACAAAATTCTGAAATAAGACTCAAGTTTTATCACTTATTAATTCAAGATTTGAAGCATCATCAAGGTTAAGCAAGCAATTTCAAGTAGAGGATAGAAATATGCAGTTCGTATTTTTTTCCAGCAGCTTGAGTCTTCACAACAAAAACTGATGAGTAAATTTTTAATCAAAATTTTAAGTATAAGGATCTGTTGTATGTGAAAGTTAGTTATGAAGATGCTTGCATGTTATTTATTTTGTGAAATAATTGTTTACAGATTTAAACTTAACTGTGCATGTTTAAAAATGCAACAATGGTGTTCTGTATCGTCAAGATTCTTAAAAAAATTAACAAAAACTCAAAATTTATATGAAATAAAACCTTGTTAGGTTGAAATATTCAATATAGAAGTTTGAATTCAATATGAATTAAGTATTAAAAATAATATGCAAATGAAAACAGTTAAATATCTGCAGAATCTAAGATATGCAGTAAAAACAAATAATTTTATTATGTAAATCATGTTCGAATTTTAATGAATCAAATGTATATCCTGAATCTACAATGCATAATATGAATTATAAGACAGAAATCAGAATTTTAAACTTGAAGTTGAAGATGGATTTTGGAAATAACTGAAATTGGGGCTTTTGTCAAATTCTTGTGACTGGGTTGTTTATAAGCTTTGAAATTTAAATCGAAGTTGTGTTAGATGTTGCTTAACACTAGAAAAATAGTGGTTGAATTTATCTTTCAAAAGAGTATTTGGAATTTTGATTTGTAGGGTTTGTGCTCTGTGTTTTTTTGAGTTTCGAAAATTCGATTTTGTGAAGCGTGATGTTGACCGAGCTACGACCGGCTTGGGGTGGAGGAGTGTTAGAGTTGTGAGAGTGCATGGCCGGAGTTTGGAGGCGAATGGTGGTAGGCTTTCCGTGGATGATGGATTTTTCCCTGGCGTCTGCAGTATTGAGTTGGGTTCGAGCAACTCAATTTGCGTTCGAGCTTGAGTGGGTGAGTTCTTGGGTTTGAATTTGGGTCATGGGATGATTTGGGGTTTGCGCGAGCTGTCGGCGGCGGCGGAGGCGTCGGAGCACCGTGCATGTGCATGGGGTGCGTGCTGTGTCAGTGGCGGTTATTCGATGCGAGTGGATTTTTTTCCTCGAAGCCGTACTTGTGTTTTGGGTCATGAGTCTCATGAGTGTGCTCGGGTGTGAGGGCTGTGCTCGTGTGTTTTGTTGGCTTCAGGTAGATGAAGGAGAGTAGGGGAGATGGAGTACAGGTTGTGTTAGTTTGGATTTTGGTCGAGTTTAAGCACAATAAATGAAGTCAAGTTTTAAACTTGTTTTAAATTTCAAATTTGATTCAAGTTTAAAAAACTTAACACTTTATATTTTCACTACTTTATAAAGTGTCAAATATTTTATTTCAAAAGTAATTCACATTTTAATTGTTGAAGTTTTGAAATGATTTTACATATTTAAATCTAACTTTTTAAAAAAAAAGAGTAATTAGTTTAATAAATTGAAATGTTTAAAGATGTAAGAGTTTTTAATAACGAATGAAATTGTTTGATTTTAAAAGTTAGCTAAATTTTGAAATTAAAGTTTACTATAATTAATTAGTAATTAGAGTTGGAATTAATTAATCAATTTAGGTTAATTAATTTCTTAAGATTTAATTAAATTACTTATGGATTATTTAATGGATAATTAAGGATTGAATTAAATAACAATTAATAGTTATCAATTAATTTATTAATTAATTTAAGATTAATTCATAATTGATTAATAACTGATTAATTAAGTGATTGATGATTAATAAATTAGTAATTAAGAAGTTAATTAATTGATTAAGAGTTAATTAATTAAGCAATTAAACATTAATTAATTTATAATTAATGGTAAATTAATTAATGGTTAAGATTTAATTAATTAAATAATTAAGGTTAATTAATGAATAATCAATTAAGTAATTAAGATAAATTAATTTGTGATTAATTAAGAATTAATTAATGTTAATTAATTATAAATTAAGAGTTAATTAATAATCAATTAAGGAATGATTAATTCTAAATCATATTTTAATTAATAAATAATTATAGTAATTAATTGATAATTAAATAAAGATTATTAATTAATTAAGGATTGGTTAATTAATAATGGAAATAATTAAGAGGTGGTTAATTAATTAAAAGATTGTGATTAATTAATTAATGTTTGGTTAAGCAAGATTAAGTGATAAATTCTTAGGTAATTAATTTAATTTAAATTAATTAAATTAATTATAATATGAATAAAAGTAGTGCTTGCTTATGGATGATTGTTTGGATTGAATGTCTAAATATGGTTGATATTTGTTGAATGATATATTTTGTGATGAGATATTGTATATCTGTGATAGATATTGGTTATTATCTGTTGATAATGCTGTGTGATGCTATGTTTAAATCTGTATTGAATTGTTTATCTTTAAAACAACTTGGACTTAAAAGACACGCTTTGGATTTCGATGAGACCGGGATCGGGTTTCCATATTTGGATATCCGAAAACCACATCGATTCCAATTAAACGTTAGGTCGTGAATCAAAGTAGAGCTTTGTGAAGACTCGAGGTGTAAGGGCTATACGTCAGTATAACTCTGTGGGTGATTCCGTTATGAGTTGACGGACTAGTTCTTATAGGTTCGAGATGGTGATTTAGAGTGCAAGGGTTATTGTCGTTAACTCTGAGGGTGATTCCAAAATGAGTGTAACGAGATAATGCCTTCGGTTTCGTTCGAACCCGGAACGAACTTGTATGGATTGAATGCTTTCAGAACATCGTCAGGTGGACGATGAGCATTTTAAGAGATGTGTTCTCTAAAGGTAATCGTAGCCTCAAGCCTCATCAACCGGGAATGGCTACAACAGGGGAGTTGCAGCAAGGCTTCGTGGGTAGCCCCCACTTGAGAGTGAGATTTACCCCTGTCTAGAAGTCCCTTATTTATTCGGCTGTGTGGGCAGTTGTTGGCCACAACCGCGGGGTTGTCTTGTTCGGAACTGTCCAGTAAGGGATGGGTCCGGCTTTGTGTTGCTGGGGATCGGGAGTGTTCCTCGGTACGGTGATCTAGGCCCCGTACTGTGATGGGCGGTTCCCCAGTAACCCTGCCATTGATGGAAACTCATTTTCCTTACGAGACCCTACGGTTTTGATTGTATTACCCACTTTCGTGGCAAGTAGCTGGAATTTAATAGATGTAACAATTTCGGCTATTTTCTATTTACTTGAAAACCATAGACCCTATTATAATATCACTTGATTTCTTATCAAATGTTTTGGTCAGCGTAAGATAAAAACTTACCCGTATTTATTTATGGGAAGTCTTACGTGATACCTTTTGTTTCAAAATGATTTAAAAGTTAAACAACTTTAACCGATTTATTCACACCAGACCCATGTCTGACCCGGAGTTTATTTTGTTTTTCATAAACTCTTGGGTACTCAAATTTTTATGAGTAGCCAAGTGACTAGGTTTGGATTAGCAAATGTTTTGGAAGCTGGAGCTGGAGTCCAGACGTATTATCTATCTCTTTTTGTTGTAGTGACATTTTGATGTTGTGTTTTGAGTTGTATGGTTGAGAAAAACGCTTATGAATGTAATGGAGTAATATTATTTTGTGTACTCTGATATGTAAAACTACGAAATGGATATGTGTAATATTATATTTTGTTCGTTTCCGCTGTGAGATTCTGATTATTGTTCTTCTTTTCTTTCTATCTTTTCTATTTCTATCTCTTTCTTTCTCGTTGATGATACGTCTTTCTGTGGAATGAAAGCCGGGTCGTCATAGTTGGTATCAGAGCATAGGTTGAGAAACACCTAGGCTCTGGAGTAGAATCTATCTTGAGAGTGCGTATTTGTAATTTTCTTATATAACTATATCCCTATCTAAATTGATTGGATTACCTGTTCAGGTAGCCAATATGAGTTCAAGAAGGCGAAGGGGAAGAGTTGTTGGAAGTGCATCAACTGGTAACAGAAGAGAGCAGACTGATAATGAGACTGTTAATCCAGTTACGTCTCCAGTCAGTTTTGCCGCATTATGCAAGGACTTTGTTCATCTTGGAGGAAAACCATTTCAGGGATCAAAAACTATAATAGAAGTTTAAGCATGGCTTCGCTCGTGTGAGAAGATTTTTAAGAGCACAAGGTTATCAGATGAGCAGAAGAGAATAATGGCTGCGTGGCAATTACAAGGTGGTGCCGCAGTATGGTGGAATTCAGTGACTGCTAATATCTCCATAGATGGTATGTCTTGGGAAGAATTTAAGGAGATGTTTGAGGAAAATTGTATGCCTGCTGTAGGAAGAACTAGGCTTTCTAAATTCTCATATTAATTTTACCCAAAAATCAATAGCCTTTCCAAATCCAAAGGTTCCCAAAACCTTTTCCAAAATCCTCATAAGATCCTTTATATATATACGGATATATACAATTTTTAAAACTTTGGATCATTTCAAACTTGTATAGAACTCCTTTTATACTTCAAACACTTTCAAAATCCTTTCCTTCTGGCAATAGATTCATCAAGAGGAGTTTTATCTTATAAAAAAAAGATATTTACTTTGTTTACTCAAAATCAGATATTCAAATTTGATTACTCTTTTCAATATCATTTTTATTCAAATCCGTATGATGTAGACATATCATTCGTACGCTATACCAATTTGATCGCTCACTCGATCACACAATTTCACTTCCGAACTAGTATCATCCACCCGACTTCCTAGTGTGGACTCAGATCTGGTTTCTTGATCAGAAACCGTCATTCTCCTTGCATAGCCTAACTATGATAGAGAATATCCAGAACCAATCAACAATCCATATCTAGGTTCGCCGTCGAAAATCGAGTGAAAAATCCCAACTCGGATCGACAAACTATCTCAAAATTCTGGGCTCGAATCTGGATCGAATCATTATGCGAATAGAATACCATATGTACACCCTACGTATTTGTCTATTGGTTATTGGCCAAATTAATTCCATTTCTATTCACATTCACCTTGATTTTCATTCTCTTACTTACGATTACTTCAACCCATTTGGATTATCACCTCTATTCTTATCTCGATTGGGTATTTAACCAATAATAGTTTGAACTCCGACCAGTTTATTTAGAAAATAGCTTGAAAAGTTAAAGAAATAGATAAGTAGTTGAAAAATAATTACTAGTTTGTAAAATAGCTGTAAAATAGTTCAGTAATTGTAAAATAATTGGAAAATAGTTAAATAGTCATAGAAATTTTAAATAATTGCAAAATAGCTATAAAATAGTAATTAGTAGTTGAAAATAGTAATTAGTTTATAGAATAGTTAGAAAATTGTTAAACAGTTTCAAAAATAATTGTAAAACAAGTATAAGATAGTTTTGCTTTTAAAAGAAAGGTTGTTTATATAATGAATAACTTGGAAAAATATGTTTATATTAAAACAATTTATATTAAAACAAAATAGTCCAGAGTCAAAACTGTTGACTTTCCAATCTCCATTCTTATCAATTCAATTTAAATTTCCTCTACCATTTAAATTGAACCAACTCCAATTTAAATAACTTCAATTTCCATTGAAATTGATTTATCCCAATTCAAGTTGAATTAACCTCAGTTCTTTCAAATTTAACTTTATTCAACCTTGATCTCAAATTCTACTAATTCAAATAAATTTCAGTTGAACTAGTTCCAGTTTTCAATTCATTTCAACTCTAGTTTGAATTAATCTAAATTTCAAACTCCATTTCCACATCAAGTTAAATTAGTCTTGATTTCTTCCCAAATTAAATTCAAATTCCATTTGAATTTAAGGCTATTCAAATTTTAATTATAATTCCAAATTATTCAAATCAATCCAATTCAAATTTTCCATTCGAATCTTATACTCATACATCTTCAATCACCATTTCAATTAATTCAAATCAAATTCAATTTGAACTAATTTCAAATTTCAAATTTCAAATTTAAACCAACTAGAATTATATAATTCGATTTAATACTTCAAATGTTGATTTAATTCCTTTAAATCAATTTACCTTTTATCCCAACAATGGATTACCATACTCCATTTCTCATTCATTTAAACAAATCCAATTCACAACTTAAAGATTATTAATAACAATAGGATGATATCATCCAATTCATTTTAGAACATCCATCAATGTCCAATTTCCAGATCTCAAACCCATTTTTAGATCACACAAACTCCCAATTCAGATTAACTATTTAACTTCCCAAATTTAATTCCAATTCCATCTTGAAATTCCCAAATCATGTTGTTCGTTCCAACTTATTTAATTTTTTTCCAAATTAAACTCAATTCACCTAATCCAGTCAACCTTACCCAATTTGAACTTCCATTTCAAATTTTAAACTTCACGTTAATAATTTTCCCATTTATAAGTTGAAAAACTTATCACCTTGGCTATCACATCTTATTCCAAATTTGAAACTCAATATATAGAGTTTATTTCAAATTATCCTTGATATCATGTATATCTACATATATACATATTAATTTCTTTTACATACCAAGTTATACTTTAAAATTTTAAACCACCTTTAGTTTTTAATTCAAAACAAATTTCTTTAAATTTTCAAACAACTCTTGTTCGAAATAAGACCCCTTTCATTCGAATATATTAAATAACATCTCTTATTTTAAAATAAGATCATATTCAAATATTTTCTCCTTTAACATTTTGAAACCAATTCAAATGTTTAAATTTAGAATTCATAACTGCACAATTTGAAACCCACTTTAATTTACACCTTTCAAACTTACAGGTTACTCTTTTTAAATGGTTACTTCCTTAAAACATTTTATTGTTTATTGAAGAATAATCATTCCATTATTAAACAAAATAACCATCTATTTATTTGGGTTGAAACCAATTCTAATTTCAATTTATTTTGAAATACTTCTCCAATTCAAGATTTCAATTTTAGTTTGAATCCATTTCAAACTTATCTTTATTTAATTCTAATTTCAATTTGGTTGCATTCTATTACTTCTTAATTTAATTCTTACTATTACTTTTAATTTAATTAATACTACAACCAATTTCCTTAATATAATAGATAATCTGTTTCTTATATAAGATTCATTTACTTTTGAAATCATTTAAAAACCTTTATATAAGAAAATAACAAGTACGCTCTCTCATATTTATACTCAACTCATTCTAGGGTACCACTTACCCTATCCTTAATGAGTATACCCACCAGAGCAAAGGTTCTCGCTTAACCTTCGGCTCTAATACCAAATGTAACGACCCGGAAATTTCGATCATGAAATTTCCAGATAGTTAGGAATAGAAGAAAAGCGAAAGAAGATGAAACAGAAAACAAGACACAGAAACCTCACATTCGTAGAGGATCAAATATAATATTAAATAAAATAGCAGTTATACAAAGAAAACTATATCAGTTAATTACAGTTTTTTACATCAGAGTTACACATATACATGAACACTGAACAAAACAATCATGTCCAGATACTACAATATCACTGTGGAAACCCTCCATACATCCCTGCCATCCAGCTCGCCTCCTGAGCTCCAGAACGTCCTTACTTGAAAAATATGTAATACTCGGTCTGACCCGAGCATTACATCAAAGTAACACCCGGGTCAGGCTGGAAACCAGCGTGAGTAAACCCATCTAACATGGAATACCAAAACATACAACTTATATAAACCCGGGGTAACTCGGGGTAACTTGTATCAATTTACAACTTCACAAGTTGTTTGCGCAAAAAATGGGCAAACACCTCCAAGTCGTGTGATTTAGTTGATTTTATGTGATTCTTAATGATTTAGATGAGTTATGTAAATATGAAGAAAGCAGGGGCTGAAATGTAAAAGACACACAGATTTATAGTGGTTCGGCCAGAACGTGCCTACGTCCACTTTATATGTTATTATCTTCTTTCTTTCAGATTACAAGTACAATGCTTTGTGTACAAGTATATGAAAGTAGTTTGAAAGTTCCTTCCGTGCTTGAGCTCTCAAACTTGTCTGCCATTGTTGTACCCCTGCCCCTCTATTTATAGAGTGAGGTAGGGGGCAGGGGTCTTGGATGTATATAGCTGCTGGTGGGCCCGGGCAGAAGCAATCTGGACTGGCAGTTATCTGGTTCGGCGAGGCTTCTATCGGTGGTGAGGTATGTGTTTGGCTCGAGGTGTTGGTCCGGCCATGAATGATCCAGTGATGGTGGTCCGGTTGTAGCTTGGGAGTTGGTTCGGTAGAGGGGTGATGTATGGATCGGTGGACCTGGTCCGGTGAAGGCTGGTGGACCGGCATGGCTGGTCCGGTAGGGTATTGGAGGGGTTGGTCCGGTGGACCTGGCCGGTGAAGTCTGGTTCGGCAGGAGCTTATGCCGAATGGGGTGGAGGTTGTGCCTTGCCGAATGGATATGGCGGAATGAACTATAAGTTGGGCTTGCCGAATGGACCCTTGGACATGAGTGTTGAACGAACTCCTTACTAGATGGAATGGAGGTCGCCAACCCGGGTGAAACTGCCGCTCCTCGGTCTCGAGATCTTCTGGGTGAGAATTCGCCCAACATTTGCCCCCCAAAGTGGGGCACGTGCTTGCATGTGTCGCGCTTTGTTTCCCTGCAGTAGGAAGGCGTATTTTGTAACGCCATGGGCTGGATGCTCCTATCCTGTTGATGTCCTGCAAAGGAATTTACAGTTTTAGTGTGACTTCAGATAACGACCGTTCAGGATCGAAGCATTTGAGATGAAGTGAATCGCGCCGTTCGGGGCGAGAGGTGTGCCTCGAGGGGGCTTAACATTATCGATGCCAGGTTCACGTCAGAGTGGGTCCCTGGATCGTTTGTCCAGGTGGTTTATCGCCAGCTCAGAGCATGCCTAGGGATCGTTCGCGACCCTGTACATGTGTAAGTAGCTTAGCCATTTCATAATTATCAGAATCAAATATCCATTTAACCGATGAGCTTAAAAAAGGATGTCAAAGTGTAAATTCTCACGACGATAGGGTTAATAGCCATTCAGAGCATGCCTATGGACCGTTCGTGGTTGCGTACACGTGTAAATGATTAACCCATGTTAGTGCGAGATTTACGACTTATTCATTGTTATCATATTCTTTATTTTATTAGTAAGCTCTGGAGTTCGGTACTTATCTGAGTGAGGCGCCCTGCGTGCCTCCTGTTTCTGGTTTCTGCTGGTAGAGACAGTTTCATTCGGCTTCGAGTAGGTATAGGTTTTCGTTCGGTTGGAGGTTGGTCCGGTATGCCGAACCATCTGGTCCGGTGGTGTTCCTCCAGTCTATATATAGTGGCTGCACCCCCTTAGGTTTTCTTCACCGAATCAACAAGCGCCGAACCAATACTATACCGAATCAAACTTTAGCCGAATCACACTTTTGCCGAACCATTTCGTGCCGAACCAGGTATATGCTCTTTGCCGAATGATCCTTATTACCGAATGAACCTAATTTGCCGAATATACGCGTAAGGCTTTCAATGCCGAATGGTGCTGTGTACCGAATGAACTTGAGATACCGGTGCCGAATGAACATGAACTTGTACTACCGAATGAACATGAACTTGTACTACCGAATGGTCTTGAACTTCCAGTGCCGAATGAACTTTGTATTCGGACTCTGAGTGGAACTCTGGACTTACGTATGCTTGCTTGTTTACATCTCTGTATTCTTTGTTTTAACAACCTGTCTTTTTGCTTCTGCGTATGCAGATAAATGTCTCGCAAGGCGGAAACACGATCAGATAGGCGGAAGTCGAGGGATGGAGGAGAATCTTCTTCCATGCCCCCAGCCCAATCGGGGTCCGGGGAGCATGGAACTGCTTCGAGATCGCTGGTGGAGGGGTATGGACCCCAGGAGCTCCTGGTCTCCCCTCCCGACTGCTTCCCTAGTTCTCTAAAGGAGGAGCATCTTGATGCTATATCCCGTTCTCTCGGGATAGATAGGACGCTTATGTTGCTTCCGGGAGTCGGGGTGATGCCATACGACCCTCCCGAAGGGTATTTCGCCTACAGCAGGTACCATTGCATGTGCGGGGCCATTCCCCCTATCAACGCCTGGGTTGTTAGCTTCCTTACATATCTAAAGGTGGCGCCTTTCCAGCTTCAGCCCAACTCGTATGCCATCTTGGTGTGCTTATATTCTGTCTTCCAGAAGAGGTACGGGCGCTCTCCATCCAACCGGGAAATCCGGTATCTATATAATCTGAGGGGCTATAGGAAGGGGTCCCCCTACATTAGCTTAGAGTCGGCCGTCTCCTTCAAGCCGGTCCTGTACCTGTACTCAAAGTATAGCATGTTCAAGAAGGAGTGGTTCTTTGTGAGGGACGATTCTGTCTCCATTCGTCGCTTCACTTCCGGATGTAAGTTAACTCTTTATTCGTAATTCCTGTCTTGATTGCAATTCCTTTCCTTATGTGCTTCTGTTGTTCGTTAGCGACAGGTGGCTTTGCGGTGGTGGAGAGCGATCGCCTAGTCCGTATGGCAGCAGAAGTTAAGGCCATCTCCGAGAGGGACAGGTCAGCCGCCTATCTGATCAGGAACGCTACCCTCCTGGAGTACAACTTGATCCTGCCGCACCAGTCCGTGGTTAAGCAGAGGGAGACGGTTGAGGAGAAGGCCGCTAAAGCTAAGGAGGGGGCCACGGTGAAGAGTGGCAAGAGGAAGCCCTTTGCACAACACCCAGTCGTGGGGGGTAAGAAGCTCAAGGAGTCTGATGGACCCTCTCCTAGTACTCGCCCGATCATCCTGGAGGGGGAAGGTGTGGAAGAGGGCGAAGGAGGCGATGTGGGAGGAGAGTCAGAAGGCGGAGGAGATGGTGATGGAGATGGTGATGGTGATGCTGGTGCCTTAACCTCTGGGAAAGATCCTGAACTGGATGAGGCCCTCCGTCAAGCCTTCGGGGAATCGGAGGAAGAATCGGAAGCGAAAAAGGCAAAGGAGGCGGGCAAGGCTATGGCTGGTGCCGATCCATCACCTAAAGGCTCCTCAGCTAGGGTAACTTCGGCGGTGCAAGGTGAACTTTTGTCCTCTGTCGATTCCATTTTCGATAAGGACTTAGAAATATTTTATGGTTCACTTCCGTCCTGGAATGAGATTCAGGACTTATTGCAGTACTCCACTCCTCCGCAGGGTTTGTATAATAGACGTGCCTTCACACTTTTCTTTCTTTTTACTTAACATGTTTCCTGAATTGGGGACCATTGTATGTTCGTAACACTTGTTCTTTATTTCAGGGGCAGGCCAGGTGGTTACAACGTCAGACGTTCGACACCGCCTCGAACAATTCAAGTTGATGAGAGCTTCTGCGAAGCCTCCCACTGGTCGTACTGGGGACGTGGTCAAGTACCGTCCTCTTCTTGGGGTCATCGAAGAGAGTATTCAGAAAAAGAAGAGGAGTCGTTCTTTATTTGAGCCTTCCCCTGGTCCGCAGCTTCCTGTTCAGCCCCCTCGTGATGCCACGGAGGAGAGGACGGAGTTTATCCCCCCTCCACCTCCTTCCAAGAATCCCACAGTCATCCGTATAAGGCGTCCTGACGTGCCTCGTGACCCCTTTGCCGGTCATCCTGATTTAGATCCAAGCTCTCGGGATATTTCATTTGATGAGGCCACGGGTGAACACCTCCTTCCCCGCAACCCCATGGTACGAGTGTTAGACGAGGCTAAGTCCCTAGATCTTGATCTGCTTACCACTCGGGTAGTTACTATGGGAGACGAGGCCAAGGCTAATATCGATCGGGTGGCTGAAGAGACCAAGAAGTTAATGAAGTATCATGCTCAATTGGTCAAGGCCGGGGAGGAGATTGGGAGTGCCAATATTCGGTTGCGGGTGGAGGTTGCTGATCAGGCCGAACAGCTTGCCGGTCAAGCCGTTCAGATTTCTCGGCACGAGGAAGCCTCCAGGCCTCTGAAAGAGACCATGGAAAAGGCTAGTAGGGCGGAATTACGGAAGATGGAGGCCGCCTGTAAGGAGCGGATCGACATGGCCATTGCGACAGTGGATGAGGTTCGGAATGCGGATCTCGAGCAGGTAGAGGAGTTGTCTGGAAGGCTTGAGGCCGCGGAGATGGCTCAAGTCAAGTTAAAGGAGGAGATGGAGGAGATGAGGAGGTCTCTCCAGGCTGACTGCTCGAGATACCGATCAGAGAGGGATGTCGCTGTCGCCAAGTTGCAGGCTTCCGAAGCCCGGGTGAGGGAGTTCGAGGAGAATGAGGGGATGATGGACGAGATGCTGTAGGACATGTACTTCCGCACTTGGAAGGAGGGTAGCTTGTCTTGGATGGATGATTATCCCCGGGTCATGGCCAAGATATACCTTCGGGCTTTAGAGGAGGCCAGGGTCGATGCGGGTAAGGAAGGTGGAGCGGCTTTTAGTCTGGATGTGGTCACTGCTCAGTTCTCGAAAGAGGAGCAAGCGGCGGTGAAGGAGGGGATGCGGTTGTTCACTGCGGAGGAAGCGGGTGTGCAACTGGAGGATGAGGATCAAGCGGCGGACGCTGGTGAGTTATTCTTCTCTTTTCCTTTTCTTTCCGGGTTTCCATAACTTGATCGTTTATCGTTTGTTTAATGGATTCCTCTTCTGAATTGGACAGGTGGAACTTCCGATCAACATGCTGGGGGTTCCGGCCCTGCGGCCAAATAGGCTTGGGAAGTTGATGATGGAGTATGGACGCAGCTGGTTACTTGTCCGGATTCGGCCGCTTTTTATTTCTTTTTACTGCTGTTTACGTTAGTCCAAAACATTGATGTGACTGTAATAATATTATTTGCAGAGAATAACTTTGTGTGATTTTATAATATAAGCTGATTTTGTTATGTTTAAATGTTGTTGTCATTTTGATGTGCAGCGTGAGAAGTATAACCATGTATATGCCTGTGATTTTAGTTGTGTTTGATGTTAAGCCTTTGCTTGAAATATAATTTCATGTTTTGCAATGTTAGTGTGACGTATGAATAAGCTATAGTTATGTATTTATGTACAAGAGAAGAGAGTACCGCCCTTCATGTTTTATTTGCAGGCGATAGCTTTGAGCGTCTTGTATAACTGATCATGGATATATCTGAGTACCTTGCCACCCAGTACGCAGGCTTAGATTCTCATGAGCGAATGCTCCCTATTTGGTTTCCTGTACTTTAGAGTTTGTTATACAGGATAGGAGAAAAGTATTTAAATGAAATGGAAATATAGAAAAAGTAAAACTTCCAGTCACGGAAGGCCGTCGATGTGCTTAAGTTCGTGGCAAACGGGTTTTGTAGTCACTTTCCCTAGCTGTGGGTCTTGGAGACATTTGTCACCCATCTTACGCCTCCGCGGGGAGTTTTCTTTTTTACCACAGCCGCACTTAAGACACATCGGAGCCGAGATCGCGCACGGTAACTACCCGAACCATTATGGTCCGTAATCGTGGGTATTATTCGATTTACCGTGGCCGGTTAGCGTGGGTGCCGTTGGCTGTGAACTACCCTTGGCTGGCCACACCTTATGTTGGGGCTTAAAGTAGGTTCACAGTTGCCGGCGAGCCGAACGCCGTAATGAGCTGCCATCGGCTATAGTCGGCCTTTATGATGACTTATAATCGGCTCATTACAGTTGGCTTTGAGGGCAGGCGCGAGCAATGAGTTAACCCGCAGCAGAGGGATGCTGGAGCAAAAGAGTCTCATTGGCGAGTGCATAGAATCGTAGCGTACCTGTTAGGCCTTGTCCAGATGAGGCCGTGGTGTGTCTTGAGTGGAGATGCCATAAGATTTTGTTCAACAGAAAAGGATAAAGCTTAACAAGCAGCCAAGATATAAAGGAACGAGTTAAAAAGAGAAAAAAATTTTTTAAAGTGGTTCGGCATGAAAATGCCTACGTCCACTGATTCTCTTTGTTAATTCACTTCATATGGGCAGTACAAGTTAAGAAAAGTATCGACGGAGGTGTCGGATGTTCCATGCCCTCTGGAACACCTCTCCGTCCACTGTTGACAAAATATAAGCTCCGTTGTGGAGATCTTTACGAATTACATATGGTCCGTCCCAGATGGGGTCCAGTGCCCCGGGGCGCGGAAAGATTCGCCTGAGGACAAGATCTCCTTCTTGTAAGATGCGATGCTTGACTTTGGAGTTGTATAGTGCTACCACTTTTTGTTTCTGAGCCGCTGCTTTAAGTGCTGCATCATTTCTCCTTTCCTCAATCAGATCCAAAGACATGAGGAGGAGTTCTTCGTTTTCTTCTGGATTGTAGTGGATCCTACGGTGGGAAGGAACAATAGTCTCAACAAGGAGCATTGCCTCCGATCCGTATGCCAAAGAGAAAGGAGTATGTCCCGTTGATGTTCTGAAAGATGTGCGGTAGGCCCAAAGTGCCGTAGGAAGTTCGTCCACCCAAGCGCCTTTTGACTTTTCAAGTTTCTTCTTGATTAGGGTTTTGAGAATTTTGTTGAGAGCTTCGACTTGTCCGTTTGCCTGAGGATAAGCTACCGATGAGAAGCTTTTATGAATTCCATGCTCTTGGCACCAGTCGGCGAATTCTTCGCTGTCAAATTGGAGTCCGTTGTCTGATATGATCTTGAGTGGTACTCCGTACCTGCACAGAATATTTTTGATCAAGAAGTTGATAACTTTTGCTGAAGATATTTTATTTAGGGGTTCCGCTTCCACCCATTTAGTGAAATAATCGACTGCCACTATAGCATATTTGGCCCCGCCCCTGCCCGTTGGCAGTTCGCCAATTAAATCAATTCCCCATACAGCAAAGGGCCAAGGGCTGGTCATTTGAGTAATCTCATTTGTGGGTAGTCGAGGAATCTTGGCAAATTTCTGACATCTGTCGCATCTCTTGACGAAGTCTAAGGCGTCTTTGTTTAGTGTGGGCCAGTAATATCCATATCGGAGTATCTTTTTCGCCAGAGTCTGCCCTCCAGTGTGATCTCCGCAACTTCCTTGATGGATGTTGAATAAGATTTCCTTGGCTTCCCTTCCAGCGACGCATCTGAATAAGGGGCTAGAGAAGCCACACCGATAGAGGATGCCTTCTTGTATTGTGTAGTGGGGAGCTTTCCTCAAAATTCTCCTGACTTCATCACGTTTGTCTGGTAGTGTGCCGTCCTGCAAATATTTCCGGATAGGAGTCATCCAAGTTGCTTCTTCAATTGCAGTTATCAGATTTACTTGTTCAAAACTTGGGGCTAGCTGCCTTGAGATGGCTAGTGCTCCGGAAATGGTGCTATTCTTCATACTAGCTTGCTTTGCTAGTTCATCCGCCTCTTGGTTATCTTCTCGAGGAATGTGTTTGATTAGATAATGGTCCAATTGGTCGAGCAGCAGTTTGGTTTTCTTTAGATATGCTGTGAGTCGTTCTCCTCGTGTCTGGAATTCTCCTAGTACTTGGTTTACGATAAGTTGAGAATCACTATGAAGACATAAAGAATTGACTCCAATTTCTAAGGCAAGCCCCAATCCCGCTATTACTGCCTCATACTCCGCATCGTTGTTAGTGGCCGCGAATTCCAACCTTAATGCATAGTACAACTTTCTTCCCCTGGGGGTGATTATCACAATACCTGCCCCCGAGCCTTGTTCGTTTGATGCTCCATCTACAAAGAGGTTCCACTTGATGTTTTTTGCTATTTCAAACTGATCCTTGCCTTCGTTGGTAGTGAATTCGGCAATGAAATCGGCCAGGGCTTGCCCCTTGATAGCAGTGCGAGGATGGTAGGTGACGTCATACTGAATTAGTTCAATGCACCATTTGAGGAGTCGTCCAGAAGTGTCGGGACGATGGAGCAACTGTCTTAGTGGCTAATCGGTTAGAACTCTGATGGAGTGAGATTGGAAGTAGTGTCGTAGTTTTCGTGACGCGATCAATAAACAATATGCTAATTTCTCAAGTTTAGGATATCTGGCTTCTGCTCCCGTAAATCTCTTACTTATAAAGTACATCGGGCGTTGTGTGCGGTCTTCTTCTCTTACTAGGGCAGCGCTTAAAGCATGAGATGATACAGCGAGGTATAGGTATAGCTCTTCGCCTTCGTTCGGAGTTGAGAGTACTGGTGGTTTCTGAAGGTGTTCAATCAGGTTAAGGAAGGCTTTTAAGCATTCATCGGTCCACTCGAACCTTCCTTTGTCTTTCTTGAGAGCTTCGAAGAAAGGGACGCACTTGTCTGTTGCTTTGGAAATGAATCTGCTTAGGGAGGCCACCTTTCCGTTTAGGCTCTGCATTTCTTTTCGGGTGGAAGGTATCCTTATTTCTTTTAGAGCCCGGATTTGTTCAGGGTTTGCTTCAATTCCTCTGGCATGGACAATGAATCCTAAGAATTTTCCCGGTGACACTCCGAAGGAGCACTTTAGAGGATTCAGCTTCATTCCATATCGGCGAAGTACCTGAAACATCTCGCTCAGGTGGCTTACATGATCGTCGGCTCTCCTGGACTTTACCAACATGTCATCCACATATACTTCCATAGTTCTTCCTATTAATTCCGCGAACATCTTGTTGACGAGGCGTTGATAGGTAGCTCCGGCATTTTTGAGTCCAAAAGGCATGACTTTGTAACAATATAATCCCCGGTCAGTGATGAAGCTAGTGTGGTCTTGATCGGGAGCGTGCATGGGAATCTGGTTGTATCCGGAGTATGCATCCATAAAAGATAAAAGTTCGTGCCCGGCAGTGCTGTCCACAAGTTGATCGATTCGGGGGAGCGGGAAGCAGTCTTTCGGGCAAGCGTCATTTAAGTTAGAGAAATCAATGCATGTTCGCCACTTCCCATTAGCTTTCTTTACTAGTACCGGGTTAGCTATCCATTCTGGGTAGATGGCTTCTCGTATGAAGTCATTAGCAAGTAGGTTCTTTACTTCCTCATCGAGGGCTGCTGATCGTTCTGCTCCCATGCTTCTCTTTTTCTGCTTTATCGGTACCTTGGTGGGATCGACGTTCAGCATGTGGCATGCTATGTCTGGGGAGATTCCTGTCATATCAGCATATGTCCACGCAAATACATCTAAGTTGTGGCAGAGGAAGTCAATGAGTTGATCCTTCAATTCTGTTTTTAGCTGAGATCCTATTTTTAATAGTCTGCTTGAATCATGTTTGTCTACAGATACGAATTCCATGGCCTCTGCAGGCTCAGCGGTAGCCTCCTCCTCCTTATCCCTGGAGTCTAGTTCATTGAAAGGATCGCTGGTGTATCGAAGAGGAGGGGCTTTCTTTAGTTGCTATGCTTCCAAGCTTTTCATGCAGAGAGTAGTCTCTGCATCTTTCCCTTTATCCTTTCTATGGTTATTGCGAAGTTCAGTTACATAGCAATCTCGAGCGGCGTCTTGATCTCCTTCAACCTCTCCTATTCCGCTATCTGTTGGGAATTTCATCTTTAGGCACCACGGGGCTAGGACAATTTGGAAGTCAGACAAGGCTAGTCTTCCCAAGAAGGCGTTGTAGGCCGAGTGGTTTTCTATTAGTACGAACGTTTGTTTTTGCACAACGGAGCGGGGATGACTTCCTATTTCGACGAAGAGGTCAAGTTGCCCGAGCGGCATTTTTGCATCTCCAGTGAAACCGTGTAGGGGTTTGTTGCAGGGAGACACATCCTTCATTGACAGCTTCATTTTGTCGAAAGCATGCTTGAATAGGATATTTACGGAGCTTCCTGTGTCTATTAGAATTCGGAAAACTTTAGCTGGACCGAACCAGGCAGAGATGACCATGGGATCCATATGCGGATACCGTCTTCCTTCTAAATCACGCCTACTGAATACGATGTCGTCACTCTCTTTCCGTTTCGGGTGGTGTTCTTCCATAACGGAGTTAACATAGCTTTCAGCATTTCTAAGTGACTTGCCGTATCATTCCATCTCTGCCCAGCTTCTGTCGGCGATGTGCGGTCCTCCCGAGATGGTATGGACCACTATCTTCTCTTGACTAGAGCCACTGGTGTTGCGATTCCCCCCGCCTACTTCTGGGACGGGTCGCTTTGGGTTCTCATTGGCAGGAGTTGGAGTCCTGTTCTGACCTTTCACATAGCGTTCCAGCCTTCTTCTTCTGATGTGTTCTTCGATCAAGTCCCGGAGATGGTGGCATTCATTGGTGTCATGTCCCTGGGATTCGTGGAAGCGGCAGAACTTTCCAGACTTGAGTTCGTTATCAGATTCTTTCTTGTGCGGGGGGCGCTTGTATCCGAGTTCGCCCTGAGTGGCTAGAAAGATGTTTTCGATTGTTTCATTCAAAGGAGTGTAGGAGTCAAATCTTGGTCCTGGTCGATATTGGCGTTTTTCAACCTTCTTGCCCCCAGCATTGTCTCTAGATTCATTTCTTCGAGTGTCCTTAGCTGCAGCGGGAACCTTGTCCGAAGTTGTCCTACCTTGTTGCCCTGACTGCCTCTCAGTGGCGGCGTCTTCAAGTCTCATATACTTTCCAGCTTCATGGAAGAAATCAGGTAAAGTTGCTGGTTTTTCCTTAGTTAATCTTCTAGCGAACTTGGTATCCGGGTGTACACCACTACAGAGGGCCATTAGGGTGAGCTTCTCATCGGCATTTTGGACTGCGGCCGCTGCGGCGTTGAACCGGGTTAGATATTGTTGCAGTGTCTCTCCGGATTTCTGTTTGACATTGGATAGAGAATAAGCATCCTTGGGTTGTTCTACATGGATGCCGAACTGGCTAATGAACCTTTCTTTCAACATCTCCTATGAGCTGATAGATCCTTAGGGTAGATGGCAGAACCAGGAGGTAGCTAGATCTGCTAGGAATAGCGGAAAGCATTTACACAGCACCACTTCTGTTGCTTCGCTCATGAGCATATGCTGGGTGTATCTTTGTAAGTGTATGATGGGGTCGGAAGTTCCCTTGTAAGGTTCCATGGTTGGCATTTTCCATTCCCGGGGGGTGATGGCAGTTTCGATATTGCGGGTGAAGGGGCTGGTGACCCTAGAGCCTATTCCTCGGTCCCTTTGCTCCCGTTGGACGCATTCTCTGAATAATCGTGCCATTCTTTCATCAGAATTTGGAGCGGATAGAAATGAACTTGGTTCTTCCCTACGGGATCGATCTCGTCCAGATGACCTGTAGGGATGGTATAGTCTATCACTTCTGACGTTATCCAGTGGTTGCCTCTGGCTGCTCGGATGCATGCTAGGACCAGCTACAGTTGCCCCCTGCCTTGATCTTCCCCTGTGGGGTTCTGTTTCGAGCATTTCCATGGGGTCAACTTCTGGTTGGGTTCTAGCTCGGCTCCGTTCAGCGGGGTTTCTATGATTAGGTGGCATGACTGGCTCAGCTACATCTGACCCTCGCCTGGCGCCTCCCCCATTGGGTTTGGTTCCAAGTGCTTCCTCGAGTCGGAGTTCGGGCTGAGTCCGGGCGCGGCCCCTATCATTGTTGTTCCTGTTGATGGCTTCCTCGAAGAGGGAAGACCTTTGTTGTTTCTGAGATCCTCCAGATTGAGATTCATCCCATGATTCAGTGTTGCGGTTGGATTCTTCGACATCTCTTAAGCGTGACATGAGTTGGTTCACCAAAGCTTCTTGTTGGGATGCGAAGCGGTTAGTCACTTCCACAACAACTCTGTCTAGGTCTGCTCTAGTGATTACTGCCGGTTGTTCCGCGGCAGGGGCTGTTGGAATTGTCTGATCTACATGTGGCACTGCTGCTGTAGTGGGATGGTTTTCTTGATCTGGATCCACTTGATTTGGAGCGCTGCTAGTTGCAGCGTTCTTTCCCTTGTTGGCGTCTTTTCTTGGCCTGGAAGTCATGTTTCCTAGGCAATGAAGGGTGCTATTGGGAAAGAAGGTTGAATGAGGGAAGCTCAAGCTTCGAGTTCGAATTCTCAGTGAAAGCACCAAAAATGTTTGCGCAAAAAATGGGCAAACACCTCCAAGTCGTGTGATTTAGTTGATTTTATGTGATTCTTAATGATTTAGATGAGTTATGTAAATATGAAGAAAGCAGGGGCTGAAATGTAAAAGACACACAGATTTATAGTGGTTCGGCCAGAACGTGCCTACGTCCACTTTATATGTTATTATCTTCTTTCTTTCAGATTACAAGTACAATGCTTTGTGTACAAGTATATGAAAGTAGTTTGAAAGTTCCTTCCGTGCTTGAGCTCTCAAACTTGTCTGCCATTGTTGTACCCCTGCCCCTCTATTTATAGAGTGAGGTAGGGGGTAGGGGTCTTGGATGTATATAGCTGCTGGTGGGCCCGGGCTGAAGCAATCTGGACTGGTAGTTATCTGGTTCGGCGAGGCTTCATTCGGTGGTGAGGTATGTGTTTGGCTCGATGGTGTTGGTCCGGCCATGAATGATCCGGTGATGGTGGTCCGGTTGTAGCTTGGGAGTTGGTTCGGTAGAGGGGTGATGTATGGATCGGTGGACCTGGTCCGGTGAAGGCTGGTGGACCGGCATGGCTGGTCCGGTAGGGTATTGGAGGGGTTGGTCCGGTGGACCTGGCCGGTGAAGTCTGGTTCGGCAGGAGCTTATGCCGAATGGGGTGGAGGTTGTGCCTTGCCGAATGGATATGGCCGAATGAACTATAAGTTGGGCTTGCCGAATGGACCCTTGGACATGAGTGTAGAACGAACTCCTTACTAGATGGAATGGAGGTCGCCAACCCGGGTGAAACTGCCGCTTCTCGGTCTCGAGATCTTCTGGGTGAGAATTCGCCCAACACAAGTCATTATAGAACATTACTTACATCACACATCAATTTCTAAGTATCATAACTTAGATTAAATGGTCCAATCACTTTAGTCATTCCATTTCATTTTATTGATTCCACACATCAAATTATAAAGAATCGAAGTGGTTCCGGGTATTTACTAATACCCGACTCCGATCTCTTCGAATCCAATGTCATTTTAACCCAACTTATTCAAATGGATCACAGTTCAAACTTCAAATATAGGGTTTCATCTATGCATATTAACTCATCATCGATGATAACCACATTATCTCAGTTTAACCCAACATATCATGCCACGTAGCAGCACAAATCACATATCCGAGATATCAATCAATCTACGACATTCAATATTATTCAATTATTCATAAGCAAGGTAAATTAGTTATACCATTCTAATTAATTTGAACAAATTAAATTAATTACTTCAATCACCCTTAATCCTGCTTATTTGACAGTAATTAATTACAAATAAATTAATTAATCAACTTTTAATTATCCATTTTAATTAGTCATCCCTGATTAATTATCTTTAATTACATATAGTAATTATTACACCAAGTAAATAATCCTTAATTACTTCTCCTTAGTGATTAACCCTTAATTACCTTCCATTAAGTAAAATTTCCTTATATTAATTACATCCGTAATCATCCAATAATTACTTTACTAATTACACCTCATTAATTATCTTAGGTAATTATACTTAACCCAACATCAAATAATTATACCTCACAAATTTCTTCAATTAATCATTCCTTAATTAATTACACTAAACAATTAATTCTTAATTACTTCTCTTAAATAATTAAACCTTAATTACTTTTATCAAGTAATTATACCATTGGTTAATTAATAACATTGATTAATTACATAGATTAATTTACCCAAAATCGATAATTAGTCATAACCATTAATTGTTCCTTTACTAACAATAATAACTCTTCTATTTCCAATTTATTAACCATTAATTAAGGCTTATTTATTTTTTAATAAATCATTAATAAATTCAATGATAAATCACTTATCTTACTCACCTTCTAAATTATTATTCTAATTCTTACCTAATAAATCTTTAAATTTAAAATAACTTTAAAAGCTTTGAGTTTAAGCAAAATTTATAGCATTAATCTTTTGATTGAACCATTTACTTATGTGATTAATTTAACAACTTAAATACTTTCTCAACTTAAATTAATCAATTTACCACTTACAATAGTTAAAATACTGCATTTGTCAAGACTTAGCTAACCTCTGATTAAAACCCAGATCAAAACCCGAGTATTCTTCACAACAACATGAGTTAAAACCCAAGCTTCACTCTATGATCCTGACTTCGAGCCTAACCTAATATTTCTCGAGAACGAACTCGAGTAATAACGACCCTTATCCAAAGCCTGACACGTTCGTGATGTGTGCACTTGCACGACCACGCCGATCATCACTGGCCGCCACCGATAGCACACACAAGTCGTCGGAGACCTTCCCCGTGCATTCTATCACCCAGAACCCACAACCCATTCCAAAATCAAATTTTAGCGAGCTCGAACCCATCGGCTTCAAGCTGGAACACACACCATCATTAGAAAATGTCTTCGCGCCGCCTAAACAACCCACCATTGGCCACGTTCCTTCGACCAGAGAAACTTAATTGACCAACGTTGCCTTTCCCCTTGGACCGGTCATCTCTAATGCTCTACCGACGTTGAACTCTCCTCATGAACTACGTCATTCAAAACTAGGTCACAAATCCTAGATCACCTCCGTGCCGTATCAACAGTGGACTATTGGTCTAGTCGCCATTTTTTCCAAGGCCGTCCATTCCTTCGCCACCTTCAACAATGGTCCCAACCCCCAATGCTAATCCGATCATCAGAACAGGCCCAAAACACACTTTCTGATAAACCTTGAATTTCTCATTCAAATCAAACATAAAAATTATGATCTAACTTTTAAAAATCTTAGTTTTCTAAATCGATATGGATCGTAAACCTAAATCAAAGAACAGGCATATCTGAAATTAATCATATTTCAAAGTTTACACTGTTTTTTTCTCTCTTAATTTCCAGAAAATATTTAAGCCTGTTATACTTAATTACATGTTTAGAATTTAAATCTTGAAAATCCAAGTGTACTTTGTCTAAAACATCATAAACCATAAAGGTTTTGAGGAAGAGAGGATGATTTTTGAAATTGTTTTGAAACAATCAACAAAACAGAGGTACTTATGTACGTATTCAGGCATGCCTACTTAACAGATCTATGTTTATAAACATACAAGTAATATTTACATCCATGCAAGCAACTACCACACATTAATTCATCTATCCATAACTAACAACCATTATTCCATACATGCACATCAATTTAGATTTATTTTCATCATCAATTTAGGCATACACAAATTTTACAGATGATTTTATCTTGAAAGAAATTTAAAGTCTACTCACTTTTATGCAGCTTGAACAGAAAACAGAGAGCTCTGATCTGAATTATCTTTGTGAAAACTGGAACTTAATTGATTTTCTTGATGTTGTTCTTCCAGGTTACATGCTTGAGGAAATTTCAGTTTGATATAGGAAAGGTTACAGTTTTGAAAAGATTACATAGCTTTAGCTTTTATTTGAGGAAGTGACAACAGGATTGCTTGCAAAATTTCAAGTTTAAAACTATTTTACAGGGTTGAACTGTTTGAGATGATCTACAAATTGGAGTGGTCATCAAATTCTATTCATATTTCATTTGGTTTACATTTGTCTTGAGAAAAGGTTTCATGTTTTGGAAAAAAATTCGGTTTTTTATGAGATCTACATGTTTTGTGTTTTTCCCTTTTTTTTCCAAAAAAAAAATTAAATTTTCAAAACAAAATAAATGCCACTTGCTAACTAATGTTATAGAATGTTTTACAACTTTCTTCTTTTGAGTTCAATGTCTAACACATGTTCTTTTTAAATTAAAATAATAATAATAAATAAATTTCTTAATTTATAAATGTTTTTAAATTTATCCTAAATCAATTCCTTATTTAATTTAACATGAGAGTTTTTATTATAATGTATATACCCTTTATATTACTTATATTATGTTTATTTATTTATATTATTAATATATATATGTGTGTAAATTTATACTTATACTTCTCTTTTATTTGCATTTATATGAACTTTGAGAAAATAAAATTTTGAAACTAAATAAATAAATAATCATATTCTGATATATATATTCAAATCCAATTTCATTTCAATATATTTATCTTTTGAATTTTAAATTCAAATCCCTATTCAAAATTCACCCACAATATATGTTTATCCTTTGAATTCCAATCATCTAATCCAAATCCAAATCCAATTTAAAATTTAATTTAAATTCAACTCAAATATAACTATCTATAGAAAACACAAATTCAAATTGGTAAACAGATATTTTACTTAAAATCTATTTATGTACAAAAAAACACATTATTATTATTGGTTTGAAATCAATTAATTTTATCAATATTAAAAAATTATAAAGGAGATTATCATATTTATTTGTTCAATATTTTCAGAAGTCAAATTAGATAACTATTCAATTATCTAATGCCTGAAAATCAGGGTTATCACATTGATTCTGCTGTGTTATACGGTAGTCTAGTTTGCTGTTGCATATCTGTTTAGTACCTCTTCACACCATGCAGTTTCGACTTGCTGTTAGTAGTTGTAGTCGTGATGATATCACATGCTTAGTGGCAAGGCAGTGCACGCGAGCATGTACTGCAGCCAAACAGAATTGACGTTTTAATTGATATTTCAATTGTTTGAATTGTTTCGTGTGTCCAACTCAATATTTTCAAATTGTATTTTGATTTGGTTTAATTTGATCATTTTGTTGCTATCTAATTATCTTCTAGATAATTAGATTTTGTGTTTTCTAATTATCGTATTGATAATTAGATTTTGTTATTATGTTGTTTCACTGGCTTGGGTTTTTCTCTGTCCACTTGCTGTTAATTGCTGTTTAGGAAATTTTGTTGTTTTCCAAATTATCTTCATTGATAAGCCTTTTGTTCATCTTTGTTGATGATTTAGCTGTGTCGATTTGTGGTTTATTCCTGTTACGTATTATTTCTACCGTTATCCGATTCTCTTACGAAGGATTGGATAGGTGAAATTTATTGTGACTGTCGTCTATTTGTTATTTAATTATTATGGCTTCCGTGCATTAATAATTGAGTTTGAATTAGACTGACCCGCATATTATTTTCTTTTGAATTAATACTCGGGTCAGACCGAGTTATTACAGGTTGTAGATATCTCGCTTTTGGTTGCTGCTTGAGCTATGAAGTCTTTTCACAACTTTTGGAGTAGTCGTTGTCATTTTTAGGATGATATGTATTCATGTATATTATTTACAATAATGTACTTGTATATGTAACTTCCAGGGTCGGCAGTTGTAGTTGTATCATATGTATGGTATCGCATGTATTGTAACTGACTTCAGTTTTATATATATATATATATATATATATATATATATATATATATATATATATATATATATATATATGAGATTTTATATTATCTGGGTTCCGTATTTAGCTTATCTGTGTTATTATTATATATGTTGTCCTAAACTATTAATAACCATCGTAGTTCGTTTTATACTAGAATTGAATATGTCGATGGGAGTAAACAAACAAAGATTAATGAAAGGAATATATACCACTCCTATCGAGATAATCAATACTAGTGTAAGGCCTAACTATGGATGGCCTCTCCTATCCAGCCTTTTTCTTCGTGATAACATACAGTATTTCTTTTAATACTCTTTGTTATTGTGGGTATAGAGGTGGGGCGTCATAGTTGGCATCAAAGCGAGGGGTTTATGGACATAATAAAGAACATAACTTAGATGGAACATGTGTTAAAACTATTTGTTGATGTTTTTATTTGTGCTTTAAGTCAAAACTAAAATTTTGAAATCATGATGAAATTTTTGAATATCTTTATTTAAAAATTAAAGTGAAATTGTGTTTTGATGATTGATTGATTTGCGTTCTGTTTATCAGAGTGCGCAGCGGAAACAGTGAGACTGTCTTTGCTGAGTACAGCTGATAACCTTTTTGATTTAAAAATCAAAATATGAAAATGAAATTAATTTCGTTATGTTGTTACATATATGTGATTATTTTTGTTTTCTTTGAAAATTTCGAATCTGATTTCAGGATCCGAAGCGATTGCAGTTATATGATTTTGTTGAGATTTTTGTTGTTTTAAATTTTCTTCATTGAAGATATAATCGAGTGATTTCTTTGTTCATCTTGTAGTGTGCATGCAAATATGAGTTGCACGTCACTGCATTAATTTTACGTTGAACCGGTGTTTGGTTTTAAACGTATTTTGTTGCCGTTATTTTTATAATGGAATTTCTACATCAGTACTAAAATTTTGAAGCATGGTGTTTTGTTGACATTTTGATGAATGAAAATTCACTGGTATTATATTTTGATGCGAATTATTTTGATGAGATTTTGACGTCTAAAAATTACTGCCGCTTTGGCTTCAGTGACCGTCAATTTTAAAGTGAATTTTCATGCAATTATCTCGCAATGCTCATTTTGAGATCCGTTTTTACGGTGTTTTGAGAAGTGCAATTTCCTCGTCGAAATTGCTATTGTTGTTACTGTTTTAATCATGGATTTTAAAATCGTTTTAAAATAAAATTATTTCCAAAAAAATTACAGTTTGCGCTTTCAAAAGAATGAGGAAGCGATTTAAACGCTTCAGCAAAATTAAGGACTATGAACCCTAACTTTTACTAATTCGATTAATTCCGAACTGACTGTTTGAGAACGTAAAATGACATATATTTAAATACACGATTTTGCACTTTCAAGGAAACGATGAAGAGATTTAAACGATTTAGCAAAAGTGTGGACTATGGAACCACACTTTTACTCTTTCGGTTAATTCAGGGCTCGTTAATTGAAACAATCTACTGTTTGATGATTTTGATGATTTGTTGGGCTTTCAGGCCACTCTGCTGGACCTTCGGGTCATTTGTTGGGCTTTCGGGCCACTCTATTGGACCTTCGGGTCATCTGATGGACCTTCGGGTCAAATACCAGTACTAGACCTTAGGGTCACTCTACGGACCTTCGGGTCATCTGACGGGAGCCAAAATTTATAGTACTTGGTAGGCTTCGGCCATCTGAGACGCACGTGCGGCGTAACTAAAACTCGCCACCTGTTGGGATCGATCCACCTTTTATGTTGATTTTCTAGTCATCTTAATTGATTTCTAGATTTTTGTTGTTTCTAATTATCTGTAGGTAATTAGATATTTGCTGATTTGAGTTCTAATTATCTTTGTTGATAATTAGATATTTGTTGATTTGAGATTTCTAATTATCGTTTTTGATAATTAGATATTTGAGTTTTCTGATTATCGTTTTTGATAATTAGATATTTGTTGATTTGAAATTTCTGATTATCGTTTTTGATAATTAGATATTTGCTGATTTGAGTTCTAATTATCTTTGTTGATAATTAGATATTTGGTGATTTGATATTTTTGATTATCGTTTTTGATAATCGGATATTTTTTGTTTTTGATTATCGTTTTTGATAATCGGATATTTGTTGTTTCTGATTATCGTTTTTGATAATCGGATATTTGTTGTTTCTGATTATCATTTTGGATAATCGAATATTTATTGTTTTTTATTATCGTTTTTGATAATCGGATATTTGTTATTTCTGATTATCGTTTTTGATAATTAGATATTTGTTGATTTTAGATTTTTGATTATCGATTTTGATAATCGGATGTTTGTTGTTTCTGATTATCGTTTTTAATAATCGGATATTTGTTGTTTCTGATTCTTGTTTTTGATAATTGTTGTTTCTGATTATCGTTTTTGATAATCGTATATTTGTTGTTTCTGATTATCGTTGTTGATAATTAGATATTTGTTGATTTGAAATTTCTGATTATCGTTTTTGATAATTAGATATTGTTGTTTTGTGATTTCTGAATTTTAATTATCTAATTGATAATTAAATATTGTTGATAATTGTATTTATTCAACTTTGTTGTTTTCTGATTCTCTATTTGACAATTAGATTTTGTTGAGAATTTGTGAATTTCTTTTATGAAATTAAAAGATTTCCTTGGCGTTTGTATTCTTAACCTTTATTTTTCAAGCTTAACCAGTTTATGTTAGAAAAATAATTGTTATTGATGACCTTAATTATGAAAATTGCGAGGACGTAATTTTTATAAGGAGGGGAGTCTGTAACAACCCGGGATTTTGTAACAATTAATTATTGTCATTAGGCGATTAAATTGGCTGGCTAATTGCTATTGGGATTTTATCGGGTTGAAGTTCTCTTAAAAATTTGTTAAGGGTTTGTGGGCTTTATATTGAATTTTGGCCCACGTTTTATTTTGGTGTTGGGTTGTATTAAAGTGGATACCCATTCCCTCCTCTCTATTCATTCTCTTCGAAAACCCTAAACAAAATAAATGAAAATAAATTGGCCGCTCGATCCTTTTGCTATGTCGATCGGCTAATTCTATTTGCAAATGTTTTGCTTTGCTTTGAGCTTGGTCAGGCCGTGCTTAGGCGAGCTGGAAGTGGGGGAAAAAGAGAAGTTTTGGTAGTGGATCGGTGCTCTTCAAAACAAAGGTGAGTGATTTTTCACTCACATCTAATTCAATTTCGTATATTCGTGACTTTCGTAGCTTGATTTCTTGGCTATCATGGTGTTGAATTCTTTGACACATGATTTTGATTTTCATTCGTCTGGAATTACTTGAATTCATTGATTGCTTTGTTCAGGCCGTTTAATTTTGATCGAATGCCAGGATTTGAATTTATTTCTTGAAGATATTTTTAGATGATAATTCATTTGACTTTGCATTTGCTTTAAGTATTTGACTTCGGTCCTGATTTGGGTATGCGGTTCCATGACTTCGGTGAGTAGCTCATGTCTTCAACTTGTACTACTTGCTGTATATTATTAGTTTGGAACTGCTACTTGATACTGGTATTCATCTGGATATTTTGTGTGTTGTTTAGCTTTGGGCTTGGACTTGATGAAAGTGATTTGTAAGAATAATTTGTGTTTGACACTGTCTTGATGGCTTTGTTCGAACTACCTATGTCACTTTCTTATGCTAGTGTTGTTTCATTCAATATAGATATGTATGTGTATTCATATATATAGATGCATTCATGTATTTGTGTTGCTAGCTGTCTCAGCTTTGGAATTGTTCGAACCTGATACCTTTTGATGTTTGCATCTATTGGGTTCATTGCTTTATATGTTGATGTTGTTCTTTGTTTACCATGACTCCGATCAGTAGCTCACTGCCGGTTCATGTGGCTTCGACCTTGATTCCTGATAGCACTGGCTTTGACAATTAGATTGATGCTTCGAGTTACATCAGTTTTCACTCCTGTTCATACTCAATGTTGTACACATGTGCATTAGTATCACTTGATGTTGAACTTTCTTGATCCAGTTCGTAGTTGCATACTTTTCGTTCACTTTTCATGTCATTCCCTTGGTATTGTGCAGACCACTTGGTCACTGGTGTACATATGCTGTTAGATTTGGTTTTCACTGACCACACATGTATATACTTGTATCTTTGAATTTGATTGACTTGCGGCTTGATGGTCATATTTACTTGCTGTTGATCTTCACGTGGCTGCAGTTTTTGTTGTAGTTTTACCCTTGTAGCCATGTGGTAGCTGTTGTGATAACCCGATTTTTTTTGGGGCATTAAATAATTGAATAATTATCTGATTTAACCATTGAAAATTACTAATTTATAAATTGAGCAAATAAAATGTAATAATCTCCTTCCATAATTATTTGTAAATTGGTGAAATTGTTATTTTCAAATAATGTGATGTTTTTAAATAAAGTTATAAATAGATAAATAGATTTTAATAGAATTGTTTATCACAAACTGAATATGGATTTGTTTAGAATATATAATTGTTTGAGTTGATTTTATTTGAATTTTAAATTGTGTTTGAATTTGAAATTGAAATCCAAAGATAAATACCTTAAAATAAATTGGATTTTTTAATAATAATAATAATAAAAATATTAATCTATGTTTGATTTTTTTTATGAGTATGTAAGTAGCTCTATATTATTTACTTTAAAGGATTTATTAATAAGTTAAGAGAAAATGTATTAATGTAAAAACGTAAATATAAAATTAAATAAAACATAAAGAAAAGAGTAATATTTAAAATAGGATATAATAAGGTTTATATTTTCTTTAATCTAAGTATTAAACATAAAAATATAGGTATGATATAAAAACACGTATGAAAATAAATAGCAAATATAATTTATAAATTTTATTAAGACATTTGTGAGCCTTGTAATACATGAATTAACAATTGTAATTTAAGTTAGCATGCAATATGACATGTGGCTCTTTTATTTTCTTTTAAAATTTAAATGTAAAACAAGTACCAAAGAATTAACCAAGCTAATGGGACTTTATCAAAAAAAATCTTCATTTTCAAAACTGAAAAAAAAAGAATCAAAAAGAGAAGGAAAAAAAAAAAACCTGAATCAAGCAACAGATTAAAACAAGATTTCAACGATCAGGCTATAGATTCAACTCTAGTAAATCATCATCAAATTCAGATCAAAACACCGCAGATTCCAGATCAAAGTGAGAAATGCTCTCTGTTTTTTTTCAAAACTATAGGTGAGTAAACCTAAGTTTTAAACAGTTAAATTTGATGCAAGTGGAAAGATTTGAAGTAGGACTTTGGTAAAATGCTTACAGAGATTTTTACATGATGGTTTTATGATAAATACCTGAATATAAGTATATAGATATCTGTGAGCAAACCATAAAACCTGATCAGCTTGTTTTCTTGATGATTGGAATTTTTATTTGAGATGATGAGTTAAATATTGTTTGTATGATTTTGTTAAATCGCTTGCATGTGTTTATATATAGGAAGAAATGTGAGTGCATGTCTGTATAAACTTAAGATTCATCCCTCTGTTAGTATGCAGACCACAACCCGTCAAAAAAATAAATCCAATTACTCATTGTACAATCAATTTTAGACTTGGATTTCAAAAAGGAAAATGCCCGTAATATGTTACATTTATTTTTAAAAATAGAATCAAAGGGATGTATTGAATAATTATTCCAAAATTTATGAAACAGCAAACAAAATAAAACAAAGTCAAAAATTTGATCATCAGATTGTCACGAATTGATCTGTAACAACCCGCATATTTATCGATTTTATATTTAAATATTTTATCGTTAGTCGGATTTTAGTCCGAAAAGCTACTTTTTGCATACGGTCGAATTAGGGCTCGGGACCACTCCCATTGAGTTTAAAATGCTGTTTGCGACCTTTTTGAGTATAAGCTTCGATATGTTTGGAGAAAGTTGATTTTTGCTACTTTTCACTTTGGGTTTGGTTTTTGGGCTCAGCCCTATGTTAACTTATTCAAATCTGAGCCACTCTCCCCCACTCACCCTCATTCTCTTCTCTCTTCAGTTTTTGTAAAATTAATGGTGGGAGAGATTGGAAATTAAAAACTCCAAAACCCTAGTTTCTCTTGCAAATCAAATTCCAAGCTCCAAACTCAAGAAGAACCCATTGGTAAGCTTCTCTTCTTCTTCTCCAACTTATTCTCTTACCAATTTCAGAAATTCCTAAACCTAATTTTGGGAATGTTCTTGTTTTTGAGCATAGATTCAAGCTCATTTGGGTTGTGTTGAAGAGAGGTTGATTCTCCATTTGCTTTCAAGCTTCTTCTTGTTTGATTTTGAGAAAAAGTGAGATTTTTTATCTCACATCTATGACTATAATTATCTTTGGTTGTTGGGTATGAATTCCTAACACTTCTTCATGTGCATTTGCTCTTTATTTGGATTGGTTTTGTGAATATTCCAATTTTTGAGTTTTTAAGTCAATTTGTGTGAAAATCCTTTTATGGATGTTTGATCATGCTTTTGGTGATGCATCGAGGAGCATATAGGGCCGGGTTGTCGATTGGCATAAACCCTTAGAGCCAATGTTCGTCCGGTTGCATTTTGGAAGAGTTTGCTCTTAATTTGAATAAGGCTGAAAAACAGCCCAGGCATGATTCAGTCGACTGAATACTCTGTTCAGTCGACTGAACCTGGAACCCGAAAGTTTCCAGGCATGATTCAGTCGACTGAATCCTCTGTTCAGTCGACTGAACCTGGAAACAGAAAGTTTCCTGAACCTGGAAAATTCCCAGGTACAGGGTCAGTCGACTGAAACCTCTGTTCAGTCGACTGAACCTGCTGTTTTAGTCTAATTAGCCTTTTTGGATTGAATTTCCAATTTAAATCGATTCGTGATGATCCTATTTATTGTCATCATTTATTATCCTCTTTGATGACTTATTTTCTTTGGGAATTTTAGGTATATCCACTTCGATGGATCCTTTATCGATTTCATTGGATTTTTATTCACATCTTCGAATGTGATCTTTGTGATTGATTGTTTCTATAATCCCCCTTGTGCTTTGCCACTTTAAAAATATAAAGGTTTTCTATACTAGTAGTAAATATCAAAACCCTTTCCTCAAACGATTTCAATACTATTTTAATACCAAATTCGTTTATAAAACCGTTTTCCAATCTATTAGTATATATAAACCTTTACCACACTAGTATGAGAAATCTAATTAAACGACTTAGTAAAACAAGTGGTATGAAACGCTTGCGTTCACTTTGTTGGTTAATTCTTGGACTTGTTCGATTGAAACTCTTGTGACAATTTTCTAGTGGAGATATACAATTTGTTCGTAAATATTTAAGTTAAGCTAGTGGTTATGGGACATTATGCTAAGCTCATATATTTACTAGCTTATTGTAATCGACACTGCTCGTTGATCATGAAGATCATCTTGTGATTTAGACTAGCAATGTGCGATGTCTCTTTGTCTGCGTGGGAGACTAAACCCCGTTTTGTGGAGTTTCGACTCAATTTGGTGGGGTAGCAATCCATGGTCTTCGGACCGTTTGTGGAGCTTAGGCTCAATTTGTGATGGTTACCGACCATGGAATTAGCGTTCCGTTTGTGATACACGTGTTGGTGAGCTTTATGCTCCCGTTTGTGATAGGCCTCCCCCCCTTTGTGATTTCTGGATTTCTTGAGATGATTTCTAAAATTTGTGTTTCACCAATTTTCGTGATTTCCATTGATAAGTTTTATCAATATTTGTGCATTGGTGAATTTGTGTGTCATTGACTTTTGTGATTGACATTGATATTATTGTCAATATTTGTGCATTGGTGAATTTGTGTGTCATTGACTTTTGTGATTGACGTTGATATTATCGTCAATATTTGTGGTTTGGTGAACGAAATAAGGAGTATGACATTTCTTTGATTCTTGTGTAGATTTGGTGATATTGATTAATCTCTTGTTGTTACTTATATATATATCACAGCTTGGCATAGAAATTATTATGTGTTTAGTCATATCTCTTACTCTATATCGTTTCACCTGATATTTATAGCTAGACATATCCGTTTATTATTTTCTTATTAAATAATACTCGGGTCAGACTGAGACGTTACAGGTGCTTCTGCTTGACTTCTCTCTTGGGATTGATTCCTCTGACTTTTGGTTAACTACTTAGATTAGTAGTTTTTTGTTGTATACATTTGAGATATAGACTCCATAATGTATACTTATTCTTTTGTGTAGTTCATGTAACTATTCCTTTGTGATATTGTGGATCTTTTTAGACCACTACTCTGATGTACACTTCCTAGTGTAATATTCATATCTGTTTCCGCCTTTGTGATATGAATTGTCTGTGACTGATTTGTGTTATGTTTATTTCTATATTTGTTTCCGAAGACCTTTATAGCCACTATGTAGTAGCTTTGAGTTTGTGTCGATATGTCGGATTTCCTCTTGAGATGAAAAGTTATATTTTTATCTGGTATATCGGTACTCGCACAAAGCAATTATACAGATGGTCGCTCCTCAACAGCCTTATTCTCCGTGCTAGTTGACAGCATCCACTGTAATGTTCTTGTCTAGCGAGGGTATAGAGGTGGGGCGTCACAGCTTGGTATCAGAGCCAAACTTCGGAACAAAATAGAATAATTTAACAGGGATCATCGTCCTAAGTCCATCTTAGGAGTCGTGCTTTAGGATTTAATTCGTGTCTTCGTACCGTACTATCCTATTTTCTTTTATGATTCCTTGTTTTATATATCAAGATTTCTTGATATTCTTTTGGTGAATAACCTTTTTCTTCTTTCTTGCTTTCTTTGAAAAGGAAGAGAAATGGTTAGACCTGGCCGCCCCAGCGCCGGTCAATCTAGTGCTCCACCCCAAGATGGAGTTTTTATGACCACCCAGCAGCTTCTTGATTTAGTGACAAATGCTCAAGAAGCTGGAACTAACCCGGAACCCACTCACCCAAAGTCGGGATTTGTACGCTTGTGCAACGATTACACTAATTTGGGTGGGAAGCCCTTCAAAGGTTCCGAAACTATTATTGAAGTCCAAGCTTGGCTTAGAACATGCGATCGCATCTTTTCGCGCATGAATCTTATCGATCTTCACCGAGTTCAGGTGACCTCCAGTATGATCCAAGAGAGAGCGTTGGACTGGTACGAACTTCTCATTTCTGAGATTAATGAAGCGGATCTCACCTGGGAGCAATTCCGGGAACGCTTCGAATAAAAATTTATGCCAGAAGCTGAGAAAGTGACATTGGCTCGATGATTTATAGACCTCGTTCAAGGTGAGTCCTCCGTGACTGATTACGTCGCCTCCTTCGAGTCGCTTTCCAAATATGGGGTGGAATACATCAACACCCCTCTGAAGAAGAATCAGAGATTCGTCTATGGCTTAAACAGAAGTCTCAAGAAGCCATTACTTCTAAAGTTGGAAGTTTCTTTCGACCAACTCATTGATATTGCTCTTCGTCTGGAAGAGACGGATAGGGAGAATGATGTTGATGTGGTGGGTTCCAAACCAAACTTCAACAACAAGAAGAGGCCAAACAAATTCAAAGGCCCCTATCCTAATAAGAAAGGGAAGCAAGCATCTTCGGCAGCAAACGCTTCTACCTTTAGCCGTGGGGAATGCTATAATTGTGGTTCGAAGGACCATTATGCGAACATGTGCCCAAAGTCTCTCTCTTGTCGCTACTGCAAAGTCCCCAGTCATGTTATATCTTCATGCCCCAAGCTTCAGGGCAGGAAGGAGGGAAAGTTAAATGTTTCTCAAGCCCCTGGCAACACATCTCGTGGCCAAGGTATTTCTCATTCTATTCTGGATGGAATTATTTTATTTCGTGATCATCCTATTCGAGTTCTTTTTGATACGGGTGCGTCCCATTCTTTTATATCAAAACAACTTGTTGATGCTTTTTCTTTGGATGTTTTGTGTTAATGACTTCTTTGAGAATTGCAAATCCGGTTGGTGGATCCGCAACAATCAGTTTATTGTGTAAAGATGTCGAGATTATTTTGTGTGATCTTCCTTTCCGAGCCGATTTGCATGTCATGCGTTATTTAGGCTTTGGAATGATTTTGGGAATGGATTGGCTTAACCGTTATGAAGCTCATATCCTATGTCCTGAGCGGACTATTCATCTTCGACATCCTAAATCTGTTAAGCAGATTTCTATTAATCTTAAAGATTCGGATTCCAGCTTGGTCGCATCTTTATATTCTTTAAATCCTCGTGATGACGATGATGATGATGAGGAAGATGTTATTTCTCTTATTCACGTTGTTCGTTATTTTTTCGACATATTTGAGCCCGTTTTAGGATTACCACCTAAGCGAGCAATTGAGTTCAAGATTAATCTTATCCCTGGAGCTCAACCTATTACTCGTCCTCCTTATCGCATGTCCAATAAGGAAAATGAAGAGATGCGTAAACAATTATCCGAGTTGGAGACGAAGCAATTCATTCGCTCTAGTTCCTCGCCTTGGGGAGCTTCAGCTATTTTCGTAAAGAAATCCGATGGTACTCTTAGGCTTTGCGTTGACTACCGCAAGCTTAATGATCTCACGATCAAAAATAAATATCCTCTACCTCGGATTGATGATCTATTCGATCAGCTTAGTGGTGCTAAAGTCTTTTCGCAATTGTACTTGGCTACCGGTTTTCATCCGCTTCGTATCGCAGAAGATAGCATTCCATTGACCTCGTTCCGTACTCGTTATGGATCTTATGAATGGCTTGTCATGCCATTTGGTTTGACGAATGCTCCGGCGTATTTCGTTGACCTTATGAATCGGGTTTTCAAAGATTTTCTCGACCGATTTATTCTCATCTTTATTGATGATATTCTTGTGTATTCTAAAACCGAAGAGGAACATGAAGAGCATCTTCGGATTGTGTTGGAAGCTCTTAGGAGTAATCAATTAAAAGCAAAATTTTCTAAATGCCATTTTTGGCAATCTCGGGTAAAGTTTCTTGGTCACATTATTTCCGAATCCGAAATTTCCGTGGATCCTTCAAAGATCGAAGCGATTCAAGATTGGAAGAGACCGGAGAGTGTAACGGAAATCCGTAGCTTTCTTGGGTTGGCGGGTTATTACCGTCGTTTTATCAAAGACTTTTCTAAGATTGCTGTGCCTCTCACTGGCTTGACGAAGAAAGGTGTTAAATACATTTGGTCGGACAAATGTGAAGTTTCTTTTCAGAAATTAAAAGAACTTCTTTCTAATGCTCCTATTCTCGTTATTCCCGAGGGGAATCAAGATTTCGTTGTTTATACCGATGCTAGTCGCGTTGGTTTGGGTGCTGTTCTTATGCAAAGAGAACGTGTTATTGCTTATGCTTCTAGGCAATTGAAGCCTGCTGAGACTAGGTATGCCACTCATGATTTAGAGCTCGCGGCTATTGTTTTCGCCCTTCGTATTTGGCGTCATTATCTTTTAGGAGAGAGATTTGTTCTTTATACCGATCATAAGTCCTTGAAGTATTTATTCTCTCAGAAGGAACTTAATTTGAGTCAACAGCGTTGGCTCGAGTTTCTTGCACCTTATGATCTTGATATTCTTTATACCCCCGGTAAGGGTAATCGTGTCGCCGATGCTCTTAGCCGTAAGCAACAAGCAGTTGTTTCTATGATGATATCCGAATGGAACGATATCGAGATCTTATCCACTTGTGAGATTCGAGACCGCGTATCCGATTTATGTTCATCTCTTGTTTTATGTAGCCTTGAGGCTCGTCCTTCTCTTTTAGACCGCATTCTTGAAGCTCAAGGGTTGGATCCTGAATTGGCTCTTCTTAGCCAAAATATTAAGGATAAAATGGATATTGAAGGTTTGAAAGACTTTGATATCGATTCTCGTGGCGGCATTCGAAGATTTGGTAGACTTATCGTGCCAAATATTAGTGATCTTCGCAAAGATATTTTAGAAGATTCTCATCGTTCTAAATTCACCATTCATCCCGGTAGTAGTAAAATGTACGCGGATATGAAGCGACTTTATTATTGGGGGGGAATGAAACTTGACATCGCTAACTTCGTTAAGCGTTGCATGACTTGCCAACTCGTTAAGGCCGAACATCAAAGGCCTGGTGGGTTATTGCAAACTTTAGAAATTCCAATTTGGAAGTGGGACCAAATTTCCATGGATTTTATAGATGGCCTTCCCCGTTCTCGTTCGGGTCATGGTAGCTTATGGGTGATCGTTGATAGACTTACTAAATCCGCCCATTTTATTCCCGTTCGGTCTAACAGAACCGTTCCTCTTTTGGCCAAACTCTTTGTTAAAGAGATTGTTAAATTACATGGTGTTCCTACTTCTATTGTTAGTGATCGTGATCCATTGTTTACTAGTGGATTTTGGAAGAGCCTTCAAAAAGCTTTAGGAACGAAGCTTAATTTTAGCACCGCTTATCACCCCCAGTCCGATGGACAAACCGAGCGTGTGAATCAAACTCTTGAAGATCTTCTTCGTGCTTGTGTGCTTGATTTCGGTGGAAGTTGGGAAGATCATATCTCTCTTGTTGAATTTTCCTATAATAATAGCTTCCAATCTAGTATTGGTATGGCACCTTTTGAGGCACTCTACGGAAGGCCATGCCGATCTCCTTCTTGTTGGCTTGAGGCCGGTGAGAAACTGGTTTTAGGTCCAGATTTTATTCGTGATTCCACTGAAAAGATTGATCTTATTCGTCATAGGATGAAAGAAGCCCAGAGTAGACAAAAATCCTATGCCGATAACTGGAGAAGGAAATTAGAATTTTCTGTGGGAGATCTCGTGTTTGTTCGTGTTTCGCCTATGAAAGGTGTGGTACGTTTCAGTCACTCGGGAAAGTTAGCGTCTCGGTATATTGGGCCATTTCCTATCACTGAACGTATTGGTTCCATGGCTTATCGCCTTTATTACCGGCTCAATTTTCTGCTATTCATGACGTGTTTCACATTTCTCAATTATGGAAGTGTCTTCGAGATTCCGATTCTGTTCTTGAGCCCGGTGTTGTGGAAGAGATTGAAATTTCGCCTAATTTAACTTATGAGCAACATCCTATTCGTATCATTGCTTCAGAAGTCAAACGACTTCGAAATAAAGATGTTCCGCTTGTTAAAGTTCAATGGTCTTCAAATCCTAAGGATTGTTCTTGGGAATCTAGAGAGTACATCGAGCGAATACGCCCGGACTTACTTTCTCGTGCTCTTTGAGGTGAACTTCTTAAGTTTCTTTTGTGTTGAATATGCTTTTATGGTTGTTACTTTATGTTCTCTTCTTTAATATTGCGATGACGCAATTTCTTTAAGGAGGGGAGTCTGTAACAACCTGCATATTTATCGATTTTATATTTAAATATTTTATCTAAATATTTTATCGTTAGTCGGATTTTAGTCCGCAAAGCTACTTTTTGCATGTTGTCGAATTAGGACTCGGGACAACTACCATTGAGTTTAAAATGCCGTTTGCGACCTTTTTGAGTATAAGCTTCGATATGTTTGGAGAAAGTTGATTTTTGCTACTTTTCACTTTGGGTTTGGTTTTTGGGCTCAGCCCTATGTCAACTTATTCAAATCTGAGCCACTCTCCCCCACTCACCCTCATTCTCTTCTCTCTTCAGTTTTTATAACATTAATGGTGGGAGAGATTGGAAATTAAAAACTCCAAAACCCTAGTTTCTCTTGCAAATCAAATTCCAAGCTCCAAACTCAAGAAGAACCCATTGGTAAGCTTCTTTTCTTCTTCTCCAACTTATTCTCTTACCAATTTCAGAAATTCCTAAACCTAATTTTGGGAATGTTCTTGTTTTTGAGCATAGATTCAAGCTCATTTGGGTTGTGTTGAAGAGAGGTTGATTCTCCATTTGCTTTCAAGCTTCTTCTTGTTTGATTTTGAGAAAAGGTGAGATTTTTTATCTCACATCTATGACTATAATCATCTTTGGTTGTTGGGTATGAATTCCTAACACTTCTTCATGCGCATTTGCTCTTGATTTGGATTGGTTTTGTGAATATTCCAATTTTTGAGTTTTTAAGTCAATTTGTGTGAAAATCCTTTTATGGATGTTTGATCATGCTTTTGGTGATGCATCGAGGAGCATATAGGGCCGGGTTGTCGATTGGCATAAACCCTTAGAGCCAATGTTCGTCCGGTTGCATTTTGGAAGAGTTTGCTCTTCATTTGAGTAAGGCTGAAAAATAGCCCAGGCATGATTCAGTCGACTGAATACTCTGTTCAGTCGACTGAACCTGGAACCCGAAAGTTTCCAGGCATGATTCAGTCGACTGAATCCTCTGTTCAGTCGACTGAACCTGGAATCAGAAAGTTTCCTGAACTTGGAAAATTCCCAGGTACAGGGTCAGTCGACTGAAACCTCTGTTCAGTTGACTGAACCTGCTGTTTTAGTCCAATTTGCCTTTTTAGATTGAATTTCCAATTTAAATCGATTCGTGATGATCCTATTTATTGTCATCATTTATTATCCTCTTTGATGACTTATTTTCTTTGCGAATTTTAGGTATATCCACTTCGATGGATCCTTTATCGATTTCATTGGATTTTTATTCACATCTTCGAATGTGATCTTTGTGATTGATTGTTTCTACAATCCCCCTTGTGCTTTGTCACTTTAAAAATATAAAGGTTTTCTATACTAGCAGTAAATATCAAAACTCTTTCCTCAAACGATTTCAATACTATTTTAATACCAAATTCGTTTATAAAACCGTTTTCCAATCTATTAGTATATATAAACCTTTACCTCACTCGTATGAGAAATCTAATTAAACGACTTAGTAAAACAAGTGGTATGAAACGCTTGCGTTCACTTTGTTGGTTAATTCTTGGACTTGTTCGATTGAAACTCTTGTGACAATTTTCTAGTGGAGATATACAATTTGTTCGTAAATATTTAAGTTAAGCTAGTGGTTATAGGACATGATGCTAAGCTCATATATTTACTAGCTTACTGTAATCGACAGTGCTCGTTGATCATGACGATCATCTTTGTGATTTAGACTAGCAATGTGCGATGTCTCTTTGTCTGCGTAGGAGACTAAACCCCGTTTTGTGGAGTTTCGACTCAATTTGGTGGGGTAGCAACCCATGGTCTTCGGACCGTTTGTGGAGCTTTGGCTCAATTTGTGATGGTTAGCGACCATGGAATTAGCGTTCCGTTTGTGATACACGTGTTGGTGAGCTTTATGCTCCCGTTTGTGATAGGCCTCCCCCCCTTTGTGATTTCTGGATTTCTTGAGATGATTTCTAGAATTTGTGTTTCACCAATTTTCGTGATTTCCATTGATAAGTTTTATTAATATTTGTGCATTGGTGAATTTGTGTGTCATTGACTTTTGTGACTGACATTGATATTATTGTCAACATTTGTGCATTGGTGAATTTGTGTGTCATTGACTTTTGTGATTGACGTTGATATTATCGTCAATATTTGTGGTTTGGTGAACGAAATAAGGAGTATGACATTTCTTTGATTCTTGTGTAGATTTGGTGATATTGATTAATCTCTTGTTGATTTTCAATTACTTATATATATATCACAGCTTGGCATAGAGATTATTATGTGTTTAGTCATATCTCTTACTATATATCGTTTCACCTGATATTTATATCTAGACTGATCCGTTTATTATTTTCTTATTAAATAATACTCGGGTCAGACCGAGATGTTACAAGTGCTTCTGCTTGACTTCTCTCTTGGGATTGATTCCTCTGACTTTTGGTTAACTACTTAGATTAGTAGTTTTTTGTTGTATACATTTGAGATATAGACTCCATAATGTATACTTATTCTTTTGTGTAGTTCATGTAACTATTCCTTTGTGATATTGTGGATCTTTTTAGACCACTACTCTGATGTACACTTCCTAGTGTAATATTCATATCTATTTCCGCCTTTGTGATATGAATTGTCTGTGACTGATTTGTGTTATGTTTATTTCTATATTTGTTTCCGAAGACCTTTATAGCCACTGTGTAGTAGCTTTGAGTTTGTGTCGATATGTCGGATTTCCTCTTGAGATGAAAAGTTATATTTTTATCCGGTATATCGGTACTCGCACAAAGCAATTATACAGATGGTCGCTCCTCAACAACCTTATTCTCCGTGCTAGTTGACAGCATTCACTGTAATATTCTTGTCTAGCGTGGGTATAGAGGTGGGGCGTCACAAATTGATCATATGAATAGAATTGTAATCAAAAATGAGAAATTTTAATACGAAAATCCTAATTTTTAAGATTCTATCCTTTGAGAATTATCGAGATGAACGGGAAATGGGTTTTTGCGATTTACTGATGATCGATTGATAGTTGGACTTCGGAATCAAGGTGGGGGGGTGCTGGAATGATTGGTGATTGTGGGAAAAATGCTTAAGGATTTTATAAATCATTGTGGTGGCTTGAGGGGTGGAAATAGGGTTTAAGGGCATAGTGTATCAATGTCGTTCTCGAGTCGATTTTTGGGTCATTTTGCGAACCGGAGTTCACCGGAATGGAGGGAATAGATGGAGGATCGGTCGGTGAAGTATCGGCTAAGTTCACGGTGGTTCTGGGTTCGTGGTTGGCGAATACGAGTGGCTTACTGGCGATTGGTTTTGTTTCAGTGTGAGTCGAAATGGCCAAATTTTGAACGATGGCAAAATCAGGTGAATTGGGTGGTCGGAGTTGATGCTGGGGTTCTAGATGACGTGTTGGAATAATCGGCGTCGACCAGTGATGGTCAGGGTGAAGGTGCATATGCATGGCGTATCGTTTGTATCAGTGAAGAGTGGGTGGTTGGGAAGAAGGTTTGGCGTCGGGTGACACCCGAAGCGATTAACGAAAAACTCGAAGCAGGTAGATGGTTGCTCGTGAAGGTTTTGTGATTATGCAGGAGAGTAGAACTCGAGTTTTGCTCGGGTAATTCGAGAATTTGACTCGAAGTAAAGAATTGTATATCTCGGGTTTCATATCGGGAGGAAGTGTGACAGGTTCGGGTTTGATGTTGATGTTCTGTTGAATCATAATGCAGGGTTAAAACTTAAAGTGATTTTAACATAAATATCCTTTGCTTGAAGCTTGTTTAAACCGAAACTTGATTTGTCAATTAAGTGATGATTAATTACTGAATAATATTTATGAATTAATGATAATTACTAAATGGAAGTAATTAAAGTTACTTCTTAATGTCATTAATTAAATTGGATAATGATCAAAGGTTATTTAATTAAGGATTAAACATTTTGTGTAATTAATTAAAGAAATTAATTATTTTATTAATTAATATGATTAGCTTAAGTTAATTAATTGATTTAATTAATTAAAATAACCACTTGATGATCGGATTGAGTATAATTACTTAATGAGGTTTATAAAGTGTGATTACTTCGTGAAAGAATTAGTAATGGTAATTATAAGGCATAATTAATTGAAGATTTAAAAGTGGTTTTGGCTTAATTACCTAATGTAATTAATATAATATTGATTACTTAATAGTAGTAATTAATAATTGATTACTTAGTATGATAAATAAGAATTTGTTAATAAAAAAATTTGGAAGTTAATTAAGTGATATAATTAATTAAAAATAATAAATTACTAAGTGAGATTAATCAAGAATGATTAATAGATATAATAAATTAAAATTTGGTATAATTACTTTAAGTAATTAGTGATGTGTAATTTCTTAATAAAGTAATGAGTGAATAATTACCGATGTAATTAATTAAAAGAAATTTACTTGATGAGAAGTAATTAAAGGATCATTACTTGATGAAAAGAATTAGGTTATAGTTACTCAGTGTAATTAAAGGATTAATTAGTATAATAAATCAAGGAGTTTGGTGAATTGATGATGTAATTTAGGGTAGTTAATTACTGATGTTATTAATCAAGGGTGATAATAATTATAGTTAGCAATTAATTAATGAAATTATTAAAGGATAATTACCGTATTGGGTTGAGGATAATTAATTTATGGAATTAATTAAGGGATAATTACTTGAATGTAATTAAAGGATAAATAGATCGATATTGGAAGTTTTGATTAATAAATATGTGGTTTGTGATGCTTGATTTGAATTGTGATTGTTGATGAATTATATGACATCCTATATTTAAAATTGAGTCGTATCTCACTTGAATAATTTTAGTTAAGATGATTTTGATTTCGAAGGGACCGGAGTCGGGTATTAGTAAATACCCAAAACCACTTCGATTCTATATAGATTTGATATGTGAAATCAATAAGCTGATATGGAATGATTTAAGTAAATTGGACCATTTAATCTAAGTTTGGCACTTAGAAATTGATGTGTGAAATAAGTAATGTTTATTGCAGCTTGTGAAGTTGTAAATTGATACAAGTTACCCGGGTTTATATAAGTTGTATGTTTTTATATTCCATGTTAGATGGGTTTACTCACGCTGGTTTCCAGCCTGACCCGGGTGTTACTTTGATATAATACTCGGGTCAGACCGAGTATTATAGATTTTCAGGTAAGGACGTTCTGGTGCTCAGGGGGCGAGCTGGATGGCTGGAACGTATGGAGTATTTTTCACTGTGATATATTATTGTATAGTTGGGACATGTTGTTTAAAACTGTCTAGTGAATAGTAATGGTTGTAACTCTGATGTATAAATATAAGTGTATTGATACAACTCTTCCATTGTAAACTGTTATTAGTATTTGTTATTATATTTTATCTGCTGCGAATGTGAGATTGTGAGTTTCTTTCCTGTTCTTCTTCTTCTATCTCTTTTTCTTTCCTCTAACTATCTGGAAATTTCGGATTCGAAATTCCCGGGTCGTTGCAGCTGCAGCTTCATTTCGTTGCAGTTTTACCCTTGTATTCATGTGGTGGCTGCAGTTTCATTTTGTTTGCAGTTTTTCCCTTGTTGGTTGGTATTGCACTGAGTTAATCCTCATGTGCACTGATGCACTATATATGCATTTTCCCATTGTTTGTTCGCTTTGATTCTGCTGTGTTATACAGTTGTCTAGTTTGCTGTTGCATCTCTGTTTAGTACCTCTGCACACCTTGCAGTTTTGACTTGCTGTTAGTAGTTGTAGTCGTGATGATATCACATGCTGTAGTGGCGAGGTAGTGCACACAAGCGTGTACTGCAGCCAAACAGAATTGACCTTTTAATTGATATTTCAATTGTTTGAATTGTTTCGTGTGTCCAATTCAATATTTTTAAATTGTACTTTTATTTGGTTTAATTTGATCATTTTGCTTCTATCTAATTATCTTCTAGATAATTAGATTTTGTGTTTTCTATTTATTGTATCGATAATTAGATTTTGTTGTTATGCTGTTTCACTGGCTTGGGTTTTGCTCTAGACACTTGCTGTTAATTGCTGTTTAGGCAATTTTGTTGTTTTCTAAATTATCTTCATTGATAAGCCTTTTATTTATCTTTGTTGATGATTTGGCTTTGTCGATTTGCGGTTTATTGCTGTTAGGTATTATTTCTACCGTTATCCGATTCTCTTACGAAGGATTGGATATGTGATATTTATTGTGACTGTCGTCTATTTGTTATTTAATTATTATTGCTTCCGTGCATTAATATCTGAGTTTGAATTCGACTGACCCCCGTATTATTTTCTTTTGAATTAATACTCGGGTCAGACCGAGTTATTACAGTTGTAGATATATCGCTTTTGGTTGCTGATTGAGCTATGAACTCTTTTCACATCTTTTGGAGTAGTCGTTGTCATTTTTAGGATGATATGTATTCATGTATATTATTTATAAAAATGTACTTGTATATGTAACTTCCAGGGTCGACAGTTGTAGTTGTATCATATGTATTGTATCGTATGTATTGTAACCGACTTCAGTTATATATATATATATATATATATATATATATATACATGAAATTTTATATTATCTGGGTTCCGCATTTAGCATATATGTGTTATTATTATATATGTTGTCCTAAACTATTATGAACCATCGTAGTTCGTTTTATACTAGAATTGAATATGTCGATGGGAGTAAATAAGCAAAGATTAAAGAAAGGAATATATACCACTCCTATCGAGATAATCAATACTAGTCTAAGGCCTAAGTACGGATGGCCGCTCCTATCCAGCCATATTCTTCGTAATAACAGACAGTATTTCTTTTAATACTCTTTGTTATTGTGAGTATAGAGGTGGGCCGTCACAACCCATATATCAAAATAGATGTTTTAAAATATTTTAAATGCAATGGAAAAGTTTTCGGGTTCAAATTGCATCGTACGAAGAAGTTATGCGAAAATCAATATTTTTCTAATTGATTTCAATTGATTTCAAGGCATTTCGAGTCCGTACGATCAAACGACAAGTCCGATCGCTACGAAACTTGAAACCATACAATAATTCACCCTTACGGATCCTATGAACCTGGTTTCGTTGAAATCCGAGTCAGTGGCCAAAATGGCTATTTTTTACAATAATTTAATAATTTAATAAATAATTAAATAAAATACAAATTTTTATTTCAATTCTATAATTGACAATTTTATCACTTCTATATTTCTTCATCATCTACAAAAATTTTAAACAAGTTTAGATGTCAACTTAAAGTTGATAAATCTATCAATTGCAGTGTCAATTTTTTTTTTTTTTTTTTTTTTTTTTTTGCAGGGCAAGCGGGGTTAACTGGTCCCCTACCAGATTATTGATAAATAGAAAAAAGAGAGATGGTACAAACAAAGTGGAGACATGAACTAGCTCATGTCACAAAAAAAAAAACACACAAGCCACAGAGTAAAACAACACAAGAAGAGAGAACATACAACAGACAGCACAGGAAAAAAAGGAAGAACACAATGAAACAGAAAAAAAAGGAAGGAGCTATAGCCAGTCAGAAGGGTAGAATCCACTGAAATCAAATTTACTCTCCCGCATACCAATTATGATGCTGGCCTTCAATGCATTCCATAGCTGGTGGCTATTTCTATGTTTGTTCTCAAATATTCTCTGATTTCTTTCTTCCCATACTAGAGACAAGTATTTTTTGATCATGAAAAAGTGCACAAATCTATCCTTCTTTCTCCATTTGGTTGCTTTACCAATCAAATCCCAGTCAAGACTAGTAGGCCCCTGATTGTATTTTTGGTTGGTAAAACTGAGAAGCCTAGTCCACAATCCCCTTAATTCACAGTGTCAAATTTTCAATTTCATTATATTCAAAATTATGAATTAAATTTCCAATAATTCTATCAAATTACTTTTCATTCTACTATTCGTTTCATTGTCATTCAACGGATGAAATTAACACTGGTTCATGGCTTATTACATTATTATTCTCAAATTTCATCTTAATCTCAATTAACGCAAAATTAAATATTAAATTGCATTGAAATTGCAATTAATCCAATTATTGAATTTTAAACCTCAATTAAATTAATAAATCTTGCTTTCTATTCTTTAAATCAACCAATTGTCATATTATAAATAGAGTTAGCATTAATTTCAATTAATTCCTTAATTTACACAAATATAACCATAAATTGAGATTCATTGTAATTTATTACAAACTTGATTTAATGGACTACATAAATGATTACTTTAAAATAATCGTTGCCAGTAACCCTTAATAATATTTGTATAAGTTATCATTTCCAATAATTACATACAGAACATTAATTTTTATCCAATCACTATTTATTCATTGATTAATCCAATATTTACATTTACTTATCTTATATTAATTTATTACCAAATATTCCTATTTACCATCAATTATGTGACGCCCCACCTCTATACCCACGCTAGCCAAGAAGATTATGGTGAATGCTGTCAACTAGCACGGAGAATAAAGCTGTTGAGGAGCGACCATCCGTGTAATTGCTTTGTGCGAGCATCGATATGTCAGATAGTATAGCATGCAATTCTTTTCAAGTGGAAATCCGACATGCCGACACAAACTCAAGGCTACTACACAGTGGCCATAATATCTTCGGAAACAAATATAGAAGTAAACATAACATAAATCAGTCACAGACAATTCATATCACAAAGGCGGAAATAGATATGAATATTACACTAGAAAGTGTACATCAGAGTAGTGGTCTAAAAAGATCCACAATATCACAAAAGAATAGTTACATGAACTACACAAAAGAATAAGTATACATTATGGAGTCTATATCTCAAATGTATACAACAAAAACTACTAATATAAGTAGTTAACCAAAAGTCAGAGGAATCAATCCCAAGAGAGAAGTCAAGCAGAAGCACCTGTAATCTCGGTCTGACCCGAGTATTATTTAATAAGAAAATAATAAACGGATCAGTGTAGCTATAAATATCAGGTGAAACGATATAGAATAAGAGATATGACTAAACACATAATAATCACTATACAAGATGTGATATATATAAGTAATTGAAAATCAACAAGAGATTAATTCAATACCACCAAATCTACACAAGAATCAAAGAAATGTCATACTCCTTATTTCGTTCACCAAACCACAAATATTGACGATAATATCAACGTCAATCACAAAAGTCAATGACACACAAATTCACCAATGTACAAATATTGACAATAATATCAATGTCAATCACAAAAGTCAATGACACACAAATTCACCAATGCACAAATATTGATAAAACTTATCAATGGAAATCACGAAAATTGGTGAAACACAAATTCTAGAAATCATCTCAAGAAATCCAGAAATCACAAAGGGGGGAGGCCTATCACAAACGGGAGCATAAAGCCCACCAACACGTGTATAACAAACGGAATGCTAATTCCATGGTTGCTAACCATCACAAATTGAGCCGAAGCTCCACAAACGGCCCGAAGACCATGGGTTGCTACCCCACCAAATTGAGTCGAAACTCCACAAAACGGGGTTTAGTCTCCCTCGCAGACAAAGAGACATCGCACATTGCTATTCTAAATCACAAAGATGATCGTCGTGATCATCAAGAAGTGTCAATTACACTAAGCTAGCAAATATATGAGTTTAGCATCATGTCCCATAACCACTAGCTTAACTTAAATATTTACGAACAAATTGTAAGTTTCCACTAGAAAATCGTCACAAGAGATTCAATCGAACAAGTCCAAGAATTAACCGAACAAGTAAACGCAAGTGTCTCATACCACTTGTTTTACTAAGCAGTTTAATTAGATTTCTCATACGAGTGAGGCAAAGGTTTGTATATACTAATAGATTGGAAAATGGTTTAAGAAATGAGATTTGTTATTGAAAATAGAGTTGAAATCATTTTGTTGAAAGAGTTTTGATATTTACTACTAGTATTGAAACCTTTATATTTTTAAAGTGACAAATCACAAAAATGATTGTAGAACAATCAATCACCGAAATTCACATTCGAAGACGTGAATAAAATCCAAAGAAATCGATACCGAATCCATCAAAATGGATATTCCCAAAAATCACGATGAAAATGTCATCAAAGTCCATAATAAATGATAACAACAAAAAGGGAATCAACACGAATCGATTAAAGTTGGACATATACTCAAAAACAGCGAAAATAGGCAAAATTGCACATTTCAGACGTCTGAACCACTAACCAGACGTCTGAATGGATTTCCAGACGTCTGAAATTCTTCTCTGCCTTTTCGCGTTTTCCAGGGACCAATTCCAGACGTCTGAATTTCCAAACCAGACGTCTGAATTTGAAAGCAGACGTCTGAAATTGGGTTCAGACGTCTGAAATCCCCCTGTAGGCAAAAATCAGCCTTGCCCAAAAATGGGCGAAAATCCAAACAGAAGCGATCGGACAAGCGACGAAGACAAGGGATTAATGCCAAGCGACAACCCTGCCTTATAGGCTCTCCGAAACACCTCTTAAAGCATGATCAAACATCAAAGTTATGATTCTTAAAGATTTGGCTTCAAACACCAAAAATTGGAATATTTACAAATCCAATCCAAATCAAATGCAATTGCACATGAATAATTGTTAGGAATTCATACCTAACAACCAAAGATACATATAGTCATAGATGTGAGATAAAAATCTCATCTTTAAACAAAATCAACCAAGAAGAAGCTTGAAAGCAAATGGAGAATCAACCTCTCTTCAACACAACCCAAATGAGCTTGAATCAATAGGTTCTCTTTAATTTGGAGCTAGGAATTTGAAGTTGCAAAAGGAACTAGGGTTTTGGAGTTTTAATTTCCAATCTCTCCCACTATTAATGCTAAGAAAACTGAAAAGAGAAGAGAATGAGGGTGAATGGGGAAGAGTGGCTCAGATTTGAGCATAAGTTAAAACACAGGGCTGAGCCCAAAACCAAACCCAAAGTGAAAAGTAGCAAAAATCACGAAGCTTATACTCAAAAAGGTCGCAAACGGCATTTTAAACTCAATGGGAGTGGTCTCGAGTCCTAATTCGACCATATGCAAAAAGTAGCTTTTCGGACCAAAATCCGACTAACGATAAAATATTTAAATAAAATATTTAAATATATAATCGATAAATACGCGGGTTGTTACAGACTCCCCTCCTTAAAGAAATTGCGTCCTCGCAATCATAAGGAATAAATGAACAAAAAGTAACAACCATAAAAGCATATCAACACAAAAGAAGAAATTCGAAATAGAAGTTTACCTCAAAGGGCACAAGAAAGTAAGTCCGAATGTGTTCGTTCGATGAATTCTCTAGATTCCCAAGAACAATCCTTAGGATTTGAAGACCATTGAACTTTAACAAGCGGAACATCTTTATTTCGAAGTCGTTTGACCTCCGAAGCAACAATTCGAATAGGATGCTGCTCATAAGTTAAATTAGGCGAACTTCAATCTCTTCCACAACACCGGGCTCAAGAATAGGATCGGAATCTCGAAGACATTTCCGAAGTTGAGAAACGTGAAACACGTCATGGATAGCAGAAAATTGAGCCGGTAATAAAAGGCGATAAGCCATGGAACCAATACGTTCAATGATAGGAAATGGCCCAATATGTCAAGGCGCCAATTTTCCCGATCGACTGAAACGTACAACACCTTTCATAGGTGAAACACGAATGAACAAAAGATCTCCCTCAGAAAATTCTAACTTCCTTCTCTGGTTATCGGCATAGGATTTTTGTCTACTCTGGGCTTCTTTCATCCTATGACGAATAAGATCAATCTTTTCTGTGGAATTACGAATAAAATCTAGACCTAAAACCAGCTTCTCACCGGCCTCAAGCCAACAAGAAGGAGATCGACATGGCCTTCCATAGAGTGCCTCAAAAGGTGCCATACCAATACTAGATTGGAAGCTATTATTATAGGAAAATTCAACCAGTGAAATATGATCTTCCCAACTTCCACCAAAATCAAGAACACAAGCACGAAGAAGATCTTCAAGAGTTTGATTCACACGCTCGGTTTCTCCATCGGACTGGGGGTGATAAGCGGTGCTAAAATTAAGCTTCGTTCCCAAAGCTTTTTGAATACTCTTCCAAAATCCACTAGTAAACAATGGATCACGATCACTAACAATAGAAGTAGGAACACCATGTAATTTAACAATCTCTTTAACAAAGAGTTTGGCCAAAAGAGGAACGGTTCGGTTAGACCGAACGGGAATAAAATGGGCGGATTTAGTAAGTCTATCAACAATTACCCATAAGCTATCATGACCCGAACGAGAACGGGGAAGGCCGTCTATAAAATCCATGGAAATTTGGTCCCACTTCCAAATTGGAATTTCTAAAGGTTGCAATAACCCACCGGGCCTTTGATGTTCGGCCTTAACGAGTTGGCAAGTCATGCAACGCTTAATGAAGTTAGCGATGTCAAATTTCATTCCCTCCCAATAATAAAGTCGCTTCATATTTGCGTACATTTTACTACTACCGGGATGAATGGCATACCTAGAATGATGAGAATCTTCTAAAATATCTTTACGAAGATCACAAATATTTGGTATGATAAGTCTACCAAATCTCCGATTGCCGCCACGAGAATCGATATCGAAGTCTTTCAAACCTCCAATATTAATTTTATCCTTAATATTGTGGCCAAGAAGAGCCAATTCAGGATCTAGCCTTTGAGCTTCAAGAATGTGGTCTAAAAGAGAAGGATGAGCCTCAAGGCTACATAAAACAAGAGATGAACATAAATCGGGAACACGCTCTTGAATCTCACAAGTAGTTAAGATCTCGAGATCGTTCCATGTGGATATCGTCATAGAAACAATAGTTTGTTGTTTACGGCTAAGAGCATCGGCGACATGATTACCCTTACCGGGGATATAAAGAATATCAAGATCATAAGGAGCAAGGAACTCGAGCCAACGCTGCTAATGCAAATTAAGTTCCTTTTTGGGAGAATAAATACTTCAAGGACTTATGATCGGTATAAAGAACAAATTTCTCCCCTAAAAGATAATGACGCCAAATACGAAGGGCGAAAACAATAGCCGCGAGCTCTAAATCTTGAGTGGCATATCTAGTCTCAGCTGGCTTCAATTGCCTAGAAGCATAAGCAATAACACGTTCTCTTTGCATAAGAACGGCACCCAAACCAACGCGACTAGCATCGGTATAAACAACGAAATCTTGATTCCCCTCGGGGATAACAAGAATAGGAGCATTAGAAAGAAGTTCTTCTAATTTCTGAAAAGAAGTTTCACATTTGTCCGACCAAATGTATTTAACACCTTTCTTAGTCAAACTAGTGAGAGGCACGGAAATCTTAGAAAAGTCTTTGATAAAACGACGGTAATAGCCCGCCAATCCAAGAAAACTACGAATCTCTGTCACACTCTCCGGTCTCTTCCAATCTTGAGTCGCTTCAATCTTTGAAGGATCCACGGAAATTCCAGATTCGGAAATAATATGACCGAGAAACTTCACACGAGATTGCCAAAAGTGGCATTTAGAAAACTTTTCCCTCAATTTATTACTCCTAAGAGTTTCCAACACAATCCGAAGATGTTTTTCGTGCTCCTCCTCGGTTTTGGAATACACAAGAATATCATCGATAAAGATGAGAACAAACCGGTCGAGAAAGTCTTTGAAAACTCTATTCATAAGGTCAACGAAATAAGCCGGAGCATTCGTTAGACCAAATGGCATAACAAGCCATTCATAAGATCCATAACGAGTACGGAACGATGTCAAAGGAATGCTATCTTCTGCAATACGAAGCTGATGAAATCCAGTAGCTAAGTCTAATTGTGAAAAGACTCTAGCACCACTAAGTTGGTCAAATAAATCATCAATCCGAGGTAAAGGATATTTATTTTTGATAGTAAGATCATTAAGCTTGCGGTAGTCAACGCAAAGCCTAAGTGTCCCATCGGATTTCTTCACAAAAATAGCCGAAGCTCCCCAAGGCGAGAAACTAGAGCGAATAAATTGCTTCGTCTCTAATTCGGATAATTGTTTACGCATCTCCTCATTTTCTTTATTAGACATACGATACGGAGGACGAGTGATAGGTTGAGCTCCAGGAATAAGATTAATTCTGAACTCAATTGCTCGCTTAGGTGGTAATCCCAAAACGGGCTCGAATATGTCGGAAAATTCACGAACGATGTGAATAAGAGAAATAATACCACCCTCATCATCCTCATCGTCATCACGAGGATTTAAAGAATATAAAGATGCAACCAAGCTGGAATCTGAATCTTTAAGATTAATAGAAATCTGCTTAACAGATTTAGGATGCCGAAGATGAATAGTCCGCTCAGGACATAGGATATGAGCTTCATAATGGTTAAGCCAATCCATTCCCAAAATCATTCCAAAGCCTAAATAACGCATGACATGCAAATCGGCTAGGAAAGGAAAATCACACAAAATAATTTCGACATCTTTACACAATAAACTGATTGTTGCGGATCCACCAACCGGATTCGCAATTCTCAAAGAAGTCATCAAACACAAGACATCCAAAGAAAAAGTATCAACAAGTTCTTTTGATATAAAAGAATGGGACGCACCCGTATCAAAAAGAACTCGAATAGGATGATCACGAAATAAAATAATTCCATCCAGAATAGGATGAGAAATACCTTGGCCACGAGATGTGTTGCCAGGGACTTGGACAACATTTAACATTCCCTCCTTCTTGCCCTGAAGCTTGGGGCATGAAGATATAACATGTCCGGGAACTTTGCAGTAGCGACAATGGAGAGACTTTGGGCACTTGTTCGCATAATGGTCCTTCGAACCACAATTATAGCATTCCCCACGGCCAAAGGAAGAAGTCTTTGCCACGGAGGTTGCTTGTTTCCCATTTTTATTGGGGTAAGGACCTTTAAATTTTTTTGGCCTCTTCTTGTTATTGTTGAAGTTTGGTTTGGAACCCACCACTTCAACATCATTCTCTCTATCCGCCTCTTCAAGACGAAGAGCGATATCAACGAGTTGGTCGAAAGAAACTTCTAATTTTAGAAGTAATGGCTTCTTGAGACTTTTGTTTAAGCCATAAACAAATCTCTGATTCTTCTTCAGAGGGGTGTTGATGTATTCTACACCATATTTGGAAAGCGACTTGAAGGAGGCGACGTAATCAGTCACGGAGGACTCGCCTTGAACAAGGTCTATAAATCGTCGAGCCAATGTCACTTTCTCACCTTCTGGCACGAATTTTAATTCGAAGCGTTCCCGGAATTGCTCCCAGGTGAGATCCGCTTCATTAATCTCAGAAATAAGAATCTCGTACCAGTCCAATGCTCTTTCTCGGAGCATACTACAGGCCACCTGAACTTGGTGAGGGTCAATAAGATTCATGCGCGAAAAGATGCGATTGCATGTTCTAAGCCAAGCTTGGACTTCAATAACAGTTTCGGAATCTTTGAATGGCTCCCCACCCAAATTGGTGTAATCGCTGCACAAGCGTGCAAATCCCGACTTTGGGTGAGTAGGTTCCGGGTTAGCTCCAGCTGCTTGAGCATTAGTTACCAAATCAAGAAGCTGTTGAGCAGTCATAAAAACTCCATCCTGGGGTGGAGTGCTAGATGGCACGGCTCTGGGGCGGCCAGGTCTAGACATTTCTCTTCCCTTAGAAAGAAAGAAGAGGAAGAAGAAGGTTATTAACCAAATTGAATATCAAGCAATCTTGATAAATAAAACAAGGAATCAATAGAAGAAAATAGGATAGGACGGTATGTAGACCCGAATAAAATCCTAAAGCACGACTCCTAAGATGGACTTAGGACGATGATCCTTGTTATAATATTCCATATTGTTCCGAAGTTTGGCTCTGATACCAAGCTGTGACGCCCCACCTCTATACCCACACTAGCCAAGAACATTACGGTGAATGCTGTCAACTAGCACGGAGAATAAGGCTGTTGAGGAGCGACCATCCGTGTAATTGCTTTGTGCGAGCATCGATATGTCAGATAGTATAGCATGCAATTCTTTTCAAGTGGAAATCCGACATGCCGACACAAACTTAAGGCTACTACACAGTGGCCATAATATCTTCGGAAACAAATATAGAAGTAAACATAACATAAATCAGTCACAGACAATTCATATCACAAAGGCGGAAATAGATATGAATATTACACTAGAAAGTGTACATCAGAGTAGTGGTCTAAAAAGATCCACAATATCACAAAAGAATAGTTACATGAACTACACAAAAGAATAAGTATACATTATGGAGTCTATATCTCAAATGTATACAACAAAAACTACTAATCTAAGTAGTTAACCAAAAGTCAGAGGAATCAATCCCAAGAGAGAAGTCAAGCAGAAGCACCTGTAACATCTCGGTCTGACCCGAGTATTATTTAATAAGAAAATAATAAACGGATCAGTCTAGCTATAAATATCAGGTGAAACGATATAGAATAAGAGATATGACTAAACACATAATAATCACTATGCCAAGCTGTGATATATATAAGTAATTGAAAATCAACAAGAGATTAATTCAATATCACCAAATCTACACAAGAATCAAAGAAATATCATACTCCTTATTTCGTTCACCAAACCACAAAAATTGACGATAATATCAACGTCAATCACAAAAGTCAATGACACACAAATTTACCAATGTACAAATATTGACAATAATATCAATGTCAATCACAAAAGTCAATGTCACACAAATTCACCAATACACAAATATTGATAAAACTTATCAATGGAAATCACGAAAATTGGTGAAACACAAATTCTAGAAATCATCTCAAGAAATCCAGAAATCACAAAGGGGGGCAGGCCTATCACAAACGGGAGCATAAAGCCCACCAACACGTGTATCACAAACGGAATGCTAATTCCATGGTTGCTAACCATCACAAATTGAGCCGAAGCTCCACAAACGGCCCGAAGACCATGGGTTGCTACCCCACCAAATTGAGTCGAAACTCCACAAAACGGGGTTTAGTCTCCCTCGCAGACAAAGAGACATCACACATTGCTAATCTAAATCACAAAGATGATCGTTATGATCATCAAGAAGTGTCAATTAGACTAAGCTAGTGAATATATGAGTTTAGCATCATGTCCCATAACCACTAGCTTAACTTAAATATTTACGAACAAATTGTAAGTTTCCACTAGAAAATTGTCACAAGAGATTCAATCGAACAAGTCCAAGAATTAACCGAACAAGTAAACGCAAGCGTTTCATACCACTTGTTTTACTAAGCCGTTTAATTAGATTTCTCAAACGAGTGAGGTAAAGGTTTGTATATACTAATAGATTGGAAAATGGTTTAAGAAACGAGCTTTGTTATTGAAAATAGAGTTGAAATCATTTTGTTGAAAGAGTTTTGATATTTACTACTAGTATTGAAACCTTTATATTTTTAAAGTGACAAATCACAAAAATGATTGCAGAACAATCAATCACCGAAATTCACATTCGAAGACGTGAATAAAATCCAAAGAAATCGATACCGAATCCATCAAAATGGATATTCCCAAAAATCATAATGAAAATGTCATCAAAGTCCATAATAAATTATAATAACAAAAAGGGAATCAACATGAATCGATTAAAGTTGGACATATACTCAAAAACAACGAAAATAGGCAAAATTGCACATTTCAGACGTCTGAAATTACCTTCCATACGTCTGAACCACTAACCAGATGTCTGAAAGGATTTCCAGACGTCTGAAATTCTTCTCTGCCTTTTCGCGTTTTCCAGGGACCAATTCCAGACGTCTGAATTTCCAAACCAGACGTCTGAATTTGAAACCAGACGTCTGAAATTGGGTTCAGACGTCTGAAATCCCCCTGTAGGCAAAAATCAGCCTTGCCCAAAAATGGGCGAAAATCCAAACGGAAGCGATCGGACAAGCGACGAAGACAAGGGATTAATGCCAAGCGACAACCCTGCCTTATAGGCACTCCGAAACACCTCTTAAAGCATGATCAAACATCAAAGTTATGATTCTTAAAGATTTGGCTTCAAACACCAAAAATTGGAATATTTACAAATCTAATCCAAATCAAATGCAATTGCACATGAATAATTGTTAGGAATTCATACCTAACAACCAAAGATACTTATAGTCATAGATGTGAGATAAAAATCTCACCTTTTAACAAAATCAACCAAGAAGAAGCTTGAAAGCAAATGGAGAATCAACCTCTCTTCAACACAACCCAAATGAGCTTGAATCAATGGGTTCTCTTGAATTTAGAGCTAGGAATTTGAAGTTGCAAGAGGAACTAGGGTTTTGGAGTTTTAATTTCCAATCTCTCCCACCATTAATGCTAAGAAAACTGAAAAGAGAAGAGAATGAGGGTGAATGGGGAAGAGTGGCTCAGATTTGAGCATAAGTTAAAACATAGGGCTGAGCCCAAAACCAAACCCAAAGTGAAAAGTAGCAAAAATCAACTTTCTCCAAACATATCGAAGCTTATACTCAAAAAGGTCGCAAGCGGCATTTTAAACTCAATGGGAGTGGTCCCGAGTCCTAATTCGACCATATGCAAAAAGTAGCTTTTCGGACCAAAATCCGACTAACGATAAAATATTTAAATAGAATATTTAAATATATAATCGATAAATATGCGGATTGTTACAAATTATAACCCAAATAGGTGTTTCAATCAATTGGGATTGCATTGAATTAATTATTTATTAGTTTACTTTTTATTCCCGTTATAAATCCATTAACAAATTATAATTTCCTTTATTGATACATTACTTACATTCATACCTAATTACATTAGTTTTATCCCATTACACTAATATATGCCTATTTACCTCTTAATTTGAATAAATATTCCATTTCTAAACGTGTAATTCTAGCAATTGTACACATTAATTTAGGTTTAAATCCAATAAATGAATTTACCTTAATTCCATTCTTTTTACCAATTTATTACCTTATCAATAAATTTAGGATTCTATTTAATTTACATTTACACTTCCATTATTTTATTAATTACCACTAAAGTAACGTTTATTTTAAATTGGTAAACCACTGGTAACGACCACCATTTGTCACCATTTTCCCTTTATAATACATGTATGTTTATTCTTCACAAATGATTTCCATCTATTACACTCTTTCATACATTAATCCAATAATTTCATTTGTTTTCTCATATTCCACTTATAACCAAGTCATAACATTTCAATTATTTTATTTCATTGGAATTTCGTTCAAATCATTAATTATTAACTTTAATTAACCTTGTACGTTTCCTCTAAGTTAATTTTCATTACATTATCACAACTTTTATTAATAATTCATCAATTTTTATTTTCTTCAATATTAAATTTCAAAAATCTCAATAAATTAACAATTTTAGTTATTAAAAATTTACGGGTCATTACACATAAGGACAAACTTCATCGCTTCTGCCCTCAAATTCCATTTGACCACTCTAACCTACAACTCCATGCGTTCGTACCTGTAACGACCCATAAATTTCGACAATTAAAAATAGTTAATTTAATGAGATTCTATGATTAAATATTGGAAGAAATAAAAATTTGGTATTTATTAATGAAATAATAACTAAAAATGAAAGGCAACAATGTTAATTAAAGTTAATTATTAACAATTGAAATGAAATTCCAATAAAGGAAACAATATAAATCTTACACTTGATTTTAAATTGAATATAAGAAAACAAATGTAAATATTTAATTAACTAATGAAATAATATATTTATAATGGTAATTGAATAAAATTAATGTTATGTAAGAAATTGTAACATTTGTTTGTAAATAACGAAATTATAAATGTGATGAAATGTTATTGGTAATAATTATTATATGTTACCTATTTATTTGGTTTATTAAATTTAATTAGAAATCAACTGCAATTAATTCCCTAAATTAGTGCAGTTAATTTAGGTACGTTGATAATTTGATTGTTGATTAATTAGTGGAATATGGTACAATTAATTGTCATTGATAATGGTAGTAGGGTAACAGTAGTTATAACAATTAATTGTAAATAATAAACTTACAAATGTTATAAAGTGTAATAATGGTGACGGCTTTTGTTTATTACCAATATATTTAATCAATTGAAATTAAATACAATTAAATGTAGCATTAATGTAAGTTAAGACAATTACTGAAATTTGTGAATATAATAAAAGGAATAGAAATGTAATTACAATTGCCTAGAAAATAAATTGATTTAAAAAAAGAGTGAAACCAGGACAAATAATTAATTAATATTTTTATTTAATTAATGTCTAAATTTGACAAGATTCAGAATGTAGTAGTTAATACAAATAAAAGATGAAATTGAAGAATATGAGTGTAATAAGATATAAACCATGATAATTAATCCATAAGGTAACAGTTGATTGTACAATAAGATGGATAGTGAAATAAAAGAATTTACTAGAAATTAAAATTATAGTTACTGAATTTATTGAAATAGAAATTAAACGCTGTAAATTTTGAAATATTCAATAATAAACCGATATAGAAACTTGTTTTAAAAGGATTATAAATTACTAAGTCATCCAAAATGATAGAAATTGTAAATTATTAAATTTGAATTGAAAAGTGACTAAATTATTTTAATATTAACTTGTCTAATTAACGTGAAAAAAGTCATTATGGGAACTGTCTTGAATATCAACGAAACCAGTTTCATCGGATTCATAACGGTGAATTATTGTAAGCTTTCAAGATTCGTGTCAATCGGGCTTGTCTTTTGATTGTACAGACTCGAAATGCATAGTAATCAATTTAATCGAAATCAATTTGAAATAAGCTGATTTTTTAAGCTAACTTCTACATACAATGGAATTAGGATTTGAAACTAGTTCCATTGAGTTTAAAAATATTGAAAACCTATATTACAATAAATTTAATGACCCATTTTTGTTTCGTGGACGAAACGGGCTTTTCGGGTCATTGTTATCGTTTCCATCCAACTCTGCCTATATATACGCTTTTATAAACCCTGTCCACTTCTCAGTTAATTATTTTTGTACATGCATCTCCTACCTTCTCCTCAAATGACAAAACATCAAACCTACTTCCCTAATTCCAAAACCTAATTTCAATTTAAAAAAAAATTGGATCTACAGCAACTTCGGGTCATGCTTCGAGTTTCAGAGGCAAAAAACCTGCAACAACTTTGGGTCGGGAAGGAAATGACTTGGGTCTATGGTCGTTTTGGAAAAAACACAGAGCAATCATCGGTGATTTGAGGCCGCTGACCGAAGTTGAACCCGAAGTCGACCCAGGCTAGAATTTTTCAATATTCTAATTATCATAACCTTTTCATATGAGCTCGTATTCATGTGTGGTTTATTTCGTTGGGATTGTATCGAAATTCAGGACATTTTGACTTAGTTTGGATTAATTCTAAGACTTTTGAAATTTGGACCTTTATTTGAATTTCAAATCGATTTGGAATTCAAAGGTGAGTGTTTTAACCCACTCACAACTTCTAAAATTTCTTATGTTTGTTAAAATTAATATATAGTGAAATTAAAAGTTTATTTATGACTGCTTGGTATATTTAATTTGCTATTCATGTTAATTTGAATTTATTTGGATTTGATTGCTATTTAATTTATTATTGAATATAAATTGCCAGTTAATACCTGTTATTGATTTTCAGTTCTATTTTCACCATGGGTTGAAATGATACATACCCTGACGATCTTATAAATTAGGGAAAATCATTATGGGTTGAATGATAAACCCAAACAGTTTTCATTGATTTCAAAACGTTGATATTTGGTACAGGTTGAAATGATATATATATATATATATATATATATATATATATATATATACACTCTTGAATTTGGACTATGTGTTGGAATTGAATTATTTTAAAGGTTTAAGTTAAACTTAAAAAAATTCTAATTAAAGTGGTCAAAATTAATACCTAGAAGTATTTGAGATCTTCCAATAATTATATTCACGTTGTACACTTGATAAGTGATGGAAAATACAATAACATCTCTGAAACCATTGCAATTACATTTTATTTTAGACTAAATTGACTTACATAAGATCTTTTAGTTCTGACTCGAGTGTTTTATTTTCATTACGCTCGGGTCAAACCGAGCATTTTCAGTGTATTCATGACCATTTTATTTTATAGAGGACGAAGATGAAGATTTAGTATATTATTACTATTTATTATATTTATTCCACCACATCATGTATTTTGCCGCAATATTTGTTTATTTATGATGTATGTATAACTCTGATTTAAATTTGTAAAAATGTAATCAAATGTTATTTATAAAACAGCTTCATGAAGTGTTTATTTGATTATTATAATTTGTCGTTCCACTGCGAGATTCTGTATTTTTTTTTTCCTTATTTACCCCATTAACAATCCTCCCTTTTTAATGGTTAGAATTAGATATGTGTGGTTTATTGTAGAATTAAACAATCTAAAAAGGTGGGTCATTACAGTTGGTATCAGAGCCAGATTTAGACATATCTTAGCCTGTTGGGGTTAACTCATTAGAGATAGAGTAGCAATATCATAGAATGAGTTTGTTTGAGTGTATATAAATACGAGAGCGCGTACTTGTTAGTGTTGTAAAAATGTTTTATATAAGCTTTGAAATGAATTATTTTTCGTAATATTGTATGATACATATAAAGGAATAAATTTTTATATATAATATGGTTATTTGTAATGTGTTTGTTTTATGAAATGGCAATATCTAATTATTATCATTTATTGTTAACTTGTTGTATTTTGTCAAATTACAAACATTGGACATTATTGTTGATTGAATTAATAGACTAAACACTAGTTTAATAATGGTGTATTAAAGAGAATAAAATGAATAATTAGGATATTTCTTTATGAAATTGAAATGTTGTTGTGAATTTCGTTTGTTTATTGACCTGTAGTTTCAACTAAAGAAATAAAAAGGAATATTGGATATTTTAGATAATCGAAACCTTTTGAATTAGTATATGAGTTGAACTTTGAAGTTATGTTGAATTATGAAGTTGAAGTTGATAACCTTAATTTGAAAACAAGTGAAACAAGGTTTAATTTGTTATGTCGATGTCTAGTAAATGAATAGAATTTCTGTATATGTTCTTGGCATGTAGCATGATAATATACAAGTGTGAACTTTAAGACTTGGCATGTTTAAATTAAAATTGTGATTAAGGAAATGCTTTAAATGTGTTTTAATTGAAAAAAATGTTTATAAACTTAATTAAAATCTACAAATGTGCTATAAATAACTTTTAAAGGAAGAGGTGAAACTAAATTGGCTAGACAAATGTAAATTAAAAGTGAAATGATTATAGATAAAGCCTTGTAAATTTGTTATGAACTAAATGGAAGTTGTAATAAATGATTATAAATAAAGTTGTGATAACTTTAAATTCGAACAATGCATTATAAAATGGAATTAAGCTTTTACAAATTAGTTATGAATTTGATAAAATTTCATTTTAAATGATATGCAAATAAATGTTGTATTAAATGAGAAATATTACATGTGAAATGAATGTAATTTAAATTGAAGGGAAATATAAGCAATATCATGAGAATGAATATATTAATGTTTATTTTAAAAGGAGAAATTCTATGCCACAAATATTAATGTACGGAGTGATATTTATGTTACTCAATGAGATTAAAAATGAATTTAATTGAAATGCAAGTGTGATGAAATAAATTGGAATAAATACGTAAGTTATGCGTATATTGTTTTATTTGCATAATTAATTTGATCCGCATTTGAGTACATAAGTTCTAGGTGAATTACACCATCTTGTGTTAGGATTTTCATTCGTTTCTGGATGGCGAATATTTGATATGGATTTTGGTTTGATCCTAGAATTCTCTATCATAGTTTATGTCAAGGAGAATGATGGTTTCCAGTCAAGAAACCATATCGAAGTCCGCATTAGGGAAGTAGAATGGACAATACTAGTTCGAAAGCGAACATGGGTGATCGAGCGAGCGACCGAATGTGATTTTGCGAAATGATGTAATATGTACATCTTATATTCCAATATTATTGACATGCTTTGACGTAGAAAGTGAAAGTTGTTGGGTTGGATATCTTTGTAATTTAAATTGAAATTTTTTTCATGTATGCAAAAGTACTATTGATTTAAAACCATTTTACAAAACTATTTTCTTTTATTTTTCATATATGAAATATCTTATACTATTTTATTTACAAAAATATTTTACAAACTATTTTATTTACAAAATTATTGGTCAAATTATTTTAATTACGAAACTATTTTACAAGCTATTTTATTTACAAAACTATTTTGCAAAATATTTCATTTACAAATTATTTTACAAAATTATTTATATACAAAACTATTTCACAAAATGATTTTATATCCAAAACTATTCAAAATCTAAAACATTTTATAAACCAAAGATATTGAATCTCATATGGCTTTCCATATAACGAAATTGATTTTAGAAATTTTTGATTCTTTTCTAAGATGGACTTTATATAAGTACAAGTGATTTTGAAACCGTTGATTTTGGAAGGTATTCGATCTGAAGAGATAAATCTTATATATAATGGAATTTAAATAAGAATGATTTGATATATTCGAGATTATTGATTTTGGAAAGTACTTTATCCGAAAATGAAACTCATATACAATGGAATTTACATAGGTGCAAAATTTGAAGCTATGATTTTGAAAGGGTACTATATATGGTATGTTATATTTTGAAGTAATAGGTATGGGGAAGTACCCTCCATGAACAAGTATAGTGATATGCTTTGACCCAGATGGACTTGGGGAATCCAAGAATGGATTCGACCGATAACCACTACTGGACTTGGGTGAATTCAGAAATGGATTCGAACTAATATGGTTATCCGGACTTATACTCATGAGTTCCTCGATTTTTTTAAGGGTAGATGGTTCTTTAGTTTACAGAATAGAGGCACTTTCGATCCTAGGATCTGTTGTTTATGGATCTTTCGAGAAGAAAGTGCATGCATTGCATAAATCATTGAATCAGCAACGTACCACTGCAGTGGGAGTCGATGATCCCTTGTTTACGAACTGGCTACGACATTTTTCTAGAATCCGAAAGGAAAAACGATCTTCTAGAATGTTTTGTGTCCATTATGTAAATACTGGATCAGCAGCGGGCCATTGCTATCGTATTATCATCATATGACATTGGATTTTGAGCGGTACTTTCATACCTGTTTTTTAAAGTATTTTTCACTGGGTGTTGAGACAGGTCTACTAAGTACTTAGAGATTTCTAGTCTTATGCCCCATCAACGTACGACTAAAGCCAGCAAGAACGAGGGCAAACCTGTTGAGACATCGAGTTATAAAAGTATTTTGATGAAGTATTATATAAAGGATATTTTGATCATTTTTTTGTTGTTGACTAAATAAATTAAAATGTTTAAAATATTGTTTATTTACGTACAACATGGTTTAATAGTAAATTGTTGGTGTTGTAAATATTTTGAGAAATATTAATTCAATAAAACATATTTAAAGTTAATGATTATTGATTTATTAACGATGTTTAAAAGTATACTGAGATTTAAAACTAGTAAAATTTATAAATGGTTTATTTAAGGATTTCAATAGCTTCTTTGTAAATATAAGTAATGATGTAAATATGTGACGACCTATAATTTTGGACATTTAAATCTAGAATATTTGATTGATTCTAAATATTTGAAGGTTAGTCAACTTGAATTTCAAATATCACCGTTTATTCGGCAATTAAATTTTTAAATTTAGTAATAATGAAATTGGGTAAATTATTGAATCTTCAGTTTTAAGCCTGTAAAAAAACAAATTGAAGGCGTGTAAAATTTATATTGATAATATTGGAGGTAATAAAAGGTTTTAAAGTTGAATTTAAAACTGTTTTGTTCGGTTTCGAAATTTTATCATTTAAATCGATATTTAAAAATAGCCTTCCGAGGTACAGTCTCAAAATTTGAGAAAACAAGTTATATTGGATCCGTAATATTGTATTATTATCAGATTTCATTTTTCGTAGCATTCGGAGTTGTCGTGTGATCGTACGAAAGATAAACGCGCTGAAATTAAATTTGAAATTTAATATAACAATTGGGTCCGAAAAGCTATCTTCTCCATACGATCGAATTTGGACTCGGAACCTTTTCCATTGCGTTCGGAATATGGGTTTAACATTATAAACGCCCAGCGGCATGTCTCGATTAGAGATCGAGATTGTGAGTAATGAAAATCAAGGCGATTTGGATTTGAATTTAGATTAAATGTATATATTCTCATACAATCGACAAACTTAAACACGTTTCAGCCCTTAAGAATATGTGTATATCGCTTTCTTTAATTACATTCCAAAGGTGTCTTTTCCCTTAAACCAAAATCGAGATGGCCAAATAAAAATATTTTGTTCATTAATAAAAAAATATAAAACTGTTGCTTAAACAAATTTCATGGCCGAACTTCTTTTCGTAGTCAAAATTCAATGGGAAAAAAATCAAAATCAAGTTCGAAATTGATGGTCGAACCCCCTCTTCTCGTTTAAAAATGGCCAAAACCCAAAATCAAACCCACGAAGCGTTCGTCCAAAAATAAAATATATTTATCGATCACTAAGGGGGGAGGCTCTCGCTGTTCGATCATGAAGTCACTTTGGAGGGCCGCGACGTCAAGAGTTCAAGTTCATGGGCAAGTGCATGCGGTCAGGGGTTCCTCGATTCAAGGAGGCAGCGGCTGACCTAGGCAAGCTATCGGAGGAATGGCCGCAACTAGATGGCGCGTCGATTTGGGGACGGGATTTGGGTTGGCTCAGACCTGTGAAGGCGAGGCATGGTGATCTGGAATCAAAGTCGAGGTTGTGTTTGAGGATCGTGAAGTATGGTGGCACTGTTGGCCTGGCAGTGGATGCAGTGAAGTTCTGCGGCAGTTAGGTAAGTGTATTTTTATTTAGTTCTATGAAATATACATGAAGTTTTTCAAATTATAAAAGGAAATAATAATAAGAAAATTGTATCATTCACGGTAAGGTACTTCCAATTTATTTTATTTAAATTATATATATAGACATAGTATAGAAACAATGTACATATGTCATAGTATGATATATGAAGCAAATCTACTCTATATTTTAATTTAATATTATATGCTGCTTTAAAAGGAATTTATTTCTAGTAGTATTTAATGTATATAGATTAAACAAAAAATATATGAATATGAATATGTATATGGATAAGATTTTGTGATATAGAAATTTTAAAATGGGGAAGTTCATATAAAATTAGATTTTTGAAATTGATAAATCATTTTTATACATATAGTTCAAAAGAGATTAAATATACAGATATACCTATTTTCATTTGCTGGTTTATTTTTAATATAATATATATTGTGGGAGTTAAAAACCTATATAATTGTTTGGTCATTAGAAAATAATTACAAAAAAATTAGTTTAAAATAATTTATTAGTTAATTAAATTATAAATTGTCAATTGATAGTTCGATTTATTTTGAATATTAATAAACCGTAAAATTGGATTGGATTGCAAAAAAAAAAAAGCAAAGGTGATATCTTCTCACTCAATTGAATTGCTTTGTTTAATTTAAGTAGTTAAATTTTGGATGTGCTTGGATGAATTTGATAATTTATCTATTAGTGATATTAGATATAGTAGAGAGTATATATATATATGTTAAAGTGATTGTTTTCCTGCATTATATTGCAGATGAGACCCTATTGCGCCCCGCATAATAGCGGATGACCCTTTTGTTACGTGATATCCCACCTTGAAGCGGGATTGGTATTTCAATTGTTATGCTACCATCTGTGGATGTAGGTAAACATTTTAGGGGGATCAAACTGGATTCCTTAAATGCTTGAATTTATTTTATATGTTATGACGTGATTATTGGTAATCTGCGAATGATTATATTAGTGATTGAAATTATTAAAGGCTATGTTTGGCCGAATATATTTTGGTATTTTTAAAATACCAGAAATATAAAGATTTGGATTTTTCAAAAGGAAATTAAAGTCGAGAATTTTAATAATTTTTAAGAATTGGATAAATTTAAAGAAGGAATTTGGAATAAAATAAAAGTCGATTATTGAAATCCTATCGAATAAATTCCAAGTACGAGAAAAAGATTTTAATGCAGGGGAATAAATGAATTTTGAGAACGTAAGCAGCATTGTTTAAAAGTTGAAGAATTTATTTAAAAGTTAGGATTTTAAATGGATTGGGAGAAATAAAAGGGAGAAATTTAAAATTAAGTATGAAATTAATATTTTAGATTTTTAAATAAGATTTTAAAATCTAATAAAAGGAGCGAGTTTAGAATTTATAGATTTTAAAATAAATTTGGATAAGTAAAGGAGTACTTTTTAAATGAAAAAAAATTTTTGGAAATCAATTTAAAAATTGATTTGGTGTTTGAAAATAAATTTTTGGAAATCGTTTTGGAATTTGATTTGGTATTTGAAAGTAAATTTTAGAAATCGATTTGAAAATTGTATACTAGTGGATATTTGGAAATTTAAATACAAGATGGAATTTATAATGGAATAGGTAAATTTTTTTAAAAATAAATATTGGTCTATTTTTAAAAGTGTGCAAATAGTTTTTACGAATTTGGGATGTAAATTTAAGATAAATCGAGAAGGATTTATTAATTGATTTAAACGGACTATTTTGAAATGGAAAGTGTATTTCCTTAAAAAGCCGAGTATGTTTTCAAAGTAGCTTTTAAATATAAATTAAAAATTCTAAAGTTGGTTTTTTAAAAAATGTTTTTGGAGAAATTATTTTCTTGAATTATTTTAAATTTTTAAAGCAAATATTTACTACGTTGATCAAAGAAGTGATTACATTAAAGATTTAACCAGTATTTGATTTAGAAGTTGGTTATTTAAATAAGTATACTGTATCTAATAATTTTATTTTTAAAATTAGTTTGGAATTAAGTTTTATATGAGATATTGGTATAAAATTTCATAACTGATATTTTAAATAAATATTTTGAAATAGTTTTTATTTTAAGTATTCCTAAGTGTATATTTTGAATAAGTGATTTAAATTATTTTAAGTATTCGGACTTGGCAAATTTTCAGTGGAAATAAATAGTATTTGAAATTTTATTCCGCGAGAGGAAAGAGATTTGAAAATTGTTTTCAAAGGGTTGAAGTGTGAAAATATATCTTGCGAAGGTATATCGAAATAAATAATTTGGGGAAATTATTTAAATCTGATGGTTGTTGCGAATGTTATTTGATAGTTAAATAACCGACTATCAATATTTGCCTTTAAATGGCATTTGAATTTTGATGTGACCGGGGGTTGGATTTCAAATAATTATCCATAAACCACATCGAATCTTAGTGATGGATCTTTTGTTTAAAAGCTCAAAGTGGAAATTTGTTGTGACTTATTTTAATCTGAATGTAACCACTTATTTTAAAATAGGCGCTCATTATTCGGTTAAGCTGGGAGAGGACTTTATATCATAAAACTATTCCGAATAAATGATACGACAAAATGGAATTGCAATTGAAGACGGTGGTTGAAGACCGGGTATTTTCGAGAATGAAAGGATTACCTGTTGAATGTCTCTGCACTGAGTTGCTCCGGTATAGAGATCTCTATATGTGATGGAGAGTCCGATCGGGATTGTGAATATCCGAATTTGCAAGGACTTCTTTTGAAGTGCCTTCGGTTCCATTTAGACCCAGGATGGACTTGTATGGATGTATGTCTAACGTTACACTTTGAGATGTAAAGCTGGTTTCTATCAAATACATTTCTGTTTGGTGGCGGAGAATTTATTCTCTTAGCTTAACACCCTTCTCTAAGACGTACGAGCTCAAAGGTTATGCAGTTGATTGTTACTAGTGATATATTCCCAATTTGGTAATACGGCATGCTAAGTGTTGATCATTGGTTGATCAAAGCATGGATTTTGTGAAAAGAGTAGCTTTGTGGATGAGACTTCGTCGAAACTCACACCCCGAAAATGGATGAAACAGGAAAAGATGCAGCAAGGTTATAAGGGCCATGCTCCTCAGGGTATGTGCATTTCCTTCTAGATAAAATGTGGTATCTGGTATGGAGCCCAGATATTTAATTTGTGTGGATAAAAAGTGGTATTCTGGTATGGAGCCCAGATTATTTACTTATGTGGTTGCTGGTTGTTGAGGCGCCTCAGTAAAGGTCGGTCTAGATGGGGGGATGGCATACTCATGACAGTTTGCTACCTAGTTACAGAGTTAATCCGGCCTTGTGTTGGGGAGATCCGGTTAGGTTATCGCGGCGTCCCTCCAGAGGCGTACCCATTCGGAAAGTAAGTTCATTAGACTTGACCATTTGTTGGAAATCCAATCACCCAATATGCGCCCTATACGGTTTTAGTTGTAGAACCTTCCATTTAACATGGTAGCTACAGTAGGCATACTATAATGGTACGTATGTTGGCTAAGATTAATATTATACTTTCGAAAAGTTTTCCACACTATGCACTAATAAAAATATCAAAAGGATTTTCGTGTATCAAGCATGTTTGACTATCATAAGGAGAAATCTCCCCAAAGTGTGTGATTGCATTATGTATGTGCCAAAAATAATAACAGATTTCTTTTCAAATAACCTTTTTAAGATCTTAGACCAGTCCCATAACTGACCTGGAGTTTATTGTTCCCTTTCTAAACTCTGGGTGCCCATAATTTTTCATACGGGCAGCCTAGAGTTGGGTTATCAGTTGTTCTGGAGCAAAGTCAGGAAAGTATGCTTTGAATATCAGAAGACAAGCTGGATGGCGAGACGTATCACTTATATTATGTAGTATCTGCTGCGTATGGTTTGCTGCAAGTTCAGTTTTCATATGGGCAAGTTGTATAAAAGCCTAGTGTCATGTTTTGTTGTTGTAATACTCTCATGATGTATGTATAAACAGATAAAATTCTTTTGTTTAAAGATTAGTCATCCATCTATTATATATTGTTCTGCTGCGAATGTAAGATTCTAATATTGTTTCTGTTTCTTCTTCTATCTTCTTCTTCTTTAACCCTAACGGTTTTGTTTTTCGGCATTCAATTGTTCTGCATTTGATACAGTTGATTTATTGATATCGATTTTCGGGCGTCGAAAAATCGGGTCGTTACAGTGTGGTATCAGAACAATTGGTTAAGCGATAACCTTGGCTCTGGTAGGGATTACTCATTAGAGATAGAGTCAGTGGTGCTGTAGAATGAGTTTGAGTGTATCAATAGATATGAGTGCGTAATTGCTACTGAATAAAAAAAATTGTTTTATATTGTGTTGACTTATCGGCTGAGTGTTTATAGATTCTAGTTGGTGCAATCCAGCCAACTGTATCGATAGGGATTTCTAAACTCTTGAACAAGATAAACCGATACAGTATTGTTTTAAAATAGGATGAATGAAATAATTTGGCCCAAATTATTTGTATACATAAAAAAATTCGTATATTATTATAGTTGTATATGGTTGCTTGGTTGTTAGGAAGTGATAATATTAAAGTATTATCATTATTATTGAATAAGAAATTGAATTCATAGCTAAAAGCTAAAAAATTAATATAACAAAATGGAATTTAAAATGTAGATTATAAATGTAATTGATAAATTGAAATAAAATTCCAGAGTAGTTTTTGAATATGAGTTGAAGGACTTTAAATTCGAAATTTCAGTGAAATGTTTAAATTCCTTTTGAATTTGGAAATGATTTTAAAAGGTTTGGAAAAAAATATAGTGAAATTATTTGGAAAATATTTTTGAATTGGATGTGAAACGTGGTAAGATTTGGAATTTAAAAATATTTGGAAAATTTTTTTGAAGGGATAAAAGCACTAAACTCTTTTCGATCACTGGAAAATAATTCCGATGATGATCGCGACATCATCGGCGATCATTTTCGAGTCTCCAAGAGAGGAATTGCTGCCAAATTGTTTTAAATTGAAATTGTTTGCAAAACTGGGTTTGGTTTTGGCAATTCAAAATATAATTAGAATTGATTTCAAAAAAAAAGGTTTAGAAATAATGAAAAGACTCTGGAATCCTATTTAAAATATTTATGGAATATAATTGAGTTTGGTGACTTATAAAATTTAAAACTGTTAGAACAAAATCTAACTTGAAGAAAAGTTAAATTAAATAAATGTGAAATGTAAATAAGTTTGAAAACATAGAAAAATTCGAATTGAAACCGAATTTAACTTAGAGTAATTTGAATGAAAGTATATTTGAGAAGTAAGTCTAGTAGACTAAATGGATTGAAAATTTGAGTCAAGTAAGTCTAGTAGACTAAATGGATTGAAAATTTGAGTCAAATAAAATGATTTTGAAATATGTAATTAGATATTACTACTAAGTAGGATATATGTTTTATAATGGAAAAGGGAATTGGATTTTTGATTTCGAAAGATAAATTTTGAAATACTCGACAAAAAGGTATGTATTTAAATTTATGTATGAAATTTGATGATTTTCTGGTCTGGCCACTTGGCTTATTGTTTTCTTTTGAAATATAGGGGCGCATTGTGTCTTTTTGTAGTCGTACCGAGCTAGCCGTGCAAAGGAGACGCTGGCGAAATTTTTCGAAAATTTAGGGAGTTAGAAAAATTTTGAAATTTTTTTTCATAGTTTAAAATTTAAATTTAAATTTAAATTTAAATTGTTGAGAAAATAATATTGTTTGGAACATATGATTGAGGTTGGGAAGTTAGTAAGAATGACAATGTGTCTTTGATAAAATTTTTTTGGAAAGTTGAAACTGTTTGGTTTTGGGAAGATAGTAAATGGGTAAGAATCATTCTTCTTAACTAGAAATTTCGGGACGAAATTCTTTTAATGGGGGAAGAATGTGACGACCCAGAATTTTGGACATTTAAAAATGGAATATTTAAATGATTTTAAATATTTGAAAGTTAGTTAACTTGAATTTCAAATATCATCGTTTATTTGGAAATTAAATTTTTGAATTTAATAACAATGAAATTGGGTAAAATATTGAATCTTCAGTTTTAAGCCTGTAAAAAAATAAATTGAAGGCTTGTAAAATTTATATTGATAATACTGGAGGTAATAGAACTTTTTAAAGTTGAATTTAAACTATTTAGTTCGGTTTTGAAATTTAGTCATTTAAATCGATATTTAAAAATAGCCTTCCGAGGCACATTCTCGGAATTTAATAAAACCAGTTCCATTGGATCCGTAATATTGTATTTTATCGAATTTCAATTTCCGTAGAATTCGGAGTAGAATCCGTAAAAAAGCTAATTTCTCCATAACATTATAATGCCTAGCGGCACAACTCGGTTGGAGATCGAGATTGTGAGTTGAGAAAATCGAGACTATTTGAATTTGTAAATTAAATGTATACATTCTCATACAATCGACAAACTTAAACATGTTGCATCCCTTAAGAATACGTGTCTATCGCTTTCTTTAATTATATTCCAAACGTCCATTTTCCCTTAAACTAAAATCGAGATGGCCAGATAAAAATATTTCGTTCATTAATAAAAAAATTGTTGCTTAAATAAATTTCATGGCCGAACTTCTTTTCGTAATCAAAATTCAATGGGGAAAGAATCGAAATCAAGTTCGAAATTGATGGTCGTACTCCACTCTTCTCGTTTGAAAATGGTTGAAATCCAAAATCAAATCCACGAAGGGATTCGTTACTCGAAAAATATAATATATTTATCGATCGCTGAGGGGGGAAGCTCCCGCGGTTCGATCATGAAGCCACTTTGGAGGGCCACGACGTCGAGAGTTCGAGTTTGCGGCAAGTGCATGCGGTCAGGTGTTCCTCGATTCAAGGAGGCGGCGGCTCGCTTGGGCAAGCGGTCAGAAGGATGGTCGCAATTAGATGGCGCGTCGATTTGGGGATGGGACATGGGATGGTTTGTAACGACTCGATATTTTCAACCATTCGCAACCGCACATGTCGCACTTGAATTGCTCAAAATACCGCATTGTAAATAAAATTTGATAAATCTCAGAATATACAGTAAATAAATAGTCATAGATCACAGACATAGAGTATATAATAATGCAGCGGAATTAAAAGAGATAGTAGTTCATGAAGATACTATAAAAAATAAGATACATCAGAGTTAAACAAGATACAACAGAAGAGTAACAAGATGAATCAAGTATAAATCAAAATACATCAATGAAATCACTTTATATTGAATGCAAAACAGATGGCTGGATCTTCAAGGAAAGCTCCAACTCCGAAGGTGGGTCTTGAATGCTGAATAACTCACTCTGACTCGAGCATAAAGCAAAACACAAAACACTCGAGTCGGGACATACATACTTATGAACCGTAAATCAACTCAAGTGAATAGTAACAAAAATGCATCAGTAACTTAAAGGATGCTTGGATCGCCCATCCTTTAATGATCCGTTAAACTATTTACTATGCAGTAATATTGCGCTATTATAATAATGTATACAGTAAAATAAACTTACTTTAAATTAGCGTTAAGGGTTTACCCATATAGCCCTTGACATGTAATAATGCCAGTAGTCTATACAGTACATGCATATCTCCTGATCGGGAGAGTATGAGAAGATACTCTATAGGTACGACACAAATAGAAACTCGTAGTAAGGCTCGTTATGGGAGGTGACACGACACATGAGGCAATGCCAGGGTAGATATACCAATTACGAACACTGGGTGGTGGTAACGCAGCAGCCACATACGCCCACCTCGGAACACACTCCCAAATCAAAATTGGAGGATGGCCATCAAATCAACCAGAAGTAAGAGTATAGTATCGAAGAAGTGTGTCCGACCAGAGGAGCTACCCCTTTTGGCCCGAGATCACTCCTGTTTTAGCCACCTTATGCCAACTCACGGGAGTTGGATCCACGTACTATACCTCAAGAACGACGCCACCATCCTACTTCATTTTGAATTCACCACCACGTACACGGTTGTTAAAGTGGTTTTCGGAGTTGGGAGAGAGTATGACAACTTTCAATCCCGGTCTCTTTAACAATCAATCGTTATTATAATGCCGTGGTCATTTCAAAATAGTTTATACTTCAAAAATTAAATGTTTCCAAAACTATATTAAAATCAATACGATATTATTTCCATTTCAAACATGGATTCACCTTTCAAAAATCATAGTACTTTCAAAGTTATAACTCTTTCGAAACCAAAATACTTGAAATCATCAAACTCTGAAAATCATAACATTTCAAAATCTTACATTTGAAATCATGGAAAACTCCTTTAAATCTTTACATTTTACAAATTTATTCAATTAAACAAAAATTTCAAATTTCCAACTTAATTCAAATCACACCACCAGTTTAAATTCAATTCAATTTCCCAACACTCCATTTCAAACCTTATCAATTTCAAATACATATTTGATTCACAAATAACTATTTAATTTTTAATATATTTCAAATCTTTAATATACCATATTTCAAAACTAAAGTTTATAATTTCATATATATCAAATTTAACTTCATTATTACTTAGTTTGAAATATTTATTTCATAAATCCAATATTATTTAAATAATTCAAATTACAAGTAAACCAAATATCCTTTCATACTAATGTAAACTTCAAATATTCATTTATCAAAATCAAATATCATTCTAAATTAAAATTCTTTATCAAAATAAAGATCAAATCATTTCCAAACCATTTCAATCATCAAAATATCATGTCCCTTCAAAACCTCATTAATAAATTATTATTTGAATTCAAATTCAAATATTAAAATTTAAATATCCTTTTAAAATCATATATGTCATTCATTTAATATTTCAAATATCATTACAAAATACATTTCAAAATTTCATTCAAAAATTCATTTATCTCATTTTATTACATTCCATTTAACACATAACCAAGTAAACCTTATTTAAATTCGAATTCAATTTAAATTCCTTAAAAATTCAAATTTAAATATTAAAATATATTCAAAACTCTTTAACTTTCTCAAATAATCAATTCCAAAAGTTAAAGCATTTAACACTTTAAAATATAACTCAAATAGTGTAAAAATATATAATATTTCAAACATTGTCAAAATATAGCAACGACCACATTTATAAAGTGCTATCATAGCTTATAGTTTCCAAAATAGTTTAGTTCAAGAATAACGACATTTATAAAATGCCGTAATAGATATTTAGTTATTTCAAACATAGTTAAGTTCAAAACAACAGCATTTTAAAGTGCTGTCATAAAACTACAACATTTAGAAATGCTATAAATAAAATTCCAGGTTTTATTATAACTTTTCAAAACAGTAAAACTTCAAAAAAATTCTATTTAAATTTATAAATCATATTTCTAGACTTTAAAATTTCACATTTAAAAACTTTTAACATATGATTTATCACAATAAAATTTAAAATCAAATATCCAATTAAAAATTCAATTCATTTGTTAAGTCAAAATTTCACTGTTTATTAACTAATAAATTCAATAAAAATTAACATCTAATTTCAAATATCATTTCAAACTTTAAATTTAATTTACATTATTTACTTAAATTTAAAAAAAAATTAAAGTCAAAATCATAATTACTTCAAATTTACATACTTAAATTCACAATTTCAAAACTTAATATTTAACTTCTTAAACCATAAAAATATATTTTTTTAAAATCAAATTTCATACTTTTAAAAAAATACATATCTATATAAAAATCATTTAAAAATATGCCACGTGGTCTGTATATAATTTTCTAACATAGGTCAAGTGATACAGATATATATTATTTCAATCCATAGTTTAAAAAGAAAACCCGGGTTCTATCATTTCAAACCCGCAATCCAAAGTAAATAAAAATAAATAAAAATTGCTCAGGCCTATCATTTCAGCCCATAATGAATTTTCTCTATTCTATTGTCCGTTCGGGTATGTGTCATTTCAACCCATAGTGATTCTATTCTAACAGGGAACTTGCAGTGTGAATATATATGTATACACAGTACAAAAAATGTCAATGTCACAATATAATGTCATATGTCAGGTGATAATTAACAGAGTTAACATGGTAATAACATGGCATAGAATATCAAATGATCATAATTAACTTGTATAAACATTTTTTATTACTAAACACTTGTCATCAATTTACTAATTCATAAGTAAATATGTCAGCGTGAGAACGACTCACCTTAATCAAAGCTAGAGACAGACAGCACACACAAGAGCGATTCCAAAGGCATGACAAGCACGATTTGATTTGAATGGATGGAGAGCCTTGATATTGATCTTGTATACAACAAATTAACAAGACGATATAAATATTGTAATTATGAATAACAAACACATAAATTATAAGCAACAACATTGAATTTGCAAACAATTAAAAATAAGATGAGAATATCATTTTTCCTTGAACAAAAGTGGCTTGCACATGCCAACCTAGGCTCTGCCTATGCCTAATGGGCTCGACCATGATGTGTTAAGCTCATGTCTGGTATCATATAGGTCAGGTTTGGGTCAGGTATGGCATCAAAAAAAGTGGAGATGAAGGTGTAGTGGAGATAACATGAAGCATACCAATGACAATGCAAAAGAGGCAAGTTGTTCGTCCTTTTGGCTCGCTTGGGTCTATTGGAGTTCAGCATAGGGGTTTTCATATCTGATCAGTGGTCATGTCGCAACCAAAAGTGATGTAGCAGGTGCTGGTGGTGGCTAAGGGGGTGGCCAAGATGAATAATGAAGGGTAGGGTGGAATTAAGCTTGGCTAGGCAAGGTTTTATGGAGTTTTGTGCAAATTTTTTGTGTTGCAAGCTCAACAATTGGTCACAGCCTGATTATGATTAGAGGAGGTGGGGAAGTTGCTTCTGTAGATGGTGGAGCTGATGGAGTAGAGGCTAGCCCAAGCAAACTAGAAGAAACAAAGGCAAAAATCAATGGAAAGTATGAAAAGAACTAAGGAAAAGATGCCATGAACTTATCATAAATTTTCAAAAATTGATATGGTCGTGCCTTTTGAGATGAGAATAATTTTTTCGCTTGAAAATTTAAATGGAAATGCATGGCAATACCAAAGAATGAACGGCTACAAGATGGAATGAAAAGGAAAAGAGAAAATGAAGAGACAAGGTCATTTGAAAAGTCATGGCATATGAAAGGGTTTGACTTTTTATATTTCTATTTCATTTAAATTAAAATAAACCATATATACTTCAGTAAATAAAATATAAAACCTGAACAAAATAAAGTGAAAAAAGAAAACAAACAAATATTTTTAGGAAAATATAAAAGTAAATTGAAACTAGCATTTTAAAATATAAACAATGTACACTTAACATTGGAGAATTATAACTACACTTATAAAATGTTTTAAAAATAAAATACATACGTAACATATCATATAACACATATATACACAAGATATGCTAAAGAAAAATATTATTTATATAAATTAAAATAAACAATTTTGTTAGATAAACAATTTACACACAATATTGGAAAAAAGCATAACTTTCACAATATTAATCGGATTTCAACGAAACGAAAAGCAGTATTCTTGGAATTCAATATATTTTAATAATAAAAGGATAAAATTCAAAAATTTAAATATTTAAATTTAAATTTAAAGTCAATGTTTGACCATATTGACCAAAATTCACATTTTTCGAAAATGTTCTATTTATTATTGTTTGGAACTATAATTCGCATATAAATCAAAATTCATATTTAAAATTACAAAATTTATTCATTTAAATAAATAAAATAATTTTTTTAAATCAAGAGTTTCAGTTAAAATAATTAAAATAAACAATTAAAAAATCAAAAATACAGGGTTGCTACACTCTCCCCGACTCAAAACTTTTCATCCCCGAAAAGGAATGAGGTACAGGAAAGTACAGAAAAGATAGTGTAACAACCCGCATATTTATCGATTTTATATTTAAATATTATATTTAAATATTTTATCGTTAATCGAATTTTGGTCCGAAAAGCTACTTTTTGCAAACGGTCAAATTAGGACTCGAGACCATTTTCATTGAGTTCAAAATGACGTTTGCAATCTTTTTAAGTATAAACTTTGATATGTTTGGGGTTAGTGGAATTTCACTAACTTTTCCCGCATTGGACTTTGGGTTGGTTTAGCCTATTAAACCTAAGTTCCAACCCCTTCTCCTCTCTCTTCATAAATTCCTACCTAACTCTAGTTTTAGCATTAATGGTGAGTGAAAAGGGAAATTAAAATTCCAAGCCCAAGTTCATTAGCAAATTCAACATCCAACTCCAAAATCAAAGTAAAGACATTGGATTCAAGCTTGTAGTTGCTTCTCTATTGACTTCAAGCTTCTTCTTCATTGAATTTGTGCAAAGGTGAGATTTTTATCTCACAATTCTAGTCTATAACTATATTGGACTGTTGGGAATGATTCCCCATCACTTTAGCATGTACATTTGCATTTGGTTTGGATTGGATTGGCGAAAAACTCCAATTTTTAGTTTTTATGGCGAAAAACTGCAGTTAGGTCGCACTGCCTCGGAATTAGGTCGTTCTGGTGGAAAATTCGCCTCGGAGTTAGGTCGTAAGTCATAGGTCGCTCGCCTTTGGGTCGTGCCCCTTTAGGTCGCTCGGCCTTGCCTACCTCGTTAGGTCGCATGACCTTAGGTCGTTCCCCTTTAGGTCGTATGACCTTAAGTTGTTCACATGGGTTAGGCCTTTAAACCATTAGGTCGCTCGAATGAGTTAGTTCGTTTACCCTTTAGGTCGCGTGTTCCACTAGGTCGCGTGAACCCTTAGGTCGTATGACCTTATTCCCTCTTAGGTCGGCAACCAGTAGGTCGATTGCCTAGCTTAACTCGCGAACACCGTTAGGTCGCAACCCTTTAAGTCGCTTGACCTGTGCAACTGTTAGGTCGCAAGTCTCCCTTAGCTCGTGTGTACCTTAGGTCGCACCTTCTTGTTCGTGTATTACTCCTTCACTCGTTTATATTAGGTCGCGAGTCCCTTAAGTCGCTCACCTCTGTTAGGTCGCGCATCACCCTAACTCGCTCGGCCTTGCCTTCGTTTAGTCGTGTGACACGTTAAGTCACGCATCACCTTAACTTGCTCGACCTTGTTTAGGTTGTTAGGTTGCGAACATCTCTAGGTCGCTCGACCCCTTATACTCATAGGTCGCTCGATCCTATCCTCCCTTAGGTCTTCACTAGCTCGTAACGTTTTGGACGGGGCGCTGCACCGCACCCCGCTGGGGGCGCTGCCCCCTGAACCCCCGCGACCTGACCGGGCAGGTCGAACCCCATAGCGGGGGTGTTGCCCCCGCACCCCCACCTTGGGCGGTTGCCATCCCCCCGGACCCCCCATCCGTAGGGGATCTTATCTGAAAAACATTAAACAGAACTTGCTTTGTTGAGATGCTGAGTTGACCGTTCTTCGAGACAAACTATCTTGGGCTTCTCAGTCGATTTTATGGTATCACGGCCTTGCTAAAAAGGCGGGATAAAAAATTTAGAAACATGAAGGTTTCAATAATTGTAGTAAATATCAAAACTCTTTCAACAAAATGATTTCAACTCTATTTTCAATAACAAAGCTCTTTTCTTAAACCGTTTTCCAATCTACTAGTATATACAAACCTTTACGTCACTCGGATGAGAAATCTAATTAAACGGCTTAGTAAAACAAGTGGTATGAAACGCTTGCATTCACTTCATCGGTTAATTCTTGGACTTGTTCGATTGAACCTCTTGTGACAATTTTCTAATGAAGATTTACAGTTTGTTCGTAAATATTTAAGTTAACCAAGTGGTTATGGGACACGAAGATAAATTTTTATATTTACTAGCTTAGTGTAATTGACACTTCTCATTGATCATGACGATCATTTTATGATTTAGACTAGCAATTGTGCGATGTCTCTTTGTTTGCAAGGTTAGACTAGACCCCATGGGTGTGATTCCGACTCACACATATCTCTTTGCCCGCAAGGTTAGTGTAGACACCATTTGTGTGATTCCACTCAGACATACCTTTTTGTTGCGAGGTTAGGCTAGACATCATTTGTGTGATTCTACTCACACATACCTTTTTGCTTTTTGGTCAGCCTAGACCTCATATGGGTGATTCCGACTCACCCATATGGGGCAGCTCCCCATGGTCTTCGGACCATCATGTGATAGGCCTCTTTCCCTTTTTCTGTGATTTCTGGATTTCTTGTGTTGATTTCTGGAATTTATGTCATTGACTTGTTATGAGTACAAGTTTAGGGTATGATGCCCTCTTTGGATCTTTGAGAAGATTCTTGTGATATTGATATATCTCTTATTGATTGATCTCCTATTGATCATCATTTGCATACTTATAGTAGTATGTCATTATGGATATTTTATGTTTATGCCATATCTTTTATTTTATACCATGTCATCTGATATTTATAGCTAGACTGATCCATTTATTATTTTCTTAAATAATACTCGGGTCAGACCGAGATGTTACAGGTGCTTCTGCTTGACTTCTTCTCGAGATTTGCTACTCTGACTTTTGGCTAACTATTTAGATTAGTAGTATTTGTTGTATACACTTGAGATATAGACTCATAGTTTTATTCTTTTTTATAGCATGTGTTGCTATTCTTTTGTATAATTGTGGATCTTTTTGACCACTACTCTGATGTACAGTTTCATGTGTTAGTTATATATTCATATCTTCTTCCGCCTTTGTGATATGGATGTCTGTGACTGATTTGTGTTATGCTTATTTTTATGTTTGTTTCCGAAGATTATTTATAGCCACCGTGTGATAAGCAATCACATGGATGGTCACTCCTCAACAGCCTTATTCCCTGTGCTAGTTGACAGAACTACACCGTAGTGTTCTTGGCTAGCATGGGTATAGAGGTGGGGCGTCACAAATAGAATGAAATAGGATTAAGACAAGATGACAAGAAGATTGAAATTATACCTGATAATTGTTGTTATAGGTAAGCACAGAAGGTGGAGATGATCTTCCCAAGATCCTTTAGAATTAAGAGCACAAGCACGTAAAAATCTTCTAAAATATGATACACCCTTCCCGTTTGACCGACGGTCTGTGGATGGAAAGCAGTGCTCAGATTCAAAAATGAGTGCCAAACAACATAGAAAGGTTTCAAACGGACTGGTATAAGCAAGAGCCTCCCCATACGGTAGCAAGACAAAGGGAATAAGGATAACCAAAAGATAGTTTGAAAAAAAACAAAATAAGATAATAAATTTGAGACCATAAAATTTCAAATTAAACTGAAAATTAAATTTCACATAAGTTAAATAAATCTTAATCATCTCTTATTTCATTATCTTATCATCAAATTATATTAAATATACAATCTCTAAAATCTTGGGTTTGAAAAAAAAATCATCTATTATACCCATAATGTACTAAATAAAATTAATTATTCTTTATTCCCAATTAAAATTAAATTTTCCTCTCAATATATTTTATCACCTATGTTAAATATATTTATACTTATTATAACTGCTTTAATTTTATTCTTAGTTCCTTTAACATCATTTTATACTGTAAGTTATTCCATAACGTTTTTCTCTTTAGTTACCTCTGTTGATCTTTTATAACTAAAATTTAAGCGTATAACATTGATTATAGCCACCCAAATTTTATTTATAAAATCTGTTTTATATTGTATATTATCCAATTACAAATTCAACTTCTGTATAATTTAGGTAAGTTATATTAGAATGAAATTTGTATTATACGAATAAAACTTTCTAATTCAATCATTTAAAGCTTGAATATTTATCCAAATCTTATAATTATACTTGAAATTATCTTTCAAGATAAAATTTAGGAATTAAATTTCCAATAAATTCCAAACTATTTAGAGATAAATAAATGTACGTATACTATATATACATATCCATTCAGATTTAAAATCATATATCAGCATATGTTATAAATACAGTCTCATTTTATAAATTCAAATCAATTAAATCCCCTGAACAAAACTGTAGCAAAACTACGGAACGGTCTCTTCACTTCGAAACTCGAAAATAAATGTCGATGACGATGAAGTCATCATCGAAATTATTTTCCAACGACAAAGAGAAGAGCATTACTTCTAAACTTTAAAATTCTTTGGAAACAAATTTCAATTCGTAAATACTTTAAATAGTATATCCTTTTAAAACTTTAAATACAAGGCTTGAAATCCATCGGAAATTAAATTCTCAAATTCTAGTTTTAAATTCATTTTAAACTTCCAAACAAATTTATAACCATGTTTTATAGTTCAATTATTTATATATGAAACATGAGATATGATATATAAAATCAATTATTATTTCTTAACAACCAATTAAATAAAAAAATCCAAAAAAATTTATAATATAATTACAAAATTTATTTCATTACTAAATTTGAAAAATATATTGTGTTAGTTTGTTTTAGACATGTTAGTGAAGTATATCAACTGGAAATTGGATTTACAGGACAACAATTAATTTTAGGTTGAATTCAAGTATTTTGAATTGCTAATTCAATTACATAGCTTGAATCTACACACAAAAGTAAGTTTTTTAAAACAAAAATAGGGATTTTTAGTTGAGTGTACAAAGAGCAGTTAGTAAATGAACCGAAATCATACTTGAATCAATTTCTGTTAACTGAAGTATTTTTAGATGATAAATTTTTTTATGAAGCTTGCTTGATCCTTGTTGATTTCAGGAAAAATGTAAAAAAATCTATTGCAAGAATTGTTGGGTCGAGACGAATTTAGGGTTTTTGGTTCGAGTTTGCAGTAGTATGTAAAGGAGGTTATTTCGTCACCATGGGTCGATCGAGTTGCACGAGCTTCTACGAGATGGTAGAGGGGGTATCGGCGAGGTATGGTCGGAGTTACGTCGCCATTAATGATCGGTGTGAATGGGACGAGGCGTTTTTGGTTTGGTGTGTTAGCGTTGCGGTTTCGAACGAATGGGTAAATTTCGATTTCAAGATTTTGGATTCGAATTGAGTTTTGTTTCCAAGTGTAAGAGGTTTTCGCGACTTGCTGGAGATGGCGCAGTTTGCCAGAACGGTGGTAAAGTGTCGTGCACGTGCACGGCCACGTATAGGTGTCAAGAAGTTGATGATGGTCGACGCGAGTTATTACTCGAGAAAGATGAGGGGTTGCACGAGCGAAACCCTAGGTGCGTGAGCGTATTTGCTAGTTACTGAGTTCATAACTTAACATAAAAAAAGGTAGAGAAGAAGAAACGTAGGAAGAAAGAGAGAAGGACTCGGGAAAAAGGAGGTGGATCTCGAGTGTTTACTCGAGCAAACGTATAGTTTTCTTGAGTTTCATTTTCAAGGGGATTAAGCCTAATAAACTTGAAGTTAAAAATGTTAAACAAGTCTAATATTAATGAAATAAATAATGTTGGCAAGTTTTAAGTTAAGATTTGATTTAAAAGTTATTAAGGGAGGTTTTCAAATGTAAGATGATTAATTAATTTATATTGTAATTTAATTAAGAAAGTGAATTTAATTTATAATTTTTATTAACTAAGTAAATCGAGATTAAATAAATCTTTAATAAAGATCGATATTAATAATTAGTTGTTTAATTCAGTTATAATTAAATTCTATTAATTAATAATTAAGGTTATTGATTAATAATTAAGAAATAATTAATTAAGTGAGTAATTAAGAAGTAATTAATAAATTTAATGGGCTGATTAATTAATGATTTATTAAACAGGATAATGGTTTATTCTTAAAGTAATTAATTACGTTAAGTTAATTAAACTAATTTTGATATGATTTGACGATTCTTGTTTGATTTATTGTGATATTTATTTGGTGATATTCTGTGATACACTATGATTTATCTGTGGTAAATGTTATGTGAATTCAAAGTATTGAATTAAATTGTTCAAACTATTAACAACTTGGCCTTTAAAATGGCATTTGGATTTCGGTGAGACCGGGATCGGGTGTCAATTTGGTATTCCGAAAACCACAACGATCTAAATTAAACGATAGGTCGTGGCATCTCAAGTGAAGATCGAGATGGTGTTTTCAGAATGCAAGGGTTATTGTCGCTAACTCTGAGGGTGATTCCAAAATGAGTGTAACAAGAAAATGCTTTCGGTTTCGTTCGACCCCGAAATGAACTTGTATGGATTGAATGCTTTTAGCACATCGTTAGGCGGACGATGAGCATTCTAAGAGATGTGTTCTATAAAGGTAATTGCAGCCTCAAGCCTCATCAACCGGGAATGGATAAAACAAGGGAGATGCAGCAAGGTTAGGTGGGCAGCACACATGAAGGACGAGATATACCCCTGTCTAGATGTCCCTTTATTTCGACCGTGTGGGCAGTTGTTGGCCACAACTGCGGGGTTCTCTAGTTCGGAACTGTTCAGTAAGGAATGGTTCCGGCCTTGTGTTGTAGGGGGTCGAGAGTGATCCTCGGTACGGTGATCTAGGCCCTGTACTGTGACGGACGGTACCCCAGTAGCCCTGCCATTGATGGAAACCCATTTTCCCTACGAAACCCTATGGATTTGATTTGTATTACCCACTTTTGTGGCTAGTAGCTGGAATTTAATAGATGTAACAATTTCAGCTATTTTCTATTTACTTGAAAACCCTAGACACTATTATAATATCATTGGATTTCCTATAAAATGTTTTGGTTAGCGTAAGGTAAAAACTTACCCGTGTTTACGTGTGGGGATCCTTACGTGATACCTTTATTTAAATGGTTTTCAAATTTAAGCAACTTTAACCCGTTTACTTACACCAGACCCATGTCTGACCTGGAGTTTATTTTTATTTTGTCATAAACTCTTGGGTACTCAAATTTTTACGAGTAGCCAAGTGATAGGTTTTAGGATTGTTGAGATCTGGAGGAGCTTGGATCAGAAGTCCAGGCGTATATATCTTTCTATCAAGTTCCACTGTGTTAGTTGATGTATGTATGTATTGACAGATACGTATATGACTGTCTTGTTGTATGATGTTGTGTGACTCTGATATATGTAAAACTATGTAATAGTTATGTGATGTATTATATTTTGTTCCATTCCACTGTGAGATTCTGATGTTGTTATTCTTTCTTTCTATCTTTTATATTTCTTTCTCATTCTTTTCTTATTGATGATACGTCTTTCTGTGGTTAGAAAGGCGCATCGTTACAGTTGGTATGAAAGCACGGTTGAGATAATACCTAGGCTCTGGAGTAATATCTATCTTGAGAGTGCTTATTTGTATTTTCATATAATTATATACCTATCTAAATTTGTTAAGTTACCTGTCCAGGTGGCCAACGTGAGTTCTGGAAGGAGAGGCAGAGGTAGGGGAAGTACCTCAGCTGATAATGGACGATGTCAAACTGCTAGTGAGACTACAGATCCAGTACCGCCTTAGTTTTGCCGCTTTATGCAAAGACTTCATCAACCTTGGAGGCAAACCATTTAAAGGGTCAGAATCGATAATTGAAGTCCAAGCTTGGCTATGCTCTTGTGAGCGCATCTTTAAGAGTATGAAGTTGTCTGATGAATGGAAACGGGAAATCGCATCATGGCAATTGCAGGAAGGCGCTGCAGCCTGGTGGGATGCAGCGGTAGCAAACATCTCTGAGGATGACATTTCTTGGGAATGATTTAAAGATTTATTTGAGGAGAAATTTATGCCAACAGCAGGGAAAACTCGTCTGTATCAGGATTTTCTGAATTTGAAGCAGGGAAGCATGTCTATTTCTGAGCATGAGACAAAATTCAATGAACTTTCTTGCTATGGACCAGGTCTTATAAATACTCCCCTCAAAAGGAACGAAATGTTTGTGCAAGGATTGAGGCCAGAATTTCATGAAAAGATGACGGCCCATTTGAAAGAATCTTTTGCTGATTTAATTGATATGGCTTTGAGATATGAGAATTTGATGAACAAGAAATCAGTGGCACCAGCAGCAGCATCGGGAGGGAATTTTGCTAATCCGAATAAGCAAAAGTTCAATCCCAATTGGAGGAAGCAGAACAAGAAGAAGACTGGATGTAACAACAGACCTCGCAAATGCTATATATGTCAACAAGAAGGTCACTTGGCAAATAAGTGTCCCCGGAAACGATTTCAGCAGCCGCATTATAGTGGACCAGGTTCGGCTTTGGTTCAGAGATCTCTATGCTTCAATTGCCACCAACCAGGTCATATGATCAAGGATTGCCCGTTACTTCATAAAGCTCAGCAGAATAAGGTATTTGCTTTGGAAGGTGCACCATCTAATCTAAAGGCAAGGGAGTATTGGAAGGTACATTACTTTAAGATGGTAAGTATATTAAAGTTTTGTTTGATTCGGGTGCTTCTTTGATTTTTATTTCTCTGGAATCTGTAGAGAAGTTTTTTCTTACCCCTAATATTGTGGACTGTCCCATCTTTGTGTCTAATCCTATAGGCGGGGTAACCAAATTAGACACGATCTGTAAGGACTTGAAGATTTCCTGTCTATCCCATAGTTTTTCTTGTGACCCTTATATGTTGAACTTTAAGTGATTTGACCTTATATTGGGGATGGATTGGCTTGATAAGTATAGAGCAGTCCTGAATTGTGATGAGGGAACAGTTTCACTGGAAACTGATTTGGGTAGAATTGCCAGAGTGACATGTGATAATTCTGGAATTCACTTGAGTAGTCTTTTACATGGAGTTGAGACTTCTCAGGAGAAGGTTGAAGATATCGACGTGGTCCAAGATTTTCCTGATGTATCCGAGGAAGTGAAATGTTTACCTCAACATCGAGAGATAGAGTTTCGCATTGATTTGATTCCAGGAGCAGTGCCGGTAATTCAGCCTAGTAGGAGGATGGCTCCTACGGAGAGAGAGGAGTTAGTTAAGAAGACTCAGGAACTTTTGGGGAAGGGGTTGATTAGGCCTAGTTTCTCTTGTTGGGGCTCTGCTGCGGTGTTTGTCACCAAATCGGATGGATTGTTAAGGTTCTGTGTTGATTATAGTGAATTGAACAAAGTGACTATTCGTAATAAATATCCTCTTCCTCGTATTAATGGTCTCTTTAAGTAGTTTCATGAAGCTTCTGTTTTTTCTCAACTGGATTTAGCTTCTGGTTTCCATTAGTTAAAGGTAGCTAAGGACAGTATTCCCATGACTGCATTTAGGGGACCAAATTGTTTCTATGAGTGGTTGGTTATGCCTTTCAGATTAACCAACGCTTCTGCCTATTTTGTTGACCTGAAGAAACGAGCCTTTCGTGATGTATTGAATAAGTTCGTTCTGGTATTCATTGATGATATTCTGGTCTACTCTAAGTCTGAAGAAGAGCACAAGAAGCATTTGAGAATTGTGTTGTAGACTCTATGGAGGCATGTTTTGAAGGCGAAATTCTCTTAGTGCCAGCGAAGGTTGAGACTATTCTGTAATGGAAACAACTGAAGTCACCGACTGAAGTTCGTAGTTTTCTGCGATTGGATGGCTACTACAGAAAGTTTATAAAGGACTATTCTAAGATTTCTTCGCATCTGGCCAAGCTGACAAGGAAAGGAGCAAAATTCAAATGGACACCCCAGTGTGAAGATGCTTTCTAGGAGTTGAAGACGAAGCTAACCAGTGCACCGATGCTAGATATTCCGGATGGGAAGAGAAAATTTAAAGTTTATACAGATGCTTGTATAGTTGGTCTGAGAGCAGTTCTGATGCAGAGTGGAAGAGTAATTGCGTATGCGACTCGGTAGTTAAAACTTCATGAAATGAACTACGCTACGCACGATCTTGAGTTGTTAGCCATCGTTTTTGCTTTGAATTTCTAGAGACATTATCTTTTGGGAGAGAAATTCGAGTTATTCATGGATCACAAACCGTTGAAATATCTTTTCTCTCAAAAGGATCTTAATCTGAGGCAGCAGCGATGGGTCGAGTTTCTGACATCTTATGATTTGGATATTCTGTATACCTCGGGAAAGGCGAATGTTGTAGCTGATGCTCTTAGTCAGAATGCAGTTCTGTCTCTTCTGGAAGTTGTTCCATCTCTTATTGAATGGATTTCGAGCAAGCAAGAATCTGATAAAATGTTGAGAAGAATCATCAGAAGAGTTAGGAAAGGTCAGTGTCCCAGATTTGAAATTGATGGCCAAGGAACGTTGAGGATTAACGGGAGGATTTGTGTTCCGAATGATGGGGATCTAAGACCGGAGGTGTTGTCAGAGAGTCATCGCTCCAAATTGAATATCCATCCGAGAATCTCAAAGATGTATAAAGATATGAGAAGAATTTTCTAGTGGCCGAATATGAAGAAAGATATTGCTAGGTTCGTGAATATTTGTGCTATATGCCAACAAGTTAGAGGAGATCAGCAGAAGTCAGCCGGATTATTGCAACCTTTAGAAATTCCGATGTGGAAGTGGGAGATGATTTCGATGGATTTCTTCGACGGTTTTCCTAGAACCAAGAAAGGAAATGAAGGAATATGGGTTATTGTGGATCGTTTAACTAAGAGCGCCCATTTTATACCGGTTAAGAAAACTCGTACTGCAGCTTCTCTGGCAGTGATTTTCTTGAGGGAGATAGTCAGATTGCTTGGTGTTTCAGTTAGTATAGTAAGTGATCGAGATCCTATCTTCACCAGCAAATTCTAGGAGGCATTGCAAGCAGCTATGGGAACGGTTTTGAGATTGAGTGCAGCCTATCATCTTCAAACGGACGGAAAGATGGAGAGGCCGAACCGAATGTTATAAGACATGCTGCGAGCTTGTGTTTTGGATTTTGGTGGATCGTGGGAAGACCATCTTCATCTAGTGGAATTCTCTTATAATAATAGTTGCCAAACGAGTATTAAGATGGATCCTTATGAAGCTCTGTATGGAAGACCGTGTAGATCCCATCTTGTTGGATAGAGCCAAAAGATCGTCTTGAGCTTATCAAGAAGAGAATGAAAGCTGCTCAGGACCGTCAATAGAAGTATGCAGATAAAAGACGAAGACCATTGGAATTTGTGATCGGAGATTTAGTCTTTGTCAAAGTTTTCCCGATCAAAGGTTCTATTACATTCTGAAAGACGGGAAAACTTACGCCAAGATAAATAGGGCCACTCCGTGTGATGGGAAGGATTGGTGCAGTAGCTTACCGAATTGAATTGCTACAACGATGTCTAGAATTCATAATGTATTTCATGTATCTCATCTAAGGAAGTTTGTCCATGACCCATCATTGGTTGTAAAACCAGTAGTCCAGGAAGATTTGGAGGTCGAGCCAAACTTGACCGTGGTTAGAAATCCAATTTGGATTATTGATCAAGACGAGAGGCAACTCAGTAGCAAAGTAGTGAAACTCGTCAAAGTATAGTGGAGCGAGGATCCCAGAGATTATACCTGGGAAACCCTGGATAGCTTTAGGAAAGCCTATCCGGATTTCTGTCCGGATAACTAGAGATGTTTGTTAGGATAAACTGTTTGATTGTCTACTAATGTATGGATGACCTGTATGTTTGGATTGTTAATATAAAAGCTTTAAATTAACTTTTGTTTTAAATTTCAAGGACGAAATTCTTTTATGGGGGGAGGAATGTAACGACCCAGAATTTTGGCAATATTAATTTAATAAGTATTTAATCTAATTTAAATAAAATACTAGCTTTTCATTCTATAAATAAATAAGATTTTTGGACATTTACCAGTTATATATGTATATATGTGTATTGTGAAGGAAATTTTGATTTGAAAATCTAAAATAAAACTTTCCAAAAATATTTACATTAAAATATATCTTATTTAATCAAATTAAAGGCTCTACATTCGTAGCATTTGATAAAATATATGTAAATGAATGTAATATAGATAATAATGTTTAAAATGGAATAAATCTTATCAATACAAAATATAAGTATAAAATATAATTATAAAACATAAGGATATAAATTAAATGTTTGGATTGTTAAACTTGAATAGAAACAAAAATAAATACATAAGTCAAAGTGTTAACAATAACTATAATAACTTTATAGTAAACATATAAGATAATTTTAGAACTGCATAACCTGTGTAATACATGTATAAGCAATGCATGAAGACAAACTATTTACATATAAAATATCTGTGTACATAAAATAAAAATAAATAAATAATAATTAGATGTAAACATATAGGGAACATATGCATTAAATAACATCATCTCAGCACAAACAAATATCATTTCAATATGCAGAAAATAAAACATAAAAATCTGATCAAAGAGAAATGCTTGTACCAGTTGTAGCCTATACTGTACAAAACTGTTCCTATATATGTCTCTTATTATTTTAGCTCGTTCACAACTTATCAAGCTTGAATAAAAAGAAAAAAAAATAAACATCATTATCTACAAACTTAAACATCATTCAAGATCAAAAGCAGGGAGGATTTATAGGAAATTCAAACTGCAGCTTTTCAACACTCTGTTTCAACAATATTTCAAGTGAGTGAACGAAAATTTTTAAGACTTAAGTTTAGTTAAATCTGTGTGTATGATTCATGGATAATAATATGTTTACATATGTATTTTTTTGTACAGTTCTATGTTCATATATGAGTATTCTGTAAAGTTTGAATATACAGTTTTTTTCTTGTTTCTAGCTACAGAGTTAAGTAGATAATCAAAATACAAAATATCTTCATTCAATCATTTATAGGCATACGTTTTAAAACAAAATAAGTTGTTTGAACGTGGACCAAGCTATAAAAATTTGTTTTAGACATGTTAGTGAAGTATATCAATTGGAAATTGGATTTACAGGGCAACAATTAATTTTAGGTTGAATTCAAGTATTTTAAATTGCTAATTCAATTACATAGCTTGAATCTACATACAAAAGTAAGATTTTTAAAACAAAAATGGGGATTTTTAGTTGAGTGTACAAAGAGCAGTTCGTAAATGAACCGAAGTCATACTTTAATCAATTTCTGTTAACTGAAGAATTTTTAGATGATAAAATTTTGTATGAAGCTTGCTTGATCCTTGTTGATTTTAGGAAAAATGTTAAAAAAAAATCTATTTCAAGAATTGTTGGGTCGAGACGGATTTAGGGTTTTTGGTTCGAGTTTGCAGTGGTCTGTAAACGAGGTGATTTCATCGCCATGGGTTGATCGAGTTGCACGAGCTTCTACAGGATGGTAGAGGGGGGTATCGGCGTGGTGTGGCCGGAGTTGTGTCGCCACTGATAATCGGTGTGAGTGGGACGAGGCGTTTTTGGTTTGGTGTGTTCGAGTTGCAGTATCGAACGAATGGGTAAATTTCGATTTTGAGATTTTGGATTCGAATTGAGTTTTGTTTTCAAGTGTAAGGGGTTTTCGCGACTTGCTGGAGATGGCGCAGTTCGCGAGAACGCGGGTGAAGTGCCGTGCACGACGACATATAGGTGTCAAGAAGTTGATGATGGCCAACGCGAGTTGTTACTTGAGAAAGATGAGGGGATGCACGAGTGAAACCCTTGGTGCGTGTGCGTATTTGCGAGTTACTGCAGTTAATAACTTAACTTAAAAAAAAGTAGAAGAAGAAGAAACGTAGGAAGAAAGAGAGAAGGACTCAGAAAATAGGAGGTGGATCTCGAGTGTTTACTCGAGTAAACGTATAGTTCTCTCAGGTTTCATTTTCAAGGGGATTAAGCCTAATAAACTTGAAGTTAAAAATGTTAAACAAGTTTAATATTAATGAAATAAATAATGTTGGCAAGTTTTAAGTTAACATTTGATTTAAAAGTTATTAAGGGAGGTTTTCAAATGTAAGATGATTAATTAATTTATATTGTAAGTTAATTAAGAAAGTGAATTTAATTTATAATTGTAATTAACTAAGTAATTTGAGATTAAATAAATTTGTAATAAAGATTGATATTAATAATTAGGTGTTTAATTCAATTGTAATTAAATTCTATTAATTAATTATTAAGGTTATTAATTAATAATTAAGAAATAATTAATTAAGTGATTAATTAAGAAGTAATTAATAAATTTCATGGGCAGATTAATTAATGATTTATTAAACAGGATAAAATGGTTTATTCCTAAAGTAATTAATTAAGTTAAGTTAATTAAACTAATTTTGATATGATTTGATGATTCTTGTTTGATTTATTGTGATATTTATTGGGTTATATTCTGCGATACACTATGATTTATCTTTGATAAATGTTATGTGAATTCAAAGTATTGAATTAAATTGTTTAAATTATTAAACAACTTGGCCTTTAAAATGGCGTTTGGATTTCGATGAGACCGGGATCGAGTGTCAATTTGATATTCCGAAAACCACATCGAGCCAAATTAAACGATAGGTCGTGGCATCTCAAGTGAAGATCGAGATGGTGTTTTCAGAATGCAAGGGTTATCGTTGTTAATTCCGAGGGTGATTCCAAAATGAGTGTAACGAGATAATGCCTTCGGTTTCGTTCGAACCCAGAACAAATTTGTATGGATTGAATGCTTTCACAACATCGTCAGGCGGACGATGAGCATTCTAAGAGATGTGTTCTATAAAGATAATTGCAGCCTCAAGCCTCATTAACCGGGAATGGCTAAAACGGGGGAGATGCAGCAAGGTTAGGTGGGTAGCACCCAAGCAGGACGAGATATAACCCTGTCTGGATGTCCCTTTATTTCGATTGTGTGGGCAGTTGTTGGCCACGACTGCGGGGTTATCTTGTTTGAAACTATGAATGGTTCCGGCCTTTTGTTGTATGGGGTTGGGAGTGATCCTCGGTACGCTGATCTAGGCCTCGTACTGTGACGGACGGTACACTAGTAGCCCTGCCATTGATGGAAACCCATTTTCCCTACGAAACCCTACGGTTTTGATTTGTATTACCCAATTTTGTGGCTAGCAGCTGAAATTTAATAGATGTAACAATTTCGGCTATTTTTTATTTACTTGAAAACCCTAGACACTATTATAATATCACTGGATTTCCTATAAAATGTTTTGGTTAGCGTAAGGTAAAAACTTACCCGTGTTTATGTGTGGGGAGTCTTACGTGATACCTTTATTTTCAAATGGTTTTCAAAGTTAAGAATCTTTAAACCGTTTACTCACACCAAACCCATGTCTGACCCGGAGTTTATTTTTGTTTTTCATAAACTCTTGGGTACTCAAATTTTTATGAGTAGCCAAGGGATAGATTTTGGGATTGTTGAGATCTGGAGGAGCTTGGATGAGAAGTCTAGACGTATATATCTATCTATCTAGTTCCGCTATGTTAGGTGATGTATGTTCTGTTTTGGGATGTATGTATTGACAGATATGTATATGACTGTCTTGTTGTATGATGTTGTGTAACTTTGTTATATGTAAAACTATGTAATAGTTATGTGATGTATTATATTTTGTTCCGTTCCGTTGTGATATTCTGATGTTGTCATTCTTTCTTTCTATCTTTTCTATTTCTACCTCATTCTTTTATTATTGATGATACGTCTTTCGGTGGTTAGAAAGGCGGGTCGTCACACCTTGGCAATGACTATTCAGACCATTATCATCTACGTCGATCACAACGTAGCATCATTTCAACTTCCAACCTCTATCCACCTTGTACCGATCCACCCCGATCATCCATCAATGATGAAATTAGCTCGAGAACGCCATTGAGAAATACATGCCCTTATACCCTACCAAGTCCTTGATCAACTTCCCTAATGAACAAAAAAAATTCCAATTATTTTTCCTATGTTTACTGAACCTCCAGATAGCAGTGGCCATGATCCCAAAGTCCACCAACTCTCTGATCACCAGATTCTTGTCAAAACCCATTTTATATTCAGCTCACAAATTTTTGCAATTTACTAATCTAAAAATTATGAATTTTCTTTTAAAAATCATGGTTTTCACTATCGAACACAATGATGTACATGAATCGATAGATTTCGAGATTTGAATTTATCATGTTTTAAGATTTCTCTGTGTATTTTAAAAATTTCCAAATAAATTAAAAACAATTCTTCTCTAAAATGTTTTTAGTACCTAGATCTTAGGTATACAAACAAATTTCATGTAGGTCTTGTAGTCTATCAAGAACTAGAAAAGAAGGATTTGATCCTTGAACAGGTTTTTGAAACCTGGACTAAGAACAGAAGTGAATATTCTTATTTCCAGATATGCACAATCATATTCACACATATAAATACATATATACTAGCTGATATTATACACATTCATCCAACATTTTTTAAGGCAATATTATCGCAGGTATCAAAATCAAGAAAATGGGTTTTAAAATGATGTTTGCTCACCTGGAGTTTGACAGAGCAGAGAACAGGAACCTAGAATTTTGTTTGAATTTGAAAACATGATTTACTTTTCTGTTTTTGTTTTGGGCTCCCAGTTTGATGTTGAGATGATTTATTTTCCATTGTTTCCAGGTTGAAGCTTTAACAAAAACTGAGTTGGATGCATTTGAATTTGAACTGCTACTTGTTTGTTTTTCATTGATACTTTCAAGTTTTGATCTTCTTTTTCCAGATTTGAAGACACTTTTGTTTTAAATTTCCAAACTTGATCTTCTTTTCTTTTCTTTGATTTGTAATTTTGTTTCAGGTTTGAATGTTTTATTTGTTTTACTTCGTTCTTAGGTTTGACAAAACTGAGAATAGCCTAGTTCAAAAAATTCTTTTTGTATAAATTTCAAATTCAGAAGATAAATGATCTTGCCACTTGTTATCTAAGTTTACACTTGTTAACCTCATGTTATATTTATTTTACAAATGTCATATTTACATAAATTGTGTTTAAAACCCTTTTGTTAATTTTAATTATAACATTGTTTTAAACCCTTACTTTATTATAATTACGTAATATGTTATTCTACTTTGTTTTCTTATTTAGCTTTTAAATATCTATATCTATATATATATTTGTTTTCTTATGCTCATATTTTTTTATTCAAACTTAGTTCAAGCAAATTTAAAAAGAAAGTATATAAGCCTTTTATTCAACTCTTATTTAAACTTAAACTTAAGTTAAAATACCTTTATATAAATCATTTTTATTTCCAAAAGAAAACTAACATTTATTTATTTTAAATATAGAGTTTTTCAAATTAAATTTATTTTTAAGATGTTTATTATTATTGGATTCTAATCCAAAATTCTATTTAAAATATATTTTTATTTATTCTAGAAATTCTCAAATTAATTCACTATTAAATTCACAATTTAATTCCAAAAATTAAATTAATTATCAAATTAAACTTGATTTAAAATCGAGATCGTTACAATTTTCGTAATGAAGACAAGAGTTAGGAGTCAAAAATGGAGCAGTGAGGTGCAAAGGCTAATTGCTACTAATCCTGAGCATGATTCGAAAATGGATGTAGTAGGAATAGTGCCTTCGGTTCCATTTGGGCCTAGAACGGACTGGTAAGGATGAATACTATCCGAACATCATCAGGAGGATGTTGAGTATTCTAAGTGAATGTATGCTAAAAAGGTAACGCTTAGCCTCGAGCCTCATCAACCGAGAATGGCTATATCAGGGAAGGTGCACACAAGGCTAAGTGGCTAGCAACCAACTAGGTTAACGTCACCCCTGTCTAGAGGTCCCTTTATCTCGGCTGTGTAAGCAGTTGCTAATCACAACCGCGGGGTGATCTTATTTTGACTATCCAGTAAGGGGTAGCTCTATTCTTTTGATGTAGGGGATCCGGATGGATCCTCGGTATAGTGATCTAAACCACGTCCTGTGACGGGCTATACCGCAGTAGCCCTGCCATTGTGTGGAATCCAATATCCAATAAGCGTCTATACGGCTTTGATTGTGCCCAACTATGCTGAAACGTGAGATGTAAGCGTTTCTACTAGATTCTATTTTACTTTCTATAGACACCATTATAATATCAAACGGATTTGATGAAAATGTTTTGGTTATCGTAAGGTAAAAACCTGGCATGTTTATTTGTGGCGTTGTCTTACGAGTTACCTTTGATTTAAAAGGATTTTCGAAAACTTTAATAATCCAATTGAGTTTGTTTTCTCACGTTGTTTTTCCAGATTAACTCGTATGCAATTTAACTATAATGCTCCGGTCAGACCAAGTATTATATAGTACAAATTTTGGATGGAATGCTGTATATAATTCAATGAATAATTGATTTTATTATGGATATTTAAAATTAAAATATTTAATTAATTTTAAATATTTGAAAGTTAGTTGAACTTGAATTTCAAATATCACTATTTATTTGGCAATTAAATTATTGAATTTAATTATTGCAGTTGCGTAAAATATTTGAATCTTCATTTTATGATTGTTAAAAATATTTTAAAGGCTTAGAAAATTCATATTGATAATACTGAAGGTAATAGAACTTTTAAAATTGAATTTGAAAGTGATTTGTTCAGTTTTGAATTTATATCGTTTGAAGTGATAATTAAAATAGCCTTTCAAGACACAGGCTCGGAATTTGACGAAACCAGTTCCATTGGATCCATAACAGTGTATTATTATCAGATTCCAATTTTCATAGTGTTTGGAGTGATTGTTTGGCAGTACGATAGATAAATGCGCTGAAACTATGTCGAAAATTAAATATAATAACTGGGATCAAAAAGCTATCATCTCCATACGATCGAATTAGGACTCAAAACATTTTCCAATTCGTTCTGAATAGGGGCACAACCTTATGAACGCCTAGCGACACGCTCCGATAGGAGTTCGAAAATTTAAGCTGTAATATCGAGATGATTTGAATTTAAATTTAAATTGAATATATTTATCCATTCACATGCAATAGACAGTTAAACACGTAAAGAAATTTTAGACACGCGTTTTCTCAGATTTTACCCGCGTATTTGTTGAAAAAAATAACAACACTTCATCTCATTCATAAAAATCTCAAAAGAAATCGAACAGAAAAAAATGGAATCGGATTCATATTGAAGTAATGTCAACTACTTCTCTTTTCTTTTTCGTTCCAACTACAACCCTTTTCTTCGAAAATTCCACTCCCCAAATTAAACCCATTTCGAAAACCCAAAATCAACCTAACCGAAATCAGAAATTCGCCACTCCTTCTTTCAATCAAATCAAATCTTTTCATTCGATCGCAAGGAAGGCGACATCGCAATTGAATGGCCTTTGCGATGGCAAGGCAAGTGTCTTCGCTGTGCACGAAGATAGGTGACGCTGGCAGTGTTTGTGGGGTTGGCGGTGGCGAATTATCGGCATCGAGTGGTTTTCTTCGGCCGCGAGTTGTAGGTGGTTGGTTGTTCGTAGGGATGCAAGGATATGTGGGGTCGACTCCTTCTGTAAGTAGCGAACGTGGGATCTAGATGTATCGGGCACGAGTTCTCTTCTAAGGTGATGGTCGTGATTTTCTTAGGCCATCCGCGAGGTTGTTCACTGTAAGGTTTCAGCCCTTATTTTTATTTTCTTTAGCCAATATATATTTATATATGGATTTGAAAAAAATAATAAATATTTATAGTAAAAGGGATTCCCTTTTCTTTATAGTAGATATATGTATGAATGCATGATTCTGAAAATAGAATTTAAATGTTAAAGAGGATGTTTAAAATTTGATTTTTGAAATCCAAATACACATTTTTGTAAATATACATATATACATATATCATGGAGAACAAATCACTAATTATACATTTTTGTAAATATACATAAATACATTTTAGTTACTAAAAATTTTTAATAGGAAAATTATTAATTTGGAAATAAATCACTAGCTAACTAAATTATTGGATTAAGTTAAATTATAAGATGGAAATTGATTGTTGGATTTATTTTAAATATCTATAAACCATATAACGTTTATATGAGGTCATAAATCATGGAGAATCAAGCCGGTGTGGATCAGATTGCAAATTAGAAAAGCAAAGGTGAGTTAGTCTCACTCATTTTGAATACCTTTTAAATTTAAATAGTTAAATTTAAATGATTGGTTAAATGGTGAATTGTCTGGATGTGGTATATTATATAGTAGTATATATAGTATATGTTGGAGTGATTGATTTCCAACATTATATAGCGGATGAGACCCTATGCGCCCAGCAAAATAGCGGATGACCCTTTATACTACGATATTCCACCTCGAAGTGGAATTGGTATTTTTATATTGTGCTAACATCTATGGATGTAGGGAATCATGTTAGAGGAATCTGTTATCCCACTTTTTGGTCAAAACTGGAATATCAACAAATCGGCGAGGGATGATGGATATTGGGATTGGAGATCGATTGAAAGCAAGGCGGCAGTTGATGTCGTCAAAATTTGGTTGAACTCCGATTGGGACGAAATTGATTGGAGATGATGATAAGGATTAGGAAGGGCTATGTTTCAATTTCAGGTTAATCGGAATTCATATGAAGGAATTATGATCGATGCAAGGTAGGAAAGTCACGCTATTCGAATCCATCAAGGTGGTGCTCGTTTCAAATCCATCGGATTCGAACCCATCAGGTTCGCATCGATAGAAGGCGCGACACAGGGATGGTTCGAATCGATACACCTCGTATCGATTGGGAAGTGATGGCTTCGAATCGATACCTTTCGTATCGATCAGCTTGCACACGGGTCGATGGTCTTCGTATCGATCAGATGGGAAGGACAGGTGGACTTCGACTCGATGGCAGCATGGATCTTCTTCGTATCCATAAGGTGTACACAGGTTGGTTCGTGTCGATGGTGGTTCGAATCGATGGACTCTGGATTCGTACCTATCGATACGAAGAGAGCATTCGAGAAGGATACGCGGGGATTCGACTTCATGGATTCGAAGGGCTTAGGGACGATTTCGAAGCAACCGATACGAATCAGGAAAGAAACGTTCAACGCGGCGACAAAGGTGGATCGATCCGGAGAATTTGTGACATGTCATCGATGCGCACGTTCTCTGGACGGAGTCGAAGGGGATGGATTCGTAGCATGGGTTCGAACCAGGCAGAACATACGAAGCCTTGATTTCGAATCGATCATATCTCCCAAACTGTTGATCCTAATGCAATGAAATTTTTATAGGAGCTTACATACATGTTGAAGAATGTTCTCACCAAATTTCAGCTCAATTGGATGATTTGTTTATCGATTCGAATGGAGTTCGAATCGATCCCGATGTTGGCCCGGCTCTCCAGAATTCGGCCGTATGGGCTCCCTCACGTGCTGGAAGCGGTCTACCGGATTTTTAGGAGAAATATCAGCCTCCTACACTTATAAATAGAGCCCCTGGTCATTCAGAAAAGGGGTCGGAGAATTTGAAGAGCACAAGCACGTCCGGACGCTGCCAGAATCGTTTCATATCATTATTTCTACTGTTGATTTCGAATTTGGACTTTGTAACTGTTGTAATCGCTTGTAACCAGCAAGGATAATTAATAAAAGGATAAAACTTTGGAGTGGACGCAGGCTGGAGATAGCCGAACCACTATAAAACTTGTGTCACTGCTCGTTATTTTTGATTTGCTGCTTGTTATTTGCTGAGATCTGTTGTTCGTGTTTGAATATTATTGATTTGTATTCATACACTGGTGCTTTGACGGTATCTGGGGTTTATGACCAATTTTGGTGCAAACACTTTGGTGCTTTCACTGAGAAGGACTAGCACCCGCTACATCGGATTTGAAAGTTGGATTTGAAGATTTTAAGGCGTTCGGATTTGAGGATGATGACTAGGAAAAATAGTAGAAGGCAAAGGGCTGAGAGAAGCCAACAGGAAGGAATTCAACAAGCATCCTCCGGAGCTGGGGAAGGACAGGCTTCAATCTACATAACTTGGGATGAAATGGAAGCTATGACGAATTCTTTGCAGGAGAGATTGTTGAAGAGCCAACAGGAAATGGTGCAAGATTTCTTTAAGCAAATGAGAGCTGCAGGGATGCAGAACTTAGGAACAACTATAGCCGCTGTGGATGTTGGACAGGGAACTAGGGTCGTGGAACCCAATGGAGGACGAGATATGGAGCCAAAAGGCAATCAACAAGGGCTTGGGGGCAGGCCCACGGGATCCAACACAGGAGGACCTTTGGAAGTAGTTCAACAAGCTAGAGCTAACGTTGCTACTAGTGAACCACAAGAGGAATATCTACCAGAGTTCCCTCGAGGGCATGGGGGGCAACTCCCAACAGACAATACTGGATTAGTAGAAATCATCAGAAGAACTATGCGGGTGGTTTGACCAACGGAGACTTGGAAGGAGTGAATAGTAGTCCGTTTGCTCGGGAAATAAGGATGGCTCAGAATCCACCTAAGTTTAAGCTACCTAGCATGGAGGTATATGACGGTAAGGCAAACCCAACCGATCACTTGATGAGGTACACCAGACACATGGAGGTGCTGGGGGCATCGGAGGAAGTGATGGCCCGATGCTTCCCTTTGTATCTGACGGACTTAGTCGCAATGTGGTTTAGGCAGCGGGGAGGAGGATCCAACAGGACTTGGAGGGAACTGGTGGAAAAGTTTTTGGGACAATTTCGGGTTCACGTCAAAAGGCCGAAGAATGTGATGACATTAACATCGGTGAAGCAAAGGATGGATGAATCGCTTAGAGCTTTTCTAACTCGATTCAGTGCGGCAGTCGCTTCGGTGGATCGGTCTGATCCATCGATGGTTTTAATGGCAGCAGTATCAGGAGTTAGGGAGGACTCGGATTTTAAGGTATCTCTGATACGAGATCCTCCACAGGATCTCGACGAATTCTTTCATGAGGCAGAAAGGTTCCTTCGGGAAGAGGATGCGAGTACAGATTTAAAGGTGATAAAAGTTAATGCAACTCATGATGTAGGACCATATAGCAAAGGTTTGGATAAAGACAGAGGGAAAAGGAAGTTGGACGTTGATTCTGGAAACGCTAGGAAGCGATGGAAGGATCCAAAGTTTTCCACATACACAGGATTGAACGAGACGCTGGAGCGGATATACCAAGATACTCGGAATCGCCTTCCTTACCGGAGGCCGGCTAGGAGAGAACCATCAGAACGGGAAAGGACATCAGGAAGGCACTTCCTCTTCCATGATTTCGGTGGACATGATACCAACAGCTGCAGGCACTTAAAGGATATAATCGAGGAGCATGTAAGGAATGGACAGTTACAACAATATATCGAAACTCGGAATGCAGCGGTGGAGCAGGAGCAACCACCGACCACCTCACGCCGTGATGATGTGAGGCCCAGGGATGGTGGTCGATTGATCATCCACTGATCAGGATAATGTGAAATAAGTAGCGAACTACTGGAAAGCAACCAAGTCATTTACACATGTATGGGGATGGAGATAGCCCCTAGGCATGCTCTGAATGATGATAAACTGCGATGTTGTGGTTTGTGAAATTTATCTTTTGCTTTTTTGATTGGACACTTCTTTTCTTTTTGGATTTGGTTTTGGAGTTCGGGTCGAACTCCTGGTTTTGCTCGCTTTTTGATTTGGATTTTCCATTGGATGATTTTTTTTTGTTCTGGATGTTGGTTTGGATTTCTGATTCTTTGATTTTGATTTGGATTTTTGGGATTAGGATTCTGGATTGGATTTTGATTGGATTTTTATCTGGTTTTTGATACATGGTCGTCGGGTATGGATTATGCCTGGCAAGGGGTGAGTCACTTTGCCCGAACATGGTGAATTGACTCATTCAGGTCGTCAAGTATGGACTATGCTCGGCATGGGTCCGGAGTGACCAGGATTCGGCCTAGGACTTAGGCCCCATATTGTCGATTATTGTTTCAGGTCGTTGAGTATGGACTATGCTTAACAAGGGTCCGGAGAGACCAGGATTCGGATTAGGACTTAAGCCATGGCTTAGCTCAACGTCCAGGGACACTGGACCACGGTCGTCAGGTGTGGATTACGCTTGGCAAGAACCCGGAGTGGTTATGGATTCAGATATCGACCCGGAGAGGTCCTGGATTTTGTTATTGGCTATTGGATAAGGATGGATTAGGACTCGGCTGTCGAGTTCGAATGAATATGGAACTGGCTAAGGCTTTGGTTATGGGATTTGGAATTGGGCATCGGCTCGAAGCAGTCAAGGATGGCATACTCTGGCAATATGGCTATGGACTTTGGATATTGGAAACGGAACTATTCAAAACATGCCTTCTTATCAAAAGGCATGTTTTGGGGGGCAAAGTGTTATCCAACTTTTTGGTCAAAACTGGAATATCAACAAATTGGCGAGGGATGATGGATATTGGGATTGGAGATCGATTGAAAGCAAGGCGGCGGTCGATGTCGTCAAAATTTGGTTGAACTCCGATCGGGACGATATTGGTTGGAGATGATGATAAGGATTAGGAAAGGCTATGTTTCAATTTTCAGGTTAATCGGAGTTCATATGAAGGAGTTATGATCGATGCAAGGTAGGAAAGTCATGTTATTCGAATCCATCAAGGTGGTGCTCGTTTCGAATCCATCGGATTCGAACCCATCAGGTTCGCATCGATCGAAGGCGCAGCACAGGGATGGTTCGAATCTATACACCTCGTATCGATTGGGAAGTGATGGCTTCGAATCGATACCTTTCGTATCGATCAGCTTGCACACGGCTCAATGGTCTTCCTATCGATCAAATGGGAAGGACAGGTGGACTTCGACTCGATAGCAGCATGGATCTTCTTCGTATCCATAAGGTGTACATAATTGGTTCGTGTCGATGGTGGTTCGAATCAATGGACTCTGGATTCGAACCTATCGATACGAAGAGAGCGTTCGAGAAGGATACGCGGGGATTCGACTTCATGGATTCGAAGGGCTTAGGGACGATTTCGAAGCGACCGATACGAATCAGGGAAGAAACGTTCAATGCGGCGACAAAGGTGGATCGACCAGAAGAATTTGTGACACGTCATCGATGCGCATGTGCTCTGGATGGAGTCGAAGGAGATGGATTCGAAGCATGGGTTCGAATCAGGCAGAACATACGGGGCCTTGATTTCGAATCGATCATATCTCCCAAACCGTTGATCCAAATGCAATGAAATTTTTACAGGAGCTTACATACATGTTGAAGAATGTTCTCACCAAATTTCAGCTCAATTGGATGATTTCTTTATCGATTCGAATGGAGTTCGAATCGATCCCGATATGGGCCCGGATCTCCAGAATTCGGCCGTATGGGCCCCCTCACGTGCTGGAAGCGGTCTACCGGATTTTGAGGAGAAATATCAGCCTCCTACGCTTATAAATAGAGCCCCTGGTCATTCAGAAAAGGGGTCGGAGAATTTGAAGAGAACAAGCACGTCCGGACGCTGCAAGAATCGTTTCATATCATTATTTCTACTGTTGATTTCGAATTTGGACTTTTTAACTGCTGTAATCGCTTGTAACCAGCAAGGATAATTAATAAAAGGATAAAACTTTGGAGTGGACGTAGGCCGGAGATAGTTGAACCACTATAAACTTGTGTCACTGCTCGTTATTTTTGATTTGCTGCTTGTTATTTGCTGAGATCTGTTGTTCGTGTGTGAATATTATTGATTTGTATTTATACACTGGTGATTTCACGGTATCTGGGGTTTGTGACCAATTTTGGCGCAAACAGAATCCAACTGGCTTCCTTAAAATATTTGGATTGTTTAATATTCTATAATCTTATTTATTTAATAATCTAAGATAGATTATATTGGTAATTGAAAATATTGGATGCTGTGGTTTGACTTAATATATTTTAGGTATATTGAGATATCAAAAATATAAACATTATATTTTTAAAAAGGAATGAAGGATAGAATTTTTAAGTAAAATAGTTATAGAGAATTTGGACAAATTAAAGAATGAATTTAAAAAGGATAAAAGTTGATTTTTATATTCTAATTAATAAATTCCAAGCACGAGAAAGAAGATTTTTGAATAAATAGTAATAAATGAATTTGTAAACTTAAGTGATAATATTTAAAGGAATAAAAGATTTATTTTTTTTAAAATTCAGAATTTAAATGGTTTAGGAAGAAATAAAAGAAGAATTTTGAAATAAATATGAAATTTGTATTCTCAGTTTAAATATGATTTTAAATCACAATAAAGAAGTTAAATCTGAAATTAATGGGTTTTGAAAGAAAATTGGGTAAGTAAAGGAATTTATTTTAAAATGCAGTAAAAATTTGAAAATCGATTTGGAGATTGATTTAGAGCTTGAAATTGTGTTTCAAAAGAAGGGCGAGATATTGGATTTATAAATGGGTTTTATAAAGTGAAATAAGGTATCGGTGGATATTTGGAAGTATAAACTCAGGATGGGATTTTATAAAAGAATAGGAAATTTGTTTTAAAAATAAATGGTGATTTACTTTGAATGGTGTGAAAAGGAAAGTTAATTTTCTTGGAATGCCAAATATATTTTCAAAGAAATATTTCCAAGTATAATATAGAGGTTTTAAAGTGGTTTTAAAAGGATGTTTTAGATAAATTTTATTATTCTAAATTGTTTTAGAATTTTAAAGTAAATATTTATTTAAATTAATTATAGTAGTAATTATTTCAAGGGTTTTGCTAGTATTATGATTTAAAAGATAATTATTTAATATTTGTACCTTATAGAATAATTTTTTTAAATTTTAGTTTTGGCCTTAGTTTTACTTGAGAAATAAGTATATATTTTTAATAATGTGTTTTAAATATTTTTATTTCAAGTGTTTTAAAGTATATTTTTAAATAAGTGTTTTAAATATTTTTTATTATAAGTGTTTTAAATAGTTTTTATTTTAAAATGTTTAAAGAATATATATATATATATATTTGGATAAAGTGATTTAAATTATTTTAAAAGTCCAAAATATTTAGATTTGTTGATTTTCAGTCGAAATAAAACAATTGGGTGGGAATTTTCTTCTGAAAGAGAAAAGTGATTTAAAAACTATTTTTCAAAAGGTTGAAGTGTGGAAATATATCTTGCGAAGATATTTTGAGATTAATAAATAATTTGGAAAATTATTTAAATCTGATGGTGGTTGGAGAGTTTTATTTAATAGTTAAATAACTGACTATCCATATTGGCCAATACGCTGATCGTTTCGAAGAGACCGGGATCAGGACTAATTTCCCGAAAACCACTTCGATCCATTTTGAAATCGTGTGAAAGACAAGAGCTTGGAGTCGAAAATGGTACAGTGAAGTGCTAGGGCTAACTGTTACTAATCCTAAGGGTGATTCCAAAATGGATGTTGTAGGAATAGTGCCTTCGGTTCCGTTAGGACCTGGAACGGACTGGTATGGATGAATACTATCAGAACATCATCAAGAGGACGCTGATTATTCTAAGTGAATGTGTGCTAAAAAGTTAACGCTTAACCTCGAGCCTAATCAACCGGGAATGGCTAAAACATGGGAGGTGCATACAAGGCTAAGTGGCTAGCAACCAATTATGGTAAGTTCACCCCAATCTAGAGGTCCTTTTATTATGGCTGTGTGGGCGGTTGCTGATCCCAACCATGGGGAGATCTTATTCGGACTATCTAGTAAAGGGCAACTCTGGTTTTGTAATGTAGGGGATCAGGGTGGATCCTCGGTATGGTGACCTTGACCACTACTATGACGGACGATACTCTAGTAGCCTTGCCATTGTATGGAATCCATTCTCCAATAAGCGCCTGTATGGTTTTGATTGCGCCCAACTATGCTGAAACGTGAGATGCAAGCATTTCAACTAGATTATATTTTACTTTCTACAAGCACTATTATAATATCCGACGGATTTGATAAAAATGTTTTGGTTATCGTAAGGTAAAAATCCGGCTTGTTTATTTTTGGTGTGGTCTTACGAGATACCTTTGATTTCAAAGGATTTTCGAAAACTTAAATAATCCAATTGAGTGTGTTTTCTCACGTTTGTTTTCCAAACTGACTCAGGTATTATTTAATTATAATGCTTTGGGTTAGACAGAGTATTATTGAGTACAGATTCTAGATGGACCGCTGTGGAGCTCAGGAGACGAGCAGGATGACGCGGAGTATTTCCGTAGAATATATTCTGCCGTGTAGTGAAAATTGTATAGTTAGCTTTTGTGAGGACTAGTTAATATAACCGTCCAGTAATTGTTTTGGTATTGGTGTACTCTATTGATGTAATTTATAAAACAGATATAATTTCTTTTGTGTAAAGATTGCTTATTATCTATTATTTTTTATTCCACTGCAATGATAAGATTCTATTGTTGTTTGTTTTTTCTCTTCTTCTACCTCCTTCTTCCTTAACACTAACAGTCCGTTTTTCCGACATTGGATTGTTCGGCATTTAATATAGTGGTCGTATTGATGTCGATTTTTGAGTGTCGAAAAATCGGGTTGTTACAGATTGGTATCTGAGCTGAAGGTGGCTCTGGTGGGGATTACTCATTAGAAATAGAGTCCATAAGTACTCTAGAATTATTTTGAGTATATTAATAGATATGAGCGTGTATTTATTAGTGAATATAATTTTTTTACATTGTGTTGACTTATCGGTTGAATGTTTATGTATTCTGATCGATATATGGGATGCCACGTCATCGATAGGTGTTTCTAAACTCTTAAAAAAGATAAACCGGCACAATATCGTTTTAAAATAGGGTAAATGAAATAATTTTACCCAAATTATTTTTTATATAAAAGAAATAATTTTTCGTAAATTATTATAGTTATATATGGCTGCTTGGCTGTTAGGAAGTGATAATATTAAATTATTATCATTATTATATGGAAATTTAGTAAGGAATGGAAATCATAAGCAAAGTTAAGAAATTTATTTCATATAACAGGATGTAATTTGTAAATGTGAATTACAAAAGCGATTTATAGTTGGAATGGTATAAAATCCCAAAGTAATGTTTGAATATAGATTGGAAGAATTTGGAATTATGGGAAATTTGATTTGCTTTGAGTTGAAAATAATTTTCAAAGGTTTTGGAGAAATTATGGTGATATTATTTAAGAAATATTTTTGAATTGGATTTGAAATCTGGTGGGATATGGAATTTAAAAATATTCGGAAAATGTTTTTGAAGGGATGAAAGCAATGAAATCTTTTCGGTCACTGGAAAATAATTTCGGTGATGACTGCAGCATTATCGATGTTCATTTTCGAGCTTCCAAGAGAGGAATTATTGCCAAATTGTTTTAAATTGGAATTGTTTGCAAAACTGGGTTGGTTTTAAAATTCAAAGAATAATTTGATATGCAATAGAATTATGTATATAATTGATTTGGTTTGGTAAAACCGTTCGGATTTTTGAAATACAAAGGAATATCGGATATACTAAAGGATTTAGGGATACACTTGATTTCAAAAATAATTTTGAAATACTTAAGTAGTTGCTTAAACTTTGGAAGTTTAATTAAAAATGTTTATAGAATACAAATGGTTTGATAACTTATAAAAATTTGGAAAAAAAAAATTGTTTGGCATAAAATTTAACTTGAAGAAGAGTTAAATTAAAGTAAGTGCAAAATGTAAATAAATTGGGAAACCTATAGAAATTTAAAATTTAAATTTAATCGGAGGATAATCGAATTAAGTTAAACAAAGTAAATCTTGAGGAAATAAACTAAACAAAATGGTTATTGAAATAGAATAAAAAATAATTTATTAGTTGAAATAAATTTAAAGAGAACGAGTGAATGGAATTTAAATAAGTTGAAAACTTAAGGATATTTAAAAATTTAAATGAAAATTGCATAATTTTTTCAACGAAACTAAAGAAGTAAAGTTAGAAATAAACTTTTATTTGAAACTTTAAATTAAAATTTGAAAATGAAGTGACAAATAAAATTAGTAAGCGAATTAAGCTAGGGAAGTAAACCAATTAGATGAAATTTGAATTGAAACTGAATTTAACTTGGATTAATTTGAATAAAAGTGAATTTGAGAAGTAAGTCTAGTACACTAATTGGATAGGAATAGAATTTATTAAGGTGGAAACAAATTTGTGAACGAATAAATGAATTTGCAATTGCAAGTAAATGAAATTAATATGGTATGTTGAAATTCATTTTGAATTTTTAAGTAAATGGAAATTAGTCAAGTGGACTAAACAAAACAAAGGATTGAAAATAAAATTAGTAAGTAAACTAATTAAATTAAGTGTGTAAGAAAATGAACTGGAATTGAATATTGGAATGATATTTTGCAAAGTAAAGTGAAGTTATAAAATTATTTCAAAGTGAACTAAATTAATAAAATTTGGAATGGTTAGTTAAATTTGGATTGGGATAAGGTGAGTAGAATTCAATATGTAAAATTGGAGGGTAAATTGAATTATAATGGAAATGAAAATGCAGAGTTGATTGGAAATAGATATACAACTTCAGTAATGAAGTGGAAATAAATATTTAAGTGTAAAATATTTAGCTTGAACTTAAGAAATGGATAGTAAATTCTAAACTAAAAATCGAAATTGAGAAATATACCAAGTAAAAATTTGGTATTGGAAAAATATTCTAAGTTAACATTAATAAGGGTTAAAGTAAAGTTGTGAAATGGGATAATTGTGAATAGGTGAATGAAAATAAAAATAATTGTGAAAAAGAAGAAAATTGATTGAGCTAATAATCAATTGGAATATGTTGGTAGGATATATGTACATGTATTTTATTCGCATAGTGATTCGATCCGGAATTCTAGCATAGGATTTCGAGGTGGTTACACCGATACAATTTGGGTTTTTCGCTCGATTTTCGACGACAAACTCTGGATATGGATTTTTGATTGATTCTAGAAATTCTTTATCATAGTAAATGGTTATGTAAGGAGAATAAAGGTTTTTGATCAAGAAACCAGATCTGAGTCCGCACTAGGAAATCAGGTGAACGATACTAGTTCGGAAATGAAATTGTGTGATCAAGTGAGAGATCGGATTTGGTGTTGCCTACGGATGATATACGGACATCGTACGGGCTTGAATAAAATGAATATTGAAAATTTTGTAAAGAGATGAGTAAAATAAATTTGACCATGCTAGTAAACACTATTGATAGATAAGTAAAGGTATCTAAAGGCAAAGGCTAAATGGATGTTTTTGATTTCAGAAGATAAATTGAATTTCTCGACAAAATGGTATGTATTTAAATTTCTGTATGAAATTTGAGGATTTTTTGGTCTAGCCCCTTGGCTTTTTATCTTCTTTTGAAATCTGGGGGCCCGTAGTGGCGTTTTGTAGTTGTACCGATCTAGCCCTGCGAAGGAGACGATAGTGAAATTTTTCAAAAATTTAAGGAATTAGAAAAAAAATTGAGAAAATTTTGATAATTTCAACTTTGTTTTTGAAATTAAAATTTTAAATGGTTGAGTAAGTAACATTGTTTGGAAGTTATGGATGAGTTTGGAAGGCTAATAATAGAAATAATGTTTCTTGATAAAAAGATTGTTTTGGGTGTTGTTAAAAACTATTAGATTCGGTAAACAGTTAATGGGTTTAGGATCATTCTTCTCAACTTGCAATTTGGGGGACGAAATTTTTTTAAGGGGGAGGAATGTGACGACCCGGGATTTCTGGACATTTGAAATTGAAATATTTAATTGGTTTTAAATATTTGAAAGATAGGTTAACCTGAATTTCAAATATCTCTATTTATTTTGGCAATTAAATTATTGAACTTAATTGTTGGAGTTGGGTAAAATATTTGAATCTTCAGTTTATGATTGTTAAAAATATTTTAAAGGATTAAAAAATTCATATTGATAATACTGAAGGTAATAGAACTTTTAAATGTGAATTTGAAAGTGATTTGTTCATTTTTGAATTTATATCGTTTAAAGTGATAATTAAAATAGCCTTTCGAGACACGATCTCGAAATTCGACGGAACCAGTTCCATTGGAACCATAATAGTGTATGATTATCGAATTCCAATTTTCATGGTGTTTAGAGTGATAGTTTGGCCGTACGATAGATAAATACTCTGAAGCTATATCGAAAATTCAATATAACAACTGGGTTGAAAAAGCTATCATCTCCATGCGATCGAATTAGGACTCGAGACATTTTCCAATACGTTCGGAATAGGGGTATAACCTTATGAATGCCTAACAGCATGCCTCCGTAGGAGTTTGAAAATTAAAGTTGCATTATTGAGATGATTTGAATTTGAATTTGAATTTAAATTGAATATATTTATCTATTCACATGCAGTAGACAATTAAACACGTAAAGAAATTTTGGACACGTGTTTCCTCTGATTTTACACGCGTCTTTGTTGAAAAAAATAAATAACAACACTTTATCTCGTTCAAAAAATCTCACAAGAAATCGAACAGAAAAAAATGGAATCAGATTCATATTGAAGTAATGTCGACTACTTCTCTTTCTTTTTCATTCCAACTGCAACCCTTTTCTTTGAAAATTCCACTCCCCAAATTAAACCCAATTCGAAAACCTAAAAGCATCCTAACCGAAATCAAAAATTCTCCACTCCCTCTTTCATTCAAATCGAATTCTTTTCGTTCTATCGTAAGGAAGGCGGCATTGCAATTGACAGGCGTTCACGATGGCAAGGCATGTACCTTCGCCCCGCATGAAGATAGGTGACGCCGGGAGTGTTTGTGGGGTTGGCCGCGGCGAATTCTCGGCATCGAGTGGGTTTTCTAAAAGTAGCGATGCAGATGGTTGTTCGTAGGGATGCAAGGATATGTGGGGTCGACGCCTTCTGCAAGTACCGAACGTGAGTTCTGGATGCATCAGGCGCGTGTTCTCTCCGGAGGTGATGGTCGTGAATTTCCTAGGCCATCTGCGAGGTCGTTCACTGTAAGGTTTCGGGCCTTATTTTTATTTTCTTTTGCCAATATATATTTATATATGGATTTGAAAATAATAATAATAAATATTTACATTGAAAGGGATTCACTGTTCTTTATAATAGATATATGTATGCATACATGTTTCTGAAAATAAAATTTAAATGTTAAAGAGGATATTTAAAATTTGATTTTCGAATCCATATAGACACTTTTGTAAACATACATACATACATACATACATACATACATATATATATATATATATATATTCCTAAAGAAAATATAAATATAAACATATCTATGTAAAATCATACATAAATATTTTAACTTATGAGTTATTTTAAAATTAAGGAGTTACGGTGATTTACTTGTTCAATTAACGTATTAACTTACTTTAGTTACTAAAAGATTTTTAATAGGAAAAATTATTAGTTTGGAAGTAAATCACTAGTTAACTAAATTATTGGATTAAGTTAAATTATAAGATGGAAATTGATTGTTGGATTTGTTTCAAATATTTATAAACCATGTAATGTTTATACAAGGTCATAAATCATGGAGAATCAAGCCGGTGTGGATCAGATTGCAAATTAAAAAGGCAAAGGTGAGTTAATCTAACTCATTTGGAATATCCTTTAAATTTAAATAGTTAAATTTAAATGACAGGTTGAATGATTGAATTTTCTGGATGTGGTATATTATATAGTAGTATACATAGTATATATTGGAGTGATTGATTTCCCGCATTATATAGCGGATGAGACCCTATGCGCCCCGCATAATAGCGGATGGCCCTTTACACGACGATACTCCACCTCGAAGTGGAATTGGTATTTTTATATTGTGCTAACATCTACGGATGCAGGGAATCATGTTGGAGGGATCCAACTGGATTCCTCAAAATATTTAGATTGTTTAATATTCTATGATCTGATTTATTAAATAATCTAAGATAGATTATATTAGTAATTGAAAATATTGGATGCTATGGTTTGACTGAATATATTTTGGGTATATTGGGATATGAAAAACATAAAGATTGAATTTTTAAAAAGGAATAAAGGAGAGAATCTTTAAGTAAAATAGTTATAGAGAAATAGGATAAATTAAAGAATGGATTGGAAAAGGATAAAGTTTATTTTTATATTCTAATAAATAAATTCCAAGTATGGGAAAGGAGATTTTTCAATAAATAGGAATAAATGAATTTGTAAACTTAAGTGATAATATTTAAAGGAATAAAAGATTTTTTTTAAATTCAGAATTTAAATGGTTTAGGAAGAAATAAAAGAAGGATTTTGAAATGAATATGAAAATAGTATTCTCAGGTTAAATAAGATTTTAAATCATAATTAAGAAGTTAAATTTTAAATTAATGGGTTTTTAAATAAAAGTAGGGAAGTAAAGGAATTTATTTTAAAATGGTGTAAAAATTTAAAAATCTATTTGGAAATCGATTTAGAGTTTGAAATTGTGTTTTAAAAAAAGATGAGACTATGAGCTTTATAAACTGGGTTTATAAAGTGAAATAAGTATCAGTGGATATTTGAAAGTATAAATTCAGGATGGGATTTTATAAAAGAATGGGAAATTTGTTTTAAAAATAGTGATTTATTTTTAAAGGTGTGAAAAGGAAAGTGTATTTCCCTAGAAAGCCAAGTATATTTTCAAAGAAAGATTTCCAGGTATAAGATAGATGTTTTAAAATGGCTTTAAAAGGATGTTTTAGAGAAATTTTATTATTTTAAATTTGTTCAGAATTTTAAAGTAAATATTTATTTAATTTAATTATAGTAGTAATTATTTTAAGGATTTAGCCAGTATATGATTTAAAAGATAATTATTTAATATTTGTACCCTATAGAATAATTTTTTTATTTTAGTTTTAGCCTTAGTTTTAAATGAGAAATAAGTATATATTTTTAATAAAGTGTTTTAAATAGTTTTATTCAAAGCGTTTTAAAGTATATTTTTAAATAAGTGTTTTAAATAGTTTTTATTGTAAGTGTTTTAAATTGTTTTTATTTTAAAATGTTTAAAGAATGTATATATATATTTTTTATATAAAGTGATTTTAAATTATTTTAAAAGTACAAAATATTAAGGCTTGGCGATTTTTAGTGGAAATAAAACAATTGGGTGGGAATTTTCTTCCGAAAGAGAAAAGTTATTTAAAAACTATTTTTCAAAAGGTTGAAGAGCGGAAATATATCCTGTGATGATATTTTGACATTAATAAATAATTTGGAAAATTATTTAATTCTGATGGTTGTTGGGAGATGTTATTTAATAATTAAATAACTGACTATCAATATTGGCCAACACGCTAATCGTTTCGAAGAGACTGGGATTTCCGTAAGCCACTTCGATCCTATTTGAATGTTTTCATGAGGAAAACAAGTGCCTGGAGTCGAAAATGGAGCAGTGAAGTGCAAGGGGTAATCGCTACTAATCCTGAGGGTGATTCCAAAATGGATGTAGTATAAATAGTGCTTTCTGTTCTATTCGGACCTGGAACGGACTGGTATGGATGAATAGTATCAAAACATCGTCAGGAGGACGGCGAATATTCTAACTGAATGTGTGCTGAAAAGGTAATGCTTAAACTTGAGCCACATCAACCGAGAATAGCTAAAACAAGGGTGGTGTACACAAGGCTAAGTGGCCAGCAACGAATTACGGTAAGGTCACCCTTATCTAAAGGTCCCTTTATTTCGGCTATGTGGGCGATTGCTGATCCAACCGCGGGGTGATCTTATTCGGACTATCCAGTAAGGGGTAGCTCCGGTCTTATGATGCAGGGGATCAGGGTGGATCCTCGGTATGGGGATCTAAACCACGTGTTATGACAGGCGGTACCTAGTAGCCCTGTCATTGTATGGAATCCAATCTCCAATAAGCTCCTGTACGGTTTTGATTGTGCGTAACTATGCGGAAACATGAGATGCAAGCATTTCTGCTAGATTATATTTTACTTTCTATAGACAATATTATAATATCATACGGATTTGATAAAAATGTTTTGGTTATCGTAAGGTAAAAACCTTGCATGTTTATTTGTGACGTGGTCTTACGAGATACCTTCGATTTTAAAAGATTTTCAAAAAATTTAATAATCCAATTATGTATGTTTTCTTATGTTGGTTTTTCAAACTGACTCGGGTGTTAATTAATTATAATGTCCGGTTTAGACCGAGTATTATAGAGTACAGATTCTGGATGGACCACTGTGGAGCTTAGGAGACGAGCTGGATGACGAGGCGTATTTCCGTAGAATATATTTGCTGTGTAGTGAAAGTTGTAAAATTAGGTTTTGTGAGGACAAGTTAAAATAACTGTCCAGTAATAGTTTTGGTATTGGTGTACTCTAATGATGTAATCTATAAAACAGATATATTTTCTTTTTTGTAAAGATTAGTTATTATCTATTATATTTTATTCCACTAGGATGTTGATGCAGTGCACCATGATAGTCACAGTTCCTTAAGTCGCTCGGCCTACTATGAGTCGCGCCATGTTAAGTCGCAACCAGATAAGTCGCTCCACGACCTTAATCCACCCCAACCATCAGCCCTTCGTGATTTCCTTAAGTCGCACCAACTTAAGTCGCTCAACGACCTAACGGATCAAGATATCAGGCCGCATCTCTTAGGTCGTTCCCTGTAGCCACATTCCTTAAGTCGCTGGCATTCTTCTTAAGTCGTCGTTGGCTTCTTAAGTCGCTTGCTATATGCCACATTGATTTCTTAGGTCGCAGGTGAAGCTTATGCCATGGTTCGCTTAAGTCGCTCAACCTAAGCTGATTTCTTAAGTCATTGGATCTTATGCCGTATGTTGTTAAGTCGTGTGTGTTATAATTCTGTTAAGTCGTTTAATGTTATGTCGCATGTGTGGTGATTTGTAAGTCGCATGTATATTGTAATGTTAGGTCGTGTATGTCATATGTTGAGTTAAGTCGTATGTTGTATTTCTTATGTCGCATGTGTTAAGCCATGTAATGTTGGGTCGTGAGTCACTGTTGTTGAGTCGTTGTGTTGAGTTGTAATTTCCTATAAATAGGGGTGTGTTGTCACTTGTAAAGGGAGTTGATTTTTGAATAAAATTTATGTGCAATCTTTTTGCCACCATTGTTGAAGTTGAGTGTGATCTCCTTCTTCTTCCCTTCTTCGGGTTATTCGTGCACGAATCAACGAAGTAGAAGCCAATTCTCGGTATCACTTGCGAGTGATCAACAATTGAATTGTAGATCTTTCAACAAGGGATCTTGCGAGATCAACGGGTTAGAGATAGCTAGATTCCGGCATCGTCACGAACAATGGAATTGGGCATTTATCGTTCTATCAGCTTAATTTGACATGAAATCATCATTTTGTGAGCAAGAAAGATTGTGTCAATTTGTATCAAAGCATTATTAGCACGTCGAAGTTAAATCCGCGGCGTCACCTTTTTGGTATCAGAGCATATCAGATCCGAGCCATATCAAAGCCGAGAGCCAAGTTAAATTGGGATTGGAGCTAAGTAAGATCAAGTTGAAGTTAAGTCGGAGCCGAGTTAAAGCAAGTTAGGTCAGAGCCGAACCAAAATTAGAGCCGAGTCAGAGCCAAGTCAAAGAACCGAGATTGTGAAGAATCATGCCTCCAAGACATGCTAATCGCTATCATCAGGTTGAAGATTTGTATCGAAGACAAGAAGCTGAGCAGATGGAGCAGCGTATCAATGACAAGTTCAATGAGGGTATTGAAAAGTTAGAGAAATTGATGAATGACTTGAATCGAAATCAAAGGAGAACGTCACCAGTTTCGAATCAGAGTGGAAACAGGGTTTCACCATCGGTTTCTGAAGAAAGGAGAGTGTCAACCCAGTCTTATCGAGATAGAAGAGAATCTTCAGTTTCAATGAGGCGAGAACACCGTGAGTATCGAAATGAAGAAAGAAGAACCCCACGTGAGTTTGACAATGAACCTTATCGTGATGTTGAAAGACAGGGTAGAAGGGACATGCATAGTCGTAGAGATGTAGATGGACGGGATCGATATCGAAGTACATATGATTTTGAGGAGGATGGTGATGGAGGTAGGATTCATTATCGAAATCGAGGCCAAGTGCGAAATCAATATCTCGGTCTAGAAAATGATCGTAAATGGGAGTCAGGTATGAGGATGGAAATTCCAGAATTCAAGGGTGGTATGCAAGCAGAAGAATTTCTCGATTGGTTGTCTAATGTTGAAAAATTTTGGAATTCAAAGAGGTGCCTGAGAATCACAGAGTTCAGTTAGTTGCTACAAGGCTAAGGGGAAGAGCTATGACTTGGTGGCAACCAACTAAACTAACTCGGGAGAGAATGGGAAAATCAAAAGTTGTTACTTGGGAGAAGATGAGAAAGATGATGAAAAAAACTTTCTTGCCGTACAATTATCAATCTCTTATGTATCAACGATTCCAGAAATTGAGACAAGAGACGAGGACAGTGAATGATTATGCAGATCAATTCTATCAATTGATTGCCAGGAATGATATTATGGAGACTGAGGAATAGCTAACAGCTAGATATATTGGAGGGCTACGAGTGCAAATTCAAGACATGGTGAATATGTTTAATAATGTCTGTTACTGAAGCATATTAGAAAGCTCTAGCTTGGGAGAAACAAGGGAGACGAGGAAGTGGTGTGTTTGTGGGTTCTAACAGTCAGAGTAAGGGTGCTAGTAGCAGTCTAATGTTTCCAAGGCAGTCAGTAAACCAATTGTCAAAGAAGCCGCTAAAGCAAAGGTCAATGACAGTATCAAGTGCTATAATTGTCAGGAGTTTGGCCATAAAAGTAAAGAATGTACAAAGCCAAAGAAGAGAGCATTAGTTGTAGAGGAATGTGAGTATGAGGATGTGGAAGCGGAAGTTGATTATTCTTAACCATCAAAGTTTGATGAAGATGAAGAAGTTGTGTCAGGAGATGAAGGATGTCATTTGATGATGAGGAGATCTTGTTTAGTGCCAAAGCATGAGAATGATTCTAGTTGGCTAAGAAGCAATATTTTTCAGTCTACATGTACTATCCTGGGAAAGGTTTTTCGATTTGTTATTGATGCGGGGAGCTGTGATAACATTATTTCTGAAGAAGCCGTTACGAAGTTAGGGTTGAAGACTGAAAAGCATACTAGACCTTATAAACTGGCATGGCTAAAGAAAGGTGGTGAAGTTACAGTGGGAAGACGAGCATTTGTTACATTTTCTATTGGGAAGAAGTACAAAGATGATATATGGTGTGATGTTGTGGATATGGATGTGTGTCATTTACTATTGGGAAGACCGTGGCAGTATGATCGAGCTGTACAACATAATGGTCGCACCAACAGCTACAGTTTCATGTTCGAAGGAACTCAAATTACCTTAGTTCCTAAGAAACGTGAACAAGGTGAAAGCAAGTCAGAGAAGAAGGTGGAATCAACTAGTCTATTATCTACGAAAGAATTTGTTGAAGGAGTGAAAGGTAGTGCTGAATTATTCATGTTGATTGGGTATGAAACAAATGAAGATGTTAAAATTCCTGCGGAGGTTTGACCGGTGTTAAATGAATTTGAGGATGTCTTTCCTACGGAATTACCCAAGGAGTTACTGCCATTGAGGGACATACAACATCAAATTGATCTAGTGCCAGGTGCTGTTTTACCGCATAGGCCACATTATCGTATGAGTCCGAAAGAGCATGAAGAGTTGAGGAGACAGGTTGAGGAGTTGCTTGAGCAAGGGCGTGTTCGAGAAAGTCTCAGTCCTTGTGTTGTACCAGCTTTGTTAGTGCCGAAGAAAGATGGTTCATGGAGATTGTGTACAGATAGCAGGGCACTCAACAAAATAACTTTCAGATACAAATTTCCTATGCCAAGACTTGATGATCTATTAGATCAAATCAGTGGGTCTGTAATCTTTTCGAAGATCGATCTTAAGAGTGGTTATCATCAGATTCGCATTAGACCAGGTGATGAATGGAAGACAACGTTCAAGACTCGGGAAGGATTGTATGAATGGCTGCCCGTTTGGTCTATCTAATGCACCAAGTACATTTATGAGAGTGATGAATCAAATTTTCAGACCTTACATCGGGAAGTTTGTGGTAGTTTACTTTGATGATATCTTAATCTATAGTGCAAGCACAGAGGAGCATATTCAACACTTGCGAAAGGTGTTAACTATTCTTCGTCAAGAACAGTTCTATGCAACAATGAAAAAATGCATGTTCATGACGCCAAGTATTCTATTTTTTGGGTATGTTCTGTCTGAGGGAGGGATAAAAGTGGATCAGAGTAAAGTAGCCACAATCAGAAATTGGCCACGGCCCAAAACTATAACCGAAGTCAGAAGTTTCCATTGGTTAGCTTCATTTTATTGAAGATTCATACCACACTTTAGTAGTGTGATGGCTCCTGTTACTGATTGTATGAACGGAAAGACGTTTTCTTGGATGGAAGAGGTAGAATTTGCTTTTTAGCAAATCAAGGAACTGTTAACCTCAGCACCGATTCTAGTGTTGCCAGATTTTCAGTTACTATTTGAGTTACATACGGATGCATCTAAAGTTGGAATTGGAGGAGTGTTGAGTCAGAAGGGTCGTCCAATTGCCTATTTCAGTGAAAAGCTTTATGGAGCAAAGATGAGATACAATATTTATGATGTGGATTTTTATGCTATTGTGCAGGCTGTGAAGCATTGGAGACATTACTTGTTCCACAAAGAATTTGATTTGTATACGGATCATGAAGCATTGAAATATTTACAAGGGCAGAATAAAATTGCAGCTAGGCATGCATCGTGGATAGCTTATTTGCCGCAATTTACATTCATCATCAAGCATAAGTCTGGAGTAACTAATCGCGTCGCAGATGCATTGAGTCGGAGGAATACTTTACTAACAACCATGCGAGTAGAGGCGATGGGTTTTGATTTACTTCCAAATTTGCTTACATCAGATTCTTATTTTTCCAAGATCTTAGACAAAGTCAAGCAGGGAAGCATGGATGGATATATGCTGGTTGATGGTTTTCTGTTCAAAGGAAATCAGTTGTGTATTCCAGATTGCAGTTTATGAATGAAAATTATCAAAGAATTGCATGAAGAAGGACACGTGGGCCACGACCGTACTATGCAGTTAATTGCAAAGTCTTATTTTTAACCATCAATGAGAAAAGAAGTTGAAAGGTTTGTTCAGAGGTGCCATATTTGTCAAGTTTCAAAGGGAACCGCGACAAAGGCTGGTTTATATTTGCCGTTGCCTATACCTACTAAGCCATGGGTAGACGTTAGCATGGACTTTGTATTGGGTTTGCCGAGGACGCAACGTGGCAATGATTCTATCTATGTGGTGGTTCATCGGTTTTCAAAAATGGTACATTTTATCGCATGCAAGAAGACGGTGGATGCAGTTAATGTCGCATAGTTATACTTCAGGGAGATCTATCTTCTTCATGGGTTGCCTGAATCTATTGTATCGGATAGAGACGCTCATTTTCTGAGTCATTTTTGGATGAGTCTATGGAAAATGGTCAGGACAAAGCTGAAATTTAGTAGTGCTTATCATCCACAGACGGATGGACAAACAGAAGTTGTGAATAGATCCCTGGGTAATCTATTGAGATGCCTCGTGAATGACAATTTGAAGAGTTGGGATTCCAAGCTGTGTCAAGCAGAGTTTGCACACAACCATGCAGTTAATCGTAGCACTGGTTTCAGTCCATTCCAGGTTGTTTGTTCAACAATTCCGAAGGGACCATTGGATTTATCTATAGTACCACAATAGAAAGTAGTGATCAAACGAGCTTATGATTTTGTGAATGAGTTGCAAGAATGCCACAAGGTTGTGTAGGAATGGTTTCTTAAGGCGAATGAGAAATATAAGCAATCTGCAGATATTAAACGACGACATGTTGAATTCAAAGAAGGAGATTTTGTATATGAAGTATCGACTAAGGAACGATTTCCTGTTGGTACTTACAACAAACTAGCTGCTAGGAAGATTGGTCCTTTGGAGATCGTAAAGAAGATTAATGAGAATGCTTATCAGTTGAGATTGCCGGATCATATCCATACTGCTGACGTTTTCAACGTCAAACACTTGATTCCATATCATGAGAATAAGCATGCCGAAGAAGAGGAAAGTGTGAATTCGGGGTCGAATTCTTTTCAACCAGGGGAGGATGATGCAGCGCACCATAATAGTCACAGTTCCTTAAGTCGCTCGGCCTGCTATGAGTCGCGCCATGTTAAGTCGCAACTAGATAAGTCGCTCCACGACCTTAAGCCACCCCAACCATCAGCGCTTCATGATTTCCTTAAATCGCACCAACTTAAGTCGCTCAACGACCTAACGAATCAAGATATCTGGCCGCATCTCTTAGGTCGTTCCCTGAAGCCACATTCCTTAAGTCGCTGGCATTCTTTTTAAGTCGTCGTTGGCTTCTTAAGTCGCTTGCTATATGCTGCATTGATTTCTTAGGTCGCAACTGAAGCTTATGCCGTGGTTCGCTTAAGTCGCTCAACCTATGCTGATTTCTTAAGTCGCTGGATCTTATGCCGTATGTTGTTAAGTCGTGTGTGTTGTAATTCTATTAAGTCGTTTGATGTTATGTCACATGTGTGGTGTTTTGTAAGTCGCATGTATGTTGTAATGTTAGGTTGTGTATGTCGTATGTCGAGTTAAGTCACATGTTGTATTTCTTATGTCGCATGTGTTAAGCCGTGTAATGTTGGGTTGTGAGTCACTGTTGTTGAGTCGCTGTGTTGAGTTGTAATTTCCTATAAATAGGGGTGTGTTGTCACTTGTAAAGGGAGTTGATTTTTGAATAAAATTTGTGTGTGAGCTTTTTGCCATCATTGTTGAAGTTGAGTGTGATCTCCTTCTTCTTTCCTTCTTCGGGTTATTCGTGCGCGAATCAACAAAGTAGAAGCCAATTCTCGGTATCACTTGCGAGTGATCAACGATCAAATTGTAGATCTTTCAACACGGTATCTTGCGAGATCAACGGGTTGGAGATAGCAAGATTCCGACATCTTCATGATCAACGGAATTGGGCATTTATAGTTCTATTAGGTTTATTTGACACGAAATCATCATTTCATGTGGAAGAAAGATTGCGTCAATTTGTATCAAAGCATTATTAGCACGTCGAAGTTAAATCCTCTGCGTCAAATGGTAAGATTCTGTTGTTGTTTGTTTTTTCTCTTCTTCTACCTCCTTCTTCTTTTACCCTAACGGTCCATTTTTCTGGCATTCGATTGTTCGGCATTTAATACAGTGGATATATTGATGTCGATTTTTGGGCGTCGAAAAATCGGGGTGTTGCAGTTTATTCACTGGTCGTATGTCTTTGAGAGTATTGATAACAGTCGCAGTGGTCAAAGAGCGGTCCTTTATCATGAAAGGCGACGTTTTTTTCGAATCTTATGTTGTACATCTTTCAAGTCAATAATGGTGATAAATATTTGTTATTATAAAGGTTTAAGCACATCTTCTTGCAATGAAGTTCAATATCATCTTCTTGAAGCTTCGAGTTGAAAACCATATTCTCTTGAGAAATTATGCGGATATCGTTTGCCCTAACCAAAATGTAGTAGAAGCATTGACTTTTCAAGTCAACAATCTCAACCATAGTGCTTGCCACCTTTCAAATCTATTCAATTTGATGGTGTTCCCCTTTCTTTTGCTATTCAAACTCAAACACAGGAATTTTTCAAGTCATCGAGATCATTCAAAATCTTGAATTCCATAGATTTGTGTTAACACTAATATATGACTTTAATACTAAGGTATTTTGCTTTATAGCATAACTCATATTACATTAGTATTAATCTACATACTCAACATGGTTTTATTAGTGCAACATTATACAAAGAATTATTTTATGTTAATTATCATTCAAATTTCTTACACACGCCCATAGACTTGTTCTTTTAACATATGTTTGGAATTTATGTTCTTCTGCTAAACATCATAGTTTGAGTCTTCTTGAGAGTTCAACATTGGTTATTTAGTGGTCATTAATTTGTTTGAGGCTTGTTTTTGACTTTAAACATTTTAATGTTTACATAATATGCAAACCACCTATATGCCCTTTATAATGGGCGTTCAAGTCTGGAATAACATTATCTAGTAGATAATAAGAGACTAGGCAAGAAACTTTCCAAGATGACTAGTATGGGCTCTAAAATTTCTCCTCTTGAGTTAATTCTTCTTTGGTTGTCGGAGATGGAATTTCAATATTGGGTGAGTTGTAAACTTTTTAAAACAGACTCCTTAATCGTTCAACTTTTGGATCATTAAGCTTGACTTCTTATTGTAACTTTTATGTCCAAATCTGAAACCTTATTTGTAACCGATTATCTGTTTTGGAAATTAAACATTAATTTCAAAAAAGTAGAAAAATATCTAGTACTAATTTTGAAGAAATGGTTAGGAAACTCTCTGATAATAAGGAAGCTAGGAATCCCATATCATTTGATGATAAGAAATCCACAATACTATCTTCTAACAATAAGAAATCCAAAATACCATTTGGTAATAAGAAACCAAGAATCCCATCCAATAATAAGAAAATCGAAAAACCATATTGTAATAAGAAATCTAGAATATTTCCGATAATAAGAAGATAAAACGAAACTAATAATAAGAAATCCAAAATCCCTAACATGCTCTTCTAGCAACAAGAAATCCATCCGATAATAAAATATAAAATATTCTTTGTAAAAAGAAGACTAGAAAACCATCTTATAATGAGAAATCCAGAATACTCAAATTTCTTCTTCTGGCAAGAAGAAATCCATCTTATAATAAGATATTATGAATATCCTCTTATAATAAGAAATCCGGAATCCTATCCAATAATAAGAAGACTAGAAATCCATTTATTAATAAGAAATCCAGAATCCCATTTAGTAATAAGAAAACTAGAAAATCATCAAGTAATAAAAAATCTAAAACCCCATCCGATAATAAGAAATCCATAATTCCATGTATTATTAATAGAAGAACAGAAATCTCTACCTGGAAATAATAAAAGACCAAAAACACCTATATGGTAGTAATAAAAGACCAGAAATCCCTATAGAAAACTTGAACTCCACGGGAAAACCAGAAATTCAATATGAAGTCCAAAAGGCATCAAGAAAACTAACAAGAAAAACATAAATTCATTTATCAGGAAAATAAAAAATTCATCCTTCAAGAAAATCGGAAATTCAATCAACAGTTCGTCAGAATTTCATTTGATAATAAGAAACTCAAAAGCCCATCTGATTGTAATAGAAGATCAAAAAAATCATCTAATTACATTAATTCATGTAGAGAATAATTCACAGTTCAATCTTATAATATAACGTTATATCAGAAACTTTTGCCATGGACTAATACTTTGAATTGTAATGGAGATTCCTGTTTGGTCAAAGGAATGCCCCTTGTTAGGAGATATCTAATTGTTAAGGTGTTTATTATTTATTATTTTTACATTGGAGCCAAGTAGATTTGTTGAACCATTCAGTCGTGCAACAAAGTAGTTCTGTTTAGCTATTCAACCTTTTAGCAAAGTGTTCCATTCAACCCTTCAATTGTTCAGCAAGGTAGTTCCATTCAGCTGTTCAGCGTTTCAGCCATTCAATAGAGTAGTTCTATTTGGTTGTTTCGCCATTCAACATGGTAGTTCTTTTTGGTTGTTTAGCTGCTAAGTAAAGTAGTCCCATTCGATTGTTTTTCCATTTAGCAGGTCTTATTAATCTATTAATGCTTATTTCATCGACCTTCCATTGATGGTTTCCCAATTTCTAGGTCTAGTACGAATCCATTTGAAGTATGTTTCTTCTATTCCTTGGATAAAACTATTCTTACATTTCTAGTAAGAATTTGTAGTTTACTTAATTCCTTTTTCCTCTCCATTCAGTTTTAGATTCCATCATATCTCCTATCTTTTCCTCCGTTCGGGTTTTAGATATCCCAACCCCTTCCCTCTTTGCCCTTATTGGGCTTTGCCTTTGTTTTGGGCTTTAGACATCTCTGTCCTTTATTTTATGCCCTTCTTGAGCTTTGCCTTTTTTTCGAAGTGTTATAGCTCATATTTGATTGATCTTCTCCCAAAGGATTAGTGGTTGGTGTTAGACTAGTTCCTCCCTTTAAGAGATACTTTGGAATGGTCCTCGAAGGCTTTTGTCCCTCCCTCTAGAAGGTGCTCTAAAAGTGCAGCAGAGTATTTTGTCCCTCCCTCTAGGAGGTTCTTCAAAAATACATCTAAGCTTTAAAGAAGTTTTTCTTTTGAAAAGATTATTTGTGAAAATAATTTTTGGCAAGTTGGAAGTTTGTCAATACCCTTTTGAACATCAACTTTTCTATCATGAAACTTCTTTTTTGGAAGAAAGAATTTTCCATAAAAAGACCTCTTTGATAATTGAGGAATTATTCCCTAAGATTGGACTTTCTTTTGACAAGATTTTGGGTATTTGAAATTTTTGATAAAGAAGTTTCTTCTCAATGTTGCCACCAAGAAGGGCTTTTGATTCACTCTCACAATACGAATGCAAATCTCAAATAAAAGACGAGTGTTCATTATTCACGTAAGCGACTTCTATTCACCTTTTTATCCAATTGATTCCTTTATTAATTTAAACTTCTTTGTAAATACTTGTATATGTATTAAAAATACCTTTACAATATATATATATATATATATATATATAAACGTATAGTACGATTTCAATATTCATCTCTACTCCTCTTAATAGTTTGAGATTTGTGAACATTCTTATCGCATATGGAAATCAAGTCTTCTATACTTATCACGTTTTCGACCATCTTAGCTTACTTCATCCTTTGGTCAAGAGTGAAGCCGATAGGTTAGAGCACTGTTGCTTATAAACCCTACGTGAACATCGTTCGTAACTCTCATAGAGAGAACAAGTCTACTTTGTCGGCATTTATTGCTAATTATAAGATTAATTACTTTTCATAAATAAGTAAATACACAAAATGTGACTAACTCACATAAGTGACTCCAAATCTCTTTGTAAAATTATTTGAATATAATTTGAAAAACCTTTTTGAAAATGATATATATATATATATATACTAATTTAATTACAAAGTCGATGTACTAAATAAAATGTTGAATAATTTGAAAGACAAAATGTTACATAAATCTTTTAATACATTAATAAAATATTTAACCAATTTTTTAAATCTATAAAAATAACTAAATTTGACGTTTGCTAAAAGCTTCTAAAAAGAATATTTTGCATTTATTATGTCGTCTTCCTTCAACAATTCTAAATTAATTAATAAAATATGTTAAACTTCAAAACACATTTAAAATACTATAATATGTGTTATTAAACTAGAAAGATAGTAGAAAAATACATCAATTTTAGTGTCATTTAAAACCATATAAAGTTTAAAACAACAAACAATATCTTTTACAAACGCTATCAAAAGGGTCCAGAACTATTACAGGATGTCAAAAGTAATACTGTCAAATTCTTTAATAAACTATTAACGAAAGCAGTTTTAATCATTAGAAAGATTAACCATTTTTCAATATGTTAACAATAGTTTTAATACCCAATTTTTTTTACAGTAAGTAAAATGCTCATACTACATCATAACCATGCCTAGAAACCCCTAGGAATGTCAGTACGAAGTATTATAGAAAATGATTAAAACAAGGCATTGAAAGTGCTTCTATAGCGATAATTTACAATAGAAACCACACAAAATTCCATTCCCAACCAACCACCATCCAATCAACCATATGTGCATGATGTTAAGGCCGTGTCACAAGTTTTAGCATTGAAGTGGTGGTATGCAATACAGAGCTCTCATTTCTTTCCAAAAAAATCGTGGTCCGAATATAAAACTTTACTTAATGGTGTCACTATAGTTTAGCAAGCATAATATACAACTTCATGTACAATGAAATTGTGAGTTTACTCACTCCTTTTAAGGTCTACAACAAAGCACAAGCCTCTACCTCACCATCAATTTCTACCTCCACCAAAGAAATCTCCGAATCCAAACTTGCTCCTTATTACTCATGCCCTAGCCGAGAAAAAGGCTATATTTGTTCATGGACCTAGGATGTTGTCGGTTGTATGCTCCAACTCTCCAATCCTAGTATTGTTTTTCTTTGTTCGTATATAGTATCAACCTATAGCTTGTGTTTGATGAAGTTTGTGATTTGAAATTGGTTACATTATGAGAAGAAGATGAAGAGAATTTATTTCCATGTTTAATTAATTAGCAATCCCATTTCCTAAGCCTTGACGATATTTGTATAAACTTCATTAAAAGGTCGTTTACCACTTCTCACATTATATGTCTAACCAAGAGCTTATTCCCCTCCATATGCTTTGCATTACACATCATTCTCTCTTTACATAGCCCTTAAGCCTTCTCAAAATCCTCCTCCGAAATATAATCAATTGACATCATCCATCACATTATTAAAGTGTTTAATTACCTAAAAACATCAAATATTTTAGTTGCTAATTAGTTACCCATTAATATCCTAACCAAGCCCAAATAGTTAAAACAACTTCTATCTAGTAAAAAGTCGTTTACCGATGAATTTTTTTTCAATCACATCATAATTGTTTCATCGAAGTATTTATTTTTGCTAACAAATTTCAGGAATAAGTTTCCCATTATTAGTTATTAATTAAAAACCATTTAATAATGTTTTAAAATCATTTAATCGCATTAAATAATAGATTCCAATATTATAATGATTTAGATATTTAAAAAAAACATTTAAAATTTGAGGTCACTACACTCTCCCGAACATAAAATATTTCACCCCCCTCAAAATTCCAACATGACCAACACACAAAAATGAACCAAAGTTCATTGTTTGATTGGGTTAAAAAACCACATATCACAAAAGGATGATAAGTAATCTATCGAGCATACCTTACGCTCCACAACCTCATGTTATTACTTTGATTATTCAAGCTACCACATGACAAATAATAGAGTTATCCCCTGAACTCTCCATAAGACAACAAAACATAGTATGTGTATACCTAAGTATATGTGATGTGCGTGAATTATCTGTACACAATATCCGATCTAATCACTTGCTCCATCATATAAATTTCACTTCCTAACTATCACTTGACCTCTCTAGTGCGGAGTCTAAACATGTTCCTTGATTAGAAACTTCGATTTCCCTTATATTGTTGTGCACTATGACAAAAAACCTCAGGATCATGTCAATTACCCGTTTTAAGCAATCCTAGTCACGAATCAAGTGAAAAATTCTAGTTTGGACCTATAACGACCAAGAATTTTAGTTATTTAAACTTAGAATATTTAATAAATTTTAAATATCAAAAAGTTAATTTTATTGGTTAAATAACTTAAATTCAAAAAATAGCAATTAAGTAGATAGTATAATTGTTGAATTTAATAATTGAAATTATTTAAATAATTGAATCTTAGATTTTTATTTGGATAAAACAGGATTTAAAGGCTTATTAAATTTCTCTTAATAAGAATGAAGGCAACAAAAATTTTAAATTTTATTTAAAAGCGATTTAACTAATTTTGGAACTAACTCATTTTAACTAACATATAAAAGTAGCCTTCCTAAGCACTATATCAGATTTCGTCGAAACCAGTTTCATTGAGTCTATAATAATTAATTATAATACGTCGGAAAATTTCGTAGCGATCAAACACATTGTTTGGTCATATGAGATAGAAAGGTGTTGAAATTAATATCGAAAATTTAATATTATAGTTTGATTCAAAAAGCTATCTTCTCCATACGATCCAATTAGTGCTTGAGACTAGTTTCATTACGTTCGGAATAGGGGTATAACATTAGAAACATCGAGCGGCATTGTAACAACCCGCATATTTATCGATTGTATATTTAAATATTTTATTTAAATATTTCATCGTTCTTCGGATTTTGGTCTGAAAAGCTACTTTTTGCAAACAGTCGTATTAGGACTCGAGACCCCTCCCATTGACTTCAAAATTCCGTTTGTAACCTTTTTGAGTATAAGCATTGATATGTTTGAAGCTAGCTAAATATTTGACCTTTTTTCACTTTGAGTTTGGGTTTGGGTTCAGCCCACTGGCCAACTTAATACCTAATCTGAACCACTTCTCCCCATTCACCCTCACTTCCTCCTCTCTTTAGTTCTAAAGTAAAAATGGTGGAAGAGATTGGAAATGGAAATTCCTAAGCCCTAATTTTCTTTGCAAATCCAACTTCTATCTCCAAATTCAAGAGAACCCTTTGGTAAGCATCTCCTTCTTCTTCTCCAACTCATTCTCCTTTCAATTTCAGAAATTTCCTAAACCTAATTTGGGAAATATATCTCTTTTAAGCTTAGAATCAAGCTTCTTGAGTTGGGATTGAAGAGTGGTTGATCCTCCTTTGTTTTCAAGCTTCTTCTTCATTGATTTGTGTTCAAAGGTGAGATTTTTATCTCACATCTTTGTCTATAATTATCTTCGATTGTTAGGTATGAATTCCTAACACTTATTCTTGTGCAATTGATTTTGGTTTGGATTGATTTGGTGTATATTCCAATTTTTGGTGTTTTGAAATCGAAATCTATGAAAATCCTTTTATGGATATTTGGACATTGATATTTGAGGCGTATCGAAGAGCCGTTAAGGCTGGGTTGTCGCTTGCCGTAAATCCTTAGTCGTTGTCGCTCGATCGATCGCTTCCAGTATTCGTTTGGCCATTTTTTGGTCTAGGTTCAGGGAATGCCCTGAACCCCAGTTTCAGACGTCTGAAACATTAGATTCAGACGTCTGAATATTATATTGGGAATTGTTATTCCCCAGTATTCAGACGTCTGAATCTATATTTCAGACGTCTGAATTGGTTCGTTTGGAACCAGAAAGGAAATAGGCTAAAAAGTGCATATTTCAGACGTCTGAATTCAAGGATTCAGACGTCCGAATTCTGTTTTGGAAAATATTTTATTTTGCAGATTCAGAGTCTGAATCCTTGATTTCAGACGTCTGAATATGCAGTTTTTTGCCTATTTGCCTATTTAGCTTGAATTTCCAACTTTAATCGATTCGTGTTGATTCCCTTTTTGTTGTTATCATTTATTATTGACCTTGATGACATTTTCTTCGTGATTTTTGGGAATATCCATTTCGATAGATTCCGTAATCGATTTCTTTGGATTTTATTCACGTCTTCGAATGTGAATTTTGATGATTGATTGCTTCTACAATCCTTTCTATGATTTGTCACTTTCAAAATATAAAGGTTTCAATACTAGTAGTAAATATCAAAACTCTTTCTTCAAATGATTTCAACACTATTTTATTATAAAGCTCGTTTTCTCAAATCGATTTCCAATCTATTAGTATATACAAGCCTTTACCTCACTCGTATGAGAAATCTAATTAAACGACTTAGTAAAACAAGTGGTATGAAATGCTTGCGTTTACTTCGTCGGTTAATTCTCGGACTTGTTCGATTGAATCACTTGTGACAATTTTCTAGTGGAGATCTACAATTTGTTCGTAAATATTTAAGTTAAGCTAGTGGTTATGGGACATGAGGCTAAGCTTATATATTTACTAGCTTACTGTAATTGACACTTCTCTTTGATCATGACGATCATTTTATGTTTTAGACTAGCATTGTGCGATGTCCATTTGATTTGGTTCATCGGACGTCACGCTGTATGACGTCGTTGTTCACTTTTATTGTGATTTGGTTCATCGGATGTCACGCTGTACGACGTCGTTGTTCCCTATTATTGTGCTTTGGTTCATCGGATGTCATGTTGTACGACGTCGTTGTTCCCTTTTATTCTGCTTTGGTTCATCGGATGTCACGCTGTACGACGTCGTTGTTCCCTTTTATTGTGATTTGGTTCATCGGATGTCAAGCTGTACGACGTCGTTGTTCCCTTTTTATTATGCTTTGGTACATCGGATGTCACGCTGTACGACGTCGTTGTTCCCTTTTATTATGCTTTGGTTTATCGGATGTCACGCTGTACAAGTCGTTGTTCCCTTTTATTGTGATTTGGTTCATCGGATGTCACGCTGTACGACGTCGTTGTTCCCTTTTATTGTGCTTTGGTTCATCGGATGTCACGCTGTACGACGTCGTTGTACCCTTTTATTATGCTTTGGTTCATCGGAAGTCACGCTGTACGATGTCGTTGTTCCCTTTTATTGTGCTTTGGTTCATCGGGCGTCACGCTGTACGATGTCGTTGTTCCCTTTTATTGTGCTTTGGTTCATCGGGCGTCACGCTGTACGACGTCGTTGTTCCTTTCTATTGTGTTTCTGGATCATCAGACGTCACGCTGTACGACGTCGATGCTCCGAATTATTTGATTTCTGGATTTCTTGTGTTGATTTCTAGAATTTATGTTTCACCAACTTTTACGATTGGCGTTGATATGTATGTCATTTCCGTGGCTTGGTGAATGAAATAAAGAGTATGACATTCTTTTTGGTGTTATGAGATCCTTGAGATATTTGTATGATTTTCCTTTGTTGATATTTCTATGTATACTTGTCGCAGTATGATATTTTTGGTTATCATACGTTTTTACTACATCTCTTCTTATATCTCATTTTATCTGATAATTATAGCTAGACTGATCCGTTTATTATTTTCTTCTCAAATAATACTCGGGTCAGACTGAGAGTTTACAGGTGTTTCTGCTTGCCACCTTATCGGACCATCATATGATCTTTTGGCTAACTACTTTAGTTTGGTAGTTTTTGTTGTATACATTTGAGAAATAGACTCCTTGATGTATACATATTCTTTTGACTAGCACTTGTATCTATTCTTTTGTGATGTTGTGGATCTTATTTGACCACTACTCTGATATACACTTTTATGTGTAATATTCATATCTATTTCCGCCTTTGTGATATGAATTGCCTGTGACTGATTTATGTTATGTTTTTTTCTATATTTGTTTTCGAAGATTATATATAGCCACTGTGTAGTAGCTTTGAGTTTGCGTCGGTATGTCGGATTTCCTCTTGAGATGAAATGCATGTTATATTTTATCTGGCATATCGGTGCTCGCACAAAGCAATTACACGGATGGTCGCTCCTCAACAGCCTTATTCTCCATGCTAGTTGACGGCATTACCCCGTAGTGTCCTTAGCTAGCGTGGGTATAGAGGTGGGGCATCACAGGCATACCTCGATCAGGATTCGAAATTAAATATCTAGATAATTTTAATTTAAATAATTTATATATTTGGATTCGAGTTTACATAATTATCTTCATTCACATCAGCCCACAATACTCACATCAGCCCAAAATATGTACATGACCGTGCTTTTTTAAATGCTTCCTTGCCCCCTCTTCTCATTTACTTTCTACTAGAGAAGCAAGAAATAGAATATTGACAAAAAAATTAATTGCTTGTGCCTTCTCCTTAAATAATCAAATCCAGAAAAGAAAATAAAAATCCCTATAGACAAATTGAACTAAGTCATTTGCTTTCTAAATTAAGGGGCATTCGCATCTAGGTGGTCATGGGCTGGAGGCGCACAGGTGGTGGTCGCGGCTGGTTTATGTAACGACCCGCTATTTTGGACTATTAGCATCTGCACATGTCGGACTTGAATAATTCAAAATACTGAATTATTAATTTAAAATTGGCAAAACTGAGATATACAATAAATAAATAATCACAGAACACAGACACAGAGTAATAATATGCAGCGGAAGTAAAAGAGATAGTAGTTCATGAAGCTAATATATAAAAATATAAGATACATCAGAGTTAAATAAGTTATATAGAAGTCTCGAATACAACAGTCAAATATAAGAATCAGAATACATCACTGGAATCATCGAATATCTGAAAGCTGGATAGATAGCTGGATCTCCAAGCGAAGCTCCAACTCCGAAGGTGAGTCTCAAAAGCTGAACCACTCAGTCTGACCCGAGCGTAAAGCAAAACACAAAACACTCGAGTCAGGATTAATATTCTCATATCAATAAATCAAACTCAAGTGAAATAGCAATCGAAATACAAGTAACTCAAAGGATGTTGGAATCACCATCCTCTAAGGATCCGTTAAACTATCTACTATGTATAGTGTACGCTAAATAGATAATGTCTATCAGTAACATAATGTATCAAAATAGTGTTAAGGCGTTACCATTATCCCCCTTAACACATTTTATATAAGCATCATAGTCTATACAGCACTGTAAACTCCACTGTAAACTAGTGGGATATCAGGGAGTACTCCATAGGTATAACACAAAACAAATTCGTAGTGGTCGCGTATATAGGGATACAAGTATGACAAGGCACATGAGGCAATACCCAAGGTAGTTTTCACTACCGTTCGCCTGATCCGGACTGGTGAGAACGCATCGCCGCAGCGATCGCAACACCGCGAAATAACACTCCTGAAAAGTACGAAGGTGCACCAATCAATCACAAGTAATGAGTAGTAGTTACGAAGAAGTGTGTTCGCTCGAGGTGGCTAACCCTATTTGGCCCGGCACGGCTCCTGATTTTAGTCATTTCCAATTTGGCACAAGTGTCAAGGCTATCCATTATCGTTCTCTTCTTCAATCATCACGTACATCATTCCAACAACTTCATTCTGGATCATCACTCCGCGTATAGTTATTAAAGTGGTTTTCGGTTTAGATAGAGAGTATATCCATAACCGATTCCGGTCTCTTTAATAACTGTCGTAATTATTACACCGATTGGTCGTTTATATATTTCAAAACCAAATCCAATTCAATTTCGATTTCAATTCGTAAATCAACATTTCCTTTGTCTTTCTAAATAAATTTCCAAAATTTACGTTTCAAACTTCCAAATTTCCATTTCAAAATCTTATAATTCAATTTCAACTTTTATTTAAACAATTCAAATATTGATTCAAGTTCATATATAAGTTTTATTCCGAAAATCATTTAAATGATTAAATTCAACATTCAAACTAATTTAAATTCATTTATCGATTTCATTCATTAAGTGACTTTATCATTCAAATCAATTTTACTTAATTCCCAATTCATTAAATCAGTTAATTAAGTTCATCTTCATTTTATCAAAACTTCAAATTTAACTAAATTAGATTCGTCAAATCAAATTCCCAAAATTACAAGTCTTACATTAATTCCAATAAATCACATTTTAATTCTTGTTAGAGAAATTCAATTTTACTTATTTACTTGCTTAAATAATTTCCAAACTTAATTAACAAAGAAACTCAATTTCAATTATTTACGAAGTTCCAAATTTACTTATTCAAAAGTTCAATTTCTCTTATCAAAGAACTCAATTTTTATTCAATTATCAAATAATTCAATCTTTTCAATTATCAAATAATTTCAATCTTAATTATTAATAATTTCACAACTTAATAATTACAAACTTGATTATACATTCAAACCCAGTTGTTAAATCATTTCCATCTAATTATGGATTCAAACTTAATTATCAAATCATTTCAACTTAATTGTAAATTCAACTTAACAATTTCGAACTTAATTGTAATTTTAAACTTAATTATAATTTCAAATTTTATTATTAAATGATTTCAAACTTAATAATTTCAAAACTCAATTATTACTAATTCCAAATTATTTATTAATAATTCCCAAATTTAATTATTAAATAATTAAATTTCAAACAACGTTCTTTCATCAATTACTACGTTAATATTTGTTTCAAATTTCAATCTTTACATTTTCCTTTCAAAAATTCAAGTTCCAATTTTATTTCAAAACTTATTTTTATTCGAATAAAATCATTATTATTTTTTTTAAATCAAATTATTGACCAATTGGATTTTATTTAATTCTCTATCCTAGGTCAAATTCATTTGGGTATTTATCATTTCAACCCGATTCCAATTTCAATTCAAAATCAAACATAATAAAGGGAACTTGCAGTGTGATAACAGGAATGGTGTCAAAGTAAATAACAAGCAATAACAACAATCAACACAATCCAATAATCAATTCAAATAATCCCGAAATAATCGTATTAATTCACATTGTTGTTTGTGCGATTTAATATAATTATTTCTAGAATCTACACTATCATTTCATGTAGATTAAAGATTATTACATTACGGTTTTTCCACTCGTCGTTCAATATCAATTTCAAATTTAATACTACAACATTTTATCCAATATACGTTCAACTGTTCAAAGTATAATTTATCAAATTCTACGTGTCAATTAACTTAACAATTTAAAGGGGTCATATTATTCAAATTTACTAATCAAATTCAACACATATGTCGATTCACAATTTTAAACTATTCTACGTCAAATTCAATTGCATAATATTTATCACTTAATACATTACAATTTACAGCCAATATAAACAACAATCAATCAATCAATTATCAACCAAACTGTACTATCATTGCATAAATAATTAAAAGATAATGGTGTCAGATGTCATAGGTGAACAGATACAGGTAATAGCATATATAACAGTGTAAATAACTAACAGCAGCATATTTCAATTGTCGTTTCAATTGAAATCAGATCTAATAAATAAAAAAATATTAATCGTGAGTGATTGCTCACCTTTCGAGGTTAGAGAGATAGACAATGAAGTTGAGCAAGAATTCCAAAGCACGAATTTCAAGCAAATAGGATCGGCACGAATTCGGCGGACAAAGCTGATAAATAGAATCGATGAGAATAAATCAAGTTAGCTTGATGTAAACTGAACAAAATATCTACATTATATATCACTCTAAAATCACTGTAAAATTTTGCAACGCATGTCTTATATAAATCGGTATATATAAATTTTAAAACCAATAAATAACTTTTAAACAAATCTCTATATACACACTATTACAAAACCATTTTGGTTCTTCCTTAGAACACATTAAATAAACTTGAAAGGACAAACTCGTATATTCTATCTGCGTTGTTTAATATATAACAATATATACTAATATACCAACTTATAAAAAAAATCAATATAAATTTACTTTGTTATAATATATAGATAGGAACGATATATGTGGTTCCCCAAACAACCCTATCAATACAACACATCTAAACAGTACTACGTATGGTATATTCATAAATCTATGGTATATTAAATCATATATACTAACATTATATAATAGACCGACCTTGGATAAGGTAAATATATACAACATACATACAAACCCCTATATTACAGTTTTACCCATACATATGAAATATAAACTTATGTACTTACTGACATGAAACCCCTTTTTCTTTTTTCTTAAACTAACAGAGATTATAAACAAATTTCTTACTAATACCCATACTATATTTAATGATGACCTGCATATCAACTCAGCACTGATACATCAAGTGACGTGCACACTACAATTTATATATACAACAGGCCTATATTATAAACTATCATATAATATATATTTTTTTTTACCAAATGTATAACTTATAAAATGTAAAGTATCAGGTGGTAAACTTAGATGTTATATCCTTAAATCAACCTTATATATAAAACTGTAACATAGGTATACGGTAAATATAAAATTTATAATTGGATATACTAAAATTTATAGAATATAATACTATATATACATGCGGTATCCATATATATGAACTACAGTATGTTTAAAACAGCTTTAAAAATCATAAAAAAAAAATTATGAACTAAAACAAACTTACTGATACCATTTTAAAAGCTAATATATATAAACTTATAGTAAACAGTATATGCAAACTACTTATATGATGCCATTTATCAAGCCTTACATGGATCGCGACATCAAGCCTAGGGAGAAAAGAAGATGTGCAGTGCCCCAAACATCATACGTGACCTCATTATATATTATATCTTTCATACGCAGAACACGATCAGGGAAGCCAAGGGAATCAGTAAGAGATACTCGGCTACACTACGCTCGAAAAGGAGGGTGGTGATCCGTTGGTGGAGCTTGGGAAGGTGCATGGAGGAGGCGGGTAAGGTGGCTAGCTGGTCGATGATGGGGTGGGGTCGGCCTGAGCGGTGGAGGAAGGAGGAGGAAGGATGGTGAAGGGTGAGCGGTTGCAAGGTGCGGTCAGTTGGGTGTGGTCGGAGATGATGTAGGCTGCGGTCTTCGGTGGAAAGAATAGGCGGAGCACGGGTTGTGTGGAGGGAGAAATATGTTGCGCTGAGGCGGAGATCAGCACGGTACAGTGATGGGCAGAGCAAGTAGAAGAGGGTGGTGGCGGTGATGAACGGTTTAATTATTGGGCTTGGTTATTGGAGAGTGGTGGAAAAATGAAGGTGGCTGCTGCCGTTAGTGGTACGCGATGGGCCGAGGTCTAAGGCGGAGAGGAGGGGACGGCTTGAGCATAGATTGGTCAGAGTTTGGCCGTGATGGAAGGCCATGCAGCATCTTGGGCTAGGGTGAGCGTTGGCATGAACAAGCATATATCAATATTAAGCTTCAGCTAGAAGAAGGTAAACAACAGATAGTACTGTTCATGAAGCAAAAAAAAGGGGAAAGGTTTGCAAGAGGCCAAGTGAAAAGCTTTACAGAAAAAATATGAAGCTTTAAACTAAAGAGAATGTTAACAGTACGTTGACAAATTTTGGGGAATAGTAAAAGATGAATATAGGAAGTGAACTAGTCACGAACGAAAAATAAATCAACCGGTTGGGAATGCTAAAAGTCAAGGTTTAGGAAATATAAAGGCATTAATTGTTTTCAGCTGTTGGTTTGCACGGTTTCAGATTTTGAAAGTAATAACAAGTGGAAAAGTTGTAATTTGTAGTAACGATACGGTATACCGATATACCGTTTCCGTCATGTACCGGGCCCCAAACATGGAAATAAATATACCGCAGAGATCGGTATGACGAAACTACCAAAACAGTATAAGGATACCAATGGTACGATTGAATTATAAAAATTCGAAATTTTTATACTAGCGAAAATGCAAGAAAAACGCAATAAAATAAGATCGACGGAGCTAAAGAAGTCCAAATTTGAAAAAACGACAAACTGACAACTTGCTCAAAAGATGTTTTAGAATTTTTCTATGTAAAAATATTTTGGTTTTGAAAACATTTTATTTTCATCGCTTTTTAACTGATTAAATTGAAGTAAATTTACGCACGAAATAAACTTTCGTATTTTCGGACGAAACTTTACCAGTTGCTATGTTTAACTAGACACATTCCAAATATCAAATTTATATTTCAAAATTTTAAAGTTAAAATTTCACAAATTTAAATAAAATACGTACTAAAACCGGTTAAAATTTACGGGTCGTTACATTCTCCCCCACTCAAACTTTTCGTCCTCGAAAAGGAAGGAAGTAGGAGAATAGAAACAACCAAAAGAAAATAAGCTTGAATTACATTATAAACAATTAATTTAAACCATATAAATTTCAATTTTTTAATCATTTATATTCAACAGTTGGTTTTTAAAATTCAAGGTTTCCATTAAATTGACTTGATTTATTTTCAATTTATCATTATTTGTTACAAGATTTATTTCGAACAATAATTTATTTTATTAATCCATTTACTGTTCAACTAGCCTAGTATTCTATTTCTCTCCATTAACCATTTAAAATTAAACTTAAGTGTATAACAATTTTATACGCACTCAAATTTTATTTATAGAGACAATTTATATTGTATATTATCCAATTTTCCTAAATTAACAATTTCAAAGATCATAAATTTGAATAGTCTTTTATTATAATTATATTTTATTCGACAAATTAATTCTTCTTTATTCCAAATTATTATTAAATTTATTCTACTTAATATATCTTATCACATATATTAATTATATTTACGTTTATTATAACTACTCGAATTTCTTTTTTTTTAAAAATCCTTTAACATCATTTTATACTATATAATATTCAATTACATAGTCAACTTTTGAAAATTTAGGTAAGTGATATTTAATGCAGTTGAGTATTACACTAGTAAAATTTTCTAATTTAATTATCCAAGCCTAATTGTTTATTCAAAATATTGATTTCATTTTATAATTGAATTATCCTTTATCATAAATTTAAGAATTTAAATTTTCGAGTAACTTCCAATTTATCTAGAGGTAAATAAATATATATATAATATATCAAATCAGATTTAAATCATATATTAATATATATTACAAATCAAATCATAATTTAAGAATTTCAAATCAATTTAATTCCAAAACAAACCGTAGCAAAGCTACAGAATAGTCTCTCCACTTCGAAACTCGAAAATGAATGTCGATGATGCGGCCGCCATCACCGAAATTATTTTCCATCGACAAAAGAGAAGAGCTCAAATTTAATCATTTAAATTCCTTTGTAAACCATTTCTATTCAAAAATATTTTAAATAATATACATTTTAAACTTAAAACCATAGTTCGAAATTATCGAAAATTAAATTCTCAAATTCTAATTTAAATACATTTCAAATTCCAAATCAAATTATAAACCAATTTTATAAATTCATTTATTTATTACATGAAAAATTCAATGATTCATAAACAATAAATGGAAATTAAATTTTTCACATTCCGGACAACAGATTCATTAACATTTTAACTTCAAAAAAATATATTTATACTTATTATAATATAATCATTCAAAACTATTTTATTTACCAAATTTGAAAACAATATTGTGTCAGTTTGATCTGTTCAAGTGTTTTGGAAATCCTATCGATAGCGTTGATCAGACGAATAGATCGAAAATCTAAATCAACATCAACAACTCAAACAACACAATATATATAAAACATTTTAATATTAATTTACAAATACAGTTCTCGCTCGACGGTACAAGAATGGATTTCAAAATAAGTATAGAGATTCAAATTTGATGGAACCAAACCAAAGAGAATTTTGATTCGATAATCAGTTCGAAACAGAAGATAAGACAATTCAATTAACAGAATCGGGAGATGGATAAGCTTATTTAATTTACAGACAACCATAACTGGATCGACCATAACTTCAAAAATAAGATCGATGTTGAATTCCGAGGTAAATCAACATTCGATCTCAAGAGATGGAATTCAGGCATAGCAGGAGATAGATAGCATCGTAAACCGAAAATACAGAAATCTTCGGTAAATCGATGTCTATTGTAAATGAGTTTCACCCATTTAGAGATAAATTTGGGATTGGCGAGACCGCCGACTCACTATAAAGATCATTCGAAGTGGAGTTATGGGGTACTCCAGAATCAAAAGAAGATAAATAGTGAGAGATATGAATGAATTTTGAAACCGCAGGGAACGTTTCAAAATTCAAAGGAATTGAGTTAAAAGGAAGAGATTGAAACTCGAATGATAGTGATTCTGTAAATATATTTACCCTATATGCTATGTTTTTCCTAGAGCTACCAAAAGCTCTGATACCAACCGGGCGGAAGTGGTGGATGTGAAGGCTTGTGCTCGGCTAGGTCAAGATGTTGGAGTTTGGTGAACTTGGTGAAGGAACTACCACCTAGGGTGGTGCGAATGGGGATGGTCATTGAGGAGGAGGTGCTGGTGGCGTGCTCAGGGGGTGGTGGCGGCGGCAGGGGCTGGAGAGGGGCATGGCCGATCCTATGATAAAGAAAATCAAGTGCAAATCAAACGAAAAATCAACATAAGTGAACAAAAGGAGATAAAAGAAAATAGAATTTTACCAACTTCTCAAACAAGTGATGGCCAAATTTTTTTCCAGAAATTAGGTGAGAAATGATGTACGTGAATGAAGAATGGAGGTAGGCAGCTGAAGTATGTGAGTTATTATGGCTAATGATGGCGAAAGTAAGTTAAAAATGTGAAAAGGCGGGAAAATCAAAAGCCATTGGAAATAAAAGGTCACAAACCCATTCAATTTACCTTTAATTATTTATAAAAGTTTATATATTCTGAAATAACAATATTATCAGATAAAATTTCGAAACCTTAAAAAAATATAAAAATATATATACCATTTATTAATTATATAGAGTAAAATTAAGGAAAAATAGTTAAAACAGTGAACTAGACTAGAAAATTTGAAATTAAATGAAATAATTTGTAGAAAATTCATATGAGCTTGTAATGTATTTATAAAGTTAAATAATAACGTAAAACAAAATTTTATTCACAAAATAAATATTTAAAATTTAATTTAAATATAATCTTTTATGTAGAAAATAGCAAAAAAGGGGAAAACAGCCCTTAAAAATAGGAAATCAACACAGTAAATTTCGGAAAAATTCTATTATTATTTTAAAAATATTTAAAGATGAAATTTAACAAATAAAAAAAATTTAAAATAAAATAAAGAAATTTAAAAAGAAGAAAATGGCAGAAAATTAGAAAACAGCCGTTAAAAATAGCGACATTTATAAAATGTCGTAATAGATATTTAGTTATTTCAAACATTGTTAGATTCAAAACAATAGCATTTAAAAATGCTGTAAAAAGACTACAGCATTTTGGAAATGCTATAAAATTCCAGATTTCATTTTAGCTTTTCAAAAATAATAGTAAAACTCCAATTTTTATCATTATAACTTGAAAATCATATTTCTAGACTTCAAAATTTCACATTTAAAATCATTTTAACATATGATTTAACACAATAAAATTTTAAGATCAAATATTCAATTTAAAAACTCCATTCATTTATTAAGTCAAAATTCACTTTTTATTAACTTATAAATTTAATAAAACTTAACATTTACTTCAAATATCATTTCAAAACTTTAAATTTAATTTCCATTATTTATTTACATTTTAAAATAAAATTTAAAATCAAAAATCACAATTACTTCAAATTTACGTACTTAAATTCACAATTTCAAGACTTAATATTTAATTTTCTTAAAACCATAAAACATATATTTTTAAATCAAAATTTCATACTTTTAAAAATACACATTTTAATAAAAATCATTTAAAATATATACCACGGGGTCTGCATATAATTTTCTAACCTAGGTCAAGTGATACGGATATATATCATTTCAATCCGCAGTTTACAAAGAAAACCTGGGTTCTATCATTTCAAACCCGCAATCCCAAGTCAAATAAAATACAATAAAAATCGCTCAGGCCTATCATTTCAGCCCATAACGATTTTTTCCTATTCTAAAGTTCGTTCGGGTATGTATCATTTCAACCCATAGTGATTCTATTCTAACAGGGAACTTGCAGTGTGAATATGTGCTTAAACAATATAAACAATGTCAATGTCACAATAATGTCATATATCAGATGTCAGGTGATAATTAACAGTTTTAACATGGTAATCACATGGCATAGCATATCATATGATCATCATTAACTTGCATAACATTTTATATAACTAAACACTTGTCATCAATTCACTATTTCATAAGTATAAATGTCAGAGTGAGAAAGACTCACCTTTATCAAAGCTAGAGACAAACAACACACACAAGAGCGATTCGAAAGGCACGACAAGCACGATTTGATTTGAATAGATGGAGACCCTTGTATACAACACAAAATATAACATACATAAGCAAAAATATAGATATTGACATACAAATATAATTAACAACTTCAGTTTGCAAAACAGTTGCAAAACAAGAGAGATGACCAAACCTTAGAAGCAAAAGACCTGCACACGACAACATAAGTTTGTCACATGATCAAATGGGCTTGCTCTCATCACACTAGGCTCAGCCTAAATGCCAACATGGCTCAGGTTTGGGTCAATATGTGTGACAGCCCGGAATTTCCGAACCCGAAAACTCCAGATAGTTATGAAAAAGGAGAAAGGGGTAGAAGAAGAAGAAGAAGAAAAACAACATCAGAATCTCACATCGCAGCGGAATATAATATAATATATAGAATACAGTTTAAATACAAGAAATCTGTACTGTATACATATACATACATATCATCATCAGATTACATCAATCAACCATACAGAGACAACTACCATAAGATCATACACAACGGAAATAATAGGCAAATACGTAGATACGCTCTGTCATCAGCTCGTCTCCCGAGCTCCAGTATAAAACCTGAATCCTGTTTAACTCGGTCTGACCCGAGCATCATATAAAACAACATCCGAGTCAGTTTGGAAAACCAGTGTGAGAAAATCACACTCAATTGGATTATTAAAGTTTCAAAAATCTTTTGAAAACAAAAGCATCTTGTAAGACCACTCCACAAATAAACATGTCGGGTTCTTACCTTACGATAGCTAAAACAATTTCTATTAATGTTCTCTGATATTATTATAGTGTCTATAGAAAGTAAATAGAACCTAGCTGAAATGCTTGCATCTCACGTTTCAGCAATAGTTGGGCACAATCAAAACCGTACAGGCGCTTATTGGAGTTTGGATCCCATACAATGTCAGGGCTACTGGGGTACCACCCGTCACAGTACCTGGTCTAGATCAGAGTACCGAGGAGCCACCCTAACTCCCCTGCAACATAAGACCGGAACCATTCCTTACTGAACAGTCCCAAGCAAGATCACCCCGCAGTTGGCGCGACCAACCGCCCACTAAGCCGAATAAAAGGGATATCTAGACAGGGGAAACCTCACTCTCTAGTGGGGGCTACCCACGAAGTCTTGCTGCACCTCCCCTGTTTTAGCCATTCCCGGTTGATGAAGCTTGAGGTTAAACGTTACCTTTCAAGAACGCATCACTTAGAATGCTTATCGTCCACCTGACGATGTTCTGAAAGCATTCAATCCATACAAGTTGCCCTGGGTCTGGACAAATCGAGTCACCGTCTTCAACTCTTCACGGTCTTCATTCGTAATCGTTCAAACCGGATCGAAGTTGTCACGATCCAAATTCCAGCATTGGAAAATCGACATCCGTACTCCACCGTACTTGAATGCCGGAGATTCAAACGTTGAAATTCGAGTCGCGCCGGAGCTTATAACACATTAAGTAAATAACACAGCGGAAGAAATGAATAGCATATATCAATATACAACATTTGATACAATAACTGATACAACATGAATGATACAACAGAATGGTACAATAGATATCAACATTATCAGAGATACAAAGAATAGCAGCGGAAATATAATAATAACACTAGCAGCGGAACAAATCTCCAAAATAGTCTTCAAGAAAGAACTCCAGTATCAGCAATCTCCATCTCCAAAGCACCAATCCAGAAATAGCTCGAACTCCAAATCAAGATGAAGAGAAACAACTCGATCCAAACTGCGATTGCCAAATCCTAAGGCTGAAAGCTATCGAATCTACACCTACTATAGATTATCTGAAAATCCAAACTCTAGACTGCCCGTGTGGGAAAATAGTGGGCACCCAGAGTTTAGAAAAGGAATAATAAACTCCAGGTCAGTCATGGGACTGGTATGAGCAAACAAAAACATTTGGTCTTTTAAAAACAAACAAGAGATTTTAAATTTGAAATCCGCAATGCTTTTTGGAAAATGAAACTACCATAAGGCCTCCCGGCACACACACAATGCAAACGCACACATGGGGGAGATTTCTCCTTATGATAGTCAAACATGCTTACTACGAGAAAAATTCTTTGATATTATTACTAGTGCATAGTGGAAAATCTTTCGAAAGTATAATATAAATCCTAGCCAGCATAGGTACCATGATATTATGCCTACTATAGCTGCCATGTTAAATGGCAGGTTCTACAACTAAAACCGTACATGGCACGTAATTGAAGAATGGATTTCCAACAAATGGTCAGGCTAAGGAACTTCCTATTGCCACATGGGAACGCCTCTGGCGGGACGCCCCGAGAACTAACGTTACGGTTAGATCTCTGCCAACACAAGGCCGGGTTACCTCTGTAACTAGGTAACTACTACACGAATATGCCATCCCCCGGTCCTTTGGGACCTTTATCCGAGAGCTCTCCAACAACAACATCACACAGTAATAATATAGTGTGTCCACATGAGTAAGTATCTGGGCTCCATACCATGATACCACCCTTTTCCAGAAGGGAATGACATACCCTAAAGGGCGCGACCCTCATAACCTTGCCGCATATTCCTGTTTCGACCATTTCCGGGGAGTGAGGTCCTGATGAAGTCTCGTCCACAAAGCTACGCTTTGTGCAACAAAGCCATGCTTTGGGTCCACAGATGACCAAAGCAAAGATCACAAGGATAAATGATTAACAAATGATCATATCACAAACAATCAACCAATGATCATCACACAGCAGCACTCAGCATGTCACATTACCAAATTGGGAATATGTCACTGATAAATATCAACTACATAACCTCTGAGCTCGTACGTCTCAAAGAAGGGTGTTAAGCTAAGAGAATAAATTCTCCGCCACCAAGCAGAAATGTATTTGATAGAGATCAGTTAATATCTCAAAGTGTAATGTCGGACATACAACCATACAAGTCTGTTCTGGGTTCGAACAGAACCGAAGGCACTTCCGAAGAAGCCCTTGCAAATCCGGATAATCCCTAATCACGTCCGGACTTCCCATCACATATGGAGATCTCTATACCGGGGATCGGCCAGTGCAGAGACAATCGACGAGTTATCCTTTCGTTTTCGGAAATAACCGGTCTTCACCACCGGTCTTCAATTGCTATCCATAACGTCGTATCACTATTCGGAATGGGCTATATGACACAAGGTCCTCTCCCGGCTAAACCGAATAATGAGCGCCATATTTTAAAACGTATGGGTATGGGATTTTAGTTAAGTCACAATTTATAAAAATCCAAAACTTTTCTTTCAATGGTTAAACAAAATACCATTCTAAATCTTTAAACCAAAAAGATTTATTCACAAAGTTTCACCTAGTTTCACAAAGATCTATTCATAGATTTCAAAAAAACAACTTCCATTTCAATTTGATTAACCCAATAAATCTTTAAATTAAAGATTTAATTTACAGCTTTCAAAACACGTTCCAAAGATTAATTAATAACTCGGAAAAACCATTTTCCATTTTCAAAACTTGAATCCCTTTTTAACACACATTAGAAATCCATTTCTTATATGAAAGCTTCTATTATTTGAAAACAACAATTTTCGTTTCCAAAATCCAATTCTATAATTTGAAACTTGGGTTAATTTTAAATTCCAAAATATCACCTTTTAAATTGGTTTAAAAACCATATAAATCCATTTATAAGTTGAATAACCTTTTAAACCTTAGTTTCCACATTATAGAATTCAATCTCAAATATTGAATTCAAATTTAAATTAAATTATTTAAATTTCAAACTCAATCAAGTTATTCAAAATACCCATTTTCAAAAGCTTCAATTCCAAAACTATTTTGGATTCAAAAGGTTAAAATTTAAAAAAAACAATTTCAAAATCTGTGACTTAACAAATTTCCACGTGCAACCCATACTTGTGTGTGTATGAGTGTGGTCCAGGGGTTTTACACAATAGTGCAACATCATCAAATATCACAGATTCAATTATTACGATTCGATGTGGGTTTCGGATAACTAAATGGAATCCGACTCCCTGTCGCATCGAAATTCAAATGTCGTTCTACGGGTCAGGGTTTGCATAACAATATATACATCATAGAAATAACAGCTTAGCACAAAACGTCACATAGCATCGCATCACATATCAAATATATCAATCCATCACACAACATCAATAACAATCAAACATCTTTAATTAAGATGAATAGCCCGTGTGGTTAAAATTTTATTACTCACATAATTACCTTTGTTAGTAATTTTAATCAATGATTAATTTTAATTGATTGAGTCTTAACCACCTTCATTAACTAATCACTTCCTTAATTAATTATCTTAATTAATTAATCCTTAGTTGTAATTAATAAAATCTTAATCACTTTTATAAATGGGCCTTAATTAATTAATCTCAAGACTTAATTAAAATTGTTAATTATTTAATCAATCATCCATATTCCTAATTAACTAAATAGTTAATTATCCCACTTAATTATTTTAAAAAATTAATGAACCCAATCATTAAATTTTATTTATCTTTTAGATAAATATTTCTTACTTAATTAAAGAATTTAAATTTCACTTTTAAGTTTCATTTTAAACTTAAGATAAAAATTAGCTTAAACAAGGTTTTAATACAATTCAAAAACCTTTATCTCATATTTTAAAAGAAACACATGCTTAACAAAAATTGGTTTTAAAGGTTTTAAATATCAATTCAATTTAAATTCAAACTTATTTTAAAAACTGAAATAAAAGTTTAATTCCAGATTTAAACTCACTTTTAAATTTCTGATTTAAAATTTTAAACTTCCAATTCAATTTCAAAACACATATATGCTTTTACACTTTTTAAAATCTAATTTAAATTTGAAAATATGAATTATTTCAAATCTCAGACAAACAAATTTGAATTCTTATTCAACTTTAGATTTTTCAAACTCAGTTTATATTCAACTTGCATTATAAACTTTACATTTAAATTAAGAAACAAGTTTTTTTGTGTTTTTATTTAAAAACCGAAACTAAGATTTAAAAATTCAAATGATTTCAAAACCTAGATTTAACTGTTGAATCCATATTTAATTTCAGGTTCAAAAACTTAGTTCAGATTTTAGATTTCAGATTCAACTTGTTTTAAAGCCTATATTTATAAATCTAAACTTCCAGATTTAATATTTGAAACCAATATTCTTTTATGCCTAAAAGTTGTTTCAACCCAACTCTAACTTCAAAATTTAAATTATTTCAAATTTAGATTTCAAACTTCCTAAATTCAGATTCAATCTCAGGTTCAAACTTAGTTTAAATTTCTAATTTACATTTTTTGAAACTTGCTTTGATATTTTAAGAACAGAACAGGTTTCTGTTTTAAACCAGAAAAAATATTATTATTATTTTTTTTAATTTACTTCGAGTCAGATGTTACTTTACTTCGAGTCAGACACCTAAGAACTTCGAGTCACTCACGAAATCGACTCTAGAAGAAAACTTAAAACATTTTTCCCTCTGCTTCAATCAAACACTGATACAACCCAATACCATGTGCACGTGCACCACCACCAGAACCCCCTCCGGCCTCCGATCACCTCACTGGCACATCAGCAACCCATGCAGCTACTCAACTAAATCATCAACTGGTGCTACCATCATCAGGAATCAAGAATGATACCCAATGCCAAAACCTGGAAATGAAACCAAGTCCCCCTTCAAAACCTGTCATCGCCTCGCATCCGCCCCTCCGACCACCGTGACCCCTGAGACTCCGGTGATGACTTCAACCACGTCCAAGCTTCAACTGAGCGAAACCCCGTGCAACTCGATCAATTACATTAGCCGATAGGTTGAATTTTGTCAAACCCAGTAAAACTAGGGTTCAAAAATTCAAATCAAAATCGCAATTACAAAAACGAATTGCAACACAATCTAATATTTTTCCCCTCGTCCTTGATGTCTCCTCCACCTCTAGAAGCGATCACGACATCTCCAATCGATTGTGGAGATCGAAATACCCCAAAATGTATGATACAGTCAAAATAGAAGTGCTCTTGGAATATAGCATTTAAAATCATAATTTTTCTTGGAAAAATCATAGTTTTGTATGGAGATTGGATCTATAATCCTGAAACTTCAAATTATTATACTTGAGAATTTCACAAATTAAGATTTGCTCATCTGTTTTTAAACTTTAGAGTTGATGCAGGGTTGTTTAACTTAAATAATATTTTTAACCCATAGTTTATGGTGGAAATAAACACCATTTGTTTTCTGCCTTATCTAAACCAAGACTAAATCAAAAAGAAAAGGATTTAAGATCAAGCAGAGACTTAAGTTTGAGGGAACAGGTATGCATCAGCAAACAATCAGGCATTTATAAATATGTACACAACAGATTTATAATGTATCTTCATTTCTACTTTAAAACAAGCAAGTGTACTCAACAGCATAACATCACCCATCACAAGCATCAAACATAAAAAAAAAAACAGAGGTAAAAGTGTTTGCTCGCAAGCATGGAAACAGGGAAGTAACTAACAACAGAGTTTAATATATGCATCATATAAAAGAGGGTGAAGGATTGCTCACCTGTTTTTGAAGGACAGAGGAGAATTTCCTTTGAGCCTGAACTATATTTTTTTTCTTTTTTTTCTTTAAAGCTTGAAGTCACCACTGCAAAGAACTTTGGATTTTGTTTAAAGCTTCCAACTTGTTCTATTTTCCCAGCTGCAGACTTCAGGTCTTTTTCCTTTTTCACTTACTTTGAATTCCTTTTTGTTAACTAATTAAACATGATTGTTTAAATCTTGTTTGAATTACTGATTTCACCATTAAACTCAAATTCATTTAAAAAAAAAACTTACTTGCCTTTGAATTTGTTTTAGAGATACACTGCACTTGACAAAACTGAAGCTATCCCATGTTGAATTGCTTCAGACTTCAAACTGAATTGATTTTGGCCTTTTGAATGTTTGCTTCAACTGTTTTATCTCTGATTCCCAGTTCTTGATTTATTGAGTTGATCACTTAGCATTATTCTCTCACAAGTTCATGTTGTTTTGCTCAAATCTGTATAGACAGATTTTGTTCCAGATTTGATTTTGAATCCCTTTGCATTGCTTAAATCTTTAGATTGTTTTCCAGAATTGCTCCAAGATCTTGATCTTTAACTAGCTTCTTCCTCTACAAACTCAAGCTTGAGTTGAACTAGAAGTTGTCAATCTGGTTGCTCAATCCAGACATGGGTTTCCAGATTTCTTTTTTTTTTCTTTTGCTTTGTTTTCGAACTGAACTTAAATTTGAATTGTATACATTCCTTTGGTGTTTAGATTGAAATGCCAAATCTTTGATTACTGATTTGTTCAGATTTTGTGAGATGTTTAATATGATTGCATATGGGAAAATGAAGAGTTTTTGTAATTTTTTTATCTTATTATTTTATTTAAATAATAATGTTGAATGCCATTTGTACAAAAATATCAAAATCTCTAGATCTTGTTAATTATCTTACTCCAAACCCATGTGCAAGTGTATCTCTTTACTTCCTTATGTATATTTACATTTGTAATTTCACAAGACAAAGGTTTTTTTTTTATAAATTTTTATATCATATCTATTTTATAAATAAATGTACTTTTTCTCTATTTACACAAACAAAAATTATATTCCCATTAATCTCTTGTATTAAATTTTTTTTGTTTGTTCAACATGTTTATACACTAATATATTTATACAATTTACATTCTTACATTTTTTTTTTGTTTTGTACAAAAAAATATTTTATAAAAAGAAAAGAATGACTTTTAAATACTTTGATTTTTATATTAACAATAGTTACATTTATTTATTTAAGGGAATTTGACTTAAGAAAAAAATATTTTAAAAATGAGTACACTAATTTTTTTTCTTTTATTGCCACTTCCAAAAATTAATAAAATTAAAAATTTTAGAAACAACTATCATTATCTTTTTATTAATCTTAAGCTTTTAAATTTAAATTTTATTTTTAATACATTTTATTTTGAATTTTATACTTTGGTACATTTACAAATAATATTCTCAATTTATTTCCAAAAATAAATTTAATTGCCAAATTAAACTTAATAAATTTTCGGGGATGTTACAGATTTCCCCCCTTAAAAGAATTTCGTCCTCGAAATTGCAAGGAAGACGAGAAAGAATAGATAATAGATAAAGAAATGATTGATCAGATCATAATCGAGATATTTATTCTGTATTTGGTTTACCAAATCAGAATATCGATAATATGAGAACAAACTCATACAATATTACACAAGATATTTAGGTTCACCTGTCTACGAATATGTAAGGGCATTGATTAGTTCGAAGAGATAACTAACCGTTCGTAGAATATGTTGGATCCCAGAGAATAGATAGATGGATCAAATCTTCATATTAGTTAACCGTTTTAACTTAATTTAAAATTTCCCATTTATTCAAATTTAAATTCTCAAATTCATTAGAGTTTAGATCGAAAAGCTGATAAGAATTCGATGAAGATACGAAGTAAGAATTTTCTACAACGATTCGTAGGGCCATCATCACACCGAAACTTCTTTCTGGAGCAGCTACGAAACAATCAAAAGAATTCGAAATCGAATCAAAGGAGATTGATAGAGAAATGTTGTTTCCGCTATTTCAGGGTATTGACCATTTGTAGTGGTATTTCCCTGTCCCCTATCTCGTTGTTGTCTCGCACTCATACTCACTATCAGTGAATATTAAGAGAATTTACTGAGGCATTCGAACGGATATCTTAGGGATATACTCATTCTAGGGTATACTTCACCCTATCTCTAATGAGCTACTTAATCTGTTATACTCCTGAGCTATGGTTTTAACTATCAGCTCTGATACCAAAATGTCACGATCCAAATTCCAGCGTTGGAAAATCGACATCCGTACTCCACCGTACTTGAATGCCGGAGATTCAAACGTTGAAATTCGAGTCGCGCCGGAGCTTATAACACATTAAGTAAATAACACAGCGGAAGAAATGAATAGCATATATCAATATACAACATTTGATACAATAACTAATACAACATGAATGATACAACAGAATGGTACAATAGATATCAACATTATCAGAGATACAAAGAATAGCAGCGGAAATATAATAATAACACTAGCAGCGGAACAAATCTCCAAAATAGTCTTCAAGAAAGAACTCCAGTATCAGCAATCTCCATCTCCAAAGCACCAATCCAGAAATAGCTCGAACTCCAAATCAAGATGAAGAGAAACAACTCGATCCAAACTGCGATTGCCAAATCCTAAGGCTGAAAGCTATCGAATCTACACCTACTATAGATTATCTCAAAATCCAAACTCTAGACTGCCCGTGTGGGAAAATAGTGGGCACCCAGAGTTTAGAAAAGGAATAATAAACTCCAGGTCAGTCATGGGACTGGTATGAGCAAACAAAAACATTTGGTCTTTTAAAAACAAACAAGAGATTTTAAATTTGAAATCCGCAATGCTTTTTGGAAAATGAAACTACCATAAGGCCTCCCGGCTCACACACAATGCAAACGCACACATGGGGGAGATTTCTCCTTATGATAGTCAAACATGCTTACTACGAGAAAAATTCTTTGATATTATTACTAGTGCATAGTGGAAAATCTTTCGAAAGTATAATATAAATCCTAGCCAGCATAGGTACCATGATATTATGCCTACTATAGCTGCCATGTTAAATGGCAGGTTCTACAACTAAAACCGTACATGGCACGTAATTGAAGAATGGATTTCCAACAAATGGTCAGGCTAAGGAACTTCCTATTGCCACATGGGAACGCCTCTGGCGGGACGCCCCGAGAACTAACGTTACGGTTAGATCTCTGCCAACACAAGGCCGGGTTACCTCTGTAACTAGGTAACTACTACACGAATATGCCATCCCCCGGTCCTTTGGGACCTTTATCCGAGAGCTCTCCAACAACAACATCACACAGTAATAATATAGTGTGTCCACATGAGTAAGTATCTGGGCTCCATACCATGATACCACCCTTTTCCAGAAGGGAATGACATACCCTAAAGGGCGCGACCCTCATAACCTTGCCGCATATTCCTGTTTCGACCATTTCCGGGGAGTGAGGTCCTGATGAAGTCTCGTCCACAAAGCTACGCTTTGTGCAACAAAGCCATGCTTTGGGTCCACAGATGACCAAAGCAAAGATCACAAGGATAAATGATTAACAAATGATCATATCACAAACAATCAACCAATGATCATCACACAGTAGCACTCAGCATGTCACATTACCAAATTGGGAATATGTCACTGATAAATATCAACTACATAACCTCTGAGCTCGTACGTCTCAAAGAAGGGTGTTAAGCTAAGAGAATAAATTCTCCGCCACCAAGCAGAAATGTATTTGATAGAGATCAGTTAATATCTCAAAGTGTAATTTCGGACATACAACCATACAAGTCTGTTCCGGGTTCGAACAGAACCGAAGGCACTTCCGAAGAAGCCCTTGCAAATCCGGATAATCCCTAATCACGTCCGGACTTCCCATCACATATGGAGATCTCTATACCGGGGATCGGCCAGTGCAGAGACAATCGACGAGTTATCCTTTCGTTTTCGGAAATAACCGGTCTTCACCACCGGTCTTCAATTGCTATCCATAACGTCGTATCACTATTCGGAATGGGCTATATGACACAAGGTCCTCTCCCGGCTAAACCGAATAATGAGCGCCATATTTTAAAACGTATGGGTATGGGATTTTAGTTAAGTCACAATTTATAAAAATCCAAAACTTTTCTTTCAATGGTTAAACAAAATACCATTCTAAATCTTTAAACCAAAAAGATTTATTCACAAAGTTTCACCTAGTTTCACAAAGATCTATTCATAGATTTCAAAAAAACAACTTCCATTTCAATTTGATTAACCCAATAAATCTTTAAATTAAAGATTTAATTTACAGCTTTCAAAACACGTTCCAAAGATTAATTAATAACTCGGAAAAACCATTTTCCATTTTCAAAACTTGAATCCCTTTTTAACACACATTAGAAATCCATTTCTTATATGAAAGCTTCTATTATTGGAAAACAACAGTTTTCGTTTCCAAAATCCAATTCTATAATTTGAAACTTGGGTTAATTTTAAATTCCAAAATATCACCTTTTAAATTGGTTTAAAAACAATATAAATCCATTTATAAGTTGAATAACCTTTTAAACCTTAGTTTCCACATTATAGAATTCAATCTCAAATATTGAATTCAAATTTAAATTAAATTATTTAAATTTCAAAGTCAATCAAGTTATTCAAAATACCCATTTTCAAAAGCTTCAATTCCAAAACTATTTTGGATTCAAAAGGTTAAAATTTAAAAAAAACAATTTCAAAATCTGTGACTTAACAAATTTCCACGTGCAACCCATACTTGTGTGTGTATGAGTGTGGTCCAGGGGTTTTACACAATAGTGCAACATCATCAAATATCACAGATTCAATTATTACGATTCGATGTGGGTTTCGGATAACTAAATGGAATCCGACTCCCTGTCGCATCGAAATTCAAATGTCGTTCTACGGGTCAGGGTTTGCATAACAATATATACATCATAGAAATAACAGCTTAGCACAAAACGTCACATAGCATCGCATCACATATCAAATATATCAATCCATCACACAACATCAATAACAATCAAACATCTTTAATTAAGATGAATAGCCCGTGTGGTTAAAATTTTATTACTCACATAATTACCTTTGTTAGTAATTTTAATCAATGATTAATTTTAATTGATTGAGTCTTAACCACCTTCATTAACTAATCACTTCCTTAATTAATTATCTTAATTAATTAATCCTTAGTTGTAATTAATAAAATCTTAATCACTTTTATAAATGGGCCTTAATTAATTAATCTCAAGACTTAATTAAAATTGTTAATTATTTAATCAATCATCCATATTCCTAATTAACTAAATAGTTAATTATCCCACTTAATTATTTTAAAAAATTAATGAACCCAATCATTAAATTTTATTTATCTTTTAGATAAATATTTCTTACTTAATTAAAGAATTTAACTTTCACTTTTAAGTTTCATTTTAAACTTAAGATAAAAATTAGCTTAAACAAGGTTTTAATACAATTCAAAAACCTTTATCTCATATTTTAAAAGAAACACATGCTTAACAAAAATTGGTTTTAAAGGTTTTAAATATCAATTCAATTTAAATTCAAATTATTTTAAAAACTGAAATAAAAGTTTAATTCCAGATTTAAACTCACTTTTAAATTTCTGATTTAAAATTTTAAACTTCCAATTCAATTTCAAAACACATATATGCTTTTACACTTTTTAAAATCTAATTTAAATTTGAAAATATGAATTATTTCAAATCTCAGACAAACAAATTTGAATTCTTATTCAACTTTAGATTTTTCAAACTCAGTTTATATTCAACTTGCATTATAAACTTTACATTTAAATTAAGAAACAAGTTTTTTTGTGTTTTTATTTAAAAACCGAAACTAAGATTTAAAAATTCAAATGATTTCAAAACCTAGATTTAACTGTTGAATCCATATTTAATTTCAGGTTCAAAAACTTAGTTCAGATTTTAGATTTCAGATTCAACTTGTTTTAAAGCCTATATTTATAAATCTAAACTTCCAGATTTAATATTTGAAACCAATATTCTTTTATGCCTAAAAGTTGTTTCAACCCAACTCTAACTTCAAAATTTAAATTATTTCAAATTTAGATTTTAAACTTCCTAAATTCAGATTCAATCTCAGGTTCAAACTTAGTTTAAATTTCTAATTTACATTTTTTGAAACTTGCTTTGGTATTTTAAGAACAGAACAGGTTTCTGTTTTAAACCAGAAAAAATATTATTATTATTTTTTTTAATTTACTTCGAGTCAGATGTTACTTTACTTCGAGTCAGACACCTAAGAACTTCGAGTCACTCACGAAATCGACTCTAGAAGAAAACTTAAAACATTTTTCCCTCTGCTTCAATCAAACACTGATACAACCCAATACCATGTGCACGTGCACCACCACCAGAACCCCCTCCGGCCTCCGATCACCTCACTGGCACATCAGCAACCCATGCAGCTACTCAACTAAATCATCAACTGGTGCTACCATCATCAGGAATCAAGAATGATACCCAATGCCAAAACCTGGAAATGAAACCAAGTCCCCCTTCAAAACCTGTCATCGCCTCGCATCCGCCCCTCCGACCACCGTGACCCCTGAGACTCCGGTGATGACTTCAACCACGTCCAAGCTTCAACTGAGCGAAACCCCGTGCAACTCGATCAATTACATTAGCCGATAGGTTGAATTTTGTCAAACCCAGTAAAACTAGGGTTCAAAAATTCAAATCAAAATCGCAATTACAAAAACGAATTGCAACACAATCTAATATTTTTCCCCTCGTCCTTGATGTCTCCTCCACCTCCAGAAGCGATCACGACATCTCCAATCGATTGTGGAGATCGAAATACCCCAAAATGTATGATACAGTCAAAATAGAAGTGCTCTTGGAATATAGCATTTAAAATCATAATTTTTCTTGGAAAAATCATAGTTTTGTATGGAGATTGGATCTATAATCCTGAAACTTCAAATTATTATACTTGAGAATTTCACAAATTAAGATTTGCTCATCTGTTTTTAAACTTTAGAGTTGATGCAGGGTTGTTTAACTTAAATAATATTTTTAACCCATAGTTTATGGTGGAAATAAACACCATTTGTTTTCTGCCTTATCTAAACCAAGACTAAATCAAAAAGAAAAGGATTTAAGATCAAGCAGAGACTTAAGTTTGAGGGAACAGGTATGCATCAGCAAACAATCAGGCATTTATAAATATGTACACAACAGATTTATAATGTATCTTCATTTCTACTTTAAAACATGCAAGTGTACTCAACAGCATAACATCACCCATCACAAGCATCAAACATAAAAAAAAAAAACAGAGGTAAAAGTATTTGCTCGCAAGCATGGAAACAGGGAAGTAACTAACAACAGAGTTTAATATATGCATCATATAAAAGAGGGTGAAGGATTGCTCACCTGTTTTTGAAGGACAGAGGAGAATTTCCTTTGAGCCTGAACTATATTTTTTTTCTTTTTTTTCTTTAAAGCTTGAAGTCACCACTGCAAAGAACTTTGGATTTTGTTTAAAGCTTCCAACTTGTTCTATTTTCCCAGCTGCAGACTTCAGGTCTTTTTCCTTTTTCACTTACTTTGAATTCCTTTTTGTTAACTAATTAAACATGATTGTTTAAATCTTGTTTGAATTACTGATTTCACCATTAAACTCAAATTCATTTAAAAAAAAAACTTACTTGCCTTTGAATTTGTTTTAGAGATACACTGCACTTGACAAAACTGAAGCTATCCCATGTTGAATTGCTTCAGACTTCAAACTGAATTGATTTTGGCCTTTTGAATGTTTGCTTCAACTGTTTTATCTCTGATTCCCAGTTCTTGATTTATTGAGTTGATCACTTAGCATTATTCTCTCACAAGTTCATGTTGTTTTGCTCAAATCTGTATAGACAGATTTTGTTCCAGATTTGATTTTGAATCCCTTTGCATTGCTTAAATCTTTAGATTGTTTTCCAGAATTGCTCCAAGATCTTGATCTTTAACTAGCTTCTTCCTCTACAAACTCAAGCTTGAGTTGAACTAGAAGTTGTCAATCTGGTTGCTCAATCCAGACATGGGTTTCCAGATTTCTTTTTTTTTTCTTTTGCTTTGTTTTCGAACTGAACTTAAATTTGAATTGTATACATTCCTTTGGTGTTTAGATTGAAATGCCAAATCTTTGATTACTGATTTGTTCAGATTTTGTGAGATGTTTAATATGATTGCATATGGGAAAATGAAGAGTTTTTGTAATTTTTTTATCTTATTATTTTATTTAAATAATAATGTTGAATGCCATTTGTACAAAAATATCAAAATCTCTAGATCTTGTTAATTATCTTACTCCAAACCCATGTGCAAGTGTATCTCTTTACTTCCTTATGTATATTTACATTTGTAATTTCACAAGACAAAGGTTTTTTTTTTATAAATTTTTATATCATATCTATTTTATAAATAAATGTACTTTTTCTCTATTTACACAAACAAAAATTATATTCCCATTAATCTCTTGTATTAAATTTTTTTTGTTTGTTCAACATGTTTATACACTAATATATTTATACAATTTACATTCTTACATTTTTTTTTGTTTTGTACAAAAAAATATTTTATAAAAAGAAAAGAATGACTTTTAAATACTTTGATTTTTATATTAACAATAGTTACATTTATTTATTTAAGGGAATTTGACTTAAGAAAAAAATATTTTAAAAATGAGTACACTAATTTTTTTTCTTTTATTGCCACTTCCAAAAATTAATAAAATTAAAAATTTTAGAAACAACTATCATTATCTTTTTATTAATCTTAAGCTTTTAAATTTAAATTTTATTTTTAATACATTTTATTTTGAATTTTATACTTTGGTACATTTACAAATAATATTCTCAATTTATTTCCAAAAATAAATTTAATTGCCAAATTAAACTTAATAAATTTTCGGGGATGTTACAGAAGTGGTTTTCGGATAATTAAATCCGATCCCGGACTCTTCGAAACGATCAGCGCATTGTCCAATATTGATAGTCGGTTATTTAACTATCAATTCATCATACACAAGCAACCATCAAATAATTTCCACAAATTATTTATCTCAAATATCATTCAGATATAATCCCCATTCAGTCCATTTGAAACAAATTTTCAAAGTCCTTTTATTTCCATGAAATCATTTAACTGATTTCTTATACTCACTCACAATTGATTTATCCTGTGAGAATATTCCTATTTTCTCATTTCTTCCTCAAAAATTCAATTTACACTTTCCTTATAATTTCTCAAACTCACTTTCTCCATTTAATAAGATTTCTCCTAAATCTTATCCCAATTAAATTAATTTGCTTACCATCACAAAAGGATTTTATTTGGATTTTAAAAACATTTTGAAAACATATAGATTTATAAAATAAGAAGTAATATTAAATATTAAAATTTATATCTAGTTATCTATAAGTTTCAAAGCTGGTTTTAGAAAACTTAGAGTTTATAGTAAATAATAGCTAATCCTTCAAAATAACTAATTCGAAAATATTTTACATTCAAATAATAGTTTATAAAAAGATTTATATGGAATAGTAATTTAAAATATTCCTTTTAAAATAAATTATAATTTTAGAAAATCCAATATCCATTTATAAATGCCTCTTGTCCATCCAACAGATTTCATATCTCATTTATAAATCCATTCATGAATTTATAAAATCTCCTTGGATTTCATTTATTATCAGATAGTTTGATTTAAAAATCTCATCTTTATAATTTATTTCTATCTATAAAGTTCCATATTTTCCTATTTAATAAGTTCCATTCATTATTAAATAAAATTTCCTTTTGGCTCTTAATAGAATTTCTTATTCGTAATTCTTAATAGAATCTTCTTTATTTCTTAATAAATTTTCTTTTCTTTTCTTATTAATATTTCTTTTTATTTCCTTAATAGACCTCCTTTTCCATTTCTTCATATAGTTCCATTTTCTTTCATTCACGTATCGATTACAATATTCCTTCAAGTATAGATTTATAATTTAAATTTTCCAAAACTCAACTTTATCACCTTAAAGTTTAACTTAAGTAGAAACTATACTTTTATTTCTTTTATTCATTCTCACTTAAAGTAGATTCAAATTTCAAATAAATATTTTCTACTTGAGTTTTATTTAACTTCTTCAAATTAATTTATCAACGGTAATAGAAATTTCAATTTTCAACTTCTCTGTGATTCAACAGTTGATAATTCAATTATATATATAAATATAAAATTTCAAGGGAAAATAAATATACTTATACACATTTTATAAAACCTACAAGCTTATTTTATTCGATGTAAAAAAAAAAGCATAACAATAAAAATTTAAATTAGTTTAATAGAGGTAGAATAGTGTTGATTCAAGGGGTACGGATTTGCGGGCTGTCACAATATGGGTTCATATGGCTCGGCCTAACTTGGATATGAAGGAGTGGAAGTTGTGACATGAGAAATACAAAAGTCAAGGCAATTAAGTGGATTTTTGGTGCAACTATAGGTTCGGCCTGCCATGGCTTGGGCTTGGTCATGCAAGGGGATGGTCAGGTAGTGGCTGGAGTGGCGGCCAGAGGTGGTGGAGGGACTGGTGGCGGCGGCAATGGAGGTGGTTTAGGTTAAAAATTAAGGCTATGGCCTTAAGGGTTTGGCTAGGCTAGTTTGGTGGAACTTTTGTGCAAATTTTGTGGTGCAACATCAATGGATGGTGATGGCTACTGTCTTGGTCAGAGGAGAGGCTTATGAGCTGTTGGAGATGATGGTGGAGAGGATGGTGGTGGTGGTGGTAGAGTCTAGTCCTAGCAAAACACAAGAAGGATCAATGCAAAAATCAATAGGAAAATCATAAAAACAAGAACAAAGATGATAGAATTTACCAAATTTTTGTAAAACAAATGGCCGTGAGTTTTTTTCTCAAGAAAGATGATAAAATTTTCGTGAGAAAGAGTGAGGAATGTGGCTGAAAGATGGAGTAGGTGACGCAGCGGATAAATCGTAACAGACTTCAATCGATGGAATGTAGCAATCGGTGAATTGAGAATACTGCAAGGCCCAAATCCGTTGATCCAAAGATACCGGATTCTAGCTATCTTCGTCTCGTTGATCGCGCACGATGCCGAGAAAGAAGATCTACGATTCTTCGCACGTTGATCTAGCGCACTAGATACCGTGAATCGGCTTCTACGATCGTTGAATCGAGCGCACTCGATTAACCGAAAGAGGAGATAGGAGATCACACTCAACTACCAATTTGTATGAAAGCACAAAGCTAACAAAAGAGAATTTTATTCAAATATCCAACCAACAAAAAATTACAACACACTCGCTATTTATAGCATTTACAACACACGCCAACATCACACTCTTAAGTCGTTTGCGACCTACGACCTATACCAGGTCGTTGCCGACCTAACACACAACATTTACACACGTATATACGACACAGCGACCTACACAAGGTCGTACGCGACCTAAAAGATGTGACTTAACAGACTCAGAACAAACAGATGCGACCTACGACCTATGTAAGGTCGTTAACGACTCAAGACACAGCATAGCTCACTTCCAGAATTGCATGGGAGGTTAGGTCGTTGGAAAGGAATAGGTCGCAAGGTTTTAGATTGGGAAGGAATTAGGTCGGTAAGAAGTTAGGTCGGGTAAGAAATTAGGTCGTGGAGTTTAGGTTGAAGAGAGTTAGGTTGTAAAGAAGTTAGGTCGTTGAGGGTTTCTTTAGGTCGTAACTCTGCTTCACTTGGCCAGTTAGGTCGAAGGTTACTACTGTTAGGTCGTTCACGACCTAGACTTACTTCTTTAGGTCGGAGACGACCCACTACTTCTTTGTTAGGTCGTAACTTTGCTTTGTTAGCTCGGAAACAACTCAATCTCAATTCGTTAGGTCGCGCTGCATCATTGTTAGGTCGTGAGCGACCTATTTCTTCCTTTTTAGGTCGTGAGCGACCTAATACTTGCATTTCTTCCGACTGCACTGCATCATCCTCCCCGGGTTGACAGAAATTCGACCTCGAATTCTCAACATCTTCTTCCACAACAATTTCATTTCCACGATACGGAATTAAATGTTTAACATTGAAAACATCAGAAGTGTATACATCCTCCGGCAGCTTCAACTTTTAAGCATTCTCATTGATTTTCTTTAAAATTTCAATCGGACCAATTTTCCACGCTTTCAACTTATTATATGTTCCAACCGGGAAACGGTCTTTTGTCAGTACTGCATAAACCAAATCACCTTCATTAAATTCAACACTTCGTCTCTTCAAATCAGCAGCTTGCTTATACTTCTCATTCGACTTTTCCAATCGTTCCCGAACGATCTTATGACACTCCGTCAATTCTTCAATAAAATCAACAGCTCGTTTAACCGTCCCCTTTGGTTGTGGTACCACCGCTAAATCCAACGGTCCCCTGGGCAAATTTGAATATACAATTTGAAATGGACTGAATCCTGTGCTTCGATTTACTGCATGATTATGTGCAAACTCTGCCTGGCATAACTTCATGTCCCAACTTTTCAGATTGTCCTTCACCAAACATCGCAACAAGTTTCCCAACGATCTATTCACCACCTCTGTTTGCCCATCTGTTTGCGGATGATACGCACTACTAAATTTCAGCTTCGTTCCCACCATCTTCCACAAACTAAGCCAAAAATGACTCAAAAATCTAGTATCCCTGTCAGAAACGATAGATTCTGGCAATCCATGAAGTCTATAGATTTCCTTGAAAAATAGTTGAGCAACACGAACAGCATCCGTCGTCTTCTTGCAAGCAATAAAATGTGCCATTTTAGAAAATCTGTCAACTACAACAAATATCGAATCATTACCACGCTGTGTTCTCGGCAATCCCAATACAAAGTCCATACTCATATCAACCCATGGTCTAGCCGGTACTGGTAATGGCATATACAATCCAGCATTGGTCGCGGTTCCTTTCGAAACTTGGCAAATATGACATCGCTCCACAAACCTTCCCACTTCTTTCCTCATCGACGGCCAAAAGTAAGACTGTGAAATCAACTGCAAAGTACGATCACGGCCCACATGCCCTTCTTCGTGCAACTCTTTTACAATCTTCATTCTCAAACTACAGTCTGGAATGCATAATTGATTTCCTTTGAACAAGAATCCATCAACTATCACAAATTCATCCGAACTTCCATCCTTAACTTTCTCAACAAACTTTGCAAAGTAAGGATCCTCCCCAAACAGTTCTGGCAACATTTCAAACCCTGTCACTTCAACCTTCATTGTCGTTAATAAATGACTCTTCCTACTCAAAGCATCAGCTACCCGATTCGTCACCCCTGATTTGTGCTTAACGACAAAAGTAAACTGCTGTAAATATGCAATCCATGATGCATGTCTCGCTGAAATCTTATCCTGCCCCTGTAAATGCTTCAATGCCTCATGATCAGTGTACAGAACAAATTCTTTCTGAAATAGGTAATGTCGCCAATGTTTAATCGTTTGCACCACAGCATAGAATTCAACGTCATATGTGCTGTATCTCATCTTCGCCCCTGACAACTTTTCACTGAAATATGCAATAGGTCTCCCTTGCTGACTCAACACTCCTCCAATTCCCACCTTTGATGCATCAGTGTGTAGCTCAAACAACAACTGAAAATTAGGTAAAACAAGAATTGGTGCTGTCGTCAATAGTTCTTTGATCCGTTCAAAAGCAACTCCCGCTTCCTCTGACCATACAAACTGTTTTCCTTTCATGCAATCGGTAACTGGTGCCATCACATTACTGAAGTGTGGAATGAACCTTCGGTAGAATGATGCCAATCGATGAAAACTTCTAACTTCAGTGATAGTTCTCGGCTGTGGCCAATTTCTAATAGCTTCAACTTTACTCTGGTCCACTTGGATTCTCTTCTCAGACACAACATATCCCAAAAATAACACACTTCTCGTCATGAACACACATTTCTTCGTGGCTGCATAAAATTGTTCCTCACGGAGAATAATCAACACTTTCCTCAAATGTAGAACATGCTCCTCCATACTCCTGCTATATATCAGAATATCATCGAAATAAACCACCACGAACTTCCCAATGAATGGTCTAAAGATTTGATTCATCACCCGCATGAATGTATTAGGTGCATTTGACAAACCAAATGGCATAACCAACCATTCGTATAACCCTTCTCTCGTCTTGAAGGCTGTCTTCCATTCGTCACCTGGTCTAATTCGAATCTGGTGATAACCACTCTTCAAATCAATCTTCGAAAACATAGTTGCCCCACTCAACTGGTCTAACAAATCATCCAACCTCGGCATAGGAAATCTGTAATGAACAGTAATCTTGTTCAAAGCTCTACTATCTGTACACATTCTCCATGTTCCATCCTTCTTCGGCACCAACAAAGCTGGTACTGCACAAGGACTCAAGCTTTCCTGAACACGTCCCTGTTCTAATAACTCTTCCACCTGCCTTCGTAACTCTTCATGTTCCTTCGGACTCATTCGGTAATGTGGTCTATGTGGTAACACTGCTCCCGGAACAAGATTGATTTGATGTTGAATGTCTCTCAATGGTGGCAACTCCTTAGGCAACTCCTCTGGAAATACATCTTCAAACTCTTTCAAAACTGGCTTTGCTTCTTCAGGAATTTCAACCTCTTCACTGCTCTCACGCCCAATCAACACGTATACTTCAGGCTCCTCTTCAACTTCTTTAACAAACTCCTTCAAGGATAATAAAGTTTTCAATTCCTCAATCTCCTCCAGCTTGCTCTCCTTCTGTTGTTGCTTCTTGGGAACCAAAATAATTTTAGTACCCTCGAACATGAAACTGTAGCTATTGGCGCGACCATCATGTTGAACTGATCTATCAAACTGCCATGGTCTGCCCAACAACAGATGACACACGTCCATGTCCACAACGTCACACCAAATTTCATCTTTGTACTTCTTCCCAATAGAAAAATTAACACAAGCCCTTCGACACACCTTCACTTCACCACCCTTCCTTAACCATGCTAGCTTGTACGGTTTAGGATGCTTCTCAGTTTTCAAGTTCAATTTCCTCACAGCCTCTGTAGAAATAATATTATCGCAACTTCCAGCATCAATAACGAACTTGCAAACTTTTCCCAGAATAGTGCATGTCGACTGAAATATGTTACTCCTCAACCAACTACAATCCTCCTCTTGCTTTGGTGTAAGACATGACCTCCTCATCATAAGATTACAACCTTCATCCCCAGACAATTCTTCTTCCTTCTCAACATAAGGTGTATTTGAACATTCTGCCTCCTCACCATCATCCTCCTCAACTTCTGCAACCATTGCTCTCTTCTTCGGCTTCGGACATTCATTGCTCTTATGACCCAACTCCTGACAATTATAACATTTGAACCCACTACTAACCTTCGCTTTCTCAGCCTCCTTCACCACTGGCTTTGTAACAGGTTTAGAAACATTAGAACTTCCACCAACACCCCTTGCTTGATTATTGGAATTAGTAAACACACCTCCTCCACGCCTTCCTTGTTTCTCCCAAGCGAACGCTTTCTGATGTGCCTCTGCCACTGATCTAGGATCGAACATATTTACCATATCCTGGATCTGCATTCTTAGTCCCCCAATGAATCTAGCAGTTAGTTGTTCTTCCGTTTCCATAATATCATTTCTGGCAATGAGTTGGTAAAATTCATCAGCATACTCACTAACAGACTTCGTCCCTTGCCTCAGATTCTGCAACCTTTGGTACATAAGTGATTGGTAATTATAAGGTAAGAAAGTATATCTCATTAACTTCTTCATCTTATCCCACGATTCTATCCTTGACTTCCCCATTCTCTCCCTGGTAAGTTTAGTTTGCTGCCACCACGCCAAAGCTCTCCCCCTCAACCTAGTAGCAACCAATTTCACTCTCCTATGCTCAGGAACCTCCTTGAAATCAAAGATCTCTTCAACATTAGAAATCCAATCGAGAAATTCTTCCACTACCATCCCTCCTTTAAATTCTGGAATTTCCATTTTCATACCCGATTCCCATCGACGATCATCTTCAACTTCCCGATATGAGTTTCGAACTTGGTCTCGATCTCGGTAATGAATACTAGCTCTATCACCCTCTTCAACAAAGTCAAAAGTATGCCTACATCGATCTCGACCATTATTATCCCTTCGTTCATGCATGCTTCTTTGACTATATCTCTCTTCATCTCTATATGCTTCATTGTCAAATTCACGTTGACTTCTTTTCTCTTCATGTGCATAGTCATGATGATCTCTTCGTGCTGAAATTGATGTTTCTCTTCTGTCTCTACAAGAATGTGGTGATACCCTCCTCGCTTCCGTAACCGATGGCGAAACTCGGTTTCCTCCATGGTTCGAGTTTGGTGATCTCCTCCTTTGATTTAAATCATTCATAAATTTCTCCAATTTACCAATGCCTTCGTCAAACTTTTCATTAATACGTTGTTCCATAAGCTCGGCTTCTTCTCTTCGATACAAAGCTTCAACGTTTTGATGACGATTAGCTCTCCTTGGTGGCATGATGGAAAAAAAACTTTACAAACACTTCAACAAAACAACAATAAGTCACGGCTTTAAACTTCAAAATCCTTCACTAGGCTCGGCTACTTCCCCAGTATACACGGCCTTCAACCCAAACACTTCAACAAACTCCAAATTCAAACTCCTTTGCTTACTTTGATCCAAAATGGAATGGATCGAAAGTTCTCCCTCTTGTTGCAACTTCAATATGAACACGATGAACACAACTTCAAAAATTGGCTCCAAGAATCAACTTAGCTATGATTGGCTAAGTATGGCTCTGATACCAAACTGACGCAGCGGATAAATCGTAACAAACTTCAATCGATGGAATGTAGCAATCGGTGAATTGAGAATACTGCAAGGCCCAAATCCGTTGATCCAAAGATACCGAATTCTAGCTATTTTCGTCTCGTTGATCGCGCATGATGCCGAGAAAGAAGATCTACGATTCTTCGCACGTTGATCTAGCGCACTAGATACCGTGAATCGGCTTCTACGATCGTTGAATCGAGCGCACTCGATTAACCGAAAGAGGAGATAGGAGATCACACTCAACTACCAATTTGTTTGAAAGCACAAAGCTAACAAAAGAGAATTTTATTCAAATATCCAACCAACAAAAAATTACAACACACTCGCTATTTATAGCATTTACAACACACGCCAACATCACACTCTTAAGTCGTTTGCGACCTACGACCTATACCAGGTCGTTGCCGACCTAACACACAACATTTACACACGTATATACGACACAGCGACCTACACAAGGTCGTACGCGACCTAAAAGATGTGACTTAACAGACTCAGAACAAACAGATGCGACCTACGACCTATGTAAGGTCGTTAACGACTCAAGACACAGCATAGCTCACTTCCAGAATTGCATGGGAGGTTAGGTCGTTGGAAAGGAATAGGTCGCAAGGTTTTAGATTGGGAAGGAATTAGGTCGGTAAGAAGTTAGGTCGGGTAAGAAATTAGGTTGTGGAGTTTAGGTTGAAGAGAGTTAGGTTGTAAAGAAGTTAGGTCGTTGAGGGTTTCTTTAGGTCGTAACTCTGCTTCACTTGGCCAGTTAGGTCGAAGGTTACTACTGTTAGGTCGTTCACGACCTAGACTTACTTCTTTAGGTCGGAGACGACCCACTACTTCTTTGTTAGGTCGTAACTTTGCTTTGTTAGCTCGGAAACAACTCAATCTCAATTCGTTAGGTCGCGCTGCATCATTGTTAGGTCGTGAGCGACCTATTTCTTATTTTTTAGGTCGTGAGCGACCTAATACTTGCATTTCTTTCGACTGCACTGCATCAGTAGGGTACGGCCAAAGCATTGATGAATGGAGTTTAGAAAGTGAAATGTTGGAATGCAAAAGGACTTAGCATACAAAAGATCTCAAACTCTTCATATATTCACTATTTCTTTTTTAAATTTTTATATAACTGAAAAACATATATAAATTCAGTTAAAATACGAAAATATAGTCAATAAACAAAAATAAATTAATTAATTATTAATTATATATATTTTAATTAAATAAAACAGCAAAATTTGCAACTAGTCTTGAAAATATGAAAAATAAGTGCAATGAACTTGGAAATTTTTTTTTATGTACTTAAAATATTTATAAATAAAGATAAGAACAAAAAATAAAAAGGAAATAAAAAAATAAATAAATAAAGTTTAATTTAAATATAGTTTAGATGAAGAAAATAGTAGAAAAATAGAAACAGCTTTAAAAAAAATAGGAAATAAATACAGTAAATTTCGAAAAAATTCTATTATCATTTTAGAAATATTTAAAAGTCAAAATATACATAATATAACATATTAAAACATATTAATATAAAATATGACAAAGGAAATAAAATTTATACAATTTAAAAGAACAAAATTGCAAAATAAACAATTTATACTCAAAATTGAAATGTACATATCTTTTGCAATTTAACTCTGTTTCCAACGAAACAAAAAGCAATGTTCAAGTTATTAAATCTATTTTCAAAATAAAAGATAAAATTTATAATTTCAAACTTTTAAATTTTTAAGTTAAAAGTCAAAGTTTGACTATTTTGACCAAAATCAACATTTCAGGAAAATATTCAACTTACACAAGTTTGGAATTATAATTCATATAAAATCAAAATTTATATTTAATTAATAAAATTTAATCATTTCAAATAAGTAAAATAAGTTTTTAAATCAAAATTAAAAAAAATTAAAATATACAATTAAAATAATTACAAAATACAGGGTTGTTACACTCTCCCCCACTCAAAACTTTTCGTCCCCGAAAAGAATGACGTACGTGAAAGCATAGAAAAAGATAGAATGAAATAGTATTAAGACAAGATGGCAAGAAGATTAAAATCATACCTGATAGCTGTTGCTATAGGTAAGTTTAACAATGTGGAGATGATCTTTCCAAGATCTTCCAGAATTCAAGAACACAAGCATGGAAAAAATCTTTTAGGATCTGATTCACCCTTCCCGTTTGACCGACGGTCTGTGGATGGCAAGAAGTGCGGATGCGAATAGTCAAAAATAGCGGGTCATTACAGTTTAAGTGGTGGTGCTGGCATGGGGTAGGGCAGTAGTGCAGGCAGGTCCAAAGACGACATCAGTGATGGAGCAACTGGCGATTTTGATGAAGTCGCAAACGAAAAAAAGAAAAGAGTTATCGCATGCAAGCGCGAGCGTGTGCAGGCGTAGACGTGTGTAGGCTGCAGCAAGTCAGGGGTCAGGTGACGTTCGCTAGTGGAGTTCGTGTGGGTGGCACGCTCAAGTTTAAATATAAAAAAAGAAAGTGATTCGCGATCTTGGTTGAACTCGAATGAGATTTAAGAAGGAGAAGATTAGAGGCGGATCAGTATTTTCATGAGACTAATATGTAAATGCCAGCAGTATATAGTAAATTATTTAATTTGCCAAAATTGTAAATTGAATATGCCCTTCATATTAGGACCAAATTGTACGTGATCAGTCGCGTTCGACTTGTAGCGACAAGAGTTTCGAAATAGAATTGGATTGGTGGCAATAGAAGTTAGTTGGATTCCACGTTGAATTTGAGCACTATTCCAATTCAGATGGAACCAGAGCGTGCGAGCGACAGCTAGAGTAATTGTGAGTTATCTCATATTTTTGGATAACTTATATGGTATATAGTTGATAAAAATTATTTGACGATTTGGATAAACTATTATATTTATTAGCTGGTACATATATATATTCCAGCTTATTATAGCGGAAGGGACCATATTACATTCCCATGTAAGAGCGGATAAACCTTTGTATACGAATCCTGCTACGAAGCATTTGATTTATATTTATTGATTATCAAACATTTGTGATGCAGGGAAACAGGTTGGAGGGATCTAACAGGATTCCATGCTATTATTGAATTGTTCAATGATATTTTTTTATGTCTTTTATTTACTAACAAATATGATTACGGATGATGTGGTAATAACATCACTATATGTTTGAAAATAAAATCCAATAGTGATAAGAAAAATCAATATCGCTATGGTTAAGTGTTGGGTGGTTATTGATCTCGAATTATTTTTTTAAAATACCATGAATTACTGATTAAGTCAGAATTGGTTTTTGAGACAAAAAGGATATTTTTAAAATCTAAAAATTGGATTTCGAAAATATTTTAAAGATTATCTAATTAATTATATTAATATTATTTGAAATTATTGCTTATAATAATATTAATTTATGTTTATTTAATTAAAATAATATTCTTTTAAATTCATTTTATTATGTTAATTTTTTAAAAGTTATATAGTCATATTAACATTATTTTGAAGTCATTTCATTGTTTTAATATTGCTAAAAGTTATTTGTTTTTTTGTTAATATGTTTTAAGAAATTATAAAGGTTAATAAATTAAAAGTCTGATTTTTTAAGAATAATTATGGTTTAAAATTAATAACAACGATTATTAATAGTTTTAAAAAAATTATTATTATGTAACGATCTGATTTTTCGACGTTTGAAAATCGACATTAATACGTCCACTATATCCAATGCCGGAAAACCGAACCATTGGGGTTAAAGAAGAAGGAGGTGGAACAAGAATATAGAAGACAATATTAGAATCTCACAATCGCAGCGGAACAATATACAACTCTAATTCATTTGCTTACCCTCTTGAATCAATTAGTTTAATCACTAATTTTTTTCAGTCCTTTATTTTATTTAGTCAAATCTTAACTATCTTGCATTACACACAATTCAAATTAATTCCCAATATTATTTATTTCCACTGAAAATCACCAAGTCCAAATACTTTAGATTTCAAAATAATTTAAATCACTTTATTCTAAAATATACTTTAAAACATTTAAATTAAAACTAATATACATTTTTGAATAAAGTGTTTAAGTAACTGTGTGTATAAAGACTTATTAAAGGGGGCTAATGGTTGATTATATACTGATCTTGTATTAATTTTCCAAATGAAATAAAATCTTGATTGAATGTTTGTTATTTGATATTTAAATAACCGACCATCGAAATATAGACCCAATGTAACTTTGGAAATATCTAGGAGAAATACGTGAATTATAAGGCACAATCATCTCCGATAATGTTGTATTGTGCGTATATATCTCATTTCGTTCTTCTATGACGATGGTAGGAAAATTCGTCCACTAACGGTTAGGTGGTGATCTCCGATCTTATCTTTGTCTCTTTATTTTCTGGAGAACCGAGATTGATTTTACCGGAAATTATCACATGTTGTTTCGAAGAGACCGGGATCAAATGTATTATCTAAAAACCACTTTGATCCTATGAATGAATTTCAAAGTGAACACATCATGAAGAGCATAGAATCGAAGATATAGATGTGAAGTGAATGGGCTAATCGCTATTAATCCTGAGGGTGATTCAAAAATGGATATGGTAGGAATAGTGACTTCGGTTTCATTCAGAAGTAGAACAGACTTGTATGGATAAATGCTATCAGCACATGTTCATTAGGGGGAATGAGCGTTCCCAGTGTAGATTTCTTGAATGGTAACCATAGCCTCATGCCTTATCAACCGGAAAATGACTAAAGCAGGGCATGCAGCAGGGCTAAGTGGGTCGCTCCCATTTGGGTATGTCAGCATCTTTCTAGATTACTCTATTTTGATGGATTTTGTTGTGCATGAGAGATCTCGATTAAGGTTGGAAGACCGGGATGAAGACTTATTTGGTACTTCTATTCAAGTGGTAAGTCGGTTCTGTGTGGTGGGGTGCAAGATGTTCTGGTTAGACCCGGGTGCATTGATCTAGAGATGCACCCATCGGAGGTAGTTCCTTACCTGGTCATAGTATAGAATCCATTCTCCAATACGTGCCTTTAGGGTTTTGATTGTAGAGCCTAGTATGTTGGAATTTATATAATGTAACAATCTAGGCTGTTTTAATAAGTATTTGTACTTGGACACTATTATAATATCACTGGATTTTCTATAAAAGTGTTTTGGTTTTCGTAAGGTAAAAACCCGTTGGGTTTATGTGTGGTGTAGTCTTACGAGATACCTTATGTTTTCGAAGATTTTCTTGCAAGTTTAAATCCATTTGGTAGTGTTTTTTCTTATGCTGGTTCTCCAGACTGACCCAGGTGTCATTTTATTTTAATGCTCGGGTCCGACCGAGCATATAGCAGATTAGATTGGATGCTTGGAGCTTCAAGAGACGAGTTGGAAGCCCAGAGACCTATTCATGTAGATGGTTATTTTTCTGCTATATTCTTTGGTTTGTTATCAGAAATTGTGAAAATTATCAAATTAAAAATCTTTTCCACAAGTAATCAACTCCAAAACATAGATTATATCATCAAGTTTTGATCTTGAGGTTTTGGGTTGGTCTTAGCTTTGTTTTTTCTCCATGCATATCTTTGTTTTTCTATGTATAGGTTGTTGAAGCCATTTCTTACACAATACATCTATCTTTCAGTTGTAATCCAAGTATTTGTTCTTCAATTGCAAGGTGAGTTACTGCTCATATAATGCCAGCTAAAGCAAAACTTCAAATGCCAAAAACATAAGCAAAAATAGCTTGAAAATATTGATTTCGTTGATGTTTTTGTTTCTGTAAAAACTATGTTTGGGTGTCACTTTGCATGCTAATATCTTTTGATTCCGACAACGATATGTTGCCAAATTTCTCGCATTTGGTAGTTTGCGTGTTGAAATTTGTAGTTGCAAAATTTGGTTTGAAAATATTGTAATTTGTGTGTTCAAAACTTTGCCGCAAAATCAACTCAAACACAGATTTTTGCCAGTAGTTGTTTTCTGAGTTGCTGCAAACATGGCCTGAGTCCATGTTTGTGACAGCATAACTCATTCATTTCATATTGGATTTGAGTGATGCTTTTTGTAGAGTGAAATAGGAGTGTTGAATCTTGCAAATTTTCATGGCGATTTGTGTTCTTTTGCTATTTTGAAACTGCGGTTGAACTTGAGCCCGTAGCATGTTGGAATTCGGCGATTTAACCTTGTTTTAGTCCAACTTTGAAATGACATATATTCTTTGTTTCAAATTGGATCTGAGGATTCTTCTTGCAGATTGAAGTAGTAGTGTTGAATTACATTCCTGTAAATTTTCATGACAATCTGGGTTTTTTCATATTTTGAAACTGTGGTCAAACTTGAACCCACAGCATGCTAGAATTTAGCGATTTAACCTTGTTTTAGTGCAACTTTGAAACGATGCTGATTCTTCTTTCAAATTGGATTTGAGTGATTCTTTTTATAGATTGAAGTAGGAGTGTTGAGTTGCATTGCTGAAAATTTTCATGACAATCTAGGTTTTTTTTGCTATTTTGAAACTATGGTCGAACTCGAACCCATAACATGCTGGAATTCAGCGATTTAACCTTGTTTTTAGTCCAACTTTGAAACGAGGCAGATTCATCATTTCAAATAGGATTTGAATAATTATTTTTGCAAATTGAAATGGGAATGTTGAACTACATTCTTGCAGAATTTCAAGCCATTTTGTCACCGCTAACTTGTTCAAACCTGCTGTCAAATATTGAGTCGTAGCTTGTTTTAAACGGATAATATTGCTGTGTAAAGATATTTTGATCAAATTTTAGAAAGTAATTTTATTAATTAAAGATTAATTAACAAAATATTTAGTGGATTCCATATTGAATCAAGTCAGTGTTGAATGTTTATTTATTTGATAATCAAGTATTTGACTATCAAAATTTGTACCAAAACGCAACTTTGGAAATATGTAGGAGAAATATAGAAATAATATGGTACGATTACCATCGATGGTGCTATACTATACGTGTAAATTCTTTTTTTCTTCTAGGATAAATGATAAGGAAATCCATTTGTTAACGGTTAGCGGTGATCTTCGTTCTTATCGTTTTCTATTTATTTCCTAAAGAATGGAGGCCGAGTTTGTTGGAAATTATCGAAAGTTGTTTCGGAGAGACCGGAATCAGATGTGCTATTCGAAAACAACTTCAATCTAACTCGAGCATTTCGAACTAAAGACATCTTAAAGAGTATGGAATTGGAGATGGAGATTTAAAGTGCAAGGGTTATTTTCTATTAACCCTAGGGGTGATTCAAAATGGGTGTGCCAGAGGTAGTGCCTTCGGTTTCGTTCAAACCGAAGAAAGAACTTATAAGGATGACTGTTTGCACTGCTGCTCGGAGGAAAGTTTAGCATTCCAAGAAGGTTGCTATATAAAAAGGTAATCGTTGCCTCAAGCCTCATCAACCTGGAATGAATAAAACAGGGGAGATGAAGTAGGGCCATATAGGTCGCACCCATTAGGTATCATCACCAAATGTTGAATCGATATTTGAAACCCTTGCATGCCTCGGTGCGGTTACTGATCCCTACCATGGTGGTGATGTACTTTGTACTATCCAGCAAGGTGTAGGCCAGTCCTATCTTGGAAGGGAATCCAAGTGAGGTTCTCACTGTGTTTATCTGCAGATGCACTGTAGGGGACGGTACCCCACTATCGCAGTCATGGTATGGAATCCATTCTTCAATAAGTACCGTATATTTTTAGTTGTTCCCAAATACGTTGGAATGTGAGATGCAAGCATTTCATCTATATTATATATTTACTATAATCCTTTGGACATTATCATAATATCGTTGGATGTAAAAGGTATTTTGGTTATATTAAGGTAAAAACCCGTCCCTTTTTATATGCGGCGTGGTATTATGAGATCCCTTTATTTTAAAAGGATTTTAAACATAATAATTAAGTTGTTTGACTTTACTTACAACTGACCCATGTTTTACCTAAAACTCTTGGGTGCTCAAATTGTTTTGGGCAGCCAAGTAGTTTAGGTTTACCCACGGGTGCATTTTGGAGGATCATGGAGCAGGAGGCTTCATCAGTAGCTAGTTATTATCTTGTTTCCACGGTATTATATGTATCTTGTATGGTTAGGTAGGGAGAGACTGCTATAACTGTCCAACGGTAGAAATGTATTAGTATGACACTGATGTATCGTTTTAGAAATGACTTCATAAGGTACTATGTGGATTAATATATGTTATTCCATTACGTTGTGAGATCCTATGATTGCTTAGTTTCTTTTTATTTTCTATCTCCTTTCTTTCCCCTAATAATCGGTCTTTTCGACACTTAGTTGTTTGGCATGCGAATATCATGAATTTATTACTGCTGACTTCTGAGGTTCGAAATGGCAGGTTGTTAAAAACTGCAATGCATATTTAGTCCGAATGCTTAAAATTTTTTTGTGCTTCTCATCATGTAAATCCAGGCCCAAATCAAATTTTATTTTTAGCATTCTTTTTTGACGTATATCAGCATATTCAAGTTTTGGTATTAGTTTATATAATTTTACTCTAGATTTAATACTAAGATAATACATGACCTACTTGATGTAACTCATTCAAGGTGTAGACTAAATTCTTCAGTCACATTATTCATTAACCACAAGCTTATTAAGGATGAATATGTGATTTTTCAATGTTCATAGTTCTTCCACTAAATTGGACAGTTGGAATGACCGGGATTTTGGCAACAACTGTGGAAGATACTCTTATCGCATTAGTTATTTTTCCCTTTTCTCCTTTTCCCCATATTGTGCACTAAACTTTATATGGACCAAAATATTATAAACATGGTTTTGGTAATTTTTATTTCAGATATGCTGCTATATGTGATCCTCTTCCATTGGATCAACTTAAAAGCTTTCATGTGAGGGTCATATTCAAGTTGTCATGTTTCAGCAGTGCATACAATTTTACCTGCGATATGAAGACCTTGGTTGGGTCATTTTTATAAAACGTGTTCATTTCGAAGCAATATTTTTTTGGATGAGGTTGTTTGTATGGTTTAATAAAGATATTTTGTTGGTGGTGGATGTGATATAGTGTAAATGTCATTGCATCATTGTTTGAACATTATATATAAAGTAAATGTTGTGTTATATGTAAAGGGTCATTGTTGAATATATGAATTTTAACTATTTTAATCGACGAATTTTATGTATGTGAATTTCTAAAATTTTAAATCTATAATAGTAGTATTTAGTACCATGTTTGCAAAAATGTTGCGAAACTCATATAACAACAATTTTTTTTATCTTTAATAAGGAAAATTTGTTGTGTTTTATTAAGTTTTGTCCTAGATGCTTGGGATTACTATTATAGGTTGTTAAACACAATCATTGAATGTTCTCCATTTCAGGTATATGTAAAACTAATATGTATTATGTGTCATAATGAATTATAATCGCAGGATATCAATTGTATTTATTACCATTTGAACAAGAAGTGCGTACAAAATGAATTTTCACAGATAAAGTAGATATGATTTTTGGTATGCAAATTTGTTTCTGTTAAGAAATATTAGCCGGATCATTAACATTTATAGCAGGCATTACAAGGCTAGTGCAATTGTGCATTGATTTAGTTGGATGGTCATTTCATTTTCAATATATAATGGACATCAACGTTGTTCTCAATTATATTGATCCTACAAATGCATTTTAAAAGGTAAATCTTGTTTGAGAAAAATTTATGTCATAATTAGTTGCTTTGTAACTTTTGGAATAATAATATCGATGAAATAGTATATTCTAAATTGATAATTTTCTAAAGTACACCTTGGGCGTAGCATGCAATCCCGTTAGTTAAAGTATAATAATTTAACTTTTAATACTTGGTGGATTGATAAATTGCAAATATTTCGCATTAGAGTGCTAAGAATAATATAAATAAATGTATATGTAATATGTAAACGAATCTTAGTTTTTCTATACTAAAAGTTTTTAAAACCTACACCAGGTGCTAGTAAAATATTATGATTTGTATCCTATACAATCACGTATACTCGAAAGTTGTGTGTGTACATACACACACACACACTCTTATGTATATACACACACATATATATACATTTACACATATATTTACATACTCCTACACATATGGTATAAAATCTAAGCTTTAACAAACTTTGCATTGCAAACATAAGCTGAATAGAAATCATTACCCAAAGAGTCAACTGAAAATAAGCAACACTACGATATCTTTGGTCCAAGTGTCCTTTCCATTTACAAATTTTACCTTTGCAAGGTTCTTACACAATTCTAATAGTTTGCAAATAATATAATATTAATAAGCAAAAAATTATGACATTCTACTCTATTTTATTTATGGTAAGGGGGTTCACAAAGGGACTGAGTTGCATGCTTACCTTAACAATATATGAATTCTAAAATCTGACTTTTACTGCTATATAATAACAAAGCAGAGCGCTGAAGTAAACCAATTTTTTTAACAATGTATATATACTGTAATTTACTAACAAATGTAACCTAAAAGAATTCTAATATCGTTTTATTATAAGTATGCATCAACACAATCAAAATTCTAAATTTCATTTTCCAGATTCCTCAACTGCCACCGGAACATTATGGACATTTAATCTTTGCTCGAAATCCAAGTATCCGAGCCGATGTGAGAAAAGAGATTAATTTTGCTTTCAAATTCTAAAAATATCATGTTGTAAAGAGCAAGTAATAGATATTGGTACATCATGGACGTGCCACCGCCTTGAAAGTGAAATTCAATGCGACTATGCTCTAATCGATAATTGTAGTTTGTTCTGAAGCATTAATACAATGATCTTTCAAATTTTTGCACTCAATCTTGAAGAATTTGGTGACTTGCAGAGTTCACTGCCTAAAATATTTTGACAAGTTTGGAAGATGATTTTATTTTGAATGTATTTGTGGTGAAAGAGAGATGAAGAATGCTAATTTACATACTATTTTATTTCTCATGGAAGATGGAGAAAGAAAGAGTAAAAATTGAACTTATATTTTTTATTGGTCGTACCACACCAAATAAATAAACATTTCAAAAATAAAGCGGTACTAATACAAAATACAAAAGGTTATAGTGAAAGGAATTTTTACATCGTACTTATAACACATGTTTCATTGATTGATTATCATGAAAGGACCGTGTGAAGTTAATTTAGTCTGTGATAATTAATAGATGATATTTTATGACCAACATGATTTATCCATACAAATATTTTATTCTGCAAAATTATACTAGTTCATGTACTTCTTTCGGTTCTTTATGGTAGGAACACAAGTGTCTAATTATTATTTTTCACTGTCTATCATTGAATTTTGCATTTTACAAAAATATAATTGAATACTCAATGTCTGAAGAAGAAGAATGAAATTTTATTCTATAATTGGTTTCCATTTGTCCGCCATATTTGTAGGTTTCATAAACAATTTGATTATGGGTTTTGCTATTGTGACAAATGAATTTTATGTCAAAATGTAAGAATAGAGTATTCGGGGATTTGGAGGAATTCAAATGATTAACTTGTTAATTTTCTTTGGGATCCCTCCTCATATTTTGTTTCCGATGTAGAATTTGACCCAAAAAAGCAATCATGGTAGCAGTATCGTCGATTATTTCAAGTATATATGTACTACAAGTAAAATATTATACTTTGGTCGAAAATTTTGATTAAAATTTAGAATCAAAACAAAGTGACGTTATAGTTAAACATGTAATTAAGCAGTAATCCTATTTTGGGATTAGTTAACACAAATATTTTGTTTGGTTAACCAAAAAAAATGGTATTATTAAAGGGACTCCAAAAGTTATTTGAGGAGGGGGTGTACCTTTTTAACCATCGTCCTGAGTACAAGGAAATAATTCAACATTAATATCTTCTTCTTTTGTTGGAGATTTAGTTAGACATTTGAAACCAGATTAATATGAAGATTAATCTATGTTTTCTACATCAACTTAAAATTAGAGAACTAGGGTTTAAAACAAAAGAACTATGATCCATGGTAAAGGAATAATGAGAATGTGTAAGAAAATGACAAAGAACGGCAAGGAAGATCAATTTTAAAATGAACAATATATTATTTTTTATTTCGAGTTATAAGGAAAGAATCAATTATTTTTTTCTCCCATCAACCAAAATATCATGTATGTATGTATGTATTTATGTATGTTTGTATGCATGTATATGTATATACATATATCAACAAATGTTGAGAAAATTAAGAAAATACCAATTTTATTTAAAAGTAAAAGAACTTGCTACAAGAGCTTTGTCTTACATATAGAGAAAAGCTTATATTGCACTAATCAATACCGAAGTTGTTTATTTGTCACATGGAGGGCAATTATGCTTGCACTCATCAAGTGAGTTAAAACAAGTTGCTGTTTGAATGCAGTACGCCCTTTTTGGACACATACTTTCAACTATCAAAGAGCAACATGGCTTTCCTTTGTCAGGCGAAATTCCATTTGAAATCGAGTCAAATATCTTCTCATTGATTGGGATGGCTCCACCTGCATTGGAATTCATACATTTATGAAATTTGAGAACACAATTCTTTCTTCAGCAGTTGCTCTTAAATAAATTAAAAGTAACATTATTTCAAAACTTACATTGGTGTAGAGCAGAGAAAGCCAAGAAAAGAAGGAGGAGGGAAAATACAAAGCTTACTCTCATTTTGATGAAATGTTTTGCTAATATATGTTGAAATGGGTGGTGGTTGCTTAAATTTATACTGGGTTGGACTGTGTGAAATTAGTAGGTAATTAATAAATGAATACATTTGCATTAATTTTCTTTCTTTATTCTTATAAAATTATTATCTTTCAAATTAATGGGAATATATAATACATTCTCTTGTTATCTCCTAAGGTTGTTTCATGTTATGTAACATAAAAATCAAATATTCGCATATTAATTGACCATGTGATTGTTAAGGACCCAAAGGATTTATGTCTGTGCACTTCATTAAAATCATTTAATTGATTAATTGGATTAATTCTATAATAAATACAAAATGAATAAAGGATATCATGCATGCATTTTTAGCTTTTGATTTGCTTCCTATTTTTGCTACATATGTTTTAAATGGAGAAATAAGAATTAACTACAATTGATGAATGGTTCCTATATATTTAAAATTAGAAAAATAATATTAATATCAAGATTGCAATTACACATAAATCGTTGCCACATTAATAAATTTCAAATAAATTTAATATACAGAATAAATTATATTTGAAGTGAGAACATCGATTTTTTTAGAAATGAAGTGTAAATAATTTTTATTTTTCTAAAATAGGGAATAGCCAAAAGTAAAAAATTTAACAATATTTTTGAGCTAGTCCGCAAATTTCAAAGTTTAGACATAATGTAATGCCCCGCCTTTTCACATGCTTTAAATCGACGATAAACCACACACGTCAGACTTAAACCATACATGTAACGACCCGTTAAATTAATAATATTAAATGAATTGAATTAATATAATTTCTAATCTAATTGAGAATAAATGTAGAAATTTGGTATAGTAGTTGTAATTTAGTGTAACAATAAAATTTTATGACAATAGATTTGGATAATGTAGATTGTCACAATTTGATTTAAAGTTAAATATAAGAAACTGATATAAGGGTTGAATTAGTGAATATCAATAAAAAGATTTAAGTAGAATGGAATTCATTTAATATAAAATAAATAGTGGAAGACTTACATTGGATTGTAAAATGGATAGTAACTAAATAAAAGGTGACCGCTGAATAAATCAATGCAATAAGTGTTGATAAGGAAATTTAATGAATGTTGTCAATAATAAATAGACTTAAGATAGTAATAAAATTTGTTTTGCCTATGTAAATTTTATGTATTGATAAGCCATAATTAAATTTGAAATTTGGTAGTAAATAGGGGATAAGTTGACTAAGGCCATTAGTAATTTAATAAATGAATGCATAGCAAGTAAGTGGAAATGTATGCATAAAAATATTTTCATATATGGGATAATTGCAAAAGTTTACCCATTTATCTAATGTATATAATTGAATCTAAATTTAGGACAACATTTTGTTATTGATGGTATAAGTGAATTTGAATAAAAGGGTAAAAATTATGTAGATTTAACATGTATTGAGTATATAGCTAAGAAGGGCATTCGATGTAAATGAATCTAAATTAATGTGTCTAGTCAATAAAGGAGAACTTTAAGGGAATAAATATAAATGAATGTATTTGGGGAATGGAGTCCTTTTATATGCTGAATAGTATAACGTTGTTATTAAGAATGAACGTTACTTTAGTAATTATTAATATGATAACGGAAGAGTGCATAAATTTTTTAGTAACGTAAAAACGTATTGTAAGATTAAAATTAAGTGTAGACTTATAAAATATATTTATGACAACTAATTTTGTAAGTTATTTATTCTATTAGTTGTTAAGTTTTATTTATGTGTAAGTTAACAATATTACAATTCAATTGAATTCAGTAATTTATGCAAACAAAGGATGAACATTTGGAAGTATTACTGTAGTGATATATATATAAGAAACGGTAACTTTGTAGTTGGGGAATAATTGATTTAGTTGTGAGTTGTAATCAAATAGAGTCAAATTTATTAGAATTTATTGCAATTTATGGGATTAATTGCAGTAACCTTTGAAGATTTATTCACTAAAATAATTGACGATGGAAATTATATGTAAATTTGCTTTTAGTTAATTTAAAATATCCAGAGGGCTAGAAATGACACAAATCTACTAGTTTAGAAATTTAAAATAAAAAGTGGTAAGTAATTTTTCTAAATATTTAGATAGTAGGAAGATGTAGATTTAGATGGAATTTATTATTTAACTATTTCATAAGTTGAGATCTAAGTTTAGAATTGAGATTTTTAATGTATAGATATTGAGCCAATGTTAGTTTCATTAAATTTACATCAATAACTTTGAATAATAGAAAGAAAGTGAATTTAATAAATTTAATCAAACGTATAATGTTGAATTTATTAAAAATTGGAATTTAACCTTTAAGTAAGGATTAACATCTAAATTGATGAATAGAACAACTATGTATTGACACTTGAATTGCTTAGAATTGAAGTAAATAGTTAAGAAAATTTAAAGGGAGAAAATTTGGTCAATTTTTGAATTTAGATGTAAAAATTGGATTTTTATAATTTATTTAATTTATTTAATGAATATTAAAAATAGCCATTTTGGCCACGGACTCGGATTTCGATGAAACCAGTTTCATCGGATCCGTATCGGCGAATTATTATAGGGTTTCAAGTTTCGTATCGATCGGACTTGTCGTTTGATCGTACGGGCGTGAAACGCCTTGAAATCAATTTTAATAAAATCAATTTGAAAACAATTTGGAAATTTTGTTTTCAGCATAACTTCTTCATACGATCAAATTTGGACGTGAAACTTTTTCCATCGCGTTCAGAATATTTTAAAATACCTATCTGGATATATGGGTTTGACAAATTTCGTTCCGGGGTCAGAACGGGCTTTTTGGGCCTTAGTTTGTTTCGTACGTTCATCTATCTAGTCTATCTACTCTAACCCAACCCTACCTATAAATATACAGTTATAAACCCTAGCTCCATTCTATTGTCTATTTGCTGTACGTTCATCTTCTTCAAGCTTCTCTTCTTCTTCAATGGGGGCTAACCCTAGCTCCAGTCAGTTCAAAAAAAATATATAATAATTTCAATTTCAAAAAAAAAAAAAAAAAAAATTTTGCGGATCTGCAGCAGCTTCTGGTCGCGCTTCGGTTTTCAGGGGAGAAAACCCTAGAGCAACTTCGGGTCAGAAAGAAAATGACTCGGGTCGCTCCGGGTCGTTTTGGCGAAAAATCCAAGCAAGCACCGGGGAATTGAGGCGGCGCACCGAAGTCGAACCCGAAGTCGACCCAGGACCAGAATTTTCCATTTTTCTAATTTTCATAACTTTCGCATACGAACTCGGATTCGCGCGCGGTTTGTTTTGATGGGATCGTATAGGAATTTCTGACGTTTTGGCGCTGGTTTGGACAAATTTGGAGACCGTCAAAATTTTTGGGTTTAAATCGAATTTAAATTCGATTTAAATTCCAAAGGTGAGTGTTTAAACCCACTCACAACTACTAGAAGCTTTTATGTTTGTAAAGTTAATTTTAGAAATGAATAGAAATTTATTTATGAGTATTTGGCATGTTTATTTCACTCATATTTGTTGAATTGCATTTATTAAATTTAACTGTTAATTTAATTTATTTATTGCGTATTAATTGATAGTTAGAATTTATTTGTTTGCCTATAAACTGCTAGTTAACAGTTATATAGATTATTACTGAATATAAACTGTTAGATTAATAGTTGTTAAATTTAATCTGAATAAAATTGCCAGTTATTACCTGTTATATATTATCAAATATAAATTGTTATTGATTGATATTGCTTGATGATTGTGATTGGATGATAGTTAATTTTAGAAATGAATAGAAATTTATTTATGAGTATTTGGCATGTTTATTTCACTCATATTTGTTGAATTGCATTTATTAAATTTAACTGTTAATTTAATTTATTTATTGCGTATTAATTGATAGTTAGAATTTATTTGTTTGCCTATAAACTGCTAGTTAACAGTTATATAGATTATTACTGAATATAAACTGTTAGATTAATAGTTGTTAAATTAAATCTGAATAAAATTGCCAGTTATTACCTGTTATATATTATCAAATATAAATTGTTATTGATTGATATTGCTTGATGATTGTGATTGGATGATGGGTGATGTTGATGGATGTTTTATTGTATATCATTAAATTGCAATTTATCATGCATATTTCCTTTCATTCGGGATTGTGGTTTGAAATGATATACAACCGCAAAATTTTATATCTTTTAAATTGCGGATTGAAATGATAAATATCCGTATCACTTGACCATAGGATAGAAAATTATATACAGGCACCGCGGTCTGTATATAACTATTTTAATGTGATTTCTATGGTTTGGATGCAATACGGTTTATAATAATCTTAAATTTTGTATTGTATAAATATTATTCTTCCATATATATACATATGAAGTTGAAAATTTTGAAATTAAAAGGTGTATAAATCTCTTTATTAAAAATGGAAAAAAAAATTAAGAAAATGGAGTTTGATAATTTATATCATATGTTTAAATGTTAAGTTTGGAAATTTTAAGATATGATATTTATAATTGGATTTTTCCCAAGATAAATTGAAATGAATATTCTAGTATAATTTGAATTGAAAAAAATATATATTTTATTACTAGAAATTGGAGTTTTTATTTATTTATGGATTTTATGTGAATATTCAAGACTAATAAATAGAACATTCGATTTGTTGAAAGAATAAAATCCAACTTTAGTTTGAAATATTAATACTCCAAATGGATATACATATATATATATAAATTGAAGTGGTTTTGGAACTTGAGAGAGATAATACAAATTTTGGTTTAGACTTTAATAAAGAAATGTATTTGTAAAGCCATGAGAACTATTTTCTTTACAAATTAACATTTAAGTTAAACCTTTTAATTCATATAGCGTTGAATATCCAAACCATTCAAGTTTTAAAAGTTATGGTTTTAAATTATGAATTTCGAAATATTATGCTTTGAAAGGATATTTGGCTTTCAGACGTTATAAATTTTAAAGCATTTGGATTTTTGAAAAGGTTTATATTTGGGATAAAGGATATCATATTGTTTTGGGTTTTAAAATGATATCGTATTCATAATTTTAAAATGGAAATGTTTATTCTGGTTTTAAAGTATGAGCTATTTTTAAATGACCGCGGTGTTATATGTAACAACCCGCATATTTATCGAGTTTGTATTTAAATATTTTATTTAAATATTAACTCGTTAATCGGATTTTGGTCCGAAAAGCTACTTTTTGCAAACGGTCAAATTAGGACTCGAGATCACTTCCATTGAGTTCGAAATGTCGTTTACAACTTTTTAAGTATAAACATCGATAGGTTTGGAGTTAGTGAAATTTCACTAACTTTTCCCGCTTTGGACTTTGGGTTAGTTTAGCCTATTAAGCCCAAGTTCCAACCCTCTTCTCCTCACTCTTCATAAATTTCCTAACTAATCAAGCTTTGGCATTAATGGTGGAGGGAATGGGAAATTAAAACTCCAAGCACAAATTCAATTGCAAATCCAACATTCAACTCCAAATTCAAGTAGAAGATATTGGATTCAAGCTTTGGATTGCTTCTCCTTGCTTTCAAGCTTCATCTTCATAAACTTTAGTGCAAAGGTGAGATTTTTATCTCACAATTCTAGCCTATAACTATATTGGACTGTTGGGAATGATTCCCTATCATTTTTGCATGCATGTTAGCATTTGGTTTGGATTGGATTGGCGAAAAACTCCAATTTTTAGCGTTTTGGTGAATTTTCTGCACCTAGGTCGTTCTGGCCATTTTTAGGTCGTTCGGAGTTAAGTCGTTCGTCCATGGGTCGTGAGTCGTTCACGAGTCAACTTTAGGTCGTTCGGAGTTAAGTCGTTCGTCCATGGGTCGTGAGTCGTTCACGAGTTAACTTTAGGTCGTTCTGGAAGAATTGGCACTTCGGAATTAGGTCGATCACGAGTTAAGCCTTAAGTCGTAGGTCGCTCACGAGTTAGGCCTTAAGCCGTAGGTCGCTCGCGAGTTAAGCTTTAAGTCTTAGGTCATTTCCGACCTATAATCTCTAGGCAAACCTTAGGTCGCTCGTCCACTGAGTCGGCCTGGTTTATCTCGTAGGTCGTCTCCGACCTAAGCCCTGATAAGTCGTTCGAGTTAGGTCGTTGGGCCATTTACCTTAGGTCGCTCGTCCACTAAGTCGGCCTGCTTTATCTCGTAGGTCGTCTCCGACCTAAGCTCCAGATAAGTCGTTCGAGTTAGGTCGTTGGACCATTTACCTTAGGTCGCTCGACTCTGTTAAGTCGTAGGTCGTTAGACCTTAGGTCGCTCGACTCTGTTAAGTCGTAGGTCGTTAGACCTTAGGTCGTTCGCATTCCTTAAGTCGCTCGACCCCTCCACACTAGGTCGCTCGGCTTGCTTGAGTCGTAGGTCGTTGGACCTTAAGTCGCTTGCCTCCCTTAACTCCAGTTAGGTCGCTCGGCCATTGTGTTAGGCCGCGTGAACCCTTAGGTCGTTAGACCTCATTTTGCTTTAGGTCGTTGCCCCCGCACCCCCACCTTGGGGGGTTGCCACCCCCCCTGCACCCCCCCTCCGTAGGGGATCTTATCTGAAAAACATTGAGCTGATTTCCCTGGATTTTATTCACATCTCCGTATGCGATTTTTGTGACTGATTGTTTCTACAATTGCTTCTGTGTTTTGTCACTTTATAATATAAAGGTTTCAATACTAGTAGTAAATATCAAAACTCTTTTAACAAACAATTTCAACTCTATTTTTAATAACAAAGCTCTTTTCTTAAACCGTTTTCCAATCTATTAGTATATACAAGCCTTTACCTCACTCGGATGAGAAATCTAATTAAACGACTTAGTAAAACAAGTGGTATGAAACGCTTGCGTTCACTTCGTCGGTTAATTCTTGGACTTGTTCGATTGAACCTCTTGTGACAATTTTATTAGTGAAGATTTACAGTTTGTTCATAAATATTTAAGTTAAGCAAGTGGTTATGGGACATGAAGCTAAACTTCTATATTTACTAGCTTAGTGTAATTGACACTTCTCGTTGATCTTGATGATCGCTTTATGAATTAGACTAGCAATTGCGCGATGTCTCTTTCATTGCAAGGTTAGACTAGACACCACTTGTGTGATTCCATTCACACATACCTTTCTGCTTTTTGGTTAGTCTTGACCTCAATCTGTGTGATTCCATTCACACATGCGGGGTAGCTCCCCTTGGTCTTCGGACCGTCATGTGATAGGCCTCTTTCCCTTTTTATGATTTCTGGATTTCTCGTGTTGATTTCTGGAATTTATGTCATTGACTTGTTATGAGTACAAGTTTAGGGTATGATGCCCTCTTCGAATCTTTGAGAAGATTCTTGTGATATTGATTATCTCTTATTGATTGATCTTCTGTTGATCATTATTTACATACTTATAGTGGTATGTCGTTATGGATGTTTATGTTTATGCCATATCTTTTATGTTATATCATGTCATCTGATATTTATAGCTAGACTGATCCGTTTATTATTTCCTTAAATAATACTCGGGTCAGACCGAGATGTTACAGGTGCTTCTGCTTGACTTCTTCCCAGGGATTCATCACTCTGACTTTTGGCTAACTGTTTAGATTAGCAGTTTTTGTTGTATACACTTGAGATATAGACTCATAGTTGTATTCTTTTGTATAGCACGTGTTGCTATTCTTTTGTATTATCGTGGATCTTACTGACCACTACTCTGATGTACACTTTCATGTGTTAGTTATATATTCATATCTTCTTCCGCCTTTGTGATATGGATATCTGTGACTGATTTGTGATATGATTATTTCTATGTTTGTTTCCGAAGATTATTTATAGCCACCGTGTGATAAGCAATTACATGGATGGTCGCTCCTCAACAGCCTTATTCTCCGTGCTAGTTGACAGCACTACTCCGGAGTGTTCTTGGCTAGCGTGGGTATAGTGGTGGGGCGTCACATTATAATAACGATGGGTTGGCAAAGAGACCGGGATCGGATATGGACATACTCTCTGTCGATACCGAAAACCACTTTGACTAACCGTGTAGGCGGTGGAGATTCCAGAATGAAGTAGGTGGTGGCGACGTTTCCTGTAAGGTAAATACGTGGACCCGACTCCCGTGAGTTGGCATAAGGTGGCTAAAACAGGAGCGATTCTCAGGCCAATGAGGTCATTCCTCTGATCGGACCCTCCTCTTCGATATTATACTTTGACTTGGATTGATTCAGTGGCCACTTCTATATTTTGATTTTGGGGAGTTAGTCCGAGGTGGGCGGTAACTGCGGCTACGCGTTTCCACCAGCCTGGATAGCAATTGGTATATCTACCCTGGCATTGCCTAGTTGTGCCGTGTCACCTACCATACCGAGCCTTTACTACGAGTTTCTATTTGTGTCGTACCTATGGAGTATCCTCTGGTAGCCTCCCGATCAGGAGGTATAACGATACCGTATAGACTATTGGCATTTTACGTGTTAAGGTGGAAAATGTAAAGCCTTAACGCTATTTAAAAGTAAGTTTATTTTATAAATAGACACTACTATAATAGCGCAATATACTACATAGTAAATAGTTTAACGGATCCTTAGGAGATGTAAATCCCGAGCATCTCTTGAGTTACTGTACTCATATTTGTTTCTGTTAATTTAACTCACATAAGATCTTTTAGTTCTGACTCGAGTGTTTTTGTCTTTTCAAATTCGCTCGGGTCAGTCCGAGCGTTTCAGGATCGAAGACTTTAGCCTTGAAGGACGAAGATGAAGGAGTCGTATTATTATTATCTATAGTATTGCACCACACTCATACTGTTCCGCTGCATTGATTGTATTGGTATGTGTAACTCTGATATTTATTGTATAAAGCAAATCAAGTGTTTGTAAACTGTTTTGAACTATATATTTATTATTATATTTTATCCTTCCGCTGTGAGATTCTGTTTTGTTTTTATTTCTTCTCTGTTTTTCTTATTTACCCCATAACAATCCGCCTTGCGTACGCTTTGAATTGGCACGTGTGTCGGTTTAAAGTGTGCGAAAAGGCGGGATGTTACAATACAGAAGGGCGGATTGTTATGGGGTAAATAAGAAAAAGTAGAGAAATTTTAACGACCCAGAATTTTTATTAATTTAAATTTGAATATTTAATTAATTTTAAATATTAATAAGTGAAATTTATTAGTCGAATAAATTTTACTTCGAATAATTGGATTTAATTGAATAATTAAATCGATAATTTAATATGTTAAATTATGGAAATAATTGAAAATTGGATTAGATATGATTGAAAATGATTTGTAAAATTTTATTTTATCATATTGAAGTTAGAACGATATTTTAGAACTTTTCAAATCGAATTAAAAGTTTATTTGTGAAAATTGAATATTTTAATATTTAATCGACTAGTGAAATTATTCAACTTTCGAACAGTCTCAGAATTGGACGAAACTAGTTCCGTTGTATCCGTAATAGTTTGTTATCACCGAATTGCAATTTTCGTAGCAATCGGAGTTATCGTTTGATCGTGGCAGCTCGGAACGCATCGAAATTGTTTTAATATTAATTTGGCGAGTTAAAATAGCCATTTTTCAAAAAGTCTCGGATTTCGACGAAACCAGTTTCATCGGATCCATAATGTGATATTATTGTATTGTTTCAAATTTCGTGTCAATCGGATTTACCGTTTGTCCGGTGCAAGCTAAAACGCCTAGAAAATCGTTTAAATCGGTTTAATTTAAATTGAACGTTTATTGCCATAACTCGCACAGATGACCGAATTAGCTCCCAAAACACGTTCCATTGTGTTCGGAACGCGGGGTAAGCCTTAGAAACGCCAACCGGCATGCTTCGTTTATAGTTCGGAAAATCCGGGATGAATAGTGTCGTGCGAATTTTCTATATAAGGACATATAGATTTCATTTTTGCAAAAATATTAAACCCTAGGTCAAAACCTTCAGCCGCCGCCTCTTGTATGTTCAATGGCTGAAACACACCCTCCTTCTTCCTCAATTATCTCTTCATCCATCAACATTTACAAGAAACTTTCTACATGAAACTTGTAGAGCACCACACGAACTACAACTTCAACGGTCAAGATCATAAAATTCGAAGTGGATCATCGGGAAAAGGAGGTTGAAGGCGCTGCGTTTGGGCGCGTTTTCCCAGGTGATAGGGTGGCCGAGCTCATGGATATTCGAGCCGAAGATGGAGTCGAAGATGCTCGTTTGAATGGAAGTGGCTGATCGAAGTATAATCGAGCGTAGTGGAAGCATAATTAAACCCTAGCTAGTGATGATGGGTTCTTGGTTGCGTGTAAGCACCTGTACGTGCGTGAATGAGGCGGGGAGAAGGAAGGTGGGTTCTACGGCCTGGATGAAGGGGTTGGAGATCTAACGGCTTGGATCTATTTAGGTTATAAAAATATAAATAATGTTGTAAATTGATGTATAAATTCGTGTAAACTTCTAAAATTCATAACTTTTTCATACGAGGTCGAAAACGTGCGAAACCAGTTGCGTTGCAATCGTATGGACGAGCACTACGCTATGGAATTGGATTGGAGTCGTTTGGAGTTAGTGAGAATTTCGGGTAAAATTAAACGCGCGTTTAATTTTATTCGAAATAAATCGCTTAAACGAAATTGAAATCAAGGTGAGAACTTCTCACTCAATCGAATCGGTTTCAATTTTTATTTTAAATAGTTATATTTAAAATTCTTGAATGTATGTTTGAATGATGATTGCTATCTATTGATTGTTAAAATGGACATTATACGCCGTTAGTAAGCGGATGTTATTTATTAAAAACATATACCACGAATATTTCATAAACAGTGAAATTGGTATTATCTATGTACTTGGATTTGATTTCCCGCAGTATATAGCGGATGAGACCCTATTGCGCCGTCTATTAAGCGGATAATATTTTAAATCCCATATACCGCGATAATTTCGTACTGGAACGGAATTTGTATTGTGCTAACATCTTTGGATGCAGGAAAACAGGTTGGAGGGATCCAACTGGATTGCTCAACAGTATTTATTTGATTTCAGATATTTGATATTTGATGGATTATCATATCGATATATGATATCGTTGTTGTCGTGATTGACTATTTGGTATGTAGCATCATTGGGCCAAATTTTGGAATTTTAAAATTGATTTTTTTGAAAGTATACGTTTATAATATTTTTGGAATTGATCCATTATAAATAAATAAACGTTATAATTTTAATATTATTAAAATTTTGGTTTTTGAGAAAAATAGTTAAAAGTTGATTTTTGAAAATATGGGGTTAATGATTTATAAAATGGTTTAAATCGGGATTTTTGAATTTATTGGAAAAAGTTTAAAATATAGGATTTATGAAATTTGATTATTTTATAAATCAAAATGATGAAATTATAAAGGAGTTTAAAGACGTATTTTAAAATAATAGTATAAATTGATTTATATAAGAGATTTATAAATTGATAATTTATAAATTAAAATATTGGAATTATAAAATGAGTTTTTATAAGTGTTAGAATGAATTTCATAAATGAATGAAATTTATAGAATTATAAACGGTGAAGTTATAAATGGAATTTTATAAGCAGTAGGTTTATAAAATTTGTAAAGTTATTTGAAGAATGGATTTTTGATAAATAAATGAATCTTATAAGTTATAAGATTTATAAATTGGGAAGTTCAAAAGTACGATTTTTGTAAACAAATAAATTATACGTGTTTAACTTATAATATGAATTTTAGTATATCATTGAGATAGGTTAATAAAGGAATTTATAAAAGGAGTTGATATAAAATAAATAGAAATAGAATTTATAAACATTGTTTTATAAATTCGAAAACGACTTATTTTGATAAGTAAATTGTTGAAACCTATTAATGGAGTTATATTCACGTTTTAGACTGTGAATAATCCTTAGAAATAAAATGTCTAGAAATAATGAAATTGGTTAACAAGGTATATTCACGTTTTTGGATAGTGAATATTATATTAAAGAAAATGTTTTGAATGTGATATTTTAAATAGAATTAAAAAGATCTAACGATGTTTTCAAAATATGTTGAGATTCGAAACCATAGATTTCAACATTTATTGTTGAAATAGACGTTTTCGAGAAATAGAAGGAAATAGTGAACTATAACACTGTTGTTATAGTAAATGATTTCCGAAAGGAAATATTTTATTTAGTATTGGGATTTATATATCTAATTTAAATTTCGAATACTTATACTAGTGATTTTGGGACGTTGTAACGATGTTTTACGTAACATTCGTTTTGGCCCAAATAAATATGTTTAAGAGAATGATTTCCTTAAAGAATGAAATATATACTTAATTTCGATTTAAGTATATTGAATATGTTTCAAAGGTTGAAAATAAATAAAATTTGTGAATTACTTATGAGTAAATAAGTATGGATATATTTTTCCAATGTGAAATGAAACGTTTTGAGAATTTATCTTTTTGAAGATAAATTGAAATGAATAATTGAAATCGTATATGCATGGATATTTTGGAATGAAAATTCACTATGGAATTTATAAAAGAAAGGGGAATTTGTTTAAAAATAAATATTGATTTATTTTTGAGGTATTGAAATTATATATCTTGTAAAGATATTTTTGGGAAATAAATAATTTGGAAAATTATTTGAAATCTGGTGATGTGTGCATATCCATTGATAGTTCAATAACCGACTATCAATATTTACCTTTGAAAGGTATTTGTTGTAATTTGCTGAATTTGAATGCCACACTTATTTTTAAATTATTGCGCTCGTTATTCGGATTACCCATTCCGAATAGTGATACGACGTAATGGATAGCATTGATGACCGGTGTTGAAGACCGGATATTTGCGAGAGCGATAGGATGACCTGTCGATTGATTCTGCACCGAGTTGCTCCGGTATAGAGTTCTCCATATGTGATGGGGAATCTGATCAGGATTGTGGATATCCGGATTGCAAGGACTTCTTTGTAAGTGCCTTCGGTTCTGTTCGAGCCCGGAACAGACTTGTGTGGATTGTATGTTTGACATTACAAATTGAGATATAAAGCAGGTTTCTTTCAAATATATTTCTGTTGGTGGCGGAGAATTTATTCTCTTAGCTTAACACCCTTCTCTGAGACGTACGAGCTCAGAGGTTATGTAGTTGAAGGTTATTAGTGATATATTCCCAATTTGGTAATGTGACATGCTGAGTGTTGCTGTGAAACGATCATTGTGTTGATCATTTGTGATAGGATCATTTGTTTGATCATTTATCTTTGTGATCATTTCTATGATCATTTGTTGACCCAAAGCACAGCTTTTGTATAAAGCGTGGCTTTGTGGACGTGACTTCGTCGAACCTCACACCCCGGAATGTTCAAAACAGGAAAGATGCAGCAAGGTTATGAGGGGTATCTCCCTTTAGGGTATGTGCATTTCCTTCTGGAAAAGGGTGGTATCATGGTATGGAGCCCAGATACTTACTCATGTTGAAACACTTATTATTTGGTGTGATGTTGATTATGAGCGCTCAGTTAAAGGTCCCAAAGGACCGGGGGATGGCATACTCGTGTCAGTAGTTACCCAGTTAGGGGTAACCCGGCCTTGTGTTGGCAGAGATCCGGTTAGGTTCTCGGGGACATCCTTCCAGAGGCGTTCTCATGTGGCAATGGGAAGTTCCTTGGCCTGGCCATTCGTTGGAAATCCAAAGAAATAATACGATCTTGTACGGTTTTAGTTGTATAACCTGCCATGTAATGTGGCCGTAACCTGCTATTGAACATGGTAGCTTTAGTAGGCATAAGTGCGGAATGTCTATGCTGGCTAAGATTTATATCTTTATTTTCGAAATGAATTTTTCCTACACTATGCACTAGTAATAATATCAAATGTTTCTTTTAAATGCGTATCAAGCATCTTTGACTATCATAAGGAGAAATCTTCTCCGATTCTGCGTTTGCATGTGTGTGTGTGCGAGAGGCCTTATGGTAGTCTCATTTTTAAAAGCATTGCGAATTGACTTTAAAAATATTCCTCTATTTTGATCTTAAAGGTAAATAAACTGTTTTGAGTTCTCACACCAGTCACATGACTGACTCGGAGTTTATTGTTTTCCTTCTTGAACTCTGGGTGCCCACTAATTTCCACACGGGCAGTCAATAGTTAAGGTTTGTCAGGATATTCTGGATATTCAGGAGTTGGAGGAGGCAAGCTGGATGGCATGGCGTATTATTAGTATATAGTATTTCTTTTCCGCTGTTTGCTGTTGTTTGTTGTTGTACATTCTGATGTAATGAAATGAAATGTAATGTAATGTAATAACTGATATAGTTCTTTGTTTAAAGATTATTCATTTATCTATTATATGTTGTTCCGCTGCGATTGTGAGATTCTTTTATTGTTCTGTTGTTTTCTATTTTCTTTTCTCTCTATTTTCTATCTTTTTCTCTCTTCTTCTACCTTTTTCTTTTTCTTAAACATTGAGAATTCGTATTTCTGTTCATCTTGAGTTAATCTATGGAGATTAGTGTATATTCAAGGAGTATGGATTTGCGGGTCCTCACAAAAAGAAAAAAAAGAAAATAGAATCTTGCAGCGGAACGATAAAATATAATAATCAAATATACAGTTCATGAAGCTGTTTACAAAACATTTGATTATACTTATACAATATATATCAGAGTTACACATACCGAAGAATAATAATCAATGAAGCAGAATTAAATGGTGTAGTGGAGTAATATAGTAGATAATAGTACTATAAAATCTTCGTCTTCGTCCTCCAGAATAAAATCTTCAAATCCTGAAACGCTCGGACTGGCACGAGCGAATTGAAAGGAAAAACACTCGAGTCAGAACTAAAATATCTTAAGTAAGTTAAATCAACAATAAACAATATGAGTGGAATGGCGTCGGAGATGTTTACGGGATTTGACATCTCCTATGCAGTGTCTAACGTGAGTGTAGTAACTTAAGAGATGCTCAGGATTCATATCTCCTAAGGATCCGTTAAACTATTTACTATGTAGTAATATTTCGCTATTATAATAATGTCTATAGTAAAATAAACATACTTTTAAATAGCGTTAAGGAGCAACCCAATATTCCCCTTAACACACAATAGTCCCAGTAATCCATCAAATATCATAGTCCCTCCTGATTGGGAAGCCACCAGAGTATGGGAGAAAACCTAACTTGTACAAGGCGCGCTAGGGTAGGTGACACGGCACAACTAGGCAATGCTAGGGTAGATATACCAATTACGCTTCTGGGTCGGTGGTAACGCGTAGCGTGCAGCTACCGCCCACCTCGAGCCACACACCCAAATAAAAAAAAATCAAAAGTAGCCACCGAATCTTTCCAAAAGTCAAAGTATAATATCGAAGGCATGTGTCTGATCAAAGGTGCTACCTCATTAACCCATCGATCGCTCCTGTTTTAGCCACCTTATGCCAGCTCACGGGAGTTGGGTCCACGTATTTACCTAAAAGGAACCGCCGCCGCCATCCTACTTCATTCTGGAATCTCACCGCGTACACGGTTGTTAAAGTCGTTTTCGGAGTTGGCAGAGAGTATGATAACTTCCGATCCCGGTCTCTTTAACAACCAAATGTTATTATAACACCGCAGTCTTATCAAAATAGTTTATACTTTTAAAACCAAAATATAATATCCATTTCAAATCCATATAAATACGATATCATTTCCTTTTTTAAAAACCCAAATCAAATTTGATATCGTTTTCAAATATATCCTTTTCTAAAATTATAACATTTCAAAGTTATAATATTTCGAAACCAAAACTTGAAATATAGCCTTTCAAAACATAAAACTTTGAATTTCATAACTTTGAAACATACTACACCACTTAAATGGTTTAAATATTAAATTACTTCACCTTCACAAATCAATTTCAATATGGATTTTAAATTCCCAAACACTCCAATATAATTTCCATATATTTCAAAGCTTTAATTATTCCACCATTCCAAAACTTATTCGTTGATAATTTCATATATATCAATTTCTACTACTATTATTTAGATTTGAAATGTTTGCTTAATAAATCAAATATCATTTTAGTAAAACCTTTAGACTTCAAATAACTGGATATTCTTTCAATTACATTAACGTGATAATATTCATTTAAATCAATTTGATATTCATTTAAATCCTCTAAACAAAAATCAAGTTATAAAAATCATACCTTTTAAATCTCAATTTATTTATATTTCAAATCAAATTTTTCGAGGATAATCCTTAAGTCTTAAATTCAAATCAAATTCATATTTATCTTCCAAATCTAAATTTATTTAAATCATTATAACCTCTATATAAAATATGTTCTAAATACTTAACCATATTTATTTTAATAAATCAAACTCAATTTTTGTACTTATTGTCATTAAAAGATTTATACCTAGCTTAATACATGAATTTAACTATGTATAAATATTTTTATATAATATCAAGAAGAATCAATATTTATTTAAACCGTATAATTCTATCCAAAACCATATAAATCATTTTCAAAATATTTATATATATAGACCGACGTGTCTATATAAAATTTTCTATCCTATGGTCAAGTGGTGCGGATAATTATCATTTCAATCCGTAATTTAAAAAAATTACGGTTATATATCATTCCAAACCGTAATCCCGAACGAAATAAAATGCATAACAACTTGCAGTTTAAAATAATATATAATACAACATCCATTCATCCATCAACAGATCATACATCCATCACAATCATCATCCACAACAATCAAGCAATACCAATAAATAACTGATAACATATATAACAGGTATTTAACTGGCAGTTTATATGCAATAATTAATTTGATAACAATTTAATTCAAATAAATGCAATTTAACTTAGATGATGATTAAATATATGCCAAACAACTATAAATAAATTTCAAATCACATCATAAATAAATTTAACAAACAAAAGAAATTTTAGATGTTGTGAGTGGGTTAAAACACTCACCTTTTGAATTTAAATTGAATTTAAATCCAATTTAAATCTAAAAATTTGACAGTCTCAGAATTTGTCCAAACCAGCGCCAAAATGTTCGGAATTTTAATACGATCCTAACCAAAAAAACTGTGCTAGAATTGGTGTTCGTATGTGAAAGATATAATGAAAATTGTGTTTGAATTTCAATTTTTTTTAAAAAAAAAGAGAACACATTTACCTTTCTTGCCAGATCATAGGAAAATCACTTTCTTCCAGAAAACACCACTCACGCACTCAAGGACCAACGCACGCGATACTGCCGCTGATCACAAACTTTGACCACGATTCTCTCTCGCCTACGGCCACCAGGGAGCCACCGAACCCCACCATCCTCCTTCCCTCACCTAGCCGCACGTGCCTACCACCTATTGTGACGCCCCACCTCTATGCTCACAATAACAAAGAGTATTAAAAGAAAGGTGTTTGTTATTACGAAGAATAAGGCTGGATAGGAGCGGCCATCCGTAGTTAGGCCTTACACTAGTACCGGTTATCTCGATAGGAGTGGTATATATTTTTATTTTTCATCTCTTCACCCAATTCCAATATAAAACGAACTACAATGGTTCATAATAGTTTAGGACAATATATATAATAATAACACAGATAAGCTGAATGCGGAACACAGATAATATCAAATCTCATAAATATATAACTAAAGTGTAACGGCCCGCTATTTGGACCATTCAAATCGACAATAAAACCATACATGTCCGACTTGAATAATTTAAAATACCGAATTGTTAATTTAAATTTGGAAAAATTTAAACATATACGGTAAATAAATCCATCACAAAATCACAGATACAAAGTAGTACAATAATATGCAGCGGAATAAATGAATAGTAGTTCATGAAGCTACTATATAAACATCAGAGTTAGAAATAAAGTACATCTGAATATCTCAAATACAGTGAGGTCTTTAGTACGAACCAATGACTCATCTGAAATAATCAACTAGAAATGATGAAAGCTTAATCGATAGTTGGACCTCTAACGAAGCTCCAAACTCCAAAGGTGGGTCTCTAATGCTGTGTCACTCAGTCTGACCCAAGCGTAAAGCAAAACACAAAACACTCGAGTCAGGATTAACATTCCTATATCTATAAATCCAACTCAAGTGAAATATCTGCTGAAATATAATTAACTTAGAGGATGTTTTGGATACCCATCCTCTAAGGATGCAAGGAACTCTATAGGGTAGAAATATACACTATAACACCGTGGTCATTTAAATTTTATTTATATTTCAAAACTAAAGTATCATTTTCATTTCAAATATCTCTATTTTCCAAATTAGTATATATATCCAATAATTTATGAAGTAAAGTATTTTTATTTCCTCAAACTTCACAAATCGCTTCAAAAATCAACTCGACCTTCCCGTTCAAATTTAATTAAATCGAAATTTATCAATTTCCATTCAATTTAGTTTCTGACTAAACTAATTCAAATTTTATCTATTTTAAATCTGGATTTGAACCACAGAATAAACCATTTAAATTTCGATATAATTCGAAGTTAATATATGTTGGAGCTTTAAATATCAATATTTCAAAGACTAAACTTTGATAGTTGCGTTTATCTCCCAACTTGACTTCACTATTATTTAGTTTTGAAACATTCACTTAATAAATTCAATATTATTTATATGACCTTAAATTTAGATTTTCTATATGTTACCTTCGATTTCTTTAGACATGAATCATCCATTAAATTTCTTAAATAAAAATTCAATTTATAGGATCATATGTTAAAGTTTCGAATTTAATAGTTTCAAATTGATTTAACCAAATAAAATACTTAATTAATGACAAATTCAAATAAGTCCCAAATACATCTTCAAACCTTAGCTTATAAAATTTATTCCGCAAATCTATTTCAGAAATACAACTTTAATAAATCCTTAAACATATTTCATATTAACAAAAACAATCTTAATTAAATTATCTTAATATTAAATATATATATAAAATAACCTTTATATATAATACTTTAAATCAATATTCATTAAAACCATATATTTCTTTTCAAGACCATAGAAATTATTTTCAAAGCATTCATATAGACCGTGGCGTCGATGTAAAATTTTATATTCTATAGACATGGGATATGGATATTTATCATTTCAATCCGTAAGTTAAATATATATGGGTGGATATCATTTCAACCTGTAATCCCAAATTCAATTCAAATGAAAATCGCTTGGGTTTATCATTTCAACCCATAACGAAATTCTCCTATTCTAAAATCTGTTCGGGTATGTATCATTTCAACCCATAGTGATTTTTATACTAACAGGGAACTTGCAGAGTGATAACAGATATTAAAATAATAATAACAACAGGCATATATCATCAAAAATCAATATGAACAATAGGATATAGTGTCATATCCCATAAGTGAACAGTTACAGATAATAGCATATATAACAATTTAAATAATTACAGCATCATACTTCAATTGTCATTTCAATTTAATCAAATTTAACAAATAAAAGAATGTTTATCGTGAGTGATTGCTCACCTTTCGAGGCTAGAGAATACAGAAGATGACATAGATACGCACACTGATACGGACACTGAAATTTGAATTATAAATCCGAGCAAATTTCAAAGAAAAGTAGGATTGGCACGAATTGGACGAACGAGGCTGATAATCAAGAAGTTATGAATTGAATCAGAATCAGTCTGATATATATACAGAAATTTTTGCTATTTTAATAAAAATCAAAATTGCATCCCTAAGAAAAATTTAAAAACGAATCACACACACACACACACATATATATATAATTTACCTTTTTTTCATACATAAACCAATAGTTTTAACATTTGAAATAAAACATATACGTTAAATAAAAATCCTTATAATTTTTCCAAACCATTTTAATTTTTACACATAGATCAAAATTTCTATTTACAAATCTAAGACCCAAACCACCCCATACGACCTATGTATATAATATCATTAAGATTTATATTTTAAAATAAGATTAATATATAAAACTTCAACAAATTACACTGTTCAAATCTCATTTATAAACTACTATATACATATGGTACAAAATCCACTTCACAATACAATTATAAATTTTAAACACTTTACATATATATAAACTAATATATAACTATCCATACATAAACAGTAAAGCCTATACACAGACTTATATAAAATTTTAGACAACGGATGTACGAATTACTTATATAACTTATATTATAACTTATTTTATAAATATATATAATACTGTAACCTGTGCAGACCGAAAGTATAAGTTAGAATGTAAACTTTATACAATATATATAAATAGCAACTAATATAAATTTATTTATTTTTAATTTTTTTGCGAAAGCAACTGGTCTACACTAAAACACATACACACCCTTAACTTTTATGCAAACATGCATGCCAACTGAAATGAAAACTTATATATTAGAAAACTTACTCCATACATAAGTGTATGCAAAGTGTGTATATATATATAGGGCCATAAAGATATATCTATAATTATTATAACTTTATATAAATATATATCATATATGAACTTAGAAAAATAAACAACTTCAAAAATCCTATACAACTTCCATAATAATAAGATGTAAATTGACCTTCAAATAAAAGTTATAAACCTGTTTATTATAAAACTATATATATAATAATGGATTTACAAAACTTATAAAATAAATCATACAATATGTTTTGTAAAATATACATATATGGACTCAAAGTTAAAACAAAAATTAATATAAATCTACTTGCCAAATATGCAGACTCCATTTGCATATCCAACACAACTCACACATATTAAATATGCATATACTTCTAGAAACAAACAAACTTTTCAAAAAAAATGGAAACCTCGTTTGGTATATATATGTATTCAAATCCGACAACTTTATATAAACCACTATATGTATGCATCTTATATTTTTATACCACTATCAATATATCATAACCATACTCCATGTAAACAAATATGTGTACCAACTTTGAATGCTAGAATATGCATCAACAGCACGTACAGGGGACGTGTATTGATAAAATCATCCATATCATAGCCAAATATAAAACTATATATAATATATATATAAATAACACTTGCAAATATAAACTTAACTTACCTATGCCTGGTTATGCGAACAGTAGAGGAAACAGGGGAGGGTCGCTGCGTCTTCGATGGATATTGCACAAGGGGAAGAGTGGGTTCGGTGGAGGAGCGGAGTTTGGAAAAGGTGAAGGAGAGGCCGAAATTTGTAGTGCCAGGAAAGTTTTGTATAGAAGAGGAAGAAACAATAGAGAGGGAAAGAAGAGAAATCTGGGAAGAAGCAATAAAAAGGAAAGAAAATACGAACAGAAGTAAATGGAAACGACTAAATAAAACTAACCAAAGAAATAGCACAATCACGTGCTATGGTTCAGTTGAGGATTTATGGCAAAATATTCACGTTGATTCAGGAAAATAATCAAAGAAAATAAATGGTAGCACTTTTCAAATTTGAACGGAAGAAAAGAGAAAAGTCAAAATTCCGGAAAAATATCAAAGTAACAGCTACACATTGAATCAAGAGCTATTAAAGAAATTTTTAAATTGTGAAGGCAACGTTACTATGCGTTATATTTTTAAAATAAGAATGCTGAACGAAAATCAACAGTCAAATATGGTGCGGTGTAAATGGCAAGAGTCACGCTGATTACTGAATAAATAAATCGAATAACCATTTATTTATTTATTTAGACGGTGGAAAAATGAAGAAATAAAAGGTCAGTGAAAGTAGGAATTAATATATTAGAAAAGCAACGATTCTAGTAGCAATGGTCATCTTAGAATAAGTTGAAAATTTTATAATAATTTATTACCGTGGCTATGGTTCAAAACTTTTTTGAAAGAAAGGAAACCAAAAGGTCACAATTAAAGGTAAGCTTTAAATTTTTAATAAATACAAAACGTATCTAAGTTCATACGTTTATAACTTTCCAGCTGTAATGTATATATATAATGAACGGTCATAATGAAAGAAGTGGAAACAGGGAGCGTAGGAAAGGAAAGGTTAGAAAAACAAAAATTTTACCCTTAAATTCCGGAGATTAATAAGGTAACGTACCTCCTTAATGAAATGTACAGCAACGGTCACAAGCTAAAATTTAGCTGAAAGTTTAAAGAAATGAGGGGAAGATGGGTTTTTTTAAATTAATCACTTTCTAGAATTAATATGTCAATGAAAAAAGGAAAGGAGATGAATCAGGGAAACGTACTATAACTTATATATAACTATTAAACGGATAGATGGAAGAAAAGGTGAGCAGGTGAGTAAAAGTGGAAACTGATTTATGAGCGAAATGGAATGTGAGTTGTTGCCTGGGAAGAAAATGAAACAGTTTAAAAATTAAAGGCAACGGACTGCTGAAATTAAATTATTATAAAACGTGTAAAAGTTATACACTGAAAAGTCTATAAATTTCAATTATTATTATAAAACGGGGAATAACGAAAGGCAAGCATTATGATTTCAAAGTTTATTAATGGCTAGGAATGGAGAAGTGTAACAACCCTAGATTTTTCATATATTTTAATATTTGACTTTGTTTTATTTTGAAATTATTTTAAACTTATTTTATTTCAAACATTTCATTTTTAAATGTAGGTGTTGACCGGTGTAAATTAGATATTTTACTGAAAGATGAATTTCTGTTCAAACTGGTCAAACCTTGACTTTTAAATTTCAAATTTAAACATTTAAATTCTTAACTTTTATATTTTATTATGAAAATTGATTTAATAACGTGAATACTGCTTTTCGTTTCGTTGAAAATTGATCTAATTTATGAAAGTTTTGTACATTTCAATTTCGAGTATAATTTGTTTTATTTTGAAATTTTGTCTATTTTAAATTATATAAATCATATTTTCTATGTTATATTTTATTTTAACATGTGTTAATATGTTATTTTATGTATATTTTGTCTTTTAATATTTTTAAAGTGATAATAAAAATTTTCCAAAATTTACTGTATTTATTTCCTATTTTTAGAGGATGTTTTCTATTTTTCTGCTATTTTCTTCATTTAAATTATATTTAATTAAAATTTATATATTTGTCTTGTGAATGTATTTTTATTTTATGTTACTATTTATGTTTAACAATATTTTACAAGCTCATATGAATTTTCTAAAAATTATTCTATTTAATTTCAAATTTTATAGTCTAGTTCACTATTTTTAGCTATTTTTCTTAATTTAACTTTATATAATTAATAAATATTACATAAACTTTTATATTTTGAAAAATTTTCTAAATTTAATCTGGGATTATTATTATTTCCAGAAATATAAAGTAATATAAATTAAATAAGGATATATGAAAAGTTTTTGACTTTTGAATTGCCTTTTGCCTTTTTGAATTCCACCTCTTCATTTTCCTCACAACTCTTCATTTCTTTTGGCATAACTCCCCACATTTCAGCTGACTAATTCATTTTCATTTCACGTATCTTCCTTTTCTCCTTCCTGAGAAAAAAATTTCGGCCATCACATGCTTGGGAAGTTGGTAGATTTTTTTTATTTCTTTTATCTCTTTTTTTCCACTTATATTGCTTATTCCTTTTGATTTTTGTTTGCACTTGCTCTTCCATTTAGGTTCGGCCATGCTACCTTGCTGCCTAGCCGCCTCCACCACCTAATGGCACACCACCACCACCTCCTCCTCACCAGCCACCAAAGCCATGAACCCCCTTGGTGATGCATATCCACAAAAGTTTCAAAACACCCTTCATACTAGCCTAACCGAGCACCACTCTCATTCCATCACCTCACCACCCCTCTAGCCGCCACCTACCACACCACCGCCACCTCCAGCACCTCCAGCACTCACGGCCACACCATCCCATAGTGGACCCCACTCCTCTGGCCATGACTCTTGGAGCCTTGGCCGAGCCCAAATCCATGACTAGAACACATGTATATGCATGCTTATGTGTGTTATTCCCTTCACCCACTTTGGCACCATCACAAATGACATCTAGGCCGGCCCATACCCACCATAATCTGACCCAAACACTTTCCATTGTCATGTATTGTCACAACCAGGTATTTTCAACCATTCGCATCCATTATAAGTGTATAGGTAGACACTCATGCCGGAATTGAATTGCATAAAATACCGCGTTGTAAATAAAAATTTGGCAAATCTCAGAATATACAGTAAATAAAATCACAGATCACAGACACAAAGTAATAATGATAATGCAGCGGAAGTAAAAGAGATAGTAGTTCATGAAGCTACTATATAAATATATCAGAGTTACATAAGATACAACAGAAGAAAAAAGTACAAAGGAAGTCTCACTACATAGAAGTCTACGAATACAAGAGCTTAAAGGAACAACAGACTGCAAAAGGATAAAACTTGACAAGTAGATAATCTCCAGCGATTTCAATCTCCAGAAAGTGGAAATCCAAATCTGTGAATAACTCAGGCTGACCCGAGCGTAAATAAAAATACAAACACTCGAGTCAGGACATACATACTTATACAATGTAAACCAACTCAAGCGAACTGTAGTAAAGGTACAAGTAACTTAGAAGATGCTTGGAACCGCCCATCCTCTAAGGATCCGTTAAACTATTTACTATGTAGTAATATATGCTATATACAGTAGTGTCTAATCAGTAAAGTACAATCATATATAAAATAGCATTAGGGGGATGGTGAACCTTAACGTGGTCGGATCTTTAAAACCAAAATCGTAGTGGGCTCGCTATAAGGAGATGACATGGCACGTGAGGCAATGCCAGGGTGGATACACCGTTTGCACTCCCGGACCGGTGGTGACGGCAAGCCAGTAGCTTCCGCCCACCTCGAACAATACCCCCGAATCAAAGTGGCGCCACTATCGAATCACAAAAGTAATATAATGGTTTCCGATGGAGCATGCTCGATGAAAGGGTGCGACCCTTTGTGTAGCTCGGTATAGCTCCTGTTTTAGTCATTTATGCCAACTTACGGGAGTTGGGTCCACGTAATATGCCTCGAGATCATCGCCACCATCCTACTTCATTCTGGAATCTCCACCGCGCACATAGTTGTTAAAGCGGTTTTCGGTATTGGCCGGCTATAAGACAATATCCGATCCCGGTCTCTTTAACAACGATCATTATTACAACCCGTAGTTATAACTCTAAAAAATATATTTTACACTTCAAAATAAAATATCATTTCAACCCAAATCTTTATCAAAATAAAGATTACATTATTTCCAAACCATTTCAATATATCATCATACCATATCTTTCGATTCAAATATTTATCAAAATAAATATCAAGTCATTTCTAACCATTTCAATATATTAAATTATCATATCCTTTCAAAACTTCCTTTCAAATCATTTTAATATATCAAAATATCATAACCTTTCAAAACTTCGTTCAAACTATCTTTTCTTTCAACACTTCCTTTCAAATTATTTTAATATCAAAATGTCATATCTTTCAAAACTCCATTTTCAAATCATTTTAATATATCAAAATATCATATCTTTTCAAAACCACATTTCAATCATTTAATATATCAAAATATCATCTCTTTTCAAAACCACATTCATTTCAAATCATTATTCATTTTATTCAATTTAAAATACCATTTAAATTCACATTTCAAAACAGTTTATATTAAAAAAATCATTTTTAATCATTAAAATGAAGTTATTATGTTCAATAATTAAAGTATTAAATTTCCAAAATTTTCAACTTCCAAAGTTTGTTTATTCACTTAAGTTTATCAAAACAGTGAAAATTCACTTTTCGTGGCATTTAGAAAACGCTACGGAAAGATACATTCAAAACAATTCAATTTAACAAAAGAAAACATTTTAAAATGTTGTAATAGGGTTTACTTAAATTTAAAATAAACTTAGTTAAATTCGAAAATTATGGCACTTACAAAAATTACTATAATAGCTTTTAATTCAATTTAGCTTTTTAGTTCATTATCATCAACTACGGTATTTACAAATGCTGTAATATCATTTACATTGTAATTAATAGCATTTCAAAAATGCAGTCAATTAACTTCAAATATTCAATATAATTTCTCAACCAATTATATTTTTTTTTATTTAAAACATTTTTAACTCATAAAATCATACATTTTCACATTTATAAACATCATTTAATTTTCCTCAAGTTCATGATTTTATAAAGTTAAATTTCCATTCAAAAATCAAGATTTAATAATAATTCACTTATTAAATTTTAATGTTCAACTTTAAATTCATTGCATTAAATTTCAACTTAACACCTAAGTTCAAATTCTCAAATATAACTTAGTTTTATTTTTATTTACTTAACTAAAAGTTCACTTTTAAGTAAATTTCATAAATTTCCAATTTAGTTATATTTCAAAATTTCAACTTAAAGTATTCAATCATTTCACATTTCAACTTTATTAAAAATCATTAATATGATATAAAATCAATTTGAATTCATTTAAATTTAAATTATCAAAAATTTATCATAATTACATATTCAATTTAGTTTCCAATTACAATTAAATCAAATTTTCCAAAATAACTTACGTTCAAAATTTTCTAACTTTTCATTAATTCATTTTACTTACAATTATTCAGAAAATCTATAATATTTTACAAAAATCCTTTTTAATTAGATTTAAATCAAAATGTTTTAATATTTACATTTCTTAAATAATTTTAAATTTTTTAGAAAACTTATATTAACTACGGGTCTGTATATAATTTTCTACACTAGGAAAAGTGATACGGTAATATATCATTTCAACCCGTAATTTACAAAGAAAATCCGGGTTTTATCATTTCAAAACCACAGTCCCAAGTAAATGAAATAAATTGAAAATCATTCAGGCCTATCATTTCAGCCCATAACAATTTTTCCTTATTCTAAAGTCCTTTTCGGGTATGTATCATTTCAACCCATAGTGATTTCTAATTCACAGGGAACTTGCAGTGTGATAAACTGATAAAATATACAGAATAGCATGAAATAACAGTAACATATGATATAACAGGTGTAATAACAGGTGTGAACATCATATGATAATAATATAAGCAGTTATAACATGTTAATATAGTTCTACAGATTCACAGGGTGTCAATTTACTACTTATATAAGTACATAATGTCTAGTCAGAAATACTCACTTTTTTTTTGCTGGAGATATCAATTAGAATGACACAACGGATCCAGAAGGCATGACCTTTGATTTGAGTGGAGAGAAATAGCCAAGATATCATCTTTTAAACAGCCCCAAAACAAGACAATATAACTTATGAATATTCAACCAAAATATATTGAAATAAATAGAAATTGAAAGGCAACTAAGACAAGATAACTTGACCTTGCTACAACCATTCAAAAGCTCGACTAAGGGGTTTGTTTTCTCAGCCATGATGATGATATGAGTGTGGGAGAGACAAGGCTAATAGCCTTGCAAACATTCAAACAAAACAAACAAATAACATAAGTTTTCAAACCCAAATTCAATAAAACAATATTAGAATTAAATGCATAAAACAAAGCCAAAGTTTTTGCACTTGCTTTCTACCACCTATGCTTCAGCTATAGATCTGAAATGCATGTCTAAGTAGTGGGTTAGGATCAGGTCTTGGGCTCATATGGGTCGGCCATAGCTTGGAAGTAATGGTGCAAAGGTGGATGGACATAGGTGCAACAAAACAACAACTACAAGGCAAATTCATCACTTCTATGCTATAAATGGGTTCGGCCATAGGCTCTAGGGGCATGGCCAGTGGGTCCAGGTGGTGCTGGACGATGTGGCAGAGGGTGGAGGTCAGGTCAGAGGTGGTGGTGGTGGAAGTGGCGGCTAATGGTTGTAGAAGGTGGTGCTAGCAAACTAGGCTCGATTTATGTAAATAGGTGACGGGTTTGTGCATTTTGGGTGTTGTCGCTTGCTAAGGTGGGTTCGGTCTGGTCATGGTGATGGACTAGAGGGGTGGTTGATCAGAGAAGGAGGAGGTGGAGGTCAGCCTAGATCTGGTTGAGGAGGAGTGGAGCCATGAAGTAGAGAACAAGTTGCAAAATCACATAGAAAAACTAGAAAACAAAAGAAGAGAAGAAGATTTTACCAAATTTTTGCAAGATGGAGACATGATTTTTTTTTAGGGTTGAGAAGCTTTGGTAATTCGTGAAAATGAAGAAAAGAAGTCAGCTGAAGATAGTATAAGGAACGGCCAAAATAATTGATGTACTGATTGAAAAAGAAACGGTAAAAGAAACGGTGAAACGACTTTACGTTTCTTAGCTTTTAAAACCTTCCATACTTCCTTTTCTTTTAAATCAAGTAAAACAAAATAAAGTTCAGCAAGTACATCTAAAAACCGAAAGAAAGTGAAGTAAAATAAAAATATATAATTAAATTTAAAGAAAATATAAAAAGAATTAAGGAAATTGCTTAAAAATTGAAAACAGGGTTCAAAAATTACAATTAAAGCATCAATGGCTTTGGCAAAATATCTACTTCATTTTAAAAATATTCTAAAGCAAAATTTTGAAATAAAATAATTTATTTGTCATTTCTAAAATATAATAAATAATTAAATTGGAGAAAAATAGAAAAGAACTAAAGAAAATGTTTAAAAATTGAAAACAGGGCATGGAAATTACAAGAAAAATACTACTAGCTCTGGAAAAATTTCTACCTCACTTCAAAAATATTAAAAGACAAAAACATACATAAAATAACATATCAATACATATTACAATAAAATATGACAAAGAAAAATAAAATGTATACTATTTAAAATAATAAAATTGCAGAATAAATACATTGCACTCGATATTGAAATATACATAACTTTCACAATTTAAATCCGTTTCCAACGAAACAAAAAGCAGTGTTCTTAAAATTTTATGTAATTTCATAATAAAAGATAAAATTTAAATTTTCAAACTTTTAAAAATTTAAATTAAAAGTCAAAGTTTGACTATTTTGACCAAAAATTCACTTTTTGGAAAATATTCTTTTTAGTCATGCTTTGGAAAGATAATTCATATCAAAACTAAAGTTTATCATTCAAAATAAATAAAATAAGTTTTTAAATCAAAAATTCAATTAAAATAATTAAAATATACAAAAAAAATAGATCACAAAATACATGGTTGTTACACTCTCCCCCACTCAAAACTTTTCATCCCCGAAAAGGAATTAGGTACGGGAAAGCATAGAAAAAGATAGAGTGAAACAAGATTAGGACAAGATGACAAGGAGATTGAAATTATACATGATGTCTATTGTTATAGGTAAGTTTTACAAGGTGGAGATGATCTTTCCAAGATTCTCCAAAATTAAGAACACAAGCACGAAAAGGTGGATTCAAAATGATTACCAAAGATCTATCAAAGATTATAGAAAGATGCCTAAACCAATGTCAGGACACGATTCTTCGTCTTCCGAAAATTCGACATCGACACTCACTTTATCGACTGCCGAGGAATCGAACGACGGAAAACCAAACACTGAGGGTTTTTAAAAAGAAGAATTTAGGAAAAGAAAAAGAAGAGAAGATTTAGAAAGGGAAAAGAAGATAGAACATTTTTTTTAAAATATAAGAAAAAGAGAATAGAGGAAAAAGAAAAACAGAAGAAAATAAGAAGGAACAGAAAACAACAGAACAACATTAGAATCTCACAATTCGCAGCGGAACAACATATAATAATAAATGAATAATCTTTAAACAAAGAGCTATATCAGTTATTACATTTTACACATTACATTACATCATATCATCAGAGTGTACAACAATAACAACAAACAGTGCAGCGGAAAAAGAAATACTATATAAACTAGTAATACGCCATGTCATCCAGCTTGCCTCCAGCAATTCCAGAATATCTAGAATATCCTGATAAACCTTACTCTTGACTGCCCGTGTGGAAATTGGTGGGCACCCAGAGTTTAGGAAGGAAAACAATAAACTCCAAGTCAGTCATGTGACTGGTGTGAGAACTCAAAACAGTTTATTTATCTTTGAAAACAAAATAGAGGAATATTTTTAAAGTCAATTCGCAATGCTTTTAAAAATGAGACTACCATAAGGCCTCCCGCACACACACACACAATGCAAACGCAGAATCGGAGGAGATTTCTCCTTATGATAGTCAAAGATGCTTGATACGCATTTAAAATAACATTTGATATTATTACTAGTGCATAGTGTAGGGAAAATTCATTTCGAAAGTAGAATATAAATCTTAGCCAACATACGACCATTATCGTATGCCTACTATAGCTACCATCCAAACAGTGGTGACCACCATAAGTGAATGATAGGTTCTACAACTAATACCGTACAAGTTTCGTATTGGGAATTGGATTTCCAACAAATGGTCAGGCCAAGGAACTTCCCATTGCCACATGAGAATGCCTCTGGAAAGACATCCCCGAGAACCAAACCGGAACTCTGCCAACACAAGGCCGGGTTACCCCTAACTGGGTAACTACTGACACGAGCACGCCATTCCCCGATCGTAAACGACCTTTCTCACGGGATCCCGAAAGCCAACAACCACAAAGTAATAAATTCGTAGTAACCACATAGGTTAAATATCTGGGCTTCATACCATGATACCACCTCTATCCAGAAGGAAATGTACATACCCTAAAGGGTGCTACCCCTCATAACCTTGCTGCATCTTTCCTGTTTTGACCATTTCCGGGGTGTGAGGCTCGACGAAGTCACGTCCACAAAAACATACTTTATACAAAAGCCATGCTTTGGGTCAACAAATGATCAACACAATGATCACTAAGATAGATGATCAAATAAATGATCCTATCACAATAATCAACACAATGATCATTTACAGCAACACTCAGCATGTCACATTACCAAATTGGGAATATATCGCTGATAACTTCAACTATATAACCTCTGAGCTCGTACGTCTCAGAGAAGGGTGTTAAGCTAAAAGAATAAATTCTCCGCCACCAACAGAAATATATTTGAAAGAAATCGGCTTTATATCTCAACTTGTAATGTCAGACATACAATCCATGCAAGTCTGTTCCGGGCTCGAACAAAACCGAAGGCACTTACAAAGAAGTCCTTGCAATCCGGATATTCACAATCCTGATCGGATTCACCATCACATATGGAGAACTATATACCGTAGCTACTCGGTGCAGAGTAAATCGACAGGTCATCCTATCGCTCTTGCAAATACCGGGTCTTCAACACCGATCTTCAATGCTATTCACAACGACGTATCACATATTCGGAATGGGTTATACGACCCCATGGTCCTTTCCCGGTTAACCCGAATAGTGAGCGCTTATTCAAAAATAAGTGTGGAATTCAATTTCAATCAAATCACATCAAATACCCATTCAAAGGGAAATATTGCTAGTCGGTTATTGAACTATCAATTGATATGAACACATCACCAGTTTCCAAATAATTTTCCAAATTTTTTATTTTCCAAAATATCTATTTCACAAAATATCTTATTTCATACTTCAAAAATAAATCAATATTTATTTTTAAACAAATTCCACTTCCTTTATAAATTCCTTAGTGAATTTATAATTCCAAGATATCAATGAATATTCGATTTCAATTATTCATTTCAATTTTCTTTTCAATTTTATCTTCAAAAAGATAAATTCTCAAAATATTCACTTTATATTGGAAAACATTTCCATACTTATTTATTCATAAGTAATTCACAATTTTTATTTATTTTCAACACTTGGAAAATATTCAATATACTTCAATCGAAATTAAGTATATATTTCATTCTATTAAGGAAATCATTCTCTTAAACATATTTATTTGGGTCAAAACGAATGTTGCGTAAAACATCGTTACGACGACTCAAAAATCACTAGTATAGGGATTCGAAATTAAATAGATATATAAATCCCAATACTATGCAAAACATTTCCTTTCGGAAATCATTTACTATAACAACAGTGTTATAGTCCATTATTTCCTTCTATTTCTCGAAAACGTCTATTCCAACAATAAATGTTGAAATCTATGGTTTCGAATCTCAACAGAATTAAAACTTCGTTAGATCGTTTTAATTCTATTTCAAATATCACATTCAAACATTTTCTTTAACATATTATTCACTATTCAAAAACATGAATATACTTCATTAACAATTTCATCCTTTTATTCATTTTAATTCAAAGGATTATTCACTATTCAAAAATGTGAATATAACTCCATTTATAGGTTTCAACAAATTTTCTTGTCAAAATAAGTCGTTTGCGAATTTATAAAACAACGTTTATAAATTCCATTTCTATTTATTTATAAAAACTTCCTTTTTATAAATTCTTTTATTAACCTATTCCAGTTTATAACTCAATTATAAACTAAAAGTTCATATTATAAGTTAAATACTTATAAAACGATTATTTTACAAAATCGTTCTTTTTAACTTCCCAAATTATAAATCTTATAACTTATAAGATTCATTCATTTATCCAAAATCATTCTTTCAATAACTTCACAGATTTATAAATCTTACTATTTATAAATTTTATTTATAACTTCACAGTTTATAATTTTATAAATTTCATTCACTTATGCAATCCATTTGCACTTCATTCAAACACTTATAAAAACTCGTTTTATAATGTCCATATTTCAATTTATAAATATCCATTTATAAATTTCTTAACATAATTCAATTTATATTATTCTTTTAAAACTTCTTTAATCTCCTTTAAAAACTTCATTCTTTTGATTCATAAAATAATTAAATTTTATAAATCCTATATTTAAACTGTTCACAATAATTCTAAAATATCTCGATTAAACTATTTTATAAACTCAATAGCATCATATTCTCAAAAATTAGTTTTTTAACTATATTTTTCAAAAGTCATAATTTTTATAACTTTAAAAATTATAACGTTTATTTATTTAATATGGATCAATTCCAAACATAAGGTATATTTTCAAAAATCACTTTATAAATCATTTTAAAATCTCAAAATCTGGTCCAATGATGCTACACACCAAATAGTCAATCACGACAACAACGATATCATATATCGATATGAAAATCAATGAATATCAAAATATCCATAATCAAATAAATACTGTTGAGGAATCCAGTTGGATCCCTCCAACCTGTTTTCCTGCATCCAAAAACATTAGCACAATACCAATTTCGCTCCAGTACGAAATTATCGCGGTATATGTTCTTATTAAATATTATTCGCTTAATAACGGCGTAATAGGGTCTCATCCGCTAAACAAATAAATGCGGGAAATCAATAACTCCAATATATACATATGCCAATATATATATATATATTGCTATTATATATAATACCAATTTCACTGTTTATGAAATTTTCGCGGTATATGTTTTTAATAAATAACATCCGCTTACTAACGGCGTATAATGTCTATTTTAACAATCAATAGATAACTATCATCATTCAAACATGCATTCAAATATTTTAAATCTAACTATTTAAAATAAAATCGAAACTGATTCGATTGAGTGAGAAATTCTCACCTTGATTTTATTTCCGTTTTAGCGATTTATTTTGAATAAAATTAAACGGACGTTTAATTTTACCCAAAATTCTCACTAACTCCAAACGACTCCAAACCAACTCCATCGCGTAGTGCTCGTCCATACGATTCCAACGCAACTGGTTTTGCACGTTTTCGACCTCGTATGAAAAAGTTATGAATTTTTAAAGATTGTACACGATTTATATAAACTTTTACAACATTTATTTAAATTTCTTTTACATACCCCCATCATCACCCTTCATTCCCAATCCAACGGCTCCCCCCTTTCTTCCTCATCATCACGCAATACCCTACAGGCCACTCACGTACAAACTAACCCACCTCTTCAATACTAGGGTTTAATATTTCAACCTCATTTCTCGACGAAATCACATCAAACCACCGCCATGTCGAAGCCCTTCGCGAGAGCTATCTCCACCATCAACATCATGAAGCTCGGCCCTATGATTGGTCTTGAATTACGTGCGCAGCCCATGACTGTCGGCCCACACTTGCCCCCTCCACGTCGCTCCAAACACGATCATCACCGTATGGATTGAAAGCTCTCGTCGAGCTCTACGACTTTCGTGTTGAACACTTTGGCTAATTCTTGCTGGATCGAGAGTGATTGAGGGATGATTTTGGGACAATTCTGGCCGTTGTTTATGGGGGTGGCGGCTAGGGTTTTGAGATGTTATTTTTTTTTTTAATTTATGAAGGCTCATGTCTATTTATAGAAGAAAATCGAACACTATTCATCCGAGAATTCCGAACTCCGATTTACGTGCCGTAACCAGCGTTTCTAGGGTTTACCCCGCATTCCGGACACAATGGAACAGGTTTCGGAAGCTAATTCGGACATCTGTGCGAGTTATGGCTATAAACGCTCAATTTGAATTAAACCGATTTAACTCGATTTCTAGGCGTTTTAATTTGTACCGGACTAACGGTAAATCCAATTGACTTGAAATTTGAAACCTTACAATAATATCACATTACAGATCCGATGAAACTGGTTTCGTCGAAATCCGAGAGTTTTTGAAAAATGGCTATTTTAGCTCGCCAAATTTAAATTAAAAATAAATCGATGCGTTTCGAGCTGCCACGATCAAACGATAACTCCGATTGACACGAAAATTGAAATCCGGTAATAACTAACTATTACGGATCCAATGGAACTAGTTTCGTTCAATTCTGAGACTATTCAAAAATTGACTATTTTCACTAGTCGATTTAAATATTAAAATATTCAATTTTCACAAATTAACTTTTAATTCGATTTTAAAAGTTCTAAAATATTGTTCTAACTTCCATATGATAAAATAAAATTTTACAAATCATTTTCGATCATATTTAACCCAATTTCAAATTATTTCCATAATTTAACGTATTAAATTATCGATTTAATTATTCAATTAAATCCAATAATTCAAATAAAAATTTATTTGACTTATAAATTCACTTTTTAATATTTAAAATTAATTAAATATTCAAATTTTAATTTCTAAAAATTCTGGGTCGTTACAATCTTCCCCCCTTAAAAGAATTTCGTCCTCAAAATTATAAGTAAGAAAAGTTATAGAATTTATTAATTTTCCAAAATCCATAATTAAACTTCTTATAATAACTTACTAAGTTTTCCAAATCATACTTAGTTATCTTTTCATAAACAATCACTATTGTTTAACTTTCAACTTCAAATCAAAGTTTAAAGTTTTCAAAATTTTCCAATTTTCTCAAAAAATTTCTAACGCCTTAAATTTTCGGAAAAATTCGCCATAGTCTCCTTTGCGCGGCTCGATCCGGAAAAAAATGACAGTATATATATCATAAATATACATCTCATCAAGTAATGAGGCATCCCGAAGGGAAAAAAGTGTAAAAGTACTGTATTTAATCCGAGATATGTACCTTATATTTTATTAGCTAGCATATACGGCTAATATAGCGCAAAAGCGAGCTCCAAATGCGAAGCAAACGCGATCCGCACCTACTAATTACTCAACAAACAACATGAGAATCATGCATATAGATAATAGTATCGATATACAACATATAGCAACATAATAACTATATAAGTCAACATAGCAAATGAAATAAAAGCAACAAATGCAAACATCAACCAACTATCATTCATAACCAATAAATATTCATTCATATTCTCATTAATATTAAATGAATTGGTTCTCAATTTAATCGCATTTGATTCATTAACAGTGGATGTTTACTAACATTCATTTTCAATTAGTTTATATTCACTAATTCACATTCAAGTTGGTTCACTTCCAATTCAAATTCAATTCTATTTAAATTGATTTACTTCACTTTCAAGTTGGATTCCATTTCTTTAGCTTCCAATAACATTAATACTTAATGAATTTTATACAATCAATCTAACAATCATATAACAATCAATGTTTATTAATTACAACCAAATTACTTTGCTTATATTCATTCTATTTGGTTTAACACCATCACTTTCAATTGGTTTAATAAATTGATTTTTATTCAACTATTCAACTTTCCAATAACATTAGATTTTAATGAATTAACACTTATATTCATTATTTCATATCAACTTAAATTTACATTTAATTGATTAATATTCAATCCATTCATTCAATTCAATTTCTAAAGTTGAATTTCATTTACATAACTTAAGTTCATATCTATCACTTAACTTTATTATTTTTAACTCATATTCATAAATATATTCATTAGTTTCACTTCTTACATATATATATAAGTTTATTTCACAATTGTAAATCACATTAATTATAATTCAATTCTCATAATTATTTTTACTTATACAATTCCTTTATTTAGATTATTCAAACAACCTAACAATCAGCTTATATACTTTAATAATTTTGAAAAATCATTCCTTTATATATAAAAATATAATCAAGGTAAAATTATTTCATTTACCCAATTTAAAACAATACTGTGTCAAATTATCTTGTTTAAGAGTTTAGAAACTCCTATCTACGATAGTTAGCTAGACTACATCGACTGGAATCTACAAACAATCAACCGATAAGTCAACACAATATAAAACAATTTATATTCACTAACAAATACACTCTCATAGCTATTATTGCACTCAAACTCAATCTAGAGTACTACTGACTCTATCTCTAATGAGTAATACCCAACAGAACCATGGTTGTCGCTTAACCATAAGCTCCGATACCACATTGTCAGGACACGATTCTTCGTCTTCCGAAAATTCGACTTCGACACTCACTTTATCGACTGCCGAGGAATCGAACGACGGAAAACCGAACACTGAGGGTTTTTAAAAAGAAGAATTTAGGAAAAGAAAATGAAGAGAAGATTTAGATAGGGAAAAGAAGATAGAACATTATTTTTAAAATAGAAGAAAAAGAGAATAGAGGAAAAAGAAAAACAGAAGAAAATAAGACGGAACAGAAAACAACAGAACAACATCAGAATCTCACAATTCGCAGCGGAACAACATATAATAATAAATGAATAATCTTTAAACAAAGAGCTATATCAGTTATTACATTTTACACATTACATTACATCATATCATCAGAGTGTACAACAATAACAACAAACAGTGCAGCGGAAAAAGAAATACTATATAAAACTAGTAATACGCCATGCCATCCATCTTGCCTCCAGCAATTCCAGAATATCCAGAATATCCTGATAAACCTTACTCTTGACTGCCCGTGTGGAAATTGGTGGGCACCCAGAGTTTAGGAAGGAAAACAATAAAATCCAAGTCAGTCATGTGACTGGTGTGAGAACTCAAAACAGTTTATTTATCTTTGAAAACAAAATAGAGGAATATTTTTAAAGTCAATTCGCAATGCTTTTAAAAATGACACTACCATAAGGCCTCCCGCACACACACACAATGCAAACGCAGAATCGGAGGAGATTTCTCCTTATGATAGTCAAAAATGCTTGATACGCATTTAAAATAACATTTGATATTATTACTAGTGCATAGTGTAGGGAAAATTCATTTCGAAAGTAGAATATAAATCTTAGCCAACATACGACCATTATCGTATGCCTACTATAGCTACCATCCAAACAGTGGTGACCACCATAAGTGAATGATAGGTTCTACAACTAATACCGTACAAGTTTCGTATTGGGAATTGGATTTCCAACAAATGGTCAGGCCAAGGAACTTCCCATTGCCACATGAGAATGCCTCTGGAAAGACATCCCCGAGAACCAAACCGGAACTCTGCCAACACAAGGCCGGGTTACCCCTAACTGGGTAACTACTGACACGAGCACGCCATTCCCCGATCATAAACGACCTTTCTCACGGGATCCCGAAAGCCAACAACCACAAAGTAATAAATTCGTAGTAACCACATAGGTTAATTATCTGGGCTCCATACCATGATACCACCTCTATCTAGAAGGAAATGTACATACCCTAAAGGGTGCTACCCCTCATAACCTTGCTGCATCTTTCCTGTTTTGACCATTTCCGGGGTGTGAGGCTCGACGAAGACACGTCCACAAAAACATACTTTATACAAAAGCCATGCTTTGGGTCAACAAATGATCAACACGATGATCACTAAGATAGACGATCAAATAAATGATCCTATCACAATAATCAACACAATGATCATTTACAGCAACACTCAGCATGTCACATTACCAAATTGGGAATATATCGCTGATAACTTCAACTATATAACCTCTGAGCTCGTACGTCTCAGAGAAGGGTGTTAAGCTAAAAGAATAAATTCTCCGCCACCAACAGAAATATATTTGAAAGAAATCGGCTTTATATCTCAACTTGTAATGTCAGACATACAATCCATAAAAGTCTGTTCCGGGCTCGAACAAAACCGAAGGCACTTACAAAGAAGTCCTTGCAATCCGGATATTCACAATCCTGATCGGATTCACCATCACATATGGAGAACTCTATACCGTAGCTACTCGGAGCAGAGTAAATCGACAGGTCATCCTATCGCTCTTGCAAATACCGGGTCTTCAACACCGATCTTCAATGCTATTCACAACGACGTATCACATATTCGGAATGGGTTATACGACCCCATGGTCCTTTCCCGGTTAACCCGAATAGTGAGCGCTTATTCAAAAATAAGTGTGGCATTCAATTTCAATCAAATCACATCAAATACCCATTAAAAGGGAAATATTTATAGTCGGTTATTGAACTATCAATTGATATGCACACATCACTAGTTTCCAAATAATTTTCCAAATTTTTTATTTTCCAAAATATCTATTTCACAAAATATCTTATTTCATACTTCAAAAAGAAATCAATATTTATTTTTAAACAAATTCCACTTCTTTTATAAATTCCTTAGTGAATTTATAATTCCAAGATATCAATGAATATTCGATTTCAATTATTCATTTCAATTTTCTTTTCAATTTTATCTTCAAAAAGATAAATTCTCAAAATATTCACTTTATATTGGAAAACATTTCCATACTTATTTATTCATAAGTAATTCACAATTTTTATTTATTTTCAACACTTGGAAAATATTCAATATACTTCAATCGAAATTAAGTATATATTTCATTCTATTAAGGAAATCATTCTCTTAAACATATTTATTTGGGTCAAAACGAATGTTGCGTAAAACACCGTTACGACGACTCAAAAATCACTAGTATAGGGATTCGAAATTAAATAGATATATAAATCCCAATACTATGCAAAACATTTCCTTTCGGAAATCATTTACTATAACAACAGTGTTATAGTCCATTATTTCCTTCTATTTCTCGAAAACGTCTATTCCAACAATAAATGTTGAAATCTATGGTTTCGAATCTCAACACAATTAAAACTTCGTTAGATCGTTTTAATTCTATTTCAAATATCACATTCAAACATTTTCTTTAACATATTATTCACTATTCAAAAACGTGAATATACTTCATTAACAATTTCATCCTTTTATTCATTTTAATTCAAAGGATTATTCACTATTCAAAAATGTGAATATAACTCCATTTATAGGTTTCAACAAATTTTCTTGTCAAAATAACTCGTTTGCGAATTTATAAAACAACGTTTATAAATTCCATTTCTATTTATTTATAAAAACTTCCTTTTTATAAATTCTTTTATTAACCTATTCCAGTTTATAACTCAATTATAAACTAAAAGTTCATATTATAAGTTAAATACTTATAAAACGATTATTTTACAAAATCGTTCTTTTTAACTTCTCAATTTATAAATTTTATAACTTATAAGATTCATTCATTTATCCAAAATCATTCTTTCAATAACTTCACAGATTTATAAATCTTACTATTTATAAAAAAATTTATAACTTCACAGTTTATAATTTTATAATTTTCATTCACTTATGCTATCCATTTGCACTTCATTCAAACACTTATAAAAACTCGTTTTATAATGTCCATATTTCAATTTATAAATATCCATTTATAAATTTCTTAACATAATTCAATTTATATTATTCTTTTAAAACTTCTTTAATCTCCTTTAAAAACTTCATTCTTTTGATTCATAAAATAATTAAATTTTATAAATCCTATATTTAAACTGTTCACAATAATTCTAAAATATCTCGATTAAACTATTTTATAAACTCAATAGCATCATATTCTCAAAAATTAGTTTTTTAACTATATTTCTCAAAAATCATAATTTTTATAACTTTAAAAATTATAACGTTTATTTATTTAATATGGATCAATTCCAAACATAAGGTATATTTTCAAAAATCACTTTATAAATCATTTTAAAATCTCAAAATCTGGTCCAATGATGCTACACACCAAATAGTCAATCACGACAACAACGATATCATATATCGATATGAAAATCAATGAATATCAAAATATCCATAATCAAATAAATACTGTTGAGGAATCCAGTTGGATCCCTCCAACCTGTTTTCCTGCATCCAAAAACATTAGCACAATACCAATTTCGCTCCAGTAGGAAATTATCGCGGTATATGTTCTTATTAAATATTATCCGCTTAATAACGGCGTAATAGGGTCTCATCCGCTAAACAAATAAATGCGGGAAATCAATAACTCCAATATATACATATGCCAATATATATATATTGCTATTATATATAATACCAATTTCACTGTTTATGAAATATTCGCGGTATATGTTTTTAATAAATAACATCCGCTTACTAACGGCGTATAATGTCTATTTTAACAATCAATAGATAACTATCATCATTCAAACATGCATTCAAATATTTTAAATCTAACTATTTAAAATAAAATCGAAACTGATTCGATTGAGTGAGAAATTCTCACCTTGATTTTATTTCCGTTTTAGCGATTTATTTTGAATAAAATTAAACGGACGTTTAATTTTACCCAAAATTCTCACTAACTCCAAACGACTCCAAACCAACTCCATCGCGTAGTGCTCGTCCATACGATTCCAACGCAATTGGTTTCGCGCGTTTTCGACCTCGTATGAAAAAGTTATGAATTTTTAAAGATTGTACACGATTTATATAAACTTTTACAACATTTATTTAAATTTCTTTTACATACCCCCATCATCACCCTTCATTCCCAATCCAACGGCTCCCCCCTTTCTTCCTCATCATCACGCAATACCCTACAGGCCACTCACGTACAAACTAACCCACCTCTTCAATACTAGGGTTTAATATTTCAACCTCATTTCTCGACGAAATCACATCAAACCACCGCCATCTCGAAGCCCTTCGCGAGAGCTATCTCCACCATCAACATCATGAAGCTCGGCCCTATGATTGGTCTTGAATTACGTGCACAGCCCACGACTGTCGGCCCCCACTTGCCCCCTCCACGTCGCTCCAAACACGATCATCACCGTATGGATTGAAAGCTCTCGTCGAGCTCTACGACTTTCGTGTTGAACACTTTGGCTAATTCTTGCTGGATCGAGAGTGATTGAGGGATGATTTTGGGACAATTCTGGCCGTTGTTTATGGGGGTGGCGGCTAGGGTTTTGAGATGTTATTTTTTCTTTTTCTTTTTAATTTGTGAAGGCTCATGTCTATTTATAGAAGAAAATCGAACACTATTCATCCGAGAATTCCGAACTCCGATTTACGCGCCGTAACCAGCGTTTCTAGGGTTTAACCCGCGTTCCGGACACAATGGAACATGTTTCGGAAGCTAATTCGGACATCTGTGCGAGTTATGGCTATAAACGCTCAATTTGAATTAAACCGATTTAACTCGATTTCTAGGCGTTTTAATTTGTACCGGACAAACGGTAAATCCAATTGACTTGAAATTTGAAACCTTACAATAATATCACATTACGGATCCGATGAAACTGGTTTCGTCGAAATCCGAGACTTTTTGAAAAATGGCTATTTTAGCTCGCCAAATTTAAATTAAAAATAAATCGATGCGTTTCGAGCTGCCACGATCAAATGATAACTCCGATTGACACGAAAATTGAAATCCGGTAATAACTAACTATTACGGATCCAATGGAACTAGTTTCGTTCAATTCTGAGACTATTCAAAAATTGACTATTTTCACTAGTCGATTTAAATATTAAAATATTCAATTTTCACAAATTAACTTTTAATTCGATTTTAAAAGTTCTAAAATATTGTTCTAACTTCCATATGATAAAATAAAATTTTACAAATCATTTTCGATCATATTTAACCCAATTTCAAATTATTTCCATAATTTAACGTATTAAATTATCGATTTAATTATTCAATTAAATCCAATAATTCAAATAAAAATTTATTTGACTTATAAATTCACTTTTTAATATTTAAAATTAATTAACTATTCAAATTTTAATTTCTAAAAATTCTGGGTCGTTACAATCTTCCCCCCTTAAAAGAATTTCGTCCTCAAAATTATAAGTAAGAAAAGTTATAGAATTTATTAATTTTCCAAAATCCATAGTTAAACTTCTTATAATAACTTACTAAGTTTTCCAAATCATACTTAGTTATCTTTTCAAAAACAATCACTATTGTTTAACTTTCAACTTCAAATCGAAGTTTAAAGTTTTCAAAATTTTCCAATTTTCTCAAAAATTTTCTAACGCCTTAAATTTTCGGAAAAATTCGCCATAGTCTCCTTTGCGCGGCTCGATCCGAAAAAAAAATGACAGTATATATATCACAAATATACATCTCATCAAGTAATGAGGCATTCCGAAGGGAAAAAAGTGTAAAAGTACTGTATTTAATCCGAGATATGTACCTTATATTATATTAGCTAGCATATACGGCTAATATAGCGCAAAAGCGAGCTCCAAATGCGAAGCAAACGCGATCTGCACCTACTAATTACTCAACAAACAACATGAGAATCATGCATATAGATAATAGTATCGATATACAACATATAGCAACATAATAACTATATATGTCAACATAGCAAATGAAATAAAAGCAACAAATGCAAACATCAACCAACTATCATTCATAACCAATAAATATTCATTCATATTCTCATTAATATTAAATGAATTGGTTCTCAATTTAATCGCATTTGATTCATTAACAGTGGATGTTTACTAACATTCATTTTCAATTAGTTTATATTCACTAATTCACATTCAAGTTGGTTCACTTCCAATTCAAATTCAATTCTATTTAAATTGATTTACTTCACTTTCAAGTTGGATTCCATTTCTTTAGCTTCCAATAACATTAATACTTAATGAATTTTATACAATCAATCTAACAATCATATAACAATCAATGTTTATTAATTACAACCAAATTACTTTGCTTATATTCATTCTATTTGGTTTAACACCATCACTTTCAATTGGTTTAATAAATTGATTTTTATTCAACTATTCAACTTTCCAATAACATTAGATTTTAATGAATTAACACTTATATTCATTATTTCATATCAACTTAAATTTACATTTAATTGATTAATATTCAATCCATTCATTCAATTCAATTTCTAAAGTTGAATTTCATTTACATAACTTAAGTTCATATCTATCACTTAACTTTATTATTTTTAACTCATATTCATAAATATATTCATTAGTTTCACTTCTTACATATATATATAAGTTTATTTCACAATTGTAAATCACATTAATTATAATTCAATTCTCATAATTATTTTTACTTATACAATTCCTTTATTTAGATTATTCAAACAACCTAACAATCAGCTTATATACTTTAATAATTTTGAAAAATCATTCCTTTATATATAAAAATATAATCAAGGTAAAATTATTTCATTTACCCAATTTAAAACAATACTGTGTCAAATTATCTTGTTTAAGAGTTTAGAAACTCCTATCTACGATAGTTAGCTAGACTACATCGACTGGAATCTATAAACAATCAACCGATAAGTCAACACAATATAAAACAATTTATATTCACTAACAAATACACTCTCATAGCTATTATTACACTCAAACTCAATCTAGAGTACTACTGACTCTATCTCTAATGAGTAATACCCAACAGAACCATGGTTGTCGCTTAACCATAAGCTCCGATACCACATTGTCAGGACACGATTCTTCGTCTTCCGAAAATTCGACTTCGACACTCACTTTATCGACTGCCGAGGAATCGAACGACGGAAAACCGAACACTGAGGGTTTTTAAAAAGAAGAATTTAGGAAAAGAAAATGAAGAGAAGATTTAGATAGGGAAAAGAAGATAGAACATTTTTTTTAAAATAGAAGAAAAAGAGAATAGAGGAAAAAGAAAAACAGAAGAAAATAAGACGGAACAGAAAACAACAGAACAACATCAGAATCTCACAATTCGCAGCGGAACAACATATAATAATAAATGAATAATCTTTAAACAAAGAGCTATATCAGTTATTACATTTTACACATTACATTACATCATATCATCAGAGTGTACAACAATAACAACAAACAGTGCAGCGGAAAAAGAAATACTATATAAAACTAGTAATACGCCATGCCATCCATCTTGCCTCCAGCAATTCCAGAATATCCAGAATATCCTGATAAACCTTACTCTTGACTGCCCGTGTGGAAATTGGTGGGCACCCAGAGTTTAGGAAGGAAAACAATAAAATCCAAGTCAGTCATGTGACTGGTGTGAGAACTCAAAACAGTTTATTTATCCTTGAAAACAAAATAGAGGAATATTTTTAAAGTCAATTCGCAATGCTTTTAAAAATGAGACTACCATAAGGCCTCCCGCACACACACACAATGCAAACGCAGAATCAGAGGAGATTTCTCCTTATGATAGTCAAAGATGCTTGATACGCATTTAAAATAACATTTGATATTATTACTAGTGCATAGTGTAGGGAAAATTCATTTCGAAAGTAGAATATAAATCTTAGCCAACATACGACCATTATCGTATGCCTACTATAGCTACCATCCAAACAGTGGTGACCACCATAAGTGAATGATAGGTTCTACAACTAATACCGTACAAGTTTCGTATTGGGAATTGGATTTCCAACAAATGGTCAGGCCAAGGAACTTCCCATTGCCACATGAGAATGCCTCTGGAAAGACATCCCCGAGAACCAAACCGGAACTCTGCCAACACAAGGCCGGGTTACCCCTAACTGGGTAACTACTGACACGAGCACGCCATTCCCCGATCGTAAACGACCTTTCTCATGGGATCCCGAAAGCCAACAACCACAAAGTAATAAATTCGTAGTAACCACATAGGTTAAATATCTGGGCTCCATACCATGATACCACCTCTATCCAGAAGGAAATGTACATACCCTAAAGGGTGCTACCCCTCATAACCTTGCTGCATCTTTCCTGTTTTGACCATTTCCGGGGTGTGAGGCTCGACGAAGTCACGTCCACAAAAACATACTTTATACAAAAGCCATGCTTTGGGTCAACAAATGATCAACACGATGATCACTAAGATAGACGATCAAATAAATGATCCTATCACAATAATCAACACAATGATAATTTACAGCAACACTCAGCATGTCACATTACCAAATTGGGAATATATCGCTGATAACTTCAACTATATAACCTCTGAGCTCGTACGTCTCAGAGAAGGGTGTTAAGCTAAAAGAATAAATTCTCCGCCACCAACAGAAATATATTTGAAAGAAATCGGCTTTATATCTCAACTTGTAATGTCAGACATACAATCCATACAAGTCTGTTCCGGGCTCGAACAAAACCGAAGGCACTTACAAAGAAGTCCTTGCAATCCGGATATTCACGATCCTGATCGAATTCACCATCACATATGGAGAACTCTATACCGTAGCTACTCGGTGCAGAGTAAATCGACAGGTCATCCTATCGCTCTTGCAAATACCGGGTCTTCAACACCGATCTTCAATGCTATTCACAACGACGTATCACATATTCGGAATGGGTTATACGACCCCATGGTCCTTTCCCGGTTAACCCGAATAGTGAGCGCTTATTCAAAAATAAGTGTGGCATTCAATTTCAATCAAATCACATCAAATACCCATTCAAAGGGAAATATTGATAGTCGGTTATTGAAATATCAATTGATATGCACACATCACCAGTTTCCAAATAATTTTCCAAATTTTTTATTTTCCAAAATATCTATTTCACAAAATATCTTATTTCATGCTTCAAAAATAAATCAATATTTATTTTTAAACAAATTCCACTTCCTTTATAAATTCCTTAGTGAATTTATAATTCCAAGATATCAATGAATATTCGATTTCAATTATTCATTTCAATTTTCTTTTCAATTTTATCTTCAAAAAGATAAATTCTCAAAATATTCACTTTATATTGGAAAATATTTCCATACTTATTTATTCATAAGTAATTCACAATTTTTATTTATTTTCAACACTTGGAAAATATTCAATATACTTCAATCGAAATTAAGTATATATTTCATTCTATTAAGGAAATCATTCTCTTAAACATATTTATTTGGGTCAAAACGAATGTTGCGTAAAACATCGTTACGACGACTCAAAAATCACTAGTATAGGGATTCGAAATTAAATAGATATATAAATCCCAATACTATGCAAAACATTTCCTTTCGGAAATCATTTACTATAACAACAGTGTTATAGTCCATTATTTCCTTCTATTTCTCGAAAACGTCTATTCCAACAATAAATGTTGAAATCTATGGTTTCGAATCTCAACAAAATTAAAACTTCGTTAGATCGTTTTAATTCTATTTCAAATATCACATTCAAACATTTTCTTTAACATATTATTCACTATTCAAAAACGTGAATATACTTCATTAACAATTTCATCCTTTTATTCATTTTAATTCAAAGGATTATTCACTATTCAAAAATGTGAATATAACTCCATTTATAGGTTTCAACAAATTTTCTTGTCAAAATAAGTCGTTTGCGAATTTATAAAACAACGTTTATAAATTCCATTTCTATTTATTTATAAAAACTTCCTTTTTATAAATTCTTTTATTAACCTATTCCAGTTTATAACTCAATTATAAACTAAAAGTTCATATTATAAGTTAAATACTTATAAAACGATTATTTTACAAAATCGTTCTTTTTAACTTCCCAAATTATAAATCTTATAACTTATAAGATTCATTCATTTATCCAAAATCATTCTTTCAATAACTTCACAGATTTATAAATCTTACTATTTATAAATTTTATTTATAACTTCACAGTTTATAATTTTATAAATTTCATTCACTTATGCAATCCATTTGCACTTCATTCAAACACTTATAAAAACTCGTTTTATAATGTCCATATTTCAATTTATAAATATCCATTTATAAATTTCTTAACATAATTCAATTTATATTATTCTTTTAAAACTTCTTTAATCTCCTTTAAAAACTTCATTCTTTTGATTCATAAAATAATTAAATTTTATAAATCCTATATTTAAACTGTTCACAATAATTCTAAAATATCTCGATTAAACTATTTTATAAACTCAATAGCATCATATTCTCAAAAATCAGTTTTTTAACTATATTTCTCAAAAATCATAATTTTTATAACTTTAAAAATTATAACGTTTATTTATTTAATATGGATCAATTCCAAACATAAGGTATATTTTCAAAAATCACTTTATAAATCATTTTAAAATCTCAAAATCTGGTCCAATGATGCTACACACCAAATAGTCAATCACGACAACAACGATATCATATATCGATATGAAAATCAATGAATATCAAAATATCCATAATCAAATAAATACTTTTGAGGAATCCAGTTGGATCCCTCCAACCTGTTTTCCTGCATCCAAAAACATTAGCACAATACCAATTTCGCTCCAGTACGAAATTATCGCGGTATATGTTCTTATTAAATATTATCCCTTAATAACGGCGTAATAGGGTCTCATCCGCTAAACAAATAAATGCGGGAAATCAATAACTCCAATATATACATATGCCAATATATATATATTGCTATTATATATAATACCAATTTCACTGTTTATGAAATATTCGCGGTATATGTTTTTAATAAATAACATCCGCTTACTAACGGCGTATAATGTCTATTTTAACAATCAATAGATAACTATCATCATTCAAACATGCATTCAAATATTTTAAATCTAACTATTTAAAATAAAATCGAAACTGATTCGATTGAGTGAGAAATTCTCACCTTGATTTTATTTCCGTTTTAGCGATTTATTTTGAATAAAATTAAACGGACGTTTAATTTTACCCAAAATTCTCACTAACTCCAAACGACTCCAAACCAACTCCATCGCGTAGTGCTCGTCCATACGATTCCAACGCAACTGGTTTCGCGCGTTTTCGACCTCGTATGAAAAAGTTATGAATTTTTAAAGATTGTACACGATTTATATAAACTTTTACAACATTTATTTAAATTTCTTTTACATACCCCCATCATCACCCTTCATTCCCAATCCAATGGCTCCCCCCTTTCTTCCTCATCATCACGCAATACACTACAGGCCACTTACGTACAAACTAACCCACCTCTTCAATACTAGGGTTTAATATTTCAACCTCATTTCTCGACGAAATCACATGAAACCACCGCCATCTCGAAGCCCTTCGCGAGAGCTATCTCCACCATCAACATCATGAAGCTCGGCCCTATGATTGGTCTTGAATTGCGTGCACAGCCCATGACTGTCGGCCCCCACTTGCCCCCTTCACGTCGCTCCAAACACGATCATCACCGTATGGATTGAAAGCTCTCGTCGAGCTCTACGACTTTCGTGTTGAACACTTTGGCTAATTCTTGCTGGATCGAGAGTGATTGAGGGATGATTTTAGGACAATTCTGGCCGTTGTTTATGGGGGTGGCGGCTAGGGTTTGGAGATGTTATTTTATTTTTATTTTTTTAATTTATGAAGGCTCATGTCTATTTATAAAAGAAAATCGAACACTATTCATCCGAGAATTCCGAACTCCGATTTACGCGCCGTAACCAGCGTTTCTAGGGTTTACCCCGCGTTCCGGACACAATGGAATAGGTTTCGGAAGCTAATTCGGACATCTGTGCGAGTTATGGCTATAAACGCTCAATTTGAATTAAACCGATTTAACTCGATTTCTAGGCGTTTTAATTTGTACCGGACAAACGGTAAATCCAATTGACTTGAAATTTGAAACCTTACAATAATATCACATTACGGATCCGATGAAACTGGTTTCGTCGAAATCCGAGACTTTTGAAAAATGGCTATTTTAGCTCGCCAAATTTAAATTAAAAATAAATCGATGCGTTTCGAGCTGCCACGATCAAACGATAACTCCGATTGACACGAAAATTGAAATCCGGTAATAACTAACTATTACGGATCCAATGGAACTGGTTTCGTTCAATTCTGAGACTGTTCAAAAATTGACTATTTTCACTAGTCCATTTAAATATTAAAATATTCAATTTTCACAAATTAACTTTTAATTCGATTTTAAAAGTTCTAAAATATTGTTCTAACTTCCATATGATAAAATAAAATTTTACAAATCATTTTCGATCATATTTAACCCAATTTCAAATTATTTCCATAATTTAACGTATTAAATTATCGATTTAATTATTCAATTAAATCCAATAATTCAAATAAAAATTTATTTGACTTATAAATTCACTTTTTAATATTTAAAATTAATTAAATATTCAAATTTTAATTTCTAAAAATTCTGGGTCGTTACAACCAATCTATAGCAAGATAAGGATGATAAGGACAACCAAAAGATGGTTGGAAAACAAAATAAGGAAATAAATTTGAAAGCACGGAAATTTCAACTTAAATAGAGAATAAATCTGTACACAAGTTAAATAAATCTTAACTATCTCAAATTCCATTATCCTATTATCCAATCATCTTAAATTAACAATTTTTAAAACCAAAGGATTTGAAAAATAATCATTTATTATACTCATAATGTACTTAATACATTTAATTCTTCTTTATTCCTAATTAAAATTAAATTTATTCCTTTCAATATATTTATTACTTATGTTAAATATACTTACACTTATTATAACTGCTTTGTTTTATTCTTAGTTCTTTTAATTTTTTTTTATTGTAAGTTATTCAATTACCCTTTATTATATTTACCTCTGTTAATCATTTTATAATTAAAATTTAAGTGTATAACATTTATTATAACTACTCATATTTTATTTATTAAATCTTTTATATTGTATATTATCCAATTACATTGTTAACTTTTGAAAAATTAAGGTAAGTTATATTTGAATGCAATTGCATTATACAAATAAAACTTTCCAATTAAATCATTTCATCCTTGAATATTCATCCAAAATTTTAATTTTCTTTTTATAATTGAATTTAAGAATTAAATTTCTGATTTCTTCAAACCATTTAGAGATAAATAAATGTATGTACATACTTATCGAATCAAATTTTTAAATCATATATCTATATTATATATTATAAATCAAGTCATATTTTAGAAAATTCAAACCAAATTAAATTCCCAAAACAAAGCTGTGGCAAGACTACAAAACAGTCTCTTCACTTCAAAACTCGAAAATGAACGTCGATGATGCTGCAGTCATCACCGAAGTTATTTTCCAGCAACAAAGAGAAGAGCACTAATTTTAAACTTAAAATTCTTTGTAAACAAATTTCTATTCAAAAATACTTTAAATAATATAACCTTTTAAATTTTTAAACACAAGGTTTGAAACCATCGGAAATTAAATTCTCAAATTTCTTGTTCAAAATTCATTTCAGTTCCCAAATCAATTTATAAACAACTATCTATAAATTCATTTATAGAACAATAAATGATAAATTAAGTATTATCATTTCAAATAATCAATTTTAAATCAATTTATTAAGTTCCATAAATTTACTTATATATCAAAATTTCATTTCACTAAACAAATTTTAAAATAATATTGTGTCAGTTTGTTTTGTCAAAGTGTTTTAGAAATCCTATCGATAGCGTTGATCAGACGAATCTATCGGAAACCCAAATCAACATCAACAACTCAAACAACACAATATATAAAACAAAACATAGATATACAAGTACAATTCAAAATGTTTGGAAGAATAGATTGGAAACAAAAGACAAGATGATTAAATAATAGAGTAGGGAGGTGGATAAGCTTAAATAAATCGCGGGCAACCTTAACTGGGTCAACCGTGACTTAAATAGTAAGATCGATGTGGATTTTTAGGGTAAATCTACATTTGATCTCAAGAGTTAAAGTTTGGAATAACAAAAGATATTAGCATCTAAACCAAGGATAGATATAAATCTCTGGTGAATCGATGCTAATTGTAAACGAGTTTCACCCTTTTACAATTCAATTTTTGAGATTGGCGGGACTGCCAACTCACTAAAAAGATCATTCGAAGCGAAGTTATGGAATACTCCAGGGTCAAAAAGAAGATGAATAGTGAGGGATACGAATGGATCTTGGAACCGTAGGGAATGTTCCAAAAGGAATCGAGTCAAAAGGAAGAGATTCAAACTCGAATGAAAGTGGTTCTGTAAATACATTCACTCCATATGCTAAGTTTTGCCTAGAGCTACCAAAGCTCTAATACCAACTGTCACAACCAGGTATTTTCAACCATTCGCATCCATTATAAGTGTATAGGTAAACACTCATGACGGAATTGAATTGCTCAAAATACCGCGTTGTAAATAAAAATTTGGCAAATCCCAAAATATACAGTAAATAAAATCACAGATCACAGACACAGGGTAATAATAATAATGCAGCGGAAGTAAAAGAGAGTAGTTCATGAAGCTACTATATAAATATATCAAAGTTACATAAGATACAACAGAAGAACAAAGTACAAAGGAAGTCTCACTACATAGAAGTCTACGAATACAAAAGCTGAAAGGAACAACAGACTGCAAAAGGATAAAACTTGACAAGTGGATAATCTCCAGCGATTTCAATCTCCAGAAAGTGGAAATCCAAATCTGTGAATAACTCAGGCTGACCCGAGCGTAAATAAAAATACAAACACTCGAGTCAGGACATACATACTTATAGAATGTAAAGCAACTCATGTGAACTGTAGTAAAGGTACAAGCAACTTAGAAGATGCTTGGGACCGCCCATCCTGTAAGGATCCGTTAAACTATTTACTATGTAGTAATATACGCTATATATAGTAGTGTCTAATCAGTAAAGTACAATCATATAGAAAATAGCATTAAGGGGATGGTGAACCCTAACGCGGTCGGATCTTTAAAACCAAAATCGTAGTGGGCTCGCTATAAGGAGATGACATGGCACGCGAGGCAATGCCAGGGTGGATACACCGTTTGCACTCCCGGACCGGTGGTGATGGCAAGCCAGCTGCTTCCGCCCACCTCGAACAATACCCTCGAATCAAAGTGGTGCCATTATCGAATCAAAAAAGTAATAGAATGGTTTCCGATGAAGCATGCTCGATTAAAGGGTGCGACCCTTTGTGTAGCTCTGTATAGCTCCTGTTTTAGTCATTTATGCCAACTCACGGGAGTAGGGTCCACGTAATATACCTCGAGAACATCGCCACCATCCTACTTCATTCTGGAATCTCCACCGCGTACACAGTTGTTAAAGTGGTTTTCGGTATTGGCCGGCTATTAGAGAATATCTGATCCCGGTCTCTTTAACAACGATCGTTATTATAACCCGTAGTTATAACTTTAAAAAATATATTTTATACTTCAAAATAAAATATCATTTCAACCCAAATCTTTATCAAAATAAAGTTTAAATTATTTCCAAACCATTTCAATATATCATCATACCATATCTTTCGATTCAAATATTTATCAAAATAAATATCAAGTCATTTCTAACCATTTCAATATATTAAATTATCATATCCTTTCAAAACTTCCTTTCAAATCATTTTAATATATCAAAATATCATAACCTTTCAAAACTTCGTTAAAAATATCTTATCTTTTAGCACTTCCTTTCAAATTATTTTAATATCAAAATGTCATATCTTTCAAAACTCCATTTACAAATCATTTTAATATATCAAAATATGATATCTTTCCAAAACCACATTTCAATCATTTAATATATCAAAATATCATCTCTATTCAAAACCACATTCATTTCAAATCATTATTCATTTTATTCAATTTAAAATACCATTTCAATTCACATTTCAAAACAGCTTATATTCAAAAAAATCATTTTTAATCATTAAAATGAAGTTATTATGTTCAATAATTAAATTATTAAATTTCCAAAATTTTCAGCTTCCAAAGTTTATTTATTCACTTAAATTTATCAAAACAGTGAAAATTCACTTTTCGTGGCATTTAGAAAACGCTACGGAAAGATACATTCAAAACAGTTCAATTTAACAAAACACAACATTTTAAAATGTTGTAATAGGGTTTACTTAAATTTCAAATAAACTTAGTTAAATTCAAAAATTATAGCACTTACAAAAATTTCTATAATAGCTTTTAATTCAACTTAGCTTTTTAGTTCGTTATCATCAACTACAGCATTTACAAATGCTGTAATATCATTTACATTGTAATTAATAACATTTCAAAAATGCAGTCAATTAACTTCAAATATTCAGTATAATTTCTCAACCAATTATATTTTTTTATTTAAAACATTTTTAACTCATAAAATCATACATTTTCACATTTATAAACATCATTTAATTTTCCTCAAGTTCATGATTTTATAAAGTTAAATTTCCATTCAAAAATCAAGATTTAACAAAAATTCACTTATTAAATTGCAATGTTCAATTTTAAATTCATTGCATTAAATTTCAACTTAACACTTAAGTTCAAATTCTCAAATATAACTTAGTTTTATTTTTATTTACTTAACTAAAAGTTCACTTTTAAGTCAATTTAATAAATTTCCAATTTAATTATATTTCAAAATTTCAACTTAAAGTATTCAATCATTTCACATTTCAACTTTATTAAAAATCATTAATATGATATAAAATCACTTTGAATTCATTTAAATACAAATTATCATAAATTTATCATAATTTCATATTCAATTTAATTTCCAATTATAATTAAATTAAATTTTCCAAAATAGCTTACGTTCAAAATTTTCTAACTTTTCATTAATTCATTTTACTTACAATTATTCAGAAAATCAATAATATTTTACAAAAATCCTTTTTAATTAGATTTAAATCAAAATGTTTTAATATTTACATTTCTAAAATAATTTTAAAATTTTTAGAAAACTTATATTAACTACGGGTCTGTATATAATTTTCTACACTAGGAAAAGTGATACGGGTAATATGTCATTTCAACCTGTAATTTACAAAAAAAATCCAGGTTTTATCATTTCAAACCCGCAGTCCCAAGTAAATGAAATAAATTGAAAATCATTCAGGCCTACCATTTCAGCCCATAACAATTTTCCCTTATTCTAAAGTCCGTTCGGGTTTGTATCATTTCAACCCATAGTGATTTCTAATTTACAGGGAACTTGCAGTGTGATAAACTGATAAAATGTACAGAATAGCATGAAATAACAGTAACATATGATATAACAGGTGTAATAACAGGTGTGAACATCATATGATAATAATATAAGTAGTTATAACATGTTAATATAGTTCTACAGATTCATTGGATGTCAATTTACTACTTATATAAGTACATAATGTATGGTTAGAAATACTCACTATTTTTGCTGGAGATATCAATTAGATGACACAACGGATCCAGAAGGCACGACCTTTGATTTGAGTGGAGAGAAATAGCCAAGATATCATCTTGTAAACAACCCCAAAACAAGACAATATAACTTATGAATATTCAACCAAAATATATTGAAATAAATTGAAATTGAAAGGCAACAAAGACAAGATAACTTGACCTTGCTACAACCATTCAAAAGCTCGACTAAGGTGTTCGTTTTCTCAGCCATGATGATGATATTAGTGTGGGAGAGACAAGGCTAATAGCCTTGCAAACATTCAAACAAAACAAACAAATAACATAAGTTTTCAAACCCAAATTCAATAAAACAATGTTAGAATTAAATGCATAAAACAAAGCCAAAGTTTTTGCACTTTCTTTCCACCGCCTATGCTTCAGCTATAGATCTGAAATACATGTCTAAGGAGTGGATTACGATTAGGTCTTGGGCTCATATGGGTTGGCCATAGCTTGGAAGTAATGGTGCAAAGGTGGATGGACATAGGTGCAACAAAACAATAACTACAAGGAAAATTCATCACTTCTATGCTATAAATGGGTTCGGCCATAGGTTCTAGGGGCATCGCCAGTGGGTCCAGGTGGTGGTGGGTGATGTGGAAGAGGGTGGAGTTCAGGTCAGAGGTGGTGGTGGTGGTGGAAGTGGTGGCTAATGGTTGTAGAAGGTGGTGCTAGCAAACTAGGCTCGATTTATGTAAATAGGTGATGGGTTTGTGCATTTTTGGTGCTGTCTCTTGCTAAGGTGGGTTCGGCCTGGTCATGGTGATGGACTAGAGGGGTGGTTGATCAGAGAAGGAGGAGGTGGAGGTCGGCCTAGATCTGGTTGAGGAGGAGTGGAGCCATGAAGTAGAGAACAAGTTGCAAAATCACATAGAAAAACTAGAAAACAGGAGAAGAGAAGAAGATTTTACCAAATTTTTGCAAGATGGAGGCCATGATTTTTTTTAGGATTGAGAAGCTTTGGTAATTTTTGAAAATGAAGAAAAGAAGTCAGCTGAAGTAAGGAACGGCCAAAATAATTGATGTATTGATTGAAAAAGAAACGGTAAATGAAATGGTGAAACGACTTTACGTTTCTTAGCTTTTAAAACCTTCCATACTTCCTTTTCTTTAAAATCAAGTAAAACAAAATAAACTCCTGAAAGTACATCTAAAAACCGAAACAAAGTGAAATAAAATAAAAATATATAATTAAATCTAAAGAAAATATAAAAAGAATTAAGGAAATTGCTTAAAAATTGAAAACAGGGTTCAAAAATTACAATTAAAACATCAATGGCTTTGGAAAAATATCTACTTCATTTTAAAAATATTATAAAGAAAATTTTTGAAATAAAATAATTTATTTATTATTTCTAAAATAAAATAAATAATTAAATTCGTGAAAAGTAGAAAAGAACTAAAGAAAATGTTTAAAAATTGAAAACAGGGCATGGAAATTACAAGAAAAATACTACTAGCTATAGAAAAATTCCTACCTCACTTAAAAAATATTAAATGACAAAAACATACATAAAATAACATATCAATACATATTAAAATAAAATATGACAAAGAAAAATAAAATTTATACTATTTAAAATAATAAAATTGCAGAATAAACAAATTGCACTCCATATTGAAATATACATAACTTTCACAATTTAAATCCGTTTCCAACGAAACAAAAAGTAGTGTTCTTAAAATTTTACGTACTTTCGTAATAAAAGATAAAATTTAAATTTTTTAACATTTAAAAATTTAAATTAAAAGTCAAAATTTGACTATTTTGACCAAAAATTCACTTTTTGGAAAATATTCTTTTTAGTCATGCTTTGGAATGATAATTCATATCAAAACTAAAGTTTATCATTCAAAATAAATAAAATAAGTTTTTAAATCAAAAATTAAATTAAAATAATTAAAATATACAAAAAAAACACAAAATACAGGGTCGTTACATGTACTTTCCCTTATGGCTGAGCCTAGTAAAGGTTAAAAACAAGTGCAAACATTTCTATTTGATTCTGTGCAGTTATTCTAGCATAGTTTTGATCGTAGTTGATTTGAAACTCATCGTTGTTATATAGTTTTTCTTTGATGTGTATCCAAGGAATTTGACATTTGGCTCCTCTATTCGAATCTGTGTCGTGATTTTGTGCTTGGGTAGATCCCGTTTGTGCAATTCGTCGTTGGGTCATCAGCTCAAACCAGTGAGTTATTCTCACCAAACAATATGTACATATATAACTAGTAAATTGACCCCTTTTGAATCTGTAAAATGCATTATTATGTTACACCTGCTATGTTATGATTTTATGATGCTCACCCATGCTTAAACACCTGTTATATCATATGTTACAGTTATATTATGTTGTTCTATTATTTTTTATCAGTTTATCACACTGCAAGTTCCCTTTAGATTAGAATCACTATGGGTTGAAATGATACATACCCGAACGGACTTTAGAATAGGAGAAAATCGTTATGGACTGAATGATAGGCCTGAATGATTTTCAATTATCTTCATTTACTTGGGATTGCGGGTTTGAAATGATAAAACCCGGGTTTTCTTTTTAAATTACGGGTTGAAATGATATATTGCCCGTATCACTTTACCTAGGCTAGAAAATGAAATACCGACCCGTTGTTAAAATATGTTTTTCTAAAAAATTTAAAATATTTTAGAAATGTAAATATTATAATATTTTGATTTAAATTTGATTAAAAAATATTTTTGTAAAGCATTATTAACTCTCTGAAAATTTATAAGTGAAAGAAATTAATGGTAAAGTTAGAAAATCTGAAATGTAAGTTATTTTGGAAATTATAATTTGGTGATAAATGGAATTTAAATTAAATATGAAAATATGATAAATTTATGATTTTTTGAATTAAATTAATTTGAAATGATTTTATAACATATTAATGATTTTTGAATTAAGTTAAAATGTGAAATGAATGAATACTTAAGTTGAAATTCTGAAATATAACTAAAATTAGAAATTTGTGAATTTGGCTTAAAAGTGAATTTTAAGTTAAGTAAATAAAAATGAAATTGAGTTATATTTGAAAATTTAAACTGAAGTGTTAAGTTAAATTTAATTTAATGAATTTAAAATTTAAATGTTGGAATTTAAAAAGTGAATTACTATTAAATTTTGATTTTTGAATAGAGATTTAACTTTATAAAATCATGAATATAAGGGTATTTGAATGATTGTTTTAAAAGTGAAATTATATGATTTTATAAGTTAAAAATGATTTAAATAAAAATATAATTGTTTGTGAAATTATATTGAATATTTGAAGTTAATTTACTGCATTTCTAAAATGCTATTAATTCTAATGTAAAGGATAATACAACATTTGTAAATGCTGTAGTTGATAATAATGAATCAAATGGCTCAATTTAATTAAAGGCTATTATAGAATTTTTGTGAATGTTATAATGGTTGAATTTAACTAAGTTTATTCGAAACTAATGGAACCCTATTACAGTATTTTAAATGCTGTCTTTCGTTAAATTGAACTGTTTTAAGTGTGACTTTCCGTAGCATTTTCTAAATGCGACGAAAGTTGAATTTTCATTCTTTTAATAAATTTAAGTGAATGAATGAACTTTGAAAGATTAAAATTTTGGAAATTTAATAATTTAATTATTGAATATAATATCTTCATTTTAATGATTTAAAATGAAGCAATATGTTTCGAAATATAATACTATTTTGAAATTTTAACCACGGGATGTATTTAATTTATGGTTTAACTGATCTTTAAAGGATGGGCGATCCCAAGCATCCTTTAAGTTATGTGTAACAACCCTGTATTTTTGTAATTATTTTAATCATATATTTTAATTATTTTAATTTTAATTTTGATTTAAAAACTTATTTTACTTATTTGAAGTGATTAAATTTTATTACTTAAATATAAATCTTGATTTTTATATGAATTATAATTCCAAACTTGTGTAAGTTGAATATTTCCAGAAAAAGTGAATTTTGGTCAAATAGTCAAACTTGACTTTTAACTTAAAAAATTAAAAGTTTGAAATTATAAATATTATCTTTTATTATGAAAATAGATTTAATAACTTGAACACTGCTTTTTGTTTCGTTGAAAACGGAGTTAAACTGCAAAAGATATGTACATTTCAATTTTGAGTATAAATTGTTTATTTTGCAATTTTGTTATTTTAAATTGTATAAATTTTATTTCCTTTGTCATATTTTATTTTAATATGTTATATTATGTATATTTTGACTTTTAAATATTTTTAAAATGATAATAGAATTTTTCCAAAATTTACTGTATTTATTTCCTATTTTTTTCAAAGCTGTTTCTATTTTTCTGCTATTTTCTTCATCTAAACTATATTTAAATTTAAAATTTATTTATTTATTTTGTGATTTCCTTTTTATTTTATGTTCTTATCTTTATTTATAAATATTTTAAGTGCATAAAAAAAATTTCCCAAGTTCATTGCACTTATTTTTCATATTTTCAAGACTAGTTGCAAATTTTGCTGTTTTATTTAATTAAACTATATATAATTAATAATTAATTTATGTATTTTTTTTAATTTACTATATTTTTGTATTTTAACTGAATTTATATATGTTTTTCAGTTATATAAAAATTTAAAAAGAAATAATGGAAATATGATGAGTTTTAAAAGCTTTTGGAAACTTAAGTCTCTTCATCTCCTTTGTCCTTTCATTTGCCATAACCCCTCCTTTATTCCTCTTGGCCGTGTATTACTTTTGCTCGCTGTGTATTTCTCATCTTCATTCATGTGAGAAACTTCTCACCACTTCTAAAACTCACGGCTATCTCCTCCTAAAAAAAAAGGCTTCTTTCTTTTCACATCTTTCACCTCTTCTTCATTGTTTTGCCTAGATCTCTGCCTAACTTTGCATGGCCTCTACCACCCACCATCACCACCATACTCTCCACCATCCCCTGCCACTCTTCCTTGGCATCATCTCCAGCCAACATTTCAGATCCATCCATGGCCGAACCTCCCTTGGTGACAAAACTCCACAAAATTGCAAATAATGTCCAAAACAATGCATTAGCCTCCACTATTACTTCACCACTTTCATACTTCACCACGGCCACCACCTCTATCCACGACCACCACCTTGCTACCACCACTAAACTTCATCTTAGCCTCTGTCCAGGTCTAAAATTGACATGGGCGAGACTCCATGAACCAAAACTCTACAAAAACAATGCATAAATCCTTGAAACATTCATGATAACCACCTTATCACTCCATACCTTCATCCACCACCTTGGCCACCACCATAGGCTGCCACCATCACCTTTTCTAGACCTCCCCACACCCCTCCATCTACTGTCCAAACCTGTACAAGTATGGCCAAGCCGCACTTGACCCAAGGCCGAGCCTTGTTGTGCTCAAAAACTTCATATATGTTGCCTTGACCATTTGTATGCTTCATGTTATAACCCTTCCACTCCATACTCCTTCTAGCCGTGAGTTATGGTGCCAAACCTGAGCTATATCATCATCATGGCTGAACCCAAGAACCTCCTAGGCCAAGCATTTGAATGGTTAAAGCAAGGTCAAGTAATCTATTCCTTTGTTGCTTCGTATTTTCATTGTTTCAACATTGTTTTGCGTTTAATATTTATGTGTATATTGTCTTGTTTTGGCTATTGTTTACAAGACAAATATCAGGGCTCTCCATTCATTCAAATCAAAAGTCATGCTATATCATGCTTGTTGTGCTTTCTGGAATCTATTCTGTGTGTTTTGGTCGCTAATCTCCAGCTTTAACAAGTGAGTATTTCTCACCAGACATTATGTACTTATATAAGTAGTAAATTGACACCCTGCGAATCTGTAGAGCTATATTATCATGTTATACTTGACTATGTTATGATCATATAAAGTTCACCCTTGTTTATACACTTATTATATCATCTGTTACTGTTATATATTGTTATTCTGTTTATTTTATCAGTTTATCACACTGCAAGTTCCCTGTAGATTAGTATCACTATGGGTTGAAATGATACATACCCGAATGGACTTTAGAATAGGGAAAAATCGTTATGGGATGAAATGATAGGCCTGAACGGTTTTTATTTATTTTATTTTAACTTGGGATTGCGGGTTTGAAATGATAGAACCAGGATTTTACTTCTTAAACTGCGGATTGAAATGATACATATCCGTATCACTTGACCTAGGTTAGAAAACTATATACAGACCCGTGGTTATTCTGTAAAGTGTTTTGAATATATTTTTTAGTATTTTAAAAATATAAATTTATGAAATTTGATTTAAACAGATTTTGAAAGGTTTTAAAATAAATAAATTATGATTTTTCTATGTGTTAAAAATGTAATTTATGAATGGTTTAACTGGATTTTTTTTGAATATAACTTATGTTTGAAAATTTGGAATTTTGACTAAAAATGATATTTAAGTTATATAAAATAAAATGGACTTTAATTATATTTGGAAAACGGTAAATATGATAAATTGATTTATATTTGAATTTAAGAGATTTATTAAAGAATTATTGATTTTTCTATAAATTTAAGTGGTTGAATAAATGACTGTTGAAAAGTGAAATTTTAAAATATAACTTGACTTGAAAATGTGAAATTTGATTTTTAACTAAAGATTGAAATTAATTAAATAAATTGGAAATTTATTTAAATTTGTGAAATGGTAATATAAATCTGAAGTATTAAGTTTATTTGTTGAAAAATGAAGAAAGGAAATTAGACACCTGAACTATTAAGTGGAATTATTGAAATTTGGATTTATTTATAAGAAATTGGTTTTATAAAAATCAATATGTTTAATGATATGTTAATAAACATTTTTAATGTTAAATTATGATTTTTAAAATGTTTATTGGTTTTAAATTGAAGTTTTTTTATTTGCTAGTAATACACTAAAATCTGGAATTAACTTTTAATAGCATTCAGAAATGCTATAGTTTCTGAATTGAACTAAAATTTGGAAAAAGAACTATTACAGCATTTTTGAAATGCTGTAGTTGCTGTAGTTGAACTTATGGGCTAATATTGAACTCAGGTCTATTACAGCATTCGTTGGAAATGCTATAGTGGTCTGCAGTCTTTGCTGAAATCAAATAAAATCTTTGTTTTGAAATCTGAACTACTGCAGCACTTCTGAAATGTTGTCTTTTCTGTTTGGAACTATAATTTAACTAAAAACTGAGTTTTAACAGCAGTTTTAAATGATGTCTTTGCTGAATTAAAGTGTTTTCAAGTATAACTTATAATAGCTTTTTCTATATGCTATGAAATGCTGAAATGGTAATAATTATGGTTTTTGGCTTAGTAAACGAACTCAGAATGGTTTGAAACTTTGGAAATAGAATAATTGAGTCGAAAGTATAATAACTACACTTTTAAATGATTTGATGGAATAAATTTAATTTGAAATATAAATCATTTAAAAGTGGCTAGAAATGACAATAAATGAATGATATCTTTAAATTTAAAAAGTATTTAAAGTTAAATATTAGATTTGAACTCAAATGATATTTTGATATATTAAAATTGATTTGAAATGAAGTTTTGGAGTGATATGATATTTTGATATATTAAAATGATTTGAAATGAAGTTTTGAAAGGATATAATATGTTGATATATTAAAAAATTTGGAAATGTTTTGAAATGTTATGATATTTTGATATATCAAAATTGTAATGAACTATAAATTTCGATAATTAAACTGGTTAATTTAATAAGATTTTTGTAATTAAATTTAAGAAGAAGAAAAAAGAAAAAAAACCTTTATAATTTATAATGAAGTGAGTGTTTAAAATGAAACGAAAATAAAAGGGATATAGTAACGGTTGTAAGTTACTATTTAATTGGTCTATTAATGTAGTTATAACTGTTACATTTGGGTATTAAATTGAATATATGCAAATAAATGTATGGTAATGGAGTGAATTCAACATTATATAAGCCATTCAACATTATATAAGCAATTCTGATAATTAGTGGAAATAATAAACTTGAGTGTAATATAAGGTTAGTGACAACATTTATGCAAGTCACATTTTTATTTAGGGCTGCTAAATTCAGAGTAGGAAGTCAATCATATTTAAATGTAGGTAAATGTTCATTAATGTGAGATAGGACTGTAACCGTAATGTGTGAATGTAAATGAAATGACATAAATGGAAATTTATATTTTATTCATAAGATGAAATAAAGGAATGAAACCAAGTTGAATAAATTGATTTAGATCTTATTTATGATAAATGTATATATTTGGGAAATTCAATATAATTGAAAATAACAAGTTATTACAAAAGAAAGACGAAAATTGGAATATATATTTTTGTAAGGAAAGATAAACAAATAATAACTAGGTTTATAGAGTGATAACAGATTTAATAAAAGAGTAGGATTAAAGCATGGTAGTTATTGGAAAGTAATTAATTGAAATTTGGATGAATTGGGAATTTTTTTTGTATTAGTATAAAAACCAATTTTAATATTACCCATAAGAGGATAAGTTAATATTCGATTCAATAACATGATTGAGAAATCAAATATATGGATTTATTGGGAATTTAAAACTTATACTTTTTTTTTGATAAAATACAGCGTTTTACACGCAATAAAATTTTCTACTTTTATTACATATTATATATTTTGTTCTTATTATTATTATTTCATATATCCACCTCTATTTTATCTTTCTATTTTTATTTTTGCCAAGACAGTCATATTTATTTATTGGATTATTGCTTGTTTATATCTTTTATTTATGGCTTGGAAGAAACTAAAAGGGTATGCGTTATATTAATTGCTTGCCTTTTTAATTGCCTACTCTTTATTTCTTTTTATTTATAAAACCTTGAAATTTAATATAAATTTTAACTTGATTTAATCATTCCCAAAAGTCTAAGCATAAACTGAAAGTTTCGAAGTTTTTAAATTTTGTTAAAAGACATCTCAATTCGCAATGTTAATAAAAAATGAATTTTGTACATTTAAAATACAAAAATTGTAAGCGAATTTAATTTAAGTAATAGCTTTGTAAAATTCAGTGTTTTACAGACTGTTAAATTTCGCATTTAAAAAGGGCATGCATTGTAATGATATAAGTAACGTAAAATCGTATAAATTAAAAATGTTACTTTTGTATAAATTTTTGGGTGTATTGTAATGCGTCAGTTTGGCGTATTTTAAAAAATTATATTTCAATATCTATATGGATTAATAAAATCAGTTAGGATATTTCCAACCAAAACGTATTGATTTCATGCCTATCCGTTTCTCTAAAATCATGCACTGATTAAGGAGATTCCCACTACCAATATTGTTTTCAAAATCGTGCTTCCCTTTCACGCAAATATCATCTGGAAAGAAATCAAACTTGCTTTCCTTGCGCGTGACATATCAGTGAAATTTATTTCCATTAACATCTTTGTCATTTGCCTCCTTATAGAGATTTGATTTAAAAACTTTCACAAATAAATTTTATTCCACTTGCCATTCATTCCTCCCAATCAAATATAATTGCTTGCCTTCTAAAATTCAATCAATCGAAAAATTAAATTCTTAAATTTTCTCTCCGTGACATAAATCAACGCATGCATTCAAATCTGTCCTTAAAGTAGCATCCAAAGCAAATTAATACTTGCTGATTCTTTGTATATAAATCTCTCAGACTATATAAATCACGCAACTATTAATTGGGGAGAGAATAAAAAGAGATAACGTTGAAATCAAATTTTCCATATATCTGGCAGTAAATCACACATATATCATCTGAGAGAAAATCAATTTTCCTTCCTTTGCGCGTGACATAAAATTTTATTCTTTTAACATTTTTGGCATTTGCCCCTTACCATTTATTTCTTGCGCATGTCCCTGTATTCATTTTTATTCACGCAGACTTATCCATTCTAACAAACCAAACTGGGAAGTAAATCACGCAAGCCTTATCCAAAAAAAAATAAAAAAAATAAAATCAGCACTTCCATTTTTATTTAGTATGAAATTCACTGCTATCTCAATCAAATTTGCGTAGACTGGGAATCATAAATCTTACCGAGATAACATGCCTTGATTTTTCACGTGTATATTTTACTTCCTTGCATACAAAGCAACTCCTCTTTATAAATACATAGCCTCGTCCAAAAGTTTCCTCTACATCTCATAGTTTAGCCTTCTTCTTCTTTTGTGCTGAAGCCTCTATCAGGTAATGGTTTTGCGTTTTCTTTTCTTCTTCTAGTTTTTCCCTTTCTTCTTCTTGTTGTTCTCTGTTTCCCTTTTGCCTTGCTCGGCTACTTCTCCATCACGGCACGTCCCTCTAAGTTTTCATAACCGAGCATATAAATTTCATCAACTAATATTTAGAGCATACCCTCACCTCAAACAAAACATATTTGCACACATACATGTCAGTTTCGTGAATAGGCAGGGCCGTGCATATATTGTAGATACATGAAGCATGCATTCAGTTTTTCTTAAATTTTGGGCTGAGCGTGTTGAACTAGGAAGTAGTGCAATATCATTTTTAAACATATATCGTAGATGCGTGAGTCATAGTGATGTGAGTTAGCAAATGGGAATATATTTGGAGCCATCTGAATACTTTGTGATATAGTAGTTGCGTGTGCCATGCATAAGTGCTGCCTGCATATTTTTTCCAAAGTGTTTATAATTTTGCAAATCTAGTTCACGTGTTGAAAAAGAAAATTGATATTTGGTAGAGAAAGAGAATAGGAGTGCAGAGTACACGTATATGGTTTATGAAGTAGCGTGTTTAGGTGCATGTGTGCATGTTTTGAAATTAAAGTGGCAGAGACGTATTGTATTTATGAACAGAGAGAGTTTGCATTAGGCAGAGACGCAAGTTTTGTGTAAATACATATTTTTCAAACTAGATAAGTTGGACATGCCATTAGAAAAAAAAAATATAAATAATAATAATAATAAATAGTATTGCCAAGCCTATGAAGTTGGGATCGGGATGTGGGTTGAGGCAGTCGAGCAAAAGTTGAACCAAAATTTCTTTTACTCCATTCGTTCCAATTGTTTCAAAATATTTGCTTTAACCGTAAATTGAAGTTGCGTATTGGTTTTATTTGGATTTTCTTCTAGATTTTGATCAAGTCGTTTCTTCCGCTGTGAATTGATCGTGCTTTCTATACTCTTATTTCGGGATTTTCGTTTTGAATCAAATTTTTCTACAACATTCAGGTGAGTATTTCTCACTAGACAAACATACCTATATATCTGTGAATTTATCACAAGTGTAATTGTAAACTTTTATTTAAATTTTATTTGCCTGTGATATAAGCGTATGATGTTAAACCCCATTATTAATTGACACATCATCAGTTGTTTATTTATTTTATATTATTACAGTTATACTATTTAATGCTTATTTACTGTTAAATCATCACTGCAAGTTCCCTGTAAATTTGAGATCGTTATAGGATGAAATGATAGGCCTGTACGATAATTATTTATTCATTTATTTATTTAATTGTTTAATTTTAAACATTTAACTTGGGATTGCGGGTTTGAAATGATAGAACCCGGGGTTTTTGTAAATTGCGGATTGAAATGATATATATCCGTATCACTTGACCTAGGCTAGAAAACTATATACAGACCCGTGGTTTATATAATATTTTATGAAATGTTAAAAAATATATTTAAATAGAAAGTTTATAATTTTCTGGTTTAAATGTATTTGAAATATTTTTTTTATTTATTTATAATGATTTTTGAATGAGTCAAATGTTAAATAAATGAATGTTTATTTAAATTTTTGGAGTATAACTTATTTTGGAAAATTCTGAATTTTTGTTAAAAGTGAAATTTTAGTTAAGTAAAATAATTGATATTAAGTTTTATTTTGGAATTTAAAACTTAATGGTTAAGTTAATAAATTACAGCACTTAAATGCTGTCTTTTGTAAATAGACCGTTTTAACCTATAACTTTAGGTAGCATTTTATAAGTGCTACGGAAACTGAATTTTGATTGTTTTAATAAAATTTATGGAAATAATCTTTGGAAAAAAAAGAGCTTAAATTTTGGAATATAATATGAATAAATAAGAATAAGGAATTGACTTTAAATGGTTTAAACAGAAGAATTTAACTTTTAAATGTGAGTTGAAAGGCAATTAATTCCTAAATAAATTGAATAGATTTAAATGGTATTTTTTATTAAATGAAATGACTGATGTTTAAATAAATGATGTTTGAAAGGATATTATGATATTGAAATGTATTTGAAATTTATTTTGAGTTTTAAAGTATAAATACCATTTTTTTTAAAGTTGTAACCACGGGTTATAATAACGTTTGGTTGTTAAAGAGACCGGGATCGGATATCTGGCATACTCTCTGTCGATACCGAAAACCACTTTGACAACCGTGTACGCGGTGGAGATTCCAGAATGAAGTAGGATGGTGGTGACGTTTTCTTGAGGTAAATACGTGGACCCGACTCCCGTGAGTTGGCATAAGGTGGCTAAAACAGGAGCGATTGACGGATTAATGAGGTAGCACCTCTGATCGGACGCACTTCTTGGGATGCCATTCTATTACTTTTGTGATTGTTTTGGTGCGCACCTTTGATTTGGGAGTGTTGTTCGAGGTGGGCGGTAGCTGCGCGCTACGCGTTTCCATCGGTCCGGAAGCGTAATTGGTATATCTACCCTGGCATTGCCGAGTTGTGCCGTGTCACCTACCATAGCGAGCCTTATACGATTTTGGTTTTGTACCATACCTATGGAGTGCCCTCTGACGACGCCCAGTACGGGGGAGATTACGGTACTGTATAGACTATGGGAATATATTATGTGTTAAGGGCTATATGGGTAACCCCTTAACGCTATTTAAAAGTAAGTTTATTTTACAAATAGACACTATTATAATAGCGATGTATTACTACATAGTAAATATTTTAACGGATCCTTAGAGGATGGGCGGTCCCAAGCATCCTTTAATTTACTTGCCTTATATTACAGTACACTTGAATTAGCTTACACTATATAAGTATGTATGTCCTGACTCGAGTGTTTATGTTTTATTTTACGCTCGGGTCAGCCTGAGTTGCAGTTCATTTTTCATCCCGGAGCTAGGATTTTTGTAGATCACTTTAAAGCTGTTGGCAAACTTCCTTTCCAGTTCTTTATCTAAAATTTTGAAATCGAGACTAGTGGACATTTGGATTGTTTACTGATGATTTAAAACTATATTTGGATTAAAGACTATGTAATTTTTATTTGATTGAGACTATTTATAGTGGCTTCATGAACCACTAAGTATTTTTAAATTCCGCTGCGAGTATTCTGATTCTGTGTCTGTGATTCTGTGATTCTGTGATTAATTATTCACTGCATATTCTGAGTTTTGCCAAACTTATTTTTACAACGCGGTATTTTGAACAATTCAAGTCCGACATGTGCGGATGCGAATGGTTGAAAATACCGGGTCGTTACATTTTGGTATCAGAGCTTTGGCTCTAGGCAAAACTTAGAATGTATGGTAAATTTGATTTACAGAATCACTTTCATTTGAGCTTGAATCTCTTCCTTTTCGAATTTGGAACGTTCCTTGCGGTTCCGAAGTTCATTCGTGTCCCTCACTATTCATTTTCTTTCGATTCTGGAGTATCCCATAACTCCACTTCGGATGATCTTTATAGTGAATTGGCGGTCTCGCCAATATTCTAATAAAGGGGTGAAATTCCTTTACAATTAGCGTTGATTCACCAGAGATTTATATTTATCCTCGGTTTAGATGCTAGTATCTTTGGTTATTCTGAACTCTATCTCTTGAGATCGAATGCAGATTTACCTCAGAAAATCCACATTGATCTTATTCTTTAAGTCATGGTTCACCCGGTTTGTAACGAACCGTTAAATTCGATGATATTAAATGAGTTAATTTAATATGATTTCTAATCTAGTTTACAATGAAATAAAATATTGATTATGGGTATTGAATGTAGATGGGGGAAATAAAGAAATGCAGGACAATAAATAATTTATTTAATACAATCCCTTTTATTTGTAAACTATTGCAAGGGTTAATTAATTATGAAAATTTGGAAATAGGTTCAAATTGTATGTTAAACAATCAAATTTCAATATTTAAAGTTAGTAATTAATGGATTTGATGGAATAACTAATTAGATCTAAAATCTTAATTGGAATGGGTGCATATATTTAATGGAATATAAAAGGGTAAAATAATCATATGCAAGTATAATTAAGGTTTAAATAGTGGGATTACTAGTAAATTCAGCCATTTACCAATATAGATAATTTGATGTGCCTTAATTTTAATTAAGAAAATTACGGAAGAAATAAATGAAATTATTTAGAGTATTTAATTATAATTGGATAGAGATGTTAAGTAGCAATATTAATGCAATGCAAGTAATGCAAAATTTAGGTTGATAATAATAATGAATAGTAATAAATTTAAAATTTGTAACATATATCATCAATTACCTGAATACTTGTTAATGGAATTAGAATGGGTAATAAGTAATAATCAGATAAAGGAATGTTACCCTAAATGAAAAAGGGTAACAATTATTTAGGTTAAACATTTAGTGAGTATATTAAGTTAAGAAGGGCAATCGATTTAAATAAATCTAAATTAATTTTTTTGGTTGTTAATGTGTTCTAGTTAATAAAAGAGAATTTTATAAGAATGAAGAATGCACTAATGAAATATATTATAATTCAATGTTATTTATACCCATAAATGTCTATTCACTGAATAGAAAGTTTTAAATCAATAAACGAATTTATTGAGGTTCCGATTTTAATTTATAACTTTTAATGTAGACTTAATTACAATTAATTGATTTAAAAGGTGTAGTTAGCGTAGATTTTGTTGTATTTGTAGAGGGTTAATTTTATAAGACAAAATTTATGCTAATTCTACTTATAGTAGGACCATGGGTTGTTTTAGTACAGAAAGCAGGATTTATGAATTTAATTTAAGTATCAAAATTCAACAATGGTATTTATTGCATAATAAAATGGAATTAACGTTTAAATATTACGTTATTGAAATTTAAATGGAATTTGTGGATATTAAAGGGAAATCATGCACAAATGTTTGTGGCACCCTTATTTTTGGATAATAGGTTAGAATATAAAGGTTGAAAATCTAATATATAGGTCTTTGATAATTTAATTTATAATTTCTAAATATAAGGAAGTAGAGAAGTTAACTCTGAAATTGATAGACTTATCAACTTTTAATTCACATCTAAACTTGTTAAATCATTTAAATTGATTAAGAAATATTTGAGCGATAAAATTGGTCAATTTTTGGAATTTAGATATAAAATTGGGTTTTACAACTTATTTTAATTTATTTAATAAATATAAAAATAGCCATTTTGGCCACGGACTCGGATTTCGATGAAACCAGTTTTATCGGATCCGTATCGGTGAATTATTGTAGGGTTTCAAGTTTCGTATCGATCAGACCTGTCGTTTGATCGTACGGATGCGAAACGCCTTGAAATCGATTTAATTAAAATCAATTTGAAATCAATTTGGAAATTTTGTTTTCAGCATAACTTCTTCATACGATCGAATTTGGATGTGAAACTTTTTCCATCGCGTTCAGAATATTTTTAAACCCCTATTTGGATATATGGGTTGACCCAATTTCGTTCCGGAGACAAAACAAGCTTTTGGGGCCAATTATCGTTCAGCACGTTGTTTATCGGATCCATCTACTATATTTTTCTAGCCTACCTATATATATATCCGGTTGTAAACCCTAGTAGCCTCTATCCCTCATTCTATACGTACAATTCATTCTATACTTTCTCTTCTTCTTCAATGGCAACAAACAATCCTAGATCTAAACGAAATCAAAAGTCAAAATTCCAAATCTCTAGAAAAATTCACAAAAAATCTATGTCATAGTTCTCAATGAGCGTAATCTTCTGCTGGAATTCGTTTTCCAATCCGATTCACCGTTTAGCCAGAAATCATGAATCAATTCCAACCGTTCGTATGGATTTGGATGGTGGATCTGCAACGAGGGTCCGATCAGGGAGCACCGCTGTGTAGAGGGGGCTCGGAGGAGCAGATCCATGCGGCTACTTGGGTTCATCGGAGCTTGGATGCATGCAAAATCAAAGGGGAACATGCTATTTTCAGTCTCGGCCAGAGGGCACGTGGCGGCACCGGAGATGGTCGGTCAGTAGGGGATGGCGCGCCTCGGCCTGCAGTGGGGTTCGACGGCATTGGATCTGGCCATAGGCCAGTGGATCGGCGGCGAACACTCTCGTTTGGAGGCGGCTGTAGCATTGAGAGTGACGAGCGAACGGGTTGTAGGGTTTGGGGAAAGAACGTACGCGTTCTGTTTCTGATGACGTGGCCTAGTTGTTTAAAAGGGGAGTTGTTTGTTTGTTTTTAATTTATTCTTGATTTCAATCGATTTAAATCGAATATCTTCCACTTACTAACTCCGTTTCGCACGAAATTTCTTTTATTAGGATCGTAATTAAATTCCTGATCTGTTGACGCTGGTTTGGACAGATTTGGAGACCGTCGAATTTTTGGGTTTCAATCGGATTTAAATTCGATTTAAATCCCAAAGGTGAGTGTTTAACCCACTCATAACTTCTAAAAGTTTTTATGTTTGTTAAATTTATTTTAGATATGAGTAGAAATTTATTTATGAATGTTTGGCATGTTTTATTCAGCATATCTGTTAATTCGTATTTATTTAATTTAACGGTTAATTTAGTTTATTTATTGCATATTAATTGACAGTTAGAATTTATTTATTCACCCATAAACTGCTAGTTAACAGTTATAAAATTTATTACTGAATATAAACTGTTAGTTTAATGGTTGTTAAATTATTTTGAACATAACTGCCAGTTATTGTCTGTTATATATTATCTGATATATATTGATATTGATTTATTATTGGATGATGATTGTGATTTGGATGATGGATGATGTTGATGAATGGATGTTTATTTTATATCATTAAATTGCAAGTTATCATACATTTTTCATTTCATTCGGGATTGTGGTTTGAAATGATATACAACCGCAAAATTTTATTTTTAAATTGCGGATTGAAATGATAAATATCCGTATCACTTGACAATAGGATAGAAAATTATATACAGGCACCGTGGTCTATATATAAAATATTTTAAAGTGATTTCTATGGTTTGTATGGAATACGGTTTATAATTTTTAATTTTGATATTTTCCTCTATATATATACATATGAAGTTAGAGATTTTGAATTTAAGCTGTGTATAAATCTCTTAAATAAAAATGGAAAAATTGAGAAAAATGGAGTTTGATAATTATATCATATGTTTAATGTTTAAGTTTGGAAATTTTAAGATATGATATTTATAACTGGACTTTTCCAAGATAATTAAAAATGAATATGTTAGTATAAATTAAATTGAAGAAAATATTTAATTGTTAGAAATTGGAGTTTTATTTATGGATTTTATGTAAATATGCAAGACTAAATAATTGTACGCTTAATTTGCTGAAAGAAAAAATTTCCAACTTTAGTTTTGAAATATTAATACTCTAAATGGATATATATATATATATATATATATAGAAATTGAAGTAGTTTTGGAACTTGAAAGTGATATTTAAATTTTGGTTTAGACTTTAAATAAAGAAACATATTTGTAAAGCCATGGAAATTATTTTTCTTTACAAAGTTACCTTAAAGTTAAACCATTTATTTTATATACCATTGAATATCAAAACCATTCAAGTTTTAGAAGTTATGGTTTTAAAAGTATGAATTCCGAATATTATGTTTTGAAAGTATAATTCAAATGTTTGGTTTCCAGATATTTTAAATTTTAAACCAGTATGATTTTGGAAAAGGATTATATTTGAGATAAAATGATATCATATTATTTTGGGTTTTAAATTGACATCGTATTCATAGTTTTGAAATGGAAATTTTAATTTTGATTTTAAAGTATAAACTATTTTTAAATGACCGCGGTGTTATAATAACGATGGGTTGGCAAAGAGACCGGGATCGGATATGGACATACTCTCTATCGATACCGAAAACCACTTTTACTAACCGTGTACGCGGTGGAGATTCCAGAATGAAGTAGGTTGGTGGCGACGTTTCCTGTAAGGTAAATATGTGGACCCGACTCCCGTGAGTTGGCATAAGGTGGCTAAAACAGGAGCGATTGACGGGTTAATGAGGTCATTCCTCTGATCGGACACTCCTCTTCGATATTATACTTTGACTTTGGATTGTTTTAGTGGCCACTTTTACTTTGATTTTGGGGGAGTTTGTTCGAGGTGGGCGGTAGCTGCGGCTACGCGTTACCATCGGCCCGGATGCGTAATTGGTATATCTACCCTGGCATTGCATAGTTGTGCCGTGTCACCTACCATACCGATCCTTGTACGAGTTTGGATTTCTCCCGTAGCCCGTGTGGTATCCTCTGGTGGCTTCCCGATCAGGAGGGACTATGATATTGGATGGACTACCGGGACTGTTACGTGTTAAGGGGAATATTGGGTCACTCCTTAACGCTATTTAAAAGTATGTTTATTTTATGAATAGACACTATTATAATAGCGCAATATACTATATAGTAAATAGTTTAATGGATCCTTAGGAGATGTAAATCCCGAGCATCTCTTGAGTTACTGCACTCATATTTATTTCTGTAAATTTAACTTACATAAGATCTTTTAGTTCTGACTCGAGTGTTTTTGTCTTTTCAAATTCGCTCGGGTCAGTCCGAGCGTTTCAGGATTTGAAGATTTAGCTCTGGAGGACGAAGACGAAGATTTGTATTATTATTATTTATAGTATTGCACTACACTCAGACTATATTCCGCTGCATTGATATTTTGGTATGTGAACTCTGATATTTATTGTACAAGTAAAATAAGATATTTTGTAAAACAGTTTCATGAACTGTATATTTGATTATTATATTTTATCCTTCCGCTGTGAGATTCTGTTTTGTTTTATTTCTTCTCTGTTTTTCTTATTTACCCCATAACAATCCGCCCTTTCGTATGGTTTGAATCGGCACGTGTGTCGGTTTAAAGTGTGCGAAAAGGTGGGACGTTACAGTTGGTATCAGAGCTTTGGTTTAGCGATAAACCTTGGCTTTGTGGGGTTTGACCCTTTGTTAATAGGGTAGTAATAACCTATGGGAGTCGCTGAGTGTATATATATGAGAGAGCGTATTTGTTAGTGTTATAAAAAGATTTTAATATTGTGTTAATCTGTTCCGTTTTGTATTTATAAATACTGGTAGACGGATGGGACGCTGTGTCATCAATAGGGATTTCTAAATACTTAATAGGACAGACCGACATAATATCTGTTTTAATATAGGTGAATGAAATAATTTTGCCTATTATATTTTCTATATATAAAATAAATTTTTAAATGATATTATATATATATTTTGTTGCAATAGATTGGGTGTTAGGAATAAAATTTATATATAATAGTTAAATAAGATTGAATTTAAAATCAATGAAATTTGGAAATTTTAGAACTTAAGTCCGGATGTTGAAATTTGCTTCCAAAGGATTTTGAAGTATAATAATATTTTTATAAATATTTTCCGATATAAATATTTCAGTATAATCCGGAAGAATTGTTTTAAAGAATATTTTGGAGAAAATAAGTTTGGTACTTTCCTCTCTGTCGCTGGAATATAATTTCGGTGATGGCGGCCGCATCATCGACTTTCATTTTCGAGTTTCGAAAGGGAAAGGCCACTGTAGTAAATTCTACTGCATATTTATTTTGAAATTATCTAAAATTTTAATTGTTTTAAATATAATTGAGATATAAAAGTGGTAAGAAATTATTTATCTATTATTTTTAAAATAATTTGGAATTTGACCCGGTATTTAATTCTTAAATTTCCATTAATTAATTGTTTAAATTATTTTAGTGAAATAAAAGGTAAGTAATTAATGAATTTGAAACCTCTAATTTAGGTAAGAGAATAAATGCAAAGTTATAGAAGGAAATTTGAAATTTTTAACATATGAGACAAAGAGTAATATTGTTGAACATTAAATTTAATTTAAAGATGAGATAAAACTTGTATAAGTTCTTTGCATTTTCTTTAACATAAATAACTTACCAAAATATGAAAAGTTTAAATGTTAAATAAGGGATTGGAATAGAATATTATACAAGTAGAAGTTTTGGAAATAATGAAGTATTAAATGAATTGCTATTATAAATAAGAATTTAATGGTATAAACTTAAGTATAATTGAAATTTTACTAAAATTAAAGGGAAGTATTATTAATAGGTGATTTAAACTTAAGTAAATAAAATGAAATTCTTTAATAAATAAGGATGGATGTGTAGGGTTATTAACATAAGTATGATTTAAATGCTACTAGGTTAATATAATATAAAAATAGGTAATATAAATAATGACTGTAAACCCTAGGTAGTAAATTATTAAAATCCTTTATAAGAATGGAGGTTATAAGGTTAAGAATTTAAGTAAAATTAAAAGGGGTTACTATAATTAAATGTAATAGAATGTAAGCATTTAATAAATGATTGAATTTGAGAAGTGCATTAAATGTAATACAAATAAAAGAAACTTACATAACCTAAATAAAATAAAAATGAATAATGGTAAGTAATAAGTAGAAATAAAGACACAACCACTGAATGAGAAAATAAAATATAAAGTTTGTTAGAAATAAGTGTAAATTATAAAAGGAAAATTTATGTGGTTGAATAAAAGAAAGGAAATCAAGCAACTAAAGTATGTAGTGAATTTATATAAGTTAATTTGATATATGGTTGGTTGGGTAAGGAAATTTGAAGTTGTGGGATGAATAAATAATCTATTTTTGTCCCATCTAAGACTGTTGAGTAAATGATGCACTGAATAGCTATTTTTCATTCCGTACCATTTCAAGTTTTGAACCCGAACAACTATTGTTTGTTTGATTGAATGATTGTTTGTTTTGTTGTGTATGCTGTTTGTTGAAATTGATGGTTGTTGTATTCATTGTTGTTAGTGATTGAAACCACTTAAATATTTCACTTTATATAAATTGTTAAACCTTTGGATCTTTATAAGTGAAATGCAGGTTATGGAAGCAACTGCTACTGCTTTTGGTTCCATAATAATAAGCGTAAAATTGCCCGACAAATAGGTACGTTTCGGATTACGTTTTGTAGCGCTATTTACATAATTTTCCCGTGTTAGAATATAATATTTTGGATAATATATGTAATATAATTGTTATATTTTGATATTATATTTTCTTCTAAGCCTCCCCGTACAAAGGAGACTCTGCCAAAATTTTCCCGTAATTTTTGGACTAAGAATTATGTTGAAAATGTTTTCCTAACTTTAATTATTTAAGTATAAAATAATATAATTATTATAAAACGGGTATATTTCATTTAAGGAAATTAATTTAGTAAATTATTGTTTATAAGTTAATATTTGAAATAAGATGTACTGTTTTTTATTCTTCCTTTTCCCTTCTTTTTCCTTTTCGGGGACGAAAAGTTTTGAGTGGGGGAGAGTGTAACGACCCGTTAAATTCGATGATATTAAATGAGTTAATTTAATATGATTTCTAATCTAATTTACAATGAAATAAAATATTGATTATGGGTATTGAATGTAGATGGGGGAAATAAAGAAATGCAGGACAATAAATAATTTATTTAATACAATCCCTTTTATTTGTAAACTATTGCAAGGGTTAATTAATTATGAAAATTTGGAAATAGGTTCAAATTGTATGTTAGACAATCAAATTTCAATATTTAAAGTTAGTAATTAATGGATTTGATGGAATAATTAATTAGATCTAAAATCTTAATTGGAATGGGTGCATATATATAATGGAATATAAAAGGGTAAAATAATCATATACAAGTATAATTAAGGTTGAAATAGTGGGATTACTAGTAAATTCAGTCATTTACCAATATAGATAATTTGATGTGCCTTAATTTTAATTAAGAAAATAACGGAAGAAATAAATGAGATTATTTAGAGTATTTAATTATAATTGGATAGAGATGTTAAGTAGCAATATTAATGCAATGCAAGTAATGCAAAATTTAGGTTGATAATAATAATGAATAGTAATAAATTTAAAATTTGTAACATATATCATCAATTACCTGATTACTTGTTAATGGAATTAGAATGGGTAATAAGTAATAATCAGATAAAGGAATGTTACCCTAAATGAAAAAGGGTAACAATTATTTAGGTTAAGCATTTAGTGAGTATATTAAGTTAAGAAGGGCAATCGATTTAAATAAATCTAAATTAATTTTTTTGGTTGTTAATGTGTTCTAGTTAATAAAAGGGAATTTTATAAAAATGAAGAATGCAGTAATGAAATATATTATAATTCAATGTTATTTATACCCATAAATGTCTATTCACTGAATAGAAAGTTTTAAATCAATAAACGAATTTATTGAGGTTCCGATTTTAATTTATAACTTTTAATGTAGACTTAATTACAATTAATTGATTTAAAAGGTGTAGTTACCGTAGATTTTGTTGTAATTGTAGAGGGTTAATTTTATAAGACAAAATTTATGCTAATTCTACTTATAATAGGACCATGGGTTGTTTTAGTACGGAAAGCAGGATTCATAAATTTAATTTAGGTATCAAAATTCAACAATGGTATTTATTGCATAATAAAATGGAATTAACGTTTAAATATTACGTTATTGAAATTTAAATGGAATTTGTGGATATTAAAGGGAAATCATGCACTAATGTTTGTGGCACCCTTATTTTTGGATAATAGGTGAGAATATAAAGGTTGAAAATCAAATATATGGGTCTTTGATAAATTAATTTATAATTTCTAAATATAAGGAAGTAGAGAAGTTAACACTGAAATTGATAGACTTATCAACTTTTAATTCACATCTAAACTTGTTAAATCATTTAAATTGATTAAGAAATATTTGAGCGATAAAATTGGTCAATTTTTGGAATTTAGATATAAAATTGGGTTTTATAACTTATTTTAATTTATTTAATGAATATAAAAATAGCCATTTTGGCCATGGACTCGGATTTCGATGAAACCAGTTTTATCAGATCCGTATCGGTGAATTATTGTAGGGTTTCAAGTTTCGTATCGATCGGACCTGTCGTTTGATCATACGGATACGAAACGCCTTGAAATAGATTTAATTAAAATCAATTTGAAATCAATTTGAAAATTTTGTTTTCAGCATAACTTCTTCATACGATCGAATTTGGATGTGAAACTTTTTCCATCGCGTTCAGAATATTTTTAAACCCCTATTTGGATATATGGGTTGACCCAATTTCGTTCCGGAGACAAAACAGGCTTTTGGGGCCAATTATCGTTCAGCACGTTGTTTATCGGATCCATCTACTCTATTTTTCTAGCCTACCTATATATATATCCGGTTGTAAACCCTAGCAGCCTCTATCCCTCATTCTATACGTACAATACATTCTATACTTTCTCCTCTTCTTCAATGGCAACAAACAATCCTAGATCTAAACAAAATCTAAAGTCAAAATTCAAAATCTCTAGAAAAATTCACAAAAATTCTATGCCATAGTTCTCAATGAGCGTAATCTTCTGCTGGAATTCGTTTTCCAATCCGATTCACCGTGTAGCCAAAAATCATGAATCAATTCCGACCGTTCATATGGATTTGGACGGTGGATCTGCAACGAGGGTCCGATCAGGGAGCACGGCTGTGTAAAGGGGGCTCGGAGGAGCAGATCCATGTGGCTACTTGGGTTCATCGGAGCTTGGATGCGTGCGAAATCAAAGGGGAACATGATGTTTTCAATCTCGGCCAGGGGGCACGTGGCGGCACCGAAGATGGTCGGTCAGTGGGGGATGGCGCGCCTCGGCCTGCAGTGGGGTTCGGTGGCATTGGATCTGGCCATAGGCCAGTGGATCGACGGCGAACACTCTCGTTTGGAGGCGGCTGTAGCATTGAGAGTGATTAGCGAACGGGTTGTAGGGTTTGGGGAAAGAACGTACGCGTTCTGTTTCTGATGACGTGGCTTAGTTGTTTAAAAGGTGAGTTGTTTGTTTGTTTTTAATTTATTCTTGATTTCAATCGATTTAAATCGAATATCTTCCACTTACGAACTCCGTTTCGCACGAAATTTCTTTTGTTAGGATCGTAATTAAATTCCGGATCTGTTGACGTAGGTTTGGACAGATTTGGAGACCGTCGAATTTTTGGGTTTCAATCGGATTTAAATTCGATTTAAATCCCAAAGGTGAGTGTTTAACCCACTCACAACTTCTAAAATTTTTTATGTTTGTTAAATTTATTTTAGATATGAGTAGAAATTTATTTATGAATGTTTGGCATGTTTTATTCAGCATATCTGTTAATTCGTATTTATTTAATTTAACTGTTAATTTAGTTTATTTATTGCATATTAATTGACAGTTAGAATTTATTTATTCGCCCATAAACCGCTAGTTAACAGTTGTAAAATTTATTACTGAATATAAACTGTTAGTTTAATGGTTGTTAAATTTTTTTGAACATAACTGCCAGTTATTATCTGTTATATATTATCTGATATATATTGATATTGATTTATTATTGGATGATGATTGTGATTTGGATGATGGATGATGTTGATGAATGGATGTTTATTTTATATCATTAAATTGCAAGTTATCATACATTTTTCATTTCATTCGGGATTGTGGTTTGAAATGATATACAACCGCAAAATTTTATTTTTAAATTGCGGATTGAAATGATAAATATCCATATCACTTGACAATAGGATAGAAAATTATATACAGGCACCGTGGTCTATATATAAAATATTTTAAAGTGATTTCTATGGTTTGTATGGAATAAGGTTTATAATTTTTAATTTTGATATTTTCCTCTATATATATACATATGAAGTTAGAGATTTTGAATTTAAGCTGTGTATAAATCTCTTAAATAAAAATGGAAAAATTGAGAAAAATGGAGTTTGATAATTATATCATATGTTTAATGTTTAAGTTTGGAAATTTTAAGATATGATATTTATAACTGGACTTTTCCAAGATAATTAAAAATGAATATGTTAGTATAAATTAAATTGAAGAAAATATTTAATTGTTAGAAATTGGAGTTTTATTTATGGATTTTATGTAAATATTCAAGACTAAATAATAGTACGTTTAATTTGCTGAAAGAAAAAATTTCCAACTTTAGTTTTGAAATATTAATACTCCAAATGGATATATATATATATATATATATATATATAGAAATTGAAGTAGTTTTGGAACGTGAAAGTGATATTTAAATTTTGGTTTAGACTTTAAATAAAGAAACATATTCGTAAAGCCATGGAAATTATTTTTCTTTACAAAGTTACCTTAAAGTTAAACCTTTTATTTTATATACCGTTGAATATCCAAACCATTCAAGTTTTAGAATTATGGTTTTAAAAGTATGAATTCCGAAATATTATGTTTTGAAAGTATAATTCAAATGTTTGGTTTCCAGATATTTTAAATTTTAAACCAGTATGATTTTGGAAAAGGATTATATTTGAGATAAAATGTTATCATATTATTTTGGGTTTTAAATTGATATCGTATTCATAGTTTTGAAATGGAAATTTTTATTTTGATTTTAAAGTATAAACTATTTTTAAATGACCGCGGTGTTATAATAACGATGGGTTGGCAATGAGACCGGGATCGGATATGGACATACTCTCTGTCGATACCGAAAACCACTTTGACTAACCCTGTACGCGGTGGAGATTCCAGAATGAAGTAGGTTGGTGGCGACGTTTCCTGTAAGGTAAATACGTGGACCCGACTCCCATGAGTTAGCATAAGGTGGCTAAAACAGGAGAGATTGACGGGTTAATGAGGTCATTCCTCTGATCGGACACTCCTCTTCGATATTATACTTTGACTTTGGATTGTTTTAGTGGCCACTTTTACTTTGATTTTGGGGGAGTTTGTTCGAGGTGGGGGGTAGCTGCGACTACGCGTTACCATCGGCCCGGATGCGTAATTGGTATATCTACCCTGGCATTGCCTAGTTGTCCCATGTCACCTACCATACCGAGCCTTGTACGAGTTTGGATTTCTCCCTTAGCCCGTGTGGTATCCTCTGGTGGCTTCCCGATCAGGAGGAACTATGATATTGGATGGACTACTGCGACTGTTACGTGTTAAGGGGAATATTGGGTCACTCCTTAACGCTATTTAAAAGTATGTTTATTTTATGAATAGACACTATTATAATAGCGCAATATACTATATAGTAAATAGTTTAACGGATCCTTAGGAGATGTAAATCCCGAGCATCTCTTGAGTTACTGCACTCATATTTATTTCTGTAAATTTAACTTACATAAGATCTTTTAGTTCTGACTCGAGTGTTTTTGTCTTTTCAAATTCGCTAGGGTTAGTCCGAGAGTTTCAGGATTTGAAGATTTAGCTCTGGCGGACGAAGACGAAGATTTGTATTATTATTATTTATAGTATTGCACTACACTCACACTATATTCCGCTGCATTGATATTTTGGTATGTGAACTCTGATATTTATTGTACAAGTAAAATAAGATATTTTGTAAAACAGTTTCATGAACTGTATATTTGATTATTATATTTTATCCTTCTGCTGTGAGATTCTGTTTTGTTTTATTTCTTCTCTGTTTTTCTTATTTACCCCATAACAATCCGCCTTCCGTATGGTTTGAATCGGCACGTGTGTCGGTTTAAAGTGTGCGAAAAGGCGGGACGTTACACGGTTAAGGTTGCCCGCGATTTATATAAACTTATCTTGTTCCTCATTCTGTTATTTAATCATCGGATCTTCTGATTTCAACTTATCTTTAAATCAAAATTCTCTTTAATTTGAGTCCTTCAAATTTGAATCTCTATCCTTGTTTTGAAAATTTTATTTCTATATTTGGGAAAAATCTAATATTATATATATATAAGTATAATTTTCAGAATTTAACTAGTTGTTTAGAAATAATAGTGTTTGATTTTATTTATGGTTTTGTAAACCATTGGTTTTGTCTTATATAAATAATTGAACTATAAACATGGTTATAAATTTATTTGGAAACAGAAATGAATTTAAAACAAGAATTTAATTTCTGATAGTTTCAAACCTTGTGTTTAAAGTCCTAAAAGGATATATTATTATTTTCGAATATAAACTTGTTTCCAAAGAATTTTAAATTTTTTAAAAATTAGTGCTCTTGTCTTTGTCGCTGGAAAATAATTTCGGTGATGACTGCCGCATCATCAACATTCATTTTTGATTATCGAAGTGAAGAGACCACGTTGTAGTTTTGCTTCAAAAATTTAATTGATTGAATTTCTAAAATATGACTTAATTTATAATATATATAGATATATGATTTAAATTTGACTTGACATATACTATATGTATGTATTTATTTATCTCTAAAGTGTTTGAAGTTAATTGGAAATTTAATTCATAAATTTATGTTAAAAGGAGATTCTAATGATAAAATAAAGTCAAATTTTGAATGAATATTTAAACTTGAATAATAGAATTGGAAAATTTTACTTGTATAATATTAAATTGCATGCCAATATAACTTACCTAAATCATTCAGAAATTAACTATGTACAATATAAAAGGATTTTATAAATAAAATTTGAGTGGTTATAATAAATGTTATACACTTAAAGTTTCAGTTACAACAAGACAAATAGAGGTAAATAGAAAAATAGTAATAATTGAATAATATACAACATCAAATGGTGTTAAAGGAAATTTAGAAATAAATTGGGATAGTTATAATAAATGTAATCTACTTAATATGTGCGATAAAATATATTAAGTAGAATATATTTAATAATAATCTGGAATAAAGAAGAATTAAATTTGTTGAATAAAAGATGATTATTATAAACGACTATACAAATTTCTGATTTTAGAAATTTTTAATTTCAAAATAATTGGATAATAAGATAATTAATTTGGAAATAGTTAAGATTGATTTAACTTTTGTAAAAATCAAATGAATTAAATCAATTATTGAATATTAATTAATTTAAATTGAATTTATATGGTTTAGATAAATGATTCCATTTTGAGTTTCAATTTAGTTTTCTTTCAGGGTGTTCTATTCTCCTACCTCCTTCCTTTTCGGGGACGAAAAGTTTTGAGTGGGGGAGAGTGTAATGACCTATAAATTTCGATAATTAAACTGGTTAATTTAATAAGATTTTTGTAATTAAATTTAAGAAGAAAAAAAAAAGAAAAAAACCTTTATAATTTATAATGAAGTGAGTGTTTAAAATGAAATGAAAATAAAAGGGATATAGTAACGGTTGTAAGTTACTATTTAATTGGTCTATTAATGTAGTTATAACTGTTACATTTGGGTATTAAATTGAATATATGCAAATAAATGTATGGTAATGGAGTGAATTCAACATTATATAAGCAATTCTGATAATTAGTGGAAATAATAAACTTGAGTGTAATATAAGGTTAGTGACAACATTTATGCAAGTCACATTTTTATTTAGGGCTGCTAAATTCAGAGTAGGAAGTCAATTACATTTAAATGTAGGTGTTAACGCTAAAATTTAAACGCTAACACCCCGGTGTGTAAAGTGTAGTTGTGAAAGCACCACCCGATGATTCGGGAACAGAGTACAAGCAGAAGACCACAGAAAAAGCAGTAAATAACAGCGATTTTATAGTGGTTCGGCTCAATAGTTTGCCTATGTCCACTCTGAATATCTTTATTGATGATTTCGTTACAAGTTGATACAATTCTTCTCAAGTACAATGCGCTTTGGATTACTAGACACTTTGAATGAGTAGCTTAAACTTCAATGTAAGAGAAAGTCTTCAAATCCATGTCGGATGTATGAGATTCCTTCTTGAAGTTGTTGATAGCGTTCTATGTGTCTTAAAAGCTTTGGGTATCGAGTCGGTTTTGAATGCAGCAGAGTGTCGGTGCTTGGAAAGAATGAGCCAAAAAGTCCCTTTCTAGTTGGAGCTAGGGTCGTATTTATAGACATTTCTCGGAGTTAGGTCGTAACTCGTACACGACTCATGATAAGTCGTAAGTCGTAGATGACTCATGGTAGGTAGCGGCCGACCTCTTGGGTTTAGCTCATGGCTTGGTCCAAAGTTATGCACCCATTTGAATGAATGATACAAGTTCTAAGTCGTTCCTGAGTTAACCAAATGCGACTTCCTTTATGCTAGCATGAGTCGTACATGACTCATCATAAGTCGTAAGTCGTCAACGAGTCATTTCATTACAGCATGGTATTGAACTTGTCTCCAAGTCTTAGGTCATGAACGACTTATCTGCAATTATAAGTCAGCGGCGACTTAAGTGCTGTTGACTCTTCCTTTTAGCGCTTTGATTCGTCGCTCCTTTAGGTCATGGACTTTCTTAAGTCGTAAGTTGTGAGCTGTGGTCGCGCACGAGTTAACTAGTCATAACTTCTTGTTTGCTTGCTTGAGTCGCTGACGATTCAAGGTAGGTCGTAAGCACAATTCTTTAACTCGTGCAACTCCTCAATTATTGAGTTGGTAACTTGCTGAGTCGTGAAGTACCTTGAGTCGTGAAGTGCCTTGAGTTGTGAAGTACCTTGAGTCGGCCAACACCTTTAAGGCATTAAGGTTATAACCTAGTGAGTCGCTGTCCCTCTTGAGTCGTTAAGTCGGCTGTTAACCCTTCAAGGTCGTTGAGTCGGCAACTCCTTAAGGCCGTTGAGTCGTAACTAGGTAGGTCGTTGATTCGGTCCACATGTTAGGTCGGTAATCAGTTGAGTCGGTAACTATTGTGAGTCGTGAGCCTTTCTTGAGTCGCTTGAGCAGAGGGGTTAACAATTGCCCCTCGAAGTATACGCTCAAGTCATGAGTCGTGTGCTTCGACCCAGTGCCTGAGTCTTAAACGACTCAAAGAGACTCATGACTCGTTAGTCCTTCCATCTTCCCCCCTGCATCGTATATAAGCCGTTGAGTCGGTCCTTCCTCCTCAATTCATTGCTTATCTGTTTTATTCGATCCTGCCATTAACGATCCTTCAAGTTTCTAAAGACGCATCCAAGCTAATCAGTCGTCAACTCATCTTTACCTTTTTATTGCGTAAGTAAATTCACTTTCTGTTCAATCCACGATCGACAATGACTCATGAATCTGGACTCCCCATTTTCTGACTCCAATTCACTTTTGTGCCGTGTTCCATTGCGAGCCATGTTTTTGATCGATTTGCGACGGCCATCAATCATATTGTTGTTATCATTCGTGAATCATAGTAGTGCATCATATTCGTCGCACACTTGAAGCGATTCGAATTGGTTTTTGGGTGATTTCCGATGATGTGAGGGGACGATAATGAATTACAGTGTCTCGAATTAGCTGGTCTGTGGGTTTGGAGGAGATGAGAAAGTTCTTTGCGGGTTAATGGGTTAATGGGTTAGAAAAGAGTTAACTGGTTGTGGAGACGACTTAAAATTCTCACGATAAAGTGGGTTTTTTGGATTTACCGACTTAGGAAGGCCTTGCAATCTCATCCGTCCATGACTTAATTTTTGGGTTGTGTTGACTTCCTGAAAATTTAGGACTTAGGTCGTACGAGCGACTCAACCCTTTAGATGCTTACCACAACTTATCCTTTAGACCGTGAACGATTCAAGCCATAAGTCGTGAACGACTCAGCACTTAGATTATTTTCCATACCGAGTTTCTTCTTGGGGCTTAACCCCTGACCGACTCAAGTAGATGGGACCTAGGCTTTGAGTCGTTGGCGAGTCAGGACTTGTGTAAATTTCGTTCGTGCTTTGAACCGTTGCATGGACTTTGAACTGTTGAGCTTTATTGCATTTATTCACAGGTTGCTTTAACTTGTAAGCTAACAATCTGTCCAATACAACATTTACAGAAAATTGGGACGAATATACTGCCATCGACTGCCCACATCAAATGACAGATTAGTTAATAACAGATAATTAATTTAAATAAATTGTGTGAACGAAGTGCTTTCAACTCATCAATTTCAAGTAAAATATTAAAGCAACACTGGAATAGTCAATTGAAACCGACCAGCTTGCACTAATATTATGCTTGAACTTTAGATTAACAAGTTCTGAAATTTTGTAGTTGATCAATCGTCAACTATTTTAACTCCAGTTATATTTACTTGCTATTTTTATTAGTTTTGCACGACACTTCACACTTTTAGGAAACGTGCACCTTCACATTTGAATATCCAGTTGTTTGTGTAGAATGACTTCTCAGGAAGAAGATACAATGGTTCAGACTGGAGAGGCCACTGTAATTCCTGCTCCTCTGGTCAATCCTCCCGAAAGAGCCTCTTCTACTTTATCGTACAGAGTTTTCTGCCAATTGTGCGCTCAGTTTGGCATTGCTGAATCAGATGCCATTCTTCCCGAGAGAAGTAACACTGCTGACATAGCACCCTCTGGCTTTGTAACGGTCAATCGACAAATGTGCCTGAGTGGGGGCGTTCCTCCTTTCAATGACTTTCTCCAACAACTTCTTCGTCAATTGGCCATCGCCTCGTCCCAATTACACCCCAATGGTTATGCCATTTTAATGGGGTTGTGTGTACTGTTTAGGAGGACGCTTGATCGATTCCCAAGCTTTGACGAGATTTGCTTCCTATGCTCTTTCACCAGGACTAAAGATCACCCCTCTATTACTGTCGTGAGAAGTGCTCGAAATCGTAAAGTGATCATAGGTCTTCCTGACAGCGCCATGGGTTTTTGACTCAATTTTTCTATGTCCGTTGCCCCCCGGGGTTTTACGCTGTGTGGGGAGAAGGAAGTAGGATCATCTACCTTTACCTCTTTTATATTCTGAGTCTATTGAAGTTCGAATTGCCAAGTGTTAACTTCATCATCATTTCTTTTCTTTTATTTCAGTACTTCCCCCTCCTTGTAGAGATCCCAGTCACAAGCTAACCCTAGAGAGGCTTGTAGCAGTACCGGTTGAAGAACGGGACGTGAAATTTTTGCTGAACGACGAATTCCTTCACCAGTTCGGACTTCTTCATCCTTCTCGCTCCACACACCCCCGCGAGGTTCCAGATTCTCCACCTAAAGCATCAGATGCCCTGATTTCCACAGACACATCCATACCAAAAGGACCTGCTCCTGAGGCTTCGCTAGTGAAGTGCTCCGCTTCTGCTGATGTTGCGGGGCCATCTGTCGAACTTTCCCCGGTTATTGAGGAAGAAGAGCCCCAGGGATCTCCCCGACTGTCATAGAAATCTGGCGAAGAGGCTGGAAAAACTAGTCTTGCCAAGCAGAGCAGGGACGATACGTTCGAAGGGCTGAGCGATCTCTTTGCCACCTCGCAAGAGATCTTTAAAGATGATCCTACCACTACTGGGGTTTCTTCTTCATTAGTTGAAGCGACTTCGGTCCTGCAACAGACTCCGTCGACTCAAGAGTTGAAGCTAACTATTACACCCACAACTACTCCTCAATTAAAGAGTGGTTCGTAGTTTGATGCGTGTAGTTTGCACGTCACACACACTTAGAATTTTTTGGCACTTTTACGCTTCTGACTTTTTGTACCTTGAAGAATTCTAAGATTTAGCTCTTTTTTATTTCAGATCCTCCGATGGGGCGCAGCGGATCCTACTATGATGATTTCCAGCGCTACGGAAGGCGTAGCCAGTATGATTACAGGCGTTACCTCCCCTCTTACAGAGAATCTGACGAAGAGAGAGCCGCTCGAAAGGCTCAAGAAAAGAGGGCTCAAGAGGAGCGCTATGAAAGAAGAGAGAGGGAAGAGCGCCACGATTCTTCACAGAGAGGCGACGATTCCCATAAATGAAAAACCCATGATGATAGAGGGAAAAGTCATATGGTTGAAGATTCGAGCAAGCGAGCCCGACATGGTGAGAAGCACACCTCTACAACTCCCGAAAAGGTTACTGCCCCTGCCTCGCTTGACATTCCTTCCGGCTCTCCCGTTCTCGGGAAGACAGACATCCAAACAATAATTAGCAGACCCAAATTCCAAGTTGGACCAGGTCCTGCCACTTTGGAAAGTCGGCTTCCACAGTGGTGTCTGAAGGGAGTAAGGTTTGACCTTGACTTGGTCCCCATTGACAAGTCTGCCATGTTACGAAACCTTGACGCCGTCAAGCTTGATATCGAGAGGATGTCGAACTGGCAGAAACTTGTTGACGAGCTTCAGAGGGTTAATCGTGCAAACATAGAGGCCATGCTCACATGGGAAATGATAAAGCCGAATGGCAAAAGGTTCTTGAGCAACATGAAACTGAGATGAGAAGCATTGCTTCTTACAATGAAGAGCTTGAAGAAAAAGTTGAAGAACTGAAACAAGAGCTTGCTGCTTCCTCTACTTCTTACTCTCAAAAAGAAGAAGTGCTCCTAAAACAAGTGAGAGACGCTCATGCCAGCCAAAGAGATGCCGAAGACAGGCTCGAAGTCCAGAAAAGAATTAGCGAGGGCTATGTTGCTGATATTGGAGAGCTTCGGAAGAAGAACAGCTCCCAAGAGGCGGAGATTCAAATGCTTAAGCTTCAACTTTCTAAAGCTGAAATGGAGCGTGATGAGGCCGTTGCTGGAAAAATTGCAGCTGAAGAATCTCACGAGGCAACGAGGGCCAACATCAGCTCAACATTATTTGATTTCTACCTGCATAGCATTTTGGGGCGCGGTAGCCTCGCCTTTCTAGGCCCCAAGTATGAAATTACTCTGGCTGGAGGCCGCACTCGATATGCTTGGCGGTAAGGGCGCTGGCTATGCTGAGTCAGCTCTTGAGGAGCACTATCTTGATGATGATGCTCGTGCCGCACTCGCTAGGGGGAGAGAACAGCTTGCAAAATTAAGGGCCGAAACAGCGGCAGGAGAATATTCAGGAAAAATCACCTCAACTGCTCCAATTCAACCTTCTCCTTCAGCCAAAATTATCGGTTCTAGTTCTCATTCCCCATCTCCTACTAAAGTTACCACTGATATCACAAGCATACAAGGTGGAGATGAAGGCGGCGAGAGTGCCGAGGCACAGGCTTACGAAGTTGACGTCAGGGAAACGACTTCTGCAGGTAACCCTACTGACAATCTTGCCCAAGTAGACTGCTCATCTTTTTCTTACGAACTTGATGAGCTTTTTGACTACTTCTTGAATCTTAGCGAACCTTTATCTCCACTTTTTGCTGACTTGAACTTTTTTCCTTCTGCAGAGAAAACGTCGGGCATTATCCAGGCTTCTCCTCCTCCAATTATTCTTTCCCCGCCTCTTAAGGTCACTCCTCCTTCTGCCTCGCAACCCGGGTCACAAGAGGAGAAAATAGAAGCTCTTCACGGCTTAGATGATCCCGTTGCTTCTCAAGATCCAAAAGGAGAAGAAACTGAAGGAAGCGAGAGGACTCCAGAACCAACTGGCTCTGACGCTGAACCGTTATCCAAACTTCTTTCTCCAGGGAGTGGGTCTTCCTCCAAGAAGAGAGGAAAGCAGGGAGTTTCCAAGAAGAAGAAGAAGGGACCTTTAACTGGCGAAGAAGAGACGGAAGAAGGTCCGACCGAGCCCCATTCTCCTTCATCCCCTACCCTTACAAGCCGGCCTAAAAAGTTGGTCATTCGACCAGGTGCGGGCTCAAAAGGTGGGCGGAAGAAGAAATGATGGCCCTGGGTCTATAGCTTTCATATCGCTTTTTCCCTTTTTTGCATGTACTGACCGGATATTGTGCGGGTACCGGCCCCCCGCTTTTCTTTTGCTTTTTACTTTGGAGCCTGCACCTGTATATAAAATAGTGTTGAATAAAATGATTCTTTTTCTTTGTGCAAACTTCTGTCTGTATCTGAGAATGCATTTATTATTCATTTTTGTAAAAGTTCCTTTGTACGATATTGCAGTGCGATATTGCAGTGAGCTTGTGGTATATATTGTTTGAGCGCAATTTTACCGATGTAATTATACCATGTTGCCCCTATACCATAAGCTCATTGTAATATTTTATTTTATGAGAAACTTGTACATTTATTTTTTAGAGAATAATTATTCCACATTTGGAGGAATATTATTTCATTAAAAAACAGAGTACAAATAAGTTCCTACGCTTCATCCTTCAAAGATATCACTTTTTATTTCGTGCATATACACGTTTTACTGAATGAAATCTTCTATGTGGTAAAGCGAGTATTTGAAAGGTACTTCAACTTCTTTTTGAAGAAGAGAATTTTCTAGAATAAGTAATTCATTCTTCCTTTGGAAGTTAAAGTGTGCCTTTGATGAGGATTTTTTCACGTTTCAACACCTGGAAGTTTTATTTCAATCTTGGTGAAACGTGTGCCTCTGAAGAGATCTTTCTGCTTGATTGTGCCTCCGGGAGGAGGTCTTTTCATTTCTGCCTCTGGGAAGAGGTCTCTTTTGAAACGGGCCTCCGAAGAGGGCTTTTATTTTGTTTTGCATTTCAACTCTGGTGAAGTGAAACTCCGAAGAGCGGCTGTTGCACTTCAACTCCTGGTGAAATGGGCCTCCGAAGAGGGCTTTTATTTTGTTTTGCATTTCAACTCTAGTGAAGTGAAACTCCGAAGAGCGGCTGTCGCACTTCAACTACTGGTGAAATGGGCCTCCGAAGAGGGCTTTTATTTTGTTTTGCATTTCAACTCTGGTGAAGTGAAACTCCGAAGAGCGGCTGTCCCACTTCAACTCCTAGTGAAATGGGCCTCCGAAGAGGGCTTTTATTTTTTTTTGCATTTCAACTCTGGTGAAGTGAAACTCTGAAGAGCGGCTATTGCACTTCAACTCCTGGTGAAATGTGCCTCTGAGGATTGCCTGGAAGTTACTCTCTCATGGTTGGAGGGTCATGACTCCTCCAATCTTTTTTGGTTAAGTAGAGAACTTTCTTTTTTGCGGCATATGCCCCGTCAGAGGTCTTTATCCTCCGAAGAGTTGTGCCTCCGAGGAGGACTCGTGCCTCCGAAGAGGGCTTTAGTTGTTCCTTGTCCACTTGCTTATGCCTTTTCAGTGATCCTCTATTTTTTTTTCTTTTCACGCTCGCACTCCCTTCTCTTACAAGTAGTTTGTTTAATCCAAAGAAGTGTACTTCATTGCTAGGCCAGTTCGCGAGAACGGACATAGGCTTCTTAATTGGATGTTTGTTTGTTCAAACTTCTCAATTTGTTAGCTAGAGCCCGTTTTTGGCGAAATCATTGGCCGTTCAATGGAAGCACTTCTTATCTAGGATTTAAATTCGGGACTTTTGTGCTTTTGTGACTTGAAATTTGTTTGCCGAATGATAACCAGAATCACTTGGTCTTGTAATGTGCAAGTTTTATTTTCATTGTCTGCAAAAATTTAAATCGACATTTCAGCAATACATTTAACGTACTTTTCATATCGAAAATAAAGCAAACATGTAATAATAATGAGAAACACAAGATTTATAGTGGTTCGGCCAAGAATTTGGGCCTACATCCACTTTATAGTCTTTCATTATTCACTTGCATCGGTTTTACAATCGCTTTCAATTACAGGAATCATACATTCATAATTCTTTTTACAATATTTCAACAAAGCTATCAAGTAAAGTATGGGCGCAAGTGATTGCTGTTCCAAGCTCTTGGAATTTGATCTCCTTCGACAGTAGTGAGTTTGAATGTGCCGTCAAGAAGCTTCTGACCTATAACATATGTTCCTTCCCAATTTGGCCCAAACACACCTGTCGCTGTCATAATTCTCTTTAGGACTAGATCTCCATTCTCAAAGCTGCGTTGGCGAACTTTGGAATTTAAATGTCTGGCTATCCTTTGCTGATGAGATGCGATTCTGAGCTCAGCCTCTTCTCTTTTTTCATCAAGGAGATCTAGTGCCTCAAGCTGTAGTTTTTCATTCTCCGCTTGATTGAAATGGATTCTTCTGTGTGAAGGGACCTCTGTTTCTACCGGAATCATTGCCTCTACTCCGTATGCCAATGAAAACGGAGTATGCCCAGTCGCAGTTTTGTGGGTAGTTCTGTATGCCCATAGTGCTAGCGGTAGCTTATCGACCCAACCACCTTTTGCTCTTTCAAGTTGCTTCTTGATGGTTGACTTGATAATTTTATTTACTGCTTCCACCTGCCCGTTTGCCTGCGGATGAGCTACTACTGAGAAGCTTTTTCGGATTTTGAATCGTTTGCAAAAATCTTGGAATTCTTCACTTTCGAACTGAGTATCATTGAGGCACACCATATCTGCAAATGATACTTTTAGTCACAAAACTTATCATCTTTTTTGAGGTGATAGTAGCCAGTGGTTCAGCTTCTGCCACTTAGTAAAATAATCCACAGCAACAATGGCATATTTAATTCCAGATTTGGCAGTTGGTAACGGTCCTACAAGGTCTGTTCCCCATATTGCAAACGGCCATGGACTGACCATCTGTGTGAGTTCAGTAGAAGGAGCTCTAGGAATTTTGGCGAATCTTTGGCATCTGTCACATTTTCGGGAATAGTCTACTGCATCTCGATTAATTTCTGGCCAAAAATACCCGTATCGGAGTATCTTCTTTGCTAAAGTTTGACCACCTAAATGATCACCACATTCTCCCCCATGTACCTCAGCCAGGATTGTTTTGGACTCTTCCCTGGATACAAATCGAAGTAACGGCATTGAGAATCCCTGTCTGTATAATTGGCCATCCTGGACCATATAGCGAGAGGCCTTCCTCAGTAGCTTCTTTCGTTCTTTTGAATTTTCCGGTAAAGAGCCATTGAGCAGATATTCTGTTATTGGAGTCATCCATGATTCTTGCTCTTGAGACACACTCATGATCCAATCGATATCCATCTCATCAATGCTCGGAGCCGACAGGACCTCCACTGGAGTCAATCCCAGAAATTGAGCTTCGCCTGTGCTAGAGTACTTTGCGAGAGAATCTGCTTTCGTGTTTTCTTCTCGAGGAATATGACTTATCATGTAATGGTCGAAATCACCCAGGAGTTCCTAAGCCTTTAACAAGTAGGCAAGCAGATTTCCCCCTTTCGCTTGGAATTCCTTCTTGACTTGGCATACAATAAGCTGAGAATCACTGAAGATCTGTAATGCTCGGATGTTTAGTTCTTTAGCAATTCTTAAGCCAGCGATAAGAGCTTCGTATTCTGCTTCATTGTTCATTGAAGGAAATTTCAATCTTAGTTCATAGCATAATGATCGACCTTCAGGGGTCTCAAGTACAACTCTGGCTCCAGAACAGTAGTCATTTCTCACGCCATCAACATATAACTTCCATTGGATTGGGGAATCATCGATCGTTTCCTCCTCACTGTTACCCTTATCTGTGAATTCTGCGATGAAATCCGCTAAAGCTTGTCCGTTGATTGCTTTTCGGGGATGATAAGTGATGTCATATTGACTGAGTTCAATATTCCACTTTAGAAGACGACCCGAAGTCTCAGGGCGAAACAGGACTTGCTTTAAAGGTTGATCGGTGAGGACTCTGATAGGATGAGCTTGGAAATATTGCCTCAACTTCCTTGATGCAATCAGTAGGCAATAGGCGAGTTTTTCCAACTTGGAGTAATTCATCTTTGCCCTAGTGAGTCTTTTGCTGATATAGTAAACTGGATGTTGAATCCTCTTGTCTTCTCGTATCAGCGCTGCACTTAAAGCATGAGATGATACTGCCAAGTATATAAGAAGATCCTCACCATCACCAGGTCTAGAAAGTATTGGAGGCGTTTCCATGTGGTGAATCAATTCATCAAAGGCTTTTTGGCATTCGGGAGTCCAATCAAAGTTTTTCTTTCCTTTCTTTAGGGCGTCAAAGAATGGGATGCATTTATCAGTGGCTTTGGAAATGAACCGACTCAAGGCAGCAACTTTTCCATTGAGACTCTGCAATTCCTTCTTCGTTCTAGGAGCTTTGACTTCCTTTAAGGCAGTAATTTGAGCTGGACTAGCCTCAATGCCCCTAGCGCTCACGATGAAACCTAAGAACTTTTCGGATTCCACTCCAAATGAACATTTTAAAGGGTTAAGCTTCATTCCGTATTTTTGAAGGACTGCGAACATGTCTGCTAAGTGTTCTATGTGATCCACTGCTTTCTTAGACTTTACTAACATGTCATCGACGTAGACTTCCATAGTCTTGCCCAATTGTGGTTTGAATATAGCATTAACAAGTCTTTGTTAGGTTGCCCCCGCATTCTTCAGCCCGAAGGGCATGACGATATAGCAGTAAAGACCAACATCAGTGATAAAGCTCGTGTCCTCCTGATCTGGCTCATGCATCATGATCTGGTTATATCCGGAGTAGGCATCCATAAAAGATAACAATTCATGTCCCGTTGTTCCGTCCACCAGTTGATCGATCCTGGGTAACGGGAAGCAGTCTTTGGGGCAGGCCTTGTTTAGATCTGAAAAATCGATGCACACTCTCCATTTTCCGTTGGCTTTCTTGACCAGCACTGGATTTGAAGCCCAATTCGGATAGGTAGATTCTTTGATAAAGTTATTCTCCATGAGCCGATCAACTTCTTCTTTTAATGCTGCTGACCTTTCTGGACCTTGAGACCTCCTTTTTTGTTTCACAGGTGTAAATTTTGGATCAATATTCAGAGCGTGTACTGCTACTTCTGGGGATATTCCACACATATCGGCATGAGTCCAAGCAAAGACATCCAAATTTGCTTTTAAAAAAGATATTAAGATATTTTGAATTGACGCATTAAGTTGTGAACCCACATTCAACACCTTGTTTGGGTCCTTCGGGTCAATAGGTACTGGTACTGTCGTTTCCACCGGTACCACTCTATTCTCTCCTGCACCGGCTTTTCTAGGATCCATCTCTTTCCGTGCTCCGCTGTGCTCGCCAGTGCAGGGTCCGCCCTGTAATTGCTACAAGGCTGGTTCTTTGATGCGGACTGGGGTTGCCGCATCCTTTCCCATTTCTCTTTTCCTTGCTTCTCGCAGCTCTGTCAGATAACACTCCCGACCGGCATTTTGATCACCTTTTATAACTCCTACTCCATTGTCTGTGGGGAATTTAATAGTGAGGCACCATGGGGCCAGAACAGCTTTGAACGCTGCAAGAGTTGGACGGCCAAGGAAAGCATTATAAGCAGAAAATTCGTCAACAATCACAAAAGTCTGCTTGCGGACTACTTTTCTTTCTCCCTCTCCGAGCTCTACAAGCAAATCAATGGTTCCTATTGGCTGCTTTGGCTCCCCGGTGAAGCCAGCGATTTTTTGGGACGAGGCTTGCACATCAACCATAGGGATCTTCATTTGGTCGAATGTTTTCTTGAAGAGGATATTACAGGATGCGCCACAATCAATGAGAACTCTTCTGACAATAGCTGGCCCGATACCAGCCGAGATGACTAAGGGATCTAAGGTAGGAGCTTCAACACCTATGGAATCCATGGTTCTGAACACAATATCATCATTGAAAGTTCTTTGTTGTTTCAGGGGAGTAGCATCTTCCAAAACAAAGACATCTTCTTCGGCCGGTGCATATTTCAAAGCCCGGGTGTACCTTTCCATCTCACCCCAGCTCCTGCCTGCTGGGTGAGGTCCTCCCGTAATGACATTGATAACAGGCCTTTCGGATTCATGCCCTGCAGTTTTCTCACTTGTCCTGGGTTGATGAGCAGGAGCTCGTTGCCCCTGACTAGACGAAGCGGGATTGCTGCTATTCTTTTCCAATAATTGCTGCAACTTGTTTTCCCTTGTCAATTCTTCAATCAAAATTTTCAATTGGCGGCATTCATCGGTATCATGACCGGGTTGATTATGGAAGCGGCAAAACTTTCCACTTTGTATAGCTTTTTTCCCGGTTCTCAGAACGGGAGGTTTAGGATAATCAAAAGAATCTTTAGTGGCAAGGTAAATACGCTCCGGCGTATCTGATAAAGGGGTATATTCTGATGGCTTGAAGGAACGAGGCTTCTTCAGATTTTTCTGTTTCTTCCCATCGTTATTTTCCCTTTTTTGTCCTACAGATTCATTCTTGCGTGGAGCAACAACGTTATCTTCATCTTTTTCCAATACTGCCTTTACAGGTACAGGACGGCTTTCCAGGCGTATGAACTCGTCTGCTTTCTTGTAGAATTTTTCAAGGGAATTTGGTTCCTTCATATCAAGCCATTTTCCAAATTCGCTCGACTTGTCGATGGCCCTCATCAGATAGGTCAAGATCATCCGTGGTTCTGCATTGTCTACCTCGGCCAGTGCTATATTAAAGCGATTCAAGAAAGATCTGATAGTTTCCCCTGGATTCTGTTCTAAACTTGACAACGACATGATATCTTTGGCTTTTGAAGCATATAATCTGAACTGCTCCTTGAATTTCCGGGTTAGGTTAGAAAACTGATCTATAGACCGAATTGGTAGCTTGGTGAACCAAAGCAGAGCAACACCTTCCAAATATACAGGAAAATATCGACACTTTATTTCATCAGAAGCTCTGGCACCTGTCATGTGCCAATCATACTTATACAAGAATTCGTTCGGATCACTTGTTCCTTTGTAAGCTGGGATAGTTGGAGGGACGAACTTCCTTGGGAACTCAGCTTTTAAGATCCTTTCGGTAAACGGGGTTTTACTTGGAGCGAAACCCCATTCCTTCTCGTCTTCATTCCTTTGCATGCTTTCTTTCATGATTTGCCGAACCATTTCAGAAAGATACCCCTCATCATTTCGAGCTTTAGATCCACCAACTTCAGGAAATGTCCGCTCAAAGGGGCTGGCAGGCCTCTCAGGAATGTTTCTTTCTTCATCCTCATGAATGTTGCCAGCAAAGTTTCTTTCATTACCCGTTGGTTGACGGTTTACCCCAAGCAAGTCATTCAACTTATTCAAAATTAGGGCATTTTGGGCATTTTGGGCCTCCAATTGTGCGCTTTGGGCATTTATCTGCTGGTTCAGCCCTAAGATTACAGCATCCAACTCCGCTTTTGTAACCCCAACAGGTGGAGTGGCTTGATGAGGTACTGGGGAAGCGGAGGTTCCCTCTTGAACATTTCCAGATCTAACAGATCTACTCTTTCTCCCCGGAGCCATGATTTCAGACAAACTTCTAGTCTTCAGAGAGGTTACTTCAACAAACTTTCGGGGAGCAATGATGATAATTCGCCTGAGTTCAGTTCTCAGTGAAAGCACCAAAAATGTTAACGCTAAAATTTAAACGCTAACACCCCGGTGTGTAAAGTGTAGTTGTGAAAGCACCACCCGATGATTCGGGAACAAAGTACAAGCAGAAGACCACAGAAAAAGCAGTAAATAACAGCGATTTTATAGTGGTTTGGCTCAATAGTTTGCCTACGTCCACTCTGAATATCTTTATTGATGATTTCGTTACAAGTTGATACAATTCTTCTCAAGTACAATACACTTTGGATTACTAGACACTTTGAACGAGTAGCTTAAACTTCAATGTAAGAGAAAGTCTTCAAATCCATGTCGGATGTATGAGATTCCTTCTTGAAGTTGTTGATAGCGTTCTACGTGTCTTAAAAGCTTTGGGTATCGAGTCGGTTTTGAATGCAGCAGAGTGTCGGTGCTTGGAAAGATTGAGCCAAAAAGTCCCTTTCTAGTTGGAGCTAGGGTCGTATTTATAGACATTTCTCGGAGTTAGGTCGTAACTCATGCACGACTCAAGATAAGTCGTAAGTCGTAGATGACTCATGGTAGGTAGCGGCGGACCTCTTGGGTTTAGCTCATGGCTTGGTCCAAAGTTATGCACCCATTTGAATGAATGATACAAGTTCTAAGTTGTTCCTGAGTTAACCAAATGCGACTTCCTTTATGCTAGCATGAGTCGTACATGACTCATCATAAGTCGTAAGTTGTCAACGAGTCATTTCATTACAGCATGGTATTGAACTTGTCTCCAAGTCTTAGGTCGTGAACGACTTATCTGCAGTTATAAGTCAGCAGCGACTTAAGTGCTGTTGACTCTTCCTTTTAGAGCTTTGATTCGTGACTCCTTTAGGTCGTGGACTTTCTTAAGTCGTAAGTTGCGAGCTGTGGTCGCGCACGAGTTAACTAGTCATAACTTCTTGTTTGCTTTCTTGAGTCGCTGACGATTCAAGGTGGGTCGTAAGCACAATTCTTTAACTCGTGCAACTCCTCAATTGTTGAGTTGGTAACTTGCTGAGTCGTGAAGTACCTTGAGTCGTGAAGTACCTTGAGTCGGCCAACACCTTTAAGGCATTAAGGTTATAACCTGGTGAGTCGCTGTCCCTCTTGAGTCGTTAAGTCGGCTGTAACCCTTCAAGGCCGTTGAGTCGGCAACTTCTTAAGGCTGTTGAGTCGTAACTAGGTAAGTCGTAGATTCGGTCCACATGTTAGGTCGATAATCAGTTGAGTCGGTAACTATTGTGAGTCATGGGCCTTTCTTGAGTCGCTTGAGCAGAGGGGTTAACAGTAGGTAAATGTTCATTAATGTGAGATAGGACTGTAACCGTAAACGTGTGAATGTAAATGAAATGACATAAATGGAAATTTATATTTTATTCATAAGATGAAATAAAGGAATGAAACCAAGTTGAATAAATTGATTTAGGTCTTATTTATGATAAATGTATATATTTGGGAAATTCAATATAATTGAAAATAACAAGTTATTACAAAAGAAAGATGAAAATTGGAATATATATTTTTGTAAGGAAAGATAAACAAATAATAACTAGGTTTATAGAGTGATAACAGATTTAATAAAAGAGTAGGATTAAAGCATGGTAGTTATTGGAAAGTAATTAATTGAAATTTGGATGAATTGGGAATTTTTTTTTTGTATTAGTATAAAAACCAATTTTAATATTACCCATAAGAGGATAAGTTAATAGTCGATTCAATAACATGATTGAGAAATCAAATATATGGATTTATTGGGAATTTAAAACTTATACTTTTTTTTTGATAAAATACAGCGTTTTACACGCAATGAATTTTTCTACTTTTATTACATATTATATATAATTGTTCTTATTATTATTATTTCATATATCCACCTCTATTTTATCTTTCTATTTTTATTTTTGTCAAGACAGTCATATTTATTTATTGGATTATTGCTTGTTTATATCTTTTATTTATGGCTTGGAAGAAACTTAAAGGGTATGCGTTATATTAATTGCTTGCCTTTTTAATTGCCTACTCTTTGTTTATTTTTATTTATAAAACCTTGAAATTTAATATAAATTTTAACTTGATTTAATCATTCCCAAAAGTCTAAGCATAAACTGAAAGTTTTGAAGTTTTTAAATTTTGTTAAAAGACAACTCAATTCGCAATGTTAATAAAAAATGAATTTTGTATATTTAAAATACAAAAATTGTAAGCGAATTTAATTTAAGTAATAACTTTGTAAAATTCAGTGTTTTACAGACTGTTAAATTTTGCATTTAAAAAGGGCATGCATTGTAATGATATAAGTAACGTAAAAACGTATAAATTAAAAATGTTACTTTTGTATAAATTTTTGGGTGTATTGTAATGCGTCAGTTTGGCGTATTTTAAAAAATTATATTTCAATATCTATATGGATTAATAAAATCATTTAGGAGATTTCCAACCAAAACGTATTGATTTCATGCCTATCCGTTTCTCTAAAATCATGCAGTGATTAAGGAGATTCCCACTACCAATATTGTTTTCAAAATCGTGCTTCCCTTTCACGCAAATATCATCTGGAAAGAAATCAAACTTGCTTTCCTTGCGCGTGACATATCAGTGAAATTTATTTCCATTAACATCTTTGTCATTTACCTCCTTATAGAGATTTGATTTAAAAACTTTCACAAATAAATTTTATTCCACTTGCCATTCATTCCTCTCAATCAAATATAATTGCTTGCCTTCTAAAATTCAATCAATCGGAAAATTAAATTCTTACCATTTTCTCTCCGTGACATAAATCAACGCATGCATTCAAATCTGTCCTTGAACTAGCATCCAAAGAAAATTAATACTTGCTGGTTCTTTGTATATAAATCTCTCAGACTATATAAATCACGCAACTATTAATTGGGGAGAGAAAAAAAAGAGATAACGTTGAAATCAATTTTTCCATATATCTGGCAGTAAATCACGCATATATCATCTGAGAGAAAATCAATTTGCCTTCCTTTGCGCGTGACATAAAATTTTATTCTTTTAACATTTTTGGCATTTGCCTCTTACCATTTATTTCTTGCGCATGTCCCTGTATTCATTTTTATTCACGTAGACTTATCCATTCCAACAAACCAAACTGGGAAGTAAATCACGCAAGCCTTATCCAAAAAAAAACTAAAAAAAAATCAACACTTCCATTTTTATTTAGTACGAAATTCACTGCCATCTCAATCAAATTTGCGTAGACTAGGAATCATAAATCTTACCGAGATAACTTGCCTTGATTTTTCACGTGTATATTTTACTTCCTTGCATACAAAGCAACTCCTCTTTATAAATACATAGCCTCGTCCAAAACTTTCCTCTGCATCTCATAGTTTAGCCTTCTTCTTCTTTTGTGCTGAAGCCTCTATCAGGTAATGGTTTTACTTTTTCTTTTCTTCTTCCAGTTTTTCCCTTTCTTCTTCTTGTTGTTCTCCATCACGGCACGTCCCTCTAAGTTTTCATAACCGAGCATATAAATTTCATCAACTAATATCTAGAGCATACCCTCACCTCAAACAAAACATATTTGCACACATACATGTCAGTTTCGTGAATAGGCAGGGCCGTGCATATATTGTAGATACATGAAGCATGCATTCAGTTTTTCTTAAATTTTGGGCTGAGCGTGTTGAACTAGGAAGCAGTGCAATATCATTTTTAAACATATATCATAGATGCATGAGTCATAGTGATGTGAGTTAGCAAATGGGAATATATTTGGAGCCATCTGAATACTTTGTGATATAGTAGTTGCGTGTGCCATGCATAAGTGATGCCTGCATATTTTTTCCAAAGTGTTTATAATTTTGCAAATCTAGTTCACATGTTGAAAAAGAAAATTGATATTTGGTAGAGAAAGAGAATAGGAGTGCAGAGTACACGTATATGGTTTATGAAGTAGCGTGTTTAGGTGCATGTGTGCATGTTTTGAAATTAAAGTGGCGGAGACGTATTGTATTTATGAACAGAGAGAGTTTGCATTAGGCAGAGACGCAAGTTTTGTGTAAATACATATTTTTCAAACTAGATAAGTTGGACATGCCGTTAGAATAAAAAAATATAAATAATAATAATAATAAATAGTATTGCCAAGCCTATGAAGTTGGGATCGGGATGTGGGGTGAGGCAGTCGAGCAAAAGTTGAACCAAAATTTCTTTTACTCCATTCGTTCCAGTTGTTTCAAAATATTTTCTTTAAACGTAAATTGAAGTCGCGTATTGGTTTTATTTGGATTTTCTTCTAGATTTTGATCAAGTCATTGCTTCCGCTGTGAATTGATCGTGCTTTCTATACTCTTATTTCGGGATTTTCGTTTTGAATCAAATTTTTCTACAGCATTCAGGTGAGTATTTCTCACCAGACAAACATACCTATATATCTGTGAATTTATCACAAGTGTAATTGTAAACTTTTATTTAAATTTTATCTGCCTGTGATATAAGCGTATGATGTTAAACCCCATTATTAATTGACACATCATCAGTTGTTTATTTATTTTATATTATTGCAGTTATACTATTTAATGCTTATTTACTGTTAAATCATCACTGCAAGTTCCCTGTAAATTTGAGATCGTTATAGGATGAAATGATAGGCCTGTACGATAATTATTTATTCATTTATTTATTTAATTGTTTAATTTTAAATATTTAACTTGGGATTGCGGGTTTGAAATGATAGAACCCGGGGTTTTTGTAAATTGCGGATTGAAATGATATATATCCGTATCACTTGACCTAGGCTAGAAAACTATATACAGACCCGTGGTTTATATAATATTTTGTGAAATGTTAAAAAAAAATTAAATAGAAAGTTTATAATTTTCTGGTTTAAATGTATTTGAAGGATTTATTTATTTATTTATTTATAATGATTTTTGAATGAGTCAAATGTTAAATAAATGAATGTTTATGTAAATTTTTGGAGTATAACTTATTTTGGAAAATTCTGAATTTTTGTTAAAAGTGAGATTTTAGTTAAGTAAAATAATTGATATTAAGTTTTATTTTGGAATTTAAAACTTAATGGTTAAGTTAATAAATTACAGCACTTAAATGTTGTCTTTTGTAAGTAGACTGTTTTAACCTATAACTTTAGGTAGCATTTTATAAGTGCTACGGAAACTGAATTTTGATTGTTTCAATAAAATTTATGGAAATAATCTTTGGAAAAAAAAGAGCTTAAATTTTGGAATATAATATGAATAAATAAGAATAAGGAATTGACTTTAAATGGTTTAAACGGAAGAATTTAACTTTTAAATGTGAGTTGAAAGGCAATTAATTCCTAAATAAATTGAATAGATTTAAATGGTATTTTATATTAAATGAAATGACTGATGTTTAAATAAATGATGTTTGAAAGGATATTATGATATTGAAATGTATTTGAAATTTATTTTGCTTTTTAAAGTATAAATCACATTTTTTTTAAAAGTTGTAACCACGGGTAATAGTAACGTTTGGTTGTTAAAGAGACCGGGATCGGATATCTGGCATACTCTCTGTCGATACCGAAAACCACTTTGACAACCGTGTACGCGGTGGAGATTCCAGAATGAAGTAGGATGGTGGTGACGTTTCTTGAGGTAAATACGTGGACCCGACTCCCGTGAGTTGGCATAAGGTGGCTAAATCAGGAGCGATTGACGGATTAATAAGGTAGCACCTCTGATCGGACGCACTTCTTCGTATGCCATTCTATTACTTTTGTGATTGTTTTGGTGCGCACCTTTGATTTGGGAGTGTTGTTCGAGGTGGGCGGTAGCTGCGCTGTAACGACCTTGGATTTTGGCCCTATTATTTTAAAAAATATTCAAATCAATTTAACTAAAATGTATAGTTATTCATTTGAAACTGATGTGATTTTGAAATAATTGCCATTGTTTATATAAATGGTATTTTTAAAAGGAAATTGATTTGGAAGTTTAATAAATTTTCTCAATAATATTCATAATAAAATTTGTCTTTTAGTAATTGAATTAAAATATCTTACTTTGTTTATATATGGTAAGAACACATATGAGTGATAATGTTTGAAATAGGATTAAAATATAAATGTGAAGTATAAGTCAAACTTATGCATATAATTTAAACAAAATACAAATGGTGATAAATAAAAATAAGTATAAGTGTAAATAAATCATATTGTACATAATTTAAATATTTATAGTTAAATACGAATATTAACTATAACACGTGACTATAACTAAATTAAGAACAAGGTATAGAGTAAAATAAAAACAATATATAATAACAAAATATGATAATTATGTAAACATTTTAATAACTATACAAGCTAATTAAGGTACAAAGAAAATATGTATAAATGAATAGCTTCTTGTGCAAGCTTTGTTAGCCTGCAAAGTGAAAAGGAACAAATCTGCCAATATCTTTGTACTTAATATATGTGTCAGCAAACATTAATTATGTGTTAACATAAAGGTAAACATAAGCATTTAATGAGCATTGCACTTGTCATTTTAGGATTTATAACAATCATTTCAGCCGAAATACTCATATCCCCTTAGATTTTCTTTAGTACATAAAGAAAAATATATTATATCTAGGAAAGGCTTATTTGAGAAGCTAATATCCTATAAAAAGCTATAAATACCACATCATTCTATCTGTTCTTACCATTTAGTTCAGTCATAATAACAAAAAAAAAAAAAAAAAAAAAGTGAAACCAGAAGAAACTGAAGATAAGAAAAGAGAAACATATTCAAATTTCCAAATAGCTGTCTTCTGTCTTCATCAAGCAAACATCCTCTCTGTTCAACAGCTATCTTGGGTGAGTAAACATAACTTTTCAAACTTAAGTTAATTGAATCAGTAAGATAATTTCATGAGATTGTATGTGCTTTGTTTTGATATGTGTCTGAGATTTTATACAAGTTGAACTTGGAATATATTGAAGATGCTGTTTTCTGCTTTGTGTTACAAATTTGAAACAATTAAAATTTGAATTGTTTCATTTGATTATGGTAAGTTTAAACTTGATATCCTCAGAAACTTGGTGCTTGAATTTTAATTATAATTGTTAAAACCTGTTTTAACATATTAATAACTTACACTTTCTGTTTATAGTCAATCAAGTAAATATAGGTAAATTCAATCATGTAAAAAGCTAATTTAAACAGATATCTCGAATTATGACTAAAAGATATGATTTTTAAAAGTTGAATGGGAATTTTGAGTTCAATATATCAAGAGCAGTTCCATGTTGATCAAAATTGAACTTTCATCAAATTTTTCGAAAATTACTCAATGTAAAATGCTGAAATTCAAATCGAAGCAAGTATGAATGTATGTGATCTTAGGAAAAATATTCATTTATTTTTCCATTGCATAGATTTGGGGTACGAGATCAACATAGGGTTTTACTGCATGTTTATGTTCATGCCTGTAAAATTTGAAATTCTACTCGTACCTATGATCGAGTGAGTCATGGCTTAGTGGGAAGGTTGCTGGGGATGTTGACGAGGTGTAGACGAGTTTGCATCGCCTCTGGTGGACCATGTTTGGTGGCGCGGTGTTTTTTTTGTAGAGTGGTCGTTCGTCTTTCTTGCGTTCAACTGCAATTTTTTCGAATTCACATCTTGAATAGTAAATCGACTTTCGTATTCTTGTGTGGGGGTTAATTGGGATTTGCGCGACGCCTCAGAAGCTCGCCGGAGCCACGAGCGGCACTGTACACGTGTACAGCACCGAGGCGTATCAGCGTTTGAAGTTGGGAAGAGGGGGGTACTGTCTCGAGTTATACTCGAGAATTTTTATTGGATGCTTCGGGTTATCTTTCGAGTTCGAGTGCGTAAATTTTCTGATAGTTATCCTTTAATTAAGTTTTTATAAAAGCTTGCTGTAAATCAAACTGAGTGAAGAAGCTGATTTTACGTTTCTGGTTGGTGACTCGGGTGAAGGAGTGATTTACTCGAAGCAACACTTGATTTTTTGCTGGGAAGTCTCGGGTTCTTTTATACTTGAGTATAAGCTGTTTATAAAATTTGTTAATAAATATGGGGTTCAGTAAGGTATCACAGTGAAAAACAAATACTGTTCAAAGTTTTTGTTTAAATTTAATCCAAGTATTAATTAGCCTAGTTAAGACTTAACATTAGTTTTTAACTCGTGATTAACTATTTGAATTAACAAATTATTTTGTTTAAGCTTAACCATGTTTTAAAATTTTGGTAATAAATTAAGTAAACTAACAAATAATGTTTCAGTTTGTAATCTAGTTGATGTCAATTTTCAAGAAGACTCAAATGTAATTAAGTAAATAATCAATAGTGATTGATTGGATTCAAAAGTAATTAAGAGTAATTACTTTGTAATTTTAATTGTAATGTATTATGAATAATAAGTGAAACTGTAATTAACTACTTAATTAATTAACGGACGATTAATAGTTAATTAATCAAGTGATTTAAACTAAGAATTAAGAAAAATTAATGAAGCAATTAGCAATAAATAAACATGTGATTAAGTCCTATTTAGGTCAAAGAATAGTGATTAAGAAATAATTACTTAAGTAATTAAAGTTAGATAACTTGATTAAGAAAGTAATTAGTTAAATAATGTGAATAAAGTGATTAAGTAATTAAGTAATTAAGACATACATATACTAATTAAGAAATGATTTGTTGATTAAATAATTTGAAGGGAAATAAGTGATTAAACAGAGTTAAGAGATTTACTCTCAAGTAATTAAGTAACTGATCGATAATTAAGTTCAATAAGTTAATAATTAAAGTTATTAATTAATAATTAGGAGTATTTAAATAAGCAATTAAGATATAATTATAAATTAAGAGTTGATTATTAAATTAAATAATTTGAAATGGAATAAGTAATGAATTATTAACTAATGATTAATATAGCAGGTTTAAGAGGTTAATCCTCAAGTAATTGGTTTAATTGACTTGATTAAATTGATAATTCGAGATGATTGTTTATGGATGTTGTATGTGTGGTATATTTGTTTGTGTTGTTTTTTGATGATATTTTGAGATGCTCTCTGATATGCTTTAATATATCCATGACAGTTGTGTATGAATTATCTGCGATAAGTGTTATATTAATTCAATTGTTGAATTTAAATTACTAAATTGTTTAAGTTAATTAGACAACTTGGCCTTTAAAATGGCGTTTGGATTTCAATGAGACCGGGATCGGGTATCCAATTGATATTCCGAAAACCACATCGATCCAAATTAATCGTTAGGTCGTGAATTGTCAAGTGAAGATCAAGATGGTGCTTTCAGAATGCAAGGGTTATCGTCGTTGACTCTGAGGGTGATTCCAAAATGAGTGTGACGAGATGATGCCTTCGGTTTCGTTCGAACCCGGAACGAACTTGTATGGATTGAATGCTTTCAACACATCGTCAGGCGGGCGATGAGCATTCTAAGATATTTGTCCTATAAAGGTAATCGCAGCCTCAAGCCTCATCAACCTGGAATGGCTAAAACAGGGGAGGTGCAGCAAGGTTAGGTGGGTCATGCCCAAGCAGGACGAGATACACCCCTGTCTTGATGTCCCTTTATTTCGGCTGTGTGGGCAGTTGGAATTGCGCACCAACTGCGGGGTTATCTTGTTCGGGACTGTTCAGTAAGGAATGGTTCCGGCCTTGTGTTGCAGGGGAGTTAGGGTGGCTCCTCGGTGCTGTGATCTAGACCACGTACTGTGACGGGCGGTACCCCAGTAGCCCTGCCATTGTATGGGATCCAATTTCCAATAAGCGCCGTACGTTTTGATTGTGCCCAACTACGTTGGAATGTGAGATGTAAGCATTTCAGCTATTTCTGTATTTTACTTGAAAACCCTAGACACTATTATAATATCACTGGATTTCCTATAAAATGTTTTGGTTAGCGTATGGTAAAAACTTTCCCGTATTTATTTGTGGGGAGTCTTACGTGATACCTTTGTTTTTAAAAGGTTTTCAAAGTTAAACAATTTAAACCGTTTACTCATACCAGACCATGTCTGACCCGGAGTTTATTTTGTTTTTCATAAACTTTCGGGTACCCAAATTTTTACGGGTAGCCAAGGGATTTAGGTTGGCTTTAACGAATTCTGGAGGAGAATGGAGCAGGAGGCTTCAGCGTTGTAGATATCTATCTAGTTCCGCTGTGTTAGTTGATGTATGTTGTATCTCTGATGTATATAGTGACAGATGAATGTATGATTGTCATGTGTATTGATATTATATAACTCCGATATATGTAAATCAATGTAATAGATATGTGATATATTATATTTTGTTCCGTTCCGCTGTGAGATTCTGATGTTTTGTTTCTTTCTTTTCTATTCTTTTCTATTTCTATCCATTTCTTTCTTAATGATGATGCGTCTTTCTGGTAGTTAGAAGGGCGGGTCGTCACATGCGCGCTACGCGTTTCCATCGGTCCGGAAGCGTAATTGGTATATCTACCCTGGCATTGCCTAGTTGTGCCATGTCACCTACCATAGCGAGCCTTATACGATTTTGGTTTTGTACCATACCTATGGAGTGCCCTCTGACGACGCCCAGTACGGGGGAGATTACGGTACTGTATAGACTATGGGAATATATTATGTGTTAAGGGCTATATGGGTAACCCCTTAACGCTATTTAAAAGTAAGTTTATTTTACAAATAGACACCATTATAATAGCGATGTATTACTACATAGTAAATAGTTTAACGGATCCTTAGAGGATGGGCGGTCCCAAGCATCCTTTAAGTTACTTGCCTTATATTACAGTACACTTGAATTAGCTTACACTATATAAGTATGTATGTCCTGACTCGAGTGTTTATGTTTTATTTTACGCTCGGGTTAGCCTGAGTTGCAGTTCAGTATTCATCTCGGAGCTAGGATTTCTGTAGATCACTTTCAAGCTACTGGCAAACTTCCTTTCCAGTTCTTTATCTAAAATTTTGAAACCGAGACTAGTGGACATTTGGATTGTTTACTGATGATTTAAAACTATATTTGGATTAAAGACTATGTAATTTTTATTTGATTGAGACTATTTATAGTGGCTTCATGAACCACTATGTATTTTTAAATTCCGATTCGAGTATTCTGATTCTGTGTCCGTGATTCTGTGATTAATTATTTACTGCATATTCTGAGTTTTGCCAAATTTATTTTTACAAAGCGGTATTTTGAACAATTCAAGTCCGACATGTGCGGATGCGAATGGTTGAAAATACCGGGTCGTTGCAAAAATTGTTTGGAAATGAATTGATCTTTATTTTGATAAAGATTTGAACTGGAAATGATATCTTATTTTGAAGTATAAAATATTGTTTTAAAGTTATAACCACGGGTTATAATAACGATTGGTTGGCAATAAGACCGGGATCAGATATGGACATACTCTCTGTCGATACCGAAAACCACTTTGACTAACCGTGTACGCGGTGGAGATTCCAGAATGAAGTAGGATGGTGGCGATGTTCTTATGGTATGTTACGTGGACCCAACTCCCGTGAGTTGGCATAAGGTGGCTAAAACAGGTGCGATCTCGGGCCAGCTGAGGTAGCACCTCTTATCGGACGCATTTCTTCGATGCTATACTCATATTTGCGATTGATCAGATGGCCATCCTCCGATTTTTGGGAATGTGTTCCGAGGTGGGCGTATGTGGCTGCTGCGTTACCACCAGCCCATGTGCGTAATTGGTATATCTACCCTGGCATTGCCTTGTGTGCTGTGTCACCTACCATATCAGGCCTTTACTACGAGTTTCTATTTGTGTCGTACCTATGGAGTATCTTCTCGTAGTCTCCCGATCAGGAGATATGCCGGTACTGTATAGACTACTAGCATTTTACGTGTTAAGTTGGAAAATGTAAAGCCCTAACGCTATTTAAAAGTAAGTTATTTTACTGTACACATGATTATAATAGCGCAATATTACTACATAGTAAATAGTTTAACGGATCCTTAGAGGATGGGCGGTCCCAAGCATCTTCTAAGTTACTTGTACTTTTACTACAGTTCACTTGAGTTGGTTTACATTGTATAAGTATGTATGTCCTGACTCGAGGGTTTGTATTTTTATTTACGCTCGGGTCAGCCTGAGTTATTCACAGATTTGGATTCCACTTTCTGGAGATTGGAATCGCTGGAGATTATCTGCTTATCTAGTCTCATCTATTTCAGTTCGGTTGTTGTATTCAGCTTGAACTTGGTTGTCATCTTGAGACTTCTGTTGTACTTTATTTTCTTCTGTTGTATTTTTATTAACTTTGATATATTTATATAGTAGCTTCATGAACTACTATTTCTTTTACTTCCGCTGCATTATTAAATACTCTGTGTCTGTGCTCTATGATTATTATTTACTGTATATTCTGAGATTTGCCAAATTTTTATTTACAACGCAGTATTTTAAGCAATTCAATTCCGTCATGAGTGTCTACCTATACACTTATAATGGATGCGAATGGTTGAAAATAGCGGTCGTTATAGTTGGTATCAGAGCTTTGGTAGCTCTAGGCAAAACTCAGTATATGGGGTAAATGAAATTGCAGAATCACCTTCATTCGAGTTGAATCTCTTTCTTGTGACTCGATTACTTTGAATTTTGAAACATTACCTGCGGTTCCAAAATCCATTCTGATGCAGCTCAGGTCGAAGGAATAAGTCGTCCACGACTTAAGGAAGCAGAGCTAAGTCGTCCACGACTTAAGGGAAAGGAGCTGCGACTTAACTCCAATGGTTTGCGACCTAACGAAGTGATTTTAAGTCATTTGCGACTTAACGAGAAGGGTGCAAAGAAGCTACGACTTAGTGGGAACCTGAGTCGTTCGAGTTTGATGAGTCGTACACGAGTTAAGAGCAGCGGCATGAGTCGTTCACGACTTAACAGATCAGAAGGTGATGACATGAGTCGTCTACGACTTAACAAAAATGAAGAGAAGGAGTTACGACTTAATAGGAGTTTGAGGTGTTCGAGTGTGATGAGTCGTACACGACACAACGACTCATTCATAAGTCGTCTACGACTTAACATGAAGCAGGGGAAAGTTCCAGCTATCAATGGCCTTGAGTCAAAGGAAGGGCACGACCTAGTTGAGTCGTTCGGGTATAAGTTGTGGGAAGGTATTGATATGCCACAAGCCACGACTCATGATAAGTCGTATGGAGTTTCTGAAGGCATTACTTAAGTCACCGCCGACTTAAGCTAAGTCGTGAGTCGTGTAACTGAAGAGTCGCTGGGTTGCTATCTCATATATGTTGTGAAGTCTTGAGTCGCTGTATGTTTGAGTCGTAAGTCGTAAGATTTCTTGTATTGAGTCGCTGTGTATATATGTATTGTTTGGTTGAGTCGTATTTTCTTAAGTCGTAAGTAGTCCAGGGATGTTATGTTCTTAAGTCGTTGAAGTTGAGTCGCCTTTTGTTATGTCGCTTGTAAACTGCTAAGTCGTGAGTCGTGAGTCTGTTGAGTCGTGAGTAATGCTGAGTCGTGAGTCGTGGGGGATGAGTCGTGTACGACTTAAGGACCGGTTGTCAAACACTATAAATACACGTGAGTTGTACATTTGAAGTGGTTGATTTTGGAATAAAATTTCTTGTTGATTGCTGTGTGCTTTCATCTTAAATTGGTAGTTGAGTGTAATCTCCTATCTCCTCTTTCGGTTAATCGAGTGCGCTCGATTCAACGATCGTAGAAGCCGATTCACGGCATCTAGTGCGCTAGATCAACGTACGAAGAATCGTAGATCTTGGAACACGGTATAGTGCGCTATCAACGTGTTTGAGATAGCTAGAATTCTGTATCTTCGGATCAACAAATTTGGGCATTTTGGTATTCATCAATCCACCGATTGTTACTTTCACCGATTGAAGTTTATTTTGATTAATCCGCTGCGTCAGTTTTTTTGGTATCAGAGCCATACTTAGCCAATCATAGCTAAGTTGATTCTTGGAGCCAAGTATTTGAAGTTTGAAGTTGGGGTTCATCTTGTTCATCTTGAAGTTGCAACGAGTTTGAAGATTTTGATCCATTTCATTTTGGATCTAGAGTTGAAAAGGTGTTTGAAGTATTGAGACCGAGTTAGTAGTTGGAGCCGTGCCTTGTTATTTGAATTGAAGGGTTGAAGTAGGTGGCCGAGACAAATGCAGTTAAGCCGTGCTTTGTTGAGTTGAAGCCGACCTATTCTTGAGTCGTTGCTTGTTGCCGAGCCGAGTCAAGTGATAGTTGAGCCAAGTTGAATTGAGCCGTGATTTGTTTGACTTGTGTTGCTAGTTTGAAGTATTTGTTGAAGTATTTGAGAAGTTTTGAAGTGTTTGTGAAGAGTTTCCAATCATGCCGCCAAGGAGAGCTGATCGTCATCAAAATGTTGAAGCTTTGTATAGCAGAGAAGAAGCCGAGCTTATGGAACAACGTATTAATGAGAAATTTGATGAAGGCATTGGAAAGTTAGAGAAGTTGATGAATGATTTGAATCAAACTCAAAGGAGGAGATCACCAATCTCGAACCATGGAGGAAACCGAGTTTCACCATCGGTTACGGAAGCTAGGAGGGTATCACCACATTCTTTCAGAGAAAGGAGAGAAACATCAATTTCATCAAGGAGAGATCACCATGACTATGGACATGAAGAGAGAAGAACTCCACGTGAGTTTGAAGAAGAGCCATATAGAGAAGAAGAGAGATATAGTAGAAGAGACACGCGTGATCGAAGGGATGTTGATGGTCGAAATCAATATAGACATGCATTTGCTTTTAATGAAGAGGGTGATAGAGCAAGTATTCATTATCGAGAACGAGACCCAGTTCGAAATTCTTATCGGGATGTTGAAGATGATCGTCGATGGGAGTCGGGAATGAAGATGGAAATTCCAGAGTTTAAAGGTGGATTGGAAACTGAAGAATTCTTAGATTGGGTGTCAAATGTTGAAGAGATCTTTGATTTCAAGGAGGTTCCTGAGCATAGAAGAGTGAAGTTGGTTGCTACAAGGTTGAGGGGGAGAGCTTTGGCATGGTGGCAGCATACTAAACTTACGAGAGAGAGAATGGGAAAGTCAAAGATTGAGTCTTGGGAGAAGATGAAGAAGTTAATGCGAGCTACATTTTTGCCTTACAACTACCAATCACATATGTACCGGAGGTTGCAGAATCTGAGGCAAGGGACGGAGTCTGTTAGTGATTATGCTGATGAATTTTACCAACTCATTACCAAGAATGATATTATGGAAACGGAAGAACAGCTAACTGCTAGATTCATTGGGGGATTGAGAATGCAGATCCGGGATATGGTTAATATGTTTGATCCTAGATCAGTAGCAGAGGCACATCAGAAAGCGTTGGCTTGGGAGAAGCAGGGAAGGCGTGGAGGTGGTGTGTTTACTAATTCCAATCATCAAGTGAAGTGTGTTAGTGGGAGTTCTAATGTTTCTAAACCTGTCAGTAAGCCAGTGGTGAAGGAGGTGAGAAGGCGAAGGTTAGCAGTGGTTTCAAATGTTATAATTGTCAGGAGTTGGGTCACAAAAGCAATGAATGTCCGAAGCCGAAGAGGAGAGCAATGGTTGCTGAGATTGAGGATGAAGGTGAGGAGGCAGAATGTTCAAATGCACCTTATGTCGAGGAGGAAGAAGAATTGTCTGGAGATGAAGGTTGTAATCTTATGATGAGGAGGTCATGTCTTACACCAAAGCAAGAAGAAGATTCTAGTTGGTTGAGAAGCAATATTTTCCAGTCGACATGCACTATTTTAGGAAAAGTTTGCAAGTTCGTTATTGATGCTGGGAGTTGTGACAATATTATCTCTACATAAGTAGTAAGGAAGTTGAACTTGAAAACTGAGAAGCATCCTAAACCGTACAAGCTAGCATGGTTAAGGAAGGGAGGTGAAGTGAAGGTATGTCAAAGGGTTTGTGTGAATTTTTCTATTGGGAAGAAGTACAAAGATGAAATTTGGTGTGATGTTGTAGACATGGATGTGTGTCATCTGTTGTTGGGCAGGCAATGACAGTTTGATAGAGCAGCACAACACTATGGTCGTGCTAATAGTTACAGTTTCATGTTCGAGGGTACTAAAATCACTTTGGTTCCCAAGAAGCAACAATAGAAGGAGAGCAAGCTGGAGGAGATTGAAGAACTGAAAACTTTGTTATCTTTGAAGTAGTTCGTTAAGGAAGTTGAAGATGAGCCTGAAGTCTATTTGTTGATTGGACGAGAGAGTCATGAAGAGGTTGAGATTCCAGAAGAAGCGAAGCCAGTTTTGAAAGAATTTGAAGACGTATTTCCAGAGGAATTGCCTAAGGAGTTACCGCCACTGAGAGACATTCAACATCAAATTGATCTTGTTCCGGGAGCAGTGTTACCACATCGACCACATTATCGAATGAGTCCGAAGGAACATGAAGAGTTACGAAGGCAAGTGGAAGAGTTGTTAGAGCAGGGACGTATTCAGGAAAGCTTGAGTCCTTGTGCAGTGCCAGCATTGTTAGTGCCGAAGAAGGATGGAACATGGAGAATGTGTACCGATAGTAGAGCTTTGAACAAGATTACTGTTCGTTACAGATTTCCTATGCCAAGGTTGGATGACTTGTTAGATCAGTTAAGTGGGGCTACTATCTTTTCGAAGATTGATTTGAAGAGTTGTTATCATCAAATTCGAATTAGACCTGGAGACGAATGGAAGACAGCCTTCAAGACGAGAGAGGGGTTATACGAATGGTTGGTTATGCCATTTGGTTTATCAAATGCACCTAGTACATTCATGTGGGTGATGAATCAAATCTTTAGACCATTCATTGGGAAGTTCGTGGTGGTTTATTCCGATGATATTCTGATATATAGCAGGAGCACAGAGGAGCATGTAGAGCATTTGAGAAAGGTGTTAATTATTCTTCGTGAGGAACAATTTTATGCAGCTGCGAAGAAATGTGTGTTCATGACCCGAAGTGTATTATTTTTGGGATATGTTGTATCTGAGAAAGGAATCCAGGTGGACCAGAGTAAAGTTGAAGCTATTAGAAATTGGCCACAGCCGAGAACTATCACTGAAGTTAGAAGTTTTCATGGATTGGCATCATTCTACCGAAGGTTTATTCCACACTTCAGTAGCGTGATGGCACCGGTTACTAATTTTATGAAAGGGAAGCAGTTTTCTTGTTCGGAGGAAGCAGGAGTTGCTTTTGAACGAATCAAAGAACTTTTGACGACAGCGCCAATTCTTGTATTACCGGATTTTCAGTTGTTGTTTGAGCTACACACTGATGCATCAAAGGTTGGGGTTGGAGGAATGTTGAGTCAGAGTGGGAGGCCAGTTGCTTATTTCAGTGAAAAGTTATCAGGGGCAAAGATGAGATATAGTACATACAATGTTGAATTTTATGTTGTTGTGCAAGCTGTGAAACACTGGAGGCATTATCTATTCCAGAAAGAGTTTGTTCTTTACACTGATCATGAAGCTTTGAAGCTTTTACAGGGGCATGATAAGATTTCAGCGAGACATGCATCGTGGATTGCATATTTACCGCAATTTACCTTTGTTGTTAAGCACAAATCTGGGGTGACGAATCGTGTGGCTGATGCTTTGAGTAGAAGGAACCATTTGTTGACTACAATGAGAGTTGAGGTGACAGGGTTTGAATTATTACCAGAACTGTTTGAGGAGGATCCTTACTTTGCAAAGTTTGTTGAGAAAGTTAAGGATGGGAGTACTGATGAATTTATGTTGGTTGATGGATTCTTGTTTAAAGGAAATCGATTATGTATTCTAGAGAGCAGTTTGAGATTGAAGATTATCAAAGAGTTGCACGAGGAAGGACATGTGGGCCGTGATCGTACATTACATTTGATTTCTCAATCTTACTTTTGGCTGCCGATGAGGAAAGAGGTTGAAAGGTTTGTGGAAAGATGTCATATATGTCAGGTTTCGAAGGGAACTGCGACCAATGCAGGATTGTATATGCCGTTACCTGTACCATCTAAACCATGGGTTGATATCAGCATGGATTTTGTTTTGGGTTTGCCTAGAACTCAAAGGGGAAATGATTCTATATTTGTTGTGGTGGACAGATTTTCAAAGATGGCACATTTTATTGCCTGCAAGAAGACAACGGATGCAGTTCGAGTGGCACAATTATTCTTTAAGGAGGTGTATCGGCTGCATGGGTTACCAGAATCTATTGTCTCTGATCGGGATACTAGATTTTTGAGCCATTTTTTGGTTAAATTTGTGGAAGATGATTGGAACGAAGCTGAAATTTAGTAGCGCTTATCATCCGCAAACTGATGGACAGACAGAAGTTGTTAACAGATCGTTGGGAAATTTGTTACGATGTCTTGTACAGGATAATCTGAAGAGTTGGGACATGAAGTTATGCCAGGCAGAGTTTGCTCATAATCATGCAGTGAATCGTAGTACAGGATTCAGTCCATTTCAGATTGTATATTCAAATTTACCCAGGGGACCGTTGGATTTAGCAGTAGTACCACTACCAAAGGGGACGGTTAAACGAGCTGTTGATTTTGTTGATGAATTAACTGAATGTCATAAGATCGTTCAGGAACGATTGGAAAAGTCAAATGAGAAATATAAGAAATTTGCAGAGTTGAAGCGACGAAATGTTGAATTTAACGAAGGAGATTTGGTGTATGCGGTGTTAACCAAGGATCGTTTTCCAGTAGGTGCTTATAACAAGTTGAAAGCCAGAAAAATTGGTCCTGTAGAAGTTGTGAAACGGATCAATGAGAATGCTTATAAGTTGAAGCTGCCGGAGGATGTATACACTTCTGACGTATTCAATGTTAAGCATTTTGTTCCATATTATGGAGATGAACAATCTGGTACAGAAGAAATTACAAATTCGAGGGCGAATTTTTCTCAACCAGGGGAGGATGATGCAGCTCAGGTCAAAGGAATAGTCGTCCACGACTTAAGGAAGCAGAGCTAAGTCGTCCACGACTTAAGGGAAAGGAGCTGCGACTTAACTCCAATGGTTTGTGACCTAACGAAGTGATTTTAAGTCGTTTGCAACTTAACGAGAAGGATGCAAAGAAGCTACGACTTAGTGGGAACCTGAGTCGTTCGAGTTTGATGAGTCGTACACGAGTTAAGAGCAGCGGCATGAGTCGTTCACGACTTAACAGATCAGAAGGTGATGACATGAGTCGTCTACGACTTAACAAGAATGAAGAGAAGGAGTTACGACTTAACAGGAGTTTGAGGTGTTCGAGTGTGATGAGTCGTACATGACACAACGACTCATCCATAAGTCGTCTACGACTTAACATGAAGCAGGGGAAAGTTCCAGCTATCAATGGCCTTGAGTCGAAGGAAGGGCACGACCTAGTTGAGTCGTTCGGGGATAAGTTGTGGGAAGGTATTGATATGTCACGAGTCACGACTCATGATAAGTCGTATGGAGTTTCTGAAGGCATTCCTTAAGTCGCCGCCCACTTAAGCTAAGTCGTGAGTCGTGTAACTGAAGAGTCGCTGGGTTGCTATCTCATATATGTTGTGAAGTCTTGAGTCGCTGTATGTTTGAGTTGTAAGTCGTAAGATTTCTTGTATTGAGTCGCTGTGTATATATGTATTGTTTGGTTGAGTCGTATTTTCTTAAGTCGTAAGTCGTCCAGGGACGTTATGTTCTTAAGTCGTTGAAGTTGAGTCGCCTTTTTGTTATGTCGCTTGTAAACTGCTAAGTCGTGAGTCGTGTGTCTGTTGAGTCGTGAGTAATGCTGAGTCGTGAGTCGTGGGGGTTGAGTCGTGTACGACTTAAGGACCGGTTGTCAAACACTATAAATACGCGTGAGTTGTACATTTGAAGTGGTTGATTTTGGAATAAAATTTCTTGTTGATTGCTGTGTGCTTTCATCTTAAATTGGTAGTTGAGTGTAATCTCCTATTTCCTCTTTCGGTTAATCGAGTGCGCTCGATTCAACGATCGTAGAAGCCGATTCACGGTATCTAGTGCGCTAGATCAACGTACGATGAATCGTAGATCTTGTAACACGGTATAGTGTGCTATCAACGTGTTTGAGATAGCTAGAATTCGGTATCTTCGGATCAACGAATTTGGGCATTTTGGTATTCATCAATCCACCGATTGTTACTTTCACCGATTGAAGTTTATTTTGATTAATCCGCTGCGTCACATTCTTATCCCCCACTATTCATCTTCATCTGATTCTGGAGTATTTCATAACTCCACTTCGGATGATCTTTATAGTGAATTCGTTGTCTCGCCAATATTCTAATTTTCTTGTAAAAGGGGTTAAACTCCTTTACAACAGCATCGATTCACCAAAGATTTTACATCCTCGGTTTTGATGCTAGCCTCTCTTATTATCCCAAACTCTATCTCTTGAGATCGAATGTAGATTTACCCCAGAAAATTGACATCGATCTTATTCTTTAAGTCACGGTTGACCTGATTAAGGTTGCCCGCGATTTATTTTAGCTTATCCACCTCCCTACTCTGTACTTAATCATCTTGTCTTTTGCTTCCAACCTTCTTCCAAAAATTTTGAATTGTACTTGTAAATCTATATTTTGTTTTATATATTGTGTTGTTTGAGTTGTTGATGTTGGATTGGGTTTCTGATCGATTCGTCTGATCAACGCTATCGATAAGATTTCCAAAACACTTTGACAGAACAAACTGACACAATATTATTTTAAAAATTTGGGAAATGAAATAAATTTTGATATATAAGTAAATTTATGGAACTTAATAAATTGATTTAAATTGATAATTTGAAATGATAATACTTGATTTATCATTTATTATTCTACAAATGAATTTATAAATAGTTATTTATAAATTGATTTGGGAACTGACATGAATTTAAATCAAGAATTTGAGAATTTAATTTCCGATGGATTTCAAACCTTATGTTTAAAATTTGAAAAGGATATATTATTTAAAGTATTTTCAAGTAGAAATTTGTTTCCAAAGAATTTTAAAGTTTAAAATTAGCGCTCTTCTCTTTGTCGCTGGAAAATAACTTCGGTGATGACTGCAGCATCATTGACATTCATTTTCGAGTTTCGAAGTGAAGAGACAGTTCCGTAGTCTTACTACAGCTTTGTTTTGGGAATTTAATTGATTTGAATTTCTAAAATATGACTTGATTTTAATATATATAGATATATGATTTAAATTTGATTTGACATATTATGTATATATTATTACTTATCTCTAAATTGTTTGGATGGAATCGGAAATTTAATTCTTAAATTCTATCTTAAAGAATAATTTCAATTATGAAAGAAAAAAATTTATTTAAAAATTTGGATAAATGATTCAAACTTGAGATAATTGAATTTGAAAGTTTTATTTGTATAACACACAATTTCATTCCAATATAACTTACCTTAATTTTTAAAAGTTAACAATGTAATTAGACAATATACAATATAAAAGGTTTTATAAATAAAATTTGAGTGGTTATAATAAATGTTATACACTTAAGTTTTAGTCATAAAAGATTAATAGAGGTAAATAAAGAAAAAGGAATTTAAAGAATTTTATTTAAATAACTTAATAATCAAATTTGATTTAATATGGAACCTTAAGTCTAACCTAGGAATATTTTATTTATGCAATAGATATGTCTTGAAAAATGAATAATTATGATTTAAATAGAAAATTGTATTTTTTTTAATATCACTAAAATTTGATAATTAAGAATTTGGTTTTCAAATGGAATTTTAAGTGTAACTTATTAAAGGAACATCTATTTATGAAATGGGTATTTTAAATGAGTGTTAGGTTATGTGTTAAATTAAGAGCTAACTAAAGTAGTGAGCTTTTCACTTAATAAATGAAGTATGGTTTATTTGGATATTCCATTCATAAAAGTTTGTTTCTAATAAATCATAAGTTATATGATATCCAAATGAATATTTCTAAAATTGAACTAATTTGAAATACTAATATATCGACTGTAGCATATTATAGGTGCTGCTGTTTCTAAAAATACAATGTTTTGTGAATTTTATAATTGAATGAATGAACTTAGAAATGTTACAACTTTGAAATGAATATTATTTGACCTTGAATTTAAATGGTTTAAATGAAAATTATTTTAAGAGTGTTATGATTTTTAGAAGTATGATTTCCAAATAATAACATCTTTGAAGTATTATGATTTCAAAGCATTATGATTCAAATTTATTATCTTATTTTGTTTTCAAACTATCTTTTGGTTGTCCTTATTTCTCTTATCTTGTTACAGAATGGGAAGGCTATTGCTTATACCAGTCTGTTCAGAAATCTTTCTATAATCTTTGAAAATCTTTGTTACTCATCGGGATCTGAGCACTGCTTACCATCCACAGACCGATGGTCAAACGGAAAAGGGTGAATCAGATTCTAAAGGATCTTTGCGTGCTTGTATTCTTGATTCTAGAGGATCTTGGGAAGATCATCTCCACATTCTTAAACTTACCTATAACAACAGTTATTAGGTATAATCTCAATCTTCTTGTTACCTTGTCTTAATCTTATTTCACTCTATCTTTTTCTGTGCTTTCCCGTACCTCGTTCCTTTTCGGGGACGAAAAGATTTGAATGGGGGAGAGTGTAACAACCCTGTATTTTTGTAATTTTTTTAATTGTATATTTTAATTATTTTAATTTAAATTTTGATTTAAAACTTATTTTACTTATTTGAAGTGATTAAATTTTATTACTTAAATATAAATCTTGATTTTTATATGAATTATAATTCCAAACTTGTGTAAGTTGAATATTTCCAGAAAAAGTGAATTTTGGTCAAATAGTCAAACTTTGACTTTTAACTTAAAAATTTAAAAGTTTGAAATTATAAATTTTATCTTTTATTATGAAAATAGATTTAATAACTTGAGCACTGCTTTTTGTTTCGTTGAAAACGGAGTTAAAATGCAAAAGATATGTACATTTCAATTTTGAGTATAAATTGTTTATTTTGCAATTTTGTTATTTTAAATTGTATAAATTTTATTTCCTTTGTCATATTTTATTTTAATATGTTTTAATATGCTATGTTATTTATATTTTGACTTTTAAATATTTTTATAATGATAACAGAATTTTTCCAAAATTTACTGTATTTATTTCCTATTTTTTTTAAAGCTGTTTCTATTTTTCTGCTATTTTCTTCATCTAAACTATATTTAAATTTAAAATTTATTTATTTATTTTGTGATTTCCTTTTTATTTTGTGTTCTTATCTTTATTTATAAATATTTTAAGTGCATAAAAAAATTTCCCAAGTTCATTGCACTTATTTTTCATACTTTCAAGACTAGTTGCAAATTTTGTTGTTTTATTTAATTAAACTATATATAATTAATAATTAATTTATGTATTTTTGTTTATTTACTATATTTTCATATTTTAGCTGAATTTATATATGTTTTTCAGTTATATAAAAATTTAAAAAGAAATAATGGAAATATGAAGAGTTTTAAAAGCTTTTGGAAACATAAGTCTCTTCATCTCCTTTGTCCTTTCATTTGCCATAACCCCTCCTTTATTCCTCTTGGTCGTGTATTACTTTTGTTTGCTGTGTATTTATCATCTTCATTCACATGAGAAACTTCTCACCACTTCTAAAACTCATGGCTATCTCCTCCTAAAAAAAATGGCTTCTTTCTTTTCACATCTTTCTCCTCTTCTTCATTGTTTTGCCTAGATCTCTGCCTAACTTTGCATGGCCTCTACCACCCACCATCACCACCATACTCTCCACCATCCCCTACCACTCTTCCTTGGCATCATCTCCAGCCATCATTTTAGATCCATCCATGGCCGAACCTCCCTTGGTGACAAAACTCGACAAAATTGGAAATAATGTCCAAAACAATGCACTAGCCACCACTATTACTTCACCACCTTCATACTTCACCATGGCCACCACCTCTAGCCACGACCACCACCTTGCTACCACCACTACACTTCATCTTAGCCTCTGTCCAGATCTGAAATTGACATGGCCGAGACTCCATGAACCAAAACTCCACAAAAACAATGCATAAAGCCTTGAAACATTCATGATAACCACCTTATCACTCCATAACTTCATCCACCACCTTGGCCACCACCGTAGGCTGCCAGCACCACCTTTTCCAGACCTCCCCACACCCCTCCATCTACTGTCCAAACCCGTACAAGTATGGCCAAGCCCCACTTGACCTAAGGCCGAGCCTTGCTGTGCTCAAAAACTTCATATATGTTGCCTTGACCATTTGTATGCTTCATGTTATAATCCTTCCACTCCATACTCCTTCTAGCCGTGAGTTATGGTGCCAAACCTGAGCTATATCATCAGCATGGCTGAACCTAAGAACCCCCTAAACCGTGCATTTGAATGGTTAAAGCAAGGTCAAGTAATCTATTCCTTTGTTGCTTCGTATTTTCATTGTTTCAACATTGTTTTGCGTTGAATATTTATGTGAATATTGTCTTGTTTTGTGTAACGACCCGTGTAAGTTCGATGTTTAAAATGAATTAAATTATAGGATTTCTAATTTAAATTTAGGAAGAAACGGAAATCTTATTTGTTTACGTGAAAGAGAATGTTGAAATTTGATGGATCAACGGTAATTAAATTTTTACAAATTTAATTTTATATTTCAATTAATTGGAATGGTGAAAATTTGGAAATAGATTCAAATTTATGTAAGACAATGAATTGCAGTAATTAAAGTTAATAAATCAATGGATTAAATGGAATAATTAATTGGAGTTAAGATCTAAATTTGTATGTGAGCATTCATTGATATTGGAATATAAAAGGGTAAATTTATAGTATAAAATGTAGACATCACCTTTAAGATGATGGGTTTATAATTGATGCATAATAGGAAAATCAAATGAATGGGTTTAATTGAATAACAATTAGCAATTAATGAATGAAGAGAAATTTTAAGGGCGTAATTGTTTTCGTTAAATTAATTTTGGTAACAAATTGTATTGAATATAGATTTAACGTTGTGTGATGTATTTAAGTAATAATTGGAGAACAATGTAAATTATATCCGTGAATGGTCAATTCAATTAAACAACATGATTTTTAAATAAATAAATGTTTTTATTTAGGTTTCAATTTGTTAATTTATGAAGTTTAATGGGAAATCTATTGTAATAAATTGCCCTAATTTATGCAGTTAGAGGAGATTTGGATTTGCATTATAGATGGAAGTATAATCTAAATTGATATGTAACAAACTTAAGAATAAAATTTAGAGCTAATAGGTGGCAAATTTATATAGTTGTTTATTTACGTAATGTGTACGTAAGCTTTGGTAAACCGATTTCCATCGATCCAAATTTAACGATTTGTTAATATAGATTTAAGTATAGGAGCAGTATTTATTAATTAAATTGAAGTATTGCAAAATAAATGAAATTCAACGTTTAATATTACATTATTGTAAGTAAGATAATATGTGTAAGTATTGTTAAGGTTATTCATATTTGACAAATTTATTGAGTTATAAGGATTGATATATAAATTAAGGTTGGTTTAGGATATCGTTACTTGGTGATTTATTATAGAGTAACGGGAGTGTGAACGTAAAATAATAAAAGCATAGATTTATGGTAGGACATAATTTATGGTTTTGGGAATTTAAATCCAAATATTTATTTATTTGAGGAAATAATACGTATTAAATCTCAACTTGATATAATCAATGCAAATTTAGTAATTAAAAATAAATTGCAAGTTGGTAATTTAGGATGTTTGTGAGTAAATTTGCAGGTAAGACAATTTTTAATATTTTACCCATTCATATAATTTATTTAAATATATATAAATCAAATGGCAACATTGTGTTAATAATAGTCGTAAGTGAATTGGAATGCTAAAGGGGTAACAATCGTTTTAGGTTAACCGTTTATTTAATATATTAAGTCTAGACTGGTAATCGATTGAAAAAAAAAGAAAAATTAATTATTTTGTTTTGTTAATGTGACTTAGTTAATAAAGAGGAATTTATATGAAATGAAGCATGCATGAGAAATGCAGTACAATTCAATGTTATGTTTACCCATTAAATGAATACTAGGTTAAGTATCAAATAGAGGGAAAGAAAAGTAAATATTGAATTGATTGATGAATAAGTATTCATTGGATAGAAATTTAATGTAAAGTTGATGTTAATTGTATAAAATCTACCTAAGATAATGAATTGCAATAAATTGTGGGTTCATAATAAGGTGTGAATGGAAATTTGATTTGTTATATTAAATGAATGGGATTCAAATTTATTGGGAAAGGTAAATGGATATTTGGTAATAAATATAAACGGACTTCAATAGTGAATTTAGTTAATTTGAATATATAATAAATAATGATGTAATGGAAACCTATACTCTGTATATATCTATAATATTTGAGTGGAAATAATATATATTTACAAATGTGGGATTTAGAGTCTTACAACAATTATTAGGAGTGATATAATTAGTTCATTCAATTAAATTTGAAAACATTGCAATAGATGTAAATTAAGGGTTGTGTTAAATAAAGTAATAAATGGGAAATAACGTAAATGTCTTCATAGTATGGTGATTTGTAATTATTACGTTAATTTAAATTATCGTTCAGCGCGTTTGTTTATCAGATCCATCTACTCTAATTCTAACCTATCTATATAAACCAAATTATAAACCCTAGCCTCCATCTATTCTCTTTTATTTGTGCGTTCATTTTCTTCAATCCTTCCTCTTCCTAAATGGATGCAAATTTCAGATCCAATTCTATTCAAAAATCGAATAAAATTCAAAGTTCTCAGAAAATTTCAAAAAAAAAAAAATATGTTGTGGTTTTCATCTACGGATCTAAACGCAGTCTCTGTTTTTGCAATAGTCGCTTGAGTCAACCAGAAATCACGGTCAAACGTGTAAAATTCGTAACCCAAAAGGTTGAATTGGGGATTTTTGATTTCTTCATCTATTTGCGAAATTGGAACATGGGTTTGGTGAGATTAGTCACTAGGGGTGCGCAGGAAACGCTGACGTGGCAAGTGGTAATAGGTAGGTTTATTTTGTTTGAATTTAATTTAATTTTGATTTTTCAAACGAGTTAATATATTTAACTTCCACATACGAACTCCGTTTCACGCGAGATTTTTTTTGTTAGGATCGTAATTAAATTCCAGATCTTTTGATGCTGGTTTGGACAGATTTGGAGACCGTCGAAATTTTGAGTTTAAATCGGATTTAAATTCGATTTAAATTCAAAAGATGAGTGTTTTAACCCACTCACAACTTCTAAAATTTCTTATGTTTGTTAATTCGACTTTAGATATGGGTAGAAATTTATTTATGACTGTTTGGCATGTTTTATTCACTATTTCTGTTTAAACGTATTTATTTAATATAGCTGTAAATTTATTTATTTATTTATTGCATATAAATTTGACAATTAGAATTCATTTATTGCATATTAACTGCGAGCATAGTTATGTTAAATTTTATTTCATATTAACTGCCAGTTAAGTTTACATTTATTTGTGCATATAAACTGCCAATTAACAGTTATTTAATTTATTTTGAGTATAAACTGATAATTGATACCATTATTTATCACCTGTTATATATTGATGATTGTTTGAAATTGGATGATGACTGCGATAAATGGATGTATGATTTGATGGATGAATGGATGATTTATTTTATTAATTGCAAGTTGCTATGCATTTCATTCATTCGGGATTGCGGTTTGAAATGATATACAACCGCATTTTATTTTAAATTGCGGATTGAAATGATAAACATCCGTATCACTTGACCATAGGGTAGAAAATTTTATACAGGCACCGCGGTATATATATAAAATATATTTTGGAATGTTTTTATGGTTTTGTAAAGCTATATATATATGGTTTATGGGATATTGAATTAGTTATATATATATATAGTAATTTTCGGGTTTATGCTTTGTATAAATTTGATTTGAAGTATAAAATAAAGTTTGATTTTTAAGAATCAAATACGATTAAGCATTTATTTAAAATCTAATTTCTGGAGTTTTATGACTTAAATGAGATTAAGATTTGGAAGATGAATATTAAGTTAAATTGAAATTTAATAAAAGTTAGAATTTTTAAAGGATATGATTTTATAACTTGATTTTTGTGCAGAGTGATCCAAATGAATATCAGGTTGATTTAAATGAATATAAAATAAATTGAAAGATTTTCCAGTTATGTGAAGTTAAAGGTTTTTCTTAAATTTTATTGAATTCATTAAGTAAATATTTCAAGTCTAAATAAAAAGAAATTGAATTTAATATATATGAGATTGTCAAATGAGTTTGTTTTTGAATTGGTGAAATATTTAAAGCTTTGAAACATAAGAATTGAAATGGTATTTGGAAGTTTTAAATCGATATTTGAAATTGATTTGTGAAATCTAAGGAAGCTATTTTGTTTTATAAAAGTAATTTAATATTTAACCATTTAAGAGATGGAAACTTGTTTCAAAGTTATGATTTTCAAAGTAGTATAATTTGAAAATATTATATTCAAGAGTTTTGATTTAAAAATATTTTATTTTGAAAACCCTATGATTTTGGAAAAGAATTGTGACGCCCTACCTCTATACCCACGCTAGCCAAGAACACTACGGAGTAATGCCGTCGACTAGCACGGAGAATAAGGCTGTTGAGGAGCGACCATCCGTGTAATTGCTTTGCGCGAGCATCGATATGTCAGATAGTATAAAATGGATTTGTTTATCAAGAGAGAAATCCGGCATACCGACACAAACTCAAAGCTACTACACAGTGGCTGTAATATCTTCAGAAACAAATATAGAAATAAACATAACATAAATCAGTCACAGATAATTCATATCACAAAGGCGGAAGAAGATATCAATATAACACACGAAAGTGTATATCAGAGTAGTGGTCAAAAAGATCCACAATAATACAAAAGAATAGCAACACGTGTTATACAAAAGAATACAACTATAAGTCTATATCTCAAGTGTATACAACAAAATAAACTACTAATCTAAGTAGGCTTGCCAAAGGATCATACGATTGTCCGATAAGGTGGCAAGCAGAAGCACCAGTAAATCTCAGTCTGACCCGAGTATTATTTAAGAAGAAAATAATAAACGGATCAGTCTAGCTATAAATATCAGATGAAATGATATAGAATAAGAGATATGACTAAACATATAATAATCACAATGCCAAGCTGTGATAAATAAATAATTGAAAATTCAATAAGAGATTATTCAATATCGCAAAGATCTTCTCAAAGATAAAAAGGAATGTCATACTCCTAATTTCATTCACCAAGCCACAATAAATGACATATATATCAATGCCAATCGTAAAAGTTGGTGGAACATAAATTCCAGAAATCAACACAAGAAATCCAGAAATCACAATAAAAGGATGGCCAATCCCAGAAAAATAAACTCCTCCTGACAGGGTATAGTCCCCCATTGCGGACATTGAGCCGAAGCTCCTCCTGGTGAGCCGTAGCGCTTCGTGACAGGGTATAGTCCCCCATTGCGGACTTTGAGCTGAAGCTCCTCCTGGTGAGCCGAAGCTCCTCGTGACAGGGTATAGTCCCCCATTGCAGACTTTGAGCCGAAGCTCCTCCTGGTGAGCCAAAACTCCTCCTGACAGGGTATAGTCCCCCATTGCGGACTTTGAGCCGAAGCTCCTCCTGGTGAACCAAAGTTCCTCATGATAGGGTATAGTCCCCCATTGCGGACATTGAGCCGAAGCTCCTCCTGGTGAGCCGAAGCTCAATAAAAACGACGTACAGTCCTCCACGTGGACAAAGAGACATCGCACATTGCTAGTCTAAACCACAAAGATGATCGTCATGATCAACGAGAAGTGTCAATTACAATAAGCTAGTAAATATATGAGTTTAGCTTCATGTCCTATAACCACTTGCTTAACTTAAATATTTACGAACAAACTGTAGATTTCCACTAGAAAATTGTCACAAGAGATTCAATCGAATAAGTCCAAGAATTAACCGACGAAGTAAACGCAAGCGTTTCATACCACTTGTTTTACTAAGTCGTTTAATTAGATTTCTCATACGAGTGAGGTAAAGGCTTGTGTACACTAATAGATTGGAAAACGGTTTAAGAAACGAGCTTTGTACTAAAATAGTGTTGAAATCATATGAAGAAAGAGTTTTGATATTTACTACTAGTATAGAAAACCTTTATATTTTTAAAGTGACAAATCACAAAGAAGATTGTAGGAACAACCAATCACTATGATTCACATTCGAAAATGTGAATAAAATCCAAAGAAATCGATACCGAATCCATTGAAATGGATATTCCAAAAATTCCCGAAGAAAATAAGTCATCAAAGTCAATAACAAATGATAACAACAGATAGGGAAATAACACAAGTCGATTAAAGTTGGAAATTCAAACAACTAGGCGAAATATGCAAAAATGCACCAGGTCGGTCGGCCGACTACAGACCTCGGTCGACCGAACCAGGGGTTGGAAGTGCTCGGGACACCAGGTCGGTCGGCCGGCCCAGGGGCTCGGTCGGCCGAAGCCTGTAACCGGCACTTCCAAACAGAGGCAGGAAGTGCCTGGGTAGCAGGTCGGTCGACCGGCCAAGGGGCTCGGTCGGACGAACCTGTTGCCAGCACTCCCCTTCCTTATTTTGGATGAGGTGCAAAATCTCGATCAAATTGCATTCGCACGAGCAACGGCGCTAAGGGTTTATGCCAATCGACTACCCGGGCCTATATGCTCCTCGATGCATCACCAAAAACATGTTCGAACATCAAAGTTAGGATTTTTAACGAATTGAACTCAAAACACCAAAAATTGGAATATTCACAAAAGCAACCCAACTAAAAATCAAATGCACATGAATAAGTGTTAGGAATTCATACCTAACAATCGAAGGTAATTCATAGACTTAGATGTAAGAGTAAAAATCTCACCTTTGAACCCAAATCAATGAAGGAGAAGCTTTAAGAACAAGCTACGATCAATCCCTCTTCAATCTCAACACTAGAAGCTTGAATCTAAGCTCAAAAGAAGAACATTCCCTAAGTTAGGTTTGGGAAATTTTTGAAATTGAATGGAGATAGAGTTAGAGAAGAAGAAGAGGATGCTTACTAATGGCTTCTCTTTGATTTTGGAGCAAGAATTGGAGCTAGCAAGAGGAACTAGGGCTTGGAGTTTCTAATTCCCCTTCCTCTCCACCATTTTCAGTTGGAGCTTGAGTTTGAGGAGTTAGAATGAGTGAATGGAGAGGAGAGGGCTGAGCTAGAGTATAAGTGAGGTTAATGGGCTGAAACCCAACCCAAAGCCCTAAAGAAAAAGTAGAAAAATTCTACTATCTCCAAACATATCGAAGTTTATACTCAAAAAGGTCGCAAACGTCATTTTGAACTCAATGGGGGTGGTCTCGAGTCCCAATTCGACTGTTTGCAAAAAGTAGCTTTTCGGACCAAAATCCGACGAACGATAAATTTTTAAATAAAATATTTAAATATAAAATCGATAAATATGCGGGTTGTTACAGACTCCCCTCCTTAAAGAAATTGCGTCCTCGCAATACTTAAGAGGAAAATAAGAAGTAACAACCACGGAAGCATATCAACACAAAAGAAAATTGAAATAAGAAGTTCACCATAAAGAGCATGAAAGAGTTAGCAAGAACGAGATCGCTCAATGAATTCTCAAGATTCCCAAGAGTAATCCCTAGGATTTGAGAACCATTGAACTCTCACAAGAAGAACATCTTTATTTCGAAGTCGTTTGAGCTCCGAAGCAATAATTCGAATAGGATGTTGCTCAAAAATCAAATTTGGTGAAACTTCAATTTCCATAATATCACCGGGCTCAAGAATGAAAACCGGAATCCCTAAGGCATTTTCGTAGATAAAGACGTGAGAAAACGTCAAGAATAGTAGAAAATTGAGCTGGTGCAACGACGTAGTATAATAACAGTACGCCCGAGGAACCAGAAACTCAAATAATTTGGAACATCAGCGTAGTAAAAAAATGGTACGCCCAATGAACCAAAGCCCGAATAATTTCGGAACACTGACGTAGTACAAAAACGGTACGTCCAATGAACCGATAAACCGGAATAATGATGTAGTATAATAATGGTACATCCATTGATCCAGATAAGATGGAACATCGATGTAGTATAATAACAGTACATTCGATGAACCAAACACCATAAAAGAACATCGGACGCTAGTCCATAAAAGAGGTGAGATGAAACTCAATGAAACGAAGTACGTCAAAACGCCCAATGAACTTGGTAAAACGATCATAAGATACAAGGAATCTCGAGCCAACGAGGTTGACGCAGATTAAGTTCCTTATGAGAAATAAATATTTCAAAGATTTATGATCGAAGTGGAGAACAAATTTCTCATCCAAATATGGTGATGCCAAATTCCAAAAGTAAGAACAATAGCCGGGAGCACTAGATCATGAGCGGCATATCTAGTCTCGATAAGCTATAACGATTTAGAAGCACAAGTGACAGCACGTTCTCCTTTGCAAGAGAATGGCATTCCAAACCAATACGACTAGTATCCGTACAAATAGCAAAGTCTTGGTTCCCCTTCAGGAATCACAAGGATAAGAGTATCGAAAGGAAGAGTTCTTTTAAATAATCCTCTTTCCCGAAAAGTTAAAACTTTCAAAATTACAATTAACTTATGTAATCATCTTTTTTGAAAATTTTACTTATAAGCAAATCTTATGGAAAAGATTTGCAAAATTTTAAATTACTATTTTCATCCAAAATCAATAAATACAAGAATGGTCTCATCGAAATATTCATAGAATATTCGATTTATAAAATGGATGAAATAAGCTGGATAAACCGAATGACATAATAAGTCATTCATAAGAATCATATCGAGTGCGGAATGCGGTAAATGGAATGCTAACTTCCGCAACTCGTAGCAAATGAAAATCGGTGGCAAGGCCGAACTAGAAAGACCTTAACACCATACAAAAGTTTTCTTAGGTGATAAATCCCAAGACAAACTCAAAAATACCAAAAAAGTTTCACAAATTATTTAGATAAGAGAAGTAACACTTTTCTCATCTTGAGGGCTTAAAGAATAAAATGATGCCTTCAAGAATTTGAAATCGGAATCTCAAGAAAAAATAGAAATCCGCTTAACAGATAGAAAATGTCGAAGATGAATTGTACACATAGAAAATAGGATATGGGCTTCACAATTAAGCCAATCCTTACAAAAAAATCAATCCCGAAGCCTAAGTAAAAATCGGCTCGGAATGAAAAATCACATAAAATAATTTCGACATCTATAGAAAAAAAATTGTGTGTTGCGGATCTACCATCCGGATTCGCAATTCTCAAGGAAGTCATCAAGCCCAAAATATTTTCAAAGAAAAGAATCAACAAGTTCTTTTGATATAAAATAGTGAGATGGAACCCATATCAAAAAGAACTCGAATAAGAAGATCACGAAATAAAATAACGCCATCAAGGATTGAATATAAAATACCTTGACTAAGAGAAGAGTTGCTAGTGGCTTGCAACTTTCCTTCTCTATTGCTTTGACGCTTGGGACACGAAGATATGTAATGATCCGCACTTTTGCAATAGCGGCAAGAAATAGGCCTTGGACACCTATTTATATAGTGGTCCCTAGAGCCACAATTGTAGCATTCTCCGCGATTAGGGATAGGAGTATGTGCTATAGAAGTCTCTTGCTTCGCCCTCTTGTTAGGATTAGGACTTTCGAACCTAATAAAGGGATGCCTCTTCTTGGTGTTGTTGGAGTTCGGTTTGGCACTCCCAACCTCGACATCACTTTCTCTATCGGCCTCTTCAAGACGAAGAGCGATATCAATAAGCTGATCAAATGAAACCTCAAGTTTCAGAAGTAATGGCATCTTAAGATTCTTATTCAAGCCATAGACAAATCTCTGATTTTTCTTCAATGGGGTGTTGATGTATTCAACCCCGTACTTAGAAAGAGATTCGAAAGATGCGACATAGTCTGTCACAGAAGATTCACCTTGAACAAGGTCAATAAAACACTGGGCCAAAGTTACTTTTTCAGCCTCTGGCACAAATTTCAATTCGAACCTTTCTCGGAATTGCTCCCAAGTGAGGTCCGCTTCAACGCTTTCAGAAATTAAAAGCTCATACCAATCTAATGCTCTTTCTTGGAGCATGCTAGAAGCCACTTGGACTCGATGTAAATTAATAAGGTTCATGCGAGAAAAGATTCGATCGCATGATTTGAGCCAAGCCTGAATTTCTATAACACTCTCGGATCCTTTGAATGGCCTTCCACCCAAATCGGTATAGTCTCTGCACAAGCGTGCAAAACCGGATCTAGGATGAGTAGGCTCTGGATTGGGTCCGGCAGCTTGAGCGTTCTTAACAAGATCTAAAAGCTGCTGGGCAGACATAAAAACACCATCTTGGGGAGTAGCACTAGATTGACCGGCGCTGGAACGGCCTGGTCTAACCATTTCTCTTCTTTAAGAAAGAAAGAAAGAAGAGGAAAAAGTTATTCTCAAAATAAATATCAAGCAATCTTGATAGATAAAACAAGGAATCATAAAGAAAATAGGATGAATCGGTACGAAGACTCGAATTAAATCCTAAAGCACGACTCCTAAGATGGACTTAGGATGATGATCCTTGTTATAATATTCCATATTGTTTCGAAGTTTGGCTCTGATACCAAGCTGTGACGCCCCACCTCTATACCCACGCTAGCCAAGAACACTACGGAGTAATGCCGTCGACTAGCACGGAGAATAAGGCTGTTGAGGAGCGACCATCCGTGTAATTGCTTTGCGCGAGGATCGATATGTCAGATAGTATAAAATGCATTTGTTTATCAAGAGAGAAATCCGACATACCGACACAAACTCAAAGCTACTACACAGTGGCTATAATATCTTCAGAAACAAATATAGAAATAAACATAACATAAATCAGTCACAGATAATTCATATCACAAAGGCGGAAGAAGATATGAATATAACACATGAAAGTGTATATCAGAGTAGTGGTCAAAAAGATCCACAATAATACAAAAGAATAGCAACACGTGCTATACAAAAGAATACAACTATGAGTCTATATCTCAAGTGTATACAACAAAATAAACTACTAATCTAAGTAGGCTTGCCAAAGGATCATACGATGGTCCGATAAGGTGGCAAGCAGAAGCACCTATAAATCTCAGTCTGACCCGAGTATTATTTAAGAAGAAAATAATAAACGGATCAGTCTAGCTATAAATATCAGATGACATGATGTAGAATAAGAGATACGACTAAACATATAATAATCACAATGCCAAGCTGTGATAAATAAATAATTGAAAATTCAATAAGAGATTATTCAATATCGCAAAGATCTTCTCAAAGATAAAAAGGAATGTCATACTCCTAATTTCATTCACCAAGCCACAATAAATGACATATATATCAATGCCAATCGTAAAAGTTGGTGAAACATAAATTCCAGAAATCAACACAAGAAATCCAGAAATCACAATAAAAGGATGGCCAATCCCAGAAAAATAAACTCCTCCTAACAGGGTATAGTCCCCCATTGCGGACATTGAGCCGAAGCTCCTCCTGGTGAGCCGAAGCTTCTCGTGACAGGGTATAGTCCCCCATTGTGGACTTTGAGCCGAAGCTCCTCCTGGTGAGCCGAAGCTCCTCGTGACAGGGTATAGTCCCCCATTGCGGACTTTGAGCCGAAGCTCCTCCTGGTGAGCCGAAGCACCTCGTGACAGGGTATAGTCCCCCATTGCGGACTTTGAGCCGAAGCTCCTCCTGGTGAGCCAAAACTCCTCCTGACAGCGTATAGTCCCCCATTGCGGACTTTGAGCCGAAGCTCCTCCTGGTGAACCGAAGTTCCTCATGACAAGGTATAGTCCCCCATTGCGGACATTGAGTCGAAGCTCCTCCTGGTGAGCCGAAGCTCAATAAAAACGACGTACAGTCCTCCACGTGGACAAAGAGACATCGCACATTGCTAGTCTAAACCACAAAGATGATCATCATGATCAACGAGAAGTGTCAATTACAACAAGCTAGTAAATATATGAGTTTAGCTTCATGTCCCATAACCACTTGCTTAACTTAAATATTTACGAACAAACTGTAGATTTCCACTAGAAAATTGTCACAAGAGATTCAATCGAACAAGTCCAAGAATTAACCGACGAAGTAAACGCAAGCGTTTCATACCACTTGTTTTACTAAGTCGTTTAATTAGATTTCTCATACGAGTGAGGTAAAGGCTTGTGTATACTAATAGATTGGAAAACGGTTTAAGAAACGAGCTTTGTACTAAAATAGTGTTGAAATCATTTGAAGAAAGAGTTTTGATATTTAATACTAGTATATAAAACCTTTATATTTTTAAAGTGACAAATCACGAAGAAGATTGTAGTAACAACCAATCACTAAGATTCACATTCGAAAATGTGAATAAAATCCAAAGAAATCGATACCGAATCCATCGAAATGGATATTCCAAGAATTCCCGAAGAAAATAAGTCATCAAAGTCAATAACAAATGATAACAACAGATAGGGAAATAACACAAGTCGATTAAAGTTGGAAATTCAAACAACTAGGCGAAATAGGCAAAAATGCACCAGGTCGGTCGGCCGGCTACAGAGCTCGGTCGACCGAACCAGGGGTTAGAAGTGCTCGGGGCACCAGGTCGGTCGACCGGCCCAGGGGCTCGGTTGGCAGAAGCCTGTAACCGGCACTTCCAAACAGAGGCAGGAAGTGCCTGGGTAGCAGGTCGGTCGACCGGCCCAGGGGCTCGGTCGGCCGAACATGTTGCCAGCACTCCCCTTCCCTATTTTGGATGAGGTGCAAAATCTCGATCAAATTGCATTCGCATGAGCAACGGCGCTAAGGGTTTATGCCAATCGACTACCCGGCCCTATATGCTCCTCGATGCATCACCAAAACATGTTCAAACATCAAAGTTAGGATTTTTAACGAATTGAACTCAAAACACCAAAAATTGGAATATTCACAAAAGCAACCCAAATCAAAATCAAATGCACATGAATAAGTGTTAGGAATTCATACCTAACAATCGAAGGTAATTCATAGACTTAGATGTGAGATTAAAAATCTCACCTTTGAACCCAAATCAATGAAGGAGAAGCTTTAAGAACAAGCTAAGATCAATCCCTCTTCAATCTCAACACTAGACGCTTGAATCTAAGCTCAAAAGAAGAACATTCCCTAAGTTAGGTTTGGGAAATTTTTGAAATTGAATGGAGATAGAGTTAGAGAAGAAGAAGAGGATGCTTACTAATGGCTTCTCTTTGATTTTGGAGCAAGAATTGGAGCTAGCAAGAGGAATTAGGGCTTGGAGTTTCTAATTCCCCTTCCTCTCCACCATTTTCAGTTGGAGCTTGAGTTTGAGGAGTTAGAATGAGTGAATGGAGAGGAGAGGGCTGAGCTAGAGTATAAGTGAGGTTAATGGGCTGAAACCCAACCCAAAGCCCTAAAGAAAAAGTAGCAAAATTCTACTATCTCCAAACATATCGAAGTTTATACGCAAAAAGGTCGCAAACGTCATTTTGAACTCAATGGGGGTGGTCTCGAGTACCAATTCGACTGTTTGCAAAAATTAGCTTTTCGGACCAAAATCCGACGAGCGATAAAATATTTAAATAAAATATTTAAATATAAAATCGATAAATATGCGGGTTGTTACAAAAATATATATTGGAAAATAAAATGACATTATATTGGTTTGGGTCTAAATGATATCATATTGATTTGGGGTTCTAAAAATATAAATGATATCGTATTTATATGGTTTTGAAATAGATGTTTTATTCTGGTTTTGAAAGTATAATTATTTTAATTTACCGCGGTGTTATAATAACGTTTGGTTTTTAAAGAGACCGGGATCGGAAGTTGTCATACTCTCTGCCAACTCCGAAAACCACTTTAACAACCGTGTACGCGGTGGAGATTCCAGAATGAATTAGGTTGGTGGCGGCGTTTCCTGTAAGGTAAATACGTGGACCCAACTCCCGTGAGTTGGCATAAGGTGGCTAAAACAGGAGCGATCGACGGGTTAATGAGGTAGCACCTCTGATCGGACACTTCCCTTCGATACTATACTCAGACTTTGGATTTTCGGTGGCCACCTTCACTTTTGATTTCTTTGATGTGGGGAGTTTGTCCGAGGTGGGCGGCTGCTGCGCGCTGCGCGTTTCCATCGGCCCGGAAGTGTAATTGGTATATCTACCATGGCATTGCCTAGTTGTGCCGTGTCACCTACCCTAGCGCGCCTTATACGATTTTGTTTTGTACCATACCTATGGAGTGCCCTCTGACGACGCCCATTACGGGGGAGATTACGGTACTGTATAGACTATGGGAATATATAAATGTGTTAAAGTGGAAAATGTAAAGCCTTAACTCTATTTAAAAGTAAGTTTATTTTACAATTAGACACTATTATAATAGCGCAATATACTACATAGTAAATAGTTTAACGGATCCTTAGGAGATGTAAATCCCGAGCATCTCTTGAGTTACCGTACTCATATTTATTTCTGTTAATTTAACTCACATAAGATCTTTTAGTTCTGACTTGGGTCAGTTCGAGCGTTTCAGGATCGAAGACTTTAGCTCTAGAGGACGAAGACGGAGATTTCTATTATTAATATTAATTATATTCCACTACACTCATATTGTTCCGCTACTTTGTCGTATGGTATGTGTACTCTGATAAGTATTGTATAAATAAAATCAAAGGTTTTGTAAAACAACTTCAAGAACTGTATATTTGATTATTATATTTTATCCTTCCGCTGTGAGATTCTGTTTAGTTTTTTTTTTCTTTCTCTATTTTTCTTATTTATCCCATAACAATCTTCCCTTACGTATGGTTTGAACTGGCACGTGTGTCCGTTTAAATCGTGCGAAAAGGCGGGATGTTACATTTTGGCTATTGTTTACAAGACAAATATCAAGGCTCTCCATTCATTCAAATGAAAAGTCATGCTATATCATGCTTGTTGTGCTTTCTGGAATCTATTCTGTGTGTTTTGGTCGCTAATCTCTAGCTTTAACAAGTGAGTATTTCTCACCAGACATTATGTACTTATATAAGTAGTAAATTGACACCCTGCGAATCTGTAGAGCTATATTATCATGTTATACTTGACTATGTTATGATCATATAATGTTCACCCCTGTTTATACACCTATTATATCATCTGTTAGTGTTATATATTGTTATTCTATTTATTTTATCAGTTTATCACACTGCAAGTTCCCTGTAGATTAGTATCACTATGGGTTGAAATGATACATACCCGAACGGACTTTAAAATAGGGAAAAATCGTTATGGGCTGAAATGATAGGCCTGAACGGTTTTTATTTATTTTATTTTAACTTGGGATTGCGGGTTTGAAATGATAGAACCCGGATTTTACTTCTTAAACTGCGGATTGAAATGATACATATTTGTATCACTTGACCTAGGTTAGAAAATTATATACAGACCCGTGGTTATTCTATAAAGTGTTTTGAATATATTTTTTAGTATTTTTGTAACGACCCATAATTTTTATTAATTAAAATTTGAATATTTAATTAATTTTAAATATTAATAAGTGAAATTTATAAGTCGAATAAATTTTATTTCGAATAATTGGATTTAATTAAATAATTAAATCGATAATTTAATATGTTAAATTATGGAAATAATTGAAATTTGGGTAAAATATGATTGAAAATGATTTGTAAAATTTTATTTTATCATATTGAAGTTAGAGTTATGTTATAGAACTTTTAAAATCGAATTAAGAGTTAATTTGTGAAAATTGAATATTTTAATATTTAATCGACTAGTAAAATTAGCAAATTTTCGAACAGTCTCAGAATTGGACAAAACTAGTTCCATTGGATCCGTAATAGTTTGTTATTATCGGATTTCAATTTTCGTAGCAATCGGAGTTATCGTTTGATCGTGGCAGCTCGAAACGCATCGAAATTGTTTTAATATTAATTTGGCGAGTTAAAATAGTCATTTTTCAAAAAGTCTCGGATTTCGACGAAACCAGTTTCATCAGATCCGTAATGTGATATTATTGTATGGTTTAAAATTTCATGTCAACCGAATTTACCGTGTGTCCGGTGCAAGCTAAAACGCCTAAAAAATCGTTTAATCAGTTTAATTTTAAATAGAACGTTTATTGCCATAACTCGCACAGATGACCGAATTAGCTTCCGAAACCTGTTCCATTGTGTCCGGAACGCGGGATAAACCCTAGAAACGCCAGTTACGGCGTGTAAATCGGAGTTTTGAAAAGTCGAATGAATAGTGTCGTTCAAACTTCTATAAATAGCCCCCCTCATCCACAAAAAAAAAATTAGGTTTTAAAAACCCTAGCCGCCGGCCTCAATATACACGGCCAGAAATTAACGACCTTCCTCCCTCAAATTCTTCAAATCCGTTCATCAATTCAAGGAAAGTTCAACATGAAAGTTGTAGGGGACGACGAGGGCTTCACATCTATACAGAGATGATGGGTTTTGGAGAAACGTGGTCGCCAAAATTTGGCCGAGTATGGGTCGCGCTCGAGCACGTTTTTATGGAGAAGGGGACGACCGAGTTCGACCCAATCGCGGCCGATGGTGGTGGCCGTGGGGAGCTTCGGGGCGGTGGTGCTCGATCAACAGGAAGTCGAGCGTTTAGGTGGCAATTTCGAAACCCTTGAACGTGATATGGGTTCATATGCGGCCTGTAGAGACGTGTGCGAGTGAGGGAAATGGAAGAAAGGAGTCACGGCTTGGATTTGCTGATGCAGAATCTAACGGCTGATGTTGGCTGTAGGTTTAGAAAATTATATTATGTTGTAAATTGTTTATATAAAATCGTGTAAACTTTAAAAATATATATCTTTTTCATACGAGGTCGAAAACGCGCGAAACTAGTTGCGTTGGAATCGTATGGACGACCACTACGCTATCGAATTGGATTGGAGTCGTTTGGAGTTAGCGAAAATTTTGGGTAAAATTAAACGCGCGTTTAATTTTATTCGTAATAAAAGCTGAAAACGAAATTGAAATCAAGGTGAGAACTTCTCACTCAATCGAATCGGTTTCGATTTTAATTTTAAATAGCTAGATTTAAAATTCTTGAATGTATGTTTGAATGATGATTGTTATCTATTGATTGTTAAAATAGACATTATGCGCCGTTAGTAAGCGGATGTTATTTATCAAGAACATATACCGCGAATATTTCATAAACAGTGAAATTGGTGTTATATATAATGGCAATATATATATATATATATATATATATATATATATATATTGCAGTTGTTGATTTCCCGCATTATATAGCGATGGGACCCTATTGCGCCGTCTATTAAGCGGATAATATTTCAAATCCCATATACCGCGATAATCTCGTACTGGAACGGAATTGGTATTGTGCTAACATCTTTGGATGCAGGAAAACTGGTTGGAGGGATCCAACTGGATTCCTCAACAGTATTTATTTGATTTCAGATATTTTGATATTTGATTGATTATCATATCGATATATGATATCGTTGTTGTCGTGATTGACTATTTGGTATGTAGCATCATTGGGCCAAATTTTGGAATTTTAAAGTGATTTTTGAAAGTATACGTTTATAAAATATTTTTGGAATTGATTCATTTTAAATAAATAAACGTTATAATTTTAATGTTATAAAAATTATGATTTTTGAGAAAAATAGTGAAAAGTTGATTTTTGAAAATATGGGGTTAATGATTTTATAAAATGGTTTAAATCGGGATTTTTGAATTTATTATAAAAGGTTTAAAAATAGGATTTATGAAATTTGATTATTTTATAAATCGAAAATGATGAAATTATAAAAGATTTATAAATTCATAATTTATAGATTAAAATATTTGAATTATAAAACGAGTTTTTATAAGTGTTAGAATGAATTGTGAATGAATTTCATAAATGAATGAAATTCATAGAATTATAAACGGTGAAGTTATAAATGGAATTTTATAAACAGTAGGTTTATAAAATTTATAAAGTTATAAAAAGAATGGTTTTGGATAAATAATTGAATCTTATAAGTTATAAGATTTGTAATTTGGGAAGTTTAAAGGAATGATTTTTGCAAACAAATAAATTATAAGTATTTGACTTATAATATGAATTTTTAGTATATAATTGAGATATGAATTGAGATAGGTTAATAAAGGAATTTATAAAAGGAGTTGATATAAAATAAATAGAAATAGAATTTATAAACATTGTTTTATAAATTCGCAAACGACTTATTTTGATAAATAAATTGTTATAACTTATTTATGGAGTTATATTCACGTTTTAGACTGTGAATAATCCTTTGAAATAGAATGAATAGAAATGATGAAATTGGTTAACGTAGTATATTCATGTTTTTGAATAGTGAAAAATATGTTAAAGAAATGTTTTGGATGTTTGTTTTAAATAGAATTAAAACGATCTAACGATGTTTTAAAATGTGTTAAGGTTCGAAACCATAGATTTCAACATTCATTGTTGAAATAGACGTTTTCGAGAAATAGAAGGAAATGGTGGACTATAACACTGTTGTTATAGTAAATGATTCCCGAAAGGAAATGTTTTATTTAGTATTGGGATTTATATATCTATCTTAAATTCGAATCCCTATACTAGTGATTTTGGAACGTTGTAACGATGTTTTACGCAACATTCGTTTTGGCCCAAATAAATATGGTTAAGAGAATGATTTCCTTAAAGAATGAAAATATGTACTTAATCTCGATTTAAGTATATTGAATTTTTTCCAAGTGTTGAAAATAAAAAGATTTGTGAATTACTTATTAAATAAGTATGGAAATGTTTTTCCAATGTGAAATGAAACGTTTTGAGAATTTATCTTTTTGAAGATAAATTGAAAATTAATAATTGAAATCGTATATTCATAGATATTTTGGAATATAAATTCACTATGGAATTTATAAAAGAAAGTGGAATTCGTTTAAAAATAAATATTGACTTATTTTTGAAGTGTGAAAATTATTTATCTTGTAAAGATATAATATGGGAAAATAAATAAATTGGAAAATTATTTGGAATCTGGTGATATGTGCATATCCATTGATAGTTCAATAACCGACTATCAATATTTACCTTTGAAAGGTATTTGTTGTGATTTGCTGAATTTGAATGCTACACTTATTTTTAAATTATTGCGCTCGTTATTCGGATTACCCATTCCGAATAGTGATACGACGTAATGGATAGCATCAATGACCGGTGTTGAAGACCGGGTATTTGCAAGAGCGATAGGATGACCTGTCGATTGACTCTGCACCGAGTTGCTCCGGTATAGAGTTCTCCATATGTGATGGGGAATCCGATCAGGATTGTGGATATCCGGATTGCAAGGACTTCTTTGTAAGTGCCTTCGGTTCTGTTCGAGCCCGGAACAGACTTGTATGGATTGTATGTCTGACATTACAAATTGAGATATAAAGCTAATTTCTTTCAAATATATTTCTGTTGGTGACGGAGAATTTATTCTCTTAGCTTAACAACCTTCTCTGAGACGTACGAGCTCAGAGGTTATGTAGTTGAAGGTTATCAGCGATATATTCCCAATTTGGTAATGTGACATGATGAGTGTTGCTGTGAAATGATCATTGTGTTGATCATTTGTGATAGGATCATTTGTTTGATCGTTTATCTTTGTGATCATTTCTATGATCATTTGTTGAACCAAAGCATTACTTTGTATAAAGCGTGGCTTTGTGGACGAAACTTCATCGAGCCTCACACCCCGGAATGGTCAAAACAGGAAAGATGCGGCAAGGTTATGAGGGGTAGCTCTCTTTAGGGTATGTGCATTTCCTTCTGGAAAAGGGTGGTATCATGGTATGGAGCCCAGATACTTACTCATGTTGAAACACTTATTATTTGGTGTGATGTTGATTACGAGCGCTCGGTTAAAGGTCCCAAAGGACCGGGCGATGGCATACTCGTGTCAGTAGTTACCCAGTTAGGGGTAACCCGGCCTTGTGTTGGAAGAGATCTGGTTTCGTTCTCGGGGACGTCCTTCCAGAGGCGTTCTCATGTGGCAATGGGAAGTTCCTTGGCCTGACCATTTGTTGGAAATCCAAAGAAACAATACCATCTTGTACGGTTTTAGTTGTAGAACCTGCTTCCTCAGGAGGTAGTTATAGTAGGCATAATATAATGGTACCTATGCTGGCTAAGATTTATATTCTACTTTCGAAATGTTTTCCTACACTATGCACTCGTAATAATAACAAATGTTCTTTTAAATACGTATCAAGCATCTTTGACTATCATAAGGAGAAATCTCCTCCGATTCTGCGTTTGCATGTGTGTGTGTGCGGGAGGCCTTATGGTAGTCTCATTTTAAAAAGCATTGCGAATTGACTTTAAAAATATTCCTCTATTTTGATTTTAAAGATAAATAAACTGTTTTGAGTTCTCACACCAGTCACATGACTGACTCGGAGTTTATTGTTTTCCTTCCTAAACTCTGGGTGCCCACCAATTTCCACACGGGCACTCAAGAGTTAGGTTTATCAGGATATTCTGGAGTTGCTGGAGGCAAGCTGGATGGCATGGTGTATTACTAGTATATAGTATTTCTTTTCCGCTGTTTGTTTGTTGTTTGTTGTACATTCTGATGATATGATGTAATGAAATGTGATGTAATGTAATAATTGAGATTGTTCTTTATTTGAAGATTATTCATTTATTTATTATATGTTGTTCCGCTGCGATTGTGAGATTCTGATGTTGTTCTGTTGTTGTTTTCTTTCCATTCTATTTTCTTTTCTCTCTATTTTCTACCTTCTCTCTCTTCTTCTGTCCTTTTCTTTTTCTTAAACATTGAGAATTCGTATTTCTGTTCATCTCGAGTTAATCTATGGAGATTAGTGTATATTCAAGGAGTACGGATTTGCGGGTCTTCACAGGTGGTATCAGAGCATATGGTTAAGCGACAACCGTGGTTCTGTTGGGTATTACTCATTAGAGATAGAGTCAGTAGTACTCTAGAATGAGTTTGAGTGTAATAATAGCTATGAGAGCGTATTTGTTAGTGAATATAAAATTGTTTTATATTGTGATGATTGGTTTATTGAGTGGCATATGAACCTTCGTCAGCACGGTCTCGACAACTATGCCGAAGGGGTTTATAAACATTTGAATAGAACAATTCGACATAATATTGTTTTAAATTGGGTAAATGAAATAATTTTACCTTGATTATATTTTATGTATAAAGAAATAATTTTTCAGAATTATTAAAGTGTATATAAGTTGATTGTTTAGTTGTTTGAATAATCTAAGTAAAAGAATAATTGTATAAGCAAAAGAATTATAAGAATTGAATTATAATTAAAGTGATTTACAATTGTGAAATAAACTTATATATAAGAAGTGAAACTATATGAATATATTTATCAATTTGAGTTGTAAATAAATAAAAATGAATTTAAAGTTAAATGGAAATTTACTTAGAAATTGGAATCTGAATTGATTTATAAGTGGGAATTTAAGTTAAGTAAAACCAAGTGATGTTTATAAAATGAAGTATAACTTAAGAGATGTTGAATGAAGTTGATATTGGTATCGAAGTAAATTAATAAAGTTAAGTAATGGATATAAACTTAAGTTATGTAATGAAATTCAACTTTAGTAATTGAATTGAATGAATGGATTAAATGTTAATCAATTGAATGTAAATTAAGTTGATATTAAATAATGAATGTAAGTGTTAATTCATTAAAATATTATGTTATTGGAAGTTGAATAATTGAATGAAAATCAATTTAATTGAACCAATTGAAAGTAAAGGTGTTAAGCCAAATTGAATGAATATAAGCAAAGGAATTTGGTTGTAATTAATATACATTGGTTGTTATATGGTTGTTGGTTGATTGTATATAATTCTTTAAGTATTAATGAAATTGAAAGTTAAAGTAATTGAAATCCAATTGGAAGTTAAGTGAATCTTAAATAGGAATTGAATTTGATTGGAAGTGAACCAACTTGAATATGAATTAGTGAATATAAACTAATTGAAAATGAATGTTAGTACAAACATCCACTGTTAATGAATCAAATATGATTAAATTGAAAACCTATTTCATTGAATATTAATGAGAATATGAATGAATATTTATTGGTTATGAATGCTAGTTGGATGATAGTTGGTTGATGGTTGCATTTATTGCTTTTATTGCATTTGCTATGTTGGCATATATAGTTATTATGTTGCTATATGTTGTATATCGATACTATTGTCTATATACATGTTTCTCATCTGTTTGTTGAGTGTTTAGTAGGTGCGGATCGCGTTTGCATCGCATTTGAGCTCGCTTTCGCGCTATATTAGCCGTATATGCCCGCTAATAATATAATAAGGTACATATCTCGGATTACATACCGTACTTTTACACTTTTTCCCTGCGGGATGCCTCATTACTTGATGAGATGTATATTTGTGATATATATACCGTCATATTTTTTTTCGGATCGAGCCGCGCAAAGGAGACTATGGCGAATTTTTCCAAAAATTTAAGGCGTTAGAAAATTTTGAGAAAAATTGAAAAATTTGTGAAAACTATAACTTTGATTTAGAATTGAAAGTTAAACAGTAGTAATTGTTTTTGAAAAGATAACTAAGTATGATTTGAAAACTTAGTAAAGTTATTATAAGAAGTTTAAACATGGATTTTGGAAAGTTAATAGATTCTGTAACTTTTCTTACTTGGTAATTTCGAGGACGAAATTCTTTTAAGGGGGAAAGTATGTAACGATCCAGAATTTTTATCAATTAAAATTTGAATATTTAATTAATTTTAAATATTAATAAGTGAAATTTATTAGTCGAATAAATTTTGTTTCGAATAATTGGATTTAATTGAATAATTAAATCGATAATTTAATATGTTAAATTATGGAAATAATTGAAATTTGGGTAAAATATGATTGAAAATGATTTGTAATATTTTATTTTATCATATTGAAGTTAGAATGATGTTATAGAACTTTTAAAATCGAATTAAGAGTTAATTTGTGAAAATTGAATATTTTAATATTTAATCGACTAGTGAAATTAGCCAATTTTCGAACAGTCTCAGAATTGGACGAAACTAGTTCCATTGGATCAGTAATAGTTTGTTATTATCAGATTTCAATTTTCGCAGCAATCAGAGTTATCGTTTGATCGTGGCAGCTCGAAACGCATCGAAATTGTTTTAATATTAATTTGGCGAGTTAAAATAGTCATTTTTCAAAAAGTCTCAGATTTCGACGAAACTAGTTTCATCGGATCCGTAATGTGATATTATTGTATGGTTTAAAATTTCGTGTCAATCGGATTTACCGTTTGTCCGGCGCAAGCTAAAACGCCTAGAAAATCGTTTAATCGGTTTAATTTTAAATCGAACGTTTATTGCCATAACTCGCACAGATGACCAAATTAGCTTCCGAAACCTGTTCCATTGTGTCCGGAACGCGGGATAAACCTTAGAAACGTCAGTTACGGCGCGTAAGTCGGAGTTTTGAAAAGTCGAATGAATAGTGTCGTTCAAACTTCTATAAATAGCCCCCCTCATCCACAAAAAAAAAAAAAATAGGTTTTAAAAACCCTAGCCGCCGACCTCAATATACACGGCCAGAAATTAACGACCTTCGTCCCTCAAATTTTTTGAATCCGTTCATCAATTCAAGGAAAGTTAAACATGAAAGTTGTAGGGGACGACGAGGGCTTCACATCTATACGGAGATGATGGGTTTTGGAGCAACGTGGTCACCAAAATTTGGCCGAGTATGGGTCGCGTTCGAGCACGTTTTTATGGAGAAGGGGACGACTGAGTTCGACCCAATCGCGGCCGATGGTGGTGGCCGTGGGGAGCTTCGGGGCAGTGGTGCTCGATCAACAGGAAGTCGAGCGTTTAGGTGGCAATTTCGAAACCCTAGAACGTGATATGGGTTCATATGCGGCCTGTAGAGACGTGCGTGAGTGAGGGAGATGGAAGAAAGGGGTCACGGCTTGGATTTGTTGATGCGGAATCTAACGGCTGATGTTGGCTGTAGGTTTAGAAAATTATATTATGTTGTAAATTGTTTATATAAAATCGTGTAAACTTTAAAAATATATATCTTTTTCATACGAGGTCGAAAACGCGCGAAACCAGTTGCGTTGGAATCGTATGGATGAGCACTACGCTATGGAATTGGATTGGAGTCATTTGGAGTTAGCGAAAATTTTGGGTAAAATTAAACGCGCGTTTAATTTTATTCGAAATAAAAGCTGAAAACGAAATTGAAATCAAGGTGAGAACTTCTCACTCAATCGAATCGGTTTCGATTTTAATTTTAAATAGTTAGATTTAAAATTCTTGAATGTATGTTTGAATGATGATTGTTATCTATTGATTGTTAAAATAGACATTATGCGCCGTTAGTAAGCGGATGTTATTTATTAAAAACATATACCGCAAATATTTCATAAACAGTGAAATTGGTATTATATATAATAGCAATATATATATATTGGCATATGTATATATTGCAGTTGTTGATTTCCCGCATTATATAGCGATGAGACCCTATTGCGCCATCTATTAAGCGGATAATATTTTAAATCCCATATACCGCGATAATTTCGTACTGGAACGGAATTGGTATTGTGCTAACATCTTTGGATGCAGGAAAACAGGTTGGAGGGATCCAAGTGGATTCCTCAACAGTATTTATTTGATTTCAGATATTTTGATATTTGATTGATTATCATATCGATATATGATATCGTTGTTTTCGTGATTGACAATTTGGTATGTAGCATCACTGGGCCAAATTTTGGAATTTTAAAGTGATTTTTAAAGTGATTTTTGAAAGTATACGTTTATAAAATATTTTTGGAATTGATTCATTTTAAATAAATAAACGTTATAATTTTAATGTTATAAAATTTATGATTTTTGAGAAAAATAGTTAAAAGTTGATTTTTGAAAATATGGGGTTAATGATTTTATAAAATGTTTAAATCGGGATTTTTGAATTTATTATAAAAGGTTTAAAAATAGGATTTATGAAATTTGATTATTTTATAAATCGAAAATGATGAAATTATAAAAGATTTATAAATTGATAATTTACAAATTAAAATATTTGAATTATAAAACGAGTTTTTATAAGTGTTAGAATGAATTTTGAATGAATTTCATAAATGAATGAAATTCATAGAATTATAAACGGTGAAGTTATAAATGGAATTTTATAAACAGTAGGTTTGTAAAATTTATAAAGTTATAAAAAGAATGGTTTTGGATAAATAATTGAATCATATATTTTATAAGATTTGTAATTTGGGAAGTTTAAAGGAACGATTTTTGCAAACAAATAAATTATAAGTATTTGACTTATAATATGAATTTTTAGTATATCATTGAGATATGAATTGAGATAGGTTAATAAAGGAATTTATAAAAGGAGTTGATATAAAATAAATAGAAATAGAATTTATAAACATTGTTTTATAAATTCGCAAACGACTTATTTTGATAAATAAATTGTTATAACTTATTTATGGAGTTATATTCACGTTTTAGAATGTGAATAATCCTTTGAAATAGAACGAATAGAAATGATGAAATTGGTTAACGTAGTATATTCACGTTTTTGAATAGTGAAAAATATGTTAAAGAAATGTTTTGGATGTTTGTTTTAAATAGAATTAAAACGATCTAACGATGTTTTAAAATGTGTTAAGGTTCGAAACCATAGATTTCAACATTCATTGTTGAAATAGACGTTTTCGAGAAATAGAAGGAAATGGTGGACTATAACATTGTTGTTATAGTAAATGATTTCCGAAAGGAAATGTTTTATTTAGTATTGGGATTTATATATCTGTCTTAAATTCGAATCCCTATACTAGTGATTTTGGGACGTTGTAACGATGTTTTACGCAGCATTCATTTTGGCCCAAATAAATATGGTTAAGAGAATGATTTCCTTAAAGAATGAAAATATGTACTTAATCTCGATTTAAGTATACTGAATATTTTCCAAGTGTTCAAAATAAAAAGATTTGTGAATTACTTATTAAATAAGTATGGAAATGTTTTTCCAATGTGAAATGAAACGTTTTGAGAATTTATCTTTTTGAAGATAAATTGAAAATGAATAATTGAAATCGTATATTCATAGATATTTTGGAATATAAATTCACTATGGAATTTATAAAAGAAAGTGGAATTCGTATAAAAATAAATATTGATTTATTTTTGAAGTGTGAAAATTATTTATCTTGTAAAGATATAATTTGGGAAAATAAATAAATTGGAAAATTATTTGGAATCTGGTGATGTGTGCATATCCATTGATAGTTCAATAACCGACTATCAATATTTACCTTTGTAAGGTATTTGTTGTGATTTGCTGAATTTGAATGCCACGCTTATTTTTAAATTATTGCGCTCGTTATTCGGATTACCCATTCCGAATAGTGATACGACGTAATGGATAGCATTGATGACCGGTGTTGAAGACCGGGTATTTGCGAGAGCGATATGATGACCTGTCGATTGACTCTGCACCGAGTTGCTCCGGTATAGAGTTCTCCATATGTGATGGGGAATCCGATCAGGATTGTGGATATCCGGATTGCAAGGACTTCTTTCTAAGTGCCTTCGGTTCTGTTCGAGCCCGGAACAGACTTGTATGGATTGTATGTCTGACATTACAAATTGAGATATAAAGCTAATTTCTTTCAAATATGTTTTTGTTGGTGGCGGAGAATTTATTCTCTTAGCTTAACACCCTTCTCTGAGACGTACGAGCTCAGAGGTTATGTAGTTGAAGGTTATCAGCGATATATTCCTAATTTGGTAATGTGACATGCTGAGTGTTGCTGTGAAATGATCATTGTGTTGATCATTTGTGAAAGGATCATTTGTTTGATCGTTTATCTTTGTGATCATTTCTATGATCATTTGTTGACCCAAAGCATGACTTTGTATAAAGCGTGGCTTTGTGGACGAAACTTCGTCGAGCCTCACACCCCGGAATGGTCAAAACAGGAAAGATGCGGCAAGTTTATGAGGGGTAGCTCCCTTTAGGGTATGTGCATTTCCTTCTGGAAAAGGGTGGTATCATGGTATGGAGCCCAGATACTTACTCATGTTGAAACACTTATTATTTGGTGTGATGTTGGTTACGAGCGCTCGGTTAAAGGTCCCAAAGGACCGGGGGATGGCATACTCGTGTCAGTAGTTACCCAGTTAGGGGTAACCCGACGTTGTGTTGGCAGAGATCCGGTTTGGTTCTCGGGGACGTCCTTCCAGAGGCGTTCTCATGTGGCAATAGGAAGTTCCTTGGCCTGACCATTTGTTGGAAATCCAAAGAAACAATACGATCTTGTACGGTTTTAGTTGTAGAACCTGCTTCCTCAGGAGGTAGCTATAGTAGGCATAATATAATGGTACCTATGCTGGCTAAGATTTATATTCTACTTTCGAAATGTTTTCCTACACTCTGCACTAGTAATAATAACAAATGTTCTTTTAAATACGTATCAAGCATCTTTGACTATCATAAGGTGAAATCTCCTCCGATTCTGCGTTTGCATGTGTGTGTGTGCGGGAGGCCTTATGGTAGTCTCATTTTAAAAAGCATTGCGAATTGACTTTAAAAATATTCCTCTATTTTGATTTTAAAGATAAATAAACTGTTTTGAGTTCTCACACCAGTCACATGAATGACTCGGAGTTTATTGTTTTCCTTCCTAAACTCTGGGTGCCCACCAGTTTCCACACGGGCAGTCAAGAGTTAGGTTTATCAGGATATTCTGGAGTTGCTGGAGGCAAGCTGGATGGCATGGCGTATTACTAGTATATATTATTTCTTTTCCGCTGTTTGTTTGTTGTTTGTTGTACATTCTGATGATATGATGTCATGAAATGTGATGTAATGTAATAATTAAGATAGTTCTTTGTTTAAAGATTATTCATTTATTTATTATATGTTGTTCCGCTGCGATTGTGAGATTCTGATGTTGTTCTGTTGTTATTTTCTTTCCGTTCTATTTTCTTTTCTCTCTATTTTCTACCTTCTCTCTCTTCTTCTGTCTTTTTCTTTTTCTTAAACATTGAGATTCGTATTTCTGTTCATCTTGAGTTAATCTATGGAGATTAGTGTATATTCAACGAATACGGATTTGCGGGTCTTCACAATTTTAAAAATATAAATTTATGATATTTGATTTAAATAGATTTTGAAAGGTTTTAAAATAAATAAATTATGATTTTTCTATGTGTTAGAAATGTAATTTATGAATGGTTTAACTGGATTTTTTTGAATATAAGTTATGTTTGAAAATTTGGAATTTTGACTAAAAATGATATTTGAGTTATATAGAATAAAATGGACTTTAATTATATTTGGAAAATGGTAAATATGATAAATTGATTTATATTTGAATTTAAGAGATTTATTAAAGAATTATTGATTTTTCTATAAATTTAAGTGGTTGAATAAATGACTGTTGAAAAGTGAAATTTTAAAATATAACTTGACTTGAAAATGTGAAATTTGAGTTTTAACTAAAGATTTAAATTAATACATTAATTAAATAAATTGGAAATTTAGTTAAATTTGTGAAATGGTAAAATAAATCTGAAGTATTCAGTTTATTTGTTGAAAAATAAAGAAAGGAAATTAGACACTTGAACTAATAAGTGGAATTATTGAAATTTGGATTTATTTATAAGAAATTGGTTTTATAAAAATCAATATGTTTAATGATATGTTAATAAACATTTTTAATGTTAAATTATGATTTTTAAAATGTTTTTTGGTTTTAAATTGAAGTTTTTTTATTTGCTAGTAATACACTAAAATCTGGAATTAAATTTTAATAGCATTCAGAAATGCTATAGTTTCTGAATTGAACTAAAATTGTGTAAAAAGAACTATTGCAGCATTTCTGAAATGTTGTAGTTGCTGTAGTTGAACTTATAGGCTAATATTGAACTCAGGTCTATTATAGCATTCGCTGGAAATGCTATATTGGTCTACAGTCTTTGCTGAAATCAAATAAAACCTTTGTTTTGAAATCTGAACTACTGCAGCACTTCTGAAATGCTGTCTTTTCTGTTTTGAACTATAATTTAACTTAAAACTGAGTTTTAACAGCAGTTTTAAATGCTGTCTTTGCTGAATTAAAGTGTTTTCAAGTACAACTTATAATAGCTTTTTCTATATGCTGTGAAATGCTGAAATGGTAATAATTATGGTTTGTGGCTTAGTAAACAAACTCAGAATGGTTTGAAACTTTGGAAATTGAGTACTTGATTTGAAAGTATAATAATTACACTTTCAAATGATTTGAAGGAATAAATATAATTTGAAATATAAATCATTTAAAAGTGGCTTAAAATGACAATAAATGAATGATATCTTTAAATTTAAAAAGTATTTAAAGTAAAATATTAGATTTGAACTCAAATGATATTTTGATATATTAAAATTGATTTGAAATGAAGTTTTGGAGTGATATGATATTTTGATATATTAAAATGATTTGAAATGAAGTTTTGAAAGGATATAATATGTTGATATATTAAACGATTTGGAAATGTTTTGAAAAGTTATGATGTTTTGATATATCAAAATGGTTTGGAAATGAATTGATCTTTATTTTCATAAAGATTTGAACAGGAAATGATATTTTATGTAACAACCCGCATATTTATCGAGTTTATATTTAAATATTTTATTTAAATATTAAATCGTTAATCGGATTTTGGTCCGAAAAGCTACTTTTTGCAAACGGTCAAATTAGGACTCGAGACAACTTCCATTGAGTTCGAAATGCCGTTTACAACTTTTTTAAGTATAAACATCGATAGGTTTGGAGTTAGTGAAATTTCACTAACTTTTCCCGCTTTGGACTTTGAGTTAGTTTAGCCTATTAAGCCCAAGTTCCAACCCTCTTCTCCCCACTCTTCATAAATTTCCTAACTAACCCAAGCTTTGGCATTAATGGTGAAGAGAATGGGAAATTAAAACTCCAAGCTCAAATTCAATTGCAACTCCAACATTCAACTCCAAATTCAAGTAGAAGATATTGGATTCAAGCTTTGGATTGCTTCTCCTTGCTTTCAAGCTTCATCTTCATAAATTTTAGTGCAAAGGTGAGATTTGTATCTCACAATTCTAGTCTATAACCATATTGGACTATTGGGAATGATTCCCTATCACTTTTGCATGCATATTAGCATTTGGTTTGGATTGGATTGGCGAAAAACTCCAATTTTTAGCGTTTTGGTGAATTTTCTGCACTTAGGTCGTTCTGGCCATTTTTGGTGTTCGGAGTTAGGTCGCTCGCGACCTAAACCTTAGGTCGTTCGCGTGTTATCGCGCTAAGTCGCACTGCCTTGAATCTTCACTTCGGAGTTAGGTCGTTTCACGTTAGGTCGTATGGCTTTTAGGTCGTAGGTCGTATGGCTTTTAGGTCATAGGACGTATAGCTTTTAAGTCGTAGGTCGTATGGCTTTTAGGTCGTAGGTCGTTGGCCTTTTGACCGTTAGGTCGCATGCCTTTCTACTTCGATAGGTCGTTCGGCCATGCTTTCTATTTTTAGGTCGCGACATCTTTAGGTCGTGTTACCTATATACCCCTAGGTCGAAAGACCTTAGGTCGTGCACCTTTAGGTCGCGAACCCTATTAGGTCGTGAACCTCTTTAGGTCGCCTCTCCCTTAAACAGTTAGGTCGTTCGTCCTGTGATGCCTTAGGTTGTTTGACCCGTGTTACGTTAGGTCGCGTAACCCCTTAGGTCGCTTGACCTTGTTTTCGACCTTAGGTCGTTTCACTTTTAGGTCATATGACCTTTAAACCGTTAGGTCGTTAGACCTATAACTCGATGGGTCGTTCCCCTTTAGGTCGCGAATCACTTTAGGTCGCATGACCTCGTCTCCGTTAGGTCGTGAACCTTGTTAGGTCGCTCATCCTTAGCTCGCGAACCTTCTTAGGTCGCACACCCCCCTTAGGTCGTAAGGCCTCAATTTTGTTTTAGTTCGTAGGCCACTTGTCTTCACTAGGTCGGGGCGCTGCCCCGCACCCCGCTGGGGGCGCTGCCCTCTGGACCCCCGCGATCTGACCGGGCAGGTCGAACCCCGTAAGCGGTGGCGTTGCCCCTGCACCCCCACCTTGCGGGGTTGCCACCCTCCCTGGACCCCCCCTCCATAGGGGATCTTATCTGAAAAACATTCAACAGAACTTGCTTTGTTGAGATGCTGAGTTGACCATTCTTCGAGACAAACTACCTTTGGTTATCTCGGCCACGTTTGGTCGTTGGGGAACTTCCACTTTGATGCTTTTGAGCTGATTTCCTTGGATTTTATTCACATCTCCGAATGTGATCTTTGTGATGATTGTTTCTACAATCTCTTCTGTGATTTGTCATTTTAAGAATATAAAGGTTTCAATACTAGTAGTAAATATCAAAACTCTTTTAACAAACAATTTCAACTCTATTTTTAATAACAAAGCTCTTTTCTTAAACCGTTTCCCAATCTATTAGTATATACAAACCTTTACCTCACTCGGATGAGAAATCTAATTAAACGACTTAGTAAAACAAGTGGTATGAAACGCTTGTGTTCACTTCGTCGGTTAATTCTTAGACTTGTTCGATTGAACCACTTGTGACAAATTTTATTAGTGAAGATTTATAGTTTGTTCGTAAATATTTAAGTTAAGCAAGTGGTTATGGGACATGAAGCTAAACTTCTATATTTACTAGCTTAGTGTAATTGACACTTCTGGTTGATCATGACGATCATTCTGAAGATTTAGACTAGCAACTATGCGATGTCTCTTGTTGCGTGGTTAGACTAGACACCACTTGTGTGATTCCACTCACACATATCTTTTTGCATTTTGGTTAGTCTGGACCTCAATCTGTGTGATTCCATTCACACATGTGGGGTAGCTCCCCTTGGTCTTCGGACCGTCATGTGATAGGCCTCTTTCTCTTTTCTATGATTTCTGGACTTCTTGCATTGATTTCTAGAATTTATGTCATTGACTTGTCATGAGTACAAGTTTGGGGTATGATGCCCTTTCCGAATCTTTGAGAAGATTCTTGTGATATTGATTATCTCTTATTGATTGATCTTCTGTTGATCATTATTTACATACATATAGTGGTATGTCATTGTGGATATTTTATGTTTATGCCATATCTTTTATGTTATATCATGTCATCTGATATTTATAGCTAGACTGATCCGTTTATTATTTTCCTAAATAATACTCGGGTCAGACCGAGTTGTTACAGGTGCTTCTGCTTGACTTCTTCCCAAGGATTCATCACTATGACTTTTGGCTAACTGTTTAGATTACCAGTTTTTGTTGTATACACTTGAGATATAGACTCATAGTTGTATTCTTTTGTATAGCATGTGTTGCTATTCTTTTGAATTATTGTGGATCTTACTGACCACTACTGTGACGACCGCCCATGACTCTCGCACGAAAACAAGGGAATGGTGAGCTGAAAGGTGTGCCAGGCAGCCATGGACGATAGTCAGGGTAAGATAAAACACAAAATAGTCTATCGTATTACTCACAGCGCATGGATAAAATACAATAGAAAGTATACATAGTGATGCTTTATAGAACAGAACTCTCATCATATAAACTCATAATAGTTTTATACAATCATATGAATAGTCAATACATCAGGCCTCACTACATAACACTCAGAGTATCAAACAAACAGCGGAACATCCAGTACATATAGAAAGAAAACAATATGCAAAAGCCTCCAGCTCGTCTTCGTCATCAACAGAGTTGGTAGCCAAGAACAGCACCTGTCACCTGCTACCTAGTCTGCCCATCCCAACATGGATGAACAGCCTAAGGTAATAAGAGTTGAACATAAAACCTTGAGTCAAACAATAGTCTTAGGAGTAGTAAATCAACTATCAAACATACCAAAAGAGCATAAAGGGTAAAAGGAATAGGAACTCAACCATCCCACTCCACCTCATTCTATAGTGATAGCCCCCAGACACACTAAGCAGAAGCAAACATAACAAAGTAGACAATTAAAGTAAAGCAATAATCACTCGAGTCAAGGTCGATGTTTTCCAAGTACAAACCCCCAAGGCCTAAACCAAGATCAGATAAGCACTACGAAAACACCGCTTCTGAGGCCGAATGATGATACAATCAAACATCCATGACTCTGGCTATCATTCTTATCATTGCCTCGATATCACCGTTAATTGAATGACCGACACCTTCTTTCAACCGTCCGTCAAGGGCTAATGGCAACCCCGGTTCTAGACATAACTCCGCACGTCCTCGTGACCCATGCCTAGGACTATCAAATCTACCCAGAGTACTAACATGTCATCATGACCCGTGTCTGAGACGTCATCGCGACCCGTCCCAACGTACTCTTGCTTTGAGCATGCTAGAACCTTCAATAACGATAAGATCCAAGCCTCCTAGTCATCCTCCTCAACAACTATTCTCATACTAGCTCAAGCGCCTCTCGAGCCCACCATTATCAACCAACTCGAACCACATCATCGAGTTATCAACATGCTTGGGATGATCCCGTCTGGATTAAACCAAGGCTTTCTCACATCATGCTTTGCTACATCGCATCATAGCAAAGTCCCATCTCAACATCATGGTTTGCCTCATCGCATCATGGCAAAGTCCCATCTCAACATCATCCTCAGATCTATCCATATGAGCTTCCACATCCGCTTCATATGCCACAAGCAGCTTTCACCATTCAAGAGCCTTTCCACTTAGCTTTTGAATCATCTTCGACCAACTTGTCCAAATCAAGTTATCAATCAACTAATCAATCAAATCAAACATTAATCCAAGTAATCAATAATTCAAACAAGATCTAAATAAACAATTACAACAATAATGGCAATTTCGTAAATAAAGAGTTCAAATCTAACATGCATTCTAACAAGCATGAATTATGAACAATATCTCTACAACTTGATGAATGAACTTGCATAAGTGAACATGTAGTAAAATAGGTGTCAAAACTTCATAGACGATGGATCCACATGCAGACTTAAGGAAAATGCAAGAAATCACTATCTTTAACATACAAACAAGCCACCGATCCAATATACTCCCTTGGGTCCGTGTGAGAGATAACTACCACTCACCGAATCACCTAAACACCTCAAAAACAACTAACTCTGGATCTGGACAGCAAAGAATCAAGCTTGATCCTCCAAAGCTCCGCTTCAAACGATGAAATCTCTCTTCAACGGATGGAGATCTTCAACTTTGGCTCTTGGATCTTCGATTTGATCTTAAATTTAGATGGAAGGAATCACTAGATTAGAGTGGAGAAAAGAAGTGAAGAAGTGTTGTAGTCGAGTTCTCAAAATGGCAGCACTTCGTCGCTTCAAAATCGGGTGCCAAAAAGTGAACCAAACCCCTCTATTTATAGGCTGGAAATCCTTAGGTCGCTGCCCCCTTAGGTCGTCCACGACCTAACTCTTCGTCGACCTAACGACCGAAGCCTTAGCACTAATGCACGAGCTAACTGAGATGCCGATCCAACGACCTAATAGGAGTACCGACCTAACTAGGTCATCCTACGACCTAACTACACGGCAACGACTTAAACACCATGCGACCTATCACAGACACAAGGTCTTAACGATTTACGACTTAACACAAGGGACGACTCAACACAACAGCCGACCTAACTCCTATACAACTTAACAATACACCCGACCCAGCGACTTACCATGAGTCGTTTAATGACCTAACGACATCCCATAAGTCGCAACCTCATGGAACATAGGACCTAACTTTAACTCGTTCACGATCCAGCTTCCTTAGGTCGCTTCACGACCTAATATTCTGCACGACCTACGCCCTAGGTCGCCCAAACCCCTAAGCCGGTCTACTTCCTACGTCGGCCAAACTTTTAAGTCGCTACTACTGGATCTCCTTAGGTCGTTAACCCCACTAACTCGGTAACCCTTAAGTCGGTACAACTCTAAGGTCGTTAACATCCTATAGGTCGCTAATTCTATAAGCCGTAACTCGTTCTAACTCACTAACTCGCTCACTGTCTTAGGTCGCTCCACTACCTTAGCACCACACGACCTAAGCTATCACACGAGTTAACTTTCACAGGACTTAAACTTTGGTCGACTCATACTCTAAACGACTTACAACAATACTAACGACTTGATGACATCTATTTTACGATTTATCGACACGTAAATTAAGGGTCGTTACATTCTCTCCCCCTTAGGAATCTCGCCCCCGAAATTCCGAACAAACAAGAGCAACCAAAGTTATTCCGCATGCCTACCATCCATAGCAATCAACAAACCATGCATCCAATTACTAGCCTAGCATGCAGAATTCTAAGACTAGAACAAGTTACAAATTCATGAGATGTCACGACACCTTAGGGCCATACCTCGAAGAGTTCAGGATGAGCTGCCTTCATCCTCTCTTCCTCCTCCCACGTACAGTCGTTAACATCATCACTCTATTGTTCCTTGAGCAACGTAACCATCTTCCTCCTAAGCTGTTTCGTGTCGGTTTCCACAACACGAAGTGGCTTACGAAGTCTCGTAACGACTGGATCAACCTCTAAATCTTCACAGCTGTCAGCAGAAACCACTGTATTCGAGTCATGCACATACTTCCGTAGATAAGATACATGAAAAACATTGTGCACACCCGACATCTTTTCTAGTAACTCCAATCTATAGGCGAGCTTTCCAATTCGCTCGATGATCGGGAATGGTCCAACAAACCTCGGAGTCAATTTCCCTTTCTTCCTGAATCGAATAACATTCTTCAGTGGAGAAATCTTCAAAAAAATCATATCACCTACGTCGAATTCCAAATCCTTACAACGCTTATCAGCATAACTTTTCTGACGATCTTGGGCTGCCTTCATTCGTTGCCGAATGATCTCTATACAATCCGAAGTCTGTCGAATCATCTCTGGCCCAACTATCAGCTTTTCTCCAGTTTCCAACCAACATGTCGGAGAGTTACACGGTCTTCCATACAATGCTTCATACAGTGCCATACCAATACTTGAATGGTAACTGTTATTATATGCAAATTCCACCAAATGAAGATGATCTTCCCATGATCCCCCGAAGTCCAAAACACAAGCTCTAAGGAGATCTTCCAAAACTCGGTTGACTCTCTCGGTCTGACCATCTGTTTGGGGCTGATAAGCTATACTCAAACACAGCTCGGTTCCCAAAACTTCCTGAAGCTCTTCCAAAATCCACTAGTGAACAATGGGTCTCGATCGCTCACTATACTCTTCGGAATACCATGGAATCGAACTATCCACTTAACATAAAGCTCAGCCAATTTCGATGCAGTCCTAGTTGATCGAACAAGAATGAATCTTGCACTCTTAGTCAAACGATCTACAATGACCCAAATCCCTTCATTCCCTGCTCTGGTTCTAGGTAGACCATCGATATTTGCTCCTATTTCCATGTAGGAACTTCTAATGGCTGAAGCAATCCACTGGGCTTCTTCTGCTCGGCTTTTACCAACCGGCAGTTCATACATTTGGAAATAAAATTTCCAACATCCTTCTTCATACCTTCCCAGTAATAGGTTCTCTTCATATCCCGATACATCTTATTTCCACCTGGATGAATTGTCAACTTCGAGTGATGACTTTCCCTCAGAACTTCATCTCTCAATCCATCTATATCAGGAACAACTAGCCGTCCTTGTTTCCGAAGCCAACCCTCTCGATCGACTTCGAATCCTTTATCCTTTTCTGGGTTCCATCCAGATTCCAAATCTCGGATAATCTTGACAAGCTTATCGTCTCGCTTTTGGCTCTCGCCAATCCTTTCCACTAGAGAAGGTCTTATCGATAAGTTTGCCAACATCTCAGGTTCCAATTCACATCTAGACCTGAAATCAAATCCAGCTAAATACTCGAGACTCTTCCATTCCGAAAACATGGCTCCCAATCCTGCATGTCTTTGACTTAACGCATCTGCCACTGCGTTACCTTTTCCCGGAGTATAGGCTATACCAAAATCATATGATGCTAAAAACTCTAGCCATCGTTGCCGTCGAAGATTTAAATCCTTTTGGGAGAAAAGATACTTCAACGACTTATGATCTGTAAACAACTCAAATCGAACTCCCAATAGATAGTGTCTCCACATCTTCAAAGCAAATACAATCGCCGCTAACTCCAAATCATGAGTCGGATAATTCCTTTCATGCGGCTTCAGTTGTCGTCTTGCATACGCAACAACTTTATCCTTCTGCATTAGCACTGCTCCAAGTCCAGTACCACATGCATCGGTGTAAACCACCATCTCATCATTCCCACTTGGAATAGTCAAAACAGGAGCACTTGTCAGTCGCTCTTTCAGGATTCCGAAAGCTTGCTCACACTTAGCATCCCATCTGAACACTTGGTTCTTTTTCGTCAATCCTGTTAACGGTGCAGCTATCTTGGAAAAGTCTTTGATAAATCGACGATAATATTCGGCTAATCCAAGAAAACTTCTCACATCAGATGCATTCTTAGGTCTAACCCAATCCTGGATCGCTGCCACCTTGGCCGGATCAACCGCTATTCCATTTCCAGAGATAACATGGCCTAAGAACCTCACTTCACTCTTCCAGAAGTGACACTTCGAAAACTTAGCCTTCAGCTGATGTTTCCGCAAGATTTCCAAAACAATATGCAAGTGCGTCTTGTGCTCTTCTTCTGTTCTGGAATAAATCAAAATATCATCCACGAACACAAGTACGAACTTGTTCAACTGATCTCTGAATACTCTATTCATAAGATCCACAAAATATGCTGGTGCATTGGTCAATCCAAACGGCATTACCAGCCACTCATAAAAACCGGACGGTGTCCTGAAAGCAGTCTTCGGCACACTATCCTTAGCCACTCTTAACTGGTGAAATCCCATTGCCAAATCCATCTGAGAAAACACCTTAGCTTCGTGAAGCTGATCAAACAAGTCATCTATTCTCGGCAATGGATACTTGTTCTTCTTAGTCACTTTATTCAGCTCACGAGAATCCATACACAACCTTAACGATCCATCCGCTTTGGTTGCGAACACAACTGGTGCACCCCATTCGGACACACTAGGCCGAATGAATCCTTTCTGTAAAAGGTTATCAACTTGCACCCTTATCTCTTGCTGTTCTCTAGGCGCCATCCGCCTAAGAGGCATCACAGCAGGTCTGGCTCCCTCAACTAGATCGATACGAAACTCGATCTCCCTATGCGGCGGTAACCCTTTGACCTCATCAAAGTCGTCCTCAAATCCATTCATAACCGGCATCGATGACAGTCCATCCCGTGGAACAACCAGCGAATACATGAAGCTCATGAAGACGCCTTCTTCATGCTTACATCGTATCACAACCTTTCGCCCTTCCATATTCCCGACTGTCACCTCCAGTTTCTCACAATCAACCTTTGCCGCATACTTCCTAAGCCAGTCCATACCCAAAATAATTCCGAACCCCGCAAAGTTCAGAACAAAACAATCACAAACAAAAGAGCAATCAGGACTCGATACAACTAGACCACGGCATACCATACACAAACAAGACGAACCCCCAACTGGATTAGTCACAACCAATGGCCTATCAACAATATACGGTTCCAAACCCAACCGGTCTACCATCTTATTACAAACAAAGGAATGTGACGCCCCAGTATCAAACAACACTCTAACTGGAACACCACAAATGGAAAGAGTACCTTGAACCACCACACTCTTCCCTTTCTCTTCCGCAGTAGGAGCTTTCGAAGATGATGGAACAGCCCCCAAAGCATAAGCTTGCACAATCTGCTTATCTTTCCTCGGTTCTGGACAGTCCTTCCTGATATGCCCCAGCTTATAACAGTTGTGGCACTTCAACTGCACCTTTGGATTCTTGCAATCCCTAGAGAAATGGCCCTTCTGCCGACAATTGTAGCAGATCACTTCGCCCTTCGGCTTCTTCTGGCCATCCTTACCTTTCTACTGCTTTCTCTTCTTGTTTCCACTTTGCTCCTTGGTCATAGCAACAAAAGATCCTTCCTTAGGAAACAGATTCTCATGCCTGAGAGCTTTCTCCACAAGCTTCTCAAACGGATCGTCCAGATGATCCACCAATTGCCTCCCAAGATAACTATCCAAGCCAGTCACAAACTTCTCGTTCTTCTGGTAGGGAGATTCAATATACGATCTGGCATACTTGGACAAAGCTTCAAACTCAGAAACGTACTCAAGAACTGGTCTTCCACCTTGCTTGAGTTCCACAAACTTCTTGAACAGAACAGACTTCTGAGCCATAGAAATGAACTTAGCTTCAAATATGACTTGGAATTGCGCCCAAGTAATCTCTTCCTCTGGAGTATCAATGGTGATAGAGTTCCACCAATCAGAAGCCCTTCCCTGAAGCTGTCTTGATGCAAGATTCCTCTTAGTTGCGTCCTTAATTCCCAAATCACCAAAGATCCTTCTACAAGCATCTATCAACCTCTGAACTTCTATGGTTGATTCTGTTCCCAAGAAAGCCTTTCCTCCAAGAGAAGTGTAATCCTTACACAGCTTAGCAAAATCCACTGGTTTTGGAGCTTGAACTTGAACTCCAACATCTACTGATGGTCCCGGAGCTGGCATCCTCCTCATGATCGAAGTCATCATAGCTTCGAACATTGCAGCATAGTCAGTAGCTCCCCCAACAGCATGGCTTTCCCTAGCAGCTTGTCTCTCACTTCGACTCATCCTTAATATCTACAAAAAGGAATGATTTAGAACACCTTGAGAAACAACTACATAAGGAGTTCAAATCCTTCTAAACCACTATATTATATATAGTAATCACCCATCAAAATACAATTACGTCTCTCTTACGTAGTTACGTCAGCGAGCATTGGCTAAAATCGATTAACCAAAGCTCTGATACCAAATGTGACGACCGCCCATGACTCCCGCACGAAAACAAGGGAATGGTGCGCTGAAAGGTGTGTCAGGTAGCCATGGACGATAGTCAGGGTAAGATAAAACACAGAATAGTCTATCGTATTACACACAGCGCATGGATAAAATACAATAGAAAGTATACATAGTGAAGCTTTATAGAATAGAAGTCTCATCATATAAACTCATAACAGTTTTATACAATCATCTGAATAGTCAATACATCAAGCCTCACTACATAACACTCAGAGTATCAAACAAACAGCGGAACATCCAGTACATATAGAAAGAAAACAATATGCAAAAGCCTCCAGCTCGTCTTCGTCATCAACAGCATTGGTAGCCAAGAACAACACCTGTCACCTGCTACCTAGTCTGCCCATCCCAACATGTATGAACAACTCAAGGTAATAAGAGTTGAACATAAAACCTTGAGTCAGACAACAGTCTTAGTGAGCAGTAAATCAACTATCAAACATACCAAAAGAGCATAAAGGGTAAAAGGAATAGGAACTCAACCATCCCACTCCACCTCAATCTACAGTGATAGCCCCCAGACACACTAAGCAGAAGCAAACATAACAAAGCAGACAATTAAAGTAAAGCAATAATCACTCGAGTCAAGGTCGATGTTTTCCAAGTACAAACCCCCAAGGCCTAAACCAAGATCAGGTAAGCACTCCGAAAACACCGTTCTTGAGGCCGAATGATGATACAATCAAACATCCATGACTCTGGCTATCACTGTTATCATAGCCTCGATATCACCGTTAATTGAATGACCGGCACCTTCTTTCAGCCGTCCATCAAGGGCTAATGGCAACCCCGGTTCTAGAAATAACTCCGCACATCCTCGTGACCCGTGCCTAGGACTATCAAATCTGCCCAGAGTACTAACACGTCATCATGACCCGTGTCTGAGACGTCATCGTGACCCGTCCCAACGTACTCTTGCTTTGAGCATGCTAGAACCTTCAATAACGATAAGATCCAAGCCTCCTAGTCATCCTCCTCGACGACTATTCTCATACTAGCTCAAGCGCCTCTCGAGCCCACCATTATCAACCAACTCGAACCGCATCATCGAGTTATCAACATGCTTGGGATGATCCCATCTGGATTAAACCAAGGCTTTCTCACATCATGCTTTGCTACATCGCATCATAGCAAAGTCCCATCTCAACATCATGGTTTGCCTCATTGCATCATGGCAAAGTCCCATCTCAACATCATCCTCAGATCTATCCATATGAGCTTCCACATCCGCTTCATATGCCATAAGCAGCTTTCACCATTCAAGAGCCTTTCCACTTAGCTTTTGAATCATCTTCGACCAACTTGTCCAAATCAAGTTATCAATCAACTAATCAATCAAATCAAACATTAATCCAAGTAATCAATCATTCAAACAAGATCTAAATAAACAATTACAACAATAATGGCAATTTCGTAAATAAAGAGTTCAAATCTAACATGCATTCTAACAAGCATGAATTATGAACAATATCTCTACAACTTGATGAATGAACTTGCATAAGTGAACATGTAGTAAAATAGGTGTCAAAACTTCATAGACGATGGATCTACATGCAGACTTAAGGAAAATGAAAGAAATCACTATCTTTAACACACAAACAAGCCAGCGATCCAATATACTCCCTTGGGTCCGTGTGAGAGATAACTACCACTCACCGAATCACCTAAACACCTCAAAAACAACTAACTCCAGATCTGCACAGCAAAGAATCAAGCTTGATCCTCCAAAGCTCCGCTTCAAACGATGAAATCTCTCTTCAATGGATGGAGATCTTCAACTTTGGCTCTTGGATCTTCGATTTGATCTTCAATTTAGATGGAAGGAATCACTAGATTAGAGTGGAGAAAAAAAGTGAAGAAGTGTTGTAGTCGAGCTCTCAAAATGGCAGCACTTCGTCGCTTCAAAATCGGGTGCCAAAAAGTGAACCAAACCCCTCTATTTATAGGCTGGAAATCCTTAGGTCGCCGCCCCCTTAGGTCGTCCACGACCTAACTCTTCGCCGACCTAACGACCTAAGCCTTAGCACTAATGCACGACCTAACTAAGATGTCGATCCAACGACCTAACAGGAGTACCGACCTAACTAGGTCATCCTACGACCTAACTACACGGCAACGACTTAAACACCCTGTGACCTATCACAGACACAAGGTCTTAACGATTTACGACTTAACACAAGGGACGACTCAACACAACAGCCGACCTAACTCCTATACGACCTAACAATACACCCGACCCAGCAACTTACCATGAGTCGTTTAGTGACCTAACGACTTCCCATAAGTCGCAACCTCATGGAACATAGGACCTAACTTTAACTCGTCCACGATCCAGCTTCCTTAGGTGGCTTCACGACCTAATATTCTGCACGACCTACGCCCTAGGTCGCCCAAACCCTAAGGCGGTCTACTTCCTAAGTCGGCCAAACTTTTAAGTCGCTACTACTGGATCTCCTTAGGTCGTTAACCCCACTAACTCGGTAACCCTTAAGTCGGTACAACTCTAAGGTCGTTAACATCCTATAGGTCGCTAATTCTATAAGACGTAACTCGTTCTAACTCACTAACTCGCTCACTGTCTTAGGTCGCTCCACTACCTTAGCACCACACGACCTAAGCTATCACACGAGTTAACTTTCACACGACTTAAACTTTGGTTGACTCATACTCTAAACGACTTACAACAATACTAACGACTTGATGGCATCTATTTTATGATTTATCGACACGTAAAATACGGGTCATTACAACTACTCTGATGTACACTTTCATGTGTTGGTTATATATTCATATCTTTTTCCGCCCTTGTGATATGGATGTCTGTGACTGATTTGTGTTATGATTATTTCTATATTTGTTTCCGAAGATTATTCATAGCCACCGTGTGATAAGAAATTACATGGATGGTCGCTCCTCAACAGCCTTATTCTCCGTGCTAGTTGACAGCACTACACCGTAGTGTTCTTGGCAAGTGTGGGTATAGAGGTGGGGCGCCACATTTTATTTTGAAGTGTAAAATATTATTTTAAAGTTATAACCACGGGTTATAATAACGATTGTTTGGCAAAGAGACTAGGATCGGATATGGACATACTCTCTGTCGATACCGAAAACCACTTTGACTAACCGTGTACGCGGTGGAGATTTCAGAATGAAGTAGGATTGTAGCGACGTTCTTATGGTATGTTACGTGGACCCAACTCCCGTGAGTTAGCATAAGGTGGCTAAAACAGGAGCGATCTCGGGCCAGCTAAGGTAGCACCTCTTATCGGATGCATTTCTTCGATACTATATTCATATTTGCGATTGATCAGATGGCCATCATCCGATTTTTGGGAATGTGTTCCGAGGTGGGCGTATGTGGCTGCTGCGTTACCACCATCCCATGTGCGTAATTGGTATATCTACCCTGGCATTGCCTTGTGTACCGTGTCACCTACCATATCGAGCCTTTACTATGAGTTTCTATTTGTGTCGTACCTATGGAGTATCTTCTCGTAGTCTCCCGATCAGGAGATATGCAGGATAGACTACTGGCATTTTACGTGTTAAGGTGGAAAATGTAAAGCCTTAACGCTATTTAAAAGTAAGTTATTTTACTATAGACATTATTATAATAGCGCAATATTACTACATAGTAAATAGTTTAACGAATCCTTAGAGGATGGGCGATCCCAAGCATCTTCTAAGTTACTTGTACTTTTACTACAGTTCACTTGAGTTGGTTTACATTGTATAAGTATGTATGTCCTGACTCGAGGGTTTGTATTTTTATTTATGCTCGGGTCAGCCTGAGTTATTCACAGATTTGGATTCCACTTTCTGGAGATTGGAATCGCTGGAGATTATCTGCTTATCTAGTCTCATCTATTTCAGTTCTGTTGTTGTATTCAGCTTGTACTTGGTTGTCATCTCGAGACTTCTGTTGTACTTTATTTTCTTCTGTTGTATTTTTATTAACTCTGATATATTTAAATAGTAGCTTTGTGAACTACTATTTCTTTTACTTCCGCTGCATTATTAAATACTCTGTGTCTGTGCTCTGTGATTATTATTTACTGTATATTCTGAGATTTGCCAAATTTTTATTCACAATGCGGTATTTTGAGCAATTCAATTCCGGCACGAGTGTCTACCTATACACTTATAATGGATGCAAATGGTTGAAAATAGCGTTCGTTACATTATGTTGCATTTCTACTACAGTTCACTTGAGTTGATTTACATTATAAAAGTATATATTGTCCTGACTCAAGTGTTTTGTGTTTTACTTTACGCTCGGGTCAGCCTGAGTATTCACAGCTTTGGATTCTCTTTCTAGAGCTGGTCTTTGCTAGAGTTTCTGCTTTTCTACATTTATATCTACTTTCTGTTTCGTCTATTCTAGTTTATCCCATGTATTAGTGAACTTCTATGTATTTGGGATTTCTATTATGTTGTTTTCAGACTGCATTATGTATTTTGTTTAAGACTCTGCCGTAATAGCTTCATGAACTACTATGTATTTTATATTCCACTGCGAGGTATTCTATTTTTTCTGTGTCTGTGATTCTGTGATTTGTATTTCATTTGCTCCAAATTTATTTACAATGCGGTATTTTGAGCAATTCAAGTCCGACATGTGTGGCTACGAATGGCTGAAAATACCAGGTTGTTACAGGAAGTCTATCTGTGAATTGGAAAAAATTATCAAGTAATTGAAATCGGTAGAAAAAGTAACAGTTGGACGCTGTTTTAGAAATAATCAAAGCAATTAATAACTTGATTGGATAGCAAGAATAAATATGGAAGGACACGTTATAAAGGCAAAATGAACCGTTTGAAAATAAATAAAAGAAATGATGGCAAAAAAAACAGCCGTGCCTTGAATTTTCCAAAATAAATTATTTTATGAACATCGATTATTACTGAATTAAATTGAATAGAATCACACCCTAAAATATACTTTCTTAATTTTTGATGAAAATTTATCATTTGCCACATTTAACTATACGTAATCCAAATGTAAGATTTTATTTCAAAATATTATTATTTAAAATTTCTCAAAAATCAAATTAAATGCGCTAAATAAGACCATTAAAAATTAACAAAATTTTACGGGTCATTACACTCTCCCCCACTCAAAACTTTTCGTTCCCGAAAAGGAAGAAGGTGGGAGAATAGAAACAACCAGAAAGATAAATGATTGAAAGAAAAGGATAAACAATTAATTTAAAACCATATAAATTTACTTGAAATATTCATTTGAAAACTTCATTTGAAATTAAATTTTCTTCAATACTTTAAAAAAAAATTTCAAACCCATTTGTAAAATTTCTTGCTTCCTTTATAAATACCATTTATAAGTTTTAGATAACACCTTTATAAATATATATGAAAACTATTTGGAAACAGTTATTCACATCCTTAGTTATATTTTCAAGGAAGTTATTTGACAACATTAAATCCATACTTTATAAATTTACTAATTTATCTTAAGACACTTTCAACATTATAGATAAATCAGTACTCATTTCTTAAATATGTTATATTCAATTAATAACTTCTGAAATATTAATGACACTAATGATTTACTATTAAACCATGTAGTATATAAATAAACAATGTTTTAAAGATTATATTCAAAAAGGAAAGGAGGGTAGATTCGAAAAAACGGAATATAGGTGAAGAAATAAAGCTGAGCAGATAAGATAGGTTCAAAGGGATAGTATCGGGCTCGAATAATTAAATCAAACCATAAAGTTTTAATCTCAAATATTAATACAAAATTTCTTTGTTGGAAATACCTTTATAATAAAATATTTTTATATCGAAATGAATTTTTCCTTTCAAAAATACTTTTATAACTCGATGTTTCAACAAGTTTATCCTCGTTCTTGCAGACTCTGACCATACATTGTTCAGGCGCAAAGCTAGAATTCTTCAAGCACTTAGTAGACCTGTTTCAACACCCAGTGAATATACTTGAAAAACCTTAAAAAAACATATATGGAAAGTACAATCCAAACAAAACAATCAAACCAAAACCTTTGTCCAACCATGGTTCGCAGATACACAATGGTTATGCCTGGATCCCCCAAGAAACAATCCGTACCCCTAGGCCATCTCAGCCAGGAAGTTTCACTACTAATGCGACCTACACAGATTGTAGGATACACAATGGTTACGCCTGGATCCCCCAGGAAACAATCCGTACCCCTAGGCCAGAATCAGCTAGGCAGTTGCGCTATGCAGTCGTGAGAGAAAAAAAACCATGGGTTACGCCACGGTGGGAATATCCGAGTATCACATCCAAAAACCAAAAATCAAAGAGAATAATATCGATAAAATGAATCCACAATGTGGCCACAAAGCGAATATCAAGCAGAAGGCACTTTCCATATCTTTACTTCGAAAAATATATATCATATATTACCTTTCCAAATACTTTCAAATATCATACTTATATAAAGTCCATTATATATAGGATTCCTTTTCCAAATCGAATACTTTCCAAATCAATAGTATATCAAATCATACTTATACAGACTTTGATTATAAAAAAAATCTCTTTCCAAATTGAGTATCTTTCAAATCAATAGATTTCAAATCAACTTCATACTTATAGAAATCCATTTTATATAAGTTCGACCACTCCCGAATCAAGTATTTAGTAAATCAAGGTTCTCAAAATTTTCTCGTTTCAATAACATTTCAGTTTCAAGATCATATATGATTTCACCAAATTTTCTTCCAAATTAAATATGTTCAATTTCAAAGTTTCTTAAACAATAGGTTTAGAAAATAATCCAAATTTCCAAATCAACAAAATTTAGGTCAAACGAATTCATTTCCAAAATCACCATATAAGTACTGGTTTTAATTCCCATCTAATTTCAAAACCAGATATTCTTCTCAAAATCAATTATACTCAAAATGGTTTCCAAATTTATAATTATCCCTTTAAAACCTTTAACTGTTTATTTCTATATGAAAAATCCAATTTCCCTTTTTCGAATTATTTATTTAACAAAAGTTTCAAATTTACTTAAGTCATACTCTTCATACTTTAAACATACAAAACTAAATTTATATTCTTTATCAAATATTTTATACTCTTCGAAATTTCTTAGTTTCAAAATTTTAAACCTTGATTTGGAAGTGCTCGAACCTTCAAAATAGTCGGTGAAATCAAATTTCAAATCCAAGAGTTGGAAATCAGCAATCAATCAGTAAATCAAATTTTTATAAATAGAGTTATACTAAATCAAATCGAAAACTAGAGGATTGAACACCGGCTTTCTTTAAATCATTTCAAATATATATATATATATATATATATATATATATATATATATATATATATATATATATATATATATATATATATATATATATCTTTCGAATATCGAATTCTACTTCGGAATTTGAAATCAAAATTTATTTCACAATATCACTCGCATAGCAAAGCTACTAGAGTGGCCCCTCCCCCACTCTGAAACACGAAAATCAATGTCGATGTTGCGTGCACTCATCACCAAAATTATTTTTCAGCGACAAAGTTAGTTCTGGAATTCTATTTTTTTCAAAACTTTATTGAAATTTCTTCTACATCATTGTAATTCTTTTGAACTCTTTTGAAATATTTCTTATGCGGAAAATACTTTTAAATGGTATTATTATTATAATTTCAAAAATCTTAAAACCAATTTCAAAATACCGGAGTTCAATTCCTCGAAATTATGATTCAAAATCCCTCAGTAATAAATCCTTTATATAATCGAATTCCTTATAAATTTCCAAAATTTCAAATCCTTTCAAAATTTCAGACTTTCGTTTATAAAAGATATATAATCCTTATCGAAAATATTTCACTTTTGTATATAGGATAAAATCATACTTATCAAAATAATAATTTCGATATATAAAACAATTTCAAAAATGCAAACATACCCAATTTTGAAAGGGTGATTCACGGATGGATTTCAAAACAAAGCTAGAGATTCAAATTAGAAGGACTCTAATCAAATAGAATTCTGATTCGAAGATAGGCTCGATCGACGATTAGAGAATCAAATTACAGAAATAGAAGATGGATATACTTATATAAATCGCGGGCGACCTTAACCGGGTCAATCGTGACTTCAGGAATATGATCGATGCGGAATTCTAAGGCAAATCGACATTCGATTGCCAGAGATAGAATTCGGCATATCAAGATATAGCAGCATCGTAAACCAAGGATATAAAAATCTTCGGTGAATCGATGCCAATTGTAAAGAAGTTTTCACCCCCCTTTACAGAACATTCAGTGGAGTTATGTGATACACCATAATCAAACGAATATAAATAGAAAGAGACAAGAATGAATTTCGGAACCAAGGGACATTCCAAAATTCAAAGGAAATCGAGTCAAAAAGGAAGAGATTCAACTCGAATGAAAGTGATTCTGTAAAAAAATTTACCGTATATGCTAAGTTCTGCCTAGAGCCATAGCTCTGATACCAACTGTAACGGCCCGCAATTAGGACCATTCAAATCGACAATAAAACCATACATGTCCGAATTGAATAATTCAAAATGCCGAATTGTTAATTTAAATTTGGCAAAACTTAAACATATATAGTAAATAAATCCATCACAGAATCACAGATACAAAGTAGTACAATAATATGCAGCGGAATAAATGAATAGTAGTTCATGAAGCTACTATATAAATATCAGAGTTAGAAATAAAGTACATCCGAATATCTCAAATACAGTGAGGTCTTTAGTACGAACCAATGACTCCACTGAAATAATCAACCGGAAAAGCTGAAAGATGAATCGATAGTTGGACCTCTAACGAAGCTCCAAACTCCAAAGGTAAGTCTCTAATGTTGTGTCACTCATTCTGACCCGAGCGTAACGCAAAACACAAAACACTCGAGTCAGGATTAACATTCTTATATCTATAAATCCAACTCAAGTGAAATATCAACTGAAATATAATTAACTTAGAGGATGTTTGGGATACCCATCCTCTAAGGATCCAAGGAACTATCTACAGGGCAGAAATATACACTATAACACTGTGGTCATTTCAATTTTATTTATATTTCAAAACTAAAATATCATTTTCATTTCAAATATTTCTATTTTCCAAATTAGTATATATATATCCAATAATTTATGAAGTAAAGTATTTTTATTTCCTCAAACTTCACAAATCGCTTCAAAAATCAACTCGACCTTCCCGTTCAAATTTAATTAAATCAAAATTTATCAATTTCCATTCAATTTAGTTTCTGACTAAACTAATTCAAATTTTACCTATTTTAAATCCGGATTTGAACCATAAAATAAACCATTTAAATTTCAATATAATTCGAAGTTAATATATGTCGGAGCTTTAAATATTCAACATCACAAAGACTAAACTTTGATAGTTGCGTTTATCCCCCAACTTGACTTCACTATTATTTAGTTTTGAAATATTAACTTAATAAATTCATATTATTTATATGACCATAAATTTTAATTTTCTATATATTACCTTCGATTTCTTTAGACATGAATCATCCATTAAATTTCTTAAATAAAAATTCAAGTAATAGGATCATATGTTAAAGTTTCGAATTTAATAGTTTCAAATTGATTTAACTAAATAAAATCCTTAATTAATGACAAATTCAAATAAGTCCCAAATATATCTACAAACCTTGGCTTATAAAATTTATTCCACAAATCTACTTCAGAAATACAAATTTAATAAATCCTTAAACATATTTCATATTAATAAAATCAATCTTAATTAAATTATCTTAATATTAAATCTATATATAAAATAACCTTTATATATAAAACTTTAAATCAATATTCATCAAAACCATATATTTCTTTTCAAGACCATAGAAATTATTTTCAAAACATTCAAATAGACCACGACATCGATGTAAAATTTTCTATTCTATGGACAAGGGATACAGATATTTATCATTTCAATCCGTACGTTAAATATATACGGGTGGATATCATTTCAACCCGTAATCCCAAATTCAATTCAAACGAAAATTGCTTGGGTTTATCATTTCAACCCATAACGAAATTTTCCTGTTCTAAAATCTGTTCGGGTATGTATCATTTCAACCCATGGTGATTTTTATACTAACAAGGAACTTGTAGAGCGATAACAGATATGAAAATAATAATAACAACAGGCATATATCATCAAAAATAAATATAAACAATAGGATATGGTGTCATGTCCCATAAGTGAACAGTTACAGATAATAGCATATATAACAATTTAAATAACTACAGCATCATATTTTAATTGTCGTTTCAATTTAATCAAATTTAACAAATAAAAGAATGTTAATCGTGAGTGATTGCTCATCTTTCGAGGCTAGAGAATACAGAAGATGACAAGGATACGTACACTGATACGGACACTGAAATTTGAATTATAAATCCGAGCACGAATTTCAAAGCAAAGTAGGATTGGCATGAATTGGACGAACGAGGCTGATAATCAAGAATTTATGAATTGAATCAGAATCAGTCTGATATATACAGAAATTTTTGCTATTTTAATAAAAATCAAAATTGCATCCCTAAGAAAAATTTAAAGTCGAATTACACAGATGTGTGTGTGTGTGTGTGTGTGTGTGTATAATTTACCTTTTTTTCAAACATAAACCAATAGTTTTAACATTTGAAATAAAACATATATGTTAAATAAAAATCCTTATAATTTTTCCAAACCATTTTAATTTTTACACATAGATCAAAATTTCTATTTACAAATCTAAGACCCAAACCACCCCATACGACCTATGTATATAATATCATTAAGATTTATATTTTAAAATAAGATTAATATATAAAACTTCAACAAATTACAATGTTCAAATCTCATTTATAAACTACTATATATATATGGTACAAAATCCACTTCACAATACTATTATAAATTTTAAATACTTTGCCTACATATATAAACTAATATATAACTACCCGTACATAAACAGTAAAGCCCACACACAGATTTGTATAAAAAATTAGACAACGGATGTATAAATTACTTATATAACTTATATTATAACTTATTTTATAAATATATATAATACTGTAACCTATGAAGACCGAAAGTATAAGTTAGAATGTAAACTTTATACAATATATATAAACAGCAACTAATATAACTTTATTTTTTATTTATTTTTTTATTTTTTTTGCGAAAGAAATTGGTCTACACTGAAACACATATACACCCTTAACTTTTAAGCAAACATGCATGCCAACTGAAATGAAAACTTATATATTAGAAAACTTACTCCATACATAAGTGTATGCAAAGTGTGTGTGTGTGTGTGTGTGTATATATATATATATATATATATATATATATATATATATATATATATATATATAAGGCCATAAAGATATATCTTTAATTATTATAACTTTATTTAAATATATGTCATATACGAACTTAGGAAAATAAACAACTTCAAAAATCCTATACAACTTCCATAATAATAAGATGTAAATTGACCTTCAAATAAAAGTTATAAACTTATTTATTATAAAACTATATATATAATAACGGATTTACAAAACTTATAAAATAAATCATACAATATTGTTTGTAAAATATACATATATGGACTCAAAGTTAAAACAAAAATGAATACAAATATACTTTCCAATATGCAGACTCCATTTGCAGATCCAACACCACTCACACATATTAAATATGCATACACTTCTAGAAACAAAACAAACTTTTCAAAAAAATGGAAACAGCGTTTGGTATATATATGTATTCAAATCCAACAACTTTATATAAACCACTATATGTATGCGTCTTATATTTTTATACCACTATCAATATATCATAACTATACTCCACATAAACAAATATGCGTACGAACTTTGAATGCAAGAATATGCATCAACAGCACGTACAGGGGACGTGTATTGATAAAATCATCCATATCATAGCTAAATATAAAAACTATATATAATATATATATATATAAATAACACATGCAAATATAAGCTTAACGTACCTATGCCTCGTTATTCGAACAGTAGAGGAAACAGGGGAGGGTCGCTGCGTCTTCGATGGATATTGCGCAAGGGGAAGAGTGGGTTCGGTGGAGGAGCAGAGTTTGGAAAAGGTGAAGGAGACGCCGAAATTTGTAGTGCTAGTCAAGTTTACATAGAAGAGGAAGAAACAATAGAGAGGGAAAGAAGAGAAATCTGGGAAGAAGCAATAAAAAGGGAAGAAAATACAAACAGAAGTAAATGGAAACGACTACATAAAAGTAACCAAAGAAATAGCACAATCACATGTTATGATTCAGTTGAGGATTTAAGGCAAAATATTCATGTTGATTCAGGAAAATAATCAAAGAAAATAAATGGTAGCATGTTTCAAATTTGAACGGAAGGAAAGAGAAATGTCACAATTCCGGAAAAATATCAAAGTAACAGCTACACATTGATTCAAGAGCTATTAAAGCAATTTTTAAATTGTGAAGGCAACGTTACTCTGCGTTATCTTTTTAAAACAAGAATGCTGAACGAAAATATACTGTAACATCCCGAAAATTTTGAATTTTAAATTTTAATAATGTATTTGAACTTTTTGAAATTTAAATTGAAAAGTTATAAAGAAATAAAATATGAACAAAATTTAGTGTTTTTAGTTAAAACCTTTAATAGAATTAAAACAAATATTGTAATTATACCACATAAGTTACTAAATGTTAATAACTAAAACAACTTTGCCTATATTTAGCAAAATAACTAAAAGAAGTTGATGTAAACAAATGAAGGAATATACAAACCAGGGAAGTAGAGTATGCAAGCCTCAATATGAAATAAAACAAATTTATGAAACAAGTTTTAGTACTTATAAAAAATAAAAATAAAAAATAAAGAAAAATCAAACAACACTATGCCGTAAGTATACAGGATGGAAGCTTCACCAACCATACTTGCATTAAATGCTATCTACTCTCTCCCATAAACAAGAATCACCTCAGCCCATAAACAAGATCTGCCAAACAAGAATCTAAAGTAAAGACTGTTGTTAACATGCTTGCATTTAATGCTGTTACTTTCTAGCATAGGTTAGTCAATATAAAAAGAAGTATTATACCTATATGTAGTATGCACAATCTGTTATATATATACACATCAACCTACCTCTTTAATTCATTCAACAATATTAGCAAAGATCTGAAATTAAAAAGAAAAAGGCATCACTTTATATTTCAAAGTTGAAAATAAATTACTGAAGAAAGAAGAAAAGAGAAGAGGATCAAACTGCAGTTCAAAGAAAATCAATATAGCCTCTGGTTAAACGTTTGCCAGGTGAATAAACATGATTTGTAAAGGATATTAAGTTTATTTAAAACAGTTTAAACTTCCATTATAACTGCTTTGTTCATATTACAGTATGATAATATACCAGTTATGCTCTATGTCATTCATGCATGGATACATTTGTTATTAAAACTAAAGTCTATTTGCTTTAATCACTGACATGCTTGGGTTCTTTTCAAATAAATCTAGTAGTTCTAATCCTCAAACAAGTTTTGTAAATTTGTTTGAACATACAGTAGTTATTTTTCCACTGTAAACTTGTTTATAGGTATCCAACAAATACTTGACAAAAATAAATTGTTGTAAATTATGAATTCAAGAATATTTATTGAATATATACCGCAAGACATGAATTTTAAAACAAGAATTTAAATTTTTAGTTTGGTATTCTCAGAGAAATTTGTATATGAACAAAAGTTGTACTTTTATGAATTTCTGAAAATCAAATGAATTATAAAGGTTGAAATTCGTATGGAAGCATGCTTGAACAACTACGAATCCAGAAAAAATTGTTGAAATTTTTTATAATGTGTGAATGGGTAGAACAAATTAAAAATCGGGTTTAAGGGGTGAGATGAGTCGTGCCCAGAAAGGCGATCGCTGCTTCGCCTATAGGCAACCGGACTTCGTCACTCCGGTGCCAGTTGCGACGTCACACATTAATGAAGCTTCAACCAAGTTTTCGTGGCCTCTGATGGCCAGAGGAGGTTGCGCGAGTGGATTTCCTAGGGACGAAGCGTTTTGGGTCGGCTGTAGTTTTTGTAAAAATGGCTACATTTTGGTTTCTAGTAGCTGCCTTCAATTTAATGTTTGATTTCGAGTGTATGGGGTGTTAGTGACTTGCCGGAGTCATTGATGATCGTCAGAGAGGCGTCGCTGCCGTGTGCATGTGCACGACTTGGCCTCTGTGTCAGTAAGGGGGGTATGGTCTGGGTACTCGGTGATGTTATCGAGCATGGGAGGGTCAAACTCGGGGTCGAACTCGAGCACGTGGAGGAGGCTTATTTCCAGTTTTGATTTATAAGCGTTAATAAAAAAAGGAAACTGGAAGGAGATAAGAAACTGGGATGAGGAGAGAAATGGAAGGTCTCGGGGATGTAACGTGATGGAACCGGGGTGAACGCTAGTGAAACCCTGTTTTTGCTCGGGTGTTTTATAATGGGCTAAGCCCATTCAAATCTTTAAGTCAACAATGTTAAGAATTTTTTTTTTGTAATATAAGCAATTTAGATTTTGTTAAGTTAAATTATTTAACAAATGCTTTAGAATTTGTTAATTCTTTAATTAAGTAAAGAAAGTTTAAAATAAAAATTTATTTAACCCTTTAATTTAATGATTAAATTTTAAAAGAAGAATTTTAAATTAATTTACATTAAAATTCCAATGTAACAATAAATTAATTTTTAAAGTATAAAATAGATTTTCAAATGGAAATTAAGGTAAACAATTTTTATCAATAGTTTTGAAAAGGAATTTAGAATGATTTAAAGTTAGTGATTAAAATTGATTTAATAAACAATTAAGTACTCAATCAAATTTATAATTAAGAATTTATTGATTTGATAAAGCAAGTTATTTATTTTAATTGGCAGTTAATTAAAATAACTAATTAAGGAAAAATCAATGTATCAAGATGATTAAAATTAATTTATTTATCATTAAGAATAATAAATCATTGATTGGATAATCAATAAAATAATTATTTGGTTAATTTATCTCATTCGTTTTGATTTGTAAATAATTGACTATTGTTGTTAACTTATATTGATATCTCTGTTCTGTTTGTAATTCTGTATGATGTAATTGCCATGTTATTGCACTGTGATTTGTTCTGTATTGATGTGAAAAACCTTGTTGCCCGTAAAACGGCATTTAAAATTCGATGCGACAGGGAATCGGATTTCAGTTGGTTATCCGAAACCCACATCGAACCTGTGAATATTTGTGAATGACATCCACATGTTTTAAAATTTGACACTCACTATTCGAATTAGCCGGGAAAGGATCTTTGTGTCGTATAACCCATTTCGAATATGTGATTCGACGTTATGGATAGCATTTGAAGACCAGTGTTGAAGACCGGGTATTTGCGAGAGCAATAGGATGACCTATCGATTGTCTCTGCACCGAGTAGCTACGGTATAGAGATTTCCTAAGTGATAGGATGTCCGATCGGGATTGTGGATATCCGGATTGCAAGGACTTCTTTGGAAGTGCCTTCGGTTCTGTTCGAGCCCGGAACAGACTTGTATGGATAGTATGTCTGACATTACAAATTGAGATATAAAGCCGATTTCTTTCAAATATATTTCTGTTGGTGGCGGAGAATTTATTCTCTTAGCTTAACACCCTTCTCTGAGACGTACGAGCTCAGAGGTTATGTAGTTGAAGGTTATTAGCAATATACTCCCAATTTGGTAATGTGACATGCTGAGTGTTGCTGTGAAATGATCATTGTGTTGATCATTTGTGATAGGATCATTTGTTTGATCATTTATCTTTGTGATCATTTCTATGATCATTTGTCGACCCAAAGCACAGCTTTTGTATAAAGCGTGGCTTTGTGGACGAGACTTCGTCGGACCTCACACCCCGAAATGGTCGAAACAAGAAAGATGCGGCAAGGTTATTGGGGGTAGCACCCCTTAGGGTATGTGCATTTCCTTCTGGATAGAAGTGGTATCATGGTATGGAGCCCAAATACTTAACTTATGTTGATATCGCAGATATATATATATATATATTACTTTGTGATTTGTTGCTGGGGCCCCGGTTAAAGGTTGGTTACAACCGGGAGATGGCATACTCCTGTCAGTAGTTACCCAGTTAGGGGTAACCCGGCCTTGTGTTGGCAGAGATCCTGTTTGGTTCTCGGGGACGTCCTTCCAGAGGCGTTCTCATGTGGCAATGGGAAGTTCCTTGGCCTGACCATTTGTTCGAAATCCAATTCCCAATACGAAACCCTGTACGGTTTTAGTTGTAGAACCTGCCGTCTAATATGGTAGCTATAGTAGGCATAATATAATGGTACCTATGCTGGCTAAGATTAATATTCTACTTTTGAAATGTTTTATTCACTATGCACTAGTAATAATATCAAAGAATTTCTTTTCTCGTACCAAGCATATTTAACTATCATAAGAAGAAATCTCCTCCAATTCTGCGTTTGCATTGTGTGTGTGGCAGGAGGTCTTATGGTAGTTCCATTTTTAAAAGCATTCCGAAAATTCTTTTATAAATCTTGTTTTATTTAAATGCAACTTTTTTTGTTTACTCACACCAGTCCCATGACTGATCCGGAGTTTATTGTTTTCTTTCCTAAACTCTGGGTTCCCATTATTTCCACACGGGCAGCCTAGTAGCAGGTTTCTGTATTTTGGAGTAGCAGTATTTTGGAGCTTTTATCTGGGAGATATCTTAGGAGCTATTGGAGATTTCAGGTGTTAGCTTTTGGGAGTTCGTTATCATCTCTCTCATTTGAGAACTTTTGGATATATGTTCACTGTTGTATTATCATGATGTTGTATTTGGAGTTGTAGTGTATGTATTATGTACTCTGTTGCAGTATGGATATTATGTTGATGTTGTAACTGTGATGATATTTATGATATTGATTCTGTTCCGCTGTTTTATATTCATCTAATTGTTGTTATAAGCACCGGCGATGCAAATTTGGTGTTGTTTATCGAACATCGAGTTTGGGTCGTCACAAGTGGTATCAAAGCTGTTGGTTGAGTAAGAACTTTAGCTACGGGGTATAACACATTAGATGGCTCATTAGAGATAGGGTGAAGTATACCCTAGAATGAGTATAACTAAGACTGAAACTTTAAATTTTCTTAGTCTATTTCTTTTTACTGCTGATATTCCTTAAGATATCTCGTCTGTATATCTAAATCAATTTTCTTACTAATCTTAGATAGTGAAAATGAGTGGACGCAGAGGAAGAGCTAGGGGTCAAGGCAATGCCGCAGCACCTAATCAAGTTCCCCCAGCCACAGAAGCAGTAATAGAAATTCAGCAGCAGCCGGACTTGGCTGATTTATATAAGAAGTTCGAAAAGCTTGGTGGCAAACTGTTCATCCGCAAGGAGTCAATTATTGACGCTCAAGCTTGGGTAAGATCGTGTGAAAAGATTTTTAAAGTGCTAAAACTGCAGGATGAGTAGAAAAGACTTATAGCTTCTTGGCAACTCCAAGGAGAAGCTTCAGCTTGGTGGGAAACCATCATTACAGATGAACCCGAGGAAGAATTTACTTGGGATCGTTTTAAGGAAGTGTTCGAGAAACGTTACATGCCATCGGCGGGAGTTTCCAGAATGTATCAGTAATTTCTGGATTTGAAACAAGGAAGTTTGTCGTTTGAAGAATACTTGAATAAATTCAGCAAACTATCTCGGTTTGGCCCGGAATTGCTAAACACACCTCTTAAGAAAAACGAAAGGTTTATCCGGGGAATGAACCAGAAATATCATGAAAGAATGACGGGCCACGTTAAAGACTCTTTTTCAGATTTAGTAGATATGGGGTACAGATACGCTACCCTTGATATACAAGAAGCAACAGTGGAGAAAGGTAATTCAGGTAGTCAGAATTATAAAAAGCGGAAATTTGGAGGCAAGAAACCTTGGCAAGGCAATGAGAAGAAGAGGAGTATTCAGGGAAGCGCAGCAGAAAATGTCACTTGTTACAACTGCAAAGAGAAAGGCCGCTATTCAAATGACTGCCCAAAACCGAAGAAGCCAGCTAAAGAATGCTAAAATTGTCATAAACCGGGACATTTAGTTAAAGATTGCCCAGTGATGAAGCCAGCGCAGGTGGCAAAAGTTTACACGATAAAGAAGGATCCCTCATCTTCAAAAGCTGATAAAGGGAAAAGTGTTTTGGAAGGTAACCTTACTATTAATAATAGAACTGTTAGATTTTTATTTGATACAGGAGCTTCACATAGCTTTATCTCCCAACAAACCGTAAATGAATTAGGACTTGAGACTAAATTTGCTAACGATCTTATTTGCGTGAAAAATCCGGTTGGAGGTCCCGCAAATCTTTGTTCATATTGTAAGAGAGTTCCTATTTCATATGCTAGCTATAAATTTCCTATCAACCTTTTTGTCCTCGAATTTAATGAATTTGAAATCTTACTCGATATGAACTGGTTATCGAAATACGAAGCTATATTGGAGTGTAGTAATCGGACAGTTTTAATCAAAACAAGTTTTGGAAATTTTATTGAAATCTCTTGTGAGAATCCAATTCCAAGGAGAGATAGATTGATGTATACTTTGGGAAATCTTGAACCCACTTTGCAGTCTATACCTGTTGTACGGGATTTTTCCGACGTATTTGAAGAAGTGAAATCTTTACCTCCTCATCGAGAAATAGAATTCCGAATCGATCTTGTACCTAATACTCGTCCTGTTGTTCACGCAAGTCGCAGGATGGCACCCCGAGAAAAGATTGAATTGGTTCATCAAACTGATGAACTACGAGCAAAAGGATTAATTCGACCCAGTATTTCTGAACGGGGCTCAGCCGTCGTATTTGTTGCTAAATCAGACGGATCTTTGAGATTGTGTGTAGATTACCGCGATCTATATAAACAAACTCTCAAAAATAAATTTCCACTGCCCAGAATTGATGATTTATTTGATCAGTTGCATGGCGCACGTTTCTTTTCAAATATGGATCTAGCCCAAGGATTCCATCAATTACGAATCGCCGAAGATTGTGTACATCTGACCGCTTTCAGAGGTCCTTATATGTTCTATGAATGGTTAGGTATGCCTTTCGGGCTAACCAATGTTCCAGCATACTTCGTAGATCTTATGACTCGTGTGTTTCGGGAAGTTTTGAATAAATTTGTGCTCGTATTCATTGATGATATTTTGATTATTCTAAGACTAAAGAAGAGCATGCCGAACATCTTAAAATCGTATTGGAAATATTGAGGAGAAATGTTCTATATGCAAAATTTTCCAAATGCCACTTCTGGGTCAATGAAGTCAAATTCCTTGGCCATATTGTTAATGAAGAAGGAATTTCAGTAGATCCTAGCAAAATTTCCGCTATTCTTGATAGGAAACAACCCACTACTCCAAGAGAAGTTCGAAGCTTTTTGGGTTTAGCAGGCTATTGCCGGAAATTCGTTCAAGATTTTTCTAAGTAGGCTAGTCCGCTGACTAAGTTAACAATGAAAAATGCAAAGTTCATTTGGACTCCAGAATGTAAAGAAGTTTTTCAAGAGTTGAAAAAGAGATTGACCACTGCTCCTATTCTCACTATTGTTAACGGGAACCAAGGCTTATCTGTCTATACTGATGCATGTGGTGAAGGGGTAGGTGCAGTATTAATGCAAAATGGAAAGGTAGTTGCCTACGCGAGTAGACAATTACGTCCGCACGAGAAGAACTACCCAACGCATGATTTGGAACTTTTGGCTGTTGTTTTTGCCTTAAAAATCTGGCGACATTATCTCCTGGGTAAGAATCTTTTCAGCTTTCTTAACAATTTATGAACTAGCTTAACTAAAGAAATATACCTAATAAACTCTCTTTGTTTTAGGTGAAAAATTCGAATTATTCACCGACCATAATCTTTGAAATATCTTTTCACCCAGAAGGATCTGAATCTGCGACAACAACGTTGGTTGGAATTTCTAGCATCATATGACTTAGATATTCTGTATACACCCGGAAAGGCCAATGTAGTTGCAGACGCTTTGAGCAGAAGTTATGCAGTTCTTGCTTATCTGGTTATCACTCCTACTCTTCTTGAGAAAATCGCTAGTAAGCAACATGAAGACAAATTTCTTCGGGGTATTTATGGAAAAATTCTTCGAGGCGAAGGTACAAGTTTTGAAACAAATCATAGTGGAGTTATTAGGCTGAAAGGCAGATTATGTGTTCCGGACATTCCAGAAATGAAACGTGAAGTATTGGATGAATGCCACAAGTCCAAATTCAACATCCATCCAGGAGTCAACAAAATGTATCGTGATGTTAAAAGAACATTCTGGTGGAAGACGATGAAGAGAGACATATCTATTTATGTGAGTCGCTGTGCTACTTGTCAGCAGATCAAGAGCGATCAAAAGAAAGTGGCCGGTTTACTTCAACCTTTGGAAGTACCGAAATGGAAGTGGGATCAGGTATCGATGGATTTCATCGACGGATTGCCACGAACCAAGAAAGGAAATGAAGCGATTTGGGTTATTGTGGATCGTCTAACCAAAAATGCTCATTTCATTCCAGTTAAATCTACTCGGACTACAGCAAGCTTGGCAGGTATATATATAAAGGAAATTGTTCGCCTCCATGGTATTCCCAGCAGTATTGTGAGTGATCGTGATCCAATCTTCACTAGTAGGTTTTGGGAAGCATTCCAAGACGCATTGGGAACGAAATTAAATTTCAGCACTGCTTATCACCCACAATCTGATGGGCAGACTGAAAGGGTCAATCGAATTTTATAAGACCTACTACGTGCTTGTGTGCATGATTTTGGTGGTTCTTGGGAGGACCATTTGCATCTGGTTGAATTCTCATATAACAACAGTTATCAGGCCAGTTTAGAAATGGCTCCTTTCGAAGCTTTATATGGTCGTCCGTGTCGATCACCTACATGCTGGATCGAATCAGGTGGCAGACTTGTTCTTGGACTGGATATGATAAAAGAAGCCACTGAGAAGGTAGACTTTATTCGAAAGAAGTTATTAACTGCCCAAAGCCGTCAAAAGAGCTATTATGACCGTCGAAGGAGAAATTTGGAATTTCAAGTTGGAGATTCTGTATTTCTCAAAGTAACTCCGACGCGGGGTGTATTGAGATTCGGGAAAACTGGAAAGTTGGCACCGCGTTATATTGGTCCTTTTCCTATTCTGGAAAGGATTGATTCTCAAGCATATAGAGTGCAGTTACCCAGCTGGTTGTCTGGCGTACATGATGTGTTCCATATTTCTAATCTTCGAAAATATGTGCACGATCCAGATGATATTATTGAAGAAGCTGCTCAGCAGGATCTAGAAATCACTCCTAACTTGGCAGTTAGAAGGGAACCGATAAAAATTGTTGATCGTGATGAGAAGCGATTAAGAAACAAGATTGTGAAATTTGTCAAAGTTCAATGGAGTGGCGATCCAAAGGACTGTACTTGGGAGACCGAAGATAATATGAAGAAATCGTATCCCAATTGCAGAATTGACATCTCGGCTTAATCCGTAATTCATTTCCTTGTTTTTCTGAATTCGTATATTCTTTGTTTACGTTTCTCCCTCTTCTAATTTCGAGGACGAAATTTTCTTAAGGAGGGGATATTGTAACATCCCAAAAATTTTGAATTTTAAATTTTAGTAATGTATTTGAACTTTTTGAAATTTAAATTGAAAAGTTATAAAGAAATAAAATATGAACAAAATTTAGTGTTTTTAGTTAAAACCTTTAATAGAATTAAAACAAATATTGTAATTAAACCACATAAGTTACTAAATGTTAATAACTAAAAAACTTTTCCTATATTTAGCAAAATAACTAAAAGAAGTTGATGTAAACAAATGAAGGAATATACAAACCAGGGAAGTAGAGTATGCAAGCCTCAATATGAAATAAAACAAATTTATGAAACAAGTTTTAGTACTTATAAAAAATAAAAATAAAAAAAATAAAAAAAATCAAACAACACTATGCAGTAAGTATACAGGATGGAAGCTTCACCAAACGTACTTTCATTAAATGCTATCTACTCTCTCCCATAAACAAGAATCACCTCAGCCCATAAACAAGATCTGCAAAACAAGAATCTAAAGTAAAGACTGTTGTTAACATGCTTGCATTTAATGCTGTTACTTTCTAGCATAGGTTAGTCAATATAAAAAGAAGTATTATACCTATATGCAGTATGCATAATCTGTTATATACATACACATCAACCTACCTCTTTAATTCATTCAACAACATTAGCAAAGATCTGAAATTAAAAAGAAAAAGGCATCACTTTATATTTCAAAGTTGAAAATAAATTACTGAAGAAAGAAGAAAAGAGAAGAGGATCAAACTGCAGTTCAAAGAAAATCAATATAGCCTCTGTTTAAACGTTTGCCAGGTGAGTAAACATGATTTGTAAAGGATATTAAGTTTATTTAAAACAGTTTAAACTTCCATTATAACTGCTTTGTTCATATTACAATATGATAATATACCAGTTATGCTCTATGTCATTCATGTAGGGATACATTTGTTATTAAAACTAAAGTCTATTTGCTTTAATCACTGACATGCTTAGGTTCTTTTCAAATAAATCTAGTAGTTCTAATCCTCAAACAAGTTTTGTAAAGTTGTTTGAACATACAGTAGTTTTTTTTCCACTGTAAACTTGTTTACAGGTATCCAACAAATACTTGACAAAAATAAATTGTTGTAAATTATGAATTCAAGAATATTTATTGAATATATACCGCAAGACATGAATTTTAAAACAAGAATTTAAATTTTTAGTTTGGTATTCTCAGAGAAATTGGTATATGAACAAAAGTTGTACTTTTATGAATTTCTAAAAATCAAATGAATTATAAAGGTTGAAATTCGTTTGGAAGCATGCTTGAACATCTACGAATCCAGAAAAAATTGTTGAAATTTTTTATAATGTGTGAATGGGTAGAACGAATTAAAAATAGGGTTTAAGGGGTGAGATGAGTCGTGCCCAGAAAGGCGATCGCTGCTTCGCCTATAGTCAACCGGACTTTGTCACTCCGGTGCCAGTTGCGGCGTCACACGTCAATGGAGCTTCAACCAAGTTTTCGTGGCCTCAGATGGCCAGAGGAGGTTGCGCGAGTGGATTTCCTGGCGACGAAGCGTTTTGGGTCGGCTGCAGTTTTTGTAAAAATGGCTACATTTTGGTTTCGAGCAGATGCCTTCAATTTAATGTTTGATTTCGAGTGTATGGGGTGTTAGTGACTTGCCGGAGTCATTGGTGATCGCTAGAGAGGCGTCGCTGCCGTGTACATGTGCATGACTTGGCCTCTGTGTCAGTAAGGGGGGTATGGTCTGGGTACTCGGTGATGTTATCGAGCATGGGGGGGTCAAACTCGGGGTCGAACTCGAGCACGTGGAGGAGGCTTATTTCCAGTTTTGACTTATAAGCGTTCATAAAAAAAAGGAAACTGGAAGGAGATAAGAAACTGGGATGAGGAGAGAAATGGAAGGTCTCGGGGATGTAACGTGACGGAACCGGGGTGAACGCGAGTGAAACCCTGTTTTTACTCGGGTGTTTTATAAAGGGCTAAGCCCATTCAAATCTTTAAGTCAACAATGTTAAGAAAATTTTGTGTTTTGCAATATAAACAATTTAGATTTTGTTAAGTTAAATTATTTAACAAATGCTTTAGAATTTGTTAATTCTTTAATTAAGTAAAGAAAGTTTAAAATAAAAATTTATTTAACCCTTTAATTTAATGATTAAATTTTAAAAGAAGAATTTTAAATTAATTTACATTAAAATTCCAATGTAACAATAAATTAATTTTTAAAGCATAAAACAGATTTTCAAATGGAAATTAAGGTAAACAATTTTTACCAATAGTTTTGAAAAGGAATTTAGAATGATTTAAAGTTTGTGATTAAAATTGATTTAATAAACAATTAAGTACTCAATCAAATTTATAATTAAGAATTTATTGATTTGATAAAGCAAGTTAATTAATTTAATTGGCAGTTAATTAAAATAACTAATTAAGGAAAAATCAATGTATCAAGATGATTAAAATTAATTTATATATCATTAAGAATAATAAATCATTGATTGGATAATCAATAAAATAATTATTTGGTTAATTTATCTCATTTGTTTTGATTTGTAAATAATTAACTATTGTTGTTAACTTATATTGATATCTCGTTTCTGTTTGTAATTCTGTATGATGTAATTGCCATGTTATTGCACTGTGATTTGTTCTGTATTGATGTGAAAAACCTTGTTGCCCATAAAACGACATTTAAAATTCGATGCGACAGGGAATCGGATTTCAGTTGGTTATCCGAAACCCACATCGAACCTGTGAATATTTGTGAATGACATCCACATGTTTTAAAATTTGACACTCACTATTCGATTTAGCCGGGAAAGGACCTTTGTGTCGTATAACCCATTTAGAATATGTGATTCGACGTTATGGATAGCATTTGAAGACCGGTGTTGAAGACCGGGTATTTGCGAGAGCGATAGGATGACCTATCGATTGTCTCTGCACCGAGTAGCTACGGTATAGATATTTCCTAAGTGATAGGAAGTCCGATCGGGATTGTGGATATCCGAATTGCAAGGACATCTTTGGAAGTGCCTTCGGTTCTGTTCGAGCCTGGAACAGACTTGTATGGATAGTATGTCTGACATTACAAATTGAGATATAAAGCCGATTTCTTTCAAATATATTTCTGTTGGTGGCGGAGAATTTATTCTCTTAGCTTAACACCCTTCTCTGAGACGTACGAGCTAAGAGGTTATGTAGTTGAAGGTTATTAGCAATATACTCCCAATTTGGTAATGTGACATGCTGAGTGTTGCTGTGAAATGATCATTGTGTTGATCATTTGTGATAGGATCATTTGTTTGATCATTTATCTTTATGATCATTTCTATGATCATTTGTTGACCCAAAGCACAGCTTTTGTATAAAGCGTGGCTTTGTGGACGAGACTTCGTCGGACCTCACACCCCAAAATGGTCGACACAGGAAAGATGCGGCAAGGTTATTGGGGGTAGCACCCCTTAGGGTATGTGCATTTCCTTCTGGATGGAAGTGGTATCATGGTATGGAGCCCAGATACTTAACTTATGTTGATATCGCAGATATATATATATATTACTTTGTGATTTGTTGCTGGGGCCCCGGTTAAAGGTTGATTACAACCGGGAGATGGCATACTCGTGTCAGTAGTTACCCAGTTAGGGGTAACCCAGCGTTGTGTTGGCAGAGATCCGGTTTGGTTCTCGGGGACGTCCTTCCAGAGGCGTTCTCATGTGGCAATGGGAAGTTCCTTGGCCTGACCATTTTTTGGAAATCCAATTCCCAATACGAAAACCTGTACGGTTTTAGTTGTAGAACCTGCCATCTAATATGGTAGCTACAGTAGGCATAATATAATGGTACCTATGCTGGCTAAGATTAATATTCTACTTTTGAAATGTTTTCTTCACTATGCACTAGTAATAATATCAAAGAATTTCTTTTCTCGTACCAAGCATATTTAACTATCATAAGAAGAAATCTCCTCCAATTCTGCGTTTGCATTGTGTGTGTGGCGGGAGGTCTTATGGTAGTTCCATTTTTAAAAGCATTCCAAAAATTCTTTTATAAATCTTGTTTTATTTAAATGCAACTATTTTTGTTTACTCACACCAGTCCCATGACTGATCCGGAGTTTATTGTTTTCTTTTCTAAACTCTGGGTGCCCATTATTTCCACACGGGCAGCCAAGTAGCAGGTTTCTGTATTTTTGAGTAGCAGTATTTTGGAGCTTTTATCTGGGAGATATCTTAGGAGCTATTGGAGATTTCAGGTGTTAGCTTTTGGGAGTTTGTTATCATCTCTCTCATTAGAGAACTTTTGGATATATGTTCACTGTTGTATTATCATGATGTTGTATTTGGAGTTGTAGTGTATGTATTATGTACTCTGTTGCAGTATCGATATTATGTTGATGTTGTAACTGTGATGGTATTTATGATATTGATTCTATTCCGCTATTTTATATTCATCTAATTGTTGTTATAAGCTCCGGCGATGCAAATTTGATGTTGTTTATCGAACATCGAGTTTGGGTCGTCACATCAACAGTGAAATATGGTGCGGTGTAAATGGCAAGAGTCATGCTGATTACTGAATAAAATAAAACGAATAACCATTTATTTATTTTTTTAGACGGTGGAAAAATGAAGAAATAAAAGGTCAGTGAAAGTAGGAATGAATATATTAGAAAAGTAACGATTCTAGTAGCAACGGTCATCTTAGATTAAGTTGAAAATTTTATAATAATTTATTACCGTGGCTATGGTTCAAATTTTTTTTGAAAGCAAGGAAACCAAAAGGTCAGAATTAAAGGTAAGCTTTAAATTTTTAATAAATACAAAACGTATCTAAGTTTATACGTTTATAACTTTCCAGCTGTAATGTATATATATAATGAACGGTCATAATGACAGAAGTGGAAATAAGGAGCGTAGGAAAGGAAAGGTTAGAAAAATAAAATTTTCACCCTTAAATACCGAAGATTAATAAGGTAATGTATCTCTTTAATGAAATGTACAGCAATGGTCACAAGCTAAAATTTAGCTGAAAGTTTAAAGAAATGAGGGGAAGATGGGTTTTTTTTAAATTAATCACTTCCAAGAATTAATATGTCAATGAAAAAAGGAAAGGAGATGAACCAGGGAAACGTATTATAACTTATATATAACTATTAAACGGATAGATGGAAGAAAAGGTGAGCAGGTGAGTAAAAGTGGAAACTGGTTTATGAGCGAAATGGAATGTGAGCTTTTGCCTGGGAAGAAAATGGAACAGTTTAAAAATTAAAGGCAATGGACTGCTAAAATGAAATAAGTATAATAAAACGTGTAAAAGTTATATACTGAAACGACAATAAATTTCAATTATTATGATAAAACGGGGAATAACAAAAGGCAAGGACGACGATTTCAAAGTTTATTAATGGCTAGGAATAGGGAAGTCTATCTGTGAATTGGAAAAATTATTAAGCAATTGAAATCGGTAGAAAAAGTACCACCTACACACTGTTTTAGAAACAATCAAAGCAATTAATAGCTTGATTGGACAGCAAGAATAAATATGGAAGGACACGTTATACAGGAAAAATGAACCATTTGGAAAAAAAAATTGATGGCAAATAAAACAGCCGTGCCTTGAATTTTCCAAAATAAATTATTTTATGAACATCAACTATTATTGAATTAAATTGAACAGAAACACACCCTAAAATATACTTTCTTAATTTTTGATGAAAATTTATCATTTGCTACATTTAACTATACGTAATCCAAATGCAAGATTTTATTTCAAAATATTATTATTTAAAATTTCTCAAAAAATCAAATTAAATACGCTAAATAAAACCATTAAAAATTAACAAAATTTTACGGGTCGTTACATAAGTCAGTTACAATACACGTGATACAATACATATGATACAACTACAAATATCGACAAAGGATGTTACATATACAAGTACATTAATATAATTAATATACATGAATACACATCATCCTATACTATGGCAACAACTACTCCAAAAGATATAAAGAGACTTCATAGCTCAAGCAGCAACCCAAAGCAAGATATCTACAACCTGTAATAACTCGGTCTTAACCAAGTATTAAATTCAAAAGAAAATAATACACGGGTCAGTCTAATTCAAACTCAGTTATTAATGCACGGAAGGAATAATAATTAAATAAAAATTAAACGACAGTCACAAATAAATCCCGTCTATCCAATCCTTTAATAAGGAATCGGATAATGGCAAATATAACACGTAACAGTGTTAAACAACAAATCAGCAAATCGAAATTATCGACGAAGATAAATTAAAAAGATTATCAATAAAGATAATTTTAAAAAAACGGAATTGCCTGAACGGCAATTAACAACAAAATCTAATTATTAAATAAATAATTAGAAACACATAATCTAATTATCAAATAGATAATTAGACAACACCAAAATGATCGAATCAAATCAAATCAAAATACAATTTCAAAATATTGAATTGAATAAACAAAACAATTCAAACAATTGAAATATCACAAAAGTCAATACTGTGTGGCTGCAGTACACGCACGCGTGCACTGCCTCGCCACTATAGCATATAAAGTCACCACAACTCCAAATATTGACAGCAAGTCATAACTGCAAAGCCATATCATTTACAAAATGCAGATGTCAAGTCACTATTAACAGGACTCAACATAACTGCGAGGCCAAACCAAAGTTAACAGCAATACCAAGAAAAGGTCTGGGCAACAATGAATTACCAAGTGCACAAGGCAGTGGTACAAACAGGATGACACAACAAAATGGATTATGCAACCTGCACCAACAGAGCACGAAGGCTCGAATGCCCAAACGCACATGGCAGTGGTGCAAACATGATGACATAGAAAAATGGAGGTGAAAGCAAACAAAAATAAGGCAATGCAGCATGACAAAACGCACAAAAGAATCGGTACACAACAGAGACAAAACTGCTACAAATACGAACTGCCTTGATGTGAATATATGGCCAAACTGTGCACCAGATATACCACTGAACAACAAGTGGCCAGAGGAGCAAATGAAATTCACGAGTATATCCAGGTAGCAAGCTTAAACGACAATAGGGTATGCATGCCACGACTGATCAGTGCAATAAGCAATCAAAGTCAAGTGCTTTCAAAGGAACTCGACCAAATCGCTTCAAGTAAAACAAAGTACAACTGGTATCAAGACAGTTCACCAGCATGAAGTTCAAAAAGCGGTCTCTACATCAAAGACCAAACCCCAAGTGCATAAAACAGTGGTGAGCCCTGAGATCAGGTTTAATGCACAGCAAAAACTCGAGCGCTAGAAGAAAAATGGCACTCCAGAGCAACATAAATGACTCTGTACACAAGTGACACAGCAACAATAACAAAGAACAAAGCATCATGTGTAGAACATCATTCAAACGCCATCACTATATCAAATAGAATTACGAACAAAGTCCTGTTACATGAAGATTCTTTTGAAATCAAGACATGAGCGCAAAAGCATATCAAAACCATGATGGTCACGAGGTACGACAGTGCCGAGATGACCAAAAAACAATAAGTGAACATCAAGCACATGAATTCACAAGATTTGTGACAAGCTTAACACATTTTTACTTATATACAGTAGTTATAAAACTAATGCAACGAATTAGAATGTTGACAGAAGATGCCAAGTGATAAAAATCACATATTTGAAGTAAACAAAGTCACAAAAGAAATCACAGTAGCAAGTTCAACCTTGAAAGCCCAAATTCATCTCATAAACAACATCATAAACCGAAGTCAGGTGATAAATAAATTGAAGCAGAAACAAAATTCACGTTAATGCCGATGCCAACAGAAAAATGTTCAAAGTCATTTGCAGTTCAAATCATACTGTAACCAAGTTATAGATATCAAATAGCTATTCAAAGCCGTGGATAATAGAAATCGAACCAAGACAATTAAAAATCATCAACATCGAAATAAACTCAAACGACCTAAGAATGAAGTAGATGTGAGTGATAGTTCACTCACCTTGTTTAACGAGGAGCTAAACCCAATTTGCAGTCTCAAACCACAAGCTGGTAAACAACCGATTAAGTAACCGAAAGCGTCTCGAGTGACAACGATCGAATAAAAGTCGGCTACCACAAATTACGAAAACCCTAATTTAGTTGAAGAGGAAACGAGCAAGAATGAGCCGCCATTTTTTCGTATGATTTTTTTTTTACGGTTTTCGAAAAGATGAACGAATGAAAAAGGAAATTGGGTATCGGCCTTTGTTAAATAACACCGCACCAACAAAAACATAGGCCAAAATTGTTTTGAAGCCCATATGACATTCAACGAAAAGAATTTCAACCGATCTAAAAACTCCAAATAGCAATTAGCTAACACATTAATCGTTGAATGACGATTATAAATTGCTACAAAATCCTTGGTTGTTACAGACTCCCCTCCTTATAAAAATTTTGTCCCCGCAACTTTCATAATTAAAGTTGTCAATAACAATTATTTTTCTAACATAAACTGGTTAAGCTAGAAAAATAAGAGTCGAGAATATAAACCCCAAAGAAATCTTTTAATTTCATAGAAGAAATTCACAAATTTTCAACAAAAATCTAATTATCAAATAGATAATCAGAGAACAACAAAACTGAATAAATGCAATTATCAGCAATATTCAATTATCAGTTAGATAATTAGAATACAAAATCACAAAACATCAATATCTAATTATCGATACGATAATTAGCAAACATCAAAATCTAATTATCAACAAAGATAATTAGAAAACACAAATCACAATTCGCAAAACTGCAATCATGTAGTTATCAATCAGATAATTAGAAAACACGAACTCCATAATCAACAAACTCCAACTATCAACAGTGATAGATAGAAAACAACAATTCAATATAATCAACATAATCTAGAATCAATTAGGGACTAGAAAATCTTATAATCAGCAAAATTAGAAATTATCTAATTATCAAAAACGATAGTCAGAAATCTCAAATCAACAAATATCTAATTATTAAAAAACGTTATTCAGAAATCATCAAATCAACAAATATCTAATTATTAAAAACGATAATCAGAAATCTCAAATCAACAAATATCTAATTATCAAAAATGATAATCAGAAACAAGAAATATCCGATTATCAGAAACGATAACCAGAAACAACAAATATCCGATTATCAAAAACGATAACCAGAAACAACAAATATCTGATTATCAAAACCAATAAGCAAAAACAACAAATATCCGATTATCAAAAACAATAATCAGAAACAACAAATATCCGATTATCAAAAACGATAATCAGAAACAACAAATATCCAATTACTAAAAACGATAATCATAACTCGTATCAACAAATATATAATTATCACAAACGATAATCAGAAATCTCAAATCAAAAAATATCTAATTATCACAAACGATAATCAGAAATCTCAAATCAACAAATTCTAATTATCAAAAACGATAATCAGAATCAACAAATGTAACAACCCGCATATTTATCGAGTTTGTATTTAAATATTTTATTTAAATAGTAACTCGTTAATTGGATTTTGGTCCGAAAAGCTACTTTTGCAAGAGGTCAAATTAGGACTCGAGACCACTTCCATTGAGTTCGAAATGTCGTTTACAACTTTTTAAGTATAAACATCGATAGGTTTGGAGTTAGTGAAATTTCACTAACTTTTCCCGCTTTGGACTTTGGGTTAGTTTAGCCTATTAAGCCCAAGTTCCAACCCTCTTCTCCTCACTCTTCATAAATTTCCTAACTAATCAAGCTTTGGCATTAATGGTGGAGGGAATGGGAAATTAAAATTCCAAAACTCAAATTCAATTGCAATCCATCTTTCTACTCCAAATTCAAGAAGAAGACATTGGATTCAAGCTTCTTGTGCTTAGATAGAAGAAGGATTGATTCTTGCTTGCTTAAAACTTCATTTTCATTGATATTTGGTGCAAAGGTGAGATTTTTATCTCACAAATCTAGTCTATAACTATATTGGGTTGTTGGGAATGATTCCCTATCACTTTAGCATGAATATTTGCTTTTGGTTTGGATTGGATTGGCGAAAAACTCCGATTTTTGGCGTTTTGGCGAAATTTCTGCATTTAGGTCGTTCTGGCCATTTTTAGGTCGTTCGGAGTTAGGTCGTGTGGGTCTTAGGTCGTAGGTCGCGTACGAGATAGCTCCTAGATCGTTCTGACCATTTTTCGCGTGTTCGGAGTTAGGTCGTTCACGACCTAGTACTTGGGTCGCTCGCGACCTAACCCTTAGGTCGTTCGCGTGTTATCGCGCTAAGTCGCACTGCCTTGAATCTTCACTTCGGAGTTCGGTCGTTTCACGTTAGGTCGTATGGCTTTTAGGTCGTAGGTCGTATGGCTTTTAGGTCGTAGGTCGTATGGCTTTTAGGTCGTAAGTCGTATGACTTTTAGGTCGTAGGTCGTTGGCCTTTTGACCGTTAGGTCGCATGCCTTTCTAATTCGATAGGTCGTTCGGCCATGCGTTCTATTTTTAGGTCGCGACATCTTTAGGTCGTGTTACCTATATACCCCTAGGTCGAAAGACCTTAGGTCGTCCACCTTTAGGTCGCGAACCCTATTAGGTCGCGAACCTCTTTAGGTCGCCTGTCCCTTAAGAAGTTAGGTCGTTCGTCCTGTGATGCCTTAGGTCGTTTGACCCGTGTTACGTTAGGTCACGTAACCCCTTAGGTCGCTTGACCTTGTTTCCTGTTAGGTCGCGTGACCTTGTTTTCGCCCTTAGGTCATTTCACTTTTAGGTCGCATGACCTCGTCTCCGTTAGGTCGTGAACCTTGTTAGGTCGATCATCCTTAGCCCGCGAACTTTCTTAGGTCGCGTACCTTTAGGTCGCGTGTCCCCTCTACCTCGTTAGGTCGCAAAGAACATTAGGTCGCTCGACCTACTTACCCACCAGGTCGCGCACTTAGTTAGGTCGCTCAGCCATTGTGTTAGGTCGCGTGAACCCTTAGGTCGTTAGACCTCATTTTGCTTTAGGTTGTAGGCCTCTTGCCTTCACTTAGGTCGTACCGTTTTGTCGGGGCGCTGCCACCTGGACCCCCGCGACCTGACCGAGCAGGTCGAACCCCGTAAGCGGTGGCGTTGCCACCGCACCCCCACCTTGGGGGGTTGCCACCCCCCCTGGACCCCCCCTGCGTAGGGGATCTTATCTGAAAAACATTAAGCTGATTTCCTTGGATTTTATTCACATCTCCGTATGCGATTTTTGTGACTGATTGTTTCTACAATTGCTTCTGTGTTTTGTCACTTTATAATATAAAGGTTTCAATACTAGTAGTAAATATCAAAACTCTTTTAACAAACAATTTCAACTCTATTTTTAATAACAAAGCTCTTTTCTTAAACCGTTTTCCAATCTATTAGTATATACAAGCCTTTACCTCACTCGGATGAGAAATCTAATTAAACGACTTAGTAAAACAAGTGGTATGAAATGCTTGCGTTCACTTCGTCGGTTAATTCTTGGACTTGTTCGATTGAACCTCTTGTGACAATTTTATTAGTGAAGATTTACAGTTTGTTCATAAATATTTAAGTTAAGCAAGTGGTTATGGGACATGAAGCTAAACTTCTATATTTACTAGCTTAGTGTAATTGACACTTCTCGTTGATCTTGATGATCGCTTTATGAATTAGACTAGCAATTGCGCGATGTCTCTTTCATTGCAAGGTTAGACTAGACACCACTTGGGTGATTCCATTCACACATACCTTTCTGCTTTTTGGGTAGTCTTGACCTCAATCTGTGTGATTCCATTCACAAATGCGGGGTAGCTCCCCATGGTCTTCGGACCGTCATGTGATAGGCCTCTTTCCCTTTTTATGATTTCTGGATTTCTCGTGTTGATTTCTGGAATTTATGTCATTGACTTGTTATGAGTACAAGTTTAGGGTATGATGCCCTCTTCGAATCTTTGAGAAGATTCTTGTGATATTGATTATCTCTTATTGATTGATCTTCTGTTGATCATTATTTACATACTTATAGTGGTATGTCGTTATGGATGTTTATGTTTATGCCATATCTTTTATGTTATATCATGTCACCTGATATTTATAGCTAGACTGATCCGTTTATTATTTTCTTAAATAATACTCGGGTCAGACCGAGTTGTTACAGGTGCTTCTGCTTGACTTCTTCCCAGGGATTCATCACTTTGACTTTTGGCTAACTGTTTAGATTAGCAGTTTTTGTTGTATACACTTGAGATATAGACTCATAGTTGTATTCTTTTGTATAGCACGTGTTGCTATTCTTTTGTATTATCGTGGATCTTAATGACCACTACTCTGATGTACACTTTCATGTGTTAGTTATATATTCATATCTTCTTCCGCCTTTGTGATATGAATATCTATGACTGATTTGTGATATGATTATTTCTATGTTTGTTTCCGAAGATTATTTATAGCCACCGTGTGATAAGCAATTACATGGATGGTCGCTCCTCAACAGCCTTATTCTCCGTGCTAGTTGACAGCAATACTCCGGAGTGTTCTTGGCTAGCGTGGGTATAGAGGTGGGGCGTCACAGCTTGGTATCAGAGCCAAACTTCGGAACAATGTAGAATAACTTAACAAGGATCATCGTCCTAAGTCAATCTTAGGAGTCATACCATAGGATTAATTCGAGTCTTCGTACCGATTCATCCTATTTCCTTTATGATTTCTTATTTTATCTATCAAGATTGCTTGATGTTCATTGGTGAATAACCTTCTTCTTTCTCTTCTTTCTTTCTTAAAGGAAGAGAATGTCTAGACCAGGCCGTCCCAGAACTGGATCATCTGGTGCTGCTCCCCGGATGGAGTTTTTATGACTGCTCAACAGCTTCTTGATTTAGTAACTAATGCTCAAGCAGCTGGAGCTAACCCGGAACCTACTCACCCAAAGTCGGGATTTGCACGTTTGTGCAGCGATTACACCAACTTGGGTGGGAAGCCCTTCAAAGGTTCGGAAAATATCATCGAGGTCCAAGCTTGGTTAAAATCATGCGATCGAATCTTTTCTCGCATGAACCTTATCGATCTCCACCGCGTTCAGGTGGCTTCCAGCATGCTCCAGGAGAGAGCATTGGACTGGTACGAACTCCTTACTTCAGAAATTAATGAAGCGGATCTCACCTGGGAGCAATTTCAGGGACGCTTCGAGTTAAATTTTGTACCAGAAGCTAGGAAAGTAACCTTGGCTCGACGTTTTATAGACCTTGTTCAAGGTCAATCCTCCGTGACTGATTACGTCGCAGCCTTCGAGTCGCTTTCCAAATATGGGGTTGAATACATCAACACCCCATTGAAGAAGAACGAGAGGTTCGTTTATGGCTTAAATAAGAATCTTAAGAAGCCACTGCTCCTGAAACTAGAAGTCGCATTTGACCAACTCATCGATATCGCTCTTCGTCTTGAAGAGGCTGATAGAGAGAGTGATGTTGAAGTGGAAGGCGCTAAACCAAACTTCAACAACAAGAAGAGGCCAAACAGATTCAAGGGTCCTTATCCCAACAAAAAGGGTAAGCAGGCTACCCTTGCGGCAAAGTCTCCTTCTCCTAGTGGTGCGAGTTGCTTCAACTGTGGGTCTGGGGATCATTATGCGAATAAGTGCTCTAAGCCCAAATCTTGTCGCTATTGTAAGAGCCCAGATCACTTTATACATCAATGCCTCAAACGTAAAAGCAGGAATGAGGGAAAGTTAAATGTGGCTCAAGCCCCTGGCAACACATCTCGTGGCCAAGGTATTTCTCATTCCATTCTTGATGGTATTATTTTATTTCATGATCAACCTATTAGAGTTCTCTTTGATACGGGTGCATCCCATTCTTTTATATCAAAGGAACTGGTAGACACTTTTTCCTTAAGTGTTACTGCATTGATGACATCTTTAAAAATTGCGAATCCTGTTGGTGGATCCGCAACTCTTAGTTTGCTTTGTAAAGATGTGGAGATTATTTTTTGCGATTTTTCTTTCCTAGCCGATTTGCATGTCATGCGTTACTTAGGCTTTGGAATAATTTTGGGAATGGATTGGCTTAACCGTTATCAAGCCCATATCCTATGTCCTGAGCGGACTATTCATCTCCGACATCCACAATCTGTCAAACAGATTTCTGTTAATCTTAAAGATTCAGAATCATGTTTTGTGGCATCTTTATATTCTTTAAATCCTCATGATAAGGATGATGATGATGAAGATGATATTATTTCTCGTATTCATGTTGTTCGTGAATTTTCCGACATATTCGAGCCCGTTTTAGGTTTACCACCTAAACGAGCAATTGAGTTCAGAATTAATCTTGTTTCTGGAGCTCAACCTATTACTCGTCCTCCTTATCGCATGTCCAATAAGGAAAATGAGGAGATGCGTAAACAATTATCTGAGTTGGAGACGAGGCAATTTATTCGCTCTAGTTCCTCGCCTTGGGGAGCTTCAGCTATTTTCGTAAAGAAATCCGATGGTACTCCGAGGCTCTGCGTTGATTATCGCAAGCTTAACGATCTTACTATTAAAATAAATATCCTTTACCTCGGATTGATGATCTATTCGATCAGCTTAGTGGTGCTAAGGTCTTTTCACAATTGGACTTGGCTACCGGTTTCCATCAGCTTCGTATCGCTGAGGATAGCATTCCTTTGACATCATTCCGTACTCGATATGGATCTTATGAATGGCTTGTTATGCCATTTGGGTTAACGAATGCTCCAGCTTATTTCGTTGACCTCATGAATCGAGTTTTCAAAGATTTCCTCGATCGGTTTGTTCTCATATTCATTGATGATATTCTTGTGTATTCAAAAACCGAGGAGGAACATGAGAAACATCTTCGGATTGTATTGGAAACACTTAGGAGTAATCAATTAAACGCGAAATTTTCTAAATGCCACTTTCGGCAATCTCGTGTGAAGTTTCTCGGTCATATTATTTCCGAATCCGGGATATCCGTGGATCCTTCAAAGATTGAAGCGATTCAAGATTGGAAGAGACCGGAGAGTGTGACAGAGATTTGTAGTTTTCTCGGATTGGCGGGCTATTACCGTCGTTTTATTAAAGACTTTTCTAAGATTGCCGTGCCTCTTACTGGCTTGACTAAGAAGGGAGTTAAATACATTTGGTCGGACAAATGTGAAGCGTCTTTTCAAAAATTGAAAGAACTCCTTTCCGATGCTCCTATTCTTGTTATTCCTTAGGGGAATCAAGATTTTGTTTTTTATACCGATGCTAGTCACGTTGGTTTGGGTGCCGTTCTTATGCAAAAAGAACGTGTTGTTGCTTATGCTTCTAGGCAATTGAAGCCGGCCGAGACTAGATATGCCACACATGATCTAGAGCTCGCGGCTATTGTTTTCGCCCTTCGAATGTGCCGTCATTATCTATTGGGAGAGAAATTTATTCTTTACACGGATCATAAGTCTTTGAAATATTTATTTTCTCAAAAAGAACTTAATTTAAGTCAACAGCGTTGGCTCGAGTTCCTTGCACCTTATGATCTTGATATTCTTTATACCCCCGGTAAGGGTAATCGTGTCGCCGATGCTCTTAGCCGTAAGCAACAAGCAGTTGTTTCTATGATGATATCCGAATGGAACGATCTCGAGATCTTATCCACTTGTGAGATTCGAGAGCGCGTATCTGATTTATGCTCATCGCTTGTTTTATGTAGCCTTGAGGCTCATCCTTCTCTTTTAGACCGCATTCTTGAAGCTCAAGGGCTAGATTCTGAATTGGCTCTTCTTGGCAAAAATGTTAAGGATAAAATTGATATTGAAGGTTTGAAAGACTTTGATATTGATTCTCGTGGCGGCATTCGGAAACTTGGTAGACTTATCGTACCAAATATTGGAGATCTTCGTAAAGATATTTTAGAAGATTCCCATCATTCAAAATTCACCATTCATCCCGGTAGTAGTAAAATGTACGCTGATATGAAGCGACTTTATTATTGGGAGGGAATGAAATCTGATATTGCTAACTTTGTTAAGTGTTGCATGACTTGCCAACTTGTCAAGGCCGAACATCAAAGGCCTGGTGGGCTATTGCAACCCTTAGAAATTCCAATTTGGAAGTGGGATCAAATTTCCATGGACTTTATAGATGGCCTTCCCCGTTCTCGTTCGGGTCATGATAGCTTATGGGTGATTGTTGATAGACTTACTAAATCCGCCCATTTTATTCCGGTTCGGTCTAACCGAACCGTTCCTCTTTTGGCCAAACTATTTGTCAAGGAAATTGTAAAATTCCATGGAGTTCCTACTTCTATTGTTAGTGATCGTGATCCATTGTTTACTAGTGGATTTTGGAAGAGTCTTCACAAAGCTTTAGGAACGAAGCTTAATTTTAGCACCGCTTATCATCCCCAGTCCGATACACAAACCGAGCGTGTGAATCAAACTCTTGAAGATCTTCTTCGTGCTTGTGTGCTTGATTTTGGTGGAAGTTGGGAAGATTATATTTCACTTGTTGAATTTTCCTATAATAATAGCTTCCAATCTAGTATTGGTATGGCACCTTTCGAGGCACTCTACGAAAGGCTATGCCGATCTCCTTCTTGTTGGCTTGAGGCCGGTGAGAAGCTGGTTTTAGGTCCAGACTTTATTCGTGATTCCACGGAAAAGATTGAACTTATTCGACATAGGATGAAAGAAGCCCAGAGTATACAAAAATCCTATGCCGATAATCGAAGAAGGAAACTAGAATTTTCTGTTGGGGATCCTGTTTTTATTCGAGTTTCACCTATGAAGGGTGTTGTACGTTTCAGTCGATCGGGGAAGTTAGCGCCTCGATATATTGGGCCATTTCCTATCACTGAACGTATTGGTTCCATGGCTTATCGCCTTGCATTGCCGGCTCAGTTTTCTACTATGCATGATGAATTTCACGTTTCTCAATTACGGAAATGCCTTCGGGATCCCGATTCTATTCTTGAGCCTGCTGTTGTGGAAGAAATTGAAGTTTCGCCGAATTTAACTTATGAGCAGCATCCTATTCGAATTATAGCTTCTGAGATTAAACGACTTCGAAATAAAGATGTTCCGCTTGTGAAGGTTCAATGGTCCTCAAATCCTAAGGATTGTTCTTGGGAATCCAGAGAATTCATCGAGCGTACACATCCGGACTTGCTTACTCCTGCTCCTTGAGGTGAACTTCTTATTTCAAAATTCCTCTTGGGTTAATATGCTTTTATGGTTGTTACTTTTTATTTCCATCTTATATATATCGCGAGGACACAATTTCTTTAAGGAGGGGAGTCTGTAACAACCCGCATATTTATCGAGTTTGTATTTAAATATTTTATTTAAATAGTAACTCGTTAATTGGATTTTGGTCCGAAAAGCTACTTTTTGCAAACGGTCAAATTAGGACTCGAGACCACTTCCATTGAGTTCGAAATGTCGTTTACAACTTTTTAAGTATAAACATCGATAGGTTTGGAGTTAGTGAAATTTCACTAACTTTTCCCGCTTTGGACTTTGGGTTAGTTTAGCCTATTAAGCCCAAGTTCCAACCCTCTTCTCCTCACTCTTCATAAATTTCCTAACTAATCAAGCTTTGGCATTAATGGTGGAGGGAATGGGAAATTAAAATTCCAAAACTCAAATTCAATTACAATCCATCTTTCTACTCCAAATTCAAGAAGAAGACATTGGATTCAAGCTTCTTGTGCTTAGATAGAAGAAGGATTGATTCTTGCTTGCTTAAAACTTCATTTTCATTGATATTTGGTGCCAAGGTGAGATTTTTATCTCACAAATCTAGTCTATAACTATATTGGGTTGTTGGGAATGATTCCCTATCACTTGAGCATGAATATTTGCTTTTGGTTTGGATTGGATTGGCCAAAAACTCCGATTTTTGGCGTTTTGACGAAATTTCTGCATTTAGGTCGTTCTGGCCATTTTTAGGTCGTTCGGAGTTAGGTCGTGTGGGTCTTAGGTCGTAAGTCGCGTACGAGATAGCTCCTAGATCGTTCTGACCATTTTTCGCGTGTTCGGAGTTAGGTCGTTCACGACCTAGTACTTAGGTCGCTCGCGACCTAACCCTTAGGTCGTTCGCGTGTTATCGCGCTAAGTCGCACTGCCTTGAATCCTCACTTCGGAGTTCGGTCGTTTCACGTTAGGTCGTATGGCTTTTAGGTCGTTGGTCGTATGGCTTTTAGGTCGTAGGTCGTATGGCTTTTAGGTCGTAAGTCGTATGACTTTTAGGTCGTAGGTCGTTGGCCTTTTGACCGTTAGGTCGCATGCCTTTCTACTTCGATAGGTCGTTCGGCCATGCTTTCTATTTTTAGATCGCGACATCTTTAGGTCGTGTTACCTATATACCCCTAGGTCGAAAGACCTTAGGTCGTGCACCTTTAGGTCGCGAACCCTATTAGGTCGCGAACCTCTTTAGGTCGCCTGTCCCTTAAGAAGTTAGGTCGTTCGTCCTGTGATGCCTTAGGTCGTTTGACCCGTGTTACGTTAGGTCGCGTAACCCCTTAGGTCGCTTGACCTTGTTTCCTGTTAGGTCGCGTGACCTTGTTTTCGCCCTTAGGTCGTTTCACTTTTAGGTCGCATGACCTCGTCTCCGTTAGGTCGTGAACCTTGTTAGGTCGCTCATCCTTAGCCCGCGAACTTTCTTAGGTCGCGTACCTTTAGGTCGCGTGTCCCCTCTACCTCGTTAGGTCGCAAATAACATTAGGTCGCTCGACCTCCTTACCCACCAGGTCGCGCACTTAGTTAGGTCGCTCAGCCATTGTGTTAGGTCGCGTGAACCCTTAGGTCGTTAGACCTCATTTTGCTTTAGGTTGTAGGCCTCTTGCCTTCACTTAGGTCGTACCGTTTTGTCGGGGCGCTGCACCGCACCCCGTCGGGAGCGCTGCCCCCTGGACCCCCGCGACCTGACCGAGCAGGTCTAACCCCGTAAGCGGTGGCATTGCCACCGCACCCCCACCTTGGGGGGTTGCCACCCCCCCTGGACCCCCCCCTCCGTAGGGGATCTTATCTGAAAAACATTGAGCTGATTTCCTTGGATTTTATTCACATCTCCGTATGCGATTTTTGTGACTGATTGTTTCTACAATTGCTTCTGTGTTTTGTCACTTTATAATATAAAGGTTTCAATACTAGTAGTAAATATCAAAACTCTTTTAACAAACAATTTCAACTCTATTTTTAATAACAAAGCTCTTTTCTTAAACCGTTTTCCTATCTATTAGTATATACAAGCCTTTACCTCACTCGGATGAGAAATCTAATTAAACGACTTAGTAAAACAAGTGGTATGAAACGCTTGCGTTCACTTCGTCGGTTAATTCTTGGACTTGTTCGATTGAACCTCTTGTGACTATTTTATTAGTGAAGATTTACAGTTTGTTCGTAAATATTTAAGTTAAGCAAGTGGTTATGGGACATGAAGCTAAACTTCTATATTTACTAGCTTAGTGTAATTGACACTTCTCGTTGATCTTGATGATCGCTTTATGAATTAGACTAGCAATTGCGCGATGTCTCTTTCATTGCAAGGTTAGACTAGACACCACTTGGGTGATTCCATTCAAACATACCTTTCTGCTTTTTGGTTAGTCTTGACCTCAATCTGTGTGATTCCATTCACACATGCGGGGTAGCTCCCCATGGTCTTCGGACCGTCATGTGATAGGCCTCTTTCCCTTTTTATGATTTCTGGATTTCTCGTGTTGATTTCTGGAATTTATGTCATTGACTTGTTATGAGTACAAGTTTAGGGTATGATGCCCTCTTCGAATCTTTGAGAAGATTCTTGTGATATTGATTATCTCTTATTGATTGATCTTCTGTTGATCATTATTTACATACTTATAGTGGTATGTCGTTATGGATGTTTATGTTTATGCCATATCTTTTATGTTACATCATGTCACCTGATATTTATAGCTAGACTGATCCGTTTATTATTTTCTTAAATAATACTCGGGTCAAACCGAGATGTTACAGGTGCTTCTGCTTGACTTCTTCCCAGGGATTCATCACTCTGACTTTTGGCTAACTGTTTAGATTAGCAGTTTTTGTTGTATACACTTGAGATATAGACTCATAGTTGTATTCTTTTGTATAGCACGTGTTGCTATTCTTTTGTATTATCGTGGATCTTAATGACCACTACTCTGACGTACACTTTCATGTGTTAGTTATATATTCATATCTTCTTCCGCCTTTGTGATATGGATATCTGTGACTGATTTGTGATATGATTATTTCTATGTTTGTTTCCGAAGATTATTTATAGCCACCGTGTGATAAGCAATTACATGGATGGTCGCTCCTCAACAGCCTTATTCTCCGTGCTAGTTGACAGCACTACTCCGGAGTGTTCTTGGCTAGCGTGGGTATAGAGGTGGGGCGTCACAACAAATATCCGATTATCAAAAACGATAATCAGAAACAACAAATATCCAATTATCAAAAGCGATAATCAGAAATCTCAAATCAACAAATATCTAATTTTCAAAAACGATAATCAGAATCAACAAATATCTGATTATCATAAACAATAATCAGAAACAACAAATATCCGATTATCAAAAACGATAATCAAAAATCTCAAATCAACAAATATCTAATTATCAAAAACAATAATCGGAATCAACAAATATCCGATTATCAAAAACGATAATCAGAAATCTCAAATCAACAAATATCTAATTATCAAAAACGATAATCAGAATCAACAAATATCCGATTATCAAAAACGGTAATCAGAAATCTCAAATCAACAAATATCTAATTATCAAAAACGATAATCAGAATCAACAAATATCCGATTATCAAAAACGATAACCAAAAACAAAAAATATTCAATTATCAACAAAGATAATTAGAACTCATATCAACAAATATCCAATTACCTGCAGATAATTGGAAACAACAAATATCTAGAAATCAATTAAGATAATCTAGAAAATCAACATATAAGGTTGGATTGATCCCATCAGATGGCGAGTTTTTAGCTACGCCGTACGTGCATCAACAAATGGCCGAAGCCTACCAAGTACTATAAATTTTGGCGCCCATCAGATGACCCAAAGGGTCCACAGAGTGACCCGAAGGTCTAGTGCTGGTATTTGACCCGAAGGTCTGTAGAGTGGCTCGAAAGCCCAACAAATGACCCGAAGGTCCAGCAGATGGCCCGAAAGCCCAACAAATGATACGAAGGTTCATCATATGACCCGAAGGTCCACCATATGACCCGAAGGTCCAACAAATGACCCGAAGGTCCATCAGAATGGCTCGAAAGCCAAATAAAATCATCAGAATCATCAAAACAACAAATATTTCAATTAACGAGTCCGGAATTAATCGAAATAGCAAACGCACATGTCCCATACCACGTGTTTTACTAAATCGTTTGATTCTCTTCATCATTCCTTGAAAGTGCAAAATTGTGTATTCCAAAAATAACATTTCACATTCTAAAACGGACAAGTCCGGAATTAAGCGAATCAGTAAAAGAAAGTGGTCATAGTCCTCGATTTTGCTGAAACGTTTAGATCGCTTCCTCATTCTTTTGAAAGCACAAACTGCAAAATTTTTGAAAACAATTTCATTTATTTTATAAAAGTTATAATTTACATTCTCAAACGGACAAGTCCGGAATTAAGTGAATCAGTAAAAGTAAGGGTTCATAGTCCTCGATTTTGCTGAAACGTTTAAATCGCTTCCTCATTCTTTTGAAAGCGTAAACTGTAAAAAAAATTGAAAACAATTTTTATTTTGAAACAATTTTTAAAACATGTGATTAAAACAGCAACATCAGTAGCAACTTTGACAAGGAAATTGCACTTCTCAAAATACCGTAAAAACGGACAATAAAATCAGCATTGCGGGATAACCGCTTGAAAATCCACTTTAAAATTTGACGGTTACTGAAGTCAAAGCGACAGTAATTTTAAACGTCAAAATCTTATCAAAATAATTTGCATCAAAATATAATACCAGTGAATTTTCATTCATTAAAAATTTCAACCAAATGCCGTGCTTCAAAAACTTAGCACCAGTGTGAATATCCCATTATAAAAATAACGGCAACAAAATACGTTTAAAACCAAACACCCATTCAACAAAAATTAATGCAGTAACGTGCAACTCAAATTTGCACGTATACTGCAAAATGAACAGAGAAATCATTCAAATATATCTTCAATGAAGATAATTCAAAACAGCAAAAATCTCAACAAAATCACATATATGCAATCGCTTCGGATCCTCAAATCAGATTCGAAATTTTCATAGAAAACAAATTAAACACAGCTATGTGAACAACAAATGAAATTTATTTCAATTTCATATTTTGATTTTTAAATCAAAAAGGTTATCAGTTGCACTCAGCGAAGACAGTCTCACTGTTTCCATTGCGCACTCTAATAAACCGACACAAATTACTCAATCAACAAACACAGTTTCACTATTATTTTTAAATAAAGATATTTAAAAATTTCATCATACTTTCAAAACTTTAGTTTTGACTCAAAGCACAACTAAAAACATCGACAAATAGTTGTAACACATGTTCCATCTAAGTAATGTTTTATATTACGTCCATAAACCCCAAGCTCTGATACCAACTGTGACGCCCCACCTCTATGCTCATAATAACAAAGAGTATTAAAAGAAATACTGTCTGTTATTACGAAGAATAAGGCTGGATAGGTGTCAGGACCCGACTTTCACTCCCAGAAAATCGCGTCATGAATTAAGAAAGAAAGGGGTAGAAGAAGAAAAGAAAGAAGAGAAGAAAGAAACAACACAAGAATCTCAACAGCGGAAACGAATAAATTATATTAATAACAAAGTATTACATAGTATACATCAATTATCAGAGTACACAGACATATACAACACATACTAGACAGTTATAAACACCTGTCTAGTTATTACAACTCAATACAAACAGAACACTCAGAGACCAAACACAGCGGAACTATATAACTATACGCAGAAGCCTCCTGCTCCATATGCTCCTCCACAATTCGTCAAAGCTAATCCTGAATCCTAACCTGAATTCTCTTGACTACTCATAAAAATTTGAGTACCCAAGAGTTATAGAAAAACAGAAATAACTCCGGGTCAGACATGGGTCTGGTGTGAGTAACAGGTTAAAGTTGCTTAACTTTCAAAAACCTTTGAAAAGAAAAGGTATCACGTAAGACTTCCCACACATAAACATGGAAAAGTTTTTACCTTACGCTAACCAAAACATTTGATAGGAAATCAGATGATATTATAATAGTGTCTAGGGTTTTCAAATAAAGTACAGAAATAGCTGAAATGCTTACATCTCACATTCCAACATAGTTGGGCACAACTAATACGTACGACACTTATTGGATTTTGGATTCCATACAATGGCAGGGCTACTGGGGTACCGCCCGTCACAGTACGTGGCCTAGATCACCGTACCGAGGAGCCACCCTAACTCCCCTGCAATACAAAGCCGGACCCGTTCCTTACTGAACAGTTCCAAATAAGACAACCCCGACGGTTGTCATGATCAACCGTCCCACACAGCCGAAATATAAAGGGACCTCTAGACAGGGGTAAATCTTACTCTCAAGTGGGGGCTACCCACGAAGCTTTGCTGCACCTCCCCTGTTTTAGCCATTCCCGGTTGATGAGGCTTGAGGTTACGATTACCTTTATAGGACACAACACTTAGAATGCTCATCGTCCACCTGACGATGTTCTGAAAGCATTCAATCCATACAAGTTCGTTCCGGGTTCGAACGAAACCGAAGGAATTATCTCGTTACACTCATTTTGGAATCACCCTCAGAGTTAACGACAATAACCCTTGCACTCTGATTCACCATCTCGAATCTATAAGATCTATTCCGTCAAACTCATTACGGAATCACCCACAGAGTTATACTGACGTATAGCCCTTACACCTCGAGTCTTCACTCGCTCCACTTGGATAAACGACCTAACGTTAATTGGAATCGATGTGGTTTTCGGATGTCCAAATATGGAAACCCGATCCCGGTCTCATCGAAATCCAAAGCGTGGCTTTTAGGTCCAAGTTGTTTTAATTTTAAAACAATTCAATTCATTATCTAAATATACACAGATAGATAATTCACAACACCACAGATAATCAATCTTATCATTATCAACAGATAATCATATCATAATCAGATAATCTATATTATCATCCAGAAGCAACCAATGCATCCATATCACATCCACTACTCATCTCATAATTGAGATTACAAACCAAACCAGTCAACCAATACCAATCATCAAACATAAGCAAATGATCAAATGATCACACTTCTATAATTAATTTAAAATGAATTAAATTAATTACTTCATCATCAAAATCCTGCTTAACTTAACCATCAATTGATTTCAAATCAATTATAAATCATCATCTCAATATTCAATTAATATTAATTAACTATCTCTAATTACAATAAGTAATTAGCATTTAATATTAATCACACAAGTTAATCATATTAAACCCTACATATATATTAATCACCCTTGATTAATAACCCTTCAGTAATTAACTATATTAATTACTCAACCCAATAATTAATTATTTTTAATTAATTATCTAAATTAATCCCCTTGATTAATTTCAAAGTAATTTAAATCCAAATTACTTCTATATCAAATATCTTTAATTACATCCTGTAATTATTAATTAATTACTTCCTTAAGTAATTACAAATTCTTAAATTACATAAGTAATTATCAACAATTCAACAAATGTTTAAATCAATTAAACTTAATTAATTAATCTAAACAAATCACATTAACCTTAATTAATTACATTAAGTAATTAATTCACTAATTACTTTTATTAAGTAATTAAAACTTAAGCAATTGATTATTAATTAATTAATCTAATTAATTATCAAAAATTAATCACATTAATTAATTGTTAATGACTTCATTAACATTTCTTAATTACTTAATTAAGAGTTAACTTAAATTAATCACCATTAGTTATTAAGTAACTAATATTTAATTACTATTTAACTAATCTCTAATTATTAATTAACTAAGTGTTAATTAAAATCTTAATTATCATTAATCACTTGATTAAATAAATCTTAATCATAAATTAAAATTTAGTTAACCATCCTTAATTATAGATTAATTAAACTAATTAATTAATCTCAAATCAAATTAAAAATCATTAATTATTTAATTAAACTTCCACATTATTAATTAATTAAATAATTAATATTTATCTTAATTACCTTAATAATTAATGAATCCAATCATTCACTTTCATTTATCCTTTAGATAAACATTCCTTATTTATATTAAGCATTTAAAAACAAAAATGTTTTTACATTAAATTCCATTTAACATTTCTTTTAAACTTTAAAACACAAATTTATTTTTAAATAAGATTTTAAACAAACTCAATCTTATGTTTAAAGAAACATATACTTAGTTAATAAGTTTAAAAAGGATTTAGATTCAATTCAAATCATATTCATTAAAACAATTCAATTTAAACCCTTATTTTAAAACTGAAGTTTAAATTTTAAATCCAGATTTTAAAAACTCAGATTGAATTCATTTTGAATTTTTAAATTAAATACTTAACCTTCCATTCCAAATGCAAATCACATATGCATTTCCACAAAGAGTTTGAAAATCAAATTTAAATTTTAAAAACCATCAATGATTTCAAATTCCAGATAAATCAAATTTGAATTCATATTCAAATTCAACTTAAACTCAGTTTTAAACCTATACCTGCAAAATTTAATTTTACCTTAATATTTAAAACAGAAAACAGTTTTCTGTTTATTTTAAAAAAAACAAACTTTGAATTTTCCTGAAATTATTTCAACAGAATTCATACTTATTTGAATTCATATTCAAATTCAGGTTCTTAAAGCCTAAGTCCAAATTAAGTTTACATTTTAAACTTTCACTTTCAATTTTAAAAACTGCAAACAGTTTTCCTGTTTCTTTATTTTTTTTTTAAGAAAAACCAATTTAAAATTTCTGCATTTAAATTATTACAAAATAAGAATCCAAACAATTTGAATTCATCCTTATATTCAAGCTAAATCCTAAGTTTAATTTCCAGACTTAAACTAAAACTTTATTTTTAAAATTCTAAAAACAGAACAGAACAGTTTCTGTTAAATTTTGAACCTCTTACATTCTTTAATTTAAAATGTTTTCAAATTTCAGATTTTCAATTATTTAAATCTATAACTAAATTCAGGTTCCAACTGATTTCAAATTTTAAGTTTATATTCCTATTATTACTTCAACTTAATTCTTTTAAAAACCTGGAAACAATTCTGTTTCCAATATTCAAACCTGTAACAAAAGTTTCTCGAGCAAGCCTAAAATTTACTTCGGGTCAAAACAAAAATGCTTTAGGTTATCTCCCACTTATCCCCGTGACCAACCCGAGTCAACAACACCTCTGCAACCAACAACAACCCAAACCTGCACAACTCCTCCCTGTGCACTTACTTCCCACTCCGGTCACCTCCGACCAACTTCAACGGCCTTATCACATCGACCAGAGACTACACTACACCTTGCAACCCTCAAATCCCAAACATCAATCTCGAGTTTAAATTCAGGTATAAAGTCAAAACCTGAAAAACACAGTGACTACAACCAAGTCTGACCTGTCAACATCAATCTCTCCCCTTCCCGACCACCATCCTTCTCCATACTCCGGCGATATTCTCATCAATCCCTCTATCTCCATAACCCAAATCCCTGAGTCACCCGGTCAAGTATGACTGCCGAAAAGATTCACTTCCACCAACCCAGTAGAACTAGGTTTTAGATATCCAAAACAAGATTCATTCTTAAAATTGTATTTTAATTTAAACCAAAAATTTTGCAATGCTTACTTTAATTTGAAATAAGCAAGTTTCAATCAAGATTGAAACATAACAGCATACAAATCAAAAGAAACAGGATTTTCCTATTATAGATCTTAAACTATAGCAACAGAACTTTGGAATCAAACATGCATTGCAGTTCTTATTTACACAGGCAGTAGCAAAACATGAACAAAAATTTAACACAGCAAATAAACAACATGAAATCCTACTTAATTTATTTTAAATTAAGTGTTACTCACCTCTATTCAAAGTGCAGAGCATATTTCATTATGCAGGTTCCAGAGTTTTGAAAATGTGAAATGCAGGCACTGTCTTGCTTTAAAAATTGAAATGCAGATCCTACTTTGATGAAGATTTGAACAGAGCTTCATTGATTTAACATGCATGCTTGAATGCTTTTTGAAGAATGCAGATCCTTGCCTTTAAAATGATGCATGCAGGCCTTCTTTGATTGTTGCCTCTAGATTGAAGATTTCATGAATGCAGAGCCCTTTTTTTTTTTTCATATGCAAAGAAATGCAGGCTTTTTTTTCAAACTGTTGTGCAGGTTTGTATTTTGAAGAAGAGAAGTTGCAGATTTGAATTTTGAAAGAGGAGTTGCAGGTTTTAAATGAAATGCAGATTTGAATTTTGGAGAAAACAGATTGTATATTGGAATGCAAATGTGTGCAGATTTGAAAAATGCAGTTTGCATATGGATGAGAATGAGATTTGGTTTTCTCTTTTATTAAGGAATGAGAAAATGAATATGAATGAATAGCAAAATGATATGAATGAAAATTTTCAGAAAATGAAATAAAAGAAAAAGAAAAATAAAACATTGACACTTGTCATTTTAAAATAAACACTTGTTAGCTTAAGTCTTAATATACAAACACTTGTCTCTTTGATTAATAAATATGTTTAATTAAAGTTAAATAAATATTAAGCCTTGTTAATTAAATCTTATACATAATTATGAATTAAATAATTCTCAAGAACAAAGAAAAACAATACACAATTAAATCATTTGAAAAAGAAACTTTTAAAACAAATTTATAAAAGAGCTTGTAACATAATTTTAATATACAACTTGAATTAAAAATGAAATTTAAACTAATTAAAACATTTATCTCTTATTTAAAATCATATAGTATTTTAATTAAATATTTTTGAAAAGCTCAAATCAAAAAAATAAATCACCATTTCTATTTTCAAAACATATTAAAATTATACTATACTAATTTAACTAAAAACAAATTGTCTATTTAAAATATATACATAAATACATATACATTATAAAATAGAAAACAATTTGTTAACTTATCAAAAATAATTTCACAAATTAAATTATTAAATAAAGAAGATTATTTAAATCAATATCAAATTTATTAACAAAAATATCAATTCAATATAAATTTAAACCCAGATTATTAAATTTATATTGTCCAAAATTCCGGGTCGTTACAATCCTTCCCCCTTAAAAGAATTTCGTCCCCGAAATTTAAAACAAAGGCAATTTAATAATCTATTTACAGATTTTATTTTAAAACACGGCATATGTTAATCATATGCCTACAACCAAAGCAACCAATTCACACAATCAGAACAAATCTAATTATCCAAAAAGAATTTCGGATAAAACTTCACGAGTTTCCCCGGTATATATATATCGGGATACTCGCTCTATTGAATACAATCAATCAATACTACAATGCTATAGAGCTCCTAACAACAATTCTATACAGAATATCAGACTACAAACGAGTCTGACTCAACAAACAAACCATCTTAAACTACTGGTTCTAAAACCAGAAATATCAAACACGAACTCCCTCAGAGATACGTGAAACACCCTGAATCCCAGTTATCCAAGCTGGCAATTCCACTCTTGAAAACCAAACACTGATCTAACCCAACACAGAAGAAACCAAAACACTTCGGAGATAGCTTCCCAAACTTATAGCTCCCCGGAGAAAACTTAACCAAATTCAAATCTCCAATTCCAGAATCCAAATTTATCTGTCTCTTATCCATAAAACTCTTCAGACGATCCTGGGTTACCAACATCACTCCTAATCAGCTTAACTCTTGCTGATTCCAAAAGAAACAGACTGAATCAAAACAATCCAATGATCTCCTCATGATCACTCAAAAACCAAGAACAAACACTCTGCTTCTCATCAACAGAAGACAGAACAAACTTCTCCTTATCCGGAAAAGAAAACAGAAATGCCCAAACTGCTTCCGCTGCACAACTCTGATCCGAAACAGAAGAAAATGCTGACGAAAAGCACAAGCACAGACTAAACAACCCAGCACAGAAATATGGTTCCATATATCCATAAGAAAACTCAGATGTTCCTCCCAAACCTGAGTCGTTTCACCAACTTCTACCTCAAGGAACCGTCCATCTACAAACTGAACCACCAGCTCCAATCCTGGTAAGAAAACTCGATCTCCAGATGCAGACAAACTCTGACTTCCAGAAAACATCCAGACAATCTCCAACAAACACAAGAGAACATACTATCGCAAGTCACTTTTGCGATCAACTCAGCCTAAATCCAAAGAAACTGCTCTCTCTCAACCAAACAGAATAGCTTATGCTGACTTAGCCAACTTACCAGAGAAAAGATCCACTCTGCTGCTTCTGAACTCCACTTCAGAAAAACTACCCAGCCAGAAGACTCCTACCATCACAGAAGACTCAGCTAAACTCTGCCACACCACCGATCAGACTCACTTCTTAACTTGTTCCAAAGAAAAATCTTCGGAACTATCCATAGTCACTGCATCTCATCACGCAGCTACTATCTCCTGAGATATCAAGATACCATCACTTGCTTGCTTCTGCCCTACCAACAGATCAAAACTCAATACTGTACTTCAAAGATGAACTCCGAACCTTTACAGGTTACCTTCAGAGATCGATGAAGTACTCATCAAAACAGAACCCACTCGAGACGGTATTAGATCTACAGTCTCGATAAATACACTTCCAACATCATCCATTAAACTCCAACCAATGGTAGTTGTGTTACACACACTTCTACCTCATCTACCTTTATAACTTACATTGGAAAAAACCTGAATGGGTAATCCAACAAATAGGTAGAACCAATAAATATATATATATATATTAAAAATACAAATACGCTCTCTCAAGATAGACACCACTACAGAGTCTAGGTATTCACTCAACCTAACGCTCCCTAAAGAAAAATACACTTCAGAGCCTAGGTATTCACTCAACCTACAGCTCTGATACCAAAGTGTCAGGACCCGACTTTCACTCCCAGAAAATCGCGTCATGAATTAAGAAAGAAAGGGGTAGAAGAAGAAAAGAAAGAAGAGAAGAAAGAAACAACACAAGAATCTCAACAGCGGAAACGAATAAATTATATTAATAACAAAGTATTACATAGTATACATCAATTATCAGAGTACACAGACATATACAACACATACTAGACAGTTATAAACACCTGTCTAGTTATTACAACTCAATACAAACAGAACACTCAGAGACCAAACACAGCGGAACTATATAACTATACGCAGAAGCCTCCTGCTCCATATGCTCCTCCACAATTCGTCAAAGCTAATCCTGAATCCTAACCTGAATTCTCTTGACTACTCATAAAAATTTGAGTACCCAAGAGTTATAGAAAAACAGAAATAACTCCGGGTCAGACATGGGTCTGGTGTGAGTAACAGGTTAAAGTTGCTTAACTTTCAAAAACCTTTGAAAAGAAAAGGTATCACGTAAGACTTCCCACACATAAACATGGAAAAGTTTTTACCTTACGCTAACCAAAACATTTGATAGGAAATCAGATGATATTATAATAGTGTCTAGGGTTTTCAAATAAAGTACAGAAATAGCTGAAATGCTTACATCTCACATTCCAACATAGTTGGGCACAACTAATACGTACGGCACTTATTGGATTTTGGATTCCATACAATGGCAGGGCTACTGGGGTACCGCCCGTCACAGTACGTGGCCTAGATCACCGTACCGAGGAGCCACCCTAACTCCCCTGCAATACAAAGCCGGACCCGTTCCTTACTGAACAGTTCCAAATAAGACAACCCCGACGGTTGTCATGATCAACCGTCCCACACAGCCGAAATATAAAGGGACCTCTAGACAGGGGTAAATCTTACTCTCAAGTGGGGGCTACCCACGAAGCTTTGCTGCACCTCCCCTGTTTTAGCCATTCCCGGTTGATGAGGCTTGAGGTTACGATTACCTTTATAGGACACAACACTTAGAATGCTCATCGTCCACCTGACGATGTTCTGAAAGCATTCAATCCATACAAGTTCGTTCCGGGTTCGAACGAAACCGAAGGCATTATCTCGTTACACTCATTTTGGAATCACCCTCAGAGTTAACGACAATAACCCTTGCACTCTGATTCACCATCTCGAATCTATAAGATCTATTCCGTCAAACTCATTACGGAATCACCCACAGAGTTATACTGACGTATAGCCCTTACACCTCGAGTCTTCACTCGCTCCACTTGGATAAACGACCTAACGTTAATTGGAATCGATGTGGTTTTCGGATGTCCAAATATGGAAACCCGATCCCGGTCTCATCGAAATCCAAAGCGTGGCTTTTAGGTCCAAGTTGTTTTAATTTTAAAACAATTCAATTCATTATCTAAATATACACAGATAGATAATTCACAACACCACAGATAATCAATCTTATCATTATCAACAGATAATCATATCATAATCAGATAATCTATATTATCATCCAGAAGCAACCAATGCATCCATATCACATCCACTACTCATCTCATAATTGAGATTACAAACCAAACCAGTCAACCAATACCAATCATCAAACATAAGCAAATGATCAAATGATCACACTTCTATAATTAATTTAAAATGAATTAAATTAATTACTTCATCATCAAAATCCTGCTTAACTTAACCATCAATTGATTTCAAATCAATTATAAATCATCATCTCAATATTCAATTAATATTAATTAACTATCTCTAATTACAATAAGTAATTAGCATTTAATATTAATCACACAAGTTAATCATATTAAACCCTACATATATATTAATCACCCTTGATTAATAACCCTTCAGTAATTAACTATATTAATTACTCAACCCAATAATTAATTATTTTTAATTAATTATCTAAATTAATCCCCTTGATTAATTTCAAAGTAATTTAAATCCAAATTACTTCTATATCAAATATCTTTAATTACATCCTGTAATTATTAATTAATTACTTCCTTAAGTAATTACAAATTCTTAAATTACATAAGTAATTATCAACAATTCAACAAATGTTTAAATCAATTAAACTTAATTAATTAATCTAAACAAATCACATTAACCTTAATTAATTACATTAAGTAATTAATTCACTAATTACTTTTATTAAGTAATTAAAACTTAAGCAATTGATTATTAATTAATTAATCTAATTAATTATCAAAAATTAATCACATTAATTAATTGTTAATGACTTCATTAACATTTCTTAATTACTTAATTAAGAGTTAACTTAAATTAATCACCATTAGTTATTAAGTAACTAATATTTAATTACTATTTAACTAATCTCTAATTATTAATTAACTAAGTGTTAATTAAAATCTTAATTATCATTAATCACTTGATTAAATAAATCTTAATCATAAATTAAAATTTAGTTAACCATCCTTAATTATAGATTAATTAAACTAATTAATTAATCTCAAATCAAATTAAAAATCATTAATTATTTAATTAAACTTCCACATTATTAATTAATTAAATAATTAATATTTATCTTAATTACCTTAATAATTAATGAATCCAATCATTCACTTTCATTTATCCTTTAGATAAACATTCCTTATTTATATTAAGCATTTAAAAACAAAAATGTTTTTACATTAAATTCCATTTAACATTTCTTTTAAACTTTAAAACACAAATTTATTTTTAAATAAGATTTTAAACAAACTCAATCTTATGTTTAAAGAAACATATACTTAGTTAATAAGTTTAAAAAGGATTTAGATTCAATTCAAATCATATTCATTAAAACAATTCAATTTAAACCCTTATTTTAAAACTGAAGTTTAAATTTTAAATCCAGATTTTAAAAACTCAGATTGAATTCATTTTGAATTTTTAAATTAAATACTTAACCTTCCATTCCAAATGCAAATCACATATGCATTTCCACAAAGAGTTTGAAAATCAAATTTAAATTTTAAAAACCATCAATGATTTCAAATTCCAGATAAATCAAATTTGAATTCATATTCAAATTCAACTTAAACTCAGTTTTAAACCTATACCTGCAAAATTTAATTTTACCTTAATATTTAAAACAGAAAACAGTTTTCTGTTTATTTTAAAAAAAACAAACTTTGAATTTTCCTGAAATTATTTCAACAGAATTCATACTTATTTGAATTCATATTCAAATTCAGGTTCTTAAAGCCTAAGTCCAAATTAAGTTTACATTTTAAACTTTCACTTTCAATTTTAAAAACTGCAAACAGTTTTCCTGTTTCTTTATTTTTTTTTTAAGAAAAACCAATTTAAAATTTCTGCATTTAAATTATTACAAAATAAGAATCCAAATAATTTGAATTCATCCTTATATTCAAGCTAAATCCTAAGTTTAATTTCCAGACTTAAACTAAAACTTTATTTTTAAAATTCTAAAAACAGAACATAACAGTTTCTGTTAAATTTTGAACCTCTTACATTCTTTAATTTAAAATGTTTTCAAATTTCAGATTTTCAATTATTTAAATCTATAACTAAATTCAGGTTCCAACTGATTTCAAATTTTAAGTTTATATTCCTATTATTACTTCAACTTAATTCTTTTAAAAACCTGGAAACAATTCTGTTTCCAATATTCAAACCTGTAACAAAAGTTTCTTGAGCAAGCCTAAAATTTACTTCGGGTCAAAACAAAAATGCTTCGGGTTATCTCCCACTTATCCCCGTTACCAACCCGAGTCAACAACACCTCTGCAACCAACAACAACCCAAACCTGCACAACTCCTCCCTGTGCACTTACTTCCCACTCCGGTCACCTCCGACCAACTTCAACGGCCTTATCACATCGACCAGAGACTACACTACACCTTGCAACCCTCAAATCCCAAACATCAATCTCGAGTTTAAATTCAGGTATAAAGTCAAAACCTGAAAAACACAGTGACTACAACCAAGTCTGACCTGTCAACATCAATCTCTCCCCTTCCCGACCACCATCCTTCTCCATACTCCGGCGATATTCTCATCAATCCCTCTATCTCCATAACCCAAATCCCTGAGTCACCCGGTCAAGTATGACTGCCGAAAAGATTCACTTCCACCAACCCAGTAGAACTAGGTTTTAGATATCCAAAACAAGATTCATTCTTAAAATTGTATTTTAATTTAAACCAAAAATTTACAATGCTTACTTTAATTTGAAATAAGCAAGTTTCAATCAAGATTGAAACATAACAGCATACAAATCAAAAGAAACAGGATTTTCCTATTATAGATCTTAAACTATAGCAACAGAACTTTGGAATCAAACATGCATTGCAGTTCTTATTTACACAGGCAGTAGCAAAACATGAACACAAATTTAACACAGCAAATAAACAACATGAAATCCTACTTAATTTATTTTAAATTAAGTGTTACTCACCTCTATTCAAAGTGCAGAGCATATTTCATTATGCAGGTTCCAGAGTTTTGAAAATGTGAAATGCAGGCACTGTCTTGCTTTAAAAATTGAAATGCAGATCCTACTTTGATGAAGATTTGAACAGAGCTTCATTGATTTAACATGCATGCTTGAATGCTTTTTGAAGAATGCAGATCCTTGCCTTTAAAATGATGCATGCAGGCCTTCTTTGATTGTTGCCTCTAGATTGAAGATTTCATGAATGCAGAGCCCTTTTTTTTTTCATATGCAAAGAAATGCAGGCTTTTTTTTCAAACTGTTGTGCAGGTTTGTATTTTGAAGAAGAGAAGTTGCAGATTTGAATTTTGAAAGAGGAGTTGCAGGTTTTAAATGAAATGCAGATTTGAATTTTGGAGAAAACAGATTGTATATTGGAATGCAAATGTGTGCAGATTTGAAAAATGCAGTTTGCATATGGATGAGAATGAGATTTGGTTTTCTCTTTTATTAAGGAATGAGAAAATGAATATGAATGAATAGCAAAACGATATGAATGAAAATTTTCAGAAAATGAAATAAAAGAAAAAGAAAAATAAAACATTGACACTTGTCATTTTAAAATAAACACTTGTTAGCTTAAGTCTTAATATACAAACACTTGTCTCTTTGATTAATAAATATGTTTAATTAAAGTTAAATAAATATTAAGCCTTGTTAATTAAATCTTATACATAATTATGAATTAAATAATTCTCAAGAACAAAGAAAAACAATACACAATTAAATCATTTGAAAAAGAAACTTTTAAAACAAATTTATAAAAGAGCTTGTAACATAATTTTAGTATACAACTTGAATTAAAAATGAAATTTAAACTAATTAAAACATTTATCTCTTATTTAAAATCATATAGTATTTTAATTAAATATTTTTGAAAAGCTCAAATCAAAAAAATAAATCACCATTTCTATTTTCAAAACATATTAAAATTATACTATACTAATTTAACTAAAAACAAATTGTCTATTTAAAATATATACATAAATACATATACATTATAAAATAGAAAACAATTTGTTAACTTATCAAAAATAATTTCACAAATTAAATTATTAAATAAAGAAGATTATTTAAATCAATATCAAATTTATTAACAAAAATATCAATTCAATATAAATTTAAACCCAGATTATTAAATTTATATTGTCCAAAATTCCGGGTCGTTACAATAGGAGCGGCCATCCGTAGTTAGGCCTTACACTAGTACTAGCTATCTCGATAGGAGTGGTATATATTTTTATTTTTCATCTCTTAATTATTTACTCCCATCGACATACCCAACTCCAGTATAAAACGAACTACAATGGTTCATAATAGTTTAGGACAATATATACAATAATAACATAGATAAACTAAATGCGGAACACATATAATATCAAATCTCATATATATATAACTGAAGTCAGTTACAATACACGTGATACAATACATATGATACAACTACAACTTTCGACACAGGATGTTACATATACAAGTACATTAATATAAGTAATATACATGAATACACATCATCCTATAATATGACAACAACTACTCCAAAAGATATAAAGATACTTTATAGCTCAAGCAGTAGCCCAAAGCAAGATATCTGCAACCTGTAATAACTCGGTCTGACCCGAGTATTAAATTCAAAAGAAAATAATACACGGGTCGGTCTAATTCAAACTCAGTTATTAATGCACGGAAGCAATAATAATTAAATAAAAATTAGATGACAGTCACAAATAAATCCCGTCTATCCAATCCTTTAATAAGGAATCAGATAATGGTAAATATAACATGTAACAGTGTTAAACAACAAATCAGCAAATCCAAATTATCAACGAAGATAAATTAAAAAGATTATCAATGAAGATAATTTAGAAAACAACAGAATTGCCTAAATGGCAATTAACAACAAAATCTAATTATTAAATAAATAATTAGAAACTCATAATCTACTTATCAAATAGATAATTAGACAACAACAAAATGATCGAATCAATTCAAATCAAAATACAATTTCAAAATATTGAATTGAATAAACAAAACAATTCAAACAATTGAAATATCACAAAATTCAATACTGTGTGGCTGTAGTACATGAACGCGTACACTGCCTCGCCACTACAGCATATAAAGTTACCACAACTCCAAATATTGACAGCAAGTCGTAACTGCAAAGCCAAATCATTTAAAAAATGCAAAGGTCAAGTCACTATTACCAGGACTCAACACAATTGCGAGGCCAAACCAAAGTTAACAGCAATACCAAGAAAAGGTCTGGGCACCAATGAATGACCAAGTGCACAAGGCAGTGGTACAATCATGATGACACAGCAAAATGGCATATGCAACCTGCTTCAACAGAGCACGAAGGCTCGAATGCCCAAACGCACATGGCTGTGGTACAAACATGATGACACAGCAAAATGGAGGCGAAAGCAAACAAAAATAAGGCAATGCAGCATGACAAAACGCATAAAAGAATCGGTACACAACAGAGACAAAACTGCTACAAATACCAACTGCATCGATGTGAATATATGGCCAAACTGTGCACCAGATATACCACTGAACAACAAGTGGCCAGAGGAGCAAACGAAATTCACGAGTATATCCAAGCAGCAAGCTTAAACAACAATAAAGTATGCATGCCACGACTGGTCAGTGCAATAAGTAATCAAAGTCAAGTGCTTTCAAAGGAACTCGACCAAATCGCTTCAAGTAAAACAAAGTACAACTGGTATTAAGACAGTTCACCAGCATGAAGTTCAACAAGCAGCCTCAACATCAAAGACCAGACCCCAAGTGTATAAAACAGTGGTGAAACCTGAGATCAGGTTTAATGCATAGCAAAAACTCGAGCGCTAGAAGAAAAATGGCACTCCAGAGCAACATAAATGACTCTGTACACAAGTGACGCAGCAACGATAAAAACAATGGACAAAGCATGAAGATTCTTCTGAAATCAAGACTTGATCGCGAAAGCATATCAAAACCGTGATGGTCACGAGGTACGACAGTGCCGAGATGACCATAAAACAATAAGTGAACATCAAGCACATGAATGCACAAGATTTGTGACAAGCTTAACACATAATTGCTTATATACAGTTGTTATAAAACTAATGCAACGAATTAGAATGTCGACAGAAGATGCCAAGTGATAAAAGTCACATATTTGAAGTAACCAAAGTCACAAAAGAAATCACAGTAGCAAGTTCAACCTTGAAAGCCCAAAATCATCTCATAAAAAACATCACAAACCAAAGTCAGGTGATAAATAAATTGAAGCAGAAACAAAATTCGCGTTAATGCCGATGCCAATAGAAAAATGTTCAAAGTTATTTGCATTTCAAATCACACTGTACCCAAGTTACAGATATCGAATAGCTATTCAAAGCCTTGGATAATAGAAATCGAACCAAGACAATTAAAAATCATCAACATCGAAGTAAACTCGAACGACCTAAGAATGAAGTAGATGTGAGTGATAGTTCACTCACCTTGTTTAACGAGGAGCTAAACCCAATTCGCAGTCTCAAATCACAAGTTGGTAAACAACCGATTAAGCAACCGAAAGCATCTCAAGAGACAGGGATCGAATAAAAGTCGGCTACCACAAATTACGAAAACCCTAATTTAGTTGAAGAGGAAATGAGCAAGAATGAGCTGCCATATTTTCGTATGATTTTTGTTTTATGGTTTTCGAAAAGATGAACGAATGAAAAGGGAAATTGGGTATCAGCCTTTGTTAAATAACACCGCACCAACAAAAACATGGGCCAAAATTGTTTTGAGGCCCACATAACATTCAATGAATTACTGAAAGAATTTCAACCGATTTAAAAACTCCAAATAGCAATTAGCTAACACATTAATCGTTTAATGACGATTATAAATTGTTACAAAATCCCGGGTTGTTACACCTATGCTGCCTCCGGTCATAAAATTTTGCCGCGCCGCCGCTGATTTTTGTTAACCTAATCGAATTTTGCCGTCGATCAGACCGTTGATTCGCCAAATAAACAGCATGGATGAAGTCCCCTCGGTCCTCTCTTTAAAACCCAGAAATGGTTCGTCGATCCGACAACATTCATCGACGCGCGATGAACGACCGAGAATTGATTCAGAAATTCTGGACAAACGATGCATCGAATCGGAAAACGAATTTCAATTTTGAGATGCGTACATCGAAAGCTTCGATATATATTTTTTCTAAATTTTTTTGAGGAGTTTGAAATTTGGCTTTGATTTTGAATTGCAGTTGGAATTAAGTGTTTGTCTGCCATTGAACTGAGGAGGTGAAACAAATTGTATGCACAGACAAATGAGAATGAGGGACAAATAGGGTTTATAACAAAGTACATATAGACAAGGTTGAAAAAGAATAGAAGGATCAGATTGGTATACGCGTTGAACGATGAATGGCCCGAAAAGCCCAACATGTATTTTCGCCTCATCGCTTAAATCTCATTCTTATACGTCGAAAATCATCTAATTAAGCTATAATATATTTAGAATAATTTTATAGAGAAAACGGGATTTTTAAACAATTTTTAAAGGGTTTTAAGCAATTATTTAAAAAAAAAGTATTTTATAAATAGATAATCTATTTGATAAATAGATTTTCCTTATAAAACTTACTTAAAAATCTCTAAAAATTGTTTAAAAATCCCGTTTTCTTTATAAAATTATTCTAAATATATTATAGCTTAATTAGATGATTTTCGATGTATAAGAATGAGAATTACACACTGAACGATGAATGGCCCGAAAAGCCCGTTCTGACTCCGGAACGAAATTGGGTCAACCTATATATCAAAATAGATGTTTTAAAATATTTCAAATGCAATGGAAAAGGTTTCAGGTTCAAATTGCATTGTATAAAGAAATTATGCTAAAATCAATATTTTTCAAATTGATTTCAATTTCATTGATTTCAAGGCGTTTCGAGTCTATACGATCAAACGACAAGTCCGATCGCTACCAAACTTGAAATCATACAATAATTCACCGTTACGGATCCGATGAAACTGGTTTCGTCGAAATCCGAGTCAGTGGCCAAAATGGCTATTTTTACATTAATTAAATAATTAAATAATTAATTAAATAAAATCCAAATTTTTATATTAATTCTATGATTCACAATTTTATCACTTTTATATTTCTTAACCATCTACAAAAAATTTAAACAAGTTTAGATGTCAATTTAAAGTTGATAAATCTATCAATTGCAGTGTCAAATTTTCAATTTCATTATATTCAAAATTATAAATTAAATTTCCAATAATTCTATTAAATTATTTTTCATTCTACTCTTCATTTCATTGTTATTCAACGGATGAAATTAACACTGGTTCATGGCTTATTACATTATTATTCTCAAATTTAATCTTAATCTCAATTAACGCAAAATTAAATATTAAATTTCATTTAAATTGCAATTAATCCAATTATTGAATTTTACACTTCAATTAAATTAATAAATATTGCTTTCTATTCTTTAAATCAACCAATTGTTATATTATAAATAGAGTTAGCATTAATTTCAATTAATTCTTTAATTTACACAAATATAACCTTAAATTGAGATTCATTGTAATTTATTACAAACTTGATTGAATGGACTACATAAATGATTACTTTAAAATAATTGTTGCCACTAACCCTTAATCATATTTGTATAAGTTATCATTTCCAACAATTACATACAGAACATTGATTTTTATCCAATCACTATTTATTCATTATTAATTCATTGATTAATCCAATATTTACATTTACTTTTCTAATATTAATTTATTACCAAATATTCCTATTTACCATCAATTATAACACAAATAGTTGTTTCAATCAATTGGGATTGCATTGAATTAATTATTTATTAGTTTACATTTTATTCTCGTTATAAATTCATTAACAAATTACAATTTCCTTTATTGATACATCACTTACATTCATACCTAATTACATTAGTTTTATCCCATTACACTAATATATGCCTACTTACCTCATAATTTGAATAAATATTCCATTTCTAAATGTGTAATTCTAGCAATTGTACACATTAATTTATGTTTAAATCCAGTAAATGAATTTACCTTAATTCCATTCTTTTTACCAATTTATTACCTTATCAATAAATTTACGATTCTATTTAATTTACATTCACACTTCCATTACTTTATTAATTACCATTAAAGTAACGTTTATTTTAAATTGGTAAACCACTGGTAACGACCACCATTTGTCACCATTTCCCTTTATAATACATGTATGTTTATTCTTCACAAATGATTTCCATCTATTACACTATTTCATACATTAATCCAATAATTTCATTTGTTTTCTCATATTCCATTTATAACCAAGTCATAACATTTAAATTATTTTATTTAATTGGAATTTCATTGAAATCATTAATTGTTAACTTCAATTAACCTTGTTACATTTCCTCTAAGTTAATTTTCATTACATTATCACAACTTTTATTAATAATTCATCAATTTTTATCTTCTTCAATATTAAATTCAATAATCTTAATAAATTAACAATTTTAATTATTGAAAAGTTACGGGTCGTTACATTCTCCCCCACTCAAAACTTTTCGTCCCCGAAAAGGAAATAGAAGGGAGAAGGAGAATTAAGAGATCAATATATCTTACTTAAAATATTAACTTTATAAACAATTAAATTTACAAAATTAATTACCTTTAAATAAAATATACAAATTTATAACCATTAGATCTTGTTATACTTAAATTAATAAAGTTTGGAAAACATTTCAAAATATTTTCTAATTCCAAAATTTACGGAAAATTTTGGCAGAGCCTCCTTTGTACGGAGAGGCAGAAAATATAATATCAAATAAAATAATATACAACATATATTTTTCAAATAATATATATCCCAACCCGGGAAAAACATTATAATAACGCTATAAACCGTAATCCAAAAACGTACCTATTTGTCGGGTAATTTACGCTTATTTTATGAAACCAAAAGCAGTAGCAATTGCTTCCATAACCTGTAATTCACTTATATAATCCAGAAGAATTAATAATTATATAAATTGAAATATGTAAAGTTGTTTCAACCATAAACAACAAATCAATACAAACAACAATCCCTTGCAACAGGGCATATAACCATCACATAAAATCAATACAAATCAATTATTCATTCATATCAAACAAAACAAATAGCTGTTCGGGTTCAAAACTTCAAATTGTATAGAATGAAAAATAAACTACTGAGCGCACCCTTTTACTCAACAGTCTCTGATGAAACTAAATAGATTATTTATTCATCCAAACAAATTTAAAGTGTCCTTGCCCAAACAACCATAAACCAGACCAACAACTATTTCAACAATAGATCAAGTTTATTAATTTCATTCGTATAATAATTTATCTTTTTTAATTTTCCTTTTATTTCTTACAGTTTCATTTACTTTTTTTTTCATCTCTAACAAAGTCTCATTTTCACTTATTCATATCATGAAATTTCCCTTTTTATTATATTACATTCAATGCTTAATTTCATTTATTGCAGTATTCATCTTTCTGCTTATTTCCAAATAAATAACTTCAATCATTTACTTAAGTCTATAATTACTTACTTAAGGATATAACAATTATAACCTCAATTCTTATTAATAAAAGCAATTTATTGAACACTTCATTACATATTTTTATTTGTACAATTTCCATTACATTTTCATATTAAACATTTCAACTTTTAATATTTGGTAAGTTATATATATGCTTTTTAAGAAAGTAATTCAAAGTTATACAAGTTTTCTCATTTTCTTTAATAAATTTACCGTTCAATAATCATATCATTTGTTTTATAGATTATAATTTCCAACTTTCTTATAGTCTCATTTATACTTAGCATTTAGTCTCTTATTTCATTTAGAGGTTCCAATTATTAGTTAAATTCCGTTTCACTAAAGCAATTGAAACCATTAATTGATGGAAAATTAAGAATTTAAATACCGGGTAAATTTTTTAAATCATTTTAAAATAATAGATAGATGTATACACTTAAAATTTATATGTCCAATTATATTTAAAACAATTAAAAATTTATATTTGGTTATCAAAAATAAATCTGTAGTAGAACTACTACAGTGGCCTTCCCACTTTGAAACTCGAAAATGAATGTCGATGATGCGGCTGCCATCATCGAAATTATTTTCCAGCGACAGAGAAGGAAGTACAGAACTTATTTTTTCCAAAATATTCTTTAAAACATTTCTTTTGAATTATATTGAATATTTATATTAAAAAATACTTCTAAATAATATCACTATTATATTCTAAAATCATCCGAAATAAATTTTCAAAAGCCCGAAACTTTAAGTTATAAATTTCCAATTTCATTTATCTTGTTTTCAATCTTATTTCGACTATTATTTATAAATTTCATTACCTAACAACCAATATTTTGCAACCAAATATAAATCATTTATAAAAAGTTTATTTTATATATAGATAATACAATATGTAGAATTATTCCATTCACCTATATTAAAACAAATATTGCGTCGGTCTGTCCTATTAAGTGTTTAGGAATACCTATTGATGTCATAGCGTCCCATGCATCAACCAGAATTTATAAACACAAATCAAAACAGATTAACACAATATTAAAACCTTTTTATAGCACTAACAAATACTCTCTCTCATATATACTCTCAGTGACTCATCATAGGGTATTACTACCCTATTAGCAAAGAGCCAAAACCCCACAAAGTTAAGGTTTATCGCTAAACCAAAGCTCTGATGCCAGATGTAACGCCCCGCCTTTTCGCATGCTTTAAATCGACGATAAACTACACACGTCGGACTTAAACCAAACAGAAGAGCGGATTGTTAAGACGTAAATAAGAAAAAGTAGAGAAAGAAAAAAATAGAATCTTGCAGCGGAATGATAAAATATAATTATCAAATATACAGTTCATGAAGCTATTTACAAAACATTTGATTATACTTATACAATACATATCAGAGTTACACATACCAGAGAATAATAATTAATGCAGCGGAATTAAATGGCGTAGTGGAGTAATATAGTAGATAATAGTACTACAAAATCTTCGTCTTCGTCTTCCAGAATAAAATCTTCAAATCATGAAACGCTCGGACTGACCCGAGCGAATTGAAAGGAAAAACACTCGAGTCAGAGCTAAAATATCTTATGTAAGTTAAATCAACAATAAACAATATGAGTGGAACGGCGTCCGAGATGTTTACGGGATTTGACTTCTCCAATCCATTACATGAGTGCACTAACTAAAGAGATGCTCGGGATTCACATCTCTTAAGGATCCGTTAAACTAATTACTATGTAGTAATATTTCGCTATTATAATAATGTCTATAGTAAAATAAACACACTTTTAGATAGCGTTAAGGAGTGACCCAATATTCCCCTTAACACGTAATAGTCCCAGTAGTCCATCCAATATCATAGTCCCTGTTGATCGGGAAGCCACCAAAGGATACCACACGGGCTACGGGAGAAAACCAAACTCGTACAAGGCGCGCTAGGGTAGGTGACACGGCACAACTAGGAAATGCCAGAGTAGATATACCAATTACGCTTTCGGGTCGGTGGTAACGCGTAGCGCACAGCTACCGCCTACCTCAAGCCACACCCCTAAATAAAAAAAATCAAAAGTGGCCACCGAATCAATCCAAAAGTCAAAGTATAATATCGAAGGGATGTGTCCGATCAAAGGTGCTACCTCATTAACGCGTCGATCGCTCTTGTTTTAGCCACCTTATGCCAACTCACGGGAGTTGGGTCCACGTATTTACCTCAAAGGAACCGCCGCCGCCATCCTACTTCATTCTAGAATCTCCACCGCGTACACGGTTGTTAAAGTGGTTTTCGGAGTTGGTAGAGAGTACGACAACTTCCGATCCCGGTCTCTTTAACAAACAATAGTTATTATAACATCGCGATCTTATCAAAATAGTTTATACTTTTAAAACCAGAATATAATATCCATTTTAAATCCATATAAATACGATATCATTTCCTCTTTTAAAAACCCAAATCAAATTTGATATCGTTTTCAATTATATCCTTCTCTAAAATTATAACATTTCAAAGTTATAATATTTCGAAACCCAAACTTGAAATATAGCTTTCAAAACATAAAACTTTGAATTTCATAACTTTGAAACATACTACACCACTTAAATGGTTTAAATATTAAATTACTTTATATAATAAAATAGCTTCTTCACCTTCACAAATCAATTTCAATATGATTTTAAATTCCCAAACAAACCAATATAATTACCATATATTTCAAAGCTTTAATTATTCCACCATTTCAAAACTTATTCTTTGATAATTTCATATATATCAATTTCAACTACTATTATTTAGATTTGAAATGTTTGCTTAATAAATCAAATATCAATTTAGTAAAACCTTTAGACTTCAAATAACTGGATATTCTTTCAATTACATTAACTTGATAATATTCATTTAAGTCAATTTGATATTCATTTAAATCCTCTAAACAAAAATAAAGTTATAAAATCATACCTTTTAAATCTCAATTTATTTATATTTAAAATCAAATTTTTCGAGGATAATCCTTAAATCTTAAATTCAAATCAAATTTATATTTATCTTCCAAATCTAAATTTATTTAAATGATTATAACCTCTATATAAAATATGATTTAAATACTTAACCATATTTATTTTAATAAATCAAACTCCTTTATTCAACTTATTGTCATTAACAGATTTATACCAAGCTTAATACATGAATTTAACTATATATAAATATTTTAATATATAATATCAAAAAGAATCAATATTTATTTAAACCGCATAATTCTATCCAAAACCATATAAATCATTTTCAAAATATTTATATATATAGACCGACGGTGTCTGTATAAAATTTTCTATCCTATGGTCAAGTGATACGGATATTTATCATTTCAATCCATAAGTTAAAAAAATTACGGTTATATATCATTTCAAACCGCAATCCCGAATGAAATAAAATGCATAACAACTTGCATATTAAAACACCATAGAATATAACATCCATTCATCCATCAATAGATCATACATCCATCACAATCATCATCCACAACAATCAATCAATACCAATAGATAACTGATAATATATATATATATATATATATATATATATATAACAGGTATTTAGTTGGCAGTTTATATGCAATAATAAATTTGATAACAATTTAATTCAAATAAATGCAATTTAACTTAGATGATGATTAAATATATGCCAAACAGCTATAAATAAATTTCAAATCACATCATAAATAAATTTAACAAACATAAGAAATTTTAGAAGTTGTGAGTGGGTTAAAACACTCAACTTTTGAATTTAAATTGAATTTAAATCCAATTTAAACGTAAAAATTTGACGGTCTCAGTATTCGTCCAAACTAGCGTCAAAATATTCGGAATTTTAATACGATCCTAACAAAAAAACCGTGCGTGAGTTGGTGTTCTTATGTGAAGGATATAATGAAAAATGTGTTTGAATTTCAATTTTTTTTAAAAAAGAGAACATGTTTACCTTTCTTGCCACGTCATAGGAAAATCACTTTCTTCCAGAAAACACCACTCACGCATGCAAGGACCAACGCATGCGATACTGCCGCTGACCACAAACTTTGACCGCGATTCTCTCTCGCCTATGGCCACCAGGGAGTCGCCGAACCCAACCATCCTCCTTCCCTCTCCTAGCCGCACCGCGCCTTCCATTTATGCTGCCTCCGGTCATAAAATTTTGTCGTGCCGTCGCTGCTTTTTGTTGACCTAATCGAATTTTGCAGTCTATCAGACCGTTGATTCGCCAAATAAACAGCATGGATGAAGTCCCCTCGGTCCACTCTTCAAAACACAGAAATGGTTCATCGATCCGACAACATTCATCGACGTGCGATGAACTGCCGAGAATTGATTCAGAAATTCTGGACAAACGATGCGTTGAATCGGAAAACGAATTTCAGTTTGAGACGCGTTCATCGAAAGCTTCTATATTTAATTTTTATGAATTTTTTTAAGGAGTCCGAAATTTGGCTTTGATTTTGAATTGCAGTTGGAATTAGGTGTTTGTCTGCCATTGAACTGAGGAGGTGAAACAAATTGTAAATAGAGTATTTATAGACAAGGTTGCAAAAGAATATATGGATCAGATTGGTATAAGCGCTGAATGATGAATGGCCCGAAAAGTCCGATCTCACTCCGAAATGAAATTGGTTCAACATGTAACGCCCCGGAAATTTTCGACTTTCGAAAATTCAACATCGATACTCACTTTATCGACTGCCGAGAAATCGAAGGCCAAAAACCCGAAATGTTATGGTTTAAGAAAAAGAAAAAGACAGAAGAAGAGATAAGGAGAGAGAAGATAGAAAATAGAGGGAAAAGAAAATAGAAAGAAGAAAATAGAACGGAATAGAAAACAACAACAGAACAATAACAGAATCTCACAATTCGCAGCGGAACAACATATAATAATAAATGAATAATCTTTAAACAAAGAACTATATCAGTTATTACATTACATCACATTTCATTACATCATATCATCAGAGTGTACAACAACAACATCAAATAGTACAGCGGAAAAAGAAATACTATATAAGTAATACGCCATGCCATCCATCTTGCCTCCAGCAACTCTAGAATATCCAGAATATCCTGATAAACCTAACTCTTGACTGCCCGTGTGGAAATTGGTGGGCACCCAGAGTTTAGGAAGGAAAACAATAAACTCCGAGTCAGTCATGTGACTGGTGTGAGAACTCAAAACAGTTTATTTACTTTAAAATCAAAATAGAGGAATATTTTTAAAGTCAATTCGCAATGCTTTTAAAAATGAGACTACCATAAGGCCTCCCGCACACACACACAATGCAAACGCAGAATCGGAGGAGATTTCTCCTTATGATAGTCAAAGATGCTTGATACGCATTTAAAAGAACATTTGATATTGTTACTAGTGCATAGTGTAGAGAAAAATTCATTTTGAAAGTAGAATATAAATCTTAGCCAACATACGACCATTATCGTATGCCTACTATAGCTAACTATGTTCAATAGCAGGTTACCGCCACATTCCATAGCAGGTTATACAACTAAAACCGTACAAGTCTCGTATTGTTTCTTTGGATTTCCAACGAATGATCAGGCCAAGGAACTTCCCATTGCCACATGAGAATGCCTCTGGATGGACATCCCCGAGAACCAAACCGGATCTCTACCAACATAAGGCCGGGTTACCCCTAACTGAGTAACAACTGACCGAATATGCCATCCCCCGGTCCTTTGGGACCTTTTCAACCGAGCGCTCGTAATCAATTCACACAATCATAACAAAGTGTTTTCAACATGAGTAAGTATCTGGGCTCCATACCATGATACCACCATTTTCCAGAAGGAAATGCACACATCCTAAAGGGCGCTACCCCTCATAACCTTGCCGCATCTTTCCTATTTTGACCATTCACGGGGTGTGAGGCTCGACGAAGTCACGTCCACAAAAACATACTTTATACAAAAGCCATGCTTTGGGTCAACAAATGATCATAGAAATGATCACCAAGATAGACGATCAAGTAAACGATCCTATCACAAATAATCAACACAATGATCATTTCACACCAACACTCAGCATGTCACATTACCAAATTGGGAATATATCGCTGATAACATTCAACTACATGACCTCTGAGCTCGTACATCTCAAAGAAGGGTGTTAAGCTAAAAGAATAAATTCTCCACCACCAACAGAAATATATTTGAATGAAATCTGCTTTATATCTCAATTTGTAATGTCAGACATACAATCCATACAAGTCTGTTCCGGGCTCGAACAAAACCGAAGGCACTTACAAAGAAGTCCTTGCAATCCGGATAATCTCTAATCACGTCCGGACTTCCCATCACATAGGGAGAACTCAATACCGTAGCTACTCGGTGCAGAGTCAATCGACGAGTTGTCCTTTCGCTTTCAAAAAGATCCGCTCTTCAACACCGGTCTTCAAATGCAATTCATAACGACGTATCACATATTCGGAATGGGTTATACGACCCCATGGTCCTTTCCCGGTTAACCCGAATAGTGAGCGCTTATTCAAAAATAAGTGTGGCATTCAAATTCAAACAAATCACATCAATTACCCATTCAAATGGAAATATTGATAGTCGGTTATTGAACTATCAATGGATATGCACACATCACCAGATTCCAAATAATTTTCCAAATTATTTATTTTCCAAAAATATCTTTACAAGATATATAGTTTCACACTTCAAAAATAAATCAATATTTATTTTTAAACAACTTCCCTTTTTATTCATAAATTCTATAGTGAATTTTCATTCTAAAATATTCATGAATATATGACTTCAATTATTCATTTCAATTTATCTTCAAAAAGATAAATTCTCAAAATATTCACTTTATATTGGAAAACATTTCCATACTTACTTATTCATAAGAAATTCACAAATTTTATTTATTTTCAACACTTAGAAAATATTCAATATACTTCAATCGAAATTAAGTATATATTTCATTCTTTAAGGAAATTATTCTCTTAAACATATTTATTTGGGCCAAAACGAATGTTGCGTAAAACATTGTTACGACAACCCAAAATCACTAGTATAGGGATTCGAAATTAAAATAGATATATAAATCCCAATACTATACAAAACATTTCCTTTCGGAAATCATTTACTATAACAACGGTGTTATAGTCCACCATTTCCTTCTATTTCTCGAAAACGTCTATTTCAACAATCAATGTTGAAATCTATGGTTTCGAATCTCAACACCTTTTAAAACATCGTTAGATAGTTTTAATTCTATTTAAAACATCATATCTAAAACAATTTCTTTAACATGTTATTCACTATTCAAAAACGTGAATATACTACGTTCAAAGATTTCATCCTTTCATTCATTTTATTTCCAAGGATTATTCACAGTCAAAAACGTGAATATAACTCCATAAATAAGTTATAACAATTTACTTATCAAAATAAGTCTTTGCGGATTTATAGAACAACGTTTATAAATTCCATTTCTATTTATTTTATAACATCTCCTTTTATAAATTCCTTTATTAACCTATTCCAGTTTATGACTCAATTATAAACTAAAAGTTCATATTATAAGTTAAATACTTATAATTTATTCGTTTACAAAAACCGTTCCTTTGAACTTCATAATTATAAATCCTATAACTTATAAGATTCAATGATTTATTCAAAACTATTCTTTTAATAACTTTATAAAATTTATAAATCTTACTATTTATAAATTTTATTTATAACTTCACCATTTTTAATTTTATAAATTCCATTCATTTACAAAATTCATTTTCACTTCATTCAAACACTTATAAAAACTCGTTTTAAAATGTCAATATTTCAATTTATAAATATCCATTTATAAATCTCTTAATATAAATCAATTTATATTATTCTTTAAAACGTCTTTAAATTCCTTTATAATTTCACCATTTTTATTCATAAAATAATTAAATTTTATAAATCCTATATTTTCAACTTTTTGTAATAAATTCAAATCCCCAATTTTAAACTATTTTATAAAACCATTAACCTTATATTTTCAAAAATAAATCTTTAATCGTATTTCTCAAAATCATAATTTTTATAACTTTAAAAATTATAACGTTTATCTATTTAAAATGGATCGATTCCAAAAATATTTTATAAACGTATACTTTCAAAAATCACTTTTAAATCCTTTTAAAATTCCAAATTTGGTCCAATGATGCTACACACCAAATAGTCAATCACGACTATAACGATATCATATATCGATATGATAATACATCAAATATCAAAATATCTGAAATCAAATAAAAACTGTTGAGGAATCCAGTTGGATCCCTCCAACCTGTTTCCTGCATCCACAAACATTAGCACAATACCAATTCCGCTCCAGTACGGAATTATCGCGGTATATGGGATTTAAAATATTATCCGCTTAATAGACGGCGCAATAGGGTCTCATCCGCTATACAAATGCGGGAAATCAACAACTCCAATATATACATATGCCAATATATATATATTGCTATTATATATAATACCAATTTCACTGTTTATGAAATATTCGCGGTATATGTTTTTAATAAATAACATCCGCTTACTAACGGCGTATAATGTCTATTTTAACAATCAATAAATAACAATCATCATTCAAACATGCATTCAAATATTTTAAATCTAACTATTTAAAATAAAATCGAAACCGATTTGATTGAGTGAGAAGTTCTCACCTTGATTTTATTTTCGTTTTAGCGATTTTATTTCGAATAAAATTAAACGGACGTTTAATTTTACCCAAGATTCTCACTAACTCCAAACGACTCCAATCCAATTCCATCGCGTAGTGCTCGTCCATACGATTCCAACGCAATTGGTTTCGCGCGTTTTCGACCTTGTATGAAAAAGTTACAAATATTTGAAGTTTACTCGAATTTTTTAATAACAATTTACAATAAAATTAACTATATTAACCCATACTTAATCACTGCCGTTCGTCCCTGATCAAGCACATCAGAACCGTGCGTATGCCTCTCCCCCATCTCCCTCACGTTACTTCACGCAGCCGAACCGAAAAACTGCCGTGCAACTCTAATAACGCGACCACCATCACCAAGTTTTAGCTCGATCAGGTGATGTCGTTTTGAAGCCCTACTCCCATGCTACCTTCGGCCCCAGACCGGCCCCTCCTAGTGCCGCCATCGCCTCGTATTTCGTGCTCGAACACGCACACTTCTCGAGCAAATTGCCATCGATTTACTGCTTTGATTTCGATCACCACCGTCAGATGTAACGATCTCGTCGAGCACTACAACATTGTAGTTAACACTTTCATGAATCGATGCATGGATTTTGAGAAATTGGAGGGGGAAGTTGGGACGTTTTTGGCCGTTGTTTCTAGGGGTGGCGGCTCTGCAAAGAAACCCTAGCTTTATTTTTTTTTCTTTTTTTTCTTGAAATGTTGGTCTATTTATAAGAATTAAACGACACTATTCATCCGGGAATTCCGAACTCCGATTTACGCGCCGTAACCAGCGTTTCTAGGGTTTACCCCGCGTTCCGGACACAATGGAACAGGTTTCGGAAGCTAATTCGGACATCTGTGCGATTTATGGCATTAAACGATCGATTTGAATTAAACCGATTTAAACGATTTTCTAGGCGTTTTAATTTGTACCGGACAAACGGTAAATCCAATTGACACGAAATTTGAAACCTTACCATAATATCACATTACGGTCCGATGAAACTAGTTTCGTCGAAATTCGAGACTTTTTGAAAAATGGCTATTTTAACTCGCCAAATTAATATTAAAAACAATTCGATGCGTTTCGAGCTGCTACGATCAAACGATAGCTCCGATTGACACGAAAATTGAAATCCGGTAATAACTAATTATTACGGATCCAATGGAACTAGTTTCGTTCAATTCTGAGACTGTTCAAAAATTGGCTATTTTCACTAGTCGATTTAAATATTAAAATATTCAATTTTCACAAATTAACTTTTAATTCGATTTTAAAAGTTCTAAAACATCATTCTAACTCCAACATGATAAAATAAAATTTTACAAATCATTTTCAATCATATTTAACCCTATTTTCAATTATTTCCATAATTTAACATATTAAATTATCGATTTAATTATCCAATTAAATCCAATTATTCAAATAAAAATTTATTCGACTTATAAATTCACTTCTTAATATTTAAAATTAATTAAATATTCAAATTTTAATTAATTTTAATTCTGGGTCGTTACAATCTTCCCCCCTTAAAAGAATTTCGTCCTCGAAATTAACAAGTAAGAAAAATTATAGAATTTATTAACTTTCTAAAATTCATAGCTAAATTTCTTACAATACTTTACTAAGTTTTCAAATCATACTTAGTTATCTTTTCAAAACAACTACTATTGTTTAACTTTCAACTTCAAATCAAAGTTAAAGTTTTCAAAATTTTCTAATTTTCTCAAATTTTCTCTAACGCCTTAAATTTCCGGAAAAATTCGCCATAGTCTCCTTTGCGCGGCTCGATCCGAAAAAAAAATGACAGTATATATATCACAAATATACATCTCATCAAGTAATGAGGCATCCCGCAGGGAAGAATTTGTAAAAGTACGATATTTAATCCGAGATATGTACCTTATATTTTATTAGCAAGCATATACGGCTAATATAGCGCGAAAGCGAGCTCCAAATGCGAAGCAAACGCGATCCGCACCTACTAAACACTCAACAAACAACATGAGAACATGTATATAGACAATAGTATCGATATACAACATATAGCTACATAATAACTATATATGTTAACATAGCAAATGCAACTAAAGCAACAAATGCAAACATCAACCAACTATCATCCATAACCAATAAATATTCATTTATATTCTCATTAATATTCCATGAATTGGTTTTCAAGTTAATCACATATGATTCATTAACAGTGGATGATTTTACTAACATTCATTTTCAGTTAGTTTATATTCACTAATTCATATTCAAGTTGGTTCACTTCCAAATCAAATTCAATTCTATTTAAGATTCACTTAACTTCCAATTGGATTTCAATTACTTTAGCTTTCAACTTCATTAATACTTAATGAATTATATACAATCAACTAACAACTATATAACAATCAATGTATATTAATTACAACCAAATTCCTTTGCTTATATTCATTTCATTCGATTATTCAACTTTCAATAACATTAGATTTTAATGAATTACACTTATATTCATTATTCATGTCAACTTAATTTACATCCAATTGATTTACATTCAATCCAATTCAATTTCTAAAGTTGAATTTCATTTCATAATCTTAAGTTCATATCCATCACTTAACTTTATTATTTTACTTTGATACTAATATCATTTTCATTCAATATCACTTAAGTTATATTCCATTTAACTTTAAATTCACTTTTACTTACAACTCATATTCATATATATATATATATATATATCTATAGTTTCACTTCTCATATATAAGTTTATTTCACAATTGTAAATCACTTTAATTATAATTCAATTCTTATAATTCTTTTGCTTATACAATTTATTCTTCAATTTGGATTATTCAAGCATCTAAACAATCAACAATCTACTTATATACACTTTAATAATTTTGAAAAATTATTTCTTCATATACAAAATATAATCAAGGTAAAATTTATTTCATTTACCCAATTTAAAACAATATCGTGTCGGTTTATCTTGTTTAAGAGTTTAGAAACCCCTTTCTACGATAGTTAGCAAGACTACATCGACCGAAATCTATAAACAATCAACCGATAAGTCAACACAATACAAAACAATTTATATATTCATTAACAAATACGCTCTCATAGCTATTATTACACTCAACTCATTCTAGAGTACTACTGACTCTATCTCTAATGAGTAATACCCAACAGAACCATGGTTGTCGCTTAACCATATGCTCTGATACCAACATGTAACGCCCCGGAAATTTTCGACTTTCGAAAATTCAACATCGATACTCACTTTATCGACTGCCGAGAAATCGAAGGCCAAAAACCCGAAATGTTATGGTTTAAGAAAAAGAAAAAGACAGAAGAAGAGATAAGGAGAGAGAAGATAGAAAATAGAGGGAAAAGAAAATAGAAAGAAGAAAATAGAACAGAATAGAAAACAACAATAGAACAATAACAGAATCTCACAATTCGCAGCGGAACAGCATATAATAATAAATGAATAATCTTTAAACAAAGAACTATATCAGTTATTACATTACATCACATTTCATTACATCATATCATCAGAGTGTACAACAACAACATCAAATAGTACAGCGGGAAAAGAAATACTATATAAGTAATACGCCATGCCATCCATCTTGCCTCCAGCAACTCCAAAATATCCAGAATATCCTGATAAACCTAACTCTTGACTGCCCGTGTGGAAATTGGTGGGCACCCAGAGTTTAGGAAGGAAAACAATAAACTCTGAGTCAGTCATGTGACTGGTGTGAGAACTCAAAACAATTTATTTACTTTAAAATCAAAATAGAGGAATATTTTTAAAGTCAATTCGCAATGCTTTTAAAAATGAGACTACCATAAGGCCTCTCGCACACACACACAATGTAAACGCAGAATCGGAGGAGATTTCTCCTTAAGATAGTCAAAGATGCTTGATACGCATTTAAAAGAACATTTGATATTGTTACTAGTGCATAGTGTAGAGAAAAATTCATTTCGAAAGTAGAATATAAATCTTAGCCAACATACGACCATTATCGTATGCCTACTATAGCTAACTATGTTCAATAGCAGGTTACTGCCACATTCCATAGCAGGTTATACAACTAAAACCGTACAAGTCTCGTATTGTTTCTTTGGATTTCCAACGAATGATCAGGCCAAGGAACTTCCCATTGCCACATGAGAATGCCTCTGGATGGACATCCCCGAGAACCAAACCGGATCTCTACCAACACAAGGCCGGGTTACACCTAACTGAGTAACAACTGACCGAATATGCCATCCCCCGGTCCTTTGGGACCTTTTCAACCGAGCGCTCGTAATCAATTCACACAATCATAACAAAGTGTTTTCAACATGAGTAAGTATCTAGGCTCCATACCATGATACCACCCTTTTCCAGAAGGAAATGCACACATCCTAAAGGGCGCTACCCCTCATAACCTTGCCGCATCTTTCCTGTTTTGACCATTCACGGGGTGTGAGGCTCGACGAAGTCACGTCCACAAAAACATACTTTATACAAAAGCCATGCTTTGGGTCAACAAATGATCATACAAATGATCACCAAGATAGACGATCAAATAAACGATCCTATCACAAATAATCAACACAATGATCATTTCACAGCAACACTCAGCATGTCACATTACCAAATTGGGAATATATCGCTGATAACATTCAACTACATAACCTCTGAGCTCGTACGTCTCAGAGAAGGGTGTTAAGCTAAAAGAATAAATTCTCCGCCACCAGCAGAAATATATTTGAATGAAATCTGCTTTATATCTCAATTTGTAATGTCAGACATACAATCCATACAAGTCTGTTCCGGGCTCGAACAAAACCGAAGGCACTTACAAAGAAGTCCTTGCAATCCGGATAATCTCTAATCACGTCCGGACTTCCCATCACATAGGGAGAACTTAATACCGTAGCTACTCGGTGCAGAGTCAATCGACGAGTTGTCCTTTCGCTTTCAAAAAGATCCGGTCTTCAACACCGGTCTTTAAATGCAATTCATAACGACATATCACATATTCGGAATGGGTTATACGACCCCATGGTCCTTTCTCGGTTAACCCGAATAGTGAGCGATTATTCAAAAATAAGTGTGGCATTCAAATTCAAACAAATCACATCAATTACCCATTCAAAGGGAAATATTGATAGTCGGTTATTGAACTATCAATGGATATGCACACATCACCAGATTCCAAATAATTTTCCAAATTATTTATTTTCCAAAAATATCTTTACAAGATATATAGTTTCACACTTCAAAAATAAATCAATATTTATTTTTAAACAACTTCCCTTTTTATTCATAAATTCTATACTGAATTTTCATTCTAAAATATTCATGAATATACGACTTCAATTATTCATTTCAATTTATCTTCAAAAAGATAAATTCTCAAAATATTCACTTTATATTGGAAAACTTTTCCATACTTACTTATTCATAAGTAATTCACAAATTTTATTTATTTTCAACACTTAGAAAATATTCAATATACTTCAATCGAAATTAAGTATATATTTCATTCTTTAAGGAAATTATTCTCTTAAACATATTTATTTGGGCCAAAACGAATGTTGCGTAAAACATTGTTACGACAACCCAAAATCACTAGTATAGGGATTCGAAATTAAAATAGATATATAAATCCCAATACTATACAAAACATTTCCTTTCGAAAATCATTTACTATAACAACGGTGTTATAGTCCACCATTTCCTTCTATTTCTCGAAAACGTCTATTTCAACAATCAATGTTGAAATCTATGGTTTCGAATCTCAACACCTTTTAAAACATCGTTAGATAGTTTTAATTCTATTTAAAACATCATATCTAAAACAATTTCTTTAACATGTTATTCACTATTCAAAAACGTGAATATACTACGTTAACAGATTTCATCCTTTCATTCATTTTATTTCCAAGGATTATTCACAGTCAAAAACGTGAATATAACTCCATAAATATGTTATAACAATTTACTTATCAAAATAAGTCTTTGCGGATTTATAGAACAACGTTTATAAATTCCATTTCTATTTATTTTATAACATCTCCTTTTATAAATTCCTTTATTAACCTATTCCAGTTTATGACTCAATTATAAACTAAAAGTTCATATTATAAGTTAAATATTTATAATTTATTCGTTTACAAAAACCGTTCCTTTGAACTTCATAATTATAAATCCTATAACTTATAAGATTCAATGATTTATTCAAAACTATTCTTTTAATAACTTTATAAAATTTATAAATCTTACTATTTACAAATTTTATTTATAACTTCACCATTTTTAATTTTATAAATTCCATTCATTTACAAAATTCATTTTCACTTCATTCAAACACTTGTAAAAACTCGTTTTAAAAAGTCAATATTTCAATTTATAAATATCCATTTATAAATCTCTTAATATAAATCAATTTATATTATTCTTTAAAACGTCTTTAAATTCCTTTATAATTTCACCATTTTTATTCATAAAATAATTAAATTTTATAAATCCTATATTTTCAACTTTTTATAATAAATTCAAATCCCCAATTTTAAACTATTTTATAAAACCATTAACCTTATATTTTCAAAAATAAATCTTTAATCGTATTTCTCAAAATCATAATTTTTATAACTTTAAAAATTATAACGTTTATCTATTTAAAATGGATCGATTCCAAAAATATTTTATAAACGTATACTTTCAAAAATCACTTTTAAATCCTTTTAAAATTCCAAATTTGGTCCAATGATGCTACACACCAAATAGTCAATCACGACTACAACGATATCATATATCGATATGATAATACATCAAATATCAAAATATCTGAAATCAAATAAAAACTGTTGAGGAATCCTGTTGGATCCCTCCAACCTGTTTCCTGCATCCACAAACATTAGCACAATACCAATTCCGCTCCAGTACGGAATTATCGCGGTATATGGGATTTAAAATATTATCCGCTTAATAGACGGCGCAATAGGGTCTCATCCGCTATACAAATGCGGGAAATCAACAACTCCAATATATACATATGCCAATATATATATATTGCTATTATATATAATACCAATTTCACTGTTTATGAAATATTCACGGTATATGTTTTTAATAAATAACATCCGCTTACTAACGGCGTATAATGTCTATTTTAACAATCAATAGATAACAATCATCATTCAAACATGCATTCAAATATTTTAAATCTAACTATTTAAAATAAAATCGAAACCGATTTGATTGAGTGAGAAGTTCTCACCTTGATTTTATTTTCGTTTTAGCGATTTTATTTCGAATAAAATTAAACGGACGTTTAATTTTACCCAAGATTCTCACTAACTCCAAACGACTCCAATCCAATTCCATCGCGTAGTGCTCGTCCATACGATTCCAACGCAATTTGTTTCGCGCGTTTTCGACCTTGTATGAAAAAGTTACAAATATTTGAAGTTTACTCGAATTTTTTAATAACAATTTACAATAAAATTAACTATATTAACCCATACTTAATCACTGCCGTTCGTCCCTGATCAAGCACATCAGAACCGTGCGTATGCCTCTCCCCCATCTCCCTCACGTTACTTCACGCAGCCGAACCGAAAAACTGCCGTGCAACTCTAATAACGCGACCACCATCACCAAGTTTTAGCTCGATCAGGTGATGTCGTTTTGAAGCCCTACCCCCATGCTACCTTCGGCCCAAGACCGGCCCCTCCTAGTGCCGCCATCGTCTCGTATTTCGTGCTCGAACGCGCATGCTTCTCGAGCAAATTGCCATCGATTTACTGTTTGATTTCGATCACCACCGTCAGATGTAACGATCTCGTCGAGCACTACAACATTGTAGTTAATACTTTCACGAATCGATGCATGGATTTTGAGAAATTGGAGGGGGAAGTTGCGACGTTTCTGGCCGTTGTTTCTAGGGGTGGCGGCTCTGCAAAGAAACCCTAGCTTTATTTTTATTTTTATTTTTTTCCTTGAAATGTTGGTCTATTTATAGGAATTAAACGACACTATTCATCCGGGAATTCCGAACTCCGATTTACGCGCCGTAACCAGCGTTTCTAGGGTTTACCCCGCGTTCCGGACACAATGGAACAGGTTTTGGAAGCAAATTCGGACATCTGTGCGAGTTTTGGCAATAAACGATCGATTTAATTTAAACCGATTTAAACGATTTTCTACGCGTTTTAATTTGTACCGGACAAACGGTAAATCCAATTGACACAAAATTTGAAACCTTACAATAATATCACATTACGGATCCGATGAAACTGGTTTCGTCGAAATCCGAGACTTTTTGAAAAATGGCTATTTTAACTCGCCAAATTAATATTAAAAACAATTCAATGCGTTTCGAGCTGCTACGATCAAACGATAGCTCCGATTGACACGAAAATTGAAATCCGGTAATAACTAATTATTACGGATCCAATGGAACTAGTTTCGTTCAATTCTGAGACTGTTCAAAAATTGGCTATTTTCACTAGTCGATTTAAATATTAAAATATTCAATTTTCACAAATTAACTTTTAATTCGATTTTAAAAGTTCTAAAACATCATTCTAACTCCAACATGATAAAATAAAATTTTACAAATCATTTTCAATCATATTTAACCCTATTTTCAATTATTTCCATAATTTAACATATTAAATTATCGATTTGATTATCCAATTAAATCCAATTATTTAAATAAAAATTTATTCGACTTATAAATTCACTTCTTAATATTTAAAATTAATTAAATATTCAAATTTTAATTAATTTTAATTCTGGGTCGTTACACAACCCATGTAACAACCCGGGGTTTTGTAACAATTCATTAGGCGATTAATTTGGCTGGCTAATTGCTATTGGGATTTTATCGGGTTGAAGTTCTCTTAAAAATTTGTTAAGGGTTTGTATATTGAATTTTGGCCCACGTTTTATTTTGGTGTTGGGTTGTATTAAAGTGGATACCCGTTCCCTCCTCCCTATTCATTCTCTTCGAAAACCCTGAACAAAATAAACGAAAAAAATTGGCGGCTCGATCCTTTTGCTATGTCGATCGGCTAATTCTATTTGCAAATGTTTTGCTTTGCTTTGAGCTTGGTCAGGCCGTGCTTAGGCGAGCTGCAAGTGGGGGAAAAAGAGGAATTTTGGCAGTGGATCGATGCTCTTCAACACAAAGGTGAGTGATTTTTCACTCACATCTAATTCAATTTCGTATATTCGTGACTTTCGTAGCTTGATTTCTAGGTTATCATGGTGTTGAATTCTTTGACACATGGTTTTTATTTTCATTCGTCTGGAATTACTTGAATTGGTTGATTGCTTTGTTGTGACGACCACCCATGACTCCCGCACCATACAAGGAAATAGTGCGCTGTAAAGTGTGCCAGGCAGCCACGGATGATCGTTAGGATAAGGTAAACACAGAATAGTCTATCGTATGACTCATAGCGCATGGGTAAAATACAATAGAAAGTATTCATAGTGAAGCTCTAACAGAAGTCTCATCATATAAGCTCATAACAATTTGATACAAACATCTGAATAGCCAATACATCAAGCCTCACTACATAACACTCAGAGAATCATACAAACAGCGGAATACCCAGTACATATAGTAAGAAAACAATATGCAAAAGCCTCCTGCTCGTCTTCGTCATCAACAGCGTTAGTCACTAAGAACAGCACCTGTCACCTGCTACCTAGTATGCCCATCCCAACATGGATGAACAGCCCAAGGTAATAAGAGTTAAACATAAAACCTTGAGTCAGACAAAAGTCTTAGTGAGCAGTAAATCAACTATCAAACATACCAAAAGAGTATAAAGGGTACAAAGGAATAGGAACCCAACCATCCCACTCCACCTCTTTCTACAGTGATAGCCCCCAGACACACTAAGCAGAACAAACATAGCAAAGCAGACAATTAAAGTAAAGCAATTATCACTCGAGTCAAGGTCGATGTTTTCCAAGTACAAACCACCAAGGCCTAAACCAAGATCAGATAAGCACCCACAAAACATCGCTCTTGAGACCGAGTGACAATACAACCAAACATCCATGACCCTGGCTATCAGTGTTATCATTGCCTTGATACCATCGTTAATTGAATGACCGGTACATTCTTTCAGCCGTTAGTCAAGGGCTAATGGCAACCCCGGTTCTAGACACAACTCCGCACGTCATCGTAGCCCGTGCCTAGGAATTTTCGCAACTACCCAGAGTACTAGCACGTCGTCGCAACCCGTGTTTGGGACTATCGAATCTGCCCAACGTACTCTTGCTTTGAGCATGCTAGAACCTTCAACAACGATGAACTCTCAGCCTCCTAGTCATCCTCCTCAACGACTATTCTCATACTAGCCCAAGCGCCTCTCGAGCCCACCATTATCAACCAACTCGAACAACATCATCGAGTTATCAACATGCTTGGGATGATCCCGTCTGGATTAAATCAAGGCTATCTCACATCATGCTTTGCTTCATCGCATCATAGCAAAGTCCATCATCATCGAATCTATCCATATGAACTTTAACATCCGCTTCATATGCCACAAGCGACTTTCACCACTCAAGAGCCTCTCCACTTAGCTTTTGAATCATCTTCGACCAACTTGTCCAAATCAACTATTAGCTAATTTGCAACAATCTATCAATCAAATCAATCATTAATCCAAGCAGTCAAACATTCAAACAAGATCTAATAAGCAATTATACAAGAATGGCAATTTCGTAATTAAAATGTCCAAATCTAACAAGTATGAATCATAAGCAAATATCTCTAAAACTTGATGAATAAACTTATATAAGTTAACATGTAGCAAAATGGGTATCCAAAACTTCATAGACAATGGATCTTCATGCAAACTTAAGGAAAATGCAAGAAATCTCTATCTTTAACACATAAACAAGCCACCGATCCAATATACTCCTTTGGGTCCGTGTGAGAGATAACTACCACTCACCGAATCACCTACACACCTCAAAAGAAAACAACTTCAGATCTGGACAGCAAAGGATCTAGCTTGATCCGACAAGATTTCCTTCAAACGATGAAATCTCTCTTCGATGGATGTAGACCTTCAACTTTGACTCTTGGATCTTCGATTTGATCTTTAATCTAGATGAATGGAAGCATAAGATTAAAGTGGAGAAAAGAAGTGAAGAAGTGTTGTAGTCGAGCTCTCAAAATGGCAGCACTTCGTCGCTTCAAAATCCGGATTCCAAAAATGAAGATAGGCACTCCTATTTATAGGCTGAAATCCTTAACTTGTATGCCCCCTTAAGTCGGTCACGACTCATCAAGACCCACGACTTTCGACTTAAGACTTACGACTTAAGACTTACGACCTAAGACTTACGACTTAAGACTTTCGACTTAAGACTTACGACTTAAGACTTACGACTTAAGACTTACGACTTAAGACTTACGACTTAAGACTTACGACTTAAGTCTTTCGACTTAAGACTTACGACTTAAGACTTACGACTTAAGACTTACGACTTAAGACTTACGACTTAAGACTTTCGACTTAAGACTTACGACTTAAGACTTACGACTTAAGACTTACGACTTAAGACTTACGACTTAAGACTTACGACTTAAGACTTTCGACTTAAGACTTTCCACTTAAGACTTACGACTTAAGACTTTTGACTTAATACTTTCGACTTAAGACTTTCGACTTAAGACTTAGGACTTAAGACTTACGACTTAAGACTTTCGACTTAAGACTTACGACTTAAGACTTACGACTTAAGACTTTCGACTTAAGACTTACGACTTAAGACTTACGACTTAAGACTTACGACTTAAGACTTACGACTTAAGACTTACGACTTAAGACTTTCGACTTAAGACTTACGACTTAAGACTTACGACTTAAGACTTTCGACTTAAGACTTTCGACTTAAGACTTTCGACTTAAGACTTTCGACTTAAGACTTACGACTTAAGACTTACGACTTAAGACTTTCGACTTAAGACTTACGACTTAAGACTTACGACTTAAGACTTACGACTTAAGACTTTCGACTTAAGACTTTCGACTTAAGACTTACGACTTAAGACTTACGACTTAAGACTTTCGACTTAAGACTTACGACTTAAGACTTTCGACTTAAGACTTACGACTTAAGACTTACGAACAACAATTCTACGATCCTTCGATCCGTAAAAATACGGGTCGTTACATTCTCTCCCCCTTAGGAATTTCGCCCCCGAAATTCCAAACAAACAAGAGCAATCAAAACTATTCTGCATGCCTACCATCCATAGCAATCGACAAACCATGCATCCAACTACTAGCCTAGCATGCAGAATTCTAAGACTAGAACAAGTTACCAATTCATGAGATGTCACGACACCTTAGGGCCATACCTCGAAGAGTTCAGGATGAGCTGCCTTCATCCTCTCTTCCTCCTCCCATGTACAGTCGTTAACATCATCACTCCATTGTACCTTGAGCAACTTGACTACCTTCCTCCTAAGCTGTTTTGTGTCAGTTTCCACAACACGAAGCGGCTTACGAGGTCTTCTAATAACTGGATCAACTTCCAAATCTTCACAGCTATCAGTAGCAACAACTGTATTTGGGTCGTGAACATACTTCCGTAGATACGACACGTGAAAAACATTGTGCACACCCGACATCTTTTCTGGTAACTCCAACTTATAAGCGAGCTTTCCAATTCTCTCGACGATCGGGAATGGTCCAACAAATCTCGGAGTCAATTTTCCTTTCTTCCCGAATCGAATAACATTCTTTAGTGGAGAAATCTTCACAAAAACCATATCTCCTACGTCGAATTCCAAATCTTTTCGACGCTTATCGGCATAACTTTTCTAACGACCTTGGGCTGCCTTCATTCGTCGCTGAATGGTCTCTATACAATCTGAAGTCTGTTGAATCATTTCGGGCCCAAGTATCAGCTTTTCTCCAGTTTCCAACCAACATGTCGGAGAGTTACACGGTCTTCCATACAATGCCTCATATGGTGCCATACCAATACTTGACTGGTAACTGTTATTATATGAAAATTCCACCAAATGAAGATGATCTTCCCATGATCCTCCGAAGTCCAAAACACATGCTCGGAGAAGATCTTCCAAAACTCGGTTGACTCTCCCGGTCTGACCATCTGTTTGGGGGTGATAAGCTGTACTCAAACACAATTCAGTTCCCAAAACTTCCTCGAAGCTCTTCCAGAATCCACTAGTGAACAATGGGTCTCGATCGCTCACTATACTCTTTGGAATACCATGGAATCGAACTATCCACTTAACATATAACTCAGCCAATTTCGATGCAGTCCTAGTTGATCGAACATGAATAAATCTTGCACTCTTAGTCAAACGATCTACGATGACCCAAATCCCTTCATTTCCTGCTCTGGTTCTAGGTAGTCCATCGATAAAATCCATCGATATTTGCTCCCACTTCCATGTAGGAACTTCTAATGGTTGAAGCAATCCACTTGGCTTCTTCTGTTCGGCTTTTACCAACTGGCAGTTCATACACTTGGAAATAAAATTTCCAACATCCTTCTTCATACCTTCCCAGTAATAGGTTCTCTTCATATCCCGATACATCTTATTTCCACCTGGATGAATTGTCAACTTTGAGTGATGACTTTCCTTCAAAACTTCATTTCTCAATTCATCTATATCGGGAACAACCAGTCGTCCTTGTTTCCGAAGCCAACCCTCTTGATCGACCTCGAATCCTTTATCCTTCTCTGGGTCTAATCCAGATTCCAAATCACGGATAATCTTGACAAGCTTATCGTCTCGCTTTTGGCTCTCACCAATTCTTTCCACTAGAGTAGGTCTTATCGATAAGTTTGTCAACATCTCAGGTTCCAATTCACATCTAGGCCTGAAGTCAAATCCAGCCAAATACTCAAGACTCTTCCATTCCGAAAACATGGCTCCCAAACCTGCATGTCTTCGACTTAACGCATCTGCCACTGCGTTACCTTTACCCGGTGTATAGGCTACACCAAAATCATATGATGCTAAAAACTCTAACCATCGTTGCTGTCGAAGATTCAAATCCTTTTGGGAGAAAAGATACTTCAATGACTTATGATCTGTAAACAACTCAAATCGAACTCCAAATAGGTAATGTCTCCACATCTTCAAAGCAAATACAATCGCCGCTAACTCCAAATCATGAGTCGGATAATTCCTTTCATGCGGCTTCAGTTGTCGACTTGCATATGCAACAACTTTATCCTTCTGCATTAGCACTGCTCCAAGTCCAGTACCACATGCATCGGTGTAAACCACCATCTCATCATTTCCACTTGGAATAGCCAAAACAGGAGCACTTGTCAATCGCTCTTTCAGGATTCCGAAAGCTTGCTCACACTTAGCATCCCATCTGAACACTTGGTTCTTTTTCGTCAACCCTGTTAATGGTGCAGCTATCTTGGAAAATTATTTGATAAACCGACGATAATATCCTGCTAATCCAAGAAAACTTCTCACATCAGATACATTCTTAGGTCTAACCCAATCCTGGATTGCTGCCACCTTAGCGGGATCAACCGCTATTCCATTTCCAGAGATAACATGGCCTAAGAACCTCACTTCACTCTTCCAGAAGTGACACTTCGAAAACTTAGCCCTCAGCTGATATTTTCGCAAGATTTCCAAAACAATACGCAAATGCGTCTTGTACTCTTCTTCAGTCTTGGAATAAATCAAAATATCATCCACAAACACAAGTACAAACTTGTTCAACTGATCCCTGAACACTCTATTCATAAGATCCACAAAATATGCTAGTGCATTGGTCAATCCAAACGGCATTACCAACCACTCATAGAAACCAGATGGTGTCCTAAAAGCAGTCTTCGACACACTATCCTTTGCCACTCTCAACTAGTGAAATCCCGTTGCCAAATCCATCTGAGAAAACACCTTAGCTCCGTGAAGCTGATCAAACAATTCATTTATTCTCGGCAATGGATACTTGTTCTTCTTAGTCACTTTATTCAGCTCACGATAGTCCACACACAACCTCAACGATCCATCCGCTTTGGTTGCGAACACAACTGGTGCACCCCATTCGGACACACTACGCTGAATGAATCCTTTCTGTAAAAGGTCATCAACTTGCACCTTCAACTCTTGCTGTTCCCTAGGCGCCATTCGCCTAAGCGGCATCACAACAGGTCTGGCTCCTTCAACTAGATCGATACGAAACTCGATCTCTCTATGCGGCGGTAACCCTTTGACCTCGTCAAAGACATCCTCAAATCCATTCACGATAGGCACTGATGACAGTCCATCCCGTGGAACAACAAGCGAATACATGAAGCTCATGAAGACGCCTTCTTCATGCTTACATCGTATCACAACCTTTCGACCCTCCACATTCTCGACTGTCACCTCCAGCCTCTTGCAATCGACCCTTGCCTTATACTTCCTAAGCCAGTCCATACCCAAAATAATTCCGAACCCCGCAAAGTTCAGAACAAAACAATCACAAACAAAAGAGCAATCATGACTCGATACAAGTAGATCACAGCATATCATACACAAACATGACGAACCCCCAACTGGATTAGTCACAACCAATGGTCTATCAACAATATCCGGTTCCAAACCCAACCGGCCTACAAGTTCACTACAAACAAAGGAATGCGACCCCCCAGTATCAAACAACACTCTAACTGGAACACCACAAATGGAAAGAGTACCTTGAACCACCACACTCTTCCCCTTCTATTCTGCAGTAGGAGCTTTCGAAGATGATGGAACAGCCCCCAAAGCATAAGCTTGCACAATCTGCTTGTCCTTCCTCGGTTCCGGACAATTCTTCCTGAAATGCCCCGGCTTATCACAGTTGTGGCACTTCGCCGGCGCCTTCTGATTCTTACAATCCCTGGAGAGATGGCCCTTCTGCGGGCAATTGTAGTAGGTCACTTCACCCTTCGGCTTCTTTTGACCATTCTTACCCTTCTGCTGCTGCTGCTGCTTCCTCTTCTTGTTTCCACCTTGCTCCTTGGTCACAACAACAACAGATCCTTCCTTAGGAAACAGATTCTCATGCCTGAGAGCCTTCTCCACAAGCTTCTCAAATGGATCGTCCAAATGATCCACCAACTGCCTCCCAAGATAACTGTCCAGGCCTGTCACAAACTTCTCATTCTTCTGATAAGGGGATTCAATATATGACCGAGCATACTTGGACAAAGCTTCAAACTCAGAAACATACTCAAGAACTGGTCTTCCACCTTGCTTGAGCTCCACAAACTTCTTAAACAAAACAGATTTCTGAGCTGTAGAAATGAACTTAGCTTCCAATCTGACTTGGAATTGCTCCCAAGTGATCTCTTCCTCTGGAGTATCAATGGTGATAGAGTTCCACCAATCAGAAGCTCTTCGCTGAAGCTGTCTTGATGCAAGCTTCCTCTTAATCACATCCTCAATTCCCAAGTCACCAAAGATCCTTCTACAAGCATCTGTCCATCTCTGGACTTCTATGGTTGATTCTGTTCCCAAGAAAACCTTCCCTCCAAGAGCAATATAGTCCTTACAAAGCTTAGCAAAATCCACTGGTCTTGGGGCTTGAACCTGAACTCCAACATCTACCGATGGCCCCGGAGCTGGCATCCTTCTCATGATCGAAGTCATCATAGCCTCGAACATAGAAGCATAATCAGCAGCCCCCTCAACAGCATGGCCTCCCCTAGCAGCTGGTCTCCCTCATCGACTCATTCCTAATATCGAAAAGAAATGATTAATATACCCTGAGAAACAACTGCACAAGAAATTCAAATCCTTCTAAGCTACTATATTATATATATAGTAATCATCCATCAAAATTACAATTACGTCTCTCATACGTAGTTACGTCAGCGAGCGTTGGCTAAAATCGATTAACCAAAGCTCTGATGCCAAATGTGACGACCACCCATGACTCCCGCACCATACAAGGAAATAGTGCGCTGTAAAGTGTGCCAGGCAGCCACGGATGATCGTTAGGATAAGGTAAACACAGAATAGTCTATCGTATGACTCATAGCGCATGGGTAAAATACAATAGAAAGTATACATAGTGAATCTCTAACAGAAGTCTCATCATATAAGCTCATAACAATTTGATACAAACATCTGAATAGCCAATACATCAAGCCTCACTACATAACACTCAGAGAATCATACAAACAGCGGAATACCCAGTACATATAGTAAGAAAACAATATGCATAAGCCTCCTGCTCGTCTTCGTCATCAACAGCGTTAGTCACTAAGAACAGCACCTGTCACCTGCTACCTAGTCTGCCCATCCCAACATGGATGAACAGCCCAAGGTAATAAGAGTTAAACATAAAACCATGAGTCAGACAAAAGTCTTAGTGAGCAGTAAATCAACTATCAAACATACCAAAAGAGTATAAAGGGTACAAAGGAATAGGAACCCAACCATCCCACTCCACCTCTTTCTACAGTGATAGCCTCCAGACACACTAAGCAGAACAAACATAGCAAAGCAGACAATTAAAGTAAAGCAATTATCACTCGAGTCAAGGTCGATGTTTTCCAAGTACAAACCACCAAGGCCTAAACCAAGATCAGATAAGCACCCACAAAACATCGCTCTTGAGACCGAGTGACAATACAACCAAACATCCATGACCCTGTCTATCATTGTTATCATTGCCTTGATACCATCATTAATTGAATGACCGGCACATTCTTTCAGCCGTCAGTCAAGGGCTAATGGCAACCCCGGTTCTAGACACAACTCCGCACGTCATCGTAGCCCGTGCCTAGGAATTTTCGCAACTACCCAGAGTACTAGCACGTCGTCGCAACCAGTGTTTGGGACTATCGAATCTTCCCAACGTACTCTTGCTTCGAGCATGCTAGAACCTTCAACAACGATGAAATCTCAGCCTCCTAGTCATCCTCCTCAACGACTATTCTCATACTAGCCCAAGCGCCTCTCGAGCCCACCATTATCAACCAACTCGAACAACATCATCGAGTTATCAACATGCTTGGGATGATCCCGTCTGGATTAAATCAAGGCTATCTCACATCATGCTTTGCTTCATCGCATCATAGCAAAGTCCATCATAATCGAATCTATCCATATGAAGTTTAACATCCACTTCATATGCCACAAGCGACTTTCACCACTCAAGAGCCTCTCCACTTAGCTTTTGAATCATCTTCGACCAACTTGTCCAAATCAACTATTAGCTAATTTGCAACAATCAAATCAATCATTAATTCAAGCAGTCAAACATTCAAACAAGATCTAATAAGCAATTATACAAGAATGGCAATTTCGTAATTAAAATGTCCAAATCTAACAAGTATGAATCATAAGCAAATATCTCTAAAACTTGATGAATAAACTTATATAAGTTAACATGTAGCAAAATGGGTATCCAAAACTTCATAGATAATGGATCTACATGCAAACCTAAGGAAAATGCAAGAAATCTGTATCTTTAACACATAAACAAGCCACCGATCCAATATACTCCTTTGGGTCCGTGTGAGAGATAACTACCACTCACCGAATCACCTAAACACCTTAAAAGAAAACAACTTCAGATCTGGACAGCAAAGGATCTAGCTTGATCCGACAAGATTTCCTTCAAACGATGAAATCTCTCTTCGATGGATGTAGACCTTCAACTTTGACTCTTGGATCTTCGATTTGATCTTTAATCTAGATGAATGGAAGCACAAGATTAAAGTGGAGAAAAGAAGTGAAGAAGTGTTGTAGTCGAGCTTTCAAAATGGCAGCACTTCGTCGCTTCAAAATCCGGATTCCAAAAATGAAGACAGGCACTCCTATTTATAGGCTGAAATCCTTAACTTGTATGCCCCCTTAAGTCGGTCACGACTCATCAAGACCCACGACTTTCGACTTAAGACTTACGACTTAAGACTTACGTCTTAAGACTTACGACTTAAGACTTTCGACTTAAGACTTACGACTTAAGACTTACGACTTAAGACTTACGACTTAAGACTTTCGACTTAAGACTGTCGACTTAAGACTTACGACTTAAGACTTACGACTTAAGACTTACGACTTAAGACTTACGACTTACGACTTAAGACTTACGACTTAAGACTTTCGACTTAAGACTTACGACTTAAGACTTACGACTTAAGACTTTCGACTTAAGACTTTCCACTTAAGACTTACGACTTAAGACTTTCCACTTAAGACTTTCCACTTAAGACTTTCGACTTAAGACTTAGGACTTAAGACTTAGACTTAAGACTTTCGACGTAAGACTTACGACTTAAGACTTTCGACTTAAGACTTACGACTTAAGACTTACGACTTAAGACTTACGACTTACGACTTACGACTTAAGACTTACGACTTAAGACTTTCGAATTAAGACTTACGACTTAAGACTTACGACTTAAGACTTACGACTTAAGACTTTCGACTTAAGACATTCGACTTAAGACTTACGACTTAAGACTTACGACTTAAGACTTTCGACTTAAGACTTACGACTTAAGACCTACGACTTAAGACTTACGACTTAAGACTTACGACTTAAGACTTTCGACTTAAGACTTTCGACTTAAGACTTACGACTTAAGACTTACGACTTAAGACTTTCGACTTAAGACATTCGACTTAAGACTTACGACTTAAGACTTACGACTTAAGACTTTCGACTTAAGACTTACGAACAACAATTCTACGATCCTTCGATCGGTAAAAATACGGGTCGTTACATTCTATCCCCCTTAGGAATTTCGCCCCCGAAATTCCAAACAAACAAGAGCAATCAAAACTATTCTACATGCCTACCATCCATAGCAATCAACAAACCATGCATCCAACTACTAGCCTAGCATGTAGAATTCTAAGACTAGAACAAGTTGCCAATTCATGAGATGTCACGACACCTTAGGGCCATACCTCGAAGAGTTCAGGATGAGCTGCCTTCATCCTCTCTTCCTCCTCCCATGTACAGTCGCTAACATCATCACTCCATTGTACCTTGAGCAACTTGACTACCTTCCTCCTAAGCTGTTTCGTGTCAGTTTCCACAACACGAAGCGGCTTACGAGGTCTTCTAATAACTGGATCAACTTCCAAATCTTCACAGCTATCAGCAGCAACCACTGTATTTGGGTCGTGCACATACTTCCGTAGATACGACACGTGAAAAACATTGTGCACACCCGACATCTTTTCTGGTAACTCCAACTTATAAGCGAGCTTTCCAATTCTCTCGACGATCGGGAATGGTCCAACAAATCTCGGAGACAATTTTCCTTTCTTCCCGAATCGAATAACATTCTTTAGTGGAGAAATCTTCACAAAAACCATATCTCCTACGTCGAATTCCAAATCTTTTCGACGCTTATCGGCATAACTTTTCTGACGATCTTGGGCTGCCTTCATTCGTTGCTGAATGGTCTCTATACAATCTGAAGTCTGTCGAATCATTTCGGGCCCAAGTATCAGCTTTTCTCCAGTTTCCAACCAACATGTCGGAGAGTTACACGGTCTTCCATACAATGCCTCATATGGTGCCATACCAATACTTGACTGGTAACTGTTATTATATGAAAATTCCACCAAATGAAGATGATCTTCCCATGATCCTCCGAAGTCCAAAACACATGCTCGGAGAAGACTTCCAAAACTCGGTTGACTCTCTCGGTCTGACCATCTGTTTGGGGGTGATAAGCTGTACTCAAACACAATTCAGTTCCCAAAACTTCCTGGAAGCTCTTCCAGAATCCACTAGTGAACAATGGGTCTCGATCGCTCACTATACTCTTTGGAATACCATGGAATCGAACTATCCACTTAACATACAACTCAGCCAATTTCGATGCAGTCCTAGTTGATCGAACATGAATAAATCTTGCACTCTTAGTCAAACGATCTACGATGACCCAAATCCCTTCATTTCCTACTCTGGTTCTAGGTAGTCCATCGATAAAATCCATCGATATTTGCTCCCACTTCCATGTAGGAACTTCTAATGGCTGAAGCAATCCACTTGGCTTCTTCTGTTCGGCTTTTACCAACTGGCAGTTCATACACTTGGAAATAAAATTTCCAACATCCTTCTTCATACCTTCCCAGTAATAGGTTCTCTTCATATCCCGATACATCTTATTTCCACCTGGATGAATTGTCAACTTTGAGTGATGACTTTCCTTCAAAACTTCATTTCTCAATTCATCTATATCGGGAACAACCAGTCGTCCTTGTTTCCGAAGCCAACCCTCTTGATCGACCTCGAATCCTTTATCCTTCTCTGGGTCTAATCCAGATTCCAAATCACGGATAATCTTGACAAGCTTATCGTCTCGCTTTTGGCTCTCACCAATTCTTTCCACTAGAGTAGGTCTTATCGATAAGTTTGTCAACATCTCAGGTTCCAATTCACATCTAGGCCTGAAGTCAAATCCAGCCAAATACTCAAGACTCTTCCATTCCGAAAACATGGCTCCCAAACCTGCATGTCTTCGACTTAACGCATCTGCCACTGCGTTACCTTTTCCCGGAGTATAGGCTACACCAAAATCATATGATGCTAAAAACTCTAACCATCGTTGCTGTCGAAGATTCAAATCCTTTTGGGAGAAAAGATACTTCAATGACTTATGATCTGTAAACAACTCAAATCGAACTCCCAATAGGTAATGTCTCCACATCTTCAAAGCAAATACAATCGCCGCTAACTCCAAATCATGAGTCGGATAATTCCTTTCATGCGGCTTCAGTTGTCGACTTGCATATGCAACAACTTTATCCTTCTGCATTAGCACTGCTCCAAGTCCAGTACCACATGCATCGGTGTAAACCACCATCTCATCATTTCCACTTGGAATAGCCAAAACAGGAGCACTTGTCAATCGCTCTTTCAGGATTCCGAAAGCTTGCTCACACTTAGCATCCCATCTGAACACTTGGTTCTTTTTCGTCAACCCTGTTAATGGTGCAGCTATCTTGGAAAAGTCTTTGATAAACCGACGATAATATCCTGCTAATCCAAGAAAACATCTCACATCAGATACATTCTTAGGTCTAACCGAATCCTGGATTGCTGCCACCTTAGCGGGATCAACCGCTATTCCATTTCCAGAGATAACATGGCCTAAGAACCTCACTTCACTCTTCCAGAAGTGACACTTCGAAAACTTAGCCCTCAGTTGATGTTTTCGCAAGATTTCCAAAACAATACGCAAATGCGTCTTGTGCTCTTCTTCAGTCTTGGAATAAATCAAAATATCATCCACAAACACAAGTACAAACTTGTTCAACTGATCCCTGAACACTCTATTCATAAGATCCACAAATATGCTGGTGCATTGGTCAATCCAAACGGCATTACCAGCCACTCATAGAAACCAGATGGTGTCCTAAAAGCAGTCTTCGACACACTATCCTTTGCCACTCTCAACTGGTGAAATCCCATTGCCAAATCCATCTGAGAAAACACCTTAGCTCCGTGAAGCTGATCAAACAAGTCATCTATTCTCGGCAATGGATACTTGTTCTTCTTAGTCACTTTATTCAGCTCACGATAGTCCACACACAACCTCAACGATCCATCCGCTTTGGTTGCGAACACAACTGGTGCACCCCATTCGGACACACTACGCTGAATGAATCCTTTCTGTAAAAGGTCATCAACTTGCACCTTCAACTCTTGCTGTTCCCTAGGCGCCATTCGCCTAAGCGGCATCACAACAGGTCTGGCTCCTTCAACTAGATCGATACGAAACTCGATCTCTCTATGCGGCGGTAACCCTTTGACCTCGTCAAAGACATCCTCAAATCCATTCACGGTAGGCACTGATGACAGTCCATCCCGTGGAACAACCAGCGAATACATGAAGCTCATGAAGACGCCTTCTTCATGTTTACATTGTATCACAACCTTTCGACCCTCCACATTCTCGACTGTCACCTCCAGCCTCTTGCAATCGACCCTTGCTTCATACTTCCTAAGCCAGTCCATACCCAAAATAATTCCGAACCCCGCAAAGTTCAGAACAAAACAATCACAAACAAAAGAGAAATCATGACTCGATACAACTAGACCACGGCATATCATACACAAACATGACGAACCCCCAACTGGATTAGTCACAACCAAAGGTCTATCAACAATATCCGCTTCCAATCCCAACCGGCCTACAAGTTCACTACAAACAAAGGAATGCGACGCCCCAGTATCAAATAACACTCTAACTGGAACACCACAAATGGAAAGAGTACCTTGAACCACCGCACTCTTCCCTTTCTCTTCTGCAGTAGGAGCTTTCGAAGATGATGGAACAGCCCCCAAAGCATAAGCTTGCACAATCTGCTTGTCCTTCCTCGGTTCCGGACAATTCTTCCTGAAATGCCCCGGCTTATCACTGTTGTGGCACTTCGCCGGCGCCTTCTGATTCTTACAATCCCTGGAGAGATGGCCCTTCTGCTGGAAATTGTAGCAGGTCACTTCACCCTTCGGCTTCTTTTGACCATTCTTACCCTTCTGCTACTGCTGCTTCCTCTTCTTGTTTCCACCTTGCTCCTTGGTCACAACAACAACAGATCCTTCCTTAGGAAACAGATTCTCATGCCTGAGAGCCTTCTCCACAAGCTTCTCAAACGGATCGTCCAAATGATCCACCAACTGCCTCCCAAGATAACTGTGCAGGCCTATCACAAACTTCTCATTCTTCTGATAAAGGGATTCAATATATGACCGAGCATACTTGGACAAAGCTTCAAACTCAGAAACATACTCAAGAACTGGTCTTCCACCTTGCTTGAGCTCCACAAACTTCTTAAACAAAACAGATTTCTGAGCTGTAGAAATGAACTTAGCTTCAAATCTGACTTGGAATTGCTCCCAAGTGATCTCTTCCTCTGGAGTATCAATGGTGATAGAGTTCCACCAATCAGAAGCTCTTCCCTGAAGCTGTCTTGATGCATGCTTCCTCTTAGTCACATCCTTAATTCCCAAGTCACCAAAGATCCTTCTACAAGCATCTATCCATCTCTGGACTTCTATGGTTGATTCTGTTCCCAAGAAAACCTTCCCTCCAAGAGCAGTATAGTCCTTACAAAGCTTAGCAAAATCCACTGGTCTTGGGGCTTGAACCTGAACTCCAACATCTACCGATGGCCCCGGAGCTGGCATCCTTCTCATGATCGAAGTCATCATAGCCTCGAACATAGAAGCATAATCAGCAGCCCCCTCAACAGCATGGCCTCCCCTAGCAGCTGGTCTCCCTCATCGACTCATTCCTAATATCGAAAAGAAATGATTAATATACCCTGAGAAACAACTGCACAAGAAGTTCAAATCCTTCTAAGCTACTATATTATATATATAGTAATCATCCATCAAAATTACAATTACGTCTCTTATACGTAGTTACGTCAGCGAGCGTTGGCTAAAATCGATTAACCAAAGCTCTGATGCCAAATGTGACGACCACCCAAGACTCCCACACCATACAAGGAAATAGTGCGCTGTAAAGTGTGCCAGGCAGCCACGGACGATCGTTAGGATAAGGTAAACACAGAATAGTCTATCGTATGACTCATAGCGCATGGGTAAAATACAATAGAAAGTATACAAACAGAAGTCTCATCATATAAGCTCATAACAATTTGATACAAACATCTGAATAGCCAATACATCAAGCCTCACTACATAACACTCAGAGAATCATACAAACAGCGGAATATCCAGTACATATAGTAAGAAAACAATATGCAAAAGCCTCCTGCTCGTCTTCGTCGTCAACAGCGTTAGTCACTAAGAACAGCACCTGTCACCTGCTACCTAGTCTGCCCATCCCAACATGGATGAACAGCCCAAGGTAATAAGAGTTAAACATAAAACCTTGAGTCAGACAAAAGTCTTAGTGAGCAGTAAATCAACTATCAAACATACCAAAAGAGTATAAAGGGTACAAAGGAATAGGAACCCAACCATCCCACTCCACCTCTTTCTACAGTGATAGCCCCCAGACACACTAAGCAGAACAAACATAGCAAAGCAGACAATTAAAGTAAAGCAATTATCACTCGAGTCAAGGTCGATGTTTTCCAAGTACAAACCACCAAGGCCTAACCAAGATCAGATAAGCACCCACAAAACATCGCTCTTGAGACCGAGTGACAATACAACCAAACATCCATGACCCTGGCTATCATTGTTATCATTGCCTTGATACCATCGTTAATTGAATGACCGGCACATTCTTTCAGCCGTCAGTCAAGGGCTAAAGGCAACCCCGGTTCTAGACACAACTCCGCACGTCATCGTAGCCCGTGCCTAGGAATTTTCGCAACTACCCAGAGTACTAGCACGTCGTCGCAACCCGTGTTTGGGACTATCGAATCTGCCCAACGTACTCTTGCTTTGAGCATGCTAGAACCTTCAACAACGATGAAATCTCAGCCTCCTAGTCATCCTCCGCAACGACTATTCTTATACTAGCCCAAGCGCCCCTCGAGCCCACCATTATCAACCAACTCGAACAACATCATCGAGTTATCAACATGCTTGGGATGATCCCGTCTGAATTAAATCAAGGCTATCTCACATCATGCTTTGCTTCATCGCATCATAGCAAAGTCCATCATCATCGAATCTATCCATATGAACTTTAACATCCGCTTCATATGCCATAAGCGACTTTCACCACTCAAGAGCCTCTCCACTTAGCTTTTGAATCATCTTCGACCAACTTGTCCAAATCAACTATTAGCTAATTTGCAACAATCTATCAATCAAATCAATCATTAATCCAAGCAGTCAAACATTCAAACAAGATCTAATAAGCAATTATACAAGATTGGCAATTTCGTAATTAAAATGTCCAAATCTAACAAGTATGAATCATAAGCAAATATCTCTAAAACTTGATGAATAAACTTATATAAGTTAACATGTAGCAAAATGGGTATCCAAAACTTCATAGACAATGGATCTACATGCAGACTTAAGGAAAATGCAAGAAATCTCTATCTTTAACACATAAACAAGCCACCGATCCAATATACTCCTTTGGGTCCGTGTGAGAGATAACTACCACTCACCGAATCACCTAAACACCTCAAAAGAAAACAACTTCAGATCTAGACAGCAAAGGATCTAGCTTGATCCGACAAGATTTCCCTTCAAACGATGAAATCTCTCTTCGATGGATGTAGACCTTCAACTTTGACTCTTGGATCTTCGATTTGATCTTTAATCTAGATAAATGGAAGCACAAGATTAAATTGGAGAAAAGAAGTGAAGAAGTGTTGTAGTCGAGCTCTCAAAATGGCAGCACTTCGTCACTTCAAAATCCGGATTCCAAAAATGAAGATAGGCACTCCTATTTATAGGCTGAAATCCTTAACTTGTATGCCCCCTTAAGTCGGTCATGACTCATCAAGACCCACGACTTTCGACTTAAGACTTACGACTTAAGACTTACGACTTAAGACTTACGACTTAAGACTTTCGACTTAAGACTTACGACGATTAAGACTTACGACTTAAGACTTATGACTTAAGACTTTCGACTTAAGACTTTCCACTTAAGACTTACGACTTAAGACTTTCGACTTAAGACTTTCAACTTAAGACTTACGACTTAAGACTTACGACTTAAGACTTTCGACTTAAGACTTTCGACTTAAGACTTTCGACTTAAGACTTACGACTTAAGACTTACGACTTAAGACTTTCGACTTAAGACTTACGACTTAAGACTTACGACTTAAGACTTACGACTTAAGACTTACGACTTAAGACTTACGAACAACAATTCTACGATCCTTCGATCCGTAAAAATATGGGTCGTTACATTTGTTCAGGCCGTTTAATTTTGATCGAATGCCAGGATTTGAATTGATTTCATGAAGATATTTTTAGATGAGAATTCATTTGACTTTGAATTTTCTTTAAGTATTCGACTTCGGTCCTGATTGGGTAAGCGGTTCCATGACTTCGGTCTGTAGCTCATGTCTTCAACTTGTACTACTTGCTGTATATTATTAGTTTGGAACTGCTACTTGATACTGGTATTCATCTGGATATTCTGTGTGTTGTTTTGCTTTGGGCTTGGACTTGATGAAAGTGATTTGTAAGAATAATATGGGTTCGACACTGCCTTGATGGCTTTGTTCGAACTACATATGTCACTTGCATATGCAAGTGCTGTTTCATTCAATATAGATATGTATGTGTATTCATATATATGTATACATGCATTCATGTATTTGTTTCGCTAGCTGTCTCAGCTTTGGAATTGTTCGAACCCGATACCTTTTGAAGTTTGCATCTGTTGGGTTCATTGCTTTATATGTTGATGTTGTTCTTTGTTTCCCTTGACTACGGTCAATAGCTCACTGCTGGTTCATGTGTCTTCGACCTTGATTCCTGATAGCACTGGCTTTGACAATTAGATTGATGCTGAGTTACAGCAGTTTTCACTCCTGTTCATACTCTATGTTGTACACATGTGCATTTGTATCACTTGATGTTGCACTTGCTTGATCCAGTTCGTAGTTGCATACTTGCTGTGCACTTTTCATGTCATTCCCTTGGTATTGTGCAGACCACTTGGTCACTAGTGTACATATGCTGTTAGATTTGGGTTTCACTGACCACACATGTATATACTTGTATCTTTGAATTTGATTGACTTGCAGCTTGATGGTCATATTCACTTGCTGTTGATCTTCACGTGGCTGCAGTTTTTGTTGCAGTTTTACCCTTATAGTCATGTGGTGGCTGCAGTTTCATTTCGTTGTAGTTTTACCCTTGTATTCATATGGCAGCTGCAGTTTCATTTTGTTTGCAGTTTTGCCCTTGTTGGTTGGTATTGCACTGAGTTAATCCTCATGTGCACTGATGCATTGTATATGCATTTTCCCATTGTTTGTTCGCTTTGATTCTGCTGTGTTATACAGTAGTCTAGTTTGCTGTTGCATCTCTGTTTAGTACCTCTGCACACCTTGCAGTTTCGACTTGCTTTTAGTAGTTGTAGTCATGATGATATCACATGCTGTAGTGGCGAGGCAGTGCACGCGAGCGTGTACTGCAGCCAAACAGAATTGACGTTTTAATTGATATTTCAATTGTTTGAATTGTTTCGTGTGTCCAATTCAATATTTTTAAATTGTATTTTGATTTTGTTTCATTTGATCATTTTATTTCTATCTAATTATCTTCTAGATAATCAGATTTTGTGTTTTCTAATTATCGTATCGATAATTAGATTTTGTTGTTATGCTATTTCACTGGCTTGGGTTTTGCTCTAGCCACTTGCTGTTAATTGCTGCTTAGGCACTTTTGTTGTTTTCTAAATTATCTTCATTGATAAGCCTTTTATTTATCTTTGTTGATGATTTGGCTTTCTCGATTTGCAGTTTATTGCTGTTACGTATTATTTCTACCATTATCCGATTCTCTTACGAAGGATTGGATAGGTGAAATTTATTGTGACTATCGTCTATTTGTTATTTAATTATTATTGCTTCCGTGCATTAATAACTGAGTTTGAATTAGACTGACCCGCGTATTATTTTCTTTTGAATTAATACTCGGGTCAGACCGAGTTATTACAGGTTGTAGATACCTCGCTTTTGGTTGCTGCTTGAGCTATGAAGTCTTTTCACATCTTTAGGAGTAGTCGTTGTCGTTTTTAGGATGATATGTATTCTTGTATATTATTTATAATAATGTACTTGTATATGTAACTTCCAGGGTTGACAGTTGTAGTTGTATCATATGTATTGTATCACATGTATTGTAACTGACTTCAGTTATATATATATGAGATTTTATATTATCTGGGTTCCGCATTTAGCATATCTGTGTTATTATTATATATGTTTTCTTAAACTATTATGAACCATCGTAGTTCGTTTTATACCAGAATTGAATATGTCGATGGGAGTAAATAAACAAAAATTAAAGAAAGGAATATATACCACTCCTATCGAGATAATCAATACTAGTGTAAGGCCTAACTACGGATGGCCACTCCTATCCAGCCTTATTCATCGTAATAACAGACAGTATTTCTTTTAATACTCTTTGTTATTGTGAGTATAGAGGTGGGGCGTCACAACCCATATATCAAAATAGATGTTTTAAAATATTTTAAACGCAATGGAAATATTTCGGGTTCAAATTGCATCGTATGAAGAAGTTATGCTAAAATCAATAATTTTCAAATTGATTTCAATTGATTTCAATTTCATTGATTTCAAGGCGTTTCGAGTCCGTACGATCAAACGACAAGTCCGATCGCTACGAAACTTGAAATCATACAATAATTCACCGTTACGGATCCGATGAAACTGCTTTCGTCGAAATCCGAGTCAGTGGCCTAAATGGCTATTTTTACATTAATTAAATAATTAATTAAATAAAATCCAAATTTTTAGTTCAATTCTATAATTGACAATTTTATCACTTCTATATTTCTTAATCATCTACAAAAATTTTAAACAAGTTTAGATGTCAATTTAAAGTTGATAAATCTATCAACTGCAGTGTCAAATTTTCAATTTCATTATATTCAAAATTGTAAATTAAATTTCCAATAATTCTATTAAATTACTTTTCATTCTACTATTCATTTCATTGTCATTTAACGGATGAAGTTAACACTGGTTCACGGCTTATTACATTATTATTCTCAAATTTCATCTTAATCTCGATTAACGCAAAATTAAATATTAAATTTCATTTAATCCAATTATTGAATTTTACACTTCAATTAAATTAATAAATCTTGCTTTTTGTTCTTTAAATCAACCAATTGTTATATTATAAATAGAGTTAGCATTAATTTCAATTTATTCCTTAATTTACACAAATATAACCTTAAATTTAGATTCATTGTAATTTATTACAATCTTGATTTAATGGACTACATAAATGATTACTTCAAAATAATCGTTGCCACTAACCCTTAATCATATTTGTATAAGTTATCACTTCCAACAATTACAGACAGAAGATTGATTTTTATCCAATCACTATTTATTCATTGTTAATTCATTGATTAATCCAATATTTACATTTACTTTTCTAATATTAATTTATTACCAAATATTCCTATTTACCATCAATTATAACCCAAATAGTTGTTTCAATCAATGGGGATTGCATTGAATTAATTATTTATTATTTTACATTTTATTCCTGTTATAAATTCATTAAAAAATTACAATTTCCTTTACTGATACGTCATTTACATTCACACCTAATTACATTAGTTTTATCCCATTACACTAATATATGCCTATTTACCTATTAATTTGAATAAATATTCCATTTGTAAATGTGTAATTCTAGCAATTGTACACATTAATTTAGGTTTAAATCCAATAAATGAATTTACCTTAATTCCATTCTTTTTACCAATTTATTAACCTATCAATAAATTTACGATTCTATTTAATTTACATTCACACTTCCGTTATTTTATTAATTACTATTAAAGTAACGTTTATTTTAAATTGGTAACCATTGGTAACGACCACCATTTTTCGCCATATTCCCTTTATAATACATGTATGTTTATTCTTCACAAATGATTTCCATCTATTACACTATTTCATACATTAATCCAATAATTTCATTTGTTTTCTCATATTTCATTTATAACCAAGTCATAACATTTAAATTATTTTATTTCATTGGAATTTCATTCAAATCATTAATTATTAACTTTAATTACCTTGTTACGTTTCCTCTAAGTTAATTTTCGTTACATTATCACAACTTTTATTAATAATTCATCAATTTTTATATTGTTCAATATTAAATTTCAAAAATCTCAATAAATTAACAATTTTAATTATTGAAAATTTACGGGTCGTTATACATAAGGGCAAACTTCATCGCTTCTGTCCTCAAATTCCATTTGACCACTCCAACCTGCAGCTCCATACGTTCGCACCTGTAACGACCTGTAAATTTCGACAATTAAAAATAGTTAATTTAATGAGATTATATGATTAAATATTGTAAGGAATAAAAATTTGGTATTTATTAATGAAATAATAACTAAAAATGAAAGGCAACAATGTTAATTAAAGTTAATTATAAACAATTGAAATGAAATTCCAATAAAGGAAGAAATATAAATGTTATACTTGATTTTAAATTGAACATAAGAAAACAAATGTAAATATTTAATTAACTAATGAAATAATATATTGATAATGGTAATTGAATAAAATTAATGTTATATAAGAAATTGTAACATTTGTTTGTAAATAACGAAATTATAAATGTGATGAAATGTTATTGGTAATAATTATTATATGTTACCTATTTATTTGATTTATTAAATTTAATTAGGAATCAATTGCAATTAATTTCCTAAATTAGTGCAGTTAATTTAAGTACGTTGATAATTTGATTATTGATTAATCAGTGGAATATGGTACAATTAATTGTCATTGATAGTGGTAGTAGGGTAGTAATAGTTATAACAATTAATTGTAAATAATAAACTTACAAATGTTATAAAGTGTAATAATGGTGACGGCTGTTGTTTATTACCAATATATTTAATCAATTCAAATTATACAATTAAATGTAGCATTAATATAAGTTAAGACAATTACTGAAATTTGTGAATATAATAAAGGAATAGAAATGTAATTATAATTGCCTAGGCAATAAATTGATTTAATAAAAGAGTGAAACCGGGATAAATAATTAATTGGGATTTTTATTTAATTAATGTCTAAATTTGACAAGATTCAGAATGTAAGAGTTAATACAAATAAAAGATGAAATTGAAGAATATGAGTGTAATAAGATATAAACCATGATAATTAATCCATAAGGTAACAATTGATTGTACAATAAGATGGACAGTCAAATAAAAGAATTTGCTGGAAATTAAAATTATAGTTACTGAATTTATTGAAATGGAAACTAAACGCTGTAAATTTTGAAAAATTCAATAATACACTGATATAGAAATTTGTTTTAAAATGATTATAAATTACTAAGTAACCCAAATTTATAGAAATCGTAAATTATTAAATTTGAATTGAAAAGTGACTAAATTATTTTATTAATTTGTCTAATTAACACGAAAAAGGTCATTTTGGCAACTGTCTCGAATTTCAACGAAACTAGTTTTATCGGATCCATAACGGTGAATTATTGTAAGCTTTCAAGATTCGTATCGACCGGACCTGTCTTTTGATTGTACGGACTCGAAACGCATAGAAATCGATTTAATTGAAATCAATTTGAAATAAGATGATTTTTTAAGCTAACTTCTGTATACAATGGAATTAGGATTTGAAACTAGTTCCATTGAGTTTAAAAATATTGAAAACCTATATTACAATAAATTTAATGACCCATTTCTGTTTCGTGGACGAAATGGGCTTTTTGGGTTATTGTTATCGTTTCCATCCAACCCTGCCTATATATATGCTTTTATAAACCCTATCCATTTCTCATTTAATTATTTTTATACATGCATCTCCTTCCTTCTCCTCAAATGAAATAACATCAAACCTACTTCCCTAATTCCAAAACCTAATTTCAATTTAAAAAAAATTGGATCTACAGCAACTTCGGGTCGTGCTTCACGTTTCAGTGGCAAAAAACAAAAACTTTGGGTCGGGAAGGAAATGGCTTGGGTCTATGGTCGTTTTGGCAAAAACACAGAGCAATCACCGGTGATTTGAGGCCGCGGACTGATGTTGAACCCGAAGTCGACCCAGGACCAGAATTTTTCAATATTCCAATTATCATAACCTTTTCATATGAGCTCGTATTCATGTGTGGTTTATTTCGTTGGGATTGTATCGAAATTATGGGCATTTTGACTTGGTTTGGAATAATTCGAAGACTTTTGAAATTTAGGCCTTTATTTGAATTTCAAATCGATTGGGAATTCAAAGGTGAGTGTTTTAACCCACTCATAACTTCTAAAATTTCTTGTGTTTGTTAAAATTAATATATAGTGAAATTAAAAGTTTATTTATGGCTGTTTGGTATATTTAATTTGCTATTCATGTTAAATTGAATTTATTTGGATTTGATTGCTATTTAATTTGTTATTGAATATAAATTGCCAGTTAATACCTATTATTGCTTTTCAGTTCTATTTTCACCACGGGTTGAAATGATACATACCCGGACGATCTTATAAATTAGGGAAAATCATTATGGGTTGAATGATAAACCCAAACGATTTTCATTAATTTCGAAATGTTGATATTTGGTACAGGTTGAAACGATATATATATATATATATATATATATATATATATTCTTGAATTTGGACTATGTGTTGGAATTGAATTATTTTAAAGGTTATAGTTAAACTTAGAATTTTTCTAATTAAAGTGGTTAAAATTGATACCTAGAAGTATTTGAGATCTTCAAATAATTATATTCACGTTGTACACTTGATAAGAGATGGAAAATACAATAACGTCTCTGAAACCATTGCACTCACATTTTATTTTAGACTAAATTGACTTACATAAGATCTTTTAGTTCTGACTTGAGTGTTTTATTTTCATTACGCTCGGGTCAGTCCGAGCATTTTCAGTGTATATCACCATTTTATTTTATGGAGGACGAAGATGAAGATTCAGTATATTATTACTATTTATTATATTTATTCCACCACATCATGTATTTTGCCGCAATATTTATTTATTTATGATGTATGTATAACTCTGTTTTGAATTTGTAAAAGTGTAATCAAATGTTATTTGTAAAACAGCTTCATGAAGTGTTTATTTGATTATTATATTTTGTCGTTCCGCTGTGAGATTCTGTATGTTTTTTCTTTTTTTCTTATTTACCCCATTAACCATCCTCCCTTTTGAATGGTTAGAATTAGATATGTGTGGTTTATTGTAGAATTAAACCATCTAAAAAGGTGGGTCATTACAGTTGGTATCAGAGCCAGATTTAGACATATCATAGCCTGTTAGGGTTAACTCAATAGAGATAGGGTAGTAATATCATAGAATGAGTTTGTCTGAATGTATATACATACGAGAGCGCATACTTGTTAGTGTTGTAAAAATGTTTTATATAAGCTTTGAAATTAATTATTTTTCGTAATATTGAATGATACATATAAAGGAATAATTTTTTATATATAATACGGTTATTTGTAATGTGTTTGTTTTATGAAATGGCAATATGTAATTATTATCATTTATTGTTAACTTATTGTATCTTGTCAAATTACAAACATTGGATATTATTGTTGATTGAATTAACAGACAAAACACAAATTTAATAATGGTGTATTAAAGAGAATAAAATGAATAATTAGGATATTTCTTTATGAAATTGAAATGTTGTTGTGAATTTCGTTTGTTTATTGACGTGTAGTTTCAACTAAAGAAATAAAAAGGAATATTGGATATTTTAGATAACCGAAACCATTTGAATTAGTATATGAGTTGAACTTTGAAATTATGTTGAATTATGAAGTTGAAGTTGATAACCTTAATTTGAAAACAAGTGAAACAAGGTTTAATTTGTTATGTCGATGTCTAGTAAATGAATAGAATTTCTGTATACGTTCTTGGCATGTAGTATGATAATATACAAGTGTGAACTTTAAGACTTGGCATGTTTAAATTAAAATTATGATTAAGGAAATGCTGTAAATGAGTTTTAATTAAAAAAAATTTATAAACTTAATTAAAATCTACAAATATGCTATAAATAAATTTGAATGGAAGAGGTGAAACTAAATTGGCTAGACAAATATAAATTAAAAGTGAAATGGTTATAAATAAAGCCATGACTTGTAAATTTGTTGTGGACTAAATGGAAGTTGTAGTAAAGTTGTGATAACTTTAAATTCGAATAATGCCTTATAAAATGGAATTAAGCTTTTATAAATTAGTTATGAATTTGATAAAATTTCTTATGAAATGATATGCAAATAAATGTTGTATTAAATGAGAAATATTACATGTGAAATGAATGTAATTTAAATTGAAGGGAAATATAAGCAATATTATGAGAAAGAATATATTAATGTTTATTTTAAAAGGATAAATCTATGCCACAAATATTAAAGTATGGAGTGATATTATTGTAACTCAATGAGATTAAAAATGAATTTAATTGAAATGCAAGTGTGATGAAATAAATTGGAATAAATACGTAAGTTATGCATATATTGTTTTATTTGCATAATTAATTTTATCCACATTTGGGTACATAAGTTCTAGGTGAATTACACCATTTTGTGTTAGGATTTACATTCGTTTCTGGATGGCGAATATTTGATATGGATTTTGGTTTGATCCTAGAATTCTCTATCATATTTTACGTCTATGCAAGGAGAATGATGTTTTCCAGTCAAGAAACCATATCGAAGTCCGCATTAGGGAAGTAGAATGGACAATACTAGTTCGAAAGCGAACTTGGGTGATCGAGCGAGCGAACGAATGTGATTTTGCGAAATGATGACATATGTACATCTTATATTCCAATATTATTGACATGCTTTGACGTAGAAAGTGAAAGTTGTTGGGTTGGATATCTTTGTAATTTGAATTGAATTTTTTTTCCATGTATGCAAAAGTACTATTGATTTAAAACCATTTTACAAAACTATTTTCTTTTATTTTTCATATATAAAATATCTTATACTATTTTATTTACAAAAATATTTTACAAACTATTTTATTTACAAAACCATTGGTTAAATTATTTTAATTACGAAACTATTTTACAAACTATTTTATTTACAAAACTATTTTGCAAAATATTTTAGTTACAAATTATTTTACAAAATTATTTTATGTACAAAACTATTTCACAAAACGATTTTATATCCAAAACTATTCAAAATCCAAAACATTTTATAAACCAAAGATATTGGATCTCATATGGCTTTCCATATAACGAAATTGATTTTGGAAATTTTTTATTCTTTTCAAAGATGGACTTTATATAAGTACATGTGATTTTAAAACCCTTGATTTTGGAAGGTATTCGATCTAAAGAGATAAATCTTATATATATTGGAATTTAAATAAGAATGATTTGATATATTCGAGATTATTGATTTTGGAAAGTAGTTTATCCGAAAATGAAACTCATATACAATGGAATTTATATAAGTGCAAAATTTGAAGCTAGGATTTTGAAAGGGTACTATATATGGTATGTTATATTTTGAAGTAAGAGGTATGGGGAAGTACTGTAACATCCCGTATTTTTAAGCCATTGAATTTGAACATTTAATTCATTTTAAATGTTAATGTGGATTCTTAATTGATTTTGTAATGAATGAATTCGGGTTCAATCAATGAAATAAGCTATAATTTTTAATTATAGTAATTCCGATTGAATTTGAATAATGGAAAAATATAATAAAATATTCGGGATTTAGATAAAGGGATAAATCTGGATGTAAATAGTGATAAGAATGGTTTTGAAAATTTATTTTGAGTTATTTGAGTGTAAATAGTATGGTGGGAATTTTAGATGAATTTTTAAGTTGATAAATTATTATTTGGGATTTTATATTAATTTAATAATGGAATTTAATAATATAAAAATACAATTAATCAAATTTTGATTCGAAATGGGTCGAAATGATTTTTTTATGTGATTATAAATTTTATATGAATTATTGTTAAGTTAATAAAATTTTAAAAGTGAAAATTTAAGCGTTTTTATAATTTCAGTAAATCGCTCGATTTAATAGACGAGTTTAAATAGCCTTCCGAGGCACAGTCTCGGAATTCGACGAAACCAATTCCATTGGATCCATAATAGTTAGTTATTATCGGATTTCAATTTTCGTAGCAATCGGAGTTGTCGTTGACCGTGGCAGCTCGAAACGCATCGAAATCGTTTTAATCGATTTAATTTTAAATTGATCGTTCAATTCTGTAACTTACACGTATGACCAAATTAGCCTATGAAACCTGTTCCATTGTGTCCGGAACGCGGGAAAACCCTAGAATCGCCTGTCGGGACGTGTAGTTTGGAGGTCGTTTGCATAAACTGTTAACTTGAGAAATCTTATTAATTAAATATTAATAAACCCTTATATATATTCATTTTTAATGAAAACCCTAGTTTTCGTTCAGGCCGCCGAATCTTTTCCTTCAACGGCCGACGTTCCCCCTCCATCTCCTCCATTTTCCAATCAATCCTTAAGCTTTCGCGAAAAGTTTTCAACTAATAAGTAGAAGGGAATGTCGAGATCTACGAATCCATACGGTGGGTCAGTGTGAAAATCGTCGAGGTAGTCATAATCGAGTGATGAAGGGGACCGCTCGTGCACGATTTTCAACGTGCTATTGTCGACCGAGCTTGGCCGCCTTCTGGCCATGTGTGCGCGTGGGGTAGAGCTCCAAAATGGAAGCATTCGATCGAAGTCTCGACGATCCACGGTGATGCAATTTTAAGCCCTAGCTTGCGTTGATTGTGTTCTTTGCTCGTTCTTGTTTCCTGATGTTCGCATGAGGGAGATGGGAGATAGCGGCCTGGAGCTTGATGATTGTTTTGAACGGCTTTGATTATTTTGGTAATTAAAAAAAAACAAAAAAATGTTTTAAATACGATTCAAGCTTTAAAATCGAATAACTAATTCATATGATGCCAGATTTCGACGAATTTGGTAGCGCCGGAATCGCCGAAAAGAGTGCTACGCAATGGAGCAATTTCGAGATCGTTCCGGGCAAGTAGAAATTTGAGTTAAATCGAACGCCGCTCGGTTTAATTTAAATTTCAAACGCTCGCCGAAACTCAAGGTGAGTTAATCTCACTCACATCTGGAATGTTAGTTGATTCAAGTAGTTAATATTTAAATAATTGTGTGATTGGTTGAAATGTTTATTTATATCAGCCTGGATTGATATATATGTTGTGTGCTAATATTCGTGGATGCAGGGAAAACAGGTTGGAGGGATCCAACTGGGTTCCTCACACTATAGTAATTATCTTTATAATTGATGATGTAACCTGTTATATATTGTGATTGCTAAGTCTTAATTGATTGTACTGTGATATTGCTGGATAAGAATATACACAGAATTTACCTATCTAGACGTCCCTTTTTATTTCGGCTTAGTGGGCGGTTGCTGATCCCAACCGCGGGGTGATCTTATTCAAAACTGTCCAATAAGGGATGGCTCCGGCCTTGTGTTGCAGGGGATCGGGAGTGGTCCTCGGTACGGTGATCTAGGCCCTGTACTGTGACAGGTGGTACCCAGTGCCTAGTCATTGTTGGAAATCCATTCTCCCTACGAGCATTGTACGAGTTTTGTTTGTATTACCCACTTTTGTGGCTAGTAGATGGAATTTAATCATGTAACAATTTCGGCTATTTTATAAGTATTGGTAAATAGACCCTATTATAATATTAGAGGATTTCTATAAAAAGTGTTTTAGCTATCGTAAGGTAAAAACCCGGCATGTTTTTTTGTGGCGTGGTTTTACGAGATGCTTTTGTTTTCAAAAGGATTTTTAAAACTTTAATAATCAATTTTGGATGCATGATTATCAGCTGATATTCCAGACTGACTTGGGTGTTATTTCATTATGATGCTCGGGTCAGACCGAGTATTATTTGTACAGGACGGGATGCTATGGAGCAGGATAGAAGCTGGAGTCTGAGACGTATTGTCCGTACCTATATATATTTTCCGTTGCTATGATTGTATGATTGTCTGACTGGTAAATATTGTGTGTATGGGATACACCGATGATATGATGTATAAAACAGTAAGAATTTCATTTTGTGTAAAGTTCTATATTTACTATTATATTTTATTCCGCTGCAACTGTGAGATTCTGATATTGTTTAGTTTCTTATCCTTCTATCTCTTCTTCTTTAACCATAATGGTTCGTAATTCTGTGCCACTTGAGTTAATAGAGGTAGAATAGTGTTGATTCAAGGGGTACGGATTTGCGGGCTGTTACAAGTACCCTCCGTGAACAAGTATAGTGATATGCTTTGGCCCAGATGGACTTGGGGAATCCAGGAATGGATTCGACCGATAAACACTACTGGACTTGGATGAATTCATAAACGGATTCGAACTAATATGGTTATCCAGACTTATACTCATGAGTTCCTTGATTTTTTTCTAGGGTAGATGGTTCTTTAGTTTACTGAATAGAGGCACTTTCGATCCTAGGATCTGTTGTTTATGGATCTTTTGAGAAGAAAGTGCATGCGTTGCATAAATCATTGAATCAGCAACGTACCACTACAGTGGGAATCGATGGTCCCTTGTTTACGAACTGGCTACGATATTTTTCTAGAATCCGAAAGGAAAAATGATCTTCTAGAATGTTTTGTGTCCATTGCGTAAATACTGGATCGGCAGCGGGCCATTGCTATCGTATTATCATCATATGACATTGGATTTTGAGCGGTACTTTCATACCTGTTTTTTTAAGTATTTTTCACTAGGTGTTGAGACAGGTCTATTAAGTACTTGGAGATTTCTAGTCTTATGCCTTGTCAACGTACGACTAAAGCCAACAAGAACGATGGCAAATCTGTTAAGACATCGAGTTATAAAAGTATTTTGATGAAGTATTATATAAAGGATATTTTGATCATTTTTTCTTGTTGTCTAAATAAATTAAAATGTTTAAAATATTGTTTATTTACGTACAACATGGTTTAATAGTAAATTATTGGTGTTGTAAATATTTTGAGAAATTATTAATACAATAAAACAGTTTAAAGTTAATGATTATTGATTTATTGACGATGTTTAAAAGTATACTGAGATTTAAAACTAGTAAAATTTATGAATGGTTTATTTAAGGTTTTCAATAGCTTCTTTGCAAATATAAGTAATGATGTAAATATGTGACGACCTAGAATTTTGGGCATTTAAATCTAGAATATTTAATTGATTTTAAATATTTGAAAGTTAGTTAACTTGAATTTCAAATATCACTGTTTATTTGGAAATTAAATTTTTAAAATTAATAATAGTGGAATTGGGTAAAATATTGAATCTTCAGTTTTAAGCCTGTAAAAAAATAAATTGAAGGCATGTAAAATTTATATTGATAATATTAGAGGCAATAAAACTTTTTAAAGTTGAATTTAAAACTGTTTTGTTCCATTTCGAAATTTTATCATTTAAATCGATATTTAAAAATAGCCTTCCGAGGTACAGTCTCAGAATTTGACAAAACAAGTTATATTGGATCCGTAATATTGTATTATTGTCAGATTTCAATTTTCGTAGCATTCGGAGTTGTCGTGTGATCGTACGACAGATAAACACGCTGAAATTAAATTTGAAATTTAATATAATAATTGGGTCTGAAAAGCTGTCTTCTCCATACGATCGAATTTGGACTCGGAACCTTTTCCATTGCGTTCGGAATAGGGGTTTAACATTATAAATGCCCAGCGGCATGTCTCGATTATTGATCGAGATTGTAAGTTATGAAAATCAAGGCATTGAATTTAAATTAAATGTATATATTCTCATACAATAGACAAGCTTAAACATGTTTCATCCCTTAAGAATATGTGTATATAGCTTTCTTTAATTACATTCCAAAGGTCCCTTTTCCCTTAAACTAAAATCGAGATGGCTAGATAAAAATATTTCGTTCATTAATAAAAAAAATATGAAACTGTTGCTTAAACAAATTTCATGGCCAAACTTCTTTTCGTAGTCAAAATTCAATGGGGAAAAAATCGAAATCAAGTTCGAAATTGATGGTCGAGCCCCTGTTCTCGTTTAAAAATGGCCGAAACCCAAAATCAAACCCACGAAGCGTTCGTCGAAAAATAAAATATATTTATCGATCACTGAGGGGGGAAGCTCTCGCTGTTCGATCATGAAGTCCCTCTAGAGGGCCGCGACGTCGAGAGTTCGAGTTCATGGGCAAGTGCGTGCGGTCAGGGGTTCCACGATTCAAGGAGGCAGCGGTTGGCCTAGGCAAGCTATCGGAGGAATGGTCGCAATTAGATGGCGCGTTGATTTGGGGACGGGATTTGGGTTGGTTCACACCTGTGAAGGCGAGGCATGATGATCTGGAATCAAAGTTGAGGTCGTGTTTGAGGATCGCGATAGTATGGTGGCACTGTTCGCTCTGGCAGTGGATGCGGTGAAGTTCTGCGGCAGTTAGGTAAGTGTATTTTTATTTAATTCTATGAAATATACTTGAAGTTTTTCAAATTATAAAAGGAAATAATAATAAGAAAATTGTATTATTCACGGTAAGGAATTTCCAATTTATTTTATTTAAATTATATATATATATATATATATATATATATAGACATAGTATAGAAACAATGTACATATGTCATGGTAGGATATATAAAACTAATTTACTCTATATTTTAATTTAATATTATATGCTGGTTTAAAAGGAATTTATTTCTACTAGTATTTAATGTATATAGATTAAACAGAAAATATATGAATATGAATATGTATATGGATAAGATTTTGAGATATAGAATTTTTAAAATGGGAAAGTTCATATAAAATTAGATTTTTGAAATTGATAAATCATTTTTGTACATATAATTCAAAAGTGAATAAATATACAGATATACCTATTTTCATTTGCTGGTTTATTTTTAATATAATATATATTGTGGAAGTTAAAAACCTATATAATTGTTTGGTCATTAGAAAATAATTACAAAAAATTAGTTTAAAATAATTTATTAGTTAACTAAATTATAAATTGTCAATTGATAGTTCGATTTATTTCGAATATTAATAAACCGTAAAGTTGTTTATACAAGGTCTAATACTGTGAAGAAAACAAGTCGAGATTGGATTGGTTTGCAAAAAAAAAAGAAAAGGTGATATCTTCTCACTCAATTGAATTGCTTTGTTTAATTTAAATAGTTAAATTTTGGATGTGCTTGGATGAAATTGATAATTTATCTATTAGTGATATTAGATATAGTAGTGTGTATATATATGTTGGAGTGATTGTTTTCCCGCATTATATTGCAGATGAGACCCTATTGCGCCCCGCATAATAGCGGATGACCCTTCATAACGTGATATCCCACCTTGAAGCGGGATTGATATTTCAATTGTTATGCTACCATCTGTGGATGCAGGTAAACAGGTTGGAGGGATCCAACTGAATTTCTTAAATGTTTGAATTTATTTTATATGTTATGACATGATTATTGGTAATCTGTGAATGATTATATTGGTGAATGAAATTATTAAAGGCTATGTTTGGCCAAATATATTCTAGTATTTTTAAAATACCAGAAATATAAAGATTTGGAATTTTTTTAAAAGGAAATTAAAGCCGAGAATTTTAATAATTTTTAAGAATTGGATAAATTTAAAGAAGGAATTTGGAATAAAATAAAAGTCTATAATTGAAATCCTATCGAATAAATTCAAGGTACGAGAAAAAGATTTTAATACAGAGGAATAAATGAATTTTGAGAATGTAACCAGCATTGTTTAAAAGTTGAAGAATTTATTTAAAAGTTAGGATTTTAAATGGATTGGGAGAAATAAAAGGGAGAAATTTGAAATTAAGTATGAAATTAATATTTTAGATTTTTAAATAAAAATTTAAAATCTAATAAAAGGAGTGAGTTTAGAATTTATAGATTTTAAAATAAATTTGGATAAGTAAAGGAGTACTTTTTAAATGAAAACAAATTTTTGGAAATCAATTTGAAAATTTATTTGGTGTTTGAAAATAAATTTTTGGAAATCGTTTTGGAATTTGATTTGATGTTTGAAAGTAAATTTTAGAAATCGATTTGAAAATTGTATATTAGTGGATATTTGGAAATTTAAATACAAGATGGAATTTATAATGGAATGGGTAATTTGTTTTAAAAATAAATATTGGTTTATTATTAAAAGTGTGTAAATATTTTTTACGAATTTGGGATGTAAATTTAAGATAAATCGAGAAGGATTTATTAATTGATTTAAATGAACTATTTTGAAATGGAAAGTGTATTTCCCTGGAAAGCCGAGTATGTTTTCAAAGTAGCCTTTAAATATAAATTAAAAATTCCTAAGTTGGTTTTTAAAAAAAATGTTTTTGGAGAAATTATTTTCTTAAATTATTTTAAATTCTTAAAGCAAATATTTACTAAGTTAATCACAGAAGTGATCACATTAAAGATTTAACCTGTATTTGATTTAGAAGTTGGTTATTTAAATAAGTATACTGTATCTAATAATTTTATTTTTAAAATTAGTTTGGACTTAAGTTTTATATGAGATATTGGTATAAAATTTCGTAACTGATATTTTAAATAAATATTTTAAAATAGTTTTTATTTTAAGTATTCCCAAGTGTATATTTTGAATAAGTGATTTAAATTATTTTAAGTATTCGGACTTGGAAAATTTGCAGTGGAAATAAACAGTATTTGAAAATTTATTCCGCGAGAGAAAAGAGATTTGAAAATTGTTTTCAAAGGGTTGAAGTGTGAAAATATATCTTATGAAGGTATATCGAAATAAATAATTTGGGGAAATTATTTAAATCTGATGGTTGTTGCGAATGTTATTTGATAGTTAAATAACTGACTATCAATATTGGCCTTTAAATGACATTTGAATTTTGATGCGACCGGGGGTCGGATTCCAAATAATTATCCATAAACCACATCGAATCTTAGTGATGGATCTTTTGTTTAAAAGATCAAAGTGGAAATTTGTTGTGACTTATTTTAAATCTGAACGTAACCACTTATTTTAAAATAGGCGCTCATTATTCGGTTAAGCTGGGAGAGGACTTTATATCATAAAACTATTCCGAATAAATGATACGACAAAATGGAATTGCAATTGAAGATGGTGGTTGAAGACCGGGTATTTTCGAGAATGAAAGGATTACCTGTCGAATGTCTCTGCATCGAGTTGCTCCGGTATAGAGATCTCTATATGTGATGGAGAGTCCGATCGGGATTATGAATATTCGGATTTGCAAGGACTTATTGTGAAGTGCCTTCAGTTCCATCTACACCCAGGATGGACTTGTATGGATGTATGTCTAACGTTACACTTTGAGATTTAAAGCTGGTTTCTATCAAATACATTTCTGTTTGGTGGCGGAGAATTTATTCTCTTAGCTTAACACCCTTCTCTAAGACGTACGAGCTCAAATGTTATGTAGTTGATTGTTACTAGTGATATATTCCCAATTTGGTAATATGGCATGTTAAGTGTTGATCATTGGTTGATCAAACCATGGCTTTTGTGAAAAAAGTAGCTTTGTGGACGAGACTTCGTCGAACCTCACACCCCGGAAATGGTTGAAACAGGAAAAGATGCAACAAGGTTATATGGGCCATGCTCCTCAGGGTATGTGCATTTCCTTCTAGATAAAAAGTGGTATCTAGTATGGAGCCCAGATATTTAATTTGTGTGGATAAAAAGTGGTATTCTGGTATGGAGCCCAGATTAATTACTTATGTGGTTGTTGGTTGTTGAGGCGCCTCGGTAAAGGACGGTCTAGACCTGGGGATAGCATACTCATGACAGTTAGCTGCCTAGTTGCAGAGGTAATCCGGCCTTGTGTTGGGGAGATCCGGTTAGGTTCTCGGGGTGTCCCTCCAGAGGTGTACCCATTCGGAAAGGAAGTTCATTAGCCTTGACCATTTGTTGGAAATTCAATCACCCAATATGCGCCCTATACGATTTTAGTTGTAGAACCTTCCATTCAACATGGTAGCTATAGTAGGCATACTATAATGGTACGTATGTTGGCTAAGATTAATTTTATACTTTCGAAAAGTTTTCCACACTATGCACTAATAAAAATATCAAAAGGATTTTCGTGTATCAAGCATGTTTGACTGTCATAAGGAGAAATCTCCCCAAAGTGTGAGATTGCATTATGTGTGTGCCAAAAATCATAACAGATTTCTTTTCAAATAACCTTTTTAAGATCTTAGACTAGTCCCATAACTGACCTGGAGTTTATTGTTCCCTTTCTAAACTTTGGGTGCCCATAATTTTTCACACGGGCAGCCTAGAGTCAGGTTATCAGTTGTTCTGGGGCAAAGTCAGGAACGTATGCGGTGGAGATCGGAAGACAAGTTGGATGGCGAGACTTATCACTTATATTATGTAGTATCTGCTGCGTATTGGTTGCTGCAAGTTCAGTTTTCATATGGGCAAGTTGTATAAAAGCCTAGTGTCATATTTTGTTGTTGTAATACTCTGATGATGTATGTATAAACAGATAAAATTCTTTTGTTTAAAGATTAGTCATCCATCTATTATATATTGTTCTGCTACGAATGTGAGATTCTGATATTGTTTCTGTTTCTTCTTCTATTTTCTTCTTCTTTAACCCTAACAGTTTGGTTTTTCGGCATTCAATTGTTCAGCATTTGATACAGTTGACATATTGATATCGATTTTCAGGCGTCGAAAAATCGGGTCGTTACAGTGTGGTATCAGAACAATTGGTTAAGCGATAACCTTGGGTCTGGTGGGGATTACTCATTAGAGATAAAGTCGGTGGTACTCTAGAAAGAGTTTGAGTGTATCAATAGATATGAGTGCGTAATTGCTAGAGAATAAGAAAATTTGTTTTATATTGTGTTGACTTATCGGTTGAGTGTTTATAGATTCTAGTTGGTGCAGTCCAGCCAACTGTATCGATAGGGATTTCTAAACTCTTGAACAAGATAAACCGACACTGTATTGTTTTAAAATAGGGCGAATGAAATAATTTGGCCCAAATTATTTGTATATATAAAAAAAATTCGTATATTATTATAGTTGTATATGGTTGCTTGGTTGTTAGGAAGTGATAATATTAAATTATTATCATTATTATTGAATAAGAAATCGAATTCATGGCTAAAAGCTAAGAAATTAGTATAACAAAAAGGAATTTAAAATGTAGATTATAAATGTAATTGATAAATTGAAATAAAATTCCAGATTAATTTTTGAATATGAGTTGAAGGACTTTAAATTCGAAATTTTGGTGAAAAGCTTAAATTCCTTTTGAATTTGGAAATGATTTTAAAAGGTTTGGAAAAAAATATAGTGAAATTATTTGGAAAATATTTTTGAATTGGATATGAAACGGTGTAAGATTTGGAATTTAAAAATATTTGGAAAATGTTTTTGAAGCGATAAAAGCACTAAACTCTTTTCGATCACTGGAAAATAATTCCGAGGATGATATCGACATCATCGGCAATCATTTTCGATTTTCCAAGAGAGGAATTGCTGCCAAATTGTTTTAAATTGAAATTGTTTGCAAAACTAGGTTTGGTTTTGGAAATTCAAAAGGTAATTTGAATTGAATTCAAGAAAAAAAGATTTTGAAATGATGAAAAGACACTGGAATCCTATTTAAAATATTTATGGAATATAATTGAGTTTGGTGACTTATAAAATTTAAAACTGTTAGAACAAAATCTAACTTGAAGAAAAGTAAAATTAAATCAATGTGAAATGTAAATAAGTTTGAAAACTTAGAAAAATTCGAATTGAAATTGAATTTAACTTGGAGTAATATGAATAAAAGTAAATTTGAGAAGTAAGTCTAGTAGACTAAATGGATTGAAAATTTGAGTCAAATAAAATGATTTTGAAATATGTAATTAGATATTACTACTAAGTAGGATATATGTTTTATAAAGGAAAAGGGAATTGGATTTTTTATTTCAAAAGATAAATTTTGAATTGCTAGACAAAAAGGTATGTATTTAAATTTCTGTATGAAATTTGACGATTTTCTGGTCTAGCCACTTGGCTTATTGTTTTCTTTTGAAATATAGGGGCCCGTTGTGGCTTTTTGTAGTCGTACCGAGCTAGCCGTGCAAAGGAGACGCTGGCGAAATATTTCGAAAATTTAGGGAGTTAGAAAAATTTTGAGAAAAATTTTCATAGTTTAAAATTTGAATTTAAATTTAGATTTGAATTATTGAGAAAATAATATTGTTTGGAACTTATGATTGTGGTTGGGAAGTTAGTAAGAATGATAATGTGTCTTTGATAAAATTGTTTTGGAAAGTTGAAACTGTTTAGTTTTGGGAAGATAGTGAATGGGTTAGAATCATTCTTCTTAACTAGAAATTTCGGGACGAAATTCTTTTAATGGGGGAAGAATGTGACGACCCAGAATTTTAAACATTTAAAAATGGAATACTTAACTGATTTTAAATATGTGAAAGTTAGTTAACTTGAATTTTAAATATCATCGTTTATTTGGCAATTAAATTTTGAATTTAATAATAATGAAATTGGGTAAAATATTGAATGTTCAGTTTTAAGCCTGTAAAAAAATAAATTGAAGGCTTGTAAAATTTATATTTATAATACTAGAGGTAATAGAACTTTTTAAAGTTGAATTTAAAACTATTTAATTCGGTTTTGAAATTTAGTCATTTAAATCGATATTTAAAAATAGCCTTCCGAGGCACATTCTCGGAATTTGACATAACCAGTTCCATTGGAACCGTAATATTGTATTAATATCGAATTTCAATTTTCGTAGAATTCGGAGTAGAATTCGTAAAAAAGCTAACTTCTCCATAACATTATAACGCCTAGCGGCACGACTTTGTTCAAGATCGATAGTTAAATCCACGATCACTCTAGATTGTTAGTTGAATTCGTGGCTATTCAAAGCTGGTAGTTAAGTCTGCAATCTTTTCAGATTGTTAATTGAGGTATTGGTCATTCAAGAATGGTGGCAATTTAGAGCTAATGGCTATTCAAGGCTGGTATTCAAATCCATAGCCATTCGAGGTGACCATTCGGGGTCAATAATGAGATTCATAGCTTTTGGAGGTAGATGACCGTTCGGGGTCGATAATGAGATTCATAGTCATTCGAGGTAGATGACCATTCAAGATCGATAATCAAATCCATGATCTCTCTGGAACCTTGCTGAACCCAATCCGCCCACGCTTTGGTATGGGGACTAACCGACAAGCAAGCCCATCCGGTTGCTCTCCAGCGAAGTGACACACTTTGGGCACTTTGGTCCCGACTTTCTGGTTCGAACTTAACGCGATCAAAATCCATGGTCTCTCCAGACCTTTGATGATCCCAATCAGCTAATGCTCCGGTGAGGGGAATCAATGACAAGCAAGCCTATCTAGTTCCTCTTCGATAAAGTGACCTGCTTCTTGCATACCAGTCCAATCTTTCCAGATAGGACTTAAAGCGATATCGTACAAGTCCATCTGCTCTCCCTCCGACGAGGGGATTTGCACCTTACACATCGGTCCCATCATTCAGAACCTTAAACGAACAATATCAATCACTATGCTTAAGTGGATTTTATAATCAAAAGGTTCTTCTAATTAAATTAAATTCAAGTGCTAAGAAACAAAAAATCAAACATTACGACTATGCCTCTCCGGGCATTACAATATAGCATCCAACTCAAAACATGCCTAGGGACCGATCGAGATCATGTACACGAGAAAATGTCTAGATTGTGTAATAGCATAGTTAATTAAAAGCGAAAGATAAAGTGTATGGACCGAACCTAATCCCCAGCCATCCCAATCAAAAGATGACCAGCCTTCCCTCGGTCAAGGGCCATTTCTATTTGCCCGGGCTGACGGCTGCTCCTGTTCCATCGCCATATATTGATTCCATATATATTGCCATAATCTTTTTTCTCTGACATGTCCCTTAATTAGTTCCCTTAGATGTCTGCATTCGTTTGTGTTATGCCCATCCAGCTCATGGAATATGCAATATTTTTCAGACGTTCTTTTGCGGTCCATGAGTTCTATTCTCGTCGGTTTCCGATAAGGGATCTGTGTAACAACCCGCATATTTTACGATTGAATATTTAAATATTTTATTTAAATATTTTATCGTTAATTGGATTTTAGTCCGAAAAGTTACATTTTTCATAAGGTCGAATTAGGACTCGGGACCACTTCCATTGGGTCCAAAACGCCGTTTGTGATCTTTTTGAGTATAAAACTTTGATATGTTTGGAGTTAGTGGAATTTTGCCACTTTCTCACTTTGGGCTTTGGGTTTGGTTTATCCCATTAGCTTAAACTATTAACTCTAGCTCAACCCCCTCTTCCCTTCATTACTTCGCTTTCATTTCCTAACACTCAAGCTTCATCAAAAATGGAGAGAGGAATGGGAAATTAAAACGCCAAGCCCTAGTTCATTTGCAAATCCAAACATCTAACTCCAAATCCAAAGAGAAGCCATTGATTCAAGCTTCTTGTGTTGAGATTGAAGTGTGGTTGATTCATCCTTTGCTTTTAAGCTTCTCCTCCATTGATTTTGTAAAAAGGTGAGATTTTTATCTCACATCTTTGTCTATAACTATCTTTGATTGTTGGGTATGAATTCCTAACACTTATTCATGTGCATTTGCTTTTGGTTTGGATTGATTTGGTGAATATCCTAATTTTTAGTGTTTTGGGTTCAAATCTTTAAAAATCCTAACTTTGATGTTTGAACATGTTTTTGGTGATGCATCGAGGAGCCAATAGGACCGGGTAGCCGATGGGCGTAATCCCCTAGCGTCCTTGCTCGACCGGTTGCAAAATGGAGAGAGTTTGCTCTTCTACCAGTAAGTCGCTCGGCCTGCATATAGGTCGCACCAACATAGGTCGCGCCATGTTTTAAGTCGCACATGCCATGAGTCGGCCATGTTAAGTCGCACCTGCATGTAAATCGTACCACTTAGGTCTCTCGGCCTGTTCATAATCGCTCGGCCTATTAAGTCACGCTTCTTAGGTCGCTCGCCTTGCTAATGAGTCCACCTGTTAGGTCTCACCTCCTTAGGTCGCTGTAACGACCTGATAAATTTATGATATTTTTATAAATTTAATTTATATGTTTGCTAATTTAATCCAGTATAAAATTAAAGTCTTAGGATTTTAAAAGGATGAATGTAGGAGTTAGATAGTAACTGTAATTACAGGTAGAGATTTAAAAGGTTATATGACATAGATTTGAAAATAACTGAAAGTTGTGTTGTAGTTATAAGTCTTAATTTGTTGGTTTAATGGTATTAATGTAACAATAACTGAATTGGATTACATACACACAAACATTTGAAAAATTTATTAGGTGGACTAAATTGGTTAAAGTTCATAAGTTGTGCATTTCAATTTAGTAGAAATTCTAAACGATAAACGAAGATTTAAATAAACGCTAAATTAAAACTATGTAAAATGGTGACTTAAGGCCTAGTTATAGGAATTGGAATATAATCCAAAATTTAATTAATGATAGTAACGTAGTATTAGCTAATAAATAGATTTCAATGCAGTAACCAAATGAAAGGAATAGGAATGAATATATATATTGAATAGGAATGAATATATATATTGGTTTGAAATGAAATAAAAATGTGTCACATTTAGATGGAGTAAAATTTAAGAAACCTATAAATGTGGAATCAGTAAACATTTGTAAAAAAATATTGCCTAGAATAAAATTCATTTAATATAAGAATTCAAAGGTGGAAGATTTACATTTGGATTGAAAGGTATAATTAATTGAATTGGTGATTTGGGAATTTAATCCAAGGGTTACTCTAAAAATAAATACGGATAAAAAGAGGTTAAACTAAGGAGGGGCATTAATTGATTTTAAGGCTTATTTAATACGTTAATAGGCAAGACTCCGCATTCATACATTTATACAAAGCTAAATAGAAGCACAAGTGTGATATAATGTAAATAGATGGATATCAACCTTTATTTATATGTTAATGGGATTTAATTTCTATTGTATAAAAACCGCAATTTAATGAAGATTGAAATAGCTAATTCATACGTTAGTTGATTTAGCTGGAATATGAAGATATTTAATGGAATAGTGAAATCAAATGGGAATGGGTTTCCATTGTTCATTTGAATTCACATTCATCATAAAAACTTATTTGAAAACCAAAGGAATAATAAAGGAATCAAGACTTAATTAGTAATTTGGATTTAAGACATGGCAATTTGGATTTATTGCAACATTTAATACCATGGAATTTAGTAAAGCTTATTCAAATTTTAGTTGACCATTTGTGATATAACTTTTTGAAAACAAGACTTTATTTATGAATTGAGTATTTGATTCAACGAATGGTAATTACTTCATTTAAAAATGGAATTTAACGTAAATTAGTACGTTATTAAAGTTAAATGAAAGCTGTAAACATTTGACTTAGAGAACAATTGAGTGAAATCTTAACTAATGTAAACTTCATCATATTGACATCCATAACTGTGAATCATAGGAAGAAGGTAAATAAATGAACTTAACCAAACTATTTATGTTGAATATTGAAAATTTGAATAAATAAATAGTTAAGAAAATTAAGGGAATGGGAATAAAAATTTATTTATAATTTGGAATTTTAATTACGGTGAAAAGGGTTAACTGCAATTAAAAGTAAGTTGAGATGGAAATCAAGTTATTTATTTAATTTGGTTTAAGATGAGAGTGTATAAGTATAAGATTAGGTAATTTGTGAGAATAAATTTATAATTCCCGAATAATAAGAAAACGCAGAGGTTAACACTGCGAAATTTATATACTTATAAATTTTAATTCACATCCAAGCTTGCTAAATTATTTGGAATTGATTGGATTATATAAGTAATGAAATTTGGCCAATATTTAAAGTTGAAAGAAAATTTGGATTTTATGATTAATTTTAATTTATTTAATAAATATTAAAAATAGCCATTTTTGTCACGGACTCGGATTTCGATGAAAACAGTTTCATCGGATCCGTAACGGTGAATTATAATAATGTTTCAAGTTTCGTTGCGATCGGACTTGTCGTTTGATCGTACGGACTCGAAACGCCTTGAAATTTACGCATTTTGAAATCAATTTGAAATTTTGTTTTTTTAGCATAACTTCTTCATACGATCGAATTTGGTCACGAAACTTTTTCCATCGCGTTCAGAATATTTTAAAACACCTATTTGGATATATAGTTTTAACAAATTCGACTCCGGAGGCATAGCGGGCTTTTTGGACCATGGTTTGTCACGCACGTTCGCGTATCCAGTCTAGCTACCCTACCTCTAGCCTATCTATAAATATACATCTATAAACCCTAGCTCCTTTCTTTTTCATTTGCTGTAAGTTCATTTCTTCACTCTTTTCTCTTTCCCAAATGTATACATCTCAGATCCAATTCCAGATCCATCCACAGTTCAAAATCAAAAGTCAAAACTCAAAAATTTCAGAAAATTCCAGAAAAAATATATGTTGAAGTATTCGATACGCGTAATATACTGGTGAAATTCGTTTTTCAATTGGAGCTGTCGTTTATCCAGAATAAATTCAAACAGCCCCAAAACCGTTCATCATCGCCGTAACAAAAGTTGTTGGATCGGAAAAAACATTTCTGGGTTTTGGAGAGGGAACCGAGGGGATCGCATCTGTGTAGTTTGTTTCGAGTTTCAACGGTTGGATTGGCGGGAATTTTCGATTAGGGTTGATAAAGTATGGGTTGCGTGCGTGTTTTCCTCTGTTCGAAGGTGCGTGCGTTGCTGTAGCTATGCGCTTCTCTTTAGGTGACGTGGCTTGTGAAGGTGAATGTGTGTCATTTGTTTATTTCCAATTTTTGAATTCAATCACCATTTTTCGCCATAACTTTCTCATACGAAGTCGGATTCACACGAAATTTTTTTTGTTAGGATCGTAATTTAATTCCGGACTCGATGACGCTGGTTTGGACGAATTCTGAGACGGGCGAATTTTTGGGTTTAAATCGGGTTTGAATTCGATTTAAATTCAAAAGGTGAGTGTTTTAACCCACTCACAATTACTAGAAGCTTTTATGTTTGTTAAATAAATTTTAGAAATGAATAGAAATTTATTTATGAGCTTTTGGCATGTTATTTCATCCATATCTGTTGAATTGCATTTTTTTAATTTAGCTGTTAATTAAATTGATTGATTGCGTATTAATTGGCTGTTAGAAATTATTGTTGCATATGAACTGCTAGTTAACAGTTATATAAATTATTGGGGAATATAAACTGTTAGATAAATAGTTGATAAATCTAAATTGAAGAAAACTGCTAGTTATTACCTGTTGTATATTACCAAACACATATTGTTATTGATAGATGTTTGTGATTGGATGATGGATGTTTTGTGATTGGATTATGGATGTGTTGTTGAATGGATGTTTATTTGGATATCATTAAACTGCAAGTTAGCATACATTTCACATTTCATTCGGGATTGTGGTTTGAAATGATAAAACCGCAAAGTTTTATTTTTAAATTGCGGATTGAAATGATAAATATCCGTATCACTTGACCATAGGATAGAAAATTATATACAGGCACCGCGGTCTATATATAACTATTTTAATGTGATTCCTATGGTTTGGATGGAATACGGTTTATAAAAATCTTAAATTTTATACTGAATAAATGTTTTCTTCCATATTTATATGCATATGAAGTTGAAATTTTGAAATAAAAAGGTGAATAAATTTCTTTATTAAAAATGGAAGAAAATTAAGAAAATGGAGTTTGATGATTTATATCCTATATTTAAATATTAAGTTGGAAATTTTAAAGATATGATATTTATAATTGGATTTTTCCCAAAATATTTTGAAATGAATATTCTAGTAAAAATTGAATTTGGAAATATATATATATATATATATTTTACTAGAAATTGAAGTCTTATTAATTATGGATTTTATGTGAATGGTCAAGATTAATTAATAGAATATTGATTTCGAAAGGAAAAAAAAAATCCAACTTTAGTTGAAATATTAATGCTCAAAATGGATATAAATATATATAAAATTGAAATGGTTTTGGGGACTTGAAGTAATATTTTGGATTTTGGATTAACTTTTAAAGAAGAAATATTTGGAAAGCCATGTAATTTATTTCTTTATAAAGCAACAGTAAAGTTAAACCTTTTTAATTCGCATACCGTTGAATATCCAAACCATTTAGTTTTGAAAATAATGGTTTTAAAATACTATGGTTTTTCGAAGAATTATGTTGAAAGTTACAAACAAAATATTGGTTACATGGGATATTAAATAATAAAAGTGACATAATTTTTGGAAAGGAAAATTTATTTGGGAAACGATATCATTGATTTGAGTCTTTATAAATTAATATCAAAATGAATTGTTTAGGTTTAAAAGAAGAAATGATATCGAGATATTATGGTTTTGAAATGGATTATATTCTAGTTTTAAAGTATAAACTGTTTTTAAATAACCGCGGTGTTATAATAACGATTGGTTGGCAAAGAGACCGGGATCGGATATGGACATACTCTCTGTCGATACCGAAAACCACTTTGACTAACCGTGTACGCGGTGGAGATTCCAGAATGAAGTAGGTGGTGGCGACGTTTCCTGTAAGGTAAATACGTGGACCCAACTCCCGTGAGTTGGCATAAGGTGGCTAAAACAGGAGCGATTCTCAGGCCAATGAGGTCATTCCTCTGATCGGACGCTCCTCTTCGATATTATACTTTGACTTGGATTGATTCAGTGGCCACTTCTATATTTTGATTTTGGGGGAGTTAGTTCGAGGTGGGCGGCAGCTGCGCACTGCGCGTTACCATCAGCCTGGATAGCAATTGGTATATCTACCCTGGCATTGCCTAATTGTGCCGTGTCACCTACCCTATCGCGCCTTGTACGAGTTTGGTTTTCTCCCGTAGCCCGTGTGGTATCCTCTAGTGGCTTCCCGATCAGGAGGGACTATGATATTGGATGGACTACTGGGACTATTACGTGTTAAGGGCTATATGGGTAACCCCTTAACGCTATTAAAAAGTAAGTTTATTTTATAAATAGACACTATTATAATAGCGCAATATACTACATAGTAAATAGTTTAACGGATCCTTAGGAGATGTAAATCCCGAACATCTCTTGAGTTACTGTACTCATATTTATTTCTGTTTATTTAACTCACATAAGATATTCTAGTCTGACTCGGGTGTTTTTGTCTTTTCAAATTCGCTCGGGTCAGTCCGAGTGTTTCAGGATAGCAGGTTTTAGCTTTGGAGGACGAAGACGAAGATTCAGTATTATTTTATATATATAGTATTGCACCACACTCTTTCTATTCCGCTGCATTTTCGTATTGGTATGTGTGACTCTGATATTCATTGTATAAGTAAAATCCAGCTTTTGTAAACTGTTTATGAACTGTATATTTGTTATTATATTTTATCCTTCCGCTGTGAGATTCTGTTTTGTTTTATTCCTTCTCTGTTTTTCTTATTTACCCCATAACAATCCGCCCTTGCGTATGCTTTGAATTGGCACGTGTGTCGTTTAAAGTGTGTGAAAAGGCGGGATGTTACAGTTGGTATCAAAGCTTTGGTTTAGCGATAAACCTTGGCTTTGTGGGGTTTGACTCTTTGTTAATAGGGTAGAAATATCCTATGGGAGTCGCTGAATGTATATATATGAGAGAGCGTATTTGTTAGTATTCATAAAAGATTTTAATATTGTGTTAATCTGTTCCGCTTTGTATTTATAAATTCTGGTTGATGCATGGGACGCTATGCCATCAATAGGGATTTCTAAACACTAAATAGGACAGACCGACATAATATTTGTTTTTAATATAGGTGAATGAAATAATTTTGCCTATTATATTTTCCATATATAAAAATATTTTATAAAGATATATATATATATTTTGGTTGCTATAGATTGGGTGTTAGGAAATAAAATATTTATAATAACTGAAGCTAAGTGAAATCATAATAAACCCAATTTGGAGATTTTAGAACTTAAGTCCGGGATTTTTCCGAATTCGTCTTCAAAGAATTTATGAGATATAATGATTCGGTTTACAAGTATTTTCTTATGTAAAAATTTAGCATAATTCGAAAAAAAAAACTGTTTAAAGAAGATTTTGGAAAATTTTTATTTTGTACTTTCTTCTCTGTCGCTGGAAAATAAATTCGGTGATGACGGCCGCATCATCGACTATCATTTTCGAGTTTCGAAGAGGAAAGGCCACTGTAGTAAATTCTACTACAGATTTATTTTAGAACTTTCTAAAAATTTTCTTTTATTGTTCTAACTATAATTAGAGATATTGAGTAGTAAGAACTTATTTATCTATTATTTTGAAATAAATGGAAATTCAACTCGGTATTTAATTCTAAAATTTTCCGTTAACTAATTGAAAATTTTAGTGAAATAAAAGTTAGGTAATAAATGAAATGAAACCCCTAATTGAAATAAGAGAATTAATGCTAAGGATAAAGGAAGATAAATATTTTAACTTATGAATATTGGTAAAGACTTAGTGAATAATCAATGAATTAAAAGAATGGAGATTTAACTTGTATAAGTTCAATTGCAATTTCCTTAACATAAATAACTTACCCAAATATAAAAGTTGAAGTGTTAAATGAGGAACTGGAATTGAATATTTTACAAGTAGGAATTTAGGAAAAATGAAGTATTCAATAAATTACTGTTATAATAAGAATTTATTGGTATAAACTTAAGTGATAATTGAAATTTTACCCAAATTAAAGGTGAGTATTATTAATAGGTGATTTTAACTTAAGTAAATAAAATGAAATTCTTTAATAAATAAAGAATTGATGTGTAGGGTTATAAACTTAAGTATGTTTTAAAATGCTACTAGTAATATAATAAAAAGTAGGTAATATAAATAAATGTCTGTAAACCCTAGATAATGAATTAATAAGATCCTTTATTTATAAAAATGGAGGTTTTAAGGTTAATAATTTAAGTGTAAGTAGAGGGTTACTGTAATTAAATATAATAAAACGTAAACATTAAATAAAGGAATGAAATTAAGGGTAAGTTGAAATTGTAATTTATAAAACGAATATATATTTATTGAACCATTAATAAATAAAAAGGAATTGAGAAGAAACTTGTAAATTTTCACTTGCATTCTTAAACATACATAACTTACCATATAATAAAAGTTGCAATGTTAGTAAGAAAATGTAAAGGGAAATCTTACAAGTGAAGATATTCAAAATATTTGTTGTTATTAATGAGAATTTATTTTATAGACTTAAGTAATAAAAGGAAACTTAAGTAATAAAAAGGAAATACAAATATAATGAATTTGGTGATAATTGGAAAATAAACTTGTAAGAAACAAAGAAATCCCTCATAAATGAACGAAAGAAAAATCAAAACACTGAATTATGAAATAAATGTATAATGAGATATTTTGGTGTTGATTTGAATTGTTGGTTGATGTATGTTGTTGGGTAAGGAATTATGGAGTTGTTAGATTTACAAATAATCTATCTTTGTTCCATCTAAGGCTGTTGAGCAACGGATGCACTTGATAGTTATTCTTCATTCGTACAACTTCAGAATTTGAGCCGAACAACTAATTATTTGTTTGATTTAATGATTGTTTGTTGTGGTGTGTGCTGTTTGCTAAAATCTATGGTTGTTGCATTTGATTGGATATGAATGATTGAATCCACCTAAACATTCACTGTAAAATAAATATTTAACCTTTTAGATTTTATAAGTGAATACAGGTGTTGGAAGCAACTGCTACTGCTTTTGGTTCCAAAATAATAAGCGTATATTGCCCGACAAATAGGTACGTTTTCGGATTACGTTTAAAGCGATATTTTATATATTTTTCCCGTGTTGGGATATAATATTTTGATTATATATGTAATATACTTGTATATTTGGATATTATATTTTCTCCAGAGTCCCTCCGTACAAAGGAGACTCTGCCAAAAAATTTCGAAAATTTTGGACTTAGAATTTTGTTAAAATATTTTTCCAACTTTAATAACTCAAGTATTAAAGGATATAATGATTATAAAACAGGAATATTTCATTTAGGAGGATTAATCCAGGAAAATATTGTTTATAAATTAAAAATTGAAATAAAAAGTACTGTTTATTCTTCCTTCTCCCTTCTTTTTTTCCTTTTCGGGGACAAAAAGTTTTGAGTGGGGGAGATTGTAACGACCTGATAAATTTATGATATTTTTATAAATTTAATTTATATGTTTGCTAATTTAATCCAGTATAAAATTAAAGTCTTAGGATTTTAAAAGGATGAATGTAGGAGTTAGATAGTAACTGTAATTACAGGTAGAGATTTAAAAGGTTATATGACATAGATTTGAAAATAACTGAAAGTTGTGTTGTAGTTATAAGTCTTAATTTGTTGGTTTAATGGTATTAATGTAACAATAACTGAATTGGATTACATACACACAAACATTTGAAAAATTTATTAGGTGGACTAAATTGGTTAAAGTTCATAAGTTGTGCATTTCAATTTAGTAGAAATTCTAAACGATAAACGAAGATTTAAATAAACGCTAAATTAAAACTATGTAAAATGGTGACTTAAGGCCTAGTTATAGGAATTGGAATATAATCCAAAATTTAATTAATGATAGTAACGTAGTATTAGCTAATAAATAGATTTCAATGCAGTAACCAAATGAAAGGAATAGGAATGAATATATATATTGAATAGGAATGAATATATATATTGGTTTGAAATGAAATAAAAATGTGTCACATTTAGATGGAGTAAAATTTAAGAAACCTATAAATGTGGAATCAGTAAACATTTGTAAAAAAATATTGCCTAGAATAAAATTCATTTAATATAAGAATTCAAAGGTGGAAGATTTACATTTGGATTGAAAGGTATAATTAATTGAATTGGTGATTTGGGAATTTAATCCAAGGGTTACTCTAAAAATAAATACGGATAAAAAGAGGTTAAACTAAGGAGGGGCATTAATTGATTTTAAGGCTTATTTAATACGTTAATAGGCAAGACTCCGCATTCATACATTTATACAAAGCTAAATAGAAGCACAAGTGTGATATAATGTAAATAGATGGATATCAACCTTTATTTATATGTTAATGGGATTTAATTTCTATTGTATAAAAACCGCAATTTAATGAAGATTGAAATAGCTAATTCATACGTTAGTTGATTTAGCTGGAATATGAAGATATTTAATGGAATAGTGAAATCAAATGGGAATGGGTTTCCATTGTTCATTTGAATTCACATTCATCATAAAAACTTATTTGAAAACCAAAGGAATAATAAAGGAATCAAGACTTAATTAGTAATTTGGATTTAAGACATGGCAATTTGGATTTATTGCAACATTTAATACCATGGAATTTAGTAAAGCTTATTCAAATTTTAGTTGACCATTTGTGATATAACTTTTTGAAAACAAGACTTTATTTATGAATTGAGTATTTGATTCAACGAATGGTAATTACTTCATTTAAAAATGGAATTTAACGTAAATTAGTACGTTATTAAAGTTAAATGAAAGCTGTAAACATTTGACTTAGAGAACAATTGAGTGAAATCTTAACTAATGTAAACTTCATCATATTGACATCCATAACTGTGAATCATAGGAAGAAGGTAAATAAATGAACTTAACCAAACTATTTATGTTGAATATTGAAAATTTGAATAAATAAACAGTTAAGAAAATTAAGGGAATGGGAATAAAAAATTATTTATAATTTGGAATTTTAATTACGGTGAAAAAGGTTAACTGCAATTAAAAGTAAGTTGAGATGGAAATCAAGTTATTTATTTAATTTGGTTTAAGATGAGAGTGTATAAGTATAAGATTAGGTAATTTGTGAGAATAAATTTATAATTCCCGAATAATAAGAAAACGCAGAGGTTAACACTGCGAAATTTATATACTTATAAATTTTAATTCACATCCAAGCTTGCTAAATTATTTGGAATTGATTGGATTATATAAGTAATGAAATTTGGCCAATATTTAAAGTTGAAAGAAAATTTGGATTTTATGATTAATTTTAATTTATTTAATAAATATTAAAAATAGCCATTTTTGTCACGGACTCGGATTTCGATGAAAACAGTTTCATCGGATCCGTAACGGTGAATTATAATAATGTTTCAAGTTTCGTTGCGATCGGACTTGTCGTTTGATCGTACGGACTCGAAACGCCTTGAAATTTACGCATTTTGAAATCAATTTGAAATTTTGTTTTTTTAGCATAACTTCTTCATACGATCGAATTTGGTCACGAAACTTTTTCCATCGCGTTCAGAATATTTTAAAACACCTATTTGGATATATAGTTTTAACAAATTCGACTCCGGAGGCATAGCGGGCTTTTTGGACCATGGTTTGTCACGCACGTTCGCGTATCCAGTCTAGCTACCCTACCTCTAGCCTATCTATAAATATACATCTATAAACCCTAGCTCCTTTCTTTTTCATTTGCTGTAAGTTCATTTCTTCACTCTTTTCTCTTTCCCAAATGTATACATCTCAGATCCAATTCCAGATCCATCCACAGTTCAAAATCAAAAGTCAAAACTCAAAAATTTCAGAAAATTCCAGAAAAAATATATGTTGAAGTATTCGATACGCGTAATATACTGGTGAAATTCGTTTTTCAATTGGAGCTGTCGTTTATCCAGAATAAATTCAAACAGCCCCAAAACCGTTCATCATCGCCGTAACAAAAGTTGTCGGATCGGAAAAAACATTTCTGGGTTTTGGAGAGGGAACCGAGGGGATCGCATCTGTGTAGTTTGTTTCGAGTTTCAACGGTTGGATTGGCGGGAATTTTCGATTAGGGTTGATAAAGTATGGGTTGCGTGCGTGTTTTCCTCTGTTCGAAGGTGCGTGCGTTGCTGTAGCTATGCGCTTCTCTTTAGGTGACGTGGCTTGTGAAGGTGAATGTGTGTCATTTGTTTATTTCCAATTTTTGAATTCAATCACCATTTTTCGCCATAACTTTCTCATACGAAGTCGGATTCACACGAAATTTTTTTTGTTAGGATCGTAATTTAATTCCGGACTCGATGACGCTGGTTTGGACGAATTCTGAGAGGGGCGAATTTTTGGGTTTAAATCGGGTTTGAATTCGATTTAAATTCAAAAGGTGAGTGTTTTAACCCACTCACAATTACTAGAAGCTTTTATGTTTGTTAAATAAATTTTAGAAATGAATAGAAATTTATTTATGAGCTTTTGGCATGTTATTTCATCCATATCTGTTGAATTGCATTTTTTTAATTTAGCTGTTAATTAAATTGATTGATTGCGTATTAATTGGCTGTTAGAAATTATTGTTGCATATGAACTGCTAGTTAACAGTTATATAAATTATTGGGGAATATAAACTGTTAGATAAATAGTTGATAAATCTAAATTGAAGAAAACTGCTAGTTATTACCTGTTGTATATTACCAAACACATATTGTTATTGATAGATGTTTGTGATTGGATGATGGATGTTTTGTGATTGGATTATGGATGTGTTGTTGAATGGATGTTTATTTGGATATCATTAAACTGCAAGTTAGCATACATTTCACATTTCATTCGGGATTGTGGTTTGAAATGATAAAACCGCAAAGTTTTATTTTTAAATTGCGGATTGAAATGATAAATATCCGTATCACTTGACCATAGGATAGAAAATTATATACAGGCACCGCGGTCTATATATAACTATTTTAATGTGATTCCTATGGTTTGGATGGAATACGGTTTATAAAAATCTTAAATTTTATACTGAATAAATGTTTTCTTCCATATTTATATGCATATGAAGTTGAAATTTTGAAATAAAAAGGTGAATAAATTTCTTTATTAAAAATGGAAGAAAATTAAGAAAATGGAGTTTGATGATTTATATCCTATATTTAAATATTAAGTTGGAAATTTTAAAGATATGATATTTATAATTGGATTTTTCCCAAAATATTTTGAAATGAATATTCTAGTAAAAATTGAATTTGGAAATATATATATATATATATATTTTACTAGAAATTGAAGTCTTATTAATTATGGATTTTATGTGAATGGTCAAGATTAATTAATAGAATATTGATTTCGAAAGGAAAAAAAAAATCCAACTTTAGTTGAAATATTAATGCTCAAAATGGATATAAATATATATAAAATTGAAATGGTTTTGGGGACTTGAAGTAATATTTTGGATTTTGGATTAACTTTTAAAGAAGAAATATTTGGAAAGCCATGTAATTTATTTCTTTATAAAGCAACAGTAAAGTTAAACCTTTTTAATTCGCATACCGTTGAATATCCAAACCATTTAGTTTTGAAAATAATGGTTTTAAAATACTATGGTTTTTCGAAGAATTATGTTGAAAGTTACAAACAAAATATTGGTTACATGGGATATTAAATAATAAAAGTGACATAATTTTTGGAAAGGAAAATTTATTTGGGAAACGATATCATTGATTTGAGTCTTTATAAATTAATATCAAAATGAATTGTTTAGGTTTAAAAGAAGAAATGATATCGAGATATTATGGTTTTGAAATGGATTATATTCTGGTTTTAAAGTATAAACTGTTTTTAAATAACCGCGGTGTTATAATAACGATTGGTTGGCAAAGAGACCGGGATCGGATATGGACATACTCTCTGTCGATACCGAAAACCACTTTGACTAACCGTGTATGCGGTGGAGATTCCAGAATGAAGTAGGTGGTGGCGACGTTTCCTGTAAGGTAAATACGTGGACCCAACTCCCGTGAGTTGGCATAAGGTGGCTAAAACAGGTGCGATTCTCAGGCCAATGAGGTCATTCCTCTGATCGGACGCTCCTCTTCGATATTATACTTTGACTTGGATTGATTCAGTGGCCACTTCTATATTTTGATTTTGGGGGAGTTAGTTCGAGGTGGGCGGCAGCTGCGCACTGCGCGTTACCATCAGCCTGGATAGCAATTGGTATATCTACCCTGGCATTGCCTAATTGTGCCATGTCACCTACCCTATCGCGCCTTGTACGAGTTTGGTTTTCTCCCGTAGCCCGTGTGGTATCCTCTAGTGGCTTCCCGATCAGGAGGGACTATGATATTGGATGGACTACTGGGACTATTACGTGTTAAGGGCTATATGGGTAACCCCTTAACGCTATTAAAAAGTAAGTTTATTTTATAAATAGACACTATTATAATAGCGCAATATACTACATAGTAAATAGTTTAACGGATCCTTAGGAGATGTAAATCCCGAACATCTCTTGAGTTACTGTACTCATATTTATTTCTGTTTATTTAACTCACATAAGATATTCTAGTCTGACTCGGGTGTTTTTGTCTTTTCAAATTCGCTCGGGTCAGTCCGAGCGTTTCAGGATAGCAGGTTTTAGCTTTGGAGGACGAAGGCGAAGATTCAGTATTATTTTATATATATAGTATTGCACCACACTCTTTCTATTCCGCTGCATTTTCGTATTGGTATGTGTGACTCTGATATTCATTGTATAAGTAAAATCCAGCTTTTGTAAACTGTTTATGAACTGTATATTTGTTATTATATTTTATCCTTCCGCTGTGAGATTCTGTTTTGTTTTATTCCTTCTCTGTTTTTCTTATTTACCCCATAACAATCCGCCCTTGCGTATGCTTTGAATTGGCACGTGTGTCGTTTAAAGTGTGTGAAAAGGCGGGATGTTACAGTCGCTCGCCTTGCTAATGAGTCGACCTGTTAGGTCTCACCTCCTTAAGTCGCTCGGCTTGCTTTAAGTCGCAACCAGTTAGGTCGCTTGTTCCTTAAGTCGCTCTGCCTACTATAGGTCATGCCATGATTAGGTGGCACCTGCTTCAAGTCGGCCTGCTGCTTAGTTGCACCATGTTAGGTTGCAACCACTAGGACGCCCGACCAGCTTTATCTCGCAACCATTTAGGTCGCTCGGCCTGCCGCTATAGGTCATACCAACTTAGGTCGCTCGGCATGCTTTAAGTCGCACCTCTTTAAGTCGCAGCTGCTATGTTGCGGATCCCTTATGTCGTATGCCGCGGAGTCGCATGAGTTGAGCCGCTGATTTCTTGTGTTGTATTGTGTTACGTCGTAAGTCGTGGCTGTTAAGTCGCAAGGGTATTTCCACCTTGATGGATTTGGAATCGAATTCTTTGGGTTTTATTCACGTCTTCGAATGTGAATTTTTGTGATTTATTGTTTCTACAATCATTTTTGTGATTTGTCACTTTAAAAATATGAAGGTTTCAATACTAGCAGTAAATATCAAAACTCCTTCATCAAAACGATTTCTACTCTATTTTGCTACAAAGCTCGTTTCTTAAACCGTTTTCCAATCTACTAGTATATACAAACCTTTACGTCACTCGTATGAGAAATCTAATTAAACGGCTTAGTAAAACAAGTGGTATGAAACGTTTGCGTTTACTTCATCAGTTAATTCTTGGTCTTGTTCGATTGAATCTCTTTTGACAATTTTCTAGTGGAGATCTACAATTTGTTCATAAATATTTAAGTTAAGCTAGTGGTTATGGGACATGAATCTAAGCTTATATATTTACTAGCTTACTGTAATTGACACTTCTTGATGATCGTTGATGATCATTTTTGGGACTTAGACTAGCAAATGTGCGATGTCTCTTTGTCTATGAGGAAGGCTAAACCCCGTTTCTGTGGAGATTCGGCTCAATTTGGTTGGGTAGCGACCCATGGTCTTTGGGCCGTTTTGTGGAGCTTCGGCTCAAAATCAATGGTTAGCAACCACGGAATAGCGTTCCATTTTGTGATACACGTGTTGGTGAGTTTTCATGCTCCCGTTTTGTGATAGGCCTCCCCCTTTTTGTGATTTATGGATTTCTATTGATGATTTCTAGAATTTGTGTTTTCACCAATTTTCGTGATTTACATTGATAAGTTTTATCAATATTTGTGCATTGGTGACTTTGTGTTTCATTAACTTTTGTGATTGGCATTGATATATGTGTCAATATTTATGGCTTGGTGAATAAATAAATAAAGAGTGTGATAATCGTTTTGATCTTTAAGAAGATTCTTGTGATATTGATTAATCTCTTGTCGATTTTCGATTACATATTTATCGCAACATGGCATTGTGATTATTATACGTTTAGTCATATCTCTTATTCTTTATCATTTCATCTGATATTTATAGTGAGACCGATCCGTTTATTATTTTCTTGCTAAATAATACTCGGGTCAGACCGAGATGTTACAGGTGCTTCTGCTTGACTTCACATCTGGGATTATCATCCTGTCTTTTGGCTAACTACTTAGATTAGTAGTTTTTAGTTGCATACATTTGAGATACAGACTCCTTGATGTATACATATTCTTTTGTCTAGCACTTGTAACTATTCTTTTGCGATATTGTGGATCTTGTTTGACCACTACTCTGATGCACACTTTTAGGTGTTATATTCATATCTATTTCCGCCTTTGTGATATGGATGTCTGTGACTGATTTGTATTATGTTTGTTTCTATATTTGTTTTCGAAGATATTATAGCCACTGTGTAGTAGCTTTGAGTTTGTGTCGGTATGTCGGATTTCCTCTTGAAAAGAATGCAAGTTATATTTTATCTGGCATATCGGTGCTCGCACAAAGCCATTACATGGATGGTCGCTCCTCAACGGCCTTATTCTCCGTGCTAGTTGACGGCATTACACCGTAGTGTCCTTGGCTAGCATGGGTATAGAGGTGGGGCGTCACAGTTTGGTATCGGAGCCAAACTTTAGAACAATGTAGAATAATTTAACAAGGATCATCGTCCTAAGTCCATCTTAGGAGTCGTGCCTTAGGATTTTATTTGGGTCTTCGAACCGTTCTATCCTATTTTCTTTTGTGATTCCTTGTTTTAACAATCATTAACGTTCAATATTCAATTTGTGAATAACCTTTTTCTTCTTCCTTCTTCCTTCTTAAGGAAGAGAAATGGTTAGACCAGGCCGTCCTAGCGCCGGTCAATCTAGAGCTACTCCCCAAGATGGAGTATTTATGTCTGCCCAGCAGCTTCTTGGTCTCGTAAAGAATGCTCAGGCAGCCATTTCAAATCCGGAGTCTACTCACCCTAAGTCTAGATTTTCACGTGCAACGATTATACCAATTTGGGTGGAAAGCCATTCAAAGGTTCTGAAACTATTATTGAAGTCTAGGCTTGGCTGAGAACGTGCGATCGAATCTTTTCTCGCATGAATCCTATTGATCTTCACCGTGTTCAGGTGGCCTCTAGTATGCTCCAAGAAAGAGCATTAGATTGGTATGAGCTTCTTATTTCTGAAATAGTTGAAGCGAATCTTACTTGGAAGAAATTCCGGAAAAGCTTCGAATCAAAATTTGTGCCAGAAGCTGAGAAGGGGACATTGGCTCGTCGTTTTATAGACCTTGTTCAAGGTAAATCCTCCGTGGCAGACTACGTCGCATCCTTCGAGTAACTTTCTAAATACGGGGTCGAATATATAAACACCCCATTGAAGAAGAACCAAAGATTTGTCTATGGCTTGGACAAAAATCTCAAGAAGTCATTACTTCTAAAGTTAGAAGTTTCTTTTGATCAACTCATTGATATCGCTCTTCGTCTTGAAGAGGCAGATAGGGAGAGTGATGTTGAAGTTATGGGTGCCAAACCAAAATTTAACAACAAGAAAAGGCCTAATAAGTTCAAGGGTCCTTATCCCAATAATAAAGGGAAGCAAGCAACTTTGGTGGCAAAGACTTCTACCTCTAGTAGTGGGAAATGCTACAATTGTGGTTCTAAGGACCATTATGCGAACAAGTGTTGAAAGCCTGCGGCTTGTCGCTATTGCAAAAGCCCGGATCATTATTTATCTTCTTGTCCCAAACTTCAAGGCAAGAAGGAAGGAAAGCTTTATGTTGCTCAAGCCCTTGGCAAGACATCTCGTGGTCAAGGTATTTCTCATTCTATCCTTGATGGCATTATTTTATTTCGTGATCACCCTATTCGAGTTCTTTTTGATACGGGTGCGTCCCATTCTTTTATATCAAAAGAACTTGTTCATACTTTTTCTTTGAGTGTTGTCACTTTAATGACCTCTTTGAGACTTGCGAATCCGGTTGGTGGATCCGCAACAATTAATTTTCTTTGTAAAGATGTCGAGATTATTTTATGTGATTTTTCTTTCCGAGCCGATTTGCATGTTATGCGCTACTTAGGCTTTGGAATGATTTTGGGAATGGATTGGCTTAACCACTATGAAGCCCAAATCCTATGTCCTGAGCGGACTGTTCATCTTCGACATCCTCAATCTACTAAGCAGATTTCTGTTGACCGTAAAGATTCGGATTCCGGCTTGGTTGCATCTTTATATTCTTTAAATCCTCATGATGACGATAATGATGATGAGGAAGATATTATTTCTCTTATTCACATTGCTCGTGAATATTCCGACATATTTGAGCCCGTTTTAGGATTACCACCTAAGCGAGCAATTGAGTTCAAAATTAATCTCATCCCTGGAACTCAACCTATCACTCGTCATCCTTATCGCATGTCCAATAAAGAGAATGTGGAGATGCGCAAACAAATATCCGAATTGGAGACGAAGCAATTTATTCGCTCTAGTTCCTCGCCTTAGGGAGCTTCGGCTATTTTTGTGAAGAAATCCGATGGTACACTTAGGCTTTGCGTTGACTACCGCAAGCTTAATGATCTTACTATCAAGAATAAATATCCTTTACCTCGGATTGATGATCTATTCGATCAACTTAGTGGTGCTAGAGTCTTTTCACAATTAGACTTAGCTACCGGTTTTCATCAGCTTCGTATTGCAGAGGATAACATTCCTTCGACATCGTTCCGTACTCGTTATGGATCTTATGAATGGCTTGTTATGCCATTTGGTTTAACGGATGCTCCGGCTTATTTCGTTGACCTTATGAATCGAGTTTTCAAAAAATTCCTCGGTCGATTTGTTCTCATCTTCATTGATGATATTCTTGTGTATTCAACAACCGAGGAGGAGCATGAAAAGCATCTTCCGATTGTGTTGGAAACTCCTAGGCGTAATCAATTAAAAGCAAAATTTTCTAAATTCCACTTTCGGCAATCTCGTGTGAAGTTTCTCGGTCATATTATTTCCAAATCCGAAATTTCCGTGGATCCTTCAAAGATTGAAGCGATTCAAAATTGGAAGAGACCGAAGAGTGTGACGGAGATCCGTAGTTTTCTTCGATTGGCAGGTTATTACCGCCGTTTCATAAAGGACTTTTCCAAAATTTCCGTGCCTCTTACTAGTTTGACAAAGAAGGGAGTTAAATACTTTTGGTTGGACGGATGTGAAGCTTCTTTCCAGAAATTAATGGTTAGCAACCATGGTCTACGGGCCGTTTTGTGGAGCTTCGGCTCAAATTTAATGGTTAGCAACCATGGAATAGCGTTCCATTTTGTGATACACGTGTTGGTGAGTTTTCATGCTCCCATTTTGTGATAGGCCTCCCCCTTTTTGTGATTTCTGGATTTCTGTTGATGATTTCTAGAATTTGTGTTTTCACCAATTTTCGTGATTTATATTGATTAGTTTTATCAATATTTGTGCATTGGTGACTTTGTGTTTCATTAACTTTTGTGATTGGCATTGATATATGTGTCAATATTTATGGTTTGGTGAATAAATAAATAAAGAGTATGACAATCTTTTTGATCTTTGAGAAGATTCTTGTGATATTGATAAATCTCTTGTCGATTTTCGATTACATATTTATCATAGCATGGCATTGTGATTATTATATGTTTAGTCATATCTCTTATTCTTTATCATTAATGCATCTGATATTTATAGTGAGACTGATCCATTTATTATTTTCTTATTAAATAATACTCGGGTCAGACCGAGATGTTACAGGTGCTTCTGCTTGACTTCACATCTGGAATTATCATCCTGTCTTTTGGCTAACTACTTAGATCAGCAGTTTTTAGTTGTATACATTTGAGATATAGACTCCTTGATGTATACGTATTCTTTTGTCTAGCACTTGTAACTATTCTTTCGCGATATTGTGGATCCTGTTTGACCACTACTCTGATACACACTTTTAGGTGTTATATTCATATCTATTTCCGCCTTTGTGATATGGATGTCTGTGACTGATTTGTGTTATGTTTGTTTCTATATTTTCTTCCGAAGATATTATAGCCACTATGCAGTAGCTTTGAGTTTGTGTCGGTATGTTGGATTTCCTCTTGAAAAGAATGCAAGTTATATTTTATCTGGCATATCGGTGCTCGCACAAAGCCATTACACGGAAGGTTGCTCCTCAACCGCCTTATTCTCCATGCTAGTTGACGGCATTACACCGTAGTGTCCTTGGCTAGCATGGGTATAGAGGTGGGGCGTCACAATCTGCCCTGGTATCCAGATAAATCCACTCTGGCATTTTATTTACGTTTGTATAAGAAAGTAATTTTGGTTTCCTTCTTTGCCGCTTTGATCGGTCAAAGCTGTCATCCATTTTCCTTTTTCACTTACCTTTGCAAATTCCTTCTCCGGTCGGTCATCCACCATCCACTGCGTTAACCTCTTCCTCATTGGCCTCAACGTCTTCATAACGTAGAAACTATTCAGCCTCATGATAAAACTCCACGAGATCCCCCAATGGACCTCACTCCGGTGAAATCTTGAAATCTGTTTTAGCAGCTATTCCTGATACCGCCGCCATCAAAACCATCGACAGGTCTGGGTTATCAACTGACGTCGCCGCCATATTCAATCTTGTCAGAAAATTCCTGAGGCTCTCTCCGGCCCGTTGCTTCATACTTACAAGTGTCATCACATTCTTCGGTCATGAGATGTGGACCCGAAATTGCATGACAAACCTGTTTACTAATCAGCCCATGTGACCAAATCTATCAAATACAGAGGAAAACACCATCACATAACTTCTTCAGATGTCCCCAGCACCTCGATATGCTAGATGTATCTCATCAAATGAACTGTAAGGTCATATTTTACTTCATACATCTCCAATGTTGGCAGTTTGACTTCCCGTGGATTCCTAGTATATTGGATGTTTGGAGTAAATAGGCTTCTATTCACATCTTCCATGTTTTGATTTGGTAATCCACACCTCACAACTCATCTTACCATCTTAACAAGTCTATCATTGTCATCCAAAGAACCTCCCAAGTTTGCATTTCCAGTCTACCCCACGACCCCGCGAGGGAATACCGATACGTACTCCTCTGGTCATGCTTTTGCATTCTGATTCACGTTTAAATGCTCTGTTTCAACTCCAGTATAACAATGCGTAATTTTATCACTTGGAAAAGTAGAATATTTAATTTTAAAAATATTTAAATATAGGTTTATTTCAAAAAAATAATCATGTTTTATGTGATAAATAAGATTGATAAACTTATTTTTAGAATTTGATTATAAAATCAAGAAGTTCGGATTTTCGTCGAAAAGTGACAAAAGCCGGTTTTCGATAAAATTTATTACACATTCGAATATGTTATAAATGATAAATAACTCCTTTTAATGGGTATACAATGATATGTTAGTAACATAAATTTGATTTGTAATGATCTTATAAACATACAAACTTGTTTTATAAAAATTTACAAATTTTGTCGCACATTGACAAATCAACGTTGTGTTTTTATAATTAGATTTAATATTATTTAATATGAATTTATAAATAAAATAAAATTGTTTTAATTATTTAAAAATTAAAAGGAACTTATTTTCAAGTTTTCTTTAAATAAATAAATAGTTTAACAAAAACGTCAAAATGTGACCATAAAATGTTTTATCGAAAATCAACGTCTTGTTCAATATAAGTTTTCGCAACATTGTTACACTTTTATTTACATATACACGTACACATATTTAAATAGGATAAGCATTAAATAAGTCAATAAAAAAGATTACCTTTCCTAACAAGTTTCGAAATTTCTGGAATTCATTAACAAAAAGTAAGCACTAAAAGACAAATATGTCAAAATTAAATCCAAAAAAAAAATCTTATTTTATTTTACTTAATACCTAAGTGATTAAGATATAAAGTAATGAAGCGAAAGGTAGTGTTAGTTTTTGAAAAAATATAGTTTATTTAAAGATGAAGCAAGCGTATTTTTGTTATTTTCACATAATAATATTTTATTCCAAACTTTTTTCTATAAATACCTACCACTTCATTCACAAATTCCATATACTTTCCATTCTTCTTCATTTTCTTTTTATAAGCTTCTCCTTCTTCTTTTTAAGATCTTTAATGGCTTCCATGCCTCTCTAAAAAAATTCCAAAAGCGTAACAAAGTTATGGAAAAAATAATCAACAAAAAAGTACACCACTTAAGTCAAGTTCAAGTTAGTAAGCTACATCCATCCATCCAAGGCCATGCCCACCTACAAGTTATCTCCACCGCTTTTCATCTCAAATTTTAGGATAGTGGAGCTAAAGCCGGATTTTAAGAGGTTTTTAAAAATAGTAGTGAAGTTATAGTCAAATCCGTAGCAACAAAGTTACCAAAATTAGTAGGAAGTATGGTTTAGACTGGAGTTCCTTGTCTTAAAGTTTAGCAGAGTGGAATTCAAAGCGAGTTATTTCTTCCTTTAAGTTCATTAAAATTATTGCTAAGTTGAAGGAACTTAAAGTTTTAAGTGTTGTTTGAACACCCTTGTTCAATGATTGTTTACTTTGTTCGCTAAAACTACGGTTTTATTTCCTAGTTTGACTTAATTATGTATTTAAAAATTTAGAAGTTAAATACTTGATGGGATATGCAAAAACGACTAGTACACGTGTTTCGTCTGTGAGATCCAAGGAGAGTTGAGTGAGCGACGGAACATGTCGAAGGGAAAGCCTAGATGTTATAAAATAAATATCAAACCGTTTTAACCTAAGATAAAATTAAGTGTTACAAATATTTTGAAGCATCGTTTATCATTTATTGTTGTGTTTATTTCATCGATCGATTATTTGAATTAGGCTCGCCCTGTTTATGAGCACTGTTTATTAATTATTGATTTTTAACTTTTCTCGACCAGTTTGTGAGCAATTAATTATCCATATCCATGGGCTGGGTAGAAAATAATTGTAGGATAACACCTTGTGATTTATTTCACGATATGCCTATAATGAGTTTATCGGCAATATTTGGTTCACTTCAACATAATGAGTTGTTTTGGAAATTGGTTTTCAAGTTGATATGCTATTAAATGTTTTCCTTTAAAAGAGAAAAAGAAGATATTTGAGAATAAATATTTTGAAATGATTTTATATAAAAGTGGTTTGTATGAAGAATGGTTTTGTAAAAATGTTTTATAAAACGGAAAGAATTTGGAGGACTAAACCCGATGATTTTAAGTTGATTTTTGAAAGGATTTGGAAATGGAAATTATTATAGATTAGAAGTATTTGTAATTATTTGTTTAAATGATTTTGCCACTTTAGGATATAAAGTGATTTGTTATGTTACCGAAATTCGGGTAACCCATAGTCTACCAAATGCATGGGCAAAGGAGGTGCAGATGTTTTGCAGCCTCGGGGTAGTTAGCTCTTAGAATAGAGGAATGCACCATTCTATTATTTATTTGAAAGGCTAGACCCAGGGGCCTGCTTATGGCTTGAAACCTCCTAAGATTTTGTAGCATATAATTTTGTATGCTTGTATATTGGTATCGTTTCAAACAGTGACTCGTCTTTAGATCCCAAAGTAAAGAACTAGTTTGAATATAAAAGATATACACATATATATACATATTTCAAAAGTTTTGAAATAAGAGTTCGAGAATAAAGTCCAAAGAGGTCATTTCTGTAAAGGTAATTAGATTTGAAAAATCTAAATGTAAAGATTAAGCCTAAGTGGGTAGTTTTGGGAATTGCATATTGTTTGTTTCATCGTTGGCTCCATGAGTCCTATTTACGGTAGGAGAACTACGTTGGCTTGATCCTATTATCTAATTAGGTATCCAATTAGATAGGGGTACATAGGCAATCATAAGCGGTAGTGATGCAGCCCTAATAATAACATACCATTTTTCTGTTTATTGTTTGTTATATATCGTGTATTGATGTATTTTTCCTTCTTATCACTTTATTCCACATTTTATAAGTTTATTGAGTCTATAGGAATGGCTATTGTTGTCTCTTTAATCAGAGTTGTGTAGTGGTAGATTTATTTGTAATTGTATTTGGTATGTATTAAAGCACACCGAGTAGATTAAACTGATTACTCTTATAACTTGTAAATTGAAATTGTATCCTGTTTTTCAATTATTGTACGCTAAAATGGTAGTTTTCATTCATAGAATTAGAAAAAACGGGTTTTTCGGTGATTCTGACTGGTCTGAAAATCCAGATCGTTATAGGTGGTATCAGACCTTAGGTTAGATGCCTAAGTAAAAATTTTATCTAGGTTAGTAAATCAACCTAGGAATCTTAAAATGAAACTACCTTAATTTGATAAATAAAATGGATAGGATAAGGCACCGTACCTATGAACGGGGTTATGGGTGATGTTTATTTTCAAGCGTACTTAATTTTTTTGGTTCCATTATATTTTTCTGTCCTTGGAATTTCGGGGACAAAATTCTTTTAAGAGGAGAAGTATGCAACGACCCGTAATTTTATCATTTGGAAAATAGAAATATTTAATTTTATAAATATATAAATGTATGTTTATTTTAAAACAATAATCATGTTTTATGTGATAAATAAGAATATAAACATATTTTTAGAATTTGATTAAAAATCGAGAAGTTTGGATTTTCGTCGAAAAGTGACAAGAGCTGGTTTTTGATAAAATTTAATATACATTCAAACAATTGTTATAAATGGTAAATAACTCTTTTAATGGTTATATAATGACACGATAATAACATAAATTTGATTTATAATTGTAACGACCCAAAATTTCAGTCATTCGATATTCGAATTTTTAATTGATTTTAAATATGCACAAGTAAATTTTATAAGTTGAATAATGTATATTTCCAATAATTGGATTTAATTAGATAGCTAAATTGTTAATTTAATATTTGAAATTGTGAAAATAATTGGAAATTGGATTTCATGTGAATAAAAATGATTTATAAAGTTGATATAAATTCTATTTGAATTAGAATGATGTTAGAAAACTTTTAAAATTGATTTAAAAGTTAATTTGTAAAAATTGAATATTTTAATCTTTAATTAACGTGTAAAAATAGTCTTTTTTCTTACAGTCTCAGATTTCGACGAAACTAGTTTCATTGGATCCATAATGTTATATTATTGTAGGATTTCAAATTTCGTGTCAATCGGATTTATGGATTGTCCCTGGCAAGCTAAAACGCAGAGAAATTTGTTTAAGTAAATTTTAAATTTAAATAAATTGATTCGAAAACCTGTCTTTCAAATACGATCGAACTGGCTCCCTGTACACATTCCACTGCATTCAGAATAGGAGTAAAATATTATAAACGCCAGGCGACATGCTTCTTTTCGAGTTCAACAATTTTCGGGTGAATAGTGTTCTGAAATTTTCTATAAAAGGACGTTATTTTTTATCATTTGCCAAAACCCCAGTCTTCTAGGTTACACCCGCCACCTTATAATTTCAATGGCTAAAATCTTCCAAACTTCTTCCTCGATCTCTTTCAATCCATCGACTTTTACGCGAAACCTCCAACAATAAAAGCGTAGAGCATCGAGAGTTCTTCACATCCAACGATGGAGATCGCTTGGAGCTCATCGTAGGTGCCAAGGATTGGCCGCGTTCATCATCCAATCACGCACGATTTTCACAGCCTAGAGACGACCCAGCTTCATGATATTTAGGCCGAAGTTGGAGTGGAGCACGCGCATTCGATGGTGCTAGCCGACCGTCTTTAAGTTGCTCGAGGAGGTGGCGAAAATTCAAGCAAGAATGGCGGCTACATGGGTTTTGTTCTCGCATACTATTCCTGGGGGAGAAGAAGATAAATGCACAGCCGAGATTCTAGGGTATCAGAAGCGAAAGACTACGATTATTTGAGGTTAAAAATATTAAAATAAATTGAAATTAAAATATATATTAATTTGTGTAAATTTTAAAACGTCGTATCTTCTTCATACGAGGTCCGTTTTTGACGAACCAAGTTGCGTTGGGTCCATATTGAAGAGCATTATATTTTAGAGCTGGTTTGGAGTTGATTGGAGCTAGCAGAAATTTTGGGTAAAATTAAACGGTTGTTTAATTTTATTCGAAATCAAAAACTACAACTGCTATTGGAACTAATGTGAGCACAACTTATTCTTTCTGACTCACTGATATTTTTATATAAGTGACAATAAATTTATTCAAGATGATTGATGATTGTTTGGATGATATAGAGTATATTATCTATATATTGATTGGTATTTGGATAAATTCCTGCCTATGGGATCAGATGAGACCCTATACGTTTCCATGTATGAGCGGATGACCATTTATACGCGCGTCTGCCTTGATGTAGACATTGTACACATATTCTAATATGTATATTTGTTACAGGTGACAGGTTAGAGGGATCCAACTTGATTCCTCACCAGTATTGATTTATTTACAGATATTGTGATATATGCTATTATCGTATGATATATGATGTTTTGGATGCCATGATTGATGTATTTAGTGCTATTGCAGCATTGGGCCTATTTTTGATAATTTAAAAATATTTAAAGTGGTGATTTCAAATTTAAAAAGGATTTTCAAGTGATTTTGAAAATAGATGTTTTGTTAATTTTGAGTGGTTAAAGAAATGAATTTATTTTAAATAAATAAATGTTGTAATTTTTATGTTATAAAAATTATGATTTTTGTGAAATATAATTAGAACATGATTTTTTGAATACGGAGATAACTATTTCTTAAATAGTTTAAATTGGGATTTTTGACTTATTATAAATGGGAGATTTATAAAATTGATATTTTTATAAATCAAAGTGATGGAATTATAAAGGATTTTTATAAGTGTTAAAATGAATTTATAAATGGATTTTATAAATAAGATGATTTATAGATTATAATGTATGAAGTTATAAAAAGAATGAATTTTGTAAATAAAGATGATTTATAAGCGATTAACTTATAAATTAGATTTTGACATGTAAATGAGATTTATATAGAATTGGTAAATAAAAGGATTTTATAAATTGAAGTTTTTGTAAAATATAAATGGGATTTTTAAACATTGTTTAATTAATCCGAAGTCGATTGAATTTGATAAGTTAAATATAGAAATATATTAAAGGAATTTCATCCACGATTTTGGACAGTGGATAATCCTTTAATTAAATGTGCAATAGTAATGAATGTTGTTAGAGAATTATATCCATGATTTTGGACAGTGGACTATTCTTTAATAACTATCTAGAAGTATTGAATTTGATAAATGAATTGTATTCACGATTTTGGACAGTGAATAAACTTTTGAGTAAAATAAATGTTTTAGAAGCGATCTTTTAAATGGTTTGAAGATGGTTTAAAATGAGTAAAGTATCGAAACAATAGATTTCAACATCCATTGTTGAAATAGACGTTTCGATAAATAAGGAAATAATGGACTATAACACTGTTGCTGTAGTAAATGATTGTCGAAAGGAAATGTTTTTGTATAGTATATGTGATTTACAGATATATCTAATTATTGAATCCCTATACCAGTGATTTTGGGTTGTCATAACAATATTTTACGAAACATTTGTTTTGACCCACATAAATATGTTTAAAGAGAATGTTTTCCTTAAAGAATAAAATATATACTTAATCCTGATTTAAGTATATGTAATATTTTCCAAGTATTGAAAATAAATTGATTTGTGAATTACTTATTATTAAATAAGTATATGGAAACGTTTTCCAATATAGAAGTTGAAAAAGGTTTGAGATTATATCCTTTTAAAGATAATTTGAAGTGAATATTTGGCAAGCGATTTAACTAATAAAATATTAATTAAAAGAGCCTAGTGATTGTTATGGTGCTGAATATTTGTTTATTTGCTTTGATAGTTAAATAACCGACTACCAAATTTGGCCATTTAAGTTACTCGACTAGATGTGGGAACTATTTAGTTGTACACTTAGTACAAAGCCTTCTGTGTAGGCTTGACTATCGTTTGTGTTGAGGATGATGCTTCGTGTAGTGCGAAATATTACTCTAGTCTATCGAGCTTCCTTCTTAGCCCTAAGGATAGCAAGTTAAAAGTTGAAAATGTGATAACTCTATGAGACTTAGTTTTTGTGTGACGTTGAAAAACGCTTTTACATTGTTGGTGCGAAGAGACCGGGATCGGTTTATCCGAAAACTACTTCGGCCTAATGTATATGCGTTCGATTTGTGCAGATTGTGATGATATTGCTATTTACGATTTTCATAGTGGGGGACTGCTTGTTGATCATTTGGGGTTAAAATCCCAATATACATATAGCAGCAGTGGTCTTTTCATTATGAAATATCCAATGCGAGGACTATTCTTTACTAATCCTAGAGATTTCCCTACAGGATGTGGTAGGAAAGTACCCTTGGTTTGTCCTGTTCTTGGACAACTTGTATGGGATTTTTTTCTAACATTGCATTTCTACAGGTTACGTACATTGGTTTTTAAAAACGTACATCAGTGGTGGCGAAGAAGGCAACTTCACTTAGCTTAACACCCTCCTTGAGACATATGAGCTTATGGGTTTTATTTTTGTGGAAGGCGATTAGTAGTCAAACGGAAATGGCCATGTGGCATTCAAAGTGATGTGATTGTGATTTGTGAAAGTTAATCGTTACCTCATGCCTCATTAATTGGAAATGACCAAAATAGTGTTAGATGTGGAAAGGATAAGTGTGTCATTCCCAAGTAGGGTATGATCATCCTCTTCTAGATATATCTTTACACGTTATGACATCGTTTATCTGATTACTGTGGATTGTGTGCTATGAGGGCCCTCGGAAAAGGTCGGTAACGACCGAAGGATGACATATTCGGTACCATCTAGTTGTAGAGGTGGGAAGGTCATCTTTTGGTAGAGGGCGGATATTCTGTGCCTCCGAACATCCATCTAAAGATGTACTCATCGGAAGGTAGTACCTTAACCTAGTCATTTATATGGAAATCCAAACTCCACTACGTCCTGCCGTTTTATTTGTAGAACCTAGAATGATGGAATTTAATAATGGTAACAATTTCTTCTATTTTAAATATTATTTGTGTATTAGACACTAGTATAATATCAGATGATTTAATATGAAATGTTTTAGTTATTGTAAGGTAAAAACATGTCCATTTTTTTATGTGGGCGTGTCTTGCGAGATACTTTTGTTTCAATAAAGGAGAAGTTTGGTAATTTAATCAATTCGGTTTAGCGTGTTTCTCATGCTGGTTTACCAGACTGATCCGAGCGTTCTTCCATTTCAATGTTCGGATTAGACCAAGTATATATACAGGTTCAAATTTGATGCTTTTGAAGCTTCAACAAGAGAGCCGGAGTCTTCATTTACGTATACACGTATCGATTTCGTTTATCCGTTGCTTAGTTGTTGAATATTATCGGCAATTGTGAGGACAGGTTATTGTAACTGTTCAGGTTGATAACTATTGATTGACTGTTGAACTCTGATTGATGTACGCATATACAGTTTTTGTTTTGTAAAGATCATAGATATGATATTATATGTTTTCCACTGCGATGTGAGATTCTGTATTGTTTTGTTTGGTTCTATCTTCTCTCCTTCTTCTTTTCTCTTCTTCTCTCTTCTTTTCTTTCTCTTGACTTTCTGTCAATCGGTGCTTTTTGGGTCGGACATGTGTGGATTATTGTCGATTCAAAGGGTACAGATTTGTAGGTTGTCACATTTGGTATTAGAGCTTAGATTTTGTATATTCCTCAGCTTTGATGTGTGCTCAGTATAGATAGGGACAATAGCACCCTAGATTTAGTTTGAGTGTATTATATATATGAACACGTATTTGTTGGTGATTATAAAATGTTTTATATTGTATTTATTTATCCGTTGAGTTGTTTGTGAATTCTGGTTGGTATTTGGGATGCCATAATATTGATAGGGATTTCTAAACACTTAAATGAGGCAAGTCGACATAGTATCATTTTTAAGTTGGGTAAATGAAATAATTTTACCTCTATTGTATTTTATATACAAAGGAAATAATTTTTCAGAATTATTAAAGTGTATATAAATTGATTGTTTGAATGTTTGAAAATTTAAATATATACAAGTTAATAAAAGCTGGTTGAATTACTTTAAAAAACAACAACTGTAAAAGAATAAATTATATAAAGCAAATAAATTATAAAGTATGGAATTATAATTAATAAGATTTACAATTGTGAAATTATCTTATATATAAGAATTTGAAAATTTTAATCTCATTGATTTCGAAAGTTATTTTTCAAAATTAAAGAGATTTTATTATAATAAATCTAATAGGATAAATAAATTTGGAATGAATCCTATATAAGTAAAGTAAAATAATGATATTATATAAGTAAAAGATTTATAAATGTGATCTATAAAAAAGGATTTCTTTAAAAGAATATAAAGCACAGAATTTACTATTATTGCTGGAAAATAATAAAGATGATGACTGCTGCATCATCAGTATCATTTTCGAGTTTCTACGTGATGGATTTGCTACTAGTAGTAAATTGAAATTTATGTTTCATTGTGATAAAAAATTTGAATTTGAAATCCAAGTTGGAATTGTCATATATAAGTGAAATGAGTTTTGGACTTATAATATGAAATAAAAATTTAACTTTGGTAAAGTTGAAATAAATTTGAGTTAGCATAATAAATATATGACTTGAAATTTGACTAAAGAAGAGTTAAATAAAACTAAGTCATCAAAATAAATATGTGAATTGAAATTTAACTAAAGAAAGGTTAAATAATTTGAACTAGATTGGATAAGTTATTGAAAAGGAAATTAAAGTTAAGTGGTAAGTGATTATAAAATATGAATTTGGAAGTTTTAATAAACAAGTTGTATAAATTATAAAGTGAGAAAATATAAGTAAAACCAATTGTTAAAATGGTTAAACAGTTTTTTTAAGCAAAACAAAATCTAAATTTGAATAGTAATACGAATTTGACTTAAGTAAAAGTTAAATAAAAAACTTAAGTGATGTTGAATGAAGTTGATTTTGGTATCGAAGTAAATTAATAAAGTGAATTAATAAAATGAAGTAATTAAATGAATATGAACTTGAGTTATAAATACAAATAAATTTTAGTTGTAAAAGTGAATTAGTCAATAAACATCGATTAGAAAATGTTGTTGTTAAGAGTTGAATATTAAACCTACTAAAATTTAATGTGTTAAACCAAAATGAATGTTGAGAGTAAATTAAATTAATTTGGTAAAATTGATTATACATTAGTTGTTAGATGAATGTTAATTGATTATACAGAAATTCATATGAAATGGAATTAATGAAGTTGAAAGTTAAATAATTAAATTCAAAGTGGAAGTAAGTGAACCTAGATAGAATTAAATTTGATTTGAATTTGAATTGAAAGTGAACTAACTTGAATGTGAATTAGTGAATGTGAACTAATTGAAAATGAATAAATGAATATTAGTAAAATTCAATGTTAATGAATCAAATGTGGATAAATATGAAAACCAATTCAATGAATATTAATGAGAAGTGAATGTATATTTAATTGGTATGGATTTACCGGATAGATATTGGTTTGTTGTATAATGGTTGGATTTGTTGCTTTTGATTGCATTTGCTATGTTGGCATATATCGTTGTTGTATTGGTATATGTTGTATATTGATATTACTTTCACATATACATAATTTTCCTTGTTTATTGAGTATTTAGTAGGTGTGAATGGGACATGCTTTGCATTTGAAGCTCTCTTTCAAGCTATATTGGTCGTATATGCTCGCTAATAATATATAAGGTACATATCTCGGATTATGTATCGTACTTTTACACTTTTTTTCCCTACAGGATGCCTCATCCTCGAAAATGAGATGTATATTTGTGATGTGTGTGTGTGTATATATATATATATATATATATATATATATGTTGTGATCCTATTACAATCGAACCTCGCAAAGGAGACGCTGGCAAAAAAAATTTAAAATGTAAGGCTTTAGAAATTTTTGGGAATTTCAAAAAAATTTGATAACTAATTTTTTTTTTGAGTTAGAGGTTAAACGATATTAGTTGGTTTTGAAAAGATAACTATGAATGGATTTGAAAACATAGAAAAGTTTTTGTAAGAAGTTTAACTAATGATTTTTGGGAAAGTTAAACACTTAAGAGATTTGGTAATCTACTCGAACAAATTGTATTTGAAAAGTTAATAGATTTTGTGCCCTTTTCTTACTTGGTAATTTTGAGGACGAAATTTATTTTAGTAGGGGAGAATATAACGACCCAGAATTTCAGTCATTCGATGTTCGGATGTTTAATTGATTTTAAATATGCACAAGTAAATTTTATATGTTGAATAACGTGTATTTCGAAATCTGGATTTAATTAGATAACTTAATTATTAATTTAATATTTGAAATTGTGAAAATAATTGGAAATTGGATTTAATGTGCATAAAAATGATTTATAAAGTTGATATAAATTCTATTTGAATTAGAATGATGTTAGAAAACTTTAAAAATTAATTTAAAACATAATTTGTAAAAATTGAATATTTTAATATTTAATTAACATGTAAAAATAGTCATTTTTCATACAGCCTCGGATTTCAACAAAACTAGTTTCATTTGAACTGTAATGTTATATTATTGTAGGATTTCAAATTTCGTGTCATTCGGATTTATGGTTTGTCCGTGGCAATCTAAAACGCGTAGAAATTTGTTTAAGTAAATTTTAAATTTAAATAATTCGATTCGAAATCCTATCTTCCAAATATGATCGAATTGGCTCCCGATATATATTACACTGTGTTAGGAATAGGGTTAAAATATTATAAACTCCAGGTAGCACGCTTCATTTCGAGTTCGAAAATTTTCCAGGTGAATAGTGTTTTGAAATTTTCTGTAAAAGGCGTTATTTTTTATCATTTGCCAAAACCCTTGTCTTCTAGGTTACAGCCACTACCTTATTATTTCAATGGCCGAAATCTTCCAAACTTCTTCCATCAATTTGTTCCAATCCATTAACTTTTACACGAAACCTCCAACTACAAAAGCGTAGAGCATCGAGATATCTTTATATCCAACGGTGGAGATTGCCTGGAGTTCGTCGTAGGTGGTAAAAATTGGCCGCATTCATCATCCAATCGCGCACGATTTTCTCGGCCTAGAGACGACCGAGCTTGACGATTTTGGGCCAAAGATGGAGTGGAGCACGCACGTTCGATTGGCGCTAGCTGTCCGTCTTCAAGTTGCTCCAGGAGGTGGCAAAAATTCAAGTAAGAAAGGCTGCTACATGGGTTTTCTTCGCGCGTACTAGCGTAAGGGAGAAGAAGATAAATGTGCTGCTGAGATTCTAGGGTATCAAAATCGAACGTTATGATTATTTGAGGTTAAAAATATAAAAATAGATTGAAATTAATTTATATATTAATTTGTGTAAACTTTAAAACGTCATGTCTTCTTCATATGAGGTCCATTTTTGACGAAATAAGTTGCATTGGGTCCGTACTGACATGATGCAGCTCAGGCCAAAGGAGTAAGTCGTACACGACTTAAGGAGGTCTTGAGTCGTCCACGACCTAAGGAGGCGGGTTAAAGTCATCCACGACTTAAGAAAGCTAAGGGGACAGGGTTACGACTTAACGAGAGCTTGAGTTGTTCGAGTTTGATGAGTCGTACACGACCCAACGACTCATCTATAAGTCGTCCACGACTTAACAAAGCTAAGGGGACAGGGTTACGACTTAACGAGAGCTTGAGTTGTTCGAGTTTGATGAGTCGTACACGACCCAACGACTCATCTATAAGTCGTCCACGACTTATCATGAAGCAGGGGAAAGTTCCAGCTATCAAAAGCTTTGAGTCGGAGGAAGGGCACGACCTAGTTAAGTCGTTTGAGGAGATATGTCGCAGGGAGCTTGGGAGCTTGAGTCGCAGAAGCTATGAGCTTGGGAGCTTGAGTCGTTCTAACTTGTGTATGGATGAGTCGTAAGCCGTCTTGTGTTGAGCTGGTTGCAACTCGTTAAGTCTTAAAGTCCTGAGTCGTTATCGGTTTGTAATTTTTTCCTTGAGTCTTGAGTCATTGAATGTAAGTCGGTCATGTGTATATATGTTGTGATGTAGCTGAGTCGTAAGTCGTATGTCGCTTTATAAGGGAATGAGTCGCGTGATGCTGAGTCGCTGCCGACCTATGTGTTGTGTTGTAATTTGGGTGTGGTGTTGTTGCTAAGTCGAGAGCCTTAAGTCGTGAGTCGTGAGTCGTGGGGGATGAGTCGTGTACGACTTAAGGACCGGTTGTGAAAAGCTATAAATAGGGAGTGTGTTGTACATTTCAAGGTAGTTGATTGTTGAATAAAATTCTTGTTTGTTAGCTTTGTGCTTTCATCTAAATTGGTAGTTGAGTGTGCTCTCCTATCTCCACTTTCGGTTATTCGAGTGTGTTCGAATCAACGATTGTTGAAGCCGATTCGTGGAATCAAGTGTGCTTGATCAACGCTTGAAGAATTGAAGATCTTCTCTCACGGTATCGTGCGCGATCAACGTGTCGAAGATAGCTAGAATTCGGTATCCTTGTGATCAACGAATTTGGGCATTTCAGTATCTTCAATCCACCGATTGCTATTTTCACCGATTGAAGTTTATTTTGAATTATCCGCTGCGCCAGTTTTGGTATCAGAGCTTGACTTAGCCAATCATAGCTAAGACGAGTCTTGGAGCCAAGGAAATTGAAGTTTGGTATTCATCCTGTTCATCTTGAAGTTGCAACAAGTTTGGAGTTTTCGATCCATTCCATTTTGGATCAAAATCCGGAAGTTGTTTGAATTTGATTTGTGTTGAAGGGTGAAGGCCGAGCATAACATCGTGTTAAGTATAGGCCGAGCATCAGTTTTTGGTATCATTGTTTGAAGTAGGAGCTATTGCCGAGTCAAGGTTGAGGTCGTGACTTGTTTGATTTGAGTTGAAAATTTGTGAAGTTTTGAAGTATTTGTTGAAGTACTTGAGAGGTGTTCAATCATGCCTCCAAGGAGAGCTAACCGCCATCAAAATGTTGAAGCTTTGTATAGACGAGAAGAAACCGAGCAAATGGACCAACGCATTAATGAAAAGTTTGATGACGGCATTGGAAAGCTAGCGAAGTTGATGAATGATTTAAATCAAAATCAAAGGAGAAGATCACCTATCTCGAACCATGGAGGAAACAGAGTTTCGCCATCGGTTACGGAAGCGAGGAGGGTATCACTGCAATCTTTTAGAGAGAGAAGAGAAACATCAATTTCACCAAGGAGAGATCAGCATGACTATGGACATGAAGAGAGGAGAACTCCACGTGAGTATGAAAATGAGCCATATGGAGATGAAGAGAGACATAGTAGAAGAGACATGCGTGATCGAAGGGATGGTAATGGTCGAGATCGATATAGACGTACATTTGATTCTGATGAAGAGGGTGATAGAGCTAGCAATCATTATCGAGATCGAGACCAAGTTCGAAATTCATATCGAGATGCAGATGATGATCGTCGATGGGAATCGGGTATGAAGATGGAAATTCCAGAATTTAAGGGTGGAATGGTAGCAGAAGAATTTCTTGATTGGTTGTCTAATGTTGAAGAGATCTTTGATTTCAAAGAGATTCCGGAGAATCGCCGAGTGAAGTTGGTTGCTACTATGTTGAGGGGGAGAGCATTGGCATGGTGGCAGCAAACTAAACTAATGAGAGAACGGATGGTGTAACGATCGTAAATTTTGAACAATTTAAATTGTGAATATTTAATTAATTTTGAATATTTGAATGATAATTTAAACTGAATTTCCAATATAACAATGAATTTTGCGATCAAATTTGAGAATTTAATCTAGAAAAAGTTGAATAAAATTTATATTTGACTTTGGAGTTGAAATTGAATATTGAATTTGTATTTTTAATTCAAACTAATGACTTAAGAAAATAATTTGGATACAAGAATTTTTATTTATGTAAATTTATAAATGGATGGTTAGTTTTAAATAACATTTTTCTTTTCTTTAAAATAAAAAGGAATAAAATTTTATTCAATACAAAATAGATAAGTAAATATACATAGTTAAAATTTAAAACAACATATTTGTAAACTTCGTAAAATATGAAGTGACTACATTGGAAAAGTTATAACAACATAATTCAACAAAACAAAGCAAAGAAATAACAAAATTTATTGAAATTCAAAATGAAAAAAAATATATAATAAAATTTGGTTAAGTGTTGTTGGGCTTTGAAATTGTGAATCTCGGTCCATTTACCTTTGAATGCCGTTTCCTTTTTACCTCAATTCGACCCGTTTCCTCCATTATCCATTTTCACAAACCCTAAGCAAAATCACGAAAGAAAAAGAAAATAAAAATGATGGCAGCCGTTCCTCTTTGTAAATTAGGGCTAGCAATCTAATCTAGGGTTTTGCTTCTTGCGATTCAAAACAAGGGTTTGCGATCTAATCTGGGCTTCGACCTTCGTTCAACTTGGCTTATTTCCCTTCGGCTGCTTCGACTTTGTTATGGTGAGTTTTCTGCTCACGATTAATTTTTAATTCAGGTGTTTAAATTTGTTTGGATTGAATGTTGGTTGCATGCTATGATTTGGTGATTATTAGCTTTCAGTTGCTCGGTTAAATTTGAATTTTAAACTAATAAGAACAGATAACTCACTGCATGTTGGATTGTTGGTTGCTATTCGTTATCACTTGCTCTGATGTTGTGTTTTTGAACTGTTAAGATCAGATTCTACTCAATTTTTGATTTTAAACTAATAAGAATAAATGCTATTTGATATTTGTTTTAAATTGGTAAGAACAGACACTATTTAAATTTTAATTTAAACTGATAAAAACAAATGCTATGAATAACCTGATGAGAACAGGTGCTTCCAAATGTTTGATTTCAGATTGTTGTTTTGAAAATTTGTTTTTCTTAAAAACTGATTTGAACAGATGCTATAAATTTAAATTTTTTTTTTTTTTTTTTACTGTTGAGAACAGATGCTATCATTTTAAGAATCTGATGAGAATAGAGGCTATTAAATCTTGACTTGCTTTGTGTTGCTGCATGTGTTGGATCTTGCTTTGTTAATGAATATTTATATGGAAACCTCTGAACCCAAACCTTCTTCTTTGTTTATCCGTGAATCAATCACTTAAGCCTATAATATGTTGTGATGTTTTGGTACCTGAAATTGTTTTTGTTAAGTGATAATGTGTTTGCATGCTTGTTTATGTTGACTGTCCCTCTGTTTTGAAATGCATGTGAGTTTTCTAAGCTCACGATAATCTTCATGCAAGTTTTTGAATTTGTTTGAAGTGAATTCCTTGGTTGCATGCTATGTTTTTGGGGCGATTTGATTATCTTTGGCTCGGCTAATTTAATTTTTAAAACTGATATGCTCAGATTTGTGACTGCATGTTGAATTTTTGTGCTAGTTGCTGTTATTTGCTCGATTTACTTGGATTTTAAATTGGTAGAAACAGATGCTAGTAATTATTTTAAACTATAAGAACAGATTCTACCCATTTGATTTAGTTTTTGAACTGTTAGGAGCAAATGTTTTTTTGATTTCTTTTAAAATTTAAATTTGTAAGAACAGATGCTGCCCAGTCTTAATTTTTAAATTGATTAGAACAAATGCTACCTGACTATTTGTGTTTGTTTTAAAATTGATAGGAACATGTGCTATTTGTGTTTGTTTTAAAATTGATAGGAACATGTGCTATTTGTGTTTGTTTTAAAATTGATAGGAACATGTGCTATTGGTGTTTGTTTTAAAAATTGATAAGAACAGATGCTATATTTATTTTGTTATTAAATTGATAAGTACAGATGCTACTAAATATCTTGTTTGAAAACTGTTTGCAAACAATTGCATTATGAATTTAAACTTGCATGTTTGTCCCATGCCTGGTAACCATTAGACCATTTATTATTTTGCACTTGAGTCTTTTGGTACTGTTGTTGTATTGGTGTTGCATTTGGTCTGCATTGTAGTTGTATTCATATATACTTGCTACTGTTGCATTACTTGCTTCACTTGAGTTTTTTTTTGTAACAGTAGTCTACTGTGTTCATGCACTTTGGTTTGTGGCAGTTTGCATGTCAAGTTGCATCCATGCTGTTGCACTTGTAGTTGTACCCCATGCTGTTGCACTTGGGTCTGGTCACTGTTCTCTTGGTTGTTCTAGTCTTCATTTCCATTGTTGTTTGCATCCTGATATATGTTGCATTGCAGTTGATTCATTTGGTCATTTGGTGTCTGCATCCTTATCTGTTGCATACATAAGTTTGGCCACTGTTGTATAATTGCATTTGATCTGCACTTGTGTATATTCTCAGGTGGCACACTGCAACTGCACTTGCATTTGTGACCTTTATTTGCCTGTTGTTTGAATTGTGCATTATTCATGTGTAGCTTGGTCATTTTGATGCACTGCCTTGATTTATTTTGCCTCTATCTTTATAGTTACAGGTTTTAAACTTGATTTAAAAATTCAAACTATCCACCTAAGTGTTTTTTTTTAGTTTTTAATCCTTAAACAAAATATGTTGTATGTGAGTAACATTTTATATTAAATAAACTTAAGTAGAAATTATTTGCCTGTTTTACTCTAGAAACAAGTGTGTTTGCATGAAAACACAATTTCATACTGGTAGATACATGAATATATTTAGTTGAGCAAGCTGCTGTGAGTTTATTTCTTTCAGTGTGAAGATTTAAGGTTTAACAAAATGTGGTTATGAACATTTGTCAAAGTTTAAAGTTCTATTTAATATGAAAGTTCTGTATTGTCTCTGTGAATTTAGAAAATAAACAAAACAAATCTTATGGGTTGTCTCTGTGAACATTGGAACAAATCTTGATCATTTTGCTGTGTCAATTTGTGTATTCCCTGTTGTTAACTCTGTCTGGTTGATGGGCATGTCACTGACTTGCTGTCTTATTCATCTTGGTTTTAGTTGTTGTAAATCCTATGTGATGTTTGCCTAGTTGTGGTCTTGTTTCATGTTTAATGCAGTGCTTGGTCATCGCACTGGTCATTGCTTGTGAAGTTTGGTATTGCATTGTTATGTACGTGATATGTTGACACATTCACCTATGCTTGCACTACTTCATTCCAATGTATACTCTTGTCTGCAATTGTTCATCCTGAAGCTTGATCATTGTTTCACTTGTCTTCACTTCTGTTTTCTCCTAGTTGCTGTGGCATTGTGCCTTTGGTCTGCATATTGACTGTTGCAGTCCAACTTGTTGTTGGTCTTACTTATAATTTGTAGCCAGTTGGTCTTCAGTTTCATCTTCAATTGTAGCTTGTTATATGGAACTGGTAGTTGTTGCTGAGCTTGCATACTTCATGCTTGTTGTTGTATACCTGTCCACTGTAGTTGTGTCTTGCCACTGCTGCCCCTGTGCACTATTGATCTGTGCACTGTCCATACTTGTAGTTGTATGCCCTGTTGCATTTGGGGCTGCTGAAACTGTTGTGCATTTCGGCCTGTACTTGTGCTCGCTGCCTTGACCTGCTGTGTTGTTTCTGTTCGGGCTTGTTATTGTATCTTTGTGGTCTTTGTGATTACACTCGCACACGTGTTGGCGAGGCAGTGCACACGTGTGTTTGTCAGAACTTAAAAATTTGAAATTGTTAATGTGAAAAATCCGTAATAGATTTTAAATTGATTTATCTGTTTTACCATATCTGTAACCATATTATTCAGTTCATTTCAAATTTATTTACTTGAATAAAGATTAATCCTGACTCGAGTGTTTTTGTGTTTTGCAATTAACGCTCGGGTCAGACCGAGTATTTTTACAGCTTGGAGTTTTGCGCGCAGCGAAGTTAGAGAGAGAGGGGAAAGCACAACTAAAGCTTTTCAGAAAATTATTTTTCTTATACTTAATAAAATTTGTTTTCCGCTGTATAAAATGTAACTTATTGTATTAACTCTGATATTTGTATATAAAAGAAAAGTTGTTTATAAAATATGATTACTATTCTGTGATTCTGTAGCTGATTCTGTTTAAATGTTATAAACTAAATAACAATCCGTCATTTTGAACGTTTCTAGTTGGTTTAATTACCGACTAGAGGCGGTCAAGGCGGCGGGTCGTTTACAAAGTGGTATCAGAGCTTTGGTACACAAAGCTTAGTTTATGGCGTTTAATATGAATAGTTACTAGAATCACTTTAAAGGGAGTGTTTTCAAATCTAAAGAAGTTTAAAATTGTTTTCTTTAAAATAAAAGGTATTTGAAAATTAGAATTATTTTTGGAAATTCCCCTCTCTAAATTTAGGTTTGCGACTGTTTCTCTTCGGTGAGGTCTCGTTAGACTTGAGTTTCGATCGTTCAGAAACTCATTATCGAATTTTTGAGAGTCATGGAAAATGAAATGTAAGTCAAGTGGATTAATGAATTGGTTTAAATTGACTTAAATCAAATATTTTGAATATCTCCAAAGTAGTAATTGGAAAATAAAATGATATGTCAATTTGATTATAACCAAGCGGATTATTGAACTATAACTTGGAAATTTAATTTTGAATTCTTTTGAAAAATTGATTTCAAATGTTGTGAAGAACGATTTAGTGAATAAATGGATTATAAGTATTTAACTTATAATATGAAATTTTGGGTATATAACTAAGTTATATGAGCTGAATTGAATCAAATTAATAAAGGAGATTATAAAACGAAGTTTTATAAATAGAAATGGAATTTCTAAAGATGTTTATAAAATCCGCAAATGACTTATTTTGATAAGTAAATTGTTGTAACTTATTAAAGGAGTTATATCTATGGTTTTGGACAATAAATAAGATATAAAAAGAGATATGAATCTAATGAAAATTTATAAGAGATTTAAATAGATGCAATGAAGAATTTGAATTTGTATGGCATGAAATTAAGTTAAGTGGAAAACTTAATATTGGAAATTTGAAGTTGATTTAAAACCAATATTTTGAAATGTATGCAGAATTCAAACTATGAATTAAGTTGAAGTTGAAACTTAAATGGGAATGTTTTTGGGAAGCAACACTATGAAATGAAGTAAATCCATTTTAAGTTGTTTTGAAATGTGTTAAGTATCGAAAGCATAGATTTCAACATTCATTGTTGAAATAGACGTTTTCGAGGAAAAGAAAGGAAATGTTTTATATAGTATTGGGATTTATACATCTATATTAAATTCGAATCCCTATACTAATGATTTTTGGGTCGTCGTAACGATGTTTTACGCAACATTCGTTTTGACTCAAATAAATGTGTTTAAAGAATGATTTCTTTTAAGAATGAAATATATACTTGATTTTGGTTTAAGTATATCGAATATTTTCAAAGTGTTGAAAATAAATGGATTTGTGAATTACTTATTATTGAATAAGTATGAAAATATTTTCCAATATGAAATGAAAAGTTTGAAACTTTATCTTTTAAAGATAAAGTGAGAAGTGAATGTTTGAAATTTTATCTTTTGAAGATAAATTGAAAATGAATTTGTGAAATCGATTTGAAAATCGTATATTCATAGATACTTTGGAAATGTAAATTCACTATGGAATTTATAAAAGAAAGGGGAATTTGTTAAAAATAAATATTGATTTATTTTTGAAATGTGGAAATAAATTTACGGATTTGGAACGTAAGTTTAAAATAAATCGGTAAGGATTTATTTGATTAATTTAAGTGAACCATTTGAAGTTTAAAATGGATAAATATTTGGAAATGTTTCCATTTAAGGAAATTGCTTTGAAATTTGTTTTCAAAGATTAAAAGGTGCAAAATGATTTGAATTTGTTTCAAATGGTTAAGTGTGAAAATTTTTATATCTTGTAAAGATATTATTTTTGGGAAATTTGAACAATTAGTTCAATTTGGAAATTTTCAAAGTGATTGAATTTTGAGTTAAATTGAGTTTAACTTTGACGCCCAAAAACAATTTAAGTTGAACATTGAATTTTAAATGGATGATTTGGATTGTATGTCTAACGTCGTGAATTGACGACATATCAATTGATCTCTATTAAATATATATCTGTTGGTGGCGGAGAATTTATTCTCTTAGCTTAACACCCTTCTCTGAGACGTACGAGCTCAGAGGTTATATATCGATAGACATCAATTATGTGTTGAGGATTGACGATGTAACGTGAAATCCAAATCGAGTGTGAAGTCGATAATAAATTGGATTATGAATGTGAATTAGGTTTGAGATAACCTTAAAATTCCAAATCGGCTTAGAGGAAAATTTTAAATGGATAATGAAATGGAAAAATTTGTGAATCCTCTATTTGTTATGGGTATGAAATATTGTGGTTTTCATAACGTATATGTGTGAATACGATTAATTCGAAAACCAATTAGTTTGGAAAAGTAATTGTTATGGAAAACTTATGTAAGTACATGAGTATGATATGTACTAAATGTGAAATGAAATATTATATATGTATGTATAATATTATGTTTTCCAAATTGAGGATATGGAAAGGTACCTTCCATTTATACTGTGTGACTGTGTGATGGTGATGGAACTCGAGATGAGTATCCATTTAAAAATCGTAGCTACGTAGTATTTCCATTAGTTGGATGAACATTTATATTTCCATTAGTTGGATGACCATTTATATTTCCATTAGTTGGATGACCTTTTGTATTTCCATTAGTTGGAATGTCCTTTTGGACTGGTATAGTGTGCTAGCGTAATTCGAGGGGCGAGAGGCCTATGGTTACAAGCGATTCCACTGGGATAGTGGCGTAACCGCCGAGTATACCGCGATCTAGTTACACTCGGGTGGTAGCGTAATTTGAGGGGCGTGATGCCTACAGTTACAAGCGATTCCACTGGGATAGTGGCGTAACCGCTGTGTAAACTGCAATCTACAAACCAAAGCGTAATTCGAGGGGCGAGATGCCTACGGTCACGAGCGATTCTACTGGGATAGTAGCGTAACCGCCGTGTGAACCGCGATCTTTGGCAACAACCATGGCGAAATTCAAGGGATGAGATATCCACAGTTACAAGCGACTCTACTGGGATAGTAGCGGAACCGCCGAGTAAACTGTGATCCATGGGGGAATGTGCTTTCCATATCCATTTTTAAAAGAATTTTTAAAGTATTTTCACTGGGAATTGAAGCAAGTATATTTAGTACTTGGAGATTGTTAGACTTGCGCCTGGCCAGCGTATGCCTAATGTCTTTAAGAACGACAGTAGACTTGTTAAATTTCGAGTTAGCAAGTATTTTCAAACTTTAAATAGCAAATCAATTATCTGAAATTAAAGTGATGTAAATTCCAACCTAATGAATTAAGGAAGAGGATTTTTGAAATGTTTTGAAAAATCCACAGCTTTGGAAAAGTTATAATATGTAAAATTTCTTAAATGTAGTGTTTCAAATTTAAAATTTGGGTTTTGTAAGTTGAAAATTTTAGTAAAGATTTTTTTTTGTGTCTTGATTGTAGAAAATAATAAACAAAAGAGTTAATTAGCAAAGCTAGCGAGATAAAACAAATAGAATGAATCCTATATTCATTCATCTTTAATAAGTGTTGAACTTGATAAAATTGAGTAAAATATAAATATCGGTGAAATTTTAACAATCATTTTTCCTTACTTGTAATTTCGGGACGAAATTCTTTTAAGGAGGGGAGATTGTAACGATCGTAAATTTTGAACAATTTAAATTGTGAATATTTAATTAATTTTGAATATTTGAATGATAATTTAAACTGAATTTCCAATATAACAATGAATTTTGCGATCAAATTTGAGAATTTAATCTAGAAAAAGTTGAATAAAATTTATATTTGACTTTGGAGTTGAAATTGAATATTGAATTTGTATTTTTAATTCAAACTAATGACTTAAGAAAATAATTTGGATACAAGAATTTTTATTTATGTAAATTTATAAATGGATGGTTAGTTTTAAATAACATTTTTCTTTTCTTTAAAATAAAAAGGAATAAAATTTTATTCAATACAAAATAGATAAGTAAATATACATAGTTAAAATTTAAAACAACATATTTGTAAACTTCGTAAAATATGAAGTGACTACATTGGAAAAGTTATAACAACATAATTCAACAAAACAAAGCAAAGAAATAACAAAATTTATTGAAATTCAAAATGAAAAAAAATATATAATAAAATTTGGTTAAGTGTTGTTGGGCTTTGAAATTGTGAATCTCGGTCCATTTACCTTTGAATGCCGTTTCCTTTTTACCTCAATTCGACCCGTTTCCTCCATTATCCATTTTCACAAACCCTAAGCAAAATCACGAAAGAAAAAGAAAATAAAAATGATGGCAGCCGTTCCTCTTTGTAAATTAGGGCTAGCAATCTAATCTAGGGTTTTGCTTCTTGCGATTCAAAACAAGGGTTTGCGATCTAATCTGGGCTTCGACCTTCGTTCAACTTGGCTTATTTCCCTTCGGCTGCTTCGACTTTGTTATGGTGAGTTTTCTGCTCACGATTAATTTTTAATTCAGGTGTTTAAATTTGTTTGGATTGAATGTTGGTTGCATGCTATGATTTGGTGATTATTAGCTTTCAGTTGCTCGGTTAAATTTGAATTTTAAACTAATAAGAACAGATAACTCACTGCATGTTGGATTGTTGGTTGCTATTCGTTATCACTTGCTCTGATGTTGTGTTTTTGAACTGTTAAGATCAGATTCTACTCAATTTTTGATTTTAAACTAATAAGAATAAATGCTATTTGATATTTGTTTTAAATTGGTAAGAACAGACACTATTTAAATTTTAATTTAAACTGATAAAAACAAATGCTATGAATAACCTGATGAGAACAGGTGCTTCCAAATGTTTGATTTCAGATTGTTGTTTTGAAAATTTGTTTTTCTTAAAAACTGATTTGAACAGATGCTATAAATTTAAATTTTTTTTTTTTTTTTTTACTGTTGAGAACAGATGCTATCATTTTAAGAATCTGATGAGAATAGAGGCTATTAAATCTTGACTTGCTTTGTGTTGCTGCATGTGTTGGATCTTGCTTTGTTAATGAATATTTATATGGAAACCTCTGAACCCAAACCTTCTTCTTTGTTTATCCGTGAATCAATCACTTAAGCCTATAATATGTTGTGATGTTTTGGTACCTGAAATTGTTTTTGTTAAGTGATAATGTGTTTGCATGCTTGTTTATGTTGACTGTCCCTCTGTTTTGAAATGCATGTGAGTTTTCTAAGCTCACGATAATCTTCATGCAAGTTTTTGAATTTGTTTGAAGTGAATTCCTTGGTTGCATGCTATGTTTTTGGGGCGATTTGATTATCTTTGGCTCGGCTAATTTAATTTTTAAAACTGATATGCTCAGATTTGTGACTGCATGTTGAATTTTTGTGCTAGTTGCTGTTATTTGCTCGATTTACTTGGATTTTAAATTGGTAGAAACAGATGCTAGTAATTATTTTAAACTATAAGAACAGATTCTACCCATTTGATTTAGTTTTTGAACTGTTAGGAGCAAATGTTTTTTTGATTTCTTTTAAAATTTAAATTTGTAAGAACAGATGCTGCCCAGTCTTAATTTTTAAATTGATTAGAACAAATGCTACCTGACTATTTGTGTTTGTTTTAAAATTGATAGGAACATGTGCTATTTGTGTTTGTTTTAAAATTGATAGGAACATGTGCTATTTGTGTTTGTTTTAAAATTGATAGGAACATGTGCTATTGGTGTTTGTTTTAAAAATTGATAAGAACAGATGCTATATTTATTTTGTTATTAAATTGATAAGTACAGATGCTACTAAATATCTTGTTTGAAAACTGTTTGCAAACAATTGCATTATGAATTTAAACTTGCATGTTTGTCCCATGCCTGGTAACCATTAGACCATTTATTATTTTGCACTTGAGTCTTTTGGTACTGTTGTTGTATTGGTGTTGCATTTGGTCTGCATTGTAGTTGTATTCATATATACTTGCTACTGTTGCATTACTTGCTTCACTTGAGTTTTTTTTTGTAACAGTAGTCTACTGTGTTCATGCACTTTGGTTTGTGGCAGTTTGCATGTCAAGTTGCATCCATGCTGTTGCACTTGTAGTTGTACCCCATGCTGTTGCACTTGGGTCTGGTCACTGTTCTCTTGGTTGTTCTAGTCTTCATTTCCATTGTTGTTTGCATCCTGATATATGTTGCATTGCAGTTGATTCATTTGGTCATTTGGTGTCTGCATCCTTATCTGTTGCATACATAAGTTTGGCCACTGTTGTATAATTGCATTTGATCTGCACTTGTGTATATTCTCAGGTGGCACACTGCAACTGCACTTGCATTTGTGACCTTTATTTGCCTGTTGTTTGAATTGTGCATTATTCATGTGTAGCTTGGTCATTTTGATGCACTGCCTTGATTTATTTTGCCTCTATCTTTATAGTTACAGGTTTTAAACTTGATTTAAAAATTCAAACTATCCACCTAAGTGTTTTTTTTTAGTTTTTAATCCTTAAACAAAATATGTTGTATGTGAGTAACATTTTATATTAAATAAACTTAAGTAGAAATTATTTGCCTGTTTTACTCTAGAAACAAGTGTGTTTGCATGAAAACACAATTTCATACTGGTAGATACATGAATATATTTAGTTGAGCAAGCTGCTGTGAGTTTATTTCTTTCAGTGTGAAGATTTAAGGTTTAACAAAATGTGGTTATGAACATTTGTCAAAGTTTAAAGTTCTATTTAATATGAAAGTTCTGTATTGTCTCTGTGAATTTAGAAAATAAACAAAACAAATCTTATGGGTTGTCTCTGTGAACATTGGAACAAATCTTGATCATTTTGCTGGTGTCAATTTGTGTATTCCCTGTTGTTAACTCTGTCTGGTTGATGGGCATGTCACTGACTTGCTGTCTTATTCATCTTGGTTTTAGTTGTTGTAAATCCTATGTGATGTTTGCCTAGTTGTGGTCTTGTTTCATGTTTAATGCAGTGCTTGGTCATCGCACTGGTCATTGCTTGTGAAGTTTGGTATTGCATTGTTATGTACGTGATATGTTGACACATTCACCTATGCTTGCACTACTTCATTCCAATGTATACTCTTGTCTGCAATTGTTCATCCTGAAGCTTGATCATTGTTTCACTTGTCTTCACTTCTGTTTTCTCCTAGTTGCTGTGGCATTGTGCCTTTGGTCTGCATATTGACTGTTGCAGTCCAACTTGTTGTTGGTCTTACTTATAATTTGTAGCCAGTTGGTCTTCAGTTTCATCTTCAATTGTAGCTTGTTATATGGAACTGGTAGTTGTTGCTGAGCTTGCATACTTCATGCTTGTTGTTGTATACCTGTCCACTGTAGTTGTGTCTTGCCACTGCTGCCCCTGTGCACTATTGATCTGTGCACTGTCCATACTTGTAGTTGTATGCCCTGTTGCATTTGGGGCTGCTGAAACTGTTGTG